>OW284514.1:2041779-7041779 GCA_935413205.1 Polydrusus cervinus
TTTGCCAGCCTGCAATCAAAATTCCGGTAAAACGCTCTGTTGTCTGAAACTACACACAGAAATCATTCGATTATTAGCCAGATTTTGCCAGCCTGCATCAAAAATCCGGTAAACGCTCTGTTGTGTGAAACTACACACAGAAATCATTCGATTATTAGCCAAGATTTTGCCAGCCTGCATCAAAATTCCGGTAAACGCTCTGTTGTGCTGAAACTACACACAGAAATCATTCGATTATTAGCACAGATTTTGCCAGCCTGCATCAAAATTCCGGTAAACGCTCTGTTGTCTGAAACTACACACAGAAATCATTCGATTATTAGCCAGATTTTGCCAGCCTGCATCAAAATTCCGGTAAACGCTCTGTTGTGTGAAACTACACACAGAAATCATTCGATTATTAGCCAGATTTTGCCAGCCCTGCATCAAAAATCCGGTAAACGCTCTGTTGTGTGAAACTACACACAGAAATCATTCAATTATTAGCCAGATTTTGCCAGCCTGCATCAAAAATCCGGTAAACGCTCTGTTGTGTGAAACTACACACAGAAATCATTCGATTATTAGCCAGATTTTGCCAGCCTGCATCAAAAATCCGGTAAACGCTCTGTTGTGTGAAACTACACACAGAAATCATTCGATTATTAGCCAGATTTTGCCAGCCTGCATCAAAATTCCGGTAAACGCTCTGTTGTCTGAAACTACACACAGAAATCATTCGATTATTAGCCAGATTTTGCCAGCCTGCATCAAAAATTCCGGTAAACGCTCTGTTGTCTGAAACTACACACAGAAATCATTCGATTATTAGCCAGATTTTGCCAGCCTGCATCAAAATTCAGGTAAACGCTCTGTTGTCTGAAACTACACACAGAAATCATTCGATTATTAGCCAGATTTTGCCAGCCTGCATCAAAAATTCAGGTAAACGCTCTGTTGTCTGAAACTACACACAGAAATCATTCGATTATTAGCCAGATTTTGCCAGCCTGCATCAAAATTCAGGTAAACGCTCTGTTGTCTGAAACTACACACAGAAATCATTCGATTATTAGCCAGATTTTGCCAGCCTGCATCAAAATTCAGGTAAACGCTCTGTTGTCTGAAACTACACACAGAAATCATTCGATTATTAGCCAGATTTTGCCAGCCTGCATCAAAAATCCGGTAAACGCTCTGTTGTCTGAAACTACACACAGAAATCATTCGATTATTAGCCAGATTTTGCCAGCCTGCATCAAAATTCCGGTAAACGCTCTGTTGTCTGAAACTACACACAGAAATCATTCGATTATTAGCCAGATTTTGCCAGCCCTGCATCAAAATTCCGGTAAACGCTCTGTTGTCTGAAACTACACACAGAAATCATTCGATTATTAGCCAGATTTTTGCCAGCCTGCATCAAAATTCCGGTAAACGCTATGTTGTGTGAAACTACACACAGAAATCATTCGATTATTAGCCAGATTTTGCCAGCCTGCATCAAAATTCAGGTAAACGCTCTGTTGTGTGAAACTACACACAGAAATCATTCGATTATTAGCCAGATTTTGCCAGCCTGCATCAAAATTCAGGTAAACGCTCTGTTGTCTGAAACTACACACAGAAATCATTCGATTATTAGCCAGATTTTGCCAGCCTGCATCAAAATTCAGGTAAACGCTCTGTTGTCTGAAACTACACACAGAAATCATTCGATTATTAGCCAGATTTTGCCAGCCTGCATCAAAATTCAGGTAAACGCTCTGTTGTCTGAAACTACACACAGAAATCATTCGATTATTAGCCAGATTTTGCCAGCCTGCATCAAAATTCAGGTAAACGCTCTGTTGTCTGAAACTACACACAGAAATCATTCGATTATTAGCCAGATTTTGCCAGCCTGCATCAAAATTCAGGTAAACGCTCTGTTGTCTGAAACTACACACAGAAATCATTCGATTATTAGCCAGATTTTGCCAGCCTGCATCAAAATTCAGGTAAACGCTCTGTTGTCTGAAACTACACACAGAAATCATTCGATTATTAGCCAGATTTTGCCAGCCTGCATCAAAATTCAGGTAAACGCTCTGTTGTCTGAAACTACACACAGAAATCATTCGATTATTAGCCAGATTTTGCCAGCCTGCATCAAAATTCAGGTAAACGCTCTGTTGTCTGAAACTACACACAGGAAATCATTCGATTATTAGCCAGATTTTGCCAGCCTGCATCAAAATTCCGGTAAACGCTCTGTTGTCTGAAACTACACACAGAAATCATTCGATTATTAGCCAGATTTTGCCAGCCTGCATCAAAATTCCGGTAAACGCTCTGTTGTCTGAAACTACACACAGAAATCATTCGATTATTAGCCAGATTTTGCCAGCCTGCATCAAAATTCAGGTAAACGCTCTGTTGTCTGAAACTACACACAGAAATCATTCGATTATTAGCCAGATTTTGCCAGCCTGCATCAAAATTCAGGTAAACGCTCTGTTGTCTGAAACTACACACAGAAATCATTCGATTATTAGCCAGATTTTGCCAGCCTGCATCAAAATTCAGGTAAACGCTCTGTTGTCTGAAACTACACACAGAAATCATTCGATTATTAGCCAGATTTTGCCAGCCTGCATCAAAATTCCGGTAAACGCTCTGTTGTCTGAAACTACACACAGAAATCATTCGATTATTAGCCAGATTTTGCCAGCCTGCATCAAAAATTCCGGTAAACGCTCTGTTGTCTGAAACTACACACAGAAATCATTCGATTATTAGCCAGATTTTGCCAGCCTGCATCAAAATTCCGGTAAACGCTCTGTTGTCTGAAACTACACACAGAAATCATTCGATTATTAGCCAGATTTTGCCAGCCTGCATCAAAATTCCGGTAAACGCTCTGTTGTCTGAAACTACACACAGAAATCATTCGATTATTAGCCAGATTTTGCCAGCCTGCATCAAAATTCCGGTAAACGCTCTGTTGTCTGAAACTACACACAGAAATCATTCGATTATTAGCCAGATTTTTGCCAGCCTGCATCAAAATTCCGGTAAACGCTCTGTTGTCTGAAACTACACACAGAAATCATTCGATTATTAGCCAGATTTTGCCAGCCTGCATCAAAAATCCCGGTAAACGCTCTGTTGTCTGAAACTACACACAGAAATCATTCGATTATTAGCCAGATTTTGCCAGCCTGCATCAAAATTCCGGTAAACGCTCTGTTGTCTGAAACTACACACAGAAATCATTCGATTATTAGCCAGATTTTGCCAGCCTGCATCAAAATTCAGGTAAACGCTCTGTTGTCTGAAACTACACACAGAAATCATTCGATTATTAGCCAGATTTTGCCAGCCTGCATCAAAAATCCGGTAAACGCTCTGTTGTGCTGAAACTACACACAGAAATCATTCGATTATTAGCCAGATTTTGCCAGCCTGCATCAAAAATTCCGGTAAACGCTCTGTTGTCTGAAACTACACACAGAAATCATTCGATTATTAGCCAGATTTTGCCAGCCTGCATCAAAATTCCGGTAAACGCTCTGTTGTCTGAAACTACACACAGAAATCATTCGATTATTAGCCAGATTTTGCCAGCCTGCATCAAAATTCCGGTAAACGCTCTGTTGTCTGAAACTACACACAGAAATCATTCGATTATTAGCCAGATTTTGCCAGCCTGCATCAAAAATCCGGTAAACGCTCTGTTGTCTGAAACTACACACAGAAATCATTCGATTATTAGCCAGATTTTGCCAGCCTGCATCAAAATTCCGGTAAACGCTCTGTTGTCTGAAACTACACACAGAAATCATTCGATTATTAGCCAGATTTTGCCAGCCTGCATCAAAATTCACGGTAAACGCTCTGTTGTCTGAAACTACACACAGAAATCATTCGATTATTAGCCAGATTTTGCCAGCCTGCATCAAAATTCCGGTAAACGCTCTGTTGTCTGAAACTACACACAGAAATCATTCGATTATTAGCCAGATTTTGCCAGCCTGCATCAAAATTCCGGTAAACGCTCTGTTGTCTGAAACTACACACAGAAATCATTCGATTATTAGCCAGATTTTGCCAGCCTGCATCAAAAATCCGGTAAACGCTCTGTTGTGCTGAAACTACACACAGAAATCATTCGATTATTAGCCAGATTTTGCCAGCCTGCATCAAAATTCAGGTAAACGCTCTGTTGTCTGAAACTACACACAGAAATCATTCGATTATTAGCCAGATTTTGCCAGCCTGCATCAAAAATCCGGTAAACGCTCTGTTGTGCTGAAACTACACACAGAAATCATTCGATTATTAGCCAGATTTTGCCAGCCTGCATCAAAATTCCGGTAAACGCTCTGTTGTCTGAAACTACACACAGAAATCATTCGATTATTAGCCAGATTTTGCCAGCCTGCATCAAAAATCCGGTAAACGCTCTGTTGTGCTGAAACTACACACAGAAATCATTCGATTATTAGCCAGATTTTGCCAGCCTGCATCAAAATTCCGGTAAACGCTCTGTTGTCTGAAACTACACACAGAAATCATTCGATTATTAGCCAGATTTTGCCAGCCTGCATCAAAATTCCGGTAAACGCTCTGTTGTCTGAAACTACACACAGAAATCATTCGATTATTAGCCAGATTTTGCCCAGCCTGCATCAAAATTCCGGTAAAACGCTCTGTTGTCTGAAACTACACACAGAAATCATTCGATTATTAGCCAGATTTTGCCAGCCTGCATCAAAAATCCGGTAAACGCTCTGTTGTCTGAAACTACACACAGAAATCATTCGATTATTAGCCAGATTTTGCCAGCCTGCATCAAAATTCCGGTAAACGCTCTGTTGTCTGAAACTACACACAGAAATCATTCGATTATTAGCCAGATTTTGCCAGCCCTGCATCAAAATTCCGGTAAACGCTCTGTTGTCTGAAACTACACACAGAAATCATTCGATTATTAGCCAGATTTTGCCAGCCTGCATCAAAAATTCCGGTAAACGCTCTGTTGTCTGAAACTACACACAGAAATCATTCGATTATTAGCCAGATTTTGCCAGCCTGCATCAAAATTCCGGTAAACGCTCTGTTGTCTGAAACTACACACAGAAATCATTCGATTATTAGCCAGATTTTGCCAGCCTGCATCAAAAATCCGGTAAACGCTCTGTTGTGTGAAACTACACACAGAAATCATTCGATTATTAGCCAGATTTTGCCAGCCTGCATCAAAATTCCGGTAAACGCTCTGTTGTCTGAAACTACACACAGAAATCATTCGATTATTAGCCAGATTTTGCCAGCCTGCATCAAAATTCCGGTAAACGCTCTGTTGTCTGAAACTACACACAGAAATCATTCGATTATTAGCCAGATTTTGCCAGCCTGCATCAAAATTCAGGTAAACGCTCTGTTGTCTGAAACTACACACAGAAATCATTCGATTATTAGCCAGATTTTGCCAGCCTGCATCAAAATTCAGGTAAACGCTCTGTTGTCTGAAACTACACACAGAAATCATTCGATTATTAGCCAGATTTTGCCAGCCTGCATCAAAATTCAGGTAAACGCTCTGTTGTCTGAAACTACACACAGAAATCATTCGATTATTAGCCAGATTTTGCCAGCCTGCATCAAAATTCAGGTAAACGCTCTGTTGTCTGAAAACTACACACAGAAATCATTCGATTATTAGCCAGATTTTGCCAGCCTGCATCAAAATTCAGGTAAACGCTCTGTTGTCTGAAACTACACACAGAAATCATTCGATTATTAGCCAGATTTTGCCAGCCTGCATCAAAAATCCGGTAAACGCTCTGTTGTGTGAAACTACACACAGAAATCATTCGATTATTAGCCAGATTTTTGCCAGCCTGCATCAAAAATCCGGTAAACGCTCTGTTGTGTGAAACTACACACAGAAATCATTCGATTATTAGCCAGATTTTGCCAGCCTGCATCAAAATTCCGGTAAACGCTCTGTTGTCTGAAACTACACACAGAAATCATTCGATTATTAGCCAGATTTTGCCAGCCTGCATCAAAATTCCGGTAAACGCTCTGTTGTCTGAAACTACACACAGAAATCATTCGATTATTAGCCAGATTTTGCCAGCCTGCATCAAAATTCAGGTAAACGCTCTGTTGTCTGAAACTACACACAGAAATCATTCGATTATTAGCCAGATTTTGCCAGCCTGCATCAAAATTCAGGTAAACGCTCTGTTGTCTGAAACTACACACAGAAATCATTCGATTATTAGCCAGATTTTGCCAGCCTGCATCAAAATTCAGGTAAACGCTCTGTTGTCTGAAACTACACACAGAAATCATTCGATTATTAGCCAGATTTTGCCAGCCTGCATCAAAATTCAGGTAAACGCTCTGTTGTCTGAAACTACACACAGAAATCATTCGATTATTAGCCAGATTTTGCCAGCCTGCATCAAAATTCAGGTAAACGCTCTGTTGTCTGAAACTACACACAGAAATCATTCGATTATTAGCCAGATTTTGCCAGCCTGCATCAAAATTCAGGTAAACGCTCTGTTGTCTGAAACTACACACAGAAATCATTCGATTATTAGCCAGATTTTGCCAGCCTGCATCAAAATCCGGTAAACGCTCTGTTGTGCTGAAACTACACACAGAAATCATTCGATTATTAGCCAGATTTTGCCAGCCTGCATCAAAATTCCGGTAAACGCTCTGTTGTCTGAAACTACACACAGAAATCATTCGATTATTAGCCAGATTTTGCCAGCCTGCATCAAAAATTCCGGTAAACGCTCTGTTGTCTGAAACTACACACAGAAATCATTCGATTATTAGCCAGATTTTGCCAGCCTGCATCAAAATTCAGGTAAACGCTCTGTTGTCTGAAACTACACACAGAAATCATTCGATTATTAGCCAGATTTTGCCAGCCTGCATCAAAATTCAGGTAAACGCTCTGTTGTCTGAAACTACACACAGAAATCATTCGATTATTAGCCAGATTTTGCCAGCCTGCATCAAAATTCAGGTAAACGCTCTGTTGTCTGAAACTACACACAGAAATCATTCGATTATTAGCCAGATTTTGCCAGCCTGCATCAAAATTCAGGTAAACGCTCTGTTGTCTGAAACTACACACAGAAATCATTCGATTATTAGCCAGATTTTGCCAGCCTGCATCAAAATTCAGGTAAACGCTCTGTTGTCTGAAACTACACACAGAAATCATTCGATTATTAGCCAGATTTTGCCAGCCTGCATCAAAATTCCGGTAAACGCTCTGTTGTCTGAAACTACACACAGAAATCATTCGATTATTAGCCAGATTTTGCCAGCCTGCATCAAAATTCCGGTAAACGCTCTGTTGTCTGAAACTACACACAGAAATCATTCGATTATTAGCCAGATTTTGCCAGCCTGCATCAAAATTCAGGTAAACGCTCTGTTGTCTGAAACTACACACAGAAATCATTCGATTATTAGCCAGATTTTGCCAGCCTGCATCAAAATTCAGGTAAACGCTCTGTTGTCTGAAACTACACACAGAAATTCATTCGATTATTAGCCAGATTTTGCCAGCCTGCATCAAAATTCAGGTAAACGCTCTGTTGTCTGAAACTACACACAGAAATCATTCGATTATTAGCCAGATTTTGCCAGCCTGCATCAAAATTCAGGTAAACGCTCTGTTGTCTGAAACTACACACAGAAATCATTCGATTATTAGCCAGATTTTGCCAGCCTGCATCAAAATTCCGGTAAACGCTCTGTTGTCTGAAACTACACACAGAAATCATTCGATTATTAGCCAGATTTTGCCAGCCTGCATCAAAATTCCGGGTAAACGCTCTGTTGTCTGAAACTACACACAGAAATCATTCGATTATTAGCCAGATTTTGCCAGCCTGCATCAAAATTCAGGTAAAACGCTCTGTTGTCTGAAACTACACACAGAAATCATTCGATTATTAGCCAGATTTTGCCAGCCTGCATCAAAATTCAGGTAAACGCTCTGTTGTCTGAAACTACACACAGAAATCATTCGATTATTAGCCAGATTTTGCCAGCCTGCATCAAAATTCCGGTAAACGCTCTGTTGTCTGAAACTACACACAGAAATCATTCGATTATTAGCCAGATTTTGCCAGCCTGCATCAAAATTCAGGTAAACGCTCTGTTGTCTGAAACTACACACAGAAATCATTCGATTATTAGCCAGATTTTGCCAGCCTGCATCAAAATTCCGGTAAACGCTCTGTTGTCTGAAACTACACACAGAAATCATTCGATTATTAGCCAGATTTTGCCAGCCTGCATCAAAATTCAGGTAAACGCTCTGTTGTCTGAAACTACACACAGAAATCATTCGATTATTAGCCAGATTTTGCCAGCCTGCATCAAAAATCCGGTAAACGCTCTGTTGTGTGAAACTACACACAGAAATCATTCAATTATTAGCCAGATTTTGCCAGCCTGCATCAAAAATCCGGTAAACGCTCTGTTGTGTGAAACTACACACAGAAATCATTCGATTATTAGCCAGATTTTGCCAGCCTGCATCAAAATTCCGGTAAAACGCTCTGTTGTCTGAAACTACACACAGAAATCATTCGATTATTAGCCAGATTTTGCCAGCCTGCATCAAAATTCCCGGTAAACGCTCTGTTGTCTGAAACTACACACAGAAATCATTCGATTATTAGCCAGATTTTGCCAGCCTGCATCAAAATTCCGGTAAACGCTCTGTTGTCTGAAACTACACACAGAAATCATTCGATTATTAGCCAGATTTTGCCAGCCTGCATCAAAATTCCGGTAAACGCTCTGTTGTCTGAAACTACACACAGAAATCATTCGATTATTAGCCAGATTTTGCCAGCCTGCATCAAAATTCCGGTAAACGCTCTGTTGTCTGAAACTACACACAGAAAATCATTCGATTATTAGCCAGATTTTGCCAGCCTGCATCAAAATTCAGGTAAAACGCTCTGTTGTCTGAAACTACACACAGAAATCATTCGATTATTAGCCAGATTTTGCCAGCCTGCATCAAAATTCAGGTAAACGCTCTGTTGTCTGAAACTACACACAGAAATCATTCGATTATTAGCCAGATTTTGCCAGCCTGCATCAAAATTCCGGTAAACGCTCTGTTGTCTGAAACTACACACAGAAATCATTCGATTATTAGCCAGATTTTGCCAGCCTGCATCAAAATTCCGGTAAACGCTCTGTTGTCTGAAACTACACACAGAAATCATTCGATTATTAGCCAGATTTTGCCAGCCTGCATCAAAATTCCGGTAAACGCTCTGTTGTCTGAAACTACACACAGAAATCATTCGATTATTAGCCAGATTTTGCCAGCCTGCATCAAAATTCCGGTAAACGCTCTGTTGTCTGAAACTACACACAGAAATCATTCGATTATTAGCCAGATTTTGCCAGCCTGCATCAAAATTCCGGTAAACGCTCTGTTGTCTGAAACTACACACAGAAATCATTCGATTATTAGCCAGATTTTGCCAGCCTGCATCAAAATTCCGGTAAACGCTCTGTTGTCTGAAACTACACACAGAAATCATTCGATTATTAGCCAGATTTTGCCAGCCTGCATCAAAATTCCGGTAAACGCTCTGTTGTCTGAAACTACACACAGAAATCATTCGATTATTAGCCAGATTTTGCCAGCCTGCATCAAAATTCCGGTAAACGCTCTGTTGTCTGAAACTACACACAGAAATCATTCGATTATTAGCCAGATTTTGCCAGCCTGCATCAAAATTCAGGTAAACGCTCTGTTGTCTGAAACTACACACAGAAATCATTCGATTATTAGCCAGATTTTGCCAGCCTGCATCAAAATTCAGGTAAACGCTCTGTTGTCTGAAACTACACACAGAAATCATTCGATTATTAGCCAGATTTTGCCAGCCTGCATCAAAATTCAGGTAAACGCTCTGTTGTCTGAAACTACACACAGAAATCATTCGATTATTAGCCAGATTTTGCCAGCCTGCATCAAAATTCCGGTAAACGCTCTGTTGTCTGAAACTACACAGAAATCATTCGATTATTAGCCAGATTTTGCCAGCCTGCATCAAAATTCCGGTAAACGCTCTGTTGTCTGAAACTACACACAGAAATCATTCGATTATTAGCCAGATTTTGCCAGCCTGCATCAAAATTCCGGTAAACGCTCTGTTGTCTGAAACTACACACAGAAATCATTCGATTATTAGCCAGATTTTGCCAGCCTGCATCAAAATTCAGGTAAACGCTCTGTTGTCTGAAACTACACACAGAAATCATTCGATTATTAGCCAGATTTTGCCAGCCTGCATCAAAATTCAGGTAAACGCTCTGTTGTCTGAAACTACACACAGAAATCATTCGATTATTAGCCAGATTTTGCCAGCCTGCATCAAAATTCCGGTAAACGCTCTGTTGTCTGAAACTACACACAGAAATCATTCGATTATTAGCCAGATTTTGCCAGCCTGCATCAAAATTCCGGTAAACGCTCTGTTGTCTGAAACTACACACAGAAATCATTCGATTATTAGCCAGATTTTGCCAGCCTGCATCAAAATTCAGGTAAACGCTCTGTTGTCTGAAACTACACACAGAAATCATTCGATTATTAGCCAGATTTTGCCAGCCTGCATCAAAATTCCGGTAAACGCTCTGTTGTCTGAAACTACACACAGAAATCATTCGATTATTAGCCAGATTTTGCCAGCCTGCATCAAAATTCCGGTAAACGCTCTGTTGTCTGAAACTACACACAGAAATCATTCGATTATTAGCCAGATTTTGCCAGCCTGCATCAAAATTCCGGTAAACGCTCTGTTGTCTGAAACTACACACAGAAATCATTCGATTATTAGCCAGATTTTGCCAGCCTGCATCAAAATTCAGGTAAACGCTCTGTTGTCTGAAACTACACACAGAAATCATTCGATTATTAGCCAGATTTTGCCAGCCTGCATCAAAATTCAGGTAAACGCTCTGTTGTCTGAAACTACACACAGAAATCATTCGATTATTAGCCAGATTTTGCCAGCCTGCATCAAAATTCAGGTAAACGCTCTGTTGTCTGAAACTACACACAGAAATCATTCGATTATTAGCCAGATTTTGCCAGCCTGCATCAAAATTCAGGTAAACGCTCTGTTGTCTGAAACTACACACAGAAATCATTCGATTATTAGCCAGATTTTGCCAGCCTGCATCAAAATTCAGGTAAACGCTCTGTTGTCTGAAACTACACACAGAAATCATTCGATTATTAGCCAGATTTTGCCAGCCTGCATCAAAATTCAGGTAAACGCTCTGTTGTCTGAAACTACACACAGAAATCATTCGATTATTAGCCAGATTTTGCCAGCCTGCATCAAAATTCAGGTAAACGCTCTGTTGTCTGAAACTACACACAGAAATCATTCGATTATTAGCCAGATTTTGCCAGCCTGCATCAAAATTCAGGTAAACGCTCTGTTGTCTGAAACTACACACAGAAATCATTCGATTATTAGCCAGATTTTGCCAGCCTGCATCAAAATTCAGGTAAACGCTCTGTTGTCTGAAACTACACACAGAAATCATTCGATTATTAGCCAGATTTTGCCAGCCTGCATCAAAATTCAGGTAAACGCTCTGTTGTCTGAAACTACACACAGAAATCATTCGATTATTAGCCAGATTTTGCCAGCCTGCATCAAAATTCCGGTAAACGCTCTGTTGTCTGAAACTACACACAGAAATCATTCGATTATTAGCCAGATTTTGCCAGCCTGCATCAAAATTCAGGTAAACGCTCTGTTGTCTGAAACTACACACAGAAATCATTCGATTATTAGCCAGATTTTGCCAGCCTGCATCAAAATTCAGGTAAACGCTCTGTTGTCTGAAACTACACACAGAAATCATTCGATTATTAGCCAGATTTTGCCAGCCTGCATCAAAATTCAGGTAAACGCTCTGTTGTCTGAAACTACACACAGAAATCATTCGATTATTAGCCAGATTTTGCCAGCCTGCATCAAAATTCCGGTAAACGCTCTGTTGTCTGAAACTACACACAGAAATCATTCGATTATTAGCCAGATTTTGCCAGCCTGCATCAAAATTCAGGTAAACGCTCTGTTGTCTGAAACTACACACAGAAATCATTCGATTATTAGCCAGATTTTGCCAGCCTGCATCAAAATTCAGGTAAACGCTCTGTTGTCTGAAACTACACACAGAAATCATTCGATTATTAGCCAGATTTTGCCAGCCTGCATCAAAATTCCGGTAAACGCTCTGTTGTCTGAAACTACACACAGAAATCATTCGATTATTAGCCAGATTTTGCCAGCCTGCATCAAAATTCCGGTAAACGCTCTGTTGTCTGAAACTACACACAGAAATCATTCGATTATTAGCCAGATTTTGC
This sequence comes from Polydrusus cervinus, assembly GCA_935413205.1. Lineage (NCBI taxonomy): Eukaryota > Metazoa > Arthropoda > Insecta > Coleoptera > Curculionidae > Polydrusus > Polydrusus cervinus. Next base: position 2,054,210 of record OW284514.1, read on the forward strand.
CAGCCTGCATCAAAATTCCGGTAAACGCTCTGTTGTCTGAAACTACACACAGAAATCATTCGATTATTAGCCAGATTTTGCCAGCCTGCATCAAAATTCCGGTAAACGCTCTGTTGTGTGAAACTACACACAGAAATCATTCGATTATTAGCCAGATTTTGCCAGCCTGCATTAAAATTCCGGTAAACGCTCTGTTGTCTGAAACTACACACAGAAATCATTCGATTATTAGCCAGATTTTGCCAGCCTGCATCAAAATTCCGGTAAACGCTCTGTTGTCTGAAACTACACACAGAAATCATTCGATTATTAGCCAGATTTTGCCAGCCTGCATTAAAATTCCGGTAAACGCTCTGTTGTCTGAAACTACACACAGAAATCATTCGATTATTAGCCAGATTTTGCCAGCCTGCATCAAAATTCAGGTAAACGCTCTGTTGTCTGAAACTACACACAGAAATCATTCGATTATTAGCCAGATTTTGCCAGCCTGCATCAAAATTCAGGTAAACGCTCTGTTGTCTGAAACTACACACAGAAATCATTCGATTATTAGCCAGATTTTGCCAGCCTGCATCAAAATTCAGGTAAACGCTCTGTTGTCTGAAACTACACACAGAAATCATTCGATTATTAGCCAGATTTTGCCAGCCTGCATCAAAATTCAGGTAAACGCTCTGTTGTCTGAAACTACACACAGAAATCATTCGATTATTAGCCAGATTTTGCCAGCCTGCATCAAAATTCAGGTAAACGCTCTGTTGTCTGAAACTACACACAGAAATCATTCGATTATTAGCCAGATTTTGCCAGCCTGCATCAAAATTCAGGTAAACGCTCTGTTGTCTGAAACTACACACAGAAATCATTCGATTATTAGCCAGATTTTGCCAGCCTGCATCAAAATTCAGGTAAACGCTCTGTTGTCTGAAACTACACACAGAAATCATTCGATTATTAGCCAGATTTTGCCAGCCTGCATCAAAATTCAGGTAAACGCTCTGTTGTCTGAAACTACACACAGAAATCATTCGATTATTAGCCAGATTTTGCCAGCCTGCATCAAAATTCCGGTAAACGCTCTGTTGTCTGAAACTACACACTGAAAGTACTATTAGTTAAAAAAATCGAATACTCCAAAAGAAATATCCACACTTTTCTAAAACTTACACAGACTGTTCAAAAATAATGAATATATTTTTTTTATAAATTGTCACATTAATATAGGGTAAATGATAGTTTTGGACAGGTGATTACTGTATTCATCTGAAGACGACTGAAGAATCTTACCAGTTGAAACGTTGTGATTTAAAGCAAATAAACACAACGCAAGTCCAAAACGCTCCTATCATTCAAGAAAGATCATTGCTTCCAATAAGACATTATTACAGGGTGTTACAGATTCTATTCATTAGCATTGCTATTTCGGTAATTATGAGATATAAAAAGTTGGTTAATAATATGGATACGAAGCTCTTAATAAAAGATTGAGGTCGTAAATTTGCCAATTTTTTCCAATACTATTTAGGAATTCAGTTAGATAGAAGTCAATGTACATGCATGATAGCAAAAAATAAACTTTGCACAGAAATAAGTAATATAAAATACTATAGAAAAAAATGTAGTGTAGCTTCTGCTAGCAGACCCTGTATATTTTATGAGAAAAACCTGCTAGTCTAAATATGTTAACCTTTACCTATCCTACTTTAAAACCAGATCCTATACTTGTGGGCGAAACCGATCTTTGTTTTTAATATTTTGACGATAGTATCGCATTGTAACATCTCTCAGTCAAAGATAGTTACTATTTTAAAAACACGTGGTTATGTGTACATACGAAATATGGTGATGTTTATAATGTAAAACTGATAAATTGTACAGCGCTCAATATTAAAACTGCCTATAAAAAAATTATGTATCTTGCGGATAAAATAAATGCGTTTTAATTTATAAGCAGTAATTTTGTTGCGGATTAAATACATATATATATTCTTTGAAAAAATGCTAATGATCTTAGTGGATTCTAAAAATAATATCCTGGTAGGTGATCCATGAAATACAGACATCAGGTATTAGAACAATCTAAATAGTAACGCTTAAAATAACTCATTAAGTGTTTCGTTCTTCGATAGATCAGATTTTAAAATATGACTGTAACATACACTAGTGAAGTGTCTACTAGTAAAGGTATTGGCAGTTTCTTAAAACTTTTAAAAAGGTAATATTTATTAATACATATTATAATAACCATCAAAAATAAAGTACTTAAGTCAACATTTTCGAATAAAATAATTACAAAAGTTCATTGTTTTATATTGTAACAAATATTGAATATATATATTTTTTAATAAGAATGACACTCTTGGCTCATATTTTATGTTTTTTTTTTTAGATGGAAGGGTAGCATTTACAAAATAGTATGGGCTGATCTTATTTTGTTTTTAGGAATATATTATGCTCTTAATTTAAGTTACCTGTATCTCATGAACGAGTCTTCCAAAGAGTTAAGTATCATTAAAACTGAAACATTATAGAAAATTATTATTAACTGCTACCAATAATAAAGTAAAAATTCAAAAAAACAAATTATAATTTATTACGAGTTAATCATTGTATTTTTATTTTATTTATTTATTCATATAAAAATATCATCATATTTTTCAAATGGAGTAGTTAATGCTAATACAAATAGGTCATGGTTGTAGATATTGTTTTTTCCCAACAAAAGACGTTAATTAAAAATCTACAAGATATTTATATGTTTAGTCGTAAAACTGATTGCGACTCTTAATATAATTTTTTAATTACTAGCTCTGTATTTGAAATACATCATTTTTATCATGATTTATATAGTTTATAAAAACAATTTTATTTACATATTTTAGAGCCTATGTAAAAATAGTCACCTATTGCGCCAGAAATGCAAACCTGATCCCATTGAGTTTTGTACTAGGTTTCTTCGTCAACATAGTATATAGCAGATGGTGGAGCCAGTTTAAAAGTATTCCTATTCCTGACAATCTAGCTCTCTTGATTGGTGCATGTATTAAAGGTCAAGTAAGTAAAACATACCCAAAAGGTTAATAATGATATCTCACCGATTATTGGCAATAAACGACTAAATTGGACTTTTAAGTACAATAACGCAGTATTCACCTGAAGACGAGTGAAGATACTTACCAGTTGAAACGGTGTAATTTAAAACAAATAAAGACAATGCAAGTCCTTGTATCATTCTACAATAACTCTTTTACATCACCGGGTATAAACCCTTTATAAACTTTTAAATGGCAAGGTCGCCCAAATAGCACCCCATTACTCTTTTAATTCCCGTAATTTTTGGTGACTGTTGAACCAAAATTAGAAAGTGTTGGTATCGCTGTAAAGGAAATTACAACAGCTTTTAATGAAATGTGGTGTCATAATCCCCTTTGCCACTTAAAACGTTATTTCACCCATGTTCAGGGGGTTCAAGAAAACGGTTAAAAATAGCTAATAACAGTGTCTCCTGTATATATTTTATGGAAAAATGTATTATATCATATTTTACCACCACGGTGTCAACACATTTTAATTTTTCACCCCCCCCCCCCCCCCCGGATTGGGCATATAAATTCAGAAACATTGAACCTGTTCTTTTAGTACACCCTGTATTTTTTTTTAGGATGAACGAGCCCGCATTGTAAGAAGAACAATAGTGCGTTACGTATGTGTCACCTTCACCATAACTTTAACGATGATGTCATCAAAAGTAAAAAAACGATTTCCAACCTTGAATCATTTTGTTGATGCCGGTTTATTGACTAAGGAAGAGAAAAAAATTATTGAAGATTTGGATAATGAATACCCGAATTATTCAAAAAATTGGTAACGTGTACTTTCGGCTTTAGAATCAGCGTGTTGTTTTATGTTTTAAATATCAACTTCAATGTGACTATACCCTGAGTCCCAAATTACTGTCAGTGATTTAGCGCTTTCATATTGAGTGCAGCGGGTTGTACGAAGTAGGAGGAAACAGGTTCAGTGTATTTTTGATATTCTAGCACAGCAGAATATTTACTTCGTGGAGTTTTTTCCTCCGACTTCGTAGGGTATGTTAGCAGGATAACTCAAAAACAACTTTACCTACTAAAATTAGAATCATTCAAAACATGTCCAAATACGAAAAAATTGAATGGAACTTAAAATTTTTCTATAATTTTTTAAAAAACATATAAAATTATTGTTTTTTCGACAGTGTCTTTTATTAGAAAAGCATGCCTACACGCGAAATAGAGGAAATGTCAGCTATTTTTTTAAAGAACACATTAAATAAGCCTTCGATTTATAATTATTTTAATTTGATTTATTTATTTTTACTAATTAAATATTATAGGCTCCCCTTGGCATGGGCAGCAAATATCACTACTAGAGCAAGACACGAAGGCATAATCAGAGACGACTTATCAGTCAGAAGCATTTTGGATCAAATAAATATGTTTAGATCAAAATGTGGAGAAATGTTGGCCTACGATTGGATCAGTATTCCTTTGGTGTATACGCAAGTAAGCCTAATATGAGCATAAACAGTGTACTGACAATGTATATAGTTATTTTAACTGAAATACCATTTCGATGAGGGAGAGTATCTCTCAGATATTCCAATGCCCCCCACAACAAACCTAAGATATAAATAGGGTAGCATTATATTTAATAATTTTAAAAAAAATTTGTTAAATAGTTTTTGAAATATTTGCAATATAACAGACTCCTCTGAAACTTCCTATATATGCATAGTATGTAATCTATAATAATTTTTTAGGTGGTTACCATAGCAGTGTACAGCTATTTCCTAATCACAGTAATAGGTAACCAAATGATAGACATAGAGCACAAGTACGTGGACAGGCTGATTTTCAGCTTTCCGTTTATGCCAGTCCTGGAGTTTTTCTTTTACATGGGATGGCTCAAAGTGGCCGAAACTTTGATAAACCCTTTCGGCGAAGACGACGACGATTTCGAAGTCGTGTGGATGATTGACAGACATATACAGGTTGGCTGAGAAACGTTTAGAGCGAACTATAAAGTTTTTTTCTAAATGTGGCTAGCAATACATAATAAACGGTTCTCTTTTAATACTTGAACCGGTGACTTTTTTTTAGGTTTGTTATCTTTTAGTAGACAAAATTCACCAGGATCATCCCAAACTAAAAAAAGATTACTACTGGCAGCAAACTGCACCGGACACTTTGCCATTTACCGTGGCTTCGCAGCAGTACATGAAAGAGACTCCCGTGCAATCAGCTGAAAATTTAAAAGTTAAGAAAACTGACCAAGATTTGATAATCCCGGAGGTAAGAATTCGAAGCTTTAAAAAAATGGATGTTATAAAATTAATATGACTATAAGTAAATAGGTATATACATACAGGACCGTTCCCTTTAAATTTTGATTTTGAACCGTTCGTATAAAGCGAGAAAAAAATTGTCTAAGGTTTCAGTTTTCAAATTCTTCAATTATTTACTGATAAGAAAAATAATTAAACAAATTAGGCGAAAGCACTTACGTCACAACAATTCCAAGCAATGGCAGCGGCCGATCGCTTTTTAAACGATGCACTATTCTACCTAACTGAGGTCTCGATACTGGTTTGGTGTTTCCAAACTGTCTTTGTCTTTTTAAGTTATCGAAACAAAGATAACAATATAATTGGTCGCACGACTGGCAAATAAAAGTATTGCGCTTAATAGTAATAGTTCTTAGAGTAACGTACATCTCTTCTCATCGTATGTTTTTAAACTTCCTGCTTTCGCGCCGTATTTTTTATTGTTTCTAGAAGAGGTTTGTGATACTCTGGGAAGATGTTTATTATTGAGATATAAACTGCTGGACAATTGCTTTTGAGCAAGAAAATTTCGCCTAAATTTAACAGTTAATATTTTCTGAACCAGATATGATATCGACCTACAGTTTTGAATGGTTGATAGATTCATCCCTTGGGAAACAATTGTCAATGTTAGATTTTCTTTAACTGTCAGAAAATTTTATATAAAGGGGGTTAAAGAAGACGATGATTTTTGCTCTAATTTTAATCAGTGTAACTTTCACAATATTATTTTTAAATTTTATCACTCTACGTCAATTGAATTACTGGTTCATAGCAAAAAAAGTGATTTGTCAAATTTTTGATATCTGCTATATTTTAAGAAATACCGATTTTTTTGGAAAACCTTGCTTTATTTTAACTTATTGGTAGCTAGATCTCACTGTGCGTTGTATCGTGCAAACTTTGCGAGTGATTCTTATACCTTATGAAAAGCTTGATTGTGTTCAGTAACAATAGTTGTACCTAAATGTTATGATGTACAGTGGCGTACTTATAAACACCTATGTCTATGGTTTACGAGTATCTCACAATTTTTCACGATTGTTTTATATTGGAAAGTACTCGCCACTAGATTAGATCAATTTTTTCTTATTTTTTAGTTTTTCATATCGCACTACAGGTATATTATACAGTGTGTTTACAAAATTTTACCGAAGATAGTTTTTTTAATTTAATTTTTGGAAAAAATGTATTTATTTAATTTCTAACTTTCTAACACTAGGTATACTCATAAACCATAGCCATACAGGTGTTTATAAGTACGCCACTGTATATCATAACATTTAGTTACAACTATTGTTACTGAACATAATCAAGCTTTTCATAAGGTATAAGAATCACTCGCAAAGTTTGCACGATACAAAGCGCAGTGAGATCTAGCTGCCAATAAGTTGAAATAAAGCAAGGTTTTCCAAAAAAATGGTGTTTCTTAAAGTATAGCAGATTTCAAAAATTTGACAAATTACTTTCTTTGCTATGAACCAGTGATTCAATTGAAGTAGAGTGATAAAATTTAAAAATATTATTGTGAATGTTACACGCCATTAAAATTGGAGCAAAAATCATCGTCTTCTTTAACACCCTGTATATAAAATTTTCTGACAGTTAAAAAAAATCCAATATTGACAATTGTTTTTTAAGGGATGAATCTATCAACCACTCTAAACCGTAGGTCGATATCATATCTGGTTCAGATAATATTAACTGTTAAATTTAGGCGAAATTTTTCTTGCTCGAAAGCAATTGCCCAGCAGTTTATTTTCGATAGGTTCTCGTTCAGGATCTTTTGGTTCTAAATATGATAAATTCGATTATAGTGAAAAAGTCCATTATTGGGCTACCGCGAAACCTTTTTATCATTTTTATTTCTTTCAGGGGAGGCCGCATAACGTTCACCAAAAAAGTAATAAAAATAGTAGGTATATTTTCGCCAAAAAAACTATTATGAACATATTCTTGTAGAGTCCTTATGGGCGAATATTAAAGGAGCATTAACCAGACATAAAGTTGGAACAAAGGGCTACTATTTAAAACGAATTGCTATTAATGACAGTGCAGATGTTTTTGATGAGGTAAGCAAGCGCGTAAAATTAAATTGAACATCTTACATTTATAATAAAATTTAAACGCAAAGTTAATATTTTGTCCTTTATATTTTTAACTTAATGATGCTTATTGATTAAAATAAGCGTGTTAAAAATGTTTTATTTTGTTCGAAGGGTCTCTTCTCACAAATAAAATGACTCTTTTACTTTTCGCATTATAAATAACTGTTATTGTTCTTGACATTTTGACGAATGACATTAATATTTGCGAAAGCTTCGCGTCAAAGTTGGAAGCGGTTTTAAAGTGTTTTTAGAAATAAAATATCAGAGATTCTCTATTTCCGTCGACTTTCGACGGGTTCAAACTCGCTATAATAAAAATTTTAGATCAACACCTATGAAGAGGAAGGTCCCAACAGAATAATAATTCCAACTTGCTCAAAAACTACGTACAACGCAGACGCCGAGGAATTCGAAAATCTCCGAAAAGAAAGGTTGGAAAAACAAAGAGAAAAACTGTTGAAATACGTCGAATTACTACGAAGCAACAATAAGGATAATAGAGAAAGCGATAAAAAAATAATCGACGATATAATAAAATAAATTTTTATTCATACAGCATTATTTATTTTTCAATAATATAAAAAAATTAATTTATTTTATTAATTTTTATTTTTAAATACACTACGGAATACAACATTCCAGTTGGTACATCTAAATCTAAGATACACTAATTAGCCACAGCAGAAAAGAAAACAATACATAGTATAAAACAAACAACTGAATAATAGAGTTAAAATAGATTAAAATAAATTAAAGTAAAGTCATAATAGTTTTTTTTTACTGAATAAGGGCTAATCCTAAATAGATCGCAATCTGGAAAATTACTATTGTAATTCCGCAGTAATCTTGACATGAAGGCATTTTGTCCATAGTTGGTTCGATGGAAATTAAGAATATTTAATCCTGAATCCTGAAGTAACAAATTCTTGATTTTGGGGAATATGGTATTTTACATAGATTTCAGTGCCCTCTTTCCATAAAAGGTACAACTTAATTTGATGCCATTACTAATCAAGATTCTTAGGTTACAGATAACTTTAACATAGAAAGAAAGTTCTAGCGGCAGGCGGACAAAGTAGGGCATCTATCTTTTTTAGCGGCAGGCGGACACACATAACACCTAAGCCTAAGTACACAGAGTTCTGTAGTACACACAGGAACGCCAAAGGTAATGGGTTCCCTGGGGCACAGGTAGACAATGACACGCTGTTTCGTCTTGATTAGGACTCATCAGACAGCCAGAACCATTGGTTAACGGTACAGGTAAAAGATAGATGCACTACTTTGTCCGAGTGCCGCTAAAACTTTCTTTTTATTTTACTATACGGACACTCTACTACCTGATAACTTGTAAGATTTTAATGTATCATACCACCGTAAGATGGCGATGTCGAATATTTTTTCTTACATCGAGAAGGCTATGATAATTAATATTAAGCTATTTTTTTGTGTTTTTCAAAATCTAAATAATAGAAAATATCCACCAAATTTAAATTATATATTTATTTAAAAAACAATAAGAGATATAAAACATAGTCACCTTATAAAAATAATACTAAATATATTTAGCTGCAATATTTATAATAAATTTGAGAAATACCACCTATAGAATAAAACAAGACAAGCATATAATGTATAAAGTTAATGAATATTTTGGTCAGAACTAAGTAAAATTTAAAAAACACATTTTGATTTAATTTTTGACTTTCCAAATTACATTTTTTTCATTTAAAATTTATAAAATTTTAACAAAAGCTTAGAAATTTAAAGTTATATGATGTTAAACCGAAGAGACAAACTGTGTATCCTTGCCAGTTTTCTTTATTATTTCAAGTACTTCAACGGCTGTTAGTGAAGTTCTTACTTTGACACTTTGATCCTTGAGGCTTATATCAACATTATCAATCTTATCTAAAAAAGGGTGAAAATTTAAGTGAATAAACATTGTTAATTACAATAAACAAACAGTCTGAGTATCTACGTCAATGCTATTAAGTATTGTGTACTTTATTAAATTCTAAGTATCAATTTTATGAAAAATAATATAATGATTAATCAGGGGTCAATGCCTAGATGAAAAATAAGGGTACAACAAAGTTGTTCAAGAACTCAAGATAAAAGTATTTTTAAAGTAGTCATGGTAAAATAACTCTTCTATTAAATGAACTTCTTTTTAAAATTGTTAGTTTATTCCAAGCAGTGGCGGCGCCAGGATTTTTGGGATGGGAGGGCACAAATGGGCTCGGTGATTTTTGAGTGGGCACTACCCAAAATGAAAGTGACTTCTAAAAAAAAAAAAGGTCGCGGCCTCCCGACGCTCTAGAACGCTATAGGCAGAGACAAACACAACCTTCCTCTTGTTTTCTCAGTGATGTCTAAAATTATCGTTCTCTTCAAAATACCATACAACCACTCATCAAAACTTTCATAGCCAAGTCCCTTACAGAACGGATCCATCAGTTTTGGGGGGGCACCAGGGTGGGCACTCATGTTTCTAGGGTGGGCCGGTGCCCACCCTGCCCCCCCCCCTGGCGCCGCCGCTGATTCCAAGAAGGGTAAAAACTATTTGCATATTATGTACGTAGTATATATATGACGTAGGTCTAACACTTTTCATGGGGTAGTTACAAAGTAGACATACCTTTGTGCTTTCCCAAAACCCGTTCCACTGCACCAGAGCAGCCTTCGCAAGTCATTGCCACCTTATATTCATGCACTTGAGCCTACAGTTATCAAAAAAACAAACAATATTAACATATTTAAATTAAAAATCAAGTTTAAAAATAATTCTTACCATGTTACTAAAGTATCGGCTAAAATAATAATAAATTTAGTCAAACAAAGAACAGTAATACTTTATCACCTTCTCCCACGATGAATATCAATTTATGAATCAGAAATTTGAAATTTTATAAAGTTTGTGCTTTGACAATAGAAAAAAAAATTGACTACGACTAATAACCTAACAAATACAAAATAGATTTTATATTACAAGTTACATAGCCTTCTCGATGTAAGAGGAATGAGCACTGAGAAGTTTCTCAGTCACTCATCGTTAAATTGTAGAAGGCCATGACATCTTATACACAGAAGATAAAATGGTTTACGTAAAATTTTATACCATTTACTTGCTCTTAAGTTTTATACCTGATTTTTTTTTCGTCGCTTTTCGCCCTGGTTACCATGTGTCCAGACTATACACAGTATACACTATATTATTTTTATATATACTATACAAATATTTCAGTTTTTGGATATTGGGAAGCTCATTCGTGTTTAGATATACTTTTGCCAACTAGATGGCGCCAGAAAGTAGTCGTGCATTGTTGTCATGTTACAGAAGAATAATACCTAAAAAAATATTTTCAAGGTGAAGTGGAGGTGCGACAACATCGAAGACAGCGAGAAGAGAGGTGTCATTTTTATCTGTCAATCTGTCACCGTTTTCATAATCACAATCACAACATTGAACGTTCATTCGTAATATTTTCTTTCGCAAAATAAGATGTATAACTAAACAACAATTTCTCGGCCGTGCCCGAATTTTGTTAATCGCGATTTGTCAAGTGAATATGTTTTAAATTAGTGCCTATATTGGACCAAAGGATCATTGTAAAATAAAGTATTTTTTTAGCGACAAGAACCATCTAGTAAAAGAGACGCATAAAATAATTCAAAAGGCAGAAGTTATTTTCTGGCATAGAGGATCATTCTCAGGATTTATATAGTTGGTATTTACAGGTAGTGCTAATATAAAATGAGGTGGACAGCCCATATTGAGGGGTGCCCGAAGAGAGTAAACCATGCAGCTGTAGCTGTGAATCATAAAATATATTCTTTTGGGGGTAAGTCCGAAAAAATTATTGTGAATGTTATCCCTGTAAGTTGGAAAGATGTTTTACTTATTTAAGCAACTACAAAAAATAATATTACAGTAAAAATACTCTGCCAAGTTGTGACATGATTTGTCATCCCACACCCTGCATCCAAAAATATGTTTAAGCAAAACAATAAGATGATCCATTTGTTGATCATTTATAAACAGAAGGTTAGAACAAGAATAAAAATTCTCGTTCCAAAACACGCCAAGGTTAATATTTTGCTATTTTTCTTATTATTTAAATACAATTTACCCCTAACTCAAAAACATAAATTTCCTTGAAATATTTTAACTTCTTCAGTATCAATTTTTTTTAAGGGTATTCTACTGGAGAGGATTGCCGTGGATATACGTCCATGGACGTCCATGTTCTTAATACAACTACAAACAGATGGGTTAAACATCCAGTGAGTGATTTGCCGTATTTCGAAAATGATGATATTTTACCCTATCGAAGGTTAGTGAATATTTGTAATTTACAAAAACTAAAATATTATAATTTACAATACAATAAACTTAACAATGCATAAACACTTTTAAGGTACGGCCATACAGCTGTGGTATACAAAGATAATATATACATTTGGGGTGGTCGAAACGACAGATCTTCCTGTTCAGTCCTGTTTAAGTTCGACACATTTTGGCATTGTTGGATGGCGCCACCTACCACGGGATCCGTCCCGCTGGCCAGAGACGGACATACTGCATGTATATGGAAAAACTTTATGTTTATATTCGGAGGTTACGAAGAAGAAACTGATCTCTTTGCCAAGCAAGTTTTCTATTTAGATTTGGACAAGTTGCATTGGAGTTACGTTGTTTGTGGAGGTAAGGGCAGTTTTTTTAATATATTTGAATTTAATATACTGAGGATTCTAAAGTTACATTTTTTTTTTTTAATTTTGAAATTTTATAGGTTTTGAACCCACACTAAGAGACTTCCACACAACTGTATGTATCAACGATAAAATCTACCTGTTTGGAGGGAGAGGCGCAATGTTAACCACCAACAATCAGGGGCTGCAGTCTCCTTTGGAGACTTATTGCAATAAAGTTTGGTACTTAGACATGAAGTCCCTAAATTGGCATTGTTGTCAGGCAACAGGGGAAGTCCCTGTTGGGCGAAGAAGCAATTCTGCTTGTAAGTAAAAATAAACATAAAATAAGATAATACAAATTAAAAAGACAATTAGTTTCTAAGGGTTTACTACTGCTTTTGGGTAGTTGCCAATCTCATTTTGAATTTATACTATTTTTTTATTTATTTATTTAATATGAAATAATGAAGTTGCATCTGTTAATATTCTTAAATTAAAGTATTTCCTAAGTTGTATGGATAGCGAAAGAGTACTTGGCAGTGATAAACACAACGCGCTTGCTTCTCTGTTTTTTTACTTGCATAATATATAAATAAATACATCATTACAATTTGGTAACCAGAAAGTGCAAATAATACCTTATTTTATGAAAATGAATTTTCTATTTGTAAACATTTACATAAGTATCATGCAAAAATTATTATATTTATGTACATAATTATATTTGCCAAATATGCTTAACGATAAGTCTTTCATTAGTTAAAAATCATATGTTGGGTGAATAAATAAAAACTATAAATGAGCGCCAAATGTGCTTTTACGCCATTCAACTATTAAAAAGAATATACAGGAGGGTGTGTTAAGAATATAATTGATTATAAAATAATATTTCGGAAATAAAAATTTCTTTTTCAATTTTTTAAAAATAATACACTGTATTTTTTGATTTAGAACCGCAATTTAACAGGGCAAATTTTAGCTCGATCTGATTCATTTAATCTCGCAAATTTATTATTTGAGTATTGACATTTCGTTTTAAAATGGTTTTAGTTAGTTGAAATTTTTTTTGTGAAGAATATCATTGCTACAGAATTGAAACAAATGGAAAAATTCATTAGGAGATAGTAGCAGATATTATTTAATTTGTATTACATGTTTCGAGTTTATTATGTTGCAGAGAAAGTGATCTTTATAAAGTGGAAAGCAGTCCTTTAATTGCTTGAATAATATGCATTATGCAACTTTCATTTCTCCTAAAGCGCTTTTATTCGTTTTATTTACCGGTATTATGGTATCGCGTGTCTTTCTTTGATGATTATATAACCAATGGCATATTTTTATTCTGCAAAAAAGGATTCTTCTAAAGGTTATTTGTTTTTAGTTTGTCCTACAATATTTTTATGATAAATTACAGAATTTTTTGGTATAATAATTTGATAATATAATATCATTTTGACTTCAACCCTATCATAGAGCATGAAGAAATAAAACTTTCAACGATTTCAGATTTTAAATTCTTTAATTATTTACTGAGAAAAAATTAAATACAATACTCCAACTAAAACATGCGAGACCACTTACCGACGTCACTACAATTCCAAGTAATGGCAGCAGCCGATCGCTCTGTAAACAATGCATTCCTACCTGACTGAGGTGTCGAGTCTGATTTCCTGATTCTAAACTGTTTTTATCTATTATAAGTTATCGAAACAAAGATATTAATATAATGAGTAGTGTGTGAAATATTCCAGATTTTTTGATACCCTGTATTATGCATATTTATTTGAAAATTTGATTATTATATGAACGTAAATTGTTGGTCGAATTTTATTATTTCGCTTCCATGAACTGAAGGACCCTGTTTAGTGTGTGGAACTAGCTTTACACATTCTAATAATTTAATTAATAATTGTCAATGTCAGACCGTGCTTACCCCTGACCCCCTTTCAACTAGACGTCTTTGCACTTTGGGGTGATCTGATCATTAATAATATTAATTCTTGTTCATTTTTTTAAACTGGTAATATTTAAAAATGTCAACCTTGAAAATAAAAATACGAGGGCCAGAGAAACATTTTCGATCTAACAGGTTTTTGTCGATAACATTTTTTTTAATAATTATTTAGTTTTATCAGTATTGATTTTAAATTGTTCATCTCTTACGAGAAACGGGATGATTCGAAAAATAATAGGTTTAGGGATAGATTTAAGATTGTAAAAAATAATTTTTAAATAAAATTATTCACTTGTATTCCACAGGGCAGAGTTGCGACGATTTAAATCAACTGATTTTTTCAATTTTAATCGTGTTTTAAATCAAATTATAAATTGCTGTAAAAACAGGTCGCCGAAGAAAATAACTCGGAAATTAAAAAAAAAGGAAGACAGTTTATTTAAAACGAAGTGTTTAGATACATTATGTAAGTGTAAAAACATGACTAATCGTCATCAGTCCAGCGTAAAAAGTATTCATAAATTACGCTCCCGAAAATTTTCATGTCAATACAAGTCATTTTGTATGTCGCCGAGGAGATTTTCTAACTGTGAATCTAGACAACAAATATTTTTGGCCGATAGAGACAAAATAATGAAAATAAGTGATTTTAAAGTTTATTATTGCCATATAGCAGTATAAATTTATCTTCTTCTTAAAGTGCCTATCCTCTGTGGATGTTGGCAATCACGTTGGTCCAAATCACTCTGTTCACCGCCGCTCTGAATAGTGCTGTTGACGTCATTCCGGTCCATGTTCGCAGATTTCGCAGCCATGATTTTCGTCTGCGTCCTGCTGACCTTCGACCCTCTATTTTTCCCTGTAGGATAAGTTGAAGAAGGCGGTATTTTTCGCCTCGCATGATATGCCCAAAGCACAGAATATATAGCTATATATTCTGTGCCCAAAGTATTCCAGTTTTCTGCGTTTTACATTTGGTAGGAATTCTAGTTGTCCACCGATGCGTTGCAATACTGTGTCGTTTGATACGTGGTGTATCCATGGGATTCTTAGCATGCGGCGATAGCACCACATCTCAAACGCATCTATGCGTTTAGATGAGGCATCAGTAAGGGTCCACGCTTCTGCCCCGTATAGGAGGGTTGAGAGTACATAGCATTTTAAAATTCTTATTCTGGTATGGATGTTGAGAGATAGGCTGCATAGTATGTGACGCATCTTGTTGAATGTACCTCTTGCTTTTTCGATTCGGCATCTTATTTCTCGAGAGTGATCCCAATCCTTATTCAAGGTACAGCCCAGGTATGTAACTGTCTCGGCTACTGTGAGAGCTACATTGTTGGCGGTAAAGTGTAAATTTCCAATGGTGTTTTTACTGACAGTATATGTGTCTTCTTACAGTTTATGTTCATACCATATCTGTTGCATGCGGTCTCTACACGGTCTATAAGTCTCTGAAGTCCTTCAGCCGTGTCTGCTATAAGGACGGTATCATCAGCATATCTTATGTTGTTTATTATTTCCCCGTTTATTACAACTCCATCCTCCATGTTCTCCAATGCCTCTTTAAATAGATGTTCCGAGTATACGTTGAATAGAAGAGGCGACAGTATACAACCTTGGCGCACTCCTCTTCTTATGTTAAACTCTTCCGATGTTTCGTTTTCGATCTGTACAATGGCTTTTTGTTGTAGGTATAGCTTTGATATTATATCTGTGTCTCTGTCGTCGATTCCTGATTCACGTAGGATTGAGATGAGTTTACCATGTTGGACTTTATCAAAGGCCTTTTCGAAATCTATGAAGCATGCAAAGATGTCTGCGTTGACGTCTCGTGCTCGTTGGATCAGGACCTGTATGGAGAACAAAGCCTCTCGAGTGCCGAGTCCTTTTCTGAAACCAAATTGTGTATCGCTTATTCTCTCGTCGAGTCTTCTATATACACGTGCTTGGATGATATTAAGGAACGCTTTTAGGATATGACTCATCAAGCTGATTTATATAAATTTATAAAAATCAAAAAAATCACAATTTAATCGAAAAAATCAGATTTATCGATTTTTCCAAAAAAATCGTGATTTATTGCAACCCTGCCACTGGGTGTTTTTAAATTATGATAAAACACATTATTTTTATCTAATATACAATATCTGTAGAGTCCTAATTTTATAAACAAGGCCAAGAAACCATAATTTAATAGTCACATTTGGCCAACCAACAAAATCCCGCTATTCGATTTTTCAGGAGCTAAAATCTCAGCATTGGCTAATGCATTAAACCGGATTTTGGATTCGCTGTAAAGAATTATATTTACTGCTAAATATAAAACAGGTTTTTACAAAAAAAATTGTGTAGATTCCGAGAAAATCACGTTTGAAATATTATTTAGCGGAATTTTGTTGATTGGCAAAATGTCGCTAATATCTCCCCCTACATTTTTTGTGCGGCCCTACTTTATAATTAATCGTAGAATTCGTATTTTGTATTTGGGCATAATTTCTTTTCTAAAAAATTAAAAAACCATAGGTTCAATGGCCATTAAACATTTCTTTAAAAAAAATATATCTCGCACAACCTAACTGTACCAAAAAAAAAACATGCGTAATTGATATAGCGTGTTAACAGCATTCTGCAAAGAATATACTACTTTCTCTCGGACATTTGCATAAACGGTTTCCTCTTATTTAACAAGTACCAATAGGTGTATTAGGTAACACATCGATATAATTAATGCACCCAATGTCGAGGGGTCTATGATACAACATTGGTATCTTTAATTACGCATTCCAAGTAATTAAAGGATGATATCTATTTAGAATAAGAGAAAACGCATTTTTATATTTCTTTAGTAAGAGCTATAAATAATACTATATGTAGGTTGGATGGCAAATAAATGTAAAATCGATTTTAAAATTTTTACTTTCCCCGGAAAGCAGATGTCGACGTGTTGGGCTCCCTAAATATAAAAAAAATGTGTATTGGGGGAGGTTAAAATTTATGTGTTAATGCGAAGTCGCGGCCTTCAATGCCGTTTTCGGACACATGAAATTCTCTTGAAGAAAGTAATATGTTTTAAGCGAAAGTAAACTTTTTGTCAGTGTGTATGTATATACTCATTTTTAAAGTGGAGTTGTCATGGAGAGAATATCTGAAAACTGTCTAAAGTGCGCTATTTACCTAAAGTAACAAGAAAATACAGAATTTAATTGTACCTCATATTCTGCAATAACTTTTTCTAGAAATTTTGGATATATTTAAACAAACTTTGCACACCCATTTACAGCCCTATACCATAAGGCAGTTTTCACAGTGGCGTAGTCAGGTGAGGGGCCAGGGGGCGCTCGCCCGCCCCCGGGGCTAGGAGCCCCGCTTGGTGCCTGTATACATAATAAACCTTATTATTTGATCTAGTCTATTTTTGCAAGAGGAAGTTCGTAGTGGAGGTGTCGGCCTTTTTTTTTAGAAGTCACTTTTTATGAAGAGGGGAGCGCCCCATCATATGTTTGCCCCTCCCGCCCCCAAAGGCTGGCTACGCCACTGAGCTTTCACAAATTACAACGCAAAATTATCCCATTTTTGACTCCCCCGTCACCACTCTGTTAATTAACTGGTTCTTTATTCTAAAAAGTTTTGCATTCAGAGAGATTTTCTAGTTCCTAATAAATAATGTGACCCTTTCTGGCAGTTCTAAAATCGGGACCATGAAAACCATTATCTCCCACGTATCAGAACCCCAACGCCTGATCAGACCCCCCCCCCCCCCCCCCCCCATATCAAATAGCGATATGTTACCGCTAAGTGAGTTTTTAACAAAAAAGTATGTGTTTGTGTATAATATGTTCATATATTTTTGACGTGTTTCAAATTTTGTCAGGGCACAAATATGTTTTGAAATAAATGCATTTGATCTTATCTTATCATTTTATAACAAACGGTTAAAGATAGTAATGACGATGATCGTATACGTATGGATATTATCGCTATAAGTATGACACATGTTTTATACTTCGAATTTTACATAGAATCGAACGTAGAATCCAAATTTTAAGGAAATTACAGCGTGTTTTATTTAAAATAACAAAATTGACTGTATTTCCGGTTAGAAACGACAGTCAGATGGTTTTAAGTACTCAAAATATATTTAAAGCAATTGTACTTCCCAAAATTTCGAATCAATTATTATTATTTCTTTACAAAATGGGCGAGCTGGCCAGGAATCTTGTGGTCACCCAGTATATTAGCAAGGAAAATGCCGGGAAAAATTATTTACTAATTTTTTATTGGGCAAGTACACGTAATTTTGTATTGTAGTAACCAAAAGCAGCACCAATCGCTGAAAATTATTAAAATCGATATTTTTCATTGTAGTTGTTCACAATGGCAAAATGTTTATATTTGGAGGCTACAATTCGGTGAAGGGTAAGCACTACAACGACCTCTACATGTTTGACCCTGAATCACACGTCTGGACTAGGATAAACCCAAAGGGCAAGTCGCCCTGCGAGAGGAGGAGGCAGGTTTGCGCCAGAGTGGGCGACAAAGTTTTCATATTTGGAGGAACAAGGTAGGTTTACTTCTGACCGGTTTAAATTGAATGAATTCAAAAGTACACCCCCGTATTTACTACAGGGGTTCATTTCATTCATAAACTCCGTTTAACAGGTTTTAATTTTGCTTATTCATGTCAGGTATTTTAAATAATTTTAATAAAGATGGCCAAATAATGCTAATAATGTATTCTAAGGCAACTACGATAACGTAGTCCACGAAGTAGGCAAAAGTCAAGTACTTTGTGTGTTTCAATTGGAATTGGCTAAAACGAAAAAATTACGTTACTTTGTCAGGTCTTTCATCTCTAGGCGATAGGTTAGCAAGTATCCCTGACAACTGGTACCCCAATAATTTTTTTTTTCACTTAATGTCAACGTCATAATTTAACCCTTATTTAAATGTCGGTTTTTGTAAATATTTTCCAAAAATAGTACGTAAATATGCTGAATTGAAGATTATAATGTTATAGTAAAAATAAATAATAGAAATCAGTTTCACTGGGACAAGTAACTATAAGACTTCTGTGTTGCCTAAAAAGTATCTCCATCCGGGACGGCCAACCGAGAAACCATAAGGTGTTACCAACAATAAATTTAAAAAAATAATATACAGGGTGGAATTTTGAACTGAAATAAATTCAGTATTAGAAAGCCTCTATATTTGCGGAGAAAATACGGGTGCCTTTATTTTTAGTTTGGTTCACTTTTCGTCCCGTCATGAAATTTACCCCTCTTGTAGGGGAGAAATCGCCCCAAACTTTTTTTTTCAAATGTAAAGTATTGTGATAACTCGTTGGAAAGGGCTTAAAAAAAGGAATACGACCCACTATTTACTTTTGCAAAATTTCGATTTTGTGTGATTCAGTTAACTAACCCATTTTAGTATAGCAAAAATACTTCTTACTATAAAGTAACGGTTTAAACAGCACAAAATACTACAACAGATATAAGTAAATAGTGGGTCGTATTCCTTTTTTTATGCCCTTTTAGAAAAAAAAAGTTGGGGGCGGTTGGTACCCCCCAAAAAAGGGGTAAATTTCATGATGGGACGAAAAAAGAGTAACAAACTAAAAATAAGGGAACCCGTATTTCCGTATTTTCTCCGCAAATAAAGAGGCTTTCTAATAGTGAATTTATTCCAGTTAAAAATTTCACCCTGTATACACAAAAATACCTGTAAAATGTGTATTACATATATTATGACCAGTTTTTCATCCTTATTTACCAAATACATTTTTTTTAGTCCTCAATTGAACAGAACTCTAGAGGAACACGAAGAGGCTGGCTTGGACGAGCTAGTTGACCACAGTGATATGTACATTTTAGATCTCAAACCCTCTTTGAAAACCCTCTGTATGTTAGCCGTTAGGGAGTACAATTTAGATGATACGGGGTTGCCACAAAGTCTAAGGTAAGAGATAAAATAACTGGGTATGTTATAACCAGGGTTGCAATAAATCACGATTTTTTGAAAAAATCAATAAATCTGATTTTTTCGATTAAATCTTGATTTTTTTATTTTTATCAATTTATACTGATTTTTTCTTTAAATATGGCAATAATGAACTTTAAAATCACTTATTTTCATTATTTTGCCTCTATTCGCCCAAAAATATTTGTTGTCTAGATTTACAGTTAGAAAATCTCGGCGACACACAAAATAACTTGTATTGACTTGAAAATTTTCGGCACCGTAATTTATGAATATTTTGTACGCTAGACTGATGACGATTAGTTTCGTTTTTACACTTACATAATGTATCTAAACACTTCGTTTTAAATAAACTATCTTCCTTTATTTTTAATTTCCTGATGAGTTATTTGCTTCGGCGACTTGTTTTTACAGCAATTTATAATTTGATTTAAATCACGATTAAAATTGCAAAAATCTGTTGATTTAAATCAGGGGTTCCCAAACCTATTTTGTCTATTGCCCACTTTGAGAATAAATTATTTTTTAGCGCCCCCATTTTTTCACCTATATAAAAACCACTATAACTTCAAATTAAATTAATTAATTATTGTAAGCTATATTAGCGGAGATTAAATATTCATTCTAAACGAGATTTTTACTATAACCTGCAAGAGTTAACTTGAGACCTGAGCGCAGTAGGTAGTACACACAGTGGCGTAACTAGCTCTCTGACCTGGAGGTGGCCTAGGGTGGGCCTGTTATTGTGACTTGCAGTGGCGGCTCGTGTAGATGCGGGTCGGCAGAGAGTGCGCCGCAGGCAAAATTTCTTTTGGACCACGCCAAAATTTTAACAAATTTGGTCAATAATCAACAGTAATATCACAAGACCTCGTTTTTTTGTCGGTTACATTTTTCAGCTGTCACGAAAACTTTTTTTGGATTTTTTTTTTTAATTTGGACATGTTTATTCTGAATAGATCCCGAGAGCAACGCTCGAGGGATTTAATTTTTGAATAAACAAGCCAAAACTTTAACGAGTATTGTTAAAAAAGTTTGAGTGAAAAATGGAAAATTTAACCAATAAAAAAATGAAGGTCGAGTGATATTTGGCAAGATTATTTCGTACATCGTTGAATAAACATGCCCAAAGTTCAACGAGTAAAATTGCCAAATAATATTATATTTGCGAGGCGAGTAGCGAGCTTACAAAGTCAGCCTTTTTTTCTGGGGGGGGCCTGGCGACGTCTGGGGGGTGCCCGGCCCCCCTAGGCCCCCCTGTAGTTACGCGCCTGAGTACACAACGGCTCTCAGGTCACAAGTTTACTCTTACGGGCTACACCTGCCAATGAGAATGATTATTGAAACGCATTTTTATAGTATTTAGACAAATATTCCATGAACCAGCCGATTGGTACAGGAATGCACAAATCGGGTTATTTAACAAAAACTTGTTAAAAGATGATTGCCCGCGGTCTATTATCTACGAAAATTACCTATCTAGGAATACTAATAACAATGAAAATGCGAAAGTGTGTCTGTTGCCTTTTTATTTGTTTGTATCTACTTTCATTTCGAAACGGAGCGACCGATTGACATGAATTTTATTTTATTTATTCAATAAAACAGGACAGATATATTATGAACTCCGCGGAGAGAAATATCGAACCGAGTTTGAGCAATCTTACTAATATTAAGATGTTCACAATTTGTAGTCGAGAGTTGAGAGCTCAGTCGGTGTCTAAGAGTCCTCCTAGCTAGATGAAATTACAAATCGCCCCCCAAGCTTCTACACAACGCCCCCATTTTTTTCTAGGTCTCTTACCGCCCCCCTTTAGGGCTGCAGCGCCCACAAGGGGGCGTTATCGCCCACTTTGGGAAAGGTTGATTTAAATCATCGCAACCCTGGTTATAATATAACAAATATATCGTTCAATTTGGGCTGAAATTATGATCTATTACCGAAATAACGTTTACAATGCCGACATTTTGTACAAGAACTTTGTTTTTATTCCAATTTCACTTTTATTAAAATTTTCCTGGGTTTTTCGCCTGCGTCGCCCTTTTTTCCATTTCCGTCGGTCTGTCTGTTAGTTTAAAAGCTTAAAACTACTGGACTGAGAATGACGAAATTTTGTATGTAGTCTAGATATTGGCCCTGTTCAAAATCGGGTATAGTTTTGGTTAGCTCTGTACAGGGTGATCTCGGAAAAAGTTAAATAAAATTTTTTGGCGCCTGCTTTTTCCTTTTTACCTTTCAAACTCTCTTAACACATAATATACAAATATTTAACTATCCAGCAACTTTGACTGTAACATAAATGATATTGGCAGGCATTAGTTACTCACAGTCGAAGTGCCTGATTAGTCAATTAAAAATAAAATAACAGGGCAACTGTGATTGTGAGAAAAGTATTTGTGCCAATGAAATGTGTCATCATCAAAGTTGCTGGTTACCTAATATAATGATAACTTTTTTGATAAATTCTGATTTTTTACATATTAAAATGGCTTACTTTTTATTTATAAGAACTGTATTGTCGATGTAACGTATATTTTTCTTTTTTTGTAGGATGGAACTTCTAAATATGCACATGCCAAATAAAATAACGATAAGTAGGCCTAGCAATTCGGCAGGATAAAACAAATTTAAAAAATTTTGGTACTGATTGTACCTGCAGCAAAATTGTGTATAGTGTTTTTGTATAGAAAAAGAAACGTACCAAGTGGAAAAAAAATAATGTCCCGGCAGTGTTTGGTTGAATTTAAAAATAAATTTTCGTAACGATTCGTCAAAATGTTTGTCACTCTTTGGGAATACTTACAAATGTCTGGTTGGTTTTGTCAAGGAATATGTAAAAATTTACTTTATTAGGCCTATAAAACTTTATTATGCATGATATTTCTATTTTTTTCTGCACCAATAAGAAGACCTGCAGAATAATTTGGTATGGAAAGTAACGGATTATAGTAAGAGAGCAAATGCAAATTTTTCGAAATCTCTTCAAGAGAGCTATTTTTTTTTCGTATAGTGACCACACTAATATTTAGGGGTAGAAATTGTTGGTGAATAGTTAGTAAAACAGCTTAGAAGTTCAAATTTTGAATGTAGGTTATGTTTCGACCTCTATGAGATCATCCTCAGGGCGATACAGTTATGAACTTCTGTGTTACAAATAAATTTATTGGGTACATTGTTAAATAATTAATTGGAGAACTGCTTATTCATTTCATTTTTTTGTTTACAAATAGTAGACACCATCGCAAGACAGCCTTTGGTGGTGTCTACTACTTGTAAACAAAATAACGAAATGAAATAGCAGTCCTCCAATTAGTTATTCAACAGTGTACCCAACAAATGTATTTGTAACAGAAGTTCATAACTGTATCGCCCTGAGCATGACCTCATAAAGGTCAAAACGTAGGCTGAATACAAAATTTTAATTTCTAAGCTGGTTTACTTCCCCGACAATTTCTACCCTTAAATAAGAGAGCTAAATTTTGTAAGGATTCGGTGTGCTATTGGCCTTCTTCTGAGCTGATGTGACGCAAGCAATGTTTACAGACTTGATATGCGGTAGCCTTATTTTCTTAAGATTCGTACATGTTTCTCTGATCAACACTTGTTTGTAGAGTTTCCTTTCAATCTTTCCTTTATCAACGGGCATATTTGTTAAAAACAAATAAAGGGCTTATTGTTATATAGTGATATGCCACATTTTTTGGATTTTTGCTTCAAGTTATTAAGGTAAAATGATGGTAAGCCACAGGCGCAATTATTTTCACAGATCAGATCACAAATGACGCCATACCCGTGTTTTTATATTTATTTAATTTTCAAAATTTGATTTAAGTATTTCCTATTCATCATTTTGTGGCTTATCAGTATATAGCAATAAGCCCTTCAAATCTTAAGGGTGTTTTGTCATCTACGTGCTCTCGGGGCATAAACTTTCAGTTTCTGTTTTAAAATAAATTTTTATAATTTGGTTCACCCAATCTCTGAGATTGGTCCAGCTTGGGAGATTAAAAAAATGTAGTCCTTAAAAACATGGGTTTTTTCAATATATTTTGATTTTTATCCTATCGTATAGAACAGAAAAAAATCAGATTTTCTATGGTTTCAGTGTTTAAATTCTTGACTTATTTACTGAGAAAATAAACAAAATACTCTCCTCTCTAATAAAAACACGAACAACTTACCGACGTCACAGTAATCCTAAGCAATGGCACTAGCCAGCTCTGCAAACGACGCACTTCTACCTAACCGAGGTCTCGAGTCTGGTTTCCTGTTTCTTAAATGTCTTTGCGTATTTAAGTTATCAAAACAAAGATAACAATACAGGGTGATTCCTAAGTTGATACTTCTGTTTTAGCTGTGTATAGAAGGCATTAAAATAAACATGTTCAAATACCTTTTTTCAAAAAACTTAAAAATAACCGAGATACAGAAGTAATAAATCTAAGTGCGGGCATAGTCATCAAAACATAACCTGCTATACTTTATGTTGTTTGTCTTATCTCTTATTAGTCATGCAATTTACGGTGGTGAGTTATTTGGCAATACGCTGCGCTGTGTTTTTCTGAAATAAGTTAATTTAAAATTGGTGACACGTGAAAATGGTAAAATTTGAAAACAATGAACTAGTAGATATGGTGCTAATTTACGGTGAGTGTCGTCAAAGTGCGGCTGCTGCTTCGAGATTATACGCAGAACGCTTTCCCTTGCTGGCTTATCCTACACCCAGAAGTTTTCTTAATGTTATTCAACGGGCAAATTAGGCAGGACCGTATTTGATCCACAGTGTAATAAATAAGTGTAAGTACCTTATTTTTGAATTAAAAAAAGGATTTGAAAATGTATATTTTAATGCCTTCTATACACAACTAAAAAAGAAGTATTAACTTAGGAACGACTAGCAAATTCAAAAATTGCGCGGTTAATAGGATGATATACGTCTCTTCTCATCATATGTTTTTAAACTTCCTGCTTTCGCGCCGTGTTTTTAATTGTTTCTGGAAAAGATTTGTATTATTTTAGGAATATTTTTATTATTGAGATATATTTTTAATGGGTTCTAGTTTAGAGTGTTAGTACTGAATACGGTAAATTCGATTATAATGGAAAACCCCATTATGGGAATTTCTAATTTTTCTAGGGGCTTTATTTGTTTTACCACAGAAATTTATGAAAATGTCTCCATGAAACTGAATTTAAAAAAAAAACGATAATAATTAATACTAATAAAATATTTGTATAAATTAATTTTTTTTTTTGTTTTAATATATTAGTTCTTTAATCGACTGATTTAGGTTTTAATTAAGGGCGAATTTAAGAAGCCTAAAGGGTCCTACACACTCTTAACCAAGGGTCGTGGATGAGCCATTTTTATCGTGATTTTTAATGAATTTAAATTTAATAATTACAGGCCCCTACACTTTTTAAATGGAAATTAAAATTTATTCCCGGGAGCTGAACATTTTTGAACTGATGGAGTTTATGTCATCCTGATTAAAGCCAAAAAACTCCATGGTAAATACATTTTTTTATGACAAAATTTTATTCATTAAAAGGTCTGTATTTCCCGTAGAATTTGCTATATTTATCTCTTTATTTTCTTAAAACGAATTGGTATAATTAATTACTCAAAAAAGTTTTGGTAGGTATAGTCGGTCTCTAAAAATTCGAGTAAATATTTGACCGACGCCAGTGATTGCCCAGGCGTCGCGACGCCATGAAAAAGTGTTTGGGACTCTTAAGCTTGGTATGAGAATAAACGGAGACATGTACATATGTAGAGCATGAAAGTGTAGTTTGAGTTTTTTTTTGTAAATAGTGGTCGCTCTTTTTAAAAATAGTATTTTTATTGGTACAAACGCGACTTTACTTACATATTCTTCGTCAGCAATAATTCATATTCGTCTAAATTTTATTTTATACGATATCGCCAGTACTTATAGGTTGTCTTAACCGTTTAAATAAATAATAAAAAAACTCGTTATTTGTACAAAACTATTGTTTAAATCTATGACAAACAGTGTATTTAAATGAGTTTACACCATGTTCACGCTTTTAAACTTGCTTGGAAAACCAGAACAATCGTCGAGAAAGTATAATTATTTTAAAATACATATGCACCCGGTGGAAATATTTTACTCGTCTGGCGATTTGTTGCTGGAGTTTGGCTCGTGTCTAGATTTCTTTGTGAGCATTAACAGGTTATTTTAGTAATTTATATATTTAAGTATTTGTGTTGGTTTTTTTGTAAGAATATGAATTATAGTGGTCGAGGACTGTTTTTGCTTATGTGCATTAAATGCATCGTCATTGTCCACATAGAAATGAGGAAAATCTGCTGTTAGATTAACTAAATAATTCAAGCACTGTATTATTTTTTGCTATGATTCAGCGAGCTTTTTGCTTGTTTCACAACTTTCCGTGTATTTTTTACAAAATTCAAAATGAAAATCCTATTTTTAAAGCATTTTATGAAAGCTAGAGTGTTTTATCAGCGCTTTCGAACAAGAGATTATATTTTGTTTAAGATCCGACCTAGCTAGAATTTACCGTATTAAGTTGCGGTTCTTAATCCGAATTACAAAAAACTGATTTTTTTTTTCATCAATAAAGAGCTGGTATCTATACGAAAAGTTATGTAGAGTAAAAAGTAAACTCTTAATAAAGCTACTGTGTAGCGAAACATGTCGAGTCAACAACTATTTTAATATAGTGAAATTTAACACATTATTAGTGTTTTCTTGATATTATAAAAATAAAATAATTTAAGCCCTTGTGAACAAATGCTTATATAAACTTTTCTTCATAAAATGATCCGAGGAATCACACCCTGAAATATTAGCACGTCATTAAGGAACACCCTGTATATTAAATTAGGCTCTTAGCCCGAATTCTGGTTATATTTATTAAGGGATTTTAAATTTTGGACTGGATTTTTATAAAAAAAAAATTTTCAATAAATTTTACAACATAATTAACTTAAGTTATTATTTTTAGGGGTTTCTAGAATTTTGGGTCGTCCACATTGGTGAAAAAAAAATCAATAATTGGCTTAGTTTTTTTGTAAATCGGGCCAAGAAGAATAGCAATTTAACACGACAAATTTTAGCACAGTCTGATCCACTTAAGCCGGAGAAAGTAAAATAAAAAAAATACAAGGCCTACGATTTTGATAGGGTTGCCAGTTTTTGAATAGTCTTCCTGTAATTAGGGAAGTAAAAAAATGCGGGTTTTGTAACACTGCTTTTTATTTTAAGAAACGAAAAATTGCAGATAATACAGGGTAATAGCTATTTATTGGTGACATTTTGCACACCAACAAAATTCCTTTAAACGCTATTTCAAACGTGATTTTATCAGAATCCACACAAACACTTTTGTAAAAACTTGTTTCATATTCAGCGGCAAATATAATTATTTCCAGCGAATCGAGAATCAGGTTTCAGTATCAGCCAGTGCGGAGATTTTAGCGCCTGATAAATCGATTAGCGAGATATTGGTTGGCAAAATGTCACCATTTATAACTATTATTGGTAAACGGTAATTTCTAAGAAGTTTATAATTAGATTCGGGAAAATGTGCCATTTTTAAAGATGTTTAAAGCATGATCTGATAAAAGAGTCCAGAATTAATTTCTCTAATAACTCAAAAGGTTTTTCAAATAAGATTTTGTATTTTTTTCTTTTCTACAATATGACGTTATCAGTTTTCTTAAGTCATTTTTTATAATCGAGTTATCATCGTCAACTTTTTTTTAAATACGGTCCTGAATGTTTTTTTATTTTTGATGTTTTACCCCAAAAACAATGGGGGATTACTCAACTATATTTACTTACGTAAATCTTACATTATCTGGAAAATTAGGTACAAAAGCATTCAATCGTGATTTCAAAAAACTTAATATTTTTCTCAAGTCTAGTGACGCATTCGCCATTTTATTTTTTGATCAATATTTCTTATCCTTTTCGCTTTATGGCATCCTTGATTTTCAATACTAAATTTACCTTTACTTTTTACCAAAAGAGTGATATTATATCATTGTATTTTGGAGTAAAACGTACTCTTAAAACTAAAATAAAAAAATCCAGGTTAGTATTTAAAATACAAGTTAACAATGATAACTCAGAAAAGCGGCGCGGCGGTGGCTCAGAGGTGAGAGACTGGCATTCGACCGTGGCGACCCGAGTTCGATTCCCGGAGTGGGTATACGTGCAATAAAAAAAGTATGTCCGAAATTCAGTGGATTTAAGAATACAGGGAAGAGTGGAAAAGGTATCATCTCCCAACCCACCCCATTCACGCCGGTAACCAGGCCGGATGAGATCGGACATCTCGTGGGGTGCGGAAGAAGGTACACACTCCCCAATCGGTAGGTCTTGCAGGCAAGAAACCAAGGGTTTACAGCCCTTGGGGGGTGTCGCATGACCGAGGATCGTGGTTCGGAGCCCACGTTAAGCTGTAGGGCCAATCGGGAATGACCGTGGCAGCGAACGACGAAGAAAAAAGTTAATTCGAAAGAATGGCAAGAAATGAAAATGACATAAAAATCTGAAAACCTCATTTTGTAGAGACGAAAAAAATTAAAATTATTTTTGAACCTTTTCAACCTATCTTCCTGTATATAATGAATCAAAAACAATTCCCAACGTAGTTACTGGACCTTTAAGAAGTTCTTAAAATGACACATTTTCTCTAATCTATAATCAATTTCGTAGAAATAACCGTTTAGAAGATAATGGTCAACTAATTAGGTATCACTCTGTATATTTACATATTCTTTGTCTGTTCATGATTTTTATGGGGAAAGAATATAAACGGACCCTTATATATGATTTCCCCTCATTTTATTTTACCCTGTTTACTTCACAGATACGTATTCTATTCTAGATTAATTTTTAAGTGCTAGTGATATTTTGTTCTTGTAAATAAAATTATATTTTTAATAAATTAAGTATATTTGAGTTAATAACGCTTTTTATTAATCAACAAGGTCTGGCCGATATTAGGCCTAATGTCGACGAGACAAAGTTTAAACCTTAGTCAACCAATACCAATATCAACTCAGGGTGTCCTTGAAATGATTGTACAACGCTCACCACAAATTTTTTAACCAAAAATAAGGCAATCTAGGTAAATTTACTTATATGCGATGTTGCTTAGTTTTGACGCTACAGGGCGCTAAAGTTTTCTAATTAATGTCGTTTTTTTTGGATAATTTTATTTATAAACGCCTTCATCGATTTCCACTAATTTTGGGACTAAGAATGACCACTAATAATAACGTGTTTTGATGTATACGCCATATTTTTTTCATACCTGCAAATTTATAAATGGCGTGTGACTGGTAATTAAAAGCTTGTCTTCTTGTTACTCCCTGTATGATTGACGATTATTTCTCTGACACTAGCTGACTTCCTTTTAAAACTTTTTTGTCTCTTAAGTTTTAGCCAGACATGCAGTTTCTCTACAAAAAAAAATACTTTGTAATTCATCATTGCTGTTAATTCTGAACGAAAAACATTAAAAAAATTTAAATTCTAAATAACTACCAACTAGTTTGATTTTTATTCCAATTGTACGAAATGTTCACCGTGTTCCTAAATATATATTTTTTTTTTGTAGAGAAACTGCATGTCTGGCTAAAATTTAATAAGAGACAAAAAGTTTCAACATGAAGTCAGCTAGTGTCAGAGAAATCTTTAAAGTCGTTTATACGGGGGGTAACAAAAAGACAAACTTTTATTTTCTAATCACACGCCATTTTTAAATTTGCAGGTATTAAAAAAAGATGGGCATACGTCCAAACTCGCTATTAATAGTGGTTATTCTTAGTCCCAAAATTAGTGGAAATCGATAAAGGCGTTTAGAAATTATTCCGGAAAAACGATATTAACTTGAAAACTTTAGCGCCCTGTAGCGGCAAAACGAAGCAACATCTCATATAGGTAAGTTTGCCTAGATCGCCTTATTTTTGGTTAAGGAATTTGCGGTGAAGCGTTGTACAGTCATTTCAAGGACACCCTGTATTTTACTGGTGATATTTGGTGACGGCTGAACGCTTGCAACTATTTTTAAAATATCTATCTCGGCGTGCATATGTCAAATGTACTCAAAAGCGATAGTACCTAAAATGGAAGATGCTGGCCCACCCGGCATCGCCCGGTGAGATACCATTACATCAGTTTACGCGGCGTGAAGTTGCTCTTTGAGTTAACGTTTCGTCGCGATGCTGATGTTTCCGGTTTCCAGGGTGGGGCCGTATGAAAAAAGCATGATGGAAGCTCCAAGATCAAAATATTCCGGAGGTAAACTCGCCCCCCGATCGGATCTCCGGGTGGGGGCTGGTCCTGTGGCTTCATCAAGCGAAATTAATGAATTATCCACCATTTCCGACAATTTACTGGGTTCCTCCAACAACGCTCAACGAGGAAATGGTGTGACGCCTGCAGTTGCCAACAGACCCAAAAGTAACAACTTCAAAATTGATTTCTGCAATATTAGAGGGCTTAACACTAACATCAATTCAGTCCACCAGCACTTACAATCTTCCAAGCCTCATGTGCTTGCACTGACCGAGACAAAAGTCAGAGCGTCAACGAACACCGTCAGCTATTTATATCCGGGATATGATTTTCACTTCCGTTTTAGACGCAACTTTGGGGTCTGTCTGTTCATTCGAGATGATCTTTGTTGCCAACGGGAGGACATACTGGAACCGAAAGACTTTGATGTAATGTGGTTTAAAATATCTTCACAAAAAATCACTAAGTTTATATGCTGCCTTTACCGTCCTCCAAGCGACATGCATTACAGGGCCCTCTTCTCATCACTAGCCAACACAATCGACTTCTTGCAAACCAATCATCCAAATGCCGAAGTGGCTATCTTTGGCGACTTTAACGTCCACAATGTCAACTGGCTTAAATACTCAAACACCAACGATGAGCAAGGCCGCGAGGCCGAATCTTTTGCGATCAGTTGTGGTCTAACTCAACTCGTAGAAGAACCAACGCGGGTTCCAGACCGAGCTGGGGATTTTGCTAGTCTTTTAGATCTCTTTTTAACTTCAAATCCAGATCTATATACGGTCACCGTACAACCACCATTGGGCTCTTCCGATCACAAACTTATTTCAACCCTAAGCGAGCTGCCAATTAGTTCTGAACAACCTCCTAAACCCCGTAAGATTTGGCACTATACATCAGCTAAGTGGGAAGACCTAAAGGACCATTTTCGCAACTTTCCCTGGCTAAGCGTATGCTTTTCTTCGGATGATCCATCTGTCTGTGCAAAGGAGGTCTCCGACGTCATTCTAACTAGCATGGAGGCCTTTATTCCTTTCTCCAAAAAGCGCCCTTCCAACGGCAAGCCCTGGTTTAGCAAGAATTGCGAGCGTGCTGTCAGATCTAAAAACCTGGCTTACCGACAGTGGCGTAAAAACCCTACTCCTGAAAATCGCGCCATCTTTGTTACCACCCGAAACCAATGTAAGCAAATGATAGACCAAAGCAAAGTAGCTTATAACGAGAGAATCAAAAACAAACTTCTTGCCAGTCCTAACGGATCAAGGTCCTTTTGGACAGTCGCTAAGGCCGTCAGCCAAAACTTTACAAAGTCAACTATTCCACCTCTAACACGTTCCGACGGCACAATAGCAACCACAGCCGGGGATAAAGCAAACCTACTTGCTGAACTGTTTTCCTCGCATTCCACTGTAGACTTTCAGGGAAAAACACCACCCAACATTCCCTCAGCTCAATCGCAAATGTCTGAAATCGTGTTCCGTCAGCGTGTTGTTAAACGGATTCTTAAAGGACTCGACGTCAATAAAGCTTCTGGTCCAGACGAAATTCCTATCATTGTTCTCAAGACATGCGCCGATGAACTTACACCAGTATTTTGTAGACTTTTCAACTTATCCTACAAAAAAGGAATATTTCCATCCTGCTGGAAGGCGGCCCGTGTCCAGCCCATTCCAAAGAAAGGTAAAAAGACCCTGCCAAGCAACTACCGACCCGTCGCATTGCTTCCAGTAATTTCAAAAGTAATGGAGAAAGCTATTAACCAACAACTCCTAAAGTATCTGGAAGGGCTTAACATTATCAGCGACCATCAATATGGTTTTCGTAAGTCCAGATCAACAGGTGACCTTCTGGCATATGTCACCCATCTTTGGAGCAACACCATCGAACATCATGGAGAATCCCGGGCTGTTGCACTGGACATCTCTAGGGCTTTTGATCGTGTTTGGCACGATGGGCTTCTAAGTAAATTGCGATCCTACGGTATGCCTAATGGATTTTGTTTATGGTTAACCAGCTTCCTTAAGAACCGTTCTCTGCAAGTGGCGATTGACGGGTTTCTCTCAGACACCTTCACCATCAATGCCGGTGTTCCTCAAGGGTCCATATTGTTCGCTACCCTCTTTTTACTGTACATTAACGACCTTCTAGTGAAAACCCAAAATCCAATTTATAGCTTTGCTGATGACAGCACACTTGTCTCATCTTTTACCTTGACTCCCCAAACATCCGCTGCCGATGCAAATCTTTGCAGGCAGCATGAAGTATTGCGCCTCAACAATGACCTGGAAGAAATTTTGGCTTGGGGTGACAGTAACCAAGTCGAATTTAATGCTAAGAAAACCCAGGCAGCAGTCTTCTCCAAAAAGGTTAACATTGCAGAACCGGATATAGTCATGGCAGGACACGCAATTCCCCTGGCACCGTCTATTAATTTGCTGGGGGTCAATCTGGGAGGTAATATGTCTTGGCATGATCACGTTGCCGCAATTGCCAAGGCAGCTGCACAGAAACTTGGTGTACTTTTCCGCACCAAAAAGTTGTACACACCTCATCAACTTTTGACACTCTACAAAGCCCAGATTCGACCATCATTAGAATATTGCTCTCATGTCTGGAGCTCTGCACCCAAGCACACCCTTCGGCTACTGGATTCCATTCAAAGGAGAGCCGTTCGTCTGATCGGCGACCCCGAGCTGACCAAGACCCTCGATAGCCTGGAGCATCGAAGACAGGTTGGTGATTTGGCTCTCCTTTACAGATATTTCCATGGCAGGTGTTCGACTGACATTGCCCACTTGATTCCACCTAGAGCAATGCAAAACAGAAATACACGGCGAACCACTGCCGCTCATCCATATGTTGTTCAGCTTCGTACTCCTCGAACTTCATTGTTCAAGAATTCTTTCATCTGGAGAACGTCATCTTTGTGGAATGATCTTCCTGAGGTCGTGTTTCCCAATGAATACAATCTTCAACGTTTCAAGACCAACGTTAATCGCTTTTTTCGCACTCGCACCGCTCCCAGAGCGCCTTAAAGGATTTTTACTACAGTGCAGGTGTTTTATCATAAAAAAAAAAGTACCTACACCGTTAACCGTAACTTATAAACAACACCTCCCGATCGCGAATTCAGGCCAAGGGAGCGCAATGTTTTTGACCTAATTTAATATACCATCGAAATAGTTTTGCTTGGAGCTAGTAACCCTCGAGAAGAATTTATAAATACTGGTCGAATGCTCTTAATTTACCCACAATAAAATTAATTGTTTGTTTGGAATTTTTTACACTATTTGGATGCTGCTTATTACTGCTCTGTCACAATACGGCAGACTTTGCGGCTGTGCAGGAATCCTCGTTTACAATTTCCTGCTTAGTTATATAACCGTCCTTTATTATCATACAAAGATAGTAAAAGATAGGCACAAGTTCGACGTTACTAAAGGTAACGTTAAGGTTCAGATTATTTCACTGTAGGGAGTAAAAGATATGGCCCAGATTAGATTTCTTTATTTTTTGTGTCTGGGAAAATTCGTATAGAAACAAAAAAAATGGAAAAGGGGGTTTGAAGCAGAGAAAGAAAATTTTGTAAGTTTTTGTTATATTTTAAATATATATTTTTCGTATATGACGGCCTTGTATGGTATTTCCCCATTGATTTTTTTAACTTTTTGTCATGTTTTGTAAATACAAACAATAAGTCTCTGACCTTTAACTGTTGTTACTGATATAGTTTCAGGGAGGATTGCATTTTTAAAATTTATGCATTACCGATAATAATAATGTGTTCAAGAGAATTTAGCTTTTCTATAAAAATTGACTACGTATTGCAAACAGGGCCGTATTAAAATAATTTATTAAACCAAATAAGAACCATACCATTCGATAGTGTGGTTGTTAAGGAATAATTCCTTGTAAGATAAAGATGACTGTTTGTTAAATAATGTTTTTAAAGTAGTAAACCATTTCTCAAATTATTTTTCTTTAGAATATACCTAAAATAAGCAAAATGAGTAATGGAGGAACGTCAGATCTACAAAATGTGCGTATTAATACTCTAGTTCTTGTTAGTAAAGTAATGCATGGCTTATAGCTTTTTTAAATTTACAAAAGTACCTACCTAGCCCTACCTGCAATATTTATTAAGAGTTCATCACCGCCTATAAAATAAATCTACTTCAATGTCACAAAAAAAAGATACAATAATTACCTACTTTAATATCTCTCGATAGTCTCAGTTGTTTTAAGTAAATATAATAAATGTAATGCACACCCAAGAGTGATGATAGACCCTTAAAAAACTTCCCAATATTTTTATAACGAGAGAGTTTCACAAAAAGCATTCCAAATAATTAGTTGTTATTCTGTAATCAAAGCATGCATGCCGATACAGCTTATCTTATAAATATGAAATAAAGAATAGCTATCAAATATTTGACACAGCCAAAAATTGAACCTTTAGTGATAAGCAAATTATATTTTTTTAAGAGGCATCTAACCAATATTTCTAAATTATCCAGTTCCATGTAAAATTATATCTAAATATATTAAAATTAGACCAAAACCATTACGTTCTCTTGGTTCGATGTTTATTTATGGATTTTTACAAAAAAACTCTTTTCAAAACTATTTTTAAAAAATGATATTTTAGTAGGTAAGCGTTAATTTATAAAAATATTGACATATTTTGGGACTACCCACTTTTTCTAAGGCCAAAATATAAAGAAAATTTAAATGTTTCAAAAGGTTTGTTTCCAATTTCAACCAGTGAAACAAACAAGAAAAGCTTCCTATAGGAAGCAAAGACAGCATGGCAGATTACATCTACTTATTTTACTTACAGATAATTCTTTTTAAGTTAGTGAAACGGTTTTGCATATTATTATTGCATTGCGTGATTAAATATTTACATTCCTGCTTGATTTTTATACAAATAAATAAAGATGTACGCATTTTCTACTTAACACGTTTAAACTGTGTTAGTTGTATATTATGAAATGTTTTTGTTAACATTTTTTTATCTTTATTGGATGATATGCCTTTTCGAAACTTGACCTCTTCGCTTATTAAATAGATTTTTTGTTAATTTAATTACAATTTATAATAAATAGCCGATAGGTTTTACGTTTTTCTGAATTCAAATATTTTTGTAATTTATTTAAGTAGCCCTTATAGGGTGGTCTACGAGGCATAAATTCAAAAGAAAGAATTGATCGATGACGTTGAGTTTCATACTGTCAATTTTATATGCTTAGATGTGCAAGTGGGGGGGGGGGGGGGGGTCAAGGGGGCTTGCTTATCTCCCTGCCTGGATGCTAAAAAATTATCACCGATTACAAAAATTGCAGTCGCTACATTTTCTACAAAAACTTTGATTTTGTTCCTTTTAGGAGTATTTTTTGTGATTATTAGAAAAATATCACACTTTTCACAAACTTCAAACAATTTTTCTCTACAACGCGTTGCCTTGCCCCCTCCCCTAAAAATGTTTCCTAGGGCGCGCCCATATATGGTGGAAGCATTAGTTTTTGCAAGTTTTTCTAAGCATACTATTTTTTTTAACTAAACTACCTAAGGCAACCTACCCTCAAAGCCCTGAAGATGTTATCAATAGAAATCTGTAAAATTTTCCATTACCTATAATATAAAGGAGGGATTACTTAATGGCTTAAAGGTCATCACTTTTTCCCTATAATTGTTGTTTTTATATCTTTTTATACCCCAGGTAGTAAAATAGGGTGTCTAGACCCTTAAAATTTAATTAGTTATTATTTCTTTGTTATAAAATGTCTTTAAACTTGGTACCGAGATTGGTACCCTTGACGTTATGACTTTTGGAAATTTTCCACTATTACCACTAAATCTAATATTTTCTTGTTTTAGTTTAACTATGTAAAGTAAGTTTAAAATAACTGATTGTTTTCTTTAATGAAACAATATTATTATTATTTTATTAGTTAATAAAAACAGTCCAGGGACGTATCCTAGGTTGAAAATAAAGAAAAAGGAAGTGTTTTAAACTTAGGAGTAGGTACATACGAGATCTAAGACATTTTTTTTATTAAACACGTATTTAATTGCAATATTAGTGATTTTAGCGTACGAAAGGTTATTAGCGGCATGGATTTAGGCTGTGACATAGCCTTATTTGAAGATTTTTTCTTCTTTCTTCTCTTTCTTCCCTAATTATTGCATTAGTGTTTCTGGTTGCCTTTACTATAACGAGACGAATACTATATTTAATCTGTATGTACGCTTGTTGTGCTGTTCCTGTTAATATAGTTATGTTTATACAGGGTGGCGCATCGAAAACGAAACAGAGACATTTACTGGCAGCTCAGTTCTTTTTTGGAAAAACGCTCATACCCATTTTGTTTTCGAGGGGGACACAGAATTGGCAAAAAATTACGTTAACACGTGCAGCCCCCTGGGCGGGGGTGGCACCACCCCTAAAATCTTAAATGGAAAGGGGGGTCGAGTGATACCTTTTTTTAAAGGTATTTTAATTCCCTTTATAATGATGTAAAATTCATGTACTTCAGTTTAGTAGTAAAGGGAATTGAGAGACCTTTAAAATAAGGTATCACTCGACACTCCTTTCCATTTAGGATTATAGAGGTGGTGCCACCCCCACCCAGGGGGCAGCCGCGTGTTAACGTGATTTTTTGCCAATTTTGTGTCCCCCTCGAAAACGAGACGGGTCTGAGCGTTTTTCCAAAAAATAACTGAGCTGCCGGTAAATGTTTCTGTATCGTTTTCGATGCGCCACCCTGTATAAAAAAAATCCTATACATTTAGTTTTTTTTAACAAATTCACTTAATTTCAGTAAATATTTTGACCTCTCCAATATCTCTAGGGTCCAAATTTAAACAGCATTAATAAATATGGCCAGGGTTCGGGCCAAGAGAACGCTGGCGCTCGTAACCTTTTTTTTTTTTTTTTTTTATGATAAAACACCTGCACTGTAGGAAAAATCCTTTAAGGCGCTCTGGGAGCGGTGCGAGTGCTAAAAAAGCGATTAACGTTGGTCTTGAAACGTTGAAGATTGTATTCATTGGGAAACACGACCTCAGGAAGATCATTCCACAATGATGACGTTCTCCAGATGAAAGAATTCTTGGACAATGAAGTTCGAGGAGTACTAAGCTGAACAACATATGGATGAGCGGCAGCGGTTCGCCGTGTATTTCTGTTTTGCATTGCTCTAGGTGGAATCAAGTGGGCAATGTCAGTCGAACACCTGCCATGGAAATATCTGTAAAAGAGAGCCAAATCACCAACCTGTCTTCGATGCTTCAGGCTATCGAGGGTCTTGGTCAGCTCGGGGTCGCCGATCAGACGAACGGCTCTCCTTTGAATGGAATCCAGTAGCCGAAGGGTGTGCTTGGGTGCAGAGCTCCAGACATGAGAGCAATATTCTAATGATGGTCGAATTTGGGCTTTGTAGAGTGTCAAAAGTTGATGAGGTGTGTACAACCTTTTGGTGCGGAAAAGTACACCAAGTTTCTGTGCAGCTGCCCTGGCAATTGCGGCAACGTGATCATGCCAAGACATATTACCTCCCAGATTGACCCCCAGCAAATTAATAGACGGTGCCAGGGGAATTGCGTGTCCTGCCATGACTATATCCGGTTCTGCAATGTTAACCTTTTTGGAGAAGACTGCTGCCTGGGTTTTCTTAGCATTAAATTCGACTTGGTTACTGTCACCCCAAGCCAAAATTTCTTCCAGGTCATTGTTGAGGCGCGATACTTCTTGCTGCCTGCGAAGATGTGCGTCGGCAGCGGATGTTTGGGGAGTCAAGGTAAAAGATGAGACAAGTGTGCTGTCATCAGCAAAGCTATAAATTGGATTTTGGGTTTTCACTAGAAGGTCGTTAATATACAGTAAAAAGAGGGTAGGCGACAATATGGACCCTTGAGGAACACCGGCATTGATGGTGAAGGTGTCTGAGAGAAACCCGTCAATCGCCACTTGCAGAGAACGGTTCTTAAGGAAGCTGGTTAACCACAAACAAAATCCATTAGGCATACCGTAGGATCGCAATTTACTTAGAAGCCCATCGTGCCAAACACGATCAAAAGCCCTAGAGATGTCCAGTGCAACAGCCCGGGATTCTCCATGATGTTCGATGGTGTTGCTCCAAAGATGGGTGACATATGCCAGAAGGTCACCTGTTGATCTGGACTTTCGAAAACCGTATTGATGGTCGCTGATAATGTTAAGCCCTTCCAGATACTTTAGGAGTTGTTGGTTAATAGCTTTCTCCATTACTTTTGAAATTACTGAAAGCAATGCGACGGGTCGGTAGTTGCTTGGCAGGGTCTTTCTACCTTTCTTTGGAATGGGCTGGACACGCGCCGACTTCCAGCAGGATGGAAATATTCCTTTTTTGTAGGATAAGTTGAAAAGTCTACAAAATACTGGTGTAAGTTCATCGGCGCATGTCTTGAGAACAATGATAGGAATTTCGTCTGGACCAGAAGCTTTATTGACGTCGAGTCCTTAGAGAAGAATTAAAATATTGATCGGATCACTTAATTAATTGTATTAAAAATAATATTTAGTCACTTGTTATTTGTCAGAGATGATAGATTTTAACCTAAATACCACATTTATCATTTATAAAATCGGTCAAGTGTCAAGTCCAAGGTGGCCTTAACGCAGTTCAGGTTCCGTGTTTATCTCCGCTAAAAGGCTGAAAATCGCCTGTGTGTCCACCACATTTTATTTTTTTACCAATAAATCAGAATTTCGACTTCAAACCTAACGTTGTCTTAAATAATAAACAGAAATTATTGACATATATTTAAGACAATTTTTATCAACAAACGACCGAAATAGTGAATGGAATAATTTTCCTTCAAAAAGTTTTTGTCGTTCTTAATACAAATGTTTTTGATAACCTCGTATCTTCACGTGTCAACGTTAAAAACAATTTTTGGAAATTAATTAAATTTAATAATAAAATTGAAAGAGCTTTTAATAATGTTTTTATTTATATTTTTCAAATTTTATCTACGGGTAACCGTATAACATATTAACATAAAAACAGTGTATTGTAAAAATAAAAAAAGCTTTTTTGGAATCATGGTATAATGTGTTCGAAAATTTGATTGGATATTAATTAGTACATTTAAAATAGTATAAGTTTTTAACCAAACTATAAGTTCTAAATATCTTGTTTGTTAATATTTTTATGGTACTTAAACCAAATTTTTGGAAGTTATTTAAAAAAATTATATTTTAATGTGATGAAAAAGTGCCTTCCACACCATCCAGCGTGAAACGCGTCATCTAATTGAAAATTTAATACAAAAATTTTACTAAATGGTTCACAAGAACTTCTAGTTTGGCGAATAATCCCTTATTTTTTGTCAAAAAAAAATAGTTTCAATTATATAGGTTCAAAGTATATCACCCAAAACATAAAAATTACGGCTATTCATGTTAATTTCTTATTCTCCATTAAAATCACAAACGATGCCCCGATATTATCTTCAAAATCTCCACTCACGCCGCGCTACTTAATTCTCGTGAAATTCGTTTTTATAATATTTTGTATAAAACAAAATAAATTTTATTGCCATCGTCCGATACATGTACAACATGCGCGATGCGGTGAAAACGCACTGATTGTTCGTGATGACTCAGACTACTGTTTGCTCTTAAGTCCAAAATTACTGTCAGTGATTCATCGCTTTCATATAGAGTGCAGCGGGTTGTACAAAGTTAGAGAAAACAATTCCAGTATATTTTTGAATTTCTAAAAGAGCAGAATATGTATTTTCATTGAATTTTTTTCCTCTGACTTCGTGTAACTCTCTATAATATCATATAATTGTTGACCTAGAGTGTAGATACCTACACCGATCGACAAATACAAAATAAATGTTTGAGTCTCTCTTCCTATGTAAAAAAAAACAACAGAAAATGCCATTCCATATTTCTAAAGTTTAAAGAATGCCATACAATTTTTTTTTCTACAACCCGCTCGCTCCGAGTTCTTCAGTCTGGCCATCATCAATCCTTGATATTTAAAAAGTATTATCTACTGCCATTCCCTTATCAAGATTATCAGTTTGAATGATCGTGTAAGGTCTGTAAGTATTTACGGCTGACACAAAAAATTCCAGACCAAGATAACTAAAATAAAATATTAAATTAAAAAACTGCAAATAATTTATCATAAGCTTTTTTCAATAATAATATTTTATCAGTTTTCAAACATTTTAAAATTTGATATTTTTATAAGTATTAAAAAAAATTAGAACCAAACAACTATAGATTTCTTTAAAACGCTTGAAAAGGAATAGATAAAATAATATATTAAAATCTTGTTAATCCGTGTCCATTTTTGACCAGTATTCTGCTAAAAGTGGTGGGAGAACGTATAATCTGTCTATCCTACTTTATAAGCATGCAGCGCCTTACTGTGGTCAGTAGATACATTGACCGAACTATAGTAATCAAGTTCCAAGATATAGAGCATTTCTTTATCATCGATTGGTCCAACTATACAGGGTTTTTGTTTATTTATTCAAAGATTGTGTTAAATTTTTAAAGTCCGAAAGGAGAAACCAGAAAATGGAGAGAGTTAGAAAAGTTTATGGTGCAATTTTAGATTCTTATGTAAGTATATATTTGATTTTTTTTTTATTGAGGCAAAAGTTATGAGTTAACGGTGTAGGTTTCTAGTATCAGATTTATGCCATATAATATTTATATCACCATAAAATATATTTCATATCACACTATAGAATATTTGGTAAATTTATTGGTAAAGCCGGAAAATTATAATGAATTATTATTGTTAGGTATATTAAAAAGTTCGGACAAAAAACTGTTGTGTGAAAAACATTTCAAAGATATATTTAGTATAAAATTTTTATAAAAAAAAAATTCTAATTTTCATAGCGTTTTCTGAAAATATAGGAATAACTTTTTAAACATCTTTGTCATTTTCTGAGATTTTCATTAAATTTTTGGAATTACTTTTCGTGTGATGTGCACCATTTTGTGGACAAATAATTATCGTATGCAGGGCGATACACGATGAACTTTTTGGAAAATTTCTAAAAATACTTTTTTAACTTGTGTTTAGGTATATGTTTCGATGTACCCTCGTAATCTAACATATTGGCGTTTTCTATCCCTTCAAGTTATACCAGCAGTAGCTGTCAACTTTGCCATTTTAAATGCGTTATCACGCGCGCCCATAGAGTACATTTTAGGGGGAGGCAACCAGCTAAAAAAACTATAAAACTTCTCTTCCAGGTGAGTTCGAAAGAAACTCCACCGCCATCCTAGTCATTTATCCAGAATCTGGGAAGGGGGCAATTACCTATCCCTATAGGCGCCCATGAACGTTTTTTGATTTTTTTTAAAACAAGTCAAACGTCTAAACCGAATATAGTTACTGAGATTTTAAATACAAATACGACCTAGGAACGTAAAAGCCGTTTTTTCTCTAAGATGCACCGTTAAGATGCTACAGCCTGTCAAAGTGCCAAAAATTTAATTTTTCAAATGCTAATATTTTTTTAAGCTTGTGGAGAATACGGTTAGAATATTGAGAAAAATCCGAAAATACAACAAACACCCTATTTAAAAGAACAAAGTTGACAGCTACTGCCGGTTCAACCGAAAGTAATAGAAAAACGGCAATTTTAGTGAAGGCGAGCACATCGCCACCGCTGTTCTGCCCTTCTTTCGAATTAGGATTTTTTCCTCTTCGTTCGCTGCCAGGGCCATTCCCGAGGGGACCTACAGTTTAACGTGAGTTCCGAACCACGATCCTCAATCATGCGACACCCCCCAAGGGCTATCAACCCTTGGTTTATTGCCATTG
This sequence comes from Polydrusus cervinus, assembly GCA_935413205.1. NCBI lineage: Eukaryota > Metazoa > Arthropoda > Insecta > Coleoptera > Curculionidae > Polydrusus > Polydrusus cervinus. Next base: position 2,096,468 of record OW284514.1, read on the forward strand.
CATGACCTACCGATTGGGGAGTGTGTACCTTCTTCCGCACCCCACGAGATGTTTGATCTCATGAGGTCTGGTTGCCGGCGTGAATGGGGTGGGTTGGGAGATGTTACCTTTTACACTCTTCCCTGCATTCTTAAATCCACTAAATTTCGGACATACTTTTTTTATTGTACGTATGCCCATTCCGGGAATCGAACCGCCAGGTCGAATGCCAGTAGCTCTACGTCTGAGCCACTGTTGCGGTTAGGCGGGCACATCGAAAAACATATTTAAACGCATAAGAAAAAAAAAGTTTCTTAAATTCTATCGAACGGTAGTCACCAATCACTCGGCCAGTTTTAGAAATATTTATTGCAACACAATAAACATAATATAAATATAGAAAAATTCGACATATTTCCTCAAAAAAAATAGAAAAGCATTCAATGCGTGACCTAGAAAAAATTGCCTTTGAAAGGACCTTATTTCCACAATTTCAAACGTATATTGATAAACATATTTTAATTACATTTTAATATCCTGTTAAATCATTAACTTTTGTGAATATTGGACATTATCGGATAGAAAAGAAGAACACATGGACACTTGTAATTATTTATTAGGCTCTTGATATTACCAAATAAAAATAATTATTATAACATTGATGATTGCATACAATGTAGAGTGTTGACCTATAGTTATTAAAATATTTTTCTTATCACAAATCGAGTATAGTGTATTGGTTAGCCCAAATAATTATTAAGACTAAATAAATGATATGCTGAATTGTCAAGTGCGGATTGATCTCTCGTGATAAATTAAGAACATCCGAACAATATTTCTAAACAGTGCGTTTTCTTTACGCGAATCCTGGCCATATTGATTTATGGACTTTTAAAAACTTTTGAAATTTGGACTCAGATATTGGAAAATGTAAGGTTATTTTTATTAAAAAATATATTTTTAAATATTTTTAACAATGCAATGAACTTTGTAATTATTTTTAAGGTTTTCATTGGCTTGTATCTTTTTCTGATATTTTCTTTTCTGCATGAAAATAACTTTACTACATCCACATAGATACCACCTTTCTATTGGTAAAAAAAGAACATTGACTTAGTTTTTTTTTTGTATTTCGTGCCAAGGAGAACCGCAATTTAACACAGCAAATGTTAGCACGGTCGGATCCACTGAGGCAAAATAATTTTTTTAAATGGCCTATTTATACTAGAACAAATAAATGTATATTTCGAAAAAAAAATTAAAATTAACTTAAGAAATTTGTTTATTAAAATTTCAAACCAATTTCCATCAATATTTTAGATATCTGAATATTCGTATTTGTATCGCTCTTTTAGAACAATACAGTGCTGACGAAACGATGTTCTTAGCGCTTTTAAAAATTTAGTTCAACAAAAGTTTATTTACCATCTAATTTAAAATAGTTTATTGTTAACTTTTTCACGACTGTAAATAATGAAATAAACCTTAGTCCAAAAAAGGCCAAATGACAGTAACTTTCCGTTAAAATCCATGATAACATAAGATGGTCATTTTCTCATTTATATCGTTATCGGCACCGCTTAGTGGATATGTGGGTAACGTGGTGTCCACTTTACAAATAATCAGAATGTTTTTTTTTTGGCTAAGTTTGATGGCTTGTAACTGTATAAGGATTATTTTAATAATTAACATTTTTGCTTAAGTAATATTATATACCTACCGGACTAAATCAAAATAATGTTTTTTTGTCCTAATTTAAAAACACCCTATGGAAAAATTGTGGCGTATAATTTTGTTTAAATACTCTTTTCTACAATCTTAAATCTCTTCCTTGATTTTTCGAATCATCCCATTACCTCATTCCTTGTAAGAGCAGCACAATTTTAGAATAAATACCGGTAGAATTATAATAAAAAAAATATTGACATGAACAAAAACCAATTATTCAATAAAAACAAAAATTTTAATAGCGTTTATGTTGTATTTGTTGAAAATGGAGATTTTAATGCTCGTCGTTACATTAGAAAAATCGTTCAAGAAGTGGTCGTTTTATTTGCTTCGGTAATTGAAGACAATTTATATTAATTAAATCATGATAATGCTAGACTTCACATGGCACAGATAGTGAGAGAATAACTGGTTGAGGTTGAACTGCGAAACTTGAAATGGCCCGCATGTAGCCCGGATCTCAACCCCATAGAACATTTCAGGGAGGAACTCAAAAGAGGTATTCGTCCTGTGGCGCCTCAAACTCTAGAAGATTTAATGTTGTCCTTATAGCAGAGGAATATCAGACTCAACCTCGAGAAATTATGACTGACATTATTTATTTGATGCCAGGGAGACTGATTTTTTGTTAATTATTTTTTAAAATTATTTTAGCAATCTGTATTTAAAATTGTGCAGCTCTTATGACAAATGGAATGATTCAAAAAACAAAATGTTAGAAATGCATCTAAGATGGCAGAAAGAAGTTTTCAAACAAAAATTATCCACCTAAATATTTCCACATAGTACTGTTTTTGAAATTATGACAAAAAACATTATTTTGATCTATCCCGGTATAATTAATTAAGCGAAAAGTGTTGATTAATAGTATAATAAAAAAATAATATCAATAAAATGATTTGCACCAGACCCATCCAGGCTATTTCACCCACCTCTCCCCCTATTATAAATTCGTTATTTTATTGGAATGTAATAAACAGATACGATGTGTAACATGTTTTGGAAAAAATCTTCTTATCTCACATATAAACATCAGACTGTGCGGGGCTCCTTGGCGACGTTATCATGCAACATGTGCTGGCTGAAACTAGATTTTATGCAGACGAGTTATGCAGGGGTCACTATATTAGATCACCTGCTGCAAATAAGCTTCAGGGCAAAAATCTTTGAACTGTTTAATTATGTAAATGTAGTAATAGTATAAAAATGCAGCTTTCCAGTAGTGATCCTTGCACGGGTCCCTTGGGGACTCCTACTACCTTACATATTGTCTTGTGACCATTTTGAGCTGTGAAGCCTGTATTTTGAATTAACCTGAATCTTAATCGGACATTTCATTTTGCCTGGACCTACAGCTTAACGTGGGTTCCGAACCGAGATCCTCAGTCATGCGACTATCAACTCTCGGTTTCTTGCCATTGCATGACCTACCGATTGGGGAGTGTGTACCTTCTTTCGCACCCCACGAGATGTCCGATCTCATCTGGCCTGGTTACCGGCGTGAATGGGGTGGGTTGGGAGATGACACATTTTACACTCTTCCCGGCATTCTTAAACCTACTAAAATTCGGGCATACTTTTTTTATTGTGCGTATGGCCACTCCGAGAATCGAACTCGGAAAGTCACGGTCCAATGCCAAGAACTCACCTCTGAGTCACAATGTTTACGCGTTACGCCAATAAAGTTTCTTAGGAATTTGGATTTTTAACATACAAAGACGTCGTAGTAATTATATTATTATTTTTTAGAAATGTATTCTTTGATCGATTTTTGCCTATATAATACAAGGTGTATTTCGGTATTATTGAGATATATGTAATGTAATGATATAAATGATGCGATATTAAATAATGTTTTGATTTATGTTGTGAACCATAAACAAAAATAAACCTCAAACTTGATACAATATCAGAAATTTGGCAATAATTTGCAAAAGTCAAGTTTAGAGTATAGATATGCGTCATTTCAAGGACAAAAGCGAACGATAATGATAATAAACATTACTTCTCTGATCCGTTGTATTACAAATTCATAAATATATTAATTTATAATCCTGTCTAAAAAAGTTGACACGTAGTCGACTATGGTTCTTATCAATAATTTTTATACCAATATTGAAAACCAATTTTATAATGTTTAAAAGCTTCTAAAACTGCATAATCATATTTTGTCAAAATATGATACTACAAAAAAATTATAGGAAGTGATCTAGTTTTTTTTAGTCAAAGTCAAAATATGTTTGAAGAGTATTCGACCAATATTTCTAAATTTCGCAATCGCCATTTTGTTTTATAATCAATATCTCGTTACCTTTTCTTTTTATCCAAAAAATCGGCCAAATACCGACATTTGAAGCATAATTGCCCAAAATTTAAGGCTAAACAAGTTTGAAAAGTAATAAAACAGAAAGAGAAAAATGGACAAATTTCACAAATTTTCGTTTTTAATAATAATAATCCCGTATTTTGGCAGAAACACCACGATCATATTTTCGAATGCCACCTATTAGTCTTACACAACAATTTTGTATCAGCTGAATACGACGAACATCCTCGTCCAATAGGCAAGGGCCATACACTACATCCGCATAATTAAAATGTGACAAGACTAGGGATTCACATAACATTGCCCTAAGTGAAGCATTCAATTGATTTTTCTGACCATAAATTAGTTTCAAATTGCCAAACGCTTTTTTAATACAACTGCTAATGTGAGCAGAAAATCTGAGATCTGTATCCATAACTAAACCCAAGTTCTTGGCAACTCCAGAGAGTTCCAGCTGAACATCATTGACACACACCTTAACACGGTCTACATATGTATCTCTACAATGACTTTTCAAATAATAAGACTTGAGACTTGCCGGGATTCAGACTTAAACAATGAGAAAGGGAAACTCAAGAGGGCTCTTAAGTCGGCATTTATGTTCATGTTGGCTTCTTCAATGCTATCAGGTGTATATGATATATAGATCTGTGTGTCATCCGCATAGAAATGAACTGAACAATATCTTAGATGTGTATAAAACTGAGATGTATAAAGAAAAAACAACAAAGGACCCAATATCGAGCCCTGTGGTACTCCACACAAGACTTCTTGGCTCAGAAAATTTTCCATTAGAATTAACTATTTGCGTTCTATTCGTCAAGTAGTTTTTAACTAAGTTACAAGCATCGTCCTGAAACCCCAGGTACCGCAGAATTGCAACCATTAGAGAATGATCCAGTTTGTCGAAGACTTTGGTATAATCCAAGAGAACTAGGGTGGTCAGTTTTTCCTGGTTTGTAGCCGTAAAAATATCATCAGACACCTTAAGTAACGCCGTCGAACAGCTGTAGTCAGCACGAAAACCAGACTGTACGCCCGGCAAGATCCCACACTGCGCTACATGAGCCTTAATTTGGTCACATAAAAGCCTCTCAATGATCTTGGACAACGTAGGTAAGATACTTATTGGACGCAGATCTTTTAATTCGATAGGTAAACTAATTTTGGGTAGGGGAATTACATGAGATGACTTCCACACATCCGGAATTGTAGATGTCTCAATGCACGAGTTTACTAAGTGTACAATGACAGGCAAGGTCACGGGACAACAACGAAGTAACATGTCTATGCCGATCCGATCAGTGCCTACAGCCTTGGATTTTACAGAGTAAAGTGCCAACCTAACTTCATCCAAAGTTGCCATTCTAAAACTAAAATCCGAAACATTCTCCCTTCTGTTATTCAAATAAAAATTTAAAGTTTCAGGGTTTGGATCAGTTTTGTCAATATTTACAAAATAATCATTAATTTTATTTACGTCACCAAGATGTTCCGGAATTAAATGAGATTTTTTGCCACACATATTGAGATTTTTAATAATCTCCAGTTATCTCTAGCATTATTTACTCTGACCCTATCCTCGAGTTAAGCCCTTTTCTCAACATCACGAACAGTTACAACATAATTCCTTAGCTGTTTATAATATATTTATATATTAATTCAATAAACAAAATTTCTTTAGTTCAAAACTGTACCTAATTGCTACTCGAAGATGGTTATTTGGCCCCTTTTTGAATAAAGCGAAAAGGATAAGAAATACTATTGATCAAAAAATTAAATGCGAATGCATCACTATAGACTTCACCCTTAAAGACAAATTCAACGATATAGGGTTTAATGGATTTATCGCTGTACCTAAATCTACATTTAATTGTATTCATTATTTATTAAGATATACACACAAATAATAAAAAGTATGAGAGGAAATTTTTATTAGAAAACAAACAAAACCTGGTAAATAAACTAATTAATGTCAATAAAAATAGAACATCCATAAATCTTAATGTCGTCCATTACGTATGGTGATAACTACATAAAAGTCTTAGGCCTTATGGGATATTTCTTGTGGAAATATACCCATTATTTCTATTAAATCAATAAGTTATCAGTAAAGGAGAATAACTATCTGCTATTAGGTCGTTATAAACTGCTGGACAATTCAAGCGGACCGAGCTAATTGTTAGGTGAACTTTGGAGTAAAATATTTTACGAACGAATAAAGCTATCGATGCGCGGTTTGCAAAATTTAAAAGCGAATTTAATTCTTAATATGCACATTTTTTCCGATTTTTTTTTTACTTCTAACCTTTAACTGTCTACCTACAGGGTTCAAAGAGAAGTATGTTTTTTATACCAAAGTTTCTAAGTACCGGATTTCCACAAAAATAATTTTAAATTATTTTGGATGGCATTTTCTTTATCTCCTATTTATAGAGAACAAAGTAAATTCTCAAATTTTTGATATCCCTCTTTGTTTGTTCGATTTTTTTCTCAACCTCTGTAAATTTCAGATATTTTTGTCATTAGGCCTTACAATGTTTTGTAAGAACGGGTTTTGGTAAGTGATTATAACTTCTTAGGACCACTTTTTTTGCAACGAGTACATTTTAATTTCTTGCGTTTCGTCGTGACCAGTGGCGTACCCATAATCGGTTTAATTTTTATTTTTTTCATTTTATATGCCTCCATTTCCACACATCGTGTGTTTCGTGCCAGGATAACTGCTCACGACGAAACGCAAGAAATTAAAATGTACTCGTTGCAAAAGAGGTGGTCCTAAGAAGTTATAATCACTTACCAAAACCCGTTCTTACAAAACATTGTAAGGCCTAATGACAAAAATACCTGAAATTTACAGGGGTTGAGAAAAAAATCGAAATTTCATGAACAAAGAGGGATATCAAAAATTTGAGAATTTACTTTGTTCTCTATAAATAGGAGATAAAGAAAATGCCATCCAAAATAGTTTGAAATTATTTTTGTGGAAATCCGGTACTTAGAAACTTTGGTAAAAAAAACATACTTCGCTTTGAACCCTGTAGACAGTTAAAGGTTAGAAGTAAAAAAAATCGAAAAAAATGTGCATATTAAGAATTAAATTCTCTTTTAAACTTTGCAAACCGCGAATCGATAGCTTTATTCGTTCGTAAAATATTTTACTCTAAAGTTCACCTAACAATTAGCTCGGTCCGCTTGAATTGTCCAGCAGTTTAGTTTATATTGTATAATGGTGTTGCACATAATAAAATATTGCAGACGGGGTCAAGAACACCGACATAATTTTTATATAATTGATTGATTTTCCTGAGAGCTCTAACTGAGTTCTCTGATACTTGTTTTAAATATAATTAAAAAATAACTTACTCCATACATTTCCAGGACCCCAAACAAACAACCCCGCCAAAACCTCCCAAAATGGCAACCACCAAAAGCGAAGAAAAACAGCGCTTACTTGACTCAGACTATCAAGGCGGCGCGTCAATAGTTGACCTTGAAAACGTCGTATCTGATGATGAAGATCTGTTGTGCAACCGAAACATCGAGCATCCAACAAGCAACTTCGATACGATGGTACATTTGTTGAAGGGAAATATCGGTACAGGAATCTTAGCAATGCCGGATGCTTTTCGGAATGCTGGATGGGTGAGTTTGGGTTTTTGGTTAAAAAAAAACTATATTAATTGATGTATCTGTAAAATGGTAACTGCTACTAGAATTACTATATTTTTCTTTTTTAGGTTATAGGATTATTCGGTACAATGACAATGGGTATAATATGTACCCATTGCATGCATATGTTGGTGGGATGTTCCAGAGAGCTTTGCAGAAGGACTCAGACACCTTCTTTAAATTTTTCGGAAGTTGTAGAGGCCGCGTTCAAAACTGGACCAGAATTTTTGCAAAACTATGCCAAATTAGCCAAGTAAGTTTGAAAAAAAATAACAGAATAAACCTAATAATGCTAAATGTTTAGTTCTTTTAGAGATTTTTGGGATGGTTTTTCTAGCAATTCTATTTTATTTTTAGATTGGTTATCAATATCTTCCTTTTCATAACGCAACTTGGATTCTGCTGCGTCTATTTTGTTTTCGTGGCTGCTAATCTTCAAGAAGTTGTTAAGCATTTTTATTTGGACATACCTGTCTATTGGTGAGTATACACCACAGTACAGTTTACGTTATAAACTACACTGTAACAGAAAAGAAAATGTTACATACATTTTATTAATTTGAACAGAAAGTTATTATTAATTTAAATTTTGAAAATAACCAATCGAACTGGGATTTTTAATTTTAGGTATCTGGTAATGTTGCTTATTCCTCTTATTCTGCTCAACTGGGTGAAGAGCCTCAAATATCTCACTCCTGCCTCGCTATTTGCAGCAATCGTCATGAGTACAGGATTAGTTATAACTTTCTTCTACATGCTACAAGGTCTTCCTCCCGTATCAAGTATGCATGCTTTTTCAAGCTGGAAGCAGCTACCTTTATATTTCGGAACGGCAGTTTATGCCTTTGAAGGGATTGGTGTTGTAAGTATCTAATTATTTTTATTATTAAAATACACACAATGATGCCAAGCAACATTTAATATCATATTTTTTAGATTTTACCTTTGGAAAACAACATGAAAAATCCTCGCGATTTCGGGGGTTGGAATGGCGTCTTGAATACTGGAATGGTGATTGTTGCCTTGCTCTATACCGCTGTAGGTTTCTTTGGGTACCTCAAGTATGGAGACAGAGCTGTATTGGGCAGTGTTACATTGCTGTTACCCCCAGATGAAGTGTAAGTATAAATTTTGAAGGCAAAAATCAAATATTTAAAATTGAAATTTTTCATTTCAAAATTAGTGTATAATATGTCTTGATTTTTTTCAGATTGGCTCAATCAGTCCGCCTAATGATGGCTGTAGCAATTCTCCTTTCCTACAGCCTACAATTCTACGTTCCTTTCAATATATTATGGCCGAAAATCGAAGGGTACGTCACAGACGAAGAAACAAAACGCTACGCCGAATATATCACCCGGACAGCCTTAGTTTTCATAACCTTTGTATTCGCTATAGCGATTCCCAACTTGGGAGCAGTGATTTCACTTGTTGGGGCTTTCAGTAGCAGTGCTTTAGCGATGATCTTCCCCCCGCTGATTGAAATAGTTACTTTCTGGCCTGATAAGCTAGGAAGAAATGATTGGATGCTATGGAAAGATGTCGCTATAGTAGTGGTAGGATTTTTAGGGTTCCTTACAGGCTCTTATGCCAGTGTTTTGAATATTTTATATCCTGAGGCTACTACGTAAAGAAAAAACCTTCTAGGTCTGTAAATGAATGATTCTTTTTAAGTTGTGTGGGTTTTGAGTGACTGCTGCAACTGTTCCTGATTGTTGAGACCGAATAGAATACAGGCGATTTATTTCAATTAAATGTCTAATACCAGATCTCTAAATGAGGAAAGTAGGTACCTTTATAAATTAGAAACTATTGACGATGAATGAAGTATTGACTAGTTGTTATTGAAAATAGAGTCCAAAATGTAGTTTATCAAGAAGTCTAAAGTTAATTAATATTATGTTCCCTTGTTTTCTGTGATAGAAAATCATTATTCAAAGAATTGTTTGTGATTTTGAGGGGTGAAAGAAAGTGAAATTTCAGAGATTAGTTTTTTAAATTAAATATTATAATCCATATAGGTAAGGCAAATAAATATAAAGTCTTAAACTTTATATCCGTTGCAGACAATAAAAGATTATTATATCGATGTTAACCAAAAGACGTGAAATAAAGTAAATATTACTTATATATACAATTTTTGTAATTGCCTTTATGTATAATTTTAATTAGTTATAAGTATTCATAAGACACAATACATGGTATTTTACAATAAATTTAACTCTTTAAATATTTATTAAATTTATATTTTATCTTGTAGATTTTCCTGTAGATTCATTTTTCATAAACAATTTTGTAGTAATTATTGCATACCTCAAGCCATGTGTTGTCTAGTCAAAAAAACAGGAGATATCTGTAAAAGTAGCTTTTAGATAAGTTTTATTTATTTATAGTTTATTCCAAAGCTAAACAGACGATTTTTGTATATATTTTTGTATTTTAAATGTAGAGATCTAAATGATAGATCGTAATTATTTATTTTCTTCGTGTTTAAGAAAAAAAGAAATGATAATATAGTAAGTACTTAAAAAAATACTTATAAAGTTATTCTTTAAATGAAAAAATGTCTCACTGTGCTAGCTTCTATTGTATATGCTATAATCAATCAGTATTTATTTTTGTTGCACTTGTCTGTTTTGTTATTATCTATTTTTCTAAGCAAAATAAATGTTATACTAAATAAAGTGGTTAGATTTTTACTCTATTTTCGCGAAAGAAAGGTAATCGAGAAAAAACATTTTTTTTAAATACATTATCAGCTGTCGACTTTTTTGGATCGAGGGGTATTCCATGTCCGCCAGTCTATGTTCAAAAACTACTTGACGGGAAATGACGAAATTTTGTATGGATATTAGACATTAACCCTATTCAAAACCTGACATAGTTTGGGTTTGCTATTATACGTATACAGGGTATCATAAAGATTTATCCATTTAAATTTTAAGTTCAATTTAATTGCATATAGCTTAACAATATTTTGCTTATGCTTTCAACTTTCAACAAACCCTTTTATACAGGATGGTCGTTGAGTGTTACTAATGTAGTGAGAGATACGTATAATAAGCTACGTCGTTATTAAAGAAAAGCAAAAAAGGTTAATACAAAAGTTGTAAAAAAATAAATAGTCTACGACCTAAAATCATTTTCGATTCTAAAGGGTGTCAGAAAAAAGGGGAACGAAAAAAATGTTCCTTTTTTAAATAAATATCCAATTGTGTTTGTGATATTGACGTTAAAATAAAGCATCTTTAGACTTTGACAGGCTGTAGCATTGGAACGGCGCATTTTAGAGAAAAATGGTTTTCTCCACGACCATTACTGAATGCAATAATTCCAAAATCATTTTTGATAATAGAATGTAAAAATTCTCGCTCTTGAGTTGGAATATTTATTCTGAAACACTTGCTTCTTATGCGTTTTGCGTGTATTTTCATTCCATAACAAGATACGGAATGAATATTCTGGAATTGATCTAAACGACATAGGTTGCTATGAATTTCGAAACTGTCAATGTCAGCAGACAAATGTTAGTGCAAGTCAAAATATGAGTGAAAAATCGAATGAATCAGATATGGAACTGGATAATACTCCACCTGAAATTACAAATATTGCGAATAGTATTTTTGGTCGTGGAGAAAATATAGTCTGCTACTCTGTTAGAATGAAAATTCGATACTCGTGGTTCCTCACGGTCGCTACGCTCGCGTTCGAAATCTTCCACTCGGATCAAATTTTCATTCCAACCTCGTTACAGAATCTACTATTCTTTACCTCCCTATCCTAATTTTTTATTTTCTAAAAGTTAAAGGTTTTGGTTTAACGTATTAAACGGAAGTAGGTCTCTTTAAATTAGTTTAGATGATGTCGGTATCTAAAAAAAACGTCGTATCTGAAAAATAAATTTATTTTCTTGAAGACGAGAAAAAAGTGTCAAGAAAATACTCTTGGGTTTTCAAAATAATTAATATTTTATCATAAAAAGAATAAAAACAAGAATTTTTTTGATATCTCCTTAAGTCATACGATTTGTTTAAATTTATATTTAACAAATTATTCAGCAACACAAGGTGCAACTTTGCCTTCATTTAATCAACTCTCTCTATCTCTAATAGTTACCGAGATAGCAATGTTAATGCATCGAGTTTATAACACCCTGTATAATTAAAACTCCGTAAATGTACATTCGTGACGCCTAAACTTCCGAAATTACAAAATTACGCCCCTGATAAGACGCTTTTCCGCAGGCAAGCGCAATTTTTCAGTGCATAACCCGATCAATATACCGTCATTGCGTACACTGACAACAAATAACTCAAGAATTGAGGTTATTGCATGTACACAACTCGTATTCGCTAATAATAAAATTAATAAACACTTTTAAAAACCCATAATAAGACGTTAAACCCTTCGCCAGAGTGATTTTGTTATAAATTGAAGTGATAACGGTGCACACTGGGGCCCCTTCCAGCCACTACGCTGCTCTACAAAGTGTACCCCAGTCCTGGCATAGCCCGCAGCGTTTGGGCTTTGCCCCAACAGACGTCGTGTAATATGGTGGCCGATGCGGAACATCCAGCCGCTTCGGAGAACCACGAAAAGGAAGGTTCGGACACAGCGGATATCGCGGAACAAAGCCATAGGAACATTTTTGATTTGGTTAAGGGAGGGTAAGGAAAAAAATCCTTTAATAATAATTGAATTTAAATTTAAAAAAAAAAGGTCCTAGTCGGATCTTAGAAAATACTTATTGGATCCGATGGCTCTGAGGCTCCCCCGTGGAGAAAACGTAAGTAACTTTCTATTAAAAAATATTTTAGGGAACTTTCCGAAGTCGAAGAATACGTAGAAAAATACGGGGTTGAAGTTCTGCGGGACAGAGATGAATGGGGATACACGCCCGCCCATTGGGCGGCACTCGACGGTAATGTGGACCTCATGAGGTTCTTCATAGACAGGGGAGCCCCAATTGATCTGCCTTGTCTGGGTACACAGGGACCGAGGCCTATACACTGGGCATGCAGAAAAGGTATAAATAATTTTTGGTCAATAAAATAATTGCAATTTTTTATATAAATGATATACAAAAGTACAGATATTTTCTTGTTAAAGCTCTATGTCAAGTATGTACAGACCACTGCTTACCTCTTTTTACAGGTCACGCGGCTGTGGTTCAAGTTCTTCTTCAAGCAGGAGTCGCAGTAAATGGGGCTGATTTTAAGGGACTTACCCCCTTAATGACAGCCTGTATGTTCGGTAGAACTGCTACCGCAGCCTATTTACTGGGAATGGGTTAGTTAATTTTTAATACAATTAAGTAATCTTGGTATATCTAACTCATAGCACTCCAATTTAGTCAATATTCTTTCATTTTAGGAGCCTTTAACCATTTAGTGGATATAAATGGCGACACGGCAATGCATTGGGCTGCCTACAAGGGTCACCCAGATCTTTTAAAACTTCTCATGTACTCAGGAGCTAACCTACAAAAGCCTGATCATTTCGGCTCAACGCCCCTACACCTAGCATGTCTTTCTGGAAGTTTGAGTTGTGTTAAGTTGCTTTGCGAAAAGGTAAAAAGTCAAAAGTACTAAATTTATCGATTTCGTATTCAATTCTAACATCGGACTTTACATTTTCAGTGTTAACCGTTCTATTTTTGGAACCTTATTTTTTAAATTACCCCCTAAATAAAAATCCATTGATGTAAGGTCTGGGGATCCTCCCCATCCATTGATTTGAAAACACTTGATTCTAATGGTGTTCCTATTGAAGATTCCTTTGGTCTGGATAAAGATTTTCTAATTGCGAACCTTACCCCTTTGGTGGGGTAATCTTAAAAACAAGGTTTAAAAAAATGGACTAGATTTAATATTAATTTATCTGTAAAACCTACTTATACCATTTTTTTAGAATGATATTAATTTAGAACCAAAAGACAAAAACGACAAGACCCCCCTAAATTTAGCAATAGGGCACAGGCACATGGACATCATAGACATTCTCCATTCCGCAATAAAGAGGAGATCCGGATGGTTCCCCCCTGTCAGCGAAATATGGGGCCTACTTTTTGGAAGAGCTGGCAATTCTAAAGCTCCTTTGGTCTTTTTTATATCTTCTGTATTACTCTGGGTCTACCCGATGTATGTTATAAGGGTAAATATACATTCTTTTAAAATATTCTTAGCAAGAATTTGTTTAAAATATTCAAATTAAATTTAAAAAATACACAAATCAGTATTCTAAAAGCAACTAACGTTTTTTTTTAGGTTCTTCCAATAACCTGGCACATAATCCGAGGCTCCCATTACTGCTTCATCTACTGGAACATAGTGATGTGGATTTGCTGGATCGTAGCCAATAGAAGAAACCCTGGCTACATCCCTATGAACTCAGACTCGTACTACCGAGCCATAAAACAAATCCCTTACTTCGACAAATGGAAGAAACGTAACGCCATGTTGAATCGGCTTTGCCACACTTGTAGAACCCTTAGACCAATCAGAGCTAAGCATTGTAGAGTATGCAATAGGTGCGTGTCGTACTTTGACCATCACTGTCCATTTATCTACAACTGTGTGGGATTGAAAAATAGGACCTGGTTTTTTATTTTCGTCATGAGTGTAGCAGTCAATTGTTCGTATACCATTTATTTTGCGACGTACTGTATTGCGATTGAAGGGTTCGGGTTTTTGTATGTGCTTGGGCTGGTCGAAGCATTTATATTTTCTGGACTAGGCTGGATATTGACTTGTACTTCGGTGAGTATTTCTTACATTTCTTGTAAATCATCGCTAATGGCTTTTTTTACTAAATTGTCTACGCTTTCAATTATTTACTGAAAAAATAATTAAACCAGATGCTCTCTAATAAAAAAAAAATCACACGAAACTACTTACCGACGTCACAACAATTCCAAACAATGGCAGCAGTCGACCACTCGTAACGACGCACTGCTACCTGACTGAGGCCCCAAGTCTGGTTTCGTGTTTCTAAACTGTCTTTGTCTATTTAAGTTATAACACTATAATTGGTCGCACGACTGGCAAATAAAAGAATGGCGATGACGTACATTCTATTCTCATCGTATGTTTTTAAACTTCCTGCTTTCGCGCCGCGATTTTAATTCTTTCTAGAAGAGGTCTGTGATACTTTAGGAAGATTTTTATTATTGAAATAAGTATATTATCAATGGGTTTTAGTTCAGGACGTTAGTGCTGAATATGATAATTCAATTATAGTGAAATGCCCATTACTAATACTAATGTTTCTCAACAGGTTTTTCTATCCTACGCTCTAACCTATTCAAAAACTTGCAGCAAGTTCCCAAGATTTATTAAATCAAAAACATGTAAACTAACAAAAATAATTTTTCTTTTGGCCCATAACTCTTGTTGTCTGATGCATACAACTCCATATTAGGCCTAAAAATAGGTGTTCTCTTATATATTAACTGTAGTTGTGGGTGAAAGTAATTTTTAATTCCATTTTTTAAGTTAATTTATCTACTTTTCCGTTACCAACAATTGATTGTGTTAAAAACGAAGATCGATGTAACGTCCACCTAAACCAACAACGTTTTTCTACAGGTTTAACAAACATTATCAATTTTTTCACTTCCTGTATATTATTTTAATCAAAGTTTGTTGGTGGAAAATATCTATTCCCTCGTCCCCATCGGCCATCATACCCCATATTTTAAATGCCATAATCAATAACTCTAATTTTGTAGGTTCTCCATGCCTGCATGAACCTCACCACCAACGAGATGGTCAACTACAAGAGATACCCCTACCTACGTGACAAGAGGGGAAGATACTACAATCCCTTCTCAAGGGGTCCAGTATTAAACCTCATCGAATTCTTCTTTTGCACTCCGGATGACTTAGAAGAGGAACCCAGTTATGAGTACATATGATATAAAGAAATTGTGGAAAAAAATAATTATAAAGACTTTTCGGAAAGAAACAATTACAAAGACTCTTTGAAAACGATCAATAAATACAAGGATTCTTTGGAAAAAAATATCAATTGTAAAGATTCTTTTGGAAATATCAATATTTGCGAAGATTCTTTGGAAAACATCAACAATTACAAAGACTCTTTGGAAAAAACTAATTTTAATGCCTTAACTGCCTATGACGTTAATAAACGACCTACAGGGACGAAAAAAATAGAAAAGAGGGTGGGAATCAACCAAAAGACGGGAGGCGGTAGCTTTGTTATAGCTTTTTGCTAATATTTTTGAGAGCCAAGTATTAAGCGAATTCTAGATAGTTTATTTAACAATTTGATTGTCAAGAGTAAATTTATGTTTAATAAGATATTTTGTTATGCTGGTTGTAAAATAAAAAGTACCTACAGTATTATTACATAGATTTTTTATTTGAAACTGATCTTTAGACTTCAGATAATCGCATATTCCTACAGGGTCGGCTTTAAACTGTATATTTATTTTCTCACAAAATTTCTAAAACTTATAAAGAACAAAATAATTAATAATTCTTATTATATTAAATTAAATAAAGATTACTAAGCCGACCCTGTATTTTCAGCGAGAATACGAGATTTTCCGAGTTATACTGAGCATAATGTACAATGTGTTTGTACCTATACATTTTGTCAAATAAATGTGATAATTTCGACTTCCAACTGTAATGATTACTTTGATTGGCTCAATCCGTTTTAAGGTTTTTTAACCCATATCAAAAGCCATTGTCTCAAAAATAAACCAGTTTGGGCCAGAATCCAAGTGACTGCTGGTAAAGAACTAAACATCTCCCATGGCCACATCTGAAGAATAGACTAAAAAGGGTTATCGTGCGCCTGACCTAGGGTAAGGGATAAATAATTATGGTATTGTTATATGGTCGGAGTCTTTTTATAATAAACCGTTGAGGAGATCAATTATAGTAAGTACCTATATAGTATTATTGGATGTTACAGCAGTTCGGGATTGAAAAAGGGGACAAGATTTTTTTGTCCGTCCGTGTTTTTACAAGATCACTGAAAATAGTAACTTTTTTCTTTTAGAAATACCTCTTTTTCTTCTAAAAATTATTTTTTACGTTTCTTTTTCTTCTTTAAGTTTACCAGCTGCATGCATCTATATACAGGGTGATTCCTAAGTTGATACTTCTTTTTTAACTGTGTATAGAAGTCATTAAAATAAATAACATTTTTTAATACCTTTTTTCAAAAAACTCAAAACTAAGGTACTTACATTCATTTATGATTCAAATACGGTTCTGCCTAACTTGCCCGTTGAATAAAATTAAGAAAACTTCTAAGTGTAGAATGAGCCCGCAAGGGAAAGCGTTCTGCGTATAATCTCGAAGCAGCAGCCGCACTTTGACGACATTCGCCGTAAATTAGCACCATATCTACTAGTTCCTTGTTTTCAAATTTTACCATTTTCACGAGTAACCAATTTAAAATTAACTTGCTTCAGAAAACCACACCGCAGCAGAGTGCCAAATAAATAACTGACCACCGACCCGTAAATTGCATGACTAATAAGACAAAAACAACATAAAGTATAGCAGACTACGTTTTGATGACCAAGCCCGTACTTAGATTTTTTATTTCTGTATCTCGCCTATTTTTAAGTTTTTTATAAAAAGGTATTTGAAAATCTTGTTTATTTTAATGCCTTCTATACACAGCTAAAAAAATAAGTATCAACTTAGGAATCACCTTGTATATTAAGTTAAACATTGCGTTCTCTTGGCCCGATTCCTGGCCATGTTTATTAATAGATATTTTTTTTTTAATTTGCTTCGTTTTTTTGTATTTCGGACTAAGAAGAACCACCACAATTTAACATGGCAAATTTTAGCGCAGTCGGATCCACTTAATGACCCACCAAGGGCAATTTTTAATTTTAAAAAATAAGAGAAAAAACAATAAGCCATTTGACGATCTGTTTTATTTGACAATTTATATGCCGCGATAGTCCAATCTTTTTCTTTTTTTGGAAATGTAGGTAACGTTTTTTATTTGTCTGTATTAAATATAACAAAAAAATGTAGACAAAAGTTTTTAAATTGAAAAAGTTTTATGCAGGTTCTGTATTCAATTCCGATTTCAAATAAGAACCAGAAAATCGAGCCCATCAAGGAAAAAATAAAGTAAAATTTATCTGTTGCTCCGAAAACCTGACCCATGACAAACTTTTTTTAGTGTCGAAAATGCAGCGTCCTTTTTAGGTATGGGGTGCATGACCCATCAAAGAAGATCAGAAATTTAGAGATTATTATAATTTACCTTTTTATCATGTGACTATCATTTAACCAATCTGGTTTGTGTATAGTTTCGCCATAGGGAAAAATGTCCTCGTTCTTTTGGTATCAATCAAAATTTAATTTGAGAAACATATTGTAAAAATTAAAAAATAGCAAGTAATGGGCTCACTATAATCGAATTTATTATATTCCGCACTAACATCCTGAACTAAAATCTATTGAAAATTTGTTATCTTAATAGGAAAAACATGCCTAGAGTATCACAAACCTTCTCTAGAAACAATTAAAAACACGACGCAAAAGCAGGAAGTCTAGAAACATACGATGAGATGTTCGGCACATTGTTATCTTTGTTTCGATAACTTAAATAGATAAAGAGAGTTTAGAAACAGGAAACCAGACTCGAGACCTCAGTAAGGTAATAGTGCGTCGTTTAAAAATCAAAATTGCGTGTGTGAAGTGAATAAAGCTCATTATGACAGATTATTATCTTCAAATTATTCCCGTGGCGCATTCAGCATTTCGTTTTTTGATCAATACTTCGTTACTTCTTGGGTTTATCCAAAAATGGGCCAAATACCCATGATTGGAGCATAATTACCCACAGTTTAAAGTTAACAGCGTTTAAATTTGAAAAATAATAAAAGCAGCAAAAGAAATATTGACAAATTTCACAAAATTTCGTTTTTCATTAATTCATCAATCAATATTTCTTTAACTTAAAACTGTAGGTAATTGCTAGTCAAAGACGGGTATTTGGCCCCTTTTTGGATAAAGCGAATGGAATACGAAATATTTATCAAATAATGAAATAGCGAACTCTTAAGGATACCATAAATTTTTCCAATAAATAAATTTTTAACCATTTTTTACATTGCAAAATTTAATATTTTTTAAATATAAACTCTACAAGGGTTAATAAAGGAATAGGTAAAGATAATATATTTAAATATTGTCTTGTATTATAAGAAGGTAAATTAAGGGCATCCGAAGAATATTTCTGAATTCTTCTCCAAAGTTACCAGCTCCAGGTGAAATTATATCTATATATAAAAAAAACATTGCGTTCTCTAACTTTTTGACACTGATATCTGTCCAAATTTAAAAGGTTTTTAAAAACCATTAATAAACATGGCTAAGATCGAGCCAAGAGAAAGCAATGTTTTGGGTCTAATTTTATTTTCCCAGGGAGCTGCCAAGAACAGAACCTTAAGGTACTCCACAAATAGTTGTAGCTCAAGTCCTAAAAGATTAGACCGGGACGTTAAGACCTGCTGGTATGTATGTATTTAACGTTTTATTTTAAATTTCTTAACAGGCAACCTCTGGCTCTGATACCTTAACGACATTTTGGCTTTCTTCTTCACCAAATTTGTAGGTCCTTAAACTTTAAAATATTGTACTGGTCAGTATATTACCCAAAACTGTGCGTGCGTACAAAATCCAAAACCACTTTTAAACTTTTTATTTAAATAAAAATCATTAATTTTTGTTGAACCTGGTCAGTGAACTGAAAGAAAAACTAAAAAAAAAACAAAATGGTGTAATCCATATTTACCAAAATATTGTAGTTAAGAAGAAAAAAACATCAATCCATATTAGAACCAGAAAGTTATTTTTAAAGTTCGTTGAATATTTATAAAAATCCACAAGAAAAACTTTGTTGTGCGGTGACGTAAAGATGCAGGGGTGAAAGGTGAACCTTTTTGAATGACAATAAAACGGATATTTTTTTCTTCATTGTTATTTTTAACAAAATGTTAAGGTCTTGGACTTGCGAGAAAAGCTATACCGGTGGTTGTCAAATGTTTTATTTAATATCTATTACGTAACAGGAATCAGTCTATCTGTGGGTCTAGGTATTACATAAAATATCGTTCGATATAGACAGTTTATATTGTGGGACAAGAGACATTATATAAATATCCATAGTTTTTCTAAGAAGTTGTTTAACAAATTAAATAATCTTGAGATTGAAAGCCCCAATAATTCAAGTTTCTGCCTAGATAATTTTTTAACGTACCAACCTAACTAAAGCAGCATTTTGGGAATCACTGAATGCAAACGGGATAGGACAACAACTAATATCACAGAGCAAATAGAGCTATCTATTTTGTGCTAATATAAAAGTGTGGTCATTGACAAAACTTCTTTAGTTATTTTATGTCACTACCAAAAACCAAACGCTCACTTTAGGCAGTTACCATTCTTTCTACGGACTTCTTAGTTGCGGTCCGTTTTTCCGAGTAAAAAAAATGAACCAACCAAAATTGTATTTTAAACACAATTCTTTGCAAACAACCGATAACATATACGTAATAGATAATTATTTGAAATGGATTCAGTGGAAAAATTATACCCATGGAGACAAAGACCACATTTTAGACATAGGCTGTGGTGAAGGATACACAACCTTAGAGGTGCTCCTACCTAAACTGCCAAAGAATTTTCAAAAATTGGTGGGTTGCGATCTCAGCGACAATATGGTGAATTTCGCGAAAAAATCCTGCGAAAATTCGAGAGTGGGCTTTTGTCAGTTTGACGTGGGCAGTAAGGAAATCGGTAAGAGATGGAAAGAAGAGTTCGATCACGTTTTTTCATTTTATTGTTTGCATTGGGTTCCAGATCAAAAGTAAGTAGTTTAGTATAACATTATACCTATGTCGGTTTGTACAATAATTTTAAACGATAATTAACTAAGCATCTTTGATGGCTGCATAGATGATATTGGCAGAAATAATTTTCCCACAATAAAGTGACCCGTTACCTTACGCTAAACTTTGCCTTACTAAATTGGGGTTCTTCTGGGTCCAAATTAGAAAAAAACCTCGAAAAAAACTAAGCAAATTATCGAGTTTTTTGGCTAGAAAGCGCCGTGTATCACACGCGTGTTGAAAAAAAAATATTTCAACGCTAGAGTTTAAATTCAAGGCACACTATTTAATTTTAACATATGGTGCCAATTTTACAGACAGCCCCTATTTATTAAAAAGAACCACATTTAGAAAGCAGTAATTGTAAAGTGTTTAACTTATTTTTCATGTATGTCGAGTGATTCAGAATTAGAGTGTGAAAATACGCCTTTTGAAATTATAAAAAATGTTAATAATATACTAGAAAATCTATTACCAGAAAAAACAAATCGCGCTAAAGAGAGTGTCATGTATTAAACAACAAATCTTAGAGCTCTAGCCTACAGATCGCAAGGTTACAAATCCCATCAGGAGTATTTGACTTTTTATAAAAACATTAAATAATTTATAGAATTATTTTGAATTGTTGGGTGTATTTTTTAAATTTATGTTTAATGCGTCTTTCCTTGATTAAATTTAAAAATTTTCATTCTGGTTAATCCAGAAGTCAATCCAGGATTAGTTCTTATTCCTATGATAGATAAAATATGAAAAAATTAAAAAGTTAAACTACAAATAAAGGAAAAACCTATTGAAAAACTAAGAAACCAGATATTAAGTGAAACATGATCCAAATTATGCTAATTTCAACACTAGTGTTGATATATTTTTTTCAACACTAGTATTCAAATATTTTTTTCACAAATCAAAGGCTTTTTTAATAATTCTGTGTGGTTGTAGAAAAAATAGTGTACATTACTGGCGTGAAAGTGATTATTCTAAAACTCGGAGAATTTCCGCACTCGGCTGACGCCTTGTGCTAAATATCTCCTCGTTTGAAAAGTATCACTTTCATTACTTGTTATGTAATATACCATCAGATACCCACATAGATAGCAAGTTAACACGGAAAATTTTAGCTCAGTTTGATTCGCTTAACAAAGATTTTTCTTTTAATTTATAGAAGAGCTTTCGAAAACATTTACAAACTCTTAAAACCAGGTGGTGATATTCTACTTAGCTTCTTAGCGACCAACCCGATTTTCGAAGTCTACGAAAATCTGTCAAAAACCATCCAATGGGCGCCGTACTTCAGAAAAGAAATGGTCTCGCCGTACCACAACTGCCCGAACCCCGAGGAGACGCTAAGGAGGATATTGATCGAAACGGGGTTTCAAGATTGCAAATGTGTAGTGGAAAACAGACAGTACGTTTTTGGGAGTTGGGAACAGTTGAAAAGTAAGTTTGTTAATAAAAATGTTGAACAATGTAAATTTATCAACGACCATTTAAATTTTATACAGGGTGATTCCTAAGTTGATACTTTTTTTAGCTGTGTATACAAGGCATTAAAATAAACAACTTTTTCAAATATTTTTTAAAAAACTCAAAAATAAGGTACATTCATTGTCATTGTCATTACATTATAGATCAAATACTGTCCTGCCTAACTTGCCAGTTGAATAACATTAAGAAAACTTCTGTGTGTAGGATGAACCCGCAAGGGAAAAAAGCGTTCTGGGTATAATCTCGAAGCAGCAACCGCACTTTAACGACACTCACCGTAAATTAGCACCACATCTACTAGTTCATTGTTTTCAAATTTTACAATTTTCACGTATCACCAATTTAAAATTAACTGGCTGCAGAAAAACACACCGCAGCGGATTGCCAAATAACTGACCACCGACCCGTAAATTGCATGACTAATAAGATAAACAACATAAAGTATAGCAGGCTACGGTTTGATGACCAGCAAATAAAGTGTCAAATAAAACAGATCGTCAAATGGCTTACTGTTTTTTCTCTTATTTCTTAAAATTAAAAATTGCCCTTGGTGGGACGTTAAGTGGATCTGACCGCGCCAAAATTTGCCGTGTTAAATTGTGGTGGTTCTTCTTAGTCCGAAATACAAAAAAACGAAACAAATTTAAAAAAATCTATTAATAAACATGGCCAGGAGTCGGGCCAAGAGAACGTAATGTTTTTGGTCTAACTTAATATACAGGGTGATTTCTAAGTTGATACTTATGTTTTTGCTGTGTATAGAAGGCATTAAAATAAACAACATTTTCAAATACTTTTTTCAAAATACTTAAAAATAGGCGAGATACAGAAATAAAAAATCTAAGTGCGGGTCTGGTCATCAAACCGTAGCCTGCTATACATTATGTTGTTTATCTTATTAGTCATGCAATTTACGGGTCGGTGATCAGTTATTTTTCAATCAGCTACGGTGTGTTTTTCTGAAGCAAGTTAATTTTAAATTGGTGACACGTGAAAATGGTAAAATTGGAAAACAATGAACTAGTAGATATGGTGCTAATTTACGGTGAGTGTCGTCAAAGTGCGGCTGCTGCTTAGAGATTATACCCAGAACGCTTTTTTCCCTTGCGGGTTCATCCTACACACAGAAGTTTTCTTAATGTTATTCAACTGGCAAGTTAGGCAGGACAGTATTTGATCTATAATGTAATAACTGAATGTAAGTATGTACCTTATTTTTGAATTTTTTGAAAAAAGTTATTTGAAGATGTTGTTTATTTTAATGCCTTCTATACACAGTTAAAAAAGAAGAATCAACTTAGGGATCACCCTGTATATTACCTAAATGATTTAACGGAATTAAGTCGGCCATATTGAAATACCATCCCGGTCTCTGGGGGATTGTTGTGGCTTTCAGTCTTTCTATGGTAAACTGCACTTATTGCAAAACCGAAATTATTAAAATATTTTTATTTGCAGAATCAGTTATAGCAGTTAATCCAACTATTCCGGCACTATCCCCAAGCGAGAGAAATAAATATATAGAAGATTTCACCGAAGAAGTAAGAAAGATATACGGCTATAACTTGAAACTTTCCGACAACAATAATGAAGAAAACATTCCTGTCGATTATCAGCTTATAGTTGTTTATGCCAGTAAACCGAAAACGGGATAAAATTTATTTTTTATGCAAGTTTACAAAAAAAAAATAGTTCATTTTTTGTTTTTTTGGTAAAATATGGATGTTATTAGAACTTTTAATTCAAAATCCTGTAAATAAAAGTATAAGTGCAATGTTTCTCAATAAAAAAAAACTCATTATTTTAGTTTTTTTTTATTTTCTTCTCACACTTACATGTACAAAGGCTGATTGAAATACATAGACTATACATAAAAATAAATAAACGAATATAAAACTCTGTGCTTAGAACCTATTCAGGCCGAACATAGGCCTTTTTACACAAAAATTATCACTAAAATGTGACTAAATTCGAGTATTTCTTTAAAATACTTGTGGAAGAACTACATACGTAGAAACGTAACGAAAACATTGCGGATAAACAAGAAATAACATACACTTGGTATGTTATGTCATTTTAAGTATATTTAATTGTAAAAATTGTTAAAAATAAAATGGCAACATCTAAGTATAGTAATTGTTACGAGTGTTGTTGCCGATTCCTACACAATTTCGCAGTTTTGAGACGATTGCCTTAAAAAAAGTTTTTCCAATTTTTCAAAATAATGGTAAACTGACATTTGTTGTCAATCGCTCCCTTAATTCCCTCTACTTTTTAATAATATCCCAAGGGAGATATGACCCTTTTTATTGGTAGCGTAACACAATATAAGCTAATAATATCCCGGTCAGAAATAACAGCTATTTACAGTACACGGAAGGAAAATGATGTTTTTTCTCCCGCACATTTTCCTCTTGAGGTATGTATATAGTTTTTATACAAGTAGTTTAACCGTCTCAATTTTATAGGGCGCCGAAGTTAAGAAAAAGTCGATTGTCAAGATATATTTAAATCACCGAAATTATGAAGAAATCGGCAACAATGCTTTTAAATGGTCAAAAATACACATCGAACTTTCTAACACATTTATTGCTAATTCTATTTTTTTAAGAATTTTTGTGTTTTTATATTTTATAATGGATTTTAAAATACTTTGTTATAGGATATATTTCTTTCTGTATTTTTTTATTATCAGTCATAATATTAATTCCAGTACGTTATCTATGTATGGCACGGAAGAAAATAAAGTCAAATGTATCTCTTTTTTAAACGCTAATTTAGTGATTTATATTTGGTATCTAGTTCTTGCATACTATCGTTCTACTTTTACATTTTTTATTTGGTAATTTTTAAAATCTTTTAACTTAAAAATCATTCTCCATTTCATTTTTTATCAATATTTCACTCAAAATATTAATCAAAAAACGAAATGGAGAATGTCACTAGCCCTAACTGTTTAATTTCTGCAAAAGGAAACATAGAAAAGTAAACAGCCAAAAATCCAGTGGCGTATTTAGGCTTTTATTTGGAGGGGGAGGGAGTTCAGTCATTATTATTTTAAATATATTTTTTATACAGGATCTCAGAAAATTTGACACCCTGTATAATAAATATGTTTATATTTTATTAAACTTATTCATCAATCCCCTGAAGATCATAAATATTTAAATGGAAAGCGGGAAGGTGGAAAAGAAAAGAACATTTTTGGGGCCACACCCAAAGTTTGTTAAGAATAGACACAACTGCTATCTAATTTCAAAAGGAAGGGGGGACATTATTACCCCCACTCTTCTTTATCCGAGGTAGATTTTATGAGGGGAAACCGGTTTATTATTAATAAAAAAATGTGGGGATGACATGAATTAGAATATCCATTCATATATTAGTAAAAAAAACGTCTTTTGTGGGGTTCAGCCCCCTCCCCTCCCCCCTTCTGGGTCCACTCCTCTCCTAAACATGCCAAAAATCATTCTACTACACGATAAATAAAAATGTATATATAGTTTTATTTTAAGAGTATCACAAGAATTGACGTAAATAAATATATAATATATATAATGTTTTGTTTAAAAAGTAATATCACTTGCTTAGTTAACTTTTCCTACCTTGTCTGTTGATTTTCCACTGGCAACGAAATGGAATCTTGTTCTATGCACTCTTCCGATTTTGTAAAGCATATTTCTTTGGCTTGTCTAAAAAATATATTTTCTATGGATGGTCTCGATTTCAAATATAGTAACTTTGGTACTTGCGTGCGAAAACTGATACTTTTTTTGCGCGCGCAACTTTCGTTACAGAAAAGTTATCTGTAGAAAAGACACTTTTCGCATAGGTTTGTAGAAATAAAGATACAAAATAATAAAGTCATATTATATTTTATAAAAAAGCCCATTTCATAATATTTTATTGTAAACGAATAGTATACACGTTTAAAGAGTTTCTTTTAGAAATTTTAGAAAAGTACTACAGGAAATCAGTGGCGGCTCGCGGTCTTAAAAAATGATGAAGAGCTTGGTATAGTGCGGGTACTTAAACAAACATTGACTAAAAACCCGCGTAACAAAACGTCTCTCTTATCCTCATCTGTCCAACAACTGAATGGAGTTTCCAACAAATTACAAACTATGTCATTCATTGGGTTCATTTTTAAAACACATAACTAAGTTGGTACGTACACTACTGAATTAACTGAAAAATAAAAACAAAACTTTTAAATCACACAGTAAATCACGTAAAAACGATATCTATAACCGTAAGTTTCGCGAAGCCTCAAAATAAATACCTTAAGGTTAGGCGAACCAATGCTAAAACAATGGTGCATACGACTGATCTATTTTTTAATTGCCCTTCATCATAATGCAAATTGTTACAAGCTGTTTGTGTGATTGACGTCACGTAACCATAGCAACGGTGAATATCAAAGCTTTGTTGGACGTTGAGTCTTCACTTGCTTTGAGCTAACGGACATGCTAACGGTGTTTATAATTATTGTCCATCGGAGTTAACCGTAGCCCCATTATGCATATGGATTAAATTAATAATATTAATTCGAACATATTTTTTAGGGGCTAAAATGGTAGCTGTATGGGTACATTAATTTTTCAAATTTTCCTCCTGGTTTTATTTTTTATTATACGTCACCTGACGAGCCGCCACTGCAGGAAATCACCTTCCATGATATAATATAGAATCAAAAAATCAAGTTACCTGTTTTCAAATATTCATTATGGTCAATAAACATTGTCAGGGTAGAGAAAACAGATTTCCAAGGTTAATAATCGATCAATAATGCTCGTTTTATTGTCTAGTAGTGGAAAAAATAAGTTATGTTGGTAAAAAATACCGATACATACCTAAAACATGACTCAGGTAATCTCAGGGCAACGTAATACAAAATGGCGGCCAACAAGAGCGACCATGTTCTCAAGGGACCCAAAATGAAGGCTAAGGTACCGTAGGCCAGCCAAAACAGATAGGCCATGATCACTTGGATGGTGAAGACTATACAGAAAGGGAGATGGGTACATATGGCTTGCTTGAGGGAAGACTTTTTGCCGACTTTCAGAGAAAGTTCAGTGAATCTACAATAAATAAATATGTATGTGAAAAAAAAACCGAGAAAATTGATACCTAATAATAAATATTGCGAAAATTTTCTATTGAGACCCATTTCTTGTCCTTTTAGTTAGTGGTTGGATGCATGGGCGTCCCGAAGTAACATTTTGAGGAAGGGGTAAATATTTTTTCCTACGACCACCTATGAAAATGAAAAAAAAAGCACGGTTAACTTGGCTTGAAAGCGCCGAATATCACACGCGTGTTGAAAAAAAATATTTCAACTCTAGAGTTGAAATACAAGGCACACTATTTAATTTAAATGCCAATGATGCCAATTTGACAGACCACCCCTATTTATTAAAAAGAACAAATTTTAGAAAGCAGTAACTGTAAAGTGTTAACTTATTTATCATTTATTTTTCGAGTGATTCAGAATTAGAGTGTGAAAATACGCCATCTGAAATTATAAAAAATGTTAATAATATACTGGAAAATCTATTACCAGAAAAAACAAACCGCGCTGAAGAAAATGTCATATATTAAACAACAAATTTTTATGGGTAGCCATAGCGTAGAGACTAAAGCTCTAGCGTACAGATCGAAAGGTCACAAGTTCAAATCCCATGAATATTTGACTTTTATTTATAAAAACATTAAATAATTTATAGAATTATTTTGAATTGAAATCTTTTTTGTTGGGTGGATTTTTTAAATTTATGTTTAATGCATCTTTCCTTGATTAAATTTAAAAATTTTCATTCTGGTTAATCTAGAAGTCAATCCAGAATTAGTTCTTCCTATGATATATATGAAATATGAAAAAATGAAAAAGTTAAACTACAAATAAAAAAAAGCCTATTGACAAACTATGAAACCAGATATTAAGTGGAACATAATCCTAAGAATACTAATTTCAACACTAGCGTTGATATATTTTTTTCACTAGTGTTGAAATATTTTTTTCACAAATCAAGGGCTTTTTTAATAATTCTTTCTGGTCGTAGGAAAAATAGTGTACATTACTCGTGTGAAAGTGATTATTCTAAAACTCGGGGAATTTCCGCACTCGGCTGACGCCTCGTGCTAAATATCTCCTCGTTTGAAAAGTATCACTTGTTAGGTAATATACTATTTTGTCGGAAAATCGACGCCGCCCGTGGTGGAATGGTAAAGAATACTTTTCAAGGATGATTTTTTTATCATCGTTATCTATCTTTATAGAAATATTTGCACGTATTTTGAATATAATCGTGGCAAAAAACATTACCTCCGATGAACAGTACTAATCAAAATGAAAGTCAATGGAATCTGGAAGGTCACCAGCTGAAACAAATATTTTTTATTAATAATTTGTTCTATTATTGTGAAGTGCAGATTTTAAGCAGCAAAATAAAGTAGCTTTATATTTCTAGCTTTTCCTAAACTATTGTTTGTAATGTCAAACTCTTTGCAGATGATACCACTATTGTATTATTTAATAATTTTATCGTTGTAGAGTTTGTTGGATACTGATCAATGATAAACCTTAGCCCATTAAATTATTTATTTAGTCGACGTTTCGACCTATATAGGGTCATCCTCAGGAATAAATGTCGACTAAATAAATAATTTGATCGTCCAAGGTTTCTCATTGATCAGTATCCAACAAACTCTGCAACGATAAACTTAACTGTGGTCACAAAAAGTAAGTATACTCTATTTCAGAGAAGTGTAGAGTAATAAAATGGAAAATTCCGTCCAGTAACTGTGCTGCGCACACCGCCATATCATTGCGAACTAAATCCTATAGAACTTATATGGGCGCAAGTGAAAGAATTTGTAGCAAGACACAACACGATATTCAAAATGAAAGACGTTAAGCGACTGTTTGATCAAGCCATTAAGGAAGTGACACCAGAGAACTGGCGAAAAGCAGCCCTTCATGTCATTAAGGAAGAGGAAAAAAATGTGGGATCTTAAGCACCTGATCGATCAGACCGTCGCATCGACCCGTTAATTATAACGTCAAGAGGAGAGGACAGTTCCTCAGATGACGAAGAATATTATGATTTTATTCCAGTTAAAAATTTCACCCTGTATTTTAAATTATACCAAAAACATCGCATTCTCTTGGCCCGAATACGGGCAATGTTTATTAATGCAATTTTAAAAATATTTTAAATTGGAGAGTGCCAGAAAGTTATATTTTTATTTAAAAAAAATCAATATTTTTTACAATAAAATGAACTTCCTCTTAACTTTAAAAAATAACCAATATTATAGGTACTGCGATGATTTAATATAAATTATTAGGTACATATTGTGCTCATAGAAAAAAAAATACTTACTTGTAGAAATCCATAGGCGTACGTAAACGAACCAGGCAAAAAGGCGCCGTCCACAAAAATCCCCCATGAAAAAATGACGCCAACGTAATCTTCGACTATGTATCCTATAGACCAAGGACCGAAAACTAAATAAAGAGGATAGAGAACCACCGGCCAGAATATCCTGTCCACCGTTGTGAAGATCCACAGTTTTCTTATCCAGTTTTTGAGAAAATTTCCCCGTAGTTTTGGTTGAGGGATATAACCGGCTAAAAAATATATCTATAACTATTCTCATATATTGTTGCTACAGCACGACGGAAATGAAGTCATAGGAGAGATTTTGAAATACCATCCCGGTCTCTAGTTGAAAGACACCTTCCTTTCACTCTTTTTAAACGAAGAATAAACTTCCTTTTTACCTTTGTATGCCACTGCATTTCTCCAACTTTGGGCATTATGATTTACTTTAGTTTATTTTGCCAGCCACCAAAATCCCGCTAAACGATATTTCAAACGAACATTTCTCCAAAACTACACAAACAGTTTGGTAAAAATCTGTTTCATATTCAGCGGCAAATATCACTCTTTCTAGCGAACCGAAATTCGAGTTTTCGGAGTTAGTGAATGTCGAGATATTAGCGTTTGAAAATTGAAATAACGGGGTTTTATTGGTTGACAAAAACTGGCTGAATATAATTTACAAAAATATTACGTATTATAAGTAGGTACATCATAATAATATTAATTAATTAAAGCATTTCCAAAATTTTATTAATTAATAAAAAAATTTATTTTTAAATTATCTGTTTTTATTTCGACTATATATTTTTTAATGAAATATGTTTTTTAATGTTTGTTGGTAAATAATAATCGTTTAAATAAAAACATAAATGTTTGACATTTTTTATTTTAGGTTTTATGGTTATTTCATTTTTATAACGTGTATTATGATTATAATTTTTAAATTGTATAAGATTTTTATTTTTAAATATAAGCGGTGATTCCTAAGTTGATACTTCTGTTTTAGCTGTGTATAGAAGGAATTAAAATAAACGACATTTTCAAATACCTTTTTGCAAAAAACTCAAAAATAAGGTACTTACATTCATTTATTACACTATGGATCAAATACGGTTCTGCCTAACTTGCCCGTTGACACATTAAGAAAACTTCTGGGTGTAGGATGAGCCCGCAAGGGAAAGCGTTCTGCGTATAATCTCGAAGCAGCAGCCGCACTTTGACGACACTCACCGTAAATTAGCACCATATCTACTAGTTCATTATTTTCAAATTTTATAATTTTCTCGTGTCACAAATTTAACTTGCTTCAGAAAAACACACCGCAGCGTATTGCCAAATAACTCACCAACGACCCGTAAATTGCATGACTAATAAGAGATAAGACAAACAACATAAAGTATAGCAGGCTACGTTTTGATGACCAGGCCCGCACTTGGATTTTTTACTTCTGCCTATCGTCTATTTTTAAGTTTTTTGAAAAATGTATATGAAAATGGTGTTTGTTTTAATGCCTTCTATATACACAGCTAAAAAAGAAGTATTAACTTAGGAATCACCCTGGGTGAAGGTGTTAAATATGTGTTTCAGATGATAATTCTATTGAAGAATAACGATCATCTTTATTAAATATAATTTTTAGAAACTTTTTCTGTAATATTTATAATTTTTTAACTAGGGTTCCATTTATTTCCGACCGTTTAAAAGAGGTGAAATTTGGCATAAGAATATAATTAAAATGTTTAAATAAAATGTGATTATAAAAACACTTACCCATAACTACCTTATGGAAGTATTTCATTATCATCAATGGAAGAAGGTATATTAACAGGGTAGAAATAAAAAATGACCAAAACTAAAAAAAAAGAACACATTAAACCACTATACTCCAGGTTCAAAATTACTGTCAGTGACTCATCGCTTTCATATCGAGAGCAACAGGTTGTACGAAATCAGAGGGAAAAATTCAAAATATTCTACTTTATTAAATTTTCAAAAACACACCGGAACTGTTTCCTCTAACTTCATACAACCCGCAGCACTCTATATTGACGTGATGAATCACTGACGGTATTTTTGGACGATGTATTAATAAATCTCGAATGCAAGAAACTTACTATACAACTGATATTAGACATAAGGGCAATTCTTGGAAGAAGGCCAAAAGACATTCTTGTACCGTCCAGTGAAAATTGAACTATTTCAGTCTTTTCTCTCCCTTCAATATCCTTCGCATAAACCTACACAAAAATGGAGAGGGTTATCATCAAAGGATTAAATAGATCGTTGACATTTCAAACCTCAATGTTGTGAAGTCCTTTGGAATATTTTTGCGCATCCCACGTAGTAACATACAACGGACCTTTTATGTGTTTGAGATCAGTCCAAGGCTCACTGTCTATTCTTATTCTAACAGTTCTTATTCGAGACATACTGAAGGCCAAAACTCTAAAAAAAATATTATAATAACATACCGGGTGTCCTTGAAATGACTGTACAATGCTTCACCAAAAATAAGGCGATCTAGGCAAACTTACCTATAATATGCAATGTTGCTTTGTTTTGCCGCTACAGGGCGTTAAAGTTTTCAAATTATTATTGTTTTTTCGGAATAATTTCTAAACGCCTTTATCGATTTCCACTAATCTTGGAACTAAGAATGACCACTATAATAGAGTGTTTTGACGTATGCGCCATCTTTTTTTTAATACCTGCAAATTTAAAAATGGCGTGTTCATCCGCGTAGCTACGGGGTCAGGAGAGGGCCTGCCCCCCCCCCATGGCCCTGTGGCCCCCTGAAATATTCAATAAAACAAAAATTGCATTTAATCCACCATACACTGGGGCCCAGGCTCCCCATGAAAACTAAGGCTAGCTACGCCGATGGGCGTGTGATTGGTAATTAAGAGTTCCTCTTTTTGTTCCCCCCCCCCCCCCCCCCCCCCGTATTATTATTATTATTATTATTACAAAGAAGAGTTGAGGTTGAAAACCTATAAACTCTATTATACTTAAACTAATAGTCTTGAGTATATTGAATCGCTATATGTCAATGGTAAATTTTTAAAAGGTTAACAAATGCGTGAGAATAAATGTAAACTAATAGTCTGCAAAAAGAGTCATGTCAATTCTATTTTTAAAAATGTTTAATGAGTCCGCACCAATAGCCTCATCAGGCAAGATATTCCAGAGATTAAATACTCTGTTGGAAAAGAAGAACTCCCGGACTCGTGTGAAAAAATGTTCACGTCGAAGCTTTAATCGATGACCTCGCAAGCGATTGTCTGTATTAAGGGTGAAAAGGGAACTTAAATCAACAGAGAATAGGTTGTGAAGTATCCTATATGTAAGGATAAGATCTCCCCGCACCAATCTATCCATTTCAGAAATGAGTCCAAAAATTATCAGTCTGTTCTCAAAAGTTGGTCTTACAACACCATACGGCATCCTAGTGGCAAATCGCTGCACTTTCTCAATTTGGTCTTTTTGTTGTTTTAACACAGGCCACCAAACACCAAACCCAAATTCAAGAATTGGGCGCACATAAGTTTTATAAATTAAAGAGCTAGTCCGGATATCAGGACGTGAAAATATTTTTTTTATTAAAAACAAAGACTGTTTAGCTTTTTTACACGCATTATCAATGTGTTTACCCCACGATAAGTCACTGCTTAAATTATTTCTCTGACACTAGCTGACTTCATGTTGAAACTTTTTTGTCTCTTGTAAAAATTTAGCCAGACATGCAGTTTCTCTACAAAAAAATTATTTACCATACCTTGTAATTCTTTATTGCTGTTTATTCAGGAACGAGAAAACATGAAAAAAAATTTATTCTAAATAACTACCAACTAGTTTGATTTTTATAATAATTGTTCGAAACTTTTTCATGTTTTGCATCGTAAATACTTTTTTCATAGAAAAACTGCATGCCTGGCTAAAATTTTACAAGAGACAAAAAGTTTCAACGTGAAGTCACCTAGTGTCAGAGAAATAATTTAAGTCATTTATACGGGGGGTAACAAAAAGAGGAACTTTTAATTACCAAATCACACTCCCTTTTTGAATCTGCCGGTATTAAAAAAAAGATGGTGCATACGTCAAAACACGCTATTAATAGTGGTCATTTTTAGTTCCAAAATTAATGGAAATCGATAGACGTTTAGAAATTATTCCGAAAAAACAATATTAATTTGAAAACCTTAGCGCCCTGTAGCGGCAAAACGAAGCAACATTGCATATAGGTAAGTTTGCCTAGATCGCCTTATTTTTGGTTAAGGAATTTGTGGTGAAGCGTTGCACAGTCATTTCAAGGACACCCTGTATATTCAAATTATTTTTAAATTCATGTCTCAAAAAAGGTTAGAGATAAGTGGGTATAGATTAATGTTAACCAAAGTTACTTAGGTTTTAATAGGGTGTCCGGAAATGCTTAAATATAGTACAGGGTATTCTATTTGAAATAGTAGAGTTGGCCATAACTTCCGGTATAACCGGAAGTGATACAAACGTCAAAATATAATATTTTGTAGTTTTAAGTCAATTACGCTTGCTACCATATTTTTAGAGTGAAGAAACTTTACTCGTTTCCGAGCCCTTCTAATAGGCCACTCAATGTGAATCGCCCTGTACAGGGTTAATCAGACAAAATACTATAAAAAACTTTTTTCTATTTAATTATGACTGAAAATATTAATAATTAAAAAAACTACTATTTTGCTAAAATTTAAATTACCTAATGTGTGTTGACTGTCTAATACTTTCCAAATTTTCTTTTAAAGGGTTGATAAATAGCGAGTGTTTCGGATTTGTCAATAGAACTACAGGCCAATCCCTGTGGTGAATATCAACGAAAGAAAATATTCCATGATCAATTGCCATAAGGCGAAACCTAAAAAATATTATAAAAGAAATTCTTTCTTCCTATAAAAAAAGTATTATGTAATAAAATATACATCAGTAATAACTACTTATCAGACTTTAAAATATAAGGAAGGTTACATTCTGTTATCTTTCCAGTCACCCAACTCCAACTCCAAGAAACCCCCTCTCTGCATAGTATACATGTTTGGTACGGCGCCCCCTAATGTGTGAAGGTGACCACACAAATAGACCAGACCATTTTTGTCTTTACTTATAAGGTTTCTTATATGCTCATTTCCACTTGAGAGAATACATGACGTTGGAAAATGGCCAAACCATATGGTGTAGTTGCTACCTGATAAAAAAAAATAGTGTTTTACTGTTTGACAAATACAAATTTTATTAAAATTTAAAAAATACCTGTGTATTGAGTTTTTTTTACCAATTTGTTTAACTCATCTATTTCAGGTTGGTCAAGTATACCAACAAAATTAAATGGTCTTCTAGGCCCTAAAAGGAGAAAATTATTTTATTTAAATACAATATTTTATATTTATAATGAATACATCCTATATCTACAATAATTATTTAAATCCATTACCTGGTTCTAAGCACGCATCTACTCCTATAAAAGAATAGATAGCACTTCCTTTTCTAACTTGCACCATATAAGACCTGGGATGTTCTCTACCTTGTATGGAGTAGTTTGTAAAAAAATTCTCCTTTGATTTGACATTAATAACATTAAAATTATCTAAAAAAGTAACATTTATTTAAACCTACATAAATTAAGTAAGTAAGGGACGTAGGTAAATACCACATCACATTCTCTAAATAGTCTTATAACAAACCATGATTTCCCCTAATATCCAACCAAAAGGTCTTATTCCCAATATCATATTCTTTCAAAATATTTCCATAATGCTTCCATTCAGACTCATATTGCTGAGATCCAATGGCATCTTTGGTTTTTGCATCTGTCAAGTCACCAGAGGCCAACACTACCTTTGGTTTGATCCGGTCAATGGTATAGTGGCAGAATTCTTTGAATTCTGTTATTCTTAAGGGATCTCTGAATATGCTTATATGTATATCAGAAATCTACAAGGAAATAAACAAGATATGTTATCAAGTATTTTGTTAGATCATACTTCTTAATCAAAATGTTCAATATTGCATGCATTATTAATTCATGAGAGTTCATGGGGAGGTATAACCTTAACCACAATAGCCACAGTAAGGGTAAATATTCTAGATTCTTACAAAATTTAAACTATGTCTGGTTTGTTCTGCAAAATGAACTTACAAGGTTTGTATGTGGCCTTAATGATATGTGATTGATAAAGAATATTGTATATATTAGTGTGACATGATAAATTTATTAGGGTGTGCCCTATCATAGCTCTCCCCTACTCATAGACAAAGTTTATTGGGGGACCAAAACGTCATATAAACAACACGAGCCCAATACATTAAAAAAATAGGTTTATGTTCCTTTTCATCTGTATGAATATAGTGAGGAAACAAAACAAAATATAGAAAAAAATCTATACAAACCTGGAGGAACCAAATAAGGTTATCAAATCTATCCGCAATTTTAAAAAATCTCTCTTTTAAATGGTCATCAGGATCTACGGAATGGGTACTTATCAAACTTAAAATATTTGCCAGAAATATCGCTAGAAAAATCATCGAGACAAAAGCTCCGACTGCCGTTGTTGAAATCTTCATTTTTTACTTGATTTTTCCTTTTATATTAATCATAATGGCAGGCCGGATAGAGTATTTATACGTGACTTGCAATGTTCATTAATATTGTTAAGTATTTACGTGATTTACATTTGATTTGACTAGAATTTCTTTATGTTAAATTCGGTTTGTTTACTTTTTCATTACTTGACCACAGATTTGGACTTTGACAGTTCTGTCATTTAATCAGCTGTTCAATTGTTTTCGACAATCAGGATTGTAGAAATTTAAGATCTTTTAGAGTGATTAACGGATTTTAGTATATGGATGTTAATAGCATGTGTAAGAATAGACCCTAATCGCGATTAGCGAGGAACCAAATATACAGTGATTTATCGCATTTTTGTTTTACTGAAAAATTATTGATGGCAAGATAAGTAATTCAAAAATAGTTACAGACATTCGACTGTCAAAAAATATTATCAGCAAGATGTTTTTAATTTAGAGCTTTCATTGAAATAAACCATTATGGTAATAAATCACTACTAGAGCTCAAATGCCTGTCCCTAGTAAGGCGTTCAGAAATTAGGTAACGCAAAATTCTCCCGGTCGCCATTCTGTTACGTAACGGGTACTTTATTGTAAAGTTTTGGGTTTATATATGAGACTTTTTAGTTTTCAAAATATTTTTTTATTATTTCTACCAGTTTTAAAATCGTGACCAATTTTTTAAAGTCAATAATTGAAACCGCAAGGTCCAATTTTAATAATAGATTGTCAAACATGGTCGTTTTATACTGTGGGATTTACAGCAAGTTTCAATAGAAATCAACCTGGTCATATTTAACTTATAAGTTATCTATAATTTGAACTGGACGTTGCCGTTTAAATCGACTTTATACAATTGGCCCTTTTAATGAAAAAATTGCATCAATTTTAAAATTTTTTATTGTTATTCAAATTTTACAACTAAAAAAATACCCGAACAATCACAAATTCAAAGGACGTTACAAAAACCTACGTATTTTGAAAAATAATACCTTAAATCATAAGAATAAGAACACCAATCAAAACTCAAAATGATCTTCTAAAGAAAAATAAATCTTAAATGATTACCTACATAAAATTGAGTAAACAACTTCTAGCACAAGTGTTCGGACTGCTGTTCGCCCTCCTAAAGCAGTTGAGCAATAATAAATTTATTAATTCATAGATTGTTATATGTTTCTTATCATTATCAAGACAAATGTACAAGCAATGCACATAAGCAGAAACGAACACCCCCTCCCCCTAACAGTTTAACTTAAATATCTCTATATCACAATGTTTTATTGTAAAATATAAGGACCTCCGTTTTAAGACATATAAAGTGTTATCACAAAATTTTTAAGGCCGCATCAGCAGTTTTTTCGCAAAAAAATTACTTCACAGAGTTGTTATTCGACTTTCTTTAAAATAAATTAATTTATATAATTATTAATATCAAATACCTACTTTAATTGTGCGAATTTAAGTGTACAAAAACTGCATTATTCCTATTTATTGAGGATTATTTGCAAATATATTATTTGGACGCCTTAAACGCAAATTTCCCGGAAACTCTTGACTTCTGAACCAAGATACTTGGTCAGCTGGAAAAAAAAGTGTATTCCCCTGAATACAAAAAAAGCGTTGGTAAAATTATGTTACGTGTGCCGGTCTCGAAACGTTTAGGAATTTAAATGGCATCTTTGTTCAGTAGATACTGTGAGACAATTTTATGAAACCCATTTCACAGTAAAGAAAAGGCCACAAATACACTCATACTACGAACTGTTTCACTGGAAAACATTACTAGACTAATGGTAAGTGTATAATTTATTTATTTAGGAAACAGGGAAACAGCCCCTATTTAAATTATAATACTGATTTTTTTTAAATCTAAATTAAATACTTAATTGTTAGAGCCCCCGCGCACTAGCGATGAAATACAGGACATGATTTTTATTGGTCGTCTGCATTCCGGGATCTTGACAGCCAGTGATCCCCGTTGCGACCTAACCGCAAAGCCAGTGGCGTAGCAACCGCTGTATCAGCTGTATTTAGATATAGGGCCCACTGGCCTGGGGGGGGCCCACCAAAAGGAGGCCACCAAAAGGAGGAAAAGTGTCCTCTAGCCGAGGGGCCCACTACCTGCCTCTTGATACAGGGCCTATTCAATGCTTTCAAGCCTTGTTTGCTAGTGTGCTGGGGCTTTAAAGGTCGAAAAATATAACATCGCCTTAGAACAGCCGTATAAACAGAGACAAATTATCCTTAGATTGGGTGCGCAAACAAAAGCTAAGATTTATGTTTAAAAAAAATTTGTTTGTACGCACGTCTACCGGTCATAAAGTCCCCCAGAAATGCTCATGCGCACAAGCCATTTGAAAAACATCAGTTCCCTGTTTAGAAAGCGTCATCTGTCAGCGTTCAGAACCGTACTATCGCCATAGTCATTTCCGTATCGAACCCGTATTTCTGTCGGGTCGCGTCTTTACCTTTTTCCCGTCTTAGTTGGCGCTCTACCGATCGACCATAAAAAAAACTAAAAAAGAACCAACTCTAAATCTTACAGTGCTCATACTCAATCGGGATCCTTGTTTATATGCGCGAAGTTGTAAATATGCCACTTTTACCAATATTGTTTTGAGATCCAGTTAGATATAACACTGTGGTAATTTGAAACTTTAAAACGCTAAAATAAATTTATAAAAATCCCCTTCATCTAGTTCTAAAGCGATGATATCTTGTTATACTTTACAAAGTTAAAGCTTTAAAAACACTGAGTATTGTCATTTTTAATTGATTATTTTTACTTTATATCCTAGAGCTTCGCGCTCGTTGCACGCGTGATTCTATTCTATCCTATAAAGGCGTAAGCGGTGGTTTAGGCGGTGAGGTAGATAAATTCGAAGATCTTCTCTTCAACAGCTTCTCGCATTCCGTTTCTTCCCCTTGCTTGATGCTTATTGATCTAGCCAAATTTTCTCTAAACCTTTATTGAAAGAAAAAAAAAATCATTGATAATAATCAATCAGAAATTAGGTAATATTTAATAAGCAGAAGCTGGTATTTCTAAGGATTGCTAAAACAAACTTAATAAATAAGCATTTTTTCCGTAATTTGCATTGAATAATTCTGTTCCTACTGAAAAAAAATAGGACTATATACATACTATTTTCAAAAGTTTACTAATCTATAAAATAATAGAAGCTAAAAAAACTATAAGCGATAAGCATTACTTAATGATTCGATTTTAACTATTACCCAAAAATGTCATCCTTCATCACAAGTCTTTGAGTTAGGGGAAATAAGCAGACTTAGTCTTGAAAATAGAAAAAAAAAGATGTTAGAATACAGTCACTCCAACACCAAAACATACCCCAAAACCTTA
This sequence comes from Polydrusus cervinus, assembly GCA_935413205.1. Lineage (NCBI taxonomy): Eukaryota > Metazoa > Arthropoda > Insecta > Coleoptera > Curculionidae > Polydrusus > Polydrusus cervinus. The sequence goes on from OW284514.1 coordinate 2,135,905, forward strand.
AGCCAGGCATTACGGAGACGAAAAACGTGTTTTAGTCGTTTATAAAACGTTAGCAGGTCTAACTAACGGTGCACCCTAATATTTTGCTAGTACCTGGTAAAACTAGAGTCCATTTCAGTAAGGTGTAGAGTAATAAAAGCTTATTAGGTATGTTAAGGGACCCAACGAATATTTAAGCCACTTTCATAATTTGGCATGGATTTTATTGCAAAACTCTTTCTTTTCATCAAGTACAGGTAGTACCACCCGGGTTTGAGTCAGTTTATGGGTTTTGACTATTGTTATCCATTCACAAACACTGAAAATGGTGTGGCCAAGGCGTGCATTATGTATATAGTATTGGGTACACTTATTTTTTATTAAACATTATAAAAAAATACAAATAGAAAAAATAAATTATACAGAAATTATATTATAAAAAATCATAATATTCTTCGTCATTTGAGGAACTGTCATCTCCTCTTGACGTTATAATTAACGGGTCGAAGGTCTGATCGATCAGGTGGTCAAGATCCCACTTTTTTGTCTTCTTCTTTAATGACATGATGGACTGCTTTTCGGCAGTTCTCTGGTGTCACTTCCTTAATGGCTTGATCAAACAGTAGCTTAACGTCTTTTATTTTGAATGTCGTGTTGTGTCTTGCTACAAATCCTTTCATTTGCGCCCATATAAGTTCTATAGGATTTAGCTCGCAATGACATGGCGGTGTGCGCAGCACATTTTCAGCTATATCTTACACGGCATATTTCATAAAACGATGTTTGTGTAAATTTGCTAGAGCTAATAGTTCCTTCTTTATCAAATTATCTACTTTTTTCTTTGGTTAGTTATCATAAATGATTTATTGAAAAAAAGTACCTCCGCCTATGGCCGACACCGAATTTCCCATTTTGTTACTCTACACCTTTCTGAAATAGACTATAACCGGGTAGGTCAAGCAATATCGGGTAAAGTATGTCTCAAAGTATATAGATTCTGGCTATCTGTGATCTAATTTAATGAAACCTCATTTTTAGAGTAAAATTTTAATAATAAAGTATGTGTCTTGTGCGTTTGAGAGATTTGTTGAAGTGTGGAGTGTGACATATTTGTGTTCAAATAATGTTTTATTATGTGGCGCCCGCGGGAACATTATGGCCCTGCATCTGGTAAAAAGCAATATCCTTTGAAGGAAACCTGTTTAATCTAGCATTGCGCTTATCGAGAAATGCTAGTTGATGTTGGACGTTATACAAACAGAAGAATTAAAAAATTAAAGGTCAGCTTCAATTTATGAATTATTTCAATCAAAATATGACTAATGAAAACTGCAAATTTCTACCAAAAAATGTATCCGTTATTTTATCTAATTCAACTCACCTGCTGAGTCTTTCTTCGTCTCTCTTCTTCTTTAGCGACTCGAATTGATCTTCCTCGTCGTCAGTAGCCGATCCTATACTGACTTTATCAGTAGTATCCCCTTCGTCGCCTCCTGGGGCCGAATGAGCGTGGGGGTATGGGTCGTACACGCTTCTATTATTTGGATAACTATAAAACATTAAATTTATTAGGTTTCTTGATTTCATGAAGCCTAATAAAAAAAATCAAATAAGATTATACCACCGAAGAGACACTTTGTAACAAGATTATTAATTCATATCAATATTTCATCGCACAACACTGCTACAAACATTAAGATATAGTTTTTTTCCTACGGCCACCTATGAAAATGAAAAAAAAGCACGGTTAACTTGGCTCGAAAGCGCCGAATATCACACGCGTGTTGAAAAAAAATATTTCAACTCTAGAGTTGAAATACAAGGCACACTATTTAATTTAAACATATGGTGCCAATTTGACAAACAACCCCTATTTATTAAAAAGAACAAATTTTAGAAAGTAGTAATTGTAAAATGTTATTTTTCATGTATTTGTCGAGTGATTCAGAATTAGAGTGCGAAAATACGCCATCTGAAATTATAAAAATTTTAATATTATACTGGAAAATCTATTACCAGAGAAAACAAGTCGCGCTGAAGAGAGTGTCATGTATTAAACAACGAATCTTTATGGGTAGCAATAGCGTAGAGAGTTAGAGCTCCAGCTTACAGATCGCAAGGTCACAGGTTCAAATCCCATCAGGAGTATTTGACTTTTTTTTTAAAAAACATTAAACAATTTATAGAATTATTTTGAATTGAAATCTTCCTTGTTGGGTGGATTTTTTAAATTTATGTTTAATGCATGTTTCCTTGATTAAATTTAAAATTTTTCATTCTGGTTAATCTAGAAGTTAATCCAGGATTAGTTCTTCCTATGATATAAGAAATATGAAAAAATGAAAAAGTTAAACTACAAATAAAGTAAAAGCCTATTGACAAACTATGAAACCAGATATTAAGTAGAACATAATTCTAAGTATGCTAATTTCAACACTAGTGTTGATTTTTTTCCCAAATCAAAGACTTTTTTAATAATTCCTTGTGGTCGTAGGAAAAATAGTGTACATTACTTGTGTGAAAGTGATTATTCTAAAACTCGAAGAATTTTCGCACTCAGCGGACGCCTCGTGCTAAATATCTCCGCGTTTGAAAAGTATCACTTTCATCACTTGTTATGTAATATACTTTACTTACTCGTTGGAGTAGCTACTGGATTGGGGCACATCAATGGGCCTTGAAGGACGAGGGGGGCCAAAAACTTGCATCACAGAGGGCCGAGTTTCTTTATGAGAGGCTTGGGAAGTGATTGTTGTTTGCTCGTCCACCTAAATAGAAAAAAAAATCATATTTACTGGCAATCGGACAGGATGTATTGTATAATATGTATAATGAAGTGACTCACCTCCTCTATGACGTCGTCAGTTATCCTTTTGACACTGCCGCCGTTTTTTTTGTCTTTGGGTGGTTCCATAGAAATGAGATTATTCATTTCCAAATTCGATTCTATATTCGCTTCGCCTCTCGTGTCGTTTTTGCTCTCGTCTCGACTGAAAAATCTTTTTAACATGCTCGTCACCGAGGCAACTCGTGACATCGAATCTAAAAAATAACGGTTTTTTGATGTTTAAAATTACGTTTTTCAAAATTGAAGTTTATTCCGAATTGTTATGCAGTGTCCAGAAAATACGTGTACAATGTTTAACTGGTATTTGTCTGAAATATCTCACATAGTATTGTTGAATGGTAAGAAATCAAAAAAATAATAAAATTGATTATGGAGTACCTCGAGGTTCAGTTCTCGATCCTTTATCATTTTTAATTTATACAGGGTATTTTTTAATTGAGTGCCGATACTTAAGGTTGTGAATCCTTGGGTGATTTTAAGAAAAGTTAATATTAACATATGTCCTAAAGCTCTTCATTTTTTTTTAACAAAATATCGAAAGCAGTCTCAATGAACCGAAGAAAAAAATTGTTTTTTTGGTTTTTATTTTTTATGCAAAAAGGGTGCATCATACGAAAGTAAGTCTAAGGACTAAATTTGCTCAAAAATAAATGAGGATTTTAAATATAAGTTTGGTTCTTAAAAAAATCAGTGGCGTACCATTTTTTTCTTTAAAAATATTCAGTTCAAACCCTGTAAGGACGTCACTGGTAAAAATTTTAAAAAATCTCTTTAGTCAAAAAATGCTCCTTAATGATTAAGAGGTGTGTCCAAAATTTTTCAAAAAAATCGTAATTTATTGCAACCCTGTAGAAAAGTTTCAAGAATTTTGGGAAATTAAAAAAAAAATATTTCACAAGTTCAGGAGCCTCCCATCAAACGGTGTACACTTATTTTACGGACACCCTGTATAATAAATATTATAAAATGCCATTGTTTGCATATTGATTTTTGTTTTTGTAATTGTGTTATGGCTTTTCCGTACCTGGGACTGATGATCCTACACCTAAACTATTCGAGGAGTTTTTCCTACTTTTAAAACTAGCTTGCTTATTTGCAGAAAACATTATTGGTCCGCTTTGCATATTGTCTCCGTACGATTGCAAGGGGTCCGCCTTATAGGACGATGGAGGAGGAACAATTTCTAAAAAAAAAAAATTATACTTTAATTGACCGTTCTTGTATATTAACCGTCAAAAATAAAGACTTTTTTTAGCTTTATTTTGTCAAGAGTGTCTACTGAACTGAGTTTTAATAGAAACGCTTCCTTTGCATAACTCAGTAACAATCTTAGATTTTTTCGTCACTATAAAAAAATGCACAATTATTGGATTAATAAACATAAAGACTAGGTTAATAAAAAAACAACATCAATAAGGATGCATAATAGAAAAACCATTCTGTTTATAAGCGCAAGACACATATGAGCTCACATGAAATCCAGTTGATTTCTGAACAGATTAAAAAAAAACTGCGGCAGTGGCATAGTACCGTCGCGTGCCGAGTTCGATCCTCGTAGGCATACGCACAATAAAAAAAAGTACCTATGTCTGAATTTTAGTAGGTTTAAGAATGCAGGGAAGAGTGTAAAATGTATCATCTTCCAACGCACCCCATGCACGCCGGTAACCAGGCCGGATGAGATCGGACATCTCGTGGGGTGCGGAAGAAGGTACACACTTCCCAATTGGTAGGTCAGGCAATGGTGCAAGAAACCGATGGTTAGCCCTTGGGGAGAGTGTCGCACGACTGAGGATCGTGGTTCGCAACCCACGTTAAGCTGTAGGTCCTCTCGGGAATGGTCCTGGCAGCGAACGAAGAGGTAAAAAACCGAATTCGAAAGAATGGCAAGAAATGACAATAAATATATCTTAAATAGTGTTAAGGAAAAGTTAAGAATTGGCAAAACGCAACACAAATGTTACCTATTTTATGTAATAAAGGCCGTTTGTGTAGAACTGTTTTACAGGTGTTTTTAAAAGATTTGCCTCCTTCAACTAAAAGAAAAGTAATTTTACCTACATTAAGATTGCGGAAGGAATTAAAATTCCGGGTGGAAAGAATTAAAATTCCGGACATTTTTTTTCCTAGAATAATTCAGGCTTTTTTATACCTCTATCATAGATGACCTAAAAATATACTGTTGTCACCGTCACATTAATAAAGTAGTAACAATGGGATTTTTCACTCACTACATCCTGAACTAAAAACTATTCAAAATATATCCTAAAAATAAAAATCTTTCTAGAGTATCACAAACGTTTTCTTAAAACAATTAAAAACACGGCGCGAAAGCAGAAAGTTTAAAAACATACGATAAAGAGATGTTCGTCATCCTATTAACCGCGCAATTCTTTTATTTGCCAGTCGTGCAACCAATTAATTATATTGTTATCTTGGTTTCACTAACTTAAATAGACAAAAACAGTTTAGAAACACGAAACCAGACTTAAGACCTCAGTCAGGTAGCAGCGCGTCGTTTACAGAGCAATCGGCTATTGCCATTGTTTGGAATAATTCCACGTCGGTCAGTGCTTTCGCGTGTTTTTATTAGAGAGCGTATTTTCTCAGTAAATAATTGAAGAATTTAAAAACTGAAACTGTAGAAAGTTTTATTTTTTCTTGGTCTATACGATAGGTCAAAATCAAAATTTAGTGAAAAACCCCATTTTATTTTCTTGCAAAAACATTTTTTTTTTTAATTTTCTGTTAAGTATACTAGTAATTCCAAAATCGATTTTTAGAATATCGGAAATACAGAACCGATTTTTCCCAACATATTGAGAACATGAATCTTTCAAAAAAAAGTTTAGAAAAAGCTGACAAATTCTGTGAAACATCGTAATAAATATAACCAGGGTTTTCTGAGACCAGATACCCAAAAATAAAATAAAAAAAATTACATATCCGCCCGGAATTTTAATTATTCCACCACTGAAATAATATAAAAGAAAATACTGCTTAACGCATTATCCGAATTGTCTTTTTTCCTTAAAAATGACGACAGAAGAGAAAAGTTCACCAAAACATAACGTCTTACCTTGTTCTTCAGGTTTAACGGAAATATTAGCCGTTGAAGGCAACGGGTGTGTGTTCCTCATAGACTCAGCAGCAGCTGCGGCCGCAGTATAGGGCAGTTCCTGGGGGAACACCTCGTCCCAGTACTGATCCCTTACTAGCTCAGGATGATCGTGGTGCATCTCATCGACAATTAAATAAGAAACCTGAAACAGTCATGCAGAAGCTAAACACTGTAATTTTGAATAGATCAATAAAAAAAATACCTATTTCTTAGGTATTTCAAAGAAATGTAATCAGGAATGCAATAAATTTAATTTTTTTTATTAAATCGTGATTTTTTTATTTTTATCAATTTATACGGATATTTTCCTTAAATATGGCAATAATGAACTCTAAAATTACTTATTTTTATTATTTTGTCTCTATTCGCCCAAAAATATTTGTTGTCTAGATTTACAGTTAGAAAATCTCCCCGGCGACATACAAAATAACTTGTATTGACATGAAAATTTTCGGCAGCGTAATTTATGAATATTTTTTACGCTGGACTGATGACGATTAATATGAACGATAGAAGAGTTTTGGACTTGCATTACCTTTATTTGTTTTACATTACAACGTTTCAACTGGTAAGTATCTCCAGTCGTCTTCAGGTATTTCTTCTTCTTCAGGTATTCACCTGAAGACGACTGGAGATACTTACCAGTTGAAACGTTGTGATGTAAAACAAATAAAGACAATGCAAGTCCTAAACTCTACTATCGTTCAAGAAACATCATTGTCTCCAACCTTCAAACAGACGATTAGTATGTTTTTACACTTACATATTTTATTTTTCGTTTTTGGTTTCGTTTTTTTTTTAAATTTCCTGATGAGTTATTTGCTTCGGCGACTTGTTATTACAGCAATTTGTAATTTGATATAAATCACGATTAAAATTGGAAAAATTAGTTGATTTAAATCACCCTGAATGTAATATCTAGCTCTGTACAATTAGTCATAATATGGATCACGCACAAAAACCTACTGACAAATTTTATGTAAAAACATGTTAGGCTTTTCTTACCTACCTGTAGATTTCTATCTACCATCCAGTTAACTTCGAAATCGTCGTCATCATCGCCGAAAGGGTTGATTAAACTCTCGGCCACTTTCAGCCATCCGACGTAAAAAAAAAATTGCAAGGTGGTAAAAACGGGAAAATACAGATCGAAGGTATACGTGCTGTTTTCTATCCATTGGTGACCCATCAGGGTTGTTATGAAATAACTGTAGACTGCCAGAGTTACTACCTAAAATATTACAAACCATTAAATTTGTTTAAAAAGTATCATAAAACGTAAAAATATGTACTTTGTTACTTTACAAAAAGTGGAAAAAGTGCAACGCCAATGAAGAAATCGAATAGTTATCACGTCTATAAGGATGAAAATCTCAATACAAGCCGCCGTAGGCGAGTACAGTGAATAATAATCTAAGTAAATACTAGTCATTGTATATTTATTTCCTATATTTACCTGAGTATACACTAATGGTACACTGATGGTGTCATAACTGATGAGTAACCCGCATTGGCCTCTGAATTTATTTAATTCGTCAATCAACGTTTTGACAGCGAAATCGTCTCGTATCCGGCCTTCTTTTCTCGCTCTGGTTATAATACTGGACGCCCATACTATTGGCAACCTAAAATACTAAATATATTATAATATTGACAGTTCGCGTCATCTTATTAATCGCGCAATTCTTTTATTTACGAGTCGTGCGACCGATCATATTGTTATCTTTGTTCCGATAACTTACATAGACAAGAACAGATTAGAAATAGATCACCAATCTCGAGAGATTAGCCAGGTCGGCGATGAGTCGGAACGTGTCGAATGAAGGCTGTCCTGTGTTGCCCATTTGCCGGTTGTGTTGTGACGTCGGTACCTTCATCCTCGGTTTTTATGAGAGAGAGAGTATTTTGTTTAATTATTTTCTGAGTAAATAATTGAAGAATTTGTAAACAAAACCGTAGAAAAGGTTATTTTTTCGTGCTCTATTCGATAGGGTCAAAATAAAAATGTATTGAAAAAGCCCATTGAATTTTTTTGGCGATATTTTTATTCCAAAATAAAAATTTGGTCATTTCCATCTTTCCATACAAAAACTTTTTTCTAGAGTCCCTAGAAAAATTATGGAATTGCTATGTTAAACAAAATTTCGTTGACCAATACATACTAAACTCATTAGGATAATGGAAATGTAATATATAGTAATTAAAAAAAAATACTTCGTTTAACAACAAAACTACTTCAGTTACTGTTAGAAAATTGGATTCTAATCACTTTTCTATTTCTATTTTTACTTTTCTACGAAACGCAAATCAATAATTGTTTGCTCTGCCAACCAAGTTACAAATAATAATTTAACTGGAGTGGCACTCTGTATAAAAAATAGTGATCGTGCTCTTTTAACACACACGATCGCTATAGCATTTTTCACGCGGAGTGCCTGTCGTGTCTACAAATTACAATAAAATAAGCTGTTACATTGAGAAAAAAATATTGTCTATCTAGAAAGTAAATTATTTAAAAATTTTTAAAAAAACGTATAAGAATAACCATGGTAATAATAACTTCAATATTACGTTTAAATATCAGTTTTCTAGGCGCTGTTATATGTTGTACAAAGACAGTCTAAAGAAATGTTCTCCCAACTCACAATCTAAGCGATATTACCATAAGTCGTTTGTTGAACGACTATACTGTGAATAAGATGAAAGCTTTTCTAGACTCCCTAACTTATGTTGCAAAAATTTGTCTTATGACGGGAAAATTTAAATATTAACACATAGTGATGACACCCGCATAATTATTATTCATAAGGTGTTAAATAGAAAAATAAATAAAGCACCGGATAGATACTGTTATCTTATGTTAACATCCTATGAAGCAATCAATCACGAATTTTAAAATAAATTTTATACTGGTAGAGCTATAAAAAAAATGTATTATTATATAATTACGTCGTTTGTATGTATGTTTGTATGTACATAGTTGGTACATTTGTGAACGTTGCATTTATGTTACGTTTACTTGCAATGAGTCATCAATGACAATACGTTTATTAGGGTATATATAATATAACAAAAAATTTTCTTTACCCACACCGAATCCATATTTATTAATGGTAAGATTACAGCAGATCAATCTGCACATGTAAAAATATATTGCCATATTAAATTAAAGAGAAGAATAGGTAGCATACAAGTTGCAGATTTTCTGTAATGTCCCCGTAAACCGGCATGTCAGGCGTGTCAACTTAATATTTACAAAATAACTTACAACTTAAAACAAGCACTAATTAATTGTGTATACATGATATAGTTATTAATCTAAGGTATTAATATATATGACAGGTAATCAAAGGAAAGATTAACAGATTTTAAAAACAAAATACTTTATCACGCCTCATGCTTCAAATTGGATATAAAGAGACGAATTTCTGATAAATCAATATAATCTTTACCCACCAAATATATATGGATTTACCTAAAGATTAAACAAATTTAGTTTTGTATAGTTATTTCATTTACATATTTGTAATAAATCAGTCAAAAGCAAATGGGGTCAGTACATGGACCACAATCAAAGCTATAATTTATAGTCGTTACCATAGACCTATATGGTCGTTACTGCATGCGGTGTGATTACACTGGTTAACAGGATTTTTGTCCCAAGCGCAAAAATGTCTGATTTCAATATAATTTTGCATGCTGAAATCAGTCATGTTTTCAGAAGTTCTCCATCACCCTTAGTTTTTATGTTCCAGTATATGTGATTATTTACCTATAAAATGCACGCATAGGTCTGTACTATAAGAGTCATCTAACAAAAAACTTGTGTCAGGCATTGCTATTTTATTATTTGTGTATTGTAACAATAACTTGTTGTGACTAGAAATAACAAAGTGTGCTCTGTGTGTCACGCGGAACATGTCTTGGCTTGTTGAGACCTGCAAGCAGTTCCGAGTCCTACATAACATTTATTGTTGTTTTAGTTATCGGCTAGAGCTCGGTGAATGAACATATACGCAGACTTTTTTAACGTTTTGAAGAATGTGCTGTGGTGCATTTTAAGCTATTGTAGTGTAACTCACCTGTAAAAATGCCAAGAAATTGTGTAAACCACCCGAACTCTTTTTGCTACATCTGCGGTGAATTGACATTTAAATCTCAAAAACGGTCTTTCACGCCTCTCGTTAATAAATGCTATGAATAGTATTTCAAGTGTAAAGTCGGCGATCAAGACAAAAGCTGGGCTCCCCATATTTGCTGTGTTACGTGTGTCAGACTTCTTACAGCGTGGGCAAAAGGTAAACGACATATGCCTTTTGCTATTCCCATGATTTGGAGGGAACCATCAGATCATATTACCGATTGCTATTTTTGTCTTACAAATATCAGTGGTATAACTTCTAAATCCAAACATACTGTTAAATATCCTCATATTCCATCTGCACTGAGACCAGTGCCGCACAGTCCGGAATTACCTGTGCCTGACCCCCCACAAAATATGACACCGAGCGACGATGAAACTGCCGATGACGAAGTAAACAACGAAAGTTTTTCAGCCGGAAATATTGATCTGGATCCAACATTTACACCAGATTCGTCTTCTTGTGCGCCGCATCTTCTAAGTCAAGAAGAACTTAACGACCTTGTCCGAAAAAGCAGCATGGTTTTCTTTCAAGGACATTTGCAACGGCGTCTTGGGAAATCGTAAATCCGAAAATTACGTAGAGAATGTTAACAATTTATTGGTCTCATATAAAGCCATGGGTTGCAACATGAGTCTAAAAATACACTTTCTTCATTCACACTTGGACTTTTTTCCGAAAAACCTTGGAGCAGTAAGTGACGAACATGGCGAGCGATTTCACCAGGACATTCTGGACATGGAGAAGAGATACCAAGGCAAATGGAGCCCCGCTATGTTGGCAGACTATTGCTGGACGCTGAAGAGAGATGTTTCTGATGCAAAGTACAGTCGAAAGTCATATATGACCACATTTTCTAAGTAAATATATCACTTTGTACTTTATTTTTTCATAACTTATACCCATATTATAATATATACGTTCACAAAAATTCATTGCTTTGTCACTTTAAAACCCTGCGTGATGGAAAAATTCTGAAAACATATATGAAATATGTTTAAAAAGTACTACCAAGTACACCCACTTCAGCTCGTGGGACAAAAAAAATCTTAAATTTTGTTGACCAGTGTTATTAATTTTTAAAAAAATTAAATTAGAATCGTGGACGTTGTTTTTTTGGCTTGCAAACTCCTTGTTAGATTTTACAAAATATTTTACTTGAAAATAATAATTAAAGCATAATATCGTAAACGTAAGTGATTAAAAACAATCCACAACAAATTATTGTAGACATGCATCCTCAGTTACCAACATTATAATTTATATATTTTCCATGTGATTAAAAGATTTAAAATGTGCGGTATGTAAGTACTTGGCCTAGAGGAGTAATTCAAGGTTTCACGTAGAGATAAAATCTCGTTGTAAACGGCAAATGTTGATTTTATTAAAAGGACATAAAACTGATTTTAATTTTATGGAAATACTTCCAAGGGCGTTCATAGAACGTTAGTTCGGTGGGGAACAAAAAAGTTTCTGGTCCAAAGTAAAAAAAAAAAAGGACCGAGGCGTGCTGAAATCTTTACACCTTCTAAAAATGACTTTTTCTGAACCTATGATTCGATTTAAAACATTTTCTTTTTCGAAATTATATAGTGTGTCCACGGATAGAGTTTGGAAGAGGAAAAACTTTTTTATTAGTAGGTATAAAAAAAAGTAATTCTTTATAAAAACGCCTGCTTGTGCTGAAACTACGATTTCCAATATCAGATTTGTAATTACTGTACAGGGTTAGTCAGAAAGAACATTTTTAGATTTTTTGATTTTTTTTTAAATTCAAATTTTCAATTTCTTGCTTTATTAAATCAATTTTGTTTGTTCTGAAACTACAATTTCGAATATCAGATTTGCGATTACCATACAGGGTTCGTCAGAAACAACATTTTTGGTTTTTGGGATTTTTTTTTCAATTCCTTGATTTATTAAATCAATTTTGCTTGATCTGAAACTACAATTTCGAATATCAGATTTGCGATAACTATACAGGGTTGGACAGAAAAAACATTTTTAATTTTTTATAATTCATGATTGAATAAATTAAAGAAATATGATATCGAAAAAATACTTTAAAAGTAGACAAAGAAAAATAGTTTTCTTACAACAAAATCGTTATTCGGCCACATAATAATATAAAATCATATTCTTAGTAAGAAGGCAACAAAAACAAAATAGCTGTTTGTTTTTACTTAAATTTATTTCAAATAAAATCCAAAAAACTAAAACAAAAATGCCTGCGAACCCTGTATAGTAAATCTGATATTCGAAATTGTAGTTTCAGCACAAGCAGACGTTTTTATAAAGAATGATTTTTTCTTCTATACCCACTAATAAAAAAGTTTTCCTTTTCCAAACTCTATCCGTGAACACACATAATATTAAATTTAAAATTATATGTAAGTTTATTATGAAACACAAACCTTTTTTTTTGAAACGAGTAAAACATGAAAACAAAAGAAACAGTAAGGCAGACTTTATGTGACATTTGTAACGTTAAAAAACAATATTTGTTGACAGACTGTTTAAAATTTCAAAGGAGGTCCACAGCCTACTTCCACAACATTAAACAATGAATGTAGTATGCTTTAATAAAAAGTTTATAAAAAAAGTTGAGCTATAAAACGATGTATGTAATAATAGAGATAATGAAGTGAATCAAAAAGGAAAATGAATAGAGAGATACGAATTTTCGAAAAAGAAATTTTATTACCCAGTATAGGTAAAACAAAAATAAACTTTTTATCACAAACAGCGAAAGCTATTACATTTTCAAGGAACCAACCTACAATGCAAAAAAAAATCATAGGTTCAGAAAAAAATTGTTTTACATGATGCCATGCCTGTTGAGATTGGGAACTTTGGAAGCTAGGCGTATTGTTACAGATCTCTGTTTTTTACATAATGGAATCAGTGGTAGTATTGACTGTCCTGAGATACTGGGTCTTATAAACATCAACATCGTAGAAAGACGTGGTCGCCATACTCACACTTTTAGAATACCTTTCTACTCTACAAATTATGGGAAGAACAAATCATTGACCAGAATTGTCAGACAGGCAAACGAAATATAAGCAGAGCATAATATATGCGTTTTTTACTCCTCTTTGGTTGGTTTTAGGGGAATATTAAAGTCTAGACTCTAGGAACCTGTACTGGGCCGTTATGTAAATATTTATTTAGGTAATTATTTAAGCATGTGTGGTTTATTAAGCATTTATATTTCTACACCTGTTATGTGATTTAGTTGTAATAAGTGTCGTATTATAAATTTTTTGTATGTAAAATGGATTTACCATTAATAAATAAATAAATAAATTTATGATGTTGTGTTAATTTTGTCTGGGAGTTTATTTATAAAAAAATTAAGATTATCTTACCAATGCTTAGAATACTTAGGAAACTTCTTATTCAAATCTGCCATGATGTCCTTCTCACTTTCCTGAAGCAAACCTGCTTCTACAAGGTGCTCCAAAGTGGGAAATCGTTTTTTTACTCTAGGTGAGATCATTGTAAATGTCATTGTTACACACAGACAGACGTAGCGCATAATCGTTCTGCGCATAACCCTACCTCGTTCATCCTAAAATATTAAAATTGTAATTTTGTATCTATTTAATCAAAGTAAACATAAATTAATGAAAATTTTAATTTTAAAAATAATCATATTTTACTACCAACCAGCTGTGATACAGCCAGTGACAATAAAAAAATTGTATATTTACCTGTCCATGAACGGTAGCACTAACAAAAACAGCCAATGGATCAGGAAAGGGTATAGTGGTATATTGGTTCCACCACCTTGTCATCACTACAGATACATAGAACCCCAGGACAAAGGATAAAGGTATGAGACTTCCATAATCGTAGCAGTACTTGGCTACCTTCTCAAATATTCTGAAATATGTATATCCAGTGACAGTTTGAATTAGCTATCTTTATTTGAGTTTCTATTATAGTATTTTGATTTATTTTCACATAACTAGGTAAAAATAAATTAAATTATGTTTAGTTATATGAAAAACTTACGCTTTGCCTACTTCATCTAGTAGAAATCTGTATGTGAAGCTAAGACTGTAATAAATAGATAAAAATACTAGTAAGTCCATCCATACTAATTTATAAATACTACCTCTCCATCTAAAACAAATAAATTTAATTAATGCAAAATGTCAAATTGTGAAAAAAAAATTTTATTTGATTTTTATTTATTCATATTCATATTCTTTGTCCATAGAACAAACTTTATTCATCTTTGAAAGAAGTCACAAAGCTAACTTTCCTATTGCTAGGTACCTATTACTTTTACAATAAGGCATTCTTGTTTAGTGTTTAGTGATGATAAAGGTATACATATTGTAACAGGAAAAAACTTTTATACCAATTCAAATGGGAAAAAACAATAATTTTAGTTTTTCTTAGTTTAAACTTACCTTGTTAATAGTTTTAAAAAACACCCTAATCCTCTAACTGTTGCAACTTCACCAGTATATGTAACGGTCATATTAATATACTATTACAACAAACTTTGTTAATACTACCTTTGAGTATAAGTTAACACATTATTTAGAATTATCACAAAGGAGGTAAGAATTTTATAATAACAAAGTAAAGTACTGAGTCTCAGGTTCTGTTTCAGTTTGTTAAGCACAAATATTGGTTGCCAAATACATGAAGCATCTATTTCCGAAGAACAATGATTCATAGCTCTTTTATTACTTTTTTTAGGTTTTTCTCTGATGACATAATATCGAATTTAGCGGATATTTATGTAATTAAAAATAATTAAATTATAGCTCCTGTACAACAAAGAAGTGAAAGAAAAAAATTAATACTGGTCACCAAAGAGTCTAGAAATGGTTATTTAAATTAGCATGAACACAATTTATATGTGAATTTTCGTGATATTGCTTTTATATTTCACACAAACACCCACGAAAACGGAAGGAATCGCACAATTAAAAAGCAACAAAAAAAAGTGTTTTGAAAATGAAGGCAAATAGAGGAAGTGACAAATTTGTCAACTGTCAGACAAGATCAATGGTTTCTAGATGGAGATTATTAATGAGTTGGTCTGTCAAGTGCTATCCTTGTTTCAGTAATGTTATCTGAGAGAGAGAGAATCTCGATTTAGGCATTTATAATGTGAAAAACAGTTCGCTATTCTAACGAAAGCATTAAAGCACACTGTTGCCGTTACACAATCTATAATGTCAAAAAATTAAAATTAAAAAAAGTTAGGGGGAATAAAAATGTAAAAATGATAGATAAATTCTTGGCCTAGATTTTAAGGAAGAGCGAGTGATAGATAATCGTTATTCAGTTCAACAAAGACAAATAGGGCCAGTTCATAACAAAACGGGAAAATTTGTCGCTTACCACGTTAGATGACGTAAGTGGTGATCTGCTACATAAAACTAATCATAATGGAGCCGGTGCACCAGTGGCGGCGCCAGGATTTTTTGGATGGGAAGGCACAAGTGCCCGATGATTTTAGGGTGGGCACTACCCAAATCAAAAATTACTTCTAAAAAAATAGTCGCCTCCTCCCCCACGCTCTAAGCGCCATAAGCGGGGTAAACAAAACTCCCCTCTCGCCCAAACTGACGTCTAAAAAAAAGGTCATCATCGTTCTCTTATTACTTTATTACATCCTTCTATAATACTACTCATCCTTTTTGGGTGGGCACCCACGTTTTTAGGGTGGGCGAACGGCTCTTGATGCAAGATTCAACTCAAGATGAGAAAGATGTATCAAAGTTTGGCTAGACCGATGACTCTCGATGCAAGATGTAACGCAAGACGAGAAAAATTTATCAAAGCTTGGCTAGACCGACGGCTCTCGATGCAAGATGTAACGCAAGATGAGAAAAGTTTATCAAATCTAGGCTAGACCGACGGCTCTCGATGCAAGATGTAACGCAAGATGGGAAAAATTGATCAAATCTAGGCTAGACCGATGGCTCTTGATGCAAGATGTAACGCAAGATGAAAAAAACGGCTTTTTATTGTCGAATTATCGGGAAAAATGATTCATTTATTGGTTGTTGGGTAAACGGTTTAAATTATTTTATTTCTTAGTGCGTTAGTGAGACAAAGAACCTAATAATCAGTTGATTCATTCTTACAGTGGCGGCGCCAGGATTTTTGGGATGGGTGGGCGCAAGTAAGCCCGGTGATTTTAGAGTGGGCATTACCAAAAAAAAAATGACTTAAAAAAAATCAACTACCCCTACACAAAGGGCAAGGCCCGACAAACACAACTCTACAACTCCACAACCTACGCAAAGGGCGAAGCCCGACAAAAGTGATGAGCAAAAAAAAAACAAAACTCCCCTCTTGTCTAAAGTGACGTCTAAAAAAAGGGTAATAATACGGTAACGGCAACGTTGGATCATGTTATATAAATTAACATCATAATAGGTAAAGCGGTGGTAAGGTAATGCGAAAAATAACCGAAATTAAACAATTTTTGTTTACACAAAACGGTAGAAACTAAGATGTGTCAGTAGTTCTTAAAACTTTTTTGAATTATGAAGTCTGATATTTGTATTTTCATAATTTCTTCATGACAACAACCCTAGTAAATTTGATATGATGACAATATTTTTAAACATCCCGCCTCAGGCAATGCTCGCTCGCGCCATTTTTTCCTCGATAGTGGCGCCCTCCAGTTAGCTTCTCGTTGTCGAAGTCGCTTGTCGCTTGCATTTTGCATCGTTTGCCGAAAAACCTCAAAATTTTGTCATTTTTGACAATTTGTATTTTGCAAAAAGTGCTGGCAAAGTAATTTCGCCATATCTGTATTTATCAGTTTGTATTATAATAGGTTATTTGTAGTAGTTTGATTAGCGTTGGCGTAGTGAATGAGTACGACAAACGTGAAGAATTCAGCAAGATATACGATGCTTTAGAGTACAGTTGCCGTAATTTTGATATTTATTCATTTACTGCTATTTAATAATGGAAAACAAAGATTCTCCAAGTGAAAGTGTAGAGCCTGAAAGCATTGCAAGTACAGAAACAGCGGACGAACCCGTAGAAGTCAAGAAAAGTGAAGAAGTAAAAAAAGTTTTGGAGGAAGAATCCATTAAACCTGACGCCACTGAAAGCAGTGAAAATAAGCCAGCACAAAATGGTGTAAGCGAAACAGAAACGGCGGAAAACTTAGAGGAAACTGATAAGACCATAAACCCCATAGAGGAAAATGTTACAGAATCCATCGATAAGCCTGGAAGGACAACACGAGGTACAAAGCGAAAAGCCAATGAGGCTGAAAAAAATGACACTTCAACTGAAAATGTGGAAAGTGAGACTGTAGAGCAAAAAGAAAATGTGGATTCAAAGAATGATGAAAATGTACAAAAAGATGATCAGTCACCAGGTACTTTTTATTTAATAAAGTTTTATTATGGATTGAAATTGTCTTTAGTGTACATAGAATGTGTATGTGTATTTAATGAATTGGGCATACCTATTGCATGCTCGAAAGTAGTAATCTCAGTAGATGTTTTCTTTAATCTATACTAAAATTATTTTACCAATTCAGTAGAACAAATCAAATATACACGGAGAGCATGGCAATACTACACAGTGAATCAAGTGGTGGCTTTGAGTTTAATTGCTGATTGACCAATAACAATAAGATTTAAACCTCCTGAGTACATATACCTCGATCACTGCTGTTTGTTTATCCTTAGTAAAATATGGATTTGAATTTAGTATAGTTTTAAATAGTTCCTCTGTAAATATAATTAAAACTATGTAAAAAATATATATTTTTTTTGTATTGTAGAAGATACAAGTTTAAAATCTATCCCAGAATCCTTACCGCACATAATGGGTAAAGGAAAACGGGCTCGAATTCCCAACAAAAGATATAGTGATATTTTGTTATCACCTAACCGAAAATCTATGGGTCCCTCGAAATCAGGCAGTGTGGGAGATTCTGATGAAATTTCTATAAAAGAAGAACCAGCGGAGTCACCTGTTGTCAGTGCTGTTACAGTGAGCAGTCCTAGCTTGCCTTCAAAGAAATTGCGTGCAGTAGCACCAAAAGAAAACTTACAGGTTAGTAAAAATTTAAAAAATGTGAGTAGTTATATAAATTTCATAGCCAATTTTTTAAAAAGGTTTGTTTTTAAATATCTAGCTATGCTTATTGAATTTACAAGAAGAGGAATGTGTTTTATTCTATGAATGGTCTAGAAAATAACTTTACTGTTACAATACAATCTAATCTGACACTATTCCTTTTTTTACAGGATCCGAAATATTTAAAACCGTTCAAGTACGGTTGGAAACGAGAACTTGTCTGGCGATCTACTAGTACCGCCAGTAAGCCCGCTGGCGACATATACTATTATACCCCGAGTGGCAAAAAAGTCAGATCATTCAGGGAGGTATCTGATCACCTTACTAACAAGAACCTTATGCTTGATAACTTTTCATTCACCAAAGAACCGCTAGGCATAGACGATCCTGAGAAGGAAATTATAAGAGACGCGAAAATAAAGTCGTCTGAGAGCTTTTCTGACAGCCCTGCTCCAAAGAAGGTAGTGGAGATTAAGAAACCAAAGAAGGTGGTGCTTAGTCCTAAGAGCGATAGTCCTAAAGTAGTTCCGAAGGTTGATGTGACTCCTAGTAAGAGAAAAGTGGAACCTCCTCCGCCAAAAGAGACTCCGCCAAGTGTTAGTAAAAAGGTAAGTACACTGGATGAATAATCTGATACCTGGTCAATTTTCTTTGACCTGCAACCAGTTACAGACCAGTCTCTTGTCAAAAGCACCTGACAGCCATCATGTTTTCTGAAAATTAGTTTCTTTTCAGATAGTTAAAATGCCTCTGAGAAAAAGCAAGACGCCGGTGGCTAAAAAGCCGAAGTTAGCACCTAAAAATGAAGAACCTCCAGCCAAGGTGGCCACTCCCCCTCCACCTATAACGAGGTCAAGTCCCAATAAAGTTACTAGGTATGTTTTCCTTCAACTTCCGTTTACTATGTTGAATTTCCATCTAATATTTTACTATAATAGGTTTTTTGGGTAGGTCTTAGTTGGTATACTCGTTTTTTTTTATTTTTTATTATATTTGCTAGCAGAACCAAGTAAGCTGGACTTCATTAGCATGGTAGTCCTCAACAGATTTATTTTGTGCAGTCGCTAATAAAATTAAATTTCATTGTACATTTTTTTTGAGAGTTCTTATACATTTTTTTTTCAAAATCTTTATTTAAAAAAAAATACTCGAAAAATTGGTCTTAATCCTTCATTTTTACACAGTTAACATTTTGTTTTCAAAATAAAATGGTTGTTTATTTATGAAAAACACTGTTGGTATACAAAAATATCATATACAGGGTTTTACAAAATCTATGCATTAACATTGTTATCTCTGTAACTATAAATAAAAGAGATAGAGAGTTGGTTAAATGGAAGTAAAGTTGCATATTTTAATGCTGAATAATTTGTTACAAGCAAATTTTAAAAAATTCTGATTACTTCGGGCGAAATACGAAAAATAATTTTTTGTTTTTATTTCTTTTTTACGACAAAATACGGATTATTTTGAAAACCCAAGAGCACTTTCTTAAGTTACTTTTTTATACGGACCTGAATTTTTTTTTATTATTGTGTTGGTTTCGACCTCCCAAAACTAATAATCTATCAAACTTGTCACTAAATTATTGTAAGAGCTCTTTCTTAAGGCCATTTTGATGATCCTGTAACTGTTAAAAGACAGTTTGTATTTTCATCTGTAGTTTTGTCACCTTGGGTCTTGAATACATATTATTTATAAGAACTTTATTGATGGCTCAATAGGCCATCGACCGAGGTCCTTCAGCCTGTCAAATTTACAATTTCTTAGTTTCTAATTAGAAATATTACTTAAAATAAACCGAAAAAAAATGTCACAAAAAAAATAAAAAAATAAATTGGATAATTGACAGTTTTGTAACTAAAATATTTGATTTTGACGGAAACTAGAGGTATTTAGCTTTTCCCATAGTGTGGTCTCTGAATGTCGGAATCGTAAGGGAGCATTCCTGTCTCTCTCTCTCTGCAAAATAGTCTTAGTAGGTCCATGTTGTGCGGCGTATTTGAGAACTTCTGCATTAGTTGTGAGCATCATTCTTGAATTGGCTGTGTCTTAGTCCTTGTGTAGAGGAAATTGTTTGATTGGTTATACATTGGGTTGTTGGGGTGTCTAATTTTGGTTTTACATTTTATTTTAAATTGTGAAAGCGAGAAAAAATGTTGTTTCTTAAAAATTTTTATATTACCTATGTTATGAGGGCACCTTCCTTCTTTGAAGTTGCTATGTCTGAGACATTTTGTGGAAAATAAAGGATATTATTATTATTAAGTATTACACAAAAATAAATCAGATCCGTATTTAAAAAAAAAATTAGGTGAGTATTTAAAATATTAAACATATTTGAAAAATAAAATTATTTTTTTTGAAGATCATAAAAAATGCCTTAAGAAAGTACACTTGGTTTTTCAAAATAATCGGTAATGTGTCATAAAAAAATAAAAACAAAAATTGATTTTTTTTTGGATATCTCCGGAAGTCATTAGCATTTTTAAATTTTTTTTTAACAAATTATTAAGCATTAAGCCATCTTGCCTCCATTTAACCAACTCTCTCTCTCTCTCATAACTACTGAGATAACAATGCTAATGCATCGAATTTGTAACACCCTGTATAATCACAAAGTTGTTTATCCTCATTCTATAGATTCAATTTTCTAAGGGTATAATATAACTAAAGACAAATTTTGTTTACATATTTTTATATTATATTTTGTGCACATTGTGGAAAAACATACATATATTGCATGCTTAGTAATATTAACCCCTCACAACCTATTTCCTTAAGTATTGGATTAACGAGATTACGCAATGATTTTCCCATTTCTTTCCAATCCTTTAGTTCACCAGTTACCTACACTGGTAGTAAAATAAAGAATTAACTGACTACAACAACGACTAGTGTAATAAAATAATGCTTTGCTATTATAAGAAACAATAAAAAATGTACAGGCAAAAGAAAAACTACTTTTTAAACTGAAACTGAACTACACCATATGGAAGAGGTACCTATACAAATAAATAATAAGAAAATAAGCTTTCGTTTTAAATGCTGCTTGTTTTTTTGTTATCCCGATAATCCCTTTCCCATGTGCCAAACTTATCCTCTACATCCCTAAAAATGACCCTACTAAAAAAAATTCTAGCAAGCCCTGTCAGCCATGTTCAATAAGATGCGACGGACTTCAAGGGGTTGTGCCGACTTTGCAGTGTCGACTCTGCCTGTGCCTCTATCACCACGAATGTGTCGGAATGAGTCCGAGCTTGAACTTTCCTTATGTTTGCAAGGTAAGTGGGAATATTTAATAATTACGTTTGTTCTTTTTAGTGTGTCTGGTCAAAATTGGAAAAACGAAAGGTTTATGTAACGAAGTCGAATCTATACAGGGTTTTTGTTCCTAACCCTACTTTGAAAGGTTTATGTAATCATTCATGTTTGTCTGCCCTTTATTTGTGACCAAATCACAGACCGAAAGTTTTAGAGTTCCATTTGAAATTATAGGTTTTTTTTTTGTTCAAAAACAAATGGAAAACTGGTTTGCTTTCGAGAAGAATCTACAAATATATTTAATGCACAAAAAATCATAATGCAACTAATAATACTTATGTTTCATAGACAAAAAAAAATAATTATGGTAAAGGTTAATGAATGAATGAGTTCTCATAGTGGTTATGAAGGTTATAAATGAAAAAATAGTTTTGTCTCGACCACTAAATTTAATAGTTGGAAAATGTTTGAATTACCTAAAATAGCACAAGGTAAACATTTCAAACAACTTTTCAAAGTAAAAAAACATAATTACTGTTTAAATTATGATATTGAGCGCCCAAAACCCTTTTTAAACATTTTCTCTTTTCTACAGAACTGCCATGAGCAAGGCCAATCGACCAACCAATCGCCAGCTACAATCGTCGCTCCTCCCCCTCTAACTCCCATCAATACTCTTAAATCCGTTTCAACCTCCCATTCTACCACGTTACCAAAGCTTCAACGCATCCCGAGACCCGATTCTTCTGATCCGGTTCCGATTTTACAACCCCTTCAAGCGTTACCTCCCTTATTAGAAGTTCCTAAAGCTACCACTGTTGAAGAAACTGTTGCCCCAGTGAGGACTGAGATGCCTAAATTAACCCCCAAGCCTGCTCAAATTCAGCAGGAAGCGGTCATGGAGGGGGCCAAGTCGCTGGTAGGGTCTGTGACCTCTTGGTTGCCCCATAATGTGAAGATTGTGAACAGTGAGGAGCCTACTGAGGCGCCTAGGCCTCAGTATGTCGAGTACTTGGGCGGGAGAAAGTTCTTAGTCATACCGAAGCACAATTTCATGTCAGTGTCTTCTAGTCATATGACGACACGTTCCGAGGAGTCAACTGTTACTCCTACTGCCCTCCAACCCACCGAAGTTCCTATGGCTTCGGCTAGCTTAGGTCCTAGTAGTAGTTCTAACTCCAACGATACTTTAAACACTCAAAGCACCTCCATAAATACTCAAAATGTCTCCCAAGAACCAGAAAAGGTCCCTGCTGCTTCTGAACCAACTGAATCTGCTCCCGAGATAAAAGAAGAACCACTTTCGCCCGCTAAAGCTGATAATAAGCAACCTGCTGAGCCTATGGAGGTTGACGTTGATCTGAAGGAGTGTGACGACGGTGTCGAGGGCTCGTTGGATGTCAAAGAAGACGACGCTGTAATAGAAGGGGAAGATGAGTGAGTTTTGCGTTGTCTTTGTGAAAAAATAAGGTCACTGCAGGGTAAAATACATTTTAAACTTTGAAGAAATTCGATTTTTGAATTTTCTTAACACACCGCTAGTAACTCGTTTGCCATCTTGTTTTATTTAAGATCTTCCTAGAATTTTAAGGCCAAGTATGTATATTTACAGTTTAAGTGCTAGGGTCATAAGAATTTTACTCATTATATGTTTAGCAGGTGAACATCTTGTACAATTTTGTTTTTTGTTAGTAATACATAATAATATAATTTTGTTTCAATTTTCAGGCTTCCATTATCATGTTCCCTACCCACACTCTCCCCTCTACTTGCGTAATCTGATCCAATATCCAATACGATTACATTATTGGTTATGTTTTTGTTTTTTTTACAGGTTATTTCTTAAATTATTTTTAATAATACGCCTTTTCCATGGTATATTATTAAGAAATACTGACAAACTTGAGATGTATCGGTCTTATTTAACAACAATATTATGTAGACATATTTTTAACAAATTTTTGTGTTCGTTTTTTTTGGGATTACTTGGTTCCTACTAGATTTTCTTCATTTTAAATTAAATTTGGACTTTATGAAATCATTTGGCATACAAATTTCCCCAAATAACAGTCGTTTTTTCCCAAATCCCCAAGGCACTAAACTGCAAATTTTAAATTCCACAATTTTACTTTTTTTTTATAATAAAATAATCTTTCCCGTCCTCATACTTCCTTTTTCCTATCTGACCCCTTTTAAAATATTCTAAAGCAAAGAAAAATCTTTTACCATTTTCCTGTGTTTTGTATGCCAGAATTTTTAGAGCTAGTGGTTCAGTTTTGCAAAATTTCATATTTAAACAGCAACATTTTGCAAGTCAGTAAAGTTTTTCTTTAATTTTTTTGTGAAAGGGACGCTGAACATAATTATCAAGGTTTTTGTAGCTATCAATATTGTTTTTTTAATTGCTGGTGTTATTAGGTTGATTTTAAATATCTGTGAACCACTGACGCTAAATATTTTTCATTTACTTGTTAATAAGCCTGAAAATTAAACAAAATTGTATTGTATATCTAGTAGGGGCCATTACTATTGCATGCTGTAGCCACATTTTCTTTAGGGGCTTTGCATTATTGATAACCACGTTACCTATTATTTTTTCCTTTTTAATGTGTTTTTCTGTTTAGGGCCAGCGCGCAAAATGCAGCTAATAAATTGAAAAAACGCAACCTTAAATTGAAGAGTATAACTAATACGAACTCTACTACTCCCGAAGAGAAAAACGAGGCGAAGTTCATGGAAAACTATTTACAGAATTTGTCGTTTGGCTACAACACGTTGCTTTATGTATTCCAGTATTTAAAAGTTCAAGATCTTCTAAGAGCAGGTAAAACATTTGATTTCCTCAAATATTCTCGAAGTGCTCAAAATTCTTCATGTTGAAGGAATTTCTTCAAATCTAGCAACACTGCTTCAACCCTTCACTATACAATAATTTACCTCCTCAGTATTGCCAGATTCTTTTTACAGAAACCTTTCAAAAAGCGTTCCAGAACCCTTCATAATCCTTCAATTATGTTTGTGATTAATGATTCCTAAAAAAACATATCAACTTCCCCAAAACTTGTTCTCAAATCAAAAACGTATTTCCCACCCAATCAAAAGTGACTTCCGGATTTCTAGAAAAAAACGTGTCTGCCCCGAAATCTCTCCTCAAATCAAAAGTGACTTTTAAAAATATGAAAATGTATATTTCATCCTTCATTTTGGACAAGAATTCTTTCAAGATCCCAAAATTAAACCCTTCATATTGAAGGAATTCCTTCAAATCTGATTTATTGTTAAAGAGTTACAGAGACTACATTTACAAAAACAATTTTTTTTTAAAGTTTTCCCAAAAGCTTTAACGAACGCTCATCTTAAATCACCCTGTATGTATCAAACTTTCTTAATTTTTTAGGTTGTGTATGTACAATGTGGCGAGACATAGCGAGTCACCCTATCTTGTGGCGAACAGTGAGAATGAAGAATTCTCAGGTTCATAGCTTCGAGGGACTCGCTAATACCTTGAAAAAGCACGGAACTGTGCACCTGGATTTAAGAAAAATGCTCTTGCCCAGCAACGGAGATGAAATTTGGCCCGAATTTTCTCTGGCTATAGAGCGAGTTGACACATTGAAGAAAATCGAACTGTGCAGGTAAGAATACATATTTTTTAAATGGTTGTTTATACTAAATTGATAATAACATGAATTGAATTTGAATAATTTAGCTTTAAAGAAATAAAGGGGGATTATCAAATTTGTTGGTTTTTAGGTGTCCCGCAAGCGTTGTGGAGCAATTAGCTACCTCCAACCCCACCTTAGAAATAATCAACGCAGTAACAATAAAATGTGAGAGCATAAACTTAGACCCTCTAAAGTCTTTAATAAAAATCAAAGAATTACGATTAAAGTCGACTTCAGGATTAAGTATAAATTCCATAGACTCTTTGAAGGAGTTGAAAACCCTAAAAATATTATCCTTAACATCCGTCAATGACTTACACAAGTTAAACTTATCCGTGATAGCGGAATTGACGAATCTAGAGTCTCTTGACATAGGCGAATGTACAGAATTCCCCAAAAATTTTGGACAAGATATTTTGAGTAAGTTGGAGAAGTTGGAGAAATTGAGACTGGAAAAGGGTCAGGGAAACTGTCACACTTTCGAGATACTCGAGGCAGTGAGGGGTATGAAGAAGCTGGAACAGTTGGAGTTGGTGAATTTTGATGTTAAATCTGGGTTTGACAAGGCACTGGGGGTGTGTACGAATATAAAGAAGTTGATGATAATTCCTACTTATATTTCTCAAAGTGCCACCACAAACAATATGGTGTTAGCTGGCGTGTTAAGGTTACAAGGTAAGGTTTGGTAATATTTTTACATAAAATCCCTTCAGTACTTTCTACATTTTTACTGTGTAAAATGAAACTAGTACATACTTAAATAACAAAATAAAAAAATATTTTAAAATAATAAAAAAATTGATTTGATAAAAATTTGTTAACAAATAATTTTGATAAAACTAATTGTCTTCCTTTTACTTTAAATCCAAATAACATATCACAAAATATGAATAGTATTAAAACAAATTATGACATTCAAATTTTGAAAGTTACTCAAGTAAAATATTTAGGAATAATCTTTGACAGTAAATTAAATTGGAATTTTCACATATAATATTTGATTAAAAAATTAAGAAGTTTACTACCAATTTTTAGAAACATATTTTACAATTACAACAAAATGTGTTTAATGATTTACCCAAGAATTTCATTTAAACAAAAAATTGTTACGAAAATATACCCATAGAACGCACTTGCCCCAGGTACTGGGTAAGTCGTGGGTGGTAAGTGGGTTTTCAACTTATAAATCGCGTTTAAGTAATGTTATATTCAACTGGAGCAAATGGGTTAATCTATTGCGACTTCACCGACAACAGGTTTTTTCAGATTTAAAAAATTCCTAAAAATAAAGAAGTTTATTTGTTAGAGATTTCTTCTTCTATAACGTTTTTTCAACTTCTTAAAACTTTTCACTTTGAATTTTATTAACATAAAAAATTTAAATAGGACAAGTGGGAACTAATCCACACTTACCCCACTAACAAAAAAAGCGGGGCAAGTGGAAACTATGGACCTAAAACTGAAAACCTGAAAAATCGAAGTGTTAAAAAATACAAGAGATAACGTTAGTGATTACAACTTTGAGGATGTAAAAACTTTGAACCTAAGTTTTAAATTAGTACAGATAAAAAATTTGAAAAATTGTCGCCGTAACTTGTAACTATAGACGAAGGTTAGATACATTTGACATAAGCTGTGTTACTATAAAAAAATATATTAAAATTTTTTTAACAATATGTTGGAGTCTATAAAAGTCCAAAAATACATTTTATTGTAGTTTTAGTTTTTAAAAGTAATTTTTTTTTCAATTATTACAAAAAAAACACTTGCCCCAGATCCCCACTTACCCTACTTTACCTAATATATTTATAATTTAAAATACTAAGATTTGCCTCTAACAAGCACGTCTTTGGGGGATCAAAGAAGAAGTTTATTGAGGAAGATAAATAAACCCATTTATTATATTATAAATATTGAAAATAAACTAATATTGTAAAATGTTTCATTTTATACAAACAAAATAATTGATTAGTCAATAAATTTGTTTTATTATTTTAAAACTTCTCTTTTTTTAGGAAGCCTCACTCACTTTGTCTGGGGCGTAACACTCGAACTGCTCCGAGTAACCGAACTATTTGTCGATCAATGCGAGGACTCCAACAAAAAAGAAAAAAGACCCACCGGCAATGGAGACAGTATCCCAGTACTGAAACCTGTACCGGATCTATCGCATGGCGGAGACATACAAGCAGCTAGTAATCCCCCGCAAGTAGAGATCTTACCACTTCCTAACCTACAAAAATTGCTACTGAACAGTTTACCTACGACTCGGGTGAAAATCTTGAAAATTCCGTTCCACGCTACGTGGCGGCAAACGCTGACGGATTCCGTGTAGAAATGACAGGTGAATTGACAGTTATTTGACGGATCGATGTGATTTTTTTGTATGTATAAAGTGGTGTTAAGGTAGCGGCGCGGGTAATCTGTCATTCTTCTGATAAGTTGAGTAGAACTAAGTGATTATTTTTCAGAACTTGCGTATATTACCGGTGTATTTGCCACATTTCTTTCTGTACATGTGTTGAGAAGGCTGTTATGGACGGGGTTAGCTTTTAACAACCTGATTTTTCAAATTTTTGGCTATACTCGCTCGGTTGAGACATTACTAAAAAAGCGCTGTAGACATCCCTGTAATAGGTTTGCCAAGTACCTACAAAAAGAGTCGTTGTCGACAATAATTCATTTTTATATAAAAAACAGAATTTCCTTTTTGTTGATACGGCTACAATGTTGATATTGTCAATATTTTCTACAGGCCAAAAGGTTGAAAATTATTGTTTAAATTTATTACAGAATTTAAATCAGCTTACACCTTTTTTCAGGCTTGCAGGGGAAACTAGAACAACGTTATAGTTAAAAAAGTATTTATGCACCTGGATTAAAATTATTTTTTCGGCTGGCGATTTTTTGTTGCGGTTTTAATGAATTATTTTAGCAATTTATATATTGAGTATTTATAAAGTTTTTTTGGTAAAAATATGAATTATAGTTGATGAAGACTACTAATATTAGCGATACAAGGCAGATGCTCTTGTTAGAAGAGTTTGTGTAGTGATGATTTTTAGACGGAGAGAGAGAAATACCAAAAACGTATACGTCATGTATGCTTAAACGTATGCAAGCTAGAATGAGACAACAATAACAGTTTTCCTTCATAATGTGAGGTTATAATAAATGTTTTTTTATTTTGAAATTCAATCCAAAGCCAACATAAATAATTCATGATGATATGAAACACTTACCCATGTGGATGGATATTTATGCATATTTACCCTTATATTTTGGCGACGCCCGTCATGTTAACAAAATAATTTAATTTTTTTCTTTATTTATAATTTAAATTAACATTCTTCAATATTTATTTCGATTCGTATCTAATTAATACTCTTCTGTATACAGGGTGTCCTTGAAATGACTGTACAACGCTTCACCACAAATTCCTTGACCAAAAATAAGACGATCTAGGCAAACTTACCTATATGCGATGTTGCTTCGTTTTGCCGCTACAGGGCGCTAAAGTTTTCAAATTAGTATTGTTTTTTCTAAATAATTTTTAAACGCCTTTATCGATGTCCACTAATTTTGGAACTAAGAATGGCCAGTATTAATAGCGTGTTTTGACGTATGCGCCATCTTCTTTTATTACCTGCAAATTTAAAAATGGCGTGTGATTGGTAATTAAAAGTTCCTCTTTTTGTTACTCCCCGTGTAAATGACTAATGACTAAATCCCTACTAAAAATCAGCGCGTTATGGAAAATTGACCGTAAGCTGACCAATCTGAGTGCCATAGTTTCTCGAAATTCTTGCTGCCATGAATTAATTCTAGAACGGAGATTACTAGTTTTGGAGCCGACCAGTGTCATTCTTAAGACCTTTTTACATTGGGTGCAATTGCAAGAAAAAATTGCCTGAAAGCATGCGCTTTGTCGACGTTTTAAACAGCTGATGCAGGTTTTAAATGGGAAAACGTGCATCAGCTGATTAAAACATCGTCGAAGCGCATGCTTCCAGGCCATCGTTGGATTACCTGTCGTTTCGTTTTAGCTTACATCGTTTAACCCTTACATTGACGCTTTATCTGTCATTTATCTGATATCTTTATAGGATTATTTTTAACTTTATTAAACCAGTGTTAAGGCGGTCGATATAAGGTGGTAACACGATACTCTTACAACGGTGTGCCGATTAAGCAAATTGAACTTCGAACATGGCTGCGCATGTCGTCACTGCGAGAGTGCGAGTACGGTTGCATAACCTTTTGACGCGACTGACTGTTCTAACCTGATATAAAAAATGGGCAAATATATGTGCGGAATGACATACCGGTGTTAGTGTATCGTGGGTGATAATATAGATACACCTTATTTTTCTCATTTGCACATATCTCGAAAGTTACAATATATCGAGTGTTTCCTTAGTAATCTATAATAGTTCAGGTAGCTATTCCTCGGAGCTTTTCATAAAGAACGTGATAAAAATGTCTAGTTTTTAATTATTTTAAAACGGAATATTTCTTTTTTATCAAACTTGCTTACCGAAGAAAATATTTAAGTCTAGAGAAAAATTTAATCACTTCACTAGGGACATGCGTGCATACAATGTTATCTATTTTTTTCTTAAATATGCACACCACTGATTTGGAACTTTGTAACTATTTTTGTAATACTCATTTAATACCTGACATAAGATATCTATGATATATTTTATTAAAAATAACACAAGATGGTAGAAACTATGTTTATATCAATTTTTCTTTATTAAAACTCCTGAGGAATCTACTTGAAATATTATAAATGATTACTTCGAAAACACCCTGTATATACAGGGTGTTGTATTGTTAGACAGGACATAGAAAATTCCATGTACTCTTTAAATGGATCAAATGTTAACTATCCTATTAATTATAGAGACATCTTATAAGGTTTTAATAAAGAGCACTAGGAGTTGTGACCTAGAAACCTGTTCAGTAGTCTTTCGGTCAACCAGTTAAGGATGAATTGTTGAAGGTTAAGTGGCCGCCCAAATCTCCCGATATTACATCCTTAGAATTTTATTCAGGAGGCGATTTAAAAAAAAGGGTATACAGGGTGTTACAAATTCGACATACCAGCATTGGAATCTCGGAAACCCTACGAGTTAGAGAAACGGTTAAATGGGGGGCAACGTTGTGTAATTCGGTGCTGATTATAATGCCGCTTTAAAAGTTTTCAAATTTCGAATACTTCCGATTTTATTCGAAAAAAACCGAAATTTCGCAAAATCGTTTTTATTTTTTCCTGAGCTCATTTGACAAGCTATTTAAAAATTAATGACACTTTGTCATTGCCACTTTTTCTCCTCTGCAAAATGACGTTACTAAACCAAAGATCCGCCGTTTCGTCTCCGAGCGGCCATCACCAACTTTACTTTTTTAAATACGGACCTGGATTTTTTTAACCGATTTTTAAACTCTCCTACCCTCAAAATGTAATGGCGATATTACTTTCTCATAATGATGAATTGTTCTTGCCTATTTTTTTAAATTCACACTACACACAGGTGGAATCGTCTAATTAAAAAAAAAGTTAGGGTTTCGCCCCCTTTTGGTGTCCCAAGGTAACTGGTAGGCCCAGGTCCCAGTAGGTACCTGGATACATTATCTTTTTTGAAGGTTATTATTTGTTAAAAATACTTTATGCTAGATGTATAAGTTAGTTTAACTATAAAGAAACCAAATCACGAGAAACGGTCCAATGTAAAAATGTTACTCATAAATTGTGGACGACGTCCGAAACGGTAACAGGTTACGCCAAACACTGTCTGTAATAAACATTATGCGAGAGCGAATATCCGTCTAAAGTCACTTCTCGGAATTTGCGCCGAGGCCTTAAGCCTCGTTTTAGCCATGTGGGATGTATAGGTTCACTTAGTTTATGGTTTAATATTCGCTGTAATTAACTTTATAGTTGGATAAAAAAAAATACAGGGTAAGTAATAAATTACAAAGATTATTGTGTAATTCATGATCGTAATTGGTTAACTGAAAATAATTAATGTTTGTTCTTTTGGGTAAGACTCTTAGTGCTCAATATTCGACATTTTTAAAAATTGTATGAAATTTCCTATGTCACGCCAATCGATGCAACACCCTGTATACAGAGATCTATATGTTCGCTTAGGTACTTTAAAAATGAGTGAAATACTTCAATATTTTTTCGTTTCTCGTCACCACTTGATGTTTGTAGAAAGTAGTTATATTATATTACTATTTGACAGTATGAAGAAGGATATTGTAAATTTTACATTTTTAATCTGTATATAATAATTATATTGTAGTTAAGGTTTTCATTTTTTTTTCCGGAAAACAGTATACAATATTCTAATTTTTTTTCCTTTGTAACAACACGTTTTGAATGAAAATATTCAATAAATATTTTTTAAGATTTACCAAATTGTTGTTTCTCATGAGTTCCTAAGGGCACGACGCGGCGAGTGACAAGATTGTGTCTCAAAACTCGTCACTAATCATGAGTTTTGCGGGTCAAAAGCTACCTAATCAAAAAAAATTCAAGTCCGTATTTAAAAAAATTAATGCGAGTATCTAAAAAAATTTAATTATTTTCTTCAAGAGCATAAAAAAATTGCCATAAGAAAGTGCTCTTGATTTTTTAACAATCAGTATTTCGTTTAAAAAAAAATTTTGTTGTAAGAAATTTTTCTATTTGTCTACTTTTGAAGTATTTTTAATAATACATTTCATTTTTCTTTATTTTATTCAATCATAAATTATAAAGTATTAAAAGTGTTTTTCTGTCCAACCCTGTATAGTTATCGCAAATCTGACATTCGAAATTGTAGTTTCAGAACAAGCAAAATTTATTTAATAAATCAGGGAATTCAAAAAAAAAATCCAAAAAACTAAAAATGTTGTATAGTATTCGCGAATCTGATATTCGAAATTGTAGTTTCAGCACAAGCAGGCGTTTTTATAAAGAATGGATTTTTCTCCTATCCTACTAATAAAAAAGTTTTTCCTGAATTACTTACATACACTGTATGGAGTAGCTATTACCCAACAACTCCTAAAGTATCTGGAAGGGCTTAACATTATCAGCGACCATCAATACGGTTTTCGTAAGTCCAGATCAACAGGTGACCTTCTGGCATATGTCACCCATCTTTGGAGCAACACCATCGAACACCATGGAGAATCCCGGGCTGTTGCACTGGACATCTCTAGGGCTTTTGATCGTGTTTGGCACGATGGGCTTCTAAGTAAATTGCGATCCTACGGTATGCCTAATGGATTGTGTTTATGGTTAACCAGCTTCCTTAAGAACCGTTCTCTGCAAGTGGCGATTGACGGGTTTCTCTCAGACACCTTCACCATCAATGCCGGTGTTCCTCAAGGGTCCATATTGTCGCCTACCCTCTTTTTACTGTATATTAACGACCTTCTAGTGAAAACCCAAAATCCAATTTATAGCTTTGCTGATGACAGCACACTTGTCTCATCTTTTACCTTGACTCCCCAAACATCCGCTGCCGACGCACATCTTCGCAGGCAGCATGAAGTATTGCGCCTCAACAAGGACCTGGAAGAAATTTTGGCTTGGGGTGACAGTAACCAAGTAGAATTTAATGCTAAGAAAACCCAGGCAGCAGTCTTCTCCAAAAAGGTTAACATTGCAGAACCGGATATAGTCATGGCAGGACACGCAATTCCCCTGGCACCGTCTATTAATTTGCTGGGGGTCAATCTGGGAGGTAATATGTCTTTGCATGATCACGTTGCCGCAATTGCCAAGACAGCTGCACAGAAACTTGGTGTACTTTTCCGCACCAAAAGGTTGTACACACCTCATCAACTTTTGACACTCTACAAAGCCCAGATTCGACCATCATTAGAATATTGCTCTCATGTCTGGAGCTCTGCACCCAAGCACACCCTTCGGCTACTGGATTCCATTCAAAGGAGAGCCGTTCGTCTGATCGGCGACCCCGAGCTGACCAAGACCCTCGATAGCCTGGAGCATCGAAGACAGGTTGGTGATTTGGCTCTCTTTTACAGATATTTCCATGGCAGGTGTTCGACTGACATTGCCCACTTGATTCCACCTAGAGCAATGCAAAACAGAAATACACGGCGAACCGCTGTCGCTCATCCATATGTTGTTCAGCTTAGTACTCCTCGAACTTCATTGTTCAAGAATTCTTTCATCTGGAGAACGTCATATTTGTGGAATGAACTTCCTGAGGTCGTGTTTCCCAATGAATACAATCTTCAACGTTTCAAGACCAACGTTAATCGCTTTTTTCGCACTCGCACCGCTCCCAGAGCGCCTTAAAGGATTTTTCCTACAGTGCAGGTGTATCTTGTCTATCACTTAAAACCAAAGTTATACAATGCGTTCTATTCTCAATGGTACGTTTATTTTATTTTATCCTTTGGACTTTTAAAATATAAAGTGAAAATCATCTGTAAAAAATTTAGACCGGTGAAATTGCATAATGTACAAAAAGTCTTGTGTGCCAAAAATTTAAGACAAACGAATTAAAAATTAAAATAACCTACAGGCGATGAAGGAAATTTGAATCTATTTCTTGATTAATATGTTGGTAACGTGACTTTTTGTTTTATCCAAAAAGCGAACAAATGAAGCACTTAGTGGATCAGACCGCGTTAAAATTTGTATAAAAATATGATTCTTGGTGGCAGAAAAAAAATTAGAAGAAAAATATTTAAGCCAATGAAAAACCCTGAAAATAATTTCTAAAGTTCATCGTATTGTTAAAAATATTGAAAATTATTTTTGTTTAAATAAAAATAACTTTCGGACACTCCAATATTTGTAGTTTCCAAATTTAAAATTTTTTTAAAAATTCTAGATGGTTAGGATTTGGGCAATAAGGAAGAACACAATGTTTCCGGTCTAATTTAACATATAATTTCGCAAGGAACTGGTAGTCATTCACTTAAAAACGGCTAAATCTATCGGATTTATGGGCACTCGTTAATTTAAATAGTCTTTATGGCAGAGAAGTAAGTTAGTTTATTTGTTGACGTTTTTATGGTAGCAAAGACGTTTTTCTTTAAGGATTCACATTTGGCTAAACAAGTTTTTGTGGTATTTTGGTTGTACTCCCCCTCCTTTTAAATAAACATGCGACCGCCACTGTAACTAAATTGCGCATTTACATTTGGGCCCCTTCTACGCCGTGGATTTGCACCCTAATATTTGCCCTAATTTCATGAACCCTCTTTGATTCAAAAGTAACACGCACTTCTTAGGGGGACGGCAAAGAGGAAAAAATCGATTTTATGTTAAGTATAGTTTTTTCATCATTTGGATAAATTCTATATTTTTCGCGTTCTTCGTCAGTATATTTCGAAAATATTTGAAATTGAGCATTGACTCTGCACATATTAGAGAGTGTCAGAAAGTTGTTTTTATTATTAAAAAAATAATTGTCAATATTTTTTTTCAATGAACTTAGTATAATTATTTTTAGGGTTTTCATTGGCTTATATCTTTTTCTTTCGATTTTTTTCTCTGCGTGAAAATAACTTTCCCACACTCACATAGAAACCACCTTTCCTTTGATGAAAAAGGAAACTCAATAATTTACTTGGTTTTTTTGTCATTCTGGCCAAGAAAATCCGGAATTTAACTTGGCAAATTTTTCCACGATCGAATCCACTTAATTTAAATCTGTAAGTAATGGGCTTTTTCACTAAATTTTGACCCAATCGTATAGAACAAGAAAAAATAATATTTTGTACGATTTCAGTTTTTAAATTCTACACATATTAAGGAAATAATAATACGCGCTCTCTAGTAAAAACACATGAAACAACTTATCGATGTCACAACAATTCCACGCAATGGTAGCAGCCAATCGCTCTGTGAACGACGCACTCCTACCTGACTGAGATCTCGAGTCTGGTTTCCTGTTTCTAAACTATCTTTGTGTATTTACATTTTTGAAACAAAGATAACAATATAATTGGTCGCACGTCTGGCAAATAAAAGAATTGCGTGGTTAATAGGATGACCTACATCTCTTCTCATCTTATGTTTTTAAACTGGCTGCTTTCGCGCTGTGTTTTTAATTGTTTCTAGAAAAGGTTTGCGATACTTTAGGAAGATTTTTATTAATGAGATATATTATCGACGAGTTTTAGTTCAGGATGTTAGTGCTGAATATGATCATTTCGATTATAGTGAAAAATCCCATTGTGCTATAAAACAATATTTAAACACTTTTGAAATTTGATAAATAGGTAGAAAATTGTAATTTTAACATATTTTTTTTCGTTAACCCCTTTTTACACCCGCCTATGTCCCGATCTGATAACAACTTACATGGGCGTAGTAAAAACAAATTTCTTAAAAGTACAAAAAATTATTTCCTTTAGTTTTTTGATAATTTTGTATTTTCCTCATAAAAAATTATATTAATAAAAAAAAATATTTTTATTAATTTTTTTTTTCATAAGATATACTCATTATTTTTATTTCTTACGATTCTCATTTCTTAAAAAAAAACACTTCACAAACTAAATGAAAATGATAAAAATATAGAGAACATCTTCATTTTCCTCATTTTATGTTGCTTAGTCGATTTGTTTACTCGCACCTATAACATCAAGGCGAAATACCCCCGAAAAAAATCAGCATCCTATTGTATAAATTTAAATGAATATAAAAACCAGTAGAATTAGCAGTATTATTATTCCTCATCTAGAAGGCGCGATATTCGCAGTTTTCAGTCACGACTACATCGAAGCTGGCTCTGCGTCTCCCCAACCAATCGCCATTCACATTGTGTCACGATCGACCAATGAAACGGCTTTTCCGTGACATAATATCTAAAAATAGCCCGCGTTTTATAAACTAAACCGCATATGTTTTCATTTGTTGTTTGTTTGAGTCGTTCGAGCGGTGCGGTCGGTCTGCACGGAAATCTTACGCGGGTTTTATTGCGAATGAAATGAATAAAACGAAAAAAGAAATCGCGGTAAATAAGGATAAGAAATCGGGAAAACTTTGTATAAGAAAAGGACATAAGTGCCGCAAATTGTCCGTTTTTGGGAGATACATACTTGGAAGTGGTTATAGCGAGATTCACAGGTGGTTTGCCAAAAGGTAAATTTTATATTTACCATATTATAGCTACTACTATAACTGCTTCCGAATTTTATAGGATTCACCATCATGGATACTGTTTTCTTAAACTAAAATATTTTTATTTAAAATCAATGTTTACCAGGTAAAATAATCGCCACAAATATAACATTATTGTTTACATTTCCGGCTTCTATAAAAAAAACCGGCAGCAAAAAATATTACAAACGAATTATTTATTAAGACATCATTACTAAATTTGATAACTGTATAAAATATAAAGAACAATTGTCGCTTCTTGTTCACAAAGAACCGGCATTTTTTGCTGGAGTTTTATACAGAAGACAAGAATGTAAACAATAATAATATATTTGTGGCGCCTACTTTACCTAGATTATAATTTATATAAAAACTAAAAATGAATTTTTCTTCAATGGAATGCTTTTTCAAATAGACCGTATAGTCGACAATTTAAACAGCAGACAAAGAACACCACTTTTAACATTAAACTCAATTTTGGAAAAAAGTTGTAGTCAATTTTTATTAAAATTAACTCATCCCAAGTCAGTTTAGTTCTTGTGAGAAAGCTAGCCTCTACCTAAAAACTCCTTGAGATGACCCGGTATAGAACTGTTTGGATTTATTTTAAGTTTACCCACCTCTAGGCCTTTTTTTTGTTTTATCACATGGGGCCCTAAAAAATAGAGTGTTTTTCCCCGTGAGCCCTGAAAATTAACGGGGCGACGTGGGTTCCGTCACTGTTTTTCTAGCAGTCACTTTTGATAGCAGCAGAAGAACCTTTTTAGAAGTCACTTTTCTTTCCCCCTCCCCCTTTTAGCAAAATTCTGGATTTATACATATAACTTTTTTTTAACTATAAAGAAGCTGCCTCCAACGTCTGCACACCTGCTGCAAGGGTAGGGCCGTAGCGGCTTCTTTAAAGTTCTCGCAAAACAATATTATAGTGTCTGTGGCGACCCTACACCATCAGTATTAGGTACTGACAGTCCGGACTGATATCAATCTATGACTAAAGTAAAATTATTTGTTACTAGATAAATACCAGAATTCATCTACCTAGTTATTTTGTAATGGAAACACTGCATGACTATTAAGACTAACAGTGTTGATAAGGGAATGACAGTAATACTGATCGTGTAAGAGCAAATTTTAAAAAGTATGAAAATGTATGGGATTGATATCATTTAGGACTATCAGTCCGACTGATAGTGTAGGGTCTGCATATAACATATACCTACCTATAATATGTTTTATTATGTAGCTACTACTTAAGTATAATAAAAAAGCAATAAAATATAACAAGCTACGAATATAAAGGTAAAAGCAATAAATTAAAAAAAGTAAAGGTTAATAGGTATTACGTACCATATTACCTGTGTTTGATATATAATGAAAAAACAATAAAAGTTTATATAAAAATTGCATACAAAGTATAATAAGTACGAGGCACAATAGAAAATGTTTCTTAACACGAAACTATGGTAGTTTGTACAACATAATATAAGTGAATAATGGATATAGACAATCCCTTCGAGTTGTACAGTATATTGTTTCTACGACCCAACTTACACACCTTAGACCAATAAAAATGATTTTATATAAACACACTCAAATGACGTACATTCCTAACCTTACTTTAAAACAGGTGCATTATTAATACATTATAATAAAACATTTTACCAATAAACCCAACCAAACCCCCAATTCACCCTTTAATGCAAACGAAATTTTAAAAAAGGTCAAGGTTCGCACCATCCAAGCTCTAGCACCTTACCACTCGACCAAACGTCCCTGCTAGAAAATGGTACTAAAAGTAATAAATTGATAGTTATTGAATTGAATGAAGGCGTAAACACAAACTGTGATTATTCAAATTCATAATCTAACGAGGACGGATATAAAATTATATCCTTTCAGTTAACTGGAATAGCCCAATTATCTATTCAGTAGTTTATAAAGAAAACAGAAAATATACGGGTAGGAGCAGGAAAAAACAGTTTTTAACATTTTATTGATCATTTTATTTTAAAATATTTTTCCTTAAGAGTATCTATCCAATATTTTAACGTCTTTTCCAAAGGTTACCAGCCCATGTAAAATTATATTATTAATTTAGACCAGAAACATTGCGTTCTTTTGGTTTGATTTGAGTGGCGGCTCATCAGGTGAAAAAAACAGGAGGAAATTTTTTCGACAATATTAAATATTAATGTACCAATACAGCTACCATTTTAGCCCTTAAAAATAATTATGTTCAAATTAATAATATTAATTGAATCCGAATGTAGAATGCATAATAGGGCCACGGTTAACTCCGATGGATAATAATTATAAACACTCGTGCATTTTGGCGCGTCCCAGCCGACCGTGTCCGTTAGCGCAAAGCAAGTGAAGATCCAACGCCGAACATGACTTTGATATTCACCGTTGCTACGGTTACGTGACGTCAGTCACACAAACAGCACGTTACAATTTGCATTATGATGAAGGGCAATTTAAAAATAGATCAGTCATTGGTTCGCTTAACCTTAAGGTATTTATTTTGAGGCTTCGCCAAACTTGCGGTTATGGATATCGTATTTACGTGATTTACTGTGTGATTAAAAAGTTTTGTTTTTTAAAAATGAACCCAATTAATGACATTGTAATTGTAATTTGTTGGAAACCCCATTCAGTCTTTGGACAGTTGAGGATAAGAAAGACGTTTTGTAACACGGGTTTTTAGTCAATGCTTGTTTAAGTACCCGCACTATACCTGGCTCTTTACCTTTTTTTAGACCGCGAGCCGCCACTGTTCGACTGCTGGCCTTGTTTATTAATGGGTTTTTAAAAACTTAGTTTTTTTGAAATTCGGTCCAAGAAAAACGCAATTTACCATGGGAAATTTTAGCTCGGTCAACACAAATACATGACCGACTCTTCTAGTCGGCTGTGCACAAATAGTAGCCTTAGCACTTGGCAAAGTCTGGCGAGCGGGATCTTTCTCGCCGCCGCTGGTCTGCATTGTTTAATTATTACACCGCAATAATAATAAAAAAATTGTTTTTTTCGTAAAAGTCTGTCTACAAAACCGCGGATATTGGACACAAAAGCATTCAATTTATTTTAACACCCACGAACAATTATCTTGCAGATAGAATGAACCTCTGCCAGTGTTAAATACGTTAAATAATACCAATTCATGGCCAAACTTTTTAAATTCATTAGGCATAATTGTCAAGATATGCAGGAAAAATAAATAATACATTGCGTTGCGAATAGTAAATAAATAATATACAACGGGTTTATTGTGTTTTCTTACATAATTTTAGCATATGTATTTGTTTTTTTCTGTAATGTGTACCAATGTGTGTAGGAGTTAAACAGCCTAATATGTTTCCTAAACAAAATTTAAACTTTTTTTCTTCCATCATTGTTAAAACACTTAGGCATAGTTTGTAACATTAAACATTGCTGGCACAGTGGCGCTATATCAAATTATTCTTAATGGAGTGCGTTTTTTTTAAATAAATTTTTCACTATTTTTTAACCTGGTGCAGGGATAAAAATCTCCAAAACACGAGTCTGTTGTAATGTGTTATTGGTCAACAAAATAATGTTTTATTAATTTTTTTTATCGATCTTTCAGAAAATGTTATTCTTGAACGGCAGTAGAGTTTTGGATTTGCATTGTCTTTATTTGTTTAGAATCACTACGTTTCAACTGGTAAGCATCTCCAGTCGTCTTCAGGTGAATACTGAATAAGTAATGTATGGTAACTACAGCTCTATTTATACTAGGCAGGTGCTGTGACGCATGACTAGTGGGTGGAGTCATGCGTGGGCTAGCAACACGCATGACTCCACCCACTAGTCATGCGTCACAGCACCTGCCTAGTATAAATAGAGCTGTAGTTACCATACTTATTACTTATTCAGTATTCACCTGAAGACGACTGGAGATGCTTACCAGTTGAAACGTAGTGATTCTAAACAAATAAAGACAATGCAAGTCCAAAACTCTACTGCCGTTCAAGAAACGTCATTGTCTCCAACCTTTAAACAGACACAATGTTATTCTTATTCTTGATAAAGGTTGGCGCATGCCTTAAAAGTATAAACACATTTCAGAGATTTCATTTGCGGCTTATAGTAAGGAAGTAAATGCCATTTTTTCATAATTTCCTTAGGAGTAAAGCACCTTATTTATTATATGGAAATGTTGCAAAACAAAAATTTAGTCCAAATACGAATTTTGAGTTAAGTTATGTATCTCAATTTTTAATTTTTTTCTTCATTTTTTCCTAAACGGTACGCCTGTGGTCAATTTTTTGTTTACGCAATTATAACATATTTATCAAATAACTTAACCATGGGTTCATAATAAAAATGTATTAAATAGTTGCACCAAACCGTTTAAAACTTTTTAATGATACGAGTTGGTTTAGATATTAGTTTAAACACATTTTACCCAACTTGTGTTCTAATCAAAATTAGTAGACTTTATTCATACTACGTGAAATAACTATTACATTTTGTCATTTTCACACAATACGCTTAACTTCCAGAACCTACTTTAAAAATGCATATGAAATATGAATTTTGCTTATTTAAAGAGTAGTATTTGGCCTAGGGGGGGGGGGGGGGGGGAGAGTAGGCGTAAATAACATTGTCCCTCCAGTCAAAAACTTCTGATTCGTTTTGGGGTAACTTAGCCCCTCTACTCTCTTGGAATATACAGTGTGGTCGATTTTAGGTGTGCAACCAATGCGAGATTTTTTATTAGTTGCACAACCGAAATTTAGATACCGCCGAAAGTTGCTCCATATCCCCCCATAATAAAATCAGATGCAATTAGAATGGCGTCAAGTCAAACAGCACTAGTAAAGAAAAAATTTTGAAAACCAACTTGATGATTTTTTTGTATTCAGGTATGATACCTTTTCAAGTTTACCACAATCAAATCACCTTTGGAGAGCTTTCGTCAAATTGAAGAAAATATTTACTGTCTAATTGCATCTGATTTTGTTATCGGACATGCACACTTCTGGCCAGCGCCGTCTTTCATATGATTGGGGCCCTGGGCCCAAGGCAGAAATGGGGCCCTGGGAAAAAAAATTTTGGTGCCACGCCCCTTTTAGGGTGTTAGTTAGGAATTCAACCAGAAATATAATTATTTTTAAATACTAGGTTCCACGAGTAAAATCTTCGTCAAAACATTTATTTTAAAATAAAACTATTTCTTCTAACTAAAATATAAAGATAAAATCTCATCCTAAAACATTAATATTATTAATATTAATAACTGTAAATAATCCGCGCTATGTAAATGATTGTTTTCTTGATATGAGGTGTGCAAAATCGTCTATTATGTCATCAAAATTTATTTCTAGTAAGATCTCATTTTCTATACACATTAACGATAGACTGTTTAGTCTCTCTTGCAGCATGGTAGTCCTCAGTTCGTTTTTGATTCTGGCCAATTTAGAAAATGAACGTTCTCCACTGCAATTAGTTATCATTAATGATAAAAATATTCTCAACGAAATGGCAACGTTAGGAAATGTATCCTCTAATTTGTTAGTTGTTAAAATATTGCATAGGTCCAATAAACTGATTTCCTGGGTTTTATATTTTTCGTCTGAATTTAAATATTCTGCCAAAAAAATGCATTCCAACTCTTATTCTTTTCCATTTACATCAGAACTGTAATTGTCTACAAATCTTGAACAACTAAGGTGCAA
Source organism: Polydrusus cervinus (assembly GCA_935413205.1). Classification (NCBI taxonomy): domain Eukaryota; kingdom Metazoa; phylum Arthropoda; class Insecta; order Coleoptera; family Curculionidae; genus Polydrusus; species Polydrusus cervinus. The sequence goes on from OW284514.1 coordinate 2,177,863, forward strand.
ATCGACTTGACTGATTGTTTTTAAAATTGTTAGGAAACTAAACCGATTGAAAATGCTGTCGTATGCAGCAAATCGCCGGTTAAGTTCAGCTATTAACGAATCCATAAGTGGAAAAAAAACTTCAATTTTAAATTTTTCTTTGCCACTAAATTGGGCTTCTTCAGCTGGTCCATCAAAAAATTTGATTCTCGAACTCCTTTCAGTTTTACGTTGTGTATTCTGTTTGAAGTCACTATCTGGAAATTTATCTTTAGCAATGCTATAGTACTTTTCGAAATAATTTCTTTCATTATTCAGAAACTTAATGAGTGATTTCAATAACTTTACTGCTACTTCCATCGTAAGAGATCTACTTTGTAAACTAACATTTACTTTATTTACGGTTGTTAATATATTATTCCATATTTCCGTAAGAACAATTATTTCCAACTTCTGCATTTTTTTGAAAATGCCAACTGCTTCACATCTAGTTTCTTTCGATTGATCATCATCTTTAGCAATTGATGTTAGCGCAGACAAGAATTCCTTATATCTATGCTGGGGCCTCCAAGACAGCGGGGCCCTGGGCCCGGGCCCGGCGGGCCCGTACGGAAAGACGCCACTGCTTCTGGCGGTATTTAAATTTCGGTTGTGCAACTAGTAAACAAATGTATATGTAGATAAATAACAAGAGAGTACAACGTACCAAAGAAAAAATATCGCACTGTAGTATTTTTACGTACAGAAATAATTTTGTTTTGCGGTAACTGCAAAAATTGTTGGGCTTAGCATATTTGAATTATCTTTAAAAACAAATAAGATAAATTTGAAAAAATTACACTTTGACACCGTTTATCTCAAATATTTTATTGGTAGGACTTCTATGCCTAAAATTAGCCTTAGCTCTCAAGATATAATTTTTTAATAATTTAGGCTTAGTATAGTAGCATAACCGACTTTACCAAGGTGCACTCAACTCAATAATGACGAGCCCAATGATTAAAAAGAACACATTTTTTCCGATAAAATAAATATTTATCCTCTGTCCACGATCATCAGTATACCCCAGGGACGGTTCGAGACCCAAAATTGGGGAGGGCACCAAGGTTCCGAGAGTAGGAATTTAAAGTGAAGTGCAGGCCACATTTTTTAAAATTTTAAGTTCATTAACATGAAATTAATAAGTAGTTAGCAATTCGATTAGCGATAATTCGAGATATTGGAAGGAGATGTTGGAAGGCTTACCCCCCTAACCCGTAGTGCCGTCCCTGAGTATACCGCTTAAGGTGTAGAGTCTGCCCAAAATCAGAATAGTACATTACATTAAATGGCGTCGGCATAATTTTATAGTAAATACATTGATTCACATTTTATTCTCTTTTATTTTTGACAAGCAAAACGCTTTAAGCTGCGTTATATTTAAACTACGATCCTGAGGTATGCGACCGCCCCCCGCCCCCCCCCCCCCCCAAGGGCAACCCTAATTTGCGATTCTTCTTGGCCGAATTACAAAAAAAACTAAACAAATAATTGAATTTCTTACCATTGAAAAGGTGGGATCTATGTGGTTGCGGAAAAATTATTTTCATGCAGAAAAAACTTCTAGGAAAAAGTTATAAACAAATGAAAATCCTAAAAAAAAAATAACTGCGTTTATTGTAGTGTAATAAATATTGAAAATTATTTTTTTTTAATGAAAATAATATGTACCTACGTGATGAACATAAAGTAGGCATTTGTTTACTAAAATTCTGACAAGTGTATGTACTACAGTTTAAATAAGAGCAAGGGTAAGAGCACTTGAAAAAAACCTCTTAAAAACAATAGAATAAAAATTTCACAATTTTGGGGCAACATCCGTATACAGAAGCTTAATATTGGGGATAAGGACGATCTAAGTTTTGAAAATTAATGTGTTATTTTAATATCCTAATCCGTGTATTTATTTGATTGGGTTCTTAGATAAATAAAATATTGATAAAACTATTAATTGATTAATAGTAACTTTTAGCTATTTTTCCGAAAGCAAATAAATGTTTGAAGAATGATTGACACCATTTTTCTACGACTAAATGAAAATGACTATTAAATCCAAAAATCAACATAATTATCAGGGAATTAAGCAATCCTAGGTAAATATTTTTATATATCATTAAAAAAAAATACAGGCGATATAATAGATGTCAGACCAGGGCCGGATCAAGTCTATAACGGGTCCGGGGCTACATAGTTAGAGGGCCCTTTTATAAACACAAATAAAGTACACAATTTGGACAAAGTTTTACTTTTAGAATTATACCTACTTTTCCTTTCTGCGAGCTACTCTTGAGTCGGCTTCGTGTTTTATTTGAATTCATATTGTTTTTATTCTAGAGTATCACAAACTTTTTTTCGAAACAATTCAGTATTAGAAAGTCTCTTTATTTGCGGAGAATATACTGGTGCCATTATTTTTAGTTTGGTACACTTTTTTCGCCCCGTCATGAAATTTACCACTCTTTTGACGGTGGAAACCGCCCCCAACTTTTTTTTCTTAAATGTAAAGATATGTATTGCGATAGTTCGTTGGAAAGGGCAAAAAAAAAAGGAATACGACCCACTATTTACTTTTGCATTTTGGTAATGTAGAAAGTCAGAAAAAATAAGAATTGGCCACCTAAAAACCCAAGTTTACGTAACAAAACCAGAAAACGTAGAGGAACTTATAGGCAACGGCTTATACACGAAATTCACCAAATTACCCCGGAAACAAATTTTACTTTAGATTAGGAGTTTGTCAAGAAAAAAATGAGCAACATTTCCAACAATTTTTGCAATAAAAAAAATTGCGTCTAGATTACCAAAATGCAAAAGTAAATAGTGGGTCGTATTCCTTTTTTTATGCCCTTTCCAACGAGCTATCGCAATACATACCTTTACATTTGAGAAAAGAAAGTTAAGGGCCTTTTGTACCCCCAAAAGAATGGTAAATTTCATGACGGAACGAAAAAAGTGTACCAAACTAAAAATAAAGGCACCCGTATTTCCGTGTATTTTCCCCGCAAATAAAGAGGATTTCTAATACTGAATTTATTCCAGTTAAAAATTACACCCTGTATGTATGGTCACTTGGAAAAGTCTTCCAATTTCTACAAATGTATTAAAAAAATTATTGCTTTGGCCCACACTAAAGTTACCTTTTACATAACTGACATAACTTATAGGCAAAAGTTATCTATTAGTCGAAAAAAAAAATGTTAAAAGCGTTTTGTTTATCTTGTGAATTTCAAGGTGTGATGTAGGTTTTTAACATTTTAACGAATCGTTTTGTTTATTCAAGATTTTGAAATAAATAAATAAATGGTGCTAAAATGATATTTTGACGGCGCATCGTCAATTTAATTTTTTAAGTATTTCTACGAGTATGTTGACGGTTATTCGACCTTTGTTTTTTTTATTGATTGATATCGGAGATGTTTCCGCATTAAGGGTCTATTAACGATAGTTTTAAAATCTATTTGTTTATTTAGAGGTAACTAATGTAGTAATTTCTGTATCTTGACTCGTGTGCTATTAACAAATGTAAAGATAAATACATATTTCAAAAATCGTTTCGTCATCGCACTATATTAGTAATTGGTTTTAAATCCCCCTAGATTTTTAAAAAATAACCTTTACTTTTTAAGAAGTTCGACCGTCTGCCACCCCCCCCCCCCCCCCCACACACACCCCCACCCTCTCAGAAATTGTTGTTCCGTCCCTGTATCTTGTAAAATAAAGTAGTCAAAATTATCTGATTGAAGAAAGACTGATTAAAATAACGAAATTATCAGAAGCACTACTTGACATCAACTTGAATTTACAAACACAAAAACGAGCTTGACCATTTTTCCGTCTGTATACAAAACTACGCAAAATTAGAACCCAATTTTAACATATAATAATCTCACCACGGCATGGGTTCAAACAATGGAACCAAACTAACCCATTAAAGCAGGTAAAATAACATTTTTTTAAACAATTCAACAAAACTTCAATTCCTAAAGTCATTAGCGGAGAATATAAAAAAGGCAATAAAAAAAATAAAAATTGTTCCGGCCTTGAAAGTGAACAATAGAGATCTCTGCACTAAAATTAAAATACTGCAGGAGTTGTTAATGGATGTTACAAGGTTGTTGTTTTTTAAAAAATTTTATCACGTTTTTCTTTATTGTTTGTTAAATGTAACGAAATTATCGCAATGATGGAAACTAGAAACCAATTAATGCGACTTATCCCTAACCCTATCTAAACAGCCTTGAATACATAATTACATCTAGAGGGTTATGGAAATTATTTATTATATTTAAACCTACAAAATCAGTTACCAATTGTTATTATTAATATTATTATAAAAAAAAAATTTTAATATTTTTTCCAATACCTACAATAATTTTAGGGTTTTCATTGGCTTATATATTTTCCTTCGTTTTTCTTTCCACGCCCGCATAGATACCACCTTTTCATTCGTGAAAAAAACACTAAATAATTTGCTTAGTTTTTTTGTCAAACTGACAGTCCTGCGAATGATATCAATTCTTCGTCATTCTTGCATCAATTTTGTTTTCTCATGAGAATTTACATTAGTCCGACCATCCAGTACCATTCCCTTATCAAAATTGTTAGCCTGACTGATTGTGTAGGTCTACATATTTAGAAATTATAACGGTCCGGCCATCATTTCTTGAAATTTGCCCTTATAGGATCAGTACTACCGTTATTTCCTCGTCTGACTGTTCGTGTAGGGTTTGCTTTAGAAAGAAGACTGAGAGTCATACCTACATAATTTTTTCAAACCTTTACATTTTTACTGTACATAATATATCGAAAATGGAGAACGTATTATTGGTCAAAAAAGGGAAATAGCTGATTTTTTTTTTAATGTTGGTTGATTATTCAATTTTATACCGCGGTTTTGGCTCAGAGGTAGAGCTACTGGCATTCGACCGTGGCGACCCAGGTTCGATTCTCGGAGTGGCCATACGTACAATAAAAAAGTATATCCGAAATTAAGTGGATTTAAGAATATAGGGAAGAGTGTAAAATGTATCATCTCCCAACCCACCCCATTCACGCCGGTAACCAGGCCGGATGAGATCGGACATCTCGTGGGGTGCAGAAGAAGGTACACACTCCCCAATCGGTAGGTCATGTAATGGCAATAAACCAAGGGTTGATAGCCCTTGGGGATGTTGCATGACTGAGGATCGTGGGTCGGAACCCACGTTAAACTGTAGGTCCCCTCTGGAATGGCCCTGGCAGCGAACGAAGAGGAAAAAAGCCTAATTCGAAAGAAGGGCTGAACGGCTATTCAATTTTATTTAAGAAATGATGGTGGTGAAAAGTGAAAAAAAAAATAATTCATTTTACAAAAATATTGGACACATTTTTTTCAGATTACCCACAAGTTTATTACTCATACTAATGAAAATATTAATTAATGATTATTTTGCGTACTATACAATAAACAAATTAACGAAACGCAGAGTAGTTAAACCTCAAATAATAATAAAAAAAGTCAACTTTCGATCACGATTTTATCTCGAATGAGCGTTCGATATTTTTGAATCGTAGCTTTTATTTTAGAAATTGATCTCATAACCCAGTGGCGTAGTTGAGAATTAAAATACAGTTAAACTATCTCGAATTGTTATGAAAACATTAAGAATTTGGGCATCCGGGGGGAAGGGTGTAAGGAGGTGCTCCTCCCCCAGCTAACTAAAAAAATTATCATCTATAACAATAATAACCTTGCGGTGTCAACACTTTCCAAAAGAACTTTTTTTATTACCATTTCACTTCATTTTAACATAAATTTTCTATAACATCTATAAATAATAATTTTTCATCCTTTCTGGAAGCTTTCCTTTAATTTTTTTTTAAAGCACGATTTCCACAATTTTTTATATTATTATACACATATGTTATGTATGTTTAAAGAAGTTTGGCTGTCATCTAGCTGGGTCTTAAGGGATGCTGTTAAGAAGAAGCCACGTGGGGGGGTTTCGACCGTTATTCCTCCAAGCCATCCTTCCCAAGAAAAAAAACAATAAAGTTAAAAGAACACTCCCTCGTAGAGAATTGAAATATAGGCCCTATAGAGGCGACAATCCAATAGGAACAAAAAAGAATTAGAGTTATGTTAAAATCGGACCCTCTTTGAATTAGGTACAATGCAAATTTTACGATACATTTTTTATACGAAAAAAGGTGTTGTTTTCCACGCCATTGTCCAAAATCCTGATTGTCTGTCAAGAAACCAGAATTAACAAACAACAAAATAATTATTATTCAGGTATCCAATAAGCACTGTTTGAAATTATTGTAAAAAGAAAGGTGGAGCTCCATATTGTTAATAACCGCCTAGCAGCTTTAAAAAAAATTGCACTTAGCTATACATATATACATTTTGTTCTATTAATAAAGCTTATTCAAGATTGATCGAGCCCCTTTATTAGAGAGTTTTGGAGAAGAAGGGATTTTAACGTAGCGTTATATTTAACGGGTTTTTATGACTAATAATTCTAGCAGGGTTGAGTGCCAAACGAACCTCTATTCCCTGGTCGTTGACTACAAATAATATTTGGGAAACAAAATTTCTTGAGCAGATTAGACTATCTTTTTATTTCTGAAGTGTTTCAATTTCTGACGTTTCGGTAGTTTGGTTTCTACCTTCTTTAGGGATATAAAAAGATAAACGTACAGCCGTGTGTGAAAGGTTGTTTGTCATTTCTTGCCATTCTTTCGAATACGGCTTTTTACTTCTTCGTTCGCTGCCAGGACCATTCCCGAGAGGACCTATAGCTTAACGTGGGTTCCGAACCACGATCCTCAGTCATGCCACACTCCCCCCAAGGGCTAACCATCGGTTTCTTGCGCCGTTGGATGACCTACGGATTGGGGAGTGTGTACCTTCCTCCGCACCCCACGAGATGTCCGATCTTATCCGGCCTGTTTACCGGTGTGAATGGGATGGGTTGGGAGATTATACCTCTCTCTTCCTGCATTCTTTAACCTACTAAAATTCGGACTTACTTTTTTTTATTGTGCGTATGCCCCACATAATATGTATGTATATATATTATATAATACATACACTATATTGCTAATACCATGATGCCACCACTGTAAGCAGATGATCAGGGGCCGTTGAGTTTGCGCAGATCGGAAATTTGCTTCTTGATGTAAACATTTGACAGGAACGACTTTCAAAATATTTTTACAAGCTTTTATCTAAATTCACCAGTTTAGTTCGGGTGTGTACAGTTTATGGTCAAATAAAACTAAGTAACCAATATTTTACATACCTGAAATACCTTATTCCTGGTATTGAACCGCGATTCGTGCAAAAAAGGAGCATGCACTTTTTTCTACCCATATTGAGACACAACACATTAACAAAATGTCTGGTAAAGTTTTATACCCAAATTCGTACCCAAAACTTAAAAATAATATCCACAATCACACACGGAACATCCGAACGAATACAACGTAGAAAAGATGGAAACGACTATAGGTAACTTAGAAACTAACAAAAAAAAAATGTCTAAAGTAAAGTTTTATAAATATTAACACCCAAAACTTGGAAATTATAACAACACACGAATGAACGAAACAAAACATGGCGACTAATAAGAATATAACGGCGAGCCGGTTCTGTTCAAGAGACCTTGAATTCTGTTTACGTTCTGTTAGAAATCGTGTGGGTTGCCTAATTTTTTCCCTACTGCGCAAGCACCACGGCCCCAACTCAGGTTATTTTGAATCGCACGATGGGTGTATTCTTGCTTCATGCGGCTGCTTGTATTGGCAATATGTGTACAAAATAAACTAAAGTAAATCATAATGCCCAAAGTTGGAGAAATGCAGTGGCATATGAAGTTAAAAAGGAAGTTTATTCTTTGTTTAAAAAGAGTGAAAGGAAGGTGTCCTTCAACTAGAGACCGGGATGGTATTTCAAAATGGCTTCTATGACTTCATTTCCGTCGTAGCTGTAGCAATATATGAGAATAGTTATAGATATATTTTTTAGCCGGTTATATCCCTCAACCAAAATAACCGGACATTTGAAGAAAAGGTTATTTACTATACAAGAAAAAAATGTAATATTGTCGAATCACCGGAAAATTCCAATAAATTTTCAGCTTACATTTTAAACATTTTTGTTATTATGAATTTTTTAAAGTAGTCATTACTACTTTACTTTTCTTGATTTCCGGTTTGTGTGCATCAAAGTTTAATTTATTAAAAATTTGCTGAACTGTTTTTCCCAATAATAACACTACAGCACTTCTTTAGTGAATCCTAGAATCACATTTCTACAAAAAACAACAGAAATTGCGTAAATTAACTATCTGAACCTTCAAGATCGTGCTTGCGAAAACTTCTCGGCTAAAACTTAACGTCGCTGTTTATAGATTTTATAAATTGTTTATAATAATAATTACATGAGATAAAACAAAGAAAAACTTATTTATTTAACCTAAGGAAAAATCTAGAACAGAGGCTCACTATGGCAAAAAACATAGCTTAATTTTTTTAAAAATAACTACCAAAATGTTTGAAGAATTTGTACACATGCATAAGTCTTACCTTACTTTACATACATACGTGTGATACATTATAATTTTATCGTTTAACACTGACAAAATATCAATTTAAATTTGAAACCTTAAAAAATATGATAGTTCGGTTCTGTTACAAACAGATGGTAAGTGTTGTACTAGTCAGACAGTTTGTTAATTTAATGAAGTGTTTTAATTAATTTACTAAATTTACCATGTGAAAATAATGAAAAGACTAATTTGGAACAATAATAAATTGATATTAGGACTTTATTTACTTACCAAAGCAACTATTTTTGTAAATAGGGCTTTTACATAGTTTAAAAATCATAACGATGAGCTATTTCGCTATATAAAAGTTTAGTATAGTACATAATATATCACTAATGATATATTTGTTTTCCTTTATACACTACAAACAACCAGAATCAAAATTTAGTGAAAAATTAGATAGCGAGATCAGTAAGTAGAAAAATATAATGGCACTAAATTTTTTTTCGTATAGAACTAGAAAAAATAATATTTTCTGCGCTTTCAGTTTTTAAATTCTTTAATTATTTACTGAGAACATAATTAAACAAAATACACTCTCTAATAAAAACGCGAAACTACGTTACACACATTTACAGTATTCACCTGAAGACGACTGGAGATGCTTACCAGTTGAAACGTTGTGATTCAAAACAAATAAAGACATTGCCAAAACTCTACTATCTCTGGTACTTAATTGGTAATGCATCATTTAAGGATGTAAGTCAGTGGCGTAGCCAGAAAGTATGCTCGGGGAGGGCTCAGTGGGCATAAGTAGGACATTTTTTTTCTGGAGAGAGGGACAGTCGCGACTACATGTATTCTATGATATTGTACCTAGTGAAGAAGACGGAGAAGCGCCGCAGGCGAAAAGTTTTCGAGGCCACGCCCAAAGGTCGTTTAAAATTCACCTAACTACTATCAAATTTCGAAAATTAAATTATTACCTCTCCCCCACTGCATGATTGGATTATATTTGTTTTTGTAAATGTTTTTTCCCTTTTTTCTTGATATTCCTAGCTGGCAACATTTTTTATATTTGTGAAAAATATGTATATTGGTGTCAATCCAAAATTTTAACATAAGACGTATGTATGACTCTAACCAGCGTTTTTCGAGCTTGGTTTTTCATGATTAAAAATAAAGTAAATATCGCTCACCACGCCAAAATTGATGATTTTTTCAACCCGACAGCCATCCCCCCCCCCCCCTAAATACGCCACTGCTATCAGTTTCTCTATCTATCACTAATTTTCATCAAAATATAATTATAATTCTCTAAGTAATTATTATAGATCAATTCCCATAATAATTACTTGACGGTGTAGAAAGAAAATAGTTTTGGCAGACCGCTTGACACCGCTAGCTCGCTATTCGCCAAACCTTAAAAAAAATTGCGCCTAGAACAATCGTTAAACAAAGTGACGTAATTGTTTATGCAGAAAACCGCTGTTTACTGAGAATTGTAGAGGCCTCATAGATATTATATTACTCATTTAGATATATATTTGCATCTCGCGAATGTGGTTTACTATGTTACTATAACGGCGATGATTGCTATTATTAAATGCATCTATTACGACTTTAATCAATTACGTGTTCAAAACTGATGATGACATCAGAAAAGAGTGAATTCGTGGGTTAAGAGTACTCCGTACACCTTTAAAATGAGATTTCTTATTACCGGTTGTATATAAAATTTTTGGAAATTAAATAAAGAATATTGAAAAGTCTTTTTGGGTTATCATGTTATATGTATTTAATTCATTTATTTTTTTTTAAATTTAACTACCCTATATTGACTTTCCAATATTCTGTAATTAATTCGAAACAACTTTTATTAAAATAATTTTTTAAAAACAATTACGGTTTGTTTTAAAACCAATTTTTAGTCTATATCTAAGTTTATTTATAATCCATCTCAGTCGCCCACTGAGGCCTTTTTGGAAAAATTACCTAAAGAAAAGTTGTTTAGAATTAATTATAGAATTAAAAAGTCAATGTAGTTTTGCTAAATGAAAAAATAAATATTATGACAAATCCAAAGGACTTTCCAGTATTTTTTGTTTAATTTCTACTTTTACTAATTATCGTGAGAATAAATCTAGTTTCAAAGGTATACGTAGTCCTCTTAAGAGTTGGATCTAGTGAGGTATTCGCCGTTTCGCCTTCTGAATAACGGTTTGTTCCTATTTAATTTTTTTCAAGAACCGATGAAACATAATCATGGAAATAAAAACCAAAATAATTCCCTACCAGATCTCTGTATGTTCAATTCACACATCAAAATTATGTCCCCAGCCTGTACTGTAGTTAATAATAATTATTACATGTCTCGATAATGATTATTATAACTGAAATATTTAGTTCAATTAGCCAGCATTTACCATATGCATTCGTTTTATGTCAATGTCATTTAATTATTGTAATATAGAATGCATGTGCGGTAATTACTTTTACAAGAATGCTTTTATAATTTCTAAGATAAAAATCGCAATAAAATGATTGTAGCATATTACGAGCTAGTTAATGAAAATCAAGCATGCCATTTTGTTCATTGAATCAACAATCAATCACAGTCAAAGTTGTTGAACGATTGTAACAATACATAGATTGGAATCAAGCCTAATGCAGGATAAAAAAAAATACGCGTGAAAACATCACGACTTGTACACAATATCAATTAATTGTTGATTTTTCTAGTTCGAAATAAAAAAGCAAATAAATAAGTCTATTGTTTAATGCACGCATTTAACCTTATAGACTGGAAAAACAAAAAAAAAACAATTGACAGCAGTATAGAGTGTACCACTTCCTTATTCATGTATTTTAAATTAAAGGACTCTACAGGGTGCAACAAAAGGTGCTGAATAGATAAAATCAAAAAGTGTAATCCACATTTTTTATTTTTTTTTTTATGATAAAACACCTGCACTGTAGGAAAAATCCTTTAAGGCGCTCTGGGAGCGGTGCGAGTGCGAAAAAAGCTATTAACGTTGGTCTTGAAACGTTGAAGATTGTATTCATTGGGAAACACGACCTCAGGAAGATCATTCCACAAAGATGACGTTCTCCAGATGAAAGAATTCTTGAACAATGAAGTTCGAGGAGTACTAGGCTGAACAACATATGGATGAGCGGCAGTGGTTCGCCGTGTATTTCTGTTTTGCATTGCTCTAGGTGGAATCAAGTGGGCAATGTCAGTCGAACACCTGCCATGAAAATATCTGTAAAAGAGAGCCAAATCACCAACCTGTCTTCGATGCTCCAGGCTATCGAGGGTCTTGGTCAGCTCGGGGTCGCCGATCAGACGAACGGCTCTCCTTTGAATGGAATCCAGTAGCCGAAGGGTGTGCTTGGGTGCAGAGCTCCAGACATGAGAGCAATATTCTAATGATGGTCGAATCTGGGCTTTGTAGAGTGTCAAAAGTTGATGAGGTGTGTACAACCTTTTGGTGCGGAAAAGTACACCAAGTTTCTGTGCAGCTGTCTTGGCAATTGCGGCAACGTGATCATGCCAAGACATATTACCTCCCAGATTGACCCCCAGCAAATTAATAGACGGTGCCAGGGGAATTGCGTGTCCTGCCATGACTATATCCGGTTCTGCAATGTTAACCTTTTTGGAGAAGACTGCTGCCTGGGTTTTCTTAGCATTAAATTCGACTTGGTTACTGTCACCCCAAGCCAAAATTTCTTCCAGGTCCTTGTTGAGGCGCAATACTTCATGCTGCCTACGAAGATGTGCGTCGGCAGCGGATGTTTGGGGAGTCAAGGTAAAAGATGAGACAAGTGTGCTGTCATCAGCAAAGCTATAAATTGGATTTTGGGTTTTCACTAGAAGGTCGTTAATATACAGTAAAAAGAGGGTAGGCGACAATATGGACCCTTGAGGAACACCGGCATTGATGGTGAAGGTGTCTGAGAGAAACCCGTCAACCGCCACTTGCAGAGAATGGTTCTTAAGGAAGCTGGTTAACCATAAACAAAATCCATTAGGCATACCGTAGGATCGCAATTTACTTAAAAGTCCATCGTGCCAAACACGATCAAAAGCCCTAGGGATGTCCAGTGCAACAGCCCGGGATTCTCCATGATGTTCGATGGTGTTGCTCCAAAGATGGGTGACATATGCCAGAAGGTCACCTGTTGATCTGGACTTACGAAAACCGTATTGATGGTCGCTGATAATGTTAAGCCCTTCCAGATACTTTAGGAGTTGTTGGTTAATAGCTTTCTCCATTACTTTTGAAATTACTGAAAGCAATGCGACGGGTCGGTAGTTGCTTGGCAGGGTCTTTTTACCTTTCTTTGGAATGGGCTGGACACGCGCCGACTTCCAGCAGGATGGAAATATTCCTTTTTTGTAGGATAAGTTGAAAAGTCTACAATTATCAAAATATAGAAGAAAAAGTTTTTTTTACAGCTTATTATTTTTTTCACACGCTTTTTTCCTCTTCGTTCGTTGCCAGGGCCATACCTGAGGGGACCTACAGCTTAACGTGGGTTCCGAACCACGATCCTCGGTCATGCGACACCCCCTAAGGGCTGTCAACCCTTGGTTTCTTGCCATTGCATGACCTACCGATTGGGGAGTGTGTATCTTTTTCTGCACCCCACGAGATGTCCGATCTCATCCAACCTGGTTACCGGCGTGAATGGGGTGGGTTGGGAGATGATACATTTTACATTGTTTCCTGCATTTCTAAATCAACTTAATTTCGAACATACTTTTTTTATTGTACGTATGCCCACCCCGGGAATCGAACCCGGGTCGCCATAGTCGAATGCCAGTAACTCACCTCTGAGCCACCGCCGCGGTTTTGCAGCTTATTGTTTTAATGAAATCTAAATAAAAAAAAGAAAGTGTTAAATAAGTACTTTTCTTGCGTAAAAACCGGTTGAATCATTTTGCTTTTGGGACACTCTGTATATTATCTGATTAGCATTTTTTATGGACCATAACGTTTATAATTTGGTTCTCTAAGTTCACTTCCTATGTGTGGATTCATTTTCATATGCGGAACCTTGACTTTTTTTAGTTGATTTATAATTTACGACTTTTGTTCGTATTTTTCTACAGATGTTTTAGCTATTTTTTAAGAGTATATTTATATTCGAATGTAAAATTGAACAAAGGAAAACTCTTATCTAGGCATCTCTAATTAACATTAAAAAAGCGTTTGATTGGCGGCATATCCTGTTAAAAGGTCCACACAAAATTCGTGTGAAAATGTAATAAAAACAAGGACGCGTATATCCATTTGCTATTCCCCATGTTTTATCTTAACGCTGCGTGAAACCATTTTTTAGGGAGATTGTGATCAAAAACGTATGTTTTCGTTTGGACAGCTTTAATAAATTAATTTGTGAGTTTCCTTTGTCGAATATAAGTGATTCTGTTGCATGATTATGAAGGGACCTACATAATGTCGATTGGGCGAAATTTAGTTACCCCGTATAAAGTCATGGGAAGACCTTTTTTACGTTAAGTCAAATTGGCATATCTCAATACTACATTGTGTTTATTTTACAGCAATATCATGGTCATGGTCATCATCATTTTGTTATTGTTTTTACGAAGTGGCTATCTTGATTTTTATTGAACTATGAAATTAGTATATTACATAACGAGTGATTAAAGTGATACTTTTCAAACGAGGAGATATTTAGCACGAGGCGTCAGCCGGGAGATCTAAACATCATCACACAGCTGTACTGGCATCAAACTGCAGAGATTAGGATAGAGGGCATAACATCCGAAGAAACAGAAATTAGAAGGGGTGTTAGACAGGGGTGTGTCCTGTCTCCTCTCCTCTTTAATATATACTCGGAGGCAGTGTTCCGAGAGGCACTGGGGAATGCGAAAGAGGGCGTTAAAATCAACGGCATCCTTATTAATAATATACGATTCGCCGACGACACGGTCGTGGTTGCCGACAGCCTCCCGCATCTCCAGAATATAATGGATCTTATCGTTGAATATAGCACACAGTATGGTCTACACATAAACGTTGCCAAGACCAAGCTGGTTGTGTTCTCCAAGGCACCAAGGCAGACAATTCTTCAAATAAACAACCAGGTCGTAGAACAAGTGCAGTCCATTAAATATCTTGGAGCCCTCGTCAACGAGAACAGTGACCCTAAAATGGAAATCAGATCAAGAATAGAGCAGGCCAGAAGGACTTTCATCTCCATGAAAAACCTCTTCACAAGTGGAGACCTAGATCTGCAGCTCCGCATACGTATATTGCGATGTTACATCTTCCCAGTGCTACTCTATGGCTCCGAGAGCTGGACATTCTGCCAGTCGATGGAGAGTCGCATAGACGCCTTCGAGATGTACTTGTATCGCCGTATACTGCGTATATCCTGGGGTCCTGGGTGGATAGGATAACCAACGAGGAAGTGCTAAGGAGAATAGGTAAAGGCAGAGAACTGATGACAACCATCAAAGAACGAAAGCTCCAGTACATCGGGCAGGGAGCGGTACGAGTTTCTCCGACTCATCATCGAAGGAAAGATAGAGGGTAAACGATCTGTGGGCAGACGACAGAACTCATGGCTGAAGGATCTGCGCCGATGGTTCGGACGGACATCCATAGAGATTTTCAGAGGCGCGGTTTCACGCACCATTATAGGCAGTTGGATCGCCAACCTTCGTAGGGAGACGGCGTCCTAAGAAGAAGAAGAAGTCAGCCCAGTGCGGAAATTCTCCGAGTTTAAGAATAATCACTTTCACACGAGTACACTATTTTTCCTACGACCACAAAGAATTATTAAAAAAACCTTTGATTTGTGAAAAAAATATTTCAACTCTAGAGTGGAAATACAAGGCACACCCCTATTTATTAAAAAGAACAAATTTTAGTGTTTAACTTATTTATTTGTCGAGTGATTTCGAATTAGAGTTCTGAAATTAATAAAAAAGTTATGAATATACTGGAAAATCTATTACCAGTTAAAACAAGCCCCGCTGAAGAAAATGTCATATATTAAACTTAAACAAAATTTATAAGAAAATAAAAGAAACTCTAAAAGAATTAACATTTTAATTTGCAAATAAATAATTATATCACCCTAAAACAAAGTTACCCTGGGCGCCAAAGTAACATAGTCTATTGGTACATATTATAAATAAGTAAAGCAGAAAAAGTGTTACCAAAAAAATGGTAAATTTTAATGTTTTTTTAAATTTTTTTTTTATAGCTATTGTCGGGAACTCTGTAAGTTCCTTTGCCTCTTGGCTAAAGGCCTTTTTACATTGGGTGCAATTGCAAGAAAATTGGCCTGGACGCATGCGCTTCGACGACGTTTTAATCAGCTGATGCACGTTTTCCCATTTAAAACCTGCATCAGCTGTTTAAAACGTCCACAAAGCGCATGCTTTCAGGCAATTTTTTCTTGCAATTGCACCCAATGTAAAAAGGCCTTAAAATAATATGTAAAATTTCAAGAAAACTAGCTATAATTCCATAAAAATCTTAAACAATTACAAAAAACCTTCACGATATAATTCAAGCCACGATTTTTTCATAAATCGCTAGAATAGACAAAGCAGCACCGTGTCAGAATCGAAAATTATGTTTTGAGAAACAAACCTGTCTATTTTCAAGGCTGAAAGTCATCTCCATTCTTTGCAAATTAGCTATTAACTTTTATGTTTTATGGCTGGCGGCGAATTATTTCGCCTAGAGTGAATTTATACCAGGGAAATAAAAAAAAAATCTGTTAGAAAAACAATCGAGTGTTAAACGCGTGGCCTTGGAGGCCAGGTGGGCAAATATAATACAATACAATAGATTTTTAGTGCCTATATTTGCTATGTTGTTGGTAACTTTGCTACTAGCAGATTTCCAAAGGATTTGCAGTCGATACTTGTATTTATCCTGTACTCAAAACAACTAAAGCTAAATGATTATGTACCTAAAATATAAGGCCAGCCCTGCAGCCGATGATAAATTTTTAGTCAAAATGAAATAATGATTAATAAATAAATCTTAATATCTGAGTGCAAAGTTTGATTTATTGTCAGGTTATAGTTATTTCCTGAATTCTTTTGATAAACTGCTTAAATTCACCATAAATACATATCTTTTGTAGTTCCTGCGTAGTATGAGTTATTTTTCACCATAAAAACCGCAAGGAAAACTGCGTCACTATTTTTAGATGAAATAGTAAAACATAAATTTATAGAAGAAATATTAACAATAATTGTTTGTTTGCTAATTAGCGCCAAAATTTGGAGACTGCGTATAGATTTGATAATTTGCATGAGTTTCAAATACGTAGAATATAAAGTGCCTAAAAAAAATATAGTGACAAATAGTATAGGTGGACCCGACCACGATAAAGTTTGCCGTGTTAAGTTGCAGTTCTTCTTGGCCCGATTTACAATAAAACTAAACAAATTATTGAGTGTTTTATTTCATCAATGGAAAGGTGGTGCTATCTATGTGGACGTGAAAAAGTAATTTTCAAGCAGAAAAAAAAATCCTAGAAAAATATATTAGCTAATTAAAATTCTAAAATTAATTACTAAAGTTCATTATGTTATAACAAATATTGATTATTTTTTAAATAAAGGGTAGGGAGGGGTAAAAAATTCTATAATTTTTTTTATAATTACAATAAAGATATTTATTATTACCATATATTTTTTGTTAGGTTTTCTTTTGGTATTAATGTGTATTTTCCTGTTTCAAATATACTGTATGTACATACTTTGATTTTATACCTAAAATATTGTCCAAACAACGCGTTTTTTTACATTTCATTGAGCAAATCAAATCGTAAATAATAACTCTTACATTACTTTTCATTTTGCCACCCACACCTTGCTTTTTAACTATTTTAAAACCGCGCAATGGTAATAAAATTTCTTGATTAATAAATTGAGATTTTTCATGTCCAATTATTTTCTCATTAGCCTTTTTTGCGCACGTGTTCTATACCGGGGCTCATCTAAAATAAAACGAAAACCTGCTATTTTTTACTTTCACCTTCATATATTAAAGACTGTCAACCAAACGGGCAGGAATAATCCTATTTCAACCTGTCATCTTGAAAAGTCCTCTGGAGACAACGGCGGAGTTATGGGGTGACCAGGGTGGGTACCCAGTAAGCTGGACCGACCGAAAGGGTAATATGTCTATGGTAGAAACCCACTTTGCAAAATACAATACATTGTTTTTGTGTGAAAATAATTAATTTGGTTGTCACTATTCTAACACAGTAATTAGTTTTTACTATTAGGTGGGTTGCCTGGGGCAGCTCCTTTTTGAGAGAGATATACCCGATAAAATATAATGTATTTTGTAACTATTTTTCCGCTCAATTATCTTTTAATTGACACCCACCATTTTTAATATAGGTGCCAAAACAAAACGAAGCTTGTAAACTACTCATTCTGATGTTGACATTACACTATTTTCGAGATAGAAAAAGGAAAATAAAGCCAATGAATGGTAAATCTCGAATAAAATCATTTTCGTAATGGGGAGGGGGGGAACCTTGGAGCTCGGGTCTAAAAGTCTTGTAGAAAACGGTTATTTTATATAGAGATTAAGGTGTCAGACGCATATCGTTTTAGTTATTGATTTATCATGCAATTTTAAAGGAAAACGAGTAAAAAGAATAATATTTTATAGTATTTTTCTATTATATACTTGTCTGTTCCGTTTTCCCTTTTTAGAGCTATTTTAAATCAACTAACATATAACCCAGTGCAATACCGCGGTTGTGGCTCAGAGGTAGAGCTACTGGCATTCGACCGCGGCGACCCGGGTTCGATTCCCGGAGTGGGCATACGTACAATAAAAGAAGTATGTCCGAAATTAAGTGGATTTAAGAATGCAGGGAAGAGTGTAAAAGGTATCATATCCCAACCCACCCCATTCACGCCGGTAACCAGGCCGGATGAGATCGGACATCTTGTGGGGTGCGGAAGAAGGTACTCACTCCCCAATCGGTAGGTCATACAATGGCAATAAACCAAGGGTTGATAGTCCTTGGGGGGTGTCGCATGATTGAGGATCGTGGTTCGGAACCCACGTTAAACTGTAGGTCCCCTCGGGAATGGCCCTAGCAGCGAACGAAGAGGAAAAAAGCCTAATTCGAAAGAAGGTAGAACGGCAACCCAGTGCAATAAAATATTTTTACAACAAAAACAAAAACCAATTGGGTATTTATTTTTAAAGAGAAAAATTAAAGTAAAAATTTTAATTGAAACATTTTTTATGGATATGTGATACTTTATAATAAAAAAAATAGTGCGGAAAGAAACGAGAATGCTCTATTATAAATATACAAAACGGCACTTAAGAAAGGTGTATTTCAAAACCTAAGCATTTGCACCAAAAATTGCTCTTAGATCTACGCTCCTAAAATACATGATTTCTGAAAAAAGCATCAATTTTGGCGTGGTGAGCGATATTTACTTTATTTTTAATCATGAAAAACCGAGCCCGAAAAACGCTTGTTTGAGCCATACAACGCCTTATTTAACATTTTGGATTGACACCAATTATATATATTTTTCACAAATATAAAAAATGTTTTTTTTAATAAAGAGCCAGCTAGGAATATCAAAAAAAAATGTTTATAAAATAATTTAATTTTCGAAATTTGATAGTAGCTAGGTGAATTTTAAACGAATTTTGGGCGGTAGGGTGTTAAGCCAATGTTTAGGTATCCACAAAATAATGGCGTAGTCAAAATTGCTTGGGGGTGGAGATTAAAATTGAATTGATTGATTCCACTAAAATATCAATAGAGTTTGACTTAAAAAATATTTAAGCCGTAGATGCCTCTGCTTCTATTTTATATTCCTTTTAGATATAGAGGGTACCTATAATATATCTACATATGTGCAATATGCAATTGCTATAGTTGTTGCGGTTATTCTTCAAAGCTCAAAGAAAGCCAAGGCGTGTCGGAAATGCAAATGTCGATTAAATGTCGCATTTCTGCATGTGCGATGCACATAAGTGCTATGCACTTGTGGTCCCCTTAATAAGCTGCATTTAAATCACTTATTATTAAAATATTTACTTGTACACAAGCACATGCGGCGGAGGAAAAATATCGTGGTGATTTTTCAGGTTCTTTTTACCTTATCACAAGTGGTGTTCTATTTTCACCATTGAATAAAAAGACTTAGAGAAAGGAGATAAATGGCGTTTGTTCTTGGCCCGAATTATAGAAAACTAAGCAGATCGTTGAGTTTCTTTCTTACCAATGGAGAGGTGGTACCTATATTGGTGTGGGAAAGTTATTTTTATGCAGAAAAAAAATCGAAGGAAACGAGGCAAATAAAAACCCAAAATTAAATTACTAAAGTTTATTGTATATTTCGCTTGGAGCTGGTAACTTTGGAGAAGAATTTAGAAATATTGCTTATGCTTGGTTGATGCCTATAAAGACTACGACTATGGTTTAAAAAATGTTATACATTCACTCATAATGTTAAAATAAAAACACGAACAGAACCCTCTCTATCTTAATTTACTTGACGTTTTTATCACCAGGTCCTATTTAGTCCATTATACGGGTCAAAAATTCGTGTTTCTTGTTCCAAATAACCGAATTTGTTTGGGATACGGGTCAGAGTTATCGATTATTTTTGTTATTTATGACTTTTTTAATTATATTTAGACGCGTATGTAATTATAACAAGTAATTACACTGGGATATTAAGCAATTAGAATTGCTGGTGCCTCTGTTGTAATTGTAAAGCTGATTTTTTACTGTAAATGTCATTTTAAACCGTATCTGTAAATAATAAAGAGTCAACTTGGACTAGAAGAAAGTCCCATCTAATTTATTCTAATCCACTATTATTCTATTGGCCTTCAAAGTTCATTTTTCGCTTCTCATTGGCTTAATCAATTAAAAATTAATATTACACCATGCAAAACTCGACCAATCGACAGTATTTCTGATCGCTTTGATCTACTGTTATCTATAGCAGACCCTGCACGAACAGACGGACTGACAGTCCTGAATGATGTCAATCCTTGGTCATATTCCCATCAGTCTTTTATCTAATGGGAATTTACATCAATCTTTGAAATTCCTTTATTAAAACTGCCAGTCTAAACTCTATAGATTGTTGGATCCCTTTTTACCGTGATTTTTGCCCGTTTCTTGTTCACAAAGAGGCTGAATTTTTTATTGGAGTTTTTATATAAAGGACAGAAATGTAAACAACAATGTTATATTTGTGGCATCTACTCTAATTTATATACAGGGTGGAATTTTTAACTGGAATAAATTCAGTATTAGAAAGCCTTTTTATTTGCGGAGAAAATACGGAAATGAAATACGGGTGCCTTTATTTTTAGTTTGGTACACTTTTTTCGTCCCGTCATGAACTTAACCCCTCTTTTGGGGGTAGAAACCGCCCCAACTTTTTTTTCTCAAATGTAAAGGTATGTATTGCGATAGCTCGTTGAAAATGGCAAAAAAAAAGAAATACGACCCACTGTTTACTTTTGCATTTAGGTTTTCCAGACGCAATTTTTTCTATTGTAAAAATTGTTGAAAATGTTGCCCATTTTTTTCTTGACAAAACCCTAATATAAAATAATATTCATTCTTGACATTATGTACCATTTCCGGAATCCGGAATTATTTGGCGAATTTCGTATTTTATGCCCTTTCCAACGAGCTATCGCAATACATACCTTTACATTCGAGAAAAAAAAGTTGGAGGCGGTTTGTACCCCCAAAATAGGGGGAAATTTCATGACGGAACAAAAAAAGTGTACCAAACTAAAAATAAAGGCACCCGTATTTCCTTATTTTCTACGAAAATAAAGAGGCTTTCTAATACTGAATTTATTCCAGTTAAAAATTCCACCCTGTATAATGCCAAATTATTGTAAATATATACATACCTACATAAATTTGTCTCAAAAATTAAGAAAATATGTTACAGCAGTACTTTACTGAACAAAGCCAAAAATCTTACAAGGAAAGGAACTTGGTTTTTGAAAATTTAGTAGAATAAATTTACCATAATTTCTAATTGTGATTTTATTTGCAGGTATGAAATCCGAACAAGGAACCAAATAAATATTCGAAGATGTGATTTACTAAGACAAATTCTTGTATGTGACGTTATAGACAAGTAAGTTATAGAATTACAGAAAACCACACTTAAAAAACAGTCTTTTAAAAGCATCCGACAAATATTTCTAAATTATTTTTCAAGGTTCTCTCGCTCCGAATCCTGGCCATGATTATAAATGGATTTTTAAAAACTTTTTAATTCTCAACTCTACAAATATTGGAAAGTGTCAGAAAGTTACTTTTATTAAAAATTAGTAGTTTGTACAACAAGAGTGGATATGATGTCCATATCGGACGAGGAAGTAAATTGAGCACGACGCCGTAGGCGGAGTGGTCAAACTCCGAGGGCAATATGGAAAATCCACTCGAGTTGAACAGTATATGTTTTCTACGACCTTATGCTAAAAAATGTAAAAAAAAAGTTTGCAGGTTGCCGGGCTCGAACTCACGACCATCCACGTCTGAACTATTGAGGCGTTTAGTTAATTATCGGAAAACCAACTGATAAATAATGCTACATGAAATTAATTTTCTATGCACATTCAGCAGGTTGCATTATTGATAAATCTATTAAAAATGCGTCTAGATTTTATTATATTGAACAAATTGTATCATATACATTATATAATTTGGTGTCTTGAAAAAGAAGGCGGAGCCTCAGTAAAAATAATATACTGTGATTGGTCAGTACTTTTAAAAACAACAATGGCCTCTCTGTAATTGACTACTGTGATTGGTCAGTCTAGGATGGATATGAGATTTTCCCGCACAGTTAACTGGAATAGCTTACTTTACTCGCCACTTAAGTGTAAAGGAAACAGCAAATTTCCATGCGGGAGTAGAAAAAAATTGTTTTTAATATTGTTTACAATACTATAAACTATATAACGAAGTCGTAACTACTCTTCAGAAGGGACATTGTAAATTAAAATGAACTATTGTAATTATGTTTAAGGTTTTCATTGGCTTATGTCTATTTCTTCGAATTTTTTTCTGTATGAAACTAACTTTCCCGCACCCACATAATATGTAGATACCACCTTTCCATTAGTGAAAAAAAACCCAATAAGTGGCTTAGATTTTTTGTATTCGAGGTAAAATAACCGCAATTTAGTACGGTAAATTTCAGCGTGGTCAGATCCACTTAAAATAGTGAAACATTCAGATTATACACACAATCATATTTTGTAGATAAAACAAGAAAATACAAATTCTATTGGTATTTTAGAAATTTCTGACATTCCAGGAAAAAATTTAATCAGTTCCACATTGTACAATGTAAAAATGTTATCTTTTCAGTAAATTGGGGGTCTTTATTAACAATGCTACTTTTCCAGTAATCTAGGAAATTTTATTACGTATTTACTGTATTATTGCTTTGGATTTTTGCGAGTTTTGCAATCAATTAAAGCCACTTTCTAACAGCCTTAAAAATTAAGGATATATTTAAAAAATTTGTATTAATGATTTCCGAGAGTTTAAAAATAACGCTATATTATGTCAGTAACACAAATGCTCATTGAGAACTGGAATATAGCGCGACTAGATAAACTAATAAAATATTGAACATACTGGGTAAACAGCATTTTTTTCTCCCAAATGAATACAAACATTCTAGCATTTTCCAGGCGAGCGGAAAGTGTTTATTATGTATAAAGTTGTTAAAATTTAATTGCAATTAAATGATAATTTTTTCTTCGGAAAAATAGAAAGAAACACTAATGTAAAGGGGATCCTACACAATCACTCAAGTTGACAGTCTTGATAAGAGAATGACAGTATTACTGATCACGTAAGTGCAAATTTCAGGGATTAATGACCATAGATTCTCTAATCGGGTTGCACAACATTTTTTGATAATAATCAACTAACCAGCAATTTTGACAATCACAGTGGTCCGGTTACCTTATTTATTGCACTTTATTTTTCCAGAAAAATCTTGATTATCTGTCTGTATTTTAATATTATATGCTATGTATACTTCTTTTACAATGGTAGTAGCCCTAAGTCTAAAATCATAGAACTACAATGTTATTACTGTTTAAAATTATTATGTAATAAAATGTTTTTAAATAATATGTTGATTGTGGTTAGCCCTGAAATCTTTTAAACGTATTTACATATTTTTCAAGAAAAGAATAATTATTGTCTCTGCTATTTTCACATTATAAGCATCCACCATCGCTTTTGGGGATTTTCCGCTAGCGCGTTGCATTAAGAGCAATCGACCAAGTTTTTAAACTTCATGCGAAATTATATCTATGAAATTAGGCGAAAAACATTGCGTGAAGACTAAAAACGCAATACTGTGCGTTATGGTGCATAAAAAACACAACTGTGCGTTATGATGCCTAGTATAACAATCAAGTTAGCCTTAAACCACTCTAATCGTGACGTTTTAAATATTTGACAGTGACATTGTCAATATTTGAGGTTCGAAGTTCAAATGGATACTTTATAAATATAAACCGATCTTCAATTTATTAGTAATAGTCGTAAAAAGAGTATAGTACGTATTGCGTGTGTAAAGCATTTACTCACTCATATAATTACCGCACTCGCCGCTACGCGGCTCGTTCGCAATTTTTCCATTTGTGCGTAGTATACTTCTTACCACATGCACTTAATACACGTAATATAATATTTTATTTTTATTACGATTACTAACTGAAGTTCTGAAGTTGTATTTTTTCCACGTTCGCGTCTTCAACATTGGAAAGACAGAAATACGATCTATTTTTTCTAGAGGATTATCTGGTTATTCTCTATTAAAACGACTGTATAAAAATAAAACCATAAACAATTATCTTACATTATTGATAATATCAGGGCAAATCAATAGATAAAAAAAATACGAACAACCTTCGAAAAAAATATTATTGATATATTTCCAAATTTTAGTGCACGAAAAACTATTAATTCAGCTGTCGTTGAAATTGACACAACAAATAAATCGTTTTTGAAAAGCGTTTTAATCACTCTGCTTGTTGGAATTCGTCCAACTAGGTTCGTCGGTGGTCCATCCCTCGTTGAAAATGAAAATAAAATATTGTATTTATCAAGGTTAGTAAAAATTATTGTGATATTTATTTATCTAAAAAATAATTTAAAGCACCTGTTTATTAATTGATCAATTGAAATTTTCGTACTATTAATAATGTGGGGCTTAAGCCCCGTGTAGAAATCCTACTACACCTCCTGAAGATGTATTCTAAAAAAAAAGTTCGACCGCGTAATAAGCCAGCATCTCCAAAAGATTACTTCTAAAAAAAGTAGTCCTATATAGAAAAACTCCTGGTCTAGAGAGGCTAATCTTTATTGAGCGGAAGGGGAGGGGGGGATTAAGCCCCCTCTAGTTGTGCCTATGAACAGAATGGAATTATTCTTAAAAATCAGGAAAACAAATTTTAAATAAATAAACGAGAACACACTGTAATGGAAAAACTAAAAAATTGAACAAAAGCTCCCTTATTAGATGTTCAAAATGTTCGTCATTGTGATCTAATCAATAGCGAAGTATGTCTCTAAATTCTCATAAGACGTTGTCAAAAGTATTTTATCGAATTTCACTTATTTCATTTCTAATATAAGACTTTAAATATCAGTCAGTTCAATCTTATTTTTTAAATCAGCCTTACAAATACAAGTCCAACGGGGTGATGTTTGGGGATATGGCAGGCCACTTAATGTCACATCTCCTCCCCATTCACTGATTTGGGAAATTCCCAATACAAGACTGGGTTAGCAGGCCGATTAGGATCGGTTTAGGTGACTTAGTCACCATGACTGCAGAGGGCAATAATGAGGTGAATAAATTTCTAAACTCTTCATATAATTAATTGTTTTAAAAATTAATGTTCTTTAAATTCAAACTACATTCTGTATGTACCTACATACATTTCGGTGAAAGTCCATGTTTGAATTAAGAGCGAAAAACTCGCATAGAATACTGCAAATATCTTTCAAATGTGAGTGATGCCGTTATTTAATAATATTTATGACAGCGAACGTACAAAAAGCCAAATTTTTATGATCCATAAAGTAAGATGTTACTGTTAATTTATTGTTTGTTTTAATGAATTTTTTGCAATTAAATTGTCATTATTCTGCTGTTTTTTTGTTGTGCGAACAACAACGAACGCTTTATCGACCTCATGGGGAGCTAATTAAAAAAAAATTAATTAGAAATAAAAAATTTCAATCCTATAATAATGAGGTTTCTTCCTTTTCTAAAATTGATAATTATGATGGTATTTACATTGTTAAGTCGGTACCATAAATAGTGTTTTTTATCAGTAAAACTGTTGCTCTCATTAAACACCTGCTCAGATACAACCAAGTTGAGAATTCTCAAAATAACCAGGATAAATGACGTAGGTCTGACAATAGCTTGCTACTGAGCATGCGCTTCATCGGTGGTTTTCTGTACTCTGATTAAAAGACATCCCTATTGGTCGCAAAATAGATGCAGCTTGTCATTCTTGTCTTATGTTTTTGTTTACACCTAAATTATTGTGGGATTTTGATTTTTTTTTGCTTAAAATAATTGTTCTTTTCTTTATTTAATCATGGAAACAGGGTTTGAAAAAAACACTAAAACTTTCAGTCATTATATGTCTATTTTTTTTTGTCAATATATATATAGTTTCTTGTAATAAGTAACAGAGGATTTATTATTGCCTAATAAGGTCCAATGATCATAAAACAAAAAAGATTGTAAATTAGAATGTTTCCAAATAAAACTTATCGCGGATCAATAAAAATTTTATTTAGTACACTTCAAAAGTGGCGACAAAATTAACAATTTTTATCTTAAATTTTCTAAACTTTTGACAAGACCTTCCTTAGAATATTGATAACGGACGAAGGTAAAAACGGTAGCTGTTTAAAGATAATACACTTGTACTTAAGAGAAATAGACCAATATTTTCAAATTCTTCTTCCAGGTGAGCAGTAGTAGCATCTGTAGGTAGAGTCTAAATTTAAAAAGTTTTTAAAAATCAATTAAAAAACATGGACAGGATTCGCGTCAAGAGAACCCAATGTTTTTAACATATAAAGATATAATTTCGGATGGTGCAGGTAACTTTGAGGAAGAATTTAATAATATCGTTCGGATCCACGAAATGATAAATTCATAAATAATTAATATTTTTATGTTTACTATATTATATTTTGTTGTTAATATTTCCAAAAGCTTTGTCGAAAAGATGTTTATTTCTGACATTAAAGCATACTTTTTTTGACTTTGACTATATACCTACTCCAGGTCCAAAATTACTGTCACTGGCTTATCGCTTTTATATTGAGAGCAGTGGGTTATACGAAGTCAGTGGAGAAAATTCCATAAAAATAAATATTTTTCGTTGTTTTTTTCTCTAACTTCACACAACCCGCTGCACTATATATGAAAGCGATGCATAACTGACAATAATTTTGGACTTAAGATATATGTACATAAAGTGTAATACGCACAGTGATAGATATTGTAATCATTTTTACCCTTTTTAAACAACAACATTACCGTTTCGGCAACCAGATGCATGCTTTTCAGGCGGCTGATTAATACCTATCGGTTCTTTTTCGTAAGAAGAAATCTTAAGATAAAGTGTAATATGTAGGTACCATCCTAGAAACATCTGTTTCCCAATTTTTGCGTCCAATCCTTTATCACTCTGAATGTTCTATAAATTACTAGGCCAGAATATCGAGGCTAATAAAAATAGATTTAATATTCCCCATATTTTATTTCACTCTATTGAACAGATCCAGAATCCAAAATATTTCAGCTTTCATCATAAAGTCGATTTTTCGGTACAAAATCCGCGTATTTAAAAGTTTATGATTGTTGCTCGAGATGCGAAAACAGATCAAACAACTTTCGAAAGTCTGTTTGACATAAAAATATTTAAATGTTGTTACAACTTCGTTATTTTCAAAATTATGTTCGCTCTAAGATTATTGGGTCGCTCTGATGTCAAAAAAAATGTAGTTTTTATTATGAATGACAGAAAATAATATATTATTTTTAAGAGATAATAATTATGTATGACAGATATTATTATTAAAATATTAATTTACGGTATAATAAGATTTTTCCAATAAAACATTTTTAGCCTGTTTTTTTTTAATGTTTTAAAATTTGATATTTGACAGATTTAGTCGCTTTTAAGTAATAAACGTTATAAAAGACATTCGCGAGTGGAAAATCCCCAAAAACGATGAAAGACCCTGAAAAGTTAAATTATAAGTAATAAAAAATTACAATTTTAATGAGCACAACACGTATAAAAGCTATGGAACTATGAAATTAATATTTCAACTGCAGTTTCACACAACGGCAGAGAAATAAAAAAAAATAGGTCTCTGTAAACACCGAATCTAGGTCACACTATATCTCTATGGTCATTAATCGCGATAAATACAGGGTGGGCCAGAACTGTGCGACAGGAAATAGTTAAATAATGGTTGATGATGGTTTGTTGCGTTGGTGGGTGATTTATTACCATTAGAATAAAGAAAAGTAGATGAATAAAATTTGGTTAATTAGTTTGAATTAAAATAAAAATCTAATTTTATGTTTTTTAATTATTTTTATGAGAAAAATTATTTTTGAAGACCCGAAGTTTTTAGTTTTTCATTCCTTATGCTTGTTTTTGATACCTCGCCCAGTCAGGCTCTGAATTTTAGGGGCGGGTCCAGAAATCAAGTAATATCTAGTTTTTAGTTAAGAGCATCCGACCAAAATACTGCGTTCTCTTGACCCCAACCTGGCCATGTTTATTAATGAATTTTAAAACTTTTTTTTTGGGCGGCCATGTCTCGAACCTGTAAAAGAACTGTTCAAAGAAATCCTTATTTTATTTTTAATGGTTATTTTTTATTGTCCATTCGCCGTGGTTGTTAAAATTTAAATTTACGAAATACGGCGCGCTTTATGGCCCATTTTATTATATTTCCCGAATCAAAATAAAAACAAAATGGAAACCACACGCAAAATACTTTATTGCTGTTGTAAATTGTTTAAATATATTTCATGCGCGCATTAAAGAGGATGAAGATTATTAAGTTTTGTTCAACATTTTTTTAAATTTTCCACGGGCGTCTAAAGGGGGGGGGGGGCACTCGCCCTCCTTATTACATAACTTATTTGATTTTTAAATTCTTCTCAAAAGTTAGCAACTCATTGCGAAATTGTATCTAAATATCTTATGAAAGTAGTTCATGACTCAAAGTAGACCATGCGAAGATATGGGAAAAGTCTTCTCCATCAAAAAACATTGCGTTCTCTTGGCTTGAATCCTGGCCAAGTTTAGCTTTTTAAATTTTGACTCTACAGATATTGCAGAGTGTCAGAAAGTTAATGTTAGTTATTTTTGGGTTTTCATTGGCTTATATTTTTTTTTATAAAAATAACTGCCCATCACACCCACATAAAGGGTGATTTTTTAAGAGTGTCTGAACTTTAAATTTAAATTAAACAACAACCATATTAGATATCTCTAAACTATTTATTTTATGTGAAATAACACTTAATGGCATTAATGTTTGAAAATAACTTCAGTCAAATGTCCGCCGCGGCTTCTTCTAACAAAGCGCATTCTGTCAATCCAATTTCCGACCACTTTTTCAAGCAATTCGGGACTTATGCCTGCAATTGTCCGCGTTATGTTGTGTTCTAATGCGTCAATATTTGCCGGTTTATTGGCATAGACCAATGATTTAACGTAACCCCACAGAAAATAATCTAATGGCGTTAAATCACATGACCTTGGGGGCCAGTTGACAGGTCCATTCCTCGAAATAATTTTCTCACCGAATTCTTCCCTCAATAAATCCAGGGTTGCATTGGCTGTATGACATGTGGCTCCGTCCTGTTGAAACCACATCTCGTCCAAATCAATACCATTCAAATTTGGAATTAAATATTCATTAATCATCGCTCTGTAACGATCCCCATTAACTGTCACGCGGTTTCCAGCTTCATTTTTAAAAAAATACGGCCCAATAATGCCACCGGCGTATAATCCACACCATACCGTGCATTTCTCTGGATGCAACGGCAATTGTTGAATCATTTTGGGATTATGTGCACTCCAAATGCGGCAATTCTGTTTATTGACGTAACCGTTTAACCAAAAATGAGCTTCGTCGCTGAACAAAATTTTGCGGTAAAATTGTGGATCAAGTTGCAATTGACTAAGAGACCATTCAGCGAACGTGCGACGCAAACGATGATCTTGCGGCTTAAGTTCTTGGGTAAGCTGAATCTTGTAAGGCACCAGACCAAGATCTTTAGTCAAAATTGTCCACGTAGTCGAATAACAAAGCCCAACTTCTTGTGAACGTCTACGAATTGACAAATTTGGGTCTTCATCAACACTGGCAGCTACAGCGTCAATATTTTCTTGGGAACGCACAGATTTTTGTCTGGTTTTTGGTTTAATATCGAGTAATGTAAATTGCGTTAGAAATTTGTCTATAACTCGGCGAATACCTCGTTCGGTTGGGCGATTATGAGCACCATAGAATTCACGAAGGGCTCGATAAGTTTGGCACACAGAACACTGGTTTTGATAATAAATTTGGACAATTTGCAAGCGTTGCTCTGGTGTCATTCTTTCCATAATGATTTGCCAGACTATCCTGAATAATTCTGACACTACAAGCGCGAAAAGTGACAGTTCATTTCACAGCCTTCTCGGATAAAAGTTCGGACACTCTTAAAAAATCACCCTTTACTTTATACTGGTGAAAAAAATCAATAATTTGCTCGATTTTTTGTAATTTGGAAAAAAAAAGAAATATACATAATAAATAAAGTTGTATAAATAACAAAATAAAATAATGGCGCATTATAAAAAAAATCATTTGAAAATGTTAATTGGAAACAAATATGGTGGCCATATTGGCGCCATATAAATCTTGATTTAACGACTTTAAATTTGATCTGTATTTATGCGTACATGGGACGTGGAGTGTTATACTATTAAGTGGGTCCAAAAGCGCTAATATTTGCCGCGTTAAATTGCGCTTCTTCTTGAACCGAATTACAAAAAACTAAGAAATTATTCAATTTTTTTTTCACCAACGAAAAGGTGGTAGGTATAAGCACAGAATACATATACGTTTGAAGTACGTAGAACAATTTGGTTCTTTGAGGAAGATACGTGAAGTAAACCAGCCTTAATGAAACAAAAATATCGAATATCTCTCCACTTAAAAAAAAAACATCCTGCAAATTAGGACTACTTGTTTTATCGAGGTCAAAAGTATTAATCTTGATTATTTATTATTGTAAAAAGGTACTGAAACTCGAAACTATGTTTAAAACATTGTTTAGCTAAATACACAAATGATGTTTATTTTTTTTATTATCCGTGTAAGACTTATATTCACTACTTTGTTCAGTTCTACTTCCTACACATCAGTTAAAAATTATTTATGCAAAACGCGAATGGCAGGTAAAGATAAACAAATTTATTTTATTTCTAAGGCGTATAAAATGAGCTGAATTACCATAGAGATAGTGGAGATTATAAAAATTTACTTGTTTTCTAAAGAAAAGTTGTTTTACATATAAACAAACACCCAGACACGCGTGGTCCCAGTTTTCAAGACAAAATTTCTACAACCACCTCAATAAAAAAGGTTATTTATTTTTTTTTGTTTCCGTGAGCCAAAAATTGTAGGACATGCTTATTCTCTACAAACTCCAAACCAAATAGAGGTTTTTTTAATTTAAACCAGCAAATCCTGATATAAGTATAGCAGAAAAATAATTTTTTCTACTTTTTCTTACTAGAAAACGTAATTTTCGACCCCGAAACAAGGGAGGAAAATTCCCTTTAAGATTTCTAATAAGCAGGAGGTTTTCTTCTGTTATAATAAGAATAACCGAAGAACATGCTTCATATTTTGACAAAAGTGTGCGAACAGTTACAGATAGAGTGGAATAGTATGCAAGTTCCAGTGTCGGCTCGTCGATATTGACTATGGGAGGGCGCAGATCTAGGTACGCAAAATTGAGATAGTTTTCTAATTTTTGAGGAAATGGCTGAAATGCATGACTTACTAATTCATATCGGAAACATTAACCAGGAAAATTTACCACGATATGATTCACGTTTCTTAATTTTTTTAAGAGCACCCGAACAATATCTTTTAATGGTAATTCTATAGGGGTCTTTCGAAATAGTGTTAGGGGGCGTTATTTAATTCAATAATTACCTGTTCTTTTCTTTCTCAATGTATTCATAATTTATAACTAGGCTGATAAGTACTATACATCTGTACACTACTTAATATATCCATGGATATCACTTTAGACTTCCAAGTCTGTAGATATCCCGTGTATGTTAATAAATAAATAAATTAATTCTTCTCCAAAGCTAGTGATGGAAGAGGTTGATCGGTGTTTTTGAAACATCGATATTTTGTTATCGATGTTCGATGTTTTGTGTAATGTTGTGTTGTTGTAATTTTGGGTCTGTTTGGATTAAAGAGAAATTTTGGTGGCAGGAACGTTTTTCTAAAAGTAATTTGAGATTGAAGAGACGTTTTGGTGGCAGGAACGTTTTTTTAGGAGTAATTTTGGATTGAAGAGAAGTTTTGGTGGCAGGAACGTTTTTTTAGAAATAATTTGGGATTGGAGAGAAGTTTTGGTGGCTGGGACTTTTTTTTTGATCCAGTGGACGCCGAGGTTTTTTCTTAACATTAACATTGATGTTTTAACAATGATGTTTTGTTGACATTGATGGCAAACATCGATGTTGATTTGTCGATGCCCCATCACTATACGGAGTCATCTTTATAGTATTACTTTATAATTTCTAGAAAGATTTGCCTTTCGGCAGCTCTGAAGAAGTACTTAGTAGATATGTACATGCACTGGCACTTTATCGCTTTTTTTATCATTTCCTTGAGGTTTAACTTCCTCATTTTTTTACTATCTGTCAAAGAAAAACCACAAGACGAGAACCCAAGCATGTGAATATTCTTTATGCCAAAGGCGATTCGAAGGCCGTTGAATGTAACTTCTATCGAATTTTTTTATTACTAAAACAGCAACATTAAAATTCAAGGTTACGCAAAGTTCGCGGGTCCGACCGCTCGTCTGGATCCTGTGATATGTATACTAAATTGGGTTGGTTCCATTCAAATATTTGTCTAGAGCCATTAGAAATCATGGGCGTAACATCCGGAATGCTTTAGAAAATTATATAACACATTTAAGAATGGTAAGATTCTTAAAAAGTCGAAAAAAAGTTTGTACTTATTATAGGTTTGTGTTAAGTCTTTTCTTAACTATGCCTGTCCAAGTTTCAGTTATTTACCTCAAAGGACGTTTTCACATCTACCAGCACCGACAACAACGCCAAAGGACGCCAAATATATATATCGGGTCGTTGCAGGGGCCGACTTGCCGTCATGGAATATCCGCCCCACTCGTGTCGTCTCCGATTTTTTAAAATATTTTGTGTTGCTGTGCGTTGTTTTATTGAATTTAAAATGACAAGAATACTCTGTATATTATTTCTTTTTGAATTGTACTAA
This sequence comes from Polydrusus cervinus, assembly GCA_935413205.1. Lineage (NCBI taxonomy): Eukaryota > Metazoa > Arthropoda > Insecta > Coleoptera > Curculionidae > Polydrusus > Polydrusus cervinus. The sequence goes on from OW284514.1 coordinate 2,211,084, forward strand.
GAATTCTATACTTATTTTACATATAATACTGTTTTTAAGATATTGAGATATAAATACCTAATGACATTTATTCTACTTAGGCTGCCGCGTCCAAATGGCGCATCTTAGAAAAAAACGGGTTTTACACTTAATTTTTTATTTTCTACCCAAAAATACCAACTTACTGTTTAACAGTTTTAATCCTGTAAAACCGCGTCATTGTAGATATCACTTATTTACGCCACTGCACTGGAGAAGATCATTTTCACAGCGGTTTATGTTAACATACCAGCTGTCTACTATAAAAGTTTTTTATTTTGCAAAAAAATTTTAAGCGATATTTATTGAGCTTGTTTAGGGGAGGACGGGGGAATTCCGCGCTCGGGGGAATTCTGCGCATCGATATTTTGCAGCTCAGTTCAATTATTTCAAAATTTAAACACAGGCGCGCCCTCTCGTATTTACCCAGCGAACATCCGCTCGTAATTTAACGGCATTCGTAGTGTTGGTATAGACAAGGTAGCCGATTGTTTGTTTTTCGACGCGCTGATGTAATTTTCGAGTGAACTTGGAATAGTGGTAAGTGCCTTTTATTATTAATTTTTAATAAATCTATTGCATGACTGTTTTGCTTTATATGTGTAAATAATTTCATGCACAAGAACAATTAATTGTATTTCGTCATTAACTGTCAGTGATAAATTAGGTTAGGTGACTCACATCGGGGGAATAACGCGCAGCTGCAGCGGGGTAATTTCGCGCTGCGCGGTATTACCCCATGTAAAAATTTATGTCTATATTTAGTATTTGTGTTGATGAAGGTTGCCACGATGGAAAAAGGAATATCAGGGTTCCGCGCGGCTGGAATATGGCCCACAGACCCTAATAAGTTCTCTGAAGATGATTTCAGATTACACTGATGTTTCAGATATGCAAATAGCAATTAACCTTAATGAAACCGATCTTAATTATGAATATACCACTTTAGAACAGTCAAATTTAACTGTTGAGCAGATGACCAGACCACAACCGGAACCGTCGAGATGTGGCGACACTCTGGAGAGGACTTCACCTAGAAATACAAAGAAACAGTCAATAAACCAGTGGGCCGAACCACAACCGGGACCATAGGGATATGATGAAACCATGCACAGGACACCGCCTAAGAATATTGGATGGCAGTCAAACCTGCGAGCTGAACCACAGCCCGGAACATCAGGAAGTGTTAAAACACATTTTGCATCATCCTGTTTCAATTTTCCGTCTTCATTAAAAGTTACTATTGAAAAGAGAGCATCGCTTCCTGGTCCAATTTCAAACAAGGGTTTTAAATCACGTGCAAAACAACACTCCGAAATTTTCACTTCTACGCCATTACAAACTCAGTTAGAAATAAAACAAGAAAAGAGGAATCTTAAGAAAAAAGCCGAAGAGTTGAAGAAATCTTAAAACCGGAAAAGACAGGCAGAAAAAGCAGCAAAACTGGCTAATAAAGCAAAGAAACGACTACTGAGCAAGAAACCTAGATTAAAAAACTTACATGGAAATTTGTTTTGTTTACAGTATATTTGATTTTCACCTAAACAACAAACTTTGTTTTTAGTTTCTCGGCTCTATTTAATCTCTGCGCATAATTACCCCATCGCATGCGCGGTATTACCCAGTACGTGGGGGAATACCGCGCAAAGACAGTTTTTCAAACAATTTTTTTTTCTTAATTGGTATACGTAGTTAAACCTTTTTCTTGTGGTAAGAAGGTTCCAAAAAGGTGCAAGATTCAGTAGTGAAATTATGAAAGTTTTTGTGTACATTGGAAGGATTTTGTGAGCATTTTCCCTTAGGTGCGCGGAATTCCCCCATCCTCCCCTAAAATATATATTTTATAAGATTTTTGGCACTTAAAAAAACTCATCGGTTTTTATAATTGTCATTTCTTGCCCTTCTTTCGAATTAGGCTTTTTTCCTCTTCGTTCGCTGCCAGGGCCATTCCCAAGGGAACCTACAGCTTAACGTGGGTTCCGAACCACGATCCTCAGTCATGCGACACCCCCCAAGGGTTTATTAACCCTCGGTTTCTTGCCATTACATGACATACCGATTGGGGAGAGTGTACCTTCTTCCGCACCCCACGAGATATCCGATCTCATCCGGCCTGATTACCGGCGTGAATGGGATGTGTTGCCTTCCTATAATAAGCAGTTTAGATGCTATGAAATCCTGCGTTGAGAGTGGGCCACCCCGTATATATATTTTTTTTAATTATTAAACTCCTTTTTGAAACAACTTGTACAATTAAGCTGAACCAAAACACACATCATAATAATTCGCCGGAAGTTAATTAAAAATTAACAAAATGGCGTCTCTTGTTGAATCTCTTATCTCTTTCATAAAATTAATTGGTTAAGCTGACTTTTCGTTTAGCCCTAATTAGGCCATTATTTCATCTTTACACCAAAATTTGTTTATTATTGCGTAAATGTGTACCTACAAAATAATTATATAGCTCTGATAAAATATGTGCATATACATATAGAGCCTATTAGTAGGAAATAAGTAGTATGATACATAAAACGCCACACCTTTAGCAGCCAACAACCCAAGAATCCAAAAATATGGCATTTAAAAAATTGGTAAATCCCCTTGCCCCGCAGTTTTTTCGCTATATACAGAGTCATGCACTGAAAACTTTCCACTCAGGTTTATTTTCTTAATAAGCTCGGCTCGAGTTCTCAGGGGGGCATACTTTTTTTGCTATTTTGAACCTCTACGGCGGAGTGGCTTTTACCCCCCTAAAAAGAAGGGAGGGGGGTTAAATGATACTTTTTTTAAGGGAATTGAATTGTCTTTTTAATAGAAGCTGCAAGCGATTTTTCTCCAAGTTTTACCATAAATAAACTGTAACGAAAGTGTAAAAAGTGTAATTTTTCAAGTACAAGCGTCTCATTAACTGTGTCTTTTGGGTATAGACAACATTAGGAAATTTACTTGCTTGCAAAAATGTTATAAAATATAAGGTTAGGTTTAAAAAAAAAATTTCTTGCAGCGTTCTTGCGCTACCTTGTAGAACCAAAAATAGATCATTTTTTGGTAAAGTAAAAATACATTTTACAAAATGTGTCCCCTCTGAAAGTATTACCAAAATAATTTCTCTTTTAAAAACCAAAACAGACAGAAACCATCATTCTAGCAAGATCTATCAACATTTATTTCTACACAACCATTCCAATTAACAAAAAGTAAACAATTAAATATTTATACAAATTCACCAACAATCTTACTTGAAATTTAGATAAATAGGCGTGGGGAAACCCGTTTAGATTGTTACACTTTCTAGATTACTACCATTTTCATTGTATTGTATTGTATTGTATTGTAAGAAGTTTAGAAATATTGACCTCGTGCCCTTAAATTATTACGTATTTTTTCTCGTAAGGTCTGTATTTGAAAATACTTATATATGCCAAATTTTTGTTCTACAATAAACAATCTGATTTATTTTTAAAATGAGTGTTACCTTCTGCCCTGTTATCCCCTACTCGCTGTTCTGAATCATACACTTGAAATTAACAATAAAATGGCGACCACAAAATAAAACCTGCATTTTATGCATTGTTCCTTAAATGGGCCCCATATGCTAAATGTTTAAGAAATGCAGTGCCGTACTGGACGGGGGGTCAGCGCACGTTCAAATATAATTGATCTTCCGTATAGTCGTTTATTAAAGGTTTGTAATAAGCCTTAAATCGGTATAGATGTATCATGTTTATGTATTGTTAATTATTATTATTAGATTAGCTAAAAAAAATGAAGGACAAGCTTATTCTTTTCAAAAAGATAATAAAATAGCAAATAATTGATTTTGTCGAGAGTAGGCGTCAAAAATATGTATTTCTTTACAAAATAATCAACTGAATAATCAATCAAGGTAAATCTATAATTATTCAAATATTTATCTAATCTATCTATAAAAGTACTAATATGTAAGCGCATCTGTAATTAGCGTTAAAAATAATTAGCGCTAGCCACCTTTTAAAGGTTATTATTACTTATTTATTTGCGACTGATTAAGGTTATTAGAGACGTTTTAAAACCTCCTATTAAGTTCTTACTACATTATTAATTAAGGTAATTACTAACTGGTAAACTTTGTAAAGAGCTGCCAATAATATTGTATAAAATATATACTTTTAAAACTATCTATTAATTTATGTACTACTTTACGCAACAAATCTTCTTTACATAAAATATTTTCTTATTAAGGTGATATAAGTACATATTACTTTTTTCGAATTGTCGCATCCCTGATTTCGATTAAATTTGGCTGCACGCGGCCCAATAAAACCGACGTATAGTCTTTCTTTCGAATTCGACTTTTTACCTCTTCGTTCGCTGCCAGGGCCATACCCCAGGGGTCCTATACAGCTTAACGTGGATTCCGAACCACGATCCTCAGTCAAGTGACACATTTAGGACTGGCAGTCCGAAATGATAAGTAAAATTTTCTTTTTAATGAAAAGTAACTTTCTGACACTCCAATATCTGTAGAGTTTAAATTTAAAAAATCCATTAATAAACATGGCCAGGATTCGGGCCAAGAGAACACATTCTTTTTGGGCCAGTTTAATATAATATATATTTTCGCATGGCGGTGGTAACCGTGGAGAAGAATTTAGAAACATTGGTCAGATGCTCATAATAGCTAAATTAAGAATTAAAAAATGTTGTGCAAGAACATATCAACAAATTTGTTTATTTGATGACATTTAAAAAAATGTTCTTCCTGTATATTTAGTAAAAACCATTTTATATGTTGTATATCACACAGTATATTTTTCTTTGTTCATATCATATAAATATAATGAGTGTAGATTTAATTGAGGAAATATATTTTTAAAAAAACTTATTTATTTGTACCTAGACCATCAGTCTTGTAATAAAATGCCATATGCCCAAGGTCTTCAAATTCATACTTATATCACCAATACGCAAAAAAGGCTCCACATCAAGAGATATTTTATTTTTATCCAATAATCCTTAAAAAAACTATAGTTTTTTTATTTCATTAACAATGGTGACTGAAAATAGGCAAGGCCAAATTTTAATAATTAGGAAAATGTTTGTTTTATTACAAAAATATTTACGTATATATGAGATTTAATAGTTTTTGAATACATTAATAGTGTTTTTTTCTGATACAAGCTCATCTAATCATGATTATAAATTATTTATCCTTCTAAATGAAGGCGAATAATTAATTTTCATTTTTTTAGACGCCAAGATAGGTGTTAGGATTTTTTACGCACTTTTGATTAATTTCATTTTATGCATAATTAATTTTATTTTTCATTTATTATTACTAATATTTCCTATTTTCGACGAGTAAGAACGTATATAATTAACCATTCAAACTCATTTGAAAATGATTTTTTATTTTATAATATAATTTATATGCATCTAGTGCAAAAAATGTTTTTTGCAAAACAAGAAATAATGTAAAACTTAGAGGAATAGCGTCACCGTATAAATGATACAAGAGAAGAAACTTGTATTATACAGGGTGGCGCACCGAAAACTTTCCACCCAGGTTTATTTTCTTGTTAATAAATAAATCAAAATTCGCTGGAACACGGGAACTAATGTTCGCGAACATTTTGAATAGTGCTTTTACAATTGCATGGAGGTTGGAGGTGGACATTTTTAACATTTACTTTATTGATACAAGCGGTAACAAATTTTATTACTTTTATTTTTTTTTTCTTTTTAGCCCTATTTCTCAGTAACTATTCACTCGATTTAAACGAGCAAGGTCGCGTTTGAAAGGTAATTCAATTTCCTTTAAAATAAGGTGTCACTTGACCCCCTTTCCATTTAAGATTTTAAGGGTGGAAGCCACCCCGTCGTGGGGGTTTCAGCAGGGGGGATGTAAATAGCAAAAAAATATGTCCCCCTGAGAACTAAGGTTCCCGTGTGTGTACGAATAGATATCGAAAGACGTATCCTTTGGTGCTGTTTCTCATGTAGCTGATTTTTAGATATACCTTTGGTTTCCAAAATATATTATAATTTGTGTTAGTAAAACATAGTACCAACTTTAAACATTATTTTCTCCCAAAGGAAGCCCCAAATTTAAAATATATTACAAGACAAACAACGTTTGAACCTATAACTATTTATTGATACCAAACTTTTCATTTGTTTAATAAAATATTAGAGGTGATAAATGTGACAGCTGAACATCTGCAACTAATTTTGAAATATTTATCTCGGTGTTGGTTAATGGCACAAACATCAAATATAGAAAAATTATTTCAGTATCTCTCAATAAATTGAATAGTCTCCATCGGGTTTTCACCTCTAAAAAGATGATGACTCTTCAGCCAAAATATAATAAATGAACAATAAAAATAGAAAGATTTTTGTTTATTTTTTTTAAAACAAAACATCGTTTTTTTATTATCAAAAAGTAACATAATATTTAATTGAAATTTACCTGCATCACCGTTATCTTACAGATACCGATAATGAAAAAAATATTAATTTTTTACATTTATGACGGCGTTTTGATAAGGTTATCAGTCAATTGATTCCATCACCAATCAATATTTACGCACTTCTACATCTATAATCTATGTGTTGACGTGATGGGGTAGCCATATAGTTATTTACTGATGTCAGGAATTTTGAGATAGTGTCAATTTTTGGCGATAGTACCTTCTTTTATTTTTGGCCATGATATGTTTAAAAAAAGTAATTCCTAGAACGTAATAAAACAGATTGGATTGGAGATAGTAAAAAATAAACCCAATGGCCGTGTTTATTAAATTAAGAAGAAAATTGGTTTGATGTAGGTACCTACATGTGTACTAAAAAGTTTTCTTCCCAACAACATGTGAAGGAAGCGTGTTTGTAGGCGGCCCGGTTGAGTAATTTATCTGTCTTGCGGGAAATTCAACAATACAGACGACTGAGTCTAAGATTTTGTCCAGATCTAGCTTCTAAAACAATTTCTATCCTTACTTGAAGTGGAGTGGATATTTGGAAGGAAATAAATAAGATTTCAAAGTATTTCTCCACTGTCAAATCAATGAAAAAACATTTTTAATAAACAAAGGGGTATTCTCGACATGTTTCGATCGCAGAAGTATTCATCTTCGGGAGAAGAAATGAACTTAAGAAGAAAATGGTAAATATCATCATCTAATATTTTTAAATGATATAAAGGTTCAATGAGTAGATTAGGAAGAAAATCACCACCAGAATACATGTCGCAAAGGGAACTTAGGTGAAGTTTATACCTTTGGGTGCCATATGAATTTTAAGTATAGAATAAAAGGTTGGTGTTAACAATCAGGTGTGGGGAAAGAGAATTGTTAAGAGAAGTGAAGAGTAATATGGATTGTTAACCCCAACCTCTTATTCTATACTTAACATTCATAAAGCACTCAAGATTACACCTTAGATAGGTTCTTTTTTCTCAGTGTGACGTGTATTCTGGTGGTGATTTTCTTCCTACTCTACTCATTGACTTGTTATCCTAAAGCGCCGTTAAGGTAATATTTACTCTTTTCTTCTTAAGTTCATTTGTTCTCCTGAAGATGAATGATTCTGCATTCGAAACATGTAGAGAATACCATTTTGTATATTAAAAAAGTTGTTTTATTAATATAACAGAGGAGGAAGATTTTGAATTTTTATTTCAACCTTCTAATTTTTATAAACAAAGCCATGTACCTGTACCTACTTACGCCCGATGATTATGCAAAATTCTTGTAACGATTTTAAGATATTTAGCCCCTATCAATAATTAATTGCATATTAGTAAGAATTAATACAATTTACAGTACAATTTTTAACCCTTGTACTTGATAAAAACGATAATACGGTAATACCAAATACTCCAAATAAATTATATTATTCTAATAATTATTGGCACTTTGAAAAAGTGGAAGTTCTGCGAACTGCCTCCACTTTAGCAAACATAAAAATTCATTACACTATCTGCAGCATGTTTTTTAATAAGATATTGTATTTTAAACAAGTCCCGCAGATCATAACGAATGGGTACGTACGAAAAGTGTATGGTTTCTAAGCAGATGGCACATTTAAGGGACAATAACAAAACTTTCAAGTAAGCATATTCTTACTATTACCTGACGGGACTCAGACGCCTTGTCAAAATGTAAATGTTACAATATAACCAAAAGTGGATTTTTTTCAAATCAACATTTTGAATATGTTTTTCTTTTGTTTTAGCACCAGCCAATCACTATCGTCAATCAGTCTTCATACCACAAGTTCCCGCGTAAGCCATATTACCTCCAGAGAACATCAGGCCTCCAGCTAGCCCAGTGCTTAACCCCAGAGACTGTTTTATATTCGCGGATACCTTACAGACCAAAACTTTTTTTTAATTGACTTAATAGTGAGACAGCGATACCTGATACGTGATATAAATTTTAGAAGAGAGTATCAGCTTTCAGTAGTTTGTTAATATTAATTAATAAGCAGCACTTAACGTGTGGATTCTTCTGTGATTTTTAGTTGTTAGTACCTACCGAAGGAAAATTTAATTTTTCTGTTAAAGACTTCCAACGCGATCCTTATTATCGGTCTACTTCCCAGTGATATTACCAATACCGCTTAGTTCTATCGTTAACCGTAAACGCTAACGTAACTCGTAAACATTAAAATAATAATTAAAGATGTATAACCTCAACGTAAATTTGGCGGCTACCGCAGCAACGGCAGCTAATAATTTGTTGGTGGAGAGTGGGGGTACTACTCCAAGAACTCCTGAGATTTTGAATTCGCTGATAGCGATGACAAATCCCATGGACAATTACCAATTTGGAGAGGATGTGCCTAAGATTGTGAGCGCGTTACCGCCTAGTAGTGACTCGAATAGTTCCAGCAGTAGTCAGGTAAGTCTTTGTTTTTCTTTTGGTTATGCTGATTGAGTGTGGCCTAAAAAAAGTGTTTTTTCTTCTGAATTTTTTACTCGTGACTATAATGTATCCTTTCTAAAAAGTAGCTTTTCCACATTTTTAAATTCCTAAACTTCTTTTTTTTTCAGGTGGAATCCCCCGTTGGCAACAACCCCCCTTCCGTCCAGCATACGTGTTCCCAGCTGATCAAGGCCGGACTCAAACTGACCATCGAGCAAAAACGAAAGCAGCAAGGTGACGGAGAAGACCTCCTGGACCTGGACTCCGTCAAAAGGTTTAGGAGTGAGTGTAGTGAGAGCGAGGATGACAAGATCAAACAAGAACCACACGGTGTAAGTATTTTATGACAACAATAGTAATAATTTAACGTTTAATTTTTTTTTAAATTTATAACTGGCGTAGGTATGTGTTGCGTTGTTTAAGTACGCCCTCATTAGATATATTTATAAGGTAAATCCTGAGTCAACCCCTGTAATGAATATCAAAGACTTAACAGGAAACTATTTTTATGGGGCTCTATAACATTGATATAATGAAACAAATAAGTTATTACTATAAATCAAAGAGAACAAACTTCCCAAATTTCGTGACCAATAACCGTTTTTGTAGGGTAGAGGAACACGACTCACTGACACGATTTTTTTTTTAGTGGTATTATAAATATCCATATATTTTCCTAACAAAGTTCAAGGTTAATAACTCTTCCAACTTAATTTATTTTTTCAATTTATAAATACAGACACCGGAAGAGGAATAATGGACATGATGTTATAAGATTGGAATAAGGAATCAATTTTCTGCAAAGCAATATAGCACAGACCACAATAGCGTTTACAAAAAGAACAGCTATTATAGCCACCAAATATAGAATGAGTATTGTAATTAGACAGCGCTACATGTGGAGAATTGCTTATTAAAGGTAAGAAATAATTAATAGAGATGGAAGTATTTGATAAAAGGTAAGTTGGATAGCTCAGTCAGATGAAGATATATACTAAATCATATTCAGAAAAAGATGACATTAAGAAACGAAACAATAAGAAATGAAGAGATATTATGACAAAGTCTAAGGTCTTGGGCGCCCATAGGGAGAGGCAAGGTAGAGCAGTTGCCCCCCCCCTCCCCCCTTTTCTGAGTTCTGGAAAAGGGCTTAGATCTTTTTTTTTCGAGGCTATTATTAAGAGGATAAATGAGGACTTTTTATTTTAAGTCACTTTCGACAAGAACGACGGGGGCGTTTCTTTCGAACTCACATGGAAGAGAAGATTTATAGTTTTTTGGTTGGTTGCTCTTCTTGAAATGTACCTTATGGACGCCCATGGTTAAATTATCTAAAAAGGAACCTATTCGGTACCTTACTCAGGAGGTAATGGAAGGAATAAATAGAATACGCTATAGGTAAGAGAGGACTACAGGTAGATCAAGGCACACAAAAGTAGGTATGGATGGAAAGAATAACAGTTAGTGTGGCAGGCCCGATAAGGCCAGCAAACCCAGCGGGCTCAACAAAAGCCCAGCACACCCAGCGAGCCCGACAAGCCCGAAAAAACTTATTAGAGGTTGAAAATTATTTTACAAATATTTTTTTTAAAAAAGCACATAAGCAAACCAAGGCTGATCCCAAAGACCAGCTGGCTCGTGAGGCCCGGCAAGTCAGTCAGGTCCATCTATATAAACAAACCCTAGAATTGCAAATCTGAGATGAAATGTATTTCTTTATTGTTTTTTTCAATTGGATCAACGAGACAAAAAACAACTGAATGGAAATAAATATTGATCTTGGCTTTCTTTTAGAAAGTTTGTTTACACACCCATCGTTTTCAATTCTTGGCAACCGAAATTGAAACACCGATTATATTAGCATTCAAAGCAAAGTGGTCCCATATTGCAAAGTTGTCGTTGGTTGTTAAAAAGATAAAATCGAAAAAAAAACATTGTTATTTGAAAAGTCCAAACCCAAACCTGCCAGAGTATTAATAGAGGTATATATTGACTATAATCCGAGATGATAATAAATTACCATGTCTTACTTATCGCAGTTTTGCTCTTGTAAGAGTTTAAAATGGATCCGCAGAACAAAAATAAACAGTTAAATGGAGCCAATGCAGAATTAATATTGCGTAGGTGGACCATTATGTTTTTAACTGGGCGGCAATTTATTTTCGCTAGTATTTGCTGTCAGGGGCGTACCCAGGAAGGCGTGGAGGGGGGGGAGGGGTTATTATCAATGAAAAATACTCATATACAAATCGTCCGCTGTTATTACTATCGATTTTTGCCTCAATTGAATTAACCATATAAAGTCATGGGAAGATCTTTACTTATGACAATAAACTGGTAGATATATCTTAATATTACACCGTGTTAATTTAACGGAATTTGCATTGCCATGGTCATCACTTATATTTGTTGTCATTCCTTGCCATTCTTTCGAATTCGGTTTTTTACCTCTTCGTTCGCTGCCAGGGCCATTCCCGAGGGGACCTACAGCTTAACGTGGGTTCCGAACCACGACCCTCAGTCGTGGGACACTCCACTTAAAAATCGATTATTGTGATTAGCTAATATGAAGGGTTTCCGGTTTTCTCTATTCTATTATAACTTCAATCAATCATTGAAAAATTACCAATATAATTTAAGAAAGCAATTTGCCAGCATTTTTTTTAGAAGTTACTTTTGATCTGATGACAAGATTCAAAGTCGACTTGTACAAGTAACTGATACCGCGTAGTTTCGCCTTTATAACTTTTAGGTTCAATTTAGCTCTTTTTAAAATTATTTTCACGACCACTTCGTGCGATTAGAATCTCATTTTTTCCAGATCGATAAAATTTTATTCGCGTATGAAACGGCGGTTTTATTGTCTTTTGGCGCCCATATTCTCCATTATGTTCTCCCTTAGCATTGTTTTTTATGACTTTCCATCCATTAAATTCTTCGGTTTGTGTATTTTTCAACATACCGTATCACAATGTTTAAATGAATCAATATAGGAAAGGTCAAAGTTCAGTAATAATTCTAATTTAATTTTTTGTGCTATGCCAAAATGGAAAAAAACTTTCTTATGAAATTATGCATTTCAGTGTCTCTCTTTCTATGAAAATTTGCCCAAAGGCGTTTGTTGTTGGGTCAGAATTTTTTTGTCACTTTTGAGAGATTTTTTTAGTCCCCTCCCCCCACCATTAACAAAATCCTAGATCCGCCACTGGTCAGTACTCAGTGCCGCAGGGTGTAAATAAAAACTGGCCGCCCCCCTATATGTAATAAAATTTCTCAAATTCTATTTTTTATTTAATTTATAACCTCATAATGGTGCCTCCGGGGAGCTTTAAGTGAAATAAATTTTAAGAACTATTCATTCTTCTAAAATATAATAATAATAAATGTCTTTATTGTAATTAGAGAGGAAAAATTATAAAAGGCGAAGTTGAAGCCAGGCTTCCTCACTTAACCTAAATATAAGACGTTTTATTTTTCTTTTTAACCTTGTACAAGTACAGAAACGATTACGTCCTTCCTAGGCGCGCGTGCCGGTTTTAAGACCATCCTACCAATATTTCTAAAGTTTTCTCCAAGGTTACCAGCTCCAGGCGAAATTATATCTTCTTTTTCGATTTTTTTTCTGAATGACAATAACTTTCTAACACCCACATAGATATCAGCTTTCCATTTTTGTAATTCGGGTCACGAAGAACCGGAATTTAACACGGCAAATTTTAGCGCGGTGGGATCTACTTGAGTGTCAACTTTTAAAAAATATTAATCAGTAGTTTTTGAAATATTTGGAATATTCCAGAATTTTTCAATCCAACCAATCCATGGTTGTACAAAATTAAAAATTTTTAGGGGTAAACTAGGTACCCGCGAAAAGTAATTTAAAAAAAATCATATTCAATCAAGAGGTGTGTCAAATAAAAGAGCTCCTCAAATATTACGAAATCTTGTCATACACCATCCGTATATCTCTTTATTTTTATATTTTAATAATTCTATTTTTTGCCATAGAACAGACTAAGAAGCAGTAACACAGTGGCACTAGTATACGTCCCACAAGAACTCGTTTAATAAAATTTTCAATTTTATTTCATTAGCATAATGTAGGTCGCTAACAAAACCGCCACACTCGTGAAAAATACTACAATTTATTATGTAAAACAGGTTTCCGAATTTTAATTTATTCGCGTTTTATTGTAATCGCCGATGATGGTTGGCGGGAGGCCAGCGGAAACGGTACACAACACAAGCGCGAAATCCGATATATTATTTTGCCAGAATACTGCCAAGAGTTTGGAAAAATGTTGTGAATATTTATTTTTGTGTTATCAAATAATACGTTATGAAATAAATATTAACAATGTCAATATCAGTATATTAGAAAGAAATATGAAAAACAGTTCCCAAAAGCCACCGCAGAATCTTATCGAGGGGGCGGGGGCGGGAAGGGGGATTCATCGGGAACTTGATGGTTTAATAGGGGAAGGGATGAACTGTCATATCCTCTTGACGTTATAATTAACGGGTCGACGGTCCGATCGATCAGGTGGTCAAAATCCCACATTTTCTACTCTTCTTTAATGACATGATGGACTGCTTTTCGCCAGTTCTCTGGTGTCACTTCCTTAATAGCTTGATCAAACAGTAGCTTAACGTCTTTCATTTTGAATGTTGTATTGTGTCTTGCTACACTCTTGCTCACTTGCGCTAATATAAGTTCTATAGTATTTAGTTCGCAATGATATGGCGGTGTGCGCAGCACATCAGTTACACTATGTTTTTCAGATATATCTTCCACGGCATATTTCATAAAACGATGTTCGCCGCAAAGTCTGCATTCAATGGGACCATTGTAGATTCCTATTCGACTTAGGTGTTTTCACTTGTTTTAGCTGGGTGCGCGTTAGAAGTAACATTTCAGTGGATAGCTTTTGGAGGGTTTCTCAATTGTGGCCCTCGCTTGGGTTTAACCAGGTATCCTGTTCCATCGGGATAGGTGTTGTTGTTGCGCCCACCTGCTTTGGTTGCCTGTTTTGATATGCTAAGGGCCCCTGAGTTTTTGAGATTAGAGACCAGATTTATTAAATTATTATCTTTAACTCTAATAAAGGTCTCCCACACACTACCTACTAATTATAAGTGGCCTCAAACGTTATATTCTGTACTCTTTATCTCTCATTTCAGCTCACCCCGGAGGACGAAGAACGACGAAGACGCCGACGCGAACGAAACAAAATCGCAGCTACGAAATGCCGGTTGAAAAAACGCGAACGCACCGCCAACTTGATGCAGGAATCCGAAACGATGGAGGCTCAAAATATCGAGTTGAAAAATCAACTACAAGAGTTGAGGAATCAGGAAAGGATGTTGATGGACGTATTGTCCGTGCACAGGTAATATAGTAAAACCATAGAGAAACTAAACCAAGATAAACCATCTAATATCAAAATTTTACCGCTCATAATTCTGGACGTGCGTCCAAATCTGTAACAAGTTAAGACAACCGTTGTTGCGGGTGAATGTCTATTAAACGCGAATATACGTCCAAAGTCACTTCGCTTCTCGGCATTTACATCGAAGCCTGATGGCCCCTCGTCTCTTCATTTTAGGTGGGATGTCTAGGTTTACTTGGTTTATGATATAATATTTTTATTGATGAACTTAAAAATTTAATTCATATTATTGTAACAATACAACCTTAAGTTTTTTGAATATATTAACGTTTTTTTTTTCATTTTCCAGGCCACAATGTCAACATAATATTGGCCCGGCGACTAAAGAGAGCCTTTATAAACTTCCCCCTGTATCGTCAGTAATGGAACAGCACTCGTATAGTAGGCCACCTTCGGTGAATTCAGGCTATAGGAATCAGAATATGGAGGTAAATTTTACCACATAAATTACCAAAAATAATAAATATTGTATTATAAGTCACATCTGAATATTTCTCTTTCGTTCATACTAAAAAAATCTAAAATTTTACAAAAACCGTTTTTGATATTTACTGGCTTTTCCATTTCTTTTCCAGATTTACTCACGGCCTACTAACATTTCAGTGTCCAACCATCTAACCTATACGCGAGCCACCATGAATTACAGCAAACCGCCTAGCATAGTGGTGGAAGAAATAGGCGATTACGAAGATCAAGAGTACATAAATCTGGACAGTATAAACCCCTATGTTTACGGTAACTCGCCGTGTCATAATTATTCTTCCAATCAGAACTACGGGAATAATCAGGGAATGGACAACGGTTGTATGGCTTGAACGACTCTGTGCCTTCCATCTGTTAAACATATCGAGTCCTTATATTTTTTTTAAGTTCAAGCACGTCTTGGTACAATAAAGATTTTAAATATACTTGGACAAACTTAATCATGGAACTATAGACTATTTGTTACTTGGACGTAATTGCTACCACCCCTTGTGGAGTCTGAACTGCTGCAGTGCGACCTCTAGGAGCCAAACGACCGCATCAAAATATTTGTTTGTTTCAGCTTTCGGTTGGTAGAATGGCGCATTATTAGAGGTAAAATTCATTAGAACGTTGTCATAACGCAGGATTTTTTTTATGATAATTAACTGTTACATTCATATTACGCCTAATGTAGATCCTAAGCTATACTTTTTAGATAAAATCTTTATTGTATCATTTTGTGCCTCTTTGTTATGACTTAATTTTTTCTTCCTTTCCATCAACTGAGTAATTCTTCCTTGGTATTTTTTAAATTTTAATTTGTAAGGGTAACTTAGTATTAGGTGTTTATAAGAAGTTATTACTGATAGGTATTTATTAGAATAGAATAGTGTTTTATAATACTTGTAGGGCAGTCTTTTTTTACTATATTTTTCAAACTTTATCCAGTTATTTATACGATTATGACAGAAGGGATCGAAATATGGAAAATAATATAGTTTTTTTATAGTGTCCTAAAAGGTTTAATATAAACCAATTTAAGTCAGTTTTTTATTTTTTATTTGATGTACTTCGACAAATAATTGTATTGGTAAAAACAGAACTGTTGCAGAAACATAAGTTCTGTGTTTGACTAGTAAAAATTAATAAACATGGTTTATTCAAAAGCAATGTCTTTTTCGATATATTGAGGCTGAATTTTGTGCTTCTTTAAACATATTTTGGCCAGTAGTTTTAGTAAGAATATCTCCATGTGTCTCTCGTTGTTTTCAACGTGTGAAGTCCCCTAATTCGTTCCCTTTACTTTGTTATCAAACCATTTTGCCTACATAAATGTAATCTTTTGTTGTTAAGTTATACAATAAATTTATTTATTAAAGGTAAGTAGGCAAAATGAATTTCCAACCTTAAAATGTGTTAATTAACTTTGTACTCAGCCTAATATACATATGTTTGACCTGGTCGAAAGACTAGGATTTTTACCACTTGTTAGAATATGCCGCCATCGATATCATCACCTTACTTGTTATTGTATCACAAGAAGATCTGACTTTTTTAATGTTATTACATATCACAGTTTGTGATATTTCGTCATTTAAGTACAGCCAGTGTCCGATCCAAGTCTTAGATTTGGTCAGTTCTTATAAAAATGTTAGTTTCACTGATGGGTATATTTACAGCACAAACTGTGATTCGAGACATATTTTTTTTCTATTGTTAAAACTTGGTGCACAAATATGTAAGCATTCCAAAAAAAAAGAGTTATATATTTATGTAGAGTTTAGCAGTTTCTATATTTTTCTACTCGTTGCAATTCTTAACGCAGTTTAACTTTGTTTAATATTGTTTTTATAAACTGTCGGTCAAAAATAGAACTTTATTAATTACAGAGTTATTAAGTTTTATTTATTTTTGACGTTACAGATTTACAACATTTAAGAGTTATGACTAATGAGGCATTCGTATCTTTTCGATTTGTCCAAAAAAAAAATGGTCAAACCGATTTTTGGTGGCAAATGAGCCCTAACTCTTAAACAAACGTTTGCAATCTTTAGATCTCGGTATTTTCTAACACAAGGCCCTATTCCAATAAATGCTTCTGTTTTTGTTCGACACTATATTTTTTCTTAATTTTTAATACTGCCAAATTTTACACTATATATTTTATACTTATCTTTGTTAAAATTACTATTTATTATTTGTTTACATGATGAAATATTTTTCTACGTATACTTTTACTTAGTTTTTTAGCGATTTGTACCTTTTTCTATTAAAATTAAGCATAATATAACCATAAAATTTTAGTAATAATACTTTTATGAAATATATTTTCGGCTTTTCACAAATTACGTAACGCATTGTGGGGGGGGGGGTCAAGGGTTGTTACTACCACAAACAGCAAAAAAAAATTATTGGCAACTTACATATTCCTTCCTGAATATAAGCTCACGCAATATACGTAACCGAATTGGGGGGGGGTCCCAGTGTGGCGTTACGGTCTTCGTACGTGGCGGGGGGACATTGGAGAACTTAGCGTTACATAATTTGTGTGACCTTTTATGAAAAGCATTGGACTATAATAGGCATATTTTTTTCCGAAATAAGGTTTCTTACTTTTTAAAAATTAATCTTTTTATTTAAACTTTTGCAACATTGCATATTTTCCAAAATAGTTTTGAAAATATATGACAAAAAAATCGCTTTCTGATTATTATAGAGGTGTCATCACATCAGTAATAGCATTTAATTTTCTGCATATTAAAAGAGACTTGATTTTAGGAAAAAAATACGTTTGTTCTAAAAATGCGTTTTATACTTTATTAATGTAAGAAATATTTTCTAATTGTATAGTTTTTTTGGGTTGTTGAAATTTTTAGAAAGTTTCCCGTGTATGTAGGTGTTCCCTAATTTTGGTCTTATCGTTTCATGTTTGCTTGGGCCAATTATTTTCATATAATTTGCGCTTTAAGAAGGCTTTATTAAACGCTTTAAAAAAAAAATTAAAAGTAAAAGTCTAAATAATTATTATATAATAAAGTTTTGACTAAGTATTTCGAAACTGTACCATTTTTGCATGCGAAAAAATGACACAAGTTTTGTAATCTCTCTAAATTAAAGATGCAATGAATGTCCGGGTATCATCCGGCAGTCGGCTAATCCGGATAGGCCGTTTTCCGGATGGCGCCCGGATATATTTTTTTTCTAAATTAAAAGACAACTACTTAAAATGTGTTTGTGATAAAAAGATGTTAAACATCTAAAAGTGTATTTTTTCTAGTATATAACATAAGTTTAGGGCTTTTTACACCTTTTTAAAAAGTTTCTTTCACTGTGCCATCACACGTAAAGTCGAAGCGGCAAATGTAGTTTTACTCCAAGTTGTATCTATATATTATACAGGGTAATTCACGACTAACGTTCGTTAGGATTTTTGGGAACTGTTGTTTTGAATAGTTTTTGAGATATTAGCATTATTTGAGAAATGTCCAAGGTTAAACTGAAGGTGATTATTTTTTGAATACGTGGAAATCGATAAATCAACATAGAAATGCGCAATCCGTTTTTCTCTCTAAGATGCAACATTAAGATGAGCCTGTTAAATATAAGATTTGTTTAGAATCTTAAGAGTGAAGTCTAGTGAAGCATTCGTCATTTAGTTTTTTGATCAATATTTCGTTACTTTTTCCTTTTATCCAAAAACCGGCCAAATACCCATATTTGAAGCATAATTACCTACAATTTAAAGTTAAATAAGTTTGAATTTATAAAGTAATAAAAGCAGAAAAAGGGAAATGGGCAAATTTTACAAATTTTCGTTTTTTGCTTTTATTAATTCATTAATCAAAATTTCTTTAGTTCAAAACTGTATAGGTAATTGCTACTCAAGTACGGGTTTGTAATTTGAGAAATAAACTTTTCGTTCTCATCAACAGATTTTAAAAAATACCCATTACATTCTCCAGCTATAGTTTTAACTCCCTAGGAACGTCGATTTTGAGCGAAATCAGCTTCTAATTTTGCTAGTCAACCCTGTGCAATTTCTTTAAGACCGCACCTCCAAAATATTAACTTGATTTATTAATTAAAACACCATGAAATTATCAAAAATATCAGCAAAACACAAAAATGATCAAAACAGGTGGCCATTTTGAGACTTGACATTTCAGGTCTCTGCTCGCAATTTTCTGAAAAAGCGCCATCAAGCGACCCTTTCTTCAACCCCTTCATTACCAATCTGTCATCGCTGCATCTGCCTTTACCATATGCAGTTAGAAAAGGACAGCTACACATGTTGGCAAAGCCGTTCCCCACATTCTTGTTATTTATGAATGGGATTTTTACAATTTGACCTTGTTTGGAATGTGTAGTACTATGATAGTGGCCTACATTTGAATTTTGAGTTTTGAATGAACTAGCATTTTTTGGGAGTTTTACGAATGAAGAGGCTACATACCGACATAATGATTCTGTGTTAAAATAAGTTAAGTTGGCCCCTTTTTGAATAAAGCGAAAAGGATACAAAAATATTGATCAAAAAATTAAATCACTAGACTTCACTCTTAAGCAAAATCCAATACAAAAACTAACGAAGGTAATAGCTACTTTCACTATACATGGAAATGATAGAAAAACGCCAATATTTTAGTAAAAGGAAGGCACATCGAAAAATACAATTAATTCAACATAATATAATATGTCTATAAAACTATTTTTTCCAAAATTTATAACGAACGCCCGTCCTGAATCACCCTATCTGTTTATGTTATGCATATTAGTCCCACTGAAATCTTATCAAGTACATTAACACTTCATATAAATACAATGTCATCTTGCTAGGACACTGCACCTGGCATGTTTGTGTTCACTTACATTGAAAACAATATGTTACTTACCTAACTAAACATAATTTAAATGCAAACACAACTGTACCATTGCGACACCCCACCCTATATTGGCTCACACATGAAGCCAGTAAGACTGCACTTGCCGCTAACCATAACATATTCCAATTTTAAGATTTAAATGATTTCTATTTTTGTAAGAAAAGTTTCAGCGTTGTATATTTGTTTCGTTCAAATTATTTTGGCTCTTCTTTTAAACTATTCATCACGTCGAACGGGCAAATGTAAATCGCCAAAAAATGTTATAATTTTAATAAGATAGAAATTAAAGCTTCCTTAAAAAAAATACATATTTTCCTTTCGAATACGAACGTAAAGTTACCTGTTAAAAAGTACGGGTTGTGTTAAAATTTGTATAATAGTATCGGTATGATAGTGCCTTGAACAGATAATATGGATAAACAGATATATTGTATTTTAAATTACAATTTTATTTTGAAGAGATATTTATTATTATAACTGATTTTAATTATTTTGTTTTTTTTTGCCTAAAGTCCCTTTTTCTTTTTTAATGACATAATGATAGTCGACGTAGTGTGTCCATAAAAATGTCATTCTGTAATAACAAATAACTGTTTAGGTAATAATTTTAGGGTAAAACGTTGTTAAAAGTTTAGTTCATCCCTCGGGTGATTACATAAAAACTCTTCCATAAAATATTTTCTTAAAAGTATTATTTAAACTATTTATTGGCCAACTATAATTATATTGACCAAATGCATGGCCATCGTCCTTCAAGTAAATCACATTGAAAAGTAATTGCAACTGATTGGTTTCTCGAACCTTAAATTCCATGCTGAAAATTTCTAATTTTTTTATTAGTTTAGTTAGTTCAGAGTTGCTAATTTGTAAAATCTATCGAGGCGGTTTGCCTCGATAGAATTAAACCTAATCCAAACATTTAAAAATTGATAATAAACCTGGCATTAGTATAAAATAAGTTTATAAACAGTCAGGAAAATTTCTTAGTATTAGGATCGCAGGAGTGTGACGAGGTGAAAATTATACTTCTGCCAAAATGTAATAGAATAATTTACCTTATTGCGTTCCTGTTATCCCGATAATTACAATGAGATGACTGCCTCCCAAATAAAATTCATTTTAAGATTTAAAACAAGCTGTAAACTTGCGCATACACCATTTCATTGATACGATCTCAGTACCATCTAGCGGCGCAGTTTTAAAACAACTAAGGAGTAATATAAATAATAATAGAAACTTGTAATCTAAAAGAGTAAATATAGGCTTTCCATAGAACTGTATAGATGTCACGAAAATCGCATTAGTCTCGCGCATTCGCCATTTCATTTATACGGTGTCATCACCATCTAGTGGCGCAGCTTTGAAAGGACTAAGAAATAATAATAGAAACCTGTAATCTGAAAGGGTACTTGTAAGCTTTCCATGGAGCTGTATAGATGTCACGAAAATAGCATTAATCTCGCGCATTCGCCATTTCATTTATGCGAGGTTACCCCCATCTATCAACATGACCTTAAAACAAAAGAATAGAAGCCTGTAATATTAATTATAGTTTTCCAAAAATTTCATAGATGTCACTGAAATAGGATCGATCTGGCGCATCCATCATTTCATCAAGTTTTTAAAAATAAATATTTTAAATTAAAAATTACGAAAAAGCAGACTAGGATTCTTCACTTGGATGTGCCAATTAGGACACAACGCTTAAAAACCATCATGAATACCATCATGAAACCACCAAAAATATAAGGACATTGGAAAATGATTACTTTTTACTTTTATTAAATACTACATTTTTAAACACATGTATAAAAAAATATTTTGAAAGTAATAGAAACTAGTTATATTTATTAAAAACAAAATAAGAGAATAATTTAAACAAAAAGTAATTATTTGTTTAAGTAGTAAGTACCTACACAGTTTTTTTGAGTAAGGCAGTTTATAGATTCTTTAAATTCTTGGAAAGAATCTCGTTGGTAAAGTAAATGGCATATTCTAGCCTGGATGCTTTTTTAAATTTACATATAAAGTTTATAAACGCCAAAAGTCAGGAAAATGTCTTGGTACTATTATGATCGCAGAAGTAAGACGAGGTAAAAATTTTACTCCTGCCAAAATGTAATAGAAGCAAATATTTACCTTTTTGCGTTTCGGCAATCCCGATAACAATGAGAGCTAATGCCTGCCTCCTGCCTCCCCAACCAAATTCAATTTGAGTTTTAAAACAAGGCTTAATCTTACGCATACACCATTTCATTTATACGATGTCATCACCATCTAGTGGCGCAGCCTTGAAACAACTAAGGAATAATAATAGAAATCTGTAATCTAAAAAGGGCAATTCCAAGCTTTCTAAATTTTTTTATAGATGTCACGAAGATCACATTAGCCCGCGCATACACCATTTCATTTAAATAATGGCATCCCCATCTATCAACGTAACCTTAAAATAGAAGAATATGTCTATAATATTGCTTACAATCTCTTCGAACAACTTCATAGATGTCGCTAAAATAGGATCAGTCTGGCGCATCCACCTTTGCATCAAGTTTTTTAAAAGTAATTGTTTTAAATTTAAGTCTACATTTAATTGTTAAAAAAAACGGACTAGGATTCTAAACTTGGGCGTGCCAATTAGGACACAAAGCTGCAAAACCATCATGACGCCACCAAAAATATAAGGACACTGCAAAATTATTGATTCTTTTAAAAACAAATATTTTGAAACTAATAGTAACTATATTTATTAAAAAGAAAATAATAGAATAATTTTAACAAAAAGACAAAATGTAATTCTTTGTTTAAGTAGTACACAGTTTTCTTGAGTAAGGCAGATTATAGATTTGGTAAATTCGAAATTTAAAAAATACTCCAAAGGGTTCGAACATAGAACTAGTTTCAATAAATAAAATTATCTGAAGTCTCCTATTTTTCCATATACGTTCAGTATAAAATTAGTTTATTAACGCCACCACCTACAAATGTTATGTGATAAATGTCAAGTCAGGAAAATTTCTTAGTATACAACATACCTCTACTTGATAGTATCATAAAATCTAGCCTAGTATAATCCTAGGTAGTACTTTATTCTTATAATTGTTTTAAAACATTGTGCCACAAGCTAAACGAGTTGAGCCAGCTCATCCAAAATTGGCATGGATAATCCAAGTCAACATACCTACTTGATAGTATCATCAAATCCAGCCTAGTATATTAAATATTAGTCCGCAAATTAGACATATCCGTTACCGACAGCTCTCTAACCAATCCAAACACCCAGAAATCCGAGTCTATTGCGCAGAATCCTTGACACGGACTGTCCGTGACTGCTGTGGGAACAAACAATGACGTCAAGCAGGTTCCCGTAGTGAGGCCATCAATCATTGGAACAATATCTCCCTAGACACATAGGTCATTATACTTTTTACAATTGATTTCTACTCTATTAGTAAATTATGGCTGTCAAACAGAATCATGTATCATAATGACATATAGTAGACCAGGACCACCAACAACAGTACTTATTCGGTAGACCTAGAATTTATTTCTGTGGTGACCCATGGAATCCTTAAAGATAATATTTTTACCATTTGGTCAAGAACCAACATCATGAGGATTATTATGACAAATTTTTTACAACTTTTATTATGTTTTTTATTGCATGCCTTTGAAAAACTAACAATCAGATGATACATCCAATAATTTAATTATATAATTAATACATATACGATTACGTAAAAAATAAATAAACTATGAGTAAAAATGAAAATTTCTTAAATATCAACAAAAAAAAAATACCTATTTACGACCCTACAATAATGTTGTTAATGGGAATGTGAATGAGTTTAACGAAAAATCCGATGAAGCCCATAATAGCAAAACCTATGGCCGTTGCTATGGCAATTTTTTGGAATTCTGAAACAAAATATTTTTATTAAACATACAGCAGAAAAGTGTAACAGTTGATGATGTAAAATATATATTTTATTTTAATTTAAAAAAAGTATATGTAAGAATATCAAGAGAATTAATATTTATTTTCCTATTGATTTAAAAAAAACTGCAATTTATTTTTAACCATGTAATTGTATTGAGGAAACATGGCAGCTCATTCATCAAATAAATGACTACTTCATGTATTGGTTTTATTGCATTATAAATTAATAATATAGGTAAACCAATTACTGGCTCACAGTCACAACTCGCAAATACGTAATCATAACAGAAACGAAAAATAAGGTAGGTCTGTTATTAACTAAAGTACCTATTGACTTAAAATTCATTTTGCAACCTTTGTCATTTTAAAAAACTTTAATTTTGTGTTAAAATTAATTTAAAAGTGAAAAATAATTCACTGGAACATATTCTAAAAATGGCTCATTATTCAGCAGAATAAGAAATGTTTATTTTGAAGTTTAATTAAATCCTGAAAGAATTCAAAAAATATATGATTAAATCAATGACATGACTCGAAACAAAAATTATGTCAGAAGCTGTGACATACATGCGGCCAGTAATGCTACAAGCTTTAATAAAATTGTATGTTTACCTTTCCTATCAGGCTTCGTACATCTCTTTACCAATCTGATAGAGTCCTTGGCGAATTGACGACCCGGTTCTAGAAATTTAACAACTTGATCCATTTTTCCTGTAAAATTAAATAATGATTTTTAAAATCTTGAAACTGGTAAACAATCTGTAAGGCATATTGCAAAGTCTAGAAGATGTAGATATGTTTAACTTTAATAAAGTGTGTAAAGTCATCCATCATCTTCACAATATTGTGTCAATTTCATAAAGGGGAATTTTTTGGTATAAGAAAAAGGGTAGAATACTTAATTACAAATCATGGCCTGATAGAAGAAGAGCTAGAAAGAGCCCTGAATATATTCTAATTGCTTCAATCAGGAAGGAAAGATATATCCACATTTTACATCTTATAATGTATTTTTTTAGTGCATTTAAACTATCTTCATCTGGAATACTAGAGATTTATGATATAATGCGTATTTATGGTGTCAAATTGTTTAAAGACAAATTCTGGGCTTGGGCAAACTTCCAAAAAAAATAGCCAAATCTTATTTTAGCACAACCCAACAATAAAGTAGACATAGAAACACCACAATCAATATATCGCCTAAGGTTTTAATTAAAAAT
The DNA here is from genome assembly GCA_935413205.1 of Polydrusus cervinus. Lineage (NCBI taxonomy): Eukaryota > Metazoa > Arthropoda > Insecta > Coleoptera > Curculionidae > Polydrusus > Polydrusus cervinus. The sequence continues at coordinate 2,235,960 of OW284514.1, forward strand.
TAAGTATCTTACCTTAAAAATGTGTTAAATACAGCAACGTTGGCAAAAACTAGTGAACAAATCGAAGGGATGCCAGAAATACTACGGCTTTTCTTCAATGAAAGTGTCAAATTTGAAAGCCACGATGGCAGAATTACAATGACGTGGAGCGTGTTGTAAAACGAAGTAGTTCGAGAATTAGATTTTCTCTCTCAACTTTCTATTAAAAATTTAATGAGTAAGAGAGCGACAAAAAACTATTGACACTATCACGGACATGCCCTAAGATTTTTGCGCCCAAGATTAATGTCGACAAACTGGATTTGTGGCTAATAGGAATCCAATAACAAAAAGTTAAACGTCAACGTCAAACACTTGTCTTCCTTGTCAAACAAACTGTCAAAATCAGCTGGTTCAACTGTCAGAGTAGCGAGTTTTTTTTCCAAATTTTTCAACAAATTTTTAATAATCTCTTAAAAATAAATTAAAAAGCTACCAAATGAAAGTCGAAATGGAAGATATGGATGCTAGCACAATATGTGATTCAGTTGTAAGTAGAAAAAAATATTTTTCTTGTTCATAACATAACCTCAATGTCTCCTAACGAAAATGTGTTTTTTGGCTTTTAGAGTATATTTTTTAAAATTATCCTATCTTATTTTAGTCCTCCCTAGTGGAAGGGTGCCGCCTCCCTGTACATATGAAAGGAACATCAGATTGGCGTAAGTTTATTTTGGTTTTGTGTTTACCTTTACCAATTTGTTTTAATGCATTGCCTTTTTTAGCCCTAGCAGAAATCATAAGTATTAAGGATGTTGGAGGAACTAAATGTTATTATGTTCACTATGTGGATTGTAAGTACCTACAATGTTTATTATTTATATATCTGATGTTCATTATTATTTACATAAAGACAAAAACATTGAATTGTATTTTTGGGTGTAAAGATGCTCTTTACAAAAGGACTGTGTTTTTTAGTCTATTCCGATGCTTTATTCATTAGGTACTAAATCTACAGTTTATTTTTTTAATATTCTAGTTAATAAACGCTTAGATGAGTGGATTACTGAAGAGTCTTTAGATACAAGAAAAGTCCACTTTCCACGAAAAGACACAGGACCCGGTACGGACGTTTCTACCCCAAAGAAGACACATATAGGTAGTGGAATTAGTACAAGTGCTCAGACATCAAGACCTGCAAGCCCAATTTTAAATAATTCAGAACTTTTAAATGGTAATGCGGTACTGCAAGCAGCTTTACAAAAGAAAATTAATAGGTAAGCTTTTTGTAAATTTGTGATTGTGAGTAATTGGATATCTTTTCTACAACATTATAACTTTTAATACTATTTTTTAAATGGGTAAGAGTATTTGTGAATACATAAATATTCTTTGTATTTAGAAAAAGAAAAGGTCCTTCATTGGAAAGTGAAGATTCACAAGATGGTCCTCCAAGTCAGCCCCCTCCTGGGCCCCGTCAGTCTGGCAGTATGGTGTCACATCATGATGACATCGTTACCAGGATGAAAAACGTTGAAATGATAGAGCTGGGTCTTCATAGAATTAAACCCTGGTATTTTGCACCATACCCACAAGTAAGTAAAAAAAAAGTCAAAATATGCTTTAATATTAGAAAGAAACATCTTTATTGACAAAGCTTTCAAGGCAGATTATCATGAAAATATTTATTTATGGTATTATTATAAGCTTTTATACATCTTTTTGTACTGTTGCTTCTTTTTTTAGGAAATGGTTAATCTTAAATGTATATATATTTGTGAATTTTGTCTAAAATATCGAAAAAGTAGAAAGTGCTTAGAACGACATGTAATAAAATGCAATCTTAGACACCCACCAGGCAACGAAATCTATAGGAAAGACAACATATCATTTTTCGAAATCGACGGCAGAAAAAACAAAGTTTATGCACAAAATCTATGCCTCTTAGCCAAATTGTTTCTAGACCATAAAACGCTATACTACGATACAGACCCGTTTTTGTTTTATGTAATGACTGTGTTTGATCATAGAGGGTTCCATATTGTTGGCTATTTTTCAAAAGAAAAAGAATCCACTGAAGATTATAATGTAGCTTGTATTTTGACACTGCCACCTTTTCAAAGAAAGGGATATGGAAAATTACTTATCGAATTTAGTAAGTGTACCTAATTCATTATTCCAATTTATACAATGACTGGCAAATAGTTCGCAATCGGTTCTGCATGTCCCATGATACATCACGTGACTACAGAAAAAGTCAGGTTAGGTGACGAGATATCTAGTTTCCGGTCATCATTACCGATTTATATTTTTTTTTATACTTATAAAACTTGTATATTGACTTTTCCAAAATAATTTTGTTTTTAGGTTATGAACTTTCAAAATTTGAAGGAAAAACAGGGTCACCAGAGAAGCCCCTGTCCGACTTAGGTTTGCTGTCATACCGGAGTTATTGGGCACAGACTATTTTAGAAATATTACTTTCAATAAAACCAGTAGGAGAAAACGAAAAACCTCAAATTACTATTAAGTAAGATATAACCGTTTTAATATAAACTTTTGACAAAATTTCGCTACCTCAAAATATTATTTGTTGGTCTGTAACTTTTTTATTACAAATTCGATTTTCATACAGGGTGGCCAACTCAACGCAGGACTTAATAGCATCTAAACTAGTTATTTTAATATTTTTCAAAAACACAAAAAACATAGGGAGGTATTATTTCTACAATCTAAAACTATTTTAAATTATTCAGGGTAGAAGGTTTTTCAGCGGCAGGCGGACAAAGTAGTGCGTCTATCTTTTGCATTGAGTACACAAGGACGCCAAAGGTAATGGGTTCCCTGGGGCACAGGTAGACAATGACAGGCTGTTTCGTTCTTATTAGAACTTTTCTAATGACAGGTAGACAATGACAGGCTGTTTCGTTCTTATTAGAACTCATTAGAAAAGTTCTAATAAGAACGAAACAGCCTGTCATTGTCTATCTGTGCCCCAGGGAACCCATTACCTTTGGCGTCCTTGTGTACTCAATGCAAAAGATAGACGCACTACTTTGTCCGCCTGCCGCTGAAAAACCTTCTATTCTATTTAATTATACGGACACTAAACTCTACTACTTTATTATTCAGGGTGTTCCAAATAGTCGTATAAAGTGTTATCAGAAAGATTTTTTGTCTATAACCCATATTTCCTTTTCTGTCTGTATTATTTTATTGATTTAAACTTTTTTAACTTGAACTTGTAGATAATTGTGCCAGCTCTAAACATAGATATTTACTTAATTTTTGAATCAACCGAAATGATAAATGTCCTGTAACTCTGACTTTCTATTTTTAGTGAAATATGTGAACTGACCAGTATTAAAAAGGAAGATGTGATCTCAACTCTACAAAATCTCAACTTGATAAACTACTACAAGGGCCAGTATATAATTACTTTAAGTAAGGAAATTATTCAACAACATTATAATGCAATGGAAAGTAGAAAAATTAGGATCGATTCGAAGGCATTGCATTGGACCCCAAAAGATTGGGGCAAACGAGCCAAGTGGTAGTCATGTTTAGATGTAGGGCTGTAAAGAGACTGAAAATATTTATTTAGGATTTTATGTAATTTACATAATGTGTATATTAGGTAATAAATGAGACTTAAATGTTAAAACTTTGGATTTTTCTTGTTTGGGTTTGATCAGGGCGGATTTAATTTAAGGCATTAAAATAAACATTTTCAAAAAACTTAAAACTAGGCGAGATACAGAAGTAAAAAATCTAAGGGCGGGCCTGGACATCAAAACGTAGCCTGCTATACTTTATGTTGTTTGTCTTATCTCTTATTAGTCGTGCAATTTACGGGTTGGTGGTCGGTTATTTGGCAATCCGCTGCGGTGTGTTTTTCTGAAACAACTTTAAAAACATTGTTTAAGTTAGACAGAACAGTATTTTATCCATAGTGTAATAAATGAATGTAAGCACCTTATTTTTGAGTTTTTTGAAAATGTTGGTAATTTTAATGCCTTCTAAACACAGCTAAAAAATAAGTATCAACTTAGGAATCACCCTGTATAATTGAAACTAAATTTGGATTTTTTTTTTGACAAAATATAAGGTATCATACGCCAAACTAGAAGTTCTTGTGAACCCTTTAATATAATTTTTGTATTAAATATTCAATTAGACAAATCAGGAAACGATGCGGTGTTTCACGGTGGTATGAAAGGCTCTTAATAGGATGATGTATCCATCTTAGCTGTTTAAACTACCTGCTTTCGCGCCGTGTTTTTGTTTCTAGAAAAGGTTTGTGATACTCTAGGAAGATTTTTACTATGGAGTTATATTTTCAAAAGGTTTTAGTTCAGGATGTTGAACTTCGAATATAGTGAAAAAGCCCATTGGTGAAGAATTCGAGTCCCTTTGATCATTCAGGGAGAAGGTAAATCCGCTCTTGGGTTTGAATATATCTATAATTCATATTTTAACCCAAAAAAAAACAAATCATCCCTTAAGCTAAAGGAAGGTAGGTCTTCAAAATAAAACAACCATTGGTTAAGGGTAAGAGTTTATTTACAATACCCAATACTACAACTTTATTTCCGATTCCATTATTATACCAAATTAAACAAAAATGTATCCTCTAATATACACACGGCGAAAAGGCTTTAAAGTCTATATTTGCAGCCTTTCCGTCCACAGTCCCAACGTAATTAAATAAAAACAAGATTTTAAAAAACGTTTTATTTCAACAACGTAGACAAAAGTCACAACAATCTTTGAAAAACAAAGAAACAGTAAAAACCGTGAGAAGTTTTCTTTATAAAATAAATAAGTCTTATATACAGGATATCTGTTTCATATTTACATTGCGCATTCATTAAAAGAGGCACAGCAACAAAAAGTTTTATATATATTGAAGTATCACTTTTATAATTATATGATAAGTATATTATATACTTGAAGTTTACCCTAGATACATAGATAGATTATTATGGCCCTGAAACATATATTAATTTAGGAACATAGTCTTGCCTCTATAACACATAAAACTTTCAGTACCGGCCTCAAATTGCATCAAAATATACAAAAAACTCACTCCATCTTTATTTATACACATACAGCCTCACATAATAGAGCACATACCAGTTAATTCGGTGCCTTTTCTTACTGGAGCCAACTTTTTCAGCGGTATATTTTGCAATGCTGGCTTATACCTAAGAATTTCCGGTTCCTCCATTACAAATTCACTAGATTTACCTTCTAAATTACTATTAACACTAATTTCACTACCTTCTTTGGGAGTTATCACAGGCAAAGGCTTTGAAATGTTTATTTTAATTTTTGAACCACCAGATATGGTGGTAGGCACTATAGAAGACGCACTTAAAGACACTAGCTCGATGTTTCCGTCAATCGATGTGATCAGCTGCGGGTGTGATGATGGTTCTGGTTGTGATGTTATTGGTTGTAGTAGCTCGACGTCTGGAGTCTGGGGTTCCGTGGAGGGTTCGGAGGTATCGGACACTTTGCTGGTGTCCAATGTAATCCGTGGATGTTCGTCTAGAAATGTATTTATTGTATTACAATCACTTTAAATGATTAGTGCAATAATTAGAACTTTGTTAAAAAATTATTTTTAATCATTAATTAATGATCAGGAAAGGGTAGTCATTTAAGCTAGTCTAACGCATTTATAGTGAAATTGTTATTAAACCAATTTTTTATAATTTTAAAATCTTTTTTTATGTAGTCTTTAGGTTGTTCCACTTGTTTGGTATAAAAAATTGCAATATCATATGCAAAACTCAAATAATTTATACTAACTAAATCATTGATATTAAAATTAAAAAATAATGGTCCTAAAAGTGTTCCATGAGGTACAACTTATTTAAATACTTTTGGATAGTTTCCTTCTTTATCAATTTTAACCAGGGTTGCGACGATTTAAATTACCTCATTTTTTTCAATTTTAATCGTGATTTAAATCAAATTATAAATGGCTGTAAAAACGAGTCGCCGAAGCAAATAACTCATCAGGAAATTCAATAAAAAAGAAAGATAGATTATTTAAAACGAAGTGTTTAGATACATTATGTAAGTGTAGAAACATAACTAATCGTCATCAGTCCAGCGTAAAAAATATTAATAAATTACGCTGCCGAAAAATTTCATGTCAATACAAGTTATTTTGTATGTCGCTGAGGAGATTTTCTAACTGTAAATCTAGACAACAAATATTTTTGGGCGAATACAGACAAAATAATAAAAATAAGTTATTTTAAAGTCCAATATTGCCATATTTAAGGAAAAAAAGCAGTATAAATTGATAAAAATCAAAAAATTGACGATTCAGAATCAGATTTATTGATTTTTTCAAAAAAATCGTGATTTATTGCAACACTCATTTTAACATAATTTTTGGATATTAATTTCATTACCACACTTTACTTGCTTGTCAGTTTTCCATAAATTCTAAGATAAAGAGAAAAAGTGCCAAATATACGTTTCCCTAAATTTACGAATAATCATCTTACCATCGTCAAGGGGTTCACTTTTAATCTTAATTTGTCCAACGTCGTTGAATCCGGCCAGTCCGACGTCCACGAATCCGTCCACATCCACAAATCCGTCATCGTCCACTCTGCGTTTTTCCTTCTTGACGCTGAACGACGATTGGTTGGTGTCCCCGCTCTCCTTATCATTGTTTGGCTGCTCATCATCGTCGTCGTCTACGACGATTTTAATTGGCGCCACTTCATTTAAGATGACGTCGTCATCGTCGCCGTCATCTTCTGCAAATGATTCGAAAGAAAATGAAATGTAAAAAAATCTTATTAAAAAGAATCATGATACAAAGCACTAAAGATATTCAAGGACTGTGACGTCATGTGGTGAGTGAAATTTATATTCTTAACCATGAAAACAATAAAAATGTGTTTCTAAAGTTCTTTACTCACCAATGACGTTGTAATAAAGTAATCTGTGTACAACGAAAAATGAGTATGTTAAATAATATAACACTTTCTATACCTTCTTTACTATCTGGACTAGCAGCGCCATCTGGTAGTTTGGAATCTTCGTCACTGCCAGCCAATGAAACGATCTCGTTAGGCGTCGTTGGTGCCATATCATCATCTTCGTCGTCGTCGAGAATAATTTCCAATCCAGGAATTAGTTTGTTTTGCGTCAGAGTATCTTCTGTTTTACTATCGTCCAGGGTTACGTCCAGTATAGATTGCTGCAAAAGAAACATACATTTAGAATCATTAAATAAGACAAACTTCCTTTATAAATTATATTGTGTTGTTATTTCAAACTTTTTTACAAGAAGCAATACACTTACCTGGTAATCTTCATAACATACAGGGTGATAAGTTTTCTCGTTTATCCTAATGGCATTGCGCAAATGCCACTCTTCCTTTTCTTCATTGAAAAACTGCTCAAATGCATCCCTGAAAACCCAAAAAATTATGATGTAAATATAAATTAATTTATTCAGTAAAACAATAAAAACCAGCATTGTAAAAAATAATATAAATTTAAAGGGTAAAACTTGATCGGTAGCTGTACATAAAAATGCATTATTCGATTCATAAATCTTATAGCGTTTTCAATTTACTGCTCTCGGGCACTCTGAGAGTGCTCTCTCCGAGATTTGCGTGTTCGGTTATCAAAATCAGGTGATCTCGCTCGGAGTCATACGTTCGATTTACAAATCTGGTTACTCTAAATCCGTTAGCGAGCGCTCCTTTTCGATCTGCAAATTTTTACGGAGTAGAGAGGCTGCGCCTGCGCAATGGCTACACTTTTTCTTTAAGACTGTGAACGATGTTCCTTTGTAAATTCGCGTGTTGTTGTTTAAATATTTTGAACATACACACAATACTTTTGTTTAATTTAAAGAAGAATTGTTTTAACTTTATTTTAAATTTAAAGGTTAAAATTATTTAACCATCTGTCATAATTTTAAGAGCAATCATATATTCTATTTACACTCCGTCCGAGGGCAACCGTATTCAGGGTGACAGCAAATCTCGGGCGAATCTATGACGTTACAGATCGCTCTCGGAGCACTCTCAGAGTGCCAAACCGAAATCGCTATTAGCTACGCAGAATACGCAGCCATGGGTTCAGGCCACATCAGACAGGCGAGGCGCTTTGAAATTCTTCTTGACATTTTATTTACCTGCAAACATAACATTTTTCGTCTGTACTGCTTGGGTCGGCGAGTACACTAGGTATTTCTACTTCTTCTTCTCCTTCGTCAGCTACTTCGGCCTGCTGTTGTTGCTGGTCAAAGTAGTTTTTCTCTAAAAAGAAAAATATTTCATTTGATGATGATTTCTTACTGTCTGGGTGCTACAAATTGGCGATTAGGTACCTCAAAAACGGATATACGAAGGTGGTTAAATTGAAACAAAGTTGCGTATTTTGAATTTTAATAATTAGTAAAATAATTTTTTTTTAAAGTTATCTGTTTCCAATATCAATGCTTTTATTTCGACTTTATATTTTTTATGACATATGTTTTTTAATTTTTGTTGGTAAATAATCGTTTAAGTAAAAATATAAATATTTGAAATTTTTTTTACCTATGGACTTATTTATTTTAGGTTTTATGGTTATTTCATTCTTATGACGTGTATCATGATTATGGTTGTTAAACTGTATAAGATTTTTATTTTTAAATATGCATATTAAGATGTTATAAATGTAAAGTTGTCTAATATTCATTTTTTTTTGTTTCAGAATATAATTTTATTGAAGGATAAAGATAATCTTTTTTAAATATAATTTTTAGAAACTTCTGTAATATTTCTAATTTTTTAACTAGTTTTATTTATTCCTTCCAACCTAAAATTCCGTAATTTAAATGAGTTTTAACTAATGCATAATATAATATTTCGATGTTTTACGTTCAAAGTTTTTTTAATGTTTCTAAAATTTGTAGTAAACTTCTTAATTTTTTAATTAAATATTCTATGTGAAAATTTCAATTTAATTTACTGTCAAAGATTATTCCTAAATATTTTACTTGATTAACTTTCAAAATTTGAATGTCACCATTTATTTTAATCTATTCATATTTTGTGGTATGTTATTAAATGGGCTTTTTCACTATTATATTATAATCTTTGTTTCAATAACTTAAATAGACAAAAACAGTTTAGAAACAGGAAAGCAGACTCGAGGCCTCAGTCAGGTGCTTGGAATTGTTGTGACGTCGATAAGTTGTTTCGCGTATTTTTTTAGAGAGCGTATTTTGTTTAATTATTTTCTCAGTGAATAATTTAAAGAACTGAAAAGGTAGAAAATTTGATTTTTTCTTCATTCAGTGAAAAAGCCTATTTATAATCCATACTCTTACCGTTTGTACGCACACGAATTTGCAACAAACATTCTCTATATTCAATGACAATTCCACTAAATCTTAACAAAAAAAAAGCAATTATTTTCCACTTTAAGATACTCACCTCTCTCCTCCAAATCTTCAATCTCCTCATAATTTTTCCAATCGGCTAATGAGTAATACCACCTCCTGCTACTCGCCACTCTAGCGTTCTTCTTTCCTTTTCTATTCTGCCTGAAATGCCAGTCCAAATGCTGACTATACAGCATGCTCGATTCGGGGGGGAACCTCATGCCGCAACTGGAACATTGCATTCCTGCGTAGAGGTTCGAGTAAAGGGGGGCTTGGCGGATTTTAAGTGTTTCTGGACGAGCGAACGTAACGGGACGGAGGATTTCTGACAGGGGACGCTTTTGAGGTTTCGGTTGAGCAGAGGCGGCATTGTCTTGGGGCTTCCTAAATTGTTGCTGTTGTTTTCTGGGACCTAGAATAAGAAATACATTTATTGAAACTACTTTTTTATTAATTAATATGTTTCGCTTAAGGGGTGAGGTCAGGATTTTCGAAAAATCGAATTTTTTTTTGCATTTTCCTAAAGTATGATGTTTCGAGAATGTTCTCTGAAAATTTCAAGTCAATCCGATGAATAGTTTCCGAGATATGCTACAATTACTGAAGGGGCTTCGGACCCCCATGGCAGGTAGCGGACGGCAGGTGCAAGAGACCGGTTTCGACTCGCCTATTATATTATTAAACTATAAAGTAGTAGAGTTTAGTGTCCGTATAATTAAATAGAAAAGAAGGTTTTTTAGCAGCAGGCGGACAAAGTAGTGCATCTATCTTTTGAATTGAGTACACAGGGACGCCAAAGGTAATGGGTTCCCTGGGGCACAGGTAGACAATGACAGGCTGTTTCGTTCTTATTAGAACTCATCAGAAAGCCATAACCTGTAAGCGATCCCCAGTTAAAGGTTATGGTTTTCTGATGAGTTCTAATAAGAACGAAACAGCCTGTCATTGTCTACCTGTGCCCCAGGGAACCCATTACCTTTGGCGTCCCTGTGTACTCAATGCAAAAGATAGATGCACTACTTTGTCCGCCTGCCGCTAAAAAACCTTCTTTTCTATTATTAAACTATGTTTTCCAACTCGGTGACCACTCTCATTCAAAAACCACTCAATGGACTTCGATGAAATTTTTACAGCTTATTATTAACACGGAAAACTAGTACTTGATCGAAGTATTTTCATTTTTGTTGAAAATTTCGATTTTTTTTCAACAATCAACTACAGTTTTTTTGGTCGAAAATCCGAAATTTACTTTTAAAAGCCGCCATTTTGTTAATTTTCAAAAAAAAAAACTTCGATTACTTAATCACTAGATTTATTATTAAACTAATGATTTTTATTTGTTTTACTGATCTTAGATAATCCAGTGAGATGTACTGTTGGTCACAGCGAAGCACTACTTGCGGAAGGGGGTCCACAAAAATGGCGATATTTCAATAAATAATTAATATTTTTTTTTGAAATTTTGTAAAAGTGAAGTTAAAAGATGATATAAAAAACCTGTGTTATTAGTTTTTCGAAATAAACCAAATTATCATTAAATTTTTTTTTTAAATATACTCCTTTTTCACGCCTCTGACTGCATCTCACCCCTTAAGTGATATTACACCGGGATATACAAAAAAAAAAAGAAATAATTTGAAACTTTTAAAATCAATTTTAATAACTTTACACTGACCTCTTCCATTGCTGACCGGTTTTTCAATAGATCCTACCGACTTGTTAACACCACTAGGAACACTAGTGCTAACACTGGTCGTCTCTTGACCCACGTTCGATTCTTTAGTCTTGACAAACCCAGAAGCGACAAGTTTTTGAAACAGCTCGTTGATGTTCAACATTGGATTCACCGGGGGCGCATGTGGTGCTGTGGTACCGTCCTTGGATTCCGTGGCAGGGACCGTTCCTGGTAATTCGACTTCGTACCCTCCAGTGGTCGGAGCGGGGGCGAGCGATTGCGAGAACACATTAGATATTACGTCTAAGTTGTCTAAAAGGGGTAAAGTTGCATTATTTTGAAGGAAATGGAATGTAAATGAATTTTTATATTATATTTCCGAGCGTTTTAGGGGAGATTGGGGAACGATGCGGTAGAAGGCAATGCCGCCTAAATATTCAAAATACAAGATGTTGTGTGTGGCGTTGAAGGAAAAAGTATTGTGCGTTACAGTATCAGGTTATTAAAATAAGAGAGTAATATCATTTTAACCCACTGATGGGGGCAAGACAGGGAGAAATCATTTTGTCGCATGTTGTCTAAACTGCTGGATAATTGCTTTCGAGCAAGAAAAATGTCGCCTAAATTTAACAGTTAATATTTTCTGAACCAGATATGATATCGACCTATAGTTTTGAATGGTTGATAGATTCATCCCTTGGAAAACAATTGTCAATGTTGGATTTTCTTTAACTGTCAGAAAGTATACAGGGTGTTAAAGAAGACGATGATTTTTGCTCCAATTTTAATGGCGTGTAACTTTCACAATAATTTAAATTTTATCACTCTACGTCAATTGAATCACTGGTTCATAGCAAAGAAAGTAATTTGTAAAATTTTTGATATCTGCTATATTTTAAGAAATACCGATTTTTTTGGAAAACCTTGCTTTATTTCAACTTATTGGTAGCTAGATCTCATTGTGCGTTGTATCGTGCAAACTTTGCGAGTGATTATTATACCTTATGAAAAGCTTGATTATGTTCAGTAACAATAGTTGTACCTAAATGTTATGATGTATAGTGGCGTACTTATAAACACCTATATGTCTATGGTTTATGAGTATAGTGTTAGAAAGTATTTATGAGTATCTCACAATTTTTCACGATTGTTTTATATTGTAAAGTACTCGCCCCTAGATTAGGTGAATTTTTTCTTATTTTTCAGTTTTTCATAAGGTACTACAGGTATATTATACAGTGTGTTTACAATATTTTAAGGAAGATAATTTTTTTAATTTAATTTTTGGAAAAAATGTATTTATTAATTTCTAACTTTCTAACACTATACTCATAAACCATAGATATATAGGTGTTTATAAATACGCCACTGTACATCATAACATTTGGGTACAACTATTGTTACTAAACATAATCAAGCTTTTTATAAGGTATAATAACCACTCGCAAAGTTTGCACGATACAACGCACAGTGAGATCTAGCTACCAATAGGTTGAAATAAAGCAAGGTTTTCCAAAAAAATCGGTATTTCTTAAAATATAGCAGATTATATCAAAAATTTAACAAATTACTTTCTTTGCTATGAACCAGTGATTTAATTTTGTTACAAAAATTGGAGCCAAAATCATCGACTTCTTTAACACCCTGAATAGAAAATTTTCTGACAGTTAAGGAAAATCCAACATTGACAATTGTTTTCCAAGGGATGAATCTATCAACCATTCAAAACCGTAGGTCGATATCATATCTGGTTCAGAAAATATTAACTGTTAAATTTAGGCGAAATTTTTCTTGCTCGAAAGCAATTGTCCAGCAGTTTATTTGTTTATCATTAATAAGGTTTTATTTTGTGACAATTTAAAGGGCTGAATACCAAAGATTTGATTTTAAAATAAAAATAGGTATGTTGTATTTTCCAAAACCTATTTTTAAGTACTGGTACCCCATCTTAACCCACCCTCCCCTACTGAACTTTACATTTAAAAGATACATTTATAGTAATACTAAGAATTGTAGGTTTTTCAATTGGTAAGAATTATGTCGAGACAGAACAGCCAAATTTTTATGGCCTTTAAAAAAATGCGATTTAAAATTATGTTAGATTTTCCTGTGCTCTTTTTAAGGCTCAGTAAAAGTTAATCTATCACCTACATGTCCTCAGTTAATAAAAATTAATTTTTTAATGCTATTTGTGTTCGAATATAAAAATTTGGCAACCACGAATCTCTCTGGCTTTCCTATAAGCAACTAGTAGCAAATTGTCGGTGACTTATTTTAAAACCGATATATCGCCAAAAAAAAACTTAAGTATTATGTCTCGAGGGCAAGTATATGACAAATTAACCTTAAGCATAAACCTAACATATTGAAAAAACTACAATATTAAAGGAAAAGTACATTTTAGAAAGAAATTACAGCCAGTAGCCTCCGATCTAAATAAAATAAATACAAACAAATGTTTTGCCCACACTTTCAGATCTGCGACGTAATCACATTTTTTTAAATTCATTATAATAGATGATCTGTAGACGTAAGACACGATGGTATATACTTAGATTTGAGGCGCCCTTTCACACACACTAAATAAATCCAGTTTTATTCATTCTTTTTATCTTTGGCTAAAATATTGTACTATACATTCAACTTCTTCACAGTGCAAATGGCAATAATATGAAGTTTGACTATGATGTAGTTCATATTTATTTAAGATGGTGCTATCCTGTCTGTTACGGCTTTGTATTTTTCGTTATTCATTGCAACTAAAGCTCTTTTCTCGGCTGGAACTTTTTTGATGGAGCTTGGCTCGTGCCTATTTTTCTTGGTCATTAACGAGTTATTTAATAATTTTTATATTAAGTATTTAGAATTTTTTTAAAAGAAATTATGAATTATAGTTGACGGTGACTAGTTATTATATATTGTTCACTAAATTCATCCAAACTACTGGTAATATGGGCAGAAGGTATGCCTATGTGAGCCAATAAACTCGTGAGCACTAGATGACCACGCGTCGTTCATTAATGTAGTAGTTATTTTCTAAGATCGCGTAAAATATTTTAATACTGTGCTTTCTAAAAACAACCCAAAATATGGGTTGGAGCAAATGAGAAAGATAGTAAATCTATAGAATGAGTATAGTCACAATGTACGGTAGGTATTTTCCCTAATATCACTTCTCATTTAAATTCACTTTTAACGCTGTATGCGTATCTAGATTATTTTTCTTATGCTGAATCTGGACGGGCGGAAATTAATTAGGGATGTGATTGGTCAAAACTCAGCTGGTTGACAATGATTCTGGCAATTAGCTTTGACGTCACGTTACGTTCATAATTTAGGTTCAGCTATGTCGTCCTTGCGGATTCAACATTATCCATTAAATCAGCTCACATCGAAAATTGATTATATCAACTTCACCTGTTATTTCCTAGTTAATTCTAAAGGTTTAAAAAATAAAACAACCAATACTTAAAAAAAGTTTATTTAACGTATATTCAAAATAGTAGATTCGATAAGACCATGTATTGTGAAAGCCTTCATTAAAGTAAAAGTAAAAACCACCATTTTAATAATTTGGGATAAATATGCTACACCCTATTTTTACTGCACTATTTTCTTAAATTGAAAAAGGTCCTACTCTATGGAGTTTTTACTGGGAAAAGCTACCAATGTATTTGTGCGCCCTTTATCATTCTACAAAACTAATAAAGGACAACAATTCATTGGCTATAAACTGCTTTGACCAATTAAAAACGTCAATAGCCAGTTTTTGCCAATCAACAAAACCTCGATATTCGAACTTTCCAACGCCAATATCTCGGCATTCACTAACTCCTGAAACCCAAATTTCGGTTCTCTAGAAAAAAAAAAACAGATTTTCACCAAATTCTGTAGTTTCAGAGAAATTCGCGTTTGAAATATTGTTTATCAGAATTTTGATGGGTGGCAAAAACTGGCTAACGTCTAAAGAAAAAAAAAATAGAAAAAATCGACCAATCGGCCGCAAATACTTACTCAGTGCGGGCTGCAAAATGTTGCTGAAGATATTGGGCGAATTGCTCCGATTTTCTGGAGACATCTGTCCTGTGGTTTGCCTGATCCTACTCAGATCAGGCCTCAGAGGCTCAGGGCCCTCCAAGGGTCCTATGAAATCATCTCTGCTAGTCTCCTCCTCCCTCGGCGGACTATTGGCTTCCCCTTCCATATCTTTAACTCTCACGAACCCGGGCTTGACACCCTTAGGCAATACTGAAAACCTTATAAAATGCTTTTTGCCGTGGATAGTAAAAGGTTTAGGAAGACCACCAAATTCAACATTAAAAGGTACATCATTTATTAAAACTCTTTTTAAAGCATCTACAAATTTTAGTGTACACTCTTGTCCCTCGAAAACAAACTTTTGCAATTTACCATCGAGGAACACCGGTATTATAAGCTTAGCGTTGATAATCAAGTTTATTTTGCCCACAACTAGGTCGGTTCTTCTGACGTCACTGATTTTCACTTGTGGCGGCGGTCCTTCGAGCAACACCGTCAATTTAATACCGTTAATATTGACGTGGATCGGCGCACCACCGAAAAAACACTCGAATCCCAAATCATTGATAAAAAGTTCCCGACTGGGGACTCCGAGTTTTACTCGGAACGAGAACCCGTCCACTAAGCACTCTTTGTAATCGTCTCCCAAAGTAAGAATGTACGATTCGTTATTGTTAAAAATAATACGACGCGCACCAGTTTGGAATGAAATTTCTCGCGGGTCCTCCCAACTCAAAAAAATTATCGCCGTATCATCGTAAACTCGAATATCTCTAGGTACACCGTCGATGTTCAAAGTTTTGATTTCTTCTTGCATCACCATAAGTTCTTGAGGACCAAAGTCCTGTCCAGGGCTCCTCGATGCTTCATCATTGAACTCCTGGGGTGGAATAAAAGGACCTCCTTGGGGTCCCTGGGAAGGACCAGGATTTCTCCATCTTTGCGGATGAGACTGAGGTTGTTGCTGATGTAACCAAGGCCGAATTGGTTGCCGTGGTTGTGGTTGTGGTGGGCCTTGAGGAGGTATGTTTCGTCCTCCTCTACCCCTCCAAGGCTGACCTCTGAAAGGATGTCTTCTAGCGTCCCCCCTAGGGTAGAAAGACGGTTGAAGGGGAAGAACATTATCAATGTTTTGCGGTAACGGTTGCATTTGAGGCATATGGTGTAGGTTCAATCTCTCGTCTTTGTCATTAAACGGCATAGGTGGTGGAGGAATCTGTGATGGAAGGGATCCCCTACTATCCATGTCGTTGGAAGGCCCTCTATCATCAAAAGCTGTATTATTACTTTTTAGCATATCCACATTTTCCTCAGTGTCTGATCCGAATTCATCATCACTGATTGGTTGCAATGATATATCTCCAAAACTCTCTTCATGGTCCTTGATTTTAGCCTCCCTGAGCTTATCCTTTTCAATCTGCATGAATATTTTATTTAAAATTTGCTTTTCTTGCTCCTTCGTCATGTGGCCTGATTTAATAAACTTCTCTTCTTCAGGAGAGATCATGATTTTGTTTGTAAAGCCCATGGGCGATTGTGATTTGTTTATGGGTATTCTCAAGTCCTGGTCGCCCATTTGTTCTTGTTGTTGGATTTTATTTTTGTGGACTGAAAGAAAAACAAATTTTTAGTTAAATAAAATAAATATAACCTGACGCATAATATTTCAGTTTAGAAGTATATACCGGGTGATTCATTAAGGGTGACGAGCGGCCATATCTCGGAAACTACGGGGCATAGAAATTCAGGAAAAAAATATTACAACTAAAGTGGCCATGAGAAAATACTGGAAATAATTTTTAAGTTCCGCATTTTGCCGCAAGAGGGCGTAATTGAAAAGTAAATTTTAAAATTTTACATATCTCCGAAAATTCCACATTAAGGTATATCTTTGATAACACCATTAAAAAGCTTGGACAATTATGCATAAAAATGGTCTTTTGCGTTTTTCTCCTCAGGCACACCGTTCTTAATTAAATTAAATTAGCTCTACTATTTATTATTTTTATTAACATTTATAATTAAAAATTTTGTTTTATAAAAATTGTTGGAAATGACCACCCCGCCCGTCTAATTTAATTTAATTAAGAACGGTGTGCCTGAGGAAAAAAACGCAGATACCATTTTTATGCAGAATTGACCAGGCTAATCCGAAATAACATTCACATAGAAAAATATCAGTGGCGTCCCACTTTTTTTCTAAAAAATATTCTTTATTTAAAATTTTAAAAATTATTCTATTTGCGATTACGCTGAAACGAACGGAGATATCGAGCTGCGGTTTTATTATTTTTTCTAGCAAATTTTATCTACTTTTCAATTATGGTATCATAATTATACCATATGATTTATTTTTTCGGAGTAAAATTAAAAAATGTGTTATTATTACAAATTGTGCCCTCTAGCATTTTTTTCGAGAACTATTATGGATAACTAGATACGATTGGTGAAAGTGCATACATTTCTCTTCCAATCAGTCTTTAGTTTGCTAAAATCGGATAAGTCGTTTATAAGTTACAGCGATTTAACTGATTACATTTTCAAACCCCCCCCCCCCCTTTTATTAAAGTCGATACGCCAATGACCATAAGACCAAAATGATGCATAATTGTCCAAGCTTTTTAATGATGTTATCAAAGATATACCTTAACGTGGAATTTTCGGAGATATGTAAACTTTTATAATTTACTTTTCAATTACGCCCTCTTGCGGCAAAATGCGGAACTTAAAAATTATTTTCAGGATTTTCTCATGGCCACTTTAGTTGTAATTTTTTTTTCCTGAATTTCTATGCCCAGTAGTTTCCGAGATATGGCCGCTCGTCACCCTTAATGAATCACCCGGTACTTTCAATATACATATTTATAAACGTTATTTTGTATATTGTAATACTTAAAATTAAATATTAACTTACATGATTTCGCCATTACTTTATCTCTGTTTGTTGCATTTGCCAATTTAGCCCTTATGGCATCCAAATCAACTTTCTTGGGGGATTGTGGTGGCAAAGGCTTTTCAATGGCTTTATCTGGCGATGATATAATAGGAGGCGGAGGAGTAGGGGGCCTATCTGTTACCTCAGAAGATTTACGTTCCGGCTCGCTTACCGGTAACTGTCTCAAGTCAGTGTCTTCACTTCCAAAAAGTCTAAAAAGTAAAAGTTGAGAAACAAACTTTAGCAGAGGTTTTTTTTAAAAATATTTTATCAAGAGTTACTTCTAAAAAAATATCGATACTTACACGTCAAAACTTCTACTTTTCTTTGAAGCTTGATCTGATGCCTCAGTTGAAGTTCGCTTTTTGCCCGAAGTAGGGGCCTGTATTTGAGGCAGTTGCCTTAAATCTACATCCATAGGCTTACTGACGACAGGTTCAGGAGTTGGTTCTGAGGCTACACAAAAAAACATCACACTCATCTTTGTTTAAAAATTAAAATATCCAAAATAATGGGTAGTGAACCATATTTTTAAGTAAGTAAAATATGGAAAAATATAAATGTAAGTAATTAGTGCAAATTTAATGCGACACTGCAAAAACACAAAGGTCGACATCAGTTTTAAATGGGCCTGGAATTTTAAATATACATAAGTTTATGTTCGGTTAACTGTTTATTCCACCAAAACACTAACACCCGTATTCACTAACGGGGTTTAAAATTTATACCATCGAAATATTTAGATCTACATAAATAGTCTCGCAGTTGTGTTAATTGGATTTTTTTTAAATCAAATCGTCTCACCGATAAATAATTTTACCGGGATGTTAATGCAAATATATTTTTAGTCATATTAAAGAACACAGTAGGTGCTAAAATACTTTTTTCTTTATACATATAAAGAAAAATCTCGTAAAAATATATAAAATACAAACCTTAGTTGACTCATTCTGATACTTATCAACCTAAAACTGTCAATTTAGGACAGTTTTAAATTTAGATCCCTTTAGTGAATACCTACGGCTGCAAATATTTGTTATTTATTTACTTCAAAATATTTTTGTTTATCTTCTGTTTTACATGACGTTTGTGTCTGAACTAATATAAATATAATTTATATTATAATGTATCACTAGCCTGGCTAGGACTCGCAGTATTGAGACGTAATGCTGGGGTTGATGGAAACTAGGGTTGCCAACCGTCCTTTATTTAAAAGGACAGTCCTTTATTTTAAAGTTATGTCCTTTTGAAAGGTGTTAAACGACTGCAAATGTCCTCTAAAATCCGAAAATAAATAAATGCATTTAAGTACCTAATTTGTTAGTTTCTACGTTATTTTTTGTGAAATTTTTTTACGTAAAATTAATAATGAATATGTGTTTGATTGCATATTTTAGAGTTTTTAATTATTTTTATAATTACCTACTTGTTTAGTTATATGGTAGTTTCTGCGTTATTTTTACTAGCCCCTAATATAATAGCCCAAAAATATTATTCGAGAGCACAAAATGGAGGTTTTTAGGAGTGGTACAGTCCATACAGTGGCACCCAAAAATATTTCCGAATGTGTCCTTTATTCCAATATCCGAAAGTTGCCAACCCTAATGAAAACCCATCGGTAGACACGAAAATTACCTTTAATGAGTATATAATCGGACAGTTTCAGCAACCTATACACTGCCATGAAAGAAATAATTTTGGCTCAATGAAAATTAGTTAATAAAGCTTTTATTCGTTAGAATTTTTGCTTGGTGGAAAACGCTTTAAAAAAACAGCATTAAATTATTCAGGTACAGAGTAGCCCATTTATCCAAGGACTTTAGAGAAATTTGTTATTTTAGTGCGCCAAGCATGCTCAGTCAACTATATGTCAGGAAGGGCGAGCTGCAGAAAACCCGAGAGGCGCAAGTTAGTCTGGACATAGCGGTCAGGGACGAGAGAGCGCGACATAGAACTTTGTAAACACAGTTGCTCCAATACAAAACTATTTTTATAATTAATATTTTCCAATAAATTATATTAGAATGATTGAAAAATTATATTTCTATTAGCTTTGTTATCGCGTGGGAAGTCCAGAAATAATGAAAAAAAAAATATTCATAAATTTGATTCAATAGAAAAAACCTTTATGAATATTGGAGTATTTCCAATAATGCTAGTTATTCATAAGAAATGTATTAATAATCATTTCTGTAACACTTTATAAAATATGATATTTATAGTTGGGTTGCATAAAGAATCTTAATCACAAGTACTAACCAGCAAGTTTGACTGTGACATAAATAACATTGACAGGCATTATTTACTCACAATCAATGGTGCCTGATTAGTAAATTAAAAATTAAGCTAACCGGGAAAGTATGATTGTGAAAAAATTATTTCTGCTAATGTCATCTATGTCACAGTCAAACTTGCTGGTTAGTTAATTGTGATTAAAAATCTTTATACAGCAAGGGAAATATATTTGACAGTCGTATTCGGTGAGGTATAATTCAAAAATAAAAATTATCTTAGGAAATATTTTTTTTTGAAACTTTTGTTGTTTTTTATTTATTGTTTTTACGTGTGTAAGTTATCGTTATCATACATTGAAGATTGGAGACAATGACGTTTCTTGAACGGCAGTTGAGTTTTGGACTTGCAATGTCTTTATTTGTTTTGAATCGCAACGTTTTAACTGGTCAGTCGTCTTCAGGTTTAGAGAAATTTAGTGACATCAAAAGGCAAAAAAATAGGTTTATTATACACGCGGTGACAAACTTTGAAAATTAAAAATATAATCCACTACCCGTGCTACTACATTACAAACAAAAACACCAAAAGAAGTTCCCAAACATACCTGGCGATTCGACTTTTGGACTCCCAACTGGTTGTACCCTCGGACTCTTATCCTGGAGAGGTAGAGACCTCAAATCCTCGTCGTGTAGCTGCACTGGACTCTCCCTCATATTCCGTCTCATATAATTTCGATTCTTCATAGAAGTCTTTACACTTTTAAACGTAGAAGACACTAATGGTTCACTACTCGTACTTTTATCAACACTAATGTTACTATCTCCTTTTGTTGGAGAAACTTTCTCCCGCTTACTAGAAGAAACGTCTAGAGACTCCTGAGGGCGCTTACCGCCATCAGGGCGATCTCTTTTTTTGTGTTTATTCGGCGACCTGTTTTTAGTTTTAGTCGGAGACCCTAAACTGCTAGAGCTAGTACTAGCTAGGCTACTATTACTAGAATTAGAACTAAGTTTTGGAGACATTTCCGATTGTTTATCGGCGGACTCCGATTTATTGTTAAGTCGAGGCGAAACTTTATCAGATTTTGGAAACATTATTTGACCTGAATCGAATGTGGTAATGGGGGATCCTGTACTAATGGATTCACGGGATTTTGGGGATGTTTTGGATTTTTTGTCAGCTTTATTAGACAAGCGGGGATCTTTAGGAATATCTCTTACACCTAGTTTATTGGTTACATTTTTATTATTTTCAAGTACTGCAGTTTTTTGAGCAGGTACACTACTAGCTTGAGTTTGATTGACTACGGCCATTTTTTGCTGTTGTTGTTGAAGCCTCTGTTGCTGCTGTTGCTGTTGGCGCAATAGTCTAGGGTCCCGAATCGGTTTGGCTGTTGCTAAGGCTTGATTCACAGGATTTATTCTTGTCGGAGTGGTAACGGTATTTTGTAGCCTTGGGTTCATCATTGAATTAGTCTAAAAAAAATGTTATTGTAGAGAATTATATAATGGCTTTAAACAACATGAAAGTCACATATTTCTTAGACGCATTAGTCGCTATACAGTATGTAGGCTTATGGGGTTTAGAAGAAGACAAAAAAAAGTGAAAGATGAAAAAAAAGTCATTATTTGTAAAAGCTTTTGCTTGTAAAATAATTGCGATTCACTTTATAACAAACTTAATTTTTTATATCTTATATCATTATTTTCTACAAAAATAATAAATATTAAATATTTTTTAATTAAGTTCAAGATTTCATTAAAAAATTTAAATATTTAAGAGGTAACTAGTTTTTTCGGTACTCGCTAATAAATGTTTTCCCATGTTGCGAACTTTTTGCAGGTCACTGTATTTGCCTTGTGTCAATAAATATGTTTTTAGATATTAATATTTAAGATTATTTAAACAGAAACAGTTACTTACTATGCCTGGAGGCTTAGTTTTCGTCATTGTTTCAGGAATCAGTTGTTTTGCCACCTCAGGTTTTAGAAGAATATTCTAAAATTACGATTAACATTTAGCAAGGAAAAGATTGGAAGAGAACATAAAGCAAATACGATATAATTCAATAAGAATAATAGAATAGTCAAAAATAATGTAGAATAGTTCATCCAATTACTAGCTGGACGCACGTCACAACTCGCAAATACAGAATCATAACAGAAATAAAAAACACGGTAGATCTGTCTGTTAATAATCAAGGGATCCTGTCAATTAACGTAAAATTCGTTGTGACAACCTTTGTCATTTTAAAGAACTTTAATTGTATGTGTTAAAGGTAATTTAAAAGCGAAAAATAAATTAATTGGAGCATATTCTGAAAATATGTCTCATTATTCAGCAAAGGAAGAAATGCTATACTCATTTTGAAGTTAAATGAAATCCTAAAAAAATATAAGGTGAAGTGGGGTAAGTGGGGATCTGGGGCAAGTGTTTTTTTTGTAATAATTGTAAAAAAAAAATACTTTTAAAAACTAAAACTACAATAAAATGGTTAAAAAAAAAAAATTTAATATTTTTTTTAAAGTAACACAGATTATGTCAAATGTATCTAAACTTCGTCTATAGTTACAAGTTACGGCTGAATTTTTTATATGCCCTAACTTAAAACTTAACTATAAAGTAAATAAAAACTTTAAAACCGTATGACGTAGTTTTAAAAAGAGTTATAGAAGAAGACATCTCTAAAAAATAATCTTCTTTATTTTTAGGAATTTTTTAAATCTGAAAAAAGCCTGTTGTTGGTGAAGTCGCAATAGATTAACCCATTTGCTCCAGTTGAATATAAAATTACTCAAACGCGATTTATAAGTTGAAAATCCACTTACCCCAGTCAGTACCTGGGGCAAGTGAGTTCTATGGGTATATTTTCTTAACAATTTTTTGTTTAAATGAAATTCTTGGGTAAATAATTAAACAAATTTTGTTGTAATTGTAAATATCACTAAGTACTTCCTGTCTAAAGCGCATCTCTGTAACTCGATTTTTTAAAAAGTTATGTGGTTTCTAAGACGACCTTTTATATTTTTAATCCCCACTTCACCTTACAATGTATTCAACGACACGACTCAAATAAAAAATTACGTCAGAAGCTGAGACGTGCATCCAGCCAGTAATTGCATGGACTTTATAATATAAAAAGAACTATATACAAACTCACCGTACTAATAGGAGGGCCTCCACCAGACTTAATCTGCTCCTGCAACTTAACTTGTGTCTGCAAAACCTCAAGTTCCAAAGTTTTTCTCTGCAGTTCCAGCAGTTCCTTTTGTTTCTGAATCAGCTGTTCCTGCATAAGCAGAGTTTCCTTGTCTATATCCGCCGGCATTGGCTTTGTCACCGGCGAAGGGGTAGTATCGGTTGTAGCTGTAGGAACTTTGCTTTTTGCTGGTGGCGTCTAAAAATATAGAATAAGTTTAAAAAAATTTTAAATACACAATATTTAAGTATGGCAGTGACAGGTATTTTATTACGTAGTTTCACTTACTGTGCTTTTTAAAAACTTCGGGTTCAGATGAATAACATTCGACGTAGGTTGAGCTGTTACAGGCCATGCAGGATCAATGGTGCTGATCTGCACATCGATGGCGTAGAGTTTCATTTGGGGAAACACGTCGTTCCATGTCTGACGCAGCTTGAACATCTCCGACCTCGTTTTCTCGTCCACCTTAGAAAGAAACGCCAGTAAGGAAAAATAAAATTAAAATAAGAAGAGAAGAGCATAAAGAAGAAAATGCGTTTGCTTTAGGAAGAGCAAAGTAAGAAAGAGTGCAGAGAAATACATTTATTATGTAGGGCCCTACACGATCAATCGGATTGAGTTTTTAAATTAAAAACTTTTTTGAACTTTAAAACAAAGCAACAATTTGATGTTATGACAGTTCGTTTTTCGTCCTTAGAAAGAAGTGCCTGTAAGAAAAAAATTAATTAAAGGAAGGAGAGAAAACGTACAGCAAAAGATGATTGTTATTATAGAGTTTGAAGCTCTTTACAAATTTTTCTGTTCTTTGGAAAGTTAATAGAGAAAAATTGTATGTAGTGGTTGCCTGGTAAAAAAAGCAATACGCTACCACCGTGTTCTGCATTACGACACTAGGTTGTATAAAATAATTTTAACTGAAAATTCAGCATAGTGTTTAAAAGTATAGAGAAAGAATATTTAGAAATAAAAATAGATACTTACAATTTTAAAAACACTGCAGAAGGTCGACACAATGTTTTGACTAAACAGTCCCGTGTAAGTTTGTCCTACATTCTTCACTATACAGTCGATGAGGTATAAAATTGGCAGTTTCACATCGGTAGCCACCTGTATTTAGAAAGAGAAAAACCTGCGCTGTAGTGGCAACTTTGTTTACCTTTGGTTTGTATTTTTTGTTTGCATATAGTATTTGAAAAACGTGAGCTGAGAGGGAGTTTTATACATTTTTGGTAAATTCCAGTTAAGTAACAGTGATATAAAATGTTATAGAAATATAATTGGAGTGCAAAAAACTCAAATTAAGTATTTTAAGCCAAAGGTATCCAAGTGCGGAATAATTGATCGTAGTTTAACTCTTGTATCCCATGTTTATAAATGCGGAGAACAAACACTTTATCTGACTGCTAGTTAAAAAGAAGTTACCAAAGAATGAATTTACTCGCCCTAAAGGCAGGTACATCCATTCCATATTAAGTCATTGGTAACTAACCGTCAGATAGTAGTACCTAAAGAACAATGAAAATAAGTGCAACTTTTTGAATTCTAAGTAAAAAAAGTAAACATAAAAACAAATTAACGATAATTATTTACCTAATAAGTGTGGAAAGTAGCACTTTTTAGCATCATACTCTGGTACACCAAAGGATGCGTAGCAAAGTTCAGTCAGCTGTCTAGTACGGATCAGACTCTTTTCTCACAAGAGTGCAGTATATTACACTTTTTCGTATTAATTTGCGTGTGGAAAGTTACATGCTTCCACATTTGTGCGGAAAATTTTTACTTTTCCGTCCGAGGGCGGAAAAGTGCATCTTTCTTCATAAAAATGCTACATTCTGCAAACTTGTACGAAAAATATTTGTCCAGGAACATTCGTGCGTATTCTGAAGAGCGCCACTCGATTTGAATGAACACACCAATGTTAGGAAATATGAAATTTCTTTACATTCATCCGTTAGGCAATTACCAATAACTTGACATAGAATGGAATAACCCAAGGTTTGTCCTAAAGTGGATTTGTTCTGGGTTTTGGGTACCTATTGTGAATGAGTTTGGCGCTTACTCAGGATAAAAATAGTGTAGTTCTATGTATCGTTTAGAAAAAAGAGTGCAAACAAATGTTTTCTTACTAGCCGGAGGCGTTTTGATTGTAATGTCCTTTTCCATTGGCAAGGGAAGTATTTTTCTGTTCCGTGTGTAGTAGAGAAAATAAATACACTCATATCACACAATTTCGCCAATGGAAAAATTTGCAACCTAATTTTTCAAATAAAATATTTTTTATGAGATATTTTTAATATCACAACCAACCTTACTACTATGTAAAGTACTCCTGCACATTTACTTCCCAGATATAGCGTTCCCAATACTGGATAAAACAAAATAACCACAATATTTTTCATATAACTTTCCTTAAAAATGTTTATTCAATATTTTGGATTGTAGTAATTCATACACTTACAACAAAACGACAAATTAAACTTAAATTCTTCTTCTTGATGTCACTGTTCTCATTTTTTTTTCAAACTTCAGTTACATGATTTTGTTTATCAGTTAAATATGAATTTGTAAAATAAAAGTTTTAAACTTAAAAAAAATTGTCCATCCTTTAAGTGGAGTGGTAAGTTATAGAAAGAAAAGGCACCCTAAGTCTCCCTCCTGGGTGCAAGTCTCATTTTTTTCCATAAAAGTTTTAGTCCTAACGGGTTGAGGGGAGGAAGTCCCTGATCAATCGCCGATTTCACACTTTTTCTAGCTACACAGTAAGAGCAAATAAACTAACAGCATAGTTTACTTGCATTTATCAACACTGTGAGGATTGGTTATCTGGCACCAACCACTACATCTTGGTGAATAATTGGATGCAATTCAGATTTTATGAAGCAGCATTAAGTTTATTGATTTTGATGATGGATATACAGTAACAGTACTGCTATTGGCTATTGATTATAAATGAACAACTAACTATTTTGCTTAAATAATAGATATATGGATTTCTTTAGAAACTAGACCAAGTGCCCAAGGGCGTACCTAAATTTGACTGTGTAATTTTAAAATTGCAACTTCTTCAAACAATCAACCAATCAATGACATATTAGAGAATAGGTGCTCTGTCAAATTTACATCCACTGGGACTGGGTCTTAAAAACAAAAACATGCATGATGACAAAATCTTAACCCTGACAAGGTGCTCATTTATAATCAAAATCCCCCAACATTTTTTAACAGCATATACCTAGTTAAAATGCTTTTAAAGAAATCTTTATTATGTAACCTTATAGACAGAAGAGCTCATAAAATAAAGATATTTAATTACAGCTATTTGTGACCTAACAGCTTGCCAGATTGTGTATGCTTTTTGTTAACAGAAGGCAGTTCCAAAAGACATTGTTCTTGAAAATTATAATAAAGTTTAGTATAACCCTCCATAAGTAAAGACCTGGATAACATCAATAATGTTACATAATAACCATCAGTCGGTTTGACAAATATCAATAATTTTTTCACTTCACATGTTTTCTGCCAAGCAAAAGTTGTTTGATTCCAGGCATTGAAGTTTGACGACAATCCTAGCCCCAATTTACAAGTGATTGATGTCCATTGACTAAGATACTTAGCGCACCAAAACAATTTATAATGTCTGGCAAATACTGCAAAAAACCAGAAATAGGCACAGACCCTTGTACACATTATTTCCCCAGCTATCCCCTTGGAAAAAACCTATCAAATATTTTAGAAATAAACTGCTATTCATGAATAAAATATACCCAATAATCATGTAGTGTTATTTAGTTTTATTATTCTGTTTGCTATTATTTCCAATTATGGTGAATGGTAATGCTACATAAAAATATGTTTTACTTTGACGATTATAATCAATAACTACCATGGCCTTGTACCATACATTAAGCGCATAATATGGTAGGTACTATAATGGAAAAAAATATGGAGAATTTGTTGAATATTGCTTAGTAGGTGATTGTTAATAAAAGTTTGATTTTCTGAAATATATTATTCAAAAATTTTAAAAATAACTGCTTGTTGTCCCTAAATAAAAAACAAGTCCATAATACTTGACACATTTTATACTTTAAAAAATGGTACCTATTTTAATTATTTTGTCCCTGCTATCCCAAGAATCAATACTTTCAAAATTGCATGTCCTCAAATTAAACAAACATAGTATTAAATTATAAGAAATACACTTCAACAAGTTAATAATTGAAGGGGTTAGTGGATAAAACAATGCGCATACTGACTTATCACTAAACATTTATATTTTTAGTGAAAAAAGGTGCTAGAATTGGTTTCCAACTTCTGACCTTTGTTCACTACGATTCTGCGAATTCACAGAACTGTAGTAAATTAAGGTCAGAAATTGAAAACCAGTTCTAGCACTTTTATCCCCTAAAAATATGAATTAAAAATTGGTCAGTTAGCACCTTTATCCACTTTCCCCTTTAATTCTTAGTAATGATGTACCTATTTTCACTAAATTACTGGGGAATACCCACACCAGACAAACAAAAATGGTAAAGACCTTACAAAACCAGTATTAATGGGAAATAACGTTATTATTGGTTATGTATGCAGTAATAATATTATTACTGATTGTGCCAGGTCACCAACTTAGAATAATGTGTATAACCACTTTTATATCTCAAGCAACAAAACCACACCTTGTTTAAGTTTTAATTCTGTTATCATAATATCCAAAGACTATTGTGTACTTATATGGAATGTGCAATGCTAGATATTAGGTTTTGTTCAACTGTGTTTCATAAATCATGCACCTCAATAGAAAGAAGTCAGTTTCATGAAGCAGAAAAGAACAAACCTTTTATCAATAACTTTTTTTTGAGTAAATATAATTTCATTATCTGATCCTAACTCTCATAAAATCAACTTCAAAAAACCAGGGTTTTAGCCCAAAACTAAAGAGAAAGAAAAAAAATCGCAATGGAAAAATTAGCTCACGTTACTTTCAAATCTTTATTGAATTATATCACAAAAAATTAGGAACTCTAAGTTTATAAAAAGAAATAGAAAAGTCAAACAACCATTCTGTAAACTAATTAATATAAAGGAATTATGAATAATGTTTTAAAAAACAACACTTGTTGAATAAATTTGTATTTATAAAGTAAGCAATCATTTATATGTATTAGAGAACAATCTTTTGTTTTTCTTAGATTAAAATCACTTGAAAGTTGAATAATAACCTTTAGAAACAGAATAATTGACTGACCCTATGGCTCTTAATGTTGAAGACATTTTGAGCCAAATTTGTACTTTTACTAAAGTAACAAATAAAAATTAACCTTAGACAGATGCTCTTCAATAGCTTCCACTATAACCCTAGCATTAGGCAGGTTTTCTTCAGCTAGCATCGTCAATACATTGATAAGCGGTTTGCTATTAAAAGTCAAGTCCGCCAAACTCGACGTATATTCGGCTTTAATTTCCTCCTCCGTGGTCATTTTGCACTAGATTTCGGTATCACAGATAGGAAAACCCGCGACGGGGCCCGGAAAACTAAAAATAAAAACTTTCTATCAGTACTTGGAACAATGAAAAATCGTGACTTTTGACAAGGTCCCGTATTGAAAACAATCTGACAACCTTGCGCGTTTGCGCTTATACAAACAAGGTTGGAGGTTATTCACGCGAACCAATGGCCGAGGTTGCCACATGGTTTCAGCGAATCGTGGCGAAACTTCGGCGTCATAATTTATTGATGTTTAGGGAGTGAATTAAAAAACCTGACGATTAGGAATAGAATTAAAGATCAATTACTCCTTTAACGAGATAGAAATAACTCGTGGAAAGCAGTATATTGGTCAGTCACCTACTTTCGGAAAAAAGGAGGCTGCTGTTATATGACTGACGTCGTATGGTGCAAGATAATTATTCAATTTAACATGCGTAAATAGAAAAAAACAAAATATACATACCTTAAAACACTAATAAATAATTTGTCTAAGCTATCCCACGTTGCATGCCCATTTTCTCCCAGAAAATTCACTAAATTGAAAGAAAAACTACAATTCAACGCGGAAACGTCTTGCACTCAAATTTCACAAAAATGGCGACTGCTAATATTCGTTTGTTTTCGGATGACGCACCGTATTGTTCGTTTACATTCGGAAGTAGAACCCGATGAGGAGTGTATTTCAAAATATGCTCCTCACAACTAACAAAAATATGAAATTTCAGTGTTCAGTTTCCCAGGTAAAAAACGGTGTAAAATTTAATGACCCCTCATTAATTTAATTCCAGAAATTCTCAGTAAGGCGTATTATGACATTAGATACTACATTAAGAATAAATTACCTAAAATCCTTAATTATTTTTAAATGCCTTAAATTAATTCTGTTTATAGGTATTATACCTACTTGCCACAAAATACGAATATCTATTTTGTTATTTACTAATTATTATTTTTTTACTATGGTAAAATTAACAAATAAATGTATATACCAGCAGAACATGGTATGAAACGAAAATGCTGAAAATTTATTTTTATCATGCACGCAACTCAAACTTGAATATTTTTAGTTGCAAAGAATTTTTTTTGTAAAAATCCGTTTAACGTAGCGTTATAAAAACCCACTCTTTCTCCCTAACTGTCACTGTCACAAGCAAGTAGTCAAAGTAATACTTAGATAAGAAAACTTGTATATACGGAGTATAGTTCCGTCCTCTATTATTTTATGGTTGGATAAGGGATAAAATCTGATAAAACACTGACTCCGTTTATTAAAGAATAGGGTCATAAATAGAAATAGCAAAAATTTTCACAACATAGAACAGCTGTGTAATTTTTTAAACAATTTATCAAGAATTTTAAGGCATGAAAACTGGAAAATAACACAATTGATGTAGAAAACGAAAGAATTAGAAGAACCAAATAATATTACATATCCTTTAAAATGTACAATAAAAGATACGCGAAGAATTTAAACAGGTAGGTGTGATCATGCACCATGAAAATATTTTTATTACCTAATCTTTTATTTTAGACACAGAAAGATATAGATTTTTAAGCAGAGACAGAGAATGAACCATATTTTTGTGCTTTTAACCAGAGTTTAATACCCTAACTTTTTATAACTGGAATTGTCTGTGACACCAAAAGTTTGCTGTAAAAGACATTGCAATGGATGATTACAAGTTTCTTTTTAAAGTTGTGTTAGTAGGCAATGCAGGTGTTGGTAAAACTTGTCTGGTTAGAAGGTTCACCCAAGGACTATTTCCTCCTGGACAAGGGGCTACTATAGGGGTTGATTTTATGATCAAAACTGTAGAAGTTGGCAATGAGAAAGTAAAGGTATACTGTCTTTCTACCTCATGTATTACAAAATAAAGCTAATATGTTTCCAATAATTCTAGCTTCAAATATGGGACACGGCCGGGCAAGAACGTTTCAGATCAATTACCCAAAGCTACTATAGGTCAGCTCATGCACTGATTTTAGTCTATGACATTTCTTGTCAGCCCACTTTTGACTGTTTGCCTGATTGGTTACGAGAAATCGAAGAGTATGCGAGCAGCAAAGTTCTAAGAGTTCTTGTAGGTAAGTATATTTAAAAGATATATTTTATTAAAAGTGTATAGGTAAGTAACCTATATAATGATTGTGGACATTTTTTTTTTCTGTAGGTAATAAAATTGATAGAGACGATAGAGAAATACCAATGCAAGTTGGCGAGGAATTTGCAGAAAGACATAACATGTATTTTTTGGAAACTTCTGCTAAGGAGTCGGATAATGTTGAACGTCTTTTTATGCAAATTGCCGAGGATTTAATGAAGGTAAATAAATAGTTTTTAAAATGGTTCCTATTTATTCTTCCAATAGCTTTTTATTTATTTATTTGCTCATTGATGGCTTAAAAATGTCAAAAAGAGCAAACACAGAATATTTTATTTTTTGTTCCTTTATACATTACAACCAAAATCAAAATTTAGTGAAAGTGCCCATTGTTTAAATTTTTGACATAAGGGTGTAAAATTTGAAATTGGTATTTTTAATGTTAATTTGCATTATTCCAAAAAATAAATCAATTAGCTGTTACCTACGATACTTTTTATAACTCTCTGTCAATACCTTCATTATTTATAGAAAGATTTAAATACTTATATTTAACATACATTTGGCAGGATTTAGTTTCTCTATGTAGTACCTATATTTACTATAGAAATATATATGATGAAAGTAATGGCAGGTACCTTTTGTCGTTTTTTAGCAAGCACGAATGACGAATGTACCAAGGTATGACCCAAACGGCTACAATATAGATTCATCTTCAAATCAAGAGTCAGGATGTTGTAGTAGACTATCTTAGGCATACTTGAAGTTTGTTTGATTTCTCAGGTATTTACTTACTTGATTCTAGCTTTAATGACTTTTTTTTATAAACAAAACTATGTTGTGATGGAGTGGCAGCTTTTTTTGGTAATTTATAACTAAGCAATAGAAATGCTAAGATTATGTATATTTTCGTAATCATGTCAAAATATGTATTTTACTAAATACTGGGTCCGCCGCGCGCGGAAGATTAAATCATTATCGAGGAGCTTATCAAAAATACTAAACCAGCATAAGGTATCGACTTAAAAGCGGCATATTTTAAAAATATTTTACATTATACAGGGTGGCTCAAAAAAGTGTGGCCGACTAAACTTGCATTTTTTTAAATGGAACACCCTATATATTATATTATTTTCTAATTCCCCATACAATTCCACGTATATTTTGTATAAAAAGTCATATGTCTAAATTCAATTGTTTTTGAGTAATTGACGTTTAAAATATGGCACTTTTTGACTTTGACAGGCTGTAACATTGGAACGGTTCATCTTAGAGAAAAATGGTTTTCACCTCCCTATCTTAGTTTTTCATTCTCTATCCAAGGAAACCAACTTCCGATTTACTATGTTAAACCGTTAAAACCGTTTTTTTGGTTTAACATAGTAAATCGGAAGTTGGTTTCCTTGGATAGAGAATGAAAAACTAAGATAGGGAGGTGAGAACCATTTTTCTCTAAGATGAACCGTTCCAATGTTACAGCCTGTCAAAGTCAAAAAATGCCATATTTTAAACGTCAATTACTCAAAAACAATTGAATTTAGACATATGACATTTTATACAAAATATACGTGGAATTGTATAGGGAATTAGAAAATAATATAATATATAGGGTGTTCCATTTAAAAAAATGCAAGTTTAGTCCGCCACACTTTTTTGAGCCACCCTGTATAATGTAAAATATTTTTAAATTATGCCGCTTTTAAGTCGATACCTTATGCTGCTTTAGTAATTTTTATAAGTTCCTCGATAATGATTTAAATTTCCGTCCCCGCTTCGTTGGCGGACCCGGTATAATTCATTATTTCATTTCAGCATTTACTAGGCATATTCTCATATTGTGGTGTGGAGAAGTTTTTAAAAAGTGTTTTATTCCTAAGTAAATAAAGCTATATATTAGGCAGCTTGAGAAAAAACTTACATGTCATGAAAATTCAGTTTGTTGAAGATTGGTCACCATCAATCTCTGTGACTACTCTGGATAGTAGCCAAAGAGACCAATGATGGCTAAACTTTCATTTTTTAGGACAGAACACACATTAAGTAACTGCATTTTTATGCATTCCTTGTAACAGTGGCGGCGCCAGGATTTTTGGGATGAGAGGGAACAAGTGGGCTCGGTGATTGTTGAGTGGGCACTACCCAAAATCCCAAAATAAAAGTGACTTCTAACAAAAAAAAAAAAAAAGGTCATTGTTACCATACAACCACTCATCAAAACTTTTATAGCCAAGTCCCTTACAAAACCGGATCCATCAATTTTGGGAGGGCACCAGAGTGGGCACTCATGTTTCTAGGGTGGGCCAGTGCCTACCCTGCCCCCCCCCCCCCTGGCGCCGCCGCTGCCTTGTAAAAAGCAAATAAACCATTATTTCCAATAGGGTACAACACTTTTGAGACCTTTATAGTAATTTTGTTATTGTTTTTTATGAACAGTCCTTAGATATATTTAAATCTTAGTACTATAGCGAGTAGAGATTGTTATATTTTTTTTTGGTTAATTTTAAAACATTTTTTAGTTTATATGTATATGTAGACTATCAACATTGTCAATCCTACCTACCTAAATATGCATTTCTTCCATAGGGAAAACTCCTTTATCTTTTTTTATATTAAAATACTGTCCTATAATTTCCAGAAGGAATTTCAAATGCCAAAAGTTATTGACTCGGTAATATGTGAATAAGTAAACCTTTTATGGCTTTGTGGTTAGTTAAAATTTCGTTTTAAAAAAAATTCAATTTTTTTAAAATTATTTTCTCCGTAAACGGACGCGAAGAGGGGCCATAAATTAATTTTAAAAATTCTTTTGACTTCTAAAATAGGGCAGTTTAAACATTTTCGCCTATCCCCTGAATTAAAAAAAAAAAACAGCAACTACTTAAAGAAGAAGATTTTTCTTTTCATTTCGCCAGATCCATCTCTAGACGCGTTTCGTCATATCATGACTAATCAGTAGAGCTAGGATCCGACGAAAAGAAAAGGGATCTCGAAGCTACTTAAGGCAGCACTTGGTGGGACACACCAGTAAGATGTGGTACGGAGCGCCAACTACTTAAGCTTTTGTATGACTAGGGTAGAATTAAACGTATTAACAACCCTTTCCTATGACAAAGTACTCAATGTTTTCCTTGTCTCGGTCGCCAGCTTATAAGGCGGCAGCCGAAGCTTTGCGCAACTAAAAGTAAGAAAAAAAATTGTAGCCCCTCTACGCTTCGGCACCTTTTCTTCTTCATTGCTAATTTCTAAGGTTTGTGACTCTAGTATTTATTTTAGAATTACTTTTAGATCAGTGTTAAATTTATACTATAAATTGGTGCTGCTATAAGCTTTATTTAATACTGGTTATTTTATGTTGTTATTTATACCTTTTTTAAAATTTTGTTGATTTGTTATATTCAGTGTGTAAAATTACAGACTTCAATTCCAAAAGTATATGTACTTAAATGTTAAAGTATTATTAATTTTGTATTATTTTTAATGTGAAACTTCATCAATTCCGAAGATAATATTTTTCTTCACCATTCGGGGACATTCGATTTACTAAAATAAAATAAGAACCATAATCCTATCCTCAGAACGTGAAATATGCATAAGTTGCAACAGCTGATCAAAACGAGAATTGCTGCAATGTCCTAACGAGAAAAATATCCCACTGCGGCACTTTTTCCCAAAATTAAAGTGGTCAGCCGTTTTCAAGTTTTATTTCATATTTCGAGAATTGGGATTGGTTCTAATTTTATTGTATGTCCCAGACTTGCCAAGTGGGAAACTTTGACATACTAGGATGTGCAATGGCGAAGGAGTTTCACATCAGGGGCGTGCATAGCATACTGTTTTAAATTTTGTATAGTGGTGTAGGTATTAAATTTATTTTGCATTTATATATTTAAACAATCTAAGCCAAAGAATAACTAAATAAATAAAATTGTAATATTGATAGTTGCAATTATTTTTATTTCATTACTATGATGTTTTGCCTGTACCTCAAGTACGAAATGACTGTTAGTGATTCATCGCTTTTATTTTATTTTTGAAATTCCAAGAGTGCAGAATATTTATATTTATAGATTTTTTTCTCTGACTTTGTACGACCCGCTGATCTCGATATGAAAGTGATGAGTCACTGGCAGTAATTTTTTACTGGAAGTATAGTTGTCCAGCTTTGTTTTAAGAATTTTAATACATAGAAAGAACAAACGCAAAGGTGAACTTTTTCACTATTCATAATATTTTGTATGTTTTTTGATGTGGTATAAAGTATGTACAAGGAAGGTAAGTTGTTCTGTAAAATTTAATTGTTATAAGTTATCAAACCAATTTTTTATAATTTCAAAATCTTTTTTAATTTTGTTATTTAAATTTATGTCCATAATAGTAGGAAACCTTTGTTCCTGGACAATTTCGGGAAATTTGCCCATTACAAGGAGTATAAATAGGAAAAAATAACATAACTTAAAAACTTAACAGTTGTATATTTCAGACCTTTTATTAACAGTACAAACAATAAAATAAATCTGGGCGGTACAACAAAATAATTATAAAATAAATAAGTACATAAAAAAATTGATTTTCTATGAGAAGATAAAATTATGTTTTCAATGTAAATACTGGTAAAGTTTCCAAAACTTTTGGTTTTGGAAATAATGTAAAAAAAGTTCTAATAGCTATGACAACTTACTAAATGTTTCTATATCAAGTAAATTTTTGGTAAAAGTAAACAACTTTTCTTGCAGTTCCACGTTTTGAGCCCGTTCACTGGTGGCGAAAACTTGACAATTATGAATATAAGTCCCTCCCTGTCCCTCTAAATCTGGAGACACGCATGCGTAGATCACGGGATATGCTCCTTGTTCAGGCGTCTAAAATAATATAAAAAATTTTGGTAGCTAGCAACTATACACGAAAATACATTAGCATGAAGCACACAAAATATCTCAATCGACATGTTTTTGCATTTTTCACAAATATTTGTGATGTGAATTTGTTCCAGTTAAAATCCTCATCCTGTATATAAATATAATTTCTCATGGAGCTGGTAACTTTATAGAAGAATTTAGAAATATACAGTCAGAGAAAAATAAAAAGTTTATAAACATGTTTACACCAAAAACTTACTTTAAAAAATATAGATGGCAACCAAGGCGCAAAATTTTTCAAGTGTGTTCCATTAAAAAGCTCCGTGTTGACTAATCCAGGGTGGACAGAGTGTACCTGTACTTTCTCCTCTTCCTTTGTTAATAGCGTATTTAAATAGCAAGAAAATAATATCTGTGCCAGCTTAGATTGAGCATAAGCTTCAGGCGGAATGTATCTGTTCCTAAAAAAAAAACGAAAAATTTTTTCATTTTTTTTTGTCAATTTCTATGTGGATTTAAAAAGTTTTAAATCAAGTGGATCCGACCGCACTAAAATTTGCCGTGCTAAATTTCAGTTCTTCTTGACCTGAATTACCAAAAAACCAAGCAAATTATTGATTTTCACCGGATGGTAATAATAATAATAATAATAATAATAAAAGACTTTATTGTAAAAAAAAGGAGCATTTTCACAAAAGGCGAAGTTGAGGCTGGGCCTCCTAGCTTAACCTAAACTGTAATGTCATTTAGGGTATATTACCTGAAATTAATGTCTTCAAAATTAATTTTTCCAACAACATGTGCACATGATGAAACATTAATGATTCTCGAACGTGAATTCTCAGTCCCTCCTTTTTTAAGTTCCGGTAGTAGAAGGTACGTCAGCAAGAAGTGTCCCAAGTAATTGGTGGAAAATTGAGATTCGTAGCCGTCTCGAGACTCGACGTAGGGGCCGAACATTATCCCCGCTAAAAAAAGTTATATGAAGCTGAGCTTTGTCTAGTACAGGACAGGTAGGAAGCAAAAAGTTCTGAAACGCCCCAAATGGGGCTAATGCGAAGCTCAAAATCGCGACGTTAATCCCGAGAAGCGAAGTAACTTTTAACCATGGTACTATTACTAATAGAAGATAAACCCACGCGTCGATTTGACGTCACGTCGAGACCTGACTTGCACGACCATATCACAATATATGTGGGCCATATCGACAAGCAGTATTGTGGTATCTCAGTGACGCCATGCGTAACGTACAAAATTGGATCGCCAAGTGGATTTGTCCTCTCTAGTAATAGTATATACAGGGCGAATCCTACGTTGATACTTCTGTTTTAGCTGTGTATAGAAGGCATTAAAATACAAACAACATTTTCAAATACCTTTTTCCAAAAACTCAAAAATAAGGTACTTACATTCATTTATTACACCAGGAATCAAATACGGTCCTGCCTAACTTGCCCGTTAAATAACATTAAGAAAACTTCTGGGTGTAGGATGAGCCCGCAAGGGAAAGCGCTCTGCGTATAATCTCGAAGGAGCAGCCGCATTTTGACGACACCCACAGTAAATTAGCACCATATCTACTAGTTTATTGTTTTCAAATTTTACCATTTTCACGTGTCACCAATTTAAAATAACTTGCTTCAGAAAAACACACCGCAGCAGATCGCTAAATAAACAACTGACCACGGCACCGACCCGTAAATTACATGACTAGTAAGATAAAAAAACAACATAAAGTATATCAGGCTACGTTTTGATGACCAGGCCCGCAGATTTTATACTTCTGTATCTGGCCTATTTTAAAGATTTTTGAAAAAAGGTATTTGAAAATGTTGTTTATTTTAATGCCTTCTATACACAGCTAAAAAAGAAGTATCCACTTAAGAATCACCCTGTATATTTGTACAACCAAGTGAAGTAAGCGCTAAAAATATTACATTTCTGTCTTTTGTATAAAAACTCCAGCAAAAAATGTCGCCTTTTTGTGAACAAGCAGCGATAGATTGTCGGAACTATATATTTTGTACAGTTAGGTAACAAATACAAGTAATTATTTCTTAATTTATAATTTCTTCGTCATATTTTTTGTTGGAGTTTTTCACAGAAGACGGAAATGTAAACAATAATGTTGTATAATATGTTATATTCGTGACGATATGTGTATCCTGCTATATATACAATGTACACATACATACAGGGTTATTCCTAAGTTGATACTTCTTTTTTAGCGGTGTATAGAAGGCATTGAAATAAACAACATTTTCAAATACCTTTTTTCAAAAAACTTAAAAATAGGCGCCGTCTATACACAGCTAAAAAAGAAGTATCAACTTAGGAATCACCCTGTATATCATATCTTGCTTACCGTTATTTATTAAGTACTCAATATGGTCATGTTTGCTTTTTACTTCACTAGCAAATTTCTTGACCGATTCAATGACACTTATGTCCAACTGATAAACTTCAATATTTCCTTGAGTAACTCCTTCACCTCTAAGTTTCTGTATTAGAGCTTCACCATGTTGAATATTTCTACAACCTAAAAAAAATAATTCTAAGGGTATAGTTTGTATATGGATAGAAGTTAATGATTTTAATACATATATACCCGATTAAAAAAATTGTTAAGTACAAGTCGAACTTGCATTACCATGCGCTGCTGATCAATTTGTTTCGTTACTAAAGGCCTTTTTACATTGGGTGCAATTGCAAGAAAAATGGCCTGGAAGCATGCGCTTCGACGACGTTTTAATCAGCTGATGCACGTTTTCCCATTTAAAACCTGCATCAGCTGTTTAAAACGTCGACAAAGCGCATGCTTTCAGGCAATTTTTTCTTGCAATTGCACTCAATGTCACTTTAAAAATAACTGGGTGAACAAATTCTCACCTATAATTACGTTGATATCACACTTCAGCAAGAGCCTAATAACTTCAAGGCCGATGCCCCTGGTCCCCCCTGTTATCACAGCTGTTTTTCCTGAATTTAGGGGCAAATCTAAAAATAAATTAAGTATAGAGAAATCCGTAATAAAATTAAAAAGAAATTTAATTTTTAACGATATTTAATTTAACATAAAATTTGATAAATTTAATAAATAGATGATTACTAAACGAACGGTGATAGGAACCAAGAGAAAGTAACATTAAGGTGAGTGCAACTTTTTATCAAAATAAGCCCGGCTTAAAAACTTTGATATTATATTATTTTTTCATTTTATTAAGAGTTCATTCCTGCATGGAATAAACCCACTTTTTTGCGTCCGTGTGCTGTGAATTTCTCCAAAATTATACACATATGATTTGCTTCAATTTAAATATATCGAAAGATTTATCCTTTGACTATGTTTCTCATGGAGTAGATTTTTAGATATGCCTTTCATTTCCAAAATATACCATACTTTGTGTTAATATAATTGGACCAACTTTAAGAATTATTTCCTTTCATAGAACGACCTAAATTTAAAATGAATTACAAGATAAACAACGTTTAATAAAATATTACAGGTGATATTTGGTGACAGCGAAACCTCTGCAACTAGTTTTGAAATATTTATCTTGGTGTTCGTTAATGGCACAAAAGTCAAAGGTACAAAAATTACTTCAGTATCTCTCAATAAATTCAATAGATTCAGCCGTTTTTGAGTAAACATAATATATGTAATGCACATCCAAAAGCGATGATACACCCTTAATAGATGACCTGATTAAAAAAAAAAATATGATAATTCTTTATATTTTTGTAGAATATACAATTAGGTACTTTTCTTTCTCTTCTATATACCTACAAGGTCCAATCAAAATTTATGTTTCTGAAACTCAAAATTTATTATGACAATACCGTAAATGTAACATTAGAAAATTTTACTAAATTTCATGTTATAGTTTTTTTTTAAACCAGAAACTGCAGGACTTACAGATATGTTCTATGTTTTTGAAGGGCATATCACGATAATAAAATATTTTTCGTCGTGAATGATCATAAAGTAATGGAAACAAATACGATTCTTTCTGACTCTCAACAATTACCATAAAATCCGAAAAACATTTATGGTTAATAGTGTCATTAAAAACATAAAATTATTATGGTATTCCTTACTTATCTTCTTAATCGTTTCTTTATTATACTTACGTGACTTCACAGCATAAAAATTCCGTTTTTAACAAATATTTCTGGTCTAAAATAAAAATTGGGCCACCATCATTCTGCGGCTACTAGTTCACCATTTTTGGATATAAGGAATATTTTTTTATTAAAAAAAAGGTGTAAAGTCAATGTAAAAACATTTTATATATTTTAATTTTATTTTGTATCCTAATATCCTTTCATTTTTACAAAACTATAACAAATATCTTCCATTTGACTTTTAATAATACAAAGGGATGAACTACCTAAACTATTTAACCCTTATAGACGCTTAGGGGACGTTATTTTAAGGTTATTTACCAAAAGTGACGATTTTTTTCGAAACGGGCTCAAGCTGGTCTGCAGTGATTTTAATAAAATAGTTATTTCAACCTCTCAAGTACTTAGTTAGTACGTACGTATATGTCAAAAATGATAAACTTTTTATAAGAAATTTGCTTTCAAATAAATTAAGTAGCACGCATCCCGCCGCGTCTGCTTATAGTGTCAGCCTCATTTAAAAGTCCTTAAGAACCCTTAAGAACCGCGGTTGTGGCTCAGAGGTAGAACTACTGGCATTCGACCGCGGCGACCTGAGTTCGATTCCCGGAGTGGGCATACGTACAATAAAAAAAGTATGTCCGAAATTTAGTGGATTTAAGAATGCAGGGAAGAGTGTAAAAGGTATCATCTCCCAACCCACCCCATTCACGCCGGATGAGATCGGACATCTCGTGGGGTGCGGAAGAAGGTACACACTCCCCAATCGGTAGGTCATGCAATGGCAATAAATTGAGGATTGATAGCCCTTGGGGGGTGTCGCATGACTGAGGATCGTCGTTCGGAACCCACGTTAAACTGTAGGTCCTCTCGGGAATGGCCCTGGCAGCGAACGAAGA
This sequence comes from Polydrusus cervinus, assembly GCA_935413205.1. Lineage (NCBI taxonomy): Eukaryota > Metazoa > Arthropoda > Insecta > Coleoptera > Curculionidae > Polydrusus > Polydrusus cervinus. The sequence goes on from OW284514.1 coordinate 2,276,909, forward strand.
GGAAAAAAGCCTAATTCGAAAGAAGGGCAGAACGGCAAAAGAGCCCTTAAGAGCATCCGACCTATATTCCTAAATTCTTTACCAGCTCGATACAAAAAATAATTTCCACTATTTTTTTACAATACAATGAACTTTTGCTTAGTTTTTGTTGTAATTCGGGCTAAGAAGAACCGAAATTTAATACGGCAAATTTTAACGCAGTCGTCTCTAGACGGATGTATTTTTCAATACACTTAAGCTAAAGTAAATCGTATAACATTTGGAGAAATTTAGTGCAGTGGAGGGCAAAAATGGGTTAATTTTACATGCGATGTTTATCTCTTAAGCCAAAATGCTCTACTTACCGGTTTTATTTTGTTTCCTCATCAAAAAATCCTGCATCATATACTTGGAACCCATGGCGTTATACAAAAGCTCATATTTCGCTTCTGCGAGAATCAATTTAAAAGGCTTTTTCGACCTTACAATCGCCACGGCAGTAATGCATATCACTACCAAACAACTGATAGCGAGGATCATTTTGAAAATTTTCTACTGTCAACTACACTTGGTTAAAAAAAACTCTCGAGTATCTATATATCTCCTACACTTACTTACTATTTGCTCTGTATAAAATTAGTTTCGAAAATCTTTTTTTTGCGAGTAAACTGTACTATTTTCTTGTAAATTTGTAACATTTCTAGAATAATCTGAAACCAAAACTTAGATTGTTACTCATATTGCAGGAATATCACTGTAACACACTTTACTGGTACTTTCCTATTCTTGATGGAGCACTCTGGAGCTTTCTCTTTTCAGAACTACGTGCGCGCGATTTAACCGCGCGGATGTTTAACTTTAAATAACGATTTTAAGAGGTTTTTAATTAATTTAGTATTACAAAATTTTATTTTAATTCTCAACATAGTCGTCCCATTTTTATTTGTCTATAAAAGTTAAATCTTCAAATATAATCTTAAAAATTGTCTAATTTCGTTGCTTGCTTTGTCACCGTACTTCTTGGAAAATATTGATATTTTTTAAATATAAAGAGAGGTCGAGTGATACCTCATTTCAAAGGTACATTTAACCCTGCAATTTTATTAATCCAAAATATTGAAAAAATATATTTTTTTGGCAGCGATCTTTGCCATCCTGAAGAATAACAACAGGGCCTATTTTCCCAATAGACCCGGGCCTAGGGCCCCGCTCTCCAAGGGGCCCCGAGCTCGGTCTGAACGATGCTATATTATTCAAATAATTTAAAAAAAAATACTTCATTTGTTAAAGTGCATAATAAAATTATTATTGTGTAACCTGTTAAGGAAAAAATACTATAAAGCTGTAAGGGGCATGGGTGGTACCCCCCTCTTGCTCATGCGAATTTTTTTTACAAGTCACTTTTAATAGGAGAATTTTTTGATCTGCATTCCGCCTAAAATTGGCTCTATGGGCGCCGATTAGGGGCCATGAATTGCGCAATGGGCCTAGGGCCCCTTATAAAAAAATAGGCCCTGAATAACATTTTTTTAAGCAATTATTTTACTTAACATTTACACAAATATTGTTATATTTATTTAAGATGACGAAGATTGAAGTATTCAAATTGCAGGGTTGAATTTAGCGTAATAAGAATAGGGCTCGCCTTTTCATTTAAATGTTTTTCAAGGTGGGGGATTTCCGCCAATTTTTACCATTTACGCATATTTAAATAAACTATTGTTTTTTGGGTTTTTAAAGTTTTAAAATATCCACACAGTTTTCCGGCGACAGTGAAATGTCTTAAAAACTAAGATTATTTTAATTATAGATTTGCATAAATTAAAATATTTCACTGTTTACTCATATTTTCAAGGCTGCAATAAAGATTAAAATACTGTAGAGACATGAAAATTAATATTATTTGCCTAATTTACATTAATTTCCATCAGTAAGTACCCCAGCCAGTACAATTATTATTCAAAAAATATATAATATTCAAAACGAAAAAATATTTAAAAAAATCTTAGATTAAATCTGTATGGTCGTGAATAAGTGGATAAGTCTAAAAATAGAGCAATTTTAATGTTCGGGGTATTTTTCAAAATTGGTAAAACAAAATTATTGGGGTTGGAGTTTCTCGAAACTTATTAATAATGTGTTTATGGTATAAGTTTGATATTTCGTTTTTCACAAAACTTAACTAAACATATTCGCGGATGGTACAGAATTTCAAACCATTTATTTCCTCTCTCTTCCTCGAGCCCCCATTAAATCGCTTGGGCTTTGTGGCTTATAGTCGAGGAGGCGACCACATGAAACCCAACTTCACCGAAGATCAATTTTTTTTTTATCTTAATACCTATACATTTTTATTGTCTTAAAAATATTATTACGCTCTGGCGGAGGCGCCTAGAAAATCAGTGTAAAGGGTGCATTTCAATGACTCTCTCAAAGTCATTGAAGCTAGGCAAACCAATATAATAAAAAAATAAATAAAAATATTTTTTAGAGCTAACTAATATTAAAAAAAAAATAGAAGACAAACAGTCAAACAGATATTCGACGAAGTACTAGAAACGCATCCAGTGCACTTCCTTGCTAGATGCAGGAAGGCTGCACAACAAATATTTTTATGTCCATGTAGGAAACATCAGAATTGGGTGAAGCAATAATATTATACGACCTTGCAGTGGCGTAGCCAGGATTTAAGTTGGGGGGGAGGGGCAAAAGTGTAGGGAAAGCGACGAACCAGCGCCGCAGGCAAATCGGCGAAGGCGAAAATTTTGTTGGGTGCCACGCCCAAAAAACATTTTTTTTTAGCAATCAAAATAAAAACATACATATATTTAAAGATACTTGTAGTGATAGTTATACACATACACTAATAAAGGTAATATAATACAGAAATATTTTTTATGTTGCCCAATTACATTTTTTTTTTTGGATTTCGGCCCCCTGCCCCCCCCCCCCCCCCCTTCCCCGGCTACGCCACTGTCACGTTGATAAAAAATATTTATATTTTAAAGGTAAAATATGCGGCGTTACATAAATAACGTATAAAAAGCTATGTTTTTCGTTTTATGTCGATTAATATGTTGAGGTCTAGGAACGCATTCGCCATTTAGTTTTTTTGATCAATATTTCGTTACTTTCTCCTTTATTCAAAAATCGGCCAAATACCCATATTTAAAGCATAATTATCTACAATTTAAAGTTAAACAACTTTGAATTTATAAAAAAATTAAAGCATAGAAATGGACAATAATTTTATAAATTTTCGTTTTTTCCTTTTAGTAATTCATTAAACAAAATTTCTTTAGTTTAAAACTGTAGGTAATTGCTGCTCAAGGACGGGTATTTGGCCCCTTTTTGAATAAACCGAAGAGGATAAGAAATATTGATCAAAAAATGAAATGGCGAATGCATCACTAGACCTCACTCTTAACAAAAAAAAATAAAAACCAAACGTTTTGCACTAATAATAGGAATCCCGAAAGATACCAGTAAACGTTACAATTTATTTTCCCATCCTACATATTTAAAATCTATACACTTACTTGTTATCTGTATTAATATAGTAAGAAAAGTAAGGAAAGTAAACAAAAATTAATCTCTTTTTTAGTTGTCAGTGTCACTTTCTTTTTCTTTTACCCTGACACACAAACACAACAATTCTGTTTTCAATTTTTAATACTTGGATGTCAAAAACCGCAATAAAATTTGTCAACTTTCAGAATGTAGCATCCTGTAAATTTGTTAAATCAGGTAATTACTTGATTTTCATTTTAAGCATCTGCCAAAGATGGCGCTAGAATACCTAATTTTAATAGGGGGTATAATGATTCAAGCTGAAACATTTGTATTTGAACCATAGGCGTACCCATTTTTACAAATCTAAATTAAAATGCAAAATAAAAAGTTGTAGGTACTCATCAATATGTAACATTGCTTAAAATCCTTGTGAAAATACCTTATGATGCCGTGGAAACCCCTATTCTGAAAAGGAACGTTCTATATTGAACGTTATTGGCCGCGTGACCCTGTTCCGTAGGTAAATTTGCTTCCCAATTTAATAAAACCAAACTAACACCGCAATGGTAGACAGCTCGCAAAAAATTCCGGCCGTTCGCAGCCAGTTTGGAGGATTTTTATACTGCTTGTCCTTGCCCGTCTGGTCCGACGCTTTGCTATTTCAACTCTAACGTTGAAGCTTTAAAATGATAGGAATGACAACAACAATAAACAAAATATATCACATTTATTTCCATTTTTAGCTTATTTACTAATGAAAGAAGCCTTCTTGCTGGCTTCGTTCATCAAATATAACTTTCTGAATAATAATACTACTACAATACTTAACAAATGGCAAACAAACCCACAAAATTGCATTAAAATAATAGGAAAGAGCCGCTAGTAATAACAATAGGTTTAATTCTAGCCTATAGAAATAAATTAGAAAATAAATAAGTATAATTAATATCCCAGAGATGACCTCGAGCGGTCCCTTGACCAGGTACCATGGCCTCATCCCTATTGAAGCCCGGAAAACGATTTTTTCTGTATAACTGATGATTCCATAACCAAAGCCGAAAAGCAGACTGCTTAGGGTTATGACGTCATTGGTTAGCTTGGTAGAAAGAACTAAAAAACAAGCTATCATTAGTAAGGTCCTACTTTTACTAAGCCATACTATTGCAGTAAAAGGGGGATACTATAGTACTATATACTTACGCCATAAACTTGTTCCAGAAATTGCCAAACCAAACGCAAAAACCATTCTTATTCTGGAGTGATTTAGTTTTATTATCAAAGGCAAGGCCACCAGAAAAAAGCACCATGCAAACGCAATATAAGTCAACAGAAACGTGGCATTTTCCGTACTAAAATTTAAAAAATTTATGGTGAACATCGTGGTAATTCGAATGTACATCACTAGTGTGGAATAATGTATTTTTATCTTAAATAAAGGTATTCTATAGAACTTACCTAAAAATCAAATTTTGCTTCCATGATTTTTGCATTGCCATGAAAGGGGCCAGCGTAATATACAGAGGGGACACTAAATTCGTAATGAGCTTCGTCGTAAGGGAAGGATAAAAATACAAGTTCTTCAAGGAGTGGTACAGAGGGCGCAAAAAATTGTCGTTTAAAAAATCCTTCAACATTCGCAGCCGACGCGTCCATATGTATTTTCTGTATGGGGAGCAATGAAAACAATGTCTAGCTCTATTTAAATGCTTCAGTTCGTCCAGTACCGAAATTCTGTGTTTGTCCTCCTTAAAATTTGCTATGTACTCTATCGTATTAATCGGCTCGGGCCGATGTTCGTTAATAACTTCGTTAATGCTAAATATTTCTTTAATGCTTTCTTTGCGTATTTGGTCGTGTGCATTGAGCATCTCGAGTTTGTCGCTTATTCTGCTTAGTCTTTTTGGGTTTATGAAGTTTATGTCTTCGGTTTCGTCTTCGTTTTCTTCTGGTATACCTAAAAGATTAAGTTGAAGTAAAAAATGCGGACTAGTGTAAGGTAAGCGCCACAAATATAACATTGAACGGCAGTAGTGTTTTGGGCTTACATTGTCTCTTTATATACAAACATATTAACAAACACATATTAGTTCCCCGTTTGTATTATTTACCTGGTAAAATACTGACTCCATTAACATTATAATAGTAAGCTTTTAAATGGAGAGCATTTAAAACAGATGCAGGAATTTCAACCTCCTTGACAACCTTTTCCTTTACATCAACCAAGCCATAATTTTGTAAACCAGAATTTGAATTTTGACCATATTGATCCTGACTACCATCCAGATTCAAAACCGTTTGACCATTCGTTTGACTTTGAATAGGTAAAAATTGAGGATTGATTTCGAAAACTGGAGTTTCTCCACTGGAAGAAGATTCAGCGTCAGATTTGTCGTCGTCTTCTTCTTTGCTAAAGTTTTTCATTTCTTTCATTTGATGTGCAAAACGCCTAAAAGGTATTTACGAAATGAACTTTTAGTGAGAAAAGTACATAACAATTATTTTCTTTGAATTTTATTAAGGCATTTAACCCAATAATAAAATAGTTATCTGAATGAAGAATTTTGGACCTGCATTGTCTTTATTTGTTATTAAATCGGAACGTTTCAACAAGTAAGTATCTCCAGTCGTCTTCAGGAGAATACTAAATAAGTAATATATTTATACTAGCCTAACTGAGATAAAAAAAAATAAAAAAATACATATTTCTTATATCTAATGAGGGCTTACTAACATATCCTGGGTTTTGGTGTATGCTAGTAGTTTCCTTGAATTTTCACCAGTGTCCACATTCGCAGAGGATCTGGTAGACACAGTTTTCCCGATCTTCTTGATTTTTTACTTTCATCTTTGTTAGGTGGCTTCTTAAAGTGTCTCTCGACCTAAAAACTGTGTTGATGTTGTACTGTTGTCCTAGTCTTCTTAATCTCTTAGATACTCATCCTCTGACATACGAGGATAATTGCTCTATCCACATTACCAGTTGAAACGTTGTGATTTAAAAACAAATAAAGACAGCGCAAAAACTCTTATATCATTCTAGAAACGTAATTTTCTCAAACCGTTAATCAGACATTATTAATCTCTACATATTCACATGTACTTTTAGAAAATGTATTTTTATATTTCTGTCCTGTACATACAATAGAAATAGAATAATAGAAAATACTACTTTGTTAAATAGTGAACTTCTTACCCTATTGTCTGATATCTGGACATCTCGAAGGGGACTTCCCCTTTCCAATTTTCATCGCTTTTCACAATTAAAGCCGCTGGTATAATATTTAACACAATCGCGCCAAAAATCATTCTGACTTGGTTAGTTTCGTAGTTCGACACCAGAACAAATACACAGTGAGGCATTATAAAAAGACTGATTGCTCTTGTAACTTGTCGGTAAGCTTCAAATGTTTTGAAATCCATATCGATTTTGTCCAGTGCGAAAAATCGGATTTGTGTAGAAATTATATTGGATAGAATACCTAAAAAATTTTTTTTTGTTTTAACTTCAAAAATTACTTTTTTAAATGAAACTCTTGTCAATATTTGTCAATATATCTTACCTCCGAAAATCATATACAGGATAAGGCTGTCCGGAATCATAATTCCTATAAACAGTACGGCGGTGCTACATCCTACTACATATCTAAAAAAAATGTTGTTCTTGTCCTCGAAATATTCTGAGATAAATCTCGCAATCGGATCTAAAAAATGTTAAATTTTTTATTAAAGTTTTTTTCGTATTTTGGAAGATTCCTAATCCTAAATTCAGATGATAATCAATTTGTCGGTCACAAGCGACTAAATTATGTCTGTGTGTCTGTTCTGTGTTTTCCAGTATACCTACAGTTCTTTATTTTAGCGATCGTCTGACTTAAATAAATAGCTGATATTTGGACACGAACAAAAATATTTAACGGTGCCCCAAAAATTTTTGTTTAAATGCTATTTTATTAAAAATAATAGGAACCAAAAAATTAAAGATTGCCTACCAAAAACATTTCTTGCACAAAATTCATAGAATTTGTTTTTCGACGCCGGTACATATGTAAAATAATGATTTTTTTACCTGTAAAACTCCAACTGCAAATAAATAAAATTGAAGTCCATATTCCTTCTTCATATTTGTGAGATCCAATCAAAACATATTCAGATAGTATTATGCCATAGCAATAAAAAACAGATGCTAGCAAAAACTAGAAAAAAACAATACCTAATATAATGTTCTTATAATTTTTTAAACAATTTTGTAAGTATTAGGATTAGAAAGAACTATACCTACACGGAGGGAAATTTACAATACAATGTATAAGAAATATAATATGTATTATAATTTCTAGTAGTATATGGGACCATAATCCTGGATAATACCGTTAACAATCCAATTATTATATTTCAATTAGTGACGGGTATTATTTTTGGTAATATTAATTATTATAATAGTTTGAAATCTTCATAATACTTTCTATTAAAATTTATGAACATTTTTATTTAACATTACGATATTTTCTAATAAGAAATATTATTTTTTTATTGGCTTTAACTATATTTTATTGTAAGATCTATCAGATTTTATTGAAGGATTTACTATAGATTTTATTGTAAGATTGACTAGATTTTATTGTAAGATTGACTAGATTGACTAGATTTTATTGTAAGATTGACTAGATTTTATTGTAAACCAGAGCGGTCACGCTGCGGACAAACCCACCGGTTAAAAGAGACTATATCGTATCTTTTACAATAAAATAATATATTAATTTCCTATTATTAGTGCTGCTTATTATATATTTAATAACACAGGTATTGCTACTATTGCTAGTAAAAAGACAACAACAAAAGTGGCAACGAAAATAGCGCTGTATCCGAAAATTTGTAATGCAATTGGGAATATTTTGAGCATTTAAGGGGGGAGGGGTGTTACCCCCTTTTAACCCCCCCCCCCCCCTCTTTAATGCGCCGCTGTCGTCGAAGTATCTTATATGTAATTATTTTAAACATTTTTACTTACTTCAATAATACAAATACCAATTTTAGCGACCAAGTGCCTTTTAAAATTATTTCCTCTATGGCTGTGGATTTCTACATTTAGGTCAGATATCGTTATATTTTTATTCATAGTACTATTTTTACGTCACTACATATTTAGGTAAACAACTGCACTAATTAAGCTGTTTATCACAGTTTATTTTCGTGAGTAGAATAAATCACTTTTTTTAACAAACTGAATGAGCCTTACGCGGCCAATTATACTTAATTGTTGTTTATCTACCTATCACAACCAAAAACACTTTTCTTTTGTCTTCAAATAAATGCTATAACAATATATACTTTGTTCGTAAATAAAAGTTAACAATATATATAGCGTCCTGTACCCTTTACGATTGCAACAAACTGCACAAAATTATTTATTTTAACTAAAATGTATCGTTTTCTTTATAATAATATACAAATATGTAGGTACGAGACATTTTTTGATGGTTGAAATAACTTAAATAAGTTGATATAAATGATAATTGTTGTGCGGGTTTAAACGATTGTTTTATCTTATCTTTCTTTAAAGTTGCTGATATAAGTTTCATGTTTATGATTGAGATGAGCATTATTAGCTTTATGAAAAAACGCTCGGAACAATCAACCGGCTTATCTCGTTCTTCGTCTAATTTACGACAAACAAATAACGGGTATATTTTTTAGGGTAGAGTTTTCATATTTAAGTTCCAAATTTTGTAAACGAATATTTTTTTATTGATGTGTCATATCAGATTGGATTTAGTTCTAGATGTTTGATGGTTACTCATCATCTCCGTAACACACCTTTAAATTTTTTATATAAGCAGTTGTCCACAAGGGCTTAAAATTTTTGTTACAGGGTGTTGAATATTTTATTTTTAAGCGTTAGTTTGTAATACCTTCGAAAGTACATAGGTAGGTACTTTAAATCTTTAATTTCAATTTCAATTTCAATTTTATTATGTTTTAATACTATATAAAACGACATATTTTAGTAAGAAAAGTTATTCCATTGTTTTACCAGTGGCGTTCCTGCACGATTCCTCCTGATATTTTCTCCAAAAAAAAATGGTATACTGCTGACATTTTTCCATGCACATTTTTTCTAATTAGCCTGACTAATTTTACATAAAAACGATCTTTTGCGTTTTAAAACCATTAAATTACAATTGAAACTCATTATGGTTAGGTTAGGTAGAATAGCTCTAACCTAGTCACCGCTTTTTTTAAATTTAATAATTTTAATCAAGAACGTCTGACGAAAAAAATGCAAAATACCGTTTTTATGTGGAATTGATCAGGCTAATCAATAAATCAAAAAATATCAGCATTGCAAAATGTCAGTAGCGTACCGCTTCTTTTGTAAAAAATATCAGAGGACACGTGTGCAGGGACGCAACTGGTGAAGCAATAACATAACTTTTCTTACTAAAATAATGTCGTTTTATATCGTATTAACACATACCAAAATTGAAAATAATATCTAAAGTACTTTCGGAGATATTACAAAATAACGCTTAATAATAAAATAATTCAACAACCAATAGCAAAAAATGTAAGCTTTTTGGACAAATATATGAACTTATCTTCAAAAAATGACCTGGGGAGTTACACCCTAGAATATTAGCACGTCATTAAGGAACACCCTGTATAATTAATAGTACATCGTGTGCTCCCCCACACAACTTGTGTGGTACCCCAAACGACTTGTATGGTGGTAGTTATTTTAGATATTTTTATTCTCTATATACCCACTTTAAATAAATTCTTTTGCGAACGAACCTTATAATTTTGTATCAATTCTACTGATCAGTCTTCGTATATTCGGAGCTTTCATTCCGTTACGAATCAGTAACACTGTTGTTGCTGTTCTTTCGAGAGGGGGTATAGCTCAGTGGTAGAGCATTCGACTGCAGATCGAGAGGTCCCCGGTTCAAACCCGGGTGCCCCCTGGTTAGTTTTTTGTTTTTTTTTAGATTTTTTTTTAAACAATAATTTAATTATTCACATAATAAATACAATAGTTTTTATTAACAATTTATTTTTATTATACAGGCCTGAATTTAAATCTAAAAAAGTAATATTGAAAAAAGTTCTAATTGTTATTAGCTTTACCTTTACGTCAGACCAAATTTTATTATATGATCATTTCTTTTTTACTTTCCCTTCCTGCTTTTCTATTTGCTGTTAGATAAACCTCCGTACCTATTGGGTAATAAACCTACAAGTTAAGTTTATGAGGGTGTTACGGGCAAAGACCATTATTTATTTCCGTAATTGATAAAAATAAAAATCAATATGCATAATGCATATTATACATAATAGGAGGAATTTCATTTCGAATTAGTGATTTTAAATATTATATTCATTAAAAAATTAAATCAATCGAGCTTGCGCTATTCCGCGCAATTTTTTTTTTATCGGAAAATCTATTTACAAAATAAAAAAATGTTCGTAAAAATAGTGAGACCATTTACATTGTAATAAAATAAATATTCTCAGAATATTCACTTGGGTTTGAAAGAGGAATATTCATTAAAGAGGTTTACATTTTAGACCATCGAAATATTTAAATCTAACAGTATCTCAGTTGTGTTTTCACCTTGGCATTTTTTTTTATGCCAAAAATTATGACGATCGATTTTGTATTAGTTAATTTGATTTTTTTTGCAATTAAATCGTTTTACTGATAAATAATTTGACCGGGAAGCAAGTGCTCTATCCTCCTATGGGGCCTATTTTTGGTTATAGGGGATCCAGGATTTTGTTGAGGAGGGGGGGGGGGGGGCGACTAAAAAAAGTGACTCAAAAAAAGACGTATTCCGACTGTAAAAATCTTCCAACTCTCAAAAGTGACTTAAAAAAAAACACCGACTCTTCGTACGCCCTACAATTTTCAAGGCTCAAAAAAACACCCAATTTGTAAGGCTCAAAGGGGGGGGGAGGGTGCCTTCGCTTGGTTTAATTTCGATATAATTCTGCATGAAGCTGGAAACCTTGTCATTTCTTGCCCTTCTTTCGAATTAGGTTTTTTACCTCTTCGTCTGCTGCCAGGGCCATTCCCGAGGGGCTTAACGTGGGTTTCGAACCACTATCCTCAATCATGCGACACCCCCCAAGGGCTATCAACTCTTATTGGCTTCTTGCCATTGCATGACCTACCGATTAGGGAGTGTGTACTTTCTTCCGCACACCGCACCCCACGAGATGTCCGATCTCATCCGGCCTGGTTACCGGCGTGAATGGATTGGATTGGGAGATGATACATATTACACTCTTCCCTGCATTTTTAAATCTACTGAATTTCGGAAATACTTTTTTTATTATGCGTATGCTCACTCCGGGGATCGAACCCTGACCGCCACGGTCGAATGTCAGTACCTCGAGCCACTGACGCGGTTTTGGAGTAGAATTTAGAAATATCGACCGAAAGCTCCTAAAAATTAAAAAAAAAATCAAATTAGGTCCTGGTAATTAAAAATTAAACTCCCTTTTTCGACGAAGTAGAAAAGAAGTATTATATATTTTATTTAATTAGTCTATTCTAATTGTTACTTGTTTATTAGTCTATTTTTACTTTTCAATAATAATTATAATTAATATTCAATTGAAACTTCCGATGCCGATGGATAGGTAATGAAACGTGTAGGTAACAGATGTTTTACGCTTGTAACATGTGGGTAAGTAGTGAAATTTTCAATAAAAGAAGCGTAATGTGTAGAAATGTTTGTCCGCGAGTAAATTTTTATATTTTTTTAAAGTCCATGTGACCTAAAATTCTATTACTTATAAGGAATAATTACCTGGCATCTAAAATTGTATCACCTTTTATGGTCAAGCGGAAAAATTTTATGTGAATCCGACCAATCTAAAATTTGTCGTGTTAAATCGCGATTCTTCTGAGCACGAATTACAAAAATAAATGATATGTTCAATCCTAATTTTTTTAATAACTGTTGAGTTTATGTATAGGATGGTACATGAAACATTCTTAGAATTCAATGCAAAATTCAAAAATGAAATAAAAAATATATGTTTTTATTTGAAAAAATGAAGTTGATGGTTGTAACTTATTTTTGAGCTACCCTGTATACATGAAATTACCACAAAAAAAACACATTAAAAAATAAAAATCGACGGGTACGAGCGTTTTTTCAAAAAACTTACCGCTGAATTTTAAATAAATTTAGACATTACTTCTGAGACTCACTGTATGTTCTAGTCGGAACATGAGACATGAGCCTCCCTTTTATCAACAATTTCAAATAAAATTCCAATTATTACAAAATTGGAAATCAATTTTATGCGTACATCTACCCACATTTACAAATACCTTTTACTTACATTATGTACATACGTTTTATTGTTTTAGAAAATGAACGCGTATGTCTTCTGAATATTTATGCGGCGTTTATTCAAAGTAAACTATGTGATCCTCATAAAAAGAAATTGGGAAATCTACTTATATACGTAGTACTTAGGTACATAGTTTAGTTGTAGTACTAGTACATTTCACTTTTTTGAAATTATTTGTTTCTTTAACACACATATACACAAAATAATAATAATTACATACATAACTACAAAATGTAAAGAAAACCGAACATTTATTCGCCAAAATTAATTAAAATTTCATCCCCGCGCTGATTCGAATCATAACAGTCTCTCCGCGAATTTTGTTTAGAAGAGAAAAAAGGGATCAAAAAGATTCGAAAAAAGTTATTCTTTATAAAAAAATTTTGTTTGTAAAATAAATGTGATTTATGTTATAAAAGATGTAATTTCTAATACAGGGAGAATAAAAAATAAGAAAACGTTATTTTTTTCATAAGAGGAAACATTTTTCAAATATGTTTAACATTAAACCTAAAGCCGAAGTGCAAGATTGTATAAAAAAATTAATATTAAAAGTAACAAGTTTAGCGCAGTACTTTGAAAATGCCTAACTATTTTCTCTCATTTACATCTGCACAGCTGATATAATTTTTCTCATTTAAAACCATCATTTACGTGCACCTAAATGTAAAACGGCCCTAATTCGCCTGCCGATTGGGTCTTTGCACTTATTCTTTGTTATTTTGTGCACCTTTAAATATGGCTCTTTTCTTGTTAATGTTAACAAGTGGAAGATGCTGGCCCACCCGACATCGCCCGGTGAGATACCATTGCATCAGTTTACGCGGCGTGAAGTTGCTCTTTGAGTTAACGTTTCGTCGCTGTGCTGTTGTTTCCGGTTTCCAGGATGGGGCCGTATAAAAGAAGCATGATGGAAGCTCCAAGATCAAAATATTCCGGAGGTAAACTCGCCCCCCGATCGGATCTCCGGGTGGGGGCTGGTCCTGTGGCTTCATCAAGCGAAATTAATGAATTATCCACCATTTCCGACAATTTACTGGGTTCCTCCAACAACACTCAACGAGGAAATGGTGTGGCGCCTGCAGTTGCTAACAGACCCAAAAGTAACAACTTCAAAATTGATTTCTGCAATATTAGAGGGCTTAACACTAACATCAATTCAGTCCACCAGCACTTACAATCTTCCAAGCCTCATGTGCTTGCGCTGACCGAGACAAAAGTCAGAGCGTCAACGAACACCGTCAGCTATTTATATCCTGGATATGATTTTCACTTCCGTTTTAGACGCAACTTTGGGGTCTGTCTGTTCATTCGAGATGATCTTTGCTGCCAACGGGAGGAAATACTGGAACCGAAAGACTTTGATGTAATGTGGTTTAAAATATCTTCACAAAAAATCACTAAGTTTATATGCTGCCTTTACCGTCCTCCAAGCGACATGCATTACAGGGCCCTCTTCTCATCACTAGCTAACACAATCGACTTCTTGCAAACCAACCATCCGAATGCCGAAGTTGCTATCTTTGGCGACTTTAACGTCCACAATGTCAACTGGCTTAAATACTTAAACACCAACGATGAGCAAGGCCGCGAGGCCGAATCTTTTGCGATCAGTTCTGGTTTAACTCAACTCGTTGAAGAACCAACGCGGGTTCCAGACCGAGCTGGGGATTTTGCTAGTCTTTTAGATCTCTTTTTAACTTCAAATCCAGACCTATATACGGTCACCGTACAACCACCATTGGGCTCTTCGGATCACAAACTTATTTCAACCCTAAGCGAGCTGCCAATTAGTTCTGAACAACCTCCTAAACCCCGTAAGATTTGGCACTATACATCAGCTAAGTGGGAAGACCTAAAGGACCATTTTCGCAACTTTCCCTGGCTAAGCGTATGCTTTTCTTCGGATGATCCATCTGTCTGTGCAAAGGAGGTCTCCGACGTCATTCTAACTAGCATGGAGGCCTTTATTCCTTTCTCCAAAAAGCGCCCTTCTAACGCCCTGGTTTAGCAAGAATTGCGAGCGTGCTGTCAGATCTAAAAACCTGGCTTACCGACAGTGGCGTAAAAACCCTACTCCTGAAAATCGCGCTATCTTTGTTACCACCCGAAACCAATGTAAGCAAATGATAGACCAAAGCAAAGAAGCTCATAACGAGAGAATCAAAAACAAACTTCTTGCCAGTCCTAACGGATCAAGGTCCTTTTGGTCAGTCGCTAAGGCCGTCAGCCAAAACTTTACAAAGTCAACTATTCCACCTCTAACACGTTCCGACGGCACAATAGCAACCACAGCCGGGGATAAAGCAAACCTACTTGCTGAACTATTTTCCTCGTATTCCACTGTAGACTTTTAGGGAAAACCACCACCCAACATTCCCTCAGTTCAATCGCAAATGTCTGAAATCGTGTTCCGTCAGCGTCTTGTTAAACGGATCCTTAAAGGACTCGACGTCAATAAAGCTTCTGGTCCAGACGAAATTCCTATCATTGTTCTTAAGACATGCGCCGATGAACTTACACCAGTATTTTGTAGACTTTTCAACTTATCCTACAAAAAAGGAATATTTCCATCCTGCTGGAAGTCGGCGCGTGTCCAGCCCATTCCAAAGAAAGGTAAAAAGACTCTGCCAAGCAACTACCGACCCGTCGCATTGCTTTCAGTAATTTCAAAAGTAATGGAGAAAGCTATTAACCAACAACTCCTAAAGTATCTGGAAGGGCTTAACATTATCAGCGACCATCAATACGGTTTTCGTAAGTCCAGATCAACAGGTGACCTTCTGGCATATGTCACCCATCTTTGGAGCAACACCATCGAACATCATGGAGAATCCCGGGCTGTTGCACTGGACATCTCTAGGGCTTTTGATCGTGTTTGGCACGATGGGCTTCTAAGTAAATTGCGATCCTACGGTATGCCTAATGGATTCTGTTTATGGTTAACCAGCTTCCTTAAGAACCGTTCTCTGCAAGTGGCGATTGACGGGTTTCTCTCAGACACCTTCACCATCAATGCCGGTGTTCCTCAAGGGTCCATATTGTCGCCTACCCTCTTTTTACTGTATATTAACGACCTTCTAGTGAAAACCCAAAATCCAATTTATAGCTTTGCTGATGACAGCACACTTGTCTCATCTTTTACCTTGACTCCCCAAACATCCGCTGCCGACGCACATCTTCGCAGGCAGCATGAAGTATTGCGCCTCAACAAAGACCTGGAAGAAATTTTGGCTTGGGGTGACAGTAACCAAGTCTAATTTAATGCTAAGAAAACCCAGGCAGCAGTCTTCTCCAAAAAGGTTAACATTGCAGAACCGGATATAGTCATGGCAGGACAAGCAATTCCCCTGGCACCGTCTATTAATTTGCTGGGGGTCAATCTGGGAGGTAATATGTCTTGGCATGATCACGTTGCCGCAATTGCCAAGGCAGCTGCACAGAAACTTGGTGTACTTTTCCGCACCAAAAGGTTGTACACACCTCATCAACTTTTGACACTCTACAAAGCCCAGATTCGACCATCATTAGAATATTGCTCTCATGTCTGGAGCTCTGCACCCAAGCACACCCTTCGGCTACTGGATTCCATTCAAAGGAGAGCCATTCGTCTGATCGGCGACCCCGAGCTGACCAAGACCCTCGATAGCCTGGAGCATCAAAGACAGGTTGGTGATTTGGCTCTCTTTTACAGATATTTCCATGGCAGGTGTTCGACTGACATTGCCCACTTGATTCCACCTAGAGCAATGCAAAACAGAAATACACGGCAAACCACTGCCGCTCATCCATATGTTGTTCAGCTTAGTACTCCTCGAACTTCATTGTTCAAGAATTCTTTCATCTGGAGAACGTCATCTTTGTGGAATGATCTTCCTGAGGTCGTATTTCCCAATGAATACAATCTTCAACGTTTCAAGACCAACGTTAATCGCTTTTTTCGCACTCGCACCGCTCCCAGAGCGCCTTAAAGGATTTTTCCTACAGGGCAGGTGTTTTATCATAAAAAAAAAAAAAAAAAAAAATTTTTAACCTAATAAATGAAAGTTATATCTTGTCAAGGCGATTTAAATATATGTATGTAGCCCAAAAAGGTATGCAAAATACACATAGCAATTATTTACAATGTAAAAAAACGGCAAAGCGTTGTAAAAGAATCTTATTATTATCTTTATAAACTTTTAATTATATTTCAAAAACACATTTCTAGGAAGGCATTAGTTCTACAATTTAAAATTATTTTAAATTATACAGGGTGTCTCAAATAGTCGGAGCATTTCCATAATTTTTTTAAAAGCTATATATTATATTCTAATTCCTTATAAAAAAATTCACTTATATTTTGTATAAAATGTCTAAATGCAATTGTTTTTGAGGTATTGACGTTTAAAATATGACATTTTTTCTACTTGGACAGGCTGTAGCATTGGAACGGCGCCTCTTAAATAAAATGGTTCTTACCTTCCCATCTTAGTTTTTTAATCTCTATCTAAAAGTTATACCACTCCCGGTTTAACATATTAACATGTTAAACTGGTCTCTAGATAGAAAATAAAAACTAAGATAGGGAGGTGAAAACAATTTTTCTCTAAGATGCGCCGTTCCAATGCTACAGCCTGTCAAACTCTGAAAATGCCATTATTTTAAACGCCAATATCTTAAAAACAATTGAATTCAGGCATATTTAATTTTCATGCTTTCTTAAAACATATATTTGTAGGTAAAATAATATATAGGATATTCCATTTAAAAAAAAGTATATTAGTAATATCTTGACTATTTGGGACATCCTGTTTAATTTAAAATTCTAATGCCTATAACTTTGTTTTTGAAATAAAAATAAAAAGTTGAGTAGTTGACATGCTATGGAGTCCTGCGTTAAGAGCGAGCCCTCCTGTAAGGATAGATATGGAGGAGGTAACCTTGGAGAAGAATGTATAGGTCGGCTATGCTCTTAGTTTTGGTACTGTTTACTTTTATGAAGGAGCTAGAAAAAATAAAACAAAATAATTTAATACTTATTTATTTTAGTCGTCTATTATATGCTTCCGTCCTTCCTTATTTCCAAACTTAAAATAGTAATTTTGTTCAGTCAAAAATTCCCTGGATATGTCCTCTTCGCACTCGAATTCATTGAAATCGTTACAAAACAGGCCAATGGGACAACTTTGCAAGTACCTAGAAAATCATTACAAAAAAAAGACAACTGTTGTAATTTTTTGAAATTTTGAGACATCCATAAAAATTTCTTACCCTTTAATATAATATTGTCCACTGTCATTTTTTTCGCACTGGTAAAATCTTGTTTCGTCATAGCACACGAAATGTTTTTTAAAACATTGAATTTCTTTGGCACATGAATATGTCATCTGTAAACACGTAAAAATGGTATATTGTGTATCTAGTAGTAAAATCAATACATTTTCAGATTTATACCATCAAACATGTTATATTACAACAACATCTGGTTACATTTTTTAAGAGTAATTTTTATTACATATTATAATATATTCTCTATCTAAAAATACCAACTTCCGGTTTAACATGTTAAACCGGAAGTTGTAATTTTTCGATGGAGAATAAAAAACATAGGGAGGTGAAAACTATTTTTTCTCTAAGATGCGCCGTTTTAATGCTACAGCCGATCAAAGTATGATTATATTTTGAATGTCAATATCTCAAAATCAATTGAACTTAGAAATATGACATTTTATACAAAATTTACGTGGAATTTTATGGTAAATTAAAAAATAACATAAGAAAACAT
Organism: Polydrusus cervinus; assembly: GCA_935413205.1. Lineage (NCBI taxonomy): Eukaryota > Metazoa > Arthropoda > Insecta > Coleoptera > Curculionidae > Polydrusus > Polydrusus cervinus. Next base: position 2,295,534 of record OW284514.1, read on the forward strand.
ATTGGATATGCCCTGACTATTTGGAACACTATGTATAATTAAAAATAATTTTAAATTATAGATCTTATACCTCCTTAAAACTCTGTTTTTTGAGCCACCCTGTATAATACCTTAACTAACTATTCCTTACTCTCTTACTCAAAATTTAGAAGATTGAAAAAAATATGTTTTTATGATTATATAGTTGTTTCTATTAATTTATTTAAAGTATATACTCTTAAAAACCATATTCTAAGCATTAACCTAATGAAAGCAATTTTCACAAAATAACTTACCATTGTTACTACCACTACAATAACAACAATCAATATGTTTTTCATAGTTATTAATTACTAACTAATAACTACTATACTACTACTATATAGACCTTTATTTTTAAAATAGTAAAATTGAAAACTACATCATTTAGTGAATCCGCCACATGAATGGCGAAGTGTATAAAACTTGGATACAGTCGAGAAAACTATAAAAGCTATTTTAAGTTTGTTTATAATTTAAATTAATCAAAGAAATTCTTTGTATCTTATGTTTATAGTAATAAATAATTAAATTATATACAGTGTATCCCTGAAATAATATAACAATCACTAATAATATCCGTTTAATAAGTAAGTTAATTTAAAAATAGACTTGTGACTAAAATTGCCGTGTTAAGTTTCGGTTCTTCTTGGCCCAAGTTATAAAAAAACTAGGCAAATTAATCATTTTTTTTGTTGTATCAAACGAAAGATGGTATCTATGTGGTGTACAAAAGTTATTTTCATGTAAAAAAATATTGATGAAGAAAATATAAGCCATTGCAAAACCTAAAAATAATTACTAAAATTCCATGCACTGTAAAAAATATTGAAAATTATTTAAAAAAATATAACCTTAAAATTCATTAATTAACATAGCTAGAATTCGGGCCAAGAGAACGCAATTTTTTTAGTCTAATTTATAAATATAATTTCACATAGAGCTGGTAACCTTGGTAAAAAATTATAAAATATTGGTCGAACGCTCTTAAAACTGACCAGTTTCTGTAATAAAACTTAGCAGGACAAACCTATAGTCTATTTCAGAAAGGTGTAGAGTAATAAAATGGGAAATTCCGTCCAGTTCGGCTCAATTTAGGTGTCGGTAAATTTTGTGCATTAAATCATTTATGATAACTAATCAAAGAAAAAAAAATATTTGGATAAAGAAGGAACGATTAGCTGTAGCAAATTTACACAAACATCGCTTTATGAAATATGTCGTGGAAGATATAGCTGAAAAACGTAGTGTAATTGTGCTGTGCACACGCCATATAATTACTAACTAAATCCTATAGAACCTCTATGGGCGCAAGTGAAAGAATTTGTAGCAAGACACAACACGACATTCAAAATGAAAGACGTTAAGCTACTGTTTGGTTAAGCCATTACGGAAGTGACACCAGAGAACTGGCGAACAGCAGTCCATCATGGCATTAAAGAAGAGAAGAAAATGTGGAATATTCACCACCTGATCGATCGGACCGTCGACCCGTTAATTATAACGCCAAGAAGAGATGACAGTTCCTCAAATGACGAAGAATATTATGATTTTTAAAAATTTAACTTCTGTGTAATGTATTTTTTGTATTTGGATTTTTTTTATAATGTTGAATAAAAAATAAGTGTACCTAATATGTACATAATGCACGCCTTTGTCACACCATTTTCAGTGTTTGTGAATGAATAACAATATTCAAAACCCATTATTTGACCCAAACCCCGGCGGTACTACCTGCACTTGATGAAAAAAAAATTTTGTAATGAAATCAATGCCAAATTATGAAAGTGGCTTAAATATTCGTTGGGTCACTCTGTAATTCCTTTGCATAGCTAATGAGCTTTTATTATATTCTACACCTTTCTGAAATAGACTATAGTCTATACTCTATTCAGATATTATTTACGTCGAAGTACTAATACACAACCAACTTTTCAAATTTCTCGGTTTGTCATTGGTCACAGCGTGTTTACCTCGGCGTAAATGATATTTGATGATAAACCTTACGTAATTTGTTGATTTGGAGACATACTAGGTACGTAAAATTTCTTCGTTTCTATATATTTTCTATAGAACACCAAAAAACCTCTACCCATATTGCAAAGAAAAACAATAATTTTCTTATTGCTCAATCTTTCCGCATACCAGACAGAAAAGTGAATCTGTCTCCATAATAGTCCACCAACATACAAATGAGTTTCCTTATCACATACCAGCACTACAATAAAGTACCAAATAAAGAAGTGGTTACCCCCATACTTCCCCGTATAAAATGACTCTTCACATTTTCGCATGGTTCAATAGATTCGATGTAAAGACGCATCATTAGTGGTTTTTATACCCAAATTACTTTTATTAAGTATAATAGAAAGGGTATCTACCATTTCAATAATGGTACCATCTATTTAAGAACCTTAAAAAACTGAAATTTAATTTATGTGATTGGTATTCTTCCTTAAAATTGTGGGTATATACGTGAATCGGTATGGTGCCAAACCATCAGTTCGTCTAGTCCTAGTGGGTCTAATAGAAATTTCTGATGGTTTTTTCTCGCATCCTCGCACACTTTATCAACGGTTCGTCTCGAAGAGTACCATAACAAAAGTACCATAGCAAGTGGTTCTTTGATGGTGCTTTCTCTCATTGGGTGCCAGAGTTGAAGGTTGAAGACCGTCTGACATTGCTATTGTTTAGATTTTTTATGGGTTGGAGGTGACAAGGTTACTTTATATATTTTCGTGATATTTTGAACTTTTTTTTGTGAAAGTTTAGTGTATTTTAGTGTTTATTTGGATGGACTTGTCCTTGTGGATTATGTAAAACGGAGTTTGGGTAAGTACGATTTTTAACGTTACACGAAATTTAAAAAAAAATATGTATTTTATGGAATTGGACCAATTTGCGTTTATTCGGGTTTGTTTCTTCTGAATATTTTTTGTGTTTGAAAATGTACTGAAATGTATACCAAATAGTACATTCATGACTAAATGGTGTCCACCCTGTTTAATTATACAGGGTGACAATTTGAAAACGAACAGCATTTAATATTGCCTCTACCAATGATAGTATGAAAATTTGGCGAAACACGTCAATTGATATATCGAGGGGGACATTTTTTAAGACATTTGTTGTCGTGTTACTTTCAACCCCCTAACCCCCAGGGCACCTACCCCTTAAATTTTAAATGGCAACCTCTATTTTACAATTTTTGAGTTCCTTATAAAACTCTACATAAACTGTATCATTTTTTTTTTCAAAAAATGTAATTATTTTATTTTTTCTAGTGGCGATATCGAAGACGAAATGTAAATAAATAAAGGAATTTGGAATGTATTTCTACATTTCGTCTTCGATATCGCCACTAGAAAAAATAAAATAATTACATTTTTTGAAAAAAAAATGATACAGTTTATGTAGAATTTTATAAGGAACACAAAAATGGTAAAATAAATAGGGGTTGCCATTTAAAATTTTAGGGGTAGGTGCTCTGGGGGTTAGGGGGTTAAAAGTAACACGACAACAAATGTCTTAAAAAATGTCCCTCTCGATATATCAATTGACGTGTTTCGCCAAATTTTCATACTATCATTGGTAGAGGCAATATTAAATGCTGTTCGTTTTCAAATTGTCACCCTGTATACAGAGACTCATAAAAATATAATAATTACATTTTGCCGTATAATAAATTTATTTATGGGGTTATGGGAGATTTTATTGAACATTATTTAAAAATGGTCTTCGTATTATTTTTTTTTCTAATTTTTGCTACCGTGGGAGGGGATGCTAAGGAGGTCATACCTTTTCCCCCTAAAAATACGCCACGATAAAATCGCCTTATTTATTTGGCATATAATTCCTAATTATTTTGTTCTATGTAATTTATTTGATTTGATACATTTTTAATACTTATAATAACATATGACATTGGTTTGGTCATAGATAAGCAAGCTTCTGGGTAAACTCTTTCTAAAAACTTGGTTTTATGATGTCTTCTTATACTTCTTAAAAAAAATTAAATACTGCAATCTTAGAATTTTAGGGTATACATTTTTATATTTTTTGTTGTTTTCTTAATCAGCAAGTATAGAACAGTTGATGGATGTCCGAAGAAAGTTTACAGCAAGTGAATTTAAAAATAAGGTCGTCGCTACCGCGTGAACATCTTCTATAACCAAAACTGACTTCTAAAGAAAAAAAGGTTCTTCCCTACACTAAAAACAATTATTCAAAGAGTGTCTTTAAAAAAAAATGGAATAATTTTTATAAAATATCGCCATCTCAAAAGAAATTACAATTTTGGTCACCTGTGGGGGAGAGGGGGGGGGGGGGGGGTGGTTCAGCCATTGGGAGTGGGTCCTGTCCTTTGAAAAGCCCACGACGCTTAAAAAAAAGCACTGAACTTCCCTAATGTATAATTACTAATTATTTTAATGTATGAGATGCATTTACAGAATTAATGAGGTAGAAAGTTGATTAAATGATGTGAAAACTAATATAATTAGAGGTCATCAGTCAACAGCGTTGCTAAATAGCATAAAGCCTGAAATAATTTTCATAAGTCACATTTCCATTGGAATTGGTTAATTTGTGGGTTTATTTGAAAGTGTCAAGGGACCTTCTACTAGAATAATTTTTTTTTATTGCGGTTACAATAACGGGTTCCTATGATTTTATTGGTGACATTTTGCCAACGAACAAAATCCCGCTAATCGATTTTTCAGACGCTAAAATCTTCGCACTGGCTAATAGTTGAAACCGGATTCTCGATTTGCTGGAAATAATTTTATTTGCCGCTGAATATGAAACAGGTTTTTACAAAATTGTTTGTGTGGATTCCGAGAAAATCACGTTTAAAATAGCGTTTAGAGGGATTTCGTTGGTTAGCAAAATGTCACCATTATTAGCCAGTTTTTGCAAACCAAAAAAATCCCGCTAAACGATATTTTAAACGCCAATTTCTCTGAAACTACACCAACAATTTGGTAAAAATCTGTTTTATTTTGAGGGGCAAGTGTCATTCTTTGTAAAGAAGCAGAATTCGGGTTCCAGAAGTCAGCGGTGGCCGAGATTTTAGCGTCTGAAAAATCGAAAGCGGGATTGTGTTGGTTGGCAAAAACTGACTTTTACGATGTTAGCTTTTTGTGATGCCGCCGCGCGCCGCCGGGATATTTTCATTTTTATTGGAATTGTTTTCAAATCTTATTAGACATACTATTTCTTGTATATTTGTAAAATCGTACTATTCTAGCATATTTAAAAAGTAGTTGCAGGTACTCGGCTGTCACAAGATATCAATAGGTATAAATTTAATATCACTGCTAGAGGTTCAAACATTATTTATCATGGAGCAATCACCTCCACGCGAAGTTATATCTATATATATTAAAAACATTGCGTTCTCTTAAAGCGAATCCTGTCTATGTTTTTATTGGATTTTTAAAAACTTTTTAAAATTTGGATAGATATTGGAGAATGTAATAAAGTTATTTTTATTTTAAAAAAATTATTAATATTTTTTTCATTGGCTTATATATTTTTCTTTGATTTTTTTCTGCGCGTGCAAGTAATTTTCTAACCCCCACAGGGATACCACCTTTCCACTGGTAAAAAAAAGCAATAATTTATTAGGTTTTTTTGTAATTCACTTCAAGAAAACCGCAATTTAACAAGGACCAATTTAGTGGGTTGGAATCCACTTAAACTAACTTTAAATAAAAAAAATACTTTTCTCATTTTTGACAACCATCGACCAGAAGATATTGTAAAAGTTCCTCACACTGACTGAAACCATTCTTTCGGTTTCGGAAGAAGCAATTAAAAAATCCCATATCTTGTAGGTAATTTATAAGTTTTGATCTTCATCACGCTTTAGTGCATTTTCTCATATTTAGAATAAAAATAAACAATAAAGATTGTTCATGAATTAGAATTAAAATTAAAAGAAGGCATTTTTTCTTACAGGTCGATATCACATTAGGAAATGAATGGTTCTCATCTTGTAACAATGCCATGATGCCAAACAGATAAAGAGTTCTACAATATGATTAGATATAGGGTGAGTTGATTTTAATTTTTTTATTAGTTGTAAGGAGGTCATTGGATATTCCAATGGCTGGTCTGCAATTAGGCTGAAGCCTATGGCCCCGTAAAGAAAGCGGGACCAGCAACCAATGTGCTATACATTTTTTAGGCAGTACCAATAATATGCCACATTAGTATATAAACGTGAAATTTTTCTTACCTTAATTTCAACTCAAAGTTCTGACTAAGTATTTTAATATTTTATACAGAGTGATCGCTAATAATAAAGAACATTTTCAAATACGTTTTTTCAAAAAACTTAAAGATAAGGTACTTACATTCATTTTTATATGGATCAAATACGGTTCTGTCTAACTTGCCCGTTGACAATAACATTAAGAAAACTTCTGGGTGTAGGATGAGCCCGCAAGGAAAAGCGTTCTGCGTATATTCTCGAAGCAGCAGCCGCACTTTGACGACACTCGCCGTAAATTAGCACCATATCTACTAGTTCTTTGTTTTCAAATTTTACCATTTTCACGTGTCATCAATTTAAAATTAACTTGCTTCAGAAAATCACACCGCAGCGTATTGCCAAATAACTCACCACCGACCCGTAAATTGCATGACTAATAAGAAATAAGACAAACAACATAACATAAAGTATAGCAGGCTACGTTTTGATGACCAGGCCCGCACTTTCGCCTATTTTTAAGTGTTTTGAAAAAAGGTATTTGAAAATGTTGTTTATTTTAATGCCTTCTATACACAGCTAAAAAAGAAGTATCAACTTAGGAATCACCCTATATACTATTCTAGAAAGACAGACTAGGCGATCCTCACCCGGGAAAATTTAAATGAAGCTGTAGTAACTTGGAAACTAGGAGACTGGGCAACTAGGCTATTCTAGAACGGCAGTAGAGTTTTGGACACTAGGCTATTCTAGTTGCTCTATAGTTATTATTTTTCGTCACTCAGCGCCGTGTGAGTAGCGCCATTCAAATCTACATGGGTGACCTAGTCGCCCAGTCTCCTAGTATCCACGCTACCACAGTTTCTTTTAAGTTACCCCGTGTGAGGACTATCTTGTCAGGAAAGAGAAGATTTGTTTATAAAGATAGATCGATTTAAATTCGTGATTATTTTGGGGAAGACAAAATCGATAAACGAATCCGATTCATTAACTTAGTCAGTGATATCGATATAGTATAAAAATGACATTGGAGAAGAGGTGCTCAATGTATGTGTACAGTAGTATATTGGGCTGAAGCCCGATCCTCACATTTACCAGAATAAGCACCTGATATATGCATTTATGATAGATTAAAAAAACAACTTCGTTAACTCCAGTAAAATTTGGAGACACACGCCGACGATATATATTTTTTATGGCCCCAGCCAGCGAATTCATGATACGCCACTGGGTATTACAGTTATGTCATTATTAGTAACATTATTGTATGCACTAGTTGCTTCATTATTCTGTTGCTGTGTGCAACTTTTTTTATGGGTTTCTGTAACGAATCCTCCAAAAAGAAGAAAGAGCTCGCTCGCAAAGAAAATTTTTTTTTTGAGATATCTATAGATATCGACGATTTAGAGTTACTGGATCACAAAAAGCATATTTCACATTTTCGCTTGTCTGTTGGTTAGAAAATTTAAAAATTACTTGATGGGGGAATGACGAAGTTTTATATACAGTGACCGGCACAATTGTGGCTTCATATGGAAAACTTTTAAGTTTATTGATTTCACAGAAAATTGTATTCTTGATAAAAGCTTCTGCGTCTCCTTACTCTCCTTAAACTAAAAAAACGCTAATTAAAATTGAAAAGAACTGCAGTGTATACGAGGAAGAATTTTTAAAAAGTTGATCAAGAGTAAATTAGATTCTCCTATTTTTCGATTTTTTCAAATTTTTGGGATCGAACCAAGTAAAGTTGCCATAACGTTTCCCATACTAAACACCCTCCATTACCGAGATATGGGCACCGACCCACCTTAGTGCCCACCCAAAATCAATGGATAAGGTCCAGCCATGGAGCTTCGGTGGGGAAGGGAGGGGAGGGGGGGGGGGGGGGGTGTTGTTGTTATTTTTAGAAGTAGTAACTTTTGATTGAAAAATAGTGCTATATTTTTTTTTGAGTTCAGAAACCAATAAGTACTGTTAAAGGGAAGTGCGGCGAGTGAGGACATTTTTTTCTTAGAAGACCCGACCCGAACAGACCTGGGGAAGGAAAAGGTTCACCCGGGGAGCTCACGGCTAGAAAGACCTTTGTTTCATTTCATTCATTTCGGCAGTGCCCACCCTAAAATCATCGGGTTCGCGTGTGCCCACCCATTGGTAACGATTCTCTGGTAAACTACTAAATAATTTTTAAGGCCTTTTTACATTGGGTGCAATTGCAAGAAAAATGGCCTGGAAGCATGCGCTTCGACCACGTTTTAATCAGCTGATGCACGTTTTCCCATTTAAAACCTGCATCAGCTGTTTAAAACGTCGACAAAGCGCATGCTTTCAGGCAATTTTTTCTTGCAATTGCACCCAATGTAAAAAGGCCTTTAGAAATATCATTTATGTCACAGTCAAAGATGCCGGCTTAGTTAATTATTGTTTAAAATTCTTGTGAAATTAAATATTTAATTACTTTTTTACGATTTTTTTATTACTTTCTCAAAAATATTTTAATATTCAAGTATCTAGGAAATGCATACAATAAATAAAAATATCTACCAGCGCCAAATATAAAAACGCCATGAGCAAATAAGCCAGAAACCAGCTGGCTCTTCACCTTTATACCTTAATTATGTAATTAATTAGGTACAAAAAAAGTACATTTACCAATTACCTAAACAGTGTTTATACTTTCTTTTTTATGGAATATGGTACCTTTAAGGGGAAAAACAGTTTCTACGTGACAAGTGACAACATAGAAAATTGTGTTTACATTTATCACATTGGTAGCACCTCTTTTACTTTTATGATGGGAATACCATTATTTTAAAAAAAGGTGATTATATCTGTTAAGTGAATACGACCGCCCTAAAATTTGCGTGTTAAATTGCGGTTCTTCTTAGCCCGAATTGCAAAAAAACTTGTGTGGGCGTGGGAAAGAAAAAAATTCTAAGAAAAAGATAAAAGCCAATAAAAAAACCTAAAAATAATTAGTTCATTGTATTATAGTTATTTATGTACCAAGGCAGTAAAGTGATTCTTTATCGGACGAGTCTGAAATTATGAGATGAGCGAGCGAGGCGAATAACAGGCGAGTCAATAAAGACACTTTTCTGACGTGGTGCATACAAAATTTTATCGCCAACCGTTCATCACCGTTTTATGTAAGGCAGACCGCTCTAAGAAAATAAATGTTTTTTTCCCATGTTAAATTAATAGAAAAGACGAGCTGTAGACCTATTTTAGAATCGGGTCTGCGTAAAATATTTAATAGTTCTTGCCTTATATTTGGTCAAAATGTAAAGTAGAAGTTTCATACTACCTATTCCATCCCATATTCAAGCTCGAAAGGTTAAGGCAAATGCGGCAGATAAAGTATTTTATTTTACAATCAAATAAAGTGCTTTACTGTCGGTTGGCGATAAAAAAAATTATTGTAAATTATTTCTCCTCCGACCACCTATGAAAATGAGAAAAAAAGCACGGTTAACTTTGCTAGAAAACGTCATATATCACACGCGCGTTGAAAAGAAATATTTCAACATTAGTGTTGGCACACTATTTAATTTAAACATATGGTGCCAATTTGACAGACCACCCCTATTTATTAAAAAGAACAAATTTAAGAAAGCAGTAATTGTAAAGTGTTTAACTTATTTATCATGTATTTATCGAGTGATTCAGAATTCTAATGTGAAAATACGCCATTTGAAATTATAAAAATGTTAATAATATACTGGAAAAACTATTACCAGAAAGAACAAATCGCGCTGAAGAAAGTGTCATGTATTAAACAACAAATCTTTATCGGTAGCGATAGTGTAGAGAATAGATCTCTAGCCTACAGATTGCAAGGTCACAGGTTCAAATCCTATCAGGAGTATTTCACTTACTTTTTTTTATAAAAACATTAAATAATTTATAGAGTTATTTTGAATTGAAATCTTCCATGTTGGGTGGATTTTTTAAAATTTATGTTTAATGCATCTTTTCTTTTTTAAATTTAAAATTTTTCATTCTGGTTAATCTAGAAGTCAATCCAGGATTATGATATATAAAATATGAAAAAGTTAAACTACAACTAAAGGAAATGCCTATTGACAAACTATGAAACCAGATATTAAGTGGAAGTGGAAGTATGCTAATTTCAACACTAGTGTTGAAATATTTTTTTCACAAATCAAAGGCATTTTTAATAATTTTTTGTGGTCGTAGGAAAAATAGTATACATTACTCGTGTGAAAGTGATTATTCTAAAACTCGGAGAATTTCTGCACTCGGCTGACGCCTCGTGCTAAATATCTCCTCATTTGAAAAGCATCACGTTCATCACTTGTTATATAATATACTATTTTTATAATAAAAATAACTTTCTGACACTCAAATTTAAAAAGTTTTAAAAAATCCATTATTACACATGGCCGGTATTCATGCCAAGAGAACACAATGTTTTTTGTCTTATTTAGTATAAATAGGTAACCTTGCATAAGAATTAAGTGTCCACCCTCTATATAAACGGGTTTAGAATGTGGGTTCGACTGGTGGATTTCTAGAATAACGTCTACCGTGAATTTAAATTACCATCAGCGCATCATTTAAATAAATACGGACAAGTGTAAAAGCACCTGTCCATTATTTAAATAATGTTCTGTAACCAATTGTAGATTCAATAATAATAAAAAATACAAATGTTCACGGAACGTGCTTGTCACTTAAAAGGGAAATCTTCTCTCTTTGTAGGTTATGATCCCGCAGAATTTTAACAAAGTCCATGAATAATTGTTTATTAGTTTTTAATTTATTGCAAGTGAAATCTATCTGAGACCCGGTCCTACATTACAATGTAAAAAAATACGCGTTGACATTTAAAAATTCTAATTACACCTACCTACGCCACCATTTATGGGTATTTAATATTCAAAAGAACTATTGACTTAACTTTTGAGTTGTTTTGGTTAGGTTTGGGTTGTTAAAATTTGTTTTATTTTCGAATATATATTTATACAGGGTCCTGCGCCATACCTCTCGTATTCTGTAGCTCACTTATTAATTAAGTTAGGATTTTGATATTTTGCAGACTCTACCTGTATCCCAGGGCGCATTTCAGGAAAATATTTTTTTTTATACAGGGTGTTCCAAAAAAGTGTGACGTCATAAGGATATGTTTTTTTAGATTACATGCCATATATATTCTTACTTATTTGGATGCATCTTGTAGTTGCCTACATACCCCTAAAATTTTAAGGAAATCGGTTCAGTATTATAGACGAAAAAAAATAATAACTAAAAAAAATCAGTTTTGCACCACTGGTTTTAAAAATTAATAAAAAATAAAAATAATGCCTCGTTATTAAAATTATACAAAGGTACTTAATAAATAAGGTCCTAAAGTCTCGTTAACCCAGTTTGATTAATACGAATTGTACAGGGTGTCCAAAATTTAGTGTAAAACTTTAAAGCAATTTATTTTTCTTATTTCAAATTGGAACCCCTGTATATTATTATGTCATTCGATGCAGAATTACAATTCAAACATTTGTTTTAATTACAACCCTATCGCAATTTCTAACGCATTAAGACTTATTTACAGAAAACTCGTTTTATCAACCTTTCCACCAGTCATTATTATATAATAAATATCAAAGGTGGCTTTGAAAAACAATTTATTGGTATTATATATATATACCCTACCTTTGGCATTTTTAATTTTATTATTTGAACTATAAGTCATCACACTAATAAATTTAGAAAGTTTCAAAAATAGTATAAGTGACCAGGATTTGGGCCAAGAGAACGCAATGTTTTTGGTCTAAATTAAAATATATATAAATATGTATATTTTCGCATAAAGCTGGTGATTAGAAATATTGGTTAGATGCTCCTAAGACTGTTTCTTTGGAAAACTATTTTTGTTGCAGCCAGTGACGTAGCCAGAAAATATGCTCGGGGAGGGGGGGGGGGCTGAATGGGCGTAAGTAGGACGTTTTATTTTCTGGAGAAAGGGACAGTCGGGACTACATAATATTTCATGATATCGTACCTAGTAAAGAAGGCGGAGAAGCGCGCAGGGGGCGCTCAGTGGGCGTAAGTAGGGATTTTTTTTTCTGGAGAGAGAGACAGTCGGGACAACATGTATATCATGATATTGTATCTAGCAAAGAAGGGGGAAAACGTCGCAGGCGAAACATTTTCGAAGCCTCGTCCAAAGTTCGTTTAAAATTCACCTAACTACTAACAAATTTCATCAAAATTATTAAAATTTGTTTTTGTAAATGTTTTTTTTACTTTTTTTTTTGATTTTCCTAGCTAGCTGGCTCTTTATTTATAAAAAAAACATTTTTTATATTTGTAAAAAATATAAATATTGGTGTCAATCCAGAATTTTAACATAAGAGTACATATTGTGTGACGACTCTAACCAGCGTTTTTCGGGCTCGGTTTTTCATGATTAAAAATAAAGTAAATATCGCTCACCACGCCAATATTAATTATTTTTTCAGAAATCATGTATTTTAGGGGCGTAGAGCAGTTTTTGGTGCAAATGCTTAGGTTTTGAAATACTCCTTCTTAAGTGCCGTTTTGTATATTCTTAAAAAAGTATTGTCGATTCTTTCCGCACTATTTTTTTAAAATTATAAAGCTCTAAAAAAGGGAAAACGGAACAGACAAGTATATAATAGAAAAATACTATAAAATATTCTTCTTTTTACTCGTTTTCCTATAAAATTGCATCATAAATCAATAACTAAAACGATATGCGTCCGAAATATTAATTTTTATATAAAACAGGACTTTAAGAAGGAAATGTTTAAAATTTAAACGTTTCCTACAAGACCTTTGTAATCTAAGCCAATAATACATCATTTATTAATTTAAATTAAGAGTCCAAGCGTGAGACGAAAAATTTGGCTGCAATTAGACTTTTAGGTTGCAGCCCGGCAGCCCAATTTTAATAATTCTGGATGTAGAGAAAAGAGTTTCAAGTAAGTTCATAGTTACAATATTTTCTTTTAAAAACTTTTTTAAGTTTGACTTATTATTAAAAGTAAGAAATCGTTTTAAAAAAATTAATAAATAAATTAACCCCAAATGACTTTTACTTTTTGCAAAGAAACATAATTGCCGGAAATTGTCAATTACATCAACTTTTTTTTTATGGAATTCTTGCATTTCCTTTAAAAAACAACTTGTTACGTGATGCTACACGAACGACATGCGATGTTTCAGCGGCACCATAATTGGCGAGAAGGAAAAGTTAATCTATAGCTCACTGATAATTTAATAGCTATTTACTTTATAAAAATACACACAAATTTAATATTCACATACAGATCCAAATGTTATGTTTTTAATTCCGTGACCAGGCTGATAAGTAGGTATAATTGGGCCCGGAAGATGATTCAGACCCGGGTTGAAACGTTTTATTACATTTTAAACCGTCAGAAGGATGAAGCACGCGGCGACATCTATATGTAGGACACTTCCAAGCCCTAGTTCGTCGGGTCCTCTAGCACGACTGATGAGTAGGGATGACCTGATGAGCCATGATATGGCGGAACTCGTTTAATGATGGACCTTGCAATATGAAAGAAAACTATTCTTCTGGTTTGATAAAGTTATTAATAAACAAATAATCTATATAAGTAAGCTACAAACCCTTTTTTTTTATAAATGTTAGTATGTACCAGGTACTTACTTGTAACGTTGATAACATCATACACATTCTCATTCTAATTCACATAAAGCATATATATTTAGATAAACTGTTCCAGAAAACACTTTATTCTTACAGTAAATGACCTATAGGTACTTAGAAATTCATATTTTTTTGGAATTCTTGTACGCTAACACAAAATAAGAGGCATTATCCCAGTCCAGCTGACGCCATCATTTACATACGCATTAATCTTTGGTAAAAACAATTCCGATCTTGACCCACAAAACATCTGCACTTATAAATGGATGTTCATATTGTTCCGCAAATCAGTGGCGGGTTCTTGTGTAACTTATAAATAAAAACACTATAAAGTTGTGAGGGGTATGAGCGCTCATAGGAGGATGCCCCCTTTGATCCTGGGGTAGTTTTTTTAGAAGTTACTTTTAATAGGAGAAGTTTTTGATGCCGACTACCGCGGTCTTTTTTTTTGGCTGCTTACTCTCCCCCCTGCCCGCTTGAAATTGGCTCTATGGACGCCGATGATTAGGGGCCCCGGATTGTGTACGGGCCTAAGGCCTCCTATAACCGAAAATAGGGCTGGTCAAGTAACATAATAAATACTTATTTTTCTTTTAATTTTTGGTCTCAAAATATCCTTTAAAAGAGGTTCTCTCTAAATCAAAAAATATTAGTTGTTAAAATTAATTTGAAAAAATTCACGGTTATACTCCTTAATATGCCCACAAAAAATACATCCATATTAAAAAAAAAGTTCTCTATTCTTTAGAGGTAAAATCATTTTTTCAAAGTCATATCCAATCAAACATGTTTTTCACAATTCAAATATCTTATTAGGGGAAATAACTGCCTTTCCCTCTCTTACCCCCCTCCATACGCCACTGCATAACATTTTTTTTATCATTATAGAGAAACAAATCTTCAAGAAGAAGAAAGTAAAATTTTATTGCCCATCTTCCTTTTATGTAGTTGTAACTCACGATTTTGGCTGTGGTAAAAAATATATTTATTTCGTATATCTATCTCCTTTCCACTAATGTAACATGCAAGCGATGAACATCCATCATTTTTTGTGCGAATGTAACAAAGCATGGCACTCTGGGATGCGGCTGATTAGGAAGATCGTGGGAAAAACAAATTTTCGAAACAATGAGAAATAAGATGTTGTTTTCGTGGAAAGTGAAATTAGTGAGAACATAATTAAAGTACCAGTCTTAACGACTATAAATTAGTTGGTAATAAACGTCCATAACCTTTCATAATTTTGAAAAATTTGTATACATATTTCACTCCTCTGTATGAAAAAAAGAAAAAAAAAAGAATTTCTTACACTAAAACATAATTATTATGGAAAATTAAAAATTTTACATTTTGACCTAATTAAAGAAAATAAAATGGTCTTGATATCTTCTGATTTATTTTTTTTAAATTAATATTTTAAATTGAATTAAATATTTTTAGATTTTTATCTCAGTAAACATAAACCCAATAATATAAAGATTGATCTTATAAAACAAATTAAAAATTATTTTTATGTTCTTGTAACTATACATTTTACGCCTGATGATTCTAATTAAGCCGATGAAATATCAGGTTAACGCAAAAATATGATATAATACTGTTAAATAAAGATACAGGGTGGACTAGTTATTTATATCAAGAAAATAAAACTTAGCAATATTGTATGAATGTACATTTTCATGGTGGATGGAATGTTGGACGTTTATGGAAACGGGTGATCCGTTTTCTTTAAAAATTTGGTTGCTCAGATAAACGATCATAGTCTATCGTTTTAAAATATTTTCAGCAATGCGGCGTTGCCGCTTCTGCCCGAAACAGGTGGCAATATTGTTATTTTAAATAGAACACCCTATATATTATATTATTTTCTAATTCCACGTATATTTTGTATAAAATATCACATGTTTAAATTTCATTGTTTTTGAGATATTGACTTTAAAATATGCCATTTTCATACTTTCACAGGCTGTAGCACGTAAAGAAAAATGGTTTTCACTTCCCTATCTCAGTTTTTATTCTCTACCTTAAAGTTATAACTTCCGGTTTAACATGTTAAATCGTTGTTGGTTTGTTGGTTTAAGGCGGGGGTCGGGCGTTCGGCCCAAGCTTCTTGCACTGCAGCCTAGTGGCTTATTGTGCTCCCCTATCTTGCTAAAAAAGGGTTGTTCCTTTTATAAGGTCCAGCAAATTCCTACCAAGTTTGTCATGTGAGAGGTTATCCCCACATTGGATATCTCCGAAGATTCTGAGTCTTCCTCGGGTCAGTGCTTCGCAGTTATATATGATATGTGAGGCGGTTTCGTCCTCATCGCCGCAAAGCCTGCATTCAATGGGACCATTGTAAATTCCTACTCGGCGTAGGTGTTTTTTTAGGCAGTGACCTGTTAGTAGGCCAAACACTTGTTTTAGCTGGGTACGCGTTAGGGGCATCATTCCAGTTGATAACTTTTTGGAGGGTTTCCCAATTGTGGCCTTCGCTTGGGTATGACTAGGTAGCCTGTTCCATCGGGATAGGTGTCGTAAGACCATTAATGTTTTTTTAAACTTTTTTATAATAACATAAATGCTCCCCTTTCCAAAAGAGTCCACCCTGTAGTTTTAAACTAATTGTATGATCTTTGTCAATAGGCGTAAATTTTAAATTGTAATGTATACCTCGTAATTGTTTTAACAATCACTTCTAAAAAATACGGTATATAATGTTTTTTAGATTAAAAAAATAGTTATAAAAAATGTATGTCGGTTAGAATGAGTAATGTCAGTTATGGCCCACAAAACGTATCGTCTAATCGTATAGTATATTATAACCGTGTTACTTCTGTAATTTTCATAACATTGCTGTCGATCAGTTATTAAAGAAATATTTGAATACTTCTCCTTGCTGGTTTTTTTCTCACTAGATAATCATTTTTATGGCGTATACATAAAGTTTTATTGTTTCAGAGTTTTCTTCTTCTTCTCCTCTACACCAGCTTCCACCTCATTACGGCAGAGGACGCGCCGAGAATAACTGATAATATCAGTGACTTGAAAGCACCCGGCAAAACCTTTCTAGAAAGATCTGAGCCCTACTCAGAAGGCAATAACTTCATAGTTTCTTCCGCCTCTAAAGATCAGAAAAATAAAGACGAATTAACTGCTTCGGCATCACAGACGGACGATTTAGCTACTGCAGCATCAGAGCATATCAGTGGAAGAACTTTAGATCATTCCTCTTCAAGATTTAAAAAGAATGCAAGAAATTGTTATGAATGTAACAGTGAACCTTGGATTCCGGTAATAGGAAGAAGTTTACACTTCTCCCCTGCATCTAGTCATTCTAATAGCTTAGAACAAAATAGTCATCATAGCAACGAACCATATTTTAAAGAAAAGGAACCTATAAACAAGCAATACAGCTCTTATCATCCTCCTATAGATCAGTATGGAGCACCACAAGCGAATTTTGATTACCCCAGAACGGGGGAAGTAGTAGATTTCATGTTGCCCCCACCTTACCAGTCACAAAACTTGCTTAGAAACCTTGGCACACCTGCATCAAGTTATGGTCTTCCCAAACAAAGTTATGGACCTCCAAAAGCTAGTTACGGCCCTCCCCAAGCCCAATATGGCCCACCAAAGCCAGTGTACGGGCCTCCAAACCCTTCTTATGGCCCTCCAATAAAGAATAACCAAAACATATTTGACTTGGGCCCTCCTCCCTTGCAACAGAGTTCAACTTCTTCAC
Organism: Polydrusus cervinus; assembly: GCA_935413205.1. Taxonomy (NCBI): domain Eukaryota; kingdom Metazoa; phylum Arthropoda; class Insecta; order Coleoptera; family Curculionidae; genus Polydrusus; species Polydrusus cervinus. The sequence goes on from OW284514.1 coordinate 2,313,171, forward strand.
TATACAGACCATTCTTAAATTCTAAAGCGCCATCGTTTAACTATGGACCTCCATCTGTTGACATTTCGCCTCCTCCTTCTGTAGGCTATGGCCCACCGCCTTTATCATTAAATAACCATGGACCTTTACCTTCATCTATCTATGGTACTCCAACATTACCTTCAAATGGATTTGGACCTCTAGGAGATAGATATGTCCACCCTACAACCCATTTGAGACCGGTATCTCAAAATTTCCAACCTCCTGTTTCGGTATTAGGTGTTCAGAGTTTGCCTCTGGAAAATAATAATCCACCCCCACCAGTTCCTAGTGACAGCTACGGTAAACCTTTAGCTCCTTCCGATAGCTATGGAGCCCCAGTGACCCTTAATCACCAACAGCAGTACATTGAACCAATCACATTAGGTAGTGATGATAGTAGCGAGTATGGAATACATTTTAACCCTCAAAACTACTTTAGCAATTTTGAGTCTAAACACAATGAGGAAATAAAAGCCAGTTTATACCAAAAGGGTTTAACAGACGTGCAGGTGGTACCAAGTGTAAGAATTGCTGATTATACTGCTTCTATAGAGCATCCTATTGATATCATTCAATCTCCTATTTTGGATCTTAACGTTGAGGATCATAAAGCACATCAAGGGTTCTCGAATGATTATGAACTAGGCCTATCGCAAAACTTCAATGAACAGCCAAAAGATTCTAACACTTACAATGAAGTTGATGGTGCACATTACGAAGAGAGAAACAAATTGAGTGAAAATCCTATAATAGTAGATGACACTTACACTAGTGCAAGCAATATTAATACAACCTACACACTTAGGGAAAATGCAACGACTTCAAAGAGGGATAACGATAAATTTCTAAGTACTGATGGCTACAAAAGCCATGACGATAAACTTAAAGAAGCTGACTTAACCACAAACCTTATTCAGAGACTAATTTTGGAACATAATTTGATAAAAGACCCTCGCACTCAAATTGTAGGGATACAAAAGAGTGTTATTGATCCTAAGAAAGTAAAAACCCAACTTAATGTAATTCAACCGTCAATCGAGTACAGTTCTTGGTCTCCATCAAATCCCAGTAGTATTTCTACTCTGATGGCGCCCCCAAAGCCATCTACTCCAAAAACTCCAAAAAAATTACAGATTATTGTACCATATTTAAAAGCTTCAGAAAACAATAACGTCGATTGGAATCAAAATTTCAATCACAAATCAACAGGCTTGTACAATAAACAGTACACTACTTTGGCGCCTGTGTTTGTACCCCCTCCCTTGTCTACAGAGTCCTCAAATCTTTGGACAAAGCTTATAGAGGATATAAGAACTGTAGAGTCGCATAGGGAACAAGCCCAAGGATTTGCTCCCTCTTCCACTACAGAAGTGTACAACATTAAAGAATTTTTAGCTAAACAAAATAACAGGGACACACCCTATAATGTGATGTCTTTACAGAAGAATATAGACAACTGGACACATCAGTCTTATGCTAACAGAATACAGTTTGGCGATAAACTGACTACTAAGTTGCTGCATATAAAAAATATTCCCCAGGAGTATTTTACCACGACACCAAGTTATGAGAATCAACCCTTCTCGAGTGAAATAAAGAACGATTTAAGGGATGCCCAGGATAATGTAGCTTCTAGTAGTAACAATAAAGAGTATATCAGTAAAGAAATTGAAGATAATTTTATTTCTCCAGAGGATGCCACCACTTTGAGGCCGTCCACAGAAAAAATACTCGCAACTACCACGCCGACCAGTATAACATATTTTATTAAAAAACCAAAACCTTCTTGGGATCACGACAAGGTTACTTTTTCCAATTCTACTCATGAGAAAGTATACGTAGTTACTCCTCAGAGTTATACTCAATTTTTGACGAGTACTCCTGCTACAGCCTACAGTATGGCTCCCAAAATTCAAAATGGGAAAGTGAATAATGTAGCTACAATGACTAGAATCAGTGTTAGAGTAGAGGCACCTAGTGAAAAAGAGAAAGGAAGAGGACTAAAGCCTGTTAAGGTTGTCTATAGTGAATGGCCACATTTAAGTAAGTATACACTTTAGTAGTAAGCTCTACTCCACCAACCAGTAATTTTGTTTGTTTTTTATAAAATATTAGTTTTCATAAGAAATATACATATTATTAAGGCTTATCGTATATTATTGCTAAATTGCACTTGACTGAAAATTATTAAAAACCCAACTAAAATTACACAATTATTCATAATAATTATATTTATTTATGCCAAAAAACAATATCAATAAATAGAAAAGAAGGTTTTTTAGCGGCAGGCGGACAAAGTACACAGGGACGCCAAAGGTAATGGAATCCCTGGGGCACAGGTAGACAATGACAGGCTGTTTCGTTTTTATTAGAACCCATCAGAAAGCTATAACCTGTAAGCAACTCCGAGTTCTAATAAGAACGAAACAGCCTCCCATGGTCTGCCTGTGCCCCAGGGAACCCATTGCATTTGGCGTCCCTGTGTACTCAATGCAAAAGATAGATGCACTACTTTGTCCGCCTGCCGCTAAAAAACCTTCTTTTCTATTTACTTATACGGACACTAAACTCTACTACTTTATTTTAATATCAATAAATATTATGTAATAAAATGAATTTGTAAAAATTATATTAGAATTATGTAACTAAATAACCATTGGTGGCAGTAACATACCAGTTGGCACAAGTAGGATTCTAATTCGTAAATATCAGTCTTCCACTCCGAGTCAAATAGATTAATTTTTTTCAGACTGTATATTACTACATATAATTGAATTTGACCATTTTTTTTAGTTAATAATTTGGCGACAACGACAACTTCAAGGCCGACAACCAGACATCCACTATTTGGATTAATGGCAGATCTGTCAGCTTATACTCCCCCTCCCAATTCCAAGGTGGAAACTATTGGTGGACACTCAAAGGTAGATTCTCTTAACTGGGTTGAACAACATTTAAAAAAAATGTAGCTGTGACCCTAAAAAAATCCATCTTTCGCAGTCTAGGAAATATTACCATACAGAAGTCATTTAATAGAGCTTAAAGAACTGGAAATTGGACTAGCCTCTCAGTTTTTATTAAATCAAGGCACCAAGGTATCAATATATTTAGAAAGAAACATTTTGTTAATATCCCATATGCTTGAATAAAGTTTTTTTCCGGTGTATCGTGAAAATTTCTATATTAACAATAACAATATTTGCACACAAACATAAAAAAGTAATGTCTGCAATATAAAATGTTGGTACTATATAATAATAAAGTAAATAAATAGGCTTCAATAGAAATGCTTCAGTCCGTAAAAAAACTATGTTATATTATTGTGGTTTTTGAACCATGGCACTCTTTGTATTAATTCAATTTAGTTTTTAGCTGTTTTTTAAAACCACACTTATTATTGTTCCAGATTAATGACAATTTTCAAAAGAAACTACGACATTTTTGACATTACAACAAAAGAAAGAATATTACGTTGATTCTTGATGATCTTGTGACAAAATAAATGTTAGTTATATGAATATTGGTGTCAATCTTAAATTTTAACATCAGACGTATGTATGACTCTAACCAGTGCTTTTTGGGCTCGATTTTTCATGATTAAAAATAAAGTAAATATCGCTCACCACGCGAAAATTGATAATTTTTTTCAGAAATCATGTATTTTAGGAGCGTAGATCTAAGAGCAGTATTTGGTGCAAATGCTTAGTTTTGAAATACTTCTTCTTAAGTGCCGTTTTGTATATTCATAACAAAGCATTATCGTTTCTTCCCGAACTATTTTTTTTATTATAAATTATCACACTTCTTTTATAAAAAATGTTTTAATTAAAATTTTTACCTTAATTTTTCTCTTTAAAAATAAATACCTAATTGTTTTTTGTTTTTGTTTGTTGTAAAAATAAACGGAAAACGGAATAGAAAGTATATAATAGAAAAATACTATAAAATATTACTCGTTTTCCTATAAACTACAACGATATGCGTCCGAACCCTCAATCGCTATATAAAACAGGACTTTTACAAGGAGAAATTTAAAAACTAAACGTTTCCTACAAGACCTTTGTAATCTAAGAGTCCAAACGTGAGACGAAAAATTAGGTTGCAATTAGATTTCGAGCTCCTAGGCTCGGGGGGGGGGGGTGCAGCCCGGCAGACCTCCTGTCCCCTTAATACGCCACTGGATACCTTTTCTTGATAAGCAGTTTTTACTCTTTAGTAAGTGGTTCCTTCGTGGCCGTCGCGATATTAATGACACGAAGGTTAAATTAGTTTTTTAATTATTACTTACAGAAACATGCGAAGATTAACGAAAGAGAAAACGTTTCTTCTGTTAACAAACAACACGGTTTTAGTACCGTGAGAAAATGCTCATCCTGTATATTTCATTATAGGAAAAGTGATGTTAAACATTTTATTTTTGTCTGAATTGTGTGTCGTGCATTAACGGCATAATAAAAATTTGTATGCAAAATTGAAAGAATAGAATAGCGGCCAGTTTTCCTTTAAGCGGCGGAAGTTATGGATCTAATAAAAATATTATTGTAAAGTTGTAATTATTTGTTACATAAATAATTTTATTATGTTTAAAATAATTTTCCTGGCCTTGATGCCGTTGTTATACAGATAATAAAATTTAATATAATGAGAGGAAGTTATGCAGCCGAGTCTTATAGGCCAAGGGAAGGGTTTAAAAGGTCACACAGTATTGGTCTTCTAGATATAGCCTTTAAACCAATCTAGTTTAAGAAAAAAAATTGAAAAGCATCATGTTTTGTAGCAAATTTTCTATATCTAAAAAAATCGATGATTTTTTGGATATTCCTGCATAAGAATCCCATAATATGTACATAATTAGAGCCAGAGAGAACTAACTATGATTTTACAAATTTCCTTCCAATTATTACTAGAGGCTTGAGGAAAATATAACAAATAATAATATTGTCTGTTTGAAACAATAATGTTTCTTGAATGATAGAAGAGTTTTGGCTTTCTATTGTCTTTATTTGTTTTTAAATCACAACGTTTCAATTAGTACGTATCTCCAGTCGTCTTCAGGTGAATACTAATTAGAATATTGCAGCCAACTGGTATAAATAGAGCTGAAGTTATCATGTAAATTTATTAGTCTCTGAAAGACGACACATAATAACTTAACCAGGGCGAAAAGGCGAGGAAACACAAAAAATAGGTATACAATTTGAAATCAAAGTGAGCCTAATTTATTTTTGCCAATATAGTTTAAATTAAAATAATATATATTTCTGTGCCATTTTTTTAAATATATTTTTAGTGGTGGAGCTAGCTGACAATATTGCAAACAATTTTTTCTGCATTTGTTAAGGCCTTTTTACATTGGGTGCAATTACAAGAAAAAATTGCCTGAAAGCATGCGCTTTGTCGACGTTTTAAACAGCTGATGCACGTTTTAAATGGGAAAACGTGCATCAGCTGATTAAAACGTCGTCGAAGCGCATGCTTCCAGGCCATTTTTCTTGCAATTGCACCCAATGTAAAAAAGGCTTTAGGTGGTTTCAGAACCGTGTGTCCGACAATATCTACCAGTTAAAATATTCCCATTTAAAAACAAAGAAAGATAATGCAAATACAAAACTCTTGTCATTCAACTAATAATGTTTTAATTTCAGCTAATACTGTATTTCTTTTAGGTAACTAGTGTTGTAACCCCTCCAATAAACAAGTACCCCAGTACTTCTCCTGCTCCCAGTACAAATGTAAAAGGAACTGTGAAAATTTCCCCGTCATCATCGTAGATGAAAAGAAGTATGCACTGTAGCCTGATAACTTAACCAAAAAATTTCGTGTACATAAATAAACATATAAATAACATGGACAAATTTTGTAATTACGCTAATGCATTTTTCGAAGACGAACAAGACTTTTAGTTCGCTGGTTAAAAAGTGTACCTATTTCCCCGGATAAAAAAAGATGTGTTAAAAAAATAGCTTGTGTAATTTTGAAGATAGCTAGATTTGATTAGTTTATTTACAAAAACTTTCTATTAGAATTATTGAGTTAATATTGTTCATTTTTGAGAATTGAGTGGTCGATTACGATTACGACTTTTTAAAAAATGGTGGTATAAAACTATGATTTTGTTTGCACCGATACAATAGCCAGTTTTTGCCACCCACAAAATTCCCGCTAAACGATATTTCAATCGCGAATTTCTCCGAAAATACACAAAAAATTTGGTCAAAACTTATTTTATATTCAGCGGAAAATATCGTTCTTTCTAGCGAACCAAAATTCAGATTTCAGGAGTTAGTGAATGCTGAGATATTAGCGTTTGAAAATTTGATCAGCGGGATTTTATTGGTCGGCAAAAACTGGCTAAATATGTTGTGAAAGTTACGCTAAATATTCGTCGAATTAAAGAATTTTTTTTTATATTTTGATGATTTTTGATCTACAGGATGTTGTGAAATTGATATATTATGTTTAAATTCAAAAATTCTGATATAAATATATGATGCAGAAGAATACTTGCTTTGCTGCGAGAAAATTCACGCCGCTACTGGAAAATTTCATATGTAATATAAAAAACAATGTTGTTTTTCGTCTCTGAAGAAAGCTTTTCTCGTCTCTCTTGCTCGAGAAGGCTATACTTTTTTATGGGCGTGCGGGAAATTTGGCTTTATTTAGAGGATTTTTAGGACCTCCATTTAAATATGATGCGTCAAATCCATAGCACCCACCCTGTATAAAATTATGAAAATTATTTGGAATTGAAATGAGGTAACATAGAAATTTAAGTTTTTTAGGTGTAGATTATTTATTTAAATAAAAGCTCAATACATTTGACCAGTTTTATTGTAGGATTATTATTTATATAACATGTTTACAACCGATGGATTTAAAATAATTATTTTTATAAGATGAAATAATTATTTAATTAAATGGACCGTATAAATAAAAATTAATATATACTTTATGCTCCAAAAATGCCAGTAGATACTTCCCTTCTCATAATAATAAATATATAGATACTCCTTTGAGTATCTCCTATCCATCTACTCACATTTACCAGAATCATTTACATTTCAATGATAGAGTTTTTATACAGAAGAAGAATTTCTCTTTATTTCGTCAGATCCATCCCTAGACGCGTTTCGTCATATCATGACTCATCAGTAGAGCTAGGATCCGACGAAACAAAGAGAACTCAAAGCTGCTTATGGCAGCACAGTGGTGGGACACACCAGTAAGATGTGGCACGGAACGCCATCTGTATCGTTATTAGAGAGTTTTTATTGTCTGGAGATAATGATGTATCTTGAATGATAGACAGGTTTTGGACTTGGATTGTCTTTATTTATTATTAAATACTCAGTATTTACTTGGAGACGACTGAATATACTTACCAGTTGAAACGTTGTGATTTGAAAGCAAATAAAGACAAAGCAAGTCCAAAACCTGTCTATCATTCAAAAGTTTTTATTCTTACAGAATTGAGTAGAAACTCGCACTTTATGTTTAAGCTCAGAGTAGATGCCCTGACAGTATAAACTCTTGTTTTATTTATACCAACCAATATTTTTTATCAACAATTAATTACAAGAGAAAAACTACAAAATGTACTTTTTTTTATTATACTTAAGTTTATTTTTCCTAAATAAAAATTTTATAAATTATTATAAAGACAATTTTATTGGTTTATATATACTGCCGTTTCGTTGGCGATTTTTATTATCACATTTCCAAAACGATTGTACTTAATATTATCAATTATACAGAAAAATTAAAGAGAATCTGGATTAGTATCCAAGTTTTTGCTTATTCTTATCAATATGCGCCGATCTGTCGCTGGAGTTTATAAAATTGATAACATTATACTACAAACATTAACATTTTGTCACAGTCTATGTTTAGGTTTTTATTTTAATTCTAAGCACAGTATAAATACTTTTATCATACTCTATTTAAGAAAAATCTTAGCTAAGTCATTGACCTCTTCGGAATGTTTTTGTGGTTCCATATAATAGTATAGCTACACGGAAGCTTTTTTTTTGCTCAGATGTCCGTCGGTCAGTCTGTCATACGGAAATTGTTCGAAACATGAAATATAGCTGACATACATGTAAGTGAAGCCATGGCAAAAGTATAAAAAAATAAAAAAAAATATTTAAAAAAATTATGTGTTTTTTTGCGGAGTAAAAAAAAATTGACCTTGACCTATCATGGCAAGTAGATTGTCAAATTAAAAAGCTCGATAAATGGCTTATATTCTCCTCCTCCTCCCCCCCCCCCCCCTCCATCTCACAAAGTATTAGTTGCAAAAATCTAAAAGAATCATGGTTATAATTATTAATAGTCCTGGTCTCAAAATTTTTTTAAAAATCTTTTCTGTAGGTTGAATTAGCTAATATTTTATGTGAAAGTATTCGTAGTTAGATAACTCCTACTTCTACAATAGTGGTTTTTGAAACTCTGGGGCGAGATTTGAGGAAATCTCCAAACAATTCCACAATCTCTCGTGGTTGACGTATGGAAGAACTTTTGCTACTTGCATGGAACCCTAAAAATGTATATACATTTTAAAAACTATTGATTTTTGACCAACAAACTCATCTTGTTGTCTAACTGGTTATGAAAAATAATAGATTTATCTATGACAGTTAAAAGGAACATTTATTTGTATTTTCTCGTAACAGGACCGGCGCAAGGAGTTTTGGCGCCCGAGGCTAACTTACAGAATTACGCCTCTCCAGCCTAACCCCTTCTCAGTGCGCATTAAGACAATTCGCCGCTAGAATCTTCATTTTATTTTGCGACCTTTTCCAGAGTTGCCAACTGTTCTCTTCCTATCAAAATTGACTTCTAAAAAAAACCGTCACTGTCGTTTCAAGAAAATCTTCTCCTGTTAAAAGTGACTTTAAAACATCTTCGCTGCCGCCAGATTTAGCAGTTTCAACTTTCTTCTGTGGTTTCAAGGTCTATACAGCCTCTTTATAAAAGTAAGTTTTAAAAAAAGGCCCTCTTTACCGCCCGGCGTTTTAAAGAAAATTTTACTCACTATCGACCGTCATTTTTCTGTTCCTACAGAAGGTCCTTGAGACTGTAGTTAATATTGTTATGATGCGCCTAAATATTTTTGTATTGTTTTAGTGATTTCCTTTAACATTATTTTTACCCCTACATTTTATCCCTTGGAGTAATTGCCTCCTTTACCCGACCTTAGCGCCGGCCCTGTTCATCAACATCTTTCGTATCACTTACCAGAAACTTTTTCTTCCTTCCCGGTTCCTGTCTAAAATAAACTAAAGCGTCCCCTGGCACTCCCACCCGGAAATGAGTCCCTTTTCTCGACGGGATTGTTTCAAATGAGCTGGGACTGCAGTCCAAATCCAGTCGGATTAGGTCTTCCTGGAAATCCATGGAAAGGGAGAGCCAGGTCCAAGCTGGGAAATGAAATAGTAAATAAAAAATGGGAAAAAAGCAATAAATAAATACTACGACAAAAAAAAGTTTTTTTGATGAAAGCATAATATCGATTTAGTCACTAATTTATCCTGAACAAAATTTTAACATAGTTTTATAGGTTTATGCTTAAAGTTCCAATGCCATAAAACTGTTTTGAAATATAAGTACAGAATATCAAAAAAAAAATAGACACTGCAGTAACTAAATAATTAATTTTCACCGCAATCTGTTATGAACTGCGGATGAAACAAGCAAGATTACCAAAAGCTCTCAGGATTTTGTGCTCTTAAAATATGTATATTCACGAAAGGAGCTTTGTAATTTTCGATAAAAGAATTTTAGCTATATTTGAAATATATATTGCTATAAAATGCTTTTCAATAAACACAAAGAGAATATTCTTTGTTATGCCTACAGTATGAAATGAAGCACATTTAATACCAAACAACATGTCTGTGCTTGTATTTGTTTTATGGCTCTGGTTGAAACTAAATGGCCAGCTTCTTTCACACAACATATAATACAAAATTATTCTGGAATATAATAGGGAATGCCGAAAAATTTGATTTTGAACAAGAACACTTTTTATATATAGAAAAACACAAGATTTCTTGTTGTAATTTTTCAACTTTTTTTAATCGACAATAGTTCACATTTTATATGCCTACCATATCGATATCGCCAGTTATTAGAGCGTATTCACACGGCACCATATATCGCGCGCGATAAATGGTCGCAATATTGCTTTACTTCAAATTATGTGTTCTCTAATATCGCTTGTGTGTGAAAATGGCTCATTAGAAAACACATAATTTGGTGTAAAAGCAATACTGCGACACGACACCATATATCGCGCGCGACAAATGGTCGCAATATTGCTTTTACACCAAATTATGTGTTTTCTAATGAGCCATTTTCACACACAAGAGATATTAAAGAACACATAATTTGATGTAAAGCAATATTGCGACCATTTATCGCGCGCGATATATGGTGCCGTGTCGCAATATTGCTTTTACACCAAATTATGTGTTTTCTAATGAGCCATTTTCACACACAAGAGATATTAGAGAACACATAATTTGATGTAAAGCAATATTGCGACCATTTATCGCGCGCGATATATGGTGCCGTGTCGCAATATTGCTTTTACACCAAATTATGTGTTTTCTAATGAGCCATTTTCACACACAAGAGATATTAGAGAACACATAATTTGATGTAAAGCAATATTGCGACCATTTATCGCGCGCGATATATGGTGCCGTGTCGCAATATTGCTTTTACACCAAATTATGTGTTTTCTAATGAGCCATTTTCACACACAAGAGATATTAGAGAACACATAATTTGATGTAAAGCAATATTGCGACCATTTATCGCGCGCGATATATGGTGCCGTGTGAAAACGCTCTTAGTCCAGGAAAAAATAGGTTGGCTGAACCATTTAAATAGATAATAAAAAATATTATAATGTTTTTGTTGCACAAAATTATTATGGATAATGTGTTTAAATTAACTAACCTATTTTTAGGCTGTTTAAACTTACCAGGGAAAAGTAAAATAATAAAATTCTTTTACTAATTATATTAAGTAGGTGCTCTTATTTTTTTCGAAAAAATTAAAATTTATATTTGACAGGAAACAGGAATTATATAATAGCAGGGAAACCCGTTAAAAAGCTTTCCTTCCACAAGTCCTGCAAAATCCTGCCTTTATATTTACATAAAAAACCTGTACTCTGTACTTAAGCTTTCCAGAGAACTTGAACAGCTTTTTGGTAGTATCCATTTATTAATAAAACTGAATAAAAGTTGGGCATTGAAAATTGTAGAACTTTCCAGGACATTAAGCTTAATATAATGTATATTGGTGAAAATACGACTTTACTTCTATAGAAACATTTCCAGTTTCAAAGTTTCTAGCACTTTTTAATGAATTTCTGTTTTAAACTTAAAAGCTTTCGAATGAATTAGAAAATGCTTTAAAAGAAATAATAGCAAAACTTTATAAGTTGATTAAATTCCTATGATGCTAACTATACTGCATGTCCAAAATTACTATCAGTTATTCATTGCTTTCATACAGGGTGATTCCTAAGTTAATACTTCTTTTTTAGCTGTGTATAGAAGGCATTAAAATAAACAACATTTTCAAATAACTTTTTTCGAAAGACTCAAAAATAAGGTACTTACATTCATTTATTACAGTATGGATCAAATACGGTCCTGCCTAACTTGCCCGTTAAATAACATTAAGAAAACTTCTGGGTATAGGATGAGCCCGCAAGGGAAAGCGTTCTGGGTATAATCTCTAAGCAGCAGCCGCACTTTGACGACACTCACCGTAAATTAGCACCATATCTACTAGTTCATTGTTTTCAAATTTTACCATTTTCACGTGTCACCAATTTAAAATTAACTTGCTTCAGAAAAACACACCGCAGTGGATTGCCAAATAACTGACCATGACTAATATGACAAACAACATAAAGTATAGCAGGCTACGTTTTGATGACCAGGCCCACAATTAGATTTTATACTTCTGTATCTCGCCTATTTTTAAGTTTTTTGAAAAAAGGTATTTAAAAATGTTGTTTATTTTAATGCCTTCTATAAACACCTAAAAAAGAAATATCAACTTAGAAATCACCCTGTATATAATGTGCAGCGAGTTTTACGAAGTTTGAGGAAATATTCCAGTGTATTTTTGAAATTCTAAGAGTGCATACAGAGCTGTGAGTAACTTAAGTAACTAGATACTTAGTAACTTAGTTCTTTTTGAATCATGCCAAAAGTAAAAGTAACTTAGTTACTCCTAAAAAGTAACTAGATACAAGTTACTTTTCAAAAGTAACGAAGTTACAGTTACTACACACTTAGGAGTAACTATACACTTAAAAAGTAACTAGTTACTTTAAAAGTAACTTAGTTACTCCTAAAAAGTAACTAGATACAAGTTACTTTTCAAAAGTAACGAATAATGCACACCATCAGATGATGACCAAGGGACGATCGGCGGCCGTTAATCAGATTTTCACGAAGGGACGAGCGGCGAGTCGCGAGCGTTAAACAGCAAACTGGTTGGAACGCGAAATTTCTTGGAAAGCATTTTATTCGACTTGTTCGTTGTTCGAATTAACACTTCTTAATTAGTTTTCTGGTAATAGTGGTAGTGCGTGTACAGGAAAATGAATTATCACTACCTGGTAAATTTATGGTATCTAGTTCAAAAGCATCTTAGTTACTTTTAGAGTTTCGTAGTTACAATTAAAATAACTAGTTAGTCAAAAGTATCTTAGTTACTTTTAGTAACTAGTTACAATCAAAGTAACTAGTTACTTTAAAATTATCGTAGTTACAATCAATGTAACTAGTTACTGTAAAAGTATCTTAGCTACTATAACTAGTTACTTTTACTAAGTAACTAAGAACTAAGTTACTTTTAGGTAAAAGTAACTATTCCTTATAAGTATCTAGATACATTTGGGCAAAAGTATCGAAAAAGTAACCAGTTACTTTTCTGAAGTAACTTTCATAGCTCTTAGTGCATACTATTTATTTTCATAGATTTTTCTTCTCTGACTTCGATTCGTTAAACCCATGATTGCACCCATATCAATTATGCTTTAGTGCACCTAGCTAGTATTAAGGGAGCTATAGTCACCATACTATTATAGTATTCACCTGAAGACAACCAGTTTAAACGTTGTGATTAAAACAAAATAAAAATTCCAAAACATTTCTATCATTCAAGGGGCATTATTGTCTCAAACCTTTAAACAAATACTTTCTACCTATTCCATAATTAATTGACTCGGCGTATTAAACTTAACAAAACTTTTCGGATAAAACAAAGAGGATAAACCAAAGACTAAACTGAGAAAATGTGTTATTTATCTCTCACCTGCCAGTGGCGATTTTCTATGGTGTTTAGGCAATCCCCATTCGAACTGATTCAATTTGTTAGAGTTCCTCAGTCTGTATTTAAGGGTTAATATGCCTGTTTTCGAGTTTGAAGCCAATTGAAACCACGGCGTTAATCGACCAGGAGAGTTCACTGAAATTAGTGTGCCCAGATTGTTCTTTTGTTGTCTGGAAAAGAAGAGGAAATCAGGAAAAATGAATGGCTATTCTTAAGCGAAATAATTTTTTATTAAAAACACATCGACACTGCGTGCTACATCCTTCTAATGGTTTATGACTTTTGATTTTTAAAACAGTGGCGGCTCGCGGTCTTAAAAAATGGTGAAGAGCTAGGTATAGTGCGGGTACTTAAACAAACATTGACTAAAAACCCGTGTAACAAAACGTCTTTCTTATCCTCATCTGTTCAACGACTGAATGGAGTTTCCAACAAATTACAAACTATGTCATTAATTGGGTTCATTTTTAAAACCCACAACTAAGTAGGTACGTACACTGCTGAATTAACTGAAATATAAAAACAAAACTTTTTAATCACACAGTAAATCACGTAAAAACGATATCCGAAACCGTAAGTTTCGTGAAGCCTCAAAATAAATACCTTAAGATAAATAGGAAGACAAAAATCACAAAGTCATGGTCTCAATCATGTAATAAAATAAACTAAGGTGACATGTTTCGCTCTCTACGGAGCATCATCAGACCTTCATTAAAACCAATAAATGAAATAACACATTAAAAACAAGACGAGTACTCGTTGTCTTATCATCACACTCTTAAATATTAGCACGTCATTAAGTAACGCCCTTTATAACCATACCTGTATAGAAACACCACTGAAAACCCTCTAGTATTGTTCATAGCCTCGGTGACAACTGTAGAGTTCGCCAAAGGGATATTTCCGTACGGAAGCCGGAACTTGTAAGCAGGAAACTTGCTGATAGGTCCTTCAACCAGCGACACGCCTTGGTCTTTATACGATACATTTATTAGTTTGAAAATGTCGACTTCAACTAAAATTTAAAAAAAAAATCGGATAATTATTAAGTAGCTGCCATACTGTGTACGTATACAGGTTTATGGATAAAGAAAGGAATCAGCGTTTTACATAAAATACCGCCGACTTAATCAAAAATCGCTCGGACCTGTCAAATACATTTTTTATTTAAATGGATTTTTTTTTAGAAAAAACATATTCATCCGTTTCTTGGTCATAACAATGTATAAAAATAGTGAAAAGCTAATTTATAAACTAATTTTTAGTTCCATACTTTATTAGTCACCAGAACCGATATCCCACTTCTGATATTCTAATTTGATAAAAAAAAAGAAAAATGTTAAAAAAATATCGGCAGAATGCATTTTGCGCACGAAAGAAAGTATTTTTAACACATAATTTATCGCAATAAATAAAACAATTTGGATTTAACGACAAAACTCTTGAATAGTCCCTTTTAATACGAAAAATAATGGCTCGGAAATGTCAGAAATGTACAAAAGAAAACCAATATTTCATGGAGCGTATAGCACCGTCAAAAGGTCGTTCTTCGAAACATGTTTCTCTTTATATAGAAGTGTCACGACTATAAAATAATTATTTTTGTAAAAAGTACGTAAAATACAGTTTCCGTACATTTAATTGGGATTAAATGAAACGGCTATAAAAAAATTGTAAATTCAAACGTATTTTTTCAAACTTGAATTTTATAAGGCATGAAAAATTACGTGGTATAACCTCAAATGCCCTATAAATAACTTACGCGGCATTTCGCTCGCTGGCAACTTCGGATTTGGGTGGGTCTGGGTGTCTGGATGCCCAATTTCGTTTTCCGACGGATTTATAGCCTGGATTCCGATGAGACAAAAGACGATATAGAGCCACGCCGGCGGCCATACTTGAAGACGTGTCGGCTTCATAGTTTTTTGATCTAGAACTAAAAAACAAAATGAGAAGAAAAGTACAAAGCAAGATTTTAATAAAAGAACAAGAAATAAGTATTTTACAATCACCTAAGGATCAAACAGCAATCAGTGAGGACATCCTACCAATAAAAAAGCTTTTTTGTCTGGTAACATCACAACTAGTACCATGAAATCTAAATTAGTATTCTCATTTCTAACAGGGTTAGTCAAAATACCCCAATTTTTACTTTCTAGCAATACTGGTTGTGGAGCACCCGACAAATATTTTTAAATTAATTACAGTGATAGGTTTGTGACCTAATTTGATATTTCAATGAAGGTAGTTTGTTGAGAATGGTCAAATGTTGTCATTTCTTGCCATTCTTTCGAATTTGGCTTTTTACCTCTTCGTTCGATCTCATCCGGGACGGGTTATCGGCGTGAATAGGAGATTATACATTTTACCTCTCAAAAACAATAGCCCAGTCAACGTTCTCTTTAGAAGAGCATTTCAAAAAGGTACCACAGGTGGTATCTTTTTATTTAAAAAAATTTAGTAAGGATATGTTTCACCCGTTTACGAGGTCTGAAAAAACAAATTTTTGGTATTAGTTTGAAGCCCAGAAAACCCATAATCGAAGTGTTTTTGCATTTTTTAAAAATATTTTTTCCTAACCTTTCAGCGAATTTGTCCCCACCCTGTATATATTTTAAATTGGGACTCTACAGTTATTGAACAGTGTCAAAAAGTTATCTTTATTTACAAAAATAATTTTCAATATTTTTTACAATACAATGAATTGTTTTAGTAATTATTTTTATGGCTTTCATTGGCTTTGTCATGTATATCTTTTTCTTCGATTTTTTTTTCTGCATGAAAATAACAATCCCATACATACAAAGATACCACATTTCTATTGGCCAATTAAACTCAAATATTTGCTTAGTTCTTTTTTTATTTCGAGCTAAAAATAACAACAATTTAACAGGGCAAAATTTAGCGCGGTCAGATCCTCTTAATCCGTATTATAGTTTGTATAAGGAATTATCGGATGATTGGAGAATGATTTCCCTTGAATATGTTATTTATTACCACTTAACAAGCAATTCTGTGTTCTTGAAAATCCTTTTTACTAAATAAAGAAAACGGCATTCGTCTTTATTAAATACCGGGTCCGCCAACGTGGCGGGGATGGAAGATTAAATCATTATCGAGGAGCTTATCAAAAATACTAAACCAGCATAAGGTATCGACTTAAAAGCGGCATATTTTAAAAATATTTTACATTATACAGGGTGGCTCAAAAAAGTGTGGCGGACTAAACTTGCATTTTTTTAAATGGAACACCCTATATATTATATAGTTTTCTAATTCCCTATACAATTTCACGTATATTTTGTATAAAATGTCATATGTCTAAATTCAATTGTTTTTGAGTAATTGACGTTTAAAATATGGCATTTTTTGACTTTGACAGGCTGTAACATTGGAACGGTTCATCTTAGAGAAAAATGGTTCTCACCTCCCTATCTTAGTTTTTCATTCTCTATCCAAAGAAATCCGATTTACCATGTTAAACCAAAAAAACGGTTTTAACATAGGAAATCGGAGGTTGGTTTCCTTGGATAGAGAATGAAAAACTAAGATAGGGAGGTGAAAACCATTTTTCTCTAAGATGAACCGTTCCAATGTTACAGCCTGTCAAAGTCAAAAAATGCCATATTTTAAACGTCAATTACTCAAAAACAATTGAATTTAGACATATGACATTTTTTACAAAATATACGTGGAATTGTATAGGGAATTAGAAAACTATATAATATATAGGGTGTTCCATTTAAAAAAATGCAAGTTTAGTCCGCCACACTTTTTGAGCCACCCTGTATAATGTAAAATATTTTTAAAATATGCCGCTTTTAAGTCGATACCTTATGCTGGTTTAGTATTTTTGATAAGCTCCTCGATAATGATTTAATCTTCCATCCCCGCCACGTTGGCGGACCCGGTATAGCAATCATCATAATAGCAAAAATATGAATTTATTATTAAAAAAGATTTAATACTGTTTTATATTTTGTTTTGCTGCACTACGAAAAAGCCATTTTAACACACTTGTGTCGTCAGGAAATCTACAAAACTCCGACAAAAAGCGTAATATCATCAGCGACAAAAATGGAAAAGAGGAGAAACCTAAAGCCCCTCTTAATGGACAAAAGCCGTCCTTTTAGAAAAATGTTTATACTTAATGGAAAAATATAGTTTCGCTGTTTTTCCCAGATTTGTGAAAAATATTTTATATAATTAAAAATTAAGCTTTTATTATTTATTAGGTTTTGTAAGAAGTCGTAAAAATGGGTTGTGTGGGTTTGTTCAAACAATTGACAAGACAAAATCGTAAAATTAATTAATTATCGGAAGCTCCATGTTGCAATAGTTTGTATCTAACAACAGTACCAAAATTTTAGGAATATTTTAGCGCAATTATAATGAAAACAGCTTAATAGCCCTTTTCTATAGGTATAGATACAATGCGAGATTAAAAAAATACCTCCTGCAAAAACCCAAACTCGAGTTTTTTTGTATGGAACGGTAAAAATAAACGAGAAACGCTTATTTTAATCAAATGAAGGGCCGGAAAAGAGAGATTTACGGTCTGAAATTATCTTTGTTTGTAAAAAGTCCCTAGTAATAAAGGAAACGAAGATTTACTGCTACTACATGCCGTTTGGAAAGGCACAGATTTCTTTTAATTATGGTCTTCTGTTTTTTTTTACAAAAGAATATTACGAGAAAAAAAAAAGATAATTTCTAGAAAATCAAGGAAAATGGCTAAGTTTTCTAATTAAAATTTCAAAATCAAAGTGAAAATATGCTTTAATGTCAAAACGAAACGTCTTTATCAATAATGATTTAGAATAATTAACTTATAAAATTTAATACAGTAAATAATAAAATATATTAAAAAATTCAAATAATTATGACGGATTAATATATTAATCTACGGTATAATAAACTACTGTCCAAATTTTTCCGATAATAAATGTTATTTTTTGTTTTTTAAACATTTTAAAATTGGATTTTTTTTTACTATAAATTGGAAGAAGAGCCTCAATTTAACACATAAACTTTTAGTACGATCGGATTTATTTAAAGCAAAAAAAACATACATTTAAGGAATCCTATCTACCTTTTTCAATTTTTTTTTTTTTTTATGATAAAACACCTGCACTGTAGGAAAAATCCTTTAAGGCGCTCTGGGAGCGGTGCGTGTGCGAAGAAAGCGATTAACGTTGGTCTTGAAACGTTGAAGATTGTATTCATTGGGAAACACGACCTCAGGAAGATCATTCCACAAAGATGACGTTCTCCAGATGAAAGAATTCTTGAACAATGAAGTTCGAGGAGTACTAAGCTTAACAACATATGGATGAGCGGCAGCGGTTCGCCGTGTATTTCTGTTTTGCATTGCTCTAGGTGGAATCAAGTGGGCAATGTCAGTCGAACACCTGCCATGGAAATATCTGTAAAAGAGAGCCAAATCACCAACCTGTCTTCGATGCTCCAGGCTATCGAGGGTCTTGGTCAGCTCGGGGTCGCCGATCAGACGAACGGCTCTCCTTTGAATGGAATCCAGTAGCCGAAGGGTGTGCTTGGGTGCAGAGCTCCAGACATGAGAGCAATATTCTAATGATGGTCGAATCTGGGCTTTGTAGAGTGTCAAAAGTTGATGAGGTGTGTACAACCTTTTGGTGCGGAAAAGTACACCAAGTTTCTGTGCAGCTGCCCTGGCAATTGCGACAACGTGATCATGCCAAGACATATTACCTCCCAGATTGACCCCCAGCAAATTAATAGACGGTGCCAGGGGAATTGCGTGTCCTGCCATGACTATATCCGGTTCTGCAATGTTAACCTTTTTGGAGAAGACTGCTGCCTGGGTTTTCTTAGCATTAAATTCGACTTGGTTACTGTCACCCCAAGCCAAAATTTCTTCCAGGTCATTGTTGAGGCGCAATACTTCATGCTGCCTGCGAAGATGTGCGTCGGCAGCGGATGTTTGGGGAGTCAAGGTAAAAGATGAGACAAGTGTGCTGTCATCAGCAAAGCTATAAATTGGATTTTGGGTTTTCACTAGAAGGTCGTTAATATACAGTAAAAAGAGGGTAGGCGACAATATGGACCCTTGAGGAACACCGGCATTGATGGTGAAGGTGTCTGAGAGAAACCCGTCAATCGCCACTTGCAGAGAACGGTTCTTAAGGAAGCTGGTTAACCATAAACAAAATCCATTAGGCATACCGTAGGATCGCAATTTACTTAGAAGCCCATCGTGCCAAACACGATCAAAAGCCCTAGAGATGTCCAGTGCAACAGCCCGGGATTCTCCATGATGTTCGATGGTGTTGCTCCAAAGATGAGTGACATATGCCAAAAGGTCACCTGTTGATCTGGACTTTCGAAAACCGTATTGATGGTCGCTGATAATGTTAAGCCCTTCCAGATACTTTAGAAGTTGTTGGTTAATAGCTTTCTCCATTACTTTTGAAATTACTGAAAGCAATGCGACGGGTCGGTAGTTGCTTGGCAGGGTCTTTTTACCTTTCTTTGGAATTGGCTGGACACGCGGCGACTTCCAGCAGGATGGAAATATTCCTTTTTTCTAGGATAAGTTGAAAAGTCTACAAAATACTGGTGTAAGTTCATCGGCGCATGTCTTGAGAACAATGATAGGAATTTCGTCTGGACCAGAAGCTTTATTGACGTCGAGTCCTTTAAGAATCCGTTTAACAAGACGCTGACGGAACACGATTTCAGACATTTGCGATTGAACTGAGGGAATGTTGGGTGGTGATTTTCCCTGGAAGTCTACAGTGGAATGCGAGGAAAACAATTCAGCAAGTAGGTTTGCTTTATCCCCGGCTGTGGTTGCTATTGTGCCGTCGGAACGTGTTAGAGGTGGAATAGTTGACTTTGTAAAGTTTTGGCTGACGGCCTTAGCGACTGACCAAAAGGACCTTGATCCGTTAGGACTGGCAAGAAGTTTGTTTTTGATTCTCTCGTTATGAGCTTCTTTGCTTTGGTCTATCATTTGCTTACATTGGTTTCGGGTGGTAACAAAGATGGCGCGATTTTCAGGAGTAGGGTTTTTACGCAATGAAGTATTTATTATAATTGCCTACGCTGTTTTAAATCATCTTCAGGGTGTAGCTGTAAGTCAAGACATTACATACTATAGAAAAAAACTTAGCGACAAGCGGACTGAGTAGTGCGTCTATCTTTTGCATTAAAGTACACAGAGACGCCAAAGGTAATGGGTTTCCTGGGGCACAGATAGACAATGATAGGCTGTTTCGTTTTCGTTGGGACTCATCCGAAAGCCATAACCTGTAAGCCATTCCCACTACAGCAAAAATATGTTTTATTCAAGATATGCTTACGAATAAAAATATGATGAAAAGCTAGTAGGGGAGATCCGGCTATGATGGCATACTGGCTATGATGGCACACTAGCATTTTCTCTTATCCTGTAATGTTAGGGGCGACACAATAGGCAACCAACAATTCATTTGGTTAGTTTACATACAATGTTCAACGGGTTCGTGACGTTGTCACTATATTTTTGAAAATAAACTGAAAAATTTATTTATTAGTGATTGAAAAAAATATTTTTTGGTAAGTAAATAATCTATTATTTGATATAGAAGTGAAAAAATGTAAAATTTTTGTAATATACAGGTAAAGTGGTATCCTAACCTTAAATTTTCATGTGACAGTAAGTGATGGGAATGTTCAATTATTTAATTCGGCGCGGTTTATTTAGGCATGTAGATTCGAATATGATGGCATAGTGTGCCAACATAGACGGAATATTATTTTGTAATTTTTTTTTCAGATTAAAGCTTTAAGCTATGGAAAGACAAAGTCAAAGACGTCAAACGTGGTCCCAATTAGATATGCAGCATGCCATCGAAGCAGTGGTATCAAAACAAATGGGTTGGCTCAAAGCTGCAAAAACATTACATGTCCCAAAAAATGCGCTAAGAAGACGGGTGCAAAATAAAAATAAAATATTACAAGGAAGTAATGTTGGTTTTTTGGGAGGTTCTGTACCGGTATTTTCAGAAGATATCGAAGCTGAGCTGGTTCGCCATGTTAAAGGTCTAGAAACCCGGTTTTTTGGGCTAACTACCCTTGACCTAAGAAAACTTGCTTACCAGTTGGCCACTAAACTAAATTTAAAGCAAAAATTCAATCAAGAAAGCAAAATGGCCGGATGGGATTGGTTGCAGGGATTTCTAAAGCGAAATCCGTCTGTAAGTGTTAGAACGCCGAAGTATTATTTAATGAAGCTTACTCTAAGGCAGCTAGTGTTTCCAATGCTTAAAGTGGTTTTTCAAAAACAGGAATATGCCCTTTTAATAGTGACATGTGGATGTTTGAACCGGCGGAAACCACTAATATGCCGATTAATAACGTAGCTTTACCTCTAAATGAAGACCCACCATTAAATGAAGATCCACCTCCAATTGAAAACCCACCTCCAAATAAAGACCCAACACCCGGTTGCTCAAGATCTTCTGATGCCAGTGCATTAAATTATAGGAAAGACATTTATTTAAGCCACTTATCCACGAAATATATTGAAGAATTGTCTCCAAAACCCAAGGTGGGAAAAGAAAATATTTTAAAGAAAAGAAAAGTCAAGAAAGGTTCTCAAGGTATCTTAAATTCAACTCCAGAAATTGCAATCCTTCAAGAAAGACAAAACGAAATAAGAGAAAAAGAATGAAGAAAGTCAGCAAGAAAAGTCAAAAGAAGAGTTGAAATACCAGAGAGTGATGAAGAAGCCACTTTGGATAATATCCTAGAATCTGATGATGACGACGACCCTTCTTGCAATTCCTTATATTCACTTTCACGATATCGAGAAAGCTGGATTCGATATCAAAGTTGTCACAAGTGGAGCTACGCCGAATGTGCTGGGATCAGCTCCAAAACCAAATCCTTTATTTGCGAAATATGTGTTTAGTTGTTTATGTTTCTATTAGAAAAACATTTCATTATAAGTTGTTCAAATGCTTTTCCATTTTTTAAATAAAAATATTGAAACTCTTTGAAACTATGCCATCATACCCGAGGTCTAGATATGATGGCACACTAAGGTAAAAAAAAAATAAATCTTATTTTTACACTTCAAGTTTAACACCAGGGTGTTTATTTACACTCCAAATAAATGGTACAGTAAGGCTCTATATCTAATCAGAATTTCAAGTTTTTATCTTTAACGGTCTCTAATTTATCGACTATTAAAAAAATGTATGCCATCACAGCCGGATCTCCCCTATAGCCATCTGTAAAAATCAACTCAATGCAAAAGATAGCCTTCTAACGTGAAACCATAGAAATCATAGAACTATAAATACACATCTCTACGGTTTTGTAGATTCAGATCTAGATTGCGCTGCACTCGCTCACTGGTATGCAGCACTAATCCATACGGACACTAAATTTCACTATTTTATTACATACCTACTATATTTCATATATAAAGTCCTTTCTATTAACTTTTCAAAAAAATGATTTCCACTTGCAATGTGGTGTTCATTTAGTTTTAAGAGCAGAAAAATCTAAAAAAAAATACCATAAAGATTAATTTTTGGATCGACAAAAAGTTTTATTGATAAGTTCGTATAAAATGCCCTCCCTCCTCACTTTGAAAATAACATTATTTTATGTGCTGTTTCGTATTCACACCTCTGGGGCGTTCTAAAAGAGACATAAAATAGAAAATCACCAAAATAAAGTTAGGAAATATGAACTTGGATGTTTTTTATTTCCTTTTTCTGTTGTTATTGAATAACATTTTTTCAATACGATTTCTAAAAACTTTTTCTCTGAATAAAACTCTTTACTATAAATTTTAATTTGATTTAAAAGTTAAATGTAAAAGTGAGTTGTAGACTTCGTAACTTACTAAAATGCAACTTTTCACTTAAATAATTCAATAATATAAAAGATTAAGCTAAAGTTATCTCAATTAAGGCAACGGCAGCACTTTATCCCTGAAAGTTTAATTTTAATTTGAAACTTCCGATCTCTAACCTTAAATTAACTCTGTAGAGAAATTAAGACTTATAATGAGCAGAAATTTCTCTGTGTGCGATTTCTTCGAAAAGAGCAGTCGGGGTAAATCAGGACACAAGGTAGTTAGAGTTGGAAAAATTTTAATTTTCTTACATTACATAGTTTCTAGGGTTCTCATTGGCTTATATTTTTTCCACGAATTTTTTTTCTTCACGATAAATGGGAAAAAAAGCACAGTTAACATAAACAAACCCGAACATACTAGATTAGTATGCCCAAAATGGGCTGAGTTAAGACATGAACCAAATCGGAATATTGGGGAAAATATAACGCCTGATAATATTATACAAATGTTAAAAACCGAAAATAACTGGAGAATCATCGAAAGGGTTATAACATAAATTCTGAAGAAAAAAGAGGAAGACGAAAGAAGGTAAGAGAAAAAGAAGATAACATAAAATGGCAACAGTACTGGAAACAGAAATAAACAAACAAAAACTTAGCACAAAACAGACTAAAAGACACCGTCTTTGAAGTAATACCGGAAGGCAGTTTTAAAGAGGAAAGCAATAGCGTTAGAGAGGGAAGGGTTTAGCCGGTATGCGTGCCCCTAACCGGGTATGAATCCGACACTCTGCAGGCACATAAGATCCACTCGCCTGCAGGTCTTTTTAAGATTTCTAATCCTCTATAAAAAAAACCTCTAAGACTTCCTTACCCCAATTTACCTTAAAACGTTAATTAAAGAATTACGTTTAAGACGTTGTATTCCAGAGAAATGGCATGCTCTGGAATCGTGGGTAAACGTCGCGGCACGCGGATGAAATTTTCGTATAATATAACTATACTAACTTTATTTTCTTAAAATTAAAAAAAGTTTCTTGCCGTTAAAAGTCTTTAAAAGCTTTAACGGCAGGGAATAAAATTTTAACTAGCGCGGATTTTACTTTTATGGAAGGTTGACGCGATATGGTTTTTTATTTTCCGGCAGACGAAGTGAATTCCTAAATTAAGTGTCTATTACAAACTAAAAAAGTTAGCTGGTATTGAGTTGTAATTTATATTTGTCTTATTTAAAAAACGACTTCTTATATAATTTGTAGGTGTCATAATCACTTACATACAGTAACATAAACTTCTAAATCAAATAAAGCATCATCATAAATGTGCCACATATTTGTAGTTATATTTTTTCTAAACCTATGATCTGAGTTGGAAGAATTTTTTTGTCATTGTCATTTCTTGCCATTGCCATTCTTTCGAATTAAGTTTTTTTCCTCTTCGTTCGCTGCCAGGGCCATACCCGAGGGGACCTACAGCTTAACGTGGGTTCCGAACCACGATCCTCGGTCATGCGACATTCCCCACACTACACACCCTTGGTTTCTTGCCCTTGTACAACCAACCAATTGGGAAGTGTGTATCTTCTTCCACACCCCACGAAATGTCCTATGTCATCCAGCCTGGTTACTGGCGTAAATGGAGTGGGCTGAGAGATGATACATTATACACTCTTCCCTGCATTCTTAAAACCACTAAATTTCGGACATAGTTTTTTATTGTCCGTATGCCCACTCCGGGAATCGAACCCGGGTCGCCACGGTCGAATGACAGTAACTTACCTCTAAACTCTAACTAAGCCATCGCCGCGGTTTATGATTTTCTTAAATTGTGGTTTCTTGACCATATCATGGTTTTTGCTATTAGGGTTATGGTTTTTTCGAAAATTCATATACCAGTAACCGTTACATATCGCAGTTGAAATTATACTGTAGCTCCATATTTCCTTGACATCGTCATTTTTAATTCATTTTATTATTTCTGTTTTAAGAGGAGATTCCCGGTATTGTAGCTCTACCTGGTTTGTATACTTTGTTATCGTATTAGTTTATTGTTAAATGTTTTGCAAGTAAGCTGTGAATCTCCTCTGACATTTATTATTAAACAATTTTTCAACAAATGTTTGTTTAAGTTACAAAAGTCAAAAAATAAAATCCACCATAGTACAATTTTTTTAATTATAGCTATTAATATAACGAGATTATTATGCGATTTATAATAGTCGAGGACATTACTAGGTGACGAGGCAACAGCCGAGTCACCCGCAATGTCCGAGACGGTGTTAAATCGCTAATAATCGATTTGTATTCAAAGCTTTATCGTATCATTGACAACGGCGATGCGAAAATAAAAACAAGGTTTTATGTCATTTCATTTTGGCATTTCAAAAAGTCATCATTAAAATCATGCAAGATTTTGATATTCCTGACGATATATCAGCTGCAGCCAACATTATAAGGTTGAACTTGCTTCCGGACAAATCTAAAATCCATTATGAAAAAGAATATCGGCACTTTTGTGAGTGGCGAAACAAAGTACATGTTCAAGGTGCAGAAGAAACGGTATTGCTGGCGTATTTCGCAAAACTCTCTAAGGAATACTCTGCTTCATCCTTATTGCCGAAATATTCCATGTTACGAGCGACTTTAGAACTGAAGTAAAGAGTGGAAATCGACAAATACGGCGCCTTAATACGTTTTATCAAGAAGAAAAATGTTGGATATAGAGCAAAAAAATCAAAAGTATTTACAAGAGAACAAGTCAACGAATTTGTGTGTTCTGCCTCAGACGAGAAGTTTTGAATGATGAAAGTGGCTTTTTTAATTAGAATTGGAGGAGCCTGTCGAACTAATGAATTAGCGAAGATGACCACGGAAGATGTTGACGTTTTAGAGGACAAGCTGATTGTTACTATTCCCGACTCAAAAACCCACAAGAAACGTATTTTCGCTGTGATATTTGACGGCGAAGTCAATCCTGTGCTTTTATTTAAAAAGTACGCAATGTTAAGGTCAGACCATGTCACTCACCAAAGATTGTTTGTATCATATAGAAAAGGGAAATGTACGGTACAGCCCTGCGGCATTCACTTCTTCTCTAAAATACCTCAAAAAATAGCTAAGTATCTCTCACTTGAAAATCCTAATTTGTATACTGGGCACTGCGTTAGAAGATCTTCGGCAAATTTTCTTGTTAATGCTGGAGGAGATATATTAGACCTACAAGAACTTGGTGGATGGGAATCGGCGAAGGTTGCTAGAGGGTATTTAGAAGAAAGTGTGACCAAGAAAGTTTCCATTGCTCGCAAAATTCAAATCGGCGATGTTTCCGGCAGTGGATTAAGCATTGGGAAACCGCACGAAATCGAAAGGAGTGCTTCCTCGGTCATTAATCAGTCTTCAGAGGGCATACCTAAGATCGTGGACGTTAAAGACAAAGGTGTATCCATCAAATTTGAAAACTGTCAAAATATTGTTTTACATGTTCATGAAAAATAGTTCTAATATTATTTGGTAACTAACATATTGAACTATGGTAACTAATGTATTATGAGTAACTAAGGTGGTATGTAGGTTTTAGTACGTTTATGATGTTAATAATTATTAATAAAGATATTATATAAAAATAACTTAATCTTCAATGATACGATAAAGTTTATAAAAAAATATTTTTCAATAAAAATCCCAATTAAAATCAAAGAAGTAGGGAATGAGAAAGAACGGATATTGTCTTACACATCTTTTGTGCGAACGAAAAGAAAAACCTTTGTAATAAATAAACTCCTTGGTTTACTTCCCTAAGGAACTTCTAAAAGAGTTTAGATTTCCTTTTATTAGGCTTTTATTTCTATTTATTTTGTTGTCAGTTTGTATGGGATAAAGTTTGCCAGGGGGGGGCAAACATTATTTTATCGAAACGTCGATTGCTTAAGGTGGGGGGGAAGATGTAGAGAAAATTGTTCCAACAATTATAAAAATATGGAAGATATTTTATTTGTATAGCTTCAGGTTTTGCTTGGGTAGGGGGGGGGGGGACAAAATTTAAAGTGACCAGATCTTTAGAATCGTAATGCAGGGCAAACAAAAAGCGGCCAAAAATTTTTTTGGGTGCCACGCCCATGTAGCCGAACACCCAAAGGAAAATCGATTGCGTAAGGTGGGGTAATAATTTTTTAAAAATAAGTTGAAAAAGTGCCCTACAGGCGAAAATTTAATTTTAGGAAAAATGTCAATTAAATCAACTGAAATGGAAATAAAATTAAAGTTCTTGTAGAAAATGTCCAGCCAGAGTGAGCCAGTGGTTCTTCTTGCCCCCCCCCCCCCCCCGGTCCCTTCCGACGCCCATGCATGCGCGTATGACAGTAGGATCCCATACTACATGATTCTTTTATTTAAAAAAAAATATATCGGTAAAGAGTGGTTTACTCCTTAAAAAAAATATTTAAAAAAAATCAAGGATTGGTCGTTACAGAATAAAAAACAGGAATTTTTGAAATTAATATTTGCTCAAATAGATGATACTGGTACGACTTTTATATCACTTAAAGCTGTCCGGAGGCGCCATTTTGAGGCTAAAAATTAAATAAAAAATATTGATGAAATTTGATAGTTATCAATTTTAAAAAAAATAAATAAAATTTTACTTTTAAAGGGTGGTTTACTCCCCAAAAAAACGTATTTTTTAAAAATATCGGTTGGCTTACAAAGAAGTACAATTTTTTTAACTAATATTTTTTGAGTTAACGGGGTCTCATTTCAATGCTCCCCAAAGGACCATTTTGAGACTAAAAATTAAAAGAAAAATACTTACATGCCATTTAACAAAGATCCCCTAAAAGTTGTATTTTTAAATTTTTTTTTGTTCGCGCCATAGTTCTAAATATATATGCCAAATTTCATCTTTCCAACCATTATAGTTTAGTAAATAGACCCACGTGACAGAATAATAGACGAAGCGAAACCAAGAAGCTTATTCCATGAAACTATATACTGATTTACTGAATCCTTAAACGATATATTATTTACGTATTTACGTACTCAAGCCGTAATTAAGAATAATAATTATTCATAACCCATAAATTCAAGTTAAAAAAATAAATAAATCTACTTACAGTTTGTATGTAGCGGCCACAAATAATCAACAAAGTTGCACAAAAATAAATTTCTTGTCACCTTCAACTGCACATTGCAGCAGCCGCAGCTATTCAGCGTTCGCAGAACCGGAGCTTGCAACGTCCTGCTGCAAAAACAAAATACAGTCGCACACTTTGCCACAGTAAAACCTAACCTGTCCAATGGCATGCTAGAACGGAGCTTTCGCGCAGGATCGTTCTCGTATCGACCGATTGGGCCATACGTTATCCCGATGGAAGAATTGGAGAAATATAGTCCGGGTGAATCAGGGAAGCATTTTTTTGTGCATCGGGGTTGATTTATCACTAATTAATTTTTCTAGAGAATCATTCATTTCAGCGAATAATTGAAGGGTGTCTACACGTATCTTATTGTATAGTCCATTTCAGAAACGTAAAGAGTAATAAAAGCTCATTAGGTATGCAAAGGGACTACAGAGTGACCCAACGAATATTTAAGCAATTTTCATAATTTGGAATTGATTTTATTGCAAAATTCTTTATTTTCATCAAGTGCAGGTAGTACCACCCAAGTTTGGGTTAATTTATGGGTTTTGCCTATTGTTATCCATTCACAAACACTGAAATTAGTGTGACAAGGGCGTGCATTATGTACATAGTATTAGGTACACTTATTTTTTATTAAACATTATAAAAAAAATACAAAATACAAAATAGCTATTTATACAATTAGTTGCGAAATAAGTGTCGCGACGTGAATTGTCCTACGAGGCGAAGCCGAGTTGGACAACACACATTGTTTCAGAAAAAGTATTTTTTGCATATTTTTCACTATTATCCGATGCCTATAAGCCATCAACTTTGTGGAGTACTTACTCAATGCTTCGAACGATGGTTAATTTGAATAAAAATGTTGAGATGAAGACATTTACAAACCTAATCGCATTTTTGAAAAGAAAATCTACGGGAAACAAGAACAAATAGAAAGGTTTGTCAAAGAAGCAGACGATAAGAACTATTTATTGGACAAAGTCATACTTATTGTGGGAATCTCTGGAGCATGTCGCAGAGAAGAACTCACATGTTTAAATATGAATAATATCGAAATTTCGGAGTCTTTAATTAAAATATCCATTCCAAACACTAAAACAAATATTGCATATAAGTAACTGTACTGTTAATATTTATAATAAATAGGTAAAACTATAGTCTGTGTTTATACTTGTTACTCTTAAGTACGTTGTTCTTGGTAACGTGCTTAAAAAAATTTTAAGCACGCTGCGCCTAAAAGGAGGTTATTAAAAAATCATAATGACAATCAAAAAGAGGTTATTATAAAACGTCAATAGAAAAAATACATTATACAGAAATTTAATTATAAAAAATCATAATTTTCTTCGTCATCTGAGGAACTGTCATCTCCTCTTGACGTTATAATTAACGGGTCGACGGTCCGATCGATTACAAGATCCCACATTTTCTCCTCTTTTTTAATGACATGATGGACTGCTTCTCGCCAGTTCTTAGTGTCACTTCCTTAATGGCTTGATCAAGCAGTAGCTTAACGTCTTTCATTTTGAATGTCGTGTTGTGTCTTTCTACAAATCCTTTCACTTGCGCCTATATAAGTTCTATAGGATTTAGGTCGCAATGAAATGGCGGTGTGTTCGGGTCTGTTCGCAGCACAGTTACACTATATTTTTCATCTATAATAATATCTTCCAAGCCATATTTCATAAAACGATGTTTGTGTAAATTTGCTGTAGCTAATAGTTCCTTCTTTAGCAAATTATCTTCTTTTTTTTTCTTTGGTTAGTTATTATAAATAATGTAATGCACAACAATTACCTGTGCCTATGGCCGACACCGAAATTGAGCCGAACTGGAGGGAATTTCCCATTTTATTACTCTACACCTTTCTGATATAGCATAGTAAAATATACAGGAAAAAGAAAAGTATTTAAAAATTACATTTTTACTTGGATACCACTACACCTGTCAGAAGTTTTGACACATGTGTATTCGGACTACCCACTGTATGAAAATATTTCAAAAAGGAAGGTATTTAAATACTATTTCCTCGTAAATAACGGCATAGTAGCCATTTTAAAATGCCACTTTAAATCATTAATGTTGACAATTTGACATTTATCTCGGCAACTTCGTGCGATAAGTAAAAAATTAAAAATTTGAAGGTATAAGCTTTGATTTTTGAAATGTTAGTACCATAAATAATGGAAACTTGCAGACCGTTTTGCTCTATGTACGTAAATGTTCGCAAATATCGTCAAAGTTTAAAAGAGGCAATTTTCAAGCTCCCTTAAAAAAAATAGGGCATTCTATTTATAAACAACTATTTGCTATGCATATTTATATAAATCATTTTCTTAACCCGATTTGCCCTGTATGTGCATGAACTTTAATTAGAACAGAGATGAAATTTCTTTAAAATTACAAGGTACAATACCTGGATTGCATCACTGAGTGAAATGAAATTCAACCTCAACGCTTTAATATACTTGCGACAAATTTTCAGCTTAAATTGGCCGTCACGAATTTTTTATTTGTTGGTTGATTTTAAACCACAATTCTATGCATAATTTGTAATTAGCAAGTATTTCCGTCAGAGTCAAGATATATTAGATTTTGAAGAATGTTCTAGTCAGTTTTCTTTGTAAAACAACCTTAGTCAGTGTCTTATCAAGAAAATAGTTTGGTGGAGGGTGGCAGGGAAGACTTTTTTGGGAATGGAGAAAAAGAACCAAAAAAAAAAACAAAAAGAAAAAGAAAAAAGATAAGAAAAAGAAAAAGAAGAAGAAGAAGAAGTCACTTTGGGTCGAAACAGAAGTGTCAGGAAGGAGCCCGGTTTTTTTACTAGAAGTCACTTTTAACCGGAGACAAATTAGCCCCCCTCCCCCTCAAAGAACACGACAATACATACGTAAACACTTGATTGATTTGTGCTTGTATAGCCGAGGTCGCTGATTTTATCCGATCGCATATCAACGCGGCCCGTGAAGTATCGTCAGCTACTGCGAAGGTCCTAGAAAAATTGAAAGAAAAGCCGGAGACAATGGTGCCAATCTTTCCGATTTATCGGTAGATCTACCGAATCTATTTATGGTCTCCCGAAGAATTAAACACGATGTTAAATAAAATGAGCCTATTTTTAGGCTAAGCAAGACAATAGAAAGACAGTCATTCAAGCCGCAGGCGAAATCGCAATCATTTAAATACTATAGGATATAATTGCACACTAGATATACTAGTTATATAAAAAGGCTTAATATTTTCAGCACTCCTGGGGGTTCAAAATATTATTTTTCGGATGAAATATTCATACCGGTAAATATTAATTTCTACCCTCATTATAAAACCTATTAAAATTTAAATATCACAAACTTTTTCCGTTAAATTTGTGGTCCCTAATGCCTAAAAGTTTATTGCTTCAATTTGGTTTGAATTAAATTTAGGGGCCAAATATAAACGATTTAGTGCCGGTACTTTGAACTCTGAATATTGAGTCTGATCGCGATTAACTTTAACCCACGGTTTAATTGTTCGAACAGTGACCAAAAGCTTAATAAGAATTTGCACGTTCTAAACGGTTCAGTAAAACAGTAAATAACAAACAAAGTATTAAGTAGATCCGACCGAGCTTAAATTTGCCATGTTAAATTGTGTTTTTCTTTACCCAAATTCCAAAAAACTAAGCAAACTATTGTTTTTTTTTTCACCAATGGAAAGGTGCTATCTATGTGGGTATGAGAAAGTAATTTTCATGCAGAAAAAAAAATCGAAGAAAAATATATAAGCCAATGAAAATACTAAAAATAATTACTAAAGTTCATTATGATTTAAGAAGTTTGAAAATTATTTTTATAAAAAAAAAACATTCCCAACAATGTGTTCAATACAATGTATTTTTTTAGAATTTTTATTGGCTTATATCTTTTTCCTTGATTTCTTTTTCTGCATGAAAATACTTTTCTTACACTCACATAGATACCACCTTTCCGTTGGTAAAAACAGAAACTTAAAATTTTGCATTGTTTTTTTGTAATTCGGTTAAAAAATAAACGCAATTTAACAGGGAAAATTTTGGCGCGTTCGGATCCACTTAATAGAAACTAATAGCGTTTTCAGTTTACTGCTCTCGAGCACTCTGAGAGAGTGCTCTCTACGTGATTCTCGTGTTCGGTTGTTCTCACTCGGAGTAATACGTTCGATTTACAATTCTGGTTACTCTGAATCCGTTAGCGAGTGATTTTCTTCAAGAGTTGTTTTAACTTTATATTAAATTTAAAGATTAAAATTATTTTACCATCTGTCATAATTTTAAGAGCAATAATATATTCTATTGACACTAAGTCCAAGGACAACCGGATTCAGGGTGACAGCACATCTCGAGCGAATCTATAACGTTACAGTTTGTTCCCACAGCACTCTTAGAGTGCTATACACATATATACATACACTATATCGCCAATACAAGCAGCCGCACGAAGCACGAATACACCCATCGTGCGATTCAAAATAACCTAAGTTGGGGTCCGTGGCGCTTGCGCAGTAGGGAAAAAATTAGGCAACCCACACGATTTCTAACAGAACGAAAACAGAATCCAAGGTCTCTTGAACAGAACGGCTCGCCATTATATTCTTATTAGTCGCCATCTTTTGTTTCGTTCATTCGTGTGTTGTTATAATTTCCAAGTTTTGGATGTTAATATTTATAAAATTTACTTAAGACTTTTTTTTTGTTAGTTTGTAAGTTATAGTCGTTTCCATCTTTTTTTACGTTGTATTCGTTCGGATGTTCCGTGTGTGATTGTGGATATTATTTTTAAGTTTTGGGTGCGAATTTAGGTATAAAACTTTACCAGACATTTTGTTATTGTTAGCGACTTGTGTCTCAAGATGGGTAGAAAAAAGTGCATGATCCTTTTTTGCACGAATCGCGGTTCAGTACCAGGAATAAGGTATTTCAGGTATGTAAAACATTGGTTACTTAGTTTCATTTGACCATAAACTGTACACACCCGAACTAAACGGGTGAATTTAAATAAAAGCTTGTAAAAATATTTTGAAAGTCGGCCCTGTCCACCCTGTTTACATCAAGAAGCAAATTTCCGATCTGCGCAAACTCAACGGCCCCTGATCATCTGCTTACAGTGATGTCATTATTGAATTATGGTATTAGCAATATAGTGTATTGGTTGGTATGTGGTGCTATACCGAAAACGCAATAAGTAAATACTCAAGTCCGGAGGACTTTGTTTAAAAAGCAGTAAATTTGACACTTTTACTAATATTGTTTGCAAATCCAGTTACATATAAAATCATCGATCATCATCAATGGTAAAACTTGATAAATAAATCACATAACTTCTTTGAATATGTCATTTTATTGAAAAATCTTAAGCTAAACACAAATCCATACATCTTTATCTATTTAAATATAAAATATTATTAAAATAATATTATTTTTAATAACGTTTTGTCTATAATGTATTCTAAGAGATAGCAACATTTAAAAAAATAACATATACAAATAAAAATAATAGTTTGTGTACAATCTTAATTATTGCGACGAAAAGAATATAAATAAAAAAATACTATTAATAATACTGTAAGAAATTATTTAGTACCGGAGTAAAAAAAACTATTATTAGTCTATGAACTTTTTAGGAAGCATATAACCACGAAGCCTAAACTCAAACTAATCCTTGGTGAAAAATGAAAAAATAGGTTTGTTATTACATCATGGTTTTGTGCGTATACATATATTACTAAAAAAAATGTGGTACTGCATAACATAGGAGTCTCAGGACATTGAAAAGAACTAACAGGACTCTTTCACTAAATTTTGATTTTGGCTGTAGTGTATAAAGGAACAAAAATGAAAATTTTCTGTGTTTGTACTTTTTGATATTTTTTAGCCATCACTAAGAAAATAAATAATTAAAAAACTATTTTAACAAAAAAAAATACTTATATTATTCAACTATCATAATAGGTTTCACATGTGGCAACACCGACACCGAAATAATTGACAGAAGACCAAGCTAATAAAATGACAGTTGAAAAAAGTCTAGCCTAAGTTATTTGTCGATCTTTCTGCTCTATGAGCAAAAATAAAAAGAACCGTTATTTTAAACAAAAATACATCAAATTTCCACAATAATTCGGATTTAAGTGGGATGTAAACAAAAACACCAACATGACAAGTGAAAGATCAGTAACGACGCTTACTGTAAATTTTTATTGGATCGACGTTATTAAGTAATAGCTAGAAATGTTCTCAATTCATGGTATAGTTCGTACGGGATGCACGTCACAAATCGCAAATACATAATCATAACAGAAACAAAAATAAGGGAGATCTGTTATTAAGGGTCCGGTCAATTGACATAAAATTCCTTTTGACAACCTTTGCCATTTCAAGGAACTTTAATTCTATGGGTTAAAAGTGATTTGAAAGCGTAAATTAGTTAGTTTTAACATATTCTGAAAATATGTCTTATTATTCAGCAAAAACCAAAATGTTCATTTTGAAGCTTATTTAAATACTGACAGAATTGAAAAAATATTTAATTTTATCAACGACATGACTCGAATCAAAAATTACGTCAGAAGCTGTGACGTGCATCCAGCCGTGAATTATGACTTTATGACCTAGAAATAGTTTTATGGACGATAAACTCCTATTACAGCACAAACTTAACAATCTGAATATCAAAACTATCAAATATAAAAATAGTGAAAGAGCCCTTTAGGGCAATAGAAAGGTTCAAGAATAAAGTTTTGTAAAATATTGTTTAAAAAAAGTATTTAGTAATTGTTCTTGACAAAATGGTGACGTTATTTCAAATATGACATTTTGTAAATAATAAAAACTAGCTTCTTAAAACCTAAGCAAAAATCTATTTATTACTTATATTGTATTAGGAATAAGTATAATGTCATGGCGTTTACCTATATTTTCTAAAAAAATTATCCTAAAAATACAAATGTGATATTGGACTATCTTACAATGAAATTCAATACTACCTATACTTTTCTATTATTCTATTTAATATTATTCTAAATGGACTTCCTTATAATTATTTAAATATTCTATTTACAGGGTTCACACAAAATACCTGCTTATAGTAAGTATCTTTTGCATCACATAAGATAAGGAACATTGAATCTTGTGAAAATTTTGTTAATACCTTTGTTATAAGGTAGACATTATATAAAAACCAAGTTTCTTATAGTCCAGAATTACTGTTAGTAATTCGTCGCTTTCGTATAGAGTGCCGCGGGTTGTACGAAGTTAGAGGAAACAATTTCAGAGTATTAGTGAAATTTAAATAGACCAGAATATTTTTTTCATGGATTTTTTTCCCTTTGATTTCGTACAATTCGCTGCTCTAGATATAAAAGCGATAAGTCACTGACAGTAATTTTTGACCTGGAGTATAGTTTGATGTTGCCAATTGGTTATCTTCTTTGACACTTTTGATACAAGTTAGTAGGCGTGCTGCGTGCTCACTAGACAATAAATATAAGTATTCTTTATTCTATCAAAAAGCACTTAATAATGATAAACAATGAATTTTTCTAATTGTGTTTGTGCGAACCCGGTAAGGTTCTTATGACATGACATAGTGTTCTTGGTCATAAATCGTTAAATTGTAAACATAGTTTTCGTTTTAAGAGGGTTTACACTTTCACAATATTTTGATCTACTATTATAGGTAGTTATCACAATTATATATACTTTAAAAATTTATTCACAATAACGTATTTTAAAAAGACGGGAGACATTACCCAACGCCCAACCCTATAGTGGGTGATATTCATGCGCATCCTAAGGGAGGGGAGCAAGGGGGCAAATATCTTCCCTGGCCGGGAAAAAAATTATTATCTATTACTAAAATACTGTTATATATTTTCTACAAGAACTTTGATTTTATTTCCATTTTACTTTTTATTTTTAAAAGTGCCTCTGCGCATTTTAGCTAGTATTCATTTATTTTTTTCAAAAAAGCACTATTTCTACAGGATTCATATTATTACCTAAGTTTAAAAAAGTTTCACTATCATCTATAAATGGGTCTTATAATGGGTGCTGTTAAGGAGGAGGAATAGATGCAAAGCTACCTGCAGGAATTTCTGTACCAAACACTGTCGTTTCTTTAGAAAATTACCTACTATATTCCATTCTTGTACTTAAGTTCACAGCCTAGGGGAACTCTTAAAAAACCGCATTTTTATCTAAAGGGTGATTTTTTAAGAGTGTCTGAACTTTAAATTTAAATTAAACAACAACCATATTAGATATCTCTAAACTATTTATTTTATGTGAAATAACACTTTATGGCATTAATGTTTAAAAATAACTTCAGTCAAATGTCCGCCGCGGCTTCTTCTAACAAAGCGCATTCTGTCAATCCAATTTCCGACCACTTTTTCAAGCAATTCGGGACTTATGCCTGCAATTGTCCGCGTTATGTTGTGTTCTAATGCGTCAATATTTGCCGGTTTATTGGCATAGACCAATGATTTAACGTAACCCCACAGAAAATAATCTAATGGCGTTAAATCACACGACCCTGGGAGCCAGTTGACAGGTCCATTCTTCGAAATAATTTTCTCACCGAATTCTTCCCTCAATAAATCCAGGGTTGCATTGGCTGTATGACATGTGGCTCCGTCCTGTTGAAACCACATCTCGTCCAAATCAATACCATTCAAATTTGGAATAAAATATTCATTAATCATCGCTCTGTAACGATTCCCATTAACTGTCACGCGGTTTCCAGCTTCATTTTTAAAAAAATACGGCCCAATAATGCCACCGGCGTATAATCCACACCATACCGTGCATTTCTCTGGATGCAACGGCAATTGTTGAATCATTTTGGGATTATTTGCACTCCAAATGCGGCAATTCTGTTTATTGACGTAACCGTTTAACCAAAAATGAGCTTCGTCGCTGAACAAAATTTTGCGGTAAAATTGTGGATCAAGTTGCAATTGACTAAGAGACCATTCAGCGAATGTGAATGAAACGATGATCTTGCGGCTTAAGTTCTTGGGTAAGCTGAATCTTGTAAGGCACCAGACCAAGATCTTTAGTCAAAATTGTCCACGTAGTCGAATAACAAAGCCCAACTTCTTGTGAACGTCTACGAATTGACAAATTTGGGTCTTCATCAACACTGGCAGCTACAGCGTCAATATTTTCTTGGGAACGCACAGATTTTTGTCTGGTTTTTGGTTTAATATCGAGTAATGTAAATTGCGTTAGAAATTTGTCTATAACTCGGCGAATACCTCGTTCGGTTGGGCGATTATGAGCACCATAGAATTCACGAAGGGCTCGATAAGTTTGGCGCACAGAACACTGGTTTTGATAATAAATTTGGACAATTTGCAAGCGTTGCTCTGGTGTCATTCTTTCCATAATGATTTGCCAGACTATACTGAATAATTCTGACACTACAAGCGCGAAAAGTCACAGCCTTCTCGGATAAAAGTTCGGACACTCTTAAAAAATCACCCTTTATTATTAAGCTGCAGATTCCCTCAGGAACTCAAACGACAAATGTCACTGGTAGTTTAAACTGGTCCTAAGTACTTACAAAAAAAAGACACCTTGCATCAATATTATGTTGAAGAATAAGCATATATGAAGAACCGTATATTGCATCATTTTTCAGAATAAACAATAATTTTTCTAGCTCCCTTATTTGCAGGTAATATTGTAATAACTACCTATTTTTATTACTAAGTTGTAATTTATTTTAAATAAAATACATGCTTTTCTAATTTTTTCGGGTACACGTGGCGGATATTCATTTATCATAAAAAATATGGTTTTCGTAAAAATTCTAACTAAAAATAACAAAGGCACGAGATTTCTTGAACACAAAATTATACAGATTATACTATTATTAAAAAAGAAGCAAAGAACATATGAACAAAGAACTGTAGATCTGTATAATTTTGGTATGTTTATACAAATAATTTGTTTCACCAAAATAATATATTTTAATTTTATAGTTATAAGTGTAATCTTTCTAAATCTATACGAATATTTATTATCTCTATATAGACCATAAATTTATTTAATCTCACCTACATTTTCTTCTAACATATTTTAAACTATTTTTCTTTTTTTTTTACGAAATGTTTCCTATTTTTTGTAGTAAAAGGCCTCATCATTAACATTATATACATCTTTTTGATCTTCGTTTTGCCTTACAATTTATTTAGTAACTAAAACATCAGTGTCTCGAATATGGGGTGTGATATTCAATACAATGTTTTGATAAAACACATGGTGTCAAAAAACTTTGAAAGATTGAAAGTATACCAAGAACTCCTGTCCCATCCGTAGGAAGTATGAAACTATTTCAGTAAGGGGCTTTTTCACTAAACTTTGATTTTGACCTTATCGTATAAACCACGAAAAAATAACATTTTCCGCGGTTTCAATTTTTAAATGCTTTAATTATTTACTGAGAAAATAATGAAACAAATACGCTCTCTAATAAAAACACGTGAAACTACTTACCGACGTCACAACAATTCCAAGTAATGCCAGCAGGCGATCACTTTGTAAACGACGCTCTCCTACCTGACTAGGTATCGAGTCTGGTTCCCTGTTTCAAAGATAACAATATAATTGGAATGACGTACATCTCTTTTCAGTTTATATTTTTAATCATCCTGCTTTCGCGCCGTGTTTTGGTTTTAAAAAAGGTTTGTGATAGGAAGATTTTTATTATTAAGATATATTTTTAATAGGTTTTAGTTTAAGTTGTTAGTACTGAACATAGTAAATTCGATTACAGTGAAAGAGCCCATTACAGAACAGAATACGTTCTTCCTTTTTTAAGTAAATTAAAAACAAATTGTATACAGTAGTTTTTAAAATATTTGCTATATTTCGGATTTTTTTAACCCCCCGTTTAATAATATTTATGTTTATAAAAACTATTACTGTTTCTAGATTTTTGATTTTTAATTATATAGGGTAAACCCGGTAGAGATGGCGCACATTTTTTCAAAGTCGCACAAAAAATCAGATTTACAATTTTTAGGTAGGAATTATTTTTTATATGATTATACTGAGTAAAATAAAAGTAGATTATACAAAAAACAAAACTTAATTTAATTTTAATGACCATAAAATGTATTTTTTAAAAAAGCAGAAAAAAACCATCTCACCCCATGGGTATGGGTGAGATGGCATAAACACATAATGTAAAAAAAACAATTTTTTTGCAAAAAATAAAAGTAGAGGATACGAAAAAAATTCATTTAATTTAACTGAACAAGACATGGTTCTCTTTTTTATCAAAATAAGAGAAAAGTCCATCTCTGGTTGAGATGGCGCTCACACAAAATATAAAAAAAAATAACTAAATATTCAAATTTTGTCTCGTGCCACATCGCAAGCAACAGTTCGAAAACTTTGTGCAACTTTCATGAAGCCATTTGTTGCAAGAAACGCACTGCAGCCAGTCTTCTTGACTTCTAGTGGTTTTGTAGGTATCCACACAGCCTCAACTCAGTTTCGATATCGTTGTCATGGATGCTGCTGTGTGAATCGCTTTGTGAACCAACAGCTACGTCACTCTTTGACGAAGAAATACCACAGTAGTCTCTAAATTTGTTTTTGATGCCTCTATTAGATCCTGGCATTTTTAAGATCTTGTTATACTTTTTCCCGTTTTTCTTTTCCTTTTCCATCAACAGTTTATTTTTTAGTTTTGCTAGCGGTGTATCGCTTTCTGAAGAAGAGTCGCTGTAGCTTCTTACTTTCTCCCTCTGGCTGTTAGTAGATTTTTTTGAATTTTTCGTAGCTTCCTTTCGTGTTTTTTGTGGAACAATTTAACTTTGTTTTCTGCTAGAGCTTTCTTTTTTAACATATTTTCGGGAGATGTAAATATCTCAGCAAGCTGCAAGCTAATTATTTTAGCAGTTTAATCTAATAGATTGGGTGAGATGGCGCACCAACATAGGGTGATATGGCGCGCGCCATCTAACCCAACTTGCATTGGGTGAGAAGGCTCGGTCACGTGCTCGGGAACAAATAACAATGTGAATGATTTTAAGGTTAGAAAACAAACTATATGCTCATTTCAAAGCGGCAATATTACAACTAGTAAAAACTTCGGCTAGTTTCACACCCCAATTTATTAAATTACTTATTATCTAGAAAAAAAAGGACATGCCTGAAATATATAAAGGAAAATTAAAATAACTTAACTCCAAATGATGGGCGCGAGGTGAACGGTATAGACGTTTACTTACAAATGAAGGTATCTAGCGATGGCCACGTCGCCGGATATTATTTTGTTTAGGGATATATTGCACTGCGCCATCTAACCCGCTGCGCCATCTCTACCGGGTTTACCCTATTATTAACGTTTGGATAAAGGACATAATAAGTTATACAGGGTTTTTGAGTAACTAGTTATAGAATGTGAAAAATCATAAAATCAAATATACTTACTAAAACCGCAATTATAATAAATAAAATATAAAAATACCTTTGGTATTATTAAGCCAGCACGCACGAAAAATAAACCCTAGTTAGTCGTGTGATGTGCAGTGGAGGAGATAAAAATCCCCCCCCCCCCCCCCCCTCCCCCCGCCAGAATCTGCTAAATATTATTAATTTTTAATTTTTTTTTATGAGCTACAATTAGAAATGTCACCAGTTTAACTAAGGCAAAAGAGGTTAAAGTGAGGGGTGAGGGCACTTCTTAAAGCTGTTAACTCGTCGCATGACGAGCCCTGCGAATTCCTTATCACCTCCACTGGTAATGTGGTGTGTGGTCCTTTGACAATTCCATATTAGTTAGTTTCTATATAACTAGATTTAATTTATATTACACTTTTTCGAATTCTATAATTTATTTACGTTAAAAAATGTTTCTTCTTGTAAGACTTAACATGGTTTGTAGTACATTAAACGCTATTTTATTTTCTATTGTACAAGACATAAAGTGTTATGACATAAAAAAAACGATCAGCCATTTATATACAGGGTGTCCCGTAACTTATGGGCCGTAGAATAACTGGAGATACTAGACATCAAACTAAGCCGATTAGGTCATATAAGTTTTTTCGGATTGTTACTCGTTCTAGAGATACAGGGTGTTGAAAGTAAAAGTTTATTCTCGAAAATAAGCCATAATTTTAAAACGGTTTAATGAATGGAATTGAAAGTTGGCAATATTATGTTTTTATGAGCAAGAAATAAGAATTTGTAGAAATTTTTAAGTTTCAAACTAGAGGGCGCTACTTGCATACACTGGGCTCCATAAATCTATGATTTTTTTTTACCTGTGATATTAGGTGTTTTTCAATTATAGTTTCTTAAAAAGGGCATTTTCTGAGTCAAAAATGTATACTTGATTGAACTTAATATCTTTAACGGTTTAAGAGATATTTCCCTTTAAACATCCCAAAGCATAAAAAAACATAGTAAATAATTAAATTAACAAAAAGAAAGAGACAATTCGAAAAAACTTATATGACATAATCGGCTTAGTTTGATGTCTAGTATCTCCAGTTACTCTACAG
The DNA here is from genome assembly GCA_935413205.1 of Polydrusus cervinus. NCBI lineage: Eukaryota > Metazoa > Arthropoda > Insecta > Coleoptera > Curculionidae > Polydrusus > Polydrusus cervinus. Next base: position 2,355,070 of record OW284514.1, read on the forward strand.
CCCATAATTTACGGGACACCCTGTATATAAAAAAAATATATAAGTATATTTAATAAAAAAAAAGTTTAGTGACCAAAATTGACAACTGACACATGGTTGCCTTTAAAACGTCCTATAGAGTTAGAAAAAGAAAGAAAGAACATACGAGATGTCCCATTTAAAAATAGAAACTTCGTGTTACTTCCGTTTAAGCCAAAAATTTCATATAGTTAAATCATCTGTCAAAATATTCAGTTTTATGTCATATACAAATCCTCCAAATTTCAAGCCATTATCTTTAAAACCAAAAAAGTTATAGGGGCGAACCATCTGCCGCGGACACCCGGTATAATATGTTTCATTAAAAACATTTTTTCTATAAATAATTCAAAAAAATTAATTTGTCGGGTCCGATCAATTTTTGATTACGTAGGCGGTATTCTATATAACGGGTTGATACATTTCTTGATCATCTGTAGGTATGTATAAATTATATCAGGATATTTTTTAGTGCTTTAAATACGTTAAGAACCTACATTTGCTTAAATATCTTTATTATTATCATCATTAAAAATTTTGTTTAATTTTATGCGTTTCTGTCTTTTCCCTTAGGTCTTTTTTCTCTGTTTTCTCTATCTACTAAAGTACTAAATAAACGATGAAAATAATGCTTTTTTTTATAATACAAGAACACATGATTATTACAACTCTCAATAAAATTACAACCAGCCCGTGTTATTGTAATGTCCGCTTACTGGTATGACACCTGGCAGTTTCGGTAATACATGAAGCTGGTTATGTTTGAATTCCTCGTCCGGCGTTTGCGAGGAACCGGTCGTTGGGTTGCTGGAGGAGGAGGTGTAGAGGAGGGGCTCTCTGGACGACCCGTTATCGCCTGGAAGGGTCGCCTGGATATTTGCTGTGACGCTTTCTTCTAGAACAAAGAACTTTATTACAAAAAAATATTTGAGGCTTGATTTATTAACCTCATGTCTAGTTGCAATCTTTACACTTTTAATGTTGGGTTGTACAAAGATTTTTAACAATAATTAACTAACCAGCAAGTTTGACTATAACATAAATGACATTGACAAGCATCAAAAGCAAAAAAAAGTAACTAACCGAGCCACTGTGATTGTAAGAAAAATATTACAGCTAATATCATATATTATGTCACCGTCAAAGTGTGATGCTTAGTTAATTATTATTAAAAATATTTGGTACAACTTGACGCAAGACAGTTTTTTAAAATAAAATTAGCTATTAGGCCCAACATAAAGTCGCTTTAAACCGAGGTTCAGTTTAAATCGAAAAAAGGTCAAAAATGGTCGTTTCATAATGTGGGATTGAAAGTAAAGTTCGAGTTAAACGTCATTTATCTGGGGACCATAACATAACTTAATATTATAACCACAATCAAACATGCTAGTAGAGTAAGAAGGGGTGTTCTTCTTCAAGTGTGCGAAGACTTATTGCGCATGCGATAGAAGATAAGATGACGTCAGATGTCGTTTTTAACCGCCCTTTTTCAAAACGCATGCTAGAATGCTGAGGATTCTAAGATGTTAATTATTAACAAAATATCATTTTTTCAATCCCAACCTTTCTTACCAAATCTAATAAGATTACCTGTAGTGGAAGAAGTCAATATTGGTCTGCTATTTGGAGGAACCTCAATAGAGTCTTGCTGAGATTGAGTCTTCTCATGTCTTGATACTTGTTTGGAACCGACTTCTGGAACTCGAGTTGGAACACTGGAAGCCCGTTTCAATACTTGTGGAAACTGTAATAAATATTTTTTAAAACATCAAGCCAAACTACCTGGAATAGTAGAAGGAAGGAAGAAACTCTTTAACAAGAAAATGATTCCCTAAGACTAGTGTAGCTGGTCAAAGTAAAAAAACTTCTTTTGGTATAAATGTTTAACTTACTTTTTTAGTTCCCATAAATTTCTTACTAATACTCTCACTAATAGAGCTAGGTGGCGCCACTATAGGACTGGTATTTCTCGACGCTGAAAATTTCTTTCGTTTTTTCTTTAGAAGCGCCAAACTATGAGCGAAACCATGTAGTTCCGGTTCCGGTGGTTCTTGTTCTCTGCTTGTAGTTATATCGATGCTTGCGTTAGAATCGGAAGCGCTTATTGACCCTTAAATTTTAATTAAATTATTACCAAACTGATTATAAAAAGTATAACATGTATAATAAATATGCCGCCATGTTTACCATCAATAAAATTAGTTGACGATTTAGGTTTTTATTACACAGAATCAGTAAAGAAATCTGATGGACAGTTTCCATGTAAGCTACACGTTTAAATTAGAAAAACACATTTTCGTTTTTCTTTTATAACTAAGTTTTGTTAATTTTTTACCAGAAATGTTAACGAAAAAATTAACCGAAAACAACAAAGGGAATGGCCTGTTAATAATTAATGAATTAATTTCTAATTCAGACTGTTTTTTAGTCGTATCAAGAACCACAGAATGTATTTTTGCGGCCACTTTATTATAAAAATATTCAACCCAAATACCAGTAATAATAAATATTTAATATTTGCCTTTTGTTCGTCAGATAACAAAGTCACATAAATCTCTTATAAAATATATTTTTCCGACTTCAACTCGTTTCCCAATATAGAAAAACTGAACTGGCTCCAGATTGGTTTTCAGCAAAGGTCTTTTTAGTATCTAAAATTCAGGCCACGTTGCAGCAATATGTGACAAATTGACACGTTGAATGTTTCAACAGTGACCTTTCATCCCGACTGTATCCTTTGAATTTTTACGATTTGTTGGCTTCCAGCTGCCGGACTTTAAATGACGGAGTATTTTTATACTGGGTGACCATGTCTAGTAACACTCAGTTAATATTATTATATTCTTTATTAATGTGTAATAGTATTACTAGAAATACCTATAACGCTATTCTTACATACCATTCTCATCAGAAGCGGGACTATTACTATGACTGTGCTTTTGGCCATTATCTCTACAATTATTGCATACTGAATCTTCTGATCTTGATCTTCCGATAAGTCTTGACACTTTCCCAGTTTTAGCTGCCTCTATTAGTGTACCCCAACGGCGCTTGTGTGAATGACTTCTTTTTAAATGCAGTCTATTAAAAACATATATACGTTACCACCAAAACTTTTAGTCGAAAATATTTATTTCGTTAATATGTAGTATTTCTATAAAATTTTCCCTCACCTTCCTATCCCTCTATGGTGATGGTGTCCATGACTATGGCCTTCGTTGATACTGCCTTGACTGGAAGACACAGTACTGCTGTGTTGTGTCAATTTTCGGGGTGCCGAGTTAAAAATTCCAGAAAGCGTTGATCCGAAGAAGTCGTGGTGTTGACCTTCATTATGACCTAATAATATTTTTAAAAAATACAAATTTAATGTTATGTGGTAAACTTGAATAGGAAAATATTTACTTACCTTGCAATGAGGCTATGAATTCGGCCACAGGAGGCAATATAGATGAAGTGGTGGAAGGTTGTGGGGCTATATTGAAGCCTTTCATCAGTCTGCGTTCTTTTTGGCGATTTTTCTTTCCACCAGTACCTAAAAAAATTTACAATATTTTAGAAATAATATTTTTTGTGGCATATTTTGATTAATCTTTATAGATTATATGGAAAAAAAATTAATGTAGACTTTTAGATATTGCAGATGCACTGAAAATGTTAAGCAGCGTGCAGACCAAGTTTTTAAAATTGAAAAAGTTTTATGCCTTTGCTGGGAATCGAACCCAGACGCTGTCGATTACATATCAAGCGCGCTACCAATTGCGCTACGGAGACTCTGAGCCTTTCTCACCAAGTTCGATTATATAACTTATTCAATTTTAAGTTAGTTGATTACGGTTTGGAATCTTCTGCGATTCCCAACCGGGACAAGATGTCACTGTTCAGAGGTCTGATTCCTAAAGTTCCTGTAGATGTTGCAAAATGTCGACGACGTATATGGATATAAAAATAAATAGATCTTAATGATCATTGGCCGTAAATGTGTTCCCCTTTCTCTTATAACACTCGCCCCGGCTTGGAATCGCAGGAAATTTCAAACAGTCTCCGTAGCGCAATTGGTAGCGCGCTTGACATGTAATCGAGATGCACACAACTTTTTCAATTTTAAAAGCTTTCTCTACGCTAAACATTTTCAGTTCAATTATAACAAATTATTTTGAATTACCCATTCCGTGATGTGCGGTACTGGTATTCATTCCAGAATTCTTTAAAATTTCAATAAGTTCAAATCGAAACGCCGATATATCTTGCTTGATCTCGTTTACATCGTCCTCTGTGACCCCTTGGTTTTCAGCTTTCCGTTGCTCGACAGTGACGTAACGTCTGACTAGATTTCTCATTATACCCTTAAAAATTATATAAGTTGTATTACATTATAGTGTTACTTATAGTGATATTTATTTAAAACCGTTATAAAACCTTACAAAGAATTTAGAAATAACTGCCAATTTTTTTGAAAAAAAAATTGTAATTTCTCTGCTAACCTAAAAATAATAAAGAATAATTATAGTAAAACACATTTTTGTTAAAAGGTACTATATGGAAAGAACAAATAATATCATTACCTGATATCTAAAGTCCCTTTCACTTGCTTGTTTCACTTTTCTCTGAAAAGAAAAATACTAATAAGTGTCAGTATACCGTAACCATAACATTAGTCTTATACATAGATTAAAAAGCAATCAATAAAATACAACATTACACATTTTGTTCTATTATTTAGGAATGAGAAATTAAAATAGCTTAATAGGTGCATATTTTTTTTAACGATGCCAGGATTTTTCAAATAAACAATTCAGTCTGGGTGAAAATGGTATATTTTTTAAATATGACCAATTTTTTTAAAATAAATAAGTTTTTTGTTAACAAAAAAGCTCAGACTCTTTTCGGTATCAAGTCTTCAGACTTTTCTTTTTCAAGGTTCTTATTACCATTAAATATTTATATTATTTAAATGTGTAAAATATTAAATAAAACTTATCACAAAAGTCTTGAACTTCTTAAGTTGTTGTGAATAAAAAAAGTAAATATGTCTATCATTAAAATAAATTGTATGCCCTAATTTAGATTTATACATATTTTATTTAATCGACAGTGGTGTTCATCACTTATTTATAATAAATTTTCTTATTACAAATTCTGCAATTTCAACAATATATAAAATTCAAGGCCGCCGGTGTTTAATAAGAGTAGAAAAGACGCACAACAGGCCTGGGGCGGTTACAGGCGTGGAATAGTTAAATCGGAAAACATTTTTCAAGATTTCAAACATACCTTTAATAATTATAATATAACTAATTTCAATATTTTAATGCAAAAACTAGATTTAACCTCCAACCTATGAAAACCATCCTCACATGGAAATGGATAAGCCCCTAGTGCTCTATACAAGGTATGATATATTAAAAGGCTGTGATGTCATCTTGTGAGTAAGTAACTCAAAGAACACACGGTCATTTTGATTGGGGTTCCTTGGTTTCGAATTAAAATTTCACAAGATGCCGTCACAGCTTCTGAATATCATAATAGCATAAACTAAGTAAACCTAGACAACTACCTAAATGGAAGAAAGCGTGCCTGAAGGCCGCGACGTAAATACCGAGAAGCAAAGTGACTTTAGACGGGTATTCGCGTTCGCTCAATGTTTATTACGGGCAACGTTTGGCGTAACCCGTTACAAATTGTACCATTGCACGGTTCCCCTTGGTTTAGTTTCTCTATGATAATAGCCTTCATAATTTAATCAATAATAAGTCACAGACAATACAAGCCAGTTCATAAAAGAAACAAGGGAAATTTTGACATTTACCACATAGATAAAGTAGGTTGCCGCCTGGTGTTCTCTATCCGTTAGGCCTTCCTCAAAGGCGCCCCCGCTCTCTGATCCTTCAAAGTGTCCAAATAAATAAGGCTGATAGCTCTGTCTCACTCACTTCTATTAAATCGAAAAGGCTATGCTTCAGATAATTAGATTTCTGGTCTTAAACATCGTAGACTGCCTTGATTAAAAAAAATTTCTATTTTGGAACACGCTTGAAATAATGTTGACACAACTGACAATGACATGTAGTCAACTAGACACTGTGTTAGGTTAAGTTTAACTATGTCATAGAAAAATCATGAGTTCTAAAAAAATTTCAAGTATTTTTTTACAAGGACTATTCTTATTTTATAATATTCGTGTAAGTTTGACCGTTTTTAGGGTACAAGATATAGAAATTGGACAATATTACGTAGGATCCTCTCATATTTTTAATTTTGGAAACTACTCGAAAGTCAGAAAACGGGAAGTTGAGAGAGACGAGATCGTTTTTCTGTTACAAATAAGAGCAGACGAGAAGCCGTTCCGAGTATCTATTAGGAAAAGAAGAAGTGATGTGGTTAATGAAAATACCAAAGTCCTTTATTTTTCTAACGATAAATATATAAACGAAACCATCGTATCTTATGATTTGGAAGAGGGTTCCCTATACGAAGGCTCCATTCTGGATAATCCCTACAACTCCTCAGTCGATGGTTACATAAAACAAGACTGTTTTTATGGACACATTATTATTAACAATACATTTTACTATGTTGACGAATATCATCGTTTTAAAGATGGCGTTGAGTTCGACCTCTCTGATGACGAACAAGAAGAACGAAACGCCATAATTTACAATAGACATTTTGCAATACTAACTGGGCTAAACAATATTTTTTACAACCCTCACGTGTTTGCAGGATTAAGAAAGGAAGTGTATTCGAACATGTTTCGCAATTGGAAAGGAAAAGGGTTTGTCTCAATTAAACAAAAATATTTTTATAATTTTTATAAAACGGCTTAACAGCATGTTTACTTTCTATTTTAGCATGTTGTGTTCATTAGTTATCGTCCTGGACCATTCTTATGTAACTCGCATTCACAAAGGAAATGTGGACGCGGCCAAAACTCAAGTTCTTTTTGCTCTAGAAGAAGTTAACGCGATATTTAGAGGCACAGATTTCGACGAAGATGGTAAACCGGATAACATTGGGTTTTATATAAAAAAAATTGTTGTTATGAATACTGACGAAGAACTATATTTTCTTACCAAATATATAGACGGTTTGATTGACGTCAATGATTTCATACAAAAGTTTAAAAGGTGGGTAAGGATTCTTTCTGTTTCCTCATAAATATTTACTCTTTCCTTTACACTCAAGTGACTATATCAGTGAACTAAAATGTTTAAACGGACTTAATTTCATTTTCGTATGAACAGTGTTGCAACCTTTAAAGATAACATTTGTTTCTAGATTCCCTTTTTAAAAAAAAAATCCCACGAATGCACAACATACTGTAAAAGTGTTATTTTTGCTAGATCACAACCACAAGTGGATCTAAAGCATATCCCACGAATATAAATCGTTGTTGTAAAAATGTCCTTTTTGCCTTAGAGACAGCGTCGACCTATCATTCTTACGTCCTTTGGATCATAATATTTATTGAAATAAGCTAATAGCTCGACCTTCCTTTTCATTTAAGATTTTAAGGGTGAAAGTCACCCCATATGCTCCATAATGTTCGCGAACATTTTGAACAGTGCTTTTATAATTGCATGGAGGTTGGAGGTGGACATTTTCAACATTTACTTGATTGATACAAGCGGTAACAAATTTTATTACTTTTATTTTTTTTTTCTTTTTAGCCCTATTTCTCAGTAACTATTCACTCGATTTAAACGAGCAAGGTCGCGTTTGAAAGGCAATTCAATTCCCTTTAAAATAAGGTGTCACTTGACCCCCTTTCCATTTAAGATTTTAAGGGTGGAAGCCACCACGTCGTGGGGGTTCCAGCAGGGGGGATGAAAATAGCAAAAAATATGTCCCCCTGAGAACTAAGGTTCCCGTGTTCGAGCGAATTTTGATTTATTTATTAACAAGAAAATAAACCTGGGTGGAAAGTTCGGTGCGCCACTCTGTAGAAATGAAGTTTCTCTTTGAATTGCTGACCAATTACGTTTTGTATTTATTGAGGCTCCGCCGTTTTTTTTATGTTATTTAAATTTAATAAGTTGATATCAGGACCTCATAATTAGCCCACACGTCCCGCTGTGAATTGTGTTATGGAAAGTAAACTAAACATACCAGAATTAACATGTCTTTTACCTCATTTTGCAATTATTTATTAATAATGCATCCAGGCATTACCAGCTGAATGTGCAGAGGGAAATAATTCCATGAATTGTTTTACTTTACTTCCTAACAAGAGCATTTAGCCTAGCAGGCTATATTTTTTTATATTTAAAAATATCTACAGTATATTTAGTGCAGAAATATACAAGAACACCCTGTATTCTGTATAAAAGGATGCTGATTAATCCTTAAAACTCCGCTTTTATATCATTATTTATGGTTGTAACCACTTTCCATATCCACTCCATAGACACAAAAAAAATTGCAGTTTTAAATGCTGCAAGCTCTCGAGGTGTAGTAATGTATTGTTTTATTCCAAAATTAGAATATATTATGACCAAAATGTTAGTAATTTAAGGTAAGTATTTTTTATTATCGTCCAGGAGGAAAGCGGTTTTTAATTTTTTGTTGTAGTGCGTGTGTAAATAAGTTATCAATTTTTTAAATATATGTATTTTTCTTTACTAAATGTTATTTTTTTTTTTTTTATGATAAAACACCTGCACTGTAGGAAAAATCCTTTAAGGCGCTCTGGGAGCGGTGCGGGTGCGAAAAAAGCGATTAACGTTAGTCTTGAAACGTTGAAGATTGTATTCATTGGGAAACACGACCTCAGGAAGATCATTCCACAAAGATGACGTTCTCCAGATGAAAGAATTCTTGAACAATGAAGTTCGAGGAGTACTAAGCTGAACAACATATGGATGAGCGGCAGCGGTTCGCCGTGTATTTCTGTTTTGCATTGCTCTAGGTGGAATCAAGTGGGCAATGTCAGTCGAACACCTGCCATGGAAATATCTGTAAAAGAGAGCCAAATCACCAACCTGTCTTCGATGCTCCAGGCTATCGAGGGTCTTGGTCAGCTCGGGGTCGCCGATCAGACGAACGGCTCTCCTTTGAATGGAATCCAGTAGCCGAAGGGTGTGCTTGGGTGCAGAGCTCCAGACGTGAGAGCAATATTCTAATGATGGTCGAATCTGGGCTTTGTAGAGTGTCAAAAGTTGATGAGGTGTGTACAACCTTTTGGTGCGGAAAAGTACACCAAGTTTCTGTGCAGCTGCCTTGGCAATTGCGGCAACGTGATCATGCCAAGACAGATTACCTCCCAGATTGACCCCCAGCAAATTAATAGACGGTGTCAGGGGAATTGCGTGTCCTGCCATGACTATATCCGGTTCTGCAATGTTAACCTTTTTGGAGAAGACTGCTGCCTGGGTTTTCTTAGCATTAAATTCGACTTGGTTACTGTCACCCCAAGCCAAAATTTCTTCCAGGTCATTGTTGAGGCGCAATACTTCATGCTGCCTGCGAAGATGTGCGTCGGCAGCGGATGTTTGGGGAGTCAAGGTAAAAGATGAGACAAGTGTGCTGTCATCAGCAAAGCTATAAATTGGATTTTGGGTTTTTACTAGAAGGTCGTTAATATACAGTAAAAAGAGGGTAGGCGACAATATGGACCCTTGAGGAACACCGGCATTGATGGTGAAGGTGTCTGAGAGAAACCCGTCAATCGCCACTTGCAGAGAACGGTTCTCCGTGGACAAAATAGTTAAATATTTATTCATAAAATCGGAATTATTTTTTTAATTCGTGGCCACTTATTGCAGTAAGCTTCGCAGTAAGCCTTTTATTAACCATACAAATTTCGACATGAAACGTTTTTATTTAGAAATATTTTAATAAACTTTTTGCTCTCCCCCCTTTTATTCCTTAATCAAACAACTCAATTAAGTATCTTTAATTTAAGAATCTATAATTAGTATTAAACCTTTCACACAGACTAAAATATCTGTTAAATACTGTTCTTTAAAACGAAATATAAAGAAGTATACGTTTCAGGTACGAAGAACTTCAAAACTACTGTCTCGGCTTAATTTTTACCGCACAAAAGTTCACGCTTAAAACGTTAGGAGCCAGTTTTAGTGCTGACCATAAGAAATTCCTTACCGTTGGAGGTATCTGCGATTCTTACATACAAGGGATGTCATTTAACACTTTGGTTATAACCGTTGTAACCGAAAGATTTAATCCTGTGCCGCAGATCATTTTTGAGATAACCATTGCACACGAACTAGGTAAGTTGTAATATATATACCTATATAGGGTGGCGCATCGAAAACTAAACAGAGACTGGCAGCTCAGTTCTTTTTTGGAAAAACGCAAAACAAATTCTATATTATTTTACTTAAAGCATGAATTAGAGTTTTCTTATCTTAAAACATGAACTAAATTTAAACAACACAAACCAATTTTAAAATATTTTATCTGAATGATTTTTTTAAAGGACACAGTTTTGGGTCTTCTCATGATGACGAGAATAACGAACGATGTTCCGAACATCTTATGGCCCCGAAAACGTTTGACGATTACGAAGTAAACATATCGCGAATGTTGTTTTCACCATGTAGTAAAGAAACGATACTTAGGACGTTAGTAGTAAAAGGAAATTGCTTTGAACCTGTAAGAGCTTCATTTTGTGGAAATGGTAAAAGCGTTTGTTAATGACAAAGTTCAATTGTTTAATTTTTATATTGATATTAAAGTTTATCATAAATATGTTTACAGGAATCGTAGAAGACGATGAACATTGCGATTGCGGCCTAACCCGATTGTGTCTTGAAAAAGACCCGTGTTGTATCCCAAGAAGAACTAATGAACGCCCTTGTAGAGTGAATAAGAGAAAGGGGTTCGAATGTCACCCTTCACAGGGCGCTTGTTGTACAAAACAATGTAAATACAGCTCCGTTTTAAAACATTATGTGGTAAGTATTAGAACATTTTTTGCCCCCACCACCTTACGTTTTTTTTTGTTTTTAAAATCTTTTAGTAGTTGTTCAGTGTTTAATAAAAATTATATGAAAATTACAAAAAAATCTAGAAAAAATATATTTAAAAATAACTATGGAGATTCTGTGTTACTAAAAATGTAGTAAGGCGTATAGTAGATTCTGTAACGAGGTTGGAATACTCGTGGTTCCTCACGCTCGCTACGCTCGCGTTCGGAATCTTCCACTCGGATCAAATTTTCATTCGAACCGAGTAGCAGACTATATTTTCTCTACGACCAAAAATACTATTCGCAATATTTGTAATTTTAGGTGGAGTATTATCCAGTTCCATATCTGATTCATTCGATTTTTCACTCATATTTTGACTTGCACTAACATTTGTCTGCTGACATTGACAGTTTCCAAATTCATGGCAACCTATGTCGTTTAGATCAATTACAGAATATTTATTCCGTATCTTGTTATGGAATGAAAATACACGCAAAACGCATGTGTTTCAGAATAAATATTCCAACTTAAGAGCGAGATTTTTTACATTCTTTTATCAAAAATGATTTTGGAATTATTGCATTCAGTAATGGTCGTGGAGAAAATTATTTCTATAACAATTATTGGGTAGAGTTTAACCACATAAGCCCACGGTCCGTGTAAATCCTTTTATTTTCAAAGCACCCCTTCCTAATCAATGTTTACGTATTTTAGGACTGTAAACATTTCGAACGTACCTGCCCTTGTTTAAACCGCAAACCAAAATGCAGCTGCGGCATAAACGGCATATGCATTCGAAATGAATGCCACAGCGTTGAATGCGCCCGATTGGGCCTAAAAGAATGCCCTTGCCAGGAAGACAAGTTAAGGAACGTCTGTTCCGTATGCTGCGAGTTTAAAGAAGACTGTACACCGGTTGTCAAAGTAACTAATAAAATTATACAAGCAGGAAAAAACCAAAATATCATAAGTAGGTTGTTTTCAAGAATCGAAATTTTTAATTATCACGGCAAGAATTGGGTAACAAGAAAATTTTGCCCAAATAAAACGAAAAAAAGATCATCGTCGGAAGAATGTGTTAGTTTACATTTTTTTCAGGCGAAATCTAACGATTTCTGTTTGATTAACGGACGATTGGGGAAATGTAATCAGAGTTTAGACTGTAACATGTTTCCCAAGAAACAAGTGTTTCCTATGCTGAAAAGTGGTTGTGTAGTATGGTTTGAGAATTTGGGTGTTAATATATTGTTCCTTTCTGCGTGTTTGAGTTTCAAAATATACTTTTTTTTGAATTAAAATAAATTGTGTTTTTTTGGTTTTTAAAACTAAACTGAAGTGCCTATACCTCAATGTTTATTAAAGGGCATAGTGAATATTTAAACCAAAAGTGTTCAACATTTTTTTGAGTTTGATATCAGAAATCATTGGATATTTTTGGTCGCGATGCTAGTATAACGTATGACTTTACTCTAGAACCTATTACTTAATTTTGACACTTTCACGTCGACTGACATAGACTCTATGACGTTTGAGATCTCGAGATAAGATTCCTCCGGGGGATGGAGGGCGCAGAAAGCACTATATATATCTACTAAGATGAGCGTTAGTCATTGTTGTCACATATTACAGAATGTAAAGCCATTGTGGAAAAAATATTGGTAAATAAATACTTCTTCTTAGATGGAGAGGTCTTAAATATGTTAATAAGTATAGTGTCACTCAGAGATCCCCTCTGAAAGTGGGGCCTCGGATCTGGACATATTGGGAAATGGGTCCTGGATACAAATCAAAACAAATAAATATAATTTTTAAAAACATTGGTCCCGATTACTTCACAGTGGCGGCTCGTGGCCTTAAAAAATGGTAAAGAGCTAGGTATAGTGCAAGTACTTAAACAAACATTGACTAAAACCCGTGTAACAGAACGTCTCTCTAATCCTCATCTGTCCAACGACTGAATGGAGTTTTCAACAAATTAGAAACTATGTATAATTGGGTTCATTTTTAAAACACACAACTAAGTAGGTACCTACGTACACTACTGAATTAACTGAAAAATAAAAACAAAACTTTTTAATCACACAGTAAATTACGTAAAAACGATATCTATAACCGTAAGTTTCGAGAAGCCTCAAAATAAATACCTTAAGGTTAGGCGAACCAATGCTAAAACAATGGTGCATACGACTGATCTATTTTTAAATTGCCCTTCATCATAATGCATTTGCTTTGAGCTAACGGACGCGGTCGGCTGGGGCACGCCAAAATGCACGAGTGTTTATAATTATTATTGTCCATCGGAGTTAACCGTGACCCTATTATGCATAGCTACATTCGGATTAAATTAATATTATTAATTCGAACATAATTATTTTTTTAAGGCTAAAATAGTAGCTGTATTGGTACATTCATACTTAATATTGTCGAAAAACTTTCCTCCTGGTTTTATTTTTTTGTTTGGTGAAGAGCCCCTTCACCTACTTCACCTGACGAGCCGCCACTGCAGTTTAAATATTTCGTTATTTTACTAAATACTTTGTATTCCTAACATTTGAATATATAATAATTCCATTCATCCAACGAAAACATTGAGATAAACAGAATCCATCATCTTATAAGAAACTTTTAAATTTAATATACCAACTATAAACTAAATAATGCCAATTTTCACACATTTTCCGATAGAACGGAGAAGTTTTTCATTTATTTTTCTCTCGTAGAGAACACGTTCGAAAATTTGTCCAACATTTTAAAACTTTGCCAGGTTTTTAGTTTTGCGAGGTAAACCCGTTTCCAGGCTAGGGGTGCTTAACTTAGTAGTCGTGGAAAAAGTTTCACAACTTCTTCTTTTTATCAGACATTCAATTATAAGTATTTTATTAATAAATGTAAAGACACATTTTTAGATAAAAAAGTAAAAACTAAATATTTTATTTTCTGGTATTGATAGTATAACTACTATTTCCAGATATACTTTTTTATAAATAACATGTTTAAAACAACTATGCCTACATGCAGAAGCTTCCAAAATTGGTATAGTAAAATCTTTAAACGGCAGTAGAGTTTTGGACTTGTCTTTATCTGTTTTTAATCACAACGTTTCAACTGGTAAGTATCTCCAGTAGTCTTCATTTATTCACCGAAGCGTGAATTTCAGGGTATGTGCTATATACACATAAGGTTATTTAAAAAAGGGGGCAGACCATAGACATAAAAAAGTCTATGGGGCCGACTGACCTCCTACCACTGTCAATACTAAACATCATTAACATACTTACCCGTATGGTTCTCATGTGTTCCTTTTTCGCAGCTCTAGAACCACCGAATTTCCTTCTTACCCATTGAATAATGTACCAAACGCTTTTGGGGGTTGGAATTATATTAAAAGGGGGTGGGACTGTCCCACCCTCTTCAAAAAAACTTATCCATAGTTTGCTTCTGGCGAATTTCCATTCGGTGTCTGCCCTTTCCTACAATTAATAAATAAAAAGCGTTATGTTGCATATTTGACTTTTACAAGAGTTCTGTAAAAAATTCTTTAATTCTTGTATTAAGACCAGTTTTTTAAACTCGAGTTATCCTAACTCTGTCCTTTCGTTATGCTTGGATTAGCTTGCGAGATTACCCAAAAATAATTGTAAGGACTCAGTTTTATAGGGCGTTTCTATTAAATATCCGAACTATCTCTGAAAATTAATTTTACTAATAAGACCCTTTGTACACACAAGGCGAATAAAAGGGAACAAATTATAAACTTAAATCACTAACCAGTTACCTTATTGTGGTTGCGCAACTAAACTGCTGGACAATTGCATTCGAGCAAGAAAAATTTCGCCTAAATTTAACAGTTAATATTTTCTGAACCAGATATGATATCGACCTACGGTTTTAAATGGTTATTAGATTCATCCCTTGGGAAACAATTGTCAATGTTGGATTTTCTTTAACTGTCAGAAAATTTTATATACAGGGTGTTAAAGAAGACGATGATTTTTGCTCCAATTTTATTGGCGTGTAGCTTTCACAATAATATTTTTAAGTTTTATCACTCTACGTCAATTAAATCATTGTTTCATAGCAAAGAAAGTAATTTGTCAAATTTTTGATATCTGCTATATTTTAAGAAATACCGATTTTTTTTGAAAACCTTGCTTTATTTCAAATTATTGGTAGCTAGATCTTACTTTGCGTTGTATCGTGCAAACTTTGAGAGTGATTATTATACCTTATGAAAAGCTTGATTATGTTCAGTAACAATAGTTGTACCTAAATGTTATGATGTACAGTGGCGTATTTAAATTTGAAAAAATGTATTTATTAATTTCTAACATTCTAACACTATACTCATAAACCATAGATATATAGGCGTTTATAAGCACGCCACTGTACATCATAACACTTAGGTACAACTATTGTTACTATAATCACTCGCTATGTTTGCACGATACAACGCACAGTGAGATCTAGCTACCAATAAGTTGAAATAAAGCAAGGTTTAAAATATAGCAGATATCAAAAATTTGACAAATTAGTTTCTTTGCTATGAATCAGTGATTCAATTGACGTAGAGTGATAAAATTTAAAAATATTATTATGAAAGTTACACGTTATTAAAATTGGAGCAAAACTCATCGTCTTCTTTAACACCCTGTATATAAAATTTTCTGACAGTTGAAGAAAATCCAACATTCACAATTGTTTCCCAAGGGATGAACCTATGAACCATTCAAAACCGTAGGTCGATATCATATCTGTTTCAGAAAATATTAACTGTTAAATTTAGGCGAAATTTTTCTTGCTCGATAGCAATTATTGTCCAGCAGTTTAGTTGATAACGTTACCAACTAGTGGCGTTGTTGTCAAAGACACAAAAATTACTTTAGTATTTCTGAATAAACAAATATATCTTGAAATAAATATGATAGTCCCAGGCGTTTTTGAGAAAAAATAATAAATGTGATGATAAACCCTTAAATACGCGAAATGTCCTTAAAAATTAATGTTAATTGTAAATATTATTCTCGTGGTATTTTTGGGTTAAGGTTAACTCGAGTCTATAAAACCGAGCATTAAAACTGTACACTTACTGAGATAAGTTGATAGGAATGATTCATCATGGCAATGAGAAGATTCAGTAGAACAACGATGTTGATAACCGAGTAGGTCCCGAACATAAGCATCCCCCAAAACCTCGTGAAAATTTTTATCTCGTTCAAATCGAAGCTATCTAAGTCTATTAGGCCGAAAACTGCCCAGAAAAGGGTTTGGACTGTTTCAAATAAACTAAAATAACAATAATTGTTTTTTAATATTCCGCAGTGTTATTATGTAAAAAAATCTTACTTTGAAAATCTTCTCCATATGGTACATGCATTTGAGTCATTATCGGCAGTACCCGACCCAATGGACGAGTCATCTATATCTTTGCATCGTGTTTTTTCTGCACTTGCGTAGTACCAGAGCAGTTGATTTAAACCTAAAACCAAGTTCCTGTTTAAAATTATTTATTATTTTTTGTGCAAGAAGAATGATCTTAAATTTGTTCGTAAAATGTATTTTTTACTGCCAAATTATAGCTCAAATATAGTATATGCAATTGATTTTCTAAAATTACGCGTTCAATACTCAACCTTATTAGCACAAATAGAAACAAACGTTTCCACGTGGGAATGAACGTGCACGTCTAAATTTGCGCGGTTAAAACCTTCCTTGTAAAGGCCCCTAATGTATTTATTAAATTAAATGAAAAGAATATGATTTAATCTAAGCAATATATTTTGCTTTCTTTTAAATAGGAACTTAGATTGACGAATAAGAACTGATATTGACGTAGCTTATACTGATCGGTAATTTACTTTTTTTTGAAAATTACAGTTTTTCGACTTCTTTTATTATCGGGTTCAATCAAAATGTATATCTACAAATGGTTTTGATTCCTTTAAAACACAAACTAATTTTATTAAAGTTAATTAAGCGTATCCAGGAGGATGTTCCGAATTAATAATTATGATTTAACAAAAAAATTAATAAAATGTATTAAAAGGTTACCGCGTATAATCAGCCCGCCATTTTTTTTATACATTTAATTTATTTAGTTTACCAGTTCAGGGCATTCCAGGTTTTAACATTTAGTCCTAATTCTAATTTTTAAATCAGGTGTAGGGTGTAGGTAAATTATAAATTTAGTGGACGAAATAGGTTTAAAAAAATATTCATTGTTTACACTGTGAACTTACCACAAGAAAATGCAAATAATACCAAAACATATAAGAAGAAAAACTTCATAATATCCATAACCATTCTGGACAAAGATACTTGCAAAGGTCCTAGGTGGGGATTAACTGAGAATATGTAGACGAGCTTTAAAGAACTGAAAAACAATTAAATTAATTATAATCTTCTAAATATTTTCAAATATTTCTTATTTGAAGCAATACAAATACTTATTCAGTAAGAAAAAACCTGTAATTTAAAATAGTTAATTACGATATAAGTGTTGTAAAGATTCATATTACAACACGAGATGTTAAAGTTGCCAAACGAGGCGTCGGCCGAGTTTAATAAAACATCGAGTGTAGTAATATGAATTTACAACAAGAATATTGTACAAAATTTTATCTACTTTTATCTATGAATAAAAATATTTGGCAAAAGGCATTTTTTAAAATAAAAATGCACCTGTAAAAATGCACCTGCTATTAAGGTTACTAATCAAGTTTTTTTATGTTACCTTTCGCATAGTTACTGTTTCGCATCGTTACTGTCGAAACTTTGTCAAACAAATTCAAAAATATAAAAAGCGTTTTTCAAAATGAGGGATTCTGATGGAAGTTTACCCTCTGATATAGAAGCAGCGGCAAACGAAGCGATCTCAAGTTTAGTTCCTACAAAATCCAAGGCGCAGTATGAGTTAGAGTATCAGAAGTTTGAAGATTGGTGCAAAGCTAACAAAATAAAGAAGGTGTCGGAGAAAATCCTTTTGGGTTATTTTTCCGTAAAGCAACGCTCCCAGAAACCATCTACACTATGGACTCACTACTCAATGTTGAGAACTATGATTTCAGTCAAGAAAAATCAAGATATAATTGTAAATAATAAATCATTCTTCCAAAAAGTGTGGTTTTATTTAACAGCAAAATTTTAATAAAACCTTTTTTTTCCATTACAGCACTAGTGCTGTAATAGATGCCTTTACCAAACGATTTACAGAACTGTAAAATTCATATTACTAAATGAAAGTAGATAAACAATTTTATTTAATATTAACTAAATGTAACGAGTTACTTTTATATAACCAAAATAATAATTGGTAAATAAATAAAACAATTTTTCGAAAGCCGCAATTCAAACAATTACCGATATTGAAGCAACACTTTTTTTAAAAATAAAAGCTGATAAACAATTAATCAATTAATTATTAAGGATTTTAGATACAACAAACCCATTATTAATGTTAGTTTTTTGTAATATTTTTAAACGTTTACCACACATATCGTTCTGTTCAAATACAATTACTCCTATATACCTAGTTACATTTCCAGCTTCGAAGTTTATTAGGTACTAACCAAAACCGACATATTCTGTTAGGAACTTGATACGTTAGGATGTTCAAACACAATAACCAAATGGGTAAATTGGGATTTCGACAAATCGAAAGGGGTTATGGGTTAGTTGTAGCATGGCGATCTTAGAAAATTGATTCTCTCTAGTTATAACTACGGGTGAGTTAAACTATCATCTTTCTATATAGTTTTTAACAATATTAAAGAAAAATTAAACTACAAATTTCTCGATAATAGCGGAAACGGATAACAAATTTATTTATTAACTAGGTTACTATAATAAATAATTTAATAATATTATCAACATAAAATTTATATATAAAAATTTATAAAGCTTCTAAGGCGTTTTTCTTTTTAAATTTATATTTTTTTGAATGATATAAAAGTCCAAAACTCTTCAATCATTCAAGAAACATTATTATCTCCAACCATCAAACAGATATTATATTTTTTTATTCCAAAAAATATAAAATTATAAAAAAGTATAACTAAATAATATAAAGTACATGTTTTATAAAACGATTAGAGCACTTGTCCCGCTAGAAAATAGGCGGCAAGCGCCCATTTTCTAACATGGACGCGTACTATAAAATGATGCTTTGTAAAAATGAATTATCCACCATTTCCGACAATTTACTGGGTTCCTCCAACAACACTCAACGAGGAAATGGTGTGGCGCCTGCAGTTGCTAACAGACCAAAAAGTAACAACTTCAAAATTGATTTCTGCAATATTAGAGGGCTTAACACTAACATCAATTTAGTCCACCAGCACTTACAATCTTCCAAGCCTCATGTGCTTGCACTGACCGAGACAAAAGTCAGAGCGTCAACGAACACCGTCAGCTATTTATATCCTGGATATGATTTTCACTTCCGTTTTAGACGCAACTTTGGGGTCTGTCTATTCATTCGAGATGATCTTTGCTGCCAACGGGAGGAGATACTGGAACCGAAAGACTTTGATGTAATGTGGTTTAAAATATCTTCACAAAAAATCACTAAGTTTATATGCTGCCTTTACCGTCCTCCAAGCGACATGCATTACAGGGCCCTCTTCTCATCACTAGCCAACACAATCGACTTCTTGCAAACCAATCATCCGAATGCCGAAGTTGCTATCTTTGGCGACTTTAACGTCCACAATGTCAACTGGCTTAAATACTCAAACACCAACGATGAGCAAGGCCGCGAGACGGAATCTTTTGCGATCAGTTCTGGTCTAACTCAACTCGTAGAAGAACCAACGCGGGTTCCAGACCGAGCTGGAGATTTTGCTAGTCTTTTAGATCTCTTTTTAACTTCAAATCCAGACCTATATACGGTCACCGTACAACCACCATTGGGCCCTTCCGATCACAAACTTATTTCAACCCTAAGCGAGCTTCCAATTAGTTCTGAACAACCTCCTAAACCCCGTAAGATTTGGCACTATACATCAGCTAAGTGGGAAGACCTAAAGGACAATTTTCGCAACTTTCCCTGGCTAAGCGTATGCTTTTCTTCGGATGATCCATCTGCCTGTGCAAAGGAGGTCTCCGACGTCATTCTAACTAGCATGGAGGCCTTTATTCCTTTCTCCAAAAAGCGCCCTTCCAACAGCAAGCCCTGGTTTAGCAAGAATTGCGAGCGTGCTGTCAGATCTAAAAACCTGGCTTACCAACAGTGGCGTAAAAACCCTACTCCTGAAAATCGCGCCATCTTTGTTACCACCCGAAACCAATGTAAGCAAATGATAGACCAAAGCAAAGAAGCTCATAACGAGAGAATCAAAAACAAACTTCTTGCCAGTCCTAATGGATCAAGGTCCTTTTGGTCAGTCGCTAAGGCCGTCAGCCAAAACTTTACAAAGTCAAATATTCCACCTCTAACACGTTCAGACGGCACAATAGCAACCACAGCCGGGGATAAAGCAAACCTACTTGCTGAACTGTTTTCCTCGCATTCCACTGTAGACTTTCAGGGAAAATCACCACCCAACATTCCCTCAGTTCAATCGCAAATGTCTGAAATCGTGTTCCGTCAGCGTCTTGTTAAACGGATTCTTAAAGGACTCGACGTCAATAAAGCTTCTGGTCCAGACGAAATTCCTATCATTGTTCTCAAGACATGCGCCGATGAACTTACACCAGTATTTTGTAGACTTTTCAACTTATCCTACAAAAAAGGAATATTTCCATCCTGCTGGAAGTCGGCGCGTGTCCAGCCCATTCCAAAGAAAGGTAAAAAGACCCTGCCAAGCAACTACCGACCCGTCGCATTGCTTTCAGTAATTTCAAAAGTAATGGAGAAAGCTATTAACCAACAACTCCTAAAGTATCTGGAAGGGCTTAACATTATCAGCGACCATCAATACGGTTTTCGAAAGTCCAGATCAACAGGTGACCTTCTGGCATATGTCACCCATCTTTGGAGCAACACCATCGAACATCATGGAGAATCCCGAGCTGTTGCACTGGACATCTCTAGGGCTTTTGATCGTGTTTGGCACGATGGACTTCTAAGTAAATTGCGATCCTACGGTATGCCTAATGGATTTTGTTTATGGTTAACCAGCTTCCTTAAGAACCGTTCTCTGCAAGTGGCGGTTGACGGGTTTCTCTCAGACACCTTCACCATCAATGCCGGTGTTCCTCAAGGGTCCATATTGTCGCCTACCCTCTTTTTACTGTATATTAACGACCTTCTAGTGAAAACCCAAAATCCAATTTATAGCTTTGCTGATGACAGCACACTTGTCTCATCTTTTACCTTGACTCCCCAAACATCCGCTGCCGACACACATCTTCGCAGGCAGCATGAAGTATTGCGCCTCAACAAGGACCTGGAAGAAATTTTGGCTTGGGGTGACAGTAACCAAGTCGAATTTAATGCTAAGAAAAGCCAGGCAGCAGTCTTCTCCAAAAAGGTTAACATTGCAGAACCGGATATAGTCATGGCAGGACACGCAATTCCCCTGGCACCGTCTATTAATTTGCTGGGGGTCAATCTGGGAGGTAATATGTCTTGGCATGATCACGTTGCCGCAATTGCCAAAACAGCTGCACAGAAACTTGGTGTACTTTTCCGCACCAAAAGGTTGTACACACCTCATCAACTTTTGACACTCTACAAAGCCCAGATTCGACCATCATTAGAATATTGCTCTCATGTCTGGAGCTCTGCACCCAAGCACACCCTTCGGCTACTGGATTCCATTCAAAGGAGAGCCGTTCGTCTGATCGGCGACCCCGAGCTGACCAAGACCCTCGATAGCCTGGAGCATCGAAGACAGGTTGGTGATTTGGCTCTCTTTTACAGATATTTCCATGGCAGGTGTTCGACTGACATTGCCCACTTGATTCCACCTAGAGCAATGCAAAACAGAAATACACGGCGAACCGCTGCCGCTCATCCATATGTTGTTCAGCTTAGTACTCCTCGAACTTCATTGTTCAAGAATTCTTTCATCTGGAGAACGTCATCTTTGTGGAATGATCTTCCTGAGGTCGTGTTTCCCAATGAATACAATCTTCAACGTTTCAAGACCAACGTTAATCGCTTTCTTCGCACCCGCACCGCTCCCAGAGCGCCTTAAAGGATTTTTCCTACAGTGCAGGTGTTTTATCATAAAAAAAAAAAAAAAAAAAAACGTATACTTTTGGGAAAATATAAATCGCGACATAACAGCTTCATCCGTTGTTGGTTGTCGTCATTGTTGTCCTTTTAATTTTCATTGAAATATTTTAAAAATAATATTGTTTAACCAGGGCTTTATCACTTATACGCCCTCAGGGTATGTAAATTCAATTTTTTTTACACTGATTCGCTTCTAAAACAGCATAGCACATCTTAATTTAAAGAACTTTAGTCACAACCGTAATTTTTTTTCACGACATACAATAAAAAAAAACGTCGAAAGTCAATGAAAACTTTTTTTTGGCTTTAGCAGATCTGCCATTCAGCCAGAGGTGGACAAACTTCAAAAAATAACAAAAATTTAATAATGAAATCAATCTATAACTCTTCCTTATAATTTTTTCTCTGTCTAGCACGTTTCATTGGCAACGACGTATTGCGGCATGGAATAGTGTCCGGAAGACCTTGAATTATATTTTTATTTACCTTTATTAATATGATAAAAAGAGATGGTTAGTTGTCATTTCTTGCCATTCTTTCGAATTAGGCTTTTTCCTCTTCGTTCGCTGCCAGGGCCATTTCCGAGGGGACCTACAGCTTAGCGTGGGGTCCGAACCACGATATTCGGTCATGCGACACCCCCCAAGGGCTATCAACCCTTGGTTTATTGCCATTGCATGACCTACCGATTGGGGAGTGTGTATCTTCTTCCGCACCCCACGAGATGACCGATCTCATCCTGCCTGGTTACCGGCGTGAATGAAGTGGGTTGGAAATACCTTTTACAGTCTTCACTGCATTCTTAAATCGACTAAATTTCGGACATTTTTTATTGTACGTATGCCCACTCCGGGAATCGAACCCGGGTCGCAACGGTTGAATACCAGTAGTTCACCTTTGAGCCACCGGCGCGATGGCGGTGCGGTAAGATGGTTAGTTTTAAATTACGTTGTCGCGTAATCGTTGAACAATGATGCACGATAATAGAACCACTGTGGATACTGTATAATATTATGACATATCATAAAGGGCATGCTAAAACATAATAATTTAAATAGGCAATAACAAAAGCTTTTAAGATCAGGATTAGACTTTTCAAAGTTGTAAACAAAATTTTATATAAATTAAAATAACATTGTGTTCCAAATTGTTCGGAAATTCGTAAGCCCTATGTTACATAAAGTTTAAAACATTTTAAATAAATAACGAAAGTCCGATATTAGAAAAGTTTAGATTCAGTTTAATAAAATCATGAAAATGCGAAGAACCTATACATTGGCAGAATTGGTCCATTTTTACTTATAGAGACTTATATTTAATATTTGTAAGAAAAAAGGCAGTTAATCTTGACCTCAAAAACATATTTTTGTTTTGAAAGCAATCCTTGAGCTAATTTTGGTTTTGAAAGCAATTTGGCATTTTTAAAAAAGTTTAGAACGTCTGATCAGTGGCGTAGCCAGGGGGAGGCCCAGGGGGCCCGGGCCCCCCCCGAAATCAAAAAAAAAAAAGAAGATATAAACTATAATTGGGCAACATAAAAAATCTTTGACGGCAACTCTATCAATAACGCGCCAAATAAAAGAACAAATCATCCTCCCAGTAACTAAAGCTTCAGCAGAAAGACGTCTTTCCACTTTAAAAAGATTGAAAACATATCTGAGAAATCATTCAGGTGAAGAGCGTACAACAAGTTTAGCTTTAATAAGTATTCATAAAAAAGTCCACATTGATATATGAAATAATCAATATATTTTGTCAAAAAAGGCGACGAATCACGGCTTAGTTTTTGGCAAAAAAATATGTTGTGCTTTAAGTTTATGGTTAATTTTTGTTTTTTCAATAAATAAAAAATTACCTTATTTTTAGTATTTTTGTGCTCAATTATGCTTATTTCATGAAGAAATTTTTGTTTAACAAGTATAATATTATCCGTTTTATATTTCCTATATTAGTGTATTAGTATAACTCACTACAAGTTTCTTTAAATGTATGTATTTTTTTATTTTAAAATTTTTTTGATTGTCCAAAAAAAGGGTTTTTTGAGCGGGGCATCCAAAAAATTTTGCCTGCGGCGGTCGGTTTCCCTACCCATTTGGCCCCCCCCCCCCCCCGAAATAAAATTCTGGCTACACCACTGCGTCTGATGATGCCAGTTTAAGCTAAAATATTTAACAAAAAAAATCAGACTGAATGAATATTTTTCTACTTCCACATGGTTATTTGTTGTTTCCTTTACACTTAAGTGATGAGAAAACTAGGCTATTTCATCCCTATTCCATATTCTTACTGTTCAGTGCTGCACATAGTGCGACCTTTAAAAAAAAATTCTCATTTTTAAAGAAAAATTCCACGAATTAACAAAATACTGAAAACATATTTTTAGCAATGAATTATTAATAAAGTAATTTAGTACCTATTATTAAATAAAAATAGTTTTAATTATTTTGAACCCTATTAAAACAAATTTAAAGTTTTACCCTTGTTAATTAAATCGCAATTTCATAATATATTGTAATTTTATTAACAACCCGTTTTAATAGGTCCGTTATAATGAGAATCCTTGGTAAATAATGAAAAAGGTTTTTGGTTTCATTAATCCCCATATTTAGTTTCTAGTTTGGTAGTTATAGTCTCTTTCAGAAAGGTGTAGAGTAATAAAAACTTATTAGGTATGCAAAGGGCCTACAGAGTGACCCAACGAATATTTAAGCCACTTTCATAATTTGGCATTGATTTTATTGCAAAATTCATTCTTTTCGTCAAGTACAGGTAGTACCATCCGGGTTTGGGCCAATTTATGTGTTTTGCCTATTGTTATCCATTTACAAACACTGGAAATTGGGTGGCAAAGGCGTGCATTATGTACATAGTATTAGGTACACCTATTTTTTATTAATAATATTCTCCTCTTGACGTTTTAATTAACGGGTCGACGGTCCGATCGATCAGGTGGTCAATATCCTACATTTTCTCCTCTTCTTTAATGGCATGATGGACTGCTTTTCGCCAGTTCTCTGGTGTCACTTCCTTAATCATCAGGTCAACAGTAGGTTAACGTCTTTCACATGGGCGCCGCCACGAAAACCTTTAGGGGGGGGGGGCATTTTTAAAAAATTAAAGGCGGTGCATTATATTACAGGGAAGAGCCTTACGAGCAATGGTCAGTACTGTCAGTACCCACCAGTTTTCTTTCAACAACATTAAATTTACAAAAAAGATATACGAGTATAGTAATATATTTAGTTGAACATGATTAAAACAGCAAACTTGAAAAAATACATTTATTTTCTAAAAAGAAAACCTAATATTAGTTATTTTTATATAAAACTCAAAAGAAAAAATAAATGAAAATCACAAAAATCAAAAGCAAATATAATTTGTTTCTTTGGCAAATCATAAGGAAACAGAAGAATAACAAAACATATTCTATTAACAGAATTCAAAACTCTTTTATATATTAAACAAGACTTAAATTTTAATAGAAGACAGAAGAAACCTAGTTCCTTAATAATACTAACTGTACAAATACATAAGGATAAAAAACAGAGCTAAACCTATGGGCAGTGAGCAGTCTTAGTCAACAAAAAGAAATTTTAAATTTCTTTTTTCGATCAGAATTTGTGTTCTGGGTAAAATCCAGGGGGGAGGGGGGCAGTCGCCCCCCCTTGCCCTTATGTGGCGGCGCCCATGGTCTTTCATATTGAATGTCATCACCCTATTATTATCCTTCACTTGCGCCCATATAAGTTCTATAGGATTTAGTTCGCAATGATAGGGCGGTGTGCGCAGCACAGTTACACTATGTTTTTCAGCTATATCTTCCATGGTATATTTCATAAAACGATGTTTGTATAAATTTGCTATGGCTAATAGTTCCTCCTTTACCAAATAATCTTCAAATTCAATACTTTTGGTGGTTAATCAGTCGATAATTTCTTCTTTTTTTCTCCAAGATGAAGTTGGCGTCTGAATGATAGCTTGCGTTATCCATAACTACTACTGAATCAGCTGGAAGATATTTTATCATTTCACCCAAACAGTCCTCAAAAACATTCGAATTCATGTCCTCGTGATAATCTCCCGAATTAAATTTCGCAATTACTTGAAATTTTAATGTTACAAATAATACAATTTTATCCTAATACCCGTTAACCTTATTCTCCAAAGATTTTTGGTTAGTTATCATAAATAATTTAATTCACAAAATTTACGTGCGCCTATGGCCGACACCGAAATTGATCCGAACTGGACGGAATTTCCTATTTTATTACTCAACACCTTTTTGAAATAAACTATAGACATTACAAAATAACCCTTTAAAAAAACACCCAATTTAATAAATTCATATATCGTTGTGAAATCAGGGACACTACAAATTCTTTGCGGAAAAACCTGAAAATGAATAGGAAATTATATTTTTATTATAAAAAGTAAGGAAATTAAACACGTATTCACTGATTGTCATTAAAATTTTCCCCCGCTGGCTCATCCTGCAAAATCCCTCGTTACGCAAAAATTCATTTTTCCCAAATGGTTTTATATAAACAACTATTTTATCGTTATCCATTTTTGTCCCAACCGCAAAGAAAAAATTTAAATATCAGCGTAAATAGAAGGGTTTCCAGCCGCGATCGTATTATTTTTTCCCACGTAATACCGCACAGTTAAATTGGCACATTCGTTTCTAATTTTCCTAATTGGGAGCCGTATAAAGTGTGTCGAAAGACGAAATGAAAAACCTAAATTAAAATTATCCTCGTTTTGTTCGCTTCAATGAAATGAAATGGAGTTTTTGAGGTGATAATATAATATTATGTGATTGCAATAGAACCACAAATTTTACCTCACAACATGGCTAGACTGTTAAAATTAATTACACTATTTATCGTTGGCAATTTAAAACCACAATATACAGGGTGGTTCCTAAGTTGATACTTCTATTTTAGCTGTGTATAGAAGGCATTAAAATAAGCAACATTTTCAAATACCTTTTTTCAAAAACCTCAAAAATAAGGTAATTACATTCATTTATTACACTATGGATCAAATACGGTCCTGCCTAACTTGCCCGTTGAATAACATTAAGAAAACTTCTTCTTCTCGGGTGTAGGATGAGCCCGCAAGGGAAAGCGTTCTACGTATAATCTCGAAGCAGCCGCACTTTGACGACACTCACCGTAAATTAGCACCATATCTACTAATTCATTGTTTTCAAATTTTACTATTTTCACATGTCAGCAATTTAAAATTAACTTGCTGCAGAAAAACACACCGCAGCGGAATGCCAAATAACTCACCAACGATCCGTAAAATGCATGACTAATGAGGATAAAACAAACAACATAAAGTATAGCCGGCTAAGTTTTGATGAACAGGTACGCACAGATTTTTTACTTCTGTATCTCGCCTCAATCAACTTAGGAATCACCCTGTATACTATAAAAATATTACACTATTAGCTGTGTAAGAAATTTACATAGATTTCATGTAATATTGTTAGAGTATTTATACCTATAGTAATTACAGTACACAAGCTCTTTGTAAAAATACACTTTATATAGGGTAAATATTAGTTGTAAAATGAACTCATTTTTTAAGAAATGCATGAAAAATAAATTTAAAACCACCTGAAGTGAAACTTTACTATTGGTAGCATGTCACCACCTGAGATGCCGATATTTTAATTGTTTCTTGTATACCATAAAATTTTTACCGGACATAATAGGTATTATTTTGGTATGAAGATATGCAAATCTTTTTCGACATAAAATATATCTATTAAATTCCAAAATAAAAAAAAATCTCTCATCCTACACATTTCATTCGGAATTCAGAATAGAGGCACAGGAGGTAAGTAGGTAATCTATAAAATAAGTCATATTTTGGAGATTTCTCGTTTTCAATAACAGGCAATACAGCATGGCAACATAACGTTTCATTTTGGTAAAACTCTTAATAAAATCGGTTTATGCAAAGTTGCGAACCCGACTTAAACGGGTGAAGGGGCCCTTTAATTAGCAATGCAGAAATAAGTCGTTTTAGCAATCATATTGCGAAAGTTTTCTTTTGTATAAAGTAATATCGTTGAAATTTTTCGAGTTTTTATTAATATGAAGGGAAAAAAATTATTATTTTTATAAAGGGAAATATTTCACAATTGATACAGACTAGAAAGTAAAAATTTTCTTAAATTGGGCTCTACTGGTAACAAGAAATGCTACCTACATCTTTAGGTACTGCCTTAAGCGCTTTGACTAATATTGTCGGATATGGATTGGTACCCTTAAGGATGGATTACTCTTTTAATAATTTGCTGTGGTGTTAAGACTCTTAATGGGGGTTGAGCTTCTTTTAAAAAATAGATGTAGTAGAAAGATAGAGTATAGAACAAGGACTTTCTAGTTCCGTAAGAGTAGTCAGTAGACGAATGTTTATAAAAATAATTATTTGGGACAAAAGGGATCATTTTAAATAGTACTGTAGTATGTAAGCAAATGATAGACCAAAGCAAAGAAGCTCATAACGAGAGAATCAAAAACAAACTTCTTGCCAGTCCTAACGGATCAAGGTCCTTTTGGTCAGTCGCTAAGGCCGTCAGCCAAAACTTTACAAAGTCAACTATTCCACCTCTAACACGTTCAGACGGCACAATAGCAACTACAGCCGGAGATAAAGCAAACCTACTTGCTGAATTGTTTTCCTCGCATTCCACTGTAGACTTCCAGGGAAAATCACCACCCAACATTCCCTCAGTTCAATCGCAAATGTCTGAAATCGTGTTCCGTCAGCGTCTTGTTAAACGGATTCTTAAAGGACTCGACGTCAATAAAGCTTCTGGTCCAGACGAAATCCCTATCATTGTTCTCAAGACATGCGCCGATGAACTTACACCAGTATTTTGTAGACTTTTCAACTTATCCTACAAAAAAGGAATATTTCCATCCTGCTGGAAGTCGGCGCGTGTCCAGCCCATTCCAAAGAAAGGTAAAAAGACCCTGCCAAGCAAGTACCGACCCGTCGCATTGCTTTCAGTAATTTCAAAAGTAATGGAGAAAGCTATTAACCAACAACTCCTAAAGTATCTGGAAGGGCTTAACATTATCAGCGACCATCAATACGGTTTTCGAAAGTCCAGATCAACAGGTGACCTTCTGACATATGTCACCCATCTTTGGAGCAACACCATCGAACATCATGGAGAATCCCGGGCTGTTGCACTGGACATCTCTAGGGCTTTTGATCGTGTTTGGCACGATGGGCTTCTAAGTAAATTGCGATCCTACGGCATGCCTAATGGATTTTGTTTATGGTTAACCAGCTTCCTTAAGAACCGTTCTCTGCAAGTGGCGATTGACGGGTTTCTCTCAGACACCTTCACCATCAATGCCGGTGTTCCTCAAGGGTCCATATTGTCGCCTACCCTCTTTTTACTGTATATTAACGACCTTCTAGTGAAAACCCAAAATCCAATTTATAGCTTTGCTGATGACAGCACACTTGTCTCATCTTTTACCTTGACTCCCCAAACATCCGCTGCCGACGCACATCTTCGCAGGCAGCATGAAGTATTGCGCCTCAACTATGACCTGGAAGAAATTTTGGCTTGGGGTGACAGTAACCAAGTCGAATTTAATGCTAAGAAAACACAGGCAGCAGTCTTCTCCAAAAAGGTTAACATTGCAGAACCGGATATAGTCATGGCAGGACACGCAATTCCCCTGGCACCGTCTATTAATTTGCTGGGGGTCAATCTGGGAGGTAATATGTCTTGGCATGATCACGTTGCCGCAATTGCCAGGGCAGCTGCACAGAAACTTGGTGTACTTTTCCGCACCAAAAGGTTGTACACACCTCATCAACTTTTGACACTCTACAAAGCCCAGATTCGACCATCATTAGAATATTGCTCTCATGTCTGGAGCTCTGCACCCAAGCACACCCTTCGGCTACTGGATTCCATTCACAGGAGAGCCGTTCGTCTGATCGGCGACCCCGAGCTGACCAAGACCCTCGATAGCCTGGAGCATCGAAGACAGGTTGGTGATTTGGCTCTCTTTTACAGATATTTCCATGGCAGGTGTTCGACTGACATTGCCGACTTGATTCCACCTAGAGCAATGCAAAACAGAAATACACGACGAACCGCTGCCGCTCATCCATATGTTGTTCAGCTTAGTACTCCTCGAACTTCATTGTTCAAGAACTCTTTCATCTGGAGAACGTCATCATTGTGGAATGAACTTCCTGAGGTCGTGTTTCCCAATGAATACAATCTTCAACGTTTCAAGACCAACGTTAATCGCTTTTTTCGCACTCGCACCGCTCCCAGAGCGCCTTAAAGGATATTTCCTACAGTGCAGGTGTTTTATCATAAAAAAAAAAAAAAAAGTACATCCAGGGGAAATCCCCTTTTTAAGTAAGTTGGAAAATTATCATTAAATGACATAGTAAGATGGATCCCCTTCTTTCATTTAGTAATGGTGCAATACTGTGTAAAAACTCGAAGGAACACTTACTCAGAGAGTTGTAAGTAAAAACTATTCAAGTGCACCGGTAACCTCTGCCCGTTTATCTACTCTACTAAGTTTAACCTACATTTTTAAGGTCAATGAGTACCTACTGCACCAGAACCAGTTTATTTTAAGTTATGGATAAGAAATATATTAAATAATAAAGAATAATGAATGAAATATTAAAAACTTAAATCAAAACCATCTAAGCTACACACAACCCAATCGCCTACCACTGCGGTACACGACAATATGTATTATTATTCTCATAATGTATTTTTATATTATTATGTGCAGTACACACATTTATATTAGCATAAACTTTTAAAAAATGGCTTTTAAAAGGTCGTTTTGGTTCTGCAAGTGGAAAATAATTAAAAACGACGCCAGACTCTTAAAATATAAAAAAAATAGGTTCTAGTCACAACTTAGTTTGGTATTTATAGAGTTTAAAATTTTATAAAATGCATAGAGAATCATTAAAAATAAAACTACCTTAAAGTGAATCTTCATCTTTACATACAATATATTTTAAACTAATTTTAAAATATGGATCTTATTATTCCGTATAATTCTTCTCATAAAAATTGCTGTAACTCTATCAAAAAAATAATTATATAACTTTGTATTGCGTTTCTTTCGTAACCACATTATTGTCACATTGTCATTCCGTATAAGTTGAAATTATTTTTCATACCGTATTCATGGCTTGAGCTGTAACCCAATACGAATTTCGTATTATGTTATACAAGTTATACGCGAAGCCGTGTATCTTCGAAAAGCATAAAGTCATATTTCCGTCATGAAACGCGGGGACATATTTAGGCAAACAAATTCCGTACATGTAGACATAATATGCTCGTATAAATATGAAAATCGTGACATGTTCTTATTTTCTATTTTGTCCTTTTTATCCTTTTAATTTTATGTTGCTTACTGTACCTCGACTTATAAAAGAAGCTGAATTGGATTGGTGATGATAATATGTTTTCGTATGTCGGAAACTGTAGGTTATTTTTATTATGTTTGCTTACATGTAATTTATTTCACGCTTTAATGCTTTTTGAAAGAAGGTTCTTTTCACAAATCGATTAGACTGGTTTATACAAGCAAAGAACTTATAGTCCAATGCTTAAACGGAATTTTAGTAAGAAAGAGGAACTTCCTTTTTATTGAACTATTAGTTATTTTGTTATACCCACTATTGGTTTTATGAGATTGAGGACTTACCTAAAAATGTTCGCTGCCGAAAATAGGCCTTCAGAAATTAACATGGGGTCCCAGGCGTCCCAATCTTTTCTTGCTATCACTGTAGAATCTTGTTGCACCTAACAAATACCTGTTTATTATAGTCTTTATGATGTTCAGTTACTACGTTGAACATTTTCTGACTAATAATAAAATTACAGTGTATTTTTTTAATTTAGAATAATTATTATTATTATACAGGATGGCGCATCGAAAACGAAACAGAGACATTTACTGGCAGCTCAGTTCTTTTTTGGAAAAACGTTCAGACTCGTCGATTTTGTTTTCAAGGGGGACACCAAATTGGTAAAAAATCACGTTAACATGTGCAGCCCCCTGGGCGGGGGTGGCACCACCCCTAAAATCTTAAATAGAAAGGGGGGTCGAGTGATACCTTATTTTAAATTCCCTTTACTACTAAACTGAAGTACATGAATTAACCATCATTATAAAGAAAATACCTTTAAAATAAGGTATCACTCGACCTCCCTTTCCATTTAAAATTTTAGGGGTGGTGCCATCCCCGCCCAGAGATTTTTTCTGACAATTTTGTGTCTCCCTCTAAAACAAAATCAACTGGTCTGAGCGTTTTTCCAGAAAGGAACTAAGCTGCCAGTAAATGTCTCTATATAGTTTTCGATGCGCCACCCTGTATATTATATAAAATCCTGGACATAATTTACAAAATACCATAAATTTGAACACTTATTTGATGATATAGAAACTGTTAAATAGTAGATCGTTGATCGTTTCCCTTTATTCGTCGACTTCTAGCCCTACTTATGAGTCATGATATGGCGAAATGCATCTAGGCATGAAGTTTGACGAAGGAAGAGAGATAAACACTTTTCATTTTAAAAATGTTTTTGATTCGAAAATTTGTGTAACTCTGTAGAGTTACTAAACTGACAGCCGTAACATATTACAGTGGAAATTAGACGGTAACTCCCTCATTCCCTGATATTATCACTGTGTTTTTTTCTTCCGAAAAAAAAAGTGATGTTATTAGAAGACGGTTTTTTCAGTCAACATATTTGTATAAACTTTAATATCGCATACCTTCATTGTTACATGTTTTGCCAGTAAGCTGTGGACCTCCTTTGACATTTCAAACCAAGTCCGACATATTAATTTTTTTTGCATATTTTACTCGTTTTCAAAAAAAGGCTTGTGTTTCAGACACGCATGTAATTTTGATTTCTAGTTTAATTTTAAAATTTTAATTAAGCGAGCTTAATTAAATAAAGTGACTCGTTATAGTTTGACGCACGGTTCTAGAGCTACAATGCCTGATAAGGCAGGGAGATAACGACCTAACTCGAATCAAAAATTACGTCAGAAGCTGTGATGTGCATCCAGACAGTAATTGTATGGACTTTACCTTATTTTAAGGGGAATTGCCTTTTTAATGCGGCCGTTATCTCCCTGCCTTATCAGGCATTGTAGCTCTAGAACCGTGCGTCAGACTATAGGTGTGTTTTAATTTTTCAAAGCAAGCCAAAATTATACAGTTATAAAAAAGTATGTGATAATAAAGTGTAAAAAAACGTGTTGAGCTATAAAACCGCGTATCTCCTCTAATAACAGAGAGAATGAAGGAAACCAAAAAATAAAATATCAGTAACATATGGACCTATAGTCCTATTTAAACTGTTTTATGTTACGGTGGCTAATATACTCCACAGGGTGATACGAATGAAAAATAAATATTACACTCGGTAAAAAATCAAAAAAGACGAAATCACGAATAGCTCCTAGTATGATATTATCAAAAACCAACCTACATAGTATGTGACTTATTTATGATGTAGCAATAATTTTGTGCGGAAGTCTTTATTTATTTAAAAGTATTTAAAGTCATTATATTTAATAATTTTTATTCATAAAGTATTAATAATTAAGTTACCAAAAAATGTATATCATAAATCAATCAAAATATCAGTTGTACCCACATATATACATACACTATATTGCTACATAATTCAATGATGCCACCACTGTAAGCAGATGATCAGGGGCCGTTAAGTTTGCGCAGATCGGAAATTTGCTTCTTGATGTAAACATTTGACAGGGCCTACTTTCAAAATATTTTTACAAGCTTTTATTTAAATTCACCCGTTTAGTTCGGGTGTGTACAGTTTATGGTCAAATAAAACTAAGTAACCGATATTTTACATACCTGAAATACCTTATTTCTGGTATTGAACGTGCAAAAAAGGATCATGCACTTTTTCCTACCGATCTTGAGACACAAGTCGCTTACAATAACAAAAATCTGGTAAAGTTTTATACCTAAATTCGCACCCAAAACTTAAAAATAATATCCATAATCACACACGAAACATCCGAACGAATACAACGTAAAAAAAGCTGGAAACGACTACAACTAACAACCTAACAAAAAAAATTGTCTGAAGTAAAGTTTTATAAATACTAACACCCAAAACTTGGAAATTATAACTACACACGAATGAACGAAATAAAAGTAGGCGACAAATAAGAATACAACGGCAAGCCGGTTTTGTTCAAGAGACCTTGGGTTCTGTTTACGTTCTGTTAGAAATCGAGTTGGTTGCCTAATTTTTTCCCTACTGCGCAAGCGCCACGACCCCCCAATCAGGTTATTTTGAATCGCACGATGGGTGTATTCTTGCTTCGTGCGGCTGCTTGTATTGGCAATATAGTGTTGTATCTCGAATAAAGAAATGCGAATCATAGTTTATGGTATAAAAAATAATAAAGGGCGAGTCATATTCCCTTCGGTTATGTTAACTTCTTATACTATAAATAAAATGCTATTTTAAACCCAATAATATAGTCTTACTATCTTTAACACTAATACAAGCTTATGGTGTTTTGACTTTACTTACCTCGTAAAAAGACACCACTCTTAAGGCCACTGTGGCGACGTACAAAGAATTGGTTATAAAATCTATAACATTCCACATATCCCTAACATACTCTTCCAGACCAACGTCCCATAATTGCTTTATCTCGCTCCATATCAGACCTAAACCGAGACAAAAGGTAATATCATGGGTGTTACGAAGTCACTAAGTAAATACGATAGGAAATTTTGGTAACAATCACCTTTAAAACACTATGAGAAGTTAAAAGTCCCTTGGAGACGACACATTTTTAGAATGATAGAAAGTTTTGGACTTGTATTGTCTTTACAACGTTTTAAATGGTAAGTATCTCCAGTGATCTATATTCACCTCAAGACGACTAGAGATATTTACCAGTTGAAACGGTGTGGTTAAACATAAATAAAGACAATACAAGTCCAAAACTCTTCTATCATTTAATAAATTTAATAATATACCACCCTTGGTACCCAAAAAGACCTAGTAGTACTATGGTTTACCATATATTTTATCAAAAGCACTATATGACTGTGTAAGATTAAACATTGATAATAGTTATGTGAATATTGTAGTATTCATTTAAACATATCTGAACTCCTGTTAAAACAAATCATTTACCGGCCATGTATAGTTAATTACCATGAATCTTGTTAATTAATGCTTATGTGAAAGCTTTGTAGAGCTCAAATTATATATAGGGTGTCCCAAGTTCGATACTTACCCTTGGGATCCCAGAAACTATATAAGATACTGCAAAGGTTAAATTGTGGCAAAATTGCATCATTTTGAGCTAATGTAGGTGATAAATTAAAAAAATTCCGACTACTTTCTACAGGCACTTTATGACGATGCATTTAAAGATAGTTTCTTCTTTAATTAACATTTT
The DNA here is from genome assembly GCA_935413205.1 of Polydrusus cervinus. Classification (NCBI taxonomy): domain Eukaryota; kingdom Metazoa; phylum Arthropoda; class Insecta; order Coleoptera; family Curculionidae; genus Polydrusus; species Polydrusus cervinus. The sequence continues at coordinate 2,390,712 of OW284514.1, forward strand.
TAAATACGGACCTGAAATTTTTTTTTTTTAAAGTATACAAACTCGAACAAAAAACACTGAAGTTATTGATGATGGATTTTCGATTCAAAACGGCGAAATTTTAAAAATAAATAATTTTAGGAATTAAACTACAATCGTAAGAAATAGTATTTAAATTTCAGGTCAGTATTTAAACATGTTCATTTTAAGATGATATCTGAAAACCGAAACGTCCTTTTTTAAATTAAAAACTACAAATGCATCGTCAAAAAGTGTCTGTAGATAGTGTTTTTCGTTTTTCCATATGTTGATAAGTAACATCACAAAAAAAAACAAAAACGGAAAATTAAATTTTTGGTTTTATCCAGAGATCTCCGGAAGTAGCCAGAATTTTTTTTAATTTCTCACCGGCATTAACTTAAACTCCAAATTATGCGATTCTGCCCCAATTTAACCTTTGCATTATCTATAAAAGTTTCCGAGATCCCAATGGTGAGCATCAAATTTGGGACACCCTTTACATACTTTTAAAATTACATGCCCATTTATTATCAAGGTGTATTGTGATAAATTTTCTTCACGTTAGCTTCTCCGCGTAAATATTTCTTTGGTATTATGATCCGAAATCGTATCAAGCCTGCTAATTAAAAGGATAAAGGTATACATTAAAATTAATACTAGACACCAAATTTCAAGCTCAAAGTAACAAAACACGAAGTTTCAAAAGCTTTATTCAAGTCATGTGTTGCATTGCTAATAAGAGACTGATTTCGTTCTGCTAAAGAAATCATTTAGTGGAGCGAAATTTTAGGGTAAATCTGCTATATTAGTATATTTCAGAAAGGTGTAGAGTAATAAAATGGGAAATTCTGTCCAGTTCGGCTCAATTTCGGTGTCGGCCATAGGCGCAGGTGCATTTTGTGCATTAAATTATTTATGATAACTAACAAAGAAAAAAAAGATCATTTGATAAAGAAGGAACTATTAGCTATATCAAATTTACACAAACATCGTGTTACGAAATATGCCGTGGAAAATATAGCTGAAAAACATAGTGTAACAGTGCTGCGCACACCGCCATATCATTGCGAACCAAATCCTATAGAACTTATATGGGCGAAAGTAACAGGATTTGTAGCAAGACACAAAACGACATTCAAAATGAAAGATATTAAGCTACTGCTTGATCAAGCCATGAAGGAAGTGCCACCAGAAAACTGGCGAAAAGCAGTCCATCATGTCATTAAAGAAGAGGAGAAATTGTGGGATCTTGACCCGTTAATTATAACGTCAAGAAGAGATGTCAGTTCCTCAGATGACGAAATATAATATTATGATTTTTTATAATTTAATTTCTGTATAATGTATTTTTTGTACTTTATATTTTTTTATATTGTTTAATAAAAAATAAGTGTACCTAAGACTATGTACCGGGTGAGTCAACGATTGCGCGGAATAATTTTATGCCTTGAAGATAAAATTTGTCGACAATAAACTTTTATGTTAAGGTATGGTTGGATATCAGGCACATTTTAAAAATATTTTGAAATATACAGGGTGCGCCCAAAAAGTAAGGTGTCAATAAGGTACATTTTTTTAAATGAGAGACCCTATATATTGTATTATTTTCTGATTCCTCACACAATTCTACGCTTATTTTGTAAATGTCATATGTCTAAATTCAATAGTTTTTGAGATATTGACGGTTAAAATATGGCATTTTCAGACATTGACAGGCTGTAGCATTGGAACGGTTCATCTTAGAGAAAAATGATTTTCACCTCCCTATCTTAGTTTTTTATTCTCTATCCAAAGAAAGCAACCTCCGGTTTACCATGTTAAACAAAAAAAACGGTTTTAACGGTTTAACATGTTAAACCGGAAGTAGTAACTTTTAGATAGAGAATAAAAAAGTAAGATGGGAGGTGAAAACCATTTTTCCCTAAGATGAACCGTTCTAATGTTACAGCCTGTCAAAGTCTGAAAATGCCATATTTTAAACGTCAATATCTCAAAAACTATTGGCTCTAGACATTTCACATTTACGAAATAAGCGTAGAACTTTGTGAGGAATTAGAAAATAATACAATATATAGGGTGTTCCATTTAAAAAAATGTACCTTTTTGACACCCTACTTTTTGGGCGCACCCTGTATGATTCAAAATATTTGTAAAATGTGCCTGATATCCAACCATACCTTAACACAAAAGCTTATTGTCGACAAATTTTATCTTCAAGCCATAAAATTGCTCCGCGCAATCGTTGACTCACCCGGTACATAATGCATGCTTTTGTCACACCATTTTCAGTGTTTGTAAATGGATAAAAAGATACAAAACCCATAAATTGACCCAAACCCGGGTGGTACCACCTGCACTTGATGAAAATAAATAATTTTGTAATAAAATCAATGTCAAATTATAAAAGTGGCTTAAATATTCGTTGGGTTACACTGTAGTCCCTTTGCATACCTACTGAGTTTTTTTACTTTACACCTTTCTGAAATTTTTCCATACATTACGGGGTAAAATATAAAATATTACCGAATTGTCTTTTTAACTAATAAAGCAACTGTTTAACTAAAATTCCTTTTTATGCGTTTCATTAATTGGACTATAATAAAGTATTCAAAAATTCAACGTTAGATCTGTCACTCATTGCGAATTGTTACAGTAAACAAACAAAACTGAATTTTGATTTTGTGCCGTATTTGTCATCAGTATTAATCACCATAATATCGACCGCAATCATCAGCTACACTAACTCAATAAACTACCGCCGTTCATTTATATTCAAGGATCGCCCAGGTTTGTTCCTGAATTCGCGATTTGTTTTCGCTTCTTTTACTTTTGCAGATAATGCCTGGATCCCAATTTCATGTAACAGGAAAAAGTAAGTAATCAAAGATCAATAGGAGGTATCTGGATTTAAGAGCTTTTGTCTCTGGAAAAAAACTCCGGGTATTTGAACAGCTTTTTTAAAATACCTTTATTTAGTTTTTTAAAGAACATTTGTCTGGAACGGAGTGCCGTAGCTTTTTAAAACAAGAATTTTGTTGTTTTGTCTAACGATAACCGATTGAGTTTAGAATGTAAGATTTAATACTAAAAAAATTACCGGAAATTGTACATTAAGTCCGTACAATTACTGGATGGATGCACTTCACAACTCGCAAATCCGTAATCATGGCAGAAACAAAAAATAAGGTAGGTCTGTTATTAATTAAAAGGTTCTGTCAATTGACATAACATTTATTTTTCTACTACTGTATAAATAAATTAACTTTCGGGCCTTAGCAACACGACAGATAACGAAAGTAAACATTCGAATTACCTGAATATTATACGTTGCTAGCTATGTAAAGTATTACTTTCGGTGCCAGGACAAAAAAAAAACGGATTATTTTACAGGTGGAAAATCCTTATTTTATTCGAACTGACAGACTGACAATACTCAAGTAACTCATGGATTATTTTACAGGTGGAAAAAAAACTTATTTTATCATTTTAATTTGAATAAAATAAAAGTTTATTACTTAATCATATATTGATCAGAGAACAGTAGTAGAAAAATGTAATACATTACACGATGCGAAAGCCTTTTTTGGTGGTCGGAGGTATTAAATCACCTCGGCTTCGCCTCGGCAATTCAAAAACCTCCTCACACCAAAAAAATTTACTTTCGAATCTAGCAATGTAAATAACTATTTTCTACGACCACTTATAAAAATGAGAAAAACAGCACGGTTAATTTGGCTAGAAAGCGCCGTATATCACACCCGTGTTGAAAAAAAATGTTTTTTAACACTAGTGTTAAAATATGAAGGCACACTATTTAATTTAAACATATGGTGCCAATTTGACAGACAACCCCTATTTATTAAAAATAACAAATTTTAGAAAGCACTAATTGTAAAGTGTTTAACTTATTTATCATTTATTTGTCGAGTGATTCAGAATTAGACTGTGAAAATACGCCATCTGAAATTATAAAGAGATAATATACTGAAAAATCTATTACCAGAAAAAACAAATCGCGTTGAAAAGAGTGTCATGTATTAAACAACAAATCTTTATCGCTAACGATAGCGTAGAGAATAGAGCTCTAGCCTATAGATCGTAAGGTCCTAGGTTCAAATCTCACCAGGAGTAATTGACTTTTTTTTAAAAACACTAAATAATTTATAGAAATGTTTTGAAATCTTCCTTATTGGGTAGATTTTTTAAATTTATGTTAAAAGCATCTTTCCTTGATTAAATTTAAAATGTTTCAGTCTGGTTAATCTAGAAGTCAATCCAGGATTAGTTCTTCCTATTATATATAAAATACCAATTACAGAATTTTTTACAATAATGCTTTGTGGGTCGTAGGAAAAATAGTGTAAAATACTTAAACTCGGAGAATGTCTGCACTCGGCTGACGCCTCGTGCTAAATATCTCCTCGTTTGAAAAGTATCACTTTCATCACTTGAAGGGTAAGGGGAAAAAACCGACGATGTCACAAAACTGACTTAAAGAGTAAACTGAGTTTATATTAATAATCTCTTGTTACAGCCTTAGAAATAAATAAAACTGCATGACAGTATTTTTAACATAATGTATTACTGTATAATTAACTTTTCACAAAAGAATTTTAACTTAAGGTTAGTTAGTGCAAAAATTTGGACTACGTCGGTTTTTTCCCAGTAGCGCGCGGACAACGTCGGTTGTTAACCAGTATAGGTATATTAAAAAGTCTTATTATTCGGACATCGTCTGTTTTATTGGCTTACAATTTAAAATGTGTTTGGGACTTAAAATTGCCAACATAACTAGTTGAATACTTTAAAATTCCTATAAAATGGACATCGTCGGTTTTTTCCCCTTACCATTAACTTGATTTATGTAATATACTATTTCAAATCTCATTTTGTTTAGTTTATGTTTTCATTAAAAGCAAAAAAAGAAATGTTCATTTTGAAGCTTATTTAAATCATGACGGAATTGAAAAATATACGATTTAATCAACGACATGACTAGAATCAAAAATTACGTCAGAAGCTGTGACGTGCATCCAGCTAGTAATTGTACGGACTTTAGTAGCAGTTCTACAGCGCTAAAATAAAGGGGCTGGCGTCCAAACACCAAACCAATAGACCCTTTTCTCCTTTTGCTAATTACTTTTTACATTTATAATGCATGTTTTCGGCCATTGTTTGAAATGCTTTGATTAATATCCGCTTTTTCCTTTTAATACTGTAAATCAAGTCTTCCTATTAAAAGAATAATTTATAAACATCGGACGTGTTTCAGCTTTAAAATTTTAAATGTAAAATTGCGCAGCATTAAAAATATTATGATAAATACCTCACTGTTCAATAAGGGAAAAAATAGCCCAGTGGCATAAAGCTCTACTTTATGTCGCCTACGTAATTCGCAGACTTTATGTTTCTGCAGCATAAAATACATTTTTTACAAAATATTTTTCATTTATTAAGAGATAGGTTAGCCTTAGGTAAGATAAATCTATCGACTTACCACTTACGTATGCTAAAATAATCCATTCGACTAGGGACGGCTTTGCACCTCGTTGAATTATAATGTCTTCGTCGCCGCCATTAAAAAATAGCTGCCGTTGTGAAGCCAAAATTAACATAACTACAATAAAAAAATTAATTGGATGATCTCGTTGATTAAAAAACAGAGATAAAAGGACGTGGTTTGAAATTGCCAAAATTAAATTAAACTTTGTCTCTATTAGTTAATTAATTAAATAAATCAAAGAAAAACAGGTAATTTTCTTAAATAGTTTAAGATAATTCTGACTTTATTCTAGTCGTTGGCTATTTTTATTTTGATTTTAATTTTTTTGCGCTTATCACAGTAAGACCGACTATTAGGCTATATCAGTTAATTGAATGGTCCAAAGGGACAGTGGCGTAGCCAGAAAATATGCTCGGGGGGGGGGGGGGGGCTCAATAGGCGTAAGTAGAATTTTTTTTTTTCTGGAGAGAGAGAGAGAGAGACAGTCGGGACTACATATATTTTATGATATTGTACCTAGTGACGACGCGACGGGGGAAAGCGCAGCAAACGAAAAAATTTCTAGGCCACGCCCAAAGTTCGTTTAAAATTCACTATCAAATTTCGAAAATTAAATTATTACCTTTTCCCCTCTGCATGGTTGCCTTGCCGTTCTGCCCTTCTTTCGAATTAGGCTTTTTTCCTCTTCGTTCGCTGCCAGGGCCATTCCCGAGGGGACCTACAGTTTAACGTGGGTTCCGAACCACGATCCTCAGTCATGCGATACCCCCCAAGGGCTATCAACCCTTGGTTTATTGCCATTGCATGACCTACCGATTGGGGAGTGTGTACCTTCTTCCGCACTCCACGAGATGTCCGATCTCATCCGGCCTGGTTACCGGCGTGAATGGGGTGGGTTCGGAGATGATACCTTTTACACTCTTCCTGCATTCTTAAATCCACTAAATTTCGGACATACTTTTTTTATTATACATATGCCCACTCCGGGAATCGAACCCGGGTCGCCGCGGTCGAATGCCAGTAGCTCTACCTCTGAGCCACAACCGCGGTTTCTCTGCACGGTTGGATTAAATTTGTTTTTGTAAATGTTTTTTTTTCCTTTTTTTTTGATATTCCTAGCTGGGTCTTTATTAAAAAAGAAAACTTTTTTTATATTTGTGAAAAATATGAATATTGGTGTCAATCCAATATTTTAACATAAGACGTATGAATGACTCTAACCAGCGTTTTTCGGGCTCGGTTTTTTTTTGATTAAAAATAAAGTGAATATCGCTCACTACGCCAAAATTGCTGATTTTTTTAGAAATCATGTGTTTTGGGAGCGTAGATCTAAGAGCAGTTTTTGGTGCAAATGCTTAAGTTTTAAAATACTCCTTCTTAAGTGCCGTTTTGTATATTCATAATAAAGTATTCTCGTTTCTTTCCGGAGTATTTTATTTATTTTAAATTATCACACTTCTTCCATAAAAAACGTTTCAATTAAAATTTTTACTTTAATTTTTATCTTTAAAAATAAATACCTAATTGTGTTTTGTTTTTGTTGTAAAAATATTTTATTGCATTGGGTTATATTTTGGTTGATTTAAAAAAGGGAAAACGGAACAGACAAGTATATAATAGAAAAATACTATAAAATATTATTCGTTTTACTCGTTTTTCTAAAAAAATTATGATATAAAAACATATATTTTTACCCTAAACATTTTTTTTTCTCAAAGCAGTGGTGTAGGCACAGCTGCGACTCAATACAATTTTAACCAAAAAATATGTTACGCCACTGACATTTTCGAAACAATTGCTTTATTATTACTTATAATATGTATCTAAGCAAAAGAAGTATTTTTCTACTTTCTCTTAAAACTTACCGTTTGGAAAAACAATTAAAATAATAATTATTACAGAGACGAAGACATTAACTTGAATTTAGTTAAGCGATTTTTGCTTAATAAAGATTTCCATAAATTATTATGTCAATAAGCGATGCTTAATTATTATTTTAATTATTTTCTTTGAAAGGTTTTAAGAGAGAAATAATAAAGCTAATGTGTCGAAAGTATCAGCGGCGTAACATATATTTTGGTTAAAATTTTTATGAGGCGCAGCTGTACTCACACCATTGCTTTGAGAAAGCATATAGCATGTGAACTTTTCGAATTAAAATTGGTCAAGGAATTACCCATTAGTATCATTAAGTAACACCCTAGGGGGGGGGGGGGGCTAAATAAAAAAATGTTTTGACTACTTTTCGATTATGGTATCATAATAATACCGTATGATTTATTTTTTCGGAGTAAAATCAAAAAATGTGTTATTATTACAAATTGCGCCCTTTAGCATTTTTTTTGATAACTATTATGGACAACTAAATACGATTGGTGAAAGTGCATACATTTTTTTTCCAAACAGTCTTTAGTTTGCTAAAATCGGATAAGTCGTTTATAAGTTACAGCGATTTAAATGATTACACATTCAACCGCTTCCCCCCCTTTTATTAAAGTCGGTACGCCAATGAGCATAAGACTAAAATGATGCATAATTGTCCAAGCTTTTCAATGGTGTTATCAAAGATATACCTTAATGTGGAATTTTCGGAGATATGTAAACTTTTAAAATTTACTTTTCAATTACGCCCTCTTGCGGCAAAATGCGGAACTTAAAAATTATTTCCAGGATTTTCTCATGACCACTTTAGTTATAATTTTTTTTTCCTGAGTTTCTATGCCCAGTAGTTTCCGAGATACGGCCGAGAGCCATTCTTAGTGGGACACCCGGTACATAGGAAATAATTTCACTTAGCATTAATATTGAATTATTGCTTTTACTCCTATTTTTAAAAAGAGCAATAACCGAGCAAGCATTTGAAGCGATTTTGGATCTTATGGTCGTAAGTTCAAACACCGAACCTTGACATTTTTTAAAAGATTTTACCGGTTCCCGCAGATCACCGAAGTTAAGCGATGTCGAGCGCGGTTAGTACTTGGGCGGGTGACCGCTTGGGAACACGGCGTGCTCTTGCCTCAGGGAAGAGTGTAAAATGAATCGACACCTAGCCATCCTATTCACGCCGGACAGGCCGGATGAGATCGGATATCTCGTAGGATGAAGGTGCCGTTTCACACTCCCCAGTCGGTAGATCACATTTGTGGTCGATGACCGGTTCAAGATGGCCTACGTAGTCGGCGAACCGTAAAAAAAAAAAAAAAAAAAATTTTAAAGATTTTTATAGTATAAGGTTTGTAAGTTGGGTAGCAGAAAAAAACCCACAACTCGAGTAGATTGTCCTTATCTACTGATATTTTACAAACTACTCTTCCCTTATTGCTTTTTCGCTGTACCTTTTAAAGCGAAATTTGATATTTTTATATAACTGAGATGTTTGTTTCCTAATAGCTTGTGTTTCTTTTCGTATTTGTAACTGTATTTTATATTCGTAATGCTATAACGGTTCTGAAATTGAAAAAAATGGGTAGAAGGTAATCTAAAAGTATATTAAAATGGAAAATAATATAAGTGTAACTTACAATGGTATCTATTTATAGTATAGCTGGGACGCCAAAAAAAGTATTACCATTGTAAAATAGGATGACACACGCTCTTTTTAATGAAGCAATAAAAGCAAAAACCCAATGCAATTTAAAAACAGACTTGATTGGGAAATAAAAGACTGGAACATTTTTTTGTATATTATACGATGTAACCGTGACTCTGACTGTAATAAGTAAAAAAAAATACTGTAATATATTTGTGATAATACCAAAGAGTGACACTTGCATAAAAAATAGACTGGATAGTCTCATCGGGGTTCCCCCGCTTACTATTGACAATAATAAATAATAAAAATATTAATATTAATAAAAATAATATGAATAATAACAAACACACGCTGTTTTATTCCATAAATCTTTTTACCGGCACCAGAAATAGTAAAAAGGATTAATGACAATTTAAAACAAAAGATTTTTACGATTCTGCTTTATGGATCACAACAATTTAACGTCAGGGGAAATCAGAGGAAACAGTAACACTTTTGGATTTGTCGGCAGAACAGGGCTGGAACGATAAACCCAAAAAAAAACTTCTCCAATATGTGCTAAAAGCACAGAAATGAAATAATCGACGTCCGCAATTAATTCACAAGTACATCAATCTTTTTCAGTCTACGATAAAATAACAATTGACCGTCTTGTATAAAAAATAACTATTAGAAAAGTATTAGAAAAACGGTTAAGAATATTATTAAAAAACAAATATTTTGTTGATAATTTATCATAATTATAAGCATTGTTTCCTCTAATCTTTTAATTTTTTTTCTATTTTATTGTAAGTTAAAATTTTGAGGTTATTTATTTTTGTAATTAAGGCATACTTGGACTATGTTTTTACAACTAATTAATACGAGACCACAACCTCATTTCAGGTAAGAAATAAATTATAGAATGGTGACAGCTGGTTGCTGTGGTTAGTCCATGACACTGTTGACCCCAATTTCCCCTAGTTATATTTGTTGCATTGGTCCATTCCAAGAGACAGTCTCGGGGGGGTATAAAAGTTTTTTTTATTTTACTCCGAATCCCAGCAAAAGAAAGTTTGATACGTTACTTAGAAAGGTCGTTAGGTTGGCAAGGTGCCCCTAATCTAGAGAGTTGAAGAGAGAAAGTTAAATATTTGACTTGTTTGAGCCTCAAGGGGTAGACTCCTGGGAAGAAAGTGAAACTAACAAAGTTTTTTTAGGATATTAGTTGATTTTACTTTTTAATAAATAGAACGTATTTGGTACAAATGACTTTCAAAAGTACTTCGGTAAAAATCAATACTATAACATATATGTAGATATATTCAAAATTCGTGTTTTTAAATACTGTGATCCGTCCGGATCCCTAAAAATTGAGGGACGAAGAGTGTTTTTTGAGAGATGAGGAGTGGGAGCCTGCATAGGAGAGGAGGGATCATGAGTCCCCCTGAGATTTGGTCAAATATTTTTTTTTAATGATAAATATCAGTGACGTGCAAAAAATTCAATTGGGTTTGATCGGGATTCACGAAGTCGTTTGTTCGTTTTGAATCACAACGTTTCAACTAGTAAGTATCTCCAGTCGTCTTCAGGTGAATACTAATATTCAAATTATTATTGAAACGTTGTGATTCAAAACAAATAAAGACAATGCAAGTCCAAAACTCTACTGTCATTCTAGCATTGTTTTGTCAAAGTTATTACAAGAACAGGATTTAAAAATATGTATATTTTTTTATTTTGAAAAATTTATTAATTTACCAAAAAGGGTTTTTGGGCGTGATACACAAAAAAACCTACGGCGCTTTGTTCTAGTCCTAGGTGAAGTACATACAAAAAAAGATTTTGTTCAAATAACCCCCTTTCAAAACGAAGTTCTGGACCCTCACCTGTTAGCCCGCCCTTTTTTTTTCGAGGGCTCGTCCGTGCGCCGGATGCACTTAGGCCAGGTTTGGCCAATTGTGCTTACCCTGTTTGGTTGTTACACCCACCAGTGATGTAAAATAAATAAGGACTCGTTACAAAGTAAGCGTTACTATGTGATCACTAAAAGTAACGAGTCCTAATGTTATAAAAGACTCGTTACTTTTGGCATTTCGTTACTCTGAATTTAAATCTAACTAGTAACTATTCTACCCAGAATTTTACAGCGGGCGGTTTCGCTCGTGGACTTGATAGCCAAACGGATGACAGACAAAACGTATCATAATTATTTTTCGAGCTGGATTTTGTTTTTACCTCGTCAGGCGGCCGATGGCGTGTCGTTTTGCATGTATTTTGGAGAGATGGCGTATTAATATGTATTTGGTTAATTTGTTGTCGGGAAGCCATGTTGCCTGTTGGGTTGAGGAAATACAGGACTGGAAGTTACCATTGAGAGATGAAAGCAATGTTTATTCTTATGTATTTTTAATTTATATTTCTTTTTTAATTTTAACAGGCACTTATTTTATAAACATAATATAAATTGAGTATTCTGTTTCTTAGATTGTATAGCGTAAACAAATTGTGTTTAGTCAAGTTCACTTCGCACACTGGTATTTAGAAAATTATAAAATAATAGATCTTCGATTCCTAGAATCAGATGCCCAAAAGCAGAAACGAAGTGTTATTTGTTTATATTTTGTGTAAATTGAGAACAAGTAAATCTATTTTTTAATCAATACGCCATGTTCTATTCCTATTTCTTTATATTGTATGTTTTTATGTGTTTCTTAATCACATATTTGAGAATTGACAATAGTACATAACCTAGATTTAATATATTTATACTACAAAACATGAGTATTTGGCCATCGATCAACCATATTTTTATTTTTAAAAGTAACGATTTACATAAAGTAACGAGTCCTGAGTAACGAGTCCTAATACCCAAAGTAACGAAACGGTCCAAGTCCTCAAAAGTAACGAAAATTTACATCACTGACACCCACTCTGTGATCCCAGTTCCTTGCCTAGCCCGCCCTTTTGTTACACTTAAAGCCTTTTTAAAAAGATACTTACATAAAAATGTAAAATAGCTCGCCGAATTGCAAATAAACTTTATAAACGGCTTTCTCATAGTTTGTCCAATGACAGAATGAGGCGCCACAATATAAGCAATTGAAAAGAAGGGAAATAATATTCCTATTCTGACGATCTCGAAGGCTTGAAGAACCATATTTTTTCGACGGAATCCTGGAAGACCCTCGTACCATATTGACGCCAGCAGCTGTTGGACGTTGGAATGTGCGACAAACTGAAAAAGAATAGAGAGCGTCTTTAAAAAATATTTAGATCAAAACTGGGGGACGAAAATATAACGGCGATTTTACATATTTTTTTGTTGACAGTTTGATAGAATAAAACTTTCTGAGCTGAAGTATGTGCGTTTAAGGTACGGAAGTATCCCTATAACATGGTAAAAAAAGTAAAAAAAAATTGAAGACAAGCTTTTATTTAAAAAAAGAAATAACATTTACGAAAATAAGCAGACTTTTGATTAATTTTTTTGGGCGAGCACTTTACTATTTATTGGGCCACCCGATACCCAGTGGCGTAGCCAGACTCTGAGGGCAAAATCTTTTGGGGGGCCCCATGTTTTGATATGTATTCTAATATTTACTTATGTTTTGGAGCGGAGTGAAGATATATAAATAAAAAAAAAAAATTTTCGTTTTTTCAATAGAAGGCCGTAACTTAACTATTCGGACGTAACTTTTAATTCTAAAAATAAAATAGTGGAATTTAGTGCCCATTAAAATATATAGAAAGAAACTTAGCGGCAAGCGGACAGAGTAGTGCATCTATCTTTTGCATTAAAGTACACAGGGACGTCAAAGGTAATGGGTTCCCTGGGGCACAGGTAGAAAATGACAGGCTGTGTCGTCCTTGTTGGCACTCATTGATTCCGGCAGATGGCGATACTAAGTTTTCATTATATTTTTATTCGTAAAAAAATCTTCAAACCTTGCTGTAGTGGGAATTGCTTATATGTTATGGCTTTCTGATGAATCCTAACAAGGACGAAACAGCCTGTCATTGTTTACCTGTGCCCCAGGGAACCCATTACCTTTGGCGTCCCTGCGTGTACTTTAATACAAAAGATAGACGCACTACTCTGTCTGCTTGCCGCTAAGTTTCTTTCTATTCTAAAAAACTTGTACAAATGAAAATTGTATCCGAAGTAATAAATAAAAACACTTTAATATAAAATTTTTTTAAAAAATTTAATCTTTTTCATATACACTACAATTTTATAAAATTTTAAAGAGCTCTTTTTTAGTTTAAGGGGACGCAGCAACAGCAACTTGCTCAGCTCCATAATTAACAAATGTGCAAAATATCGATTTTCCAGATTGAGGTTTATTTAAACCAATAATTCGATTTTTAGTCTATTTGTGAGCAAAATTCTTATCCATCTCAGTCGCCCACTGATGCTCTCTCTTTCTAACATTAGTGATGAACCCCATTCTCGGCTACGCGTCACGAATTGGCTGACCGCTGCGCTGGCTTCCGTGGACCAAACATTATGAAAACTGTAAATGCGGTTAACCATCCTCATGAAACAAAATTTAAAGAAATATTTTTTAGTAATAAATTACATGTACAGTACAATGTTACCAGGGCGGGTGGTCGACATTGCCCCCCCCCCCCGGTTGGCTACGCTACTTTCTATACCACATAAACTACACCAAATCCGATCTTTTAGAAGAAAAAAAAATGCAAAAAAATACTTCTCAAATGCCGAAACGACATATTGAATTATTTATGTCCGACAATTCTTGCTTTCGTACATTCCACGCGACTCGGCGAAATTTTTATGGTATTTTAATCCGAAAAGGCGGGCAAAAAGAGTGCTTTTAAGCGGCATTAAAAATATATATATTTAGCTCAGGTTTTGGAAGAGGATTTTTTGTCACTGTATATTTACTTCAAAGATACGCAGAGACAGGAAATGGCATTAAGGATTTTAAGACGGGCCATTTTTCCTAAAAAATATTTTTTTAAATCTTTATTTCCGTTTTATGTTTAGTCCTCTTATATCTCTAGCTTGGTCATATGACGTCATTCATTATAAAGTAGAAAAGTACCAAAGATTTTAAGAAAAAAATTACTTTCACTGTAGCCCAAGGGCGAATTTAGCTGGGGTTATGGGCAGAGCTGTGAGTAACTTAAGTAACTAGATACTTAGTATCTTAGTTCTTTTTTGAATCATGCCAAAAGTAACTGTAACTTCGTTACTTTTGAAAAGTAACTTGTATCTAGTTACTTTTTAGAAGTAACTATACACTTAAAAAGTAACTAGATACTTTTAAAGTAACTAGGTTCCTTTTAAAGTAACTAAGTTCCTTTTAAAGTAACTAAGTTACTTTTAAAGTAACTAAGTTAGGTACTTTTAAAGTTCCTCTAGGATACCAATTATGCACACGTGCCGTCCATCAGATGATGACCAAGGGACGATCGGCGCCGTTAATCAGATTTTCACGAAGGGACGAGCGGCGAATCGCGAGTGTCAAACAGCAAATTGGTTGGAACGTGAAATTTCTTGGAAAGCATTTTATTCTACTTGTTCGTTGTTCGAATTAACACTTCTTAGTTTAGTTTTTTGATGGTAATAATAGTGGTAGTGTGGAAGGAAAATGAGTTATCACTACCTGGTAAATTTATGGTATCTATTTCAAAAGCATCTTAGTAACTTTTAGAGTTTCGTAGTTGCAATTAAAATAACTAGTTACTCAAAAGTATCTTAGTTACTTTTAGTAACTAGTTACAATCAAAGTAACTAGTTACTTTAAAAGTATCTTAGTTACTTTTAAATTATCGTAGTTACAATCAATGTAACTAGTTACTGTAAAAGTATCTTTGTTACTATAACTAGTTACTTTAACTAAGTAACTAAGAACTAAGTTACTTTTAGGTAAAAGTAACTATTCCTTATAAGTTCTAGATACATTTGCAAAAGTATCGAAAAAGTAACTAGTTACTTTTCTGAAGTAACTTTCACAGCTCTGGTTATGGGGGCAATGCTTACAAAAAATATATGTTTCAGGGAGGGGTTTATAGTAAATATATCCAAGTAATCCACTATCAAAAAAGTACCTCAGGCAGTGATAACGATTTTCGGTCGAGAATATGGTGAAAAGGAAAAAAAGAGAAATATTTTTATTAATATTTAAGGGAATTGACAAAAAAAACTATAGCATTTTTTATTTCCAATCATAACCATAATAACAAGAACAGCACAACAATCGTAAATCTAACACAAATAAAAAAAGGGAACACATTCGATTGCTAGTGAAGGCAACAAGGAATAAAGTACTAACAGAAATAGAGCCGCAGGCGAAATAATTTTAACCTACATTGTATGTTCCATATGACAGCTGAGGATAAAAATATGAGTATTTTAGATTGGTGTGATGCATCCTTAAGGAAACTAAATTTCATAAAACCACTTAAAACAGTATTTTATGAACATGTTTCTTTGACTACACAAATAAGGCCGCTGCATAAAAATGTAGACGTGGATTGATTGTTTGAAACGATAAAAATTTTCTTATCGCGGTTTACGGGCAGGTTCATTCTCGGCCGCATTTTCCTAATGATAGCAAAGGAAATTACGGTAGAAGAAATTTATAGGGTGGCACAATTTAATTATGTTTCGTATATTTTATTAAACTTAAAAAATTAAAAAAAAACATATCAATCAAATAATTTAAGTCAAAGTGTAAGTATATAAAAATAAATAAAGATTTTTTTTTCATTTCATCAGATCCATCCCTAGCCGTGTTTCGTCATATCGTATCTCAACAGTAGAGCTAGGATTAAACGTAAGAAAGGAATAACCCAAAACTGCTTAAGCAGTATTTGGTGAAACACAGCAGCAATATGTATGTATGTAATATCTGTGTCGTTTTTAGGCACTAAAAAACTCAATAATTTGATAAGTCTTTGTAATTCAGGCCAGCAAGAACCGCTATTTAACAGAGAAAATTTTAGTGAGGTATAATCTACTTAAGTAAATTTTTACCTGAAATTTCCATTTAAAAATTACTTTTTACTTCCCAATTTGGCTGTAAATATTTAGAAAATTTCCAGCTGCCGTAGTATATAAACTATAGAAAGGAAACTTCCTTTCTTCTCTCTAATTTGTTAATATTGTGTAACAAGCTTCGCTTTTTTTGTACATAGAAACTGCTTAAAATGAATAAACATTTTTAGTCTTTTAGTTCTGAACTGAAAAGATTTTTTTTTATTTATTTGGACGACAATTACGTATAAAACGGAACACGTAGGTTAAGAAATAGAGAGAAAATTTCCTCATGTATGAAGGACTCACGGGAAAAAGGGGGAATATCAATTTTTGTTATTTTTAAGTTTGGTATCGCTGCATACAAATTTCAATGCGATCTTTTTGGCTATCTACGTTTCATTGCAATAAAGCGAATGGTCAAGATTTTATTGGGAACTTGGAAAATGGGGAACGTCGCAGCGAAACAGCAAAAGAAGGAAGAGTGTCAACCTGACCACTTTATCTTTTTCTTGACTCGTAACAAAAACGTATCGCGACCATCGCGTTAGTAATTTTCATTCACTTTCATGTGTTTTCGTTTTTTTTAAGAAAATAAAATTAGTTTTCTTTCAAATTAGGCTTTTTTCCTCTTCGTTCGCTGCCAGGGCCATTCCCGAGGGGACCTACAGTTTAACGTGGGTTCCGAACCACAATCCTCAGTCATGCGACACCCCCCAAGGGCTATCAACCCTTGGTTTATTGCCATTGCATGACCTACCGATTGGGGAGTGTGTACCTTCTTCCGCACCCCACGAGATGTCCGATCTCATCCGGCCTGGTTACTGGCGTGATAAAATTAGTTACATAAATAACAGAATAAGGGGAAATGTCAAAAATTCGTAATTTTTGACAATCCCCCTTTTTACATAAAATAATAATTATTTTCTTTGCACTTATATTATTAATTTTTTTCTGTTTATATCAGTTTGGTTTCTACAAAAGAATAAATTTTGCGCTTCCCATTTTCTAAAACTAAAAATCATACTTCTCAATAGAGTGCCGCATTTTTTGCTTATTACAAATTTTCTTTCGAAAATCCCTATTTTTATTTATTCAAACTAAAACTTAAAGTGTCTTTTCTATGTCTCCTAATAACTAGAGCTGCATTTGAATTATTTTCAGTAGCGGTTTGAATTGAATGTCTTTCAAAAAGCTAGAATTTTACAATTTTTATGAAATAAAAAAGAGTATTCAATTTTAATAAAAGACTGCATGCTATGAAATAATATTTATTTCTTTAGAGTTATGTGTAAAAGAAAAGAAGTAAACTCTCCATCAAAAACCGCTTGACATTGAGGCACCTCAAATTAGGCATATACGTAGATAAGAATTGACCAAATACTGAGGGTTAAACAATGGAAAAATGATAAGATTAAAAACTATACCATTAAAACCAAAGGTCTATATAGATAAGAAATTAAATCCAACTGTAATATTTGTAAACAATACACAAGATGTTTGTTTAAAGGGAGAGACAATGACGTTTCTTGAACGGCAGTAGAGTTTTGGACTTGCATTGCCTTTATTTGATTGGAATCACTACGTTTCAACTGGTAAGCATCTCCAGTCGTCTTCAGGTGAGTACTGAGTACGACTTGAAGACGGCTGGAGATGCTTACCAGTTGGAACGTAGTGATTCTAAACAAATAAAGACAATGCAAGTCCAAAACTCTACTGCCGTTCAATACACAAGATGTTATAAGAAAAACCTTTTTATTTATTAAAAGAGTATTTCTTTGGGTGTCTAGTTATCAGCGGCGGCGCCAGGGGAGGGCCAGGGTGGGCACTGGCCCACCCTGAAAACATCAGTGCCCACCCAAAAGTGACGGTTTTGCAATGGAATCTCCGGGGGAAGGGGGATTTGACTATGAAAGTTTTATTGTATGTTATTTTCAAGAGAACGAGGATGACCCTTTTTTTTTAGACGCCACTTTGGATAAAAGGGGGATTTTGTTTTTTTTTTACTCATTACTTTTGTCGGGATTTGCCCTTTGCGTAGGTTGTGGAGGTGTAGTGTTGTGGTTGTCGGGTTCGCCTTTTGTGTAGGGGTAGTTGACCTTGTTTTTGAAGTCATTTTTTTTGGTACTGCTCACTCTAAAATCATCGGGCCGGGCCCATTTGTGCCCACCCATCCCAAAAATCCTGGCGCCGTCACTGCTAGTTATTATTATTATTATTATTATTATTATTATTATTATTATTATTATTATTATTATTATTACAAAGAAGAGTTGAGGTTGAAAACCTATAAACTCTATTATACTTAAACTAATAGTCTTGAGTATATCCAATCGCTAAATGTCAATGGTAAATTTTTAAAAGGTTAACAAATGAGTGAGAATAAATGTAAACTAATAGTCTGCAAAAAGAGTCATGTCAATTCTATTTTTTTAAATGTTTAATGATTCCGCACCAATAGCCTCATCAGGCAAGATGTTCCAGAGATTAAATACTCTGTTGGAAAAGAAGAACTCCCGGACTCGTGTGAAAAAATGTTCACGTCGAAGCTTTAATCGATGACCTCGCAAGCGATTGTCTGTATTAAGGGTGAAAAGGGAACTTAAATCAACAGAGAATAGGTTGTGAAGAATCCTATATGTAAGGATAAGATCTCCCCGCACCAATCTATCCATTTCAGAAATAAGTCCAAAAATTATCAGTCTGTTCTCAAAAGTTGGTCTTACAACACCATACGGCATCCTGGTGGCAAATCGCTGCACTTTCTCAATTTGGTATTTTTGTTGTTTTAACACAGGCCACCAAACACCAAACCCAAATTTAAGAATTGGGCGCACATAAGTTTTATAAATTAAAGAGCTAGTCCGGATATCAGGACGTGAAAATATGTTTTTTATTAAAAACAAAGACTGTTTAGCTTTTTTACACGCATTATCAATGTGTTTACCCCACGATAAGTTAATATATATTTTTTAAATTGATCATTGAAAATTGTTGCCCTATACCTTTTTGGGCGACCCAGTACGTCAAATATCGGGCAGTGTTTTAAGGCATTCCCATAAAGGGTCGATAGCTTAAAAGTAAGTCACGAGGTTAGTGAACCACCGTTAATGGGCCTTACAGTTTGACGAACTGACACTGATGTGTGCCTATCGGTGCCGCGCCTAGCCCAGTTGCAATAAAAAGTGCAATTTAGGAGAAGACGAGGAAGAGGGGGGTAGGTATCGTTCTAGAATTTGTTTCTTAAGGGTATTTATTCCCTCGGAGCATAAAAACTACTTTTTTACTATTTTCAGGTATATTATGAGAATGGACTTTGCTAAACAAACTTTGTTGAGGCAATAAAACTACTTTTCCTACGACCACCTATGAAAATGAGAAAAAAAGCACGGTTAACTCGGCTCGAAAGCGCCGAATATCACACGCGTGTTGAAAGAAAATATTTCAACTCTAGAGTGGAAATACAAGGCACACTATTTAATTTAAACATTATGATGCCAATTTGACAGACCACACCTATTTATTAAAAAGAACAAATTTTAGAAAGCAGTTTAGTTTATTTATCACGTATTTGTCGAGTGATTCAGAATTAGGGTGTGAAAATACGCCATCTGAAATTATAAAAAAGTTAAGAATATACTGGAAAATTTATTACCAGTTAAAACAAGCCCCGCTGAAGAAAATGTCATATATTAAACTTAAGCAGAAAATGTTTATGGGTCGCTATAGCCTAGAGACTAGAGCCATGACCTACGAATCGAAAGATCACAGGTTCAAATCCCATCAGGACCACTTGACTTTTTTTTATGAAAACATTAAATAATTTATAGAATTATTTTGAATTGAAATCTTCCTTGTTGGGTGAATTTTTTAAATTTATTTTTAATGCATCTTTCCTTAATTAAATAAAAAAAATCATTCAAGAATTAAGATTTCAATTCAAAATCATTCTATAAATTATTTAATGTTTTCATAAAAAAAAGTCAAGTGGTCCTGATGGGATTTGAACCTGTGACCTTTCGATCTATTAAATTGGCATCATATGTTTAAATTAAATAGTGTGCCTTGTATTTCCACTCTAGAGTTGAAATATTTTTTTTCAGCTCTAGAGTTGAAATATTTTTTTTCAGAAATCAAAGGTTTTTTTAATAATTCTTTGTGGTCGTAGGAAAAATAGTGTACATTACTAGTGTGAAAGTGATTATTCTAAAACTCGGAGAATTTCCGCACTCGGCTGACGCCTCGTGCTAAATATCTCCTCGTTTGAAAAGTATATCACTTTCATCACTTGTTATGTAATATACTATTACAAAGAATAATTCTGTTGTAACTATAAAGCAATTTTGCTATATCTAAAAAGTAACCTTGCTGTGGCAACAAGAATGCTTAGCTGCTTCTTACTTTACTTTTAAAATATCTATATTCAAGTATTATATGATTTTACATATCAGCCTATTTACTAATTTTAATATTATTATAACATAATATCACTAATTCTAAAGAACTGCTGGATTAGCCAGCTAACCAGGACACAACTGGGCGGGTGTAAGCCCTGGTAAGTAGAATCTGACTTTTCATTGTTGCCTCTGTAGAGATCTATGTTCTCGTTTAAGTAATAAACAATTTTGTTGCACTCCATTCTGTAGTGCAAAAAGAGAAAACATATATGCAGCCACTGGTTACCAACACAGAAAACCAATTTTGTATTACAACCGGAAATTTCTTAATATTAATTATACCGGGTCCGCCAACGTGGCGGGGATGGAAGATTAAATCATTATCGAGGAGCTTATTAAAAATACTAAACCAGCATAAGGTATCGACTTAAAAGCGGCATATTTTAAAAATATTTTACATTATACAGGGTGGCTCAAAAAAGTGTGGCGGACTAAACTTGCATTTTTTTAAATGGAACACCCTATATATTATATTATTTTCTAATTCCCTATACAATTCCACGTATATTTTGTATAAAATGTCATATGTCTAAATTCAATTGTTTTTGAGTAATTGACGTTTAAAATATGGCATTTTTTGACTTTGACAGGCTGTAACATTGGAACGGTTCATCTTAGATAAAAATGGTTTTCACCTCCCTATCTTAGTTTTTCATTCTCTATCCAAGGAAACCAACCTCCGATTTACTATGTTAAACCGTTAAAACCGTTTTTTTGGTTTAACATGGTAAATCGGAGGTTGGTTTCCTTGAATAGAGAATGAAAAACTAAGATAGGGAGGTGAAAACCATTTTTCTCTAAGATGAACCGTTCCAATGTTACAGCCTGTCAAAGTCAAAAAATGCCATATTTTAAACGTCAATTACTCTAAAACAATTGAATTTAGACATATGACATTTTATACAAAATATACGTGGCATTGTATAGGGAATTAAAAAATAATATAATATATAGGGTGTTCCATTTAAAAAAATGCAAGTTTAGTCTGCCACACTTTTTTGAGCCACCCTGTATAATGTAAAATATTTTTAAAATATGCCGCTTTTGAGTCGATACCTTATGCTGGTTTAGTATTTTTGATAAGCTCCTCGATAATGATTTAATCTTCCATCCCCGCCACGTTGGCGGACCCGGTATAGGTCCGGTACCCTCCTTTTGACTAGTAGTAGAGAATAATGGCGCGACGACAGACGAATGGCAAAACGGAAATACTCGAATACAGGGTTTAAGAAATTGTTCAGGACAAGTAAAAATACTTCTGAAAAACTTTTCGGCTGTTCCAATTATGCATTTTGCTATTGTGCAATATTAAAGGATATATTTAATATCCGCAGCACGAGACCTATCAAGATCAATATAGAGACATCAGTAAACCTAACCTTATTTTACTGCAACAAAAAAGTTAATTTGCAACTTTGCTAAATATATTACCTGGGATAGCCAAAAATACATCAGTAAAAATTTTTTGCTGGAGAATTTCCCAGTGTATCTTCCTCTGTACATTTTTTAGATTTATGTTATTATATAATATGTTTACATAAATAATATAAAATCCTAACTGTCAGGCGTTGTGTTTTTTATTATTAACGTTAAATATCAATATTTATTAATTAATAACCCATATAAAGTTTAATTTTTCGTAACGGTGTAATGTAAATAACTCTTATCACAGAGTTTAAATTACCCAATAAAATTTAGCCCCCAATTTAGCATCGAAAAGCTCACATCAGCGCAAATAAAACAGTGGTCAGACAATGAAATATTTCTCTAAAACCCGAACGCCCAATAAAAGCAAATGTTCTGGAATAAATTTGAATATAAAGGGCCAAGATGTCGACCTGAAAGCCCAGTTTTCTCGCGAAGCACGATTGGCTTGCAACTTAGCACAAATTATACCGGAAACAATTGGAAATGGGAAAGTATTAATGGGACGAATGTACTAACCTAGTTCTTAAGCATTATAGTACATTATAATCATCGAAATAATATCATGATGATTTTTTTTAGACAAATCTTATTTCAGGTGGTATAATGATATAAAATTCATGTAAGTACTTCAGTTCAGTAGTAAAGGAAATTGAAAGACTTTTCAAATAAGGTATCACTCGACCCCCTTTCCATTTAAGATTTTAGGGGTGGTGCCACCCCCGCTCAGGGGGCTGCACATGTTAACGTGATTTTTTGCCAAATTTGTGTTCCCCTCGAAAACAAAATCGACGGGGCTGAGCGTTTTTCCAAAAAAAAACTGAGCTGCCAGCAAATGTCTTTATTTAGTTTTAGATTTTTAAGAGGAGTTTACAAATGATAGTTTAAAATATATTTACTTAAAACTACAATTAAAATGTAAATTCGCTGCGATATTTGATGGCCAAAAATTATATATACTGTAATTTTACGTGTACAGGGTAGTAGAGGGTGACTGGTTGCCAGACCTTGAGTATGATTCTGTGCTATTTTATTTTACATGGCTGCTAGGTTAGGTTAGGTAAGAGTGGCAGACCCTTGGTTCTGACCAAACAGTCTCACATAGTCCTGATTAGGTCCGTTGTGATACCACACGTGTTCCGTAGAACCCACCTTCATCAGATCTCTGATGGTTTGTGCGACATAACCGCGGAAGGATTTTAACAACTCATTCAAACCAGCCACTACTGTTCAGAAATCTGCTTAGCCGTCCAAGTTGTAAGTTGCTTAGTTCCTCCAGGCTATCGAAAGATGATTCACCCAGAGTAGTGAACCTCCTTTTTGCGAGGCCAGGGCATTCACACAGAAAATGTTGAATACTTTCTTCCTCTTCCTCATCTCTGCAACTTCTGCAGAAGTCGTTAGTGGGTATTTGCATACGTTCGGCATGTCTACCAAAGAGGCAATGTCCGGTAACAACCGCAGTAATATTTCTCACGTCTTTTCGACTGTGTCTCAATAGCTCTGCGGTTCTCTTTTTAGCGAATGTGGGCCACAGTTGCCTGGATGTACTACAGGTTGTCAACCCTGTCCATCTGCTCTGTGCAAGCTGCTTGGCCGTGTAGTCAATCTCCTCTTTGACCAATCCCAGTGGTTTGTTCACTGTATTGTCTGCTAGATCAGCTGGCATGCCTGCGCCCTCTCTTGCGAGCGCATCGGCAGCCTCGTTGCCATCTATTTTGGAGTGTCCAGGAACCCAGCACAGAATAACCCGATGTTGGTTGCCAAAAGTGTGCATAGATTGTTGCGGCATCGCTTTACGAGCTTTGATTTGACGCTGCTGGAACAGATTGCCTTAATCGTCGCCTGACTATCACTGAAGATGGTGATTGACGAGGCTACTCCCAAGCCAAGGTGTTCTTGCAGGATATTGACCGCCTTCTGTACTGCCAGTACTTCCGCTTGAAAAATACTACAATAGTTGGGGAGTCTATACGATTTCTGTATTTGTAAACTTTCGGAAAAGACCCCGGCTCCCACACCAACGTCCATCTTTGAACCGTCTGTGAAGATTGCGTGATCTGTTTTCGTTATATTCTGATTGCCTTCCCACTCTTCCCTACTCGGAATGAGTATAGAATACCTTCTATCGAAGCATGTTATTGGGAAAGAGTAATCAGTCGGGTCTCGTAGATTATTCCCCGGGTGGATCTTTAGTATACTGCTGTGCCCGTAGTTGGTTTCCTTCCAGAAGTTCGACTCTCTCAGTCGCAGGGCACTTTTTGCAGCTATACTTTTTCCATAGATATCCAAGGGGGGTATATATAACATGACCTCTAGCGCCGCTGTCGGGGTTGACTTAAGGGCTCCGGTTATTCCTAAACAAGCTGCCCTTTGTATCTTTGTTATTGACTTAGTGTGCACTGCTTTTTCCAAAGCCGTCCACCAAACCAGGACCCCGTATATTAATATAGGTCTTATAATAGCCGTATAGATCCAGTGTACTATGTGGGGTTTTAGTCCCCATTTTTTTCCAATTGCTTTTTTGCAGGCATATAATGCTACCGACGCTTTTTTCACTCGTTCTTGCAAGTTTATGCCCCAGTTTAGCTTGGAGTCAAGTACCAGTCCTAAATACTTTGCTTCTTCCTTAAGCACTAAAGCATTATTGTCGAGTACTGGGAGTCTGAAGTTCTTAATCACCCTTCTGCGTGTGAATAGAACTACCTCCGTTTTTTCGGGGTTGATTTTTAACCCGCATTTCATGGCCCACTGTTGTAGTATTCGTAGCGCCATTCCTGTTAGGTCGCTGATTCTGTTTACAAATTTACCTGACACTAGTATAACTATATCGTCAGCGTATGCAATCACTTTTATTCCAGCCTTCTCCAACGCTATGAGAACTTTATTTAGAACTCTCAGCCAGAGTGTTGGTGACAGAACCCCGCCTTGCGGAGTTCCACTTCCAGCAAATCTGACCATCTCGCTACTTCCCAAACTGGAGCAGATTTGACGGCCTGCTACAAGAGAGTAGAAATACTGTCGATTGGTCGAGTTTTGACTGGTGATATCAATTTCTAACCGACTAAGCCAATAAGGAGCGGAAAATGGTCTTTGAAGGCCATAGAACATATAAATTAGTTGGAGCTTTCTTGTAGTCCACGTGGACTTTTATTAATTCTTCTTACTAGAACATCGGCTTCCTTCTTTATATTTTTCGCTTGCGTTTTTTACAGGTAAAAATGTAAACAATAATGTTATATTTGTGACGGTCACTTTACCATGCAAAAACTACTACATATTTTTGTTTAAAAGGCTCTAAATCCTCACATGTTAACACTATAATCGATTAGTGGCAACTCTGTATTTCATTCTTGGGGTTTCCTGTTGTAGTGATTTGGAAACATTTATAATTCATTTTCATTTAATGTCGTTTCTGGGTTAATGACATCCTTTGTATTTATATAAAACACAGACTAAAACAATAAATATAACTTTCCGGGCATATGAATAGCATATTGATTTTTTTTTGTTGAATGAACTTTTTTATTTTTACTCAACGTAGAAAGAAAATTATATAACGTGTTTTGTTCTAGTTTTTCAGTGTTAACGTTTAAGTTAATCACGACTAGTTTAAATGTCAAGAAAAATGTTTTAAGGGGCGTTCGTAACGTTTGATTTCTCCCACTCCATTATTTGAGGAACTCGAGCAATAAGTGCGTACAAAAAGTTGCTCACAAGTTTTTAAGTACAACTCATAAATTTCCAATAGGGCTTATCTAGGGATATTAAAGACAGTGGCAGTTCGTCAGGTGAAGTAGGTGAACCAAAAAAATAAAAATAAAACCAGGAGGAAAGTTTTTTGACAATATTAAATATTAATGTACCAATACAGCTACCATTTTAGCCCTTAAAAAATAATTATGTTCCAATTAATAATATTAATTTATGTAGCTATGCATAATAGGGCCACGGTTAACTCCGATGGACAATAATTATAAACACTCGTGCATTATTGCGGGCCCCAGCCGACCGTGTCCGTTAATTTAAAGCAAGTGAAGACCAAACGCCCAACATGGCTCTGATATTTATCGTTGCTATGGTTACTTGACGCCAGTCACGCAAACAGCATGTAACAATTTGCATTATGATGAAGGGCAATTTAAAAATAGATCAGTCGTATGCACCATTGTTTTAGCATTGGTTCGCCTAACTTTAAGGTTTTTTATTTTGAGGCTTCGCGAAACGGTTATAGATATCGTTTTTACGTGATTTACTGTGAGATTAAAAAGTTTTTGTTTTTATTTTTCAGTTAATTCAGTAGTGTACGTACCTACTTAATTGTGGGTTTTAAAAATGAACCCAATTAATGACATTTTGTAATTTGTTGGAAACTCCATTCAGTCGTTGGACAGATGAGGATAAGAAAGACGTTTTGTTACACGGGTTTTTAGTCAATGTTTGTTTAAGTACCCGCACTATACCTAGCTCTTCACCATTTTTTAAGACCGCGAGCCGCCACTGATTAAAGAAAAACCTTAGTTGAACATTAGCATTGCGTCCTCTAGCGGCCATCTAAGAAACTAAAAAATATTTTTTAGCAATTTCTCGTGACAACTTCCCTAATAAAAAAAAGTCCTAAAGCTGTACGACTAATGATTTCCAAGATACAGCCAGAGTCCCTTTTTAGTTGTACATCCGGTACATATTCCCCTAAATAATGTACAGTGCAGGTTTGTCGGTAAAAATAATCTAATTAACTTAAAAGTATACGAATCCAATTTGTTGCGGCATTTTTAATAAAGGTAACTGAACAGCCAAACGAACTAACGCAGAACTACAAGTAAATTTTAATTAGAATTTATACATTTAAAAATTTAAAATGAGAAAGCTGCTTGCAGCTTAATAACTACTTTGTGGAAAGTTAGATAGAAAAGTTCATTGTCCAAAAGAAATAAATGTTTTAGTTGGTTGTTGCAATGGCATTCACCATTCGTAAACGGTAAGAGATACAGTAAAAGTTAAATTGGGGCAAACTTGTTCAACTTAGAGGCCTCTAGGCAGTCGAAAAATTTGGGAAATTCCTAGTACGTTGATAATTCGAAAAAACCGAAAACTTTGGTTTATTTTTTTATACCTTTTTTTACAGAGTCGGCGATTCACTTTGATTGTTCTATTGGAAGATCTCGGAAACTAGAAAGTTATCTCATTAAAAATTTGGTAAAATATTTTATTTCATCCTGTAAGTTTTAAGAGAAAGATGAAAGATACATTTTTTGTTTAAAATTAAATGATTAGTTATTATAAAGCAATTGTTTCGAAAATATAACATATTTTTGGTTAAAATTGTATTGATGCGCAGCTGTACGAGATCCCAATGATGATCGTCGACTTTGTGACATACTATATAGCTTAAATTTTAGTCGTTTTACGATTAATATTACAGGGACCTAGGGCCATCGAGAATACCGGTATTTGAACTCGTTTTTTAAATTGCACTAGATAGAATATATAGGTCGATGTCTTTGATATTTAAATTTGAATTTGCAGCAAAGCCGAAGCTTCAAATTGAAATTTGTTTTAACCTAAAGGTTTTTATTGATTTGGATATGAAGGTGGTCCAAAAACGATTTAAATTCCAAATTCAATTACTGCAAGAACTGAGGTTAATGGCATATTTCTCATTTTAGTTTTTAAACCAAAATATTTCGTTTATTTGTTTTTGCATCAGCGACCAAATATTCGTGTGTGCATAGCCATTACTTACAATTTTTAGTTTAAAAAGTTTTGATTGATAAATTTAATTTTGTGAAATTTATCCATATTTTGTATTCTGCTTTTATTATTTTATAAATTCAATTCTTTTAAACTTGAAACTCTAAGTAGGTATGCTCCAAGAGTGTGTATTTAGCCGATTCTTGGATAACAGAAAAAAATAACGAAATATTAATCAAAATCTAAACTAATCCTTACTCTTAATGCTGGTTCAGATCGCTTACATATAATTTAATTTTAAAAAAAACTAGAAAATGTAATAAAAAGTTTTTATGAATTTTTAAATATTTATTTTTGAACTTTATATAATATAATTATCAATTAGCCAATGTCTAAGCAACGAAATTATATTTATTTTAGCCTTTAAGAAAACACGTTTACAATATTAAATTTATACGATCTCGTAATTTTCAGAGGTATGATTAACATTGTCTTATTCAGCCAGAGCAATTTTATGTTATACGATCTACGTGTCTTGAATTTATTAAAGATTCTTTTACTTTTACAACGGTAATATTTCCAAAATTTCTTTGGCCAAAAATCTATTAGAAAAATATTATATATGCAGAGTACAATTAAAGAGTTTTGGACTTGCCTTGTCTTTATTTGTTTTTAAATCCCAACGTTTTAACTGGTAAGTATCTCCAAACCAAAAATATGGCTGAGGTATGTGATTGACATCTTCATTATTTCAAGTGGAAACGATGACGAACTAAGGGAATTTTTCATCACATTAAGAGTCCTCCATACCAGCGTGAAACGCGGCATCGTTTTCTGACTTGTCTAATTAAAAATTTAATACAAAAATTCTACTAATGGGTTCACAAGAACTTTTACTGGCGATGGCGGATGATACATTTTTTTAAAAGTTTCAAATGAGTAAGAAGGAAACAACCAATTAGCTTTCCTCGACGTCAACCATACTAACTTTCGTTTACAAGAAACCAACGCAGACAGGTCATCTCGATTATAGATCAAATCACGCTTAAATAACACAAACCATGGCATAGTAAGAACCATTATTAATAGAGCAATCATCCTTTATAACCCGAACAAAACCCTCAAAAGAGACCATCAAGACCGACCTCAACAAAAAATAATTACGCCATGAAATTGGCTGACAAAATATTGAAAATTGGTAAGAATCCGCTAATTGCACAAAAAACAAAAAAAACAACACAGCCAACACTCAACATTTCATATGTCAAAGGAGCTTCTGAGAAAATAAGAAGACTAGGACAACAATACAACAACAGTACAGTATTTAGCTCGAGAGACACTTTACGAAGCCACTTCACGAAGATGAAATCAACAAGCCAATAAGACAGGAAAAACTGTGTCTCACAGATCCCCTGTGAATGTGGCTAATTTCATATTGGCAAGACACTAAGACTACTCGAAATAAGAATCAAAGAACATAAGAACAATATGTGAAAAGGAGAGACCGAAAAACTATTGACCATGTGGACAAAAGCCGAAACCCTGCAAATAGAACCACTGCAGGAAGGGTAAGTTCAAGGAAAGTGTCAAATTATTAAATTACAGAAATGTTCTCGTTCTTCTTAAGTCTGCCGTTTTAAACCATAGGGATATTTGGGGATTATTCATTTTATTTCTTTTTTTCTAGTTCGGAAAAATTTACCACTAAGCAAAAAAAACGAAACGAACTTAACTGAACATACATACTAATTTTTCGCTTACCTTTTTTTGCCTTAACTTAATAGCTAATTTAAGTCTATTTAAATGCATCCTGTCTCCATGTTCAAAAGCCGGCCCTGTAGGGTCATGATTGAGAAGCACTTCGAGTTCATAGGAGCTTCTCGTGTGATCCAAAAGGGCCGTGGCGAAGTCTTGACACTGTTTTCTCAGTTCTTGGTATTCGCCTCGAAATTCGTGTTCCATGAAGCTTAATCTGAAAATTAAACAGAAGGTGCGTGTAGAATGGAATGGAATAGAAAAATACTTTTCTAGATAAATAAAAGTTTACAGGAGAATTCCTAATTTTTCAACATCAAATGATAAGGGTCACTATTTTTTTATATAATTTTAGCCTCAAAATGGCGCCTCCACAGGGCTTTAAGTAAAATATAATATAGTACTTCCTTCTATCTTATACCAGGGGCATTCACAAATTACGTAACTCAATTTTAGGGGAGATGTGATCCAGCGAGGCGTAACGGTCCTGATACGTGGAGGGCAAAGGGGTCAAGGTTTGCAGAACTCACAGAAATGAAAATATTTTTTATTTAAAACTTAATATATTTTCTAAAGAGAAGCCTAAAGCTTTTACAATAAAGCACCTTGGATCTTGGTCAACATTTAGAATTATTTAAGATAATAAATTTAAAGACAAGTTTTTATAAACTTGTTAGCTTTTTTATTCCAATAAAACTTTGTTTAACATTAAAAAGAGCTTGTAATTTCATTCCATTTAACCCTTTTTACAAAAATAATCAGATTATTAAAAAAGGGCCCGTATCCAACAACCCTGACTGGAAAAAAGAGTCAGCCATTAGTATTAGCCCTGGCCGAAAAAGGGCACGGTTTCATTCGTTACAAAACCAAAAGTCAAAAAAGGGTTTCCGAAAAGCTTTTGCGAATTAATAAAGTTTTAACAATTAGCTGGACTGGGTTGGATTTATTCTTGTTTTTTTTTGCGAGATTTCTTTTTGTGTTAATCAGTGATTTATTTTTTCTAGAACCATTTATTACACCAAATAAATTATTATTTGGTTTAATGGCTACTACTTGGATCCAAAAGAATGTGTAGCTCCTTAATATTAATAAAATCTAAAAAATATCAAGCTCGTAGGTGGTAATTTTTTTTATTAACACTTTATACATCTAATTAATACCAAATAAACACTATTGTTAATAAATGTTTGATATTAAAAGTTTTTATGAAATAAAGATGTATTTATCAAATAAAATAGACATTTAATAGCAACGGTCTGTCATATGACGATAAATTGTGCCAAATAATTAAATGAGAATTGTTTATTTTTCGTGGCTTTAGAATCAAAACAGCTTTAATTTACTAGCATTATTTTCGTAACTCTTAATTTTTTTAAATTCTATTTAAATGACTTTTGGTATAGGTTGGAAACAAAATATCTACGACTTTCAAATTATGAAGAATAACTTTTTTCGCAATATTAAAAGTAACAAAATTTACAAGTATCCATCCGTGGACACACTGTATACAGGGTGATTCCTAAGTTGATACTTCTTTTTTAGCTGTGTATAGAAGACATTAAAATAAACAACATTTTCAAATACATTTATTCAAAAAACTTAAAAATAGGCGACATACAGAAGTAAAAAATCTAAGTGCGGGCCTGGTCATCAAAACGTAGCCTTTTTTTTTTTTTTTTTTTTTTTTTATGATAAAACACCTGCACTGTAGGAAAAATCCTTTAAGGCGCTCTGGGAGCGGTGCGAGTGCGAAAAAAGCGATTAACGTTGAAGATTGTATTCATTGGGAAACACGACCTCAGGAAGTTCATTCCACAATGATGACGTTTTCCAGATGAAAGAGTTCTTGAACAATGAAGTTCGAGGAGTACTAAGCTGAACAACATATGGATGAGCGGCAGCGGTTCGCCGTGTATTTCTGTTTTGCATTGCTCTAGGTGGAATCAAGTGGGCAATGTCAGTCGAACACCTGCCATGAAAATATCTGTAAAAGAGAGCCAAATCACCAACCTGTCTTCGATGCTCCAGGCTATCGAGGGTTTTGGTCAGCTCGGGGTCGCCGATCAGACGAACGGCTCTCCTTTGAATGGAATCCAGTAGCCGAAGGGTGTGCTTGGGTGCAGAGCTCCAGACATGAGAGCAATATTCTAATGATGGTCGAATCTGGGCTTTGTAGAGTGTCAAAAGTTGATGAGGTGTGTACAGCCTTTTGGTGCGGAAAAGTACACCAAGTTTCTGTGCAGCTGCCCTGGCAATTGCGGCAACGTGATCATGCCAAGACATATTACCTCCCAGATTGACCCCCAGTAAATTAATAGACGGTGCCAGGGGAATTGCGTGTCCTGCCATGACTATATCCGGTTCTGCAATGTTAACCTTTTTGGAGAAGACTGCTGCCTGTGTTTTCTTAGCATTAAATTCGACTTGGTTACTGTCACCCCAAGCCAAAATTTCTTCCAGGTCATTGTTGAGGCGCAATACTTCATGCTGCCTGCGAAGATGTGCGTCGGCAGCGGATGTTTGGGGAGTCAAGGTAAAAGATGAGACAAGTGTCCTGTCATCAGCAAAGCTATAAATTGGATTTTGGGTTTTCACTAAAAGGTCGTTAATATACAGTAAAAAGAGGGTAGGCGACAATATGGACCCTTGAGGAACACCGGCATTGATGGTGAAGGTGTCTGAGAGAAACCCGTCAATCGCCACTTGCAGAGAACGGTTCTTAAGGAAGCTGGTTAACCATAAACAAAATCCATTAGGCATACCGTAGGATCGCAATTTACTTAGAAGCCCATCGTGCCAAACACGATCAAAAGCCCTAGAGATGTCCAGTGCAACAGCCCGGGATTCTCCATGATGTTCGATGGTGTTGCTCCAAAGATGGGTGACATATGCCAGAAGGTCACCTGTTGATCTGGACTTTCGAAAACCGTATTGATGGTCGCTGATAATGTTAAGCCCTTCCAGATACTTTAGGAGTTGTTGGTTAATAGCTTTCTCCATTACTTTTGAAATTACTGAAAGCAATGCGACGGGTCGGTAGTTGCTTGGCAGGGTCTATACTTTATGTTGTTTGTCTTATCTCTTATTAGTCATGCAATTTACGGGTCGGTGGTCAGTTATTTGGCAATACGCTGCGGTGTGTTTTCCTGAAGCAAGTTAATTTAAATTGGTGACACGTGAAAATGGTAAAATTTGAAAACTGGTAGATATGGTGCTAATTTACGGCAAGTGTCGTCAAAGTGCGGTTGCTGCTTCGAGATTATACGCAGAACGCTTTCCCTTGCGGGCTCATCCTACACTCAGAAGTTTTCTTATTATTATTCAACGGGCAAGTTAGGCAGAACCGTATTTGATCCATAGTGTAATAAATGAATGTAAGTACCTTATTTTTGAGTTTTTTGGAAAAAGGTATTTGAAAATATTGTTTATTTTAATGCCTTCTATACACAGCTAAAAAAGAAGTATCAACTTAGGAATCACCCTGTATTATCGTAAGTAAAATTTTTTACAAGCTTTATCGATGAATATGTTTATTTCTAACATTTAGGCATATTTTGACTTTGATATAAATAGATTCACGCAAACCAAGTGGCGGGCATAATAATGCGTGTCGAAAATAAACCTCACTTAATTATCTGTATAATAAGTTGACCACCCATGAGTCTTTTATTCCCCAGAAACAGTCTGGGGTGTTTTTGGCACTTGGCGGGTGTCCAGTGATATTTATGGCCTCTGCTCAAAACAGAAACGCTTTGTTCCGGGCAAATAATACTGCTGTGTAATAATTTCTTAAACCAGAAGTTTGAAAATAACTATTTAGACAATGGGTCGGAAAGTTTATTAATGTAAGGAGAAATGGAAGTGTTAATATGATCCGAACAATATTTCCAAATTCTTCTCCAAAGTTACCAGCTCTATGCGAAATTATGTCTATATACAGGGTGTTTCACGGTGGATGGAACGTTGGATGTTTATGGAAAATGGGTGCTACATTTTCTTCAAAATTTTGGTTGCTCAAATAAATAAATTTTGGCTTGGGGGCACTCTGCGGAGGTTTATAGACTGTTTGCCATCCAAAGGAGAGTAGTAAGAGTAATATCCAATCTCGGCTACAGAGACGATTGTAGAGGGGCGTTTGTTGCTCTTCAAATTTTAACATTGCCAGACCTCTATATTTTACAGAATTTACTTTTTATAAAAAAGGCAGATAATTTTAAATCACACACAGACATATATGACTATAATACACGCAAGAAAAATAATTTAGTACCCTTATGGTGGAGCTTAGGAAGGTGTCAGGATGGCCCGGGCTATTGGGCAATTAAATTTTATAATGTTTTGCCAGAAAGCATTGGGAACCTGCCTTATAAGCAATTCTACAGCAAAATGAAGGAGATCTTGACTGATAATGCTTTTTATTCATATACAGAATTTTTAAATTTTAATGTATTTTAACCTTTGTTTTTTTTTGGTACTAGATTTACCTATATATATTTTTTGACGTGTGTAAACATTATTATGTATTAACATGAATAAAGGAATTTTGAACTTTGAACTATGATCTATCGTTTGAAAATATTTTCAGCAATGCGGCGTTGCCCCCTTTGCCCAAAACAGGTGGCAACATCGTTATTATACTTTTTTTTTGTTTGTATCTATTTATAAAAAGTAATATAGTATAATTCGCCCCCTAGTTTACATTTGCCTGTAAATGTTAAAAAACAAGTATTTATGTTGTTTAGTGATATAGTTTGTAGTGTATTTTATAATTTATATAGCAACTTACTTAACATGGTTGAGATAGGAAGCTAAGCTTCAACTCCGCCAATTGTAATTTTTTATTTTCTCTCTTAAAATTACAATAAAGACCTATTTATTTATTATTTATTTATTTTAAATGGAACATTCTATATATTATTTTCTAATTCCCTATATAATTCCACGTATATTTTGTATAAAATGTCATATGTCTAAATTCAATTGTTTTTGAGTAATTGACGTTTAAAATATGCAATTTTCAGAGTTTGACAGGCTGTAGCATTAGGGAATCCAAACCACGTGCTTCAATATGACGATTGGATGGCAAAAAGCATTGAGTCACCCGTTAAATGCCACCAGGAATATTATTTTTATGGTCACGTGTACCAATTACAAAGCAGTATATGCCATCCAGCCGCCATTTTGACACATCGTTGGATTGCCTAATTGAAACGGCGTATCTAAGAGAAAAATTATTTTCATCTTTCTTAGTTTTTTATTCTCTATCCAAAAATACCAACTTCCGGTTTAACATGTTAAACTGGAAGTTGTAACTTTTATACAGGGTGATTCCTAAGTTGATACGTCTTTTTTAGCTGTGTATTATAGAAGGCATTAAAATAAACAAGAATTTTCAATAATCTTTTTCAAAAAACTTACAGTATAAATTAAGAGCTAATCAGCAAAAATTGTAGCTTTAGAATGCCAGCATATCATAAAAAATACTGCTTTATATTTTACTGGCATTAGGTCTGTTTTTTTAAATTTTCACAGCAATTAGGATAAAAGCAAAAAACATTCATAATGTAATTTAAAAGGTTTCTAAGTAACAAAAGGTACGCTTTGTTGTACTGATCTGTAAACAGCCTTATAAAAAAAATTGAGATTCAAAAGGTAGAATTTTACTTTCATAAATATTTCTGTTTTCCAAGCGTCTGGCTTAAAATTTTAACAACCTAATAAATCTTAATAAGCATTTCGATTATGGTTGTAGTCCAGTATGTATTATAGATGCCCTCCTTATAAAATTAATAAAATCACACAAAAAGAAGCCCAACCCTATTAAGATTTTTTGTTAAATAGGTAATAAATAGTTTAAATAAATTTTCAAAAATGGAAAAACGACATTTAAATTAGAACACGTTATTTAGAAAATGCGGAATACTGCGAAATATATACACTTACCTTCTCAGCTCCCAAGATAATTCGAACGCGGTCAGGATAGGGTCCTTGGAGGAGAGTGCAATGAGGGACGGGGACGCCAAGGCCCTGTAGGCATTTATCCTGGATCTGGAGTGCCTGAGGGAGTCCTCCATTCGGGAGGTGACGCATTCATCGCAGCCACATCTACGAATTAGTTAAATTTTTTAAACTAAAGTAAGATTATGAATAGTTCTTATCAGTGTGTAAACACTATATTTACTAGTCAAATAACAATATATTTTTAATGTAAAAACCACAAAATAAAATTAAAAAGTAAAAAAAAACAAATAAGAACAATGGCACCGATGTCGATAGTATGGTTCTAAACGCTGACGCTATTTAAAGAAGCAACAGATGATTACAGAGGATTTTCGAGCATCTCCACTTCCGGAAGACTCTTTATGATATGACAGGTGGCCGTGCGGATACCTCATTTTAATACAAGACAAGATTTTAATAATATGTTTCTTCAGGTCTTGTAAAGAAATTCAGAAGTTTGTCAACATGACAACGTAGCCTTCGTTATATTTGCGATCTGATGGTTGCCTATTCATTAATAAATTGTAACGACCAGCGATCAGACGTGTTAGATTGTTCTCTGCATGCATTATTTAAAGTGAGCTTTTTTTTGTGACTTTATTTAAAGTGATTTTATTAAATCTTTTAAATAATTAAAAACAACAATAGCAGTTTAAAGAATGAAATACATTGTCTATGGATGGTAACTGCAGGTCTGAGATTATACCGAAAGTGAATATTTTAATAATAATCTGTCATAATTATTCACATTTTCTTAACCTAAAATTCTTGTTCCTACTAAGTATATTTATTATATTTTATTGAAAGTTAAAATTTCTAAAAGCTTTGACGAAATTTCTTTCTGACATTGTATTTTGACTTTAATTCTGTGACAACATTTATATTTGTAAGATTATGAGTATATAGGCCAAAATAATTTTAGGCTGTACGTTATTTTCCTCTAAATTTTCATATTCATGGTTCATTATGTATGTCTAACCTGCTGTCCTAACTTTCCCTTGGCGTTGTTAATTTAATACACCAACATTTAAAAGCGGTACGCTAAGAAAACTTTGCCCGTTTATACAGCAGCGAGTTAGAATTTTTATCGGTATTTTCAATTTAAATACAAAAGACTTGTCATTAAAAGTTTTGGTTTATTCAAGGATCTTTTGTCATAAAATAAACGAATTGGGAGTCTAAATATACATTTTTTTATATTATACTAACAAATAATATTGAATATTATATTCTTATTTTTTTCCTACGACCACCTACGAAAATGAGAAAAAAAAGCACGTTTAAGTTAGCTTGAAAGCGCCGTATATAACACGCGTATTGAAAGAAAATATTTCAACAATAGTGTTGAAATACAAGGCACACTATTTAATTTAAACATATGGTGCCAATTTGACAGACAACTCCTATTTATTAAAAATAAAAACATTTTAAAAAGCAGTAATTGTAAAGTGTTTAACTTATTTATCATGTAATTGTCGAGTGATTCAGAATTAGAGTGTAAAAATAAGCCTTCTGAAATTATAAAAAATGTTAATAATATACTGAAAAATCTATTACCAGAAAAAACAAATCGCGCTGAAGAAAATGCAATGTATTAAACAACAAATGTGTATCGGTAGCGATAGCGTAAAGAGTTAGAGCTCTAGCTTACAGATCGCAAGGTCACAGGTTCAAATCCCATCAGGAGTATTTGACTTTTTTTTTATAAAAACATTAAATAATTTATAGAATATTTTTGAATTGAAATCTTCCTTGTTGGGTGGATTTTTTTAAATTTATGTTTAATACACCTTTCCTTGATTAAATTTAAACATTTTTATTCTAGTTAATCTAGAAGTCAATCCAGGATTAGTTATTTCTATGATATATAAAATATGAAAAAATGAAAAAGTTAAACTACAAATAAACGAGAAACCTATTGACAAACTATGAAACCAGATATTAAGTGGAACATAATCCTAAGTATGCCAATTTCAACACTAGTGTTTATAATTGTTTTTCTACACTAGTGTTGAAATATTCTTTTCACAAATCAAAGACTTTTTTAATAATTCTTTGTGGTCGTAGGAAAAATAGTGTACATTACTCGTGTGAAAGTGATTATTCTAAAACTCGGAAAATTTCCGCACTCGGCTGACGCTTCGTGCTAAGTATCTCCTTGTTTGAAAAGTA
Source organism: Polydrusus cervinus (assembly GCA_935413205.1). NCBI lineage: Eukaryota > Metazoa > Arthropoda > Insecta > Coleoptera > Curculionidae > Polydrusus > Polydrusus cervinus. The sequence continues at coordinate 2,428,238 of OW284514.1, forward strand.
TCACTTTCATCACTTATTATGTAATATACTATTATTTTGAAAAATCGATTGATAGGACACAAAAAGTTTTTTTGAACTTTCGCGTTTTTTCTATGATCTAAATAAACCATTAAACCCAAAAAAAATTTAAAAATAACCTCCCCTCTCCCCCCAAAACGAAGTTTTGGATCTGCGCCTGGAAGTTCAACGTAAATCTTTAAAAATTTCATAAAAAGATTTCTCCTGCGCGCGATTGCGACCATAATTATTTTTGTAGTTTCTTTACATACATTTCTTTCAAACGAATTAGATGTTATTGTTAGGATAATGTGTAATCGTTGTTTATTGTAAGAGCCGATTCGCTTCGAGTTCCCGTCGCCTCGTGGCAAAAAAGTCCCAGTCAAAAACGATCAATTCTAACCGATCGTAATACATAAAATTGACCCTTGACCATCAATAAAAAAGTGTTTTTCTTTAATCTAAAGAACCCCAAAAGGTCCTAAAATAGGGATAAAAACCCTTATCTAAATTATAAAGAATTAGTTGTTCTCAACAAAAGACATTTTCTCAGCATTCTGCGTTGTATGTGGTCGATGAAAGAAGTTCAATCGAAAGATAATCGACATAATTGGACACGTTTCAGAAGAAATAATCGTCTTAATAAGAAAGGCGGCCAAGTGCGAATCAAACTCTTATAGTAAGTGGTCCGTGTGATAATATTGCTTCATGAAATCGGTGTTTATTGATTAAAAAAAGATCCAAAGTCAAAATATTTTTTTCTAATTTGGTTCTTTGAATTCAAAGTTTGGTTTCATATTAAATCTATTACTATATCTTTTTTAGTATTGTAATAAGCTTATTATGACCCTTTTTCTTTTATTTTTTTAAAAATTGGTTTAGCATGGCCTGCTGTGACCACATATATACTATATTGCAAATACAAGCAGCCGCACGAAGCAAGAATACACCCATCGTGCGATTCAAAATAACCTGAGTTGGGGGCCGTGGCGCTTGCGCAGTAGGGAAAAAATTAGGCAACCCACACGATTTTTAACAGAACGTAAACAGAACGCAAGGTCCCTTGAACAGAACCGGCTTGCCGTTGTATTCTTATTTGTCGCCATCTCTTATTTCGTTCATTCGTGTGTGGTTATAATTTCCAAGTTTTGGATGTTAATATTTATAAAACTTTACTTTAGACATTTTTTTTTGTTAGGTTGTAAGTTGTAGTCGTTTCCAGCTTTTTTTACGTTGTATTCGTTCGGATGTTCCGTGTGTAATTGTGGATATTATTTTTAAGTTTTGGGTTCGAATTTAGGTATAAAACTTTACCAGACATTTTGTTACTTACGACTTGTGTCTCAAGATGGGTAGAAAAAAGTGCATGATCCTTTTTTGCACGAATCGCGGTTCAATACCAGGAATAAGGTATTTCAGGTATGTAAAATATTAGTTACTGAGTTTTATTTGACCATAAACTGTACACCCCCAAAATAACGGGTGAATTTAAATAAAAGCTTGTAAAAATATTTTGAAAGTCGGTCCTGTCAAAAGTTTTATCAAGAAGCAAATTTCCGAGCTGCGCAAACTCAACGGCCCCTGATCATCTGCTTACAGTGGTGTCATCATTGAATTATGGTATTAGCAATATAATGTATATAAGTGCCTGTGACCTATACCTAATAAATAATTTAATAGTATTACCAACATAAAATTAAACTATCGGCTTTTTTTTAGTTAAATATCGCTTGAATATTGAAATAACAAAAGTTTACCCTCCCCCCAGTTCTATAATATGTGAAATTACTTTTAATCAAGAACATATCGAAAAATACTTTTATTATTGTTACTTTACGACGATCATAAAACCATTAAAAATTTTACAGCCCTAAATGTGTTACAGCCTCCAAGTTTAGAGGGACTAATAAAAATGGAGTTTATATCGGGGCTTTCAAAAGATTATTGGCGCAAATAAACAACTGACTGGCACGTTATGACGGATTTTTTCCAGTTTATAAAAGTGAAGGTTTGTACAATGTATATAAAAATAAATGAATTGTCTTTGATATGAGACCGATCAAAAAAATTAGTCAAAAATATACTAATAAAAAATTTAAAATGCCATGCCAGGTTTCTAAATATTTTATATTTTACTTTTAAAAGGATCGTTTGACTCATAAATCTAGTGTCTGTTTGAACGACTAGGACAACGATACAACATTAATACGGTATTCAGCTCAAAAGACACTTTAAGAAGCCACCTGACGAAGACGAAACCAACAAGTCAAAAAGATAGGAAAAACTGTGTCTATATCAGATTCCCTGCGAATGTGGCAGATCCTACATTGGTGAGACTCTAAGGCCATTTGAAACTAGGGTCAAGGAACACAGAAACAACACGCTTAAAGGAGAAACCGAAAAATCAGGGGCAGCTGACCATGCCTGGTCATCACATTAAGTGGACAGAAGCTCGAATCCTGCACAAAGAACCACATTGGAGGAAGTTCAAGGAAACTGCTATCATATACCAGAACCCAAATTGTTTTAGTAAGCCCTCACTAGATATAAGAAATATCTGGAAACCTTTGTTAAGTAGTTGTAAACTTAAAATACCGCACAAGAATTAAACGCATGACTGCACCCATCTCAGTCATGCTCCAGTACATCTAGCTAGTATAAATAGAGCTGTAGTTACTTTACTTATTTAGTATTCACCTGAAGACGGCTAGAGATACTTACCAGTTGAATCGTTGTGATGTAAAACAAATTAAAGACAATGCAAGTCCAAAACTATTCTATCATTCAAATAACTATTCTTTTAAATTTTGATGTTTAATTAGTTGGGTCATAAAGGAGTATAGGTATTACCAAAAAATAACCTGAGAAATCCCTGATATATTAACACGTCATCAATGAACACCCTATAGAATAACATACAACCTAAAAAAAAATAGTAAAAACCCTTTCGTTCTGGATAAAATGATTCCGAACCAATTCCGAACAATGGGTAAGTGTCCAAGATATAGGAGCCCAGGGACTTCTTGAGGTAAAACTTTATTTTGCAGGAAACGATGTGTGATAACGACTTACTTGTATTTGTTTTATTATTCTTGTTAGTTTGCAAGCCTATTTATTCGTTATTTTATTAGTTTTTATAATTTGATTCTCTTGAATTTATTAAACAACTGTACGCCTTTAATATTTTATATTCCAGGGCGTAGATTTTTCAGGGGGTGGGGGGATAAAGAGGGAGTAATTAGCTCCTTCCACTCCCAAGAATCCATAACAAACATATATAGCGTACCTTTAGACACCTAACTTTTACTCAGTGACGGCTCGTCAGGTGAAGTAGGTTCACCAAAAAAAAAAAACCAGAAGGAAAGTTTTTTGACAATATTAAATATTAATGTACCAATACAGCTACCATTTTAGCCCTTAAAAAGTAATTATGTTCGAATTAATAATATTAATTTAATCCGAATGTAGCTATGCATAATAGGGCCACGGTTAACTCCGATGGACAATAATTATAAACACTCGTGCATTTTGGCGCGCCCTAGCCGACCATGCTCGTTTGCTCAAAGCAAGTGAAGATCCAAGGCCCAACATGGCTTTGATATTCACCGTTGCTATGGTTACGTAACGTCAGTCACGCAAACAGCATATAACAATTTGCATTATGATGAAGGGCAATTTAAAAATAGATCAGTCGTATGCACCATTGTTTTAGCATTGGTTCGCCTTACCTTAAGGTATTTATTTTGAGGCTTCGCGAAACTTCGATTATAGATATAGTTTTTACGTGATTTACTGGGTAATTAAAGAGTTTTGTTTTTGTTTTTTAGTTAATTCAGTAGTGTACGTACCTATTTAGTTGTGTGTTTTCAAAATTAACCCAATTAATGACATATAGCTATGCATAATAGGGCCACGGTTAATTCCGATGAACAATAATTATACACTCACGTGCATTTTGGCACGCTGCGGTCGACCGCCGTGTTCTCTACTCAACAGCATTGGAAGGCAAGCAGAGCCATCCAGTCAAGCGGTTTTGTTTTCTCGTCGCTATGGTTACGTGACTTCACTGGCGTCCGAAACGCGAGACGTCACGCGGCAGCATGAATAAATTTGCATTTTAAAGAAGTGCAATTTAAAAATAGATCAGTCGTATACCATTGTTTTATCATAGGTTCAGGACGTTCGGGTATTTATTTTTGAGGCTTCGCGTAACTTACGGTTATAGATATCGTTTTTACTGTTATTTACTGTGGGATTAAAAAGTTTCGTTTTTGTTTTTTAGTTAATTCAATAGTGTGGAAGTACCTACTTGGTTCATTTGTTATTGTGTGTTTTAAAAATGAACCCAATTAATGACATAGTTTGTAATTTGTTGCAAACTCCATTCAATCGTTAGACAGATAAGGATAAGAGAGAAGTTTTGTTACACGGGTTTTTAGTCAATGTGTGTTTAAGTACCCGCACTATACCTCTAGCTCTTCACCATTTTTTAAGACCGCGAGCCGCCACTGCTTTTACTTCGTGTTAACTTTGTTAAAAACACACGTGGCCTCTTTAGCAATTTATCAATTCTAAAATAATTAAGAAAGTACACATTTTACATGCAATTTTTGGGCTTGTATGCTATACTAATAAAAATTTTAGTCGAAATTCATCTAATTAATCATAAAATGATAAATTACCAAATGTATCAGAAATCATTTATTAATAATTCACCCGTTTCATTAACTTGGAGCTGCCGATCATATTATAAAGAGAAAGATTTAAATAAATCTTCAGATTATGTCAGGTTTAAAAGTATATTATTCTCTTGTTTTTTACATAACTTATGTAAAAAATATGAATCCTTACAAGAGAGGTTTATGCAAAAACTACTGGAGCTTGTCCCATTCCTGGGGATATATCTCATATATTCATATTACTTGTTTACGAGAATAATGCAGGCAGTAAAAAAGTGATGACAGGACCTTTTTCAATTTGCTTTTATTAAAGGCCCTATATTTTATACCCAGTGCATGTTTTTAATAAAAAGAGAATTGAAAAGTTGACACGGTTTTTATGGAAATAAAAATCTGAGAAATAACTAAATATAATTGACGGTAAGAAAAAAAAATAACAAATGATTCCATAGAACCATAGACAAATTACCCTATGATCCATTAAGCTTAATTATAATAATGAGCAGAAAATAGCTAAGATATATGAATCAAAAAATGCGTTTCTACTCACGGCTATATACCGGTCATATCTTAAAGCGTCTCCATTCCCCAGAAAATGCTATACTTATTTTGTATAAAATGTCATTATATCTAAATTCAATTCTTTTTGAGATATAGACGTTTAAAATATGGCATGTTTAGACTTTGACAGGCTGTAACATTAGGGAATCCAAGCCACATGATTCAGTATGGCGGTTGGATGGCAAAAAGCATTGAGTCACCCGTTAAAAGCCACCAGTAACATTATTTTTATGGTCACGTGTACTAATTACAAAGCAGTATTTGCAATTCAGCCGCCATTTTGACACATCGTTGGACTGCCTAATTGGAACGGTTTGAGAAAGAGGTTAGAGAAAAATTATTTTCACCTCCTTATCTTTGTTTTCTATTATCTATTTAAAAGTTACAACTTTTAAATAATAAAACAGGTTTTTTCTGGATATATCATTAATTTTTAAACTTATTATTTGTTAAAAATATTTTATGCTAGATGTGTAAGTTAGTTAACATTCCCTGTAAGAGTAAGACATTTTTAAAAAATCAGATAATGGACATATTAGAATGCGCATACTCAAATCCGGGGACTTTGCTTATATGCGCGAAACGTTATTTTTTCTACTCCTGCTACTACATTAGTAAGCATTGTTTTACGTACAGTTCACTCTATAAGTAAATCCATTCTTAGGCACGACTGTGCGCAAAGAATAAAAACCTTAGCCTTAAACCACTCAAATTGTAACATTTCTATCTTGCGTTTTGAATATTTGACGTGACATTGTCAATATTTGAGATTTCAAGTTTAAATCGTGTAAGTCGTAGAAAAAGTATTGTACGTATTGCGTGTTGTAAATCAATTACTTACTCATGTAATTACCGCACTCGCCGTTCGTTTGCAACATTCGTGAAACCTTTATAGTGGCGCCCCTTCCTTTAGTGTTTGAGAAATATTGTTAAAATTGCCAATAAGTAGCATTTTTGTGACCATTTGTTAAGATAATAATCCTTTAATAAATTTAAACTTTTTATTATCTAACTAATAACGACGTATGGAAATAGAAAAGTTTGTTTTTCAAACTTATTATATTAAGATTCGATTACTTGATAAAAACCTATGAGATTGTAGGAAAAGTGGCTTAATTTTTTCGATATTTCGAATTCTTGTCTCAAGAATTTGGCGCCCCCATGAAACTGCCGCTCGGGGCAAGTGCCCCGGTTGCCCCCCTTTAGATCCGGGGTTGCTTTTTACCACACTTAATACGTAATATACTATTTTGCACTTTTGCCATTATAGTTTGTTGATATAGTTAGATAGAAGTCAAAACATGAGTTGACGAACTGTACTAAATAAGGAAAAATATACTAATTTCAGTACAAATTGAAATTGCTTACCTCACGTCGTGTGGCATAGGTAAGGTCGCTCCTCTATCCAGTAAAATTTTGATTATTTCATAATTGTCTCTGTGTGCAGAAAGTATTAGCGGTGTGATATCTGGAGTGAAAGTAGCAGTGTCTGGCGGTAAGGCTTCCCAACTCTAAAACAAAAAAAAAAAATATTGTATTGATTTTTTCTACATTATAAAAATGGGTAGAAAGGTTTCTATTATTGTGTATTGACAAAAAAAAATTCCCTTCGTATAAAACAAACACTATAAAAGCTAAGGGGTAAAATAACAATGGACATTTTGATTTTAACTCTATCGTATAGATAGAGCAAGAATAAAAAATTCTACAGTTTCAGTTTTTAAATTCTACAATTATAATTGTTGTTATTAAATAATTATTTATTGAGAAAATATAATTAAACAAAATACGCTCTCTAATAGAAACTCGCGATATTACTTGCAGACGTCAATTCCAAGGAATGTCAACAGCCGATCGCTCTGTAAAAGTCGTACTCCTAACTGACCGAGGTCTCTAGTCTGGTTTCCTGTTTCGAAACTGTCTTTGTCTATTTAAGTTAGGGAAACAAAGATAACAATATAATTGATCGGCAAATAAAAGAATCATCTTATGCTTTTAAACTTACGGGTTTTGCGCCGTGTTTTTAATTGTTTCTAGAAAAGGTTTGTGATACGCTAGGAAGATTATTATTATTCAGATATATTTTCAATAGGTTCTAGTTCAGGATGTTAGTAATAAATTCGATTATAGTAAAAAGGCCCATTGTCTTTTAAGAAGTATTAAAAAAAAGTATTTGAAGTGACTTTAAATACTTTAAAGCGAGGCGCAAACCAAAGCGTTTGCGCCGCGGTGGCTGTCCCGGTCACATACAAAGTAATTAACGTATTATCCTGGACCCTTAAAACTATAATTATTAATGTTTTTTAATAACAAAAATTGCATTAATTGCATTAAACTTACTGGACGTCGCCATCGCCGTCGCATTTTGCACGCTATATCATCAAAGGCTAGTTGTATAATGTTGTGTGACAATTTTACTAATTAAAACAAATTTTCAACGATGAATATATACGCTTATTCTTACTCATATGAAGGTTTATTAAAATTGTGACAGGTCCGGACGAGACAACCCTCATCATCCGTTATTTTATCGCGTTTAACATAGAGGGTACAGTTATATCATATATCTGGCAATATAATAGCAAGAACATGCTAGTTATTTAGTATTCGCCAAGAGCGGAAAGTGACGTTCTTTCGCAAGCAACTCCGCTTCGCATCGTTCGATCAGTAGTAAGGATAAGAAATAGTCAGTTTCCTCATGCATTAGTTGTGACATTTTTTTTTATATAAACGCGAAAAAATAAAAAATAAATTACATTGGTTATACTCTTTTTAATTTAGATAACTTTATTTTAATAATTAAAATAATTAATGAATATTTGGTAAAAATTGAAGATTATGCCCTTCCCTCCTTTAATATCACAAAAACCGACATTTTACCTTTTAGATGTCCAGTTAACAAAATTTTTTTTAACAAATAATCTAATAACAATCCCCAAGTTAATCAGATTTTCAAGTCAAACTATTTCTTTTAATAATCAAATAAAAAAATTATGTAAAAAATTAGATTTATGTTTGCCGTTCTGCCCTTCTTTCGAATTAGGCTTTTTTCCTCTTCGTTCGCTGCCAGGGCTATTCTCGAGGGGACCTACAGTTTAACGTGGGTTCCGAACCACGATCCTCAGTCATGCGACACCCCCCAAGGGCTATCAACCCTTGGTTTATTGCCATTGCATGACCTACCGATTGGGGAGTGTGTATTTTCTTCCGCACCCCACGAGATGTCCGATCTCATCCGGCCTGGTTACCGGCGTGAATGGGGTGGGTTGAGAGATGATACCTTTTACACTCTTCCCTGCATTCTTAAATCCACTAAATTTCGGACATACTTTTTTTATTGTACATATGCCCACTCCGGGAGTTGAACCCGGGTCGCCGCGGTCGAATGCCAGTAGCTCTACCTCTGAGCCGCAACCGCGGTTAGATTTATGTTATGATGCCCTAAAAGTAGATACTTTCTCATGAAATATTTTTAACATGATTGTTTTGCTTTGATGAAGCAATAAATAAAATTACTATGGCAAACTTGATTGTCCAAATTCACGTTAAAATGACCTGTTTCACCAAATTAAACCAAAAAAAGCTGTTACTGGGATAATAAAAACATACAAATTTATTAGAGTACTATTAAAAGTATACTTTTTCTCATTCAATATTTTTAAAACAGGAAAAAAATTTAGAATTTCGAAGCAACGATAAGTTAAAAACACATTTTTTCATATAATTGCGAGACAGATACAGGTTGATGAAGTACGAAATTACATTATTCGATTAAATTTTAATGACTGTAAAATTAAGACGTTTATTCAAGAACCCCGAAAGCCGTTTCTTACAATTGTAAAACCCAAAAATTAAGAAAAAGTATTTTTGGAAAAAAATGGGGTTGCCGTGAAATTTTGTTAAATTTGCACTGTTTCAGATACCACCAGTATTGTGGAATTTAAATTTATAAATACTGAAACGAATCAATAAACCTTAAGACCAAGCAAACATTTTCTAATAACCGTGGCAGTGGCTTTGATGTGAAATACTAGCATTCGACCGTGACGGTCCGGGATCGATCCCCGGAGTGGGCATACGCATAAAAAAAAAGTATGTCCGAAATTTAGTAGATTTAAGAATGCAGGGAAAAGTGTAAAATGTATCATCTCCCCACCCACCACACATTCACGCCGGTAACCAGGCCGGATGAGATCGTACGTCTGGTTAGGTGCGGAAGGGTAGGTCATGCAATGGCACGAAATCAAGGGTTGATAGCCCTTGGGGGTCCCTCGGGAATAACCCTGGCAGCGAACGAAGAGGAAGAATTACACAACAAAAATATTTTCTAAAATATATAATTTCAAAAGTTTTCCTTATGAATGCGTGTCAAAGTTCCAGCATTAAACTTAGTACTTACGATTTGAACATTTACTTTAATCCACAACTAAAATTGAATTTTCTCTAACACTTCAGCTAATGAGCATAATAAATTAATGTTAATCACTTAACATTTCCCTAGATTCTCTTGCTTGCGTTTGATAATTTTCCATTTTGGATTAAATGTATTATTTACATACGACTCATTTATAGCTGTGATGACGTACGACCATTAAACTGAATACTTAGAAAATCTAATTTAGCCGGTTAAATAGTTTTCGAAATAACTGTCTGTCTTCAATATTAATTGAATTCTCTTGTCTGGCAAGTGATCATAAATCAATTGCACCTATTAAATGCGTCAGATCTATTTTTTTACAAGTTTCAAACTCCACATTGAACATTTTTTCATATTTTCCTATTTTCAAAGGCAAGAGAAGAAAAAGCAACGCGATAAAATTGCCACGTCATACGACATTAGAGCAGAGTTTGTTAGTTTTTGTTGTTGGCAGCATGCAGAATGCTCTCAGCGCCTACTATTCAAATTATGTTCGGTTATTTTTTTTAAAAAAGAAGGGTGACATTTAGGTGAGAAACTGGCACAAGGAGAAAAACGCCGTAGGTATAACGTAAGGGTGAATATTGATGGCAGGCTGAATAAAATATTGCAATATTGTTCAGCACGGACGAATATGAAATTTTGCCGTATAGTTAACTGAAATAGCCTACTTTTCTCGTCACTTAACTGTAAAGGAAATAGAAAATTTCCATGTGGGAGTAGAAAATAGTATAGACATTTAGCACGAGGCGCCAGAATAATCACTTTCACACAAGTAATGTACACTATTTTTCCTACGACCACAAAGAATTATTGAAAATGCCTTTGATTTGTAAAAAATATATTTCAACGCTAGTGTTGAAAAAAAAATATCAACATAAGTTTTGAAATTAGCATACTTAGGATTATGTTCCACTTAATATCTGGTTTCATAGTTTGTCAATAGGCTTTTCCTTAATCTATAGTTTAACTTGTTCATTTTCCCATACTTTATAAATCATAGGTAGAACTAATCCTGGCTTGACTTCTAGATTAGCCAGAATGAGAAATTTTAAAATTTAATCAAGGAAAGATGCATTAAACATAAATTTAAAAAATCCACCCAAGAAAAAAGATTTCAATTCAAAATAATTCTATAATTTATTTAATGTTTTTATAAAAAAAAGTCAAATACTCCTGATGGGATTTGAACCTGTGACCTTGCGATCTGTAAGCTAGAGCTCTATTCGCTACGCTATCGACACCAATAAAGATTTGTTGTTTAATACACGACATTTTCTTAAGCACGATTTGTTTTTTCTGGTAATAGATTTTCCAGTATATTATTAACATTTTTTATAATGTCAGATGGCGTATTTTCAAACTTTAATTCTGAATCACTCGACAAATACATGATAAATAAGTTAAACACTTAACTACTGCTTTCTAAAATTTGTTATTTTTAATAAATAGGAGTGGTCTGTCAATTTGGCACCATATGTTTAAATTAAATAGTGTGCCTTGTATTTCAACTATAGAGTTAAAATATTTTTCTTCAACACGCGTGTGATATCCGGCGCTTTCGAGCCAAGTTAACCGTGCTTTTTTCTCATTTTCGTAGATGGTAGTAGAAAAAAAAATGTAATCTCCATTGATTACAACTTTAAATAACTCATTCTTAAAGAGGTTACCAGATCTCTACTATCCTTAAGTATGCACATAAAACATTATAATAATTTCCTTTTACTCACCATTTTACAACTTCGATATACAGATTATTAAACTAGATATTTGCCTAACTTTAATAACGAGACACTTGAAGTAAACAACTCTCAGTCAATTTAAATAGAGTTCTACTCTCAATCTGATAACCGCCTTGTTTGAGGTTGTTTTTGCGATTTGAGGCGCTTGGCACAAAGTGTCATTAAACGAAAACGATCGTCTCTTTGTTTAGGTTCCTATTTTAACGACATGTAAACAGATGGACAGTTTGACGAGTTTTCTGGCCCTTTAAGTGTTCTTGTGAGAATTGTTTATGTTAAAAGTGGACAAACCTAAATTTTAAGGGGCAATAATTGCATAACAAAAAAAAAACGACACAAAATTCTCCTCCAAGTTTGTTGGGTTATACCTTTGATTTTTAATTCCATTCCCATGATTCTTTAAACAGTTTTTAAGTACATTTATTGAGAATAGTATTTATTTATCTTTATCTTGTACCCGCGATAAAATAATGTGTTTTTCGTAATTTCAAAACACTGAGACGGATAATTTTTTCTATAATCTTAGATATATTCCTTATATTTAGTTCTTTGAATCATCCCAGTTTCTCATTTTTCCTAAGAGCAGCACAATTTTAAATAAATAGTTTTAGTCAAGTTTAGTAAAGTCCTATTATGTAAATTAATTAACAATAGCAACCATATTGTTGTGTGTTGTATTTGTGAAAATGGAGCTCTAAATTCCTCGTTACATTGAGGAACTTCTCATTTCATTTGCTCCTTTAATTGGAGACAAATATGTATTGATCTATAATAATGCTAGACCGCGAGATTGAAATGCCCTGCGTGTAGCCCGGATCTAAATCCCATAGAAAATTTCTAGGATGCACTCAAAAGAGCTGTTTGTCGTCTTCCTCTATCGTCACGAACTATGTAAGATCTAAGGTTGGTATTGGCAAAGGAATATCAGACTATTCCTCAGGACAGAGAATAGTTAACCTTATTCGATTCGAAGACAGATACTTCATTATTATAAAAGTTGGATCATAATAAATGTATTAACGAATTAGTTAAATAAAATTTTGAGGTGTTGACATTTAGTGCCAAAGAATTTATAAAGAACAAGCATAAAAATAAACTACTTACATGTGGTTCTCCTAGCTTATGTATTGTCTCTTCGTGATCAAGCAGTACCTCAACAGCTTCCACGAACTCTTCGGAGATGGCGTGCAAAAGCGCGTCTTTCGTTTCGACCCTGTATTCTATTAAAATCTCGACCATCTCCAGGTTTTCGTTGTCTATGGCCATCAGTAGAGCGCTTCTACCTAAAGGATCTACGCAATTTATATTTATATAGCTTGTGTCGTCTGCTCTTTGTAGCATTCTGAAACAAATAAAAATGAAACATACATTTTATGTTTTTTTTTCTAAAACTTTTTGTTATTAAATTAACAATTATCCGATGGCTAGTTTTTTGAACAAGTTAATAAGTAAATAACCACCTTTAGAGAATTATTAAATGAATCCGAACGCGCTAGAATTTCATAAGTTAAGTTAAGGTTTTTTTTGAACCGAAATACAAAACACTAAGTAATATATTAAACTTCGGTTTTCACTAATAGAAAGAGGGTATACAGGGTGTCCCAGATAAAGATGCACTCAACAGGGATCTCGTAAACCATAGAAAATATAGAGATGGTTAACTTAGAAAAAAGTTGGGCCTTTATAAATAATATCCTGAATATGTCAGGGCTTGGTTTTATAAGGAGGTGTGTGAAGTATTATTTTTATTATTACTATTATAATTATTTTAATTATTATTATATAATTTAAAACACACACGCTGGTGTTTGTATAAAACAAAAGAGAAAATAAATATTGATTAAAAAATGAAAACTCTTAAAATAATATTAACACTTTAAATAGAACTCCTTGTATTTCTCTTTTGATTAAAATTGCATTATTTACATTGATTGAATGGTTTTTAATTAACTTTTTCCGATAATAAATGTAAAAATTAAATAAATCAAAAATAATTTTTCGGTCGTTACTTTTTAAGCAGCCTTCTATAAGAGCTGGTAAACAAAACACAGAAAAAAGCTAACAAATTAATTTTGTTTACATAAAGCAAGGCTGATAATGAAGTTTTTTTAAATCTCCAAAAAAACATTAAATCAGCCTTTAGCGTTGGCTAAGACGAAAAAATCGCGTTTTTTAATAAAACGAGAGTTTGTTTTATTATTGAAGCTCTTTTTTTTTATTTGTCAAATGAGACTTATACATGTTTAAATTAAAATCTTAATAAATCCTTGTAACTCAAAGCAATAACACAACATTTATGTACGGTGCTTGCATAAAGTCTGACCGCTGCACCCCCCCCCCCATTCCCCTTGCTTACTCGAAAATTAATCAATTCGAATCACAATGAAATAACAACTCCAAACATAAACATTTTATAGAAAAAAGTTTTTTAGCGGCAGGCGGACAAAGTGGTGCATCTATCTTTTGCATTAAAGTACACAGGGGCGCCAAAGGTAATGGGTTTCCTAGGGCACTTTGTCCGCCTGCCGCTAAAAAACTTTTTTCTATTTACTTATACGGACGCTAAACTCTCTACTTTATAAATATTTTATTGTTTAAATGGGGAGAAATACATTCTCCAAATTTTATTGTTTGTTTGTTCTGGGTTACTGATGGCCACTTGTCCTTTCGAACAATCAGCCAGCTTGCTCTTGGACCTACCATTATTTAATTAATTAGGAAATGTAATATTTTACACTCTTCCTTGCATTCTTAAACCTACTAAATAATGAATTCCGACCGCCGTCGAATGCCAGTAACTCACCCCTCAGTCACTGACGCGGTGATAAACATTTTATAATATGGCTTGAAAAAGTGCGCCAAGGACTCACGAAACGTCGACATAATACTAAGTTTCTATTAAATTACCTATCCTACCCAACAAATAAAAAAAAATACATAAATAAATGAAACAAAGGTTAGGAATCACTCCAAAAATACATCTCTTTCATAGTAATAATCTTATCGTCTTTAAGTTTTTAATTTCCAAAACTTATTTGATTTTTCGAAACGAAAATTATGACACAAATTAGTTTCTATCTAAGCAGGACTAAACCCTCAAAGTATGAAATTTTAACTCATAAAATGTCAATCTCTTTTACCTATTCGTACATCGCGTCGATTCGGGGACACACTATACCGGGTCCGCCAACGTGGCGGGGATGGAAGATTAAATCATTATCGAGGAGCTTATCAAAAATACTAAACCAGCATAAGGTATCGACTTAAAAGCGGCATATTTTAAAAATATTTTACATTATACAGGGTGGCTCAAAAAAGTGTGGCGGACTAAACTTGCATTTTTTTAAATAGAACACCCTATATATTATATTATTTTCTAATTCCCTATACAATTCCACGTATATTTTGTATAAAATATCATATGTCTAAATTCAATTGTTTTTGAGTAATTGACGTTTAAAATATGGCATTTTTTGACTTTGACAGGCTGTAACATTGGAACGGTTCATCTTAGAGAAAAATGGTGTTCACCTCCCTATCTTAGTTTTTCATTGTCTATCCAAAGAAACCAACCTCCGATTTACCATGTTAAACCAAAAAAACGGTTTTAACGGTTTAACATAGTAAATCGGAAGTTGGTTTCCTTGGATAGAGAATAAAAAACTAAGATAGGGAGGTGATAACCATTTTTCTCTATGATGAACCGTTCCAATGTTACAGCCTGTCAAAGTCAAAAAATGCCATATTTTAAACGTCAATTACTCAAAAACAATTGAATTTAGACATATGATATTTTATACAAAATATACGTGGAATTGTATAGGGAATTAGAAAATAATATAATATATAGAGTGTTTTGATAAGTTCCTTGATAATGATTTAAATTTACGTCCCCGCTGACCCGGTATATATTGTCTTGACCAGTTTTTATCCTTTTTCCGTTTCAGAGACACCATTACTACAATTGGACACGCATAATATAGGTACAATTTTAATTAATCACCACAACATTGCTTACTTCTTTGAGAAGGGTTGTATGTTAACAAATAAACAACAATACAGGTGCAAAGCAATCTGTTAAACCTATACAATTACAAAAACCCATTATAGCTATTCGCCATGACTTTGCACATTAGCGAAATTATTTTACAGAGAGAAGCCATTTACCGACAACTTTGGTCATTTCGGTATTTGTCCTTTTTAAGGGTCCTTTATTCTTTGTTCGACTATTGTAGTTATTTTACTCAGAAAAGACTGAAGCATGGAAGAAATGGTTTAGAAAATAAATTGTTTTTAAGAGATACTGAAAAGAAGGACCAAGGAGCTGCTATTTCATTAAGAGCTTTGGATTAAAATATTTTTTCTACGGACGTTTTATAATAACCTCTTTTTAATTGTCATTATGATTTTTTAATAACCTCCTTTTAGGCGCAGCGTGCTTAAAATTTTTTTAAGCACGTTACCAGGAACAACGTGCTTAAAAGTAATGCAGGTAATTATTTACAATTAAAACGTAACCACAGACTAGGTATAATTTAATTTTTTTTGGCAAGTGTCAATTTTTGAAAGGGGCAAATGAAACATAGGTAATAAAATGTTAGTAAAATAAATTAATTTTTTTATTATAAAACCTCAGTAGAAAAAATATTGTATACAACTCGTTACGAAACAATGTCTTTTAGTCACTTTGACGTGTTGTCCAACTCGGCTTCGCCTCGTAGGACAATTCACGTCGCTTTTTTTTTTTTTTTTTTTTTTTATGATAAAACACCTGCACTGTAGGAAAAATCCTTTAAGGCGCTCTGGGAGCGGTGCGAGTGCGAAAAAAGCGATTAACGTTGGTCTTGAAACGTTGAAGATTGTATTCATTGGGAAACACGACTTCAGGAAGATCATTCCACAAAGATGACGTTCTCCAGATGAAAGAGTTCTTGAACAATGAAGTTCGAGGAGTACTAAGCTGAACAACATATGGATGAGCGGCAGCGGTTCGCCGTGTATTTCTGTTTTGCATTGCTCTAGGTGGAATCAAGTGGGCAATGTCAGTCGAACACCTGCCATGGAAATATCTGTAAAAGAGAGCCAAATCACCAACCTGTCTTCGATGCTCCAGGCTATCGAGGGTCTTGGTCAGCTCGGGGTCGCCGATCAGACGAACGGCTCTCCTTTGAATGAAATCCAGTAGCCGAAGGGTGTGCTTGGGTGCAGAGCTCCAGACATGAGAGCAATATTCTAATGATGGTCGAATCTGGGCTTTGTAGAGTGTCAAAAGTTGATGAGGTGTGTACAACCTTTTGGTGCAGAAAAGTACACCAAGTTTCTGTGCAGCTGCCCTGGCAATTGCGGCAACGTGATCATGCCAAGACATATTACCTCCCAGATTGACCCCCAGCAAATTAATAGACGATGCCAGGGGAATTGCGTGTCCTGCCATGACTATATCCGGTTCTGCAATGTTAACCTTTTTGAAGAAGACTGCTGCCTGTGTTTTCTTAGCATTAAATTCGACTTGGTTACTGTCACCCCAAGCCAAAATTTCTTCCAGGTCATTGTTGAGGCGCAATACTTCATGCTGCCTGCGAAGATGTGCGTCGGCAGCGGATGTTTGGGGAGTCAAGGTAAAAGATGAGACAAGTGTGCTGTCATCAGCAAAACTATAAATTGGATTTTGGGTTTTCACTAGAAGGTCGTTAATATACAGTAAAAAGAGGGTAGGCGACAATATGGACCCTTGAGGAACACCGGCATTGATGGTGAAGGTGTCTGAGAGAAACCCGTCAATCGCCACTTGCAGAGAACGGTTCTTAAGGAAGCTGGTTAACCATAAACAAAATCCATTAGGCATACCGTAGGATCGCAATTTACTTAGAAGCCCATCGTGCCAAACACGATCAAAAGCCCTAGAGATGTTCAGTGCAACAGCCCGGGATTCTCCATGATGTTCGATGGTGTTGCTCCAAAGATGGGTGACATATGCCAGAAGGTCACCTGTTGATCTGGACTTTCGAAAACCGTATTGATGGTCGCTGATAATGTTAAGCCCTTCCAGATACTTTATTAGTTGTTGGTTAATAGCTTTCTCCATTACTTTTGAAATTACTGAAAGCAATGCGACGGGTCGGTAGTTGCTTGGCAGGGTCTTTTTACCTTTCTTTGGAATGGGCTGGACACGCGCCGACTTCCAGCAGGATGGAAATATTCCTTTTTTGTAGGATAAGTTGAAAAGTGTACAAAATACTGGTGTAAGTTCATCGGCGCATGTCTTGAGAACAATGATAGGAATTTCGTCTGGACCAGAAGCTTTATTGACGTCGAGTCCTTTAAGAATCCGTTTAACAAGACGCTGACGGAACACGATTTCAGACATTTGCGATTGAACTGAGGGAATGTTGGGTGGTGATTTTCCCTGAAAGTCTACAGTGGAATGCGAGGAAAACAGTTCAGCAAGTAGGTTTGCTTTATCCCCGGCTGTGGTTGCTATTGTACCGTCTGAACGTGTTAGAGGTGGAATAGTTGACTTTGTAAAGTTTTGGCTGACGGCCTTAGCGACTGACCAAAAGGACCTTGATCCGTTAGTACTGGCAAGAAGTTTGTTTTTGATTCTCTCGTTATGAGCTTCTTTGCTTTGGTCTATCATTTGCTTACATTGGTTTCGGGTGGTAACAAAGATGGCGCGCCTAAAAGACACTCATTTCGCAACTAATTGTATAAATAGCTATTTTCTAATTATTCTTCGAGGTAACCAGACAGAAAACATTACGCTTTCTTAACCCGAATCCTGGCCATGTTTATCTTTATTTAAAAAAAATATTGTTTAATATTTTTTACAATAAAATTATCTACTTTTAGTAATTATTTTTAACGTTTTCATTGGCTATATCTTTTTCTTCGCATTTTTTTCTGCATGAAAATAACTTCCCACACCCACATAAATATTACCTTTCCATTGATGAAGAAAACTCAATAATTTGCTTGGTTTTTTTTATAATTTTGGGCAAGAAGAACCTCAATTTAATATGACAAATTTTAGTGCGGTCGGATCCATTTAAAATAATTATGTCAGACTATTATTAAAATATTCTTTAACCGTATAATAAGTTTTTTTATTAATACATTTTTCACCGTTTTCTAAACACTTTAAAATTTTTATTTTTTTTATACTTGACGGCCTGTTCTTAACGCAGTATCAAAGCTACTCAACTTTTTAATATTTTTTAAAAACAGAGTTAAAAGGAGGCATTAGATCTACAATTTAAAGTTGATCCAACGCCTATCGAAGATACTTTTTTTTAATTTCCTATAAAATTTCACGTATATTTTGTATGAACTGTCACATTTCCAGAAAATATTTTTAAAAGTTAGTAATATTTAAAAAAGTAGTTTCGACACACGTCACTCTTTAATTTTTACTAAATATCGTAGTAATGTGCGGAATTTATTATGGTTATTTCCCATATGGTTATGGCCCTTAATATTGGGTTATAAATGTCAGTAATAATTCCTGAAATTTGTTCAGGTTTGTTTAGATTAGACCAATTACGGACGTGCATATAGTTATTAAATTATTTTGGTCAAAATTATTAGAGAATTATAACTGCAATATGCATGTTTAATAATGTAATGTTTATTAAAATAATTTTGGTGCAGTTCTATCGGCGAAATTAAATTCCAACGTAGACAATACCATTCAAAAAAATTTTAGAGCATCCGACCAGTAGAAATTAAATTAAAAAATTGCGTTCCCTGCATCTGAATGGTAGTCATGTTTATTAATGGATTTTTAAAAATTTTAAAAGTTGGACTATACAGATATTGAGGTATGTGCGAAAGTCACGGCATATGTCACCCATCTTTGGAGCAACACCATCGAACATCATGGAGAATCCCGGGCTGTTGCACTGGACATCTCTAGGGCTTTTGATCGTGTTTGGCACGATGGGCTTCTAAGTAAATTGCGATCCTACGGTATGCCTAATGGATTCTGTTTATGGTTAACCAGCTTTCTTAAGAACCGTTCTCTGCAAGTGGCGATTGACGGGTTTCTCTCAGACACCTTCACCATCAATGCCGGTGTTCCTCAAGGGTCCATATTGTCGCCTACCCTCTTTTTACTGTATATTAACGACCTTCTAGTGAAAACCCAAAATCCAATTTATAGCTTTGCTGATGACAGCACACTTGTCTCATCTTTTACCTTGACTCCCCAAACATCCGCTGCCGACGCACATCTTCGCAGGCAGCATGAAGTATTGCGCCTCAACAAGGACCTGGAAGAAATTTTGGCTTGGGGTGACAGTAACCAAGTCGAATTTAATGCTAAGAAAACCCAGGCAGCAGTATTCTCCAAAAAGGTTAACATTGCAGAACCTGATATAGTCATGGCAGGACACGCAATTCCCCTGGCACCGTCTATTAATTTGTTGGGGGTCAATCTGGGAGGTAATATGTCTTGGCATGATCACGTTGCCGCAATTGCCAAGACAGCTGCACAGAAACTTGGTGTACTTTTCCGCACCAAAAGGTTGTACACACCTCATCAACTTTTGACACTCTACAAAGCCCAGATTCGACCATCATTAGAATATTGCTCTCATGTCTGGAGCTCTGCACCCAAGCACACCCTTCGGCTACTGGATTCCATTCAAAGGAGAGCCGTTCGTCTGATCGGCGACCCCGAGCTGACCAAGACCCTCGATAGCCTGGAGCATCGAAGACAGGTTGGTGATTTGGCTCTCTTTTACAGATATTTCCATGGCAGGTGTTCAACTGACATTGCCCCAATGTTGCCAGGTCAAAAAATTAAAAATCACCAGACCCTTGCTTTAAAAGTTGCCAGAAATCACCAGATTCTTAGTTTTCTCGCATTATCACATACAACATACAATTAATGTTAATCAAATATATTGCTGTGCTGTGATTTCTAAAAAAAAAGACCTTAAATGAGATGTGTGTTATTTCCAAGGTACGACCTTTTTTTTTTTTTTTTTTTTTTTTAGAAATCACTATATATAAAACAGTAACAGATACAAATTCTGTAAATCCCCCGCTACTAAGAAATATTCGGCACAGAGAAGTAGAGAGTTTCCAGACAAAGACAAACGCTTTTCGCTTTTGAAACCAATAAGTTTTTGCATCGATGTCACCATTTTTAACAAAGAAGAATAAAACACAATCAAGCCATTTTTCTCTCTTTTTTTTTAAGATATAAGCTTATCATCAGTGCCGAAAAATCACCAGAAATTAGACTTTTTTAAAAAGTTTTCACCAGATCACCAGATGGGGTTCAAAATCACCAAATCTGGTGAAAAATCACCAGACCTGGCAACATTGCATTGCCCACTTGATTCCACCTAGAGCAATGCAAAACAGAAATACACGGCGAACCACTGCCGCTCATCCATATGTTGTTCAGCTTAGTACTCCTCGAACTTCATTGTTCAAGAATTCTTTCATCTGGAGAACGTCATCTTTGTGGAATGATCTTCCTGAGGTCGTGTTTCCCAATGAATACAATCTTCAACGTTTCAAGACCAACGTTAATCGCTTTTTTCGCACTCGCACCGCTCCCAGAGCGCCTTAAAGGATTTTTCCTACAGTGCAGGTGTTTTATCATAAAAAAAAAAAAAAAAGTCATTTTCATTAAAAAATAATAATATTAAACATTTTAAACAATACAATGAAGTTAAATAATAATTTTATTGGTTTTTATTGACTAATATTTTTTTCGAATTTACTTTTTGAAAAAAGTGACGTCTAAAAAAAAGAGTGTATGCCCGCTCTAAAAAAAATTTTACCCTCAAAAGTGACTCCAAAAAATACTCTAAAATTTTTCAGGCTCACTGTAAAAAAGCACACATTTGATAAGGTGCAGGGGCGGCGAGCGAAACTGTCTTCGCCCCCCCCTCCCCCCCTTTAGATCCGCGCCTGACATTATTATTTTCCAAATTTCCTTGAAAATTAGCTAAGTATGCTTTCCTTTTACAAACTAAAACGTTTCTTATTAAAATAACAAGTTGGTTTTAAATTTTCTAAAGAAATTTAATACCCGAATGGTAAGAACAACAAATTCTAAGTTTTAGCGATAATAAATCCACAAAATGGCCAAATTTCAAATCCCCTTGTCTTTTTAAACAAATATAAATGGAATCTAAGTGATTTCTTCAAATATCGATAAGTAAACGTAAAGTTATTGGCCGCAGACTCCCTTTTACGCCTCGTCTGTAGCGTTACTGACGAGCAATAAGAAGGAGAAACGCGATTGGGGATGAATCTGATAAAATTAAAGGAAACAACGTTTTTCCTGTAAAATTATTTGTTAAATTCGCAATGCAATGCTCAACCGTAATAATAATACATTCTTTAATATTATTCGTCATTATTTGTAATTCTTTGTCAATTTTATATTTTATTAATTTTTTTCTTTGTGTTTTCGATGCATCCCTGTCGAAGAATGAAGCAACTGCAACATAAACCGTCAGGTGTGGCTAGTTTTACTTTAATTAGAAGCCTGCAATAGGGTTCTGCATTAACCCTCTAGGGACAGTATAGATAACGTTTATTAAAACAACATACGTCATATATTTAAATGTAATAATAAAAAGTAAGTGATGTGTTTTTAAAATAAACAGTAATATGTTGTAGCAAGACATAATAAGATTTAATGAATATTTAGCGCTGAGAAGGCTAAAAAATTGTTTAATAGTTATTTTTATACATGACAATGAAATATTATTGGAAGAAAAAATTAACGATGAATTGTTAATACCCAATATGCGAGCTGAGGCATCAGAGACGATAGCCAAACTATTACCATTAAAATCGATAATCTTAAGAACTCAGGGGCGCTGAACTCGCCCTTGGCATATCAAAACAGACAACCAAAGAAACATTAGACAGGTGGGCGCAACCACAAAACCTATCCCGATGGAACAGGATACCTTCCAAAAAGCTATCAATTGGAATGTTGCTTCTAATGCTCACCTAGCTAAAATAAGTGGTTGGCCTACTAACAGGCCACTGCCACTTAAGAAAATATCTACGTCGAATAGAAATTTACAATGGTCCCATTGAATGCAGACGTTGCGGCGAAGAGGACGAAACCGCCTCACATATCATATATAACTGCAAAGCACTGACCCGAAGAAGATTCAAAATCTTCGGATGAATCTAATGTGGGGATGACCTCCCGCATGACAAACTTGGTAAAAATTTACTGATCCTTATAATAGGAACAAATCTTTTCTAGCAAGATAAGGGCGCACAATAAGCCACTGGGCTGCAGTGCAGGAAGCTTGGGCCGAACGCCCGACCGCCATCTTAAACCAACCAACAAACCATTAAAATATTATTATTTTTTCTAAAAAATAACATTTTTAATTTATTCTGTGTGTTAAAGCACATATTATAATCTACCTTTGCGGTTAACGTGCTATTTTATTTACTATTTTAATGGATTAACTTTAACATTTTTTTTTTTTTTTATGATAAAACACCTGCACTGTAGGAAAAATCCTTTAAGGCGCTCTGGGAGCGGTGCGAGTGCGAAAAAAGCGATTAACGTTGGTCTTGAAACGTTGAAGATTGTATTCATTGGGAAACACGACCTCAGGAAGTTCATTCCACAATGATGACGTTCTCCAGATGAAAGAGTTCTTGAACAATGAAGTTCGAGGAGTACTAAGCTGAACAACATATGGATGAGCGGCAGCGGTTCGCCGTGTATTTCTGTTTTGCATTGCTCTAGGTGGAATCAAGTGGGCAATGTCAGTCGAACACCTGCCATGGAAATATCTGTAAAAGAGAGCCAAATCACCAACCTGTCTTCGATGCTCCAGGCTATCGAGGGTCTTGGTCAGCTCGGGGTCGCCGATCAGACGAATGGCTCTCCTTTGAATGGAATCCAGTAGCCGAAGGGTGTGCTTGGGTGCAGAGCTCCAGACATGAGAGCAATATTCTAATGATGGTCGAATCTGGGCTTTGTAGAGTGTCAAAAGTTGATGAGGTGTGTACAACCTTTTGGTACGGAAAAGTACACCAAGTTTCTGTGCAGCTGCCCTGGCAATTGCGGCAACGTGATCATGCCAAGACATATTACCTCCCAGATTGACCCCCAGCAAATTAATAGACGGTGCCAGGGGAATTGCGTGTCCTGCCATGACTATATCCGGTTCTGCAATGTTAACCCTTTTGGAGAAGACTGCTGCCTGTGTTTTCTTAGCATTAAATTCGACTTGGTTACTGTCACCCCAAGCCAAAATTTCTTCCAGGTCATTGTTGAGGCGCAATACTTCATGCTGCCTGCGAAGATGTGCGTCGGCAGCGGATGTTTGGGGAGTCAAGGTAAAAGATGAGACAAGTGTGCTGTCATCAGCAAAGCTATACATTGGATTTTGGGTTTTCACTAGAAGGTCGTTAATATACAGTAAAAAGAGGGTAGGCGACAATATGGACCCTTGAGGAACACCGGCATTGATGGTGAAGGTGTCTGAGAGAAACCCGTCAATCGCCACTTGCAGAGAACGGTTCTTAAGGAAGCTGGTTAACCATAAACAAAATCCATTAGGCATACCGTAGGATCGCAATTTACTTAGAAGCCCATCGTGCCAAACACGATCAAAAGCCCTAGAGATGTCCAGTGCAACAGCCCGGGATTCTCCATGATGTTCGATGGTGTTGCTCCAAAGATGGGTGACATATGCCAGAAGGTCACTTGTTGATCTGGACTTTCGAAAACCGTATTGATGGTCGCTGATAATGTTAAGCCCTTCCAGATACTTTAGGAGTTGTTGGTTAATAGCTTTCTCCATTTCTTTTGAGATTACTGAAAGCAATGCGACGGGTCGGTAGTTGCTTGGCAGGGTCTTTTTACCTTTCTTTGGAATGGGCTGGACACGCGCCGACTTCCAGCAGGATGGAAATATTCCTTTTTTGTAGGATAAGTTGAAATGTCTACAAAATACTGGTGTAAGTTCATCGGCGCATGTCTTGAGAACAATGATAGGAATTTCGTCTGGACCAGAAGCTTTATTGACGTCGAGTCCTTTAAGAATCCGTTTAACAAGACGCTGACGGAACACGATTTCAGACATTTGCGATTGAACTGAGATAATGTTGGGTGGTGATTTTCCCTGGAAGTCTACAGTGGAATGCGAGGAAAACAATTCAGCAAGTAGGTTTGCTTTATCCCCGGCTGTGGTTGCTATTGTGCCGTCTGAACGTGTTAGAGGTGGAATAGTTGACTTTGTAAAGTTTTGGTTGACGGCCTTAGCGACTGACCAAAAGGACCTTGATCCGTTAGGACTGGCAAGAAGTTTGTTTTTGATTCTCTCGTTATGAGCTTCTTTGCTTTGGTCTATCATTTGCTTACATTGGTTTCAGGTGGTAACAAAGATGGCGCGATTTTCAGGAGTAGGGTTTTTACGCCACTGTCGGTAAGCCAGGTTTTTAGATCTGACAGCACGCTCGCAATTCTTGCTAAACCAGGGCTTGCCGTTGGAAGGACGCTTTTTAGAGAAAGAAATAAAGACCTCCTTGCTAGTTAGAATGACGTCGGAGATCTCCTTTGCACAGACAGATGGATCATCCGAAGAAAAGCATACGCTTAGCCAGGGAAAGTTGCGAAAATGGTCCTTTAGGTCTTCCCACTTAGCTGATGTATAGTGCCAAATCTTACGGGGTTTAGGAGGTTGTTCAGAACTAATTGGCAGCTCGCTTAGGGTTGAAATAAGTTTGTGATCGGAAGAGCCCAATGGTGGTTGTACGGTGACCGTATATAGGTCTGGATTTGAAGTTAAAAAGAGATCTAAAAGACTAGCAAAATCCCCAGCTTGGTCTGGAACCCGCGTTGGTTCTTCTACGAGTTGAGTTAGACCAGAACTGATCGCAAAAGATTCGGCCTCGCGGCCTTGCTCATCGTTGGTGTTTGAGTATTTAAGCCAGTTGACATTGTGGCCGTTAAAGTCGCCAAAGATAGCAACTTCGGCATTCGGATGATTGGTTTGCAAGAAGTCGATTGTGTTGGCTAGTGATGAGAAGAGGGCCCTGTAATGCATGTCGCTTGGAGGACGGTAAAGGCAGCATATAAACTTAGTGATTTTTTGTGAAGATATTTTAAACCACATTACATCAAAGTCTTTCGGTTCCAGTATCTCCTCCCGTTGGCAGCAAAGATCATCTCGAATGAACAGACCGACCCCAAAGTTGCGTCTAAAACGGAAGTGAAAATCATATCCAGGATATAAATAGCTGACGGTGTTCGTTGACGCTCTGACTTTTGTCTCGGTCAGTGCAAGCACATGAGGCTTGGAAGATTGTAAGTGCTGGTGGACTGAATTGATGTTAGTGTTAAGCCCTCTAATATTGCAGAAATCAATTTTGAAGTTGTTACTTTTGGGTTTGTTAGCAACTGCAGGCGCCACACCATTTCCTCGTTGAGTGTTGTTGGAGGAACCCAGTAAATTGTCGGAAATGGTGGATAATTCATTAATTTCGCTTGATAAAGCCACAGGACCAGCCCCCACCCGGAGATCCGATCGGGGGGCGAGTTTACCTCCGGAATATTTTGATCTTGGAGCTTCCATCATGCTTCTTTCATACGGCCCCACCCTGGATGAATGTTAATACCCAATATGCGAGCTGAGGCATCAGAGACGATAACCAAACTATTACCATTAAAATCGATAATCTTAAGAACTCAGGGGTGCTGAACTCGCCCTTGGCATATCAAAACAGACAACCAAAGAAACATTAGACAGGTGGGCGCAACAACAACACCTATCCCGATGGAACAGGATACCTTCCAAAAAGCTATCAATTGGAATGTTGCTTCTAACGCGCACCCAGCTAAAATAAGTGGTTGGCCTACTAACAGGCCACTGCCACTTAAGAAAACACCTACGTCGAATAGGAATTTACAATGGTCCCATTGAATGCAGACGTTGCGGCGAAGAGGACGAAACCGCCTCACATATCATATATAACTGCGAAGCACTGACCCGAAGAAGATTCACAATCTTCGGAAGAATCTAATGTGGGGATAACCTCCCGCATGACAAACTTGGTAAAAATTTACAATCTTACAAATCTTTTCTAGCAAGATAGGGGCGCATAATAAGCCACTGGACTGCAGTGCAGGAAGCTTGGGCCGAACGCCTGACCGCCATCTTAAACCAACCAACAAACCATTAAATTATTTTTTTTTCTAAAAAATAATATTTTTAATTTATTCTGTGTGTTAAAGCACATATTATAATCTACCTTTGCGGTTAAAAAAGTGCTATTTTATTTACTATTTTAATGGATTAACTTTAATATTAGCCATGGAAAAAATAAATTTAGATATTTCTTCCATCGATACGTTTATATTCTTATTAAAGCGAGTCTATCAGTTAGTTTTAGTTACAATCAATGAAATTCAGTTCCGCTAAAGTTTCATTTAATTGGTTTACTTTAACTGTCACTGACTTGGTAATCGATTGTTGTCTTCTAAGTTTCTTATCTTTCGAATGACAGTATCATTTCTCACTTTGAGTTGTGACAATAGTTTATATTATAGATATACCATATATTTTTAGTAAAAATAGTTTCTGCATTTTTTGTAGCTCTCACTTTAACATTAAAAAAGTATGAAGTAACTATCTAAAAGTTCTAACGCTGCTATTCGGAAAGCAAGCTTTTGTTTTACAAAATTATTGGCAATAAAAGTATAACGACCTTCGGATTACTAAACAATGACAACTTATTGGCTCATGGAGAAATACTGCTGCGACTTTTATTGTTTCATTGCTATTGTCATGATATTATCCTGCTATTATTTTTCCAGTTATTTCGTTAATCCAGATTTTGCTTCGACGTAACCTATTATATCAATGAAATATGCCAAAATATTAACGGCCGTAAAGGTACGCTTTCGATTGTTGCGACAAGCGACCACACGAGGCAAACTGGCTTTATTATAACTGATTGTAAAATCTTGTTAGTATTCTGCATAATAATTATCATAAAATATAGATTCACAATAACTGGTCACAAAAAATTATATTAAATACAATTAAATTGAAAAATAATACTGTGTACAATTTCTTATAATATTAAATTAGCACTAAAAATAGGAAATTTATATATTTTTATTTATTTATTGAAAACTATATACAGGGTGATTCCTAAGTTGATACTTCTTTTTTAGCTTTGTATAGAAGGCATTAAAATAAACAACATTTTCAAATACTTTTTTTTAAACTTAAAATAGGCGAGAGACAGAAGTAAAAAGTGCCAGCCTGGTCATCAAAACGTCGCATGCTATATTTTATATTGTTTTTATTTTAATAGCCATGCAATTTACGGGTCGGTGCTCAGTTATTTATTTGGCAATCTGCTGCGGTGAGTTTTTCTAAAGCAAGTTAATTTTAAATTGGTGACACGTGAATTTGGTAAAAGTTGAAAACAATGAACTAGTAGATGTGGTGCTAATTTACGGTAAGTGTCGTCAAAGTGCGGCTGCTGCTTCGAGATTGTACGCAGAACGCTTTCCCTTGCGGGCTCATCCTACACCCAGAAGCACGGGCAAGTTAGGCAGGACCGGATTTGATCCATAGTATAATAAATGAATGTACGTATTTTATTTCTGAGTTAAAAAAAAAGGTATTTAAGAATGTTGTTTATTTTATTGTTTTCTATAGAGAGCTAAAAAAGAAGTATCAACTTAGGAATAACCCTGTATATTGTATTATAAAATATAAGATATATTTTCTTTTAATTGGTGGGTTTTTCTTTTGCATTGGAGTTTCTGCTAGATGGCGCTGCCTCGTTTTTACTACTTATTTATTACTAAGAATATCTTTAAAACGCGATTTCGCTGTTTCTGTAGTTGCTTACGGGTATTGGCTTTCCTTAGAGTCTTAATAAGGACGAAATACAATAAAATCTTGTAAATCTTACAATAAAATATAGTAAACCTAAAAAAAAATATTTCTTATTAGAAAATATCGTAATATTTAATAAAAATGTTCATAAATTTTAATAGAAAGTATTATGAAGATTACAAACTATTATAATAATTATTATTACCAAAAATAATACCCGTCACTAAATGAAATATAATAATTTTATTATAAACTGGATTATGGTTCTTTATACTACTAGAAATTATTGCCTATATTTCATAGTTTAGAAATGTCATTACGAATTAAAATCTTAAAAATGTAAGTTGGTAAATTATAGCAAAAAAGATTTTGGACTTCTCTAAGTTGTTTGTTTGACTTTCAACAAGCAACAGACATTTATATGTCTGTGTATAATCGCTGGATTAGAAGTTTCCTCTCCACAGATTCCTTTATACGGTTGTAAAAGAATTTACTTTTGGTTTCATGAAAAATTTATAAGCAACAAAGGTTTCACTCGCTCCGTGTATTTTTTCCCGTTCTTTGTTTTTGTTTGGTGCAAACATCACACATGCATGGCTAGAGCCACTCTCAGGTTTTACGGAGCAAAGCGATACACACTTTGCATATTATGTGTTTTAAAATTATCCATGACAGCTTTTTAACTGTAAAATACTACAAATTGTATTAACCAACTTATTGTATATAACATTTAGTCTTTATGCTGGTTGTATAGAATTTGAAATCTTTGATGATTTCAAACCAGAGAAGGTAGTGCCAAGGAAAAGCAGCTCACCCACAACCATAACTTATTAAAAAAATTTATATTTTTTATCCAGATGCTTCGTCGAAATATTATAGCATTATCTACAACATGAATCCAATATAAAAAGTGTATAAAACTACTTTTATTTATTGTCAGTTTAAAGGTCTGGGACAAAGATGTTTCTTGAATATCTGTAAAAGAGTTTTGAACATTCATTGTCTTTATTTATTTTCAAATCACTACATTTAACTGTTAAGTATCTCCAGTGGTCTTCAAAAATACAAACAACACTCAACATTCCATTAGTCAAAGGAGTATCCGAAAGAATAAAAAGAAGCAGACAACGATACAACATCAATATAGTATTTAGCTCGAAAGGCTATTTAAGAAGCCACCTGACGAGCATGAAACCAACAAGCCAAAATGGCAGGAAAAACTGTGTCTATCAGATCTCCTGCGAATATGGCCAATTTTATATTGATGAGACACTAGGACCACTCGAAATAAGAATCCAAGAACAATCAAAGAGAAGGAAAGGCCGACAAATCAGGTGCAGCTCACCATGCCTGGATACACCGGCCATCATATCATGTGGACAGAAGCTAAAATCCTGCAAAAAGAACCACACTGGAGAAAGAGGAAGTTCAAGAAAGCCGCCATCATACACCAGAACCCAGGTTGTTTTAGTAAGCCCTTATTGGATATCAGAAAACCTTTGTTAAGTAAATGTAATATTAGAATAAGACCATGCCTGAATTTAATGCATTACTGCACCTATCTAAGTTATGCCTCAGGGTAACTATCTAGTATACATAGAGCTGTTGTTACCATACCTATTTAGTATTCACCTGAAGACGACTGGAGATACTTACCAGTAGAAACGTAATTTACAAGACAATTCATGTCCAAAATTCTTCTACGTTTATTTAGGTTTTATACCACCTTTGTCGCTTTGTTATAAACAGTAACGGAATAACCTAAACTTTCTTTAACTAAATTCCTTATATAAAGTCAAGACACTTTTTGAAAAGCGTTATGAAAGAAAGTTGTAAAATTATTTTTTTTACTTTTTATATACCCCAGTTCATGATATTTTAACAAGCATAACTTTCTGATAACTTTATAGCGTTGAAGTTAATTAGATTTTAATGACAGCAATTTAAACTGTGAATAAAATATGATATCGGAACAAATCGTAAAGTTAAAAAAAATTTATTATTTCAGAGAACAGAAAAACAAAATGAGTAAAAAGTAATATACAGAGGGATGTAGGTAAGGAAATTTTTAAATAATGTTAAAAAGAATAACTCTAATACAAATTATACTATATGTGGTATTATAGAAACGATTTATTATTTTAAATCCCATAAATCTTGAGATAAAAATTTCTTGAGGACATTTTTTAAAATGTTGCTGTTCTATAATCTGTATGAAACACAAAACATGGCATAGTAAGAGCCCTTGTGGATAGGGCGATTACTCTCTATAACTCGAATCAAGCCCTCAAAAAATAAACTGGCCACATGAAGACCGACGTCAACAAAAATGGCTACCTCAAGAGATTAGTTGTTGATGAAAGGTTAAAAAAGCATAGGAATTGAATCGAAAGAAGTATCTGAGAGAATAAGAAAACTAAGACAACGATTTAATATCAATTTTTTTTTTTTTTTTTTATGATAAAACACCTGCACTGTAGGAAAAATCCTTTAAGGCGCTCTGGGAGCGGTGCGAGTGCGAAAAAAGCGATTAACGTTGGTCTTGAAACGTTGAAGATTGTATTCATTGGGAAACACGACCTCAGGAAGATCATTCCACAAAGATGACGTTCTCCAGATGAAAGAATTCTTGAACAATGAAGTTCGAGGAGTACTAAGCTGAACAACATATGGATGAGCGGCAATGGTTCGCCGTGTATTTCTGTTTTGCATTGCTCTAGGTGGAATCAAGTGAGCAATGTCAGTCGAACACCTGCCATGGAAATATCTGTAAAAGAGAGCCAAATCACCAACCTTTCTTCGATGCTCCAGGCTATCGAGGGTCTTGGTCAGCTCGGGGTCGCCGATCAGACGAACGGCTCTCCTTTGAATGGAATCCAGTAGCCGAAGGGTGTGCTTGGGTGCAGAGCTCCAGACATGAGAGCAATATTCTAATGATGGTCGAATCTGGGCTTTGTATAGTGTCAAAAGTTGATGAGGTGTGTACAACCTTTTGGTGCGGAAAAGTACACCAAGTTTCTGTGCAGCTGTCTTGGCAATTGCGGCAACGTGATCATGCCAAGACAGATTACCTCCCAGATTGACCCCCAGCAAATTAATAGACGGTGTCAGGGGAATTGCGTGTCCTGCCATGACTATATCCGGTTCTGCAATGTTAACCTTTTTGGAGAAGACTGCTGCCTGGGTTTTCTTAGCATTAAATTCGACTTGGTTACTGTCACCCCAAGCCAAAAATTTTTCCAAGTCATTGTTGAGGCGCAATACTTCATGCTGCCTGCGAAGATGTGTGTCGGCAGCGGATGTTTGGGGGGTCAAGGTAAAAGATGAGACAAGTGTGCTGTCATCAGCAAAGCTATAAATTGGATTTTGGGTTTTTCCTAGAAGGTCGTTAATATACAGTAAAAAGAGGGTAGGCGACAATATGGACCCGTCAATCGCCACTTGCAGAGAACGGTTCTTAAGGAAGCTGGTTAACCATAAACAAAATCCATTAGGCATACCGTAGGATCGCAATTTACTTAGAAGCCCATCGTGCCAAACACGATCAAAAGCCCTAGAGATGTCCAGTGCAACAGCCCGGGATTCTCCATGATGTTCGATGGTGTTGCTCCAAAGATGGGTGACATATGCCAGGAGGTCACCTGTTGATCTGGACTTACGAAAACCGTATTGATGGTCGCTGATAATGTTAAGCCCTTCCAGATACTTTAGGAGTTGTTTGTTAATAGCTTTCTCCATTACTTTTGAAATTACTGAAAGCAATGCGACGGGTCGGTAGTTGCTTGGCAGGGTCTTTTTACCTTTCTTTGGAATAGGCTGGACACGCGCCGACTTCCAGCAGGATGGAAATATTCCTTTTTTGTAGGATAAGTTGAAAAGTCTACAAAATACTGGTGTAAGTTCATCGGCGCATGTCTTGAGAACAATGATAGGAATTTCGTCTGGACCAGAAGCTTTATTGACGTCGAGTCCTTTAAGAATCCGTTTAACAAGACGCTGACGGAACACGATTTCAGACATTTGCGATTGAACTGAGGGAATGTTGGGTGGTGGTTTTCCCTGAAAGTCTACAGTGGAATGCGAGGAAAACAGTTCAGCAAGTAGGTTTGCTTTATCTCCGGCTGTGGTTGCTATTGTGCCGTCGGAACGTGTTAGAGGTGGAATAGTTGACTTTGTAAAGTTTTGGCTGACGGCCTTAGCGACTGACCAAAAGGAACTTGATCCGTTAGGACTGGCAAGAAGTTTGTTTTTGATTCTCTCGTTAGGAGCTTCTTTGCTTTGGTCTATCATTTGCTTACATTGGTTTCGGGTGGTAACAAAGATGGCGCGATTTTCAGGAGTAGGGTTTTTACGCCACTGTCGGTAAGCCAGGTTTTTAGATCTGACAGCACGCTCGCAATTCTTGCTAAACCAGGGCTTGCCGTTAGAAGGGCGCTTTTTGGAGAAAGGAATAAAGGCCTCCATGCTAGTTAGAATGACGTCGGAGACCTCCTTTGCACAGACAGATGGATCATCCGAAGAAAAGCATACACTTAGCCACGGAAAGTTGCGAAAATGGTCCTTTAGGTCTTCTCACTTAGCTGATGTATAGTGCCAAATCTTACGGGGTTTAGGAGGTTGTTCAGAACTAATTGGCAGCTCGCTTAGGGTTGAAATAAGTTTGTGATCGGAGGAGCCCAATGGTGGTTGTACGGTGACCGTATATAGGTCTGGATTTGAAGTTAAAAAGAGATCTAAAAGACTAGCAAAATCCCCAGCTCGGTCTGGAATCCGCGTTGGTTCTTCTACGAGTTGAGTTAGACCAGAACTGATCGCAAAAGATTCGGCCTCGCGGCCTTGCTCATCGTTGGTGTTTGAGTATTTAAGCCAGTTGACATTGTGGACGTTAAAGTCGCCAAAGATAGCAACTTCGGCATTCGGATGATTGGTTTGCAAGAAGTCGATTGTGTTGGCTAGTGATGAGAAGAGGGCCCTGTAATGCATGTCGCTTGGAGGACGGTAAAGGCAGCATATAAACTTAGTGATTTTTTGTGAAGATATTTTAAACTACATTACATCAAAGTCTTTCGGTTCCAGTATCTCCTCCCGTTGGCAGCAAAGATCATCTCGAATGAACAGACAGACCCCAAAGTTGCGTCTAAAACGGAAGTGAAAATCATATCCAGGATATAAATAGCTGACGGTGTTCGTTGACGCTCTGACTTTTGTCTCGGTCAGTGCAAGCACATGAGGCTTGGAAGATTGTAAGTGCTGGTGGACTGAATTGATGTTAGTGTTAAGCCCTCTAATATTGCAGAAATCAATTTTAAAGTTGTTACTTTTGGGTCTGTTAGCAACTGCAGGCGCAACACCATTTCCTCGTTGAGTGTTGTTGGAGGAACCCAGTACATTGTCGGAAATGGTGGATAATTCATTAATTTCGCTTGATGAAGCCACAGGACTAGCCCCAACCTGGAGATCCGATCGGGGGGCGAGTTTACCTCCGGAATATTTTGATCTTGGAGCTTCCATCATGCTTCTTTCATACGGCCCCACCCTGGAAACCGGAAACAACAGCACAGCGACGAAACGTTAACTCAAAGAGCAACTTCACGCCGCGTAAACTGATGCAATGGTATCTCACCGGGCGATGCCGGATGGGCCAGCATCTTCCATTTAATACAGTATTCACCTCGGGAGATACTTTAAGAAGCCACCTATCGAGGACGAAACCAATCAGAAAAAAAGACAGGAAAACTGTGTCTACCAGTTCTTCTGCGAGTGTGGCCAATTTGACGAGACACTAAGACTACTTGAAATAAAGGTTAAAGAACATAGGAACAATAAGCTAAAAGGAGGGACCGGTGACTATGATAGTATAATTAAAACGGTTACAAAAATTTTTTATAACAGGTAATTAAGCAACTCGACAAAATTATTTATTTAATCACGAACAAAGCAAATCGTTTATTAAATAAATATACTGCACATAGAAATGAAATTAGCGACGATTACTGGCAGTGCATGTAGACCGACTTTAAGAACCCCAACAAACTTTTTAGAAAGTCAATTAAAAAAAAGTATGGACTGTTTCCTCTGCATTGATACACTTAATAAGCTCTTTGTAAAGCTTACCTCTTGGAATTTTTATTTTGTTAGGGTTTTATATTTTACTATATAACTTTATAAGGTTTTATAATGGTTTAATTACCTTCTTGTCGACGCTACGTCACCTCGTTCTACAGCTAAAAGGAACTTTTTCTCGTCTAACGTTAGTTGTGCGATTTCTTGGTGCGGCCGTATCACATTTTCTTCTTCCATCATGCCATGGATACTGTGTCTCTGAAAAGAAGAGAAAGATTCTTATTTTAAGAATATCATTACCATAATTATAAGGACAGATGTTCATTTTAGCCCAATAAACGAAATGCCTAAAAAAGGCCTTTAGTTAGAAAGTCGCTTTTTTGATGGAAGGTACGAAAAAACTTTCACACGAAAGTTCTAAATTTTTTAAATAAGAGTTACAGCCCAAAATTATATTTTTGACCTTATTTAGAGGGTTTTTAACCCTCTTGCAAGGTTTGGACAAAAAATAGTACTGACGTGTTCTTTTAAACAAAAAAGCGCACCTTCCTCCAAAAAAACAGCTTTCTAACTAAAATTCCTTTTTAAAGCATTTCTTTCATTGAAATATCTAAACGGGCGAATGTTTTTCCTATTTTCGAAAAGCCCTCTGGCGATAATATAGACAAACAGCCATAAAATATTTGACGCTGGTACCGTTTTTTAATGTTAATTAAATTAAAAAACTAAACTATAACTAATTTATTTTCTTCAAGGAAAATATATTACTGGCCTGACAGATCGCAAACCATTCTAACTAATTGAATTTTCCTTTTTTTCTTTAATTTAATGGGTTTTATAAATGACTTTACATTTTTCCCAGAGGTATATAAATAAGCTTCACGTACACTGGTTAGGTAACTGAGCTTATCACGCACCCATTTATATATTATCTCTGCTATTTTTCAATATGAAAGTAATTTTTAAGGAATTTTCTTGGAGGGTTGTCTTTTAATATCGTTAAAAAGTTACAAAGTATACATTTTTTAGAAATATTTTGTAGATGGCAAAAAGTAGGCAGTTTTCTATATTAGTTTCTGTTTCTAAAGATAATAATAGTAGTTTGTACTACAAGAGTGGATAATACAGGGTTTCCCAGAAGTCCGGAATAAAATTAATATCAATTAAAGGAAAGAGATCTAGAAAAAACGCTCGGACCCGTAAATTTTTATTTTTAATTGTGCATTTTTTGACATAAAAAAATATTATACAAGGTGTCTCACAGAACTGTCGTCACGTCTTTGACAATTTTTTTTAATGGAACACCCTATATATTGTATTATTTTCTGATTCCCCACAAAATTCTACGCTTATGTTGTAAAAGTCATATGTCTAAATTCAATACTTTTTGAGATATTGACGTTTAAAATATGGCATTTTTTGACTTTGACAGGCTGTAACATTGGAACGGTTCATCTTAGAGAAAAATGGTTTTCACCTCCCTATCTTAGTTTTTTATTCTCTATCCAAAGAAATCAACCTCCGATTTACCATGTTAAACCGTTAAAACTGATTTTAAATGTTTTTAACAAATCACCCTGTACTGAATTAAAAATAATTCCCCACCGCAGTACTGGATTTTAAAAAAGATTTTAAATTAACACATTCTCTCTAATCTAATTAAGTTTGTATACTGTAGATTACTATTAAGAATATACCTTTTTGGAAGTTTTTTTGTAAATCTTACCAAAGTGCGTAATATATCACTTCAAAGCAAAACTTTGACAGAATTCTCATTTAATGCTTGAGTTACTTATTTTATAAGTTTAACGTTTAAAGTAAATATTTAGGCTATCACTTAATATTCCCTAAGTTTTCAACAAGATAGGCACGTTAGTCAATAAAGATTTTTTTAAAGAGAAAATAAAGTGCTTGTAACACATACACATACATAATTTAATTTAGCGTTGCCTAGCGGGACTCCTGTAATTGTGTGATATGTTTTTACAGGGGACATTCTCTTAATATTTTTACTTATTTCTATAAATTTGCTAGAGGTGCTGGTATGCTTCAAGAGTGTGTAACAATGGCACTGGATGTCGTTCCATGCAACATATTTGCTGATGGATTTCGCCAAAAACTGCTTAAGGAGTTTTCTTTGTCGGATATGGCGAAACGCGTCTAGGGATGGATCTAACGAAATAAAAGGAAAATCTTTAGTTGCCAAAAATGGGTATTTTTATAGGATTTCAACGTTTTAATAAAACAAAAATAACAAAATTTCAGTAAAATCCGAAATGAAACTCTGCCACTATTTTTGTGAAAAGTTTTAAAAGACAAATGAAATTTTTTGCAGTTATTTTACTAATTATTGCATTTAAATCTTTTAAGAAGTTGAAGCTAGAAATATACAGGGTGGCCCGCCTTCAACGCAGAATTCCATAAGTATTTAACTGTTTTAATTTAAAAAATACAGAGTTAAGAGGAAGCCATTAAATTACACAGGGTGTCCCAAATAGTCGGGGCATATCTAACATACTTTTCTTATGGAACACCCTATATCTTATTTTATTTTCTAAACCCCTATAAAATTCCACATTTTGTATAAAATGTCATGTGTAAATTCAGTTATTTTTAAGATATTGACGTTTAAAATATGGCATTCTCAGACCTTGACAGGCTGTAGCATTAGGGAATCCAAACCACGTGATTCAATATGGCGGTTGGATGGCAAAAAGCATTGAGTCACCCGTTAAATGCCACCAGCAATATTATTTTTAGGGTCACGTGTACCAATTACAAACCAGTATTTGCCATCCAGCCGCCATTCTGACACATCGTTGGATTGCTTAATTGAAACGGTGTATCTCGGAGAAAAATGGTTTTGACCTCCCTATCTTAGTTTTGTTATTCACCATCCAAGAAACCAACTTTCGGTTAAACATGTTAATTCGAGAGTTGTAACTTTTAGATAGAGAATAAAAAACTAAGATAAGAAGTTTTCTTCAAGAGTCGCCGTTCCAATGCTACAGCCTATCATCAAAGTCTGAAAATGCCATATTTTAAAGGTCAATATATCTCATAGACTGCAATGAAAAAATTGATAAAAATAAATTGTTTTGTATCATCATAGCATAGTAACTATGTCTCTACCATAGAATTTATGAAAAATATTTTTCAATAAATTTGTTGGTTATATTTATTAATGACATTGTATGGTTTTGGAGATACAGCCACATTTAGGGGATCACCCTGTATAACACAATATCCAATAGTAGGGAAACTTGGAGCAAATTAATCAAAAATAAGTGTATTAGTTCAAAAAAGCCCTATTACCGTTTAAGAACTTAAAGCGTTAAGTATAAAAAGTAGTTTCGTATAAAACGACTTTATAAACAACATACATTACTCTCTAAAAAAGCTAGTTTATTTCAAGAACGTGAATTTCCGCTGGAGAGCATTTTTAAGTAAATAATTTTATATGATTAATGGCATAACTTGCAATTTTCTATTAGTTTGGTGGTGTTTTAAAGTTTACGAAGTTGATGTATTTAGTGCAGTACATGCTATAATAAATATTACAATTTAATATTAATATAATAAATTTAAAGAACCAGTTGTATAAAGAAACTGTTCAGGCATAGGAAAATAAAGATTTATTTCAAAACTTACTTTGTTTCAAAACAAGATACCAGCTAAACTTAATCTTATCATATAAAACTAAATTTTAAAGCATATTTTCTCATTGATTTGGGGAAATGAAAACTTTAATACCTTTTCGCTTATTTTAGTTTAAAAATCTATATAGGCTGTCAAAAAATTTGGATAATTGCAAATATTTCAAAAATACCTAAAATTGGCACTACTTAGTTAAAAACGACACACCAAGGACGACGAAAGCGTTTCTGTTATTGTACAGAGTAAGCCAAAAAAAATACGGACTTTTTATTTTAAATAAATTATCCTGTATATTTTTGAATAAACAAATAATCCCTTAAGAACATCCGATCAATGTTTCTCCAAGGTTACAATTATATCTATTTATGTCAAATCAGATCAAACATGATAAAAGTGAGGCCCATAAAAAAATCTTTGAGGACGTATTATTGAATTTTCGAAAAATAGCGTTCCCATTTAAATTCCGCACCCTGTATAATGATAAGACATTTATTTTTAATAAAGTCATACAGAAATAGATTCGAAAACATTGAAGGTCGCATTTATTGTTATTTACATAAAATTGGATGAATGAAACCAAATTTTACAACATGGACAGATATAACATAACATCAAAGAGGTGTAACGACGTACCAATGTTTAAAGTATGATGTTAAATTAAATAAGTCTATAAATAATAAGTGTGATTGGCTGGTTAATAAAAGACATAATGAAAATATAATACTGAATTCATGTATTTAAATAAAACTTTACCTACCAGAGACGCAAATAATGTATAGACGCTGATTCAATTACTAATATCAAGAAACCATAATTATTTACGTAAATATACTGAACTAAAGTGTTACTGATCCTAAACTGCCAACCATAGATATGAAACAATCTAAAGATGAAGAACCACTGAAGGTGAAAAGAATCACAAAAATTATTTAAATAATGATAACCTGTATAGAAATGTGGGCAAAGTGAATAGGAATCCCATTAATACTATTGGAATACCACAAACTTTACAAAATACAAGATACTATGAAACAAATAGTGGATAAACTGGTATTTCTTGAATCTTCTTAAGCAAAGTAATAAAACATATTCCAGGCTTAAACCAAACCCAGGAACGTATAAGGATTTAGATTCTTGCAAAATCAATGTAATAATATAAAAATTAAAATAAAAAATGAGGGTGTATCCAGTGTGAGAATGGACAAGAGAATTTAAAAAAAACATGACAAGTGGATTCTAGGTTAGGTTAGGTTAGAGTGGTAGACCTTTGGCTCTGACCAATCAGTCCGTTGTGATACCACACCTGTTTCATAGAACCCACCTTCATCAGATCACTGATGGTTAGTGCGGCGTACCAGCCATTACTATTCTAAAACCTGCTCAGTCGTCTAAGTAAGTTGCTTAGTTCCTCCAGGCTATTGAAGAATGCTTTACTCAGGGCAGTGAACCTTCTTCTTGCAAGGCCAGGGAGTTCACACAGAAAATGTTAAACACTTTTTTCCTCTTTCTCATTTCTGCAACTTCTGCAGAAGTCGTTTGCATACGTTCGGCATGTCTACCGAAGAGGCAACAACCGTAGTAATATTTCTCACGTCTCAAATTGATTCTTAGGTGTTTCTAATTTTCAAAGTAATGATTAATATTATATTTTTTACATTCATCTATTAGTTTGACAAATAAATCCATCGATACTGTTGATATTGTCTTTTAAGTTTTAAGAGGCAATTTGATTTTTCAAAAATGAACAAGACGTTCCATTAAAAATAAAGAAGTTAGTACGGAATCGGTTTCATTCTTCCAAGGTTTTCTAACAGCAATGGCGTATTTAAGGGGGGGCTGCAACTCGGGTCTAAAAGTCTAATTACAACCTAATTTTTCGTCTCACGCTTGGATTCTTAATTTAAATCTTTAAATAATGTATTCTTGGAATAGATTACAAAGATCTTGTAGAAAACGTTTAGTTTTTAAACTTTTCCTTTCAAAAGTCCTGTATAATATAGATATTAGGGTTTTAGACGCATATCGTTTTAGTTATAGATTTAAGAATCAATTTTATAGGAAAACGAGTAAAAATAATAATATTTTATAGTATTTTTCTATTATATACTTATCTGCTCCGTTTTCCCTTTTTTAGAGCTATTTTAAATCAACAAAAATATAACCCAATGCAATAAAATATTTTTACAACAAAAACAAAAAACAATTAGTTATTTATTTTTAAAGAGACAAATTAAAGTAAAAATTTTAATTGAAACATCTTTTATGGAAAAAGTGTAATAATTTATAATTAAAAAAAATCGTGCGGGAAGAAACGAGAATTATTTTTTATTAATATACAAAACAGCACTTAAGAAGGATTACTTCAAAACCTAAGCATTTGCACCAAAAACAGCTCTTAGATCTACGCTCCTAAAATACATGATTTCTGATAAAATCATCAATTTTGGCGTGGTGAGCGATATGTATTTTATTTTTCATGAAAAACCGAGCCCGAAAAACGCTGGTTAGAGTCATACATACGTCTTATGTTAAATATTCATATTTTTCACAAATATAAAAAATATTTTTTTTTAATAAAGAGCCAGCTAGGAAAATAAAAAAAAAAAGTAAAAAAACATTTAAAAAAACAAATTTTAATAATTTTGATGAAATTTATTAGTAGTTAGGTGAATTTTAAACGAACTTTAGGCATGGCCCCGAACATTTTTCGTTTGGGGCGCTTTTCCCCCTTCTTCACTGTATGCAATATCATGAAATGTAGTCTCGACTGTTCCTTTCTCCAGAAAAAAATTCCTACTACCCCCCCCCCCCCCCCCCCGTCAGTAATAAATATACTGTTTTTATATTAAAATTAAATTTTTGTTAAAAAAAAAGTATTTTTATTGACACAAAGCACGTTTTTCGTTGAGTGTGCTTTGCATAATACCCGGATACACAATCTTCTTCCTTTATCCACCTTAGTGACGCACGTTAAAAATTGTTTGCTCTCTGGTCTCGAATATCACGTACGCGCCCACCACGTATTGTTTTGCATCCAATAAACTTAATTGGATGTTACGGACTGCAGAGAGGTAATGCGATCTTTCCCAGTATGTCGTGGCCCTTTTCATTTATCAATATCACTCACTGTCAGTGGTTTATGGATTTTTGTTTTAGTTTTGCTGGTGTTAAATGAGATAAAAATCGTTTATAAGATGTAGAAGATTGAGTATATGTGTACACTTGTACTCTAATGCAAAAAAATATTGAATCGGCAATAGACCTGGGCTGTCTGGGCAGTAATCGATACAAAATGTAATTGATTACTTTGGTTAGAAACATCCGATTATTATTACTAAATTCTACTCCAAGGTTACCAGCTCCATGAAATAATATTAAATTTAACCAAAAATATTGCATTCTCTTGACCCGAATCTTGGCCATGTTTATTAATAATTTTTTTTAAACTTTTAAAATCCGGACTGTACAGATATTAGGGAGTGTTAGAAAGTTATTTTTATGTAAAAAAAAAATTATTTTCAGTTTAAAAAAAAAACATATTTCTGCTTCCCAGATGTTATTTCTGTTTTATTTTTGTA
Organism: Polydrusus cervinus; assembly: GCA_935413205.1. Taxonomy (NCBI): domain Eukaryota; kingdom Metazoa; phylum Arthropoda; class Insecta; order Coleoptera; family Curculionidae; genus Polydrusus; species Polydrusus cervinus. The sequence goes on from OW284514.1 coordinate 2,469,791, forward strand.
TTAAAAATTGCACCAAGTTATCGTTACTCTATTTTATTGATCATAACCAGTAAGACTAGATCTATGCCAATGACCTGTTTAATGTGAAAATGAATACATGATTTTTTTTGGAAGCAATAAAATCAATACGCGCAAACAAACAGATGGTTTGAAAAATCGCGTATTTCCCTTGGTCTAAACTATTTTTAAATATATCTATTTTTCTCTAATATGTGGTCCAGATGACCCGAACGTGCATGATTTCTAATTTTTACCCTTTTGAAAAATATTAATTTAAATCAATATATATTTTTTTAAATTGTTTTGATAACCAAAAGTTACTAGAAACCATAATAGTAGGTTGTACAATAGTGAATAGTGGAAGAGTGGATGTAGATAGTTTAGTCGTGCATTTATACTAATTAAAATGCTGCTGTGCTGAAAGTTATTTAAATGGACACATCAAAATTAGCAAAGTCAATGTTCGCATCAACCTACCCTAAGGTACAAACTTCGGCACATTACCACTTAACTAAACGTTCTTGGTAGAAAATGTAGAAAAATGAAGAAGGCAGAGCCTCAGTATACCTAAACGAAAGTGCCTCAAGCACAATAGTACTTCGGGCATAGTACTTTTAAAATACAGTGCTCGGTTTTTGGTTATTGAAGCCCTCTATAAAAATCGAAGAAATCGTCCATAATTCTCAAAGAGACCGGATATAGATTTGAAGGAAAAGAAAGACATGGTCTCAGCAAGTATAATCTGTATTGTTACACGTGTTTCACCCTTTCGGGCATCATCAGACCCAGGATTTAAAACTGAGAAGAAACAGTCATAACATATTAAAATTTAAAAATGTAAATAACAAAAACAATGTTGTTGTTATTGTTGTTATTTACATTTTTTTTACACCCTGTAGCTCAAAAATGAAGAGCTTTAGGACATATGTTAATAATAACTTTTCTTCTTAAAATCTCCCAAAGATTTACAACCTTAAGTATCGGCACTCAATTAAAAAACACCCTGTATATACATACATACCCGTTTATTTAGCTGGTATAATTATCATTCAAAAGATTGTAGGAAAAGATGAAAATATACATGGAGGAATAAAAAAAAAGTAGAAAAAATGTAATTTACTCTTAAAATTGTTGAATTCTACATGTGACCATAATTTTATTTTCATTCTTTTGTTCCACTTTCTAAAGAATAAAGCAATAATAAAAGGGGAAAACATACGTGGTTAATTCCGACTGAAATTTCACACTAAATTTGTTCGTTAAATATTTGTATTCCCAGGTTTAACGAGAAAGCAAATATATCCGGAAAATATGTTTTCTATTTGCCGTCTGAGATTAATAAAAAGTATACAATTGGTTCATTTTCTTCGTGTGTTATTTCAAAATTATCTTTAAATTAGTTTATTTTTGAAGCGTGGGTACACCAGAGGTTAGTGTTTTTCAATTATTGACAAAAAGAAATTCGAACTTTAGATAGACAGACGGACGGACAAACAGACAGACAGACAGACGGAAGGACTCTAAAACGTTGACATCTGATGAGAATATCTGAAAACATTTTTTTACGATTACTTTCCCTCTAATGGACAGTCAAAATGTATAAAATAATATATTTATAACGCTGGTCTTACAAAAACACACTCGTTACATAAAAGATCGTCTTTCCCAACTAGTTATATAAGTGGCTGTTCCTTTAACCCATTGTTATTGTATTACATTGTTCGATTTCAGATTTTAAACGAAAGCGAGCATTTCAAAAAGAAAGCTGGTAATAAAATGAGCCATATTTTAACCAGTTTAATGCCTTAGTTAGAATTGATGCGGAAAAAGAAGCATTTTAACAATAAATCTTTCTATTTCCGAGTTTTCTTACTAAGAAAACGCGTTAGAATAAAGAAATAATGGTTTGTTTGATGTCATATTTTATCATAAATATATCAAAAGAATACTTGCTATAGAATTATTTTTTGTGAAAATATTAGGTGGATTTAGGTCCTGCGAGTATAAAAGAAGGTTTAAGGATAACGAAAAGCATGTTGACGTCGGCATACAAAGAAAGAAGGAATAATTAAACTTAATGAATTTATGAAAAAGTAAACTCAAAAAGACAACAACTTCTTTAAAAGTATAACAAATAAAAATATATTATCACATTAAAGAAATTTTCTTCTTAGAAATTGGCGATAATCATAAAAGCTGATAAAATCCAATAAATTATCGAGAAAGTACTTCCATTTTCTTATGCCATTTAATTAAAATGGCTCAAGTGGAGCGTATGATGGAAGAAGGAATATCTCGGTTAGTGTTGGCGATTAAAATAGTCTTAAAGGGCTTCCCGAGGAATCTAGAATACCTCTCTTATCTATCATTATTTCATTAAGTAAGATTTTATAATATATAGATTGTTTACAGGATTTCTTGTATAGCTTAAAATGGTTATTCAGGGGGTCTTTGACTATTTAATAAGTTTTAGTTGTGTAAAATGTGCGTATTAACTTGTAGGCGAAGGTTATTTGAACATTTTACATAATTTTGAGACCGATTTAGACAATTTAACGCAAGCTGTTCATAGAAACCTGTTTTAAAAGCATGATGACGCAAGTCCACATGGTAGCTACTTCATCGATAATTTTTTAAGAAATGCTTTTGATCTTCGATGGATCGCCAACATTTGGCCACCCCGCTCCTCAGATCTTACAGTGCTTGATTTTTTTATTTAGGATACAATTCTTGAAGATCGAGTTAATAATGCTCCTATAAAAAATGAAAGATTACAGGAGGTGGGGAGGAATGAATTGCACAAATTTAATTCCCGTGTCAATAAGAACCATGAACAAGTGCTGCTCAGTTGCGAAATGTTTCTGTTGAGGACGTTAGATTGAACATTTACTGATAAAATAATAAATACTTATAAAATTGTTGGGTTTCTATTTGAAATGTAGATTGTTTGCAGTTTTTTAATTTCATTTTTAATCCTATTGTTTGAACACCTTGTGTTACATAAAATAATATAAAAAATATATAAAAGGAGGTTTTTTTCAACAAGGTACTTATGTACTTGTTAACCCAAATTAAATAATAACGTTTCTCTTATAGAAAAAATTGAAAGTTATTTTCATGCAAAGAAAAATTGAGGAAAAAGATATAAGTCAATGAAAGTCCTAAAAAAAGTTACTAAAATTCATTGTATTCTGAAAAATATTGATAATTCTAGAAAGAAAGTTTTTAGCGGTAGGCGGACAAAGTAGTGCATCTATCTTTTGCATTAAAGTACACAGGGATGCCAAAGGTAATAGGTTCCCTGGGGCACAGGTAGACAATGAAAGGCTGTTTCTTCCTTGTTAGGACTCGTCAAAAAGCCAAAACCCGTAAGCAACTCCCAGTGCAGCTAAAATATGCTTTCAAGACATTTTTAAGAATAAAAATATGATGAAAACCCAGTATCGCCATCTGTAGGAATCAACTCAATGCAAAAGACAGCCATCAAACAGCAGCACTAAATAAATCAAGTATGGTTGGGTTTTTATCACATTTTCATTCTTAAAAATGTCTTGAAAGCATATTTTCGCTGTACTGGGAGTTGCCTACGGGTTTTGACTTTCTGATAAGTCCTGTCAAGGACGAAATAGCCTGTCATTGTCTACCTGTGCCCCAGGGAACCCATTATCTTTGGCGTTCCTGTGTACTTTAATGCAAAAGATAGATGCACTACTTTGTTCGCATGCCGCTAAAAACGTTTTTTCTATTTACCTATACGGACACTAAACTCTACTTTATTGATAATTCTTTTTTTTTTTAAATAAAAAAGTCTAAATTTAAAAAATTAATAAAAGTCCAATAATAAACAAGGACAGGGTTCACTTCAAGAGAACGCAATGTTTTTAATATTATAATATATCGATTATTTCGCATGGAGTTAATTTAAAAATATTGTTCGGATCCACCTGAAACGTCATTTTTGACATAAAAACTTAATTAATAATATGTCAAAAACGCTTAGACTTGGGTATAGGATATGATATACAAAATATGCCTAGAAACTTACATAGAATCCAAATATGTAATAATATATACCGGGAGTTCCATCATATTATGAAAAATATCCATCTTGTCGTTAGATGTATTTTAAATAAAAAGATGGACTAAATATTTTTTAGTGAAAAGTGAATTAATTTTTTTTTGGGAAAGTCATATGGAACTCGATAAACTCCGGTAAGGTAAAGTAAATGCCACAAATATAACATTATTGTTTACATTTCTGTCTTTTGTATACAAACTTCAGCAAAAAATACCGCCTCTCACCAGATCTTAGATGCGACCAGTAAAGATAATTCATTTTTTACTTCAATTTACTTAGGAAGTTCTATACTTGGAAAATACTTATGGACCCTTAAATCATGTAATGACTTTCCTTAGCTTTATGTTGTTTGGCGCCATTAATATAGAGAAGAGAGAAAAGCATAAAGCATAATAGACAAGGCCAGATTATTACGAAAGCAATCTACTAATGGCAAAAACAGATTTTGAGGAGCATTAAAATATGATGTTTCTAACTATGAATAAAGCCTTATTTCGGCATAGTAATGCTAATAATACTTATCTTTTTCTCCCTTAAATGTCGAGAAAGAGTACGGCTACTAAATAAGAAAATCGAGAAAACAAAAGAAATGTCAGAGAGGAATTCGAAATGTTTTGCAGAAAATCCTGGCAACTTGCCAGGGATCTGTGGGTATTCTTTAACAATTTGCCAGATCCGACCGTGCCAAAATTTGCCGCACTGATATACAGGGTGATTCCTAAGTTGATACTTCTTTTTAAGCTGTGTATAGAAGGCATTCAAATAAACAACATTTTCAATTACCTTCTTTCAAAAAACTTAAAAATAGGTGAGATACAGAAGTAAAAAATCTAAGGGCGGGCCTGGTCATCAAAACGTAGCCTGCTATACTTTATATTGTTTGTCTTATTAGTCATGCAATTTACGGATTGGTGGTCAGTTATTTATTTGGCAATCTGCTGCGGTGTGTTTTTGTGAAGTAAGTTAATTTTAAATTGGTGACACGTGAAAATGGTAAAATTTGAAAAAAATGAACTAGTAGATATGGTGCTAATTTACGGTGAGTGTCGTCAAAGTGCGGCTGATGCTTCGAGATTATGTTTAGGTTAGATAGGACCGTATTTTTTAGTTTTTTGAAAAAAGGTACCTATTTTAATGCCTTCTATACACAGCTAAAAAAAATGTATCAACTTAGGAATCAACCTGTATAAATACAATTTCGCATGGAGCTGGTAACCTTGAAGAAGAATTTAAAAATATTTGTCTAACGCTCTTAAATAAGCCCAATGGCCCATCAATCTTTCTAATATTTTAAAATAACTCTCAATCTTAAAAACTGTATGTGCTGCAGTGATTGCCATATTTAATTTTCTGAAAAATAAAAATGTCAGAACTTGATAGTTCCATTTTTCATTCACCTTTACCATTTACCTAGATTATATTTCAACAGTTATATTTTAAAACATGCGGGATCAATTCCACGGCATATTTTATTGAAGACTTCTTGTATCCTTCGTTAGGTAAGAGTGGCGGTCAGGACTACCTTAAACCGATACTTTTCTTATCTGACTGAAAACTGTTCTATACAGGGTCCGCCAAGAAGCGGGGATGAAAGATTAAATCATTTTTTTTTTTTTATGATAAAACACCTGCACTGTAGGAAAAATCCTTTAAGGCGCTCTGGGAGCGGTGCGAGTGCGAAAAAAGCGATTAACGTTGGTCTTGAAACGTTGAAGATTATATTCATTGGGAAACACGACCTCAGGAAGATTATTCCACAAAAATGACGTTCTCCAGATGAAAGAATTCTTGAACAATGAAGTTCGAGGAGTACTAAGCTGAACAACATATGGATGAGCGGCAGTGGTTTGCCGTGTATTTCTGTTTTGAATTGCTCTAGGCGGAATCAAGTGGGCAATGTCAGTCGAACACCTGCCATGGAAATATCTGTAAAAGAGAGCCAAATCACCAACCTGTCTTCGATGCTCCAGGCTATCGAGGGTCTTGGTCAGCTCGGGGTCGCCGATCAGACGAATGGCTCTCCTTTGAATGGAATCCAGTAGCCGAAGGGTGTGCTTGGGTGCAGAGCTCCAGACATGAGAGCAATATTCTAATGATGGTCAAATCTGGGCTTTGTAGAGTGTCAAAAGTTGATGAGGTGTGTACAACCTTTTGGTGCGGAAAAGTACACCAAGTTTCTGTGCAGCTGCCTTGGCAATTGCGGCAACGTGATCATGCCAAGACATATTACCTCCCAGATTGACCCCTAGCAAATTAATAGACGGTGCCAGGGGAATTGCGTGTCCTGCCATGACTATATCCGGTTCTGCAATGTTAACCTTTTTGGAGAAGACTGCTGCCTGGGTTTTCTTAGCATTAAATTCGACTTGGTTACTGTCACCCCAAGCCAAAATTTCTTCCAGGTCTTTGTTGAGGCGCAATACTTCATGCTGCCTGCGAAGATGTGCGTCGGCAGCGGATGTTTGGGGAGTCAAGGTAAACGATGAGACAAGTGTGCTGTCATCAGCAAAGCTATAAATTGGATTTTGGGTTTTTACTAGAAGGTCGTTAATATACAGTAAAAAGAGGGTAGGCGACAATATGGACCCTTGAGGAACACCGGCATTGATGGTGAAGGTGTCTGAGAGAAACCCGTCAATCGCCACTTGTAGAGAACGGTTCTTAAGGAAGCTGGTTAACCATAAACAGAATCCATTAGGCATACCGTAGGATCGCAATTTACTTAGAAGCCCATCGTGCCAAACACGATCAAAAGCCCTAGAGATGTCCAGTGCAACAGCCCGGGATTCTCCATGATGTTCGATGGTGTTGCTCCAAAGATGGGTGACATATGCCAGAAGGTCACCTGTTGATCTGGACTTACGAAAACCGTATTGATGGTCGCTGATAATGTTAAGCCCTTCCAGATACTTTAGGAGTTGTTGGTTAATAGCTTTCTCCATTACTTTGGAAATTACTGAAAGCAATGCGACGGGTCGGTAGTTGCTTGGCAGGGTCTTTTTACCTTTCTTTGGAATGGGCTGGACACGCGCCGACTTCCAGCAGGATGAAAATATTCCTTTTTTGTAGGATAAGTTGAAAAGTCTACAAAATACTGGTGTAAGTTCATCGGCGCATGTCTTCAGAACAATGATAGGAATTTCGTCTGGACCAGAAGCTTTATTGACGTCGAGTCCTTTAAGAATCCGTTTAACAAGACGCTGACGGAACACGATTTCAGACATTTGCGATTGAACTGAGGGAATGTTGGGTGGTGCTTTTCCCTGGAAGTCTACAGTGGAATGCGAGGAAAACAATTCAGCAAGTAGGTTTGCTTTATCCCCGGCTGTGGTTGCTATTGTGCCGTCTGAACGTGTTAGAGGTGGAATAGTTGACTTTGTAAAGTTTTGGCGGACGGCCTTAGCGACTGACCAAAAGGACCTTGATCCGTTAGGACTGGCAAGAAGTTTGTTTTTGATTCTCTCGTTATGAGCTTCTTTGCTTTGGTCTATCATTTGCTTACATTGGTTTCGGGTGGTAACAAAGATGGCGCGATTTTCAGGAGTAGGGTTTTTACGCCACTGTCGGTAAGCCAGGTTTTTAGATCTGACAGCACGCTCGCAATTCTTGCTAAACCAGGGCTTGCCGTTAGAAGGGCGCTTTTTGGAGAAAGGAATAAAGGCCTCCATGCTAGTTAGAATGACGTCGGAGACCTCCTTTGCACAGACAGATGGATCATCCGAAGAAAAGCATACGCTTAGCCAGGGAAAGTTGCGAAAATGGTCCTTTAGGTCTTCCCACTTAGCTGATGTATAGTGCCAAATCTTACGGGGTTTAGGAGGTTGTTCAGAGCTAATTGGCAGCTCGCTTAGGGTTCAAATAAGTTTGTGATCGGAAGAGCCCAATGGTGGTTGTACGGTGACCGTATATAGGTCTGGATTTGAAGTTAAAAAGAGATCTAAAAGACTAGCAAAATCCCCAGCTCGGGGAATTTATCAAAACTACTAAACCATCATGAGGTATGGACTTAAAAGTGGCATATTTTATATTATACAGGGTGGCTTAAAAAATGTGGCGAACACTAAAGTTGCATTTTTTTAAATTGTCAGGATGTGAGCTAGACGAGACCTACAGCTTAACGTGGAATCCGAACCACGTGTATGCACTAGTTTTTTTACCCCCCCCCCCTCCAGAAGTCCAGTCCATGACTCTCTTCTCGGTTCCGTTATTGGGAATCACTAGTGATATACTGCATTCTTAAATCCTCAGAATCCGGAAATCTAACCCGGGTCGCCACGGTCAAATGCCAGTAACTCACCACTGCCGCGGTTAGTTTTGATGAGTTCCTCGTTGATTTAATCTTCCGTCGCAGCTTCGTTGGCGGACCCGGTATTGTTTACCACGCAATTTAGCTAAAAAGTTTCCTCCTCGAAATAAAAAATTTGACCCCATTCGAAGGATTTATAATTGCTTCAAACATATTTATGATCCATATACCTACTCCCTACAACCCCAATTATTCTCCAACGTACCTATCTCGTACAACAGTTCACCAAACATTTGTTTTTGATAGATAAAGAAGAGTAGAGAAAAGTTTAAATTTCTCGACGTTCTATTACAGCCAAACTCAGATTTAATCTCTAAAATCTGTCACTGCGCTTGAAAGACTGAAGTAATAATTTTTCCTATGGTTCGGAAACAAATGTGAGATAAAATTTAAGACTTTTTAATTGCGATATTTTGCAAACACACAAAATCCCGCTAATCGTTTTTTCAAGCGCTAAGATCTCGGCAGTGGCTAACTTTCGATTCGCTAGAAAGAATTATACTTGCCACTGAATATTAAACAGATTTTTACAGAATTTTTTGTGAGGATTCAGAGAAAATCATTTTTGAAATATCGGTTAGCAGGGTTTTTTTGTTTGGCAAAATGTCACCAATAATTTAGGGCTCCAGCTTGATTGGACCGACATCCGTAGTCGTAACAATACTTCTGATTTACGCTACCGTTTTAAAAACAAAACAAAAAGAAACATTGCTGCCTTTACACAAAATTCTACTATCAAAATAAAATAATATAAAAAAAATAAAAATAACGTTCCTACCATAATATTAGGGAAGACTATCGCCTTCCTCCCGGTGGGCAAGCCTAAATCGAGGACGTTTTACATTGGAACCCATTTTAGACGATTTTAGAAACAACATATTTGTCCTTGATAGATTTAATACTCTGATATCAATAGTTTATAATTTAAAAAATTTCATATTTGTCACTTGATTAAACCCAAAAATTCCAAAATCTGCACATGATACTATTAAACTAACTTTTTACAAACGATCAAGATAAATTTATAGTTGCAGTTTTATATTAGGTACTCTTATTTTTATTTATTGAATACTAAGTTGCCGTTCTGCCCTTCTTTCGAATTAGGCTTTTTTCCTCTTCATTCGCTGCCAGGGCCATTCCCGAGAGGACCTACAGTTTAACGTGGGCTCCGAACCACGATCCTCAGTCATGCGATACCCCCCAAGGGCTATCAACCCTTGGTTTTTTGCCATTGCATGTCCTACCGATTGGGGAGTGCACCCCACGAGATGTCCGATCTCATCCGGCCTGTTTACCGGCGTGAATTGGGTGGGTTGGGAGATGATACCTTTTACACTCTTCCCTGCATTCTTAAATCCACTAAATTTCGGACGTTGTTTTTTTATTGTACGTATGCCCACTCCGGGAATCGAACCCGGGTCGCCGCGGTCGAATGCCAGTAGCTCTACCTCTGAGCCACAACCGCGGTTTGAATACTAAGTTTAATATTGTTATAAAAGTTACTTAAATTTATCCCTATAATAAAGTTATAAAGATAATAAAATATGTTTTACTTACTTTTACTTTCTTATCTATGGGCGGTTTCTCTAAAAGATTGGTCAAAGCATTGGTACAGTGTTCCGAGCGGGGAATGTTAATGCATGTGTCTCCCCCTCCCCCCATTTTATTGAGGGGCACGTCCCCCTTTTCTTTTTCTTCCTCATCTTCCAAGGGGCTCTCTGCAAAAATAAAAGAAAAATATTAAGTCAATGATACAGAAGAAGAATTTCTCTTTATTTCGTCAGATCCATCCCTAGACGCGTTTCGTCATATCATGACTCGTCAGTAGAGCTAGGATCCGACGAAACAAAGAGAACTCAAAGCTGCTTATGGCAGCACAGTGGTGGGACACACCAGTAAGATGTGGCACGGAGCGCCATCTGTATCGTTATTAGACACTCTTGAGCATACCAGCACCTCTAACAAACTTATAGAAATAAGTAAAAATGTTAAGAGGAAATCTCCTGTAAAGACATTCGTCACAATTACTGTTATTAAGTCAATGGTCTACCAAAATTTTTTCACAGACAGATTTTAAAAACCAATTGGTAAAATCTTTAAATTGAGAGCATCCTACCAATAGAAAAGTCTTCCGCTTCTTGGAGTATCAAGCAATCTGAATACTGAATAGAATTTTGATATCTAAGAGTGTCAGACAAAGAAATTCGTATGGTTCAATTTTTTTGGCCGTAATTTGTCTAATACTGTTAGATATCAAATAAAATTCTGATTGCATTGCACCCCCCATACTATGAAATACATTCACTAAGCCACGGTTGCTAGAATTCGATGCTATCATTTTTCTAGCGGGTGATTATCCGTACGAATCTCGTGTATAAAATTGTATGTAAACATAAGTCAGCTAATTTAAAACTTAGAATGTTCTATATTAAATAAATCAAACGGTTTATTTAAAGAAAGAAAGTAGGATTAGCCGTAAAAATTCCAAATCCATTTCGCACCATACTTAAAGTATCATTTTCCTAGTTTATTTTATCAACAGAATTAACTTTACTGTGGCTATTATTACAATCATTCTGCAAGTTTATATTGAAAATTTTAACGTGCGCATAAATCAGAGAATTATTTGAAAATTTCCCAGATTTGCAGTTCATAACAAACGGATGAATATCGAGAATAAAACACATGTTTTGCAAAGGAAGAAAATTGAAAAATATTTTGTTATCATCAACGCATTCAGACAATCAAACCTAAAACATGTTTTTACTGGATGAAGTATTTAAATAATTTTTTTTTCTGGAAAAGTGAATTTATGGTAGGTATATAAGTATTTTATTTATTAAATTTTTGATATTGTAAAAACTCGTTAAACTTCTCATTTGCTTGAAATACTTCATGCTAGATAAGTAAGTTAGTTTTTCCCCGTATTATATATTTGAATGTTGGGGACAATGATATTTTTTTAAGACCGACCAGAAAATATACACTTTCTGGACAATTTTTCGTCCAGAAAATAACGTTTTGCCGGTCTCGGGACCGGAAAATTGACGTAAGGGACCGGAAAAATCTTTTGCAAGTCCCTTACGTCAATTTTCCAATCGCTCTTTGATAATGGAATCTACTTTGATTTCGTTACTAAGGTAACAAAATTTCGAATGTATTGTTGAGTGACAGTTCGTTTGATGAATTTGTTGTTTATGTCAAACTTATATTTTACGTTCACAATTCTACATTTAACATAAATATTCAAAAATAACGTATTTTCCAGTTTATGCAGTTGTTTCCAGTATTTTTATTCTTTTATCTGGTTTTAGTAATGTTAATCAATTTTTTATATAAAATGAAATAAAATATAAAGAATTAAAAAATGTATTATATAAAAGTGTCGGTCTTGAAAAAAATATTGTACGTCACGCAACCGGAAATTTGTGTTTTTCAGGTCTCCCCAAGATTCCAGGACTCGCCTACGGCTTGCCCTGGAAATGCTTGTCCCGACCTGAAAAACAGTTCTTTCCGGTCTTGTAACGTAAATTACTATTTCCGAAAATCGATCGGAAATATTGACATTTTTGATAACATTTTTGAAAGAAAAAGGTCAATATTTCCTTACACTTAGTCGTTGCTAGGCAACGAAAAATAACTGTTAGGAAATATTTATTATTGTACTGTAAGGAGATATTATTTCTGTACGGCTACTTGTAAACTAAAATGTGTTAAGCTTGACAATTCAATAATACTAAGTTTCCATAGTTACAACACAAATATTTAATGGCATCCTTTATTTGTGAAGCTAATAATATTTATTTCAAAATTTTAACAAGTTGATTGTAATAAGTTATGTCCCTTTATTAATTTTCAATTTGCGAAAAAATAGTATGTATACCTCATAGAAAAAGCCAAATTCCCGGATTCCGTATCAGGCTTGCGCCTCGACATACAATCTTTACGGTCGTCCGGGAATGTTCAGCTTTTCCTACTAGGTATACAATGTATTATTTTTGAATGCATTGTCTTTATTTATTTTTTATCACAAAGTTTCAACTGGTATGTATCTCCAGTAGTCTTTAAGTGAAGACTAAATAAGTAAAGTAACAAGAGCTCTATCTATGCTACGCTATGCTATGATTACATCTCTACTTAACAAAGGTTTCCAGATATTTCTTATATCTAATGGAAGTTTACTAAAACAAAAAAACAACTTAGGTTCTGGTGTATGGTAGCAGCTTCATCTAGTGAAGAAAGCGAAGGTTCAAGTAACCTAGGTTCTTTTAGTAAAGCCCTTATTGAATATAAGAAATATCTGGAAACCTTTGATAAGTAGTATCTCTCTTCATTCATTCTGAAGACGACTGGAGGTACTTACCAGTTGAAACGTTGTGATTTAAATCAATCGCCATAAATTATTAATTTTCTGTATTACTGAACTTTACAGTAGGTTGGAAATGGAAAAAATGAAATACTTCATTTCAAAGCTACCGATGCCGTCGTTGATGAAAAGAATATATTCATTGTTTCCCCGTTAGTATGGCCAAGTAATAACTCCCCCTTTCATGCTGTAAATGCGGCTGAGAATATTTAAATAAAGAAAAGAAATTTACTTATATAGAGGATTATATAAATTATTCAAAAAGTAAGGCAGAAGATGTAAATTTCTACATTCTAATTCTGAGACGGCCACAAGTTTCTTTTCGAAGTTTGTCTAAACGTCATTCAAAACTTAGTTTAGAAAAGAAATACCTGACGGAAAGTTAGTAAACTAAGTTTCAGCAGAAGTGTCCGGACAAGGGAGACATAAATCTTTGCAATAAACGGTATACATGGCGCTCCACCGGAAAATGTGACATAGAAAATAGCATTCAGCAATGTATGTATGACCCAGTGACTTCAATAAACGGTATACATGGCGCTCCACCGGAAAATGTGACATAGAAAATAGCATTCAGCAATGTATGTATGACCCAGTGACTTATATCTTACTGGAGCCCTAAACAATAATAGGAAAAGTAGTAAATTTATGCTTTTGAGCATATAAACAAAATCCCATGTCTAAATTTAAAAAAAAATAAATAAATCCATTAATATATGTGGCCAGGATTCGGGCCAAGAAAACGTAATGGAGCTGGGCTACCAGGCTGCAGCCCCCCCCCCCCCCCCCCCCCGCCACTGGCCGACTAATAATTATTTTCTTCTTAAGAGCATCCGACAAATATTTCTAAATTATTCTCCCCGGTTACCAGCTCCCCCCCCCCCCCGCTCTGGTCTAAAAGTCTAATTGTAACCTAATTTTTCGTCTTACGATTGGATTCTTAAATTACATGTCTAAATAATGTGTTCTTGGCTTAGATTACAAAGGGCTAATAAAAACCTTTGATTTTTAAACTTTTTCTTCTAAAAGTCCTGTTTTATATAGAGATTAAGGTTTCCGACGCATATCGTTTTAGTTTATAGGAAAACGAGTAAAAAGAATAATATTTTATAGTATTTTTCTATTATATACTTGTCTGTTCCGTTTTTCCTTTTTTAGAGCAATTTAAATCACCAAAAATATAACCCAATGTAATAAAATATTTTTACAACAAAAACAAAAAACAATTAGGCATTTATTTTTAAAGAGAAAAATTGGAGTAATCATTTTAAATGAAACATTTGAAGAAGAAGTGTGATAATTTATAATTTAAAAAAAATAGTGCGGAAAGAAATGAGAATGCTTTATTATGAATATACAAAACGCCACTTAAGAAGGGGTATTTGCACCAAAACCTGCTCTTAGTTCTACGCTCCTAAAATACATGATTTCTGAAAAAATCATCAATTTTGGCGTAGTGAGCGATTTTTACTTTATTTTTAATCAGGAAAAACTGAGCCCGAAAAACGCTGGTTAGAGTCATACATACTTCTTATGTTAAAATTTTGGATTGATACCAATATTCATATTTTTCACAAATATAAAGAATGAGAGCCAGCTAGGAATATCAAAAAGAAAGTAAAACAAAACATTTACAAAAACAATTTTAATCCAACCATGCAGGGAAGGAGAGGTAATAATTTAATTTTCGAAATTTGATAGTAGTTAGGTGAATTTTAAACAACTTTGGGCGTGGCCCCGAAAATTTTTCGCCTACGGCGCTTTTTCGCCTTCTTCACTAGGTACGATATCATGAAATACATGCAGTCCCGACTGTCCCTTTCTCCAAAAAAAAAAATGTCCTACTTAGCATATCTTCTGACTACGCCACTGTAGACGACCTATGCGTGAGCCCAATTCCGGGGGATTTTTATAGTTACAAAAGCATTTTTTGATCTACAAACCTTAGCTTTCGTCTGTGCGCTCCATCGGCTGTACGTAACTAAGGGTAATTTTACTATGATGTGACCATAAATTGTTTCTCTTATTCATTCTGTTGCTATGAGCCATTTATCCCGCTCTCCCTTAATATATCATAAAATTAACTAAACAATGTTTTTGTCTGAGACTCTTACTTTTCATTTCAGACAATTTATTACCGAAACTAGACCCTGAAATGTTTTTATTTTCGACAAAGGCCCATAAACAAAACACAAACGAAATTTTCTTCAATGACCACGCGAATAAGTTTTCGACTCTATCAACTCTTAAGGACGAAAAATGTTTTGTTAGGAAATTTTTGTGTTTTTCCGGAAAATTTATTAACCTTTTACTCGGTCCGGCAAGAAAAATAATATGGGATGCCTGGACAAAGCTGAAAAATGACGGAAGGGTAAGGAAAATATTTGTTAGATTTGAAGGAAGGCAGGTATTAGAGTATGTAAAAATAAAACTTTAGTGCTAAAGTTCGTAATGTATTTGCAATGAAATTTTTTTATATTTCGTTAATTTTTCGTAATATTCTCTTTTTTTAGGTTAAAAAATATACTAAGGCTCGTTTGTAGGCTTAGTTCAGCATTAAACCAAGCTTTAACTTCATTTGGTAAACCTCAACAGAAATTTAAAGCTTGTTTCAACACTGAACTATGCCTAAGCCGTAATTGTACAACCGGGCCTTAATCTTAATAAAAATGGAAAAAGGTAGGTTGCTTCTTTGGCGTTAAATCATAAGATGTGCTAGAAATAGTTATACGACGACGATAAAATGTTATTTTATCTATATCTATAAATATGGAAACCCATTTAGAAATTATCTATTGATTTTGATTAATATTTCAAAGTCATTGTGGTTGTAACATTTATTTCATCCTTGCATCATGTTTTTTCTATGATGTCGTTTAGTGCGGTTTTTGGAACAAAAAATAAATAAATAAAAATAAATAAAAATATTTTATTTCCTTTAGACTACAATATAGGTAGTTTAGGATATTGTCACTATACATTAATAATATATAGGTATAAAAAATATAACAATATTTAAAATGAACAGGTAAACAAATACATACAATAAAAAATCATATACAATCCCATCCGTTTAGACATTATTAAATAAATAATCAAAATTTAAATTTAAGGTACTCATTAGTGGAGTAAAAAGCGTTTTCAAGTATAGTCTGACGCACGGTTCTAGAGCTACAATGCCTGATAAGACAGGGAGATAACGGCCGCATTAAAAAGGCAATTCCCCTTAAAATAAGGTAAAGTCCATCCAGACAGTAATTGGTCTGGATGCACATCACAGCTTCTGACGTAATTTTTGATTCGAGTTAGGTCGTTATCTCCCTGCCTTATCAGGCATTGTAGCTCTAGAACCGTGCGTCAGACTATAGAATACCTTTAACTAACTTATTAAACTTTTTTGGATGATGTAGTTGCTTAATTCCTTGTGGCAATTTATTAAATAACTTAATTGATAGGACTAAAGAACTGTGAGCCACAGCAGACAATCTATGACGTGGTATGTCAATATTAAAATTCTGTCTAAAATGATAATGTTCATTTGATTCACAGGTCAGAGAAAATACATCCAAGTTTGCCTTAGCATAAGTCAGACAACTCAATATAAACAGGGAATGGAATGTTAAAATACCTAGCCGGGGAAAAAGTTCACGGCATGAAAACGTACGTCTTTTAAATGTCATGGTTCTAATTATTCTTTTTTGCTGAATAAAGATTTCGTCAGCCCTAGGGTAACCTTCCCAGACCAAAATTCCGTAACTCAAGCAAGAGTGGACATATGAAAAATAATAAAGCTTCAAAAGATTTATATATATTAAAAAATAAAGTTTTTAAGCTGTGTGTTTAAGTATCATTTAATATACCTTTGCGCTTAAAGTGCAAGTATCTACTCTTGTTGTACCAACTACTATTTTCAAACCAGCATATTTCGAATTAAAACGTCTAGTCCATGAGGGCCGACATCAATTTTGCAGTCGCGACTCTACTTAGTAGAGTAACTCATCTTTTTATCTTAACATAAACTTTCAGGATTAAAAAATTTGCGATACTGAATTAATTACCAAAACACTAAAATACCTTTTTATGATTAAAATACAGCCTTGAAATTTTAAAAAATTAGCAGGAAAGAAGATAGCACATCCTTCAGTAATTTTATATTATTGTTATCTCGCGGAAGAAGTCCATTTTCTTAGAGTGAAGCAGTTTTTCTTTTCGTCAATCATAATTTTTCAAATTTAGATTAAGTATTATTATTTTTCCTAATTAGTTTTTATCAAATCCAAATGGGCAAAGATAACCCGCAAAATTTTATAGGGTTTTCCACTGTAATCCCCTTTTCCTTTTTTATTTTGTTACTGTTATATAAAATGTGAAATAAGAATTTTCTCGAAGAAAATAGCATCTGGGGAATATTACCTGACTCATAACTTGAAGCAATTTATTTCTTTTTACCTTTTGCCTTACACCATACGACTTAGATAAAGGAGTTTTAAATTATTAACGTTGGTGACAACTGACCCTGACTAACAGAATTTTTAATAGAAAAATTATGTAATTTTTTAGTCAAAAAGTTTAAATTAAGAATCGTTTATACATGACAATGTTTAATGATAGAGTGTACACAGCTCTGTCCTGCCAGAAGCGCTTCTGGAAGTACTTTTGTACAGAGGCACTCGTCCTGCTAGCAGGTAATCTTTCCGCTCATAAGATTAGCCTGCATGCAGGACCGAACGTCCTTCCGGCAGTACAGGAGCACGAGTAAAAATGAAATATATGATCTCATCGTCTCGATTAAAGAGTGTCCTGCTGGCAGGACTCATAGTTAGTCATATTTGTACTTCCAGAAGGATGCCCGTCCGGAACAAGAATTTCAATAAAATTAAATTCAACATAAAATTTAAAACGTAGGTATTTATTTTAAAAATAAAGTTATTTTCATTAAACAAGAAAACATAAAAACTCTATGAAAATGTAACGAAAGTGCTATGAATGAATGAATAATACATAATAAAACAAAATAAACTTTACATAATAATTATTGTAACGAATGTTCCCGATATTTATATGTTTCAGGCTGGTATACCATGTTGAATATGATATGAAAAACAATTTCTTCCTGTAGTTGGGGAACACATTACTGATCGATTTCCACAGGCACTACATCTGTAACTTGACTTTTGCTGCACGTTTCTACAGATAATGCACTTCATTTGCACCCTTTTCCGTTCATCTTCCTTACTTAGGGCAATGAGAGTATGTTCTCCAGGTAGCCAATCTTGTCTAGGAAGTGGCGATGGTTGGTTATGCATTTGCTGCACAGCTGGGGTAATATCTGCTACAGCACCCGCCCACTGATTATTAATAAGTTGTAATGCCAGCGCTTCAGTGAAATCGGCATGCTTTTTGGTAAAATCTCTTTTGAAATATTTATAAGCCAGAAAGGCGTTTGCCTCTATAATACCAAACATACTAGCAAACATTCTATGCTGCCACTTTTGAGTATTCCATGTTGTTTCCAGAGCTAAACCACTTTGGCGGATATGATTGTGGATATCGACAGCTGGGGCTCCATCAAAAGAATCCTCCACTAGCTTCACTCTTTCTACTTCTTTGATAATTGTTTTCCCCCTGGCATCTGTTCTTTTCTTTCTTGCGGGTTCACCTGGTAGGGTTGTACTACAGGAACCTATGAATGTGTGTACTTTCTTGTCCCTCCAAGCAACACACGCTCCATTATTTATATGTAACTGATTTGGATTTGATGCGCTTAGTTTGAACCTGCATAAAATCGGAACCACGTGAGATAATGACGTCGTTCAAAAATGCGCTAATAGATCAATTTTTGGCGAATCGAAATATATGCATATTTTTCCTCCTAGCAGGACCCATATGCCTAATATGTAGCGATTTCTTGCGTACTCAAATGTATCGCTTCCGTCCTGCCGGAAGGCCGCTGTACATTCTATCATTAAACCTATCTTGTAATTCCAAGTGTATATACCGGGTGCGTACAATGGGATCTCGAAAACAGTAAGAGATACGAAGATGATTAATTGAGGCAAGGTTGCGTATTTTAGGGCTTAATAATTTGGTAAAAGAAAATTGCATATATTCCGAATGTTTTCGAAGATATCCGAATAAAACCGAAATTTCTATTTTTGGTTTTTCATTTCTTGCGCCTTTATTTTTGACTTGAGAAAAAAACATTATTAACATGTTGAAAATTTTACGAGGCGTTTTCTGGCACTTGACAGAAGTGAAGTTAAGAATATAGTTCAAAAATATGCAAATCTGTCAGATGAAATTTGTTCTTTTTTAATTTAAATCAAAACATTTATCCCAGAGTCTATGCATACACATGTTTTTTTTTTTCAAACAGGGCAAGAAATGGTGCCAAAATTGAAGGTATAATATCAAAATATATTTGAATCAAACTATTGTTATTTTCTCCGAACTAAATATTTCTGTACAGATCCACTTTCGTATTTCAAAAATCCTCAGTTTTCCACTCATTTCTAGACAATTACTACAAGATCTAATAGTAAAATGTACTATATAACTACAAAATAAACATTTTTAACTAACCTTGGTTGGTTTTTTGCCATGCAAATATTTGTCCACCGCGATATTTTGTGATTTATAATAAACAAACCCCAATGGACCTTAAAACTTTTATTATACGCAACAGATAATAACGGGTAAAACTTCTCTTAATGATGGAGCATAAAGATGAATACATAAAATTAAATAAAACAGACGAAATTATAATATTTCTAGAAAAAAATAATTCCATTTTTTACTTAAGGTTTTGTTATTTTTACTTATAGTATTGCCACTTCTCTTTACACGTTAACTCGACAATAATGCTTTAGTGCTTAAGGAAAAAGCAAAGTATTTAGGATTGGTACTTGACTCCAAGCTAAACTGGGGCATAAACTTGCAAGAACGAGTTAAAAAAGCGTCGGTAGCATTATATGCCTGCAAAAAAGCAATTGGAAAAAAATGGGGACTAAAACCCCACATAGTACACTGGATCTATACAGCTATTATAAGACCTATATTAATATACGGGGTCCTGGTTTGGTGGACCGCTTTGGAAAAAGCAGTGCACACTAAGTCAATAACAAAGATACAAAGGGCAGCTTGTTTAGGAATAACCGGAGCCCTTAAGTCAACCCCGACCGCGGCGCTAGAGGTCATGTTATATATACCCCCCTTGGATATCTATGGAAAAAGTATAGCTGCAAAAAGTGCCCTGCGACTAAAAGAGTCGAAATTCTGGAAGGAAACTAACTACGGGCACAGCAGTATACTAAAGATTCACCCGGGGAATAATCTACGAGACCCGACTGATTACTCTGTCCCAATAACATGCTTCGATAGAAGGTATTCTATACTCATTCCGAGTAGGGAAGAGTGGGAAGGCAATCAGAATATAACGAAAACAGATCACGCAATCTTCACAGACGGTTCAAAAATGGACGTTGGTGTGGGAGCCGGGGTCTTTTCCGAAAGTTTACAAATACAGAAATCGTATAGACTCCCCAACTATTGTAGTATTTTTCAAGCGGAAGTACTGGCAGTACAGAAGGCGGTCAATATCCTGCAAGAACACCTTGGCTTGGGAGTAGCCTCGTCAATCACCATCTTCAGTGATAGTCAGGCGGCGATTAAGGCAATCTGTTCCAGCAGCGTCAAATCAAAGCTCGTAAAGCGATGCCGCAACAATCTATGCACACTTGACAACCAACATCGGGTTATTCTGTGCTGGGTTCCTGGACACTCCAAAATAGATGGCAACGAGGCTGCCGATGCGCTCGCAAGAGAGGGCGCAGGCATGCCAGCTGATCTAGCAGACAATACAGTGAACAAACCACTGGGATTGGTCAAAGAGGAGATTGACTACACGGCCAAGCAGCTTGCACAGAACAGATGGACAGGGTTGACAACCTGTAGTACATCCAGGCAACTGTGGCCCACATTCGATAAAAAGAGAACCGCAGAGCTATTGAGACACAGTCGAAAAGACGTGAGAAATATTACTGCGGTCGTTACCGAACATTGCCTCTTCGGTAGACATGCCGAACGTATGCAAATACCCACTAACGACTTCTGCAGAAGTTGCAGAGATGAGGAAGAGGAAGAAAGTATTCAACATTTTCTGTGTGAATGCCCTGGCCTCGCAAGAAGGAGGTTCACTACTCTGGGTGAATCATCTTTCGATAGCCTGGAGGAACTAAACAACTTACAACTTGGACGGCTGAGCAGATTTCTGAACAGTAGTGGCTGGTTTGAATGAGTTGTTAAAATCCTTCCGCGGTTATGTCGCACAAACCATCAGAGATCTGATGAAGGTGGGTTCTACGGAACACGTGTGGTATCACAACGGACCTAATCAGGACTACGTGAGACCGTTTGGTCAGAACCAAGGGTCTGCCACTCTTACCTAACCTAACCTAACAGTGTTACTAGTTTCTAAATTGGCGATTATTTTAAAAAACTTTACCATAGCGAACGTTAAACGTTCATATTAATGCGCAAAAGCCATTTTTAACTGTTTAAAACAAATTCTACAGCTCTTTTGTTGTACTTTTGGGGTTATAATTCTTACCCAAGCAGAAAAAAAATAGAACAACACCTTCTTTCTTCTGTGAATTTCAGCAAAACAATTTAATCAAACTAGCTATAACAGAGAAAATATTTAGTTCATTTTTATTATTAAATATATCGCTTTTTAGACTCCCCAACTATTGTAGTATTTTTCAAGCGGAAGTACTGGCAGTAGAGAAGGCGGTCAATATCCTGCAAGAACACCTTGGCTTGGGAGTAGCCTCGTCAATCACCATCTTCAGTGATAGTCAGGCGGCGATTAAGGCAATCTGTTCCAGCAGCGTCAAATCAAAGCTCGTAAAGCGATGCCGCAACAATCTATGCACACTTGGCAACCAACATCGGGTTATTCTGTGCTGGGTTCCTGGACACTCCAAAATAGATGGCAACGAGGCTGCCGATGCGCTCGCAAGAGAGGGCGCAGGCATGCCAGCTGATCTAGCAGACAATACAGTGAACAAACCACTGGGATTGGTCAAAGAGGAGATTGACTACACGGCCAAGCAGCTTGCACAGAACAGATGGACAGGGTTGACAACCTGTAGTACATCCAGGCAACTGTGGCCCACATTCGATAAAAAGAGAACCGCAGAGCTATTGAGACACAGTCGAAAAGACGTGAGAAATATTACTGCGGTTGTTACCGGACATTGCCTCTTCGGTAGACATGCCGAACGTATGCAAATACCCACTAACGACTTCTGCAGAAGTTGCAGAGATGAGGAAGAGGAAGAAAGTATTCAACATTTTCTGTGTGAATGCCCTGGCCTCGCAAGAAGGAGGTTCACTACTCTGGGTGAATCATCTTTCGATAGCCTGGAGGAACTAAACAACTTACAACTTGGACGGCTGAGCAGATTTCTGAACAGTAGTGGCTGGTTTGAATGAGTTGTTAAAATCCTTCCGCGGTTACGTCGCATAAACCATCAGTGATCTGATGAAGGTGGGTTCTACGGAACACGTGTGGTATCACAACGGACCTAATCAGGACTACGTGAGACCGTTTGGTCAGAACCAACGGTCTGCCACTCTTACCTAACCTAACCTAACAGTGTTACTAGTTTCTAAATTGGCGATTATTTTAAAAAACTTTACCATAGCGAACGTTAAACGTTCATATTAATGCGCAAAAGCCATTTTTAACTGTTTAAAACAAATTCTACAGCTCTTTTGTTGTACTTTTGGGGTTATAATTCTTACCCAAGCGGAAAAAAAATAGAACAACACCTTCTTTCTTCTGTGAATTTCAGCAAAACAATTTAATCAAACTAGCTATAACAGAGAAAATATTTAGTTCATTTTTATTATTAAATATATCGCTTTTTGTCTGTTATTCTGCAAAAGGCCAAATGTGCGAAAGATATTCAAAGTGAATTTGTGTAAATATAAGAAACGACCCAAATCGACCAATATGTTACAGTGTAAGTAGGACCATAGATTTGCCAACGAAATTACTTTTTCTTCAAATGTTTTTTATTATCTTTCTCACAATAAATACTGGATTCATAAAAATTCCCCGCCAATCTGTATTGCTTACAGGGAATACAATTCGGAACTTTGTAACCTAAGGCCCCTACCAGTCTGTGAAGTAGAATATTTCAGATTAATTGATTCAGCCGATACTAGGTGGAAATCCATAACTATTATATTATAGGATACAGTAAAACAAAGTTGAACTTGTAAATTTCCACTATATTAAAAAGAAGAAACATAACATGTTTCGCTGCACGGCAGCTTCGTCAGATGACAATGTGAAATAAGATGTAAAAGGTATAGATTATTGACAATGTAAATAAAAACAGTGGGAGGGTTAAAAGCTAGGAAAAACCCAAAGAAAGGGTCGGTATAATTCAATTAAGTAAAATGATGGGTTTTTTCAACCATTGTTAGGTATACAATTATCAACAGAATAAGTTTAACAAAGGTGAACTATTTAAATCTAAACAGTTTCTTTATTGGCATAGGTATGTTGATGATGTCCTAACATGTTTTCTCGGAACTGACAGACAGTTACAAGTCTTTTTAGAATATATCAATAGCTTACATAAGAATATCAAGTTTACAATTGAACATGAAATTGACAATTCTATTAATTTTCTTGATTTAAATATCAATAAAGAAAATGGTAGACACATTTTTTCAGTTTTCCATAAACCTTCTCATACTGACACGGTTATAAACAACTCTTCATGTCACCCTATACAACAAAAATTAGCGTCTTTTCATAGTATGATACACAGACTAGTATCTCTCCCTTTAAACACAATCAATTTTCAAAAAGAATTAAACATCATAAAACAAATTGCGGTTAATAATGGTTATAGCTCTAATCTTATTGATCAAATTTTAAAAAAGAAAACCTACAAAAAAGCTATTGACCTAGTTTTTCCCAAAATCAAAACTTACGCTAACAATTTTAAACTTGTCACTTTCTTTGGTCAACCTAGCAAAATAATTGGCAATTTTCTCAATAAACTTGATATAAATGTGGCTTACAAAACTAATAACTCTTTAGGTAAATTTATTAAAAACAATAAAACCAAAAGTGATAAAAACAAAAATTCTGGTATCTATAAATTAAACTGCAAGGATTGTCCGAAAACATACATAGGTCAAACAGGGAGAAACTTCAATAAAAGAATACACGAACATTATAATAGTTTTATTAAAAATAAAACCGATTCTAACTACGCTAACCATTTGCTCAACAACCAACATAATTTTGATCCATCTTTTAAAATCTTACATACAGAAAATAAGGGCTTAAAACTTAATTTGTTAGAGTCTGTCGAAATTAATAAACTTAAGAATACGGACCTGTTACTTAATGATCAATTAGATTTAAATAGTTCACCTTTGTTAAACTTATTCTGTTGATAATTGTATACCTAACAATGGTTGAAAAAACCCATCATTTTACTTAATTGAATTATACCGACCCTTTCTTTGGGTTTTTCCTAGCTTTTAACCCTCCCACTGTTTTTATTTACATTGTCAATAATCTATACCTTTTACATCTTATTTCACATTGTCATCTGACGAAGCTGCCGTGCAGCGAAACATGTTATGTTTCTTCTTTTTAATATAGTGGAAATTTACAAGTTCAACTTTGTTTTACTGTATCCTATAATATAATAGAATATTTCAGCCTTAAAATCCAAGTTGTACCAATAATACCAGACTATACTTCAAGCACAAATATTAACAAAAAACTGCTTGATGAACATTTACAAAAATTTAATAATTTTACACAAGTATATACAGACGCCTCCAAGACGCACACTGGTTGTGGAGCTGCGTATTATATCCCAAAATTAAAAATTGAATCAAAAATCAAGCTAAACACTAACTTTTCAATCTTTACATGTGAGAGTATAGCTATATTAGAAGCCTTAAAATGGCTTTATACGCAGAATATTGGAAACATCGTTATACTCTCCGATTCACTATCAGTACTTAGAGCGTTGGAAAAACTTAATGATTGGAAATACACAACGTCCCCTATTCTACTTGAAATTAAAAACATTACACGGAAAATTCAATTGAGACAACAAACAATCATTTATATGTGGATTAAGGCTCACACAGGTCTTACACACAATGAATATGTAGATAACCTGGCAAAACAAGCTATTCTTTCAAGTAATAATTTTAAATACCCCATATCGATCATAGATACATTTAATATCACCAAAAACAAATTGAGACAAAAATGGCAACAGCGTTGGTGCAACCATGGCAAATCCACCAACACAAGATTATTTCAAATAAGCCCTCAAATACCGACAGTACTATGGCATGATAGCTTTAATGTTTCCAGAAAATTTATAACTACAATAACTAGAATAAGATTTGGTCATGCAAGTTACCCCTACCACCTTCAAAGAATTAAGGTATTACCGACCAATATATGTGACCACTGCTATGAAGTCGCCGACCTAGACCACATTTTCTTTAAATGTGAAAAATATAGCAACTGTCTGTACTCCTCTCTCCAGGAAACAGGAAAAATCGATTCACCGATAAATTTATTGTATGTTTTAACTATAGAAAATAAGGATGCAATATACATGATTATGCGCTTTCTCAAAAAGAACAACATTAAGTTGTGACCACCTTATTATAGTACACACGCCGCCATTGAAAAAATTTAATTATAAATTTTAGTTAGAATGAGCTCCCTTTGTAATCCCTATGTTTTAGTATCCCCAATGGCCTACCTGTTTGTTATACAATGTTCTGATCGGCCCAGAACGAGAAGAGTGTGACCCTGTCTACTTTCCTTTCGTTTCTGTTTTTACAAATGGTCGTTAGCTTAGGAGAAACACTTGCTTTAGAAATTTTTTGGTTAAAAAGCAAAAGCGACTGGCTGAATAGCTGAACAGCTCAAGCCAAAACAAAAAAAAAAAAAAAAAAAAAAAAATCTTTCTCACAAGTTCACGACCAAGACAAGTTATGATATATAATATAATATATAAATAATTGTTTTAAATTTTTAATAAGTTCAGAAGTTGAGTCGTAGAAAAAATATACCGTACAACTCGAGTGGATGGTCCATATTGTGCGCGGAAGTTTGAGTACTCCGTCTAAGGCGTCGTGCCTAATCTACTTCCTCGTGCGATATGGACATCATATCAACTCTTGTTGTACAAACTACTATTGTCACTTAACAAATAAACTTAATCAATGTAAGAACTTACTTCTCCAAATAAAACTAAAAACTCTATAATCCTTTGTCATCTTTCGAAATTATTTTTCACTGACTTCATCACTAGTTTTTAAAATCCCGGACTTAGCTTTACGACCGTTATTGTATAACTATTAACATTCAGCTAAAACTGAATGTTCTGTTATATATCTGTATCTGTTTTCTGTCTGTTTTCTGGTAAGTAATAATGTAACAAGGATTTATAGAAAAGTTGCATAAAATATAACAAATACCGGCGATAATGATATAAAAACGAAACATTATTTTTTTTGATGTGCGTGTCATTATATCATCATATCAAGTAAAAACACTGAGTAACTAAATCAAATCAACAAATAAAAAACATGACAGTGGCGTATTTAAGGGGGGGGGGGGGGCTGCCGGGCTTCAATTTAAATCTTTAAATAATGTATTCTTGGCTTAGATTAAAAAGGTCTTGTAGGAAACGTTTAGTTTTTAAACTTTTCCTTCTAAAAGTCCTGTTTTATATAGAGATTAAGGTTTCAGACGCATATCGTCTTAGATATTAATTTATGATGCAATATTAAAGGAAAACGAGTAAAACTAATAATATTTTACAGTATTTTTCTATAAGATATATACTTGTCTGTTCCGTATTCCCTTTTTTAGAGCTATTTTAAATCAACAAAAATATAACCCAATGCAATAAAATATTTTTACAACAAAAACAAAACACAATTAGGTATTTATTTTTAAAGAGAAAAATTAAAGTAAACATTTTAATTGAAACATTTTTTATGGAAGAAGTGTCATAATTTATAATAAAAAGAATGATGCAGCAAGAAACGAGAATGCTTAATTATGAATATACAAAACGGCACTTAACCTAATCATTTGTACCAAAAACTGCTCTTAGATCTACGCTCCTAAAATACGTGATTTCTGAAAAAATCATCAATTTTGGCGTGTGGTGAGCCATATTTACTTTATTTTTAATCATGAAAAACCAAGCCCAAAAAACGCTGGTTAGAGTCATACATACATCTTATGTTATAATTTTGGATTGACACCAATATTCATATTTTTCACAAATATAAAAAATGTTTTTCTTTTAATAAAGAGCAAGCTAGGATTATTAAAAAAAAGTGTAAAAAAAATTTATCTACAAAAACAAATTTAATCCAATCATGCAGAAGGGGAGAGATAATAATTTAATTTTCGAAATTTGTTAGTAGTTAGGTGAATTTAAAACGAACTTTGGGCGTGGCCCCGAAAATTTTTTGCCTGCGGCGCTTTTCCACCTTCTTCACTGAGTACATTAAACATGTAGTCCCGACTATTCCGACTGTCCCT
Source organism: Polydrusus cervinus (assembly GCA_935413205.1). NCBI lineage: Eukaryota > Metazoa > Arthropoda > Insecta > Coleoptera > Curculionidae > Polydrusus > Polydrusus cervinus. Next base: position 2,497,170 of record OW284514.1, read on the forward strand.
CTCTCTAGAAAAAAAAAGTCCTACTTACGCCCACTGAGCCCCCCCCCCCCCCCCCCCGAGCATATTTTCTGGCTACGCCACTGAAACATAGTATTCATGAGAACTATTACTTGAACTAAAATATATTTACAATGTATTTAAAGTGGCTCAATCTTAAATAACCAAGAGTCATAAAACATCTCGCAATTCGCACTATGTAATTCTTTATTCGAATCCATCAAAAAGATACAGTATCACAACACCTGAAGTTGTTAAAACAAATCATAAAAATTCCCGCTTTTCGACTTTTCATCGGCACTCAAAATTGTTTTCGAACTCTTTTCCCGAATGACTGACAAAGTTTTGTCGGCTTTCCGATTTTAAGAGCTTTAAGTATTGTTTATAAGATTTTTGTTAGAATAACATACAAACTTTGTATGTTTCGATCGCTAAAAATAGTTTCTCAGTATATTACAGCGCCTTAACACATAGTATGTTAGGAATTAAAAAGCAGTTCGCACGATTTGATAGACATTCACATACTGGGCGTTCCGGAGATTTTAAATCGTTTTTTCTGCCGTTCTCCCGAAAGCAGGCGTTTTCGAAACATATTTCTTTACCAAAAGTAGCTTGTTCAGGAACTAAGGCCGAAATAAATGACTTTCAGGCTTAGGCCCGGAACACTTATTTACGTTACAACTGGAAAATGATATTTTAAAAGGCGAAGCAAAGCTTCTTGGTTATTAACAAGCCAAAAAGACTGTGATGTGATTCCTGTCAGTGGCGTATTTAGGGGGGGGGGGCTGCCTAAGAGCCTAAGAGCTTGGGGCTAAAAATCTAATTGCAACCTAATTTCTCGTCTCGCGCTTGGACTCTTAATTTAAATCTTTAAATAATGTATCCTTGGCTTAGATTACAAAGGTCTTATAGGAAATGTTTAATTTTTAAACTTTTCCTTCTAAAAGTCCTGTTTTATATAGAGATTAAGGTTTCGGACGCATATCGTTTTAGTTATTGATTTATGATGCAATTTTAAAGGAAAACTAGTAAGAAGAATAATATTTTATAGTATTTTTCTGTTATATACTTGTCTGTTACGTTCTTCCTTTTTGAGAGCTTTTTTAAATCAACAAAAATATAACCCAATGCAATAAAATATTTTTACAACAAAAACAAAACACAATTAGGTATTTATAGTGTATGTTTAAAGGTTGGAGACAATGACGTTTCTTGAACGGCAGTAGAGTTTTGGACTTGCATTGTCTTTATTTGTTTAGAATCACTACGTTTCAACTGGTAAGCATCTCCAGTCGTCTTCAGGTGAATACTGTATTCACCTGAAGACGACTGGAGATGCTTACCAGTTGAAACGTAGTGATTCTAAACAAATAAAGACAATGCAAGTCCAAAACTCTACTGCCGTTCTAGGTATTTATATTTAAAGAGAAAAATTAAAGTAAACATTTTAATTGAAACATTTTTTATGGAAGAAGTGTGATAATTTATAATAAAAAAAATAGTGTGGGAAGTAACGGGAATGCTTTATTATGAATATACAAAACGGCACTAAAGAAGGAGTATTTCAAAACCTAAGCATTTGCACCAAAAACTGCTCTTAGATCTACGCTCCTAAAATACATGATTTCTGAAAAAATCATCAATTTAGGCGTGGTGAGCGATATTTACTTTATTTTAAATCATGAAAAAAACGAAACCGAAAAACGCTGGTTAGAGTCATACATACGTCTTATGTTAAAATTTTGGATTGACACCAATATTCATGTTTTTCACAAATATAAAAAATAGGTTTTTTTTATTTCTACAAAAATAATAAATGAAGACTTCGCACAAAACAACAACATTCGTTTATATTTTTTACAATAAGTAAAACAAGTTTTTTATTTTTAGATATAAGTTTTAATTAACAAAATCCAATGTTATATTCCGCAGAATATATCCTTAAGACCGACAAGTATGTGACGTCATTAGAAATTGTTGCAATTATTGTTTGGGTCATAAATCAAAAAACCCAAGAATTCATTATTTTTCATGCTCACTATGTTTTATTTTTAATAACAAATAGTAAAACATGACTTAAAAGACAGTGCAGTATTCAGTATTAATACAAATAGTAGAGACTTTTTATACCGCTATTTCTAAAAGAATTTTAATTGATCCAATATGTTTTTTAGGGAGATTTAATAGTTTGAGCATCCCCATTTTTAGTTATACAGGGTGATTCTTAAGTTGATACTTCTTTTTTAGTTGCGTATAGAAGGCATTAAAATAAACAATATTTTCAAATACGTTTTTTCAAAAAACCCAAAAATAAAGTACTTACATTCATTTATTACACTACAAATCAAATACGGTTCTACCTAACTTGCCCGTTAAATAACATTAGGAAAACTTCTGGGTGTAGAGAAAAACATCCGCACTTTTACGACAGTCACAATAAATAAGCATCATAATTACTTTATTGCTTTCAAATTTTACCATTTTCACCAATTTATTAAAAGAAAACCACACCACGCCGCGAATTGACAAAATTAATAACTGAACACCGATCCGTAAAATGCATGACTCACATACAAAAAACGGAGAAAAACAATATAAAGTAAAGGGCTACGTTTTGATTACCAGGCCCGTGAGATTACCAACACCTGTTTTAAAAAGGTAGTATTTATTTAAATATTTTTAGCAATAAATAAAATGACCTGAAATAAAAAAGGTTCTATTAGAGTATTATTAACTTTTATAAATATTGCAGACTTCAAAAGTATCTAATTTATTGTCTTTCTGCCTTTTTCTATTTTATTATTCTTTGTATTTCTGTTTGTCTTGTTTATCAGCATCTGATGAACGGATGAACACATTAATAAATCGACATTCAATGGCTTCTGCTAGAATGTTCTACTTTAAAGAGCTGTTACGCCTATCCTGGTGTAAACTTATATTTTCCAGTCATATTCGTACTGTTTACTGAGGTATTCATTTGGCACATGATAAAAATGAGAACGCGTTATCTAAATCCCTCACTCTCACTTTTTCAGAGGTCACAAATTAGTCAGCAATTACGTTTTAATGACGTCGTCGTATTACTTCTTAAAGGTTATTGATTTATTCGAAGAAATAACCGAATTCTTTTGAACATTGTCTCAAACGTTGCAGTTTGTTGACAGATACAGAAGGGTGTGTTTAACAAGAGACTAGTAGTGTTTACTTCCGTTATATGATTAGTATGATGAAAATGAAATGAAATAATGCTTTTGCAAATGATTGTTTATGCTGTAAGAAGTAGCATACTATCTCAGGTAGTTATTTAAAGTAGAATCAAGTCAATATTAAAGAACTGCAACCTATAATCCTTGCGTAAAAGGATAACGGTATAAGTTGTGATCAGTTGATTACTTTTATACGAATAGATTAAAAAATGTGATCAGATATTTATGTGCCTGTCCCATTATTCGAAGAAGTTTTTGTTAAAGAATTGTATTTTCAGCTTCTTTACATAGACTGCTAAAAGGGGTTCTAGAAATACAGTGAGAGAAATGCTTGTCATTTAACGATAGCAAGTGCCGTTAAACACAGATACGCAAATAACATGATAAACGATACATTTTTAAAATGTACTTCCTTTTTCTCCGACCTACAATATTGCGTTCCTTATTTTTTATTATTGGTGACATTTTGCGAACCAACAAAATCCCTCAAAATGCTATTTCAAACGTGATTTTCTCGGAATCCACACAAACAATTTTGTGAAAACCTGTTTCATATTCAGCGGCAAATATAACTATTTCCAGCGAATCAAGAATCAGGTTTCAGGTATCAGCCAGTGCGAAGATTTTACGACCTGAAAAATCAATTAGAGGGATTTTGTTGGCTTGCAAAATGTCACCACTTTGATTTATCGGTTCAATATCTTTAACGTACCGTTATTTTACTGAAACTTAATATTATTTAATGAAACTAGGATCCTGAACTAAAATACTCACCATTTATTTACTAGAATCACTACAACTAAAATAGAGAAGTTGTCTTATTGGATTCGTCATTAAATATTTTTAAAAACTTGTCTTGTTATATTTTTATTTGACCTTTTAGTCAATTGCTTCAATCGCCAAGATGTTGACTTTTTAATATTAACATTTTAATAATTTAATACGTAGGTTGTCTTGAATAACGTCTTCAGTAGTTGATAATAAATACAAGAATGTTCGTGTATTGATATCAAAAGTAAGTCAGCCGTGCGGCCATGAGGGCTTTAGCTAATATTAAAAGTGTTACAAAGTGTTTGTTGTTAGTTTTGTGGGTTTTAAGTGTTGTAGAATGTAAAAACAAATGTGAGTTATTAGATTTCTGTCTGTTGTCTAATATAGAGTATCATCTTAGAAATGTTAATAAATCTTATAGAATACGAAGGTGGTGTTGAAACACAATTTTTGGTGCAGAAAATCCATGTAAATTTTTAAAGCCAATGAGTGTATAGTATTGCCCTTATTTTATAGGTAAGATCAAACTATAAAAGTTCATTAATCAATAAAACACTCTCGAAGAATGTTATCGAGAAGTTACCGATTTTCTTCTCCGATTAAAACTACCTTCTAAATGTGAAATATATAAATTTTATTGTAAAAAGTCGTTTAAAAATTTTTTTTTATGTTTCTAAAATATTGGTAGATTATGGGATGTATTACCAACTACCGGAAACCCAGTAAAAACATGGTAGATGCCAGTAATTGCCGGCCGTTCGGCCATACTGTATGCGTGTGATGATAATAATTATTCCTGTAAAGGTGCGTTTCCACCGGAGGAGCAAGCAAGAGCATGCAAGAGCAAGCACGCATTCTTTATGTTTGCTCGATTGGTCGAAACCGACTTACGAGCGTGCAAACACGTGCTCGCTCGTGCACGCATGTGATCGGGACGGTGTCGGTACTTCAAAGAGAAGTTTTGCTCGTAGGTATTTTGGTTGAAACGAGTTTAGCAGCAGCAGTTAACGAACGCGCGCGTTAAAATACTTAATTTTAAAAAGTTTATGGTAATTAATTTCTGTTGTTGTGGGGTGGAGTAATGAAGAAATGCTGCAATTAATTGATGAATACCGCATAAGACCTGTGCTATGGGATCCTACCAATAATTTATTTAAAAATCGTAATACAAAGGAAGATGCTTGGAAGGACTTAGCCAAATTATTCACAGTTATTTATCGGACGCACCCACACCCGGATCAACTGCGAATCTGAGCACACGTTTGCTCGCTCGTTTGATTAATTATTTAAGTTTCGCGAGCCTGCATGCTTGCGAGCAAATTAAAAAGGGGCAAGCAAATATTTGCTCTGCTCGCTCCTTCGGTGGAAACGCACCTTTAGGGAGTTATAGTAAGTTTTGACCAACGTAAAAACATACATTGAGTCGGTAGGATTAATAAAGTTGTCCTCTTTCGACCAAGTGGTGTGGTTGGTAATTTGTCTGTGGTGGGGAAAAGTGATTAATATAATACTTAAGTTTAGCAACATTATTCAAATCAGATTAAAAATTTCTTATTAAATTAAATAATCAGGTGACATTGAAATTTTAATTTTTTAAACATCTTTAAAATATTTTTAGACAATATCATTTTTATCAATTTCGATGTTCTATAAGGTTTTTTTCTTTTTTTACGTTTCAAATAAAGCTGGATGTGTTAATTAGATGGAGTTGGTTCTATTTTAGCTTTTAATAGCAAATCCGTAGAGCACCGACGATGACTAGGACACCCCCTTCCATACCAGTTATTGCAGCGCAAAAGTTTGAAATATTCGTACAAACAGAGCTGTAAAAGTTACTTTAGAAAAGTAACTAGTTACTTTTTCGATACTTTTGCACAAATGTATCTAGATACTTATAAGGAATAGTTACTTTTACCTAAAAGTAACTTAGTTCTTAGTTACTTAATTAAAGTAACTAGTTATAGTAACTAAGATACTTTTACAGTAACTAGTTATATTGATTGTAACGAGTTACTAAAAGTAACTAAGATACTTTTGAGTAACTAGTTATTTTAATTGTAACTACGAAACTCTAAAAGTAACTAAGATGCTTTTGAACTAGATACCATAAATTTACCAGGTAGTGATAACTCATTTTCCTGTACACACTACCACTATTACCATCAGAAAACTAAACTAAGAAGTGTTAATTCGAACAACGACCAAGTAGAATAAAATGCTTTCCAAGAAATTTCGCGTTCCAACCAGTTTGCTGTTTGACGCTCGCGACTCGCCGCTCGTCCCTTCGTGAAAATCTGATTAACGGCCGCCGATCGTCCCTTGGTCATCATCTGATGGACGGCACGTGTGCATAATTGGTATCCTAGAGGAACTTTAAAAGTACCTAACTTAGTTACTTTAAAAGGAACTTAGTTACCTACTTTAAAAGTATCTAGTTACTTTTTAAGTGTATAGTTACTCCTAAAAAGTAACTAGATACAAGTTACTTTTCAAAAGTAAAGTTACTTTTGGCACGAATCAAAAAAGAACTGAGTTACTAAGTATCTAGTTACTTAAGTTACTCACAGCTCTGCGTACAAAGTATTAAAATGTGTTGCTATAGGTTTCCCGAATAAAATATACCTACTGGCTCAAAACAATGAATAAAATAAACTGTAAATATCACAGTAAAAGAAATAGAGATATAAAATTTGCTTACGAAATATAATTTTTTTAAATTTAATATTTAGGTTTGGAATGTAGTACCATAAACTAAACACATGGCGGCCATGTTTTTTCTTTTTTAACGTATATTTGTATATTAAAATTTACAATGGCATTATTGCAACCATCTTTTTGGGAGGTATTCATATTGCAATATGAGAAAAACTATTCATTTTTCGTACAAAATGGCTATTGTCGGAAGCCGTATTTGTTTTCTCACACCTAACTTATCTCACTTTTGGGATGAAGATTTGTAACAAAAACATGAAATGGGCCGTAAATTAGGGTTCGTGTAATAAAAAATATTCCGATATCAGTCTACGAAAAATTAGAATTTTGGACTGCCTCCTTTTCTATTGAGACTCTAGAAGAATAAATACATTATCCTTAGAAAACACGTTTGTTACTTTTTAGACAACTAAAAAGGTATATATTTTTAAAACTATTAAATTATATCCATTAGCTACAAAAATATAAATTCCATTTGAATACTTTTAAGATTTTTATCTTAATATGAATTTAAGTTTGTTTGTTTGTTTGAGAAATGTATAACTACTCAAAACGGTAAATTTCGTCAAAAAAAACTTCTAAAACGTCTAAAATAAAATTTTAACTTGAAGCAAATTTTTTTAGCTCCCCGCGGTAGACGACCCACAATAAAAACCCATACCCCTCACTCTCGACATCACTCCCACCCCCGACCTTCCACTAGACGTCCTCCCTCCAGCCGTCCTCCTTCTAGGCGTCCTTCCACCTCTTCAAGCCATCCTTCCCACTCTACCAGTCATCCTTTTAGTGGTCCCTCCAGATCGATAGGGTTCAAAAATGTCAATCCAGTTGGTTCATCTTCAAGTGGAACATCTAGAAGTAATCCCCCTCACACTGGATTGACACCTTTTCATAGACAGGGTAAGTTAAAAGATAACAATTTAACATCATTATCGTATCAGAGTTCTTATTAAATAGACGCCCTTTTTCCTTCCCCACTAATGTAATAAGTCATCAGTAGTAAACCAATAGGGTTTGCCAAACCATTGGACTCATCTTCGAGTAAAGCCATAGTGAAACATCTGCCAGTCAAAACGAAATATCTTTCATTAGGTACTGTACAATATAGCAACCCAGTATCAATATTTCATCAAAGTTAAGCAGCTAGTCAACCTTCCCCCTTTCCCAGTCATTTTGCAACTTGCCCCAGTTATACATTTCAGCATTAAACCTTTAGGTGTAGGCTCAAGTAGAAGCTGTAGGGAATATCTGCAAGTAGGATCTCTGGAATTTCTTAAAAATCTACAGTTTCCATTACACCTTCACACTAATAGTTGTCTGTAACTCTGTAACTAGAGGTGTAAATAATCATAAAGGTTTATAATTAATATTAATACAGGTTTTCATGGACGTAACCCTTCCTCTACATAAGGTATGATACAAAATATAAGGTGCCAATAAGGCATTCACTATATAATAGCTTTTTAAATATTTAAAAAGTCAATAAACTCATATTTCTTAGAGTCAAAAAGCCATGGTTCAACCCCACCTTCCTACGAACAAGCGACCAATACCAAGTCTTTTAGCACAGCCAATGCAGGTGTAAGTAGTGGAGCTAAGCCACCTCCGTATGGTTTCAAACCGAGTGCGCCTATAGGGCCAGCAACCAACGTGAAAAATCTAGGAAATACACCACCAGGTGCTCCCTATCTAGGTTGGTGAAAAGTATAACGCGCGTCAAATAATTCCAATCTCAAATATTAATAAAATAAAGTAATATTCCATCCTTGAAGTGAAGTGGCAAGTTAAATGGAAGAAATAATACTGTAAGTCAACCTTCACAAAAGATATATTTGTATTAATAAATTGGTTTAACCAGTTGCACTGCCACTGATTTGATTTTTTTTTAGTTCATCCACCTCCCTATACTCCCCACAAGCCTGGTATATCTCCGCCAGCTTACAATCAGGTTCATAACCCAGCTGGTTACGGACATGCACCAGCGTATAATGGACATACTCCAGGAGGTAAAGGAACCGTATTAATATAATACTATGTATTTGTACCTAGTAAACAACATTTGTGTTAAGTATCATCTGAAAAATGTTTATGTTGTTTTTAGGTACAACACACTTCTCCGGCACCCCCGTGGGAGTCACAAATATCAACATAAACAACCACAACATACACAATAGCAACCACAACTATAGAAGTAGTTACAGCTACTCTAGCAAAGATACAGGCAGTGATTCCCTTGGATTCTTCCTTGGGTACAGTCTGGGTAAAGTGACTAGGCCTACATACTATTCTCATTCTAGTTTTTACAGTGGATATACTCCAAGGTAAGATTTGATTGCCTAAAAACCAGCTTTATTAGATGCAAAGTTAAGTTAGCAAGGAGGCTTTTTTGAGGTGAGAGAATCCAATTTTTCCCCATGAAATAAAATTTTAGAGGCATATTTTAAAAACTTTTAAAAAACTTAACCGCACAAACATGTAGGTAGGCAGCTACCAATTTCCAAGTTTATAATATATAGTTTCAAGGGCATAAAATAGATCCACTTTCTAATTTAATAAGAAGCACATTTCATCCTCTCGTTTCCTACATAAATATTATATTCGTATAATCCGATATTGATCTCAATTCAAGTAATTATTTGAAACCTGACTTCGTTCTCGGTCAAGTGCCGGCTCCGTTTTCTCGCTTAATTCCAATTAACTCATCCAGTTGTGGTCAACGTCAATTTCTTTGTCTCTGACGATAAACCAATTAAAATCGACATAGAGTCTTGGGAAAAGTTATGATGAAGATTATTGTGTTCTTTGTAAAAAAAAGTTTTAAATCAGTATCACACACCTAATGATATTAAACGATGTCATTTTTTAAAGTTTATTTACAGTTGATAAACCATCAGAGAGAAAATTTAAATTACTTTAAAAATGTATTTTCGATCGTTCATGTTCATCGTATAATAGTCGTACACTTATTCCTTCTGTGATTCACTATAATAATTATAAATTGGTAAATATCCATTACCAACACTCTTAAGTGGTATTCCATACTCTTCGTTTCATGTTAACAGCATTTTTGAAACAATTCTTTCACTGAAAGATATTTCTTAACATCTTTTTTAGATACGATCACTACAAAGTCCACCACTATTACCATAACCGACACTCAATCCCAGCCCAAAGTACCATTGAACCCAGCACTATTGTGGGCTGTATAGGTGACAGCAGTACCATCTGTCCTACAGGAACTACTTCACTGTGTACCAGCAACGGCGCCGTCTTATGCGTAGCCAGAGCAACTATAACAGAACCTTGCCCCGACAAGAACCAAGGAAATTGCGTCAGAACAACCATACCTTGTGTCAAGGGTAGTAAAGATTGTGAAATTGGAACTAATAAGACTGTTACTATACCATGTATATCCAGTGCTATGGTTCCTGGCAATATTACTTATGTTAAGAATACGATTATTGTAAACAACACTACTATAATCAATAACAACTTTAATAGTACTGCAAATGGAATTACTGCTTCTAACAGTTCAACTATATTAACTACTAGTTCAGTTCAAAATGAAATGGTTCCTTTAGTGAACTTAACTGATTCTACTCTGGCTGGTTTAAACAATGCTACAGAAAATAGTACCAATCAAATAGTAACAACGACAGAAATTCCTACAACACTACAGCCAAGTATAATAACAGATTTTACCCTATTAACTTCCAGTACAGTTCAAAATGGAACTGTTCCTTTAGTAAACTTAACTGATTCGGCTCTGGTTGGTTTAAATAATGCTACAGAAAATAGTACCAATCAAATAGTAACAACGACAGAAATTCTTACAACACTACAGCCAAGTATATTAACAGATTTAACCCTATTAACTTCCAGTACAGTTCAAATTGGAACTGTTCCTTTAGTAAACTTAACTGATTCGGCTCTGGCTGATTTAAACAATGCCACAGAAAATAGTACCAATCAAATAGTAACAACCACAGAAATTCCTACAACACTACAGCCAAGTATATTAACAGATTTAACCCTATTAACTTCCAGTACAGTTCAAAATGGAACTGTTCCTTTAGTAAACTTAACTGATTCGGCTCTGGCTGATTTAAACAATGCCACAAAAAATAGTACCAATCAAATAGTAACAACCACAGAAATTCCTACAACACTACAGCCAAGTATAGCAACAGATGATACAAGAGCGAAAAGAGACACATCAACTGTACCAGTGAATGAGTTTTGCGTTGCCATATTGGCGTTACCCTCAGAGAGGATACCAACAGAGCAGGAAACTGTATTGACCACAGGGATTAGTATCTTATCGAAGTTTTTGGTGAGAGCTTTAGGTGCGAATTAAAATTTTTTTTGTAAAGATAGATTGTTCTTTGTATAATATTTTTGTTTGTAAGTGGAGTTCTTTTGGCCCTCTGGTTGTTCCTTAATATGTACGATGTAAAATAATTTTAATTTTTAAGGCAATATTTTATTATAGAAATAAGGCATTCAATTCTGTTTATGTTAAAATTAAATTTAATGTTTTGAAATACAAGTATTTTTATTTTATTTAACTTTAAAATAAGGTTGATTATATTAAAGATCTACCATCGCTTTTGTGTATTTTCCATTCGATCAATGCAATTGATGTTTACTCATAAACCGACTGAAACTATCGAATCTATTTCAAGATGAATAATTTATTTCTAGCGAATTGGATAAAACTTTATGGGCAGAAGGTATTACTAGTGCCCCCTACTTTCTGTCTAAAGCAACTTAATAATAACAAATTTATTTTAAATGATAACAACAAATTTAAAATATCTTGTGTTATACTTGTTGTGGTTCAGAAATATGATTTTTATATTTATTAGGCACAAATTAATCAGCAATTACGTTTTAATGACGTCGTATTACTCCGTAGAGATTGTTAACTTATTCGAAGAAACAACCGATTTCTTTTAAACCTTGTGTTATTAAAAGTTCCAACTGACCAGTTTGTTTACAGATACAGAAGGTTATGTTTAACAAGAGACCAGTAATGTTATTATCTTCCGTTGTATTGTTAGTATAAAAGAATATTGTAACGCTTTTGCAAATGGTTGTACTGTAAGAAGTACCATACTTCTTATCGCAGGTAGTAGTTATTAAAAGTAGAATCGGGTGAATATTAGAGAACTACAAGTGATAATCGTTTACGTTAAACGATAACGCTATAAGTTGGGAGCAGTTTTTGTTAGAGATCATATCGCGATAGAAAACGGCGTTTCGACAGTTGAAAGCCACAGATGACATTCACAGCTGATTCTAGTTCCGCCGAAAAGTTACTAGATTTAGTGTGGACCGTAACAAGTTCACATGTCAGTTCGCGTCCTATTATTTTCGTTGTTTTTTGGTGTTTTTTAGTATTTTTGTGGCTGTTTTTTATATAGTGTATATAGAGTTTTCTGATTGAAAGTTAGAGTCATAACTAAAATGAAGCATAGTGATTGTTTTGTATACCAATATTTTAACCATATATACCATGTTTTACGTTTTCTACTTAGCTGGTGCAGTATTACCGGCATTTATTACATTCTTTAATATTCACGAGCAAAGGAGAGTAGTGTGTCGATAAGTTAAATTTTTTTAAAGCTTTGTCGATAATATTTATGTCACTAGTACATTACTTTATTGTAAGTAATTCCTATCACAATATCTAGGTAGTATTCAGTGGATACCTAATAGGTTATTCTTGACTTTTGTTCCAATTTGGATAACATCTCCAAAAGTTTCTTGACAACTTTAGTTAAGAACGATGATTTAAATAGAAAAATTTGTAAAGTCTTCTTTGATAAATTAAAATGGGAGATAAGGAACTTAATATTTAAATATTTTTTTAGTTTGTTAATGGAACATAAAAATAGTCCGGTCCTGTCTTTTTAGCCAACCTCTAAACGTAAAATAGACCAGACGTCAACATCAAGTACCTTCTTAACACAATTTTAAGAAGTTATTATTTATGATATATAGACAGTGGCGCAGCCTAGGGGAGGAGGACTGTCGGGGGCTACAGCCCCCCCCCCCTTATCCCCGGGCCTAAAAGCTCGGGTCTAAAAGTCTAATTGCAACCTAATTTTTCGTCCCACGCTTGGACTCTTAATCTAATTTTAAATATTTATAAAAACATGCAAAACCAACACAGCACGAAATCAACATATTAAATTGCCTTTTGGTACATACGTACCACGCCAATATTAATGAGTTTATAAGGAGCGATGTATTTTTATATTTTAATTTATCAGTTGCAATCTCGCAATACTTTTACCGTACCGTTATTTTACTGAAATGTTCGACACCTAATATTGGTTACCTACTGGAAACTACGGTTCTGATCTGAAATACCCACCATTTCTTTACTGAAATCAACTAAAATTGTCAAGTCGTCTTATTGGATTTGTTGTTAAATCCTTTCAAAAACTGATCTTGTTATATTTTAATTTGACCTTTTAGTCAATTATCTTGATAATTAATCAGTTTTAAGAATTATTTAATATACGTAGTCTTGAATAACATCTTCAGTAGTTGATAATAATACCAAAAATTTTCGTGTTTTGGTATCAAAAGTAAGCTCGCCGTGCTGCCATGAGGACTTTAGCAAAAATTAAAAGTGTTACAAAGTGTTTCTTGCTAGTGTTTTGGATTTTAAGTGTTGTGGAATGTAGAAGATGTAAGTTATTGTCTGTCTAATATAATAGTGTCTAATCTTACAAATGTTCCTAGACTATAAAGGTGACGTTGAAAAACAATTTTCGGTGCAGAAAATCATTGTTGTTTGGTGTCAATGAGTCTTACTTTGCCCTCATTTTATAGACGAGACCAAACTAGAAAAGTTTATGAAAACCTATTTAGTCATTCTTGAAGTCTTGAAGTATTCACGCAGTGTTGCCAATACTTTCGGAAATAATGTTGCAAGACATAAAATTATGATTTTATTGATTTACTCCTTCGATTTCCGATCAATAGTAACATTTTTAAAAAAGGGACCACCTTTTTAGAATACAAAATACTCTCTCCCATCAAAAATGACTTCTAAAAAAAAGAGCCCACCAATCCACGATACTTCCACCATTTACCTTTACACAAACGAACTGTAAATTTTATTGTAAAAAGTCGTTTTGTCAATTTGAAGGTTTCTATAAGATATTTTTTTTGCATCTTTTAATTACGTTTCAAATGAAGCTCGATGTCTTATAAAACTGTAATTAATCAAGGTTTTAGTGTTCTTTAGATATTATTAAAATGTACACATTGACCTGATGATAACCCCCTTATACCAAGAATGTTTTGGTTTAGATTTCTAGACATAGATACCTATAATTAGTGTGATCGTATTCCAGAATATGTGGAATTTACTTTAAGGCGGAACTTTGTGCAGCAAGAAATTTATTTGCAAGAGAGTCTCACCCGAAGTGGGCATACTAGCGAGCTTATGACGTGGTGAAAAATATTCCGTAAACATCGACACACACTGAAACCACGAGACGAGGCGGCAGGTTCTTTCTTATGCTAATGAGTTTCGGTTGATTTTATTTCGAAGATGAGAAATTTGTTTTGAGGAAAATAAGTATTTTACTTGTTATTGTATTAGTTAAAATAATGTATCTAATCGTTATACGGATATATCTTTTAAATTTTGTCTTATTTTATTTTTAAAGCTATAGAATATTTACAAAAAATAAAGTTAGGTAGAGCAGAAAGTTTGAAGTGTTAATTAATAATAGGAATAGGTATAAAAGCACCTGCAAACAGGGTGTTCGTGTTCCACCGGGAACCGCTTCGAGCTATATATGGAAAACTATACATAGGAAAATTTTCAAAATTTGCCATCGTGGTAATGCTGATGGGGACGACCGGACTAAAAAAATTTCATAATGGTGGTACTTCCGGTTATACCGAAAGTTAGTGTCAGCTAGGGTAGTCAGGTTTTAAAAATTGAAAAGCGGGAGGTGGATAGTGCCTGGAGGACAAGTTTTTTTTGAGGTGCTTAAAATAATTATATTGATGATTTCTAAAAAAAAAGTCGATACCCCGTTGTCCTTACGCTGTGGCGTGCCTTTTATATTTCTTCCTCCTCTCATCAAACGTGCTTTCTAAAAAAAAAGGTTGCCCCTCTCTAAGGCAGCTGTACAGTTATTAGGCGTCCGTCGTGTTATCGGAAAAGCGGGAGTTTTGTTTAAGTGAGGGGGCGGCGGGAGGTTTAGTAAAAAGCGGGAGCCTCCCGACTAAATCGGGAGGGTTGGAAACCCTAGTATCAGCGTGATTATTTTAAATAGAACATCCTATATATTATTACATTTTTGCATTCTACGTAAGATTCTAGGCAGATTTTGTACAGGGTGGGGACTTTAATTGGAATAAATTCGATATTATTAAAACTGCTGAAGTTACGCCTACAAAATTTGGTATGTGGGGTTTTGAAGCATGCGGAATTGAATTATGATGTCGGCGCAGTTGCCAGATTTCTTAGCTTTGCGCTACACGTAGTAATTTTAATAATGTAAATGGAATGCCCAATTTATTTTTATTGCAGTGCATTGGGCGTGTCCAATTTAATAAGATGCCAAATTTACAAAATTCTATCTTCACTAATTGCTGAGCTCTGGCAACACTGTAGTTCCATTAAAAAGTATCATGAGAATAGAATTTCTATTTTTAAAGTTTAAATTAAATTGGCCATTTTGAAAAGACAAGAACTTTTCTTGAAGCTTGTCAATAACTTAGTAACTATGGAGGTAGACAAGCGTCCCGGTACTTTTTAAGCGAACTACAGTGTTGCCATAGCTCAGAAACTAGTGAAGATAGAATTTTGTAAATTTGAGATCTTACTAAATTTGATACTACCAATTCACTGCAATAAAAATAAATAGTGCATTCCATTTAAAATAACAAAATTACTACGTGTAGCGCAAAGCTGAGAAATCTGGCAACTGCGCCGACTTCATAATCCAATTCCGCATGCTCCAAAACCCCCACATACTAAATTTTGTAGGCGCAACTTCAGCAGGTTTAATAAAATCGAATTTATTTCAGTTAAAGTCCCCACCCTGTATACCTATACCTATAAATATCTAAGCGTTTTTGACATATTTGAATTTTTCTGTTAAGAATGACGTTTGCAAGCCTTAAAATAATTATCAATTTTTTCTATAAAGAAGCCTTATATTTATTTAATTTAAGCGGGATTCCTTGTTATAAAGGACCTGCTTTATTAGATTTTTTATAATATTTTGATAACTATTAATTCAGGGTGTTTAAACAATAAGATTGAAAAAACTGCAAAAAGTCTAAATTTTATAATTACTTTTAGTTAAGCATTAAAAAGGGTAAGTTTGTATATTCCAAAAATGTTTAGTTTTCGAAATATTGCTAATTTAATATTTGTATATGGCAATTTTGCTGCAGATTTTTAGTTCAGTGACTCTTAGTTGTCTATGACGGCGTTGAAAAACAGCAAAATCTAATTTTACCATTTGAATATTATTAATAAGCACATTGTGATGGCTTCTGTTTTGAAGATATCGATTGGCAAATGTGTCCCATGTTCTTAATATAACTTTAACGCATTCTCCATAAATAATAAATAAATTTAAATAATCTTCGTTTGTACAATTTAAGCGTACATACATGATAATTAATGATGTTTAAATGGTAAGTGACAGCTTCATAAATTTTTCTCGCATTTGATTGTTTTTCAACGCCGTTATAGCCAACTAAAAGTAACTAAACTTAAAATCTGCAGCAAAATCGCCATATAAAAATATTAAATTGGCAATGTTTCTAAAACTAAAATTTTTTGGGATATACAAACTTACCCTTATTTTTAATGCTAAATAAGGAATAATTATAAAATTTGTGTATTTCCATTTGAAAAACTAGTCTTTTTGCAGTTTTTCAATTTAATTTTTAATCGTATTGTTTAAACACCCTGTATTAATAGTTATTAAAATATTATAAAAAATCTATTAAAAATATCTAAAACGCTTAGACATAGGTATAGGACATGGTATACAAGATATGCCTAAATTCTTGCGTAGAATACAAAAATGTAGTAATATATAGAGTATTCTATTTAAAATAAGCAAGTTGACACTTACTTCCGGTATAACGGGAAGTGCCACCATTATAAAAATATTTTGGCCCGATCGCCCCCATCAGCATTAGCATATACTGTCAAATTTTCAAAATTGGGAGGCACAGGCCTACCCTGAAACTAAAGGTTTTCAGCATTGGTTATCAAATACTTCGTAAGGTCAATAGTTTTTCAATCAAAATTTTCTTATATTACAAATTTTTCACCGTGTTTATTTAAAAAACAAAAGATAAGTCCCGCTGGTTCCAGGATTTGTTGACTGTGGTTACTAACTCGCGCAGTATTTTGTCCGTCGCGTTCCGTGCCATTATAATTTTTTTTTTAAAGTGGTATGTTTTTGACGATTAGTTGCGCTGCACCCTCAAAAGAGGAAAAAGTAAGTACCTAGACTTTTTTTTAGTAACACAGAAACAACAGGAGGTAGTACCGTATCGTCGCGCCAATCCGATACAAAATCACGGTATTAATGTTTTTTATAAACATAAAGTGATAGGGGGGTAGCCAAAAAAACGTGTAAGTTCTCAAGAGTGACTTCTATAAAATAAAATACTTCGCAGCCTTTTCTACACTTTCTCCACCGTTCAAAAGTGGCTACAAAAAAAAACAAAACTTTGCGTTTTCAAGAACTTCTATCAAAAGTGATTCCTACAAAAAAAAATGTCGCAGTCGTTTCATAAACTCCCCCTAACAAAAGTTAGTAAAAAAGTATATCTACCTCCAACCCCCCCCCCCCCCCCCCCCCCCGCTCCCCCTTGGTCAAGAGCAACAGCCCTCTCTATGGACGCCCATGCCTAACAAAAAATTGTATTTTATTACTCTGCGTGGCATACTGTCCAATTTTTATATATTACCTACCTAGCTTCTTAGAAGCATTGTCACTATACAGTAGTCTCGCTGCACCAAATTGTAGCTGCGAGCCAATAACATGGACAGATAAATATCATGTGACCAACGCCAAATTCGTGCCTGACAACTACTTTTAAATCGTTAAACCATGGATAAAATAATAAACACATTTCACCTTTAAGATGAATTCATATTTTAACAGGTTTAGACAGAAGCTCACTATATAAACAATATATAGAGCCTGTATAATAAGCATAAAATATAAAAACAATCGAATAGAAATAGATTCATTATGCAACAGTTGGTTTCCTTACTCACTAAGAACCTTCATAAATGGCATTTTATTGCACCTATCACCCTTTACCAAGACAAATTAAACTTTAATTTTAGATCTAAGAGTTAATATACCAGGGTTACCATACATCCTGGGATTTGTCATAAGTTCCCGGTGACCCAGTTTGGGCCTCTAATACCAATAAGCTATTTACCTTAGTATATTTTGTTCACTATCAAGACAATGGCCCATTTCGATAAAAAACGAAACAAAAAAAATTCAATATAGCCCATTTTTGATTGCAATACATCAACAAATCCACTGCATTTCGTTCAATTCTTATCCTTACCTAACATGAATAAGAAATTTTGAAAGCCCAAACACCCGTTTTGACAAAATGGTGAAAGCGCCTTGAACATTTTGCCTTGCGGCGCAGTATAAACCATCTCGGTCTAAGCCGAAACATTTATGGCAACCCAGAGTATATAGCACAACTACTAGTTGCGTCTTTTTAAAATTGACGCTTAGATATTCTGTTATTGGCATTGCCAATCCAAAAAGAAGAACATAAAATTTAGCCCAAAATTTCCCCCGAAATTACTTCTTGTTCGACCACCTATAATTTTTTTCAGTGTATCATTATTCTCTCTGGATGTAAATTGTTTCACGTCAGCCGAGAATAAATTCAGCTGTATATAGGCAACTTCTATAACATGACAACAAAATTTACCTAAAACATGAGTTGCGCGCTGCAAGATAACGGACTTATTACGACATTGTTTTGTCTCAATTTTTGAAGTCTTAAAGATAAGACATGGAACTTCTAAGGTACATGGCTATTTTTTTGAAAAAAAATTCTTAGCTACGATATTAACCTTGGAAAAGGGCCTAAAAATACGCACCTTTAGTGGGCATTTTCTTATACATATTCTTATTTTTTTCAAAAAAGGGCTTTGTACCTTAGAAATACAAACATTCCTTTATTAAATTTTAAATTGTCCCGACAAATATCTCAAATAGCCTTTGCAGAATCCTGCAGTAGCGAAACGGTGTTTTTCATCCTCTAAATTTGCGCGTGGTAGAGCCTTAAGGTCATATTAATATCAAATAAAAAGTTGTTTCAATGATTAAATTTTAATTTATTAAAAACCCCTTATGCACAATTAAAACAATATATTTTTTTATTACATACCACAGTCACAGGAAAGGATGTCGTTTATAAATACAGGGTGTCAAGAACGTTTGCAAATACAATTTTGTGAAAATTGGCACATCCATATACAGGGTTTAACTTGTTAAACCGTAAAACCATTTTTTTTTGTTAAACATGTTAAGCAGAAAGGTAGTCTCATTAGATAAAGAATGAAAAGCTAATATAGGGAGGTGAAAACCATTTTTTTTTTATGATAAAACACCTGCACTGTAGGAAAAATCCTTTAAGGCGCTCTGGGAGCGGTGTGAGTGCGAAAAAAGCGATTAACATTGGTCTTGAAACGTTGAAGATTGTATTCATTGGGAAACACGACCTCAGGAAGATCATTCCACAAAGATGACGTTCTCCAGATGAAAGAATTCTTGAACAATAAAGTTCGAGGAGTACTAAGCTGAACAACATATGGATGAGCGGCAGTGGTTCGCCGTGTATTTCTGTTTTGCATTGCTCTAGGTGGAATCAAGTGGGCCAATGTCAGTCGAACACCTGCCATGGAAATATCTGCAAAAGAGAGCCAAATCACCAACCTGTCTTCGATGCTCCAGGCTATCGAGGGTCTTGGTCAGCTCGGGGTCGCCGATCAGACGAACGGCTCTCCTTTGAATGGAATCCAGTAGCCGAAGGGTGTGCTTGGGTGCAGAGCTCCAGACATGAGAGCAATATTCTAATGATGGTCGAATCTGGGCATTGTAGAGTGTCAAAAGTTGATGAGGTGTGTACAACCTTTTGGTGCGGAAAAGTACACCAAGTTTCTGTGCAGCTGCCTTGGCAATTGCGGCAACGTGATCATGCCAAGACATATTACCTCCCAGATTGACCCCCAGCAAATTAATAGACGCTGCCAGGGGAATTGCGTGTCCTGCCATGACTATATCCGGTTCTGCAATGTTAACCTTTTTGGAGAAAACTGCTGCCTGGGTTTTCTTAGCATTAAATTCGACTTGGTTACTGTCACCCCAAGCCTTGCTCTAAGATGCGCCGTTCCAATGCTACAGCTTGTCAAAGTTTGAAAATTACATATTTTAAACGTCAATATCTCAAAATCAAATGAATTTAGACGTAGAGGAATTTTACGACCCGACCCGGCACGTCAATCAAAACCGAACAGCCGGGCTGTTCGGTTTTGATTGACGCATTTTTTGACCATTACTTTACTAGAAAAGAAGGATGGCAACAATTCCAATTACTTTTTTGGAAATCTGATTTAGTAAACTATTATTTTTTGTTAACGAAAACTATATTGATTCTTTATGTCGTTGATGAGTTTCACTTGATATCCCAAACAAATCTCAAAAAATGGAAATTAAACTTTTCAAATTTTTGGTGTTCTTTTTTGTCATATAATTTTATTATGTCAAACGGCTTTTAAGAAAAATTATTTTGTCAAAAAGTGTTTTAATAAGTATTGTTGTTAACATTCTTGTACGGAATACCAAAAACTATATAGTTATATAAAGAACACTCGTGCTCTCTCTTTCTCTTGAGTGTCGACTTAAGAATGAATAAAAATTCTCGAAAATTCTATTACCAGCAATTAGAACATTAAATAGGCTTCATTGTTACCAATAAAAATGATGTAAACTTCTGTATTAAAAAATATCCAGATATCAAAATTAATAATGTCTGCGAAAAATTAGTTTACCAGTATTTTTTATTGGTTAATACATTTTATTAATTTATATTAGAATTTTGAACTGTTTTTACTGAGACTATAGAAGAAATAAATTGTCCTCAGATAACACATTTGTTACCTATAACCACTCAAAATGTTAAGAAATATAAATTTTGTCAAAATGAGCATATTGAAACTTCTAAAAAATTTAAAATAAAATTTTAACTTAAAGCAAATTTTTTACTTTTAGCTGGTGGCGGTAGTCGATCCTCATCAAGAAGCCATAGCTCCTACTCTCGACCTTCCTCCTACTCTCGACCTTCCTACTCACATCCTTCCCCTTCCTACTCACATCCATCCCCTTCCTACTCACATCCATCTCCATCTTACTCTCATCCCAGCCCATCATCATTATCTTACCCGAGTCACTATCAAACAGCTAGTCATCCTTCCCCCTCTTCAAGTGGAACATCTGGGAGCCACACAGGACCCGTTGGACCTCCAAGTTATGGATTCAAACCTGCCGTTACGCAAGGTAAGTTAAAAGATAACAATTTAACAACATTATCGTATTAGAGGTACTATCAATAAGTTATCCATCCTGCTCTCTCTTCCAGACACTCTTCTCTCTTGTCCAGTAATATAATAAGATATCAGTCCAGTTTGTTCAAAATATAAGCTACAAATAAGGCATTCAGAATATAATAAAAGCTTTTAAATGCTTAAAAAGGCATTACACTCATATTTTATAGGGTCGACAAGCCATGCAGGTTCAAGCAGTGGAGCTAAGCCGCCTCCATATGGTTTCAAACCAAGTGCGCCTATAGGGCCAGCAACAAACGTAAAAACTCTAGGAAATACTCCACCTGGTGCTCCCTATCCAGGTAGGTAAAGAAATATAACGCTCATCCAAGTATTTCAATGTAAAATATTAATAAAATGGTTTTAGCTATTTGCACTGTCTAATATTTTAATTTATTTTTAGTTCATCCACCTCCTTACACACCCCATAACCCTGGTATACCTCCACCAGCCTACAACCCAGCCCACAATCCGGCTGGTTACGGTCCTCCACCAGCCTATAACCCCGCTGGTTACGGACATGCACCAGCGTACAACCATCCACAGCAGCAGTATCATCCAGGAGGTAAAGAAACCATTATATCTGTAACGAGTATACAGAATATTCATTTTTGCGAAGTACTAACTACATGAAACTATTTTGTGTTGTTTTTAGGCACAACACATTTATCCGGCACTCCCGGGGGAGTAACAAATATCAACATAAACAACATCAACACTCATAATAGCAACCACAACTATGGAAGTAGTTACGGTTACGGTGGCGGGTATAGTGGGTTTGGATACCACTACCCCTCGTACCACTACTCTAGCGGAGATACCGGTAGTGGTTCCCTGGGATTCTATCTTGGATACAGTCTGGGTAGAGTAACTACGCCTACATTCTATTCTCATTCTAGTTTTTACAGTGGATACACTCCAAGGTAAGAATTCATTGTCTAAAAACCAGATTTATTAGAAGCTAGTTTAGATTAGAAAGGAGGCTTTTTTGATTAAAGAAGAATTAAAGGAAAATGTTTTTAAAAAAATATGGTAAAATGCCACGAAATAAGATTTTTAGAAGCATAACTTATACTTGATGCATACAGCACAAACATTATTTATGTAGGCATCTACCAATTTCTAATCTTTATGGCGTTTTGGACTTTAAATTTGCTCTCCTAAATATTACATCCTCTCGTTTCCCACATAAATATTATATCTGTTTAATCCAATATCGATCTCAATTCAAGTAATTATCTGAAACCTGACTTCGTTCTCGGTCAAGTGCCGGCTCCGTTTTCTCTCTTAATTCCAATTAACCCATCAAGTTGTGGTCGACGTCAATTTCTTTGTCCTTAACGATAAACCAATTAAAATCGACATAGAGCCTCAGGGAAAGTTCTGATGATGATAGTGTTGTTCACAAGAAAAAATATTATTATAAAAAACCTACCAATACTAAACGAATTCACATTTTGATATTTATTTGCAGTAAATACCATCAATCTTATTACCTTATCAGAGAAATAATTTAAGTTACTTTAAAAATTTATTCTCAATCCTTCATGTTCATCGCATTATAGAATTTAGTGCACTTATCCTTCCTGTGACTTATAATTTTATAATAGAACCATTACCAGCTCTTTTAATTGGAACTTCATATCCTTTGTTCAACTTTAACAGTATTTTTTAAATAAATTATTAACTAAAAAATTTATTTTAGATACGATCACTACGAAGTCCACCACTATTACCATAACCGAGACTCAATCCCAGCCCAAAGTACCATTCAACCCAGTACTATAGTGGGTTGTGTAGGTGACAGCGGCACCATCTGTCCTACAGGAACTACTTCACTGTGCACTAGCAACGGTGCCATCTTATGCGTGGCCAGCGCCACTACAACAGAACCCTGCTCCGACAAGAGCCAAGGAAATTGCGTCAGAACAACCATACCTTGTGTCAATGGTAGTAAAGATTGTGAAATTGGAACCAACAAGACTGTTACTATACCATGTATATCCAGTGCTAAGGTTCATGGAAATATTACTTATGTTAACAACACGATTATTGTAAACAACACTACTATAATTAATAACAACTTTAATAGTACTGCAAATGGAACAATTACTGCTTCTAACAGTTCAACTCTATTAACTTCCAATACAGTTCAAAACGGAACTGTTCCTTTAGCTAATTTAACTGATTCTGCTCTGGCTGGTTTGAATAATGTTACAGGAAATAGTACCAATCAAATAGTAACAACGACAGAAATTCCTACACCACTACAACCAAATATAACAACAGATGGTGCAAGAGCGAAAAGAGATACACCAGCTGTACCAGTTAATGATTTTTGCGTTACTATATTGGCGTTACCGTCAAAAAGAAAACCGACAGAGCAGGAAGCTGTGTTGACCAAGGGAACTAGTATATTCTCGAAGTTTTTGGTGAGAGCGTTAGGCGTGAATTGAAGAAGTTTTTGTAAAGATAGATTATTGTTTGTGATATGTTTTTGTTGTTTAGGGGACTTCTTCTTACCCTCTGGTTGTTGCTGAATTGTTTTTGTTGGTACAGTGTATAATATAGTAATTTTAATTCTTAAGGCATATGTTCTATTAGGCATATTAGAGATATATATCATTTGTGTTCGGTAATCTTAATTTTGTTTATATTGAAATTAAATCATATATTTTAAAATTAAACTACTTTTATTTTATGAAACATTCAAATAAGATTGATTTATATTAAAGATCTGCCATCGCTTTTATGTATTTTCCATTCGATCAATGTTATTATAATGTTTACTCAAAAACCTGAAACTATCGAATCTATTTCAAAATACATAATTTATTTCTACCAAATTGGATAAAATTTTGTGGGCAGAGGGTACCACTAGTATTCCATGGTTTTTGTCTACAGCAACTTAATAGCAAATTTATTTTATATTATTACAAAAAATTTAAAATATCTTTTATAAAAATTAAATATAATTTTTATATTTATTTTTACAAAAAATAACTAAAATCTGGTTATTTGGTTACGTGGGGACGTACATGGTTTTTAATACTTAATAAAACCTTTTAAGCATTTGAGTGATAATAGTGGAGAACAAAACATTTAATACAAAAGTAGCTCTTTATTGTAACTCAAATAAGTAAATATTTCACACTGCGTTAATTCAGTATTAACGTATGAGAAATTTTACCCCCTCCGTCCCTCAAGCTAAGCTATGCCACTGCACTGGATAGCTAAAAGTTCAAACGATGTGTATATTGTAATAGATTTTTAATTTAGAGCTTTCATTGGTAGAAAATATCTCCCAAAGAATACTAGTATAATTTACTGTATATTTTAAAAATGAAATTTAAATCTAAAAATCCATTACACGAGAAACACAGTTTAGAAAGGCGTTTTCTAAAACATGTGGCTGAAGTAAGAAACGGATTCTGAAACGATTCTACCAACGAGTTCCCAATATTAGGAGATATAAGAAATAATTAAATAAGTACGTATTTCTTAAATGTTGTATATTTAGCTGGCTCAGACAGTGAAAATTATTTGAAATTATTTGGGGGGGGGGGGGGGGGGGGGTTCTGTATATTAGTCAGTCTGTCAGGGGATGCTGGTACATTAATGAATTATAGGCCAAAGAATTGGTAAACGATTTTGTGTAACTGTCACGTTTTTGTTCTCTAAACGTCGGCGTCGTACAAATTCTGGTGAAACAGGACACACACAAGTATTATGTACCTAATAACTAAAAACGGGACTGCGTAAAGTAATTTACTTATTGGATTCGTTGTTAAATCCTTTTAAAGCGAGTCTTGTTATTTTTTAATTTGACCTTTAGTCAATTATCTCAGCCGCCCAGATGGTGTGTGATATTAAGGTACCTATTGATCATTTTTAGTTTCAAGAATAATTTAATACGCAGTGTTGAATAACATCTTCGATAGTCAATAATAAATATAAGCAGATAAGCATTTTTGTGTATTGATATCAAAAGTAAGCCAGCCGTGCTGCGATGAGGACTTTAGCAAGAATTAAAAGTGTTACAAAGTGTTTGGTGTTGGTATTTTGGGTTTTAAGTGTTGTAGAATGTGGAAGATGTAAGTTATTGTCTGTCTGATGTCTATATACAAGGTGTTTTTTCATTGAGTGCCAATACTTAAGGTTGTGAATCCTTGGGTGATTTTAAGAAGAAAAGTTATTATTAACATATGCCCTAAAGATCATCCGTTTTTATTTCAACAAAATATCGAAAGCAGTCTCAATGAGCCGAAGAAAAAAATTGTTTTTTTGGTTTTTATTTTTTTATGCAAAAAGGGCGCATCATACGAAAGTAAGTCTATGGACCAAATTTGCTCCAAAATAAATGAGGATTTTAAATATAAGTTTGGTTTTTAGAAAAATCAGTGGTGTACCATTTTTTTCTTTAAAAATATTCAGTTCAAATACCGTACGGACGTCACTGGTAAAAATTAAAAAAAATATTTTAAGTTACCTCCTTAATAATTTTTTTTGTTAGTTTGTAAGTTATAGTCGTTTCCATCTTGTTTACGTTATATTCGTTCGGATGTTCCGTGTGTGATTGTGGATATTATTTTTAAGTTTTGGTTGCGAATTTAGGTATAAAACTTTACCAGACATTTTGTTATTGTTAGCGACTTGTGTCTCATGATGGGTAGAAAAAAGTGCATAATCCTATTTTGCACGAATCGCGGTTCAATACCAGAAATAAGGTATTTCAGGTAAATGTAAAATATCGGTTACTTAGTTTTATTTGACCATAAACTGTACACACCCGAACTAAACGGGTGAATTTAAATAAAAGCTTGTAAAAATATTTTGAAAGTCGGCCCTGTCAAATGTTTACATCAAGAAGCAAATTTCCGATCTGCGCAAACTTAACGGCCCCTGATCATCTGCTTACAGTGGTGGCATCATTGAATTATGGTATTAGTTATATAGTGTATGTATATATGTGCATAGGGATGGCCAAGCCCCCCCCCCCCCCCCCCCCCCCCGTTTGGTGCGCCTATGTAGATGGCATTGAAATCATTAAAGTTTTTTAAATATTATTGTATTATATGTTCACATTGACCTGATGATAACCCCTACTTATATCAAGAAACAAATTATTAAATGTTTTTGTTTATATTTCTCGGTATACCTAATTTGTAAAACCAGATTATCTGGAATTCAGTTAAATACAATTTCAAATAAGAAGTTGGTATAATAATAAGATAGTTTAATTCATTAAAAGCACTTTAAGCACAATAACAACATGATAATTTTTTTTAAGAACTATATTAATAGCAAACAGTAGTCAATGAGTCATCACGAGCAAAAAGTGCATTTCTACCACGTCGCGTATATTGTACCTGTGTCTGGCGATGGCAATAAAATATCTTTTTTTATATACAAAATATTATAAAAACGAATTTGACGAGAATTAAGTGGTCAGTGGTGATTTTTAAGATAATATCAGGGCATCGTTTGCAATTCTAATGGAAAATAGGAAAATAAAATGAATAAGCCGTAATATTTTTATTTTAATGTTTTGCATGGCGGATGATATATTTTTTGCCTATATAACTGAAACTTGATAATACATTTTTAATTAAATAAAAATAAGGTATTATTCGCCAAACTAGAAGTTCTTGTGAACCCTTTAGTAAAATTTTTGTATTAAATTTTCAATTAAACAAGCCAGGAAACGATGCCGCGTTTTACGCTGGTATAGAAGGGCTCTTAAGAATAACTCACTTAAGCGATTTTTTTTAGATAAGTGATAAAAAGGTGT
Source organism: Polydrusus cervinus (assembly GCA_935413205.1). NCBI lineage: Eukaryota > Metazoa > Arthropoda > Insecta > Coleoptera > Curculionidae > Polydrusus > Polydrusus cervinus. Next base: position 2,524,300 of record OW284514.1, read on the forward strand.
CACCTGACAGTCTAAGCGACGTTATAATAAAAAAGCTGCCTAGTGACGTTTAGGACTGTGAATTTGTTTTAACCTTTTTTAGGCAACATGACTACAAATATACTTTTGCCATAAAGATAAAAGTTATAGCGCCGATATACAATAGCCATTAAACCTTGAGAATGGTTTGGGTGTCTTTATTTATTGTATAATAATTTTTTACTTGCTGTAATAAATATATTATTTTGGAGAAAGTAATACCTAACATTTTGTAGGGTTAGTAAATAAACGAATAATCTGCGAAGCGTCAGTGAAACTTTTAAACAATTTTCAAGAAACTCGAGATATTTAATAATTCTTTTCCTACGACCACCTATGAAAATGAGAAAAAACCACGGTTAACTTGGCTGGACAGCGCCGAATATCATACGCGTGTTGAAAAAAAATATATAAGCTCTAGAGTTGAAATACGAGGCACACTATTTAATTTAAACATATAATGAAAATTTGACTGACCAACCCTATTTATTCAAAAAAAACAAATTTTAGAAAGCAGTAATTGTAAAGTGTTTTACTTATTTTTCATGTATTTGTCGAGTGGCTCAGAATAAGAGTGTAAAAATCCGCCATCTGAAATTATAAAATTGTTAATACTATGCTGGAAAATCTATTACTTACCAGAAAAAACAAATCGCGCTAAAGAGAGTCATGTATTAAACAACAAATGTTTATCGGTAGTCATAACGTAGAGAATAGAGCTCTAGCCTACAGATCGCAAGCTTACAGGTTTAAATCTCGTCAAGAGTATTTGACATTTTTTTATAAAAACATTAAATAATTCAAAGAATTAGGCATTTTGAATTGAAATCTTCCTTGTTGGGTGGATTTTTTTAAATTTATTTTTAATGCATCTTTCCTTGATTAAATTTAAAATATTTCATTCTGATTAATCTAGAAGTCAATCCAGGATTAATTTTTCCTATGATATATAAAATACGAAAAAATGAAAAAGTTAAACTACAAATAAAGGAAAAGCCTATTAACAAACTACGAAACCAGATATTAAGTGGAACATAATTCTTAGTATGCTAATTTCAACACTAGTGTTGATATTTTTTTTTTCAACACTAGCGTTGAAATATTTTTTTCACAAATCATAGGCTTTTTCAATAATACTTTGTGGTCGTAGAAAAAATAGTGTACATTACTCGTGTGAAAGTGATTATTCTAAAACTCGGAGAATTGGACTGGACATATGATTTGCTTCAATTTAAATATATCGACTTTGACTCAGTTTCTCATGTAGCGGATTATAAGATAAACAATTCATTTCCAATCCAAAATATACCATAATTTATGTTAGTATAGTTGGACCAACTTTAAGAAATATTTTCTCCCAAAGAAATCCCTAAATTTAAAATGTATTACAAGACAACCAACATTTGAACCAATGATAAGCATTAAGCAACATATTGATACCAAATTTGCACTTGTTTAAACAAATTTTAAAGGTGATATTTGGTGACAGCCCAACCTCTGCAACTCATTTTGAAATACTTATCTCGGTATTCGTTAATAGCACAAGCGTCAAAGATACAAAACTTACATCAGCATCTCTCCATAAATAAACATGATCTTCAATTAGATTCGATAGTCTCAGTAGTTTTTGAGTAAACATAATAAACGTAATGCACTTCCAAAATAGACCCTTAACTATACATACATACCTATACTGAGATATTTAGTAACATTAAAAAAATCATATTAAAAGCTTGATCAAATTTTTTGACAATTGCTTTACTGGAAAAGAGGTATGAAAATTACTTTTATTTCTTTTTTATAATTTTTTTTAGTAAACTATTTTTTTGTTGTTAACGACAACTAGAAATATATTTTTTGATTTCTTATTTCGTTAGGTTTCACTTAATAACCCAAACAAGCCCCTAAAAATTTAAATTGAACTTTTGAAATTTTTGGTCGTTATTTCAGTCATATTATATTATTAGGTTAAATGGATAAATGAATGTATCAAAGGAACAGACGCCGTAGGATTTTAATTATTGTGTTAGTTTAAAAAATTTTATACGATATACTAAAAAATAGTAATAACACCTTTTCTCTCTCTTTCTTGTAAGTGTCGACTTAATTCTATTACGAGCAATTATTAGAATGTTGTAACGAAAACATTAAATTGACTGTAAATTAGGGTTCATTGTTATCAATAAAAAAGGCGTAAATTTTTATATAAAACATAGTTAATAGGGTCTACAAATATTGGTTTGTCAGCTTATTTTATTGGTTAATAAATATTATTTTTTATTAGAATTTTGGACTTTTTATGTTTTCATTGAGGCTGTAGTAGAAGAAAAGCATCTTTGTTGTTTTTCTACAGGTTAAAATATTTATTATTAAATTGTATCCATTGGCTACAAAAATATAAATTCTAGTTGAATACTTTAGTTAGATGTTTATCTTAGCCCTATAACCTTAAGTTTTTAGTTTTTTTTAGAATGGTATTGCCACTCAAAACTGTAATAAATATAAATTTTGTAAAAAAGGCCACATTCAAAATTATAAAAAGTTTAAATTGAAATTTAAACTTGAAGTAATTTTTTGACCTTTTAGCTGGTGGCGGTAGTCGATCCTCATCAGGAAGCCGTAGCTCTTACTCTCGACCTTCCTCCTCCTACAGTCGTCCTTCCCCCTCCTACAGTCGTCCTTCCCCCTCCTACAGTCATCCTTCCCCCTCCTACAGTCATCCTTCCCCCTCCTACAGTCATCCTTCCCCCTCCTACACCCATCCTTCCCCCTCCTACACTCATCCATCTCCCTCTTACACCCATCCATCCCCCTCCTACAACCGTCCTTCCCCTACCTCTCACCCTAGTCCATCAGTATTATCATACCCGAGCTACTATCAGACAGCTAGCCGTCCTTCCCCATCTCCTAGTCATCCTTCCCCCTCTCCTAGTCATCCTTCCCCTTCTCCCAGTCATCCTTCTGGTTCACTTGGTACTACCGGATCGATAGGGTTTAAAAATGTCAATCCAGTTGGCTCATCTTCGAGTGGAACGTCTGGAGGCCATACAGGACCCGTTGGACCTCCCAATTATGGATTTAATTCCGCCGTGACCCAAGGTAGTGGAAATAATCATGGAGGCAGTAGCTCCTATAGAGGTAATCCTCCTGCTATTGGATTTAAACCTTCCGTTATGCCAGGTAAGTTAAAAGATAAGAATTTAGCATCATTATTTTATCTAAGCTACTATCAAATGCGGACCTGTCTTTCCCCCCCTCCCAGACGTCCTTCTCCCTTTCCCAGACAATAAGTCTTTTTCTACGAAACCATTGCACTTATCTTCGAGACATAGCAGAACATCTGCCAATCAAAATGGAATATCTGGCATTATTAACATTAAGTCAAGCAGCTAGTCAATATCCTCTCCTCCCCTTCTCCCAAAACAAATAATCCCTTTGCCATACAATAATAGCTTTTTAATTGTTTAAAAAGTCAATAAACTCATATATTTTAGGGTCAACAAACCATGGTTCAAACCCGCCTTCCTATGAACATGCGACCAATACCAAGGCTTTTAGCACAGCCAATGCAGGTGTAAGTAGTGGAGCTAAGCCTCCTCCGTACGGTTTTAAACCAAGTGCGCCTATAGGGCCAGCAACCAACGTGAAACCTCTAGGAAATACACCACCTGGGGCTCCCTATCCAGGTTGGTAAATAGTATACGCTCATCAAAGTATTCCAATATAAAAATTAATAAAACGATTTAACTATTGACACTGCCTACTAATTATATTTTTTTAGTTCATCCACCTCCCTATACACCCCACAACCCTGGTATACCTCCACCAGCCTACAACCCCGCCCACAATCCGGCTGGTTATGGTCATCCACCAGCCTATAACCCGTCTTATAACCCAGCTGGTTACGGACACGCACCAGCGTATAATCCTGGATATGGACATCCAAGTTATCCACAGCAGCAGTATTATCCAGGAGGTAAAGAAATCATATTAATATCGTACCATGTATATCTGTACCCAGTGTACAGAATATACATTTTGTAAAGTATTAACATGAACATTATTGTGTTGTTTTTAGGTACAACACATCTATCCGGGACTCACGGAGGAGTCACAAATATCAACATAAACAACATCAACACACACAATAGCAACCGCAACTATGGAAGTAGTTACGGTTACGGTGGCGGGTATAGTGGGTTCGGGTACCATTACCCTTCGTACCACTACTCTAGCGGAGATACCGGCAGTGGTTATCTGGGATTCTATCTTGGATACAGTCTGGGTAGAGTAACTACGCCTACATACTATTATCATTCCAGTTTTTACAGTGGATACACTCCAAGGTTAGAATTCATTGTCTAAAAACCAGATTTATTAGGGAATCCAAACCACGTGATATAATATGGCGATTGGATGGCAAAAAGCATGGAGTCACCAGTTAAGTGCCACCAGCAACATTATTTTTATGGTCACGTGTACCAATTACAAAGCAGTATTTGCCATCCAGCTCTATTTTGACACATCGTTGGATTGACTAATTAGGCAATCCAACGATGTGTCCAAATGGCGGCTGGCTGGCAAATACTGGTTTGTAATTGGTGCACGTGACCATTAAAATAATGTTGCTGGTGGCATTTAACTGGTGACTCAATGCTTTTTACCAGCCAACCGCCATATTGAATCACGTGGTTTGGATTCCCTAATTAGGAGCAAGGTTAGGTTAAGAAGGAGGGTTTTTTGAGGTTAAAGAATCCAATGTTGCACAATAAGCGTTAAAGAAAAATATTTTTAAAAAATATGGTAAAATGCCACGAAATAAGATTTTTAGAAGAATATTTATTAAACTTGATCCATACAGCACAAACATTATTATCGTAGGTAGCTACCAACTTTCAAGCTTTAAGGCGTTTTGGACATTAAATTTGCTCTCCTAAAAATAAGTTTCATATGATGGATGGACGAATATTCTCTTCATAATAATATAATACAATCTATTTTCGCACAAGTACATTAAATTGATCCATTTTCTAATTTAATAAGAAGAACATTTCATCCTTTTGTTTCCTATATAAATATTAAATATTAAATTCATAATATAATCCAATATCGATCTCCGTTCAACTAATTATCTGAAACTTGGCGTCGTTCTCGGTCAAGTGCCGGCTCCCTTTTCTTTCTTAATCCCAATTAACCCATGCAGTTGTGGTTAACGTCAATTTCTTTGTCCCTGAAGATAAACCCTTTAAAATCGACATTACATCTCTGGAGAAGTTCTGATGATGATTGTGTTCTTACCAAGGAAAAAATATTATTTTAAAAACACGTAGCGATAATAAACGAATTCATAATTTGATATCTATTTGCAGTTAATAAACCATCAATTTTATCAGACAGCAAACTTAAGTTACTCTAAAAATTTATTTTCAATCCTTTATGTATACTTATCCCTCTTGTGACTTACTATTAAAATTTTGTAAGAGAGCCATTAATTGGTATTCCATACCATTTCAGTACTTGTTTAACAGTTTTTTAACTGAAAAATATTTTTTTTAGATACGATCATTACGAAGTCCATCACTATTACCATAACCGAGACTCAATCCCAGCCCAAAGTACCATTCAACCCAGCACTATAGTGGGTTGTGTAGGTGACAGCGGCACCATCTGTCCTACAGGAACTACTTCACTGTGCACTAGCAACGGTGCCATCTTATGCGTGGCCAGCGCCTCTAGAACAGAACCCTGCTCCGACAAGAGCCAAGGAAATTGCGTCAGAACAACCATACCTTGCGTCAAGGGTAGTAAAGATTGTGAAATTGGAACGAACAAGACTGTAACTATACCATGTATATCCAGTGCTAAAGTTCCTGGGAATATTACTTATGTTAACAATACGATTATTGTAAACAACACTACTATAATCAATAACAACTTTAATAGTACTGCAAATGGAACAATTACTGCTTCTAACAGTTCAACTCTATTAACTTCCAGTACAGTTCAAAACGGAACTGTTCCTTTAGCTAATTTTACTGATTCTGCTGTAGCTGGTTTGTATAATGTTACAGGAAATAGTACCAATCAAATAGTAACACCGACAGAAATTCCTACAACACTACAGACAAATATAACAGCAGATGGTACAAGATCGAGAAGAGATACACCACCTGTACCAGTTAATGAGTTTTGCGTTACCATATTGGCGGTACCGTCAGAAAGAAAACCGACTGAGCAGGAAGCTGTGTTAGCCAGGGGGACTAGCATATTCTCGAAGTTTTTGGTGAGAGCGTTAGGCGTGAATTAAAGTTTTTGTAAAGATAAATTATTGTTATTTGTGATAAGTTTTTGTTGTTACGGAGACTTCTTTTTACCCTCTGGTTGTTCCTGAATTGTTTTGTTAGTATAGTGTATAATATAATAATATTAAATCTTAAGGCATATGTTCTATTACATACAGAGAGACATATGTAACATTTGTGTTCGGTAATCTTAATTTTGTTTATATTGAAATGAAATCATATATTTTAAAATTAAACTACTTTTATTTTAGGTACCATTAAAATTAAAAATTTGATTATATTAAAGGTCTACCATTAACTTGTGCATTTTTCATTCGATCAACGCAATTATGATGTTTATTCAAAACCGACTGAAATTATCAAATCTAAATTTGCTTATTAAGAAATACTGAAGTATTTTTTATAGACGTGTGCATTTAACGCATGTCGAGATAAATATTTCAAAATTTGTTGCAGAGCTTTGGCCATCACCAAAATAAAAAACTAAAAAAAAAATATTTTTCCGCTTGACTTTTTCAAGGAGTAGTAGATTTTTATTTTCGAATTAAAGTCACTTTTTCACTAACAACTTTTTTTTTGGAAGCCCAACCTTAAAATATCTGGACCACACATTAAAATTTTTGGGCGACGCCGCATTTTTCGTATCCAGGAATCAAGTCATATAAAATGTTTAATTAATTCTGTAAGGAAATTATACTTTATTTATAGTTTTTATAGAAAAATAAAAGTATTATATGCGGTAAAACCACGAATTTATTTAGTTTATTAGAAACGGTAAAAAAAACTTCGGCTTAAAAACTTTAACTCCTTTACTTTAGATATAAAAATGCAATAATTTTGGATTAAAAATAAACATTATACTCCATAAAAATATAAAACTAAGTTTGATAATAAAATTTTAACATACGTGTTCATAAAAATATTTTAGTAAAAACACTGGCCTTCGGTCTTCACATAAATACTAATATGAAGCTTCTGTATGTACTAAACCTAAACATTTTTCAATCATTCGTATTTATGATCTTTTATATAAACCTAATATATTTGTGATATTACGCAGCACATCAGTAAAAATAGAATTCCGGTGCAATCATAATTTTTTCTTTATTTTTAACTTTTGAAAAATATATTTTGTCCAATTGCAAAAATCCTATTTTCTTCTATTTTAGGTGTTTTATTGGAACCAGTGGCGTATTAAGGCGGAGGGGGCCCCCCCCCCCCCCTCCCGAGGGTCGGAGCTCGGGTCTAAAAGTCTAATTGCAACCTAATTATTCGTGTCACGATTGTTAGTTTAGTTTTTAAACTTTTCCTTTTGAAAGTCCTGTTTTATATAGAAATTAAGATTTCAGACGCATATCGTTTTAGTGAAAACGTGTAAAAAGAATAATATTTTATAGTATTTTTCTATTATATACTTGTCTGTTCCAATTTCCCTTTTTAGATCTATTTTAAATCAACAAAGATATAATATTTTTACAACAAAAACAGAAGATAATTCGGTATTAATTTAAAGTAAAAATTTTAATTGAACCATTTTTTATGGAAGAAATGTGATAAAATTTATAATTTAAAAAAATAGTGCGGGAAGAAACGAGAATGCTTCATTATGAATATACAAAACGGGACTTAAGAAGAAGTATTTCAAAATCTAAGCATTTGCACCAAAAACTGCTCTTAGATCTACGCTCCTTCTGAAAAAATCATCAATTTTGGCGTGGTTAGCGATATTTAATTTATTTTTAATCATGAAAAACCGAGCCCGAAAATGCTGGTTAGAGTCATACATACGTCTTATGTTAAAATTAAACCAATATTTTTCGCAAATATAGAAAATGTTTTTTTTTAATTAAACACAGATTGCAAGGTCACAGGTTCAAATCCCATCAGGAGTATTTGAATTTTTTCTATAAAAGCGTTAAAAAATATATAGAATTATTTTAAATTGAATTCTTAGTCAATCCAGGATTAGTTCTTCCTGTGATATATAAAATATGAAAAATGAATAAGTTAAACTACAAATAAAGGAAAAGCCTATTGACAAACTATGAAACCATATATTTAGTGGAACATAATCCTAAGTATGCTAATTTCAACACTAGCGTTGGAATATTTTTTTTACAACTCAAAGGCTTTTTTATTAATTCTTTGTCGTCGTAGGAAAAATAGTGTACATTACTCGTGTGAAAGTGATTATTCTAAAACTCGGAGAATTGTCTGTTGTCATACTTACCACCTAAATTTAATAAAGAATTATAATTTTACAAACACTTTGGTCACTTTCCCACAGATTGTTAACCCTAACAAAAAACAAACTTTCCAATATTTTTCACTTATTCCTTCCCGATCCTTATCTATTCTCTGAAAGTTTGGTTTTTCTTTGATTTCTCAGATTTGGGCGTTTGGTCCGAAAGTTTTTATCGGCAAACGAAAATCGTACAAAAGACGAAGAAATTTATTTATCTGACGTTTTTTCTACACAAGGTTATTCAATAACCTTGTAGTGGGTCAAATAATGTTTTTTAATGACAAAAAAAAAGTTCAATTTTAAAAAACTCGTCAAGTACGACTGGAACTTTTGTGAAATGCATTTCGTACCACGTAGCATGATATTTTTTCAGAGTTTGTAACTTAAATAAACACAATTTTATAGTCTTCAAACGGTTAAAAGAAAAATACATAAGGTTACAACTGGGTTTTACTTTTTTAATTTTCATTTGAAAAATATAATGACAGTTTAACGGAAAAATATGATTTACGATTTAATTTGGTTTTTATCTCGATGATCCATATAAATTATTTTTTCCACGTTCCTGGACCTTCCGACATAAATATTATTGAAAGGAATGGCTGGAAAATTTTTATATCCATAAAGTAAATTAGAAAAATAAAATATGCATTGGATTTTTATTATTTATAGAAGATTCGAGTTAATGCAAATGTTCAATATCTTTAAAAAATTTAATATTCATATGAATCCATGCTGGAGCGTGCGACAAATTTTATTTTTTCAATTTTTAGTTTATAGGGTGAGAATATAGAGGGTATAGAGTGGGTTACTAGGGCTGGGCGATTACAAAATTTAGTAACCGATTTTAATTATAAAAAAAATCAAATAATAAAAAAAATCAAATATTTCAATTTAATCTTTTTGCCCGCCCCAAGGAGTTCCCAAAGACTGTCGCACATCAGGATACAAATATTACTCAAATATTATGATATTCAGAGGCTGTAACGAGAGTAACTAATCCTAAAAACAGATATTTTTTTGGTTACGAATAGAAATTCCACCACTAGATGTCATATCCTCTGAATATCTTAGTAATGTTTGTGTCATGGTTGCACATGTTATTTTTTTTTTAATAAAAATTGGGATAACTTTTTAAAATACTTTTTCACTACAGACTTACCGTAGTTTGTGCCTCCATCGTCATGATCCGTCCATTCTGAAAACTAAAAATTACTACCATTAATATACAAAATATGTTCGCAATGTATATAGGGTGTGTGGCATGATTAAAAATAAAGTAAGTATCGCTTACTAAGCCAAAATTGATGATTTTTTTAGAAATGATGTATTTTAGGAGCGTAGATCTAAAACCAGTTTTTGGTGCAAATGCTTAGGTATATTCATAATAAAGCATTCTCGTTTCTTCCCGCACTATTTGTTTTATTATAAATTATCACACTTCTAAAATTTTTACTTTAATTTTTGTCCTTAAAAATAAATACCTAATTGTATTTTTTTAAATATTTTATTACATTGGGTTAAATTTTTTTTGATTTAAAGTAGCTCTAAAAAAGAGAAAACGGAACAGACAAGTATATAATAGAAAAATACTATAAAATATTATTTTTTTTTACTTATGTTCCTTTAAAATTGCGTCATAATAAATAAAACGATATGCGCCTGAAAGCTTAATCTCTATATAAAATAGGACTTTAGAAGGAAAAGTTTAAAAACTATAAACGTTTTCTACAAGACCTTTGTAATCTAAGTCAAGAATACATTATTTAAAAATTTATATTACCTAAGAGTCCAAGCGTCAGAAGAAAAATTAGGTTGCAATTAGACTTTTAGACCTGAGCTCCTATACTCGTGGGGGGAGGGGGGGGGCTACAGCCTCCTCCCTCCCCTAAATATGTCACTGGTTCGTATGGTTTTTTCTAGTAAACGATAAAATGTCGCGGATAAAATCCGACATCTTGTAAGTCCTCAAAAAGTGTTGTCGCTAAGTGAGCCATATTTAATAAACCTAATATAAAATTGATCGCTCAATTTCATTAATACCCGCAAAGGAATTTAATTGATTTAATTTCATTGGTAAAGTGCCTTTCGGGAACAGATTGTTCAGAATTCTACGTAAATTTACGGTCGTAAGTTATGGCGTATCGGTTATGGATATTTATTCCCGAAATTACGGCTATAAACCATAGTAATGACTACATATTACCGTTTTTATGGACTAGGAATTAAAATCTGATACTTTGTTATCTTCCATTTGCGAAAAATGTTACGTGTATATCAGTCATATATCAAGTGATTACAAGAGATTAACAAATTGACAATAATTAAGCACACAATTTGGTATGGAAATAATCGTGCAAATGAGACTCGAACTAGCTTGATAATTAGAGTTGGTTCTTTTTAGCCGACTAAAATGGAGAAAGGTAAACACACGACCCGACAGAAGTACAGTGTGATGCGGCGGAATACTAAGGCGACATTTAATTGCAGCGCAAAAGTATAAAAATTTGTTTCTCTAGTATATTTCAGAAAGGTGTAGAGTAATAAAATGGAAAATTCCATCCAGTTCGGCTCAATTTCGGTGTCGGTCATAGGCGCAGGTAAATTTTGAGCATTAAATTATTAATGAACCATAGAAAAAAACGGAAGATAATTTGATAAAGAAGGAACTATTAGCTATAGTAAATTTACACAAACATCGTTTTATGAAATATGCCGTGAAAGATATAGCTGAAAAACATAGTGTAACTGTGCTGCGCACATCGCCATGTCATTGCGAACTAAATCCTATACAACTTATATGGGCGCAAATGAAAGGATTTGTAGCAAGACACAACACGACATTCAAAATGAATGACGTTAAGCTACTGTTTGATCAAGCCATTAAGGAAGTGACAACAGAGATCTGGCCAAAAGTAGTCCATCATTTCATTAAAGATCAGGAGATCTTGATCACCTGATCGATCGGACCGTCGACCCTTCAATTATAACGTCAAGAGGAGATGACAGTTCCTCAGATGACAAAATTATTATGATTTTTTATAATTTAATTTCTGTATAATGTATTTTTTGTATTTTGTATTTTTTTATAATATTTGAAAAAAAAATAGGTGTACCTAATACTATGTACATAATGCACGCCTTTGTCACACCTTTTTCAGTGTTTGTGAATGGATCACGATAGGCAAAACTCATAAATTGACCCAAACCCGGGTGGTACTACTTGATGGGGGGGGTTGATGGGGTCACTCTGTAGACCCTTTGCATATCTAAAGAGCTTTTATTATTTACCTTTTTAAAATAATCTATAGGGTTCCCGATTATAATAATACGGTAATACCTACTGGCTCAAAAACTTATATATCACATGTTAACGGTATTGGTTAGAAAGAAAGTGCACATCATTAAAGAAATAGAGCCCTAGAATTTTCTTACGGAATATTTTATAATTTAATATTTATATTTGGAGGCTAAAATAACTGAACACATGACCGCCAACTTTGTGTTTCTCTAGAAAACAAACAAACATATCTCTAAAATTTACAATGGCTTCATCGCAATCATTACTTTGGGTGTTATTCATAAAGTGAGAACATACTTTTATTTTTCCTTACAGTTCAATGGCAGTTATCCGCCGCCATATATGTTTTACTTACACTTCACCTATCTTATTCTCTTGGGATAAGGATAATTTACAGACAACTCAATTTGCTAATAAATCCTCCTATACATCGCGCATATTATACATAGTGTGCCGGTAGAAGATATCTCGTTAACAGTCGAGTTTATAAAAAAATTTGTAAATACAAAAGTGGTAGGGGATGATATTGTACATCATTTAAAAATTATTTTAATTATACAGGGTGCTTCAGAAACGCAGGGTGTACCAAATATTAATTTTCTTAAATAGGACACCATATATATTTTCTAATTCCCCACAAAAATCTACGCTTATTTTGTATAAAAGTCATATATCTAAATTAAATTGTTTTTGAAATATTGACGTTTAAAATAAGTCATTTTCACACCAGGCTATAACATTGGAATGGTTAATCATATAGAAAAATGGCCTATTTAGTTGTTTATTCTATCTTAGTATTTTATTCTCTATTTAACAGTTTTTACTTCTGTAGCCTTTATGTAAAAAAAATGATAATTAGAAACCCATTTATTTGATTCCTAGGCCTTCCTTAAAACTCTTTTGAGAGCCTCATTTAATTAAAGCTAAATACTCTAACCCACAGTGCTCACACAACTAAATACTCCAGCCAATACAAAGAATCAAGCCAAGCCTATCAAATAGGCAATTTTCTCAAATCCTGATAGTACAATGAAGAGAAATCCTTATAAGGAACACACTAAATCTAAAGCGAGAGCCTGCCTCAAGATTTGTAGTGGAGTATCAAAAAGGTTTTACTTGATTTATGCTTCGCACGAGGCATTTTGAGCCAGAAAGAAGACGGATGTATAGTTAGAATATTAAGTCAGAATTATAATAAATAATCTTAAAAAACAAACAGTTTGAATTTTGTAGCTTCAATAAATATTTATTTATTTATTTATTTATTTATTTACATTACCTACCCTACAGGTTAAATAACCCAACTACAAGGCAGGACCATGAAAAAGTTTACACAAAAAATAAATATACTAAAAGTGAAGCTAAAAATACTAACAAAAGTAAGCTAGTCTATACGTAAACCTAAACTAATTATTCGAATATAAGAAAAGTAACAGTAAAAAAAAGAAAAAGAGAGACTGAACACAGAAAATCATGTCACTGGACAAAAAATAATACCAGCCGCACAATCTTAGTTTAAAGTATTAATGCCGAACTAACCTCTTAACTGTACTGACCGAAGAACTGAAAAAATCTAAATCAAACCGCTTATTATATCTCTCACACATTTGAAAGACAGGAGAAAACTTTAAAATATTTGTCTTTGGATTAGGCAGGTAGAAAGTCATATTTTGTCGTGAATTCAATCGTGGCACATTAAAATTAAGCTTACCCAATATATTAATACAGTCGAGTTGATTGTTTAGTAATTTATACAGAGCCATTAATAGGTGGTAATCACGGCGATCCCTGAGTGATTCATATTTAAATCTCTGAAGAAGTAGAGTCTGGGGAAAACCCTGCATGGGATATATTCCGTCGACCCGAAAGCTAAGGTACTTTAAGAATTTTCGCTGCACCCTTTCAAGATTATCAATGTGAACATTATACTCAGGTGTCCAGATCACTGCGGCATATTCTAGTTTCGATCTTATATAGGCATTGTATAAGCTTGTTAAGACATCAACGCTGTTAAAATCCCTAGTGCAGCGCACAATAAATCCATAACTCTGAAGAGCTTCACTAATAATCTTATTTATATGGGGTATAAAAGAAACCTTTGAATCAAAAACGACACCCAAGTCGCAAAATGAGTCAGAGCGAGAAATAATTTTATTTTCAAGAATATAATCAAAATTAATTACAGAAAGTTTATTTGTAAAAGAAACAACTTTACACTTCTCAATGTTAAGCTTTAAATTATTTTTAATACACCAATTATTAATTAGATCCAAATTCCGTTGAATAACAATACAATCGTTGATGTTTCTAATTCTTTTATATAGTTTAATATCATCAGCGTATATCAAATGGTCAGCATCCAGATCATCACCAATATCATTTATAAAAAGAATAAAAAGTAACGGCCCAAGCACCGATCCCTGGGGGACACCGGAGCCAGCGGTATATTTATTAGAGCTGAGTCCATGAAGGGAAACATACTGGCAGCGGTTGGAGAGATATGACTTAATTAGTGCCAACAACGACTCTGAAAATCCAAATTTTTCTAATTTTGAATTCAAAATACCATGATCAAGTCGATCGAAAGCTTTTGAAAAATCTAAATATATTACATCAGTTTGTATACCCTCATCCAACGACTCAGAAAGATTTTGTGTCATATTAAGCAAGTTGGTTATCGTGGATCTACCCTTAAAGAATCCATGTTGCTGCTGAGTTATTTGCCCGCGGATGAACGGAAAGACAGACTCGTGAAGTAGGAACTCAAACACTTTACAAAAATTACAGATAATTGATATTGGTCGGTAGTTAGATACTTCCGACCTATCACCCTTTTTATATACAGGGCATACTTTAGAAGTTCTCCATATCTGAGGTATTGACTGATACTTAAGACATAGATTAAATATAATATGAAGCGGTCTCACCAAAACAAAACGGCAATCGTGGATTAAAAATGCCGGAACGGAATCCGGTCCTGTAGTAAACTTCGGTTTAATCTTCTTTAAGGCATTGATGACCTCATCTTCAGAAAAGTAGTGGACATTAATAATATGTTTATAAATAGTTTGATCATTTCTTAAAGCACCGGAAGTACTATTCAGAAATGACTGTTCAAAGAATTTAGCAAAATTGTTTAAAATATCAAGAGGATCAGTGAACTCTTCATTGTCATAAGACATTACATTTGGAATGTTGGAGGTCTCCCTCTTGCTTTTAATGAAATTCCAGAATTTTTTAGGGTCTCTCCTAATATCAAGTTCTATTCTTTGTAGGTAGTGTTTATAGGAAGTTTGGATATCTTTTTTAATTTTGGATCTTAAGAATTTAAAATATATTAATAATAATATATAAAAATATATAATATATTCTTGTACCTACTTATTATTCCAAACATTTTCTCGAAATTCGAATCTTTGCCTGTTAAGGTACTTTTGTATATCTAATTATATACCCAGTCCTTTCAACGGGATGAACCATATATATAAAACCAATATATTGGGTGCAAACCCAGCCTTAAAAATATTTAACCATAATTAACTAACCAGCAAGTTTAATTGTGACATAACAGACATTGACAGATATTATGAACTCACAATCAAAGGCATGCGTAGTAAATTAAAAATTAAGGTAACCAGGACACTATGATTGTGAGGAAATTATTTCTGCCAGTGTCAAGTATGTCACCGTCAAACTTGCTGGTTAGTTAATTATTATTAAAATTCTTTGTGCAACCCGACATAAGTCTTCTATGTATATCGTGTTCGGAAGCGGGGTCCACAAAAGAGCCGCTGGGTATAGTGACAGCGCCGAGCTATCATTCCTCTGTGCCCTGGGCTCTCTCTCGTTCATTTTTTGTGATTATTTTCGTGTGTATATGCCGAATTTTAAAACAGCAGATCATGTAGAGGTAATTAATTCACTATAGGACCATGTACTGTAACTACGTGGTTCAATGCCGTAGAAAGATTCGGTAAAACATAGCGAAACAATATTTCTTAACATGATATGCCGGTATTTCATGAAATGCCTAGGCTTTTCTTGAAATGACGGGTTTCACTATACGACTACTACATAATATGTATAATGGTGATTCATTAAGGGTGACGAGCGGCCATATCTCGGAAACTACTGGGCATACAAATTCAGGGAAAAAAAAATTATAACTAAAGTGGCAATGAGAAAACCCTGGAAATAATTTTTAAGTTCCGCATTTTGCCACAAGGGGACGTAATTGAAAAGTAAATTATGAAAGTTTACATATCTCCGAAAATTCCACATTAAGGTATATCTTTGATAACACCATTAACAAGCTTAGACAATTATGCATCATTTTGGTCTTATGCTCATTGGCGTACCGACTTTAATAAGAGGGGCGGGGGGGGGGGGGGGGGGGGGGGGGACTGTTGAATGTGTAATCAGTTAAATCACTGTAACTTATAAACGACTTATCCGAGTTTAGCAAACTAAAGACTGTTTCGAAGAGAAAGGTATGCACTTTCACCAATCGTATTTAGTTATCCATAATAGTTCTCAAAAAAAGCTAGAGGGCGCAATTTGTAATAACAACACATTTTTGATTTTACTCCGAAAAAATAAATCCTCCGGTATAATTATGATACCATATTCGAAAAGTAGATGAAATTTGCTAGAAAAAAATATTAAAACCGCAGCTCGATATCTCCGTTCGTTTCAGCGTTATCGCGAATAGAATAATTTTTAAAAATTTAAATAAAGAATATTTTTTAGAAAAAAAGTGGGGCGCCACTGATATTTTTCCATGTGGATATTATTTCGGATTAGCCTGGTCAATTCTGCATAAAAATGGTCTCTTGCGTTTTTCTCCTCAGGCACACCGTTCTTTATTAAAATAATTAAATTAAATTAGCTCTACTATTTATTATTATTAACATTCATAATGAAAAATTTTGTTTTATAAAAATTGTTGGAAATGACCACCCCGCCCGTCTAATTTAATTCAATTATTTTAATTAAGAACGGTAATGTGGAATTTTCGGAGATATGTAAACTTTTATAATTTACTTTTCAATTACGCCCTCTTGCGGCAAAAAGCAGAACTTAAAAATTATTTCCAGAATTTTCTCATTGCCACTTAGTTATAATTTTTTTTTCCTAAATTTCTATGCCCAGTAGTTTCCGAGATATGGCCGCTCGTCACCCATATTGAATCACACGGTACATCCGAATTCGACTTTTAAGCACGTTCATTATTTTTCAATTTTGAATTTCTATACTACGTCAACGTATAAATTTAGCTTTTTTCGCAAATCTATTTAATGCTGCCATCAAAGTATCAGATTAGTCAGTCAGAATTAATAAATGCTTTTTAGAACACATGGATGCGGTTAAAAGATTATTTGCGTGATCAAGTTTTTTTACGTTAAAAGTTAAACAAACACTTTGCTCTTACGACTTACTCAGACGCTTCCTGTAAAATACTGAGTGAGGTAAAGTATAAGCGCGAAAATGTCTGAAGTTCTAGTTTTAGCTGTAATAACGCTCAGCCGATGCGGCAATTTAGTTTTAGTTATAAAACGAAAATTCCATTATTCTCTTGTTAAAGTTATTGTTATTTCAAGCGCAAGAACTAAGAGCATACAATTTTACGCCGTTACGCTTTTTGGTAATCTAATTTTAAGTTATGCATTTTCCTAATTTAACTATATTACAAAAGGTAGTAATATACTCTTAAGCGTAGGTATACTAATTATTTAAATAATAACAATTATTAATTCAGTGTATAATTTATTTAATTATGATAGACCATTTTTTGTCGCATACACAATATATTTACATATGATCTGCTTTGTTGGTGATCAACATTTATAAATGTATGATTAACTTTTCTTTATCTGCTGCTAATGTCAAAAATACTAAAACTCTTAAGTAAAATTTATATTTTTTAAACCTGGTTTACGACAGAAAAAAATTAATAGCTGCTTACTCTAATTTGTGTTCTAGACGATGCAGATTTTTTTATGAGGAATTACTTTTTTTAAGTAAGTGTAAGGGGATCGGCCGTAAAAAAATAACAGGATAGCGTAGCCGGTTCTAGCTTGCGCAGAAATATAGCTAAAAGAACAGTCTATAATTTTTGTCCAAAGAAATCGTTGCTTTACTAATTCAAGTATGAAAAGAACGAGAAAAACCTCAGTCAGTGTCAGTCTTCGGAAATTATTTTTATTTGAAAAACGAACTTTTTGAACTTTACGGGAGATCGGCCGTAAACAAATAACGGGATAGAGTAGCCGTTTCTAGCTAGCGTAGCAAGATAGCTAAAAGATTAGGCTACAATATACTTCAAATTCAAATTGATAGCTTTACAACCAATTTTCGCATTCATTTTTTAAAGGGGAGTACCCTTGGTTACATTTTTCAAAGATTTTGGTATAAAAGTTTGTTCAAAAAAGTCGTGGCCTTACTAATTCGAGTACGAGAAGGAGCAGAATTAGAGAATAAATTTCTTCTATATAGAATAACCTCCGTTTCGATGTCAGTGTTCGGAAAATATTTTTTTTAAATTTTTTTTTATTTAAAGCACGCTACTGGGTAAAATCCACCCATTTCTCAACCCTTCCGTATTTAAATCGAATCGAGTAAAAGTATCGACCCTAATCGTAATGCGTGTCGTCGGCCTACCTGTAAACATTAACGGGGTCTTTGACACATTGACCCGGCTTGACTGCATTTTCCGGAGACCGACCCGAAATCCGGTGCAGCTCCGATCGCGTGATGTTTCGAAACCCGGTAAGAAAATACGATGATGTGGAAGGAAGTAATGTGATTTATTACTTTTAGCGCATTATTATTACTTAAGAGTTCCAATTGTTCAATAGAACAGAATCTGGAAATATTACGAGGAGATAATCAATAGAAATAATCTTTGAAGAAAAAGACTGAAATTAAAGAGTCTTTTAATAACCCCTACTTTAAAAAAAGTCTCTTAATTTAAGAAGGGTGAATACAATAATTCACTTGAAGACGACTAGACGACTGAACATACTTACTAGTTAAAACGTTGTGATTAAAAACTCTGCAGTTCAAGAAACATCATTGTCTCCAGCCTTCAAACAGGCACTGGTTCTATGCAATTTAAAAAGTATTTTGATATATTAATAGAGATTTTAGTGGCTTCGACTTATTATTCACCTGACGATGGCTAGATATACCTACCAGTTGAAACGTTGTAATTTAAAAACAAATAAAGACCATGCAAGTCCAAAATTATTCTATCAATCAAGAGACAGCATCGTCTTGAACCTTGAGACAGACATTTAGCCAGAAAATATGCTGGGGGGGAGGGGCTCAGTGGGTGTAAGTAGGACATTTTTATTTTTCTGGAGAGAAGAACAGTCGGAACTACATGTATTTCATGACATTGTACCCAGAGAAGAAGGTGGAAAAGCGCCGCAGGGGAAAAATTTTCGAGGCCACATCCAAACTTCGTTTAATATTCTTTCTAACTATATACTATCAAATTTTTAAAATTAAATTATTACCTCCCCCTCCCCTTTGCACGGTTGGATTAAGTTGGTTTTTGTAAATGTTTTTTTTTTATATTCCTAGCTAGCTTATTTAAAAAAAAAACATTTTTTATATTTGTGAATATAGGAATATTGGTGTCAATCCAATCATTTTAACATAAGACGTATGTATGACTCTAACCAGCGTTTTTCGGGATCGGGTTTTCATGATCAAAAAAAGTAAATATCGCTCACCACGCCAAAATTGATGATTTTTTCAGAAAGCGTGGATCTAAGAGCAGTTTTTGGTGCAAATGCTTAGGTTTTAAAATACTGCTTCTTAAGTGCCGTTTTATATATTCATAAAAAAGCATTCTCGTTTCTTCCCGCACTATTTTTATTATAAATTATTACACTTCTTCCATAAAAAATGTTTAAATTAAAATTTTTACTTTAATTTTTCTCTTTAAAAATAAATACCTAGGTTTTTTTTGTTTTGTTGTAAAAATATTTTATTGCATTAGGTTATATTTTTGTTGATTTAAAGTAGCTTTAAAAAAGGAAAAATTGAAACATACAGGTATATAATAGAAAAATACTATAAAATATTATTTTTTTATTCTTTTCCTTTAAAATGGCATTAAGAATCAATAACTAAAACGATATGCGTCTGAAACCTTAATCTCTATATAAAACAGAACTTTTAGAAGGAAAAGTTTAAAAACTAAACGTTTCCTACAAGAATACATTAAAGTGTCTTAGCGTGAGACTTGGGGGGGGGGGGGGGGCTCAGCCCGGCAACCCCCCCTAAATACGCCACTGCAGACATTATGTACAAAATATTAGCTTTGCATTTTAAATATACAGATGTTAAGTTTATACCTACTAAATTAAACTTTCCTCATATTTAACATAAACGTGATATTTTTTCTAGAGAGATAATATTCTAATAAAATAAGTAATGACATAATAATTATAACATGACATCCAAATATATTGGAACGCTTACCGCTAAACCAGTTTACTAACTTATTTGCGTGGGAATCTCAAGTATCGATATGATAAAAAAAAATTGTGACGTTGGTGCCGCCGATACGTATACCATATCAATTAATATTGTTAAATATCAATAAAAGTTTAAGAAATGCTTTCAGAGGAAAGCCTATTTAAAAATTCACTTTTCTAAACTCAACAATGCCAGAAAGAGGTTTAGAAAGATCAAAGTTAAAATATGATTTAATGTCAAATTGCAATTAGTGTTAATATTTTTTGCGAAATAAACAAGGATTTAGGAAAATCTCTAAATACCTTATGCCTCTTTTTTGGAAAATGAAAAATATATTGACATAAATTTCCCCAGAAACAAATTCCAAAAGTGACTCTATCAAAGCAAAATAAACATTTTAAAGAACAGTAACATCTAAGTCAATACAAAGTACTCTCATGGCCTAACAACCTGAAGCTAATTTTTTACATCCTGTTTTTGGTATGTTCACTAAAACTAAGATTATGAATAACGTAAATTCAACAAAATTTGTTAAATTTGGGGTTGCCCTATTATTTAATTTAAAAGGTGTGTTTTTGTGGATTGTAACCTAATTTTTCTCTATTCGCACAACAAAACCCACGCCTTTCTTTCTTATGAGCCGTTTATTCTCCCATTTCAGTGAGCATGGCGTG
The DNA here is from genome assembly GCA_935413205.1 of Polydrusus cervinus. Taxonomy (NCBI): domain Eukaryota; kingdom Metazoa; phylum Arthropoda; class Insecta; order Coleoptera; family Curculionidae; genus Polydrusus; species Polydrusus cervinus. The sequence goes on from OW284514.1 coordinate 2,545,330, forward strand.
AAATTACATAATTATTTCAAATCCTGTCTCTGTCTGAGCCGAAGCATTGATTTAAGGAAGTCGTCAAGCGCCTCTTAAATTATGATGGATTTTCTTTGCTTTTGCACCTCTTCTTATCGCTGTCACGTTTTGTATTTAAAGGAAATAGTCTCATTTTAAGACTTTAAGGTAAACCCGTATACAGTGACCGTCAAAGAATTTGCAACAGAGTGAAGCCGTATCGGCGCCTCGTCTACTATCGATCAGAAATACTGTAGATTGGTCGAGTGTTGCATGGTGATATTAATTCATAACTGATTAATCCAATGAGGAGCAGAAATGGGCTTATAAGACCAATGGAATATCCATTATAGTAAATTAAATAGGGTTTTCTTGTAGTCCACGTTAATTCTTAATAATTCTTCTTACTAGAACACCGGCTTCCTTTGTTATATTTATTGCTTGAGTTTTTTACAGAAGATGAAAATGTAAACAATAATGTTAAACTTTTTCGAAAATCGATTCTTCATGTCCGATAACCTAAAAAACGATTTCGAAATACGTCACGCGATTGCTGGTTTAGCGGCAAATTTTAAAAATTGTGATATTACCAAAAGTGGGGTTGGGTGGCGAGGACGAGATATATCAAAAAAATGTATTTAAAAAAGAATGAAATTCTAGTACATATACAAAATTTCGAAATTATTTTAACAGAAATGTTAAACACAAATTTTTAAATATTTTTTTTAATTAACAAATTACAAAAGGTTTGAATTGGTCGAAAAATGTCACCCGGTATGTTGCAAACTTTTTGCGGGTCACTGTATAAATAGATTTAAATCAAAACCACGAAGTGCAAAGCGTAAATTGTAAACTGCAAAATAAAATTGTAATACCCAAGAGGCACTTTGAAACGGAAAATACAACCCACTAGTTCCAGGCCACTTGAAAACTTCGATAGTCGAAAGTTTGGTACTTTATAGAAGTAGATATGTGCATATATCCGTACAATTTTACGTGTATATGCTTATTTTAGTGGGTAGAACCACTTCAGAAGGTCTTATATGAAAATATTTGACTGTAAGGAAAAAATACTTTTCAAAAATGTTTTTATTATCAAGGGTTACAAGTCGTATATTTTCAGCTGGCGCACACAAGCGTATATGTGCATTAACACAGTAAAAACTTTTTACTGATAAGTCTGATAATACCGCATTAAAATAAAAAATCTAGTTAGGTAGCGTAAAAAGTCATTTAAAAGAAAATCCAGTGATAATTAGCTTTTCGGGTTTCCTCGACCCTTTTTTCCGTGTTTGAGGCCTCAATCTTTCCATTTAAATGCAATTAGTTTTCAGGCATTAAAATAATTGATTTTTTTTAAAATTAATTGTATATTAATTAAAATTACAATAACGTAAATTTCCATCTAAATGTGAAGCACCGAAAATATTTTCGGTACGTCTAAGAGAAACTACAAGAATTAGTATACAGGGTGCCAAAATATATAAGAAGCAGCAGATCTTCAGGAGATTCGTGAATAAGTGTATTAATGAATAAACATATTTAGTTACAAACAGCACACCTAAATAGGACGAAACAGTTTCTGTAACTATACAGGATTAGTCAGAAAAATAAATATTTAAATAAAACAGTTATTTTTTATGGATCAATTTTCAAAAAGTTCTTGAAATATTTTCAGTCAGTATTCCTGTAAACAGCAATGCAGTAGCGGTGTTACAAAGGGGGACGGAGGGGCAGAGCACCCGATGAAATGGAAACATACATTCAAGATGGAAATAAGTATAAATAGGTGGATCCGACCGCTCTAACATTGACCGTGTTAAATTGCAGTTCTTCTTGGCACGAATTACAGAAAAACTAAGAAAGTTATTGTTTTTTTTATCACTGGAAAAGTGGTATCTCTGTGGATGTAGGAGTTATTTTCATACAGAAAGAAAAAAATAAAAAAAAGATAACGATAACATATTGAAAATGATTTTTTTAATAAAAATAATTTTTTGACACCCTCCAATATCTGCATACTGACTAAATTATGCAATGACATTCATGTTAGCTTGACGCTTACTTCACTGTTTTGTTTTATTACTTTTAATTATACCAACAACAAAATTGAGGTCTTTATTTAATTGTATGTTCTTTGTGCATAAAGATCTTTTATTTTACGAGATAAATTTGTCATTATGTACCAATAGTCTTATCAGCTATAAATTTCTTTATCATTCCATTATTTTTCCTGGTACTTATATACACAAAAATGCGTTCTTAAAAATCATAAGGACAAATTTTTGATCTTTTGTTTTTAAGTGAGTGAGATAAGGTCCGGATTAAAAATTATTATAAAAAGAAATTGTCGGTAATTTTTTTTTTTGGCTGAGGATGGCGGAAGAGTGAGATACTTAGGCCTATAAGGCCCATTGTATCCCCTATCGTCTGGGTAATGTCAGCCAGACTGGACCTACAGCTTAACGTGGAATCCGAACGCCGTGTATGCAATAGTTTTCCTTTCTACGCCCCCAGAGGTCCATGACGCCCTTCTCAGTCCCGATATTAGGAACAACTAGTAGCATATTGCATTCTTTTATAAACTAAAGTTCTGAGCATACTTTTTTTATCAAGCGTATACCCAGTAGCGTGTCAAATTTTTTGGGGACCCCCGCGAACTTTTTTTAAGGCTCCCTATGTCACTATTGTATTTTCCGAAAATAATTTTTTTTTTTTTTTATGATAAAACACCTGCACTGTAGGAAAAATCCTTAAAGGCGCTCTGGGAGCGGTGCGAGTGCGAAAAAAGCGATTAACGTTGGTCTTGAAACGTTGAAGATTGTATTCATTGGGAAACACGACCTCAGGAAGATCATTCCACAAAGATGACGTTCTCCAGATGAAAGAATTCTTGAACAATGAAGTTCGAGGAGTACTAAGCTGAACAACATATGGATGAGCGGCAGTGGTTTGCCGTGTATTTCTGTTTTGTATTGCTCTAGGTGGAATCAAGTGGGCAATGTCAGTCGAACACCTGCCATGGAAATATCTGTAAAAGAGAGCCAAATCACCAACCTGTCTTCGATGCTCCAGGCTATCGAGGGTCTTGGTCAGCTCGGGGTCGCCGATCAGACGAACGGCTCTCCTTTGAATGGAATCCAGTAGCCGAAGGGTGTGCTTGGGTGCAGAGCTCCAGACATGAGAGCAATATTCTAATGATGGTCGAATCTGGGCTTTGTAGAGTGTCAAAAGTTGATTAGGTGTGTACAATCTTTTGGTGCGGAAAAGTACACCAAGTTTCTGTGCAGCTGCCTTGGCAATTGCCTTACAGAAATTATTATTTTGGCGTCCCTGTGTACTTTAATGCAAAAGATCGATGCACTACTCTGTTCGCTTGCCACTTTCTATATATTTTAATGGATACTAAATTTCGCTATATTATAGTCAATATTATATAATAATATTTTTGTAATTGATGACATTTTTTGGGCCAGCCAGGGGAAGGATAAGCATCCCCCTCTCCCTTTCTTTTGGACGCCCATGAATGGCACCATATTTATAATTATTTAATAAAATACCATTAAAATTAGTATTTAAAATAAAACCGTTTAGAACTTTGTATTTATAAGCTATTGTATTTAAATGAAGCGATATGAGTTTATAAATTCCAAACTTTGTTATTTTGATTTTCCCAAAGATCAACAATAAAAGTATTTTATAGTGCAAAATGTAAATTTTACCGTTAATCGTGATGACAAACAATAATTAAATATCATATCAAGTTATAGATTAACAAACTTATTTTTGATAAAGCTTTTTTCACAAAAATTGCTCAAATACATTTTCTTTTACATCAACAATCATCACTTAATCCGGTCCTACATTAATTGTACGTAAAAGGATTTAAAAAATAAAAACTTCAAACAATTAATTGTATCAAATGTGTTTGAATACGATTCTTTTCTGAAATAGATCATCGATATGTTTAAATTGTATATTTTAGTTTTTGTGTGTTTTTGTGCTGTTTTTGGAGACAAAACAAATGGTAAGTTACTTGAATTTTTATGAGAATTTGTGTTTTAACCACCTTCGTTATTGGAAGTTTTTTCGCTGGATTTTTTTTTGTTTCCGGCTTCGGATTTCCATAAAGCGAATATTGAAGTATTCATTCTCATTTTTTATCATATTAAAGCAAAGATTTTCTCAGGAAAATATAATTCGTAAAGAGCACGTTTTCTCTTTTAACTATATTTTCCAAGGCTTTCGCAAATTAAAGGGAAAATAAGGATTTGTTTTGAACTATTATTGGAAATTATTTGATTCACGTATAGAGAAATACCCCCCATAAATACAATAGGAAGTTGATCTTGATGTCCAAAGAAATATTTTCAGGTTGGAGAGGGGGGAAATATTTTTCATAGAAATATCGATGATCCAAGGGGGCAGGGGGGGGGGGGCAATCCTATAAAGAGTTAATTTTTTTAACATTAGAAATATATGTGAAATATTTTATTTAGTTTAAATATTTTTTAAATTATTTTCGTTTGCAAAATATAGTCATTTTTTCAATTAACTTTAAAAAACACTATAAGATGAAAAATTTGATGGTCATTGATCAAGTTTTAGTCATAAACTTAGGAGCCTGGAAGGGGAAAATCTATTAGGTTTAATAGTAAACACAGTTACCATAAAATTACCGCCCCAGGTGAAAATGTCCAGCCCAAAAAAAACTATAAAAATTAGTTATATTCTAGTTCTAAAATTACTAAGTGACTCATCGCTTTCATATAGACAGCTGCGAGTTGTACAAAGGCAGAGGAAAAAAATCCATGAAAATAAATATTCTGCTCTAATACAATTTCAAAAATATACTGGAATTTTTTCCTCTAACGTCGCATAACCCGGTGCACTCTATAAAAATGCGATGAATTAGTGACACTAATATTGGACTTAGGGTATAGGTATAAAATTGAAAAGTACGTCGTAAATCTATTTATCTACTTTCATTTAGTAATATGAATTTTACAGTTCTGTAAATCGTTTTGTAAGGGCATCTATGACAGCACTAGTACTGTAATAGATGCTTTTACAGCACTAGTGCTGTAATGGGAAAAAAAACGGTTTTATTAAAATTTTTAGTTGAGAAAATCTGCTTATATTTTGATTTTTCTTGACTGAAATCATAGTTCTTAACATTGAGTAGTGAGTCCATAGTGTAGATGGTTTCTGGGAGCGTTGCTTTACGGAAAAATAACCCAAAAGGATTTTCTCAGACACCTCCTTTATTTTGTTAGCTTTGCACCAATCTTCAAACTTCTGATACTCCAACTCATACCGCGCCTTGGATTTTGTCGGAACTAAACTTGAGATCGCTTCATTTGCCGCTGCTTTTATATCAGAGGGTAAACTTCCATCAGAATCGCTCATTTTGAAAAACGCTTTTTATATTTTTGAATTTGTTTGACAATGTTTCGACAGTAACCATGCGAACCAGTAACTATGCGAAAGGTAACATAAAAAACTTGATTAGTAAACTTAATAGCAGGTGCATTTTTATTTTTAAAAATGCCTTTTGACAAATATTTTTATTCATAGATGAAAGTAGATAAAATTTTGTACAATATTCTTGATGTAAATTCATATTACTACACTCGATGTTTTATTAAACTCGGCTCACGCCTCGTTTGTCAACTTTAACATCTCGTGTTGTAATATGAATCTTTACAACACTTATATCGTAAATAACTATTATAAAATAAAGAATTCATAACAACACCCCAGTAAAAAAATATTTAAAAAAAAACTTTTTTATATATTACCATTTTACTTAATAGTCAAAATATAATTTTTAAAACATTTACTTAAGTTTTAAGGGAGGAGGAGGCAAGTGACCCTCCTTCCCCTTCAGACCTCCATTGACATTAAGTATTTGTTTCAGAACTACTTGACATTGTCGATCGAGGTTTCCAAGAATACCTAGAAACCAAAATCAGACCTCCATACCTCAACGAAACCCTCAAACAGTTGCAAATTCCAAACTTTTTCCGAGAGAACCTACGAGTTGGCAACACTCTCCTCAAAGAAACTCATAGCCTCAAAGATGACGCTTTATGTGGCTTATGCAACACTGTTGTCAATTTTATCGTGGGAGAGAGGAGAGGGGGAATGACCAGAACACAATTGAAAGCTGAGGTTGTAGGGATCTGTGAAATTTTAAAACTTGACAGTGAAAGAGTTTGCGATGGAGCTATTGAACTTAATATTGTAAGTCTGGCAACAGTGGGAACGCATAATTTGTCATATGTTTAAAAGGAACTATCACAGGATATATAGGAAAAATTAAGAATCAAATATTTTCAATTGCATATTCATATTTTATCCATGGTAGTGGACACCTAAGTTGACCAACTATTTTTCTCTTTTCCAGGATATAATTTTGTATATGATTGATAATAACCAAGATATTGCACCTAACAAGTTCTGTGATATAGTACTGCAAGAATTCAATTGTAATTATACAAATATCGAATGGAGCATTGATGTACCCGATGGATATTCGCCTTCTCGGCCACAACCGGGGGACGGTTCAACATTTAAGATTCTCCAGGTAAATTTTTAAAAAATAATATTTTTTTTACCATTCTCTCGTCACTCCCCAAATCAAAAACTGAAAAAAATTGTGATTTTTTACTAAATTTTTCAGGTTTCAGATGTACACATGGACACCCTGTATACTCCAGGAAAGGTAAAAACTTGTGTGGAACCTGTATGTTGCCAGAACGACCAAGCTGATGGCACTGAAGATAATTCTTGTGGATACTGGGCAGAATATGGCAGCGACCTATCTGAAAATCTGATCGATGAAATGATTCGATTTGCTAACACCTTGGTATATAAAGTGATATAGTTAAACTTGTGTAATTCATAATTTTATCTACTTTTATTTAGTAATATGAATTTTACAGTTCTGTAAATCGTTTTGTAAGGGCATTTATTACAGCACTAGTGCTGTAATATATGCCCTTACAGCACTAGTGATGTAATGGAAAAAAACCGTTTTATTAAAATTTTGCTGTTAAATAAAACCACACTTTTTAGAAGAATGATTTAGTATTAACAATTATAAAATTAATTACCAATTAATAATTAATATATAACACTTAAGGTTTATTATAAACTTTAATAATACACTTTTTACAGTTAGAAATTTGTATACCAGAAGTGGATGTGATGGAGCCCTTTACGTTCGAATTTCCAGTCATTAAATCCGTGTCTGACCCCATGATCTTCTTTGCTATTTGTTTCTTATTTTCTAAATAATTCTCAACGTAGCCTTCTGCCGTAGAAGAGGATTTCCAGCCCCCATGATGCTTTAACATCTGCATATCTGCACCACCATCAACTAGAATGGTCGCTGAGGACCTCCTAAAACAATGTCCACTGTATCTTTCGGGGTATTCAATCCAAGTTTTGTTGCAATCTTTTTTGGTATACTTCCAAAACTATTAATTCCGACAGGCTGAGAGGTGCATTTTCCTTTTTCATAGAATACAAAAAACCGCCTTTGAGTTGCATTAAGAGGACAAAGTTTAGCATACTTTCGAAAAATACTTAAACAGTTGACACCTGTCACATTTCCTTCTGTTATAACAAATTCTCTTATAATTTTGGTTTTCGAGAATGGAATCACAATTTTTATATACAAATCATTGTGTTCAATATGATCCAACATTAACTTAGCTAGTTCTTCGCGCCGACAAGCCCCAAAAATGCCGATTATCCTAACAACCTTCATAAGTAAATATGTTTCATCATCTGCAGTACTAAGAAACTTACATACGTCTTCCTTTGTGAAAACTTTGGACTTTTTGGATTTGTAACCCTCTGAACTTCTTTTCAAAAATGCGATTAGTTAAGAAAATCTGCTTATATTTTGATTTTTCTTGACTGAAATCATAGTTCTCAACATTGAGTAGTGAGTCCATAGTGTAGATGGTTTCTGGGAGCGTTGCTTTACGGAAAAATAACCCAAAAGGATTTTCTCAGACACCTCCTTTATTTTGTTAGCTTTGCACCAATCTTCAAACTTCTGATACTCCAACTCATACCGCGCCTTGGATTTTGTCGGAACTAAACTTGAGATCGCTTCATTTGCCGCTGCTTTTATATCAGAGGGTAAACTTCCATCAGAATCGCTCATTTTGAAAAACGCTTTTTATATTTTTGAATTTGTTTGACAAAGTTTCGACAGTAACCATGCGAAAGGTAACATAAAAAACTTGATTAGTAAACTTAATAGCAGGTGCATTTTTACAGGTGCATTTTTATTTTTAAAAATGTCTTTTGCCCAATATTTTTATTCATAGATGAAAGTAGATAAAATGTTGTACAATATTCTTGTTGTAAATTCATATTACTACACTCGATGTTTTATTAAACTCAGCTGACGCCTCGTTTGACAACTTTAACATCTCGTGTTGTAATATGAATCTTTACAACACTTATATCGTAAATAACTATTGTAAGTTTATATTAAATATATTTATCTTATTAATGTAAACGGAATAATTAATTTTTCTAGGATATCGATTATGTATATTTTACTGGTGACATTATAAGCCACAGAGTTTGGGAGACCAGTTCTGAAAAAAATAAAGCTTCTATAACCAAGTTTCTCACCAAACTAAAGAACGGATTCAAAGTACCTGTGTATCCTACCCTGGGGAACCACGAGCCTAGCCCCCTAAATCAGTAAGTTACTTTGTATAAAGATACGTCACTACTAACAATCGGTTCAACCAAAAGTAACCGGAATTTGAGCAGACGTTGAAATGTCAGGTTTCGAATATCGAGAACAGATAGATTGAGCAATAGATTATAATACTTAAGTTGGGTTATTATAAGATTTTTAACGACACATAACTAACCAGCAAGTCTGACTGTTACGTGAATCACATTGGCAAGCATATTTACTCACAATCAAAGGAGCCGGATTCGTAAATTAAAAATTAAGGTACCGATCCAGTATGATTGCGAAAAAATTACTTCTGCCAATGTCATTGATGTATAAATTTTGTCTAAATTGGGAGTAGCTAATTATTTGATTGTGAACAGTAATATTATTAAGTGTACTAGGTGTATTTAGTATTTAAAAGGTAATATATTAATCTCAGTAATAACAAAAGAAAGTAGGTTAGAATCACACTACTTTTTAATTTTTACTAAATCTTCATTAATTACTTGAATTATTTTAAGCCAATATTTCCTGTTTAATAATATTTTTGTATCATAGACAAAGATAATAAATTAATCATTTATAAAAATTGACGCCAGGTCATTTGATTTATATAGATTAAAAATAAAGAACCGATAACTGAACCTTAAGGTACTCCATAATTAATTTTGTTATTTTTGTATTTCTTACCAATAATCCTGGTTGATAACGTTCAGACAAATATGCTTTAAAGCATTTCAATGATCTATCTCTAAAGTTATAAAGTTCAAGTTTCTTTAACAATATTCCTTGATTAACACAATCAAAAGCTTTTGAAATATCACAAAATTTGCTGCAGCAAAATCTTATAATTTTAGCCCAATAATATCTAATACAGATTATTCTTTTAAGTGAATTCGAACGCGCTAAAATTCCCCATGTTAAATTGCGGTTTTTAAAACCAAATTACAAACAAACTAAGCTTGATATTGATTTTCTGTTTTCACCAATAGAAAGGGGATGTCTATGGGGTGTCAGAAAGTTATTTTTATGCAGAAAAATATGAGGAAAAAGATATAAGCCAATGAAAATCCTAAGAAAAATTATTACAGTTCATTGTATCATAAAAAATATTAGGATTTTTTTTTAAATAAAATTAACTTTCTTATGTTCCCCAATATCTGTAGAATCTAAATTTAAAAAAATGTTAACAATCAGCCAATAGACATGAACAGGATGAGGTTCAAGAGAACGCAATGTTTTTTTTTAATATATAAAGATATATTTTCGCATGAAGCTGGTAACTTTGAAGAACAATTTAAAAATATTGGTAAGATGTACTTGAATTGATAAAAGTTCCGTTGTAAATTTGCTTTTATATTTTGAAATATGCACCAATAGAAGTGTGTAATTCCGCCATGATGTACATTTTTATATTCGGTTAAATCGAACGGTGAACGATAAATTATGAAAAGCTTCACATATTTTTATTAAATTTTAACTAGAAATGAGCGCAATCAAGCATAAAAATAAAAAGCAAGGTGCTAGTTTATTATTTGATAGAAAATAAACGCGGTGGAAGAAATGAAATTAAATTGCAAATCAGTCGGAAAATCAACACTATTTTAGGCGTTGCCGCTCTTTTAATTAATATCATTCTATAAAAGCAGTGGCTTAACAAAGTAGGTACTGGTATTTTGAATGATAGAAGAGTTATGGACTTTTGTTGTTGTTGTCGTGAATCTGAAACCAGATCTCGTCGGAAATACCTAGTTTTTAAAATATTTCTTAATAAAATGCCGTTTTGTAAAAGTTAGGTTTCATATGAATAATGCAGCATATTGGTTATTTCTTGATCACTATTTTTTTGATGTACCGGGTGGTCAACTAAGAATGACCGCCGGCCATATCTCAGAAACTAGTAATCGTACAGTATCCGGGTAAATTTTTTTATGACAAAAGTGCCCAAGAGAAAATGCTGGAAATTATTTTTAAGTTCCGCATTTTGCCGCAAGAGGGCGTAATTGAAAAGTAAATTTTAAAATTTTACATATCTCCGAAAATTTCACATTAAGGTATATCTTTGATAACACCATTAAAAAGTTTAGACAATTATGCATCATTTTGGTCTTATGCTTGGCGTACCGACTTTAATAAGAGGGGGGGAAGCTGTTAAAAGTGTAATCAGTTAAATCGCTGTAGCTTTTAAACAACTTATCTGATTTTAGCAAACTAAAGACTGTTTGGAAGAGAAATGTATGCACTTTCACCAATCGTATTTAGTTGTCCATAATAGTTCTCAAAAGAAATGCTAGAGGGCGCAATTTGTAATAATAACACATTTTTTGTTTTACTCCGAAAAAATAAATCATACGGTATAATTATGATACCATAATCGAAAAGTAGATGAAATTTGCTAGAAAAAATATTAAAACCGCAGCTTGATATCTCCGTTCGTTTCAGCGTTATCGCCAATAGAATAATTTTTAAAACTAAGCGATTATATATTTTTTAGAAAAAAAGTGATACGCCACTGATATTTTTCCATCTGGATATTATTTCTGATTAGCATGGTTAATTCTGCATAAAAATGGTCTCTTGCGTTTTTCTCCTCCGCACTGTTCTTAATTAAAATAATTAAATTAAATTAGCTCTACTATTGATAATGCAAAATTTCGTTTTATAAAAATTGGTGGAAATGACCACCATCACTTAATAGGCTTGCATGAAGCTAATACTCGTTCTATTTTTTACAAAAAATCTACAAAACGGTACATTAAGAACAAATATTTTTGAAACTAAGCGTCTCCAACAAAAACTACTTCCAAATTCATAATCTACGTCCCAATATATATATTTTCTGACAAAATCATCAGTTTTATCGTGCTACCAGATAATACCTTTTTGACTGTTACAAGGCAAAAGAGAGCTAGGTAGTTTATAGAAGATGGCGTTTAAAAATGATGTAACGCACAGTTCTTCTAATTTTAACCCACCCTGTAACCCCACCCCCCCTGTGGTCAAAAATTCGTTATAGGTGTTTTATTGCGAAAGGTTTTGGGGTTATAGGGTTTTTAATTCTCACTAAAAAAATTGTGCCCTTTCTGGCTACTACAAAAAGTTTAATTATTGGTTATCATCTTTAAAAAGGACCTCCACTAAGCTACTTTCCCACATTTTTAAATAAAAATAAATAAAAACCGGTAAATTTTTTTTATTTTTCTCGTTGTCTCCCTTGAGTTTAAATCCAGTGCCGCCTATGATTAAGACGTTTTAGCTGAAAATAAATTAGAAAGAAGATCGTATTTTATGAGTGAAATTAGCTCCATTTATTATTTTTAAGCTGGTGAATTATTCGAACTTAAAAGACGATTATTTCAGTAACAGTTAAAAGACCATCCATTTATTCGAGGCAGAATAATACTCTAAAATGGACTATATTAATAAAATTTCAGATTAAAGTCTGTAACTTTTCTTTACAAATCTTATAGGATCAATTTTTCAGGACTTTGACAAAATTGTGTGGGAGGTAAACATAGAGATAGAGAATATTTATAGCCGAAGGCTATGTTTCAGTACTGTTGACAAAAAAATGTAATATTTACTACATCTTTTAGATACGACTTACAAAATGCAGTACCTTCAAATCTCTCCACACAATGGCTGTACGAATTAATAGAAACAGAATGGGCAGAATGGTTACCTGATTCAGCCATGGACACTATCGCTAAGGCAGGTTTCTATACAGTGTCTCCCAAAGATGGATTTAGGTTGATTGTTTTGAATTCTAACGTGGCCTACAAAGTGTGCTGGTAAGTTTAAATAGTATATTACATAACAAGTGATGAAAGTGATATTTTTCAAACGAGGAGATATTTAGCACGAGGCGTCAGCCGAGTGCGGAAATTTTCCGAGTTTAGAATAATCACTTTCACACGAGTAATTTACACTATTTTTCCTACGAACACAAAGAATTATCAAAAAAGCCTTTGATTTGTGAAAAAAATATTTTAACACTAGTGTTGAAATTGCATACTTAGGATTATATTCCACTTAATATCTGGTTTCATAGTTTGTGAATAGGTGTTTCTGTCATTTTTATTTTAACTTTTTCATTTTTTATATATCATAGGAAGACTTCTAGATTAACTAGAATGAATTTTAAATTTAATCAAGGAAAGATGTATTAAACATAAATTTAAAAAATCCACCCAACAAGGAAGATTTCAATTCCAAATAATTCTATAAATTATTTATTGTTTTTATAAAAAAAAGTCAAATACACCTGATGGGATTTGAACCTGTGACCTTGCGATATGTAGGCTAGAGCTCTATTCTTTACGCTATCGGTATCGATAAAGATTTGTTGTTTAATACATGCATGACACTCTCTTCAGCGCGATTTAGTTTTTTCTGATAATAGATTTTCCAGTATATTATTAACATTTTTTATAATTTCAGATGGCGTATTTTCACATTCTAATTCTGAATCACTCGACAAATACATATGATTAATAAGTTAAACACTTTACAATTACTGCTTTCTAAAATTTGTTCTTTTTCATAAATAGGGGTAGTTTGTCAAATTGGCACCATATGTTTAAATTAAATAGTGTGCCTTGATATTTCAACACTAGTGTTGAAATATCAACGCTTCAAAATATAAGAAATGTTACTGACAGCTATTCCTAATTAAACGTCATAAATCTTTGTATTACAGAACATATTTTTTTTTTGCAATTTTCAGGTGGTTATTAGAGAACGAGAAAGATCCCTATGATGAATTAGACTGGTTGGTTAGCATTTTATCCCAGGCAGAAGCAAAAGGTGAAAGCGTTCACATTCTAGGTCACATCCCGACTGGGCAACATGATCTTCTTAAAGTTTGGGGTAGAGAATATAACAAAATCGTTAACAGGTACATCAAAAGTATAAAAAGTACCAAAAAATATGTTTTATTTTATACCAGGTGATTAAAAAGTACCTTGACTGATTTCGGGATATGGTTGATGACATTATTTTAAGCGGAAAAGTGTGGAAATACAGGGTGTCCAAAATTAAAAAATTAGAAACAAGTAGAGATTTTTAGATAAAATTTGGTGGATTGAATGATTACTTAAAAATTAATCATTTAAAAGTACATTATACTCTCAGAGGTAACCAGTGGCGTCGGGACAAAATTATTCTGTAATATTTTTTATAAAAATTATGGTACACCACTGATTTTTTTATAAATTCTTACTTTAATTTTAATAAAAACGCTCTTCTGTATTATCGCGATACTTTTCCACATTAAATAATGTCAGCAACTATATCCTGAAGTTTATCAAAGTACTTTTAAATCACCCTGAATATATATTTTTTTAGATTTGCCAATACAATTACTGGTCAATTTAACGGTCATACCCACGTAGACCAGTTCCAAGTCTACTTTAATAACTCAAATATAGAGCAAGCTGTCAATGTGGCCTGGAATGGTGCAAGTTTGGTACCCTACGACTATGCCAACCCCAGTTTTAAAGTCTACAGTGTGGATGAAGCGACATTTGTAAGTTTTTCTTTTAATAATTAATAACATTTGTATGCACTTTAACTAATCATTTCAGTATATTATTAATTATAAATCACGTCTATAAAATTGTTTTTTTTAGAATGTCGTAGATATCGTCGAATGGACCTTTAACCTTACCTTAGCAAACGAAAACTCAGAGAAATCTCCCGAATGGTACCAACTCTACTCTTTTAGAGATGCCTATGATATCCCCACTCTTCAACCAACTGACCTTGGGGACCTCTTGGTAAAAATGGCTGTTAACCACAGTCTATTGGCTGACTATCACATGTAAGTACATACTAAGTATATGGCCTTTTATAGAATTTAAATCACTCAAAAAAATATCGACCTGATATGACTAAACATTTCTTCTATATTTTCCAGTTTCACTAAAGAGAGTTCTCTTATATTACTATCAATAGATGGCGCAACAAGAGCTATCAAATAAACTGTAACGTCCGACTCCAAAAGGGAGATCAGATTTTTCCATCCAAAGGTTCAACTAAACTATTTTTTTTTATTTAAGATTCAGATATAAAAAGTCCGATATCGCTATAGATGCAGGATGTGATCAAGATTGCCAAAAAGACTACTTGTGCGAGATGTCAACGTATGTTGCTGGTGATACGACCAAATGTGACTATTTAAAAGAAATTTATGATAAAAATTTGTAATTATTGTGTATAGAGTTCTATCTATTCTAAATATATTTTTATTTTTCAATATTTGTGCTGTATTTTTAATGTTGTAATAATATAATGATAGATATTTGAGTTAATAATATATACAGGGTGGTTCCTAAGTTGATACTTGTTTTTTAGCTGTGTTTAGAAGGCATTAAAATGAACAACTTTTTCAAGAAACTCAAAAATAGGCGCGATAGAGAAGTAAAAAAATCTAAGTGCGGGCCTGGTTATCAAAACGTAGCCCGCTATACTTTATGTTGTTTTTCTTATCTCTTATTAGTCATTCAATTTAAGGGTGGTGTTGAGCAATCCGCCGCGGTGTGTTTTTCTGAAGCAAGTTTAAATTGGTGACACGTGAAAATGGTAAAATTTGAAAACAATGAACTAGTAGATATGGTGATAATTTACGGTACGTGTCATCAAAGTGCGGCTGCAACGAGATTATACGCAGAATGCTTTCCCTTGCAGGCTCATCCTACACCCAGAAGTTTTCTTAATGTTATTCAACGGGCAAGTTAGGCAGAACCGCATTTGATTCGTAGTGTAATAAATGAATGTGAGTACTTTTTTTGAGTTTTTTGAAATCAGGTATTTGAAAATGTTGTTTATATAACTAAAAAAGAAGTATCAACTTAGGAATCACCCTGTATAATGCGTAACTATATTAAACTAGTTGTGTTAGAGATAAATATAGAAGGCGAGTTCAATAAAATGCAATATGTACGAGTAACATACATATATCATCTTATGTTCGTTCTACTGTATGTTTCTTCTAATTTATCATTGCTAATTATGTAATTTTGTTCTTACAGATTCCGTTCTTAAATATTTAAAAAATTATAATTTGATTTTTTTTTAACTACCTACGTATTTTTTTATTCAAAAAATTATAGTTGTCATACACAATTAATAAACTTTTAAATAAAATTTAGCATTCTTTAACCAACGTAATAAAGGAAGGACAAAACACTTGACAGGATACTTGAAAATGTATCATTGATAGGCAGCTGTCACTTAATTTTTTTAAATTGTTATGTAGTTAAAATTAGAGTGGAAGATAAATTTATCATCTGAAACTTGAAATGATATAAATTTATTTAGATTACTACTACACTTTTCGTAAAATGTTAAATGTCTAGTGTTGTAGAGAGTCGTTCAAATAAAAAAATTAAATAAGTAAAAAAATGAGTAAAGTATTTTTGACAATAATTCTTTTAGCTTCTGTGATAAATACTTTTGCTGATAATGATGGTAAGAAAACCTCCTCTTTATATATAATTCATCAAAATATTTATATTGCTCATATTTATACAGGGTGGAATTTTTAACTGAAAAAAATTCAGTATTAGAAAGCCTCTATATACCGCGGTTGTGGCTCAGAGGTAGAGCTACTGGCATTCGACCGCGGCGACCCGGGTTCGATTCCCGGAGTGGGCATACGTAGATACAATAAAAAAAAGTATGTCCGAAATTAAGTGGATTTAAGAATGCAGGGAAGAGTGTAAAAGGTATCATCTCCCAACCACGCCGGTAACCAGGCGGATGAGATCGGATATCTCGTGGGGTGCGGAAGAAGATACACACTCCCCAATCGGTAGGTCATACAATAGCAATAAACCAAGGGTTGATAGCCCTTGGGGGGTGTCTCATGACTGAGGATCGTGGTTCGGAACCCACGTTAAGCTGTAGGTCTCCTCGGGAATGGCCCTGGCAGCGAACGAAGAGGAAAAAAGCCTAATTCGAAAGAAGGGCAGAACGGCAAAGCCTCTTTATTTGCGGAGAAAATAAGGACATACGGGTGCCTTTATTTTTAGTTTGGTACACTTTTTTCGTTCCGTCATAAAATGTACCCCTCTTTTGGGGGAACAAACCGACCCCAACTTTTTCTCTTAAATGTAAAGGTATCTATTTATTGCGATAGCTCGTTGGAAAGGGCATAAAAATTTGTGTTCCTTTTTTATGCCCTTTTCAACAAGCTATCGCAATACATACCTTTATATTTGAGAAAAAAAAGTTAGGGCGGTTTCTACCTCCAAAAGAGGGGTAAATTTCATGATGGGACGAAAAAAGTGTACCAAACTAAAAATAAAGGTACCTACCCGTATTTCCATATTCTTTCCGCAACTAAAGAGGCTTTCTAATACTGAATTTATTCCAGTTAAAAATTCCACCCTGTATATCTTTATAATATTCATATTACCTTATATTACCCAAGCAGATGTAACTACCTAGTAGTTGCATAAAAATATACATTACTAATGTAGGTTTACATAATATGCAGTCAGTTTTCAGTATTTCCAATTTTGCAGAACTTCTGAAAGGTTTAAAACAAGGAATTGAAGAATTCCAAAAAACAAGAAGCCTGCCATTTTTCACAGAGATTTTACAAAAATATCGTCCACCGCAGTTTTTAAAAAAAGCTGATCCATACGAGCCCGATCATGGACACGGATATAACCAACCATTGCGAGGTAAAAAAAATTAGATTATAGAAAATGGTGACGTAATCGATATTTTAAAAGTAGCATAACTTTTCCTCAATGATCAATTTTTATACTGTATAACTCCTTTGTCCAACTAGTTATACAAACATTATAATATTAATTGAAAATGTTTATTATATATTTGTAGATGATTCCACGTGTTCATTGTGTTACACTATCGTCAATTTTCTGCTTGATGAAAGACGGGCTAATATATCCATGGATATGTTGGCTTTAGAAGCTGCAGCTGTATGTACCATATTCGGTATTGAAAGTGCTGAAATTTGTAGGGGAATTATTGATCTAAACGTTGTAAGTACAGGTACACATATAATGTCACATATTTCGTAACGAATTGTAAAAAAAGTTTTTTGGAACTAGTGATTGGTAAAGTATTAGTTCACCATATTTTTACACTGGTTATGGCTACTTTGTTTATTTGTAATGTAATGTTTTAGCCTATTTTTGTTTATATCGCCGATCAAAATCCCTCTCTAAAAGGAGAGAGAATTTGTGACTTAATTTTACAAAACACTGGTTGTGATTCCACGACATTTGAATGGACTGTTGACATACCACAGGGACAAACTGTACCCAAAAAGGTAAGTCAATAAATTACTAACGGTTGTTTTATATTGGAAATATATTTATAAACAGAGGAAGAATCATGTTATTACTGATTTTCTTATTTCATTGTTTAAAATACTTTTTACCGCTTTTTCTTGTAAAATTCCAGAACCAAAGTACTCCAGAAGACACCTTCAACGTACTCCTATTCTCCGACATGCACTACGATCCAAATTACACCCCTGGAAAAATAAAAGACTGCGACGCTCCTGTGTGTTGTCAGTACGACCAACCCAACGGCAACGCTACTGAGGGCACTGCTTGTGGATACTGGTCTGAGTATGTCAACACTGACACTTCTGAGGCTTTGGTTGATGAGGCTATTAGAAGAGCTAGCGAGGTTAGCGAATTTTTATAAATATTAGATCACAAATACCGGTAATGACCCTGGCCTAGAGTAGTATTATTAAGACCTCAGACCCATTCAATTATCATTTACGTTTCCCCTTAGGGACCACCGATATTCACAGGATAAGAATTTACATACTGTAGTAATTATAAGACTGTAGTAACAAAACACCTATTTTTAACATTCATTGCCAAACTACATGTTAATATTTTAAAAGTAATACTTTTATTCTCATAGCTAAAAAAAATTATTATTTTCCAAATTTGTCAACGTGACAACTTTGAGTGTGTTATATTTGCTATTTGCTGGTTGACTGCCTCTTCTAATGGCCTTCGTTTCTTAATCAATTGTAACTACCAGCTGTCGGATGCGTAAGATTGTTTTAGCATGTATTATTTAAAGTGAGCTACAAAAACAACTATTTGATGAATGAAATACTTGGGTAATGGTAATTGATCTGAGGTGTACCTAGACTGCGTCTGGTGTTGTAAATTTTACTTTCTAGGTCGATTTTGATTACGTGTATCTTCTGGGAGATCTTATAGGCCACCGAGTATGGTCTACATCTGTAGAGCACAACTCAAGAGATTTGACACTTTTATTTACAAAAATGAAAACCGCATTCAAGGACAAACCCATATATCCTATACTTGGAAATCATGAACCCTCGCCCTTAAACGAGTAAGTCTTACTTACAACTCAAAGAAATGTTTTAAAAATAATATAATAATGTCAATTATCTTAGGTATGCTATTGGTGACAGTCTCCCAGAGGACCTTTCAACCGATTGGCTATACAAAGTCTTAGCTACAGAGTTTTCTGAATGGCTCCCACAAGATGCTCAAGAGGACCTAATGAAAGGAGGTTTTTACACTGTGTCCCCGAAAACAGGATTTAGAATTATTGCTTTGAATAGTAACGTAGCTTATATTGAAAATTGGTAAGAAAAAATGTAAAAAGGGCCAAGTCTCTAAAACCCAAGGTGAAGGTACAAAAATTAGTATAATCAGTTGCAGATGACCATTTTTCTAGCTCTAAAAATGGTTGTTGAAATTACTTTTGGGGACTTTTATTCATATGTGCAACGGGAGGGGAGGGGGGTTTAACCACCCTAGACCAATTGGTGTTTTTACATCCTTTTCTATATAGGAAGCCTTTTTTTATAACTCATCTTTTGGAGGTGCTAGATTATTACGTGGTCGACCTTTTTTTAGAAGACATCTTTAGAAGGTATAGTAGGATTTCTACACAGGGCTTTAGCCCCCCCCCCTTCCTTCCCAACGCCACTGCTTTTAGTTCTAGAGAAAGTGATTTTTTTTGTTAATCACTAACTTCCAGTGCATAGCATAGCTTTAAATTCTAATAAATCTAAACTGAAACTTAACTGATTTTATTTTTTAAAGGTGGCTTATTCACAATGATACTGATCCTTGGGGCCAACTGGCTTGGTTCGCTAAAACGCTGAAGGAAGCTGAAGACAACAATGAAGTTGTCCATGTATTATCTCACATTCCTAGTGGAAAGTCCGATCTTTTAAAAGTATGGAGTAGGGAATATCACAAAATAATTGAAAGGTGACAATTTATTATTTCGTGTAGAAATAATTTTCTAACTGTTGAAGACCCTATACGATCATTCGGACTGACAGTAGGATATCAATTCTTCATCATTCGCGCATCAATATTGTTTCTTATAAGAATCTACATCAGTCCAGCCTTCAATCCTTGAAGAACACGATCAAAATTACTGTCATTCTCTTATCAAGACTGCCAGTCTGAATGATCGGGGAGGGTGTAGGGGGTATATGATATTATATTGACTAAGGAAAAAAAGTATGAATATTTAAAAAATTACTATTATTTTTTAATTATAAAAGAAATAACTTTTGTAAAATTTCAGAAACATTCTTTGCCAAATTGCTGCGAGTCTGGCAAATTTTTCGTTTAATATTTTATTGACATAATTTTATCTACAAAAAGTACAATGGGATTACATGGAGGCCAATTATTAAAATTTAGCATAATTTTGCATACATCCTACTTTTTTGTTGAGATAAGATAATTCATTTCATTGGAACGAATAACATGATAAAACTGATAAATCTCAATTAACAAAAAAACACGACACATTTCATATTATCATTCTACCATTAAGTGTATAATTCTGTATACAAATAACAGACATTTGCGGTAAATTATACAGGGTGTTCCACATCGACGTAATAAGTTTTTATCCTTTACATTAAATTCACTAACTTCACCTACATCAAGATTCATCTAGCTACGTCAAGCGTCTAGAGAATAAAGGTTGCAATCTTAGGCGCAACTAGAGGGGGCTAGGGGGGCTTATCCCTCCCCCTGAATCGAGACTAACCCTCCTAGACCATTTGAGGTTTTTACATCCTTTTCAATATAGGATGACTTTTTTTAGAAGTAATCGTTTGGAGGTGCTAGATTATTATCCGTTCGACCTTTTCAGGAGGTGTATTAGGATTGTGTAGGATTTCTACACAGGGCTTAAGCCCCCCTCCCCCCTAAATGTCTCTAGTTGTGCCATTGGTTGCAACAAACGCATTTTAAAACCCATTTGTTCTTGATGAGGCTAATCTTAATACAAAAAACTTCCCTAAGATTGAGTTTATAAGAAAAAATTATTTTTAGATTTTCTAACACCATAGCAATACAACTCAATGGGCATACTCATCACGATCAATTCATGGTATATTATAGCTCCTCTAATACAACTGAGGCGATAAGCGTTGCTCTGAATGGGGCATCTCTTGATTGCGATAAATCCAACCCTAATTTTAGATTAATTAGTGTGGATAACTCTAATTTTGTAAGTAGAAAAAAAAATGGTTTTAAATAAGATTCTTGTATAGGTAAATCAAAATATAAGGGAATTATTACAAAATGTACAGTATATAAATGTATTGTATACAGTGGATCTGCCCACGCTAAAATTTGCCATATTAAATTGAGGTTCTTTATGGGCCTTACGAAAAAACTCAGGAAATAATTGAGTTTTTTTTTACCAATGGAATATCTTTTATACAGAATAATAACATTTTAATTTCATCCCAGACGCCTCGTGTCCTTGAAAAACTAGTCCGTTCTTTGGGGTTATAAAACTCTAAAACGAAAGATTGGGGGAAATAAACGAAACATGTCCCCTCATTAAAATAAACACAAGTCCCAAAATGCGGTGGGCCCGACTCATAATATAACATGCCTTTCTGAGTTTTTATCTAAAAACGTTTTCTATGTGGGTGTGTAAGCAAGCTATTTTCATGCAAAAAAAATCGAAAAAAAAATATGGGCCAATGAAACCCCTAAAAATAATAACTAAAATTCATTGTATTGTAAAAAATATGGAATAGTAGTTTGTACAACAAGAGTGGATATGATGTCCATATCGCACGAGGAAGTAATTTCAAAGGCAATATGGACAATCCACTCGAGTTGAACAGTATATTTTTTCTACGACCTTATGCTAAAAAATGCAAAAAAAAAGTTTGTAGGTTACCGAGCTCGAACTCACGACCATTGGTTCCATAGTCCAACGCTCTAACGTCTGGACTATTGAAGCGTTTAGTTAACTATCGGAAAACCAACTAATAAATAATGCTACATGAAATTAATTTTCTATGCACATTCATCAGGTTGCATTATTGATAAATCTTTTATAAATGCGTCTGGATTTTATTATATTGAACAAATTAATAACAAATTGTACCATATGCATTTAAATTATATAATTTAATGTTTTAAAAAAGAAGGCGGAGCCTCAGTAAAAATAATATACTGTGATTGTTCAGTACTTTTAATAACAACATGTCAATTTGGCTTTTTGACTACTGTGATTGGTCAGTTTCATTACCTATCTAGAATGGATATGATATATTCCCGCACAGTTAATTGGAATAGCCTACTTTACTCGCCACTTAAGTGTAAAGGAAACAGCAAATTTTCATGTGGGAGTGGAAAAAATAATTTTTTTATATAACATAAACTTTCTGACAATTTCCAACATCTGTAGAATCCAAATTTAAAAAGTTTTTAAAAATCCCTTAATAAACGTGGCCAAGATTCGGCATGAATCTGGCAACCTCGGAAAAAAATTTAGAAATATTGGTCCGATGACCTTAATTCCTGTCTGTACACGTAATTTCTTAAAAGCAAATTTTTTTGCAGGATGTAATAGATTCCGAACAATGGATTTTCAATCTCACCGAAGCAAACATAAATGAGGAAAAAACACCAAACTGGTATAAATTGTACTCGTTCAGAGAACAGTACGGGGTAAAAAGTTTGGCAGCTTCGGAATTTAGTGAGCTCTTGCCAAGAATGGCCACTAACCATTCCTTGCTATACGATTATCATATGTAAGTATGTTAATGGATCGACCCTGTATATACAAAATAGATAAAACATGGGCTTTTACAAATACGAAATTTGATATCACTTGAAGTCCCTCTGAGGCGTAATTTTGAGGCTAAAACCTAAATAATATTTATTTTTTGTTTCGCTACTAGGGCCATTCCCGAGGGGACCTACAGCTTAACGTGGGTTCCGAACCACGATCTTCGGTCATGCGATACCCCCCAAGGGCTATCAACCATTTTTGCCATTGCATGACCTACCGATTGGGGAGTGTGTAACTTCTTCCGCACCCCACGAGATCTCATCCCGCCTGGTTACCGGCATGAATGGGGTGGGTTGGGAGATGATACATGTTACACTCTTCCCTGCATTCTTAAACCTACTAAATTTCGACCATACTTTTTTTATTGTGTATATGCCCACTTCGGGGATCGAACCCGGACCGCCACGGTCGAATGCCAGTAACACACCTCTAAGCCACTGCCGCGGTTGTTTTTTTTATACCAGACGATAAAATGTCATTTTATAAATGTTTTTTCCATAGCTCAAATATGGACATTTTTTAGTGTGAAGAACAATTTAGAAATTATTGGAGGCAATTTTAAATTTCGGTAAACTATGCAACGGAAATAGTATATTACACAACAAGTGATGAAAGTGATACTTTTCAAATGAGGAGATATTTAGCACGAGGCGTCAGCCGAGTGCGGAAATTCTCCGAGTTTTAGAATGATCACTTTCACACGAGTAATGTACACTATTTTTCCTACAACCACACAGAATTATTAAAAAAGTCTTTGATTTGTAAAAAAATATCAATACTAGTGTTGAAATTGGCATACTTAGGATTATGTTCCATTTAATATCTGGTTTCATAGTTTGTCAATAGGCTTTTTTTTATTTGTAGTTTAACTTTTTTATTTTTTCATATTTTATATATCATAGAAAGAACTAATCCTGGATTGACTTCTAGATTAACCAGAATGAAAAATTTTAAATTTAATCAAGGATAGATGCATTAAACATAAATTTAACGAATCCACCCAACAAGGAAGATTTCAATTCAAAATAATTCTATAAATCATTTAATGTCTTTATAAAAAAAGGTCAAATACTCCTGATGGGATTTGAACCTGTGACCTTGCGATCTGTAGGCTAGAGCTCTATTCTCTACGCTATCGCTACCGATAAAAAAATTTTGTTTAATACATGACACTCTCTTCAGCGCGATTTGGTTTTTCTGGTAATAGATTTTCCAGTATATTATTAACATTTTTTATAATTTCAGATGGCGTATTTTTACACTCTGATTCTGAATCACTCCACAAATACATGATTATTAAGTTAAACACTTTACAATTACTGCTTTCTAAAATTTGTTCTTTTTAATAAATAGGGGTGGTCTGTCAAGTTGCCTTGATATTTCAACACTAGTGTTGAATATTTTTTTTTAACACGCGTGTGATATACGGCGCTTTCTAGCCAAATTACGCGTTCTTGTTTTCTCATTTTCATAGGTGGTCGTAGAAAAAATAATTATGGTAAGGATTTGACTAGCTCCTTCAATTCGCACATTGGATACACTTTTTTTTTAAATTTAAATCTTACTTTTAAATGGCAATTTCAGGCAAATATAAAAGATTTTTTTAAACTACCGATTTTTTATTGGCGGGCTTATAATGACATCTTTAAAGGCCCCTGAAGGGCCAAAAATTTAAATAATATCTTACGCGCGAAACTCCCCAGGAACCAGCGCCTGGTTTATATATTTATTCTTGTTATTTTTTTTTTAGATTAAGGTACCGTAGTTCAGATTTAGTTCATCAATGGGGGTGTGACAACGATTGTAAAAGAAATTATTTATGTGAAATCGCCGTAAGTTTACCCGGAGACAACACCCAATGTGATTGGTTAGTACAAATATATAATGAACATATATAGAGACACTTCTTGTAAATTACTAGATATGCATGTTGACTTGTAAGAAAACATAATTAACTTAATAAAAATATGAGCCCAATTTATAACTATATGATTGGCCAATATTATTGGTTTGTAAGATAGATAAAAATAAATTATTATTTTTAAAAGTTCTTTTATTTTTCAAAATTTATTTAGATATTTTACGGTTGATGATTCGGCAATCTTTCATTTGCTTTTTGTGGTACCACAGTAGGAGCGTAGGTAGGAAGGGAGCTTGACGGGGTTAGCCCATAAGTTGAAATTAGTCCCCTGAACTTATTACATAATATACTAGCAGAAAGTACTTACCATTAGTCACATTTACCATCCTTCAATAAGGCAAAGAATTAAAAATAGTTTTTTTAACCAATTATTGGCAACTAAATGAAATTTTAGTGACTTTTATTCAAATCGCAAATAGAAAGTGATTCTGTAATGAATTTTGCAAATAATCTCGATGTAGTATTCACCTGAAGACGACTGGAAATACTTACCAGTTGAAACGTCGTGATGTAAAACAAATAAAGACAATGCAAGTCCAAAACTCTTCTATCATTCATAGTATTTATTGTTTAATGTTTAAAATTAATTTTTTTTCGAATTTAATCTTAATACATTTATTAATTGTTGAATGAGAAATTTGTCCTTCACTCTCTTTATTAAAATTGAATTATTTTTTAATTGTATTTAAAAAAAAACTATTGCCCAAGCGTTTCGGTTGAAAACTATCATCAGAGCTAGCAGGTTAGTCTACTAGACACATCATAGGCACAGATAAATAAGCTAACGTCCCTGGGTTACATGCATTATGCCCGTATTTATGGATAAAAACTTTATAGACAAAAATGAGTCCTTAAGGAGCTGTCAATTTCAATCAATATCAAATTAAGGAATACTTGAGATTTTTCCCGAATAAGAAGCCTCAAGGAACGACTATAAATATGGGCACAAGTACTTATAAATAAATAAATTTAACTTATACTTAAAATAAAATAACCAAAATTATGATATTACCAAGAATATTCTAATATAGGTACTAAAGATCCTCTGATTAAAAAAATGCAATAGAAAGGAGTTTAATTACTAGTTCCATATCTTTCCTGACCAAGGTATGTCATATAGTACGTCCACGGGAAGGGTTTAAAAGAATACAAATGGACAAAAAAATAATGTGTAAAAAGTCATTCCTTATAAAAAAAATGTATTTAAAATAATGAACAATATAATTTTCCTATACAAAATCATTGGTTTTTTAAACTGTAACTGTAAAAAATTCGGATGAGTATTAACGTAAGAAAACCTAAGTAAATGACTCATCTGGGCCATCGGTTACCTCCTCTTTCTGTAACAACTCCCACGATATTTTTTCTTTTATATCACGCAATTTTCTATAAACCAACTTGCCAAAGCATGTAAATAAAGACCTTTCTTGAGAGTAGGAAATTAAATTTATAAGTGCCTTGAAATGAAAATAACGTAACATAATTAAGTTTCAGCTACAGCTGAAGCTCCGTTACGACGTAACAAATATGTTAATTCGAGATCTGCTCGTGACAGAGAAGCACTTCAAGACAAATCCGTACACTATAAACATTGATAAATTACCTGGATTTATGGGATTTGTCGCTTTTGTACAGGGTTTTATTTGTTAAGGTCAGTTGAAATGATGACCCGTAATAATGGGATTTATTTTCCAAGAAGTAAAAAAATTTTTAATAAGTTTGTTTATATTTTTTATTTTTGTTCGCTGCTAGGGACATTTCCTAGGGAACTTACTTATTAAGCTCCAAACCAGGGTTGCAATAAATCACGATTAAAAAATCAATAAATCTGATTTTTTCGATTAAATCGTGATTTTTTTTATCATTTATACTGATTTTTTTTAAATATGGCAATAATGAACTTTAAAATCACTTATTTTCATTACTTTGTCTCTGTTCGCCCAAAAATATTTGTTGTCTAGATTTACAGTAAGAAAATCTCCTCGGCGACATGAAAATTTTCGGCAGCGTACAGCGTAATTTATGAATATTTTTACGCTGGACTGATGACGATTAGTTATGTTTTTACACTTACATATTGTATCTAAACACGTTGTTTTAAATAAACTATCTTCCTTTTTTTTGAATTTCCTGATGAGTTATTTAATTCGGCGATTTGTTTTTACAGCAATTTATAAGTTAATTTAAATCACGATTCAAATTGAAAAAATCAGTTGATTTAAATCACGATTTAAATCATGATTTAAATCGTCGCAACCCTGTCCAAACCATGGTTTTCAGTCATACAATGCAGATTTCCTATCTCATTCGGTCTGGATTGATACATTTTTTTGTATTCCCTATGCTAAACCAAGTCATGATATTATACCACTAGAAACTACCGGGCTCAAACCGGTTTGTCAGCTGTAGAGGATAAACCCACAAGCTTTCTTCCTACGCGAAATAAATATATACATAACTTCGTTGACCACAATGCAGCAGATTATGATAGTCCATTATTAATAGGAATTAGTTTGTAAACAACATAACAAAATATGACTTGCAATTTCTAAAGATATTTTTGTTTTTTTATTTTTGACATCCTGAACTAAAACCTATTAAAAATATATCTCAATAATAATAATAATTTTCTCAGAGTATCACAAACCTTTTCTTGAAACAATAAAAAACACAGCGCGAAAACACGAAGTTTAAACCATAAAATAAGAAGAATGTGCGCCATCCTATTAACTACGCAATTCTTTTATTTGCCAGCCGTGCGACCAAATATATTGTTATCTTTGTTTCGATAACTTAAATAAACAAGGACAGTTTAGAAACAGGAAACCGATATCGAGACCTCAGTCAGGTAGAAGTGCGTCGTTTACAGAGTTATCGGCCGTTGCCATTGCTTGGAATTATTGTGACGTGGGTAAGTGGTTTTGCGTGTTTTTATTAGAGAGCGTATTTTGTTTAATTATATTCTCAGGTAAATAATTAGAGAATTTAAAAACTGAAACCGTAGAAAACTTCTTTGCTCTATGCGATAGAATCAAAATTAAAATTTAGTGAAAAAATCCATCCCGAATTAATAAACGTTTTCTAAAAGTTTAAATCTCTTTTAGGCTGTTTCTTTACGTATTGATAAACATTGTTGAAATATCTTGGCATCTAAAATACTGGGATAAATACTTGCCAAAAATGAAAGAATACTTTTCGCCAAGATAAACTTTGCGATTTCGTAGTAGACAGGGTCAATTGTTCTTTTTAAAAAATGACTCTTCCCACAAATAAGGCGTCGGCTCTCGACAATACTGTTTTAAAAGGAAAATGTTTGGTAGTAAATCATTTTGTTTTGTATTAAACCCGCGGCTTTTTGTTCCACAAAACTCTGTTTCAAAATGGTATGTGAATTATTTCGACAGGACTTATACAGGAAACGGTAAAAATATCGCAACATATGGGAAAAAACTTTATAAACATGATACCAAAAAAATCAAATAAGTTTTTTGGATATCTCGTCGACTAGCCTCGCTTTCAGTGGCGGCTCGTCAGGTGAAGTTTCTATTCACCAAAAAAAAATAAGGAGGAAAGTTTTTCGACAAAATGAAATATTAATGTACCAATACAGCTACCATTTTAGCCCTTAAAAAATAATTAGGTTCGAATTAATAATAATAAAGCCACGGTTAACTCCGATGGACAATAATTAAAAACATTCGTGCATTTTGCTGCGCCCCAGCGACCGTGTCCGTTAGCTCAAAGCAAGTTAAGACCCAACACCCAACATGGCTTTGATATTCACCGTTGCTATGGTTACGTGACATCAGTGACGCAAACAGCATATAACAATTTACATTATGATAAAGGGCAATTTTAAAATAGATCAATCGTATGCACCATTGTTTTAGCATTGGTTCGCCTAACCTTAAGGTATTTATTTTGGGGATTTGCGAAACTTACGGTTATAGATATCATTTTTACGTGATTTACTGTGTGATTAAAAAGTTTTGTTTTTATTTTTCAGTTAATCAGTGGTGTACGTACGTACCTACTTAGTTGTGTGTTTTAAAAATGAACCCAATTAATGACATAGTTTGTAATTTGTTGGAAACTCCATTCAGTCGTTGGACAGATGAGGATAAGAGAGACGTTTTGTTACACGGGTTTTTAGTCAATGTTTGTTTAAGTACCTAGCTCTTCACCATTTTATAAGACCGCGAGCCGCCACTGCTCGCTTTTTGTAAATTTACAACTTTTTTAAATTTGGCGCTATACAGTAGTCACGTTAAGTGTGTCAACATTTTTCTTTAAGTTATCATATGTAGAACCAATTCTCCGAAAAGAAAATGTTTACTACCTTTGCTAGTCGGTAAAATATAGTGAGTTTTAGTGTTATTCCATATCTAACGCTAATATCTCGGCATTTACTAACTCCTGAAACCCGATTTTCGGTTCGCTAGAAAGCGCGATATTTTCCGCTGATTTTTAGCAAATTGTTTGTATAGTTTCAGATCTTCACGTTTTACTGTCTTTAAATGATGAAAACACATCAACTTTTTCATTTTTCGTCGGTATGTCACTCTGTATATCTAATGGCGTGCGTGAGAGTTTGAAAAGTATTATACAGGAAAGCATAAGCCAATAACAAAATGGCATTCTGCTAATAATCGTTACAGAGCGAACGTTACGATATTCTTCTGTTCCACATCCCCAATGAATATCGTGAATAAACAAAATGAAGAAAACAAATAAACTATCAAGTTTCAGCTAATATGATTAAGTTGATTAAAACGTCAACTATGGAAAAACAATTTCCTTTCTACAGTGTGTCATATGGATGGATTGATGGAAAAAAGTTAATACGCTAAAAGACAGCATTTGTTTAATTGAAAATTTAATCAATAATTAACAAATCCGGGTACCTATCTAAATATATACAGGATGGCGAAAATACGTAATTTTAGAACAATTATCGTAAAAATTATATTCAGTAGTTTGTTGATTTTTATCAAAGATGTATATAGTACTACTAAAAAAATCTTACCTTGACTTTCTTGCCGCGCTTGGCGGCAATAGCCCGTGACTTCCTCCGTATTCTATCCAGGTGGGACCGTAAACGTTAAACTTCTGGTAAAAAACACGATAGCGGGTTTGTGAAAACTCCTTTATAACCGTTTAGTGCCTTCCGAAAGGTTTCTTCGCATTAACTTCTTCACTATTATGTCTGTTTCTAAAGAAATACACACACACCACAGTTCGTCCTGTTTAAATAAATGTTTTGTTTAAGTTAAGTATAATTTCAGTTTTCTTAGGAACTCCAATTATAATGTTTTAGAGACTTAATAGTGTAAAAGAATCAAGTGGCTGAAACATTAAATATTTTAAAATGGTATTCTGCAATATACAGGGTGTCCCAAATGCGATGCTCACTATTAAGATCTTGAAAACTATAAAAGATACAGCAAAAGCGAAATTGGGGCAAAGTTGTATAATTTGGAGCTTAAGTTAATGACATATTTTTTTTTTTTAATTCCGACTACTTTCGAACATATCTGAAATAAACCGAAAATTAATATTTCCGTTTTTGTTCTATTTTTAACGGAAAACGGAAAGCACTCTCTGCAGGCATTTTTTGACGATGTATTTAAAGATTGAGCCAACAAATTCCCCAAAAGTTTGGTTATTTTCTCAAATCCTTTTTTTTAATTCACTTAGAAAGAAACACCTACAATCG
Organism: Polydrusus cervinus; assembly: GCA_935413205.1. NCBI lineage: Eukaryota > Metazoa > Arthropoda > Insecta > Coleoptera > Curculionidae > Polydrusus > Polydrusus cervinus. The sequence continues at coordinate 2,575,786 of OW284514.1, forward strand.
TTTTAAACTTTTTAAATTCCTTTTTCTTATTTTTCTTTTCGGAGAGAAGGTAAAATGTCCATTAAATGCCTCGAGACGGATATTTAAGGAAACCCGATCCAGGCGAGTAAAAATAAACAAAAACAAAAAAAAAACTGTTTATCTTTTAGGGTTTTTAATTAAGTTAATTTTAAGAAAAATGTTCTTGACACAAAAGGATCCCCGGAAAACCCTATTTTTTATGCTGTACTAATTCGCACACAGTTACAAATTTGAATTGTTTTAAACAGTTTCCTTTTTAAGTTGATTAGACCGCGCTAAAATTTGCCGTGTTAAATTGCGGTCTTCGAATTACCAAAAGAAAGATTATTAATTTTTTTTATCAATAAAAATGTGATATCTACATGTGAGTGTGAAAAAATTATTTTCTTGCTGAAAAAAATTCGGTAGAAAAAGATAAAACTAGAGAAACCATAAAAAATAATTAGGTACTTAAGTTCATTGTATTGTCAAAAATATTGGAAATAATTTTTTTTATATATAAAAGTAACTTTCTGACAATCTCCAATATCTGTAGAATCCAAAATTAAAAAGTTTTTAAAAATCCATTAATAGACATGGCCAGCATTCGGACCAAGAGAACGTAATGTTTTGGGTATAATTTAATATACAGGGTGATTCCTAAGTTGATACTTCTAGAAGGCAATAAAATAAACAACTTTTTCAAATACTTACCTTTTTTCAAAAAACTCAAAAATATGCGAGATAGAGAAGTAAAAAATCTAAGTGCGGGCCTGACATCAAAACATGCCCCGCTATAGTTTCTGTTGTTTTTCTTATCTCTTATTAGTATTAGTCATACGGGTAGTGTTGAACAATCCGGTGCGGTGTGTTTTTCTGAAGCAAATTAATTTTAAATTATTGATACGTGAAAATGGGAAAATTTGAAAGCAATGAATTAATAGATAAGGTGGTAATTTACTGTGAGTGTGGCAAAGTGCTTCGAGATTATACGCAGGATGCTTTCCCTTGCGGGCTCATCCAACACTCAGAAGTTTTCTTAATGTTATTCAATGGGCAAGTTAGGCAGGACCGTATTTGATTCGTAGTTCAATAAATGAATGTAAGTACTTTATTTTTGAGTTTTTTGAAAAAAGGTATTTAAAAAAGTTTTTTATTTTAATGCCTTCTATACGCAGCTAAAACAGAAGTATCAACTTAGAAATCACCCTGTATATAAATATAATTTTGCATGCATAACCCTGTAAAAAATTTTAAATATTGCCTATAATAATAGTAGAGTGAATTTTGCATAATAATATTTGGGTCGTGTTATGGAAATGACTTCATAAATGTCCTAGGCTCCCCACATAAGCCGACCGTCTAAAAAGTTAGGTAAGGAACATAAATCTACGTGCATCGCCAGTGACCTGCTCTTGTAAAAATAAAGCGGCTGCCGTTGACAAAATGCTATTAAAATCATTCGACAAATATTTATAAACTCTTTTCCAACGTTACCAGTTCCATGCGAAATATTAAATTCGACCAAACACATTGCTTTCTCTTGACCCTAATTTTGGCCATGTTTATAGTAATTTTGTGTTATATTAAACTCAAAATAATCTTCTGTTAAGGTTAAAAGTATACATACTTGATTTAAAATATATTTCATTATACTTTTAAGTTATTTCTTGTTTATAAATTTTAATTATTTTGTGCATGTGATCTAATTTTGAAATAGAAAAGCCCGGCAATATAGAAACCAATGAAACATATTAACTAATTGATAAATATGTAGATTCGAAGAAAATTAAATATTTCAAATAGTATTTTTAGATAATGAAAACATTATATCGGTAGTTGTTAAATTATAATATTTATTTAAAAAACATTTTGTTTTGTTCGGGTCTTTTACCGATTAAAACCCGTTTTAATTATACTAAAATTTATTTTCAAATAATACCTCTACTTAAATAAATCCAACAGCGCTAAAATTTACCTTGTTAAATTGCAATTCTTCATGACACGAATTACAAAAATCTAAGCAAATTATATTATTATAGTTAAAATAATTTTTTATATAAAAATAATTTTTTGACACTCCAATATCTGTAGAGTCCAAATTTATAAAATGTTTAAACATCCATCAATAAACATAGCCAGGTTCCGGGCCTGAATTATTATATAAAAATGTAATTTTACATGAAGCTGGTAACCTTGGAGCAGTGGCGGGGCAAATGTGCGGGGGGGGGGCGACTAAAAAAAAGTTACTTCTAAAAAAAAGAGCGTATCCCAGGTCTAAAAATTTTCTTACCCTCAAAAGTGAGTTCTCGAAAAAATTCTGATCCTTCACACGCCATAATTTTTAAGGCTCACAAAAAAACACTCATTTGGTAAGGCTCGGCGGTGGAGGGGTGGGGGGGGGGGGGGACTGACTGTATCAGCGCCTGCATTGGAGATGAATTTAGAAATATTGCTCTCAAGTCAATTCCTATCATTATGCATTTATATTATTCGTAAGATTTTTCATAGTTCAAGTTGAATAAAGTTCAAGTTGATTAAAGTCTAGCAGAAAAAATAAGATAGAGAAAAACCATTTGGGTAGATTGCTTTTTTTGTGAACGCCTTTAACCATTTAGACAGGATTAAAACACTAGCACTGCCAAGAAAAATTTTTTTTTGATGAACTAAGTAAGTAGATTTATCACAATTGATTTTTAAGGGTGTCAAAATAAAAAATATTTAATTATTAGTTATTAGGTCATATTTATACTAATTTTCTTAAAAATTTTCGCGTGCGAGCAATAATATGAAGCAAACACTAATAAAGTAAAATTTAACACAATATTAGTATTTTCTTCATATTTTAAATTATGGAGTTCCACTTAGTAAAGGCAGAATCTATTCAATGCTAGCAATAATATAAATATTATAAATTTTAGTTTTAGTTTGTCAATTTTTTTTTCTGGGAGCTGGGAGCGCTGGTTCCTTTTTCCTGGATTATTTATATTGGCTCTCTTAAGACGAATTTTGCTTGCTCCCTAGAGGGTGGTTTTTTTTAATTTGTGTTACTAACAATAATAACCCCTAAAATATCAAATAGAATTTTTCAAACGTTCGATCTATATGTTTGATACATAAAAAATTACTAACAGTGAAACTACGCAAAATTTCTGCTCTTAATGTCAATGATTACAGACACCCAGATTATTCTAAATTATTTCTGTTCATTCCTTTAATTTTGAGTACGGACCAAATAGGACATTTTTTAAAATTAAAAAATCTAAATCAATTATGTTCTCTTAAAAAACTTATTGTAGGTACATACAATATGTATGTATATACAATAATTATAAATCATCATTTACAATGAAAAACTGTCAAAAAATCACCCCTAGTTTAATTCACCAATCGCTAAAAAAAGTCAGTTTTTCAAAAAAAGTTTTTTTTCTTAAACATCGAACTTTTACCGGGCCGTGTGCTTCTCTTTCCGCGTGCTCTCCCGGTTGTTGAAAAGCGTGTTTTCGTTGCAGAACGTCGACGTCGACTGGCGTCGGATGGTCGTCCCGTTGCCGCCGAGGGCGTCCAGACGCGAAGACGGCGGAATTCTGCATTCGAAAATTGACGCTTTTATTTTTTTACTCGACATATTATAGTTGATAACTCTAGCTATGAAATTATATGAAAATTAGATAAAACACAAAGAGTAAATAAGTTCTGGCTTAGGCTACAATTGCTTCTAATTGGGGACGGAAGGTAATGACGAGGAAATTAAAAATATTACTTTTTAAACATAATCTAAGTAAAAATAAAATAACAGAGAATTTAAGTATTTCGGAACTTCTTTTACAAAGGACTTATTAAGCTTTGACTCTATTAGCTTATTCTTCTTTCGTTAATTTTTCCTTTATTCTTTCATTATTTTTAAATTACATAAATCCAAGTACTGTGTGTATATTGATTTTGTGAAAATGTTTATAGATTTTAATATTTCATTGTAGAAATAAATTAGAAATCCTGACATTCGTCTTAGTAGAGAGGTAGAAATCAAATCGGCCTTAATTTGTCCATTCACAAACATCTAACGGATCGAGTGTAAACTGCAAGAATTATTAACAGGAACCTGTAACTACAGCCTGATAGTTCGATTGGAGTGAAGCTATCTCGATCGGAGACAGGATTTTTGTTTTATGGATCAGGATGTTAAAACCGCATTTATATTTGGTACAATTATTACTTGTAATTCGAAACCCTGATTGTACAATAATTATTTCAATACCCGAAATTGTACTAAATTTGACGTACACCAAAAAAAAATAGAAGATGAGGTAACTGTTCCCAATTTCTTAAATTTTGTCTATTTTTAGCAATAGAAAGCAGGTGCGATGGCTGACGACGAAAGAACAAAGAAAATATATCCTTCGAGAAGGAATCCGCCACAAAATAGGCCTACACCGGGAGTGCAAAAGGCAATACAAACTTTCGGTGTAAGGGATTTAAGGGAAATCTTGGATAAAAAGCGTCAAGAACAAGGGGAATCCCAGGGACATGGAGTTTATGATAAGGTATATTTTTACAAATTTTTTGCATACTTATATAATGTTTTATGTACATGGATTTAATTTCTTTAAACATTTTTATTGTAAATGTAATTGAGTTTGTAATTTGACTGATCGCTGTCTTTTACAGAGACCTGAGCCCAAACAGGTAAATCTTCCACCACCTGATCCCTCCTACAACTATCTCAAAGATCCTACCAGAGATACTAAACCAAGACCTCTGCAAAAGAAATCGGACCATGACAAACAATTCGAAAGGCCTGTTGCTAGAGATAGAGAAACAAATCCACATCACCCTCGTTATATTAGAGATGAAAGATACAATAGAAATAGGGACTTTGTACCACAAGAAAGGATACTACATAGTAGAGATACTAGGCATCAAGAAAACAAGGAAAAATATCAAGGGCACAAGGAAAGGTATCAAGATGACAGGGAGAACACTAGTATGCAAGAAAAGGGGGCTTTAAAGCAAAACCTGAATTCATCTGAGGTTGCCCCCAAAAAAGAGCTTCGCTTCTCAGATACTCCCACTGTTAAAGAGCAGCCCAAATATCAAAGAGGTGGAAGGGGTGGTTCTAGAAGTAGAAACATGAGGAGGGAAGGTGGTATACCTAGGGAGGTAAAGGATGAAAAAATTGAAAATCCCTTTAATATAAAAATTGAGCTAAGCACAGCAACTGGCCTGAGGAATTGTACTTTAGATGAAAATACTAAAATACCTGGTAATAAATATTTGTTTTTGTAATATTTACTGTTTAATGGGTCAAGAAAGGGGTTCAAGTAGCATTTTTTACATTTCATATATTTCTATCTTGTTCCTTCTTTATAATATATAATAATTTTGAAAGTGATAACAAATGAAGTTTGACAGTACATTTTTGTTACTTCTTTTTCAGATATTAAACATGTACCAGATCAACTGCCCCATCAGAAATATTCACGAGGAGGCTTTAGAGGTGGTAAAGGAACATTTAGAGGCAGAGGTCGTGGTAGGGGTAATTTCCGGGGAAGAGCTTCATACAGAGGAAGAGAGCCCAGAATGGAGAATGTGAGTAATGAAAGTTCATTTAATATGGAGGAACTTAAGAAAAGTTTACAGGACAGTGCTGAAAACAAAAATATGGAGCCAAATGGTAATGTGCAATTTGAGGCTAGTAATTATGAGAAAAACAATGAAAAAATCACAAATGAAAATGAGGAGGCTCAAGAAAGTTGTGAAGACATTTTTGAACGTTATGACGACTATGATCAAGACGATGAATACAACGACGCCAACGAAAATTACGACGACGAATTTCCAAATGAATACTACTCGGACTACCAGAACGAATCGACAGAACAAGCCCAGAATTTAGACAATAGTCATACTGATGAAAGTTCCCCAGAATCTGAAAGGTATGACCAAGGCACTTCTGATATTATTGATCAAGATTTAAAAGGGACCATAACCATAACTAGTTCTAAGTTTCAAGATGGGGAAGTGCAGAGATCTATCGAGGTTATACCGAAGGTTGACGGAAAAAGGAATGAGGGAGACTGTGAGGAAGATGTAGAGAAGAAAGGCGGTAAGCATATTATAGATAGTATATAGGGTAGTATACTATAAGAAAACTTTTAAAAATATTTGTTTTACTAATATGTTTAGATATATTTTTCGATGTTTAATTAAAATATTCGCGTTTTCCTATCGCCTCCGGTATCACCGGAAGTAATTATTTTAAATGTAATATATGATTCTTTTTTGTATTTATAGATTTTGCTCAAGATTCTAAACTGACACTTATGAAATTTTAACAGGGTATTGCATCTTAAGAAAAATAGCTAGCACGTTCATGTATGGTTGCTCATTTTCTACACAGTCAAAAATATATCACTTCCGGTTTAACCGGACATCCGAAAGTGTAACCGGAAGGAGAACAAAAAAAATTTAGGATAGGAATGTGAACTTTTTTTTTACCAAAAATTTCATTTTTCAAATACTATATTGCAGAAAGTATTCAGTTTAAACCTTATACAAAAAACGTATACATTCTTGAGAAAAATCCAAAAATGCAATAAAAATAATCATATCTTACCTTTTTATATTTATTCACTCCCAACCCACTAAATTTGTTTATTACTTCTGAGGACGCAAGTTTTATTAAAAGATTTGTGAGCCTAAATGAATTGATATTTTAACCGAAAAATATTTTTATGTTTCGTAGTGAAATATTGCTTTTTACACAAGCTCACTTTAAATTAAGCGATTTAAATTTTAAGGTATATTTTTAAAATATTTCTTGGTAATCTATTTATTATACTATACATATTTTTAAGCTGCCTATTTTATTTATCTTTTATTTTTATACTTTCTGTGAAAGATGTAAAAAATAATATTGATTTTCTTCTAAAATGCGGGCCCATATACAGGTCTGGAAAGTGATTCGTGGTGTGGGTATTTCCTCATAAATAAAATCAATTATATCCGTCCAGATCGCGAGTTCTCACCTTGCTGCTATGTATAAATGGCAACGTTTTCTTATATTTATAATGATAATGATCATTATGCTTATTCCCTTATACACACGCAAATAGCCGCCTAAAGGATTCTCTGCCCGACCTGTATATTAGGGTGGAGTGAAAATATAAAGTTTTCTAGAATAAATACTTGGGAAAAGTTGGTAAGTGTTTTTTAAAACACTCCGTCAAAATATTGTTTGGCTAACTCAACATTTAGAGGTACCCCTGGATGGAGCCCTGGATTTGTTGAAGATTCGAAATATTTTACAAAGGGTACAGAATAGACCCCTTATTAGAAAGAGCCTTTTTGTAACTTTTTCTACCTATTTTTTTTTATAAGTCACTTGGCGCACTTAAAACTTTTATCTGGAAATTCGAACTTTTATACACTTATCAGTTAAATAGCAGCTATTACGTTTTGAAAATTTAAAGATACAAAATTGTATAATTTCACTTCACTCCACGCGTGTATATTATGCATTTTCCTTTATTGTTAAATCGGCACTTCTCTTTTTTTTTTTTAATGCACTGCTTTATATGTGATATTTTGTGTTACGCATGCGCTTTTCTGTTTTTATTATGTCTTTGTTAATTTTTACATCAAAAATTTTCATAAGAAATTTTATACAAGTCTAGTATTGAAAACTGCTAAAGATTTTTGGTTTATGCCAAAAATCTTTAGAAACTTTAGATTATTAGCTTTAATATTGAGCTTTTTAAAATTTAATTATAATGCTATTATAAGAGACAAACCTAATATTCTAAATGCATGCAATTTTTTATCGGCTGTAATTGAAATAAAGCAATATTTAAAATATTTATTTATTTATTATTTATATAACATTAAATAAAATAATCATTGTATAGGCTCTTATATATCATATTTTTATAAATTAACTATATTATGATGGTACTTTAATAAACGTACAGTTTTTAATAGCAAAAAAAGAAAAAAATGTATAAAAAAATAATCTTATACAATAAATTTATATTTAAAACCTAAATTTTAGTTTCATTGTTTTATATTAGAGATGTCAAACTATCGATATATCGATAGCGTCTCGACCAAACTATCGACAGTGAAAAATAAAAATATCTACAAACAAATTATAAAAAATACTCCCTCCGATTAAAAAATGACTTAAAAAAAAAAGAAAACCTTGTCGACCCTACCCTCCATGTAGCTAAATGAGATGTTGCACTATCGACAATTAAATATGTATAAACTATCGATAGAGCGATAGTTTTTTACAGCTATTGATAGTTTGACACCTCTAATCTATATCTACTGACAGGCTCTACCTACCCAAAGGGCAGTTTACTTTTATTGTAAATATGAACAACACAATTCTTTAAAGCACCGTTCTGCGCCAAAAAGGTCGAGTCCCAACCGCTAAAGTCCTGTATCTTGATAAATGATATTTATAAAAGACTAGCCTAAATTTCTCTTTGTTCTAATACACCTATTTCTTAATTAAAAATACATTATCACAATAATACGTTCGTTAGCCCAGTTACAGCACCTAAAAGGCAAGAAAATTTAAAATTTACAAAACAATTTTAAAATTAAACTGAAGGAATTCCTAGTAATTTTCTCATACCGTAAAACATTAAATTGTTTTTCTTCAAATTTATATCTTTACAATTTACAAAATTAATAGACCAACCTCTAGATAGCAAAAATATTCCGTTTATTCTGAGGAGGCTAGAGTCCTTTGAAATTTATGTTTTACAAGATTTTATTTTTTAGTGCTATTTCAAAACACAGCATTCAAAATTTTGATTGCTGAAAAAAATGGGAGAGTTTTTAAAGTCATCTCCCGTCCCTTTATAATGAATACATTAAAAAGAGTTCAAGCGCGTATAAGGCTTTGAATAAAACTTTAAAAACTTGCCCAATCCTAACAAACTAAATGGGCTTTTTCACTATAATCGAATTTATCCTATTTAGCACTATCATCCTAAACTAAAATCTACTGAAAATACAAATCTTACTAGAGTATCACAAACTTTTTCTAGAAACAATTAAAAACACTGCGCGAAAGCAGGAAGTTTAAAAACATAAGGTAAGAGATGTATGTCATCCTATTAACAGCGCAATTCATTTATTTGCCAGTCGTGCGATCAGTTATATTGTTATCTTTGTTTCGATAACTTAAATAGACAAAGACAATTTAGAAACAGGAAACCAGACTCGAGTTCTCAGTCAGGTAGGAGTGCGTCGTTAACAGAGCAATCGGCCGCTGCCATTGCTTGAAATTGTTGTGACTTCGGTGAGTAATTTCGCGTGCTTTTATTAAAGAGCGGAATTTGTTTAATTACTTTCTCAGTAAATAATTGATTTGAGTTAGCGCTGCCTAGCGGGACTCCTGTAATTGGGACGAATGTCTTTACAGGCGATTTCCTCTTAACATTTACTTATTTCTATAAGTTTGTTAGAGGTGCTGGTATGCTCAAGAGTGTCTAACAACGACACAGATGGCGCTCCGTGCCACATCTTACTGGTGTGTCCCACCAAGTGCTGCCTTAAGTAGCTTCGAGATCCCTTTTCTTTTCGTCGGATCCTAGCTCTACTGATGAGTCATGATATGACGAAACGCGTCTAGAGATGGATCTGGCGAAATGAAAAGGAAAATCTTCGTCTTTAAATAATTTTTAGTTTGAAAATATTTGCTCTCAATAGGGTCAAAATTAGCGAAAAAGCCCATTATCTCCCGGGGAAAAAAACTTTCACCTTGGAAGTAGAATCCATATCAATAAAATGATTCATACAGCCTCGCCCATTTAATAATTTATCACATACTTAAAATCAGTGCTAAATAACCTACCACCTACAGCCTAAACCATGGAAAAATAATAAGAAGAAAAATGACACAATAAAAAGAGCTGTTTTTAATTATATTATAGAATAGGACCAAATTAGCAAAATCAATAATACATTCCTGTTCGAGAAGCATTGGTTGGCAGTTACATATAAAGTTATCTACTATTGCTATCCTCCCTATTTTTGCCAAACTTATATTGTATTGCAAAACACTTCTCTAAGGTATGTTAAGAAAGACAAAAATAGGTGTGTCTTATTTGCTATTTACACAAGCATGTACCTCATGTTTATAAACAATAATTCGTTGATATAAACAAAACAGGTTTAGCCCATAGATAAATTACCCTTAGATCCATACAGCCATAAACTAAGTGAACCTAGATATCCAACCTAAATGACTTAAAGCATGGCTCAAAGCCGCGACGTACTGTGACTTTAGACGGATATTCGCGTTTTAATTAGATAGAAATCAATGGTTCAGCTACAGTTTATTCAATTATAAATGCATAGTGCAAATAAACGTCATTTTTCCTCTTACTTACTTCCATGGCTCAAACTGGCTTGGATTTCGTGTCCACATTGTGAGTCTGTACAGGTTGACTCGTAGAACCAACTGTGCCATAGTTGGCAAACAGTTCATCATACTCGTTTTGGTAAAAGTCCGCGGGGACGCTTTGCCCTCCTCGTGGGGAAACCAAATTTTGATATTCGTCGTTGCCTCTAGGGATGATGTACATGCTGCGACCTCTCAATCTGCGACTAATTGACGAACCTACAAAAAAAAATGGTCAGACGAAAGTTGTATCACAAGGGTTCCCTTGCATGGTTAAAAGCATCAAACCAATATCTCTAAATTCTTCTCCAAAGTTACCACCTCCATGCGAAATTAAATCTATTAAATTAGACCAAAAATATTGCATTCTCTTGGCCCGAATCCTTGCCATTATTAATTAATCGGAGTGTCAGAAAAGTATTTTTATTAAAATAAAATAATTTTCAATATTTTCAAAAATACAATGAACATTAGTAATTACTTTAAGGGTTTTCATTGGCTTACATCTTGATTAAAAAACTCAATAATTTGCTTAGTTTTCTTGTAATTCGGGCCAAGATGAACCGCAATTTAACAGAAAATCAAAAAATCTAACTTTTTTTCTTTTTTTAAATATTTATAGAAATTAATATAACACTATACATTAAGTACAAAATTATTTTCAGTAATTTATCGCTTTAATATAGAGTGCAGCGGGTTTTACGAAGTTAGCGCTTCAAGTTTAAAAAGTTTTCATTCACAAATAAAAACAGGAAAAAAATATCGACTAATTTAACAAAAAGTTTTTTTTGCTTTTATTAACTTATAAATAAAAAAATTTTAAACTTAAAATGTAGATGATTGGGCATTTCTTGGATACCACGAAAAGGTAACGAAATATTAATGAAAAAATAAAATGGCAGATGCGCCACTAACCATAACCCTTAACAAGAACAGTCTATACTTACTAACTATTCCTATATGTTCCTGAATGTCCCTCTGGACATCTGATATGTCCCACATAGCCAAAAAAGCGCTACAACACGTTTGGGGTCTCGTTCCTGGTCTAACATATGGCTGGTAAGAAAAGCTGTAATGATGAGCTATAGCTGCTAGACACATCTCTATGCATATTAGAAAATCCTAAAAAAAACGTATGTCAATAAATAATGTATAGAATCAGGCAAAATTAGTAGAGAAAAACCTTATTTGATTTATATTTAAAAATTGATATTATTGTACCTACTAGGGCTGGGTGCCAGATGCACCCAACCCTAGTTGTGTAAGTATTATTACCTGAAGTCTGGTAGACAATGACAAACCATCAGTATCTTGTTCTGAAGAACTTATTGCTCCTGTATATACAAAAAAGGCTATGATCACTCCTTGACTAGAAAAAAAAATCATAGTTACAGTTTATTACCTACATTAATCTTAATTAAAGAAATTTGCCCTTAATAGTCATATAAATATGTCTATTATGCCTTAAATACCCTAAATTTAACAAGTGTTACTTACAAGAATGAAAAAAACACCACCGCCTTAATACACAAAAATTTGGGCAGAGGTTTCATTGGTTGCAACTCAGCCCTACTTGCTTTGTAAAAAAGGACAAGACAATACATTGCTACAAACTGGGATAAGTTATTTACTGCTATTAGATAAGGAAATGCCACATTGCCTTTGAACTGACCATCTCCATAAACATCAAAAACTTTACAGATACTAAAAAATAAAAAAAATTAAGAGTAGAATTTGCTTTTTAGAGTTTTTTTGTAACTTACAATGAAAGTGCAGTTGTTAAGGGTCTTATCACAGTATACTGAAGAATTCCATGCTTACAGATATGGACAAACTCTCTAAAAAGAAATCAAATGTATTTAGCATATAACTACATATTTTAAAATTGGTTCTCTATCCTTTATTTTATTTAAAATAGATATTTTTTTATTACCTTCCCATTTCCCAATCTGGTAGACAACACAAAGGAAATATATGCTTAACCTGAGGCTTCAATTCTAAACTAGCTTCCAAATCCATTTCCATGTTGAGATAGTTCAAAAGGTACTTCATGAAATTGTAGATGACATAGGCCTCGTAACATTCCCTTGCACTGTCTACATATACAGAAGCGGTTGGATAAGTAAGTCCTAACCACTGAAGATTTAAAAAAATTGTAACTTAAATTTGAAAAGAAAATTATTGTATTACTGACTGGGCTAAAACGAGTTATTTCTTTGACTAAAACTTTCTAATAGATGTTAGTAGACTATGATAAACAATTTTCTTAAAAATTTATTATTTCATTTATAAACATTGTTCTTATCTTGCTATTCAGAAGATTTAGTAGCTTATTTTACTTAGTTGAAATTCTAGCTAGTAAATGAATGAAGAGACTCCTAAAACTTACCGCATTTAGTGCATATATGGGAACCATCCACAATATCCTGGAAGAAAGAGCCTAATATAGTATTCACAGTTAAGAATCAGAATTAAATTAAGCAGTTTATTTATATCATTATGACATTATTTAACATTACAACTAAAATTAAAACAGTTTGTTAATCAAATTGTAAAAAATAAACCTTCATCAACAAACCAAACTAGATAATAAACAGTATTCTGAAGAACAAAGAACTATTTTAGGGCAAAAAAACAACACGCTTACCTGATAATATGTTTCTGTAATCTGGGCTGTGTGTAATGTATAACATGCTGTATTATTTCCCATAAAGATATGGGAATAGCGACCAGAACAAAAATACCAGCAATAAGAACCTCTTGGTCATGTCTATGAAACCCATCTTCAAGAGATTTTATAAGGAAGAGAGGTACAAAAACTAGGGCTGCTAGCGCGTACAGGGTAATAAAAAGGGGCCGAATCCATAGTTTCCACCTGGAGAAGCACTCTAAACATTGTTCATTGCACATTTTGTTAATGTCACATTGTTTTTACTACTTAATATTTAGTATAATTATGATAAAAAATTATCGATATTTGTCTTGTTTTTGATAATTAGTTGTTTACTTGTCATCTTGTCAATTTGTTTGTGTCAAATTAATTATATCAGCTGATTTTAGTAAAAAGTTGGTTCGTTAAATCCAGATCCTAATTTCTACAGCTACAGTATTGATCTTGTTGTATTCAGGCAACTAAACATACCGTGAGCGAACAAAGATATAGAGCTTCTTTATATTGTCACAAGATGGACAACAGTGTTTGCTAATGAGTGATTTACTGCGAGGGATATAGCATTCAGATTCAAATGAGACCTCCTAAAACCCCAAAATGAATCTGTGATTATTGTCTACAGAAACCAGATGGAAACCAGAACTACTGTATTTGTTGAAGTTATCTTTCCCACTTATTACTTGTAATTATATATCATTTATAATATATTGGAAAGTTTAGCTGTATTTAAACCGATTTGCTAGCAAAGGCGTCGCGTAACTATATTGGATATATAATCTGCAATAATCATATTATTAGCTATTCGTTGTCATACGCTTCACCAATTACGTATATATAATTTATTATTGAAATTTTTAAATTAATAGAGGAATATAAAAAATTTATGAATGTCGTGATGTCGTAAACAAACAATTATTTTTTTCTCCATAATAACTGTTGTAAATTTTATGTCTAGTTATGACAATGCATTTCATTTTTAAATATATACATAAAACATTAACTTAAAAAAAAACAATAGAAACGATTTTTTACGTTTATAAAATGTGATATTCTGGCCTCGGTCAAGGATTTAATGTAACGAGAGGATGCGTAAAATCAAGTTCACATTCTTTGAAACACCGTTTTTCCAACATTTATTTGTTTTGTATTACATGTTTCTTCTAATTTTATTATTCAGTGGATCCGGCCGGGCTAAAATTGCGGTGTTAAATTGTGATTCTTCTTTACGAATTACAAAACAAAACCAAACAAGTTATTGAGTTTTTTTTTTACCAATGAAAGGGTGCGCGAAATTTATTTTCATGGAGAGAAAAATTCGAGAAAAAAGATAACCCAATTAAAACCCTAAAAATAATTACTAATCATTGTATTATCAAAAATATAGAAAGTTATTTTTTTTTAATAAAAATAACTTTCTAAATATCTCTAATATCTGTAAATTTCAAATTTAAAAAGATTTTTAAAATTCATTATAAATATGGCCAGGATTCGGGCTAAGAGAACGATATATATCTAGATATAACTTCGCATGGAGCTGGTAACTTGCTTGGAGAATAATTTAGAGACAAACTTCTATCAAAATAGCGATTTGGTTCTCTCTGTCTCTCTCTCTCTCTCTCTCTCTCTCTCTCCCTCTCTTGGAGTAGCAATTAGTGCATAACCCTATTATGTGTAGGGTGTATGGAAAAAATAATAATGTATTTTTAATTTTTTGGCATAGCAACCAAATTTTAAAATCATATTTCAGTTTAGCATTTGCATTACGCCATAGAATGCAAATTCCACTTAGAATTTTAAAAATCCTTTTTCTTATCATCATCAATGTTTTTTTTATCCATTCATATACCTAGTACGTCGCGGCTTTTGTAGTAAATAAAAATCGTCATGACATTGAATGATTTAGGAATTATAATGTTACATTTAAATGAATACATAATAAATAAAATTAATATAATACACTTACATAGACATTAACGGCTTGTATAACTTGAACAAAATATATAGAAAAAAAAATCAACATAAAATGTTTTTGTTTTAATTTTATTATATAGGTATCTACCTATATACGGCATTTCACAGTGGATAGAACGTTACACGTTTATGGAAAACGGGGAATAGGTTTCCTTCAAAAATTTGGTTGCTTAGATACACAACCATGGTTTATCGTTTTTAAAATATTTTCTGCCCTTAACAGGTGGCAACATCGTTATATTAAATGGAACACCCTATAAATTATATTATATTCTAATTCCCTTTAAATTTAACGTATATTTTGTACAAAATGTCATAATATGTCTACATTAAATTGTTTTTGAGATATTAACGATTAAAATATGCCATTTTCAGACTTTGACAGGCTGTAGCATTGGAACAACGCATCTAGGAAAAAAATGGTTACAGTTTATATTTAAAAAACTGTTTAATTTGATTTAAAAATGCTATTATATTTTAATGTAAGTTAAAATTTCTAAAAGATTAAGATGTAGTTTCTGACATTAAAGAATATTTTCACATTGACTTTGAATTAATTTACAAAAAGGAATTTCCGTTTATATACATACCGACCCTAAAACAACTCTTTTGATACGCCAATGCTTATCACTCCATCGCTGACATTTAAAAAACCTTGTGATTGGAATCATTTTAATAAATTTACTTAATTTAAAACACCACATTATATCATAGTTTATCTGATATTTACTTTCCAGAGAGTGATGTCTGATATTATATGGTAGATTTAATTTTTAACAGGGAGTCACACTACTATAAAATAATATATAACCCTTTTTATTATTTCAAGTGAATCCGATCCCCTCTACAATTTGCCATGTTAGATTATGGTTCTTCTTGACCCGAATTACAAAAAAAAAATGAGTTTTTTTTTCACCAATGGAAAGGTGAAATCGATGATGGTGTGGGAAAGTTATTTATTTCACGCGGCAAAAAATGCGAAGTAAAATATATATTATCAATTATACCCAATATTAATAATTTACTTAATAAATAGTTTCACTTTATTGTGAAAAAGTTGAAAATATTTTTCTAATAATAATAACTTTTTGTCATCCTTCAATATCTGTAGAGTTTAAATTTATAAATTTTAAAAATCCACTAATAAACATGGCCAGTATTCGAGCCAAGAGAACGCAACATGGAACCAGGTAATCTTGGAGAATAATTTAGTTAATATTGGCCGAATCTTAATACATTTAATTACAAAAAAATGTGCAGGGGCCATACGCGAATGTCAATTTATTTTTTTAAACGTTTTTCTAATATTGGTCTACAAAAAAATCCATCATCGAATTTGTTTCAAGACATATTTGTTTATTAAGAAAATACTGAAGTAATTTTTGTATACATTTAGCTTCCATGCATCTATGATATTAAAGAACGCCAAGATATATAATTCAAAAATAATTTCACTTCGCTTCTGACACCAAAAATCGTTTACTCCCAAAATACTGTCTTATATAAATTGATACCGCAAATACCTTAAAAGTGCCAGGCAATTCCATTCATCTCTGATCCCCTCTTATATAATTATGCAATTCTCTTTAGGTTTTAGGTCCACCCTGTATTGTTTGTGTTTTCAAAGTATAATTGAAATTTTAATTTTAAGCACTTTGAGCCCGTGATGATTACATTATTTATTTTGTTTTTAAATGAGATTGAACGGCAAGCAACACAATCAAAATAATGTCGTCGTTTGATTATGATTACCAGACCGTTTAGTGAAAATGACGTTTATGTGCTCAATGCAACTTTGAACAAAACTTTTCATTACGTTTAACAGGATGTGAGAAAAGCGTTCGATTTTGTTCCATGCGAAGTAGTTGGAAGTTTCAAAATGTTTCAGTTAAGTTAGCTTGTACCAAATATTTTAAAAGTTAAAATGGTCGAAACTGTGTTGGAGCCCCCCGATGGGGGTTACGGTTGGGTGATAGTTTTTGCTAGTATTTTAAATAACGTAAGTACAAATCAAAACAATAATATAGTATATTAAACAAATTTAAATTCCTAAATATGCATAATAACCAAGCGCGGATCATTGGGGTCATGACCCTCCAAACAGAAACACTCTGCTGCTTTGTCACCAGTCAATCAGACAGTGTATTAATTTTTTTATCATTCATCGCATCCAATACCAATAATATGTAATATTATGAAGATATTTTTAGAAATATATTTTAGCAATTATTGCTTTATTATAGAGCTGGGCAAAGCTTCAAGCACCAAGCACATTTCGAATTTAGTAGGGTAGAGTGGGGTAGGTTCGGACAGTTTTTTTCAAATGGCCATAATTTTGAAATCAGTTACATTTAAATTAAATCGAAAATATTAGCAGAACCGCAGATTCACCTTTTATAAATTTAGCGACTATATCTTTTTGACAAAAATGCGTTTTTTTGTCGAAAAAGTAATTTAAAAAAAAATGCAATTTGTCCGATTCTGCCCCATAGTGGGGTACTGACGGACACACCATGGGGAAGATCCGGACACATATTAAAATACGTATATTAAGGTGAAATGACGACCCTTGCTAGTTTAATATTTTATTAATCAAGTCGGCGCATATAAAATGTTATTGGACATTATATGAAAATAAATTTACATTAAATTTTAAAATTCCTGCTGTCCTGAATGTTCCAGGCAAATCTGTGGGTTGTGGTAATTTGCTTACCACATCTTTTCTGGAAATAGTTGAAATATCCTTAACATTTGGAAAGTGAAAGCCACTTTTATACTTCCTCAAAAAATTGACCAGATAATCTCCATTGTCGAATATTTTGTCCACTACTCCAATGAAGTAAAGCGTTCTCTTTTTGGTTGAGAATCTCACAAGAAGATAATCGCCATATTCAATTATTTGATCGTCCAAAATCTGATCGATAGCGTCATAGCCCGATTCAATATCCATCTCCATTTCTGAATCCGAAGAAATATTTCCAAAAAAATGTTGTTTTCCTGTCAAATTGCCTGGCAATTCTATGTCTGATTCAGAAGAACTTTCATAAGCAACTTTTCCCTTTTTCTTTGCTTTTTGGGCACTGTTTTCTTTCTTGATAGTCGATTTGGGTTTTTTCACAGGCGCAGAGTCATTTAATATTTTTCTTTTGGTCTTTTTTTTCTCCAACTTTTCTTTACGGATTTTTTCTAATTCTTCAATTCTACACTTCTCGGGCGTACTAGTATAGATTCTCGACTTGCCCAACCGCGATTTTTTGTTTGTTTTACGAGCGGGGGCTTTAGGATAGGGTCTGATATTTACGACAGATAATATATTGATTTTCGGCTTTGTGGCCTTTTCAATGATCCCATCCAATATTGACCTTACCATCTTTTCCGCACTTTCGTTTTCGTTGTCAACAGTAGGTGTATTTAATACTGCTGGTGTTGTAATAGATGTGTAATTAATGACCAAAGACCTGTCAGGAACGAGGTCAGGAGTATCGGCATTATTTTCTGGATTTGGGCGATCAGTTGCATATCCTCCCATAAAATCGTCATCACTAAATATCATAGAATTAGTGGGCCATATTCCGGTGCTTTCGAAACTCTTTAAAATATTCTTCGGGGTAAAGCTTTGTAAAAATGGATCAGATGTTAATCTAGCAATATCAAAAATAGTAATTGGCTTTCCGGGATTTGCTACAATGTAATCATTAAATGATGCTTTACATCTAGTTTTAAAAGGACCATATATTCCCCTATCGAGTGGCTGCATTTTGTGCGTGCAGTGAGGGGGAAAGGAGAGTAACATAATACCATTTTCCCGACAGTAATTAATTGCTTCAAGGCTTGTATGGGTCTCATGATTATCTAACAATAAAAGAATCTGGCTAGTAGGACTAGCACCCGTATGTTTTTGAATATGCCCTAATAGTTTTATAAACAATTTTGAAGTCATCCAACCGGATTTTTCAGCATATCCGATTGCACCAGGAACAGCACCAGTCATAAATTGATCTTTCATTCTCACTCTTGGGAATACATATAATGGAGGAATCGTATTTCCTGACGCTGAAATTGTTCCGCACATTGTTACCAGAGAACCTCTTTCTCCTGAGACACATTGACCTACGCTTTTGGCGCCAGTCTCAGCTATTACTTTTGGAGCCTGTAGAACGGTTGTTACACCAGTTTCATCTGTGTTCCATATTTTATGCGGCGGAAAATGATATTTTGTTTGTATCTCCAAATAATTTTTAAAAAAGAGATCCACGTTTGATTTGTTGAAGCATGAAGCTCGTGCAAAGCTTGTATTCTCTGGCTTGCGATAAGACAGACGAAGATGCCGACTCATAAACGAACGCATCCACTCCACTCCGGCCATTTTACTCTCATCCCAAGTTTTTGGATACTTCTTATCTAAACTAGATGCAAATTCGTAGGCCAATATTCTTGCTGTCTTATAAGTTAATCCATAAAACATCTTCGAAGAGTTTTTCATATATTCTTCCAATTCGGTTTCTTCTTTTGTAGAAAAAACTTGTCTTGTGGCATATTTGCTTTTTTCGTCATCATGATTTGATTCGCTCTCGTTTCCGGAGTCGTCAATGTTGTTTATTCCCTTCTGACGGGCCTGTGAAACATTATCTTGTAGGGTGGATTTGGGAATATTAAACTGACTTGCAGCTATTCTCACGGATATCGTACCTCGTAGCACACATTTTATGGCGTTCCTCATTACCTCCTTAGAGACGATTGGATTGTTTCTCTTCTTTTTATACTTTCTAACCATTCTGGAGAAAAGAACTAAATTAAACAAAAACAAAATTTAATTTGCGTGGGGCAGGTTCGGACAGTCTGGAACTGCCCCATGCGATATGTCCGAACGTGCCCCATATTGCCAGGTGCATTTCTGGCGGCGAAAAATCCTTTAACGCATTTGTATTGCAATTTATTTTGAGGTTAAGTGTTGGAAAACAAGTTAATATTGGTAAATTTGGGCAATATCTTACCTTAAATTTATTGGTAAAGATGTAATTCCTTACGACTTGCGCAACTTTTCTTACAACAGCAACGAAAAATTTAAACAAATGTCTATAAAATCCGAATAATTATTGAAAGTCGAACAAACTCCACAGCCACGGCCTATACAAACGTAAATGAACATTCTTTGGTTGGCAAGAATGCAAGAAGTTAATTTTTTCGCGGTAAATTTGAAATGTCCGGAGGTGCCCCATGTCCGAACCTACCCCACCCTACCCTACTTGTAGTTGTGCCCTGTTCTGCTTTATTATAAAATTTAGGGCTAGTGACACATTCGACTTTTTGATCAATATTTCGTATTATCCAAAAGCGGTGAATTATAAAAAACTAAATTTTATGATATTTGGCAAAATTGTTCATTCTGCTTTTATTATTAAGCCAATGGGGAGGAAGGGGGGGGGCAGAAAAAGCTTCCTTCCACCCCATTAAATATTATAATAATTTGATATATAGGTACCCCTTTTACTTTTATTCCCATTGTTTTTTTTTTAGTTTCTTATGGTCCCCCTTATTCAAAACCTCGGCCTTATCATCAAAGATAAAATGCAAGAAATAGATATGACCATCACGGAAATGCTGTTCACCCTTAACGTGCATGCCTCTTTCGGCCAAGTCACCGGATTAATCAATAGCATACTACTCGCCAAATTTGGTTTCAGGAAAGTGAGCTTGGCTGGAGTGACTTTTGTGTTTGTGGGTCTTAGTTTGACATCTTATATACATAATTATGTTGGTTTTATGGCTGCCTTTGGACTTGTAGCAGGTAAGGAATGTATTCACAAAGATTATATGATCTGTTTTACTTAATAATATATTATTTCAGGTCTGGGAGTAGGTTTGAATACATCCTCTTACACCTTGGCCATAAAGTCTTACTTCACATCAAATCAGAACAAAGCCATAGGTCTGTCCATGACATTGACCGCTTTGGGTCCAATTTTGATGCCCCAAATTATTAACGTTCTTATTCAGAATTATCATCCAGATGGAGTTATATTAATACTAGGAAGTAAGTAAAAATACCTCATCAACAATATAAGAAAGTTATAATTTTCAGATAAAATATGTTGAAAGACGTGTTTTTCAGTTTAACTCTTATTTTCGAAATGAATACAGAGTAATGTATGCTAGCGTAAACGGGCCATCATCATGAAGAATTATTTACTTCCAATAGAAACGTTCGACATCGACGATGGTCCTCGAATAGTTTGTTTGTAAACAAATAATTTTTTACATCTAAAAAATTAATTATATTTATAAAAATAGCATTTTGGTTTTAATATTTCTGGACTTACTTACCCAACTGTGATTTTTCAAGATTTCGATTGAATTAGTCGCGACGCTAATTATAAAAATTAGCGATTATCCTAATTATGTTTTATTAAAAAAAATTAATACTAGGCAAGGTTGAGCCATACGCCGACGCTATCTTTATGAGCCCACTATCACGAAAAACTGATTGTGAATAGTTTTTGTGCTCGGAAAAAGTTACCAGTATCAGAATTGAAAACATTAATGCTTTTCAATAGGCAAGAGAACGGTGGTTTTCTTAATTAAACACGCTGGTTTGTTCAGACTAGGAAATAAAATTTCATGAATGAAAACAATGTAGATTTAAGTAAATGGTTGCCGTTCTGCCCTTCTTTCGAATTAGGCTTTTTTCCTCTTCGTTCGCTGCCAGGGCCATTCCCGAGGAGACCTACAGTTTAACGTGGATTCCGAACCACGATCCTTAGTCATGCGACACCCTCCAAGGGCTATCAACCCTTGGTTTATTGCCATTGCTTGACCTACCGATTGGGGAGTGTCTTCCGTACCCCACGAGATGTCCGATCTCATCCGGCCTGGTTACCGGCGTGAATGGGGTGGGTTGGGAGATGATACCTTTTACACTCTTTCCTGCATTCTTAAATCCACTAAATTTCGGACATACTTTTTTTTATTGTATCTACGTATGCCGCGACTCCGGGAATCGAACCCGGGTCGCCGCGGTCGAATGCCAGTAGCTCTACCTCTGAGCCACAACCGCGGTCTAAATAAATGGTAAAACATAACAAGTGATACGAACTTTAAATAAACCTTCAAAGATAGCAAAAATCTATTTTAGTAAATAGATTTGAATTCACATATTTTATGTTCGCATTGTAGGTATTGTCGCTCACGGTTACATAGCGGCACTCCTTCTACAACCAGTAAAAAAACACATGATCAAAGTTACAAAAGCAATAACGCTCGAATTTCCAGAGATTAAGGAAGAGAAAATAGATTTAAGTGACGAAGAAAATTTGGAGAATGAAGCACTCGATGAACTGCCTCAAAATGGACCGGCTAGACAATACCAATTATTGTGTAAGTAAAAGAAATAATAAATACAAATCCACTACATTTTATTTTGCCCATAAAATTTACATTATTATAAATTAAAACATAAATCAGCTAGCTAAAGTAAATATGCAATTTTCTGCAAATTAATTTATTGTATTTAAAAAAACAATGCGCAGTGTAATGTTTTACGATATTACATGTTTTTTATCGTTGATTTATATCGTCAGTCCAATACAAATAACGTGGATATAAATTTTTTATTACTTTATTGGGTTCTTTTTGTAAAAAAAAACGCTGCAACTTAAACGCTTACTTTCGTAATTAGAATGGAAAAGAATTATAATTATCCCTTACGGCCCAGGAAGAAAAAAAGATATAATATGCAAGATGTTAGTGAAGAAACCCCAATGATATACCTAATAATAATAATTCTAGAAATCACATTAGTAAATACTCCACATTCATATCAAAAATATACATTTTTTGCAACCATTTACACAAAACCTGCAGTAATGTTTTGTTTTTAGTCCCACCAAGAGAGTTCATGACGAATCGCAGATTTCCAGGTTTTCGAAGAAAAGATTCCGTGATATCCATAAGTTATGAACAAGAAACCACTGCTATAATGGGTCTAGATTCTACGTTAGGAGGAAGCATATATTCTTTAGAATCAGGTAAAAACATTACTTAACCCATAGTACATAGAACAATAGTTTCTTACTCGTCTATTCCCTGTTTCTCTTCTTGCTTTGATGCTTTTCTCTATCTCCTCTTTCTGCAATCAACAAAATACCTAATCATAATGATGAAAAATTATTTTTAGGTGGTCAACGCAGGGCGTCATTTATCCCTCCCCAAAAAACCCTCACCAAAACAACATGGTGGAAAAGTGAAGAGAGTATAAACCTGGATAGTTGCTATAACCTCTTTGACGAAAAACCTCCCGAGGAAGAATCTAATAATAAAAACAAAAAAGATGAGCCTACTCGCCATCACAAGAAAGAAAAAGAAAATCATATTAGCGAAGAAAAAGCTACTCTGCCAAATAGTGTCCCGTCAGATAAACAATTTTATTTTGAAGAACACAAGATCTACAGAGATTTGAGTTTTGATATTCAATCGTTGCCATGGCATAAAAGGTGGTTTTATTTGGTTGTGGATCTTTTGGGATTGGATATTTTTAGTGATCTAAGATATGTCAGTATCATGTTAGGTAAATTGAATAATTTTGCGTTCATGGAAAAAGCAAGGTCTCTACACTAATATTTCCATTTCAGGTGTTTCAGTTGCTATTTTTGCTGAACTTAATTTCACAATGTTAATACCGTTTCTTTTGGACGAATATTCCCTAACTACTGCAGAGATAGCAGCTTTTCTATCAGTTCTGGGGGCAGCCGATATAGTTTTTAGGTTCCTAGCTCCCCACATTGGGGACTGCTTTAGATTGCCCGCTAGAACTATGATTATACCAGTTTTAGGGGTAATTATTATGTGTAGATGTGGTAAGTTAGTGTATTTTCTTTAAATTTCCATCCAAACTTGAGTCTTCAACTTCTTTTTAATTTCAGCTCTGTTATTTGTGCGCGATTACCCAACAATTTTAGGAATAGCTTTCCTACTGGGTTGTATCAAAGGCCTGAGAGTGGTCTACTTGTCCTTGGTTATCCCTAGCTACGTCCCCAAAGAGAGACTTGCTTCAGCATCTGCAATTCAGATATTTGTCAATAGTTTCATGTCGCTATTAGGAGGATATATTTTGGGTAAGTTAAAAGGAAAAAATTACGAGGGAATGAAGTCGTAACTGCTATCCAGAAAGGACATGGTTAATACTTGATGGTAAAGTCTCTTCTTCCTTTCTAAACTTATATATTAGGTCTACATGTTTTGGCCTGAGGAGGCCATCATCAGGGCGTTTTGTAAAGCACAAATGAAATATTGTAGAGCTAGTAAGTGAGTATTAATAATTAAATATTGTAAGATATAAAATAAAATGTAAGGGCTAAACATAAAGACGACATATTCTTATGTATGATGATGGCTCTCTCAGGCCGAAGCGCATAGCTTCACTTTTACCCTCCAGTATAATAGGGAGGGCGGCTACAAAAATGTTCTTTCTAACAAAGCAAATTATCTACTTTTTTTTGATAATACAGTATTAAATACTGTTTTTTAAATTGTTACAATTTGTATTTTAGGTGTGACCAGGACATCTACAGGAAGTTATGTCTACTGCATCGTTTTCTTCGATTGTATTACTGCCGTAACTATTCTAATGTGGACCAGTGATATTTTGTACAAAAAGTTTAGGAGAAGAAAACACATTGAAAGGCCGGTAATACATGAAGTCATTACCGGAGAAGAGATATATTAGATAGTTCTTTATTATTATTTAAAAAAATGCGTTTAATAGAGGATAATACTTATATAGGATTTTAAAAATATGAACTGAGAGATTATAGCCCAATATTTTAAAGAATTTTAAAAATGTAAATATATAGATTCATTATAAATAATGCGTTTGATTTTCATTATTTTGAAGTAGGTACCTAACACACAGTATCTATGAAATATGAATATTTCATTGTTCTAGAGTAACCAATTCTAATACAGGCGCGGATCCAAGGGGGGATGGTAAGGTTGTTTCGCCCCCCCCCCCCTCCCCTGAACCTCACAAAATGAGTGTTTTGTTTACTTTGAGCCTTGAAAATTGTAGGGCGTATGAAGGGTCAGTATTTTTTAGAACTCACTTCTGGGAGTAAGAAGATTTTTAGAGCCGGGATACGCTCTTTTTTTTAAGTCAGTTTTTTTAGTCGCCCCCTTCCCCTCAGCAAAATCCTAGATCCGCCACTGTTCTAAAATTTCCATTTAAAAGTTCTTCGAAGAAAAAGCCAAACTTATCCTTTTCGCTTTATTCAAAAAGAGGCCAAATACCCATCCTTGAGTAGCAATTACTTACAGTTTTGAACTAAAGAAAATTTGATTAATAAAAGCAAAACACGAGAATTTGTCCATTTTTCTTTTTCTGCTTTTATTACTTTAGAAATTCAAACTTGTTTAACTTTAAGTTATAGGTAATTATGCTTCAAATATGGGTATTTGGATTTTTGGATAAAAGGAAAAACTAACGAAACATTGATCAAAAAACGAAATGGCGAATGCGTAACTAGACCTCAGTCTTAAGAAAAAGCTAGCATTGGAATCATGTTTTATTTTAGGAATGGTAAAACATGTATGTACTTGAATTAAGCGTATTATTCTTTACTTACATGGAAGTGTTGCTTTTTTCCTTATATACCAAAGAAAGATTTTTTAAATATCCCCTGTAGCTATATTAATTTTACAATTACACAAAAATACTCAAGATAAAATATTATAAAACAGACGAACGATAACAGAGCGAAAAATAAAAACATTCCGATTACGTATTATCTCGAACTATTTTTAACCAACTTTTCTCCAATTTTCGGGTATCATTTATATTGAATACTCTAGTTTAACCTATTTTTTTGAAATACTAACACAATGGTAGATAAAAGAAAAGCAAAAATTATCATAATTGGTGCAGGTGCATCGGGTATAGCTGCAGCTACAAAACTTTTAGAAAATGGGTTCAGTGACGTCACGATTTTAGAAGCCGAGAATAGGATTGGGGGTCGAATAAATTCAGTGGAGTTTGGAGGGAAAGTAGTGGACCTTGGTGGAACATGGGTAAGCCACGTAATGTGTACTTATTTGATTACTTAAATTATATTGAGGGGCAAAAGACTCAAAAGAGGGAAGTCATTAGTCTATAGGATGTTCCAAGAAACTATAGAACTGCCTACATTCATATTTCTTACAGGTACACGGGGAACGAGGCAATATAGTTTACGAAATGGTAAAAGATCTGGACCTTCTTAGCCCATCGAAATTGCCACAAAATACAGGAATGTCATTTTTCCTCATGGACGGCTCGGTGCCTGATAAACATATCACTGATAGGTTGTTTACTATTGCAATGGATGTAAAGGATGATATAGAAAGTGCCAGAAAGCACGGTGGAAATTTTGCCGACTATTTCAGTTCAGAGTAAGAAGATTAAAATTATTTAAGTAATTATATACTCCCCTATACAGAGTGTTATAAGTTAAATATATTTAAATGGATGACTCGTGCTTATAGTCCTAGAGGAACAGATCATATTTTTTTTATTTGACCGTCTTCAAAGCTAAGTAAGAGCTCCTAAAATCAGCCAACATGTGCTGCCAGTGCTCAGAAGCTGCCGACAAGATAGTTTATTGATAGATATATTTATATTTTTACAATATGTTCTTATATTGGGTTGATGAATGGTGAATACACCATTGATAACTGAATTTTTTTATCGTTATTCTATTTTTTGATTAGATACAATCAAAGTGTAAAAACGCTCTACCAATCTAACGAAGAGGCGCTACATTTAGCAAAACTAGTTGAACAGTGGTTCCAAAAGTTCATGGTTCTGTTGAATCCTGCTGAAAGCTGGGACCAGCTGTCAACTACCAGTCATTATGTCTTTAAGCCCTGCGATGGAGATCAAATGTTAGGATGGAGGAGCAAAGGGTATAAAACAATAATAGATGTTATGACTGTGAGTATAGTTTTATACAAAATAAGACAAATCACTTTATTGTCTCTCCGTCACTATCTGTCGTCACATTTTTTCTTAGACGCCATTTATGGAAGAGTTCTAATAAAAAAGGTTTACGAGAATTTGACTAAGTTTAAAAACTTTCTTTTAGAAAAAAATTCCTGATCCTTCTAAACAACTACCACTAGAAGAAAAAGTATTTTTAAACAAAGAAGTTAACAAGATATTGTGGGACCAAAATAGCGATGAACAGGTCACAGTCAAATGTTCAGACGGATCGATATATACGGGCGATCATGTGATAGTGACTACATCAGTTGGTGTGCTTAAAGATCTGCATAAAAAAATGTTTGTACCGGGTTTACCAAAATATAAGGTGAGAAACTTTTCAAGGAGTGCAGGTGATAGTCTAGAGGTATGCACTAAATTATTGAGTTAAATACATTTTCAGATAAATTCAATAGAAGGTGTTCCTCTGGGAACAGTAGACAAAATTATTTTGAAATTTCCTAAAAAGTGGTGGCCTGATACCATAAAAGATATCAGTTTCTTGTGGTCGGACGAA
The DNA here is from genome assembly GCA_935413205.1 of Polydrusus cervinus. Lineage (NCBI taxonomy): Eukaryota > Metazoa > Arthropoda > Insecta > Coleoptera > Curculionidae > Polydrusus > Polydrusus cervinus. The sequence goes on from OW284514.1 coordinate 2,603,369, forward strand.
GACAGCGAACAGCTGGTTAAAGATTTTAGTCACGGACCTGTAGTAAACGGAAGGTATTTAGTTCTAGAAATTATTAATTAAATTCAACAAATATAGTCTGCCTTTAAGTAAACTAAATTGTTAACTTAAACACATTAAGTTGGTACCGAATTCAAATAAACAAAATTGTTCAGTTTTTTTTTTAATTTGCAGATCATGGGTAGAAAACCTTTTTTCCTTTATAGCGCTGGATAGTCATCCCAACGTACTTCTAGGATGGGTCAATGGACCAACAGCCAAATTAGTGGAACTCCTTTCTGACGAAATAGTCATAGAGGGCGCCATGTATATGCTTAGGAAATTTGCAGGCAGTCAGTACGATATTCCTGACCCTGACAGTATGATCAGGTAAGAAAAATATTTCAATCAAAAAGTTTCGATCTCTAGACGTCTTCAAGTTACTTAACTCCTAATTATATGTTTTAATTTTAGGTCAAAATGGGGTAGTAACCCTCACTTTAAGGGTTCGTACGCTTACGTCAGTGCGGAAATGGAAAAACGGAAAGCGAGCGCGGAAGATCTGTCAAAACCGTTAACAGTAGACGGTAAACCAGTTGTTCTTTTTGCCGGTGAAGCCACACATGGATACTTGTTTTCCACTGTGAATGGGGCAATGGAAACTGGATATAGGGAAGCTGATAGGGTTTTGGAATTTTATAGTGACTAGTTTTAATCTTGTTTGGGGGAATATTCTGTCTTAGGGGTCCATCATTTTGCATTTTTTATGATTCTTCTATTAGGTTAAATATCTAAACTGTAGCAAAATAAACGTATTTTACAATTCAAAATATTAAATATTTATTTTCTACTTACAAAACTAACTTCTGGGTAACTTTATGTTGAAATTTTTCTTAAAGAAAAACGAACATATTTTTTAGCCGTTTTACCTTAAGATGTACCATAAAGATGCTATAGCCTGCCAAGGTCCCATAAGTGTCATTTTTTCAAAACCAGTAACTAGAGAACTATTTAGTTTAGACATATGTTCTACTATTATAAAGTCTTGAGCAAAATTCAAAAACACAATAAAAATAATGTCATATTCAAAATAACAAAGTATACAGCTAGTTCCGGTATAACCGGAAGTGACAGGAAAATGTCAATATTTTATTTGAAGATCGATAAATAAAGTATCAAGGTTTCAAGAAAGAAAACGTTTTCAATAGTTATAACGAACGCTCGACGTCATTCACCCTGTATATCTTGAAATTAATTTGATGACTTTGGGTCGTTTTTGATTAAAGGTTATAAAATGCTTGGGACAAGTATAAAATATCCAAAAGAGATGGTAGATTCATCGGAAAGCGGGTCTTAGCAGGAGAAAAACTTAGGACAGATTTGTTTATTTGCCATACCATTTAATTTATAAAATGAGATTTTTTGCATGCAGACCTCTTTTGTATAGAAAATGAATATTTAATACATATTATTCAATAAATGTATTAGTAAAAATGAAATAGTTAATAGAAAAAATTATATAGTTTATTCAGACTTTCCACAACAATAACGTTATTTTAATGCTGATAATAATTTAAAAAATTTGAACTTAACAGTCTGAATCCAAGTTTCCTTCCCAGGAACCTCCTTTTCCACAAATTAGTTCAAATCTATTTTTATTTTGACAAGTAACTGTCACAGCATCTCCAAAAAGGTAAGAGTTTCCTTCTATATGAGCGTTGGAAGACACTGCAGGCTTACCACATGACATTCCTAAAAATTGCATATAAACAACATTATAGTGGATCCGAACAATATTTCTCCAAAGTTAGCAGCTCCATGTGAAATTATATCTATACAGGGTGGTCCGTAATGATGTGCCAATATTTTAGGGTGTGATTTCTAAAGTCATTTTATGAAGAAAAATTCATATAAACATAAAAATAAACGGCCTAAAAATTTTTGCCACAGGGTGTTGAGTTATTTTTTTTTAATGCGTTTTTAGTAATATCTCCGAAAGTACTTTAGATAGTATTTTCAATTTTGGCATGTGCTAATAGGATATAAAACCACATGTTTTAGTTATAAAAGTTATTTTTTTGTTCCACCAGTGGCGTCCCTGCAAACATTTCCTCTGATATTTTTTAGAAAAAAGTGGTACGCCACTGACATTTTTCCATGTGGATATCATTTCTGATTAGCCTGGTCAATTCTGCATAAAATTAGTTTCTTGTGATTTTCTCCTCGGGCACACCGTTCTTAACTAAAATAACTAAATTAAATTAGACGGGCGGAAGCATGCCTATTAAAAAATAATAAATGGGGTCATTTCCGACAATTTTTTGTATTATCAATGTTAATAATAAAAAATAGTAGAGCTAATTTAATTATTTTAATTAAGAACGGTATGCTTGACGAGAAAAACGCTAGAGACCATTATTATGCAGAATTGACCAGGCTAATCAGAAATAATATCCATATGGAAAAATGTCAGTGGCGTACCACTTTTTTTCTAAAAAATATCAGGAAATGTTTGCAGGGACGCCACTGGTGGAACAAAAAAATAACTTTTATTACTAAAAGATGTGGTTTTATGTCCTATTAGCACATGCCAAAATTGAAAATATTATCTAAAGTACTTTCGGAGATATTACAAAAAAGCATTAAAAAAAAATAATTCAACGCCCTGTAGCAAAAAATTTAAGCCGTTTAGGACATATGTTTATATGAACTTTTCTTCGTAAAATGACTTGAGGAATCACATCCTAAAATATTAGCACGTCATTAAGGAACACCCTGTATATTAAATTAAAAACATTGCGTTCTCTTGAAGCGAATCTTGTCCATGTTATTAATAGATTCTTAAAAACTCATTAAACTTGAACTCTACAGATATAAAATATCTATAAAAATAATTCTCAATATTTTTTAGAATACAATGAATTTTAGTAATTGTTTTAGGGTTTTCATTGGCTTATATCTATTTCCTGCATGAAAATATCTTTCCCACACCCACATAAATACCACCTTTCCATTGGTGAAAAAAAAATCCATAATTTGTTTAGTTTTTGTTACATGGCAAATTTTAGTGCGATGTATTTAATAATTTTCTGTAACGATCGACAAAAATTTTAGGTTTAGAGCGAGAGGTTTGCTTACTGTTGCATTTAGCTTGCATTCTGCTCCATTTTCCGGTCATTGTGCACCTGATGACACTGTTGCCGAACATCTTGTACCCTTCTTCACATTGATAGCTCAACATATTGCCGAAAGTATAAACATTCATCGCTAATTCTTTATGTTTAAGCACCATGTTCTTAAAAGTGGGAATTTTAGGACAAATAATGGCTACAAAAGAAAAATATATAAAAAAACATCGCAAAAAATAATTATTACGCCCTAGAAAAATCATTGACATGAGACATAAGTAGAAAAAAATAAAAATCGACGAACTAAAAGTTTTAAAACAAATTTACCACCCAAATAATTTGTACACACACCTTGACACGATATATTAGGCTCAGTCCAGTATCCATCAATAATACAAGTAGAGACATTCAGGCCTACTATCTTATACCCAGGCCGGCATTTGTACTCTACAAAATCAGTCTTACCAAGTGTAGCTGAGTCAAGGCTATCTTGATCTATGTAACTATTGTTGGGGGCAGCAGGAACAAGATTAATTGGACAACTTAGTTGTGACGTAAGTTTTTCTTTTGGTTCCCGTTTTGGTTCCTGTTTTGATTCCTGTTTTGATTGACAGGTAGTATTAGGGTGATCCCATAAACCTTAAATAATTAAATTACAGTCTTTAAAAGACCTTACGTATTTTTATAATTTTTTAAATTTTTTTCCTTTTAAAGTTTCAAAGTTACTTGAACTAATTCTTGGGAGTAGACGTATCGTATATTAATAATAGTTCAGGGTAAACCGTCTTTTAAAAAATCATGAACTAGCTCATTTCAAAGAATAGTTCATTCGAACTAGTTCTTTCATGAACTACATATTTAGGTATATTCTTACCAGTTTCAAGACAAGTAAGTATACCATCACCTGACAACGTCGCATTACTAAAACAACTTATACTTATTTCAATTCCAATATCAACGGTGGTCGTTTCGACATCTGCGACATCTTCAGATAAAATTTGAACTTCACCATACGTAATGTTTGGTAAGATACACTCCACCCCTAAAATGACCATAACTTTCATTTAAAGTTAACTTTTATTTTTTATTATTCATACCAACACATTTTGGTTTTTCTGGTAACCATTTACCATCGTTCTTGCAAGTAATTGTATAATTTCCAACCATAGTAAGACCTTCGTTACACTGATATACAATCTGGTCATCGTAATAATACTTAGTTCCTACTGAGTATGCATTTTTTACAAAACCTGGATATCCACAATAAATTTCTAAAAAAAATGTTTACAAAAAGTAGGAAAATTTACGGACCAATACCAGTAAGTAACATATTACAGTACGAAGTACGAGTTTATATGTTTTAGAATGTTAAGAATTTTGCAATTTCTACTCCAATTAGTAGAGTAACAACGGTAGTATTAACGTCTTTGACACTGTATCATCTTATTTACCAGACAGAAATGTATATGATAAATGTATATAGTTTACTTACTTTTACAATAGGGTTCATAAAATCCTTCCCATTTGGACGTTTTGGTGCATTTTCTTCCTTTAAAGAATTGTTTGCTACTGAGCTCGTATCCTTCATAGCAAGAGTAAAATGCCTTGTTATCGGCCATGTTTATGAAACCATTGTATAAAGGTTTAGGATCGTCACATTTTTGGCAAAAGGTGGAATTTATTTTCTAAAAATTCAAAATAACTTATTGTAACTATGCTTCTTGAAAGCTTTTTAAGGGACTTTAAGCTCTTTCAAGGGATGTTCATCCTTTTTTTAAGGGCTTTAAGTTATTTAAACGGACAATTTTTTTTTATGAACTTAGAGCCCATAAAGCGTTTTAAATCCTTTGCAAAGAGGCTTGTGGCAATCTCTTCTTTTTAGATAATTGGACAACGAGCTTTATGTTTAAAAACGATTTGTGGTTTTATACTGTTTGGCTCTTTTTAACGAGGCTCGTGGGCTGGGGCTCCAAGCTATTTTGTTGAAGGCTTGGCCCAGCTCTCATCTGCACGAAACAAAAATGAGGTTTTCTTTAATAAGTATAGTCAGCTATTTTTATTAACCTGTATATTTCCATTAATGTGTTCCTGCATTTCTGGCCAAGCATACAAATTTCCAAACACACTGTCACTACAGTCATTAAAATGATCCAGAATTTCTTCTTCCGTCAAAATATTCGACCAAATGTCAATGTATGCGATATTGCCAACGAAAGACTCTGATTGGCTGAATCTTCCACCTAATACGTCCTGTTCTTGACCAATGATAAGATAACCATATCCTGTAAGTTATTAAAAAAAATTATGGACGCCCCAATAAGATAGATAGATAGTTCCAGTGTCTATTTGAAGGTTGGAGACAATGATGTTTCTTGAAGGATAGAAAATGTTTGGATTTGCATTGTCATTATCTGATTTAATTTACAACGTTTCAACTGGTAAGTATATCCAGTCGTCTCCAGGTGAATTCTAAATAAGTCCAAGTACTACAGCTCTATTTATACTAGTTAGGTTCCTTGAAGCATAACTGCCTTGGGTGCAGCTAGTATAAATAGAGCTGTAGTTATTGTTTACTGTCCTTATTTAGTATTCGCCTGAAGACGATTGGCAATACTTACCAGTTGAAATGTTGTAATTTAAAGCAAATAAAACCAATGCAAGTCCAAAACTCTTCTAGCATTCAAGACAGTTCCAAGTTAATCGATAAAAAAAAATTGGACCCCCACATATAATGTTATACCTCCGATTTCTGTATTTGGTGACAAATCGCTGCCATTTTTCATAAGTTTACCATCGACATAAATTTGGTACATTCCTTTTAAACTTCTCCAACTGACACAAATGTGATGCCAGTATCCGTCGTTCAAAAGTACGTCGGTCACGACGTATTTATTATTTACATACAGAACCAACCTGAAAGAAAATATAGCGAAATAACCATTATTTTTTTTCGTGTTCAAAAATTTTACTTACCCCGTATAATCGGTTAATGTGAACGCGTTGTCTGTATATCTTGTAGCGTATGATAGAAGAGTTCCGTAGTTAAAGTTATCCAAAGTCTGCATCCATAGACATGCTGTTATCTATAAAACATAAAGGCCTTTTTACATTAAGTGCAAGTTGCAAGTGGCAGTAAATGATCGTTTTAAATGGGAAAACTTGCATCAGCTAATTAAAATAGCATCAACTTGCACCTAACTTAAAAAGTTCTTAAAGTAAAAAAAACAATATTGAACATTTTTAGAAGAAAACGTTTCCACAAATTAAACATTTATTTAAATGAATTTATAATAATTACAAAATTATACGAGAAAGTTTATCCTATTAAAAATACTTTCCTACCTCTGTAAGATTTTCCTTAAAACCCCTTAGCCTAACAAAATCGTTAATGTCATATCTTGAAAAATTCAACATATATTTCGTTTCCCTCTGATACTGGCACTCGTGTCCGAAAAACAGTTTTGAACATTCACATTTGTATGCGGCTTCTTCGTTTACACATTTACCATTATTTTTACATGGAGACGATGCGCAATAATTAATTTTTTCTAGACAGTTGAAGCCAGTATAACCTTCAGCACAAGCACATCTAAAAGAAAGACGATTAAGTAAAGAACATATTATAAATAAATATAAAGTTTACAAAAAAAAACACGAGAGATATTGTTGATTTTGAAAGTGAAGTAACAACGGAAGGATGTTAAAAAATGACAAACTATTTTTGGAATCGAACGCTTCCCGGGTTGACTCGGTACTCGATCAGAAATTCCGCATTGGAGGTCGGCTATCTATCCATTTTTCTACAGAGTTATATAGAAATTCCAAAAATCAAACCTGTAGCTATTTTTTGTAGCATTTTCTTCGTCCAGATTTAAACAAATGCTGTTTCCTTTACACGGTCTGTAGTCGCAAGGTAATATGCTGCATCTCCGTCCCATGTAACCTTTCGAACAAATACATTTAAAAGTGTTTTCGTACTCAAGGCAAGTGCTTTTGTTTTCGCATATAACATTTTCGCATTGGTTGATTTTGGCCTCACAGAATTCTCCAGAAAATCCTGCAATAACAAATAAATATTAAGAAAAATTTCATGAAAATACTTTTTTAATAGAGTTTACCTCCTAAACAAGCACAAGTAAATTCATTCTCTCCAATATCCAAACAAGTTCCTCCATTCCTACAATCTAAATTGCATAAGACTTCTTTTTCAAGTGCATTTTCGCAGTACTTTCCTGAAAACCCTTCAGGACATGCACAGAAAAAACTTTCACCTTGCGTAGTACAAATAGCTCCATTGTAACAAGGTTGAGAATCGCAAGCCGTAATCTCTTTCTTGCAATATGGACCTAAAATAACAGGAAACATATTGTGTGTTACCATTTATACATTTATGACTCACATTTCTTTACTTTTTTCAATACTTCTTGGTTTATGATAGTCAACTTTTCAGTTTTTATTGAACGTTTGAAAGTGTGACTATGACTATTTAGGAATATGTTTTAATTGAGGTTTATTATAACGATTCAAATTTTATTTGTTAATATACCTACTTACCAAGAAAGTTTTTGAAGCAATCACATGAAAACTCATATTTATTAACAATGACACAAATACCGTTATTACAGACAGTTGATCCTATTTTACAAGCTTCTGTAGCAGTTGAAATACAGTCGTTTACACTTGTAGCGTGAACCTTTGTAGTTGTATACCCAGGAGAACATGGTATACACCTAAAAAAGCACAAAAAAATTAAAAATACGAAAACTGAATAAAAAATTAGGCCCTTTAATTATTCTTCTACCTAATTTGCCCATATTCCGGTTGGTATGTTCCTACAGGACACGATTTGCAATAAGGACTTAACGTAGCTCTTTCTACAGTGACATTTTTCTGTTTGGGTACCTTAATTTTCTTTTTTCTTGCATGGGTACCAGGGGAACACATCTCTACAACCAAAAATATTATTTTTAATAACCGATTAATCAGATTTGTGACGTTTTTATTACCTCCGCATTCTTTAAAATTTTTGGCATGCATTTTTCGGGTAGAATGATTTGGTGGACACTCTGTACATTGCGTCTGTCCCAACTTTTCGTTATAAAAACCAAAGTCGCAACTCTGGCATATGTTTGACGTGGAATTTTTAAACGTTCCTCTAGGGCATTGAACTAAAAAATATATTTTTAAAAATTGGCATTATATTAACATTTCTTGGTTGTTAATTTTAATGTTACAGTCTCGGTGGCACTAATAAGTCATAAGAGCTGAAAAAAAAGTATAACTCACAATGACAATCAAAAAAACGATGATGTTCGAAAGTCAATGACGAAAATTTCAAAGATCTTAAAATTAAATAGTCAGTTTACAAATTTTTACAATTTCTTTTCTTGGTATATATCCATCGAGACTACACTGAAACTATTTCTTCTACTTTTTTTTACACTAGAAAACTTACCGCATCTATTTTTTCTTGGCAAGAAACCACTAGGACAAGTGAACCCCACTCTTTTCAGTTTAATAGTACTATTAACCCCGTTAATTTTAAACTCTCTTCCTTTAGTTTCATTCATATATCTTCCTCTTACTTGAAATTTAATATTCAATTTTTTTCTGTTCCTTCTGCTGTGTCTTATATTTTTATGCGGGACTTCTTCCAAAGATTGAACGTCTCTTTTAATCACCGTGTTTTCAAACGTGGGTAAAGTCCTCTTTCTCCGACGGTTCGTTAAAATTTTGTTGGAATCTTCTTCAGATTTTTCTACGTCACATTCGGAGTTAAGATCGATTTCACAATGTTCGATACAGATTGTGTTTGTGAGGGATGATTTTATATTATTCTCAATCTAAAATATGTTAATGAGCTTTTTCATTACTATTAAATTTGTTTGATTCAGCACTAAACATCCTGAACTAAAACCTATTGAAAATATATCTCAATAATAAAAATGTAGATTATCAGAATCCATTACAACTAAAAACACAGCGCGAAAGCAGGAAGTTTAAAAACATAAGATAAAAAGAGGTATTCATCATCCTATCAACAGCGCAATTCTTTTATTTGCCAGTCGTGCGACCAATTGTTATCTTTGTTTCGATAACTTAAATAGACAAAAACAGTTTAGAAACAGGAAGCCAGACTCGAGACCTCAGGCAGGTAGAAGTGCGTCGTTTACAGAGCGATCGGCTGCTGCCATTGCTTGGAATTGTTGTGACGTCATAAGTAGCTTCTCGTGTTTTTATCATTTCAACACTGACACCGTAGAAAATTTTATTTTTTCTTTAAAATCAAAATTTAGTGAAAATGCCATTGTCTACAGGGTGTAAACATTGCAAAAAATAAGTTGATTCTCAATAATGAATTTGACTAGCAACCATTATTAGACGTTTCAATGTGTTTATTGAGATATTTTAACACCATTTCAAGAAATGTTGCCATTTCTAGTAAGTAAATAATTATTTTAAGTTTATTGGTACCTCTATTATTTTTTGACTATCGTTGCAGGAAGCGTTCTCTAGTGGTATTCCAATATTACCTTCATGGGTATTTTCAGGTAAAACAGTAACTAAAATAAATATATTTAATTTAAAATCCTGTAGTACTGCCAACTACCAACACAGAAACTTTAGGATTACTTACCAGAGCATTCAGGATACAGCAGCCCTTCAGAATTATACCAAAGCGCATCATCATGACTACAAATGAAGCTGGTGCTGTTTTCCAGGATTGTCATGCTTGAACCTTGAAAAGGAATAGCGTAGCCTTCTTGACAGGTAATGAGACACTGGACACTATTTGATTGGTTCAGGCATTCGGATTGACCATTCGGAGGTGTGATTAGCTCAGGACAATGTGATTCTATAATGATAATGATGCATTTTGTAGGTGAATTTATTTTTTCTTTTAAAGAGTACGTACCTTCTAATGTAATATTAATCCTGCAAATATTTATATTTCCAGATGAATCGCTTGCAGTATACGTCACCAGTGTGGTTCCTAAATTGAAGATACCGAACTCGTGGCTTTTTGTAATAGTAAAGTTCTGTGAGTTATCAAAGATATTGGGTTCATCCCAAGTAATATTTTCATCAGTTTTTGAGCTAACTAAGAATGTTGGAGGATTTATACAACCTTCGATTGTTGGAGGCTCCTTATCTAAAAATAATAAATATATATTATTAAAGTGAAGTGGGAGAAATAGGGGTAATTTTACCCCCTTCCCCTAAGATTGACCGAATAAATGTTTTTAAACAAATGTTTCGAGAGGTTTGCATTTCTTCTTCAATGTCTTCGTTTTAAAATCACTTAAAGACGAGAATAATTTAGAATGCTTTTAATGAAGAACTTACCCAAAACTTCGACAAAAAATTTACACTTTGCGGTATTTTGAAAAACGTCTTGAGCAAAATAAGTCACAGGAGTAGCTCCGATAGAAAATTTATAATTTGTAATATTTACAATGCTCGGTTTAATCCAGACTGATACTTCTAATCCTGAATTGTCTAAAAATTAAAACGAATAATTTACTTACAAAACCTTAATATGATGCACTATGTGGTTTACAAAAAATGCATGACATGTAAAATACCTGTAATGTTCGGTTCCTCCCAAAAAGCTTGCCCGTAGGCTGTTCCAGGGACAGTACTTGTAGTAATATTTGTAGGACATTTTAAAGCAGGAGGTGTTACATCTAAAAAATAAGCACATATATTTTATATTCTTTTGAATTTTTTTAATTGCTCCATTAAATTACCAGTACAAACTGTTTCTTCTTCATTTTTACCACCCCAAAGTCCATGGTCGCCACATATTTTTTCTGACGAGCCAGCAGCCTCAAATCCATCATTACAAATGATTTTGCATTTTTTCGAAAAGTCCTGCTTTCCAGATGTACAAGATATTGGTTCAATTTTTCCATATTTAATTTTCGGCAATTTATGACATTTAATTTCTGAAAAATAATTTTGTAAAATGTAAGAAAATAGTTATATTGTATCTAGCTAACAAAAAACTCGAACTGAGAGCTATCATTATCACTCCCTCTCTCCCTCTCTCCCTCTCTCCCTCTCTCCCTCTCTCCCTCTCTCCCTCTCTCCCTCTCTCCCTCTCTCCCTCTCTCCCTCTCTCCCTCTCTCCCTCTCTCCCTCTCCCCCTCTCTCCCTCTCTCCCTCTCTCCCTCTCTTCCTCTCTCCCTCTCTCTCTTCATCTCTCCCTCTCTCCCTCTCTCCCTCTCTCCCTCTCCCCCTCTCTCCCTTTCTCCCTTTCTCCATCTCTCCCTCTCTCCCTCTCTCCCTCTCTCCCTCTCTCCCTCTCTCCCTCTCTCCCTCTCTCCCTCTCTCCCTCTCTCCCTATCTCCCTCTCTCCCTCTCTCCCTCTCTCCCTCTCTCCCTCTCTTCCTCTCTCCCTCTCTCCCTTTCTCCCTCTCTCCCTCACTCCCTCTTTCCCACTCTCCCTCCCAACCTCTCCCTTGCCCTTAACAAAACACAAAAAAATACAATACGTTTACAAATAGTCCTCAGTCCATCCCACTGTGCGATTGGCAAGCAGGTCCTTTGCGTGGAACCAATCAGAACGTTCCCTTTCTCACATTTGAAGCTACATACAGTGTCAACCGGAAAATTTTTCTCCAACTTATCATACGTCACGCCCAAGTCGGTTTGCTCGCATGTTACGCTTCCAGATTTAGGGGTTGGTAGTTTGGTGCAGGTTTTTACTAAAACACAAATCAATAATTTAGTACAGTAGTTTTAAAATACGTATTTATTTCTATACCTTCACATGAAGGATCAGAGCCAGTCCATGTCGCGTTTTCCTGGCATAATCTTATGCTGCTACCTACTAAAGTGTAGCTCACTTCACATCGTATCCCGCAGGCGCTATTCAGGACATTGCTGCATTCTTTCTTTTTTACAATGTAACCATGTTCTGGGGCAGTGATTTTTGGACATTTCAAGACTGGAAATAAATTGCAGTAAATTGTCAAAATTTTATTACCAAAACACATTAACAAAGTAGAAGAAAAGTAGGAAAAATATATTTACTTTTGCATCCACCGTTTTCATCAGATTGAAACCCTTTTTTACAAACGCAACTGTCTATTCCAAAGGCAGGGGGAATAGTGGTGTGATGCACATCGGGACATGGTAGACACAAATTTGGTCCATCGGAATAAGTTCCTGTGGTACAAGCTGAAAAAGGTTTAATAGAAATTACGTTACTTTTCGAATCGAGCATTTTTTTAAATAATATTTCCACATTTTCTTACGTAAGCAGCTGTTTTTAAGTCCTGATCCATAATATCCAGGTTGACATATACAAGAATAATGTCCAGTGGTAGTGCCACAAGTGCACAAAGCTTTTTGGTCACAGCAATCGCCGGTTTCACAAAGTTTGTCACATGGTTTGTTGATGCCCAGAGGAATATAATCTCCTGCTGCTAAATCTAAAATATAATTAATACCATTCGAACGTTTAACTTCTTGCAGAATTACAATTAAACGACTTTGTGATGTATGAAACTAAATATTTTTTAAAATGAAAAGAGTTTTGTTTCCCTTCCTTTGTCGAACTTCATCCCTAGACGCGTTTCGTCATATCATGACTCATCAGTAGAGCTAGAAGTCGACGAGTGAAGGGAAACGGTCTACTGTATACAGTCTTCAAAGTATCAAAGAAGTAAACTTCACTTCTTAAATATTTTTTGTTTTATTGCCATGGAGGTATTTTTTACTGTCCCTCGCTCACTTACCAACATGAAGCGCTCTTCTAGCTAAACTTTCAAATTCTTCAAAACTATCTAATAAATAGCTATAAAATTCTCCAGGCGACGAGGACAATTCGTACAATTCCTTGTAGTTTCCATTTCGTATTCCAATAGTAAATATCGAAGTTTGGTTTTTCTTTAGTTCATTTGATAATGGAACTGGACTTCTACCAGTTGAATAACCGTCTGTTACTAGAAATATTACTTTTTTTGAATCGTTGCGCTGAGAGGCATCTAATATTTCCTAAAAAAGGAATTTTGTAGAATTAACTATGTATAAAATTTCATAAAACGGGTTAGCACCTCTGTAGTTTGATTATAGGAATAGGCTTTTTCACTACAATCGAATTTATCATTTTCGGCACTAACATTCTTTACTATAACCTATTGAAAGTATTTCTCAAAGATAAAAATCTTCCTAGAGTGTCCCAAACGTTTTTTGCAAACAATTAAAAACGTGGCATGAAAGCAGGAAATTTAAAAACATACGGTGAGTAGGGATGTATGTCATCCCATTAACCGCGCAATTATTTTCTATAAAGTTTTTTTAATGAATAACTTTATACTTACTTTGGCTTTTTGAAAAGCCCCGGCAGTGTTTGTTTCGCCACCCTTGTATTCTATGTTCATTAATTGTTCATTTAGCAATAAACATTTGTTGTGTTTTGTGGATGGGTTGCTAATATCGTCAATATTTTTTATCTAAAAAAATGATAGGTATTCATTTAATTATTTATATTTATTCACATCCTATTAATTATGGTTTATTTAACTTATATTCAACTCACAATTTTTAATTTGTTGAGGCAGGATATCTATTTTTTAATCAAGATAATAAACCTTCTGAGAGATGGTAATTATTGTACAAAATCGCACCAAGCAATAAAAATGTTGTTACATTTTATTTTAATAAAAAGAAATACACAAAAAACTACTTAAAAGCATCCGACCAATTTATCTAAATTCTTCTCCAAGGTTACCAACGTTCTCTTGAACAGAATCCTGTCCATGTTTATCAATGGATTTTTAAAACTTTTTAAATTTAGACTATAAATATTTGAGACTGACAGAAACATATTTTTATTTCAAAAAATAATTTTAAGTATTTTTACAATACAATGAACTTTAATAAATATTTTTAAGGTTTTCATTGGTTTATATCTTTTTTCTTCGAGGTTTTTTTTTCTGCATGAAAGTAGTTTTTCCATACCCACATAAATACCACCTAATAATTTGCTTAGATTTTTTGTAATTCGAGCCAAGAAGAACGCAGTTGAACACGGCAAATTTAAATTATAAAAATATACTTACCGTGTTGGTGGGAGAACTAAAAGTCACAACCGCCACCCTAGTATGATTATAATCCACTGTGATATCACTCAATAACTTTTTAATAAACTTAAGTTCACTTTTAAAATTATAATCACCGACGCTAGAACTGGCGTCCACCAAAAACACTATGTCCAACTTGTCGGTGACCTTAAAAAAATCAACGTTCTTCTTGAAAATCTCACCCAAAACGTCCAATTTCGATTTAAATATAGCATTTTCCAAATAATTCCCGCCTTTTATTTTGTGTAATTTTTTCTCGCCAAAGTTTAAAAATTCACTATAGTTATTCAAAGCGTCTAAATTTAGTTTTTCTTGATAACAATAAGTTAATTTTACAATAAACAAAGTTACAGCGGAAACGAACAACAGATTATAGTACATTTTGGTGTCAGGAGTACTATTAAGAAATGCAATAATTAGAAATAAACATTTTAATATTGAGAGTGTTATCAAGCGCCACATATGCGTGGCATATGGGAAGTATCACTGCAGGTCAATGTTTGCGGAACTTTTTTTTCATAGAAATTATTAGACACGATAAGTACTGTAAAGATGTGTTAATCTGTTTATTTCCATTTTTTTAATAAATCATGGGCGCCAGCGAAATATTAAGAAAAAAAGTGATAAAGAATTTAATATGTCAAATATATATGTCAATTACAATAGATGTACCCAATGTCCCGATGTACCATTGCGCCCAAAAAAAACTGGGACAGCAAAATGTAATTTAATCTCCCAGACTATTAGCTTTTTTTTTGAAGTTGTAAATTTAATTTAATTTTGTGACTGACAGTGGCGTGTCAAAAGAAATATTTTTTGAAATCGTTAACAACCGAGCAAAAAGAGATCATTTACAACACTTGATTGAGAGATGGGCATCAAATAAGAAACATCGCAGATGAATTAGGGATTAGCAAAAATACCATACCGTGTTGTTGGCTAAGCACAAAATTGCAGAATATTAAAGTATTGTAAGAAAAGCAGGTTCTAGTTGCCCCAAAATTTCGAATGACAGCCAAGATATAGAATTAATTAATTTTCTAAAAGATCATCCCTTCGAAACAGCAATAAAAGCTAAAGAAGAAACACATTTTTCCTGTTCTGGCTAATACAGCGCGTAGAAGAATTCGTTGTTCAGATATAAAAAGTTATTATCCTGCCAATAAAATATTTTTGACCGAACCAAACAAACAGAGAAGAGTAGAATTTGCTTATGAATATATAAATCAAGGTAATATATGGGAAACCGTAATATTTTCCGATGAAAAAACCTTTCAATCATGCCATAATGAGAAAATTCACGTTTAAAGGCCTTCTGGTACGAGATACGATGGAAAATAATATACAAATAAGACTAATCAAAGTGGACGCTTTCCTATAAACGTTTGGGGCTGGATTAGCGCAAGGGGCCCAGGAGTTTGCCAAATAGTGTATGGGAGGTTCCATACACCATTATATTGCAACATAATAAACCAAGTTATGATACCATCTGTCGACGCAGGATATGGCCACGGTTTTATATTTCAACAAGATAATGCTCCTATACATAAAGCCCGCATGGTTCAAAATTATGTAGAAGAAAATCAAATTCGTGTTCTGCCTTGGCCCTCGAAAAGTCCGGATATCAACCCAATTGAAAACGTTTGGGGTGAGATGACAAAATTTATGTATAAACACAACTTCCAGCCTAGAACTCGGGATGAATTAAGCTAAAGGATAAGCATGGGATGCAATGACGCAAGAGTATACGAGAAACCTAGTATTAAGTATGGCACGTACGCAATGTTATCCAGACATTTAATAGTTTAATAGTTCAAAAGCACTTTGCACGATATTTTTATCAACAAAATATACATAAATATTTAATTATTTAGCATATCTTCAGTTAAAGGACTTTAGCTACCGCCGTAATTTTTTTCGCAGCCATACCATTGAAAGCTAGAATTTTTTACAATAAATAAATACGTGTCATAAACAACTTACCGAAAACACAAAAGAGCGATAATAAAAAAGAACTATTTTTACGAATAAATAAATGTTTAAGATACAAAATGACAATCAAAAAACGATGATGTCAATGGAAAAACTTAAAAAAATAATAAAATTAAATAGTCTAATCAATCTGCAGCTCTTCCGTACAATATTTTCTCTGTCTAGCACATTTCATTGGCAACGACGTATTGCGCCATAAAATGCTTTGTAATCAGAAACATTTCAAAAATTATGTGCCTAGCTCCCTCCCAAAAGTTTTTTTATTTAATAAGTTCTTGCGTCGGATCCTAGCTCTACTGATGAGCCATGATATGGAGAAACGGGTCTAGGGATGGATCTGACGAAATTATTCTTCTTCTGTACTTCTTTTATTTGTTTATTATTTTATATATTTTTTTGAAACACTTAGCGCCTCCTCTAAAGTTAAAAGTAAGTTTAAAGCGTTTGTGGTTTCGTCCATTGTTATCCATGTTTTCTTTAATTCGATTTCTAGTATTCTTTTACATGGTGCAGGCGACCATGCACTACCGCACACTATTAGAGAAACCACAGAAATAAAAAATTTTAAATGAAACATACAATGAAGCGAATGATTATATTAGTAAACAAGAACAACACAAAGTCTAAAATAAACTAAAAATTTCTATTAAATATTCAACAATAATCATTAGTGTCCAGATAAAGCAGTAGCAGAAGGATAATGAGACCTTATCCTGCTAATCCTGTCTCTGTCTATCTCCAACGTTTTCCTCTTGACCATAATCTCTCTTTCCAGACTATTCCTTATCTGGGTCATGTGCTCTTGAGACCGTTGAGCCTGTCCCAATTGAGCTTGGAGAGCAGCAAGGTTTTCACCAATAGATTTCACTTCGTCATCTAACCTGAAATATTTTTTTTGCATGTAAAAATGCGATATTTTAATGCGAAGCGAAACATGCGACGGTTTACCCAAAATGCGGAGCATCCCTACAATTTTCGACCCTGGGTCTCAACAGTCTATTGTCCAATCTCGTTTGAGCTTTTTTCATTGGAATGTCCATTCGCCGAATCGCGGCCTTCAGCGCGTTTATGAGATCCTCAACGTCTGCCAGTTGTCGCAAAATCTATATTAGAAAAATGAGTGAATACGTCATCACTTATACATCAGTAAAATAAAAAATTTAAGTCTAGTACAAAAACAATATTTTATCCAAATATTGAACAAATCAATTAAAACATTCTAAATCACTTTGCAACTCTGGCGCCAGAAGAGCTGACGGTTCGACTGGACAAACCTATGCTGGTGTCATTTTTTCAACAAAGTCGGTATTGTTAACATTACATTTCATTTATTAAAGAATATTTGTATCAACAAATTATACATGAATAATTAATTCCCTTTAAACTGTATTCCTGTATACCTGTTTCAATTCATTCTCCCACTTCCTGACAACTTCTTCGTTGCAAGCTACTCGTCCACTCAATGCCAGCTCAACTCTGTCGGCTTGACTCCTCAAATCCCTTGAGGCATTGATCAAAATGGCGTCCAACGTTCCTCGAAACGTAACTGAACGTTGACGCGTTGCTTCTCCCTCAAGGAGAGTTTCCTTAGTGAAATGCTCCCAATAGTCTGGAGTTGATTGACTAAAATATAATGATTATTACGTTACCCAATCAGGATTAAATATTTACCCCCTCCCCCAAGCTAATTACTTAACTTTTAGTTTTCCAAGAAACATTTGTTAGGACTTACTTCTCCGGAAATATAACCGCTCCAGGTTTGAACATCAGGATAGTTGAACGTGTATTGAGGGAAGAATTTAGAGCATCAATTTCATGAGCATCTCTTTTGTCGCTCCAATCATATTCTAACCTTAAAAAAACTTAAACTAAATTTAACTGATAAAGGATGTTAAAAAATAGGAAGAATGGGATAAGAGTTCTTTTATCTACTATATTGAGTAGATTAAAGGCAAACTTTAACATTAGCTATGAAAAAAATTAGTCGGCAAAGCTATATGTATATAGATCCAGATCAAGTCTTGTGATCCTATATCTTACCTTTGTTTGGCAGTACGATCTTCCAACAATTGTTGCTCAAGATCTTTTAACGTTCTAGAAAATATATCACGAATTTCACTACACAAAGCCATTTCCTTTATTAACTCTTCTTCCACTTCATCTCTCACCAACTCCGAATCCAAACGGCCCGTCCTTCTTTCCAAACATTCACCAGCTTAAAATGTAATCATAGAATAATAAAAATATATATGGAAAATATTGTGAAAAACTGTACCAATGGACTCTGGCATCTGCAACACAGCAGCAGCTTGTTTCAGTCTCCTCCTTTGTTCTTCCATGAACGTTATTTCTTCAGCTGCGGCGGCTATGGCTCTTTCCAGTTCGCATTTCCACCGCATTATCTCCAGCTCTCTCTGATTTAGTCTTTTAGTGTTGTCCTCTTGGTTCTTGTCGACATCGGCTTGGGTTTGTTCTAGGCATTGTCTACCATTCCAATCAATCCTAAGAAAAAACGTAAATAGGAACTCCAAAAGGATTTAGCAAAAGCCTTTGATACGGCTTAACCATAATTTACTGTTAAAAAAATCAAAAATATATAAATTTGAAATAATGAAAAGTTGTGAATATTAATATATTTTATTTTTTAAATATTAATAATTTTTAATACCAAAAAAATAAGCACACATAAGCACGTCCTAATTAAGATATTAAGGAATAGGTTTATTAAAGACATATAAACTTATTTATTATACAGGGGGTGTTTGATAATTAAATGCTTCATACTACATGACGTCACACAAATTAAGGAGTGATATTCAAAATGTAATATTTTGCACATTTTATTTTCTCATGTGACTGAAAATTCTTATGTAATAAAAAACTATGTACAAGTTCCCTTTTCCGAGAATAATACACTTACATATTAGCTCTATGTTGTTCAGTCTTTGTCTCTTCCAATATCTCCTTATTATGGCTTCTCCATTCGCCCTCACTGTATCGGGTAATGGAGTATTTATCAACTACTGGGCGGGTACCAGTTAATCCGCCCAGAGGACCCCAGTCAGCTTTGCCAGTTGCCCAAGGGCCAACTGGTCCCATTTCTTTGATCTATAAAAACAAATATTGAAAAATGGAGCAAAACGTGGTCATTGTAAAAAAAATTCCCCCATTTCACCCATTTAAAATATGCGTCAAATCCAGTACGAGTATGAAATAAGGTAGATACTGTTATCGTCATACCTCTTGTGCCATAATGGCATCCTCTGGCTGTGGCAAATAACACGCGGGTTTCTCAACAGGAACCGGCCGTAGTTCATTTGAAACAGGCACCCGGGCTCCTACATCGGGATTTTCCGGGAATGATGGGTCTTGACGTCCGGCAGTAGCGTGCATGCCGACTTGAAGCGACTCTTGGGGAGGTCCTTGATTGTTTTGAGGCTGATAACCTTGACCTTGATATTGCGGCGGACCCTGAGCCTGATTGTTTTGAGGAGGTTGATAGGAAGCGCTGTTGGTGGTTTCGTTGGAAAAAGATTGAGGGTTACTGCTATCTGCGTAATTATTTTGAAGTGATTGGTTGTTATTGAACTCTGCGGGCGTGGAGGGGTATGAAACGTTGTTGTTGTAGCCGGACACAGGGCAGCAACAGTTGTTCTGGTCGGAATTTTTAAGGATACCTTTTCGAGGCCTTACTGTACCTAAAAATAAATTTAAAAGGATTAACTAAATAAATAAACCTAAAAACATTAAATATCTAAACCCCCAACTCGCAAAAAAAAAGAATTTAAGATATTTTGTCTGAATGTAGGTTTACCGTCGGTGGGAAATTAAAACTTTTTGTTTACCAATTTGTAGCTACCTATATTTATGAAGAATTTGGTACATCAATCAGTGAGCATCAGTTCACCATCATTTATTATGATAATGGTGAACTGCATCATTTAATAGCGCTTATGTATTAAGACAGTGTATAACCACTTATTTTAATTTAGAACAGTTCTATCCACATTATAAATTAATTTTACCCTCTTTATTAAACAAATCACAGTCTATCTGAACTTTCTCCCTCCTATTTTCATTCACCCCCTCCAAACAACACTTTTTGGCAGCAGCTTCCCAGCAGGGAGGCATCCCCCCCATATTGTGCTTCAAATGCGCCTCCGGGGTGTGTAACAAAGCATTATTCCTCCCTTGCATGTCATAGTTTATATTTCCGTCGTTGAGTGGGGGCACCTTGAGGTCAGGATTGAGATCTGTGCTTGGTATGCCCAGTTGGTCCTGTCGGGGATGGG
The DNA here is from genome assembly GCA_935413205.1 of Polydrusus cervinus. NCBI lineage: Eukaryota > Metazoa > Arthropoda > Insecta > Coleoptera > Curculionidae > Polydrusus > Polydrusus cervinus. The sequence continues at coordinate 2,623,871 of OW284514.1, forward strand.
AGCCATTCTTGAGTTGGAATTGGGGCTCGGGAACGGTATTACGAGCTAGGTAATCAGACGGTTTAGGAGGCTGGAAGAGGGGATAATAAGGAATTTCACATGGGATTTTCTTAAAAATTATAGATTATTTTTTACCGCTTGTTATAGCATAATATTTGTATAGTTCTCTCAGTGGCGGTGCCAAGAGGCACCGGCCCACCCTGAAACAATTAGAGGGTGCTCACTCACGCTTGGGTACTTTTTTGTAGAAGTTCACCTTTAATGGAGAGATAAGTTTTGGGAAGGAGACACGTTTGTTTTTTTTTAGAACTCATTTTTGATCGGGGGGGTATAGCTGATCCTGTGCCTATCCCAAAAATATGGGGCCCACTAGTGCCCACCTATTACAATTTTTCTTGTGCCGCCACTGTGTTATTCAGTTATTCTCTGATGACAAATAATAAATTAGCAAATAGCGAAAATAAAAAATAGTACAAATATCACAATATTTGTTATAAACTTGTTATGTTTAGAAAATAATATTTAGTCAACAAAAATAACTTACGTTAGAACCAAACTGCGCCAAGTAAGGACAAGGACCGCAACTTCTTCCTGGATATTCAGTCATTGTAAAATTATTGATAAAGCTTTTCTATTAGCAACAAAATTATTACATCAATAGATATAAAATTCGGCAGAAAAAATTAAATAATGCAATGTATCAAAAAAATTGTCAATAGTGACAGATAATAAAGAGAAAAATGAATATTTTTCCCAAAATAAAAAACTTTGGTCTGGCGGGGCGTGACCTACAATTTCTCTGTGACTCTTGGTAAAAGTTCGTGTAAAGTACCCATTGCCAGGTAGTGACATCTGGTAATAATAGGTTAAACTTTTGAAACAAATAGTTTACAGATCTCTATTTTATTATGTAAAATAATGATAATTCGAAGTTATGCGATATGTAACTTCCTAAACTGAATTGCAAAAATCTGCTTGTATTATCGATTCTAGAATTAAAGATCTTGTTTTTCGGAACGGCACCTCCGTATGAGTTGGAAGGTAGTAAAAAAAGGAAAAACTAAAAAGAGAGAAAGAAAAATAAAAATGTGTGTATTTGGTGTGTTTGTTCGAGTTCTGTGGTGTGTTCAATGATTTGTCAAAAATGAATCAGAGAAATGTGTTTGGCAGCGTTTAGGTTTATTTTCGTTATTAAAACACGTTTCAAAAACATCTTGCCGAGATTATAAACATTTATTGCTATATTACATAAAGCTGTTTCGTCAAGGAATTTAACATTAAAGAGATAGTTTAGCGAAGTCGTAGTTTCTAAATGTATGGTTAGATCTTCAGTTTCTAGGTAAATATATGAAGTAAATGTATTTTGCAGTGTAATATTATACATAAAGCATTTATCGATGTAACTACATTCATTTAACAACTCCGAGCTAGTCATTACCACGGTAATTTAATACGAAAAATACGCCTTTACCTATAGGTGAAAATTTATATACAGATAGGTGTGATTGTACTATATATTTAATGAAGCAAAACTAGTAAGCTTCATAATAAATTCGGGTAACTTTAGTTGCAGTTTTAACACACTTTGGGATTTATAGATTTTAAATTTTTTGTATCTTTAACTCCTAAAATCAATGTTATGAACCTCTTTATTTAAGGAAACAAAATGAAGATATTTAAAGACCGAATATTATCAGAATCTCAGTTGAGAAGGTTGGGAGAACACCAATACTCTTGCCAGAGCGTCAGTATTTTCGACCAGCTTCTACAGCCCTATTGGAACTGGTTGGTACTCAGAGTACCAATATGGTTTGCCCCAAATTTGCTTACTATAATGGGCCTTATTGTAAATATTTTCACTGCCTTAATATTGGTAGCGTAAGTACAAGTCAATTTAAAATAAAACATAAACATTTAGATTAAAATTATCTTTGTTGAATTTTCTATTTTTTTTCGCCAGATTTTCCCCAGATGCTAAAGCAGAACCACCCAGGTGGGCATGTGCCCTTTGTGCTGTAGGATTGTTCACATACCAAAGTCTTGATGCTATAGATGGTAAACAGGCTCGAAGAACAGGCAGTGCAAACCCGTTGGGTGAACTATTTGATCATGGGTGTGATTCTATCTCTACAGTTTTTGTAGCTGTCTCTGCTTGTACAGCTGTCCAGTTAGGGAATTTTCCTGCATGGATGTTTTTTCAGGTAACATAATTATTCAAAAAGTGATTTATGGGTACTTAGGGTTTTTAAAGTGAATTTTTTGGAAATAATGTTTTATGTATAATTATTAAAATTTCATTTATTTTTTTTAGTGTTTTTGCGCCATGACTTTATTTTATTGTGCTCACTGGCAAACCTATGTTTCTGGCACTCTACGTTTTGGAAAAGTTGATGTGACAGAAGCACAAATGACTATAATGAGCATCCTGCTGATATCTGCCATCTTTGGGCCTAGCATTTGGTCCGTTAAGGTATGTATTTTAAATTCACATGTTATTTTTTTGATAATTATGTATAGTATTAATCAGTCAAAAATAAATAGGTAAATTGGGAGTATAGTTTTCAAAAGACCAGAAACAGTATGTTTTACAATTATTGTTGTACTGTTTAGGTTGAAATTAACTAGATGCATTTAAAACTTCTGAGGTGGAAGGTTTATAAAAATATCTAATAAACCCTTTTCTAGGAAGTGTTCAGTTATATCAAAGTTACCTACAGTTTTACTTTAAATCATAAAGAAATTGTAAGAAATGAGTATTTCTTTTAATTTTTAGTTTTAAAATATTTCATAGTTTTTTAAGAGTTGTTATCAATGTAAGTATGCATAAGTATATGCTTTAAAATTGTTTATTTCACCATGATTTTACAAATTTATTCGGCACAATAAATTTATTTTTAAAGGTACTAAAATACAATCATTTACATTAGTAAGTAGGTGGTGATTTTTACACCAACACTTAAATTTTACACCTGTGTGACTAGCCTATTATTAGTTTACTTACTTATTACCTACTTAACTTTTATTACCACAGCTGATAATATTATATAGGCTGTGTTCAAATAATTTTCAACAAATCTATTGATGTGTTTAAAATTTATCTTTAATTACCTCATCTTATGTTTCTGCTTACAAGATCTACATATTATAAGTTTATTTACATTGCCTATGAGATGAAAGGGCGACCATTGAATAATAAGTCTTAATCATTTCTGAAAGATTGAAACTTCTAGGGCACAGTACACTTATTTTTAGGTAGGGGCTTCCCCTGAAAAAACTATTGAATAAAAATTTTTGAAAATTGGCACATCCATTTAACGACACCTAATTGTACAGGGTTAGTCAGAAACAATACTAACTTTTTTATGTTAAATAGAATATGCTGTATATTTTTGAATATTCCATTAGTCCCTTAAAGACATTTTGGATATAAAAAAATAAAATTATTCATTACTTTGAGAATCTCTCCAAATCAGTGGATAGGGGGAGAGGTTGAGGGGGGGGGGGGGGGCGCAATATGGATGTGCCAATTTCCCAAAATTATATGCAATAGTTTTTGAAATACTTACGAGATTTTTTTGACAACTTATATGTTAAAATTGATGTCTAATACACTGTATAAAATTTCTTTTAATAAAATGTAAGGTTGCTGTTCCACAAACACGATTTAACACCGGCGTTCGCCATTTTATTTTATTAATGACACATTTAAAAGCTATGTCGCCGGTAGTTTTTCAGTGGCACATTTACATTGTGGTACGTAATACCCCTAAGCACCCTAGTCTGTGGCCTTTGGTCCCTGTACAGGAGTCTTATAGTAATTTTTACTGGAGGAGTCGGAAAAAACGGATCCACTGTCGCAGTAAGTCTGAGAAATTCCAGGAAAACAAGGGTGCAAGGCATGATTTGGGTTCCATTTATTATTAAGACATTTTTTTGTTGTTTTTGTCCAGAGGGAGTGTAGTTTTTTGTCTAGCTTTCATTGTAGTATGGTCTATAATTCACAGTCTAAGGGCGACTACTATGTCACTTTATTGTAGTAATTTTCCTGGATAGTGAATTATTTGGACCTATTATATTATCATATCAGTAATCTTACATATTTAATGATTTATTTGGTTTCATTACAACATCATAATGACGTGGGGTGGTTTTTGACAACCATTTTTGTGTTCTAACTCTATATAGTCTGTGATTGTATAACTTTACTATATGTTGCTAATAATGGCATTAAAAACCGAACAAACCCGTCAGAACCGGGCTCTCTAGTGTATTAACCGATAGAGTGTTTAATGTAGAATACTGTGGTTGTAAAAAAAATTCAATAACTTGCTTCGTTTTTTTGTACTCCGAGCCAAGAAGAACCGCAATTTACCACGGCAAATTTTAACGCGGTCAGATTCATTGAGAAAATTGGAAGCTTGTAAAAATTTGAAATATTTTGTTCCCAGTCATTCAGACTGACGGTGCTGAATGATATCAATAACATCAATTTTTATGCTCAGATGTGTTTTGTGCTTATAAACAGAATGGTATCTCTATACATGTTTGATCCTCACTGCATAGAACAATCTGGTTCTAAGGTGACGATGTTGTGTTGAGGTTTCCTTCAATTTTATAATAAAGATTGTCTCGAGGCTAGACAAAAAACTGCATTTTTGGGAAACTGTTTAGTTTCTTACTACTTTAAAAAATGTATTCTTAAAATTTCACTAAACCCCGTTTTGTCCTTATTCAAAATCCGTACTAATATTTTCATGTTTATTATAGCATGCTCTTCAAGGGTTTTATTATTTTTTTTAATAAGAAAATTATGTGAAAAGTGAAAAAATATTTAATTACATAAAATCTGTTATTTTTAGTTAATGTTATTAAGATAGACAAACCTTTATTGTTAGGCAATATACTACAGTCAATAGTGAATTCAAAATGACCAATCTGTGCATATTTGGAGTAAACTCAAAATTCCAATTGCATATTTCACTATAACGGAATTTATCATATTTCGCACTAACATCCTGAACTAAAAACCTATTCAAAATATCAACTTGAAGAAATAGTCCATACTTAAAGTGGAGTGGGAATATAGAAGGTAAAAATAAGAACACAAAGTCTTCCTCCACTGATATATTATAGAAATATTTAGTCAACTTCTCTACATGTTTCGAATGCAGAAGCATTCATCTTCAGGAGAAAAATTAAAGAAGAAAGGGCCAGTAGATATCACCCTAACTGAGCAACATAAATATAGGTTCGGTATAAAATGAATGAAGAAATCAATACACGTTGCATTGTGAATAAGAAAAGTATATGGGTTGAGACTTAAGGTACTGTGAAAACTTTAAAGGTAGAATGAAAGGTTTAACATCTTTGTGTGGAAGAACTGTCGAAAAATCAGAATGAAGTAAAGGGAATGATCATTAAGCAAGCTATAAGCTAGTCATTAGAGAAAAAAAACTATTTTTTTGGAGAAGTAAATATAAGTGTGAGGAAGAAGACTATTAAAAATTCATTGGAAATTTAATTTAATTTAATTTAATACATAATTACTGGATGTAAACCTGAAAAAGAAAAAGACATCTTTTTTAAGATTTTTCTATATTTGGCCACTTGATGTATCCTAAAAAGATGTCTTTTTCTTTTTCAGGTTTACATCCAGTAATTATGTATTAAATTAAATTAAATTTCCAATGAATTTTTAATAGTCTTCTTCCTCACACTTATATTTACTTCTCCAAAAAAATAGTTTTTTTTTCTCTAATGACTAGCTTATAGCTTGCTTAATGATCATTCCCTTTACTTCATTCTGATTTTTCGACAGTTCTTCCACACAAAGATGTTAAACCTTTCATTCTACCTTTAAAGTTTTCACAGTACCTTAAGTCTCAACCCATATACTTTTCTTATTCACAATGCAATGTGTATTGATTTCTTCATTTATTTTATACCGAACCTATATTTATGTTGCTCAGTTAGGGTGATATCTACTGGCCCTTTCTTCTTTAATTTTTCTCCTGAAGATGAATGCTTCTGCATTCGAAACATGTAGAGAAGTTGACTAAATATTTCTATAATATATCAGTGGAGGAAGACTTTGTGTTCTTATTTTTACCTTCTATATTCAAAATATATCTCAATAATAAAAATCTTCCCAGGATACCACAAACCTTTTCTAGAAACAATTAAAAACACGGCGCGAAACCAGGACGTTTAAAAACATACGATGAAAAGAGATGTACGTCATCCTATTAATCGCGCAATTCTTTTATTTGTCAGTCGTGCGCCTGATTATACTGTTATCTTTGTTTCGATAGCTTAAATAGACAAAGGCAGTTTTAAAAAAGGAAACCAGACTCGAGACATCAGTCAGGTAGAACTGCCTCGTTCACAGAGCGATCGGCTGTTCAGGTTGCATGGAATCGTTATGAAGTCGGTAGTTGTTTCGCGTGTTTTTCACTAGAGAACGTATTTGGTTTAATTATTTTCTCGGTAAATAATTGAAAAATTTAAAAACTGAAAGCGTAGAAAATTGTATTTTTTCTTGCTCTATACGATAGAGCCAATTATCGATACCCCTTTTTCAAAATGGCGGACGAACCGCCCAGCAAATCGAGTTTCAAATTAGTCCCGATATACCCCACAAAATGCAATAGGAATTTCAAGTTTTTTTCCAAAAATTCACCGATTTTTCCCTATTAACTATGTTAATACCGAAACGAAATTTTGCGCTTTGAGTAAAAAAAATTGCCGCTGCAAGTAGTTTTTGCGCTAAAAAGTATTTTGGCAAGGTGAAGGAAAAATCTAACTTTACACTACCAGGCTATTTGTCAGTGACGTTGGAAGTTGTACCCCGTGTTTAAAATGGATAAATGCGAACAGCGCTCCAAATAAAAAAAAAAGGGTTCCTTTCATTCACTTTCGACGTCACTGCTCTTACGAAAAAATGAATTTAGGTTATTTGGAGCAATACAGGCAGATTTGTCTATATTATTTTGTAGTATTGTATTTTCAAAAAAATTATTGGGCTAATATTTGAGGAGAAAAAGTATTTATTTAAATTATTACATAAACTTTTTTTTCTTGTTTTCATTTAATTAGTTCAAAACTTAGGAGTTGTACGATGTAAACGCAGTGTCAGTTTCAAATTTCCGGGTTCTCTAGTTCTTCTATGTCTTACACAAACACAAAGGCAGATTGCTCTTTATTTTGATTGTCTCGAAGCATTTCAAATATCATTCTTTGGCCCCCGAGGCAATGCCTCTTCAATAATTATTGAAAATTACCTTTACTGTTGCTAATCGTTACTTAAATTTTTAAAATAAATTTGGTCCTTGCACTGTGTACTTCATAAAATATAATGTGTTTGCTTTTTGATAAGCTCCGTTGCTGTGTAGATTTTTATAGAATTGGTAAAAATAATGGTTCTTTTAAGAGCATCCGACCAATATTTCTAAATTATTTCCAATGTTACCAGTTTCATTCGAAATTATATCTATAGTGTGTCTACGTAAGTTGGCGGCTTATGGGAAACTTTTTTATTATTAACTTTACGAAAAAAAAGTATTCTTTATAAAAAGTTCTGCATGGTCCAAAACCTAAAATGCAACTATCAGATGTTAAATTTTTTAAGTCGTATACGAGGTTTGTCAAAAAATATTAATTTTCCCCAAGAGTAAAGTACCTTTATTTTTGACAATATCGAAACTGTAATTATGAAAAGTTGTTCGGTATGAAAAACTATTCGAAAAAATCGTCCATTTTCTCAAAGAGACCAAAGTAACAACATAAATAGGAAGACAAAAATCACAAAGTTATGGTCTAAGAATAGAGTTTGGCGGAGGAAAAACTTTTTTATTAGTGGGTATAGAAGAAAAAGTCATTGTTTATAAAGAGTCTGCTCTTGCTGAAACTACAATTTCGAATATCAGATTCCTATACAGGGTTCGTCAGAAACAACATTTTTAGTTTTTTAGATTTTTTTTCAATTCATTGATTTATTAAATCAATTTTGCTTGTTTTGAAACTCAATTTCGAATATCAGATTTGCGATAACTATACAGGATTGGACAGAAAAACATTTTTAATTTTTTACAATTGATGATTGAATAAATTACAGAAATATGATATGTATTAAAAAAAATACTTCAAAAGTAGACAAAGAAAAATAGTTTTCTTACAAAAAAATCGTTATTCGGCCAGATATAAAATCATATTCTAAGTAAGAAGGCAACAATAACTGTTTGTTTTTACGTAAATTTATTTTAAACCAAATCCAAAAAACTAAAAGAAGTTTTTCTGACGAACCCGGTATAGTAAATCTGATATTCGAAATTGTAGTTTCAGCACAAGCAGGCGTTTTTATAAAGAATGACTTTTTCTTCTATACCTAATAATAAAATGTTTTTCCTCTTCCAACCTCTATCCGTGGACACACTGTAGATACCATCTTTCCGAAAGCGCAATTTAACACTGCAAATTTGAGCAAGGTCGGACCCACTTAAAACAACCTTTATTTTTATCATATTTAGGAGATAATTGATTCAATTTGTGCCAATTTACTTGTTAAAAAGATTAAAGTATTCCAAACGCCCACCGAATTATTGTAAATATCGATTTTTAAACATTAGATTTTTTTAATAAAAATCAATTTGCATTATGAAGTATAAGTTTTTATTACAGCGATTATTTATATACAGGGTGTTAAAACAGGCAGAAAATACTAAATATTTTTTTGAAAATGCCATAGTCAATTAAAAGAAAAATAAAACGATATTATTTAGTATACCGGGTGACACAAGAAAGTTGCCAATTCAAACCTTCAAACCGGTTTAAATCAATTGATTTTTTCAATTTTAATCGTGATTTAAATCAAATTATAAATTGCAGTAAAAAGAAGTTGCCGAAGCAAATAACTTGTCAGGAAGTTCAAAAATAAGAAAGATAGTTTATTTAAAACGACGTGATTAGATACATTATGTAAGTCTTAACACATAACTAATCGTCATCAGTCCAGCGTAAAAAATATTCATAAATTATGCTGCCGAAAATTTTCATGTCAATAAAAGTTATTTTGTATGTCGCCGAGGAAATTTTCTAACTGTAAATCTAGACAACAAATATAGACAAAATAATGAAAATAAGTTAGTTTAAAGTTCATTATTGCAATATCGGTAGTGAAGTCAAATTTTAAAATCCCTCATTTTTATTCGATTTCCTATGGCTTATTAGGATATTTCTTGTTAATTACCTAATAAATAATTATTAACTTTTTGAAGGTTGGAGACAATGATGTTTCTTGAATGATAGAATAGTTTTGGACTTGCATTGTCTTTAATTTGTTTTACATCACAACGTTTCAACTGGTAAGTATCTCCAGTCGTCTTCAGGTGAATACTAAATAAGTAAAGTAACTACAGCTCTATTTATACTAGCTAGATGTACTGGAGCATGACTGAGATGGGTGCAGTAATGCGTTTAATTCTTGTGAGGTATTTTAAGTTTACATCTACTTAACAAAGGTTTCCAGATATTTCTTATATCTAGTGAGGGCTTACTAAAACAATCTGGGTTCTGGTATATGATAGCAGCTTCCTTGAACTTCCTCTTCCTCCAATGTGGTTCTTTGTGCAGGATTCGAGCTTCTGTCCACTTAATGTGATGACCGTGTGTCCAGGCATGGTCAGCTGCCCCTGATTTTTCGGTTTCTCCTTTAAGCGTGTTGTTTCTGTGTTCCTTGACCCTAGTTTCAAGTGGCCTTAGAGTCTCGCCAATGTAGGATCTGCCACATTCGCAGGGAATCTGATAGACACAGTTTTTCCTATCTTTTTGACTTGTTGGTTTCGTCTTCGTCAGGTGGCTTCTTAAAGTGTCTTTTGAGCTGAATACCGTATTAATGTTGTATCGTTGTCCTAGTCTTCTAATTCTCTCAGATACTCCTTTGACATACGGAATGTTGAGTGTTGATTGTGACTCTACTGGCTTTTTTTGTGTATTTGACCGATTCTTGCGATTTTCCATTAGTTTATCAACTAGATGCCCGGGGTAGCCATTTTTGTTGAGGTCGGTCTTGATGTAGTTAGTTTCCTGTTTGAGGGCTTCATTTGAATTACAGATGGTAATTGCTCTATCCACAAGCGTTCTTACTATGCCATGTTTTGTTCTATTTGAGTGATTTGAGGTGTAATTCAAATATTGACCTGTATGCGTGGGTTTTCTGTACACTGAAGTATGGATGGTGTTGCCATTTTTCTTTACGTTTACATCCTGGATAAAAACTAATGGAAAATCGCAAGAATCGGTCAAATACACAAAAGAAGCCAGTAGAGTCACAATCAACACTCAACATTCCGTATATCAAAGGAGTATCTGAGAGAATTAGAAGACTAGGACAACGATACAACATTAATACGGTATTCAGCACTTCAACACTTTAAGAAGCCACCTGACGAAGACGAAACCAACAAGTCAAAAAGATAGGAAAAACTGTGTCTATCAGATTCCCTGCGAATGTGGCAGATCCTACATTGGTGAGACTCTAAGGCCACTTGAAACTAGGGTCAAGGAACACAGAAACAACACGCTTAAAGGAGAAACCGAAAAATCAGGGGCAGCTGACCATGCCTGGACACACGGTCATCACATTAAGTGGACAGAAGCTCGAATCCTGCACAAAGAACCACATTGGAGGAAGAGGAAGTTCAAGGATGCTGCTATCATATACCAGAACCCAGATTGTTTTAGTAAGCCCTCACTAGATATAAGAAATATCTGGAAACCTTTGTTAAGTAGATGTAAACTTAAAATACCGCACAAGAATTAAACGCATGACTGCACCCATCTCAGTCATGCTCCAGTACATCTAGCTAGTATAAATAGAGCTGTAGTTACTTTACTTATTTAGTATTCACCTGAAGACGACTGGAGATACTTACCAGTTGAAACGTTGTGATGTAAAACAAATTAAAGACAATGCAAGTCCAAAACTATTCTATCATTCAATTATTAACTTGTGACACACCGTTAGAACGATTATTAAACGAATATTTCTTGTGTCACCCGGCATACAAAGGGTAAACGGGTCGGGTCAATAAAACAAATTTATAAGATTTATTTACAAGTATAGTTAGATTTATCCAGGGACACACTGTATAGGTGACAGATATTATAGAAAATAATTTGATTGTTATTCTAAGGAATATTTCCATTTATGAAGGTGTTAAACTTTAATTACCAAGTCCACGTTTTAATTTTTCTAAAATATTCTTATAGGTTGTCGGGTACACATTTATGCAAATTTTTCTGGCCCTATTCCATCTTGGTTTCCTGTATCTGTTTAACAATTTTAAGAACAATATTAATAAGGGAGGAAAAGGAAAAAATGGGTCCACAGTTGCAGTAAGAAACATATGTTTATATTATTATTTTTTTTTTGAGATACGAACGAGTGTAGCTGTTTTGAAAGTATAGAATAGTAGGAAGGTTTAAAAATTGAGTAGTAGGTACGACACCTTCTAAAAAACAATTTAGGAGGTGTTGGTAGTTTACTTAGAATCCTAGAGTATACGATTTTTTCTTAAAGCGGTTTCCCGGTAATTTTGTAAAATAAAAGAATATTGATGAAATGCGGACAATAAAATTAATAACAGAGGTTTAATAATTATCTAGAATACATTGAAAATGTCATTATATAATTTTAATGAAATAACTTTCACCCTGATTATGAGTTTTATGCATTTCCTACAAATCATTTCGGTGACTCGTAATTTTTTTGTAATTTAATTATAATGAAATTCAGTTAACAATAATTGTATGCCTACTACTTGAGTATATCGCCTGATTTTGATTTAAATCATCGATAAAAACTAAACGAAATTTTAGGTAGTTTAAATTAAAATAATGTAAATCCCGTTTAAGCGTACCTATTAAGTACCTTAGAAAAATCGTGTGATTGTGACCTTGGCATAAAATATGCTAGTAATTGATCAATTTTAATGAATTACACCTTTTTCATTGTTGTTTTAAAACTGTAGTAACTGCGTAACATCTGTATCTAGTATGTATAGTACATACAGAATTGATCGAAAGTTTAACCCTTATTTTTTTCTGTAAAATAGAGTTTATTTTTTTGGTAATTAATATGTAGATTTCGAGTCAATTTTTTATGGTCATATTAGCGGGATTTCAATTAACTTAGAATTTTGCTAATAATAACTTTTACAGTATATTTTCTTGTGTATGTTAGGCATTAGAAAATAATAAGTTATCCAATATTCTAAACACCTCATCAAAAAGGCCTTTTTACATTAGATTCGAGTTGCAAGTGCAAGTCAATGGTTATTTTAAATAGGAAAACATGCATCAGCTGATTAAAAATGGCATTTGTTCCCGTTGAAAACGACCGCTTGCACTTGCAACTTGCATCTAATGTAAAAAGGCCTTAAGAAAAATAATACAACTATTGTAATTAGTATATTTTGATTATACTAAATGCAAAGTGTGTGTATGTTCGTTAGTTTAGTTTTTACTTATAAAATGTGTTTAATGTTTAAGTAAAATTACTAGAATACAATATGTTGGTTAAGAATATGCATGAACCAAGTGATTTAAAGAGCTAATGAATATCGTCCAAATAAGAACAAAAAATACAACTGAAACATGGGTTTTATATTATAAATATTTGTTTACACAGGTGCGCCTATGTGTATTTTGAGGAATTTCTCTGTAAACATTTTTTTAAAACTGATTTTAATATTTTTAAATTTTGGACGTCCTAACTTGTGAGGATGAGTTTTCCTATTTCTAAGATAGAAACATTTATAAAATCCCCATTCTATCCCAAAATGTTCTCAAAAACAATATATTTTAAACTCAAAATGGAGTTTCCTACCTTCTAGAAATCAATGATATTTTTTCTGAAAAGCGCCATTCCAGAATAAATCACTGTATCGTTTGGTAGGAAACATCACAATTCAACAATGTAGTTTTCACGATAGAATTTTTTAATATGCAATCGAAAATTTACCAGATGCCAGTTTTAAAAAACGTTGTTGGTTGCCTGCGAATCAAAAACATTTAGAAATTTTGACGCTATCTTGGTCCAATTAATGCAATTAGACAAGAATAGTCGATAACCATTATAGCTGTTAAGTCATATTTTGAAAAACTTTCAAATACACTCAAAGAGTCACAAAAATGTCAAAATGTTAACATTTCACATTAGTCAATCCAAACCACGAGACTTAAAATGGCAGTTGAGTGCCAAAAAACATTGACCACCTGTTAAGTGCCACCAGCAATGTAATTTTTTACTCGCATGCTCCAATTAGTAAACAGTATTTGCCCACAGCCGCCATCATTGTCTGGCCAAGAGAGATTCTGAGACTGTCGCCAGGGGTCATATTCCTTACGGTAAATTCATTTAACCCGCCTTCTTGATTCAAAAAAGTGAGTGAGACAGAATTTTTAACCCTTTCATTTGGGCATTTTGATGGATCAGGGTGCGGGGCCGTCTTTGAGGGGGTTAACTGACAGTGGTGACCTCCATGTCAGTGGCTAGTACTAAATAGTTTAAGGTCGGTTTTGTTTATCAAAATGTTAAGGCTGAACAAAAACGTCAAAAAGTCTATACTGTTTTGGTTTTCTTCTCGACTTATAATTGGTTTGTTGCTTTACTCCCCTAGTAGCAACAGGCTATGACCTACGTCATCTACGGGGTAAACGTCAACTTTTCTTTTCGTTTTTTTTTCTGCACAGGTCGGTATTCTGTTTCACTTACTCCTTAAATCTCAGAAGGCCTTGGTCAAGATCATTAAGTCAAATTCTAATAGACTAAAGAGATGATGATGTCAAGTGGACTGACTCTAATGTTAAACTGAAACTGACATTTCCTATCAAACGACGGTGTTGCCTATCCTTCCAATATCCCTCTCAAAGCTGTTCTAGAACCCCTAATAACCCGTGCGCGTTTTTTCATATAAAGATCCCGAAACTGGACTTCGAGGTTAAGTTGATCCCGATAGGCGTCGCATGCGCAGTCGCCCTCATTCTGGCACAGGCCAACGTGAGCGTCATTCTGGCAGGCGGAGTCGGAAAGAATGGATCGACCGTCGCGGTGAGCGAGACAAAGATAGATTTAATATAGCCTAGGTGTTTGTTAGGTTAGGACAGTGTTAAGTTTGGAAATGGTTGTTCTATGAAGCAGTTAGTGGTCAAATGTTGCTTTCGTTACGCTTATAAGTAGTTTAGGGACTTAACGCTTAAACTCAGATCGTAATATGAAAAACATACTGGATGTATGTAAAATAGTTGTTTTTATTGCTTGAAAAAAAAATTTTAATTTTTTTTCTATAACTTCATAGAATAACTATTATTATTTTTTAATATGATTTTTCACTTTTGAATTGCTCCAAATGTCAATCTGTGGTGTATTGTTCTCAATTTGGTATAACCTTATGCATGTGTTCTATCGTTGCATGTTTGTGTATGTTCGTTTTTTTTTATAAAAACCAATATTGTACTAACTTTTGTAGAATTAACGTTAATCGCCTAGTATTGAACTAATTAATAGAAAAATATGCCAAACAATTATTGGATGTTGATCCATACCGACACCTGGATCTCATGTCATTAGTTTGGACCATTGGTTTTTATAAAAAAATGTAGTTGATTCAAACACATAAATACTAACTAGATTAGGTGCTTTGCATGTTTGCCTAGTATGCTTGGCTTAGTATGTTTCATGACTTAAAGAGAAACAATGCTTTATTTAATACAAATATTAACAATTTAATTCTGTCATTTAAATATAAAACATTGTTTTGATAAAATTGTTTTTGTGTGAAAATGGGTTTTAAAATAAAAAATATAAACCATTTTTAGGGTACCAGCGTTTTATCGCCAGTTATACCAATCCTGTTGGTAGTATTGCCAGCATTTATAATTTACAAAAAATCAGAACAAGCGATATACGAAACGCATCCTGTTCTGTACATTCTAACCTTCGGTCTAGTTGCTGCTAAAGTAACCAATAGATTAGTGGTAAGTGAGAGAACCCTATGCTTAGAAGTAAATTACACTGGTCAACAAAATTTAAGATTTTTTTTGTCCCACGAGCTGAAGTGGGTGTACTTGGTAGTACTTTTTAAACATATTTCATATATGTTTT
The DNA here is from genome assembly GCA_935413205.1 of Polydrusus cervinus. Taxonomy (NCBI): domain Eukaryota; kingdom Metazoa; phylum Arthropoda; class Insecta; order Coleoptera; family Curculionidae; genus Polydrusus; species Polydrusus cervinus. The sequence continues at coordinate 2,639,031 of OW284514.1, forward strand.
CAGAATTTTTCCATCACGCAGGGTTTTAAAGTGACAAAGCAATGAATTTTTGTGAACGTATATATTATAATATGGGTATAAGTTATGAAAAAATAAAGTACAAAGTGATATATTTACTTAGAAAATGTGGTCATATATGACTTTAGACTGTACTTTGCATCAGAAACATCTCTCTTCAGCGTCCAGCAATAGTCTGCCAACATAGCGGGGCTCCATTTGCCTTGGTATCTCTTCTCCATGTCCAGAATATCCTGGTGAAATCGCTCGCCATGTTCGTTACTTACTGCTCCAAGGTTTTTCGGAAAAAAGTCCAAGTGTGAATGAAGAAAGTGTATTTTTATACTCATGTTGCAACCCATGGCTTCATATGAGACCAATAAATTGTTAACATTCTCTACGTAATTTTCGGATTTACGATTTCCCAAGAAGCCGTTGCCAATGTCCTTGAAAGAAAACCATGCTGCTTTTTCAACTCCATTCAGAGCCTCACTAAAGTTTTCATCTCGAAATAGCTCTCTAATCTGAGGTCCCACAAAAATACCTTCCTTTATATTGGCATCACTGATTTTAGGGAACTTACTTCTCACATATGCAAACGCACTGTTAGTTTTATCCATACCTTTAACAAAATTCTTCATTAACCCAAGCTTAATGTGCAAAGGTGGTAAATAAATTTTTTGGGGATCAACAAGTGGGATACCACTGACATTCTTATTTCCTGGTGTCAGGGAAGTTCGTTTAGGCCACTCTTTCTTTTCATAGTGATTTTTCCTATCTCGACTGTCCCATTCGCATAGGAAACAACAATACTGTAACCGAGTTGCATGCCGAGCAAAAGTGAAACAACTTTCAAATCGCCACAAATATTCCACTTAAAGTCTATATATTTAATTTTTTCCAAAAGAAGTTTCATGTTGTCATATGATTCTTTCATGTTGCCTGCATGAGCCAAAGGAACAGAGGGGAACTTATTTCCATTGTGGAGTAGTACCGCTTTCAAGCTTGATTTGGAAGAGTCAATGAACAAACGCCACTCATTTGTATCATAGTCATGCCCAAGTCCTTCATAACAGAGCATACATCATTATAAAATACAAGCCCGTCTTCCATAGAGAAGAATTCTTCAAACTCTGCATGGCGCTTACGATAAAAAGCAATTTTTGTGCCACTCTGTAGAAGATTCCAGTCTTTTAATCTAGAACCTAGAAGTTCGGCTTGCTTCTTAGACAAGTTTAAATCGCGGACAAGGTCGTTAAGTTCTTCTTGACTTAAAAGATGCGGCGCACAAGAAGACGAATCTGGTGTAAATGTTGGATCCAGATCAATATTTTCGGCTGACAAACTTTCGTTGTTTACTTCGTCATCGGCAGCTTCATCGTCGCTCGGTGTCATATTTTGTGGGGGGTTAGGCACAGGTAATTCCGGACTGTGCGGCACTGGTCTCAGTGCAGATGGAATATGAGGATATTTAACAGTATGTTTGGATTTAGAAGTTATACCACTGATATTTGTAAGACAAAAATAGCAATCCGTAATATGGTCTGATGGTTCCATCCAAATCATGGGAATAGCAAAAGGCATATGTCGTTTACCTTTTGCCCACGCTGTAAGAAGTCTGACACACGTAACACAGCAAATATGAGGAGCCCAGCTTTTGTCTTGATCGCCGACTTTACACTTGAAATACTGTTCATAGCATTTATTAACGAGAGGCGTGAAAGACCGTTTTTGAGATTTAAATGTCAATTCACCGCAGATGTAGCAAAAAGAGTTCGGGTGGTTTACACAATTTCTTGGCATTTTTACAGGTGAGTTACACTACAATAGCTTAAAATGCACCACAGCACATTTTTCAAAACGTTAAAAAAGTCTGCGTATATGTTCATTCACCGAGCTCTAGCCGATAACTAAAACAACAATAAATGTTATGTAGGACTCGGAACTGCTTGCAGGTCTCAACAAGCCAAGACATGTTCCGCGTGACACACAGAGCACACTTTGTTATTTCTAGTCACAACAAGTTATTGTTACAATACACAAATAATAAAATAGCAATGCCTGACACAAGTTTTTTGTTAGATGACTCTTATAGTACAGACCGATGCGTGCATTTTATAGGTATATAATCACATATACTGGAACATAAAAACTAAGGGTGATGGAGAAATTCTGAAAACATCATTGATTTCAGCATGCAAAATTATATTGAAATCAGACATTTTTGCGCTTGTGACAAAAATCTTGTTAACCAGTGTTATTAATGATTAACTCGTAAGTGGCCTTTACCAGATCAATATCGTGTTTTTTTAGGTGGCCCATATGACCAAGAGTGAAATGGAGATGTGGGACTACTCCCTTATCGGCCCCGCGATGCTGTTTTTTAATCAGTATTTCAATACATTTATTAACGAATACATCGTCTTATGGTTAGCTTTGGTAAGTTGCCCTTTATGCTCTTTTTTTCTCTCAGAATTCAATAAATTGGATCTGAACATGAATCTTAAGGCCAATAAAAAATATTTTCTTTGGAATAATAGTAATAGGTTTATTATAAAATAATTAACTCAATCCCCTGAAGATGTGCTTATTAGGGGCAAACCTTATTTTTTTTAGTATTAAAAATCATAAATATTTATTTACAGTAAATAGCGCCATGTTTTAATCGTAGATTGGATTTATAGCTATTGGTTTTATTATGGTTTTGGATTTTTTTGGTGTAATTTTTTTTCTTAACTTAGAACAGGTAATCGCGAGTCACTCTTTTGGTTTATCGCTCTTTCTTTAGAACTTTTCCAGTGGGGGCGTGGTCAAGCCAGAATACCAAAAAAAAAATGTTAATTTTCTCGTTTATTATTGTGATGGGACAAAAAAATCTTTTCCTTTGAATGTTGTCATTTAAGGGTTTAAATAGCGTCTTTTCCATAATACCCTGTATAAACTATTCACAACAACATTAAAGTATTTCCAAAAATATTTTTGAATCTTCTGTTTTCCGATTTTTGTTGGTAAGAAATCGTTATAAAAACATATTCATTCAAAAATTGTTTAATGTTTTTAAAAATCGATATAATAATTATAATTGAGTAGGTACTTTTGACTAGTTGTCTTTATTATCTACTTTAACATAAATTGATGATGATGATGATAACTAGATAATTTTTAATTAATTGTAATTTCTTTCCTTTAAATATGTACAATTTTTTTTTAATATATGTTTTAGGTATGGGTACTACTAGATCTCCTCATCTATTGCTACAGGGTCTGTCACGAAATCTGCGCCTACCTCAAGGTGGAGCTCTTCCGGATACCCTACCCTGGAGGACCGATCAAGGTGCACCAACCCCCCGCCATTTTAATCCCAGAAAAAAACGGTACGAAATCCCATAGCAAAATTAAAACACGTAGTAGCACAAAAAGTACAAAACTTTAATGAAGGATAAAAAAACGTTAAAGTATTTTGCCAGTGTATAGCTTTCTTTTCCTTTTCTTTAGTTTTTGTTGAGGTAATGTTTGTGTATATAAGCTTTATTACACATAATTGAAGCTTTTGTTGGGTATAGAGGTGTCACAAAATCCTTATTGATATTCGAAAAAATATTTTGATTTAGCATTAAAAAAAAACCAGTAGTTACTGACTGTCCTTGTATGAACTACCAAGACCATCAAAATTTCTGAATTTTTTTTTATTGGCTGGCAGTCACCAAAGCTTCTCGACACCGCCGTTATGCGCCGCTATGGTGCTAGGGTCATCTGCTATCTTTCCAACAGTTATAAATTGACTCATGATTTAAGCGTAAATATAACTCATAATCTTTGAATTTTTTGGCAACAGCCTATGCAGGTAGAAATTATTTTTTTACTTATTTTCGTAATGAACACAAGTAAATCAAAATAAATTTTGAATTGTAACTAAGTAAACAAATGTATAGTTTCTTTTCATTTACTCAAAGGAAAGTTTTTTCTTAAATCAACCGTTTTATTTGGTAAAATTCTCTGCGTCCCCTTAAACTAAAAAAGCACTCATTGAAATTGAAAGAAATTGTATTGCTTACTAGGAAGATTCAATTTTTTTAAATCTCAAGAGTTAAAGTACTCTTATTTTTCATTTTAGATAGAACTTTTATCAAAATTATGTCTAAAATGAAAAGTAAGAGTATTTTACTCTAGAGCAACTTTAAAAAAATTACGTAGTACGTTTTTAAAATTTTAATGAGTGTTTTTTACTTATACAGAAACTTTTATCAAGAATACAATTTTCTGTATAAGTATTATTACTACTGATTGTGTAAACTTTACAGTGATACTTACTATATATAATATGTAATAGAGCTTATATACTATAAACTAGTCGACTATACATACAAATACTGCTGGTTAGTGCCAAATACCAGACGTTTTCAGATAGGGAATTCAAATCCGTATATTTACATTTGAACGAACTAGAAAAGTTTCGACTGGGATACTTGTTTTTAGCGCTTGACGTTTTAAATACATGTGAGACAAGTCCTGAGCGCGCTTCTTAATTCTTAACATTCAACAGTAGTTTTTTTTTAAAGATATATTTATTCGTAGTAATATTGATTTGTGTAGGTTCCTTTATTTAATACATACAAGGATTATCTGAAAAGCAATAACGCGCAATCTTTAAGTCAGTTAAGACGTATAAGAGCGCGAAACGACTACTCCCCTGGCGGTTTGTCATTTTCGAGATTATTCTTCTAACCGTTTCGACTGGCTCGGTGACGTGTTTATTAATGGATTTTTAAAAAATTTTTAAATGTGGACTCTGATATTGGAGTCATAAAAAATTATTTTTATTAAAAAAAAACGAACCCATATACAGGTGTCCATGAAATGACTGTACAACGGTTCACCACAAATTCCTTAACCAAAAATAAGGCGATCTAGGCAAAGTTTCCTATATGCAATGTTGCTTCGTTTTGCCGCTATAGGGCGCTAAAGTTTTCAAATTAATATTGTTTTTTCAGAATAATTTCTAAACCCCTTTATCGATTTCCACTAATTTTTTTGACGTATGCGCCATCTTTTTTAATACCTGCATATTTAAAAATGGCGTGTGATTGGTAATTAAAAGTTCCTCTTTTTGTTACCCCCTGTATAAATGACTTTAATTATTTCTCTGACACTAGCTGACTTCACGTTGAAACTTTTTTTGTCTCTTGTAAAAATTTAGCCAGACATGCAGTTTCCCTACAAAAAAATTATTTACGATGCAAAACATGAAAAAGTTTCGTGGTAGTTATTTAGAATTAAATTTTTTTTTATGTTTCTCGTTTTAATTAAACAGCAATGATGAATTACACGGTATGGTAAATAATTTTTTTGCAGAAAAACTGTATGTCCGGCTAAAATTTTACAAGAGACAAAATGTTTGAACATGAAGTTAGCTAGTGTCAGAGAGGTAATTAAAGTCATTTATACGGGGGGTAATAAAAGGACAAACTTTAATTTAACAATCACACGCCATTTTTAAATTTGCAGGTATTTAAAAAAGATAGCGCATACGTCAAAACACGCTATTAATAGTGGTTATTCTTAGTTCCAAAATTAGTGGAAATCGATAAAGGCGTTTAGAAATTATTCAGGAAAAACAAAAGTAATTAAAAAACTTTAGCGCCTGTAGCGGCAAAACGCAGCGACATTGCATATAGGTAAGTTTGCCTAGATCGCCTTATTTTTAGTTAAGGAATTTATGGTGAAGCGTTGTACAGTCATTTCATGGACACCCTGTATACAGGGTAGTCATTAAGTACCAATAATGCTGCAAGGGACAATAGTTGCGTTGTTATTAAAAATGTTGATCAAACTAAGGAATTATTTTAAGACAAACAAATGTCATAAAACTCCGGACTTGTCTTGATATTTATAAAAATGAGAAGCGTAAAGACAAACCCATTCATGGAATCAAATCGGTTTTTATTTGAAAAAGTTGCGATTATAATATAAGTAATATTTATTTAAAATATATTTGAGTAGGTACGGTTCTTTTTTTTTCAAACTAGGAAATTTTCTTTTTATTTCTAAAATTATGCATTTTATTTTAATTTTTTCACAGCCCGTTTTCCAATGGTAAAATCTAGATAACCCACGGTAATGGTATATGTGTAGGCTCTTGTTGATGTTAACAACCATGGTATACATATGGTACTTGTATAAGCTGTTTATATCGCTAGATATTTTGATGGTGAAAATAATAACTATTCTATAAGAACGCACATATTCACACAAATGTATCATTTTTTTTCATTCATATCAGAATAACTTTCAGAAAGGATGACGTTCAAGTTGGTTGTCGAATTTTCAAATAAACTTCTAGACAACTAGATATTTTTTTTGAACTCTGTCGGAAGTAGGGAAGGAAGGTTATCTTCCATTTTGATGCAAACCGTAGAACTAAAGAAAATATACCTGCATTTGTTTTTGTAGGACTACTTTACGTAGTGCAATCATTTTTTATTGGCAACATTGTTTTGTCTACGGTTATGCCCAGGTAGTTCCCACAAGGGTGGATCAAAATGGCAGATAAGCTCCTCCCCTTCCGGTAGTGTCGACTTCCTTTCGAAAACGTGTTCGGTGAGAGTGTATTTGTGCGGGTGATAGTGACATACTTAAATTGTCTTGTCTCTCTCTCATCTAGCATAGAAAGGAAAGGATGCGAATACATTCGCACCTAACGAGTTTCTCTAATGGAAAACTCTCCTAGTTATGGATTGAACGCCGTCTTTCTGTTTGTTCATATCATCAAAATGTAGGCAAAAACAATATTTACATATACTAATAGATGTTTAGAAACAGCTGTGCTACTCTGTGTGATATATCTACTTAAGTTTTGGCTATTGATTGTCAATTTTTGGTGACGTTGATTGTTAATATGTACAGTTTGATATAAAAGATTGAACCAATTGTTCTTTATTTTATTACCCCTTTTCTTTTTGTGTGGTTATGGTGTTTTTGTGTTGTAACGATTTTTTAAGTACCTGTTTGATTACGTTAATAAATCTTGCTGCTTAAGCACGTGACAGAGAACTACAACTGTAGTTCTCTGCACGTGATCTATGAGGAGCAAAGTCATTTTTCGATTGTCCCTCGCATATAAAGTCCCGTATATTGCCTAAACTACTTGGTTGGTGCCACAAAATGTGCCTAATTTTTTTGTGCTTAGATATAGAGAATAACACAATTTGAAATGATTACACAAATACAGGGTATCTAAGAATTAAGATCGGCGGATTTCTTTAAAAAATGCTACCATATATTTTAGGGTACAGAACCAAACTAATAGCGATTTCGGTTTAGTGCTCTGGGAGCGAACAACGTAATAGATTCGCACGAAATTGGCTATCACCCTAAATGCGGTTGTTCTCGGACGCAATGTAAATAGAATATATAATTGCTCCTAAATTATGACAGATGGTAAAATAATTTTAACCTTCAAATTTAATATAAATTAAAACAATTCTTCTTTAAATTAAACAAAAATATTACTTTATGTTCAAAACATCCAAACAACAAAACGCGAAATTACAAAAGAACACCATTCACAGTAATAAAGAAAAAGTGTAGTCATTGACGTCTTTGCGCAGACGCAGCCTCTGTACTCCGTAAAAATTTGCAGATCGAAGAGCACTCGCTAACGGATTCAGAGTAACTAGTTTGTAAATCGAACGTATTACTCCGAATGAGAACATTTGATTTTGATAACCGAACACGCATATCTCGGAGATAGCACTCTCAGAGTGCCCGAGAGCAGTAAACCGAAAACGCTATAAGTCGGTAGATCTACCGCGAAAATGTTAAACCGACAACACTGCGGTGCACAACGTTGGCCATATACTGGGCTTTATATAATATGCACTTGACTTGCTAAATTTGATACCAAGGCCGTGTTTTGCAATATGTTAAGTTGCCAGTCAGATATAATGTGATAAGAGCTGTCGAAATATAAATAGAACTGTCAAATTCTATATGACTGGTAGCATTCGTGTTGCCAATCAGATAATACTTCGATACTGGTTGCGGTTGTCACATGTCATTGCGTTTTCTTGGCCCGATCCTGCCCATGTTTATTAATGGATTTTTAAAAACTTGTACTCTACAAATATTAAAGACGTGGAGAAAGTAATTTTTTTTAACAAAAATAAATTCAATATTTTTTACAATACATAGAATTTTAATAATAATATTTTAAGATTTCATTTGCTTATAGCTTTTTTTCAAGTGCTTTTTCTGCATGAAAATAATTTCCCACACAGTATTCGAAATATTTACCATTGATTCCAGACATATTTGATTATTTTGTGGGGGCGAGATATCGAAGTTCGGGACACACGCTTATATTGAAATTTAGCATTATACTAAACCCTCTTCTAACAAGAACAAATAAATATGTTACAAGAACAAGTACATTTTTTCAGATGAGGACTTAACTGCTGCTCTGCTTGAAAAAGAAGAACTTTGAGAAATTAAAGATATTTAACGCTTAAGTATTATAGTTCACTTAACTCGAATAGTATTTTTTATTTATACAATTTACTATATTTTTAATAAATGTTTTTATTGTGAATAGTATTTTTTTGAACAAGGTGGGGTACACCAGTACGGCTCTGTTGGTTACCAATATACAGGGTGATGCCTAAGTTAATACTTCTTTTTTAGCTGTGTATAAAAGGCATTAAAATAAACATTTTCAAATAACTTTTTTCAAAAAACCCAAAAATAAGGTACTTACATTCATTTATTACACTATGGATCAAATACGGCCTTGCCTAACTTAAACAATCTCTAAGCAGCAGCCGCACTTTGACGACACTCACCGTAAATTAGCATCATATCTACTAGTTCATTATATTCAAATTTTACCATTTTAACCCAATTAACTTGCTTCAGAAAAACACACCGCAGCGTATTGCCAAATAACTCACCGCCGACCCGTAAATTGCATAACATAAGACAAACAACATAAAGTATAGCAGGCTACGTTTTGATGACCAGGGCCGCACTTAGATTTTTTAATTCTGTATCTCGCCTATTTTTAAGTTTTTTGCAAAAAGGTATTTGAAAATGTTGTTTATTTTATTGTCTTCTATACACAGCTAACAAGTAACAACTTAGGAATCATCCTGTATAAATATATGACAGGCAATCTTTTAGGGGTTTGTTCTCACGGACAGTCCGTGACAATCAGAATTCTGCGCAATAGACTCGAAGGCGGATTTCTGCGTGTTTTGATTGGTTAGAAAACTGTCTGTATTTTGTCCGTAATTGTTTGTGGAACAGACCTTAGAATATGGCCTATAAGGCCCGTTATATCCATCTCCTGGTAACTACCAGCGAGACCATTACTGTGGAAACAATTGTGTCAACGTGGAAATTACCTTGCTGGTAAAGTTACCAAGACATGGATATATCAAGCCGTTTAGTTTACAATTTGACGTTTCGAGGTATATTTTTTTCACGTAAATTATGGTGTCTAAGTAATGGGCATAAAATGTTAATTCTTATAGGTTCAATTCTTTTTTTTTCAATTTCAAATGAACAGGTTTTACAATATTCTTAAAATAAAACTATATAGTTACTTTTATTCCTTTATTTAAAATTTTTAGGATCAAAAATAACATACAACAATATCTTTGGCGATTCCTACCTCAATATTCTTAAACATTCATTTTACAAGTTTTATATCAAATTAATATAATTTATATAAAATAAATAAAAATTAAGTTTGTAGTAAATATTGCAATTTTGCAAATAAAAATTTGTATCTGTGGCAGAAAGAGTAAGGAGCGTTATTATAGGTAACCGTCAATCGTTGTTTTAAGTATGTATTGACCAAGTGCCGTAACGGCGAAAGGACGTTGTCAAATTAGTTTATCTTTCTACTTTTAAAACATTAATTCTGTCCGTATATAGACGATCCAAGTCACGAACTGCCTCATTTATGCCTCCTAATAAGGTGTCTTCGATGAATTAAAATCATGACCTAGAAGTGAGTGAGATGCAATACCGGCCAGTTCATAAAAAAACAAGTAAAACTTCATCACGTAATGGCGTAGGCTAATGACAAGTAAACAAACCGATGTCAACGTCTTGTGAATTGACAAGCAAAACTAACGTCAAAATATATTTTTGTTGTCGACGTCTTGTCATAATTTGACAAACATAACTAACCTCAAATTATATTAGGCAATCCAACGATGTGTCAAAATGGAGCTGGATGGCAAATACTGCTTTGTAATTGGTACACGTGACCATAAAAATAATGTTGCTGGTGGCACTTAACTGGTGACTCAATGCTTTTTGCCATCCAACCGCCATATTGGATCACGTGGTTTGGATTCCCTAATTAGGCAATCCAACGATGTGTCAAAATGGCGGCTGGATGGCAAATACTGCTTTGTAATTGGTACATGTGACCATAAAAATAATGTTGCTGGTAGCATTTAACTGGTGACTCAATGCTTTTTGCCATCCAAACGCCATATTGAATCACGTGGTTTGGATTCCCTAATAGTACTGGCCGCTGACATGGAGTTTATCACTGTCCGTTAGGATCCTCCTCAAAGACGTCCCAGCACAAAGATCCTTCGAATCTTCTTTAAAAACAGGTGTAGAAACCACCTGTATGATTATACAATTGCTTACATTTAATTAATTCCTCAACAGAATCGAGTTTTTTTTCTTTTAACCACAGATACATCCCATATTACAGGGTGATACACTTTTAAGTATTATTGGATTTTATTAGGATCACTACCAATAATAACCAATGTTTTCTTTAAGTGTGCCAAAGAGTCTGTACCACCCTGTACAAAGTCTAAGCTCTATATTTGGTGTTTTCACTCTTACAATTTTATAAGTTTTTGAAATAAGAATATGGCACTATTACCAATTTATTTATTTTAAAAAGTTTAGGGTAGCCCATAAAATATGTAATAATGAGAATTGTTTTATTATTATTTATTAATAAGATACCTTTAACCTGTAAGCCTGTTCAATGTGCGTGGGTACAAACAGTATCTTGTATAAAACAGATTAAAAGAAGCAACAACCCCCTAGAGACCGGGACGGTATTTCAATATGGCCGAACGAGAATTTAGATTTAGACTCGAACCTTGACGAGAAACAATATTATCTTATAAGACTGTTCCTACCTTTAAAAAATTACACATTCGCCATTTTTAAATGACATTTGACAAGTGTAACAGACGTCATAAGCCAGTTTTTTTTGTCCTGGGTAATGCCAACAATAGATTTCCAAAAAACAAATGCATCATGGCATTGAGATCATGGACGATTTTAAAAAATTGAACTGGTTTATATTATTTAATTAATATTTATTAACATATACGTTGACTTCTAAAACAAATTTTCCTTCTATTTAAATGGTTTTGGCCTTATTTGAACTACTTTTAAATAATACTTTTATTTTATTATATTTTTTTAAGTACTCCCTGTGCATCCCCTACTAATGTTTTTTTTAATTGCAAAAAATCGATAATAAAAAAATGCCCATATATTGCCAACTTTTATGGAGTACCCTGTATAATACTATACGCCAATATTTCATAAAATATCTTAAAAGATTTGTGCACGAAATGAAAAATACTGTGTACAAATATAAATCGTAAATGTTCGAAAAAGAACTCTTAAACACACAGTCCCCTTCCAATATAGTCATATAATTTTTTAATATTATTAAAGGTAAATATTTTATAAAAGTTTAAAAAGAAATTTATTAAAATACATATTAAATGCATACGCGCTTTTTTTTGGAATGCAACACGTTAACAATATATTCGTTAAAAAATTTGGTCTCCCTTATAAGCTAATAAAAATCGTTACGATAAGTAAATTGATGAGAAAAATATTAGTTCAGTTGCTGAAAAGTAACCCTTATAAAAAAAATGGGTAAATCCTTGGGTATTCCGGAGTCCAGAAAAACACTCAATACTTTTTTTAATTGTCTAAAAAGTTAAGTAAGAACCAGGGTTGTGACGATTTATATATTTTTTTTTTACGGTTCGCCGACTACGTAGGCCATCTTGAACCGGTCATCGACCACAAATGTGATCTACCGATTGGGGAGTGTGAAACGGCACCTTCATCCTACGAGATATCCGATCTCATCCGGCCTGTCCGGCGTGAATAGGATGGCTAGGTGTCGATTCATTTTACACTCTTCCCTGAGGCAAGAGCACGCCGTGTTCCCAAGCGGTCACCCGCCCAAGTACTAACCGCGCTCGACACCTCTTGACTTCGGTGATCTGCGGGAACCGGTGCTTAATATGTCGACAGGCCCTTGCCCTGACGATTTATATCAAATTATAAATTGCTGTAAAAACAAGTCGCCGAAGCAAATAACTCATCATGAATTCAAAAAAAGAGGAAGATAGTTTATTTAAAACGAAGTGTTTAGATACATTAGGTAAGTGTAAAAACATAACTCATCGTCATCAGTCCAACGTAAAAAATATTCATAAATTACGCTGCCGAAAATGTTCATGTCAATACAAGTTATTTTGTATGTCGCCGAGGAGATTTTCTAACTGTAAATCTAGACAACAAATGTTTTTGGGCGAATAGAGACAAAATAATGAAAATAAGTGATTTTAAAGCTCATTATTGCCATATTTAAGGAAAAAATCGGTATAAATTGATCGGTTTATTGATTTTTTCAAATAAATTGTGATTTATTGCAACCCTGGTAAGAACCCACAAAAGCAGTCCCTATACGCTACACGCCAAATAGAAAACTAATTATAAATCTAGCAAATATTTTTCGGGTCTTTTTAATACTGTAATGTGGCAGCGCTGTAGCTATCGGCTGATGGTGAAAGCATGGAAGCAAAAACACTTAGAAAATGGCGGATCGAACTTGTTGCGCTTAATTAGTTTGGCTAGAAAATATGGACAGGGAAAGAAAAATGAAAGTGATAAAATTAAAGGTTGCCGGTCGACATAGGCGCCATACTATCTTATGGCCAACGGATCGAGTTATTGCCTCGAGAAGAGACAGAACACAAGAAGTGTCGAATGTTTAAAGTTTGAATGGTTCAGATATCTGGATTCGTGTGCGTACAATGGAATCTCAAAAACGGTAAGAGATACGAATTAAGGCAAAGTTGCATATTTTGGGGCTTAATAATTTGGTGAAAGAAAATTTTAAATATTCCGAATAAAACAAAAAAAAAACGAAGTTGACTTTTGACTTGGGGAAAAACACTTTTATAGCCGTTTTTTGTTATACAAAATGGCGATATTATTATTTAAATTCGTGCCAGCCAGAATTTTTGAGGTAGTTTTAATATGTATTTAGATCCCGTGCGGCCACAATTTTCATACAGGGCGTCCAAAAAATCCGTTCTTCAGCAAGTGAACTATATCCAATATACAAAATGTGATGCTACTAAATAGGTTCGTCAAACAAAAAATAAAATTAGCAAAGAAAAACAAGTTAAAATCATTATGAATACAAAACTAACCTATTTACAAAAAAAAAATACACGTTCTCTAATATCTAACATGGAGGACTTAGAACTAATAAACAAGAAATATTCCTGTAAATGCAGTACAATCACTTAATTGTTAAACACACACAGTACGTTGAATATACGTCGTTCAAAACGAAAACCGACATACGTCATCGAGAGCCTAACTTACACAAGGAGACGGTCAAGATGAGTTTGTCAAATCGCGTCATCATCAATGACGTAAAGCGGTTCTTGTTTTGATATGGACTATAAGTCTTGTCAGTTTCATCAGTAGTATAAGGAAAAATGGTAGTAAATCATCAGTATTAATCATAAATAAAAATAATGGTCTTTATAATATTATTTAATATAATAAAGTAAAGTAAAAAATTATAGAGCCTAGAAATGTGTGTATGCTCACTCTCAGCGCAAGATTTCATTGCATCTAAACGACTTAACATTTTAATATTTTTTAAAAACAGAGTAATATGAAGACATTACTTCAACAATCTAAAATTATACCGTGTGTCCCAAACAGTCAAGACATTGGACTTCCTGATATGTATAAGGTGAAGTGGGGATTAAAAATATAAAAGGTCGCCTTTGAAACTACATAACTTTTTTGAAAATCGAGGTACAGAGATGCGCTTTAGACAGGAAGTAATTAGTGATATTTACAATTACAACAAAATTTGTTTAATTATTTACCCAAGAATTTCATTTAAACAAAAAAGTGTTATGAAAATATACCCATAGAACGCACTTGCCCCAGGTACTGGGGTAAGTGGGTTTTCAACTTATAAATCGCGTTTGAGTAATGTTATATTCAACTGGAGCAAATGGGTTAATCTATTGCGACTTCACCAACAACAGGCTTTTTCAGATACGGGAAGACGGTTTTTAAGTTTTTATTTACTGCATAGTTTTTGCAGATTACGCTCAATCTCACTTTTCAAGTTCTTAAAACTTTTCACTTTGAATTTAATTAATAAAAATTTAAATAGGACAAGTGGGAACTAATCCCCACTTACCCCACTAATAAAAAAAGCGGAGACCTAAAACTGAAAACCTGAAAAATTGAAGTGTTAAAAAAATACAAGAGATAACGTTAGTGATTACAACTTTGAGGATGTAAAAACTTTGAACCTAAGTTTTAAATTAGTACAGATAAAAATGTGCTTGGGGTGTTCCATTAAAAAAAAAGTACGTTTAATATGCCCTGGCTATTTGGGACACCCTGTACAATTTAAAATAATTTTAGATTATTGCACCCATGCCTCCATATAATTCTGTTTTTGAAAAATATTAAAAAGTTAAGATGCTATGTGAGTGTACGCCACCCTGTATACTCTAAAATGTTGGTTTAAAAAAATGCCTTCTCCTACTGATCAACCGATTAGTTTCGTCTAAAAACATATACCATCTCTGTCTTAATACTTCTATACTAAAATTGTTTTCTGTGACAATAATATTTAACCAACGGACACAAAAATATGTTTCTACTTTAATTTTTGGTATACATCGTTTGTGAAATAAATATCAAACCAGTCTTTAAAGTAATTTTGGTGAAAAATGTATGGTGTAAAAATGGCGAAGAGGACGAGTACAACCCTAGGTTTAAATTTTTAACGTTTCGACATTTTTGTAAACAATAAAACGTTTACAAGAAAAAAACGGATACAACACACCGAAAAATAACTGAAATATTATTTTTTGATATTAAAAATCATAATTTCGACGTCGTGCCTAAATAAAAGGATACGTAATGGATTCATTACATCACTAGTGCGGTAATGAATCGTATCAACCCAATATTGTCCGTCCCCTTTTCCTTTTTAAACTGACTTGTGTAATGGTGACATTGACGGACATTAAAACCTAAAAACATTAATTTAACGAAACTTATCTTTAAAAAAGTTATAAAAAGTTTGTATGAATATTAAAACCACATGCACACTGACATATTTATTTTTTTCCTATAAAAAAGCGCCAAGCCTTCAATTGGTAACCGAACAGCGTTAAAATAAAAAAAGGTTATTTTATCATGTTTTCTTCAATTTTATTCCTCTAATAACTTTGGAATTTGATTTTTCTATGGACATCATAACAATTATTATTGATGTGAGAAGTAAAAAAAAACAATAAAGGCCTTTAAAAAAATACAAATTAAATGTTACCAACAATAATCTCGTTTTTCGACGTTGGCATTTTTTTACAATAAAAAAACTAAGATGTATGTCAAAAAGGGACACACACTACACACTTAACTGTAATAAGCGTAGGTTTTATTAATACATATCACTGCAATTTTAAATGTGTTCTTCGTTAAGTAATCAATTTGTATAATTTCGTTGTGAGTTGCAAAGTCTACAGAAAAATATTTTGAGCAATATATGTATTAGTTTAGGGGGATTTACTTTGACCGGTTAAAAATACAGTAATTTTTATTAAAATTGTTGTAAAATATACAGGTGTAGCAGACCTTTCGGTGCATAATTGCGTATGCAGAAAGAAATAGGCGATAACTCGCGCTCCAGCCACGAACAGTACATATGAAATCAGACAACAACACATTGTAGCCAATTTCGTTTTTGACTTAAGTTTAGATATATTTTTGGATGTGCTCTCTTTAACTAAAATACTTCAAGTACTCCTTTGTTATTTTAAATAGATGATAATTTTTTTGTATTCTTGGATCTTGCTCGGGTTTCTAAACAAATCCTATATAACAGAGTTCATGAGATATTGGCATTTGAAAAACTACAGGCTATACATATGTTCATGATGCATCTTAGGGACAAACGGCTTGCACAATTCATATTATTTTCTATGCAAAAATGATCATTTCCGGTTTAACTGAACATTCGAAGAGGATCAAAATTGAAGATGCAGTTTTTTTTAGAGGCAAAATCACTCTGTATTAATTCCACACTTTCCTTCGCAAAAAAATGCTTTTCCAAAAGCTGGTCCGCCACACCTGTAAATTCCAGCAAAGTATTTAACGCATATGATTTTTAAAATATTCGAAATAAACTTCGAATAACAATACTTGTTGTAACTGTACAAGTAAAACGTTTACAAGATTTTTTTTATAAAAATTACGCGACCCCTTAAAAAATAAGTATTCCTTTTAGTTTTGTCAGAAACACGCGTTAAAATTGCAGCAAAAACGTCAAAAAAGTCTTATCGATTCCCTAACGTACTTAAATACGTGGTTTGTATGTAAGAGTAACGCATATCGTTTCCTTTGTTTTGGCAGTATCCGGTATCAACATTTCTTCTCTATTTCCTGTAATCAAATATGAAGAGTACCATTGTTAATAAATAACACAACATCCTGTATATTAGGTTAATATACATACACGTAATAAGTCACTTATCAGACGGATTACTATTATGTTACAAGTCCGAGAACTAATTTACTGTTTAGAGTCTAGTAAAAACACTTTTCCTACGACCACCTATGAAAATGAGAAAAAAAGCACGGTTAACTTGGCTTTAAAGCGCCGAATATCACAAACCGTGTTGAAAGAAAATATTTCAACACCAGTGTTAAAATACAAGGCACACTATTTAATTTAAACATATGGTGCCAACTTGACAGACCACCCCTATTTATTAAAAGGAACAAATTTTAGAAAGCAGTAATTGTTAAGTGTTTTACTTATTTATCATGTATTTGTCGAGTTATTCAGAATTAGAGTGTGAAAATACGCCATTTGAAATTATAAAAAATGTTAATAATATACTAGAAAATCTATTACCCAAAAAAAAAACAGAGAGTGCTGAAAAAAGTGTCATGTATTAAACAACAAATCTTTATTGGCATCGATAGCATACAGAATAGAGCTCTAGCCTACAGATCGCAAGGTCACAGGTTCAAATCTCATCAGGAGTATTTGACTTTTTTTTTTATAAAAACATTAAATAATTTATAGAATTATTTTGAATTGAAATCTTCCTTGTTGGGTGGATTTTTTAAATTTATGTTTAATGCATTTTTCCTTGATTAAATTAAAAAATTTTCATTCTGGTTAATCTAGAAGTCAATCCCGGATTAGTTCTTCCTATGATATATAAAATATGAAAAAATGAAGTTAAACTACAAATAAAGAAAAAGCCTATTGACAAACTATGAAACCAGATTTTAAGTGGAACATAATCCTAAGTATGCTAATTTCAACATTAGTGTTGTTATTTTTTTTTCAACACGAGTGTTGAACATTTTTTTCACAAATCAAAGGCTTTTTTAATAATTCTTTGTGGTCATAGGAAAAATAGTGTACAGTACTCGTGTGAAAGTGATTATTCTAAAATTCGGAGAATTTCCACACTCGGCTAACGCCTCGTGCTAAATATCTCCTCGTCTGAAAAGTATGACTTTTGTCACTTGTTATGTAATATACTATTACACGCATCGAATACATTTTTATGCATGAAAGTACATATTACTGTTGTAAGTAAAATATTTAATAAAACGATACGAAAGACAATACTGGGATAGTTTATCTTAAATACTTACCATTTTCTACCTTTACGGATGTTCCCACTGGACACGAGCACAATTCCCCTGTGTTTTTGAAGCTGCACGACCTCGATATGTTCTCATATTTTATTTTGAAGCTGTTGGAACGCGAGCTGGAACCACGTCTTTCATTTCTACCCTTGAAACTAAAAAAAGAA
This sequence comes from Polydrusus cervinus, assembly GCA_935413205.1. Lineage (NCBI taxonomy): Eukaryota > Metazoa > Arthropoda > Insecta > Coleoptera > Curculionidae > Polydrusus > Polydrusus cervinus. The sequence continues at coordinate 2,657,204 of OW284514.1, forward strand.
AATTTAATATCGCAAATTACATGCATATTCAAAGAACAGTAAAACAAAATGACTAAAAAATCTTATTGATTAAAAAAGTACCTGCTAGATCTAGATCCGTTTTCTTTATTTCTCCTACTAGCGGATCTCTGGACGTATCTTTTATCTCTTGAATTAGCTCTCTTAACGCTGGGTCTCTTTTGTATAGATTCGGCACTTAACGACAGACCAGCTACTCCCACTAAAAAAAACGTAAAAAACACTTTGCCAACATTTGCTAAACAAAGGAATAACATGACAAATAAAGATAACCTACCTATGGTTCCTGAAGATGACCTCCTTAACAAAGCGCTTGTTATAGCCGAAACGTCGGCTTTATTAAGAGGGAGATCTAACGAACCACCACAGCTGGCACAGTCTACCGATGGTCCCAAGAACCATTGAGATCTAGTTTTCATTCTTTCCGTTTGTCTTTCATGAACCTGTGTGAAAAAGGTTTTATAAAGTGACAAGCAAAAAAATTGCAACATTGGGAAAATAGTAGAGTACCGAAAATCGGTTTTGCATGTCTGATAACCTTAAAATAGAATTTTTTCGATTCGAAATTGTATTTTCCGATTATTTAAAATAAAGTCTTGCTGCTTATTGGTCTAGACTGTTTTCTAAACAAGTTTTTTAAATGATTTTTTGAATATCTCGTCACGCAATCCAACGATGTGTCAAAAATGGCGGCTGTGGGCACATACTGCCACGGCCGCTGTGTAATTGGTACACGTGACCATAAAAACAACATTGCTGAAAGCATTTAATCGATGACTCAATGCTTTTTGCCCACAACTGTCATATTAAATCACGTGATTTGGATTCCTCAATTTAATTTGCCGCTAAAGTCCGTACAATTACTGACTAAATGCACGTCACAACTTCTGTCGTAATTTTTGATTTGGGTCATGTCGTTGATTAAATCGTATATTTTTTCAATTCTCTCTCGGGATTTAAATAGGCTTTAAAATGAGCATTTTTTTTGCTGAATAATGAGACATAATTTCCAGTTAACTATTTTTCACTTTTTACACGTAAAAGTAAAGTTCTTTAAAAAGGACAAAGGTTGTCAAAAAGAAATTTAACGTCAATTGACAGGACCCTTTAATTAATAACAGACCTACCTTATTTTTTGTTTCTGTTGTGATTATGTTTTTGCGAGTTGTGACGCGCATCTAGCCAGTAATTGGATGAACTATATACCAGTAGCCACGTGACCTATTTCAAAATCAATTTTTAGGTTATCGGACCTGCAGAAACGATGCCCTGGATAATTTACCTCACATATTATATAGAACCAATCAGAACGCAAATTTTCATAGCAACCACCTTGGTAACGTGGTCTTACCCGATAAGACCTACGACTAGCTCGGTATGACCACAGTAGCTTTTTGTCAAACAAACAGTAATTTATTTTAAGAAATCAAGTTTAACACGTTCGTTACCGACTACCACTATAGTGGCGATCGGTGTCTAATGTGTGAAACCGACTACCACTTTAGTGGCAAAATTTATCATGTATTTAAAGCGGGTCTAAACCTGAGTCGGTTCGTTTCTATTGCATCGTTTGTATACAGCGGGTGTTAGGGAACATTATCAGTCACCTATATGCCATTATAGTGGTAGTTGGTTCCGGAAATGCACTAATTTTTGGCTTCTTCTGAATGTTTGTTTTCAGTTCATAAAAACCATTTGTCTAAAAGTTACAGCTTTGGTTCAAAACGTACAACGCAGTAAAAGCTTACGGTAACGAACGTGTTAATAAATAAATATTATAACCTCTACAAAATAAAAGTGACACACAACAGTATTTGAGGTGATTTTAGGGCATAAACTTAACTTAATTTTGACATTTTTAAAGAAATGTTTTATGACAAAATGTATGCAAGATTAAACCCAGTGTGCTTTGCTTTGACGTGAGCTTAGGAAATCTTGGCGTTTTCATGGCAACCGTGATGAAAATAAGCTGATTTTTGACGTTCCACGCGTCTGATTTAGTCTTGGATTTTTAATTAATTGTTAGTTGTGGCACGTTTATAAACCTAAAAGTAAATCATAATGATGTGTTTGAATATTTTCCTTTATCACAAACGGCTTTTATTTCGGGTTCAGTAAATTATCCAATAAAATACACCTCTAGAAGCTGCGTCTTATCTTCATACCGTTGTTTTTCACTCGAAACTAGATTTTCTAAGAAAATTTTCACTCAATATAATTTTTACTTATAATCTGATAAGATCCCGAGAGCTTTAGCTCGAGGGTCTTATCTTTGATTATAAGTAAAAATTATATTTCGTGAAAATTATCAGAAAATCGATTTCTTGTAAAAAACAGCGGTATTACCGATAAGACGCCTCCTCTATCGGTATATTACTGTTGAAAAGTATACCTTTGTACACCTAAAGAATCATGTGTTTGGTTTGTATATCGAGAAAGCCTTACCTGTGGTAAATAGCTAAGGCTTCTAGTACTTTCCGCGTATGCATTGACAGCTTTCAATTCTTCGAGGGTCATTTTTGGTCCTGAGTACTTGTGACTATACTTTGAGGAGTGGCTGGTGCTCGAAGAGTGAGAGGTATTGTTCTAAAATGACAGCAAACCCCATAAGAAAAACATTCAACATGGTTTTTTTGCCACGATCATACTAGTTAAATATACAGTCATTTTAGACTGTACAACGGTTCACCACATCCTTAAGCAAAAATAAGGCGATCTAGGCAAACCTACCTATATGCAATGTTGCTTCGTCTTGCCGCTACAGGGCGCTAAAGTTTTCAAATCTATATTTTTTTTGGAATAATTTCCAAACGCCTTTATCGATTTCCACTAATTTTGGGACTAAAAGTGACTATTATTAATAGCGTGTTTTGACGTATATGTCATTTTTTTTTAATACCTGCAAATTTAAAAATGGCGTGTGATTGGCAATTAAAAGTTCATCTTTTTGTTACCCCCCGTATACATGACTTAAATTATTTCTCTGACACTAGCTGACTTCACTTTGAAACTTTTTTGTCTCCTGTAAAAATTTGGTCAAACATGCAGTTTCCCTACAAAAAAATTATTTACGATGCAAAACATGAAAAAGCTTTGAACAATTGTTATAAAAATTAAACTAGTTGGTAGTTTTCTAGAATTAAAAATGTTTCCATGTTTTCTCGTTCTGAATAATCAGCAATGAAGAATTACAAGGTATGGTAAATAATTTTTTTGTAGAGAGACAGCATGTCTGGCTAAATTTTTACAAGAGACAAAAAAGTTTTAATATGAAGTCAGCTAGTGTCAGAGAAATAATTTAAATCATTTATACGGGGGATAACAAAGAGAGTAACCTTAGACGAGGGAAGTTCCTTGTCTAAAAGAGTAACTTTTTATTACCAATCACATGCCAATTAAATTTGCAGGTATTAAAAGATGGCGCATACGTCAAAACACGCTATTAATAGTGGTCATTCTTAGTTCCACAATTAGTGGAAATCGATACAGGCGTTTAGAAACTATTCAGAAAAAACAAAAGTAATTTAAAAACTTTAGCGCCCTGTAGCGGCAAAACGCAGCAACATTGCATATAGGTAAGTTTGCCTAGATCGCCTTATTTTTAGTTAAGGAATTTATGATAAAGCGTTGTAGGTACAGTCATTTCATGGACACCCTGTATAATAGAAATATACCCAGTTACAAAAAAATAACCAATATAGGTATTTTTTTAATATATGGTGCTTGTAAAAGGGTTTCTATTGTCCGATAAAACTATGTCAAGGTATCAAATTTTAGCCAAATAGCGTAAGTTACTTTAAAATTGCAATAAAAACCTATTTCAAAATTATAATTTTAGGGTCGTTTAGCTCACAAACTAACCAACTTTGTACAAATGTAAGTTTATTTAAATTAGCTTACTTTGGTTTAAGAAATATGTAGTGTATAAATTTTCACCTGAAATAAACCATTTTGCTCCAAAGAAATCGATAATCTTGTACAAGATTCCAACAGGGTATGTTCTGCGATCATTCCCAACGAAGATGAATTGAGCTGTGGCTGCAAACCTGCTTCCAAAAGGGCCGGAGTGGACTGACATTCTTCCCCTTGCGACAAAGCTAGAAAAAATATTTAAATAAATAATTAGGCCTCACAATTTACCGTTGTTCCAATGTCAAAGAAGCGAATGTTACTTTTGGCCATCGTGTTAGGATTTACAATAACTTACTTTACTTACTAGACAAGGCAGATTTGTACGTCGACCTATCGTTAATATCCTAGTCGTATTGGCCATTAACGAGCAGTGAGATAAATATTCGGCCGTCACCAAATATTACCTCTGTTATTTGATTAAATAAGTGAAAATTTGGTATCAATGGATGGATAGCTAAAGGTTCAAAAGTTGTTTGTCTTTGTGTGTAGAATTTAAATTTGGGATTTTCATTGGAAGAAAATAATCTTTAAAATTGGTCCAATTATACTAACACAAACTATGGTATACAGGGTGATTCCTAAGTTGATACTTCTTTTTTAGCTCTGTATAGAAGGCATTAAAATAAACAACATTTTCAAATACCTTTTTTCAAAAAACTTAAAAATAGACGAGATACAGAAGTAAAAAATATAAGTGCGGGCCTGGTCATCAAAACGTAGCCTGCTATACTTTATGTGGTTTGTCTTATCTCTTATTAGTCAATTTAAGGGTCGGTGGTGAGTTATTTGGCAATACGCTGCGGTGTGTTTTTCTGAAGCAAGTTAATTGGGTTAAAATGGTAAAATTTGAATACAATGAATTAGTAGATATGGTGCTAATTTACGGTGAGTGTCGTCAAAGTGCGGCTGCTGCTTCGAGATTATACGCAGAGCGCTTTCCCTTGCGGGCTCATCCTACACCCGGAAGTTTTTTTAATGTTATTCAACGGGCAAGTTAGGTAGGACCGTATTTGATCCATAGTATAACAAATGAATGTAAGTACCTTATTTTTGAGTTTTTTGAAAAAACGTATTTGAAAATATTGTTTGTATGTATTTTAATGCCTTTTATACACAGCTAAAACAGAAGTATCAACTTAGGAATCACTCTGTAATTTGGAAATAGGTAAATCACAAAAAATGTTACATGAGTAACAGAGTGAAAGGATAATTCTTTTCTAGAAGTATTTCGGAGAAATTCAGTAACAGCGGAAGGCAAAAAGTGGGTTTATTTTACATGCAGCGATAAACTCTTTAAATAAATTAAAATAAAATCATCTAAAAATGCGTTTATATCCAAGATCCCCATATGTGCAAAAGAAAAACACAATTGCCAATAATATACGTTCGACTCTTTAGCATTTGACCTTTTGACAACCCTGGTAACTATATCGCAGTAACCGGTACCAGGGCAACTAAGCACAAGCAATAGATAAAAAAATACAGTTAGTGTTATTAAAAACATTCTACATACCTGCAAAATAACTCTAGGGATGGTATAAAGGTGCTAGCACAATAAAAACTAACTATGGTACGATTTTAACACCAAACACCATGTGGTAAAAGCCATGCTAAAGATACATTTAGTGTAAAAAGCACATTATTTATTTGATTGTGGGAAATTTGCCTATATGTACATGCAATGATTTCTGACAAGGAATATTAAGAAAAATTGAGTGTGTTTCCTTTACAATCGGTAAATTAATGAAATTGTGAGGAATTCGGCATCAGTGCTTTTATAGCCAAACAAACATATACTATTTTGTTTTAAGAAGAGTAGGAGGCATTTTGTATTCTTTAATATACTAGTTTTTGATAGAGAAAACAAGGGTTATTACTGTTATTAGTTACTTTTTTATATTTAAAAAAAAAACATTGGTTCTAAAAAATACATTTTGTTGCCGTTTTCTTTAAATTATATCAAAAATAGGAGGAATTTTAAAGTATTAAAAAAGTGAGAATTTTCTTCAAGATGTATAGGGTGTAATGGCATACTAATTTTTCAATTGATTGATGATGTGTGATATTAATCAAGTAAAGTTTCTTTTTAATTTCAACTAATTAATAGACTTTAAAATAGAGTTTTTGTATTAGACGAAAAATATGAAACATTGTTTCAGATTTACTTAAATTCATAAAAAATAAATCAACTTTACTATCTACGTAATAGATGCGTCAAACAAGCATTCAGTCTAGCGAAAACACAAATTTAGACAAACACAAAATAAAACTCAAAAAGCCAAAAAATTAAATAAAAAATCTGAAATTTATTTTGTTAAAGCAGTTGTTGCAATTGAAAAATATCACAGTATTTAAATATATGTATAGGGGAACTGGGAGGAAAAATACTATGTACAAAATACTAAATAAACTAGGTAATGATACATTAACCTAATATAAAAAAAAATAAATGTACAAGATGTCGCACTATTTTGTATATCCCCTTTAACAAAATTCTGGTAAGTAATTTAATCGATCTATACTGGGCCTTCTAAATCCCATATAAAATTAATTAAAAGGATAAATGCTCGGTTTTATTTTTAACTGGGTATTTTTGACATAAAAAAATATTATTTAGGGCACTTCACGTGAAATTACAAAAAAAAGTAGTGTTTCTCTAGGACAGTTTATAATTATTATTGAATTTACAAATTAATATAAAACGACATATTTAGATACTCTCGGGGATGTAAAATATAGTACAACACCCTGTATACTAAATAACAGAGAGTGGAAACTGTGAAATAGGTATTGAAAGTACCTAATTCATTTAATTCCGTTATCTAACCTATAAAATTTTATATACAATTTTAGAAAATAATATTTTTTTACCAAACTATTCAGTTTTTTTTCATGTGATGTCATTCTTATTACAACAGTCCCTTGTAAATACTATCATGAGGTAGTAGGAAGTGTAAGTGAATGTAATAATAGGATTTTTGCTTAGTAAAAATATGGGAACCACACGCATTTTCACGAAAATACTTGGTATCCAATATTTTCACTTTATTTCCTTGGTTTTTCGTCAATTTTCTAATCTATAGACGATTCGACATAGCTTGACATGTCCGTAAGTAATCAGTAATTTGTTTTGTAACTCGGGTATAATTCATATACTCCAAAATATTATTAATTGCCATATGAACCAAATTAAAATTATACCTAAAATAATAATAACATAATACTTCTTTCCACTCTCTATAAAATACTAAAATTTCTTGCAGAATGCGCGATATTTCAATAATTTTATTCCATTCTAAACACACGTTATTTTGACATTTTTGTGAAAGTTTTTTAGAATGTTAAGATTTGAATTTTTTCACTGGTACACAAAAGCTATCAGAATAAAATCATTAGAAATTTCACAGCTATTTCGACAAACCAAACAAAATTAACTAACTAATCTCTATGACATCGTCTCACTAGGACTAGATATGTCACTCGGTTTTAACTCACATACTGTTATGTTCTTACTGAAACCACGATACACCTACAACGGTATGCCGATTAAGCAAGCTGAACTTGGCTGCGCATGTCGTCACTGCGAGAATACAAGCACGGTTTCATAACCTTTTGACGCGGCTGACGGTTCCAACCCGACATAAAAAGCGGGCATGTATCAAAAAGGCCGCTTTACAGTTTGCAATTTTTCTTTCACGCAAGAAAAGATTGCCCGGGAGTATGCGCAGAACAAGGTTAGTGATCAGCTGGCGCAATTTGTATTGCTTGCAAGAAATATAACTCCGACCCTATTTTTATTGCAATTGCAAGGGCAATTCTGGGGATTTTTTGGTGATTTATGAGACACCAACTTTAATATAAAAATCATTGACATTTGTTTATGTTCTTTCTAACCTATAGTGGGTACATTTTGTTTTTGTTAATTTGCTTTTGTGTCCTGTAATGATGTTATGTTAAAATGAATTCACAAAAAAGCGCCGGTAAGTCCTAACCTAATGTATTTTACTTTTAAAGGTTGGCAAGTGGTACATCACCTACGACCTTGGCAAGTCATTGCACGCTGTAAAACGACTTAAAATTTTTATTGCCGCAATATTAATTGCTGCAAGACAACTTGCGTGAAAGAAAAATTTCAAACTGTAAAGCAGCCTAAAAATAAAACGATCATTTTCTTGCACCTAATGTAAACTGGCCTTAAGCGTCCTCACAGTGTTGTCAAAATGTGAAAGAGAGAATTTAGGCGGAATAGCATACCGGTGTTAGTGTATCGTGACTGAAACCCATGCAGTATTGAGAGCGGATATATACAGGATATTATTTTTAATGATATGTATTTATTTTAATGGGCGATTTCTTGACTAATTATAGGTTGAAAAGAAAGTTTTTTTTGGTTTTTATCAAAATTTTAAAAAATATCCGAGATATTATACTAAATTTTGGTATATACTATTACAACATAAAACCACAGATTTTACCCTCAATTTTTTTTTAAACAATTATTTTATTGATAATTTACTATTGAATTCTATACAAAAAAAAGAAAACTAATTAAAATATTATTAAACATTGTTAATAAAGCTCAATTCGTATCACCCTGTAGAATAATCTAGTAACCGTAACATATATGCCTGACATTTTCTTTTTTGGTTCACTTCATTATCTGTTATTAGAGGATATACATCGTTTTAACGCTCAACATGTTCTTATAAGCTTTATTATCGCATACATTCATCGTTAAATGTTTTACAAGTAGACTCTGGACCTCCTCTGACATTTCAAGCAATGTGTCAACAAATTTTTTAAAGTTATATCAAATAAAATCTGCAATTTTCATTTTTTTTGTTTTCATGTTTAACTCGTTTACAAAAAAAAAAGGTTTGTGTCCACAGACCAATTACTTAGACAATTACGTTTGCCCTTAAGGACGTGCGATGTTAACAGAATAAGAATGTACGAGGTAGTACTGATAATACTGTGATAGCACAACAGCGTTGCCGACGTGTAAAAAATATACAGGGTGGCGCATCAAAAACAAAACAGACATTTACTGGCAGCTCAGTTATTTTTTGGAAAAACGCTCAGACCCGTAGATTTTGTTTTCGAGGGCGACACAAAATTGGCAAAAAATCACGTTAACACGTGCAGCCCCCTAGGCGGGGGTGGCACCACCCCTAACATCTTAAATAGAAAGGGGGGTCGAGTGGTACCTTATTTTAAAGGTCTTTCAATTCCGTTATTACTACTGAACTGAAGTACATGAATTTTAAATCATTATAAAGGGAATTGAAAGACTTTTAAAATAAGTTATCACTCCACCCAGTATAAGCGGTAGATAAACGAGAATCAACGTGCCCAAAAACAGATTAGAAAAATAGTAATCTATAAACTAGGTGCATGTTAAAATTTTGAAAGTTATACTGTCATCTTTATGGCAAAAAAAACTATTATAGTCCAAGTTTGACAACGTCGGGCTGTTATATTTGCGATTTTATGGTGGTTGCCATCTTTTCTAGTGGCCGTCGTTCATTTACCGATTCTAACGACCAGCTGTCAACGCGTTAGATTGTTTTCAGCGTGCTATATGGAATTGTATTTTGTGACTTTATTTAAAGTAGAAATTATAGTTATAAAAATGTAGTATTGATAAAAACCGAAAAAAAAACCTGTATATCGAAAACCAAGAGTTTTAGAATGAACTTTTCAACTTAAAATTGGTCAAGGATTCACTATTAAAATAAGTACATCGCATAACATAAGTAACACCCATTTAATTATCCACCTCTTTAAGTCGTTGCCACTACCTGATTTCTATTCGTCTCATCATGAACAAACCAAAATATAATAAAGAAAAGCAACTCAATAAAAAAAACCTATTATAACTGCCAGTTAAAACGTCTAAACCGGACACGAAAAACCGGGACCCTAAACCGTATTATTAGCCCGATAGAACGAAGCGTCGTCGGGCTTGGTATCGTCCGTGAGGCCATTACCTTCCATGTATCCCCCGAAGCGGTCGTGGTTCTCCAGCAACAACCACGTCTCCTTCCCCATGGACAAGTGGCCTTTAATGCAAAGCAACGGGAAAAAGATATTAGTGGGAGTTAGTCAAATCCTCAAGCAAAAATAATACTAAGCTCTATATGGGGCTGGATTCATTTTTTTTTAATGCAATGTTACAGCCACAAGGTGACGCAAGATTTTCAAGGGTAAATATACCTTAAAGACATGCTAATATTTCAGGGTGTGATTTTTTAGGTTATTTTATGAAGAAACGTTTATATTCTTTTCCTACGACCACCTATGAAAATGAGAAAAAAAAGCACGGTTAACTTGCCTCGAAAGCGCCGAATATCACACGCGTTTTGAAAAAAAATATTTCAACACTAGTGTTGAAATACAAGGCACACTATTTAATTTAACATATGGTGGCAATTTGACAAACAACCCCTATTTATTAAAAAGAACAAGTTTTAGAAAGCAGTAATTGTAAAGTGTTTAACTTATTTATCATGTATTTGTCGAGTGATTCAGAATTAGAGTGTGAAAATACGCCATCTGAAATTATAAAAAATGTTAATAATATACTGGAAAATCTATTACCAGAAAAAATAAATCGCGCTGAAGAAAATGTCATGTATTAACAACAAAAGTTTATCGGTAGCCATGGCGTAAGGACAAGAAGCTCTAGCCTACAGATCGCAAGGTCACAGGTTCAAATCCCATCAGGAGTATTTGACTTTTTTTTATAAAAACATGAAATAATTTATAGAATTATTTTGAATTGCAATCTTCCTTGTTGGGTGGATTTTTTAAATTTATGTTTAATGCATCTTTCCTTGATTAACTTTAAAATTTTTCATTCTTGTTAATCTAGAAGTCAATCCAGGATTAATTCTTTCTATGATATATAAAATATGAAAAAATGAAAAAGTTAAACTACAAATAAAGGAAAAGCCTATTAACAAACGATGAAACCAGTTATTAAGTGGAACATAATCCTAAGTATGCTAATTTCAACACTAGTGTTGATATTTTTTTTTCAACGCTAGTATTGATATTTTTTTTTTAACGCTAGTGTTGAAATATATTTTTCACAAATCAAAGGCTTTTTTATTAATTCTTTGTGGTCGTAGGAAAAATAGTGTACATTACTCATGTGAAAGAGATTATTCTAAAACTCGGAGAATTTCCGCACTCGGCTGACGCCTCGTGCTAAATATCTCCTCGTTTGAAAAGTATCACTTTCATCACTTGTTATGTAACATACCTAAAGCTGTACCTTCATAATAATTATTCATCATAAAATGACCAGAGGAAAATCACACCCTGAAATATTAGCACGTTATTAAGGAATATCCTGTATAATTAAGTAAAAAATCGACTGTAGAAAAAAGCTTTCAAAATACACAAACAAAAACCTTACCGAGTAAATATCGTTCCAGAGCGACGTACTCGTTCGGAAACATGCCTTTGGTAGGTGGGTACTGGAAAGAACATATCCACTCGCCCTGCACTCGCAACACTCGGCCGGTCACTCGTGCGTAATACTCGTAGTTGTCCTTGCCGAAGAGATTCGACGACGCGAATTCCTCTATGAGGTGTTTCATAACTCTTGATGCCACCTAAACGATAATATTTAAAAATATAGGGTCAGAGAGGATAAATGTAAAAAAGGCATGTATATTTTAAAATGCTCACCAAATGGTATTTATCACTATAATCGAATTTATCATATTCATCACTAACATCCTAAACTAAAACCTATCAAATATATATCTCAATAATAAAAATATTCCTAAAGTATCAGAAACCTTTTCTATATAGAAATAATTAAAAACACGGCGCGAAAGCAACAAAAACATCAACCCCGAGTCAGGTAGGATTGCGTTGTTCACAGAGTTTCCATTGCTTGGAGTTGTCGTGACGTCGGTAAGTTGTTTCGCGTGTTTTTATTAGAAAGTGTATTTTATTATTTTTTCAGTAAATAATTGAAAAATATAAAAACTGAAACTGCAGAAAATTTTATTTTTTGTTGCTTTATGCGATAGGATCAAAATTAAAATTTAGTGAAAAAGCCCATTCTGTCCGTTTGAAACACGCAAATAACAACAGCGAAGCAAGTTTTTTGGGTGCAATGTAATGTAAACATACAACCTTTAAAAAATATATGACACTAAATAACTATTTACAAGTTTTGAAGGCTTCCCGTTATGTCAATTGATAATGTTTTTAAAAGAAAAAATGAAAAAGTCTTCTCTCTCACAGAATACTTTTTTTTTATTTTTCCTTTTAAAAAATAACTGTTAAATTTTCAATGGTATAATTCTGACTATGTTTAGTAAATATCAATAATCAACTGCATAGGTACACTTAAATACTTTATATTATGAATAGTTAACATTAATTTTATGTATAAAAGTACCAAAAGTGTCTAAAATCGTTTACATTTACCCCAACTGACACCTTCATAGTTGTTAAGTCCAAAATATTCTATATTATTGTTACATTTTGTCAACTTTTTACGAATTTTAAATCCTTGAAATCAGTTATAGAAATCTGTAAATACGAAATTAACTAAAAGATTGTACTTATTATACAATAACTATTTTAGGGCTAAGCTAGAAACACTGTATATACAAAAATTAATTTATTATACTACCTTTAAAAAAACTTACGTTTACTTCAGCCTGTAGTTCAAAAGTAAGCATTTTACAGCAAAAGCAAAAGTTAGTACATAATTTACAAATCTTATATTTATGTTAAGTTTAAAAAAGTAAGGTTTGTTCATTTGTTTCACGTGAAATTCGCTCGATTCGTCTAGTTCCGTTAGATTAAAAAAAAAGGTAATTGAATATATTTGTATAGTATGATTTCTCACAAAAAATCAAAGAAATAATATTAATTTGCCTTCTTATATAAAACAAGACAAGATTTTCATATACTTATGTTAAAAATCTATAGGCGACCCTACACGATCAGTATTTCTGACAGGATAACTAGTGTTAGTCACAAAATGACTAAAGTGAAACCACTCGTTACTACATAAATCCCAAAAAAAAAATGTAATTATTCTGTAATGGAGACCCCATATAATCATTAAGACTCAACAGTTGTTATGGGATTTATATCATTCAGGGCTGTAAGTAATACAGATCGTGTAGGGTCTGCATATAGTTTATAATTTTAATATTTTTAAATTAATTTATATTAAAAAAATATCAAATTTTAAAATGTTTAAAAAATGATTAAAATTTTTTTATCGGAAATAATTAATTTTATGTCGTTTGTTATAGCCGAGTTAATTATATTTATTTTTAAGGGTACGTTTTACCCCAAATCCACCTTATTTACTTACGTTTCAGAAAAAATATTACTTCATTAGAAATATCACGGAGGTCGCTTAAGAGAATTTAATGAAGTGATATTACTAAGCAAAATATTCAGGTTACAAAAATATTACACAAACAAACAAACCCTATAATAACGATCACGTTTCACAAATGTACTTGACATTTTATTTTATTTGTTTTTGTGAGACCTTTACTACGTGTTATGAGCAGTGCAAAATCTTTTTGCGTATCTGCGTCTTGGTTTTAAAAGGACCAATGAAAAAATGTTACAAATGTGGCAAATTTTTAAAAATTATATTTTTGGAACCCACACTATTGTCTTTCATTGTAGTTTATTTAGCAGGACTTTTGTAATTATTCTTAAGTTATGATGGTCCATATGGAACTTAAGAGGACTCCGTACACCTTTAAAATGAGATTTCTTTCCATGGGTTTATTATTCGATTAAGAAAAAAATGTTGTATAATAAAATGTTTAGAAATTAAACAAAGAATATTGGAAAGTCCTTTTGGTTTGTCATATGTTTATTATGGATATTTAAATCGTTAATTTATTTTTTAATTTAGCAACGCTATTTTGACTTTCCAATATTCTGTCAAATAACTCTAAATAACTTTTATTAAAAAAAATTTTCAAAAACAATTACAGTTTTTTTTAACGAAAGTTCAATTTTTAGTCTATTGCTAAGTTTAATTATAATTAATCTCAGTCCTAATATCAGTGCCAAACCCTACACTTGGAGACGCGACGTGGGTCGGCTGACCACTGGCTTCTATAGACCAAATATCAAGTATGCGCGTTGAATTTCCGAGAGTACGATTTGCCACTAAAGTTAGAAAGAAAGAGCATCAGGGGGCGACTGAGATGGATTAGGATTCTGTTTAGAAATGGACTAAAAAGTGAACTTTCGGTTAAAAAAAACCGTAATTGATTTTGAAAAATGATTTTTATAAAAAAATTTTACAATTAATAACAAAATATTGGAAAGTCAATATAATGATACATGCCGTACAATTGATACATTGTAAATTACAATGAATTTAAATTAAAAATATTTCTCCCAGTGGCGTCGCACGGAGTGGGTCTTACGGTAAATTTTATCCTATATTTTTTTTTTAAAGATTTTTAAATTTTTAATGCAATTTTTTGAAGAGTTTGCTCTTATTTTATTTCGATAGTAAGCATCGTTTTTGAGTAAAATTAAACGTCTTAAACTCTTTTTAAAACCAATCCGCTGACATTCCCAACTACAAAACTACAAGGCAATTTATTTATCTTATTCCCCCTCACCTTAAACTTCATCACGTCTTCCATTTTGGCAGTTTTTCCGTCGCTAACGCATGAATGGAAAAAGCTCGGGGCCACGCTCACCCCCAGGGCTTCGCTGGTCATGCCAGTGCCGGCTTTTTCGCTGTTCGAGGCAATTACCCTAAAAGTGCCGAAAAGCAGCACCAGGAGCCGTTGGGTGTAGGGGGGCAGGGAAGTGATTATTCTGGAAAAATAAGAAAATAAGTGGTTGGTTAAAAAGTAGATTTTTTTTGTAAAATATATCGTTTTCTATTACAGTTGTGTTAAAATATATCTGTGTCCAAATCATTGTTCAGATTACTGTGTTTATTCCTTTTTGAGTACGGCATAAAGTACGGTACCAAAAACGGGCAAATTTCCTGTCATTCATTCCGCACTAGTACGTCAAATGGATAATGGTGCATTGTTTATTTACGCTACTTGGCCTGGTTACTCATTCACTTCTTACGCGCTCTGTTTTAGCAAACAACAATGAGTAGCACAGTGTGACAAATAATTAAATAATGACACAAATAACTAAAGGTGCGGTCGGACGACGTGCTATATAAACCAGTGCTGTCTTTAGGGGAGGGCGAGCTAAAAACTCTCGAGATAAATCACTCAATCTGGCAACAGTAATGTGAACGTTAAGAACATACCACCAATATTTCTAAAAATTTCTTCAAGGTTCAAGGACAAAGTATGTTAAAAAAAAAGATGGTTCAATATGTGATATTAAAGTCAAATTTTTTTAAGAAAACGCCAAGTCATTTGTCATTTATGGCACCCTGTTGACGTCTGGTCTATTTTACGTTTAGAGGTTGGCTAAAAAGACAGGACCGGACTATTTTTATGTTCCATTAACAAACTAAAAAAATATTTAAATATTAAGTTCCTTATCTCCCATTTTAATTTATCAAAGGAGACTTTACAAATTTTTCTATTTAAATCATCGTTCTTAACTAAAGTTGTCAAGAAACTTTTGGAGATGTTATCCAAATTGGAACAAAAGTCAAGAACCTATTAGGTATCCACTGAATACTACCTAGATATTGTGATAGGAATTACTTACAATAAAGTAATGTACTAGTAACATAAATATTATCGACAAAGCTTTTAAAAAATTTAACTTATCGACAAACTACTCTCCTTTGCTCGTGAATATTAAAGAATGTAATAAATGCCGGTAATACTGTACCAGCTAGGTAGAATACGTAAAACATGGTATATATGGTTAAAATATTGGTATACAAAACAATCACTATGCTTCATTTTAGTTATGACTCTAACTTTCAATCAGAAAACTCTATAAACACTATATAAAAAACAGCCACAAAAATACTAAAAAACACCAAAAAACAACGAAAATAATAGGACGCGACCTGACATGTGAACTTGTTACGGTCCACACTAAATCTAGTAACTTTTCGGCGGAACTAGAATCAGCTGTGAATGTCATCTGTGGCTTTCAACTGTCGAAACGCCGTTTTCTATCGCGATATGATCTCTAATAACAAAAGGATAATTCTGCATTTTCCTATTGGCATTATTTGTAGCACTTTCTGGTTACCAAATTTAACAGCAAGATTAGAAAACTGGAACCTAGAATTCCAGTTTATCGAAGCCTTCTAGCCACAGCTTTAACGCTTCCATTTCAGCACCTGCCGCCCGGCGTGAAAAATGTTTCTACCTTATTTGCTTACTTCCGTGGTTTTATAAATATTTGTTTTGTGGGTTGACAAACAGGAAATTTTACCACATTAATTTTTCTTTTAATCTACTAATATTTTGTAACTTTAAACCTTTTTTTAAAATTATTAATTGTATTCTTAAACTCATGTTTATTAATTTTCTAGTATGGGACTAAATTAGTTGATTTATTAGTTATATTTCAATAACTTTATTTTAAGTATACAGGGTGCTACAAGGGGATCTCAAAAACGTAAGATATACGAAGATGGTTAAATAGAGTCACAGTAGCGTATTTTGGGGCTGAATAATTTTAGGAAAAAAAATTGTAAATATTCCGGATAACGAGATATCCGAAAAGAATCGAAATTTTTAGTTTTTAATTTTTTTCGCCTTCATTTTTGACTTGGGGAAAAAAACGAAAAACCCTCTTTCATACGACCACCTATGAAAATGAGAAAAAAAGCACGGTTAATTTGGCTAGAAAGGGCCGTATATCACATGCGTGTTGAAAAAAAATATTTCAACACTAGTGTTAAAATACAAGGTACACTATTTAATTTAAACATATGGTACCAATTTGACAGACCACCCCTATTTATTAAAAAGAACAAATTTTAGAAAGCAGTAATTGTAAAGTGTTTAACTTATTTATCATGTATTTGCCGAGTGATTCAGAATTAGAGTGTGAAAATACGCCATCTGAAATTATAAAAAATGTTAATAATATACTGGAAAATCTATTACCAGAAAAAAAACTAATCGCGCTGAAGAAAGTGTCATATATTAAACAACACATCTTTATTGGTATCGATAGCGTAGAGAATAGAGCTCTAACCTACAGATCGCAAGGTCACAGGTTCAAATCCCATCAGGAGTATTTGACTTTTTTTTATAAAAACATTAAATAATTTACAGAATTAATTTGAATTGAAATCTTCCTTGTTAGGTGGATTTTTTAAACTTATGTTTAATGCATCTTTCCTTGATTAAATTTAAAATTTTTCATTCTGGTTAATCTAGAAGTCAATCCAGGATTTCCTATAATATATGTATAAAATATGAAAAAATGAAAAAGTGAAACTACAAATAAATGAAAAGCCTATTGACAAACTATGAAACCAGATATTAAGTGGAACATAATCCTAAGTATGCTCTTTTCAACATTAGTGTTGAAATATTTTTTTTCACAAATCAAACGCTTTTTAATAATTCTTTGTGGTCGTAGGAAAAATAGCGCACATTACTCGTATGAAAGTGATTATTCTAAAACTCGGAGAATTTCCGCACTCGACTGACGCCTCGTGCTAAATATCTCCTCGTTTGAAAAGTACTTTCATCACTTATTATGTAATATAGGTAAGTACTATTTTATATCCGTTTTTCATGTTCTACAAGATGGCAGTATTAATTTGCACATTCGACGTTTCGTTCTTTAGATACCAACCTCAAGTCATTTTTTTAAATACCGACCTGGAAATTTTTGAAAACTTACCTATAAATTTCGTCTCGTTGTTCGGGCACATCAGTAACCTCAATAACTTGGAAAAACTTCTGCTCGATGTCTTTTCCGAATATGCCTCCAGGTACTTTTCTCAAGAATTTTTTCAGCACGCTCGCAATGGTATAAACGCTAAAGTTGTCCATGTTCACCAGTCTGCCTGTTTGAAGAAAGTGTATGAGTTTTTTCATTGCCCCCTGGTGACCGGGAGCCCTGAATACATCTTTCCGGTACGGGGCTTCTTTGTTGAGTTTTAGGATTAATACCTGAAGAATAAGTAAAAATATGAATGATAGAAGAGCTTTGGAGTCTATAATTCATGTTGTGTTAAAATTTGGATAATTTTGTTACGTCATACAACGATAGTATACTATGTATATGTATAATAAGTATTAAGAACCCTCCTAAACTGAGTCACTGGCATTCGACCGTTCCGAGTTCGATCCTCGGAGTGGGCATACGCACAATAAAAAAAAGTTTGTCCGAATTTTAGTAGGTTTAAGAATGCAGGTATCAGCTTCCAATCCACCCCATTCACGCCGGTAACCAGACCGGATGAGATCGGACATCTCGTGGGGTGCGGAAGAAGGTACACACTCCCCAATCAGTAGGTCATGCAAGAAACCAAGGGTTGATAGCCCTTGGGGGGTGTCGCATGGCGGAGGATCGTGGTTCAGAGCCCACGTTAAGCTGTATGTCCCCCTGGGAATGGTCCGGGCAGCAAATGAAGAGAAAAAAAACCTAATTCGAAAGAATGGAAAGAAATGACAAAAAGAGCCTTCCTACCAATATTACTACATTCCAAGGTTACCAGCTCCATGTAAAATTATATCTATATATTAAATTAGACCAAAAATATTGCATCCCCTTGGCCCGTATCCTGGTCATGTATATAAATGCATTTTTCAAAACTTTTTAAATTTGGGCGTAAAGTTATTTTTATTCAAAAATAATGTTTAGTATTTTCTACAATACAATCAACTTTAGTATGTAAATTTAGGGATTTCATTCATTTATATCTTTTTCTTCGAATTATTTTTCTGCATGAAAATAACTTTCCCACGCTCACATAGATACCACCTTTCCATTGATGAAAAAAAATCAATAATTAGCTTAGTTTTTTTTTTAATTCGAGCCAAGAAGAACCCAATTTAACACGGCAAATTTTAGCGCGGTTGGATCACATATCAGATCCACTTAAGAAACTAGCATTATGCTAAATTTTAGCTCTTAAAGTTAACTGTTTGACAAAAAGGCTCTCCCAGACAGACACTGATTCCATAAGTGATTTGCCAATGTTGGTGTTGGTACTGTTGAATTGGTCTGAGGTATGAATCACATGTTTTGAAACAAAATAACTAATAATCTTGTACCTAGTTGTTGTACCCTCTAAATTTGTTTAATTATTGTTTTTTTTAAATTTTAATTAGACCAATCTCTCAAGTATATCAAGAAATATAGGAAAAAATATTATTTCATAAGTGTAATAAATTAGAAACCAGATGGTATTGTGTTACATGGGCAGATATCAATGCAAATATTGTTTTGAAAAACAAAATGTAATATTATAATTTATGTTTATGTATAGATTTATGTACAGGGACATTATTTTAAGTGTCTCACCCGATTGGCGACTTTCCTATCGACCATAATAAAAAAACTATTATGTATTCCCTAATAGCTTTTTTGAGCTTAAGCTCTGGGGATCTTATCAGATTATAAGTAAAAGTTACATTTCATGAAAATTTGTCAGAAAATCGATTTCTTGTAAAAAAACAGCGGTATTACCGATAAGACGCCTCCTCTATCGGTATATTACTGCTGAAGAGATATGCTAAAATATAAAGTTTACATTCTCATTACAACTTTTTCCCTCGGATTTTCCAATCTAGGCAGGACCAGTATTCTAATTTTCTATTTTATTACCTATGTTATAAAAAATGTAACATATCATGATGAACAGATTTACAATCATTTTCGGAGGTTTAAATATTTGCCTCAGTATCTATTTGTCTATTTACTTTCGTGATTAAATGATTAAAATATGAGATAGCACCCAAAAGACTATAAAGATTTGTTTTCCTTTGTATAACAGCACCTTTTGTGTCACTCAATCTTAAATATTTTTATTCTGGTAATTTGTAATTTTTTCTAATAGGTTAAACAAGAAAAAATACCTATTCTACATAAGTAAAGATGAATAATATGAATAAATTTAATTCATAATGTATTTTACAGAAACCTAAGTACTTCCTCATTAAACTTAAATTATAATATTTGTTATCTTCATCTCTTAAACACCACTTTGTTACTTAATGGCTAGATAATTTTTAATTATAATCAAGTCTACCTGGGCACTTTATTTATGTAGATTATTTCATACTTATTAACCCATTAGGATAACTATGTAGCATGATACCTTGTAGATACCCAGAACTTCTCTATTTGCAGTTAGTTATTTTGCTATGTAAGATAAGTCTTGTTCAAGCCGTCTGTATGTTTGTAAAAAATGTGTGGGTTATAAATGGGGTCCCCAGGAATGTGATAGCCATAGGTTCAGTATGATTTTACGATACTTCTTTTTTTTTTTTAGTATGAAAAAGTTTCATGTTTCATAGGTGATAACAAATACTGCATTACTCATTTGAAAGCTGCTTATAGAAATGCTTCCAGAGCCGTTAAACTTTAAAGAGTTTTTGAATGTTTGTATTCACACGATGTAGTTAGTAATCAGTCAGGTATGACTTGGCTAGGCATTAGGCAACACCTGGCATGTTAATTAAACTGTTTGGCAATTTTCTAAATATACTTACACTATGAATACTTACCAAAACTGGACCAGGAATATCATTCTTGCAGACTTCCTCTAATGGTACGCCAAATTTGACTTTTTCCAATCGTCTTGGATAAGGTCCCGAAGGGTGCCCACAGGAGGTAACCACGTTACTAAAAGTGGCAGCCCGCCTATGCATTCTAGCTGCCCAAGTGCTCATTTCCAACAAATCAAAAAATTTGGGGCCCCAAAAATTCCTATGCGACCATAACCTAACTTTGACAACATCAAAACATCTTTAAAACAGCTGAATAACTTAAATACATAGCACACTTTAAAACACGACATCCACACGGGTAGCTAAAAACTAGGGGAAACGTCAGTGAAGTAGTCTAAAAAACACATTTTTTCTGTACCAAATTCTTGGATTTTCACGCCCTAAATGCATAGGAAAATTATGTATATATTCACTCTACACAAAAACACACTGAACAGAAACAGAATAGGCAGAAATCAATCGACGTTGGGCGGTTTTTGTAGAAATTTGTTTTGCTTCTAGGGAATTTTGCTTTGACCTAGTAAAAACAGTGTTGGTTGGCGGCATTGTTTAAATGACCTTGGCGGGAAGTTCAAACGCATATTAAGGCGGGTTTTTCGGGTAAAAATTTAGATACGAGGGGAAATTAAAACAAATTTATACAAAATGTACTTTTGGGATATATTTAACACTAATTTGAGTAAAAACAGTCTATACCGGTTATAAAAACGCCGTCGTTTAAAAATAACACATATTTACAATTTTTTTTGTAAGTATAGGCACAATCAGGTGAATTTTTAAAGCTTGATATTGTAGTCAAACATCGCTGAAACAAAACATTACACCTATTAATTTTTAGCAAAGCATTTTGAGCGGATAATCTCGAAAAAATATGCAAATATTTGCCAGTCGGTAAAATACCCGACGGCAGGGAACACGACCTCTGGCGATAGTCTAAAAAGCTCCCTTGGCAGCCAGCCAATGAGCTTTTTTTAAATTTTGACATTAGTATTAATAATTTGAGGTTAGAAAATGACATCGTTTCATGATATATTAGCCAATCCAACGATGTGTCAAAAATGGCGGCTGTGGGCTTTGTAACTGGTAGACGTTACCATAAAAATTACACGGCTGGTGACATTTAACGGGTAAATCAATGCTCTTTGCCCACAACCGCTATATTAAATCATGTGGTTTGACTTATTGATAATACTACATATTATTAATTGGCACGTTTTTTTTTAAACATTAATTTGGATAAACTTTGCTAAAAACTTTTGCAAAATCGTTAGTATTTATTTAGATCTAAAAAAGCTATCACAATATTTTCATCCATGTTTGTTAAAAAACTATATAAGAGAAAAATTATTGAATGTATGTACATTACAATAACAAATTTGCTATAAATTAACGAATGGCAACTTATTTTATTTAATTAAACCTAACAACTTTAATTTACATACAAATCTTACATTTAAAAATATACGTCGTCTAGTAATATGGCCTTTTACATTTTAAATATGGGATAAGTTACCACAATAAACGTTCAAGGTGTTTCATAGGCAATTTCTATCAAAATATTCCAATATTTACCAAAATCCTGCTAAACGCAATTTCTTTGAAACTACACAAACAAGTTGGTAAAAACCGGTTTCATATTTAGAGGCAAATATCATTCTTTCCTGCGATTTGAAATTCAGGTTTCAGGAGTTCGCAAATACCAAGATATTATATATAAAAAAACTTCTATTACATTAAAAAATGTAGAATGTGTTGGATTTTTGTTTAAGTCAGTGGCATTGCCCCCTTTACTTTAACAGGGGACTGTGTCAGTGGGTAACGATAAATGGTTCTGATTTAATGACGGAAATAAAATGGGTGCCAAGTGCAGTCGCAAATACCCGTTAGGATCTAATAGGGTTAAATTAAAATAAGATAATTTTAAATGTTTAGAAATCCCCCTATCACTTTGACAGATGTCAGTAGAGAGTCTTTATTCCTTACGAGAAGTGTTTAGTTTAATATCATTTATTTTTAATGCCAAAGAGCATCAATTAAAATCAATTCCTACTCAGTGGCGGATCCAGGATTTTGCTGAGGGGGGCGATCAAAAAAAAAGTGACTTTCAAAAAAAAAGAGCGTATCCCGGCTCTAAAAATCTTCTTACCCTCAAAAGTGACTTCTAAAAAAATGCTGACCCTTCACATACCCTACAATTTTCAAGGCTCACAGTAAAAAGCACCCATTTGGTAAGGCTAAGGAGGGGGTGACTGATTTTAAATTGATGTTGGACTGAGTACCTCTACTAGAGACTGGTATTATTATGAAAGCTAAAAATTATATACTTAATTTGTAACTTGTCTAGGTTCAATTTTTTTTTAACAAAAACCTGAAAATAAAATTCTCTTAAGCCCTTCAGCTGTTTATTTAAACCACCAGCCGCCACTGCTGTACATGGTATTTTCTTAAATGACACTGTCACTGTAATTTTAGTGGTTGGACATAAAAAAAAATTGTCAAAGATGATATTATGTCTCTAAAAAAAATGGTTGGATAAATTTCAGTCATCTCTAAATATTGCAAAAACCTTAGATTAAATATTTGTACAAGTTCCGTAACAAATTTAATGGCTCAAAGATATCAGAGAGCGTGGTTTTGTAGCCAACACTGTATATGAAACACCCAATCCCTAATTGGCCCGTTTACGTAACTGACAGGCCTATTTAATCGGCGTAGATACGAAAATTATCTTATACATAATAAGATAGATGTTGAACGGCAGTAGAGTTTTGGACTTGCATTGTCTTTATTTGTTTAGAATCACTACGTTTCAACTGGTAAGCATCTCCATCTCCAGTCGTCTTCAGGTGAATACTGAGTATTCACCTGAAGACGACTGGAGATGCTTACCAGTTGAAACGTAGTGATTCTAAACAAATAAAGACAATGCAAGTCCAAAACTCTACTGCCGTTCAAGAAACGTCATTGTCTCCAACCTTTAAACAGACACAAGATAGATGTTCTTTAACATTATAACATGTGTAAATTATGCAACAATATTACCAAACTTACATTTTTACTGATAGAGATTTTACCTACGCCGATCGAACAGGGTTGTTGTATCAACCTAAAGGTGTGAGAACATTCTGTAGTAATATCAATATAAGGCTTCTTAAACTTACTAAACTTCGTTGAGAACAAGGAAACATATAAAAATTGCACTTTTTATGAAAAAAAAAACATTAAAATTTAGCTAACAAATGGTTTTTACATATGAAAATCAATCATCAATCAATTGTAAGTTAAATAAAGAACGTACAATAGTAATGCATTAACCTTTTATACGGTTTTTATAACATAAAGGCACTCATTTTTAAAAAAATATTATACATAACGGGGTGTGTTTTAAAAGTTCAATAATTCAATGAATGATTGATTTTCATTGTAAGTTTAACGCAAATTCGCCTTAAACTAGCAAAATAAGAATTTAATCCTAACTAAACGTCTTCAGATACATAAATCGTCATTCTGATAAAACGGAATAAAAAAATAAATAACCTTACAAACTAAAGAAACTAATACTAATGAGGTAAAAAAATATTTTGACAAATTGGTACGGGGTATGGGTATAAAGGGAGGTGAAAGTAGGCTGTATAAAAACATTTAAGGGAAACGAATCAATATTCTTAAAAAAAAATATAAAATTTCAACGTAAAAAAAATTAGCAGCAAAAAATATACATCAATAAAATATTATTATCGTTACGTAGTTAATAATGTATATGTAATGTATAATATAAGTTGTTTGACTGGAGAGTAAATTAAAAAAAAAAATGTTCATTAGGATGTCTTTACGAAAACCTACTACACAGGCCTTACATCAAAATAATCCAATTTAACTAAACTTACCTTAGTACAAAGTCGCTTAGTTTCGGCGCTAGATGGCTCTGAAATTACAATTTTGAAATAGTTTTTTATATTTATTTGGAAAAGAAAATTTCTTGATCAGATTTGACTATCTATGCATTTTAATTTTTGCCTACGTTCCGGTTGTTTTTTATTTCTACCTTCTTCAGGGCTCAATTAAACATTAGCATAGTTGTATTTTAAAAAATTGAGCGTTGAAGAAAGTAGAAACCAAACAACAAAAATTAAAATGCATAGATAGTCCAATCTGATCAAGAAATGTTCTTTCTCAAATAATATACCTGGACTGGACATGGATTGATATGCATTTTTTTTGTCTCATAAAACTATGTAAAACTATCAAATTTTAGTAAAAACATAGCCGTTTTAAAATTATAATAAAAAAAATTCTAAGTTTACTCAAACTGGCTTATTTTGATCTAAAGAATACGTGGTAGGTTTTTTACAAACACCATATAGATTGGTAGAAAGATTGCGGCACAGTTACATAACTGATCTCCGTGAAACCAAAGCTTGTCGAGGAGATTACTCTTATTGGCTGAAAATATTTATTTAATAGAGTATAGCAACATCTCCACTAATATCGACCTATTCTTTCCAAAATTCACTCATCTGTTTGTCTAATAAAAGGTACTTTTAATCAAAGATAATGTATATAAAACCAATTGCGGATGGGTGGCCTACTTAAATCAGCTCAAGGCTACCCTTAATTAAAACTAATTTAATTAATTTTTCTTATTTCTATGGTACACTGAAAGTCTGCTCTGGGTAATTGTATGTAACTTTTTAGTGTATAGCTTAAAGAAATAAATATGCTTTAAATTTAAACACCAACCGCGGTGTCCACGCATATATCTTTTGGGTTGAAAACATACTTTAATTTTTTTTTTAAAGGTTTCCATTAGAAGTTTTATATATTCGATTATATCTCTACAAATATAATCGCGGACACTTCATTTTGAATTTATTTTATTTCCTTATCTTTTCCCAACATCTGAGCAGATCCAAAACGTTTTAAAAAAATTTCCAAGTTGGATAAAAATAGATATTTTTGCAACGGGGACAATATATTTTCCCAAATATGGAACTTTCGCGATTTTTAATAGGTAACCTTGAACATACATTGCGATCTAAAAAAAACTTTCGTTATAGTTTTGTTCATCTTATGACGAGTTCGAGCCAGACATTGGCGGCAAAATTTGATATGGGGGAGCATAGAAGTGGTGTAGTATCTATATCATAACCTTAATAAGTACCTGAATAAGTTTTAACTTTGAAACTTATTTACAGAATATGAAGCTTTTGAGGACCATCTACCCGACAAGCCCAAGGTTTCACAGAAATAACACCCAAAAATATTATAAATTACAGGGTAGCACAACAATAAGAAAAAATTCTAGTAACTTCCGCAACGGACAAAAATAAAAATATATAAGTTTCCGCCCATAAATTGAACCTAAGAGTCCGAGTCTCCCCTAGGACTCGCCACGGGACTAGGAGGAGGAGGCAGGGGACTGAAGTACGTCGAACTTCGCGAGCTCGGACTCGGTGGACAACTTTCCTGGTGATAATGAGATCGGGGAGTGGGGGGAGGAGGAAACGGCCCCTCGTACCTGCTCTGGTTGAGGGGATAGTTATAGTCGCTCTCGTCGCATATATCGGTCGAGTTCGGGGTGGGAGGCGGAGGTTGGTTGATTGATCTGAAAGGGAAATAGCATTATTGTACAGTGACCGAGTGTAAGCCCTAATTTACTGATCAACAAATTTGAAAATATTAGATTTAGAGCAAAGCAATTAGAATTATATCTATAGAATAATATCTAAAAGATTTACCAACTTATGTAAAAATAGATAAATAGAAAGCTATTCAAAAGTATTTAAATATGGTGTTCCTTGAGGAACAATTTTAGGGCCATTATTTTTTAATATTTATACATTAATACTTAACTATTTATAAATTTAAATAAAAATAATAAATAAGATTTGCCCCTAACAAGCACTTTTTCAATACACTTATTAAAGAAAATAATATAAACATTAAATAATAAATATTTAAAAATAAAAGTATTATTAATTCTTACCGGTAATGTCTATAAGGCCTATATCTCGAACTGGGACTGCTTCCTCTAGTGGAAGCAGCCGTAGTGGCAGGACTAGGAGGGGGGTTCAACGTCTCTCTCGGGTAACACCCGCTACTAGACCCGTTAGTGTTCGAACTGCTCGGAGGCCCCGTCATGTGTCGCCTTTCATAGGTCGACTGATAGCTGGGGTCGATAATGGCCATTCTTACTACGTCTGGGATACCTGGAAAAAGAGTTTGTCAAATATTTTTGAAGCCACATTCTGACGACTAGATCTTGAACAATCGCGTAGTATTACCAGTTACAAGGCGCACAGAGGCAATATTTGTCTAAATATAATGTGTAAGTAGTTATAAAGTTTAGTAAATAAATTTTCCTACGACCACCTATGAAAATGAGAACGGTTAATTTGGCTAGAAAGCGCCGTATATCAGCCACACTATTTAATTTAAACATACGATGCCAATTTGACAGATCACTCCTATTTATTAAAAAGAACAAATTTTAGAAAGCAGTAATTATTGTAAAGTGTTTAACTTATTTATTATGTATTTGTCGAGTGATTCAGAATTAGAGTGTGAAAATATGCCATCTAAAATTATAAAGAATGTTAATAATATACTGGAAAATCTATTACTAGAAAAAACAAATCGCGCTGAAGACAGTGTCATGTATTAAACAACAAATCTTTATTGGTATCGATAGCGTAGAGAATAGAGCTCTAGCCTACAGATCGCAAGGTCACAGGTTCAAATCCCGTCAGGAGTAATTGACTTTTTTTTATAAAAACATTAAATAATTTATAGAAATATTTTGAATTGAAATATTCCTTGTTGGGTGGATTTTTTAAATTTATGTTAAATGCATCTTTCCTTGATTAAATTTAAAATTTTTCATTCCGCTTAATCTAAAAGTTAATTCAGGATTAGTTCTTTCTATGATATATAAAATATGAACAAATAAAAAAGTTAAACTACAAATAAAGGAAAATCCTATTGACAAACTATGAAACCAGATATTAAGTGGAACATAATCCTAAGTATGCCAATTTCAACACTAGTATTGATATTTTTTTTCACAAATCAAAGGCTTTTTTAATAATTCCGTGTGGTCGTAGGAAAAATAGTGTACATTACTTGTGTGAAAGTGACTATTCTAAAACTCGGAAAATTTCCGCACTCGGCTGACGCCTTGTTTTTTATCACTTGTTATGTAATATACTAATTATAAACCATGTAAATAAAGCCGACTACTGATAATATACAAAGTTATCAATCTCTCAGTAGGACTACAGTACCTACCTCTTCTAAGCTTAAGACTCTTATTATGCCCATTGGGGTCCAGCGGACTTAAACTATCCTCAGGGGGTTCGAGGGGCTCCTCTCTGGGCAAGCAGCACTTGTTTTTCCTATAGTAAAACACCAGGACGAAACCGAGACAGACGAACGTTACCACGGCAACGATGAAAAATATTGTTATTTTTGACATTTCGTTTTGGGCATGGCGTTCCTGACAGTCACGTTCGTCAGAACCGTCCGCGCAGTGTTCGTTGCCGTCGCAGACCAAGGAGGAAGAGAGACATACCTAGAGAAGCAAGAGAGGAATATATTATTAAAAGACCAGACAGTTTAATATACAACTAATGTTAACGAACATTTAAAAAAATATATTTTCATATTCTTATAGGTATACATATACAGGGTGATTCCTAAGTTGATACTTCCTTTTTAGCTGTGTATAGAAGGCATTAAAATAAACATTTTCAAATACCTTTTTTTCAAAAGCCTGTATAGCCTGCTATACCTTATGTTGTTTGCCTTATTAGTCATGCAATTTACAGGTCGGTGGTGAGTTATTTGGCAATATGCTGCGGTGTGTTTTTCTGAAGCAAGTTAATTTTAAACTGGTAAAACGTGGACGGCTGCTGCTTCGAGATTATGTTTAAGTTAGGCAGGACCGTATTTGATCCATAATGTAATAAATGAATGTAAGTACCTTATTTTTGAGTTCTTTGAAAAAAGGTATTTGAAAATGTTGTGTATTTTAATGCCTTCTATACACAGCTAAAAAAAAAATATCAACTTAGGAGCCACCCTGTATATTTAAGATTTTAAATACTCAAAAAAAAATTATTTGCCCCTGACAGGGGCTTGAAGAACATAAAAAAGATACAATAGCCATACTTATTATATTATAAATATTTAAAATAAACTTATTATTATCATTTTCAACCTTCCAAAAAATATCAGAATAATTCAAAAACTGCCAACTTAAAAAAAAATTAAGAATTATTTAGTTACTGGATAAAAAGATAAAATTTATATTTTCTTATTAATATTTATTAATCAGTTAAATTGAATAAACTTTGATTATATTATATTGATGTAATGATAGTTAGGTTAAGATAAAGACCTTCTTTTAAAGTAAACATACCTCTGTCTGAGGACACTGAAAACCATTCACACAACAGTTCTTTTCATCGGATCGATCCGCGCAGTCTGGCACGCCGTTACATACAAACACCTTTTCTACGCACTGACCATCTTGACATCGAAACTGATTCGGGAGACAACTGGGACAATCAAGCTCGTCACTGCCATCTGAACAATCCTTTTGTCTAGAAAAACGTACGAATTTATTAATCTTTTTTTAATTACAAAGGATTCAAATAAAGTATGGAAAATATTGCATTACGAAGTAATCTACAACTCTACACCAGTTGACAATTCAAGTTTGATAGTTTGCGTGAAAAAAAACATTAGTTTTCCCACTAGTTACATAAATAACTATTACCTATCGCATCTCCATGAAATGGGTATGCAATCTTTTGTGTCTGATGAAGTCACTGTACATGAAAATCTCTCTGGTCCACAGTTCGGTATCGTTTGACAAGATCTTTTATCTTCTTGGAGCATTTTTCCATTAGGACATGCGCAATGTGGCACAGTACCTAAAATGGTATGGAATGATAGTGTTTTCCAAACATTAATTTTTGATTAACACAATCAAGAATTTTATAAAAATCGAAAAACTTACCATTTAAAATACAAAAATGCGAGCATCTCTTTTGATCACCACAGCTGTGATTTTCGGGTTTTTTAACAGATATCAGATCCACAATATGGGAAGCCTGTATGGGTATGGTCGATCTAGATTTACCGGTTGTCAGTTCCAGCCGCTGAAGCTGATTTAATTCTCTGTCTATCCAATATAACCAGCCAGAATGTACGGTTAACTGAGTTATTTTGGATTTGCTTTCGTTTACTAGTACGTGTCTAGAAATAAATTTAAATTTTATTTATTGACAGATTTTAGTAACATACAATACCATATTATAATATAGTAAAATGATAAGATAATTATTGTCATTATAATAACAAAAAATTAAATTTAAAAAAAACAGAAAAAAGATCATTGTAATAAAAAAAAATTAATAGAAAAAAAAATTAAAAAGATGAAAAAAAAAATGGAAAAAAGAGAACAGTACCTTTATAACTGTTTAAAAAAACTGCAACATTTAACATTAATATTTGGTATTTGATGTAAAATTGAATCAAACCTGCATCTTTATTAATGATATTAGATGACGATATTAGCCATGAATACTTGTATGCACTATAATTAATTTAAAAAAAGCCTGGCCTATTGAATTTTTTTCCAGTGTCATTGAAACTCACACATACATAAAGGGTGATTTTTTAAGAGTGTCTGAACTTTAAATTTAAATTAAACAACAACCATATTAGATATCTCTAAACTATTTATTTTATGTGAAATAACACTTAATGGCATTAATGTTTGAAAATAACTTCAGTCAAATGTCCGCCGCGGCTTCTTCTAACAAAGCGCATTCTGTCAATCCAATTTTCGACCACTTTTTCAAGCAATTCGGGACTTATGCCTGCAGTTGTCCGCGTTATGTTGTGTTCTAATGCGTCAATATTTGCCGGTTTATTGGCATAGACCAATGATTTAACGTAACCCCACAGAAAATAATCTAATGGCGTTAAATCACACGACCTTGGGGGCCAGTTGACAGGTCCATTCCTCGAAATAATTTTCTCACCGAATTCTTCCCTCAATAAATCCAGGGTTGCATTGGCTGTATGACATGTGGCTCCGTCCTGTTGAAACCACATCTCGTCCAAATCAATACCATTCAAATTTGGAATTAAATATTCATTAATCATCGCTCTGTAACGATCCCCATTAACTGTCACGCGGTTTCCAGCTTCATTTTTAAAAAAATACGGCCCAATAATGCCACCGACGTATAATCCACACCATACCGTGCATTTCTCTGGATGCAACGGCAATTGTTGAATCATTTTGGGATTATTTGCACTCCAAATGCGGCAATTCTGTTTATTGACGTAACCGTTTAACCAAAAATGAGCTTCGTCGCTGAACAAAATTTTGCGGTAAAATTGTGGATCAAGTTGCAATTGACTAAGAGACCATTCAGCGAACGTGCGACGCAAACGATGATCTTGCGGCTTAAGTTCTTGGGTAAGCTGAATCTTGTAAGGCACCAGACCAAGATCTTTAGTCAAAATTGTCCACGTAGTCGAATAACAAAGCCCAACTTCTTGTGAACGTCTACGAATTGACAAATTTGGGTCTTCATCAACACTGGCAGCTACAGCGTCAATATTTTCTTGGGAACGCACAGATTTTTGTCTGGTTTTCGGTTTAATATCGAGTAATGTAAATTGCGTTAGAAATTTGTCTATAACTCGGCGAATACCTCGTTCGGTTGGGCGATTATGAGCACCATAGAATTCACGAAGGGCTCGATAAGTTTGGCGCACAGAACACTGGTTTTGATAATAAATTTGGACAATTTGCAAGCGTTGCTCTGGTGTCATTCTTTCCATAATGATTTGCCAGACTATACTGAATAATTCTGACACTACAAGCGCGAAAAGTGACAGTTCATTTCACAGCCTTCTCGGATAAAAGTTCGGACACTCTTAAAAAATCACCCTTTAGAAACACATTTTACTTTTAAGACGGTAATACCACCTGGATAAAATCTTAACTTTTTTTTTTAAAGAAACTTACTTATTTTCACCGTCAATGTTACTAATATAAATACTGTGTCCTTGAGACCAAACAATCGAGTCATTTTCAGTGTCCACAGCGATGGCAGTTATGTCATCATCAGGTTTTGTTATCACTATTCTATGAGATCCATCCAATCTTGTTCTTACTAACTGAGGAGTAAGGCCCACGTCGGTAAAAAATAACAATCTGGAAAGATAAATTTAAAACTTTATGTTTCCGACGACAAACTTATATTACCTTTTGGTTACGTGTATCACAATCAAACGGGGTTTCTCCCCCTCCCTGCTTTTCAAACTACCGAAAGGGTTGTTATTCTCCAACCTAGTGATGTTTATAACATTTTGTATCGCGCACGTCCAAAACAGCAATCGACCTATCGTATCCACGGCGATGTCGTACGGTTTTATATCGTGGCTCACTGGCACGAAGACGTTCGCCTGTTGAGTGCCCACGTTTGAGGATTTTATTACATGAAGCTTACCATCAACCTGAAAAGAAACATTTTTATTGTGTAAATATTGAATATAAATAGGCTTCTAAAAATTATATTAAAAAAATGTTACCATCTTCTTCAAAAGAATTTTAATCAGAGATACATTTATTTAACACTGTATTTACCATGACTTACCCAATATATAACGTTATTTTTAGGATCAAAATCAATCGCTCTGACTGCTTTCAAACCTTGGACTGGCAGTACAGCCTCGGGACAGTCGGACGTATCAAGAACCAAGCGAACAACCAAATTCTTGAGGCTGTATATCATAAAATTTGAAGGTGCTAAAATAGAAAAACAAATTACTAAAAAATACAAAAAAGTCAAGACTCAATAAAAATACCACAAGATTTCCAATCATTCTTAAATAAAAACTTTTCTTATAAATGATGACACTTCAGTAATAACTTATTTTTTTAAATAACATTCTTATTCTAACTTTTTCTGTTATTTTAAATAGTTAAATTGGATTAACTTTCTGTACTTATTATTTTTGTTGTTTTTATAATTTTTTCATTTTGTTAGATTATATTAAAATTTTCCATATCATGAATCATAATTAGTTTCGAATAAAGACATTTTAAGTTAAAACTATACTTTTTTTCTATTATTACAAAGCAACCATCACTTACGTATACACTCATTTTCATGTAAAGTATAATGAGTGGGACAAGCACAGGTGTACTTAGTATGTTCCTCAGGACTATCAGCCGGTAAGGCCAAGCACAAATGGGAACAACCCCCGTTGCTGGTAGCACACTGATTGGTTTGATTCTGTTTGGTCGACTGGTACACCAGCAGGTCTGTTATGTTTTCTGTCAGAGTGGTTACCTTGGTGCGCATGGAACCGTCGTTTTTGTGCGCCCGGGATATATCGGCTAAAATAAGAAAAAATATTTAGAAAATAGCCAGTTTTTTATTATTTTTATTAGGACAAAAAAATATGTCAAAAATGTAAACAATTATTTGCAAAAAAAAAATTGAAAAAGTATATTTGATTAAACCAAAAACAGATAATTTAAAAATATTTTTGCTGTAAATAATTTATACAGTATGTCCACGGAGGACAAATAATAGACCAAAAAAGTAAAAGATACAAAAAAATCATTTTTTATAAAAGTTTTTGCTTGTAAAATAACATTTTCGTATTCGTAAAGTTTATTTATTAACAAACCTGTTTTTTCGTCACTCCAATAAATATACTCTTTATACAAGGCCAAACCCACGGGATTAAAAATTTCATCTTTCACAATCATTTTTTTATCATTGCCATCTAAATCAGCTGACCATAGAGCTGGCACGTCTATTTCTAACCAGTATAACCTGAAAATAATGATGATATTTTTTTTAAATCCAAAAAACATAATATTTGTTGAAAATTTAAAAAATAACCATTTTACAATATTATTTTTTGTCCTTTCTTGGCTTTATTTTGAAATAGGCTATTTTCCTTTTCGTTCACTACCAGGGCCTTTATTGAGGGGACATACCTACATGTTTGATATACTTTAAGTTACAATGTAACGTGTACATCTCAAAAACCCGCGCAAGCCAAACTACCGTTACCAGGACAACCGATGCCGCCGACGCTCGAAGCAAAGGTGGCTGCGCCGAGGCGCGGAGAGAACAACGTTACCATGGTAGCAGCTGGAAAAAAGACAGTTTTGTTTGTTTATATTTTGTAATCATTATTATTACTCTTATGTATCAGCTTGTCAATACAGCAGTAAATTAAAATCAAATGTTGAGTGCTTAATTTACAACGATAGAGAAGGCCGAGCCAGGCGACCACATCTACAGTCCACAACGAAAGACCGCAACATAATTTGGACCTCCGAGCAGCGGATGCAAAACAGAAAGAAGACATCAAACAGGTGTGTCCGTTCCATACTTTCCTGTGTTGCATTCCCATTAAGCGTAGTTTTAGGCTGATCTTATTTTAACTAGCGAGTTTTTCGAACGAATCTTGTCATACCTTAATCGATTCAAACAATTTTCTAACGCATTTTGGATAATTTAGTTATCATTTTCGATATTGTTTGAATAAAATCAATCATAATGACGGAAAAGCCTGATACACAGAGTGAAAAACTCATTAGAAAGAGAGGTTCAGTCAAAGCTAAAGTAACAATTTTTGGTAAATACATAACTCGTTTAGAGCAAAAATATGTCGATTTCACTATCGATAATCAAATCGACTTTTTAGAACTAGAACAGCGAGCAGAACGCTTCCAAAACGTTCTAGATGAATTTGAAGACCTGCAAGGTCAAATCGAAGAGATCAGCACAGATCCAACAAACGAGTACCCCGAACGTGAAACATTTGAGAGCGCTTTTTACGGGGTTGTTGCCAGATCAAAACGATTTCTAATTGCTGATAATATTTCGGCCCCACTAAATGCCAGTGGTGGAGGTACGCAGAGTTCAGTCGCGTTTAGCAATACTAATAATCCACCTATAAGTGATGGCGCTAGTGGCGTCAAACTGCCAGTTATTGAAATTATGACTTATGACGGTGAATATGACAGGTGGCTAGAGTTTCGAGACACTTTCGAATCGCTTATTCATCAAAACGCTAGACTTAGCGACATTCAGAAGTATCACTATCTGAGGGCTTATTTAGGCCCAAAGGTTCTTGAAATTATAGCCAGTCTAGAGTTCACAGGTTCTAATTACGATAACCCATGGCAGTTAATTTGTGATAGATTCAATAACAATCGATTATTAATACAAAATCATGTTAAAGCTTTATTTAACATAGAAAAGTTACAATTTGAATCATCTGGCGCTTTAAGAAAATTGGTTGACGGTGTTGCCAAACATCTTAGGACCCTGAAAACCTTAAATGAACCTATCGAATCGTGGGATACTTTAATTATATACTTAATTACTACGAAATTAGACGATGTTACACTTCGAAAGTGGGAACAAATAAAAGCGACCCACAAAACACCTACACTTGAGAACTTAAGCAACTTTTTAAAGGGAAGGGCTGATTTACTTGAGTCCATAGAGCAAACGA
This sequence comes from Polydrusus cervinus, assembly GCA_935413205.1. NCBI lineage: Eukaryota > Metazoa > Arthropoda > Insecta > Coleoptera > Curculionidae > Polydrusus > Polydrusus cervinus. The sequence continues at coordinate 2,692,363 of OW284514.1, forward strand.
AAGATGATAAAGAGCAAAATACGGATTCTAATCATAACAGGTTTAAACGTAGACCTAAAACGCTTTTGTCGGGAAATCGTGCGGCAAAACCATCGTGCTCTTTTTGTAAAAATGAGCATTATATTCAAAACTGTTCCGAGTTCTTAAAATTAAATATAAATCAACGCGTAGAACAGGCTAAAAGAAAACGGCTTTGTTTAAATTGTTTAAGATTCGGGCACCTATATAAAAAGTGCTTTTCCGGGCCTTGTAAAACATGCAAGAGAAAACATCATACTTTAATACATTCGGAAAAAGGCGATAATTTGCATAACGCACAAAATTCGAATGCATCGGTTGAAAATAGAGAGCTACCGCACGGAAATATAAGCTTATCGTCGCGCAATATATCAGTTAATCAGCAGGTACTTCTTGCAACCGTGTTGCTACGTATTTTTGATAAAAATAATAAACCATTTATTGCGCGTGCGTTACTAGACGCGGGATCCCAAAGCAGCTTTGTTACTGAAGAGTTTTATAGTAAGCTTGGAATTTCCTATAAACCGATCAATTTACAAATCAGCGGGCTGAATGATACTGTATCTAACGTAAAAGGTAGTGCAACACTACAAGCTCAGTCGCAAGTAAATTACTATTCATGCAAAATTTCATGTTTAATCATACCAACTATCACTAGCGATTTACCAAACTTTAAAGTCGATAAACAAAGGCTTAAAATTCCTAATGACATACAACTGGCTGATGAAAACTTTCATTTACCAGGCAAAATTGATATGCTTTTAGGAGCAGATTACTTTTGGGATGTCATGTGCGTGGGCCAAATCAAATTAGACAGTGGCGGTCCATTCCTATAAAAAACTAAGTTTGGCTGGATAGTATCCGGACAAATTTTAGCTGATCGGCTTCAATCCCAAAAAATCCATTGTAACCTTTTGAAAAATATAAAAATCGTAAGAACCACTTACTGGTGCGACTCTACGATAGCGCTCGGATGGTTGCATATGGCTCCTCACACCTTGCAAATATTTGTCGCGAATAGAGTTGCGGCCATTCAAGAACTGTCGGATACTAAAGATTGGAGACACGTTCCAACTGTTGACAATCCAGCGGATCATGTATCACGCGGCGTCGCGCCCAGTAATTTATTGTCCCTTGAGACCTATTGGTTCGGCCCAAGCTGGTTACAGCAAGACGAAAGTTATTGGCCAAAACCGCAAGCTTCGAAAAACGACTTGCCCGAAGTGCGAAAAAATGTCATATCGTTAGAACTTTCAGTCAATAACTCGATAATAGACTTTGACCTATATTCTAATTTATCTAAAATAAAACGAATAATTGCCTATTGTATGAGGTTCAAAGACAACTGTTTTAAACCCAAAATCGAGAGAGATCTTAATTCGTTAAATAAGGAAAATATTAATCGTGCCTCTTTATGCCTAATAAAGATAGTACAGCAACAAAGCTTTTCCAAGGAGATATCAGCTCTTAAAACCAATCATAAAAAATCTAATGGAAAAGGCAAGCTATCAAATCTTAATCCCTTTCTCGACGATGACGGAATTCTTCGAGTAGGCGGCCGATTAGCAAATTCAAATTTTGAATATGATAGAAATATCCGATTCTTTTATGTTCAAAACATAGATTCACTAAATTATTGTTTAGAGGAGAACATATTCGCTTATGTCACGCGGGACCTCAATTATTATTATCGTCAATTCGAGAACATTATTGGCCCTTATCAGGACGCAATTTGGCGCGAAAAACATTTCACCAATGTGTACGTTGTTTTCGAGTTAATCCTAAACAGATTAACCCAATTATGGGCAATTTACCTGCTCGAAGACTGAACCCTGCTCCTCCATTTTTTACGACTGGCGTGGATTATGCGGGACCCTTCTCTTTAAAAGACAGACAGGGTCGTGGCTGCAAAGTTACTAAAGGCTACATTAGCCTGTTCGTTTGTTTTGTAACTAAAGCCATCCACCTTGAGCTGGTTTCGGATCTAACTAAAGAGGCATTCTTAGCAGCCTTTAAACGTTTTATATCGCGTCGTGGAAGGCCCTCTCAGATGTACTCGGATAACGGCACCAATTTTGTTGGTGCACATTTAGAACTACAACGTTTAGGTACCTTTTTGCAAGAAAATGCTAGAGCTTTGACCGATTCAATCCAAAATGAAGGAATTTCGTGGTCATTTATCCCAGCATATTCGCCCCATTTTGGCGGGTTGTGGGAGGCTGGTATTAAGTCCACAAAATATCATTTAAAACGCGTAGCCAGTGATGCTATATTAACTTTTGAACAATTTTATACCTTGCTAGTTCAAATAGAGGCGGTGCTAAACTCGCGTCCTCTGTCTCCGCTCTCAAGTGATCCCGCAGACTTAACACCTCTGACACCCTCTCATTTCCTTATTGGGCGGCCCCTGACTTCAATTACTGATCCAGATTACACTTCAACCTCAGAAAATCGACTCAAACACTTTCAACGTATTCAGCAGCTTCAGCAGCATTTCTGGTCCAGATGGTCCCTTGAATACGTTTCAGAATTGCAGCAACGTTGCAAATGGAAGACGACACATAGTTCTCTCAAGGTCAACGATTTGGTCATCATCAAAGAAGATAACCAAGCTCCTCTTAAATGGTTACTTGGTCGAATTATAGAATTACACCCGGGCAAGGATGGTGTAGCAAGAGTCGCTACTATAAAGACCAAAACAGGAACAATAAAACGTTCCTTTGCAAAACTTTGTCCTTTGCCTTCGAACTCTTAATGCTACAAGTAGTGCGTGCTCTGAACAACGTGAGTGCGTGCCGTATTGAAAGGACTCCCTTTCAAGGCCGGGGCGATGTTTGATATACTTTAAGTTACAATGTAACGTGTACATCTCAAAAACCCGCGCAAGCCAAACTACCGTTACCAGGACAACCGATGCCGCCGACGCTCGAAGCAAAGGTGGCTGCGCCGAGGCGCGGAGAGAACAACGTTACCATGGTAGCAGCTGGAAAAAAGACAGTTTTGTTTGTTTATATTTTGTAATCATTATTATTACTCTTATGTATCAGCTTGTCAATACAGCAGTAAATTAAAATCAAATGTTGAGTGCTTAATTTACAACGATAGAGAAGGCCGAGCCAGGCGACCACATCTACAGTCCACAACGAAAGACCGCAACACTACATCTTAATCCCCCCCCCCTTCGAAGAGCCATAAACCCGGCTGGGCGATGATTTTTAATTTATTTTACGCTCTTCACTGCATTCTTAAATCTACTAAAATCTATCTCTACTACATCAAAAACAAGTTCCGTGGCAAAAACCAACACAAAAATTACCTTCTTTTTTCATAATCCAAGGTCAGGCCATTCGCTTTTCCATTGGTAGAAATGAGCTTTCTTTGTTTAGCGCCATTCATTGCTGCCTTTTTGATGTAATTCGATTGGCCCCATTCCGACCAATACATATAACTAAAATAAAGTACAAATAGCAAACAAACGTAACACCACAACAAATTAAGAATTTAAAAACAGAAATAGCATATTAATGTTCAGTTGCACAAAGATCTTTATAAAGAATCAACTAACCAGCAAGTTTGACTGTGACATAACTTACATTGACAGGCATTATGTACTCCCAATTACAGGTGAGGTAACCGGGTCAGTAGGATTGTGAGAAAATTATTTTTGCCAATGTCATGTATGTCACAGTCAAACTTGCTGGTTAGTTAATTTTTATTAAAATTTTTTGTGCAACCCGACATACGAGTATCATTTTTAAAATTGTAAATAATAAAATTAAATGAAGCTATTTATCATTAAAACCATTACAAAACTTTTATATTATTACATTACTAAATATAACCTTATAAAATTAAATTATACCTCTTTATCGCATGTTTTTTAATAAAAAAAAACTTACCCTGATACAGCATCCAAAACAATACTATGAGGTTCATAAGTTTCATCCCAAAGTAGGGTCCTTCTTGAAGTACCAACTAATCTGGATACTTCGATTCGATGTAAAACGGGATCGGTCCAATAAATATTTAAACCTAAAATATAAAAAAAAAATTTTTTTTTTAAATTTTGAACATCAATTTCGAAAGTAATTTTTTTATTAGAGTTTCATTGAAAAAATCGGCAAATTTTTGTCAATCCCCGTCAAGTAGATTTCAAACTTTTGAGTCAACACACAGACTAACTGATAATGGAAATATACTTACCTAACCAATCAACAGCAATTCCTTCTGGTGAAGCCAATCCCAAGTCAATAACCTTCTGTGGTTCAGAGCCATTTATAAAAGCCCTCATAATTGTGCGTAACTTACTATCACTCCAATATATTCGCATTGAGTTGGTATCAAAATCAACCGAACTAAAATCAAGAAAATCATCAACAATTCATAATTACATATCTACAAAACGATAAAACCTACCTAGCATGCTTGATATTCGGTATATGCAAATTATTCTCGATATGTTCGTTCTCAATACTGATCCTCCCGATACTATCTTTCTTTGTGTACAATAAAAAAGCGTCGGGTTTGACGCAGTTCTGTTTGCCCGTCGTTAACTCGTAGTCGATTTGACACGCGCACAACCTAGTTTTGTTATGGCGATGTAAACATAGCTGGGAGCAACCCCCGTTATTTTCCTTGCAAGGGTTCCATCCGGATGGTTGGCCAAGTCTGATGGCCTTGAGGCCCATCACGTTTTCCATTTGGTCTACTATGACTTGCCTATGGCCTCCTACAAAAAAAAATAATTAATTTGAAAGAAACAATAGGCTTTTTCGCTATAATCGAATTTATTATATTCACCACTAACATCACTATACAAACCTATTGAAAATATATCTTTATAGAAAATACCTTCCTAGAACATCATAGAACATACCATATTTCAAACGTCAATATTAAAAAAAAAAAGAATATATATGGAATTTTATAGGAAATTAGAAAATAATATAATAAGGTGGTTCATTTAAAAACAGTATGTTCGATGTACCCTGAATATTTGGGACACCCTGTATAATTTTAAATTGTAGAACTAATGCCTCCCTAAAACTCTATTTTAGAAAAAAAAGTCAAGTAGTTCGGATGCTGCTATGATATCCTCTATAAGTAATCTTTTTCAAAATTTTATTATATCTAATTGTTAAAAAACTGCGTATACTCCCACGTTCTTTATTTAAAATGTACTTTTTATCAATGTTGCGACGATTTAAATCAACTGATTCTTTTAATTTTAATCGTGATTTAAATCAAATTATAAATTGCTGTAAAAGAAGTCGCCGAAGCAAATAATTCATCAGGAAGTTCAAAACAAAGGAAGATAGTTTATTTAAAACGAAGTGTTTAGATAATTATGTAAGTGTAAAAACATAACTCATCGTCATCAGTCCAGCGTAAAAAATATTCATAAATTACGCTGCCAAAAATGTTCATGTCAATAAAAGTTATTTTGTAGGTCGCCGATGAGATTTTCTAACTGTAAATCTAGACAACAAATATTTTTGGGCGAATAGAGACAAAATAATGAAGATAAGTGATTTCAAAGTTTATTATTGCCATATTTAAGGAAGAAATCAGTATAAATTGAAAAAATTTAAAAAATCACGATTTAATCGAAAAAATCGGTTTTATTGATTTTTTAAAAAAAATCGTTAACAAATATAAAAAAAATTTCAAATTCTTAAATTTTTATTATTTGAAACGTAAAGACCATTGTCCCGACTTCAGGAGATTAAAGTTTTTTAAAGAAAATAATTAAAACATTTTTTTTTGGATTTTGTTAAATCTGCCCTTCAGCCAGAAAACATATTGGTTATATATATTTAAAAATAAAATAACTATTATTAGTGGCAAAGGTAAAAAAAATTGTAATTAATTTTTCTTACCAGTTTCTTTATGTAATCTGTCAATAGCTCGTCGTTGCCAATCGGTCCAATACAAATAATCGCCCATAAGACTAAAACCGAACGGATGCGGTAAATTATCAGTGATCAACGCTCGTCTATCAGTCCCATCCATGTTGGCATACTCTATCTTGTCGAATTTAGCGTCGCACCAGTATATTTTTTGGTTTATGAGATCTATAAAGAATAAAATTATTTAGAAGTTAAGAACAAGCACACAGGAATGATAGGTCGGCGCTTGTACCTAGTCTAAAAAAAAGACAGACGGCGAAATAATATTACCACAAAAACCTTGGAAATTAAACCTATATTCTACAGGTTTAATTTTTTTAAGGTAATAACCATTTCCTGTTGTGTTTACAAATAACTCAAATAATGACGGGTACATGTTAAAGCCTTACCTAAAGTTATTCCATTAGGCCATCCTAAATTATCATGAACTATAAATATGCGCTCAGAACCGTCGAGGTTTGATCTTTCTACCTTGGGGTCTTTTTCGTTCCAATCGGACCAAAATAGCCAGCCCAATTCTGAGGCCACAGCAATTCCTCTTGGGTCTATTAGACCTTCTCCTGAAAAGAAATAAAAATATTTATTTCATATTTCTTAAACAAAGTGTAAATGTTTCTAAATGTAATAATAATAAGTTTATTTTAAATATTTATAATATAATAAATGTTTTTATCTTTATTAAACTTAGTCATAGTAAGGTCTGACGATGCCAGTTTGAGGCGAAACATGTTACAACAAAAATAAACAGACCGTGAAATTTTGAGGCAGAGGCTTTGGCTTCTTTCTTGAAAAAAAAAATAGTCTTTAATATACTTTTTTTTATATTTACTCATACCTATAATAACTTTTCGGTAACCCCCTTCCAATCTGGCAACCTCAATTCTGTCTGTCCCCGTGTCTGTCCAGTAGATATTCCTTGAAATCCAATCCAAAGCTATGCCATCTGGATCTTGTATTTCTGTAAGAATGACATCCTGCTGGTCACTACCTAAAATTTACAATAAAAGTGTGCCAAAAAAAGTCATATCATAGGAGAAATTTTTACCTCCTTTTTTATGATTTTCAATAAAAAAAGGAAAAACATTATAAAAATAAAGTATTGTTTATTTATTTTACTGTAATTTCACCCTTATTTAAGTGCCGATAGTAATAACTTTTAACCCTAGTGCAAGTAAGAAAATTTGATACAGGGTAATCTGCACTTACCATTTAACCTAGCTTTTTGAATTTTCTTAACTTCATCATCAGACCAGTAGATGTAATTTTCGACAGGGTCAAAATCGACAGCTATAGAATATTTCACGTCTCCCAGAGGGATCACCTTGTAACTATAATCAGGGGAATCCAGGTAAATGAGGTATATGTCTGTTCTTCTTGCCAGCAAAAGAAGTTCTTGGGGTTCCCTGGCGCAAGTTTTATCGTCTAGAAAAAGTAAGAGAATGACAAAAACAAGAACACTAGTGACAACTTAATCATAAATGTATGTATAATTGTGGTAAAAAAAAATCATCTAACCACAGTGTGAGGATATTATCATAAAAAAAACGCTTAAAAGAACTTAAGACTACAAAGAAAATTATTTTTTTAATGGCTAGAAAAGAGAGTGAAACACTCAACCAAAAATGTTTAAAAGATACTAACCTATCAATTTGATTCCAATAGGACAAGCACAGGAATAATAAGGAGGATCCGGTGCCAACAGACACAAATGGGAACATCCTCCATTATTAACTTCACAAGCATGTGAAGTTTTTGGTTGTCTCTCCTTATCGTAAACTTTTATGTCCATTGGATGAGTTGTCACAAAAAATTCTGTTGTTCTATGTGATACATTTCTGTCATAGTAATGAATAGCCCTAAAAAATGTATAAATTTAGTACATTTTGAACTAATATATGGTATAATGTTTGTTGTTAATAAAAGATTCTAACCAGATTGTGACATCAATTATAATGGCAGAAATGATTTTATCACACTCAAAGTAGTGAATAAGGGAGGTAAGTCGAAGAGAACAATTGAAATTGTACTTACAAAGTTTTCCAATCAGTCCAAAATAATTTTGTGTAAAATTGGGTAACTGCATAAGGATATTCAAATCCCATAGCGAGTATTGTTGATACGTTTTTGCCATCATAGTCCATAACCTAGAAAAAAAAATTACCTTAATCATGGCAGAAGGAAAGGTCTTCTTAAACAGGCGAGAAAATAGTCAGTTTCTTTCATTTTTTTATTTGAAAATATGCTTTAATGTCAGAAAAAACATCTTTATCAAGAAAGCTTTTAGAAACTGTATGATGACAATAAATTCATTTACTGTACAGACATTCAAATGTATAGGGATATATTTTGTGTTTTATTGTATTTTTAATTGAAGAAATAAATAAATTTAAAAAATACAAAGGAACTAAGTATCTGTATACTTTATTCACCATATACAACTACTATTTAACATTAATAACCACATACCTTTATGAAAAGTAGTTTTCCATCGATCCAGTACACTTTTTCAGCCTCATAGTCAACACTAATACCATTAGGCCAATATATATTATCAGAGACTATCAGTTTCCTGGTTCTAGGGTCACCATTCATACCTGCTCTTTCAATTTTTGGGGTTTCACCCCAATCAGTCCAAAATAAGAATCTAAAATTAAAAAAATCTGTAAAGAATGATACTTCTTTGTAAAATTCTTAATTTACCCTCTCATTGGAACAACTGCTATGGCACGTGGCTGATCAATATCTGTCCAGAAAAGTACTTTCCGGTGTTTTCCTTCTAGTGAAGCCACTTCTATTCTATTTGTTTCACTATCTGTCCAGTAGATATTATTAGCGAACCAATCTATAGCTAAGCCATCAGGCATCAACACCCCATTGACAATTTCAGTCTAAAAAACAAAGCAGTATCAGCAGTAACTCTATGGATAAGAAATTACTGTCTCACTTTACAACTAAGCAAAGGGTTCTAAGGCAATATAAAAGATGTTTCCTGAAAAAGTACAAGACTTTTTGAGTACTGTTTAGATGTGCATTTAGATTCCTTCTGACAACAATCAATGAAATCAGCTTCATTAAAGCTCTACCTAATAAAAAAAAGCAATTTTCATAAATGTTTTACCTTATTTTCCGCCACCGAACCATTATAATGACAACATGTTATACTTTCAAATTCATGGTCAGCCCAACAAATCTTTCGTTGCTCATAATGGAAATCTATTGATGAAATGTAAGTGTAGTTCTTAATGATAATTGGGGCCTTCAGCTTCTGATTTTCCCGGTTTTTCGTAAAAGTTGAGTTTATAATTCTGATATCTTTCGTTGTTGAGTAAAGTAAGAGGACTGGGTGGTTTGGTGATGGTGAATGAACTGAAAAAGGTATAATAATTAAAGAATCGTATGTTAGCACGACAAGATAAGTCTTAAAATGTAGTTGTGAAAATAGTTTTATAGTAAGATATATGTACAAGCTTTAAACTGCAAAAATTACCTGTAAAGCTTATAGGAAAGGCAAAATTTGTGAGTAGCCAGAGCCATATCCAAATACTACTAAAAACAGACATTTGTACTTCTGCATCAGGACCTAATTCCAAAATAAAACAATTATTCACATTTTCCAGAGCCTAGACGTCGATTAAATTCTTGAGAACTGATTGAACCAACTGATAAAAAAACTTCAATTAGAAGAGAAATTTATTACAAATAACAAAAACGCTCTTTTATCTTGGGAAGTTTACTTTAACGCCGTTTGATTGTGTGCATTATTTTAATTACGTGCCGAGTAAACTATAAATAAAGAAGATAAAATAAATAAACTTAAGATTTATCTTGTCCGACAAGAATTTATAAACAAAACTTCACCAAACAACATTCTTCGGGCATCTTTAATTATCTGTCAAATGCTGTTTATTTTTTAAACCGCGGATTTCAGTATCCATATCCTAGAAAATAAAAGTCACCATGCAAGAACCCTTCGGCAAAGAGCGTGTATTTTCCTACACAGGGTTTATTTAATGACATCTTCAGGTGAAGTGTAGACCTACATTATTACAGGTTTCTGTTTGAAAATATCATTTTTCAAACCAAACAATGCTGCCAAATTTGGTATGATTTAATTTATTTGAAATTTTGGCAAACCAAAAGCTTTTTGGTAATAAAAAGTTACATTTTAAAACACTTCAAGCCGTTATAAATTATAAACAATACCAAAAATCCAGGTAAATTCTTAGGTAAAGATTTCGTAACACGACGATTCGATCATATTTTTGTTGGCAACGCTGTGGACCTCTCGCGTTGTTGATGGCGTTCCTGTGTTGCACTGTTGTCACTTTTTGTTGTGTTATCGTAATTTAAAGTGAGAAATTTGAAAATTTTGGGTGAGTACGACGTTGTATACCCGTTGAGTAATATTTTACAATCATTTTTTGTGCTTCCACAGGGTTTCCACTGGAGATATTTGGCTATTTAAGTCTCTAGCCCTAGCTAAAATAATGTAAAAGCTTGTCCCAGGGACGTCGTGTCAACGCCACAGAATTTGTCTGGTGGCGGTAAATTTGAAATTGATTTCAGGTATTTTTTTTAAACAATTTTTATTTGTTGATACAATGTTAGAAAAACTGTATATTTAAATGTAATATTTCTTTTAAACCACCCCTATTCTATTAAAATACTTAACGTTGTGTGGTAATAGCTAAACATAAATCTCATTAATTTTTTTTTAAATTTAGTAAAGCCTACATTATGGAAAATTCCGACGAAAGAGAATTGCTAGAAAACGTAGTTATAACTTCGGAGGGAGCAGATGGGCCCCAATATATTAGATTGGCTGAAAATTCACAAATTATCAGCTCTGAGTTACTACAAAATCACAATGGGCTCGTTGTAGACTTGGGTGGAAATGATTTTATCCCAGTTACTTACAGGTATGTGTAATACATCTTTTAAACTAATAACTATACTTACCTTATTACAAAATTATGTTTAAGCAATAACATCAAGTTTTGATTGATGATCACTTTTTCTAAAGTCAACTTTTTTTAAGTTCTGAAGATATTTTGACTCAAGAACTAACAGAAGAGGACCGTAATTTAGCTGCAGCTTTGGTGGCTGTCCAGCTAAGTCAGCAACAGAAACAACAACAGCTTCAAGATGCTTCTCTACCTCCTCTTATTAGTAAGTAATTCCAGTGTATTTTACTTTTTATAGCTGAGAAAATGTATGTATGTATTTAGTTACAAAGAAGTTGTATGTTGTATGATAAAAATTTGGGTAGACATAAATTTACCAAGATATCAAATCATCCTTCCAATATATTTTTAACTGAAAATAAACAAAATCATTGATATTACAATCATAGAATAAGAGTTAAAAATTTTTTTTTTTTCCTAAATTAATCAATAATACTCAATTTATACTGATGCTTTAATAGCTGCAGGTAATAAAATTCTTGAAGACCACCAACAACTAATATTAGCTCAAGACAAAGCCACCGGTAACACCCAATATCTCAAAATCGTCAATTCTGATAATCTATATATTGATCAGCATGTTGGTGTCCATAAAATTGTTGAGAATGTTAGAATCATTGAGGACACCGATGAGAACATCCCCATACAGTCCGTACATGCTTCTGAGGTTCCTCATCACATCCACGAGAATAAAATTGAGATTATCGAGAAAACTGATGATGAAAAAATGGACTCTGATCGTGAATCATTCAGGTTGGTTTTTTCAAATAATATCGAATTACCTTGTTTTGTTTTTTAAAATGAATAAAAGTATTTTTCCTGATTTTTGAATAAATGTGGTAAAAAGTAAAATTTGTATACAAAAAACTTTTTTTTTAGGAATGATAATCGTGCTTCCAAAAAATCTCTTCCACACAAGAAGAGGATCAGTAGAAAGCTTCGCAAAAATAGCACAGCCGCGAAAAAATTCACATGTAGTTTTTGCAACGAGACATTTTTCAACAATGATGAATATCAGCAGCATGAGGGTACCTGTAACGCGGCCAAGGTGCCCATCAATTCCCCATTTTCTTGCCAGTTGTGTAATACGCCATTTGCTGATCAGCTGCAGTAAGTATACATTTTATTGACATAACATAAAATAAAATTCTCTCTCACACTAATATTCATATATACTTTTTTTTTCTAGATTTTTCGAACATCTGAAAAAACATTATGAACCTGGTGGTTTGGGTGTACCATCCGCCGAGGTCCCGGCCTCAGCGCCTGTGGTTGAAGAGAAAAAAAAGAGGCCTAGTCCGGCTCCCAAGCAAGAGAAAAAGGCGCCCGTTGTTGAGGAAAAGCCTCCACAAGAGACGCTGTTGTCAAGTTTACTCAGTTTGCAATGTATTGAATGTAATAAGACTTTCAGGTAAGGATTTTTTTTATTGTAAAAAATAGTTTATGGAGAAAATAACATTGTTTTGTGTAATTTTATTTTTATAATAGGAAATATGTACATAAAAGGTCTTGTTTATTTGTCTTCAAATAATTTAATTCGTGTTTCTTATTAGGAGACATAAAACCTTTGAAGCTCACATGAGAGATGTTCACACTAATAAGCCAGAGCCTGAGGATGAGTTTTCTGACACAGAAGATATGATGGCAGGTGAATATTAACTCTTTTTAAACAGTTTTCTATTTATTCAAACAATATTACATTTATGTCCAATAAATGAAATGCTTAAAAATAAAATTTAGTTAGAGAGCTGTTTTTTTGGTTGAAGGCATATTTTATTGTTTGAGAAGTAGGGTTGCAATAAATCACAATTTTTTTGAAGAAATCAATAAACCTGATTTTTTTTATTAAATCGTGATTTTTTGATTTCTATCAATTTATACTAATTTTTTCCTTAAATGTGGCAGTAATGAAATTTAAAATCACTTATTTTCATTATTTTCTCTATATTCGGCCAAAAATATTTGTTGTCTAGATTTACAGTTAGAAAATCTCCTCCACGAAAATTTTCGGCGTACAGCGTAATTTATGTTTATTTTTTTACGCTGGACTGATGACGATTAGTTATTTTTTTACACTTACATAATATATCTAAACACTTCGTTTTAAATAAACTTTCCCATTTTTTTTTCCTGATGACTTATTTGCTTCGGCGACTTGTTTTTACAGCAATTTATAATTTGATTTAAATCACGATTAAAATTGAAAAAATCAGTTGATTTAAATCGTCGCAACCCTGTTGAAAAGACAATTTTTACGATATCTCATAACTATTGTTATGACCCTAAAATCATCATGCACTAGATATACATTTTTACAATTTACTGATCATCCCAAGACTTTAAAAATCCCATACTTTTCTCACTAATTTCATCATTGTTTTATAAACAACCAATCAAAATTTAGGTATCAACGTTATGGTGGACGACGATAGTATCCAAGGCGACGACGCTGAAGACGACAGCAAGGCGTGGTACCAAGAGGAGGAGCTGCATCAAACGGAGAAAGATCTGGAAGAGTTGGAGGACAAGAACGAACACGTCTGTCATTTGTGTAAACAGCCGTTCGCGCTCCGGGCCATTTTGTTGCAGCATTTGGTCACTTGTAGGGTGGCTAGTGGAATGACAGGTACTTAATGTCTGCATAATATTCAGTTACATCAATTTTGACATATCACAGAGTATTCACTATTATACAGGGTTTGATACCAATAAAATTTTATATTTTAGTCATTGACAAAATTGAATTTAAATACTGTTTTTTTTTAGAACCGACGCCAGCAGTAATAGTTCGTAAAAAGAATAAAAAAATCAAGGAGAAACTTAGCTGTGAGCTGTGCGACAGGGTTTTTAAACATCGAAATTCCTTGGTTTACCATATGAGAAGCCACAGTGGCATTAGGCCTCACCAGTGCGAACTATGTGGAAAAAGCTTTTTCGCGTCCAGCGCCCTAAAAGGTAACAAGTAGAGCAGATTGAAAATTCATATTTATAAAACTTTTTCTTTTATGTTTTACATCAAATTTAATTTCCCATTTATTTTAGTTCATCTACGACTTCATTCTGGAGACAAACCCTACGACTGTGAACACTGTGGGAGAAAATTCAGGCAATGGGGTGACTTGAAATATCACATCACGTCCATTCACTCCACCGAAAAAAATTACCAGTGCGAATATTGCGGCAAAGAATTTGCCAGGAAATATTCCTTGGTTGTGCATAGAAGAATTCATACCGGTAAGTGAATCTGATTCTGTTCTTTCTTGGAATGAGGGACCAAGAAAGCTTAAAATTTACCACAAATAAGTTAACAAATTAAACTTGCACTAAATGGATTTTTTTTTTAGGTGAACGTAATTACAAATGTGAGTACTGTGGGAAGACCTTCAGGGCTTCATCTTATCTTCAAAACCACCGGAAAATTCACACCGGCGAGAAACCTCACAACTGTTCCATATGTTCCAAACCGTTCCGTGTACGTTCCGATATGAAGCGGCACGAAAAAACCCATGGAAAAATGGCAGCGCCCCGGTAAGGTTCTATCATTTATTTATTACTTTGCCGCACTAGTGGGGAAAACTTAAACTTTTTAGAATTTCTAGTAGAAACTTATTAATGCAAGCAAGTAGAAATTATACGTTATAAAAATACAACGCTTCACCACAAATTCTTTAACTAAATAAAGGCAATCTAGGCAAACTTACCTATATGCAATGTTGCTTCGTTTTACCGCTACAGGGCGCTAAAGTTTTCAAAGTAATATTGTTTTTTCGGAATAATTTCTAAACGCCTTTATCGATTTCCACTAATTTTGGAACTAAGAATCACCATTATTAATAGCGTGTTTTGACGTATGCGCCATCTTTTTTTAATACCTGAAAATTTAAAAATGGCGTGTGATTGGTAATTAAAAATTCCTCTTTTTATTACCCCCCGTATAACTGACTAATTATTAATCTCTGAGACTAGCTGACTTCACCTTGAAACTTTTTGTCTCTTGTAAAATTTTAGCCAGTTTCTCTACAAAAAAATTATTTACGGTACCTTGTAATTCATCATTGCTACTTACTAATTGGTAGTTATTTAGAATTTAAATTTTTTTTTATGTTTTCTCGTTCTGAAAAAACAGCAATGATGAATTAAAAGGTGTAGTAAACATTTTTTTTGTAGAGAAACTGCATGTCTGGCCAAAATTTTATAAGAGATAAAAAGTTTCAACATGAAGTCAGCTGGTGTCAGAGAAATAATTAAAGTCATTTATACGGGGGGTAACAAAATGACAAACTTTTTTTTAACAATCACATGCCATTTTTGAATTTGCCGGTATTAAAAAAAGATGGCACATACGTCAAAACACGCTATTAATAGTGATCATTCTTAGTTCCAAAATTAGTGGAAATCGATAAAGGCGTTTAGAAATTATTCAGAAAAAACAATATTAATTTGAAAACTTTAGCGCCTAGCGTCAAAACGAAGCAACATTGCATATAGGTAAGTTTTCCTAGATCGCCTTATTTTTTGTTAAGGAATTCAAGGACACCCTGTATATGTGGCAAATGTATGACGTAGCGTTAATTTTGTCCTGAAGTTTATATAGTATTAAATTAAATATTATTGAAAGTGATTCATACATATTACAAAGGTTTCCTTTATTTTAGAAATTCAAAAGCGCAGATATCCCAACCACCAACTCCGACGGAATTCAAAGTTCACAAAGACGAAGTCGAGGAAAACGATGAATCCAATGAGTTACACATTGGCGAAGAGGAAGAAGCCGCAGAACACATATTGGGCGGCTACGAACAGCAGGAGATTGAGATGATGAGTGGTACGGGCATAACAAAGAGAAATTTGTAAGTATATAATTTGACAAGGGCTTTACTACACCAGCTTGTATAGGGCTTATTACTAATTTATCCCTTAAGAATCATAATTTTTAGAAAATTTAGTTTTATAAGGAATTTTACATGTGCTTATATAGGTACCAAATATCATATTTCTACGTTATTGGTTCCGATTAGCATAATTTTAGCACTGTTTGAATGTGACTTGTTTTGTTTAGGTATACAAATGGCCACGAGCTATTTTTGGTAACATATCCCAATGAAATGGTGCCGAGGACTGGTGGTACCACCGAAACTTGGATTCACACTACCAACGCTTAGATTTAATTCTCGTTTAGTATTATTTTATATTGTAAATATTTTTTTTTTGCCGAGAAACGTACTTCTGTACCTTTGGTACATCTATAATTATGAGGCCCAAAATTTTGTGAAAAAGGTTCGGTAAACTTGTGTCCTTTTTGGACAAGTACTTACCACACACTTAAACTTCTTACAGAACTAGCCGAATGCGAGTGTTGTAATCGGTTATGGTAAGGACATGTTTATAAAACCTTGTGATAATTTACACTGTATGCGACAGTGCAAGTAATTTAACGTTTTGTTTACCTCATATACCGCGTCTCTGAAATAGAATTTTGGTGCGGTAAAACGCAGAGTTAAAAAAACTTTTGTATACAAAATATGGGTCCCTCATTAACTTTTTTTTTTAAAGATAGCAAAACTAAAGTTTTAAAAGGAATGTGGAGAATTTTGTGAATAGCAGGTTTAATTTTAGTAGTAAATCACTTATTTAGGAATAGTACATATTTATACGTAGAAGTATATATAGACTTTATGAAATTTGAATAAAACTTTTTTTTTGATTCGTCATTATTTATTTTCTAACATGGATAGTTTTTTATAGTCCAATAAAACAGAATTTTAGTTAGAAAGCCGTTATTTTGGTGGAAGGTACATTTTATTGTTTGAAAGAACAGTTCAGTACTATTTTAAAAACAATCCTCCAAATGGGATTGAAAATATATTTTTGGGCAATAACTTTTAAACAAAAAATAATATGGCTAAAAGTGTTTTACAAATGTTGAAGAGTATTAAATTTTGCACTAAAAAGGTTATTACTATTTTTTCCTATCTACATCTGATAAGCCTTAGGAAGTTCCCAAACTTAAAAACAATTTTTTGGTAGTTTTTAATAATTAATAGAGACTTAAATGTCGATATGGCATCACTGTCGTTCTTGGAGTAGCGTTGCAACGTGTAGTGCGGCATTTCAAAAATATATAACGGACATTATTTAGATTTAAATGATCCAGAACTTTTGAAGCAACTCATTAGGAAATGTTTTTAGGTAATTGTTCCTCCCTTATGCAAGTTTTGAATAAAAAAAGAATAATGAACTGTCTTTTCAAACAATAAAATGTACCTTTCACCAAAAGAGCAGTTTCTAACTAAAATTCCTTAAGTTTTTCATTTATTATATTATTAGAAAGAACCCATATACTGAAGCGAGAAGGTATGCAAAAAAAACCTAAGATTTGGTAAATTCAAATTTCATGAGGAAAATATATTTTCGTTGTAGAAGAAACTTTTTATTTAGGAGTATCAATTTTTAGACACCTTGTGTTCCATTTGTTCTACAAACTATATAATTCAAAATGTATGCATGAATCTGAATTAAAAGAGGGGTTCGATAACCTTTAAGAGACAAGAATTTAACTAAGTTTATTTTATGTTTTAGTAACCATGTAAGATGCAGAAAATCCAAAAAATTTAGTGGTTTTATATTCCATTATAATTTGATATTAGGTTATATATAATTGTCAAAGATAAAATTTATAAAAAAAAATACTTTGAGATGGGGTACATTATTTTCCAACTCAAAAATGCTAAATTCATCTCTCTTAAACGTTATTGACCCAAACGGTGTACAGTACAAAAGGGAGTGTTAGTTAAGCAGGACCTGAACTTTAATTAATAAACATTTTGATTTTTTTCTTGTTTTTATTATTTTTTTACAAGTTACTTAAAGGTAAGATACTGCTTACAACTTCAACTTTGTTCTACGCCAGTGACGCCTTTTAGCATTGTATCTGAAAAGAAATAAAGGTATGATGAAATATATCCAAAATTGAAAGAGCTACAATATACAACGGTTTCAAAAAACTTGAGAAATGTCCAAAGTCTGACCGGCACTTTTACTTTTATCGCTATGAGCCTGAAGGGGCAGTTTTACCTAAAAATGTTGTGGTATAGTTCTTAGAAAGCATTAATACAAGAATGTACATTCTAAATTGAGTGTTATTTCCATAATATAGTAGTATGCTTAAAAAAAAGAGCTTTCAAACTTTCCATTCTCTAGAAATTAAGTGTAGGAGCCCGACATACAAAAACTTGACATGAAAAAATTCCCTTCCAAGAAAGTTTGCAAACATCAACATTTACATTAATTACAAAAACTGTATTTTCAAAACGAAAACTATCGAAGAATATTTAAAAATTAATAAGTCAAGCTTACCTGATTGTGTTTCCAGTCCTCATTCTTACCCATTGTGGAATAGGCCTGTTTTGTTTAAGTTTTTTAGCGAGCTTTCGCTTGATAATAAACGTCTTGTGGGCAGACTAAAACAAAAAATATTTACAAATTAGAAATATACATACCTTTTTTTAACAAAATAAGCTCAAAATTTAAATGAATATATTGAGATGGAATGGGAAAAATAAAGAAAATAAACCCACCATTGCTGCTTCTTTGCGTTATCAAAATAGAAGAAATGTCAAAAGTTAACACTGTCAAACGTCAAATTGATAGAAGCACAGAAAAGTTTTAGGTAAATGTAGGGGAACAGGTTTTTGGTCTCCTAATCCTAAATTCTTAAGTAGAACGACTTATATTAATTTGAAGGTACTAGAAAAGCTATTGTTCTTTCCCACAATATATATATATATATGTATTTAAACCATGGTCATCTACGAACTACATGATTCTTTGCGAAAATGAAAAAAATATAGTTACAGAAACCTGTAAGGAGTAACGAAGAATATTTATAAGCATTGCCACTAGATGGCGAAACTTTGATTAAGGCTGGTAACTCACATTAATATTATTTTTGGCTTGCAATGAAATTATTTTTTTTAATCCATATTATATTTCGTAAATTGAAAAGCAGCGTTGCCACATCTAGTAGATTTTCTACTTTTTGGTAGATTTTCACCCTTCTTCAGAAAATTTTAGTAGGCATATTTTCTTTAGTAGATTTTGGTAGTTTTGGTAGATTTTAATATCAATTTCAATAATGTAAATAAGCCATTAACAATATAATTATTGTAAAAATTATTTTAATTAAGTACTTATTTATTTTAATATCGGACGACGACCTTTTTTTTTTTTTTTTTTTTAGAGACACCACTTAGAAAACAAGAGGAAGGTTATGGTTATTGCTGCCTATGTCAAGGCCGCGACTCTTTTTTCACTATTATTTTTAGTGCTCACTCAAAAATCACCGAGCCCATTTGTGCCCTCCCCTAATTTAGTAGATTTTAGTAGATTCAAAATAAAATAAAAGTAGATTCGCCAAAATAAATGTGGCAACGCTGTTGAAAAGTCCATCTGTCATATATATTTTTTTTTATGATAAAACACCTGTACGAAGGCGTAGAGAGGCCATGTAGTTTTTCTTTCTTAAATTCCGACTTTAAACTAGGAATTTTACTAAATTCCGACTTTAAACTCGGAATATTACTAAATTCCGACTTTAAACTCGGAATTTTACTAAATTCCGACTTTAAACTCGGAATATTACTAAATTCCGACTTTAAACTCGGAAAGCGATTAACGTTGGTCTTGAAACGTTGAAGATTGTATTCATTGGGAAACACGACCTCAGGAAGATCATTCCACAAAGATGACGTTCTCCAGATGAAAGAATTCTTGAACAATGAAGTTCGAGGAGTACTAAGCTGAACAACATATGGATGAGCGGCAGTGGTTTGCCGTGTATTTCTGTTTTGAATTGCTCTAGGTGGAATCAAGTGGGCAATGTCAGTCGAACACCTGCCATGGAAATATCTGTAAAAGAGAGCCAAATCACCAACCTGTCTTCGATGCTCCAGGCTATCGAGGGTCTTGGTCAGCTCGGGGTTGCCGATCAGACGAACGGTTCTCCTTTGAATGGAATCCAGTAGCCGAAGGGTGTGCTTGGGTGCAGAGCTCCAGACATGAGAGCAATATTCTAATGATGGTCGAATCTGGGCTTTGTAGAGTGTCAAAAGTTGATGAGGTGTGTACAACCTTTTAGTGCGGAAAAGTACACCAAGTTTCTGTGCAGCTGCCTTGGCAATTGCGGCAACGTGATCATGCCAAGACATATTACCTCCCAGATTGACCCCCAGCAAATTAATAGACGGTGCCAGGGGAATTGCTTGTCCTGCCATGACTATATCCGGTTCTGCAATGTTAACCTTTTTGGAGAAGACTGCTGCCTGGGTTTTCTTAGCATTAAATTCGACTTGGTTACTGTCACCCCAAGCCAAAATTTCTTCCAGGTCTTTGTTGAGGCGCAATACTTCATGCTGCCTGCGAAGATGTGCGTCGGCAGTGGATGTTTGGGGAGTCAAGGTAAAAGATGAGACAAGTGTGCTGTCATCAGCAAAGCTATAAATTGGATTTTGGGTTTTCACTAGAAGGTCGTTAATATACAGTAAAAAGAGGGTAGGCGACAATATGGACCCTTGAGGAACACCGGCATTGATGGTGAAGGTGTCTGAGAGAAACCCGTCAATCGCCACTTGCAGAGAACGGTTCTTAAGGAAGCTGGTTAACCATAAACAGAATCCATTAGGCATACCGTAGGATCGCAATTTACTTAGAAGCCCATCGTGCCAAACACGATCAAAAGCCCTAGAGATGTCCAGTGCAAAAGCCCGGGATTCTCCATGATGTTCGATGGTGTTGCTCCAAAGATGGGTGACATATGCCAGAAGGTCACCTGTTGATCTGGACTTACGAAAACCGTATTGATGGTCGCTGATAATGTTAAGCCCTTCCAGATACTTTAGGAGTTGTTGGTTAATAGCTTTCTCCATTACTTTTGAAATTACTGAAAGCAATGCGACGGGTCGGTAGTTGCTTGGCAGGGTCTTTTTACCTTTCTTTGGAATAGGCTGGACACGCGCCGACTTCCAGCAGGATGGAAATATTCCTTTTTTGTAGGATAAGTTGAAGTCTATAAAATACTGGTGTAAGTTCATCGGCGCATGTCTTGAGAACAATGATAGGAATTTCGTCTGGACCAGAAGCTTTATTGACGTCGAGTCCTTTAAGGATCCGTTTAACAAGACGCTGACGGAACACGACATTTGCGATTGAACTGAGGGAATGTTGGGTGGTGGTTTTCCCTGAAAGTCTACAGTGGAATACGAGGAAAACAGTTCAGCAAGTAGGTTTGCTTTATCCCCGGCTGTGGTTGCTATTGTGCCGTCGGAACGTGTTAGAGGTGGAATAGTTGACTTTGTAAAGTTTTGGCTGACGGCCTTAGCGACTGACCAAAAGGACCTTGATCCGTTAGGACTGGCAAGAAGTTTGTTTTTGATTCTCTCGTTATGAGCTTCTTTGCTTTGGTCTATCATTTGCTTACATTGGTTTCGGGTGGTAACAAAGATGGCGCGATTTTCAGGAGTAGGGTTTTTACGCCACTGTCGGTAAGCCAGGTTTTTAGATCTGACAGCACGCTCGCAATTCTTGCTAAACCAGGGCTTGCCGTTAGAAGGGCGCTTTTTGGAGAAAGGAATAAAGGCCTTCATGCTAGTTAGAATGACGTCGGAGACCTCCTTTGCACAGACAGATGGATCATCCGAAGAAAAGCATACGCTTAGCCAGGGAAAGTTGCGAAAATGGTCCTTTAGGTCTTCTCACTTAGCTGATGTATAGTGCCAAATCTTACGGGGTTTAGGAGGTTGTTCAGAACTAATTGGCAGCTCGCTTAGGGTTGAAATAAGTTTGTGATCGGAAGAGCCCAATGGTGGTTGTACGGTGACCGTATATAGGTCTGGATTTGAAGTTAAAAAGAGATCTAAAAGACTAGCAAAATCCCCAGCTCGGTCTGGAACCCGCGTTGGTTCTTCTACGAGTTGAGTTAGACCAGAACTGATCGCAAAAGATTCGGCCTCGCGGCCTTGCCCATCGTTGGTGTTTGAGTATTTAAGCCAGTTGACATTGTGGACGTTAAAGTCGCCAAAGATAGCAACTTCGGCATTCGGATGGTTGGTTTGCAAGAAGTCGATTGTGTTGGCTATGGTACTTTGAAGAACAAGCTTAATAAGTAATAGAAGGGAAATTTAAAACAAAAACATTAACATTAAACACATATTTTTACTTGTTTCACAAATAATTAAATTACAGAGATAAAACATTTTGTATTTCTTTTTAAGAGTATGTCGGACATAAATACACCTTCACAAGTTAACAAAAAATAAAGTAATAAAGAATTTACAATATTGGTAAAAAATCTAAATAATTTAAATAGAAAAATCTATTACGAAGGGAAATATATTAACTAATTATTCATAATACTAATTATTATACTAAAAGGTTAGGTGCCTGTCGAAGCGGTTAACTTCATATTTCGTTTAACGTAAAATAGCTGATCTCATTGGGTAGGAACGGTGAAAGTGATACAATATTGAGGGAAAAAATGTTAGTCCATTAGTTTTACCGCACAAACAAATTAAGATTATAATCAAAATTTAAATGACACAAATCAAGGAAATTACACATCTCTTTTATATCCATCAATACTGCTGGTTTTCAAAAAAGTTTAGTCAGAAAAATTATAAAGTAAACCACTACTAAAAGAGCCTATAAAGTATAAAGACAATTTTAATGCAGATTACAGTCTCTCATATGGATTTTTAAATACCAAGCTGTTTTTCTTCGTTGGCTAAATTATTATTATTAGAGAAGTTACAAGGTTCATATGATTCTTTAGCAGCTTTTTTTTATTTTATTTATTATATTATTGTTTATGTAGGTACTTGTTTTGCCCCAAAAACAAATCCTAAAATTCCAAATAAAACTAGATGGTACGATACCTACAGGCATAGTTTTAGAAGAGGCAATAGAGTACCTCCCCCCCCCCCCCCCCACCCCCACCCAGGAAGTTTAACTAAGTTGTATTTAAAAAAAAATCAATGTCAGACACTGTCATTGTTTTATTCCCTGACACTGTTTACTTTTGGAATCCTATTAATGTTATATTTAAGTTTCTAAGTGTAATATTCTACAATGAGTTCTTTTTTAGTAATTTTTTAATATTATTTTATCTATGAACACACACAAATATCAAATTTTAAAATATACATAGCAAAAACTAAAGCTTTAGAAGGAATGTGGAGAATTTTGCGAAAAGCAGGTTTTATTTTAGTAGTAGACCACTTATTTAGGAGTAGTACATATTTATATGTAGAAGTTACATATAAATATTATGAAATTCGAACAAAACTTTTTTTTTGATTAGTCATTATTTATTTTCTAACGAGATAGTTTTTACAGTCCAATAAGCAAAACGTTAAAAAAGGTATTTTAGTTAGAAAGCTGCTTTTTTGGTGGGAGGTACATTTTATTGTTTGAAAATCCAATTGTTTTTTATTCAACCCTAGCATAGGGGAGGGGAAATTACTTTAAAATGTTTTCTTGCCCCGTAGCTTTAAAAGACACTAGAAAAAAAATCAGACAAAAGTTGTAGAGCATTTAAATCCGAATAAAAAAGTTCCTAATCCTTTTTACGATATCTCTAATAGTTATAGCCATAAAATCATGTGAATCTTTAGGGTTGATTGGCGTCTTCGAAACTTCACGTATTCATTTAATTCTCAACTTGGCAACTATTTTAAAATGTAACAGACAATTGTTCTTTTTTTTTAAATTTTTGTATAATACATAATATTAATGATAAAAAAACAACTTGGTGTTCGAATATCAGACGGAAACTATTAGAATCTTCATTAAAAATTGAAAATAGTTTATAAACTAAATTGTTTATTACTGCACCCGATCATACATAACAAATAAATAAACAGAAATTTTCAAATCGAAACAATTTTTTAGACACATTATAGCTTTCAGTCTGTACAGGATACCCAAAGTTATAATATTTAAGTTTTTCCACAATAAAAAAACTTTCAAAAACACCTAAAAACCCGCATATTAACATTATTTGCCAATGTACAAAAATCAGTAATAAACCATTTAGTTAGTCGCTAAAATAGACTTTGCATAAACAAAAACAAATAGCCAAAAATTTCTACTTAAACCTTGGCTTCTGACTGCCTCAAAGGTCCTCTCAGATTAGATATATTATCAAAACGACATATATATCTAGTAGGGATGACATTATCGAGGCTTTTTCTTTACTAATCCTTACGCAAAGTCTTCAAAATGTAATAATTTGAATTTAAATACACCCTTACATCAATAAGAAAAGGTACATGTCACCAAAAAGTTGGCTCGAAGAAACTTTGAGCGTTCGTTAGAATTATTCTAGCTTATTCTTCTAGACGAAAGTCGAGATAGGTACCCTCGCGACGCATGACCACTCTGAAAAGATCACCAAGTTCCACCAGCCGGTGGTTTAGAAGGTAACAGCTCTTTTTAAGGTGAAAACTATCTGTAAAAAAAATTAAAATATTTGTATCAAAACCACATGTTATTATATACATACACTATATTGGCAATACAAGCAGCCGCACGAAGCAAGAATACACCCATCGTGCGATTCAAAATAACCGGAGTTGGGGGCCGTTGCGCTTGCGCAGTAGGGAAAAAATTAGGCAACCCACACGATTTCTAACAGAACGTAAACAGAACCCAAGGTCTCTTGAACAGAACCGGCTCGCCGTTATATTCTTATTAGTCGCCATCTTTTGTTTCGTTCATTCGTGTGTTGTTATAATTTCAAAGTTTTGGGTGTTAATATTTATAAAACTTTACTTTAGACATTTTTTTTTTGTTAGTTTATAAGTTATAGTCGTTTCCAGCTTTTTTACGTTGTATTCGTTCGGATGTTCCGTGTGTGATTGTGGATATTATTTTTAAGTTTTGGGTGCGCATTTAGGTATAAAACTTTACCAGACATTTTGTTATTGTTAGCGACTTGTCTCAAGATGGGTAGAAAAAAGTGCATGATCCTTTTATGCACGAATCGCGGTTCAATACCAGGAATAAGGTATTTCAGGTATGTAAAATATTTGTTACTTAGTTTTATTTGACTATAAACTGTACACTGTACACACCCGAACTAAAAGGGTTAATTTAAATAAAAGCTTGTAAAAATATTTTGAAAGTCGGCCCTGTCAAATGTTTACATCAAGAAGCAAATTTCCGATCTGCGCAAACTCAACGGCCCCTGATCATCTGCTTACAGTGGTGGCATCATTGAATTATGGTATTAGCAATAATTCTGCAATATAGTGTATGTATATGTGATCAAAACACATTTAAAACATTTAAATAAATAATAATGGACCTAAAATGCTACCTTGAGGTACTCTAACATTATTAAATTCCCTTTTAGAAAAAATATCATAAATTTTTGTTTTTTGCTGCCTATTATCTAATATTTACGAAATCCTAAAAAAAGGACTTTACCTTTTGTTGAAAAGTCAATATTTCCGTAAAACTGCATTTCATACCATGTATAAAGTCCGTTTATATGTCCGCTTTCTGTAACTAAAATGTTCTGTGTCTTTTTCACGTAGTCTTTGTCGTCCACCGTAAACGTTATGGGACTTGAATATTCTTCATACGTGAAATCATCTAAATTTGGATGCTCACAACCCTAAAAATTGAAATGATACTTCCTTTT
Source organism: Polydrusus cervinus (assembly GCA_935413205.1). Classification (NCBI taxonomy): domain Eukaryota; kingdom Metazoa; phylum Arthropoda; class Insecta; order Coleoptera; family Curculionidae; genus Polydrusus; species Polydrusus cervinus. The sequence continues at coordinate 2,717,952 of OW284514.1, forward strand.
GTAATTTTCATCGAAAAAATAGACAATTTTAGCTAATTAATTCAGCCTTCACCCGCGGTGATACATTTTATCTATACAGAGCTGTATAAATAAAATAAGCCTTTTTACTTTACCTTCTAAAAATAGCCTATAAAGAATGTTCGTTATATAAACTCCTGAACAAAATTAAAGCAACATTATTATAAATTTGCTTCGACTCTATATTTTTTCTGGACTCTTGGTCCGATTTAAATTTATTTTTGCTCCTTTGCCGATGATAGTTTCGCTATTTGTGATAAAAAGTTAATTATCGTTTTGAACTTATTTTTAAAATATTGGTTAAACATTAAATTTATCGTTATTTCTCATTTTTCTTAAACCAATCAAAAAAATTATGTCAAAATTAATTTTAGACAACAACATAATATGTTCAGGATTTTTAAAAATTACTTAAAAATATGTTGTCTCCAAAAAAAAATCATTTAAATCGGTTCAGAAAAACGATAGCATTTTTTTCGTCTTGTAAATTTTATCCAAGAGTTTACGTAAATTACGTAGAATGTACGCTCTTCTTGTCGTTCTAAATTCTTACCGTATATTCATTCATAAATTGTGCTATTTTGAAGTCAAAAACGTTTTTATCATTGACGATATCCCACGTCTCCAATTGTTCTGAATATATTAGAACAACTTTTACTACTACTTTTGTTGGCATCATGAGAATGTCAGGTTGGTCCGGCCTTATTTTTTCCTAAAAGATGCATAACGTCTTTATTGACAAAGCTTTTGAAAATTTTAACTTACAATACACACTTAATACAGGATGCCATAGCATCTAAACTACTTAACTTTTTAATATTTTTCAAAAATAGATTTATAAAATTATTTTAAAACTGTTTATTTATTATTAAAAAAACCGTTTTAGTTTTTTTTTTAATATTTTAAAATTTGATAATTATTTTTTTTAAATCATAAACTATAAATTTCTTTACAAAACTTGCAGGAGGAACAGGTAAACTTATATTCATTTCTTGTCTTATATTATAAGTAGATAAATCAATTTTATTTCTTGTATTTTTATGATGTATCAAACAAACTTTCTAATATAAAAATTGAAATTAGGGTTAATTTTTTAAAAATTTACCTTTAAACCTATTGTGGGATGTATTGATCCATCAGTACTTATGGGATCCAATAAACATGCCCGACATTCTTTCAAATATTTGTGAATACCGCACATTGTTGTGTTGTGTCCCATCTTATTTTCTAAAATATACATAATTTTAAATTGTTTCAAAACAAACATCAAAGACTTTTTGTAATTTATACATTAAAAGAATAAAAGACACTTACCTACAACTATCATTTTACCCTGTGGAATGTTATTAACCCTTAATATATGATCAAAAAAGTCCATGTACTGGAAATCACTCTCCGACTTTATGGTCGTGTAGAACTGACAACCCTGTCTGGCCGCTAACAGGAATCCCCACAGGGGAAAACACATTAAATCCATAACCTAAAATATACATAAACAATATAAAAAAAACATTAAGTTTAAAATTTAGGGAAGAAGTAAATTATATAAATAAACTTTTTGATGACAATAATTTAAATTGACTTTTAGAATAATATGTGTGTATTTATTTTGTTTGTATCATTTTTCGATTCTGTAATTTATTTTAATATGGCATTCTATTTCAAAGTGTAATTCCTCAGGTTAGTTTATAAAGAAATATGAACATTTATCCACAGGACTCTAACCATTTTTACTATTTGTATATAGGGCATTCGTAAGTGTGTAGTTTGTTAATAATTTATACTTACAGGTTTGTGTGGTTCGGAAAATTTCTTCATAAATTCGGGGTTTTGAAACTTATTCGTTAAAGTTACAATTTCCTTAACTAAAGGTGCGTCGTTTAGAAACGTAATAATTTCTTTTGACACCAGCCAGCATGCTACACATGTATCAGGTTTAGTAATCTACAAATAAACCGATATATAATCTTTGTCAACTACTGTATCAAAAAAAAAACAAAAAAAAATCAAATAAACTAAAATACAATATATAAATTAAAATAACTGGTTAATGCCCACAAAAACCCCAGCAAAAAATCGCCAGCCGAGAAAGAAATTTTAGTCCGGGTGCATATAATAAATTAATTATACTTTTCCTTCTATGGTATTGTTCTAGTTTTCCCTGGAAGTTCAAAAAGCTGAAAAAAGGTGTAATTAATTACACTGCTCATTTTGTTTAAAAGATTCGGACAACCAATTCACATGCTATTGCCTAGTTAACATTCACAAACATTTTGAATATCTAATAAAGTAGCTTCGGTTCAATTTTTAAGTATTACCTATTTACATTGTCTTGTTCTATGTGATTTTGAAGAATACATCCATCATTGTTGAGTTTGTCTTTTTAAGTGACTATTCAATTTTTATTGTTCTATTTAAAATAAAAAAGTATATTTTCTGACTAACCCTGTACAATTACAGAAACGGTTTCTCCTTTTTTTAAGTTTTCCGTTTTCACTATATGAATGTGCCAATTTTAAAAAACTACACCCAGTAGTTTTTGAAATAATTGAACTTGAACCCTTGAACTTTTTTGACACCCTGTATAAGTTGGTCAATAAAAAAACATTGCATTTATTATCAGAAAGAAGTGCTAAAAAATACCATTTATTTTTAAATTTAAAAGCGTGGCTCAAGGCCACGACGTAAATGCCGAGAAACGAAGTGACTTTAGACTACTACTCGCGTTCGCCGAATACAGGCAACGTTTGGCGTAACTCGTTACAGCTTTGGACGTGGTCCAAAATTATGAGCGGTACCATTTTTATATTGGATCGTTTCTCTTGGTTTAGGTTCTCTATGGTTATGGCTAATTAAGTGGATCCGACCCCGCTAAAATTTTCCATGTTAAATTGCGGTCTTGTTGCTCAGAAAAACAAAAAGATCAAGCAAATCATTGATTTTTTTTTCACTAATGGAAAGGTGGAAAGTTCTTTTCATACAGAAAAAAAATAGAAGAACAAGTAATATATAAGTCAATGAAAACCCTACAAATAATTGCTAAAAAAGTTCATTGTTTGTAAAATATATTGAAAAACATTTATTTTTAATAAAAATAACTTTCTGACTCCAATATCTCTAGTCAAAATTTAAAAATTCTTTAATAAAAATGGCCACGATTTAAGCCAAGAGAACGCAATGTTTTTGGTATAATTTAATATACAGGGTGTTTTTTAATTGAGTGCCGATACTTAAGGTTGTGAATCCTTGGGTGATTTTAAGAAGAAAAGTTAATATTAACATATGTCCTAAAGCTCTTCATTTTTGAGCTACAGGGTGTTTTTTTATCATAATAATTATATAACTCTATATTTTTATGAAATTGTACACACCTCTTAATTAAGGAGCATTTTTTGACTTAAAAGTTTTTTTTTTTAATTTTTATTAGTGACGTCCGTACGGGGTTTGAACTGAATATTTTTAAAGAAAAAAATGGTACGCCACTGATTTTTCTAAAAATCAAACTTATATTTAAAATCCTCATTTATTTTGGAGCAAATTTTGTCTATAGAATTAATTTCGTATGATGCACCCTTTTTGCATAAAAAAATAAAAACCAAAAAAACAATTTTTTTCTTCGGTTCATTAAAATCACCCAAGGATTCACAACCCTAAGTATCGGCACTCAATTAAAAAACACCCTGTATATATATATGCAGATATAACCTTGAAATAGAATTAAGAAGTATTGGTCGGATGCTCTTAAGAAAATTAAGTTCAAACAATACTAAAAATGTACTAATTTTATTAATATATTTTACCTGGTAAAATTTCAGTTGACTATCTAACACAGTTACTTCAAATTGCACCGTTTCGCCCGCCACAACATCTACAGGGTGGACCAAGTGGAACACAGCCTGCTCCCAGCATTTCACCCTATTTTCATCATTTGGATTGGTTGTTATGGTGATTTCCTCATCTAAATCAAGCTCGAACCATACTGCCAGGGATGTCAAAGGACCATCATTAAGACAATTTACCTAAAAAACAATATCAATATTTATATGAACTAAAACATATTATTTAAAAAAAATGGTATCCATGAAAAAATTATTTTAATAGATTCTACCTTTACTAGGTGGAACTCCATAATATAATATATGAAGAAAAACACTATTTTTATTATAAAACTTTCACTATATTTAAAACTATTAAAAATGTTATTGATTCAACATGTTTCAACTACACAAGCAAAACATGTTGAGTCGATAAATTTGTGTTTTTCTTTCATATTTTAAATGAAAAAATCTACCTCAATAATCTTTGAAAACTCCATATTATTCAACAGATCATTTAAATCGACTACATCATAAAAATCCAGATCAAATACTTTGACAGGTTCTGATAGATACTCAACATTTTTGACGGTTATATCTTCGGCTTCATAAGGTTCAGCATCGATCTGTCGAATGCACATACTCGCCAAATTCAGTTCTGTAATCTGGTTGACTACGTGGAAAGCCTGCGGACTTTTATAGTTGATGGCTGGAAAAGGAATTTTTTATACAACTTTTTTTGTTTTCAAACGCATTGGTACAATATTTCATGTTTTTATCTTAATATATATCTGAGGAGTCTCACCCCGAAGTACTAGTAAGACAAGTAACACCCTAATAAGCACATCTTCAGGGTATTGAAGAATAAGTTTATTAAGATAAAAGTGTATAAAATGTCCTTATTTTTACGCACAATAAGCTACTAGGCTGCAGTGCAGGAAGCTTAGGCCGAACGCCCAACCCCCGCCTTAAATTAACTAACCAACCAACCAAGGAAGATAAAATAAATATATTTATTATATCACAACTATTTAAAATAAACTTATTATTATATATTATTATAAATATATATGTATCTACTTCAGTGGCAGTTTCTTTAGTTTTTTTGTTAATTGTAGGGAAAATGCCCTATGATTTTATTTGCATTTTTACAATTTCCAGAAAAATTTCAAATTCCTATGCCATAAATCATATAAAAGTTTTTACACAATCAGTAACTATTAAAAATTAATGCATGATTTAACAGTCATAAATCATAATGAAACAATCATTATTATTGATAACACTTTTATATAGTGAATAATATGGCTACTAAGCCAATATACTGGATAATCTAAATTACTATTCATTTAAACACATAAAAAACCATAATTATTTAAAATAGATGGATATTTATTTAATATTACTTAAACATAACATAAGATTTTTGCACAACTAAATTTAATTTTGTTATCTTGTGCATTTAATCTTTAACACATTTTATGCTTCATGTTAAATATCAATTTAACCCCACACGATCATTCAAACTGACAGTCCTGAGTAATATTAATCATCATGATTCCTATTTCTAATAAGAATTTACATCAGTCCACCCATCAATCTTTGAAATTTGCCCTTACACAATCAGGATTACTTCATTTCCTTATCAATACTGTCAGCCTAAATGATCCTGTAGAGTCTGCAATACAGTTCCCTTACCTGCTGTATATATTCTTGCACCACAGGGTACAATTTTAAAGTTATTTTTTTCAGTAATCAAAATTTGGTGAGCATGCACCAAGCTTTCCAGCATTCTTTCACCAAATATGGCCACATCAAAAATTTCAGTAACCTGCAACATAATTGTATAGCAGGTTTGATTAAAAATACTTTACAGGAATAAATGATTGAAGAAAGATTTTTAACACCTACATAAAAAATGTATATAAATAAAAAATTATTTACCAGAAAGTTACACGGTGCAGTAGGTTGACTTAACTTGGTGGAATTACAGTTCAAAACTTTTACATTGCTGCGATCATTTTCTTTCATGATATTTTCACACATCCGAGCAAGCAGTTTATTTTCCTCAATAGCTGTAACTTTTACATGGGAATGTTGTGAAGCTATTAATGATAAAAGGCCACAACCAGCACCTATGTCAATAACATTTGTAAAACCTAAATAAAAAATGATAAAAACTGTAGAAAACCTGTAATAGAACTACTATTTCTTGTAGTAATAGAATAGAAAGCTTTTCTATATGGTGGCTTCTAGTTTTCTATTGAAGTAGAAAGGTATTAGGTTTGTTTTCCAACTAGCAAATTGGATAAGTGGTACTACTATCAAGAATAGTGACCAGGACAATTATTGTAGCTTTTGCAAAATAGTTTATTACATATATTATAAACATACCTTTATTAATAATATTTGTGATAGCTTTATGGTAAGCGAGATTCCTGTTTTTGTCATTTAACATCTTGAAATGCCATCTTGGTATCTGATGCCATTTGCAGTGCATCAGATTCTTTTCTGCTGGAAGATAATTTTTACTGCAAGCTACAGCTTTGTCTAGATATGTCCTTGCAATGTCTACTTGGCCCATTCTATAGAAAAAAAATAGGTTTATGGAATTTCCACATTCAGAAAGGTTTGGTATGGTAGCTATTAATATAATTATAAATAAGTACCGTAAATATTAGCAAGAAGCAGAGGAAAACTAGTACTAAGAATATTCAGTGAAACATTACTTTCTACTCAAAAGTTCATACTTACTTAAACAAATATCCACCCAAATTATTCAGAATTATATAATTATTAGGAAAAAAGTTAATAGCTTGTAGATAAACCTTTAACAACTCTTCAGTATCATTTGCCTCTTCCAAAACTATGCCTATTCGACATACAAGTTTCGTAAACCCCAATTGTACAGCAGGTGTGCTAGTTGAAGGGTCATCCAAACTATCAAAATAGTTGACGAAATTTTCGTAAGCATCAGGATAATTGTTGTTTTTAAAGCAGTCTTTGGCTTTGTTTAAATAAAAGGTACTATTCATCTTGTTTGGTTTGAGCGCGATTTGGGAAAGTATCTTGGGCACTCGTGATTCGGAGGACCCCAGCATCACTATACGGTGATTGAAGTATGTTTTTCTAGTTTTTAAATCTTTTACTTTGATTTCCTAAGCTGAAAATTAACAGGTTTTTATGTAAACTTTGGAAAAACTAGGTTAAAACTTAAAACATTTTGGAAGTGTCAATCCCAACCAACGAGCATCAGAAAGGAAAATGTCAAATAAACCAACCCAAACAATAAATCTTCGACAAAAATGCCATTTAAATTTTTAGTATCTTAAATTAAAGAAATAAGAATTGGGATGTAAGAAACCTTATACCAAATTGAACATACAGTGTGCTCATTCAGTAAGAGATGTCGCTAAAGTTAATAAATTTGGTAGGCAGCCAGAGATTCGATGAAGTGTATATTTTGTTGCCTAACACCCAAATTAGCTCTTTTAGCCTAACGACATCTGTAGTCATCATTTACTAACATATCTGAAAAAGTCCAGAACAAGGAAAAGTCCAGACCTTTATTTGTATTTTTTTTTGAATTTTTAAGAATACAAATACAGCACAGCTAAAAAAAGGTTCGAAGACCACATTATTTGAAAAATAATGTTGCAGTGCGTTAACACATTCCACGACAATATTTTTAAAAAAATCAAATTTCAGCAAATGGATTACCGTGTATGAGGTATGTGGGATTACCTAATACAATTTAATAATAAATTTATTTCTATTTTGTTCATACGTTTTTTATTGAAATTTTAAATGACCGTTGAAACATCCGTATTTATTCTGTTTTTAGTTTTAATTGACCCTTTTAATTTATTAAATTTAATAGGTATGGAAATTCAAATTTAATTTAAATATAACAATTGTCTCAGCTCTAGCTATGATGAGACCCTTTATTGGGACACATTGTTGATAACGTCATCGCTATTTTTAAATGCATTTTTATGCATTAAACAGGTTTTTACTTCTCCATAAGCTTCCATACTCGAAGGAACATTCCGTCCGAACGAAAAAGCTCACACGATGGCGTCTGCGCGTGCGCATTCCAGTAGTACTTGATGTTAGCTGTCATGCAGGGCGTTTGCAGTGTTGGGTAGCTAAATTGGGTAGTTTTTTATGAAAAGAACAAGGAATTTTTAACACATTTGTTAAAATTAAAGTGCACTGAAAGGGTGAGCAAGGATTCATACTAATAGGTAAGTCAGAATTTTAGTAGGTTGACTTAGAAATTGACCGATTTCCACAGACAAAAATGGCCGCTTTTAGGTGTAACCGTTTGATGACAAAATACAGTTTATTGGGTAAAATTTCGGTATTTTTATGACCCGATTAAGTACATCTTAATTAATAGGTGTACCTAAATTTTTTTAATCATAATTCATTAAGTAATTCATCCCAATTCATGCCGAAGTTTGTAATTGATTCTTTATTCTAGTAGGTGTCAAGTGTTTTTAAACAAGTGACAGTTTTTTGGCCCTTTAATGTCACTGAACCCTTGTGAAAATGGAACATTAAACACGGTGAAGCGAGAAAATGCGGAAAATGTTCTCTTTTGTTTATTTAGGTTGCTATTTTGTTTTCGGTGTTTTCATAGCCGCCCACTATCGAAATTAATTTCCATACAGTGGCCAAAAATTATGAAAAATCAATTTTCATTGAATTAAGTCTTTGTAAGAGCTATTTTTAAATTGCAATAATATTGTTTTGCCCAAATTTAATCTATAAATAATCGTTTAAAAGGGCAAATGAGTTATCAGGTTTCGAATTAGGTAATTTAAAAAATTAAATAATTTGTTATTAATTATGTAGTCTCTGGTTCTCTGAATCATCTTTTTTTATATAGCGGGTGTCCTTGAAACAATTCACATCATTTTTATGGAAAACGATGTTTGAAACTAATGTAAACTTTGACAATATGTGAGAAAAATGTGCATTTAACTGCAAATCGTAGTTTTATTATTATTTTTTCATGGACCTAACACGCCAAATAGTTTAAAACTTAGGCAATTGAACAAAAAATAGTTGTCAAATAGTAACAATGATTAATTATTATATAACCTAGTTTAATCAATACTAACTAAAACAGTACCTAAGTAATAAACATTTTATTGTGAATAGGTACAACTACAACAACTACATGTAATAATCTATTGTAAGAATAGTGGAGCCAAAATTGATGATTTTTCAGGAACAAAAAATTTTGGGGTGTAGATTACAAATCTGAAAACGAATTTCGGCGGAAACGCTGGGTTCTTAAATTATTCCTTCTTAATATACTCATGGACAAAATTATCAAATATTTTGTAATCACTATTATTTCAAAATAAATTTAAATAATCGCCGTAAACTGACATATGCTGATATCAGTTATCTAGTAGGCTGATTACTCACTTGTTTTAACATATTTTGACGTTTAATTAACATTAATAGCGCATATTACTGTCTATTTTTTCAAAAAGAAATATTATGAAAAATTAAAAATATTCGATAATTGTGTCCATGAGTTTATAATAATAAAAAATATTTTAAAAACCGATCATGTTTTGTGCAGTTTGGTACTTTCTCCCTTATTTTTCATGAGGCACTTTTAAACCAAAATATAAGCTTCAGTTTCTCCAACACAATACTAGACTAGGGTTGCCAGGCATCTGGTTTTCAACCAGACAGTCTGGATTTTATGATGTGCATCCGGTCAAGAAAATCTCTGTAGACTGGACAACTGTACCTTTACTGTTAAGAGCATCCGACCAAGATTCTATATTCTTCTCCAAGTTTACCAGCTCCATGCGAAAATTTATCTATATATATTAAAAACATTGCATCCTCTTGAACCGAATCCTGATCATGTTTATTAATGAATTTTTAAAAACTTTTTTAATGTGGACTCTACAGCTATTGGAGTGTCTTTATTTAAAAAAAAAGAGTTACAATTCAATGCACTTTAGTAATTATTTTTAGGGTTTTCATTGGCTTACTTATTTCTTTTCTACATAAAAATAACTTTACCAAAAAAACTTTAAAATGTCTGTAAAACCAAGTGTCTCCACCCAAAAACGTTTTTAAATTTGTATTGCACATTCCAAAAGTGATTATTCCAGAAAAATTATAAATTTGGGGGTGATGTTTGTAGAATAGATAATTAGGTACTTACCATAAAAATGAACAAATCACAGATGGATAAGTAATTCATAAATTCATTATTAATCATTTTATCAGTCATTTGTTCTATAGCTAATTGCAGCAAATAGGTACCCACTTAAGTTTTTTAAATTTTTATCTTTCCTGCTATCTACCTATATTATTTATACCCATAAGCATGACATCGCGATTAAAGTACGGTTGGATTCTCCATAATAACCCTAAAAACGACAAGAGGCACAATTTAAAAAAAAAAAGGAATACCTAAAATCCCCTGCCATTCATGGTTAGTGTTTCAAAATTCAAAAAAATTTGGCATTTTTTATGACACAAAAATACCTGCCAAAAGATTTATTTACAAATTTTAGAGGTGGTTTATATTATAATGCTTTCAAGAGAAGTCATTTTTAATTTGTGTAGTGCCGACTCAAAAATCACCTGAAAACGACTGGAGATGCTTACCAGTTGAAACGTAGTGATTCTAAACAAATAAAGACAATGCAAGTCCAAAACTCTACTGCCGTTCAAGAAACGTCATTGTCTCCAACCTTTAAACAGACATATCGAAACTTTATTTTCCAACACCTCCCATTGTTATTTTAATGCGTCACCATTATGAAGGGTTTACTCCTCCAAAGAAATTTGATCGCTCATATCTTAAAAACGGGTTTAGTTAAGCTGACATAGACAAAATATATATTTTTGGAATCAGGAAAGAAAAACCTTTCACATAAATAAAAATATACAGGGTGTTCCATTGAGAAAACAACACCTTTACGCCACAGTTCCTTTGTTTTAAGCCAAGACGCTTTTTAAATAGCAATTTTAGATTCTACAGTCAAACATACACAAGAGGGCTGTATTGGTTTTAATAAAAAATACAGGGAAATTTACGCAATAGGTCTCTGTTCACCTGACTGGATGACCCTGTACAGGACAAACCATTTTATTACAATTTTTTTCGACACCAGTTGAACAAAACAACAATTAAGTATTCAAAATCATAAAACTCTTATTTATTTGTTCAGTTATTTAGCTCTCTCCGTACACTCATTATCTTATTATATCATCACATTACATCACCTTTCTGCTTTATTATTAATGTTAATAAACTAATGGTTGATTTACATTGATATAATTTAAAATACACTGTGTAGGTCTGTAGCCTAAATGGTCAGTGTAAATTAACCTTTAATTGTTGTCATTTGTCAAGGCCTACTGCGATTTGAGGAGAAGTGAGAGAGAATTCTGTCTCACTCTCCTTTCAAATCAAGAATTAATTATTTTGGATGAAATAGGTCGAATTACAGGTATTAAGTGGATCCGAGCTAGCTTAATTTTACCGTGTTAAATTGCTGTTAATTCATAAACCTATTTACAAAAAAACTTTTATTTCTAAACACGGCCAGGAATCGGGTCATGAGAACGCCATTTTTTTTTCGGTCTAATTTAATATAGATATAATTTCGCATGGAGCTGGTAAGTTTGGAGAAGAATTTGGAAATATTGGTTGGAGGATGTTCCTAAGAGGGTAAAAATGACCACGTGCCGGTCTAACGCCCGTTTTAATCAGTTCTGGTGTGATGATAGTGTTTTTTCGGTTTGGACCTCCTTTCTACTATACAGGGTGATTAACGACGAAAGTTCTTTAGAATGAAAATAAAAGGAAGATTTTTTAAAACTTTTGTTTGACAGTTACTTCCGATATAACCGGAAGTGCTAGAAAAACGGTAATATTTTAGATAAAGAGGGCACATCGAAAAATTTATCTAAACACAAGTTTTCAAAACATATTTTTAGAAATTTTCCCAAGAGTTCTAACGAACGCTTGTCGTAAATCGCACTTTAAGTATATCCTTACATTTTTTTATTATTACATAATGAGATGATACAAGTTATTATTAGTTAAGGCAGTAGGTAGTCTTCTCGGTAGTCTTACAGACCGTTGGACATAGAGGGCTGAAATATGGTATAGGTACAGTTAAGAGTGTAGTACCAAACAAAGGTGTAAATTCGGACTTTTAGGTGTGATTTTTGGGGCCGCGACCAAAAAAAATTATGTGTTTACATCACAATCACATTCCGTAAATCTTTAAATAATATTTGCGACAAAAGTTACGTAATAATTCCCAATGTAATTAGCACAAATCTCATTTTCCTTTTATAGTTTAGGCTTTATCAACATCAGTTGCCTTGAGGCTAATTACTTATGAACGTGTGTATAGGGTGTGCCAAAAAAATGTTAAAATACCGATCTTCCATCTTTTAATAAAAAGAAACATCTAAATTATGTACTTACTTACTAGTGTAAGCTCAGCTATCTATAGTATCTATGCCTTAAAATCCTTTTAAAAACAAGTCGTGTCAGTGATAACGATAATAATTATTTTACTTATTTGCTATTTTAACTAAAATAGGTACTAAAAGTAAAGTTATGTTCCATCATTTCATTTAGTAGAGTAGACAGCAATAATTTTTTTACCGTGTAATTGAAAATTAATTTATTCTTTAGCATATTAAATCTTTTTTCTATAATATTCTATAAACTTGCCGTTCTGTCCCTCTTTCGAATTAGGCTTTTTTCCTCTTCGTTCGCTGCCAGGGCCATTCCCGAGGGGACCTACAGTTTAACGTGGGTTCCGGACCACGATCCTCAGTCATGCGACACCTCCCAAGGGCTATCAACCCTTGGTTTATTGCCATTGCATGACCTACCGATTGGGGAGTGTGTACCTTCTTCCGCACCCCACGAGATGTCCGATCTCATCCGGCCTGGTTACCGGCGTGAATGGGGTAGGTTGGGAGATGATACCTTTTACACTCTTCCCTGAATTCTTAAATCCACTAAATTTCGGACATACTTTTTTTTATTGTACGTATGCCCACTCCGGGAATTGAACCCGGGTCGCCGCGGTCGAATGCCAGTTAGTAGCTCTACCTCTAAGCCACATAACTTATAATTATTTATTTGGCTTAATTTTACTTATGCAAGTAACTGCTAATTTTTAAACTTTGGTATGTTATCTTAAACATGTTACTTTCTTTGTCATAATTTGTACAACAGAAGGAGCCAGACATTTTTTACATTTTTGTAGATATCGCTATTTACTCGGATATTTCGTCGGTCTCCTGACGTGAGAGAGGGGGAGGGGGGAAATCTTTTTTTTAGGAGTTATAACTTTGGATTGGAAAGTAGTGTCCGGAAAGCTCACGGCGAGGGAGCCCTTTACTTTGTAGAACTCACTTTTAATTTTGACAGTGCCCACCCTAAAATCATCCGGCCCGGGTGTGCCCACCCATTACGAATTTCCTGGCTCCGCCGCTGCTTTACTTACTTCAAAGTTGTCGTTACTACTGTTATAATAGGACACTTAAAATGCATGGAAACTCATAAAAATGATATCTCCCAAGGCAAAAGGGCTGTGACAAATATCGAAATGATGTCATACACGTTTTAAAACTTAAATAAATAACCTAAAGGTTTTAAAAAGCTTTAAATTTATTACACCATTTGAAAGCTTTAACATTCAGTGTTAAATAGTGGCCATGGTCGGTCGCTATTATAGGCATTCTGTCTAATATCATTAAAATTTATAAATAGTACTTGAGTTTTAAATTTAACATCCGTCGGCGGTGGGCAGGATACGCTTGTAGTAGTTTAATTCGCATAGTTTTTGATAGAAATATAGCGAAAAACTTACTGTTCTATACAGGGTGTCCATGAAATGACTGTACAACGCTTCACCACAAATTTCTTAACCAAAAATAGGGCGATCCAGGCAAACTTACTTATATGCAATATTGCTTCGTTTTGCCGCTACAGGGCGCTAAAGTTTTCAAATTAATATTGTTTTTTTCTGAATAATTTCTAAACGCCTTTATCGATTTCCACTAATTTACTAACTAAGAATGGCCACTATTAATAGCGTGTTTTGACGTATGCGCCATCTTTTTTTAATACCTGCAAATTTAAAAAGGGCGTGTGATTGGTAATTAAAAGTTCCTCTTTTTGTTACCCCCCGTATAAATAACTTAAATTATTTCTCTGACACTAACTGACACTGTTTTGGCTTGGTAACATTTTAGCCAGACATGCAGTTTCTCTGAAAAAAAATTATTTACCATACCGTGTAATTCATCATTGCTGTTTATTCAGAACGAGAAACATGAAAAAAAATGTAATTCTAAATAACTACCAACTACATAGTTTGATTTGATTGATCAATTGTTCGAAACTTTTTCATGTTTTGCATCGTAAATATTTTTTTTGTAGAGAAACTGCATGTCTGGCTAAATTTCTACAAGAGACAAAAAAGTTTCAACGTGAAGTCAGCTAGTGTCTGAAAAATAATTTAGGTCATTTATACGGGGGGGGGGGGGGGGGGGGGGGTAACAAAAAGAGGAACTTTTAATTACCAATCACGCCATTTTTCAATTTGCAGGTATTAAAAAAAGATGGCGCATACGTCAAAATACGCTATTAATAGTGGTCATTCTTAGTTCCAAAATTAGTGGAAATCGATAAAGACAATTAGAAATTCTTCTTTATTTAGAAATTATTCCGAAAAAACAATATTAATTTGAAAACTTTAGCGCCCTGTAGCGGCAAAACGAAGCAACATTGCATATAGGTAAGTTTGCCTAGATCGCCTTATTTTTAGTTAAGGAATTTATGGTAAAGCGTTGTACAATCATTTCATGGACACCCTGTATAATTAAATCAAAAATTGTTTTAGTTTTATACTTTCCACCTATTTGGGAATAAAATTACTTTTTCGAACAATGCATAATATCTAAAATAAAACGTGCACCCTATTATTTGTCTATTAAAATGCAACTGAGGCCAAGCACACCTTGCGACCGTTATTGACAGCCTCTGCCACTTTAGCTCTATTAGAGAACTGTACGGAAATGGGCGGAGACAAAGCGCTGTCACGAAACGCAATCAAGTTACTGTGCCAATGTTTGCTCCATTGGTTTACTCTATATTTTCCCTGATTGGAAATTGTTTTTTTGCTGTTTTGTTGAATTTTAAATGACAAAGCCACCAGGGGGAGAAAAATTGTCTTTAGTAATAAACTGGTTTGGTGTTGCGTGAATTCAAGAGTAAGATTTGAGAAATTATACTTATTAAAAGCATCGGACCAATATTTTAAAATTATTCTCTAAAGTTACCAGTTCCATTCGAAATTATATCTATATACAGGGTGTCCTATATGGGCCGTAGAGTAACTGGAGATACTAGACATCAAACTAAGCAGATTCAGTCATATAAGTTTTTTCGGATTGTTATTACTCGTTCTAGAGATACAGTGTGTTGAAAATAAAAGTTTATTCTCGAAAATAAGACATGATTTATAAACGGGTTAATGAATCGAATTGAAAGTTGGCAATATTTTGTTTTTATGAGCAAGAAATAGGAATTTGTAGATATTTTTAAGTTTCAAACTAGAGGGCGCTAGTTACATACACTGGGCTTCATAAATCTATGATTTTTTCTTACCTGTGATATTAGGTGTTTTTCAATTATAGTTTCTTAAAGAAGGGCATTTTCTGAGTCAAAAAGGTGTACTTGATTGATCTTAATATCTTTAACGGTTTTCGCGATATTTCCCTTTAAACATCTCAAAGCATAAAAAAACATAGTACATAATTAAATTAATATTTTAGTTATTAAAAAAAAACTTATATGACATAATCGGCTTAGTTTGATGTCTAGTATCTCCAGTTACTCTACGGCCCATAAGTTATGGGACACCCTGTATATTAAATTACACCAAAAACATTACGTTCTCTTGACCCGAATCCTGGCCATGTTTACTAATGGATTTTAAAAAAATTTTAATTTGAACCCGACAGGTGTTGGAGAAAGTTATTAATAAAAAATAATTTTCAATATTTGCATTGGTTTATATTTTTTTCATTGATTCTTTTTCTGCATGAAAATAACTTTCCCACACTTGCATAGATACCACCTTCCCATTGGTGAAAAAAAAACCAATAATTGGCTTAGTTTTTTTGTAATTCGGGCCAAGAAGAACCACGATACATTTTAACATCCACTGAATCCTAGGGTAGCCCCTCGTTTCTCTCCCCACGGAAATGTCATAGCATTGACAACTTACATTTTCGGACACCCGGTATGTGTTAAATTGTAGACAAGTGCTATCGATTCTGGCCTATACTGTGTTACAGGTGGTATACATTATGTGGTCGTTTTCCATTGATAAAAGTAGTTAGCTCTAAAAATATTTTTTCCTCCACTAGAAAATACTATAAATCTAAATGCCCGTACACACGATCAGGCATGTCTTCGCGCCTACCTGAACGTTTCAAGCTCGCGAGTAAGTGCGATCGTGTGTATGCTGAACTGATGGTGCGTTCAGGCCACTTTGCGCGGAGCGAAGCAATCTGGCGATTCTTGATTTTCTGGTCAGGCTCGCAGGTAGGTTTTAACGTGTATACACTGCGCGTGCCAAATTTTCATTTTCAACCAGTTAAAAACTATTTAACACTGAACTTGTTGTTTTGTGTCTAAATAAATAATAATGTATAATAAATATTTATGGCTACTACAAGAGAGAAAAATATAATAACTGAATTTATAGAACTATATCGAGAAAATAGATGTTAAAGTGGATGATAATCTTTCTATATAATCTCTGGACTTATAGATTGTCGCATTACAGTATCTTCTTTTTGAATGTATGGTGATACCAAATCTAATAGTTCCATGTACACTTCTTCGGTCATTCGCATGTAATTTCTGTAGTCATCTGGTTCTAATTGTAGCTCTTTTAATAAATTTATGTGTGTATATTTGTTCCTCTTAAGTAACCATGACTTAACCCACTTTCTTTTATTACACTTCTTTTCTTTTTTGGCCCTTTCCTCACTAACCACACATGCAATTATTGCCGTGCTAATTAAACACAAGTCTTTATTACTGCTTAACGACATATTAATATTAAAGCGGATCGTTTGAAAATGAAGTGATGTCTCTCAGTCTAACTGAGACGTGTGTACGGAATGTGTAGTATCAGACTTACTCGCAGACCTGCCTCTTCAGGTAGGCGCGAAGGCATGCCTGATCGTGTGTACGGGCATTAAAGCCAGTCAGTGAAAGTAAATAACGAGTAATACGCGTCGTTTGCCATTGACCAAAATATAAACAAGGCTTTAAATAACCCAGACGAGAAAAAAATACAGTTAGCTAATTATTTCTTATTGCATTAATTACCATTAATAGCCGTAAATGAAAGAGTAAGAAGTGTTGTTAGCAAATGCTCTTATAGCTTTTCTTATTTATTGTAATTAGGCGCGGATGCATAACTTTGTTTGGGAGAAGGGCATTTTTACAAAAACTTTTTTTTGTAATTAATTTTTTACTTAGGCCAAAGGAAAAGCGCGTTGGATAATATTAGGAGGAAATGTTAGTCAATATAATCAAACAACGCGGAGACTCTTTCACTATAATCGAATTAATAATAAAAATGTTCCTAGAGTATCACAAACCTTTTCTAGAAACAATTAAAAACACGGCGGGAAAGCTGGAAGTTTAGAAACATGGGGCGAGAAGGGATATTACGTCGTCCTATTAACCGTAATTCTTTTATTTGCGAATCGTGCGACCGATTTTATTGTTATCTTTGTTTCGATAACTAAAATAGAAACGAACAGAATAGGAACATAACACCAGTCTCGAGAGATTAGTCAGGTCGGAGCGTGTCGGATGAAGGCTGTCCTGGGTTGTGACGTCGGTACGTTCTTCTGCGTTTATTTATTAGTGATTATTTGTTTAATTATTTTCTCAATAAACAAAGAATTTAAAAACTGAAACAGAAAATATTGTATTTTCGTGCTTTATACAATAGGGTAAACTTCAAAATTTAGTGAAAAGCCCATTGCTAAAAAATATTTTTACACATGGTGTCCATGAAATGACTATACAACGGTTCACCATAAATTCCTTAACCAAAAGTAAGGCGATCTAGGCAAACTTACCTATATGCAATGTTGCTTCGTTTTGGCGCTACAGGGCGCTAAAGTTTTCAAAATAAATATTGTTTTTTTCTGAATAAGTTCTAAACGCCTTTATCGATTTCCACTAATATGGAACTAAGAATGACCACTATTATTAGCGTGTTTTGACATATGCGCCATCTTTTTTTAATTCCTGAAAATTTAAAAATGGCGTGTGATTGGTAATTTAAAGTTCCTCTTTTTGTTACCCCCCGTATAAATGACTAATTATTTCTCTGACACTAGCTGACTTCACGTTGAAACTTTTTTGTCTCTTGTGAAATTTTAGCCAGACATGCAGTTTCTCTGTAAAAAAATTATTTGCCATACCGTGCAATTCATCATTGCTATTTATTCAGAACGAGAAACATGAAAAAAGTTGTTTTAATTCTAAATAACTACCAATTAGTTTGACTTTTATAACAATAATTATTGTTCGAAACTTTTTCATGTTTTGCATCGTAAATAATTTTTTTGCAGAAAAACTGCATGTCTGGCTAAAATTTTACAAGATACAAAAAGTTTCAACGTGAAGTCAGCTAGTGTCAGAGAAATAATTTAAGTCATTTATACGGGGGGTAACAAAAAGAGGAACTTTTAATTACCAATCACACGCCATTTTTAAATTTTCAGGTATTAAAAAAAGATGGCGCATACGTCAAAACACGCTATTAATAATGGTCATTCTTAGTTCCAAAATTAGTGGAAATCGATAAAGGCGTTTAGAAATTATTCAGAAAAAACAATATTAAATTGAAAACTTTAGCGCCCTGTAGCGGCAAAACGAAGCAACATTGCATACATATAGGTAAATTTGCCTAGATCGCCTTATTTTAAGTAAAGGAATTTATGGTGAAGCGTTGTACAGTCATTTCATGGACACCCTTTATATTTATTTTCAAATTCAATCAATAAAAGAAATACAATCTACATATTATTGGTACTGGATGCGAAAATACTCTGTCTGATTGACTGATTAGTCAAAACAGTAATTTTTTTGTATTTTTTATTTTCGCATTACAATGAACTTTCTCCCTTTTCAACCAACTCCCGTATCGGAAGTCCCCGCAATTCATTTTGGCCGACTGGGGCGCCCAGAGCTGCCGGCGACCCGGAGGCGGCTCGAATCGATCGATCCGATCAAAGGGTCTTATGAAAAAGCTCGTCACATCGCTCGGGAACTCCTTTAGTAAACAATCGGATGTCTTTGTCTTTCTCATTACGTGTGTTTTTCGTAAAAGTTTTCATAAGAGCCTCAAAGTGCGGTCTTGTGAATATGTTCATCGGATTGCTCGGATCCGTTTGGAAATTAAGACGTCTTTCTCCGTTGCTCTTCTTTGATTAAATAAGTGTGTCCTCTTTCTGGGATACATTTTCGTAAGATCCTTGAATATTGTTTGTGAGGTATTTTGCAGAGGGATAACACAGTTTCGGTTACGGTATTCTCTGTTGTGCCGGTTTTGGGACACTTTTCAGTGGGTTCCGCAGTGTTCAGCTGTTTTTTTCGTATCGAGAGAGACCTTTGGGGAAATTATGTAATAAGTTGAAGTGAGTACGTTTTGACACGATAGTTTGTTAAAACAGCGTTTTAGTTTTGTGTTTGTTTTTGTTTTTTTTTAGTTTGATCGATAGGGTTTATTGGCAATAAAATATCGCGTTATATCGCGTTTTAAAGTTGCTTTGCGGGCGCTATTGGCTCAAACCTAATTAATTCTAATAAATGCTGCTTCTGGCACAAAAAAAAGGATTTTAGTAGAAGAAAAAGGCATGGGAAATTAGAAAAATAAACATTTCATCAAGAACCAAAGGCAGTATAGCAAAATAATTGGAAAGCAAATGACATGCCAATTTTTTTTTTATTGGTTTTACTCATTATCGGTACTCCATGACCACCCTGTATACATGAGTTCGTTGAAAGTACATCGTTATTTTCATGCAGAAAAAAAATGGAGGAAAAAGATACAAGCCAATGAAAATCATAAAAAAATATAGGTATCAAAATTCATTATATTGTAAAATATATTGGGAATTATTTTTTTTTAATATAAAAAAATTCACATTCTACAATATTTTTATAGTACAAATTTAAAAAGCTTTTAAAAATGCATTAATAAACATGGACAGGATTCGCTTCAAGAGAACGCAGTGTTTTTATTTTATATAGATATAATTTCACATGCAGCTGGTAACTTTGGAGAAGAATTTAGAAACTTTGTTCGGAGTAGACAAGAAATGTAAATAAAAAATATTAGGCTCCAAGTAGGCTGTTAAAAATAGATTTTATCTTTTCATCGTCTGGAGGCGATTTTTGGGTCACAGCCCAATAATATTACTTCCCGTTTTTCCCGGTTTATTGATTGACGGGAATGGACCCTAATTAATAATTTCTTAATGTTCTTCGTAAGGAATTTGCCCAATCTTTAACAGCAACGGCTTTATATAAATGTTATTAACAAGTGCTTATTTTCATTCATATGAATTATAGTTTGATGGAATGATAGAAGAGTTTCGAACTGGTATTGCCTTTAAATTGCCAATTAAAAACAATGTAGGAAAAACTCTAAAGTCTGACCCAATAACAAAAAACTGATTTGTTTACCGATCAGTTAAAGTTTACGATATTAATTGACTATTTTTTCATTTCGCTGGTAGAAATAAAACAGTTTGAACATTTGAAATTGAAAGGTTGTTTTTATTTACTAAACATAAAAATATCGGGTTTGCTTAAACCCTTGTTCAATACAAAATTGGGGATTAAAAACCCACAAATACTTTGATTAATACTACGACATTGAATTTATTACTAAATAATTTAGCTTATCAATTGATTACAAAATCTATGCCAACAGAAGAAACAAGACAATAGATATCTAGTTTAGGCGTGAGCGCACTAGTAAATTTAAAGAGTCAAACATAATCTTTTTACGCGGGTTTCCGGTTTTCTGGGAAACCTTTGCGAATCACTTTTTTGTATAACTTGAATAAAATCTTGCGAAAGCACACAGAAATATGGGTTAACAATCGATATTAAAAGTTTGATGCTGCTGAAGCTGTTTTTTAGCAAAACATTTGGTTTCTTGATGCAAAATACCTTTACTCTGTTTAATCTGAATTGTACAGTTAATTTTTTACAACAGTATGATATTTATCTTATTCTAGCATACCTTGAGGGTTTACTAATCTTTTAAGTAAACATTGCATTTATAAATACCAACGTCATTAGTCTTGACCATTGGGTTTTTTCTAGTTAATAACACATTGTTCTGTTAGTGAAACGCCACTAACCAGCAAAAGAAAGGGGAAATTACAACAGCATGAACACAACTATTTTAGGAGTCGCTCTCGGCGCTCGCTCACAACGCTCTCTTCACGACGTCTTTTTCAAAAACTTTTAGTTATCAACAACACAAATGTCAACTAAAAAACAATGTCAACCAAAAACATCATCACTTTTTGATTGTTGTAACAACTGGTGCGCGCGCTGTGCCTCCCCAAACATTTCACGACTTCTATACCGGGGTAAAAATTAAGGGGGTTGGGGAAGTTCCCCAACAAACAATGTATTCATTATTTCACTTTCTGAAGTAAGAATGCCATTATTTAACAGTTAAGATACAGGTTTTTCTTTTCATTGGATATATTTTTATAACATTTGTTTAAGAAAGAATTTGTATCTTGCGTTTTTTAACCACAGCTCTAATTATAGCTACTGTTCTGGCAAGAAGATCTCTAAAATAAACAGCATGTCTGTGATCTAATGCCTATGTTAGTGTTAATGTTAAGTGGAGTTTTAATAGTATATTCGATTAACTGCTTTCTATGACAGAAGAGTATTTCTCCACGACCATTACTGAATGCAATAATTCCAAAATCATTTTTGATAATAGAATGTAAAAATTCTCGCTCTTGAGTTGGAATATTTATTCTGAAACACTTGCTTCTTATGCGTTTTGCGTGTATTTTCATTCCATAACAAGATACGGAATAAATATTCAACAGTAATATACCGATAGAGGAGGCGTCTTATCGGTAATACCGCTGTTTTTTACAAGAAATCGATTTTCTGATAATTTTCACGAAATGTAATTTTTACTTATAATCTGATAAGATCCCGAGAGCTTTAGCTTGAGGGTCTTATCTTTGATTGTAAGTAAAAATTATATTGAGTGAAAATTTTCTTAGAAAATCTAGTTTCGAATGAAAAACAACGGTATGAAGATAAGACGCCGCTTCTAGAGGTGTATTTTATTGGATAATTTACTGAACCCGAAATAAAAGCCGTTTGTTATAAAGGAAAATATGCAAACACATCATTATGATTTACTTTTAAGTTTAAAAAGGTGCCACAACTAACAATTAATTAAAAATTCAAGACTAATTCAGACGCGTTCATCGTTCATCAATTGTCATCACGCTTGCCATGAAAACGCCAAGATTTCTTAAGCTCACGTCAAAGCAAAGCA
This sequence comes from Polydrusus cervinus, assembly GCA_935413205.1. Taxonomy (NCBI): domain Eukaryota; kingdom Metazoa; phylum Arthropoda; class Insecta; order Coleoptera; family Curculionidae; genus Polydrusus; species Polydrusus cervinus. The sequence continues at coordinate 2,740,459 of OW284514.1, forward strand.
CACTGGGTTTAATCTTGCATACATTTTGTCAAAACATTTCTTTGAAAATGTCAATAATTAAGTTAAGTTTATGCCCTAAAATCACCTTAAATACTGTTGTGTGTCACTTTTATTTTGTAGGTGTTATAATATTTATTTATTAAACTTGATTTCGTGAAATAAATTACTGTTTGTTTGACAAAAAGCTACTGTGGTCTTACCGAGCTAGTCGTAGAAAAAGACCACGTTACCAAGGTGGTTGCTATGAAAATTTGCGTTCTGATTGGTTCTATATATGTGAGGTAAATTATCTGTAATTAATCTAAACCATATAGGTTGCCATGAAATTCGAAACTGTCATTGTCAGCAGACACATTTTAGTGCAAGTCAAAATATAAGTGAAAAATCGGATGAATCAGATATGGAACTGGATAATACTCCACCTGAAATTACAAATATTGCGAATAGTATTTTTGGTCGTGGAGAAAATATAGTCTGCTACTCGGTTAGAATGAAAATTCGATACTCGTGGTTCCTCACGCTCGCGTTCGGAATCTTCCACTCGGATCAAATTTTCATTCCAACCTCGTTACAGAATCTACTATTCTGTCAATCATTATTCACTTTAGAACATAAAGAATAGAATTCGAATTCGGTTCGAGATCGGAACGGAATATGATTCTCATAACCTACAAATAGTTCTTTTGTTATGTTTGGTTTTGGCGGTTCTGTTATAAACGTTGTAAAAATGACCGACCAAAAAAGCAATAGAAACAAAATCTAAAAGCAAAAACATAGACAAGTACGAGAAAAGAGCGATTATAACATAACCACAGGTTTGACGCATGACAGCATTGACAGCTGACAAATGTCGAAAATTCAAATCCGAATTGAAATCGATTTCAATTCGATTTGAAAACTGCCATGAAAACGCCTTGGAATGTAATAGGGTAAAAAATATTCAAATCGAACTCAGTCCTCATGAAAACGTAGTATATATTCAGCATCAACATCCTGAACTAAAACCTACTATTTTTTCAGGAAAATTGTTTTGTTTTTTAAAAATGTTTCTTTTCTCTTACAGGTGACCAGCTTCGCTGGTAAAATTCATCAACAATGACTACAGATATAAGTATAGTGAGGTGGGACCCCACCTTGCAGCAACAAATCGAGGAGGACTATGAATACGATGGGGGTAACTCATCTTCCAGACTATTCGAAAGGTCCAGGATTAAGGCCCTTGCTGGTAAGATAATTTTAACAGATTTGTTTGATGGAATTTATAATTTTTAATATCTACGTTTCTTTTAGGCATAGCTAAAAAGCAAATCAGAGTATTTTTATCACTTAATGCATTTATAAAACTGTTTACTTAGTTTTCCAGATAAGAACTCACCTTGACAGGGTTGGTAAATATTTAGAAAGGTTTTAAAATAAACTGAAAGCTAAACAAACTTTTCAGTGTTCACGAAAACCAATTTAAATCGATCTATTTAATCTGGAGTTTGTCTTTAGCTAAAATAAGGGAGGTAAAGTGAAAAGCACAAATCACTAAATAAGTCTTAATTATGATAAAAATAGATTTTTTATATATATTTACAGGGTTTCCAGTTTTCTGGAAAACCTGGAAAGTCAGGGAATTTAATACATAAACCTGGAAAAAATAATTTTTGTCACAATACTTTAATTCGTTTTTTTGTTCTGTGTTGTTTTGAAACAGATGCGACGCATAACAGCAGATACCGCTGGGAAAGCAAAGACTGAATATTTTACTTTCATTAAAAAAAGAAAATATTCAAAAATTTGATTGTACAATTCGTCTAGACGATTATTTTGGTAACCTATTAAAAGGTGTGGAATAAAAATATAAAAGGTCACCTTTGAAACCACATAACTTTTTTAAAAATCGAGTTACAGAGATGCGCTTTAGACAGGAAGTACTTAGTGATATTTACAATTACAACAAAAAAATGTTAATTTTTTACCCAAGAATTTTATTTAAACAAAAAATTGTTACGAACATATACCCATAAAACGTACTTGCCCCAGGTACTGGGGTAAGTGGTTTTTTTAACTTATAAATCGCGTTTGAGTAATGTTATATTCAACTGGAGCAAATGAGTTAATCTATTGCGACTTTACCAACAACCGGCTTTTTTCAGATTTAAAAAATTCCTAAAAATAAAGAAGTTTATAGGTATGTTAGAGCTTTCTTCTTCTATAACTTTTTTTTTAAACTACGTAATACGGTTTTTAAGTTTATATTTACTTTATAGGTTTTGCAGATTACGCACAATCTCACTTCTCAACTTCTTAAAACTTTTCACTTTGAATTTTATTAATATAAAAAATTTAAATGGGACAAGTGGGAACTAATCCCCACTTACCCCACTAACAAAAAAAGCGGGGCAAGTAGGAACTATGGAACTGAAAACCTGAAAAATCGAAGTATTAAAAAAATACAAGAGATAAGGTTAGTGATTACAACTTTGAGGATGTAAAAACTTTGAACCTAAGTTTTAAATTAGTACATATAAAAAATTTTAAAAATTTTTGCCGTAACTTGTAACTATAGACGAAGTTTAGATACATTTGACATAAGTTGTGTTACTTTAAAAAAAAATATTAAAATTTTTTTAACAATATGTTGGGGTCTATAAAAGTTCAAAAAACTTTGTTATTTTTTTCTTTTAAATCCATTTTTTTACAGAATTTTCCATATATATATGTTTTTCAATTTTTTTTTGTAGAGCTAATCAGAGAAAATTTTTGCAGTAGACCTGGAAATTCAGGGAATTTCATTTTGACTTTTTGGTGGGAACCCTGATTTAGTATTCGGTACCAAAATTTAAAAATGGAACGTTACGTTGTGGTACTTTTGACGCTTCTATAATCAGCCAGTTCGATCAATGATAATAAAAAATGATCAATGTTTTGTTTATCAGTGACAAATGACAAATGACAAATTACTATTGACAGGTTCCAAAAGGTATACCGATAAGCAAGCTGAAATAAATTTGAACATCGCTGCGCATGCCGTCATATACGAGGGACGCGAGTGACGGTGTTAACATCACATTACCGGGTGATTGTAAAAAGCGGGCAAATTTTCTTTTTGTCTATGGCTGTTGTTTTTTATTCTCAGTTCAAATTCGGGTAGTTGTATAGATAGCATACAAGGAATTTTTATCGACTCTGTTACGTATTTGGCATTGTGGCAGAGCAAAACTTACGGAAACTGGCCTTTACACTGTTAAAGCGCCCTCGAAAGTTACGTCATAATGTGGAAGAGTGAAATCTAGAATTTACCCGGGTGTTTCGTGAAATGTTCTAAAAATTACAATTTTTTTCTAACCTACATTTTACCCATCACATAGCCTTCTCGATTTGAAAGGAGTGAGTGAGACAGAATTCCTAGCCGTTTCATTTCGGCAGGTGAATCTGGCGAAGGTGGTAACCTCCTTTTAAGTGACCAACTAAAATAATTTGAGGTTAGTTTTGTTGACTTGGCAACGTCAAAACACCAACGACTATTTTGGTTTGCTTCTCGGCCACACAGTTGGTTTGTTCGGGTTGTTAGTCGTGGTAAATGTCAAATTTTCACCTGTTTTTTAAAATGAAGTCTGTATTATGTCTCACTCACTTCTCCTCAAATCACAGAAGACCTTGATTATACCAAACAGGAACACAATAAAAACCGAGATAGATAATCCCTATCATCTAATTGTTACCATTAAAGTTATTCACTTTTGTTTGTTCTTCTGTCGTCCAATAGGATCTCATTATCAGTTGTATACCAATTTTTATCAAAAACCAACATGTTTCCTGTTCAGTAGTTTTAGACGAATCTTTACAGTATTTTGTGTACAATATATTTGATTTATGTACGCTTTCCAGTTTTAAAGTTAGAAAAAAGGTCGTGTGATGACTGAGTAGTGTTAACGGTTTTTTTTGTTTAAAAAAGTAGTGGTTTTTCTCGTTGGATAGATATGTATGTTGTTTTGACGGGCAGTTTTTTATAGTGCAAAAAATATTTACATATTTGTGGCTCATTTTGTTTCAAAGAATGTATTTTTGAGTTAATAGTGACTTAATTCAGTTAAAATGGGAGCTATATCGAAGGATTTTGAAAGTGACTGCGATTACTTTGATAAATTCGTATCTGACCTTAGAGGTGAATAAAAAGTTAATACATTTTACGTTTTGCTAGATCTATCGCATCGATCTCGATTTCTTTACAATTTCATTATTTTCGTGTTGATTTTGATAGGTAAAGTAACCGCCACAAATATAACATTATTGTTAACATTTTCATATTCTGTAAAAAACTCAAGTAAAAAATATAACGATGTTCTAGTAAGGACAATTAATAAGAGTCAACGTGGACTACAAGAAAGCCCATCTAATTTACTCTTATGAATATTTATTGGGCTTTAAAACCTATTTTCCGCTCCTCATTGGCTTAATCTGTTAGAATAAATTAATATCACCATGCAAAACTCGAATAATCGACCGTATTGCTGATCCCAGTAGCTATAGCGCCGATACTGCTTTGCTCTGTGCTTATCTATATATTACGTGAAAAAGGGATAGCACAAAATCGTACTCAAAGTCTGGCAACCAGCCACCCTCTACTATTGCAATTAAAATTGTAAGAAGAATTAATAATAGCGTATTATTTATTTTACTATTTACCTAATATAATTACCCAATGAATACAATCTCCAACGTTTCAAGACCAACGCTAATCGCTTTTTTCGCACTCGCACCGCTCCCAGAGCGCCTTAAAGGATTTTTCCTACAGTGCAGGTGTTTTATCATAAAAAAAAAACCCGCATTTTTTTGCTAATGTTTTAATGGTTATATCACAGAATATAGGTAAAGTCAATTTTTTTTAAGAAAACGCCAAGTCACTTGTCATTTATGGCACCCTGTTGACGTCTGGTCTATTTTACGTTTAGAGGTTGGCTAAAAAGACAGGACCGGACTATTTTTATGTTCCATTAACAAACTAAAAAATATTTAAATATTAAGTTCCTTTTCTCCCATTTTAATTTATCAAAGAAGACTTTACAAATTTTTCTATTTAAATCATCGTTCTTAACTAAAGTTGTCAGGATACTTTTGGAGATGTTATCCAAATTGGAATAAAAGTCAAGAAACTATTAGGTATCCACTGAATACTACCTAGATATTGTAATAGGAATTACTTACAATAAAGTAATGTACTAGTAACATAAATATTATCGACAAAGCTTTTAAAAAATTTAAGTTATCGACACACTACTCTCCTTTGCTCGTGAATATTAAAGAATGTAATAAATGCCGGTAATACTTTACCAGCTAGGTAGAATATGTAAAACATGGTATATATGGTTAAAATATTGGTATACAAAACAATCACTATGCTTCATTTTAGTTATGACTCTAACTTTCAATCAGAAAACTCTATATACACTATATAAAAAACAGCCACAAAAATACTAAAAAACACCAAAAAAGAACGAAAATAATAGGACGCGAACTGACATGTGAACTTGTTACGGTCCACACTAAATCTAGTAACTTTTCGGCGGAACTAGAATCAGCTGTGAATGTCATCTGTGGCTTTCAACTGTCGAAACGCCGTTTTCTATCGCGATATGATCTATATATTCTGTGATTATATTTATTAATTTCGGTAATAGTGTTCACAAAGAGGCGGCATTTATTCAAAAGACAAATGTAAACAATAATATTACATTTGTGGCGCTTAAATATTTTAACTTTGTTCAGTTCTTTGTACTTTTTTGTAATTTTATAAAGCAGTGATATAATAATTTCGAAGAGAAATACAAATACATATCGATTTTAGTTGGAAAAATCGTCAAAACAATGATATTTTGAAGAAACCATCCATTACAAAATTATTTTTAATGATCCAGCATAAAATAAAAATTCATAGAAAATGATTTCCGTCCTAAAAAAAAGGCGGTCTGCTAAAGCCCATTATTTCTGTGAATACTTTTTATGATTTATAATTGCTTATTTGGCACTCGTCCATTTTTACAAGATATATAGGTTAAAATTCATCATGATTTCGTACTTTTAAAACTAATTCATTACTTTTTTTTGTACAAAAAACAGATGTAGTGTTTATTAGGTTTATGACAACTAATTTTTATCGAATATATTTCGTACACCAAATACCGATGCACATCCTGTAGTTTCTTATTAAAAGAACGGCGTGTGCTAATTAAAACCTTCAATGCAGTCTATGTGACCTGTGTTTAAATCGTTTCTCAAATGGTCATAACCTTTTTAAGTTATCAAATCGTTTAATAAATATTCATTTAAAGAGCTTTAATTTGTGTTAAAACATGCAGGTAGAAGACTAAGAACAGACATCGTTAATAAAATCATAATAAGGGTTCTTGAATCATAATTAACAGTAATTCTCTTGTCTCGTATTAGTTATGTCGTTTTTATTGTAAAACTTTCGCGCCTCTCTCCTCTCGTCTGTCTGTCTTCAAAATAGGTCTGTTACCGATTAGTTTTTTCAAAAAAAATTAATTGCCGCTGTTGTCATTTTAAAATATGACCTTTTTCTTACATTTTACCGTTATGATTTTATTTATTTTCAGACGAAAGAGAAAGTGTTCAAAAGAAAACCTTCCAAAAATGGGTCAACTCACACCTGGTCAGAGTAAACTCGAGAATATCAGATTTGTACTGCGATCTGCGAGACGGCAAAAACCTTATAAAACTTTTAGAGGTTCTATCAGGCGAGAGATTGCCACGCCCCACAAAAGGAAAAATGAGAATTCACTGTCTGGAAAATGTAGATAAAGCATTACAGTTCCTGAAAGAACAGAGAGTTCACTTAGAAAACATGGGTTCACATGATATCGTCGATGGAAATCCGAGACTGTCACTCGGTCTTATATGGACTATAATTTTGCGCTTCCAAATTCAAGACATCACAATCGAAGAGACAGATAACCAAGAGACTAAATCAGCTAAAGATGCCTTACTGTTATGGTGTCAAATGAAGACTGCTGGATATCACAATGTAAATGTAAGAAACTTCTCTACATCATGGAGGGATGGACTGGCGTTCAACGCTTTGATTCACAAACACAGGCCGGATCTAATTCAGTTTGATAAGCTTTCCAAGTCAAATCCTATGCACAACCTTAACAACGCCTTTAACGTAGCTGAAGATAAACTTGGACTGACCAAACTTCTTGACGCTGAAGATGTGTTTGTTGAGCAACCTGACGAAAAATCTATCATCACTTATGTAGTCACATACTACCATTACTTCAGTAAGATGAAGCAAGAAACCGTGCAAGGAAAACGTATTGGCAAGGTTGTGGGAATTGCTATGGAAAATGAAAGAATGATCAGGGAATACGAAAGTCTTACAAGCGATTTGCTAGCGTGGATCGAAGGTACCATTTCTGCTCTTGGAGAACGCGAGTTTGCTAACAGTTTGGTCGGCGTACAGCAACAACTAGGTCAATTTAACAACTACAGAACTGTGGAGAAGCCTCCAAAGTTCGTCGAAAAGGGTAACTTAGAGATTCTTCTTTTTACCCTTCAGTCTAAAATGAGAGCTAATAACCAGAGGCCGTACACACCAAAGGAAGGCAAAATGATTTCCGACATCAATAAAGCCTGGGAACGACTGGAAAAGTCTGAACATGAACGTGAGCTTGCTTTAAGAGAGGAGCTAATTAGACAAGAGAAACTTGAGCAACTAGCGGCAAGATTCAACAGAAAAGCTAGCATGAGAGAGACGTGGCTCAGTGAAAACCAACGTTTGGTGTCTCAGGACAACTTTGGACAAGACTTGGCAGCTGTTGAAGCCGCAGCTAAAAAGCATGAAGCTATTGAAACTGATATTTTCGCCTATGAAGAACGCGTACAAGCTGTGGTATCTGTAGCAACGGAATTAGAGGCAGAAAACTATCATGACATGGAGAGGATCAATGCTAGAAAGGACAACGTATTGCGCCTATGGAATTACCTTCTGGAATTGCTTAGAGCTCGTAGGAATAGGCTAGATATGTCCCTGCAATTGCAACAGAACTTCCAAGAGATGTTGCACATTCTAGACGCCATGGAGGAATTGAAAGCACGTCTTCTCGTGGACGATTATGGAAAACATCTTATGGGAGTCGAAGATTTGCTTCAAAAACACAATTTACTTGAAGCGGACATCCATATTTTGGGAGAAAGAGTCAAGACTGTTGCCAGTCAGAGTCAGAAATTTATGGACGTTGAAAATGAAGAAGGGTACAAACCTTGCGATCCTCAACTAGTATTGGAAAGAGTACAACAATTGAAGGAAGCTTATGCTCAACTAGTAAGGTTGGCAGTAGAACGACGTTCAAGATTAGAAGAAAGCAGAAAGCTTTGGCAGTTCTACTGGGATATGGCTGACGAAGATAACTGGATTAAAGAAAAAGAACAAATTGTGTCTACCTCAGACATCGGACATGATCTCACGACGGTTAACTTGCTTCTTAGCAAACATAAGATCCTAGAAAACGAATTATCAGCTCACGACCCTCAGCTTGAAGACGCCTTAGGTGTAGGAGAGGAACTGATCGGTTCCAAACATTTCGGAGCTGAAAAGATTCAAGAACGTTTAACAGAAATCAGGGACGCTTGGAAGCACTTGCTAGATTTGGCCGCCTACCGTCGTAAACGTCTCGAGGAGGCGGTCGACTATCACCAACTCTTTGCTGACGCTGATGATGTTGACATTTGGATGCTTGACACTTTGAGACTTGTTTCCAGCGAGGATGTTGGCCGAGACGAAGCAAATGCACAGTCGCTACTTAAGAAACACAAAGATGTCACTGACGAACTTAAGAACTATGTCAGCGTCATAGAAAGTCTTCATCAACAAGCTGAGGCGCTTGGACCTGAGGTGGCCAACTCGCCTGAAGTATCCCAGAGACTTGCTTCAATCGATAATCGTTATAAAGAACTCTTGGAACTTGCTAAGCTTAGAAAGCAGCGCTTGCTTGACGCTTTGTCTTTGTACAAATTGATATCGGAGAGCGACGGCGTAGAACAATGGATAAGCGAAAAAGATCGCATGTTACAGACTATGATTCCAGCTCGCGATATTGAAGATGTGGAAATCATGAAGCACCGCTATGACGGATTTGAAAAAGAAATGAACGCTAATGCGTCTAGAGTAGCTGTAGTCAACCAATTAGCTAGGCAACTATTGCACGTCGAACATCCTAACTCAGAACAAATTACTGCCCGGCAAAATCAGCTTAACCAAAAATGGGCCGAGCTTCGCGAAAAGGCCGAGGCTAAACGCGAAGAACTTAACTCTGCACATGGAGTGCAAACATTCCACATCGAATGCCGCGAAACTACCACTTGGATTGAAGATAAAGTTAGAATTCTTCAAGAAACTGACAGTTTGGAAATGGATCTTACTGGCATTATGACATTGCAGCGACGTTTGTCTGGAATGGAAAGAGATTTGGCTGCTATTCAGGCTAAACTGAATTCCTTACAACAAGAAGCTGATACAATAGAAGGTGAGCATCCAGAAGAGGCTGCCGTTATCAGAGAACGTATAGTACAAATCCAGATTATTTGGGAGCGTCTTACTCAAATGCTCAAAGAACGCGATGCCAAATTGGAAGAAGCCGGTGATTTGCACAGATTCCTTCGCGATTTGGACCACTTCCAAACCTGGCTCACTAAGACCCAAACAGATATTGCTTCAGAAGACACACCCAGCTCCCTTTCTGAAGCTGAAAAACTTCTTTCTCAACATCAAGCTATCAGAGAAGAAATTGATAATTACACTGACGATTACAGTAAAATGATGGAGTATGGCGAGAAGATTACTGCTGATCCAAGTACTCAAGACGATCCACAGTATATGTTCTTACGGGAACGTCTAAAGGCTCTTAAAGATGGATGGGCAGAAATCCATCAAATGTGGGACAATAGGCAACACTTACTCTCGCAATCTTTAAGCCTGCAGCTGCTAGAACGAGATGCACGCCAAGCTGAAGTGATTCTTAATCAACAAGAACACACGCTCAGCAAGGACGAGTCACCAACCACTCTTGAGCAAGCCGAGAACCTTCTTAAACGTCACGAAGCTTTCTTGGCCACAATGGAAGCAAATGATGACAAAATTAACGGCGTCGTCGAGTTTTCGAGGAGACTTTCTGACGAAGGCCACTTCGCTGGCGATAAAATTGGCAAACGCGCTGATAGTTTGGATGAGCGACGACTTGCCAATAAAGAGAAGGCTCAAGCTCTATTTGAAAGGCTGCGTGACCAATTAGAGCTTCACCAGTACTTGAGAGATTGCGACGAACTCCAAGAATGGATTCAGGAGAAGCATATCACCGCACAAGATGAAACATATAGGTCGGCAAAGACTGTACACTCCAAGTGGACTAGGCATCAAGCGTTTGAAGCGGAAATTGGGGCTAATAAGGAACGCTTGCTTAATTTACAGCATGCGGGAGAAGAGTTGGCCAAGGAAAAACCAGAATACGCCAGCCTAATTCAACCGAAGATAGAAGAATTGGCTGACCAGTTCGATGTTTTGGAACAAACCACAAAAGAAAAGGGCGAACGTCTGTTTGACGCTAACAGGGAAGTACTAATTCACCAGACCTGCGACGATATCGACTCGTGGATGACCGATCTCGAAAAACAAATCGAAAGCGATGACACAGGCTCTGATCTCGCTTCTGTCAATATTTTAATGCAAAAACAGCAAATGATCGAAACTCAAATGGCTGTCAAGGCTAGACAAGTAGACGAATTGGAAAAGCAAACCAAACATCTGGAAACTGCCGCACCAGATAAGGATATCAACGAAATTAAGGCCAAGAAGACCAAAGTTGAGGAACGATTTGAACTTATCAAACAGCCCCTGTTGGAACGACAACGAGTATTGGAGAAAAAGAAGGAAGCTTTGCAGTTCAGAAGAGATGTTGAAGACGAACTTCTGTGGATAGCTGAAAAAATGCCTTTGGCGCAATCAACTGAATATGGTAATAATCTCTTCCAAGTTAACATCTTACAAAAGAAAACACAATCGCTGCAAACGGAGGTTGAAAACCACGAACCTCGCGTCAACACCGTGTGCAATAATGGACAAAAGCTCATCGATGAAGGTCATGAGGACGCGACAGAATTCAGCAGACTTATTAATGAGCTTCACAAGGCATGGCAGGAGCTTAAGGATGCCATTGAAAAACGCAGGAATCATTTATTGAGAAATGAGAGAGCTCAACAGTATCTCTTTGATGCCAATGAAGCAGAATCTTGGATGAGCGAACAAGAATTGTACATGATGGTTGAAGATAGAGGAAAAGATGAAACCAGTGCTAGAAATTTCATGAAAAAACATGAAAGCCTTGAGGCTGCAGTGGAGGCTTACGCGGACACTATTAGGGGTCTTGGAGAAACGGTTAAAGCTCTTACTGCCGAAGGTCATCCTTTAGCTGAGCAGGTAGCTGTCAAACAATCGCAACTAGACAAATTATACGCTGGACTTAAAGATTTGGCCCAAGAACGACGTGCCAAGTTAGACGAAGCATTGCAACTATTCCTTCTTAATAGAGACGTTGGTGATTTGGAACAATGGATCGCGGATAGAGAAGTCGTTGCTTCTTCCCACGAACTGGGGCAGGATTATGATCATGTCACACTTTTGTGGGAGAGGTTTAAAGAGTTCGCCCATGACACGGAAACCATTGGTAGTGAACGGGTAGCTGGTGTGAATGACATAGCAGATTCATTAATTGCAGCAGGACATTCAGATTCAGCTACCATTGCTGAATGGAAAGATGGATTGAATGAAGCATGGCAAGACTTGTTGGAGTTGATAGAAACGCGTACACAAATGTTAGCAGCGTCTAGAGAATTACACAAGTTCTTCCACGATTGTAAGGATGTCCTCAGTAGGATCCTCGAGAAACAAGTCGCGATGTCCGATGAGCTCGGACGCGATGCAGGATCAGTTTCGACCCTCCAACGCAAACACCAGAACTTTTTGCAAGACCTTCAAACCCTCCAGAGCCAAGTACAACAGATTCAAGAAGAATCAGCTAAACTTCAAGCCAGTTACGCTGGCGATAGGGCTAAGGAAATCACGAACAGAGAACAAGAAGTTGTTTCGGCATGGGCCAACTTACAGTTGGCTTGCGACCAACGAAGAGCTAAACTAGCAGATACCGGGGACCTATTCAAATTCTTCAATTTAGTCAGAACTTTGATGCAATGGATGGACGACGTTATAAGACTGATGAACACAAGCGAGAAGCCCAGGGATGTTAGCGGTGTTGAATTGTTAATGAACAACCATCAAAGTTTAAAAGCTGAGATTGATGCTCGAGCTGATAACTTCACGTCGTGTATTTCATTGGGTAAAGAATTGTTGAGTAGAAATCATTATGCCAGCGCTGAAATTACGGACAAATTGGTAACTTTGAGCAATCACAGGCAAGGAGTACAGCAACGGTGGGATGAAAGGTAAAAGTTTGCTATTGGATTTAAAACCTAAATTTTTACTTCATATACTGTTTTTTTTTTAATTTTAAGATGGGAAAACCTGCAACTAATCCTCGAAGTTTACCAATTCGCCCGGGATGCTGCAGTAGCCGAGGCCTGGCTCATTGCTCAGGAACCGTATTTAATGAGTACCGAACTGGGACATACCATTGATGACGTAGAGAATTTGATTAAGAAACACGAAGCCTTTGAAAAGTCTGCGGCGGCGCAGGAAGAGCGGTTCAGTGCCTTGGAGAGGTTAACGACGGTAAGGAATTTGATTTTTGTATCATTTTGTGGTGAAGGTAGTTTTTGCTTGTTTTTTCTTGCTTGGTAGTTACTTGTAGTTTTTAATAATTCTCAAATGCCATTATAGACAAATTTTTAAACTGCTTATTGTTTAAAGGTCCAATGCCACTTTCCTGATATATTGACTCTACGATTGCTTTTAGAAATAAACTATTTATAGTTTTATAAATAAATTTGTAAGGTTTGCAAGCAATGAAGCAAACTACATAATTCTGTTCAAATCAAAGCCGTATTAAATATTGGAATGCTCCTTTATATTCAGGAGGTTACAAAAAATGGTTTCATATATTCATTTCAATATTTTTTTATAGGCAAAGATTTTTTACAAGTAAAATATTGTATAACGAAAACTTTAATTTTATTATTCACTGTTAATTTTGTAACCGTAAAAAACATTATTACCACTGCAATAAAGAAAGTGCTTGAAAGAAATAGTGAGTGGGCGACCATTGTTTACAACTTAAATTAATTTTTTTGTAGTTTTGGAATAATCTTGGTTATATGTCGCTTATTTCTCATTTTCTTTCAATCAATATTTTTATGGTGCTTATTTTCATGTTGTTTTGTGCATGTTTGTTGTTTTAGCTAGAACTTGGTGTTGGGCAAACATTACGTCCTATGTTGTTGCATGACCTTTCTTCCATCTCTCACTGTGACTTTTCCGTTAAAATCCCCAAATTCGACAAACCAAAACCTGCCATTTTCAGACATTTTTCGGAAACGTTCACCCGGGAATTGGTTAGAAGTATTATTTTGGATTCGGATAAGTTTTACACAACGAAAAAACGGTGCAGAAGAACATTTAACGCACTGGGGTGTAAGAAATACTATCCCGAATTTAATATTAATAACGCCCAGAAAAGTTTTTTGCATAATAGTAAAAAATTGCGCCTCGTTTCAAATAATAAGATAATTTTTTATGATCGAAAAAATATTTTGTCTGTTGATCCGAAATGGTTATCCGACGTCTTTTTATTGGCAGAAAAGCTTGATGTTTTCCGAGAAACAGACAGGCACGGTCCAAACCGCGTTTTGAGATACAGTATAATGGCAGATTTTGAGGAAATTTGGGGAAAGTCATTTGAAGATTTTAATCATACCGACTTATTGGTGGTAAGTAACATACAACGTATCTCTGTGAATTTGGGTATTAATTTTCTGTTAATTGTATATACGTTAGTGCAACAATAGGCTTTTTCACTAAATTTTGATTTTGACACTATCGTATAAAGCAAGAAAAAAATAAAATTTTCTACTGGTTTACTTTTTGAATTCTTCAATTATTATTTACTAAGAAAATAATTAAACAAAATGCGCTGTCTAATAAAACACGCGATGCTACTTACCGAGGTCACAACAATTCCAAGCAATGGCATCAGTCAATCCCTCTGTAACCGGCGCATTCTTACCAGACTTGTAGACTTTTTAACTATCCTACAAAAAAGGAATATTTCCATCCTGCTGGAAGTCGGCGCGTGTCCAGCCCATTCCAAAGAAAGGTAAAAAGACCTTGCCAAGCAACTACCGACCCGTCGCATTGCTTTCAGTAATTTCAAAAGTAATGGAGAAAGCTATTAACCAACAACTCCTAAAGTATCTGAAAGGGCTTAACATTATCAGCGACCATCAATACGGTTTTCGTAAGTCCAGATCAACAGGTGACCTTCTGGCATATGTCACCCATCTTTGGAGCAACACCATCGAACATCATGGAGAATCCCGGGCTGTTGCATTGGACATCTCTAGGGCTTTTGATCGTGTTTGGCACGCTGGGCTTCTAAGTAAATTGCGATCCTACGGTATGCCTAATGGATTTTGTTTATGGTTAACCAGCTTCCTTAAGAACCGTTCTCTGCAAGTGGCGATTGACGGGTTTCTCTCAGACACCTTCACCATCAATGCCGGTGTTCCTCAAGGGTCCATATTGTCGCCTACCCTCTTCTTACTGTATATTAACGACCTTCTAGTAAAAACCCAAAATCCAATTTATAGCTTTGCTGATGACAGCACACTTGTCTCATCTTTTACCTTGACTCCCCAAACATCCGCTGCCGACGCACATCTTCGCAGGCAGCATGAAGTATTGCGCCTCAACAATGACCTGGAAAAAATTTTGGCTTGGGGTGACAGTAACCAAGTCGAATTTAATGCTAAGAAAACCCAGGCAGCAGTAGTAGAGGGAGATGATATGTTCTGCATCAATTTTTGCGGTCCCTTCTGCGCATGCCCAGGCAGTGCGCAGGCGTGTGTCATCTGTCATACGTCATCTGTCATGCGCAGACGTGTGTCATCTGTCATCTGTCATACGTCATCTGTCATATGTCAAATGCCACACTGTTGGGCGTTAGCTACTTTGGCCTTAGCTACTTAGGCGTTAGCTACTTGGGCAATAGTGTTCATTATAGGTCACTTGTTTAGGATGACGTCATATTATGTTTAGGAAAAAGATGGCGGCTGTCACCTGTCAATTAAGATATGTCAAGCTCACCTGTCACATGTCAAATGTTAAAATTGAAATCTAACACGTGGGTCGTGTTCAGGGTGACGTCATAAGTCGTTTAGAGAAAACCTAAAGTCGATCGGCTAGCTGGTTCGAGAGATATAGTTTTTTGCGATTAGGGCCCTTATGGCTAAAGGTGAAATGGGGAAATTTGGCACACGGGTATAAGATGAGTATACCTATCAGCTTGCGAAGAAATATTTCAAATATCTCAATTAATAACGGTGCTAGACGTATAAAACCATTAGGGCCTTAACACAATCTCTATTATACCGTGCGGATTAAAAATAAAACTCTTAAGTAATACAAAAATTATTTATTTAACCATATTATATACTGAGTTTTAGTAATTTTATATAAATTAATTGCTAGCAATAAGAAACAGGTTACAGCTATAAATACAATTAAACTATAATTGCTGGCTGAATCATCCAAATCGTCGGTTGATGTAGAGTTGCTACATTGGGAGAGAGTGGTGTTCCTGTATACGCTGATTAGAGTCTTCCAACCTGTTTCGCCAATAGTGTTATCTCGGAACAAGAGCTTAACCTTGTAGCGAAGCAGTTCGTTAGCTGATGATGGGACTGTTATGTAAGAGGCAGGAGTAATTTTCTTATCAATCATCTCAAAAGGCATCTTTAACCATGTATTATTGGATGAAAGTTCATTGGTCTCAATCATTACTGATACGTTTCGAACGTTAAAGGGAGTGTAGACGTAAAACACATTTTGCACTAGTGCCACCAGGAGCACATATGATGAACTCAACGCAGCCATGGTTGGAATATAAATGATTTAAATTTTCTTCTTAAAGATACTTATAGCTTCATAGCTATTAAAAAGAACATCTATAAATATCATCAGAAACACTATTAGGTAAAAACTACCCCGGATATTGCTGGCGGGTGTTTGTGTTAGGGTCTTCCTCTCTCTAACAGGCCGAGAAGACCTGTTTACTTTAAGTTGTCGACATTTCCATAATATTTTAGCCAATTCACAATGTTTAGCGTACTTGTAATGATCTGCTAGAGGATCATCTCCTTCCTTCCAACCATCAAATTCGCAGTGGCAAAAAGCGCATTTAACCACATCCGAATGCTTTGTAAAATAAAAACCTGCATATGCTAGATCTTCTGGATTAACTTTATTGCGCCACCCAGTAAATGTGATTAATCTGTCTTCAAAATTTCGAATCAGCCCAAGGCCATCATCACCGCAATCTAGACGATCTACACTATCCATTATGTACATGTTTCTAGCGAGAGGGTTGTAACTATACTAAAAAATAAAACATAAAATTGTTTATTTATGCATTTATTAAGCATCAGTACACATATATATTTTATCAAAATCATCCAACACCTTCTGCGGATTATAATGCAATAGCTCCAACATATAATAATTTTGTTCAGACATGTTTAAATTACAAATATTTTTAAAAGCATCAATAATGGTGTTATCTATATTAACATAATAACCAGCATATCTTAATAAATCATCATAAGCGGTTCTAAAGCCTAAATTTTTCACCAATTCTAACCTATAATTAATTAAATATTTTACATGTAAAATAGCATTAATATCATTACAACAAAAACATAATATTATATTATCACATTTAAGGTTAATTATTTTTTCACCCAAGAGAACAGCAGAAGACATGGAAAAATTTTCAGCTTCAGACATCATGGTTGTTATGGTCTCATTAGAACCATTATCGGCAACCATCTTAGAAACCATTTCCAAAAACTCATGCCAGTCAAAGTTGGCTAGGGAGATTGAAACTTGTTCTTCGGGAAGATTCAAAAGTGTATTTGTTAACTTTACACTTGGCAGCATTCCTCTAGCGACGCTAAGCCCCACCGATACTTTGAAATGTCCAGCAGGATAACAAACTTCATTTAAAAACTTTTTTTCTCTTCTAATTTCTTCCGTGCTTCTTAAAACCATACTATCAAGATACTTCCAATACGGTGTCGAACTTCGAGAGGCATCTTCAATTTCACTAAAGTCTGTAGTGTAGTCGGGAGTAGCGATATAACTAGCATCGTCAAACATGGTTGAAATTAAACTGAGATTGTTAAACATGCAGATGCTTATAATTACATTTACCCCCACTCCTCAATCGAATTTATTTATATTAAGTTCCAGAAACAACAGTTTGGATAAAGCCCAACCGCTCCTCGCCTCATTAAATTCCGCAGTTTTGCACAGTAAGATATTTTTATATTCGGTATAAAAATCTTCTAAATTGGTATGTTTGGAGTTGGAGTTGAACGATTTGGTCTCTTGTTCTTTTGTAGAACTTAGTAGATAACGACCATATAGCTCCATGTTGACTTTTATTTTTTGAGACGTAATTAAAGTCTCTGATAGCAAACACATAACCCTATTCTTTATCGCATCTAAATAAAGCTTAACATCAGTCAAGTATGAGTCACTAGATATATGATAAGTAACAATCCGGTTCTTAAAAGCGGTATGAACAAGTTTAACATCATAATCAAATTCCACACTACAATTATGCTTGTGTTTGATGGTGCGATTATGGCTACTAAAAGCCACAACTTCACAAGCACACTCTTCACAATAAGGCATGGCGACATCTGGCAATAGTTTGAGAATCAGCCGGTTTTATACAGATAGAGAGTATAAATATGGATAACACCGTATAGAAAGTAACAATCATCATCGAGCAGAAATCGGTACATGTTGTGAAGATTAGTTGGCAGCATACATTTACAGATATGTGCGAACATAAGACATCTATTTTTATCGATATTCAAGGATATAATTGCTCTTTTGGATATATTCCAAAAGAACTAGCAATTTATGATGGAATTCGCTGCTCAAATTATTTGTTTAAGTCCCCATTTAAAAGAAGCATGCTATCAACCGAAGATCTGAAAGTGGTGAACTGGGCTGAAGAATACCATGGATTGCTGTGGGAGTTTGGAAATATAGAACTAAATGAGCTTGATGATATTTTAATGCGTGTGTTAACAGACTATGAGCCGCTAAGAATTCATGTAAAAGGAAATGAAAAAGCCAACTTTCTTAAGAAGTATTTGAATGACGACTATATTTATGCTATTCCCGTTGGACGTGAGCCAAAATTAAGCAGATTTAAGAAAATTCCAGAATGTTACTTCCACAAAAATATTAACCCATGGCATTGTGCAGTAGCTAATGTAAAATTGTTATACAATTATAAAAATTGTTATGAATAAACTTTATTATCGCTAGAACTGTGTTTCAATAAAACGAAAAAAAATATTTTTAAACCATTTATTTATAATACATAAACAATACAATATTCCCAACATGTAAACAATATAATTTCTAATATTATACAGACATCTATTAATCTACCCTATAATTAATGCTAATAATAAACTTAACATGAATAAATTTAAACCACATCCTTAGACATATCAATCCAACTGTTGTGAGATTTATCAAAACCAAGCCATTTAACATACATTTTCTTGCCTTTTTTGCGTAAAATTTGTTCTATAAGAAATACATCAGGTTGTTTAGTCTTTTGTAATTCTTCTTCATAAAATCCACCACTTATAGGCTGTCCTTGCATATCTTCCAACAAATAAGTCGTAGGATTGGTAATTTGCACTTTGATAATTTTAAATAACTCAGTGGTCCAATTAGGCACATATCCTTTCTCAAACACATGTTTAGCTTTACTTATACGAACAACATCTCCGACTTTAAATTTTTGTCTCCCGACAACCTTGAGTTTATTATAAACAGAATTTAATAACTCGGCCTCGTTCTTTTGGCCGACATCCTTAGGCTTCATACCGATTGTGCAATGTTTAGTGTTGTTGTAACTTGTCGTAACTTGTTCCAACAAGTCTACCCATTTATGATTGCCATTCAAGGTAAACAACTTAAACAACTTTTCTTTTATTGTTCGAATAACACGTTCGGCAATGGAAGCCTTTAAAATGCTAAAGGTGCTATAATGATGTATATTATGTTTCTTCAAAAGATTCTGAAAACTAGAGTTGTAATATTCTTTCCCATTATCGGTGACTAATTTTTTCGGTACCCTCTTTGAATGTTTAAGTATATGTTCCATAGCAGTAGCTACCTCCTGAGCAGTTTTGGACTTGAGAGGGTGTGTCCACAAAAATTTCGAAAAACAGTCAATTACAACCAATATGTACTTAAACCCCCGGTTTTCTCGAGCATACTGATCAAGTTGTGCAAGATCGGATGCAAAAGTATCATCTAATCCATACTGTAGAAATCTACGACGTTTAAATTTGTTTCTAGCCGGTCTATGTAACTCATTAACAACCTGCTCCCTCGCTTTGGTAATGCTCTTTGCCATTTTTTCAAACATAATAAATAATTTTTACAGAACAGGTATATTTATAGGATTACTTTAACAAATCAATGCGCTTTCCCAAATTCAATACATTATTTTTTAATAGTTTTTACATCTTTGGCAATGAGATTAATAGCATTATTAACGGCAGTATCTACATAGTTCTTAAAACCAATGTCAAGTTTATCGAGCCAGTAAGCCATACCCTCACCCACTTGCTTCCTTATATTAACATCAAACTCGTCAAGCTTCTGCGTGATATAATCATTAGCAGCTAGCTGTATTTTCGCTGAGAGGGAAGCCATCATATCATCTACAAATTTTTTATTTACAGCATCAGAGACATCTGTTGGAGATTTAACGTTACAAAGGCGATGATCTGAAAAATTATAATCACCATCTCCAGTAACAGCAATTAGGTTTGGTGCTTGTAGCACTCGAATCCTTTTTTGCTGAGATGAGGAGGGTAACGAACGTCCGAACTTATTCATGGTTAGTACTATAATGACGTTGAGTAAATAAACCTCTGTATTAATAAAATTCAATTACTCCAAGTCGTTCCAATTCGTGTAATATACTAAAGATTTCGTTTCTGTTATTATTATTGCCAACTACCTCAGAAGCTTCCAACTTTTTCAATCTTTCAACCAACTCGTTCACATCGTCGTAGTATACAAACTCCTTAGGTTTTTCATTATATTGCATTAGGGAGGATCCAGATTTATTTCCTCTCTCTGATTTGGATCTTGTGTGTATTTGCCTGGTTGTAATATTGGGCGAAGGCAACTTAGATGTTGAAGGCAACTTAGATGTTGATGACAAGAGCGGTCTAACAATAGATGTATATTTATTAGATCTATTACCCTTTAGCTGACCAGTTTGTTTCATGTATAGACCGGTGCGTTTAAGAATATCTCCATATTCTTGTTCATCAGCTTTAGTGTGGAATTTAGGATCTTTTAAAAACAACAAGTCATATAAACCCAGAGTTCCTTTATACTTGATGCTACCTACTTGAATGCTTCCATCTGCTAAAAAGTTTACAGGCTCTGATCCTATTTGCCAAGAATCATTTTCAGCGTTGTATGTTACTCCCTTTGCATCTATTTCAGGAGAGTTATACCAATATTTTTTTACATATTCTTGAGTGATCTCAGGGTATTGCTCGATAAACTTATGAAACACTTCCGAATTTCGAAGAGAAGTTTCAAAAGCATCTTTCATACTTTGCAACGATGTTTCTGCAGGGTCTTGAAAGGCTTCGTCAAACACATCATCAGAATGATCAACATCACCATACTGTGCTTCATCAGTTAGAAATTGCACTTGTGGTTTTAGTTCGATTTTTTTCAAGGGAGGAGGTTTGACATCATCAGAAGTTTCGATTTTTATTTTACGTTTTTTTGAGTTTTTCTTATCAATCGATGCTTCAACCAGTTTATTTAATGGGTTTGTAATGGGCGTTAGGAATCTATTAAGCGCATCATCCTCCTCGCCACGCTCCAACTTTAACGCTAAATATTTCTTTCGTATGGTATTACCCGCCTGAATAATTCTTCGCTTAACATCTTTATCGAGATTTTTCAAATAAGAAGCCATGATAAACAGCTAAAACAGCCCTGTTTAAGAACAGCTGAAACAGCTCTGTTTAAAAACAGCTAAAACAGCCCTGTTTAAAAACAGCCCTGTTTAAAAACAGCCCTGTTTAAAAACAGCTAAAACAGCCCTGTTTAAAAACAGCCCTGTTTAAAAACAGCTAAAACAGCCCTGTTTAAAAACAGCCCCTGTTTAAAAACAGCTAAAACAGTCCTGTTTAAAAACAGCTAAAACAACCCTGTTTAAAAACAGCTAAAACAGCCCTGTTTAAAAACAGCTAAACAGCTATGTTGTGTTATTGATTCGATTTGTTAAGACACGTCTATACTCAATGACGTCATGTGTTGGACTAATGTGCTATGACTTAGGGTAATAAATAAGTATCAAACTTGCTACGATACCGACCCCTATTAATATCATTATCTTTAACAATAACTAAAAATCCATACCTATCTTTCCAACATTCCGAACATATACGCTTAAAAGTATCAAAGGACATATCTGTATTTACATGATCATCGTAGATATGTTTCAGGTTTAAATCATCCTGTTTGAATAATATCAGTACATTAGCATTGTCACGAACCAGCTGTTTCGGAATCTTGGAGTATGTTTGAGAGAGATAGAATGAATCAATATCATTGTGGCGTCCCATACAGAAATAATTGCGTATTTTGTCCTGCTTCTCACAGGCTACATCGTCAAATATGAACACAGAATGAGGCAGGGCAGTGGAAGGATCTAGAACATCATCATTATCGCTATAACCGAAATATCTAAGCCGCGAATGTTGTAAGGCCTTTCGCAGAAATTCGTACTTGTCTTGCTGCAAGGATTTGGAATACACATATACATGCTCAAATCTTAAGCCGTTTTCATCAATTAATAAACTTATCATTACAGCGGTCTTGCCACAATTACTGGGGCCGCATATTAAAGCCCTTATGGTGGATGGTAGAAGCCGGCCATGTTTCCTATTTTCCGATTTCTTCTGCATATCAATATTATGGACCTTAATAGAAATTTTTTGTTTCTCTTTCCGCATCTCTATAAGTATAAGTCTACACTCTTCGATGACATCATTACTAATGCAGACGTCACAGGGTGCAGGTGTGTTAAATAGCGTTATAAGCACATTACCAGTAGAACTTCACCTGCCTGGCTATTCATATTGCGGTCCTGGTACAAAGCTTCAAAAACGATTAGCTAGAGGCGATCGACCAAAGAATAAATTGGATAGTTATTGTCGCGATCACGACATTGAATACTCAAAGTTTGCAGACTTGGAACACAGGCATAAAGCAGATAAAGTACTAGAAAACAAGGCTTGGGAACGTGCCAAGGCCAAGGATTCTAGTTTAGGTGAAAAGACATCAGCTTGGCTAGTAACAAACGTCATGAAGGTTAAACGCAAGTTAGGTGCTGGCAGCAAGAAGACAAAGAGATCTGTATGCTTGTCTTCGGTTGTAAGACAGATTAAGAAACAACTTAAACATTCAGGTTCGGGGAATGTTGGTAGAAAGAAGACTTTAAGTAACTTACTGAAGGCAGCACGAGTAACAGTGAAGAAAATTGGCGGCTCCAAAAGAATCAGGGTTCCTCGAGTTATTCCACTACCAAAACAAGGTGGTATTCTACCACTTATACCGATATTTGCCGGACTTAGTGCGCTAGGGGCATTAAGTGGTGGAGCTGCTGGTATAGCCAAGGCAGTTAATGATGCTCAGAGTGCTAAAGACAAACTAAAAGAATCACAACGACACAACGAGACAATGGAGGCTATTGCATTGGGGAAGAAGGGCAGTGGCTTGTATTTGAAAAAACACAAGACAGGCTATGGTTTGTTTTTACGTAAAATGCCAAAAAACTACCAATAAAGCTACCTGAACGTCCTTTGACCGATCAAGATATTAGATTATATGCGACTCGCTTAAAGATACCTAATTTTCGAGGTGTATTTATGCGAGATACATTACCGAACGCACCCCGAAAAACAGAGTGTGGTGTTGTTAATTTGGATCGAAATATAGGAGACGGTACACATTGGGTAGCTTATAAGAAGAATGGTGATAAAGTTGTTTATTTCGATAGTTTTGGCAACTTGAAGCCACCAAAAGAATTTGTCAAGTATATGAAAAAATCTAAAATTTATTTCAACTATGATCAATATCAGGATTATAAAACATCAAATTGTGGCCACTTGGCATTATCATTTCTCTATAATAATAAAACTTTATAAAATACAGTAATGTTATTGTCTGACATCAGTCATGTCTCAAACGTTCACATTAAAGGGTCGTACTAGTCGGCTTGAATCTTATTTTGTACCTCCAATAGAATTAGATTCGAGATACGATTACTCTTTAGCATTGATTTCGCTAAATACTTGGAATACAATCCCAAATATTGAAGAAGGTCGTAACAAGTTTTATTACAAAGTTAATAAACAAGAAGAACGAGTAGTGGAAATACCAACTGGATCCTACGAGTTAGAAGATATTGAACAATTTTTGCAGAAACATCTCGCTGATTCTAAGGCAACTGCTCCAGAGCGGAACCTTATTATATCACTCAAACCCAACAACAATACGTTACGGTGTGAGTTGAAGAGCGTATACCACATAAACTTTGAACCAAAGGATAGCATTGCAAAGTTATTGGGATTCTCACCACAAGTTCTAACAGCTGGTAAGCTGTATGAGTCAGATCTACCAGTTGAAATTATACAAGTTGCTACCATCAGAGTAGAGTGTAACATTATTTCCGGTTCGTACTATACAAATAATCCATCACACACTCTCTACGAATTTTCGCCAACAGTGGATCCTGGTTATAGCATAAATATTGAACCAAGAAACTTAATTTATTTACCAGTGAACCAGAGGAGAATATATAACATTACGTTATCTTTACTGGACCAAGAATCGAACCCAGTTAATTTTAGAGGTGAAGAAGTTGTAATCAGATTAGAACTTAGACGAGATGGGGTTAGTGTTTAATAGTAAAAGTTATTTAAACACCAACGCATCAGCTGGTCAATCAGTCTGCAGTCAGAAGTCAAAGGGATCACTCACGTTTTCAAATATAGCTTATTTGCAGACTATAGGCCCACACTATCACTATCATGTCAGAAAAACTTCAAATATTTAATCAAGTCAA
This sequence comes from Polydrusus cervinus, assembly GCA_935413205.1. Lineage (NCBI taxonomy): Eukaryota > Metazoa > Arthropoda > Insecta > Coleoptera > Curculionidae > Polydrusus > Polydrusus cervinus. Next base: position 2,764,890 of record OW284514.1, read on the forward strand.
GAGTGATGAGTCGGTCATTCGTGAAGAATGGCATACTTATCACCCATTCACCACCTCATTTAATAATAATGACGAAATTGAGATTGTTATTAATCAGCAAGATGTGTTTTTGGATATGAGCGAAGCTCAACTCTACATAGAGGGAACATTTAAGGAGGAAACAACAGCTGGTAAGACTGGCGATTGTAACCTAACCAACAATGCTGGAGCATTTTTGTTTGACAACATATCATATGAAGTGAATGGTAAAGAAATTGAAAAGATTCGAGATCCCGGAATAGTTTGTACAGTTAAGAATTTGCTCTGTCTAAACGATCAAGAGAGCCGGGCATTAGATATTGCTGGTTGGAACTGGCCTAGTGTAGCAATCAAGACCTTGGACGAAACCTCCAAGGAGTTTAATTTTCGCATCCCCCTTTCTATGCTGTTTGGAGTGTTTGCCGATTATAAGAATGTTTTAATGGGTAAACAAAAAATTAAACTGGTTCGAGCCAGACATGATGACAACTGTTACAAGTCCAGTGGTGATAAGAAGGCGGAAATTAAATTAAAAACTGTCGAGCTGAAAGTTAAACACATCTATCCTAGCGATGCAGTAAAATTACGTCTTTTGGATGAAATTGCCAAGAACAAATCAATATTTATTCCGTTTAGAAACTGGGAGATACATGAGCTGCCTGCTCTACGAACAACAAAGAGAGATATTTGGACTGTTAAGACCATGTCTGAGAGAGCAAGATATGTTATTGTATTTTTTATGAAGAGTCGTAAAGACAACTATAAAGCTGATTGTACTTATTTTGACAATTTAAAGGTGACCGATGTCAAGTTGCATCTCAATTCAGAGGTTTATCCCTACGAAGCGTTAAACTTAAACTTTGAAAACCGTCAATTTACCGAGGCCTATCAAATGTATACGGATTTTCAAAAAACATATTTAGGAAAACAACAGAGTGAACCACTTTTAGACTTTACTACTTTTGCAAGTAGAACTCTGTTTGTTATTGATTGCACAAAGCAAAATGAGGTCATCAAGAGCAACACCATTGATGTCAAGTTGGAATTTCAAAGCTCCGAAAACTTTTCTGCGGATTCAAGAGCATTTTGTATTATTGTGCATGATCGTATTCTTGAGTATCAGGCTTTAACTGGTCAAGTACGAGACATGTTGTAGACAGTTGTTCTTTAGCCTTAGCAAGATGAAGGTGGTTGTAGTAGATGTTCAAGGATTTCGCATCCCAGACTTTTGCGCCAAGGAGCTGGCTATTTATGATGGGAAGCAAATGAAGAGTTATCTGTTTAAACCAGCTAAGCCGTTTTACATGTTGCCAGAGGATTGTCAAAAACAAGTATTATTTTTATATGGGAATCATCATGGGCTCTACTACAATTATGGAGAAACCGACTACAGTCAGCTTTATACAATTATTCGCAAGGACCTGGGAGATGCGGACATTATTTATGTCAAGGGAAGTGTTAAAGATGCATTTTTAACAAAGACATTTTTAGATATGAAACATAATTTACCATATATTATAAATTTAGAATTTATTAGAGATAGTGTTAACGTACCAAAATTATCTAGAGGTATTACTGATTGTCCTTATCATAGTTTAGATGTATCTAGTTGTAGTATTAAGAATGCTTATATTTTGTATGACTATATTTATAATTTTTTACCTAAATAAAGATTAAAAATGTATGCATTGTTTTTTATTTATATTAATAAGAGTTCTATGAGAATTTAGTCATTTAGTCTCCAGCTCATGGCAAAGACAGTCGATCTTAGAGCTAAACTCCAAGAACATCTACGAAAAATACGTAGGCTTAAAAGAGATATAAAATACTACGAAGATCATAAAGTTTTGGTTAAACAGTTGTTAAAACTTAGCCTCTAATACTTATCAATGGCGGCCTCCTCTTCATCTTCCGCTTGGGATAAGGTGTTTGAATCTCCTTCTCGATGCCAGCAGGATGATGTAGTACAGCGCAAAATCAAACCAAGCAAAGTCTTTGAGATTGATGATTGCATCACCGTTATATTTAATACAACAGAAGAAGAACGTAAACAAGTAACTTTGGATACTATTGGATATGGGAAGATTTATTTCTCAAATAGCGAATTTGAAGAATTCTTAAGTACTTTAGATTGTTTTAACGCACATTGGATGGATATTTTTATGATTATTGGACAGTATACTCTAGTGTTTTATCGAAATGGTGAGAAGCGAAGCCTCAAGTTTGAAGACGCCATGACCGACAAATATTTATTGCGATGGACCGATAAGCTGATACGTTCCTTTTCATGGCATGTTATTACATTGATCAACCTTAATAATAAATACTATCAATAAATTATTGCTACCAAGTATCGTGTTTTATTTTTTTTGGGTGAAATAAGACAATAATTAAACAGTAAACATGTTTATTTAAAAACAAATCTGCGGTATCGATTAATAAATACATACATACATGTCTTTAATATAGAAATAATGCAATATTAATAATGTTGTAAATATCACAATAAAATAAATACATAGCCTAAAATATAATTTTATTATAACTACCTAACCTAATATATATTAATAATACCGTAAATATCACAATAAAATAAATACATAGCCTAAAATATATTTTATTATAACTACCTAACCTAATATCACAGCCCTCCAAAGGCATCAGCTATTAAAGGGGGTCGAAACAAAAATAGCTGTCCTAATCAGTCTTAGCGCATGGTATTTCCAATGATTCCTCATACGATACGATATCTTTGTGACCCCAAGCAAGCGTGTTCTCTAAATCACCGGGTATAAGGTAACGCTTGTCGTCCGCGTATGATAGCGCTACCTTATTTTTCAGTTCGACATACATATCATGTTCATGCGAACGGAAAGTGTTCATTCTACGATGAATCTGAGTTCCTTCTACGTCAACCGCTTCTCTATAATCGTCCAGAGTCAGTTCTTTTTGGGTGACGTAGTCAGGAACCCCTTTAGCTTTTTTAGTCAACTTTCCCTCCACATTAACGCAATATGCTTTCGCCCCGGTTCCATAGAAATCCCAAATAATCTTTCCTGCATACTCATCTTTCATTTTGCCTAATATCGATTGGTTTACAGGAACATTATGTGGGTTATCTGGAGAGTAATTGGAAGTATCGAATCTGTTTAAATTAGCTGTCATGTCATCATAGAAATTTGGTGTTGTAACTTTTAAAATTAAAGAGTCGGTATCAGTGTATAGCAATACCGCGTTTTTACCATATTTCGGCTTAATGTACCCGTACAAAAAGTCATACATAATGGTTTTGGATATCTCCAAGATTGAAAAACCCACGTAAATGGGTTTATTATACACCACTTTTTGTTTTTTCATCTGGATTGCTACCAGGTTTTCGCTATAAATGGTTCGATCTTTGAAATGGGGTTTCGCGATTAACGCTCCGGCTCCCAACCTCCTACCAATATTTTCCCAGTGGGAAACAAGCTTGACATCTACCCGTTTCTCCACATTTTCCATCGTCTTGCCAAACACAGCATTGTTCATAAGTTTAAAAAAGTCTTTTTCAAACTTATTTTTGGCCTGATTTCTCAACGCTGTGTTTAGATCGATGTACTTCTTAAGCCAGGGCGATTGATCAAAGGATATGACGCGGTGAATTTTCGTAAGCTGAAGGCCATAATTTAAAGCTTGTTGTAAATTTTGAATGTGAATGATGTATTTCTCTTTTTTAATAAAATTGGGTATTAATTTTGTAATTTTCGGGAGTTTAGACCCTGGCGGCGCAATGGATTGTGGGCAAAAGGGTAGTTCGTTATGTAAATAATGTAAACTGTCCGGATATTCCAAATCGACTTCTAAAATGTATCCTGTCGGTGATTCAGGCGCTATATTCATATAATCTAAATTTTGAATTTCGAGCTCGTCTAACCACTTAAAGCTTCCCGTTGGTAGATATTGAGACATGGCTGCACCATATAAATTGGTGGCATCCAGGTACATGATGTAGGAGTTGGGTTTTAAAGCGTCATAATTAGGTGTAAATTTATTGTTCGCAAAAGCTTTTCTAACACTACACTGACTGACTCCGCCGCGAATTCCGTGTTTAAAGAAGTGCACCATGTCCAGATCGGTCAATAGTTCTAATTGGATAGACGTTGCCTTGAGGGCGGCGTCCATCGAAAGACCCGGCGCAGTGAAGTACTGCGCAGGGTCGAGACCATACGTAGCCAGGCACACGTCTCTAAAACTTTCAAAGACATCTGCCAAAATTAATACGTCGGATTTTAAATAGATATCAGAATATTCACCTAAAGTATTGCATTTAAACAAATTCCACACCTTCCAAGCACGCTTGTAATCATCGGAGGAGATGTCCTCTTTTTTAAGTTGGTTATAAAAGTCTTTATGCGATGGAAGCCTGTTTTCGTCTAATTTTGAAAATGAATCTACGTAATTATACGGGAAGACACCCTTCTGTCGAATAAGTTCAAATTTATTATCATCCTCGAAATATTTTCGCACCGTTTTACACTGATCTGATTTTAAATTTTTACTGAGTTTATCCAGTCCTGTAGCCATAAAACGTAAGCTGTCCAGGAAGCGTAATTTTAAAAATACCTGTTGTTGTTTACCATTCTTGTTTTCGACGTTATCCACCAAGACGTGTTTAGTAAAGGAAATATACTTTTCCTTATTTTGAGGGATAACGTCCAACTTTTCCTCAGCACAAGCTAACTCCTTGACAAAGAGGTGGGAATCAAAATTAGACATATTATGAAAGAAAATAGGAATAAAATTAGGGATTTTATAATTTAGGTTGCATACAGAGTGGGCGGGGCCTCGATATAGCCCTGTTGTATGATCGTGATCATGAACTCTATCGTTTGCCTCTACATTAAATGGCTTTTCGCAAATGTGACAGGTTGGTACTTGTCGATGCATATTCTCTTGTTCCGCTGTTATAGGTAGCATAGGCACCACCTCCTTCATAAAATGATTATAGATTGACTTGCAGTCAGCCTCTAATCGTTTTATAAATTCTTTATGTGCACCATGTCCTCTATAACTTTGGTACTTTGAATAGGCATCATCAAAATCACATTTAATGTAGTATGCAAATGAATAGGGTACATGTTTATGAGTCCTAACAGTATAGGATGTATCAGGGTCCCGCTCATTTTGCTCTGTATCCAAGGGTTCAAGGATTGTCTCGAAGTCAGCGTAAACAACGAAAGGCACCTTTAATTTCTTTTCAAAATTTGTAAATTTCAAAATATTCTCGGGGACCTCTTCTCCGTATTTATTCTTTTTTAAATCTGTTGTCGGTACTTTAGCCAAAACGTGTCCGCAATCATGTTCTTGATGAGCTTTCAATTTCTGTTCTGAATAAAAATACGACAAACAACCATCACATAAATACTTTGTGCCGCACCGTGTAGATAATTGACTTGAGATCAGTCGAGACATGTTTCTTATTAAACAGTAATGACTATTTTCATAATCATCACTAATTAATAACAAATTTACATGACTCTCCTTGCGAGATGGCGTAAAGTATAAGGGACCCACGACTTCAATACTATTTTCGCCATTGTTATAGACTTTTTCTAGGCCATAAACATTGATGGAAATATTATTGAGTCGTTCAAATTTAGCTATGTTACCAAGTTTAATTGGAAATTCCATACCTGTGAAATCCAGCTCATTCTCAAAAGGCAGATAGTTCGCGACTCTGTTTGCATTTTGAGTACGATCTACGGGATGCAAGGCTGCCAAGACTGACCACTTGAAACACTTTTGATCAGTGTTTTGAATGTTTAGAACAGCTTTCTTTGCGTCGATCTCCTTTGGCAGCGGGATGTATGATGATGCCTTCAGAGGGCTGATCTTGTTAACGCCTAATTCTAAATAGAGGAGCTGCTGAAGAGTCCACCCTGTAACAATAGAAACATTGTTAAGTATAATAATGTAAAAATGTATTAGTTAATATTTTTTTAAAATACACTATTACTTACCACTATCCTTTTCCGAAAACTCTGAGTACTTTCGGTCTAGGATGGCAGCAAACTGTTCGAACAGCTCCTCCAGGTCCGTCGCTCCATTCACCATCTGGTATTTGGCGTTAAAGGACTTAACCTCAGCCGACTCGTTCGTCTGCAGGAGGAAGCGGCCGAAAAGCTCTACCCCGACTTTCAGTTGTTCATATTTTGAAACAATGTCTCCCACCAACCTTGTAAATTTTTCTTTTAGATGAACCAGGAACCTGGAGACGTTGGTGGGATCTTGGTTTGTGGAAAGTCGATAGGTAGCAATTCGGCTCCGGAATGATGTTTTAATTAGTTCTACACCTTCCTCCTGCACTGCACAGCAGTTCTCCCGATGACGTAAGGTCCTTAGGTGGCTAGACCAGCGGGAGACAGGCACATCTAGCTTGCAATCGCTGCAATGCCTCTGCTGCTGCGAAGATGAACATGGTTCTGAAATAAATTAAAATATTCGCTTAGATAACTTTTTATACAATTATTACACTTAAAAATATCTGTAATGGCGCCTTCGTATTGTTTTGTTTTAATTTCCTGTTCTCTGATGATGTTCATATAAGAGCGAGATATATGTAGATAGTTATAGCAAATAATTTAGACGGGCTGCCTAGGAATGTCTTATCGCTTTTTATAATAGCATGATAAAATATCTAATTTTACACAGTATGATGTAATAACTTACCATCTGACGAAACAAGTCTAGCCCTCTTGGCCATGGCTACTTGCGAGGATGTCGCTTGTCTTTTGGGGGCCCTATGCTTCTCCTGTTGGTGTCGTCGAAGAGCCCACCTTGACTTAAAGCTCTCCCCGCAAGTTTGGCAGACTGTAGCTGTAAGTCTGCAATCGCCATGGCTCTTGAGGTTGCCCTTTGTGGTGAAGGAGCGTTGGCAGTGTTCACAAACAAACATTTTCTGTAAAATTAAAATTATTGCGTTATTGTTCAATATAAACAGACTGTTTTCTACTATAGTTATACCTACATAATATATTTAACAGTTTGTAATACTTTTGCGATAGTTTAATAATTTACTTTCACTTTATAATATCTACTGCCAGAAACTATTACGTATGTATAAAACCTTCTTTAGCAGCTTCTGTATACCTCTAATGTTCAATATTCACTTTAAAATAATATAAACACTTATTTTAGTATTTTTACCATTAAATAATTGTCTAATAAGCAAGCATAGCCTTAGTTATTCTGTTTTTAGTTTAAACGTCGTAACACTAAAAGAACAATACATTTTAAAAATATATACCACCGTGCTACCTTATTTGGTACCTAATTTTTGATAGAGCCAACAATATTTAAATAATTATGCACTGATATAATATAACAAATAATATCTGTACTTACCAAATAATAACACACACTACACACTGAGAAAAAATTAGAATTCGCTAGCCACACCTTGTATGTATGAGCGCTTAGAAACGTCTGAAGAATAAATGCTTTTGCTCGTATTTATACCCATAAGATGATGCAATCCTTCTGACTACATACGTTTATTAAACATGGTAATTAATCGTTAACCACATTCTCGGAGATATAATAATTACATTTACATTATTTCGCTTATAAAATTTTTTAAAAATAATCATTATAATGCATGTAAGTAACTGTTATCACATCCGGCAGCAACCGCAATGTTCCCGGTATGTGGTTAATTAACTATTATCGCGTCTAGACACGTTTCCGGTCTGCGGTTACGCGAATGCACACAGTTGATAAATATTCTACTGATAATACATTTCGCTTATAAATTTTTTAAAAAATAATCATTATAATGCATGTAAGAAACTGTTATCACATCCGGCAGCAACCGCAATGTTCCCGGTTTGTGGTTAAGTGTATACCCACATTTGATAAATATTCTGATAATAATGCTTAATTAACTATTATCACTGCCAGACATGTTTCCGGTCTGTGGTTAAGCGAACACATGCAGTTGATAAATATTCTACTGATAATACATTATTTGCAACAACTTAATATCCGTAACCACAATAACAAGTTGACCTGATTATTTAATTTAGATGTATTATATATATTTTGAAATATTTACGACTATGAATGAACCACCTAGAAGGTTTATTAATATTAATGAATATAAACCCTGTCTATATCGTATTTTCTGTTTTTCACCTAAAAATACCTTAATAGGGTGTTTTTTTTTTAATATACTTAAAAAAATGCCAAAACGGCAGTCGTAGTACCAAAGGTACTTTTTCTGCTATTTGCGCATAATATTTCCTCCTATTTAACTCTGAAACATCGATTTTGGTTTCTGCGCATTTCCAAAATGGCCTTATTTTTTTAATGCGGGGTTCTATAGGTATGGCTTAATAATGGATATATTAGATAAAATTATAAAAATCTGAGGTGCCGTTTTGACAATTATTATGGTTTTACTGATAATTTGAAGACTTGGAAGTATTTTGATTTTGGGATTAAATAGGCATGGTTTAGTAATGCAAATATGGAAAAAATTAGAATTTTCAGATGTACCGTTTTGGCAGCTTTGGTGATTTTACTGATACTATATAGATATTTCCTCCTGGAACTATATTAATAATAATCATTGCCAATAGCCATTGTATAGAATCAATTTTACATATCTTGGGTTAAGGCCCTAATGGTTTTATACGTCTGGTACCGTTATTAATTGAGATATTTGAAAGATTTCTTCGCTATCTGATAGGTATACTCATCTTTTATCAGTTTGCCAAATTTCCCCATTTCACCTTTAGCCATAAGGGCCCTAATCGCAAAAAACTATATCTCTCGAACCAGCTAGCCGATCGACTTTAGGTTTTCTCTAAACGACTTATGACGTCACCCTGAACACGACCCACGTGTTAGATTTCAATTTTAACATTTGACATGTGACAGGTGAGCTTGACATATCTTAATTGACAGGTGACAGCCGCCATCTTTTTCCTAAACATAATATGACGTCATCCTAAACAAGTGACCTATAATGAACACTATTGCCCAAGTAGCTAACGCCTAAGTAGCTAAGGCCAAAGTAGCTAACGCCCAACAGTGTGGCATTTGACATATGACAGATGACGTATGACAGATGACAGATGACACACGTCTGCGCATGACAGATGACGTATGACAGATGACACACGCCTGCGCACTGCCTGGGCATGCGCAGAAGGGACCGCAAAAATTGATGCAGAACATATCATCTCCCTCTACTAGCAGTCTTCTCCAAAAAGGTTAACATTGCAGAACCGGATATAGTCATGGCAGGACACGCAATTCCCCTGGCACCGTCTATTAATTTGCTGGGGGTCAATCTGGGAGGTAATATGTCTTGGCATGATCACGTTGCCGCAATTGCCAAGACAGCTGCACAGAAACTTGGTGTACTTTTCCGCACCAAAAGGTTGTACACACCTCATCAACTTTTGACACTCTACAAAGCCCAGATTCGACCATCATTAGAATATTGCTCTCATGTCTGGAGCTCTGCACCCAAGCACACCCTTCGGCTACTGGATTCCATTCAAAGGAGAGCCGTTCGTCTGATCGGCGACCCCGAGCTGACCAAGACCCTCGATAGCCTAGAGCATCGAAGACAGGTTGGTGATTTGGCTCTATTTTACAAATATTTCCATGGCAGGTGTTCGACTGACATTGCCCACTTGATTCCACCTAGAGCAATTCAAAACAGAAATACACGGCAAACCACTGCGAACATTAAAGTGGCGCGGCGTCAGTGGAGATAAGATAATATCGGGGCATCGTTTGTAATTTTAATAGAAAATAAGAAATGAACATGAATAGCCGCAATTCTATTTTTTGTTCCTATACAGGGTGTTACAAATTTGACATACCAGCATTGGAATCTCGGAAACCATAGGAGTTAGAGAAACGGTTAAATAGGGGCAAAGTTGTTCAATTCGGTGCTGATTATAATGCCGCCTTTAAAAGTTTTCAAATTACGAATACTTCCGATTTTATTCTATAAAACCCGCATAATCTTTTTTATTTTTTCCTGAGCTCATTTGACTAGCTATTTAAAAAAAATAACACTTTGTCATTGCCACTTTCTCTCCTCTACAAAATGACGTTACTAAACTAAAGATCCGCCGTTTCGTCTCCGAGCGACCGTCACTAACTTTACTTTTTTGAATACGGACCTGGATTTTTCTTAACCGATTTTTAAACCCTCCTACCCTCAAAATGTAATAGCGATATTACTTCCGCATAATGATGAATTGTCCTTTATTATTTTTTTAAATTAATATTTTTTACACTTTTTGTCAGTCCGGTCCTGGCAACAAATTACAATATTAATTAAAAACTTTATTTAAAATAAATGTTATTTATAAAAATGACGTATATACACAGGTTGCATTTGATAGGATAAGGAGAAGATCTGTTAAAATGGTTGTCGTCAAAATTGGAAGAACAATCGATCGTTTTATTGAGCAAAAAGGCAATCTCTTTGAACATTTAGAAAATTAGGATTTATAATTAGTAAATTTAGATATATTAGAAAATTCTTATAAAATAAATTATATTACTTATGTATGAATGTTTTAAATAAAATAAAGTTTTTAATTATTATTGTGATTCGTTGCCAGGACCGGACTGACAAGAAGTGTAAAAAATATTAATTTAAAAAAATAAGCAAGGTCAATTTATCATTATGAAAAAGTACTATCGCCATTACATTTTGAGGGTAGGAGGGTTTAAAAATCGGTTTAAAAAAATCCAGGTCTGTATTCAAAAAAGTTAAGTTGGTGATGGCCGCTCGGAGACGAAACGGCGGATCTTTAGTTTAGTAACGCCATATTGTAAAGGAGAAAAAGTGGCAATGACAAAGTGTCATTTATTTTTAAATAGCTAGTCGAATGAGCTCAGGAAAAAATAAAAACTATTTTGCAAAATTTCGTTTTTTTTTTAATAAAATCGGAAGTATTCGTAATTTGAAAACTTTTAAAGCGGCAATATAATCAGCACCGAATTGCACAACTTTGCTCCCATTTAACCGTTTCTCTAACTCCTATGGTTTCCGAGATTCCAATGCTGATATGTCGAATTTGTAACACCCTGTATATTTGAAACTTTAAAAAAATAGCCAAACTAGAAGGTCTTGTGAACCCCCTAAGTAAAATTTTTGTGTAAAATTTTCTATTAGACGAGCCAGGAAACGATGCCGCCTTTAACGCAGTTATGAATCTTAATAGGATGACGTACATATCCTCTCATCGTTTTTAATTGTTTCTAGAAAAGGTTTGTGATACTCTAGGAAAATATTTATTATAGAGATATATTTTCGGTGTAGTGATGTTAGTCCTGAATGTGATAAATTCTATTATAGTAAAAAGTCCCTTTATTTCGTTAATTTCGCAGCCAAAGAGAAAAAATGTATGGATCGAAACCTCGGACATAAAGTAAAGGCAACCCAGCTGTTTATTCATAAACTGACCTTTATTTTGCTCATTAGTCTGTCGTTGAGACATGTAAACGTTATAATCCCAGAAAACAGAAAAATAATACACAAATTCATATTATGTTGCTCTGTGTAGTTCGGCTTTTTTTTCTTTCACCGATTCTGTAACAAGATTAGATTTTAAATATTGTGTCGACGCTTACTACGCCATTAAGTATAATGGCGTATTAACGATTTGTTCTTTTAATAGTCAAAGCGAATATTAAAAATATATTTCATTACATTCTTATACTTTGTTAACTTAATATTTACAATTATAAAAATAAATACGATAATTTCCAGTTTGAACTTCGAGAAATGGAACGGCGCCAAGCAGTGGCCGAAGCTGAGGAAAGAGCGCGAAGGGAGAGGGACGAAGCTGCGCGATTGGCCGCTCTCGAAGCTTCGAGACCGAAGGAGCCCGAACAGTCTGCGGATAGACCCGATGCAGGAGCGGTGGCTCTCGAGGAGAGACCAGGTAAGAATAAGTTAGGTTTAATGTTAAAAAAAACTTATTTATGGTTATATTTTAATAAAACTATGTGTAAAAGAAATAGTCTTGGTCTTATTAATAAACAAACACCGATACACCTCATCAACTACTTAGTTTTTGAGGAAATCAAACGTTGATGCCAATTCGTTCTAATTTCCAAATATTTCCGGTACAATTTTACATTGTGGTATAAAAAGGGCACTGAATTCTTTAGGAAAAGGAAATTTAGTGTTGTAATGGCCCGTACCAATATTGAAAAAGAAAACACTTATATCATCAAGTTTCCGTTTGACTTGTTTACAGTTATTTACTAGCAAAATAAACTACCTTTTAAAAATAGCTCGGTGACGTGTAACGGTGTTTGTCTTTTACGGACTATATTACAAAAAATATACTATTCTATTGCAAGCAGCTTCTGGGGTGCAAAGGTCATCTATTAAGGCTGTTTCTTCTGGTGAAGGTAATTTAACAGAAACATTTTAAACCTGGCTGTAAGATACAAAAATATTAAATTTAAATATACAAACCTGAGCTTGACAAAATTGCAAAAAAAAGTTATGAGTGCTTATTTAACTAACAAACCTGAAGATAGGACATAGACGAAACATTTTGGCTCAAAATTTAGACACACCCACTTTATTGAAAATGAAAAGAGACAATGAAAATTTGTTAAGTGTCACTTTTGTAAATACATAGAAAAGGAACACGCAAACGATCATTTTCGTTTTTTTCCGATACTTTTCGGAAGTACTCGGAATTTTCCCAATTTTTAAGGGCTTGTAGTCGTCTCCAAATTGCGAGAATTTGCCTCAATATAACCTTCACTGTACCTAACACTCTGTAAAGGTTCACTGTGTATACTTTTTCGTAATTAGTTGGGAAATATAAACATTTCACAATAAATTATAATAATTAGCTTTTCACTGATCTGGAAACTTTAATACAGCTCATATAATGTTCATTCCGAAATTTTTGTATCTTATTGCCTGGGCCCACCTTAGGTCCCCATTAAAGGCACAATTTACCTTAGGTTATTGATGATTTATAGCTTGTATCTTCCTATCTGATAATAAAATAACAGAAATAATACTTTATTTGCACATCTCTGTAAATATGTATCTATTCTATAAATATAACGCACAGATTAATAAATTAGGGAGTTTTTGAAAGCAATTAGCTGGCACGTAAACGCAAACATCTCACACATACAGTGCTGCAAATGTATATTTTATGTTGGTGCGAGAAAGTCGAAGCGAGTAGGCGAAAAAGTAGCGTATTAGATTTTGTTTGCGTTGATAGGCTCCCGCTATTTGTTGAGAAAACTCCCAATTACCTAATATTTCAGACATAAACCTGGTTATGGTGTTTTAGTTTTTTCCTTATAACTTGTAACCCACACGGTGTGTTAAAAGATGTAGAGAAATTATTATTCCTCGGAGGTTATGGAGAATTCGTAGTTTTACCTCAAACCATCAAGATTTAAGAAGATTAGTAAAGCTGTTGCCAAGTACCAGTTTTTTGGTAGCAACTACCTACAATTTTTAGAGCAAAATTTTTTTTATTGAAAATTAAAATTTACCATATTTCTTTTTCTATGCTTACTACTTTATTGACCCAATCTTTTCTAACTTCTGTAGGTTATTGTGCTCCAAAGATGGTTGATTTTTGGATAAAACGAATTATTGATAAAAAGCAAAATGGCAAATGCTTCACTAGTCCTTAAGCCTAGTTCTCAGAATTACGTTCTGTCGCTGGCAACACATGTTGTGACTAATAGAAAATTAGTATTTTGACATGTGACTCCAATACTCATTTTCTATTGGTTACATTAAGTGTCGCCAGCGACAGAACGTAGTTCTGAGAACGCGACTTTACACTTAAAGAGTTTTCTTTAAGGGCCGCTTTTACAATGTGAGGTTAACTATGAAGCATGGATTATTTCAAAATAAATCATTTTTACAGTCTATGGTTATCTTCAAACTGCTTAAACCTAAGTTTAACCCTAACCTATAGATGAAGCACTAGTTAAGCCATACTCAAGGTTTAAACTCCGAATTTGTCAGCATTGTCATAACCTTAAATAGGTGATTTTTTGGTTGTTTTCTTTCCACGAAAAAGTGTCGCTTTTCTTACATTCTATTACATTTTTATGTAGTTTTACTGTATCTAAAAGTAGTGTAACTTCATGCTCTGCAACTAACAAACGAAATACAAGAAAATCAAGTTTCAATGTACGGTTTAGATACGAATAAAAATTGTAGGTTAGGAAATTAACTTCACCGAAGTTAGGTATAGGTAATAGCAGAGTATATGGTGGTCGGCGCTGTCGATGGACATAAAAGATAACGAAACATTGTAAAACCGAAAATTTTGAAGTGAAGGATAAACTATAGATTAATCTCTGGTTTAAACTGCAAAATAAACTTTAAATTAACTATATATTGTAAAAGCGGCCCTGAGAGGTGATTAATTCTGTTCAGTGAACAATCTGTAAAAGTTTTACCTGACTGAAGTTTTGAAAATTAAATATAAACTATAAAGCCGACCCTGTAGAAATACGCGGTTGTCTAATGATAAAGAATAAACTCATGTTATTTCTCTACAACTTTTAATGCTCACATCTAAAAATGTATTATTTTTCTACGGGCGATGACTTAATTCCATGATATTTATTTTTTATTTTCTGAATTAGGTTAATCTATTTAACTACACTTCATGGTTCTATTACTATTTAAATGGTCTCCATTCATTGAGTTTTATTAATTTCTTTATTAAGACCAACTTGAGTACATTTAGGTATTATTTGTATGTACAACGAACCACGCCTTTTTTTAAACAATTACATACGTATGGCGTTAGATCATACATGCCCTTTGGACATAGAAATTCACGTTTTTTGCAATATTTTTGTACAAAAAAAAAATTCGGGCTATGGCTCTTATTTTTTCGACTCTGGAAATGGGAAATATATGTTTTTAAATACTGTATTTCGGTAAAGACCATTAAGGCGATGGGCCATACATTTCAAAAGAGAAAAAATTTATTTTCAGTGCGACGTTTAAATATATTTTTCACGACCTAAATCCTCTTAAACCGAAGAATAATTCTGAAATCGTAGAAATGTCAGAAATGGTCGATTTATAATGTGGGATTTACGGAAAAGTTCAATTGAAGAGTAATCAACCTGATCATAACTTAATATGTTATGTTATATTATATTTTATATTAAGTTATGACCAGGTAAATCACGTTTAACTCGAACTTTGCTGTCAATCCCACATTATAAGATGACAATTGGGCAAAAGAACATCTTTGATTTAAACCGAGGTTCAGTTTAAATCGAAGTAATGTAAAAAATGGTATTGACAGCAAAGTTCGAGTTAAAAGTGATTTACCTGGTCACAACCACATATATACATACACTATATTGCCAATACAAGCAGCCGCACGAAGCAAGAATACACCCATCGTGCGATTCAAAATAACCTGAGTTGGGGGCCGTCGCGCTTGCGCAGTAGGGAAAAAATTAGGCAACCCACACTATTTCTAACAGAACGTAAACAGAACCCAAGGTCTCTTGAACAGAGCCGGCTCGCCGTTATATTCTTATTAGTCGCCATCTTTTGTTACGTTCATTCCTGTGTTATAATTTCCAAGTTTTGGGTGTTAATATTTATAAAACTTTACTTTATACATTTTTTTTTTTGTTAGTTTGTAAGTTATAGTTGTTTCCAGCTTTTTTTACGTTTTATTCGTTCGGATGTTCCGTGTGTTATTGTGGATATTATTTTTAAGTTTTGGGTGCGAATTTAGGTATAAAACTTTACCAGACATTTTGTTATTGTTAGCGACTTGTGTCTCAAGATGGGTAGAAAAAAGTGTATGATCCTTTTTTGCACGAATCGCGGTTCAATACCAGGAATAAGGTATTTCAGGTATGTAAAATATCGGTTACTTAGTTTTATTTGACCATAAACTGTACACACCCAAACTAACGGGTGAATTTAAATAACAGCTTCTAAAAATATTTTGAAAGTCAGTGTCAAATGTTTACATAAAGAAGCAAATTTCCGATCTGCGCAAACTCAACGGCCCCTGATCATCTGTTCACAGTGGTGGCATCATTGAATTATGGTATTAGCAATATAGTGTATGTATATATGTGGGCACAACTTAAAATAATGTAACATAACAAGAAGTTACAACCAAATTGATTACTCTTAAATTGAACTTTGCTCTCAATTCCACATTATAAATCGACCATTTCTGACATTTCTACGATTTTAGAAATATTCTTCGTTTTAAACCTAGGTTTAGGAGGATTTTATAAAATTGGGCTTAAATAATTCATTCCGGTTTCTTGAGTTAAAAACTAGAAGCCACATTGAATAATGGAAGCCAAAATTAATATTTTTATTTTAGTAGAAAAATATTGTGCCTAAAAGGAATTTTTATTTATCACGGGCATGTACAATTGTACACAGAATAGAACATATAATTTGCTTACTACAAACTCTGTACCTCTGTGGTGAAAAAGTTTCACTTAAGTCGCTCACAGTCTTATGTAAGCCTCGTAGATTGTGAGCGAAAAAGATATTTTTGACAACACCTAATCGAGAACGGTTCTACTAAACTGCACATTTCTTTAATAAATTAATAAAATATTTTCACAACTAATCGGTGGCAAGTAAGTATGTAAACACTATTTTTACGCATCTCTGCTTGGCATGGTTTGTTGCTTTAATTATGTATTATATTTTTAACACCGATGTGACCGATGAGTGATTTTTTAAATATTTATAAACAAAAACATATTAAGTTATGTTTTTATTGTTAGTGGCAGTTATATAAGTTTTTGGCTTTTTTAAAATCATCACTTTGGAGCTTTTACAGATACAGTAAATGTCCTCGACTCGCAAGACAATACGTAATAGTCTGTCTGTACTCAGAAGGCAAAATATGATATGCCCGCTTTTTAAAAATAAGGGCTTTTATACACTTCTCGAAGTAAGCTTTATAAGGTGGCAACATATAATATGTCTATTCCTTTTGCTTTAGGAAATACAAGAGTCCTTATTTAAAACTGTTATTTATCACAGCAGATACTGAAAAAATGCAAAAACGGACATATCACATTTTGCCATTTGATTGAGATATTATGAGAGATTAAATAAGTATTTTATTAGAAATGAAAAGCTTTGTCAAGATATACCGGGTCTTCCAAAAGTCCCGCTTAACACAGTATGAATTAAAATTTTAATGAAAAAATATTAAACGTCGGTATCTGGGAAGCTGCTGAAAATCGAAATAACAACCATTACATAGAATATATTTTCCTCGTAGAATTAAAAAAAAAATATGTGTGCGAAGAAAGCAACGAAAATTAGCGGCAACGGTTTTTTACCGTAAAACCTAGCCACGAATTTAGCGTTAAATTGTCAATTGCGCCTGCATATTTGGCAACGATTTATCACAGCAACGAAAATGGTTACATCTCCCTGTAGCCACGAATTTCTTAATCAGTTGGAAAAAGTGTAAATGTGGCCACGGTAGTTTAAATATTAACATCTTTTAACTTTAAATAATTGGCAACGAATCTTAACTTTACTATCAATGAAATTATTAAATTAATTAATTAATTAAACACACCTATTTTTTTTTTATAAAGCTTAGCTTAAATCCTTACTATACTTCTAGCTATATGACAGATTTCAAAAGATTCCGCTTATAATTGGAAAAAAGCTGCAATTACATCCGAAATAAAAGTTTAGACGCCACCATATTTTGAGGGACGTTAAAATATGGTGGCGTCTAAACTTTTGTTTCGGATGTAAATGCAATTTTTTTCCAATTTATAAGCGGTATCTCGGAGTTATTAATTTTTTACAAAGTCCCCGACATTTTCTGAAATATGTCATATAGTGGATACGTAAGCTATAGGTATAGTCTAACATCCCTCAAAATATGGTGGCGTCTAAACTTTTGTTTCGGATGTAAATGCAATTTTTTTCCAATTTATAAGCGGTATCTCGGAGTTATTAATTTTTTACAAAGTCCCCGACATTTTCTGAAATATGTCATATAGTGGATACGTAAGCTATAGGTATAGTCTAACATCCCTCAAAATATGATGGCGTCTAAACTTTTGTTTCGGATGTAAATGCAATTTTTTTCCAATTTATTAGCGGAATCTTTTGAAATCTATCATATAGCTAGAAGTATAGTAAGGATTTAAGCTAAGCTTTATAAAAGAAAATAGGTGTGTTTAATTAATTAATTAATTTAATAATTTCATTGATAGTTAAGTTAAGATTCGTTGCTAAATATTTAAAGTTAAAAGATGTTAATATTTAAACTACCGTGGCCACATTTACACTTTTTCCAACTGATTAAGAAATTCGTGGCTACAGGGAGATGTAACCATTTTCGTTGCTGTGATAAATCCTTGCCAAATATGCAGGCGCAATTGACAATTTAACGCTAAATTCGTGGCTAGGTTTTGCGGTAAAAAACCGTTGCCGCTAATTTTCGTTGCTTTCTTCACACACATAAAAAAATGGGGTGTTTTTTTTTTAAACTGTAAAAGAAGCCAAAACTGTTTCAAGAGATAAACCGTATAATATTTTTTTAAGTCAAAAAATACACAATTGAAAATAAAAATTGACAGGACTGAGTTTTTTCCTTTTAATTAAAGTCCAGTATTTTATTAATAAACCTTAAAGTAAAAATATATAAAAACAGACACACTGTCGGACAGTTTTCAGTACTATAACTTTAGTTATTATTTATATTATTGTATTTAAGTTTTTGCATGTTGTTTTTCTAATGCATGAGCATGTTATTCTGTAGTGCATGGACGTGAGCCACGCCCGCAAACGGTCGGAGGCACGCCCGTTCCTAAGGCCAGTCCTAGATCTCAGACGCGTAAGTATAATCTTGTGTTTCTCATCATAATATTTTTTTGCTTAGTTTTTTTATGACCTTTTGTAGTTTTTAGTTGTTATGGTCAATTTCATTTTCAATCGTGCATATTCAAATTTTCATAGTATGATTAAGTAAAATGTAAAATAGACCAATCCCTGTAAAGAGCGTTACAAAACATTAATCTTTTACATGTAAGTTACAAATTGTTCTCTCTTATTTCGCTTAGCTTAGGTGGTTTCACAGGACAAAAAGAACTTTTAAAAATTTGCTAATGAAAAAAAAACAACAAAGTCCAATGATTTTAAAAATATAGTGAAAAAGTTTTGCCAAAAATTTTAGTTGATCATACTATTTTTCATTATTTTATTCATACGTATATTAATAGTATACTAGAAGTTTATGAGAATAGTATAAATGTGTGTATATTTTAAAAGTAATTCGTGTCAAAATATAAGTCAAAGGCTGTCAAATACATATTGTTTAATAAGACATCCTGTATAGTACCTATTTAAAATACTTATATGCTTTAAAAAAATTGTTGGCTTTTTCACATTCAGTATTATTTATACAACATTAGTCCTGCCTGAAGACGACTGCAGATACTTCCCAGTTGAAATGTTGTGCTTTAAAAACAAATAAATGTAATGCAAGTCCAAAATTCTTTTGTCATAACATTATTATTGTAATGTTAACAGGGGAGGATCCGGGGGGGGGGGGGGGGGATAGGATATTTTATAGAGTTTTGTCGTGTAAACAATGGTATAAAGCAAAACAAAAAAAATATCATTTTATGAGGTATTAATATAATTTAGTTTCCAGCCCAGGTCGGTACTGTCGCTCCTAATATATTCTTTACGTAAATATGCCAACATCTTTATGCTATATTATTTTTTTGAATATATTTATACTATTTTAATAACTGTATACACTTCATTATACAATAGTTCTTGTTAGATAGTAGTTTTTTATAAAGTTATGTTTTGAAACATTTTTCAAAATATTTTAATTTCCAATATGTATTTTTGTGTCTTTAATAATAATTTAATTTTGGGGTTTGCTGTTACCGTCACGCACAAAAACTACTTTCTAGCACACTATTACCATTAATTCAGTTCTCATAAACCGTATTTTTGTGCTTTTTTCCGCTATTTGTTTGTGTATTGTCCACTGTTTGCTTTATCCGTTTGCAAAGTGTCCCGTTTCGAAGAGAAAGCCAAACGCAAGGACCGCTCTCGCAGCAAATCGCCCTTCAGGAGCTTCCGTTGGAAAAAGAGCTCTCCCAAGACACCGTCCGGAGCTCATAGCGACGACGAGGGTGTTTTAGCATTCCGCCAAGGTATTGTTTTTGGAGGGGGTGTTGTTCTTGTCACTTATTAAATTTCAAAAACTTTTTTTGAAAATACGAAACTTTGGGTTTGTTTAGTGCCTATTTTTACAGCTACATGCAAAATTATATCTATATACTTTATTTTTGATACAGGGTGATTTCTAAGTTATTACTTCTTTTTTTAGCTGTGTATAGAAGTCATTAAAATAAACATTTTCAAATACCTTTTTTCAAAAAACTTTCATTATTATTTCTGATTAGCCTGGTCAATACTGCATAAAAATGGTATCTTGCGTTTTTCTCCTCAAATAATTAAATTAAATTAGACGGGCGGAAGCATGCCTATTAAATAATGAAGGTGGTCATTTCCAACAATTTTTATAAAACAAAATTTTTTATTATCAATATTAATAATAATTTAATGATTTTAATTAAGAACAGTGTGCCTGAGGAGAAAAACGCAAGATACCATTTTTATGCAGAATTGACCAGGCTAATCAGAAATGATATCCACATGGAAAAATGTCAGTGGCGTACCACTTTTTTTCTAAAAAATATCAGGAAATGTTTGCAGGGACGCCACTGGGGGGACAAAAAAATAACTTTTATTACTAAAAGATGTGGTTTTATGTCCTATTAGCACATGCCAAAATTGAAAATATTATTTAAAGTACTTTCGGAGATATTACAAAAAAAGCATAAAAAAATTATTCAAAACCCTGTAGCAAAAAATTTAAGCCGTTTAGGACATATGTTTATATAAACTTTTCTTCATAAAACGACTTGAGGAATCACACCCCAAAATATTAGCACGTCATTAAGGAACACCCTGTATATCTTTTTCTTCGATTTTCTTACATGAAAATAACTTGTCCCACCCACGTAGATACCATTTTTCATTGGCGAAAAAAAAAACAATAATTGTGAAAATGTTCCCTTTGTAAAGGTTTTTTTAAGATCTAGTATCTACGTTGCCGAATTGTTTTTGATTTTTGAGATATTTAGATAATTTTGGCAAGGACAACCCCTTACAGATATGACGTATTAAATATCTAGTTACAATTAGTGGGTTTTTATTTTTTTAAGGTGAGCCATGGCCGGCTTCAAATTAGTTGGCCGTGGGTGAACCATTATTTTCACTAAGTTTTGACACTCTGCAATTGAAAGATTATCTTGTAAAAACAATAAGAACCTTGCTATTTAAGGTGGAGATTCCTTGACAATTTTGTTGTATCTTCTATTATTTCATTTAGTATGTTTTTTCATTAAAATGGTATACAATTTGTGTTAAAAAATATATTTAAGGAGATAAAAAAATGTTAGTAGTTTGAAATATTGGGTAGGGTTGTTTGTTAATCTGTGTGTGTGTCTCGTTTAATTTCAGCTATTTATTATATGTACAATAAATTATTGTTTCTGTCTATTGTAGCTGTACTTATGTCGTGTCCTATGTACCTGTACTGTAGTAGCCTATTAAAAAAACTGTTTCTAATTTTGACATTTTGACTCATACTTTTATTGTCTTAATTTTTATCACTGTCTAAAACGTATTACTTTCCACAACTAGTAGCCACCTTTATTCAACCATTATTTATTCAACATACCCCATACTTCTTTATTTTTTCAAAATTAGAAATAAATCTTAGAAAAGGATATTTTGTCTAACTCGCAGACGAATATCTTGCAGTTACACAATGAATATTCTTTTTCCCACCTGGTTATAAATCACTGTGTTCAATATTTTGAAATTAACTTTCATTTAAATTTATATAGAAGGATCTAGTCCGGATGAAGAAGGATTCGAAGGCACCCTAGTGCGCAAGCACGAATGGGAAAACACTACTGTCAAGGCAACTAACCGATCATGGGATAAGGTAATTGCTTTTTACTATACTAGTGTTATAAACACATATTTATAACACGCGTGCAACAGTGTGCACATCAACTGAAATAAATAATGATGTCAACGAAGTAGGTAAGTCAAAATCCATTTTAATGTTTTTTTTTCTGTTACAGGTCTATGTAGTTTTAAGAGGCAGCCAGTTTGCTTTCTACAAAGACCAGAAGACAGCTAAATCGACACCCGATCAACGATTCAAGGGCGAATCCCCCCTGCAGCTTCACGGAGCGAACGCTTCAGTCGCTACAGATTACAAAAAGAAAAAACATGTGTTTAGATTGAAGTAAGTCAATGTTTTATTACTCTTTGTGTGTTAAGTGACTTGAATTTATAAAATTCATTTATTTCAGACTCGAAAATGGCGG
Organism: Polydrusus cervinus; assembly: GCA_935413205.1. NCBI lineage: Eukaryota > Metazoa > Arthropoda > Insecta > Coleoptera > Curculionidae > Polydrusus > Polydrusus cervinus. Next base: position 2,787,396 of record OW284514.1, read on the forward strand.
TGACTTCCTCTTCCAAGCGCACGACGACGCCGAAATGAACACGTGGATCTCGCACATTAACGCGCATGCCGACACGACCTCTGGCGGCCCGTCCCGATCGCAGACGCTCCCCGCATCCGCGCAAAAGGAGGACCAGAAACGACGCAGCTTCTTTACTCTTAAGAAAACATAAGTTAGTTAAGGAATAAGGTAAGCAAATGAAAGAGTCAATGAGATTGACTTAAATGTCTTGCAGTTAGTGTTCTTCATCTAAAGACGACCAGAGACACTTACCAGTTGAAACGTTGCGATTTAAAAACAAATAAAAACAATATCTGCAACATCTCTAGGGCTTTTGATCGTGTTTGGCACGATGGGCTTCTAAGTAAATTGCGATCCTACGGTATGCCTAATGGATTTTGTTTATGGTTAACCAGCTTCCTTAAGAACCGTTCTCTGCAAGTGGCAATTGACGGGTTTCTCTCAGACACCTTCACCATCAATGCCGGTGTTCCTCAAGGGTCCATATTGTCGCCTACCCTCTTTTTACTGTATATTAACGACCTTCTAGTGAAAACCCAAAATCCAATTTATAGCTTTGCTGATGACAGCACACTTGTCTCATCTTTTACCTTGACTCCCCAAACATCCGCTGCCGACGCACATCTTTGCAGGCAGCATGAAGTATTGCGCCTCAACAATGACCTGGAAGAAATTTTGGCTTGGGGTGACAGTAACCAAGTCGAATTTAATGCTAAGAAAACCCAGGCAGCAGTCTTCTCCAAAAAGGTTAACATTGCAGAACCGGATATAGTCATGGCAGGACACGCAATTCCCCTGGCACCGTCTATTAATTTGCTGGGGGTCAATCTGGGAGGTAATATGTCTTGGCATGATCACGTTGCCGTAATTGCCAAGGCAGCTGCACAGAAACTTGGTGTACTTTTCCGCACCAAAAGGTTGTACACACCTCATCAACTTTTGACACTCTACAAAGCCCAGATTCGACTATCATTAGAATATTGCTCTCATGTCTGGAGCTCTGCACCCAAGCACACCCTTCGGCTACTGGATTCCATTCAAAGGAGAGCCGTTCGTCTGATCGGCGACCCCGAGCTGACCAAGACCCTCGATAGCCTGGAGCATCGAAGACAGGTTGGTGATTTGGCTCTCTTTTACAGATATTTCCATGGCAGGTGTTCGACTGACATTGCCCACTTGATTCCACCTAGAGCAATGCAAAACAGAAATACACGGCGAACCGCTGCCGCTCATCCATATGTTGTTCAGCTTAGTACTCCTCGAACTTCATTGTTCAAGAATTCTTTCATCTGGAGAACGTCATCTTTGTGGAATGATCTTCCTGAGGTCGTGTTTCCCAATGAATACAATCTTCAACGTTTTAAGACCAACGTTAATCGCTTTCTTCGCACACGCACCGCTCCCAGAGCGCCTTAAAGGATTTTTCCTACAGTGCAGGTGTTTTATCATAAAAAAAAAAAAAAAAAAAATATGCTTGTTCAAAACTCTTCTGTTATTCATAATTTTTTTTTGTTTCAGATTTTTAACTGAGCTACTTTTTTCATCACTAATCTTTACGCTTTACCTGATGGACTGACATAAGTCCGATTCTTCGCCCCCTTTTTTGTATTAGCATTACCTTAGAAGTAATATATTTTTTCTTGTAGATTGCACATTATATTTAGAAATTTTAAATGTATAGTAAATATTATCCTATGATGTGATTTGAAAAAATCGAACTTTTCTATGTTATGTATAAAGAAATACACAAATGTGATTCAGTAGTATGAATTGTTGAACGCAGTGAAATATAATTTGATTTTCGAATAGTGTAAAGGGAGTGGCTTTCTTCTAGCTTACCGGACCTTTAAGTAGCTGTTTGGCCGTGGAGCGGAGTCGTAGTCACTCCATCCTCTTACTATACTTTGTATTAAATAAAAATGACTAAAAGGTAGCTCTGTGGTGTCTTTCTTTATGCATAAATACGAATACGACTTGACTGGGGCACAAATACTCTCCTCAGCTAATACGCCAGTGTTTATTTATTAAATTAATAAAAAGTTAATATGTGTAGGCTGATCGCCTAGAGTTATTGTCCTAAACATAACCTATAATACGTATATTCGTTTGTATCATTGGACGAAAGGAGAAATTAACTTGAGTATGTTCACAAATAGGAATAGATCATACAAAAAAATAAATAATCCCCATTTCAAAAACTATTGTAATATAAATGTAAAATGGAACGTAAAGGTTAGTGCAGCAATACAGACTTAATTATCAAGCAAGTATTCTACAGGGTAGTCCAAAAGTTTTTACTCATTTTTTTTGCTAAATTTTACAGTGGCTCCGCATTTAAAAGCACACACACTTTTGAACTGCCCTGTATGTATGTCGGAGTTCGTCTTAGTTGTGAACATACTTGTATATTATATTAAATTTTGACGTGTATTTTGTGTTACGATCTTTTTGAATTTTTTTATTTTTTGTTGCAATAGTTTATATATTTAAGGCTTTGCTTAGCAAGCTAAGGTGACAAGTCAGTTATTGAAGTAATTCGTCATTTATTTGTATTTTGTAGAGTTATGTCTATTTTACATATTTCGCTTTAAAAATGGAGTTATATTAAATGAATAAATATTGTTTTTGGTAAAAAAAAATCTGTTTTATTTTACCGTTGTTAGGTCGTTAGACCGTTCGCGCACTTTTAACTTTCAGTGGCTCAATGGGCTTTTTAACTTAATTCTGACCTTATACTGGGTCTCCCAAAAGTTCCGCATAAAATTAATATCAATTAATGGAACAAGATCTAGGAAAAACGCTCGGACCCGTAAATTTTTATTTTTAATTGTACATTTTTTGACATAAAAAAATATTATACATGGTGTCTCATAGAACTGTCACGTCTTTGACAATTTTTTTTAATCGAACACCCTATATATTGTATTATTTTCTGATTCTCCACAAAATTCTACGCTTATGTTGGAAATGTGTCTAAATTCAATAGTTTTTGAGATATTGACGTTTAAAATCTGGCATTTTTTGGCTTTGACAGGCTGTAACATTGGAACGGTTCATCTTAGAAAAATGGTTTTCACCTCCCTATCTTAGTTTTCTATTCTCTATCCAAAGAAACCAACCTCCGATTTACCATCTTAAACCAAAAAACCAGTTTTAATGGTTTAACATGGTAAATCGGAGGTTGGTTTCTTTGGATAGAGAATAAAAAACTAAGATAGGGAAGTGAAATCCATTTTTCTCTAAGATGAACCGTTCCAATGTTACAGCCTGTCAAGGTCAAAACATATTTTAATCGTCAATATCTCAAAAACTATTGAATTTAGACACATGACATTTATAACATAAGCGTAGAATTTTGTGGGGAATCAGAAAATAATACAATATATGGGGTGTTCCTTTAAAAAAAATTGTCAAAGACGTGACGACAGTTCTATGAGACACCCTGTATAATATTTTTTTTATGTCAAAAAATGCACAATTAAAAATAAAAATGTACGGGTCCGAGTGTTTTTCCTAGATCTTTTGCCTTTAATTGATATTAATTTTATGCGGGACTTTTGGGAGACCCAGTAGTATAGAACAAGAAAAAAGAAAATTTTCTATGGATTCAATTATTAAAACAATTTACGCGAAAGCACTTACAAACGTCACAACAATTCCAAGCAGCGGCCGATCGCTCTGTAAACTATGCACTTCTACCTGACTGAAGTGTCTGGTTTTCTATTTCTAAACTGTCTTTGTCTATTTAAGTTATTGAAACAAAGATAACAATAGACTGGCAAACAAAAGAATTGCGCGGTTAATAGGATTACGTACGTATTATCTTATGTTTTTAAACGTCTTTTCGCGCTGTGTTTAAAATTGTTTTTAGAAAAGATTTGTGACACTCTAGGAAGATATATTTTCAATAGATTTTAGTTCAGGACGTTGGTGCTGAACATGATAAATTCTTAAATTATAATGAAAAAGCCCATGGCTAACGATAATAGAGTAGCGTAAAGTGTTCAAGACGTCTTATGGGGTTTCCGTTTCCACAAAATTAGGCAGAAGAAAAGAACACATCAAAGAAAAACAACATTTTATTAAATAATTAATAAATCTGATCCTTACAACAACTATTTAAACATCTTGCATACACCTTTAAAGTGCTTTTTACACTTACATACATTACAAAAGAAGTAGGTAACAAAAAGAAATATTCTAGTATTGGTGTTTTAGTCTTCTAGTAATTTATTGCTTCTATCTGAACAGGAAACTAAAAAAAAATGATGTTAAGTAAATAGCTTTTTATGGTATGATTTTATAACGGAGAAACTACAAGCCACTACCCGATTTTTAAAAGCAAAAACCTCTGAAAACAAATATAATTTTTTAAAGAATATATTTTGTATTCAGGGATAAACTCCATGGAACTGATAACCTTGTATTTTAAGGGTATTTTGTCACCTACCTACATGCAGGATTGCAGTAAATCACGATTTTTTTGAAAAAATCAATAAACCTGATTTTTTCGAATAAATCGTGATTTTTTTGATTTTTATTAATTTATACTGGTTTTTTCCTTAAATATGACAATAATGAACTTTAAAATCACTTGTTTTCATTATTTTGTTTCTATTCGCCCAAACATATTTGTTGTCTAGATTTACAGTTAGAAAATCTCCTCGACGACATACAAAATAACTTGTATTGACATGAAAATTTTCGGCAGCGTAATTTATGAATATTTTTTACGCTGGACTGAAGACGATTAGTTATGTTTTTACACTTACATAATGTATCTAAACACTTCGTTTTGAATAAACTATCTTCCTTTTTTTTTAAATTTCCTGATGAGTTATTTGCTTCGGCGACTTGTTCTTACAGCAATTCCTAATTTGATTTAAATCACGATTAAAATTGAAAAAATTAGTTGATTTAAATTGTCGCAACCCTGCCTACATGCCTTTGGGCCATACAAATTCAGTTTTTTTTAACGATACTTCAGATTAAAAATGTGGCCACCATTAATCTCTAAGGTTACTAGTTGTTCATCATTGGAGATAATCAGATAAAAAACTTATTATTTTTAAACCTAAACTAACGAAAATTATGGGTCCATAGAAAAATTCTGAAATTACCATTTTTCTAGGGAATTAGAAATTTAAAAAAATGTTTTAGCTCCAGCAATAGCCAACAACCTTTTATTTTAGAACAGAAAGATTATTAAATATCTGAATTTTTATGCCCTGAAGGCATGTAAGTGATAAAACATCCTTAACCACTCAGGTCTCAATGATCAATGTTTTAAATGCTGAACTGTAATTTGCTTGTACAAAACATACTAAGAACATAGACTAAAACAGTTATAAACGTCAGCTTACTTACCTATAAGGATACCCATGCGTCTTAGTCCTGAAAATGGACAACAGCAAAGAGAAAAATACTGAAATCAGTACAAGGCCTGCAATGGCAAATATTTTTCGTTTTTTCGGGTCGCCCTTGCCCTTTGCTGCTTCTGTCATTAGTACCATACCAACGACCACAGCGCCATCTATAATCTGATTAAGGAAACATATCTGGTTGTTACATTGTCAGAATTGTTTTAAATAAGCCGCGATTATATTCGACCAGCCTCTTGTATGAGGAAGGGGTAGTTAATATAAAGGGCCTCTACATAATCACGATCTGTAATTTTGTTCATCTAAATAAAAAAATTAATAATTTGTTTATCTCTCATGTATATGTTACCAGAGGAAATATTAACAACTTGTTTAACACTGCATACTGCAGAAATAATCAGGGCCAGCATTTTGTTTCATATATTGGGCCTAAGTTGTATAATCTCATCCCTGTGCATATTTGCAGGACTACAAGAAAGAAAATTTTCAAAAAATTGTTTAAATCTTATTATCTGTTAAACAGTCACATTTTCCTTCGAGCTTTTTAGATTATTTTGACTGTTTGTTTGTGATTGTGTGATTTTGACTGCCTTCGTACCATCGATGGCAGTTATTAATCTTGAGATTGTGATTTCGATGGCGGTTATTCGTTTTAAGATCAATGCAGTACAAATTTGTCGACTTTTGTTTGATATTTACCTATGTATTAAGTTTCATTTTAACATAAGTCTGTGCTATTATATTTCTTCCTATAAGCACATACAGGTATCACATACCTAGGTGCAACTATATATATATATAAGAAAGTGTAAAGTCATATTCTGTGATAAGAGATGGTAAATTTATTTATTTGTTACATTGTTATTATTAATTGATTGAATAAATTGAAATTGTTGTATAAATGAACTGCCAATAACCAAAAATTATTAGCGATTTTTTATTCAAAAACTCATTTGATTCCAGTATATTGTATTTATATCTGTAATATATGAGAGAGGTAAAAAATGTTTGGCTTTCTCCCCAAATATAGAAATTACAATTGCACCAAACCACTTTCTTCCATGTAACAAATCAAAGATCATTATCTTTCCAGACAAGGTCAATAATTTTTGCTTTTTGGAGAAACCCCAAGCCAAAGACTTAGTGCCTCTAGTTTTTCCAGGGCTTTTGCACATACCCAGGAAGTGCTGTGTGTCTGTAACCCCCAGGACATATTGGGGTCTTTCAGCGGGCCGTTCAAAATCCTAAATATTTATATAAAATTACCAAATTATCAAAAAGGATACTTAATCCCATAACAATATAGGTCTCAAACACAAACTGTCCCTGTGAACTTCCGTGAATGTAGTTTACTTGTCCATTCTGGCCCTTGTGAACGAAAGGTGGTCCCCTAATGTGGTTCCACATCTGTCCGGATGTCATGGCTAAACAGAATAGTAAAGCCCATACACCCCACATGGTTTTGTTGTATAGAAATTCCAGATTGTTTCTGCGAACATAAAGGAAACCTCCGGCAAAGGCCAAGAGGATGATAAGAGCCAGAGTTCCTGAGTAATTTGGAGGACGGAATACTCTGACCTAGAAAAAAAAAATTAGAAGTAAAACCATAATAATTATATTTTTTTCATGAATAATATTTTGTTCTTTTTCCTAGAAATGTTACTTCAACAATAGCAAGAAATTTATTGATTGTCCTTATACATTAGACATTGTTAATTATTTACCGGAATGTCCGTTCTTTCATTAATCCATCTAGCAATAGCTTCTGCAGCAAATCCAACTCTTTGAATGTCCATAGTATCAGCAGCTTTTGGTTTACCTTTTGCAGGGAAATGGACAAAGACTGGGGCTGTATTCAATTTCATCTAAATTAATAAAAATTGGTTTTAAGAAGTAGTCCAGTAGTACAAATTTTCAAGGTAAAAATAAAAGTCTGTCTGTACCACACAATATTTAATAATTCCACAAAAAAAAGGGGCGGAGGGGGATAGTAATCGTAAATATAATATACATACCATTTGGAAAACTTCTGAGCCTTCATCAAAATCAACCATAGCAAAGAACATCTTGTTTGAAAACGCCTGTGAGTATCTGAACGAATTAGCTACAATAGTATATTCATCGCTTGCTTGTCTAAAAAAAGTTATTATTAAAAACATACACTGCAAGGGGTTTGCAGCTCATATATAGATGATTTTTTGTTCTTACCTACAAACCGCACATTGTCTCTGTGGGGCCAAAGCAGTAAACATAACAATAACCGAGTAATTTCTTGGGGTTGCTTTTACAAAGTCACGGAACTTGTTAGCATTAAATCGTAACACAGGCCTTTTAGTAGCTAAATCTGTGAGTTGCTGGACCCGGTCTGTAAGCGTGGAACCCTAGAATATTATATTATTTAGAAACTGACCAATTATATTTAGTTTTAAGGATAACTCACCGGTTTCCTTGCTTGGCAATCTACATAATAAACTATTGCTACTAGCAGTAGAAAAAATCCCAAAATTACTTTTTTCATGTTTAAAATTTATTATTCCTTTAAATATTTAGATAAAAACCATGCGAAGGGCCGTAAAATAACTAAATTTATCAATATTTTTGAAGAGGATTTACTGTCAACGTGTCCTCTAACCTATGTGGTTGTCAAATGTAAACAACAGCGTTGCCAGTCTTCCCCTATTAATTTAATTATTACCTGCCTGATAGTTTTTACAAAAAACTATTACAGATGTAGAATTTGCTCTCATTTCGTCAGATCCAGTCCTAGACGCGTTTCGCCATATCATGACTCATCAGTAAAGCTATAAAGCTAAGATTCGACGAAAGAAAGAAGCAAAAAATCTATTAATTATATATGTAGGTATAACCCAAACAAAATTATGATTATGTACCATCGCGTAAAATGAAACTAGGACATGAAAATTTTAATTTGAGCTCTTGGTCTATAAAAATTTGTCTTTATCATCTTGACAGATTGTCAAAAATGACAGTATTTAATGGTTCAGGAATCAAAACTTCAAAAGTCTAACCTTTAAATTTTACACTGTCCTTATAGGCAAGGAGATTTAAGTTTATTGTCCTAGTTTTTATTTTACGCGATGGTACATTTGGCTATTTGATATTTTTTTGTTAAAGAATTATTATAGTTATTTATGTATCAAGGGAATTATAAAGGTCTTAATTTTCGAGGGCAAGTTTCTGGCCCAAAACTTTGCTCCCATGATACATAAATAACTAGAATTTAACGGATATAACTAAATCCTCGTCAATGTGACAACAGGGTAAATGACACGTAAGGTGTTGCCATTGGTGTATCAAAATTTGTTTTATTACTCAACAAGACGAACGCTACTGTAACCTAGTACTGCAACCAGATATACAATAGATTCTGGTAGGCCATAAATAATCAACCGCATTTTGCAGCATCAGATACGAAATATTAAAAATCGATATTCCTTGGGCTGTTGTCCAATATCCATATCCTAAAATAGTAAAATCTGCAATTCATCGTACAGTAAAAATCAACAAGAAAAAAACGCTTTTATGAAAAACCATTACAAAATTACTTTATTTACTACCAATTTTCCAAAAGCATAATTTAGAGTCGTCAGCAACACACACTACCGGATAGTGATAGTGCCACTGAACATTCGTAGGTAAAGAAACGCTGGCATTAAGTTTCAAAGTTTGTGTCAAAGTATGTATCACTTTTAGAGATCCATCGAGGCTATTCACTGCAGCTAATAATTCACCTTGAGGGGAAAATTTGATTGTACCACCATTTTCTGGGAAAAGCATCGCACTTTGCTGTGGTAAACTAGAAAAAATGGGTTTAATGGTAAAAGTTCTTATTTCTAGTGAAATAGCAAGTAAGTGAATAGTACTACTAGAAGCTAAACTTACCAAGGTTTGGTGACATCCCATAAAAGCAGCTCCCCAAGCTGCAAAGAAGCCAAAATTTGACTGTCTGAAGGAGCCCAATGAGCTGAAGACAGAGATCTAGCAAAATCCAAGGATAAAATTGGTGTTTCAGTTTCTACATTGTAAAATTTTATCAGACCTACAAAAAATAAAAAATAGAAAGAAATAATAACAAGCCAGATTATCAATTGTACCTATTTTCTCAGCTACAAGTAACTTTCCTGGATCAGATCTGTGCCAGGCTACAACCATTGCGGGTGATGTTAAATGGAAGGTGGCCTTTAGGGTAAATGTGTCAGTATACCAGAGTTTAACTGTGTTATCATCACTTGCCGAAGCCAAATAAAGGTTTTCTGAATCAAATGTTACGTCATTTATGTAGCTGGTATGGCCACTGAGAACCTAGAAATGGGATTTATTAAATTATTAGTACAAAATATATAATTAATGAATTCATACCCTACAAGTATTGTTTTCTTGGAGATCACTTTCAAAGATTCTTATTTTGTAATCTGCAGCTCCTGTAGCAAACAAGATCTGATTTGGTGAAACTAAGGAAGTATTAGGCGATAAACTTAAGGCTGAACATCTGTTCGGATGTGCAAACTCATAGAGTTTGTTTACTACAATAGTTTCCTAAAAATAATTATATGTGAAGAACTTTCAAACTCTTTCAATTCATGTAGTATATTTCTTACCTTAAACGATAAATGGGCAAACAAGATTTTCTTTTCAAAAGCTAATAGCATAACATCCTTAGTCCATTCAAAAGGGGAGAAATTAATTTGGTAAATTTGTCCATAGTCAGAGAAATTCTTGACAAACGTTGGCTCACTGAGGTTTTTTCTTTGGGGCTCTAAATAATCGAGTTGCATTAAGCTATCACTTCTCATTTTTTTATTTAATTAAATTACTAAAATAACATAAGCAAAAAGACTTGTTACCGCTTTTCCTTTCACGGAAAGTTAGGTTAGTTCGCAGTTCACAGAACAATTTGTGGGGTAGTACAGGCACAGAGAAAAAAGGGTCGTAATATATTTCGTTGAACTACCTACTGGCCCTGTGTTTCCACAATCAGCAAGTACTTTTCTTTTGAATAAAAAATTCAATAAAATTTTTTAATGCTAGTAGTTTTACGCTTTGAACTATTTAAGTGTACCTTCCTTTCTTTCGTCAGATCCTATATAGCTGCACTGATAAGCCATAATGTGGCGAAACGGGCCTGTAGATAGGTCTGACGGAATGAAACACAGGCCATAGGTATATATTTTTTCATTTATATTTTAATAATAAGTATTTTCATTTTCTACTGAATGTTTCAATAAAAAAGGTACCTATTGTTTATTATGCATCTCATCGCTCCTTTTTCCTAAACTAAATTTTTTCTTGGAGCACTTTCACTGTAAGTTTCATCCGCCATTTCTAAAAAAAAAGAAAATGCCGTTATCAACCACTTTCATAAAAAAAAAATAAACCAAAAAAAAGTAAATACATCTCAAGCTGACCATCCTATACATCTTCGTCTAACACCAATATATTAACGCAATACAGACAAAGACAAACATACTGATAACAGGTAAAAAGGAAATGGTGGGAGTCGAACAGTTGAACATTCACCTGAGCACGGAACACCGAGATGAATAAAATTTTATACAGAGCCAGTTAGGCGAGTTTAACTCTTGCAAGTGTTCGTGACGGGTGCAAATATCTGTATATTATGTGTATACGTTTTTTTCGCAAAATATCTGTGTTGCCTCTATTTGTCTGAGTGTGTTTTACAGAATTTGGTACGCGTGTTTTTTTTTGTGCCGTTATCTATACAATTTTTGAGTACATATACGTAAATAACAACTTTGTATGCAAGGTGGTTTCGTTCTGTTTGCAAACATTATCTACGAGGTGTTGAGAAAACTTTAGTTATGTAAGTTTTTCTTAAACATTTAGGTACTTTATTCGTGCACATTTTTATTTTATTTTTTTGAATTTAATTCAAAACTTATTTTTTATATTGGCTAATGGCACACCAGGGATTTTGGGGCCCTGATACATCCCCAATCAAAAGGGACTAAAAAACTTTAAAAAAAGTCGTCCCTGCCACCAAAATTTTTGTGGATCGGGGCACTCAGGGTTGGGGGGGGGGCCTCTTTGAATGCGTCACTGATATTGACTATTCTTGTTGATTAAGACATTTTATTTTACTTCTATAAATGTTATCATAATCATCCCCTTTATCCTTGTATATTTTTATGAACCTCTACAAATTTTTTGATAAATTTCTTTAGTTAAAAAGCTGTTGTTCTGGATTACAAAAAAGGGTTTTATACTAACTGCCAAAATTTAAAAACCTTGGAAAAGAACGCTTTGTAAATTTTATTCAAAAAAAAAAAAAAAAAAATTGTAGGTATGTCTATATTATTTAATATGTTCGGGATTAAATTGTTATAATTCAAACTTAAAATACTTTCAGTGGTCACGAAATTTCAAATTTGCATTGTAAGTTGTATATAAGTAACACGACAATAAGGCGTGTCAAGCAAAAGTAAATTTCAAATATTTGACAATGAATATTTCAAAGAGGAAAAGGTGCAGGTATGATTTATATTTAAAAATTCCCTCGCAAGGATACGTGGGTCAGAAACCCTCAACAAATCTATTACCGATCCGATCACGGTAAAATTTTGCCGTATTAAATTGCTGATGGCTTCTTCGATTTAGAAAAAAACTAAGTAAGTTGTAGTTATTGAGTTTTTTTCACCAATGGAAAGGTGGTATCTTAGAGCGTTTTCACACGGCGCCATATATCGCGCGCGACAAATGGTCGCAATATTGCTTTTACATCAAATTAAGTGTTTTCTAATGAGCCATTTTCACACACAAGCGATATTAGAGAACACATAATTTGGTGTAAAGCAATATTGCGACCATATATCGCGCGCGACAAATGATCGCAATATTGCTTTTACACCAAATTATGTGTTTTCTAATGAGCCATTTTCACACACAAGCGATATTAGAGAACACATAATTTGGTGTAAAGCAATATTGCGACCATTTATCGCGCGCGATATATGGTGCCGTGTGAAAACGCTCTTAGTGTGATGAAAACCCTAAACATTAATACTAAAGTTCGTTGTATTGTAAAAAATATTGAATTTTTTTAATAAAAATAAGTTTTTGACACTTTCCAATATCTGTAGAGTACAAATTTAAAAAGTTTTAAAAAATCCATTAATACACATGGCCAGGATTCGTGTCAAGAGAACCCAATGTTTTTGGTCTAATTTAATATATTTTATTATAGATACAATTTCGCATGGAGCTTAGGTAACTTTTGAGAATAATTTAATATTGGTCAGATGTTCTAAACGAACAGTTTAAACATTTCAAACAGTGGCGGCTCGCGGTCTTAAAAATGGTGAAGAGCTAGGTATAGTGCGGGTACTTAAACAAACATTGACTAAAAACCCGTTTAACAAAACGTCTCTCTTATTCTCATCGGTCCAACGACTGAATGAAGTTTCCAACAAATTACAAACTACGTCACTAATTGGGTTTATTTTTAAAACACACAACTAAGTAGGTACGTACACTACTGAATTAGCTGAAAAATAAAAAACAAAACTTTTTAATCACACAGTAAATCACGTAAAAACGATATCTATAACCCTAAGTTTCGCGAAGCCTCAAAATAAATACCTTAAAGTTAGACGAACCAATGCTAAAACAATATAATATTATGTCCGCCCCTGACTATGACATATGGTAGATACGGTCTAAGGAACATATTGCAGGGGGCACGGTACATTATTATTTCCTCAATTTCCTGTCACCTGCCACTTTAAACTACCTGTACTTAAGTTTCATACCTACGTGTATTCATCATTGTTTAGGTACCTATAATAGTGGTTTGTAGTTTTTATATAGGATGTATTAAAATAATCGAGATAACTGCGGCCACAACTGCTGAGTGCGAAACTAAGCGGGTGGGACCACCTGAATGTACGCCAATGCAAGCACGGAAACGGGGGGGGGGGGGCAGTCCCACCTGAGCCTCACAAAATGAGTGTTTTGTTTACTTTGGGCCTTGAAAATTGTAGGGCGTATAAAGAGTCAGTATTTTTTTAGAAGTCGGTTCTGAGAGTAAGAAGATTTTCAGAGCCGGACGCTCGTTTTTTTTAGAAGTTCCTTTTTTCAAATAGCGGGGTTTTGTTGGTTGGCAAAAACTGGCTTTTAGCGTTTGAAAATTACCGCGCTATTCAAATTTGCATTCTAAAAACAAGGATCTTAAGTGGATTCGAACAATATTTCTAAATTCTTCTCCAAAGTTACCAGCTCTGTGCAAAATTATATCTATATACATTATTATCATTATTACATCAAAAAATTGCGTTCTTTTGAAGCGAATCCTGTTCATGTTTATTAATGAATATAAACTTATAAACTCTTTAAATATGGATCTTTTTCGTCGATTTTTTTCTGCATGAAAATAACTTTGTCACACCTTACATAGCCTCATTTAGATACCACCGTTCCAGGGGCGGCTCGTCAACAAGTGCGCTCGTGCGCGCGCACTGCCTAAGAAAGTCAAGCACCAGCAAAAATAAAATTTATACTTATTTAAAAAAATATTAAGGAAACTGAAATAAAGAACTTGTATAATATAACAATGGCGAAGGCGTAAGACTTCAAGTGCGACCGAGCGCGTGGGCAGACTCACCGGCTGTGTGCTGTAGGTGTATTCGTTCGGCGCTCTTATGGATGGATTTTCGTGCGATTTTCCTTATGCGGATTGATCGGGAATATTCGGTTAATCGCCCGATAAGAGGGCGTCGCCGTGCGCTATCTAAATACACACTTCAATAATTTATTATGATTGTTTTATGAGTTTTTGACGCGATTAGATAAGTTTGGAGTTTATTGACGGTGTTGTGGATGTTTTTGTGTTGTTTTTAAGTTTGGAGTTTATTGACGGTGTTGTGGATGTTTTTGTGTTGTTTTTAAGTTTGCAGTTTATTGACGGTGTTGTGGATGTTTTTGTGTTGTTTTTAAATTAATAATGGCTAGTAGTTTGGATTGTGTCACACGAAGTGATATAGTTATGGACCATAATTCTGTAGAGGACATTATAAATAAATTTTCGACATTCGATTTCCAAAGGAAATTTTAAAAAAATAAAAAATAAATTTGGCGCTAAAACAAAGAAAATTTAAATCCCATTTAAAAACTGCGTTTTTTTATTTTTTTGGATAAAAAGCACAAAGAAAATCGATGCAAAGGTAAAAAGGGGCGTGGCACCTCGAAAAATTTTCGCCTGCGCCGCTTTTTGCCTGCTGCGCACACCCTACGATAAATATCACGAGCCGCCACTGCACCGTTCTATTGGTGAAAAAAAATTCAATAATTTGTTTAGTTTTTTGTAATTCACTTTAAGAAAACCGCAATTTAACATGGGAAATTTTAGCGCGTTCGGATCCAATTAAAACACGATTATCGTGACCTTAAGTTTCTATCGTGGCCAGCTATATTGCTGGATTAGCTCGAATTTTAAAACCCGGTATAAGTAATTAGAGAGAAAAACATTTATGCCATATAAACATGTTATAAATTATTTTAAAAGATTCTAATTAGGAACACTTACGCGGTTGTTGCACAACTGTAAAACATAATTATTTTGCCATAAAAATTACCAGACAAAAACGAAACGTCTCAATGAATGTCAGGAAGATCTTGTGTTACACAATAGTGAGAGTTGTAAATAATGAAAAAATTAAAAATTTTTGAAACATTCCAAGGAACATTAAAAATTGTCCTAGTAATTAGAAGATTTAAGAGCACCCAGGCAGGGGGGGGGGGGGGGGGGGCAGTCCCCCCTCCTGAGCCTTACCAAATGTGTTTTTTATCGTGAGCCTTGAAAATGTTAGGGCATCTGAAGGATCAGAATATTTTTTTGAAGTCACTTTCGAGAGTAAGAAGATTTTTAGAGCCGGGATACGCGTTTTTTTTAAAGTCACTTTTTTTAGTTCCCCCCCTCCGATTTTTGGATAAAAGGAAAAAGCAACGAAATATTGATCAAAAAACAAAATGGCGAATGCGCAACTAGACCTCACTCTTAAACTTGCTATTCAATTTCCTGAATTCACATATTTTGTTCCCGAATGTTTAAACCCAATTTTTTGCTTCAAACTTAAAGAGCGAAAATTATTTTTTAAATAATCTATAGTAAAACTTTTTTTTTCTTTGAAGATATCAATTTTGGGGTACCTAATCCCCCCCCCTTATAAACTTGCGGGCAGCCAGACACCCGATATTTTTAGGGTGGGCACAAAATCAGCTATACTTCTTCGATCAAAAGTGACTTCTAAAAGGAAATAAAACTTTAAATAAGTGCATCTCCTGTGGGAAACTCCTACCCTGTCCACAATGCCTTCTAAAAAAAGGGTCCCCTTTCCCCTTCACCCCTAAAACTCTGACGACGGAACTAATCCCGTCATTTTGGGTAGACCCTTCTTTTCAGGGTGGGCTGGTGTGCCCCCCAAGAGAGAAAATTATTAGTAGAGCATGATACGGAAGGAACACTTTATGACTTAAGATGGAGCCTGGTTTTTTAAAATAATACAATACCAGCAGATATTGAATATATAATATCTGTACATACTTTAAAAAAACATACACCAATTTAATCGCAGTTAACATAAATGATTATTTATTAAAATAAATATTTGGGTCAAGCAAAAAATGAAACTAAAGCAAAACGCATATGGCTAATGTATTATGTACAGTACACGTACATACAGGGTGACCAATAAAAATTCACATTAGCACTTATTTTTACTTACCAATCTGTTATTATATACGCTGTGTTTCTTTATACTTTAATTTTTATAAATAACTCCTATGAAAAAATAAAAATGATTTTTCATTATTCATTCATTCACGGTGGCACAGTGGATCCCATACTCAGACCATCACACGGAATGAATACCAGGTTTGCAACCGTCTTTAGACAGTGACCACCAATGTTGCCAGGTCTGGTGATTTTTCACCAGATTTGGTGATTTTGAACCCCATCTGGTGAAAACTTTTGAAAAAAGTCTAATTTCTGGTGATTTTTCGGCACTGATGATAAGCTTATATCTTAAAAAAAAAAGAGAGAAAAATGGCGTGATTGTGTTTTATTCTTCTTTGTTAAAAATGGTGACATCGATGCAAAAACTTATTGGTTTCAAAAGCGAAAAGCGTTTGTCTTTGTCTGGAAACTCTCTACTTCTCTGTGCCGAATATTTCTTAGTAGCGGGGGATTTACCGAATTTGTATCTGTTACTGTTTTATATATAGTGATTTCTAAAAAAAAAAAAAGGTCGTACCTCGGAAATAACACACATCTCATTTAAGGTCTTGGCACCGGGGCACTCATGTTTATAGCTTAAACAACATGAGTGCCCACCCTGGCGTCAAAAGCTTAAATGAGAGGTATGTTATTGTCGAGGTATGACCTTTTTTTTTTTTTTTTTAGAAATCACAGCACAGCAATATATTTGATTTTACATTATATGGTGTGGTGTTGTATGTGATTATGCGAGAAATTAAGAATCTGGTGATTTCTGGCAACTTTTAAAGCAAGGGTCTGGTGATTTTTAGTTTTTTGACCTGGCAACATTGGTGACCACCAGCCAATACCAGTGGCGGCTCGTCAGGTGAAGGGGCTCTTTACCAAAAATAAAAATAAAACCAGGAGAAAAGTTTTTCGACAATATTAAATATTAATGTACCAATACAGCTACCATTTTAGCCCTTAAAAAATAATTATGTTCGAATTACTAATATTAATTTAATCCGAATGTAGCTATGCATAAAATAGGCCACGGTTAAATCAACAATAATTATAAACACTCGTGCATTTTGGCGCGCCTCAGCCGACCGTGTCCGTTAGCTCAAAGCAAGTGAAAACCCAACGCCCAACATGGCTTTGATATTCATCGTTGCTATGGTTACGTGACGTGAGTCACGCAAACAGCATGTAACAATTTGCAATATGATGAAGGGCAATTTAAAAATAGATCAGTCGTATGCACCATTGTTTTAGCATTGGTTCGCCTAACCTTAAGGTATTTATTTTGAGTCTTCGCGAAACTTACGGTTATAGATATCCTTTTTACGTGATTTACTGTATGATTAAAAAGTTTTGTTTTTATTTTTCAGGTAATTCAGTAATGTACTTAGTTGTGTGTTTTAAATATAAACCCAATTAATGACATAGTTTGTAATTTGTTGGAAACTCCATTCAGTCGTTGGATAGATAAGGATAAGAGAGACGTTTTGTTACACGGGTTTCTAGTCAATGTTTGTTTAAGTACCCGCACTACACCTAGCTCTCTCGCTAACTCTTCGCCATTTTTTAAGACCGCGAGCCGCCACTCGCCAATACACTAAAATAGTTAAATAACACTGATATCGTCCCTAATGTTAATTACAACACCCTGTATCTCATAATATAATCTCATTCGCTGGTACTGGCCTCTCTTACTCTAAAAATGGAATACACGGCTATCGTTGAGTCACGGTAGCGAGAGGCCATTGTCTTTGGTTGGCATGTCTTAGGAAATATCCACGATTGGCGCGGTATTCGTATTCGAAACTCGATCGGAGATACGGAAAAAAATTGGTAATTTGTGATTTATCGTTTTTTTTAGCTAAAGTCGACCATGTAGTCGGTATACTTTTATGGTTGCACAAAATTTTTCCGGCATCAGCGCTAAAACTATTACGTTTTGGTGACGATAGACACCACAACTACGTGTATCTGGTTGCAATGGCGGCTGGTGGTTAATTTTACAAGGGGATCATATAAAAAATAAAAAACCAACAAAATATTGCGCCCGACAGCATATACTTATTTCTCTCTTGCTTACGAGATTATTTTATTCGCATATTGTTTTAGAGGGATGGTCATCAAATTTACGCACCAGAAATTTTGCGGGTGTCTGGGTTACGAGGGATATTTAGTATTTTAGTATTCGCAATTAAATTAGTAATAGTAAACGAAATACACGATTTTGTGCCTGATTGGATGGATTTTAAACTTAATAAATATTAAGTTACATGAGAAGATCATTACCAAAATGACCAATGACCTGTCTGGTATATCCAAACATGGAGGCGATTTGGTGGAAGCCTCCAAAATAATTTAGGAAAACAGTGGTAATCCAGTGTAATATAAGGAACTATGACTATGGTGTAATAAATAACTATATAGTCTTAACTGAACTACATTGACTTACAGAGTTTTTTAAAAATATTTATTAAGTTAAATACTAAATGTTTAAAAAAATTGCTTTAGTCACGACCGCGTCATTTTTAACAATCACCCATTATAATGATGATATTATCGCCATTTGAATTTTAATGATTCCTTTCTAAATTCAGTCCATGTTATGGGCAAATTTCTCTATATGGGGCCGTACCTGACTTGCGGAAATAATTATTGTTATTTTTAAGGGATTCCCGACACTAACTTGTGGCAGCCAAATTTAATTTTTGGATAAAACTGTTTTATAATAGGACCACTGGACCCTCATACGCCTAGTGTTGCCAGATTTGAAGAGTTTCCTTCAAAATGAAGGGGTTTCGGGTAATTTTTGGGATCGTGAAGGGTAGAAGGGTTTTACTCAAAAATATAGTCAACATGAAGGGTTTTGGACATTGGATGAAAAGAGACAACTAGTCAAATAGGAACCTTTTTTTAGCAGTCATACAAATTGGTGAAGTAAGGACGTTTTTGCTTGTATTCTCTGATCAGAAACAGATTTGAAGGATTATGAAGAGCTGTGAAACGCTTGTTGAAGGGTTTTCGTAAAAAAAATCTGGCAACACTATCTACAACTCTACACTACCACCAAGAAGACGAACATTAAATTAAATCGGTTTAGCAGTTCGCAAGAAATAGATAAACATATCATCTTGCTGCGAAACCTTGTATTCTCTAACGGGATTCTTAAACAACAATGGCAAATTATGTGTAGAATTCCTACTACATCTCCTGAAGATGTGTTCTAAAAAATAGAGGTTGACTGCGCAATAATTCAGCACAGGGGGGCTAATATCGATTCAGGGGCTACGAAACATCTTACAATAATCAAAAATTTCTTTATTTGTAATTTGGCGCTCTTTATAAATCACGTTTTAAAAAGTGTTAATTTAGGTATATTATATTTTGCATCATTTGAGCTTCTTGTAGTACAAAGACGTACCATGGACCTTTAAGCTTCGCATTCACCATTTCATTTTGCATCATTATTTCGTTTCTTTTTCGTTTTATCACCACATTGTTGGAAACTATGAGGCAGGTAGGTACACATTCCTCACCGTATCGGTATTGTCTAGGCAAAAGTCAACGAACCTAACTTCTTTTGTGTATTATCGACCACTTTATCGATCAACCATAACCGACTATATACCGTCATTCACTATCATGGAATCGAAAACACCAGTTACATTACCAACTATAAATACCATGGTTGCATGGGTTCAAACCATGGTTGCGCATCTTGCGGCAGTTTTAAAATAGATGGGTTGTTAAACGAATTGCCTACAGCTTGATCTTATGTGGATATATCATCTATATCATCCAATTTATCTCGTAAATATAGGTATGTATATGCGGATTATTCCGAAATAATAAGATTCTCGAATGTTTTTGCGTGCTTTTTTCTGTTAAATGATACTTTTAAATAAATACATGTTCTCCTACTATACCCTAAGTTTCAAATTACTAAAGCTGTGATATGTGAATGTATCATTATTGTTTAGGGATCCAGTTATATAGAAATCAATGGTCATAGATTTGTTGAGACATCAACGAACTAGAAATGGAATTCCGATATCTATCTATTATTTTCTTGAAAATGTAACCGTAACCAAACTTTAGTACGAAATATTGACGCTATGAGGGCCCATAGAATTTCGAGTTTACGAGTTAAAATGAGTAATTATAGAAGAAGTACCGAAATGTGAATTAATAAAACAAATATTGTGAAACTGACCGAAACAAGGTACAATGTGAGAGCAGTTATATTCTTTGAATTTCCGATTTTGTCCCGTTCTGCGGCTATGAAAGGTAATTCTAATAATTTAATTAAATAAACATTATATTTAATTATCTATATCTAACGGTAGCAGTGTCGAACTGACTCTGGGTCTATTTAGAAACAATATAAGACTTATACACTGCATTCATTAATTATGGAATAGTTAAGAAGTACTTGAATAAATCCCATATTTTCATCAAAATTCAATCAAACCGTTTTATTTTCAGTTTATTGGGTAGGCTTGGACCACTAAGTACGTGTGACTTCACTTTATATCTTTTTTTATACAGGGTAATGACTAAAATATCAAGCTAAGTAGAATCTGCTGATTTTAAAATCGATGTTTCTAAAATACAAAGCTGTGTTGGTTACGGCTTTACGTTGGGTACATATTGTACCCATTACAGCTTAGTGCCGTTCGTGTCAATAAAAAAAAATTGAAAAAAGGTATATCAACTTAGGAATCACCCTGTATAAAGATATAATTTCGCATGGAGCTGGTAACTTTGGAGAAGAATTTAAAAATACTATTCGGATCCACTTAACTACTCCATAATTAAAATGGGGAAGTAGGAAAGATATACTATAAAAAATACAATATTTAAATTAATATTCAAATACATAATAATGAAATAAAAAATGAAAGTTATTATGAAAAATTACTAGCGTCTGCAAAACTGAATAACTTTAACTTTATATAACAATAAATTATTTATCACAAAATATTTACGATTAAACAGAACGAATCCAACGAAAATTATTTAATTTCATTTAATTCTTTTATATAATAGCAATTTTTAATATTCAGGTGAACATACCATTTAAATAATATCCAGGATAAAGTAAAACTTATTAGATAAATGCATTATTAACAGGTATTACACAAGTTAAAGATACAATGTGCTCAATAGGCTTTTTCACTCAGTTTTGATTGTGACCCTATCGCATAGAGCAAGAAAAAATAAAATTTTCTACGCTTTCAGTTTTTAAATTATTTAAAAAAAAACACGCGGAACAACAAAACTTATGTCACAACAAAACCAGCAAATGGGCAACCCGGGACAGCCTTTATTCGACACGCTGCTACCTGACTAATTTCTCCAGACTGGTGTTCTTTTCTAATCTGGTCTGTTAAACAAAGATAACAATATAATCGGTCGAACGACTCGCAAATAAAAGAATTGCGCGGTAAATACACCCCTTCTCATCTCATGTTTTTAAACTTCCTGCCGTGTTTTTAATTGTTTCTAGAAAAGGTTTGTAATATTCTAGAAAGATTTTTATTATTGGGATATGTTTTCAATATAGGTTCTAGTTCAGGATGTTAGTGGTGAATAGAATAAATTCTATTATAGTGAAAAAGCCCATTACTTTGGTACCCGCATGGTGTATCAGCGAGGGTTTGTACTTGGTTTAACTAATATACAATCCAAATATTCCTAATGTTATGTAGTCAAGCTTTCGCCGAATGAGTCTCCCATGTATGTAGGTCGTGTCCGGGTTTGTGATCGTGCGCAATAAGTAGTATAAACAACACATTTTAACCAGCTGACGCCTCGACGCGAGCTGAACTGGACTCTTCATTATTTTCAAGGCATACTAAATGAAAAATGAAAATTACAAAATATTTCTATATATACACCGTATAAATTGGAGGAGGGGAGACCCCTCTTGTTCCCCCCATGGATTCGCCACTAACGGCCAGTTAGACAGTATAAAAAATAATGATTATTGATTATCGCTACCGAAATATTTCACAGCAGAAATAGCATCAAAAGCAGGAATGCAAGCAGCTTTCGTTACGTATCCAACGGCCTTATTTGCATAAGGTATTTTAAAAAATGTTGCCGTAACGGAAAACCGCATTGACTCTCTTGGCTTGCAAATTGTTGCGATACTCATGGATACCCGGTAAACGGTTTTAAATACTTGGTACACATAAAATTAAACCGTACTTTTGAATTATTGTAAATTTGTAAAGTCGGTATGATATTTAGACACTTCAGTGGTGGTTACTTTTCTCAAATTACGAATCCCAAAAAGTTTTTGATATATTCCTTCTTGAAGTCCGTGTTTTCGTAGAGGTTAGGTTTTTGATGCAAAATTCACATTCACAGTAGCGTAGCCAGAAAAAAAATGCTCGGGCGGGGGGGCTAATTGGACCTAAGAAGGATATTTTTTTTCTGGAGAGAAGGACAGTCGGGACTACATGTATGTTATGATTGTACCTAGTGAAGAAGGTGGAAAAGCGTCGCAGGCGAAAAATTTTGGGGCCATGCCCAAAGTTCGTTTAAAACTACTATCAAATTTCGAAAATTAAATTATTAAAATTTGTTTTTGTAAATGTTTTTTTTTACTTTTTTGATATTCCTAGCACAGTTTTTATATTTGTGAAAAATATGAATATTGGTGTCAATCCATGATTTTAACATAAAACGTAGGTATGACTCTAACCAGCGTTTTTTGGGCACGGTTTTTCATGATTAAAAATAAAGTAAATATCGGTCACCACTCCAAAATTGATGATTTTTTCAGAAATCATGTATTTTAGGAGCGTAGATCTAAGAGCAGTTTTTGGTGTAAATGCTTAGGTTTTGAAATACTCCTTCTTAAGTGCCGTTTTGTATATTCATAATACAGCATTCTCGTTTTTTCCCGCACTATTTTTTTTTATTATAAATTATCACACTTCTTCCATAAAAATAAATACCTCAATCATAAAAGCAAAAAAATTATAAAATTTGACAAAATTTCATTTATTACTTTTAATAATATTTATGAATCAAATTTTATAAACTTAAAACTCTAGCTATGTAGATGCTCAAACCCTGCTTTTTTTGGTTAAAACGAAATTATGATAAAAAAAAAATTAAATGGCGAATGCGCCAGCAACTTTAGCTCCTAAATTACCAAAATCCTAGAAAATTCAAATGTCTAAACAACGAAACTTTTTAACAATACAACGATAATAAAAAATATAAATAAAACCAGGACCGTTAAACCGTTATAAAAAATAACGACAGCTTCGCTCCGCTCACACATTAGGCGCATTACCATCGAAAATAACAAGCGAAAATATTTGCATAAAAAATCACCTGTACCTAAATGTACCTCCTTCACAAGCGCGACGCCGTTACGACCATGGGAATAATCTCAAGATATGGAAAATAGGGAAACGAGGGGACATAAGAACCACCTATGTAAGGGTCGACAGAAGCTAAGAAGAGTATTCGAAAACTAAAACTTCCTAGCTTCCTAAACGTTATCTTTTAGAGCATCTAGCCAATATTTTAAAATTTTTCTCCAAGGTTACCAGCTCCATGCGAAATCACATCTGTATACAGGGTGTCCCTCTGGAAGGAGTTACCTATAGCGTAAACGGACCTAATTTTTAATTTCTCGACAAAAGTCATTCTTTATAAAATATTTTGCTTGTAGAAAATTTAGTTTCTACAGGGAGGTCAAAATTTAAAAAAAAAATTATTTCACCCTAGACTAAGCTACCTTAACTTTACGTTTTTAAGAAAAATTCCATTAAAAAATCTTTTAATTTGATTTTCCCCATGCTCAAGTTGTTTTCCGAAGATAAGATATCCATTGAAAAAAATAGTTTTCTTTAAATCTCGAATTATGACGAAAAAGGTAATTCTAACCAACATTTTCCAATGGCATTTTCCTTAAAAACGTAACAATAAGGTAGTTACTCGTACGTACTCTTAGACAAAATTAATAATTTTTAAGATTTCGACCTCCCTGTATACAAAAACTACATTTTTTAATGACAAATCTTAATTTTTTCACAAGCAAAATTTTTTTTATAAAGAAAGAATTACTTTTTGTCCAGGGAAAGTCCTGTATAGTAATATTAGACCGAAAACATTGCGTTCTCTTGGCCCGAATCCGGGCCATGTTTATTAATGGATTTTTTTTAAATTTTTAAATAAGGACTCTACAAATATTGAAAAGTGTGTTATTTTTATTCAAAAAAAAATTATTTGCAATGTTTTTTTCTAAAACTGTAGTCTTTATTTTAGGGTTTTCATTGGCTTAGATCTTTTTGCCTTACCTCCAGAGTATAATTACTCCATGATACCCTACCCCATGATTGTTACTTCTACGGTGTACAAAATGTAAACAATACTATAAACTTCAGCGTGGCTCACTTTCTTTTCAGCGTCTCTCATCTCACGGTTCCACCCACTACTATCTCTGGTACACATTCCATGCATTATATTTTCAATGATGCATAGACAAGTAATAATGCGGCAATAGAGATTTTGCAAACCCGTTGTTCTTTGAACACGATGAAGATAAAAATAATTATTAAAGTTCATTGTATTGTAAAAAATATTGAAAATTATTTTCTGACCCTCTCGATTTGCTGTCCAAATTCACAAAGTTTTTAAAAATCGTTTATTAAATATTGCCAGGATTCTGGCCAAACGTTGGCCAAATGTTTTTGGTCTAATTTATATACACTATATTGCTAATACCATAATTCAATGATGCCACCACTGTAAGCAAATGATCAGGGGCCGTTGAGTTTGAGCAGATCGGAAATTTGCTTCTTGATGTAAACATTTGACAGGGCTGACTTTCAAAATATTTTTACAAGCTTTTATTTAAATTCACCCGTTTAGTTCGGGTGTGTACAGTTTATGGTCAAATAAAACTAAGTAACCGATATTTTACATACCTAAAATACCTTATTTCTGGTATTGAACCGCGATTCGTGCGAAAATGGATCATGCACTTTTTTCTACCCATCTTGAGACACAAGTTGCTAACAATAACAAAATGTCTGGTAAAGTTTTATACCTAAATTCGCACCCAAAACTTAAAAATAATATCCAAAATCACACACGAAACATCCGAACGAATACAACGTAAAAAAAGCTGGAAACGACTACAACTTACAACCTAACAAAAAAAAATGTCTAAAGTAAAATTTTATAAATATTAATAACCAAAACTTGGAAATTATAACCACACACGAATGAACGAAATAAAAGATGGCGACAAATAAGAATACAACGGCAAGCCGGTTCTGTTCAAGAGACCTTGGGTTCTGTTTACGTTCTGTTAGAAATCGTGTGGGTTGCCTAATTTTTTCCCTACTGCTCAAGCGCCAGGGACCCCAACTCAGTTTATTTTGAATCGCACGATGGGTGTATTCTTGCTTCGTGAGGCTGCATGTATTGGCAATATAGTGTATATGTGAATATACGTGACACCTATAAAGAGATAGTGATAGTACCTCGCTTACATATGCAAAACAGCAAAACTCCTTTCTATGTTATATAGGTAGTTGTTCATACAATTTATTTACTATGTACATCGTAAAAAAAAATAATTTAAAGCTTAAAATGAATAGCAAATAGATTTACTTTTTTTAAAATTTCTTTTCTATCGTTTTTAACTTTCTCTGGTCATACAAATACGATCAAAAATTGTTTGGTTACCTATTGGATAAATAATATACCTAAAATCACAAATTCAATTAAAGAAAAAGAAACACACGCTGCAGGCGAATATTATTTGCAATAGTTGCGGTGGTGCCTATTTTTGTAAAGAAGTACCCATTGGCCCACCACAAACGAACAAACTTTATTTAATCAATAAATGATAAACAAATCTAATCAGACATGTATTGTGTTTATTTATATATATGTATATAAAAATATAACAAATTACCGTTATTTATTAAAAATTGTTAAATTATTTGCGCTGATTTCCACATAGAAATAAATAAAAATGTCGATGTTATTCTATGTTCAGATACCCGCGATACAGCGTTCTCTTTTCGCCCTGTTATTAATGGATTTTTAAAAACTTTTTAAATTTGAACAACAATTGGAGTATCAAAAATTCAATTTAATAAAAAAAATAATTTTCAATATTTTTTACAATACAATGTAATATTTTTAGGGTTTTCGTAGCTAGAAAATCTATTTTATTTGTACGAAGACCGATATGTAATACAATTTAGGCCATTATTTCACCATCGCTGTTACATTGCATCAACATCGAGCCTAGAAACTTGAAAAACTAAAGGTCAACCAGACGAAATACACAAAACGTAAAACCTGTCTTATTAAATAGTTATTACGGCATCCAGTATCAACTTAAAAAAATAGCCTGTCACAAATTACTGAACTAATCATTAACGAGTTAATTACAACATCTCAAATCGAAAGTACGTCTTTATAACATAACAAAATTGCTGGTATGTTATTTATTAGAAAAATGTTTTGACAGAAAGATTTTGAGATTGACGAAGGATTAATTCCTTCAGGACTGTCAATCTGAATGATCATGTAAGGTTTTCAATACAGTAGTAGGATGCAAGTCCAAAAATATGCTATAATTCAAGAGTAGTAGGACTTTGCGAACCATGTATAGGAGAAATATTATTTAAAGCTAATCTAATCTCAATAAATCATTATATGCATATAAAACCATCTCGAGAATACAACGGAAGAAATATAAGAAAGAACGTGTATTAAAAAAAACATCGCGGAGGAAACGATTAGAATAATCTAACGAAAAAGTATCAGCTTGAGAACGGATGTAGCGCTCCTTTGTTTGAAGCACGGCAGGAAAGACTTGAATGAAAAATCACTCAGCAGGCATTGTTTAACAATTACAGTGGCGGAGGTTACAGGGTACGATACATATTGTACATTTACTATGTATTACTGGATTAATATAGTTTCCTAATCACCTAAGTTTGTTAATAAGGATTAAGGGTGTTATGCAGAGCTCTAAGGCTTTCTTGACCTATGCTTTTGTATGTATAAGAACACCTTCAGGACAGGGGCGTAGCGAGGTGAGCGCCCTCTAGATCAGCGCCCGTTCTCATATAATTTATATCTATTTGTTTAAGATGAATCTGACTCTAAATTAAGTTGTATTAAAAAAATACTAATATTATTATCACAGGGACGTTTTTTTAGAAGTCACTTTTGATAGGAGCAGTATCTGCAAAAAAAATTCAAAAACATAAAAACTGCGCTTCTATATATTGTGTTATCTTCTACCTAATAAAATAAATTTAAAATGTACTCTCCCATGGAGTTTGGCCTTTTTAGCAAGATGGGCTAAATTACTAAATAATCAACACTACCAAAAAGTAGGTACACACATAAAACAAAATATACTATTTTTTATCCCACAGCCACAGATCCGCCTGTATTTTTCATATTATATATTTTTATTAAACTTTCTGGTATAACTTTTTCCCCGGCTTGTAACACTTAGGCATAGGACGTCCATTTAGTTTAATTTCAAGTTTTTCGTCAATGTTTAATCTTGACAAGTCCTTTTATTTCGAAATTAAATCCATTTTTCAATTATCAAAAGCAAAATCAAACTCAAAAACACAAAAGCCAAAACGTTAAACGCTGTGTAATACCACACCTTGGTCAGAATAAAAATTGTGCTACTCTGTATAAATACGTAAACATGCTCTTAAAACTATAGAAGATATCCTAAAAACAATTCTCATTTGCCATTGGTTGGCTCAAGGTCAAACACTTGTTTTGTGACGTATACCGCCAGTGTTCTGCAGCAAACAGCATACGTAGTCGATTTTGATAGATGGCCGCCCGCGACTGAGTGCGGACAAGACAAACCACATGGATACAAATTATATTTAAAAATTTTGATTTCGCATATATTTTTTTTAGAAAAAAAAAATAAGTTCGAGCCACTGATTTTTGCGTTATTCAATTATTCCGACCAAGGCAATATAATCCATGGTACGCCGACGGTCTAAGCGCATTAAATTGCTAAATCATAAAAGTGACATTCAAGTCTTTCAGGATTGTACTCGACCAGACCTTTGCGAAAGAAAAACGGTAAAAATATAGTGGCTAGACGTTCAAAAACGGACCAAGTGCCAGTCAAGCTGGCGAATTTCAGAAAAATACCGTAAAACTGTTGCAAATTTTTGGATATTTAACAAAACTTTGAAACGATCCCTTATATTTCGCAATTAAAATTGCCATTGTTACAAATGTCCTTAAGAGTGCTCCGTACACATATGTGGCATAAAGTATTAATGTAGGCATCAACCGATTTGTAATGCTCAAAAATATGTGGAAGGAAGGATAGTTACAACCTCGGTTAGAGCTAATCTCTAAAGCTGCAACGCAAAAAACAAGTGGCCTACGATTCCCCCAAACTGCAGCGAACGACCAGAAACTTTTGCGAGCTGTCAACTAAATTTATTACTTTTAAAACAATACTCTTAAATCATTGATCCATATAGATTCATTGGCTCATTTTCCTGAAAAACAACCATAATAAAAATGATGTAATTCGCCTATTTTCTCCCACTTCGTCGGCCATTTAAAACCCCAAATTAGGCACATAATATTTTTACCTGGCAAATTTCGAAAATAAATTTTAAATAATGGTCATTTTCCAAATCGGTGTATCGATCGAACGTGGATAAGCCCACTCTTAAGGAAAAAATGACATCATGCGGAAATATCAAATACACAGTTTCTGTTGTGAGCAAAATATAACTAGCAAGTGCCCACTTAAAGATGTAATATCTGACATTTCAATAGTTTTTTTTTTAAATAAACATGATAGTTATGTTATTATTGTACAGAAAGAACCTTATATTATTTATATGGTAAAAATGTAATAAAAATCATTTTTGCTGAATATTTTTTTTTATTTCAGGGCTGATTTTTTACCATGATCCGGAGTGTCTTAATCTATGGTGGACGTAAGGTATAGACCCAGCAAGATGCATCTCAATGGTGATTCTATGGAAAGTCCAGATGAATCCCGTAAGTCTTGATATTATTATTTGTTACAAAAAGCTAAATCCACTCTTGACAGCGGCTTGATTGTAAAACCCTTAAATATTTTAAAAATTACTTGGGTCAGGGGTCAGCAGAAGGAAGGGGGGTTTGCCCTCTATATACGCCGCTCCTGCTGTTAACCAATTTATGTAAAATACATTTTTATAAACATTAATTTAATTTTTAAGGTCGGGTGGTTGTTCTAAAGGTGCAATACAATATATGTACATAAGTACCTTGGGTGTGGTCATCAGTAGCAGTTTTGTAAATGGACAACAATAATGCACCGCCCGACCCTGTATAGGTTTCGAATGGGAACGAGGCCTTTATTCATTTAAGGAATTACTTTTGGGCGTTCATTATTCTTAATTGTTCGTGTAACTACCAATGATTGATAATATAACGGATGTGGAAAAAATTTTGCAAATATTTCACAAAAACTACTGAATATCACACATTGATAGTGTATTATGTTACAAGGTCTAAAATGTTTTGCGTAATTTTTTAAATACCTACAAAATATAACTTTGGGTGCGTATATAAAACGGTTACGCACTTTAACAAAAAAAAAAATGGGGATTACTCGCAGCTCATTGATCGATCCTTTTTACGCGAAAAATATTATCTCGCAACTGACTACAAAAAGAATCAAAACCAACTCCATGTGAAATTATATTATTAATTTAGAGAAAAGGTGAAATTTCCAAAGCGCCATGGAACACTCGCAACCAAAAAAATGTAGTTCACCACGACTACGAGCAACAACTTCTACTTGTTGTTACAACACGCGTTACTTTAGTTTATTGAATGTCCCTAATTTTATCGAAATTCTCAAATTCCATCAATAATTTCATTGTCATCTGTATTTACAATAATCTTATCAGTAAGACCTTTGTAAAATTATCTTCTATCTTTATAATCGTTAATAATAGTAAATCGTGATGTTAGATTTAAAATAATGCGTGTAAAAATACTGTTATTCAAAGTAGTAGAACGAGGTAATAAAACGTACAAGGATAATTTTAGGAGAAAGGAAATACAGGGTGATTTTTAAGTTGATACTTCTTTTTTAGCTGCATATAGAAGAAGGCATTATAATAAACAACATTTTCAAATACTTGCCCGTTAAATAACATTAAGAAAACTTGTGGGTGTAGAGAAGAAACATCCGCACTTTTACGATACTCACAATAAATTAGCACCATAATTAGTTCATTGTTTTCAAATTTTACCATTTTCACCAATTTATTGCGTTATATGCGTTATATTTCGAACACAACAGAACAAATCAAATTTTCCTGAAACTGATGCTCTCGGTGAGAGTGATATAAGTGTTGCGAGCGAGAGCAAATTTTTAGGCGTGTATATTGACTCATTTTTAAAGTGGCGTTATCATGTTGAAGATCTATGTAGAAGACTGTCTAAAACTTGCTATTTACTTAGAGTGACAACAAAATACTTGGATTTCAATTCCTCTAAAGTGGTTTATTTTAGTAACTTTTTGTCGGTTTTGAGGCATGGTTTAATATTTTGGGGCCACCAGGTATCTAATCTAGAAAAGACCTTTGTGATTCAAAAACGGGCTCTCCGATTGATTTTAACTTTGGACTATAAGCAATCGTGTCGCGGAATGTTTAAAAAGCACAATTTCTTGACCGTTCCGGCAATATTTATATTTGACAGCATAATGTTTATTAAGAAACATCCTCAAAAGTTTTCTCACTTCAAAATTAACCATGCATAGGTACAGCAAATGACGTAAAAATATTGATTATAATTTTCCTGAACATAAGCTAACCCTAAGTGAGAAAAATTGTACATATTCTGCCATTACGTTCTATAATGCATTACCTAACAACTAACAACATAAAGAGTCTCGAAAGATTGGATATATTTAAACGAACTTTGCACAGTTATTTGTGCAACATAGAGGCCTATAACATAACTGACTTTTTAACTAAATAGTATGTGTCTTTTATACCTAGTGTTATTTTATTTCTTTCTTATTTGACGTATTTCAAACTTTGTGATTGTACAAACCTGTTTTGAAATAAATGCTTCTTATCTTATCTTATTAAAGTTAATTTGCTTCAGAAAACCACACCGCGAAGCGAATTGCCAAAATAAATAACTGACGACCGATCCGTAAAATGCATGACTCACATACAAAAAACGGAGAAAAACAATATAAAGTAAAGGGCTACGTTTTGATTACCAGGCCCGCACTTAGACTTTTACTTTTGTAACTCGGCTATTTTTAAGTTTTTTTGAAAAAAAGTATTTGAAAAAGTTGTTTATTTTAATGCCTTCTATACATAAATTTCATCTACTTTTCGATTATGGTATCATAATTATACCATATGATTTAGTTTTTCAGAGTAAAATCAAAAAATGTGTTATCATTACAAATTGCGCCCTCTAGCATTTTTTTTGAGAACTATTATGGACAACTAAATACGATTGGTGAAAGTGCATACATTTCTCTTCCAAACAGTCTTTAGTTTGCTAAAATCGGATAAGTCGTTTATAAGTTACAGCGATTTAAATGATTACACTTTCAACAGCTTCCCCCTCTCTTATTAAAGTCGGTACGCCAATGAGCATAAGACCAAAATGATGCATAATTGTACAAGCCTTTTAATGGTGTTATCAAGATATACCTTAATGAGGGATTTTCGGAGGTATGTAAAATTTTAAAATTTATTTCTCAATTACGCCCTCTTGCGGTAAAATGCGGAACTTAAAAATTGTTTCCAGGATTTTCTCATGGCCACTTTAGTTATCATTTTTTTCCCCTGAATTTCTGTGCCCAGTAGTTTCCGAGATATGGCCGCTCCGTTCCCTTAACTGATCACGCTGTATATAAACATGTAATAGTATTTTACCTTCGTCGCAAGAAGGAAATTTCTATATCGTAAGAGACATCTCTCCTTCTCATCGCAAGCTGTGCAACAGGAGCATTCTAAAATATAAACACAATTATTATAACAGCCAAAAGCAATGTTTATTTATCAATTTATAACCACCGTAGTAGTAAATCTACAGGAAAAACACATTATCCGTAACCAACTGACTAATAGAATGCATTAGAAATGTTTTTTGAATTGCACCCCGCTCCGGCTTGCCGGACCGGGGAGTACAAGGGGTATTATCGTATTTTAATTGTGGTGTCATATAACAATCTTGGTTATTTGCAGATATTTTTCAATTTCCTTATCTAAAAATCGAACTGCATGTACGCTTAACTGCACCTGTTAAAGTAATCAAATAAGTATAAATTATAATTATTATACCTTTTAATTTATCGTTCAAGGAATTTAATACTTAATATAAATGGCTATACTAACTGTGCACCTTGAAACTTGCGACTTTTTCTACCGGGTGTTCTCCGATCTAGGGTCACGGCTCGTTGCCCGCCATGTCTCGTTGCACTGCGACGATTTTTAACCAGCACAGTTAAGCTTTACAATCAATATTAATATGTTAACGTTTCAAGAAAATGTAATGTATAAGTGTCAGTTTCGTTATGATTAATTAAATAAAACAATTTGTTCAGAAGAAAAGAGTTTTCTTTCATTCCGTCAGACCCATCCTTAGACGCGTTTCAACATATCATGGCTAATCAGTAAGGCTTGGGTCGAACGAATGAAAGGAACATGTAGCGATATTTAGGGTCAAATTTAGATACACATACAGAGTGGCCCATTAAAAAAAAATATTTTACGGTTTAACATATTAAAGGAACATAAAATAGAACCTATCATTATCATTCCAATATTCAATATGACAGACGTACAAGGTCTGTTTCATGGAGGGATTTTTAAATGATGCCTTTATGAAAAAAAAACGTGGATTGTTTTTTTTTCATGAAAAAAAAACATGTTTTTTTCACGTGATCAAAAAAACGGGTTTTTTACATCACTATCTCTAAGATGGGCCGTTCCAATGCTACAGCCTGTCAAAGTCAAAAAATGCCATACTTTAAACAATCGAATTTAGACATATGACATGTTTTAAAAATATACTTGGAATTTTATAGGAAATTAGAAAATAATATAATATAAAGTGTTCCATTAAAAAAAAAAGTATGTAGGATATATGCCCCGACTATTTGGGACACCCTGTATAATTTAAAATAATTTTAAATTATAGATCTATTGCCGTCCTATAACTGTGTTATCGATAAAAATCCTCTGTTGAGAGCGGGCCACCCTATATAGTGACACCACATTTTCTGGATTGGTTCAGGGCCCGCTCTAGGGGGCGGCAACCTGGGCCCCTGCCCAGGGCGGCAAGTTGAAAGAGCGGCATGAAAAATCCAAAAAAACACCATAAATCCCCGTTTTGCCTACCTACGTTCCTAGGTATATATATGAAGTTTGAACCATTCCAATTCCAAGTTAACAAATTTAATTTCCTTTGTTTTGCCGTGCCGTCTTATTTTTAAAACAGTGACAATTTCGACGGATCTCTTTTCTTTTTAATATTATAATAATATCAAGCAATTCCGCGACAAAGCAAGCCGAACAACGCCGGCACCGGTACTTTTTTTGGTCATGGCGGCGTCGCAGCAAAGGACAAGCCGGCGAGCGGCGAGGAATAGACAGACAATTTGCTGTTGTGGTAGGTATAAAACGAAGAAGGGATGAAAAAGGCGGCAATTTCTTGTTTTGCCCAGGGCGGCGTTATTGCTAGAGCGGGCCCTGGATTGGTTAATGGTACTTTGCTCATTATCGATACTCAATAACCACCCTATATGTATACATAAGATTTTTAGAGGGATACGCTCTTTTTTTTTAGAAGTCTTTCCTTTTTTGATCCCCCCCCCCCCGTCAGCAAAATCCTGGATCCACCACTGAAACGGGCAAACCCTAAAGCGTTTACATTTAATAATATCTTGAAACATTCACTTCCTATATGAGAAAAGCATTAATAACAAAGTCAATACGGTCGATTGTTATGTTTTTTACCATCAAAAATAATAATTTGATTGAACATTGTTTTTTTTCTTTCACTACAACATCTGTTCCCTGTATCAGTTGTATCATCTATAGAGTAATACAGTTATTTCTTACTCATTATATTCATTAAGGCGAACACCAAACAAGTCCCCGATCATTTAAAAGAGTATTTTTGTTTATTCCGATTAAGAGTCATTAAAGAAAGTGCAATTTTCTTTTTACGGTCATTTTTAATTACTTTTTTTCGTTTAATACCAGTTTAAAATGAAAGCCCAACCAGGAAAAAGCGTCATACATTGCAGGAAAAATTAGAAAAGTGAAATTTATTATGTATATACTTCTTGTTATGTGGATATTGATATTATCGACATAGAGGATTATAACTGAAACGAAAGGATATTTAGTTAGAACGCTGCTTTTTTGGTAGAAGGAGAATTCCATCATTATTTTATGTTTAACTCTTGCAAAAGGGAAGGAAAATTACTTAAACATTTTTTTGACCCATACGTGACTCCAAGGTCAACAGTGATGCCATATCGACATTTAAGTTCCATTTACTAAGAACTTCATCAAACAATTATTCTCAAATTTGCGAACTTCCTATGGATTATCAACTGCAGATAAGAAATAGTAGTACCTAACAACTTTTATTGTGCAAAATTAACTACTCCACAACGTTTCTAAAAATTTTTTTGTCACATTATTTTTCGTTATAGCCCAAAAACTGAACTAAAAATAACCTTCCAAAATTTAAATTAAATCTAAGCCGATTTGTAATTAAGAAAATTAAATTTATCATTTAAATCCGTGTAATTTTAAGTCGATTGTAAATACGAGATGGTTCAAAACAAAGCTTAGTTTGACAGTAAAAAAATAGAAATTACTTTACATAATCAATTGATTGGAATGGTATGATGTCATTCATACCAGAGATGTTAATTTAAATCTCAAAAAGCAATAAAAATAGTTGTAACTGTGTGTTTTAATGATTTATCATTGTCATGTGGTTGTAACCCATAGCTAAGTATTAAATAAAAAAAAACTTTTAATGTAAACTGCCTTTTATTCAGTGCTGATGCATGAAAATGTTAAAATCATTTAAAAAAATTAAGGTTTTGTTGTGTAATTTTTTCCTCGCTGCCAGGGCCATTCCCGAGGAGACCTACAGCTTAACGTGGGTTTCGAACCTCGATCTTTAGTCATGTGACACCCTCCTCTTGCCATTGCATGACCTACCGATTGGGGAGAGTGTACCTTCTTCCGCACCCCACGAGATATCCGATCTCATCCGGCCTGGTTACCGGCGTGAATGGGAATCGAACCCGGACCGCCACGGTCGAATGCCAGTAACTCACCTCTGAGTCACTGCCGCGGTAAAAAAATGGTGACTTAAGACCTTTTTACATTGGGTGCAATTGCAAGAAAAAATTGCCTGAAAGCATGCGCCTTGTCGACGTTTTAAACAGCTGATGCAGGTTTTAAATGGGAAAACGTGCATCAACTGATTAAAAAGTCGTCGAAGCGCATGCTTCCAGGCTATTTTTCTTGCAATTGCATCCAATGTAAAAAGGCCTTTAGTTACATAAAAATAAGGAAGCCTAATATTAAAATTTATAAAAAAGTGGCACAAATTACATAAAATATTTAAATAAATTTGAATACGATAAAACTCTGACTGTGAGTAAGATAGACGATGTATTGAACGAACCTGTATGTATCTGGCCTACTTTACCTATGTACCTTATCCACAGGTGAATTATTCACCTTAACCTTTCTTATGTCATACTCATACTCATAAAACACCTACATTATTTGTTAAATATGTGCAATGTGTGTATACTTTTCACGGTCCGACCGGATAGCCTTGGTAAAACTGGTATCATCACCAGAATACCAATAAAACTTGAAAAAATTTACATTAGATTAGTCTACCTGACGCACAACACTGCATCTTTAACTATGAAGAATTTAAAATATTGCAAACATTATTTGCAATAATAAACAGAACTAGATAAATTAAAGGCCTTTTTACATTGGGTGCAATTGCAAGAAAAAATAGCCTGAAAGCATGCGCTTTGTCGACGTTTTAAACAGCTGATGCAGGTTTTAAATGGGAAAACGTGCATCAGCTGATTAAAACGTCGTCGAAGCGCATGCTTCCAGACCATTTTTCTTGCAATTGCACCCAATGTAAAAAAACCTTAAGAATTGAACTAAATAAAAATGTACAATCAAAGTTTTACTTTAACTTAACCCGAAAAGGCATAACAATACCTATTATTTCATGTTTAATACTCGATAGACTTGAAATCTTCAATATTAACAGGTCTTGAACGACAGTAGAGTTTTGGACTTGCATTATCTTTATTTGTTTTGAATCACAACGTTTCAACTGGTAAGTATTCACCTGAAGACGACTGGAGATACTTACCAGTTAAAACGTTGCGATTCAAAACAAATAAAGATATTGCAAGTCCGAAACTCTACTGCCGTTCAAGAAACGTCATTAGCTTCAACCTTTAAACATTAACTGGTCTATTTTTTTCAACCTTATTTTTTAAATTACCCCACAAATAAAAGTCCAAACGGGTGAGTTCTGGGGATCGGGCAGGCCCATCAATTTCGCCTTGCCTACCTATCCACTGATTTGGAAACATTTGGTTCAAAAATTGACGCACTTGTAAACCAAAATGAGTGAGGTCAACATCCTAATGATACTTTTTTTTTACTTAAATCTATTATTTTGTCATATAAATCCATTAATTCCTATATCTTATTGTCGTTTTTCATTTATATATTCGAAAAATAATAAGAAGTAAACAATCATAAAAATCTCTCATTTTAAAAATTTTAACCCCTGTATAAGAAACCGGAGATAACCACCTTGAAGATGAAAACTATTTAGTTAGAACCTATCTATATTTTCAAATTATAATTATTTAAAGAACCTTGTAAAATATTGACTTATATTATGTCAATAATGGCCGCCTACGGTGTTTCCTACTTTGTGGAATTATTTATGGAAAGATACGCCTAATATAAATTTTGCTAATTAAGAAAAGAATAGTTGTTTTTTGTGCGTAAACTTAGCAACGAATTGGCTAAAAATTAATAAGGATAATTTATAGATATCTACACAGTATGTAAATTAGTTATTAACAATTATTGGCAAGAAACAGTTAAAAATTCGGGAGTGGACTTTTTCACTAAATTTTGATTTTGGTTGCAGAGTATAAAGGAACACAAAATAACATTTTTTGTGATTTTACTTTTTGATATTTTAAAGCCATTACTGAAAAAATAAATAAAAATAAAAACAGGGCCTATTTTTGGTTATAAGGGGGCC
Source organism: Polydrusus cervinus (assembly GCA_935413205.1). Taxonomy (NCBI): domain Eukaryota; kingdom Metazoa; phylum Arthropoda; class Insecta; order Coleoptera; family Curculionidae; genus Polydrusus; species Polydrusus cervinus. Next base: position 2,824,929 of record OW284514.1, read on the forward strand.
CTAGGCTTGATACTTAATACGGGGCCCCTCATCATGGGCGCCCATAGAACCAATTTTAGGCGAGGAGGGTACCCATCCAAGAAAAAGGGCCACGCTATTTCTCCTTCTAAAAGTTACTTCTAAAAAAAATCCCTAGGATCCAGGGGGCACCCTCACAACATTATAGTGTTTTTTTAATAAGTTACGCAATAATAATTTTTATTATGCCTAAAACCTACTCAAATAAATATGGTATACAAAGAAGCCGACATAGATCAAAGAACAAATCGAGCTTTTCGCCTCTCGCCTGTTTTCGGATAAATTTCTTTTAAGGTTATATTTTTATTCTTGAATTAATTTAAATGGAAATAAAAACTCTCCCGAAAATAGTTATTTTTATAAATATCATATTTTCCCAAAAAGCCGTTACCGTCGTCGAGGCGTGTGATTGAATGAATACCTGCAAGAATAAAAAAGAATACTTAATATTAATTTTTCTTAGAACAATAATTTAAAATAATTTTTATTTTTTGTATATATACAGGGTGATTCCTAAGTTGATACTTCTTTTTTAGCTGTGTATAGAAGGCATTAAAATAAACATTTTCAAATACCTTTTTTCAAAAAACTCAAAAATAAGGTACTTACGATCATGGATCAATACAGTTCTGCCTAACTTGCGAGTTGAATAACATTAAGAAAACTTCTGGATGTAGGATGAGCCCGCAAGGAAAAACGTTCTGCGTATAATCTCGAAGCAGCAGCTGCACTTTGACGACACTCACCGTAAATTAGCACCATATTTACTAGTTTATTGTTTTCAAATTTTACCATTTTCACGTGTCACCAATTTAAAATCAACTTGCTTCAGAAAAATACACCTGCCACATAACTCACCACCGACCCGTAAATTGCATGACTAATAAGAGATAAAGACAAATAACATAAAGTATAGCAGGCGACGTTTTGATGACCAGGCTCCGCACTTAGATTTTCTGTATCTGGCCTATTTTTAGGTTTTTGAAAAAGGTATTTAAAATAGTTATTTATTTTAATGCTTTCTATACACAGCTAAAAAAGAAGTTTCATCTTAGGAATCACCCTGTATATATAAGGTTACAAACTTGTGCCGCAACATGTCAGGATTTTTTTAGTTTTGAATTGAACTTAAATAAATACGTTAAAACCTACCAACAATTTTATTATTTAAAAGAGTCCATTTCTTTTTTTGTATCTAAAAAAAAATATTTTGTACACCAATGCAATGGTTCAAATTGCTTAATTTTTTATATATGTTCTTAATTGCAATACCTACCATCCGCCCAAGATCTATTGTAATCCGTACTAGTATAATTAGTTAGGTAATACCATGTAATACTATTAGCGCAAAACGAAGGTGTAATATTGGAAACTAACACCTTCATTATACAGAATTAAAATTGAATACGCCAAAAATCGGTCAAGTGCAAATATAGAGCTTATGCATGCATTAACATCGATCAATAAATGTATCGATGAGTTTCTCGGAGACAACCACTAACGGTCGGCTAGAAGCCCTTGATCTTAGTAAGGATGTCAAAAATTGACAACAATTAAAAAATACTATTATCCAATCGAACAATGATATATTATTAATGAAATTATACAATATCAATAAAAAACATATTTTTTATGATATAAGACGTGCGCTTAATTGCGCCCACTAAAAAAATGGTAATTTATTGTAAATCCTAATTCTTTGGCGCCTGGTTACAAGCAGTTACCTGTGTTACCTGTCATTTATGGAATAATCACTGTACTTAATTAAATCAATGGTCTGGTAATAAGATGGTATTGTGTTTTTTTTAAAGAATATTGATAATTACTAATGATTATAAATGTAATTAATGAGCGTATATTAATAAGAACATCGGTGAAGTATAAAGATATTTAATAAATCGGTGATAATCTAAAAATTGAAAAAAAAATAATTTTACGCGATGCGAATCGGTAAATATAGAGCGAAAATGGTTCATGTCCACGCGACTATAATGTATATACTGATAAAAGACATTACATTCTAAAAGAGATAATGAAGTACAATATACTGATGTGGAGAAGCCCCCACAATCTTTAAGGGCGCGGCGGTCGACGATTAAGCAATGATTTTGATATTAGACTTTGCAAATATTAGACAGGGGATATAACTATTTAAAAATAAACATGATCCACAAAAAGGTAACATAATATATATTTATATTTTGTGGAATGCAGGGCAAGCTTTCATTAGGTACGTCCATGAATACAAAAGTTTATTCTATTAAAAATTAGTTACTATACGTACCTACCTTTAAGTAATCATCGTATATTATATATGATACCGTTAATGGGTCAATAGGTTACTGTGTTTGGAAACCATATGATTTTCCTTGTATCCAGCTATTTATCAGTTAGCGCCACCTATGTTTGCGTAAAATTAAAAAATAAATCGATAAGGAAAAGCCCTACTACGTTATGAGGCTTCTCCAATCTTTAGGGGTGTATAGGAAGTGCCAGGAAATGTTAACGGCAATTTTCTCCTACGCCATCGATGATATTTTTACTTCGTGTCAGTCAAAATTTTCCGTATTGCAGATTGCAAGTTCCGATAGTGTAATATTTTTCCATATGTGATTATTTTCATTTTAAAAATGCTATAATTTTTTTCTTTTAGTGTTTTAAGGGCATCTAGCCAATATTTCTAAATTCTTCTCCAGGGTTACCAGATTCATGCGAAATTATATCTATATACAGGGCGTTTTTTAATTCGATGCCGATACTTAAGGTTGTGAATCCTTAGGTGATTTTAAGAAGAAAAGTTTATATATACATATGTCCTAAAGCTCTTTAATTTTTTTTCAACAAAATATCGAAAACAGTCTCAATGAACGGAAGAAAAAAATTGTTTCTTTGGTTTTTATTTTTCTAGGCAAAAAGGGTGCATCATACGAAAGTAATTCTGTGGACCAAATTTGCTCCAAAATAAATGAGGATTTTAAATATAAGTTTGGTTTTTAGAAAAATCAGTGGCGTACCATTGTTTTCTTTAAAAATATTCAGTTCAAACCTTGTACGGACGTCACTGGTAAAAATTAAAAAAAATCTTTTAAGTCAAAAAATGTTCCTTAATTAAGCACTTACAGTCTTCCAAGCCTCATGTGCTTGCACTGACCGAGACAAAAGTCAGAGCGTCAACGAACACCGTCAGCTATTTATATCCTGGATATGATTTTCACTTCCGTTTTAGACGCAACTTTGGGGTCTGTCTGTTCATTCGAGATGATCTTTGCTGCCAACGGGAGGAGATACTGGAACCGAAAGACTTTGATGTAATGTGGTTTAAAATGTCTTCACAAAAAATCACTAAGTTTATATGCTGCCTTTACCGTCCTCCAAGTGACATGCATTACAGGGCCCTCTTCTCATCACTAGCCAACACAATCGACTTCTTGCAAACCAATCATCCGAATGCCGAAGTTGCTATCTTTGGCGACTTTAACGTCCACAATGTCAACTGGCTTAAATACTCAAACACCAACGATGAGCAAGGCCGCGAGGCCGAATCTTTTGCGATCAGTTCTGGTCTAACTCAACTCGTAGAAGAACCAACGCGGGTTCCAGACCGAGCTGGGGATTTTGCTAGTCTTTTAGATCTCTTTTTAACTTCAAATCCAGACCTATATACGGTCACCGTACAACCACCATTGGGCTCTTCCGATCACAAACTTATTTCAACCCTAAGCGAGCTGTCAATTAGTTCTGAACAACCTCCTAAACCCCGTAAGATTTGGCACTATACATCAGCTAAGTGGGAAGACCTAAAGGACCATTTTCGCAACTTTCCCTGGCTAAGCGTATGCTTTTCTTCGGATGATCCATCTGTCTGTGCAAAGGGGATCTCCGACGTCATTCTAACTAGCATGGAGGCCTTTATTCCTTTCTCTAAAAAGCGTCCTTCCAACGGCAAGCCCTGGTTTAGCAAGAATTGCGAGCGTGCTGTCAGATCTAAAAACCTGGCTTACCGACAGTGGCGTAAAAACCCTACTTCTGAAAATCGCGCCATCTTTGTTACCACCCGAAATCAATGTAAGCAAATGATAGACCAAAGCAAAGAAGCTCATAACGAGAGAATCAAAAACAAACTTCTTGCCAGTCCTAACGGATCAAGGTCCTTTTGGTCAGTCGCTAAGGCCGTCAGCCAAAACTTTACAAAGTCAACTATTCCACCTCTAACACGTTCAGACGGCACAATAGCAACCACAGCCGGGGATAAAGCAACCCTACTTGCTGAATTGTTTTCCTCGCATTCCACTGTAGACTTCCAGGGAAAAGCACCACCCAACATTCCCTCAGTTCAATCGCAAATGTCTGAAATCGTGTTCCGTCAGCGTCTTGTTAAACGGATTCTTAAAGGACTCGACGTCAATAAAGCTTCTGGTCCAGACGAAATTCCTATCATTGTTCTCAAGACATGCGCCGATGAACTTACACCAGTATTTTGTAAACTTTTCAACTTATCCTACAAAAAAGGAATATTTCCATCCTGCTGGAAGTCGGCGCGTGTTCAGCCCATTCCAAAGAAAGGTAAAAAGACCCTGCCAAGCAACTACCGACCCGTCGCATTGCTTTCAGTAATTTCAAAAGTAATGGAGAAAGCTATTAACCAACAACTCCTAAAGTATCTGGAAGGGCTTAACATTATCAGCGACCATCAATACGGTTTTCGAAAGTCCAGATCAACAGGTGACATTCTGGCATATGTCACCCATCTTTGGAGCAACACCATCGAACATCATGGAGAATCCCGGGCTGTTGCACTGGACATCTCTAGGGCTTTTGATCGTGTTTGGCACGATGGGCTTCTAAGTAAATTGCGATCCTACGGTATGCCTAATGGATTTTGTTTATGGTTAACCAGCTTCCTTAAGAACCGTTCTCTGCAAGTGGCGATTGACGGGTTTCTCTCAGACACCTTCACCATCAATGCCGGTGTTCCTCAAGGGTCCATATTGTCGCCTACCCTCTTTTTACTGTATATTAACGACCTTCTAGTAAAAACCCAAAATCCAATTTATAGCTTTGCTGATGACAGCACACTTGTCTCATCTTTTACCTTGACTCCCCAAACATCCGCTGCCGACGCACATCTTCGCAGGCAGCATGAAGTATTGCGCCTCAACAATGACCTGGAAGAAATTTTGGCTTGGGGTGACAGTAACCAAGTCGAATTTAATGCTAAGAAAACACAGGCAGCAGTCTTCTCCAAAAAGGTTAACATTGCAGAACCGGATATAGTCATGGCAGGACACGCAATTCCCCTGACACCGTCTATTAATTTGCTGGGGGTCAATCTGGGAGGTAATATGTCTTGGCATGATCACGTTGCCGCAATTGCCAGGGCAGCTGCACAGAAACTTGGTGTACTTTTCCGCACCAAAAGGTTGTACACACCTCATCAACTTTTGACACTCTACAAAGCCCAGATTCGACCATCATTAGAATATTGCTCTCATGTCTGGAGCTCTGCACCCAAGCACACCCTTCGGCTACTGGATTCCATTCAAAGGAGACCCCGAGCTGACCAAGACCCTCGATAGCCTGGAGCATCGAAGACAGGTTGGTGATTTGGCTCTCTTTTACAGATATTTCCATGGCAGGTGTTCGACTGACATTGCCGACTTGATTCCACCTAGAGCAATGCAAAACAGAAATACACGGCGAACCGCTGCCGCTCATCCATATGTTGTTCAGCTTAGTACTCCTCGAACTTCATTGTTCAAGAACTCTTTCATCTGGAGAACGTCATCATTGTGGAATGAACTTCCTGAGGTCGTGTTTCCCAATGAATACAATCTTCAACGTTTCAAGACCAACGTTAATCGCTTTTTTCGCACTCGCACCGCTCCCAGAGCGCCTTAAAGGATTTTTCCTACAGTGCAGGTGTTTTATCATAAAAAAAAAAGAGGTGTGTACAAAATTTTATAAAAATATCTAAGAGTGGTATAATAATTATGATAAAAAAAATGTATTTTTTAAAAAATGTTACCCTGTAGCCCAAAAATGAAGAGCTTTAGGACATATTTTAATATTAACTTTTCTTCTTAAAATCACCCAAGGATTCACAACCTTAAGTATCGGCACTCAATTAAAAAACACCGTATATATTAAGTTTAATATTGTGTTCTCTTGGTTCGAATCCCGGCCATATTTATTCATGGCTTTGAAAATTTTGGATGTAATTGGTTAAAAGTAAGCTGATTGACATTGATTCTGTCAATTAACTTATAGGTTCCGCTATAACGGCGTTTTCCGCCCGTGCAAACCCACAGTCACAGGCTAGCTCTAGGCTCTGTACAGCTCCGTATAGGTAAAAGTTTTAAATGAACAAGCCTGTACCTTAGAAACCCTTCAACTGCGCATTAATCATCGTGAATTGCAACGAATTAAAATTTCAGTGTGGTCAGTGTTTTTTAATTAAATGATTTCCATCAAAGTGTCGTTCATTACTAAAACAATGTAATTAACTTAATTTTTTTAAAACGGTGTAAAAATATTCATACTATTACCCAAAAACAAAACAATAAAAGTAGGACAAGAAAACCCTAACCTAAAACGAGCCCGTTTAGTAATAAAAGTCATTCAGTGATAATTAAATCGTCACCACTTAATAATAATAATAATTAAATAAGTAATATTAAAGATGTAATTAAAAATCCACTATTACTTTACCAACAATGAAAATTCACATCGAAACGAGATCAAATTGCGTCACCGACCCAAGTTACTTTTAAATTAAACTATATTTAAAGGGACCCCCTCAATATTAAAACAGTAAAAAATATATTTTGTAATAAATAACAATTTCTGATATGTCGAGAATTTAACTTGTTTTTAAAAAGATAATTCAATAAAATAAAGTACAACAATTATACAGGGTGTAGCAATATTTCTAGGGCGTAAAGTACATCAAAAAATATGACAAAAATGTCCTATACACATATCCCAAAAAATACTTCTTTAGGGGGCTAGAGCCCCTCAAGGAGGGTCGGGGGGAAGATTTTTTGTAATAGCATGGAAACCGTTTAAGATAATGGCATAAAAATGTGTTCATGCCTTACAACCGATAAATTGTAAATTACAGTGAATTTAAAGTGAAGATATTTCTACCAATGGCATCGCAAGAAGTGGAGCTTAAGGTAAATATTTTTAAATTTTAAATGCAATTTTTTGAAAACCTAGAATTTTTTTTAAAGATGCTCTTGATTTATTTCGATAGAAAGCACCGTTTTCGAGCAACATTAGTTCGAGTAGTTTTTAAAATAATGTAATTTCAAAAGGAAGGATAATCCAGATGAGTTCAGGTAACTTCAAAAGTTCTGTTTCCACAAGAAATTATATTTTGCGACTTATGATACTCGAAACACGGTTTATAGGAACTTTTTGTATTATTTTAAGACCGTTCAGACATCGCTACGTTGTTAAAGGTAACTTTTGGAATTATCTGAACTCATCGATATGGATTATCCTTCCTTTTGAATTAATTTTACTCGAAAACTGTGCTTTCTATTGAAAGAAAACAAGAGTTTCTTTTTTCAAAAAAATTGCATTTAACATTAAAAAATCTAAAAAATAAAAAATATAGGATTATATATACCTTAAGCCCAATTCTAACTAGCATGGAGGCCTTTATTCCTTTCTCCAAAAAGCGCCCTTCTAACGGCAAGCCCTGGTTTAGCAAAAATTGCGAGCATGCTGTCAGATCTAAAAACCTGGCTTACCGACAGTGGCGTAAAAATCCTACTCCTGAAAATCACGCCATCTTTGTTACCACCCGAAACCAATGTAAGCAAATGATAGACCAAAGCAAAGAAGCTCATAACGAGAGAATCAAAAACAAACTTCTTGCCAGTCCTAATGGATCAAGGTCCTTTTGGTCAGTCGCTAAGGCCGTCAGCCAAAACTTTACAAAGTCGACTATTCCACCTCTAACACGTTCCGACGGCACAATAGCAACCACAGCCGGGGATAAAGCAAACCTACTTGCTGAACTGTTTTCCTCGCATTCCACTGTAGACTTTCAGGGAAAACCACCACCCAACATTCCCTCAGTTCAATCGCAAATGTCTGAAATCGTGTTTCGTCAGCGTCTTGTTAAACGGATTCTTAAAGGACTCGACGTCAATAAAGCTTCTGGTCCAGACGAAATTCCTATCATTGTTCTCAAGACATGCGCCGATGAACTTACACCAGTATTTTGTAGACTTTTCAACTTATCCTACAAAAAAGGAATATTTCCATCCTGCTGGAAGTCGGCGCGTGTTCAGCCCATTCCAAAGAAAGGTCGAATCGAACATCATGGAGAATCCCGGGCTGTTGCACTGGACATATCTAGGGCTTTTGATCGTGTTTGGCATGATGGGCTTCTAAGTAAATTGCGATCCTACGGTATGCCTAATGGATTCTGTTTATGGTTAACCAGCTTCCTTAAGAACCGTTCTCTGCAAGTGGCGATTGACGGGTTTCTTTCAGACACCTTCACCATCAATGCCGGTGTTCCTCAAGGGTCCATATTGTCGCCTACCCTCTTTTTACTGTATATTAACGACCTTCTAGTGAAAACCCAAAATCCAATTTATAGCTTTGCTGATGACAGCACACTTGTCTCATCTTTTACCTTGACTCCCCAAACATCCGCTGCGGACGCACATCTTCGCAGGCAGCATGAAGTATTGCGCCTCAACAAAGACCTGGACGAAATTTTGGCTTGGGGTGACAGTAACCAAGTCGAATTTAATGCTAAGAAAACCCAGGCAGCAGTCTTCTCCAAAAAGGTTAACATTGCAGAACCGGATATAGTAATGGCAGGACACGCAATTCCCCTGGCACCGTCTATTAATTTGCTGGGGGTCAATCTGGGAGGTAATATGTCTTGGCATGATCACGTTGCCGCAATTGCCAAGGCAGCTGCACAGAAACTTGGTGTACTTTTCCGCACCAAAAGGTTGTACACACCTCATCAACTTTTGACACTCTACAAAGCCCAGATTCGACCATCATTAGAATATTGCTCTCATGTCTGGAGCTCTGCACCCAAGCACACCCTTCGGCTACTGGATTCCGTTCAAAGGAAAGCCATTCGTCTGATCGGCGACCCCGAGCTGACCAAGACCCTCGATAGCCTGGAGCATCGAAGACAGGTTGGTGATTTGGCTCTCTTTTACAGATATTTCCATGGCAGGTGTTCGACTGACATTGCCCACTTGATTCCACCTAGAGCAATTCAAAACAGAAATACACGGCAAACCACTGCCGCTCATCCATATGTTGTTCAGCTTAGTACTCCTCGAACTTCATTGTTCAAGAATTCTTTCATCTGGAGAACGTCATCTTTGTGGAATGATCTTCCTGAGGTCGGGTTTCCCAATGAATACAATCTTCAACGTTTCAAGACCAACGTTAATCGCTTTTTTCGCACTCGCACCGCTCCCAGAGCGCCTTAAAGGATTTTTCCTACAGTGCAGGTGTTTTATCATAAAAAAAAAAAAAAAAAAAAAATAAACGGTTTCCATACTATTACAAAAAAAACTTTCCACCCGACCCTATTTGAAGGGCTCTAGCCCCCTTAAGAAGCATCTCTCGGGATATGTTTATAGGACGTTTTTGTCATATTTTTGGATGTACTTTACGCCATAGAAATATTGCACGCTAATTTCGGGACACCCTGTATAAATTTAAATTCATATTCGGATTACTTGATGGGGGACTCTTAAAATTATTTGTGTTGGGTGCATAAACATTAACCACTTTAAATAATGTAATTATGTTGGTAACAATAGTGCAGGTTGTTTGCTGGTTATGATATTTTAAATAATTTAAATAAATTGTAAACGGTTGCTTGGTTCAATGGTTTTGACCTTATTAGGTTTACGAATTAAGCAAGTGGAGCCATCTAGTTTCTAAGCAACTAAGATTAAAAAATTTAAGTGTTTGGCAAGAGAGAAAAAGTCGTCTTACTTCAGACCAATTAAGCCTAGACAAAGTATTTCATTCATAAAGAAGCTTTGTGTATACAGGGTGATTCCTTAGCTGTGTATACCTTTAAAATAAACAACATTTTCAAATACCTTTTTTCAAAAACGTTTAAAAAAAAGGTACATACATTCATTTATTACACTATGGATCAAATACGGTCCTGCCTAATTTAAACATAATCTCCAAGCAGCAGCCGCACTTTGACGACACTCACCGTAAATAAGCACCATATCTACTAGTTCATTGTTTTCAAATTTTACCGTGTTCACGTTTCACCAGTTTAAAATTAACTTGCTTCAGAAAAACACACCGCAGCGGATTGCCAAATAACTGACCACCGACCAGTAAATTGCATGACTAATAAGACAAACAACATAAAGTATAGCAGGCTACGTTTTGATGACCAGGTCCGCTCTTAGATTTTTTACTTCTGTATCTTCTGTTTTTTGAAAAAAGGTATTTGTTTATATACTGCTTATATATTTAGTGCATGTCGGCAACATACCGTGGCGATCACAACCTTTATATTACTACAGCGCGTAAATTCTTATTCTGTGAACATCGTACGTCTTCATGGCTAAATGTAAATGGTTTTGTCTAGAAATTGGTCCGAGGAATTTATCACTAATAAAAGCAAAAAAAGGAATGTGGGCAAACTTGACAAAATTTCGGTAACATTTTGGTAATTAATCACTTACATTTTAAACGTGTAGATAATTGCTGCCTAAGAACCAATAGCATTTTTTGGAGGCGAAGAATAAATATCATAAGAACGTTAACACAATGACATATCTAAAGTATTCCTAAAATTTTTTAAAGTTTTTACGATATTTTGACAGACAACCACTTTCTCATATTATAGATAAATAGATATACTATATATAGGTATGAAGAAGGATAATGAAGAAAATCCAAAATTAACAACACAAACTTTACATCAAGCCACGAAAAGCACATTAAGATAAAATAACAGAATACGAGTAACGAAGTCATTAATTCTATATTAAAATAACAACGAATTTTTTAAACATGAGTGAAAGCGCAGATGAACTATCCAAGTCCGAAGATATATCTTTAAATGTCTCATTGAACAAAAGTTTAAACGAAGTTGACAGTCCTAATTTTACCGACACTTACAATGCTTGGCGTAAGTATTTTTTTATATTTACTTACCTAACAGACGCGATAAGTGTACTCAAGTTAGACAACAATTTTTCTACTAGTGTGCGAAAATGTTATTTGCGTGGGTAAAGATGCCTTATTACGTACTGCACGCTGCTTCTAGAAAGAATAATAAACAAGGAAGAGAAAATGCATATTATACAAGATGTTATGAAAAGCCGTATTTTTTTCTTAAAACGACGATTTAAAAAGTTAGCCAAGGAGTCCCAAAATCCGTACTCATTCACTGGAAAGAATATTATTATAGCGTTGGCCGCGGCTGCCGCCATACAGTAGCGTTCTAGCCATAAATATCAAAAAATAAATGGCGAATTTGCTTGCTTATTAAAGCAAAGAGACATTTAAAAATATTTTTCTGTAATGTGCTTTTATATTAGGATTTACGGGTTCAAATATAAGTTATTTCAGTAAAACACCATATACATATAATATTTAAGCGCTCTATGTACTTAGAAGTGTGTAATAATTGGGGAAACACTAAATTATAATTTCATTGTATTTATGGTTGTAGAACTACTTAAAATAATAAATTTATGTAAAATAACATTGGATCATGACCTTTGTGGTATCACATTTTGATTAGATGTCTACTTTTGCTCAAAAAACTATACTAAACATCGTGTACCTTTTAAATACATATCATAGCTAGATAGCATGTTTATAAAGGTGTATAGGGACAGAAGTGTTGAATTTTTGAATATTATAAAACTGAGATTTAGTTGAAACATAAAATCTTCGGTGGAAAATGATCTGTGATTTATTGACAGGGTGTCGAAACCTGCCCAATTCCTTATTTTGAAAAAATGTTCAAAAAATATAAACAGCAAAAACCTGAAGTGAACTTAAATTTGTATAAAACGGCCCTTCAAAATTCGCTAGAAAATGCCTACCGTAAGTTTTTTAAATTGTTTTATTCGAAAAAAATATATAAAAAAGTTTTTAAAGTAAAATTTTAGAAAATCCTGTACAAATGATAAGAAACCTAATTACTGCATACTTTTGTTTAAAAGAGCGTTTTCTTCTGCAAATCATTCTAGGTTAGACAAGTATGTCAAACATTGACATAATTCACAAGAAAAAAATATGTTAAATTAAAGTGAAAAACCATTCCACATTACATCATTAAGATTCATGCCTTTTAGTTCTATACCAAAATTTTCCGGCGTACTTAAAGTCCAAACTCAACCCAACTTATACAGACCCAAAGTCAACAAAGGTATAAAAAAAAATTTATTTACATATTATTTTTTTTTAAATGATAATGTAAAAAAAATGATCCAAATATTGTTCGTTTGTTACAGAATTTTTTCTCCGAGATAGTTTGACGTAGAAAGTTTATATTTGGCATGAGTAGAACCCAAATATACACAAAAAGTATAAAATATTCAGTTCGGACATGACTAACTTTAATCAATCACAGAATTACAGCGGATAACTATTTTCCAAGATATTTGTAAGATATCAAATAAAAATTTAGAATATGAGGAAGCAATCTTAAAACAAAATTATTTTTAAAAAAATCATAGAAATTCCTGTTGTGCTTATATCGCGTAAAGTACAAGTTCAAAAAACCTTTGAGACGACAAAGGTTTGTAGATAGAAATTACAGTAAAAAAAAATAGGTAAAATAGTGGGTAGATAATTATGAATCCAGCCTGAAACTTCTATAGTGCTTTTCTGGAAAAATAATATTTTCAAAGTAGTGTTATCTTTAGTCTATTAATTTATTAGGTTCATATACTTAAATCTAATCAAATAATAGTATGTACTTCACCTTTAAATAAAAAGCAAATATTTATACTTATGTACCTTTTTTAAATGTTTTTATAGATGAAATGCTTGAAGCTGAGAATCGAGGGGTGGCGGGGAGGGTGGCAGATCTGGAAAGAAAAGTACTGGAACAAGGAGACGAACTTGTATGCCTTAAGGTATGTTAAAAGTGAGAAGTTGACAGAAATTCTTGACAATGTGGTGAATAAATAAATTATAAATACACTTGTTATGCTTTTGTAGACTTTAATTATTTGCCATTGAGCTTAGAAATAACTAAAGTTTATTCTATAATTGTTTTAGGCCACCTTAGCAGAAGTCCTCCGCCGACTTAACATCCTAGAAGGAATGAGAAGTATTCCTACTACCCCTTCTACTCCCTCTACCCCAGTTAGGATAAATGGAACAGGATCTTTCAAGGACATACTAAGGCAAAAATCCACTAGTTATTCAGCTTCAAAAATTGAAAATACAAATAGAGAGAGAAGGTAAATAATTTTAACTTTATCTTCAATATCCATTTCTTTGTATAAGTATGTATTGCGTTATAATAAGTAATTTTGCAGGTATACAGGGTCTTCTCTACCTCAAAGACGTGCCGTCCATTACCAGTCCACGGGTAGTCTTCATTCAGATAGTCAGAGCTCAAGTAGTGTAAGTCCAATACCGTCTCCCTCCCCGAGGTAAGCACCGCCAAATTAAAATTGTAAATTAAAAAAGTTAAGGGTAAAATTATTTTTTTTATATTTGCGTAAAAAAATATAACCTTTTTTTTTGTTATAGGGCCACTCCTCTACCTCTAAATGGCAGAAGACCTTTGTCAGTAACAAGTACCAGGTAAGTCAGAGTAACGTAATTTATCTAACATAGCTAGTCAAAAGGTTTAAAATAAGCCTAACATACAGAGGGTGTTATGAAATTGACACTATATATTTAAATCCGAATATGACAACATTCAAAGGAAAATTATGTTTAAATGTCGCATCACTACAATAAACCAGAATATTGACAATTTGTTTTTTTGGTATTATGCCTTGGCCACGTTGCCACCACATATATACATACACTATATTTCTAATATCATAATTCAATGATGACACCACTGTAAGCAGATCGGAAATTTGCTTCTTCCGACTTTCAAAATATTTTTACAAGCTTTTATCTAAATTCACCCGTTTAGTTCGGGTGTGTACAGTTTATGGTCAAATAAAACTAAGTAACCAATATTTTACATACCTGAAATACCTTATTCCTGGTATTGAACCGCGATTCGTGCAAAAAAGGATCATGCACTTTTTTCTACCCATCTTGAGACACAAGTCGCTAACAATAACAAAATGTCTGGTAAAGTTTTATACCTAAATTCGCACCCAAAACTTAAAAATAATATCCACAATCACACACGAAACATCCGAACGAATACAACGTAAAAAAAGCTGGAAACGACTACAATTTACAACCTAACAAAAAAAATGTCTAAAGTAAAGTTTAATAAATATTAACACCCAAAACTTGGAAATTATAACAACACACGAATGAACGAAACAAAAGATGGCGACTAATAAGAATCTAACGGCGAGCCGGTTCTGTTCAAGAGACCTTGGGTTCTGTTTACGTTCTGTTAGAAATCATGTGGGTTGCCTAATTTTTTCCCTACTGCGCAAGCGCCACGGCCCCCAACTCAGGTTATTTTGAATCGCACGATGGGTGTATTCTTGCTTCGTGCGGCTGCTTGTATTGGCAATATAGTGTATGTATATATGTGGTTGCCACTGGAGAAGTTCTAAAAAAAGAGTGTTTCTCTAGGATACCCAAGGAGTCACCCATTTAAATATAATGCGTCAATGCTATAACACCCTGTATACATCGAAAGTTGAATTTAAAAATTTAGGTATTTTTGTCTTTTCAGCAGTAGTTCGGGAACCTTAACTTCAAGTAATACCACCCTACATAAGAGATGGAGTTCCACCGGAGACTTCAACCAAAGCGGAGTTACGGGAATGCAAAGCAAGTAAGTAGAAATGCTTTAAAACATTATCAGCCGCATTCACTAAAGTGGTTTAAATCATCGATATTTAGATCCTATAGTCTTCCTTCTATTTTCACCGTGGAATTATTGTGAATGCCGTATGGTGCCTTTTGTGTTAATTTTATTTTTTTATAATTAAATCGTTTTACCGATAGATAATTTTACCGAGATGTTGTTGAAAATACAGTTTTAGTTTTATTAAAGAACACAGTACGTACTAAGATATATTTTTGAATGATAAAAGAGATTTGGACTTACATTATCTTTATTAATTTTAAATCATAACGTTTTCTGGAGTTACTTACCAGTTGAAAAGATGTGATTTAAAATAAATAAAGACAATGCAATGCATCCAAAAAACATCATTGCATGACTCCAACCTTCAAAGATACATTTTTCTTTATAATATAAAAAGACAAAAAAAAATGTATAATACAAAACTTAGTTGACTTATGTCGAGTTGTATAAAGATTTTTAACCACAATTAACTAACCAGCAAGTCAGGCACCTTTGATGGTGAGTAAATAATGCCATTGACAGGCCTCATTTATGTCACAGCCAAACTTGCTGGTTAGTTAATAATTCTGGGTAAAAATCTGTATGCAAACCAACATTATTTTGGTTTTATCATTTTAACTAACCCAGAAATGTGAGTTTAGGACGGTTTTAAATTTAGAACCATTTAGTGAATACGGCAGTTGCAAAAAAACCTTTTTACCTATATTATTTTTGAGCTAGTTTTGCACACATAACATTAATGTATACAGGGTATTAAATTTTTTTGAAATATTACGAATATTTTAAAAACTACTAAATATATAGTGGGTTGAATAAAGAAAAATCATTTTTGGTTAGCTTAACCGCGTATTAAAAAGACAAAATTTAATCAGAAGCTGGCAAGGCCTGCATGTTTGCACAAAATTATCTTAGATTTTGCAAGAGATGGCCGCTGTCAGTTGCCAGTTCTTGTAAAATATAAGGTTATTTCGCATAAATACGAAGTTGGCCTTGCCAACCTCTGATTAAATTTCGTCTTTTTAATACGCGATTAAGCCAATCGAAAACTATATATTTTTATGCAACCCGCTTATAATCATTTGAAAATTGGTACATTCATATACATAATTAAAAACGGCACACCTAGAAAGAACCCGTTTCTGTAGTTACTGTACAGGGTTAGTGAGAAAAAATATCTACTCTTATTTTAAATAGAACGTCCCGTATATTTTTGAGGAATAAAAAAGTCTCAAATTCAAGGATATAGTGTGTAATAAATGTATTTCTTCTGACGAGCTCTGTACAATTAAGGAAACGGGTTCGTCCTTCTCAGGTACATAATTTTCACTAGTTTTTAAAATTATTGCACGTTCCATACTTTTTTGACACCATGTATACACCATATTTAACTATTTTGTTTGTCACCGTCTTATTATTACTTTTTATATCATTTTTATAGCTTTTTTTTCCTTATTTTTAGGTTTTCCACCAAGTCATTTTTAAATCTTTTTAAGTCCAACAATAATTTAGCCACACCTCACTATAAACATGGGTATGTTTTTTTTATTTTATATTTACCTATTTAGTTTAATCATTTTTCATTGTTTCAATTTTATATTTCGCTGACCACGTACGAGTTATTTCTTAAAAATCATGTTTTTTATTGCTTTGCTTAAGTTTTTTTTAATTCAAAATTCATTCATAATCATCAATTACATGTTTCGTATCATGATTTCATTGTGTTTCTCTAAGGGATCTCGGGCACTTACAAATTTTTAATTGAGAAAAAGATTATTTACTTGATGGACCTAACCTCAGGCCAATTCCCATAGAAAAAGTATTTTTCAATCAAAGAGCTATTGTTGTGCGAACACGATTAAAGACACATTTGCGATCTAAAAGTCTCCCACCCTTAAAAGGGGGGATCAAACGGGACACGCGGGGTAGTAGATAAAATGGAGGGGACACTATGTACTGGTAAAGTGCTTTGGCAACAGTTTATCAGGTCACAAACTGGCCGATTTTTTTCTCACCTGTGAAATTTATGATGCAATTTTATAGGAAAACGAGTAAAAATACTAATATTTTATAGTATTCTTCTTTTATATACTTGTCTGTTCCGTTTTCCCCTTTTCAGAGCTATTTTAAATGAACAAAAATATAACCCAATGCAATAAAATATTTTTACAACAAAAACAAAAAACAATTAGGTATTTATTTTTAAAGAGAAAAATTAAATTAAAAATTTTAATTGAAACATTTTTTATGGAAGAAGTGTGAGAATTTATAAAAAAAAATAGTGCGGGAAGAAACGAGAATGCTTTATTATGAATATACAAGACTGCACTTAAGAAGAAGTATTTCAAAACCTAAGCATTTGCACCAAAAACTGCTCTTGGATCTACGCTCTTATAATCATTTCTGAAAAAATCATCACTTTTGGCGTGGTGAGCGATATTTACTTTATTTTTAATACCATGCCCGAAAAACGCTGGTTAGAGTCATACATACGTCTTATGTTAAAATTTTGGATTTACACCAATATTCATATTCGTCACAAATATAATTTTTTTTTTAATAAAGAGCCATCTAGGAATATCAAAAAAAAATATTTACAAAAAAAATTTAATCCAACCATGCAGAGAGGGAAAGGTGATAATTTAATTTTCGAAATTTGATAGTAGTAAGGTGAATTTTAAACGAAATTTGTGCGTGGCCCCGAAAATTTTTCGCCAGCAGCGCTTTTCCTCCTCCTCTAGGTACAATATCATAAAATACATGTAGTCCCGACTGTTCCTTTCTCCAGAAAAAAAATGTGGCGTGGTTACAAGTGCGCGAAGGCCTTAACCATCCGTTAAAAATTTCGCGTAAGAGCAATTTTTTTTTAATGTGCACCTTGTTCTTCTAACAAATTATCGTTTAATTGTTGTTTAATTTTTTTGCGATGTTACCTTGATAATTTTACAGTGATCAGTCAAAAACAAAGACCGAAATATAATCATTTAATAGATATGCAACGAGCTTCTGTAGCGTGAGGTGTAATTAGCCTTTTATTAGACAAATTCAAATAATGACGTGACACACGATACAGCCGCATAGTTCCTATCTATTATCATATGGTTAATAGGGAATGGCGGTAATAAAAATGTTTATATTGACTTGCTGTCATAATACCGGGTGTCCCATTAATGGCCACCGGCCGTATCTCGGAAACTATTGGGCATAGAAACTCGGGAAAAAAAAATGATAACTAAAGTGGCCATGAGCGAAAATCCTGGAAATAATTTTTAAGTTCCGCATTTTGCCGCAAGAGGGCGTAATTGAAAAGTAAATTTTAAAATTTTACATATCTCTGAAAATTCCACATTAAGGTATATCTTTGGTAACACCATTAAAAAGCTTGGACAATTATGCATGAAAATGGTCTGCGTTTTTCTCCTCAGGCATACCGTTCCTAATTAAAATAATTAAATTAAATTAGCTCTCCTATTTATTATTAACATTTATAATGAGAAATTTTGTTTTATAAAAATTGTTGGAAATGACCACCTTTACTTAATAGGCAAGCTTCCGCCCCGCCCGTTTAATTTAATTTAATTATTTTAATTAAGAACGGTGTGCCTGAGGACGAAAACGCAAGAGACCATTTTTATGCAGAATTGACTAATCCGAAATAATATCCACATGGAAAAATATCAGTGGTGTCTCACATGGGACACCCGGTATGTACAAGAATACTGAGATGGCTCTCGATTGCATCTTATGTAACACTATATCCTATCAACGTTATAATGTTACAGACTTTTGTTTTAACACTCTGTAGTGTTTTATAAATAGCTTTTTTACACTCGCACATATATTATTTAGGAGACCTATGTATGTCAGGTTGCAAAAAGAATTTTAATAATAATTCACTAACCAGCAAGTTTGGCTGTGACGTACAGGACATTAGCAGAAATTAATTTTCTTACAATCATACTGGCTAGGTTACCGTAATTTTTTAGTATACTAATCAGACACCTTTGATTGCGAGTACTTAATGCCTGTCAACGTTAGTTATGTCACAGTCAAATTTGCTGATTAGTTAATTCTGGTTAAAAATCTTTGTGCAACCCAACAATGTAGTAATGTGGAGTGGATAAAAAAAATATTTTCAAGCAAAAATAGTAAGTTTAATAAATTATCAGTGTAATGAACTATGTATCAGACCAAATACCGTCATAATTGTGTACACATAAATCTTTTAACAAGCTTAGACATTTTTATTTATATTATTACAACGCTCTACTGCTCTACCTAAAATAAAAAAAAGTTACAATACAAACAGCAATTTGTTTATTGTTTCCCATTCTGGTAAACATATTCGTCCTTTAGCCGCAATACGAACACGGCATTTCACGGTGGAACATCACCATATTGGTTTTTGATATCAGCGATAAAAGTGATAAACAAGTTAAATTTGAGTTGCAAATGGCAAATACCGCGAACAACAGCAAAGGGTGGTTATATTTTTAATATCCTTTAGTTTTAGAGTGTTTTTAAAACGTGCAAAATGAACAATAAAGTAAATGGTGTGCCACATAGGCTTCGATTCGATAAAAAAACTAGGTATTTTTTTAATATCGAGGTTATATTTTTATATTTAACATTTGTGGTTAATAATTACACATTTTTTACGGCATATTGTATTTAAGAATTAAGAAATTTACAGTCAAATTGATAAAATGATAACACAAGTTTGTAAAATCATAAAAATCTACAAATTATTACCGCTAATTTAGTATATTATAGAAATAATTTCGCCTGGAGCTGGTAACCTTGAAGAATTAAAAAAATAACTTTTGGCGAATATTCTAATAATTCATGGACTGTCAAATGAAATCAGGATTTAAAAATTTGTATTTTTTTACTAATCTAATAATTCTCTTTAAGGACAAAAGATGCTGTATACAATGAAGAAGAAAAGACGGTCAAAATATTCTTAAGGGGGAGACCGGTAATACTATACGCCCCCATAGAACTAGCGGAGAATTACGAACTTACCAAGGTGTGTATATTAAAAATGTTAAGTACAAGCGCGGTCAAAAATATCAACCATCTAACCCACAATTAAAGCGACATTATCACAAGAAAGCCATTAATGAGGAATCTAGACTGTGAATTAGATCGTGGATTTTTTTTTGTCACTGCGGGGTAAACGTTTCTTTATCGATTTGCCATTAGTGTTCCCGGGTTAATTATATTTGTTTAATGTTTTTTTTAGTTACTTAATTTGTCGATAAGGGTCAAATAAATTTAATGACAGAATGTTCATTAATCTTTTGACAATAGCCAATGATTATTCTTTAACCCCTGAACAAAAAATATATCAGTAATATACAGGGTGAACCCAAAATATAAAAGCAACCTAAGCAAGTAACATTAAAATGTTAATCACTAAGTAGACCTTTTAGATATAAGGTTTTATTAAACTAGATTACGGGTGATCAAAAGGTCAAAAGCCAAGACGATATATGTATATAAGACCTACTTTAATATTTAATTAATATGGGTTGATGTATTTATTATTGTTAAAGGTATCAACTGCTCCACTACAAAGACTTAAACTCGATTGGGTGTATGGCTACAGGGGGAGGGATTGTAGATCAAACCTGTATTTCCTACCTACAGGTGAAATGGTATATTTCGTAGCTGCCGTAGTAGTTCTATACAACGTCGAAGAACAAAACCAGAGACACTATTTGGAACATACAGATGACATCAAAAGGTCAGTATTATTCGCATTTTTAAAGTGTTGCAAATGTTAAGAACATAAACATACAAAGTAAACTCCTGAACAAAATAAACGCGAAAACATAAATTTTCCACACATATTAAGATTTTTAAATTTTTTTAAAACTCCTCGCGGTACCTCCGTTAATTAAACATCGTATTTTAGCTTGGCAATTCATCCAAACAAAATGCTCATTGCCACAGGACAAAGTGCGGGGAATGACAAATTAAATGGTAGGGTAAGTAAGTTATAAATGTATTTAATACTATACATTCCCCATACATCTCTATCCAAAGGAATAAGTTTTGGGTTCTTCTTTATCGACTCTACTTTTTAGCCCCACGTAAGAATATGGAACGCCATATCTCTCCATACCCAAGCTGTAATTGGCCTGAACGATTTTGACGTTGCCGTCTGTTGCTTGTCGTTCTCCAAAGCAGACGGAGGCTCGCTATTAGTCGCCGTTGATGACGCCACGGATCATACTATATCAGTCTGGGACTGGCAAAAAGGGGAGCATGGTTACAAAATCACGGAAACCAAGGTAGGTTCTAAAAAAACTAAGATTTCATCCAAGTTTCTTAAGAGATCTGATATAACTTTTAATTTTTCTATTTTTTAGTGTTCTGTAGATACCATAGTAGCTGCAGAATTCCATCCTTTGGATAAAAACACTATAGTTACCTGTGGGAAATCCCACATAGCCTTTTGGAACCTAGACGCGGGAGGAACCTTGTATAAAAGGATGGGTATATTCGAGACCAGAGATAAACCAAAATACGTTACTTGCGTGGCGTTTTTGCAAAGTGGTGAAACTATTACTGGTATGCAAATATATATTTTTTTAATTTTAAAACTGCCAGTCAAAATAAGAAGTAGTCTTGTCAGCTTTTAACTATATTTTTTATATTTAAACTCCGATTTTATATTCGTTTTAATGGAGTTTTAACATATTTTTAAGGTGATTCCAGTGGTAACTTAGAAATATGGGGTCGTGGAACCAACATGATATTTAAAATGATCAAAAACGTCCATGAAGGAGGTATTTTTTCCATATGTGTCCTGAAGGATGGAAGTGTCATAACGGGAGGGGGCAAAGATGGCCGGATTGTACAATTTGATTATAATTTAAGTAGGACTGGAGTTATTAGTGAGGTAAGTTGTATGTAATATATATTTAATTAAATATATCTATAGAAAAAGTTATTTTTTAGATTGAAGGACACTATGGAGGTGTGAGAGTGATATCTGAAGGTAGAGGTTCCCAACTTCTTTTAGGGACCACTAGAAATTGTATCCTTAATGGTACCCCAGAGTTAGGATTCCAGCCTATTATATTAGGTTAGTTAGAAAAAGTGATTTGTCTTACAAAAACTTAAAAGTCGGTAGTTTTTTTTTATATATTGCCTCATATAATTACTTTTTTTGGGATATATGTTTAAGTAAATGTATTTTCTAGGTCATACCGACGACCTATGGGGCTTGGCCCCCCACCCTAGTATACCTCAATTTGCCACCGCAGGATATGACAGAGTGTTGCAGTTATGGGAGTCTATGTCCCATAGTATCTTGTGGAGCAAAGACATTGGGGTAAGAATGATAAAATTTGGTACCTATTCAAATGATGAAAATTTTTTTTGGGGTCTCTTTTCTATACTACTATAAATCTTTTGGAAACTATTACCAAAAGTACCAATTTTCGGACTGTACAGTGAACAATTTTTTTTTAGGAGCAAGCTCAGAGTGTGGCTTTCTCTCAAGACGGTGCGGTAATCTTGGTTGGCTGTGTCAATGGAAAGTGGATGATTTTTGACTCACAAACAAGAGAATTATTAGGTATAAAATCTATCAATTATTCCATTATTCCATATGCAAGCACTACCTTATTACAATTATTAAGATCAATTTTTTTAAAACTTTTTTTTACCTTTTATAGGTCAACACGCCGATGGAAATGAACCAATTCAAGTAATAAGTTTTTCTCCTGATGGTACCATGGTAGCTCTCGGGTCCAGGGACAACCAGATCTATGTTTACCAGGTCTCTGATGATGGTATGAAATATAGTAGAGTCGGAAGATGTTCGGTAAGCAACAATAATAGTTTTTTCCTCAAATCTTCTTAATATACCTACTAAAGGGTAGAAAAATACATTACTTTCTTTAAAACTATATAGGTATAACATTAAGATATCAAAATCAGTTAATAATATAATTTTTAGGGTCATTCCAGTTTCATAACACATCTGGATTGGGCCACAGACAATCAAACTTTGAGAAGCAACTCCGGAGATTATGAGTTGTTATATTGTAAGTACAGTTTCGCTGTTTTGATGGACACATGTAAAACTTCTATAAAAATTAATTTTTTAGGGAATGCTGGCACCTGCAGACAAATCCCTCAAACAAGTCTGATGAGGGACGTCGAGTGGGCATCGAACACCTGCACTTTGACCTTTACAAGTCTGGGAATTTGGCCCGAGAACGCCGACGGAACAGACGTCAATTTCTGTGACAGGAGTAATGATAAAAAATTGATGGTGACTGCTGACGACTTTGGAAAAGTGAAGCTCTTTAGTTATCCGGTCATACAACCAAAGGTACGTAACAAATACGATCTCTGGTGACTGTTTCAAAAGCTCTCTTGACGTTATTAGTAGTTGAAGGTTGGAAATTGTTGTTATGACGTTTTCATGACATGTAGGTAACTGACAAGACTTAAAAAAATTACATGATAACCGAATAGCTTTGTATCACCACATTAACACATCAAAGATAGCATTCATTCGCCGACATTATGGCGTTAGTATTAAACTCCCAAATCATAATATATTACTTTTTTTTAGTCTCTCTGTCACGTCTACTCAGGTCATAGCAGTCACGTGACAGCTGTCAACTTTTTACACGATTCATCGAGGGTGGTTTCAATTGGTGGAAAGGATACAGCCGTTCTACAATGGATTGTCTCTTAAGGGACACGTTTTTTCGAAACCCGTCATTTGCTTATACTTTAAGTAAAAATGAAAATACAGCTTTAACTGCTTTGAAATACAGGGAAAATCATAAGTCAATCATCAAAGCTGTGAATTATACTGATTTCGTTTAATAAATTGGCGCTTTAGATTCAACTGTATAGAGTATTAGGTATATCACAAACACTAATTCTGTGGCTTGTATCTGTTAACTGTCATTGTCAAAGATTTGGTTTAAATAACAAAGAAATAAAAGCGTGGATTGCTTTTTGGTTTTTCCTGTATAATACTGATGTATGTAAAGAATTGAATAAAGAGGCCTTACTATTATACACTTACTATGCTAGTGTTTGTCTATTTTATCTAGCACAACTACAATTTTTTTAAAGTGTTGTGTTTTTAGTCTCTTTAACATAAGAAAATATGCATATTTAACTTCAGTAGAAATAAAGAGTATAAAAAATAATCAAAGTACTTTTTTCTTGATCAAAACATTTCATTACACAATATAAGTACATTTTTGTGTATACTATGAAACGACAAAGAAACATTATTTTTCAAGTTACTTTTTAAAATATGTGATATAAGTTTATAATAACTAATTACATTCAATTTTTTTAAATTATTTTTCAACAGTTAAAAAACGGTAGTCATATTAATTAATTGTAAAAGTCTTACTATTTTAGTTCTTTCCTCGATCAATAAATGGTAAATTTTTCAAACTTTATTTACCTGTGTTCGCCATTCTGGTCTTAATAGTTTCATTGTCTAAATTTTTACCTTATTATTTTTATGTTGTATAAAACTGTCTTTATTTTAGAACACGTTTTTTTTTTAAATTTAAAGCTGATGGTACATAACTATAATAGTTTACTATATATTTAAAGAAAGGTATAAACACTGTTATTATATCGATATCTCCTATTTCGCCTAATCTAAATTGTGCCACATAATGTTATAGAAGTTGTTTTAACTTAACACATTACACTTCTTATTTTATTTATATGTATACTTATATATTTTTTTAATTGTGTATTCTTCGTAAATTGTTTGTGTGATAATAAAACTACTCTTATACTGTAATTTTGTGTATTAATTTGATTTAAAAAAAAAACCGTTTTATAGCTAGGAAGCTATAGTTAGAAATATACTGACCAAAGAACACGGACATTAGCTGCTTTCTTACGAAAACCCCTTTTTTACGTAAAATTTTGCTAAACCAAGAAGTAAGTCTCAGA
Organism: Polydrusus cervinus; assembly: GCA_935413205.1. Taxonomy (NCBI): domain Eukaryota; kingdom Metazoa; phylum Arthropoda; class Insecta; order Coleoptera; family Curculionidae; genus Polydrusus; species Polydrusus cervinus. The sequence goes on from OW284514.1 coordinate 2,849,917, forward strand.
TGGTAAAGTAATCCGGTTCCTTAGCAGGGGCAAAACATGTAAGATCGTGACTTAGTTGTAACCGGCTACCGACTAAGAGAAAAGGTTACGAGCATCAAAAACTTACCTTTGTCAGCATATTTAATTTCGTTTTTATAACATTAAAAGTGTACAGAAGAAAATAGCGACACGGACATCACGATATCCGGACATTTTGGAAAAACGGCGGGAACCACAAACTAGGACTAGGCACTTTCTCTTACTTTCGACACACTTCCGTTCAGTTATTTGGGATTGAGATGTTAAGTAACATTCTTAAGCTTTTCGATTTAAAAGATTTCTACATTTCAGGATTTAAGGAATTGTCAAAATCAGCTGATTGTCATTGTCTGTAGTGTCAAAAAGTTTCGTATGGAGATTTTTATCCAAATATGTTTTTGTTTGAAATTTTTTGAAAGAGGAGCGATAAAGCAGTCTAACACCGATAAGAAAGTTATGGCTGTACTAGTTCGTAATGACTCATATATATACAGTGAAATTTTTTTGTAAAAAACGATAACACGTTAAAAATTAGACGTAGAATAAAACCATAAAAAATGGAGTGAAAATTTAGGATTTATTTGAAAACGAGGCGAATGCCGAAATAGAAGAAGAATCAGGTCTAACTATAGCCTAATATGTGGGAAGAACAATCGATGGGGTCACAAACATTGGAAATCTTGCGTCAAGGCGTTTGGGCTTCGATTACAGGGGGCTGGTTCTATGATCCGAGCCAAAACTTATTTTGTAATACTTTTCACTTGTACGTGTGGCTCTTTTTATTATGTCTACCCTTCAGCTTTTATGTGGTAAGTAATTTTCTTTTGACCAAATTTCTTATTTCTTTAAAGAATGTATTGTATTCTCACCACCTGTTAAACAGTTTAGTTTAGAATAGAATAGGTCACAGTCATAATTAATTTATTAATTATCAAGTGTATTTTTAGATTCTTTAGCAGGTTCATAAGCTTAGCCTTTAAGTGCCTTTCTTAATAAATTGCCAATAAATTTCAAGGTGTCTCACTAAGTCCATGACCTAATTTCACACAATAGATTAATTTGTAAAGAAAATAGCACATTAGGTTACACTGAAAACAGTGATAAAATGTAAAATATATGGATTTTATTTTTTATAAATTTTTCTTAGATTTGTAGCTAAAATAGTGATACGTTATATACAAGGAACTAAGGTTTATCCCCAGGGCAAGGATACCCATTGGGATAAAGGATTATTAGAATATAATCCAGTGGTATGACATGCTGCTTTTTGCACTGAACTTTATAGGATACTGAAAATTAAATTAAAAATATTTATTTAAACCTAATAAAATTAGTTTTTAATATGAATATGGGTATTCACATGAAGATAATAAAGTTATAACTAAATAAATTTAAATAATTTTTTTCTTTTGTTTTAGTATTTTCCTCCAAACAAATTAATATGGTACTTTTACTGTATTTTAATAGCAATTGGACTAGGGGCAATTAAATTTGGAAATTATTTTTTACACTTCATTTACGATACCACTGAATGTGTCACAGAAACCTTTGAAGATGGACAGAGTAGCTTAAAAAGGTAAGCAGACAGGGATAGGGTAAAGACGAACCTAATATCTCAAGAATCAGTAGTTAAAATTTTCAATCAAAGAGATTTGAGAAGTAATTTTTTGGTCATTATACTGAATTTTTTTGAGTCAAAAATGTAACCTTTATGTCCCTCCCCCACCAAGGAAAGTGTTCACATATATTTGTTTAATAATTTTAGAGAAGATGAAGGAATTGAGCTCCAAGACCTATCAAATAAAGGGGCTAAAATAATTCGTTTAGGCAATGTTGCCATTTTAGCTAGGTATGTCAAAGTAGCTAGAAAGGTAGTTATGGTTTGACACAGTCTTGGTGGTAGCTGCATGAGACATTTAATATGTTCAGTAAAAATAATTGAAAAATTAATTTACAACCTTACAAACTGTAGTTTTCCTAATACAAAGATATTATATAAAAGAAAATCATTATAATTTTAAATAAGCATGAGTTGATAGTTTTTTGAGATGCACTAGTACACTACGTACCTTTTCCAGCAACATAAATTGTTGTAATAAGAGATGCACCTTGCCATATACACATACAGGTCTGGTCAGAATTTCCTGGGGTTCCCAGTTCATTAAGAAGAAGTGAGTAACTAAAGAATTATGCACACCCAAAGAATTGTCTGTCAGACCTATATACAGGGTCTTCCTTAATGATATGCCAATGTATAAGAAAACACACTCTGAAATATCATCATTCAGGGACACCCTGTATATTTAACTATGGTTATGTAAAATAATTTTTTCGCACCTGAATGTTCTGCTTGCACCCTTGATTAAATTCAACTTTTTATCCACATATTAATCCTTTTTTAAAGCTGTATTTTAATATATAACTTTTAGGTCTGACGATGCGATTGAACTGCAAGAAATTTCAACAAAAAATAACAACGAGCCAGCAGCGGGATTAGGTACTCTGGTCACATTATCAGAAACAAGAGTACTGCCTAGCACAGATAGTCTAGAGTCTTCTGATTTCCAGCAGCTAGATGGCGCGGAGGGGGCAGCTAGAAAACCAACTAGTACAATAGGTAAGTCTAATATAAGTATACATTTTTAATAAAAATGTTTTATAGAAACACAACTACCTCTGGACCGATTTTTGGGTTAAATAATAATATGTATCTGCTTTCTTTATCTATACAGAGGTTGTTAATTAAAAATTGTTATAATATCAATTGAATATTTTTGAAGTTTTCATAATGTCAGAAATAATTTTTCTGCATCCATACAGTTTCATCAAGAAGTACATCAAATACATATTACTCTACTGCGTCCAATAATGGACTTTTTCACTATAATCAAATTTATGCTATTCAGCACTAAGATCCTGAACTAAAACCTATTAAAAATATGTTATCTCAATAAGAACAATATTCCTAAAGTATCACAAACCTTTTCTAGAAACAATTAAAAACACGGCGCTTAAGCATGAAGGTTAAAAACATACGATAAGAAGAAATATACGTCATCCTATTAATCGCTAATTTCTTTTATTTGTCAGTCGTGCGCCCGAATATATTGTTATCTTTGTTTCGATAATTTAAATAGACAAAAACAGTTTAGAAACAGGAAACCAGACTCTTGACGTTGTGATGTCGGTCGGTAGTTTCCCGTGTTTTTATTATATTTTTTTTAAATTCATGGTCTAGATCTTAAGGCAGAAGTTCACAGAAAAAATTCTTCAGAAAGTAGTGACTCGGACATAGCGCAAGCCGAAGCACCCATAGATGTGATAGTTCAGGCCCACCAAAGCAAGGAGCAGAAATCGAAAAATTCTGGGAAAAAACGGAAGCGATCAAAAACCGATGGATTTGTTGCTATTAATATAAATAATGAAGCTGAGGGATCTAGTCTAAGCAAATTTTTCCCACAAGGTAAATCTATATAATTTATTATATTTATATACAAGCCATCAGGTTCAATGTTAACGAGATAAAATGTTTTTTTATTCATTTTTAGGTAGTACAGAGTCACAAGATCAAGATGGCGACCTGATAGTTCACCAACGTCCATCTCTACAAAGTGTAGAGTCGGAGGAAGGTACATCTACTACTTTAGCAGAGAGCAGCGGTAGAAGGCACTCAAATTTTACAAACAGTAGTTTGAATTTTATTCCCATGGCAATACAGACTGAAATAAAGCCCACTGGAAGTTTGGAATTAGGTTGGTATACATGTAATTATGTAAATAATTATTACATGGTTTTAAGGATACATGCACTTCTCTTATGCCCCCCCCCCACACACCATAGTTTAATAATAAAAAAAACATGTGAAAGTAATTATATAAAAGCTTTGAAATTTTAAGGTTATATTGATAAAAACCCCAACCAAGCCTTAACATCGGAAGGTTTTTACTTTAAACCGAGAACCAGAGATGGCGTGAGACGTTTTCGGTCTGCAGCCTTGGAAACGTGCTGCCCCCCGCCCGCTCTGCCGGCCAATACAAACAGTCTGGAAGTTATTGGGTGTAAAAATAATAAAAATCCTTTACCCCCTCCCAGTACTAGTTTGACGCGGAATCAACATTTGAATTTGTGTCAGTATTATGGTAAGTATATTTTTTTTCAAGTTTCATATTGCAAAAATGATCTTAACCTACTAAACTTAAGTATAAACATTATAAAATGTAAGAAACATGTTTAAGGGAAAGTTAATTTTTCGAATTTTTATAGGTTCTGAAATAGTGTATCCGATAGCGGAACAGTCAGACGAACATCAAACGTCACATGGTCCTGATACTGACATTGACTCGCTGACTCATGCATCTGACTCAGATTTTGAGGAAACTAATCAGGGTAAGATTAATTAATAAATTTCTGGTCAAAATTAACTAAACGTTAAAAATTTGTCTGGTTTTTGATGCTATATTTTGTCTGAACTTGATCCGATTTCAATCATTTTTTGTTGAATTAAAGGTTGGTTTCTTAACAATGTCTTAGTTTTTACTATTTGTGATAAAAAGTTAATTTTCGTTTTATACCGGGTGTAATAAAATGTTTTTTTTTGAAAATTTCTCATTCTGTTTTTTTATAAAATAAATATAGCTTCTAATATTTGGTAAATTTATGATGTGTTAAGTTTATCCGCTAGTTTAGTTGCAACTACTATATGCCGATGCGATACAAGATTTGATGTCACACCTTACTTATGCGATCTTTATTGTGTTTTTTATAGCCTTATCCCTCCTTTTCTTTATTTTTAACAGGTAGTCATTCTCCACTTCTCTTTATTAAAATGAAAAAACTGAAGAACATACCTTATCAGCGTCCTAAACTCCAAAAGTCCTCTGATGACAATATCGAGCGGCACAGTGGTACGTCCAAAGATGCTTTGATCGATCCGGAACAATCAAACTCTAGCATCACCGAGATTCCTCAAGACATACAGGTCATTTTTTTTACAAGTTTACCTATTCACAGTTTCTTGCGTTTCTTGTGCTTATAAGTTCTGGACGCACGCGATCTGATGATTTTTCTATATTTCAATTTCAATATTTAAAGGATGTTTTTTTCTCTCATCGTTACCTATTTTTTCAGATATACATATTTATTCCTAGATTAAAATAGTTTTTTAAACTTTTATACAGGGCGATTACGCTACAGACAACGATATTAGCGATAAGAAACTAAGTGAATGCTCGAATTTATCATGCTCAAGTGATGATTTTCAAGAAAGCATGAAGATGAAATTGGCAGAATTGACGCTAAGTGATCTTGGAGCCGAGCAACTCAGCGACGCCCAATTTGCCACGAACGTGGATAGCGGCAGCATGCAGACATTAAAAAACAGTGATAGTAGAGGTAAGGGATTCGATATTATGTATTTTCCAGGGATAAGTAATAACCAGACTAATGTTAACATTTCAGGATAGACATCCTGCCAAATTTTTTTTTACCATTTAGTTCGAGATCAAATACCTAAATAATGAATAACTTTACCCTGACCTAATGCATTTTTCAAGGTAACAACTACGATATGACAGACTGTGCTAGTACCAGCATTCTACAAGGCGGGCAAAGGCACAGATCTAATGTAGTTAGGAGACAAAACGCCAAAAAATATAAAAGAAGAAAAAGTGACACGACCACAGTGCCTAAGAAAGGTAACTGTTGTTCTTTGGTGGAACTTGATTTGGATTGGTTGTTCGAGGGAGAAGCTGGTGGTAGTGGAGGGAACAGATTGTCACATAGAAAAGGTAAGAACATCCTCCTTCCTCTGTACCTTTTGTATGTTAATCGCAAAATATTTTTGTGCTAGCCCCATTAAAAAAAGACAATGAATGGTCAAGTACCACCACAGTCTCTTTAGAACAAGATGTGAGTAAGGTACTTCAAGAGACTGTGCCTGCAGTGCGAAGTTTGGGTGCAATACCGAAGAAAATGAATCATTCCCGCCTTTATCAGAGGGAGAGTGAAAAGAAACCGCCCAAAAGTGAATCGGAGAAGTGTAAAGCGTGTAGTAGGTAAGAATCTAAATATTTTATTCATCTGAAAACGACTGGAAATGCTGACCAGTTTAAACTATATGATTTAAAACAAGTAAACCAATGTCCAAAACTTTTCAATCATTCAAGAAACAGCATTGTCTCCACCATTTAAACATAACGAACGGGACCTAATATTGATCCTTGTGGAACTTCGCATATTATTTATTTTTCTATCCTCAAGCTGAATAAACATATTATTTTTTTTTGTTAAATAGATGCAAATCAGATACTGATAAGGGAAAATCTTTAAAAGAGAACAAAGTTACTCAAACTGGGAGGGTTAAAGATAGTCCCAGTTCAAGTTTGGAAGATCTTCATATTGATGTGGCCTCATCCAGCAGGAGAGAAAAAAGTGTCACGCCGAAAAGAGGTAAAATTTAAGTAGCTTGAATTAATTTTTAGAAGTATTTTTCTTTTAATTTTCTGTTTTGTTTGTGAAGAGAGCAGTCAATTTGTCGACGGAAAAAATATGGAGGTATAAAAAAAAATTTTAAACTGAATTTTCTCCCGCGTCATTTAAGAATATTTTTCTGTCAGAATTTACGGGTTTAAATATAACAAGGAATTTCTACTGGTAACTCTAATTCTAAAGTAACGAAAAAAAGTCTTCTTTATAAAAGTTTTTATTTGTAAAATAAATGAAAAATGGAGGAAAAAAAATACGAAAACATTATTTTAGTTAAACATACTAATTTGAGCACAAATAAAAACACTTTATATCAACAAAACAGATATAAAGTTACCTAAAGATCACTCCCCTTACTTAAAATGCCATAATGATTTTCAAGAAACGCTGAAACACCATCAAACGAAAAGCGAAGAAGCGTCATCTAGCGGCTCGAACAACGAACTGAGTACCCTCCTACCTCCCGCACCCCCTCTTCTTTCGGCCTTCCTTAATCCTAGGAGAGACTTACTAACAGCCAGCTGGGTTTCTGGTAAGTCTGTGGGCAAAATTTCACTTGGATTGGTTGGGTTCATGTTGGTAGTGGTTCATTTAATTAGTTTTTCATAAGGAAATTCATTCTTAATTGGTCTTGATTATATTTGCACTTCTTAGTAGGCTTACCAGACTTACTGCTAAGATTCAGCTGGATTTTTAGTGTGTTTGGGCAAAATTTCACTTAGTTTCTTGGGTTTATGTGGTAGTAGTTCATTTTTGCATGTAGTTAATATACTTACCGAAAGACATCTGGCTTTTGGTAAGTCTAGAAATTTGATTTTAATTATTACAAAGGCCAACAGGGTTTTTGGTAAGTCAGATCAAACGATAGTGCTAAGCTTACCAGAAACCATCTGACCTTTGAGGTTACGTTTTTATTGGATTATGGTCGTTATTAGAAGTAGATAATAATTTTTTGATCACTAAACTTACCAACATTCGGAAGGTATGTTGCTTGGTCCATGAGTAGTTTAAAATAGTTTGGTCTAGGTTAGATAAGCTTTGTTTTTGGTAAGTATTTGACACATCTAATAGGCCTAATAGAGATACCGGTTATGTTGTCAGCTGGGTGTGATGTGTGGTAAGTCTAGGATAACATTTAAATTAAGTTTCGTAGGTTTATGTGACAGTAGCTCATCATTTTGGGTTTATAGGTCTTTGTAGTACCATTCACATACTTACCAGTAGCCAGCTGGACTTGTTGTGAGCCTGTGGGAAAGATATTGAATAGTTTGATGGGTGAAATGTTACTAGATCATCATCCTATGCATGGGTTATTTCGTAGGATCGTCACACCGATAAACTGATGACTATTTTATAAAATATATTATACTTTTTAGAAAATTCTCCTAGAAATAGCCAGCGTAACCGTTTACGCCGCGCGAGAACTGGTGTCAAAAAATCCAATGTAGCCAAAAGGGAGAACGCTATAGCTATGTCTTTGTCTTCCGGCCAGGGCACTCACACAGCGAAAAATTTTAACGACACTAGTGACGGTGCTGTTCATTGCTTCATGGACGAGCATGGAAACTGGATTACTTATACATTTGATGATAAGGGTAAACATTTTGTTTATGTATCTCTATCGTCTTTTTTTCTCTATGTTATTTTCCTGGCTATTTCCCATTACTACCTCATAAATATTGAATTGTTCTAGTAACTAAATGTCGTAGTTAATAATTTCAATATTTCGTGTTTCTAGGACCGCCTGCAAACGCCGAGGCCAACACATCTCAATTGCCGACAGAAAGGAGATCAAGGAAACGCCGTTTGGGTCAGGATAACTCGAATAAAGCCCCAACTAACAACAATGATCTTTGGGATAGCAATGACAGTATTGGTGCTAGTTCGGTGTCAACTGTCATGGGATCTTCCAGGAATAACAGTAGGCCTAATATTGGTCAGGAGATGGTACAGTTAAGGTGAGAGGAGTTAGATTAATTTTTTTATCAAAATACATAATCTGGTAACTTGTAATAAGTAGGGCTTCTCGATTATAAAAAAAAAACGATTTTTTCCATTAAATCTGTTTTTAAAAATGTTATAATTGAATCGAAAAATCAATTATTTTAAAAAATTGATTAACTGAAAAAATCGATTAATCAAAAAAATTGATTATTCAAGAAAATCGATTAATCGAAAAAATTGATTATTAATCGGTTTGTCATAATCGATTATTTTCCCACCCCAAGTAACAATATGAAAACAAGTTTCATTTAAACAAGGATATACATAGTTTATGGTCAATTAAATAATTACCATCCTGTATATTGGTATATATTCGTTTCAGGGAACACACTAGACAAGATTTTCGCGAAAACCTAGCCAGAAACTTCTTCCGTCAAGCCCAGAACTGGGACTTGGAACGCCCAAGCCGACGTCACACTGCCCCCCAGGGCGTGACCCTCTCAGAACTCCACGACATAGCGACAGCAGCCAATCCCGACAATCCAGAAATCATCATGTTGGGGGAAAGAGAGGGGGGAAGCGGAACACCTACCCGGACCCAATTTAGGTTTATTAAAGTGGAAAATAACAGAGAAAAAACGTTACGGACTAAAAGCTATTATAAAGTAAAACTTTTACCGTGGAAAGTGACTTTAGATAGACTGGGTTTGTTGGCGATGTTAGACCGAAACCTGACTATAACTGAAACGATATTATCTGTGATTTTAAGTGTTTTAGTGTCGGTTTTAGGAGCAACTTTGTTATACCTCGACTTCTACAAAGACATTTTAGCTTTTATGTTTTGTTTTATTATTGCGAGCGCTCAGTATTCTCTTCTGAAAAGCGTACAACCTGACGCGGCTTCCCCTACGCACGGTTTTAATGGGGTCATAACTTACTCTCGCCCTATATACTTTTGTCTCTTTTCGTCTCTAATTCTTATACTGCATTATAACATATCCAGTCATGAACAAACCAAGCTCATCCTCACCAGAGACTTTCTTATAAGCTTTATCCTGTTCTTCCCTGTCCTTTTTTCTTTGGGCCTCTTTCCCCAAATAAACACGTTCCTTATGTACTTTTTAGAACAAGTAGATATTCACGTTTTCGGAGGAAACGCCATGTCCAACCTGGTAGGTTCATTCTACTGCGTTTTCCGCTCAATACTGTCGATAGTTATCCTCAACGGACTCGCCTACAGTGCATTAAGCGAAGTGAAATCCTCTCAGCATATACTTTTTTCTATTTTTTGCGCTTGCGCTGTTGCAGTGTGTTATCATTTAAGTCGAAGTGCCAGCGACGCTAGTCATATATGGAACTTGGTGAAGAAGCATCTTTGGTTGCCGGACTTATACAGGGAGCATGATAATTGCGTTAAGTTACCTGACGATGGGGCGGCGAAGGTTGAGGAAGGAGGGGCAGGGGACACTGATAAAAATAAAGGTATAAATGTCTTTGTCATATGTTTCCTATGATTTCGGTAATCTTGAATGTGAAATATAAAAAGGGTTTTCCCTTCCTTTATTAGATCCATCCCTAGACGCCTAGAACCATTTCATGGTTCATCAGGGCTAGGCAGTATTGCCAGATTCTTTTTACAGAAACCTTTCATACTCCTTTATTTTGTTTATAATTAAAGAATACTAAAAAAAACTATTTTCAAATCAAAAGTGACTTACAAAAAAACGCGTCTCCCTTAAAATATCTCCTCAAATCAAAAGTGACTTCTAAAAATAAACATGTCTCCTCCAAAATCTCTCCTCAAATCAATAGTTACTTTTAAAAAAATCGTGTATCCTCCAAAATCTTTTCTCAAATCAAAAGTTGCTTTTAAAAAAAATATTTCTTCTCTGATCAGTAACGTATCTTTTCTTTAAAATTCTTGAAATTCCCAGACCACAATCCTTCAACCCTTCACGATCCCAAAATCTACCCCAAATGCAAAAAAAAATAATATACCTTGTGGTTCATGAATCATGTTGTTTAAAATAAGTGTTTTAAGAATTGCATATTTCATCATTATTTTACTTATTTTTATTTAGTTGAGAAAGAAGTGGTCAACCCAAAAGAAGATCATGTGGATCCTCTACCAAAGAAACTGCAGGATACTGTAAATGGCCGCCTAAAAAATGATCTCATTCTATGCACTATTATAGGTTTGTATATTTATAAAATATCAGGGGCGCGTTTACAATCGTTTGTCGTATTCGACATCTTTCCAATGCGCATTCTTAAGTAGTGATGTAAATTTAAAAAAAAAATTTTCAAAACTCGACTTTAAAAAAAAAAAAAACGGGTATGTTTTTTTCTAAATTGTGTTTTTTTTTCACAATAATTAAAAATTTGTATTATCTTGTTTTTAAGATAAAGTGCAATCCACACGAAAATATTTTTACATTTGTCAATAAACATATATGTATTTAAAGAAAAAAACGAACATAAACCATCAACTACTATATAACACAAAAACCTTGTAGTTGCATTATACAAACAATGTAAAAAGAAAAAGGGTAATCTATAACATACAGTAAACAGTAACAACAGTAAATACTCTTTATATGCTCTATGTTCTTTGGTTTACTGAACAGGAACTTAAAATAGAACCTATCATTCTATCAAAGTTATCAACTAAATAGATAGAGAGGGATTTTTAAATGATGCCTTTATAAAAAAAAACGTGGATTGGTTTTTTTTTCAGGTGGTCAAAAAAACTGTTTTTTTACGTCACTATTCTTAAGCGAGATTCCAGAATCGAGTCCCAGAGCACGCACGACAAACGATTGTAAACGTACCCCCTCAGTGATAATACATATAGGTACCTATACAGGGTACTTTTTTTTAACTTAAATTTTTTGACGTCGACTGAGCTTCAATATAATTCAATTCTTTTTTTACAGCTATTCTAGTCTTTTCACTACACGTCAGTACAGTATTCACGGTACTTCAACCCGAACTGTGCCCAGTCTTATGGTCCATAGCTGCAGGCACGGGGTTTGTACTGCACTACATCATTCCTCAGTTTCGAAAACAGTTACCGTGGATGTGTATCGCACGGCCAGTGTTTCGTAGCCATGAATATACACAGTATCAGATCAGGGGGGCAGCTAAGATTATGTGGTTTGAGAGGGTGAGTTTTATTCAATTGTGTAAACTTTTTGGTTAATTTAAAAAAAAGGTATCATTGATTTTCTACATAGAATGTTCAGTTAAGAATGAAGGGCGCCCCTATCTTGAAAGTCATTGGTCGAAACTGATTTTTTTTTATTAGACATTCACTGAAAATATTTTTAATTTTATGATGTAATCAGATTTATGTTTTTGTGCTTAAACCATTTAACGTGTACAGCTGAAATTTGGCCTAATCTAGCATTTTAATATTCTTTATTTTTAGGTCTATGTTTACCTGTGTTTTTTTGAAAGAAATATACTCTACCCTTTGCTAGTCTTGTCAGTTTTAACAGAAGATTCGCCAAAGATCGCGAAAAAGTATGGCACATTCTTAGGTAAACCTATATTTATTTACTGCTGTACCATCTCCTAACACTAAAAGATACTGTTTTTAGGTTCTTTTATGGCCGTGGTATGTGGAATGAAATTCCTACGAAACAGCTACTCCGATCAAAACTGTCAGTACTTAATCGTAACGTTCACCGCTTTAATATCGAAGTTCGACTACCGGCACTTGGACGAAACTTTCTTATTCTCGTATTTTTTTATAAGCATCGCCTACTATAAGTTCCACGAGTTTCTGTTAAAGGTAATTTGTAAACATTTCCCTATGTTTTATTTATTTACCGCCCAATTTTTTTTTCAGATACAATTCGTCATAACCTACATAGCCCCCTGGCAAATCACTTGGGGCTCGGCATTCCACGCTTTCGCGCAGCCCTTCTCGGTGCCCCATTCGGCCATGTTGTTTTCTCAAGCTGCATTGTCCGCCATTTTTTCCACGCCTCTTAATCCGTTTTTAGGCAGTGCCATATTTTTTACCTCGTATGTTAGACCGGTGAAGTTTTGGGAGAGGGATTATAATACTAGAAGAGTGGATCACAGGTATTTATTTCTATATACAGGGTGTTTCTTAATGACGTGCTAATATTTAAGGGTGTAATTCCTCAGGTCATTGTATGAAGAAAAGTTCCTAAACGCCATTAAAGGACACCAGGACAATATTTACCATGCCACAATATTGTGGTATCATCAGCATCAGGTTATTATATGAATTAAACATACTAAAGGACCAAGAACTGAACCTTGAGACACACCACAGTCAATTTTTTTTTTATTTGTTACCATTTAACAGTACTACTTTCAGACAAATATTACCTTCTCCACGTCAATGATGTTCCTCAAAAGCCATAAACCGATAGAAGATTTCTAATTTCACTAAACAATAATGAACTAATTAAGTTTTTATGTTTTAGTAATACGCCACTCTCATCCCACCTAGACAGAAATTTGGGAGCGGATGACAACAATTTAAACTCGATTTTTTACGAGCACTTGACTAGATCTCTTCAACATTCCTTGTGTGGTGACCTAGCAATGGGACGGTGCGTATCGATTTTTTTTTGTATTACTGTCAAATTTCTATGACATTCTCTTCATAACATAGTTAGACACATAACGGGCCTTGATAATAACAAATTTATATTTTGTTTAGCTGGGGACCTGTCAATCAAGGTGACGTATTCGTCATGGCTTCGGACTATTTGAACTGTCTAGTCCACATCATAGAAATGGGAAATGGGCTAGTTACCTTTCAGATGAGGGGGCTAGAATTTAGGGGCACCTATTGTCAACAGAGGGAAGTTGAGGCTATAACTGAAGGGGTAGAGGAAAACGATGGTAAGGAAAATACGCAAGCCTTACTGAAATTTTACTTTTATACAGGATGTTTTAATTGAATTGATGTTTTATTTCTGGATATAATTCTTTTGAAGGATAAAGATAGTGTTTATTAAATATAATTTTTAGAAACCTTTTTTGTATTAATTAAAATATTTTTAGAAGTTTCCTCAAAAATTCTAATGAAACCCTTTTATACTATTTCTCATTCTGTATATTTTCTTAGGTTGTTGTTGCTGCGACACCGGTCACCTTCCCAACATGCTGAGTATAAATGCGGCTTTCAGTCAGAGGTGGTTAGCATGGGAAGTAACGGCTGCCAAGTACATTTTAGAAGGTTACAGTATATCAGACAATAGTGTAGTGTCCATGTTGCAGGTGTTTGAGTTCAGAAAGGTGTTGGTGTCATATTATGTTAAGGTAAAAAGTAAAAAATTTTCATTGTTCAGTGTGTTTGTATTTTATTCTTATATTTTTTACATCTAGTTATTTTTGTCTGTTTTAGAGTATTATTTTTTACACAATTCGTTCGCAAAAATTGGAAGATTGGTTAAATTCGGAAGTGATAAACAAAACCCTGCGGACTATTTGGAAACCTAATTTTGTTGACTTGGACCCAGTTTTTAATTACAATATAGATGAGGATTATGATATTCAACATAATGGAATGACTAAAACAATGTTTTTGCATGTACATGGTAAGAAATGAGAAACTAAAGAAATGTTTGAAATCATTAGGGTAGAATGTGTTATATTATTAACTTATTAGTCTGCATATAAATATAGAAAGGTGTGGGTGAGAATTAATAAAAACAACTAAAATGTCGCAACAAAAAAAATATTAAAAACCTTTTAGTGAATAAAGTTATTAAGGTTGAATAATTATGAAACTATTTAAATAGGACTAGTTTCCACTCGAGTTTTGTTTTGGCAAGAGTATAAAAGTCTAGTTGAACAAGTTCTAAAAACATGTTATTTTTTAGGTGAATGGATTCATTACTGTCTAGAAAAACGCGGAAACGTGTCCAAAAAACAAAGGGTTATATTACTGTGTTTTGCTCTAAGTTTACTCGGAAGAAGAACACTGGGCGCTGTTTCACAGAACATGGTCTCAAGCGTGGAGTTTTTTCTGTACGGACTACACGCGTTATTTAAAGGTGAGTTATAATGCTTGTTTTAACATTTTTGTTAAAGCTTGTAGACTCCAGTTACTTAGATTATATTTTTGAAGGTTTTACGTCTTTTTTTGTGTTATTTTTAGGTGATTTTCGTATAACCTGTGCCAGAGACGAATGGGTATTCACCGACATGGACCTTCTTAAAACGGTTGTGGCTCCAGCTGTTCGCATGTCCCTTAAACTTCACCAAGATCATTTTATGTCTCCGGACGAGTACGAAATTCTCCCCGCTTTGTACGACGCCATCTGCAAGCACGAACAAGAACTAGTCATTAGCCATGAGGGGGATCCCGCATGGAGAAACGCTGTGTTAAGTGGAACGCCTAGTTTATTGGCTTTAAGGTATGTTAAAATAAAGATATATATAAAATAAAATGTTTTTTATTATGCATTTCTATTTTTTTTTTTTTTAATATTACCAATAAGTTTGATTTTTTTATGTTTCTTTTTTTAACGTTGCAGACATGTTTTTGATGAAGGCAACGACGAATACAAGATAATCATGTTAAATAAACGATACCTGAGCTTTAGAGTGATAAAAATTAATAAAGAGTGTGTGAGAGGTCTGTGGGCTGGACAACAGCAGGAATTAGTTTATTTGCGGAACAGGAATCCTGAAAGGGGTAAGCAGAATTTATCTGTAAACATTTATAATATTATATGTATGTATTGTTTATATTTTAATCTTCAATAATTGCAATGGGCCCGATGTCGCCGTGTGCTAAATCCTTTTAAAACTTTATACCTTTTACTATTCAAATAGTTGTACCACTTCTACCGTCTTTCGTTAGATCTTAGCCTTACTGATGAGCCATGATATGGCAAAACGCGCCCAAGGATGGATTTGACGAAAAATTCTTCTTTTGAATATAATGCTTGCTTTCAGGAAGCATACAAAATGCGAAACAAGCCTTAAGGAACATAATCAATTCTTCATGTGATCAACCCATTGGGTACCCAATATACGTGTCACCATTGACAACAAGCTATGCAGAGACCAATGAACAATATTGCACTATGATTGGGGGGTCAGTCAGTTTGAAAAAAATTAGGAATTATGTGTTCGATTTATTTAGACGGTAAGTAAGTTCAAAATCTGAAACTTTTAAATAATTTGTTACAATTTATTGAAAAACATTTCTTATGAAGTGTATTTTTTTTTAAATAGGGTGACTCGTGATTCACGATTAGAGTTCTTTAGCACTTTGGGCGAACTATACTAAAAATATTTTCTTAAAATTTTGAGATTCTATAATTCTTTGCTATCACTTCCGGTTATACCGGAAGTAGCTGTCAACTTTGTTACTTTAAATGGGATATAGTTTTTTTTAGTGTATTTTTGGGTTTTTGTCAAGGGTCTTTAGTATAACAGGTCAAACGTCTAAACTGCAGAATTTTTGAGATATTAGCATTTAAAAACGACATTTTCGGCACAAAAACTTGTAAAAGAATAATTTACTAATGTAAATTATTTATGGTTATTTTTTTTGTTATTAATGTTTATTATCAGATTGATTTCAATTTAATTGGTTTTTTATTTTCTATATTTTATTATTATTTTGTATTGTCCATATTATAAATTATAATGAACTAGAATAGTTAGTTTGGAATAAAGACATTTTAAAGTAAATAAATGTAATAGAAAAATGACATATTTTAGACAAAGAGGGCACATGGAAAATACATCTTAACATAAGTTTTAAAAAAAGTTTTTAGACATTTTTAAAAAATCGAGAATCACCCTGTATATTATATTTTTATTATATAGAATACGTAAGCGCTGTGGTGAAGGCTGCTCCAGCGGCGCCTCCAATCGAGAAGAGGTCAGCATGGGACACGAAGGCGTCTACGCCATGACGCCTATAACGTTCTCCTCGGCGCCGCGACGTTCCACGGATAGTTTCAGGTCAGCGGGAAGCATAGGCAGAGGGTCTAGTCTCAGTAGGACATCGTTAGGTATGGTTTTTTTGTGTTTATTATAAGGATCAGTCTATAAATGTACCACAAATATAGCTCTAGAGGATTGGCTTATGTTCCATCCTTAAAAGATTGAACCTATAAAATTAGCAATAAACAGCTTTGTGATAATTTTGTTCTGGTTGTTTATTTACCTTTGCACTAGTTAAATGTTTGTGGTTAAAAAAATAATTTTCAATGTCGAAATGCTTAATAACATGTTATAAAATCTTTTGGCACAGTTGTGTTTATTTGTTCTGATGTAGTAAATTGCGGCAAAAGTTTTATTCGTAGGTTGGATGGTTGTGCTTTTTTAGAATTTTTTGAGGAGGTAATTTTTTTTTAACTTGAAGCAGGTAAAATTATTAGATTAAAATTATTTTAAAATGTCTAATATGAATAAGCAACAAGAAACTTGTTACTTCGACTCGAAAATGAACAAAACTAGCAAACGGTTAGTATTAAAAACTTCTTCGAGTATTTACTTTCCAAAACCTAATTTATGTTGCCCATAACTATAAAACTTGACAACGTTCAAAAGTTTGTGTATATTTATTTTCTAACAAAGAAAAACAATAAATGTTACCGCCATAGGTAAAAGTGTATAATGCTAATTCTATGGATTTAATTGTCTATGGCTTTATCTCACTTATAATATAAACATTATTCAGGTGGAAACCGCGGTAGTCTAGTCTCAATGGGCAAACCGACAAGCTCGACTTTGGTCAGTCTAACGGGTCTTTTTAAAGAACGCGACGAACGCACGGCCGCGGAGAGTCAAGGACCGAACCGAAGTGGAACTGAGGAGCGACTGGAGGAATCACTGGATGCTACGAGTGAAAATGTGGAAAATGAGTTTGTTGCATCAAGAGTTAAGGTAGGGTTATATCATTTTTATTTTTTTGATGTCTTGATTAATACATTTTTGTTCCATAATAATGGAGCGTTGTTTGTCTGTGTCGTTATCTATCTTATGTATTTTTAGATAATGGATCCGAATTTAGTATATGACTGTATTAACTTAGGGAGAAGGATCGACGTATCGTGGCCGACTGAATATATGCGATGCCGCGGGGGGAGATCCTACTGGAAAGACTGGGTGCCCGAAGCGGGCATGGAAGGTCCCGTAAGTAAAGGGTATTAATAGTAAAAAATAGCCTTGAACAATGGGTTCTTTTGTTTATTTATTTTCTTTGTTATGGCTTAAAAATATCAAAAAGTAAAAACAGAAAATTGTATTATTCTCTACAACCAAAATGAAACTTTAGTGTAAAAGTCCATTGCTGACTATCCACTATTTAATTTTTTTTCTGTACTTATGGTGTTTATTGTTAATATATTACTATTTTTTTGCTTAGGTTGTCCACAAATGGACGCCTTGTCATCGGGATCCCAATAAGCGATCTCACGTAGATAGAACAATTCTCCTAGTCCAGATAGATGATAAATTCGTGCCTATAGCGGAAAGCGGGGTCCAGGATTTAGGACGGGAAGTATAGCATAAGGGGAATTTAGGTAAGAAAGAATAGTAGCATCCTGTAGATTAAAAATCGTCTGCCAGGACTGTATAAAACTTGATTCTTCAATCATTTTTGTTGGTTTTCTTTCAGGTTTTTTTTTATTGGCCGCTTACGATGAAGTTGGAAGAAAAACTTGTCAAGTTTTGGACATCATAGAGCCAAGTCCTTTCTTGTCGGATGACATGGTTTAAAAATGAACTCTGGACAAGGTTTTGTCTCTGGCAAAGTATCCAATTTCACCTCGGTACGAGACTTAATATAATAAATCTTGCCTTTATAATATCAATTTAAATATGGTCATAATTTTATCTTATATTTAGCATAAGATATTGATATTCTAAAAATTATTAATGGGTTACGGAATCCAAATAACCATGTGCCATGTTCCTTTCTAAAGGGTATTTGATTTTATTTTGGCCAATCAAAGATCTTTAACATTCCAGATACCTCGGTGAAGAAATTTTTTTCTTAAGAACACGAAAAAAATAACTCGATTAGAAAATATATAAATATAGAAAGTTGTTCTTTATTATAACCTATTAAGTGAAGAAAGTATAATTTTTTCCTATAAAGTAACACGTATTACATATGTAAAAAAAGCCAGAATAAGAATTTTGTTTCCAAGACATTGAAATATACTCGTAGATACTTAAAGGAGTTCTTAAGGTTTGTATAGTAAAAAAAAAATAATTTGTAAATATAAGAAATAAGGAAAAGTACAGATTATTCGCTGAAGCGTCCAAAGAATTTATTAAAATTGTTGAATTGTAGTGATTTTCTATAGGTGTACATAAACTGCTTCTTATGAAATATTTATATACAGGGTACGTCAGCAAGAGATTTAACGCGATAACTAAGTTAAGAGTGAAGTCTAGTGATGCATTCGCTATTTCATGTTTTTGTCAATATTTCTTATCCTTTTCTCTTTATTCAAAAATGGGCCAAATACCTGTCCTTGAATAGTAATTACCTACAGTTTTGATTTTAAGAAACTTTTATTAATGAATTAATAAAAGTAAAAAACGAAATTTTGTGAAATTTGTCCATTTTTATTTTTCTGCTTTTATTACTTTATAAATTCAAACTCTATTTTAAAAACTATAAAATTTGTTGTGTAAATTGTATTAGATAAAATTTTTAAACCACTCCTTCGTTTCTCACTTTATCTCTTCTTGGGGAATGGGTGTGTAATTTTTATGCGCATCTCTTGTAATTCGGGTTTGTTCACAGAGCTGGGCAGTAATTGCCTCAAAAGTGCTTAAAGTACAATTAATAGTGCTTCGAGCACAGTGCTCGGTAATTGAAATCCTCTATAAAAAATGCTGGATGTTTGGTAATTGAGTTTCGCATTTCAAGCCATTTAAAGTGCTTGCAAGCACTCAAAATTACGTTCCTCGGTAATGGGTAATTGCAAGCACTTAAAATGTTCAAACTGCTTTATGGTGGCAATTACTTTTCCAAAGGGCTTGGTGCTCGAAACACTTTTTTCGAGTGCTTTGCCCAGCTCTGTTTGTCCATAAATAAACATTTTGCTGACGACCTGTAGAGGAGCTAAAGCAGCGGTAATGTCTTATATTTCACTTCCTTGATCAGAACCACTTTTGTGGTTACTTTTTGAGAGCTAGAAATGCTTACACCTTCGAAACTGATCTGAAAAAGGTCGAAACACGTGTCAGGCAACTAAATAAAAATTGTTAAACTTAACAAGTAGGTAATACATTTTTTTTTCGTACAATTACAATATGAAGGTTGTTTTTATATTGAAACTTAGTGAAAATTTAAGTGTAAAGGAAGTTTTTGAATTTTTAAAGTTGCTTTAGCTCCTTGTTAGAGCATCAATACCTCATTGAAAATATTTTTTAAACTTAAGGCGATATATTAAGCGATAGGGATATTAACATGTACACCATTTCGTTTTTTGGTCAATATTAAGATGTTTTTTAATAAAGCGATAAAGTAACGAAATATTGATCAAAAAATTAAATCGCGAATGGGTTACTAGTCTTAGCCCTTCATTTTTTCTGCAAGTTGAAAAAGTTGCTGTTTTTTCTCACTCAACTGAAATAAAACCTAATAAAGAATGGTCCTTGAACCTTAAATTTAATTAATAACTAAAAAGCACTAGTTCCGTGTTATTGATCGTAAAATTATTTTCAGGTATTTGAAGTGGTTAAATTTGATCCTGTTTCCGTTATAGATCCTTTAAGGGTCTATCGCATGGCTTTTGGGTGGGCATCACATTTATTATGTTATTATTGACTTTCTTTGGAAGAAAATAATTCTTAAAATTGGTCGAATTATACTAAGAAAATTATGGTATATTTTGGAATTAGCTTTATTAGGCGTTTTTGAATAAAAAAAGCAACGCCCCAGCGAAATATACTCAAAAAGCGATGGTAGATCCTTTAAGCATTGAAAAATACGGTTACCAGGTACAATTTAGCGTAGTATCGCTCTAATTTTGTTACACAGTTGCCTTAATATAAGAATAGACTGATTTTTTTATTATATGATTTTGTAAAATTCTTATAATTAGTTAAAAACTTGAACTTTTTAGAACTGATTATACAGGATGTCCCCTAACTAAGGGGACATACAGCAACAGGAGATAGAGTAGACTTGAAAATAGATAATTCATGCTACAAAACTTATATGCGCGAATTTTCCAAACTCCTATTGTGTAACTAGCGTCCTCTAGGCAGTATCTTAACACTAATTATGAAGTCGTCTTTCTTACCCTCAAAACTACACCTAATTTGATTCATAACGCTTAATCGTTTTTAAATCATCGCTAATTTTCTAAAAAAATCTTTTTAACCGTGGATTTTTTTAATTATAAGAAATTAAGCATATTTATGGCCTATTTTCAAGTTTATTTTCTGTTGCTGCATGGTCCCTTTAGTTAAGGGACACCATGTATATAGGATTTTAAAATTTAAAATACTTATGCACTTGTTGTTATGCTTCACTCGGTTATTTTTTTATTCTTTTCTGTATATTATTTTATAATTTATTGCTGTAGTAAATAAGGTATCTTTGTGCAAAATAAAATGTATGAAAATATTTTTATTTTATAGAAAAATATTACAATCAAAAAATAACTATATTTTTAATACATGTTTTGCCAATCTTTTTATTTAAATGCCTATTGTTTTTAAATGAAAGGTATTTTTAAACTAAATGGTTTCTGTGATTTGGGTTAGAACTTTTTGTGGTCTAAATTTTGTACAAGAATCAAAGGGTGAATATATGATAAATCTTACGAAGTTATTATTAATTGTTTTCTTACCAAGTTTTCGTATATAAGAGTTAGTTCTGTCACGGAGTCTCACTCGTTCATTTTTAATTGAGAATGCTTATGTTTTGATTTTCACAAGCAGAATTAGAATTTTTAAACTGTGGACTGAGTGTATATTTGGTCAGTTACTGAGTGACGTCTTAAATGAGGCAAATTTGAATCCGTCTTCCATACGAGATTTTTGTTCGGATGATAGTCAATCGAAAATTGTCTTATAGCGATTTCGGTTTACAGATCTCGGGCACTCTGAGAGCGCTCTGTGACGTCATAGATCTGCCCGAGATCTGTCATAGCCATATAGTGAGATATCTCGATTTCGATAATCGAACACGCAAATCTTGGGGAGAGCACTCTCAGAGTGCCCGAGATCTGTAAACCGAAATCGCTATTAAAATTCCTAACTGCATAGAAAGCGCCTAATTTAAACTTTCGCCCGGGCAAAGTTAACATATAAACAAGAACAATAAACCCTTAGACAAGGAAAAGGAGAATAAACCTCGTAAGAAAATACCAGCACCGTCCAAGGTCTCTAAATTTAGAGAATTTAGAGACCTTGAGCACCGTCACACTAATTTTACTATTAATTTGTAACGGAATGCTCTGCAAGTCACATTGCTTAACGGGCAACCAAATATACACTTTGATGTATATCTGGTGGTCTAATCTAATTTCTTTAGCGCCATCTACATTGTATAACTGATATTAAAATAATGCTTTTAATATGTTGCGTGAGATGGCGCCAAACGTTATGTGGCTATGTATGCAACCAAACTTTCACGTTGAAGTATATCTGGTTACCTGACTACTAGGCTGAGAATTTAGTAGCGCCATCTACAGGAAGTAAATGTGACTAGTATAGTTTAATACTGTACTGTTAGAGGGCGCTACAATCTTCCGCCCTTAAATAGGGAACCAGATATACTGCATAGAGTATATTTGGTTGCCGGCATTGTTAAGACGAGGTGTAAAATATTATTTGTATTTCACGTAAATTAAAGGTATTACTTTATTTAAAAACAAACTTTATTTCTGACTGAACATGTGTTATTTAAATTATGTACGTGCAAAACAAGCGTGTCGTGTGTCCTTCGCAACGTCTTCTATCCAAGTACTGTCTGTCTCCCGGCGGGGTCTTGCCGACGGTCGAGGGGCGAAGGGCTCACGGCAGGAATGCAGTCGGTGTGGCCAATGGCCAGTGGCGGCACATATATTTTAGAGGACTAAACATACCGCCCCCTTTGAAGGGTATAAGTCCTTCAAGAACATGAAATGTCCTATAAATGAATAAAGTACTAGTCCTGCCCGGGTAGCACACACAATTTAACTACTGGGCGTTTATATAGTCCCGAAGAAGTTTGGAGAGTGACAGCTCGAATAATGCCATCACTTCCCGGATGCACTTGAATAATTCTCCCGAGGAACCATTTTAACGGCGGTAAACCATCCTCCTTCACGAGGACTAGTATGCCGGGTTTTAAATATTTCTGTCGGGTAGAATCTTGTTTCCATTTGACTCGTTCTTGAAGAGTGGATATATATTCTTTAGACCATCTAGTCCAGAATGACTGCATCATTTGCTGTACAAGTTGGTACCTCGACAGGAGGTTTTGTTTGATGTCTTGAAGGCTTCCTTCAGGGATGGCCGTCATGGTTTCTCCAATTAAGAAGTGCGAAGGAGTGAGGGATGTAGGATCAGAAGGATCGTACGATAAAGGATACAAGGGTCTGGAATTAAGACATGCTTCCACTTGTGATAGTATAGTTGAGAATTCTTCATAAGAAAGAGGCGTGTCTACAATTACTCGTTTTAGATGATACTTTACAGATTTGACTCCTGCTTCCCAGATACCTCCAAAATGTGGTGATCTGGGAGGAATGAACTTCCACTCAATACCCTCAGTACAAAGATTACTTGAAATAGAATCTTCGTTGTTTAAGAAAAATTTTGCAAGTTCCTTATTAGCGCAAACAAATGTGGATGCATTATCAGAATAAATTATTTTTGACCTGCCACGTCTAGCAAAAAAACGACGCAATGCTGCAAGGAAACATTCAGTGGTCAGATTGCTGACGACTTCTAAGTGTATAGCCTTCGTTGAAAAGCATATAAATAGTGCAACGTACACTTTAATCATTTTATAATTTCTAGTAGTCCTATCTTTCATATTAAAAGGCCCGGCATAATCTAAGCCCGTTACTAAGAAAGGTCTATTAGGAGTGAGTCGAGTTTCGGGTAAATTTCCCATTTGGTGGGATTCAGACTTTGCGCTAAATTTGAAACATCGAATACAATTGCGTACAACATGTCGAACTAGATTACGTCCAGACAATGGCCAGAAACGTTCTCTAATTGATGCAAGAAGAGCTTGAGGTCCTGCATGTAATAATCGCAAATGTTCGTGTCGTGCAATAATTGTCGTAAAATGATGACTGTTAGGCAGTATTGCAGGGTGTTTTTTGACATAAGAAAAAGTAGAATTTTGTATGCGTCCACCTACGCGAATTATATCTGCATCATCCAAAAATGGATTGAGACTTAAGAGTTTACTTTTACTATCAACTGTCCCGTGATTTTTAAGATTATGATAATCTATTATAAAACTTTGTTGTTGTATGACACGAGTCAAACATGTAAGTGAATCATTTACTTCATTAGGTGATAAACCGTGAAGATTTTTAGAATTCTTATGTATAGATGTATTATTTTTAAACCTAAGAACATAGGCAAAAATACGCTGAAGTTTTACAATTGATGAGTATTTACTAATTATACCACTCAAGTGGCTACTCCAGCTATCGGGGTTTATAACTAAAACTGTCCTAAGCTCAGGAATGCCATTCACCTGTTCACCAGAACAACCACCGGGCCACCGATCATCAGGGTCCAAAAGCCAAGATGGGCCATGAAACCATAAACTTCTACCGCTCAACTGGGAGGGAGTAACTCCTCTAGAGAGAAGATCAGCTGGGTTATCAGCAGTATTGACGTACTTCCACGAACTCGGAGAAGACAATGACTGTATCTGCGCCACGCGATTTGCAGCGAAAGTTTTCAACAAACTGGGTGATGTATTTATCCAAGATATGACAATAGTAGAGTCACACCAGTAATGTATGGAATCAAAATTAATTTGAAGTGATTGTCTAGTTTTTTCAACAAGTTCTGCGAGCAGAAGAGCACCACAAAGCTCAAGGCGAGGTATAGTAAGTTGTTTGATCGGAGCGACCCTTGTTTTAGCAATCAAAAGGTTGCAATGGTAATTTCCAAAACTGTCAAAAGATCTAACAAAAACGCAAGCACCATAAGCGACACTTGACGCATCTGAAAATCCGTGTATTTCAATTAAAATTGGGTTTTGACATATTACATGTCTGGGTATTTTAAGATTGTTAAGTTTTGGAAGTTGAGTAACATACGTACTCCAAGTGGTATGCAAGTCTAAGGGAATAGATTCATCCCATGAAAGCTTTAATTTCCACAATTCTTGTAATATTATTTTTGCCGTGATAGTTACGCAAGAAAGTAGACCTAAAGGGTCAAAAATGCGGGCGACAGAAGAAAGAATAGTTCTTTTTGTCACTCGTTTGTCAGTTTGTAATTGTGAAGTTATGTCATATTGAAGGGTGTCAATATTTGGGTTCCAAATGAGTCCTAGCGTTCTGCTAGTTTCGTCTTCCGCTATAGGAAGTAATTCAGTAGAACTGATAGTAGAAATATCAGAATGTATATTAGATCGCCATTTTCTTAATGAAAAGCCATGTTTGGAGAGAACAGTCGATATTTCATCTTTAATTTGGTGTATTTCATCAATAGTTGAAGCTCCGGTCAATAAATCGTCGACATAAAAGTCATTTAATATTATCTGAGAAGCCAAAGGATATTTATCAGCGTGCAAATAAGCAACCTCATGTAATGCGCGAATCGCAAGAAAAGGAGCTGAGCTAATCCCGTAGGTAACAGTGTTTAATTGAAACACAGAAATTGGCTTATCAGGTTCTGTTCGCCAGAGAATCCTTTGAAGATGTCTTTCGTCATTTTTGACTAGTACCTGCCGGTACATCTTGGCAATATCGGCACTAAGAACAAATGTATGTTGACGAAATCGCAAAACAATGGATACAAGATCATCTTGTATCGTAGGACCAACCATTAACAGGTCGTTTAGAGATAAGTCAGATGTAGATTTCGCTGAACCATCGAAAACTACCCGCAATTTAGTTGTAGAACTACTGTCCTTGAGAACAGCGTGGTGAGGAAGGAAGAATCCCGAATCATCCAGAGGATTAGGACATAAAGACATATGGTTGAGTGAAATATACTCATCAATAAATTCAGTATATTGATCTTTAAGATCATTATTACGATTTAATTTATTTTCAAGGGAAGTAAATCGTTTAGTGGCAGCAGTACAAGAATCACCAAGTTTAGAAACTGATTCTTTAAATGGGAGTGATACAATGAAACGGCCGGTTTTATCAGTAGTAATAGTGTCCTTGAAGTATTTTTCACAAGCCTTTTCTTCATCAGAAAAATATCTTACATGTGGCAACTCCTCGATTTCCCAAAACTTTCTTAATTGTAAATCCAAATTGTCATTGATGCTAAGATTGCAATGCGTAGTTGAATGTAAGACAGAGTAAGGTAAAGAAATAGGACCTGATACAATATATCCTAATTTGGTTTTTTGAAGTATGGGTTTATTAGAACCAAGTTTTATTTGACCGACACAAATAAGATCCCAGAAAGTATCTGCACCAATGAGTAATTCAATGGGCAATGAATTATTAAATGTGGGATCAGCTAAAATAATATTGGTAGGAACATTCAAAGCCATCTGATCAAAAGTAATAGAGGGTATATTCCCTGTGATGATCGGTAACACAAGGCAAGATAAAGTCTTGGTATAATTTATTACATTCGATTTAATTTGTACTGAAGTGCTATGTGACACTGGTGAATTTACATGATTAATACCAGAAATGGAAAAATTAACCCTGTTCTTGGGTAAACCAAGTTTATGACATAAACTTTCCGTAATAAAATTACTTTGTGAACCATTGTCCAATAAAGCACGAACCAAGTGAACAGTGTTATTTTTGTCAATAATCTGAACCATAGCAGTAGAAAGTAATATTTGTGACGGATTTTTAATATGAGAATTATTTACCGTTAGCGATAAGGGATTATTAGAAAGTTGTTCAGTATGACCTGTCTGTTTTTGTATAGAAGGAGGGATTTGGTTATCATATGCTTGTCGAGTAGTATTAGTATTAAAATGTAAAAGTGTATGGTGAATACTACCGCATTTTCGACAACCAGAAGATTTACAATCTTTTGTCGGATGATTTTTGCATAAGCAATTTACACAAAGTCGTAAACGTTTGACTTGATTAAGTCTAGCCACAGGTTCAAGTTTTAATAAATCAGGACACGAATAAATCATATGTTTTTGTTTACACAAATAACAAATAATTGAAGTATTATCATATGTCACTGCTAAAGCTTTAAAAGGTTTTCGCGGCATAGGTGAGGTCTTTTTCTCATGCGAAGTAGCATCAAGTGTTTCTAGAACATGACACTTGTTTTTCAAAAATTTGAACAAATCTGCCAACTTTGGCAAGGAGTTGGAAGTATTTCTTTGCTCCCATTCGCGATGGGTTGAACTATCTAGTTTTGTCATCACTAAATGTATGATAAGTGGGTCCCACTGGTCTGTCTGGAGATTTAACGCCTCAAGTGATCGTAAATGATGTTGTAAACTGTCCAGCAAATGTCTCAGTTCCTTATGTGAATCTCTATGTACCGCTGGTAAAGAAAAAAGCGCGTTAATATGACTATTAACTAAAATATTTTTATTTTCGAATCTTTCTTGTAATAGTAACCAGGCCGTTTCATAGGTCACATCAGAAACTTCAAGAGAAACAATGGTATCAGCGGCAGCACCTTTTAGTGCTAACCTTAAGTAATGAAATTTTTGAATGTTGCTTAACTGTAAATTATTATGAATAATTGATTTAAAAGTATCTCGAAAGAAAAGCCACTTATCATAAGCACCCTCATAAGTAGGAAGATTTATGGGTGGTAATTGTATATTAGTGGAGACCTGTGTAGGTGTCGCTACAGTTCTATGAGAAGACACAGTCATCGTATCAGAATCCACCACTGAATGTTTTAAAATAAACTTTTTTGCTGCACTGGTTATTTCGAAGAATCTGTCTTCAAAGGAGTCTCGCTCTATTGCATGTACAGTATTAGCATTTGTGTCAAAATCGACATCATCACTCTCAATTGCAAGTTGTGCATCATTAAAATCATCCAGTAGAACTTCAGCCTTTGTTAACCGAGACTGAAACTCTTCCAGATTAATATTGTTGGAGAATCACTCTCCAACAAGATGAAAATCTCTTGATTGTATAATTCAAAACTATAGATGTGGTTTTATATAAGTTGTTAAAATTCATAATTTTATGCCTAAATGAAGTATATTTTACTTTCAATATTCCAATAGCCAGACAAATTTCTGCGAATAAAACTAATCGCATCCTTTGAGGTTTGCCGCCTTGGCTCTCCTAGTCTGCACGCCATTGTATTTATTTACAAAGCTTGCCGCTTCCCTTGATGTATCGCCGCCTTAGCGCGAGTCATTTGACCAATGTTGACTGTCTGCAATTTGCACATGTTTAACCCTGTAACCATGGCGACGGTTCCGCCTCCAAAGTTTTATTGGCTGGTCGGTCAATGGCTTCGACGTTTCCTCCCTTGCTTAACCCCCCGATCGATGTTATCGAACGACCAAAATGACCGAGAGGGCAGTTCTTTAACTCACATGAACGAGGTGACATCTAGTCACTTCTCTCTGCAAAAACCCCAACGTTCTCGACGCGAGAATAATTAATCCAAGTTTCCGATGAAACTTCTACGAAACGTGTATATTTAGACGTTAACAGGATATACCACTGCCTGCTGCCGGCACTTACGTGCGAAATACCCCAAGTCTCGTAGTACACCTTTACAAAATGTGTATTTAGACGTTAACAGGATACCAGTAGCTGTTCTCGGCACGTAGCGTTGTCCGGCTTACTGGCCCTACGTGACCATTACCCCTAATTTCTTGTGTAGCCTCTCTGCTAGGTGCATAAATCCAAAGTGCTGTTACTGCCAAGTCATTTGGTGACTAAATCAATAAAAAGTGAAGTGTTGTGCAACGTTTTTATGTGTCGCACCCCGTAGGCAATTTAACGCCTAACCACCCCATCAACTATTGTCAAGGAGAATCTCATCTTCTCATCCTGATACCAGCAAAATAGGTATGATTACTTGACTTTTATTCAAATCTATCTTAACCCGATTTGAACCTACGCAAAACCTATTGAACAATATTGATCTTTATTGTCTAAATGCAGATTTTAATACCAAATCTTTCAACATTAGTAGTTGTCATAGTTTGACAAGTCTTATGCTAGTTATCTTTGTTTAACTTTACTTATGTTACGACTCTGATTATTTATTTTGAGTAACAAAAATGGGATATTCACAAATGCCAATCATTATTAAAAAACATTACTTTCCTCTTTGTATTTACCTAAATTAAATATGAACTTTATTTAACTATTATATTAATCTGACTTTTGATATTGTACCTATTGTGATTTTGTAAATCGGTCAATATATTGTTTTGTAGATTTGAGAGTTTTTGTTGTAATAATATCAATTCACACCCCCCAGCACCTATCGATTGCAGTTTGTTAAAAAAAAGTAAGAAATAGTTTTACTACTTATTATGAGGCGAGAATAAAATTATTTATTCTGGCTCATAAAATGATCCTGTAGAGCCGGATTTTGTTTTTATTTTACTTTTTTTATTAGTAAAATTACCCGTGGTCCTTCGAAATTTTGTTACTGTCACTGAACAGCCCCATGTGAATTGATGTTTTTAACAGCAAAAATTTATTAATATTTTTTTGCAAAATCAAAATTGCATATTGTTTACAACCGAGTAGCGAATGATTAATGCAATATTAACATTTTACTTTACTACTTATTAGTTGAGAAATGTCAGAAAATTGACCAGGTTTACCCCATAACTTTGCTACCCCTATTAAAATCTATTTATATCCGTTAGGCTAAAAGTATATTATTTTCTAGTATTGCTGGCAGTGTTGCCATAGACCATAACAGTTTAAAATGGATTTTAGTCAATTAAAAGCGCAGCGATCCAGTGCCAAAGGTTTTGTAACGCGAATTCGAAAGTGGATTCATGATAATGCTGATACAGAGCTCAGTATCAAAGCATTTAAAGTAAGATATGATAATTTGAAACAAACTTTATATAAATACAATCAAATTCAGGATTGTATCGATGAAATACCGGGCGTAGAAGCCTTGGACACTGAAAACCGCACAGAATTTGAATCTGAAGTTTTCGATATGCTAGCACAAATTGAAACATGCATGGAAAACTTATTGCCAACCCCGAATACAGTTTATACTCCCCCTCAAGTAACGGTGATGCAACAGGCTTCACCGACCCCCGCAGTAAGACTTCCTGAAATAAAAATAAATCCTTTTACAGGTGTTGTAACCGAATGGTCCACATTCATACAATTGTTTGATACTTTAATTACAAGTAATTCTTCTATCACAAATGTTCAGAAATTTTTATACTTAAAATCATTTTTAAGGGATGAGCCCCTAAAAATAATTGAAAGCTTGTCAGCTACTCATGATAATTTTACAATCGCTATTGATCTGCTCAAAGCTAGATATGAAAATAAATTAATGGTCATTAATTCACTTTTTAATTCCTTACTAGAAGTGAACCCTGTTGTCAAACCAACCACTGTATGTTTACGCGAATTTGTGACCAGCTTAAGAAAAAATTTAAATTTAATAAAAAATTTAGGTCACTCAGATACGCAGCTTTGGGAATTTCTACTAATTTATTTGTTTGAGAGAAAACTTGATTTTGGAACGTGTAAGGCTTTTGAAACCGAGCGTGACATTACGAAATTACCAGAGTTGAAAGCGTTTCTTGAATTTTTAGATAAGAAATGTACTGTTCTTGAAAATTTGGCTACTATCGACACAAATCAGTCAAAATCTCCACGGGGAGTGACATTATATTTAGCCAATGATCAATATTCCAATAATAAAGAAATTGAAAAATGTACTTTTTGTGATCTAAACAGTCATAAAATTTACAAATGTGAAAAATTCAAGAAATTAAGTTTAGATAATAAACAGAAATTTGTTCAAGTTAAAAGACTTTGTTTTAACTGTTTGGGTAATGGTCATTCAAGAAATGAATGTAAGTCAAAAGAATGTTTTTTGTGTTCCCAAAGGCATCATACTCTTCTACATAAATCCTACAACACTTCACATGCAATGGAGCAGATCCCCAGTAATAATCAGCTACCTCACAACAGAGGCCCCCGTTCACCTAGCTCTTCTGCTGATAATAAGGAAGCAGCCCCCACAACGTTAAATTTATCGGCTTTATCTACCAAAAATTCCCATGTTTTGCTAGCTACAGCTCTAGTAACAATATTTAGATCTGATGGTACGCCTGTTCAGGCCAGGGCTTTATTGGATTGTGGCAGTCAAAACTCATTCATGACACAAACTTGTGTCAATAAACTCACTAATGTCCCTTACAATAAATCCTTAAATATCACAGGAATTTCACAAGAAGTATTAGTTTCCAATAAGATGGTTGATGTAGTCATTCACTCTAATGTTCAAACTCGAAAGAGTTTCAAGTTATCGTGTGCCATACTTCCCAGTATTACAGGCAAATTACCCCAAGTTCCCCTTGATACCAGTAAATTGAATATCCCAGCGTACTTCAAGCTAAGTGACCCGTTCTTCGCAAAACCATCTTCTATTGACATTTTAATCGGTGCCGACTTATATTATGACTTATTACTCAATCAAATACACAGATTAGGTAACAACCTTCCAGTACTGCAAAATACTTACCTGGGATGGATCATAGCTGGAAATGCCCCTGTCTCTACCCAATTCCGTACATTTCCAACAACAAATTTCACTACTTCCAGTGGCGTATCAATGTTCGTTCAATCTACTGAACAAAACTCCTCTAATGATGTACTAGAACGCTTTTGGAAAATGGAAGAGATTCCAGAAAAATCTATTATGAGTATGGAAGATAATATGGCTGAAGATATATTTACTTCCACTACCCAGATCTTAACAAATGGTGTCTTTCAAGTCAATCTCCCCTTTAAGTCACAAACTGAATGCGAAAAATTGGGCGATTCTTTCGCCATAGCAAAAAAAAGATTTGAAAACCTTGAACGGAAGTTTCAGAAAACCCCTACTTATTTTTCTGAGTATAAAAAATTTATTGATGAATATCTGTCACTTGAACATGGAAAAATTGTACCCCTTGAATTAAAAAATATTGAATTACTTAACAAGTACTTTCTACCACACCATGCTGTAATTAGAGAACACAGCACCACTACTAAGCTTCGAGTCGTTTTTGACGGGTCTTGTAAAACTTCTTCCAAGGCATCATTAAACGATATCACTCTCAAAGGCTATCAAGTTCAGCCTGATCTATATGATATTCTTTGCAGATTTCGAACATTTAAGTATGCTCTAACCTCAGACATAGAAAAAATGTACCGACAAATTCTTGTTAATCCTTCCCATACGTTTCTGTTGAATATTTTATGGAGAGAAACACCTCAAGCCCCATTACAGTGCATTGAATTGCAAACGGTAACTTATGGTACAAATTGTGCCCCATTTTTGGCTACTCGTGTGTTGCACGAAATATCTATGAAAAATCAAGAAAATTTCCCTTTAGCATCATCAGCACTAAATAAACAATGCTATGTAGACGACATCATTGCTGGCGCTGATACCTATGATGATTTAGATTGTCTTCATAATCAGTTAAATATGCTCTTAAATTCACACGGATTCAAGCTTCACAAATGGTCCTCAAATTCAAAACAATTTTCAGAAAATATTTCCCAAGATAAAAGTTCTGAAGTTAACATGGACTTAGACGATAATCCTAACAAGGTTCTAGGGCTAAAATGGAAAACATTTAATGATTCCTTATGTATTTCTGTACCTTCTGGCTCCTTTGATGGTCCATTTACAAAACGAAAAATTCTCTCCATTATAGCCCAATGTTATAACCCCTTGGGGCTTCTATCTGCAGTTATAGTCATCGGAAAACTCATTATGCAGAAGCTCTGGCTGAGTAAGTTAGACTGGGATTCAGTCATAACTGATACATTACTTCTTAATGAATGGTCGGAATTTATTCAAAATCTTCATTTGTTAGAAACACAAAGAATTCCTAGATTCCTTTTCTCTGAAGATAAAACTCCGATAACTATTGAAATTCACGGCTTTTCAGATGCTAGTTTAAAGGCTTATGCCGCCTGTGTGTACCTCAGAGCAATCTATAAGGATAAAAGTATTACTTCCCATTTAATATCTTCAAAATCCCGTGTAGCACCTTTGAAGGTAGTATCCCTCCCAAGACTTGAGCTTTGCGCCATGTTGTTGTTATCTCGATTAGTACAGAAACTACTCATCATTTATAAAGACAGATTTATACCTGAATCTGTTAATCTGTGGACAGATTCTCAAATTGCCCTTTGCTGGGTGTCTTCCCATGCTTCTCGATGGACCACCTTTGTAGCTAACCGGGTATCATTAATCCAAGATTTAACTTCTAACTTTAAATGGCGATATGTTGAATCGTCCCACAATCCCGCTGATCTTCCATCGAGAGGAGTTCTCCCCAAAAATATTTTAAATAATAATCTATGGTGGCACGGTCCAGATATTTTAAAAAATTCTGAAATTCAATTTGATGAATTTCAACAAAACATAGTGATAAATCAACCTCCAGAAGAACGAAAAATAGCTCTTATTGCGACCAAGCAAATAGATAAATATGAATTTTGGCAAGAGGTTTTTGCCCGATTCTCAACCTTTCGTTCTTTACAGCGAGCTGTAGCCTACCTCTTACGATTTACGTTTAACATTGCTAATTCTACAAAAAGGTACAGTGGTCCACTGTCAGTTACAGAATTACAAAATTCATTAGACAAAATTGTTCACGTGCTACAAGCCAAACATTTTCTACAAGAAAAAGTCGCACTAGTCAACGGCTTTCCCATAACAAATAAAACACTATTAAGTTTAAATATTTTTCTCGACGAAAAACGAATAATTAGAGTCGGAGGTCGACTTAAGAATGCTGATATCTCATTTAACCAAAAGCACCCCATATTACTCCCATCTCATAATACAGTTGTGTCAATGATGCTATCTCAAGAGCATCAAAGGTTAGGCCATGCTGTAGCTCAGACTGTGCTGTCTAATTTTCGACTAAAATTTTGGCCCCTTAATGGTCTTAAGGAAACAAAAGGTTTAATTCGAAAGTGTATAACTTGTTTTAGATTTAATGCTCAAGTTGCCCAGCAAATCATGTCTGACTTGCCTGAATTTCGCCTAAGTATATCTCGTCCATTTCTCAAGACAGGTGTGGACTATGGAGGTCCTTTCTGGATTAAGGCTTCAAAACTCAGAAAATCCCCATTGATCAAGGCCTATATGGCCATCTTTGTGTGTATGGTTACTAAAGCAGTCCATATTGAATTAGTCACAGAACTATCTACTAATGCATTTATCTCAGCACTTAAAGGATTCATTTCCAGGCGAGGAAATCCATCTCAAATCTTTAGCGATAACGCTACAAATTTTTTAGGCGCACGCAATCAGCTAAAAGAACTCCATGACTTTCTTAATCATCAAAAAAATCTTGAAACTATTCAAGAATACTTATCCCAAACCCAGATTGAATTCAAGTTTATCCCGCCAAGAAGCCCACATTGGGGTGGCATCTGGGAATCAGCAATAAAAAGTGCAAAATATCACATAAAAAGACTTATTGGAGATGCCCATTTCACATTTGAAAACTTTTACACAGTTTTAACTCAAATAGAAGCTGTATTAAATTCAAGGCCACTATGTGCTCTCTCCAATGACCCTAATGATTTTCAATCACTAACTCCAGGGCATTTTTTGATTGGTTCAAGTTTAACTTCCTTTCCAGAGAAGAATGTTACTCAAATTTCTGAAAATCGTCTCGATCTTTGGCAACGATGTTCTCGTATTCAGCAAAGTTTTTGGAAGCGCTGGTCTGTTGAATACTTTAATCAGCTTCAAAATCGTCCAAAATGGACCAAACCATTACCCAATATAAAGGTAAACGACCTTGTCCTTCTAAAGGAAGACGATTGTCCCCCGTTAAAATGGCCATTAGCCAGAGTAATAGAAATCTTTCCCGGACATGATTCTAGAGTTCGAGCTGTAAAAATTAAAACCCAAAATGGAGAATTTATTCGGCCCATCACCAAGCTTTGTCTTTTGCCCTATTATGAAAAGGCAGAAGATACACCTACTTTAGTCTTGGATTAACATTTCATTCAAGTACTTCCGCCTTAGGAGCGACGCTGCCATTTCAAGGCCACCTTGCTGCATTAATTGTTAATGAAGACAGAGTCTTCATGGCCGGGCAGTATGTTGGAGAATCACTCTCCAACAAGATGAAAATCTCTTGATTGTATAATTCAAAACTATAGATGTGGTTTTATATAAGTTGTTAAAATTCATAATTTTATGCCTAAATGAAGTATATTTTACTTTCAATATTCCAATAGCCAGACAAATTTCTGCGAATAAAACTAATCGCATCCTTTGAGGTTTGCCGCCTTGGCTCTCCTAGTCTGCACGCCATTGTATTTATTTACAAAGCTTGCCGCTTCCCTTGATGTATCGCCGCCTTAGCGCGAGTCATTTGACCAATGTTGACTGTCTGCAATTTGCACATGTTTAACCCTGTAACCATGGCGACGGTTCCGCCTCCAAAGTTTTATTGGCTGGTCGGTCAATGGCTTCGACGTTTCCTCCCTTGCTTAACCCCCCGATCGATGTTATCGAACGACCAAAATGACCGAGAGGGCAGTTCTTTAACTCACATGAACGAGGTGACATCTAGTCACTTCTCTCTGCAAAAACCCCAACGTTCTCGACGCGAGAATAATTAATCCAAGTTTCCGATGAAACTTCTACGAAACGTGTATATTTAGACGTTAACAGGATATACCACTGCCTGCTGCCGGCACTTACGTGCGAAATACCCCAAGTCTCGTAGTACACCTTTACAAAATGTGTATTTAGACGTTAACAGGATACCAGTAGCTGTTCTCGGCACGTAGCGTTGTCCGGCTTACTGGCCCTACGTGACCATTACCCCTAATTTCTTGTGTAGCCTCTCTGCTAGGTGCATAAATCCAAAGTGCTGTTACTGCCAAGTCATTTGGTGACTAAATCAATAAAAAGTGAAGTGTTGTGCAACGTTTTTATGTGTCGCACCCCGTAGGCAATTTAACGCCTAACCACCCCATCAACTATTGTCAAGGAGAATCTCATCTTCTCATCCTGATACCAGCAAAATAGGTATGATTACTTGACTTTTATTCAAATCTATCTTAACCCGATTTGAACCTACGCAAAACCTATTGAACAATATTGATCTTTATTGTCTAAATGCAGATTTTAATACCAAATCTTTCAACATTAGTAGTTGTCATAGTTTGACAAGTCTTATGCTAGTTATCTTTGTTTAACTTTACTTATGTTACGACTCTGATTATTTATTTTGAGTAACAAAAATGGGATATTCACAAATGCCAATCATTATTAAAAAACATTACTTTCCTCTTTGTATTTACCTAAATTAAATATGAACTTTATTTAACTATTATATTAATCTGACTTTTGATATTGTACCTATTGTGATTTTGTAAATCGGTCAATATATTGTTTTGTAGATTTGAGAGTTTTTGTTGTAATAATATCAATTCACACCCCCCAGCACCTATCGATTGCAGTTTGTTAAAAAAAAGTAAGAAATAGTTTTACTACTTATTATGAGGCGAGAATAAAATTATTTATTCTGGCTCAAATATCGTCAATAGATTTATCTTTATTGGCTGTAAACCAATTTTCAAACCTTGTAAGCGCACCTTTAGTAACTCGTCTTTTAATTTTAGCTTCATCAGCCATTGCAACAAATTTATACGTAAACAAATAATTTATAAGTTACTAAAAGTGTATGTCGCAAAAATATATAATAAATTAAACAAATGTACGTATCACCAACGTGACACACAATGTACCTTCATTTCTAAAAAATACAATGCAACCTTGCACAATGGACGGAACATGCACAACTTTATTACACAACTTTATTTACCTATTGGCAATATTCAAAAAAAAATACAAAAATAAATTTACCTTAGGTGTAATATAACACAATATAGTTTATTATAACAATAAACATAAAGTATTATCGTGACAATACACTTAATAAAGCACGTCAAATATATAAAACACAAAATATGTGTGCTGACTTCAATATATGAAACAGCGTATAGCAACAAAAATGCATCGACGTATATAACGAATGAAATAATTTATTATAACAATAAATATGAAAGTATTGTCGTGAAAATACACTCTATAAAGCACGTCAAATATGTAAAACACAAAATATGTGTGCCGAATTCAATATGTGAAACAGCGTATAGCAACAAAATGCCTTGACGTATATAATAAAGAGTGAAAAAATGACTTAAAATAGTCAACTAAAACAAATGAAAAATGTCTGAGCATGGATAGATATACGTTGCAAAGGTAAAAAGGA
Source organism: Polydrusus cervinus (assembly GCA_935413205.1). Lineage (NCBI taxonomy): Eukaryota > Metazoa > Arthropoda > Insecta > Coleoptera > Curculionidae > Polydrusus > Polydrusus cervinus. The sequence goes on from OW284514.1 coordinate 2,886,965, forward strand.
ATAAAAAGGAACGCACTGACCTTAAAGTAGATGAACAGCGCAGTCTACGGCAGCCATCATTGCACTTTCAACTCACTATTATCGAAAATCGATGTTTGCCATTGATTTATGGCGGTTCAAAATTCGCTGCGAAGGACCAAAATGTTAAGACGAGGTGTAAAATATTATTTGTATTTCACGTAAATTAAAGGTATTACTTTATTTAAAAACAAACTTTATTTCTGACTGAACATGTGTTATTTAAATTATGTACGTGCAAAACAAGCGTGTCGTGTGTCCTTCGCAACGTCTTCTATCCAAGTACTGTCTGTCTCCCGGCGGGGTCTTGCCGACGGTCGAGGGGCGAAGGGCTCACGGCAGGAATGCAGTCGGTGTGGCCAATGGCCAGTGGCGGCACATATATTTTAGAGGACTAAACAGGCATTTCCATTTTTAAGGGGCAATTTATAATTTTTTGGAAGTAAATTAACATTGACTTTGTATGATGATCACAGAAATGCGAAGAGGTTAGTTAATTCTACTCAATCTCAGTGTTTGCTGCAAAATTTGTATCTGAGGTTGCGTTTGCTTTTTCGCGTTTCTGTGCTTCTAATAAAATAAGAAATTTTATTTTTCTACGCAAAAATAGATATGAAATTTTCAATTTTGTATCAGGATCACAGAAACGCGAAGAGGTAAATTGTACTCAATACGCGGTGTTTTCAGTTCGGGCAAATTAATAAGGAAATATACATCTGGAGTAGCATTTACCTCCTCGCTTTTTTGTGCTCCCAATAAAAGTTGTAGACTAGCCTACAGGCAACCAAATATTCACTTCGTGTATATCTGGTTGCCTGATAAAGGAACGTTTAGTGGTGACATCTATTTAACATAATTGATATTAGCACTTTATTTTATCTACACTGCACTAGGTGGCGCTAACTGTTAGTGCCACAAAGGAATGATAGATCGTCTGAATCTATTACGACATACGCCTACTTTATGTCTTTTATGACTCGAGCCCATTTTAAAAAAGAAGATAGCGACTTAACCTCACTTTTAGCAATATAAATATATTCATGAAAAACCTGTTAAAATGTCTTTAAATTTTATTATAAAACGCTCAATATCCACAACAGCCGTAACCTATGGGAAAAGAAATTTTAGAAAGTTCCAACTGTTCAACAAAAGAGGCTCGAGAACGTTTAAAAAGCAACAAGCTGAAAATCCTGATCCGGAACTTTTTCATAGTAAGTTCGACAAAACGAGTAACATTGAAGTACCTAAAATTTATTTTTTGCTTTTAGCTCGAGGTGTTAGACCTGTAGGCTATACTGATGACAGTGGCAAATTCATACTGATACCAGAAAAGGTACCTGAACTCATTGTGCCAGATCTAACAGATTGCAAAGTAAGTTTTACTTTATATCAAGGTTTAGCCACACAAACTACTAGAAATTGATTACTTACATTTCCTATAGAAAGGTTTCCTCTTACCGTCACTACTTTTTAGCTGAAGCCGTATGTCTCATATAGAACCCCAGACATAATTCAATCGGAGTTTACAGCACAAGACTTATTCAATGTAGTATATGCAACAAAAATTGTCAAAGATTTTGAGGCAGGTAAACTAGATGACCAAGGAAATCCATTAGAGCCATCGCAGGAAGAAAAGTTGACAGCCGAAGAGGCTCAAAATAAGGCTAAACAGACTGGTACAGATATATTTTAGGTTTATTTTTAATTTATAGTTTGAAAACTATTATAGTTAAGTAAAATAAATTACGATTTTAATGTTAAACATGTGATTTTATTTAGATGTTTGTCTTATGGAAAATAAGAATTGACTTTGACTAGGTTTATTAACATTTTTTTAGCACGTTTGGAAAATTTATACAAATGGAAATAAAATAAACACTAACACAATTATTCTATTAAAAAATTATCTTTATTATAATACACAATTCCTAATAACTTGGTATAAACACATTTATCTTGTGCCCTAAATTTACTGGTCTATTCCTTTATCCAAAGCAAGAGAGCCAGTAAATAGAAACACTAATTAAAAAATAATACAATGGCTAAAATCTATCTAAGACAGTCTCACGATTACTCAAAAACTATTAATATTGCAAAATTTTTCCTAAAATAGATGGAGTTGCGTTTATCACCGAATGTAAGAAAATATACTGTTTATTATGCAAGATGTTCTAGTTTTAATCTTTCTTTAACGTTATTTTAAATGTTCAATAACAGCCAAACAGAAATTTTACTTGTAGTCGATGATTGCCGTCGCCCCTTGAATTAAATCTGGTGATTCCCTACCTTTAAAAATTGTATTATTAGTTTTATTATGTTGGCATAATAAAAAATACTTTTAAAATTTCCTGATAAACTACAATTTCTACTTGTTGCTCTAAATTTAGGAAAATATTTTTAATTCCGCGTAATTATGAGGCTTGTAATACCTTCAAAGGTTTAGAGGTTCCCACTTTTCTCCTGTTTTTAACAGAAAAACATAATTTCCTTTAAACCTACCAATTGTTGTGTTAATGACTTTGTAAACAAAATTAAGTAAAAACATAACTATACTCTAAGTCAGAAATTACTATCAGTGACTCGTCGCTTTAATATCGATATCAGCAGACTGTAAGAAGTCGGAGGAAAAAACTCCATGACAATAAGTTTAGTATTCCGCTCTATTATACTCTCAAAAATACACTCCTCTAAGTTCGTACAACTGGCTGCACTCAAGCGATGAATCACCGACAGTCATTTTGGACTTAGGGTATAGTTTTCTTTGTCATTACTAATGTTTATTTCATAAAATGCTGTATTCTAATATCAAAATTAAAAAAGTGATACAAAATCTGCATAACCTGGAAACCCTATAGTTTACATAAAATGAATTAGTTAACGATGTGATGAAAATTATCCTGACTTGTGAGTTACGTACATAATATGTCACCTACGCCTAAGTTATTGTTTTTCTAAAATGTGGACTGTTTATCGTCCTTTTACCATTTTTTTTTCTGATTAGTAAATTTTACTGAAACTATAATAATTCCAATAGAGGTAAAATGGTAGAAGGACTCTCTTAAGATGCATCTTAATAGGATAAGTATTATAAGATTAATAGGAAAATAGTGATTTGTGGCATTTAGAGAACCATATAGTTTAATTTACAGCCTTACTGGCACACCATTTTTAAACAACCACTGTTACACAGGAAGTATCGAAAGAAAAGGAAGTATCAAAAGAAACATAAAAGGTATATCTACAATTTTAAAAAAGTTTTTACATAAAAGTCTTTACAAAATTAATAAAAGCTTATTACAGGGAGTCTTATTTTTGAATCTTCAGTCGCGTAAAACTTATAGTACCTACCAAGACAAAATAAAATATAAAAAGAAAGGAAAAAATAAAAGAATTTGCACAGATACAGAATAGGAAGAAGAAAAATATTGTTCACTTTTAAAATTGGCCATCCTGCTAATTTTGGCCATAATATTTACAATATCCAAGGATTTGTACTTTGTAAATTATTTAGTCTGTAACTTTAACTACAAGGGGAAAATAGGTACTTTTTGCACCTAATAGCGTGCTGAAAGGTACGCTTTTTCATAAATATTACTATAATAACACATGCTTGTTTTATGGCTCTATGATGGTATGAACTGGTTATTTTTCACAACTTGTGTAAAAACAATATTGTTCCAAATTTCCGAGGATTTCAGCTGAATGCAAAAAAGGTATAGTCTCCATATTCGTTCAGAAAATACTATATTGTAGGGGGGGGGGGGGGGGGGGATAACAAGTGAGGTTTCTTTGAAAGGGGTTTAAATATTCACAGCGAAAATTTAAGTTTGGTGTTCGGGTTTGTTCCCTTTTATTAGTTCCTGAATATTTGTTATGTATTTTTTGAAAACCTTGTACAAATTTATATTTAATTTTGCACAATAATTGACTCGCATTTTACACTTCTAGCAACGTTTATACAGGGTCTGCCGAGAGGTATGCCACTACTACTTGGGTATTAATTTTTTATAAATGTCTAGAATCAAATATTATTTAATCTACTGCACTAGATTAACTTATTTCAATAGTTTTTAGATGTTCTTTAGCCAACCTAAAACATTAACACAATAAACCAAAAAATTGTACACCCAAGGGAAACTTATTTTTTTTAAAACTTTTATTAGGAATTTTCTAAAATATACAATAACTTCAAGACCACCCTGTATATGACTATGTATATATGGACACAATATTTGACAAAACCCTTCTCTTCCATAAAAAGATATCATTCGACAAGTAATTATACAAGAGACTAGGTTTGTCAAGAGGTATATTTACGGTTCCTTATTTTGAGACTATATTTTGTACCTTTTTTAAAATTAAATCTCATACTAGTCTTAATGACAATAAGTCCTTTGCCTTGGGGGTTAATTTTTGAACAACCTCTATGCTTCTATTATTTTAAAATGTGTATAGTAATTTCCACAAAGTTGATTAGACTAATGTGCCATTCTAAAACATCATCTAAAAATTTTACTCACCAATCAAAAAGGAACCGTAACAACCCACACACTTCTATAACAATAACAATAAAATAATGACTGTTGACAAAAACTTACAACATTAAGTGTTATCTGTCTCATTCATGCTGCATATTGCCCATACTGGACTTATTGGACGGACACTTCTTGGCGCTACATTTCAATGGTTCGTCTGTCTGGGATTCTGTGACGCGTAAAATGCTGGGTGGTGGCGAAAGATCCTTTACCACCAGTTCTTTTTCTTCTCTTTGAATCTTACGTTCGGAAATGTAGCTTTTGCATTTTTCTATTACATCGTCGTAGGATCCGTTGTGTAAAAATACCACAATGACCTAGAATTATATTTTATTTAATTGATTAATGATAATTATAAAAATTGATTGAAATCTTTTTTACGATAGAAGAGTTTTGAATTTGACAGTGGCGTAGCCAGAAAATATGCTCGGGAGGGGGGGGGGGGGCTCAGTGGGCGTAAGTAGGACATATTTTTTTCTGGAGAGAGGGACAGTCGGGACTACATGTATTTTATCATATTGTACCTAGCGAAGAAGGCGGAAAACGCCGCAGACGAAAAATTTTCGGGGTCACGCCCAAAGCTTGTTTAAAATTCACCTAACCACTATCAAATTTCGAAAATTAAATTATTACCTTTCCTCTCTGCATGGTTGGATTAAATTTATTTTTGTTAATGGTTTTTTTTCCTTGTTTCTTGATATTACTTATTTGAAAAAAAACATTTTTTATAATTGTGAAAAATATGAATATTGGTATCAATCCAAAATGTTAACATAAGACGTACCTATGATGACTCTTACCCACTTTTTCGAGCTCGGTTTTTCATGATTAAAAATAAAGTAAATATCGCTCACCACGCCAAAATTGATGATCTTTTCAGAAATCATGTATTTTAGGAGCGTTGATCTAAGAGCAGTTTTCAAATGCTTAGGTTTTGAAATACTCCTTCTTAAGTGCCGTTTTGTATATTCATAATAAAGCATTCTCGTTTCTTCCCGCACTTTTTTTTTATTATAAATTATCACACTTCTACCATAAAAAATGTTTCAATTAAAATTTTTACTTTAATTTTACTCTTTAAAAATAAAAACCTAATTGTTTTTTGTTTTTGTTGTAAAAATATTTTATTGCATTAGATTATATTTTTGTTGATTTAAAATAGCTCTAAAAAGGGAAAACGGAACAGTTAAGAATATAATAGAAAAATATTATTCTTTCAGCCCGGCAGCCCCCCCCCCCCCCCCCCCTAAATAAGCCACTGAATACAGGGTGTGTGTCATGGACAACATAACTCGAGAATGTGAAAATAACACCCTGAAAAATATAAAATTAAAAATGTTTTTTCTTATAAGCATAAAGATATTTGCCTTTACTTACCACTGTCATATTATCACAACCAAGACCCGCCATTTGACAATCGGGTGCCAGACACCTCATCATCAGAGTTTCACAAATCTCTTCAGGTTCCATCCCATTGGCTATGTTCTCCGTTACGTAGTTCAACACGTCTTCATCGGACATGACATCCCAAATACCGTCACAAGCCAATACTAGAAAGTCCCATTCGGGACTTAATGGTTTTTCAGATATATCTGGATAGGCTAAAACAAGTAATTTTGGTTATAATTTTTGTAAAAACAATTAAATAAAACTTTATTTTTTTACCTGGATAAAATAAAGGTACTCACATTTTTGATGCTCTATTTTTTCTGAACCTATGCATGATCTGATTTTAATGTTTTTTTTTTCATCATACAGGTTCAGAAAAAATGTAGCATCATATATGTGGCAAACTTATGATGTTGCGGAGTTTACTTAAAATTAAATTAAAATTACCTGTGACAATTTGCTCTTCGGCTGGTCTAGAGCTGTTTTTCTTGAAAATATAATCTCCGAAAGCCCTGGACAGTGCCAAGTTTCCATTTACTCTGTTGCAGTCAACCCAGCCACCGGCGTCGGTTATACGCTCGTACTCTTCTACATTATTTGGTTTGTGGTCCCAAGATAGTTTTTCTAAACTGTGGTTAATACTGGCAATAGCCCTAAATAAATTCGATTTTAAGTTACTTTTTATTTACAGAAATATAAAAAAGGTATTTAAAAAGATCAAAAATCCAGCCACTTATTCTTATTTTTTGTGTTTGTCTTGATTTCCTTTAGTTGGGTGCGATTAATTGAAATGTAAATGTGTTATTTTAAATTTATGTTTCTATAATGTTCTTTTTAAAAAACATTATGTTATAAGTTATTATTCCTTTAGTGGGAAAAAAGTTGACTTCAATTATACTTATATATTTTTACTTTGACTTGTGAAATTATTATTATGTACATTCATGAATAAATTTTGGTTGATTGACCTTGTAAAGAAGAAAAAAACACAAACTTATTATTTGAGCAATTATTAACTAACCAGGAACATAACTGATATTGGCAGGCATTATTTACACACAATTAAAATAGCAGGTGTCATCATCTGCTATTATTTCAATTTTTTTTTACAATTACAATACTTTCCTTTGGGAGACAGGTAATTCTAATTTTCTTGGTTGGCTTGATGATCATTAATCATTAATATGAACAAAGGTGAAAAAGATTTTTGTTGCCTTATAGCTGAATAGGAATAGATATATAAAGATGTCAGTATAAAGACAATAACTCACCTTGAATCACCTATATTGGCGCAATACACCATCTTATCTTTTATCATAACAGTTACAGCAGTAGATCCCGACTGCTCACTTCTTAATACTTCCTCATCCAGCATTACATCGTCCAGTTCTAAGAATGCTTTCTTCAATGCGTCTGCTATATTTCCTTCTCTATAACCAAAATATTTTGTATGTTTTTTTTAAATTTCATATCTAAATAAGGGAAAATCATTATTAATTTAATAAAAAATAATCCTTACTTGTACTCTTCTCTATTTATAATATATTTATGTAGATGTTTTCCAGCATAATCAGCAATCTTAGCTCCACCATGTCCATCATAAACCCCAAAAAATGCTACTCCAGGGTCATCGGGTAGAGACAGGATGTGTGTATGGGCATCTTCCATGTTTATTCTCCATCCTTGCATACAACTTGAACCAACTCGGTAAATAGAGTTTCGAACACAGGTTGTGTCTTTAGCTGTTACTGGTTCTGACAGTGTTTGCCCCATTCCGTCGTCAAATAAAATAGCACTAGAATAAAATAAATATAAAACATTGCTTAAAATCATAAGTACAGACAGTCTATTTCTTTCTGTTACCTTTGAAAAAATCAACTTTTCTTTAATTAATTAATTTATGAATTATTAATGAAATCAAACATGAAATTCTTTACAAGTTTTAGGTTAGTAAGATAATATTTACCAGAACTAAGAAATAAAATAAAACTGTGATAAAGATTATACTTAAAATAAACTTAATGAACCCTTGTTTCTAATAAACCAGAATAAGTTTTACATTGGAAAGAAAATAATGTTATAATAATAGAGTTCTTCTAGGATCATGATTATCATACCGAACCTTTACTTTAAGCTTTGGAATTATCTCTTTCTTCCTTTGCAGCACATGAGATGTAAAGGCACAAATCTAGGGTTTAAGAATCTTGATGAAAAGTAATTATATTTTATGTCGAAGGTGGTGCTGAAAAGTGCAAAGAGAATACAATATATTCCTACAGCTGAGTAAGTACCTTATGAATCACACGTTTAAAATAATATTAACTTTTTGCAAATAAGTTGGTCGTTGATATGAAAGAGTAAAATTTCTGATAAGATTATGCTATATGATTTAACATTGTACCTTTCATCTATTATAGTCAGACTACTAAACATTACTTCTCTCTTTTCCTCTTTCACATTGGTTTTAGACATGATTTCGTGCCAAAATATTTAAGAAGTTCTAAGAAAAAATAAAAATTTACCTGCTTTTTTATGACAAATATATCAAATCTACACCTCAACTAATAAAGAAATGATCTGTTTTTTACTGGCATTATTTACCCATCACCAACAAATCATTTGACACATAAAAGTTTGGTTAGAATTAATCATCTGTCAAAAGTTCCCGAAGTGCCTGGTTACAATGAAAAAGAGATGGCAATATCGGTTTTACACGATGACTTTTCCTACACAGTGGCGTAGAAAATACATTTTCTGGAAGGAATAATATATTCACAACACATCACGAAGTCTCTAAAAATCATACTCTTTACTTGCGCAAACGAGAGCAGAGGAGTGTTTTTCTATTTGTATTATATTCAGTAATCGTTGTAAAATTTACAAACAAGAATTTCGTGTTCCAAATTGGATAATATGGATACTGCTATTTACATTATGTACGTGGTGGAGGAGTTGTAATTTTAATAATAGCATAAATAATTACTAATATTATAATAGAGATAAGCCCAATAAAATAAACTCAAAATGTGTCGCAAAAGAAATTACGTTTTACATAAGGAGCATTTTTAAATTTTCAGAAAAATGTAACCTCGTGATTGCCTATAAATAATTCCATAAAGAATCACGTGGGACTTCATAATTTAAAGTTTAATATATCTGATCACGCCTATGTCATTCAGCCTTTTCCACGAAAATAACCGAACAAACCGTAATGTTTCCGATACTTCCGAAATCTCTTGAGCTGTCCTTATTTTAACCAATCACAAACCCGTAAATCAAGGGGGGGAAAAGTGAAAGTCCAAAAAGTGGTCAAAGAATCGTGCACATCAGCGCCGCTTGCGAGCATTTTTCGAACTTGTAAAAAAACTACGGTGCTCCGATGAGAAAAATTTAGTTTTCGTGCCATTTTGAACACTAACCATTTTCCTGGTGCAGTACGTTGTAGTTTTGAAATAAGCGAGGAGGTGAGTCACCTCCATTGTTAGGTTTAGGGCTTCTCTGGATAAACTCTTAGTCAGGGAGGCAACAGGAAATGGTGCTGGCGGAGAAAAATAGCGAGAACGCCAGAAATGGACGCAGGAGCCGGGGGCCGAGTCCCAATGGGCACGTACAAGCCGACTCCACCAGCGAGGATGAAAGCAGCGGTAAGTGAATTTAAGGGTTGTTTTTTAATAGGTAGTAGTATTTTTAATAAAGTAAACCCCCAAAATTTGCAATAAATGCTTCAAAGGGGGCGCGTTTGAACCATGCTTTGGGGGGGAGGGGAACCAATCTAAACCATAGCACTGCTTAGCTTTTCCGTCTATATATAGTTGTTTTGGGGGCTATGGTTAGTGTTCTGCTATTTTAATGTGGCTTTTATTCACCTACCTTATTAATATACACTGTTTTGTGTCCTACTATATACATCCCAAAAGGTCAACCGTTGTATTCTACTAAATGCTGTAACATCATCCTTGGATCATTCCTCTATTTTCGGGTACTCCTAAACATTTCATCTGTAACCCTAGAATGATGATTTTAGAGATCACTTTAGGAACAACCCAATATCTTGTCTATGACAGAAAATATCCCTTTTTGTTCGTTTACAACACACCTAAATGTTTAAGTAATCACTATATTTGTGTTATTTCTAGTGCCCGTTGATAAAATCCGTGTGGGAAGAGATTACCAAGCAGTATGCCCAGAGCTGCAACCAGAAGCCCAAAGAAAACCAGAGCTCTTAGCAGACAGAGCTCTTTTGGTCTGGTCCCCTACTGATGCTATCCCAGATACAAAATGTAAGTAACAATAACTCAAAAGTACTCAAAGCTTAATCCTGAATACTTTTTACACTAGTATTGAATTGTTTTATATTTTTGACTAGTGGAAGATTACATAGTACTAGCCAAAGATAAATATGGATACAATGGAGAGCAAGCATTAGGCATGCTTTTCTGGCACAAACATGACCTGGACAGGGCTGTTCTGGATTTGGCAAACTTCACACCCTTTCCGGACGAGTGGTCTGTTGAAGATAAGGTGCTCTTCGAACAGGCCTTTCAGTTTCATGGCAAAAGCTTCCATAGGATAAGGCAAATGGTAAGAAAAAACATAAATACTGAGTTTTAGTTCCATTTAACCCTTTTTTGCTTGATAGACAATGTTATTGTATAAATTAATATTTAAACCTTCTGAAATTGATAAATAAATGTAATTTTAGTTGCCTGATAAAAGTATAGCCAGCCTAGTCAAGTACTACTACAGTTGGAAAAAGACAAGGTCTCGGACGAGTCTTATGGACAAGCAAGCCCGAAAATTAAACGCCCCCAAGGAAGAGGGTGGCGAGGAAGGGGGGGAAGAGCATGGATCGAACGAGGAGTCTGATCATGACGAAAAGGTGGGTTCGAAATTATGTTTTTTTTTGTTAGTATTTATTTTAAGATACAATTGTTATAGAAAATATGGGGGTAGTATTGAACAACTTTTTAGAATATTTGGGTTAGTGGTGATGTGTGAAGTATTACATATAGAATACATGTTTCCGTTTTAAAGGATTAGAAGCTTCTTCATTCTTTGAAAGGTTGAATGTAGAAGCATTTTCTGCAACATTTATAATTGTAATAAAGTAAATCCTTTTTTCCCCCTATAAAATTAATTTTACTTTCAGTTACAAAGAATAACCAAAAGTTTGTCTTTCTAGAAATTTACTAAAGTTTGTGATTGTTCAGAGTTTATTTAATCCTGTTTTTCGCTTGCATGGTTTCTATGTGTGGCATGGAGTTTTTCTAATTAATTTTAGCTTTTTATGGAATATTCAACCTTATGATTGTATTTTACGATATTTCAAGGTGGTTTACACAAAGCAACTTTTAACAAAAAGCCACTTGAAATGACATTTCTTAAAACCTCTGTATATTTAAAGAGTTTAGCCGCTTTATTCCGACGTTTCGACTTGAGTTATACGGTATATCTTCAGGAGTAATGTGTTTCTAAAATTTTTTTTAAAAGGTCTTTACTGTCAACTAAAAAATAATAAAACAATTTTCTATAAATAAAATTAACTATTTTGGATTTGGTTTATACACAGATACAGGGTGTTATAGAACTGGCTCCTTAGGTATCCTTTTTTTTCTAATTTGACTATCTAAAAAGTTGGGTATCGACCCCTAAAATCAGTCTACATACGCCACCAGTGACCTGCTTTGAGTAGAATATAGCACCGGCTATCATATGTAAATTTCCAAAGACAAAAAAAAATTATTTTTCTGCACTTTGTTGTCATATCAGGATTTACGATTTATATTAAAAAAACCGTTTCCTTAACACTCTGTATTTATGTATATTGAAAACCATGTCTTTCTAACAATAATATAAACCTAAGTGTGTATCAGCTTGTTATTGAGAGAAGCTACATAAAAAATTATTTTTTTAGACTTCATTTGGGCCCTATTTTGGTCAAAAAGTCAATAAAATTCATTATGTCAAAAATATGATATTGTTCATACTAGAACTGCTAAGTTAGTAGAAGTACTGTCAAAGTTAAGTGAGCTACAGAAGAAAAGACCGTTCTACCGGCGTGGAATTTGTTTCAAAATAGCTTCGTTTCAAGAAAAGCAAATAAATTTTATTATAATTTTTTCATCACAGATTTTATTTTTTTAAAGGTAAATAAACTGACAAAAATAACGCAACATCATAAATTTAATCATCACAAATAATAAGGTGAACCAAAAAATACAATGTCAAGGAAAGATGGTGCTACAGTCTAATTTCGATTGATTCGATTCGTCTATCTTTTTGACCAAAACATGACCCAAAAGAAGTCTGACAAAATTAATGTGTTCAATACGTGGTCGCTTATATTTCCTTTTTCCTATCAAACTTCGATATACATTGTGAGCAATTTTTTGACAGAAATGGACATTCACACACCGCGGAATTCATCGCAAAAGCGGATCTCCTAGTAGAACAGGTCAAACTAGCAGTGATCCTGCTACGCAGGTAGAATTTTTAGCTAAATTAGCTGCACGATGTATCTGCTTATTCATCATCCGGGGGGGCCGTAGCCCCCTTTCCCTCATTGATAAAATATCGTGCTTTGGACGGTATCAGAGTGGGTTGCGTTTTTACCGCTTGATTTGTCATCCAAAACATATTAAAAATCAGGTGGTAAAGCTGGTAATTCACTCTGGATGGCTTTTAACATTATTTTCTTATGTATACAGGGTGATTCACGACGAACGTTCGTTTGAACTGTTTGAAAAACCGCTGAAAATAGTATCTTGGAACTTTGTGTGTTTATATTTTTTAGTGTGCGCTCTTCATCTAAAATATTAGTGTTTTCCTATTACTTTATATTGGATATGATTATTTTTATCGCAATTTTGAATTTTTCCAAGATTCTAAATGCATTTTGTATAACAGGTGTATAGATAGTAGCATGGGAAAATTGACATTTTTGGCAATTTGACGGGCTATAGCATTTTAACGGTGCATCTTATAAAAAAAATTTATAGACACAAATTAATCCTTATGGATTCCTCAAGGAACTGTCAATATCAATCAATGTCGAGTTAAGGAACACTAAACTTGCTTGCTTGCCTGTCAAAGACCCATAAGTGTCATTTTTTAAATGAAAATATCTTAAGAACCATTTAGTTTAGACATATGACCTGTTATACAAAATACGTTTAGAATCTTGAGAAAAATCCAATAAAAACAATCATATCTTCTTTAAAATACCCAAGTTGACAGCTAGTTTCGGTATGTTAGGAAAACGCTAAAATTTTAGTTAAAGGGGCATACTGAAAAATATAAGACATAGGTACCTAAGTTTTAAAAAAATATTTTTAGAAGTCTCCCCAAAAGGTTTAACTAGCGTTCGTCGTGAATTACTCTGTATGGCAACATTTTTATTAGGCTTACTTTTATTCAACTTTTAATAATTTGCGTATTTTATTTTCACAGCTTTTTTTGGATAGGGACCATCATCATCAGTTACTATTTCTCTCGCACTTTCTTATTTGTTGTTTTTTCTTATGTTTATTAATACTCATCTACATACCCTGGGAGTATAAAATTCAGTGTTTTGACAATATACATATCCATTCCAAAATTTAAAAAAGTGTAGGCCTTAAGACAAAATAACTGATAATAGAATATTAATTTGTCAGTTTATACATATTTTTTTTTTAATGCTGACTATTGACGCCTCACAATGACAAAACGTACTTACGCCTGAGTTTGTCAAAATTACATAGTTTTTTTTTGTTTTTGAAATATAACTTTTCTAATAGTTAATATACAGGGTGATAATAATGAAGACAAAGAAAAATCGAAAAATACTTCACGAATATATTAATTAAATACCTGAACGCATTTCGGTCTAAACGACCATCATCAGGAGATCTAGATATTTATAACAAATTTTGATTTCACATACATTTCCCTACACAACAAAGGACGAACTGTCTAGTTTGTACTTTTGTTGTTTATGGAGACGGACAAACTGTCCTTTGTGTCATGAAAATTTGTTATAAATATTTAAACCTCCAGATGATGGTCGTTTAGACCGAAACGCGTTGAAGTGTTTAATTAATATATTTGTAAAGTATTTTTGGATTTTTTCTTTATCTTCATGGTTGTATCGTTAGTTTAAAACCTTTTGAGTTAGACGCATTTACCGATTCTGGATTCATAGAAATTACGGTTTAAAAGATGCTCAGGTCTGCTAGATCCATCTTCTGGTAACTCTACCAACAAGATAATTTAAGAAACCATTGTTGAGACAATAATTGTTTCCATAGAAATCATCTGGTTGGTAAAGTGCCCAGGAGATGGATCTAGCGGACCTAACAGTAGTTAATTAAATAGCTAACGGTTTTTGAAAACTATAAGAAATAATAGCTAACTGAAACAATGCATTTAATGACAAAGTAAATTCAACCCAAGACCAAATCAACTCATCTTCCTATTTATAATTGTCGAACGGATTTCTCAGTGTATTGTTAAATTACCAATGAGAATAGAATGTGACAGTAGCTATAGTTAACTACTATTGTCACGTTTTATCTGGTTGCTAGGCTATCATGGTACAAAGAACTAAAGGAATAATATTCAGAGGCGGTGGTAATAACCGTAGAAACGCAACAAAGACGACCATCTGTTCCTAGGGTTACTTAACCCATATTAACACCTACTCTTTGTATGATGGGTTGCTACGTTGGCAATACATTGAGAAACCAGTCCCCAATTTTTGTTCAAACAAATTGTGAGATCATTAAAAGAACATTAAAAAAAATCGTTTTTGATACATTTTTGGATGTTACGGAGACCTGTAACATAATAATCCAAATAAAGGAAACTGTAACCCACTAATAATTTCAACCCATCTAACCACAGTACGAACACATGCACAGCATCGAGGTTAGTATCTTGCACCCACTTGCATGCTTGCCTGACATGTCTCTTTGTCATTTTAACCTAACTTATGATGACGTACATAAAAATATCTTTTGGTGTATGATTGTTCACGTGTATGCGTAGGGCGAGGGAGGTTCCTGTTCAAACTGCGCCGTTTTTTGTACCGTCACTCAAGTCACCCCCAAGGGGCCCTTGTGTAACAGCTGCTACCAACACTGGAGGTAACGAAAGTGAGACGTAGTGAGTCGTATTCTTGGTCGATGAGATGATAATATTAATTCGTTATGTAAAAAGATAAAAAAAAAATTTGCCAGAATTAAAGTCCTGATGGCAACTGATGAAAATTGAAAAATTACGTTTACTAGATAGTACTTTTACTAACTTTACAGTTTCTAGTACACTACTAACTTGACGTTCTAAATCACTGTTCTCTTTTTGACGTAACGAATTTTTAAAATCTTTTTGACTAGAATACGGCCCCAGTGAAACGATATGCAAAAATGCAAAGTATCCCTGCGGTCTGCGATAAAAAGAAGTCTGCAACTTCACATTTTTTTTTGATTCGCGTTCAAAAATCATATTAAGAGCATTCGACCAATATTTCTAAATTCTCCAAGGTTATCAGCAGGGTTGCGACGATTTAAATCAATTGATTTTTCAATTTAAATCAAATTCTAAATTGCTGTAAAAACAAGTCGCCGAAGCAAATAACTCATAAGAAGGAAAATCAAAGAAAAGGAAGATAGTTTATTTGTTTAGATACATTATGTAAGTGTAAAAACATAACTCATCGTCATCAGTCCAGCGTAAAAAATATTCATAAATTACGCTGCCGAAAATTTTCATGTCAATACAAGTTATTTTGTATGTCGCCGAGGAGATTTTCTAACTGTAAATCTAGACAACAAATATTTTTGGGCAAATAGAGACAAAATAATGAAAATAAGTGATTTTAAAGTTAATTATTGCCATATTTAAGGAAAAAATCAGTATAAATTGATAAAAATAAAAAAAAAATCAGGATTTAGTCGAAAAAAGATTTATTGATTTTTTCAAAAAATCGTGATTTATTGCAACCCTGGTTACCAGCTCCATGCGAAATTATATCTATATATATTAAATTAAAAAACATTGCCTTCTCTTGGACCGAATCCAGGCCATTTTTATTTATGGGTTTTTATTTTAAATTTGGACTTTACAGTTATTGGAAGTGACAGAAAGTAATTTTTAAAATTATTTTAAATATTCTTTACAATATAATAAATTTTACTAATTATTTTTAGGGTTTTCATTCGTTTATATCTTTTTCTTCGAATTTTTTTCTGCATGAAAATAACTTTCCCACGTTCACATAGATACCACCTTTCCATTGGTGAAAACTAAATAATTTGCGTAATTTTTTGTAATTCGGGCCAAGAAAACTTCAATTTAACACTGCAAATTTTAGCGCATTATTAAATAATTTGCTTTGCATTTTTGTATAACGTATTTTTTCCATAGTCCCAATTTCCCATATCTGTATATAGGTAATGTAAATTATACCTCAAAAAAATGAATTTTGCATAGAACTTTATAGTATCTTTTGTAATAATTTTTTATCACACGTAAGTTAAAAAGAAATGAGTGAATATTTGGGATATATTACAGAACCTATTTAATATTTAAAACATTTTGAAACAATATAATAAAATATAGAATGTTAACTTTATCGTTTTAAAATGCTTAAAATATGATAGGTAATATTGACAGCTCATTGGACAAACAATATAAATCAGCTACCCAATACCTATTATTTATAGCTATTTTTATTGGTTCTTATCATAATAAAGCGAGCCTTACATTTTTTAAATACTTATATAAGGTGGCAAACTCTCAACACAAGATTTCATAGCATATCTAAACTACTTGCCTTTGTAATATTTTTTAAAAACAGAATTATAGGGATACATTAGTTCCACACTCAAAAATTATTTTAATTGTACAGGGTGTCCCAAATAGTCGGGGCATATCAAACATACTTTTTTTAATGGAACGCCGCGAATATTATTTTCTAATTCCCCATAAAATTCTATGTGTATTTCGTATAAAATGTCATATGTCTAAATTAAATTTTTTTTTGGAGATATTTACGCTTAAAATATGGCATTTTCGGACAGGCTTTAACATTGGAACAGTTCATCTTAGAGAAAAATTGTTTTTACCTCCCAGCCTTAGTTTATTTCTAAAAGTTACAAATTCCGGTTTAAATTTTAAACCGAAAAAATTGTTTTTCGGTACACCATATTAAACCGGAAGTTGTAACTATTTAGATAGAGAATAAAAAACTAAGATCGGGAGGTGAAAAGCATTTTACCCTAAGATGAACCGTTCCAATGCTGTCAAGATCTCAAAATGCCATATTTTAAACGTCAATATCAACAATTGTAAATATTATGACATTTTATACAAAATAAGCGTAGAATTTTGTGGATACTTAGAAAATAATGCATATTCCATTTAAACGAATGTATGTTTGATACGTCTTGACTATTTGTGACACCCTGGATCATTTGAGATAATTTTAGATTGTAGCATTAATGTTTCCCTATAACTGTTTTAGAAAAATATTAAAAAGTAGTTTAGATTCTATAAAAACCTGCGTCGAAGGGCCCTCTCTCCCTCTATATTTATTAGATACTTCCTTTTTCGGATTTGTTCCATCGACGTGGCTATAAATTGTTTCGACATTAATGCTCTCAATGTTACCTTCTCTTACGTCTAATTTAGTACTAAGTAAAAATTGTACATTAAAAAACACTGTTACATTAGAAAAATAATCATATTTTTCTTGTCATCAAAGAATTGCTATCTATACCCCAAGTCCAAAATTACTGTCAGTGATTCATCGTTTTCATATAGAGTGCAGCGGATTGTACGAAGTTAAAGGAAACAATTATTCCATTGTATTTTTAAAACTGTAATAGATAAGAGCAGAATATTTATTTACAAGAAATTTTTTTCCTCTGACTTCGCACAACCCGCTGCTCTCGATATGAAAGCGATGAGTCACTGACAGTAATTTTGGACCTGGAGTATAAAGACAAATATAACTTTTACTTAGTACTATGTAAATACAGATACGCCCAAAAAAGGTTCACTTCACTCGCAGTCTAAGCCATGTTACCATAGACAAGTCGTTTAATAGGACGTCAGATTGCGAGGTAAATGAACTTTTTTTTGACAGCATGGGTACACGTCCTAGTCCTATATCCTCCCCTATAACCCTGACAAAAAAGAATTTGACATAATTGGTGTTTTTCGCGTCCCGCACTAACCAGACGTACGGGGTTGGCGAGGCCCACGTCGGGCCCCACGGGAGGCAAGCGGGGCGGCGGCCCAGGTGGCCCCCGGGCGCGCCGCCGCCCCCCGAAAGGCATGCACATCAACCACGACGATTTGGCAACTATGGCATCCGGAAACGCTGGCACGCTGCTGTTACGGGCGATGGAGAGGGAGTTAGACTCGTTGCAAAGACAGGTGTGTAAAAACTGTGGAACACTTGGAGGACAAGGTTGATCAACAAACAATTTTGAACACATCATACAGTGATCGGCAAGAGGTTCGCAACTTTTTTTTATCTGAGTACCGAAAAAAACTTTTTTGGGGGATTGGTTTTGCATACCCGATAAATAAATCGATTTTTTTCATTCGTTACGTGACACCGCGGCTAATTATAAAAAAATTGTGAATTATTAAAAAAGGAAGACACTGGAAATGGTAATTTAATAATAAAAAAAATATTAAACAAAAATTGCGTTTTACAATTTTTTATTCTTGAAATTTTGCGTACGGACCTAGAATTTAACTCTAAACAACTTTTTCAAATATATTTTTTTTTTGTGCCGGTCACTGTCTGCTATGAAGTGTATCCTAAGTGAGCGATGCGACGCGATATCTATAGACTTGAAGGAGATGTCCTTTTCACCACGCATCGCGTCTCTGATGCAGGATACTGCGTTAACGTTAATCAACCTCACTTCCATATGTCCATGGTTAGAACTACTTTAATGGAACATTGGCAACCCCCAAGCTGCTGGAAGGCTGCCCCGCATCTATGTGGTCTCGGAGGAGGGATCGAAAGACAGAGAGAGAGAGAGAGAGGATATATTATTTCTGTTGTTTTTGCTTTTATTTGTTTTACAGCTGACTGGATTAAGAATGTTTATGTATTTCGATCGAAATTGTCTTGAATAATTTTTTGTCATTTTTTTTTTATTTAGCAGGCTAGCTCACAGAGAAGGGATAGAGTTTCGGTAATGTACCTGGTAAAATAGTGATCAGCTCGAGACATTCTAGGCAATAGAGCGTCTGTTTTTTTATTTAATTTTTTTTAATTTTCTGTCTTTCTCCCTCCTCTATGATGGTTAGCTTTTGCTTATGAATAGATGACATATTAACTTTTGGTGAACATTTAAACAGAGTTCATGTATCGATTTAGGTAATATACCAGCCTGGCAGATAATATTTTCGGTGTGTAGAAACTAATAAAGAATACCTACCAATCTTTACAATAATCGACCAAAAACATGTTTAAAAGAATAAACCTTAAGCAAATATGTCAAAGTATTACTTTTTTTTATTTGTCGCTTTGAAATAGTGATTTTTTTTTTAAATATGGTGTATGTTCTGCAGTGATCGGAACTAACAAAAATGGACCGCCGGCCTGTGCGGCGTACCTTATACCACTAGAAATATTTTTCCAAATATTGTGTTTTACGCAACAGTAGTATAAGGTAAGCCGCGTCAGCAGTCCGATGTTGTCGAACTCGTCCAAATTTCCGATCACTGATTATGACATAACGTAAGAAAAAGAAATTGTTCAAAGTTTGCCGTGGAATTGATCCCGCATGTTTTAAATTATTATTCTTGAAAGTTAACCTTGATAAAAAGTAAAGGTGAATGAAAAATAGAACTGTCAAGTTCTGAAGTTTTTATTTTTTAGGAAATTGCATTACTGTCATTGCATAATACAAAATTTGATAAAAAACATACAACAAAGAACCTAAATAAACTACTACTACTGCTTCCAAACATGTTCCCATTCTTCTTACACAATCGAAAATCTTCACGAACATTTGAGTAACAAGGAAGAGGGGAGAGGGGGTTGTTAATCTTGTGATTTTTTTTGTAATTATTGTAGTCCTTAGGTCTTCCAAATTTTCGCAAGGTGTTTTAAAACCTGAGTTTTTAATGCCTAGCCATAAAAAGAACCGTGGTAGCCAACCTAACTGGCATAAATTATGACTCGTGAATTATCGAGAGTTACGTGGTGAGCTTTCCAGCTGGAAATATCGTTTTCAAAATTTTCTAAAATATCGTATGGCGCTAATTTGAGAATCTCTTTTAAAGAAATCGGCCCTTAAACGTTTTTTTCGATATGACCAACTTTCTGTGAATGCAGATGTTTCTCTATAAAGAAATGTGGATTTTTCAAAGCTCTTAAATTCTCAATTAAGAATTTACATAACCAGTGACCTTGTCAATAAAAAAGGGATTTCCAAAAGGGGTATTCTGATGATTGCATCCGCCACTGCTAGTCGTTTAGTAACAATTCTTAAACTGAACGATAAGCGCTGGTCACTTTTCAGGCTTGTATTGTAGGTTCTGTAGGGTACATTACTTGCTGGTTAAACGCCTAATAGGGATTTGCGAGTATTTATTAACAATTTGCCTTATTTCTACTTTTTGTGCATTGCGAACTTTAGGTCTCCTACTGCCTTCCTATTTATTAGCATTAAGAAAGCTGGTAAAAATCCATGATTCTTTGAAAATTCTCTCCTGAATGGCGTTCATTGTTAAATAAACCTACTGGCAATCGACTCTTTTATCATTTGTAAAGCAAGTGTCGATCATAAAAGCTTTATGTGCTACCGTGATTACCATATTTAATTTTCTTAAAAATAAAAACTTGACAGTTCTATTTTGCATTCACCTTTACCCGTCGAAAAAAACAGTAATAATTTTCGACATGCAGAATCGATTTAGTGGCAATTTTGAGCACATTTTTTAAAATTTTACGATATTCAATAATATGTGGCAAAATGGTGAATTTCAATCGGCGTAGGTAAAAAATTTAGAGTTCGTAACAATGTTGCATAGGTTCCAGATGTTGCAATGTTAACAAACCTACATTTCTGTTGTCGTCCTATGCCTATGGGTAAATTGATTTACTTGCGCCGATTGTACAGGCCTGACGTAAGTGTCGACCTAACTGACAAATGTTGTTATTATTACCACTACGTCCTTTAAAAATAAGGTATGATGTATATTGTATATGTGGCATTTAACAGGCGACCCAGTGTCATTGATATCAGGGCGCCATCGCCAGTTACTTGCCACTATAACACGATAAATTTTGTATATAACACTGACCATACAACCAAAAGATTAAATAATCAAGCTGTAAAATTATAACTTCTTTTCTTCTTCGTCTTTTTCTTTTCATCTGTGGCTTAATTTTGTACATGCATACTTATGTATTTTTTCGCTATCGCTTCTAATTTTTTTTTTTTGTTTATTTGTAGCACATTCCTGATTTAATATTAAAAAATGAGTAAAATCTGTTCTCTATTGTTGCAGATTCAACAGAATAAACAGAGTATCAGTTCCTTGAAACGCAAGCACTCGGATTCTATCGAAGATCTCCGACCGTCGAATGATAGTTCGCAGCGGCCTACGTCACGCTGGACCAATGACGAACTTATGTTGGCAATCCAGGTAAAAAAAAATGGTTGCTTCAATGATATAAGTTTTCGTAATCAATCACACAAAAATGCGGGTTTCCTAGCTAGTTATATAATAACAGAATGAAAGGGCGGAGTTTAAATACTATTTTCATATGGCTACGGCTTGAACGGATACTGTCATGGTAGCCATTTTAAAATACCACTTTCAAATGTTCTTATTTAAAGGTGTTTTATGTTATTATTGAATGATATTTTTTTCCAGGGTTTCCGCAAATACGGCAAAGATTTCAAAGCGATTGCTGAGATGCTAGGTAACAAAACGGAACACTATGTGCGCACATTTTTCGTCAACTATCGGAAACGATACAATTTAGATCAAATTATTAAGGAATGGGAAAGGTAGGTACAAAAAAGTACTATATTATTAGTATTTACGTTATTACTCACATGGTGTGGTAGGGAAAATCATTACTATTGAAAACTTACATGGTAATATGTATTATTACTGTATTAGTAATGTTGTTAGAAAATTGAACCTACAGAATTTGTGATTACATATGATATTTTTATACAGGGTGATTCCTAAGTTGATACATCTTTTTTAGCTGTGTATAGAAGGCATTAAAATAAACAACATTTTCAAATACCTTTTTTCAAAAAACTTAAAAATAGGCGAGATGCATAAGTACAAATCTAAGTGCGAGTCTGGTCATCAAAACGTAGCTCGCTATACTTTATGTTGTTTTTCTTATTAGTCATGCAATTTACGGGTCGGTGGTCAGTTATTTGGCAATCCGCTGCGGTGTGTTTTTCTGAAGCAAGTTAATTTTAAATTGGTGACACGTGAAAATGGTAAAATTTGAAATCAATGAACTAGTAGATATGGTGCTAATTTACGGTGAGTGTCGTCAAAGTGCGGCTGCTGCTTCAAGATTATACGCAGAACGCTTTTCCTTGCGGGCTCATCCTACACCCAGAAGTTTTCTTAATGTTATTCAAGGCAAAACCGTATTTGAGTCGTAAGGTAATAAATGAATGTAAGTACTTTACTTTTGAGTTTTTTGAAAAAAGGTATTTGAAAATGTTATTTATTTTAATGCATTCTACATATATACAGCTAAAAAAGAAGTTTCAACTTAGGAATCACCCTGTATACCAAGATAATGTTTTTTCATAATTTAACATAACCTATTTTTTTAAACGAAAATCAATAATTACGGGTAAACCATCAATTAAACATATCATATTTACATACCTTTTTTTTAAATATCGACAAAAAAGCGACATATAAGTAAGGGTTAAATTATGTTCTTTTGGAACTTATCATCCGTTTTATTCAATTTCGTTTTGAAAAAAAAGTATTAAGTTTTATACAATCAGTATTATATTAGTCTTCAAAAATGTATGGTTAATTCTTTTTTTTTTTTAAAGGGAAAATGGACCTATAGCCGAAGATAACGGAGAAACGAAGATCGACGCCGACGATAACGACGACGTCATATGTTTGTCTCCTAGCCCCCCTAGTTCCAAAAAAGAACTTATTAAAAACGGGGGCAAGGTAGGCGCCCAGGTAGTGCCGAAATGATTTCTCTAGCACCGTAACGCTGTTTCCTAACTGTGTTTTTGAGTGAGATCGTTTTTAATATGCTTTGAGGAATTTAAGATATACAGGGTGTTTACAAAAACCTACCACATATTCAGAGATCAAAATAAGCCAATTTAAGGTAAACTTACAGTACAAGTTGTATTTTGAAATAGTTTTTTATGATAATTTGAAAACGGCTTGTCGATTGATATTAATCATAATTATGTTTTTTTTTGTTCCCATTACACTATAATATTTTGTACGAAAAAGATACGAAGTTTCGGCCTCAATAAATTTCTTTTGTGATACAAATATTGAAGTTTCAAGTGGTTGACCTGTCTTTGTTGTCTTCCCAAGGCATATTAAAAATAATTGAGTTAAAAAATGCATTTTCCATGAGGAAATTAAGGACGTTTATTAGCAATCTTTACTGTTTATTTAGCAAAATTTTTTGAATTATTTTCAACTAGTAGAATAACAGATATATTACATTTAAGGGAACTTGTGTACATAAGGACTAATTATTATTAGTAATATTTTTTTAATGATATAAAACTTATTTTATGATGAATGATATGATTTGTGTATGAGTTTTAAAATCTTATAATTGTTCATTGCGAAGCGCTTTTACAGGAAAATTATGAAGATGGTCTCGAATTTGGGTTAGGTTTGTTCGGTACAAAATGAAGAGAAGTTTTTTGAATAGGCGGTTTAAAAAGTCTGATATTTGAAAGTATGGTTATCATTTTTATGATATCTTTGTATTGAAGTGGTCCGTTGGATCTTTACCACTCGCGATCTTTATTTGTTACACTCATAAAGGTAAATAAAACAACGTTAAACAACTTTTTAAGTTGACTACAGCAAAATATGCAGAGTTAAGATTACTGGCAACAAAATCAAAATAAGCTGTCCACTTTATCTGTGAGTCTACATGCAGGCCAAAAAATTGGCATCGCTCTTAAACAGGGTTGCAATAAATCACGATTTTTTTGAAAAAAATCAAAAAATTGATTTTTTTGATAAAATCGTGATATTTTTGATTTTTATCAATTTATACTGATTTTTTTCTTAAACATGACAATAATGAACTTAAAAACACTTATTTTTATTATTTTGTATCTATTCGCCCAAAAATATTTGTTGTCTAGATTTACAGTTAGAAAAACTCCTCGGCGACATACAAAATAACTTGACGTGAAAATTTTCGGCAGCGTAATTTATGAATATTTTTTACGCTGGACTGATGACGATGAGTTATGTTTTTACACTTACATAATGCATCTAAACACTTCGTTTTAAATAAACTATCTTCCTTTTTTTTAAATTTCCTGATGAGTTATTTGCTTCGACGACTTGTTTTTACAGCAATTTATAATTTGATTTAAATCACGATTAAAATTTAAAAAATCAGTTGATTTAAATCGTCGCAACCCTGGTTTTAGATGAGGGGATCCAAACGCGCTCAAATTTCCCAGGTTAAAGACACAATGGAAGACTTGAGTTAAATAAAAAAAGAGCTAATGTATTATTAGAATCAATGCCTTTGTGAGTGTATTCACAGCAGCCGTGGTTGTTGAGAAATTTTTTCGAATACCATGTTACCAACTTATTAATGATTAAATTCTGTCTATATAGTCAAAAATCTATTATGATATTTATGAAATTAGACTTTGTCTTGACAATTTTTTTTCGATTTGATTCATACGATTTTATTGACGTATAAGTGATAACGCACGGGTAAAGATCTACCGGTACTACTGTTATATGCTACTCAGTCCGTGGAACGCAAAAAATTGCTAATTATTTATATAACTTGATCGGACAATTTTTTTTGTTGCAAGCCTTATTAGTAAAATTTTATATATTATACCCAAACAGGTACTGTCAAAATCACTACTGAATTTGCAAAAATGTTAAAAAATCTACATTTTTAATTATGTGTAAATATTTTTATACCAAACTGTATAAAAAATTTATTTACAAAACCCAACTACGAAAAATCTAGTAAAATTTAATTTTTATAGAAAAACGGATAGGTAGGCAATTTTTCAAAAGGTATACATACATAACCTGGGATCGAAAATCGGTTTAACTCCAAAAATTAGTGTCATATATTTACATATTATGGTTGTTCTCTAGAATTATACATTCAAAGATATTGTATGTAAAGTATTTTTGATTATGCAAGTTATTGTATTGTTTAGTTCAAAAACCATCAGTAACAAAATAATTTCACATTATACCTCTTGACAGTTATTTCTTTTGTAGTTGGGTAAATGTGGAAATAATGTTATTTTTCATAAAAATACTACTTTTGTTCCATCCAAGTATTTTAGTAGTTCTAGCATATAATAAAATATAACAATCACAAATGAATATCTCATCGTGTGTGAGACTGTGAGAGTGACTAAAATAAAACTTCAAATTTTCCATATTTACGATCTCAATAGAAAATATACCACATCTATATAAATTGTGATTTTCCAAATTTAAAAAAAAAGTAATTTTTATTCATTTTCATGAATTGTGGAATAAAATTCTATTATTGTTGGTCTTTTTTATGGAAAGTTTGTATATTTTTAAAATAAAAGGATGACAGACCCAAAGTAGATTCAGGCTTTATATGAATATAGTAATAATGAAACCATGGTTATCAAATTTTTATTTAAATTTAAAAAATTTCAATTAAAGCAATCATTAAATTATATTCATTATCTTAGAAGCCCAGAATCTGATGTAGGGGTGTCATCATTATTGTAAAATAGATAATGGCCTAATGCATCCCATGAGTTTAAGCGACGCTTGGCGTTATGACGTTTAAATGTCTAAGGAACAGTTTACTACTGTATTTTACCATTTCCAAAGGAACAGTAAGCTGAATAAAAAAATACCGTTCCCTATTTGTGATTTGGTTTACTTTACAAGTAGCTTTTTGAATATTTTTTAAGAGCATTCGTTTCATTTTATCCAAAAAGTGACTACAGACCAGTCTGCCTAGGAATTTACCTACAGTTTTAAGTTAATTGATAGACAAATTCATAACGGAAATTTTGTCAAATTTGTCCATATTTCTTTTTTTGCTTTTATTACTTTATGTGTCCAAACCTTTTAACTTGAAACTGTAGGTAATTGTGCCCTACAGTAGCGCAACTAAACTCCTTTATGGGGGTCTTACACAGTAAAGAATGTAAGAACACCAATAGTTCTAGGAGAGCTAATCTCAATTCAGGGGGGATAGGCCCCTAGTTGCGTCTATGGTGCCCTAAACGTGGGTATTTGGCCACTAGTACAATACACGAAATTTTTAAAAAGGAATTTTAGTTAGAAAGTTGCTTTTTTGGTGGAAAGTACATTTTATTGTTTAAACACTTCAGGACTATTTAGTGTCTAGCCCCTGAAACAAAAAATAATATGGCAAAAAGTGACTTTACAAATGTCTTCGGGGGATCAAAGAGGAAGTTTATTGAGGAAGATAAATAAACTTATTATTATTTAATGTTTTCGTCTTGTTTCGAAGACGTCAACCCAAAAATGCTCTCTACAACTTTTGTCTGAAATTTTTTTTTCTATTGTTTATGACCCGGAACAAACAAAACATTTTTCCTCCCTTATGCAAGGGTTGAATATAAAATAATGACGAATTGTCTAGTCAAAACAATAAAATGTACCTTTCACCAAAAGAGCAGTTTCCAACCAAAATTCTTTTTCGTTTCGTTTATTGAACTACAAATATTTGATAAAACGAAAAAGTAACAAAATAGCGATTGAGTCACTATCCCAATTTTGTAGAATATTTAAGAATCGCTTGGATTTGTCGGTGCATTCGGCGCGAGCCGTGTAAATAAGTTGCAATAGTTCAAATTTTAGTAGACGTAGTTTTCATACAAAGACATCCTCGCAAGGCAAGAGTGCTGGAAAATCGGAGTTTTTCCAGGAAATTTTAGGTTAGGTTTCAATTGGCATTAGCTACTGTTTACCTCATTTTTTTTTTAACGCAAAAAATGAACGGGTGGCCAAAAAACGAATATTTTTTCAGAAGGATTAAATAGAGATAAAAAACAAAAAAAAAATTAACAGTTAACAGCTGGTATAACAAATATGAAAATACTTATTTTTTGGGCCCTCTTTTCTAATCTTTTTAAATTTTCTTTGTATAATTTTTTCCTAAAATATGTGTTCATTTCCAAATAAACTTCTTTTGCTTTGCTATATTTATTACAACATTATAAGCTATCGATATATTTATTATGTCTTCTTCATTTTTATGTTAATTTAAATTTTAGTGTATACCGTTAGTGTTAAGATTAATGTCAATATAGGTTAGTTTTATCTATATAATAAAAATTCAATAATATAAAAATCGGTGTTTTATTGTAGAAACTAGAATTTCGTCTATACTCAGTTTAAATAAAATAAAAAAAAATTTTTTTATAGATAAATTCATAACAGCAATGGGCTCTTTCACAAGCACCACCATCCTGAACTAGAACCTATTGAAAATACAGGGTAATTCCTAAGTTGATACTTCTTTTTTAGCTGTGTATAGAATGCATTAAAATAAACATTTTCAAATACCTTTTTTCAAAAAACTCAAAAATAAGGTACTTACATTCATTTATTACACTACGAATCAAATACGGTTCTGCCTAATTTGCCCGTTGAATAACATTAAGAAAACTTCTGGGTGTAGGATGAGCCCGCAAGGGAAAGCGTTTTGCGTATAACCATGAAGCAGCAGCCGCACTTTTATGACACTCATAGTAAATTAGCACGATATCTATTAGTTCATTGATTTCAAATTTTACTATTTTCACCTGTCGCCAATTTAAAATTAACTTGCTTCAGAAAAACACTACAGCGGATTGCTAAACACCACCCGTAAATTGAATGACTAATAAGAGAAACCACAAAAACTATAGCGGGCTATGTTTTGGTGACCAGGCCCGCACTTGATTTTTTACTTATTTATCTCGCCTATTTTTGAGTTTTTTGAAAAAAGGTATTTGAAAAAGTTGTTTATTTTAATGCCTTCTATACACAGCTAAAAATGAAGTATCAACTTAGAAATCACCCTGTATATCTCAAAATATCTTTCTAGAAACAATTAAAAACAACCCGAAAGCGAAGTTTAAAAACTGCCTAAACTAGAATTGCAGCCATTATTAGTGATGGCCGTCCATTACGCGTATCGATATGCAAAACAAATTTCATCTTTCCAACCATTATAGTTTACGAAGTCCCTGGTAACAGACTAACATCCGAGTGGAAGGCAATAGATTTCCATATAGCTATAGTATAAATATATATTTGTACTATTTTGTAACATAAAGAATCTAATAAAGATTTAAATAAGTATATGAAATCCTAAAAACGAATAGGCGAATATCATGTCACTAGCCCTAAAGAAACTTCTATAAAAAAATTATATAGGAGAACAATCACTTCTTTTATAAATAATTAACTTCTATACCTACAGAGTATTAGACTTTCTATTTTTCAATATGCTTGCAATAAAGAACTCGCCAGCTTTATAAGAACTTCTGACTAGAGGGCCACTGGCTACATACAAGAACCCCATATCTTGTCCCACTGTCTCCCAGTGTTTGAATTTCGTCGGTGTAACATATTCCACAACCTACAATATTAAATAATAATAAATCGACTTTATTAGCAACATACAATAAAATTGAACAACAAAAAAAAGTTTCTGTTTGAAGGTTGGAGACAATGATGTTTCTTGAATGATAGAATAGTTTTGGACTTGCATTGTCTTTAATTTGTTTTACATCACAACGTTTCAACTGGTAAGTATCTCCAGTCGTCTTCAGGTGAAAACTAAATAAGTAAAGTAACTACAGCTCTATTTATACTAGCTAGATGTACTGGAGCATGACTGAGATGGGTGCAGTCATGCGTTTAATTCTTGTGCGGTATTTTAAGTTTACATCTACTTAACAAAGGTTTCCAGATATTTCTTATATCTAGTGAGGGCTTACTAAAACAATCTGGGTTCTGGTATATGATAGCAGCTTCCTTGAACTTCCTCTTCCTCCAATGTGGTTCTTTGTGCAGGATTCGAGCTTCTGTCCACTTAATGTGATGACCGTGTGTCCAGGCATGGTCAGCTGCCCCTGATTTTTCGGTTTCTCCTTTAAGCGTGTTATTTCTGTGTTCCTTGACCCTAGTTTCAAGTGGCCTTAGAGTCTCACCAATGTAGGATCTGCCACATTCGCAGGGAATCTGATAGACACAGTTTTTCCTATCTTTTTGACTTGTTGGTTTCGTCTTCGTCATGTGGCTTCTTAAAGTGTCTTTTGAGCTGAATACCGTATTAATGTTGTATCGTTGTCCTAGTCTTCTAATTCTCTCAGATACTCCTTTGACATACGGAATGTTGAGTGTTGATTGTGACTCTACTGGCTTCTTTTGTGTATTTGACCGATTCTTGCGATTTTCCATTAGTTTATCAACTAGATGCCCGGGGTAGCCATTTTTGTTGAGGTCGGTCTTGATGTAGTTAGTTTCCTGTTTGAGGGCTTCATTTGAATTACAGATGGTAATTGCTCTATCCACAAGCGTTCTTACTATGCCATGTTTTGTGCTATTTGAGTGATTTGAGGTGTAATTCAAATATTGACCTGTATGCGTGGGTTTTCTGTACACTGAAGTATGGATGGTGTTGCCATTTTTCTTTACGTTTACATCCAGGAAAGGTAATTGACTGTTTTCTTCTCTCTCCATGGTAAATTTGATTGTCGGCGCCAGGCTGTTAATGTGGTATAGGAATTCCTTGAGTTCGTCATCGTTTCCATTCCAAATAATGAAGGTGTCGTCCACATATCTCAGCCATGTTTTTGGTTTCTTTTTTGCTTGTTTTATTGCTTCGGATTCAAACCATTCCATGTAAATGTTGGCGATTATTGGTGAGAGAGATGAGCCCATCGGTAGTCCGTCCACTTGGCTGAAAAACCTATCTTTTTCCTGAAAGTAAGAATTATTCAGGCAACATTCTAATAGTTCCATGATGGCCTTGATAGGTAGCAGTGTTCTTTCTTGTAGTGTCTGGTCTTCCTCAAATCTGCTTTTAATAACCTTTAGTGCATCTTTTACAGGGACGTTAGTGTAGAGACTTTCGACGTCAAAACTGACAAGTTGATCTTCTGGTTGTACTTTCATCCCGCCAATAAGTTGTACGAAGTGTTGAGAATTTTTCACAAATGATGTGCTATTTCCTTGGAGTGGTTGAAGTAGGGGTAGTAAGAATTTCGCAAGTTCGTAGGTAGGAGAGTTTCGAGAGCTCGTTATGGGTCTGAGAGGCATGTTCTGTTTATGTATCTTCGGCAAGCCATAGAGGTGTGGAGGCTTACTGTGATGTGGTGTCAGGCGTCTTCGTGTCTTTTTTGGTATGTATTGGTCAAATTTCTTGAGTGTTCGGTAGACTCTTCCTTCAATGGTGGAGGTAGGATCCTTGGACATGGGGGTGTAGTTTCCTTTCTGCAGAACTTCTTCGATTTTTTGATCGTAGGTCTGAACATCCATAATGACGGTTGCATTTCCTTTATCGGCTGGAAGAATCTTGATATTCGGATCTTTACGTAGTTTTGCAAGCGATATTGTTTCTTCCTTACTAATATTTTGTTTTGGGGGTCTTGATTTTTCTAGAACCTCTCTAACCTTCCATCTGAATTCTTCCGCTTGTGTTTCTCCTATGTTTGTTAAGTCGACGGCGCTAATGATGTCCAATATTGGTACCTCTTTTGGAGCAATAGTGAAGTTTAGACCTTTAGCCAATAGGGATTCTTCTATGATTGTTAATTGTTTGGATGAAATGTTGATAATGGTTCTTTGGTTCCGAGTTTGTGTTGTTGGTCTTTCTTGACTAACCTGTTTTCGCAATTTCTTATCATGAATGTGTTGTTGATTTGTTCTTACTTTTTCACAAGTGGCGTCAATCTTCCGGAAAATTGGTCCGTGATCTTCTTCCAGTGTGTATTCTTTGATTTCCTCAAATCTTTGTGGTATGTGGACCCGGTATAAGTGATAAGTTTCGTAATTACGAGAAAACTAAGGTAAAATTAACAAAGGAGGAAACACACATTCAGTTTCTACTACGAGCAAGAGACCAAGGAATTATTCCAGATGGCTTTAGGATTAAGTCACCAATCCCAGGACAACAAGCTCAGAAGATTCTCAACAACGCTAGCAAAGCCCTTATACGCTCCCAGATCAACTACCATCGTTTTAAGAAAGCTTCTCTACTAACAGATCTCCAACAAAGATTTGAGGAAATCAAAGAATACACACTGGAAGAAGATCACGGACCAATTTTCCGGAAGATTGACGCCACTTGTGAAAAAGTAAGAACAAATCAACAACACATTCATGATAAGAAATTGCGAAAACAGGTTAGTCAAGAAAGACCAACAACACAAACTCGGAACCAAAGAACCATTATCAACATTTCATCCAAACAATTAACAACCATAGAAGAATCCCTATTGGCTAAAGGTCTAAACTTCACTATTGCTCCAAAAGAGGTACCAATATTGGACATCATTAGCGCCGTCGACTCAACAAACATAGGAGAAACACAAGCGGAAGAATTCAGATGGAAGGTTAGAGAGGTTCTAGAAAAATCAAGACCCCCAAAACAAAATATTAGTAAGGAAGAAACAATATCGCTTGCAAAACTACGTAAAGATCCGAATATCAAGATTCTTCCAGCCGATAAAGGAAATGCAACCGTCATTATGGATGTTCAGACCTACGATCAAAAAATCGAAGAAGTTCTGCAGAAAGGAAACTACACCCTCATGTCCAAGGATCCTACCTCCACCATTGAAGAAAGAGTCTACCGAACACTCAAGAAATTTGACCAATACATACCAGAAAAGACACGAAGACGCCTGACACCACATCACAGTAAGCCTCCACACCTCTATGGCTTGCCGAAGATACATAAACAGAACATGCCTCTCAGACCCATAACGAGCTCTCGAAACTCTCCTACCTACGAACTTGCGAAATTCTTACTACCCCTACTTTAACCACTCCAAGGAAATAGCACATCATTTGTGAAAAATTCTCAACACTTCGTACAACTTATTGGCGGGATGAAAGTACAACCAGAAGATCAACTTGTCAGTTTTGACGTCGAAAGTCTCTACACTAACGTCCCTGTAAAAGATGCACTAAAGGTTATTAAAAGCAGATTTGAGGAAGACCAGACACTACAAGAAAGAACACTGCTACCTATCAAGGCCATCATGGAACTATTAGAATGTTGCCTGAATAATTCTTACTTTCAGGAAAAAGATAGGTTTTTCAGCCAAGTGGACGGACTACCGATGGGCTCATCTCTCTCACCAATAATCGCCAACATTTACATGGAATGGTTTGAATCCGAAGCAATAAAACAAGCAAAAAAGAAACCAAAAACATGGCTGAGATATGTGGACGACACCTTCATTATTTGGAATGGAAACGATGACGAACTCAAGGAATTCCTATACCACATTAACAGCCTGGCGCCGACAATCAAATTTACCATGGAGAGAGAAGAAAACAGTCAATTACCTTTCCTGGATGTAAACGTAAAGAAAAATGGCAACACCATCCATACTTCAGTGTACAGAAAACCCACGCATACAGGTCAATATTTGAATTACACCTCAAATCACTCAAATAGCACAAAACATGGCATAGTAAGAACGCTTGTGGATAGAGCAATTACCATCTGTAATTCAAATGAAGCCCTCAAACAGGAAACTAACTACATCAAGACCGACCTCAACAAAAATGGCTACCCCGGGCATCTAGTTGATAAACTAATGGAAAATCGCAAGAATCGGTCAAATACACAAAAGAAGCCAGTAGAGTCACAATCAACACTCAACATTCCGTATGTCAAAGGAGTATCTGAGAGAATTAGAAGACTAGGACAACGATACAACATTAATACGGTATTCAGCTCAAAAGACACTTTAAGAAGCCACATGACGAAGACGAAACCAACAAGTCAAAAAGATAGGAAAAACTGTGTCTATCAGATTCCCTGCGAATGTGGCAGATCCTACATTGGTGAGACTCTAAGGCCACTTGAAACTAGGGTCAAGGAACACAGAAACAACACGCTTAAAGGAGAAACCGAAAAATCAGGGGCAGCTGACCATGCCTGGACACACGGTCATCACATTAAGTGGATAGAAGCTCGAATCCTGCACAAAGAACCACATTGGAGGAAGAGGAAGTTCAAGGAAGCTGCTATCATATACCAGAACCCAGATTGTTATAGTAAGCCCTCACTAGATATAAGAAATATCTGGAAACCTTTGTTAAGTAGATGTAAACTTAAAATACCGCACAAGAATTAAACGCATGACTGCACCCATCTCAGTCATGCTCCAGTACATCTAGCTAGTATAAATAGAGCTGTAGTTACTTTACTTATTTAGTTTTCACCTGAAGACGACTGGAGATACTTACCAGTTGAAACGTTGTGATGTAAAACAAATTACAGACAATGCAAGTCCAAAACTATTCTATCATTCAAAAAAAAAGTTTAGCTGAATCAGCAATGAGTCGGCTATTCTTACACTTAACCCTAAACAACACAACACAAAGAATAATATCCAAGGCCTAACAAAATGGCTACAAATTAAAAGCTGAACTAAAAATAAAAAAAATTATGATAAAAGATATAGTGAAAATTCTTTATGGGGGTTTAGGTAATAAAAGATGTGCTCTAACCTTTAAATGTCGTTTCGTAGGTTGCATGTATTGCCCTAATGTAACACAATCCACACCAGCTTCTCTCAGTTCCCTCATTGTAGTTTCTACTTCTTCATCTGTCTCGCCAAGACCCAACATTATTGAGGATTTTGTTATAAGATCAGGGTTCATTTTTTTGACGTTTTCTAGAGTATATAAAGATTGCCTAAGTAAAAAAATATATATTTTAAGTTCTTGAGATCTGCTGTGAAAAATATGTTAAAAAGAAGGAAATGTGAATGAATTTGTAATATTTATTATTTGGTCTGCTCTACAAGCTTACCTATATTTAGCTCTTCTATCTCTGACAAAAAGAGTCAATTTTTCGACAGTTTCAATGTTGTGTGCATATACATCCAATCCGCTTTCTACAATTGTTCTAACTTGATCTAAATCACCTCTGAAATCTGGGCATAAGCATTCAACTAAAATATTTTTGTTCCTAGAAATAAATTATGAAAAATAATATAGGTATCAAGTATAATATGGTTTTTTTGCGTATTTTTTTACCTACAGTTTCAGCCCTTAACTTCTACATATACTTGAAAAAAATGCAACCATTTTTTCACGTACCTGGTTTTTATTTCCCTTACAGTTTCAGCAAAATGATTGGACCCCCCATCTGGTAAATCTAAAAGAACAAATAGGTACTTCTCCAAAATTTTAAAAATATTGAAACTTTCTGATAAATTTCCTGTCACATTGAATTGGTTTAATATTCAGTGGTAGAAAATCAAAATAACATCAATTAGATATCACTATCTTTTTACTTACCATCTCTATCAACTGAAGTTAACACAATATAGTCCAGACCCCACGAAGCAATTGCTTTAGCAGTGTTGACAGGTTCATTTGGATCTGGAGGAGGGGGAGCCCTAGAAGTTTTTACTGAACAAAATCTACAACCTCGGGTACAGGTGTCACCTAACAACTGTTAAAAGAATATTATTATAAAACTTACCTATGTATGTAGGTAAATATAAAAAATATAAAATAGTTAGAAATTCATGTAATTTTTAAATTCCACCAATTTTTTATATTTAAAACATCTTACCATTATGGTAGCAGTTTGTGTCCCATGTTCTCCTCCTCCCCAACATTCCCCTATATTAGGACATCTTGCTTCTTCACATACAGTGTGTAAATTTAAACCTCTCAATTGTTCCTTTATTTTACTGTAATTTTTTCCCATTGGGATTGTTCGTTTCAACCATGGAGGTAACCTACGTAGAATAAAGTAGAACTTTTTTAACCTAGAATTATTTTATTAAAAAATAATGTTGTTTTTCTACTAAAAATACCTTAAACGCTGTTCCTCTCCTTTATCTCTCTTTAATTTCCCTCCATATTCATCCCATTCTTCAGGTTTATCTTTGGAAACAGGATTAGGATCACTAATAAATTCTTGTAAGCTCGGACCATTCAAAATTTTTTCTCGTAATGCTTCCAAATGAGATGATTTGTTTCGTAACCTAATAAAATAGCAAATATAAAAATCTTTTTTATTAGGCTATTATAAGTTCAAATATATTGCTTAATATTGACTAAGAATAAAAGTGTTTTATTTACTCACTGTCCTTCTAGGTTTATTAGAACTCTCGACCTAAACATCTTTGGTGGGTGTTTCTAGCTTCAACCCCTGTGAAAATAGTGCCTGATAGTGCCCTTGTTTGACCTTTGATGAAACCCTAATGTAAAAGCACTTTTGCAAGGACAGAAAAAATATGCGTAAAAGAACTTGATTTTGTGATGTAATGACAAAAATTTTGATAAAACTTGTGAAATAACCTCAAATTATTGTTTTCGTCTTCAACGTGTCAAACCGTTTTTCTTCTATTTCATTGTGACCCGACTACACCTTTTTCTTATGCAACCAGTTATATACGCACGTATATATTTGGTTGTCTATGTTCATTTGATATCAAATATTGGGTGGTTTTCAAAAAATACAACTCACATTTGATTTTTTTATTTACTTCATCAATATATTTACAACTTTACATAACATAAATGATTTTTTTATAAATCTAAAGTTACGATCACACAAATAATGCAAATACAATAGATATGGCACATAAAATTTTGACTTACATTATTATAGTTCACAATTTTTATATTCATCAAAAAGTATCTACTTTTAAATCAGAGTTTATAATATCAAAATGTACTTTGGTGTGGTTTTTTGTTTCCGTCTATACAGTAATCTCAGGTTTCAATTAGTTTATGAGAAAACTATAAAATAATCCAAATTGTACAATGTTTTATCTTTTTGATAATATCTGTATATATTACAAAAACAAAGAAGGATAGATCGGCTTTCATTGGATGAAACAAATATAAAAACATAAAAAGGGTAAAACTATATCTTCTATAAAATTAAATATTTTTAATTTGGTTCGAAAAACTATTGGCGGTGTGACGTAATGGCTAAATTGCTTAAAATTAAGGACATCATCAGTGAAATCATGAAATTTTAAAAATAAAATCATGTCCACCCAGTTCAGATTCAACATTATTTTTGATATTCAATATATTTTTTGCTAATAGTAAATACAAATAAATAATATATACCTAAAGTTCACAGAGAGATTACTAATAACTATTTCAGATAATTGAGATAAGAGGAACCAATTTTTTTGCTAAAAATTAAATAATAACATATTTTTATACAAACAGAATAACAGTAATAATAAAAATAATAGTATTATTTTAAAAAATCGTTGTACAATAATAATTTTTATATGTTTTCATTCAGAATATTCATCAATAACAAATATTTTTTACTATTTTATGTAAGGTAGGTAAGAACTAAGTATGAATGTTAATAAGAAATCAGTGGCAAATCCAAGCTTTTGCTAA
The DNA here is from genome assembly GCA_935413205.1 of Polydrusus cervinus. Taxonomy (NCBI): domain Eukaryota; kingdom Metazoa; phylum Arthropoda; class Insecta; order Coleoptera; family Curculionidae; genus Polydrusus; species Polydrusus cervinus. The sequence continues at coordinate 2,923,753 of OW284514.1, forward strand.
GAGGGGGCGGGGGGGGGGGGGGGCTACTAAAAAAAATTACTTGTAAAAAGAATGTATCCGCGGGTTCTATCTTCATAAAAAAACTGAACCTTCTCAATTTAAATTAAAGGTAAACAAACACTTTTTGTACGGCTCAGGGGAAGAGGGCGGTACCCCCTTTGCCCCCTCCCTGGATCCGTCACTGAGAAAAATAATAAATTTTTTCTATGTATTAAAATCTACCTAACACAACCATAATCATTTTTGAACAATATTTTGTCTACTATTAGAAAAATAAAATACTTTAAATTATAGATACATTATTATTTATACAGGGTGTGTTTCTTACTAATGATGCGCTAATATTCCATGGTGTGATTCCTCAGGTTATGAAGAAAAAGTTCACATGTGCGCAACGGGTTCAATTTTTTGCAGCTATTTTTTTTTAAATGTGTCATTTTGTAAAGGTACAAAAGTACCTTAGATATTATTTTTAATTTTAATATGGTTATATTATATATAAGAAAAATATCCAAATGGAAAAATGCCAGTGGCGTACCACTTTTTTTTATAAAATAATCTGAGGATATGTTTTTTTTTTTTTTTTTTTTTTATGATAAAACACCTGCACTGTAGGAAAAATCCTTTAAGGCGCTTTGGGAGCGGTGCGAGTGCGAAAAAAGCGATTAACGTTGGTCTTGAAACGTTGAAGATTGTATTCATTGGGAAACACGACCTCAGGAAGATCATTCCACAAAGATGACGTTCTCCAGATGAAAGAATTCTTGAACAATGAAGTTCGAGGAGTACTAAGCTGAACAACATATGGATGAGCGGCAGTGGTTCGCCGTGTATTTCTGTTTGGCATTGCTCTAGGTGGAATCAAGTGGGCAATGTCAGTCGAACACCTGCCATGGAAATATCTGTAAAAGAGAGCCAAATCACCAACCTGTCTTCGATGCTCCAGGCTATCGAGGGTCTTGGTCAGCTCGGGGTCGCCGATCAGACGAACGGCTCTCCTTTGAATGGAATCCAGTAGCCGAAGGGTGTGCTTGGGTGCAGAGCTCCAGACATGAGAGCAATATTCTAATGATGGTCGAATCTGGGCTTTGTAGAGTGTCAAAAGTTGATGAGGTGTGTACAACCTTTTGGTGCGGAAAAGTACACACACCAAGTTTCTGTGCAGCTGTTTTGGCAATTGCGGCAACGTGATCATGCCAAGACATATTACCTCCCAGATTGACCCCCAGCAAATTAATAGACGGTGCCAGGGGAATTGCGTGTCCTGCCATGACTATATCCGGTTCTGCAATGTTAACCTTTTTGGAGAAGACTGCTGCCTGGGTTTTCTTAGCATTAAATTCGACTTGGTTACTGTCACCCCAAGCCAAAATTTCTTCCAGGTCCTTGTTGAGGCGCAATACTTCATGCTGCCTGCGAAGATGTGCGTCGGCAGCGGATGTTTGGGGAGTCAAGGTAAAAGATGAGACAAGTGTGCTGTCATCAGCAAAGCTATAAATTGGATTTTGGGTTTTCACTAAAAGGTCGTTAATATACAGTAAAAAGAGGGTAGGCGACAATATGGACCCTTGAGGAACACCGGCATTGATGGTGAAGGTGTCTGAGAGAAACCCGTCAATCGCCACTTGCAGAGAACGGTTCTTAAGGAAGCTGGTTAACCATAAACAGAATCCATTAGGCATACCGTAGGATCGCAATTTACTTAGAAGCCCATCGTGCCAAACACGATCAAAAGCCCTAGAGATGTCCAGTGTAACAGCCCGGGATTCTCCATGATGTTCGATGGTGTTGCTCCAAAGATGGGTGACATATGCCAGAAGGTCACCTGTTGATCTGGACTTACGAAAACCGTATTGATGGTCGCTGATAATGTTAAGCCCTTCCAGATACTTTAGGAGTTGTAGGTTAATAGTTTTCTCCATTACTTTTGAAATTACTGAAAGCAATGCGACGGGTCGGTAGTTGCTTGGCAGGGTCTTATTACCTTTCTTTGGAATGGGCTGGACACGCGCCGACTTCCAGCAGGATGGAAATATTCCTTTTTTGTAGGATAAGTTGAAAAGTCTACAAAATACTGGTGTAATATGTTGTCTGGGTCTGCACTGATGAAGTGATAGAATAACTGTTCTAACTAAAATATGTGGTTTTATATTCTATTACCATATACCAAAATTAAAGAACATATCTCAAGTATTTTCGGAGATATTACAAAATGACGGTTTAAAAAAAATTATTCAATATCCTGTAGCAAAAAATTTAAGCCGTTGGGGACATATTTATGTACATATAAACTTTCCTTCACAAATCAATCTGAAGAATCACACCCTGCAATATTAATTCAATTAATTTAATTATTAAGGAACACACTGTATATTACAAAATATAAAAGCAACAGACAATTTCTTTGGCACATAGCGGGAAAATGATGAGTCCATTTTTTTCTCTCAAAGAACCCTCGGCTTCAAAGAACAATGTTCGAGTCTTTTTTCTACTAATCTTATGTGTCCTACCTTTAATTTCACACATAAAAAAAACAATATTTATATTCATAACCAGACAACATATTTTGAAACCGAACGGCGCCGGCAGGAATACAATAACAGACGAAGTTGCCGCTCGATGAGATCGTGTTTATTCATTATTTATAAAACAAATAGCGCCATCTCTCAGTGTATTGTTAAATTATCTTCCTTGTTGAATTAACTCGTTCCAGAGTGAAGGACTCGGAGTCCAAACTATGAGGATTGCATTTTTTTATTGGACTATTTCTCTTTCTTTTCTTAGTCTGTGGTTAAATGTTTAGGACTTTTGTTGTACTAATTTAAATTAAATTTCTCTTTTGTTGTTGACTCTTAGGATAATATATTAATAACTGAAAAATATAGCAAACTCTTTAGATATAAAGTTGTTATTTTTAAATTCAACCTGTATTTCAACAGGGACTTTCCCACAAAAAAACAGTAAATTTACAGGGTGTTCTCTAAAAAAATAAATTTATTATTATGTCTGATACTGTAACATTGGCGCCGCTAAATTCGGATGGTGGGTGGAGTTCATCCTCAGTGCTGAGAGGCTCTTGTTATACCACTCATCTTCTGCGGTCATACCTAGGACATCAAAAATAAAAACAAATCGTTAAAATTCAGTTTAATAAAAAAATATTTATTACATAAGTTATTTTAAAATTAAATTATTTATACAGTGACCAGCATAAGTAAGTTGAGCACATGAAGAGTAGACTTCTCTGCATAATGGATAACCTAAATTTTTTTGACATGTGGCACGAGACCATTCGTTTGGCGGGAAAATTAAAAAATATATATTTTGGTATGAAAAGTGGTATTAGATGACGAGATTTCAAAAAAAAGTTATTTAGAAAAAAGTGTTTAGATATTAATTTTAGGCTCGTTTGCCAAGTTTAAAACAAAAATTCGATAAATATACTTTTTTACATTTTATTATTTATCACTTTATTATTATAAATAATTTAAAAATTTGTAAAATTCGATGTAAAAAAGTTAGATCTATTACTCCTCCCGCGCTCCCTTCCCTACTTCTGACTAGGTACTCTTTTAAAATGAAGTACATTTATATTTCACAAAACACACGAACATAACCTACAAAATTAACTTCAAGGAAATGGAAAATAAACCAGTTTCCTTAAAGATTGGGAAGGATTGGTTGAAAGACGCCTATCCTAAGCTGTTCATTTCCGCTGTCTTAAGATTTTGGTCATAGCGAAGAGTTAGAATTTCATTTCCAAGAGGATGAGCTTATATATTAATAGTAATTATTTATTTTCGAATGTAATTAATTGCAAATCTAAATATTTATTGAGGATATAGGTAGTAACCAGTGATGTTCCCAGAATTTGTCAAGGGGGGAGGGGCTAAGATTCTTTTTATTTATTCAAAATTTATAGCAAATATATTTCTTATTAATAACTTTGAAACAAAGGTTATAATATTAGAATAATGGGTATAATACCTATAGACGTTTTGACCGGGCTCATGGGTGGGGGGGCTTAAGCCCTCAAAGCCCCCCCCCCCCCCTTGAGACCGTAGCAACATAACATGCTGTTTTTCTTAGTAAGAAAACATAAACAAACTTTTGGTCTTTGTCAAGCTTTATGTTTATGGGCAGAATAAATTAGGTATCTTATATAAAGTCGGAGTGGCAGGTTTTAGTTTCTCTTATTCATCAGATACTTTAGAAATAATTTTAATAACAATCACTAAAAGATTTTACCAATTTATATTAAGTTAACTATGTACGGTAATATAGTTCACGGAGTAGGCAGAAATCCAGTAATTTTATAATGATGTGCTTCACAATGGCTAATACAAAAAATGACGAGATTAATTTGTTAAGTTAGGTTCGTATTTCTCGACGACAGGTTAGCAGGTAGCAATACCGACGCGTCGCGATTTCGGTTATTTTGCTGTCGGAAAAAAGCGCGCCAGTGATAAAAGGCATTGGGGATAGATTGAGTAGGTAGATGCCCAACAGTGAATTTTGAACGAATCAGCATCAAATTAAGGGGGGGGGGGGGGAGCGATACGAGGTACTACACTCCTGTAAGATAGATAAATCAAACCATTTTTTATACTTACTCATTGCGTCTTGCCTCATTCCCGTTACCGAAGACATATTTGTTGCGTGAGTCATTGAGAACGATTGTGCCATTCCCGGATACGAACTCGTGGTCATCTGAAAAGAAAAGCCACGTTTAGGTTATTTGTATACAGGGTGTTCAAAAACTCTTTTTGTATATTTTAAAAGGAGATTGTACATATAAATATATGAAAAATGGCTTGTAAGAAAGGTGTGGCCGTATATTCGATAATAGTTTATGTAATAACTTTGTAGTCTATTTCAGAAAGGTGTAGAGTAATAGAATGGAAAACTCCGTTCAGTTCGGCTCAATTTCGGTATCGGCTATAGGCGTAGGTAAATCTTGTGCATTAAATAATTATTTATGATAACTAGGTAACCAAAGAAAAAAAAAGGATAATTTGGTAAAGAAGGAACTATTAGCTATAGCAAATTTACACAAACATCGTTTTATGAAATATACCGTGGAAAATATAGCTGAAAAACATAGTGTAACTATGCTGCACACACCGCCATATCATTGCGAAATGAATCCTATAAAACTCATATGGGCGCAAGTGAAAGGATTTGTAGCAAGACACACGACATTTAAAATAAAATACGTTAAGCTACTGTTTGATCAAGCCATTAAGGAAGTGACACTAGAGAACTAGCGAAAAGCAGTCCACCATGTCATTAAAGAAGAGGAGAAAATATGGGATCTTGACCACCTAATGGATCGGACCGTCGACCCGTTAATTATAACGTCGAGAGGAGATGACAGTTCCTCAGATAACGAAGAATATTATGATTTTTTATAATTTAATTTCTGAATAATGTATTTTTTGTATTTTGTATTTTTTTAATAATGTTTAATAAAAAAATAAGTGTACCTACCTAATACTATGTACATAATGCACGCCTTTGTCACACTATTTTCAGTGTTTGCGAATGGATAACAATAGGCAAAACCCATGAATTGACTCAAACCTGGATGGTACTACCTGCACTTGATGAAAATAAAGAATTTTGCAATGAAATCAATGCCAAATTATGAAAGTGGCTTAAATATTCTTTGGATCACCCTGTAGCCCTTGGCATACCTGTACACCTTTCTGAAATAGACTATAATAAATCCTCTTCTCTCCTAAACTATAAGCCTAATAATTTTTTTACAATTTACGTATCTTTGTCAAAGTCAATGAGACCAAAACTTATTTTCTTTTTTACCAAGTATTTAAAATGACCAAAGTCGAAAATAAATTTAAGAACTTTAAAGGAATCGTATTTCTTGCCGTTTTCGAGATCCCCTTGTACGCACACGAACTTGTAGCACCGTGTGTACGAACGGAACCCGATATAATATCATCATTCCCATTTTCTCTTTATTATACCGACCCTATTACATAGAATGTTATTAAAAAAACCTCTCTCAAGAAAACAGAAAACACTCGGAAATTCGGTAGAATAACAAAACCCCGAAAAAGCCCTCAGCATAAAAGAAAATTAAAGCTGTGTTTTATTATTAATTCGGCGGGACTTTACCAAAAATTACCTTAAAAACTAATTAATTAATAATATAACCCTCCGTAAGCATTCTCCTTAGCAGATTTGCATACCTTTACCGACGGACGGCACGACGCGTCGGCGTCGCCGCGTCCCGACGGCTAGCGTCGGCAGGAAATGCGGTCTTGCTAAACTAATTGCTAAGCAACCTGCTTGACCTCAGCTAATTTGCCTAATAAATTTACCTGGAGATTCATTTAATATCAATTTACACATATTATTAAAATTTTGATAATTAAAATTTTGGGTTATTTTTTTAAAATCTAGAAAATTTAGAATTTAAAATAAATAAATTGGAGGTTCTAAGATATCCTCACTTTACCGTTGAATTTTTTAAAATTGTTGGCTTGACTGTATCACTGTAAGTCTCAAAATGTAGTTTGACGTACCTAAATATGTGTAACTGTAAACTGGTACTATTTTATACAAACTAAATACACACTCACTTCTACTTGCTTACCTGTGGATATCTATTGATTGCTGTAGGATGGGGGTAAGGCTGGTAGCCCCTGGCAGCCCCTGGATAGATGTTTCTCATCATAGCCCCATTACACCCAGGTAGAACACTTGGGGCTAATGCTTTTTGAAGTTGTTTTTCTTGTTTGCGGTATTTAGCCCGCCGATTTTGAAACCAAACCTGAAGCAATTAAAAACACATTAATATTATATACTATTTCAAGAATTATTGTCATCAAATTTGTAACAGGACAGACATAGCAACGTTTTTTATTTAATATTGTATCATACCATGGAGAAAATCTAAAAATTCACGATTTTTTGTTTCTATAACTATAAAGAAATAATAATTATAAATCGACTTTTATTCTTGATAAATTGCAAATTATAACAAATATATTCAAAGTATATATGGTAAAGGTACAGCCATAGCAAGGCGAGATAATAATTTTTTTTTATTTTGGGGGTTCTGCTCAGTGGCAGATTCAGAATTTTACTGAGGGGGCGGGGGGCTTAAAAAAAGAGAGAGAGATCCGCGCCTGGTTCTGCTGTACGGAGCATAGTTTAGATAACTCGAGTCAGGCGCTATAGTTACGGCACTGTTTCTCGTTGTTTCTATAAAATAATTTCTCTTGAATTTTTTTTTACTTAATACACTCAAAACCTTTCCAGAATAGCCGTCAAAAAAATCTTTGTCTATACTAAGTATCCGACCAAAAAAAAATTAAACAGATCCAAGACAAAGACAAATAGTTTTAGCACGTTTTCTCGCAGAAAGACGAGTGGGAGTCGTAGGGGGGGGGGGGGGGGGGATGGATGGAACAACCCTCGATTCCATCAAATGGATCCTTAACGAAGTTAGCCGTCCCTTGTAGCAGGGATAATCCTGGAGGGAGGGGTGGATGGGCCTACTATATAGTCGCTGAGATGAACATCTTGAAAATTTGTTTTCGGAGCATTGTTTATTACTTTCGGGGGAGTTAATTTGAATTTAGCAACGGCAACTGCTAGTTTCGTGATCGTATAAAATGTTGCGAGTATTCGCGGGAACATTCTTTATGTTATTTATTTATTTAGACAAACAAGGTCACTCAACAGACTGCTTGGAGCAGACCAATTATAGAGTGACACGGATTACAAAAAGAAATTTACAAAGTTCGGTAGAAGTACACAATAAGTTTAACTAAAGAATAAAAGGCTATTCTGTACATTCAAATAATAAATCCAAAAACAAATTATAAAGCTAAAGATACGCGAGTGATAGCAATGCACTCCCTAATCAAAGGATAATAGATATTTTCTTTCTGATAAGTTTTTTAAAGGTACATAAGTTAGTGTTAAACAGGTCAATGCCTCTATCACCCGTTACAAGATAGTTGTATGTTCTCATGCAACGTATGAGAGGAGAGTTAGAAAGGTAATTAGTTGTAAAAGTAGGGACACTAAAAGTTAGCCTGTTCCGAACTGTGTATGGGTTAGCATTAAAAAGTACATAGTTTACGCAAAATTCAGAGTCGATGAGGTTATTTACTACCTTATAAACAAAGAAAATATCAAAACACTGCCTTCTGGACCTCAGCGATTGCAATCTATAAAATAACAAATTCTCGTTATACGAGTAAAAGTGCCGTTGTCTATTGTAACGAAAATTAAGAGCATTGATGAACTTTTTTTGGACACTTTCAATTCGATCAATATATTTGTGATACATCGGATTCCAGACTGTTGACGAGTACTCCAGAGTACTTCTTACCATGCTGCAATATAAAGTAATTAACGATGCAGGGCTCTTAAAGCCTTCAGCCTTAGAGGGTTTCAAAAAATAGTCAATAGTTTTTAAAATATTTGCAATGTTCCAGAATTTTTGGCACCCTGTAAAACATACACGGACAGGCAACCCTTTTTTACTCAAAAAGGATTAAATTTTTCGAATTTATTTTAAGATATTATATTTGTTTACTATCAGATCGTGAAGTATTTTTTTTATGATTTATTTTTGTGCTATTAATAAACACCAACAAGATAAATATGTCAAAAATAGTTGAAGGCGTTCGGCTTTCACAAAATATAACAATTCAAAAAAATTCGATAGCCGGGTAGCGGAAAAATGGTGTTTCTTTTTCATTACGTTAGAAACTCTTAAGGGCATTTACCAATAAAAATTCTTCTCCAAGTTCCCTGCAAATTATATCTATATTAAATTAGATCAAAAACATTGCGTTCTCTTGACCCGAATCCTCGCCATATTTATTAATGGATTGTAAAATAATTTTAAGGTATAGAAGACAACGTATCGCAAACTTAATAAAATAATAATTTGAAAACGAGAAAAAGACCTGGGAAAACTCAATAAACAATGAGCGTTACAGCCGCAACCATTCGATGCAAGCAAAGTATGATAATGACGCGAATTAAAACCGAAAATAGACGTCGTAATGACGTGATTTAATTGGCATGTCATTCAATTTGAAATTCAATTTTCTGGCATATTTGTGGTCGAATTTTCGAGGATTTAAGTTGCAAATGGATGTGGGGATAGCAATAAAGAAATTAGTTAGTTTTTCAGTACTTATAATCGAATGTATCATATTCATCCTGAACTAAAACTTATAGAAAATATATCTCAATAATAAAAATTTTCCTAGAGAGTATCACAAACCTTTTCTAGAAACAATTAAAAACTCGGCGCTAAAGCAGGAAGTTTAGAAACATACGATGAGAAGAGATGTACCTACTTCATCCTATTAAACGCTCAATTCATTTATTTGCCAGTCATGCGCCAATTATATTGTTATCTTTTTTTCGATAACTTAAATAGATAAAGACAGAAGCAGGAAATCAGACTCGAGATCTCAGTCAGGTAGGAGTGTGTCGGTAGCAGAGCGATTGGCCGCTGTTATTGCTTGGAATTGTTGTGACGTCGCGTATTTTTATTAGAGAGCTTATTTTGTTTAATTCTTTTCTTAGTAAATAATTGAAGAATTGAAAAACTGAAACCGTACAAAATTTTATTTTTCCTTGCTCTATACGATACGGGCTAAAATCAAAATTTAGTAAAAAAAAAACATTATTTTTCTGCATAAGGTGTATTTTGAAAGAAACCTGACTGATTTCAGATTTCGCATGAATAAAACATCAGAATGTTAAAAGACTGTGACTATAAATGTTCAATTTTTCCATAATTCTGACACCGAAATCTGCCAATTGCATATTAAAATAACCCACTTGCAACGCTAATGCGTGAGTCACAGTACAACGGGGGCCCATGGCGACCTACAATGACAGTTGTGTCTCGAGGGGGCCACATAGATGGGGACGTCACCCGCCGGACCCCAGAGTTGCGTCTCTAATTTGATCAGAGATTTAGCCAAAGCGCTCTCTGTGTCTCTATAATTTTGCGCTTTGCCGTGTTTCTACTTTGTGCTTTCGTGCTTTCTACTTGGTTTTATACAAAACGGTCTTTTTGGTCGGGTAAATTAGTTATTTGTTATGGGATATTGGGTCTTAGTGCTTATTTTGGGAATAAAACCAAAAATTGTTGCCGAAATAGCATTTATCGCGGGCATTTTGATAATTCTCAGTTAAAATTTTTGGTATGAAATATACTAACGATGTGCCACTCTGTACACTTTACAGGTTGTCAGGTCACAAACATGGCCAATTTTGCTCTCACACTTAAAATGTTATTTCCGGTCTTAAATGGCTTTTTATTAAAATATACAGTAAATAAAAAGTCACAAAAAACACTTTTATAATGCATGCTGTAAACAAGCTAGCGTGTTGACAGCTGGTCGTTAGAATCCGTCAATGAATGAAGGCTACTAGAAAAGGTATAGGCAACCATCAGATCGCAAATATAACAGATGCGACGTTATCATGTTGACAAACTTGGAAAATAATAGTTTTTTTTGCCATAAGGATGGCAGAATTCCTTTCAAAATATTAACCGTACTTAGTTTGTTAAAAAATGTTAAAAATAAAGTAAGGTTTTGCATATTGAAATTAATAAATATTGTTTAATCGGCTCTAATATCCCAAACAAATATATATTTCTTAACTAACTGAAAATTTGTCATTAAAAATTTGTTAAAATAAGTCGTCACTTACCTGTATCCTCGCCTCATTTAACTTGGTACTTCTTGCTAACTCCTCCCTACAATATATATCTGGATAATGACTTTTAGCGAACGCAGCCTCCAACTCGGCCAATTGTTCCTGTGTGAACGTAGTCCGATGCCTTCTTCTCGCAGGCGTGGGACAAGAGGCTGTGGTGGGGGTGTGCCCCGCGTGTGTGGGGCCTCCAGGGGATACGGTTCCTCCTAACGAGGAGCTTGGTGTTTGGGGTTCGGGTTTTAGTTTTTTAAATGCTCCGTCTGGAAAAAAGATAATTTTAACGACATTTTTTAGAATTATTACCTAAACAAATAACTGACTGTTTCGTGAAATACTACCGTGTGTAGTCATTAATCCGAGAAACCAACCTCCACACCTGTAAAATCCATTTGCCTAACGTAATCCTTAAAATCCCTTCCAAGTCTATTAATGTCAATGGCAAAGCGCATTTGGGGTGTCTATCCATATGGGATAGAGGGATGGCACTTACGGGGTGTCTTAATAAAGTGGCGATTCACTCCAAATCACCCCGGTTTACCCCGCTTAGCGGTGGAGCATATGCATTAGGACAATGATTTTGTGTATGTACTTTGTCTCTTTGGTCTGGTTAACACTCAATTTCATATATATTGTACGTCAAGTCTATAAGAGTGACATGTGTGTATTGTATAGTTGCGGGGGTTAATTACAGGGAGACTGAGTCTTAATTTAGAGGCTGGAATAAAGGAATAGGATGTTGTGATGACAAAGATGGAATAATATTAATTTCTAAACAGTGTGAAAGTCGTGCAAAAAAGTGTAGGTTATAATTAGTACTTTTTTCAGGAAAATATTTTTGTTTATACAGGGTGTTTCAAAAAAGTGTGACGTCATAAGGATCTACTTTTTTAGATTATATGCCATAAATACTCTTACCTATTTGGATGCCTCTTATAATTGCCTTCATACCACTAACATTTTGATAAAATCGGTTCAGTATTATAAACGAAAAAAAAAAACCTGGATAAATACTAAGAAAAATCAGTGTTGCACCGCTGATTTTAAATTAATAGAAAATAAAAATAATGCCTCGTTACTAAAATTATACAAAGGTACTCAATAAATAAGTTTAAGCAGTGTCGTTAACCAAGTTGGGTTAATACGAATTGTATAGGGTGTCCAAAGTTTAGTGTCAAACTTTAAAACAATTTATTTTTCTTATTTCAAATTGGAACCCCTGTATATTATTATGTCATTCGATGCAGAATTAAAAATTAAACATTTGTTCTAAGTACAACACTATCGCAGTTTTTAACGCATCAAGACTTATTTGCAGTAAACTCACTTTATCAACTATTCCACCAGTCATTATTATAAATAAATATCGAAAGTGGCCTTTCAAAACAATTTATTGGTATTAAAGTTTATGAAAGTGACAAAAGCCCATTTTGACTTTAGTTATTATATAGTTTCAAAAATATTGTTGGATTATTATTAATTATTTAAGCTATATTATTTTTTGTGATGGAAATACAACCAAGAAGTGCTCGTAGATATGATTTTCATATTAGAAGTATGCAAAAAAAATCTATTTTGTTATTTTAGTAAACATTAATATCAATAAATTGTTTTTCAAAGCCACCTTTGATATTTATTCATAATAATTACTGTTGGAATAGTTGATAAAATGAGTTTTCTGCAAATAAGTTTAGATGCGTTAGAAATTGCGATAGTGTTGTAATTGGGCAAATGTTTGTTTTTTAATTTTGCATCGAATGACATACAATACAGAGGTTCCAATATAAAATAAGAAAAATAAATTGATTTAAAGTTTGCAAAGTTTGACACTAAACTTTGGACACCGTGTACTATTCGTATTAATAAAACTTGGTTAACGAGACTGTTTGACCTTATTCATTAAGTTCCTTTGTATAATTTTAATAACAAGGCATTATTTTTATTTTTTAAAACCAGTGGTGCAAAACTGATTTTTCTCAGTGTTTATTTTTTTTCATCTATAATACTGATCCAATTTCATTAAAATTTTGGGGGTATGTAGACAACTATAAGAGGCATCCAAATAAAAAAGAATATTTATGGCCTGTAATCTAAAAAATAGATCATTATGACGTCACACTTTTTTGAAACACCCTGTATAAACAAAAATATTTTACTTAAATGCGCCCTAGAATACAGGTAAATCTGCAAAATATCAAAATCCTAACTTAATTTATAAGTGAGCTATAAAAGACGGGAGGTGAGGTGCAGGACCCTATATATCAGAGTGGGCTTTTTTACCATAATCGGCCGCTGCCTTTACCTGGAGTTGTTGTGATTTCGGTAACTTATTTTGTGTGTTTTTATTAGAGAGTAGGTATATTTTGTTTAATTATTTTCTCAGTAACTAATTGAAGAAAACAACTGAAACCGTAGAATATTTTATCATTTCTTTGCTTTAGCAATCGTTTACGATAGAGTCAGAATTAATAGTTATTTTATTTATTTATTTATTTTGATATTTACGATATAAGTGTTGTAAAGATTCATATTACAACACGAGATGTTAAAGTTGTCAAACGAGGCGTCAGCCTAGTTTAATAAAACATCGAGTACCTATAGTAATGTGAATTTACAACAAGAATATTGTACAAACTTTTATCTACTTTCATCTATGAATAAAAATATTTGGCAAAAGGCATTTTAAAAAATAAAAATGCACCTGTAAAAATTGCTATGCTATTAAGTTTACTAATCAAGTTTTTTTATGTTACCTTTCGCATAGTTACTGTTTCGCATGGTTACTGTCGAAACTTTGTCAAACAAATTTAAAAATATAAAAAGCGTTTTTCAAAATGAGCGATTCTCATGGAAGTTTACCCTCTGATATAGAAGCAGCGACAAACGAAGCGATCTCAAGTTTAGTTCCGACAAAATCCAAGGCGCGGTATGAGTTGGAGTATCAGAAGTTTGAAGATTGGTTCAAAGCTAACAAAATAAAGGAGGTGTCTGAGAAAATCCTTTTGGGTTATTTTTCCATAAAGCAACGCTCCCAGAAACCATCTACACTATGGACTCACTACTCAATGTTGAGAACTATAATTTCAGTCAAGATATAATTGTTAATAATAAATCATTCTTCTAAAAAGTGTGATTTTATTTAACAGCAAAATTTTAATAAAACCGTTTTTTTTCCATTACAGCACTAGTGCTGTAATAGATGCCTTTACAAAACGATTTACAGAACTGTAAATTTCATATTAAAAATTAAATTTAAAAACTTTTTAAAAATCGACTAATAAACATGGCCAGGAATCGGGCCAAGAGAATGCAAGGTTCTTGATCTAATTGAGGTAGATATAATTTCTCATGGAGCTAGTAACCTTGTTAAAAACATTGGTAAGATGTTCGTAATATTACGATTCTCTTACTAACTCTGACTTTTTGATTTTTATTCTTGACTTTTAGCCCATTAATTCCATTATCTCTCCTTATTCTGTCGTTATTTATCCCTCTCGAGCTTCCAGGGTCAATCGACAACAATAATAAATCTCCAATATTTTATCTCATTCCTCATAAAACAATCATCATTTCCAAAGCACACAAAACAATTGTTATAGGGCTAACTAAGTTCCTAAATAGAAAGACATCGACTCTCCCCATTCTTTTTTGTTGAGGGCCAAGGGTACAACAGATGTCAACTTGTTTCAATAATAGGCTTTTGTGGCAAATAATGGAGTACACCGTATGCTTAATTGGGTGTGAAATAATTATGGAGTTGTTAGAAAGAAGAGAACTGTTTGGATTTATGTATCGTCCAGACCCGGACTGGGACCATTTGGGGCCCTCAGCTAAAACCTGTAAAGGGGCCCTCTGCCGTGGGGTCTGGGTGTTGAAAATTAGGTGCTTGAAAATAATAAAAACGCGTTTTACGATATTTTGGCTTTTTATAAAGAGCAGGTTTTTATACGAATATTATGATTTTCGACTTTTGTTAACTTTATTATTCATTAAAATAAGAAATTCACAGTATTTTTAGGATACCACAACACTACAAAACACATGCTGTAGAACTGCTAATAATTATTACAATGGAGTTCAAAATAAAGTGCAGTATTTTATTCACCCCAAAGTATTAATGAATTGTCAAAATTATTTGTGTAATAAAAATAATGACAAACGGATTTTAGGGATTAGAAAAATAATACTAACATTTTTAAAAAAATCCTGTGTATTTAACAGTTTACAATGTTGTTATACTAGAATAGAAGGGGCTTAACTTAACTGAGATGATTCAAAATTTTACTCCCCCTACTTTAGGAAAATGTAATTCTTTTTGGAAAATGTAAACAAAACATTACCAATAACACAAAATAACTTCTAACAAGACAAAAACTTTTTATTTTGATTTTTTGTACGTTATGGTGGTCATTTGGGGCCCCTCGGGCCCGGGCCGTCCGCGATCGCGGACTTGGCGAGTTCGGGCCTGGTATCGTCATATACAGGGTGTTCGCGGTAAGTTTGCAGGAAACCATAAGCTAAGTAAACGTAGACATCCCACCTAAAAGAGAGAGAGGCGCAACTATGTTAAAAAAAGCGATCGACTTCTAGCGACATCGATAAAATACTCGGGTGTCTTCGGTAGAATCGACTTTTTGTCAGTAATTGGTAGGGCTTTTATACTTGTTACATTTTTTTTTGTTGTAACCTCAAATATATTAAAAATTTAGCTGTAAAATTTTTTTTCTACATTTATTGAGTTAGTATTTAACATTTTTTGTATTTTGTAAACATGAGACTGTGTACCGTTGTTGTTGCTGTTGGCAGAAAATCACCCAGTTCGCATAATTCGCGTTTCTTGGTTTATGACCTTTAGCATTTCTCTTCTCTCCTCCTCCCTCAGTAATATTTGATTTAAAATATTAATAACCAATAATATTTTCGTTCATAAACTTTTGTAGAAGAGTTTTACGATTTATAAACAAATTTTATTTGTTGTGGTACAAAATGTTTTAAATGTTAAACCACTACGTATACTTAATATATTATTACAAAACCCCACCTGAGTGATCTGTAATCGTCCTAGCGGCACTTGGCGGCGTATGCGCAGGCGTGTGATTGCCGTGGTGCTCGTGCGAGTGCGGTAAGCCCGTATACAATGAGCTGAAGTCTTCCGCCGAGCTACCACTTGTATTGCACTTTCTATTCGACTTGTCGGCTGCGGACGCGGTGAGGTGTTGGTGGTGATCGTCAAGTAGACCCTGAACTCCTGGAAAGAATAAAAGTGAATCGGTATCATGAGCGTCCTTAAAAAATTTTTGACTGGGTGGGGAGTGGCGTATAAATTAAGAACAAATTATATAAAAAAATAAATGTAAAACAAAATTTTTCCCAACGGACGAATTAGGAACAAAGCATAGAAATGTTTCTTCAAAAGTAAATTTAAAATGTAAAAAAAACATGAAATAAGAATTCGCATTGCAAAACACATTTTTATACAAATATAAAATTGAAAGAATTTCAAAAATAAACAGTTCTTTCATTAGAAAAACATAATATACAGGCTGCTTCATAATTGAAGGCTGAGGGCGATTATACTTGGATAATTTGAAGAAAATATCTTTGTATAAACATTGATCCACAACCGCTTTATATCTGAGATACAGAGTGTTGAATTAAAAGAAAAAAAACATCCCTAAAACAGTTTTTTTTTAAATTTTGGTCATGCAAAGTACGTATAATAGTTATTTATGTACCAAGGCAGTAAAGTGATTCTTTATCGGACGAATCTGAAATTATGAGATGAGCGAACGAAGCGAGCGAGGCGAATAACAGGCGAGTCGATAAAGACACTTTACTGACGTGGTGCATACAAAATTTTATCGCCAACCGTTCGTCACCGTTTTATATAAGGCAGACCGCTCTAAGAAAATAGATGTTTTTTCCCCATGTTAAATTAATAGAAAAGACGAGCTGTAGACCTATATATATATATATAGTCTGGGTAAAATATTTAATAGTTCTTGCCTTATATTTGGTCAAAATGTAAAGCTCGAAAGGTTAAAATATCTTTACAATTCGACGAGAAAAAAACCCATTTTGGCCTAAATTTGACACATCAGAAAATTTGGGCCGACCACGTGCGTATTCCAAAGCACCCCTCAAAAAATTTGATCTACTATGAGAAATGGCAGGGTAATACTTCATCTGCCGCATATGCGACAGATAAAATACTTTACCTGCCGCAAATACTGCCGGAAATCACTCTGATAATGTACAGCTTTACTGTCGATTGGCGATAAAAATACATTATTTTCAGGATAAAGACGCATCTTGGTAACATGTCTTTCAATATTTTTAATCAAAAAATTATAGTATTAATTAATAAAAAAAATTGTTATTTATGGTGAGTATAAAGTTAATGATTCATTTTTAAGATACCTTGTACAGGTACAAAAGAAACTTGCCAAGAAGCCTTACCTAATAAGTTTCCAACTCCTACCAAATTCGGCCTGAGGTCATCCATCATGGCTTTCCCCTGCGGACACGCGTTAAAATTTAATTGTCTTGAAAAAATCGCTGGGAATATGTTAAACTGTTGATGACTCAGATCTTCCCCACTGGTAGGTACCGAGGGGGCAGGGGAGGAACCCAACGCCCCCAAACAGGAGGAGACTCCCTTAAAATCCAACTTGAGGCTGTCTATAACATCTGGGGGGAAGAAATGACTGTATTCGGAACAGTTCGGCGCAAATCGATTAATTTCGGAACAAATTGGGTAACTTCGACACAAATTGACTGTTTTCGACACTATTTAGCGTTACCTAACACTTGTTTTGATGTAATGTTTATTTTACTTTTTCACAAAGTCTTTTTTGTTTAATTTTTCTGCTCAAAGAAGATCCGGCACAATTGAAGCAATTTTTTAAAATGTTTAAACCACTTGTTGTAAAATATATGATAAAAGTCACAAGTTCTTTATGCAGTAAGTCCACTTCATTTGTGTTATTTACACTAAAATACCTCCTATTTTTGATTAGTTATGATGGTTGTCTATTAATTTTCTTAGTTGCTGCTAAATTTTGTACAATATTTACTATTTATAATAATTTAGGCTTTTCTCGTTTATATACAGGGGTTCGGTGAGTTCAGTCTCTTTGTCTCTTGTTGATTTCCAGATGTTTTTATTTCTTTCTATTTTACATTCTTTGTATAAATTCTTCGATTGATATTTAGTTACTTTTTAGTAAGTCCCTTTTTCTAATTTTCTTTTAATAACGATCATGATTATTACACTTTCCTGCAAAGAAAAACGTAGCAGTAACTTTGTAGATATTAAATAAACAGTATTTAATTCTTTTAAAAACAATCTTTAATTTCCAGTTTTGGTAAATTAAATAATGCAATAAATAATTATTAATACAATAATACAATAATTACCTAACCAGACCACTTTTATTACTACATCAATGACAGTGGCAGAAACTATACAAGGTGGACATTGTAACTGGAATAAATTTAGTATTGGAAAGCCTCTTTACTTGCTGAAAAAATACAGGGTGATTCCTAAGTTTATACTTCTTTTTTAGCTGCGTATAGAAGGCATTAAAATTAACAACATTTTTAAATACCTTTTTCAAAAAACTTAAAAATAGGCTAGATACAGAAGTAAAAAATCTAAGGGCGGGTCTGGTCATCAAAACGTAGCCCGCTATACTTTATGTTGTTTGTATTATCTCTTATTAATCATGCAATTTACGGGTCGGTGGTGAGTTATTTGGCAATCCGCTGCGGTGTGTTTTTCTGATGCAAGTTAATTTTAAATTGGTGACACGTGAAAATGGTAAAATTCGAAAACAATGAACTAGTAGATATGGTGAGTGTCGTCAAAGTGCGGCTGCTGCTTCAAGATTATACGCAGAACGCTTTCCCTTGCGGGCTTATTCTACACCTGGAAGTTTTCTTAATGCTTTACAACGGGCAAGTTAGGCAGAACCGTATTTGATCTATAGTGTAATACATAAATGTAAGTATGTACCTTATTTTTGAGTTTTTTGAAAAAAGGTATTTGAAAATGTTGTTTATTTTAAGGCCTTCTATACACAGCTAAAAAAGAAGCATCAATTTAGGAATTAACCTGTATAGAACTACGGCTGCGTTTATTTTTAGCTTGGCATACTTTTTTGGGTCTTCACGAATTTTACACCTCTTCAGAGGGTAGAAACAGCCCCCATCTTTTTTTCAAATGTAAAAAAATGTATTGTGAGCTCGTTGGAAAGGGCATAAAAAAGGGAATACGATACACTATTTACTTTTGCATTTCGGTAGTGTAGACGCAAAAAATTGTTGGAAATGTTGCTAATTTCTTTCTTGACAAACCCCTACTTTAAAGTTAAATTCATTCTTGATATTGGTGACATTTTGCCAACCAACAAAATTCCGCTAATCGATTTTTCAGGAGCTAAAATCACCGCACTGGCTGATACCTGAAACCGGAATCTCGATATGAAACAGGTTTTTACAAAATTGTTTGTGTGGATTCCGAGAAAATCACATTTGAAATAGCGTTTAGAGGGATTTGTTGGTTTGCAAATGTCACCAATATGTACAATATCCGGGGTTATTTGGCGAATTTCATGTATAAGCCGTTGCCTAAGTTCCTATAAATTTTCTGGTTTTGTTACGTAATTTTTGGTTTTTGAGTGACCTCAAAGTTTTATTAGGCTTCCTTCTACTGAATTTATTCCAGTTAAAAATTTCACCCTGTATAGTACTTACAATTAAAACTGCTTAGTTAGTAAATCAAGAATTAAGCTTACCGGGCTCCTTGGATTATGAAAAAGAATTTTAAACAATGTCATTTGTGTTCCAGGCAAAGTTGTCTGGTTAGTTAAAATCTACTATCAACCCGACATTAGTCAGTCCATTATTGAGCTAATAAGGCCACTTATTTAATTGCAAGAAACATATTTCTGCCGATGTCTTCATATCACAGTCAAAGTTGTCTTGTTAGTTAAGTGGATCCGTCCGCGCTAATGTTTGTCGTGTTAAATTGACGTTTTCTTGCCCCCAATTACAAAAAAATGAAGCAAATCATTCGGTTTTTTTTCACCAATGGAAAGGTGAAAAATTTATTTTGAAACCTTTAAAGTAACATTGTATTGTAATAAACATTAAATTTTTTTTCTTACAAACATAACTTTCTGACACTCCAATATCTGTAGAGTCAAAATTAAAAAAGTTTAAAAAAATTCTTTAACGGCCAGGGTTTGGGCCAAGAGAACCCAATGTTTTTGGTCTAAATTAATATATAGACATAATTTCGCATATTGGTATGTAATTAGTTTATTGTTTAAAATCTTTGTGAACCATCAATAAAAGACTTTTGTTGGGTTGTATAAAGATTTTAAACAATAATTAGCTAACCAGCCACTTTGACAGTGACATAAAATATATTGGTAGGCGTTATTTACTCACAATCAAAGGTGCCTGATTAGTAAATTACAAATTAAGGTAACCGGGCCAGCGGGCCACTATGATTATGAGATAATAAATCATGCCAATGTCATGTATGTCACCGTCAAAGTTGCTGGTTGGTTAATTATTGTTAAGAATCTTTATGCAATCTGACATTAATTAATTATAGGAAATTTAGGTTAGAAGTGGGACTAATGATTTTAAAAATATTAATTAAAAATCTATCATAAAAGCAGTTCGATATTGGTAGATCGTGTTAAAAAAATTGAAAAGGAAAAAAGAGAGGGTTAAAATAATTTGATATTTATTTCATTTTTATTGCTGCTGCAAATAAGTTCAAATTTTTGTAAATTTAGTAAGTCGCTTTTGGGTACTAGTTAGATTAACTAAGACCTCTATTCTTATCTAGATCTATCTTGGCATCCTTTGCACTTGCAGCACCAAAACACCAGCCCAGATTGTTATTATTAAGCAAAATTTGAAAATATTTTTGAGTTAAGTTCAAAGCTTACAAAACCCTGCTCCCTTTTATAAGAAAAAAACATTAGCTTACCTTTAATGCACTTTGCAAATAACTATCACACTAAACGGAACTATAACACACTATAGTAAACACCCAAACCTTCACAAAATCCCGAAAATCACAACCGAATTCTCCTAAAAAATCCTCAAAACTCAAAAAACTTTCGTCCATTTGCTTTAACGCGGCCCAAATCCAAACAATCAACCCGGTTGATATTGTTAATATCTGTGACAAACTTAATTAAGGGCAGGACTACGCCGTTAAACTGAATCTAAATATGACTGGCTTACGTCTAAGCCCACTGAGAAGTGACTTTAACGACATTAAAATGTGATATCGTTCCTCTGTTATCACTAAAACCCCGTATTTTACCCTCCGTCTTTCTCCCTCCTTAGCTCTTCGCTCCTCTTACTCCTTATCCATATAGCCCTTTCTCTCTCATCACCATTTAATCCTCAACATCAATCTCCTCTGTCCCTCTTTCTCTTATATCCTTGTTTGTATGTTGCTATCCCACTTCTGAAACACCCCTATCCAGAGCCGGACTTAAACTTATTAGCGTGATTTATGTAATTTTCTAATTCATTTAATTATGTGGTGATTTAATATCGTCCTCTTTTAAATTGAATCAATTTTTTATTAAGGAGGTTTGCTTCATAATAAAGGAATTATTAAAATTGCTGCTGATATTGGTGAAAATAGTAGTGGTTCGGAACTTTTAAATGTTTATACAATTTTTATGGGGAATATGACCATTACCTTGTTATAAACTATTTACTTTTACTTTGCTTTATGCAAAAGAGCTAGGAAGTTCAGTATTTTTTTTCTCCTTAAAACTCTAAATATAGTCAATGTTTGTTTACTGTTTATGCTTATTTAAAAACGGCTGGGAAATTAGGACTTTCCAGCCGTTTTGTAGATTATAAAATAGATTTTTACTGGTTAAATTTTCATTTTGACCTTATCGTATAGATAGAGCAACAAAAAATAAAATTTTCTACGGTTTCAGTTTTTAAATTCTACAATTATTTACTCAGAAAATAATTAAACAAAATATTCTCCTTAATAAAAACACGCGAAACTACTTACCGACGTAACAACAATTCCAGGCAATAGCAGCAGCCGATCGGTCTGCAAACGATGCACTCCTACCTGACTGAGGTCGCGAGTCTGGTTTCCTGCTTCTAAACTGTTTTTGTCTATTTAAGTTATCGAAACAAAGATAACAATATAATTGGTTGCACGACTGGCAAAGAAAAGAATTGCGCGGTTAATAGGATGACGTATCTACCTTTTCTCTCATTTTATGTTTTTAAACTTCCTGTCTTCGCGCCGTGTTTTTAATTGTTTCTAGAAGAGGTTTGTGATACTCTAGAAGAATTTTTTTTATTGAGATATATTTTCAATAGGTTTCAGTTTAGTTAGTGCAGAATATGATAAATTCCATTATAGTGAAAAACCCCATTTCAGAAAACACATTTATAAATCTCTGGTTACTTTACTGGTAAATTTTCTATTCGTAACCATAGAACCGCAATGAAAACCATCTGTTTCTTGTGATTTCTTGCCCTTCTTTTGAATTAGGCTTCGTTCGCTGCCAGGACCATTTTCGAGGGGATCTACAGCTTAACGTGGGTTCCGAACCACGTCCTCAGTTATGCGACACCCCCCCCCCCCCAAGGGCTTTCAACCCTTGGTTTTTTGCATCATTGCATGACCTACCGATTGGCCATCGAGATATCCGATCTCTTCCCTGCATTCTTAAACCTTAAAATTTGGACATACGTTTTTTTATTGTGCGTGCGCCCACTTCAAGGATCGAACTCGGAACGTCACGGTCGAATGCCAGGGACAGACACCCCGCCTCACCTTAACTTTTATCATAGTTCAACCTCTGTTTTCGTAAAAACATTGTTACTTGACTGATTTGTTACATAATTTGACTCGCACGGGTACTTGTCCTGTGCTACTTACTGAAATAATACTTTCCAGATACTTTATAGAACACATTTCTCGAAACGACCGTTATTTGTTTGTAATTCCGCTCCTGGAATATTTCAACGCTCCTCGCACACTTTTATTCCATCCGTATACAGTTTTACAACGACCCCAACTATCTCATTCACTCCCACTCACGTTAACTCACAGTCATTCCCGATTTTCCATCTCTGTCTCTTTACACATCTTTTCATCCCCTAATTTTATCCAATGAGCGCTTAAGCGTGCTCAAATATCCCTTTTCATTGGTTGGCTTAAGGGTAGGTTTCCATGGCTACGCCAATAGGGTAATAGCAAAGCTAAAATGGCAGGGTGGTAGAAAACAGAGGCCTGAGGGTGATATAGTTCATACTTGTTCGATTTTTCTTATTTTGTTGTATGTTTGGTTTGCTGCTGCTGACTTTTAGTTATATGGAATGTTTTTTTTTTGTGTATTGGTCGCCTGTAATACACTACAGGGTTGTTTTTTTTATGACGGGGTTTCTGTACAGATAAAATTGATAATGAGTACTTAGATGGTACAATTAAAAAATATCTGTTTACGTTTTCTACAACCCGTTGATGCGGTTCTTAAATGATATTTTTTAGGGTAACTATACTCTGACGTTTTTTTTTTATTTCCCTAGGTCATTTTGGTGATGGAATCCTCTTCATAACAGGGGGACAGGTTCAGCTCCCATTCCCCTAAACCATCCTTTTCGAGCAAAAAATTGGGGAAAATTAAAAGACACTTTCAGGGAAGCTCCTGTAAATGTTATTTTTTATTACAAAATACCTTGATAGTGTAAAATGTAAAAAAAAAGTTTTCACTATATTAAATGGAAATATTCCCTTTGATAGGTAGATATCGAAATTTTTTTATTTTTTTTATTTTGTAAATAGTTTTATCTACTTTCATTTAGTAGGTAATATGAATTTTACAGTTCTGTAAATAGTTTTGTAAGGGCATCTATTACAGCACTAGTGCTGTAATGAAAAAAACCGGTTTTATTAATATTTTGCTGTTAAATAAAACCACACTTTTTAGAAGAGAATATTATTAACAATTATATTTTGTTTTTTCTTGACTGAAATCATAGTTCTCAACATTGAGTAGTGAGTCCATAGTGTAGATGGTTTCTGGGAGCGTTGCTTTACGGAAAAATAACCCAAAAGGATTTTCTCAGACACCTCTTTTATTTTGTTAGCTTTGCACCAATCTTCAAACTTCTGATACTCCAACTCATACCGCGCCTTGGATTTTGTCGAAACTAAAGTTGAGATCGCTTCGTTTGCCGCTGCTTCTATATCAGAGGGTAAACTTCCATCAGAATCGCTTATTTTGAAAAACGCTTTTCATATTTTTGAATTTGTTTGACACAGTTTCGACAGTAACCATGCGAAACAGTAACTATGCGAAAGTTAACATAAAAAACTTGATTAGTAAACTTAATAGCAGGTGCATTTTTATTTTTAAAAATGTCTTTTGCCAAATATTTTTATTCATAGATGAAAGTAGATAAAATTTTGTACAATATTCTTGTTGTAAAGATTCATATTACTACACTCGATGTTTTATTAAACTCGGCTGACTCCTCGTTTGACAACTTTAACATCTCGTGTTGTAATATGAATCTTTACAACACTTATATCGTAAATAACTATTACCTACTTATATTTCAATTTTATACCTAGGTTATTTTTTTTTAGATTTTACTAATTTGGCTATAAATTTCCAAAAAGGGACCTCTAACCGCTTGTTCAAAAATATTTTGGATAAGGTTGTTTTAAGAAATACACCCCATGGAAGATATTGCCTTTTATAATTTTTTCTATCTCGGGCTCGCCCCCTTTGCCCCCCCCCCCTTCTCTCCCCGTAGCTACATTATTGTAGACCTTATACCTAAAACTATACGAATAACTTTACTAAATTTTCCTTTTATGAGTGTTCTTTAAAATGAATAGAATTTAGAATTTTTTACAGAGGCCATTTAAACTAATAAGAAAATTATTTTTATTCTATTTTTTAAAATTTAAAACATTACATTAGTCTTTGCATCGGGTTGTCCTTTAAGCAATGGATTTTCCGACGAAACATCCCCCCCCCCCCCCCCGCACCCCTTACCGAACACGTTTTCTTGGAGGCCCATGATTTTATCAAAAACCGCTAACGCAGTCATCATAAACTTTGCATGTGATTTTGTGATTACCTCAAAGTAAAAATTTTATATTTCTCCAAGCTGTTTTCGTTGTGAAATACCTCTGTAACCGCCCTTGCGTTACGGATTTTTTAAATTAAGTTTCCTCCCTGTGTGAGATTACTTTTTCTAAAATGCCAGCGGCAAACAGGCATTTAAGATTATTTTCTCAATTTTTATTAAAAAATTATTTATAGAGAGTCAGGAGCTCATACAGGGCATCAAAAAAGTTTGTAATATTGCTAGTTGCGCAACTAGACACGTATATTTGGAGGAGCCTCGTGTAGAAACCTACTATATTTCTTAAAAACGCCTTGAAAGAACAGGCTCGCTGTACTGGGGGTCGCTTACGGGTTATGACTTTCTGATGAGTTCTAACAAGAACGAAACAGCCTGTCATTGTCTACCTGTGCCCCAGGGATTCCATTACCTTTGGAGTCCCTGTGTACTTTAAGGCAAAAGATAGACGCATTACTCTGTCCGCTTGCCGCTAAGCTTATTTTGTTTATAAATACTTAATATGATTTTTTAAAAATTTGCAAAAAAATATTTACAATACAAAACTTAGTTGTCTGTTTGAAGGTTGGAGACAATGATGTTTCTTGAATGATAGAAGAGTTTTGGACTTGCATTGTCTTTATTTGTTTTACATCACAACGTTTCAACTCAGTATTCACCTGAAGACGACTGGAGATACTTACCAGTTGAAACGTTCTGATGTAAAACAAATAAAGACAATGCAAGTCCAAAATTCTTCTATCATTCACAAAACTTAGTTGACTTATTCTGACACTTGTCATTTTAAACCCAGAACTGTCACTGTCAGTAGGATGGTTTTAAATTTAGAACCCTGTTACTCTTAATATTGGTGACATTTTGCAAGCCCACAAAATCCCTCTAAACGCTATTTCAAACGTGATTTTCTCGGAATCCACATAAACAATTTTGTGAAAACCTGTTTCATATTCAGCGGCAATTCTAATTATTTCCAGCGAATCGAGAATCAGGTTTCAGGTATCAGCCAGTGCGAAGATTTTACGGCCTGAAAAATCAATTAGCGGGATTTTGTGGACTTGCAAAATATCACCATTAACAAGTCAATATTTTTTAAACCTTATTTTTTAAATCACCCCCCAAATTAGAGTCCAAAGAGAGAGATCTGGGGATCTGGTAGGCCATTCAATTTCGCCTCTCTTCTCTATCCATTAATTTGGTTCAAAAATTATTACCTCAGCATATCATCCCACAATTAAAATAGTAGTTTGTACAACAAGAGTGGATATGATGTCCATATCGCACGAGGAAGTAAATTGAGCACGATGCCGTAGGCGGAGTGCTCAAACTTCCGAGCGCAATATGGACAATCCAGTCGAGTTGTACAGTATATTTTTTCTACGACTTAACTTCCAAACTTCATGCTAAGAATTTAAAAATTATTTAAATTAGGCATCATAACTTGTCTTTTAAGTTGGCCATGAACTTGTGAGAACGGTAATAAAAAACAATTGAACAAAAATTAATTTTGATGGCAAACCCATGGACCAAATTACACTGTAACATATTTATCGATTTTGGTAAGTTCTTATATTTAAACAAACTCACTTTTGAGTATATCTATCTTTCTCACATTCGGCTTTTTGTTGAATTACAGACAAAAAGCGATATATGTATTAATAAAAACAACCAGGTATTTTGATTAATAATTGTTTTACTATAGACGAGCTTGTTGTGAGGTTTTACTGAAATGCACTGAAGAAAAATAGGTTTGTCGGGTTTATTTCTGCTTACGTAAGAATTATAACTCCAAAAGTACAACAAAATAGCTGTAGAATTCGTTTTAAACAGTTAAAAATGGATCTTGTGAATTAATATGAATTTTTAACGTTCGCTATGGTCAAATTTTTCAAAATAATCGTCAATTTACAAAGTAGCAACACTGTTAATGTGGAAAAAGAAGTGGCAATACTGTAAGTAGAACTAACATAACTATAAAAATTTTAGTAAAAAATGGATTTTTTTCTAGAAATCTTATAATTTCGTATGTTTTATCGGTTTATCTTTATGTTCCACCATTTAAGGAGGAATTACCAGTTAATTTTCTATGTTTGTTTCGTATAATAAAAGTTTTAAGATCAATTGGGGTTGGATCCTCATTCAAAATATATCGGAAAATATCCCCGTGCAAAAATATTTATAATAATATATTATTTATATGGAAAAAATAACCAAGGTTAGTAAGAAAACGTTCATTTAGTAGGTATATAGTACATTTTATGCAAAGCTTGTAGTTATTGTCTCGAAATGAGTGAAAATAAAGATATTTTTTGAAATAAGAAAGTGAGTCTGTCCGCACATCTTTATTCGTGCAGAAAATAACAATAATTTGGTAGAAATATATATTGATATTAATTTTATTTTACCTTCAATTTTTGCACCATTTCGTGTAGGGCCTACTTTTAAGAAAATATTGTGTATACATAGACTCTGGGATAAATGTTTTGATTTAAATTTAAAAAGAACAAATTTCATCTAACAGATTTACATATTTTTGAAGCATATTGTTAACCTAACTTCTCTCAACTGTCAGAAAACGAATTTACAACATGTAAATTTGGCTCCTCTGTAATTGACTACTGTGATTGGTCAGTTTCATAACCTAACTAGGATGGATATGAAATTTTGCCGCACAGTTAACTGGAATAGCCTTTTACCCGCCACCTAAGTGGAAACAGCAAATTTCCATGTGGGAGTAGAAAAATTCTTTATCCACCCGAAGGAATTTCTGGTTTCAATATTCGCAATAATGTAGTCGTAGGTCCGAGTTGAAGCTTTCGGGTTTAGCGAGAAACCTTTTTTACCAGGGGTGACTCTTCACCTCCTTTAAAGTTTTTATACAATACATACATCAAATTATTTAATAATAAAAAGATTACACGTTTCTAAGCTACATTAATTTCACAATTGCATACCGTAGTGCCATGTTTTGATCGCCTAATTCCATGGTGTCAAATTGGCTGAATCGCTTGGGCGTGATCTTCCACGTAAATATTTACTAAAGGGCGGAACGGACGTACTTTGGGCACGTGCCCTTGAGTGTTAACCAGCGTCTAACACGTGGGTTCGATGAATAAGGCCACTGATTAACGTACGGAATGAAAAGAACTCGACGGGGGATTTTTTACTTTGTTTTTCACGTATACGGGGCGATTTAAAATTGACGAACTTCGGGATATGGTGGCTGACAATATTTTAAGAGAAAACGTTTTAATAAACCAAGTTCTTTCACGATTTTGTTTGAAACATTCAGGGTGTTCAAAATTTTAAAAAAAGTAATAACTTTTATATAAAGAATAAAATAAACTGCTTCTTTCAAGCAAGAAAAATTTCGCCTAAATTTAACAGTTAATATTTTCTGAACCAGATATGATATCGACCTACAGTTTTAAATGGTTGATAGATTCATCCCTTGGGAAACACTTGTCAATGTTAGATTTTCTGTAACTGTCAGAAAATTGTATATACAGGGTGTTAAAGAAGACGATGATTTGATGAAAGTAATTTGTCAAATTTTTGATATCTGCTATATTTTAAGAAATATCGATTTTTTTGGAAAACCTTGCTTTTTTTCAACTTATTGCGCGTTGTATCGTGCACACTTTGATAGTGATTATTATACCTTATGAAAAGCTTGATTATGTTCAGTAACAATAGTTGTACCTACCTAAATGTTATGATGTACAGTGGCGTACTTATAAACACCTATATGTCCATGGTTTACGAGTATCTCACAATTTTTCACGATTGTTTTATATTGGAAAATACTCGCCCCTAGATTAGGTAACTTTTTTCTTATTTTTTAATTTTTCATATCGCATTACAGGTATATTATACAGTGTGTTTACAAAATGTTAACAAAGATAATTGATTTATTAGTTTCTAACTTTCTAACAGTATTCCTATAGTATTAAATATCACTAGCTACCGTCAAACCAAACCCCGTCCATCCGAGGAGGGCCTACAACGTATTAATCCCATCAAAATCAAACTAGCGTTACTTAATTTTAAGAATCCCTTTCATTGAAAGTTTAATTTTAGGAATAGTGTTAGAAAGTTAGAAATTAATAAATACATTTTTTCCAAAAATTAAATTAAAAAAATTATCTTTGTTAAAATTTTGTAAACACACTGTATAATATACCTGTAGTGCGATATAAAAAACTAAAAAAATAAGAAAAAATTTACCTAATCGTGAGATACTCGTAAACCATAGACATATAGGTGTTTATAAGTAGGCCACTGTATATCATAACATTTAGGTAGGTACAACTATTGTTACTGAACATAATCAAACTTTTCATAAGGTATAATAATCACTATCAAAGTTTTCACGATGCAACGCGCAGCTACCAATAAGTTGAAATAAAGCAAGGTTTTCCAAAAAAATCGGTATTTCTTAAAATATAGCAGATATCAAAAATTTGACAAATTGCTTTATTTGCTATGAACCATTGATTCAATTGACGTAGAGTGATAAAATTTAAAAATATTATTGTGGAAGTTACACGCCATTAAAATTGGAGCAAAAATCATCGTCTTCTTTAACACCCTGTATATACAATTTTCTGACAGTTAAAGAAAATCCAACATCAACAACTGTTTCCCAAGGGATGAATCTATCAACCATTCAAAACCGTAGGTCGATATCATAACTGGTTCAGAAAATATTAACTGTTAAATTTAGGCGAAATTTTTCTTGCTCGAAAGCAATTGTCCAGCAGTTTAGTAGAGATTTTTAGGTAAAATTTTTTGAATTTTCGGACTACAAAAAATTTAAATATTAAAAGCAACGAGTTTTATCGCATTACTTTTAGAAACTCCCAAAACTCGTGGTAACAAAAAGAGGAACTTTTAATTACCAATCACACGGCATCATTAAATTTGCAGGTATTAAAAAAATATTTAGCATACGTCAAAACACACTATTTTAGTTCCAAAATTAGTGGAAATCGAGGCGTTTAGAAATTATTTACAAAAGACAATATTAATTTGAAAACTTTAGCTCCCTGTAGCGCCAAAACAAAGCAACATTGCATATAGGCAAGTTTGCCTAGATCGCCTTATTTTTGGTTAAGGAATTTATGGTGAAGCGTTGTAGAGTCATTTCATGGACACCCTGTATAAGTAGATATTCTTCAAATTTTAAAAAGTGATTTATTTTTGTTTCATGGCCAGTGCCAATTTTTTCGCCTGCTAAACTAGTAAGCGGAATTTTTATTTAATAATATTTTATTAAATTAATAAAATAATTATTGATAAATTTCTTTTGTAGGAGAATTTTTAAATTTGAATGAGTGATTGCACGAACACCATCAGCATGGTATATGTGTATGTTTCGATGGTATGTCTTAACCAGTTTTTTAATATTGTGCCATTTTTATATATATTTTTTAGATCCGTCCAGGAAGCGAAAATGTTATCCTAAATTTAAGAATCGGAACGTCCATCTCGCAAAGCGATGAAAAGAAAATCGAATTTATTTTTCAATCATTCTTGGCTGATGGGCAGCGTCCAACACGCTTGACTCTGAGCCACTCGAGGGGAATCAATTTCTTATTTCTCCGTCGGGCGGGCCAATTGACAGGCCTGGGGATATTTACTTTATTATATGTTCTTTTAAGTGTTTTGTGTCTTAAAATGGTCGACGTTACACACACGTAATAATACTTAGGCTTACCGAAGCTTGCGACACTAGACACTTTTTCTTTCTAAAAATAAACGGAAATGACATTTTTCTTTTAATTAACTTAATTTTTCTTAAGTAAATCCGACCGCGCTTAATAATTACTAGTTTTTACATTGCATTGTAAAAAATATTCTTAAAATGCAAACAAATCAAAATGACAAATAATATAGGTATTTAAAAGTTCCACAATTGCTTGAGAATCTACAAAACATGCTAACGTTGGAGTAACGTTAGTCTTTTCAAAGACAATCACATCCTAATTTTTGAGTACCGGCAACCAAAATTACACAATGACAGTTTAAAAACTCGACTTGAAAAAATGGCAAGGTAAAATTAAATATATATCAATGAAATTTTAACTTTAATACGTATTTAGTGTACATTAGAATAAAACAATATTACCCGGCCTTTAATATAACTGATTTAGTGCTATGATTTTCATTTTACTAATTTCATATCTTACGATAGAATGTCCTCTATATAACAATTAGTCGTCGGCGCGGTAAAAAAGTAAGTTTATAAATGAAAGGCTTGATCTATATTTAATAGTTCTATAACAAATCATTGTATTTTCAGAGCGACTAGGGTGGCGAATTCTTAAATGCATGGACTCATTGGGACGAGCAGATTAATGCCAATGCTCTAAGAAATATTAGTACTTTCCAAACTCTAACAAAGTCAACATTTGTGTCAATGTCAGAGAAACATCTTTATCGACAAAGCTTTTAGAAATTTTAATTGAAAATAATTGTATAGTATTAACTGACTAAGGTTTAGATAGCTACTATTATTAAACAAGCGCAAGATGGGAGGGCTATAAAAGTATAGTCATAAACCATGGTTAATGTAATTTTTTTCTCACCACTAACACATTTACAAGATATTTATTTTTCCAGTATTAATATTTATAAAAATGTTTAGGTATATTTAAAAGAATGCTTCTGTAACTTTTTCCAATCAAGTTACCTGTGCCTAGGAATTGGCATAATAATTTGTTTTTGTTAATTAATGAAGTGAGAAAGTGCGTTTTTTTCCACTACTACTTTTATTTACTTAACTCATTATTGACCGATTATTATTTTTAGAAATTGTTATTCTTTACCCTTTGCCAGAAGCCTCTATTATTGACCGTCGTTATTGACAACGGTCAATAATAGAGGCTTCTGGCAAAAACAATATAAAACAGGCGACTTGACTTTTTTTTATTTTAAAAATATATGAAAATGTCATGTTTAGACAACTAGGTATTCCAGCTTTCTTTGTTTGGCACCAGTCCTTAAATACTGAGTAGGTTTTAAAATACAAAACCTTAGATTTTTGGGGTAACAACTCATCCTTAATTTATTGTGCTTCTACCCTCATTTCTGCAGGAGTGCACGTATCAGTAATAGTTTCTTCGCTCATTTTATTAAAAAGACTTTAATTTTTTTATGAATCGACAAATACTGACAACTAAGAATGCCATCTGACAAGATAAAAAAAAAATGCTGCAAATTTTAAAGCAAAGGTAACTTGACTGAAAAAACAGAAGCAACCCTAAGAAGGTATGTTAACTTTAATTAATAATAATGTTGTAAATGTATTAGTAGTGGAAAAAATAATATATTTACCACGGTTTCGCTGCGCTTCTCGGGATTTAAAATCGACCCTTGGTCAATAATAGTATCTGTCTAAGCCTTGGTCAATAATATACTATTAATCTGATTAATAATACATATTTATCCTCAACAAATATATTATAAACATTAAAATTACCGTACAAGCGGATGTTACAAATGTAATTACAGAAATGCACTCATTGCTGATTTTAAAACTCTAAAAACAACCTTTTCGAAAAAAGTAAAAAAAAAACAGAGTACTTTTAATTGGCAATCCGAGTTCTAAAGCCTTCCATACACGGCAGGCTTTTTAGTTTCCTAATTGGCCAAACGGCTTATGCTTTTAGCTCGTATTAAGCCTGCGTTCACCTTTATACATTTTTAAAAGACTTCCGCGGAGTTAGCAGGTATGTGTATGTACGCTTTAGCTGAAATCCTACTATGGGTAGTTTTAGGCCAGAATTACCTTAAGTTCCAAATGGGTTTGTCAACTTTCGAAATAGTATATTACATAACAAGTGATAAAGCTGATACTTTTCAAACGAGGAGATATGGCGTCAGCCGAGTGCGCAAATTCTCCGAGTTTTAGAATAATCACTTTCACACGAGTAATGTACACTATTTTTCCTACGACCACAAAGAATTATTGACAATTTTGATTTGTGAAAAAAATATTTCAACACTAGTGTTGAAAAAAAATATCAACACTAGTGTTGAAATTAGCATACTTAGGATTATGTTCCACTTAATATCTGGTTTCATAGTTTGTCAACAGGTTTTTCCTTTATTTGTAGTTTAAGTTTTTCATTTTTTTATATTTTATATATCATAGGAAGAACTAATCCTGGATTGACTTCTAGATTAACCAGAATGAAAAATTTTAAATTTAATCAAGGAAAGATGAATTAAACATACATTTAAAAAATTCCCCCAACAAGGAAGATTTCATTTCAAAATACCTAATTCTATAAATTATTTAATGTTTTTATAAAGAAAAAGTAAAATACTCCTGATGGGATTTGAACCTGTGACCTTGCCATCTGTAGGCTAGAGCTCTATTCTCTACGGCTACCAATAAATTTGTTGTTTAATACATGGCACTCTTCAGCGCGATTTGTTTTTTCTGGTAATAGATTTTGCAGTATATTATTTACATTTTTTATATTTGTAGATGTCGTAATTTTACATTCTGAATCAGTCGACAAATAAATGAACAATACGTTAAACATTTTACAATTACTGCTTTCTAAAATTTGTTCCTTTTAATAAATAGGGGTGGTCTGTCAAATTGGACTAGGATCATCATTGATTAAAATTTTAAGCGAGGCTAGGCCTATAACTCCTCTTAATTATTGATAAAACATTAGCTTAAAACTAGTGCATTATGTTCGTGTTGTGTGAGGGGTTTGAACCTGGGTCCCTCATTGTCGTGGTAGCCTGTATGGACCTGCGTGATGGTGTTGTGGTTGGTGGGAATGGCGAATTAGCGGGTTCTGGCTTTGTTCTGCTATGTGGAAGTATTTGTTGCTGGTGTTCGTGATGTGGTCTTGAATCGTTTCCATTTTAAGGTCTCTGTGTAATGTAGTATTACGTACAAACCATGGTGCATTAGTTATTATTCGTAGCAATTTGTTTTGATATGTTTGTATTTTGCTTTTCCCCGTCATGCAGATCGTTGACCATGATGGGGCGGCATACAGTAGTGCTGGTCTTATGCATAGTTTGTAGATGGTAACTTTATTGCGGGTGTTTAGCCTGCTATTTCTATGTATTAGTGGATAGTACTGGTGTAGGAGCCTGTTTGCTTTGGTTAATGTTTGGGCCAGGTGTTCCTTCCAGATAAGCTTGGAGTCGAAATGTAAACCCAGATATTTAGCTTTTTTGGACCATGTCAGTTGGGTGTTATTTAATATGATTTGCCTGGGGTAGCGGTTTTCTAGATTTGGTGAGTATAATGGCCTGTGTTTTTTGTGGGTTTAGGGTGATTTTCCATTTGGTCATCCATTTGGCTATTTCGTTTATGTGTCTTTGGAGTCTTACTGCAATGGCCCCATAGGTTTAAATTAAATAGTGTGCCTTGTATTTCAACTCTAGAGTTGCAATATTTTTTTTTCAACACGCGTGTGAACCGTGGTTTTTTTCTTATTTTCGTAGGTGGTCGTAGGAAAATAAAATTATAGGACAAGCCAACGTCGCAGACCATATATACCCAAAAACTAGCATTTTTGTTTATGTATCATGACAGTTTTTTGGGGCAGTCACAGATTTCTCATATTTTTTGAAATATCTAATACTAACCAATATACATATGTTCGCTTCAACTGTATTGTTAGAATTTACAAAAAAAAGTCATGATTGCCAATGATTCCAAACAGGAGTCAAAGCAGGATTCATTTTATTTCAGAGTTTGACAATTTTTTTTTGTATAATTTTAATTTTCTTAAATCCCCGCTTAAGGTTTCTTTTATTTTGATTATCAGTAATCATACTTTCACAATAATTCTTCCATGGCCTACAAAAAAAAATATTCTCCAACAGTCGAAACACATCTATTGTTACTAGGAACTTTTACAGTGGTCTGGTAACCAAAAAAAATACATTTTTTTTATATAACTCGAATGATGAGCGAAAGTATTATTATCTGTTTTTTCACCTGAAGACGACTGGAGATACTTACCAGTTGAAACGTTGTGATTTAAAAAGTCCAAAACTCTTCTATTATTTAAAAAACATTATTGCATCTAGGTTCGCCACTGATGTTAGAAAGCATTAGTGGACGACTGAGATGGATTACAATTCGGCTAGAAATTGAACTTTCGGTTTAAAAAACCGTATTTGTTTTTAAAAAATTATTTTAATAAAAGTTGTTTGGAATTAAACACTCTCCAATATCTAGGGAGTTCAAATTTAAAAAGTTTTTAAAGATCCAGTATTAAACATAGCAAGGATTCGGGCCAAGATAACGAAATGTTTTCGGTATAATTTAATATGCATAATATAGATATCATCTTGAAGAAGAAGCTATTAGAGTACATCTTGCCAATGTTTACCACTATAGGTAGCAGAACGATGTTGTTGTTATTGAATCTACGAGAGGTGAATTGTCGCTGCGTAGTAGGCCTGATGCCAGTTTTTGTTCCGATCCAGCCCCATACTGTGGCGTCACACATCCATTTGAAATGCGGCATATTTTTTATTCTGAAAGCTTGTCGGGTTTTAAAAGCTGCCATTTGAATATTCCTTTTTTTAAAAGCTGTACGCATTTTTTTCACGATCGGTACAATTACAAAATAAAAAAAAAAAATGAGCGGTTTAATATTGTTGTATTTTTTTAGGAAAATTATAAAAATTTTTAATTTTCTAAATATTAATAGTATTTTCGGTCATTGAAAAAACAGAAATTAGGACCTCGCGTAGACATTTAAAATGAGAATATATAATAAAAACCCAAAATCCAATTTATAGCTTTGCTGATGACAGCACACTTGTCTCATCTTTTACCTTGACTCCCCAAACATTCGCTGCCGACGCACATCTTCGCAGGCAGCATGAAGTTTTGCGCCTCAACTGCAACGACCTGGAAGAAATTTTGGCTTGGGGTGACAGTAACCAAGTCGAATTTAATGCTAAGAAAACCCAGGCAGCAGTCTTCTCCAAAAAGGTTAACATTGCAGAACCGGATATAGTCATGGTAGGACACGCAATTCCCCTGGCACCGTCTATTAATTTGCTAGGGGTCAATCTGGGAGGTAATATGTCTTGGCATGATCACGTTGCCGTAATTGCCAAGACAGCTGCACAGAAACTTGGTGTACTTTTCCGCACCAAAAGGTTGTACACACCTCATCAACTTTTGACACTCTACAAAGCCCAGATTCGACCATCATTAGAATATTGCTCTCATGTCTGGAGCTCTGCACCCAAGCACACCCTTCGGCTACTGGATTCCATTCAAAGGAGAGCCGTTCGTCTGATCGGCGACCCCGAGCTGACCAAGACCCTCGATAGCCTGGAGCATCGAAGACAGGTTGGTGATTTGGCTCTCTTTTACAGATATTTCCATGGCAGGTGTTCGACTGACATTGCCCACTTGATTTCACCTAGAGCAATGCAAAACAGAAATACACGGCGAACCACTGCCGCTCATCCATATGTTGTTCAGCTTAGTACTCCTCGAACTTCATTGTTCATCTGGAGAACGTCATCTTTGTGGAATGATCTTCCTGAAGTCGTGTTTTCCAATGAATACAATCTTCAACGTTTCAAGACCAACGTTAATCGCTTTTTTCGCACTCGCACCGCTCCCAGAGCGCCTTAAAGGATTTTTCCTACAGTGCAGGTGTTTTATCATAAAAAAAAAAAAAAAAAAAAAATAGGATATAGTTAAGAATATTGGAAAGCCCTTTGGGTTTTTTTTAAACCGAAAGTACAATTTTAGTTTCTCGCAGACGCGCTTCGGCTGACCGCTGGCTTCCGTGGACCAAACATCATAAAAAGTGTTAAGTGTAGACTATACTATAAATTATGAAAAATTGAACCTGTAGAATACCGTGTCCGTTAACTCAAAGCAAGTGAAGACCCAACGCCCAACATGGCTTTAATATTCACCGTTGCTATGGTTACGTGACGTCAGTCACGCAAACAGCATGTAACAATTTTCACAATATGGTGATAAAGGGCAATTTAAAAATAGATCAGTCGTATGCACCATTGTTTTAGCATTGGTTCGCCTAACCTTAAGGTATTTAATTTGAGGCTTCGCGAAATTTACGGTTATAGATATCGTTTTTCAGTGATTTACTGTGTGATTAAAAAGTTTTGTTTTTATTTTTCAGTTAATTCAGTAGTATACGTAGGTACCTACTTAGTATCGTGTTTTAAAAATGAAATCAATTAATGACATAGTTTGTAATTTGTTGGAAACTCCATTCAGTCGTTGGACAGATAAGAATAAGAGAGACGTTTTGTTACACGGGTTTTTAGTCAATGTTTGTTTAAGTACCCGCACTATACCTAGCTCTTCACCATTTATTAAGACCGCGAGCCGCCACTGTCTAGAGGTCAAATTACCTAAATAAATGTAACAACAGAGATTACAAATTTTACGTGATATTTTTAAAATTTGATATTGGTAAAAAATGGATTTCCTGCTCTAATTCTCACCGCAAGCCTCTGGTTTAATTATAATATTGACATTGGGTGACACAAATAAATGTGGTTCTGATTGTTTGGGCTACCTGCTAACTTGTCGCCAAGGGTTGAGAATCTTAATTTTTTTCGTTTTAATCATACACAATTATTATTGTGACACACATTATAATAAAGTTATTGGACTTTTGCTTACTTCGTGGTCTACATTGCCGTATTATATTAATTACAACGATTTAAAAAATTCTAAATTATGTTTATTTTTAAAATACCGAATTTTCGTTAAACAAAAATCTCACCATTTACTAATAAAAAGTAATTTTGCAGAAGATTGAAATAAAAGTTATCTTAATAAAATTACCAAGAGGGATGCTTTTCTGTTTTGGCTGTTCGCATCCTACTCCAAGAAATTAAACTTTCCTACAGCGACAGCTCGGAAGTTAAGGAAACTTTTGTATGAGTAAATTCGACTTTTTCTTGGAAACTTTAAAAAGAAGCCTTGGGGCTTAAAGAAAATACTACCAGTCAAGTAAACACTATGTCAAGTTACTAAAAATATGATACTTTCATGTATCGACTTTTCGAAGTACAAATATGCATAATGTCAGAAAAAACCAATCTTTATCGACAAAGCTTTTAAAACTTTTAACTTACAATAAAATATATTGTGTAAAATTAAAATTTTAAAATCATTGCATGCAGCAGAATATACAGGGTGTTTTTTAATTGAGTGCCGATACTTAAGGTTGTGAATCCTTGGGTGAGTTTAAGAAGAAAAGTTAATATTAACATATGTCCTAAAACTCATTCATATTTTTCAACAAAATATCGAAAGCAGTCTCAATGAACCGAATAAAAAATGTTTTTTTGTTTTTATTTTTTTATGCAAATAGGGTGCATCATACGAAAGTAAGTCTATGGACCAAATTTGCTCAAAAATAAATGAGGTTTTTAAATGTAAGTTAGGTTTTTAGAAAAATCAGTGGCGTACCATTTTTTTTCTTTAAAAATATTCAGTTCAAACCCGTACGGACGTCCCTGGTAAAAATAAAAAAAAAACTTTTAAGTCGAAAAATGCTCTGGAAAAACAACAGAAACTATATCGGGTTATGTTTTCGTGACCAGGCCCGCACTTAGATTTTTTACTTCTCTATCTTGCTTATTTTTGAGTTTTTTGAAAATGTTGTTTATTTTAATGCCTTCTATATACAGCTAAGAAAGAAGTATCGACTTAGGAATCACCCTGTATAATATTAAATATTTTTTTAGAATCAAAAACTTTACAAGACTTGAAGCAGAAATTGTTAAACATATTATGTTAAAATTTTGTCTTTTATTATGTTATTACTATATTCGAGACAATTAATGATAGAAAAGTCTTGGACTTGACTTATTTTTATTTGTTTTTAAATCACAACGTTTCAACTAATAAGTATCTCTAGTCGTCTTCAGATGAATACTTCACACACTTTAATATATTCAGTATTTACCTAAAGACGACTGGAAATATTTACTAGTTGAAACGTTGTGATTCAAAATAAATAAAGACAATGCAAGTCCAAAACTCTTCTGCCGTTCAAGAAACATCATTATCTCCAATATTCAATAACCTTTAGTTTCCCCAACGAATTTTAGTTTTGGAAACTGAATATTGTTCTTAACTGTATTATAGTATTGGCATGTTGCAACCAACTGATTAGCTTACCTAGTTCCCACAACAAGTTTAAATATTTATCGTAACCAAATATACAAGGACTACCAAGAGATGGGGCTTAATGTTATAAACAACCCTAGAAGGTTAATAATATTAAAATTTTTAGTTTGGAAAGTATAGATGATTACGCTGTACGGACGAGAACGAAATAGTTCGAAAGCGGTCTGCAGGTAGTTAGTTGCATCCAGAGCTGTGAGTAACTTAGGTAACTAGATACTTTTTAGTAACTAGTTACTTAAAGTAACTAGATACTTAGTAACTTAGTTCTTTTTTGAATCATGCCAAAAGTAACTGTAACTTCGTTACTTTTGAAAAGTAACTTGTATCTAGTTACTTTTTAGGAGTAACTAAGTTACTTTTAAAGTAACTAGTTACTTTTTAAGTGTATAGTTACTCCTAAAAAGTAACTAGATACAAAAGTTACTTTTCAAAAGTAACGAATAATGCACACCATCAGATGATGACCAAGGGACGATCGGCGGCCGTTAATCAGATTTTCACGAAGGGACGAGCGGCGAGTCGCGAGCGTTAAACAGCAAACTGGTTGGAACGCGAAATTTCTTGGAAAGCATTTTATTCTACTTGTTCGTTGTTCGAATTAACACTTCTTAGTTTAGTT
The DNA here is from genome assembly GCA_935413205.1 of Polydrusus cervinus. NCBI lineage: Eukaryota > Metazoa > Arthropoda > Insecta > Coleoptera > Curculionidae > Polydrusus > Polydrusus cervinus. Next base: position 2,963,454 of record OW284514.1, read on the forward strand.
TTCTGATGGTAATAGTGGTAGTGTGTACAGGAAAATGAATTATCACTACCTGGTAAATTAATGGTATCTAGTTCAAAAGCATCTTAGTAACTTTTAGAGTGTCGTAGTTACAATTAAAATAACTAGTTAGTCAAAAGTATCTAAGTTACTTTTAGTAACTAGTTACTTAAAAAGTATCTTAGGTACTTTAAAATTATCGTAGTTACAATCAATGTAACTAGTTACTGTAAAAGTATCTTAGTTACTATAACTAGTTACTTTTACTAAGTAACTAAGAACTAAGTTACTTTTAGGTAAAAGTAACTATTCCTTATAAGTATCTAGATACATTTGGGCAAAAGTATCGAAAAAGTAACTAGTTACTTTTCTGAAGTAACTTTCAAAGCTCTGGTTGCATCCTACCAATAGTAAAGTCTATATAGAAAATATAGCTTATATAGTGAAATAAAAGAATTCCTGAATATAAAGCGTAATCAATACGATAAATATTGTAAAATTTTACCACAATTTCTTATAGTGTCTAATAAGATTATTAATTTAGGACTATGATTTATAGAAAATAACTCCTAACGTGAGACTATTTTAATGTTTATTCATTACATGATGCCAATTTCTCGAAGCATGCCAGTAATAAATGTAAATAAAATCAGGAGAATTTTTTGATGTACGAATGCGATCAGATGTGCTCAGCATGTAACTAATGTCTCCCGCAGTTTCTATCCCTCTCATTAGAGAATGTTCACGGCACTGGAAAATAAGAGACAATCTGTCAACTTTTTGTTTATTGTCGTGTAAGTATCTAAAGTTTTTAAATTGAAATATATGAAAAGTTATACACAATACAAAATATTTAACACTAAAAGCTCATAAACTTGAGTCTATAAAATTATTAATAAACAAATTTTTGATTACATATATAACATATTTCTATACAGGGTGTTCCTTAATGATGTGCTAATATTTTAGGGTGTGATTCCTAAAGTCATTTTATAAAAAAGAGTTCATATAAACATATGTCCTAAACCGCTTAAATTTTTTGCTACAGGGTGTTGAATTATTTTTTTTAATGCGTTTTTTGTAATATCTCCGAAAGTACTTTAGATAATATTTTCAATTTTGGCATGTGCTAATAGGACATAAAGCCGAATGTTTTAGTTATAAAAGTTATTTGTTTGTTCCACCAGTGGCGTCCCTGCAAACATTTCCTCTCATATTTTTTAGAAAAAAAGTAGTACGCCACTGACATTTTTTTATGTGGATATTATTTCTGATTAGCCTGGTCAATTCTGCATAAAAATGTTCTCTTGCATTTTTCTCCTCAGGCGCACCGTTCTTAACTAAAATAATTAAATCAAATTAGACGGGCATGCCTATTAAATAATGAAGGTGGTAATTTACAACAATTTTTATAAAACAAAATTTTGTATTATCAATGTTAATAATAATAAATAGTATAGCTAATAAAATACCAACACAGTGTTAAAATACCGCGGCTGTGGCCAGAGGTAGAACTACTGGCATTCGACCGCGGCGCGGCGACCCGGGTTCGATTCCCGGAGTGGGAATACGTACAATAAAAAAATTATGTCCGAAATTTAGTGGATTTAAGAATGCAGGGAAGAGTGTAAAAGGTATCATTTCCCAACCCATCCCATTCACGCCGGTAACCAGGCCGGATGAGATCGGACATCTCGTGGGGTGCGGAAGAAGGTACACACTCCCCAATCGGTAGGTCATGTAATGGCAACAAACCAAGGGTTGATAGCCCTTGGGGAGTGTCGCATGACTGAGGATCGTGGTTCGGAACCCACGTTAAACTGTAGGTCCCCTCGGGAATGGCCCTGGCAGCGAACGAAGAGGAAAAAAGCCTAATTCAAAAGAAGGGCAGAACGGCAAACGGCACAGTGTTAAACATAAACATTTAGCCAATTTTTTTGAACATAAGGTTAGGAACTGGTTTAGAAAGTTTGTCCCATGCTTCCCAGACACCGTATATTATTCGTAATTTTAATTCGTTTTATTTTGCCATGCCTCATTGGGCTATTGGTAATGCATAGCAAAATAAAGCATTTGCCTCTATGCATAAAAGTATTTTCTTGATAACATTTTTAGTCCTGTTTAAATAAGGTATAAACCTCTCTTGTAGGTATATTTGTATGTAAAATTCTTTATCTGATGAAGTTAAATAATGTATCATCTGTTTAAAATTGATATAACTCTATACATTTACATATATGTAATGCAATACACTTTAGAAAGATGAGATGACTACTTTAAAATATCGAATAAAGAGTATTCACTTTGTCCTTATGTTGCATTTGTATAATATATTCATGGCTTGCCAGGAATAATGATTGGGGATAAAATTACGAGCATGTCGAATAGAGAACTGCTATAATTTAGAGTAATTTTTGGTATGAAAGACTGCGTTTTAGAAAAATCTGAGTTTTTGTGATGATAGCGGCAACTGTACTTTTACAATCATAATCTATTTTTGAGGATTAATTTAAATTATAAATGTATGGTTTATTTTTTGAGAAGGATTATATCACCTGTAACTATTTTGCATCAATTTTAATAAGTAATAGTCTAATGTGGGGTTGCACAAAGATTTTTAACCAGCAAGTTTGACTGTGACAGAACTGACATTGACAGGCATTATAAACTCACAATCAAAGGTGCCCGATTAGTAAATTAAAATTTAAGGTAACCGGACCAGTATGATTGTGAAAAAATTATTTCTGCCAATGGCATGTATGTCACAGTCAAACTGGCTGAAATTCTTTGTGCAACCTGATATAAAAGTCTACGAGTCTAAAAGTGTAATAGTCTAATGCCGAGTTGTATACAAATTTTAAACCACAATTAACTAACCAGCAAGTTTGACTGTGACATACATGACATTGGCAGAAATAATTTTCTCACGATCATACTGGCCCGGTAACCTTAATTTTTAATTTACCAATCAGGCACCTTTGATTGTGAGTAAATATTGCCATTCAATGTCATTTAATGTCACAGTCAAACTTGCTGGTTAGTTAATTCTGGTTAAAAATCTTTGTGCAACCCGACATATAAGTGTAAGAGACTAGGCTAAGTGTAAGATAATATAATATCGTCGACATATTGTGACATCTACAGGAATCAGATAGATACCTCTGAATAGTGACATCTAGCAGTTATAATTTTAATTTCAATTGTTAGGACAATTGTTTCCATAGAAATCATCTTGCTGGTAAAGTTACCAGGAAAAGAATATAAGGGTCCAAACTATTTCGTAGTAAATTTAACAGTTTACCGCAGCGGCGGCGCCAGGAGGGGGCCAGGGTGGGCACCGGCCCACCCTAGAAACATGAGTGCCCACCCTGGTGCCCCCCAAAATTGATGGATTCGGTTTTGTAATGGAAAGTTTTGATGAGTGGTTGTATGGTATTTTAAAGAAAACGATAACCTTTTTTTTTTTTGTAGACGTCACTTAGGCTAAGAGGGAAGTTTTGTTTGTCACTGCTTATGGCGTTGTAAAGAGCGTCGAGAGGCCGGCAACTTTTTTTTTCTTTTTTTTTTTTTAGAAAAAATTGTCATACGCGAAAATAAAACGAATTCTACCCTGACTACTGTTTAGAATAATTAGTATTAAGAGGACTCCGTACACCTCTAAAACAAGATTTCTGTTCACCGGTAAATTATTAATTAAAAAAAAAATGGTATAATATAAGTTTTCAGAAATTGAAAAAAGAATATTGGAAGGTTTTTTAATTTGTCATACATGTATTATAAACAGGGTGTTCCTTAATGACGTGCTAATATTTTAGGGTGTGATTTCTCAAGTTATTTTATGAAGAAAAGTTCATATAAACATATGTCCTAAACGGCTTAAATATTTTGCTACAGGGTGTTGAATTATTTTTTTTAATGCGTTTTTTGTAATATCTCCGAAAGTACTTTAGATAATGTTTTCAATTTTGGCATGTGCTAATAGGACATAAAATCACATGTTTTAGTTATAAAAGTTATTTTTTTGTCCCACTAGTAGCGTCCCTGCAAACATGTCCTATGATATTTTTTAGAAAAGAAGTGGTACGCCACTAACATTTTTCCATATGGATATTATTTCTGATTAGACTGGTTAATTCTACATAAAAATGGTCTCTTGCGTTTTTATCCTCAGGCACACCGTTCTTAATTAAAATAATTAAATTAAATTAGCTTCATGCATGCCTATTAAGCGAAGGTGGTAATTTCCAACAATTTTTATAAAACAAAATTTGGCATTATCAATGTTAATAATAATAAATAGTAGAGCTAATTTAATTTAATTATTTTAATTAAGAACGGTGTACCTGAGGAGAAAAACGCAAGAGACCATTTTTAGACAGAATTAACCAGGCTAATCAGAAATAATATCTACATGGAAAAATGTCAGTGGCGTACCACTTTTTTTTCTAAAAAATATCAGAGGATGTGTTTGCAGGGACGCCACTGGAGGGACAAAAAAATAACTTTTATAACTAAAATATGTGATTCGATGCCCTAGCACATGCCAAAATTGAAAATATTATCTAAAGTACTTTCGGAGAAATTACAAAAAACGCATTAAAAAAAATAAAATTCAACACCCTGTAGCAAAAAATTTAAGCCGTTTAGGACATATGTTTATATGAACTTTTCTTCATAAAATGACTTGAGAAATAACACCCTAAAATATTAGCACGTCATTAAGGAACACCCTCTATATTTAAATCATGTATTTTTTAATTTAGCAACACTACATTGACTTTCCAATATTCTGTAATTAATTCTAAAAAACTTTTATTAAAACAATCTTTGAAAAAACATTACGATTTTTTTAAACTGAAAGTTCAATTTATGCTCTCTCTCTAATATCAATAGCGAACCCTCCTCTCGGATACGCGACGCGTGTCGGCTGACCGGTGGGGCTTCCATGGAATAAACATCGTTAAAACTATAAATGTGGGAAGCTACGGAATCCACTTAACCAGTTTTTTAAATGACAACAATAAGAAAATATAATTTTAAATATACACGACTGATATTGTGACAAATCCCTGCATCCTTCTACATTTTTAATGTCGGCCGCTTTAAAACGGGGACTTTTAAAATTTTAATTATTTATTTGACTGGTAATATTTTATTAAAGCTTTGGGGGTTTTTGCTTTTAAAACCCGAGAGTGGGGACGGGACAGCCCCTGCGAAACTTTCCTCGATTTCGAGCCGCCTTAAGAAAGTTTAATTCCTTCGCGCAAAATGGAAACATCCAAACAGAAATGCGCCCTTCCATTAATAATTTAATTAAGATAACTTTTATTTCAATCTTCTGCGAAATTACTTTTAAAATTAGAAATAAAAAAAATTAATTAATATTTATTTACATTAAAACGATAACGGTTAAACCTTTCTTTGGTTTGTTGTGGTGTAAACAATAACAACCGGTCAAGACATAGGTACACAGAAAGAAAAATATAGTAGTTTTAAATAGATAAAATCCTTATTTCTCAAATATAATTTTTTTTTTACGGTTCGCCGACTACGTAGGCCATCTTGAACCGGTCATCGAACACAAATGTGATCTACCGACTGGGGAGTGTGAAACGGCACCTTCATCCTACGAGATATCCGATCTCATCCGGCCTGTCCGGCGTGAATAGGATGGCTAGGTGTCGATTCATTTTACACTCTTCCCTGAGGCAAGAGCACGCCGTGTTCCCAAGCGGTCACCCGCCCAAGTACTAACCGCGCTCGACACCGCTTAACTTTGGTGATCTGCGGGAACCGGTGCTTAATATATCGACAGGCCCTTGCCTCAAATATAAATATTCTTCCTATTTTGGGTTACGGAAATTACGAATAATTACTGGCTGGATACACGTCATAGCTCTCTCCAGTCGCCTTCAGGTGGATACTCATTGACACTAGATAAATCTTAATTGACAAGTGACAACTACCATCTTTTCCTTGTGTGTGTGACTTGAGGATATGGTTGCCACCTTCCTTACCAATCATTCCGGGAGTCTCTGACCTCTAAAAAAAAAGACAGAAATAAAAGATCATTTGGCCTAATAGTTAACAAAATTTTGCGCGCGGTGTTCTCTCACCAAAAAAGGGACAAAAACGCTTCTATTTGTTGAAAAATTAAAATCTATAACTTTTTTCAATATCTTGTACTCTAATACCAGATTTTCAAGACAAAATATATAATTTACAATTTTCCAGACAAACGAGTAGTCACGTGACTAATGTCAAAACAAATTTTTATGTTACCAATCATGCAGAGGCTATCAGCATAAAACGTTTTTTTACAATTTTAATAATAAAAAAGTTTCCCATATGGGTCCAGCTTTTTGCCGGTCACTGTAGATGGGACCCTAATTAAAAGGAGTAGTTTTTTAGACCAATAGGAATAATTTTTAAAAAAAATTCGAAGCGAGATATCTTTCAAATATTTATAAAGATCAACCTATGAAATATTATATAAACTACATTATTATTTATTTTATGCACATGGTTGGAATTAAATTTTCTTTCGAGAAAATTCGCATTAAGACAGGAAAATGTAAATTTGAATATTGGGAACTAAAGAGAACACACAACGTATATATGTTGATGGGGAAAAGCTCAGTTGAAGGCTGTATATATGTTTATAGAATGTCGCATCTCTGTAGCTTAAGGGTATGCAGATATGCGAAGGAAAATATATCCCAAAATTGCAAAGAGAAATCGGGTATAAGAGTAGGTGTAAATTTTAATAAATAGCGGGTGTTTTTTACTGTAAGACATTCTCCTTAGCAATGGTGACATTTTGCAAGCCAACAAAATCCCCCTAATTGATTTTTCAGCCCGTAAAATCTTCGCACTGGCTGATACCTGAAACCGGATTCTCGATTCGCTGGAAATAATTATAATTGCCGCTGAATATGAAACAGGTTTTTACAAAATTCTTTATGTGGATTCCCAGAAAATCACGTTTGAAATAGCGTTTAGAGAGATTTTGTTGATTTGCAAAATGTCACTAATAATTTTAAAAATAATACCGTAAGAAGGACTAGGACAATGCACCGATGTGTTCAAAAACAAAGAAAGCTATTTATTTTAAGATATATTGTTTAAATTGAGAAATACCTCAGATCAATTATTTACAGTGGCGTAGCCAAAAAATAGGCTCGGGGAGGGGGGGGGGGGGCTCAGTGGGCGTAAGTAGGACATTTTTTTTCTGGAAAAAGGGACAGTTGGGACTACATGTGTTTCATGATATGTACCTAGGGAAGAAAGGCGCCGCATGCGAAAAATTTTTGGGGCCACGCCCAAAGTTCGTTTAAAATTCATCTAACTACTATCAAATTTCGAAAATTAAATAAATACCTCTCCCACTCTGCATGGTTGGATAAAATTTGTTTTTGTAAATGTTTTTTGTTACTTTTTTTAAATATTCCTAGCTGGCTCTTTATTAAAGAATGTTTTTTTATATTTGTGAAAAATATGAATATTGGTGTCAATCCAAAATTTTAAAATAAGACGTATGTATGACTCTAACTCGCGTTATTCGTGCTTGGTTTTTCATGATTAAAAATAAAGTAACTATCGCTCACCACGCCAAAATTGATAATTTCTTCAGAAATCATGTATTTTAGGAGCGTAAATCTAAGAGCTGTTTTTGGTGCAAATGCTTTAGTTTTGAGATACTCATTCCTAGGTGCCGTTTTGTATATTCATAATAAAGCATTCTCGTTTGTTCCCGCACTATTTTTTTTATTATAAATTCACACTTCTTTCATAAAAAATGTTTAAATTAAAATTTTTACTTTAATTTTTCTCCTTAAAAATAAACACCTAATTGTTATTTGTTTTTGTTGTAAAAATATTTAATTACATTGGGTTATATTTTTGTTGATTTAAAATAGCTCTAAAAAAGGGTAAATGGAACAGACAAGTATATAATAGAAAAATACTATAAAATAGAATTCTTTTTCCTTTAAAATTGCATCATAAATCAACAACTAAAATCACAAGCGTCCGAAACCTTAATCTCTATATAAATCAGAACTTTTAGAAGAAAAAGTTTACTAAACATTTTCTACAAGACCTTTGTAATCTAAGCCAAGAATACATTATTTAAAGGGGGTGGGGGGGGGGGGGGGGGATGCCGAGCTGCAGCCCTTTTTTAAATACACCACTGATTATTTATCATTTCAATCATCAAACAGCTGTTTTTGACCGAACACGGCTAAAGTCACATTTTCGATACAAGTAAGTCTCCCACCCCTAAAAGAGGGGATCAATCGGGCGCGCGGAGAAATGGATGAAATAGAGAGGATATTACTTGTAAAGTGTGAAATCTTATTTCGGGACTTAAATGGCTCAATTTCTTGCACTCTTCAAACGTGCTCTTCTATCACAATTTAAAGTATATTTTTTAATAAAAAAAAAACTTCAAATAAAAACAGTCTACAACTCGTCTGACAGTTGGTCGTTACAATTGATTAATGAACGTATGCCACTAGGAAAAGTATGTAACAACGATCAGATCGTAAATATAATAGATGCGACGTAGTTGTTGATCTTGATTATTGTTTATTTAATTATAACAAAACATTATTAATAATTAATATGTCGCATCATCGATTTATTTAGGATACCGAAAAAACAAATTACAATAAGAAATTAAATTAGTGGCGTTGCCAATGAGATCGATGAGAGGATGAGATCGGATATATCGTGGGGTGCGAAAAAAGATACACACTCCCTAATCGGTAGGTCATGCAATGGCTCAAGAAACCGAGTGTTAACCCATTGAGGGGGAGTGTCGCATGACTGAGGATCGTGGTTCGGAACCCACGTTAAGCTGTAAGCCCAAGAACAAGCTGGCTGAATGTTCGAAAGGACAAGTGGCCATCAGTAACCCAGAACAAACAAACAAAAAAAGACACAATACTAAACATTGGAAATTCTTTTTTTTTATATGCCGAAAAGCGCTAAAAATAATTGTGGATATGCAAAAATATTGAGAGTCAATAACGAAATAATTAAATTACTAATAATATGTTTTTTAATAATAAATTATAAGCTACAATTAGCTTGTTCGGAACAAAATTACTAACTAAATCGATTTAACTGGCTAATAATGTTTATTTTATAAATGTAATTAAATAATAACAAAATAATTATTTAGTTTTCATTAAACGCATTATGTGTATTATTGGAAAATGCATTTCAAATATATTGTCCTTTATTAAAATGGCATTAGGAACGTAATGACATAGAATTACCTTTAAATAGAATGATGTATTTACTTAGTCGTAATTATTTTAAAATTATTATTGTTTTGCCGGGTATGGCGAAAGAGGATATTAATACATATTTTGAGAGTAGTGGCGTATTTAGGGGAGGGGCGGGGGGGGGGGGGGCTGCCGGGTCCCCCCCTCCTGAGCCTAGGAGCTCGGGGTCTAAAAGTCTAATTGCAACCTAATTTTTCGTCCCACGCTTGGACTCTTAATTTAAATTTTTAAATTTTTTTTTTTTTTTTTTTTATGATAAAACACCTGCACTGTAGGAAAAATCCTTTAAGGCGCTCTGGGAGCGGTGCGTGTGCGAAGAAAGCGATTAATGTTGGTCTTGAAACGTTGAAGATTGTATTCATTGGGAAACACGACCTCAGGAAGATCATTCCACAAAGATGACGTTCTCCAGATGAAAGAATTCTTGAACAATGAAGTTCGAGGAGTACTAAGCTGAACAACATATGGATGAGCGGCAGCGGTTCGCCGTGTATTTCTGTTTTGCATTGCTCTAGGTGGAATCAAGTGGGCAATGTCAGTCGAACACCTGCCATGGAAATATCTGTAAAAGAGAGCCAAATCACCAACCTGTCTTCGATGCTCCAGGCTATCGAGGGTCTTGGTCAGCTTGGGGTCGCCGATCAGACGAACGGCTCTCCTTTGAATGGAATCCAGTAGCCGAAGGGTGTGCTTGGGTGCAGAGCTCTAGACATGAGAGCAATATTCTAATGATGGTCGAATCTGGGCTTTGTAGAGTGTCAAAAGTTGATGAGGTGTGTAAAACCTTTTGGTGCGGAAAAGTACACCAAGTTTCTGTGCAGCTGCCCTGGCAATTGCGGCAACGTGATCATGCCAAGACATATTACCTCCCAGATTGACCCCCAGAAAATTAATAGACGGTGCCAGGGGAATTGCGTGTCCTGCCATGACTATATCCGGTTCTGCAATGTTAACCTTTTTGGAGAAGACTGCTGGCTGGGTTTTCTTAGCATTAAATTCGACTTGGTTACTGTCACCCCAAGCCAAAATTTCTTCCAGGTCATTGTTGAGGTGCAATACTTCATGCTGCCTGCGAATATGTGCGTCGGCAGCGGATGTTTGGGGAGTCAAGGTAAAAGATGAGACAAGTGTGCTGTCATCAGCAAAGCTATAAATTGGATTTTGGGTTTTCACTAGAAGGTCGTTAATATACAGTAAAAAAAGGGTAGGCGACAATATGGACCCTTGAGGAACACCGGCATTGATGGTGAAGGTGTCTGAGAGAAACCCGTCAATCGCCACTTGTAGAGAACGGTTCTTAAGGAAGCTGGTTAACCATAAACAAAATCCATTAGGCATACCGTAGGATCACAATTTACTTAGAAGCCCATCGTGCCAAACACGATCAAAAGCCCTAGAGATGTCCAGTGCAACAGCCCGGGATTCTCCATGATGTTCGATGGTGTTGCTCCAAAGATGAGTGACATATGCCAAAAGGTCACCTGTTGATCTGGACTTTCGAAAACCGTATTGATGGTCGCTGATAATGTTAAGCCCTTCCAGATACTTTAGAAGTTGTTGGTTAATAGCTTTCTCCATTACTTTTGAAATTACTGAAAGCAATGCGACGGGTCGGTAGTTGCTTGGCAGGGTCTTTTTACCTTTCATTGGAATAGGCTGGACACGCGCCGACTTCCAGCAGGATGGAAATATTCCTTTTTTGTAGGATAAGTTGAAAAGTCTACAAAATACTGGTGTAAGTTCATCGGCGCATGTCTTGAGAACAATGATAGGAATTTCGTCTGGACCAGAAGCTTTATTGACGTCGAGTCCTTTAAGAATCCGTTTAACAAGACGCTGACGGAACACGATTACAGACATTTGCGATTGAACTGAGGAATGTTGGGTGGTGATTTTCCCTGAAAGTCTACAGTGAAATGCGAGGAAAACAGTTCAGCAAGTAGGTTTGCTTTATCCCCGGCTGTGGTTGTAATTGTGCCGTCTGAACTTGTTAGAGGTGGAATAGTTGACTTTGTAAAGTTTTGGCTGACGGCCTTAGCGACTGACCAAAAGGACCTTGATCCGTTAGGACTGGCAAGAAGTTTGATTTTGATTCTCTCGTTATGAGCTTCTTTGCTTTGGTCTATCATTTGCATATTGTATTCTTGGCTTAGATTACAAAGGTCTTGTAGGAAATCTTTAGTGTTTAAACGTTTCCTTCTAAAAGTCCTGTTTTATATAGAGATTAAGGTTTCGGACGCATGTCGTTTTAGTTATTTTGATATATGATACAATTTTATAGGAAAACGAGTAAAAAGTGTAATATTTTATTGTATTTTCTATTAAATATTTGTCTGTTCCGTTTTCCAATTTTTTAGAGCTATTTTAAATCAACAAAAATATAACCCATTGCAATAAAATATTTTTACAACAAAAACAAAAAATAAGTATATATTTTTAAAGAAAAAAATTATATTTGTAGTTGTATAACTTCAAAATGTGCACCTCAATGATCTCTACAACTTTTGTATTTTAATTTTTTTTTATAATTCCTAAGATCAAGGAAAAATAAACTTTAATCTATCGTTGACTCACCCTGTACAATATATTTTTATTATGGAATGAACTGGTTGCAGTAACGAAGGTGCAATGTTATTATGAACTATCTAATGGTATTTGGGAAAATTTGAATTATTAAAAAAAAATCGTCTTGTTTCGCCGTAGGTTAAAACCATGTCTATCCAGTGGCGTAGCCAGAAAATATGCTCGGGGGGGCTCAGTGGGCGTAAGTAGGAAATTTTTTTTCTGGAGAGAGGGACAGCCGGGACGAAAAACGCCGCAGGCGAAAAATGTTCGGTGCCACGCCCAAAATTCGTTTAAAATTCACCTAACTACTCTCAAATTTCGAAAATTAAATAATTATCTCTCACCATCTGCATGGTTGGATTAAATTTGTTTTTGTAAATATTTTTAAAAATTTTATTTTGATATTCCTAGCTGGCTCTTTATTTAAAAAAAAAACATTTTTTATATTTGTGAAAAGTATGAATATTGGTGTCACTCCATAATTTTAACATAAGACGTATATGTATGACTCTAACCAACGTTTTTCGGTCTCGGTTTTTCATGATTAAAAATAAGGTAAATATCGCTCACCACGCCAAAATTGATGATTTTTTCAGAAATCATGTATTTTAGGAGCGTAGATCTAAGAGCAGTTTTTGGTGCAAATGCTTAGGCTTTGAAATACTCCTCCTTTCTTAAGTGCCGTTTTGTACCTATATTTATAATAAAGCATTCTCGTTTCTTCCCGCACTATTTTTTTTTTATTATAAATTATCACACTTTTTCAATAAAAAATGTTTCAATTAAAATTTTTATTTTAATTTTTCTCTTTAAAAAGTAACTAATTGTGTTTTGTTTTTGTTTCAAAAATATTTTATTGCATTGGGTTATATTTTTGTTAATTTAAAATAGTTCTAAAAAAGGGAAAACGGAACAGACAAGTATATATATAATAGAAAAATACTTTAAAATAATATTCTTTTTACTCGTTTTTTTTTAATTCTTTCAAAAATCAATAACTAAAACGATATGCGTCTGAAACATTAATCTCTATATAAAACAGGACTTTTAGATGGAAAAGTTTAAAAACTATACGTTTCCTACATTACTTTTAGACCCGAGCTCCTAGGCTCGGGGGGGAGGGGGGGGGGGTTGCAGCCCCCTTCCCTTAAATTCGCCACGGTGTCTATCATAGTGCCCTGAGATCGCGATGTTTATTGTTTTTTGTGTAACTAAAGTCGGTAATTTAAATCTTATTAAACTAAGCGTAAGGACTTTTTTGTAGTTGCTTCAAGACACCTATTAAAAATGCAGTACATACTTCGCCTTGCCCTGGTTACTTTGAACATTTGCTTAAACTTTAAAAGAAAATCGAGTTAAAGGGAATGCATTGTATAAATATTTAGTAGGTAGTCGTCCGTAGTCCCTAAGAAACTTTTTTGATGCATTCTCGAAGAATACGAATTTGCAAAAAGAAGTTGCTGACGACTTGCTGTATCCATTTTTTATGCACGACTATTTGCATGACTAATTTCAGTAGAAATCCACGATTCGCCAGACCTTTTTTTAATACCTTTCCTGTACAAATTTACGTTATTCTATATTGTACCCCGTTCTAGTGCAGAGAAACTGCATGTCTGGCTAAAATTTTACAAAAGACAAAAAAGTTCCAACATGAAGTCAGCTAGTGTCAGAGAAATAATTAAAGTCATTTATACCGGGGGTAATAAAAAGACAAACCTTTATTTACAAATCACACGTCATCTTTAAATTTGCAGGTATTAAAAAAAGATGGGGCATACGTTAAAACACGCTATTAATAGTGGTCATTCTTAGTTCCAAAATTAGTGGAAATCAATAAAGGCGTTTAGAAATTATTCCGAAAAAACAATATTAATTTGAAAACTTTAGCGCCCTGTAGCGGCAAAACGAAGCAACTTTGCAAATAGGTAAGTTTGTCTAGATCGCCTTATTTTTGGTTAAAGAATTTATAATGAAGCGTTGTACAGTCTTTTCATGGACATCCTGTATAACCGCAATTAATTTATACGTTCAACAAAAAATACATGATTAATAGAGGAGTTTTAGAATTTATTAGTTTTTAAGTCACAACGTTTTAACTGGTAAGTATCTCCAGTCGTCTTCAGGTGAATTGCTGAATATTTAAAAAAAAAGTATACTTGAAAACCCGTTACGTGAGAAAACAGTTTAACTGAATCCGATCGTGCCAAAATTGTCCATGTTAAATTGCAGTTCTTGTAGGTGTCGGAAAGTTATTTTCATGCAGAAAGAAATTAGCGGAAAAATATACAAATGAAAATCTTAAAAATAATTACTAAAAGTTCATTGTATTGAAAATTCTTTTAGTTAATAAAAATAACTTTTTGTCACTTTCCAATATCTGTAGAATCCAAATTTTAAAAATCTATTAATAAACACGGCCAGGATTCTGTCCAAAAATGATGATGAGATGGTTTTAATGATGTATTTTTAAACTGAAATAAATCATATAACCCAATTGGGAGAAATTCAGTGACACAGAAAGGTAAAAAAAAAATTCATTGATAAAATAATAGAAGCGAAACACGAAACTCTGTCAAATATTCCCAATTCACTCTCAGTTCCTCATTTAACAGGGAAATAAGGAAACTTTGAACGACCCTCCGGTCGATCTTCGGTGGGAGAAATCGTTCCCCCCAAAAATATCTTTCCCCCCAAAAAAGAAAAGTTGCGTTGGGGGAAAAAGTCATCGGACCATGCAGGTATTCGACAAAATGCCGGCGGTTGCGGGAGACGAGCAAGTGCGTGCTGTGACGGAGTTGTCATGGAAACCGCACATCGCTGGCGGCTCTACGGGTTTATTGATTGGAGGACGGGGGCAGTGGAGGAGGATTTTTGCAAAAAACTAATTGGAATTTGTTGTTCATAAAAGGTTTTTTTTATGTTGACTTGTGAGGATAAGGGAAAATATTCTAAAAATAATAAATTTGAAATTTTTTTTAGAGTTATTGTGATTGGCTATTTTTTAACTTTTAAGATTAAGTCTAAAAGACACGTTAGTAAGATAAAACGCAGGGAGTTCAATTGGAAAAAAAATTTCTATTAAAATACGTAAAACCTATAAGTTATGGAGTTTAAAGATCTATGTTTTAGTTAAAAGTTTACAAAATTTAAATGTTTATAACATTTATAAGTATAGATTAAAAATAGAGAACTGAATCTTTAGGTACTCTACCATCAACATCACTATTGTTTGATTTCTTGCTATTTAAATTTATACTTCAAATCTTTCAGACAAATATAACTTAAATTACTTCAATGATCTACCTCTAAAGCCATTAAGGTCAACAAATTTCCTGAACAATATTCTGTGATTAACACAATCAAAAATTAACACCTTTGTTACATATTACATAGATGAACAAAACTGGCGACTGTACATTAATGCCTACTGCAGGCTGTTGATTATGGATCAAAACAAATTCTTGTTCCGCCCATGGCCCATAGCGAATCAGCTAATGTACTGTTCCGCACTGTTTCAGTATACAGTTCAGGCAGCTTTCCTTTCCGGCCTTGTGTGGCACTTCCGCCTTCATCAACGAGTGGAAAACACGCGTATCTGCATAATATTTATTTTAACCCACCCTCGAAATTGCTCAGGACCTGAATTTAACTCAAAAGGTTCACAAATTATGAAAGGATTTATGTTTGTTTAGGCCAAAACGATTCAAATATTTTAGAGTATTTTTATTAAATTTTTTTCGTGACGGTGCATTCGCGGAAATTTAATATTGACTAATTTTTAAAAATATGTTATGTTAGTACCGATTATCGAAATTCAAAAGGGCACTCTTGATTCTGCCGATATCGAATGTACTTTATCGCATTCCTGCTTTAAAACTTCCGCAATTACCTTTGCCCGACAGTCGGCACTACATTCTTTGTAATTTACCGTCTATGCAATAAACTCAGATTCCTTAATTATTCTGGATAATGCAATGCAATAACTAAATATAATTTTTCCCAAAGGAATAGTATTATTAAAGGAAAATATTTTTTTAACGCAAATCCTGTTTTACAATTTAATTTTAACAGTTGAACCAGACGGTCGCTTTTTGAATAAAGAATGAAAAACTAGGAGCGACTTATTTTCCAGTTATACCATAAATTGCCTCATATTAATAAAAAAACATGATTTACAAAAATAAAACATCCGTAGCCAAGCTATTGAGCTATTTCCATTAAAAGAAATAAATTGCATTTAAAGAGTTAGCGCGAATCGTATATTGCCAAGTAGTGACCGATATAACAAAACGTATATCATGTTTTATAAAGTTGAAAAAAGACAACACCTCAGTCTCTCCAGAGAGGGAGTAAATTGGGAAATTAATCATAAGATACTAAAGTGTATATATTATCCTACGGTGCTTGCATAAAGTGGTCGTCCCCCCCCCCCCCCCCCCCCCCCCGCTAACTCGGGAATGGCTTAATATAAACTATTTCAATTTAGTAAGCGTAAATAATTAGTAAAATTTTCCAATTCACCAAAAATGTATTGTTTTGTTAATCAAGATGGCGGTTATCCACCATCTTGTAATGGAAAGAGAGGTAAAGTAATAAATCCTTTTAAAGATATTTTTACGCTGAATTTGAGCCTCTAATTTTGCTGATCCAAAATGTATCGTATATAATTGCAATATGTAAACATATATTTTGGCTGATCTTCGCAAGAAAACAACTTTGTTTTTCAAAAATAAGTATTGTATTTATTATTTACAAGTATGACAATTTTTTTTATTAGTTAACATGACGGATATCTGATAAAAATAAGTTTTTTTATATTTTTTTTAAACGGCAAAGTCCGAAGTATAAAATTGCAGTGTTAATTCAAAGGTAAAACCACTTTTAAAATAAGATATCACTCGACTCTCTTTTCCATTTAAATATATTCCAAGATCCATGTTGATTAACAAAAGCCACAATTTTTATATTAAAAGCAGTTCACTTATCATTTACGCATACCGATTAGAAAAAAAAATCTCAATCCATTCACGAATAAGCAAGGGCAGGGGGCAGATTTTAATCGAGCACTGTATATAGTAACTAATATTAAAAAAAAAAAATTCTACGTGTTCTTAGTAATAATGTGAGTTGATTTTATTTTAGAAATAGCATTATCACCTAATAAGATTATAACAACCGAATTTATTTACAATTTCTTTATGGAAAATTAGCTTAAATTAAATAAAAAAACAACAGAAAGAACGAAAATCAAACAGCGATAACTGCCAAACCAGATAGGATCTTTTTAATTTTTCGCCTTGTTAAACGCTGATGCGATTGGCAAAAGTATTCAAAGGGATAATCAAGATAATTCAGTTGAGTTAGGAGAGATTACCTAGGCCGATTTGCGGCAACACCAGCGACACGCAGCGGCAAAATAGCGAACTGTATTTTCTCTGTTTATTTGTACTTTATGTACTTAAGTGTAAGTATTTAAGTACTCAGTACTTAAATACAACCAAATTATGTTTTATTTTATGTAGTACACAGTGGCGGCTCGTGAATATTGAGTATGGGGGGTGCAGATCTATGTACGCAAAATTGAGTACCTGCGGATGTTTTTTTATTTTGTGAGGAAATATATAAAATACATTACTCCCAGATATTAAAGAGTGAGAAAGTTATTTTCAGAAAAAAAAAATATTTTAAATATTTTTAACAATGCAATGAAATTAAACAATAATTTTAATGATCTTCATGGGCTTATACTTTTTCTTTGAATTTTTTTGCATGAAAATAACATTCTCACACCCCCATAGATACCACCTTTCCATTGGTAAAAATAGAAATTCAATATCTTGCTTAGTTTTCTTGTAATTCGCCATTTTACATGGCAAATTTTAACGCGGTAGGATTCACTTAAGATTTTTATTTGAAATCCATAACCATCCATCCAATATGGATTGAGTTGCCAAACTGAACATTTTATGCGCCGCATCTCTCACTTTACTTTGGTGCTTTGCCGTTTATCGCACAACAATTGCGGATAAACCAACGAGATTTCAGCTAGTTTTCAGTTACAAAGCGGGTTGAATAGGGCCATGCTTTGGGGCCATTGGATGCCGCTGGTTTTACATTTTTATCAGGAAGGAGCAGCCGCAGATATTTCGATACCGCATTGCCCGTGGATTATGGTTAGGTAACAATGGTGATAAGAGAGTTGCGGGCAGTGTTGCCAATCCTCATGAATTATCGGTAGATCAACCAATTGTATTTATTGTTTCCCGATGAATTAACAATAAACATGATGAAATAAAATTATCGGATATTCGACAGGCGGCAGGGGGCGCATGGCAACGCGTCGAGGCTCCGAATAATTTCCATATTATTAAATAAATTGATTTTCAGTTACACACATACATGGTATGTTATCTGTTGACGTATATGTAGGTATGAACTGAATACAAGCGCAGATCCAGGGGGGGGGGGGGAAAGGTGGATGTCATGTGGGTAATTTATTTATGAGCTAAAAAAAGGGTTTTGGGCGTCGCACCAGCTTTTTTTTGGTTAACGTAACAATTTAAATAGAAAAAAATGTTTTTGCAAAAATGACCCCCACCACAAAACAAAATTTTGGATTTGCACCTGTAAGTACAATCAACGATTTTAACAAATGAAGAGTGGCAATTTCAAATGTTCTAGGTACCTTTTGTTTTTATAAAGATAAATAAAACCTGGTACGTGCCTTTCCAAAACAAATATTTATGTAAAAAAAAATTAAGTAACGTTTTATGTGCTTTGGAACATGCAACAATTTGAAACACCTCTAGCACGTGCACCAAGAGCATCTTTGGAGGATGCGCTAAACCATCTTAATCATCTTTCGAGAACTAAAGGTTATTGGTAGGGGCCTGTCAGGGCCGGGTTTTCATCTTGGGCCCTAACAATTTTTTCCGGGCCCGTCGGGCTTGCCGAGCTTGTCGGGCTTGACAGGCCTGACGGCCTGCTGGGCATACCGGACTTTTTTGGCAAGCCGGTCTTTCGGGTCAGCCTTGCTTTGCGTCCTTTGAAATTTACACTCTTCAAAAATATCATATTTAGTATCTTTTTTTTTTTTTTTTTTTTTTTTTTACGGTTCGCCGACTACGTAGGCCATCTTGAAACAAATGTGATCTACCGACTGGGGAGTATGAAACGACACCTTCATCCTACGAGATATCTGATCTCATTCGGCCTGTCCGGCGTGAATAGGATGGCTAGGTGTCGATTCATTTTACACTCTTCCCTGAGGCAAGAGCACGCCGTGTTCCCAAGCGGTCACCCGCCCAAGTACTAACCGCGCTCGACACCGCTTAACTTTGGTGATCTGCGGGAACCGGTGCTTAATATGTCGACAGACCCTTGCCCATATTTAGTATCTGTTACATTTATACCTCTATCTGGAAGTAATAATATTTTTAACAAAAGTTTTACATTTTCTCATTCATTTAGTATAAAGTATTTTACAACAGAAAAATCATCATAAATACTCTGGCTTCAAGAAAATAATTTATTTTGCAAATCATTATACCACTTTTAAATTAAAGCCTTTAGGCTCTAAAGGCCTTGTCTCTGTTCCCTTTATTCCCAGCCATCCAGGAGGATTAGTGGCGCATGGAATACAGGACTCTTGTATCGATTAGTTCAACCAGTTGAATTTCTAACCTAAAAATTTCCCAAAACATGAAGCAGTGAGATCGTGCATTGGTATTTTAAGATTTTGATTTAAAATATTAAATTACTAATAGGTAAGTTGTGCTGTTTATTTTATTATTCACATACTGGTTGTTGTTTAACTATGTTGTTACTAAACAGTGTAGGTATATTTTTTTGTAAAAGTAGGTCAACAAGATAATATTTGAATATAGGATACAATTCAACCGGTAGGATCTATTCATTTATAGTTTTTCCTATCAAAATTAAATAAATCATGCTCCAAAATTACTGCCAGTGACCCATCGGTTTCATATCGAAAGCAGCGAATTGTACAAAATCAGAGGAAAATAAATATTCTGCTCTATTAGGATTTCAAAAATACACTAAAATTGCTGCCCCTAACTTCGTACAACCCGCTGCACTCTATATGAAAGCGATGAATCACTGACAGTAATTTTGGACTTGGACTGGGTATACTTGTCGTCTACATACAGGGTGTTCCTAAATATCGTGCTGATAATAAACAGTACATTATAGCATATCAACGGCTTATACTTTTTTACAGATATTTTTTTAAGGGTCTATCAACGCTTTTGGCTGTGCCTCACATTAATTATGTTTATTTAAAAACGACTGAGACTGCCGATTTTATCTCAAGGTATACTTCTTTATTAAAAGATTCTAAAGTAATATTGGAATCTATTGGAACGTTTGAGACATTAACGGACACCGAGATAAATATTTCGTGGATAAAGTGGATTTATATTACATGCGGTGAGGAACTATTAAAAGCGTTATACGTTTTACATGGAACACTGATATTTGGCATCGTTGATTACCAAAATAGCCGAAATATCCACGTAGAACCGATTACATTGGATTATCAATATAACCCTCGGAATAAGAAACATAAAACTCAAAACCTAAAACTGTAACAGGTGCCCATGCCCGCCCCGTCGAAAATAAAAATACAGGGGTGATCAAAAGTCCTTTATCCGCGGGGTGGAACTCTCAAAGCACTTGAGCGCGACACCATATGGACCTGCACGCCCTCTGGTTGTAACTAGAGATGTTATCTGACGCCTTAATGACTGTCCCTAGGGGTCATGTATGTTGGGATTGGTATTAGAGGGTTTACAGGGAAGGACTTAATAAAATAAAATAAATTAATAATGAAGAAAAACGATTTCCTTAAAAGAAGTGATACACTTTTTGATGATGATAATTTTTTGGCCAGCAAGCGCCCCCACTCCCCTCAGACGCCAATGAATCTCCCTTAAGGACCGGATTTGTCGAGGATTTAGTGATGGTAAATTTAAATCTATATTTTTGTTCCCCATTTCTATAGTTTCTTGCTTACTACAAAAAAAATATGGATAATGCAATTATGACAGATCACTAGTATTATATTTTATGGCAAAAACCGTACCTATCACCTTCCAATTAGATATTTATTTTTTGTTCACGCCAAGCCAAAATATACTAACATTTTCGTTAAATTAATATTATTAAACATTAATTTATTTCGGTTCTGTATAAACTACAAATGCTCCCCTTACTCCTTCATTAGCCACTCATTACAATTCCCTATTGAATGGCCTGTCTGTCAACACTTACATTCAATTCTTTTCAATAAAAGTCCACACTTTATAACAGTACTCCATATAAAGGGCACCCTCTGTAGAATTGTCTAATAAACTCAGATATAGAGAGTATGTAGGTAGGTGGATATACCTTACCTATACCGTTAATAAATAATACAGGTTTCGTTTTTGAGTTCCCTGACTAAAGAATTTTATGGAACGAGTAATAATAGTATATTATTGACCAAGGTTTAAGAAGATACTATTATCGACCGAGCGTCGATTTTAAATCTCGGGGAGCGCAGCGACGAGGGATTTAAGACGTGAGGGCAATAATAGTTGTCTAAACCGTGATAAATATATTATTTTTTCCACTAACAACACATTTACAACATTAAATTATTAATTAAAGTTAACATGCCGTCTTAGGATTGCTTCTGTTTTTTTAGTCAAGTTACCTTTGCTTTGAAATTTGCAGCATTTTTTTTTATCTTGTCAGATGGCATTCTTAGTTGTCAGTATTTGTCGATTCATAAAAAATTCAAGTCTTTTTGATAAAATGAACGAAGAAACTATTACTGATTCGTGCACTCCTCCAGAAATGAGGGTGGAAGCACAATAAATTAATGATAAGTTGCTACCCCAAAAATCTAAGGTTTTGTTTTTAAAAACCTACTCAGTTTTTAAGGACTGATGCCAAACAAAGAAAGCTGGAATAATTGGTTGTCTAAACATGACGTTCTCATATATAAATAAAAAAGGTCAAGTTGCCTGTTTTATATTGTTTTTGCCAGAAGCCTCTATTATTGACCGTTGTTAATAACGATGGTAAATAATAGAGGCTTCTGGCAAGTGGTAAAGAAAAACGATTTCTAAAGTTAATAATCGGTGAATAATGATAAAGTTAGTAGTGGAAAATAGTTATTTATGTACCAAGGCAGTAAAGTGATTCTTTATCGGACGAGTCTGAAATTATAAGATAAGCGAGCGAGGCGAATAACAGGCGAGTCGATAAAGACACTTTACTGACGTGGTGCATACAAAATTTTATCGCCAACCGTTCATCACCGTTTTATGTAAGGCAGACCGCTCTAAGAAAATAGATGTTTTTTCCCCATGTTAAATTAATAAAAAAGACGAACTGTAGACCTATTTTAGAATCGGGTCTGCGTAAAATATTTAATAGTCCTTGCCTTTTATTTGGTCAAAATGTAAAGTAGAAGTTTCATACTACCTATTCCATCCCATATTCAAGCTCGAAAGGTTAAAATAGCTTTACAATTCGACGATAAAAAAACCCATTTTGGCCTAAATTTGACACATCAGAAAATTTTGACCGACCACGTGCGTATTCCAAAGCACCCCTCAAAAAATTTGACCTACTATGGGAAATGGCAGAGTAATACTTTATCTGTCGCATATGCGGCAGATAAAGTATTTTATTTTACAATAAAATGAAGTGTTCGTTTACTGCCGGAAATAACTCTGATAATGTACGGCTTTACTGTCGGTTGGCGATAAAATATATTATAACCCTGCAGTCACAAGGGTGATGTATCATCGCGTAAAATAAAAACTAGGACAATAAACTTAAATCTCCTGGCCTATAAGGACAGTGTAAAAATTAAAGGTTAGACTTTTGTAGGGAATCCAAACCATGTGATTCAATATGGCGGTTGGATGGCAAAAAGCATTGAGTCACCAGTTAAATGCCACCAGCAACATTATTTTTATAGTCACGTGTACCAATCACAAAGCAGTATTTGCCATCCAGCCGCCCTTTTGACACACCGTTGGATTGCCTAATTGACGTCTTGATTCCTGAACAATGAAATACTGTCAATTTTGACAATCTGCCAAAATGATAAAGTCAAATTTTTATAGACCAAGAGCTCAAATTAAAATTTTCATGTCCTAGTTTTCATTTTACGCGATGGCACCTTGTGTTGATTTTTTAAAATTCTTTACTTTGCATTTTTAAAAGTTTTTTGACAATAACTAAACAAGATATAGAGATACAGGGGTAAGATAATGGTTTAAATGGTGTCCTATCTGGAAGGAAGAAAAATAGAGGGGTATAATTAACAATTATTGTGTATAATAATGCTAACTCTATGGAAACGATTTCGTTGACACCCGATAACAAATTTCTCTTTAAGCCTAACCCCCCATAAATTTATGCCCAATATTCATGCATGCCTCGGGATTTAGGGTCTTTATTTTGATGTTTATTTAATTATGGTTGAAAGATATGGGTTTTGGGAATTATTTTTGGACTATTCGATGCTCTTGAAGTATTCTTGAACCAAGAAAATCATTTTTTTAAATTTATTTTATTTTTATTGAATTATTGTCAAACAAAGAATTTTAATAATAATTATTTAACCGGCAAGTTTGACTGTGACTTAAATGACTTTGACATGATGATTATATACTCACATTCAAAGGTGCGTAAATAGTAAATTAAAACTTAACGTGACCAGGCCAGTATGATTGTGAGAAAATTATTTCTGTCAATGTTATGTCTGTCACAGTCAAACTTGCCGGTTAAATAATTATTATTAAAATTCTTTGTACAACCCGACATATTTATTGTAAAAACAGTAAATTTTATCTATTTTTCAGAAACGAATCATCAAAAATGAACAAATTCTATTTTAGACTAATTTTGACAATATTCCCTTACTTTTTTACAATATCAGTAGCAAGAGGTCCCCATCATCCCAGAGGTGAGGTCATAGTAAAAAGACACACTCACTATAGCCCTGGAAAAAAATCTGGAAAAATTACTGAGGATACAGAATTGCTGCAAGATAAAGAACATATAAAAGTAAGCGATTTTTTTTAATACCCGTATGTAAACCACACAAACTAATAGAGCACACATAACCTATCGGTCAACCAAGATGTATTAATACCCAAAATAACTGCTTCGGTGACAGAGTATGTTTTCGTGTGAGTAAATATTCCCATTTTTTGTAGGAACATCTTCAAGATGTTGTACCGCAAGTAGATCTGTCCAAAATGACAGAAGAAGAGCTGGAATTATACTATTTTCTACTTCATGATAGCGATAAAAACTCTAAACTTGACGGTTTGGAACTTCTAAATGCTATTTTACATACAACACACGAAGATACTCGCAGTCATGATAATGATATTGATCCAAATGATGGAAATATGGAAGAAAATGATGTCAGCAATGAAAATGACGTTAATAGCAATAATTTTAACCAGTTCGTTGGTAAGTACGTTGGAGATTTAAGTTTTTGTGTTGTTGAATTAAATTACTTTTTTAGAGTTGGTAGATCAGGTTTTAAAAGAGGACGATAAAAATCAAGATGGCTATTTGGACTACGCCGAGTATGTGAAAGGACGAAAAAGAACTGAACGGGTGACAGATAAAAGATATTCAGTAGAAATGGTGAAATAAATATTTAAAACGTGCAGTTTTCTGGTGTCAAAAAATTCCAGAATTTCATTTATTATTCTAGCATTTATGTTTTGAATGAATCTTGAGAGAGAGAAATAGTATCTACTCTTTAACGAAAATGTGGCCCCAGAATGACTAAAGTGACTAGGATTATGACAATATTATTTACATTTATTCCAATTCAAGTTCTCTAAGTTATTAAATTGTCTCTGTTTTCTATTAAATAGATAGTGTATTAGGTTGTACAAATACTTAAAACAATAATTACCTCACCATACAACTTTGATGGTGACATGTTTATTGATATAGCATGGCAGAAATAAGTTTCTCACAATTAAGTGGTCCGATTAGCCTAATTCCTGATTTACTAATCAGGCAACTTTGATTGTGAGAGAATAAGGTAATAAATAAGGTCTGCCAATGCCATTTATGTCGCAGTTCAGTGTTTCAGATTAGTTAATTGTTTTTTAAAAGTTTTGTGAAACCCAGCGTAAAGCAATTAGTAAGAACGTTTTATTAGTAAAAAATATAGTTAATTGTTATTATAGTTGTCAGTAGCTGAACCCTACTAAAATTTCTTTAAAATGTTATAATCATAATAATATATTCTATTTAAATATTTTTATGTTAAATTTATATTGTTAATTAAGTAGTTCCTAGGACCAATACGTTAATGTTTTAATTACTTCTAAAAAAAAAGTTGTGTTTAGAAGCGTGGTTAATGTTATTGGCTACAAGTCTTTTTTATAGTTTTCTATACACTATACTGCATCTTTCTACATGCATGTGAAATAAAGATATAAAAAAAAGTTTTTTATTTAGTCTAAAATATTTACTATTTGTTTATTAGTATAGGGGCGTAATTATGGTCCCATGGGGCCCGCGACCGAAGAACCACGAGTCTTGGGGCTCGAGACCATAATTATTGTTTAAAAATCAAGATTATCTTAATTTTCTAACCGTCATTGATATTGTTGAACTGTTGAACAACTCACTCATGACTATAATATTGCATTTTTTTTAAACATACGAGTATCAGAGTTAGTGCCATAGTACTTACAGGGCCGTTTCTAGGGGTTATGGGGTTTCGAGTCATAAAAGAAGGAAATTGAAAAAACACTGGCAAGGAGGGGGGGGGGGGTATTTACGGTCGCCTCAGGTCGTTACCTACTCTATAGACGACACTGAGTATTCATATAAGTATTAGTTAACATTTAAATTGTATAATATCTACCATAAAGATATAATGGTTATTATGAAAAAATTACAAAATAATAAATAAAATTAATTACCCTAAAAAAAGTAAAAGCAATTTGTAAAGTTCAATCGTCTATTTTCACAAAGTTATAAAACATTTTTCCGCATTTGTGAAGCGTTTCAACAACAATCAAACTGCAGCAGGAAAAGTTTTATACACAATGCAGGTAGACAAACAATGGGGATAGTTTTGTTAATATTTTACTGAAAAAACGAACAAATATGATTTAGTTTATAATAATAAATCTAAGTGTCTCTTTACGCTCAACTGAAAATAATGCTAAAGAATAGAAGGATGAAGACAATGAAAGTTATATAAACATTCAAAAATAAAAAAAGTTCCTGCATTTTGCAATGGCAAGTCAAAACCTCACTATGTCTCAAAAATTGGGTGTTTTCATTTTATTTGTTGGTATTGTAATAATTAGTTCTTGTTTTGGTGTGGTCACTGCTAGTGAATATGAGAGTAATCAAATCGCCGCCAGGTATGTATAGCACATCCAGCTCTAAGTATATGCGTTTTTTCACTATAATCGAAAATAAGCACTAACCTCCTGACCTAAAACCTATTGAAAATTTATCTCAATAATGAAATTCTTCCTAGAGCACCACAAACCTTTCCTAGAAACAATTAAAAAGACAGAACATAACCAATTGAAAGATGACATTACAGGATATACAAGGTGATTCCTAAAGTGATACTTGTTTTTTTAGCTGTGTATAGAAGGCATTAAAATAAACAAAACTTTCAAATACCTTTTCAAAAAACTCAAAAATAAGGTACTTACATTCATTTATTACACTATGGATCAAATACGGTTCTGCCTAACTTGCTCTTTGAATAACATTAAGAAAACTTCTGGGCGTAGGATGAGTCCGCAAGGGAAAATATTCTGCGTATAATCTCGAAGCAGCAGCCGCACTTTGACGACCCTCACCGTAAATTAGCACCATATCTACTAGTTCATTGTTTTCAAATTTTACCATTTTCACATGTCACCAATTTAAAAATAACTTGCTTCAGAAAAAAACACGCAGCGTATTGCCAGATAACTCACCACAGACCCGTAAATGGCATGACTAATAAGAGATAAGATAAACAACATAAAGTATAACAGGCTACGTTTTGATGACCAGACCCCTACTTCGATTTTTTATTTCTGTATCTCGCCTATTTTTATGTTTTTTGAAAAAAGGTATTTGAAAATGTTGTTTATTTTAATGTCTTATATACACAGCTAAAAGAGAAGTATCAACTTAGGAATTACCCTGTATAGTAGACGAGTTCTTACTACCCATAATTTTTTTATTATTTAAATATAGGGGTTTTGATGCAAAAAACATTCTTTCCTCCATCGCAACGAATCTAATGTCGAAGGGACATGGTCGCTATGGTACTACTGGTACTGGAATGGGTTCACAAGTAATTTCCCTCAACGTTACGAATCTCCTCATATTAGTTCTGTTAAAGGCTCTAATTTTTGCTGCAGCTTCTCTAGCAGGACACAAGGGCGGTATGGGTGGTAAGTAGTTTTTTTATTTACGCGATTGTGCGGTAATATAATTGTTTCAGTTAGTGGCGTAGCTATGGCAGGGCAAACCGGGGCAGTACCCCGGGTCCCCGGATCTACTAGGGGCCCCAGCGGCAGCTAGATTAAATATAAGGAAATTTAAATGATCCTACAAAGGAAGCTTCTTATTACTAACGGATATATATTATTTTTTGAGTTAGGGTATACGGGGGCCCCAAAATTATTTTCCCTAGGGCCCCTAGCTACGCCATTGGATACAGCACTGATTTTAATAATTTGGACATTGAGGTACTGTTTAAGGATTTTTTTAAAGAAATTTTTCATTTTGATGACAGTATCGAAAATTCATTTCCTCACTTGTTAGAAGAATTAAATACACATTCAACACTGACAACTGAGGAACTAAAATGACATAAATTCTTGGATATTTTTGCATAAAAATATATTATTTTGTGGTTTTAAGGGGACCTCTCTTCGCTCATCCCGAAAACATCCCACCTGTTATACAAAATGAAAGATTTTCTTACGAATGGTTAGTACAGAAGACATTTGTTTTCATTGTATTTATCATGTTTGATACATAATTAGCGATAATTTTCTACTATTCCGTCAATTGCAATTTTCACCGTCCATATTTACTATTCTAGATCATTATGCCAGAACTGTGGATGGAGAAGATAATAACAAGTTGTTGACCGATGAAGAAGTTTTGATGTTCTTAAGTTATTTAACAGGTACGTCTTTAAAAAAAATTAATTTAGATTTATCAACCCTCATTTTTTTTTGTTGCTGGGGTTGATAGAAGAGA
This sequence comes from Polydrusus cervinus, assembly GCA_935413205.1. Classification (NCBI taxonomy): domain Eukaryota; kingdom Metazoa; phylum Arthropoda; class Insecta; order Coleoptera; family Curculionidae; genus Polydrusus; species Polydrusus cervinus. The sequence goes on from OW284514.1 coordinate 2,991,599, forward strand.
TTATGAGACGATAAGATAAGAAGCATTTATTTCAAAACAGGTTTGTACAATCACAAAGTTTGAAATACGTCAAATAACAAAGAAATAAAATAAAACTAGGTATAAAAGACACATACTATTTAGTTAAAAACTCAGTTATGTTATAGGGCTCTATGTTGCACAAATAACTGTGCAAAGTTGGTTTAAATATATCCAATCTTTCGAGACTCTTTATGTTGTTAGGTAATGCATTATAGAACGTAATGGCAGAATATGTACAATTTTTCTCACTTAAGGTTAGTTTATGTTCGGGAAAATTATAATCAATATTTTTACGTCTAGTGCTGTATGCATGGTTAATTTTGAAGTGAGAAAACTTTTGAGGATGTTTCTTAATAAACATTAAGCTGTCAAATATAAATATTGCCGGAACGGTCAAGAAATTGTGCTTTTTAAACATTCCGCGATACGATTGCTTATAGTCCAAATTTAAAATCAATCGGAGAGCCCGTTTTTGAATCACAAAGGTCTTTTCTAGATTAGATACCTGGTGGTCCCAAAATATTAAACCATACCTCAAAACCGACAAAAAGTTACTAAAATAAACCACTTTAGAGGAATTGAAATTCAAGTACTTTGTTGTCACTCTAAGTAAATAGCAAGTTTTAATATAACGCCACTTTAGAGTCAATATACACGCCTCTCTCACCGAGAGCAACAGTTTCAGGAAAATTTGATTTGTTCTGTTGTGTTCGAAATATAACGCACTGAGACTTATCGGCATTCAGGATCAAACCATTGTCATGGAACCACTCTTTAATAGATACAAATTGATCGGCCGATTTATTTATTAAATTAGTTATGTTTTTATCTCGTATAATAATATTTGTATCATCAGCGTAATTAATCAAAGAAATAAGATTACTACAGGCACTACACAGCACACACTACAGGATAGGGGATACAATGGGCCTAATAGGATTAAGTACAGTGGCTCTTCCGCCAACCCCAGCAAAAAAAAAACAACAGGTTATTCATAGTTATAGAGCCTAAAGCCTTTTTGTAATGTAGGTTCCTTCTTTTTACATCAATAGGTACTCCTGGGGATAACGGCTGTCTTCAGAACATCGCATGTCAACAACCCAGTCAAGCTAAAAAATACGTCAATGCGGGAGATGTCCTGTTAAAAGCAGCAAAGATGTTTTCAATGCAAACTGACGATACGTACGATTATGTCCTGAAGGAAGTTGATCATGCCGCTAATGTGGGCATAGCAGGAGGCAACTGTCAAATGTTTCAGTGCAAAGACGCCTCAAACAGTTAATCAGGTTTTTTGTATAGATTTTTTAGTTAGAAATTGAAATTTGGAATTCAATTCTACGCCGTGTAAAAGTTGTATTTTGTAAAAATGTTTTAATTTATTAAATATGTATAATGTATATGTATTTGTATAAACTTAGTTGATAAAAGAAATGCAAAACAACAATTTTAAGGTATCTATTTTTTTTTGTATAAACGCAGCTGAGAATAAATTTTAGTTTTTGCGAGTGTTATTTATATCCAAAAATCTGTTAATATTTCTGTTTCTAAAATAAACATGTTAACATAGTATTTTCTACACAGATTTTTTATACTTTTATGTTAAGTTAACGGACTTTTTACAATTTATAACATTCTGAGCGACCTGAACTAAGACCTATTGAAAATATATGTCAATAAAAATCTTCCTAGAGTATCACAAATCGTTTTTAGAAAAAATTAAAAATACGGCGCGAAAGCATAAAGTTTAAAAATATAGGCTAAGAAGACATGTACGTCATCCTATTAACCTAGCAACTCTTTTATTTGCCAGTCGCGCAACAGATTATATTGTTATCTTTGATTCGATAACTTAAATAGAGAAAGACAGTTTAGAAACAGAAAATCAGACTCGAGATCTCAGTCAGTAGCAGTGCGTCGTTCACAGAGCGGTCGGCTGCTACCATTGCTTAGAATTGCTGTGACTTTGGTAAATAGTTTCGCGTGTTTTTATTATAGATCATCGCCAGAGGACATCCTTACCCTCTCCGTAGTTGACCTACACAATTTAGTGCAAGGAACTGGGATCACTGAGCAGGTGTAACAACTAAAAAGGGTGAGCACAATGCTGCCGTGCTAAACTGAAGCGTCGTAACTGACAAAATTTGAGATTTTGTCCTAAATGCATTTTTGGGTACCTACAGTTTTGCTTAATTTACAAAACTCGTCCTATCTCCTTTTATAGACCGTGAATTTATATATTTAATATTGTCCTATCTACAAAATCATATTAAATACTAAGATATTTTGTCCCAACCAACATTCCACACCTATCTTTGTCGTAACTGTACACTTAGGACAATCTCGTTTTGCACCTCCATTATTCTTAAAATGCGATTACATAGCAAAAAGTCTTATCTGGCCGATTCAAGGCATTACATTTTCTTAATAATAAGGTAGTTAAGACCGGAGTTCCGATGGCAAATGCTAGAGAGAGAAACCACGGGGTAGATTTAACTCGAAGAAACACCCTTATATCTGCCCTGGCTCTAATAATTCCAAAAACTCGACTAAAATTTACACAATATACACTATTGGCAAACTTGAATCTAGGGTGCCGATATAAACGCATCATACGGAGATTATTAATAGCGTTTAATACGTTAAACAGAAGACACGATTTTCCCTACCTTCCACCTTCCATTCTTTAGAACACGCGGTCGAAGCAGGCACGGGAGCGATCGATACGTCGACTCGGCCACACCACACACATATTCCCCCTTTCAGTTGGAATGTAGGAGTGGTTATGTGTCTCTTTTTAACTGAAGGTTTTGCCAATATGTGCCTTCTCTTGGTTGCATTAGAGATTTCGCACCCTAGATTCGAGTTTGCCAATAGTGCATAAACATATGTATATTAGCAAGTCTTTGTCCTATCTGCAGCTCCAATAAATTTGTGTAAATACCTACTTAAGAAAAGTGTCCTATCTTACAAAAGTAAAATATCTAATTAAGTTAACTTACTAATTAAAAGGATATTATAATCGTTTACGTATTAACAAACTTCAGCTTAAGTATTGATTAATTTTAACACAGTCTAAGGGGTGGCACTTAAAAAAAAATTAAAACAAATATCTCAAAACTTTATTTTATTCAGTTAGGACGCTTTAGCTTAGCACGGCAGAATGGGCTAAACCTGGCCTAAGTGCATCCGGCGCACGGACGGGACCTCGAAAAAAAATATAAAGAGCCCATTTTGTTTAATTATTTTCTCCGTAAATAAAAAAATTAAAAAAAAAACAGATAGTATGCCAGCTATTTTTCTGGAAAAGAAACAGTTCCAGACTGGAACAGTCACGTGTCAGTGACAAAGAAGAGTCAAAATCAATCATGTAAAGTACAATGACGTAGGCGACGGAGACGAAGAGAAAACTTTTAAAAGCTGCTATATAACTTAAAATAATTAATATTTTATTTCTAAATAACGTCTAAGTAATATTCGAGTACTTATATTTTGTGACGTCACGCAGGTTTCAAGAGTGACGTCGTCAATCGCTGCAACAATATCTCCATAGACACTTACGTCATGGTACTTTTCATAATTGACTTTGACTCTAGCAGCTCCTGAAATCACACCACACTTTAATACTATAAATTTTACTTCAATTTTTTTTATAATTTATATTACGAAATATAACATTACAATGATAGACTAGTATATACAAAACGAATCAATATAATATTGAAGATCTTTTAAAAGACCGGTAACATTTTGGCACAGTGCCGTCTCTAGGGCAGGGGCAGCAGGGGCCAAGCCCCGGAGCGGCCGGACCTTTAAAAAAAAAACATTAAAATAAATGGTTTCCAGGGCGGTTGTTCATACCACGTTGTAGGGCTACGGTCTATAATATTCCTTAAGTTATCATTATCGGGCATCCCAGTCATTTAGGGGAAGAGTTACTAGCTCCCTATAGCGTAAAACTGGGTAGGTTAAATTCGGCGAAATTCGGTAGATCACGAAGAACATCGGTAGCTTGAAAGGAATTGAAATATTTTACTCCCCAAGCCAAGTAAATTTTATTAAAAAAGATCAGCAGAATATTTCTACTGCAAAGCTAAAATATACGTGACATTTTTTTGCACCATCAAAAGTGCCGTAATTTTTTTTAAAATTTGATTTCATATCGAATCTATAGGGTATCGTTTTTAGTGTAATAAATATATATTTCTATTACTGACAGAAATCCAAAATAGTATAAAGTACATATTTTATAAAGTGATTATAGCACTGGGACGGGTATGTATAGCACAAAAAAATACCTTAATGTATTGTCCCCTGTACCCTAGAGACGACACTGTTTTGGCACATATACATTATGATTGCCTTAAATATTTTATCTATAAATTATACAATAAAAAAATTCTTAGCAAATATTTACATCCACATTAACGTCCCTTTTGACATTTGAGCTGGTTAATAATTGGGAACTGTCATATTTATATTTTGAGCCACCCTGTAGGTATATTTAAATTAAGTTTCAAAAAATGATTCATTTGCAATTTCTCTAAAACAATAAAGTTGTAAAGAAATTGGCACTTTTGCTTTTAACCATTATACTGGTATGTCAATAACAATTTATTTTGCAAAAAATGTTAATTTATATTCTGCTTTCTATATTACCCCATGCGACAAACTATTCCCAGTAAGTGCCAATAAATAATTAGTGCTAAAATAAATGTATGTTTTTTAGTTAGTTAAACATTTGTTTAAATACTTATTATCCAACCGTTAATAGTAAAAGAAAGATTATTTTACACACCTTAGATGGGTGGCCCACTCTCAACGCAGGATTTCATAGCATCTAAATTACCTAACTTTTTATATATAAGGAGGCACTAGATCTACAATCTAAAATTATTTTAAATTGTATCGAGTGCCCCCAATAGTTAGGGCATACCAAACATCCTTTTTTCTTTAATGGAAATCAGAAAATTTTCGAATTCCCTATAAAATTCTAAGTATAATTTTGTATAAAATGTTATATATGTCTAAAGCCAATTGTTTTTGAGATATTGACGTTTAAATATGGTATTTTTAGTTTTTTACAGGCTGTAACATTGGAACGGTTCATCTTAGAAAAATATGGTTTCACCTCCCTATTTTAGTTCTTTTATTTTCTAGCTAAAATGTACAACCCATCAGTGGCGGATTCAGAATTTAGCTGAGGGGGTGACTGAATAGTAGATAGTAGATTCTGTAACGAGGTTGAAATGACAATTAGATCCGAGTGGAAGAATTTTCATTCTAACCGAGTAGCAGACTATATTTTCTCCACGACCAAAAATACTATTCGCAATATTTGTAATTTTAGGTGGAGTATTATCCAGTTCCATATCTGATTCATCCGATTTTTGACTCATATTTTGACTTGCACTAAAATTTGTCTGCTGACATTGACAGTTTCGGCAACCTATGTCGTTTAGATCAATTACAGAATATTCATTCCTTATCTTGTTATGGAATGAAAATACACGCAAAACGCATAAGAAGCAAGTGTTTCAGAATAAATATTCCAACTCAAGAGCGAGAAATTTTACATTCTATTATTAAAAATGATTTTCGAATTATTGCATTCAGTAATGGTCGTGGAGAAAAAAGTTACTTCTAAAAAAAAAGCGTATCACGGCTCAAAAAATCTTCTTACCCCCAACAGTGACTTCTAAAAAAAATTCTGTCCCTTCACACGTCCCGCAACTTTCAAGGCTCACAGTAAAAAAGCACCCATTTGTTAAAAAAGTATTATAATAGACACTATGTATAATTTGAACTAATCTTAGATTGTTGTCTCTTTATAATTGTGTTTTAAAAAATATTAAAATGTTTAGTAGTTTAGTTTAGATACAATAAAAACCTGCGTCGAGAGTGCGCTACCCTGTATTTAAGAAATGTTTTAATACAAAAAAATATTTTTTTGACACAGGCGGTTTCTGGTAGGGTAAATAATTTACCAAAACTTAAAATTTACTAAATGTTAATAATACTAAACCTAATAAATAAATACCTAAATCTTTAAACAATACTTTTTAGCAACAAACTTTTCAATAAATATTATTGATATTATACAAGGGAGGGTAGTCTTACTAACTATATAAAGATATTGTAAATTTCTAGTAGATTGTACAATCCTATACACGGTCACTTATATAGGGTGTTCCTAAATGTCGTGCTAATAATAAAGAGAGAAATGTTGACAGAAAAAGTTGATATGACCATATGTCACACCCTGTAGTATTAATACTAAGGAACACCCGGTATATGAAGATACCCATTTTCTTAGTCCTCAACTTTTTAAATGACAATTTGAACAAGACATTTTACAAAAAATCTCTTTCACACTTTTTTTAGTCTTTCAATAAAGAATAATTCATATTTCTATTTCATCCAGAAAAAAATATTCCGCTGTTACGCTGGCAGCGCCGGAACCGGAAATTTCCTGTTACAAGAAAACCTGGAACAATCCCTCTGCTTAATGGCGTCCATGACTTCCTGAAGATGATGAGATACGGACTGGGCCATGTCTGGTTGTAATCTGGAAAAAAAATTGGATTATGTGAAAAAATACGAGATTTTTTTTATCGCATATGAAATATTTATTTCAAGAAAATAGTAATGTGGTTATGGTTCTGTATTCGGCGAAACTGAACATATAAACAGATAATGTTAAATAATTAACCACACCTTAAAAGTGTTGAACGGATTGTCGTTGTCACCCCCCCCCCCTGAATTTGTATCAAAAATTATTTCATATTTCTTTGATTGATAAATATCAGTCACGTACAAAAAATTTGGTTAGAAAAAATGTTATAAATAAACACCGATATTACTATGAAGTTTCTTTTTTTGTTTATTTTATGAAGACATTTTTGTTTATGAATTTATGAATAAAATCCAAAAGGACTGTTAGTATGTCATGGCTCTCATATACAGGGGGATTCCTAAGTTGATACTTCTTTTTTAGCTATGTATAGAAGGCATTAAAATAAACAACTTATTCAAATACCTATTTTCAAAAAACGGCGAGATAGAGAAGAAAAAATCTAAGTGCGGGCCTGTCATCAAAGCATACCCCGCTATAGTTTCTGATTTGAGAGTGCAGAGGGTTGTACGAAGTTAGAGGTAGTGTAATTTTGAAATCCTAATTTATTTTCTTGGAATTTTTTTCTTCTGACTTCGTACAACCCGCTGTTCTTGATATGAAAACGATGAGTCACTGACAGTAATATTCGTCTTATACTTTTATAGTTATTTATGGAATGTGAAATTATTTGGCATCAGAAAAAATGGTTTGAGTCAGTTGGGAATGTAAGGATTAAGAACAGTCAAAGTATTTAAAAAATGCCAACCAATTTTTTTACCAATTAACTGATGAAACATCCTGAATGGTATTTTTAACAAATCAATACATATTTAATATACATAATTCAAATTATTCAATTAATTAATTGATACACTTTCCAAAACAAGGATTTGAATAACATTAGAATAATAAGGTTTATAATTATTGAGTATAGCAACAGAGCGTCTTGTACAATTTCAAATATTAATGTTGGGTTGCATAAAGAATTTTAATCAGAATTAACTGACAAGCAAGTTTGACTGTGACATAACTGACTTTGACAGGCCATATGAACTCACAATCAAAGGTGCCAGTATGATTGTGAGAAAATTATGTCTACCAACGTCATGTATGTCACAGTCAAGCTTTCTGGTTAGTTAATTATTATTAAAATTCTTCGTGCAACCCGACATAAATATTTTAACTCACATTAACTTGTCATCAGTGTCGTCACCGATTTTAACAATATTTGGTACATATAGTACAATCTTAATAACATGACGAAATCATTCAATCATCCCATTTTTATAATTTGAACCATTGAACCACTAAGTAAGCCTTAATAGTTTCACTTTCTTTTGAATAATCCGTTAAAAGTACAAGACGACATGAGCAAAGAATTCTTTGAAAGAAAGTGAAACCCAGGAAATAAATATTTTTTGTCAAGGCATACAACATATTAAGGATATGATTATGTAACAATTAAATGTTCTTTATTTGTTTATAAGGCTGTATAAGAGTATAATACAGCTTTTAATATTCAAGTTAACACATTTTTATTCATCGCCGCTAATTTGTTTTCACAAGTGAGTAAATTTTTGAATAAATGTTTCTAAGTCAGTGGATAAAGCTCTATTTAAATAGAGTTACCAGCAGTCACCTGATGACGACTGAGATACTTACCAGTTGAAACGCTGTGATTTAAAAACAAAGATAATGCAAAGTCCAAAACTCTTCTATCATTCAAAAATATTATTTTCAAACAGACAAAAGTGGCTTTTATTCAATTTTTTAGTATGACTTAGAGCAAGAAAAAATATAATTTTCCGGGGTTTCAGTTTTTAAATTTTTCAATTAATTACTGAGAAAATAATTAAACAAAATACGCTCTCTAATAAAAACACGCGAAACTACTCACCGACGTCACAACAATTTCAAGCGATGACAGCGGCCGACCGCTCTGTGAACGACGCACTTCTACCTGACTGAGATCTCGAGTCTGGTTTCCTGTTTCTAAACTGTCTTTGTCTATTTAAGTTCTCGAAACAAAGATAACAATATAATCGGTCGCACGACTGGCAAATAAAAATATTGCGCGGTTAATAGGATGACGAAATCTCTGCTCATCGTATGTTTTTAAATTTCCCGTTTTCGCGCCTTGTTTTTAATTGTTTCTAGAAAATGTTTGTGATATTTTATTAAGATTTTGATTATTGAGATATATTTTCAATAAGTTCTAGTTTAGGACGCTGATCCGCACGCGTTAAAATTTCCCATGTTTAATTGCAGCTTTTTAACCGAATTATAAAAAAACTAAGTAAGATTTTGTATGTTTGTTTTCGCTGATGGAAAGATGGCATCTATGAGGGCGTGAGAGAGTTATTTTCATGCAGAAAAAAGAATTGAGCAAAAAAAAAATTATAAACCAATGAAAATCCTAAAAAAAATACTAAAGTTGATTGTATTGCAAACATTTTTTTTTAATAAAAATAACCTTCAATATCTGCAGAGTCCCAATTTAAAAAGTTTTTAAAAATACGTCAATAAATATGAACAGGATTCGGTTTAAGAGAACCCAATGTTTTTAATTTATATAGATATAATTTCACATGGAGCTGGTAACTTTGGAGAAGAATTTATATTATTCGGATCCACTTAATAAAAAATCAATTTAATTATAGTGTAAAAGCCTATCTCTCTCTCTCTGTCATCACTCACTATTTTCTTTAGTTTCATTACCAGTTTATGATATTTTTAACATTTAAAATTTTTCCCATGACTAATATCCACACCTGTTTATATCAACTGAATTATCCGACGATAATGACCATCATCAATCTTCAATTATTTATTAACAATAACCAGAATGTAGGTTCCACGATGTCTACCATGACGGTAAATATTGCGGCTTCTTTTGGGTGAAAGTTTCATTATTACGAGGCACAGGTCTTTTATTCTAACAAATCTTACGAGGCTCCATTGAAACTTTTAGAATTGCCAAAGGATAACGCCCGTTATTTGAGTGTTTTAGTTGGTTGAACATAAAAAAAATTATGTCAATTAGATCTTTTCTATATGTCATGTATGTAGAAATATTTGACCAATAGGCTTTTCACTAAATTTTAAGCCATCACTGAGGAGATAAATAAAAAAATTATTGGAACAAAACACCGACTTTATCAAATTTCTGCGCTAATAACTCTAGGTGGTTTATGCGATTTTTTGTAAATAAATAAATAAAAATTTATCAAACCTACGTCATGGAATTGTTTTATATTGTAATGGACGGATTAAATTAATATTATTAATTCGAACATAAATATTTTTTAAGGGCTAAAATTGTAGCTGTATTGGTACATTAATATTTAATATTCTAGATAAACTTTACTCCACTGCATATAATCGTATGGGTCTAGTCCAGTGGACCTGACTTTTTTTTTCGTCGGGCTGTGTTATTAACGATAAATAACAGAGGCCTTTTTCTAGTATAAGTTGCTGATCAATGAAAGCGATAGAAGTCCCACCAGCAAATTCTCTGTCACGCCTCGTAATTCAAAGATCAAAGAAAAATTATTATAACAACAGTGAAAGTAACAATGTTCTGATTAATTCGCTTAAAGCAGTTCGACATTCCGAAAATCTTCTTTTAAATAAAGCCGACCGATGGAATGTGACCTGTTACCGAAGAAATAAAGAAATTGCAAGAACTTTCTTCTTTTTGGCGCTGCTGTAGCCGCACCTGATGTTTGATTTTGTTACATGCATCTAAACTGCTGGACAATTGCTTTCGAGCAAGAAAAATTTCGCCTAAATTTAACATTTAATATCTTCTGAACCAAATATGACATCGACCTACAGTTTTGAATGGTTGATAGACTCATCCCTTAAGAAACAATTGTTAATGTTGGATTTTCTTTAACTGTCAGAAAATTTTATATACAGGGTGTTAAAGAAGACGATGATTTTTGCTTCAATTTGGCGTGTAACTTTTATAATAATATTTTTAAATTTTATCACTCTACGTCAATTGAATCACTGGTTCATAGCAAAGAAAGTAATTTGTCAAATTTTTGATATCTGCTATATTTTAAGAAATACCGATTTTTTTGGGAAACCTTGCTTTATTTTAACTTATTGGTAGCTAGATCTCACTGTGCATTGTATCGTGCAAACTTTGCGAGTGATTATTGTACCTTATAAAAAGCTTGATTATGTTCAGTAACAATAGTTGTACCTAAATGTTATGATGTACAGTGGCGTACTTATAAACACATATATGTCTATGGTTTATGAGTATCTCACAATTTTTAACGATTGTTTTATATTAGAAAGTATTCGCCACTAGATTAGGTCAATTTTTTCTTATTTTTTAGTTTTTCATATCGCACTACAGATATATTATACAGTGTGTTTACAAAATTTTAACAAAGATACATTTTTTAATTTCATTTTTGGAAAAAATTTTATTTATGAATTTCTAACTTTCTTAACACTATACTCATAAACCATAGACATATAGGTGTTTATAAGTACGCCACTGTACATCATAACATTTAGGTACAACTATTGTTACTGAACATAATCAAGCTATTCATAAGGTATTAAAAATCACTCGCAAAGTTTGCACGATACAACGCACAGTGAGATCTAGCTAGAAATAAGTTGAAATAAAGCAAGGTTTTTCAAAAAAATCTGTATTTCTTAAAATATAGCAGATATCAAAAATTTGACAAATCACTTTCTTTGCTATGAACCAGTGATTCAATTGACGTAGAGTGATAAAATTTAAAAATATTATTGTGAGAGTTACACGCCATTAAAATTGGAGCAAAAATCATCGTCTTCTTTAACACCCTGTATATAAAATTTTTTGACAGTAAAAGAAAATCCAACAATGTCAATTCTTTCCCAAGGGATGAATCTATCAACCATTTAAAACCGTAGGTCGATATCATATCTGGTTTAGAAAATATTAACTGTTAAATTTAGGCGAAATTTTTCTTGCTCGAAAGCAATTGTCCAGCAGTTTATTATTCACTATAAAAATATTTTAAAGTTTATAAATAAATAAATATTAAACCATTTGTCTACAAAAACTATTAATAATATTGTTGAATTTCTGTCCAGTGTCTAAAAAGCGGTTTTATCTACTGACCATGCAATAGAAAGTACTTTTTTGTTTGATGCACTTCAAAACTAAGGCTAAACGCCGCGCCGGCAACTAGGCCAACGAAAGTTGATAATGAAAATATATTATGTGACTGATACCACGGACTTAGTACATCGACTACGTACAGAATTTTACAAAATAATAGTTTTTATATAATTTATTTAACTATCGCTTATTAGTGGCAGCTCGCGGTCCTAAAAAATGGTGAAGAGAGGTATAGTACGGGTACTTAAACAAACATTGACTAAAAACCCGTGTAACAAAACGACTCTCTTATCCTCATCTGTCCAACGACTGAATGGAGTTTTCAACTAATTACAAACTATGTCTTTTATTGGGTTAATTTTTTAAACACACAACTAACTAGGTACGTAGGTACACTACTGAATTAATTGAAAAATAAAAACAAAACTTTTTAATCACGTAAAAACGGTATCTATAACCGTAAGTTTCGCGAAGCCTCAAAATAAATACCTTCAGGTTAGGCGAACCAATGCTAAAACAATACGACTGATCTATTTTTAAATTGCCCCCCATCATAATGCAAATTGTTACATGCTGTTTGCGTGACTGACTTCACGTAACCATAGCAACGGTGAATATCAAAGCCATGTTGGGCTTTGGGTCTTCACTTATTTGAGCTAACGGACAAGGTCGGCTGGGGCGCGCCAAAATGCACGACGGTTTATAATTATTGTCCATCGTAGTTAACCTTGGCCCTATTATGCATTTAGATTAAATTATTATTATTACATAATTATTTTTTAAGGGCTAAAAGGGTAGCTGTATTGGTATATTAATATTTAATATTGTCGAAAAACTTTCCTCCTGGTTTTATTTTATTTTTTTGGTGAAGAGCCCCTTTACCTACTTCACCTGACGAGCCACCACTGTCGCTTATGATGAAATATAAAACAGTGTCTGTTGTTTCATCGTTTGGTTTCTATTGTCCTTCTTGAGTGGGTGTTTTTTAAATGGAAAGGTTGTATCTATGTGGGTATTTTTATCCAGGAAAAAAATCATTGTTTTGTAAAAAATATTAAAATTTTTTTTAATAAAAATACCTTTCTGACCCTATTCAATATATATATTAAATTTAAATCCATTAATAAAAATGGTCAGGATTTGCGCCAAGAGAACGCTATATTTATAGTCTAATTAAATAGGCTATATAGATATAATTTCACATAGAGCTGGTAACCTTAAGGAAGAATTTAAAAATATTACAGAGGGTTGCATAAAGAAATATACTTCTCGATTAACTTAATCGCGTATTAAAAAGACCAAATTTATTCATAGGCTGGCGAGGTCAACTTCGTAGTTGTGCGAAAAACTTAAAAATAGACGAGATACAGAAGCAAAAAATCTAAGTGCGGGCCTGGTCATCAAAACGTAGCCTGCTATACTTTATGTTGTTTTTGTCTTATTAGTCATGCGATTTCAGGTCAGTTATTTATTTGTAAATCTGCTGCGGTGTGTTTTTCTGAAGCAGGTTAGTTTTAAGAATTGGTGACACGTGAAAATGGTAAAATTTGACAACAATGAACTAGTAGATATGGTGGTAATTTACGGTGAGTGTCGTGAAAGTGTGGCTGCTGCTTCGAGATTATGTTTGAAAAAGGTATTTGAAAATATTGTTTATTTTAATGCCTTCTACTACACAGCTAAAAAAGAAGTATCAACTTAGGAATCCCCCTGTATGTCTACCTAACGTGTTTTCTAAAAAATTAAATTAAACTTACGAGGAAAGAAGCCTGTCCATCTTCTTCTCCATAAAAACAGTCTCATCGGGATGCTGTTGCAACATGACATGGCAAAATATTTGCTTGGAACAAGGAGTGTCAGCCCAAAATTCTGGATTCATCATCCCGGTTAATTTTCCGGAGTTCTCAGCTTGTTCGGCGAGTTGAAGAGAATCGTCTTCTATTAATAGGCTTCGTCTAAAGCGTTTATGAAGTTCTTCACCTGTCCTAAAACGAAAAAAATGTATATTTACCAATGTCATTGCGGTTTCGAAAGTGTAATATATGTATGCACACACAATCAACTCTCAATTATATATATTTTTTAATATTATGTCAAATATTTACGTATTCTTACCTTTTGTCTTCATTATTTTCGTTATTTATGTTATCCTCTCCTCGTGGTTCTTCCAAAAAAAAAATTATATTATTAGGATCAGTTCCTTGTAGCGCTCTCAACTGATTAGGATTTAACCCTTGCATAGCTCTCATACTTTCCACTGAGCTGAGAAACCTCCCCACAGCTGCTGCTCCCAGTCCTAGTGCAGCTCCACCTGCCACTAAGCCTAAAAAACAATAATAAATTAGTAATATATTGTAAAATTGTCAAAATTTTTTCTGTTTTTATATGCCCTACTTCTTATTGTTTTACTAGTTATCTAATATATTATTTATTGAATTTTTTTACCTAAAGCTGGTAATATTACAGAAGTTCCCGCAATAGGAGCAACAATTCCAACCTTATCCTGTGCTCTTTGTGTAACTCCATTTCCAAATCCAAGATTATGAGAAATTTTTTGCGTAGCTTCAACCAAAGGTTCAAAAACTGGACGGGTTAGTTTTTGCATTTTTTGCAAACTGGTCTGAACATTATCCTTAATATTTTCAGTTATTTTTATCTAAAAAAATTGGACAAATTTTTACAGAAAGCCATTTTTGTTCAGGAAAAAAAAACTATAAATTTCACCACAACACTAACAGAAAACCGAAATATACCAATACTATCTAACATCCAATAGCTATCCTAGGAAGGAAAGGTAAGCAAGCATTTAGTAAATTCTTACCCAAAATGGCTGTTCTTGTTGAGGTTTAACATAGTAGGTATTGAATGGATAGTTCATTACGTCCTTTTTATAATAGCTTAGGCTGTTAGCGTCTGTGTCAGTATAATACCTATTTTGTTGTTGTCGTCCTGTATTTACGTCGCCGTAGGCGGTATAATCTTTTTCTCTAAAAGAATAAAAAATTGTAAAAAAAAGATCTGAAGCTTATTTGTACATATGTATTATACATTACCTATAAGAGTCAGTTATAACTCCGTTGTACTCGTCATCGTCGCTTGTTACTTTGGCAGGTTGCACTCCTAACTCAGGGTGGGCATACTGAAGGACCGGGGTTCGAACTCCTTCGTTAAAATTTACAGGACTAAGTTTTGTTGCACTAAAATGTTACAAAAAAAATTGTTAGTGTATTTCATATTCAGGAAGCACGTACCATCGCTTTCATCATCACAGCTCTCAAAAGTATGCTTGTTAATGACGTGCGCCAAAATCAATAAAACAATTTGTTATAACCATAACTATTAACATACCTGGGTGGACTGTACATCTTAGAATCTGGATAATACACTTGACTGGTAGGATACGCTAACATTCTCCTCTGAAACTGACTACTCGGATCCTGATTGGTATTGTGATTTCCATAATAGGACTCATAGTTATTGCTTCCTCCACTTTCTTGATCTTGCGAATAACTATCATATCCATACGTATTTCCAAGGTAACCGTTCTGATCATAATTTTGACTTTGGCTAGCTATTTGATCATCATAGGCTCTTTGATAATAGTTGTTGCTATTTTGTTGGGTGTTCTGATCAAAAGATGATCCATACTGAGAAATTTGATCCTGATCATAAGCTCTGTACTTTCTTTGGCTGTTATAGTTCTTCTTTGCTTCTTTGTGATTTATTTCCTTAAGGTAGTCTATGAATTTGATTTTCGAGGTGTACTTATTGTCCTCTTTGGTGAAAGGCCCAACACCATCTGAAAATAATGATGTTTGTTATGGGAATTGGTAATATTAGGGATTGTAATTTGTCCTAAACCAAATACCATAAAAAAAATTATAATACGCACCAGACGAGCCTATTTTCAAGTATGTATTGTCCTCCTCCTTACTACCATCAGTTTCCATGGAAATATTATCTTTTACGGTAAAAGGACCCACGGGACTGCTTTTTTCTTTGGGTTTCTTGAAGTTGTCCTCTTTGGAATAAGGCCCGTAAGATTGGTCTGGCTTCTTCTCCTTAATTTGACCTGCAAAAACTAGCTCACCCACTGGAATTGCGGCTGGGGGCTTATATCCTTTTTCATATGGAATGAGTTCACCATTGATAACTCTGAAAGTTATTCATCAAAATTATAAAGGCAAGGGCCTGTCGACATATTAAGCACCGGTTCCCGCAGATCACCGAAGTCAAGCGGTGTCGAGCGCGGTTAGTACTTGGGCGGGTGACCGCTTGGGAACACGGCGTGCTCTTGCCTCAGGGAAGAGTGTAAAATGAATCGACACCTAGCCATCCTATTCACGCCGGACAGGCCGGATGAGATCGGATATCTCGTAGGATGAAGGTGCCGTTTCACACTCCCAAGTCGGTAGATCACATTTGTGGTCGATGACCGGTTCAAGATGGCCTACGTAGTTGGCGAACCGTAAAAAAAAAAAAAAAAAAAAAAAAAATTATAAATTGCAATCAGGACGAGAAGGAAGAGGAATTGTGACGATTATTATGAAAGCTATTATCATGTATATGTATGGTAAAAAGATGTATCATGGTATGAATGTTTGATAATCATGGAAAGATATTTATTGTTGTTGTACCTTGCATTTCTCCATGTTTTGGTATCGGATGGATCGTCAGGTACCCGAACACCCTGAATAACAGGTATTCCGTCACTATCGATTTGTAAAACGGATCTGGCTCTCTTTTTTTCTGCATTTTTGACGAAAACTTCTCCCGATCTTATGTTTACTGGTTTTGGAATTATATGAGGCATCCTAGAACGTACAAATATAATTTAAAAACTGGTTAAATAATACACTGCGTCCATTATGGAATATAAACAAAATACTCCGCCCACGCCCATATTTTAATCAAAATTCGACCTTTTCATTGAATTTTTAGTTTATTGGGTAAGTCTCCTGGTCTTGGACTATTAGTACAAAGTGTTTGAAGGTACACTGTCTGTTTGAGTATGTTCGGTCTCAGTCTGATATACAGGTTGATTTCTAAGTTGATACTTCTTTTTTAGCTGTGTATAGAAGGCATTAATAGCTATTTATGTATCAAGGGCGTTACGGGGACTATAATGCCCTGAAGGTAGAAATAGCCCGAGGGCCTCTGGCCCGAGGGATAGGTTTCTGCCTGATGGGCATTATAGTCCAGTAAAGCCCGTGGTGCATACAATGCTTTATGTTTTACCTAAAAAAGAGTTTTTCAATGACTAATTACATTATTTATTCGCAATATAAAAAATAAGTTGCACCTGTACCTGTATACGTAAGTAGATAATGACTGGTGTTAAGTTTGACTTTGATGTTTCTGTCAGTTAGTCAGTTGGCATTTTTTATTTAACGATTTGCTCAAAATGGAAGAAATTCCACAAAATATAAGAGAAAAGGTCATAAAAGCGACCGAAAATCTTTTGCCAGTTAAATCAAGGCAACAGTATGATCGGGAGTATGGCATATTTGGTATTTGGAAAGATACGAACACAATTCTTCAAATAACCGAAAATGTTTTAATGGCATATTTCCAGGAACTGGTAAGTTATTGATTTTATTTTAATACATATGTTTAACAAACTTTATTATTTTTAGTCGGAAAAATACAGTCCGAACTCTCTCTGGACCAAGTATTCTACCCTAAGGTCTACGTTGATGGTCTATGAAAATATAGACATTTCGCAATACCATCGTCTCATATCTTTTTTAAAAGTTAAGTCGAAAGGATACGTCCCGAAGAAGTCTAAAGTTTTGGAAGGAGAACAAATATTAAAATTTATTAAGAAGGCTCCTGATGATATCTACTTGGTACACAAAGTCATATTGGTAATGGGTGTTTTTAATATAAGCGGGCATTATCATAATGCCCGCTTATAATGCCCTAGGTGTGATAGCAGGTATTATTGCTATCATAACATATTCCGTTTCTAAGGTATTATAGATCAATAATAGATAGGTAAAACATAAAATAAACAACTTTTTCAAATACCTTTTTTCAAAAAACCTAAAAATAGCCGAGTTACAGAAGTAAAAAATCTAAGTGCGGGCCTGGTAATCAAAACGTAGCCCTTTACTTTATATTGTTTTTCTCCGTTTTTTGTTTGTGAGTCATGCATTTTAAGGATCGGTCGTCAGTGGTATTTATTTTGGCAATTCGCGACGCGCTGTGATTTTCTGAAGCAAATTAATTTTAATAAATTGGTGAAAATGGTAAAATTTGAAAACAATGAACTAATTATGACGCTAATTTATTGTGAGTGTCGTAAAAGTGCGGATGTTTCTTCTCTACACCCAGAAGTTTTCCTAATGTTATTCAACGGGCAAGTTAGGCAGCACCGTATTTGATTTGTAGTGTAATAAATAAATGTAAGTACTTTATTTTTGGGTTTTCTGAAAAAAGCTATTTAAAAATGTTGTTTATTTTAATGTCTTCTATACGCAGCTAAATAAGAAGTATCAACTTAGGAATCACCCTGTATTACCAGAATTATAACCAAAAAAACTTAATATATGTAATACCACAAGATTTTACGGATTATTTTCCAATAAGCCAGAATTAAATTATCACTTCTTATAATGAAGCCGAAGTAAGAGCTGAAGAAGTGATAAAAAATCAACAGGCTGTAAAAATTAATTCGCAACTTTTATTGATATGAACAACATTTGCAAGACATCTTCATTAAATTTTTAGATTCTCCTTTATAGTATTTACTTTCTTTTTTATATCTTTAAAAAAAAGCCGTCAACATGATTATGGTAGATTTATTTATTAATCAATTTATTATTACAATGTAAAATGAATAAAACTGAATCCGAAAAATTAAAAATATTAATTTTTAAAATCATAATTTTTAATTGATCTTAAAGAATTGTACTAATATAATATCAAGGAAAAAATATTTACCATAACAACTGTACTACGTCAATAGCACAAATCAAAAAACACTCACCTATCGCTATCAATAACATTCCCCAACCCACCATTCACAGGTCTAAAATCACTGGCATTCCTTACTATAGCGATAGAGTCTAGCCTTACTATGTTATTTGGTTGATAGTACATTTGAGTAAGTGGTATCCAATTGCGAATAAATTTTTGTGAGGAGGAGGAGGCACTGGGATCGTCTCTTGGTATTTCCTCAGATGTTTGGTAGGACTGAGTCTTTAGAGGGTCTTCTTGAGGAAAATAAAGGGTACTGTAGGGGTTGACTCCAAGTTTCTTGTAAGTTCTGTAAGGGTCTTCTTGAGTGAGAGACCGAGTGCCTTCACTGAAAGGGACGAATGCAAATTTCAATAGTTACCTTTACAACATTGAAACTATTAGTTAAAAAGTTAACACGAAGAATAAGTTGACATTTATGTTGACATCTTCGTACGAAAAATGTGCTTGTTAGATTTTTGTCAAACATATTTAGATAAAATTTTAAAACTAACCATAATAAGACTTGAATTTAAAGGCCTTTTTACATTGGGTGCAATTGCAAGAAAAATGGCCTGGAAGCATGCGCTTCGACGACGTTTTAATCAGCTGATGCACGTTTTCCCATTGAAAACCTGCATCAGCTGTTTAAAACGTCGACAAAGCGCATGCTTTCACGCAATTTTTTCTTGCAATTGCACCCAATGTAAAAAGGCCTTAAGGGTTAGTAGAATAAATAAACAACCACCAGAGATCTTGACTGACTTGAAGAGTTTTGGACTTGCATTGTCTTTATTTGTTTCATATCACAACGTTTCAACTGGTAAGTATCTCCAGTCTTCTTCAGGTGAATACAAGAGATCTATTATATTATTGGTTCTATCAATAATCCTAATAGTTTACTTAAGAAACAACATTTCATTTATAAATACTTACATTTCTTGTTTTTCAGTACTACTTCCTTCCGTACTACCAATACTAGCCCTATCCTTTCTTTTCACTATAAGTTGGGCCACACTTCCATCTCTCGTCATCACATTTAGAGTTTGGGTTCTTTCTGGATCTATACTCCTTGAAACTTTAAGTTCTGTCCTTGTTCGTATGGGAATTGGTGCCTTTTTCTGTTGCTCTTCGGAGCGAGATAATGTGAGGAGCAGAGTAAAGGTGAAAAATATCTGTAATAATAAGTGGATTTAATTTGAGTTTTTTTAAAACTTTGTCTCTAATTATATTAAGAATCTGCTCCATACTTAACGGACACCCAATAATATAGAAGAAATCTTCTTATACTATACTTATAATGGCATTTTATAGGCAGAAATAAAAAATGGGTCATTATTATGTTTTCATGTTCATCTTAATTCAGAAGCTTAAATTAAAGAGTTATTCGGTTTTCACTGGCCAATTCCTTAATGGTATTTTAATAATTATAACTTCGATTATTTCGATGGCATAAGGTATATATAGTCAAGGTAATAACCAATACAAAAGCAACAAAAGAAATAGTCACGGGTGAAAGTAATAAAAGTAGGTGATGAGACTTAAAAGTTATTGACTCCAGATTCTTAGAACTTTCTTTAAAATCGGCGCTGGCCGGCGCGACGTCATTACGCCGGCGTTACGCCGGTGTATTGAAACGATAAATCAATAACAGATGCTCTTGATTATACTCTTGATCATTCTTGATCGGCAAATTAAATTTCTTGAAACTAGAACAGAATGTTTGATCGATAATTAAAGCTTATTTGGAGACTGCTTTTGCAATAAAAATATTTATGAACAGGGAATTTTTATATCAATATTTAGAATAATGTTAAAAGGACGTATACGTCAAATAAATGTTTAATAAATTCTATGTAAATTATATCCGGAGGTTATAGAAGTAGATCAAATGTAGTAAAAATGGTTGGGAAATTTTAAATTATGATATTTTCGTTTAGTGGTTAATTTATTATATTTTTACGGCAGTAATAAAAGTCATAAATAAAAAAGAAAACACTTGAAACGCAAGTTGATTTAATTTATTAGAATATTCATTAGAATACAATTCATACTTTTTACCTATGACCATTAACGTATCAAAGGTTTTCGCAGCTCCGATGCAAACTATTGTTATGGCTCTTGTTGTAATTTCCTGCCATTCTTTCGAATAAGGCTTTTTTCTTCTTCGTTCGCTGCCAGGGCCATTTCCGAGGGGACCTACAGGTTAACGTGGGTTCCGAATCACGATCCTCAGTCATGCGATACTCCCCCCTAAGGGCTAACCCTTGGTTTATTGCCATCGCATGACCTACCGATTGGGGAGTGTGTATCTTCTTCCGCACCCAATGAGATGTCCGATCTCATCCGGCCTGGTTACCGGCGTGAATGGGGTGGGTTGGGAGATGATATATTTTACACTCTTCCCTGCATTCTTAAATCGACAAAATTTCAGACATACTTTTTTTATTGTACGTATGCCCACTTGGGAAGTCGAATGAAATCAAACTTGTAGAAACCCCAACGGTTTTTTGTAATAAATGATAATTTTAAGTCAGTCAGGGAGAGGGAGTCAAGTCCATGGCCCCGTATACGTCACATAGGTTGCTTTGCCATATCTAAGTCAATGCGTATGACTGGTAAGACTGCTTATAGACAAAATTAATGTCCTCTATTATCTAATCACTAATAATAACGCATAATTTTGTTTAATTAAAATGATATATAACTGGCACTTATAAGTCCAAAAAGGACGTAAGTACTGTTGAAGAAAATGAAAGTATAAATTGAAATAAATAACGAAATCTAGACATCCGTGATGGAATGTTTTTAATTTGCTCAGTAGGTAGGTATACCATATGGGACAAAACTTTTCCGTAATGTTTTTACAAATATAATTATGAAATATAATTTAAAACAAGCCCCTGGTGGAATTACATTAAACTCATTCTGAAGAAAGCTAAAACTATTGTTGTTATGAATGATTTCGAATAGTGGTTAGATTCCTCTGTGCTATACAGTGGCGTATTTAAGGGAGGGGGGGGGGGGGGTTACCGGGCTGCAGCCCCCTCCAAGCCTAGGAGCTCGGATCTAAAAGTCTAATTGCAACCTAATTTTTCGTCTCACGCTTGGACTCAATTTAAATTTTTAAATAATGTATTCTTGGCTTAGATTACAAAGGTCTTGTAGGAAACGTTTTGTGTTTAAACTTTTCCTTCTAAAAGTTCTGTTTTATATAGAGATTAAGGTTTCGGACGCATGTCGTTTTTGTTATTGCTTTTTGATGCAATTTTAAAGGAAAACAAGTAAAAAAATAATATTTTATCGTATTTTTCTATTATATACTTGTCTGTTCCGTTTTCCCTTTTCTAGAGCTATTTTAAATCAACAAAAATATAATCCAATGGAATAAATTGTTTTTAGAACAAAAACAAAAACAAAAAAAAATAGGTATTTATTTTTAAAGACAACAATTAAAGTAAAAATTTTAATTGAAATATTTTTTATGGAAGAAGTGTGATAATTTATAATAAAGAAAAAAGTGCGGGAAGAAATGAGAATGCTTTATTATGAATATTACAAAACGGCACTTAAGAAGGAGTATTTCAAAACCTAAGCATTTACACCAAAAACTGCTCTTAGATCTACGTTCCTAAAATAGATGATTTCTGAAAAAATCATCAATTTTGGCGTGGTGAGCGATATTTACTTTATTTTTAATCATGAAAACCCGAGCACCAAAAACGCTGGTTAGAGTCATACATAAGTCTTATGTAAAAATTTTCATATTTTTCACAAATATAAAAAATATTTTTTTTTTAATAAAGAATAGAAATATCAAAAACAAAGTAAAAAAAACATTTATTAGGAAAACAAATTTAATCCAACTATGCAGAGAGGGAGTGGTAATAATTTAATTTTCGAAATTTAATAGTAATTGGATGAATTTTAAACGAACTTTGGGCGTGGTCCCGAAAATTTTTCGCCTGCGGCACTTTTCCTCCTTCTTCACTAGGTATAATATCACAAAATACATGTAGTCCCGACTATCCCCCTCTCCGGAAAAAAAATGTCCTACTTACGCCCACTGAGCCCCCCCCCCCCCCCCCGAGCATATTTTCTGGCTACGCCACTGGTGCTATATCGGGTGTTTCAGAATAAGATGCTGATCCCTAACGGTGTGAATCCTTAGGTGATTTTAAGAAGCAAAGTTATCTTGAGAAAAAGCAGTGCCGTACACAATATTTTTCCAAAATGTCTAGTCCAAACCCTTTCAAGACGCCACTGGTTAAAATTTTTGAGATGTTAAATTTTTTCAGTCGGATACGAGGTTTCTCAAAAAGTATGAATTTCTTCATAAAAGTTTTCGATATTGTCAAAAATAATGGTACTTTACTCTGAATTCAAATTCATATTTTTTGAGAAACCCAGTATACGACTGAAAACATTTAACATCTAAAGGTTGCATTTTAGGTTTTAGACCATGCAGAACTTTTTATGAAAAATAACATTTTTTCGAAAATTAATAATAAAATTTTTTTCCATAGGTGCGAACTTAAGCAGACACATTTATACTAGCTTACGCAGGCACAGATCCAGGGGGGGGAAGGCAGTTCCCCCCCCCCCCTCCCTGAGCCTTACAAAATGGGTGTTTTTTTACTTTGAGCCTTTAAAATTGTACGGTGTGTGAAGGGTTAGAATTTATTTTAGAAGTCACTTTTAAGAGCAGGAAGATTTTTAGAGCCGGGATACGCTCTTTTTTTTTAGAAGTTTTTTTTAGTCGCCTCCCTCAACAAAATCCTGGATTTGCCACTGAGCTTACGTCTAGTATTTTTTTTAAATAAAAAAATGTTATAAAGTTAAACCTTGCAGATTAGATATCTAAAAAATGATAAATCAATTTTACATTTTTTTAAAAATAGGTAACAAAAATATTATCCTGTATGTAAACAAACAAAGCATAAACAAAAGAAAGGTTATATATTAAACATGACATTGACTTAAAGCAAAACGGTTACAAATTATATATGTATATAGCCAACAATCAACAATAGTTGAGTTAATAACCAATTGTGTAGAATACCGATTATGCAAAAGAGTTTTTTATGTGGGTATCAGTCTCATGTATTATTAAATCTTAATGTCAAAGTATACTGGGTGATTTACTTATAATACTTTCTGTCCATTTTCACGGTATGGAATAGTTATTTACGATAAACAACACGAGATGTTAAAGTTGTCAAACTAGGCGTCAGCCGAGTTTAATAAAACATCGAGTGTAGTAATATGAATTTACAACAAGAATATTATACAAAATTTTATCTACTTTCATCTATGTATAAAAATATTTGGCAAAAGGCATTTTTTAAAATAAAAATGCACCTGCTATTAAGTTTACTAATCAAGTTTTTTATGTTACCTTTCGCATAGTTACTGTTTCGCATGGTTACTGTCGAAACTTTGTCAAACAAATTCAAAAATATAAAAAGCGTTTTTCAAAATGAGCAATTCTGATGGAAGTTTACCCTCTGATATAGAAGCAGCGGCAAACGAAGCGATCTCAAGTTTTTCCGACAAAATCCAAGGCGCGGTATGAGTTGGAGTATCAGAAGTTTGAAGATTGGTGCAAAGCTAATAAAATAAAGGAGGTGTCTGAGAAAATCCTTTTGGGTTATTTTTCCGTAAAGCAACGCTCCCAGAAACCATCTACACTATGAACTCACTACTCAATGTTGAGAACTATGATTTCAGTCAAGAAAAATCAAGATATAATTGTTAATAATAAATCATTCTTTTCAAAAGTGTGGTTTTATTTAACAGCAAAATTTTAATAAAACCGTTTTTTCCATTACAGCACTAGTGCTGTAAAGACATCTATTACAAAACGATTTACAGAACTGTAAAATTCATATTACTAAATGAAAGTAGATAAAATAAACTTCATAACATATCTAGTGTATAACAAAATCATATTTATTCTGTTTGAAATTTGTTGACAATGATGTTTCTTGAACAGCAGAAGAGTTTCGGACTTGTATTGTCTTTATTTGTTTTAAATCACAACGTTTCAACTGGTAAGTATCTTCAGTCGTATTCACCTATTGTAAAAAATATTGAAAATTATTATTTTTTTATAAAAATAACTTTCTTACACTTCAATATCAGTAGAGTCCAAATTTAAAACGTTTTAAAAGTCCAGTAACAAATATGATCACGATTCGGGCCAAGAAAACGTAATATTTTTGGTCTGATTTATATTTTTTTTTGTTCTGGGTCATGCAGAATCTTGGCATTAGGTCTTCCAAAAACAAATGCACAAAAGGTTTCTTATAAGGTGTAAAATATTTTCGCGGACACTGTATATTTATTGATAGTTATTTTTATAGTTAAATCATTGCTGGTTAATTGTCGCAGTGTCTGTTTTAATACACACTCTGTATATTATGGAGGAAGACAAAATTATAGCTGTTAAAGAATCTTGCGATATAATCGATTACGACACATTATAATGTATTGGGTAGGCATGCCTTAGCATTGGTTACTTTAAAGTTGTGACATCTTTTGATAGAAAACTACCCACGACATACTTAAAATACTTTTATTTGTTATTGTTTATTGTCAAGTTAAACACATTATACATCTATAAAAATATTTACTGTGTAACAGCTAGTAAACTCGTTGAAATAGATTTATTGGACAGTAGTCGACTAGTATTTCTCAATTTTTCTACAAAGGTTACAAGCTCCATTTGAAATTATATCTACAGTGGGTCCACAGATAGAGCTTGGAAGAGGATAACTTTTTTATTAGTAGGAATAAAAGAAAAAGTCATTCTTTATAAAATCGTCTGCTTGTGCTGAAACTACAATTTCGAATATCAGATTTGCGATAACTATACAGGGTTGGACAGAAAAAACATTTTTAATTTTTTATAATTTATGATTGAATAAATTAAAGAAATTAGATATGTATTAATAAAATAGTAGAATTTAGTGTCCGTTAAAATATATAAACAAAAGAAGCTTAGCGGCAAGCGGACAGAGTAGTGCGTCTATCTTTTGCATTAAAGTACACAGGGACTCCAAAGGTAATGGAATCCCTGGGGCACAGGTAGACAATGACAGGCTGTTTCGTTCTTGTTAGAACTCATCAGAAAGTCATAACCCGTAAGCGACCCCCAGTACAGCGAGCCTGTTCTTTCAAGGCGTTTTTAAGAAATAAAAACGCGATGAAAACCCAGTAACGCCATCATAAGGACTCTGTCCGCTTGCCGCTAAGCTTCTTTTGTTTATATATTTTAACGGACACTAAATTCTACTATTTTATTTATACTTACACACGGCATTTACTGAATAGTGCTGCAAACCAGTGGGCGACTGCAGCGCGATCTAGATCTGAATTCACAAAGCTTGGAGATGTATGGAGAAGCGAAAAAATGTTTCCTATACTGGTGAAGTGGCCGTTCCGTGCTTGATTTATTTAGATTTATTTATATTTCTACGTTTTCACGTTAGATGGCTATATCTTTTGCATTGAGTTGATTCCTTATGATGGCGTTACTGGGTTTTCATCGTGTTTTTATTTCTTGAAAAACGCCTTGAAAGATCAGGCTCGCTATACGGGGGGTCGCTTACGGGTTATGACTTTCTGATGAGTTCTAACAAGAACGAAACAGCCTGTGATTGTGTACCTGTGCCCCAGGGATTCCCTGTGTACTTTAATGCAAAAGATAGACGCACTACTTTGTCCGCTTGCCGCTAAGCTTCTTTTGTTTATATGATATGTATTAATAAAAATACTTCAAAAGTAGATAAAAAAAATAGTTTTCTTACACAAAATCGTTATTCGACCAGATATAAAATCATATTCTAAGTAAGGAGGCAAAAATAGCTGTTTCTTTTTACGTAAATTTATTTTAAACCAAATCCAAAAAAAAATTCTGACGAACCCTGCAAATCTGATATTTGAAATTGTAGTTTCAGCACAAGCGGGCGTTTTTATAAAGAATTACTTTTTCTTCTACACCTACTAATAAAAAAGTTATTTTTATTTAAAAAAAATATCTTTAATATTTTTTACAATACAAAGAAGTTAGTAATAATTTTTCGAGTTTCCATTGGCTTGCATTTTTACTTCAACTTTTTTTTCTGCATGAAAATAACTTCCCCACACTCACATAGATACCACCCTTATATTGGTAAAAGAAAAACTAAATAAATATATTGAGTTAATAACTAGGTATTTTAATAGTTTTAAATATAGTGGAATTATGAAGTTTAACCTAATAATAGCAGAATTTATTCAATTAGTTAATTAATAGGTATTTTTTACTGGCTGTGAAAATTGTAATTAATTTAAACAAAAAATAAACATTAACTCTTATGTTTTTCGTAATTAATTCTAATGGTTTGTTTATTAAAATTTTTGCATTTAATTCACTTTTTGCGAATAATTTCTGCATTCTTTTTTTCCCTTAAATAGACGTACTAAAGCGCGTTAGTACGTCTATTTTCTTTTATGGAACAAAGATTGGAATTTCACGAGTTTTACAGAGTGAGTAAATATTTTATATTAAGATTTACAATTCTGGCTCGTCTGGTCGCCCTAAGCATGTAGAATACAACTTTTACTTTAAAGTATTATAAAATAAAACACTCGTGGTTTGTAATTTTCACTCGTATAATGTCAACAGCTTCTGATGAAGCTGCTGTGACAGCGAAACACGTGTCATGTTGACATTATACGAGTGAAAATTATAAACCACGAGTGTTTTATTTCATAATACTATTATGGATTTTCACCAAGTAAAGGCTGAAACAATTCGTTTTTTACTTTAAAGTCAAAAAAGTCTAAAACACTAATGAAAGATTTTAACCTTTTTTGGGGTTTAAAATGAACTTAGAAACGTATGGCTTTTTGGTATTAGACTTTTTACTAGATATTTCTCGAACTATGAAACTAAAAAGTGCTAAATAGATTGAACAACTTTTGCCTCACCCTTAGCAACGGAAATATGCTGTTGGTCTGTTGGTTTGAAAGCTTAAAAACTATTTGACGAGGAGTGGCGAAATTTTTCATGTATATTAGATACTATTCCTGCTTAAAATCGAGTATAGTTTGGGTTTATTATACATATACAGAGTGAATCTCAGAAAAAAGTTAAACAACAGGATAGAACTCTTATGGGTTTCTGGTCACTCGGGCATAGCGGGCAACGAAAAAGCCAATAAACTGGCTAGAGTCGGATCATCTCAAAAACTCAGGGGCCCTGAACCCGCCCTTGTCATATCAAAACAGGCAACCAAAGCAACATCAGATAGGTGGGTGCTCAACAACAACACCTAAGGTCCCAATGAAACAGGATACCTGGTCAAACCCAAGCGAGGGCCTCAATTGAGAAACCCTTCAAAAAGCTATCAACTGAAATGTTGCTTCTAACGCTGAACAAGTGGTTGACCTACTAACAGGCCACTGCCACTTTGGACAACACCTACGTCGAATAGGAATTTACAATGGTCCCATTGAATGCAGACTTTGCGGCGAAGAGGACGAAACCGCCTTACATATCATATATAACTGCGAAGCACTGACTCGAAGAAGATTCAAAATCATCAGAGGAATTCAATGTGGGGATAACCTCCCGCATGACAAACTTGGTAAGAATCTACTGGACCTTATAAAAGGAACAAATCTTTTCTAGCAAGATAGGGGAGCACAATAAGCCACTAGGCTGCAGTGCAGGAGGCTTGGGCCGAACGCCCGACCCCCACCTTAAACCAACCCATAATTTAATACTTTAGATATTCCATTTTTTTCTTTATTATCACGTTTTCTTGTTGTCAAAAATATTCCGAATAAAGAACGAGCATAAATTATTTCTATCATTGCTAAGCAGATATTTTTTTTGTGTCCCTTGTATTTTACCTTTAATTTTACCAAATATGAACGCATGTATATACAAAGATAAATGTACATGTTAATTATTTGTATAAAGGATATGGTCTATATTGCAAATAACTAGAGCAAAATATAATTAAAAAAATTTAAATTATTTTTCCAGTTTAAAAATCTCTAAACATCGTATTAGATGAGATGACATTTATGTTAAGAGATAATTATTTTTTACGCCGAATGATTGTAAGAATGTTTAATTAATCATTCCTAAGTGTATTGATATAACGGTCCTTCAACATTTCATTATTTTGAAATTTTTTAAATTTATTATCAGCTTTGTAGTTGTTCTTGTAATGACGAATCAAGAGCATGTGATGTAATTGAGCAAGAAGGCAAGAGATCGTAAATTTTACACTATTACCATCAAATATTACTAATATTTTCTATTCCGTTATAGTCATTCTGAATAGAAGGAAGGAGATTTAACAAATCTTTTGGATTTTACATTACTCAAAATCTTACTTTATGAACAAAATTATATAAAAATTTATTATTGTCAAACTGAACAGGAATCAGCTGAGAACCATTACAGGAATTCTGACAGGACACATGGCTGTCAAGAACCACAGAATGCAACTGTACAATGAAGATCTTGACTGCAGATTATGCGGACAAGTCAGGGAAACTGTACAGCACATAGTTTGCCATTGCGAGTCACTAGATCGGAAGAGGTAACAAATACTCTGGCAACCAAAACTGGAACCAGAGGACATCCTTACCCTCTCCCCAGTTGACCTACACGAACTAGTGGAAGGAACTGGGATCACGGAGTAGTTGTAATAACCAAACAGGGTGAGCACAATGGGCTAAACCTGGCCTAAATGCATCCGGCGCACGAAGGGGCCCTCGAAAAAAAAATATTTGTTAAAAGGTGTGTCTTATATTAAAACATAATTTGATTTTGAGAGCCACATTTATAGGGGATAATTTAGGTTTAATTTTATCAATATTCAATGTCCCCTCTTTGCATAATAGCCGTTTATACCTTCTTAAAACTATACTATTAGCATGGTTTTACTAATTACTGTTTATTTTTTCATTGGTACTGAATCAAAACGTTTTCACATTTCTTTAACAACAAATAAAGAAAATGTTTAATCTAGTTAGTTTTTTTTAAACCCATATACCATGTTGTACGCTATGGTTCTTGTTAAAAACCAACAACCTTAAAAAGCATGATAATGAAAGTGAAATAAAAACAGAGAAAGAAAATAGGTTATTTGGTGTTTAGAGAAACGTTTGCAATTAGATACCATTGAAAAAAGAAAATATTAATCATGCAACGAACGGAGATCTACTAGCAGGAGTTTGTTTCCTTCTAATTGAATATTTTTTTTAAAAGACTTTAACAAACGAGGTTCTTAATAAAATTTGTCGTTTGTATGTTTGTACACTGATGTCTCTCAAGAACCACTGAACTGATTAGAATATTTTTTCTCTTTAGTAGGGTAGGCTTCCAAGGAGATCAAGGTGGTGTGAGTTTTTTTGATATTTAATATGGCGAATACAAGATGGTGTGGTAGGTTACGGTTTATTGGGTTATAGATTACTAATATACTTATTTACCTTTTGAAAATTAAAGATGAGCGATTTAATATGGGGGATTAAATAGGTACTTATAATTTTACCAGATATAATTCATTATTTTTCTCCAGTCAATAAAAGAATTATAAATAAAATTGTTTAGAAAAAAAGAACCGACTTTAAATGTATATTAATTTAAAATAGTATGAAGCTAGATATTAAATTGTATAGGTATAATACACGCGTGGTGCATCGAAAACTTTCTACCCAGGTTCCTACGATGGGGTGGCTCTCACCCTTTAAATCTTAAATGGAAAGGGGGTCGGGAGATACTCTATTTTAAAAGAAATGGTGCATCGACCAAAATCAAAAAGTTCCAACGATGGACATTGATATAGACGCCGAAGAGACTATAGGGCTATTACCTCAAAAATATCCTTATATCGGTAAAAAAATGTTCACAGTTTATGAAAAATGGCATGAAGAACGAAGTATAGAAAATATTACTGCCGAAAAGAAGCTATTACTTTAATTTTTGGATAAAATGAAGCTAACTGTAGTGGGGTAAGTCCAGTAAATATTACTAATTAATGAAGTTGGGAAACTATAACACAATGTATGGAATAAATAAAAAAAAGTGCATTAATTTTTCATTTTAATTAAACTATTTTACTTTATTTCATAGGAATTTTTTTTTCTAGGGATTAAAAGTACTACTTAAATCCCTGAAAAGAGAGACTAAAAGTGGCATTTTATTCCCCTTTCCCAAGACTACAGATACAAATTTTAATCAACTAACCTTAACAATCTCCATTTTCTAAATCTAAAAGTACTTCCTTATCACTAAAAAACACTAGAAAATACTCCTCATCGATAGTGAAAACCACCGAAAATAATCAACAAGAAAAAATCGGACGCAACGGTGAGAGTAAAAGTAAAACGTCCAAACACCGCAAACGGGTATCGCGAAAATCACTCGTTACTAAATCTGGTAAGCGGTACGGCCAAAGCGTCGGGTTACAGTTCTATTCGACTGTTGATGTCTTTTTGAATGAATGTGTTCTTCCGCTGATACGAGGTACTTTCCACCTGCTTGTTCGATGCTACAAAGTTGGTACTTCTACCCGACGATATCGACCTACTTTAAATGATTTTAATTGTTTGCTGCTATCATTTCTTCTTTAGGATTTATCACGTTTAGCTTTGAGGATTTTAATCAGTGGAATTAACGCTTTTTTTTTCTATGGGTTTTGTGAAAGAAAAAGGGAAGTATAAATTCATAAAAAGTTAGTCATTATACTAAGATACTAAAAAGAACTGTAATTTTAAAATCTATTACAAAACCAACAACATTTTTTGAAATTTTAGTTATCCAATGATTATGAATTTATAGCTTTTAAATTAAGAGCATTCGGCCAATATTTTCTACTTCTTAATGGTTAGCAGTGCCGACATAAGTCGGACCGATATGGGAAACTTTTTTATTATTGACATTGTAAAGAAACTTTTTATGCTGATAGCCTCTGCATGATTGGTAACCTAAACATTTTTTTTTTGACATTAGTCACTACTCGTTTGTCTGGAAAATTGAAAAGTAGGTATATATTTTGTCGTGAAAATCTGGTATTAGAGAGAGATATTGAAAAAAGTGTTTAGGTTTTAATTTTCTGCTGGTGTGCAGATTTTTCAGTGGCCGTTTTTGGTTAGAAATTGTATCGTACCTACACCACTGGCGTGATGTATGACTGAAATTTGTGAAAATCCATGGCAAAAGTATGAGGTGCAACTATCGAACATTCATGAGTATAAAGGAAATGGGGGCAGTGGCGTATTTACGGGGGGGGGGGGGGGGGGGCTCAGTCCCCCCCACTCCAGAAATGTTTTTACAATATTTGTTGTGTAGCGAATATATTAATAAAAAACAAGTTTCGTTTTATTTGGGATAAATATTAAATAAAGTGGCAAATAGACCGCAATCTGTATTTGAGGCTCTAGTCTCTAGTAATGTCATGTATTTGTTTTTATTGTTACGTGGGACCAGCAGCGGCGCCAGGATTTTTGGGATCGGTGGGAAAAAGTGGGCCCGATAATTTTTGAGTGGGCACCACCCACTACCCAAACTGACAGTGACTTCTAAAAAAAAAACTTCCCTCTTGTCGTCTAAAAAAAATCATCGTTTCTTTTGAAAATAACATACGACATCATTCTTTTCTCATCAAAGCTTTCATAGCCAAGTCTCCCTTCTCCCCTTCCCCCCCCCCCCCGGATATTCCATTACAAAACTTTATCCATCAATTTGGGGGGGCACCACCCACTACCCAAACTGACAGTGACTTCTAAAATCATCGTTTCTTTTGAAAATAACATACAACATCATTCTTTTCTCATCAAAGCTTTCATAGCCAAGTCTTCCTTCTCCCCCCCCCCCTCGGATATTTCATTACAAAACTGAATCCATCAATTTGGAGGGGGGGGGCACCACCCACTACCCAAACTGATAGTGACTTCTAAAAAAAAAAACTTCCCTCTTGTCGTCTAAAAAAAAATCATCGTTTCTTTTGAAAATAACATACGACATCATTCTTTTCTCATCAAAGTTTTCATAGCCAAGTCTCCCTTCTCCCCCCCCCCCCCCCCAGATGAAAATCGTAAATACGCCACTGAAGGGGGGATACCCCCTTACCTCGTTGTCAATGCCTCCGTTACGCAATTAAATTTCGATTTCTTTACAATTAATTCCGGCACTGCCAATTTTAAACAAATGTAGATA
This sequence comes from Polydrusus cervinus, assembly GCA_935413205.1. Classification (NCBI taxonomy): domain Eukaryota; kingdom Metazoa; phylum Arthropoda; class Insecta; order Coleoptera; family Curculionidae; genus Polydrusus; species Polydrusus cervinus. The sequence continues at coordinate 3,024,554 of OW284514.1, forward strand.
TTACCAGATTTTACTTTTCTTGACTGGTGGTAAAAAAGTAAACAAAAGTTCGCAATGGAATGATTTAACACTTTCCAAAACTTTCTATATCAGTAAAACTATTGTGTACTATTATTATTTTTTCATTATTTTGGATAATTATTTGATGGAATCTTCTTAACAATAGATGTACTTCGGGATGTGGTACGCTATGCTAACGATTAAAAATAAGTTTTAAAAATATAATAAATTTTTGTTCTACTATGTTAAGCGTTGTTTAATTTATAAATAATATATTTTTTTTTCTAATTTTGAATTTGGCATCGTCGAAGTTTTTACAAGTATCAGATGTTATGTTATATTATTCACAATATTTTTACAATTATTTCACAATATTAGAAGATTGATACTTGAAACTCTGTTAATTTAAAATTGTACTGTTTAAAAGTATATACAAGATGTCCCATAACTCAGGGGGCATACAGCAACAGGAGATAAACATACAGCAATAGAGGTCTTATGATGAAATATCCACGGTTAACAAGATTATTAATTTGAAGAAGTAGTCCATACTTGAATTGAAGTGGCAAATTAAATGAGGAGAAATAATGCTCTAAGACAGTGTCGTAGCCAGAAAATATGCTCGGGGGGGGGGGGGGGGGGGGGGGCTCAGTTGGCGTAAGTAGGACTTTTTTTTTCTAGAAAGAGGGACAGTCGGGACTAAATTCTATTTTATGATATTGTACCTAGTGAAGAAGACGGAAAAGTACCGCAGGCAAAAATTTTTTGGGACCACGCCCAAAGTTCATCTAACTACTATCAAATTTCGAAAATTAAATTATTTTACCTCTCTCCCTCTGCATGGTTGGATTAAATTTGTTTATGTAAATGCTTATTTTTTGATATTCCTATTCTTTATTTAAAAAAAAACATTTTTTACATTTGTGAAAAATATGAATATTGGTGTCAAACCAAAATTTTAACATAAGACGTATGTATGACTCTAACCAGCGTTTTTCGGGCTCGGTTTTCATGATTAAAAATAAAGTAAGTATCGCTCATCAGGCCAAAATTGATGATTTTTGCAGAAATCATGTATTTTAGGAGCGTAGATCTAAGAGCAGTTTTTGGTGCAAATGTTTAGGTTTTGAAATACGCCTTCTTAAGTGCCGTTTTGTATATTCTTCCCGCACTATTTTTTTTAATTATAAATTATCACACTTCTTCCATAAAAAATGTTTCACTTTAATTTTTATCTTTAAAAATATAAATACCTAATTGTTTTTTGTTTTTGTTATAAAAATATTTTATTGCATTTGGTTATATTTTTGTTGATTTAAAATAGCTCTAAAAAAGGGAAAACAAAACAGACAACTATATAATAGAAAAATATTATAAAATATTATTTTTACTCGTTTTCCTTTAAAATTGGATCATAAATTAACATAAACTAAAACGTCCGAAACCTTAATCTCTATATAAAACAGGACTTTTAGAAGGAAAAGTTTAAAATCTAAAGTTATCTATAAGACTTTTGTAATCTAAGCCAAGAATACATTATTTAAAAATTTAAGGTAAGAGTCCAAGCGTGAGACGAAAAATTAGGTTGCAATTAGACTTTTAGACTCGAGCTCCTAGGCTCGGGGGGGTGCAGCCGGCACCCCCCCCCCCCTTCCTTGAAAAATAAACTTACTTAAGAGCATAAAAAAATGCCTACTTGAGAAAGTGCTCTTGGTTAAAAAAATAAAATAAAAACCGAAACTGATTTTATTACAGCATCTCAAATTCGGGAAACCACCACCATTACCAAAGCTTGATAATAAAACAAAATAGTACAGAAAAACATTAATCGAATTCTATTTTTAAGTTTTATAATCAATAAATAATAATAAAACACAAAGAAATCCAAATAAGACATATTTATAAAACCATATAAAACAACATTATACTTAACCTTTATTAAGATAAATAATAATAAATTTAGCTATAAAAACATTAACTTGTCGATAGAAAGTGGTCGCTGGAGCTAAGGAAAATTTAAAAACGTCCATTGTTAAGAGTGTCTATACGAAGGTAACAATAGCGAATTTAGGATTTTTGTCGGGGGGGCCTGAGATCATGAAAAACTTGTATTGTCATGATTTTCGTTTACTATCATAAATTCATATATCAGGTGCCTATTCTGGTGGGTTTGGGGAGGGCCGCAGCCCCATAGCCCCCCCCCTCCTAGATTCGCAACCTAAAGGTAATATGAATTTAAAAAAACAATAACAAAATTTAATATAAGATGTTACATTTTGACGTGTACAGAGAAACGAAGAAAGAATATTATTTTTCCTTTTTAATGTAAAAATGAGTTTTGAAAAATTAAGTTTCTCAACTTTTTGTGCTTCCTACACATATCTTTGATTGAAATTTAGAATGATTGTACGCGAAAAAGTTACAGATAACATAAATCGGATTGAACCTGTTTTTTTTTTAAACTGTTTTTAAAAAAACACGGCGCGAAAGCGGGAAGTTTAAAAACATAAGATGAGAAGAGTTGCACGTCATCCTTTTAACCACGCAATTTTTTCATTTTCCTGTCGCTCGACCAATTATATTTTTATCTTTGTTTCGATAACTAAAATAGACAAAAACAGTTTAGAAACAGGACACCAGACTCGAGACCTCAGTCAGCTCAAAGTGCGTCGTTTACAGAGCGATCGGCCGCTGATATTGCTTGGAATTGTTGCGACGTTGGTAAGCGCTTTCGCGTAATTTATTTAATTATTTTCTTAGTAAATAATTAAAGAATTTTAAAATTGAAACCGCAGAAAATTTTATTTTGCCTTGCTCTATACGATAGGGTCAAAATAAAAATTTAGTGATAAAACCCATTATTTGAATAGTATAAGTGCTCTTAACGGGAACGGTGAAATTATCTCAAAAACTACTTTCTTTATGCATTCCATCCTGCATCTTACAGCTGACTGACAAATATCATGAAATCCTTACATTCGACGACCATACCCATGTGTTGCATGGGTATATCACATAATTACCAAACCAATGAAATGGAAAATTTGATGTAGGTGTGCAGATCTATTTTTCTTTTTAAAGGTGAACTACATAGGTATTTATACAAGGGAGCTGTTTGGGTATTTCTATTTTTTAGTGTTCATGTTTTATCTTAGATGGTAAAGATGATACTTGATTCTAGGACACCCTGTATACAGTGGCGGCTCGCGGTCTTAAAAAATGGCGAAGAGCTAAGTATAGTGGGGGTACTTTAACAAACATTGACTAAAAACCCGTGTAACAAAACGTATCTCTTATCCTCATCTGTCCAACTACTGAATGGAGTTTCCAACAAATTACAAACTATGTCGTTAATTGGGTTTATTTTTAACACACGCAACTAAGTAGGTACGTACACTACTGAATTAACTGAAAAATAAAAACAAAACTTTTTAATCACACAGTAAATCACGTAAAAACTATATCTATAACCGTAAGTTTCGCGAAGCCTCAAAATAAATACCTTAAGGTTAGGCGAACCAATGCTAAAACAATGGTGCATACGACTGATCTATTTTTAAATTGCCCTTCATCATAATGTAAATTGTTACATGCTGTTTGCGTGACTGACGTTACGTAAAATAGCAGCGGTGAATATCAAAGTCATATTGGTCGTTAGGTCTTCACTTGCTTTGATCTAACGGACACGGTCGCTGAGGCGCGCCAAAATGCACGAGTGTCTATAATTATTGTCCATCGGAGATAACCGTGGCCCTATCATGCATAGCTACATTCGAATTAAATTAATATTATTAATTTAAAGATAATTATTTTTTAAGGACTAAAATGGTAGCTGTATTGGTATATTAATATTTAATTTTGTCGAAAAACTTTCCTCCTGGTTTTATTTTTTTTTGGTCGGGTTCACCTACTTCACCTGACGAGCCGACACTGCCTGTATAACGTATATTATTACTAACCTACCATAAAAATGGAATCTATAGATACTTATAAAGTAGAATCTTATTGTCGTAGAGGATTGGTCTCAAAAAATCAACGATATCCCATTGTCATGTTTTAAGTTTTATTTTATGTATTAAAACGTGCTATGAACGTTCTTTATTAAATTAAACTACAAGGTAAGGCCGGTAAATGCATGATGTAGAATAGAAAGTGATGTTTTTCATGAAAATTATGCGCCTGGTGTAAAAATAGAAATGGGCACGGTACGATACGTATTGTATGTACAGTATTATTTACATTGTAATAATAAGTAATCACTTTATTGTATTTTGTAGAATAGATACCCTACATACATATGTAGGTACTATGTTTATCGTCTCACAATGACTATTATGAGGCGTTACTATACTACAGTAACTGTTATTCTACTAGTGCAAGAAAAAATTAAATTTCATTTTTTAATTTATTGAATTATTACTGAGAATTAAACAAAATACATTCTCTAATAAAAACACGCGATATCGATGTTACAACAATTCCAACCAATGGCACCAATCCATCGCTCTGTAAACGACGCACTCCTACCCGACAGAGGTCTCGAGTCTGGTTTCCTGTTTCTACACAGTTTTTGTCTATTTAAGTTATCGAAACAAAGATAACAAGATAATTGGTCGCACGACTGGCACATCAAAGAATTGCGTGGTCAGACTGACGTACATATTTTTATCACTTTATGTTTTTAAACTTCTTGCTGGTTTTTAATCGTTTCTAGAAAAGGTTTGTGGTACTCTAGGAAGATTTTTATTATTGAGATATATTGTCGATAGGTTCATTATAGTGAAAACGCCCTTGATGTCATTTCGTTAGGAATTAATTTCTTCCAATGAAAGCTCTAAAAAAAATTTTTTTTTACTCTACAAACAACGTTTGGACCTTTAGTCATCTAAGTGATATTCAATTTGCATTTGCTTCGCGATGATATTAATTTAGCGACAGCTCAACCCCTGAAACTATTTTTAAAGTTTATGCTTTTGCGTTCGCCAACTACCAAAATGTAAAATATTCAATCAAGGTTTTGTATGTCACCGTCAAAGTTACTGATTAGTTAATGATTGTTAAAAATTCTTATGCAATTCGACATAAGAGAGACAAATTAATAACTAAAAAAAGTCTTGCAGCCCTAGAAAGAAAATCCAAAAAGCCATCTAAAAGCATGCTTAATTTTAATCACAAAACTCGAGTTAACTTTATAATCTAAAATTGCCATTTAAAAAGCGATTTGGCTTAAAACAAGGAGACTATGGCGTAAGGTTGTTGTGTTTTTAATGGAACACCCTGTATATTTTTTTATATTAATTAAAGGTTTTTCTTTCCATTTTAAATGATGATTTTAGATTCTACTGTCCAAAATAAACAATTTGGACTATATTGGTGTTAATAAAAATACAAGAACACTTGAAACATAGGCTCCTGTTCAGTCCAGGTTGGATGGCCCTGTACATCAAACAATCGAATTGCATACAGGGTGTTTTTTGTTTTTAAAAAAACCGTAAAAAATTATTTTAAAATGTGTTGTTGTTGAAACCTTGTTATGAACACCAAGTATTCTGCGGTGTATGCCGCACTAACCAACAGAGATCTGATGAAGGTGGGTTCTACGAAACACGTGTGGTATCCACATATATACATACACTATATTGCTAATACCATAATTCAATGATGACACCACTGTAAGCAGATGATCAGGGGCCGTTGAGTTTGCGCAGCTCGGAATTTTGCTTCTTGACGTAAACATTTGACAGAACCGACTTTTAAAATATTTTTACAAGCTTTTATTTAAGTTTACCCGTTAGTTTGGATGTGTACAGTATATAGTCAAATAAAACTAAGTAACCAATATTTTACATACCTGAAATACCTTATTCCTGGTATTGAACCGCGATTCGTGCAAAAAAGAATCATGCACTTTTTTCTACCCATCTTGAGATACAAGTTGCTAACAATAACAAAATGTCTGGTAAAGTTTTATACCTAAATTCGCACCCAAAACTTGAAAATAAGATCCACAATCACACACGGAACATCCGAACGAATACAACGTAAAAAAAGATGAAAACGACTATAACTTACAAACCAACAAAAAAAATGTCTAAAGTAAAGTTTTATAAATATTAACACCCAAAACTTGGAAATTATAACAACACACGAATGAACGAAACAAAAGATGGCGACTAATAAGAATATAACGGCGAGCTGGATCTGTTCAAGAGACCTTGGGTTCTGTTTACGTTCTGTTAGAAATCGTGTGGGTTGCCTAATTTTTTCCCTACTGCGCAAACACGACGGCCCCCAACTCAGGTTATTTTGAATCGCACGATGGGTGTATTCTTGCTTAGTGCGGCTGCTTGTATTGGCAATATAGTGTATGTATATATCACAACGGACCTGATAGCATTAACTGAGACTGTTTAGTCAAAACCAGAGGTCTGCCACTCTTACCTAACCTAACTTAACACCAAGTAAAGAATGATTTTGGATTGTTTTTTTTTAAATTTTTTAGGTCCAAGCTTAAAATGTCTAGCAGCGAGGATGGACTCCTAATTACAACATGCACAACAAAATGATTCATATATTACATTTTTTCCGGGTTCCTTACAAATAGACTTTTAGGAGAAAAAAATAGAAAAAAGTTGCAATTGTTCCAATTTTTGTGCATTTTTAAAACTAAGTAAATTATTAGAGTCTATTTTTGTCTGTATTGTTATCTGATTCTGCCTGCCAAATTTATTCACCTAGATATGTATCTATTTTTTTAAAGCGGAAATTTAAAAAGGAAATGACGAAAGTCACCCTGACATCGTGTGTTTTTAAAGTAATGGTCTTGTATACTATTTTATGGGTAAATAAATGTCAAATTAACAGATTTTAATTAATGCTTGGTTATTAGTTTTAAATAACCTCTGCACGCGATCGATCACACTTTCGATGACCTCTTTCTCATTTTTATTAATTTGTGATTAAAGTTTAACGAATATAGCCGTCATTATTTTAACAGATCTGATTGCTAGTTTTTTTACAATCTTACGAAAAATACGTTTTTGATAGTGATATTTAAAATTCTTCCTGAGGTTAAGTAGTATAAAACTCATCGCACGCAAAAAAACAATTATTCATCTGTAAAAAAAATAAATATTTTTTTTTGCCTTGTTTTAACATTTTTTAACAAACATTATACATATTAATATTTTGAAAATAATATACCATCATCGTTGAGGCAAAAAACTATTGTTTTCTAAGATTGTTACGTCGCGTCCTTTATATTTGCGATCTGTTCGTTGGCTACCTTTTATAGTTGATTAATAAAATAGCTTCTGTTCTTTTTTTGCACAATTAATAAACTAGTTGATAACACTAGCCTATTATCTTGTTTAAATTTTTATGTACCGTCTTACAGAACAAGAAATCCTCTGACATTGTAGTATGTTGATAACGCCCGTACAAATTACTATAGGAATTCACCCATTAAGCAAATGTGCAAGCTGTATAATCAAGTATAAAACCAATGTAATTTGTTTAATATTGGTAAAGTTAGGCTTTTTTTTTCTTCCGAGGGCCCGTCCGTACGCCGGATACACTTAGGCCATTGTGCTCACCCTGTTTGGTTGTTACACCCACTCCGTGATCCCAGTTCCTTGCACTAGTTTGTGTAGGTCAACTGGGGAGAGGGTAAGGATGTTCTCTGGTTCCAGTTTTGGTTACCCGAGTATTTGTTGCCCCTTTCGATCTAGTAACTCGCAATGGCAAACTATGTGCTGTACAGTTTCTCTATCTTGTCCGCATAGTCTGCAGTCAAGGTTTCCATTGTACAATTGCATTTTATGCAGATGGTTCTCGACAGTCATGTGTCCTGTCAGGATTTCTGTAATGGTTCTCAGCTGGTTAGGCTTAGGAAAATGTTATATGAAGTATTTTAGTTTTTTTCTACTCTCTGTCAACTATCCCACTCTGTAATTGAATTTACTGTAGAGTTTGTAACCAAATAATGATTTTTTTTAGCGTGCATTATTTACGGTGAGGTTTTTATATATTGTGACTTTATTTAAAGTTTTTTCTTATTAAATATACTGACTGTATATATTGTGATAAAATGGCACGGCAGTTTGGAGTGTATAAGAAGATTGGCTAGTCCGGAAATAATATTTAACAGGTGAGAACAAGGCAAACTGAGACCCATGCGCATTACAAGTAGGTACTTAGTATCCCCTCCATCTCGGCCGCTCCTCCGAGCGTCCTGATTGATCCTCCTTTTTAATGTGCTTTTAACACACAACAATAACATTTTTATAAATGAAATATACTTTGTTTATGATAATTGCTCTGAGGGTATAAAAGCACGTACAAGACATTGGTATAAGTATATATTATACGGTTCTTGTGAAAGATTAATGTATTATGATTTATTATTAATAATTCATGTAAGTATCGAAAGTCCTAAAAATATCAGATTTTATATACAAAATCGTGAGAGGACAATTTCGCAGCAATTCATTATAAATAAATTAAACAAATACACTCCTTAAATAATTCAAATTTATTAATATTTAGACAATTAATAAAATAATTAAATACCTGAATTTGACTATCTATAAAAAGTTTAAAAAAGAGTTATTTTAACTTTCGAAATTTGCTTGTTAAAATATTTATCAATAATGTGCTCATTCCCTATTCTTATATTTGATAGTTTTGGCATTTAAATTGATAAGTCGGTGCTATAATAGTCTATTATTAATGAAACTATTGCTAGGTGATATCATATCATGCATTTTTGCAGCTCATTGAAAACATGCGCAATTTCCACAAATTTTAAAACCGCAAAACTGATTTAATGTATTTTTGTTTCAAATAACGGCTTTTTTAATTATTTGCTCATAGAGCAGAAAGATCGACAACTGTCATTTCATTAGCTTGGCCTTCTGTCCATAATTCCGGTGTTGTCACATGTGAAACCTTTTATGCCACATAACATGTTATGTGTTTTATGCTAGTTAAATAATATATTTTGTTCCTAGAACTTTAATAACTTATTTTAAGACAAAATATAAACTGCTGGACAATTGCTTTCGAGCAAGAAAAATTTCGCCTAAATTTAACAGTTAATATCTTCTGAACCAAATATGATATCGACCTACGGTTTTGAATGGTTGATAGATTCATCCCTTGTGAAACTATTGTCGATATTGGATTTTATTTTACTGTCAAAAAATTTTATATACAGGGTGTTAAAGAAGACGATGATTTTTGCTCCAATTTTAATGGCGTGTAACTTTCACAATAATATTTTTAAATTTTATCACTCTACGTCAATTGAATCACTGGTTCATTGCAAAGAAAGTAATTTGTCAAATTTTTGATATCTGCCATATTTTAAGAAATACCGAGTTTTTTGGAAAACCTTGCTTTATTTTAACTTATTGGTAGCTAGATCTCACTGTGCGTTGTATCGTACAAACTTAGCGAGTGATTATTATACTTTATGAAAAGCTTGATTATGTTCAGTAACAATAGTTGTACCTAATTATAATGTGCAGTGGCGTGCTTATAAACGCCTATATATCTATGGTTTATGAGTATAGTGTTAGAAAGTTAGAAATTAATAAATACATTTTTTTCAAAAATTAAATTTAAAAAATTATCTTTGTTAAACTTTTGTAAACACACTGTATAATATACCTATAGTGCGATATGAAAAACTAAAAAATAAGAAAAAATTGACCTAATCTAGGGACGAGTACTTTCCAATATAAAACAATTGTGAGATACTCATAAAACATAGATATATAGGTGTTTATAAGTACGCCACTGTACATCATAACACTTATATTAGGTACAACTAGTGTTACTGAACATAATCAAGCTTTTCATAAGGTATAATAATCACTCGCAAAATTTGCACGATACAACGCACAGTGAGATCTAGCTACCAGTAAGTTAAAATAAAGCAAGGTTTTCCAAAAAAAATCGGTATTTCTTAAAATATGGCAGATATCAAAAATTTGACAAATTACTTTCTTTGCTACTAACCAGTGATTCAATTTACGTAGAGTGATAAAATTTAAAAATATTATTGTGAAAGTTACACGCCATTAAAATTGGAGCAAAAATCATCGTTTTCTTTAACACCCTGTATATACAATTTTCTGACAGTTAAAGAAAATCCAACATTGACAATTGTTTCCCAAGGGATGAATCTATCAACCATTCAAAACCGTAGGTCGATATCATATCTGGTTCAGAAAATATTAACTGTTAAATTTAGGCGAAATTTTTTTGGCTCGAAAGCAATTGTCCAGCAGTTTAGATAACATTTTGGAAATAATATGATGAGTTTTTTATTTTTCCGTATAAGTCCATTTTGAACCATTTTTTCCATTGGATTACTTTTCAGACTTTGTCATTGTATTATAATATACAAATTTTAGAGATCATTGGCAACGTTGTCAAGCTGCCGTTTCCATGACGTATATTCGATAAAGTCCGTGTTTTTGTTCCAAAAGTTTTTTATTTATTTATTTTCTCAGTGATGGCTTAAAAATATCAAAAAGTACAAACACAGAAAATTTAATTTTTTGTTCCTTTATACATTACAACCAAAATTTAGTGAAAGAGCCCATTATTGTCAATATACTCAAAGTGGTACTCTAAAAATTAGGTATATATCAAAGCCATGTTGGACGTTGGGCTCCACTTGCATTGAGCAAACGGACATGGTCGGCTGGGGCTCGCCAAAATGCACGAATGTTTATAATTATTGTCCATCGGAGTTAACCGTGGCCCTATTATGCATAGCTACATTTAGATTAAATGAATATTATTAATTCGAACATAATTTTTTTTAAGGGCTAAAATGGTAGCTGTATTGGTACTTTAATATTTAATATCAACGAAAAACTTTCCTCCGGGTTTTATTTTTTTTCGGTGAAGAGCCCCTTCACCTACTTCACCTGACGAGCCGCCACTGTACTACTGGTTCCAAAATATATAGCATTTATAAGAATTCCAATAATTTTAAATAGTACATGGTCTTTGATTTACTGTTAATCTATTACATACGTCAATATATATATATAATATGCAATAATTACAGAGAAAATAAAATATTTATGTACTTCCCCCAGAAAAACAAATGACTGGCTTAAACATATTGCTTTTGTACGTTCAATTAATTCCTTTCTTCAAATCTTGCTTTCGTTTCTTTCCATTTTTTTTTAAACTGCATTTGACCTTAAAAAAATATCCACATATACGGTCACCATGTGTTGGTGACTCATGACGTCACAAAAGTAAGAGAATTGGGAGCAATAATTAAAATTTTTTTACTATAAACGACGTAGATGATAATTTTCTGAAAAGCGAATCCAGATTTAACACACAAGTCACAATATATGACAGTTGTCTTACTAGAGTACAGAATTTTTTTAGGGGATCCGACCTCGGTAAAATTTGCCGTGTTAAATAGCGGTTTTTTGGCCCGATTTGCAAAAAAACTAAACAAATTATTGTGTTTTTTTTTCACCAATGGAAAGTTCATTGTGCTGTAAAACATATTAAATTTTTTTTTAAATAATAATAATTTTCTGACATTCCCCAATATCTGTAGAGTACAATTTTAAAAAGTTTTAAAAATCACATGGCCAGAATTCATGCCAAGAGAACGCAATGTTTTTGGTCTAATTTAATACATACCGTGTCCTCCTTCAAAAGCGGGGACAGAAGATTAAATCATTATCGAGGAACTTATCAAAAATACTAAAACAACATGAGGTATGGATTTAAAGCGGCATATTTTAAAAATGTTTTACATTATACAGGGTGGCTCAAAAAATTGTGGCGGACTAAACTTGCATTTTTTTTAATGGAACACCCTATCCTATATTATAATATTTTCTAATTTCCTATAAAATTCCACGTATATATTTTTTTTAAATGTCATAATACGTCTAAATTCAATTGTTTTTAAGAGATTTTGACGTTTATAATATGACATTTCATATTTTGACAGGCTGTAACATTGGAACGGCGCAGCTTAGAGAAAAATGGTTTTCACCTCCCTATCTTAGTTTTTTATTCTTTATCCAAGGAAACCAAATTCCGGTTTAGCATGTTAAACCAAAAAAATGGTTTTAAGGTTTAACATATTAAACCGGAAGTTGCAACTTTTAGAGAGCGAATCAAAAACTAACATGTGGAGATGAAAACCATTTTTCTTTCTGTTTAGGCCTGTCGAAGTCTGAAAATGCCATATTTTAAACGTCAATATCTCAAAAACTATTGAAATTAAGCACATGACATTTTATACAAAATATACTTGAAATTTTATATGAACCGCGGCAGTGGCTCAGAGGTAGAGCTGCTGGCATTCGACCGCGGCGACTCGGGTTCCATTCCCGGAGTGGGCATACGTACAATAAAAAAAGTATGTCCGAAATTTAGTGGATTTAAGAATGCAGGGAAGAGTGTTAAAGTTATCATCTCCCAACCCACCCCATTCACGCCGGTAACCAGGCCGGATGAGATCGGACATCTCGTGAGGTGCGGAAGAAGGTACACACTCCCCAATCGGTACGTCATGCAATGGCAATAAACCAAGGGTTGATAGCCCTTGAGGGTGTCGCATGACTGAGGATCGTGGTTCGGAACCCACGTTAATCTGTAGGTCCCCACGGGAATGGCCCTGGCAGCGAACGAAGAGGAAAAAAGCCTAATTCGAAAGAAGGGCAGAACGGCAAATTGTATATGGAATTTGAAAATAATATAATATATAGGGTTGCATTTTAGTGCGCCACAATTTTTTGAGCCACACTGTATAATGTAAAATATTTTTAAAATATGCGACTTTAAGTCCATACCTCATGATGGTTTAGTATTGTTGATAAGTTTTTCGATAATGATTTAATCTTCCGTCCCGCTTCGTTGGCGAATCCGGTATAGATATAATTTCTTATCGAACTCTTGGATAAGAATTTCGAAATATTGATCGAATAAGTACCTCTAATGATATATTCTACCAAATTTGGTACTAATTTGAGTTACGTAGGGTTTTTTATATATTCACATGGTATCGAACTGCAGTCGTGACTTCTTACGGCTGCAAAAACCTTTTTCAATTCCTCTGCTCGATTCTTGTAATCAATTTCTCTAAAAATATAAAAAAATCAGTAACAAGAACTTTGAAAATAAAAATAATATCGATACTTATACGATACAAAACTAACTATTAGAACCAGAAAAGATTACATTATTTAATACACATTGAAAAGCTCTGTAATTAAAAAAAAATCTTTCAAACATCTACATTTACACAACTTACTGTTTGGCAAAATTATCCAACAAATTATCAACGTGTTGTTTAGAATTCGGCATGTGACCAGCATTGACCAACAGTTCACAAAAGACCCTGTATTCACATCCGTTTTCGTTTAGTTTCTCAAAATAGTCCAATGAGGATAAAATGTGATTGGTAAGTTCTTTTTTTGGATTGTCTGTTGATCGATATCTTGTTGCTGGCCTGAAATATCATTTACCTACTATGAAGACAAAAATATTGACTTACCAATTACACACTACAAACATTTCGATAGGGCGACTCTTTCTTTTTTATTAATGGTACTAGGTGTTGTAGGTGAGACTTCTACTTTTAAGTAATAATTGAACACTTACATATCACCTCCTGTTCCTGTATCATTGACATTAGTGACAGTTATAACTGTAGGTGTAAGGGCACTTATCAGAAGTCCTATGGGTATGAATGTTGCGAACAATTTTAAAATCTTTTTCCATGGGTTGTAGGAAACTCCACCCCCATAGGTTTTATGGTGATCCTCTGGAGATGGATTTTCCATAAGGTTGTAAGGTGTTTCATGAGTGTTGTGGTGTGGAGAGTATTTGCTAGGACCTTCCGAATAATAAGTTTTGGGAACCTAAAAAATAAATATATGTTTATAAGGGTTCGAACTGCGTCCAAATTAGCTTCCGCTTACCTCCACAAGTTTGTTAAAATTAAACTCTTCATTTGCTCCTGAAGAACCGTAGTTTGAATGTGATGAGTACCTATTCTTAATTTCCACATTACCTCCCCCGGCGTATCCATAACTTGGGTTAGCAGGTAGGTACCCCACTTTGTTAGTGTTTAGATTATTAAAGTTGGTTTTAGGGGTACCATGGTTTTGGTTGTTTGTTGAGGGGTAGTACCTATTACTACCATCAGATGGGGGTAAATAAGCATTATTATTTGGCGGAGAGAGGCCGTTGTTAACGGTTATAGTTTGGCCTGTTCCTGTGTTTGGTACAAATGAGTATGGACTATCGTTAGGGATAGGGCTGTGAGGGAATCTTACCCTGCTTACCCATGGTGTATCTCTGAAAAAGTAAGATACATATAGGTATAAGGTACGTATAAAGTTCTCTACATAACAGATACTTCTACTAAGTGTATTATTAGGTATAACAATTGCTTCTGAAAACTTATTTAAAGTCAAAAAAATGATCCTACCCATTTTCAGTTTTTCCATTGACTTCATTGTCACCTTGCCGCGTGATCCAAGGGGGTCCATTTTTATCCGGGATACCAGTATTTCTCGATACTACACCATTTTGATCTCTTCCAGGATTTTGAAAAGCGCCGCTTCCAAACGCCGAATATCCTGGCTCAAAGTTATTTAGATTTCTAGATGTTTGCCTTTCGTTTTCTAGTGGCAACCTCTCAACTAAAAATATTATAGAAGCAAGAAAAAGCAATCAGTTTATCTAGGTTAATGCTATCATATCTAATTATTAATTTAAGAAATCTGTACATTACTCAAAATCGTACTTTTAATAAATATATTATGTTGACTTTGACTTTTAAACAACACTTATATAATTTACAAATTTTATCCCAAAACTATTTTTCGAAATCCTACTATCGACCTACCTTCTGCACTAACACTGGCATAATTCCTGATCATTTTCGCTTCAGGTAGAGCAGGTTTCACAGGGAACTTGTTGTATTCATAGAATGTTTCTAACTGTGGACTTGGTCGAAATTCTTCGAGTTTTTTTGTCCCTATTGTTCCGTTCTTGGGAGTATTAAATTTGATTGCATTCTCGTGCTTTTCGTTTATCGGTAAGAGTAGTTCTAGAACAAGATTGATTTTTCAATAACATTAAGGTTCCGTGTCATGGAGTCCGAGGAAATTTTGTTACGAATGGGTGAGGAGACATACATTTTTTTGTCGGAGACGCTATGTAAAGAAAAGTTGTTTTAAACATTAGAAAAATAAAGTAACAGGTTTTATTTAGTATAAAAGAGAACTGGCGAGAAGCAGCCCATCATATCATTAAAGAAGAGGAGAAAATGTGGGATCTTGACCAACTGATCGATCGGGTCGCCGACCCGTTAATTATAACGCCAAGAGGAGATGACAGTTTCTCAGATGACGAAGAATAATATTATTTTTTATAATTTAATTTTTGTATAATGTATTTTTTGTATTTTAATTTTTTTTTAGTGTTTAATAAAAAATAATTGTATGTACACAAATAATAAGTTACTATGTACATAATGCACGCTTTTGTCACACCATTTTCAGTGTTTGTGAATGGATAACAATAGGCAAAATCCATAAATTGACCTAAAACCCGGGTGGTATTATCTGCACTTGATGAAAAGAAAGAATTTTGCAATAAAATTATGAAAGTGGCTTAAATATTTGTTGGGTTACTCTGTAGTCCCTTTGCATACCTAATAAGCTTTTAGTACTTTACCTACACCTTTCGGAAATAGACTAAAGTCATGCATAAGGCCGATTATTAAATACATATTCGTAATAACTAATGGGCAAATCCTGTGACAACAAAACAGTGAATAGAAAACTTTTTATATTTTTAAAACCTTATCGAATAGCGTCATTGTTGCACTTGGATGTAATGGACGCTGGGCGTCGCGATGCCTAACTTTGTTTTTTTTTTAGTGGTCGACTACACTGGAAATCTTACTCATCTTTTAAATCCTAAGTACCTATTTACATTGGACTAATTATAGTAAGTTTTAGCAAAAATGTTAAATAAATATAATTTTAAGAAAATATAAATGGCCCTTTTAACCATGCGTGCCCCTTACCCCTGGGCCAGCTTACCTTGATTTCCACTTCTATCCACAACAGAAAAATTACCGTCCCGTTTTTCACTACCGAAATCCAAAATTTTTTCACCTAAATCGGAATCAGAAACTGAAAAATTTGCAGTAATATTTCCGGCGAGAGAATCACTAGAACCAGCAAAATCATTATCATTTTTGATTTGCGCAGTTTCATTTTGGTTCTCAGTGTAAACGGAGTCAAATATCGAGAGAAACCCAACCGCCAAACTAAATGTAAACGCGCTCAACATTCTTCTTTAAAAAATTTTAACATACAAAGCAGAAATTTTGTGATCGAGTATTTTTATAACTTTTCTGTAACACGACAATGTGACAAAATTGAAACAATGAAATATTGTAAATTTTCTTGTATAATAGTAAAAATTACATTTCTCTATTGTGTTTATTTATTACCCGTAAATATAAACGCGATTTTCAGAAAATATCATGCTCTAAAAATTTAAATGCATTCATTATTAGATTGCATTGCCGCCAAAACTTTCATACACTCAATGCAAGATTTATTAGGATTATAGTTAGCTACATCCATAGTTTATCCAAACCAAGAAAAAGCATTTCTTGCGTCCAAAAGGGTTACTTCTAAAATAAGGATAACGATCACTCTTGTTGCTATTTTAACAAAGTAGAATTGTGTGACAATGTACGTACTTGAAGTAAATAAATAAAATCCTTTATTTGGCTAACACAGTTCCATTAATTTTGATAACGTATAGTATATCAATTTTAAATGTAACCTAACTTGTGACATCTATTGACACATAGAACAATTGTATAAGTCGGTAAAACAGTGATATATTTCCATTTTAGTTTTAGAATAATATCGCTAGATGTCACTTACTTATATAAATCACCGGGATAAAATTATTGTTGCGTCATCTTCTGGCAGAAATGTATACTAAATAGCGACGGTGCTCCGATGCACTTTACTAAGTTCAGTATATTTTTCTTCCGATTTGTTTCTTAGAACAACCCAAAGATGTATATTTTAGCGATAAAAAAATACAAAATAATTTTGTATTTATGTGAAAATAAATTAAAGTTTTTAAGGATGTAGTATTTAAATTTTTTTATTGATATTTTAGCATGTAGCCTGAAGTTCGCTGATAAAACAGGAAATCTCTGACAATCAAAACGAATCTTTTGACAGTTCACGCCTTGTTGTCATCGCAACGCAACGTCAAAATAACCTATAATGTCAAATATGTCAATAATCGCTAAATTTTCCTAATTTTCTATAAGAAAAATCCAATAATCTCACTCTTTAATGAGAGGAAATTTATGCAGAAGTGCTAGAAAATAAAGGCAGTAACATGGATCATGCAAGACTTGAGGTTAGTATCCGAATAAGTACTTTTTCAACCTTACTGTTTAATTTTTCCAAACATCTACCTGTTAAAAATGGATCTTTTTATATTTTTTCCTATTTTTCTAGATGTATGACGACGTTGGGGACCAAGTCGAAGGGGAGATGAACATTCCTACAAATAAAAATACACAAAATTTGGGCCAACCTGACTTTAACACTTTGGACGAGCCTATTCGAGACACAGTGGTAAGTTTTTTTTTTTTGAAACTATTCATTTATTAACAACAAATTTACAAGTGTTTAGTAATATTTCATTAAATTGCAATATATAGATAGATAACAATTTTTTTATTTTAAAAACCATAATATAGGTAATATAATTACTAATATGTGATATGCTGTTCTCTGTATTTATAGATGAGAGACCTAAAGGCTGTTGGAATAAAATTTGGACATGTATTATTTCCAAAGGAGAAGAAAACTTTGCTGAAAGAATGTAAGTTTTTACATGCTTAATGTCACCAGTATGTAAGTAATTTTATTATAACAAGTAGTGTGTTATTATTGTTTTTATATTTTCAGGGGATCTGTGGGGTCCTTTAATGCTCTGCACCTTTATGGCAATGTAAGTATGGCACAACATAAATATAACAGCTGTTTAATACCATTTTTAAAATAAAATAAAACAGTCTTAGCTGGTTCATTCCATTTTTTATTGTAAATACTTTTTACAAAACTACTTATTTTTATTTAAAAAATATTTTTAGGGTTTTACAAGGATCAGCTAAAGCAGACCATGTTAATGATGGAGGTCCAGAATTTGCAGAAGTGTTTGTTATAGTTTGGATTGGCTCTATGATAGTTACATTAAATTCAAAACTTTTGGGAGGAAACATGTAAGGTTTATTACTATATTAAGAATATATAATTTAATAAAAATAGGAATACATAGTACTTAAATTTCCTATTAAATGTTTAAACGAATGTTTTTTTTAGATCTTTCTTTCAAAGTGTGTGTGTTCTCGGTTACTGTCTCTTGCCCACCACAATAGCACTGATAGTATGTAGGATAATTTTGTTAGTTGAACAACAAACTTATGCACTGTTTTTCATAAGGTTTTCCGTGACAATGACTGGTTTTGCTTGGGCAACTTATGGTAAGTTCTGCTCATGTAGTTTGTGTTATAAAATAACAAATTATTGTTTTTTAGCTTCAATGATTTTCTTGGGTGACAGTCAAAAACCTGCAAGAAAACTTTTAGCCGTATATCCCATTGGTTTATTCTACTTTATAATTTCTTGGTTGGTTATATCTCATACAGCTAGTTAAAAGATAAGTACACATATATTTAATAAATGGTGTAATAAAATTATATGGTCAAAAAGGATATAACATTTTTAAAATGTAATATGGCTGGCATCTTACTTTTTGATACGATAAAAGTTATTATGCATATTGTGAACTTGCAGGGTATGCAATTATTTAAGTCTTTTTTGTAAATATTTATAGATTATCAAAAATCCTGCCTATTGATGTAATATCTATCTTAGGTTCTATCCTTATGGTATTTTTATCTTTAACTAAGTATTAATAAAAATAATAAATATGCAGTAATGTATAGAACATTTTTATTATAACGGTTGTTCAGTTGATGTCTACAATATAGTAATAAAGATTTTGACACTCCTGGAGAGATGACACTATTTTTTGGTATTCATTTGCCACTTTCTCATTATTTAGGCATGTCGTTCCACCACCTCTGTGAGTTTGCTTCTCCTAAAAATTTTTTAAAGGATTGATATTTTCTTTCTATAAATATAGTGAATAGCAGCCCTACACTATCATTTGAACTGACAATTCTGAATGATTACAACTCTTCATTACTCTCACATTTATCCTTTTTTTATAGATAATTTACATTAATCCGACCATCAATTGTTGAAATTTGCCCTAACACAGTCAGAATGATCGTGTACGGCCTGCTGCTCTTTACGCTGTACTTACAGCTCTATTGATATCTCCAATACAAATCCATTTGCTTGAATCGTTTGTACTAGAAACAGCCCATTTAGAATGGTCAGCTGTAGTATGAAAAACAATTTTTGCATTGTCAAAAGATATTGACAAAATATTGTCTACCCTAAAAGTATATTGTGTTTTTAAGCAAACTTGCAGACAACTTTAAAAAATGTGTTTTTATTGTTTTTTATTACTTACTGAAATTTTTTATCACACACTGATGGCAGCCTATTAGGCTCATTCGGCCACGTTTCAACTAGCAAGTCTGTCTGTAACCCAGTACTGACCAAATCCGAGTACAAGTCTTTGCCAAACTTCCCTGATTTCGCAAAAGACACGAATTTTGTACCATCCATTGAAGTAAGGTTTTCAACATTGTACCATGGCGTGTTTGTTATAGTTATGTTGTTGGCAGCCCTGTATATTTCTGGGAGGGACGACTGGAACGTCGTTGGGATATTTTGAGCGAAAATGTGGGGTTCGTTGTATTGTAGCTGTAGTCCTGAAATTTTGTACTGTTTTTAGGTAACCAATGATAAATATTTTTTAAGTAAAAACATTCTACTATCCTCTTACCAACGCTATTTAGATTTGAAAAATCTAAACTAATACACAAAAAGCTCTGACCATAATGCGTTCCCGTGGTGGGATACTCGTACTTTTCTAAACTGTATGGAAAATGAGGGACAGAGTGTACAAGCCATATCCCTTGTGTCCCATTGGCTAAGACTAGCCCTTTTGTATGTCCTTTTGATCCCGAACGGGTACCATAGGGTGGTTGATCGTTGTAGAGAATGTATAAAGTATCATTCTAAAATATGGTAATATTATTAAGAGCTTTTGGGTAGCATTAGCATATCAACAAGAAATTTGATAACATTTTTCCAAATTTCTTGTTCTGCTTTTAGTGCTTTATCAATCCAAACCTTCTCTTACCTTGAAACTATCCTTTGTACTCCAAAACTGGATACATTTTTGGATCAAATGAAACGTTACGGAATAATGATAAAAAAACTTTTTTTTTTTAATTTATTTTTATATCTAACCCCTAAACAGTAATGTGAATATGATCTCACCTTTCAATGTTTCTTTTAAATCTTATCGTGTAAAATAAACTTTGCTTGATGCTTACTTGTCCATGATTACTGTACAATCCACTTAGCGTTTTCGCAGGTATTGAGTTCACATCATTAATAGGAACATCAGATAAAGTCCACGTAGAATAGTTTTTTGAGGTCATGTATGTATAGGCAAGCCCTTCTTGAATAAGCTCATTTGAGTGGGTTTTTTGTTTAGGGAGTTTATAGAGGACAAACCTATAAAGGTCATTAGATATCATTTTGTATCTTTTAATATACTTCAGTTTTTCCAATGTTTTTGGCAATACTTAAATTAATAGAAGCCTCATATTATTCTAAATGTTACACATTATTTTGATTAGAGTATAATGGAAATATATTTACCAATCAACAGGATCATTATTTTCATCGATACATTGAGTGCCTTTTGATAGAGAAAAAACGCCACAAACCAATAAACAAAATAATAAACCCTTATAACTGAACATCTTCAATGTATTTCAATACTTATTTTTTTGAACTATGCACTTCACAGAGAATTATTAATAAACAATGTCTAAACTTATAATGTACATTTAACGTATTCAAATTAGCCGTTATCAGTAAAGGAAGCCTTTATCAACATACAATAGAATTTTATTTATATAACAATAAATTATTTATTCTCTACTTTGTGGTAATTTTTATCAGTAACTGAGGATTGAGATTTTTTGCACTAATAATGGGGTCAATTTGCAGACCGACAGGCCTGAAAAATATCGATATTCATTCTCGCATCAGTCTCGTTTCTAATGAGAGAGTTTATATCAGTCCAGCGATCAATTTTCCCTTCAACGAACATAATTAGTATTACTGTCATTCCTTTAAAAAAAACAATAATCGCACAGGCTCTACATTTGTGGTCTATCTACTCACTAGCTCTACCACATAAACGCCAAATAATAAGCTCCTCTTAATAAATAACTCAATTATATTTATGCTATACATAGTAGCTGTTGCCACTTGGTTTCTGACTACTTAATTTGTATGAATGACAAACTCTTATTTTAATACATTATTTTACAATATCCTTATCTATTAGACAGATTTTTTCTATACTAAAACTATTTAGGATTGGTATGATGATAAGGTGTGAGTATAGAGGGTTGTGGGCATCTAAATTTCAACATTTCTACTTCAGCTTCAAAATAGCTCGACTGATCATAACAAAAATATTCTGGATTCTTGTAGTCTGTATTCTTAGCAGCACCTAAAAAAAGTTATTGCTGAAATAAAAGTCATGGTGATAATATAAAATGAGTTGAGAAATAAGTACAGTAAAAATATAACAGGTTCTGAAAACCTCGCATTTACCTGGCCCTACTGGTTCCTTTGTTACTTTTACTACCCTCTCGCTAAGCCCTGGGACATTGGGAATTGAAGCAGAGGGTGCTCCTGATTTATTGAATATAATTTTTCCTATTGTTAAATTCCTTCTTGCTAACGAAAAATTTCTAATTTTATTAAGATTTGAAAGGATTTTCATTGTGGAGGCCATTTTCGTAGGTTATGTTACGAAACAAAGTGACACTGACGTTTCTCAAATTTGAGGTTACATAACTGAAAATCACCCTTTTTTTCTTCTGTGACTGAAATGACGCCGCTTTGCACAGAGGAATGATCGGTATACCCAATGATATATGAAAGAGCTTGTATTTCGGATCGGGGCACTCCCCGGGTAGTGGTCGGGGTACGATACTATCATGGAGTAAGTAAGCCAATAAATAGTTAAAAGTGGTCGCGTACGCTCATATTGATTATTTATATTGTGTTGCGAGTTGAGATTGGTTGGGACCAACAATTATAACCAAAAGTATTCTGAATATTCCCTTTTACAGTCAAAAATTGCCAAATAGATTTTTCTGCAAATTCTCACCATCCTAAACAAAACCGAAATTGGGTAGATTTCCCCTGACAAACATAGGACCAATTTTACCCGCAGGTTAACGTCGATGAATTCGCCCCGAACGCTAATAGCCCTGGCGATTTTGGAGTTTTTGGTCGCATCTTTTTGTCCAACTAAAAGCAGCAGAAACATTTTTTCTTCTGTGGTTTAAAATGCATTTGACAGTAAAACAGTGACAGTTTCAAATTTTTGACAGACAAACAAAATTTTTGCCGATTCATATTTTCTCAGTAATTTTTCTTCAAAATGGTAAGTGTTTCTTTAAAATAGGGTTGTACAATAAAAAATAATAATTATACTTGCAGAGTTTTGGATTACCATCACTAAAGACCAGGCCCGGCCAGCCTAGTGACTATGGTTTCGAAGAAGGGCAATTTGGGGTACCTGACGCAATGAAACATGGTCTTGCTTCAGCTAGAAATACATTGGAAAATGTTCATCCTTTAGCTCATTCAGAAAGAAATGTAGGTTTTTTGATTTATCCGTTTTAACTCACAGACCTTAATTTAACGACATAAATAGCCTTTTAACCCTAAATTATAGTTTATTTTATGTACGTTTTCTTTTAGTATCGTCAAAACCAAGACAGAATGAACCTTCAAGTTCTACGTAACATCCAGGGACTTCATGCACCATTAAGAATTGCTATGGAATTAAAATCAGCCAAAAAAGTTGGACATTTACCCTTTTTACAGTCATCTAATGTAATGTATGATTCACTAACTGGACGAGACTTGGAAATATTGCCTGAAGATGTTTTTAATACCAGAGAATTTTCAGAGGTATCCGTGCAACCTCATGCATTTGTGGAGAAATCTCTAGGCATTTTTTAGGAGTAGCTTTAACTTTTTTTGAAAATATCTTTTATTGTTTAAGGTTTATTAAATAAAGAAACAAAAATAGACAAATATTTTTTAGTTTCTTCCATATTTAGAGTCTCAAATTTTAAGATAAATAGATTTGTCATTACTCGATCAGGAAAGAAAAAAATTGGAAAATAAAAACTTGTTTTAATATTTTATTTAGCTTAGTCATTATATACATATAAAAATATATTTTAATTTAAAACAGCACTTTATCTACAATACACTAAAGTATTGGGATAATGAAATCATTACATCAATTTATTATGAAAGTGTTTACACACCGTTTTATTTGGTCTATGATAGTGTTTGAGTCATTTAACAGACATCTAGGACAATATACTGAGTAATCTGAGCCTTGAAGGCTTCCTTGCCCCATCCAAAACATAGAACAAGGAGGCTTTCAAGAAGTTCTTGAGCAACCCTGCATACTTAAACTATGATACATTGAGCTTACAATATACACTACAGCTGCTCTTCCTTATCACCCTCTATAGGAGGTAAAATCTGGTTAATCCACTTAAAAACCTCGTCAAGCTCCCCCTTCTTCAACTCGTGCAAAGTATACATTAGAGGAACAAATTCGCCCTTTACATTAAGCTTTGACAGCTCTTCAAAAGTCTTTTTACCCCAGGAAATAGGCACCATTGTGTCTTTTTCTCCATGGGCCATGTATAAAGGAGTGTCTTCTGATCTTAGTTCAGTATATACGGCGGAGTTTTTATTTAGGAAGGAGGAAAGAGCAAAGACACCTGCTAGACCTGGAGTAAATCGGAAGGCTGAATGGAGGGATAATGCTCCGCCCATTGAAAAACCACCTGTAATGAAAAAACATTAAATGTAATGATAAAAGTATTTACACTTTTCATTTAGAAATAACAAATATATTATTGAATTTATTTCAATTCAAATAAATATTAAATTAAAAACCATTTCTTCCATACCTATAATTATTCTATTAATTGGTACCCCACTGTTGATAATATCATTTACCAACTTTTTTATGTTTTCTCCACTTTCTGTTAATGTTTCGGTATGTTCAGGAGTATCGGGTGTTATACTGTATCTATCAAACCAAACATAACTAGGCTGAAAATTTATATTTATATAAGCTTTAAATCTCTATGTTTAGTGTAGGTTTTGGGTATAAAGGAATGTATGACAGACAAAAATTAGTTAATATAATTACTTACCTCCCCATCTAATGGTGTATAAGGCCTAAGGGGAGCTGTAGGAAAATAAAAACTAATGTGGGGTGACACAATATCCCCAACAAGGAACTTTATCCAATTTAGAAAACCCTGACCTGTATCACCTAAAAAGTATAAAATGTGTTTTTCTGTTTTGTGTATCGATAAATGCCTCATGACGCATTCGCCATTTCATTTTTTAATCAATATTTTGCAAACTTTTTCTTTCATCCAAAAACCGACATTTGAAGCATAATTACCGACAATTTAAAGCACATTTAAAGTTCAACAAGTTTGAAAGTAATGAAAGCAGAAAAAGAAATATGGACAAATTTTCGTTTTGTTTTTAATTCATTAATCAAAATTTCTTTAGTTCAAAACTGTAGATAATTGCTACTCAAGGACGGCTATTTGGCCCCTTTGAATAAAGCGAAAAGGATAAGAAATATTAATCAAGGAATTAAATAGGGAATGCACTCGGGAATGCATCACTAGACTTCACTCTTAATTGGTTATTTATTTACGTAACATATTATTACCTGACCCGTGCAAAAATATCACTGATGCAGAGCACAATTTGTTATATTGGGGTATTTTAATTAGTGAAGTTAGAGACATTTTTCAAAAAATATAAAACAAACATTAAAATTATAAAGGAACGAACATAACCAAAGTGTTTTTATTAATTTTATTTAGTGGCCTTGTTCGCCGTCTTTGTCTTTTGTTATTACATTTTCATTGTGAGCTGGTGTTTTTAAACACAGAGTAGGCATTAGGTCAACCGCCGTATGTAGACCGATTTGCATTATCCGAACGAAGTAATTGTCATTGTGAACGAGATCATAATTAGGTTTATTTAGCAGAGAGGGTAACTAATTGAAAAACTAAACTTTACGCCCTTTCTTGATCTTTATTTGTAAGTTGTATACACACAATTAATATTACTTTCGTGTGACCTTGTATTTTGGCACAGAGGAATGATAGGTCGTCGCTGTCCCAATACGTTTAGGCTCTGCTGCCACGACAACTAACCGAAAATACACGAAGTGCCATTCCCAAAAACTCGAGGTCGTAGAGTTTTACAACTTGACATTACATTGACGTAGAGAGGTTATTTTAATCATTACTACAAGTTCTCTTTCATTAGAAAAATTTATCGAAAATGTGCTGAAATTTTAAAATAATTATTCTCGATAAATATCCAACCTAATTTTTAATAGTTCCAGGTCATTTTCTCGGAGATAGTGCAAAAATAATGCCGTAGATCGCGATTTAAAAAGTAGATAATTAAAAAAAAAACCGCTTATTTTTCTTAGAAACACATTTTGCACTAAGCCAATATTCTTCAGGTATTAATTATTGATTAAAATTACCTTAAAACAGTGCACCATGCTAAGTAGAAGTAATTTTAAGAGGTCTGTTATTTTTCTTTTGACCTTCTTAGCTTTTGTGTATGTAAATGGGGCCCAAGCTGATGACGCACCTAAGGACAAATTAGACGATGCGGTGCCTACTGGGGTAAGTTCATGATAATTAACTCGGTGGTCCTTCTAAATCTAGAGTATTCCAGGTAACATATTTTCTAAATACATTTTACACAACCATATTTAAATTAAAAAATAAATTAAACGAAGCTGGAGGAGCCAATGGATTTTCTGGGGTTTTCAGGACTGGCTTATATAACACCTTATACATTTGACATGTTCTCTGTAGAATTGGTGCAAATGCATATAAGTATGTGTACTCGATTAAGTGTGTAATTAACCACCCTTTGGTAGTCTTGGAAGATTTTTCTTTGGGTAAAAGAAGGTAACTTGGATATTTTGGTATCAATAGAATTTGACTCGGGAGCTTTTTGATCAAATTAGGTTTCTTAAACCTACAATGGTCTTGGTAAATTGGTTTTTCTTAAAAGATGGACAAGTATATAAATGATTGATGATTGATTTTTATCATTAAAAACCAATTTTTATACCCCATGGTCATGTATATATATATGTAGACCAGATTCCTTCTGAAGACTTGAAATCTCCTAAAAAAAACGATGTTCACCATTTAAAGGAAAATAATATCTTCATTGACATGGCGTGTTTTCTTTTTTCCCACAATGTCCTGGAAAATACCTGAACATTCTGATTTGTAACTCTTTTGTATTAAAAAATAATTATAAAACAAAACAAAATTGGTTAAAGAAAATGAGTGTAAATTATTTAACTACCAAACTGTTGGTAATTACTTCATAATAATTTAAAATTCTAGATATTTTGCAGTACCAACAAATATTATCTACTATGTGATAAATTGATAACCTATTTCTTTTTGTTTAACTTTTACTAAGTAGGGTACTATTACTTTGATAAATCTTATAAAAAACACACTCTAATCAAGGCACTATAGGCACACTAAAGCATTATTGTATAATACAGGTACTTAATCCTTGAAAAATATCATTTTGGTAAAATCTATCCATGCTAAATCAATGTTTTCTTTCCTATAATAGTGACTTTTACTCTTGTGAATCACAGACAGGCATAAAAAATGTATTTCATGAGGTACCTTATGTTGACCTTGTAGTTACTAAATAAAACACAATAACAAAGCATTAAAAATAAAGGAGGCTGTGTTGATCAGTTAATGAAATAATATTACCAAACAAAATATTTGTTTTTTTTATTCAAAACTGAATTTAAACTTTTATAGCAAATATTCCTGATGATGTACCTAATATGTTTTTCCGAAACGTAAGTGAATAAAGTTGAGTGATACATCATTGTATTTGGGGTAAAACGTACCCTTAAAAATAAAATAAAAACAAACCTTTCCATTGGTAAAAAAAAATCAATAATTTTCTTAGTCTTTTGTCATTCGAGCCGAACATCAATTTAATACGGCAAATTTTATCACGGTTTGATCCACTGAAACGTTATTGTGTCACGATTATATGTGTATTGTGTATATAATGTATGTTATGTTAATTATCATAAATTAGCATGGACCTACCTAATAATAAACTAATAAAGTTCTATTATATTAAAATAATTTTTAAGGTATTTTTATTTTTGCATTCTCTCTGGAACATTTTTGCAGACGGCCCTTTTTTTATTATTCTATTAATTAATATCCTCTAGGTTAAGACTTGAGAGGTTGAATAAAGATAAAACTTCACGTAAAATCAAACGATCGATCGGTAATTCATATCCTAATTGATAGCTGTATTTATTTTTTCAATTGCTGATATTCCTCCAATTATATCTACCCACGTTTATAGATTACCTATAACACCGTAGGAATAAAGGAAAAGCTGTTTAAAACGGTTTTCAAATTTTATTGATAAAACTACCTATTTATTAGATGTGGAACATATTATGTAGGCCTCATTTTGTCAGAATAGTGAACAAATGGTGACCTAAATATTTGCTAATAGTATTGCCCTACTTTATATACTTGAAACCTATTAAAAATATTATGCCTTAATTATTTTTTATCAAATTTATGGGTTGCTATATACAGGGCGTCCCCCACATGTGCGAATCACCCACTTCGTTTTAAGGGAGTGTCATTTTTACAATTTTTATTAGTTACTTTTATATTTAGGAGATGAGACAATTTTTTTTCCGCGCTTGCTGTCTCACAGTGGGAATTATGCAACGTAACCAGTGGCGTATTTAGGGGGGGGGGCTGCCGGGATGCAGCCCCCCCCCCCCCCGAGCCTCGGAGCTCGACTCTAAAAAGCTAATTGCAACCTAATTTTTGCACGCTTGGACACTTAATTTAAATCTTTAAATAATGTATTCTTGGCTTAGATTACAAAGGTTTTGTAGGAAACGTTTAGTTTTTAAACTTTTCCTTCTAAAAGTCCTGTTTTATATAGAGATTAGGGTTTCAGACATATATTGTTTTAGTTATTGATTTTTGATGCAATTTTAAATCAACAAAATATAACCCAATGCAATAAAATATTTGCACAACAAACCAAAAAACAATTAATTGAAACATTTTTTATGGAGGAAGTGTGATAATTTATAATAAAAAAAATAGTGCGTGAAGTAACGAGAATGCTTTAGTATGAATATACAAAACGGCCCTTAAGAAGAAGGAGTATTTCAAAACCTAAGCATTTGCACCAAAAACTGCTGTTAGATCTATGCTCCTAAAATACATGATTTCTGAAAAAATCATCAATTTTGGCGTGGTGAGCGATGTTTACTTTATTTTTAATGATGAAAAACTGAGCCCGAAGAACGCTGGTTAGAGTCATACATACGTCTTATGTTAAAATTTTGGATTGTCACCAATATTCATATTTTCACAAATATAAAATTTTTTTTTATTAAATAAAGAGAGAGCTAGGAATATCACCAAAAAAAAAAAAAAAAAATTTCAAAAACATATTTAATCCAACCATGCAGAGGGGGGAGGTAATAATTTAATTTTAGAAATTTGATAGTAGTTAGGTGAATTTTAAACGAAATTTGGGCTTGGCCCCGAATATTTTTCGCCTGCGGCGCTGTCTGCCTTCTGGGTGCATAAAATACATATAATCCCGACTGTTCCTCTCTCCAGAAAAAAAAATTCCTACTCAAGCCCACTGAGCCCCCCCCCCCCCCGGAGTCTATTTTCTGGCTACGCCATTGAACGTAACTAAAGTTTGCTAAAAAATAAAACCTTTTAACATAGAGAGGTGAAATTTGCCGTGTTATTTACGATCAAAGAGTGAAAAATTGACTAAAAACTACTTTTTTTCAGGACGAAACAAAAAATCCCAAAGGCAATATTATCAACCCGGAGAATGTCAACTTTTTACATGGGTTCGTTGCAAGTTTATCTGTCATTCTTGTCTCCGAAATTGGAGACAAGACCTTCTTTATCGCTGCGATCATGGCAATGAGACATCCCCGTCTCACGGTATTTGGAGGGGCCATATCGGCTTTGATACTGATGACTATTCTATCTGGTAAGTAAATGGTTATTTACTTAAAGAGTGCAGAAAATGTTGTTTTATCTGCTGTGCATTGATCGACTTCCCATAGCGGAATTTGGTCAACAGATCTAGAAAAAATATTTCAATCATTCTACTTATTCCTGTTGTGATCTATTAGTGCCATGGGGTATTCAAGAAGAAACACAACGGTTGTTCAAAAAAATGTATTTAGTCAACTATTATTTGTCCTATTCTATTACTATTGTGAGATTATAACATACATTCGGGTTTAGTGTAACTAGTTATTGACGTTAACATAGTACAATTCTACTATATTTGCATATTGATAAGCTAATTTTCATGTAAATAAATTGCGACTTTGCTGAAAAGGAATATGATCACTTTAATAAGATAAAATGGGGTTTTTGATCTTTGTTATTTTTAACTAACCTAAATTTTCGTTTTTAAAGTTAAATTTAATTCAATAGTTATTGTACGTTTTATGCAGAATTGAAACCTAAGAAAGGCAGTTAAAAGCTTTAAATCTTTTAAGTCGGACTTATTACTTGTCGCTATCCAAGTTTTAAAATAGCTTTATTTTTGCCAGACACTAGGTACGTAGCTGGTAGAGAAGCATATTTTTTAAAACCAGCTATAGTCTTGAATGATAGAATAGTTTTGGACTTGCATTGTCTTTAATTTGTTTTACATCACAACGTTTCAACTGGGTAAGTATCTCCAGTCGTCTTCAGGTGAATACTGTACACTACGAATACAGTATTCACCTGAAGACGACTGGAGATACTTACCAGTTGAAACGTTGTGATGTAAAACAAATTAAAGACAATGCAAGTCCAAAACTATTCCATCTTGGATGGATGGATCTTGGAAGCTCCTAGATCAAAATATTCCGGAGGTAAACTCGCCCCCCGATCGGATCTCCGGGTGGGGGCTGGTCCTGTGGCTTCATCAAGCGAAATTAATGAATTATCCACCATTTCCGACAATTTACTGGGTTCCTCCAACAACACTCAACGAGGAAATGGTGTGGCGCCTGCAGTTGCTAACAGACCCAAAAGTAACAACTTCAAAATTGATTTCTGCAATATTAGAGGGCTTAACACTAACATCAATTCAGTCCACCAGCACTTACAATCTTCCAAGCCTCATGTGCTTGCACTGACCGAGACAAAAGTCAGAGCGTCAACGAACACCGTCAGCTATTTATATCCTGGATATGATTTTCACTTCCGTTTTAGACGCAACTTTGGGGTCTGTCTGTTCATTCGAGATGATCTTTGCTGCCAACGGGAGGAGATACTGGAACCGAGAGACTTTGATGTAATGTGGTTTAAAATATCTTCACAAAAAATCACTAAGTTTATATGCTGCCTTTACCGTCCTCCAAGTGACATGCATTACAGGGCCCTCTTCTCATCACTAGCCAACACAATCGACTACTTGCAAACCAATCATCCGAATGCCGAAGTTGCTATCTTTGGCGACTTTAACGTCCACAATGTCAACTGGCTTAAATACTCAAACACCAACGATGAGCAAGGCCGCGAGGCCGAATCTTTTGCGATCAGTTCTGGTCTAACTCAACTCGTAGAAGAACCAACGCGGGTTCCAGACCGAGCTGGAGATTTTGCTAGTCTTTTAGATCTCTTTTTAACTTCAAATCCAGACCTATATACGGTCACCGTACAACCACCATTGGGCTCTTCCGATCACAAACTTATTTCAACCCTAAGCGAGCTGCCAATTAGTTCTGAACAACCTCCTAAACCCCGTAAGATTTGGCACTATACATCAGCTAAGTGGGAAGACCTAAAGGACCATTTTCGCAACTTTCCCTGGCTAAGCGTATGCTTTTCTTCGGATGATCCATCTGTCTGTGCAAAGGAGATCTCCGACGTCATTCTAACTAGCATGGAGGCCTTTATTCCTTTCTCTAAAAAGCGTCCTTCCAACGGCAAGCCCTGGTTTAGCAAGAATTGCGAGCGTGCTGTCAGATCTAAAAACCTGGCTTACCGACAGTGGAGGAAAAACCCTACTCCTGAAAATCGCGCCATCTTTGTTACCACCCGAAACCAATGTAAGCAAATGATAGACCAAAGCAAAGAAGCTCATAACGAGAGAATCAAAAACAAACTTCTTGCCAGTCCTAACGGATCAAGGTCCTTTTGGTCAGTCGCTAAGGCCGTCAGCCAAAACTTTACAAAGTCAACTATTCCACCTCTAACACGTTCAGACGGCACAATAGCAACCACAGCCGGGGATAAAGCAAACCTACTTGCTGAATTGTTTTCCTCGCATTCCACTGTAGACTTCCAGGGAAAATCACCACCCAACATTCCCTCAGTTCAATCGCAAATGTCTGAAATCGTGTTCCGTCAGCGTCTTGTTAAACGGATTCTTAAAGGACTCGACGTCAATAAAGCTTCTGGTCCAGACGAAATTCCTATCATTGTTCTCAAGACATGCGCCGATGAACTTACACCAGTATTTTGTAGACTTTTCAACTTATCCTACAAAAAAGGAATATTTCCATCCTGCTGGAAGTCGGCGCGTGTCCAGCCCATTCCAAAGAAAGGTAAAAAGACCCTGCCAAGCAACTACCGACCCGTCGCATTGCTTTCAGTAATTTCAAAAGTAATGGAGAAAGCTATTAACCAACAACTCCTAAAGTATCTGGAAGGGCATAACATTATCAGCGACCATCAATACGGTTTTCGTAAGTCCAGATCAACAGGTGACCTTCTGGCATATGTCACCCATCTTTGGAGCAACACCATCGAACATCATGGAGAATCCCGGGCTGTTGCACTGGACATCTCTAGGGCTTTTGATCGTGTTTGGCACGATGGGCTTTTAAGTAAATTGCGATCCTACGGTATGCCTAATGGATTTTGTTTATGGTTAACCAGCTTCCTTAAGAACCGTTCTCTGCAAGTGGCGATTGACGGGTTTCTCTCAGACACCTTCACCATCAATGCCGGGGTTCCTCAAGGGTCCATATTGTCGCCTACCCTCTTTTTACTGTATATTAACGACCTTCTAGTGAAAACCCAAAATCCAATTTATAGCTTTGCTGATGACAGCACACTTGTCTCATCTTTTACCTTGACTCCCCAAACATCCGCTGCCGACGCACATCTTCGCAGGCAGCATGAAGTATTGCGCCTCAACAATGACCTGGAAGAAATTTTGGCTTGGGGTGACAGTAACCAAGTCGAATTTAATGCTAAGAAAACACAGGCAGCAGTCTTCTCCAAAAAGGTTAACATTGCAGAACCGGATATAGTCATGGCAGGACACGCAATTCCCCTGGCACCGTCTATTAATTTGCTGGGGGTCAATCTGGGAGGTAATATGTCTTGGCATGATCACGTTGCCGCAATTGCCAGGGCAGCTGCACAGAAACTTGGTGTACTTTTCCGCACCAAAAGGTTGTACACACCTCATCAACTTTTGACACTCTACAAAGCCCAGATTCGACCATCATTAGAATATTGCTCTCATGTCTGGAGCTCTGCACCCAAGCACACCCTTCGGCTACTGGATTCCATTCAAAGGAGAGCCGTTCGTCTGATCGGCGACCCCGAGCTGACCAAGACCCTCGATAGCCTGGAGCATCGAAGACAGGTTGGTGATTTGGCTCTCTTTTACAGATATTTCCATGGCAGGTGTTCGACTGACATTGCCGACTTGATTCCACCTAGAGCAATGCAAAACAGAAATACACGGCGAACCGCTGCCGCTCATCCATATGTTGTTCAGCTTAGTACTCCTCGAACTTCATTGTTCAAGAACTCTTTCATCTGGAGAACGTCATCATTGTGGAATGAACTTCCTGAGGTCGTGTTTCCCAATGAATACAATCTTCAACGTTTCAAGACCAACGTTAATCGCTTTTATCGCACTCGCACCGCTCCCAGAGCACCTTAAAGGATTTTTCCTACAGTGCAGGTGTTTTATCATAAAAAAAAAAAAAAAAAAAAAATCTTTCAAGAAACATCATTGTCTCCAACCTTCAAACAGACACCAGCTATAGTCTATGTCAGGAAGGTGTAGAGTAATAAAAACTCATTAGGTATGCAAAGGGACTACAAAGTGACCCAACAAATGTTTAAGCCTATCATAATTTGGCATTAATTTCATTGCAAAATTCTTTATTTTCATCAAGTGCGGGTAGTACCACCCGGGTTTGGGTGAATTTATGGATTTTGCCTATTGTTATCCATTCACAAACACTGAAAATGATGCGACAAAGGCGTGCATTATATACATAGTATTAGGTACACTTATTTTTTATTGATCATTATAAAAAAAATACAAAATACAGAAAGTAAATTATAAAAAAATCACAATATTTTTCGTCATATGAGGAACTGTCATCTCCTCTTGACATTATAATTAACGGGTCGACGGCCCGATCGATCAGGTGGTCCAGATCACACATTTTCTCCTCTTCTCTAATAGCATGATGGACTGCTTTTCGCCAATTATCTGGTGTCACTTCCTTAATGACTTGATCAAACAGTAGCTTAACATCTTTCATTTTGAATGTCGTGTTGTGTCTTGCTACAAATCCTTTAACTTGCGCTCATATAAGTTCTATAGGATTAAGTTCGCAATGATATGGCGGTGTGCGAAGCACCGTCATACGATATTTTTTAGCTATATCTTGCACGGCACATTTCATAAAACGATTTTTGTGTAAATTTGCTATAGCTAATAATTCCTTCTTAAAAATTAACTCCTTTTTTTTCTTTAATTAGTTATCATAAATAATTTAATGCACAAAATTTACCTGCGCCTATGGCCGACACCGAAATTGAGCCGAACTGGACGGAGTTTCCCATTTTATTACTCTACACCTTTCTGAAATAGACTATAGAAAATTTGTACTTTCTAGTCAAATTTTCGTCATCTTATTGGATTCGCGTGAAACATAAAATTCTCTTTCGTGTCTTAAAAAAAGGCTCAAGGGGGAAGGGGCAATTGCTCTCCTTGGATCCTCCAATGTATTCACTAGACTTTTTCTACAACTACATAATTTTTAAAATGTTTTCAAAAACCTTTGAATTACTTGACATTTTTTTTTTAAAAGACGCTCAATTGCGGTGATTCCTATTTTTATCTCATCTTTGACAGGACTTGACAACGGCGAGGTATGTTAAAATAATTTTGCAACATGCCATTTGCATGCTATGCTAGTTGGGTACAAAATACCGGTTTCATGGCAGTTGTAGAAATTAAGCCTTAATCTAACAAGTGCGGAAAGTAAAAGCTTACCGCACGCGACGGCTGTTAGCTTCGCGTTGTTTGTTCTGGTCGTTAAGGGCGGTAAAGACACTATATTTTTCTTACAATTTTTGAAGTGACATTACCACACGTATGTGCGGCGCTTAGCACTTTCCGTACTTGTTAGGTAATTAACTATTACCGTAAACTCCTGTTCTTTTCCGGCCTGGGCTAGTAAAATCTCGACTACAAATCTAGCTGCCAAGTAACGATTTTCTGATTTCTGAAAGAAAACTTTTCTTATTAAATTTTTTTTTCAGCACTTTTTGGCTGGCTTGTCACCGTCATTCCGAGGGCGTATACTTTCTACATCAGTACAGCACTTTTCGCGATATTTGGCCTTAAAATGTTAAAAGAAGGTTGCTCGATGTCACCGAACGAAGGGCAAGAGGAAATGGAGGAGGTGCAAATGGAACTGAGAAATAGGGAGGAACAGGTATTGGTAATAGAGACATCTTAAACTTTAAAACAATAATTCTTCATCAAGGTTACCAGCTCAATGCGATATTAAATTAGTCCAAAAACATTGCGTTCTCTTGGCCCCAATCCTGGCCATGTTTATTAATTGATTTTTAAAAATTCATTAAATTTGGACTCTACATTTTTTTCTTTTTTTTTTGTATAACTTTCTTTTTAATACTTTTATACTTTTTTAAATTTATAAATGTTTGTTGTTACAGTTAGAAAGGGGTTCGACCGCTGGCGATGTGGAATCGGGGGCGACGAATCGACGGCCCAAACCGGCCAATCCCATTACAGTTATTTTAAGGATATTTTTGCAAGCGTTCACCCTTACATTTTTAGCCGAATGGGGTGACAGATCTCAATTGACAACGATTCTTTTGGGTGCCAGAGAGGTGAGTGTGCAAAAGCGAACCTTATATCGTCCTAGAACCATTGAGTCCGTATTCTGGTGAAGAATAAAGTGAAAGAATCAGTTCAGAAAGGACCTCGAACCGAATATTACTTTTTCGGGAACGTCATTATTTTAACTTCGCATGCGAATAGTCTCGAATCGTTTCGGATTCCTTATCGCGAACAAAGACGATCTAAAGAAAAATAAGATTATTACACAACAAACCTGAATTAACTTTATTGTCAAGGTATATTAACGTTTTTCTCACTAATTTGAATCTTTTTGATATAACTGAGCTCTTTTGATATTCATGAGAATATAGCTCATTAGGTTCTATATTCTATACAGAAAGCTCTATTGCTAACAGACTCCGGGGAGCGGACAGGTTTTGGGAGAATCTAGAGTGGAAAATTAGTTAAATTATAGACATTTTTTAAAATTTTATATTACCTACTTTTACTATAGACAGTTGTGTCTTACTTAAGGTGAAATCATATAGGGTGAAGTTGGGTAAGTGAGGATCTGGGGCAAGTGGGTTTTTTATAATAATTGTAAAAAATTACTTTTAAAAACTAAAACTACAATAAAATGGGGTTTTGGACTTTTATAGACCTCAACATATTGTTAAAAAAATTTTAATGTTTTTTTTAAAGTAACACAGCTTATGTCAAATGTATCTAAATTTCGTCTATAGTTACAAGTTACGGCAAAAATTTTTAAAATTTTTTATCTGTACTAATTTAAAACTTGGGTTCAAAGTTTTTACATCCTCAAAGTTGTAATCACGTTATCTCTTGTATTTTTTTAACACTTCGATTTTTCAGGTTTTCAGTTTTAGATCCATAGTTCCCACTTGCCCCGCTTTTTTTGTTAGTGGTGTAAGTGGGGATTAGTTCCCACTTACCATTGTAATTTTTTATATTAATAAAATTGAAAGTGAAAAGTTTTAACAAGTTGAAAAGTGAGATTGTGTGTAATCTGCAAAAGCTATAAAGTATATAAAAACTTAAAAACCGTATGACGTAGTTTGAAAAAAAGAAGAAATCTCTAACATATAAACTTCTTTATATTTAGGAATTTTTTAAATCTGAAAAAAGCCTGTTGTTGGTGAAGTCGCAATAGATTAACTCACTTGCTCCAGTTGAATATAACATTACTCAAACGCGATTTATAAGTTGAAAACCCACTTACCCCAGTACCTGGGGCAAGTGCGTTCTATGGGTATATTTTCGTAACAATTTTTTGTTTAAATGAAATTCTTATTAAACAATTTTTTTTGTAATTGTAAATATCACTAAGTGCTTCCTGTCTAAAGAGCAATCTTTATTTTAACTATTCTTGAACATCATCTATTTTGTCTAATAATGTTATATTTTTAGAATGTGTATGGTGTTATACTTGGTGGTATCCTTGGACACTCGTTGTGTACCGGCGTGGCAGTATTAGGTGGGAGAATGATTGCACAGAAAATATCTGTTCGAACTGGTGAGTATTTTTATTTTTTATAATTCAACACAATTTAATACCTATTTTATTATCATGAAACCAAAAATTTATTTTTATTTTTGGCAAGCTTCTGCTTCTTAAGGGTTTTGATTTTTTTACAAATGTGTTTAAAAAATACAAAATTATTACAATACAGTCAAAATGTAAATTCAAAATATCAGCTACATACTTTACTTTATGTTTGTTTTAGTATTTTGTCAAATATTACTGTACCTACATTTTCTAGGTAATTTTACCATTTTTACTACATCTCACTGTAAATATTTTCTGTTGAGCAAAAAGTATTTCTTATAATTATTTGCAAGAACGATTTTTTGAAAATGTCAAGTAATAAATCTTTATATGAAAACGATGCGGTTACTTTTGTATATTTAAACGCAGTAACTTTTTTTAATTAAAAAATTTGACTTTCCTTATTTGGGGCGAAACACCCAAAAATATTGTTATTATACATTTATAATAATATTATATATTTTTAAAATAATTTTTTTTTACAGTGACAATCATCGGTGGTATAGTATTTTTACTCTTTGCGTTCTCGGCGCTGTTTTTCGACCCGAACATGGGAGAGGAAAAAAAGGAATAGGAAACTAGAAAAAACAATTTTTAGACACCTTTTGCCTTGAGATTATTTTTTATATAGGTTATTAAGGAGGCGTGTGGTATGTTTGTTTTAACTCTATGCCTTCCATTTTAAGACAACATTGACAGGACGTACTTTAAAAAATAAATAAAATTATAGTGGACCGTGGGGTAAGTCTGTGGTACCAAAAAATAAAATGTTTTTTTGTAATTTTTCCATTTAAAGCTACATTTTTCCAACTCGGTAACTATTCCACAAGACACGAAAAAATTTACAAACTTCTTAAATATTTGCGAAAATGTCACTGTCACTGACATGGGAGTCGTTACAATTTTTTTAGGGTGGCACACCTAGTAGAACATATAGGCGAACAGCGCCAGGGGGGGGGGGGGGGGCAAATGCCCCCTCCCCCCTTAACGACGCCCATTCAATGGTAAGCAAAGGCATAATATTACTAATATGTTTGTTTGACAATTAATTAAAATGACGACTTATCCCCCAAGCCCAATAATTTTCCTTGAAAAACGGGTCTTTACGCTTTTATAATAATTCTATTCCATTTTTTTAAAAATTTTATTGTAAATTTCTGTAAAGACGAAGGTAATTACTCATTATAGAAATAAGGATTTTAAAATATACAGGGTAAGCAAAAAAATATCCTTATGTGAAACTCTGTATGGAGGCGTTGTTGCCGATTTCTTCACAATTTTATTGTTTTGGCGATTATATTCAACGACGATCGGCTAGTATAAACCATACAGTCACTGAAAAAAAATAATCTAATAAGAGAATCTTATATGAGATCGTTTTGAATTTTTGTGATAAAGTTGTATGAGTTTTCTTTAATGATCGGCTTTGTATTTCTTATTTTGTAAATGAAAGACAACGTCTCGACCTAAAATAAATTATATTTATTTGAGGCCGAGACTTTGTGTATTTTTATTTACAAATATTAAATATAAAGTCTCTTTGACTAAAAATGGACGAATTCTTTCAATTTGTGTTTCTCTTTATAATAATAAAATATCTCATGCGATCAGGCGACAGATATTAAATTTTATTCCACTATGGTGGAATTTGGGAATAGTATATTATATACCTAGTAGGAAAAGCTAAACATTCCCGGACGACCGTAAATATTGTATGTCGAGGCGCAAGCCGAGACTGACAATACAAAGTCCGGGAATGTGGCTTTTTCTACAAGGTATACATACTATTTTTCCGTAAATCGAAATTTATTAAAAGGACATAACTTATTACAATCAACTTGTTAAAATTTTGAAATAAATATTATTAACTTTGTTCACAAATAAAGGATGCCATTAAATATTTGTGTTGTAACTATGGAAACACAGTAATATTGAATTGTAAAGCTTAACATATTTTAGTTTACAAGTAGCCGTACAGAAATAATATTTCCTTACAGTACAATAATAAATATTTCCTAACAGTTATTTTCCGTTGCCCAACAACGACTAAGTGTAAGGAAATATTGACTTGTCCTTTCAAAAATATTATCACAAATGATTATTTAAATTTTTTTTACATACTGGTATAAAATTTATGATCTTTTGCCTTTTCACTTGATCTATTGCATTATTACGTACAAAAGTACAAGGCAGGCCCGAAAACAACTAAAGTTTAAGGGGGGGGGGGGGGGGGGGGGGGAGCACGAACGCACGAACTTAAGGTGTTCCAATATACAGGACACCGACTTGCCATCAAAAATATCAGGGCATTTCAAAATAAATATTTTTTTACTTTTATTAAATACAAAATTTTTAAAAATCTAACTAAAAACAGTAAATAAGCGCGTTACTTTTTCAATCAGCGTGGGGATTGCAGCCCCCCCCCCTCCTCCCCTTATAGCTACAGGCCTAGTTTAAGGCTTGATTTTAAAGGAAAAGTTTACTAACTGAAATGATTGCCAAATCAATGAATTTTTGTTGAACAAATCACTTAACAGTGGATGTTACCTAGCTTAATTATTATTCTTAATTTCTCAAAAACTTAGGGCGAAATTGCATATAGAAATACTGTCAAAACAGTTATTTGTCCAACCATTATTATAATGGTATAAATGGAAAGATATTAATTTTAAATTAATTATTTGTTATTTTTTTTTTGTCATTATTTTGTGATAAAGTTATAGTAATTTAATAATTATAAACCATAGTATTTTAACATTGTCAGATGAGCGATTATCTTTACAAAATTCGTTAATATTATATATTTTTTTATTTATTATACGTAAGAAAAACATTTTGTACAGTTTCTTAATTAGTATATCTATCCATGTAAGTATTGATTTTTTATTTTTTAGGGTCGATAAATTGTTAATATAATTATACATAATTTTATGTATTTTTAACCCCTTTAGGGGCATGCGGTAAAAGGTGTTTGTTGTCTTACTGTTTTTTGTTATCTACTTAAAAAACCAGCATTTTTCTAAAGGGGTAAAAAATCACTTTTCAATAATTCTTTATTATACAAGATTAGAATAAATTAAGGGTATATGTATACAGGGTAAGTCCAACCTATACTCCAGGTAGGTCCAAAATTACTGCCAGTGACTTATCGCTTTCATATAGAGACCAACAGGTTGTATGAAGTCAGGAAAAAATCCATAAAAATAAATATTCTCCTCTATTAGAATTTGAAAAATTCACTGGAATTATTTCTTCTAACTTCGTACAACTCGCTGCACTCTATATAAAAGCGATGAATTAATTAATTCTTTTAATCAAGATCGAGAAAAACGGGAGAGACCAGGCTAATCAAAAAATATAATCACATGGAAAGATGTCATTTCCCTAAATAAAAGCCGGAAGGCAAAAAGCCGATCTTCCGTTTGCCACGTGACACAATGAATTACGCCGCTACGACATACGCCAATCACTTAATTTTGTTTTAACATACGGCCCTACCTTTATGCCTACTTTAATCGAAATATATGCCTTCAAAGTAAGCTAAAGTGTCCATACAAATATTAAATTCACCTTCATCATAGTCATATGGGCCACCTACAAGGAAAATATACTGATTTCGGTCGGTCAAAATACAATTGTTGGTAGTGGCGGCTCGCCAGGTAAAGTAGGGGAAGGGGCTCTTCACCAAAAAAATAAAAATAAAACCAGGAGGAAAGTTTTTCGACATTAAATATTAATACAGCTACCATTTTAGCTCTTAAAAAATAATTCTGTTCGAATTAATATTAATTTAATCGTACATTTTGTCGCGCCCCAGCCGACCTTGTCCGTTAGCTCAAAGCAAGTAAAGACCCAACGCCCAACATGGCTTTGATATTCACCGCTGCTATTTTTACGTAACGTCAGTCACGCAAACAGCATGTAACAATTTGCATTATGATGAAGGGCAATTTAATAATAGATCAGTCGTATGACCATTGTTTTAGCATTGGTTCGCCTAAACTTAAGGTATTTATTTTGAGGCTTCGCGAAACTTTATATTATACGTATCGTTTTTACGTGATTTACTGTGATTAAAAAGTTTTGTTTTTATTTTTCATTTAATTCAGTAGTTAGTCGTGTGTTTTAAAAATGAACCCAATTAATGACATAGTTTGTAATTTGTTGGAAACTCCATTTAGTCGTTGGACAGATGAGGATAAGAGAGACGTTTTGTTACACGGGTTTTTAGTCAATGTTTGTTTAAGTACCCGCACTAAACCTAGCTCTTCACCATTTTTTAAGACCGCGAGCCGCCACCGATGTTGGATAATTTTATGATATATTTCTTTGCACATTTTTTGACTGTATTATAATATAGAATAAAGTATAAATGATTTTATAAAAATGTAGATTAAGGAAACGCATAGTAATCACATCTATACATACACTATATTGCTAATACCATGATTCAATGATGACACCACTGTAAGCAGATGATCAGGGGCCGTTGAGTTTGCGCAGCTCGCAAATTTGCTTCTTGATGTAAACATTTGACAGGACCGACTTTCAAAATATTTTTACAAGCTTTTATTTAAATTCACCCGTTAGTTTGGGTGTGTTCAGTTTATGGTCAAATAAAACTAAGTAACCAATATTTTACATACCTAAAATACCTTATTCCTGGTATTAAACCGCGATTCGTGCAAAAAAGGATCATGCACTTTTTTCTACCCATCTTGAGACACAAGTCGCTAACAATAACAAAATGTCTGGTAAAGTTTTATACCTAAATTCGCACCCAAAACTTAAAAATAATATCCACAATCACACACGGAACATCCGAACGAATACAACGTAAAAAAAGATGGAAACGACTATAATTTACAAACTAACAAAAAAAATGTCTAGAGTAAAGTTTTATAAATATTAACACCCAAAACTTGGAAATTATAACAACACACGAATGAACAAAATAAAAGATGGCGACTAATAAGAATATAACGGCGAGCCGGTTCTGTTCAAGATACCTTGGGTTCTGTTTACGTTCTGTTAGAAATCGTGTGGGTTGCCTAATTTTTTCCCTACTGCGCAAACGCGACGGCCCCCAACTCAGGTTATTTTGAATCGCACGATGGGTGTCTTCTTGCTTCGTGCGGCTGCTTGTATTGGCAATATAGTATATGTATATATGTGATAGTAATGTGAATTTCTGTAAAAATTAGATTGAGAAATTTTATAATTATTTTCTCG
The DNA here is from genome assembly GCA_935413205.1 of Polydrusus cervinus. Lineage (NCBI taxonomy): Eukaryota > Metazoa > Arthropoda > Insecta > Coleoptera > Curculionidae > Polydrusus > Polydrusus cervinus. Next base: position 3,066,932 of record OW284514.1, read on the forward strand.
TGATTTTTTTACTAGGGTAGGCTTTTTTGCCTACTTTGTCTGCACACCGCTAGCGAATGCACTTGGTCTGATTCTTAACTTCCCATTTTTTGATACAAACGATTAAATTATAATTTAGAGACTTCCTTTAAAGTTTGGATATAATAAAAATAGTCTCCTGCGACCCATCTTCCCCACTACTGCGTTACACGATTCAGAAATTAGACAACGAATTTAAAATTTGTTTGCAATTATTTATGTTTAAATTTAATAATAATATAATTGGCTAGTTATGTGTCATTGTTTTTTTAATGCCGTATATGTTACGTTTGTCTATTAATTTGTTCTAATCTTGTATATTTCGAGAAAAAATATTGTATATTTTTTAAAATTAGTTGTATATACACTACCTATTTGTTATTATGTATCTAAGTAGTTGTTAAACTATTAAGTACTTACTTGCGAATATTACTCGTAAATTGTCATATATTTTTAGAATGTTGTGTAAAAAAAAACAGAAAGAGATTGAGTGCTTTTTACCTAATAAAACCAGATTTCAAGATAATATTTGAGAAAAATCAAGGTTACCAAATATATAAACCCAATTTTTATTAAGGCAATATTCTTTTTCACTAAATTTTGATTTTGGTTTTATCGAACAGAGCAAGAAAAAATAAAATTTTCTATGATTTCAGTTTTAAAATTCTTTTTCTAAAAAAATAATTAAACAAAATACGTTCTCTAATAAAAACACCGTAAACAACTTACTGACGTTAAAACAATTCCAGCTGATCGTTGTGTGAACGACCCATTTCTACCTGACTGAAGTCTCGAGTCTGGTTTCCTGTTTCTAAATTATCTTTGTCTATTTAAGTTATCAATACAAAGATAATAATATAATCGGTCGCACAACTGGCAAATAAAGGAGTTGCGGGGTTACCAGGATGACGTACATCTCTTCTCATCTTATGTTTGTAAAGTTCCTGCTTTCGCGCCGTGTTCTATAAAAGGTTTGTGTTACTCTAAGTGTATTTATTTTCAACTGACACCGATAGTAAACCCAACCACAAATCTATGCAAATCGCAGGTGCCCTAACTTTGACTTGTAAACATTGTGTTCATATATTTGGTCAATTTTGTATTTATATTGTTTTTTTAACCTTATTCCCATTTCTGAAAATCCTTAGAATGTGATAAAATTTTAAGGTTTATAGAAAACCTGCATTATTTTAATTTTAAAAGGTTTTATTTAGTTTGACGTTTGCACCGTGGCGTAGTTAACGGTAGCGTAGGGGGGGGGGGGGGGGACTGGTCCACCTTTAAAACAAGGGTGCCCACTCAAATGTAGTTATCATCATTGAACGCTCGGTACCTTTTTGTCACTCTTGTTCTGGAGACAATAAATTTTGGAGATGGGAGGACCTTTCCCTTTTAGTCTTCTGGTAATACAATTTTAGAAGTCACGAAACAATTTTTGGTGACGAGGGACTTTTATTTTAGAAGTCACTTTCGGTCCGGTAAGGAATTTTGTAACTTTCCGGGCCCACCCATTAGAAGATTCCTGGTGCCGCCGTTGTTTAAGGGTTTGGTTTAAGTCTGATAAGCCGTGATAAGTGCTACTTATTGATTTGGTTATCAAGCTGGTCTGGTTATTTTTAAATCCTAATCTATACGTGAGAAAGGTAACGGAGATTACCTATAGTCGTCATAGACGCAACTAGGACGAGTTTTTTTCTTTGGGAAGGGTTAAACTGAACAGCAAACTATATATATATATATAAATATTTTCAATGTCACGCCATTTTAAGACATCGTCGAACGCGCTGAAATTTCCTATGTTAAATTGCGGTTTTCTTGAAAGGAAAAAAACTAAACAAACCATTACATTTTAGGTTAATGGCATTCCTACTACGCGCGATTCGATTGAACACTGAACGTTCAATGATCATGAGCTAAACGCGTAACTGAAAGTGCACGTAAAGAAGTCCCCGGCGCCGACTAGGTTTGGCGTTCTTCTGTCTCTTTTTAACTTCCGGGAGCGCGTAAGTCTGTTTCGCTCTTCGTTTCATAGTCATTTATGTGATATTCTGATTCTATATAAACTCATTAGGTCAATTGTGCAAACTCAGGTAAAAAATGACCCGGTCGAGCGAAGTACCTTCGATCTGTAATCGGGAATTTTCGCATGATACATTTTGGAATATTTGAATTTGTTGTTAATAATTTTTGAAAACTAAATTAATTAGGCGGGTCCAATTTATTGGTGGGTCATTGAGCAAATTACCTTATGAAGAAGCCGCGCGTGGTCGATTGGCTAAGGGGTGGGCGATTTAGGTATTTTCACTAAACAAATTATTATTATTATTATATTTCTACCAAATGAGGTGAAGTTCACTACTAAGAGCGCTCTACCACTTAACCTCTTAAAATAACTTATTCACTAAAATTAAGAACAAGATTTACTTAAGTACCTATATAATAATAAAACTAAAAATTAAATATTAGATATATAGTCGGTTATAAAAACAATTATGCAAATTTAGAAATAGAAATAACCTGGTTAAGTTTGCTTCGCGAAAATATGTTTTTCCTACGACCACCTATGAAAATGAGAAAAAAAGCACGGTTAACTTGGCTCGAAAGCGCCGAATATCACACGCGTGTTGAAAGAAAATATTTCAACTCTAGAGTGGAAATACAAGGCACACTATTTAATTTAACCAGATGGTGCCAATTTGACAGACCACACCTATTTATTAAAAAGAACAAATTTTAGAAAGCAGTTTAGTTTATTTATCACGTATTTGTCGAGTGATTCAGAATTAGAGTGTGAAAATACGCCATCTGAAATTATAAAAAAGTTAAGAATATACTGGAAAATTTATTACCAGTCAAAACAAGCCCCGCTGAAGAAAATGTCATATTATATTAAACTTAAGCAGAAAATGTTTATCGGTCGTCATAGCCTAGAGACTAAAGCCATGTTCAAATCCCATCAGGAGCACTTGACTTTTTTTCATGAAAACATTAAATATTTTATAAAATTATTTTGAATTGAAATCTTCCTTGTTGGGTGAATTTTTTAAATTTATTTTTAATGCATCTTTCCTTGATTAAATAAAAAAAAATTATTCAAGAATGAAGATTTCAATTCAAAATAATTTTATAATTTATTTAATGTTTTTATAAAAAAGAGTCAAGTACTCCTGATGGAATTTGACCTGTGACCTTTCGATCTATTAAATTGGCATCATATGTTTAAATTAAATAGTGTGCCTTGTATTTCCACTCTAGAGTTGAAATATTTTTTTTCAGCTCTAGAGTTGAAATATTTTTTTCACAAACCAAAGTTTTTTTTATTAATTCTTTGTGGTCGTAGGAAAAATAGTGTACATTACTCGTGTGAAAGTGATTATTCTAAAACTCGGAGAATTTCCGCACTCGGCTGACGCCTCGTGCTAAATATCTCCTCGTTTGAAAAGTATCACTTTCACCACTTGTTATGTAATATACTATTTTCAACACGCGTGTGGTATACGGCGCTTTCTAGCCAAATTAACCGTGCTTTTTTTCTTATTTTTATTAGGTGGTTGTAGGAGAAAACCTATTCTTGTAGACGTGCACAATGTACCGTAGCTCGACAAAAATCAATAATTATCCCTGATTATTCAAAAAACAAAACAACCTAATTAAAAAAAACTCCCTTTTGCGATGAAAATTCATATTTTCTCCAATAAACACTTTAAAATTCCGGAGTTAAATCCATTTTCAATTACTCTACTAGCTTTGCCTATTACAATTTTTCATTTAAGATATTTTTCAGCGCGTGATGATTTTTTAAATTAATTTTTCAATTTAGCCAATGCGCCGATTGAATATAAATGATAATACTTATGGACGGTGTGTCGGGCGATAATATGGTCCTTCAAAAATGTAATTATTTTTAATATATCATAATTAATTAACCTTCAAATTGTATATTATAAATTAATATATTGCCGGATAAACTGAACACAATACAGAGAGAAAATATAAATTTTTATATGTATAAATTCATAGATATTAATTAAAGGGAAAAATTCTAAAATGTTCATGCATTGACTCAGTCGCGCAACCAGAAAATATGTTCGAGGGGGGGGGGGGGGGCTCAATGGGCGTAACTGGGATATTTTTTTTCTGGGGGGAGGGACAGTCGGAATAACATGTACTTAGCCAGGGAGACAGAAAGCAACGGGCCACGCTTAAAGTTTGGTAAAAACTCACCCAACTACTATCAAATTTTAAAAATTAAATTATTACCTCTATCCTCTCTAATTAACCCATTGCTTGGATTAAATTTGGTTCTCTAATTGTTTTTTTTTGCTTTTTTCCTGATATTCCTAGATAGCTTTTTAATATTAAAAAATAAAAGCAGTTTTTACATTTGTGAAAAATATGAATGTTGTGTTCAATCCAAACGTTTCACATAAGACGTATGATGACTCCGATCATGGTTTTTCGGGCTCGTTTTTTTGTATTTAAAAATAAAGTAAAAATCTTTTATTTCATTCTGTCCAGTAACTTTACTTACCCTGTACTCATTTGCGGCCGGTAATTTTTTTTTTTTTTTTTTTTTTATGATAAAACACCTGCACTGTAGGAAAAATCCTTTAAGGCGCTCTGGGAGCGGTGCGAGTGCGAAAAAAGCGATTAACGTTGGTCTTGAAACGTTGAAGATTGTATTCATTGGGAAACACGACCTCAGGAAGATCATTCCACAAAGATGACGTTCTCCAGATGAAAGAATTCTTGAACAATGAAGTTCGAGGAGTACTAAGCTGAACAACATATGGATGAGCAGCAGTGGTTCGCCGTGTATTTCTGTTTTGCATTGCTCTAGGTGGAATCAAGTGGGCAATGTCAGTCGAACACCTGCCATGAAAATATCTGTAAAAGAGAGCCAAATCACCAACCTGTCTTCGATGCTCCAGGTTATCGAGGGTCTTGGTCAGCTCGGGGTCGCCGATCAGACGAACGGCTCTCCTTTGAATGGAATCCAGTAGCCGAAGGGTGTGCTTGGGTGCAGAGCTCCAGACATGAGAGCAATATTCTAATGATGGTCGAATCTGGGCTTTGTAGAGTGTCAAAAGTTGATGAGGTGTGTACAACCTTTTGGTGCGGAAAAGTACACCAAGTTTCTGTGCAGCTGTCTTGGCAATTGCGGCAACGTGATCATGCCAAGACATATTACCTCCCAGATTGACCCCTAGCAAATTAATAGACGGTGCCAGGGGAATTGCGTGTCCTGCCATGACTATATCCGGTTCTGCAATGTTAACCTTTTTGGAGAAGACTGCTGCCTGGGTTTTCTTAGCATTAAATTCGACTTGGTTACTGTCACCCCAAGCCAAAATTTCTTCCAGGTCCTTGTTGAGGCGCAATACTTCATGCTGCCTGCGAAGATGTGCGTCGGCAGCGGATGTTTGGGGAGTCAAGGTAAAAGATGAGACAAGTGTGCTGTCATCAGCAAAGCTATAAATTGGATTTTGGGTTTTCACTAGAAGGTCGTTAATATACAGTAAAAAGAGGGTAGGCGACAATATGGACCCTTGAGGAACACCGGCATTGATGGTAAAGGTGTCTGAGAGAAACTCGTCAACCGCCACTTGCAGAGAACGGTTCTTAAGGAAGCTGGTTAACCATAAACAAAATCCATTAGGCATACCGTAGGATCGCAATTTACTTAGAAGTCCATCGTGCCAAACACGATCAAAAGCCCTAGAGATGTCCAGTGCAACAGCCCGGGATTCTCCATGATGTTCGATGGTGTTGCTCCAAAGATGGGTGACATATGCCAGAAGGTCACCTGTTGATCTGGACTTACGAAAACCGTATTGATGGTCGCTGATAATGTTATGCCCTTCCAGATACTTTAGGAGTTGTTGGTTAATAGCTTTCTCCATTACTTTTGAAATTACTGAAAGCAATGCGACGGGCCGGTAGTTGCTTGGCAGGGTCTTTTTACCTTTCTTTGGAATGGGCTGGACACGCGCCGACTTCCAGCAGGATGGAAATATTCCTTTTTTGTAGGATAAGTTGAAAAGTCTACAAAATACTGGTGTAAGTTCATCGGCGCATGTCTTGAGAACAATGATAGGAATTTCGTCTGGACCAGAAGCTTTATTAACGTCGAGTCCTTTAAGAATCCGTTTAACAAGACGCTGACGGAACACGATTTCTGACATTTGCGATTGAACTGAGGGAATGTTGGGTGGTGGTTTTCCCTGAAAGTCTACAGTGGAATGCGAGGAAAACAGTTCAGCAAGTAGGTTTGCTTTATCCCCGGCTGTGGTTGCTATTGTGCCGTCGGAACGTGTAAGAGGTGGAATAGTTGACTTTGTAAAGTGTTGGCTGACGGCCTTAGCGACTGACCAAAAGGACCTTGATCCATTAGGACTGGCAAGAAGTTTGTTTTTGATTCTCTCGTTATGAGCTTCTTTGCTTTGGTCTATCATTTGCTTACATTGGTTTCGGGTGGTAACAAAGATAGCGCGATTTTCAGGAGTAGGGTTTTTACGCCACTGTCGGTAAGCCAGGTTTTTAAATCTGACAGCACGCTCGCAATTCTTGCTAAACCAGGGCTTGCTGTTGGAAGGGCGCTTTTTGGAGAAAGGAATGAAGGCCTCCATGCTAGTTAGAATGACGTCGGAGACCTCCTTTGCACAGGCAGATGGATCATCCGAAGAAAAGCATACGCTTAGCCAGGGAAAGTTGCGAAAATGGTCCTTTAGGTCTTCCCACTTAGCTGATGTATAGTGCCAAATCTTACGGGGTTTAGGAGGTTGTTCAGAACTAATTGGCAGCTCGCTTAGGGTTGAAATAAGTTTGTGATCGGAAGAGCCCAATGGTGGTTGTACGGTGACCGTATATAGGTCTGGATTTGAAGTTAAAAAGAGATCTAAAAGACTAGCAAAATCTCCAGCTCGGTCTGGAACCCGCGTTGGTTCTTCTACGAGTTGAGTTAGACCAGAACTGATCGCAAAAGATTCGGCCTCGCGGCCTTGCTAATCGTTGGTGTTTGAGTATTTAAATGGAACATTACAGTATCAGATACTGTAATGGGTTGCCCCTAGCAACAATGGTATGATTTTAGAAACAATGACTGGTTACTTTCGATCTTTGACAAGTTGTCACTTAGGTAATATGACCTATTTGTTTAATTTTTAAAAAAGGATTATAAAGACAGGATGAAATAAAATATCATACGATACACGTCCGTAAGGTGTTATTACAGCACTCGTTTATATTCCAGACTCGGCTCCTAAGTCGCGTCATCCGTAAACCAACTCGTACTGTAATAAGTCACCTACCGGCCTTGTAACGTAAAATACTATTATACGATTACCACGCCAAAATTGATTATTTTTTTAGAAATTATGTATTTTTGGAGTGCAGATTATGAATCTGAGAGCCGTTTTTACTTGCAAATAATTAGTTTTTGAAATATTCCTTCCTAAAGTGCCGTTTTGTATAAATGTTAGGTTACATTTTATAAAAATGAAGCCGCACTATTTTCTATTGTAAATTATCACAGATCAATGGAAAAAGTGTTTTTCTTGTTTTTTCAATTAAAATGTTTACTTTAATTTTTGTCTTTAAAAATAAATACAGAAGACTGATGGTTGTTATTGTAAAAATATTTTGTTGCATTTGGTTTTATGTTTGTTGATTTAAAATAGCTCGAAAAAAGGGGAAACGGAACAGAAAAGTATACCTATCTATAATAGAAAAATACTATAAAATGTTATTATTATTATTACTCGTTTTCCTTTAAAATTGCGTCACAAACCAATAACCATGACGATATGCGTCCGAAACCTTAATCTCTATACAAGACAGGAACATTGTAAAAACTAACCATATTCGACATAAACTTCTAAGCCAAAATTACATCATTCCTTATAAAATCATCAATTCTGGAGTGGCGAGCTTGTATGTGACTACCAAAAGGCAAACTAATAAATTAATTTTGTGCTGTGTTGGTTTTTACATTTTTTTAAAATAAATATTTAAAGATTTAAATTAAGAATTCAAGCGAGGGGTGAAAAATTAGGTTGGAATTAGACTTTTAAACCCGAGCTTACCGCAATTTTCCTGTTGATATTTTACTCAGCCAAACGCATATATTTTTGAAATAATTATCTTGATGCAGAGCTGTGAAAGTTACTTCAGAAAAGTAACTAGTTACTTTTTCGATACTTTTGCACAAATGTATCTAGATACTTATAAGGAATAGTTACTTTTACCTAAAAGTAACTTAGTTCTTAGTTACTTAGTTAAAGTAACTAGTTATAGTAACTAAGATACTTTTACAGGAACTAGTTACATTGATTGTAAGTACGATAATTTAAAAGTAACTAAGATACTTTTAAAGTAACTAGATACTAAAAGTAACTAAGATACTTTTGAGTAACTAGTTATTTTAATTGTAACTACGAAACTCTAAAAGTAACTAAGATGCTTTTGAACTAGATACCATAAATTTACCAGGTAGTGATAACTCATTTTCCTGTACACACTACCACTATTACTATCAGAAAACTAAACTAAGAAGTGTTAATGTTAATTCGAACAACGAACAAGTACATAGAATAGAATGGTTTCCAAGAAATTTCGCGTTCCAACCAGTTTGCTGTTTGACGCTCGCGACTCGTCGCTCGTCCCTTCGTGAAAATCTGATTAACAACCGCCGATCGTCCCTTGGTCATCATCTGATGGACGGCACGTGTACATAATTGGTATCCTAGAGGACCTTTAAAAGTACCTAACTTAGTTACTTTAAAAGTAACTTAGTTACTTTAAAAAGAACTTAGTTACTTTAAAAGTATCTAGTTACTTTTTAAGTGTATAGTTACTCCTAAAAAGTAACTAGATACAAGTTACTTTTCAAAAGTAACGAAGTTACAGTTACATTTGGCATGATTCAAAAAAGAACTAAGTTACTAGGTATCTAGTTACTTTAAGTAACTAGATACTAAAAAGTATCTAGTTACTTAAGTTACTCACAGCTCTGTCTTGATGTTAGTTAATAGTACCAAAGTCAAATGTGCTGAACAATTCTCTAGGATGAAACATATTTTGTAGCATTAGTTTTTTTTAGTAAACGCGTGTGGAAAATAGCCAAAAACAATGATGGACCCTTAAGTCGTTTTCAGGTAAATCCTGTATTGACAAAAAACTGTTTTGAATGTAGCTCAAATCAGTTCTATTTAAAAGTCCTTATCCAATAGAAATAATAATTTTTAATTTTAATGGATCTGTTAACATTCTAATCAAATAAAAATATACCGTTTGAATCTCGATTAAAAATTCAAGATCAAAAGATTTGGAAAACATTTGTCTTTCATCGGCCGCAAGACACACGTCCACTGATCTTGTTGTTTCAGAAAACAGATTCGGTTAAAAATATCTTTTTTGTAAAAATAAAGTCAATATTACTCCGGTTCGAAATTATTAGTATATATTTTTGGACTTTAATTCGATACTAGATGGGTCCGTTTGATAGTCAGGAAGTCTACCAAGTTGTTAATCGTATACAGTGACAAGCAAAAAGTGCGTATGAAAATAGTCAAAATCAAAATGGGCTTTCATGTCAGAAAAAAAACAACCTGAAGCAAATTTTTACATAATTCCATTTTATTCGCTGATATTAGTTTTTTAGAAGCGGTAAGTACATGGGACACTCTCGCAAGTGAATCAATTTCGGGATACGATAACGACATTTTATTGTCGTGAGTAAAATAATGTTTTTTAACATAACTCAAATATGGACATTTTTATGCTTTTAGTATGAAGAAAAATTTAATTAGTATATTACATAACAAGTGATGAAAGTGATACTTTTCTAACGAGGGAATATTCAGCACGGAGCTTCAGGAGTGCGAAAATTCTCCTAGTTTTAGAATAATTACTTTCACACGAGTAATGTACACTATTTTTCCTACGACCACAAAGAATTATTAAAAAAGCCTTTGATTTGTGAAAAACATATCAACACTAGTGTTGAAATTAGCATACTTAATTCTGATTTCATAGTTTGTCCATAGACTTTTCCTTTATTTGAAGTTTAACTTTTTCATTTTTACGTATTTTATATATCATAGGAATAACTAATCCTGGATTAACTTCTAGATTAATCAGAATTAAAAATTTTAAATTTAATCAAGGAAAGATGCATTAAACATAAATTTAAAAAATTTACCAAACAAGGAAGATTTCAATTCAAAATAATTCTATAAACTGTTTAATGTTTTTATAAAAAAAAGTCAAATACTCCTGATGGGATTTGAACCTGTGACCTTGCGATCTGTAGGCTAGAGCTCTATTCTCTACGCTATAGATACCAATAAAGATTTGTTGTTTAATACATGACAGTCTCTTCAGTGAGATTTGTTTTTTCTGGCAATAGATTTTCCAGTATATTATTAACATTTTTTATAAGTTCAGTTTTTTCGCACTCTAATTTTGAATCACTCGACAAATACATGATAAATAAGTTAAACACTTTACAATTACTGCTTTCTAAAATTTGTTATTTTTAATAAATAGGGGTTGTCTGTTAAATTGGTACCATATGCTCAAATTTAATAGTGTGCCTTGATATTTCAACACTAGTGTTGATATATTTTTTTTCAACACGCATGTGATATACGGCGGTTTCTAGCCAAATTAACCGTCCTGTTTTTCTCATTTTCATAGGTGGTCGTAGGTCGTTCAGGGTTCACCTGATATTTGAGCTGAAGAGTCCATAGCCATCAAAATATCATCAAATTTAACATTAGCAATGGAAATAAATATATTAATTATATTTAACTTCTTTTTTTTGAAAAGTGGCAGTTACCCTACGCCGCCCCTATTAGATCAGAAAGTTCAACCATACGCGTTATGTGAAAATCTAATAAATCAAAAAAAAAACTCTACATCGGAACAAAAGATTTTTTTTTATTCCGTTACCTTTCTTCTTCTTCCATTATATTCCCTCGTCCTTGCAAATCGACGGTGATATGACGGTCAGATTGCCCCGAGATAAAAGCAACAAATTGTATATAAAAAGGGAAATAGTTCCACGTGTTTAACACCCCCGACGCTTTTTCCTCTGAGAATGTGAGAATTTTATTTTTCCTAAGACCTGTAATTGTGCATACACATTTTTCTGAATATTTTTTATATAACAAAAAATGAAAAGAAATAAGACACTTTACTTCCTCCACTGTTTGTTTTTAGGAAAAAAAACTAGATGGTGAATTTATCTCTACATGTTTCCAATGTGAGAACATTCATCTGAATGTCACCTTAACGGAGCTTTCAATTCATAACAAGACTCGTTCTGGTTAAAAGCTTCAATGAACACACATTAGAAAAAATATACTACCGAAATTAAGGAGTATAATATGAATTTCTCCACGACCATTACTGAATGCAATAATTCCAAAATCATTTTTGATAATAGAATGTAAAAATTCCCGCTCTTGAGTTGGAATATTTATTCTGAAACACTTGCTTCTTATGCGTTTTGCGTGTATTTTCATTCCATAACAAGATACGGAATGAATATTCTGTAATTGATCTAAACGACATACGTTGCCATGAATTTCGAAACTGTCAATGTCAGCAGACAAATTTTTGCAAGTCAAAATATGAGTGAAAAATCGGATGAATCAGATATGGAACTGGATAATACTCCACCTGAAATTACAAATATTGCGAATAGTATTTTTGGTCGTGGAGAAAATATAGTCTGCTACTCGATTAGAATGAAAATTTCGGAATCTTCCACTCTGATCAAATTTTTATTCCAACCTCGTTACAGAATTTACTATTCTGTTGTTCGCACCTAGGGATGGATCTGATGAAAACATTTTTTGTATATGTTGTCTCGTATAAAATATCATGTTTACAACAAATTACAAACAAAAGTAATGTTTCCATTGCACCATCTATCGCCATAAAACATGAAGTTGACATATGAAAATATTACTGGCCGCTTGTCTATTGGGGTAGTAAATTTTACCCTCAAAGTTACGATTGCAGATATTAAAATCTTAATGGGAAACAATCAGGGTAAAAGCTTATAATTGTGATTTCAAACAATTAATTTAGGAGAAAGAAATTTTAATTATTTTCAGACAGGTCATTTTATATATGTAGGCAGGTCATAGTCATATAATGTGCATGTACAGGGTGTCGTCTTACATGCGACAAAGTAATTCAGTTGTTGTCTCTAGCAACAGGAGCTTTTCTCAAAAAAGTCAATTAGTGCCACTCGTATACTTACAGGGGCATACCGAAAGCATACAAGGGGGGGGGGGGGGGGTGAATATAACATGATTTAGACTACTGACGAAATCTCAAGGGACCAGATTTAAAAAAAATCCGATGTATTACAAAGAAAGACTGCCGTAGATAGAGAAGAAATATTTTGGGTGTCACCTCAAAAAATATTATAATTTTGGCCTATGGGCTGCTTGGTCGTGATGGACAACATATCCTGCATATTACAGGACCCTTCATACGCCTTTCAATTTTCAAGGCTCAAAGTAAACAAAACACCCATTTTGTAAGGGTTAGGGGGAGGCGAAACTGCCCCTAGGTTTAGTCGTTTAGAGACAAACGTATGGGCATGGGCGTCCATGCCTGTATTAGGGGAATTACCCCCTAGCCCGCACATTTAATTTTTATTTTTCATACTTGGCCCCTCACAGAAAACGGTAGTCAGGGCCGGAAAGGTTTAAACATGCTGGAGACATTTTTTTTTTGGGTAGAAGGGGAACGTTTTTTATTTTAGAAACCACTTTAGAAAGGAGAAGAGGGTTGAGTATGCCATGAACTCCCTTTTTTTAGAGCTGTTTTCATAACAGAACAGAACAAGATGTACGTGAAATAATCCTCTCGGTAACAAAAAAGAGTTCATCGGGATTTGATCGGATTCCCTGTTCCCTGTTAAAGAATGTTATGGACGTCATTGTTGACCCGATTACTTATTTAATTAATATGTCTTTCATAGAGGGATCTTTTCCTAGTACACAATAATTCAGCCAATCTTTAAAAAGGGCGATAAACATAGTATTTCTAATTATCGTGGTATAGCGCTCTTGTCAGTTTTTTCGAAAATTTTTGAAAGGGCATATTATAAACGTCTTGTTGCGTTCCTTGAACGGAGAAATTTTTTTTCCCCACGGCAATTCGGGTTTCGCAGGGGCTTGTCGACTCAGCACGCAATTGTTGCTTTATATAATAAAATCATGGAAAATCTTGATAAGAACAAGCATACAGCATGTCTATTTTTTGATCTAAAAAGGGCTTTTGATGTAATTAACATAGATCTTCTACTTAATAAGCTTAATAATTATGGTATTCGTGGTAAAGCATTAGACTGGCTAGGGGATTTTTTATCAAACAGGTCACAAAAGGTAGTACTTAAGCATCTTCACAAATCTTATTCTTCCAGTAGCAGAAATGTTACCAGTAGCGTGCCGCAGGGGAGTTTGCTGGGACCATTGTTGTTTATAATTTTTATTAATGACATTGCCTTTGATAACTTTGAAGATCTTTATCTTTCGTTGTTTGCCGACGATACTTCGATCGCTTGTGCTGGATCTACAGTCGATGAGCTTAGCAAGAGTGCGTGTGACGCAGTCTCATTAGTTCAGAGATATTGCGATAAAAATGGGTTAATCCTTAATGAAGGTAAAACTGAATTACTTTATTTTTGTCTTAGAGATCTAAATAAAAGCCTGTTAGTAAAATTAAATAATCAAACCATTGAGCAGTCCCATGTTGTAAAGTTTCTGGGAGTTTTTATTGATTCTAAGCTGTCGTGGAGTCAGCAAATAGACTTTGTTCTGAAGAAGCTCGCTGTGTATTGTTTTGTCATTTGGCAGTTGCGCGATAAGATCGATATAAATCTTTTAAAGCTTTATTATTTTTCATATGTCCGCTCTTGCTTGAGTTACGGAATTTTGGTCTGGGGAGGTTGCTCTAGGGCTGACGAAATCTTTATTCAGCAAAAAAGAATAATTAGAACCATGACATTTAAAAGACGTACTTTTTCATGCCGTGAACTTTTTCCCCGGCTAGGTATTTTAACATTCCATTCCCTGTTTATATTGAATTGTCTGACTTATGCTAAGGCAAACTTGGACGTATTTTCCCTGACCCGTGAATCAAATGAACATTATCATTTCAGACAGAATTTTAATATTGATATACCACGTCATAGATTGTCTGTTGTGGCTCACAGTCCTTTAGTCCTACCAATTAAGTTATTTAATAAACTGCCACAAGGAATTAAGCAACTACATCATCCAAAAAAGTTTAATAAGTTAGTTAAAGGTATTCTACTTGAAAACGCTTTTTACTCCACTAATGAGTACCTTAAATTTAAATTTTGATTATTTATTCAATAATGTCCAAACTGATGGGATTGTGTATGTTTTTATTGTATGTATTTGTTTACCTGTTCATTTTAAATATTGTTTTATTTTTTATACCTATATATTATCAATGTATAATGACAATATCCTATACTACCTATACAGTAGTCAAAAGGAAATAAAGGATTTTTATTTTATTTATTTATTTTATTTATTTATATATAGGCTATCTCCCCCATATGTCTGCCTCGGCGTACCTAAACAAAATTTGTCCTTTTTTTCTACAAACAACAAGAAAAATGATTCGCAACGCGGATAAAAAGTACATTTTTTCTTGACTAATCCAAGAAAGATAAATTTCTGGACCCGAGGCAAACAAGTGGTAAGTACATTCTAATGATCGCCTGTGACACGGATATTTATAAAATAAAAAAGAACCGCAAAGAAAGCTTAATCTTTCGACTAAAACATTTTAAAAGAATATACCGCAAATGGTTCCTAAAAACATGCAACAATTTTCTTTAATATGAGTTTTCCACCAGTAGAAACTCTGAATCCTTAATCGCTTTCCTCCCGAAATATGATCTTGCTACTCCTGGACCCTTATTTAAGAAGGACAGAACATGTACTCAACAGTGTGCTCGACCAAAACAAATTCTTCATCGAAGAGTAACTAGAGTTGATATTAAATGTGATCAGAACGTTATCCTTGCGAAAAGCTCGCACAGCGTTTTAACGAGAGGAGCTTTTCCGAATTTTCATTTTCAGTTTTCATCCGGACGTTGCACTGAAAACATATGTTCGCGTTTTTTTAAAATGGAGGGTAAAAACCTCGCGTTTTCCGGTTGTTTTTTGATTATTTAAGTTTGCGTTTTTTTGTTGCTTTTATTTTGATTGTTTTTGACTTGATTTTTATTCTATGTGTTTGTGTTATGTTATAACACTGTTTGTAGATTTTACATTTTGATTTTTGAGAAGAATTTTTTAAAGGTAAGACTTTGGAAATATTATGTTTTAAATCTTTATATTTTGGATTATTTTTGAATTATTTAGATGTTTTATAAAAATGTATTTAATGTGTTTTGTATTGTGTGTAAGTATTATTAATATTAGTATTTTTTTTTAATAGATAAGTTACTGTAAAAGGTAAGTTTTCTCCAATATAAAGTAAATATTTAAAAAAAAGGAGACTGAACCTTTTTTAAATGATATACCTCATTTTTCTTCAGATTTTTAGATTCCTCATGAAATTCTACATCTATTTCATATAAAACATGCATATCTATGCACATTAGTGCACATGTCTCAAGTCGACAATTGTGGTGGCCATTCTAAACTCCGCAACATTCTCCTTTTTGTGGCTCATTTAAAAGTTCAGAGTTTCTGGATTGATTCAGATCACCTGACAGAGCGGCTCCTGCAAGAAATAATGAACCCGTTCATTTTGGGGCTTAATAATTTGGTGAAACAAAATTGTAAATATTCAGAATACTTTCGGAGATGTCCGAAAAAAAAAACGAAATTTTTAGTTTTGGTTTTAAATTTTTTGCGCCTTCATTTTTGACGTGGGAAAAAAATAAAAAACACTTTTTCTTAGCCGTTTTCTATGTTTTACAAGATGATATTATTAGTTTTCAAATTTGAAGTTTCGTTCTTTAGATACCAACCTCAAGTTAATTTTTTTCAATAAGGGAATTTTAAATACAGCTTTAGAAATTTAATACAATTTAGAGGTTTTTGAAATTTTAACGTATTGTCATTTGATCACACATTTTTTCAAATTTTCTTTTTATTTCATTACGGTCCTGAACACGCCAAATTTAAAAAAAATTTTGAATTGAGGAATATGTCCTTTTTACCTAAAAAGGCCTGATATTCAATATTTTGTAAGAAAAAAGAACCAAAGTCTCGACCTGAAATATTTCTCTGTGTGTATTGATTTTTATTACAAGTTTCGCCTGAAACTAGCATCATCAGACCTTATAAACAGTAAAAAAGTTTTGAAATTATTTTTTAAAACTAACAAGCGCATCACAGTAACATAACTAGACTATCACTCCCGTTACCTTTTTTCATTGGGGAGCATTAATTTTTTTTTGTCTTTTACAGTATTTCGGACTAGGTCTAAGGTGAAAATCATAGGACATATAATAAAATATTTAAAATTTTAATAAAAAATTGAATTACTTCTCATGCCTTAAAAGCTTTACTTCCTACTTATAGAGTATTGTTACTGTAAATCTTATTGAAATGATAAACGGCCTAACACCATTATTTCCTGTAATGTAATTTTAATATTTAAGTAATCCTAAAAATAATTGCCAGGGCCGAAATAGTAAATATTGGATTGAGTCGTCCGTTACTTTGTGATATTGCATATTAACAAAAAGATAATATGTGTAATTTTACTTTGTTATAATATCACTTTTTATTTACTGATTAGTTACTGCAGTTTCGTAGTATTACTACTACTGACTTTTTCTTCGAACTGAATTTTTTTCGAAATAGTAAAGAAATGATAATTTGAAATATTATAATGAAGTGTTATTTGATGACAAACCGTTCAAATTTTAAAAACCTCTAAATTGTAAATTCCAGGTCCGTATTAAAAAAAAATTGAGCTGAGGTTGATATCTAAACAACGACACGTAGTATTTGGAAACTAATAATGCCATAAAAAACGGATATGAGAAAGTGTTTTTTGTTTTTTCTCAAGTCAAAAATGAAGCCGCAAAAAAATTAAAACCCACAACTAAAAATTTCGTTTTTTTTTCGGATATCTCCGAAGGTATTTGTAATATTTACAATTTTCTTTTACCAAATTATTAAACCCTAAAATAGGCAACTTTGCCTCAATTTAACAATATTTGTATCTCTTACCGTTTTCGAGATCCTTTTGTACGCACACGAATTTGTAGCACTCTGTATATTAAATTAAACCAAGAACATTGCGTTCTCTTCGCCCGTATCCTGGCCATGTTTATTAAAAAAAAATTTTAAGTTTTGCCTCTTCAGATATTGGGTAGTGTCAGAACGTTATTTTTATATAAAACAATAATTTTCAATATTTTTTACAATACAAAGGAATTTACGAATTATTTTTAGAATTTTCTTGGACTGATATCTTTCTTTTAGTTTTTTTTTTGCATGAAATAACTTTCCCACACCATGTTTCCATTGGTGAAAAAAAAAACGGAATAATCTGCTTAGTTTTTTTGCAATTCGGGTTTAGATGAAACTCAATTTAATACGGCAGACTTTAGCACAGTCGAATCCACTTAACTCTCAAAATCTTTTCACAACTTCACATAAGAAATAAAATGTTAAAGGTCAAATATTCTCCCAATTGAAAAAGTTATTAGAGGAGAAGGTACAATTATGGGCTACCATTTTGTTTAATTGTTATATTTTACGTATTTTTGGTATAATTAACGGTATTTTTTTTTACCGCATGAGCAGGACCTTATTAACAATATGCTAACCGCTTGTCAATTTTTTATAAGTATTTTTGTTTATTTTTATTTTTTTAACTAGGCATGTCATAAGAGCACTCATTTAGAAAGTGACACAAATATGGGCTACTAGTAAAAACACTCAAAAATTTTAAGTTACACGTTTAATTATGAAATTAACAAACAGAAATAGTTACATGCGAGTTAGCGCTGCCTAGCGGGACTTCTGTAATTGTGAAGAATATCTTTACAGGTAATTTCCTCTTAACATTGTTTACTTATTTCTATAAGTTTGTTAGAGGTGCTGGTGTGCTCAAGAGTGTCTAACAACAACACAGATGGCGCTCCGTGCCACATCTTACTGGTGTGTCCCACCAAGTGCTGCCTAAGTAGCACATGATATGACGAAACGCGTCTAGAGATGGATCTGGCGAAACGAAAGGGAAAATTTTCATACATTTTAAAACCGAATGGCAAAAATCACAAACGTCCTCGTCCTTATCTGCACCTGCACATTCAACATGGCTCCACAAATTACACATCAAACATTGGAACCATAGTTCACCT
This sequence comes from Polydrusus cervinus, assembly GCA_935413205.1. NCBI lineage: Eukaryota > Metazoa > Arthropoda > Insecta > Coleoptera > Curculionidae > Polydrusus > Polydrusus cervinus. The sequence goes on from OW284514.1 coordinate 3,085,341, forward strand.
GTGTGGTCTTCAGAAAATTTACCTTCGCAAAATATGCATTCAGCATCTAAATCTTCAGGTTTTCTCTTTCCAGGAATATCATCCAGATCTAAGTCATCATCGTCTGGAATAAAATGTGTTTCCCCTTTACTGTCAGGTTCTTCTTTTGATTGCTGCTTTCTTCTCTTCTTAGCTGGTTTGTACAATGAGAATTTGTCAACTAATTGAGAAAAAACTTTCCTTTTTACAACTTTAACACTTGGTTTGTTTCTACTATATTATATATCCTCTGTATCCCACGCTTTTAGTTTTTTTGGACTAGAGGTTACTATAATTTTTTTGCGTGGCATTCTAAAACAAAACACAAAGTTTTCAATGTTGTTACAAATATGGGCTAGCCCATACTACAAGCGTAAGAGTAGCCCATATTATAAATAACCTTAAAAAAGTTAACTATTTGATAGATATTTTATATTAGATGTTTGTGCAGATTTAGAAACGTAATATGAAAGTACAAACCTTATGCTCAATATTGGTCAATAGAACAACATTTTACGATCAATAACTACTAAACTATCTCGGTTTATAACCACCACTGTAAAATGTCTAAACACTATAAAATAAAGAAGTTATCTTTAACAAAACTGCACCTGTGCAACTCAGATTCCTGTATTCAATAATCGGTAAGCCATGTTGAAACACATATAGTTTGCACGTTTAGTGACAAATGACACTACTTATACCAGAAATAATATCGTAGCCCATAATACTAGCCTAGCCCATAATTGCACCTTCTCCTCTATTATTACTATAAGATGCAAAAAAAAAAACAAAAAGTCTTTCATTAGAAGACAAAAACTTAAGGTCAAATTTCCAAAGAAAGACTTTCTGATTATTAAAAAAAATATATAAGTAGGTGTATGTTCGGTTAATATTTCCAAGTGTTCGCCACAAAAGTAATGTTAAAAGTGACAATGAAAAATAATTAATTTCGTCCTCAAATATCTTACTCAACATCAAAACTTTTAATGTAGGTAAGCTTTGTCACGAAGCTAAGTTAAGGTATTATTGTACGAATGCTAAGTGGTTCGCGTGTTATCTTTTGTGTTTCAACTAAAAAACGAAAAATAATCTTTTATTCTGGTTAAATCGAGGAATAATGAACTTTTTTAAGTGGAAATACTTTAAATTTTTTCGGTGTTATTGGGTCATTATAAAAAAAATTGGAAATATGAGAATTAATGGCTTAGTAGCTCTAGGTATCCGGTCTGTTTGTCTTTGAGAAAATAATTAAACAAAATACGCTATCTAATAAAAACACGCGAAACAACTTACCCACGTTACAATAATTCCAAGCAATAGCAGAAGCCGATCGCTCTGTGAACGACGCACTCCTACTTGACCGAAGTCTTGAGTCTGGTTTCATATAATCGGTCGCATGACTCGCAAATAAAAAAAATGCTCAGTTAATAGGATGACATACATCTCTTCTCATCTTATGTAAGCCAGTGACGTAGCCAGAAAATATGCTCAGAGGGGGGGGGGGGGCTCAGCGGGCGTAAGTAGGACATTTTTTTTTCTAGAAAGAGGGAGAGTCGGGACTAAATTCTATTTTATGATATTGTACCTAGCGAAGAAGGCGAAAAAGCGGCGCCGGCGAAAAGTTTTCGGGGCCACGTCCAAAGTTTGTTTAAAATTCACCTAACTACTATCAAATTTCGAAAATTAAATTATTACCTCTCCTTCCCTGCATGGTTGGATTAGATTTGTTTTTGTAAATGTTTTTTTTTGATTTTCCTAGCTGGCCATTTATAGAAAAAAACATTTTTTATATTTGTGAAAAATATGAATATGGGTGTCAATCCAAAATTTTAACATAAGACATTTTATATATGACATTAACCAGCATTTTTTGGGCTCGGTTTTTCATGATTAAAAATAAGGTAAACATCGCTCACCATGCCAAAATTGATGATTTTTTCAGAAATAATGTATTTTAGGAGCGTAGATCTAAGAGCAGTTTTTGGTGCAAATTCTTACGTTTTGAAATACTCCTTAAGTGCCGTTTTGTATATTCATATTAAAGCATTCTCGCTTCTTCCCGCACTATTTTTTTTTATTATAAATTATCACACTTCTTCCATAAAAAATGTTTCCATTAAAATTTTTACTTTAATTTTTCTCTTTAAAAATAAATACCTAATTGTATAATTGCATCATAAATCTATAACTAAAACGACATGCGTCCGAAACCTTAATCTCTATATAAAACAGGACTTTTAGAAGGAGAAGTTTAAGAACCAAACGTTTCATACAAAACCTTTGTAATCTAAGCCATGAATACAGTATTTAAAAATTTAAATTAAGAGTCCAAGCGTGAGACGAAAAATTAGGTTGCAATTAGACTTTAGACCCGAGCTTCTCGGGTCGGGGGGGGGGGGGGGGGGTCTTAAATATGCCACTGGCACTGGTGTGGACGATCGCAGCTAAAATTATTTAAAAAAAATCTTCAAATCGGTTGTATTACGGTTTAAGCTAAGTTCAGCGTTGTACCCAGCTCAAACTTCATTTTGACAACCACTTTAAATTCTCGTTGGTTGTCAAAATAAAACTTGAGCTTAGATCTACGTTGAACTAAGCTTACGCCGTATTTGTACAACCGGATCTTAATAAACAAATGCCATATCTGAAGTGTCAGTAGTTAGTAGCCACATCACTGATTATTGCCTAAGTTTAAAGTAAGAAAATATAAAATGCCGTTGGGGCCAAATTAAAAGCAAGAATCTTGTTCGGTTTTTATTCTCGACGGAGGCGGAAAAGTGTTTTTCCATTTTTTAAATCCTCTGAACACAGGCCGCGTCCGGTGAAAGATAATTTAAAACGTAATTGCTCTTTTGTAATAGCCTTAGGTTTTGTTTTAAATCTGCGAATAATTTTTTGAGAAAGAAAATGCAGCGATCTGCTTTATTCACAATTTTTTTGTTTCACAAATTATTAATGAATGGTGAAAAATGAATTCCTTTGAAACAATTATGTTGGGTTGCACAAAGATTTTTAACCAGAATTAACTAACCGGCAAGTTCGACTGAGACATAACTGACATTGACAGGCATTATGAACTCACAATCAAAGGTGCCTGATTAGTAAAAATTAAAAATTAAGGTAGCCGGGCCAGTATGACTGTGAAAAAATCATTTCTGTCAATTTCATGTATGTCAAGTCAAAGTTGCTGGTTAGTTAATTATTATTAAAACTCTTTGTGCAACGCGACATAAATGTCATAGTTTATTGTAATTTATTAAAACCTTCATTCTTCAAAATAAACCAATTTTTGAAAGAAAAATTTCCTTTCATTTTATCAGATTCATTCTTAGACGCTTTTCACCATATCATGGCTCATCAGTAAGTCAAGGATAGAGTGGTGTAACAATTTGATTAAAATTTTTTTTTAGTTTATTTTAAAATAATATTAGTTCAGAGAATCCAACCGCGCAAAAATTGGAAGTGTTAAATTGCGGTTATTATCGGCCCGAATTACAATAAAACTAAGCTAATTATTGAGTTTTTTTCGTTAATGGAAAGGTGGAATCTATGTGGATGTAGAAAAGTTCCTTAATGTAGAAAAAAAATCGAAGAAAAAAATATATTATGGGACACATAACAGATAAAATTTCTAAAGATATTCTGCACAAAAATCTTAATTTCAGCAGTTTGTGATAGAATTTACAGGTTCGTTATTTTCAGTTTATCATTTAAAAAATACATTTTGTTAAATAACTTTTAAATAACTGGGAAAATACACTTTAAATTGGACAAGGACATTTCTCTTATTGTATTCAATAAAAAATTTAAGCACATTTTTGGACTAAAATAAAGACGGAAGCGAAACCAACCACCTCGAAATTTACATGGAGAATCCCATGTGTCCTGTTCGGACGCACCACTCTGTATGTATAAGCCAGTGAAGTCATAGTATTGTAAAAAATATTGAACATTTTTTTTTAAATAAAAATAACTTTAGGACACTCCAAGAGTCCAAATTTAAAAAGTTTTTAAGGATTCATGGCCGGGATTCGAGCCAAGAGAACGCAATGTTTTTGGTCTAATTTAATTTATACATATTTGTCGACTGTTCTTTATGTTCGCGACTTCGCCCGCGTTGAATTCTCATAATATCTACATATAATCGTCACGAGCAAAATTGCAAATATATAAGCCAGTGAATAAATAATAACAATAATAAAAAAACGTGCGTCAATCAGATCACGTTCAGGCCGTTATTGTTCTAAAATGGACTTAAGTACTGATAGATCGTTCATTCAGTCCTTAAAATGTATTTATAATTATACGCCAAAATAAAATTAATAATACTGTTGCAAGTAATGTTGTTTTATTAAGGCTCTTACTTATTATAAAAAATTAATTATAGTCTTTTTGTGGACTTTGCATTTATTATATAATGAGGGTTTAGATTGACTCCAAAATAGTGTAAGTCGATGTATTTACCACTGAGCCATCCAGGGCCATAACCAGAAGTTCTTTTCGAAGAGGGTCGAAGGATCAAAAAAAAAATTTTACCGGGTGGTCAACTAAGAATGACCGCCGGCCATATCCCAGAAACTAGTAATCATACAGCATCCGGGTAAATTTTTTTATGACAAAAGTGCCCAAGAGAAAATGCTGGAAATTATTTTTAAGTTCTGCATTTTGCCGCAAGAGGGCGTAATTGAAAAGTAAATTTTAAAATTTTACATATCTCCGAAAATTCCACATTAAGGTATTTCTTTGATAACACCATTAAAAAGCTTAGACAATTATGCATCGTTTTGGTCTTATGCTCATTGGCGTACCGACTTTAATAAGAGGGGAAGAAGCTGTTTAAAGTGTAATCAGTTAAATCGCTGTAACTTTTAAACGACTTATCCGATTTTAGCAAACTCAAGATTGTTCGGAAAGTAACTTAATTATTTTAATTAGGAACGGTGTGCCTGAGGAGAAAAACGCAAGAGACCATTTTTATGCAGAATTGACCAGGCTAATTGGAAATAGTATCCACATGGAAAAATATCAGTAGCGTACCACTTTTTTTCTAAAAAATATATAATCGCTTAGTTTTAAAAATTATTCTATTGGCGATAACGCTGAAACGAACGGATCGAGCTGCGGTTTTAATATTTTATCTAGCAAATTTCATCTACTTTTTGATTATGGTATCATAATTATACCGTATGATTTATTTTTTCGGAGTAAAATAAAAAAATGTGTAATTATTGCAAATTGCACCCTCTAGCATTTTTTTTTGAGAACTATTATGGACAACTAAATACGATTGGTAAAAGTGCATACATTTCTCTTTCAAACAGTCTTTAGTTTGCTAAAATCGGATTGTTCGTTATAAAGTTACAACGATTTAACTGATTACACTTTCAACAGCTTCCCCCCCTCTTATTAAAGTGGGTACGCCAATGAGCATAAGACCAAAATGATGCATAATTGTCTAAGCTTTTTAATGGTGTTATCAAAGATATACCTTAATGTGGAATTTTCGGAGATATGTAAAATTTTAAAATTGACTTCAATTACGCCCTCTTGCGGCACAATGCGGAACTTAAAAATAATTTCCAGCATTTTCTCTTGTGCACTTTTGTCATAAAAAAATTTACCCGGATGCTGTACAATTACTAGTTTCTGAGATATGGCCGGCGGTCATTATTAGTTGACCACCCGGTACATAACATATTTTGTAATCAAAAAATAGCATAATATATCGGGAAAAAATAATGAATCTCTTATGGAACTAACGGTAATTTTATAGTAATTTTTCGCAGTGTAGAATAGATCTGTCGCAATAAAAGAGAAGCGCTTTTTCACTTATTTTATTATGTTGTCCATTTAGGAAATTTTAAAAATTGTAACCTAGGATTTACAATTTTTGTCCCTAATAATAAATTAGCAAAGTACGTCACGTTTTTGATAATGGGCTTCTTTACTAAATTTTCATTTTGACCTTAAATTAATTAAACCAATACTCTTTCCAATAAAAACATGCGAAACTTCTTACGATGTCACAATAAATTCAAGCAATGGCATCAGCTGATCGCTCTGTAAACGACTCTTGCTACCTAATTTATAGGTCTTGAGTCTGGTTTCCTGTTCCTTTGTCTATTTAAATTAACAAAAAACAAGAAACAAAGATAACAATATAATTGGCAGCACGACTAACAAATAAAAGCATTGCGCGGTTTATATTTTGGCGTACATCTCCTCACATCTTATGTTTTTAAACTTCCTGCTTTGACGCCGCGTTTTTAATTCTTTTTAAGAAGTTTTGTGATATACTAGGAAGAGTTTTATTATTAAAATTTATGTTCAATAGGTTTTAGTTCAGGATGTCAGTGTTAATTGAATTATTGAAAAAGAAAAACTTCTTTTTTATCAAATGTCTATACTACTAAACATTTCAGGAAAGGTTTTAGTAAAAAGCTTTCATAATAATTTCACAAACATTCTCCTTCCTTATAAAATAACAAAGCGTAGATATTTTGTCATAAATTAATTTAATATTCTACCACCAGCTGTTTACGCAAATACCCCTAATTTATTTAAATATGCATGTATATTCATAGAGATTTCCAGCATCTTTGAATGTATAAACTCATTACCGTTAAAGAGATTCAACCTTTGCTAATAGCGGTTGCGTTACCTTTGAACAGCCGTTTGTGATTATCTTTATTAGAGAGTTATTAGAAATTTCGTTATTGCCGGTGCGTATCTAATAATAACACAGAACGGAATACGGAACAAATAGGAACAAAACATTTATAAGATATCCTAAAATGGGTAGAAAATTATGGGTTTCTAGTATTATCACGGAGGCAGTAGGGGTTACTGATAAAAAGGGTATGTGGACTAGAACGCCTTTAAAAAAGTATGCTTTACTAGTGGATTAGCTAGCAGTAGTAAGGATACTATGAACCCTAAAAAACCATGGCCTTTACCAGTTTCCTCACAAAGTATGAATTAGCTAGTCTAAAATTGTATGGATTACTATAACAGGAAGCAAAAATAATGGTTTGCTAGCCCCTTAATATTACACTGTTAGTGGGGATTAGCTAGCAGTAGTAAAGATACTATAAACCCTAAGAAAGCATGGCTTTCACTAGTTACTCCACAAAGTGTGGATTAGCTAAGCCAAAACTGTATGGTTTAATAGATGGCTAATAAGGAACATACAAAAATGTGGATTAGCTAGTATCAAAATTGTAGACCCCAGAAATAATGGTTTCCTAGTTCCTACACATTACATAGTTAGTGTGGATTAGCTAGTAGTAGTAATAAATCTACGAGCCCCTAAAAACGTGTGGGTTTTACTAGTTCTAGCAATGATGAATGCTAATGGTCTTACAAACCTTTGTTTGCTAATTCCAATGCAAAGTATGGATTAGCTAGTGGCCCCTAAAAATGTATAGGTCACAGGAACCCATGGATTAACTAGTTATAATGCAAAGTATGGATTAGCTAAAGGCCCCTAAAAAAGTATAGGTCACAAGAACCTATGGATTAACTAGTTATAATGCAAAGTATGGATTAGCTAGTGGCCCCTAAAAAAGTATAGATCACAAGAATCTATGGATTAACTAGTTATAATGCAAAGTATGGATTAGCTAGTGGCCCCTAAAAAAGTATAGGTCACAAGAACCTATAGATTAACTAGTTATAATGCAAAGTATGGATTATCTAGTGGCCCCTAAAATGTATAGGTGACAAAAATCTATGGGTTGACCAGTTCCACCGCAATGTATGGATTAGCTGGTAGCCCCTAAAATGTATAAGTCACAATACCCCATAGGTTTACTAGTTCCAATAACAACATTACTATGACATGACTATTTTATATTTTTGGGTAAGCATTTAATTAGTATCTCGAGACTCCATTGAAATTTAAACAAAGCAACCTTAATTTAATTTAATTAAACCTTTCAGTTCATAATATAAAATTCGTACTTCCCAAGTCTGATATTTTTTTCTTTCACATTACATTTTAATGAAATCTTTTGGGAATCTTACAGTTGACGTACAAAATAATTTCGTATGTTTCCACGGGAAAAATGGAAATTTAGTGTCTCGAAAAAAGCTTTGAGGGCTTTGAGGAATAAGTGCTTCAGTGAAGATTAAACAAACTTGATTACAAGACAATGTCAACGTACTAAAAAGACTTATAACATTTTGGGTAGATGTTACTTTAAAGAAATGATTTATATATATATTATGTATTTTGTATAGTATGTAACTTTGTGGATTTATAATTTGTTACACTATTTTTAAGAAATACAAGAAAAATAAATTTTAAACCACCTAAAACATGAAGCGAAACTTTACTATTGGTAGCATGCATTGGGAGAATAAACTCTCGATGGTAGCATGTCACCACCTGCAGACCGGTTTCGAACTCTGTTGTTCTCGTCATTACAAAGTACAATACCAAACGGTAGTTTATATACTAAAGCCTATGATATTAACGTTCTTGGGTTGTATTTAGAAGATGCTACTGTGCTGTATACTGCGTTGAGAGCGGGCCAAACGGAGTAGCGTAAAAAATACTTCTAGTATCTAAAACTTTTTCTGTCAGACAATAATTATTTTATTTTATGTTTTTTTTTTATTAGGTAAGGGACACCCTGTATGTGTAATAAAAACGCATTTATTATCATAATTTCAGGAAGCTATGTAGGTACCCTTATTTTCCCATGAAATAAAATGATGAGTAATATAAAACGTAATCTTGTTTCCTTACCTTTAATTCACTTGATGTTTATAGTGTAATAAAAAATGCCGGCTCTTTATTAGCCTTACATAAATATAGCGTTATGGTGCCTAATACCTAATACCGTATTAAAAAAAAACGTTTTAACTTTCAAGCTAATACAAACTTGCCCCGGTAAAATAAATTTGATATATTTAAGGAGTATTCGACCAATATTTCTAAATTCTTCTCCAAGATTAGCAGCTTCATCTGAAATTATATCTATATATACAGGGTGTCCCAGATAAGGATGCATTCTACAGGGATCTCGTAAACCATAGAAGATACAGAGATGGTTAAATTAGAAAAAAGTTGCCCCAAGGGCGTAGATATGGGGGGGGGGGGTAAAGGGGGCAATTACCCCCCCTCCCCCAGGACCATAATAATGAATGAAAAATGTAGTTTTTTTTTACATTATATTATGTAAGTTATTGTTTTGTCAAATTGCAAAAAAAATACTTTTGGAAAAAGAATTTGCAAAATTACTTTGGGTATTAAATTTTGCTTTTTGAATATTCTTGTGTAATGTTAATAAAAAAATTTGAGATCAAACACTAGCTTTACCCCCCCCCCCCCCCCCCCCTACTAAATTATTCTGCAACATTGTGTTTTTAAATTTAAAAACTCCAATGCGTTCCAAAGTCTTTGGGTAAAACCGAATTTTCGCGATTTCGTATTTATTTTTTCTGGCTCTCATTACTATTTTTTCTCCTTTAAAAATTGGTATAATTAGATTTTTAATCCGACGTTTCGTTTTGTCCAAACCATCATCAAGTTTGCTTTTTTAAGTACCTAGTCAGAAAATTTTATTTTAATATTTTTAAATTTCTCTCCTCCTTTATAATTCAAGGACGTCTCACACCTAGTATTAATAATACGTTTCGGACTTAAAAATTCATCATCAATAAGAATAAGTGTTAATGCATCATGTTTTGTTCTTATTGGGTATAACATGACAAAAATGACGTCAGACTCTTGTCCATTATTGCAGATTTTAATAATATCCTTAAAAAACAATTTAATGAAGGAATTTTAAAAAATTCTTCTTTTATCACCTTTCCACTTGAAATCCTTTAATTAAAACCGTTAAGCCAATAAAAATTTATTAAACCAGAAGTAATCTCTTCAGATTTAACTCAAGGGTTTAACCTCAGTAGAGGGAGATGATTCGTTCACCATCCACCATTTACACCAAGGCCTCTGCGCATGCCCAGACAGTGCGCAGGCGCGTGTCATATGTCATACGTCATCTGTCATGTCACACTCTTGGGCGTGAGCTATTTGGGCATTAGCTACTTGGGCGTTAGCTACTTTGGCACTAGCTACTTGGGCGTTAGCTACTTGGGCAATAGTATTCATTATAGGCTCCGTGTTTAGGATGACGTCATATTATGTTTAGGAAAAGATGGCGGCTGTCACCTGTCAATTAAGATATGTCAAGACCACCTGTCACTTGTCAAATGTTAAAATTGAAATCTAACACGTGGGTCGTGTTCAGGGTGACGTCATAAGTCGTTTAGAGAAAACCCAAAGTCGATCGGCTAGCTGGTTCGAGAGATATAGTTTTTTGCGATTAGGGCCCTTATGGCTAAAGGTGAAATGGGGAAATTTGACAAACGGGTATAAGATGAGTATACCCATCAGCTAGCGAAGAAATATTTCAAATATCTCAATTAATAACAGAGCTAGATGCATTAAACCATTAGGGCCTTAACACGATAAAGTCGTGCAAAGCACTGGCAATGCTTATTTCTTAGTAGGAATATACTTCGTATAATACGGTATCGTTAAGATTGCGTCATCTCCATTTCCTATATGAGACCAAGGTCAACTGCAGATCAGCTAAATGAACAGCTAAATGAACAGTGGAACAGCTAAATGAACAGTGGAACAGCTAAATGAACAGCTAAATGAACAGTGGAACAGCTAAATGAACAGTGGAACAGCTAAATAAACAGTGGAACAGTTAAATGAACAGCAGTTAAACGGATCAACAGCACATCGGGTCAAGGCGCGTTCTTCCTATGATAGCAGGAAAGGGGGGAAGAGGAGGAGGAGGAAAATCAATGATAGACGATAATTTCAGTAAAAACCTTTATTTCCCACTAATATTACAATAACTAATATATAACCTAATTAATATCTAACCTATTTAATATCTAAACTAATTATTTAAGAACAGTGACGTCACAAAAGATTGATTAAAGTATATTTAAACTTTTCGAACAGTTCCCACTAATGGTGAGTACTTTATAAGCTTATCATGAATAATAAGACAGTATGCGGTAGTATTTGCTGGAACATTTTCTTTCGTTTCAAACTCCAACCTGACATCAATAATCCCCGAATTTAATATTTCATTTTGTCGGGAACAATCAATCACAATTAGAGGAGCATTTGTTAAAAAGTCTTTTGGAGAGAACAGTGGTTCATTTTCTTTTTCGTAAAAACATTCTTGGAACTCTGAGTACATTTCATACAAAGAAGCAATTTGACCTTTAGAAACATCTAAATTTAAATTATCATACGGATACATTTCAGAATTTAAATAAAGTTTAACATTAAATACATTACAATGATCAAACAAACTACAGTTTTTAGCTATCTTATCCTTTCGGTCGGTTGAAAATCCTAAAATTACCCATCTGGGACGTTCTACTTGAATAGCATTCTTTATAGTCCAGGTATGCTGTTTAGCCGTTTGTAATGTAGGATATTCAGCTAGCTCCCAACTTCTAAAGCCGACATCTAATTCGGTGCCAGTTTCAATAATCTTTAGTAGATCCAATCGTTCCATATCAGATACCGAAATATGAGGCAGCTTCCAAACAATTTTATCTATTGTAACCCCCATATTCTCGGCTGCGTTAGAGTTGATAATTGCATTTTTATCAGTATGACTTCTTAATAAGACCAATTCATGCTTCACATTTATTAATATCTTCTGAAAATCCTCTGCAAATCCCAAAATCGTGCGTAGCGGAACACAAACATTAAATGAGCCGGTAGTTCTATCAACCACATCGCAAGTAAAATTATCATCAATGCTCCATCCGGCGTTCTTGTATTTCTTAAGTTCGTTTGCATTATACGAAACATATCCCTTCATTGAGGTGGCTATTCCAGGATTACGTACTGAATCCAGGATTCTACCCCCAATCTCAAATCGGATTTCTTCAAACAAGTGACAAAAGAAATTGTTTACAAATTTTGCTGTAGTTGAAACAGTTGAATCGTCTTGTTTTAAGAGTCTTCCTTCCAGATATATATGACTAGCATAAGGCAGTGTGTATATATCAGTTTGCTGAACAGGAATTCTTATTTCATCATTGTTGTTAAACGAGTTGGAATAAGGCAGATGACTGTGTCTTTCAATTTTTACTATTGAATTGTCAAAGACAAGAGATTCAGATACGTTTAGTATACTCATTATGTATTCCCTTGAGGGTATATCCTAATGATTTGAGATACTTGCTATTATCTGCTGACAATTTTTTAACTTCCTTAGAGGACTTTAAAAGCTGTTCGAAATTAATAAGTTTGTGACAATTATATTTCACAACCATTCTCTACAACGTATACTTAACTACTAAAAACATGTGCTTGTAACAAGTCTTATATAACTTTCTTTAAATGAAGCCTAATCGTAATGACTTCACCTCTAAGGTTTATTGCATCACCATCCTGATCAACAAGCTTTAATTCAATATTACTTATTAATCTGGTGTTAATTGGCATATAAATTACGTTTTGAGGAATTTCGATTATTTTAAATCCTGCGGGGACAGAGGGTGAAAATTCATGGATTGTATGAACTAGATTACTATTGTGATATGCTCCAGTAACAATATTACACTCTACTTTAATAACATTTACTTTAAGGATATTTACAGGTGTAGGAGATACATGTTTAGTACCAGCCTGCAGTTTCATATTGCGAAATCCTAACAAGTCTCCAATTGAACCCTTCTTGGAGAAATCTACGGTATGAGTACATTTAAGCTCACATTTTAGCGTGCTCGTATTTCCATTAAGGATTAGACCGCAATTAAAATCTGGGTCGATATTATTCTGCTGCTCAATTGCTTCTTGTAGGTAGTCATTTAGAGCTGATATTTCATACGATCCGACTGGAATTTCAAGTACAACATCACCCACATAAAATTTATTGTTATTTTCGTCTATATTGGGGATGGCGTTAAAAGTCTCCAAACTAATAAGTCCCATCACATAATCACTGTCATTATTTCTCAGATCCAATGGAGGGGAATAATAAGCTTTTAAGACAGAACTATTACCACTTAAGCAAAAGGTACTCATCTCGAAGGATTTTAGAGACAACTAATTCATTAACTTAGTTGTTATGATATTTATAAGGTGTAATGTAAAGCCCCAATCCACTCTTGTATTTCTTTAAATACAGACCACTGCCACTTTTTCCCAAAGCTATAGACTCCATAGTTTCGTTGTGCCTTTTGTCTTCCTCTAACTTTTGTTGAGCACTTTTTGCATCGTTAACAGCTTTTGCAATACCAGCAGCTCCACCACTTAATGCTCCCAATGCGCTAAGCCCGGCAAAAAGAGGAATCAAAGGTAGGAATCCTCCTGTTTTTGGGATCGGAATTACTCCTGTAGGAAGTACTTTTTCAACTCCTGCGAATGATTTTAAAGCCACTTGTGCTGCCGACAAAAGATCTTGGGGTTTTTCCTTAATAATAGCCTCTTGCGCTCTGTTTAGAGCGGATATAAAGGGAATCCCCTTGCCCCTTTTAGTAATCCGTTTTTTTACAACTTTATTCTTAAACTTCTGCATTGTAGACCAGTCAGTACAACAACCTTAGTAACACTAATGCTGTGGTATTAATGCGAATGTATATATGAACGTTAGTTAGGTATACTGTTCAGTTATCTAGTAGCAGTTGTGGAATCAACAGCTATTTTTACTGTTCATTGAATCATTTTGCTGTTATAATGCCATCAAGTCTTGCCGGTTTGGACCCTGATGTTCAAAAAAGAATAAAGGACGCTGCTAAAAGTATTAGAAAGAAATATCTGCAACTTAAAGCAGAACGAGAGGGAGAAAATGATAATCAGCAGATGGAAGATGAGGAGGAGCTTAAGAATACACGTACGGTTCAAACTGATCCTAAAATCATTAAACTTATTGATAAGCATTCTCAAACCGTTAAAGATTTATATAAATCACTAAAAGAAAACCGTTACGAAAGTGCTCGTGCATTGGAAACTTCATATCGTCCTCTGGCTAAAATGTTAACCAAGACAATTGAAAAATCTACTTCAGGCAAGCTGTTCACGCCTTTCAAAACCCATGCTTCACTAAAAAGACCAAAGAGTGAAATCAAACACTCTTCAACATTGGTTAAGAAACCTCGATATCCTTTAAATTTTAATACTCCTAATAAGAAAAAAGATCGCCACGATGAACAAAGACAGGAAGAAGAAGAAGATCATGATGATAATATGGAGATAGAAACTATTGAGATACCAGATAATGAATCATTTAATCAAACAATTAACTTTGATAATGACGATGCAAACACTACCATGTTTGAGTATAATCCTCGCGAAAGCTTTTTTTACGACGATGACTTTAGACTTGATCCTAATACCCAGCCAATTCAAGCCGATGCAATTCCTGAAGAATCGTTTGAAGAATACATGGAACAGTATGATGAACTACCTCGAGAATATATGAGAGGGCTAATACGTGATACGGATAATCAGTATGATCGTACTTATCTGAGGCATGATTATGAGACGGATCATTTGTATTTTGGTGATTCCGAACTTGAATTTAAAGGACCAGATATTGTTATCAAGGGACAAAATTTCAAAGGAACTCCTGGTCTTTATGAGCTTATGTTTAAAACTGTTCCTTTAAGGAATAAATTTACTGCTTTAGACGAGCGAGTCTTTGCAAAAATAATTTTACTAACAAATGCTCATAAAAGAAATTTCAATCCTGATATGCAAATAGCAGGAAATAAGGGTGCGAAATATACGCATATAATAAAGCCTCTCCTTGAAAAGGTTCGAGAAGACAGCGATGCTAGTCAAAAGGAACGAGATAAGCAGTTGCGAATTGTTAGGAAACAGCAATATCAAGGACATGGATTCAACCAACAGTCCCCGAATCGTTCCAATAACAACACTTCTGATACTTTTAAAGAATATTCCAATAATAAAACTGATTACGTGTATTGGGACGATCCAAATGAACTAGTTGATCGGCTTAGAAAAATATTAGCAAGTTCTGAAGTAGGTAATAATTCACACATTAACGAAATAATCAGTATAGAGGAAGAGTTGAGAGAGGCTGGAATAATAGAATAAATATATTGGATGTATGAAAATGTTATTAGTTTCAAGATGACTATCGATAAATTCGGTCGTAATCTGGCCCATCCGTATCACTTGTCTAGGAAGCTAAAGAAGAGTCCAGAAGTGGTACGAGAAGTACAAACAAAGCAGTTGTATGGTTTTATGCATATGACTCTGTCTGGTAACGTCGATTCATCGGGTAATTGTATGATTCATGGCCAGCCATTTTACAAATTTCCTCTCAAAAGTGGAACTATTGAATATGTAAATGTTCATCCTCAAGATGTACGCACTACAATCAACAAGCAACCATATACGATGTTACTGCTTAAGAAACTCAAATTTTCTGATAAAATATCATTTTCAACCAAATCAAATTCTACCGTGCTGTTTGTAGAATTTTTAATAAAGTATCCAATTGAATAATTAAAAATATTATTAGTTAGTATAATAATTCTTATTTACTTCCTCTCACCACTTAACTATTGTAGAGGGGAGGAATAGGGTTTAAAAGTGACTGATAGCGATTCATTAACGTTCACTTTTATTAGAAACGCCTAACAATCATGGCATTAAAACTAACGACAGAAAATTGGCAGAACAGTTTATTACGAGCTGTTAGAAAAATTGAAAATGATTTTAATAAAGAAATTAATTTAAATACAAAGTCTGTTATGGCAAGTAGTTCATCTTGGGCTATATATTATAATGAAGAAATAATGTATTATACACAAGGTGCAAAGTTGTGTAAAGATTATTACGAAGGAAAAGATTTGCTCAAATTATTAGAAGGACTTTTAGATAATGAGTTTTTTAAGCAGATGATATATTTAAAAAAATTTGTGCCTGAGGATCAAACGGATGCGTTGGAGCTAATTCGTTTAGCAGAATGTAGCATTGAGAATTTTGGTGAATACAGTAAAAATGGCATTGATAATTCGGACGAGGACAGTGATTAAATATGACCGATTATTCTTAAATAAGTAGTTTAGATATTAATTAGGTTAGATATTAATTAGGTTATATATTAGTTATTGTAATATTAGTGGGAAATAAAGGTTTTTACTGAAATTATCGTCTATCATTGATTTTCCTCCTCCTCCTCTTCCCCCCTTTCCTGCTATCATAGGAAGAACGCGCCTTGACCCGATGTGCTGTTGATCCGTTTAACTGCTGTTCATTTAACTGTTCCACTGTTTATTTAGCTGTTCCACTGTTCATTTAGCTGTTCCACTGTTCATTTAGCTGTTCATTTAGCTGTTCCACTGTTCATTTAGCTGTTCCACTGTTCATTTAGCTGTTCATTTAGCTGATCTGCAGTTGACCTTGGTCTCATATAGGAAATGGAGATGACGCAATCTTAACGATACCGTATTATACGAAGTATATTCCTACTAAGAAATAAGCATTGCCAGTGCTTTGCACGACTTTATCGTGTTAAGGCCCTAATGGTTTAATGCATCTAGCTCTGTTATTAATTGAGATATTTGAAATATTTCTTCGCTAGCTGATGGGTATACTCATCTTATACCCGTTTGTCAAATTTCCCCATTTCACCTTTAGCCATAAGGGCCCTAATCGCAAAAAACTATATCTCTCGAACCAGCTAGCCGATCGACTTTGGGTTTTCTCTAAACGACTTATGACGTCACCCTGAACACGACCCACGTGTTAGATTTTAATTTTAACATTTGACAAGTGACAGGTGGTCTTGACATATCTTAATTGACAGGTGACAGCCGCCATCTTTTCCTAAACATAATATGACGTCATCCTAAACACGGAGCCTATAATGAATACTATTGCCCAAGTAGCTAACGCCCAAGTAGCTAGTGCCAAAGTAGCTAACGCCCAAGTAGCTAATGCCCAAATAGCTCACGCCCAAGAGTGTGACATGACAGATGACGTATGACATATGACACGCGCCTGCGCACTGTCTGGGCATGCGCAGAGGCCTTGGTGTAAATGGTGGATGGTGAACGAATCATCTCCCTCTACTAACCTCGGTTAATTTAAGGCATCATCATATTAAATTTTTGGATTCTCTTTTAATACCCTCGTCGAAAACCGGGCCGTTCAAATCGTTATACAGAGTATAAAAAAGTCTTGAATATTGTAATTATTTCAAAAACTACTGACTATAATTTTTTTGAAATTTGGCATGTCTATATAAACTGCTGGACAATTGCAATTCGAGCAAGAAAAATTTCACCTAAATTTAACAGTTAATATTTTCTGAACCAGATACGATATCGACCTACCGTTTTAAATGGTTGACAGATTCATCCCCTGAGAAACAATTTTCAATATTGGATTTTCTTTAACTGTCAAAAAATTTTATATACAGGGTGTTAAAGAAGACGATGATTTTTGCCCCAATTTTAATGGCGTGTAACTTTCACATAATATTTTTAAGTTTTATCACACTACGCCAATTGAATCACTGGTTCATAGCAAAGAAAGTAATTTGTCAAATTTTTGATATCTGCTATATTTTAAGAAATACGGATTTTTTGGAAAACCTTGCTTTAATTCAACTTATTGGTAGCTAGATCTCACTGTGTATCGTGCAAACTTTGCGAGTGATTCTTATACCTTAAGAAAAGCTTGATTATGTTTAGTAACAATAGTTGTACGTAAATGTTATGATGAGCAGTGGCGTACTTATAAACATATATATGTCTATGGTTTATGAGTATAGTTTAAGAAAGTTAGAAATTAATAAATACATTTTTTCCAAAAATTAAATTAAAAAAATTATCTTTGTTAAAATTTTATAAACACACTGTATAATATACCTGTAGTGCGATATGAAAAACTAAAAAATAAGAAAAAATTGACCTAATCTAGGGGCGAGGACTTTCCAATATAAAGCAATCGTGAAAAATTGTGAGATATTCATAAACCACATATAAGTAGGTGTTTATAAGTACGCCACTGTACCTCATAACATTTAGGTACAACTATTGTTACTGAACATAATCAAGCTTTTCATAAGGTATAATAATCACTCGCAAAGTTTGCATGATACAATGCACAGTGAGATCTAGCTACCAATAAGTTAAAATAAAGCAAGGTTTTCCAAAAAAATTGATATTTCTTAAAATATAGCAGATATCAAAAGTTTGACAAATCACTTTCTTTGCTATGAACCAGTGATTCTATTGAAGTAGAGTGATAAAATTTAAAAATATTATTGTGAAAGTTACACGCTATTAAAATTGGAGCAAAAATTATTGTCTTCTTTAATACCCTGTATATAAAATTTTCTGACAGTTAAAGAAAATCCAACATTGACAAGTGTTTCCCAAAGGATGAATCTATTAACCATTTAAAACTGTAGGTCGATATCATATCTGGTTCAGAAAATATTAACTGTTAAATTTACGCGAAATTTTTCTTGTTCAAAAGCAATTGTCCAGCAGTTTAGATGCCTGCTTTCATAAATCAACAATACCTGTTAGAATATATACCAGACGAAAGAGTCAAAAGTCTAAAAAGAAGTCCGTAAAAAACTCTTCCAGTCCCAGAAGACCAACTCCACAAAGTCACAGCATACGAAAAACGAGAGTAGAAAATAGACTAAAAGTATTCTGCTCCTTAATCGTCTCAAAAGAAACACCGGATAGTCGTCCATAGAGCAAATTAATATGACTTTTCCCGGATATTAAATGATCCAACGTGATGCCGAGCATTTTTACTGGCCGATTCACTGGTTAACAAGATTTTTGTCCCAAGCGCAAAAATGTCTGATTTCAATATAATTTTGCATGCTGAAATCAATCATGTTTTCAGAATTTCTCCATCACCCTTAGTTTTTATGTTCCAGTATATGTGATTATTTACCTATAAAATGCACGCATAGGTCTGTACTATAAGAGTCATCTAACAAAAAACTTGTGTCAGGCATTGCTATTTTATTATTTGTGTATTGTAACAATAACTTGTTGTGACTAGAAATAACAAAGTGTGCTCTGTGTGTCACGCGGAACATGTCTTGGCTTGTTGAGACCTGCAAGCAGTTCCGAGTCTACATAACATTTATTGTTGTTTTAGTTATCGGCTAGAGCTCGGTGAATGAACATATACGCAGACTTTTTTAACGTTTTGAAGAATGTGCTGTGGTGCATGTTAAGCTATTGTAGTGTAACTCACCTGTAAAAATGCCAAGAAATTGTGTAAACCACCCGAACTCTTTTTGCTACATCTGCGGTGAATTGACATTTAAATCTCAAAAACGGTCTTTCACGCCTCTCGTTAATAAATGCTATGAACAGTATTTCAAGTGTAAAGTCGGCGATCAAGACAAAAGCTGGGCTCCCCATATTTGCTGTGTTACGTGTGTCAGACTTCTTACAGCGTGGGCAAAAGGTAAACGACATATGCCTTTTGCTATTCCCATGATTTCGAGGGAACCATCAGACCATATTACCGATTGCTATTTTTGTCTTACAAATATCAGTGGACGGAACTTCTAAATCCAAACATACTGTTAAAAATCCTCATATTCCATCTGCACTGAGACCAGTGCCGCACAGTCCGGAATTACCTGTGCCTGACCCCCCACAAAATATGACACCGAGCGACGATGAAACTGCCGATGACGAAGTAAACAACGAAAGTTTTTCAGCCGAAAATATTGATCTGGATCCAACATTTACACCAGATTCGTCTTCTTGTGCGCCGCATCTTCTAAGTCAAGAACTTAACGACCTTGTCCGCGATTTAAACTTGTCTAAGAAGCAAGCCGAACTTCTAGGTTCTAGATTAAAAGACTGGAATCTTCTACAGAGTGGCACAAAAGTTGCTTTTTATCGTAAGCGCCATGCAGAGTTTGAAGAATTCTTCTCTATGGAAGACGGGCTTGTATTTTGTAATGATGTATGCTCTGTTATGAAGGCACTTGGGCATGACTATGATACAAATGAGTGGCGTTTGTTCATTGACTCTTCCAAATCAAGCTTGAAAGCGGTACTACTCCACAATGGAAATAAGTTCCCCTCTGTTCCTTTGGCTCATGCAGGTAACATGAAAGAATCATATGACAACATGAAGCTTCTTTTGGAAAAAATTAAATATATAGACTTTAAGTGGAATATTTGTGGTGATTTGAAAGTTGTTTCACTTTTGCTCGGCATGCAACTCGGTTATACAAAGTATTGTTGTTTCCTATGCGAATGGGACAGTCGAGATAGGAAAAATCACTATGAAAAGAAAGAGTGGCCTAAACGAACTTCCCTGACACCAGGAAATAAGAATGTCAGTGGTATCCCACTTGTTGATCCCCAAAAAATTTATTTACCACCTTTGCACATTAAGCTTGGGTTAATGAAGAATTTTGTTAAAGGTATGGATAAAACTAACAGTGCGTTTGCATATGTGAGAAGTAAGTTCCCTAAAATCAGTGATGCCAAGATAAAGGAAGGTATTTTTGTGGGACCTCAGATCAGAGAGCTACTTCGAGATGAAAACTTTAGTGACGCTCTGAATGGAGTTGAAAAAGCAGCATGGTTTTCTTTCAAGGACATTTGCAACGGCTTCTTGGGAAATCGTAAATCCGAAAATTACGTAGAGAATGTTAACAATTTATTGGTCTCAGCCATGGGTTGCAACATGAGTCTAAAAATACACTTTCTTCATTCACACTTGGACTTTTTTCCGAAAAACCTTGGAGCAGTAAGTGACGAACATGGCGAGCGATTTCACCAGGACATTCTGGACATGGAGGAGAGATACCAAGGCAAATGGAGCCCCGCTATGTTGGCAGACTATTGCTGGACGCTGAAGAGAGATGTTTCTGATGCAAAGTACAGTCGAAAGTCATATATGACCACATTTTCTAAGTAAATATATCACTTTGTACTTTATTTTTTCATAACTTATACCCATATTATAATATATACGTTCACAAAAATTTATTGCTTTGTCACTTTAAAACCCTGCGTGATGGAAAAATTCTGAAAACATTTATGAAATATGTTTAAAAAGTACTACCAAGTACACCCACTTCAGCTCGTGGGACAAAAAAAATCTTAAATTTTGTTGACCAGTGATTATCAGGCCTTGCAAAACCAAAAAATTTAACGTTGTCTCTGTATTACATTTGAAAAAATTTAATGCAAACCACATATTGACCATAGTCATAGCATTCTGCATACCATTCTTTAGATTATATGCCTTTCGGCAGGTTACAATAATGATGGAATCGTCTGCATAGAGTGAGCATTTAAAGGGATGCATATATGATTAAAAAATCATTCCTATTTTATGAACCGCAGCGGTCCGAGGACGGACCCCTGTGACACACCGTACTGCACTTCAGAACGATGTGATTTGAAGTCTTACAGCTTACAGGAATTTAGAAGACGTGCTTGGATATTTCCTAGCTAATGCTAGTATTAGCTAGGAAATATTATTTTGAATATCTAATAAAGTAGCATTTGTTCAACTTTTTCATATTTGAGGGTTTTTTGAATTTTGAACTTGTCTTTATTTATATTTAAATCACAACGTTTCAACTGGTAAGTATCTCCAGTCGTCTTCAGGTGAATACTAAGTTCCTGTTACTTTATTTAAAATTTGTTATCCATGTCATTTTGACAGCTAAATCCATCAAACCCTTTAACGTCAAATTTGTGTTTTAATGGACCATTTTACTCTTTAATAATATACGGAATGTTGGATTTAAAATGAAACTGTCCATTTTATTCGTTTTCACGAAGTCAGCTACAGGCGGAAAACTAAGGAAATTCAGACGATTTATTCGGTGGGTTGTCAACACCGGTAAATTAAACAAAAACCGCGATTCGGGGTGCTTTTGTTTCAATGAGATTGGTTTCGATGCAGAAGCTGCCGAGATTTTTCGCATTAAGAATTTTGAATTGCTTTAATTTGGGGTCTTTCTTTCAGGGTACATTTAGAAATGGCATTGATAAATCAGTTCAACCTAAGAGGTCTTAAAAAAAGCTTTATTCTTTAAAATAAAAATATATTTTGTTTCCGCCCTTTCGTGCGCCGGATGCACTTACTCCAGGTTTGGCCGTTGTGCTTTTTCTGTTTAGTTGTTATACCTACTCCGTGATCCCAGTTCCTTGCACTAGTTTGTGTAGATCAGCTGGGGAGAGGGTAAGGATGTCCTCTGGTTCCAGGTTTGGTTGCCCGAATATTTGTTGCTTCTTCCGATCTAGTGACTCGCAATGGCAAACTATGTGCTATACAGTTTCCCTGTCTTGTCCGCAAAATCTGCAGTCAAGGCCTCCATTGTACAGTTGTATTCTGTGCAAATGGTTCTTAACAGCCATGTGTCCTATCAGAATTCCTGTAATGGTTTTCAGCTGGTTCCTGTTCATTTGGAGCATTTGTTTCGTAAGTCTTGGGTCTGGATCCCCAATGAAGCTTTTGTAGGTGGTGTAATCCCTGTCTGTTGCTCTAGTGGATTTTGTGTTCATTCCTGATCCATCCTTATGTCATCTCGTACTGTGCACCTTGGTACTCCGAGTGCCGGTTCTGGACCAATGAATGTATTTTCTGAGCCTTTTTTTGCATAAAAAAATTATAGTGAATTCACTAAAATATTGGTGGCGGTACCGACAAGCAAATCTTAAGCGATTAGGATAATTTAATAGTTTCATCATCTAATTAATGATCATTTTAATTGCTCTTAACCAAAATAACTTTGTCTATTTATAGATATCCTGTCTATGGAAACATAATCCAATAAGGGCATCCTTTTACGAGTATTTTAATAACCTTGACTTATGATCGCCAATTTCTACAGTCTGCTCGTTGATACCATTTCGGCAATTCATTTCGCAGAAATTTTCATTGCGATTTATTTTGGCGGTTTAAATAAAGGTATACCAACGGCAACTCACAGTCTAAAAACTTTATAGCATATTTTTCTGCTGTCCGAATAATGGATTCCAATAGATAGCATATCATTGAGGAGCACCCTATATATAATATTGAATATGTTACAGGTGAATTGTGAGATTTGCGGACGTTTTCGTAAATAAATATTCATCTGTAAAATCAAATATTTGAATCAATTATTGTTATTTTATTTCCATATTAAAAAATACTTGCCTTCAATCATTATCATTTAGGAAACATGATTATGGTTTGGTGAAAAGTACAACTATTTGTTTATAATATTATCCTAATGCTATAATAATACCGATAAACATTATCACTGCGTAAGTAAATAAAATAAAAATGATAGTTTCTTATTTTGGGCGTTCGTCCCCCTATCGGCAGAACTCATAACAGTATATTAGCAAAATAACAATAATAGAAACACTGATCTTCTTATCTATTATACGCACACCATACCGATTTTGATGATTTTTTAGGAAACATGTATTTTGGCTCGTAGATTACGAATCCGAAATTTGTCGGAAAAACTTGGTTTTCGAGATATTTCCTCCTTAAGTTTCGATTTTTCACGTATTGTTTACACATAGTTTGGTAAGAATATTTACCATTTTTCGGTTAACTCTCACTACTTTTTATGTAACACATATACAGGGTGTTTTTTAATTGAATGCCGATACTTAAGGTTGTGAATCCTTGGGTGATTTTAAGAAGAAAAGTTAATATTAACATGTGTCCTAAAGCTCTTCATTTTTGAGCTACAGGGTATATAACTTTTTATCATAATTATTATATCACTCTTAGATATTTTTATGAAATTTTGTACACACCTCTTAATCATTAAGGAGCATTTTTTGACTCAAAAGTTTTTTTTTAATTTTTACCAGTGACGTCCGTACGGAGTTTGAACTAAATATTTTTAAAGAAAAAAATGGTACGCCACTGATTTTTTTTAAAACCAAACTTGTATTTAAAATCCTCATTTATTTTGGAACAAATTTGGTCCATAGACTTACTATGTAGGGGAGAGTTGGATAAAACCGGGTAGGTTGATAAAACCGGGTACCGCCTAATTCGTCTAAATTTGTGGTGCCATCTATCGAACGGTGGGTAAATTAGTGTCGTTAAACCGCCTAGAGTCGCGTGTGTTCATTTCTATATCATTTGAGTACAACGTGGTGGAGCAGGAAGACCTTTAGTGTATTTCGGTGTACCAAACTCGATTTTTAAGGTAGGTTTATAGTCCTTTTTTTCCTCTACTGAATAACTAATGACCGCTTTAAAATTTATTGTATGTAACCTAATACATTACCTATAATTTGATCAAAAATTTTGAATATTATCTCATAACCTAAAATTTTTACATACTATTTAATGTCTTGTTTACGAGTTCGACAAAACCGGGTAGTGCTGGTTGTTACAAAATCGGGTACCCGATTTTATCATACCTGTTGTTACTTCTACTTATTGCAGCGTTTTTTAATGTTTTTAGTGAACTTTAACATGTCGCGTTATAAAAGAAAAACTACTCGTCAGTCATGGGATTCAGAAAGCATGAAAAATGCAATAATTGAAGTCCTAGAGCATAGGATGGGATATAAAAAGGCCTCTCAAAGTTTTAATGTTCCCCAATCAACATTAGAAGATCGTGTCAAAAAAGCAAGAAATAGTAACTCTGTTGAAGAAGCTAGTAAGAAAGGTACAAATTACCTTGAATTTAATTCAGTTTTTTTATTTTAAATAAAGCGTTTTTTATATTAAAACACAATTGGGTTTGTGTTAAGTGTAATGTTTGGGGTTTTTTAGGTCTGGGTCGATACAAGACTGTGTTTAGCGTTGCCCAAGAAGATGAGCTAGTTTCGCATATTTTACAAATGGAAAGTAGACTATTCGGATTTACTTTATCAGAACTAAGAATTCTTGCTTACGAACTAGCCGTACAGAATAACATCACCCACAATTTTAATAAAGAAAAGAAAATGGCTGGGAAGTGTTGGCTTTATTCGTTTTTGTCGCGACATCCAAAACTTCGATTGAGAACTCCAGAAGCTACTTCAATTGGACGAGCTATAGGATTTAACCGAGCAGCAGTAGAAAAGTTTTTTACTCTATTAACACAAGATTATGACCAACACAAGTTTCCTCCTGAGCGCATATGGAATGTTGATGAAACGGGAATTACCACTGTCCCCAACAAGCAGTCTAAAGTTATTTCTATGAGAGGATGATGATGTAGATGAAGTTTTTATTTGCGACTTTTGTTCATAGATTTTTGATTTTTTGTTCATATAAATAAATATTTTATTTTCTCCCTATTGACCTTTTTACATGGTATTTAAGTTACTACCCGGTTTTATCATACCGGTTGGACAAAATCGGGTATTTTGCAGTATTTTCATAATAATAATAATAAAAAAAAATATAGGAATATTTATAAAAATTGACATTGGTATATCAAACTTAACTCATCTGGGAATATTTCAATCTACAACCAAAGGTTTGATACTCTAAAATACCACGAGAAACAGTCAGTTTTTGAAGTGATACCCGATTTTGTCCAACTCTCCCCTACCCTTTTTGCATAAAAAAATAAAAACAAAAAAACAATTTTTTTCCTCGTTTCATTGAGACTGCTTTTGATGTTTTGTTGAAATTTGTAGCTCAAAAATGAATAAGCTTTAGGACATACGTTAATATTAACTTTTCTTCCTAAAATCACCCAAGGATTCACAACCTTAAGTATCGGCACTCAATTAAAAAACACCCTGTATACTAACCTTAAGTGTTCAGATATCAGCGGAAACAAACTCATTTCACAGAGAAATCGTGCATTTACCTTCTTGAAATTAGGATTTTTCACTATTTCCACATCCAAACTACTTTTTGACAACGAGCGATGCTGATTGGTCAACGAGATTAGGGTAAGTTTTAGATTTTTGTTTTATTATTTAGTGCGAAATTTTTAAAGTTTGGATGAAACATAGTATTAGGAGCTTTATTTCCTTATTTTGTTTTTAAATAACGCTCCTCCATTTATATCTTTAAGTTTAGATTTTTTAGAAGTGCTGCGTTTATTTTTTTCTAAAAGATAAATTTTACCCAATTTATTATATTGCCAAATGCCTATTTACCTTTAAGATCCAATTTAACTTAAACTAATGAAGGACAACACCTAAATTAAAAAAGGCAAGAACACCAGAACAAAACAAGAGAAAAAAAAATTCAACGCGCCCGCTATGATTTACTCAAATTTAAAAAATTTCGAACTAAATAATACCAACAAAAAAATCTAAAACTTACCGTAACCTCGTTTGATCGAATGAGAAGGCTTAATCAGCCTTAACTAGAACTCAGGAGCAGCCAAGCTGCCTACCTCTCATGTGTCGAATAAATCACCGACAACAATGAGCTAAGGAGTCTAGAGGATCAATATGATAACTGGACATCGAACGTGTCACATTGCCAAGCCAGATCACTGATAAGCACCCAGAATCAGAAACAAGGATGACCTCACATTTCATTTTAAGTGAGGCAAGGAATGTTAACATCAAATTAAATGACAGGCTAGCCATGGTACCATCACAAACCCGATGGACGTACCTATCGGTAAACGATTCGTTTATTGGTAGCTATCCACGGCATCGAGCGTCCGGGGTTTGCACGCTGTGCACCCCTTCGTCTATTACCCGCTGTCCCCTCACCTTGTCAGTGGGGAATGGCAGTTTACGGAGGTTTTAGACTCACTGCTAACAACGGTATGCCCTGTCTTCTTCCGTTAACATCTCAATCCTTTCGTTGTTTCGTCCTACTGGGACTCATCAGAGACGCGCGACCATCCTGAGGCCGCGGCCCGCAAAGGGTCTGCGCCTATGGATGGTCAATCGTCTGACAAATGGTGTTATTCATCATCGTCATGGAAGGTATCAGTCTCCACACTCACGGACCTCCCTTCAAGGATCCGGACTGGGTCGGCTTTTGGTGAGCTTAGTTAAAGCCAATAGTTGGTCTCGAAAGGTCCGTGAGTGTGGAGACTGATACCTTCCATGACGATGATGAATAACGCCAGTTGTCAGACGATTGACCATCCATAGGCGCAGACCCTTTGCGGGCCGCGGCCTCAGGATGGTCGCGCGTCTCTGATGAGTCCCAGTAGGACGAAACAACGAAAGGATTGAGATGTTAACGGAAGAAGACAGGGCATACCGTTGTTAGCAGTGAGTCTAAAACCTCCGTAAACTGCCATTCCCCACTGACAAGGTGAGGGGACAGCGGGTAATAGACGAAGGGGTGCACAGCGTGCAAACCCCGGACGCTCGATGCCGTGGATAGCTACCAATAAACGAATCGTTTACCGATAGGTACGTCCATCGGGTTTGTGATGGTACCATGGCTAGCCTGTCATTTAATTTGATGTTAACATTCCTTGCCTCACTTAAAATGAAATGTGAGGTCATCCTTGTTTCTGATTCTGGGTGCTTATCAGTGATCTGGCTTGGCAATGTGACACGTTCGATGTCCAGTTATCATATTGATCCTCTAGACTCCTTAGCTCATTGTTGTCGGTGATTTATTCGACACATGAGAGGTAGGCAGCTTGGCTGCTCCTGAGTTCTAGTTAAGGCTGATTAAGCCTTCTCATTCGATCAAATTGGACCACCCAAGGGCGGGTTAAGCCCTCAAGCATCGTTCGTTACGTCAATCACATGCCTGTCGTCTTGGTTGTTTCCAGTCCACCCTCACGCATCCCCCGGGGGGTCCGGGACTTGGGAACCCGGATGTTCGTTTATGGCTGGGGGTGTGGAGCTCATGTCACAAAGTCGTCTGTTGCCAAGGAGCAACCGGCGGTTGTCTGGTGCCGAGAGGGGAATCACCCCTGCACTCTCGATCGTGCAACACTACAATCTTTGTAGTCCTTGCCCAGAGTTCCACAGGTCCTTTACCTGGCTCACCGTTTTCTGTCCTTGCGACAGTCGAGCTAGGCTGCCGCTGAACGAACAAACTGGGTTCTCTTTCGAGACAACTATTGGCTTTAACTAAGCTCACCAAAAGCCGACCCAGTCCGGATCCTTGAAGGGAGGTCCGTGAGTGTGGAGACTGATACCTTCCATGACGATGATGAATAACACCATTTGTCAGACGATTGACCATCCATAGGCGCAGACCCTTTGTGGGCCGCGGCCTCAGGATGGTCGCGCGTCTCTGATGAGTCCCAGTAGGACGAAACAACGAAAGGATTGAGATGTTAACGGAAGAAGACAGGGCATACCGTTGTTAGCAGTGAGTCTAAAACCTCCGTAAACTGCCATTCCCCACTGACAAGGTGAGGGGACAGCGGGTAATAGACGAAGGGGTGCACAGCGTGCAAACCCCGGACGCTCGATGCCGTGGATAGCTACCAATAAACGAATCGTTTACCGATAGGTACGTCCATCGGGTTTGTGATGGTACCATGGCTAGCCTGTCATTTAATTTGATGTTAACATTCCTTGCCTCACTTAAAATGAAATGTGAGGTCATCCTTGTTTCTGATTCTGGGTGCTTATCAGTGATCTGGCTTGGCAATGTGACACGTTCGATGTCCAGTTATCTTACCGTAACCTCGTTGACCAATGACCAATCAGTATCGCTCGCTGTCAAAAAGTAGTTTGGATGTGAAAATAGCGGAACATCCTTGTTTCAAGAAGGAAAATACGCGTCTTTTATATGAAATGTATTTGTTTTCGCTGATATCTAAACACTTTAAGTTAGTTTAGTATATATTCTGTGTTACATAAAATTAATGAGAGTTTACTGAAAACATGGTAAAAATTCTTAGCCAACGCAATGTAAATAAACTAGTGACAAATCGTAATTTAAGAAGGAAATATCTCGAAAACTAAGCTTTTCCGACAAATTTAGGATTCGTAATCTACGCGTTAAAATACGTCTATCCTGAAAAAATCATCAAATTTGGCGTGGTGTGCATATATTAGATATTTAGCAAAAAACTTTCTTATAATATTAGGAATATGGTCGAAAATTTACATAACATTTAAAAGTATAATTGTTTTTACCTTACTATGTGCACAATTTATAAAACTATGACGCGCACATTTTCCAGATTGTCCACGGTCTAAAGACACCTAAAGTTACTTTTTTAAGGTACTAACGTTCATAGTTTTTCTTGTGAAAGCAGCCCACTATAGTGGAGCTGATCGAAAGAGAAGGCTTAATCATTCTTAACTAGAACTCAGGAGCAGCCAAGCTGCCTATACTGCTGATCAGTGATCTGGCTTGGCAATGTGACACGTTCGATGTCCAGTTATCTTATAGTGGAGCTGTTAAGATAAAGGATAAAGTAAACTTACAACCTTCTCCACACAATTTTTATTTGTAGTAGCCCAACTAGCCCCAAAACATGTACACCAATTTCATCCTTTTAAACCCTTTCTAGGGTACTACAAATAAAAATTGTGTGGAGAAGATTACGAGTTTACCGTATCCTATTTCTGATATTCTTTATTTCGACTCGTACATAAAAAAAACAGAATACATTTTCCAAAAGGATTACGTGTAAAGTAGCACGTTTCCACGAAATCAGCTTCAGGCGGAAAACGAAGGGAAATAAAGCGATTACATTGAAAAATAAAAAAAAGAGGGCTGTCCGTGTTGATTTTTGAATTTGCACATTCCCATAACTTTACTCAAAAACTATTAAAATGGTCGACTTAATTTATTTGAGACGCCACATCTCACATTAAGTGTGTAAATATAATGATGGTTAACCGTGCTGGAACATTTTGTATGTACCTATTTTATTAGTAAGTTATTTTAAACATCCTGTATGCTGATTTCTGAATGCTGATCTATACCCCTCATCGAACCCTCAGAAGCAGCTTTCCGAATCCTTTTTTAAAGGGATTTATCGCCCTCTTAAGGTATACACGAAATAATCTTCCAAGGTTTTATGCAATTTAAAAAGAATTTTTTATTAAATTTAAAAAAGGTTTTCTTACAAAGGAAGGTCGGTTCTTGACGTACAAATCACATTGAGTTGGTTAATATTTTGGGCGAAAGATTTAGACGGATAAAACCTCTTTTAGTTCGAAATGTTGTATTACAGAGATGGGCAAAAGTCTCGACCAGTTTTGGCTTTATTTGTGACATGTAATGATATGATATGATTTAATATAAAGGATTTAAGTTATATTTTTAAATTATTCTCCAAGATTATCAGCTCAATGCGAAATCATATAATTATATATACAGTGTGTCCACGGATAAAGTTTGGAAAAGGAAATTTTTTTTTATTAGTATCTGGGTATTGAAGAAAAAGTCATTGCCTATAAAAACGTCTGCTTGTGCTGAAACTACAATTTCGAATATCAGATTTAAGATAACTATATAGGGTTGGACAGAACAAATATTTTTAATTTTTTATAATTTATGATTGAATAAATTAAAGAAATATGATATGTATTAATAAAAATACTTTAAAAGTGGACACAGAAAAATAGTTTTCTAACAACAAAATCGTTATTCGGCCAGATATACAATCATATTCTAAGTAAGAAGGCAACAATAACTGTTTGTTTTTACGTAAATTTATTTTAAACGGAATCCAAAAAACTAAAAATATTTTTTCTGACGAACCCTGTATAGCAAATATGATATTCGAAATTGTAGTTTCAGCACAAGCAGACGTTTTTATAAAGAATGACTTTTTATTCTATACCTACTAATAAAAAAGTATTTTCTCTTCCAAACTCTATCCGTGGACATACTGTATATTAAATTAGTCCAAAAACATTGCGTTCTCTTGGCCCGAATACTGGCCATGTTTATTAACGTATTTTTTAATTTTACGGTATTGGAGTTTTTTTACAATACAATGAAGTTTAGTAATTATTCTTAGGGTTTTCATTGCCTTATATCTTTTTCCTCGAACTCTTTTTCTGCATGAAAATAACTTTCCCACACTCATATAGATACCACCGTTCCATTGGTGAAAAAAACGCAATAATTTGATTATTCGCCCCAAGAACGACAATTTTTTTACTAATGCAATTTTGCAAAAATCTCTGTTATCATTTTGTCTAATAAAATTTTACTCGAGGGTAAGAAAGTGTCGCTTTCTTTCTTTTTTTCCCGCCCCACCTTTTAGTTTTAGAACAAAAAACCGAGATAGACCATCACATTTTACTGTAAAAACAGAGCCTTTAAAAGCTTTGAAAAATAAAAGAAGACTTTATTTGCTGTTTGAATTTGCATGTTTTAAAATACACTCTACACAATTTCACACATTCTCTAATTTTCCTTTCTCTTAAATTCGCTTCGCTAAAAGAAAATTTTATTCGGAGGAAACAAATTGTAATTTGGGTGAAATGAAATATAAATCCGTTTTGAACAAAAATGTTTTATCTTATTTTAACACCTGTATTTTTTTTGACTGAAAGGTAAAACGTAATAAATATAATAACATAAAAAGTACACGTCTTATAAAGCATCATTTTACAGCTCGCATCCATGTCACCGTCCAAGTCACTTTATAAAACATGTACTTTATACATATTTAAAAAGAAAATACGCTTTTCAAATTTTTGTAAATTTTTATACTTACGTTTTTTGGTTGGTATTACTATTCTTCTTCTTGAAGTGCCTTCTCCATTCAATGAAGATCGGCAACAATTCTGGCAAATTCGGCTCTGTCCTGGGCTCTTCTCAACAGGGAGTTTGAGTCTAAGCCTGTCCAATCCCTTATGTTTTTCAGCCAAGAGCACTGTCTACGTCCAGGACCACGCTTTCCCTCAATCTTGCCCTCCATAATCAGTTGTAGGAATCTGTATTTGTCCTGTCTCATGACATGGCCAAGGTAAGCGGTCTTTCGCTTTTTTATGGTCTCGAGGATTGTTCGGTCTTTGTTCATCCTATGTAAGACCTCTTGATTAGTGGTATGATCGGTCCATGGAATACGCAGCATTCTGCGGTACACCCACATCTCAAATGCTTCCAGCTTGTTGATGCCGCTGACTTTCAGCGTCCAGGTCTCGACTCCATACAGTAACGTGGAATACACATAACATCAAACGAAGTTAAATCTTATGTTTAAGTTGAGTGTTCTGTCCGTTAATAGGTTCCGCATTTTAATAAAGTTAGCTCTCGCTTGCTCTATGCGGGATCTTATTTCTATCTCAGGATCCAGGTCCTCGCTGATCCAACTTCCCAGATATTTAAATTTAGTGACCTGCTCTATAGGTGTTCCGTATATATTTATGTTGGGATGGTTGTTTGGGTTGCGGCTTATTTGCATGATCTTCTTTTTTGAGATATTAATCTTCAGTCCCATTTCGTCCCCGGAAGCCGATATGCTGTCGATTAGGCGTTGCAGCCCTTCAGGACTGTCCGCAATTATCACTGTATCGTCAGCATATCTTAGATTGTTTACATTACAATTATTAAGCAGCCTTGATAATAGACGACCTATCATTTTTCTGTGCCAAATGTCTGGTTTTCTCTCGGAACTTTTCAAACGGTCACAACAGGCCATGTCAAGCTTATTTCGATACTGAAAACTCTCTCGCAATAAATTTGATGTAAAACCAAATTAGATTTTGTCGTGCATATATAAACTTTAAAGTTTAAAAAAATTAATTTGCTTATATACAAAAGGGTGTACATTTTATGCTAGTCTTGGATTTTTGTGATTTACACAGCCATTGTTATACCACAACCGGTTTTGTTTACAAATCCAACAGTAGCACGCGTGCCATAAATTTAAAATGACGAATTTTCTTGCTTATTAGGCCTCTTAGCCAATCAGATCTTTAAATTCCCGTAAGACCTTCTCAAAAGTATTTAATCTTATTTCACGAATTTCATTTCTCATGCAATACTTTTATGCCGGGTTGCACAAAGATTTTTAATAACTACTAACTAACCAGCACCTTTGACTATGACATAAATGACATCGGCAGGCATTATTTACTCATAATCGAAGTTACAGTAAATTAAAATAACCGAGACACTTTGATTGTGAGAAAGTATTTCTGCCTATGTCATATGTGTCACCGTCAAATTACTCATGGTTAGTTAACCACTGTTCTTTTAAAAGCCATTTTTTTTTTCAAATATGTGCTAATATAAATCTAAAGTATAGCAGGTACTGTGTGCTTTTAAAAGAACACCTAACAAAACACAAACTAAGAATAATATTTTGGGAATTTTTTTTTGCAACAGAAACCAACCTCTCTAGATGTATCGTTTGCAACTATACGGATGTAGGTCACATATATACATACACTATATTGCCAATACAAGCAGCCGCACGAAGCAAGAATACACCCATCGTGCGATTCAAAATAACCTGAGTTGGGGGCCGTGGCGCTTGCGCAGTAGGGAAAAAATTAGGCAACCCACACGATTTCTAACAGAACCCAAGGTCTCTTGAACAGAACCGGCTTGCCGTTGTATTCTTATTTGTCGCCATCTTTTATTTCGTTCATTCGTGTGTGGTTATAATTTCCAAGTTTTGGGTGTTAATATTTATAAAACTTTACTTTAGACATTTTTTTTTGTTAGGTTCTAAGTTGTAGTCTTTTCCAGCTTTTTTACGTTGTATTCTTTCGGATGTTTCGTGTGTGATTGTGGATATTATTTTTAAGTTTTGGGTGCGAATTTAGGTATAAAATTTTACCAGACATTTTGTTATTGTTAGCGACTTGTGTCTCAAGATGGGTAGAAAAAAGTGCATGATCCTTTTTTGCACGAATCGCGGTTCAATACCAGGAATAAGGTATTTCAGGTATGTAAAATATCGGTTATTTAGTTTTATTTGGCCATAAACTGTACACACCCGAACTAAACGGGTGAATTTAAATAAAAGCTTGTAAAAATAGTTTAAAGGTCGGCCCTGTCAAATGTTTACATCAAGAAGCAAATTTCCGAGCTGCGCAAACTCAACGGCCCCTGATCATCTGTTTACAGTGGTGGCATCATTGAATTATGGTATAAGCAATATAGTGTATGTATATATGTGATGTCGGTACAAATTTTCAAAAAATTATACTCAGAAGTTTTGGAAATATGTACAGTGTTTCAGATTTTCTTGACATGTATAATAGCTACCTACAAACAAAATAAAAATATTTAAAAATGATACAATTTGTTTCATCTCAAAATAATAAAGTAAGTTTACTCAAGCGAATAAACCAAACAAATTGCATTTTCCCTCCAACATGCTTTAGGGGATAAGAGCAGTGTTTTTCTAAATTTCATTCGCCGAAGGGAAATTATAAATCCCTAACCACCACAATTTATCAATATCAAACCTTCTTCTGTCGCTTTGTCCCAGGATAACTGATCCTTAATAACCAAAGGGCAACTTTGTCCTAGTTCTCCCTTTGTTTGGCCAGGAAAAGTGGTAAAACTGATAATGAGAAGAAAAGTCTTTAATTAATATTTAACAAGAAATAATGAATGAAAATTTTCATTGATTTTGCTTTTGAACTTTTTTTTTTAATTAAAAATGTAGATTCATAAAATATTTCAAAGCACTTGCCTCAGTCCATCTTTGTAAGTTTTGGATGAAAATGATTTATTAATGATTTTTTTAAATTTTCTAATCCATGCGAACAACGAATTCTTCAACTGTTGTATTAAGAGCGTTCGTCTAATATGCGAAATGGTATATATACAGGGTGTTACAAATTCGATGTTCACCATTGGGATCTCATAAACGGTAAGAGATACAGCAAAGTATAAATTGAGGTAAAGTTGCGCGACAATGTATACTGTTGTGTCTTCCTGTGATTATCATATCTAACCATCATTTTAAATGTTTTTTGCAATATTCCAGTTGTATCTGTCAGAGATATAATAAACAATAACTGTATTTAAAAAAAATAAAATTATTTAAAAACTCAATATCCAGTTTAATTTATCAACATGACATTTATACGCAGTCTTATCTGTTGCTTTCTTGAGGAGGCGTTCTCTTTATCAAAGAGTAATGACTTTGCCCTTTTTTCTCTTTAAATTTGACCTAAATAGTACAAACGACTGGAAGCAACATAGAAAGGGTTAATTCATTTGTAAGACCGTGTGGGTGTACGCGATTTCAAAAATTAATTAAAATAATTCTTTGCGAACTTTGACAAAAGTGTGCTAACAGTTACCGATAGAACGATCTGCAATTTGTCATCTTGGTCTTTTATTTCTTGGATTTAATCCCATTTAGTTTCAATCTCAATCATAAATGACAATAGTACTTACTGGTGATTGGTGAACAGTTATTCCCATCTCTTTTATGTTTATGATCCGAGAACGATTACTTGACCATTTTTGAAGCCTTTCTCACCTAATTTATTTATTCAAATCAAGTCTTATCACGTTTAGCTTTTAAATGGGAGAGTTGATGTTGGAGTCTCCAACAGTGGCGTAGCCAGAAGATCTGCTGAGGGGGGGGGGGGGGGGGGGTGTTGCTCAATGGGCGTAAGTAGGATTTTTTTTTCTGGAGAGAGCGACAGTCGGCACTACGTGTATTTCATGATATTGCTCTTAGTGAAGGAGGCGGAAAAGCGCCGCAGGTGAAAAATTTTCGGGGCCACGCTCAAAGTTCGATTAAAATTCACCTAACTATATTATTTATATATACTTATTATTTTTTATATTTGTGAAAAATTTAAATATTGGTGTCAATCCAAAATTTTAACATAAGACGTATGTATGACTCTAACCACCGTATTTCGGGCTCGGGTTTTTATGATAAAAAATAAAGTAACTATCGCTCACCACGCCAAAATTGATGATATTTTCAGAAATCAAGTATTTTAGGAGCGTAGATCTAAGAGCAGTATTTGGTACAAATGCTTACGTTTTAAAATACTCCTTCTTAAGTGCCGTTTTATATATTCATAATAAAGCATTCTCGTTTCTTCCCGCACAATTTTTTTAATTTTAAATTATCACACTTCTTCCATAAAAAATGTTTCAATTAAAATTTTTACTTTAATTTTTCTCTTTAAAAATAAATACCTAATTGATTTCTGTTTTTGTTGTAAAAATATTTTATTGCATTGGGTCATATTTTTGTTAGTAGCTAGGAAAAACTAAACTGACGAGTATATAATAGAAAAATACTAAAAATATTATTATTTTTACTCATTTTCCTTTAAAATTGCATCATAAATCAATAACTAAAACGATATGAGGCTGAAACCTTTTTCTCTATATAAAACAGGATTTTTAGGAGGAAAAGTTTAAAAACTAAATATTTCCTACAAGGCCTTTGTAATCTAAGCCAAGAAGACATTATTTTAAGATTTAAATTAAGAGTCCAAGCTTGAGATGAAAAATTAGGTTGCAATTAGACTTTTAGACCCGAGCTCCGGGGCTCGGAGGGGGGGGGGAGCCCTCCCTTAAATACGCCACTGGTCTCCGACTACTAGCGACCATGAAGGAAAACATATCTTTAAGCGAAACAATTTAATACATTTGGACTGCCCGTTCTTTATCAATTATTATCGATCTCTTTCAGACAAATGAACCATGTACGGATTGATCATAGAAAACATGACCGAGTACATCAAGGCCACCTATGGAGAAGACAAATGGGAAGAAATTCGAAGGGCGGCTGGTGTGGAACAACCAAGCTTCAGTACGCACCAGGTGTATCCGGAAGGGTTGATACCGAGGCTATCAAAAAAGGCTGTACAGGTACCATTATATTATTATGCCCTAAAAATATGGCAAATTTCGGGACACTCTGAATTTGTTTTAAATTCGAAAGAAACAGATTATTTAAAAAAAAAATTTTTTAAATTAATGTTCTTTTCTTGACAAATACAATTTATCTTTTCCTCTCTCAAAGCAGTATAAAATATCAACAGGTTGGAAAGCGGATAAAGGGATCCAATATATTTTGATAAAAGAGGCCCGGGAACTTCTTAGACTTGTCAATCATCTGGGGGAAGTAATAAAACCCAATAACGAGAAAGAAACAAAAAAATTATTATTTTGTACTACTTTTAAGGGTCACAGTTTGTATAGGCTTCCACTTGCTTTTTGCAAAAGAAATTTTATTTCTGAAGTGATATTTATTTCGGAGACTGAAAATAAATTTTTTAGGCCTTTATTGATAGATGATATAAGAGAAACAGAACTGCGTCTGTTCATAAATCCTTTTTTTATGGTTTGAACTTTCTTTTTTGATGTTCTTCTTCTACAGAGTGATGCATGGGCTGGCGCAACATAGGAAACCCCGTGCAAAATCTAAAGTGTTCAAATTGTTCAAAGAAAATTAAATAAAATTATTGTGTTTGAACAGGCTAAAAAGTAACAATTTTTATTGTACATGACTTCATTCTCGACAGTTTCAGTTTTATTTTACCTATATACATTGGCATAGCCGGGGGGGGGGGGGGGGGGGGGGCAGGGAGCCAGCTCAGTTATACTTATTTCATAAAGTTTTAAATTAATTATATTAGTAGGTACAAGTTTTTATAAAAATACTATATATTTTTTCTAATATATACTTTTTTAATGGTTCATGGCGTTAGTTACTCGATTTTGGATACTTTTGCCCCCCCTAAACTAAATTTCTGGCTACGCCACTGCCTATATAGATTACCTTTTAAGAAATGCGACATCGAATCCAACGCATACGTTGGAGACTTCTATCTTACATTACTTTCGCGCAAAAATATTGAAATAAAATCGAATTATATTTTCAATTTTGTCAGTGTCACGACCTCAGTGGTTTGGTATGAAATATAATTATTGTTTACAGACACCACATTAACGGAGGATTTAGTATTTTGAAAACAGGTGAAGCCGTTCAATCAGTTACATCAACAAAAGCCGTAAAGTTGGTGACTCTGATTGTGTTGCTAACTTTCAACACAGAACTGTTAAATGAAAATGTTTTAACAAGAAATAATCCTTTATTAAACAACTGGTAATTAAGAGGCTTCAACCCTAAGCTACGCAAAACTGGCAAGCACCAAGCACTTTGAAAAATTAATTGCAAGCCCATCAGAGTGCTTGCAAGCACCTGCTAGTTTTGCCCATCTCTGCTTTAAACACGGGTTTTAGCAACACTGTGCAGTTTGAACAAGGTTGAAGCCGGTTTTAACCTGCTTCTAAGTGGTAAGAAGGAGCAGGTGTGACCTCCTTTTTATAAGTTGTTAGGTAGCAGGTTTTTACCCTTTTTATAGATTGTTAGGGGAAGCAGATTTAACCCGTTTTCTAGGTTGTTAGAGAGAGTCGGTGATCCCTTCTTTTTAGGTTATTAGGGACCATATTTTATCCTTTTTCTAGGTTGTTAAGTCGAGTAGTTTTACCTTTTACCATTTTTATAGATTACTATTATATAGGGAGCGTGTTTTACCCTTTTTATAGGTTA
Source organism: Polydrusus cervinus (assembly GCA_935413205.1). Classification (NCBI taxonomy): domain Eukaryota; kingdom Metazoa; phylum Arthropoda; class Insecta; order Coleoptera; family Curculionidae; genus Polydrusus; species Polydrusus cervinus. Next base: position 3,123,716 of record OW284514.1, read on the forward strand.
AGAGGAACATGTTTACCCTTTTTCCAGGTTATTAGGAAGCAGGTTTTTACTTTTTTCTAGGTGGTTAAGGCTAGTAGTTAGTAGTTTTACCAGTTTTCTTGGTTATTACCTTATTACCTTTTTTGTAGATTATCAGAGGAACACAGGGATATTAAGGAATAGATTTTACCATTTTTCTAGGTTGTCAGGGAGTTCAGAATTTACCCTTATTCTATATTGCAATTATTTGACACTTTAATTTAAAACGGTGGTGCCTGTATCAACGTCTCTGCAAACCGATCGTTAAGAGACGGAACTGTGTCAGAAGAACAGCCAGACATCAACATTTTTCTGTTTATTAAATTATGATATGTATTATCTTTTTTTTTTTTAATTTCAGGTCCTCAAAGTGAGCGAAAAAGAATTCTTCGACCAAATGGGCGTGTTTTTCATCGGTTTCGTCAGCCAATACGGTTACGACAGAGTTCTGTCAGTGTTAGGTCGCCACATGCGAGATTTTTTAAATGGATTAGACAATTTGCACGAGTATCTGAAATTTTCTTACCCAAGGATGAGAGCGCCGAGCTTTATATGCGAGAATGAGACAAAACATGGTCTGACATTACATTATAGGAGTAAAAGAAGAGGATTCGTGTATTATACGATGGGACAAATTAGAGAGGTAAAAAAACTTAATTTTTCTATTTTAGTAGCATGAAGTAGCTGGAGAAAATAGTTATTTTCCTGAACAAGCGCGGAAAGCGATACCCTTCCGTCCACCACTGCCATTGAACAAAAGACCACACCTAAACGTTTTCATACAAGTGAGAAAGAGAGACACTTTGAAAAAGTGTATCTTTTTGCGGGTTCGTAAAAGAATATAGCTTGCACGTTGTTATGTGTTATTACACAACTGAGCATTTACAGGGTGATTCCTAAGTTGATCCTTTTTTTTAGCTGTGTATAGAAGGCATTAAAATAAAAAACATTTTCAAATACCTTTTTTCAAAAAAATCAAAAGTAAGGTACTTACATTCATTTATTATACTATTCAAATACGGTCCTGCCCAACTTGCCCCTTGAATAACAATAAGAAAACTTCTAGGTGTAGGAGGAGCCCGCAAGGAAAAGCGTACTGCGAAGCATACTTTGACGACACTCACTGTAAATTAGCACAATATCTACTAGTTCATTGTTTTTAAATTTTACCATTTTCACGTGTCGCCAATTTAAAATTAACTTGCTTTAGAAAAACACATCGCAGCGGATTGCCAAATAACTGACCACCGATTCGTAAATTGCATGACTAATAGGAAATAAGACAAACAACATAAAGTATAGCAGGCTACGTTTTGACGACCAGGTCCGCACTTGGATTTGTTACTTCTGTATCTCGCCTATTGTTAAGTTCTTTAAAAAAAGGTATTTGAAAGTGTTGTTTATTTTATTACCTTCCATACACAGCTCAAAAAGAAGTATCAACTTAGGAATCACCCTGTATTGACCACAATTTTTAATTTTTTTTTTTTTTTTACGGTTCGCCGACTACGTAGGCCATCTTGAACCGGTCATCCACCACAAATGTGATCTACCGACTGGGGAGTGTGAAACGGCACCTTCATCCTACGAGATATCCGATCTCATCCGGCCTGTCCGGCGTGAGTAGGATGGCTAGGTGTCGATTCATTTTACACTCTTCCCTGAGGCAAGATCACGCCGTGTTCCCAAGCGGTCACCCGCCCAAGTACTAACCGCGCTCGACACCGCTTAACTTCGGTGATCTGCGGGAACCGGTGCTTACCATTAATAACAGTATTAAAATTAAAAACGTAATTAAATTAATATTGTAATCAATATGATAACATGAAAATGTGTTAGCACTACTTGCACTGAATAAATAACAGCTGAAGAAACTGATCAGCCCCTTGCTGCGAAAAAAATGCTGCCTTAAAGTAGTAATATTTCAATCACAACGACTAGCCGAAGTCGCTGATCTTGCCCGATCGTGATGGCATTTATTTATCGTCTCCCATAAACTCAACTTGACGAAATAATAATATCGTGTTTTCGGGAAAAGGGGGGAAGGGTTCACAAGGAGCACAAATGTCTTCATTATGGCAATGGTACATAAATATCTATTAAAAATTAATAAAAGCCTCAGAACGTTTTTATAAACCTTTTAGAAGCATTTATCCCAAAAAATGCCAGAGATACACGTTTCTTGATTCTTTCCTAATATTTCTTGAAAAGTGGAATATGCTTGGATACATTTAAATATAAAAAACTGTCTCAAATGAATAAAATTTAACAACGTATTGCTTTTTATATAATTTCAGTTTTAAACAGCGAAAGAATGAACAAGAAAAATCAATCTTAAGAATTATTGTTGCCTACTGTTTTGGAAAAGTTGACAACGAGTTTTTGTACACGTTCTTTCGATTTGGTTTGTATTACTTTTACACTAAAAAAATTTCTGATTTATTCGTAATACATACTTTCTGAGTACTTTTATTATCTATACATTTTTTAGCTCAAAGTTAATATTTTGTCCTCCTTATTTTGAAGATTCAACAAATCGTAGCTGCTTCATCTTTTAATTCAGCTATCACTAAAAATGTTATATCGAAATAAACCATACATACAGTACAAAAAAATTGTTCTTGACCTTTTAATAAATAACTTATTTGACATACGGAAGATTAGCTGATATGTTTCGCGACTAAGGCAGAGTTTAACGCGATTATAAAGTGTTTTTGTCTGTCTGTATCTGTAACACAAACAAGTATACACATTCCGTCAAATTTCGAAGGGATCAAACTATTAGGTATAGTATCGCAACCTCATTGCAGATTATATGTAAAAAACTTCGTCATCTTGACAGAGATAGTGATTTATTAAATATTTATATGCATTTTTTGTATACCATAAATTTTAAAAATGTCTTTCTCCCTATCTCAGACTTTTTAGATTACGGTATTATAGTACCCACTACTCAGTAGCGAATCGAATCCAGGATTGTGGCTTTATTGAAACACTTTAATATTTTTTCTTGCGGGATCTAATTTATTGCGAAAAAACATTGATATTCAAAACAGTCTTATGAAATAAACGCGATAAAAATAACATAATTTCCGAGCGAAAGGTGGCAACTTTTGGTCCGATTTTAATATTTCAGTCTATAATGAGATTATACTATTTACATTTTTCTACTTGTTAAGAAAAAGTAAGAAATAAAAGAAAAAATTATTAATTAAAACAATCAAATAGAAAAGTAAATTAAATAATAAAATTTAGAATGAAAAAAATTAAATCGATGCATAATTACAAGCTCCTTCAAAATGTCAGTAAAAAGTTAGTATACAAATAATATACATATGGAAAACTTATTAGATTTTCACTTTGTGTTTGTACAAGTGACTTTATTTGCTAAAGAAAAAAATTAGAAATTCCCATAGTTTTTTGGGGGTTTTCAAAGATGGACAACTATTACTTACTTAATAAATGATTTAATACAGGCTACCTAAAAGTTTATTACAGAATGGTTGTATAAATACAAGACTGTTGAATATTTACCATATATTGTAAAATAATGTGTAATATTTGACGACCAATAAAATAATTCCAATTATTTTTTTACAGGTTTACAAGTTTCTCTAGTTTGTTTAATCACTACGCTCAAAACTTTACACTCTATAATTATTAAAACAATGAAAAATAGAGCAATTACCCTGCAGGCAATCACTCACTCATTTTTAATTAACTTCATTAATCAACACTTGTGCAGTGTAACCTCGTTAATTTTTTGTCCCTGAAAAGATTGACATAAAATTATTTTCTTTCGAAAAATTTTGTAGATTTTATTTAGCTTGTAGTACACTAAGGAAAAGTAAATAACTAATATATTCCTGTCACATTTTCAGGTAGCCCGTCATTTTTACCACAAAGAAATGAAGATCGAACTGGTACGGGAAGAACTTTTATTTGACATGGTACACGTTACTTTTCAATTGACATTTGACAATAGAGCTTTTACATTAGCCTCACTGACAATGACTCGGGAGGAGAAACATCTGCCCATCAGCGCGTCAGTGCTTTTTGAGATATTTCCGTTTTGTATAGTGTTTGGGTAAGTAAATCATTAGCACCAGATTACCTTTAACTATACGATCTTCTTGACGAGTTGCTAGCATCGAGGTAAAAAAAAGTTAACCGGTTAATGACTGGCTGTGTTTCCATGCTGTATATTAAAGTAGAGTGAAGTTATACTTTGAGATTTTTTTCTTTGATTTTTAAAATGGAATAGATGCTAAAAGATGGTCAGCTACACAACTGAGAAGTAGTGTGCAATAACTATTTTCTATATTTTAGTTTTGAGATGCCCAATTTTCGATTTCCAAAAAATCCTGGGACACCTCTAAGCATTGAGCTAGCCCCAATATATTCTGGAGGGATATTTAAAGAAATACTTTCCACCTTAGGTAGCTAATAGTTATTTACGATATAAGTGTTGTAAAGATTCATATTACAACACGAGATCTTAAAGTTGTCAAACGAGGCGTCAGCCGAGTTTATTAAAACATCGAGTGTAGTAATATGAATTTACAACAAGAATATTGTACAAAATTTTATCTACTTTCATCTATGAATAAAAATATTTGGCAAAAGGCATTTTTAAAAATAAAAATGCACCTGTAAAAATGCACCTGCTATTAAGTTTACTAATCAAGTTTTTTATGTTACCTTTCGCATTTACTGTTTCGCATGGTTACTGTCGAAACTTTGTCAAACAAATTCAAAAATATAAAAAGCGTTTTTCAAAATGAGCGATTCTCTGATATAGAAGCAGCGGCAAACGAAGCGATCTTAAGTTTAGTTCAAACAAAATCCAAGGCGCGGTATGAGTTGGAATATCAGAAGATTGAAGATTGGTGCAAAGCTAACAAAATAAAGGAGGTGTCTGAGAAAATCCTTTTGGGTTATTTTTCCGTAAAGTAACGCTCCCAGAAACCATCTACACTATGGACTCACTACTCAATGTTGAGAACTATGATTTCAGTCAAGAAAAATCAAGATATAAGCAGATTTTCTCAACTAATCGCATTTTTGAAAAGAAGTTCAGAGGGTTACAAGGCCAAAAAGTCCAATGTTAAAGTGTTATATTTTAATTAATAATTGGTAATTAATTTTATAATTGTTAATAATAAATCATTCTTCTAAAAAGTGTGGTTTTGTTTAACAGCAAAATTTTAATAAAACGTTTTTTTTCATTACAGCACTAGTGCTGTAAAGGCATCTATTACAGCACTAGTACTGTAAAAGATGACCTTACAAACCGATTTACAGAACTGTAAAATTCATATTACTAAATGAAAGTAGATAAAACATATTTTTCACAGTTGCTTTGGGAATTACTCTTACACTTTTCTGAGGTATTCCATTATATTCCCTCACTGCTGTTTGAAATCATGGTAAGTAAAGGAGTATTTTTTTATAAATGGTTAAAAGAATTATAAGATTTAATTATCGTTTACTTAACAGTATTTTCTTATTCACGGTAAAGATGCCTAATATAATAAGGTAAATTTAAACATTAAAATAATTCAAATTTGCTGTTTTCTGTAAAGTTAACCGCAATTCTGAATTAAATACCTGCTATATGAAACCTTATTCTCTCTCCTAATTCCATTCTCAACTTCCAAAGTACACATATTATTCACAGAGCCTTATTATAATAACCCATTTCCAACTATCTGACGATGATATGACAACGTTAATACAATGTCTCTTAAACAAGGCCTATATAGCAATTATACAGGCTCTCATTGACATAAGTTGTAGTATTAGGTATATGACCTCTGAATGTCATACCTTGTAATATTTATTTTATAATAGAAAATACTCACAAACACTTTGGCCAAAAAGTTATATACCATTACAAAACATTCTTTTAAAAAAACATTTAAAAAAACGCATTTTAAGAAATAGGAAACAAATCTCTATGGCTGTATAAAAAAATGCATTTTAATCTATAAGTGGAGAAAGCAGGTTTTGTTTTCGATATGTTTACCTATTCCTTCTTTCTGATAGACACTAACGAGTAACTTTATGTGGACAAGCTTTTGAAGCCAGGGGTATATCAAATGGCAAGGTTCCTTATTAAGACCTATACCTATATACAGCGTTCCTAATAACATTCATTATTAGTTTTTTTTTGTTCTAAACAAATATACGCGAATGATCTTCAGCTGATTTGTTTTTTACCCTCTAGTGATGTGAATCACTTTTGATTTAATAAATAAAGATTTAAAAGCCATTTGTACTAATTTCTAAAGAACACTCAATAGGTATCCCTTAAACCGAATAAAACTATTGCTCTACTATGTGTTAAAAACAAAGGGTACACATTAGTACAAAATAATCTTCACATTAAAATTAACGACTTATCAACTTTCATCTCTGAAGTAACAAAAAGTCTCGTTTTATTGAATACTGTTTTAAAAGTTGAAAAACATGTTTTATAAAGGTTACGACCCGTTGCTTGACAGCAGCGACTTCTTCAAAAAATTAGCCAACGTCATATTTTGGCAAGCATTTCATTCTGCTGTTCTTTTTTACAAAATATAATGTTAATATTTTAAAGTAATTTTGTCGTCTGTATGGCAAAAAAACTAATATTTTCCAAGTCTGTCAACATAATAACTTCATGTCTGTAATATTTGCGATCTGATAGTTGCCCTCCTTTTCTAGTGACCTTTAATCAATTGTACCGACCAGCTGTGAATAACTTCTGTATAAATGAAGTACTTTGTTTAGGGTAATTGATCTGAGCTTACTATCTACGCCACTGGATAAAAATACAAACAACCCTCACTTCCTCACCATTATTATGCGTGTTAAGTTCATGCCACAGGTTTATCTGGGAACAAAAAAGGCTTAAGAGCTTCTGCGGCCTCTCAACATTCCTATTGTAACCCTTCCCCTTAACAAACTGTATCCCCAAATCTGACTTTGGACTTTCAGTTAATTAATTGTTAGGAGGGTGTATTTTGTAAATAAGTCTTCCGGGATCAAATACTGGATAGAAAGAGGCTACTACGTTTTAATTGGGGGAGTTGGTGGTAACAGTTTCCTTGTCAATAACGTATTTTATTAATCGGGGAATGATGACAAAATTGATTGCTTTAAATACCGGGTGTCCCATTATGGATGCCCACCGGGCGTATCTCGGAAACTACTGGGCATAGAAACTCGGGAAAAAAAAATGATAACTAAAGTGGCCATGAGAAAATCCTGGAAATAATTTTTAACTTCCGCATTTTGCCGCAAGAGCGCTTAATTTAAAAATAAGTTTTAAAATTTTACATATCTTCGAAAATTCCACCTTAAGGTATATCTTTGATAACACCATTAAAAAAGTTGGACAATTATGCATCATTTTGGTCTTATACTTATTGGCGTACCGACTTTAATAAGAGGGGGGGGAGCTGTTGAAAGTGTAATCATTTAAATCGTTGTAACTAATAAACGACTTATCCGATTTTAGCAAACTTAAGTCTGTTTAGAAGAGAAATGTATATACTTTCACCAATCGTATTTAGTTGTTCATAATAATTCTCAAAAAAAAATGCTAGAGGGCGCAATTTGTAATAATAACAAATTTTTTGATTTCACTCCGAAAAAATAAACCATACGGTATAATTATGATACCATAATCGAGAAGTAGATTAAAATTGCTATTAAAAATATTAAAACCGCAGCTCGATATCTCCGTTCGTTTCAGTGTTATCGCCAATAGAATAATTTTTAAAACTTGAAATGAAGAAGAGGTTATATATTTTTTAGAAAAAAAGTGGGACGCCACTGATATTTTTCCATGTGGATATTATTTCGGATTAGCCTGGTCAATTCTGCATAAAAATTGTCTCTTGCGTTTTTCTCCTCAGGCATACCGTTCTTAATTAAAATAATTAAATTAAATTAGCTCTACTATTTATTATTATTAACATTGATAATGAAAAATTTTGTTTTATAAAAATTGTTGGAAATGACCACTTTCACATAATAGGCAAGCTTCCGCCCGTCTAATTTAATTTAATTATTTTAATTAAGAACGGTGTGCCCGAGGAGAAAAACACAAGATACCATTTTAGATTTTTAATGGTGTTACCAAAGATATACCTTAATGTGGAATTTTCGGAGATATGCAAAAATTTTAAAATTTAGTTTTCAATTACGCCCTCTTTCGGCAAAATGCGGAACTTAAAAATTATTTCCAGGATTTTCTCATGGCCACTTTAGTTATAATTTTTTTTTCCCAAGTTTTTATGCCCAGTAGTTTCCGAGATACGGCCGGTGGCCATCCATAATGGAACACCCGGTATACTATAGAGATCGAAAAGCAATAAAAAAATTTAATTTGTAAGGAGCACAAACAGTTTTTCTTTTTAAAAAAGGAGGGGGTGGGGGGTTGCACTAACAAAAAACTTCAACCAAAATTAACACAATCTCGAAAACGTAACTACCATTTTAAAAATTTCATTCAATTCAAAATTCATCGTAACTGATTTGAGGTTTGAAATAAATCTTTTTCCAAAAAAAAAATGTTTCTAAAAAACACCGTTACTAGCGTTTTGAAAATTCTAAAAAAAGGTATCCCGGCGCAATTTATTGGATGGCCGTTTGCAGGGCCGAGCCTAGGGTATCCGCCGCCCGGGTGCAAGAACAAAATATGCCGCCCTATTAGCGTACCTAGTCGAAATTTGATTAGTGAGGCGAGATATGAGGTAAATTTCTAGTCTAGTCGGATAGAAAAGTACCTACCTTCCCCCGGAAAATATTCATTAGTAAAAATCGTCTCTATCTAGCAAATGTGTCTAGATCTTATTGCAGATAGGAGTAATTGGATAATTCAATGCCGATTTTGAGGTGTATGTATGACGCACCTACTGTTTGCATTTTAGATTGGCAAAATTAATAAAAACACATTTTTCAACATTATTTATTGACAAATATTTAAAAACGTAATGAAAATAAAATTTACATTCTTAAGGTAGTAAAAGAAAAGAAAAAATCAAAACAAAACGAAAAAATAACAAAAATATATTCCAATTCCTAGATGGGTTTAAATGTTAAAATCTACTTTTCTTGCCTTCTTTAAAGCAAATTCTTTAATTAAATCTGTAACATCTATACTGGAACAAATATCTTCCTCGATACTAATTACTGCTAAATTTGTAAGCCTCGATTGGCTCATATTTGATCTTAAATAGGTTTTAATAAGTTTTAGTTTCGAAAATGATCGCTCCCCATGTGCCACAGTGACTGGCATGGTTAAAAATATTCGTAAGGCTACAAATAAATTAGGGAATATTCCTTTTAAATCGTTAATGACGAGATATGTTAATACTTCTTTGGCCGACATATTATTTTTATTAATAATATGAATTGACAGTGTATCAATTTCGTTGCAAAGATCAATTGCACTTATATCGATATTTCCTGTTTCTGGATCAGTTAATTTAATTTGTAAGTTCTTACAATATCCCATTATTTCATTTTTAGTTATTGCACCTAAATTATTTAAAAAGCCAAAAGAGTCATTACGTTTTTCGAAATCTTTTTTTTTTCTTGGTCTAACTAACTGAACAGCTGGGAAACAGATTTCGGAGTCTATTTCTTCGGCAATTTTTTTGGCCTCATTAAGCAGGTCTATAAAACCATTTTCAGATCTAATTTCGGTTAAAAATATTTTAAACTTAGATAAACACGGCATTGGAAAAATAACAAAATCCCACATTCTCAAAGTCGGTAAAGAGTCAAAAGCCAAAAGAAAAGCCGCGAGCCGCGATCCCTTTATTCAAGTAATCTATGTATTAATATATTCTGTCGTTTTTGCGGCAAGCGGCTATTCTTTATTATTACCTATTTATTATCTTTTTTACGCCGCCACCCGATTCGCCCGTACGCTCAACGTCAACGCACTATTTTGGTATTGTTGTAATAATAAGAAAACAATATTTCGGAGAAATGCCGCTATCAAAGAAAGGCACTTTGCGACTAAATATTTTTTGCATGATGGGGTTCTGTTATTTTTTTTTAGAGACATTTTGCCGCCCCGTGTTAGTGCCGCCCGGGTGCCATGCACCCCTTGCACCCCCGGCACGGCTCGGCCCTGGCCGTTTGGTATTTGAAAGAAAGTGAACCATTTTATAAGGAATAAATTTAGGTTGAAAAATCCATAATAAAATTTTTTCTATTTGACAACTAATAATCTACTCTTACCGACTTGACGTAGCATATATTTTTATTACTTTGTGAAATAAGTTTGTAAGACGCTTTTAAAGGTAGTAATTAATTTTTTTAATTTACACATTATATAACTAGTTAATTACTTACCTTACAAATATGTCTCAATTGCGACAGACAGTTTGGCTTATGCAACTGAAACTTTTGTTAGTCTTTCTGGGGGGTAAATATTCATTTAATTATGACATTTGTTTAAATTAACATTTATTAATTGAATTTTAAATAGGTAGATAGAACGATCCAACGAGGATAGAGTTTAGAGAAATCCCAGACCATCTGTTTTGTAAATTGTTGTATTAAGTATGTCTTTTTAATAAAAAAAAAGGTTAAAAATAAATTAAAAATGGAAAAAGTTCTTAAATAACATAAAACCACTCGTTAAAGTACCAAAATAGATCTACAATATTCATTTAAAGATATTTTTCGTAACTCTTACACTTTTCGAGATATTTAATAAAACATGTTCTTTTTTTTCATTTCATAAAAAGCAAATATCTCAGAAAAAAAAACTTTAAGAACAAGAAGTTCCAAATAAAAAAGTTTCGTTTTTTTGATTCCGACAAATAAGGTTCTATGCACTCTTGCTCTAACATGTCAACTAACCAAGACATATTCTTAAGTTGTCAAAACCGTCCAAAATTTCAATATTTTTGGAGTTTTCGAAAATCCATTTTATTCCTAAACCATACACTTTACGACTAAAATGTACATAACCAAAAAGTTGTATTTTTTATAGATCTACAATATATATAATATATAATAAAATATATTCCAATTCGACTTTTGCATACTGTCAAAGTTGAAAATGAATGGTAATTTTCAAATTTCCTATCTAAAAAAAAGATAGGACATTCTAGTCAAAAATATACATTTGCTTATGTTTTATTCAAATAAACCACGTAGAAATTCTGTTTTTTCTTGATCTATACGATATGATCAAATTTAGTGAAAAAGTCCATAAACGCAAAAAGGTTCAATTTAATAGACATTTATTTCTTATTCAACGATAAATTCTTTCCAGCGACCAGAAAATTCCGATTCAGGAGCTACAAAGTTTAGAAAAAATCGCTTTTAAAGAATCAATAATTACTGTCGAGACTGCAAAATTGTCCCAATAAGCCGCGTCTTATTTCTTATTTGATATTTCCCAATCCTCTAAAGTGGGGTAATCAATTTTAGTTTAGAGTGACATTAATATGCATTGGAATGTTACAGGATCTATCTAACGTTGATTTTCTTTTACAGATCTGATATGATAGTACGTAGCATAGGAAACTCATTAATGGTAATCATGCCTGATCTCTTAGGAAAAAAAATTACGAATTGGTTCGACTTAGTTCGACCGTTGACTGCCTTTAAATTTAGTTCGGTAAGTAAAATTTATATCACTTTAAAAAAAGCCCCTCAAAATGAAAAAAAAGCCCCTCAAAATGAAAAACCTGCACAGAAAAATAGTACCCAAATCCAAAAGAGAATAATGACTTATATACAGGGTGATTCCTAAGTTGATACTTCTTTTTGGCTGTGTATAGAAGGCATTAAAATAAACAACTTTTTCAAATACCTTTTTTCAAAAAACTAAAAAAAAAAAGCCGAGTTACAGAAGTAAAAAATTTAAGTGCGGGCCTGGTAATCAAAACGTAGCCCTTTACTTTATATTGTTTTTCTCCGTTTTTTGTATTGTTAGTCGCGCATTTTACGGATCGGTCGTCAGTTATTTATTTTGTCAATTCGCTGCGCGGTGTGGTTTTCTGAAGCAAATTAATTTTAATAAATTGGTAAATAGTAAAATTTGAAAACAATGAACTAATTATGGTGCTAATTTATTGTGAGTGTCGTAAAAGTGCGGATGTTTCTTCTCTACACCCAGAAGTTTTCTTAATGTTATTCAACGGGCAAGTTAGGCAGAACCGTATTTGATTTGTAGTGTAATAAATAAATGTGAGTACTTTATTTTTGGGTTTTATGAAACAAGGTATTTGAAAATAATGTTTATTTTAATGCCTTCTATAGGCAGCTAAAAAAGAAGTATCAACTTAGGAATCACCCTGTATAGTTTTAAAAAATACGTTTTTAATTTGTGATACTAATTTCTTTATAGAGATTATGTTAAAATAAAGATTATTTTTAGTAATTATTAACGAAACATTTCAGGTTCTTAATTTAAGGACAATCATTGTTTAATATAAGGAAATGTAAATCGCATCGGCTCCTGTACGTGATTTGACAGCTGTTATTATTCATTAGTTAAATATGGGTATTATTTGGAAATATCATAATCTTCATATTTTTTAAACTCATAAGGTACGATACTGTTTATATATTCGTACACGCCACATGCACGGGCATCGTACTTCTGAATCCGCCCCTGTTATTTTTATTAATATTCGTATGCGATCTGTATAATAATTACACCAATGATGGAAGAGTTTTCGACTTGCCTTGTCTTTATTTATTTTAAATCACAACTTTTCAACTGGTAAGTAACGTTGTGATTTAAAACAAATAAAGACAATGCAAGTCCAAAATTTTTCCATCAGTCAAGAAACATCTCATTATCTTCAACCTTCAAACAGTCAGTAATTACACCAACAGCAACTGGACATAGTTTTGTTTACCACAGCAATTATTGCTTTTACTTAATTACTGAGAATTGAACCACAAAATAAATAAAAGTCTCCTTATATTCTATTTATTTCATCGGTTAGTATTAAACGATATTAATTGTTATGGTATTCTATTTGCTTAGGGTTAAGAAAGAAAAACTCGACTAGATACAGACACAAAAAATGAAATTAAACCACGAATTCAGTTAAACATTTTAAAAGTTATATAGGTTATAGGTAAACTAAGGTTTAGTTTAAAAAATATGACTAATTTGAACTACTTACACAATATTTAAATGAATCACCCACATTTTCTTAAATTTACACAATTTGTTTAATTGTGACGCCCGTTTCTTATTATTTATTCTTGAAGTGGGCGACTTAGTGATATATTAATAATTATGGAAAGACAAAAAATTGAGTCAAATGATAAGTCTATTTTTGTTTGCTTATTTACAGTTTCGGAAAGGATGCAAAATAATCCCACACAAAAATCCATAGCGAGCAAATCCGGTTTTTGCATAAGTTAGATGTTTTATTTATAAAGGTAAAACTATGTTTATTTTATGTACCCGCTACGTACATAGCACTAAAAGTTATAGAAAGGGGCGACATCTAATGAAAAATACATGTCGCTTGGTATATTTTAATAAAATTACACGTAGGAAAAAAACGGCAATTTTTGCGCTGGAAAAAAAGGGAAAAATTAAATATTGCTGTTTAGGTTAGGTTAGGTTAGGTAAGAGTGGCAGACCCTTGGTTCTGACCAAACGGTCTCACGTAGTCCTGATTAGGTCCGTTGTAATACCACACGTGTTCCGTAGAACCCACCTTCATCAGATCACTGATGGTTTATGCGACGTAACCGCGGAAGGATTTTAACAACTCATTCAAACCAGCCACTACTGTTCAGAAATCTGCTCAGCCGTCCAAGTTGTAAGTTGTTTAGTTCCTCCAGGCTATCGAAAGATGATTCACCCAGAGTAGTGAACCTCCTTCTTGCGAGGCCAGGGCATTCACACAGAAAATGTTGAATACTTTCTTCCTCTTCCTCATCTCTGCAGCTTCTGCAGAAGTCGTTAGTGGGTATTTGCATACGTTCGGCATGTCTACCGAAGAGGCAATGTCCGGTAACAACCGCAGTAATATTTCTCACGTCTTTTCGACTGTGTCTCAATAGCTCTGCGGTTCTCTTTTTATCGAATGTGGGCCACAGTTGCCTGGATGTACTACAGGTTGTCAACCCTGTCCATCTGTTCTGTGCAAGCTGCTTGGCCGTGTAGTCAATCTCCTCTTTGACCAATCCCAGTAGTTTGTTCACTGTATTGTCTGCTAAATCAGCTGGCATGCCTGCGCCCTCTCTTGCGAGCGCATCGGCAGCCTCGTTGCCATCTATTTTGGAGTGTCCAGGAACCCAGCACAGAATAACCCGATGTTGGTTGCCAAGTGTGCATAGATTGTTGCGGCATCGCTTTACGAGCTTTGATTTGACGCTGCTGGAACAGATTGCCTTAATCGCCGCCTGACTATCACTGAAGATGGTGATTGACGAGGCTACTCCCAAGCCAAGGTGTTCTTGCAGGATATTGACCGCCTTCTCTACTGCCAGTACTTCCGCTTGAAAAATACTACAATAGTTGGGGAGTCTATACGATTTCTGTATTTGTAAACTTTCGGAAAAGACCCCGGCTCCCACACCAACGTCCATCTTTGAACCGTCTGTGAAGATTGCGTGATCTGTTTTCGTTATATTCTGATTGCCTTCCCACTCTTCCCTACTCGGAATGAGTATAGAATACCTTCTATCGAAGCATGTTATTGGGACAGAGTAATCAGTCGGGTCTCGTAGATTATTCCCCGGGTGAATCTTTAGTATACTGCTGTGCCCGTAGTTAGTTTCCTTCCAGAATTTCGACTCTTTTAGTCGCAGGGCACTTTTTGCAGCTATACTTTTTCCATAGATATCCAAGGGGGGTATATATAACATGACCTCTAGCGCCGACCCCGACAATATTGCTGTTTACAATACCTATCTGTAACATTTCTCGTATAAAAAAATATCATAAACAACATTTAAAAAATTATATTTGATCTATAATTGATATTTTATATAAAGCCAGAGAGATCATACCTTTAAAATATTTAAAAAATATATTTTACTTTAGCCACAGAATATTCTGTGCTTTAGCTCATGGCAAATTACAATAAAAAAAAGTTTTTTAGCGGCAGACGGACAAAGTGGTGCATCTATCTTTTACATTAAAGTACACCGGGACGCCAAAGGTAATGGGTTCCCTGGGGCACAGGTAGACAATGACAGGCTGTTTCGTTCTTGTTAGAACTCATCAGAAAGCCATAACCTGTAAGCAACTACAAGTTCTTTCAAGGCATTTTTAAAGAAATAAAAACGCGATGAAACCCCAGTAACGCCATCAGTAGGAATCAACCCAATGCAAAAGATATAGCCCTATAGGCCCTATACCTTTGGCGTCCCTGTGTACTTTAATGCAAAATATAGATTCACCACTTTGTCCGCCTGTCGCTAAAAAACTTTTTTCTATATACTTATACGGACGCTAAACTCTCTACTTTATTTTAAAAACATGGCATTGTATACGGAATGGATCGGCACCGCCAGTGAGCTACACGGCGCGATCTATATTTGAATCTACAAACCCGTAGAAAAAAATTAGTGAAGCGTAAAAGTTTCCTACACTGGTGTTTGTTGGCCACCGTACTTTGGTTTATTAGTTCTATGTTTTCACGTTAGATGGCTATATCTTTTGCATTGAGTTGATTCCTACTGGTGACGTTACTGGGTTTTCATCGCGTTTTTATTTCTTTAAAAATGCCTTGAAAGAACAGTCTCGCTGTACTGGGAGTTGCTTACAGGTTATGGCTTTCTGATTACGTAATCGTTACTTCCAGTTACAGACCGGTCAGTTTTGTTTCAGATATTAAATAGGACAAATAATATTTTCGAGTTGGTCACAGTTGAGCCAATTCTCAACGACAAGCCGTCAGCGAGGCACGAGATTCTTATGAGCGACGAAATGGATTCGTATTATGAAGAAAAAAATCTTCGATTATAAAAGGTGAGTTTTTTTGCCGTTCTTCTTATAATCCAAGTTTAAATTTTTTAAAAAATCTATTAAAAAACATGACCAAGATTCGGATCAAGAGAACGTAATTTTTTTGGTCTAATTTAATAGTTTCGCATGTAGCTGGTAACCTTGGAGAAGAATTTAGAAATATTGGTGGGATGCCCTTAAGGCAATAAAAAGCAAGGCAGAAAATATATACAATTTTTAAAAAACTTATTAACATTTATTGTTGTTTTTATTTTCTAGCAAATTAAAGGGAATTATTTAGAGCTCTGTTATGTTGTTCCGTCTGTACTATTACCAAAATTTTAAAAAAATATCACCGGTCTAAATTTTCCGTGGAAATAGCTATAAAAGTGTATTTTTACATAATATTAATAAATAATTGAAATTAAATATAGGTAAACTCATTTCATGCAGAAACCTAAACACTATTTGCACTGTATACCAACTGTACCAATTAAATTTACTCTCATTAAAATATATTTTCATTGAGCATAGCGTAGGTATCATAAAAAATCAAGCGTAAAATTAATGAATATAGAATTATTAAAAACTTGAAACATGTGTATTTATTTTAAATAAATATACAAGTTTCCACGTTATCGTTTTTTCATTTTGCCTTTCCTATACAGGGTGCTACTTCTTGGGTATCCAAGAGAAATTTCCTATACTTCTTTTTAATCGACTGTTTAAAAATACGCCAATGAGCTCTTCAACTTAACATGGTTTGAATGGGGGCTGATATTTCGCAGTTTAACGACTTCAGTCTGATAATAGAGTTCGCGTTCGTTTGGTAGTTTCGTTTTACAGTATTAAGTTTGTGGATAGTTTTCAATAACAGGTTATAAAATTTTGTGTTTTGGGTATTGTGACGTAGTAAATAACGGCATAATCGTAGATTGGATTTATAGCTATTATTTTTATTATGGTTTCGAATTTTTTAAGGAGGTAGGTTTAATTTTAGAACAAGTAATCACGAGTCATTCACCTCAGTTAATTGTCATTTCAAATAAAAATGTCATTCTTGTCTTATCACTCTTTCTTTAAAAATCATCCCAGTGGCGGCGCGGCGTGGTCAATAATACTAAAGAAATGGTCAATTTTTTCCTTTATAATAGTAATGCAACATTTAAAAATGGTTCTCCCTTGAATCTAGTCATATCAGAATTTACGGGTTTGATATGAAGCCGGAAGATGTAAAAAATCGTCAAAAAAAAATATCAAAGAAATTATAACTGTTTCATGTATATATATTTTTATATAAAAAAATACACAATTGAGAACAAAATTGACGGTTGGAACATTTTTTCTGGTTTGTCTCCCTTTAATATACATGCATCGTCGAGCGGGACATAGGAAATCCCATGTAATTTTAAATGGGGTCAATTATTGGCTTCCCTAATTATTTTAGAGAAAAATTCTATTTAGGTTTATTAAAGAGCACTAAAACCCACATTCAAAAGAATAACTTTAGATATTTTTGATGAGCCCGGTTACGGGTTATCGCCGATTTCTTTTAAACTATTTCTACTTTTTATGGCCCCGTATTTGCGGGCACCAGTCAAGGTAAAAGATGACTGTCAAATAAAGTTGTCATTTTGAAATGTGTGCTTTATTGTTATAAAAACTCGTACATCGAAAATATTAGCCATGAATTACACTTCTGAAGAAAAAATATTGATGATTAAATGGTATTATCGAGGAAATAGTTATCAAAATGTGTCAGACATGTTTGCTGCTCTGTATCCGAATAGACCGATACCTGAAAAATCTACAGTCGAAAGGACTATCAAGAAAAATGTCTCTGTCTCAAATGAGACAAAAGGCACTGTAATAAACAACTGCAGATGTGAAGAAAGGCAGGAACAAAGAAGAGATGCAAGAAATGATAGGGACTTGCAAAGGCAGGAACAAAGAAGAGATGCAAGAAATGATAGGGACTTGCAAGTTTTATTGTGCGTGGAAGAAAATGATGGGAAGATCAGCACAAGGAAACTTGAGGATGACATAGGATTAGATCACACCACAGCATTACGAGCTTTGAAACGACATAAATATTATTCATACAAATATGAAAAGCACCAAGAGCTAAGAGATAGGGACGAAATACGACGACAGGAGTTTTGTTTTGGTATGATTGAAAGAGCAAACATGGATAGGGAATTTTTAAAAAACATTTGTTTCACTGACGAATGCACATTTGCCTTAAACAATGAACCCAATGTTCAAAATTATCGATATTGGAGCAAAGAAAACCAACACAGGTTTGTCGAAACAAGGACGCAATATCCACAAAAAGTTAATGTTTGGGCTGGAATTTTCGGAGAAAATATTATCGGGCCATTAATTTCTTACACGAAATTTAAATGCAGAATATTTTTTGGAACTACTTGAAGATCATATTTTACCTACTTTACATGATGCCGCCAGGGAAATTCAGGAAGTTTGGTACCAAATGGATGGCTGCCCGTCACATAGTACCCTGGCTGTCCGGGAATATTTAAACCGTGCTTTTAATGGAAATGTTATTGGCTTAATTCATACAGTAAATTGGCCAGCCAGGTCTCCTGATTTATCGCCAAATGATTTCTTTCTCTGGGGCCATTTAAAAAACAGGATATACAAAGATAAAAAATACCAAAATGTAAACGAGTTAAAAAATGCTATTTCTGCCGAATGCAATAGAATTTTAGTTTACCAACTAGCGAATGTAAGAAGAGAATTTTATGATCGCCTCGGTTATTGTCTAGCAGTCAATAGAGGAATATTTGAACATCTTCTTAAATCCTAAAGTTCTAACAATTTAATAGTACCTACCTATTAATTAGTAAAATATTGAAACATGTAAAATGTCATAATTAATCTTGTAATTGGATACTTTGTTTTAGTTTTATTCAGATTAATTTGTACTCATAAATACACCTTTAATATTTTCGATGTACGAATTTTTATAACAATAAAGCACACATTTCAAAATGAAAACTTTATTTGACAGTCATCTTTTACCTTGACTGGTACCCGCAAATACAGGGCCATAAAAAGGAGAAATAGTTTAAAAGAAATAGGCGATAACCCGTAAACGGGCTCATCAAAAATATCTAAAGTTATTCTTTTGAATGTAGGTTTTAGTGCTCTTTAATAAACCTAAATAGAATTTTTCTCTAAAATAATTAGGAAAGCCAATAATTGACCCCATTTAAAATTACATGGGATTTCCTATGTCCCGCTCGACGATGCAACACCCGGTACCTATACACATTTTGAGACCCATTTAGATAAGACTATTTAATATATATAATAATATACATTTCCAAACCACATCAATCACTTTTATAAATTTAAACTCAATTTTCTCTTGTTAAAGGCATTATAGCATATTCCGCTTCCGATAAATTTTTACGGGAAAAATCATTTACAGAAGGCTTCGGAACTAGGACAGGTCCATGGGGAAGCTGAATTTCATTTAAGGGAACCGAATTCAGACAGAGTGTGACCGGTGCGTCGATTTTAGGATAAAAGAGGCCAATTGGCTATGTCTAAAAGTTTCATTGTGTCTTTAAAAGTAAAATAACACACCACATATATAACAAATACAGTTACATATTGTGTAAGTGTCTCAGTATTTTTAAATTCTTCTCCAATGTCACCAGCTCCATGCGAAATTAAATGAATTTCAGGGTGTCCCATAACTTATGGCCGCAGAGTAACTGGAGATACTAGACATCAAACTAAGCCGATTAAGTCATATAAGTTTTTTCGGATTGTTACTCGTTCTAGAGATACAGGGTGTTGAAAGTAAAAGTTTATTCTCGAAAATAAGTCATAATTTTAAAACGGTTTAATGAATCGAATTGAAAGTTGGCAATATTATGTTTTTATGAGCAAGAAATAAGAATTTGTAGAAATTTTTAAGTTTTAAACTAGAGGGCGCTAGTTGCATACACTGAGCTTCATAAATCTATGATTTTTTTTAGCTGTGATATTAGGTGTTTTAGTTTCTTAAAGAAGGGAATTTTCTGAGTCAAAAAGGTGTACTTGATTGATCTTAATATCTTTAACGGTTTTCGAGATATTTCCCTTTAAATATTCCAACGTATAAAAAAACATAGTACATAATTAAATTAATATTTTAATTATCAAAAAAAAACTTATATGACATAATCGGCTTAGTTTGATGTCTAGTATCTCCAGTTACTCTACGGCCCAGAAGTTATGGAACACCCTGTATATTAAATTAGCTTAAAAACATTGCGTTCTCTTGGCCGGAATTCTGGCCTATGTTTAATTCTGGCCTATGTTTATTAATGGGGTTTAAAAACCTTTTAAATGAAAGTGTGAAATCTATTTCACATTATCTTTAAATAAAACCAGGAAAAAACAGTGATTTTCGGTTTTTAATTTTAAGTACTAGGAATTTTCTATTTCATTGGTAAATATTTTTTTTAAGGCTCGGTTATTTTAATTTTACTAGTATAGCTATTTATTTAGCGATTTAAAAAGTTATTATCACTCCCAGTCTAGTTGTGCAACAGGTTAATTAAGCGACTGACCGATAACACCGTTAATCAAACGTAAAGCTGCGCTCTAGAAGTATTTATCCTTGCTATTTAAAGCTCTCCCGTTGACAGGATAATTGATTATAAGCTTAGAATGTTTTATGCAAGCTTCCTTGCTTGTCCAGCCAAAATGTGAGATTAGCAAACTTTGAATGATATTAATAAATGGAACATTGCATTTATAAGTCGCGTAAAATATATCTTTATAGGAAACGTTTACATTTGAAAATGGGTTCGTAAATGCTAAGTAAGAGAAAGATCTGTAAAAATCGAAATAGATAAAAAATGGTTATAACAATAAAAAATGTATTTCAATTTTTTTTTGTTTTCTCCAGCCCTAAATTAACTATAATTTTCTGGCTTTTTGGCAGTGTTCGAACACTCTTAACTAAATATTGTGTTTGTGTTAAATGTTATCTAATAAATAAAACATAAATTATACAAAACCCGAGTATCGCACAATATTTTAAAACACGATCTACAGTTCTATGCAATATGTACAATTTATTGCACTATGACGCTCATATATTATGCTGTAAAATAAAATTTCAATATTTTGTATTTTCACATTCTACTTTTGTTTTGGCGACAAGCAACCCTTGGAAAAGAAGAGGAAAAAATAAACATAAAAAAAACAAAATTTAGAAAACGTAATTTTTTATGCTCAGATTTAAATATAATCATTTAGTGGCTAAATTTGAACAAACTATCATTAAATTTTAAAAATGATTCTTCGATTTAAACTTAGGTTTAAATTTAAGGTTAAAGAGACTTTATAAATTGGGCCTTAGTAAATTTGGCCGTAAAAGTTTAGAAAAAAATATGAGAAATGTTTCAAACAATTGATCGGGAATAAATAATTTTTAAAATTATTTATTCTTAAAATTATACAATCGAATGGCCCCTTTTAAGGTAATATCGTGTTTCTACTCCCACATGGAAATTTGCTATTTCCTTTACACTTAAGTGGCGAGTAAAGTAGGCTAATCCAGTTAACTGTGTGGCAAAATTTCATAACAATCCTAGATAGGTAATGAAACTGACCAATCACAGTAGTCAATTACAAAGAAGCCATTGCTGTTCTTCAAAGTACTGACCAATCACAGTATATTATTTTTACTGAGGCTCCGCCTTCTTTTTCAAGACACTAAATTATATAATTTAAATGCATATGGTACAATTTGTTCAATATAATAAAATCTAGAAGCATTTATAATAGATTTATCAATAATGCAACCTGCTGAATGTGCATAGAAAATTAATTTCATGTAGCATCATTTATCAGTTGGTTTTCCCATAATTAGTTTAACGTTTCGATGGTCGAGAGGTAGAGCGTTTTACTATGGATCCAATGGTCGTGAGTTCGAGCCCGGCAACCTACAAACTTTTTTTTTACATTTTTTAGCATAAGGTCGTAGAAAAAATATACTGTTCAACTCGAGTGGATTGTCCATATTGCCCTTGGAAGTTTGAGCACTCCGCCTACGGCGTCGTGCTCAATTTACTTCCTCGTGCGATATGGACATCATATCCACTCTTGTTGTACAAACTACTATTTCACACGGTACATTACTAATTCACTCTCTTAATTCTTTCTTCCTAAATTTAATTTATATTTTTTTTTGTGAAACAAACCGACTTAACCAATTCAACGTCCTTGTGGTTAAAGGGTTAATTAAATAATTACCTTGGTAGGGTCAGTGTAGACAATGATAAACAATTATTTGTAAACGGGTTTAAGTTCTGGGTGTCCGATCTCAATAATAGGGATAATTTGTTTCTAAATCTAATATATTCTAATTTAATTTGAAATTTTAATTTACTTTAGTTATTTGCGGCTACAATAAATATTGGACATATTATATTATCTTGTCATTATGAACTTTTTTATTATTTGGAGGCTGTGGGTGATTCTCCGAAAATCGATAGGAATATTGACATTTTTGATAATATTTTTGAAAGAAAAAGTCAATATTTTCTTACACTTAGTCGTTGCTAGGCAACGGAAAATAACTGTTAGGAAATATTTAGTATTGTACTGTAAGAAATAGTATATTACATAACAAGTGATGAAAGTGATACTTTTTAAACGAGGAGATATTTAGCACGAGGCGTTAGCCGAGTGCGGAAATTCTCCGAGTTTTAGAATAATCACTTTCACACGAGTAATGTACACTATTTTTCCTACGACCACAAAGAATTATTAAAAAAAAACTTTGATTTGTGAAAAAAATATTTCAACTCTAGAGTGGAAATACAAGGCACACTATTTAATTTAAACATATGATGCCAATTTAATAGATCGAAAGGTCACAATTTCAAATTTCATCAGGAGTACTTGACTTTTTTTTATAAAAACATTAAATAAATTATAAAATTATTTTGAATTGAAATCTTCCTTCTTGAATGATTTTTTTTTATTTAATCAAGGAAAGATACATTAAAAATAAATTTAAAAAATTCACCCAACAAGGAAGATTTCAATTCAAAATAATTCTATAAATTATATAATGTTTTCATAAAAAAAAGTCAAGTGCTCCTGATGGGATTTGAACCTGTGATCTTTCGATCCATAGGTCATGGCTCTAGTGTCTATGCTATGGTGACCCATAAACATTTCCTGCTTAAGTTTAATATATGACATTTTCTTCAGCGGAGCTTGTTTTGACTGGTAATAGATTTTCCAGTATATTCTTAACTTTTTTATAATTTCAGATGGCGTATTTTCACACTCTAATTCTGAATCACTCGACAAATACGTGATAAATAAACTAAACTGCTTTCTAAAATTTGTTCTTTTTAATAAATAGGTGTGGTCTGTCAAATTAGCATCATAAATGCTTAAATTAAATAGTGTGCCTTCTATTTCCACTCTAGAGTTGAAATATTTTCTTTCAACACGCGTGTGATATTCGGCGCTTTCGAGCAAAGTTAACCGTGCTTTTTTTCTCATTTTCATAGGTGGTCGTAGGAAAATATTATTTCTGTACGGCTTCTTGTAAACTAAAATGTGTTAAGCTCGACAATTCAGTATTACTGTGTTTCCATAGTTACAACACAAATATTTAATAGCATCCTTTATTTGTGAACAGAGTTAATAATATTTATTTCAAAATTTTAACAAGTTGCTCGTAATAAGTTATGTCCTTTTAATAATTTTCGATTTGCGAAAAAATAGTATGTATGCCTCGTAGAAAAAGCTACATTCCCGTACTCCGTATTGCCAGTCTCGGCTTGCGCCTCGACATACAATCTTTACGGTCGTCCGGGAATGTTCAGCTTTTCCTACTAGGTATACAATGTACTATTGTTTTCTATTATCCTGTTTTAGAAATAAATATGAGATCATCTGGGATATTTTACATACCCAACATATAAAAAATTAGCAGATTACCTTAGTCATGTCAAAACTTTTCTTTTCGAAATCGATTTATCGGATTATCCGATTTAGGAAAGGTTTCACAAAACAAAATTATATTTCGTAAAGAAGAAAATATAATATTCTAATCTAAAGAGAATTTTTCTCGTGGAGATGTCTGACCTTCTTTAACTGGTTAAAATATTTTCAATATTGAAAATTTTGAATAGGGGAAAGGCATTTCCATACAAGAAAGTTTTAATTTACGCTGATAAACGAAGCTTAGTTGTAAGTGTCGGTAAGATGAATTGCGGCTATTTAGGCAACTTTTATTTTACTCTCTTACAGGGCTGGGCAGTAATTGTCTCGAGAGTGCTTGAAATAGTGCTTCAAGCACAGTGCTTCCAAGCACTTTTAAAATACAGTGTTCGGTAATTCAAGCCTTTTATAAAAAAGGGCTTGGCAATTAGTAATTGGATTTCTCATTTAAAGCCATTTAAACTGCTTGTCAGCACTTAAAATCACTCAAAATTACTTTCCTCGGTAATTGGTAATTGCAAGCACTTAAAAATCCAAAGCGCTTGGTGCTTGATACTGGCAATTACCGTTCTAAAGGGTGTGATGCTCTTTGGTTTTAATGAAATATACAGTCATACAATTTTAACTGTGCTACTGTGGTAAAATTAGCAACATCACCAACACTGTTGCTGCTGTAATCCGTGCGAAAGGAAAGAAGAGTCAGTCTCCGACCACAATAAGAGGGTTGCGCGCTTCGAAAAAAGACATACACGATCGCACGATCTTCTACAAGGTAATGGATTCCCTGGGGCACAGGTAGACAATGACAGGCTGTTTCGTTCTTGTTAGAACTCAACAAAATGCCATAACCTGTAAGCAACTCCAAGTGCAGAGAGACTGTCCTTTCAAGGCATTTTTTAAGAAATGAAAACGTGATGAAAACTCAGTAACGCCATCAGTAGGAATCAACTTAATGCAAAAGATATAGCTATCTAACGTGAAAACATAGAACTAATAAACCAAAGTACGGTGGCCAACAACCAACAACCCATTACCTTTGGCGTCCCTGTGTACTTTAATGCAAAAGATAGATGCTCTACTTTGTCCGCCTGCCGCTAAAAAACTTTTTTCTGTTTACTTATACGAACGCTAAACTCTCTACTTTATTTTTAAAAACACGGCATTGTATATGGAATGGATCGGCACCGCCAGTGGGCTAAACGGCGCGATCTATATTTGAATCTACAAACCCGTAGAAAAAATTTAGTGAAGCGTAAAAGTTTCCTATACTGGTGTTTGTTGGTCACCGTACTTTGGTTTATTAGTTCTATGTTTTCACGTTAGATGGCTATATCTTTTGCATTGAGTTGATTCCTACTGATGGCGTTACTGGGTTTTCATCGCGTTTTTATTTCTTAAAAATGCCTTGAAAGAACAGTCTCGCTGTACTTGGAGTTGCTTACAGGTTATGGCTTTCTGATGAGTTCTAATAAGAACGAAACAGCCTGTCATTGTCTACCTGTGCCCCAGGGAACCCATTACCTTTGGCGTCCCGGTGTACTTTAATGCAAAAGATAGATGCACCACTTTGTCCGCCTGCCGCTAAAAAACTTTTTTCTAGTAAATGTAATCTTAAAATAATATCGTACACGAATTAAACGATTCACTGCACCGATCCCAGTTATGCTTCAATGTACAAAGCTAGTATAAATATTGCTGTAGTTACTTCTATAAGTAAGAAGTAATCGCCCGATTAAGGCGACTGGAGATACTTACCAGTTTAAATATTGATTTAAAAAGTATTAAACCTTTAAATAGGTTGTTGCTAAAAGCTTTGTCCATGAAGATATTTTCGTCTTAAGTCCTATTAAGGCATATTTCGACTTTGACATAATATATTTGCCCTAAAGTAAATATCTAATTCAAAAAAGAAATATAAAAAATAATTATAAACTTTTTTTTATATATTATTCTAGAATTGTACGCCTTTTGTCGGAATAACCTAAAGGAACTTTTTCCCAAGTCTGGCGAAGCAAAGTTTCACGGCTTAACTTTTCATTTTTAAAAGATATTTAGAAATTACTTCAGGGCTGCTTTTATTATTATTTGACTGTTTTTGGAAAAAGAAAGTTTGGTGAATGTAATATAGTTCTTGACTTGTATTTTATTTAGGAAACTTATACACAGAACTTTTTTAATTAAAAGAAATCTATCCTCGGTATAAAAAGTATATTTTGCTTTTACAATGAGTTTATGATACAAATATTAAAAAGTATTTATGTGCTATCAAATACTTTTTAAGGATTGCTTTCAAAACTCTATTTGACTAGGTTAAGCCCTGATGATCGTCTTAAATAAGGCTGAAAGCTCTTGGCGTCAGTGTTAATAAATAGTTACACTGAAATACAACGGTTTTTTCTTTCTTCAGAATACAGTGTACAACCAACTCCTCCTTTACTTTTATATTAACTTTTGACAATAAAATAATTAACAACCCCCAAATTAATCAAATTTATGGGATTTTACATTACTTAAAATCTTAGTTGTATTGAAAAAAATTATGTAAAAATTAGCTTCAGGTTGATATGCCTTAAAATTACTTTTTTATGAAGTAGATAATTCAGTTCTCCGAATTGGTTATTTTGCTTTGATATAATCCCTCTTGCGATTCGAATTTGTTTCTGGGGAAATTCGTGTCAATATTTTTTTGATTCTATTTTCACTTTACAAAAAAAGAGCTATCAGAATTTGTAAAGTAAAATCTAAGGATTCCTGTGAACATGTAAACCTTTGATTGTCTCAAAGAAAATTATAACACCAATTTCAATTTTTATATTATAAATAGTTTGTTTTATACATAAAAACATAGAAATAATATTAATTTACCTCTTTATTCAAATAGTTTAAGACAAAATACTTCATTTGCAAAACTGAGATGCTTTTATTGTTAAAAAATATTTTACAAAATCTAAACCGATCGACAGATTTATTTATTACTGTATTCAAAACAAAAAACAGTAAAATTAAAAATGTTTAACTTTTAGGGCAAATGATATACATGGATAACTGGAAGATGATGATGTATTTAGGAACGCCAGTGATGCCTGATCTCAACTCTCTCATCAACTCAGGGTTGTATATCAATGACTTGTCCATGCATGATTTCAGTCGGTAAGAAAATATATTTTCCCAAAAATTGCTTATTAAAATTATACATTCAACAAGAACTACATAACGAATTACAATGCGTCCCATAATATGGAATAGGTAAAAAGTACTTGAATTTCAAAGGGCTATATCTTTATCATAGCAAAGCAATGAAGAAGGGGGCAATGCCGACCCAGGGTATTAAGAATCGATTTATAACAAGTACAAAGCTACAAGCTTAGTTGTCAAACGTTTACAATGTTTGACTAGGTAAGCAAACAATGCTCAATTGCTAAAATTTTAGATATGGCCCTTTTTTTATTGATACGAACGGCCCTGCGATATAATCGGTACAAAATGTAACTGATACACTGATAAAATATAATTTTTATTCCTGTAAATTTTAGAAACATAAATTTTAAAATCAACATATTTTACGCGGTTTAATATTTTAGCCATAACCCTGTAAAAAAAGATATAATATAAGTCACATTGTACTATAAGAGACTATATAATAAACTAAAAATGGAATGAATTGATAAAATTTTGATGAAAATATCTCTATTTTTTACCTATTCCATTGTTAATCGACGCAGGGTATTTTTAAGTCGAACAAGAACGATCATTTAAAAGATCTTTAATTTCCCTACTTGTTAAGACGATTTTACATTAGGTGCAATTTTAAGTAAAATGGCCTGAAAGCATGCATGACTTGAATTTAATCAGCTGATGCAAGTTTTTCTCATTTAAAACGCACTTGCACCTAATGTAAAGCGGCCTTTGGGTAAAGAGATATTTCTGAATTGTTTTTAGCGATCTTATGTTAGCTGGAACGCAACAATCAGTAGAACTCAAATTAGCTTTAGACCAGGAACAACAAAAAAGTAAGAAATTAGAAGAATCAATGAGAAAATTGGACGAAGAAATGAAGAGAACGGATGAATTGCTATATCAGATGATACCCAAACAAGTGGCTGATAGGTTAAGGAAAGGGGAAAACCCTATTGACACATGTGAGGTAAGCAAGCCAGTTTTTTTAAAGTCGTTTTTGCCACCTGCCTGAGATATTCATTAATAAACATGGTCAGGATTCGGGCCTACGACCACAAAGAATTATTAAAAATCCTTTAATTTGTGAAAAAAGTATTTCAACACTAGTGTTGAAATTAGCATACTTAGGATTATGTTCCACTTAATATCTGGTTTCATAGTTTGTCAACAGGCTTTTCCTTTATTTGTAGTTTAATTTTTTCATATTTTATATATCACAGGAAGAACTGATCCTAGATTGATTTCTAGATTAACCAGAATGAAAAATTTTAAATTTAATCAAGGAAAGATGCATTAAACATAAATTTAAAATTTTCTTTTTAATAAATAGGGGTGGCCTGTCAAATTGGCACCATATGTTTAAATTAAATAGTGTGCCTTGTATTTCAACAGTAGTGTTGAAATATATTTTTTTTTCAACACGCGTGTGATATACGGCGCTTTCTAGCCAAATTAACCGTGCTTTTTTCTCATTTTCATAGGTGGTCGTAGGAAAATAATTCTTTTGAAGGTTAAAGATAATCTTTATTAAACATAATTTTTAGAAACCCTTTTTCGAGTAGATACTTGTGATTTTCAATAAAATTCCATTTATTCCTTCCCATATTATACATTACATATTCAGGAACTTTGAAGGGACATATCTACCAATAAATTTTCACCTGAAATTGGATTTATATGTTTATTAAATAACAAGGGTACAGGTACATGGAAAGTTGGAAATCACCCTTTAGCAAATAATAGGTTTATATCATTTGAAAATTCATACATAATAATGGAGTGTCTTGCCTCAATTATATATATATTGTTTCAGGGATTCTATTGGGATTTCCTTTAGGTTTCTCAACTCAACAATTTCACAACCTTTGACGGTTGTGGAAATCCCAACGGAAAATATAACTTGTTATTCAATTTAAATATAAGAAAACAAGAACCGACATTATAATATTGAGTTACATAAAGATTTAATTCATTTTATGGATTCAATCAACTGATCTATTATTATAAATGAATAGCATACAATAACTTTCTGAACGGTAAAAAATTATGATGCCCTTCTCTTTCATGTTATTGGTCCGGGAATGTTCCCACGCTCGACAACTAACCATTTTCGCAGCCATTTTCTTAATTTATGGTACTTACACTTAAAATCACGTTCAGTTTTTAATCTAATTATTAATAACTAAAAAGCACACTTAATGCACGAATATGCCAAAATAAATATCAACTTGTTTTTTTTTCACTAATGGAAAAGTGTGAGAAAGTTATTTTCATGCAAAAAAAAATTCGAAGAAACAGATATAAGCCAATGACCGCGGCAGTGGCTCAGAAGTGAGGTACTGGCAGGTAGAGGGGGTAATTACCCCCCCCCCTCCGAACCACAAAAATATAGGTACAATAGTATAGAACAAAGAAAAAAGAGGTTCAAAAAATATAAAATGTATTTTTGGATTAAAATAATAACGCAACCTGACAAAAAAAAATACAAAAAACTTACTTTCTACCTAAATTAATAAATTTATATTTCTTTTCTTGTTTTTGGCAAATTTATCGATGTTATTTACATTAATTTCTATATCCATCTGGATATGAAGGAGCGCTAATCCAACTAAACGGTCTTGAGACATGGTAGGTCTTAACCAAGTTTTAAGACGATTTAAAGCGAAAAAGCTTCTCTCTCCAGTCGCAACACTAGCAGGTAACACACAAAGAATGCAGAAAGTTGCTTTTATATATGGGAAAATTACGTCATCACAAGCAAAATAAGCTGCAAGTCCATCTTGTGGTAAATCGGACAAATTCATAAAAGTAACCCCCCCCCCCCCCCCCCCCCGCCCTCCCAGTCTTCCCCTAAAATCGCCCTTGGTAGTTGCCAAAGGAAAATTAAAAGCAAACCTTGAAAAAAAATATTTTCGTCGACATGACTTATCATTACCCCTCCCAGATTTTTGCTACAGAACCGCCGGTGGTTCGAATTCCACGTTAAGCTGTAGGTCCCGTCTGGCTGACATTACCCTGACGATAAGGGATACAATGGACCTTTATAGGCCTAAATATACTGGCTCTTCCGCCAACCCCAGAACAAGAAAAAAAAAATGAAAACCCTACAAATAATTACTAAAGTTTATAGTACTGTAAAAAATATTAAAAATTATTTTTTTTTAATAAAAACAACTTTCTGACATTCTTCAATATCTGTAGAGGCCAAATTTAAAAAGTTTTTAAAAATCCATTAATAAAAATGGACAGGATTCGCTTTAAGAGAACGCAATGTTTTTGGTCCAATTAATTAAAGCACAGTTTAACAAACTATAAATCCTCTAGAACTTGTTTTCAAAAACGTTCAGCGCAAATTCTAAATTTCGTAAATGGCATCAGCCACTTTAATAAAATAGATCTTATCAAAATTGAATTATCCCATTATATAAACACTGTAAAGTTGAGTTTATACAACTAAAACTTTCGGTAAGCATATAGAATTACCCTTTAAAATTTGGAGTACCTATATATACACAGAACAGGCAGTGGTGTAGCCAGAAGATATGCTCGGGGGGGGGGGGGGAGGGGGCTCTGTGGGCATGAGTAGGGCATTTGTTTTCTGGAGAAAGGGACAGTCGAGACTACATGTATTTCATAATATTGTACATAGTGAAGAAAGCGAAAGAGCGCCGCAGGAAAAAATTTTCGGGGCCACGTCAAAAGTTTGTTTAAAATTCACCTAAATATGGTCTATTTCTTTTCGATTGCGAACGATGACAGAAAAAAATATTGAACAAAAATTCACCTAATTGGTTACATCATGGACCAATTTACACTACATAAAAGCATTGCCAACTTATTAAAGGTCTTTTTTTTTTAAGTCACAGAAGAAGAATAAGAAATTTTCGTTCGATTGATTTCTAGCAAATATATGCTAATTATAAACCTTTTAGCAATTAAAAATAACTTTTAGCTTTAATTATATTACGAAATAAACAATCTATTAACTTTCTGTACATAAAATCGGTTAATTTCACGTTTTTCTGCAACATAAAATAGTAAACCTATGCCTACTTTGTGTTGAAGCAAAAAGGATGCACGATTTATCGACAAAATATAGAAGGCCATGCCAAACGCCAAACATTGTTTTATAACCTAAAAATGCATCTTCTTAAAGGCCGCTTTACAGTTTGCAATTTTTCTTTCACGCAAGTTGTCTTGCAGCAATTAATATTGCGGCAATAATAATTTCACTTCGTTTTACGGCGTGCAATAACTTGCCAAGATCGTAGGTGATGTACCACTTGCCAACCATTAAAATAAAAATACATTTGGTTAGGACTTACCGGCGCTTTTTGTGCATTCATTTTAACAAAACATCATTACAGGACATGAAAGCAAACCAACAAACACAAAACGTACCCGCTATAGGTTAGAAAAAACATAAATAAATGTCAGGGATTTTTATATTTAGTTTGGTGTCTCACAAATCACCAGAAAATCCTCAGAATTGCGCTTGCAATGGCAATAAAAATACGGTCCGAGTTATATTTCTTGCAAGCAAAACAAATTGCGCCAGCTGATCATTAGCCTCGTTCTGAGCATACTCCCGGGCAATCTTTTCTTGCGTGAAAGGAAAATTGCAAACTGTAAAGCGGCCTTAAGAAGTATTAATTTAAAATTCTAACCGCTATAAACAGTAAACAACAAAATGTCAGTTATGACGTAAATCCCTAACCTTACTTTTTCAAAAATGAAAATTCTTGCATTTTTTTATTGTAAAACGGGTTTCTGTCATCGTTCGCAATCGAAAAGAAATAGACCATAGGTACTATCAAATTTCGAAAATTAAATTATTATTTCTTTCCCTCAGCATAGTTGGATTAAATTTGTAAATGTTTTTTTTCCTTTTTTTTGATATATTGGCTCTTTATTTAAAAAAAAAAACATTTTTTTATATTTGTGAAAAAAATGACTATTGGTGTCGATCCAAAATTTTAACATAAGACGTATGTATGACTCTAACCAGCGTTTTTCGGGCTCGGTTTTTCATGATTAAATATAAAAATACCGCTCACCACGCCGAAATTGATGATTTTTTTAGAAATCATGTATTTTAAGGGCGTAGATCTAAGAGCAGTTTTGGTGTAAATGCTTAGGTTTTAAAATACTCCTTCTTAAGTGCCGTTTTATATATTCATAATAAAGCATTCTCGTTTCTTCCCGCACTACTTTTTTATTATAAATTAACACACTTCTTGAATTACAAATAGTTCAATTACAATTTTTACTTTTAGTTTTCTCTTTGAAAATAAATACCTAATTGTTTTTTGTTTTCGTTGTAAAAATATTTTATTGCATTTGGTTATATTTTTGTTGTTACTCGTTATCCTATAAAATTGCATCATAAATCAATAACTAAAACGATATGCGTCCGAAACCTTAATCTCTATATAAAATAGGACTTTTAGAAGAAAAACTTTAAAAACTGAACGTTTTCCAAAAGACCATTGTAATCTAAGCCTAAGAATACATTATTTAAAAATTTAAATTAAAAGTCCAAGCATGAGACGAAAAATTAACTTGCAATTAGCCTTAAATATGCCACTGGAACAGACTTTTACCTTACTTTTTTTTCTTTGGTTAGTTATCATAAATAATTTAATGCACAAAATTTACATATGCCTATGGCCGACACCGAAATTGAGCCGAACTGGACGGAATTTCCTATTTTATTACTCTACACCTTACTGAAAAGGACTATAGTAAGCTTTACAATACTCATTTAGAAATTCAGGATTCGGCCCCTATGGCGCCTCATTGTATCCTTATTTAACAAATCAAATAAAATTGATGTCCCAGCGATATCACGTAGTTCTTAGATAATCCCACAGTGCCCCTGATGTCAAGTACGTGCTGTTTATGTTACGAATTACCCAAACGTAAGCAAACTTGAACAAAGCTTATTCACGTTTTTTTTTATTCATGTCACACATGCCGTAAATTTCCAGACCGTAAAAATAAAGGTGTATTTAGTCGTATTTTCTTAATGATAGAAGAGTTTTGGACTTGCGATGTTTTTATTTGGTTTTTTAATTACAACGTTTCAGTTGGTAAGTATCTCCAGTCGTCGTCAGGTATAAATACTAAATAAGTATGGAAACTACAGCTCTATTTATACAAGTTATTTGCACTAAAGCTTAACTGAGATGGGTGCAGTCCTGCGTTTAGCTCGTGCGCGCCATTTCTTAACAAAGCTTTCACGATATTTGTTATATCCAATGACAGCTTCCTTGAACTTCTTCTTCCTCCAGTGTGGTTATTTTTGCAGGATTTCTGTCTACATGATATGATGGCAGTGCATCCAGGCATGGTCAACTGTACCTGAATTTTCAGTCTCTACTTTTAGTGTATTGTTCCAATGTTTTTTGATCCTTATTTCGAGTGTTCTTAGTGTCTCACCAATATAAGATTGACCACATTCGCAGGGGATTTGGTAAACCCAGTTTTTCCTGTCTTTTTGGCTTGTTGGTTTTGCCTTCGTCAGATAGCGTCAGAAGGAGCGTTACTAAATTGATTTATAAAACTTTTATAGCGTTCCTAGTATGAACCCCAGAGGTTATTAAGCATGCCAAAATAATATTTAAAACGTTGGTAAATTGGTTAAAACTTTTCTAATTTAACAGTTCCCCTACTCTGTATAACATCGACGGAAATCCCATGCTGTGGTGAATAATGAATTTAAGACACACAGAAAAGTTGGTATGACAAAATTAACTGAAGCATAATAAAGATTTAATAAGGTTTTGAACAATAAAGTTCTGGCCTCCACCATACTAAGTATGTACTCTGCAGGGGACAAATTAACCAGGTCACATTGGCGGATCCAGGATTTTCCAGGAACGTATCTCGGCTCTAAAAACCTTGCTACTCTCAAAAGTGACTTGTAACAAATACGGACTTTTCATACGCTTTTCAATTTTCAAGAATTAAAAAAATTGAAACTCCCTCGTATGCACTAAAGTTTTTTTCAATTTTAATCCGCGCAATTTTAGTTTAGGGGCGCAGAAACTTTTATTAGAAGTAAAATTTTCTGTGAAATCAATAATAAAATAGTTTTCCATATAAAGCGAAAATTCTACCCGTCACTGTATAACATTACATTACATTAAAGCTCTTGACGAGAAAGTTTAATAGTATATTACATAACAAGTGATGAAAGTGATACTTTTCAAAAGAGGAGATATTTAGCACGAGGCGTCAGCCGAGTGCGGAAATTCTCCGAGGTTTAGAATAATCACTTTCACACGAGTCATGTACACTATTTTTCTACGACCACAAAGAATTATTAAAGAAGCCTTTGATTTGTGAAAAAAAAATTTCAACACTAGTGTTGAAACAAAAAATATCAACACTAGTGTTGAAATTAGTATACTTAGGATTATGTTCCACTTAATATCTGATGTCATAGTTTGTCAATAGGCTTTTCCTTTATTTGTAGTTTAACTTTTTCATTTTTTCTTATTTTATATAACTTAGGAAGAAAATCCTGGATTGACTTCTAGATTAACCAGAATGAAAATGTTTAATTAATCAAGGAATGATGCAAACATAAGTTTAAAAATCCACCCAACAAGGAAGAATTAAATTCAAAATAATTCTATAAATTATATAATGTTTTTATGAAAAAAAAAGTATACTCCTGATGGGATTTGAACCTTTGACCTTGCGATCTGTAGGCTAGAGCTCTATTCTCTACTCTATCGATACCAATAAAGATGTTAATTTAATACATGATACTTTCTTCAGCGCGATTTGTTTTTTCTGGTAAAGATTTTCCAGTATATTATTAATATTTTTTATAATTTAAGACTCGACAAATACATGATAAATAAGTTAAACACTTTACAATTACTACTTTCTAAAATTTGTTTTTTTTAGTAAATAGGGGTGGTCTGTCAAATTGGCACCATGTTTAAATTAAATAGTGTGCCTTGTATTTTATCACTAGTGTTGAAATAAAAAAAAATCACGCGTGATATTTGGCGCTTTCTAACCAAATTAACCGTGCTTTTTTCCTCATTTTCATAGGTGGTCGTAGGATAAATATATTTTATGGATTATACAGGGTGTTTCATCTTACTTTCATATTTTTTTCATATCTAATCAGGTAGAATTTTCCCTTAAAATATTTCGACATCCGGTATGCATTTTGTAGTTCTTTTAGTATACTGCCACTCCCAACGTTTCACATAACGATATCCATCCATTTTCAGATATATTTATTTCATAATACTTTTGTTGTAGATGTTTGACAGCGTTTCGATACTCTTTTCCGATGTTGTGACGTTTACAGAAATATGCAGCAGAATAACTCCAATGGAAGTAGTGTCGATGTTGAACGGAATGTACTCTATTTTCGACAGACTTACCGAACGAAACAGGGTATACAAAGTGAGTATATAAAAGCAAATTACTTTTTTAAATTATCCGTTAATCACCGCTGTTAAAAAGTTTCTACTCGCGCCTTGTATTAAGTTTACTAAAAAAAATACGACGTCGTATTCAATTTCATCTTCGTGCGGTATGGACAATCTGCTCGAGTTGTAGAGTATATTTTTTCTCTACGACCCAACTTACCTAAAAAAAAAATTAAAACAAAATTTAGGGATCGGGATTTGAAGCTACGACCAAAGGTTCCAAAGTAGAACCAAATGCCTGTTCGGCCAAATGCTGTTGTAGGAAATAAGAATAAAAGCAATTCAATAATTATCATTATGGATAAAACTATTATAGCTGCCTATGTATTTTTTCTACTCCCACATGGATGTTTGCTTTTTTCTTTACCCTAAAGTGATTGGAAAAATGGGCTATTTCGGTTAACTGAACGGATTGATTTCATATCCATCCTAGTAAGGATATGAAACTGACAAATCACAGTGCGTGGTCAATTACAAAGAAACGAAATTTTACGAGTCTGACACTTAACAAAAGAATATACTTCAAACAGATGCGAATTTTTTATTTTTTTTATTTGAATCTCCGTTTTTCAAATAAATAACTGACCACCGACCCGTAAAGTGCCTGACTAATAAGACAAAAACAACATAGTTAAGCAGGCTACGTTTTGATGGCCAGGTCCGCACTTAGATTTTTTACTTCTGTATCTTGCCTATTTTTACGTTTTTTGAAAAAAAAAAATTAAAAATGTTGTTTATTTTAATGCCTTCTATACGCAGCTAAAAAAGAAGTATCAACTTAGGAATCACCCTGTATTAGCGGGATATTCTTTAGGACCACTTGTTGTGATCTGCTAAAACTAAGACTTTACATTGCTAGGTTCTATCCACTGTTCTACATTTTCCTGTGACTAACTATATTTCACAAAATCATTTATTTTGCACCAATTCATTTACCTTACACCCTACTTTTATCGGTTATTCACCAACAATCCCTGTTTAAACGCTGCCGGCCTCCCCAGGTGGAAACCATTGGTGACGCCTACATGGTAGTGAGTGGTGCACCGGCCAAAGAAGGGAACCACGCCGAAAGGGTATGCGATATGGCGCTGGATATGGTCGAGGCTATAACGGACCTTAAAGATCCTTCGACTGGTTAGTAGACAATGTCTTTTATTTTTAATTATTTTATATAAACATTTTTAGTAAATCGAATTTGTGACATCCTGTATAAAATAACCCGTTTAAATTAAAATTGCAGGGCAACATCTTCGAATACGAGTGGGAGTACATTCTGGAGCAGTAGTGGCAGGAATCGTAGGCCTCAAAATGCCAAGGTAATAAGTGTTAGGGATCGTTGCGCCTTCGCCATTAAAAAAAAATAATATTCCGTTACTTCTTCGCTTTATCTAAATATATTTTAAATAGGTACCTATATTTGGAAAAGAATTACCTACAGATTCAGTTGGAATTTATATACACTCACCGGCACAAAATTCCGCCACCCTAAAATTTTGGTCAAGTTTGATGTTTTATAACTTATTTATTTTTTATCCGATTTTCATGCTTTTTTTATCAGTTTGTAGATCCATTTATTCTGTTTTTCTTTAATTATTTTATAATATATAATTTTTCGATTAGGTTATATTATACAGGAGGAAATCAAAATGTTGTTTTTTTATCGTAATTTCAAAACACCCTGTAGGGAAATTGAGGTGGATAATGTTGTTTGCATACTATTTCTTGTAATCTCTGATGTATTCTAAACATTTCTTTTTTTGATTTATTCCATTATCGCATTTCTTCTGAGAGCTGCAAAATTTTAAATGAAACGCTGATTTGAAGCCTAATTTTATTAAGAAAAACAAACACTAGGTATATCATAAAGTTAATAAACAATTTAATAACGTGTATTTCCTGCTCTCGTAGCAATGACAGCTTGCAGTCTTCGTGGTATCGAATGAATAAGATCACTTATTCTTTCTTGAGGAATGGCTTGATATTCTTCGGTTAACGCCAGTCTTAAGTCTTGCAAGGTTTGTGGTTGTACAGAACGACGACGAACGGCTCTTTTAAGTTGATCCCAAAGATGTTCGATTGGGTTGAGATCCAGGCTACATGCAGGCCATTCCAATCTTGGTAGTCCAACTTCATCCAGATATTCGCTTACTACTTGTGCAACGTGAGGTCTAGCATTATCATGCATTAATGTAAATTGGTTCCCAATAAAAGGAGCAAATGGAACAACAACTTCTTGGAGAATTTCCTCAATGTAACGGTGGGCGGTTAGAGCTCCATTTTCAACAAATACAAGATTGGTGCGTGCTTCGGTAGAAATACCCGCCCAAATCATGACTGAACCGCCATGAGATTCGTTCTGATATGGTGCAGTCAGCATATTTTTCATTTATACGTCTGTATACCCGCTCACGACCATCCGGCGACCTTAAACAAACCCTGGATTCATCTGTGAATAGTACGTTTCCCCACTGTTCTAGAGTCCAGTCAGAATGCGATCTTGCAAACCTCAGTCGGTGTTGTCGATGCCGAGGCAGTAATCGTGGACATATTGTTTGCCTGTGAATGAAGCCCATCTTCTGCCAATCTTCTACGTATCGTTCTTTCATTTACATTTACTCGTCGAATCATTTGCAAGTCATTTTTTAGACACACTGCAGTAGATCTTCGATCTCTTAAATAACTAATGATAACAAAGTGATCATCAGCTGCAGTGCATTCTCCTTCTGCCAGAGCCTTGCCCTCTAGTAAAAATTCCCGTCTGTAAATACCTATTCCAGGCATCTCGAACTGTAGACCGTGGAATTCTCAGAGTACGGGCGACATAAATCACGTCCTTAGCCAACCTGGATAATTTTTAACCTAAAGCTTGACATACATTTTCAAAAAATAACATCGTTTCATTTAAAATTTTGCAGCTCTCAGCAGAAATGAGATAATGAAATGAATCAAAAAAAAGAATGTTTAGAATACATCAGCGATTATAAGAGATAGTATGTAAACAAAATTATCCACCCCAATTTTCCTACAGGGTGTTTTGAAATTACAACAAAAAACAACACTTTGATTTCCTCCTGTATAATATAGCCTAATCAAAAAATAATACTTTATAAAATAATTAAAGAAAATCAGAATAACTGGATCTACAAACTGATAAAAAATCATGAAAATCGGATAAAAAATAAATAAGTTATAAAACATCAAACTTGGCTAAAATTTCAGGGTGGTGGAATTTTGTGCCGGTGAGTGTAGTAATAAGAGCAGAAAAAAAATATATAGGCAAGAATTTGACAATATTTTGTTTATTGTTTTTATAAATGTATCAAAAAATTTATAAACATAAAACTTGTAATTGCTACCCAAAAACGGCTATTTGGTCTTCCTTTAAATAGGCTGAGAGAACATCGAAATATTGTTAAAAAAATTAAATAGCAAATCTTATAGGTATGGACGTAGTATTTTGCAATTTAACAAATATTTATAATAACAAAATAAGTTAAAGTATATATATTTTCATCTATAGGTACTGCCTCTTTGGAGACAGTGTCAATACAGCTTCGCGCATGGAGTCTACAAGCGAAGCAATGAAAATCCACATTTCCCAATACACAAGAGAATGGCTACCTCCTTCTTACATGGTGGAAGAAAGAGGAGAGATCCAGATTAAAGGAAAAGGTAAGCCTTTACAACATAAAATGATTGTACAACGCTTCACAATAAATTCCTTAACCAAAAATAAGGCGATCTAGGCAAACTTACCTATATGCAATGTTGCTTCGTTTTACCGCTACAGGGCGCTAAAGTTTTCAAATTTATATTGTTTTTTCTGAATAATTTCTAAGCGCCTTTATCGATTTTCACTAATTTTGGAACTAAGAATTAATATTAGAAATAATATAATTATTAATAGCGTGTTTTGACGTGTATGCCATATTTTTTTTAATGCCTGCAATTTAAAAAATGGCATGTGATTGGTAATTAAAAGTTCCTCTTTTTGTTACCCCCCGTATAAATGACTTTAATTATGTATTTGACACTAGCTGACTTCATGTTGAAACTTTTTTGTCTTTAAATTACCAATTATACGCCATTTTTAAAATTGCAGGTATTAAAAAAACGATGGCGCATACGTCAAAACACGCTATTAATAGTGGTCATTCTTAGTTCCAAAATTAGTGGAAATCGATAAAAGCGTTTAGAAATTATTCAGAAAAAACAATATTAATTTGAAAACTTTAGCGCCCTGTAGCGGCAAAACGAAGCAACATTGCATATAGGTAAGTTGGCCTAGATCGCCTTATTTTTGGTTAAGGAATTTATGGTGAAGCGTTGTACAGTCATGTCATGGATAACCTGTATAACAATGCCCCACAAATGAGGACACGGATATAATAAGGTTTCTTCAGGTAACATGAAAACCTACTGGCTTGAAGGAAGAGAATGTCGAACTCCAGTTCCACGTTTGCTACCAGACTCAATCCCCACTTCCCAAGAGATTGCGAGACCGGAAACCATACCCATTTCCACTCCGAGCAGTCCAAAGGACTTACTTAACAGGACCGTAGTTTATTCTCCAATAACTTTTAGGGATGTTGCCAGAAGAAGTATCGCAAGCTCTCCTGTCAAAACTACTTTAAATAGTAGTCGAGGTTAGTAAGACCTAGAGTCCGATATATTTTTATGAGTCAAATATTTGTCCTCTCTGCTAGAAGCAAGATCGAACTCAGAAGGAGCGACGACGTGTTTGTGGGATCCCGCACACTATTTTGGTTCGCCGACATGCAACTGGGAATCACAGGAAAATGAAGGCGACTGGAACGAAGACGAGGAAAGCGCTAATGCGAGCGACAGTGTTGCCAGTACTACCATCAACTCGCCCAATCCGACGCCTTGTAAGTCCTCATCGTCGGTTTGTAAGTCCTCCTCGTCAGCTATCAGCATCAACAGGGTTGCCCTTAGGTACGAGGAATATTATATCGTTTAAAATCGTTTCGAAAAATTTCGCCTAAATTTAACAGTTTATATTTTCTGAACCAGATATAATATCGACCTACAGTTTTAAATGGTTGACAGATTCATCCCTTGAGAAACAATTGTCAGTATTGGATTTTCTTTTACTGTACGTCATAACATTTAGGTACAACTATTGTTACTGAACATAATCAAGCTTTTCATAAGGTATAATAATCACTCGCAAAGTTTGCACGATACAACGAACAGTGAGATTTAGCTACCAATAAATTGAAATAAAGCAAGGTTTTCCAAAACAATCGGTATTTCTTAAAATATAGCAGATATCAAAAATTTGACAAATCACTTTCTTTGCTATGAACCAGTGATTCAATTGACGTAGAGTGATAAAATTTAAAAATATTATTGTGAAAGTTACACGCCATTAAAAATGGAGCAAAAATCATCGTCTTCTTTAACACCCTTTATATAAAATTTTTTTGACAGGTAAAGAAAATCCAACATTGACAAGTGTTTTCCAAGGGATGAATCTATCAACCATTTAAAACTGTAGGTCGATATTATATCTGGTTCAGAAAATATTAACTCTTAAATTTAGGCGAAATATTTCTTGCTCGAAAGCAATTATCCAGCAGTTAAGTTATTAAAAATGTCAGTTTGGCTTTTATACAATTATTTAGCTATAACAAATTTTTTCAACTTATTTTAGACCATCAAAATCAATTGATATGAGTATACCAAGCAGCAGCGATAGCTCTATTGCTCTACCTACCATCCCTAACCATGGTATATTAGTTAAAAGGTCTCTAGATATAAATCACATTCCTGATCTTCCCGTTAAAAGGGTTGAGATTGATACTATACCAATTCAAATGGAACCTGTAAGACAGGTAGGTATGAAAACGCGTATCCCGGGAATGTATAAGCCAATTTCGGTGTCTATAAAGACGTTTTATTATCAAGAAATTTATTTTTAGGCTGTTCCTAGTCCACCACAAACTCCGGAGTTTGGGCGAGCGATGTATAAATACGCGAAGAAATTAGGAAAACCCCGATTTAACCATAATCATCAGGATATACCGGCATCGAAGAGCGATGGGGACCTTAAAAGCAAAGAAATGGTAAGAAAAAACTGAAAGTGGTATTTTATTGACCATGGTTTAGACAGCTACCATTATTGCCCAAGCGTCGAGTTTAAATCACGAGAAGCGGAGCGACGAGGGATTTAAGAAGGGAGTGCTATAATAGTATAGCTCTTTAAACCATAGTTAATATAATTTTTCTCCACTATTAACACATTTCCAAGGTACTTGTTTTTACAGTTTTTTTTTATATTCAAGAGATTGCTTCTGTAACTTTTTCAATCAAGTTACCTGTGCTTTGGAATTGGCAATATAATTTGTTTTTGTTTTGTCAAGTAACTTAAACTGTCGATATGGTTTTTTTTCAGATAAAAGGTTGTATTCCGAACAGTAAAAGTCAACCCAGCTTTAGCAGATCCCACCAATCACATCACAGCAACAGCAGTAAACACCAGCAATGCTGTTCAGGGTTTAGCGCGTCACATAGAAACAAATTACAAAATAACGCTTGTAGCATAATTTAGACTTTTGAAAATTGTACGTTGGTATAGATATTAGATTTATTTTTGAATAATTCGAAATTTAAAAACCGCCAGACAGTATACATAATTCGACACTATGTTTTCTCTTTCGCGGCGCATTGGGATTCCTTTTAATTTCGGGTCTATGGTATATCCGCAAAATTAAATATTAGGAATTTCGGATATGCAGGGGCGTACTTGAAATATTTGCAGGTACCTATAGATAGCAACAAAACATAAAAATATTGTAAGACATAGCTCGATATCTAGATCAAAATATTTTTTATTCTCACAAATACAAAATAGGACAAAACGACGACAAATGTACAGGGACATTATTTTAAGTGTCTCACCCGATTGGCGACTTTGCTATCGACCACAATAAAAAAAACAATTATGTATTCCCTAATAGCTTTTAGTGAAGAAGCCAAATTTGATGTAAAAAAAATCTATGTTTACAAATTTGACAGATACGACGCCATATTGGATTTTCTTACATGGGAACCCTACCTGATAGTAAGCCAGCTGCATTCGCCTATTTGTTCCAACATTAAAAATGTATAATTGTCAATATTTATTTTCAGCCGTTCCGGAGATACGAGGCTTCTAAGTTGGTGATTTTGTTATCATCAAATTAACAGAAGCTTTGAGATTAGAAACTCAATTTTTTCTGAAGATACGTAATTTCCTATGGCGGAGCCACCCATGCTATTGTCATTATGTAAGATGTCAGAAAATGACAGATATGACGCCATATTGAATTTTTTTAAATGGCAACCCACATTTATAACTACGTCAGTAAATAGCATATCGCGGTCCGATTTCACAAATATATAGTTGTCGATATTTATTTTCAACACTTACGGAAATACGACCGTATCAAAAACTGCATCGTACGATTATGTTACACTTAAAACACATAATCGTACGATGCAGTTTTTGATACGGTCGTATTTCCGTAAGTGTTGAAAATAAATATCGACAACTATATATTTGTGAAATCGGACCGCGAAATGCAATACACTGACGTAGTTATAAATGTGGGTAGCCATTAAAAAAAATTCAAAATGGCGTCGTAGTTGTTATTTTTTGACATCTGACATATATGACAATAGCATGGGTGCCTCCGCCATAAGAAATTATATATCGTCAGAAAAAATTGAGTTTCAAATCTTAAAGCTTCTATATTTTAATGGGGTGAGATACTTAAAACACATAATCATACGATGCAGTTTTTGATACGGTCGTATTTCGGTAAGGCTTGGAAATAAATATCGACAACTATATATTTTTAAAATCGGACCGCGAAATGCAATACACTGACGTAGTTATAAATGTGGGTTGCTATTTAAAAAAATTCAAAATGGCATCGTAACTGTCATTTTCTGACATCTGACATATATGACAATAGCATGGGTGGCTCCGCCATAAAAAATTACGTACCCTCAGAAAAAATTGAGATTCTAATCTCAAAGCTTCTGTTAATTCGATGATAACAAAATCACCAACTTCGAAGCCTCGTATCTCCGGAACGGCTGAAAATAAATATTGACAATTATATATTTTTAATGTCGGAACAAATAGGCGAATGCAGCTGGCTTACTTTAAGGTAGGGTTGCCATTTAAGAAAATCCAATATGGCGTCGTATCTGTCAAATTTGTAAAAAAAATTTTTTGACATCAAATTTGGCTTCTACACTAAAAGCTGTTAGGGAATACATAATTTTTTTTATTGTGGTCGATAGCAAAGTCGCCAATCGGGTGAGACACTTAAAATAATGTCCCTGTATCTCACAATGGACATTTTGAAATAATTATTAGTTCTGTAGGGGTATTTTTTGTTTTCCTTATCTATAATTTAAAAAAAAAACGAATATTTTAGGT
Source organism: Polydrusus cervinus (assembly GCA_935413205.1). Classification (NCBI taxonomy): domain Eukaryota; kingdom Metazoa; phylum Arthropoda; class Insecta; order Coleoptera; family Curculionidae; genus Polydrusus; species Polydrusus cervinus. The sequence goes on from OW284514.1 coordinate 3,167,757, forward strand.
AGATAATAATTAGAATTATAAAACTCTTCCCAATCTTTGGGCAGACAAATAATATCAATGTGATCATATCGAATAATCAAATCAAATATTTTAAAAGTTATTTAAGGATTATTTATTAGAAACAACAAACAAAAGGCACATGGATTACATAATAGGTATGTATTTTGGCGCCTTTAAAGCTAACCAATATCCGTATTTCTTTATATAGCCAGGGGAGACCGAGAGGAGACTTAAAAAAAAATTTAAAAACTGAAACGGTAAACATTTTTTTTTGTTCTATACGATAGGGTCAAAATCAAAATTTAGTGAAAAGGCTCCATGATGTGATATTGATTGTGTAAAGGGCCCTGACGTTGAATCATTTAACATTGTTTTCCTACGACCACCTATGAAAATAAGAAAAAAGTACAGTTAACTTGGTTCGAAAGGGCAGAATATCACACGTGTGTTTTGAAAAAATAGCTATTTATACAATAAGTTGCGAAATAACTGTCTTTTAGGCACGCTACGTGAAAATCGTCCAACGAGGCAAAGCCGAGTTGGACAACACGTCTAGTGGCTAAAAGACATCGTTTCGTAACGAATTATATACAAGATTTTTTGTGAAAGCGGAAAATTTGATAATTTAAACTTTTATTAGTATTTTTAAACATTTTGAAAAGTAGGCAGGCAATCTGTTTCTAAGGCATTGTTTATGCATTATTTAATGTCAAGTGTGTTGTCAAATTCGAACGTCGCGTTTTGCTTTTTTTCCCGCAAAAGTTTTTCGAAAAAAATTACTTCAAATTGACGAGTCTTCGGAAATTGAACAAGCTGCTGAAGCTGCGCTATCCACGTTAGTACTAAAAAAATCGAAACATTTATACGAAAAAACCTACGACAACTTTGAAACCTTTACATTTTAATGTTTCATTTTTACTTTTAGGCATTAGTGCCTAAAACTGTCACATTTAGACACTAGTGCCTAAAGAGTGTCATTTCGAAATTCTAATCAATATCGAAATATGTCTATTTCGAAACGCTTTCACGAAAAAAATATTTTAACACTAGTGTTGAAATACAAGGCACCCTATTTAATTTAAACATATGGTGCCAATTTGACAGGCAACCCCTATTTATTAAAAAGAAAAAATTTTGGAAAGCAATAATAATTGTAAAGTGTTTAACTTATTTATCATGCATTTATTGAGTGATTCAGAATTAGAGTGTGAAAATACACCATCTGAAATTATAAAAAATGTTAATAATATACTGGAAAATCTATTACCAGAAAAAAACAAATGGCGCTGAAGAAAGTGTCATGTAATAAACAATAAATCTTTATTGGTATCGAGAGAGTAGAGAATAGAGCTCTAGCCTACAGATCGCAAGGTCAAAGTTTCAAATCCCATCAAGAGTATTTGCTTTTTTTTTATTAAAGCATTAAATAATTTATAGAATTATTTTGAATTGAAATCTTCCTTATTGGGTGGATTTTTAAAATTTATGTTTAATGCATCTTTCCTTGATTAAATTTAAAATTTTTCATTCTGGTTAATCTAGAAGTCAATCCAGGATTAGTTCTTCCTATGATATATAAAATATGAAAAGGTTAAAATACAAATAAAGAAAAAGCCTATTGACAAACTATGAAACCAGATATTAAGTGGAACATAATCCTAAGTATACTAATTTCAATACTAGTGTTGATATATTTTCTTTAATACTAGTGTTGAAATATTTTATTCACAAATCAAAGTCTTTTTCACTAATTCTTTGTGGTCGTAGGAAAAATAGTGTACATTACTCGTGTGAAAGTGATTATTCGAAAACTGGGATAATTTCCGCACTCGGCTAACTCCTCGTGCTAAATATCTCCTTGTTTGAAAAGTATCACTTTCTATGTAATATACTATTATACCAAACACAACTATTCTTACAAAAATCTGTTATTTTTAGCAAATATTTTTAAAATGATATTTTTTCCACTGTTGTATATTTTAATTTTGATATTATGTACAAATTTTTCTTTAGAGTTTATTTTTACAGAAGTTTTAAAATTGCCTTCGTTATTACCAAAAATACCACACAACAAGAAGAGGAGAAATACATTTCATAAAATTCGTTGCAAGAAACAGGAAATTTGTTTCATTTCACACCCATTTTATGAAAACATCATGGGATTAATTACATTTCTTTGACAAACCAAGTTAGTTAGTGTGATATAGTCGAGTATCCAAACAAGCAGAAGTTATTAGCACCACAACACATTAACTTTATTAACTACTGGTTATTGTAATACGTAAAACAACTAAAACTATAATATCGGTGATCGTTTGATTATGTGTACTAGCTGGGTCTCCCAAAAGTCCTGCATAAAATTAATATCAATTAAAGGGAAAAGATCTAGGAAAAACGCTCGGACCCGTTAATTTATATTTTTAATTGTGCAATTTTTGTCATAAAAACATATTATACAGGGTGTCTTATTGAACTGTTGTCACGTCTTTGACAATTTTTTTTAATGGAACACCCTGTATATTGTATAATTTTCTGATTCCTCACAAAATTCTACGCTTATGTTGTAAATGTCATATTATGTCTAAATTCAATTGTTTTTGAGATATTGACGTTTAAAATATGGCATTTTTTGACTTTGACAGGCTGTAACATTGGAACGGTTCATCTTAGAGAAAAATGGTTTTCACCTCCCTATCTTAGTTTTTTATTTTCTATGCAAAGAAACCAAATTGGTAAACAAAATGGTAAATCGGGTTTGCTTTTTTTGGATAAAGAATAAAAAACTAAGATAGGAACCATTTTTCTCTAAGATGAACCGTTCCAATGTTACAGCCTGTCAAAGTCAAAAAATGCCATATTTTAAACGTCAATATCTCAAAAACCATTGAATTTAGATATATGACATTTATAACATAAGCGTAGAATTTTGTGGGGAATCAGAAAATAATACAATATATAGGGTGTTCCATTAAAAAAAAAGGTCAAAGACCCGACGACAGTTCCATGAGACACCCTGTATAACATTTTTTATGTCAAAAAATGCGCAATTAAAAATAAAAATGTATGGGTCCGAGCGTTTTTTCTAGATCTTTTTCCTTTAATTGATATTAATTTTATGCGGGACTTTTGGGAGACCCAGTATATGTTTTTACCGAAGCGTGCAACCCTCTTATTGTGGTTGGAGGCTGACTGGCTTTTTTTCGCGTGGAATTTTGAAGTAACAGTGTTGGCGATGTTTCTAATTCTACCCCAGTTAGAATTGTATAACTGTGCATTTTATTAAATTAGCGAAATAAAGTATCGTGTTGCTTCCTTAGTGATAGCCTTAATAGCCTAAATGTAGCGAAAGAATATTATTATAGTGTCAAAAATAATTTAACAAAAGCTATGTAGCTTCGATCACAATATGTGTGGGTGTGCCTATACCAATCAGGTGTGTGATAATAAAACAAATTTCCTGTTTCTTGCAACGAATTTTATGCAATTTATTTCTCCAGTGTGTCATCCGTCTTAGGATTGTAATCTTTTAAAATAATATATTTTGGGTGACAATTTGAAAAGTTCTCTAAAAATAGACCTTTGTTTTAGACGTAGGAAAATAAATTTGTAGACCAAAGATATTTTTTGTAGTTTTAACATGTCTAGTCATTTATTTATATTATTTAAAAAAAATCGTAATCAAAAAATATGTATAGAAAATCAAAACATGTTTAACTTTTTAGAGCCTCACAGCGTTTATGAGTTTTAAAAGTTTGTTCAACTGTCAATGTTTAAAAAATAGTTTAATAAAAAATTATTTCCTAAAATTTTCAAATATTTTTTTTTATCTGTATTACTAATTTAAGGGGGTGTAGACAAATTACGTAATGCAAAATTCTCCAATTTTTGACCCCCCCCCCCCCCCCCATGTACGTACCAGGACGGTGACGCCTGACCAGGCACCCCCCTCCCCCCACGGTCACTCTTGCGTTACGTAACAGGTGCTTTATGTATAATTTATATCTCACAAACGCTTAGAGACAGGTATAGATTATTATCAACAAAAGTTACTTGGGTTTTAATAAGGTGCATTAAAAAATTCTTAAATATATATACAGGGTATTCTATTTGAAATATCAAAGTTAGCCATAACTTCCGGTATAACCGGAAGTGATACAAAGGTCAAAATAATTTTTTTTATATTTTATTTTAAAAGTTCAACGTCAATTTATGCCGGATGTTACCAAATTTTTAAAAAGATAACTTAAGTGGTTTTTTATATAGGTATTCTAGTAGGCCAATCAATGTGAATCACCCCTGTATATATTCTGTGCAGACACATTCGAAAACAATGTTTCTGTCGAACTTCACCGTTGCTAAACTAGACGAAATGACGTAAATTAGAACAAGACATGACACCCTAGATAAAATATTATGAAATCGTTATCTGGGTTAAGGCGGAGCGCATGTAAATTTAATGCGTAATGGTGTTAATTGGCTAATTTTTAAAAATTCGTAATTTTAGTTTATTAATGTGCTATAGTCTATTTCAGAAAGGTGTCGAGTAATAAAATGGGAAATTCCGTCCAGTTCGGCTCAATTTCGGTGTTAGTCATAGGCGCAGGTAAATTTTGTGCATTAAATTATTTATTTATAATAACTAAACAAAGAAAAAAAAGACGGAACTATTAGCTATAGCAAATTTACACAAACTTCGTTTTACAAAATATGCCGTGGAAAATATAGCTGAAAAACATAGTGTAACTGTGCACACCGCCATATCATTGCGAACTAAATCCTATAGAACTTATATGGGCGCAATAAGTGAAAGGATTTGTAGCAAGACACAACACGACATTTATAATGAAAGACGTTAAGCTACTGTTTGATCAAGCCATAAAGGAAGTGACACCAAAGAACTGGCTAAAAGCAGTCCATCATGTCATTAAAGAAGAGGAGAAAAGGTGGGATCTTGACCACCTGATCGATCGGACCGTCGACCCGTTAATTATAACCTCAAGAGATGACAGTTCCTTAGATGACGATGAATATTATGATTTTTTATAACTTAATTTCTGTATAACGTATTTTGTATTTTTTATATGTTTAATAAAAAATAAGTGTACCTAATACTATCATAATGTACGACTTTGTCACACCATTTTCAGTGTTTGTGAATGGATAACAATAGGCAAAACCCGTATATTGACCCAAACCCTGGTGGTACTACCTGCACTTGATGAAAATAAAGAACTTTGCAATGAAATCAATGCCAAATTATGAAAGTGGCTTAAATATTCGTTGGGTCACTCTGTAGTCCCTTTGCATACATGCTTTTATTACTCTACACCAGCCTTTCCCAAAGTGGGCGATAACGTCCCCTTGTGGGCGCTGCAGGCCTAAAGGGGGGCGGTAAGCGACCCAGAAAAAAAATTGGGGTGTTGTGTAGAGGCTTGGGGGGGATTTGTAATTTCATCTAGCTAGAAGGACTCTTAGACACCGACTGAGCTCTCAACTCTCGACTACAACTTGTGAACATCTTAATATTAGTAAGATTGCTCAAACTCGGTTCGATATTTCTCTCCGCGTAGTTCATATATCTGTCCTATTTTATTGAATAAATAAAATAAAAATCATGTTAATTGGTCGCTCCGTTTCGAAATGAAAGTAGATACAAACAAACAAATAAAGAGGCAACAGACACACTTTCGCATTTTCATTGTTATTAGTATTCCTAGATAGGTAATTTTTGAAGATAATAGACCGCGGGCAATCATCTTTTAACAAGTTTTTGTTAAATAACCCGATTTGTGCATTCCTGTATCAATCGGCTGGTTCATGGAATACTTGTCTGAATACTATAAAGTTGCGTTTCAATAATCATTCTCATTGGCAGGCGTAGCCCGTAAGAGTAAACTTGAGACCTGAGCGCCGTTGTGAACTACCTACTGCGCTCAGGTCTCAAGTTAACTCTTGCAGGTTATAGTAAAAGTCTCGTTTAGAATAAATGTTTAATCTCCGCTGAAATAGCGCACAATAATTAATTAATTTAATTTGAAGTTATAGTGGTTTTTAAGTATGTGAAAAAATGGGGGCGCTAAAAAATAATTTATTCTCAAAGTGGGCAGTAGACAAAATAAGTTTGGGAACCCTGCTCTACACCTTTCTGAGAAAGACTATAGAACTGGTTTCCAACTTCTACTAACCTTTTTTCACTACGATTTTGTGAATAATTATTATTTAGCGAATCGTTGTGAATAAAGGTCAGAAGTTGAAAACCAGTTCTATAGTACCTTAAGCCAATAAAAATATGAATTGAATTTGAATTTATTGAATCAGTCCAGTTAAATAGCTTTATTTTCACTTACTCCATCCATAAGTTTTTTAATAGCATTTTTTGTTTCCCTATAAAAAAATCTAGCAATAAAAGGTAATTTCTATTACAATACCATGAACTTATCAGTGGCAGAAAGTGTATTTTAATTGTCAGTCGATAACATTATATGAACAAATATTACTCCATTTTGTATGAGTGAAAGTATTGTACAATAATAAATAAACGAGCTTTAATTTAAAGAACAAAAATCTATTAAGTCGTTGTTAATTTTTTTTCGCTAAACCTTCAGGATAAAAAGTTATTCAACTTAGGTTATTTGAGTTATGTAACAAGATTCATTGTAACACTGGTGATTTAATGAACTTCATAACCTTATAACGAAACTCATTTTTTGATTAAAAATTTTAATGTTAAAATGTGATCGTTTTATTTGATGTATTTATTGTTGTACAGGGTGAGTCAAGTAAAAAAGTAAAGTTAAATTTTGCCTTTATCTTAAGACTTAGATAAAAATTCTAAATACAAAAGTTGTACAGACCATTGACACAAAATTCTAGGCTTATTTTGTAAATGACATATGCGTTTAAAATATGGCTGTAACATTGGAACGGTTCATCTTGGAGAAAAAGGGTTTTCACCTCCCTATCTTAGTTTTTTATTCTCTATCTATTTATTTATTTATTAAAGTACATGCCTTACAGATTATTACAAACCCAACTACAAGGCAGGACAAAACAAGCTCTGTAATGTATCATACTAGACGTAAAAATATAGATTATAATTTTCCTGAACATAAACTAACCTTAAGTGAGAAAAATTGTACATATTCTGCCATTACGTTCTATAATTATAATTCTAACAACATAAAGAGTCTCGAAAGATTGGATATATTTAAACGAACTTTGTACAGTTATTTGTGCAACATCGAGCCCTATAACATAACTGAGTTTTTAACTAAATAGTATGTGTCTTTTATACCTAGTGTTATTTTATTTCTTTGTTATTTAATGTATTTCAAACTTTGTGATTGTACAAACCTGTTTTGAAATAAATGCTTCTTATCTTATCTTATTTCAAATTTTAACACTAATAGAAACCAACTTCCGATTTATCATTTTAAACCAAAAAACCGGTTTTAACGGTTTAACATGGTAAACCGGAAGTTGTAACTTTTAAATAGAAAAAAAAATTAAGATAGAGAGGTGAAAACCATTTTTCTCTAAGATGAACCGTTCCAATGTTCCAGCGTGTCAAAATCTGAAAATGCCATATTCTAAATGTCAATATCTCAGAAACTATTAAATTTAGATATATAACAGTGTAGCGTTTATAAATTTAACGCCACGTTTGGTAATAATTTTCAGTATATATTTCATTATTCTGGCGCATTCGCCACCACTCATTTTTCTGTACACCAGATGCAGGAGGTCAGAGAGGGACGTGGTTCGTTCGATACGTGGAGGCCGTTCTCTCGAGCTCCGGAATCCGGGCTGAGTGGTCACTTTTGGTGATTGGATTCCAATTTTGATATCGTGCAAGTTAACGCACAATTTTGTTAAAAATTAAAATATGCAGAATGTGTAAAACCTGCTAAAAGTTTATTTTCTATTTGCTTTTCGTATAATACGTGGGATAAACCCCTAATTGTTTGGAAGCTAGTTAAATTTCCTTCTTAAATTTGGGTATTTGGTTATTTTTTGTGTGATTTACAGGGTCGTATTATGGGGCTCATTTCCACGTAAAATTGCACTCATCTCTTGTTATCGCCTGAAGAGCTGTGTCGTACATCTCACCAAGTCGTTGAGCTTTGACCTTCGGTGATCCAGTAGCCTCAGTTCAACACCCCACTGAAGGGCTAATGTGTTTCACCCACCACTACCCGCTGTAGCCGTACCTGAGAATCTACTTGCCCTGGATCTAAGGCCAGTTTATTCCTTTATATTATTTTTACCAATATAACTTCCGGTCAAGTTAAATCATTTATTAACAGTAAGATTATAATATCGTATCAGTTTTTGGAATTTTCATATAACGTATTAACCATCTTGTAAGCGTGTTTTCTGACTCCCTTTTTATTTTATTCGCCTAAAAGTCGGTATAAATTATAGGTGGTTTATTGTAAATAATGTACATAGCAGGGGGTATCTTTGGCCAAAGAATAGTTATGTATATATTGATATAAACGAGGTTTCGGTAAACTTAAGTAAATAAGCCTTGAGGCAATTTTTAATTTACAGGTTCAGAATACAGGCATTCTATAGTTTTTTATTTTTAAAATTATTGGCATAATATACATATATATCTGCGTGTCATGAAGAGAATGACAGTTTTCATTAAAATTACTGGAATTTATCTCAGTTTTTTTTATTATTAACTCTAATATCATCCTTTCGCAAAAATTGAGTCTACTTCTCAGTAGAAAGGCTCTATAAACCCTTTTCGTAAAGGAAACTGAGTGGCGCCCTCCAAAAAGCATAAGCGTCGCTTGCAGACGACCATTTGTTCATCCGACGAAGAGCTGCCGTAAGCCGTTAGTGCCTTTTGAGGGTGAATTTAATTTACCCCTAAAAGGTACGCGACAACAGTTTATACAAAATAAGCGTAGAATTAAGTGGGGAATTAGAAAATAATACAATTTATAGGGTGTTCACACCCTGTACACTACGGCATATCACATATCACATATCACTACTCAAAAATATAGCACTAGCGATAAAATACCTACTCTAACCGGACTTATATGGATTATATTAATTATAATAATTGTATCCGGCATCTGTCTCTATGAATCTGATTTCGTTAATGAATTTATCCCAGGCAGGTTTTACAATAAATAGTTACTTTTTGAGTTAAAATTTTAGACCCACTTGTACATAAACTTATTAATTAGTTTTACTTATCAGAATGTCGCCCATGCAACAAGTGTTGTTATTAAGTTTCAGTGTATTATTTGTGTGTGATGGTCATTGTTCAACCGCGAATAAGGTATATGTAACAGCGTGTTAATGTATATACATACCCCTTGTATCTACAAAGTCACCCTTCCTCTCCTAACAAACATTTTCTACAGGGAATGCTAGACAAATATAATCCCTAACAAAGATAATAAAATACTTAATGTAGAGGGTGATTTTTAAGTTGATCCTTTTTTAACTGGGTATAGAAACCATTAAACGGCAGTAGAGTTTTGGACTTGCATTGTCTTTATTTGTTTAAAATCACTACGTTTCAACTGGTAAATCGTCTTCAGGTGAATACCAATCAGTATTCACCTGAAAAGGACTGGAGAGACTTACCAGTTGAAACGTAGTGATTCTAAACAAATAAAGACAATGCAAGTCCAAAACTCTACTGCCGTTCAAGAAACGTCATTGTTTCCAACCTTTAAACAGACACTAGAAACCATTAAGTTAAAATAATATTAATTTTTATAAAATTTAACATCTTTACAAAAAACCTGATGATAAGAAACAAAAGACAAAACGTCGGACTCGGTTGTGTGACCATTGTAATATTGTCATAAAAACAAGCGTACATTTTCGATCTTTTACGAATAGGTATCTCTGGAAGTACCTATTCAACGTTTTTCAAATTTTCTAAAGTCGGCTCTGAATTGTGCAACTTTGCCGACACTTAATCTTCCATACATTTCCTACCATTTACGAAGATAATAATTGAAGGGGTCGAAACGTTGCTATTTGATCAAAGTTTTATTGGATTATTATTTTATTAAACACATGATCTAAGAAACTGCATTAAAAAATACTGGCCCGTATTTAAAAAAACATACCTGATGATGGTACCCGAAAGACGAAACGTCATAATTAATTTCTGATAACAATAAGTTATAAAAAAGTGGCAATGAAAATGTAAAATTAATTTCTCCACGACCATTACTTAATGCAATAATTCCAAAATAATTTTTGATAATAGAATGTAAAAAATCCCCGCTCTTGAGTTGGAATATTTATTCTGAAACACTTGCTTCTTATGCGTTTTGCGTGTATTTTCATTCCATAACAAGATACGGAATGAATATTCTGTAATTGATCTAAACGACATAGGTTGCCATGAATTTCGAAACTGTCAATGTCAGCAGACAAATTTTAGTGCAAGTCAAAATATGAGTGAAAAATCGGATGAATCAGATATGGAACTGGATAATACTCCACCTGAAATTACAAATATTGCGAATAGTATTTTTGGTCGTGGAGAAAATATAGTCTGCTACTCGGTTAGAATGAAAATTCGATACTCGTGGTTCCTCACGCTCGCGTTCGGAATCCTTCACTCGGATCAAATTTTCATTCAAACCTCGTTACAGAATCTACTATTCTGACCATCTCGTTAAATACAGCTAGAAAAAAATAAAAACAACAACGAGAATTATTGCTTTTTTCGAATATCTTCGGAATAAATACGTGGAACTTTCCAATTTTGGCATTTTGCTGAGGAAGGCGACAAGTGACGTCTAAAAAAAAAGAACGTATCCCGACTCTATAACACTTTCTACTCTCAAAAGTGCTTTCTAAGAAAATACTGACCCTTTACAAGCCCTTCAAATTTTCTACAGTTTTAATTTTTAAATTATTTAATTATTTACTGAGGAAATAATTAAACAAAATACGCTCTCTAGTGAAAAATACGCGAAACTACTTACCGACGTCACAACAATTCCAAGCAATGGCTACAACAGATCGCTCTGTAAACGATGCACTCCTACCTGACGGAAGTCTCAAGTCTGATTTCTAAACTGACTTTGTCTAGGAAGTTATCGAAACAAAGATAACAATATGATTGGTCGCACACGACTGGCAAATAAAAGAATTGCGTGATTCATAGGATAACGTGTCTTTACACTTCTTGCTTCCACGTCGTGTTTTTAAATGTTTCTAGAAAATGTTTGTGATACTCTAGGAAGATTTTTATCATTCAGATGGATTCTCAATAGGTCTTAGATCAGGATGTTAGTACTGCGAATATGCTAAATTCTATTATACCTAGTAAAATGGCCCATTTTTATATATCTTTTAGCTAAAAATAAAAATACTATACGAATCTCTGTGTCCAGATAGCTTCAACTTTATAACGAAACAGCTCCTTCCTGTTTGGGATAAAATAGACAAATATGTAGATGTGACATTTGTACCATTTGGAAAAGCCTCGGTAAGTACAATTAATAAGTGAATATATAGCGTGTATTTGCATTGCAAAAAAGATGGTTTTAACTTTTAGATAAAAAACTGAGGTAAAAATTATTTTTCTCTTAGATGCACTGGCGCCGTTCCAGTGCTACAACCTGTCAAGTTCTGAAAATGGCACATTTTAAACGTCAATATCTCAAAAACAATTGAATTTAGACATATGACCTTTTATACAAAATATACGTAGAATTGTATAGGGAATTAGAAAAAATATAATATATAGGGTGTTCCATTTAAAATAACGATTTTGCCACCTGTTTCGGGTAGAAGCGGCAACGCCGCATTGCTGAAAGTATTTTAAAACGATATATACGGAGCAAACTGACTGTAAATTATCATAAAATACAGAATCACATTTTTCACATTTAAGTAATTCTCTGTACAATAAAATGTAATAATTTATATTACCAAAAATAATACCCGTCACTAAATGAAATATAATAATTTTATTGTAAACTGTATTATTTTGAATTATGGTCCTATATACAGGGTGTTTTTTTAACTTAGTGCCGATACTTAAGGTTGTGAATCCTTAGGTGATTTTAAGAAGAAAAGATAATATTAATATATGTCCTAAAGCTCATCATTAGATATTCTTATGAAATTTTGTACACACCTCTTGATCATTAAGAAGCATTTTTTGACTTAAAAGATTTTTTTAAATTTATACCAGTGACGTCCGTACGGGGTTTGAACTGAATATTTTTAAAGAAAAAAATGGTACGCCACTGATTTTTCTGAAAACCAAACTTGTATTTAAAATCCTCATTTATTTTGGAGCAAATTTGGCCCATAGATTTACTTTCGTTTGATGTACCCTTTTTGCATAAAAAAATAAAAACAAAAAAACAATTTTTTTTCTCGGTTCATTGAGACTGCTTTCGATATTTTGTTGAAATTGGTATTCCACAGGGTTCAGTCTTGGGCCCCCCTCTCTTTATAGTTTATATCAATGACTTGCCTCATTTGCCAATATCTGGAAAATTCACTATTTTCGCTGATTACACTACCATTCTTTGGCACGGAACAGACGTTGATAAACTTAAAGTAGAAATTAGTAACGACTTGGACAGAATGAGAATATAGCAAAGACAAATGTGTTAAATTTTAAATGTATTATGGAGGATATTTTTATGGAGGATGAAAAGATTTCAGTGCTCTCTGTGAATAAGTTTTTGGGATTATCAATAGACAGCTCTCTTAAGTTTGAAACTCATATCATCAGTTTGTGTAATAAAATTTCTTCAAACTGTTATGCTCTAAGGGTGATATCAAATAACTTAAATTTTTCTGTGGCAAAAAGCTCTTATTATGCTTTGATGAGTCCCATCTTCGTTATGGTATCTGTTTTTGGGGATCATGTACCCAATATTTATTTAACACGGTGTTTGTTCTGCAAAAGAGAGCAATAAGAGACATGTGTAGTGCTAAAATAAGGGCTTCTTGTCGCCCACATTTATAAGGCATGCAATATTGAGTCTGCTCTATCTTTATTTTAGAGACTGCCTGTCTTGTATATAAAAAATATAAATGTGAGCTGTTGTTGCCTTATTATAATACTCGTCAATATTTTTTTTAAGCTTACCTATACCTCATTCAGAACAAATTAGAAAATCTTTTATATATGGTGGTAAGAAAATATTTAATCATCTTCCGCTCGCTTTAAGAAGGCAACAACATTTTGAAAAGTTTAAGAAACTAACTAAGCGGTTCTTAACTGAAAAAGCTTACTACACTTTGGATGAATTTTTTAATGATCCATCAGCGATACGATAATCTGTGTGTATTATTTTAATATTAAGTGTATAGGCATGCATATGGATGTACTTTAAGGTTACTTATTTTTATTTTTGACCTTTGTTAACAAGAATTTTATTATTCTTTAAACAATAAAGGATTTTTTGACTTTGAAAATGAATGAGCTTTAGAACATATGTTAATATTAACTTTTCTTTTTAAAATCACCCAAGGATTCACAACCTTAAGTATCGGCACTCAATTAAAAAAAACCCTGTATAGGTACAACTAGAAATTATAATAAGTAATATTACATTTCTTTGTATTATACATTTCCCTCCGTGTATGAAGATTATTTTAGAGTTTGGAGATGGGAACAAAATTCATCTGTCAACATGGCGCAGCTGAATGCAAAGGAAACAGAATCATGTCGTGCGCTTTAAATGAAATGAAAAACCAAAAGATGAAAGTAAATTACGTGGCATGTTTTATGGATGTCTACGACTTATCTGGCAGATTTGATTCTAATGAATATGGCCAGGAGGTAATATACTAATTATAACTTATCCTTGTAAAGTAAGCGCCATAAGTATAACATTATTTTTACATTTTTATCTTCTGTGTAAAAACTCCAGCAAAAATGCTGCCACTTTGTGAACAAGAACCGATAGTATGTTGGACTTTTATACTTTCCATAGCTATCAAATATAGTAATGATTTCTTAATTTATAATATTTTCAACTTAATTAGAATAAAAATTATTTTCTCATGAAAAATTTGATTACCGAAATTAATAAATACTAGCCAGTTTTTGCCAACCAAGAAAATCCCGCTATTCGAATTTTCAGACGCTAAAATCTCGACAACCGCTCACTTCTGAAACCCGAATTCGGCTTCGTTAGAAAGAATATTATTTGCCGCTCAATATAAAACAGGTTGTTCTCTACTTTCATTTAGTAATATGAATTTTACAGTTCTGTAAATCGTTTTGTAACAGCACTAGTGCTTTAATAGATGCCTTTACAGCACTAGTGCTGTAATGGGAAAAAAACCGGTGTTAATAAAATTTTGCTGTTAAATAAAACCACACTTTTTAGAAGAATGATTTATTATTAACAATTATAAAATTAATTACCAATTATTAATTAAAATATAACACTTAAGGTTTATTATAAACATTAATAATACACTTTTTACAGTTAGAAATTTGTATACCAGAAGTGGATGTGATGGAGTCCTTTACGTTCGAAATCATTAAATCCGTGTCTGACCCCATGATCTTCTTTGCTATTGGCTTCTTATTTTCTAAAGAATTCTCAACGTAGCCTTCTGCCTTAGAAGAGGATTTCCAGCCCCCATGACGCTTTAACATCTGCATATCTGCACCACCATCAACTAGAATTATGGCTGAGGATCTCCTAAAACAATGTCCACTGTATCCTTCGGGATTATTCAATCCAAGTTTTGTCGCAATCTTTTTTGGTATACTTCCAAAACTATTAATTCCGACAGGCTGAGAGGTGCATTTTCCTTTTCCATAGAATACAAAAAACCGCCTGTGAGTTGCATTAAGAGGACGAAGTTTAGCATACTTTCGAAAAATACTTAAACAGTTGACAACTGTCACATTTTCTTCTGTTATAACAAATTCTCGCATAATTTTGGTTTTCGAGAATGGAATCACAATTTTTATATACAAATCATTGTGTTCAATATGATCCAACATTAACTTAGCTAGTTCTTCGCGCCGACAAGCCCCAAAAATGCCGATTATCATAACAACCTTCATAAGTAAATATGTTTCATCATCTGCAGTACTAAGAAACTTACATACGTCTTCCTTTGTGAAAACTTTGGACTTTTTGGCCTTGTAACCCTCTGAACTTCTTTTCAAAAATGCGATTAGTTGAGAAAATTTGCTTATATCTTGATTTTTCTTGACTGAAATCACAGTTCTCAACATTGAGTAGTGAGTCCATAGTGTAGATGGTTTCTGGGAACGTTGCTTTACGGAAAAATAACCCAAAAGGATTTTCTCAGGCACCTCCTTTATTTTGTTAGCTTTACACCAATCTTCAAACTTCTGATACTCCAACTCATACCGCGCCTTGGATTTGGTCGGAACTAAACTTGAGAACGCTTGGTTTGCCGCTACTTCTATATCAGATACGCTGCACGCTATATCAGAGGGTAAACTTCCATCAGAATCGCTCATTTTGAAAAACGCTTTTTATATTTTTGAATTTGTTTGACAAAGTTTCGACAGTAACCATGCGAAAGGTAACATAAAAAACTTGATTAGTAAACTTAATAGCAGGTGAATTTTTACTTTACAATCGATGTTTTATTAAACTCGGCTGACGCCTTGTTTGACAACATTAACATCTCGTGTTGTAATATGAATCTTTACAACACTTATATCGTAAATAACCAAATTGTTTTTGTAGTTTCAGAGAAATTTGCCTTTGAAATATCGTTTAGCGGGATTTTGTTAGTAGGCAAAAACTGGCTATAAGCGAAAATTGCCCCTTAGAACAATAATATTATATTTGTGGCGGTTACTTTAATTTTGTCCAATTTATGATTTATATAAGCCTGGAAATAACAATTATTGTTTTTAGTGTGCTCGAGACATAGATTTTAATAAAGTGATGAATTGTTATAAAACCAAACAAGGAACAACGCTCCAATTGCAAGCTGAAAGGCTAACAAAGAAATTTGGACCCCAACCTAATTATATTCCTACAATTATTTATAATGAAGTAAGTTGATGAGTTAGGTCTAGGGGCGCATCCGCCATTTCGTTTTTTGATCAATATTTCGTTTTATCAAAAAATCGGCTAAATATATATTCATATTTGAAGCACGATTATTATCTACAGATTCGAGTTATAAAAGTTAAATTTATAATGCAATAAAAGCAGAAATAGAATAGTAGCAAATTTTAAAAAATTTGGTTTTTGAATCAAAATTGCATCATCGTTTGTAAAATAAACCACGCCGTCAAAAAAACTCGATCCTTGGACGACTCTGTTTCTCATGTAGTGGATTCTTAGATTTACCCTTCAATCAGGCGCGGACCCAGGGGGGGTTATTGCAGCCCCCCCCCCCCTGAGCCTTACGAAAGTTAACATTTTTAGTCTATTTCCAAGTTTAATTATAATCCATGTCAGCCTTACTCTCAAAAACGCGACGCGTGTGGGCTGACCGCTGGCTTCCGTGGACCAAACGAAAACTGTAAATGCGGGTAGCTACGAAGTTCTCTTAGTCCCCAAACAATAATGGCAAATTAACGACTTCGCGTTTATTAACAAAGGTTTCTGTTAACTACTCAATACTACTTAATAGAAACCAGGCATTGTACCCTTATTTGGGCAAATTAGAAGGAAACAATTTTCGTTAATCGTCATTGTAACGCCTTCAAATGGACCGACAAACTAAACGTAAAAACACTATAGAACAATAAGTCCGTAATATTGATAATAAAATAGAATTGCAAATGCAAAACGTAAACAACGAAATAAGAACAATGACACCGAGGTCCGTTCATAAATCTTAAGCCTGTCTGGGCATCTAATAAGACGTAAATGGTAATATGTCTAATATACTATAAATATATATCAACAAAAATGAATTAAAATATATTTTTTTTAGGTTTTTGACCAGGTTCTTCAAGACAGAAGTTTAAAAAATCTGTACGATACAGTTTGCTATATGCTTAACCAAACACATCCGGATGCATGCTAATACAGAAACAGTATCTTAAAATAAAGCTTATGGTATAATTTATAAAATGTTAGAGTCTGTTATTCTTATAAGTTATACATATTTACGTTCTACTCTGTCATAAAGACATTTTTTTTGATTGACTTTGAAACCCATAATTTAACTTTATATAAAATATGAATGAGCGAGGCATGGGCGTCCATAGCAGTTTTTTTGGCATATAAGCGCTCTGTTGGGTTGCATAAAGATTTTTAACCATAAATCACTAACCAGCAAGTTTGACTGTGACATTGGCATAAATAATTTTCTCACAATTATAGTGACCCGGCTACCTTAATTTTTAATTTACTAATCAGGTACCTTTGAGATTTTGAGTAAATTTTGACTGAGCATTTCATTTGTAGTGATGGAGAACTATCGATAGTAAGGTAGTAGTTTAAAACATTTTTAGGGATAGGAACAGTAACTTCAGAGCATGCACTTGTTATACTTGCTGACGGTAGGCATCCATTTTTTTTAAAAAGTCACTTGTGGTGGGAGGGCAGGCATTTTTTTTAGAAGTCATCCCTTGCTATTTGACTGAGAAAAGTTATTTTTTCTTCTAAAAGTGCCTTTTTATGAGACCAAAACTATCGATAGATTTTCACTTTTAATATCGATAGTTCTCCATCACTAGTCATTTATGGTACAATCAAACATGCTGGTTAGTTAATTACACAGTTATCTTATGCACACAGCAATATAAAAAACGTTTTTACTATTTTCCTCTTCTTTAAACTACTGTTAAATTGACAATCAAAGTTGCCTGATGAACAGTGTTGTTAATGGGTCTTAAAAGATAGGCCGGTTAAAAGACCTCGCGATTATAAATATCCGCATTCGATATTTGACGTCAATAAGAAATTACATTTGTGGGATGGGAACATTTTTTTAAAGGTAATTTTGGATTAGGGAGAAGTTTTGGTGGCTGTGACGTTTTTTTAAAGTCAATTTTGACTGGGTGGAGGCCGAGTCCCATCACTAATTTGAAGCACATTAGGGTTTATTGTTTGATCTTAGGTTAGATTGATTAGTTTTGTATTGTGCGAATTTTAATTATTCCACAATACGTGGTACATGGTGGTAACTAAAAAATGCCATACTAAGATAGTCTCGGTAAAATTCCTGACGATGATCTTGAGACTAGTCAAAACTTTTACAAAACCAAATCGAAATTTGACTGCATTTGCACAATAACATCAAAAACCTAAGTAAATTTATTAAACATGTATTTATTTTTATCTTCACATTAACACAACTAAAACACTTATCCAGTTAAGTCGATATAAAAATAGTTAACTCTCATTTTAACGATTTAAAAAAAACCTAAGTTTTTTAGTCTTGGAGCCGGAACCACAACTAAAAAGTTAAATATTCAGGGTGGTAACTATTAAGTCTATTTTTATTTTTATTTTTAAGAGTGAGTGTTACCCCAAATATATGAATGTATCACTCAATCCTATTTACTTAAGTTTCAGTAAAAATATTATATCACGATTTTTTTGAAAAAAATCAATAAATCTGATATTTTCGATTAAATTGTGATTTTCATCAATTCATACTTATTTTTTCCCTAAATATGGCAATAATGATCTTTAAAATCACTTATTTTCATTATTTTGTCTATTCGCTCAAAAATATTTGTTGTCTAGATTTACAGTTAGAAAATCTCCTTGGCGACATACAAAATAACTTGTATTGACATGAAATTTTTCGGCAGCGTAATTTATGAATATTTTTTACGCTGGACTGATGACGATTAGTTGTTTTTACACTTAAATAATGTATCTAAACACTTCGTTTTAAATAAACTATCTCCTTTTTTTTAAAATTTCCTGATGAGTTGTTTGCTTCGGCGACTTGTTTTTACAGCAATTTATTTGATTAAAATTATGCTTAAAATTGAAAAAATCAGTTGATTTAAATCGTCGAACAGGAAATTAAAAAAAAAGGAAGATGGTTTATTTAAAACGAAGTGTTTAGATACGTAAAAAATATTCATAATTACGCTGCCGAAAATTTTCATGTCAATACAAGTTATTTTGTCTGTCGCCGAGGAGATTTTCTAACTGTAAATCTAGACAACAAATATTTGTGGGCGAATAGAGACAAAATAATGAAAATAAGTGATTTCAAAGTTCATTATTGCCATATTTAAGGAAAAAATCAGCATAAATTGATAAAAATCAAAAAAATCACGATTTAATCGAAAAAAACAGATTTATTGATTTTTTCAAAAAAATCGTGATTTATTGCAACCCTGTTAGTAGTTCGCGACTGAATGTTTTAATTTTGTTCCTAATTTTCTGATGATGTAATATTTTTACCGAAACGTTAGTTACGATACTGATTTTTAGTTTAAAAGTTACCATCCCTGTATAGGATCTTATAATCTAATTGGCTCAGGTCACTCTTAATATCGTTGCAGAATCAGATCTACATACACATTTTAATGATCACAGAATAGCGAGCTCTAAATAAGCAGTGTTGGATAATTATTAACAAATAAAATAGAGTCAGAAAGAACTGAATCACGTTTCCGGCTCTATAATTGTGGTGCATCATCAGTAAACAGAGTTTTGAGAACTAAATGTAAATTTATAAAAAATGTTTATAAACCTAGGACGAAAAATGACCTTAGGTATGCATCAACAAAACATGTCATTATTTTTCAACAAAAGGGAAGAAAAGCCATTTTGTCAAGGACAATTAAATTCGAAAATAAAAAACATATTCCTGTCTGTGAACAAAATAATAACAGTTATTTTGTTTTCTGTGTGTGTATGAAAAAATTAACTCAAAATAACTCCGACATTTTTTGTTCCTTAATTATTTTGCACACCTGGCTTTTTGAGTTGTTTAGCGATAAATCCCCTTCCTCTACCCCCGCCAATAGGGGGGAAATCGGAAGTATCAGAGCCTGAGAATGTAGCAGCTGACGCCCCTATAAAAAAAAAACAGATAATCTTTATTAGGTAAGACGCATTCTAGCTAATAGATATCTAGGATCAAAATAATAAAAAATCTCTCCAGTAATTCACTATAGAATAGATCAATTGCCATAGACACAGCTATTTAGGTTTCCCCCTAAGGACATCCGATGTTCACAGGATAAACATTTAAGCACTGTAGTAATTATAAGAACAAAATATACAGGGTGATTTTCAAGTTGATACTTCTTTTTTAGCTGTGTATAGAAGGCATTAAAATAAACATTTTCAAATACCTTTTTTTAACTCAAAAATAAGGTACTTACATTCATTTATTACACTATGGATCAAAGACGGTCCTGCCTAATTTAAAAAATGTTTTCAAATTTAAAATTAACTTGCTTCAGAAAAACCCACCGCAGCGGATTGCCAAATAACTGACCACCGACCCGTAAATTGCATGACTAATAAGACAAACAACATAAAGTATAGCAGGCTACGTTTTGATGACCAGGCCAGCACTTAGATTTTTTACTTCTGTATCTCGCCTATCTTTAAGTTTTTTGAAAAAAGGCTTTTGAAAATGTTTATTTTAATGCCTTCTATACAGAGCTAAAAAAAAAGTATCAACTTAAGACTCACCCTGTATAAGCAGTAGGTAAAGGATAACCAAAGTACGCTAATTAGAAACTATATTTATTTATCTGTAAAAATAAATAATAATGTAATACTGTCATAATTATGACAAAGAAAGGTATTATTTTACAAGTTAACTGCGGCGGTAACTCAGCGGTGAGTCACTGGCATTCGACAGTTGAGCTCCGAGTTCGATCGTCCGAGTGAGCATAAGCACAATAAAAAAAAGAATGTCCGAATTTTAGTAGGTTTAAGAATGCAGGAAAGAGTGTAAAATGGGGGGGGGGGGGAGTGTCTCATGACTGAGGAGGGTTCGGAACCCACGTTAAGATGTAGGTCTCCTCGAAAGAATGGCAAGAATTTTACAAGTTTATTAAAGTGACAACTTTGCGTCTATTATATTTGCGATATGATTCATCATCATTCATCACAAATTCAGTCCCCCAGCTGTTAACGCATTAGTTTGTTTTTAGCGTCCGTTAAGAAAACGTATTTTGTGAATTTATTTTAAGTGTTTTTTATTAAATACATTGTATATTAGGATAAAATAGCACGTCAGTTTTAAATGTGAAAGAAATAACAATACACAGGTGAGAAAAAAATCGGCCAAGTTCGTGCCCTGACGAAAAATAGCTGTATTATGAATAAAATACGAGAAAATACTTTGTCTATGGTAATAGA
The DNA here is from genome assembly GCA_935413205.1 of Polydrusus cervinus. Taxonomy (NCBI): domain Eukaryota; kingdom Metazoa; phylum Arthropoda; class Insecta; order Coleoptera; family Curculionidae; genus Polydrusus; species Polydrusus cervinus. The sequence goes on from OW284514.1 coordinate 3,189,026, forward strand.
CTGAGTAAAAAATAAATTTTTCAATAACATTCTTATAAAACAGGGCCAGGGCCATCAAAGGTACTTACCCACAACAGAAGAAGTGTCTGAATCACTTTCATTGAATCTTCTCCTAAACCCCCTTCCTTTAGGCGCCCCTGAGCTTATAGACATACTTTCCATGCTTCGCTCAAAAGCAGACGCTGAAGAAAAATAATGGATTATGTAACAGTTCAACACCAATTATAAAATGCAGGGGAGAATAATAGTTTCTACAACAAGAGTGGATATGTCTATATCTCACAAGGAAGTAAATTCTTCCGAGTGCGATATGGACAATGCACTCAAGTTGAACAGTATATTTTTCCTACGACCAAACTAACAAACCTTTGGATAAAAAGTTTTCAGGTTGCCGGGCTTGACCCCACGACTCACGATCATTGGAACCAAAGTTCGACGCTTTGCCGTTTTGGCCACGGGATCATTATTACAAATTATGGTAAAATCAACTCAATAATAATGCTACATGAAATTAATTTTCTATGCACATTCAGCAGGTTGCATTATTGATAAATCTATTATACAGGGTGATTCCTAAGTTGATACTTCTTTTTTAGCTGTGTTTAGAATGCATTAAAATAAACAACATTTTCAAATACCTTTTTTCAAAAAACTTAAAAATAGGCGAGATAAAGAAATAAAAAATCTAACTGAGGGCCTGGTCATCAAAACGTAGCCTAGCTATACTTTATGTTGTTTTTCTCTTCTCTTATTAGTCATGCAGTTTACAGGTGGTGTTGAGAAATCCGCTGCGGTGTGTTTTTCTGAAGCAAGCTAATTTTAAATTGGTGACACGTGAAAATGGTAAAATTTGAAAACAATGAAGTAGAAGGTATGGTGCTAATTTACGGTGAGTGTCATCAGTGTGCGGCTGCTGCTTCGAGATTATACGTACAATGCTTTCCCTTGCGGGCTCATCCTACACCCAGAAGTTTTAATGTTATTCAACAGGCAAGTTAGGCAGAACCGTATTTGATCCATAGTGTAATAAATGAATGTAAGTATTATTTTTGGGTTTTTTGAAAAAAGGTATTTGAAAATGTTGTTTATTTTAATGCCTTCTATACACAGCTAAAACAGAAGTATGAACTTAGGAATCTGTATATGCGTATATAGTTTGTCATATTGAACAAATGAATACCATATTGTACTATAAACATATAAATTATATAATTTAGTGTGTTGAAAAAGAAGGCGGAGCCTCAGTAAATAAAATAAACTGTGATTGGGTACAGATTAAGCTTTTTAACTTATCTTAGATTTAGCGTTTTTGAAAATTTATCTAGTGACATTCATACTTACGTAGGGTGCTTCTACCAGTGGCTCCAGCATAACTTCTCGCACTAGAACTGTTAGGGGTAAAACCTGATGGTTCCGAGTATTGCTAGAACAAATACGGGATTGATCAGAATATTTCTCGGTTGCTATTTAAAAAAATCTTACCGATTGAGACCTGCTTTTCCCCAATGAAGGAAACTGCTCATCCAAATTAATACTAGTCACAGTCGAAGACGTGCTGATCACAGATTCCGTATCCCACGTGTCAGCGTTTGAGACTGTATCAAGGTCACTGTCAAAACCCTAAAAAAAATTTATCAAATAAAACAATTATTTTGTATTGTGTAAAAATCAGGGTTACAATAAATCACGATTTTTTTTGAAAAAATCAGTTGTGTAATGTTTTTACACTTACCAAATGTAAATTGTGATGGAGAAAATCATAGTTTCGCAGATGATACTGCAATTTTTTATACAGATACAAATTGGGACAACTTAAATAACAAAATTAAAAAAGATTTTAAAATAATAAAAAATTGGTTTGATAAAAATTGATTTAACAATTAATTTTAATAAAATGAATTATCTTCCTTTTACTTTAAATCTAAATAACATACCACAAAATATGAATAGTATTAACACGTTCGTTACCGTAAGCTTTTACTGCGTTGTACGTTTTGAACCAAAGCTGTAACTTTTAGACAAATGGTTTTTATGAACTGAAAACAAACATTCAGAAGAAGCCAAAAATTAGTGCATTTCCGGAACCAACTACCACTATAATGGCATATAGGTGACTTATAATGTTCCCTAACACCCGCTGTATACAAACGATGCAATAGAAACGAACCGACTCAGGTTTAGACTCGCTTTAAATACATGATAAATTTTGCCACTAAAGTGGTAGTCGGTTTCACACATTAGACACCGATTGCCACTATAGTGGTAGTCGGTAACGAACGTGTTAAAATAAATGATGACATTCAAATTTTGAAAGTTATTCAAGTAAAATATTTAGGAACAATCTTTGACAGTAAATTAAATTGGAATTTTCACATAGAATATTTGATTAAAAAATTAAGAAGTTTACTACCAATTTTTAGAAACATTAAAAAAATGTTGAACGTAAAACATATGAAAATATTATATTATGCATTAGTTAAAACTAATTAAAATTACGGAATTTTGTGTTGGGGAGGAATAAATAGAACTTTAGTTAAAAAATTAGAAATATTACACAAAAGGTTTCTAAAAATTATATTCTGAAACTAAAAAAAAATGAATATTAGACAACTTTACATTTATAACATCTTAATATACATATTTAAAAATAAAAATCTTTTACAGTTTAAAACCATAATCATAATACACGTCATAAAAATGAAATAACCATAAAACTTAAAATAAATAAGTCAACCCTGGTAAAAATTACCGTTTAGAAGATATCAATTACATAAACTCTGTATAGTTAAATACTGTCAAAGAATCCTTACCTTCCTAGATCTTCCTTCAAAGTTAGAGCTCCTGCTGGTACTACGGGTAGTACTAGAACTGCCATATGTACTTCCAGTATCGGGTATGGTAGAAGCAAGGGGGACATGATTGCCGGGCTCCAGTTCGATGTTCAAATCGGGGCAACAGTTATCACAGATAACAAACGCATAACGGAGAACAATCGACTGGCTGCAAAAAAGGGGTTTCGACGAAGCTGCATGAACCTGGTTAAAGGAAAATGTGAAGTGAAGTCTTTAAAACAATAATCTTATGCCAAATTATATGATAAAATTTTGTCATTATAAAAATATAGTTCCTATACTTATTTAAGGGGCATAAGTTACCTCACAAGCTATCTCAGAGACATAAGCGTACACGTCTTTCTCTAACTCACGGTCACTGAATGTCAGTGAAGACCAAACTGGCTCTCCGGCAACTGTATTTCTTAGGAAATAAAACATAACCTGAAAACAAAAAAAAAACATTTTAGAGTTTCTATTGATTTAATAATTGATTTGCTAAACAAATTACTGTGTTGGTGGAAAGGTGGCATCTATGCGAGTGTGGGAAAGTTATTTTCATGCAAAATAAAAAATCGAAAAAAAATACAGGGTGTTTCCCGGTGGATGGAACATTAGACGTTTATGAAAAACGGGTTACAGGATTTCTTCAAAAATTTGGTTACTCAGATAAACCACCATGGTCTATCGTTTTAAAATATTTTCAGCAATACGGCGTTGCCATTTCTGCCCGAAACAGGTGGCAACATCGTTATTTTAAATGGAACACCCTATATATTATATTATTTTCTAATTCCCTATACAATTCCACGTATATTTTGTATTAAATGTCATATGTGTAAATTCAATTGTTTTTGAGATATTGACGTTTAAAATAAGAAATTTTCAGACTTAACAGGCTGTAGAATTGGAACGGCGCATCTTAGAGAAAAATAGTTTTGAACCCCCTATCTCAGTTTTTTATTCTCTATCTAAAAGTTACAACTTCCGGTTTAACATGTTAAACCGTAAAACCATTTTTTTGGTTTAACATGTTAAACCGGAAGTTGGTATTTTTGGATAAAGAAGAAATAAACCATTTTTCTCTTAGATGTGCCCTTCCAATGCTACAGCCTGTCAAAGTTTAAATATGTCATATTTTGAACGTCAATATCTCAAAAACGATTTAAATTAGACATATGACATTTAATACAAAATATAAGTGGAATTGTATGGGGAATTAGTAAATAATATATGGTTGTGTTCCATTTAAAAAAAACGATGTTGCCACCTGTTTCGAGCAGAAGCGGCAACATCGCTAAAAATATTTTAAAACAATAGACCATTATTTGTTTATCTAAGCAATTAAATTTTTGAAGAAAACGTATTACCAGTTTTCCATAAACGTCTAACGTTCCATCCACCATGAAACATCCGGTATATAAGATAATAATTACTTGTAAAAATATTAAACACTATTTTTTCAATAGAAAAATATCTCTCTGACACTTTCCAATACCTGTAGAGTCCTAATTTAAAGTTTTTAAAAATTCATTAATAAATATGGCCAAGATTCAGGTCAAGAGGACGCAATGTTTTTGGTCTAATTAAATTTAGATATAATTAATTTAAGTTTCTAAAGTTTAAAATTTTACCTGCAGGTTGTATACTCTGAATAAATCTTCCTCAGTGTCGTAATCTTCACACCAAGTATTTAAAATCCTTTGTATCATCTTAATATACTTTTTTTCGGCAAATAAAATAGGCATACGCTTAGTGCCAGGGTCCTTCTTTTTCTAAAATTAAACACAAGCAAACTTGTGTTAATTATAGGTAAAAAAGTACTTAAATTTAAAATCAAAATTCGATGAATCAATTCCATTTTTAGTTTATTATGTAGTCTGCCTCTTGGATAACTTAATACAATGGGTTTGACTTTACTTTATGTGTATTTTATACAATAAAATATATGTACATACATCTAAAATATCAAGCAGAGTAAAATCTGCTGATTTTTAAATTTATATTTCTAAAATACAAATCAATGAAAATTGAATTTTGTTATGTTGATTACAGTATTATCTTAGGTACTTACAAGGCTTGATATTATAGCCATCACCCTGTATAAAAATGACATAAACTAGGGCCAAACATACTGTACTAAGTAGTTCAAGAGATAGTCTACCAAATAAAATAAAAATGGAATTCTATTTACCATAAAAACACTCAAACTAGTAAAAAATAATTTGGGTTACCTCTAGAAAGGCCTTAAGGTTAAAATAAATTTCTTCCTGATTATTTGCTGGATCCGTTTCAAATGGTATATTTAGCAAATGGGTTTCGTCAGAGTGTTGTTTTGCCTCAAACTTATAACCTATTGGTAAGGGCCCTAGAAGTAAAAGACAATAAAAGGTTTCAAAAACATTTTATTATTATTAACATGTTATTTATTGGTTACCCATTTGGTCTTTAACCGAGGTCCTTCAGCCACAGTAAAGTTTACATATTATTTCTATTTACTATACATTAGTACTTAATTAATTAAAAAATTTGTTTGCAAAAAAGTTTTTTTTTTTAATTTAAAAAAAAATCCAATACTTATATTTTTAACAGATAGGTACTCACCTGGCTGTACCAAATAATGGAAAGTATTCTCCTTTTTAACACCATCCTTTAGTGAAAAACTTAACACAGATATTTCAGCAGGCCAATAACGATCAGAAGGAGCATAGTAACAAAAGATGTTGAAATGAATCACGAAAAAAGTTTCCTTAGCCATAGCTAAAAAGTCCATTAATAATTAAGTCAGAAGAAAATTGAGAGACTTAATTAAGAAAAAATCAAAGTACATTTTCATAAAACAATACAAACCTACCTTCCTCACCCCTTCTATAAGCCAAAGTAATTATATTTCTAATTTCTTGCCTTGCTTTCTCTTCCATCTGGTTTTTTAGTTGTTCTTCTCGGGTTAATTCCTCAACATCTATGCCTTCAGATGTATATCTAGTTGGATGCAGTTGGCCCTTTGCATCCCTGGCCTTGTCATCATAAGGCCTGCGTTGATCTTTGCTCATCCGCTTTAAAAATATTCAGTTTCTTTATACAACACTTACTTACTATACAATTTCTTTAAGAAAAAATGTTGGTTAAGAATATCTCTCTTAGATACTTTTAATCTTTCAAGTTAAGTAAAATCATAAAATACTTACAGACCAAAGGGGCGCGGCTGCATCAATTGCCTCCTTTAATGAGTTATATTTACGGCCTTGCTGTCTCATCAGATCTTGGGCAAACATAACAAAGCCATTGGGCTTAGCAGCTTTCTTTGGAGCCATATTGACTAGAAACTATGCTTCTGAAGACAAATTCGTTGTGTAAATAAAATATTAAATACATTCAATTGAGGTTTAAAAAGATCTCTGAGAGTATAGAAAATAGTTTAAATAAACAATAATCAATTTAGTTATTGGTTAAAACTACCGTCATCTGTATTGTCAGTATTACTCTCATACTATCCTTCAGGATTGTCTAACCTTACCATCAGAAAGAAGATGTTTAAGCCATAAGATGAGTGTCTTTTATGGTTTCTTTGTTGACTAAATTCAGAAGATCTTATTTATGTCACAAGGTCACAAGTTACAATAACAACTTTGTAAGTTTTTAATCAGGCTAAAAATATATTTAACAGCGTTAAGAGTCTAGACTTAAATACAATATACAGTGCAGGCAGGTAACCTTTTCTATTAGAACATTACAATTTAACATCCTACTAGAGTGCCCCAAATTTTACCCTTTGATTGGGGCAAACTGGACTTTTTCGTTAAAAGCAAATTATTTCAAAATAATACTTACAAATTTCACAAAAGCTTTAAAACAACCAGGTATGAAGACAAACTAAAGTTTGATCTATGAAAACACGACAAAAATCGGCAAAACCCACAAAAAACAAGGTTTTTAATCCTAACCTAATTCTTATTCAACCTGTTGCGAGTGTCTTACAAAAAGTACAGATTTTAGGTCTTGAGTTTTATTAATTATTCTTGACTGCGGGTAAAATAAATAATTTTACATCACTTTCCCTAAAATGAACCAGATTAAACTACAAAAAAGCTTACCTATACCAAATTTTTGATTTTAAAACGGGTTTTCTCAATTCATTTTCTTTTCTGACAAGCAGTTCCAAGCAGTGTTGCCAACGCTTTAAGTCGCATTCCCGCCACATTCTCGCTAGAATCCGCCAAACGTTAACGTGGGCACAGAGGAATGATAGGTCGTCGCTGTCGCTATACACGTGGGAGAAAAATTTAAAAAAAAATCGATAATCCTTCGCCACCAAAATCTTCACTCTGATCAAAAGTGACTTCTAAAAAAACACTTTGGCGCCTCCAAATTTTTACTCCAAATAAACTAGAAATTTAAAACAGCCATATATTCATATTGCCTAAAATATATATTGAAGGAAAGAGAGTTTGTATTACGTGTAATAATAATACAAACTCTCTTTCCTTCAATCCTACTCTACGTGTACACAGCCACAGCTAATTTTCTAAAATATATATATTTAGGGATAATAATTACAGCAGAAGGTTGAAAAACGGCAGGGTGGTAATCGAAGCTGACAGCGGCAGTATTTACCCAAGGTTCTTTCGAACCTTGGTATTTACCGACATGAACGGTTATATACCGCATACGGCCTCTCGAATAACAGTCTATTTTTCCTTTGTGCCTCTACACTCTACCAACTAATTTGTATTACTGGTTGCCAATAGTCGATTGGTAAAATAAAATGTGTAAACAAAAGGAGAATAATATAAAGCTTTTATTGTATAAAAAAAAATTGAGAGCAGTGGCGTAGCCAGAAAATATGCTCGGGGGGGGGGGTCTTAGGACTGAGGAGGGTTCGGAACCCACAGTAAGATGTAGGTCTCCTCGGGAATGGCCCTGAAAGCGAAATAAGAGGTAAAAAAGGGGGGGGGGGCCCAGTGGGTGTAAGTAGGACATTTTTTTTTGGGACAGGGATAGTCGGGACTACACGTATTTCATGACATTGCACCTAGTGAAAAAACGCCACGGGCGAAAAATTTTCGAGCCACGCCCAAAGTTCGTTTAAAATTCACCTAACTACTATCAAATTTCGAAAATTAAATTATTACCTCTTCCACTCTGCATGGTTGGATTAGATTTGTTTTTGTAAATGCTTTTTTTACTTTTTTTTTGATGTTCCTAGCTGGCTCTTTATTTAAAAAAAAAACTTTTTTTTTATTTGTGAAAATATGAATATTGGTGACAATCCAAAATTTTAACGAAGTATGTATGACTCTAACCAGCGTTTTTCGGGCTCGGTTTTTATGATTAACAATAAAGTAAATATTGTTCACCACGCCAACATTGATGATTTTTTTAGAAATCATGTATTTTTGGAGCATAGATCTAACAGCAGTTTTTAGTTGCTAAGGTTTTGAAATACTTCTTAAGTGCCGTTTTGTATATTCATAATAAAGCATTCTCGTTTCTTCCCGCACTGTTTTTTTTTTATTATAAATTATCACACTTCTTCCATAAAAAATGTTTCAATTAATTGATTTTTGGTTTGATGTAAAAATATTTTATTGCATTTTGGGTTATATTTTTGTTGATTTAAAATAGATCTAAAAAAGGGAAAACGGAATAGACAAGTATATAATGGAAAAATACTATAAAATATTATTCTTTTTTACGCGCTTTCCTTTAAAATTGCATCAAAAGTCAATTAACTAAAACGATATGAAACCCTAATCTCTATATAAAATAGGACTTTTATAACGAAAAGTTTAAAAACCAAACGTTTCCTACAAAGCCTTTGTAATCTAAGCCAAGAATACATTATTTAAAGATTTAAATCAAGTGTCCAAGCGTTCAAAAATTAGGTCGCAATTAGATATTTAGAGCCGAGCTCCTATTTGAGAGTAGCGTTTTCAATAAGGAAAGGGGTCAGTTTCAACGATAGTTTTAGTAAAAACAATCATCTCTTTTTTTATTTTATTTAATAAAATTATTTACAATTTAGCAGAATAAATAAATGTTTTCCCAATGTAATAAAAAGTTTAAATAAAATCTACATTAAAATAAATACCTATATAAATTATGAATAAATTAAAATAAATACTGTACAACTGACTAGAAATTGTAAGGAACATTTACAAAATTTTCAAATTTCTTTAGTTTCCACACAAATCGTCTTGGGGCATGTATTTTCTAAAAAGTTGAATAAACTTCTCAAATGGGCAGAATTCTTGGCAGTTTGGAATTTTCATTAGTTCTGGCTGGTCGGATTCGTAGTTTTGGTAAAAAATCTAGAAAAATAAAAAAAATATGATTTTTCATTACGAAAAAGACACAATTAAGATCATCTCGGCCTCAATTGAGAAAACCATATAAGCTATATTTATTATGTCTTTACAGTTATTTACCTTAATTCCAAAAACTCCATCTATCTTATGGACTTCAACCAACACATGAGCCCCATAATTGGGAATGTGGGGCCTAAAAACATCCAACAACATCAAAAGCTCAGCCACATTATTTTCATGAGCCGAATAAAGATAAATCTTTTTATTGTTGGCATTTCCATAGATCTTAAGTAAAGTATCTTGGATAATCTTCTGAAGAAAGTAGCCTGCCGCCATCTTCTTTAGGTCTTCATGGGCCATGGACACATAGTATTCCTGTATGGCCAAATTTACCACCATTTTGGGCCAAACTTTTTGAGTCCACTGGGGAAGAGCAAGTCCGTTTTCTTCTTCTGTAGAGAGTCCGAAATAGAGGTTGTAAATATCTTGGAAACGAGTGACGTTCAGACCACTGTGCATTGAGATGTAGTTGAACACCTGTTGAAAAATGGATAAATGATTATTTTAGGAGAAGGGCAACTGATTAGGACGCATAGAATAGAACAGGAAGGGGTGCACTCTTTCTTCCAAAAGAACATCCTAGATCCTAGATGACCACGTCAATGAAAAAACGTTTTTAACGTACCTTTTGGAATGTTTTGAACTGATTCTTCATCTCCAAAGAACCAGAGATTTTTTCGTAGAGGGTAACATAGTTAGGGCACAAGACACCAAGCAAAATCCTGTCTTGACTTCTTACAACAAAATTATAAGGAACTGGTTGCCACATCAAGCCGTTGTTCCAGACTTGTTCTTCCTGCGGGGGGAATAATCCTGCTAAGACGAGTTGCAGGGAAGCTTTGGTTCTGTTATAGTCGGTAGAGTAGGCCTCAACTTCGTCATTAACAAACGTTTCTGTGAGGAAGGAGTTGTAACGTTGACGGAGGGAGGTACCGATGCTGTATTCGCGTAACTTTCCAGCCTGAAATTACCAAAAGTTGAAAAATGTAAAAATAATACTCTGTATACAGGGTGCTACAAATTTGATGCATTAAGCATTGCTACCTGAGTGGCTATACGAGATAGAAAGTTGGTTAAATAGGGGCAAAGTTGCATATTTTATTGTTGAATAATTTTTTAAAAAAATTATTACCTATATAAGTATATCTTTTTAACAAATTATTTAGCATTAAAATATGCAACTTTACCTCCATTCAACCAACTATATAGTTACCCAGATAATGCTAATAAATAGGATTTGTAACTGTCTACTATTTACTAATATCATTGATTTTTCTTATAGACAATAAAGATATAAAACTTACATTGGTAAGTTGTCCTAATCCATGTGGATAGTAGGTTTCGTTTAAATATGGATCGTTGGGATATAGCTCCTGGATACTGTCTGGAGTTCTGTTTCCATGTCTAAAAAGCTGAAAAGGAGAAAGAATGTTATAAATACTTTTAGCTGAAAAGTGGGTTTGCTGTTGTTTATGAAATCGGTCGTTTTAAAAGAAATGGAGGACAATTTTAAAAGTAGCTTTTGCTTAAGTTACTTTACATGGGAGACCTATCCCATCCTCCCCCCCCCCCACCCCCCCCCCCCCCCTAAAACCAGTGGCGGACCAAAGCATTCGTCAATTTGTATAATAATTACCCAATTTTACAGTGTAAAGCCCGGTTTTTAGAACAACATTTATCGTGGAAAATATTGTAAAAAAATGTGTAGCACTTCTATAGAAGCAATATTTTTAAAATATTGAATTTTAATTAAATTAAATTTTCAAAATTATCTATATTTGTGGCATAAAATATATTTTGTGTACAAATAATTATAATATAGCCCTTTTTCTAAAATATGTATGCCTAATAACAGTTTGACAGATATAAATCTGATACATAATATGGACAAATTACCAAAAACATTCTCTTGACCCGAATCCTGGCCATGTTTATTAATGGACGTTTAAAAGCTTTTAAAATTTGAACAGATATTTAAGGGCGTCAAAAAAATATTTTTATTAAGAAAAAATTATTTTCAATATTTTTTACAATACTACTTATATAAACTTTAGTAATTATTTTTAGGGGTTTCATTGGCTTATATCTTTTTCTCCGGAATGTTTTTTTGCATCGAATTAACTTTTCCATGCCCATTTAGATACCTCCTTTCAATTGGTGAAAAAAATAATTCAATAATTAATTTAGTTCTTTGTAATTCCGATCAACAATCCACATAAAAATTCAAGTTAAATTACTTACCACGTGACTTAAAACAAGTGTATTCTGCTCCTTTGCATCTTCACTATAATGATGATGATGATTATGATGGTGATAGTGAAAATTATTTTTACTATCCTCAAAATTGTTGTCATCAAACTCAAATTCATCCGGCAAGAAAAACTCTTTTGGATACGGGGTTGTTTCGACTTTAAAAAATAGATCGGCAGCACAAAGTAAGAGGAAAACCTTTAAGAGCATTGTAAAATTATTGGTAGAGAACAACATTGTAATATGTAGATTTTCTTTGTAAATTAACACTGTTGACACAAAAAATTAGCTGATCTGTACTATTTTTTTTTTAAATGATATGCTCTTCTTTTCAAAGATAAACTGTGGAATGACCTGAATACAAATAAAACAAACCTTTTATACCCATTCCTTACAATTAATGGGTCATACAACTATACGGTACTTCCATAAATGTGACATACGTAAAAATAAATCCCAATAAATTCTATGAATTTCCCTTTAATTATTATTAAAATGATCGATATTAATTTTCTACTAGAATTGCAAAAATTTATTGTATAATTTGACGTCATTGTATAATATGGGTAGCGTACTTGCGTGTGGAAGGAAGTAGTTGAGTAACATTCTCTAAACCGAAGTTTTAGCATTAAAATTGTTTAACGTTACGGGATTCAAAGGTTACGGTAAAGTATAGCTACTTTGAGTCAACGAAATTTTACAATTTTTATTTGTTTTTTTTTTGAAAATTAGAAGAGGGTGTCAATACAGGGTAATTCCTAAGTTGATATTTTTTTTCAGCTGTGTATAGAAGGCATAAAAATAAACAATATTTTCAAATACCTTTCTTCAAAAAACTCAAAAATGAAGTAGGTACCTACTTACATTCAATTATTACACTACGAATCAAATACGGTTCTGCCTAACTTGCCCGTTGAATAACATTAAGAAAACTTCTGGGTGTAGGATGAGCCCTCAAGGGAAAGCGTTCTGCGTATAATTTCGAAGAAACATCCGCACGTTTACGACACTCTCAGTAAATTAGCAACATATCTACTAGTTCATTGTTTTCAAATTTTACCAATTTCACGTACCACCAATTAAAAATTAACTTGCATCAGAAAAACACACTGCAGCAGATTGCTCAACACCACCCGTAAATTGAATGACTAATAAAAGATCAGAAAAACAACAGAAACTAAAGCGGACTATGTTTTGATGAACAGGCCCGCACTTAGATCTTTTACTTCTCTATCTCGCCTATTTTTGAGTTTTTTGAAAAAATGTATATTAAAATGTTCTTTATTTTAATGCCGACTAGGTATACACAGCTAAAAAAGAAGTATCAACTTAGGAATCACCCTGTATAATGGCAGTTGTGTTGCTATTTTGAATATTTTCGAAACCTGGTCTTAGGATAATTTTGTTTATGTACAAAATATTTTTCATTTCCTGTTACAGATATTTCGAAAAAATTGAATGAAAAGGCCGGAAAATAAGAATGAAATTTAAATAGGGATTCGATTTTCACGTATAAATAGAAAAAAGCTATTTTTTTTAAATTGTACTTTAATAAAAATATTAGGCTACACAAGCGGTAACGGGAATTACGCCAGTACCAAAGAATTAATTCGTTCTTTGAAATAAAATCTAAAGAATCTTGTTTGTTCGATCTAACAGTTTTTTTTATTTCTGTAAATTTTACCCTATATGTAGGGATTCAAAGTAATCGTATTGTGACAATATTACCCACTATTTAAATTTACAATTATGTATTTTAAAAAATGTAATTTTCTAACAATTTTTTCTATAAATATTGTTGAAAATGTTTACCAATATTTTTCCTAGCAGAACCCTTCTTAGCCTAAAGTAAAACTTATTTTTACTATGTATTTCATGTGTGATTCGTTGCCTACGTTTCTCTAAATTTTCTGGTTTTGCTGTTAACGTGACCCCAAAGGAAGTTAAGATCTGGTGAATTGTTTCTCTTTCCCCTATCAACCAGTTAGGAAAATATTGTCTAACATTTTGCGCCCAATGCACCATCCTTCTAAAACCTTACTCAATCAACATGAATAATTGCATCTGCATGATAAGGAAATAAGGCAGTCAAAGCTGGAAAAAAGTTCTTGTTATTTGAGAATGTATTTGTTTTACTCATGAGCATCCTATGGGGCAAAGGGCACTCCCCCTCCCTTTTCTGGCCAAAGAAGTATAATCTATTACAAAAATATCGTGGTGGTGTCGACATTTTCTAAAAGAACTAAGATTTTATTCGTATTTCAATTGATTTTATTAAAATTTTTCATAAACTTTTCGCCTGCGGCACAATATTATGGTGCTCGTGTTATATTTTGTTCGAAGGGTCGAAACAGTCGCTAGGGTGGATATCCAATTTTTCGTTACACAGAAACATGACACTTTTAACACTAAAATCTTAAATAATATTAAGAAATTATATTTTTAAATTTTTTTTTGCTTTTTGGGCGAGGAAAGATATTTTAATGCTAGAAAAATATATGTAAGCCAATGAAACCCCTTAAACGAATTATTTCCAATATCTGTAGAGTCCAAATTTAAATAGTTTTAAAAATTCATTATAAATATCAAAATTATTTGTTTGAAACATTTTTAAAGTTTATAGTATTTTTGAAAATTGGAGCATTATTTTCCAATAAATAAATTAATTGAATATTAATAACTGCACTAAAAATGAGAAATGGAAGCAAAACCGCATACTTGCAAAACTCCTATAATCAAGTTCGAAAATGTATAGCATCTTTTTTGCGTGTACAGATTTCAGCATGCAAAATTTTAAGGTAAACTAATGAAAGGGAATTCCTTTAGTAGATTTTAAAAAAATCAGAGGTCAATATTTACATGGTTTACACCTTCCGTCCTTTTTCTATTCATGTATTTTGTCTTCTTTATATACATTCTCGTTAGTATCTAGCTCTTTTTTGTTTCTTACGTATTCGGTATTGCTGCACGCCGACGTAATAAAATTAATAACACTATTTTATCCATATCATAGTATAATTAACATACCTTTATTAATCTTCTGATTTATTTCAATAAATTATAGATTCTTCGTCTATTTTTAGCCAAATGGTTGGGAAATCATTATAAAAAATCGCGTACTTACCTACATTAAAGATAGAAGTTAGTAAAGTAGTTAAAGATTTTAGAAAATTTATTACCGGCAATGTCTAAAGCCCTGTACGACAAGGAGTATAAAAATTTTGTTCAATGGAAAGTAAAAAATCATATTAGGTACCTATATAAGCGTGATCAGTTAAGGGTACGCAGCGGCCATTTCTCGGAAACTACTGGTCATAGAAATTCAGGAAAAAGAAAATGACAACTAAAAAAGGGTGCATTGAAAGATAATACATTTTACACTCTTCCTTGCAGTCTTAAACCTACTAAATTTCGAACATACTTTTTTTTATTGTAGCGTAAGCCCACTCCGAGGATCGAACTCGCACTGCCTCGGTCGAAGGCCAGTAACTGACCTCTGAGCCACTGTGGTAGTCCTCATAAACCTTGAAAATTATGATTTTTGCCTCTCAATTTTTTTTCGCGTTTTTTTTATAAGGTCAATACCACGTCTTCGCTGGTAAATTCACATCTTCGATTCTATATAACTACCAATACGTTTTCTTGTAAATGTTCCTAAAAAAACTAGAATCCTGTTATTCCAGAGAATGTTTAAATCGTTTTAAGAAATAACTATAAAAAATGGTTTTAGGTTTCTTAAAAAAATAAAACACATTAGCTCCTATAAATAGGTATATAGGTAAATCTACAATAAAAAAAGAGATACTGGTTTTCCACCTAAAAAACTTCAGTGAGCGGTCGATCAGCTATAATGATTATAATTATTATACTCTTCGTAGAATTTCTACTTTATAAAACATAAAATAATTAATCAATGTCATAAAAAATTTGATACACGCCCAATTCAAAAAACAATAGCCTCTTTTAAATATGATTAAAGAACAATAAGTAGGTACGTAAGATCAGAAGACAAAGTTTATCGATAGCTTGTTGCTATGAATGATTAGCTAAGTACCTAAGAAAATATACTTACAGCTAAAAATACTTATTTGGCATGAGCGATAGAATGTCAACAAGGTGTTGCTAGTATTATTTTAAAATAAAAACACTTCAAGTTTCGAAAAATCTGAATTTATCTATAAGTGGGTTGGTAATTTAAGCTTTTCCATGTTCAAGAAATATAATTATCATAAGCTAATTTATCGATTTAATAATGAACCCAGATTTTGATAAAAATGACAAAATGACTTTGAATTCCTTATTAAATATATTCAGGGTGTCATTTAAAACGTACCGAGCCCTTCTACAAAATATGGAAATCTGCAAAAACCAAAGGGAACATTTTTTAAGTTAGTTTTCAATTGAATTATATTAAACCTCCAGAGTCCAGCCGGGGTGGTAATTCGAGCCAAGAAGATCTGTAATTTAACACGGTAATATTAAGCATGGTTGGATCCACTCGGTTATATTATAATACATTTTATACCTAAGCGTGTTCATAGGTTTTACTTCAATTTTTTGAAATCTTGTTGTAATTTAACGACCTTTCAAACGATTTTGCACTTGACAAATCTCGCAAGAACTTACTAGACTTGGAGATTTATAACAATTTTTTAATTTATATAATATAACAATGACACAGATGTCGCTCCGTGCAACATCTTACTTTTGTGTCTCACCAAATATTGCTTAAGCAGTTTTGAGTTGTTCCTTTCTTCCGTCGGATCCTAGCTCTACTGATGATCCATGATATGGCAAAACACGTCTAGGGATGGATCTGACGAATAGGAAGGAAAATTTTTATTTTATTTATAATAAGCTTTCGATAAAAGTAAGGCAATATAACTATGTCAAATGCAAAAGAACAATAAAAAACATATTTTTAAGATATGGATTTTACTCTGTTAAAGAATTTTGGGAGTGTGATAATTGAATAATATTATTGTTGATTAAGTCAGGATCAAAGTATAATTCTGAGATTCTGGTTTTATAATTTTTTTCTATGCTTGCTTTTAAGTAGGACTCAGGGGTTTTCAAACTAACGGCGCGTCCTGCAGAGGGTTGGATATACATTTTAATTAAGTACATTTTATTTACCTTTATGTTTTTTATACTATGTAGTATGTTCTTTTTAACGATACATTTTTCATACTTTAAATGTACATGTGTGTTTGGGATATACAATACTTACCTGAATAATTGTAAATTCACCAGAGCAGTGGCGGATCCAAGAAATGGCTGAGGAGGGGGGGGGGGGGGGCTAAAAAAAAGTGCGTATCCCGGCTCTAAAAATCTTCTTACTCTCAAAAGTGACTTCTAAATAAACTGACGCTTCACAATCCTTACAACTTTTAAGGCTCACAGTAAAAAAACACCCATCCGGGTAAGGGGGCGAAGGCAGTTTCGCCCCCCTGGATCCGTGCCTGCACGAGAGGGTTGAAAGTAAAGTTAATGTGTCTTGCAGATTCATATTTTATAAAAGAGCTCAAAAAAGAAGGGGGGGGGGAAGTAACTCTAATGGAAGGGGCAGTTGGGGCTAGATTTTTTGTGATTTTGTATTTAGCTAGGAAGGCGAAAAATCTTCGGAGCCACGCCCAAATTTCGTTGAAAATTCACCCAACTACTATCAAGTATCAATACCCCCCTTGGTGGTGCCACCGGGTGGTACCTTTTCAAATTGAAGCCTTGTATAACAGTCCGATACCTAGTAAAATTATTACAGGCCAACTTAAATTTCCTCTTATTGTGGAATTTCCATATAATACTAATAACCACAGCTTTATTCATGGGGTTTTTGCGATATATGACATGACTTGATCTAATTATCTAATTCTTTTATGTAGATACCGAAATGAAACCACAGTACACTGGAGACCTGTATTACACACAAAATAAATGCTCTTAAAGGACAGTATTAAAAACATATTTTTTTTTAATAAATATTTTTATTAATTTTTTCAATGTAAATACAAAAATACCTATATAACATTTTATATACAAAGAGAGAGATTCTTAATACTGTCGCAACAATTTTTTTACATTTGAATTGTTTAATATTTACAATAGAAAAATGTGTTTTTTTTTAAATATTTACAAACAAGGAAAATTTTAAATTTCTTTTATATACCACATAGTTCTTCAGGTGGAATTAATCCTTCGGTCATGGAAATGAATTTGTCTAGGGGGCAGAAACTGCCACAATCTGGAATGGATAACAATTGGGGCCCATTCTTAGTGTGGTTTTCGTAAAATACCTAAAAGACAATTACAATTTTATTAGGATTAAATAGAATTAAAATTAAAGTTTTTAAAAGTTAATTTAAAGTACTTATTACGTTTATTAAATAGTACTCATTTTTTTACCTTCACTCCATAAACATTATTGATGAAGTGGATCTCAATAGATATCCAAGCACCATAGTTCGGTACATGGGGGTCGTCAAAGAGATTTAAACTCATCAAAAGTTCTGCCAAATTGTTCTCATGAGCCGAATAGAGATACATCTTTTTCCCTGGTAGGTTGCTGCTAATAATCTTCCTCTTTGTATCTTCAATAACTTTGTTTAAGAAGTAACCGGTTGCCATTTGTCTCATTTTGTGTGTTGTCATTGATACAAAATAGTCCTGAAAGACGAGATATAATTTTTTAAGGCGCCATTGATAGAAACCGAAATACAAACATACACTGCTCGTTAATTGAATAGCCTCAGATATATTATTTAAATTCTAGTTTGGAACAATATGAAAAAAGTGGATATTGAATGTTAAAACAATAATTTGAATAATATCTTAAGCCATTTCCAAGTTAGTAAAGGGGGGGGGGGACTTTATGCAAGCACAGCATAACATGTAGCATTATCTGTAGATGAATATATTATTTTTTTAAATATTATTTTCTTACCTGAATTGCTAGATGAGTAATGGTCTCAGGCCAAACCAATGTAGTCCAATCGGGTAGCTGGAATCCCCACTCCTCTTCTGTAGAGAGGCCGAAATACAGGTTGTAAAGGTGGTAGAATCTGGTTACGTTGAGACCAGTATGCTCAGAAATATATTGGAACACTTCTGAGTATTGGTTGAATTTTTCTACGGTTTCTTTTGATCTGGAATAAAAATAACATGTTTGTGTAACAAAAGTTGAAAAATAATAGTAGATTATGCATTACTATTACAGTTTACATGTAAGTAAAATATAATTTGTTTGTACAGCTATAGCAGATGCAATCCAGGCAATTAAAACTTGCAGAATTCCTGTTTTAAAAAAATTTTACCTGCTGATTTCCTCATACATTTCTAAATAGTTAGGACAAAGCACTCCCAAGAGTACCTTATCCTGGTACTTGGGCAGGTAGTTAAAAGGTACTGGCTGCCACATGATGCCATTTTCGAATACGTCTTCTTCCCTGGGAGGGAACAACCCTGCCAGGACAAGTTGCAAAGACATTTTGGTTCGGTTATAATCGGTACTGTAAGCGTCAATTACATCGGGGTAGTAGTACTCCCCTAGGAATCTATGGTAGCGGGTTCTGAGGGCTTTGCCTACGGAGAATTCCTTGTGTTTTCCTACCTAGAATAGATGGAAGAGATTAATAAGTAGTTCCAGTGACGTAGCCAGAAAATATGCTCGGGGGGGCGGCTCAATGGGCATAAGTAAGACGTTTTTTTTCTGGACAGAGGGACAGTCGGGACTACTAATCATGTATTTCATGAAATTGTACTTAGTGAAGAAGGCGGAAAAGCGCCGCAGGCCACGCCCAAAATTCGTTTAAAATTCACCTACTATCAACTACTATCAAATTTCGAAAATTAAATTATTACCTCTCCCCCTCTACATTGTTTTTGTAAATATTTTTTTTTACTTTGTTTTGATATTAAAAAACATTTTTTATATTTGTGAAAAATATGAATATTGGTAGCAATCCAAAATTTTAACATAAGACGTATGTATGACTCTAACCCGCGTTTTTCGGGATCGGTTTTTCATGATTAAATATATAGTAAATATCGCTCACTACGCCAAAATTGATGATTTTTTCAAAAATCATGTATTTTAGGAGCGTAGATCTAAGAGCAGTTTTTGGTTCAGATGCTTAGGTTTTAAAATACTCCTTCTTGAATGCCGTTATGAAAATTCATAATAAAGCATCACACTTCTTTCATAAAAAATGTTTCAATTACAATTTTTACTTTGATTTTTCTCTTTAAAAATAAATATCTAATTGATTGAAAGAGAAGGCTTATTCAGCCTTAACTAGAACTCAGGAGCAGCCAACTGCCTATCTCTCATGTGTCGAATAAATCACTGACAACAATGAGCTAATGAGTCTAGAGGATCAATATGCTAGGATTGAGATGTTAACGGAAGAAGACAGGGCATACCGTTGTTTGCAGTGAGTCTAAGGACCCATAACCTGCCATTTCCCACTGACAAGGTGAGGGGACAGCGGGTAATAGACGAAGGGGTGCACAGCGTGCAAACCCCGGACGCTCAGCGCCGTGGAGGTCTACCAATAAACAATTTTGTTTACCGATTGGTACGTTCATCGGGTTTTTGAGGTAACCACGGCCGGTCTGTCATTTAATTTGATGTTAACATTCCTTGACTCACTTAAAATGAAATGTGATGTCATCCTTGTTTCTGATTCTGGGTGCTCATCAGTGATCTGGCTTGGCAATGTGACACGTTCGATGTCTAGTTAGCAAATACCTACCTAATTGTTTTTTGTTTTTGTTGAAAAAATATTTTATTGTATTGGGTTATATTTTCGTTGATTTAAAATAGCTCTAAAAAAGGGAAAACGAAACAGACAAGTATATAATAAAAAATATTATTATTTTTACTCGTTTTCCTTTAAAATTGCATCATAAATCAATAACTAAAACGATATGCTTCTGAAATCTGAATCTCTATATAAAACAGGACTTTTAGAAGGAAAAGTTTTAAAACTAAACGTTTCCTACAAGACCTTTGTAATCTAAGCCAAGAATATATTATTTAAAAATTTAAATTAAGAGTCCAAGCGTGAGACAAAAAATTAGGTTGCAATTAGACGTTTAGATCCGAGCTCCTAGGCTCGGGAGGGGGCTGCAGCCCCCCCCCCCCCCCCCTTAAATACGCCACTGAGTAGATGTAATTTCTTGACCCGTACAAACCATAACCAATGCCCAAATGCCGCTACTTTAAATTACCGAAAAATAAAATACCAAATAGTACTTACCTTGGTAAGCTGGCCACTTCCATATGGATAGTAGTGTTCGTAAAGATAGGGGTCCTTTGGATAGAGTTCGTGATCCTTATCAGCGGTTCTGTTGCCATGCCTAAAGAGCTTTAAATAATAGAAAAATAATAATTGTAATTTTTTTTAACTAATATATAAAATCATAAGGATTTTTTTTATAGACGTTTTAAATGTGAATTTCCAAAATTAACCAGGAAATTTTATATTAGCAGGAAATGTGTCATTCCTGCACGAACGAGAAAATAAATTATTATTAAAAGTATAGATTTATCAACTAATTATCTATAATATGAAAAATAAACATTATGGGCATATTAAATTTGCAAAAGTAGTTTTATTAGATTCTCGAGCAGCACGAAAAGAGAATTAAAGACTAATTAAATTTCCACCTTTTTTGTACAACTCCAGATTATTATCAGATTACATGAATTTCATTTTAAACATTAGAAGTAAAAAAATCCGGTATATTTTATAGATACATTAGTTACTTAAGCATAATTTTATGTAATAAACCTAATTAATAAATTTTGGATATTGACCGGTTGTGTCAATATCAAAATTTAGAACAAGAAAAATAGAAAATTTTACTTCAATTTTGAAACTATTTTCTGACAAAATAATTAAACAAAATACGACCTCTAATAAAAACACGCAAAATCTCGTATCTACATTACAACAAATCCAAGCAATTCTTAACCGTGGAAGGCCTTCTATCCGACGCGCTCCTACCTTACTGATGTCTCGAGTCTGGTTACCTGTTTCTAAACTGATATTTTCTAATTAAAGATAAGTACAACGCACGACCGCGGTAACATTTGCCGTGTTAGATTGCGGTACTTCTAAGCCCGAATTACAAAAATTACTGAGTTATTAGCCAATGAAAATCCTAAAAATAATTACTGAAGTTCATTGTATGGTAAATTGAGAAAATTTTTATTTTTGCAAATATATTAGGCACAAATAAAATAGTTTATTGGAAGTAGTTCAAGCATGTCCCAGTGAAGTAAAAGTATAGAAGAGGAAGTAAAACTGGCAGTTTTCTCCACAAATGGACTATTAGTTTACCTTTTTTTTAAAAAAGGAAATATTTAACTTACCACATGTGTAAGTATTAAGGTGTCCTGGTTGTCATCCAGCGTGATTTTCTCGAATGTCCATTGGACGGTGAAAACCAAAAACAAAAAAGTACCGATGTTAAAGTACATTTTCGACAATCGAAAATAAACTAAAAAACTTTAAAAGTTCCCACCAACCGGTTGGTCTGAAACCTGAAGTTTTTTTTTGGTTGGGCTTGCTCTTTTTTGAGGAATTTTGAGACTAAATCTAACATTATTTCGAGAAATTTTCAATTTATAGAATTTTTTTTGATTGATGCTTGTTCATGTTGTGTGATAACGAATAATCTATTTTTTTTAGAGAGCTATTGTTTTAATAAATTTATATTAACACTAAAAATTTTTAATTATTAATTGAATCTACTTGACTGCAAAAAATGCAAGGTTAATTTCATTCCCCTTGCTGCCTCATCTAGAAATTTAATTAACCATTAAATTATATACTTTGTATTTATTTTCACCTAAATCTGGACTTCTTTTATTAATTTTAAAAATGGCCTGAATTATAATCATTCTATTGAGGTAGCCCTTACCTAATGGAAATCCATTAGAATAAAATGTGTTCTAATTAAGTTACAATCAGGTGTACAATAAACCTTTATAGAAATTTAATAATGGGAAATACCAACAAACAGGTGTTAAGAAGGATACCGAGTGTAACCTATAAGTTAAAATGATTACGTATTATGTTAAAAAAATTAAATATACTTCTGGACAGTTCGATTCCCGGAGTGGGCATACGTACAATAAAAAAAGTATGTCCGAAATTTAGTGGATTTAAGAATGCAGGGAAAAGTGTAAAAGGTATCATCTCCCAACCCACCCCATTCACGCCGGTAACCAGGCCGGATGAGATCGGACATCTCGTGGGGTGCGGAAGAAGCTACACACTCCCCAATCGGTAGGTCATGCAATGGCAGTAAACCAAGGGTTGATAGCCCTTGGGGGGTGTCGCATGACTGAGGATCGTGGTTCGGAACCCACGTTAAACTGTAGGTCCCCTCGGGAATGGCCCTGGCAGCGAACAAAGAGGAAAAAAGCCTAATTCGAAAGAAGGGCAGAACGGCATACTTCTGGACAGGGTTGTGACGATTTAAATCAACTGATTTTTCAATTTTTATGGTAATTTGAATCAAATTGAAAATTGCTATAAAAACAAGTCGCCGAAGCAAATAACTCATCAGGAAATTCGAAAAAAAGGAAGATAACTTATTTAAAACGAAATATTTAGATACATTATGTAAGTGTAAAAACATAACTAATCGTCATCAGTCCAACGTAAAATATATTAATAAATTACGCTGCCGTAAATTTTTATGCCATTACAAGTTATTTTGTATGTCGCCGAGGAGATTTTCTAACTGTAACTCTGGACAACAAATATTTTTGGATAAATAGAGACAAAATAATGAAAATAAGTGATTTTAATAGTACATTATACACCTAGGGACTAAAGTGGTATTTGAAATCCCGAGACAAAAAGTTTATAGCCCTCCCGTTGGTCGGGCTATAATTTGTCAAGGGATTTAAAAACACTTTGGTCCTGAGGTGTATATACTATTTTATGTACTTTAGGATAGGTAAAACGTTAAAAAAAAATTAAATGCCACTAAACGGTAGGTACTCTATTTCTAAAAAATCCATACCATATCAACGACCAAATGACAAGTTATGACAAGTAACTAAGTAAAACAAAAGTCACTCGATAAATATTAGTCAAACACGCTACATCCACTGAAAGACGTTTATCGCGATGGAACAAATCGAAAAGGCAGCTCAAGAGGCTGTAGGCCAGTTATTATCAAGAAAATCTGGAGAACAATATAAAAAACAGTTATCTGAGTTTATCAAATGGTGCAAATAACGGAACGTAGAAGAATTTACAGAAGAGAAGGTACTATTAGCATATTTCTTAGAAAAGTCAAAAAAGCTTAAAGCATCGTTACTGTAGAGTGTATATTCGATGATAAAAGCCACAATTGCAACAGACATGGGCGTCGACATTAGCATATTCTGCAAACTAACCGCTTTTTTGAAACGACAAAATGAGGGCTACAAACCAAAAAAAGTCGAAGACGCTCGATGTTGACAACATTAAAGAGTTCCTGGAAAAAGCACCTGACCATGAATTTTTGGGACAAAAGGTAAGATTTTTACACATTTTTTTTCAACCGATATTTTGTCCCAGTCTATACCTATATCTATGCTATTTAGACGCTTTTTGGAAAATAAAGTAGTTACCTATTTATCTTATTTATACTTTGTTCCAGGTAGTTCTAGTCATGGGCGTGTCGGGTGCCTGTCAAGGCAAGGAGCTCTGCCAGCTTGACCAAACCGATGTCCTAAACGTTTTTTTTGGTCAATTTACGAGATACCAAGACAGAAAATGACCGATCATTTGTTATAAAACGGTCAAAGGAAAACTCCACAGATGTAGTAGTGAAGAAGTATATTGCCTTAAGATCTCCATCAATGGCCATACAAGATTTTTCGTTGGGTACAGAAATGGAAAATGCACGTCTCAGCCAATGGGCAAGAATACGATTGGAGAACTGCCAACCAAGATTGCCGAATATTTAAAGCTTCCAGATGGAAAATTGTACACTGGTCATTGTTTTAGAAGGACGTTAGCATCGCTACTAGCCGACTCTGGAGTAACGATAGATCAGCTTAAAAGTCATGGCGGCTGGAAGAGTAGCACCGTCGCTGAGGGATATGTGGAAAATTCCTTATACCAGAAAAAAAGTATGGCAGATAGACTTTTTACTGGTACTGCCACCGAAACGTCTTCAGATATTTCGAGTCCTATTGTACAAAATGAAACACCAACGACATCGTCGGTGCCACCGACGACGACAACGGCTGCAATTTTGAAAAACACTTTAATTAATAAAAATAACAGCTGCAATAATGATAATTTACTTTTTTCACTAGGTCAATTGCAGTGAGGTAAACATAACTGTTAATGTTAATAGAAATTAAGTTATTTTTTATAGTTTAATATTGTTCTAAACACGTTACACTTTTGTTGCATCCATGTCATGTTCTATTTTCTAATAAAATTATTGAAAATAAATTTCGAAATTTAGCTTTTATTGCAAAGAAATTTACTTTAAATCCCTAAGGATTTAAAGTACCACTTTTTTCCCTGAAAATGAAGTACCCTTTAAATCGCTAAAGTACATAAAGTTCATTATTGCCATATTTAAGGAAAAAATCAGTGTATATATTATGATAAAAATCGAAAAATCACGATTTAATCGAAAAAATCAGATTTATTGATTTTTCAAAAAAAATAGAGATTTATTGCAACCCTATTTCTGAACGATCAACTGGACTTGAATGCTTCCCCATTGTTAACCTTATAGGTTACACACCCGGTATCCTTCTTGATACCTTTTTGGTTGGTATTTTCTATTATTAGATTGCTTTAAGAGGTATTGAAACCTAATTAGAATAAATGTTAATCTGTGTTACCTGCATCTATTTTTAGAAAAATAGTTTGTTAATTTTAGTTGGTTAAGCCGAACTAAAGAAGACACAATGTGTTGAAACAATTGTCATGGTAGGTACTGTAAAAGACATAATGGGAATTTTTGTTATTTATTTATTTTTATATTATAATTGTCACAAAGGATAGAGAACATTATAATTTATTACTAACACAAATTTTTTTGATTGAAATATTTCAGGAATTGTATTTTTCTATTTGGATTTTTTTCCTTCTAATTAAAAGTGAGGTCTGGTTACGCATTCGCCATTTTATTTAATGACCAATATTTCGTTGATTTTTCCTTTTATCCAAGAATCGGTCAAATACCGATATTTGAAGCAAAAATTTATAAAGTAATAAAAGCCGAAAAAGACAAATTTCACAAATTTTCGTATTTTGCTTTTATTAACACTAAGGTCTTCCTTTGCCACCTGCTTTCCACTGAAAACGTCTCTGTACGCCACTGCGGTTATATTAGGAAATATTTCAGGGTAAACTTTTTATATTAACTTTTAAATTCTATAATACTTTTATGGTTACGGTTCAAATCAACTACAATCTAGTATAGATTACCCCTAAGTTTTTAATTCATCATAATACCATATAAATAGAAGGTATTATATTTGTAGTAATCAGTTTTTGAAACGCATTGTAAGAAAAAATAGACGCAATATTAGAGATTATTACGTAAAAACGTGATTATAGGTTTCTCAAATAATTGTTCTCTGTTCTGAAACTGAGCCTGTGTATCCATATCTCTTAATACTTATTGAGAAACATAAAGATGGAATTACTCCACGCATATTCCAAAAGCATCAAGGCGAACTGAATGGAACAAGGCATGAGATTTTTGTTTTTTGAAAATAAAAAAAAATGTTTAGGTGGAATCATGTGGTTTTAAAGTATGAAAAATCACGTGGTCGTCGGTTTAAAAGAGGATATAGAGATTACAAATTAAAAATATAAAATATTGGTGCAAAAAACTGGTATAAATAATATTATTTACATGCCATTGGGGCATAAAAATACACTTTTTTGACTGTATTTTTATTTTAAAATGGTGACACCATGAAACAAATTTAATAATTCCTATATATTTTCTAGTGGCTCGGTACGAAAATTTTAGTTCTCAAGATGAACAACTATAGTCTATTTCAGAAAGGTTCAATTTCGGTGTCGGCCATAGGAGGAGGTAAATGTTGTGCATTCAATTATTTATGATAACTAACCAAAGAAGATAATTTGATAAAGAAGGAACTATTAACTATAGCAAATTCACACACACATCGTTTTGTGTCATTGCGAACTGAATTCTATAGAAATTATATGGGCGCAAGTGAAAGGATTTGTAGCAAAATACAACATGACATTCAAAATGAAAGACGTTAAGCTACTGTTTGATCAAGCCAGTAAGGAAGTGATACCAGAGAACTGGAGAAAAGGAGTCCATCATGTCATTAAAGAAGAGGAAAAATGTGGGATCCTGACCACCTGATCGATCGGACCGTCGACCCGTTAATTATAACGTCAAGAGGAGATTACAGTTCCTCAGATGACAAAGAATATTATGATTTTTTATAATTTATTTTTTGTATAATGTATTTTTGTATTTTATATTTTTTTATAATGTTTAATAATAAATAAGTGTACCTATAATACTATGTACATAATGCACGCTTTTGTCACACCATTTTCAGTGTTTGTAAATGAATAACAATAGGCAAAGCCCATAAATTCACCCAAACCCTGATGGTACTACCTGCACTTAATGAAAATAAAGAATTTTGTAATAAAATTAATGCCAAATTATTAAAGTGGCTTAAATATTCGTTGGGTCACTTTGTAGTCCCTTTGCAAACCTAATGAGATTTTATTACTCTACACCGTTCTAAAATAGACTATAATAGCCACATAATTACATGGGAAAATTTAAAATTTGTATTTTAAATAAAATATAATAAAAACTGAATTATTTTTTTTTAAATAACTTTCTAACACTCCAATATCTACAGAGTCAAAATTTTAAAAGTTATGAAAAATACATCAGTCAAGCCATTAAACATTCCTTTTTACTGTCATTCCCTTATCAAGACTTGTCAGGCTGATTGATCGTGTAGGGTATGCAATACATCTCACTAAAAAAGAAGGTTATCTTCTTTATCCTAGGGATAGTTTATTTTACAATTTTGGCAGTTGTTAAACAAAAAAATACAAGAATTTGCTAGATTACACTGTTTTAACAAAGTCCATCTTCAGGTAAGAATTCTTCAACCAATATTTTAAACGTATTCAATGGACAAAATTCCTCACACGCCGGCAATTTAAGGAGCTTTGGAGTGGTTGTACTGTTGTAGTTTTGATAGTAGATCTAAAAAAATACTTTAAGTTGAAGTACTGACAAGTAATATCTAAAAATGGACGTTTTAATTATATTATACACTCTTATAATGATATAAAAAGATCGATTAAGGTTTTAACCATAATCAAAACATAACAAGTACATTTTTTACATTCTATGTTAGTTATTTTGTGCAAAAGTATGTTTTGATATAAATATAAGCTGATAAATTAGCGACTTTAATATATTTAGCAAAATTTTCCTATGACAAATATGTATTTTTTAAAAGATTAGAAAAATATGTTTATGGAGCTATGATGTATTATAAGGCGATAAAAATATCCAACATTTTTCTGACAGAAAAAAAAATGCCATTATGATATTCACAGGATTAATATTTAATGTATTTAGGTTAATATGTCCTACTGCATGTTTTTTACTAAATAACCAGGCTTAAATTATGATTTTTTACATTTTTTTAGTGTGCTCTTATGATGTTCCCATGAAATTTTCGAAATCGTAACAAATGGATAGTTTTAAGAAAGGAAAAAATGTGTAGAATTCTAGTTATATTGTGTATTTTTTTCTCCTCAATCCAATAAAGTTACTTTACAAAGTAAGGCCATCAAACACATTAATAAATAATGTCTGTATGTTACAGTAGAATATAACAATTTTATCAGAAAATTTTCAAAATAATGGGCTCTTCCACTAAAAAAAAATTTATCATATTCAGCACTAGCATCCTGAACCAAAACCTATTTGCACTATAACTCAAAAATAAAAATCGTCCCAGAGTATCACAACCCCTTTTTTGGATACAATTAAAAACACAGCGTGAAAGCATAGATAAGAAGAGATGTACGTCATCCTATTAACATTCTATAACACCGAATTCGAACGAACCCTATTTGCATTTGGCGTAACGAAAATCAAAAATTAAAATTTAAAAAAAAATTAATTATTTTGAAAATTGTCTAGGTAATTACCTGAAAGCCATAGGTATCATTTATGAAATGTACCTCAAAAAGGACATAGGCGCCATAAGGAGGAACGTGCGGGTACTTAAACAATTCTAAAGTTATTAGTAGTTGAACTATATTAATATCATGTGCTGAATATAGATATAGCTTCGTATCACTTTCATTTTTGATGATTTTTTCTGTATCGGCGATGATTTTTTGTAGCCAATAACCTAAAACAGGCAGTATTTATTGGTTATTAATTTTGAATAGTACCTACCAACCTCCAAAATGACAAAACATATTATGCAGGTTTGTACCTATATGTCACCACCACTAATACATAAAATATATTATTATGAATAAGAACTAGGTACCTAATTAGGAATTATTGATGTTACTGAAATTATTCAAATATATTAGGAATATGGGCTTTTACACTATAATCGACTTTCTCATATTCATTCAACACTAACATCCTGAATTAACACCTTGAAAATATATCTCAGTAACAAAAATCCTCCTAGAGTATCTAAAACCTTTTCTAGAAACATTTAAAAACACGGCGCGAAAGCAGGAAGTTAGTTTCGCGTGTTTTTAATAAAGATCGTGTTTTGTTTAATTATTAACAGGATTTTCAAGAAAAAATTTAATTAAATTATTTTATTATTTTAGAATGAGCATTAGGCTTGTCGGAAACGCCCGAAAATATGAATACTTTTGAACAGTAGGCGCTGCTTCATATTTTCGGGCGTTTTCTACAAGTTTAATCCTCATTCTAAAATAATGTAATTTATTTTTTTTGAAAACGCTGTGTTGTCATATCTCAGCAACTAGTAGAGATTACATTTTAAGACGTACAATTCGATGCAGTAAAAAAATAAGGGGCATTACATTTAAGATAACAAAATGACTACGTGTAGCTCAAAACTGGAAAATCTGGCAACAGTTCTGATATTATTGTTCAATTCCGCATGACCAAAACCCCCAATTTCTGAATTTTGTAGTCACAGCTTTAGCCATTTTGAAGATATTTAAACGTACCGGTACTTTCTACTAACCCGGTATAACAAACCATGAATAGTTACTTACCTGCAGCTATTTTTTTTTGCAAAATAGTTCTAGTATACAGACCATATTGCTTATAAGCAATATCAGTAATAATGTCCGGCCATACACTTTTTGTCCAACTTGGCAATTCAAAGCCATACTCTTCCTCAGTGGAAAGCGCAAAGTAGAGACGGTAAATCTCTAAAAATCTAGTTACGTTTAGTCCAGAATGTCCGGAAATATATGAAAACGTGTCAGCATATTCGTCATACTCTGCTAAGACTTCTGAACTTTTTAGGACATTTCTCAATTCTGCTAGATATGTTGGACAATGTATGCCAAGCAACCATGGATCATATGTCTCTAAAAAATTAATTCTCTTTAAAGGATATAACAATTTTGAATATACTGGATGGTAAATATTTAATTGACCACCATTGACATCTTATCCACTTCACGAAGATGATTAGATTGGAGAAAATGTACCAAGCCCCAAATACTTTTATAATTTAAGAAATATATGGGTTAATAAATATATTATTATTCTTTGTCCGTTCTATATAGAAGATCTAAGATATTGATATGTGACTAGGTGACCACAAACTCTGGGCTAAACTAGAAAAATTACATAGTAAAAACTTGGCCTGCTTGACTTCAAAACCCTTACTAGAAAGGCGTTATCTGTAAGCAGATAAAGGTGTTATTTCCTATACCTGGATGATAATTGTATGGTATAGGCTGCCAATCTAATTTTGAATTCCATATTTCTGAGTTATCTGGAGGAAATAAACCAGCAAGAACCAATAACAAGGACATTTTAGCTCGATGTCTATCAGTAGTCCACGAGTCCACCAGATTTGGGGTGTAATAAATTCCCAGAAAGGTATTATAGCGTTCCTTTAGGGCTTGACCAACGGAATATGCTTTTTGTTTGCCTGCCTAAAAAATACGAGATCATATATTGACAACGCTGATACCTATCATTATAATAAGTTTATTTGACAATTGGCTTTTTCACTACATTTTTATCGTATAGAACAGGCAAAAATAACGGGTTCAGTTTTTAAATCCCTCTATTATTTACTGAGAAAATGTGGAATTCGAAGAAGTATTCCAAATTTTTTCATGCAATCGCTACATTTCATACTTACCTTGGTTAAATCGCCATTATTCAATGGATAATAAGAAAAATTATAATAAGGATCGTTCGGGTAAAGGTCTGCAACTTCAGGTAGTCGATCTCCATGTCTAAACATCTGAAAAAAATCATGTTTATAGTTATTTATTTTAATTTATCAAATAATAAATCAATCCGCCGATGGTCTGATGCGTACTGACCTGACTTAAATACATTCTGGCTTGGCATCAACTTGCAGAGTTGCAACAAATCATTATTGTTTTGAAAAAATCAATAAACCTGATTTTTTCGATTAAATCGTGATTTTTTGATATTTATCAATTTATACTGATTTTTTCCTTAAATATGGCAATAATGAACTTTAAAATCTTATTTTCATTATTTTGTCTTTATTCGCCCAAAAATATCTGTTTTCTACAGTTAGAAAATATCCTCGGCGACATATATACAAAATAACTTGTATTGACAGGAAAATTTTCGGCAGCGTAATTTATGAATATTTTTTACGCTGGACTGATGACGATTAGTTATGTTTTTACACTTACATAATGTATCTAAAAACTTAGTTTTGAATAAACTACCATCCTTTTTTTTAAATTTCCTGATGAGTTATTTGCTTTGGCGACTTGTTTTTACAGCAATTTATAATTTGATTTAAATCAAGATTAAAATTGAAAAAATCAGTTGATTTAAATCGTCGCAACCCTGTCAAAATGCCTCGCATCGGAGTGAAAATCAGTGGACTATAAACAGTTTTACTTACAACATGTGACAACACCAGTGTTGACTCAGCTATAACTTCTACTTCCTCTTGTCTAAAGGCTTTATTCTTAAGGTGGTTCACGTTATATCCATAAGTTAACGCTAGTGTAAGCGATATAGATATTATAACTTCGTAGCTGAGATTCATATAGTAAAAAATGCACCTTAAGTAAAAAATAAACACTAACTCAACTTAAATATGTACCTAGTATGTACGATTAAAATAGGTAAAAAGAAAAGAAAATTTAAAAATATATATTGGTGAGGTCTATTTACCTTGTATTTATTTCTAATGCCTTTTTTTATTGCTTTGTTAAATGAAGCTGAGGTGATAGAGATATGATGTCCCCAGAAAGTTACGTTAACTCTAAATTTATTTAATACAAGTTTAGGAGACTACAGAACTGAGTTCCAAAAGAAGCTTCCGCTGTTTACAATATATTAATATTGGATTTTTTTGACTAATCCTAAATGAAAAATGACAAAAAATATACTTCAGATAAAAGTCAGTTAATTACATTAGTAGATACATGTGCGCAAAACGCTTGTTTTAATTTCGACTTGAATATTGTGAATATGGGAGAAAATGCTTCAATATCGTTACCATGCTTATTAGAAATAATCTGCATTCTAATTAAAGGAGTATTTCGTCCCAAATTTCTTCTTCTGAACGGTACATTGAATAATTCCTGATTTCTAAGTTCCCTTGCAGGGACATTAAAATTTAAAAAGGATAACAAAGGCGGCGAATTAATTTTATAGTTAATAAGTTTGTGTATAAATCATAAGTCTGAAATGCTTCGCCTTGCGGCAAGAGGTAGTACTTTAAATTTATGGGCAGCGGCCTCGGGAGTACACTCGGCTTTAATTGCTAAAAGCTTCAGAAACTTATTTTAAATTCCTTCAATTCTCTCATTACTCTTAGTGTGTATTTTGTAATTTAGCTTCCATACAACTGAAGCAAACGAAACGTTGCTGTAAACAAAAGCAAAGTAGAGCGATAGGAATGTTTTAGGGTTTCTAAAAACTTGACAACTTCTAATAATAAATCTTAACATTCTGTTCGCATTTGCTATCATGTTATCAAAGTGAGAGCGAAACGACCATCTGCTGTCCAAAAGAACACTTATTTGGTCAACTTTTTACAAGATCTCCCTAAAATTTTATCATTAATGAGATTTTTTTTAATATTCTTAATTATATTATTAGATTATAACACTTTTTATTTGGTACTATTTTGATAAAAATTATCCTTAAAACAATCGTTTTTATTAGGGTATATAGCGAACATACATACATATGTAAATACGCAACTTAACATGTATACTATGGGATTTGGTGCCGCAAAACTTTATTTTCTAAATGAAACTCTTCTATGGCTACTCTTCTTGGTTGGTTTAAGGCGGGGATCGGACGTTAGGCCCAAGCTTCCTGCACTGCA
This sequence comes from Polydrusus cervinus, assembly GCA_935413205.1. Lineage (NCBI taxonomy): Eukaryota > Metazoa > Arthropoda > Insecta > Coleoptera > Curculionidae > Polydrusus > Polydrusus cervinus. The sequence goes on from OW284514.1 coordinate 3,222,052, forward strand.
GCCTAGTGGTTTATTGTTCGCCCCTATCTTGCTAGAAAAGATTTGTTCTCTTTGCTGCAAAGTCTGCATTCCTTGGGACCATTCTAAATTCCTATTCGACGTAGGTGTTTTCTAAGGTGGCAGTGGCCTGTTAGTAGACCAACCCCTTGTTTTAGCTGGATGCGCGTTATAGGTAACATTCCAGTTGAAAGCTTTTTGGAGGGTTTCCTAAGTGTGGACCTCGCTTGGGTTTGATCAGGAATCCTGCAGGGCCCACTCTAGGGGGAAAAAACCTGCGCCCCTGCCCAGGGCGGCAAGGTGGAAGAGCGGCATGATAATTCTAAAAAACATCATAAATCCCCGTTTTGCCTACTTACGTTCCTACGTATATTTGAAGTTTGAACCATTCCAATTCTCAGTTAACAACATTAATTTCCTTTGTTTTGCTGTTTTATTTTTTAAACAGTGACTATTTCAACCGATCCCTTTTCTTTTTAATATTATTAAAATATCAAGCAATTCCGCGACAAAGCATGCCGAACAACGCCGGCACCGGTGCTTTTTTCGGTCATGACGGCGTCGCAGCAAAGGGCTTAATTTTTTTAAACATATGTTTATAATGTGCAATTAGATTGCCTAAAAATTTTAATGTTTTTTTGTTAATTTTCACTTTGTTAGTATTTAGAATTTATTTATGTGCAATAAATACGCAATAAAAAAAATTTCAATATTTTTTTTTAATTAAAAATACCTGGCAAGTGTTTTATTTTTTTAAATTAGAAAAAACACTTTTGAAATTATATGCGAGACTAGGAAAAAGGCGGAAATTTTTTGTTTTGCCCAGGGCGGCGTTATTGCTAGAGCGGGCCCTGGTATCCTGTTCCATCGGGATAGGTGTTTTTGTTGCGCCAACCTGTCTAATGTTGCATTGGTTACCTGTTTTGATATGACAGGGGCTCTTCTATATTAACGGCTTCTTTACTATGGTTTCATCACATTGCAGGAAGACTTTTTCATTCCATGTGATCACTCATATCTCCAATTAAAAGTTTCAGTTAAAGAACTCCTGTCCTCTATCTCTTTGGAGTATTTATAAAATATAGTAAATTGCAGTTTTAATTTTTTTTTTGGTTACGTACATTTTATACACTCACATAATTTTTTTTCTTTAACGGAAAATATACTATATTTTTAAAATCAGTTTTTCAGCAATTATTCATATTTTTTCTATAACGCAAAATTATTTAATTGTTGACGGCTGTTTTAGTCGCACATCGGCAAGTCTTCAAGAAAGTTCAGGTGCGAGCATGGAGAGTTTAATACGACACGAGAGATGGCGCTCATCAACTGTAGCAGAAGGCTACATTTAGAAACCTGAGAGAAGCAAAATAAAAGTTGCCACCTGAATTTTGGGATCTGTGGTTGAACTAATATATATAGCTGGTGTGTCCCACCAAATACTTCTTAAGCAGTCTTGAGTTACTCCTTTCTTTCGTCGAATCCTACTTCCACTAATGAGCCATGATATAGCAAAACGCATCTAAGGATGGATCTGGCGAAATCAAAGGAAAATCTTTATTTGATTTAATAGATAAATTTTTTTAACAATAATTAACTAAATTGACAAGCATTATTTAGTCATAATCAAAATTGCCTGATTCATAAATTAAAAATTATGGTAACAGAATCTCCTTGATTAAGAGAAAAGTATTTCTGCCAATTTATATGTATTATCGTCAAAATTGCTGGTTATTTAATTATTGTTAAAAATCTTTAAGCAACCAACATTAGGCTATAGTTTCCTTTGTAAAAAAAATTATAATTTCTTTAATTTACGTATATTTTTGTCCAATTAAGTTTTAAATTATGGTCGTTAAACACATTCATTAACAATGTCATTACGACGCACATACAAGCTTGTAAATGGTAACATTTAAATCAATTTTTATTATCAGTAATTTATAAAGCTTGCTGAAGTAGTCAGCAAATAATATTTATTTTTACAAGTTGTTTCTAAATAATAAATACTTACATATGGTTGATATGCATCACTTAAAATATCTTTGGTACAATGAATAATAGTTATAATTTAATTTAATTTAATCTACTAACCTTATATAAAAACAGAGCAAGGAGTTTTTTTTTTTTTTTTTTTATGATAAAACACCTGCACTGTAGGAAAATCCTTTAAGGCGCTCTGGGAGCGGTGCGAGTGCGAAAAAAGCGATTAACGTTGGTCTTGAAACGTTGAAGATTGTATTCATTGGGAAACACGACCTCAGGAAGATCATTCCACAAAGATGACGTTCTCCAGATGAAAGAATTCTTGAACAATGAAGTTCGAGGAGTACTAAGCTGAACAACATATGGATGAGCGGCAGTGGTTCGCCGTGTATTTCTGTTTTGCATTGCTCTAGGTGGAATCAAGTGAGCAATGTCAGTCGAACACCTGCCATGGAAATATCTGTAAAAGAGAGCCAAATCACCAACCTGTCTTCGATGCTCCAGGCTATCGAGGGTCTTGGTCAGCTCGGGGTCGCCGATCAGACGAACGGCTCTCCTTTGAATGGAATCCAGTAGCCGAAGGGTGTGCTTGGGTGCAGAGCTCCAGACATGAGAGCAATATTCTAATGATGGTCGAATCTGGGCTTTGTAGAGTGTCAAAAGTTGATGAGGTGTGTACAACCTTTTGGTGCGGAAAAGTACACCAAGTTTCTGTGCAGCTGTCTTGGCAATTACGGCAACGTGATCATGCCAAGACATATTACCTCCCAGATTGACCCCTAGCAAATTAATAGATGGTGCCAGGGGAATTGCGTGTCCTGCCATGACTATATCCGGTTCTGCAATGTTAACATTTTTGGAGGAGACTGCTGCCTGGGTTTTCTTAGCATTAAATTCGACTTGGTTACTGTCACCCCAAGCCAAAATTTCTTCCAGGTCATTGTTGAGGCGCAAAACTTCATGCTGCCTGCGAAGATGTGCGTCGGCAGCGGATGTTTGGGGAGTCAAGGTAAAAGATGAGACAAGTGTGCTGTCATCAGCAAAGCTATAAATTGGATTTTGGGTTTTTACTAGAAGGTCGTTAATATACAGTAAAAAGAGGGTAGGCGACAATATGGACCCTTGAGGAACACCGGAATTGATGGTGAAGGTGTCTGAGAGAAACCCGTCAATCGCCACTTGCAGAGAACAGTTCTTAAGGAAGCTGGTTAACCATAAACCAAATCCATTAGGCATACCGTAGGATCGCAATTTACTCAGAAGCCCATCGTGCCAAACACGATCAAAAGCCCTAGAGATGTCCAGTGCAACAGCCCGGGATTCTCCATGATGTTCGATGGTGTTGCTCCAAAGATGGGTGACATATGCCAGAAGGTCACCTGTTGATCTGGACTTACGAAAACCGTATTGATGGTCGCTGATAATGTTAAGCCCTTCCAGATACTTTAGGAGTTGTTGGTTAATAGCTTTCTCCATTACTTTTGAAATTACTGAAAGCAATGCGACGGGTCGGTAGTTGCTTGGCAGGGTCTTTTTACCTTTCTTTGGAATAGGCTGGACACGCGCCGACTTCCAGCAGGATGGAAATATTCCTTTTTTGTAGGATAAGTTGAAAAGTCTACAAAATACTGGTGTAAGTTCATCGACGCATGCCTTGAGAACAATGATAGGAATTTCGTCTGGACCAGAAGCTTTATTGACGTCGAGTCCTTTAAGAATCCGTTTAACAAGACGCTGACGGAACACGATTTCAGACATTTGCGATTGAACTGAGGGAATGTTGGGTGGTGATTTTCCCTGAAAGTCTACAGTGGAATGCGAGGAAAACAGTTCAGCAAGTAGGTTTGCTTTATCCCCGGCTGTGGTTGCTATTGTGCCGTCGGAACGTGTTAGAGGTGGAATAGTTGACTTTGTAAAGTTTTGGCTGACGGCCTTAGCGACTGACCAAAAGGACCTTGATCCGTTAGGACTGGCAAGAAGTTTGTTTTTGATTCTCTCGTTATGAGCTTCTTTGCTTTGGTCTATCATTTGCTTACATTGGTTTCGGGTGGTAACAAAGATGGCGCGATTTTTAGGAGTAGGGTTTTTACGCCACTGTCGGTAAGCCAGGTTTTTAGATCTGACAGCACGCTCGCAATTCTTGCTAAACCAGGGCTTGCCGTTGGAAGGGCGCTTTTTGGAGAAAGGAATAAAGGCCTCCATGCCAGTTAGAATGACGTCGGAGACCTCCTTTGCACAGACAGATGGATCATCCGAAGAAAAGCATACGCTTAGCCAGGGAAAGTTGCGAAAATGGTCCTTTAGGTCTTCCCACTTAGCTGATGTATAGTGCCAAATCTTACGGGGTTTAGGAGATTGTTCAGAACTAATTGGCAGCTCGCTTAGGGTTGAAATAAGTTTGTGATCGGAAGAGCCCAATGGTGGTTGTACGGTGACCGTATATAGGTCTGGATTTGAAGTTAAAAAGAGATCTAAAAGACTAGCAAAATCCCCAGCTCGGTCTGGAACCCGCGTTGGTTCTTCTACGAGTTGAGTTAGACCAGAACTGATCGCAAAAGATTCGGCCTCGCGGCCTTGCTCATCGTTGGTGTTTGAGTATTTAAGCCAGTTGATATTGTGGACGTTAAAGTCGCCAAAGATAGCAACTTCGGCATTCGGATGATTGGTTTGCAAGAAGTCGATTGTGTTGGCTAGTGATGAGAAGAGGGCCCTGTAATGCATGTCGCTTGGAGGACGGTAAAGGCAGCATATAAACTTAGTGATTTTTTGTTAAGATATTTTAAACCACATTACATCAAAGTCTTTCGGTTCCAGTATCTCCTCCCGTTGGCAGCAAAGATCATCTCGAGTAAACAGACAGACCCCAAAGTTGCGTCTAAAACGGAAGTGAAAATCATATCCAGGATATAAATAGCTGACGGTGTGACGGTATAACATAAAAAGGGGGTTTTCTACTTAAACCAAATGAATTTAGAACCCTTAATCATATTTAAAATTCCGGTTCTTTCATTTTATGTTTTATTCTACAATTTATTATTTATGCTAGTAATTTCGCGTACTAGCAATAATTTCAAAAACGAAATGAAAGAATGTTAGCTTGCAGGCGAGGCTTTATATAATTAAAAGTCGAGAAGCACCTCTCACTTTCCACTGTCGTCATTGGAATAATACATATAATTTATAATAATTTTAAACTTTCCGAAAACGTTTCACCAAGGTTAATTTCTAACAATAGCTGTAAAATGGCGATAGCACCACACTATTATTGAAATCTTCACGACTAAATAAAACTTCCAATGTTTCTTTAATTTCTAAAAGTTTTTCAAATGTAAACGCACTGCTTGCTTTAAACTGTAATATTTCTTGAACTGTTAAAGTTATTGTTCTATAATACAAGTCACATAATACTAGTCAAGAACGCACATAAACTAACGAAGAAACGAACTAAATAAGGGTTAATGGCTTACTGACCAAATGCACTCGTGGCTGAAAGTGAGGCGAAGTCGCCGACCTGATTTGGCGTTTTCCCGTCTTTTTTTAACTTCCGAGAGCGCGTATGTCTATTTCGCTCTTGGTTATCAATTCATTTATGTAATATTCTAATTCCATATAAACTCATAAGATCTATCGTGGGATCGGTAAAAAAATTACCGGGGCACGGAATATATCTGGGCCCGGCAGAGCGGAGTATTGCGGTCAGTTCGATGGGTATCGAGGAGTTTTCGCATGCCATATTTTGGAATATTTGGATTGTTTGAGAATAATAATTTTTATTTGTTTTGAAAAATAAATTATCTAGGTCAAATTTATAGATGGGTCATTGACCAAATGATCTTTTAAAGACTGTTAGCTTATACTGTTCCAACAGAGTCCATCTTCAGGCATGTATTCTTCGACTAAAGTTTTAAAAGTATTCAATGGACAAAATTCGTCGCACGCTGGCAATTTAAGGAGCTTTGGAGTGGAGGTACCATTGTAGTTTTGATAGTATATCTGAAAAAGTGCAATAAGTTGAAATAAGGGAGAAGAAATATCTAAATAGAAGAATCTTCATTGAAAATCGGCACAGAAAAATTCTAAATGTATGTTTTGAAAATAAAAAGTTAAAAATAAACCATTTTTATAGCCGGCAAAATAGTGTAACGTGTCAATTTAATTAGAGTGCCAATTCATGTAGTCTTTTTGGCGTTTGAATGTAACAAAATATCACCAGTTATTTTAATTTAACACGTATAAATTTGGAATGGTTAATTTTTATTGTCTATCTAAAAGTTACAACGTCCGGTTTAACATGTTAACGATGACGACCGCTACGAACCCTGACCGCCCCCTCGGGGGCACAAAAAGAATTCAAATTGTAAAACCCAGGATAAAACCGGTATTTTGGTTTAACATGTTAAATCGTAAGTTGGTTACTTTGGTAGAAAATAAAAAACAAAGATAGGGAGTAAAAAACCATTTTTCTTTAAGATAAACCGTTCCAATCTTACAGCCTGTCAAAAACTACTGAATTTAGACATATGACATTTTATACAAAATAAGCGTAGAATTTTGTGGGAATTCAGAAAATAATACAATATATAGGGTGTTTTGTTTAAAACACCCTAGTTATTCGCCACGTTTTTTGGGCCACCACGTATAATTTATAAATATTTCGTTCAGATGCTATTAAAAATAAATTTTTCTATTTTTCTTGATTTTAGAAATATAATTTCTATGTAAATAATAGATAACCGCCACTAAGTCTGTTGTGGTTTTATTTGCCTAAGTTAAAATTTGTTTAATTCTATGATCACTTGAATTATCTGATACGGATACAAGCAAATATTTTTAAATATTTGTTAAAATGTGACAGATAATAAGTTTTATTTTTTTAAATAATTATCTATCTGAAATAAAATCAACATTCGACTTAAAATTGTTTTTAAAAAAATTCTAAGAACTAATAGTAAGCTTTTAAAATACATAAAGAGCTAATTAGCTAGCTAAAACAATAGAAATTACAATACTGATACTTATATACAACTACATATTATAAAAAATATAGTGCTTGTTATCTACTTAAAATATCATTTTTAAAATAATGAACATTTGCACCTCATATTTTTTAAATGTCGGTAAGTTATAAGTTATATCGAAAAAGCAAGTTCATAAATTATAGACTTAAATTAATAACAACTTCCTTTGACAATATTTTGTTAAGCAGAGAATTATTAGATTATGACGCTGTGACTTATGACTTTTGTAATTTCACGAGGAGAAATGACAATGTAATATTTTTTTTTGTTTAATAAATGCATATTTTAGATAAGAATGTCTACAAAATCACATTAAGTGGATCCGCCCGCGCAATGAGTGGTATCTATGTGGGCGTGGGAGAGTTATTTTCATGCAGAAAATAAAATCAAGGAAAAAATTAGATGCCAATGAAAACCATGGAAATAATTACTCAAGTTCATTGTTTTGTAATAAATATTGAAAATTATTATTTTTTATTAAGAATAACTTTCTGACACTTTAGGCGAAGAGAACGCATTGTTTTTGATCTAAATTAATATACAGGGTGTCCCAGATACGGATTCACTCACTCCACAGGGATCTCGTAAACCATAGAAGATATAGAGATGGTTGTACGTACATGCGCTTAATTTAATTAAATGGTGATATTAAATTTTTGATCATGTCGCTTATAAGTACCTACCTTAAATCCATAGGTACCGTTTATCAAATGCACTTCAAAAAGAACATAAGAACCGTAGGTAGGAATGTGCGGATACTCAAACAAATCTAAAGTCATAAACAGTTGGCCTAAATTACTTTCATGTCCTGAATACAGATACATCTTCGTGACTGTTTCGTTTCGTATTTTCCTTTCGGTATCAGAAATTACTTTTTGTAACCAGTAACCTAAAACGGGGAATTCATTGGTTTATGAATAGAGAATTATAGATACTACATAATTTGAAGTATACAATATAGTTCATTGTATCAATTTTTATTAATAAAAATAACTCTTCCAATATCTGTAGAGTTCAAAGATAAAAAGTTTTTAAAAACCCATTAATAAACATGGTCAGGATTCGATTTAAGATAACTCAATGTTTTTGGTTTAATTTAATATATACAGGGTGCTACAAATCGTGTGGCTACAAGGGGATCTCCAAAACGGTAAGAGATACGCAGTTAAACAGATGCAAAATTGTACTACGGGGCTTACTAATTTGGTGAAAGAAAATTGTGAATATTCCGAATTCATTCGGAGCTATCCGAACGGAAATTTTTAGTTTTGATTTTTAATTTTTTGAGCCTTTATTTTTGACGAAAAACATTTTTCATAGCCTATTTTTATGTTCTACAAGGTAGCGTTATTAGTTTTTAAATTAGACCCTTCGTTCTTTAGATACGAACCTCAAGTCAATTTTTTTAAATCCAGACTTGGAACTTTAAATAGAGTCCTAAGGACTTCCATGCTTTAGAAATTTAATACAATTCAAAGGTTTTTGAAATTTTTACGTTTTGTCATCTAATAACACATTTTTTCAAATTATCTTTTTATATCATTACGGTCCTGAACATTTGGAGCCAAACTAAAAAAAATTATTTGTGATTTTAAAAATCCGTCCATTTTTACTCTTACTAAGATGATTGGATATTTTGTTAGAAAAAAGACCCAAAGTCTTTGTTACACGTTAATCATACTAGACTAACACTTCAGTTTTCCAGTATTTTCCTCGGGAACATAAATTTGTTTCTGTTTTACAGTATTTTGGTCCAGGTCTAAGGCAAGAACCATAGGACTTAAGATATACGTTATATTAATAAAATACTAGTAAAATTAGAATAAAATAAATAAATAATGGAATAGAAATACTTCTCATTCCTTAAAAACCAACTTACTTCATAAAATATTGTTACGGTAAATCTTATTGAAATAGTAAACGGCTTAAACACCATAACTTCCTGTAATGTATTGCCAGGGGCGTAATAGTAAAGAAAGAATAATTTGAAATACCAATGATGTGTTATTTAATGACAAAACGTTGAAATTTTAAAAACCTTTAAATTATATTAAATTTCTAAAGCTTAGAAGTCCCTAAAACTATTTTTTAAACGTCCAGGTCTGTATTTAAAAAAATTGACTTATCTAAAGAACAAACAGTTATCTTGTAGAACATACAAAACGGCTATGAGAGAGTGTATTTTGTTTTTTTCCAAGTCAAAAATGAAGGAACAAGAAATTCAAAACCAAAACGAAAATTTTTTTTTGGATATCTCCGAAGATATTCGGAATATTTACAATTTTCTTTCACCAAATTATTCAGCCCCAAAATACACAATTTTGCAATAATTTAACCATCTTAATACACAAAGAAGTATTTTTACAAACACGGAACTACGTACTTACCTGCGGCCATTTTCTTTAGCAGAGTAGTTTTGGTAAAAATATCATATTGTTTAAAAGTAATATCATTGACTATGTCTGGCCACACTCTTTGTGTCCAACTCGGTAATGTCAATCCATACTCTTCTTCAGTAGATAAACCAAAGTACATATAGTAAATAACTTGAAAGCTTGATATATTTTCTATTCCAGAATGTTCCGACATGTAAGAAAATACATCTGAGTATTCGCTAAATTCCGCTTTGACTTCTGGAGTTTCATGGACAGCTTCGTATTCTGTTAGATATGTGGGACAGGATTTGCCGTGCAGCCATGGATCATATTTTTCTAAAAAAAATTATAGGTTGTAATAATTTCGAATTTAAATAAGATTTATTGTGAAAATAATTAGCAAAATTAAAAATTCTGGGTTCGACTCTCAGAGGTAACATTAAACTTGTATATACAAAACTTCCCTCAATATCGCTAAACGTGTTTTATAAACAATTTTAAGTATTAATTAAATACGACCACCTATGAAAATGAGAAAAAACAGGGTTAATTTGGCTAGAAAATGCCGTATATCACATGCGTGTTGAAAAAAAATATGTCAATACTAGTGTTGAAATATCAAGGCACACTATTTAATTTAAACATGTGGTGCCAATTTGACAGACACCCCCTATTTATTAAAGAGAACAAATTTTAGAAAGCAGTAATTGTAAAGTGTTTAAATTATTTTTCATGTATTTGTCTAGTGATTCAGAATTAGAGCGTGAAAATATGCCATCTGAAATTATAAAAAATGTTAATAATATACTGGAAAATCTATTACCAGAAAAAACAAATCGCGCCGAAGAGAGTGTCATGTATTAAACAACAAATCTTTATCGGTAGCGATAGCGAAGAGAATAGAGCTCTAGCCTACAGATCGCAAGGTCACAGGTTCAAATTCCATCAGGAGTATATGACTTTTTTTTATAAAAATATTAAATAATTTATAGAATTATTTTGAATTGAAATCTTCCTTGTTGGGTGGGTTTTTTAAATTTAAGTTTAATGCATTTTTCCTTGATTAAATTTAAAATTTTTCATTCTGGGTAATCTAGAAGTAAATCCTGGATTAGTTCTTCTTATGATATATAAAATATGAAAAGATAAAAAAGTTAAACTACAAATAAAGGAAAAGCCTATTGACAAACTATGAAACCAGATATTAAGTGGAATATAATCCTAAGTATTCTAATTACAACACTATTGTTGATATATTTTTTCACAAATCAAAGGCTTTTTTAATAATTCGTCGTAGGAAAAATAGTGTACTTACTCGTGTAAAAGTGATTATTCTAAAACTCGGAGAATGTCCGCACTCGGCTGACACCTCGTGCTAAATATCTTCTGGTTTGAAAAGTATCACTTTCATCACTTGTTATATAATATACTATTTCGTACCTGGATGATAGTTGTACGGTACAGGCTGCCAATTTAATTTAGAATTCCAAACTTCTGAACATTTTGGAGGGAATAAGCTGGCTAATACCAATAATAAGGACATTTTTGTTCGGTTTCTGTCAGTACTCCATGAATCTACCAAATTTTGAGTATAGTACATTCCTAGAAAGGTATCATAACGGTCTCTTAGAGCTTGACCAATCGAATATTCTTTTTGTTTGCCCACCTAAAAGAAATTTATTCACTGCACTTACAATTTTATATTTTGTTAATAATTGTATAAAATGTCTTCTTAAATCTATACTTACTGTGGTGAGGTCTGCGTTGTTTAAGGGATAATATGAATAATTGTAATAAGGATCGTTTGGATAAAGCTCTGACAGTGAGGGTGTCCTATTGCCATGTCTAAACATCTACAAAAAACAAAACAATTTTGGTAATTTTTTTTCTACTCCCACATGGAAATTTGCTGTTTCCTTTACACTTAAGTGGCGAGTAAAGTAGGCTATTCCAGTTAACTATGCGGCAAAATTTCATATCCATCCTAGTTAGGTTATGAAACTGACCAATCACAGTAGTCAATTACAGAGAAGGTTTGTAAGTTTGATCGTAGAAAAAATATACTGTTCAACTCGAGTATCATATCCACTCTTGTTGTACAAACTACTATTGTACAATTTTTTACAATTATTTAACTCGATAGAAATTTAATTATCAATGTGTAATCTGAGGTGGTAGCTCAGCGTGAGTCACTGGCATTCGCCCGTGGCTTTCCGATTTCGATTCTCGGAGTGGGCATACGCACAATAAAAAAAAGTATGCCCGAATTTTAGTAGGTTTAAGAATGCAGGGAAGAGTGTAAAATGTATCATCTTCCAACCCACTCCATTCACGCCGGTAACCAGGCCGAATGAGATCGGATATTTTGTGGGGTGCGGAAGAAGGTACACACTCCCCAATTGGTAGGCTATGCAATGGCAAAGAAACCGAGGGTTAGCAATCATCCGAATGCCGAAGTTGCTATCTTTGGCGACTTTAACGTCCACAATGTCAACTGGCTTAAATACTCAAACACCAACGATGAGCAAGGCCGCGAGGCCGAATCTTTTGCGATCAGTTCTGGTCTAACTCAACGCGTAGAAGAACCAACGCGGGTTCCAGACCGAGCTGGGGATTTTGCTAGTCTTTTAGATCTCTTTTTAACTTCAAATTCAGACCTATATACGGTCACCGTACAACCACCATTGGGCTCTTCCGATCACAAACTTATTTCAACCCTAAGCGAGCTGCCAATTACTTCTGAACAACCTCCTAAACCCCGTAAGATTTGGCACTATACATCAGCTAAGTGGGAAGACCTAAAGGACCATTTTCGCAACTTTCTCTGGCTAAGCGTATGCTTTTCTTCGGATGATCCATCTGTCTGTGCAAAGGAGATCTCCGACGTCATTCTAACTAGCATGGAGGCCTTTATTCCTTTCTCTAAAAAGCGTCCTTCCAACGGCAAGCCCTGGTTTAGCAAGAATTGCGAGCGTGCTGTCAGATCTAAAAACTTGGCTTACCGCCAGTGGCGTAAAAACCCTACTCCTGAAAATCGCGCCATCTTTGTTACCACCCGAAACCAATGTAAGCAAATGATAGACCAAAGCAAAGAAGCTCATAACGAGAGAATCAAAAACAAACTTCTTGCCAGTCCTAACGGATCAAGGTCCTTTTGGTCAGTCGCTAAGGCCGTCAGCCAAAACTTTACAAAGTCAACTATTCCACCTCTAACACGTTCAGACGGCACAATAGCAACCACAGCCGGGGATAAAGCAAACCTACTTGCTGAATTGTTTTCCTCGCATTCCACTGTAGACTTCCAGGGAAAATCACCACCCAACATTCCCTCAGTTCAATCGCAAATGTCTGAAATCGTGTTCCGTCAGCGTCTTGTTAAACGGATTCTTAAAGGACTTGACGTCAATAAAGCTTCTGGCCAGACGAAATTCCTATCATTGTTCTCAAGACATGCGCCGATGAACTTACACCAGTATTTTGTAGACTTTTCAACTTATCCTACAAAAAAGGAATATTTCCATCCTGCTGGAAGTCGGCGCGTGTCCAGCCCATTCCAAAGAAAGGTAAAAAGACCCTGCCAAGTAACTACCGACCCGTCGCATTGCTTTCAGTAATTTCAAAAGTAATGGAGAAAGCTATTAACCAAGAACTCCTAAAGTATCTGGAAGGGCTTAACATTATCAGCGACCATCAATACGGTTTTCGAAAGTCCAGATCAACAGGTGACCTTCTGGCATATGTCACCCATCTTTGGAGCAACACCATCGAACATCATGGAGAATCCCGGGCTGTTGCACTGGACATCTCTAGGACTTTTGATCGTGTTTGGCACGATGGGCTTCTAAGTAAATTGCGATCCTACGGTATGCCTAATGGATTTTGTTTATGGTTAACCAGCTTCCTTAAGAACCGTTCTCTGCAAGTGGCGATTGACGGGGTTCTCTCAGACACCTTCACCATCAATGCCGGTGTTCCTCAAGGGTCCATATTGTCGCCTACCCTCTTTTTACTGTATATTAACGACCTTTTAGTGAAAACCCAAAATCCAATTTATAGCTTTGCTGATGACAGCACACTTGTCTCATCTTTTACCTTGACTCCCCAAACATCCGCTGCCGACGCACATCTTCGCAGGCAGCATGAAGTATTGCGCCTCAACAATGACCTGGAAGAAATTTTGGCTTGGGGTGACAGTAACCAAGTCGAATTTAATGCTAAGAAAACACAGGCAGCAGTCTTCTCCAAAAAGGTTAACATTGCAGAACCGGATATAGTCATGGCAGGACACGCAATTCCCCTGGCACCGTCTATTAATTTGCTGGGGGTCAATCTGGGAGGTAATATGTCTTGGCATGATCACGTTGCCGCAATTGCCAGGGCAGCTGCACAGAAACTTGGTGTACTTTTCCGCACCAAAAGGTTGTACACACCTCATCAACTTTTGACACTCTACAAAGCCCAGATTCGACCATCATTAGAATATTGCTCTCATGTCTGGAGCTCTGCACCCAAGCACACCCTTCGGCTACTGGATTCCATTCAAAGGAGAGCCGTTCGTCTGATCGGCGACCCCGAGCTGACCAAGACTCTCGATAGCCTGGAGCATCGAAGACAGGTTGGTGATTTGGCTCTCTTTTACAGATATTTCCATGGCAGGTGTTCGACTGACATTGCCCACTTGATTCCACCTAGAGCAATGCAAAACAGAAATACACGGCGAACCACTGCCGCTCATCCATATGTTGTTCAGCTTAGTACTCCTCGAACTTCATTGTTCAAGAATTCTTTCATCTGGAGAACGTCATCTTTGTGGAATGATCTTCCTGAGGTCGTGTTTCCCAATGACTACAATCTTTAACGTTTCAAGACCAACGTTAATCGCTTTTTTCGCACTCGCACCGCTCCCAGAGCGCCTTAAAGGATTTTTCCTACAGTGCAGGTGTTTTATCATAAAAAAAAAAAAAAAAAAAAAAAAGGGGGAGTGTCGCATGACTGAGGATTGTGGTCCGGAACCCACGTTAAGCTGTAGGTCTCCTCGGGAATAGCCCTGGCAGCAAACGAAGAGGTAAAAAGGCTAATTCGAAAGAATGGCAAGAAATAACTTTAAAGCACTTTAAAAAGAAATACCTCGAAAACTAAGCGTTTTCGACGAAACTCATTTTTCAAATTTTGGCATGACGTATAATAGATATTTACAATCACTTTTTTTACAAAATGTTTTTCTTTGGGTTGGGGAATGTATTGAGAAAATCCCTCTCAGAGGAAACTACTTAGTGCGCCATTGGGATACTCTTAAGGGTCGTATTGTCTCAGGCACAAATCTAAAAGAGTTTCGCGCAAACACAGAGTAGGCCTTGCCAGCCTCTGATTAAGATTTATCTTTTAAATATGCGGTTAATCTAACCGAGTACAATTTTTCCCTGTATAAATTTTTTATTTTTAATCCGATTTTCACGATACTTTGGCCAGTTTGTAGTTAAATTTATTGAAATTAGTTTTTATTGTTTTAATAATTACCATATTTTGAATAATGCAGAAATAAATTAAAAATATTGTTTTTTGTCATAATTTCAAAAAATCCAATGGAAAATTTAAGACAGGTACCTAATTTTGTTTAAAACTCTTTTCAGCAAACCTAGATCTATTCTTAAAATCCCATTATGGGAACCAATTTATATTGATGCATGGAACGAGCGAATACCGAACATGGCCAGGATTCGGGAAAAAAGAACGCAAAGTTTTTGGTCTAATTTAATATAGATATAATTTCGCACGGTAACATTGGAAAATAATTTAGAACTGTTTGCCGGCTTCTCTTAAGATTTTTTATGTAGGTTTTATGTTAAAAATATTTATACTTACTACATGTGACAACACCAATGTAGACTCAGCTCTAACCTTTATCTCTTCTTGTCGAGTGTTTATACAATAATTCAAAAGAAATCCGGCAGATAACGCTACTATAAGAGCTATGAAAACTATAACTGGGTAGCTGAGCAATCTGAGCATCATGAATTTAAAAATGCACTAACAGATACTACGAAAATGAACATCAAGTCAACATATTATTTAGTAAAGGTAAACGTAATTATTGATAAAAATTATAAAACACAATAATGAGTTTTAAGTATTTTCCTGCATTTATAATATATGTGTGGTTAAACCTACATTATGAATAGTACGATAAAGGTCGTTTTGGCGAACCGCTTTTAAGTCGGCAAACCGATCGTCTATTGCTTTAATTGGTTGCATGCAGGTGTAGATAGAGAGATCATGTTCATGGATTATTACGGTTTGTGGTGAACTAAACACTTTTTTTTAAATTTTAGATGCAAAAATATGGCTAAGAAAAATAGTAAGGGTTATTAAACTAACTTGCGGCCCTCTTTTTATTGATACTTTATTTCTTGTTGCAGATGCTGACCATTTGGTTTCAACCAGAGCCATAAAACCTACTTACACAATTACACATACATATTCCTTGTTACCTTTACTAGCAATACAAATAAGTTTAATTTTTTATGTGTTCGATTTACGTCTGTTGTGCTGTTCCTGTTATTATGGATATTTTTAAAAACTTGTATTACTAATAATTATATTCCAGACAAAATCTGTTTTATATCACACTATAATTCAAAAATATAACGAAAAACCTTTAAAATAGCGCACCAAACTTATAAACCATCATAAAAATATTATGAAATAAAACACTCGTGGTTTGTAATTTTCACTCGTATAATGTCAACATGACACGTGTTTCGCTGTCACAGCAGCTTCATCGGATGTGATATTAAAAACAAAATTTCCTTAAAATATAGAGGCCCTAATTGACAATAGCTATACAGATGTTGGTAAAATAGCGGATAGCTATTGTCAATTAGGACCTCTATATTTTAAGGAAATTTTGTTTTTAATATCACATCTGATGAAGCTGCTGTGACAGCGAAACACGTGTCATGTTGACATTATACGAGTGAAAATTACAAACCACGAGTGTTTTATTTCATAATACTATTATGGATTTTCATCAAGTAAAGGCTGAAACAATTCGTGCATCATAAAAATGTTATAAAAGTTGTAACATCATACAAATCAGTGTTAATGAATCGACACATAATTTTATGAAACAATGCTTTATTTATGAATAAAGATATAAATATTTTTTAATGAAAATACTTTTAAAAAACTTTACATCATAAGAAGTCAATGTGAGGTATGTGCTTGCAAAGAGCTCATGATTGCTTCTATATTCGGATCTGTATTGGAAATCGCAAGCCGCAAGTCATCCTCTGGATCCAATCGAGATCGATATTTTGTTTTAATGGCAACTAATTTCGAAAAGCCGGATTCACATGAGTAGGTCGATGCAAACTGAATCAAAATATTGATTGCCTTTCTTTTCAAATCGGAATATTCGTTTCCAATCGATAACCAAAATTTTTGCAAGTTAGAGAGTTAAATTGAATGCGCAACGTTTCGTCGCTTGAAACATCAATTACCTGTTCTTTTTCATTTAAAGGGATATTACAATTAATAATATCAAACGAAAATGGATCACGGATCCAACCTTACAATACAGTATTCACCTGAAGACGACTGGATATACTTACCAGTTGAAACGTAGTGATTCTAAACAAATAAAGACAATGCAAGTCCAAAACTCTACTGCCGTTTAAGAAACGTCATTGTCTCCAACCTGGTATATTACTGTTACCCAGTGGCATATATAAGGGGGGGGGGCCCAGGGGGCCCGGGCCCCCCACAAAATATAAAGGTTTAAGCATATATTCAAAAATACCCAAACCGAATTTTGTTATCGGTCCCCTTAAGACAAAGCCTAAGTTCACCGTTGATCCCACCCCGATTGATTTATTGTCTCTATCTGTAGTCTGGACTCTCTGCTCTGGTATCTACAAAACTGTCAGAATATTTACATTCAGTAAATATAGATTTGGCTGTTACTCTTGAAAGGGTAAGTCAGGTTTCAGTTTTTTTAAAAAACATAAGAAATAATGCTGAAAAAGAGTTTCGTGACATTTTTAAAGAAGCAGAAGATATAGCTAAACAGCTTAACATTGAAATTTCTTTACCTAGACGTGTAGGTACTCAAAGATACAGGGAAAATTATCCAGCCGAAAATGCGGAACACTACTACAGAATTTCTCTCTTTATCCGAATTATTGAGGATTTAATACATTCTCTTGACGAACGTTTTTTAAACCAGAGAGAAACAATAACATCGCTAGATACTCTAATTCCTGCAAACGTAAAAGATAACAACTTTTGCCTGCAATTCAAAAATACTCAAACGATTTGGAAACGAACAATCAGTCAATACTACGTGCTGAATTCGAATTGTGGAAAATGAAATGCATTAATTTTCAAAAGCCAATGAAAACGGCTGTAGATGCCCTTCAAGAATGTCAAAAATATATGTTTCCAAATGTACATACACTACTTATAATACTATCAGTACTTCCTGTAAGTACTGCGTCCTCTGAAAGAAGCTTTTTGACTCTCAAAAGGTTGAAATCATACTACAGAACAGGGGAAGATCGTTTGGTGGGACTTACTTTACTGATAATTCATCGAAATATTCGCATCGATATTGGTGATGTTATAGATGAATTTGCTAGAAAAAATAGAAATCTTGATTTTACTATTAAGTAAATAATTGTTTTGTTCGTTGTTGCTTTAATGTTCTATATTTTTGTCAGCTAATAATAAACAAATAGTTTTAACAGTTAATAATAAATGTACTTATTGTAGTCAAAATACTTTTTTTATGTAGCTCCCCCCCCCCCCCCCCCGGAGCAAATTTCTATATACGCCACTGCTGTTACCCATGGTTATCCATAGCTAATGCTAACTTGGAGATGTCTAACTTAATAACTGTACTGATATTTGAAAAGATTGTTCTTTCTAAATAATAAATACTTACATATGGTTGATACTGCATCACTTAAAATATCTTTGGTACAATGAATAATAAGACAGCATAATTTAATGCGTTTCTAATCTATTAATATAAAAATGGAGCAAGAAGTATATCATAAAAAGGGAGGTTTCTACTTCAACCAAAACGAATTTAGAACCCTTAAATATATTTAAAATTCTGGTTCTTTCATTTTATGTTTTATTCTACGAATTATTATTTAGGTTAGTAATTTTGCGTATTAGCAATAATTTCAAAAACAAAATGAAAGAATGTTAGCTTGCAGGCGTTGCGTTATATAATTAAAAGTCGAGAAGCACCTCTCACTTTCCACTGTCGTCATTGGAATAAAACATCAAATTTCTAATAATTTTAAACTTTCCGAAGACGTTTCACTAAGGTTCATTTCTCACAATAGTTGTAAAATGGCAATGGTACACTATTATAGAAATCTTTACGTCTAAATAAAACTTCCAATGTTTCTTTAGTTTCAAACCGTTTTTCAAATGTTAACGCACTGCTTATTTTAAACTGCAAAATGTGTTTGAACTGTTGAAGTTATTGTTCTATAACAAGTCACATAATACTAGTCAAGAACGCACATAAACTAACGAAGAAAGGAACTAAATAAGGGTTAATGGCACACTGACCTAATAAACCCGTCTCTGAAAGTGAGGCGATGTCGCCCACCTGATTTGGCGTTTTCCCGTCTTTTTTTACCTTCCGAGAACACGTATGTCTGTTTCACTCTTAGTTTTCAATTCATTTATGTAATATTCTAACTCCATATAAACTCATAAGGTCAATCGTGAGCTCAGGTACAAAATGACCAGGGCCCGGCTATACATATATGAGGGCCCGGCCGAGCGGAGTGTTTTGATCAATTCGATGGGTATCGAGGAGTTCTCGCATGCCACATTTTGGAATATTTGGATTTTTTGAGAATAACAATGTTTATTTGTTTTGAAAAATAAATTAATTAGGTCAAATTTATAGGTGGGTCATTGACCAAATGCCCATATAAAGAGAAGCCTCTTAGCTTGTACTGTTCCAACAGAGTCCATCTTCAGGCATGTATTCTTCGACCAAAGTTTTAAAAGTATTCAATGGACAAAATTCTTCGCACGCTGGCAATTTAAGGAGCTTTGGAGTGGAGGTACCATTGTAGTTTTGGTAGTATATCTGAAAAAGTACATTTGGTTTAAATAGGGGAGAAGAAATATCTAAATAGAAGAATTTTCATTGAAAATCTGCACAGAAAAATTCTAAATATTTTGAAAATAAAAAGTTAAAAATAAACCATTTTTATAGCCGTCAAAATAATTTAACGTGTCAATTTAATTAGAGTGCCAAAAAAAATTCAGGTAGTCTTTTTATATAGGGTGTTTCGTTTTCGTTTAAAAAAATCCAAGTTATATTCGCCACGTTTTTTTTTTGACCACCACGTATAATTTATAAATATCTTGTTCAGATGCTATTAAAAATAAATTTTCCTATTTTTCTTGGTTTTAGAAATATAATTTCCATGTAAATAATAGATAACCGCCACTAAGTCTGTTGTGGTTTTATTTGCTTAAGTTGAAATTTATTTAATTATATGACCACTTGAATTATCTGATACGAATACAAGCAAATATTTTTAAATATTTGTTAAAATGTGACAGATAATACGTTTTATTTTTTTAAATAATTATCTATCTGAAATAAAATCAACATTCGACTTAAAATTGTTTTTAAAAAAATAAATAAACTAATAGTAAGCTTTTAAAATACATAAAGAGCTAATTAGCTAGCTAAAACAATAGAAATTAAAATACTGATATTTATATATAACTACATATTATAAAAAATATAGTGCATGTTATCTTCTTAAAATATCATTTTAAAAATAATGAACATTTGCACCTCATATTTTTTAAATGTCGGTAAGTTATAAGTTATATCGAAAAAGCAAGTTCATAAATTATAGACTTAAATTAATAACAACTTCCTTTGACAAATATTTTGTTAAGCAGAGAATTATTAGATTATGACGCTGTGACTTATGACTTTTGTAATTTCACGAGGAGAAATGACAATGTAATATTTTTTTTTGTTTAATAAATGCATATTTTAGATAAGAATGTCTACAAAATCACATTAAATTGATCCGCCCGCGCAATGAGTGGTATCTATGTGGGCGTGGGAGAGTTATTTTCATGCAGAAAATAAAATCAAGGAAAAAGATAGATGCCAATGAAAACCCTAGAAATAATTACTCAAGTTCATTGTTTTGTAATAAATATTGAAAATTATTATTTTTTATTAAGAATAACTTTCTGACACTTTAGGCGAAGAGAACGCATTGTTTTTGATCTAAATTAATATACAGGGTGTCCCAGATACGGATGCACTCACTCCACAGGGATCTCGTAAACCATAGAAGATACAGGGATGGTTGTACGTACATGCGCTTAATTAAATTAAATGGTGATATTTAATTTTTGATCATGTCTCTTATAAAAACCTACCTTAAATCCATAGGTACCATTTATCAAATGCACTTCAAAAAGAACATAAGAACCGTAGGTAGGAATATGCGGATACTCAAACAAATCTAAGGTCATAAACAGTTGGCCTAAATTATTTTCATGTGCTGAATAAAGATACATCTTAGTGACCGTTTCGTTTCGTATTTTCCTCTCAGTATCAGAAATTACTTTTTGTAACCAGTAACCTAAAACGGTGAATTTATTGGTTTATGAGTAGAGAATTATAGATACTATAAAATCAGACCTTATAATAAATAATAAATTGTTTTTGAAACAAACATAAACGCATGATCGTAATATAATTAGACTAACACTTCAGTTTCCAGGTTTTTCACTCGGGAACATTAATTTTTTTGGAAAAAAGTTTTTTAGCGGCAGGCAGACAAAATGGTGCATCTATCTTTTGCATTAAAGTACACAGGGACGCCAAAGGTAATGGGTTCCCTGGGGCACAGGTAGACAATGACAGACTGTTTCGTTCTTGTTGGAACTCATCAGTAAGCAACTCCAAGTACAGCGAGACTGTTCTTTCAAGGTATTTTTAAGAAATAAAAACGCGATGAAAACCCAGTAACGCCATCAGTAGGAATCAACTCAATGCAAAAGATATAGCCATCTAACGTGAAAACATAGAACTAATAAACCAAAGTACGGTGGACTACAAACACCAGTATAGGAAACTTTTGCGCTTCACTAAATTTTTTCTACGGGTTTGTAGATTCAAATATAGATCGCGCCGTGTAGCCCACTGGCGGTGCCGATCCATTCCGTATACAATGCCGTGTTTTTAAAAATAAAGTAGAGAGCTTAGCGTCCGTATAAGTAAATAGAAAAACAAATTTAGCGGTACTTTAATGCAAAAGATAGATGCACCACGTTGTCCGCCTGCATCTAAAAATTCTTTTTCTATTTACTTATACGGACGCTAAACTCTCTACTTTATTTTTAATAACACGGCATTCATTTTTTTCTGTTTTACAGTATTTCGGTCTAGGTCTAAGGCAAGAACCATAGAACTTAATAAATATGTTCTATTAATAAAATACTAATAAAAAATAGAATTACTTCGCGTGCCTTACAAAGTAACTAATTTTATAAAGTATTGTTACGGTAACTCTTATTGAAATATCTCTGCCTAAACACCATAACTTCCTGCAATGTAAACTTAACATTTAAATAATCCTAAAAATAATTGCCAGGGCCGTAATAGTAAAGAAAAGATAATTTGAAATACTAATAAGCTGTTATTTGATGACAAAACGTAAAAATTTTAAAAACTTTCGGAATATTTACAATTTTCTTTCACCAAATTATTAAGCCCCAAAATTTAACCAGCTTAATACATAAAGAAGTATTTTTATTACAACAAACACGGAATAACGTACTTACCAGCGGCCATTTTTTTTAGCAGAGTAGTTTTGGTATAAATATCATATTGTTTAAAAGAAATTTCATTGACTATGTCTGGCCACACTCTTTGTGTCCAACTCGGTAAAGTCAATCCATACTCTTCTTCAGTAGAAAAACCAAAGTACATATCGTAAATAACTTGAAAGCGGCTTATATTTTCTATTCCAGAATGTTCCGACACGTAAGAAAATACATCTGAGTATTCGCTAAATTCCGCTTTGACTTCTGGAGTTTCATGGACAGCTTCATATTCTGTTAGATATGTGGGACAGGATATGCCGAACAGCCATGGATCATATTTTTCTAAAAAAAATTATAGAGTGTAATAATTTCGAATTTAAATAACATTTATTGTGAAAATAATTAGCAAAATTTAAAGTTCTGGGTTCGACTCTCCGAGGTAACATTAAAATTTTCTATACAAAACTTACCTGCATATCGCTAAACGTGTTTCACAAACAATTTATAATTATTAATTTTCTTACGACTACCTATGAAAAAGAGAAAAAAGCACGGTAAATTTGGCTAGAAAGTGCAGTATATCACACGCGTGTTGAACAAAAATATTTCAACACTAGTGTGAAATATAAGGCACACTATTTAATTTAAACATATGGTGCCAATTTGACAGACAACCCCTATTTATTAAAAAGAACAAATTTTAAAAAGCAGTAATTGTAAAGTGTTCAACTAATTTATCATGTATTTGTCGAGTGATTCAGAATTAGAGTGTGAAAATATGCCATCTGAAATTACATAAAATGTTAATAATATACTGGAAAATCTATTATCAGAAAAAACAAATCGCGCTGAAGAGAGTGTCATGTATTAAACAACATATCTTTATCGGTAGCGATAGTTCAATTCCCATCAGGAGTATTGGACTTGTGTGTCCTTGATTAAATTTAAAATTTTACATTCTGGTTAATCTAGAAGTCAATCTAGGATTAGTTCTTTCTATGATTATATAAATTATGAAAAAGTTAAGCTACAAATAAAGGAAAAGCCTATTGTGTTGAAATATTTTTTTCACAAATCAAAAGCTTTTTAAATAATTCTTTTTGGTCGTAGGAAAAATAGTGTACCTACATTACTCGTGTAAAAGTGATTATTCTAAAATTCGGAGAATTTCCGCACTCGGCTAACGCCTCGTGTTAA
The DNA here is from genome assembly GCA_935413205.1 of Polydrusus cervinus. NCBI lineage: Eukaryota > Metazoa > Arthropoda > Insecta > Coleoptera > Curculionidae > Polydrusus > Polydrusus cervinus. Next base: position 3,245,462 of record OW284514.1, read on the forward strand.
ATATCTCCTAGTTTGAAAAGTATCACTTTCATCACTTGTTATGTAATATACTAATTCGTACCTGGATGATAGTTGTACGGTACAGGCTGCCAATTTAATTTAGAATTCCAAACTTCTGAACATTTTGGAGGGAATAAGCTGGCTAATACCAATAATAAGGACATTTTTGTTCGGTTTCTGTCAGTACTCCATGAATCTACCAAATTTTGAGTATAGTACATTCCTAGAAAAGTATCATAACGGTCTCTTAGAGCTTGACCAATCGAATATTCTTTTTGTTTGCCCACCTAAAAAAAAAATGTATTCATTGCAATTATTACAATTTCATTTGTTAATTGTGTAAAATTTCCTCAAAAAATAGTTTCTCAAATCTATACTTACCGTGGTTAGGTCTCCATTGTTTAAGGGATAATATGAATAATTGTAATAAGGATCGTTTGGATAAAGTTCTGACAGTTCTGGTGTCCTATTTCCATGTCTAAACATCTACAAAAAAAAATTCGGTAATTCGTTAATTTTTTTACCTTGCTTTCTGTGTTGTGCTTCGAATCGTAAATCTTTTGAAGTTAGACGGTTTTTACCAAAAAGGCCATGTAGACAAACATACTGCATTTCTATCCAAATCGCCTAAATTTTAAAAATGTCGCATGACTGAGAATCGTGGTTTGGAACCCACATTAAGCTGTAGGTCCCACTCGGAAATGGCCCTGACAGCGAATAAAGAGGTGTAAAGGTTAATTTGAAAGAATGGCAAGAAATTATAATTGTCAATGTGTATCACAAAAAATAGTGATTATTCGCAGTAAAAAAATAAAAAAGGAAAATTTTGCAGCACTATAAAAAGGAATACCTCGAAAACTAAGCGTTTTTGACAAAACTCATTTTTAGATTTGTAATCTTCTCCCCAAAATGCATAGTTTCTAAAAAAATCATAAATTTTAACGTGGCGTATAATTACCGTAATTTTTTTTACAAAATGTTTTTTTTTAGGTTGATGAATGTATTAAGAAAACCCCTCTTAAAGGAAACCTCTCGGTGCGCCACTGTGACACTTAAGGGTCGTATTGTCTCTGGCACAAAACTCCGAATCTCTAAATTTTGGCTAACTTGCACAAAGAAATATAGTTCTCTATTACCGTTAACCTTGTATTAAAAAGACAAAATTTATTCCATTTTTAAGCAAAAACCTTATTTTTGCTTGAAATTGCTTTATATTTTACAAAAATTAGAAACTGACAACTAGGCATACAAGTAGGCCTTGCCAGCCTCTGATTAAGTTTTAATTTTTAAATACGCAGTTAATCTAACCGGGTACAATTTTTCCTTGTGCAACTCGCTGTATAACTTTCTATTTTTAATCCGATTTTCACGATTCTTTAGCCAGTTTATAATTAAATTTATTGAAATTAGTTTTTATTGTTTTAATAATTAACATATTTTTAGTAACGCAGAGATAAATTAAAATATTGGTTTTTGTCATGATTTAAAAAAAGAAATACTGTGGAAAAGTTGAGACAGGCAATTTTGTTTAAAAACTCTTTTCAACAATCCTAAATCTATTTTTAACATCCTATTATGGGAACCAATTTATATTGATACAGGTAATAAGCGAATACCTGGATGAGAGAGAGAGAGAGAGAGAGGAGCGAGCTTTCTGACACTATTCCAAATTTAAAAAGTTTAAAAAAATACAATAATAAACATGGACAGGATTCGCTTCAAGAGAACGCAATGTTTTTCATATATAAAGATATAATTTCGCATGGTAACCTTGGAAAATAATTAAGAAATGTGGGTCGACTTCTCTCTTAATATTTTTGATGTAGGTTTTATGTTAAAAAATATTTATACTTACTACATGTGACAACACCAATGTAGACTCAGCTCTAACTTTTATCTCTTCTTTTCGAGTGGGTTTATTTTTACCATGATTCAAAAGAAATCCGTCAGATAACGCTACTATAAGAGCTATGGAAACTATAACCGGGTAGGTGAGCATCATGAATTTAAAAATGCACTAATACTACGAAAATGAACATCAAGTCAATATATTATATAGTAAAGGTAAACGTAATTATTGATAAAAATTATAAAAAACAATAATGAGTTTTAAGTATTTTCCTGCATTTATAATATATGTGTGGTTAAACCTACATTATGAATAGTACGATAAAGGTCGTTTTGGCGAACCACTTTTAAGTCAGCAAACCTATCGTCTATTGCTTTAATTGGTTTATTAATGCAGGAGTAGATAGAGAGATCATGTTCATAGATTATTACGGTTTGTGGTGAAATAAACACTTGTTATTTTTTTTTTTTAAATTTTAGTTGCAAAAATATGGCTAAGAAAAATAGTAAGGGTTATTAAACTAACTTGCGGCCCTCTTTTTATTGATACTTTATTTCTTGTTGCAGATGCTGACCATTTGGTTTCAACCAGAGCCATAAAACCTACTTACACAATTACACATACATATTCCTTGTTACCTTTACTAGCAATACAAATAAGTTTAATTTTTTATGTGTTCGATTTACGCCTGTTGTGCTGTTCCTGTTATTATGGATATTTTTAAAAAATTTTCTCTTAATAATAATTACATTCCAGGCAAAATCTCTTTTATATCACACTATAATTCAAAAATATAACGAGAAAATTACTAAAAATATTCATATAATAATGATAATTACAATAGGCATAAACGAGCTTTTTCCCTAAATTTTTATTTAGACGCCATCGTGTAGAGCACGAAAAAATAATATTTTCCGAAAATCGATTGGAAATATTGACATTTTTGATAACATTTCTGAAAGAAAAAGTCAATATTTCCTAACACTTAGTGGTTGCTAGGCAACGGAAAATAACTGACTATATTCTCCACGACCAAAAATACTATTCGCAATATTTCAGGTGAAGTGTTATCCAGTTCCATATCTGATTCATCCGATTTTTCACTCATATTTTGACTTGCACTAAAATTTGTCTGCTGACATTGACAGTTTCGAAATTCATGGCAACCTATGTCGTTTAGATCAATTACAAAATATTCATTCCGTATCTTGTTATGGAATAAAAATACAAGCAAAACGCATAAGAAGCAAGTGTTTTAGAATAAATATTCCAACTCAAGAGCGAGAATTTTTACATTCTATTATCAAAAATGATTTTGGAATTATTGCATTCAGTAATGGTCGTGGAGAAATAGTTATTATTGTACTGTAAGAAAATATTATTTCTGTACGGCTACTTGTAAACTAAAATGTGTTAAGCTTGACAATTCAATATTACTGTGTTTTCATAGTTACAACACAAATATTTAATGACATTCTTTATTTGTGACAAAGTTAATAATATTTATTTCAATATTTTAACAAGTTGATTGTGATAAGTATGTCCTTTAAATCATTTTCGATTTACGGAAAAATAGTATGTATACCTCGTAGAAAAAGCCACATTCCCAGACTCCGTATTGTCAGTCTCGGCTTGCGCCTCGACATACAATCTTTACGGTCGTCCGGGAATGTTCAGCTTTTCCTACTAGGTATACAATTTACTATTTTTATGGTTTTAAATTCTCAATTATTTACTGAGAAAAAAATTAAACAAAATACGTTCTTTTGTAAAAATAAGCGATACCGACGATGGAGTAGATCCCGTAAACACGTTTTTGTTAAGAGCATCCCTCTCCCCCTCCCAAGACAAACAGCTAAGTCCGCCTTATTCCCAAACCCAAAACAATGGGCAAAGAAAAAAAATTGTTTCTGACTTTTTTGAATCGACTTTTTTTTTAATTTGGATCTGTTTAGGTAAAAACTACAAGATCTCTCTAAAATTTTATGGCAAAAGTGGTTTTTCAGCGTACTTAACATTATTGTCGTTACAATAAATTTTTATTTGAGGTAATTTTCATAAAAATGTATATCCTTAAAACAACTCTGGTTTTATAGGAGGTCGGCATAATAGTGTACACAATAATAAATAGTATGATTTCTCGGATTCTTGGCATCGAAATAATTTATTTATAACGCCTAAGCCTAATGATAATAGTTTTTGGAAAAATAGTTTTACAATCGAAATTATTTATAATGTTTTTTCAGAATTTTAAATTTTAAAGTCACACACTATTTGACAGTGTCAATTTATTTGTGATTTTTATAAAACAAAATTGATTACGTCATATTACAAAAGATATTCTAATATAATAGTGCTAAAAAATTGTTAAAGCAGTTACATAAGGATCTTTGGAAAAATGTGAAAACCTCAAAACAAATTAAAAATGCCTTTCCAAAAAAAAATAAAAATTTTGTCCAGTTTTACTAAAACTACCACTTACAATGAACAAAAATTAATAAAATCCGATGTGTCGTGATCAATTTTTTCTAATAAAATAATATTTTATTAACAGGTATTCTAAAAGTTTTAATATTTTTTTAAGGCAGTGAAACTAAATTTTATTTTATTCGAAAAAAAACGAGGTTGATATTTTTACATATTATCGGCAAATGATATATTATATTTAGATGTAACTGGTTCATTTTGTAAAGTAGTCGTAATATGTACTTAGTATAAATTTGGCATACTATTAAACTTTTATTTTTTATTTGCAAGAAATACAGAGCGTGCAAAGAAAAAAAAATACTTAATTTAATTATTCTCTTCGTACAATCAATCACATCAGTATTACTATCAAGAAGTACATAGTCACAAAATGATTCTTTTACGTCTTACGACTTTATTAGTTATGTATGATTTTTTTAGCATTGACCTCAGTACCTTGTATTGTGTCAGTCACCACGACAGTGGCTCAGAGGTGACTTACTGGTATTCGACCGTGGAGGTCCGAGTTCAATCCTCGAAGTGGGCATACGCACAATTAAAAAAGTATGTCTGAAATTTAGCAGGTTAATGTAAACTCTATCATCTTCCATCGCACTCCATTCACGCCTGTAACCAGACCGGATGAGATCGGACATCTCGTGAGATGCGAAGGAAGGTACACACTCCTCAATCGGTAGGTCATGTACTGGCAATAAACCGAGAGTTGAGGGGTATTGCATGACTGAGAATCGTGGTTCAGAACCCACGTTAAGCTGTAGGTCCGAGAGCAAGCTGGCTGAATTATCGACATTAATAATATATTCAAATATTTTTAAAAAAGTCTTTATCTTAAATGCTTTCATATTTTTAAGCTAACATGAAACAGATGTATTCAATATTTTAAAATTCATTTTTATAAATTGCTTCCGTGCATAGGCGCAACTAGGAGGAGATTAGGGGGAGCTAAGCCCCTCTGAATGGAGATTAGCCCCCCTAGACCAATTTTTACGTCCGTTTCTATATAAGACGACTTTCTTTAGAAGTCATCTTTTGGAGATGTTGGATTATTATGCGACCGACCTTTTTTTAGAAGACGTCTTCAGGAGGTGCAGTAGGATTGAGTAGGGTTTCTACACAGGGCTTAAGCCCCCCACTAAATATAGTTATCTAGTTGTGCCACTGCTTTCATGGTGCATGCATATTGCAAATAATATAAAATAATTATAGTAATTATCAACAATTTTTTAAAATTCATATATTTTCATCTTTTAATATTATTTTTTTATTTACTTTTTTGTTTTTATAAACACCTAGTATAAAAAATGCAATCTATTTAAAAGTAGAAAAAGGTTTACCAATATAATTAACCTTTAATTTGCATCAAAACAGTCAATTTTCTGTGATTTTAAAATAGGACATGCATATCAAAACGCAAAGTGTGTTTTAAGTTCGATTTGAACAACAAATATTTATACAAGGTGTACATGACATGCTTTCGTTAGAATTTTAGGAAAACCACAGAAATTATTTTTTGAAACTTTAGAGTATTTTTGATGTGACCTATTTATTTAAATTCCTGACGTTTTCATTCCACTTCCGGTTATAGGTGCCAGAAGGAGCTCCCAGCGTTATTTTAAATATGATATGAATTTGATCGCTTTTTTGGATTTTTCACAAGTTTCTAAACAAATTTTGTATAACAGATCATACGTCTAAACTAAATAGTTCTTGAGATATTGATACCCTTATAAGACTTTGACTGGCTATATCATCTTATCGATGCCTCATAGAGAAAAACGGATTGCATATTGATTTTTCATTTCCAAATATTTATTTAAAAAAATGTTAACTTACGTTTTAACCGAAAGTTAAAAAACACCAAGATGCGTCCTACTTTGTCCTTGTGTATTTAGACCTCACTGCCTGTAAGTTTTTAATTTGCTAATATTTTTCATATTGTACAACATGCATAATTTCCTTACAGCAGTCCTGATGATGGCCTATTTAGCCGAAACGCGTAGACACTAATTTTATTTATTAAATAAATTTAAGATGAATGGTCAATAAAAGTTTTGAGAAAGTCTTAGGTCTTTTTTACTATTTTTTACCTTTCCTAATGTATTTTACAAATTAAACCTACATTTTAAATCATACACAGGACCTGCCTCCCCCTATGCCATTATTGAAATGTATTCAACTTTTTGATGGTTAAAAATTTGTGTCTAGTCTTTATGTCATTATCGATCATCAGATCAATAATTTTTAATCAAACAGGACCAGTCATATCATGAGGCATGACCTAAACCTAAAAATCTCTTTAATTATATTGCACAATTCGTGAGTGTATGATGTTCACGTGTTTTTATTAATCTCACGTGATAAAGATACAATTAATTTATTTTTTTTATCTGATGGTAATAAAACTGATAATCTCATTTCTAAGGTCCTTAAATAATTAGTTTCGAGTAAACATTTCCGGTTAGATCCACATTTTCTTATCTTCGATAAGAAACAATTATTGTAGATAATAACTCAATATAGGAATTAAAACATTCGCAACATTGTCGAGTTATTTTAGTCAACGGTGGATAAGATTGCCACCGGTTACCTGATATATTCATGGGCGTCGGTACGATTTTTTTAGGGGGTCAGTCCATAGCATGCCCCAGCGTCGCAGGCGAACCATTGGTTGAATCACACTCAAATTGTGAAATTGTGATACTATACCAGTTATTCGTCCAAAAAAAGGTACTCACTCTCTGTTAATGGCGCCCATAGGAAGGAGCAAGGTAGGGTGATTGCCCCCCCCCCCCTCCGGGATTTTGGAAAGCGTAGTTATTTTTTTTGGAGAGTACTTTTCATAAGAGGAAAAATGACAAGGATTTTTTTATTTTAAGTCACTTTCGACACGGGAGGCGGGGGCGTTAGATGTCACTTGGAAGAGACGTTTTACAGCTTTTCGGCGGGTTGCTCCCCCGCCCTTGAAATGTACTCTATGGGCGCCCATGATGTCCATGGTTGTATGTCCACCGGAAAACCCAGCGGTCAAAATAAAAATTCGCCTTATTTTGACACTCTTAATCAAATAAACCTCTTTAACAAATTTGATAGAAGAACGTTTAACTCTTAGAAGTGCATCCTCCAATTACTGTAGCGTCCAAATTAAAATTAAAAAAAAATCCGTTAATAAACATGGCAGGCTTCGGGCCAAGAGAACGCAATGTTTTTGGTATAATTTAATATACAGGGTGGCATTTTTAACGGGAATAAAATCAGTATTAGAAAGCCTCTTTATTTGCTGAAACTATACAGAACTACCGCTGCATTTATTTTTAGTATGGCATACTTTTTTAATTTCAAATTTAAAGGTATGTATTGTGTTGGAAAGGGCATAAAAAAGAGAATACGTCCCACTATTTACTTTTGCATTTCGGTAATCTAGAAATAAACAACAATCACAAATACTTTTTACTATAAAATAATGGGTTAAACAGCACAAAACACTACAATAGATAGGTTTTTACTTCTTCTAAACCGAAAATAAATAAGGTGGCCATTAGAATGCGGCATCAAGTAAACAAGCCACTTTATTAGTAACATATTTCCTTTTTTTTTTTAAGTGTCTGCGCTTGCAAAACTGAAATTATAGTATCAATTGTTGCTAAAATGGGCAGGTTTTTTTTCTGGCTTTTTAAATTACCAAAATGCAAAATTAAATAGTAGGTAGGGTGGGTATTCCTTTTTTATGCCCTATCTAACGAGCTATTACAATTCATACCTTTACATTTAAAAAAAAAATGTATATACCTCCTAGATCTACCAAATTCTCAGATGTGTTCCTTCATTTGTCCATTTTCAGGTTGGAGCCAATGATGTTTGTTGAATGAAAAATCTTGGACTGGCATTGTTTGTATAGAATGTATGACTGTATCCATCTCAGTCATGCTCCAGTGCAACTAGCTAGTATAAATAGAGCTGTAGGTACTGTGCCTATTTAGTATTCACCTGAATACGATTGGAGATACTTACCAGTTGACACGTTATGATTTAAAACAAATAAAGACAATGCAAGTCCAAAACTTTTCTATCATTAAATAAATTTGAGTTCCAAACTCTTCTATCATTCATTCATCCATTTATTAAGTCTATTTTAACCGCGGTTGTGGCTCAGAGGTAGAGCTACTGGCGGTGACCCGGGTTCGATTCCCGGAGTGGGCATACGTACAATAAAAAAAGTATGTCCGAAATTTAGTGGATTTAAGAATGCAGGGAAGAGTGTAAAATCTATCATCTCCCAACCCACTCCATTCACGCCGGTAACCAGGCCGGATGAGATCGGACATCTCGTGGGGTGCGGAAGAAGGTAGACACTCCCCAATCGGTAGGTCATGCAATGGCAATAAACCAAGGGTTGATAGCCCTTGGGGGGTGTCGCATGGCTGAGGATCGTGGTTCGGAACCCACGTTAAACTGTAGGTCCCCTCGGGAATGGCCCTGGCAGCTAACAAAGAGGGAAAAAGCCTAATTCGAAAGGGCAGAACGGCAAGTCTATTTTATTAACACAATTATGGACTTATTGCTATAAAAATAAATATCTAAAATCTTAATATTATCTTGATTTTAAAAATACTTAAATTTTATTGGATTTATCCTCAAATCTACCAGCTTCATATAATATGCTGGTGTATATAAAACTAACTTAAAAAATATTTATAAACGTTAACATAAGTGACAGAACTATACCCACAATACTAATAATTGTTTTGGGAGCACTATTATTTATTTTATCTAAATGCAGTTGTTCTAAAAGATCATTGGGAACATCTACGTAAACTTTTGATAAGGTAACGTTTGCTATCAAGTTTCTCAAATGATCGACGTTCACATTGTCTCCCTCAGAAGACCAAATTGTCAATGTTGAATTATCGACATTCTTAACTAAATTTGTCAAAAGATCAATACTTTCTGCTGCTAATCCTGCCCTAACAGGAAATGTTATGTCTTGAGTGATATTGTTTCTGAAAATTGCATCCATCATTTGTTGGATTTGATCTGTTTCATATGCTCCGGAATAGTTGCTGCCGTATAGAGTGGTCCATCCTATGGAGAGGGTGGAGTTTGGAAAGGATTTTATGGATCCGGTTAGAAATCTATCAGCATCTACTGGTTTTGTTTCCGCAGCTACTGGACCAGGTATAATGTCGGCATTAATCCATATAGGATAACTACCCTAAAAATTATCATCAGATCTATGTTATATTGATTCTATGTATGTATATGAAGTAACAAATTAAATTAAAAATTAATTAGACTATACTACAGGTCGACAATTACTGTTAGGAACTTATGGCTTTCATATCGAGAGTAGGGATTATACCAAGTCAAAGGAATAAATTCCATGAAAATAAAAATATTCTGCTCTACAACCCGCTACTAAGTATATATTCTTTGCCGCTACACTTTATATGAAAGTCATGAATCAGTAAACTTTGGGATTTTTGTCAAGATTCTGAAATGTATTTTGCATCACAAATCAAACGTCTAAACTGGATAGTTTACATGTTTCTACAAAAGCGCAATATTCATCGAAACTCGAAAATTACTAGAAACTAGCGAGAACAGTTTATTTTTCTTCGTCTATTGTACCGAGTGGTCATATCTCAGAAACTAGTAATCGTACAGCATCTAAGTAAATTTTTTTATGACAAAAGTGTCCAAGAGAAAATGCTGGAAATTATTTTTAAGTTCCGCATTTTGCCGCAAGAGGGCGTAATTGAAAAGTAAATATTAAAATTTTACATATCTCCGAAATTTCCACATTAAGGTATATCTTTTTGATCTTATGCTCATTGGCGTACCGACTTCAATAAGAGGGGGGAAGCTGTTTAAAGTGTAATTAGTAAAATCGCTGTAACTTTTAAACGACTTATCCGATTTTAGCAAACTAAAGACTGTTTGGAAGAGAAATGTATGCACTTTCACCAATCCTATTTAGTTGTCCATAATAGTTCTAAAAAAAATGCTAGAGGGCGTAATTTGCAATAATAACACATCCTTTGATTTTACTCCGAAAAAATAAATCATATGGTATAATTATGATACCATAATCGAAAAGTAGATAAAATTTGCTAGAAAAAATATTAAAACCGCAGCTCGATATCTCCGTTCGTTTCAGCGTTATCGCCAATAGAATAATTTTTAAAACTAAGCGATTATATATTTTTTAGAAAAAAAAAGTGGTACGCCACTGATATTTTTCCATGTGGATATTATTTCTGATTAGCCTGGTCAATTCTGCATAAAAATGGTCTCTTGCGTTTTTCTCCTCAGGCACACCGTTCTTAATTAAAATAATTAAATTAAATTAGCTTCATGCATGTCTATTAAGTGAAGGTGGTCATTTCCACCAATTTTTATAAAACAAAATTTTGCATTATCAATGTTAATAATAATAGTATCTCTTTCTCGTTGACGTTGATAAATATCAACAGAGATCCACCACGAATAAAGGAGCACGGTTTATGTCCAACCGGCAACACAATTGGTAAAACCAGTAAAAATATGAATATACCTATGATTGCTGTGGTCCAAAATATTTCTGAGGATGTACAAAAGTAGGATTACGTCTGGGTTGTTAAAGGCATATTAAAATTAATGAATATGTTACATGAGACGAGATTTTTATGTGGGAGCCAATTAACCTTATTAACATATTTTTTTTACTAACCGTATTGATTAATTCAACAATACTCATTGATGCTTCAAAAGCTTCTATAGTTTTAAAATCAAGCTTTACACCTTTTTTATTTGTATTGGTTCCATTACTGTTGTGACTTTTAACTTCTCTGAAGAATGCCGTAAGGGATAAATCGGACGAATTTAACGGGGGATGAGCCATAATAGGGAGTATTTCTCCCTTTCCGTCAAGTTGACCTAGCACCACGTCTGCTTCTATCATCATTATGTTATCTACAAAAAAAATTGTGAGTTTGATTGATGTTGCCATACATATATAAAATGCTAATTATTCTCGAAGCGTCTAAAAGTATATTTTATTACCTCGAGTGGAGTTTGTAGCCTAAATTTCATTAGATCTAACTGCGGCAATTATTGTCGGTCTCATTATAAATTTTCACTAAAAGAAGAAACTTACCATTTGCTAAAGTATCCATTAGGTAACTCATGTTGTTAACGGCATGTGCCCAAGTGATTTTTGTTAAATTACCGTTAATACCAGGGAAAAAATCGTTTACGTCTGTAGACGCCATTGCCATGGCAGCAAGGAATGCTAAAAAATTTAGTTTTATGATAGAGACATGGTAACTATGTGAAAGCTGATTAAATAGTTAATTATTAATATGGATGGTGCTACGCAAAACAATGTTAACCTAGAACACACATCAGTGGCGGTTCTAGGATTTTGTTAAGGGGGGGAACGACTTAGAAATATAGAATAGTTTTGGACTTGCATTGTCTTTAATTTGTTTTACATCACAACGTTTCAACTGATAAGTATCTCCAGTCGTCTTCAGGTGAATACTAAATAAGTAAAGTAACTACAGCTCTATTTATACTAGCTAGATGTACTGGAGCATGACTGAGATGGGTGCAGTCATGCGTTTAATTCTTGTGCGGTATTTTAAGTTTACATCTACTTAACAAAGGTTTCCAGATATTTCTTATATCTAGTGAGGGCTTACTAAAACAATCTGGGTTCTGGTATATGATAGCAGCTTCCTTGAACTTCCTTCCAACATTCCGTATGTCAAAGGAGTATCTGAGAGAATTAGAAGACTAGGACAACGATACAACATTAATACGGTATTCAACTCAAAAGATACTTTAAGAAGCCACCTGACGAAGACGAAACCAACAAGTCAAAAAGATAGGAAAAACTGTGTCTATCAGAATCCCTGCGAATGTGGCCGATCCTACATTGGTGAGACTCTAAGGCCACTTGAAACTAGGGTCAAGGAACACAGAAACAACACGCTTAAAGGAGAAACCGAAAAATCAGGGGCAGCTGACCATGCCTGGACGCACGGTCATCACATTAAGTGGACAGAAGCTCGAATCCTGCACAAAGAACCACATTGGAGGAAGAGGAAGTTCAAGGAAGCTGCTATCATATACCAGAACCCAGATTATTTTAGTAAGCCCTCACTAGATATAAGAAATATCTGGAAACCTTTGTTAAGTAGATGTAAACTTAAAATACCGCACAAGAATTAAACGCATGACTGCACCCATCTCAGTCATGCTCCAGTACATCTAGCTAGTATAAATAGAGCTGTAGTTACTTTACTTATTTAGTATTAACCTGAAGACGACTGGAGATACTTATCAGTTGAAACGTTGTGATGTAAAACAAATTAAAGACAATGCAAGTCCAAAACTATTCTATCATTCAAGAAACATCATTGTCTCCAACCTTCAAACAGACACGACTTAGAAATACTTCTATAAAAAAAAGCATATCCCAGCTCTAAAAATTTTCCTCTTTCAAAAGTGACTTCTAAAACAAATTCTGACGCTTCGCACACCCTACAGTTTTCAAACCACGGTAAAAAAATACCCTTTTTCTTTCGTCAACAACACTCAATGTACACCCTGTACAATTACTAGAACTGTTTCATCCTTTCTAGGTGTGCTGCTTTCAACTATCTGGATGTGTGAATTTAAGTAAAATTAAAATCTAGACTTTTTTGACATCCCGTAAAAAAGTGTAAACCAGGTGTTATTTTTAAAACAAAATTACGAATTGGTGTGGATTTAAAAAAATATTTTACTTACTTAGCGATATAATATTTCGCAGGATCGGGCTGTCAAACATGGTCATGGGTGTCTATCTGAAAAATAAATAACGTTAAAACCGGATGAGGACATCCTTACCCTTTCCCTAGTTGACCTATACAAACTAGTGCAAGAAACTGGGATCACTGAGTGGGTGTAACAACCAAAACAGGGTGAGGACAATGGGCCAAACCTGGCCTAAGTGCATCCGGTGCACGGACGGGCCTCCGGAAAAAAATGAATGTTGTAAATTTTTTTATGGAAAAAATAATATTAATAAATGTCAGTATTTTTTTATTCTTTTATTTCGTAAAGGTATGAAAGAATTTATCTTAGGGAGTTGAGGGGAGGGAGGGGTTGGAAACGGTTTGGGCTATCGCCGCTGAGGAAATTCTAAAGGTTTAGATAGCCACAAACAACCGGCCGTAGTACTATACAATAATATATTGACGAAATCCGCACATTAAGTACAATATTCACTTACAGCTTTTTTGTTGAACTTTCTTTTGTATTTAACAGTATCAGCAGGAAAATATTACAAAACCTGTTAATCCAATACACAAAACTCACAACTAATTAATAAAACAAATCACACACGAAAGTAAGGGGACCAAGTGAAATTATCGAGAGCGGAATTCTATAAACACATTATATTATACAGTATACATGGTAAAAATAAAGTTCGAGATATTATATACAAAAAAAATCGGGACAATGTTTGTCTTGATACTAACAACTTTGGTCATATTTTGAAAGATATTTTTATAGATAAAAAATAAAATAAAAGTATATAAATATAGGTACATATATTTTTGCTATCGCCATTTTTTTTATTCTACTCAATTTGAATCAGTGGTCTAAAAAATTATTAAAAATTTATATTTCTAAAAATAATGTTACCTAAATATTGTGTGAATTTGAATAAAACAACAATTTTTTAACTTTGAAATTTTATAAAGAAATAACAGTGTCTACAGAGTGTTCTAATAGTGCCGCAAAGTAAAATAACTACTTTGTGGTTGGAGATTAAAAAATGTTAAGTCTACGTATCACAATAATAGACAACATCATTTTTCTATTTAAAGTTTTATGTCACCTACCACAAAGGAATTATTTTACTTTGTTCGTATTAAGGAGACATCCTACATGTGTGTTATTATTTATAGAATTCTACTACAAAAAATAACGTTAATAGCAATCTGTTACATACAAAATTAATTGTACGTTCATATTTTTGAGAGCAAAGTCAACAAAATCGTGGTAGCAAAAAGGAGAATTTAATGTTAGATATCCTTGTGTAAACATAATGACAAAAACTAAATCAATTTGTCTCAAAATATACAGGGTGATTCCCAAGTTGATACTTCTATTTTAGCTGTTAGAAGTCATTAAAATAAACAACTTTTTCAAATACCTTTTTTCAAAAAACTCAAAAATAGGCGAGATAGAGAAGTACCTAAAGAATCTAAGTGCGGGCCTGGTCACCAAAACATGACCCACTATAGTTTCTGTTGTTTTTCTTATCTCTTATTAGTCATTTAATTTCCGGGTGGTGTTAAACAATCTGCTGTAGTGGGTTTTTCTGAAGCAAGTTAATTTTAAATTGGTGATAAGTGGAAAATGGTAAAATTTGAAAACAATTAACTAATAGATATGGTGCTAATTTACTGTAAGTGTCGTAAAAGTGCGGATGTTTCTTCGAGATTATTCGCAGACCGCTTTCCCTTGCGGGCTCATCCTACACCCAGAAGTTTTCTTAATGTTATTCAACGAACAAGTTAGGCAGAACCGTATTTGATTTATAGTGTAATAAATGAATACAAGTACTTTATTTTTGAGTTTTTTGAAAAAAGGTATTTGAAAATGTTGTTTATTTTAATGCCTTCTATACACAGCTAAAAAAGAAGTAGATATCAACTTAGGAATCACCCTATATATTATGTTTTTAATGCGTTAAATGAAATTCCTGTATTGTATATACCATTTTTTTGGCCCTCGGTGTCACTGAATTGCTCCAAATCAGGAAATACGATTTAGGTCGATTTAAAGATTCAAACACACCTTCATAAACTGTGTTTCTCATTGGCGGATCCAAGAGCGACAGGGGAACCTCTAGCATATTGAAAGAGTGATAGGATAGCACAGTTACGGCAATTGCCAGCTATTTTTGGAAGTTACTTCATATGGAAAGATATAATACGATCATTAATGAAATAAAAAATATATGTATATTGTAATTTATATTACCTAATCCCACCCCCCATCCCCCGCCCGCCTAGGAAACGTTTCTCATGTAACGTATTTTTTAGAATTACCTTTCTTTTATTTTTGAAAAGCATAATGATAGGTCATCTTTGGAAATTATTTTCTTCCAATAAAAGCCCCAAATTAAAAATCTATATCACGACAAACAACGTTTAAACCTTTAGCTGTGCATCGATACCAAATTTGTACTTAGAAAATTAGTTATGACTGTGTGCACGTTGAGTCGGATGGAAGAAAAGATACTTTGTATTACGTGTAAATGCCTCTATTTATTAAAATTACACTTTTAATAAAATATAAACGGTAATATTTGCTGACAGCCAAACTACTGCAACTAATTGTAAAATATTTATCCCGCTTGTTAATAACACAAACGTCAAATATACAAAAAGTACTTCAGTATCAATAATCCAATACATATCTTCAAGTAAATTCGATAGTTTCAGTCAGTGTCGAATCTAGGGGGGGGGGGGGTGTAAATTAACCCCCTTTCCCACGCCCTAGATTAGACACTAATATATTAAATTAGACTACAGTAATTAAAAATTTTTTGTGAATTTTACCAATTTTATAGGAAGCGTATTTATTGCAAATTCAAGGTACTATAGCGTTATACGAGGTCCTAGATTCCTAGAACATCTACTTGCGATTCTCCCGAAACCCTTCATCTCCTCGGTTATCTATAGCATTGGCTTTTAACGCGATAATTAATTCTAATTAGGAAAATAGGACTTACCAAACGATAAAACGAGTATCTACAATATCACTTTATATCGAGTGTACCTTACATGATGGTTACACGGCTTTTAACAATATAAACAATTGAATGTATCAACAGATATAGGCTGATAATTACTGTAGGTAGAATTTAATTAGCGTTCTAAAGGCGTATTTGAATTGCGATAAAAGTTTCAAAGATTCACGCAGTTGCTAATGCGACCAATAATGCTTTGTGCTTAAAACAACAACGATTCTAATAAATTAAAGTAAATATACAGGTCTTGCATCATTCTCTTTACGCATTGGGGCAATTTTTGTTTGACACAGAAAGAGGATGAATCCTGGAGATTTTTTTTGGAAGTCACTTTTAATAGAATACATTTTTGATACTGACTACCGCGGCTATTTTTGGCTGCCCCCTCCCCTCCTAATTTGTCTCTATGGGCGCCAATGATAAAAGGACAAAAATAGGCCCTAACTATGGAGCTTCAGCCCCCTCAGACCCACCAGAATCAGTAATATGAAAATATGTAGTGTAATATGTTTAATTATTTCTGGACAAAATGGTGAATGAATATTTTTAAATAAAAAATACCAATTCATCAGTAGGTATTAATTAAATCAGAAGGAAAGAAATAAGAACACAAAGTCTCCCTCCACTGAAGTGGAAGAAGGAAGACTTTGTGTTCTTATTTCTATCGTTCTGAATTTCCACTCCACTTTAAGTATGGACTACTTCTTCAAGTATTAATTAAATATTTAAAAACGTTGACCATTAATTCTACCCGGACGATTAGAAAAAAATATTACCCTCCCTCATTCACCCACCCTATTGACGTTGTGTTCAATGTACATACGTATGTCTGGTGATTCACTAATTACCAAATATTAGTCGAAATCACGTCCCTAACCGAAATAAAAAGGATTAAGTATATATGGGGGTGGAAGTTATTTCAGAATTTCTTTTGTGGGGGTGAAAGGTACCCCAGACAAAGGTGGATGCGGATTGGATATTGGGTTACCTCTACACAAGAATGATTATTATCGTTGACTGTCCGAATAAACCAATGTATAAACACACGCGCACGCTAAACAGTGCAGGGGCGCACCAAAGTAGGGTTAGTCAGCTCCCCCAAATAAGTTATTATCGCCTTTTTTAACCCGTCATTTCAAAAGAATTGCCCAAAATAATTTTCCAACACTTTTTAATGAGAAACAGTGTTTTACCAAATTAATTATTCGTCCATGAACATCTTTTCGATGTCAGTAAAAAATTACCTAAACTACTTAAGTTAAGTAGAGAGTGAAGATATACGGACAGATTAAAAATTAGATTTGGAATGTTCTATATATTTTTAGATTATGGTTAGTAGAAGAAAATGGGAAGAAATAATACGAAGATGACGGCTCGATTTTATTATAAATAGTCTTTTTCACTAAATTTATATCGTATAGAGCACGAAAAAATAAAATTTTCTACGGTTTCAGTTTTAAACAAAATAAGCTCTCTAATAAAAACACGCGAAATAACTTAGTGACGTCACAACAAATCGGCAGCCTGGGACAGCCTTCATTCAATTTGCTCCGACCTCGCCGATCTCTCGAGGCTGATGTTCTGTTTCTAAACTGTCTTTGTCTATGTAAGTTATTGGAACAAACAAATTAAAACAATATTATCAATCAAGAAAAGTCTTTTTAAAAGAATATTTTAAATTTTGTTAGTTATATCTTGGTTATTATTTGTATGGTTGAGATAGGAAGCTAAGCTTGAACTCCGCCAATTTAATTTTTTTTTGTTTAAGAGTATTTAAACAGTAGTCGATGCCTATTGTGTGTCTGGCGATGGCAATAAAATGTCTTTTTTATATACAAAATATAATAAAAACGAATTTTACGAGAATTAGGTGACGCAGCGTCTGTGGAGATTTTAAAGGTAATATCGGGGCATCGTTAGCAATATAATTGAAACTTTTGCAACAATCACTCTCTCATATTTATCTTTAGAACCTGGTAGTATTTATCTCTTCTACTTCTATGTAAGCATCATTTTCTTCAATAATCTAACTCCTTCAGAAGCTCTATAAGGGTGTCACTAACAATTTCCTATACTATATAACTATACTTCTCCTGAAGATGAACGTTTACACGTTCGAAACATGTAAAACAAAGTAAAACATTTCTTATTGAATATATCCTAGTGAAGGTTGACTTCCTTACCTTAATACATTTTTTTTTTTTTTGAAAAAAAATTAAGGTATTATCTGCCAAACTAGAACTTCTTGTAAGCCCCTTTAGAAAAATTTTTGTATTCAATTTTCAATTAGACAAGTCGGGAAACGATGTCGCGTTTTATGCTGATATAAAGACATATTTATTTTATGAAAGGAAATCCTTCTTTTGTACTTCTTGTTTTCGGTTAAATAAACCGATGCGAGTTAGCGCTGCCTAGCGGGATTCCTGTAATTGTGACGAATGTTTTTACAGGTGATTTCCTCTTAACATTGTTTACTTATTTCTATAAGTTTGTTAGAGGTGCTGGTATGCTCAAGAGTGTCTAACAACGACACAGATGGCGCTCCGTGCCACATCTTACCGGTGTGTCCCACCGCAGCATGAGTTCTCCTTTCTTTCGCCGGATCCTAGCTCTACTGATGACCCATGATATGGGGAAACGCGTCTAGGGATGGATCTGACAAAATGAAAGGAAATTCTTCTTCTGTCTATATTTATTATTGTTTTATTTTGATCTCCTGATTTTGGCCCTACACATTTTTTAACACTAAATCAGTTGGGGATAGTGAAGCCAGATTTTTAAGAAAAGGAGAAGTTTTGCACATGGAAGTTATATTTGGAATTTATTTACCAAACAATAAAAATAATTAAATTGAAAATTAGCAAACAGATTAATGTATGGTCCGTTCAACTGCACTCAATAAATGATGTTTAATCATCACTGTCTGAGTATCCAATATCAGCGATATTTTTAGAAGTGGCAGCCAATAACAGACGGATATTGCACTTTTTGATGGCCATTGAAAAAGAAACTCAATATGAACGGTTTATGAAAACCGCAAACAATTTTAAGTACCCATGAGTGCTTAAATGAAATAAACTGTTTGGCACTTTGATGAAAATAATCATCATCATGCCTACATTGAAAACAGAAAGTCCGTTTGTATGACTATGGGTATTGTTGCTCAAAATAATTGTTGTCCCACAATTAAAACTTTAAAAAATACTTCTGAGAGCGTTTAGTACCTTTTCAAGAGAGCAACAAGTTTTTTGCATCGTCAGCGGGGTACATAGAGGGGAGCTTCCGAGTTATATCATTTCCTCCTTGAGCTTAAGTGTTTCTAACCCACATATGCTAATACCATAATTCAATGATGACACCACTGTAGGCAGATGATCAGGAGCCGTTGAGTTTGCGCAGCTCAGAAATTTGCTTCTTGATGTAAACATTTGACAGGACCGACTTTTAAAATATTTTTACAAGCTTTTATTTAAATTCACCCGTTAGTTTGGGTGTGTACAGTTTATGGTCAAATAAAACTAAGTAACCGATATTTTACATACCTGAAATACCTTATTCCTGGTATTAAACCGCGATTCGTAAAAAAAAGGATCATGCACTTTTTTCTACCCATCTTAAGATACAAGTCGCTAACAATAACAAAATGTCTGGTAAAGTTTTATACCTAAATTCGCACCCAAAACTTGAAAATAATATCCACAATCACACACGGAACATCCAAACGAATACAACGTAAAAAAAGATGGAAACGACTTACAAACTAACAAAAAAAAATGTCTAAAATAAAGTTTTATAAATATTAACACCCAAAACTTGGAAATTATAACAACACACGAATGAACGAAACAAAAGATGACGACTAATAAGAATATAACGACGAGCCGGTTCTGTTCAAGAGACCTTGGGTTCTGTTTACGTTCTGTTAGAAATCGTGTGGGTTGCCTAATTTTTTCCCTACTGCGCAAGCGCCACGGCCCCCAACTCAGGTTATTTTGAATCGCACGATGGGTGTATTCTTGTTTCGTGCGGCTGCTTCTATTGGCAATAGTGTATGTATATATGTGTTCCAACCGCGCTAAAATTTGACGTGTTGAATTGCGGTTTTCTTAGCCCGAATTACCAAAAATTATTAAAATTTATCGATTTTTTGTTTCACCAATGAAAAATTAACATGGACTAATTTTTATTTTTCGTCATTTAAAAAAATCCTACGAGGTAAGGTGCCAAATTAAAAGCCTGCCATACCAGCGTGAAACGCGGCATCGTTTCCCAGCTGGTCTAATTGAAAATTGCATACCAAAATTTTTCTAAGGGTTTCACAATAGGTTCTAGTATGACGAATAATACCTTATTTTTTTCAAAAAAAAAATTTTTTTAATTTATTTTAAAGTTTCAATTATTTCAAATTATATCATCCGCCATGCAGAACATAAAAATAGAAATATTACGGCTATTCATGTTAATTTCTTATTTTCCATTAAAATTACAAACGATGCCCCGATATTATCTTTAAAATCTTCACTGACGCGGCGCCACTTAATTCGGATGCTTTTATTAGAAATCAGTTGAAAACACAACTGAGAGACTGTAAGATCTAAATATTATGATAGTTAATCTTTTGTAAAAATAAAGGTATTTTTTGAGACCGAGGGGGTATTAACTTTAAAAATCACTTAATTATATGCCATAAAAGTTACCTTATATTTTTTTGTGTTAACTTAGGCATTTGCAAACCAACAGCAATTTACTTTTGTTTATCCAGTGTAGTTCTACGCAAGAATGGTTATATTATTTATCAAGGGATTGATGTGTTGATTAGCATTAAATATATTTTTTCTGTCACTGTCAAAAGAATAGATAACATATTTGGGTATCACATTTTTTAGGTTACCAGTTCCATGCGGAATTATATCTGCGTTCTCTTGGCCCGAATCCGGGCCATGGTTATTTATGTTGATTTTTTAAAGTTATTAAATTTGGATTCTACAGATATTAAGACAGTGGCGGCTCGCCAGGTGAAGTAGGTGAAGGGGCTCTTCACCAAAAAGAAATAAAACCAGGAGGAAAGTTTTTCGACAATATTAAATATTAATGTACCAATATTATACCAAATCATACTGTGCTAAAAAGCAATTTGCTTTACTTTTATAGAAAAATAGACTAATATAAGTATTGTCACCCTTTCTACATGTAAAGAGGAGCAGTACCACAATATACCAGACACTAATGAGTAACAATGTAATGTTTCAGACAGTGTGAAAAGCAGATGAATGGACCACAATGCTGATGCGAGCCGCAACAATAAGAATCAGTCTGTTACGGACTGTGAATGTGTACGCTCGATCAACTGACGTTGGCGGTACGGATTTCAGGATTACGAAAATTACGCGCCGCTGAAAACCCGAAAAGTTTCTGGGATGACTGAAAGGTTTTTCAAATTTATTGAACGCCGCTGAAAACCTGAAAAAAGTTTTTGAGTGACTGGATTTTTTTTTAAATTGGATCGGGGTCTTAAAGTGATCAGTGTCGATTCAAGAGGACTTAGTGTTTTGCATGGAAGCTTTGTTTTTCAGTTAGTTTTTTTTAATATCTAGTTTTTAAAAATAATTAAACTTTATATAAGGGTTAAATATTTCTAAAGCACAACGTTTGTAAATAAAAATATTTTTAAAGTTTAGGAATATTCAAAAACATTTTGATATTAACACTGTGATATTATTATGAATATTTTTGAAAAGTATTAGGTTTGGGTAATAATTTGTACACAAATAATATTACTGGGCGCAGGAGCGGATCCAGAGGGTGGGCAAAGGCAGTTTCGCCCCCCCCCCCTCCCTGATCTTTACAAAAATGGGTGTTTTTAACTTTTAGCCTTAAAAAGTGAAGGGTCAGTATTTTTTAGAAGTCACTTTTGAAAGTAGGAAGGTTTTTTAAATATTTTTGGTGTTTTTTAAATGGAAATCGCTAGTACTCGTTCTTCTGGTTTGAAATAGTACAGCTACCTAAGGTTATTTTCGTTATTTTTCGACAAAAAGTAGATTATGTCGTATAAATCTAAGGCTGTAGCGTGCTTATTTATATGAAAGAAAATTCATGCTCACATCTCCACAATAAAAATTAATTCAAAATTGCTTATTAAAACTTTTTTGTATGACTAATAATATTAACCGAGATATTCATTGAGTAAAATATAAACAATTACCCTACCCACATTATAGTTAATATGGAAAAATCACTAAGAAAGCCGGATCATATTAATAAAGTTTATAAAGCTATTCCAATTTAAAAAAAATTTACAAAAGACTACAATTTATAAAATTTTTCTTCTACAACATTCTTAGTTTATATTCTTTACAATATTTTCAATTATAATCTCCCTAGAGTATGAATCATTTTACAAATTTTTAATTCACGCCCGAGGAAGATTCGGTAAGAAAATTTCGCACATAGTAAAATATTACATCAACATTTTTATTATGAATGAAATTATGTTAGTTGTTTCCTTAGCAACTAAAAAATATGTTTTTTTTGTCAAATAATGTAATTCTGTTATTTCGTGTCATTATTTTGATATTTGAAGTTACAGAAAAATTTCCAAAATTTCAAAATATTTTTTTTAATGCGGTATTTTTACACATGCACACACACAAACTTACAAACTGCTTTAATAAAGTAACATTTAATAATATAAATCTCAATTTTTTTTACGATTTTTTAAAAAATAATCTACTGCGATTAAATATAGCCAGTGATGCTGTAACACATTATTATCTCACCCATTCAAGAAACGTTTCACATAATGCAGACTGTTTAATGTGAGCTAGTTTTCACTAATTGCTGAAAATCCATCTCCTTCCGTTCTTAATTTTCATTTTAAATATTTACGTTTGTGGTTTTTTGGTATTTCCTAGTAAAGTGTAATTGGGATATTAAATTAGTATTTCAAATATTTTATAATATACATAAACGCCCCGTTATGACAAAAAAACGTGCATCCTTATAAAATTTTAAAGGCGTAACTGTGGTTTTTTTGTATTACATTTTCGTTATTAAAAATAAACATTTTTGTCATTTAAATTAAAACGTCAATTTTTTTCACAAGGTACAAGATGAGACCACAGACAGGACGTACGAATTTTAAAACCGCATTTTTAAATTTCATGTCATTGATAATATGATAATGATCTTCAAAACCTGAATCTTAAAGGTTACCCTTCGGATTTAAGAAAATTATGCCAAAATTTTAAGAGGAACATTATTAATATCATGTAAAGTTGTAATACAGTCAAATAAAATTAAATATAATATAATTTCTACTAAAATAAGTAACACAGTATATGGAAACCATAATGGAAAATATAATACATGCTCTGACTAATCTGCTGACGCCTATAAACTATAGTTTTTAAAAAGTTTGAATGTTTTGTTTTATAAAAATTGTCATTTCTTGCCATTCTTTCGAATTAGCCTTTTCACCTCCTTATTAACTGCCAGGACCATTCCCGAGGGGATCTACAGCTTAGCGAGGGTTTCGAACCATGATCCTCAGTCATGCGACGAAATAAGCTTGAAAATAAGACAAGTTTTAAAAGGTACAGCCCTTAGAGTTGAAAAGTGGACCAAAGCGACCCGAGTTTACGGTTCCTAATTATCAATAGTCTGAGAAAATTGCTTTTTTTAGCTACTGTAGTTATTCCAAATAAAAGTATTATAATGAACAAACATACTTTTAAAGAAACAATTTGGTATGTTTATCACAAATAAATATATTGTAAACGTACAGAAAAATAATGATAAACTCGGCATTTCTATAAGTGTCAGCAAATATAACGATAAGTATTTTTTTTTTGAAAATTGTGATTTATTAGAAAAGTTATTATTTTAATTATTAAAAAAACAACTTACTATCATATTAAATTCTGGGAATCCCATTGCAACCTGATTATTTATGGCTCGCCAATATGTTTTGTAAAGAAAAAAAAATATGCGTCAAACCATATTACTTTTATATGAAACAAAATTTACGGTCAATTTTTCTTCGACACGAGTATATCCCAAAATAAAATTTTCCCCAGGGCGTTTATGTTTATTGTTTGAGACAATAAGATGAAAAAAAGGGTTGCTTCAATAGCGTTTATTATTTATGTGCTTTCAACGCGACTCTTTTTCGTTTTTCTATTTTGGGATTCCTTTCTTTCTTTGAAACAAAACTCTTTTGTCTATTCTTAGACTGGAAAAGTAAAACAGAAGATCTTTATATATCCAATAAAAAACTCAAGGTAAATAGTAGATGTTAAGTTTTGTTTATCACAATTTTTGTTAGAATTTACGTATTGAGATCTCTTGAGAGAAAGACCTAAACTAAAAATAGAAAGACTTGGCATTTCTCAAAGATACCTTGAAAATACTCAAAAATATCTAGTACTTCTTAGATAACTCACTTTATTAGAGAGGTAGAGAGGGACAGTCGGGACTACGTGTATTTCATGATATTGTACCAAGTGAAGAAGGCGGAAAAGCGCCAAAGGCGAAAATTTTCGGGGCCACGCCCAAAGTTCGTTTAAAATTCACCTAACTACTATCAAATTTCGAAAATTAAATTAGTACCTCTCCTCCTCTGCATGGTTGGATTAAATTTGTTTTTGTAAATGTTTTTTTTACTTTTTTTTGATATTCCTAGCTGGCTCTTTTTAAAAAAAAAAACATTTTTTATTTGTGAAAAATATGAATATTGGTGTCAATCCAAAATTTTAACATAAGACGTATGACTCTAACCAGCGTTTTTCTTGCTCGGTTTTTTATGAAGTAAATATCGCTCACCACGCCAAAATTAATGATTGTTTCAGAAATCATGTATTTTAGGAGCATTAAAAGCAGTTTTTGGTGCAAATGCTTAGGTTTTAAAATACTTCTTCTTAAGTGCCGTTTTATATATTCATATTAAAGATTCTCGTTTCTTCCCGCACTATATTTTTTATTATAAATTATCACATATTTTTTATTATAAATTATCACACTTCTTCCATAAAAAGAATGTTTCAATAAAAATTATTACTTTAATTTTTCTCTTTAAAAATAAATGTCTAATTGTTTTAATGCATTGGGGGGGGGGGGGGGGGGAAGCAGCCCGGCAGCCCCTTTCCCTCCCAAATTCGCCACTGGGCTTTAGCAAAAATCGACATAGAATACGATAAAAATTATTATTCTTTTAAAATGTTTAAATTCAAATATTTCCGAAACATTTATTATTACCACTGAGAAACAAACATCAATTATTTTCTTTCAAATAAACACACATACCAACTCGAATTGGCCGAATTACTTCCTCTTCAAAAATAAAATTACTAGATATTTCACTTGTTGTGCATTTATTTTGGTTCATAGTGACCTAGAAACTTAAAATAGAAAATTTGTCATGATATATTCATATTTTGGAAAACGATAATTATCTTGCAGCATCCATTTACTTCAAAGTAGCCTATATAGATGTTGTAATTGTTTGTTTATGTCTTAAGATCGCAGAGTCTAAGTAGATAATTTCCACAAAGTACGGCAGATGTTGTGTGTGTACGAATTTCGAAGCTTATACCTAACCAATCACGAACACATAGTCAATAGTGTAGTAAAATCTCCTACTGTAAACATAATTAGGTGATATTTCCATTTAATGGTCGAGAGCTGGTCTAACATGCAAGATGAATCTTTAAAAAAATTATTAGCAGAGTATGGTGCCGTAAAATAAGGTGACTTTGACCATTTTGGCAATTTTATAAACTTATTGTATCTTCAACAAAATTACTCCTTTTGATTTAACTTAGTAGAATGCAGCGGCGGCGCCAGGGGGAGTCCAGGGTGGGCACCGGCCCACCCTGAAACCAAGGGTAGCCACCCGAGTGCACACTCAAAATTAGCGGATAATATCCAGGGCACGGGGTATTGGGAAGGATATACGCGAGGCGGAGAGTTTTTTGACGAAGGAAGACCCTGTTTTTTAGAAGTTATTATAGCTGATGCTGTGTCCACCCTAAAAATATCTTGTCCACCCATTGCAATTTTTCTGGCGCCGCCACTGGTAGAATGATATTCTATATTTCGTAGGTTACTGTTACTGCGCATTGAAAATAAATCGTTATTTGATCAAAGTCACCCCATTTTACGGTAAGAAATAGTTAATATACAGCATATGTCACCCACATCACAAATCATCGAAAATCATGGAGAATCCCGGGCTGTTGCACTGGACATCTCTAGGGCTTTTGATCGTGTTTGGCACGATGGGCTTCTAAGTAAATTGCGATCCTACGGTATGCCTAATGGATTCTGTTTATGGTTAACCAGCTTCCTTAAGAACCGTTCTCTGCAAGTGGCGATTGACGGGTTTCTCTCAGACACCTTCACCATCAATGCCGGTGTTCCTCAAGGGTCCATATTGTCGCCTACCCTCTTTTTACTGTATATTAACGACCTTCTAGTGAAAACCCAAAATCCAATTTATAGCTTTGCTGATGACAGCACACTTGTCTCATCTTTTACCTTGACTCCCCAAACATCCGCTGCCGACGCACATCTTCGCAGGCAGAATGAAGTATTGCGCCTCAACAAAGACCTGGAAGAAATTTTGGCTTGGGGTGACAGTAACCAAGTCGAATTTAATGCTAAGAAAACCCAGGCAGCAGTCTTCTCCAAAAAGGTTAACATTGCAGAACCGGATATAGTCATGGCAGGACACGCAATTCCCCTGGCACCGTCTATTAATTTGCTGGGGGTCAATCTGGGAGGTAATATGTCTTGGCATGATCACGTTGCCGCAATTGCCAAGGCAGCTGCACAGAAACTTGGTGTACTTTTCCGCACCAAAAGGTTGTACACACCTCATCAACTTTTGACACTCTACAAAGCCCAGATTCGACCATCATTAGAATATTGCTCTCATGTCTGGAGCTCTGCACCCAAGCACACCCTTCGGCTACTGGATTCCATTCAAAGGAGAGCCATTCGTCTGATCGGCGACCCCGAGCTGACCAAGACTCTGGATAGATATTTCCATGGCAGGTGTTCGACTGACATTGCCCACTTGATTCCACCTAGAGCAATTCAAAACAGAAATACACGGCGAACCACTGCCGCTCATCCATATGTTGTTCAGCTTAGTACTCCTCGAACTTCATTGTTCAAGAATTCTTTCATCTGGAGAACGTCATGTTTGTGGAATGATCTTCCTGAGGTCGTGTTTCCCAATGAATACAATCTTCAACGTTTCAAGACCAACGTTAATCGCTTTTTTCGCACTCGCACCGCTCCCAGAGCGCCTTAAAGGATTTTTCCTACAGTGCAGGTGTTTTATCATAAAAAAAAAAAAAAAATAAACTGGCAGTTGATAATTTTTTTTCTTTTCTGTTTATATAGGAATCCAAAAATGAAACTACAAAAGATCAAATTCAAGTGACCGAAGAACAATGCGATTACGTCATCCACAGGCAGTCTTGTGTTTCGGTTTTTTGATCCAAGTGACATTCGCCTACCAAAAAAATGATTATCTCAAAAACCACCAGAGAACTAATCCGAAAAAGTACTATCCGACTAGCATAACCACTAGTACGGGTAGAAGTGTAGACAATAAGTACAATTTGGATAGTAATAATGTAAAATTAAGACATTCGTCATCGAAGTTTCCGCACTTTAATAAACTTAAAAGTAGGATAGCCGAGTTGGGTAGTGATTCCGGTGCTAATAGTGCGCGAGCTCATACGAGTAGTGACCCACACGCTAGCAAGAACCGATATAGTGATAACAGATTTTTTAATAGTGACTCTAGGTCGACTTTTAGTGACCCGTATCCGAAATTAAGGCACCATGGATGGTCAAACCGTGCCCGTACGACTACTACGACCACTACTGCAAGTCCTGATGATTTGTTCGATACCTACGGTGATATGGAGGATTATGATGAAATGGTGAGTGTTTTTGTCAGGTTTATAACTATTTTAAAATTCTAAAATATTAACCGTAATATCATTCTAGAAAATGTCAGCAATTCATTGGAAAAATGGTCGCCATTTTGGTCCTTAAGTTTTGTTATTAATTATAACATTTTCAGTTTAAATTACAAATAGTGTGAACAGATATTGTTATGTAATTAAATGTATTCTTAAGAGAAAACAGTAGATGAGTCGTCACGAACAAATAGTGCAATCCACCACATCGCGCATATTGTATTTGTGTCTGGCGATGGCAATAGAATGTCTTTTTTTATATACAAAATATTATAAAAACGAGTTTCACGAGACAAGCCAGGAAACAATGCCGCGTTTCACGCTAGTATGAAAGGCTCTTAAGTAAGAGGATTATCCGATATGTCCGTGTTGGCAAATATGAACGAATTTTCCCTAAAGGCCTTTTTACTTTGGGTGCAATTGCAAGAAAAAATTGCCTGAAAGCATGCGCTTTGTCGACGTTTTAAACAGCTGATGCAGGTTTTAAATGGGAAAACGTGTATCAGCTGATTCAAACGTCGTCGAAGCGCATGCTTCCAGGCCATTTTTCTTGCAATTGCACCCAATGTAAAAAGGCCTTAAGAATATGTTTTTAGTTATTGAGGTTATTATATTTTTATACATTGTGTTAGGTCGTAACAAAAATGAAAGTTGATGACGGTTCCAAAAAACCAAAACGCTGGAGCTAACATAGGGCAAAAAAATGGGTTATGTATGATGAAAAATAATTATTAAAAAGAGTTCATAATTTTATAGGTGCCGGTTATGTACCTTATATGGGGTAATTGATATCAGAGGCATCTTCTCGTTGCACCTAAAACACACAAAGATTAATTCATAAATCAAGATTATATCAGGTTTTTCAGTCGGAAAAAAATACTAATGGCGTTACAGA
Organism: Polydrusus cervinus; assembly: GCA_935413205.1. Lineage (NCBI taxonomy): Eukaryota > Metazoa > Arthropoda > Insecta > Coleoptera > Curculionidae > Polydrusus > Polydrusus cervinus. Next base: position 3,274,477 of record OW284514.1, read on the forward strand.
ATCTCGGATAAGATTTTCTGGTGCCTTAATAAAGTTGCAGACGATAGATTAGAATTTTAAATATGAACGTGATCGAAATTGGAAATAAGGATCGTGTTTTTTGTCTATTTCGATGTGAAAATATCTATGCTTATTCACTATCATGGAATTCCAGGCGATATCTAAAAATTAATTTCTAGGGATTTTTGACGTTTACAATAGAATCTCCCCCCCCCCCCCCCCCCTATATGTCTAAATTCAACTATCATTGAGATTAAAATATGGCATTTTTAGACTTTGGCAGCATTGGAAAGGCGCATCTTATAGAGAAACCCAACGAATATTTAAGTCACTATCATAATTTGGCATTGATTTTATTGCAAAATTCTTTATTTTCATCAAGTACAGGTAGTACCACCCGGGTTTCAGTCAATTCATGGGATATGACTATATATAAAAAGAATACAAAAAATATATTATACAGAAATTAAATTATAAGTATAAGTCATCTCCTCCTGACGTTATAATTAACGGGTCGACGATCCGATCGATCAGGTGGTCAAGATTTCACATTTTCTCCTCTTCTTTAATTACATGATGGACTGATTTTCGCCAGTTCTTCCTTAATGGCTTGATTAAACAGTAGCTTAACGTCTTTCATTTTGAATGTCGTCTGGTGTCTTGCCACAAATCCTTTAACTTGCGCCTATATAAGTTCTATAGGATTTAGTTCGGGTTTGTTCGATATGGCGGTGTGCGCAGCACAGTTACGCTATGTTTTTCAGCTATATCTTCCACGGCATATTTCATAAAACGATGTTTGCGTAAATTTGCTATAGCTAATAGTTCCTTCTTTATCAAATTATCTTCTTTTTTTTTTTTGGTTAGTTATCATAAATAATTTAATGCACAAAATTTACCTCCGCCTATGGCCGACGTCGAAATTAACCCGAACTGGACGGAATTTCTCAATTTATTACTCTAAACCTTTCTGAAATAAACTATAGTTTAGATGCTATGGAACCCTGGGCTGGCCACCCTGTATGTTATACGTCGTATAAATAAATTACAAATTTAGAATAGGTTTTATTATTCTTGTATAAATCACAGCCAATAGTTTGATTTAAGAACGTTTAAATCTCCGTTTAAACTTGATTGTAAGCAACTACAAATATTTTTGCAAATGTTTTTTGAGTACCCTTATAAGATGGAATCCAAGACACGTAAATTCTGGTATGTTTACTTTCTATAACACAATTCACAACGTGACGTTTGGATAAATTACGGGTTACTAAAAAACTGGGGAAATTATGAGGTCTCGATATCAGCTCATCGATGACAAATTACCGCTGTCATCTGTCGGAAAACTAAAGAATTGATTGAGCAGACTATATTAATTTTTTAACGTTGCGGTTTTCGGTATACATGCGAACAATTGGAGTTCCTGAGTCATGATTCCAAGATAATTGGCTTTCAGATATTCGCTGGCGCTCGCTTTCAACCAAATGTTTCCAACTGATTATATAACGAACCCCTGATGTCAATTTTTATAAAGACTTTGTTAATTCACTTTTCGTAACTGGTTAAGAAATGTAAGATGTTTCAGAATTTCTTATGGTGTAAAATTGGACCACCTAGCAGGGAAATATGTGAATGCACTTGACTGCAGAAACTTCAGCGAAGTGATTAAAAAACGCTGTGGTCGCGGTAATAAACATACTTTTAATGACCATCTTTTTCTTAAGATGATGACTCCATGAAAGTTGAAGGGATACTGGCTTATTTGCCGACCGCGTTAAAATTGCGGGTGTTTTTGGCCAGAATTACATAAAACCTAACCGAATTATTGATTTTTTTTTCACCAATAAAGAGGTTGTATTTATGTAGGTATGGGAAGGTTATTTTCACGCAGAAAAAAAATTGGAAGAAAAAGATTTAAACCAATCAATACTCTAGAAATAATTACTATAGTCTATTTCAGAAAGGTGTAGAGTAATAAAAGCTCTTTAGGTATACAAAGACACTACAAAGTGACCCAACAAATGTCATAATGTGGCATTGATTTCATTGCAAAATTCTTTATTTTCATAAGTGCAGGTAGTAGCACCCGGGTTTGGGTCAATTTATGGGTTTTGCCTATTGTTTATCCATTCACAAACACTGAAAATGGCATGCATTATGTACATACATACAGGTACACTTATTTTTTATTAAAAAAAATACAAAATACAAAAAATACATTATACAGAAATTAAATTATAAAGTCATAATATTTTTCATCATCTGGGGAACTGTCATATCCTCTTGACGTTATAATTAACGGGTCGACGGATTGATCGATCAAGTGGTCAAGAATGGACTGCTTTTCGCCAGTTCTCTGGTATAGGATTTAGTCCGCAATGATATGGCGGTGTGCGCAGCACAGTTACACTATGTTTTTCAGCTATATCTTCCACGGCATATTTCATAAAACGATGTTTGTGTTAATTTGCTATAGCTAATAGTTCATTCTTTATCAAATTATCTTCTTTTTTTTTGGTTAGTTATCATAAATAATTTAATGCACAAAATTCACCTACGCCTATGGCCGACACCGAAATTGAACCGAACTGGACGGGATTTATCATTTTATTAATCGGCACCTTTCTGAAATAGACTAAAGTTGACTGTATTATATAAAATATTGAAAATTATTTTTTTTTATAAAAATAAATTTCAACACTCCTTAATTAAACAAATTTTAGAAATCCACTTATAAACATGGCCAGCATTGGGGCCAAGAGAACGGAATGTTTTGGGTCAAGTTTAATATAAATAGATAGAATTTCCCAGGGCGCTGGTCCCCTTGGGGAATAAGTTCGAAATATTGGTTTTAATTAAATATTTCAATTTTCACTGTACCGGTCAACTAAGAATGACCGCCGACCATATCTCAGAAACTAGTATCGTACAGCATCTGGGTAAATTTTTTTATGAAAAAAATGCCCAAGAGAAAATGCTGGAAATTATTTTTAAGTTCCGCATTTTGCCGCAAGAGGGCGTAATTAAAAAGTAAATTTTAAAATTTTACATATCTCCGAAAACTCCACTTTAAGGTATATCTTTGAAACACCATTAAAAACCTTGGACAATTATGCATCATTTTGGTCTGATGCTCATTGGCGTACCGACTTTAATAAAAGGGGGGGGGGGGAAGCTGTTGAAAGTGTAATCAGTTAAATCGCTGCAACTTATAAACGGCTTATCCGATTTTAGCCAACTAAAGACTGTTTGGAAGAGAAATGTATGCACTTTCACCAATCCTAATTAGTTGTCCATAATAGTTCTCAAAAAAAAAATGCTAGAGGGCGCAATTTGCAATAATAACACATTTTTTGATTTTACTCCAAAACAATAAATCATACGGTATAATTATGATACCATAATCGAGAAGTAGATCAAATTTGCTAGAAAAAATATTAAAACCGCAGCTCGATTTCTCCGTTCGTTTCAGAGTTATCGCCAATAGAATAATTTTTAAAACTAAGCGATTATATATTTCTTAGAAAAAAACTGGTACGCCACTGATATTTTCCATGTGGATATTATTTCTGACTAGCCTGGTCAATTCTGCATAAAAATGGTCTCTTGCATTTTTATCCTAAGGCACACCGTTCTTAACTAAAATAATTAAATTAAATTAGTTTCATGCATGCCTATTAAGTGAAGGTGGTCATTTCCACCAATTTTTATAACACAAAATTTTGCATTATAAATGTTAATAATAATAATAATATTAGAGGTGTGCCTGAGAAGAAAAACGATTTTTATGCAGAATTGAACAGGCTAATTAGAAATATTATTCACATGGAAAAATATCAGTGGCGTACCACTTTTTTTCTAAAACAATATATAATCGCTTAGTTTTAAAAATTATTCTATTGGCGATAACGCTGAAATGAACGGAGATATCGAGCTCGAGAATTAGAACTCAAAGTCTTCCAAAAATTAAAGCATTAATTTCAGTTTGACTAGATTCTGATTATTTTGGTGTTCTTTTAGTGTCGTGTGTATTTTGGTTTGTCCTAAATTATTAATAATTTGGACAGAAGTATGGTTTTCCTTTTATCCCAATCCCAATTGTTGTCAATATTTTCTTGCTATTAAATTAAGGTTTATATTGAAGTATTTCTCTTAAAAATTAAAACTCTAAAACCAACAGTATTACTGCAGGCAGGACTTATAATCCGCCTCAAGTGTCCTGATTAACCGGTTGCACTTTTTTTTAATAAAAGTCATTTAATGATCCCTTTTAATACCACATTACAGGTATATTACAGTTTGTTAAAAATATTTTTAAGAGCATCCGACCCATATTTCTAAATTCTTCTCCAAGGTTACCAGCCTCATGCGATACATGATACAGAAGTTTGAGACTGATGGCAATTTTATTTCCGTTTATAGAAATATTTAAAAATATATATAATTGTAAGATTTTTGTTTTTTTTATGATGAAAATTGTTGTTTTCACAGCCTTTTGTTGGTTTTGCTGGTATTACATTACAGACAAGAAATGCATCTTAATCTGTACTGTTTAGAAACGTCCATACTTATATGGCAAGTTTGGAGAATAACTTTTCTGAATTTGTTTGTATAAATAACCTGAAAGCCAAGTTTTTCGAAGTTGGGCTTGAAATTTTTCGTCATAACTCCCTCCACCGATATTATGATCGAAATGATGTCTACTTTTTCTAGCTTCCATATAAATTCCTTCCATTTATCGCCAAATTTGAGTAGTTGGTCTCCGAGAGGTTGTGTGTTAGTGGGCAACCTATATCGATAATGAAAGCTTACTCGGTATTCTTTTCGATGTGAAGAATATCCGGACGCTTGTGGTCTACTGTTCTGTCCGTTATTATTGGCCTGTACCAATATAAGAGATATTCAAGGGATTCAAGGACTGGTTCGGGCGAGTATTGATAGTATGGTGAATGGAGGTTTTCTTTTATGCCTAGTTCTTGAGCCAGTTCTTTGTGGATGATCGTTGCCACCTCGGATGCATTCCCACCTATATACTATACACTATTATTATTATGACTTAGCCTTACGGCTTCGCACTCCCTCGCAGGGGAACATTCACTTATCCCAGATATCTTAGATATCAAAAGGATTAAGCTCTGTGGGGGCCCTTTCCCTGTTATCGGGCCCACGGCGACGATCGTCCTTGTTGGATCCCACAAATTTTCTGACGGTTCGGGCTGTGGAGAGTAGTACTGCCTTCTGTAGAACCTTGTAAAGATGGTCGTTAAGTCCTAGTTCTTTGATGTTTTTCAGGAGGCTTTTTGGGACCACCCCAGTTGATGACATAATTGGCACTGTTCTGACGGTATTCATCTGCCATTGTCTCTGTAGACGTCCTTCAAGTTCTCGATATTTTGCGATTTTTTCCGCGTTCTTCAGATTCAAGTTATTATATATTATAATAACAATCTTAGTTTTTTATTCTCTATCCAAAGAAACCAACCTCCGATTTACCATGTTAAACCGTTAAAACCGGTTTTTTGGTTTAACATGGTAAATCGGAGGTTGGTTTCTTTGGATAGAGAATAAAAAAGATAAGGTGGTGAAACCTATTTTTCTCTAAGATGAACCGTTCCAATGTTACAGCCTGTCAAAGTCAAAAAATGCCATATTTTAAACGTCAATATCTCAAAAACTATTGAATTTAGACACATGACATTTACAACATAAAAGCGTAAAATTTTGTGGGGAATCAGAAAATAATACAATTTATAGGGTGTTCGATTAAAAAAAAATTGTCAAAGACGTGACGACAGTTCTATGAGACACTCTGTATAATATTTTTTTATATCAAAAAATGCACAATTAAAGATAAAAATGTACGGGTCCGAGCGTTTTTCCTAGATCTTTTTCCTTTAATTGATATTAATTTTATGCGGGACTTTTGGGAGACCCAGTATATGGCTCATTAAAAGAAAATTGAAATCATACAAAACTCGCTCATGTATATTTTGTATAAATATTGCCAGTTAAAAATCGACATTTTTGCAATTAAGTACCGGGTAAATGTGTCATTTACTATAATAATTGTTGAAAATTCAGTAAACTGGTTAGGTTTGTTTTATTTAAAAACAGTTGAATTTGGGTTATAGGACATCCGACATAAAATGTGCTTAGAATTTTCAGTAGAATCCCGAAATGCAATAACATACAGGATGTCCCATTAAAAAAAATAAACTTAACAGCCGTCTAGTTTCCTTGAAGCAACTTGAATATTGTTCGGAAATTTTAAAAAATTCAAGAAAATAAAATAAACGTGACCTAGCCGTTTTTTTGTTCCGGTGCTTTATTTTTATTTGTTATGGACATAATTCTCATGAAGCTAGAACCGTAAGGAAGAATATTGGTGGGACGTTCTTAATAAGAAAATTCCAAAATTATATCTTACCTTACTAAAGCTGCAGTTGAAGCGTCACAATTTCGCAGAACTCTCACTACATTGTAGCAAATATATTGGCAAAAATACGCAGTCTGACTTTCCACTTGGAAACGTTTAATCTATTGCCAACATTTTTAATTCATAGACACAACAATTTATTTATTGGCTTTCGCGCTTAAAATAAGTTGGAATTACTGGAAATCTCGTGTAGCGTATGTATTTGATTTTGGACGGAGCTCGTCGCGAATTGATATTAAATATCACCGAATATTTCCCTCGTGTACTAAAAACCCCATAAAAAGTGTGTTCTATCGCAAAATTACAGTGAATATTTTTTGACAGTTCCAACAGCCAATTAAATTTTGTTATTTTTTGTGAAGTTACAAAAATCACCCAATCAAATCAACATTAAACATTAGTTTTCAATCAACATCAATTATTATGCTATCAAGACTTTGACTTATATTCAGGAGCGTATCCAGGGGGGCACGAAGTGCCTTCGCTCCCACCCCCTGAGCCTTACCAAATACGTGATTTACAAAAAAAAAACAAGCAAATTATATTGAGTGTTTTTATTAGGAATTTAATGCAATTATTATTTCTAATTAGAATTTTTTACAGATTAAAACATTTTAAACTAAAATTTCGTATGTTTTTCTAATTGTTGAAATAATTTATCTCTTCACCTTGAATTTGGGAACCCTACTCCCACTTACTTTAAAAAGAAACGTAAAATGTATTAACCATAAGTGATTTTATATTCAAATGAACCTGGATATAATCTATCATAATAACTTGTCATTAAAATTTGAAAATCATACCCTAAGCTACTTGATAATTGATTTATAATTTTATTATGAACTTTTAGCCAATAAAGAAACTATAAAATAACAGCCTATCTCTCAAAGTACCAATTATTTATGTAAAATCTTCATTATTTACTGACAAAATGGTATTTATAGAGGAGGACAAGACAATTTAGCCGAAGGCTAGAATTTATTAACTTCTTTAGGCCAGGTCCTTTCTATCATAAAATTAATTTACATATATCGTGAAAATATCATCCGATTAAACCATAGATTAAAGCCCTGCATGAGCCGGAATTTTACGACATTACCCGGCCCCCGCCGGAATTTTGCAACGCGGCCCCGGAAAGTCCGTCAGGCCCGGAATGTCCGTCAGGCCCTGCAGGCAAGGAAGGTCCGGCATAAACTTTATCCGCGTGAATTATAGCCACCATTATATGCTTGTTGTATATTATACTATTTTATAAAAATAACTTTCAACATATAAAGGTGGCCAGGATTCGGACCAAGAGAACGCAATGTTTTTGGTCTAAGTTAATAGATAAATGTGGATATATTTTCGCATGAAGCTGCTTACCTTGGAGAATAATTTAGAAATATTGGTTTTTAAATTAAATGTTATTATTTAACAGTCTGTTGTCACGTAAAAGGTAAATAGGTTCTGTTAACCATTACCTACAGGAAAAAAGGTAACCATAAGATAGATATTCTAATCCTTAAACGAACTAATGGAAACATAATAATGGGTAGGTTGGTGTCAATTTAGTGATAAAAATACAGTTATCAGTTTAGTGAAAGTAAGAATAATGGCTAAATTGCGTAAAGTTTAAATATTATAATAGGATGGTAACATTCTTCGGTAAACACTTCCTAGGTCGTTAATAATAAAATATGATAGAATGGAACATAAACAACATGGAAATCACTGGCTAGTTTACATAATTTATAGGTGTTTGAGGGATACAGGGTGTTATTAGGGGATTTAACGTCTTATAAACACAATATACGCGAGGTATTTAATCCTGTGAATAATGTACCTTAAAAAGAAGTATGGATAAACCATTGTCTTAACCGCGGTTGTGGCTCAGAGGTAGAGCTACTGGCATTCGACCGCGGCGACCCGGGTTCGATTCCCGGAGTGGGCATACGTACAATAAAAAAAGTATGTCCGAAATTTAGTGGATTTAAGAATGCAGGAAAGAGTGTAAAAGGTATCATCTCCTAACCCACCCCATTCACGCCGGTAACCAGGCCGGATGAGATCGGACATCTCGTGGGGTGCGGAAGAAGGTACACACTCCCCAATCGGTAGGTCATGCAATGGCAATAAACCAAGGGTTGATAGCCCTTGGGGGGTGTCACATGACTGAGGATCGTGGTTCGGAACCCACGTTAAACTGTAGGTCCCCTCGGGAATGGCCCTGGCAGCGAACGAAAAGAAAAAAAGCCTAATTCGAAAAAAGGGCAGAACGGCAACCATTGTCTTCTATAGTATATCTAAGTGGATCCCACCCTTAACTCAGGCCCGAAACTTCGTTTCACAAAACCTTTTTTATTTGTTTAATCCTGTACGTACAGCAAAGAAAAAGTGATTGGATGCCACGCCCAAAAAAACCTTGTTTTGACCTATCAAAAAATTTTCAAAATAAAAATATATACCTATACAGGGTGATTCCTAAGTTGATACTTCTTTGTTAGCTGTATATAGAAGGCACTCAAATAAACAACATTTTCAAATACCTTTTTTCAAAAAACTTAAAAATAGGCAAGATACAGAAGTAAAAAATCTAAGTGCGGGCCTGGTCATCAAAACGGACCCTGCTATACATTATGTTGTTTGTCTTATTAGTCATGCAATTTACAGGTCAGTGGTGAGTTATTTGTTACTACGGTGCGGTGTGTTTTTCTGAAAAAAGTTAAATTTTAAACTGGTGACAAGTTGTTTTTAATTGTTCCTAGGTTTGTGATACTCAAGGAACATTTTTTTTTTTAATTTTAAGATATATTTTCAATAGGTTCTAGTTCAGGATGTTAGTGCTGAATATGATAAATTCGATTATAGTGATATGCTCATTGCGGAGGTATGAAGCCAAAAGATTCAAGTCAAAAAAGTAATGATAATACGTAAGGGTAACAGTATTTTGTATAGCTTCCGGCTAGAAAAGACCTTGTACGAAAAAACGCAAATAAAAATCACCCATAATTTTATTACACAATAAACTTACATAACTTAAACGTACATTTTTCATTACATCTAACAATTTTGTAACAAAATTATTTATTATGACTATATTAGAAGTCATTAATTTAACCAATAAAATGTTTGTTTTATAAACAAACATACATCAACCAGTACAAACAGATTAAATTCAAACGGTGGCACATTTTATTTATGTTTATAAATAAATAATGGGTGCAGTCACTATAATTTTTTATTAATAGTGACTTTTTGCTGCGAATTACCGGAACGGAAAATATTTTATAAGTATGAGGAAAATTTCATTATTGTCCGTATACATATAAGTCTAAATAAAAATCAGCATACTTTGAAGGAAATCAAAACGTTTACACGGTTGTAAATAAGGAATTTGTGATTTTATCGTACTAAAATTTACGATAACTTCCAGCAAAAGTCTCTACTATTTTACTGAAGAATTTTAAATATTTTCGTTTGTGTACAGTAAATCAAAATAAGGAAATGCTTCATCTCAAAGCCTCCTTTATCTTTCAGCAATTAACAAATAAACAAGATGTGTTAATGATATCTTTAAACATTAGAGATTGGTTGCCTACTATTTTATTAAAATAAAAATGTTATAAACCCCGATAAAGAGGTTTTAATTTAAGAGCCGTCCATAACAGCGTAAAACGCGGAATCGTTGTCTAATTGAAAATTTAATACAAAAATTTTACTAAAGGATTCACAAGAACTTCTAGTTTGGCGGATATATTTTTTTTTAATTGAAAATGTATTTTAAAGTGTTAATTATACAGGTTTAACTTATATCATCCACTATGCAGAACATAAAAATAGAAATTATTATAAATATTTTGACTATTCAGGTTAATTTCTTATTTTCCATTAAAATTACAAACGATGCCCCCATATTATCTTAAAATCTCCACTGACGCCGCGCCACTTAATTTTCGTTAAATTCGTTTTTATAATTTTTAATATAAAGAATACATTTTATTGTCATCGCCAGATACAGGTACAACATGCGCGATGTGGGGGAAATGCATTATTTGTTCGTGATGACTCATCGGCTATTTTTGAGGGCACTTCAGAGCAAATAGTAAAAGCGTGAAGCTTAGTAAAATTTTTGTAATAAATTTTCAATTAGACAAGCAAGGAGATGATGCCGCGTTTCACGTTGGTATGAAAGGCTCTTAATATAAAAAAAACACTTTTCATAAAAATCTTCAAAATGTCATAACCTTCGTTTTTTAAAAAATCTTTTCTCAACCTCCGACTCAATAATTTAGGCACTACCTCCAAAAAATGTTACCACCATGTTTTATACCATATGCGTACTAACCATGTACCATTGCGCCAAAAAAAAAACTGGGACAGCAAAATTGTTGTTGTAGAGTAGATCCTTGACTATAAGGAATATGTAAAATCTATTGAGAAAAAGTTATCATTGTTGTTATAATAGTTGTCATGGAAGTGAAAAGGTTTAACAATACCACATTTTTAGAAATACGAGGAAATATAAAAATACGCATATTGTGTTTTAAAATGTAACAAAAATAAAACAAAATTATTTAATATTATGTTCCAATAAATTTTAATTTCAATCATATTTAAACCTTAATATAATAACATATTTTTAATATTTGGTAGTTGCACCATTATTATCGATTAGGTAATGCTTGTAAACGTCGTGGCATACTTAATACTAGGTTTCTCGTATACTCTTGCGTTATTGCATTCCATGCTTGCATTATCCTTTGGCTTAATTCATCCCGAGTTCTACGCTGGAAGTTGTTTTTATACATAAATTTTGTCATCTCACCCCAAACGTTTTCAATTGGGTTGATATCCGGACTTTTCTAGGGCCAAGGCAGAATACGAATTTGATTTTCTTTTCTTTCTTGTTGAAATATAAAACCTTGGCCATGTACTGCGTCGACAGATGGTATCATAACTTGGTTTAGTATGTTGCAATATAATGGTGCATTGAACCTCCCATGCACTATTTGGCAAACTCCTGGGCCCCTTGCACTAATCCAGCCCTAAATGTTTATAGAAGCGTCCACTTTGATTAGTCTTATTTGTATATCTTCCATCGTATCTTGTACCAGAAGGCCTATAAACGCGGATTTTTTCCATTATTGCATGATTGAAAGGTTTTTTCATCGGAAAATATTACGGTTTTCCATATATTACCTTGACTTATATATTCATAAGCAAATGGTACTCTGCTCTGTTCGTTTGCTTCGGTCAAAAATATTTTATTGGCAGCACAACAACTTTTTATATCTGAACTACGAATTCTTCTACTTGCTGTATAAGCCGAACTAGGAAAATGTGTTTCTTCTTTAGCTTTTATTGCTGTTTCGAAGGGATGATCTTTTAGAAAATTAATTAATTCTATATCTTGGCCGTCAGTCGAAATTTTGGGATGACTAGAACCTGCTTTACTTACAATACTTCAATATTCTGCAATTTTGGGCTTAGCCAACAACACGGTATTTTTGCTAATCCCTAATTCATCTGCGATGTTTCTTATTTGATGCCAATCTCTCAATCAAGTGTAAATGATCCCTTTTTGCTCGGTGGTTAACGATTTCAAAAAATATTTCTTTTGACACGCCACTGTCAGTCACAAAATTAAATTAAATTGACAACTTCAAAAAAAAAAAGCTAATAGTCTGGGAGATTAAACTACATTTTGCTGTCCCAGTTTTTTTTGGGCGCAATGGTACCTACACATATGATAAATTTGCCCTATAACCACACGTAACTTCTTCTTACACCGTATAACAAGAGTTTCCTTCAATAACATGCTTCACTAATAAAGTCTCTTCATTTTCATTATCATTTCCACATTAAGGTTATCACCTCGTCACTTTGAATTTTTGAAAAATAACAACAGTTATCCCAACTTCATCTATATAACTTGGTAGTATGTTTTTCTCTCCGACTTCTATGGAAGTTTTTCAACATTTTTCTTTATTTAATTAATTCCTTCAAAAAACTTGGTAATTTTTTCAATGTAAATTATTCTCCTGAAGATGAACGTTTATACGTTCGAAACATGTAGAGAGTAAAATAAATATTTTCTTCGAAATATATCCTAGTGAAGGAGTATTATTTCTCCCCATTTAACTTGCAACTTCACTTTAAGTACGGACTACTTCTTCAAAATAATATAATATTTTATTATGTATGTATGTAGATTCCTACCTAAATCAGAAAACAAATTGGAAGCAATAATAACAAAATAAGTCATTGCAAAATCCACTCATTACCTGTGTATGCAATATTATTTTCTATCTTGATTAATGAAATCCACGCATTTTTAAGAAAATATCAAGGTGTGTTAGTTTGTAGGTTTTAAGTGGATATTTTGTCCATTGCATCTTTAGCTTCAATTCTAAATTGAGCAATTTCTTTGCTGATACAGTGGGCGAATTGTTTTGTTGAATAATGACTTAATTTTTTTTTGTTCAGTAATAAAAACGGACTATTACAAAAGGCATTTATTTTTATCAATAATCAAAATAAAGAAAAATGTGGGTCTGGTTGAAGGTGGCGTGAATGGATTGGGTCCCAGGCTCACAGGCATACTTAAATTGCCTTTAGATTAGTTTAAATCTATACAAGAGGCGGCTCGTGATAAAGTATATATCGTATATCGTCGGAAAAATTCGAAATGTGTTAAATTTGAAAAGACAATGTTGCAGAATTTAGTAAGGCGCAACTTTTTTCTAATTTAACCATCTCTGTATCTTCTATGGTTTACGAGATCCCTGTAGAGTCCATTCTTATCTGGGAAACCCTGTACTTCTATAAACATGAATTCGCATGGAGCTGGTAACTTTGGAGAAGAATTTATAATAATTGGTTTGATGCTCTTAAACCTAGTGTTTGTACGGTTAGTAATTAAATTGTGTTCTAATTGTTAAAGTTTTGAGATGTGGATCGGTCCAGTTCAAGGCGTTACAATGGCGAATAACGAAAAAAAAGTAAAAAAAAGCTATTTTTCTAATTATAAAAAAATAAAGACTCAGTTTTTTTTGAATTTCTACTTTTGCAGACCCGTCCAATGTCCATAAGGGTTCCATCAGTTTTGTTAATTAATTAATCATGTTATAGGTATCAAACATTTTCCAGATTGTATATAAATACGCAATCGTGCATAAATAAGTCAAAAAATGACTTGACCCTGTCAGTGTTTTTGTAAACTATAATAATACTTATGTTTATGACACGTTATGCATGCCTGGGCGAAATCTGCAGGAATGCAGTTCGTTCTTGGAGACAGACTGACAAACAAACTAATTGGGTTGAAAAGCATTAAAGGTTTTGGTTTTTGACCTGTAAAGTATGCGCTACAAATATAACGTTATTGTTTACATTTCCATCTTTTGTAAAAAAACCTTCGGAAAATTATAATTAAAAAAATGATTACTTTATTTGATACCTGTATTGATAACCATACACCATCAGTCGGAATGACAGCCTTGATAAACGAATGACAGTAATACTGATGATGTAAACAGGGAAAATTTCAAGGAATGATGGTCGGACTGGTGTAAATTATCATACGAAAAAACACTAATGCGAGAATGACGAAGGATTGATATCATTCAGGACTCTCAGTCCGACTGATAGTGTACAGTCTGTTTAGAAAATATAAAGATTTAACAAACTATCGCTTCTTGGTCACGAAAAGGCGGCTTTTTTGTTGGAGTTTTTATACAGAAGACAGAAACGTAAACAATTTGTAGCGCGTCTTTACTAGTCTACAGCCAGCTGTAAGCTGTTTGTCGATCCCAGTGAAATATTAAGCACACGTTTCATCGCCTGTCAATATCTTTTTAAAAATGTCAGAGTATTTTGAAGTTCAGGGAGATTATGTTAAGGCTCTACCACGCGCAAATTTAGAGGATGAAAAACACCGTTTCGCTACTGCAGGATTCTGCAAAGGCTATTTGAAATATTTGTCGGGACAATTTAAAATTTAATAAAGGAATGTTTGTATTTCTAAGGTACAAAGCCCTTTTTTGAAAAAAATAAGAATATGTATAAGAAAATGCCCACTAAAAGTGCATATTTTTAGGCACTTTGCCAAGGTTAATATCGTAGCTGAGAATTTTTTTTTCAAAAAAATAGCCATGTACCTTAGAACTTCCATGTCTTATCTTTAAGACTTCAAAAATTGAGACAAAACAATGTCGTAATAAGTCCGTTATCTTGCAGCGCGCAACTCATGTTTTGGGTAAATTTTGTTGTCATGTTATAGAAGTTGCCTATATACAGCTGAATTTATTCTCGGCTGACGTGAAACAATTTACATCCAGAGAGAATAATGATACACTGAAAAAAGTTATAGGTGGTCGAACAAGAAGTGTTTTCGGGGGTAATTTTGAGCTAAATTTTATGTTTTCCTTTTTGGATTGTCTGTGCCAATAACAGAATATCTAAGCGTTAATATTAAAAAGACGTAACTAGTAGTTGTGCTATTAACTCCGGGTTACCATACATTTTTCGGCTTAGACCGGGATGGTTTATAATGCGCCGCAGGGCAAAATGTTCAAGGCGCGTTCACCATTTTGTCAAAACTGGTGTTTAAGCTTTCAAAATTTCTTATTCATGTTAGGTAAGGATAAGAATTGAACGAAATCCAGTCGATTTGTTGCAATCAAAAATGGGCTATATTGAATTTTTTGTTTCGTTTTTTATCGAAATGGGTTATTCTCTTGATAGTGAACAAAATATACTAAGGTAAATAGCTATTAGGTAATAGGTATTAGAGGCCCAAACTGGGTCACCGGGAACTTACGACAAATCTAAGGATGTATGGTAACCCTGGTATATTAACTCTTAAATCTAAAATTAAAGTTTAATTTGTCTTGGTAAAGGGTGATAGGTGCAATAAAATAAAGCCATTTATGAAGGTTCTTAGTGAGTAAAGAAACCAACTGTGGTATAATGAATCTATTTCTATTCGATTGTTTTTATATTTTATGCTTATTATACAGGCTCTATATATTGTTTATATAGTGAGCTTCTGTCTAAACCTGTTAAAATATAAATTAATTTTAAAGGTGAAATGTGTTTATTATTTTATCCATGGTTTAACGATTTAAAAGTAGTTGTCAGGCACGAATTTGGCGTTGGTCACATGACATTTATCTGTTCATGTTATTGGCTCGCAGCTACAATTTGGTGCAGCGAGACTACTGTATAGTGACAATGCTTCTAAGAAGCTAGGTAGGTAATAAATAAAAATTGGACAGTATGCCACGCAGAGTAATAAAATACAATTTTTTGTTAGGCATGGGCGTCCATAAAGAGGGCAGTTGCCCCTGTCTCTTGACCAAGGGGGAGAGGGGGGGGGGGGGTAAATATACTTTTTCCTAACTTTTGTTAGGGGGAGTTTATGAAACGACTGCGACATTTTTTTTTGTAGGAATCACTTTTGATAGAAGTTCTTGAAAACGCAAAGTTTTGTTTCTTTTGTAGCCACTTTTGAACGGTGGAGAAAGTGTAGAAAAGGCTGCGAAGTATTTTATTTTATAGAATTAACTTTTGAGAACTTACATGTTTTTTTGGCTACCCCCCTATCACTTTATGTTTATAAGAAACATTAATACCGTGATTTTGTATCGGATTGGCGCGACGATACGGTACTACCTCCTGTTGTTTCTGTGTTACTAAAAAAAAATCTAGGTACTTACTTTTTTTTCTTTTGAGGGTGCAGCGCAACTAATCGTCAAAAACGTACCACTTTTAAAAAAAATTAATTATAATGGCACGGAACGCGACGGACAAAATACTGCGCGAGTTAGTAACCACAGTCAACAAATCCTGGAACCAGCGGGACTTATCTTTTGTTTTATAAATAAACATGGTAAAAAATTTGTAATATAAGAAAATTTTGATTGAAAAACTATTGACCTTACGAAGTATTTGATAACCAATACTGAAAACCTTCAGTTTCAGGGTAGGCCTGTGCCTATAGAATACTCTATATATTACTACATTTTTGCATTCTACGCAAGAATATAGGCATATCTTGTATACCATGTCCTATACCTATGTCTAAGCGTTTTAGATATTTTTAATAGATTTTTTATAATATTTTGATGACTATTAATACAGGTTGTTTAAACAATACGATTAAAAATTAAATTGAAAAACTGCAAAAAGACTAGATTTTCAAATGGAAATACACAAATTTTATAATTATTTCTTATTTAGCATTAATAATAAGGGTAAGTTTGTATATTCCTAAAATTTTAGTTTTAGAAACATTGCCAACTTAATATTTTTATATGGCGATTTTGCTGCAGATTTTAAGATTAGTTACTTTTAGTTGGCTATAACGGCGTTGAAAAACAATCAAATGCGAGAAAAATTTATGAAGCTGTCACTTACTATTTAAACATCATTAATTATCATGCCTGTGCGCTTAAATTGTACATACAAACGAAGATTATTTAAATTTATTTATTATTTATGGAGAATGTGTTAAAGTTATATCAAGAACATGGGACACATTTGCCAGTCGATATCCGCAAAACAGAAGCCATCACAATGTGATTATTAATAATGTTCAACATTTTTGGGATATACAAACTTACCCTTTTTTAATGCTAAACTAAAAGTAATTATAAAATTTGGGTGTTTCCCTTTGAAAATTTAGACTTCTTGCAGTTTTTTCAATCTTATTGTTTAAAAACCCTAAATTAATAGTTATCAAAATATTATAAAAAATCTAATAAAGCAGGTCCTTTATAACAAGGAATCCCGCTTAAATTAAATAAATATAAGGCTTCTTTATAGAAAAAATTGATAATTATTTTAAGGCTTGCAAACGTCATTCTTAACAGAAAAATTCAAATATGTCAAAAACGCTTAGATATTTATAGGTATAGGCATACAGGGTAGGGACTTTAACTGGAATAAATTCGATATTATTAAACCTGCTGAAGTTGCGCCTACAAAATTTGGTATGTGGGGGTTTTAGAGCATGCGGAATTGGATTATGATGTCGGCGCAGTTGCCAGATTTCTCAGCTTTGCGCTACACGTAGTAATTTTGTTATTTTAAATAGAATGCCCTATTTATTTTTATTGCAGTGAATTGGTAGTGTCCAATTTAGTAAGATCTCAAAATTTACAAAATTCTATCTTCACTAGTTTCTGAGCTATGGCAACACTGAAGTTCCCTTTAAAAGTACCGGGACGCTTGTCTACCTCCATAGTTACTAAGTTATTGACAAGATTCAAGAAAAGTTCTTGTCTTTTCAATATGGCCTATTTAACTTAAACTTTAAAATAAAAATTCTCATGGTACTTTTTAATGGAATTACAGTATTGCCATAGCTCAGCAATTAGTGAAGATAGAATTTTGTTAATTTGGCATCTTATTAAATTGGGCACGCCCAATGCACTGCAATAAAAATAAATAGGGCATATTCCATTTAAAATATTAAAATTACTACGTGTAGCGCAAAGCTGAGAAATCTGGCAACTGCGCCGACATTATAATTCAATTCCGCATGCTTCAAAACCATACATACTAAATTTTGTAGGCGTAACCTCAGCAGTTTTAATAATATCGAATTTATTCCAATTAAAGTCCCCACCCCGTACAAAATCTGCCTAGAATCTTACGTAGAATGCAAAAATGTAATAATATATAGGATGTTCTATTTAAAATAAACACGCTGACACTAGGGTTGCCAACCCTCCCGATTTAATCGGGATGCTCCCGCTTTTTTACTTAACCTCCCGCCTCCCACGCACTTAAACAAAACTCCCGCTTTTTTCCAATAACACGACGGACGCCTAATAACTGTACAGCTGCCTTAGAGAGGGGCGACCTTTTTTTTCAGAAAGCACGTTTGATGATAGGAGGAAGAAATATAAAAGGCACGCCACAGCGTAAGGTCAACGGGGTATCGACCTTTTTTTTTTAGAAATCATCAATATAATTATTTTAAGCACCTCAAAAAAAACTTGTCCTCCAGGCACTATCCACTTCCCGCTTTTCAATTTTTAAAATCTGGCTACCCTAGCTGACACTAACTTCCGGTGTAACCGGAAATACCACCATTATGAAATTTTTTTAGTCCGGTCGTCCCCATCAGCATTACCACGATGGCAAATTTTGAAAATTTTCCTATGATAGTTTTCCATATATAGTTCGACGCAGTTCCCGGTGGAACACGAACACCCTGTTTGCAGGTGCTTTTATACCTATTATTAATTAACACTTCAAACTTTCTGCTCTACCTAATTTTATTTTTTGTAAATATTCTATAGCTTTAATAATAAAATAAGACAAAATTTAAAAGATATATCCGTATAACGATTAGGTACATTATTTTAACTAAGAATACAATAACAAGTACTTATTTTCCACAAAACAAATTTCTCGTCTCCGAAATAAAATCAACCAAAACTCATTAGCATAATAAAGAACATACCGCCTTGCATCGTGCTTTCAGTGTGTGTCGATGTTTACGGAATATTTTTCACCACGTCATAAGCTCGCTAGTATGCCCACTTCGGGTGAGACTCTCTTGCAAATATATTTCTTGCTGCACAAAGTTCCGCCTTAACAGTCTAAGCTTTAAGAATTACTGACAATGAGATTCAGAAATTTTCTGTTAATTTGATATCTATCAATGAAAATTGAATACTTGTTTGTTAAACAAACAAAAAACAATATTTTATTTAATTTATACATTTTTATAATAATTATAAAGTAGGTTTTTACAATTCATCATTAAACCTACAACTAATGATCAAATGACATTTTTCATCAATACATTGTACATTATATAGGCATAATAATTATATTTGCAC
Organism: Polydrusus cervinus; assembly: GCA_935413205.1. Classification (NCBI taxonomy): domain Eukaryota; kingdom Metazoa; phylum Arthropoda; class Insecta; order Coleoptera; family Curculionidae; genus Polydrusus; species Polydrusus cervinus. The sequence continues at coordinate 3,293,752 of OW284514.1, forward strand.
AAAACCTGTTAATTATAAGTTATTTAAAGAAACCGGCGTTTATTCATGTGATTAATAATGGATTCATTAATAAATTATGTTATTTTTTTAAACAACAAATATTGATTATTGTTCGGATATCTCCGAAAGTCATCGGATTTTTTTAAATTTCTAACCAGCAATTTTCGGGCTCGCTATATCATGATTAAAAATAAAATAAACATCGCTCACCACGCCAAAATTAATGAGTTTTTCAGAAATCATGTATTTTAGGACATCCAGGGGATTTTGTTTATATGCGCGGAACCGTAAAGTTTCCATTATTGTTTAAAAATCCAGTTGGATATAAGGTAATGGCATCATCTTGTGAGCATCATCATCCTGGGTGTTAATATTATTAATACTATTATTATAAATGAAATATTCCTGAAATTAAATCTTTTCTTTGACGTGAAGAAGATCGTTTTCTATTACAATTTAAATATTATAAAGTGATTTACCGATTATAAGTTATAAGCTATGCTATATCATTATACTTATCAGATGTGACATAATAAAACATCAAAAATTATAATTATAATTATTATAATTTGATGCGTGAGACCTCGAGTTAAAAAGGTTAATCACTAAATATGCAGATACTTTATTTAAATTTCAAACTGTCTTTCAGACCGTAATAATACCAGTAATATATGGTTAATTCGTGTTTAATTCAAATGGAATTTTCTTGGGAATACATACATAATTATTAAAGTAACATTTGGAAAATTAAGAAATTGAAGACCACCTAGGATGATATGATTTTGTGGAACTAATGAAAAGTAATTAATTTTTTTACGTCGGTATTATTAATACTCATCCTAATGATTAAGTAAGTAAACCCTTTTTTCTGCTTTCCGCTGCCACTGCTATTTTTTTTCCTTAATTTTTTCTGCATGAAAATAACTTTTCCATACAGATACGACCTTTTCATTGGTGAAAAAAAACAATAATTTGCTTGTTTTTTTTGTAATTCAGGCCAAGAAGAGCCGCAATTTAACTCGGCAAATTTTAGCGTGGTCGAATTCACTTAATTTTTATTTTCGAGTAATGTTAAATGTTATAGTCTATTTCAGAAAGGTGTAGAGTAATAAAATGGGAAATATCGTCCAGTTCGGTTCAATTTCGGTGTCGGCCATAGGCGTAGGTAAATTTTGTTTTGAAAAAAAAAAGAAAATAATTTGATAAAGAAGGAACTATTAGCTATTGCAAATTTATACAAACATCGTTTTATGGAATATGTCGTGGAAGATATAACTGAAAAACATTGTGTAACTGTGCTGCGCACACGGACATATTATTGCGAACTAAATCCTATAGAACCTATATGGGCGCATGTGAAAGGATTTGTAGCAAGACACAACACGACATTCAAAATGAAAGGCGTTAAGCTACTGTTTGATCAAGCCATTAAGGAAGTGACACCAGAGAACTGGTGAAAACCAGTCCATCATGTCATTAAAGAAGAGGAAAAAATGTGGGATCTTGACCACCTGATCGATCAGACCGTCGACCCGTTAATCATAACGATGACAGTTCCTTAGATGACGAAGAATATTAAGATTTTTTTAAATTTAATTTCAGTATAATGTATTTTTTGTATTTCGTATTTTTTTTATAATGTTTAATAAAAAATAAGTGTAGGTATGTACCTAATACTATGTGCATAATGCACGCCTTTATCGCACTATTTTTAGTGTTTGTGAATGGATATCAATAGGCAAAACCCATAAATTGACCAGGGTGGTACTACCTGGACTTGATGAAAATAAAGAATATTGCAATGAAATCAATGCCAAATTATGAAAGTGGCTTAAATATTTGTTGGGTCACTCTGTAGTCCCTTTTATTACTCTACACACTACACCTTTCTAAAATAAGTAGATTAAAATATAAATTGCCCTTCTGGAGGAATAATTTTCTCCCGATGAAACTCCTAACTATAAAATCTATTACAAGACGAACAACATTGAAACTTTCAGCTAAACTCCCAAGAAAAAAATTACAGTCACTGAAACATTTCCAAAACTCTGTTACGTATTCAAGGAAGAATTTTGTAATGTGCTCCATGAACTTAAAAGGAATAAATTTCAATAAAGCTAAGTGTCATTTATCTTCTGTCTAATATGACCAATAAAACTTTATTATTTCGCAAGCTTCATTTGTTTAAATTCGTCACAGTTCTAAGGACCATTTATAATAATTTAATGTTAAATGTAGAAAGTGCAAACACTTCTGTCGATTTAAAATTTCGACCTTTGAATTCTGAAACGTTTTTCAAGAATTTGACTAAAATGAAAATATTTTATTTGATAAAGTAACCGAATGTAGTAAATTTAAGACCTTAAAAAATTGACAGTGAAATCTAATTCTGAGAGATTGGACTAGAATGGTGGGACGCCAAGATGCAAGTATTACATAGTAAAAGAAAAGAAGCTTTAGTGTTCTGAAAAGGAATTATTAAGGTGAGGAAGAACTCAGTTACTTTCTCAACAACGACAACACCGGAATTGCAATCAGCAACTTTCTGGAACAAGAATATTTTAGTGTTTTATAATGCATGACTGGGACTGCCTGGTCATGTCTGTTTTAGTTTTTTATTCAAAAAAACAACTTCTGGTTTAACAGTTAAACTTGTAAAATCGGTATAACGTCAAAAAATATTTACTTTCATTAAAACTTTTTTTGGAAACCACCTATTTGCGTTATCCAGTATTTATATACAGGGTGTCCCATAACTTATGGGCCGTAGAGTAACTGGAGATACTAGACATCAAACTAAGCCGATTACGTCATATAAGTTTTTTCGGATTGTTACTCGTTCTAGAGATACAGGGTGTTGAAAGTAAAAGTTTATTCTCGAAAATAAGCCATAATTCTAAAACGGTTTAATAAATCGAATTGAAAGTTGGCAATATTATGTTTTTATGAGCAAGAAATAAGAATTTGTAGAAATTTTTAAGTTTCAAACTAGAGGGTGCTAGTTGCATACACTGGGCTTCATAAATCTATGATTTTTTTTCTTATCTGTGATATTAGGTGTTTTTCAATTATAGTTTCTTAAAGAAGGGCATTTTCTGAGTTAAAAATGTGTACTTGATTGATCTTAATATCTTTAACGGTTTTCGAGATATTTCCCTTTAAGCATCCCAAAGCATAAAAAAACATTTTTTTTATGATAAAACACCTGCACTGTAGGAAAAATCCTTTAAGGCGCTCTGGGAGCGGTGCGAGTGCGAAAAAAGCGATTAACGTTGGTCTTGAAACGTTGAAGATTGTATTCATTGGGAAACACGACCTCAGGAAGATCATTCCACAAAGATGACGTTCTCCAGATGAAAGAATTCTTGAACAATGACGTTCGAGGAGTATTAAGCTGAACAACATATGGATGAGCGGCAGTGGTTTGCCGTGTATTTCTGTTTTGCATTGCTCTAGGTGGAATCAAGTGGGCAATGTCAGTCGAACACCTGCCATGGAAATATCTGTAAAAGAGAGCCAAATCACCAACCTGTCTTCGATGCTCCAGACTATCGAGGGTCTTGGTCAGCTCGGGGTCGCCGATCAGACGAACGGCTCTCCTTTGAATGGAATCCAGTAGCCGAAGGGTGTGCTTGGGCGCAGAGCTCCAGACATGAGAGCAATATTCTAATGATGGTCGATTCTGGGCTTTGTACAGTGTCAAAAGTTGATGAGGTGTGTACAACCTTTTGGTGCGGAAAAGTACACCAAGTTTCTGTGCAGCTGTTTTGGCAATTGCGGCAACGTGATCATGCCAAGACATATTACCTCCCAGATTGACCCCCAGCAAATTAATAGACGGTGCCAGGGGAATTGCGTGTCCTGCCATGACTATATCCGGTTCTGTAATGTTAACCTTTTTGGAGAAGACTGCTGCCTGGGTTTTCTTAGCATTAAATTCGACTTGGTTACTGTCACCCCAAGCCAAAATTTCTTCCAGGTCCTTGTTGAGGCGCAATACTTCATGCTGCCTGCGAAGATGTGCGTCGGCAGCGGATGTTTGGGGAGTCAAGGTAAAAGATGAGACAAGTGTGCTGTCATCAGCAAAGCTATAAATTGGATTTTGGGTTTTCACTAAAAGGTCGTTAATATACAGTAAAAAGAGGGTAGGCGACAATATGGACCCTTGAGGAACACCGGCATTGATGGTGAAGGTGTCTGAGAGAAACCCGTCAATCGCCACTTGCAGAGAACGGTTCTTAAGGAAGCTGGTTAACCATAAACAAAATCCATTAGGCATACCGTAGGATCGCAGTTTACTTAAAAGCCCATCGTGCCAAACACGATCAAAAGCCCTAGAGATGTCCAGTGCAACAGCCCGGGATTCTCCATGATGTTCGATGGTGTTGCTCCAAAGATGGGTGACATATGCCAGAAGGTCACCTGTTGATCTGGACTTACGAAAACCGTATTGATGGTCGCTGATAATGTTAAGCCCTTCCAGATACTTTAGTAGTTGTTGGTTAATAGCTTTCTCCATTACTTTGGAAATTACTGAAAGCAATGCGACGGGTCGGTAGTTGCTTGGCAGGGTCTTTTTACCTTTCTTTGAAATGGGCTGGACACGCGCCGACTTCCAGCAGGATGGAAATATTCCTTTTTTGTAGGATAAGTTGAAAAGTCTACAAAATAGTGGTGTAAGTTCATCGGCGCATGTCTTGAGAACAATGATAGGAATTTCGTCTGGACCAGAAGCTTTATTGACGTCGAGTCCTTTAAGAATCCGTTTAACAAGACGCTGACGGAACACGATTTCAGACATTTGCGATTGAACTGAGGGAATGTTGGGTGGTGGTTTTCCCTGAAAGGCTACAGTGGAATGCGAGGAAAACAGTTCAGCAAGTAGGTTTGCTTTATCCCCGGCTGTGGTTGCTATTGTGCCGTCGGAACGTGTTAGACGTGGAATAGTTGACTTTGTAAAGTTTTGGCTGACGGCCTTAGCGACTGACCAAAAGGACCTTGATCCGTTAGGACTGGCAAGAAGTTTGTTTTTGATTCTCTCGTTATGAGCTTCTTTGCTTTGGTCTATCATTTGCTTACATTGGTTTCGGGTGGTAACAAAGATGGCGCGATTTTCAGGAGTAGGGTTTTTACGCCACTGTCGGTAAGCCAGGTTTTTATATCTGACAGCACGCTCGCAATTCTTGCTAAACCAGGGCTTGCCGTTGGAAGGGCGCTTTTTGGAGGAAGAAATAAAGGCCTCCATGCTAGTTAGAATGACGTCGGAGACCTCCTTTGCACAGACAGATGGATCATCCGAAGAAAAGCATACGCTTAGCCAGGGAAAGTTGCGAAAATGGTCCTTTAGGTCTTCCCACTTAGCTGATGTATAGTGCCAAATCTTACGGGGTTTAGAAGGTTGTTCAGAAGTAATTGGCAGCTCGCTTAGGGTTGAAATAAGTTAGTGATCGGAAGAACCCAATGGTGGTTGTACGGTGACCGTATATAGGTCTGGATTTGAAGTTAAAAAGAGATCTAAAAGACTAGCAAAATCCCCAGCTCGGTCTGGAACCCGCGTTGGTTCTTCTACGAGTTGAGTTAGACCAGAACTGATCGCAAAAGATTCGGCCTTGCTCATCGTTGGTGTTTGAGTATTTAAGCCAGTTGACATTGTGGACGTTAAAGTCGCCAAAGATTGCAACTTCGGCATTCGGATGATTGGTTTGCAAGAAGTCGATTGTGTTGGCTAGTGATGAGAAGAGGGCCCTGTAATGCATGTCACTTGGAGGACGGTAAAGGCAGCATATAAACTTAGTGATTTTTTGTGAAGATATTTTAAACCACATTACATCAAAGTCTTTCGGTTCCAGTATCTCCTCCCGTTGGCAGCAAAGATCATCTCGAATGAACAGACAGACCCCAAAGTTGCGTCTAAAACGGAAGTGAAAATCATATCCAGGATATAAATAGCTGACGGTGTTCGTTGACGCTCTGACTTTTGTCTCGGTCAGTGCAAGCACATGAGGCTTGGAAGATTGTAAGTGCTGGTGGACTGAATTGATGTTAGTATTAAGCCCTCTAATATTGCAGAAATCAATTTTGAAGTTGTTACTTTTGGGTCTGTTAGCAACTGCAGGCGCCACACCATTTCCTCATTGCGAGTTGTTGGAGGAACCCAGTAAATTATCGGAAATGGTGGATAATTCATTAATTTCGCTTGATGAAGCCACAGGACCAGCCCCCACCCGGAGATCCGATCGGGGGGCGAGTTTACCTCCGGAATATTTTGATCCTGGAGCTTCCATCATGCTTCTTTCATACGGCCCCACCCTGGAAACCGGAAACATCAGCACAGCGACGAAACGTTAACTCAAAGAGCAACTTCACGCCGCGTAAACTGATGCAATGGTATCTCACCGGGCGATGCCGGGTGGGCCAGCATCTTCCATTTCCAAGTAAATAATTAAATTAACAAAAAAAAAAGTGACAATCCGAAAAAACTTATATGACACAATCGGCTTAGTTTGATGTCTAGTATCTCCAGTTACTCTACGGCCCATAAGTTACGGGACACCCTGTATTTGAGGAATGGGAAAGTGCCGGGTAAAGTTATTTGCCAAAATGTATTTGTTATTACCTCATAGGATGCCAAATACTTAGCAAAATACATGTAAATTTGATTGTGCCTTATCATCTACATACATTTTTATTTAACCAAACCAACTCACGGCTTGTTGAAAAGTGAAAGCAAAATATAATTACTTAATTAGACACCCAATGTTGAGACACTATTTATTTACACAGGCACCTGAAGTATGAATAACACTGACTATTTACTTTGGTAAATCTTGATCATCTCGATGGCCAAGTTGGTATGAATGGTATAAATGTGGCCGCGAAGAAACTACAAGTATTTAAATACTAATTCAAACGGTTTTATTGTGTTTGCACAAAAGGAAAAATACTTCTGTCTTTCACACTTCAATTTGTTAATAGTATGAAGATTTACTTTCTAGTATTTGAAGCAGATGTTTATATTATGTAATTAATTAACGAAAATAAAAGTAGTGCCAGGCAGGGGAGGGGGGGGGGGCTGAATAGGCGTAAGTAGGACATTTTTTTTCTGAAGAAAGGGACGGTGGGGACTACATATATTTCATGATATTGTACCTAGTAAAGAAGGCGAAAAAGCGCCGCAGGCGAAAAATGTTCGAGGCCACGCCCAAAGTTCGTTTAAAATTCACCTAACTACTAACAAATTTCATCAAAATTATTAAAATTTGTTTTTGTAAATGTTTTTATTACTTTTTTTAAATTTTCCTAGCTGGCTCTTTATTAAAAAAAACATTTTTTATGAGTATTTGTGAAAAATATTGGTTGTCAATCCAAAATTTAAACATATGACATATGTAGGTATAGCTCTGACACGCGTTTTTCGGGCTCGGTTTTTCATGATTAAAAATAAAGTAATATCACTCACCACGCCAAAATTGATGATTTTTTCAGAAATCATGTCATCGTTAGGAGCATAGATCTAAAAGCAGTTTTTAGTGCAAATGATTAGGTTTTGAAATACTCCTTCTTAAATAAAGCATTGTGGTTTATCCCGCACTATTTATTTTATTATAAATTATAAATTATCACACTTCTTCCATAAAAAATGTTTCAATTAAAATGTTTACTTTAATTTTTCTCTTTAGAAATAAATACCTAATTGTTTTTTGTTTTTGTTGTAGACATTATTTTATTGGGTTATATTTTTGTTGATTTAAAATAGCTCTAAAAAAGGAAAAACGGAACAGACAAGTATATAATAGAAAATACTATAAAATATTATTCTTTTTACACATTTTCCTATAAAATTGCATCATAAATCAATAACTAAAACGATCTGCGTCCGAAACTTAATCTCTATATAAAACAGGACTTTTAGAGGGAAAAGTTTAAAAACTAAACGTGTCCTACAAGACCTTTGTAATCTAAGCCAAGAATACATTATTTAAATTAAGAGTCCAAGCGTGAGACAAAAAATTAGTTTGCAATTAGACTTTTAGACCCGAGCTCCTAGGCTAGGGAGGGGGGGGGGGGGGCTGCAGCCCGGCAGCCCCTCCCCTAAATACGACGACACTGGTGCCAGGGTAATGGAAATCAACGTAATGAAGCTGTATTTAGAGGTAAATCTTTAATTACTTAATGGCTAATTAGGCTTGCTAAATAAGACATAAATCCGAATAAGTAATATTATTTGTTTGTTGATGTCTTCTTTAACATTGCATAATATACAGAGTGGTGGGTAATGAATCATTGAGTAACTGTAGGTTCTTGACGAGTAAAAGGTTGTAGTTCATCATAGCTCGTAAAAATAAAAATCTCTTGTCATCCGCTGTTATTGAATGTCTTCAAATCGGAACATACACCGCAAAAAGATCTTATCATCATTAACATGTGTATGGTTAAATTACCAATACCGCCTGATTAGTATGGGCACAGCCGCACATATTGTTATCAGATCTGTACAGCTTTTGTTGATTTATTTTTGTTAGATACTGTAACAACATCCTTTTACTACTTTTTACAATTAGGGGCATCGTGGGTAAAATATCATTGGGTATCGCTAAGATGATTTTTTTGTATAGTGAACCAACCTAAGTAATGTAGTCAGATTTCATAATTAAAATATTAAATTTGGGGGGAATTGCGCCGAAGGCGCTCTTTCGCGACGTAGGGAAAAATTTTTGGGTGCCACACTCTTTTTTGGGTTTAAATAACCGTAAAGCTTAATCTGCGGCAATATGCCAGACTTAAAAAAACTCTTTTAACCGCTATCGCCAAAAAAATTATTGTGTCAACTTTCAGTAGGGATTTGGGGGGGGGGGGGGGGGGGGGTTAATTCAAAATTTGAAAGGTTGCACACCTGCTTGGTAGAGAAGCGATGTTGCCAAAGGCACTTATACACAAATAATAAAAGTTAAGAAAAACAAAAAAATAGATTTTTTTTATAGAATGGAAGATGCCTTGGATAACTTTCTTGTACTGGAGCGACAACCAGTCGCTAGGGAGTACGTTTTAGTTCAATTTGATGAATTAAAAACTGTTGTCTTTTAAGTCGGAAAAATTTTAAATAAAAAAGAAGATGAATTTCAAATTTCATTTTTTCGTAAAAGTAACAAGTCTGACAACTGTTTTTTCCACCCCGTAACAGAAGATATAAGTATGATCGAAGAAAAAAACATCAAAATAATACTTTCCAAATATTTAACGACTGGGAAATAAAACTAAGAGGCAACAGGCTCTAATACGTTTTGAACTAAACTTTAACTCATGCGCTTATATTTTGAAGGATTTTATTTTATTTTTCGCTTGTCGGATTTATATTTTATGTTGTCCTATCTAGCAAAATAAGTTTTTTGGATATTATAAAGTTTCGTTAGAGCTATAGGGGGGGGGGCCCTAAATCCGTCACTGCCCTTCTATTTTTTTCACAGTTCAAATGACCCACATATTAAAAGGCAAAAAGCAAAAGATTTTTAAATTAACAATAAGTAAGTCGCGACTCCAGCTTTTTGCTACAGGGGTGGCCAGGAAGGGGCAAGGAATTTGGGGGGGGGGGGCAAAATAAGCTCGTTAATAAAGCACAAGAATTGACTTTGTATATTACATCAACTACCTATATTATGTATTGGTAACATAAAGTAAGTGAATAACTTTTTCAAGAGCTTCTTAAGATTAAATTTATTTTAGGGGGTTCGAAAAAACTTTTGGGGTGGCCCGGACCACCTCTGGCCCCCCTAGCGTAGTCACTGCGCCGCCCGCTGCCAAAGAGATGCCTATGTCGCGATGCGAAGCGTATTAGTCTGGGAAAATAAGCTACAATAATTATTATAGAATAATATACGTGGCGTGTGGTGTTAGCTAAAAATTAACTGTTTTATCTTAGTCTCTCTTGGAGTCTTGGCGCTGGAAAATGTGGCGCCCCTTTCAGATTTGGCGCTACAAGCCTAGGCTTGTTCGGCTTGTACTATAATCCGCCTTTGTATTATTAACAAGACGACCAGGTGGTTTATGTTTGACGAAAGAGGAAATCATACCTGTTAACCGTTTCATTTGTTCATTGCCACGACTTAATTCGTATTTTGGTCAACAAGATCTCCCTAATACCTACAATGTATTTAAATATTGGTGATCAGTTTGAAAAAAGGACCATAAAAATGTATAAGATGCCTATAAAAACGAGCATTACAATGTTATTAAAAATAATACCATTAAAACTATTAACGTAGGTATGTATATATGTGGTTATGTGTTTACTCAATCGATATTTTTTACACATATTCACATAAATTGAGGAATCTATAGTCATATATTTTAATAACTACCAATAAAATAATATTTAATTCATCTCTGATGCAAATTGCGAAGTACCATTAACAGGATTACCAACAATTACCACAAACCCTGAAATCTTTATACTGAAAATGTTTATTATATGTGAAAGAGCATTATAATAAAAACTATTTTGTGCTAAGATCTCGAAGTCTCGCATTTTTTTATTAGACAGCGTATTTTATTTCATTATTTTCTCAGTAAATAATTGAGGAATTTAAGAACTGAAACCGAAGAAAATTTGACTTTTTCTTGCTTCAGGTGGGAAAATAAGCTACAATAATTATTACAGAATAATATACATGGCGTGTGGTGTTAGCTAAAAATTAACTGGTTCATCAAACGCCGTTCTTTTCTAACCACAGTTGAAATCGCTTAGTTTCATATCTTGTTTGGTTATCTTAGTCTCTCTTGGAGTCTTGGCGCTGGAAAATGTGGCGCCCCTTTCAGATTTGGCGCTACAAGCCTAGGCTTGTTCGGCTTGTACTATAATCCGCCCCTGTCGAGGGTCAAAACATTTAGTGAAAGGGTGAAAGGACTTACCTGTAAGTAAGGAAGATTGTTCGAAATTTCCGACGTCTCTTTCATTCCATTATAGTATTATAGATAGATGCATAATAACGGATATAATAAACATTTACTACAACTCTGCGATCGTTTTCTTGAATTCATATAATATTTTTAATGTTTTCAAGAACATTAGGTTAAAATCACGCAACGTGTCATTATCGCAGTCCATCGAAACATTGCGTGATCAATTAACTTGATTTTTTCTTTTAATTTCGGTCTGATTGAGGTGAATCTGGTAATATGGGTGGCCAGTGTAATTAAAGATGATGAGAATAGTTCGTGTGACGGATATTTAAATGAGATAAACTTGGAAAAATATCTAATAATAAGGTTTTTAAAATAAGGTATCATCCGCCAAACTAGAAGTTCTTGTGAACCCCTTAGTAAACTTTTTAATTAGACAAGCCAGGAAACAAAGCCGCGTTTCACGCTGGTATGGAAGGCTCTTAATATTCTTGTCGATGGCAGTGTTAAAGTAATAAAATAAATAAAAAAATAAATGGATTTACTGGAATTCCCATAACTGTTTATATTATTTCCTATTAAATGAAAAATGCGAAAACATATGTTATTTTTAGGAATCTTATTACCAAGGGTCAAGTCATGACATGGTGATCTTTCCATGCTGTTATATTAACAATAATATAATTATTATAAGATAAAGTAATGTTTACAATCGGAGTATATGTATGAAAATTATTAAAACCGTTACGGTTAAGGCATTAGAAACAGTTTTTCTGTTATTTTATGTATGTAAAGTTGAAGATAGATAAATTTGTACACTTAACTATTAGATAAGCCCGCCTCACACTTAGAAAGTCTGGAACGAGCAATTCACTGAAATAAAGTTAGAACTAATCCTATCACCAGGACATGACATAAAACTTGCAATAGCTGAACGGAACGTAGAAATTTTATCAAAAATTGTCCTAGTATAAGGCGGACATTAGGTACACTCTAAATGCAACTTTTTTACCTTTATTACATTTGTACAGGTTATCATGATATCTGTCAAAGTAGGTAAGTATTATCATCATCTAATTTAATTTAAAAATGCCTCATTTAGGTACTGTTAAAAAAGGTATTTGAAAATGGTGTTTATTTTAATGCCTTCTATACACAGCCAAAAAAGAAGTATCAACTTAAGAATCACCCTGTATAGACATGATGAGAAGTATACTCAAAAATAGCAAGCCAGTGGTAGTTTATTAGTGTGCTGCAATATTAAATAGTAATATACCTATATATTTTTCAGGAGTATGAAAACTAGTAGATATACAAGTTTGATTTTTAGAAAAAAAAAATCCAAAAATTCAAGACAATATAAATATGCATTTGAGGTCACGCTTGAATTATTTATACATCCGATTAGTCAAAAACGCCTAAATGTAATAAAATTATGCACCTAACACCTGTGAAAACCCACCTGGTAACAAAATGCACGCAAAATATGGAAATTACTTCCATATTTGCAAAATATTAAGCTTTACGACTGGAAATGTCATAAAGAACCATTATTAATAAATGTTAGATTATGCAAGGGAAAATGTAAGCAATATTGTCATAAATTAAAGTTAATAAATGACAAATTAGCTTTTTGACATTAATAGTTTGCTAGAATTAGAAAACGTTTCCTTTTAACAGGTTGTGGTTAGTCAACCTTAAATGGAAATTTTAATTTTTTCATTTAAAAACATACCCGTGACATTTACGAGTATTCAATATTAATTTTTTTTATCAATTGCGCACTATTTTCCATCCTAAAAACTAAATTTATAAGAAGTATAATATATGTTTATTTCAACTCAATAAAATATACTTCACGTTGAGTGGCCTATTAGAAGATCTCGGAAACAAGTTAACTTATCTTTCTAAAAATTTGATAGCAGGCATAATTCGCTTTGAGCTTTTAAAGCATAATATTTTGAGGTTTTTGTTACTTCCGGTTATACCGGAAGTTAATGCCAACTTTGCTATTTCAAATGGAACAACCTGTATATTTTAGCATTTTTGATTACCTTATTAAAATCTAAATAACTTTTGTTAATAACAATCTATTTCTATCTCTAACCGTTTTTGAGATATGAATTATAAAAGGATTTTTTTGTGTAAAAACGCTCCGAGAAGAAAGTTTAGTAACTCTGAAACTAATAAAGGTAAACATTTAAAATTTTGTAAGCTTTCAAGTAATACATAGATCTTTAGTTTAAATTACTTAGGTTTCACGTTTTTTATACAGGGAGTTCTTAAAATTGTGCCAATGTTTCCATTTAAATAAATGTGCATACGTCAATTTTTGCAAATGGGACACCCTATTTTTTAGCTTACTAACGTGTAGAGAATTAAATTTCCTATATAAATGCCTTATATGTTACAATTCACATTTTTTGTGGTTTTGGAATTATGAAAAATTTAAATAAAAATCTTAAAACTTTTGTTTGTGTTAATGCGACATTATTTTTGAAAAGAAGGCTTCGACTGGGATTTTCGTTTGACTTTGAGCTTTGTTACCATTTGTTATTAAGTGCCTATGTTCGTTGCTTAGCTATTTCTTTTTTTAAATAAAATTATTTTAATAATTATTATTCGCCATTCTCAGATTACCAAGAATGAACATAATTTTAAATAAGTTTGAATCTATATCCGGTCTCTTTGAGAATTATGGACGATTTCTTCGATTTTTAAATAAGTTAACTAGAATATGACACAAAAGATCTTTTAATAGGCCACTGAGCGTGAATCACCCTGTATACCAACAGACGATAAGAATAAGGCAATCTGAGTTAAGTTTCATCTTTAATTCTCCTTATTTTATTTTCCTTGTTGCTAAAAACATCTTTAGAGTATATTTATAAAGGATTTAATTACAATTTATTAATGACTCTGTATCCTTAATAATTTATCATCTAAGATAGAAGATGCAGGCTTGCAGTAGGTAAATAATGATCGTAGTAGGCGTTACCGATGGTATTCTTATTCTCCAAAGAGGATATGAGTCATGGCTTTAAAGATTCATTAGATGTTACTTAAATAATACTTTATCTTTGTCTTCATTTAAAGATGCTATTTCATCTCTTTCCTCATTTAAACGCATAATGTTAATGTAGCAACCTTAATCGATCAAAGTGGAGTCTGTAATAAATTATTGTATTAAACAGCAATATTGCTTCTGTATTTCATTTAATATTTTGTTCTTACAAAACTGACGAGTTATTTTTATAGCTACAATTATTACCTGTAAGTTGTCATAAGTAACGCATAATGGACTTTTTCATTATAATCGAATTTCAACACATCCTGAACTAAAACGTATTAAAAATATATTTTAATAATAAAATTATTCCTAGATTGTCACAAACTCTTTCTAGAAACAATTAGACATTGCGCAGAAGCAGGAAATTTAAAAACATAAGATCGGAAACGTTCAGCGTTTAGAATTTGCCTTCTAAAAGTCCTGTTTTGTATAGATATTAGGGTTTCGGACGCATATCATCTTAGTTATTGGTTTGTGATGCAATAGCGCGAGAAGAAGCGATAATGCTTCATTATGAACAAATAAATAATATCCCACACCCCTAATATGTATAAAGGAACGTCTTGAAAGGTAATTACTGACAACTGAAGCTCTTCACCTTGTAAAAGATGTCCAAAGCCTCTTCTTAATATAATAGAATAATCGTATTAGTAGAATTAGATGAAGAAAACCTGTAAATTGGTATACACCCCTTAAAACAACAAAAACCTCATTAAGCTTGTATTGATTATGATTTGATGATTATATCATGATTGACACGGCTTAGATATTTAATACTTTTAATGCCACAAGATTGATTTTCAACTAGGCTACTATACGAAAAGGTCACACTGTCAATAGTGTCAATATCACCCATTTAGATCTGACCTTAACCAAAATGTTAATATCAATTTAAGCTTACAACAATTTGCCACAACAATGCTAATGGTATTATACAAAGGTACGATTGGCATCTCGATGGTACTTTATTGAACTTACAAGAACGCCGGCACAAGACAAAACAATCTGATCATTATAGGAACGTATAATAAGGCAAAGGCGAAGCACTCGTAAATTTTGCAGACACTGTAATAAAACGAGAAGACATATTGGAACCTTATATTATCGTACAGACGCTTGTAATCGCGCGAAACCGAGAAAACTTCATTTGCATCGAAGAGGAATTTCTTAGGAAGAATACAGAGGAAGAAATAAATAATTAGAGAGAAGTAATTTACTCAGGGAACATCCCTCTTGTACTGCAATAATTTACTGGTGTGTTTCTTTTGCAGACCTTTAACTGAGAACTGAGGCTTTATTTACCAGGTGTTCCATTCTCCTATTTTTCTCGTTTGATGTAGTTACTTATCCACTAATATACTAATAAAAATAATAATAATTATTATTATGATAATAATTTTAAAAAAATATAATAATATTGCCCCGGAGAAACGATAGAACATATTTCGGCGGGTCGTGATGCTACGGCATCCAACCTTTATCTGGGAGGGCATAATCATATGACAAAGAACTGGCTTATAAACTAGACCTAAAAGAAAACCTCCCACACCATACCAATACTCACCCGAGCCTGTTCTTGAATCTCCTGAATATCTTTCATACCGGATATTCTTCTTATCGAAAAGAATACCAAGAAAGCTTTAGTAATCGATATAGGTTGCCCACAACCAACAACCTCTCTAAAACCGAATCGGAGAAGAAAACCAAGTACTCAATTTTGGCGATAGAGATAAAAAAATATATGGAAACTGGAAAAAATAGACATCATTCCTATCATAATATCGGTGTAGGGAACTATGACGAAAAATGTCAAGCCAAACTTGGAAAAACTTGGCTTTTCAGGTTATTTTTACCAACAAAATCGGAAAAACGTCATCCCTCAAACTTGCGATATAAGTACGGAAATTTCTAAATAGTACAGGTTACGATAAATTTCTTCTCTGTACTGTAATACCAGCAATACCAACAAGAAGCTATAAAAAAATACATTGAAATAATAATATTATTAATAATCATAGCCGTTCCAACCGGGGGGGTGCAAGGGGTATAATACTTATTTTGACATAGGCTGCAAAATATCTAAATATATTGTATATCTTTTAGGCAATACTTTAAAACTATTATACAACAACTATGAATTCGGCACTGGTTATGCCGCTGCCTGTGCCTATAAAACTTTAAAAAATACCAACTTTTTTTAACTATATAGATTAATAGTAAAGCCCCTTGTTTAAACAGACTTTAATCTTTAAAAATATCACAGTCATCTTAATCAAAGTCTAATTCTATGTCATTAAAGCATTAAAGATTGTTAAGTCCAAAAGGTCAATTAGAATTTAAGGAAACAGAAATGTCATTTCTTTTTATTAGCTGATTTTCTTTAAGCTCATAGAACAAGTTGGTCCAAATTTCCTTTTATTTTCTAATTATTTATTAAAACTGTTGATAATGGGCTCTTCACTAAAATTGAATTTTTCATATTCATCCTGAACTAAAACCTACTAAAAATATATCTTCATAATAAAAATCTTTCTAGAACATCACAAACCTTTTCTAGAGACAATTAAAAACACGGCGCGAAAGTTGCAAGTTTAAAAACATAAGATGATAAGAGATGTACGTCGTTCTATTAACCGCTCAATTCTTTTATTTGCCAGTCGTGCGACCAATTATATTGTTATCTTTGTTTCGATAACTTAAATAGACAAGCACAGTTTAGAAACAGGAGACCAGACTCAAGACCTCCTCAGTCGGATAGGAGTGCGTCATTCACAGAGCGATCGGCTACTGCCATTGCTTGGAATTGTTGTGACGTCGGTAAGTAGTTTCGCGTGTTTTTATTAGGGAGAGTATTTTGTTTAATTATTTTCTTAGTAAATAATTGAAGAATTTGAAAACTTGCTCTATATCAAAATTTTGTGAAAAAGCCCATTCAATTTACTAGAATAACGCTCTCTAAGCTTATTTTAGACTCATTACTTTTTGGACTAATCAGATTTCACAAAATAAGTATTTTTTTATTTTGAAAGAAATAAAACCACTTTTCTAGTCAAAAACATTTGAAAAAAACCGTTTGTGTTTTTTTTTCATGAAATAGATTAAGCGAAATACCACTCGTGACAAAATCTTCCCCGAAAAGATTTTTGATTTTTATTCCTCAAGTCTGGCTGGCAATTTTATCGGTTTTCACTGGTGGCATCACACATACATATACGATAAAACAAAAAGCAACGAAATATTAACCAAAAAAATAAAATCGTCATTGACTTACCAGACATTGAAAAGTCATCATATTCTTGCAAAACATGAACAGACCCTGAGAGTATAGCCTGTAACTTGACAGGCTATTCCGAACTAAAGAACTCTGTTGATAAAATCCTTAGATAAAATCGAAAGCTACCGTGAATGCAAAGTTGCTTTATTTACGGGTACCCACGCGTGTAATATCAAATAGCTCATTGCATTTTAGAGATATCTAATGGGAGTTTTCGCACCTCCTTATAAGCTTTTTCGGTCTTATTTTAAATAATAATGATGTACAATTTTTACCTATGTAGTTAAGTCAATAATTATCAGCTGATCACTATATAATACTATAATAAAATTATTTGCGCAGGTTCGCAAATTAAATAAGTATTATAGGTTGCCTTAAAATAGTTGGCAACAGTGCTAGTGGGTCTAGGTATGATGAAAATCGTCACCGATCGCATAGTCGTTCGGCAGCGACACCCCAACCTCCGACGGCGCGTCAAGCCATGCATTTCTAATGGGTCGATGGCGGGCTGTCGCTGATGAACGACTATGGATACTAGTATAAAGGTGATTGTTTTTACTCTCATCTTACATTTATAAAGCTTAAATGTGTAAGTAAGTGATACTATAATCCACGGACCCAACAAGAAAATGTTATTTCATTATTATTATTGAATATTAAAATGTATATTTAAAGATTTCTTGAGGAGGGATCCTCCTTATCTTACCGATTAGGTTGAACTTTTTATATGTTTTTTGAGTTGGGGTGGTTAGTTTAAGGCGAGGGTCGGGCGTTCGGCCCAAGCTTCCTGCATTGCAGCCTAGGGGCTTATTGTACTCCCGCCCTATCTTGCTATAGAAAAGATTTGTTCCTTTTATAAGGTCCAGTAAATTCCTACCAAGTTTGGCATGGGGGAGGTTATCCTCACATTGAATTCCTCCGAAGATATTGAATCTTCTTCGGGTCAGTGCTTCGCATTTATATATTATGATGTGTGAGGAGGCTTCCTCTTCGCCGCAAAGTCTGCATTCAATGGGATCATTGTAGATTTCTATTCGACGTCGGTGTTTTCTTAAGAGGCAGGTCAGGCAGGGGCTTGTTAGTGGGCCAACCACTTGTTTTAGCTGGGTGCGTGTTAGAAGCAATTAATTAATAGCTTTTTTGAGGGTTTCCCAATTATAGCCCTTGCTTAGGTTTAACCAGCTATCCTGTTCCATTGGAATAGGTGTTGTTGTTGCGCCCACCTGTCTGATGTTGCTTTGGTTGTCTGTTTTGATATGCCAAGGGCGGGTTCAGGGCCCCTGGGTACCTACACCCTCTTGTGTGCCTACCCTGAGGTGTCTGACTTGTTACGCTACTGATCCTATTATATAGCTCCTGTAAGGCTAACTTCTTGTTTTAATAACGTTAGTGATTATTAATTATTTATATTTGTTGCAAAACTGTCATGTATTCTCAGTGCAGTTTATTGACAATTTACATCCAATTAGTTCAGGTAATTAGGCTCTATCAACAAGGTAATCGACTTTAGGATAGATCCAGTAGTTTATTGCGCGTTAGGTAATCTTGATTTATTTATTTATTAACTTTTGGTTCCGATTCATGTGGTTTATGTGTTCGTAATTATACCCATTATAATATTTTTCCTAATGAGAATCATTATTGTTTGCAACATGAATGCATTCATTGATCGCAGGGAATATTTTTTTTTAGTTAAGTGGATCTAATGACGCTAAAATTTGCCGTGTTAAATTGCGGTTCTTTTTGGCTCGACTTACAAAAAGGACAAAGACAGAAATTGAAAATGATTGAGTTATTTTTCACCAATGAAAAGGTGGTATCTGGGCGTGGAAAAGTCTTTCTCATATAGAAAAAGAGCCAAAGAAAACCCTAATAATCATTACCAAAGTTCATTATATTGTAAGAAATATTAAAAATGTTTTTTAATAAAAATAACTTTTTGACAATCTCCAATATCTGTAAAGTCCAAATTTAAATTTTTTTAAAAATTTGTGGAACATGGATGGGCATGTTTGAATGAGCTGCAAAAAATTCATGGTGACCTAGCAATAGTTTTATTGATGATAAACTCCTATTATAGCACCGACTTAACAATTTAAGTGCAAAAACTATGATAATAGTGAAAAAGCCCATAGAGCTGGTAACCTTGGAAAGAAAAAAGCCTATATAAAAAACAAAATAAGAAATATATTAAAATCTCTAATTTTGGTCTTATTAAAAACATCGACATTTTTAGCTACTCAAGAACTCTCGGGAAAACATCTTAAGACATTTGCAAAATTTAGTAGTCGTCATTTACATAACAGCATACGATATGGGAAATTTGCATTAGTGGAAAATACTTTTTAATACATTTTATTGCATGTATTTACGGTATGTCGAGATAATCGTATACTTACAGTTATTTATTACTCTAAACAAGAATAACAAAAGTGTTAAATTTACTTCTATTTCGTGAATATAAAGTCCTTTGCTTTTGAGTATGGACGCAGTAATATGTTTATTTTGCGATTTGAAAAGATGGAGAGGACAGGAATTACCAGTTGACCTAGTTTCAGTTACTCAATAGTTATCCTGGGGAGGTTGCGAGAAGTTCAAGGTCTCCGTATCGTAATTGGTAGAACGATTGACATAATAACCGAAAGTTTTTGGGTTTAATTCCCAGCGAAGGTATAAAACTTTTTTAATTTGAAAAACTTTTTTTGCACGCCGCAAGCATTTTCACTTCATCTTAATACAGCCAACTATACACCCAGATTATTATTTCTGTATGTAAGCCCTCAATCCTTGTTCAGGCCTTTTTCACATATAATATGCAAAGCATAAGATAGGATCAATGTAAATGCTTCTTATACAAGGTTTCAGCATTTTTGACATTTACACACGGCTGCCCGGCCGTTGGATCAGCACGTCCGTTATTTTTTCACGTGGGTACGGTTGATATAAATCGAAGAATGAATAGCAATTAGGAAACACAGCTTATAATATGTATAAGATATCACTGATATCAGTAGGAATATGGAATATGATATAAATTACCAAGGAATTACCAATACATATATTGTTTTGGATGTAAGTTTTCTAAAAGTTAAGGTTTTAAAAATCTCCCAACCCAAGATGGACAACTACAAGCCTCAGATTGATATGCGTATGACAATAGGATTTGGTACCAGTACCAGGCAACACTGCCTTCGCCCTCTCCCCCCTCCGCGCCTGCTCTAAAGGGCCATGTGAGACTTAAAATTAAAAGAAAAAAAAAACGTAATTTATTTGATAGTCTACTTGCCACGGAAGAATAATCTTTTTTTCTTTCATATACCTCGCAAAAGGACCTCCTAGAAAAAACTTGTTTTTTTGCAATTTTTTTTTCATTGTATTGTTCATGCCATGATTTACGCACACAACATAATCTACGCCAAATTTGATCTTTCTAACCATAATCTGTTAGGAAACGGCGTGAATACAATAAGCTTTCGTATAGCTATATTATCGAATCTTAATTCAACAATGAAGAATAGAGCCAGCCAGAAAAAATACATTTTTTAAAATTCCTTTAAATTTCTTTAGATCTTTATGGCTTAAGAACCTGCAATTAATTCTGCTATGGATAGCATCTTTTACGTTGCATATTTCTTTCGCTTAGTCATCGACAGAAATAACTTTTTGTAATTCTGATTTACATTATACAAAATTCCATATTTTTATTGCTTCTTATGACAGCAGAGTCAACGTCAACGTTGTGATATAGTTTTCGATTCACTTTCTAGCTCTGCAAGTGTCTGTTACTCCATTAAGAGCGTCCGACTAATATTTCAAAATTCTTCTACACGGTTACCAGCCCCATGCGAAATTATATCCACTTAAGAGTGGAATTTTTAACTGAAATAAATTCAGTAATAAAAAGCCTATTTATTTACGGATAAATTACGGAAATACGGGTGCCTTTATTTTTAGTTTAGTACACTTTTTTCGTCCCGTCATGAAATGTACCCCTCTTTTGGGGGTAGAAACCACCCCCAACTTTTTTTTCCCAAATGTAAAGGTATGTATTGCGATAGCTCGTTGGAAAGGGCATAAAAAAAGTAATACGATCCACTATTTACGTTTGCATTTTGGTAATGTAGAAAGCCAGAAAAAATAAGAACTGGCCATTGTATAGCAACAATTCACACTACAATTTTGGTTTTAGCAACGCAGGCTGGCTAAAAAAAAGGAAACAAGTTATTGATAAGGTGAAATTTTGCAAACCAACAAAATCCCTGTTAACGCTATTTCAAACGTGATTTTCTCGGAATCCACACAAACAATTTTGTAAAAACCTGTTTCATATTCAGCGGCAAATATAATTATTTCCAGCGAATAGAGAATCCGGTTTCAGGATCAGTCAGTGCGGAAATTTTAGCGCCTGAAAAATCGATTAGCGGGATTTTGTTGCTTGGCAAAATGTCACCAATGTCGCATTTCAGTGGTCACTTTATTTTCGGTTTGCAAGAAGTGAATACTTATCTGTTGTAGTATTTTGTGCTGTTTAAACCGTTACTTTATAGTAGGAAATATTTTTAGTATACTAAAATGGGTTATTTAACTGAATTACACATTAAAAATGTTAATGATGGTACATAATGTCAAGTTTAGTCAAGTTCTACATTACCGAAATGCAAAAGTAAATAGTGGGTCGTATTCCTTTTTTTATGCCCTTTCCAACGAGCTATCGCAATACATACCGTTACGATTGAGAACAAAAGTTGGGGGCGGTTTGAATCCCCAGAAGAGGGGTAAATTTCATGATGAAACGAAAAAACTGTACCGGGTGAGTCAACGATTGCGCTGAGCAATTTTATGGCTTGAAGATAAAATTTGTCGACAATAAGCTTTTGTGTTAAGGTATGGTTGGATATCAGGCACATTTGAAAAATATTTTGAATTATACAGGGTGCGCCCAAAAAGTAGGGTGTCAAAAAGGTACATTTTTTTAAATGGAACACCCTATATATTGTATTATTTTCTGATTCCTCACAAAGTTTTACGCTTATTTCGTAAATGTGAAATGTCTAGAGTCAATAGTTTTTGAGATATTGAAGTTTAAAATATGGCATTTTCAGACTTTGACAGGCTGTAACATTGGAACGGTTCATCTTAGAGAAAAATGGTTTTCACCTCCCTATCTTAATTTTTGATTCTCTATCTAAACGTTACTACTTCCGGTTTAACATGTTAAACCGTTAAAACCGGTTTTTTGTTTTTTTGGTAAACCGGAGGTTGGTTTCTTTGGATAGAGAATAAAAAACTAAGATAGGGAGGTAAAAATTATTTTTCTCTAAGATGAACCGTTCCAATGTTACAGCCTGTCAAAGTCTGAAAATGCCATATTTTAACCGTCAATATCTCAAAAACTATTGAATTTAGACATATAATATTTACAAAATAAGCGTAGAATTTTGTGAGGAATCAGAAAATAATACAATATATAGGGTGTCCCATTCAAAAAAATGTACCTTTTTGACACCTTACTTTTTGGGCGCACCCTGTACAATTCAAAATATTTTTAAAATATGCCTGATATCCAACCATACCTTAACATAAAAGTTTATTGTCGACAAATTTTATCTTCAAGGCATAAAATTACTCCGCGCAATCGTTGACTCACCCGGTACCAATGGAATTTATTCCAGTTAAAAATTCCACCCTGTATATTAAATTGGGACAAAAACAATGCGTTCTCTGGGCCCGAATCCTGACCATGTTTAATAATGAATTTTTTTTAACTTTTTAAATTTGGACTCTACAAATATTGGGGATTTATATCTCCTGTGTACATGTTTGTCAGCTGGCCGACCATAAATCTAATGCATCAGGTATATTTAGGTTAAAATTTTAACAAGGATGAAACATTTTCAATAAAAACAATATTTTCACATTATCTCACTTGCAGGACTACTATAGGCCTGTTTGGACCCTGCTATGCGTGATATACCATCGTAAAAAAATAATTTATTAAAAAAACTAATTAACTATCATAGATACCTCTTCTCGTCGCCTAAACGGCCGTTAAAACGCTTTTTTTAGCACCTAGATAATTATTTAAAACATCTCAAACAATGGTACCGCTAGTTTAGATTAGTAAAATGACTATATAATTAACCGAAAGTTACACAATGCCCTGCGGGCCTAATTTGTTTTAATTAACCTACTTATTTTGTGGCATCCATGTTACATCCATCCAGCATACCATTACCAGAAATATCTCGTTAATAATTTTAATAATATGGTAATATATACTACAAAGGATGGTGAAGCTGTTTATGAATTAAAAATGCAGAATATATATGCGGTTAACCATTAACTAAAGAGTATCAAAAACTCTGTAATATTGCAACAAAAACTACTTATAGTCTATTTCAGAAAGGTGTAGAGTAATAAAATCGGCAAATCCATCCAGATCGGCTCAATTCCTATGTTGGCCATAGGCGCAGGTAAATTTTGTGCATTAAATTATTTATGATAACTAACCAAAAAAAAAAAGAAGATAATTTGATAAAGAATGAACTATTAGCTATAGCAAATTAACACAAACATAGTTTTATGAAATATGCCGTGGAAGATATAGCTGAAAAACATAGCGTAACTGTGCTGTGCACATCGCCAACTAAATCCTATAGAACTTATATGGGCGCAAGTGAAAATATTTGTAGCAAGACACAACACTAAATTCAAAATGAAAGACGTTAAGCTACTGTTTGATCAAGCCATTTAGGAAGTGACACCAGAGAACTGGCGAAAAGCAGTCCATCATGTCATTAAAGAGAAAATGTGGGATCTTGACCACCTGATTGATCCCCACCGATGACGCAGAATATTTTTTTTTTTCCTATTTTGTATTTTTTTAATAATGTTTAATAAAAAATAAATTTACCTAATACTATGTACATAATGCACCCCTTTTTCACACCATTTTCAGTGTTTGTGAATGGATAACAATAGGCAAAACCCATAAATTGACTCAAACCCGGAGGATATTACCTGTAATTGATGAAAATAAAGAATTTTTCAATGAAATCAATGCCAAATTATGAAAGTGGCTTAAATATTCGTTGGGTCACTCTGTAGTCCCTTTACATACCTAATGAGCTTTTATTACTCTACATCTTTCAGAAATAGAATATAGTATAGTTTTTGGAAAATGGCACAAACAGTTAAGTTTTTCGTATTAAATTGCGGTTCTTCATGACCTGAATTATAAAAAAAAATAAGAAAAGTTTTTATGTAGATGTGAGAAACTTATTTTCACACAATTTCTTGTCATAAATTTCCTGTAAAGTTTAAAATAAATACTTTTTCTCTTCGTTGAAAGTCATTATATTTTTTTGTCCTTGAACCAAGAGTGGTTGTTCTGGACCCAAAAGAGTCTGTTCTTGACTTAAAATCGGATTTCTCTTGGCCAAATAATGTGCCCTCCATTGATAATTTCGATATTAATAAAGATATAAAATCAGTCAAAATAGTCAAATTAGTAAACCAGGGGACTGTTTACTCTCTTAGATTCTCCCAAAGGATTTCATTTCATCCATAAAGATGGTTATGACCCCCCCCCCCCCATTATCCCCACACAAAATGTAAAATATAAAATATAAATCTTTATTTCTTTAGTCCAGACGTATGAACGACTTAATTTGAAAAGACCGCTTATTGGGTATAAGTCACGTATTCAAACAGAAAAATACATTTTCTACATTTTTATGAATGCTGGCAAGCAAACAATGGGGGATTATTTGCTTCATTTATGTATATTGCTGTTCCGAGGCAGTTCAGAGGCGTCGATATAATATTTTCAAAAATGCCTTTTATTGAAATAATCAAGGTGATGACATTTTTATTCTACGTCACCTCTGTCATATAAATCATGGCAGCTGAAAACGAATTTGTGACGTCAGTATAGTACCTATACAACTTCACCGTCTTTTCTGCCTGTTGTATCAAAGAGAAAAATTTATTTTGATGATTTTGCCGGAAGTTTTCTTCAAAAATTTTTTACTAAAGACAACAGATTGGGAGCTGTGAGAATATTGTCGCGTATCAAAATGATAGGCGACAGGAACGTGTCTTAGATAGTTTAAAATTACGTTTTAATTTATTTAATTTGTTGTGCCCTATTTAGTTACTAACACACCAAAGATTGCAAAGCAATTGACGATTACATGATAATGAATAACATAGAAGTCTTTGGAAATAAAAATAAAGTTCTTAAATTCGTAAATTTAGAGAGTTTTCTCTAAGGAAAAGTTGTTTCCTTAAACCTCACATACGACGCTATTTGTTCTAAGTTCAAGAGAAACAACTTCCGCTTTACAGTTAACTCAGGCCAAAAGAGAAATAAACAATTTAACAATTTAAATAAACATTATCAAGATCACTTACTCCCTGGCTGGAAACTGCTCTGATCTGAGATTAGGTTTCTACATCTTTACTTGAATGACCAAATGGGTAGAGGTTACCCTTACACTTGAAAATATTAAACAACTCCACTGAGTAAGTGTCTGTTTGAGTTTTTATAATGTTTTGTAACCCTTACCAGATGGGAGAAGGGGTTCCTTTTTGCTATGTCAGCAATTTATTAAAAGAGGGGATTTTCCTGGATGGACTATTCAAAATGAAACCCTTTGTCCCAACCAATTAAAACAATTATTCTTATCAACTTTCGTCTACAAACTCCTCTTACAAAACTAGGAATGTCCTTGTCTTTGTTCTACACAGTATCTTTTCACTACACCTATTTTTATCAGCAGACTCAACAACTTTTTTTTTAGCACCACGGCGAAGTATGAACTGATTAATTCATCCTTAAGGGTACCAATCCATATCCGACAATATTTCCCAAACAATAATGGATAGAAAGATCACTGAAATTCGACCGTGGCGTTGGAAGTTCGATCCTCGGAGTGGGTATACGCATAATACAAAAAGTATGTCCGAATTTTAGTGGTTTTAATGCATCAGGGAAGAGTGCATGTAAAATCTCCCAACCCACCCCATTCACGCCGGTAACCAGGCCGGATGAGATCGAACATCTCGTGGGGTGCGGAAGAAGGTACACACTCCCCATTCGGTAGTTCTTGCGCAAGAAACCGAAGGTTAGCTCTTGCGAGGGAGGATCGCATGACTGAGGATCGTGGTTCGGAACTCACGTTAAGTTGTAGGTCCCCTCGGGAATGGCCCTTACAGTGCGCGAAGAGGTAAAAAGTCTAATTCGAAAGAATGGCAAGAAATGACAACTAGAAAGATAAAATTTGGCATACATGTAAAGTCATGGCGCGAAATTGAAGGTTTTTTTTGCGGAGTTAATATAAATTTTAAAAATATATGCCAAGTAGATTATCAAATGAAAGTGCCAGTCCAATGATGCGAAATCCTATTAACTTACCATTAATTGTATAATTAACCAGTTTTATTAATTTACAACGTCTATTCAACGTATACAATCACTAATATGGTTTCACTGATTATTTAGAAACTATAATTGGAAGTGATAACCACTTAAAAATCAAATTGTAATATTCATAACGCCTTCGAACATGCCATAAATCAATAAGATACCCATGTTATGACACTTATGACTTCCAGAAGACACCTGTTAGTCAAGTGGCATACTTTCGGAAACTGCGCGCCGAAAATAGTTTTTGATTTCCCGTGCCCAGCTAATCTTTGAAGTAAATTAACCAGAACACTTTTAAGTTGTTGAATTGGAAATTTAATATTCTCGTTTCTTCAAATTTTAGGTTATTTTTGAAAAATATATTTGTATTTTTGAGTAGGTAAGTGTAGGTGGACGTCAGAAATCGTTTTAAATACAGAGTTGAAATAAGTGAAATTATAGTTTACTTATTCCCCAAAGGCCAAGGGCGGATTTACGTAGAAGAAAAAGTAAATACCCCCCTTCCCCCATGAAAAAAATCCGACCACTATTTCTAAATTTTCCTCCAAGCAAAATTATATCGATTTAATCTTAAATAATCTAGGTGAGGCAACCCACAAAGAATATTAAATATATGGGTTACTCTCTGGATAGAGAAATTTTTACACGAACGCCGAAAAAATACATTTTTAACGTTTTTTCATCAATAAAACCGAATTTGACATAGAATAAGCCATTTTTTAAAAACTTATTGGACGAGGTGGCCATGTAGATGCCGGCTAAACTGTTTGATGTCGGCAACCTATTTACAAATGAATTTTTGATGGTCTCTTCTATACCTAAAATCTTCCCCAATCGAATTTTTACCTTTTACAGTGTGTCCCCGGATCGACGCATGAATAGGTGAAAAACAGAAAAAGGCCTAACTTTTTTTGAAAGTAAATGTGTGGAGTTGGTTGTACACTGTGTTTTGAAGAAAGGAAAAACGTTGTATTTCAGTGTAATTGTTTAATAAATGACGCCAAGCGCTTATTAAACAATTACACTGAAATACAACGTTTTTCCTTTCTTCTAACTTTTTTTGGTTGAAATTCCTGAAGCCCTGCTTGGATAGAAACTAATTTATCAAGTATGCCTTGAAAATTTACTAAAAACCTACTTTTTCGCTAATAAAGTTCGTTATCTATAGAAGGTAAAAAATGTTATTAAAAAAAAGAAAAACTGAGTAAGAATACAAAATTTTCAAATTCTATGCCACGTTCGAATTATTTATTCACCTGAAGACGACTTAAGATACTTACCAGTTGAAACATTGCAATTTAAAAACAAATAAAGGCAATGCAAGCCCAAAACTTGTCTATGACTTAAGAAACATTATTGTCTCCAATCTTCAATCTAACAGGGAACATCTTGGTATAACGTGACTTCCATTAGTACTTGCCTGCATTATTTTCTTATTCAGTACCTTGTTTCAGGAAGACGAGAACTCTAGTTATGAAGACGATTTTTTTGCCACCTCAGGAGACACCGAAGAAGACTTTCAGGCGGAAGAACCAACAGAAAGACCAACTCCGGGTGAGAAATCTTTGTATTTAAATTTTTTTTTAAACTTGCAAATTTTGATGATTTTTGTTTATAATTTTATTCATATAATGAATGTTGTTTTTATTTTAGAACCTAGAAAATACTCCAGTTTAACCGAATACAAATGGGTGCAGTTAGGAACCTATGAAAAAGTACAAGAAGCGAGAAAAAATTATCTTAATTTAAACAAATCTCCCGAAGGTAAGTAGTAGATTTAAGGAAAGTGCAAAAAATACATTAGACAATGCGTACGATTGAAAATAAATGCATCTTACAACTTACACGAGAGACGAAGTTCAGGCTAGTACATATGTAGGTAGTATAGGTTCTATATAACCCTTAAAATTTAGTATTTTTATATGGCGATCTCGCAGCAGATTTTAAGTTCAGTTGCTCCTAGTTGGCCAACCCGAACAAACCTGAACTTAAAATCTGCTGCAAGATCGCCATATAAAAATACTAAATTGGCAATATTTCGAAAATTAAAATTTTTTGAGATATACAATCTAATACAAACTTACCCTTATTTTTAATGGTAAATAAAAAATAATTATAAAATTTAAGTGTTTCTATTTGAAAATCTAGACTTTTTGCAGTTTTTTCAATATCATTTTTAATCTTATTTTTTAAACACCCTGTATTAATAGCTATCAAAATATTATAAAAAATCTATTAAAGCAGGTCCTTTATTACAAGGAATCCCACTTACATTAAATAAATAAGGCTTTTTTATAAAAAAAATTGATAATTATTTTAAGGCTTGCAATCGTCATTTATGACATAAAAATTCAAATATGTCAAAAACGCTTAGATATAGCTATAGGACATAGTATACAAAATCTGCCTAGAATCTTGCGTAGAATTCAAAAATGTTATAATATATAGGGTGTTCTATTTTAAACAAGCAAGTTGACACTTACTTCCGGTATAACCGGAAGTGCCAGCATTATGAAAATATCTTAGCCCGGTCGTCCCCATCAGCATTAGCATACTTTCAAATTTTCCTATGTATAGTTTTCCATATATAGATCGAGGCGGTTCCCGGTGGGACCCACTGTATATAAAAAAGTATTTAACATAGTTCAAAAAAATTTTTTTTTGTCAGTCTGTCATTCTGTCTGATCTATCGACTGAAAAGCCCAAAAACTACGTGACAAAAAACCACAAAATTTTTTATTGCGTGATTTCACCATCAGAATCTGGCTAAATGCTTTTTAAACTTAAAATTTCTTTTTAAATCTGCAACTACTTAAAGTGGAACATACATACCCATAAAATAATTAAATTAGCGAAGAAACAGGCACAGTACTTAGCAAGTCTTTCAGACAACAAATTACCTTAAAAATAATTTAAAGATACAAAACAAGAGAAGCGTTGAAGTGAGTGCCCTCGGGACGTCATGAAAACCATCACCACGATCGCAGTGAAATGAAAGACCGCACAGATAGTACACTGTACTTTTGATTGGTCCAGAAGAACTATAATTTCTGAGGTGTTTAAAGTATGCTCATCTTTGGGCTGTATTCTATGATTCTGTATAGCTTTTTAGAGATGATCAGGTTACTTTGCTACAGGGCCGTAGGTAAGGGGGGGAGGGTTAAGGCCCCCCCCCCCCCCATGATATATTACTTGACTGAACTACCCAACTTAAAAATCGTCTCCCTAGCCTTACTAGAGAAGATAGAAAAGATTCTTTTGCAACCTAATTTTTGAACGCTTGGACACTTAATTTAAATCTTTAAATAATGTATTCTTAGCCTAGATTACAAAGGTTTTGTAGGAAACGTTCAGTTTTTAAACTTTTCCTTCTAAAAGTCCTATTTTATATAGAGATTAGGGTTTTTCGACGCATATCGTTTTATTTATTGATTTTTGATGCAATTTTGAAGGAAACCGAGTAAAAAGAATAATATTTTATAGCATTTTTCCAATATATACTTGTCTCTTCCGTATAAAATATCTGCACAACAAACCAAAAAATAATTAATTGAAACATTTTTTATGGAAGAAGTGGGATAATTTATAATAAAAAAAATAGTGCGTGAAGAAACGAGAATGCTTTATTATGAACGAACAAACCCAAAAAATACAACTTTTTTTAACTTAATAACCTCCCCCCCCCCTCCCCATGAATAACGTCTAGCTACGGCCCTGCTTTGCTACCTCTGTATACATTTTTTAAAAATATTTAAATTAAATTACTGTTTTCAAATAGCCTGCATCAGTGTTTGTTAACAACAGTAATCATAATGTATTTAAATGAATATACTATTAGTTTTATGTATGCTTAGCATTTTAGCCATGAGCTCGAAAATTTTATAACTAATTAACAGATATGTTTTGTATGCAAGTATACATAAAGAAAACTAAAATTTATAATTGATTATCCATGTAAAACAATATTGTAGATGTATGACATCATTGAATAAACGTTGACTTCTCGATTTAAGAGGAGTAAGTGAGACAAAATTACGTTTGTGTCATGCAGAATTACTATAGCTTCCTATAATTATTGATGGTTGATTGTTTTAATTTAGTATAAATATTAATCAAACAAATTATAGCTAAAATACCCTGTCCCTACTCCTTGTAAAACTTGAATCGCGAGCTGTATCTACAGCGACGGCGCCGGGGGGGGGGGGGTCACTGGCCCACCCTAAAAACAAGGGTGCTCACCCTAAGTTGAGGGATTCGATTCGGGTTTGTAATGGAATTTGGGGGGGGGGGGGGGGGGGATTTGACTATGAACTTTTTGATAAGAAAAGGAGTGGTATTATACAAGGATGTAGTAAGAGATAAAGAGAACGATAATGACCTTTTTTTTTTATCTATACGTCAGTCGATAATGACCTTTTTTTATTTAGACGTCAGTTTGGACGAGGGAAGTTTAGAATTTTAGAAGTTTTGTTGACCCCGGCGCTTACGGCGTTATAGAGGGTGGGGGAACCGGCGACTTTTTTTTGGAAATCATTTTTAACTCTTAAGTAGTGCCCACCCTAAAATCATGGTGCCCACCCATCATACCTGGCACCGCCACTGTGTCTCTATGGAACGAGCTCTTATGAGAAAGTAGAATGAGACCAGAGCTGAGCAGTAATTGACTAAAAAATGCTTGAAACAGTGCTTCAAGCACAATAGTTCTTTAAGCACTGCAGTGCTTGCAAGCACTTTTAAAATAGAGTATTCGGCAACTGGTAATTGAAGCCCTTTATAAATAGTGCTTAGTAATTGATAATTTAGTTTTACATTTCAAGCCATTTAAACTGCTTGCAAGCACTCAAAATTAAAATTTCTCGGCAATCGATAATTGGAAGCACTTATAATTTCTAAAGTGCTTAATGCTCTCAATTACTTTTCAAAAGGGCTTGGTGCTCGATGCACTTCTTTCGAGTGCTTTGCCTAGCTCTGCCTAAGACACACAACCGTTCCTATACAGGTACTACTTCACTACTGAAAAAGGTCTTGGTGTCTCATATCTTTAAAAAGAACATTAATTTTTGTAATCAATTACCTACATTTTTTTTTTTAGAAAACGATGCTTCGGCAGTCTTGGAACACTACGTCCGAGTAAAAAACCAGTACCAATGCAAAAAACCCATTCCCAAAGTGATCCCGGTGCACTTTGAGCACCCGGACCCGACCGTTACTTACGTGCCCCCGTGTACAGTGTTGCATCGATGTGCCGAAGATACAGGGTGTTGTAAATGGGACGCCACTTGCCAGTATAAGGAGAGAGAGGAAGTGAGCCTTTATTTTTATGTATGTATCTATTTATTTGGTTTATCAATGTTTTAGCTCACCCCGTAGAAAGTTGAATGAAATAAGCAGCAGCAAAAATGTCAGTAATTTAGTACTACCGATTGTGATTACTTTTAATAATTAATTGCCGCTTTAAAATGGATATGGCCCGCATGCAGCGCTTCAGGACTTCTTTAGATATTTAGATACTCAATTAAAGTTCTTTAAATCGAATCCGATTGACGAATTGATATTCTAATGTGCTGTTCATGAGTCCTGAGTCAGAGAATCGGCGAGTCACGTCTTTCAATTGACATGAAATATGTCTTATTGTCTTGTGTAACATATTATGAGTGTTTGCAGCAATGGCATTCCTCGCAGCTTTTCATTCATTTGCATTTATAAGTTATTGCAGTAAGTTTATATGTTATATCTCTGCATTGAGGAATGCTGATACTTTTTTTTTGTTGTCTTTTCGATGCGATTCATTTTCCCCTTTCTGGAAGACCCAACCCCATAATTTGTACAAGTAGTTATAGGAAAAAATAACTAAGTTATGTGCAAAGCACATGTTTATAAATAAATAAGCTCAAGAACAAGATATACAGGGTGATCCCTAAGTTGATACTTTCAAAAAACTGAAAAATAAAGTACTTACATTCATTTATTACACTACGAATCAAATACGGTTCTGCCTAACTTGCCCGTCGAATAACATTAAGAAATCTTCTGGGTGTAGGATAAGCCCACAAGGCAAAGCGTTCTGCGTATAATCTCGATGCAGCAGCCGCACTTTGACGACACTCACAGTAAATTAGCACCATATCTATTAGTTCATTGTTTTTAAATTTAACCATTTTCAAGTAGTATCATCAATTTAAAATTAACTTGCTTCAGAAAAACACACCGCAGCGGATTGCTCAACACTACCCGTATGACTAATACTAATAAGATATAAGAAAAACGACAGAAACTAATGTTTTGATGATCAGGCCCGCATTTAGATTTTTTAGGTGCTTCTGTATCTCGCCTATTTTTAAGTTTTTTGAAAAAAGGTAAGTATTTGAAAATGTCGTTTATTTTAATGCCTTCTATCAGCTAAAAAAAGAAGTATCAACTTAGGAATCGCCCTGTATATCTAGTAATAGAATGTAAAAATATTTGTTTCATAAAAAAAAAAATTTTTGTGATTCACCCTGCATATCTTTGTCTAAAAAAAATGAATTTCAAAAAAATTAATTTGAGGGGTCCGAACGTTTCTCGATTAAGTAGGCGGTATTTTATATAAAAAGCTGATCCGTGTCTTTGTCATAACCCCAGGCCCGGACTGAGATCATTTGGGGCCCTTGGCTAAAACCTCTGGGTGTTGAAAATCAGGTGCTTGAAAATATTGAAAACGCGTTTTTACGCTATTTTGGCACTTATAAAGAAGAATAAATTCAGCTAAGTTTTTATACGAATATTATGATTTTCGACTTTTGTTAACTTTATTATTCATTAAAATGAGAAATTCACAGTATTTTTAAGATCCCACAACACTACAAAACGCATGCTGTAGAACTGCTAATAATTACAACAGAGTTCAAAATAAAGTGCAGTATTTTATTCACCCCAAAGTATTAATGAATTATGTCAAAGTTATTTGTGTAATAAAAATAATGATAAACGGATTTTAGGGATTAGAAAAATAATAAACGTGTTTAAAAAATCCTGTGTATTTAACAGTTTACATTGTTGTTATACTAGAATAGAAGGGGCTTAAATTAACAGCGATGATTTAACATTTTACTCCCCTAGGCCTAAAGTAACAGCTTCTTTGTAAGCAACTCACTTGTTACAGCTACTTTGCATCTATTATTTTATTTTTGTCCAAATCATAAAATAAATCCGTCTCAACATTAATAAAAAGCAGCCTGGACATAAGGTCTTGGCCTAAAGATGACCGAAGTCGATTTTTACCTATTTTAAGTTTAGAAAAAACTCATTAACATGTGACTTGGGTAGAAAGTATGGTAAGAACAAATTTATATGCAATATCCTACAGGTTGGTAAACAGTCCAGATTGAATAAGTTCAAACAGAACAGAAAAAGCACATTTCAAACACTGGACACATTGTCTATTTACAGAGCAGTAAATGTGAGCATTTTTTCCGCTTCTTCGGTTGGGTCAAAATCGTCTTCTTCGTCACTGCATCTGTCTCCGTAGTTCTTAGTGGACTCTGCCGCTATGAAGTTGCTGTATTTTTATGCAAACTGTCGCAGCTCTATCAACAGCCGACTTCTTTCAATTTTCCACAGTTTAGAAACACTGTGCATGGCCCATTTGGGGCCCTCCGCGATCGCGGACCTGGCCAGTCCGGGCCTGCATAACCCTGTATATACTCTAGTTTAACAAGTAATCACTTTTAACAACGTTAAAACGGCTTAAGCACCATCATTACCGAGTGTAATAAAAACAAGGAATCCTTTTAATTAGTTCGTATCAATAAATCACGAGAAATAGCAAAGAACTATTCACTTGGTTTCTTGGAAATGGTCGGCGTTTCTTGACAACTCTTCGTTCTATACGTCATTGATTTACTGGGTACTTTTAACGTTAATCTCTGTCGTTTTAGAGCCCACACAGTCCTTATAGAAGTTAATTATTAAAGCGTAAAAATGTATCATTTCAGACAAGTTTTTTTAAAAAATTGATTGAAGGTTTATGCCCCTGCATCGGACCCCCAGATTTGTAACTATCAAAAATAGTATCTTTATTCGCAAATAAACTATCTACTACCAGTGGCGTATTAAAAGGGGGGCTGCCGGGCTGCGTTTAAATTTGAAACGTTCCCTTCTAAAAGTCCTGTTTTGTATAGAGATTAAGGTTTCGGACGCATATCGTTTTAGTTATTGACTTTTGATGCAATTTTAAAGAAAGCGAGTAAAATAATATTTTATAGTATTTTTCTATTATATACTTGTCTGTTCCGTTTTCCCTTTTTTAAAGCTATTTTAAATCAACAAAAATATAACCCAATAGATAAAATACATTTACAACAAAAACAATTCGGTATTTATTTTTAAAGGAAAAAATTAAAGTAAAAAATTTTAATTGAAACATTTTTTATGGAAGTGTGAATATTTATAATAAAAAATAGTGCAGGAAGAAACGAGAGTGCTTTATTATCATTATAGAAAACGGCACTTAAGAAGGAGTATTTCAAAACCTAAGCATTTGCACCAAAAACTGATCTAAGATCTACGCTCCTAAAATACATGATTTCTGAAAAAAAATCATCATTTTTGTCGTGGTGAGCGATATTTACTTTATTTTTAATCATGAAAAACCGAGCCCAAAAAACGCTGGTTAGAGTTATACATACACGTCTTATGTTAAAATTTTGGATTGGCACCAATATTCAAATATTCACAAATATAAAAAATAATTAAAAAAAAAAAAAAAAAAAAGTAAAAAAAAAATATTTACAAAAACAAATTTAATCATCCAACCATGCAGAGGGGGCGAGGTAATAACTTAATTTTCGAAATGTGATAGTTTAGATGAATTTTAAAACGAACTTTGGGCGTGGCCCGAAAATTTTACGCCTGCGGCACTTTCCCGCCTTCTTTCCTAGGTACAATGTCATGATATACATGTAGTCCCGACTGTCCCTTTCTCCACAAAAAAAAAGTCCTACTTACGCCCACTGAGCCCCCCCCCCCCCCGCATATTTTCTGGTTACGCCACTGTCTACTACTAAAGAAATAATATGCTATCAATAAATATTGTGATGGTTACTCATCTTCATTTATACATCACCACTTACGCCGCCCATATTCACGAATTCTAAGTATGTATGGATCCTGTAAAGAATTTCCTGTTTATTTCCAGAAAGAGTTTTGTTAGTTTTTCTTCATTCAACTCCTTTGAATGAAACATGAGTAATGACGTGAAAATTCTGGAAACCTGTCATTTAACCATAGACGTTTATTTGTGTTTTGTTGTGCTTCTATTATTGCCTAGGATATTTATACTTTTATTAGTTGATTGACTTTGAAAAGCAATGCCGAGGGATTTTAAAAACAAACACTTTTTCTAACCCAGATACGAGCTTATACAGGGTATATTTCACTTATATCTTTAAAACGAATCTCTGGAAAAAGGTTTTGGTAGGTGTAGTAGGTCCCTATTAATTAATAGTAAAAAATCTTACCTGCGGCGACGCCAGTGAATGGTGACATTTTGCAAGCCAACAAAATCCCGCTAATTGATTTTTCAGGTCGTAAAATCTTCGCACTGGCTGATACCTGAACTCGAATTCTCGATTCGCTGGAAATAATTATATTTGCCGCTGAATATGAAACAGGTTTTTACAAAATTGTTTGTGTGGACTCCGAGAAAATCACGTTTGAAACAGCGTTTAGAGGGATTTTGTTGGTTTGCAAAATGGGCATCGCAATAACGCTATAAAATGCCAATCCATGGCAGATACCTGGAAAGTAATATATTTTAAAAGTTAGCTACAGTCTACGACATATTTTTATTCGGTCAAATTTGATATCACCACTTGTTTCTGAGATACAATCGATTGAAAAGCCAATTTATTTTATTCACTCTTTAAACTTTAGATGTTTTGTCTGTAAGAGATCATTATCAGCTAAATTTTGTTAAAAATAATTACTTTCAAAACAACACCTTAAATCGGAAACTGATGACAGTATTAACAGATAGTAGCCGGCAAGATCAACGGACTTGACCCTGCTGGATTAATTCCTTTGGGCGCATTTTAAAGATGTTATACATATGAAGACCTCATAGAAAATACGACAAAGCTTGTCTATAAAATGTACGCATCTTGCGATTTACCAGAATAATTATCAATTGATGGTAGCAACATTTTTATGGTGTTGCGACGCATAGACAAATATATTGGGTGGTATGACCTATGACCATTAACTTAGTAAGTATACGGTTATGGTGACAATGACTTATTTTTGTACATTTTAAGTGCGTACGCACCATTTAAAAATGTAGAGCATCGATATAAACATTTTATTACTATGCTATCTGAACGAGTATAAGTACTTAAATTGTTTTTAAATTTCCTATAAATCATTTTTATCGAAATGCCGACGAAGAGCCACATAAAAGCGCCTTTAAACGGCTTTTATGACATAAACGTACGCAAAATGTTCAAAGAAAATTATGACAAAAGGTCAAAGGGGGTCGAAGTCGCCGGAGTAAATTTAGTTCGCGGAAATGTAACATCAAGACAAGCAGAGACGACGAGGTCTCCCAAAAAGTACCAGAGATATTTACAAAAGACAACTTGTAAATTTACTGTTCAAGATTAAATAACAGCTGTCGGAGTCGGTTAAAATACCGCATTATTTTGGGTATATTTAGCTTTTTAGATATTTATTTCAAGACAGACGAAATGAAATTATACAATGTGCAATGTTGTGGCTTCGCATATTCTATCTGTATAATGTGGCAGGTGATCTTTTGGGTAGGCATGTGAAGTGCCCAAATGGACGTCCGAAAAATCATTTTCAGAAGGGGGAGGTGCAAATATTTTTCGTCAGATAACGGGTTGCTTAAGGGGACAACACATTTTTTTAAATTTTCATCAATTTTTTGCTCGGTCACGATGGTTTAAGGGGAGGGGGGAGTAGGGAATGACCCCCTACCTCCCTCCTTAAACAGGACCCCTTATAAGATACCTATCTATACCCTAAGTCGAAAATTACTGTCAGTGATTTATCGTTTTCATAATATATAGAGCATCGGGTTATAAGTAAGTTAGAGGAAATAATTTCAGCGTATGTTTAAACTTCTAATAGAGCAGAATATCATGGATTTTCCTTCCTCTGACTTCGCGCAACCTGCTCTCGATATGAGAGCAATGAGCGCAAAGAACGAGGAAAACATATCGAACGCCACAATGATTAAAACCGTTATTTTCAGGTAAAAAACATAGGCGCAGATTATACCAAAGTAAAGACCCTCACTTTCTACAACCACACAGAATGTGAATGCAAAGATAAGAAACAAGGAACCTCCTCTGAAGTGGACTCTACGACAGACCGAGGAACACGTTTGACCGCGACCGACACTGGAGAACAGAATTCCAAAACAAATACTGGAATTACTTTAAGATCTGGATCGAATTTTGTACCAGAAAACTTACAAATAAAGTATGTACATTATTTAGATTATGCTTTTTAAACCTTGTTGATTTTTTTATTTATTTTGTAGGTGTAAATGCCCAAAAGAATTCACTCCGAAAATAAGGTCTGGCACAAAATGTTATTGCGATTGTAAAGAAGACAATGAAGACTGTCTACGGATGAGAAAAGGCAAAGAGTATAGTGCCCTTACAGATAGACTGTAAGTTAATTAAAACAAATATACTTTCTTTCACTTCAAAAAAGAGAACTTTTTTATTATCATCCCAATATCGCATTTTCTCATAAGATCTATACAATTTTAAATAAATAGTTTAAATAATAAAAAAACAACACTTTTTTTACCAGTATTTATACAGCTCTAACGAAAAAAGAGATAATGGGATGATTAAAAATAAATGTTAGGAATACATCGAAGATTGTAGAAATCGAGTTTTAAACAAAATTATCCGCCTCAATTGTTCCACAGGGTGTTTTGGAATTATAACAAACGACATTATTTTAATTAAGGCAGAAATAGGGTATGTTACCACCGTGGATTAACGACGAGAAATGTAACTATAGTTTTCTGTTTCAGATGTATTTTGAACAAACAATGCGGGACAGTTATGTGTGAGTACGGGACTTATATCAAGGAAAAGGGAAGGTGTCCCAAAATCAACGAAGTTTAGAATAAAAACTTAAATAATTTATAACTT
The DNA here is from genome assembly GCA_935413205.1 of Polydrusus cervinus. Classification (NCBI taxonomy): domain Eukaryota; kingdom Metazoa; phylum Arthropoda; class Insecta; order Coleoptera; family Curculionidae; genus Polydrusus; species Polydrusus cervinus. The sequence continues at coordinate 3,332,592 of OW284514.1, forward strand.
TTTTTATATAAAGAAAATTATTTTTGAACAATAGACACAAATGTGATTTAAATATTTTTGTGTCACTGCATTTTTGACGTAGAATAATTAACTAAATTTAAAATATTTATTAAGTTCGGTAGATTTATTAAAGAAAAATTTAATATATTTTATTTTTGTATTTTTTAAGTGTGCATAGTAGCTAAAGTATTTTGATAATAATTAGTCACAGTATAGAGCGATGTAAGATTTTCTTTAAGGGTGACTCTTGCCTTTTGAAAAACCAAGTTTTTCTATTCTAAATAAAGAATTTAAAATGTGGCCACCATCAATCATTGGGGCTACTACTGGTTGCCCCAAACATCTCATGAGTTGTGGGAATTCCTTGTCCCAGTACCCATAATTTGTCTAGGGATTTTGACAAAAACTGTTTTAATCAATTAATTTAAAATAGAAAAATACTGAATTTTTATCCCCTGAGGAAGGCATAGAGTACCCTTAAAAAATTGATAATATACAGGGTGATTCCTAAGTTGATACTTCTTTTTTAGCTGTGTATAGAAGTTATTAAAATAAAAAACATTTTCAAATATCTTTTTTTAGAAAACTCAAAAATTAGGTACTTACACTATGGAACAAATACGGTCCTGCCTAACTTGCCCGTTGAATAACATTAAGAAAACTTCTGGGTGTAGGATGAGTCCGCAAGGGAAAGCGTTCTGCGTATAATCTCGAAGCAGCAGCCGCACTTTGACGACACTCACCGCAAATTAGCACCATATCTACTAGTTCATTGTTTTCAAATTTTACCATTTTCACGTGTCACCAATTTAAAATTAACTTGTGTCTGTTTAAAGGTTGGAGACAATGACGTTTCTTGAACGGCAGTAGAGTTTTGGACTTGCATTGTCTTTATTTGTTTAGAATCACTACGTTTCAACTGGAAGCATCTCCAGTCGTCTTCAGGTGAATACTGAAGACGACTGGAGATGTTGACGACTGGAGATGCTTATCAGTTGAAACGTAGTGATTCTAAACAAATAAAGACAATGCAAGTCCAAAACTCTACTGCCGTTAAAATTAACTTGCTTCAGAAAAACACACCGCAGCGGATTGCCAAATAACTGACCATGCACCGACCGTAAACTGCATGACGAATAAGAGATAAGATAAACAATATAAACTATAGCAGGCTACGTTTTGATGACCAGGGCCGCACTTAGATTTTTTACTTCAGTATCTCGCCTATTTTAAAGTTTTTTTGAAAAAAGGTATTTGAAAATGTTTATTTTATTGCCTTCTTACACAGCTAAAAAAGAAGTATTAAATTAAGAATCACCCTGTATATTACATGAAAAAATAAAATAACGGTTATGCTGTAGGAGCCGCGCTACAGTTAAAAATATATATTTTTATTATACATTTTAGGAGTGTCGTATTTTTGATAAAAATTTTGTAAAATAAATTATTTAGTATTTTCAGTGTATGGTATTATTAAGCAACTACTTAAATTAATTTTATGCCAAATCCTAGTCTTATTCGTAGTTAGTGTCTTTTTCTATTTGATAGAATATCTAGTTGAATTTATATTTTAAATTAAAATTGTATATAGGTTTTGAAATAATACATAGAATAGGTATACAAAGAAAAATTGAGTTTTAATGTAATTTTGTGTATGTGAATGAGATGTTTGCCTGTTTTGCTATTATTATAAATTTTATCTTGAAAATTGGTTTTATGGTATTTATTTGTACACAAAATATGTTTCATCACTTTAAATAATAGGCAAAATTAAAGAATAAGTCGGAAAATGATAGACGTTTACCAAATCGTTAATTTTCAGAAAAAGAAAACACTCAATTTCGAAAAATAAATGATTTTTAGAATTTATTTGGATTTGGAAAAGTAATATTTTTTTGGTCAAGTGTACCTTATGTCTATATTTGCTTCATCCATAACTTAACTGTAATGTTAAATGTACCCATGCCTAATTTAAGCTCTTTCCATTCCAAAAATGCATTGTTTTCTTGTCGATTTTGGTATCTACAGAACACAAAATAATAGGTAGGTATTATTTATGTTATTCCCATGAATTAAAATCAATACTTACTTTTGTAAAAATAGTTTAATATAATAATATATCCTATGAAAATAACATTATTAATCTAATAAACAGAAAATATATACCTAATGCTATACAAATTGACAAATATAACATTAATTCTAAATATACCTAAATAATTTGAATACTTCCTATGAATACCAGGTATAACATCATTAACTAGGTAGTATAAACTTACATAAAGTTCTTAAAACAATAAATTATGTAGCTTTGAGGGCAATCCATGGGAAAAAGTGATTAAGTGTAAATCACTCCCCTGCTGTACCTAAATGGAATTTTCTAATTGAAAACATGTTTTATTGTCTTGAAAATAAATAGAATTTGCTGACATTGCAGAATGTTGACGTTCTCCAGTTTTTTTGAGACAATTATTCACTTAAACACAAGCAAATTTCCATTTAAAGAATAGCCTATTAGTGGTGAAGGCCTGCAGGTTAACTTGTAGACACAAAAATAGACTATTGAAATAGTAATTCAAAAAAAAGAAGAATAGGTAATATTCTAAACAACTTGCAGATTTTCTGGAATGTCCCTATAGATTTGTAGGTATCCACATAATTATGTAATTAAGTATCTTTTATATAATATGTATTAAAAAGGGAAAAAGGCTAGCTTATGCTAAATCTGTTTATATATATTCAAGTCCTCTATTTTTAGTCCTTATTCTGATAAATGTTCTTCTTTAATATCAACCTCCAAAGGTTTAACCTGGGTTTTAACAGAAGCCACTCCTTTTAGGTTCTTTTTAACTAAAAAATATTTAATAATATAGTACCTACCTTATAGGTAGTGAGCGATGAATTAAAAATTTTTGAAACTTACCAGTACTTTGGGGACGTGACCTTACAAGCCCCAAATATGTTTGAAGATTTGTATGCATGTCATCTAATAATTTTTCCTCATAAGCATTATCAGCTTGCATCTGATCATCTTCAATACAATGCCCCATTATAGCATCCTCATGACGGATATTTAATGGAGGGTTCTGCTGACTGAATATAAATCTAAAAATATAATGTCTGTTGCGTGAATCATATAATTCCATTTTACTCAATTATTGAACAATTTGCAACAAGATAAATAATAAATTGATAGTTTTTGTACCTAAATTAATACCCAACTATTCTGGTCTAATACTTACTGGTAAACCTGCCGTTGTCCTGTAACTTTTTTGAGTTTATTAGTCTTGTAGTAATTTCTCATCGACCTTGACATCTTATCATAGGTCATGCCAGGCAAGTTCTTGTGTTTGCCCCATAGTAGTGCTAACTGTGATGAATCTATGATTTTAAATATACCTTTCATAGGATCCTTCCAACGTATGATATTGGAGTAATGATTCGAGGCATCATTGAGAAGAATTTGTAGAAAGTCCCATAGGGGTGCCGTTTGAGAGAATCTTTCAGTTTTCTTTGCGCCTGTAAGTGGAGGTTTAAAAGGTTTATTAGTTTCTTAAGTCATTTGGCCAACAACAGTACAATAACCACTAATATTAACCCATTCTAGATTATATCAGTCCATTTTTGAAAAGGATACAAAAAAGGATATAAGCAAAGGATACATGTTTCTCTAGATTAGTACATCTTGACAGAGATTTATAGTACTCTTATTTAATAAATTTTAATATATTTTTCGCTTGAAATTACTTTAAAATGATTTAATCTTAAATATGAGCACGTCACATCCTGTTTGTTTTCTTTTCGTTTTCGCCCAAAGCCCAAATCTAACCTTACTTTCTATCGTCTTGATTATTTATCTGTGCTTCTTAACATCCTCAATCCTACAACATGAAAATCTTTGGTAGGCAATTTTAGTATACTATGTATACTTGGGTGCCTACCAGTACTGCATCAAGCTGTCATTTCTAGAATTCCTAATCTAACCTCATTTTATAACAATGTTTTCGTAATTTTTAAAGCAAGAGTTATTGGTAATTACCAGTTTAATGTTATAAGAACCCCCTTGGGTTTTAAAAATAATGTCTATCGCAATAAGATTTCGCACAATTTGCAACATAGTTCCATCTATGTTGAGACAGGTATGGGCCCCTCTTCCTTGTTATTACAACCCCATTTACTAGCTTAACGAGAATTTTTCTAGATAGGACAAGTAAGAGAATCGAGCTTTAAATCGTCCGTGTATCTTGAAGATGTAGGTACTGTAAACACACCATATGAAGTAACAAAAGACCCTATTGAGTGGGATTATGTGAAGACTGTTTTACCACCACTTGTCATACCAGAGCCTTTGAAAAAGGACAGTTATCCTTCAGGTAATGTAACCCTTCTTTATTCCCATTTGTTCTAAAAATTTCAAGAAATGAACATTTTTTTTAGGCTGGAAACCACAACTTGAAGATCTTTCCGATCGTCCTTACTTCATAAAAAGATCAAGAAACCACATGATTCCTTGTTATCTTAAAATAAGACCTCACGGCCCCAAGAAAACAACAGTTTTAAAAAATATACATGGAAATATATTTCTTCTAGAGGAAGAACTTAAGAACTTTTTACAACCCCAAAATTTCCAGCCTTTGAGGGTACAGGTTAATGAATTTGCTATGTTTATAAGAATAAATGGGGACCATGTGAATGCTATCAAATACTTTTTAGAACAGAAAGGTTATTAGATGTTAGTTTTAAATTTGTGAACAATTAGAAGTGAAAATGCTTTTTAGCATAATTTTTACAGATGGGTGCTTCTTTTTTTGTTGTCTGAAATAAACAAAAGTAAAAATTTTGAATTACATTTTTCTGTAGGTTAAAACTAAGGACTATGTCATTTCTATATAAAAGATAATTGAAAAAAATGCCTGTTTTTTTTTATAGGATGTTAGAGTGATAACTTAACTGAAACATTAAAAAATTATGTCAACATTTTTCTCACAAGTACCTACCTAATGTCTACTTTTATAATTGATGAGCTCTTGGTCTAACACTTAACAAAAAGTACATTAACCAATCTGATATAATTATTTTTGATTTATGAATGAGCAGGTCTTAAAGAGGAGAAATAAAACTACTGTGCATGCAATAAATAAAATTGTTTTATTCAGTCGTTTTTTTGTAACATTATGTATATTGGTGAATTTACAAAAACTTATAATAATACATATAGGGAACCTACGAAATATTGTTTTAATAAAATAGTATAAAATTATTTTTTTCAAAAATTGGTAACTATTTTTGAAAAAAACTAAAATGCTTTTGAACAAGATATGGTATATTTTATTCAAAATACCCCTAGTAATATTTTTTTAAATATGTATTGAATTTGGTAATAATGTTAAAATAGGTTTTGTATAATTCAATATTACATTTTAAAGCTTAGTCAAAGTTTCACTGCAAAGAAAATTCAACACCTTAACTTTTAGTACATTCTTATTAGGGATGTCAATCCCGAAAGTTATTCTTAATCCTGGGATTTTCGAGATTTTTACTATTAATCCCGGAATTAGATATTCTGAAAAAAAAAAAAAACTTTTGTTGTATTAACTTAAAACACAAAATTTAGCAAAAAACTCCTAAATGATTTGTGATACCTACCAGATATAAGTTTTAGGTTTATACATTTTTAAAAAACTACCGCAAAATTATTAGTGCGTCTAAAGTTTCATCTCCCAGCTTCTAACGTATTTTATTACATAAAAACCCTCAGATTCCATGCTTGTGGGCTGAATGGTTATATGCATAAACTCTTTTTTCTTTCTGGGATTAACAGGTCTAATCCGGGTATTTTTGAGACCGGTTTTCCTTTCGTGACACCGAGATTCCGGGATTGACAGCCATAGGAAGTATAGAGGATGTTAAAAAAACCTGTTTTAATGGATTGGGTTGTTTAACGATGCCTCATAATAGTGAAGCCCAAGGAAAGTGCTTGCATATTTTTATAAAAATTTAAAAATAAACTATTTCCGTTATTTACTGTACGTTTTACCATACATAGTGACTGAAATAATTTCTAATATTAAAAGCTGAATGAGATTTTTTTGAATAGATTTAAGATTTTCTTGCTAATTTCGTACAGCGGTGGCGCAGGGTGGGCCTGAAACAAACCCTAAAAATATCTATTCATCACTATCACCACGCCAAAGTTGATAATCTTTTCAGGAACGATGTATTTTGGGGCATACATTACAAATCTGAAAACGAACTTTGTCCGAAATTCTTAGTTTTTGAGATATTTAAAGTGTTGTAGTTCTAAGGGATTATTTTTTTTCTTTATTACAAAAGATCACCTATTTTTTATGTTACACAGTGATAATTTAACTTTTTCAGAGTTAAAAAAAAATCGAAGAAAAGGGCACATTTTGTTGATTTTTTAATTAAAATATTTATTATAAAAACAGTCTTCTTTTCCGTCATATTACTGCATTTAGGAAGATGATTGTTAATATGAAATGAAAGGTATTTTTTGTATTCAGCGTAATTTATTCACTATTGCCTAGCGCTTTCGGCAATAGTGAATAAATTACGCTGAATACAAAAAATACCTTTCATTTCATTGAAAAACGGCGTACAACCGACCTCCCCCCCTTTTAGATTGTTAATATGTTTTTAGTTTGTCTCTAATATGCAAAATAATTTTATTGTGTTGGAGGAACCGAAGATTATATTTTGGTTAACAGAGCCCCAAAAAATAAAAATAGGGGAAAAGTGCCAAACTGCCTGGATGTTTTAGGCGTTTTTTCTTAATTCTTTTATCAGAAACCCTTATATGAATTGGCTTTGAAAACCTAACGTCTCTACGAACAGGGACTTTCAGAAGGAATATCTCAAAAAGCGTTTCTGATCAAAATAATTTTTAGATTTGTAAGCATCACTTTTGGCGTCGTGAGCGTATATGAAGTGAAATATTACCCTGTGAAGCCGTCTAATATTTATTTTTAAAGTTTCTCTTACCTAAAAACAAATAAATAGAACATTTAAAATATCTGAACTTAGGGCAATAATGCTTAAAATTAATTTATTTATCACTATTATTAATTTACCTTATTTTAGAAGTATGTGTAAGGATGTAAGCAGAAACGTGTTAAAAAAATGATACATTTTTAACCAATTTAAAAGGGTATTTAAAGGACCCATAGATTTCAGGGTATTCCCGCTAAAGTGTCTTCAGGGTATCCCCGCTAAATCGTTCAGTTTTTACCTGTTTAAGCAGTCCACAGGTGTTTGTTTACTTACTTCCAGCAGAACCTTTAAATCAGATCCGTCTAAAATATTTCAAATTTCCACAGAAAAGAAGTCCCCAAAGAATGAAGCATACAACAGTCAATTACTTAATTAGATTCTAAAAGCCTCATTTTCTCACTGACTTAACTCACAAGCACCATTTGAATTTAAAAAATTACAATTATGATTCTTAGGGGAACAACTAATACTATCACTTTTGTTATTACTATTCGTAACCTTAAAAAACCTTAAAAGCGGACTCTTCGGGGTCGACCACGTTTTCTTACTACTTTTTGGCGTCAGGTCCAACTTTGGCATTTTAGGAGAACCTGGCCCCATCGTCTTTTCCAACATTTCTTGTCTCAAGTTTCTTTCGATACGCATGCGCGTAAGCCAGTCTTGGGACTTTCGCTTTGGCGGTGAGTAGTTCAAATGGGGAGCAGTACCGTCCAGGACAAAGTTGGGTAGGTTTACTGTGGGCGAGGTAGTAACTAGGTCTGTTTCTTTTGAGGAACTGGATTTAAATGAATCTGAAACAACAGGGTCATGATTCCACAAGGGGCGAATCCAGAGGGGGGGGGGGGTCGTTTATGACACCCCACTCAGAGTAACACAAAAAAATGTAACTGGTTTGACTAACTCTGCAGCTTTGTCACCAGTCAATCAGACAGTGTATTAATTTTTGCTTCATTCATTGCATCCATATTATATTATTTACTAAATAATAATAGTTGTTAAATTTATTTGTATTTCCCTTTCTGCTTTTATTATTTTGTAAATTATATTTTTTAAACTTTAAATTAAAGGTAAACATGATTGGTATTTGGCCGATTTCTAGATAAAACGAAAAAGGAATATTGAAACAAAAAAGCAAATGTGTCATTAAAATGTACTCTTAATATTATTGTCCTATTCGGCGACGAGTTATTTAAACTATTATTTATTTGTTTAAGCTTACCTAATGCTGTATTCAACGATTTCAAATTTATAGAATCTTCTTCCTTCTCTAAAATTTTAAAGAACTGTTCCGAAGACTCCCCTTCCTTGAAATTTCCATGCAAATGTCCAAACAACCTTCTCGGTCCAAATTCAGTCCCAACTCTCTTACTCTCATTCCACATATCACAATCTGCTTTACGTTTTAGACTTGTAGGAACACAATTCTCACACAAACTATCAGAAATCGTAGCCTTTTGACAGTTCTTGCATTGCCAAATAAGTTTCTTTGGTGTCAAATTACTGTTTACTCCCATAAGTCGTTTTCTTGTGGGTTTAGTTATAAGAGGTAGTGGGAGTACGTCGGCTTTAAAACGAACAGTGTCTGAATAATCCTCGTTGTAAACTGACCATACCCTATGGGACATGTCGTCAGAGCACGTTATGATGGAGGGGGTTGCTTTGCTGTTACACCATGCTACGCAGGTGACCTAGAAAACGAATTTAAAAAAAAAATACGTGTTTTTTTCCAACACTGTTTTTTTTTACTTTATTGCAAAGTTGGATCATCTACTATATACCAAAAAAAGGATACCTACCTCTGCACTATGCCCTGACAGCTTAACTATAGGATCTGAATACTTCAAATTCCATATGTAGGCATTTTCATCACTACTTCCACTGACCAAGTAGTTGCCTTCTTTACTTAAAGATGATTTTATGTAGAAAGTGCTATTTTGGTGTCCTGTATACTTCATAACTGGCTCATTGTTATATGTTGCAACATTGTAACAGTATATGGTATTGTCGAGACAATTTGCATAGAGTCTTACACCTAAAATGTTTTTTTAATAAAATTTTTAACATATTTGTTTGTTTGGTTTACCATAGATTTAAATAAACTATTAAAAATATTTTTACCAGCATTATCTATGACTAAATTGCTAAATCCATTTTTAGCAGTCTTTCCAATATAGGGTATGGTATGTTTAGGCAAGGGCTCTTTTTTTGCTATTGTATAGTGTTTTCTGATATCCCAGATCTTTATTATTCCATCGCCTGCACCACAAGAAATAAGGGTATTTGTGTCTTGAAAAACTAGCCCTGTTACACTTTTGATACCTGGAAAAGTAACATCAACATATAATTAAATCAACTTACCCAACATAAAACAAAACACTGTATTTTACTTTTGCAATGGGCAACACAAGTAAAGATATTAAAACTTTAACAAACTTTGGTAAAATAGGTAATAATTACATACCTGAGTTATTAGGCATATTACACTTCTTCCATTTTTTACTAGGAGTATTTATTTCTTTCCCTGCATGAGAATTTACAATTGTTTGATCTGCTCTCCCAATAAAGCTATTTTGATCTGTCCTAGTGTCCCACAGAACTATATTGCCATCTCTACTGCCTAGAAAAAGGTAAAAAAATACACTAACTTTATTATAAAGAAACATTTCTATATCATAACATAAAAGAAAAATATACAGGTGTTTGTTAATAAAACTGAGTAGAGCAAAATATACCTGTAGCAAAAACACTAGAATCATCTTTCCGAAAAGTTACAGTTTTGACAGATCTTGTATGTCCACAGAACATTCTGACTTCTCGGAAATCGCCATCGCCAAAATCGTACAACTTTGATGTATGATCTCCCGATGCTGTTACTATTTTCATTTGGTCAAACATCCAGGCTAAGTCAAAAATTGCATTGTTGTGTGCTGTAGTACCATTTCTAAAAATATAAATAAACCTTGTAAGTATAAGTGTACTTATTTATAATTTGTGTCAATTTCTTACTTTTCTTTGGATTCACAATCCATTACAATAAGCCGGCCATCTTCATTGGCCATACCAACCATATGTTCATTTCCCTCTTTTTGAGCACTTTTACAAGCAAAAATTGGAGTATCAAATAAGGGTATATCAATATTTTGAGAATCACAGTATAAACGATGTAATACAGAGTCAGACTGCTTCCAGGGGGCTAAAATTATCAAGAAATATACTAACCTAAATTGAATAAATAAAACCAGACTATAAACTAGGTAGGTTCATTAGAATTTTATGAAACGTTAGCAAAGTGTTGTTGTCCTGATTTAAAGGACTTAAGAACAAAATTTAAAGGTTGGGGGCCCAGAAAATTGTGATTAGTACTTACTAAATCCGTATTGCTGGTTAAAGAGGGAGTTTGCATTATTCGTACACATAGTTAATTTATAATTCTTGCGTTTTTTTTTATTAAATCACTGTAATATTTATATTTTTATGCAATTTCCCAAAATAATAGCGGGAAAACGGTTATTATTTTTTCCTTTCCAGAATGTTTGTAGATTGTATATTATTTTAACACGTCGGCCATTCTGGTTTTGATATTTTATGTAATAGAAAAGGACGGCCTGAGTTGACGTATTGCAAAAATAAAATTATGACGTCACATATTTATCGACATGTAAGGTTTCCAGTATTTAAGATTCGGATATTAAAAACCATAGTAAGGAGACGTACGATGATGGCATACTTTGTGCTTATGATTACCGATCCCCCAATAGACGTCGCACTTATCATCTACCAGTTACTTTATTAACTGGTAGATGGCACTCGCATTTACTTCTTACTATTGTTTTAAAAAAAGTGAACAAACATTTTTTACAAAAAAGGATAATTTTTTAAACAAATTTATCACTGCCGATATTTGTTTTTTCTCTTTAAACGAAAATTACTTTGCTTTACTAAAATACAAATATTTTATTATTTATATTATTTTGTATTTATAGAGACAACAACCCTATAAATAATAAATATGGGTTGAATACATTTTCAAAAACTATTGAATTTTACCTGATGATTAATGAAGGACAGAGATTTACTTTTATAAAAATTAATAATACGGCCCCTATTGTAACTTCTCTTTGACGTGACGTATATTGAGAAAATCTATACTCCCGCGCAAAATCAATAGCCAAAATACTCTTACATCCGCCATTCTCGAATATACTTTTCGCGATTAAACGTTGAGAATTATTTTACAAAATATGGTTTTTACGTAAATTAGGCGAAAAATAATAAAGCGTACAAAAAGCGAGTGTCTTAAATGTTTTAATTTTCAGTTTTAAAGGAATTCTTGCTGTAAAGGTGGATCTGCTATGAGGCTAAAAATGTAAGTGTTGTATTTCTTGAATTTTGCAAATCTCGAAAAGGTAACTAAGACCTAATATCAATTAGAATAATAAGAATGTTTCATTGTGTCAATTTTTTTAAATGTATTTCTTTTGAATTCAAAACTTGCAGACTTGATACAATAAATTCATTTTAAAACCTAACTGCTTTGATGCCTAGAATTTAAATATGCCAGGAAATACAGGATCGCATTAACAAAACATATCTTGGTCCTCTCATGGCTCTCAATGTGTGCACACTCTGTCCCTATATTTCACAAAATTTTCAAACTAAGAATCTTAGAATCCCGTGCGGTGCAATCATTTTTTAATAATCCTTTTTGTAAGTTACTAACTACAACCGCCGTAATTGTAATTTATCGCACTAATTATTGGAACACTGTAGTTGCCTATAATTTCCATAAAAACTATACGGGTGATAATAACTGATAAATAAATAAAAATATTTTAATTAAAACCAGTCGTCAGCATGTATATATATACTCAACAAAAATCAATAAACCGCGACGCCTAGCGTCGATAAAGACGTCGAAAATTTGGCATCGCTGTGCGTCTATCCGATGCTCTCTTTAGTATAATCTTTAATGTCCTGTAAGGCCCATAGAAATATATTATTGGGGATGAAGTGAAAATAATAGTTTAGAAGAAAAAATAGGCAAGCTGAAAAGTAAATTTTGAGGTTTCAGTTTGTCGCTTGACTGAGGTGGTTTTAGTTGGTTATTTGTTCTTAAAAACGTTCTTAACAAAATGGGATGAACGTTTTAACTGTAAAGTTGCATCGAGGCAGGGTAAGGTCAGTATTGGACTCACCAAAAAAATCATTGTCTAAAATTAGAGACACATTTTTATTTTTAGAATGCGAGATTTCTTTAGATTGAAATGTATTTATTTTGAATACAGAATTATTTTCTCTGTATAAGTTGAATTTTATATTTTGAAATCTTGTAACTGTGATTGTATAAGAGGCCATGAGAGGTGAAGGGGATTAATGTCCTGTAAGGCATTTAGCAATCACATTAAAAAAAAATTTGAATTTCTTAGGGTTCATCTTTACAACTTTGCCCTTTCTTTCTATATCTTTCTGAAAGAAAATCTTGCTTACCAATATTAAGGGGATCCGAACAATTCTAAATTCTTCTCAAAGTTACCATTATATCTACACAGCCAATATATATTAGAAACAGATTAAAAAAAAAAATTCCTAATATTTTTTAGAATAGGTACAATGAATTTTAGCAATTTTTATCCCCCGATTTTTTTTCTGTATGAAAACAAATTTCTCACATTCACATAGATAACACCTTTATTTTGATGAAAAGAAAAATTCAATAATTTGTTTAATTTTGCATGTAATTCGCGTCAAGAAAGCTTGCAATTTAACATGGAAAAATTTTAGAGCGTACGGATCCACCTAATAAAACAATATTTATAAGAAAGTGTGTGCTTTCTTAATGTGTAATATTTTCCGTTTGTTTGTTAAATATCGGAATTTTTCAAAAGGATACAAGCAATAAAAAATAAAGAAAATTTAAATGTTTCAAATATTTTTATATATCGGGAGATAACGAAATCGTTTTAAAAGGCAATAACAGTGGTGGCTTGTGAACATTGAGTATGGGAGGGCGCAGATCTAGGTACGGAAAAATGAGTGCATGCGTAAAAATTCTAATTGTTGAGGTAATGCCTCAAAAGCAGTACCATTCAAATTTATTCCTTATTTAGTATTGTAAAATAATAATCACGGAAAACAGAACAATGCATTTCTAATTATTTCACATCCATACGTATCCAGTTTTTTTTGCATAAGTATTTTTATAGTTTCTATAAAGGTTTTGTTTTCTGCTTTCCGTTCTCTGACTTCTGTCAACTTTAAATCGGGCAGCCGTATATCAAACTCTGGGGGATCCTTTAGGCGCCGAATCATTTTATACGTTGTTGCTTTGCCGATTGCCGCGATACAATCGCGGATTAACTGGAGAGATTTCAGTCACACAGCGCGTCGAGTAGAGCCATGCGAGGTCGCTGATTTTACGCGATTGTCATCGCGGGTTGGCCGAGGAAAATTCGGTAGCGCATTTAAAAAAGAAAGGACTTATCTTCTAATTGAGCATTAACTAAACATTTTGTGTCTAAATAAGTTAAAAATTTAATAAATTAAAAAACTTAGTTCATTCATACCTAATATATTGTTCTTGACATTTTGGCGAGTGACTTAAATAGTTGCCAAAGACAATGAGCTTCGCGATTAAGGCAGACTTGGAAGAGGTTATAAAGTGTTTTTCTTTGTCCACATATTACAAATATATACATACGTCCGTCGAATTTCGATTAGTACATAAATAAAAATGTTTTTCCAGAGGCCTCAATGCTTGTAGTAGTTTAGATAATGCACAAGCTCGCAAAGGGTTTAAAGAAGAAAAAGAAGGGCAAAAAATCAAAGCACAAGGAGGAAGAACTATTCAAACCCGAGGAGCTTGAAGCATACAGGAGGTAAGGAAATTCTTTTTTTCTTAAAAAAGTACAATATTTTAGAACTTTAAGTAACAAAAAAAAAACTGAAATTTATGGAAATTTTCTCTTTAACACAGGGAACACGCTGGACCAAACGAAGAATCTTCTGGTAAAAACGAAGAGTGGAAAAATTTTCTATCTTTAACTTCTGGAGTTGATGATATTTTAAAGAAGACTCAAGACGATCTAGATCGTATTAAGGTATATGTCAACACGTAGTTTATTTTATTATTAAAAAATTTTGTATACATATATTTATGTTCTTTAAGTTTATACGGCTTCTTTCTTTCAGAGCACATCATTTTTTCAACGTATCCCACCACCTAGTGAAACCAAGGCAAAAAAAGAAACACAACCAGAATCCTCACAGAGCGAATATAAAGTCCCAAGGGTCGAAGCGGCTTCAGCTGTTAAAGAAGAAGAACCAGCGCTTGGTATCGTAGAAGTATCTGAATCAGAATCTGAGGAAGGTTAGTCTGACAATAAGTAAAAGCTTAATAGCCGATTATGGCATATGTATTTGTATTTTATAAAGTCAAACCTAATTTTTCCTTTAACTATTTGGTTATTTTCTCTCTAAATTTGTAGAGGAAGATGACGATATTTTTGACACAGCCTACATTGATGCAATCGCGACAGGAGAAGTAAAACTTGCTTATATCCCAGAGTCCCCCACTGATAAACCCGAAGGTGACGATCCATTCGACACTTCTATTGCTGAAAGGGCCATCCTAGGTATGTGTTTGTTCTCCTTTTAAAAATCGATATCAACATAAATACCTATTCTTGTATAATGTTACTTTTTCTCTTTTTAGGACCTGCTGTAGAAAGAAAAGGGAAAAAATTAGTTCCTCTAGGAGCTGCAGTCGAGGTTCTTACAGGCCGTGTTCAGCTGCCCACTTGTGCTACTACTAGGCCAGTATCCAGTAAACGACAAATCTTAAAACAAAGGGACCTTCTTTTGGGAAGTTTTGACAATAGTACAGACCCGTCAAACGATACAGTCAATACAGGTAATAATTGTATATTATATAACAAGTGATAAAAGTGATACTTTTTAAACTCACTTAAAATCACTTTCACACGAGTAATGTACACTATTTTTCCTGCGACCACAAAGATTTATTAAAAAAGGCTTTGATTTGTAAAACAAAATGTCATCACTATTGAACAAAAAAATCAACACTAGTGTTGAAATTAGCATACTTAGGATTATGTTTTACTTAATATCTGGTTTCATAGTTTGTCAATAGGCTTTTCCTTTATTTGTAGTTTTACTTTTTCATATTTTATATATCATAGGAAGAAAGGAAGAACTAATCCTGAATTACCTTCTCGATTAACCAGAATTTTTTTTAAATTTAATTAAGGAAAGATGCTTTAAACATAAATTTAAAAAATCCACCCAACAAGGAAGATTTTAATTCAAAATAATTCTATAAATTATTTAATGTTTTTATATAAAAAAGCCAAATACTCCTCATGGGATTTGAACCTGTGACCTTGCGATCTGTAGGCTAGAGTTCTTTTCTCTACGGTATCGCTACCAATAAAGATTTGTTGTTTAATACATGACACTCTCTTCAGTGTGATTTGTTTTTTCTGGTAATAGATTTTCCGGTATATTATTAACATTTTTTATAATTTCAGATGGCGTATTTTCACACTCTAATTCTGAATCACTCGACAAATACATGATAAATAAGATAAACACTTTACAATTACTGCTTTCTAATATTTGGTCTTTTTAATAAATAGGGGTTGTCTGTCAAATTGGCACCATATGTTTAAATTAAATAGTGTGCCTTAATATTTCAACACTAGTGTTGAAATATTATTTTCAACACGCGTGTGATATACCTACGGCGCTTTCTAGTTAAATTAACCGTGCTTTTTTTCTCATTTTCATTGGTGGTCGTAGGAAAATACATTTACCACCATTAGAATGCCCACTTGATTTTCCTTAAACAAACGTTTAGTTAATCCTAATATTTATGTTACATTTTTAGTTGTTGATTTTTCCGAACCAGTAAAAACACTTCTTGACGATGACGAGATCCCTTTACCGGATGAGCCGATCGATTTAAGCAGAAGCCTTTATATACCTCCACCACCAATTGAAAATCAAAACGGTAAACACATCTATTACTATGTTATAAAAGATAAAGAAGTAATAAATTCTTTACTTATTTTATATTGTATCAATTTGTATTTTTAAATACTATTTATCATATCATTATTCTTCACACTTTATCCTTTAAAGCAAGTTTAAATAGTTCGTAATTTTTATACATTTAGATCAATCTCAACTTATTCAAAAAGACATCCTCAAAGAGTTTGAGGACGAAGAAGATAAAGAATTCGAAGCACTAGCTGCCGAAAGCTTATCGAAAAATACAGGCGTTGTTGTGACTGCTGCAGTACTTACAAAAACAGTACTTCCAGTAGGAGTTGTTGAAAACTCAGGTGACTGGAAACCCTTTGCAAAAGAGTAAGTATTACGTATTTATTTTCCAAAAGTTTTTTTTAAATCAAATTTTGCAGAGAAAGTTCTGAGACAGAAGATTTCGAAAAAGATCCCTTTGACACTACCTTTGCGGAAAACATTCTTCCTGGAAAAGCAGAACTAAAACTATTGGAAAAGGAAATCTTAGAAAACGACCTCGACTTTGATCCAAGAGCTACGGAAATAGAAAATAAGTCTGCGATTTATACGGATAGAATACCCGGTAAGAAATATAACTTATTAGCATTAATCAAATATTTATATGATTATGTTAAAATAACAGATCTGATAAAAACTTTGGTTTAACAGAACTATTATGGAACACATTTTTCAACAAATAAGTTCAAAATAATATATGATTGATTGTCAGTTAACTTTACTATCCAATAGTAATCTTATATGTTTTTCCAGAATCGGAACTTAAACTTATAGCACCAGTCCATCGTGATCTCTTAGGCGGGAGCACAAGTGATCTTTCCAAACTAGGTGAGAAACCAATTCAGCCTACAGAAGAAACTAGACCTGAAGAAATTAAATATTGTGACCCATTTGACACTTCAATAGTTGACACAGTCAAAGCTCCTGGACAAGCGGAATTAAAACTTTTGGAAAATGAGCTTCTCGGAGACATAAAACCAATTGTTCCGCCTTCTCCAGCGAAAGTATTAAAGTCAGTTTCTATAGATGATGATAATTTCAATCCTAGAGCTCTAGAAGGACAACGGTCTAAAACAAGGGCGTTATCGCGGCCGGATGTTCTAAACGTTGGATCAGCAAAATCAGTATCTTTTACGGTTCCTCAAAAAGACTTACTAGGAGCTGAGGATACTTCTAAAATATCTAAACCCTTAACTCCGTTTTATGTTCGCAAGAATTCAGTTCCCGGCATAGAGAGTATCGAAGATCATTCTTCAGACGAGATCGATCCTTTTGACACCTCTTTCGTGCCGAGTGTGGCCCCAGGCAAAGCCGAATTAAAGCAGATTGAAAGCGAGCTCTTTAACAGTAACGTTGAAAAAGGCCCGAGCTTAGACGATCCCGATTTTGATCCACGAGATGATAGCAAAATAGCTAAATTTCATGCCGTTGAAGCAATTAAAGAAATAGCCAAACCTAAACCTGCCGTTTCGTTCAAGCCACAAGAGCCTGTTGACTTGCTTTCAGTATCGAACGATATTTCTGCTAAAGTACTGACTCCTGCTGGAAAGATACAATCCAGTGTCAGTGGAGATATTTTATCTTACGCAGATCCTTTTGATACTTCTATTGCCACTAATATTCCCCCAGGAAAAGCTGAATTAAGACAACTCGAGAATGAGCTAATTCAGTCGAATCAGACACACAGTGCGATTTTGGATCAAAACAAAGATCTCCTGGTGCATAGCGGGGACACTATTATCGAAAAACCTTTAACTCCGGAACTTGGCAATAGTTTTGATATTGAACCAGACGACTTTGATCCCTTTGACACCAGTTTCGCAAGCAATATTCAACCGGGTCGTGCCGAGTTGAAAGTTTTGGAGTCTGAACTTATGTAAAGCTATCTCAGAGTTAACTGGACCTAAGTTTTCAAAAAAAAATAAAAGTCAAAATGGCAGCCAATCCGTTTCTTTTTCACGACGACGATTATGATGATCCCGGAACTCAATTTTCTGCCAACTCAAATCCATTTCTTATGGAAGATGAACCTTCTACCGGTGCAGACGATAATCCGTTTCTTTCCCAAACAGCTGTGGCTGCGTCTAATCCATTTGCTTTTGATCCTATGGATTTGGAACCTGCCGAGGCTGAAGTCCCTATAAGTATAGCCAACACAAATGCTTTTATGGATGTTTCAAGTTCAGCTCAAGACTTTTTCTCAACCAACACTAGCGTGACCGCGAATGTAAACTTTTTCACCGAAGTTTCTAGTAGTAATGACGATGTTTTCTCAAGAAACAGCAATACTTCTCAAATGCCGCAAAAACCTACAGAGCTCGACCTTAAATACTCTCACCAAAATGCTGGACCGGCAAGGAATTTACCTCCTCGTCCTCCTCAAAGTAAAGAAACCCAGGACCTTCTTATGTCAGTCATGGGTGCTATGGATGCTACTAGTTCGCATTTATTGGATAAAATACCTCCAACGCGAACTCCCAGTCCTGTATCAATGCGCGACCTGCAGTCACCTAGTCCAACTCCCGAACCTACTTTTGGAGATTTATTAGATGTAGGAGAGAGTACCACCCATACAACTCATAAGTCGCCCCAAGCGCAAAATGCAACGGAAGATCTGTTTTCGCTAGATTCCAGTGAACCTACGAATGATATCAACCAGAATCCAGCGGTAGCTCCACCTCCAAGGCCTCAACAAATGCCTCCTTCGAGACCAGCGCCTCCTGTGAGGCCTCCACGACCTGCTCCACCTCAGAAGCCCCCTCCACCTCCAGGGATGAGACCGCATATTCCTCCTCAAGCGGTTGCTCCACCTTCTCACGTCTTTCCATTAGATCAAAACGTACATCAGACTTTTGCAAAAACGCAAGAAATTCCGCAGAATGTTGTTAATTCATCGGTAAGACAAAAGGAACAAAAAAATGAAGCACAACAAGATATCATGGATATGTTTGATGTGTCAGTGCCTTCACAGCCCAAGGTTGCTAGTAACGCCGACATTTTGAACTTGTACAATGTCCCGAAACAAGAAAAAGTACAGCCGGATCTTCTTTGTGACGCTGTATTAGAACCTGAAAATAAAACTCCGACTCCAACTATAACCGAGAATTTAGTTCAGGAGGATATTCTGATTAAAGAAGAGCCATCTGCTTTTGTATTGGATCAAAGTGGAGAAGCAACACCAACTAACCAGAGTTCTGATATGGGAAAAGATTCGTTGCTTAGCCCTGAGCCTTCAGGAGATCTTCAGATGGATACAAGCGATAGCCAGAGTAAAGGTTCTGTATCTAGTGTTACGTTTAATCCATTTGCAGCTACCGATGATCATGGAGGACAAACTAAAGATCAAGATTTTCCACAGGATACGTTGGAAAATAACGTTTTCCAAAAAGATACCGAGAAAATGGATATATTTAGTACCCCAGCGCCAGCCCCTACCCCTGTCCCAGTGACAAACGATGACACTTTTGATTTTGAGTCTATCTCGGAGCCTGTTCAAACAAATACGATGCACGATGTATTTTCAAAGACTGTAAATGATGACTTTGACGCGTTTGCCGAAAAATTCGAGTCAGTTAAAGGGGATGAAAATAAAAATGGTGCCTTTGACGCCTTTGGAGAGACACAACCCGCTGGGAGCGTTTGGGGTAACGATTTTGGGACGGCGAATGATGGAGAAAGTGGTTTTGGTAATGAGGAGCCGTTCGATTCTTTTCTGGCCATGAAACAGCCTCCAGGAGGAAAGAGACTTGAAAGCCAGGACTCAGAAGAGGAAAAGGACTTTTCTGTCGTTATAAGGTAAGTAGAAAAAATCCTGATATTAAAAAAACCCGAAACTATGCAAACTGTGTTATGAGTTAAAGGATAAATTTTAATATATTTTAGGCCTAAAACTGATGAAACTTTTTCTGGAATAACGCCCGTTCTTGCTCCTCCCCCAGTTCAAACTCAAGCCGCTTTTACCGATAGCTCGCCGAGATTCAATCCATTTGATCAACAAAATGAAGTTCCTGCTTCGATATCTCAAGAACAAGCTGTGCCTTTTAGTAAGTAGCTAACTCCCAAAATTATTAAGAGAAGAAAACTGACTACAAAGTTCTCAGTCATGTTTGGCTTGCGGAATAAAATATGTAATTGTTTTAAGGTACTGAACTTAAAAGATCCGATTCTCAAGAATCACCATCAACGCCGCTTTATGATGAGGACACCACGCAGCCTCTTGAAGATTTTCCGAGGTAGGTAAATTTTGATTAGTATTTTGGTGTTGAAAACATTTATCAGTTTTCTTAAAAATCAGTTTATTTTCGAAAAATATGTGTTATATATACTAGATTTAATTATTTTTAGGACCACATATGCAGGCGAAGGGTGGGAAATGCATTTAAGGCAACCAAACAAAAAGAAAATTACAGGGCAAAGGTTTTGGAAGAAAATATTTGTAAAACTAAGTTATCAGCAGGACTGTGTCCTGTTACAACTCTTTAATCAACAGGCAGATAAGGATCCTTTCCAGGTAAAATAAAATACAGTAATATATAAAAATATTACAATATAATAAGACTTTATTTAGAATATTAGAAAATTTGATTTCCACATTTCATGAAAATATTTCAACTATTCCAGCAAAAAATACTTTATCCAATTTTTCAGGAGTTGCCACTCCAACCCTGCTACTCAGTCTCAGACATAGGAGCTCAGCAATACGACCAATTTGGGAAGATCTTTACAGTGAAGTTACAGTATATTTTCTACAAAGAAAGGCCTGGAGTACGACCAGGGCAAGTGAAAAAAGCCGAGAGAATTACAAACAAGTTGAGCCAGTTTGCAGCTTATGCAATTCAAGGAGACTATCAAGGTAAAAAATCATCAACATCAACAAATATATTAGTAGATAGAATTAATAGAAGACATGAACTTATGCTGTAAGATGATTTCTATACTTAAATCTATGGATTTTTTTTTTTTATGATAAAACACCTGCACTGTAGGAAAAATCCTTTAAGGCGCTCTGGGAGCGGTGCGTGTGCGAAGAAAGCGATTAACGTTGGTCTTGAAACGTTGAAGATTGTATTCATTGGGAAACACGACCTCAGGAAGATCATTCCACAAAGATGACGTTCTCCAGATGAAAGAATTCTTGAACAATGAAGTTCGAGGAGTACTAAGCTGAACAACATATGGATGAGCGGCAGTGGTTCGCCGTGTATTTCTGTTTTGCATTGCTCTAGGTGGAATCAAGTGGGCAATGTCAGTCGAACACCTGCCATGGAAATATCTGTAAAAGAGAGCCAAATCACCAACCTGTCTTCGATGCTCCAGGCTATCGAGGGTCTTGGTCAGCTCGGGGTCGCCGATCAGACGAACGGCTCTCCTTTGAATGGAATCCAGTAGCCGAAGGGTGTGCTTGGGTGCAGAGCTCCAGACATGAGAGCAATATTCTAATGATGGTCGAATCTGGGCTTTGTAGAGTGTCAAAAGTTGATGAGGTGTGTACAACCTTTTGGTGCGGAAAAGTACACCAAGTTTCTGTGCAGCTGCCCTGGCAATTGCGGCAACGTGATCATGCCAAGACATATTACCTCCCAGATTGACCCCCAGCAAATTAATAGACGGTGCCAGGGGAATTGCGTGTCCTGCCATGACTTTTGTCCTAATTATACTCTCCTCACCTCACAATTAGACTGTTTACTATAAATCACTCACATATCATAACAAGTCTTTTGTCTCATAGGTGTCAAAGAATTCGGAAGCGATCTCAAAAAACTAGGTCTTCCTGTTGAGCACGCTCCTCAAGTCTCCCAACTCATGAAACTTGGCTCATTGAACTATGAGGACTTAAAAGTGTTTTCAGTTTGTATAGAAGAAGCTCTGTTCAAGCTGCAAGCTCACAGAGATAGGGCGTTACATTATAAGATGGAGGAGGTTCAAATTACCGTTGTAGATGAGTTGCATGTAGAACAGAGTTCTGAAGGTACTTAATTTTTTTATTTGGATTTTTTAACAATTCCTTTTTTTGTGTCTGTTATTAGGTTAATAATTTTTTTTTCCAAATTATCACCTGATTTATTATCATTAAAGTGCGGAATGATGATGCCTTGTTTTTTTCAGGACACATAGAAAAGCAAATAGCAAGAGTACGACTATTTTTCTTGGGATTTTTAACAGGAATGCCAGATATAGAGCTAGGTAAGATAATATCGATGAATTACAATAGTTTTTGAAATTATAAAAAAAAAACAATACATGGCCTGTAATTTATCCTGTGCCTATATTTTTCGGCTTTTAGGAATAAATGATATGAGACGACAAGGTAAAGAAGTAGTAGGTCGCCACGATATTATACCAGTAGTAACGGAGGAGTGGATTAGGCTAGAAAATGTAGAATTCCATTCCACGGTCCAGCAAGATGAATATGAAAACACCCACATAATTAAGTAAGTGTACAAAACCCAACAAAAATTACCTAAAAAAAGGCTTTGTTTTTGGTAACATTAAAAATCACCACCTTCTTTTAGGTTTAAACCCCCAGACGCCTGCTACATAGAACTTTTGCGATTCAGAGTAAGACCGCCAAAAAATAGAGAACTGCCTTTACAACTCAAAGCACAAATATGTATTACAGGAACGAAGGTAATATATTTTTACGAATACATTAGTAGGTGTAGCGACGATTCGTGCATTCCCCACCACTATTTATTAGCCCCTGATAAGATCCGCCTCTTTTAACTAAAAGTGGGACTTATTCCTACTAATGCAGGCTAAATTATTGTTTAGATTCAGATCTTTTTGAAATCACATACATTTTTTTTGACAGATTGAACTTAGAGCTGACGTACTGGTGCCAGGCTTTGCTTCTAGAAAGTTAGGTCAAATTCCCTGTGAAGATGTTATGATAAGGTTCCCAATTCCTGAGTGTTGGATTTATATGTTCAGGGTGGAGAAACATTTTAGATATGGTTCTGTCAAGTCAGCACACAGGAGGTACAATACACTTTCTTAAACTAAATAAATGGATTATCGCCCATAAAAAAATTTGTATACGATAAAACATATATTTTATAAAGTACTTTTAATTTTTAGGACCGGTAAAATAAAAGGGATAGAAAGAATTCTAGGTACCGTTGATGCTCTGCAGGAAAGCTTAATAGAAGTTACCTCAGGCCAAGCTAAATATGAGCATCAACATAGAGCTATAGTGTGGAGATGTCCAAGACTACCCAAAGAAGGCCAAGGTAAGAACAAACTAACAACTTATACTGACAACATAGCCTGTAGCACCGAGAAAAGACTAATCATCGTTCATCTACGTCACATCTATTAATTTTATTTATTTGTTTAGGTGCATACACAACTCATAATATGGTCTGTAGAATAGCTCTGACTAGTTATGATCAGATGCCAGAGAAATTAGCAGAGTACTGCTATGTTGAGTTTACTATGCCGGCAACTCAAGTGAGTCACACGACGTGTAGAAGCGTGAGTCTTCAGAATTCTGACTCGGACGAACCTCCAGAAAAATACGTGAGATATTTGGCAAGGCACGAATATAGGTAAGAAAAAGTGTATTAAAAAATATGCTGGAATATGTAACATAGGGCAGCGCTAACAGTATAATTCGTAAAGGAAAATTTAAAATAACTATGTACTTATATTGTTTTAGAGTTGGCATTGAACATACAGAAGGAGAGTCACCGAATGCCTATGCAACGGCAACGTATGTGACAAAGCCGGCGGCGGCGCCACCACCCCCTCCGGTGGAAGAAAAACCAGCCCCAGTGGCGGAAGAGTCAAGTTCTGATAGTGAATAAATTTAAAGGGATAATAATATTATAGTACCGGTAAATACAATAAAATACTCGTAGTTGCTCAAATTGGACTATGAAAAACAAATTGGGTTATACTGTTCATTCTTTCAATCATGTTAGACTCAATTCTCAGTCATTCATTAAAGTTTATTAGTTTCATGATAAAGATGTTATTTTAGGACAAGAATAGTAAGGCTGTGGCTGAGGAAATTTATGATTCTTATATCAAAGCCATGGTGTCTTAAAGTCTTAACATACATACATATGTGCATGGTAGTTTTAGTCGTAATAATACCTTGAATGTTTTATTACTGTGAGTGTTACAATATAAACGTAGAGCAATGTAAAAAAATCAATGTAATTTTTACAAAAATCGGTGTGGTGTTAAATCGCTTTAAACGTGTCGCTTAAGTTTTGGTGTGGCAGTGTTTAGCTGATAATATTTTTGAGGGGGTTGAATGAAGAGTAGTAGAATGGGTATGGTGTAAAAACATACCAAGCGAGTTATCAAAACTCCATTTAACTAACGATGTACCTGGCGTATGGTTACAGTAGCCGATCTCTACAAAGTAACAAACAAAAATAGGTTTGCAAAGCCTATGGAGTTTAGGTAATTCGTCATATATAACTAAATATGGCAAATTTCGTGTTCTAGAGAGTAAAAAACTGACACGGGTTGAGTCAAAAGTAATAAAAGTCGTTCTTAATAAAAAATAAATTATTATAGAGACCATTATATTAAAATATAGTATATTCGACTCCGGTAATTTTATATTATGTGGCACGTGATACAACTATCAGCAAAATGCCATATCACTGGAGCCCAGTATACAAATATTCTCGTGTTTACGCCAAAAAAAACTCTGATATATTTAAAAACCAGAAAAATATACCTAAAGATTATATAGAACTAGTCACATGTTATTAATTGACTTCTAAAAAAGAGGTTTACAACTAGTGATCAGTTTATAATTTCCATCTATGAAAGCACTCTATAATTAACCATAATTTACGCATCGTATAATAATAAAATATACCTATACATAATAAAAGTCGCAGATAATTATATTAGGTAAAATTTAGCAAGTTAAAATCATTTATGATTAGTTTAGTACTTAAAAATTAATATAACGGAATATAATTGTTAGGGTTGGTAGGTAAGTATTTTAACTAACCCAAGGAATGGACAATACTGCATTTTTGTCGGCAATATTTTAACATATTTTAAAAAATAAAATGTTTGGTTTTTTAAATTCAACAAGTTTTGAAATAATACTTACTATAATTTCGTTGCTGTAGATTTTTTGTAGGCTATATAAGATAATTTATTATACTACTAAAGCTATAAAACCTTTTAAATATTCTTACGGGTAACTTTTAACAAACCATTTAAATGGCGATTGAAGCTGTTAAATTTATTCTGGATTTGCTCGATAACACACAACATATTTGGCAAAAACTCTTTGTTTCAAAGGTTTTATATATTTATTAAATAATTAATATTATAGAAACTGTTCAACAGTAGATGATTTTCCTTCATTCGTCTCTCCTAGCACTAGTGATGAGCCATGATATGGCGAAACGCGTCTAATGAGAGGAAAAACTATTTTCATTTATTAAATAAACTTTTCTAGTCTATACAACCCTGAAGGTTCGTTTGCTAGTTTTCTGATCTCGTTATTTATTAGAAACATTCCCATTTTTGTGATATTATGAAAATATGCTTCTAGATCAGTGATTTGTTAGGACATATCACAAATTAAACATTAAAAATTGAGGTTGAATAATATGTGTTAACGTGTTAAGTATATTTATTTTGATGCTGTTTATATACGTTATATTTCATTTTCATTGTATATTTGGACACCTAAAATAGTCCAAAATTGCGCGCCCAGCAAACAACCTCCCCCTTCCCCTCGAACAAACATAAATTTACACTGATATTGAAATTTAAAGTTTACATTTTGCTTTCAATTATTGAAAGACCTAAACCCAGTCATAAATCATAACAAGCCAAGAAGTATCAGCCCTCCACCAAAGGAAAATCCTGGGTGCGCCACTGGCAAGGAGTCTAAATGCATTAACCGATTAATAGGCAATCATGTCTCTAAGCTTAAGTTATCAAGAAAAATAGAGTTTTTTCTATATGGCTATACTTTTTAGGATAAAATCCATACTTAAAAAGTATTTCGGTGTACGTTACTTAAGTAGAAATTTAAAATAACATATAAATTGTTAAATGTTAGATTTGTTAAACGTTCTTTGTATGTTAACTAGTTTTAGAAAAATATTTATTTCACTTATTTTTAAAAGTTTTTATTTGGTTTTCCATTTTAACAGGAAACATGAAAAATTGTTTCCAAAGACGTGAAATCTAGTCACTAGTTCATAAGGATAGTTTTAAGAGTAACTAATAAAATAGCTATAAGATTTAGAACATAATATATGCACTTTAAAAAGTATTAATTAGGAATTAAATAGGGTAAAACCGGGTCCTACATGTATGTACTATAATTTTTTACAGATAAAATGCATACAGAATTATTTCTGTACTTCTATTATTTAGTACTTCTATTCTTTTGAGTTGGTATCACCTTTGTCTAAGAATGCTATTAAAATATACATTTTCTTTTTTATCCACATACTCAAGTTTTTTAAATATTTACCTCTTGCATTCTTGTAATTTAAAAATATGTACATGAAGTGCCCAGTTTTTAGGATAGATAATTCTGACAGTTCTCGCATTCTAATTTGGTCTTATTTTCTTAAATATTTGCTACTTTGTGATAATATATATTTGTCCAGTATTTGCTTGTTGTGTTAAAATAATTAATAACAAAAACCAATTTTAAGTTTTTTCATAAGGCTGTTGTCAAACAACTATAAAAGTTGGCAGTTGCACTCACATTATTGCATAATACCTGGAGGGGCTTTAATTTTGCGTTGCTACTATGATGTTAATGACCTGTATATCGTTATGATGATATATCACCCTTCAGTGTTATTACTATTTTAAAAAAATTAATGATTATTTTGCATACCTAATATAACAATTCCAGACAGGCTGAATACTTCTATAAATGTAGATACATGTTGCAAACAGGCAAATTTGAAAGAAACCAAATAAAACTGTCTTAGAGTATCCACTATAAAGTAGGTTGCAATCTATTGTACATAAAACAAAAGTTTAGAATTAAAATACTAGTATGTATTATGTATAAGTTATGTTTAGTTGCATAATAAAAAATCTAAGAAGATACCTTACTTAAATATGCTCTATAGATTTAGCATATTATAATAATGTGTAATTACCTATGTCAAATGTATTTAAATGTAAAAAAATATAATAATGTATTGCTTATATGAAACTTTGCCTTTTATTTAGTACATTATACTTACCTAAATACATTACGACATACATGTACTACATATAGGTGTTTTTTTTTATAAAGAATTACTTTTTGTCCAAAAATTAAAAATTAGGTCCATTTGTGGTATATGTAGGTAACTTCATCCAGGGACACCCTGTATAAGCTGTGATTGTGAAAAGAAATCCACTAGAACAGCACAACCTTTAGGAATAGTTCAATTGATACACATTTTAAATATAAGTATTACTATTTATTCAGTAAATCAGCATAGGCCCCACTAATCAAATTTTCTTTTTTAATTCCTAATTTTTCCATTAGGTTGTATGCAATTTTCTCCCCCTCTTCTGAGGTCTGTTCTGGTCTAAGACAGACCTAAATAAATAAAGTATTTACTAATAATATACCTAAGAACTTTCTTCTTAAAATTATAATAAGATATTGGATTCACAGCAGTATTATCTATTTTTAAGAAAATTCTCACCTCCAATTCCATAAAATTTCCTAAATCTTCCACCTCATCTACATGCACCCTAGTCTGGTCAACCAAAAAAAGATGTCGTAATTTTTTTACCTCCTTTTTGGCACCCAGCGCTTTTACTAGAACATTATCTAGCTCAGTTGCATTTTCTGTCACTAGTTCCATTTTGTCAAAGGAGGACACTTTGGGGCCCTCTATGTCTGGACGGTCATAAAATATTAGCTCTGCGTTACCTGTCTAGTAAAGATTTTATTTAGGTAATTTACCAAATATACTGGAATTACTGGGTCCCACATTTTTGTAAGCCATGTGAAACCTTCAAATATTGAATTTAGGCTGAAGAAATCATATTACTCAAATGTAATTTTTGAAACAAAGTCTTTAATGGTACAAACAAAAATTTTAGCACCAAACTAATAATCTAAACTTACTTCTATCAATCTTCTGAGCTTTAAACGACCGTTGGAAACGTTGTAAAATGTGTCGTGCTGTTTAATAATTTTAGCTTCGGTACCTGCAAGTTGTCTTGCTTTTTCAAGTAATTCCAATATATTCGTTACTTTAGCTTTAATTTCTATATTCCTCATATTTTTTGTTACAGTAGAGTAGCGAAAGAGCGAAAATAAACAGGATCACAAAATGAACCCGGTATAGCTGTCAGAATTTTAAAATGTGAGGTTAGAAAAGTAACCACTGCCACAGAGGAATATATCGTTTTACTACCAACTTCCTCAAACCACAGAATAGATCTAACCGATCCAGTGCGGTTTCTAATATCCTTTTCATAAAATCCAAAACATCCTAGAATAAAATAGCGAGTGGCGAGTGTTGCGACATAACCTCAAAAAATGTTTATAAAATTTTCAAAACATGAACTTTTACAAAAATGTAGTTAAAACATACCCAAAGTATTGTTATTTAAATTATAAGTTCTTATTTAATACAAAATTACATAATTCATCCCTTCAAAGGACAGTTGTTGATTTAAGCCATGTGAAATACCAAAAATGTACAAAAAGAAAAAGTTATACAAAGACAAAACTATACTGTAGTACTTACTCCACAGATATTGAAGAAATTGAAGAGGTTACCGATTTATATCCTTATTTTCAGAGTTTGCAGTTGTCCAATTCAGATATAGCGAGAAGCGTTTTATACCAAAACAATAATGACTCCAAAGTAGTGGAACTGGGTAAATGTGCTTCGGTTGAAGAAGTGTTTAGTTTTGTAAGAAAAAATTTAACAGACCTTAATTATAAGTACCTAACACAAATAGTATTAGTGCTTAGTGACTTACAAAATATATTTTTCTACCACTTAGATGTAAAAACTGATGAAAGAAAAGATTTTTTTAACAACCTTCTTCAACACCAAGAATTTTACACTGTTATTAATAGCATAGAGAAAAACCTAGATACTTATGACGTTTTATTTCTAAGTTATACATTGCTATACCTCAATAAACTAGGACTACCAGTAGAGAACCATTTAATTCAAAATATGGCAATACGAATAAGAAATTATCTCTCAAATAAATTTTCCATAGATATTGCAGCAAGACTTCTTAGGGTTGTTTTCAGTGAGAATAGTGTGCGTCCATATTTTACTGTTATTGATATAATTCCTAAAATTTTTGGAGAAATTGGTAAGTACCCACTTATTTTGTTTCTGGATGTGTTTAGAAATACTTTTCTACTTATTCTTTTTCTATTGTACCTTAATTTGTGTTTTAGATTTAATAAATTCGCTGAAACAAATGGAAGACCTCACGGTGTGTCTAAATATGGTGCACCATCTCTTAACTCAGGACACCATGGATCGGTACATAGATAAAGTAAATGATTTTATAAAGACCAAGAAGCTGACAGGGGCTGATTATGTTGTGTTGCTCAAAATAATAGCACTCCTTAACTACCCAAATTATAGAACAAAAAATTCCTTTTTTATTGCTAAATATATATTGTTAATGAAGGACTTCATAGAGTTGATGAATTTTAAGGAACTACAGGTGTTGTTTTATGTGAGTGTGAACTTTTCAAAGTGTTTTCTTTTTGATAATGCATAATTTTACCTTATTCTATCATTTGTTATTCTATAGGAACTCAAATTTGTTAAGAAGTCCTGAATATCTTTAACAAAATGATTTTTGTAGATATTTTTTAAAGGCCAAGAACCTGGTGAAGTCCTGAACACAATTCAAAGGGCCTCTGCAAAAATCCTAAATGAACAAGAAGATAATCAACTACAAAGAGACACACAACTTAAATTGTTCTCTTGTCTGATCTTTTTTTCTTCGCCACATCATAAAATGCAATTTCGTAAAGACATTCCCAAGTACATGACTGAAAAAGAAACTTTAAATGATTTAATTAATTTGAGGAAGATTTACTCGTATTTAAAGATATCTGATGTGAAATTGTGTGAACTTTTCTGGACTAAGGCTTGTCAGACCTTGAAGGAACTGAAAGAGTTTGAACAGATATCAAAACTCTTTGAAGGTTACTTAAATTTTTTGTCAGATAACCCCGGTTATAGATCATATGCTTTTGAATCCCATATTATACGTATTATATGGAAAGAATTGAATTCTGGGCAGCTAACTTTATTTCCGCAGCACTTTTTTTCTGCTTTCTCTTTTGCATTGGTGTTTTGCCAGGATTTGAGACTTATGCAACATCTTATAAAATGTTTTAAGGAGAACAAATCTCAAATGAGTTCTAATGATCTCTTGAAGATATCCCAAGTTTTAAACTATATGCGACAGGTAAGAACGATTTTTCAGGTATCTATCCAACCCAGTATATTATTAATTAATAAATCTTGCAGCACAGAAATGTAATTATAACCACACAGCAACTAAAAGATATCCAAAATGTTTTAAATGAAGTAACAGAAAACATGTACACCTATAGTGAAGACTATGGAAGAAATACTATACTAATTAAATCTGCTATTTTGCGAAATAACTATGAGAGTGAATTGATAGACGACGTTATACAGGATTGCAAGAATATCAGATTCATGTCCTCAAAAATGCTGGAAAATCTGTGTTTTTGCCTTTTTGCTCCCAGAGCTTTGGTTCCGGAGATCATAAATAAATGTACTGAGTATGTGGTGCACCACAAGGACCATGTTATAGGATTCAATGCTGAAAAGATATTGTATCTATGCTATTATTTGAACTATTATCCGGTATATGCTGATAAATTTTTTCAGACTGTTACAGATCTTATTATTAGGTAAGTTACCTGCAGTTTTATTTTATAAAAAAAAATATTGAGGAGGAAGAGGATTTTTAACAATACATACTCATACTACCTAGTTTTATTAAAATTTCTACTGTATTTTTTTTTACTGGAAAACAACAGATTTTAGAAATAAATGTTTCGCCAAATTTTTTCAAAAAAGTAAGTAAGATCAGGTACATAAAAATATTTTTAGGGATCAAGAAAGACTTAGTGGTTTGTCATTTCTGCAAGGTGCTCTGTCATTATGTTTTTTTAATAGAATGCCAAAGAGTTTTATAAAACAGATTTTTAATGTTGAATTTTTGGACAAATTGGATGTGGAATTAGAAAATTGTTATTATAGGGTGAGTCAATCAATAATTTCATATCAAAAAATGTTTTATTATAAAAAGTTTCATCTATTTTATGGTAATTTAAATTTGCATGTTTCAGGATGTGTATCCTCAAAGAGTGCGGAATACTTTGATGCAGCTCAACAGAGCAGTTTGTTTAGAATATCCAGAATATAACGTGCCATGGTTTCATCAGAAATACATTGACGAATACCAAAAAATGTGTAAGTGTGTTTAGTCAAATTTGCTTAAAGGTTGTAGAGGAAGGTAGTGGTGGGTCGGTATCTGTGTAACTGCTACTTTAAAACGGTATTTTTAAATACCGTCGTGTCGCGCTCCACGACGGTATTTTTAAATACCGTAAAACCTAGCCACGAATTTAGCGTTAAATTGTCAATTGCGCCTGCATATTTGGCAACGATTTATCACAGCAACGAAAATGGTTACATCTCCCTGTAGCCACGAATTTCTTAATCCGTTGGAAAAAGTGTAAATGTGGCCACGGTAGTTTAAATATTAACATCTTTTAACTTCAAATAATTAGCAACAAATCTTAACTTTAATATCAATGAAATTATTAAATTAATTAATTAATTAAACACACCTATTTTTTTTTATAAAGCTTAGCTTAAATCCTTACTATACTTCTAGCTATATGACATATTTCAAAAGATACCGCTTATAAATTGTCTAAACTTTTATTTCGGATGTAAATGCAATTTTTTTCCAATTTATAAGCGGAATCTCGGAGTTATTAATTTTTTACAAAGTCCCGGACATTTTCTGGAATATGTCATATAGTGGATACGTAAGCTATAGGTATAGTCTAACATCCCTCAAAATATGGTGGCGTCTAAACTTTTATTTCGGATGTAAATGCAATTTTTTCCAATTTATAAGCGGAAACTTTTGAAATATGTCATATAGCTAGAAGTATAGTAAGGATTTAAGCTAAGCTTTATAAAAAAAAATAGGTGTGTTTAATTAATTAATTAATTTAATAATTTTATTGATAGTAAAGTTAAGATTCATTGCTAATTATTTGAAGTTAAAAGATGTTAATATTTAAACTACCGTGGCCACATTTACACTTTTTCCAACTGACTAAGAAATTCGTGGCTACAGGGAGATGTAACCATTTTCGTTGCTGTGATAAATCGTTGCCGAATATGCAGGCGCAATTGACAATTTAACGCTAAATTCGTGGCTAGGTTTTACGGTAAAAAACCGTTGCCGCTAATTTTCGTTGCTTTTTTCACACACATCGACGGTGGTATTATATTTTTTTAATGGATGATAAAAGAATAAATCAAGAAGTTGAAAAGCGTTGCTGTTAATTTGACTAAAATATTTTAATATTATTAAAAACTTAAAATGGTTGTGTGCATAGGGATAGATACTAGGATAGAGGACTTTTTATCAGTCACTAAATTAGTTTTAATCGAAAATACAGTTTCAGAAAACAGCGATAAAAACTTGAAGATTCACACTTTAAGTTTTTTGACCAATCAGATGAATTTTTTCGGTATTTTTTCCAATATAGCGGAAATCGCAACGAAAATTACTCTCAAATATCGTTTATTTAAGTGACATGATGACATGACGTGATTGAATTTTATCATTTACTGGTTTGAGATTTCAAGGTCGCAGATAGGAATGATAGATAATTTTTTATTTCGACAAATAATGATTTACTTTTTTTTTACAAACCTTGCACTCTAGTTCGTTCCCAAGTAACGGTTATTTAGTCGCGGTATGAAATGGAACGTTCCCTATTGGTAACAGTATTTCCCGCATTTACAGGGTGATTCCTAAGTTGATACTTCTTTTTTAGCTGTGTATAGAAGGCAATAAAATAAACAACATTTCCAAATACCTTTTTCAAAAAACTCAAAAATAAGGTACTTACATTCATTTATTACACTATGGATCAAATACGGTTCTGCCTAACTTAAACATAATGTCGAAGCAGCAGCCGCACTTTGATGACACTCACCGTAAATTAGCTCCATATCTACTAGTTCATTGTTTTCAAATTTTACCATTTTCACGTTTCACCACTTTAAAATTAACTTGCTTCAGAAAAACACATCTCGGCGAATTGCCGAATAACTGACCACCGACCCGTAAATTGCATGACTAATAAGACAAACAACTTAAAGTATAGCAGACTACGTTTTGATGACCAGGCCCGCGCTTAGATTTTTTACTTCTGTACCTCGCCTATTTTTAAGTTTTTTGAAAAAATGTATTTAAAAATGTTGTTTATTTTAATGCCTTCTATACACAGCTAAAAAAGAAGTATCAACTTAGGACTTACCCTGTAGAGGCAGGGAACATGAATGTGGTCTTACCGGGAAACCATAACTGATCTATTTGTTTTAAATGAAATTTGGTATTCATAGCTGTTTTTCCATGGATATTTTTATTTCTTAAAATTTTATCTTTTAGATGCCAAAGACGATATATATGGAAATACTACTTTTCAACGGAGCGTAAAAAATTATTTATTGGGCGTAATGGACAAAAGCTCAATAGTGGAGAATGTATTATCTCCATATGGTTACTTTCTTAACTTTGTGATACATTTTGATAAGGACAATAAACCAACGAATGATTTGTCTTTGACTAATTTGTACGTATACAGGGCGAATGGGTAATTCAGGACGATCGTTCTTTAGAACTTTTGGGAAGTTTCTTTTAAATATTTATTCCCAAGCAACTATAAAGTTCATTACAGGGAATGTGGAACTAACTTACATATAAATAATATAAGGTTTTTTTAAGAAAAAATAAGTTTAAAAATTAATGATACTGGTAAATTATTATATACTTAAGTTGTAGCCATGTTGAAAACTTTTTTATTATTAATTTTACAAAAAAAAGTTATTCTTTATAAAATGTTCTGCATGGTCCAGAACCTAAAAGGCGACCATCAGATATTAAATTCTTTCAGTTGTATACGAGGTTTTTCAAAAAATATGATTTTGGTACCTTTATTTGTGATAACAGCCAGTTTTTGCAAGCAACAAAATCCCGCTATTCGATTTTTCAGACGCTAAAATCTCGGCAACCACTGACCCCCGAAACCCGAATTTTGCTTCGTTAGAAAAATTTCTTTCTTTGAAATATCGTTTAGCGGGATTTTGTTGGTTGGCAAAAACATACTAATATCGAAAACTGTAAATGTGAAAAGTTATTCGGTACGAAAAACTATGTTCTAATTTATGCAATTAGGCACACTAAAAACTGTTTTTTTTATTTTTACTATTTTTTCTCAAATTACCGATAAATTTGTAAAAATAAAAAGAAATACTTTTTAATGTTGATGCATACTTATTAGAAAATGTTAGTTGACACGACGGCAAGATTTTACTTTAAGAGGATAGGTACGTCAAAATATATGTCTAAACATAGATTTAAAAAAAAATGTATTAATATATATTTAAAAAGTTCTAACGAAGGCTCGTCATGAATTACCCTGTATAATAAACATTTTTGGATGATATTAAAGTTTCAGTCAATTTTCTGTGGAATGTTGTTTTAGTGTATTAATTTGATTTTTTTTTATAGAAAATTGGTTCTATTACTTAAAAATGAGAACGCATTTACCAGATTTTATATACGACTCAAAGGAAAACACGAATTGCAAATCCGGCATCTGGAAATTTTGGGTTACAAAGTAAAAATAATAAGGTGGAACGAGTGGGCTAATTTATTATATGCCAGTGAAAGAATAGAGTTTATTAAAGCACTGGTATTTTCATGACACCGAACGACTGACAAAATGTATAAATAAGTATTAAAAAAGTTAATAAATGATAATTTTTATAATGTTTTTATTTTTTAGCGTAGTATACCAGGGATTCTTACATTATTAGCTGAGCTGAATCAAAGTATTCGGCACTCTTTGAGGATACATATTCTGAAACATGCAAATTTAAATTACCATAAAATAGAGAGATAGAAATTTTTTATAATAAAACATTTTTTGATATGAAATTATTGATAGACTCACCCTATAATAACAATTTTCTAAATCCACATCCAATTTGTCCAAAAATTCAACATTAAAAATCTGTTTTATAAAACTCTTTGCAGTAGCGTGTCAAATTTTTTGGGGGGCCCCCCCGCGAACTTTTTTTTGAGGCTCCCTATGTCACTATTATATTATAGTAAATATTGATACACAATATCATTATCTAATAGTCAAAAAGAATTTTTGAAACTAAATTTATTTCTATAAATTATGTGTTATTATAATATAGGAGGGGCCCCCAATATACCGGGTGCCCCCCCGCGTGGCGGGGTCTGCGGGGCCGTTTAACACGCGCCTGACTCTGGCATTCTATTAAAAAAACATAATGACAGAGCACCTTGCAGAAATGATAAACCACTATAAGTCTTTCTTGATCCCTAAAAATATTTTTATGTATCTGATCTTACTTTTTTAAAAAAATTTGGAAATATTTGGCGAAACATTTATTTCTAAAATCTGATGTTGACCAGTAAAAAAAATACACAAAGTAGAAATTTTAGTAAAACTAGGTAGTATAAGTATGTATTGTTAAAAATCCTCTTCCTCCTCAACATTTCTTTATAAAATAAAACTGCAGGTAACTTGCCTAATAATAAGATCTGTAACAGTCTGAAAAAACTTATCAGCATATACCGGATAATAGTTCAAATAATAGCATAGATACAATATCTTTTCAGCTGAATCCTATAACATGGTCCTTGGGGTATGTCTAATTTGCGGACCAATATTTAAATCGTGCCACACGCTAGACGAATTGAGCCAGCTCATCCAAAATTGGTATGGATAATCCCAGTCAACATACCTACTTGATAGTATCATCAAATCCGGCTTAGAATCATACTAGGTAATACTTTACTCTAGTCCTTTTTAAAAAAAATCGTGCCACACGCTAGACGAATTGAGCCAACTCATCCAAAATTGGTATGGATAATCCAAGTCAACATACCTACTTGTTATTATTATCAAATCCGGCCTAGTATCATACTAGGTAATACTTTACTCTAGTACTTTTTAAAAAAAATCGTGCCACACGCTAGACGAATTGAGCCAACTCATCCAAAATTGGTATGGATAATCCGAGTCAAGATACCTACTTGATAGTATCACCAAATCCGGCCTAGTATCATACTAGGTAATACTTTACTCTAGTACTTTTAAAAAAAAATCGTGCCACACGCTAGACGAATTGAGCCAACTCATCCAAAATTGGTATGGATAATCCAAGTCAACATACCTACTTGATAGTATTATCAAATCCGGCCTAGTATCATACTAGGTAATACTTTACTCTAGTACTTTTTAAAAAAAATCGTGCCACACGCTAGACGAATTGAGCCAACTCATCCAAAATTGGTATGGATAATCCAAGTCAACATACCTACTTGATAGTATCATCAAATCCGGCCTAGTATCATACTAGGTAATACTTTACTCTAGTACTTTTTAAAAAAAATCGTGCCACACGCTAGACGAATTGAGCCAACTCATCCAAAATTGGTATGGATAATCCGAGTCAAGATACCTACTTGATAGTATCACCAAATCCGGCCTAGTATCATACTAGGTAATACTTTACTCTAGTACTTTAAAAAAAAAATCGTGCCACACGCTAGACGAATTGAGCCAACTCATCCAAAATTGGTATAGATAATCCAAGTCAACATACCTACTTGATAGTATCATCAAATCCGGCCTAGTATCATACTAGGTAATACTTTACTCTAGTACTTTTTAAAAAAAATCGTGCCACACGCTAGACGAATTGAGCCAACTCATCCAAAATTGGTATGGATAATCCAAGTCAACATACCTACTTGATAGTATCATCAAATCCGGCCTAGTATCATACTAGGTAATACTTTACTCTAGTACTTTTTAAAAAAAATCGTGCCACACGCTAGACGAATTGAGCCAGCTCATTCAAAATTGGTATGGATAATCCAAGTCAACATACCTACTTGATAGTATTATCAAATCCGGCCTAGTATCATACTAGGTAATACTTTACTCTAGTACTTTTAAAAAAAAATCGTGCCACACGCTAGACGAATTGAGCCAGCTCATCCAAAATTGGTATGGATAATCCAAGTCAACATACCTACTTGATAGTATCATCAAGTCCGGCCTAGTATCATACTAGGTAGTACTTTACTCTAGTACTTTCTTAAAAAAATCGTGCCACACGCTAGACGAATTGAGCCAGCTCATCCAAAATTGGTATGGATAATCCCAGTCAACATACCTACTTGATAGTATCACCAAATCCGGCCTAGTATCATACTAGGTAATACTTTACTCTAGTACTTTTTAAAAAAAATCGTGCCACACGCTAGACGAATTGAGCCAGCTCATCCAAAATTGGTATGGATAATCCGAGTCAACATACCTACTTGATAGTATTATTAAATCCGGCCTAGTATCATACTAGGTAGTACTTTACTCTAGTAGTTTTTTGAAAAAATCGTGCCACACGCTAGACGAATTGAGCCAGCTCATCCAAAATTGGTATGGATAATCCGAGTCAACATACCTACTTGATAGTATCATCAAATCTAGCCTAGTGTCATACTAGGTAGTACTTTACTCTTGTTATTTAAAAAAA
The DNA here is from genome assembly GCA_935413205.1 of Polydrusus cervinus. Taxonomy (NCBI): domain Eukaryota; kingdom Metazoa; phylum Arthropoda; class Insecta; order Coleoptera; family Curculionidae; genus Polydrusus; species Polydrusus cervinus. Next base: position 3,370,535 of record OW284514.1, read on the forward strand.
AATCGTGCTGGTATCATAAGAGGGGGTACTTTACTTTTATTAATTTTTTATATGGAATACAATGTAAATAACAACACAATTACTTTTGATAAATTTTATTAAAATAATTTTAGTAGGGATAAATGATTTGTTCTGCATCAATTTGCACACACCCTACTGCGCATGCGCCGGCAGTGCGTATGCGTGTGTCATCTGTCAAACGTCACACTCTTGGGCATTAGCTACTTGGGCAATAATATTTATTATAGGCTACGTGTTTAGGATGACGTCATATTACGTCTAGAAAAATATGGCGGCTTTCACCCGCAATTAGGATATATCAAGGTCATCTGTCACTTGTTAAATGTCGAAATTAAAATCAATTCCCCGTGTTCGGGATGACGTAACAAGGCGTTTAGAGAAACCCCGAAGTCGATCGATCAACTGGTTCGGGAGATATAGTTTTTGCTATTAGTGCCTTTATGCCTAGAGGTGGAGCGCTGAAATTCTGGTTGTAGGTAGCGGCATATAGGTCATATCTAGCAGTGAAAGAAAAGTTTTCTGGAAATTTTTTGGATTAAGTCCTTAACACGATTAATTCTTACGATGCAATGACAATGATGTTTATATCTTGATAATAAATCATTAATATGTATATTAATTATATTTGACCTTCCTGTATACTACATTCGATTTAGCACATGATGATTATTTCCTATACGAGTCCAAGGTCAACTGCATATCATCTAAATAAACAGCTGATCAGCTAAATGAACAGCGGATCAGCTAAATGAACAGTGGATCAGCTTAATGAACAGTAGATCAGCTAAATTAACAGCGGATCAGCTAAATGAACAGCGACTCAACGGATCAACACAGCAAATCTTTCCTATGTTATTAGTTCCAACGCATTCCGTTCGATCCTCAGGTACAAAATTCTTTAAAGATATCGTCTGCTTCAAGAACTTATTATCAAAAAGTCCTTCTAATAATTTGGGCAAATCTTTTCCTTGGTAGTAATCTTTACACAACTTTGCACCTTGTGTATAATGCATTATTATATCATTATGGTATCTAGCCCAATCTAAAAATATTTTAATTAATTAATTTATTAAATTCATTTTCGATATTTCTAACAGCTCGTAATAAACTGTTCTGCCAATTTTGTGATGTTAGTGTCGATGCTATGGTTGTAAGACGCTTCTAATAAAAAATGAACGTTAATAAATCCCTTGCAGTCACTTTTAAACCTTATTTCTCTCCTCTGCAGTAGGGTAGTGGTGGGAGGAGGAGGGAGTTAATAAGATTTACACTAACTAATATATTATATTCTTAATTATCCAATTGGATACCTTAATAAAAATTCTACCAACAGCACCTTAGAATCTGATTTGGTTGAAAATGATATTTTATCAGAAAATTTGAGTTTCTTAAGCAGTATAACCGTGTGTAGTTTATTGTTGATGGTAGTGCGTACATCTTGAGGATAAATATTTGCATATTCAATAGTCCCTCTTTTGAGAGGCAATCTGTAAAAGAGTTGTCCATGTATCATACAATTACCCGATGAATCGACGCTACCAAATAAAGTCATATGCATAAAACCATACAACTGCTTTGTTAGTACTTCTCGCACCACTTCTGGACTCTTCTTCAGCTTCCTAGACAAGTGATACGGATGGGTCAGATTACGACCGAATTTATCGATAGTCATCTTGAAACTAATAACATTTACATACATCCAATATATTTATTTTATTATTCCAGCCTCTCTTAAATCTTCCTCGATACTGATTATTTCGTTAATGTGAGAATTATTACCTACTTCTGAACTTGCTAATATTTTCCTAAGCCGGTCAACTAGTTCATTTGGATCGTCCCAATACACGTAATCAGTATTATTGTTAGAATATTTTTTAAAACTACCAGAAGTGTTGTTATTGACCTTAAAACCACCCGGAAGCTGTTGGTTGAATCCATAACCTTGATACTGTTGTTGTCTAACAATTCGTAACTGCCTATCTCTTTCCTTTTGGCTGGCATCGCTGTCTTCTCGAACCTTTTCAAGGAGAGGTTTTATTGTATGCGTATATTTCATACCCTTATTTCCTGCCATCTGCATATCAGGATTGAAATTTCTTTTATGAGCATTTGTAAAAATTTTTTTGCAAGGACTCGTTCGTCTAAAGAAGTATATGTATTGCTTAAATGAATATTTTTAAATATAAGCTCATAAAGACCAGGAGTCCCTTTAAAATTTTGCCCCTTGATAACAATGTTTGGTCCTTTAAATTCAAGTTTGGAATCACCAAAATATAAATGATCCGTCTCATAATCATGCTTCAGATAAGTACGATCATACTAATTATCTGTATCACGTATTAACCCTCTCGAGGTAGTTTATCGTATTGTTCTATGTATTATTTAAACGATTCTTCAGGAATTGCTTCGACTTGAATGGGCTGGGTATTAGGATCTAGTCTAAAGTCATCATCGTAAAAAAAAGCTTTCGCGAGGATTATACTCATACATGGTAGTGTTTATATCGTCATCATCAAGGTTAATTGTTTGATTAAATAATTCATTATCTGGTATTTTATCCTCAATAGTTTCTATCTCCATATTATTATCATGATCAAGTGCTAACGGTTCTTCTTCTTCCTGTCTTTGCTCATTGTGGTGATCTTTTTTCTTATTAGGTGTATTAAAAGTTAAAGGATATCGAGGTTTCTTAACGCATGTTGAAGAGTGTTTGATTTCACTCTTTGGTCTTTTTACTGAAGCATGGGTTTTGGAAGGTGTGAAAAACTTGCCTGACGTAGATTTTTCAATTGTAGTGGTTAGCATTTTAGCTAGAGGTCGATGTGTACTTTGCAATGCACGAACATTTTCTTAACGATTTACTTTTAGTGAATTGTATAAATCTTTAATGGTTTGAGAATGTTTATCAGGATCAGTTTGAACGGTACGCGAATTCTTAAGCTTCTCCTCATCTTCCATCTGTTGATTATCATTTTCTTCCTCTCGTTCTGCTTTAAGTTGCAGATATTTCTTTCTAAGTGTTTTAGCAGTATCCTTTATTCTTTTTTGAACATCAGGGTCCAAATCGGCAAGACTTTTAGTGTTACTAAGGTTTTTGTACTGCAGTGGCGGCGCCAGGATTTTTGGGATGGGAGGGCACAAATGGGCCCGATGATTTTTCAGTGGGTACTACCCAAATCAAAAGTGATTTCTAAAAAAAAAAGTCAAGGTCGCTGGCCTCCCGGCACTTTCTATACAACGCCAGTAAGCAGCGACAAACAAAATTTCCCTCTTGTCCTAAATAACGTCTAAAAAAAGATGTCATCGTTTTCTTCAAAATGCCATACAACCAGTCATCAAAACTTTCATAACCAAGTCCCTCTTCCCCCGAAAATTCCATTACAAAACCGAATCCATCAATTTTGGGGGGGGCACCAGGGTGGGCACTCATGTTTCTGCCCCCCCCCCCTCCTGGCGCCGCCGCTGTTGTACTGACTGGACTACAATGCAGAAGTTTAAGAATAAAGTTATAAAATAACGACTTACTAAAAGGGGTAAGAGGGTTCCCTTTATTTCTGCTCTAAACAGAGCACGAGAGGCTATTATTAAGGAAAACCTCCAAGATCTTTTTTCGGCAGCATAAGTGGCTTTAAAATCATTTGCAGGAGTTGAAAAAGTACTTCCTACAGCAGTAATACCGATCCCAAAAACAGGAGGATTCCTACCTTTGATTCCTCTTTTTGCTGGCCTTAGCGCATTAAGTGGTGGTGCTGCTGGTATTGCAAAAGCTGTTAACGATGCAAAGAGTGCTGAACAAAAGTTAGAGGAAGACAAAAGGCATAACGAAACTATAGCTTCGGGTAAAAGTGACAGTGGTTTGTATTTAAAGAAATACAAGAGTGGATTGGGGCTCTACATCAAACCTTATGAATATCATAACAACTAAGTTAATGAATTAGTTGTCTTTAAAGTACTACGAGATGAGTACATTTTGCTTAAGTGGTAATAGTTCTGTCTTAAAAGCTTATTACTCCCCTCCATTGGATCTAAGAAATGATGACAGTGATTATGTGATGGGGCTTATTAGTTTGGAACTGGTCCAGTTTGGGAAGCCGCGAGATGGTCAGATTTGCTGGAAGAGGAACTCCGCAAGGCGGGGTTCTGTCACCAACACTCTGGCTGAGAGTTCTAAATAAAGTTCTCATAGCATTGGAAAAGGCTGGAATAAAAGTGATTACATATGCTGACGATATAGTTATACTAGTGTCAGGTAAATTTGTAAACACAATCAGCGACCTAACAGGAATGGCGCTACGAATACTACAACAGTAGGCCATGAAATGCGGGCTGAAAATTAACTCTGAAAAAACGGAGGTAGTTCTATTCATACGCAGAAGGGTGATCGAGAACTTCAGACTCCCAGTACTCGACAATAATGCTTTAGAGCTTAAGGAAAAAGCAAAGTATTTAGGATTGGTACTAGATTCCAAGCTAAACGGGGGCATAAACTTGCAAGAACGAGTGAAAAAGGCGTCGGTAGCATTATATGCCAGCAAAAAAACAATTGGAAAAAGATGGGGGCTAAAACCCCACATAGTACAGTGGATCTATACGGTCATTATAAGACATACGGGGTCCTGGTTTGGTAGACCGCTTTGGAAAAAGCAGTGCACACTAAGTCAATAACAAAGATACACAGAGAAGCTTGTTTAGGAATAACCGGAGCCCTTAAGTCAACCCCGACAACGGCGCTAGAGGTACTGTTATATATACCCCCCCTGGATATCTATGGAAAAAGTATAGCTGCAAAAAGTGTCCTGCGACTAAAAGAGCCGAAATTCTGGAATGAAACCAACCAGGGACGCAGCAGTATACTAAAGATACACCCGGGGAATAATCTACGAGAGCTGACTGATTACTCTCTCTTAATAACATGCTTCGATAGAAGGTATTCTATACTCATTCTGAGTAGGGAAGGGAGGAAAGGCAATCAGTATATAATGAAAACAGATCACGCAATCTTCACAGACGGTTCAAAAATGGACGTTGGTGTGGGAGCCGGGGTCTTTTCCGAAAGTCTACAAATACAGAAGTCGTATAGACTCCCCAACTATTGTAGTATTTTTCAAGTAGAAGTACTGGCAGTAGAGAAGGCGGTCAATATCCTGCAAGAACACCTTGGCCTGAGAGTAGCCTCGTCAATCACCATCTTCAGTGATAGTCAGGCGGCGATTAAGGCAATCTGTTCCAGCAGCGTCAAATCAAAGCTCGTAAAGCGATGCCGCAACAATCTATGCACATTTGGCAACCAACATCGGGTTACTCTGTACTGGGTTCCTGGACACTCCAAAATAGATGGCAACGAGGCTGCCGATGCGCTTGCGAGAGAGGGCGCAGGCATGCCAGCTGATCTAGCAGACAATACGGTGAACAAACAACGGTTTCAACTACAGCAAAATTTGTAAACAATTTATTTTGCCACTTGTTTGAAGAAATCCGGTTTGAGCTTGGGGGTAGAATCCTGGATTTAGTACGTAATCCTGGAATCAAGAGATATTTCTCGTATATGCAAACGAACTTAAGAAACACAAGAACGCTAAATGAAGCATTGATGATCATTTTACTTGCGATGTGGTTGGTGGTCATTTAATGTTTGTGTTCCGCTACGAACGATCCTGGATTTGCAGAGGATATTCAGAACATATTAATAAATGTGAAGCATGAATTGGTCTTATTAAGAAGTCATACTAATAAAAATGCAATAATTATCAACTCTAATGCAGACGAGAATATGGGGGTTACAATATATAAAATTGTTTGGAAGCTGCCTCATATTTCGATATCTGATATAGAACGATTTGATCTACTAAATATTATTGAAACTGACACCAAATCAGATGTTGGCTTTAGAAGTTGGGAGCTAGCTGAATATCCTACATTACAAATTGCTAAACAGCATACCTGGACTATAAAGAATGCTATTCAAGTAGAACGCCCCAGATGGGTAATTTTAGGATTTTCAACCGATAGGAAGGATAAGATATCCAAAAACTGTAGTTTGTTTGATCATTGTAATATATTTAATGTTAAACTTTATTTAAATGCTGAAATGTATCCGTATGATAATTTAAATTTAGATGTTTCTAGAGGTCAAATACTTCTTTGTATGAAATGTACTCAGAGTTCCAAGAATGTTTTTACGAAAAAGAAAATTAACCTTTTTCTCCCAACGAGTTTTAAAAAAATGCTCCTCTAATTGTGATTGATTTTTCTCGACAAAATGAAATATGTAATTCGGGGATTATTGATGTTAGGTTGGAATTTGAAACCAAAAAAAATGTTTCAGCATATACTACCACATACTGTCTTATTATTTATGATAAGCTTATAAAGTACTCACCATTCGTGGGAACTGCTCGATAGGTGAAAATATTATACTTTAATCTATCTTTTGTGACGTTACTGTCAATAAATAAGTAGTTTAGATATTAGTTATTGTAATATTAGTGGAAAATAAATGTTTTTACTGAAATTATCGTCTATCATTGATGTTCCTCCTCTTACTCCCTCCCTCCTTCCCTACTGTTCATTTAGCTGTTTATTTAGATGATATGCAGTTGACCTTGGACTCGTATAGGAAATAATCATCATGTGCTAAAGCTAATGTAGTATACAGGAAGATCAAATATAATTAATATACATAATAATGATTGAGGATGATCAAGAAATAAACATTGTCATTGTATCGTAAGAATTTATCGTATTAAGGACTTAATGGTTTAATACATCTAGCACCGTTATGGCATTAAATTAACATTAAAAACAATTCTTTCACTGCTAGATATGATCTATAAGCCCCTACCTACAACCAAAATTCCAGAGCTCCACCTCTAGGTATAAGGGCACTAATCGCAAAAAACTATATCTCCCGAACCAGTTGACCGATCAACCTCGGGTTTCCTCTAAACGCCTTGTTACATCGTGTAACATATTATAATTTTGACATTTAACAAGTGGCAGATGACCTTGACATATCTTATTTGATGGGTGACTGCCGCCATCGTTTTCTAGACGTAATATGACGTCATCCTAAACACGTAGCCTATAATAAATATTATTGCCCAAGTAGCTAACGCCCAAGAGTGTGACGTCTGACAGATGACGGATGCCAGATGACATACAGATACGGACTGCCGGCGCATGCGCAGTAGGTTGTGTGCAAATTGATGCAGAACGAATAATTTATTCCTACTACAATTATTTTAATAAAATTTATCACCAAGTAATTGTGTTGTTATTTACATTATATTCCATATAAAAAATTAATAAAAGTAAAGTACCCCCTCCTATGATACTAGACCGATTTTTTTTTAAATTACAAGAGTGAAGTACTACCTAGTATGACACTAGGCCAGATGTGGTGATACTATTGAGTAGGTATCTTGACTCGGATTATCCATACCAATTTTGGATAAGCTGGCTCAATTCGTCTAGCGTGTGACACGATTTTTATTTAAAAAGTACAAGAGTAAAGTATTACCTAGTATGATACTAGGCCGGATTTGATGATACTATCAGGTAGGTATGTTGACTCATATTATCCATACCAATTTTGGATGAGCTGGCTCAATTCGTCTAGCGTGTGGCACGATTTTTTCAAAAAAGTACTAGAGTAAAGTACTACCTAGTATGATACTAGGCCGGATTTGATGATACTATCAAGTAGGTATGTTGACTGGGATTATCCATACCAATTTTGGATGAGCTGGCTCAATTCGCCTAGCGTGTGGCACGATTTTTTTTAAAAAGTACTAGAGTAAAGTACTACCTAGTATGATACTAGGCCGGATTTGATGATACTATCAGGTAGGTTTGTTGACTCATATTATCCATACCAATTTTGGATGAGCTGGCTCAATTCGTCTAGCGTGTGGCACGATTTTTTTTAAAAAGTACTAGAGTAAAGTATTACCTAGTATGATACTAGGCCGGATTTGGTGATACTATCAAGTAGGTATGTTGACTTGGATTATCCGTACCAATTTTCGATGAGCTGGCTCAATTCGTCTAGCGTGTGGCACGATTTTTTAAAAAAAGTACTAGAGTAAAGTACTACCTAGTATGATACTAGGCTGGATTTGATGATACTATCAAGTAGGTATGTTGACTCGGATTATCCATACCAATTTTGGATGAGCTGGCTCAATTCGTCTAGCGTGTGGCACGATTTTTTTTTTAAAGTACTAGAGTAAAGTACTACCTAGTATGATACTAGGCCGGATTTGATGATACTATCAGGTAGGTTTGTTGACTCATATTATCCATACCAATTTTGGATGAGCTGGCTCAATTCGTCTAGCGTGTGGCACGATTTTTTCAAAAAAGTACTAGAGTAAAGTACTACCTAGTATGATACTAGGCCGGATTTGATGATACTATTAAGTAGGTATGTACTGGGATTATCCATACCAATTTTGGATGAGCTGGCTCAATTCGTCTAGCTTGTGGCACGATTTTTTTTTAAAAGTACTAGAGTAAAGTACTACCTAGTATAATACTAGGCCGGATTTGATGATACTATCAGGTAGGTTTGTTGACTCATATTATCCATACCAATTTTGGATGAGCTGGCTCAATTCGTCTAGCGTGTGGCACGATTTTTTAAAGAAAGTACTAGAGTAAAGTACTGCCTAGTATGATACTAGGCCGGATTTGATGATACTATCAAGTAGGTATGTTGACTCGGATTATCCATACCAATTTTGGATGAGCTGGCTCAATTCGTCTAGCGTGTGGCACGATTTAAATATTGGTCCGCAAATTAGACATACCCTGGTCCTTGTGGTGCACCACGTACATTTATTTATGATCTCCGGAACCAAAGCTCTGGGAGCAAAAAGGCAAAAACACAGATTTTCCAGCATTTTTGAGGACATGAATCTGATATTCATGCAATCCTGTATAACGTCTATCAATTTACTCTCATAGTTATTTCGCAAAATAGCAGATTTAATTAGTATAGTATTTCTTTCATAGTCTTCACTATAGGTGTACAGGTTTTCTGTTACTTCATTTAAAACATTTTGAATATCTTTTAGTTGCTCTGTGATTATAATCACATTTCTGTGCTGTAAGATTTATTGATAAATATATTTATATGTAAGAATAATATAAAAATTCATATTATACAAATATTACTAAAATATGATACCCAGAGCATGATTGTGATATCTGTAGTAACCTTAGACGAGGTACAACTTGTCTAAGGTAGTAACCTTAAAAATAAATTGGTATTTTCATGGCTACGGGCAAAAATCAGTTGCTTTTTATAGCAAAAAAGAATCAAATGTTAATAAACAACCAAAACTTCTTGTGACGGTTATAGGATGCAGAAGTTTAATCGCCCTATGCGTTGACCTTTCTTACAAAACGATTTGAAAAGATGGGATCACTAGAATTAAACAAAAATATTTTCGCGCTGCTTGGGCAAGAGCGAAATGACTCAATGTTGCCAGGTCAAAAAATTAAAAATCACCAGACCCTTGCTTTAAAAGTTGCCAGAAATCACCAGATTCTTAATTTCTCGCATTATCACATACAACACCATATAATTAATGTTAATCAAATATATTGCTGTGATTTCTAAAAAAAAAAAAAAAAGGTCATACCTCGAAAATAACATACCTCTCATTTAAGCTTTTGACGCCAGGGTGGGCACTCATGTTGTTTAAGCTATAAACATGAGTGCGCACTCCGGTGCCAAGACCTTAAATGAGATGTGTGTTATTTCCGAGGTACGACCTTTTTTTTTTTTTTAGAAATCACTATATATAAAACAGTAACAGATACAAATTCTGTAAATCCCCCGCTACTAAGAAATATTCGGCACAGAGAAGTAGAGAGTTTCCAGACAAAGACAAACGCTTTTTGCTTTTGAAACCAATAAGTTTTTGCATCGATGTCACCATTTTTAACAAAGAAGAATAGAACACAATCAAGCCATTTTTCTCTCTTTTTTTTAAAGATTTTCTTATCTATCTATCATCAGTGCCGAAAAATCACCAGAAATTAGACTTTTTTAAAAAGTTTTCACCAGATCACCAGATGGGGTTCAAAATCACCAAATCTGGTGAAAAATCACCAGACCTGGCAACATTGAAATGACTAGTTGCCGTTGCCTTAGTAAATCATTGGTACTTCAGCGTCATCTATAGTATAAAAGACGAACCCACTCATAATTCTGTTTTTCTGACCATCAAAGTTGAGTTTATCACCAGTAGATGTCTATAGAGTTCGCTTTTGTCAAATGCCACCGTTTGTCATTGTTTTCTTGTCAAAGTATCGGAAAATCAAAGGGTGGAAAATCTGGGCGTTTTTTTCAAAGATTTTAGTTAAATGCACAACTTTTCCGTAGTTTTTTGCACCAGAATTTGTTCCTTAGATTATAAAAAATTAGTAGAATAAGGTACGTATTTTTTGACTATTTACATGCATGTTTTTTCTGCGAAAAAAGTTTAGTGTTTCACAAGGGTGTGAACCCCTTTTGCTGGTGTTTATATAAAGCACTCATAATTTATAGTTGGGGTTATTTTAAAACTTTCCTTTTAAAGTTTTTAATTTAATCACCTCAGTCATTGAACTTTCTAATATAAATATGTATGCACTAAGCAGTAGGTACAGATTTTTTTTGAGTCTGAAAGTGCTATAACAAAATAATTTGTGCAGTCTTATGAATCAAGCAAATATTATCACTTTTCCAGTACAACTAATCAAATTTTTATTTTATTAAACAGAAATTATATTATGTCCTTTTTATTCAATAATATTGTAGAATTGTGGTAAAATTAAGATAACACTTTATATGTATTTATATGGATGAGTCAGTTTGTTCACTGTACCATATAAATAAAACTTTTCAAGTAGTAAGTATACAGTTCACTTTAAACCGCCTATTTTTAGCTGTATCTAACCAAAACTAAGGATGGCTTGGCGTTTTAAAGCTTCCAAATACAAAAATGCAGCCCCGATCGTCCCTAAGCCTGAGACCTACGTTAGGGACATCTGTGTTGGGTCTTACCAGACCTACGGTAACAATATTGCTGCTTCTGCAAAATTTATGGCCTTCAATTGGGACCATGCGGGATCTAGCTTAGCTGTTTTACCTATTGGTATGTTTTTCTTCTTTATACTTAAAAAAAAATATAGCTTGGGTTTTTATATTTTTGTTGTTGTACTAATGTTTATTTTATTTAGATGACTGTGGTAGGAAAAGTAAGCTTATGCCCTTGTTATATGCTCACTCAGACACTGTTACTGATATGGACTTTTCTCCATTCCACGATGGGCTTTTGGCTACAGGATCTCAAGACTGTTTAGTTAAAATTTGGCATATTCCATCAGAGGGATTAGTGGTAAGTATATTATTAAAGTTTTCGTAATTTTTAAAGTTGATAATTTAATATTTTATTATTTATTTTTATTATCTAGAACCTTATCCGTACTGGAACTGAATAGAATTATATTATAATATAAAATGTCTTTAAGCTAGGTTAAACATGATATAATTTTTGTAATGCTTGTGCCAATTAGGATGTACAGGGATGCAAAAAATACAAGAATGTGTTGTGCTTTGATATAAACTATATCTCATGTATGATTAATAATAGTAACCAATATTTATAATATCCTGGTATCTCCATAAATATTGTTTTTGTTGTAGGAATCACTTAGCAATTGTGAATGTACATTTTCCCATAAGCAAAGAAGAGTTGAAACAGTGGGTTTCCATCCTACAGCAGATTTTCTTCTACACTCCACCTCCTATACAACACTTACACTGTGGGATTTGATATCGGAAAAAGAACTGTTTTCGAATAGTGACCACGAAGAAGTTATACAGTCGGTTAGTTGGAAGAGGGATGGAACACTCTTAGCTACATCTTGCAAAGATAAACAGGTAAGTTTGATCTTTTAAGGGCTTTGCCAAATAGGCTTCAAAACATGAAATACCAATTTAAATCCCAAAATGTCTTAAACAGATTTGTTTCCCAGAAATTTAAAATATTTTCACATACAAACTATTATGAACAAATACAGCATTTGAATGGTCCAAAATTAATTCCTTGAATTTGTAAACAAAATACCTACTTATTGGGTTTGTTACAATAATACATGTTACACTGTTTCTTTAAATATTTTAAAATTTATTATCTTTTTTGTACCTAATTGTGAAAGCTAATAAAAAAAATTTTTGCATCATAAACTGTAGCTTTCTTTACAATGTTTAAAGAGGAATAAAATAGAATATATTAAAGTCTTGTTTTGTATTATTATATTATAAGTAGGGAAATTATTATTTCTATGTTTTTATGTATTAAACATACCTTTCTAATATAAAAATTGAAGTGTTAACTAGAGATGCGCCGAATAGTGGTTTAGGCCATTGGGCGAATAACGAATATTCGTCCTATTTTCATGGCCGAATAACGAACATTCGGCTTTTGCTTAAAAGTGGCCGCACATATTCGGCAAACTGAATACTCGGCGTATCTCTAAAATTTACTAAGATGCATTTTAAATACTGTTTCATATTACAACTTGTTTAACGCGGTAAATGTTTTCTTCAGACTTATTTTTTATTTGGATTTTATTTTTATTCCTACTTTAGTTTATATTGGCAGCAAACCGAATGATATTTGGCCGCATATCAGTTCTACTTGCCGAATAACGAATATTCGGCCTTAGCTTAATAATGGCCGAATACTCGGCGCATCTCTAGTATTAACATTTTTAATGAGATAAACAAAAGCTTAAAAAAATGAATAGACCCTGTATTTCAAATAAAAAATTATTTTTAAGTTAAACATAAAATAAATTGTGCATGACAACTAGAGTTAGTTTGCAAAAAGATTAAAAATAAATTAAAATTATATTAAGCCCAATTTACATTTGGATGCTCTTTACTTATTAAATTACTAATTAACACAATTGAAAACATGTCTATTTATGGAACTAAGTCATTAAAACTGTAATTGCGAATTCGTCATGGTTGTCTAGACAAAGCCTAAACTTTTAGAATTTTGGCAAAATTATTCGAAAATTGTATGCATTAGAACTAAACACATGTACAGGGTGGCTGACCCACTCAACGCAAAATTTTTCTTTCTCTCTAAACCACTTTACTTTTTAATGTTTTTAAAAAACAAAGTTATAGCGACGTATTAGTTCTACAATCTAAAATTATACAGGGTGTCTGAAATGGTCAGGACTTTTCAAGATTTTATTCAACAATAAATTTTTTATAAAAAATGGTTACAACAAATCACAGTAGGTTAATGAAATCACAGTAGTACTAGCAGTAGAGAAGGCGGTCAATATCCTGCAAGAACACCTTGGCTTGGGAGTAGCCTCGTCAATCACTATCTTCAGTGATAGTCAGGCGGCGATTAAGGCAATCTGTTCCAGCAGCGTTAAATCAAAGCTCGTAAAGCGATGCCGCAACAATCTATGCACACTTGGCAACCAACATCGGGTTATTCTGTGCTAGGTTCCTGGACACTCCAAAATAGATGGCAACGAGGCTGCCGATGCGCTCGCAAGAGAGGGCGCAGGCATGCCAGCTGATCTAGCAGACAATACAGTGAACAAACCACTGGGATTCGTCAAAGAGGAGATTGATTACAGGGCCAAGCAGCTTGCACAGAACAGATGGACAGGGTTGACAACCTGTAGTACATCCAGGCAACTGTGGCCCACATTCGATAAAAAGAGAACCGCAGAGCTATTGAGACACAGTCGAAAAGACGTGAGAAATATTACTGCGGTTGTTACCGGACATTGCCTCTTCGGTAGACATGCTGAACGTATGCAAATACCCACTAACGACTTCTGCAGAAGTTGCAGAGATGAGGAAGAGGAAGAAAGTATTCAACATTTTCTGTGTGAATGCCCTGGCCTCGCAAGAAGGAGGTTCACTACTCTGGGTGAATCATCTTTCGATAGCCTGGAGGAACTAAACAACTTACAACTTGGACGACGGCTGAGCAGATTTCTGAACAGTAGTGGCTGGTTTGAATGAGTTGTTAAAATCCTTCCGCGGTTACGTCACATAAACCATCAGTGATCTGATGAAGGTGGGTTCTACGGAACACGTGTGGTATCACAACGGACCTAATCAGGACTACGTGAGACCGTTTGGTCAGAACCAAGGGTCTGCCACTCTTACCTAACCTAACCTAACCTAATGAAATCACAACAATCTTATTATTTTCTAACTTCCCACAAAACTCACCGCTTATTTTACACAAAATGTCATAAATTCAATGGTTTTTGAGATATTGAAGTATAAATTATGGCATTTTCAATCTTTCTAATTTTTTATTCTGCATCTAAAAGTTATAACTTCCGGTTAAACATGCTAAACCAAAAAACTGTTACGGTTTAACATGTTAGGTGAAATAATTTTTCTCTAAGATGAACCGTTTTAATCTTACAGCCTGTCAAAGTCTGAAAGTGACAAATTTTAATTGTCAATATCTCAGAAATTATTGAATTTAGACATATGACATGTTAATAACAAAATATATGTGGAATTTTATAGGGAATTAAAAAATAATATTATATAAAAATTTTGATTGTAGAACTACCCTATAACTGTTTTTGAAAAATATTAAAATGGGGGATTTCTACTGTGATGGTTTCAAAAAATCGAAATTTTTTTCCGACGTTTTTCCGCCTCTAGAATAACCGTGTGTAAACGTTTTTACCAAATCTACTCCAAAAAAAAATTACATGATTCCCGGTCAGTTCTCACCACTAGCCGCTTTTGAGTAAGGCACACACTGCATGTAATCAATCTGAAAAACGGGTATCTGAGGGCGCTAAAAAAGCCAGGCTCGCAAAAAGGCAGGAAGAATCAGCTCTTTTATCGTTTTTCGAGGAAGAGAAGGGTGTAATCTACGGGCCAGGCATCGCAGACTAAGTGACAGTGAGACTACTTTGTTGTGAGCCACCGTTGAAACTTTAAAGTTGTTTTTCTCGAACCCCTGTTTTTCGCGCTGGCGGAAAGTACTTCGGTATGTTCAAATTATCAGAATTTATTGATTTTGGTCTTAAAATGCTCAGAATACAAGTGGTTATAGCCCCTTATAGAATCAAGTATTTTGCGATATTACAGAAAATGTTACGGCCCTTAAAATACAAAAAAATGGTAAATTTTCAAAAAATATTTTAAATCTCGCGCCATTTTAACAGTTACTCGAGTTTTAACTTAATTCTAGTGGGGGCTATAACTACATGCTTACAATTGAAGAATCTGGGTCAATTTTATTTTTGTCATGAATAGAAAAAAAATTTTGAATTCCGCCAGCAAGTTACGTCTTTTTTTGAGGGGGTAGTACAATAGAGAATCAGTGCCATAAAAATTCTCCACCTCAAAAAAAATACCCCCAATCTTTAGCTAAAGAGCTCATGGCCTGAATTGTTGTGGCACCAAGTCAGAGTTATTTTTGTTGAAAACATTACTATTGACTTGTTTACTTCACAAAAATGTCCTTTTTCAGAACATTAAACTAACGATTTGTATTTTAGGTTAGAATAATAGACCCAAGGTCGGACTCACCCTGTGTCAAACAAGCAAATAGCCATCAAAGTATTAAGGATTCCAGGGTAGTGTGGCTTGGAGACAATGATAAAATTTTGACCACAGGATTTGATGCACAAAGGTTAAGGCAAATAATTATTAGGTAAGTTTATTTAGTACAAAGAATTTTATATTTGCTTATTATAAATAGGCATTTGATATATCAAATGATAAAGAAACGACAGCCAATATATGTGTATTTGACAGGTAATGTTAATTCTATAGGTTAAGTTTTCTAAGGTTACTTCTGTATTTTTCCATAAACATATACCGGGTGATTCATTAAGGGTGACGAGCGGCCATATCTCCGGAAACTACTGGGCATAGAAATCCAGGAAAAAAATATTATAACTAAAGTGGCCATGAGAAAATCCTGGAAATAATTTTAAAGTTCCGCATTTTGCCGCAAGAGGGCGTAATTGAAAAGTAAATTTTAAAATTTTACATATCTCCGAAAATTCCACATTAAGGTATATCTTTGAAAACACCATTAAAAAGCTTGGGCAATTATTCATAATTTTGGTCTCATGCTCATTGGCGTACCGACTTTAATAAGAGGGGGGGAAGCTGTTGAAAGTGTAGTCAGTTAAATCGCTGTAACTTATAAACGACTTATCCGATTTTAGCAAATTAAAGACTGTTTGGAAGAGAAATGTATGTACTTTCACCAATCGTATTTAGTTGTCCATAATAGTTCTAAAAAAAAATGCTAGAGGGCGCAATTTGTAATAATTACACACTTTTTGCTTTTACTCCGAAAAATAAATCATGATATAATTATGATACAATAATCGAAAAGTAGATGAAATTTGCTAAAAAAAATATTAAAACCGCAGCTCGATATCTTCGTTCGTTTCAGCGTTATCGCCAATAGAATAATTTTTAATGAAGAAGCTTATATATATTTTTTAGAAAAAAAGTGGGACTAGCTCTACTATTTATTATTAACATTAATAATGAAAAATTCTGTTTTATAAAAATTGTTGGAAATGACCACCTTTACTTAATAGGCATGCTTCCGCCGGTCTAATTTAATTTAATTATTTTAATTAAGAACAGTGTGCCTGAGGAGAAAAACGCAAGAGACCATTTTTATGCAGAATTGACCATGCTAATCAAAAATAATATCGACATGGAAAAATATCAGTGGCGTCCCACTTTTTTTCTAAAAAATATATATTCGCTTCTTCATTAAAAATTATTCTATTGGTAATAACGCTGAAACGAACGGAGATATCGAGCTGCGGTTTTAATATTTTTTCTAGCAAATTTCATCTACTTTTCGATTATGGTATCATAATTATACCGTATGATTTATTTTTTCGGAGGAAAATCAAAAAGTGTGTAATTATTACAAATTGCGCGCTCTAGCATTTTTTTTGAGAACTATTATGGACAACTAAATACGATTGGTGAAAGTGCATACATTTCTCTTCCAAACAGTCTTTAAGTTACTAAAATCGGATAAGTCGTTTATAAGTTACAGCGATTTAACTGATTACACTTTCCTCTTATTAAAGTCGGTACGAAAATGAGTATGAGACCAAAATGATGCATAATTGTCCAAGCTTTTTAATGGTGTTACCAAAGATATACCTTAATGTGGAATTTTCGGAGATATGTAAAATTTTAAAATTTACTTTTCAATTACGCCCTCTTGCGGCAAAATGCGGAACTTAAAAATTATTTCCAGGATTTTCTCATGGTCACTTTAGTTGTAATTTTTTTTTCCTGAATTTCTATGCCCAGTAGTTTCCGAGACATGGCCGCTCGTCACCCTTAATGAATCACCCGGTACATGTTGAGGGCCTAAAATGGTTTATTACTATTTTTTCCAGAGATTTACGCAACTTTAAAGAGACTGAAAAAACTTTGGAACTAGACTGCTCTACAGGAATTTTGATACCTCTTTACGATGCTGATACCGGAATGTTGTTTTTAGCTGGGAAAGGTATTCATTCTTTATACAGTGACCAGCAAAAAGTTTGCAACCTGTGGGGAAAAAATGAATGGCAACCGAAATATGGATATGAGGTCTATATCTCACGAGGAAGGCAATTCAAACTTCCCAGTGCGATATGGACATTCCACTCAAGTTGAACAGGAACAACAACAAAACAACTTTTTCCAATTTTTTTAAATAAAATCTCTAAATTTTTTATAAGGCCCTAAAATTTAATTTTAAACAACTTTTTCAAATATATTTTTTGGATATCTTTTCACTTAACCTCACTTCTTGTAACTTCAGAATTTTTTTTAGACAATTTAACGATGTGTCATAAATGACGGCTAATGGCAAATACTGCTTTGTAATTGGTACACGTGACTATAAAAATAACATTGCTGGTGGCATTTATTAACGGGTGACTCAGTACTTTTTGCCATCAACCGCCATATTGAATTCTCCCCCAGAAAAGTTTTTTTGGTACTCTGCTAAAAAAATGTTTTGCCATATAATGTTACAAACTTTTTGTCTGTCATTGTATAACTACGAAGAACGCTAGTTAATTCTTTCCTTACAAAAGAATTTTTATGTAATGACTAATGTATTTTTAAGGTGATACAACAATAGGCTACATGGAAGTGACCGATAAGGAACCATTCCTTATAGAAGGAATAAGACATTCAGGGGAACAAACTAAGGGGGCCTGTCTGGTCCCTAAAAGAGCTCTAAATGTCATGCAGGGAGAAGTAAACAGAATTTTACAGGTTACAAGCAGCTCTGTGGTGCCTGTAACCTATCAAGTGCCAAGAAAAACTTACAGGTAAGATTGAATAATAACTTTGAATATCGACTTATAAAGATAAGCAGTTCTTTACAAAAAAGGTATTCTAAGTCATTTGTCTGGGCTATTATTGTCATTTATATATTTTTTTAGGGATTTTCATTCAGATCTATTTCCTGATACCCCAGGATACAAGACGGAGTTAACTTCAGATCAATGGATAGAGGGAACCAATATGTCTGTGCCAAAACTTTGTTTAGATCCTGCTAAAAGGGAAAAAAGGGAAGAACCTATAGTAGTAAGTTTGTTTTTTGTATTCCAGGCCGACAATAAAAGTTAAATGTAAATTTGCAATGTTAAATCCATTTTTTAATATTTCAGTTCATAATTTATTTTTAAAACTTTCAGATCAATAGAGGTCCCATATCCCAACTAAAAGAAGAATTTGAAAAATCAAAAGCTAACCGGAAGACGGCTCAACCTAAACCGAGGGTTATCGAAGCGGCTGTAAAGTCCGACCCTCATCCGGTGAGAAATATTGTAAAGGAGATAGAAAAAGATGTTATAGAGGATGATACGCCTCTGGACGAGAGCGATAGACAATTAAATGAGATTAATAATGCTTTTAGTGAGGAGGTTGTTATTGATAAGGAGCGGGTGAGCAAATACATTTTAGTATTTAGATATTTCTGTCAATAATTTTTGGATAAATTATATTCCTGTACATTTTACAACTAAGGGGGTTTTCTACTGTGATGGTTTTCAAAAAATCGAAATTTTTTTCGGACGTTTTTCGACTATAGCCTCTAGAATAACCGTGTGTAAACGTTTTTACCAAATCTTCTCCAAAAAAAAGTTACATCCAATTTTATGATTGCCGGTCAGTTCTCACCACTAGCCGCTTTTGAGTTAAGCCGCGTTTTCAGAGCTACGTTTTTCGAGGAAGAGGAGGGTGTAATCTACGGGCCAGGCATCGCAGACTAAGTGACAGTGAGACTATTTTGTTGTGAGCCACCGTTGAAACTTTAAAGTTGTTTTTATCGAAACCCTGTTTTTCGCGCTGGCGGAAAGTACTTCGGTATGTTCAAATTATCAGAATTTAATGATTTTGGTCTTAAAATGCTCAGAATACAAGTGGTTATAGCCCCCTCTAGAATCAAGTATTTTGCGATATTACAGAAAATGTAACGGCCCTTAAAATACAAAAAAAAAATGGTAAATTTTCAAAAAAAAATTTAAATCTCGCGCCGTTTTAACAGTTACTCGAGTTTTGTCTTGATTCTAGTGGGGGCTATAACTACATGCTTACAATTGAAGAATCTGGGTCAATTTTATTTTTGTCATAAATAGAAAAATTTATTTGAACTCCGCCAGCAACTTACGTTTTTTTTGAGAGGGTAACTTCAGCATCCTGTAGCACCCTCAAGTTTTTCATTTTTTGGGGGTTGAAAAATTTTTTTTGGTACATCTTATCTTTAATAAAAAGAATTGAAAACTTTTTCTGCATTTGTCTTATTATCCCGAGAAAAAAAATCCATCACCATCACAGTAGAAATCCTCGTTAATTAAAAAAAAATGTGTGTCTAGATGCATGAGGAAAAAAATGTAAATGTAAATAACAAACTACCCTCTATTATGAAGTATAATCAGGTTAATCAATCTATAAATATTATGTTACCCCCCTAAAGGTGTCCCCTCAAACCATAATCCCCCCAAAACCTCTGCCAAGGAGCTCCCGCGCGGGATCTGTGTGTGAACCCATGGAAGACATTGGCAGCGCCCCTAAACCCGTGGCCAGACCTAGAACCAACAGCTGTGTCCCCGTGGTCACCTCTGTTAACCCCAATGGACCCCTTGGTGGATATAAGGTTAACCTTTGTTTGTTGGTGTTGACCTCTGTGTGTTTTTTTGGTCATGTTTGCATTTTGCACAAATATTTTTTTTTCGTTTTTGTCGTTTTTTTTTTGTAGCACAGCTTTGCAGATGATTTCCACAGCTTTTACCATTGTTTTTTCTCCTTTTTTAAAAATGTTTTTTAGTAGGTTGTACAGAAAGCCTAAGGTGTTTTGAGATAGGTTGCAAGCAGAGTTTCATTTTTCTTTTTATATTATTTTTACTTGCTTAATGTAGATGCATCCAAACAAAAAAAAATATCCATACCTAAACGACCACATAAATATACATTTAGTATAATACAAGACTTGTGATTCAGATGGAGGACTTAACTTGGATACATAATTTGCTAAATTCACATAATTTTGTGGATCATGTAAATTTTGAACATGAAAACGTGGACGGTAGAGGAGGGTTAGAAATTACACGGCACGTAAAAGGCACTATACCACAATATATATTCCACCTATATTTTGAAAAGTTTTTTTGCAATAAAAATAACACAACACTTAAAAATCCTACAAAACACACAAAAATAATCACAGATTATAATAAACGATCTAGTTCTGCTCGCGTCGAGGGGGCGGCTGGTTAAAATCTGTTGTTTATACTACATATTGCGCACGCTCATAAACCCGTACAGTTCATAGGAGAGACCAGTGGCGTATTTAGGGGGGGGGGGGGGGGGGGGAGCTGCAGCCCCGTAAGCCTGGGAGCTTCGGGTCTGTTCGGGTTTCTCCAGAAAAAAAAATGTCCTACTTTCCCCCCCATAACCCCCCCCCCCCCCCGAGCATATTTTCCGGCTACGCCACTGGGAGAGACTCATTTGCTAAGCGCTTGACTGCATATCTTTAGTAATATATTGATTGTATATATGTAGAACCGACTGTTTTATATAATAACATAATTTTATAAATGTCAAGTTACGAGCAAGCTCAATAAACTTTCATATCCCTATTTTACTTCTAGCCGAGACTTGGTCCGAAACCTTTCACCCCTCCGAAGCTAAACGATACGGAAAACACCTTTAGTAAGGTGTTCTCTGTGCCCCAGGTACCCGGGGTAACGTCTTCGAATGGTCACTCGGGACCGATCGAACCTGCTCCGACCACACCAGAGCAGGAGAAGGAAAAATCCCCGATCAGTGATATAGAAGTGATAGAGCCGGCGCCTGTCAAACCGGATGACAATGGAAAGTCGGGATCTAGTGGAGAAGAAGAGACTTCGTGTGATTCGGGTATGGATTATATCATTTTATTTACGATAGTAAATATTTCTTAGTAAATTGGTAACAGCTTTACAAAAAAAATAATAGCTATTTTGTAATTTCTTCATTGACACATAATATTTGCCTCAAATAACACTGTGATTACAGTTATTCTTTAATTCATGTGCTAAAGTTTGGTAAAAAAAGGAAAAATATGGTTTTAAGGTCTTACATTTTCTTAGGTTATATTCCCAAGACTCCCAGTACAGCAGAACGAAGAAAGCTGTTCGAAACTCGTACGAATTCTAAAGAAAACGAGCCTGAAGATAACTTTGATTCCACAGATCAGTGCGGTACGTTCGAGAGGAATACTGCCGTCACAAACAGCATCGCTGAAAGAAGAAAAATGTATGAAAGGTGAGATGATAATAATTGTAATTTATATAACCTAGGAAGGTTGGTGGTTGGGAAACACGATTTTGTTTATAATATGTTCAAACCCATTTCGACGAGTTTCTTTAAATTTTAAATAAAGATCGCAGGTGTAAAGAATTATTTTTAGGTCACAATCAGTGCAAGATCAACAATCTATACCAATTATAGAAAAAAGCGTTTCTTCGCCTGTAATGTTGAGAAGAAAAGACTCTTTTAAAAATAATAAAAATTCCGATGATGTTTTGAAGGATGATAATAATAGGTATGTTATTCCTGTTTTACTTTAATCAATTTTTCCCTGAAACCATGCGGATTGCTGTATAATAATTTAAACACAAAATATTTTAGAAAAAGTATGCCAATGTCAAAACAACAGTCCTTGGATACCCAGGCTTTAAAGAAAAACGATGCAGTTCTGGTACCGAAAAGAACTTCTACCGTTTTTGGTAAGAAAGCTTGGATGAATTATCAATTATAATAAATGAATGAATCAACATATTTTACAAGTGATAAAAGTGATACTTTTTAAATGGGAAGATATTTAGCACGAGGCGTCAGCCGAGTGCGGAAATTCTCCGAGTTTTAGAATAATCACTTTCACACGAGTAATGTACACCATTTGTTCTACGACCACAAAGAATTATTAAAAAAGCATTTGATTTGTGAAAAAAATATTTCAACACTAGTGTTGAAAAAAAAATATCAACACTAGTGTTGAAATTAGCATACTTAGGATTATGTTCCACTTAATATCTGATTTCATAGTTTGTCAATAGGCTTTTTCTTTATTTGTAAATTAACGTTTTCATTTTTTCATATTTTATATATCATAGAAAGAACTAATCCTGGATTGACTTCTAGATTAACCAGAATGAAAAATTTTAAATTTAATCAAGGAAAGATGCATTAAACATAAATTTAAAAAATCCACCCAACAAGGAAGATTTCAATTTAAAATAATTCCATAAATTGTTTAATGTTTTTATAAAAAAAAGTCAAATACTCTTGATGGGGTTTGAACTTATCTAGGCTAGGTTTTTTCTGGTAATAGATTTTCCACTATATTATTACCATTTTTTATAATTTCAGATGGCGTATTTTCACACTCTAATTCTGAATCACTGGACCAATACATGATAAATAAGTTAAAAACTTTACAACTACTGCTTTCTAAAATTTGTTCTTTTCAATAAGTAGGGGTGGTCTGTCAAATGGCACCATATGTTTAAATTAAATAGTGTGCCTTGATATTTCAACACTAGTGTTGAAATATTTTTTTTCAACACGCGCGTGATATGCGGCACTTTCTAGCCAAATTATACCTTTTTTTCTAATTTTAATAGGTTTTCTATTTGTTTTTTAACGGTGGTTTTATTTTTAGGTCGAGTGTCAAAATTCAGGCACTTGAAAGGTACCACTGCTCATAAGAGTTTCCATATAGAAAATATAAGGAATTTGAGTCGACAAATTCCGGGTGAATGCGATGGTTTTCATGGTAAGTGATTCGTCCTCCCCAAAAACCCTCGGTCAGATCAAATTTTTTTTAATATTCGTACTCCGTATATTTTTTGTCGACAAGTTTTTTTTTTCATTTTAGCTAATTCAGAGCGAGTGGCAGTCCCCTTAAGTGGTCCAGGAGGTAAAATTGCAATTTTTGAACTGAGCAAGACTGGTAAGTGAAATCCTTTATACATGATGTCCCTGGATGGGATTACCTATACTCAAACTCAAAATATACTTTATTGTCCAAAGAAACAGTATCCTTATCGACTAAGTTACTATTTGCTAATATCTAATATGGTTAATAAATACATCTAAAAGCCCCAGAAAAAAAATACAAACAGTTAGCGGGGAGAAAAAGAAACAAACATGTCCATCACGAAAGGGTTTGAAATAAGTAAAAATTTAGAAAAACAGAAAAAAAAGTAAAAACGATTAGTTAAAATTTTATAAAAACACACAGAGATTAACGTATTACTGATGGATCATTGAAAAATTCATTCAAAGTGTACTAAGCTTTTTCAGTTAAGAAACGCTTAGTTAGTTTTTTAAACTTTTTCAAATTTTGTTGTCTTCTTAAAGAGAGAGGAAGATGATTGAATATTTTCTTACCATCATATATAAAAGATTTTCTAATTTGTTCTGAATGAGGTATAGGTAAGCTTAAAAAATAAGATTGACACTTATTATAATAAGAAGGCAACAACAGTTTACTTTTATATTTTTTATAAATAAGACAGGCAGTCTTTAAAATAAAGATAGAGCAAAGAGTCAATATTGCATGCCTTATAAATAGTGGCCGACAAGAATCCCTAATTTTAGCACTACACATGTATCTTATTGCTCTCTTTTACGGAACAAATACCCTGTTAAATAAATATTGGGTACATGACCCCAAAAACAGATTCCATAACGAAGATGGGACTCTATTAGAGCATAGTAAGAACATTTTGCCACAGTAAAATTTAATACCACAAATGGACCTAATTTTCAATTTCCAGACCAAAAGTCATTCTTTATAAACAAAAATTAGGAGAATTTAGTTTTTGTATACAGGGTGTCCCACCGGGAACCGAATCGATCTATATATAGAAAACTATACATAGGAAAATTTTGCAAATTTGACAGTATGCTGATGCTGATGGGGGCGACCGGGTTAAAATATTTTCATAATGGTGGCACATCCGGTTATACCGGAAGTAAGTATCAACTTGCTTATTTTAAATAGGACAACCTATATATTATTACATTTTTGCACTGTACGCAAGATTCTAGGCAGATTTTGTATACCATGTCCTATACCTATGTCTAAACGTTTTTGACATATTTGAATTTTTATGTCAAAAATTACGTTTGCAAGCCTTTTTATAATATTTTGATAACTATTAATACAGGGTGTTTAAAAAATAAGATTAAAAATTAAATTGGAAAAACTGCAAAAAGTCTAGATTTTCAAATGGAAACACCCAAATTTTATAATTATTTCTTATTTAGCATTAAAAATAAGGGTAAGTTTGTGTAAGATTGTATATCTCAAAAATTTTTAGTTTTCGAAATATTGCCAATTTAGTATTTTTATATGGCGATCTTGCAGCAGATTTTAAGTTCAGTTGCTCCTAGTTGGCTATGGCGGCATTGAAGCTTGCCATTTGACAATAATAAATAACCATGCCGGGACGCTTAAATTGTACAGCAGAGTCATACCAACTAGGAGTAACTGAACTTAAAATCCGCTGCACGATCTCCATATAAAAATACTAAATTGGCAATATTTCGAAAACTAAAAATTTTTGAGATATACAATCTTACACAAACTTACCCTTATTTTTAATGCTAAATAAGAAATAATTATAAAATTTGGGTGTTTCCATTTGAAAATCTAGACTTTTTGCAGTTTTTTCAATTTCATTTTTAATCTTATTTTTTAAACACCCTGTATTAATAGTTATCAAAATATTATAAAAAATCTATTAAGGCAGGTCCTTTATAACAAGGAATCTCACTTAAATTAAATAAATAAGGCTTCTTTATAGAAAAAATTGATAATTATTCTAAGGCTTGCAAACGTCATTTTTGACATAAAAATTCAAATATGTCAAAAACGCTTAGATATAGCTATAGGGCATGGTATACAAAATCTGCCTAGAATCTTGCGTAGAATGCAAAAATGTAATAATATATAGGGTGTCCCATTTAAAATAAGCAAGTTGACACTTACTTCCGGTATAACCGGAAGTGCCACCATTATGAAAATATTTTAGCCCGGTCGCCCCCATCAGCATCAGCATACTGTCAAATTTTCAAAATTTTCCTATGTATAGTTTTCTATATATAGATCGATTCGGTTCCCGGTGGGACACCCTGTACAAAACGGTCAAAATCTTTAAAAAATGTAATTTTACCTACCTACTAGAGTTACCTACCTTAATTTTACGTTTTTAAGGAAAATACCATTATGAAATGTTGGTTAGAAATACCTTTTTCGTCATAATTCAAGATTTAAAGAAAATGTTTAAATCGATTTTTTCCATGCCTTAAATTTCTTAATAGAAAACTTACTACATTTTCATCTTGTAGGCAAACTCCCGGATGGGGTAATTCCCACTTTAGTCCATGGCAACAACATTGTGGACTTCCAATGGGATCCCTTCGATAATCAGCGCTTGGCAGTGGCGTGCGACGACGGAGTCATTAAAATCTGGAAAATACCTGAGAGCGGCTTGACCGAGCCTACCAATCAACCGGAGGTGGAATTCAATGCACACGGAGATAAAATTTACTTTATAAAGTTCCACCCTACAGCTAAAGATGTTTTGGCCTCAGGTATGTTTATTTGTTCAGATAGATTACTATAGTTATACAAGGTGTCCTTGAAATGACTGTACAACGCTTCACCATAAATTCCTTTACCAAAAATAAGGCGATCCAGGCAAACTTACCTATATGCAATGTTGCTTCGTTTTGCCGCTACAGAACGCTAAAGTTTTTAAATTACTATTGTTTTTTCGGAATAATTTCTAAACGCCTTTATCGATTTTCACTAATTTTGGAACTAAGAATGACCACTATGCGCCATCTTTTTTTAATACCTGCATATTTAAAAATAGCGTGTGATTGGTAATTAAAAGTTCCTCTTTTTGTTACCCCCCGTATAAATGACTTAAATTATTTCTCTGCACTAGCTGACTTCACGTTGAAACTTTTTTGTCTCTTGTAAAAATTTATCCAGACATGCAGTTTATCTACAAAACAATTATTTACCATACCTTGTAATGCTTCATTGCTGTTTATTCAGAACGAGAAAACATGAAACATTTTTTAAGTCTAAATAACTACCAACTAAACTGCTGGACAATTGCTTTCGAGCAAGAAAAATTTCGCCTGAATTTAACTGTTAATATTTTCTGAACCAGATGTGATATCGACCTACGGTTTTGAATGGTTGATAGATTCATCCCTTGGGAAACAATTGTCAATGTTGGATTTTCTTTAACTGTCAGAAAATTTTATATACAGGGTGTTAAAGAAGACGATGATTTTTGCTCCAATTTTAATGGCGTGTAACTTTCACAATAATATTTTTAAATTTTATCACTTCACGTCAATTGAATCACTGGTTCGTAGCAAAGAAAGTGATTTGTCAAATTTTTAATATCTGCTATATTTTAAGAAATACCGATTTTTTTGGAAACCCTTGCTTTATTTCAACTTATTGGTAGCTAGATCTCACTGTGTGTTGTATCGTGCAAACTTTGTAAGTGATTATTACTGATTATTATACCTTATGAAAAGCTTAAGTAACAATAGTTGTACCTAAATGTTAGGATGTACAGTGGCGTACTTATAAACACCTATGTGTCTATGGTTTATGAGTATCTCACAATTTTTCACGATTCTTTTATATTGAAAAATACTCGCCCCTAGATTAGGTGCTTTTTTCTTATTTTTTCATATCGCACTACAGGTATATTATACAGTGTGTTTACAAAATTTTAACAAATAATTTTTTAAATTTAATTTTATTAATTTCTAACTTTCTAACACTATACTCATAAAACATAACATAGGTGTTTATAAGTACGCCACTGTACATCATAACATTTAGGTACAACTATTATTACTGAACATAATCAAGCTTTTCATAAGGTATAATAATCACTCTCAAAGATACAACGCACAGTGAGATTTAGCTAGAAATAAGTTGAAATAAAGCAAGGTGTTCCAAAAAAATCGGTATTTCTTAAAATATAGCAGATATCAAAAATTTGACAAATTACTTTCTTTGCTATGAACCAGTGATTCAATTGACGTAGAGTGATAAAATTTAAAAATACTATTGTGAAAGTTACACGCCATTAAAATTGGAGCAAAAATCATCGTCTTCTTTAACACCCTGTATATAAAATTTTCTGACAGTTAAAGAAAATCCAACATTGGCAATTGTTTCTCAAGGGATGAATCTATCAACCATTCAAAACCGTAGGTCGATATCATATCTGGTTCAGAAAATATTAACTGTTAAATTTAGGCGAAATTTTTCTTGATCAAAAGCAATTGTCCAGCAGTTTAGTTTGATTTTAATAACAATATTTCGAAACTTTTGCATCATATTATTATTTATTTTGATCGTTTAGTTAATTTAGAACATTTTTTTCCTAACTCATGTATATTTGAAAATGATCGACTGTTCTGGTAATTTTTTCTAACTCTTTATAATGTTAACAAATGTTAAAAAAAATATTTTGATATTCTTATATATTTAAATAATAAAATTAATAAGATTTGCCTCTAACAAGCAAGCCTTTAGGTGATTAAGGAATAAGTTTATTACAGACGATAATATACACATTTAATTTTTCACACATTTAAATTTTTTATAATATAAATATTTAAAAATAAAATAATTATTTATAAAACGCTTGTTTTCTAGGTTCTTATGATATGACAATAAAGTTATGGGATTTGTCGACTTTAACAGAAAAAATAACACTGACTGGTCACACAGAACAAATTTTCAGTTTTTGTTGGGCGCCCAGTGGAGGTCAGTGCGCCACTGTGTCAAAAGATGGTAAAATTAGGGTTTATAATCCTAGGAAGAGTGAAACGCCTGTTAAAGAAGGAAAAGGTAGGTTAACATAATAGTTCCACGGTCTACAGGGTGTTTTAGTGCTATATACTTATTTTAATTGGTGATTCCTTGGACAAATGTAAGTTAGTAAGTTCATATAAAGGTTTATTCAAAAAAATATGTAAAAATAATGGCAAAACAATGTGCTCTTTTTTATTTATTATATTATTTTTTGTAGGCCCAGAAGGCAACCGAGGTGCCCGTGTCGTATGGGCCCTTGACGGGCGATATTTGGTAACTATGGGCTTCGACAAAGTTTCAGAAAGGCAGATTACTGTGTATAAGGCTAGTGACTTAAGTAGCCCGCTGAACACTGTCGGATTAGACGTATCTCCTGCAATTTTAATTCCATTTTATGATGAGGATAGTTCTACTCTGTTTTGTACAGGAAAAGTAAGACATTTTTAGGAATCTTTGCATTTTAACAATTTTAATACAATGAAAATTTAACATATTTAACAATAAACTTATAATAATTAATTTACAGGGTGACCTAACAATATACGCCTTCGAAATCACCGAGGAACATCCATACATATGTCCGTTGAGTCATCACAGATGCAACTCCCTGCACCAAGGATTATCGTTCTTGCCCAAAAACGTTTGTGACGTTCAGAATGTAGAATTTGCTAAAGCATATAGGTTGACCAATAATTCTATTGAGCCATTGAGCTTTACTGTGCCCAGGATCAAGACGGAGTTGTTTCAGGATGATTTGTTCCCGCCAACACGGGTAAGCTCTAAAAACAAGGTGGAAAATTTCGCCTTGGCACAACAATATACAAATAGGTACATATTTAAACTTTCTTTTTGTCTACAGGTAACATGGACTCCCACATGTACCAGTACAGAGTGGTTTAACAGTAAAGATAAACCTGTGAAGAGGCTTAGTTTAAGACCTGAAGGAATGGAGTCGCGTAAGTGACTATTTTTCTTTAACTTATTTTTAGAAGCCAACCAGAAATATTTTTTTATACAGTTATTAAATAGTGTTGTATAAAAAAACTAATAGAAGCAATCTCATCGGCGGGCGGTCTAGTACTTATCAATAACAAAGGTATCTTTTAGTATCTGAAAGTCAACCTCCATCCAACCAAGAAAATAGGACCATTAACAAATCTGCATCTAGTCCCTTCATCGGTACTTCTAAGCCGTACAACAAGCTCGCATGGAATGCAACAGAGTTATCAGGACAGACTAAGCATAAACAAGAAGAGGTGAGTAGCAATATAATGGATACAAAATATTTGCATCGTACATGGAAACGTCATTGACGCGTAAATGGTTCGTTTGACAAAATTGATTTTAGGAATAATTTTGTAGAGATTTAAATACTTTAACAAAAAATGTCAGTTCTGTTTAAGTAAAAAAAATTCTTAAAATCGAACCAGAAACAACAAAAAATGATTACAGAAGAAGAATTTCCTTTCATTTCGTTAAAAATGTTTAATTCATTTAAAAAGGTAGTTTTAGACGGTCGTTAGATTATCCTTAACTAAGAAATATGTTCGTGGATAGTTTTTGAATAGATTATTATGTTGTCCATAAAAACTAGACGAAGTTTATTTTGAATTTCAAGAAGAATATCGTCAATCACGCGTTGCAATGTGGACGGGGCATTCTGAAGGTCAAATGGCATTCAGACAAATGAATAATGGCCATTTGGAATATCTCGTACAATCAACGATTTAAAAAAAAAACAGACACAATTCAAAAAAACTTGTACTACTTTATGTGGCATTCACAAATGTTTATTCCAGTTGTGTATACACCAATTTTAGCACTGTTCTTTTTCTGTACAGATTCAAAAATCCGTTAGCAACAGGTTGGAAGTTAACCTTAAACTCGAGCAAGATGAAATGGAGGGGGTAGATGAAAAAGAATGGAACGAGTAAACCTGTCTCTAAGGATATTCTTTTTTTTTTAATTATAGGTTCATCCTTTTAATTTTTTTTTTGTGATTTTAAATAATATTAATGCCTGTAAGGCTAGCTTTTAACTATTTTATCTTTGTTTTAAAGAATTTAGAGAATAGAGAGAACTATGAGATTTTTCTAGGGTTAACAATTAAGTTATTGTGGGCAAAGAGTAACGTAAAAGTCTAACGTTAGTGACCTTTGCAAAAATATTTTAAAATCATTTTATATACAGGTGGTATTTTTTGTATCATTTAAATTGTTCCCTTTTATATAAAAGGAATTTTTCCTTGTCTACCTGCTAGATTAAAGAAATGTAGATAAAAACCTGTGGTAAGTAAGTCCTGATTATTCTTGTAAGCTTACGCTGTTTTTTAAGCAACTATTTAATTAGTACGATTTTTCAAAGGCGCATGTAAAAAACGATAACAAACTGAAAATATGATAATTTGTAAGTAACTTTTAAAAAAATTATTATTTTGCATAGCTTAGAACCAGACGAGGATTTTACATTATTATTAATTGATTTTTTATATGACGATTATTTAAGTTGATTTTTTCAGAACTGAACTAAATTTTAAAGCCGTTTTTAAACGTATTTTCAGTTTGTGATCGTTCAAAATGTTTTATCGGTATGTGCAATGAATTCCTCCCTATAAAAGATTTTTAAACAATCTTTGTTATTCCCTCTAAAGAAAAAAACTACAGTGTATTCAACAAATATACGGCAATAAGTTTTAAAGTTTGGGGACTGTGTAACATAATCGTGTATTTTACAGATAAAAGTATGAATTTTAAATTTATTAACAATATATTTATTTCGCAACCGAAGAAACAACTTAACCATAAACCCTAAACAGGGTGGGGACGGTTAGCAGTCGCTGTAAGACCGAAGACATTAATTAAATATACAAATTGCAAGTGTTAGAGGCCAGATACATCAAATGCGACTTATAGTTTGCCAATGTGAGAAAAGGTGTGACGAGAAACGTGAAATATTCGCCTTAGAATCAGAGTTCTCTTTTATGTGACATGCTAGAACACCCAGGTGGGCCGACGGTTGTTAGAATGGGACACATTAATGCAGAATCTGCATGGGCGGAAAACGCCGACATAGTGGAACCTAAATTATGGACGTGATTGGTTTTCTGCCCTTGCGGATTCAGCATAAGACCTTCTACCTATAAAATGTGTAATAATGCCCATAGAGTAGTTTGATGGTGAAACGAGTGAAATGTTCATAGTTTTATCAAGAAAATATATGATTATTAAGAAACTATGGTAGGTATTATAGCCATCTGGCTATTGTAATTAATAGTATTACCCATATTTAACTAATTTTAAAGGATCTCTCGCTCTCTTAAAGAAACCTTGATTATATTAGTAAATACCAGCACAAATCTTTATATTTTTAAAGTAAATAAGTAATTTGTACTTTTTAATGTTAATGAGCTCTTTGGATTTTAAAGCAAAGTTAGGTGGTCCTTTTTAATGATTTTACAGAAGTTCCGAGTATATAACAGGGTGTTCCTTAATGACGTGCTAATATTTAAGGGTGTGATTTCTCAAGTCATTTTATGAAGAAAAGAACATAAATATGTCCTAAACGGCTTAATTTTTTTGCTAGAAAAAAAGTTTTACGCCACTGAACTTTTTTCCATGTGGATATTATATCTGATCAATTCTACATAAAAATGGTCTCTTCCGTTTTTCTCCTCAGACATACCGTTCTTAATTAAAATAATTAAATTAAATTATTTCAGTGTAATTGTTCGCGACCATTGGATAGGTCGCGGAGGAGCTTAACAATAGCCAGCAAGATCCCCTGATCTCAATAGTTTCTATGCGAAGATGGGCGGAAGTAGTTTTGGAGATATTACAAAAAACGCATTAAAAAAAATTTAACACTAGCAAAAAATTTAAGCCGTTTAGGTTTAGGACATATGTTTATATGAACTTTTCTTCATAAAACGACTTGAGAAATCACACCCTAAAATATTAGCACGTCATTAAGGAACACCCTTTCTGTGGGGCCACCTCTCCTCTCTGGATTCGCCACTGGGCATATAATACATCAGTATGATGCCATTTCCTAAGAGTTTTTCTTAAAATGTTCGGGCATCATAAATTGGCTTTAAATTCATAAAGTTTATAAACAGTTTTTTTGCTTAATATTAAGTGAGGCTTGAAAGTGCCATTTTTTGTTTCCTCGTTATTACTTTTTGGTTAGATTGCTTACTCATATCATTAAATTTTAGCTGTTAGTAGGGTTCGGAATAGTTTGTAATATTTTTATTTCATCCAAGATTGTGCTATAAGCACTATTTGGCTTTCATACTTTGACATATTTCATCTAGTCATTAGAATTTTGCTTTAAATCATCTTAAGGTGTAGGTGCATACCTCCTAGCCATATTACTAATAAAAAAATCATGTACACTTTATTATTTAATTCAAACTAAAAAAGGAAATCTTCGAATTTAGATCACCCTCGTTTACATTACATATGACCAGACACTTAGATTGTGACATCAATGACATGGTCAGAAGTGAATTTTTCACAATCAGAGAGGTCCGGTAACGTTAATTTATTACCCACAACTTTGATCGTGAATATATTTTTGCCACTGTCATTAATGTCACAGTCAAGCTTGCCTGGTTAGTTAGGTATTGTTTGAAATCTTGCAACCCAATATACAGCGACTGGCAGATTTCTTGCTCCATATGGAAAACTTTTTTATTATCAAATTCACAGAAAATTTTGTTCTTGATAATAGTTTCGGCATTCCCATACACTAAAAAAGCGCTTATTAAAACTGAGAAAAACTTTACTATATACGAGGGAGATTCAATGTATTAAAAGTTGCTCAAGAGTAAATTACTTTTTTCTTGCGTTTTAGATACAACCACCAAAATACTTATTTTTTTGTTTTACCCTGTATAGTATAGAGACTTTATTTAAATTTATTTTTATAATTGGTAAGACAAGACCTTTTTAAGTAATTTAAGAAGATTCTGAACATATTGTCTAAAATTAATTTTGGTTTAAACCAGGGTTGCGACGATTTAAATCAAATAATAAATTTCTGTAAAAACAAGTTGCCGAAGCAAATAACTCATCCGGAAATTCAAAAAAAAAGGAAGATAGTTTATTTAAAACGAAGTGTTTAGATACATTATTTAAGTGTAAAAACATAACTAATCGTCATTCCAGTGTAAAAAATATTCACAAATTACACTGGCAAAAATTTTCATGTCAATAAAATTATTTTGTATGTCGCCGAGGAGATTTTCTAACTGTAAATCTAGACAACAAATATTTGGGGGCGAATTGCCATATTTAGGGAAAAAAACCGTATAAATTGATAAAAATCACGATTTAATCGAAAAAATCAGTTTTATTGATTTTTTGCAACACTGCTCTTGAGCAAATTTAAAAAAATTGATCTTCCTCGTACGCATTAGTTTTTGTCAATTTCAATGAGCGCTTTTTTAGTTTAAAGAGACGCAGAAACTTTTATCAAATATAAAATTTTCTTTGAATTTAATAATAAAAAAGTTTTCCATGTGGAGCGAGAATTCTGCCGATTACTGTACCTGTGTATATCCCTTAAAAAATAAAAAACTTTTTTAGTGCTAATGGTATTTTTTTATTGGTTTTCCGGCCTGGATTTTCCATATATTAAGATCTCGCGTAATTAGAAAAAAAATGTGGTCACTGCCATATTTTTATCCAAAAGTCTGTTACAGACATTCCATGGTAAGTGTGCCAAAACTTTTTAGACACAAATTTTATATGTAACATTTTTTATCACTGATTTTCTGACAATTTTTTAGGCTGCAAAAAATCGGCTTCTTTAGTTTTCTGTTATATTATTCACAGAATTTGTATGGCCAAAATTAGAAAATTTTTAAATATACCTGAAAAATTGTCGGAAAAGCATTTTTGCTCTAATTCTTAAGCTCAAAAAATACTCAAAAAACATATTTCCACTGTATTTTGATACATTATAGTCATATAAGTGCTATATTACGATAATATGTATACAAATATTTTTTTGTAATTTATTTTATAATTTTTGTATCTGTGTTTTTCATTTTATATTTATTGATATAATATTAGTGTTTGAGTAGTGTAGTTTCATACAATGATAAATAAAACACCAATATCTAAAAAAAGTGCTTTAATTATTATGTCTAGGTTTTATATACATTGAGTAGATTATCTTACATAAAAATTAAGTAACGTAAAATTACATAGATCAATAATTTTAGAGGAATAAATTAAACATTTTTTTACGATTTTCAAACAAAAATAAATTCTTTTACATATACAATTTTTCCTAGTAATGACCTACTCTATCTCTTGGTATGAGCCGAAGTTCTGATCCATGCTTTAAAAAAACATTTCCTGAAAACAAACAGTTTTTTAGTACTGACATTTTTTCAATAGATCCTGCCTTTACTCCATAATTTAATATATGAAGAAAAACACTAATATTTTGTTAAAAATCCACTATTTTTAAAACTTAAAATAATCTGCTCAATGTTTCGTTACACAGTAGCTTTATTAAGAGTCTCTTGATAAAAGTGCTTGTTCTCCAAGCCCCGACTGGCCTTGCCCCAGAAAAAGTCCTAGTTACGCCAATGGATTTCAAGTAGTTCAATTTATCATTATGGGCAAGTTCATAGGTCCAAAGGATTTATTTTTTATCGAGTATGAAATTTTTTTTTATTTAGATTAATTACCTGCTGTTTGTTGAGGATTTATTCCCACCCCATCGTCTGTAATAATAGCTGATGTGGCTGGTGGTACTTTAAACTCTTCAGCTGCGAATTTCAGGACTGCAGTGAATGGGGTTTGTTCTGGAACACTTAGTCTAAAAGAAATACCTTTAAGAGGATCTGACCGATATTTCTAAATTATTCTCAAAGGTTACCAGCTCCATACGAAATTATATCTATACATATAAAATTAGATCAAAGACATTGTGTTCTCTCGGCCCAAATCCTGACTGTCTTTATTAATGGATTTTTAAAAACTTCAACAGTTAGAAAAAAAAGAATATAGATTAGCAGTCTTTAAGAATTATATTTTCCTAATAAAATCTAAAATCCAACTATCTATTCAGGGTGATTCCTAAGTTGATACTTCTTTTTTCAAAAAACTTAAAAATAGGCGAGATACAGAAGTAAAAAATCTAAGTGCAGGCCTGGTCATCAAAACGCAGCCTGCTATACTTTAGGTTGTTTGTCTTATTAATCATTCAATTTACGGGTCGGTGGTGTTATTTGGCAATACGCTGCGGTGTGTTTCGGTTTTGAAAACAATGAACTAGTAGATCAAATCAAATATAGATATGATACTAATTTACGGTGAGTGTCGTCAAAGTGCGGCTGCTGCTTCGAGATTATGTTTAAGTTAGGCAGGACCGTATTTGATCCATAGTGTAATAAATGAATGTAAGTACCTTATTTTTTAGTTTTTTGAAAAAGGTATTTGAAAATGTTGTTTATTTTAATGCCTTCTATACACAGCTAAGAAAGAAGTATTAACTTAGGAATCACCCTGTATATGTATATAAAACAAGTATAAAAAATATATAAAGTAATGTATTTTAATATAGGTAGGTACATATAAGTGCTAAAACTTACATAAGAACATTTTGAAGGGTACAAACTTATATAAAAAACAATCTACATCATATAGAGCTAATTTTCAATAATTTCAGTTTTTAACTCATTCCACAATGTGACATTCGAGTGTTCTTTTGCCTTATCTAGCCTATCTAAAACATAATCTTTTACACAACTGTCACTACATACTGCTTTCAATACATGTAACATGTTAAAATAAGTGATTTCAGGACAAAAAGAAAGATGGCGATCACTAGTCCATTCTGGCAATTCACTATTATAGTTTTTATTCATCATTGTTCCAATGTATTCGATAAAATTTAATAGATATTCTAAAAATACAGGATATATACTACACACACTTGCTAGATGCTCTCGTTTCGTTTTTTGAAGTAGTGTAAGCCAAAAAGCTTTGGATAGAAGGCTACGATCCAGCATTTTCTCCAACACACACTCTAAAATTAATTCTTGCACACTTTTTTCTGACTCAGGCAAATGTTTTAATGACAATATACTAAGCAATCTTGGCAACATCATTTCTGCTTTATACAAGGATAGATATGTTTCCACTTCTGATTTTAAAACATCTTTTTGTCCGTGAGAGAAGTAATCAGCCCATTTACTTAAAATAACTCTGTTTTCTATTGTACTTGCATCACTGACAGAACTGTTAACAAAATCAGTAATAGTTATGACAGAGCTTGCATTTAAAATAAGCTTCTGAAGAAAAAGTGCAAATTTTTCTCTGTTGTACATGGAACTATATACTCTCACTCCGATGTCCAAGGTAGTTTCTTTGATATCTGGGTACTTAAACAACTTTTCTAAAATCTGATTATTGGCAACTTCAAAAAACTTTGAATCATATGTTTTCAAGTTTTTCTGCTTGCACCAAGTATTAAGGAGCATAAAGAACTTTTCTAGGTACTTCTTGTTTTTGAATTTTAATATAGTTTTCTCAATAAAGTTCCCTAGTTTAAAAGTAGTCTTAATTTCTTCTACAGAGGCATTTTTTGCCCAAAAAGGGTTTTCGTATATTGTCACAAATGTTTGGAAAGATGTAAGGATTTGAGTAATATTCGAGGATGCATGTTCATTCATTTTTGCCTTTGTTCCATCTTGGTAAATTCTCTCAGTGCCCAAGGTTAGATCTGTTAACAAAAAGAAATGTTAATATTAATGCCTGGTTTTCTTTGTCATAACCATGGAACAGTTTTTTTTTTAAGGAAGTGGAACTATTGCATAATATTTAAAAAAACTAAGGAGGTTGTTACAACCACATTTTATGACTGAAAAAGAACAATTTTTGTTTTCAAGATAGGTATGTTGTAAAATAGTTTTATAACCTTAGTCACTTGAGAAAATCTACCAAAAATGATTTACAATCACACTAAATACTTACACTTTAAAGGGGAGCTTTGGATCCGACGTCAGGGTGATTTTAAAAGTTACTTTTGATCTAAAAAATCCATTGGAGTTATGTTAAAAATCTAGGAACATGT
This sequence comes from Polydrusus cervinus, assembly GCA_935413205.1. Classification (NCBI taxonomy): domain Eukaryota; kingdom Metazoa; phylum Arthropoda; class Insecta; order Coleoptera; family Curculionidae; genus Polydrusus; species Polydrusus cervinus. The sequence goes on from OW284514.1 coordinate 3,408,118, forward strand.
TCCATATGTTGCAAATTATTGTGTGTATCTATTTTGAATTTACTTACGCCATTGTAATAGGAAGACACTTAGATATATTTACTTATTCAAATTCTGGCGATATAAATGTCTACTTGACAATAATTATCGTAGAATTATTATTTCTTTTCCATTTCCTAAAAAAACTAGGACGTGTTCAAAAAATATTTACTGACATCTGACATCTGACAATTTTCACGGAAAAAAGCGATGTCGTACACGACCAAAGTTCTTAACAAAAAATATACAACAATTGTTCTTAGGGCCACTTGCATAGGTTTAGTTTAAACTACAAGTGACAGTTAAACTTATGTTTATTACGGTATCAACTAAAGTTTAACTGTCACTTGTAGTTTAAACTGAAACTATACAAGTGACCCTCCCGACCGACAGATTTGGCATTCATGATTTTTATTATTTAGGATTTGGATATTAGAAAAAATGCTACTGTATTTAAATCCTGTAAACCCTTTTTTCTTCTGTGGTGTGTATAAACATCAGTTTTGAACACTTTTTTAATATTTACAATTTTTATTTAAATTCATATTGTATAGGAATAGGATTTAGGATTTAAAGTCCAAAGTGATCTGGTAAGATAGCATTACCTAATTATTCACCTCATCGAAGTATACATATAATAAAGGCATGTAGCTGCAGCCTACTTTAAATTAACATGATATAAACGGTTTTTAGTACTGACCAACTTTCTAGTTTAATAACAATTTTATACCCAAAATGAGCTTTTTGGCTGAAGTACTCGACAGTGCAGCATCGGTTAACATAGACGACATCAATAAAAAGGTCCCCGAACTTAAACAAACCGTAGATAATTATAAAAATGAGGTTATAACCAACGTCGAAAATATTTATATTAAATACAAGAACAGGTAGGTTTATTTTCAGCGTAGTGGTTTTAATTGAGAAATTATTACATTACATTTTATATTTTAGGTCATACACGAACGATATTTTGCTAAATAAAGCCCTACAAGCTCAGCAAACGTTGTCATCACTAAAAGAAAAAGCAGAATTTATAACAACTAGGGATCTAGTAAAAACAAACCAGCAAGTCAATAAAAACATTACAGAGTTACAGAACGTAGATTTTGCTTTACAGGTAGTGTTAAATTTACTGGATTTTGTAAAATTGTCTGAAGATTTTAGCAATTCACTGACAGTACATGATTACTTGAAGTGTGTTGAAATTATTCAAGAACTAAATGGTAAGCTCGAAGTTATTCCTTTAGATGAACGCCTGGAAGTTATTGATGAATTAAAGGTTACAGCCAATGAAAAGCACTTACGGTAATCTATAAATCATCTTATTCAATATGGCGACTGTGGGCAAAAAACATTGAGTCACAGTAATGGTCATATGTACCAATTATAAAGCAGTATTTGCCCACACCCACCATTTTATAATAATAAAGAAAAGTGGCTTAGTTTATACTTTAATATATCATCATCATTTTTAGGTTACAAAATGACCTTAAAAACATTTTCACTGACAATATTCAAGTTACATCAAATCAAGAAGAAAAAACTGCAACCTTAAAAATAAAGAAACCCAATAATGATATTAAAAATGCAATTCTGGCCTTATATAGTCACAATAAAGAAGTTTATCCCTTAAATTGTTTAGCCAGGGACCTCTGGAACCATTTCTTTGTTCCTTTAGTTAATTCTGAAGTAGAATTAAGTGAGAAAGAAGAAACAGCCTTTCTACTTCTGCTGCTCTCCATAAAAAACACAGAGAAAAAGGCTGATTATCAAACAGTTTTTGAAAACTTAAAACGAGTGTTACAGTTTCTACTGAAAAATTTTAATTACAATATAAGTGCTGAATTGTCAGCTCTTGGTTATATAGGGGATGACATTAGGGACAATCTATCAGAATTAATTATAAAAAATTGTTTACGAGATACTATCCCATCAACTACTGAGGGACTGGAAAATTATAAGGTGGTTATAGAGCATACAAAAGAATTAGAGAAGGTCTTGCTAGGTAAGAGTAGTCTTTTTTTTGGTTTATTACTATACAATATTAGCAAATCCGTTTTTTTAGATGCTCAAATATTTAATTCTGATACAGAATCGATCTTAGAATATGCTAGCAATGTTGATGTATTGTTTATTAATAAAAAATGTGAAGAATATTTGAAGGTAGCTACTGAAATTATGAAGAAGGATCTGCATGAGATGGTTGAAGTTGGTGTACCATATGATCCAGAATATCCTTTAGGTATTTTATTTACTTTAGTTACTACCTAATAAATAACATCGTTTAGTAGGCAGTTTGCAAAAACCAAAAAATGTATTAACAATTCATTTTAATAAAATAAATTATCCTTTTATTTTTAATCTAAATAACATACCACAAAATCAGGCACGTAGCCAGGATTTGTTCTCGGGAGGGGCCCGTTGAAACCGCGCCGAAGGCGTTAAAAAAAAGCGCTGTAGGCAAAATTTTTTTGGGTGCCACGCTCTTTTGAATCATGCTGCTTGGTTTTCAAATGGGAAAAATGAAAAACACAACACAAAATTTTCAAGAAAAGCACAAAAACAAACCCAATAATAATTAAGGACTTTAATGGTATGGTTTCGGGGGAGCCCAGGCCCCCTCCCTGACTACGTGCCTGCACAAAATGTTAATAGTATTTAAATAAATGATTCAAATTTTAAAAGGTAATCGAAAATATTTAGGAATCATTTTTCACAGTAAATTAAATTGGAATTTTCACCTAAAATATTTGATTTAAAAAATTAAGAAGTTTACTACCGATTTTTAGAACTAAACTTTTGAATCTGAAACATCTGAAGATACTATATGCATTAGGTAAAACTTCTTAAAATATGGAACTTTTGGTTGGAAAGGAGTAAATAGAACTTTAGTTAAAAAATTTGAAGTAATACAAAAAAGGTTTCTAAAAAATATATTTATTAAAGATTATCTTTATTCTTCAAAAGAATTATATCCAGAAACAAAAAAGATGAACGTTATAGGCTGAATCCGCATATTATTATAAATATGATTAGTCAAAAGTCAACTGATATATTGCTTTTCTATTTTCTTCTTCTCTTTTCTAGGTAAAAGTGGTTCAGATTTTTCTCACTGCTGCATATCAAAAAATGTCCTAGAGCTCATAAACTTTTGCGAAGGTCTTCTTGAAAAAGCCCTTGAAGCTTCTCCTGAAAACAGTGGACGTCTTTTCATCACTGTCAGTAATATTTTGTTGAAGTACCGTACTTTTGTACCGGAATATCACAAAAATTATTTGATCAGTTTACCCCAACAAATAGCTTTGTTCCTAAACAACTGTCGATACATAGGGCAAGGTCTTGTCAAATGGAACAATAAGTATTGTGGCCCATTGAAGACTACTTTGGTGGATTGTAATTTTACAGGTAAGGTGTAGTAACGTATTCGCTATATCATTTTTTAATCAATATCTCGTATCTTTTTCGCTTTATTCAGAGAGGGGCTAAATACCTGTCTTTGAGTAGCCATTACATACAATTTTAATTTAAAGAAATTGTTATATTTTTATATTTATACTCAGAGCTGTGAAAGTTACTTCAGAAAAGTAACTAGTTACTTTTTCGATACTTTTGCCCAAATGTATCTAGATATTTATAAGGAATAGTTACTTTTTCCTAAAAGTAACTTAGTTCTTAGTTACTTAGTAAAAGTAACTAGTTATAGTAACTAAGATACTTTTACAGTAACTAGTTACATTGATTGTAACTACGATAATTTTAAAGTAACTAAGATACTTTTTAAGTAACTAGTTACTTTGTTGTAACTACGATAATTTTAAAGTAACTAAGATACTTTTGACTAACTAGTTATTTTAATTGTAACTACGAAACTCTAAAAGTTACTAAGATGCTTTTGAACTAGATACCATATAAATTTACCAGGTAGTGATAATTCATTTTTCTGTACACACAACCACTATTACCATCAGAAAACTAAACTAAGAAGTGTTAATTCGAACAACGAACAAGTAGAATAAAATGCTTTCCAAGAAATTTCGCGTTCCAACCAGTTTGCTGTTTAACGCTCGCGACTCGCCGCTCGTCCCTTCGTGAAAATCTGATTAATGGCCGCCGATCGTCCCTTGGTCATCATCTGATGGTGTGCATTATTCGTTACTTTTGAAAAGTAACTTGTATCTAGTTACTTTTTAGGAGTAACTATATACTTAAAAAGTAACTAGTTACTTTAAAAGTAACTTATAGTTACTTCTAAAAAGTTACTAGATACAAGTAAGAGCGTTTTCACACGGCGCCATATATCGCGCGCGATAAATGGTCGCAATATTGCTGTACACCAAATTATGTGTTCTCTAATATCGCTTGTGTGTGAAAATGGCTCATTAGAAAACACATAATTTGGTGTAAAAGCAATATTGCGACCATTTGTCGCGCGCGATATATGGCGCCGTGTGAAACACACGTTACAGTTACTTTTGGCATGATTCAAAAAAGAACTAAGTTACTAAGTATCTAGTTACTTTAAGTAACTAGTTACTAAAAAGTATCTAGTTACTTAAGTTACTCACAGCTCTGTTTATACTTGCATTTTATGCGTCGCTAATGAACATTTAAAAAAAAATATTTGTCCCTAGGAAGAATGTTTACAGGGGATTGAGAAATAGTTTATTAAAGGAGCCAATATAGATATTTAAGAATAAACTTATTATTAAATGTGAGATTTTTTAATATGACTACTATTTCTATCTACTATTTTACAGATGACAGCAATCAGTTTTCTCTAGTCGGTCTAAACTTGTTCAATGACTACATAGAGGGTCAAATAAATCAAATCAATGAAATTATGGCTGGAGCACGATTAGAAGGTCTTTCCTTGGAAAAGTTGGACCCCAAAACAGAAAAATGCGTCAGGCAGTGCTTGCGCCAGCAAGAACTACTCAAGACAGTATGGCACAAAGTTTTACCTTACAATCTTTACAACCAAAACATTGGTACAATCGTTAATGTACTTTGTAAAAGTATTATATTAGCAGTAATTAAATTTGAAGATATCTCCGCCAAGGTTGCTGAGCAGTTGGTAGATATTATCAAATTAGTTTTAACGAGGGCCCCCAAGTTGTTTATTAACCCCAAAGAAGTAACACTTTATGTACCATCCTGGTATAAGTTGAACGAATTAAGTTTCATTTTGAGTGCCAGTTTGATTGATATAAATGACCGCTGGGCCGATGGTAAAGGGCCTCTTGCTATGCAGTTCGAAGGGGCACAGCTGAAAAGGCTTATAAAGGCACTATTTCAGAACACAGATAGGAGAGCAGCGGTATTGGTTAAAATTTCTGAATTTACTCCGTAAAATAGTGTAAATATGTTTTAACAAGTGTTTATCGTTAAGAAAAATAAATGTAACTGAATTATATGGTTTATTTTATTTTCTGTTTTTTGATAGTAAAATAAAATGTTTCAGAAAATTTGAAACAGAACGAGAACGCTAATCTGAAATTCCCCCTTTTTATAATCCCCACCAACCTACCGCCGAACTTGAACAAAGATACCTACTACACAGAAAAAACATTGTTTTCCATTGATCCTTAGCCACAGACCACAGAAAAAAAAAGAGTCTTAAGCGAGGAATTCCTCGACCTCGTCTATAAAGCCGAGTTCTCGGAGCATCGTTCTGTCGCTGGCGACACGTGATGTAACCAATAGAAAATGAGTATTGGAGTCAAAATACTCATTTTCTATTAGTCACAACACGTGTCGCCAGCGACAGAACGAAGCCACAAACGAAGGAGAACTCGGCTTAATGCATTGATCATTTAAATCATGGCCTTCTAGAATTCAAGGAAGAGTTAAAGCGATGGACCGGTAATTACTGCGGCTATACCCAAAGTCCTTAGAGGCCCTTGGGTTATACCCACTCTTCTCAAGGTTCTCACTTTTCTAACATCGAGAAGGCCTTGAAGGAAATGATAACCACAGTCGCTAAACATCAGTGGTAAAAACCCAAAGTTCTTCGATTCTTGGTAAAAACAATTTGGAATATTTATAACCGGTTCGTCCCTACAAATCGTTTATGGTAAAAGAAAGATACTTTGACCTTTCGCTTATAGGTGGAGCGTAGCGTAGAGTCTTGCCGCTGAAGTACGGATGTCAAAATTTGACAGCAAAATACTAGAAAAAAGTTAACCTGTTTTCAATTTTTCTTTCCGTCAAAAAATTTATTAAAAAAGGTGAAATGGCGACATGCCGTAATTTTTTTGGAATATTAAGTACTCGGCAAATACATATTTTCATAGCCCCTCAAGTAAACAAGAATGTCAGGTTCCTTCATCAGTGTTTTCAGTGCAAAAACAGTAGAGTGTTCACTTTCAATATTAATAATCAATTGCAGAATGGTAAGTTACATCATTTGGTGTCTTTTGTAGCGACATATCACTAGATTTGGCATTGGAAGCAATTGTAGTGTCTCTTGTAGTTGATAAAACTTCAAAACTTTTGAAAAAGTGCCTCAAAACAGAAAATGCTGGAAGTACCTACATATGTTTACATAACCTCAATAATTGTTTTTTCTTGGAGTTCGTTTTAATTTGTTTAACAAAACATTAAAGATACCAATAATATTTTTCTCTTACAGGTAATCTAGAGATATCTAAAAGAAACTTTCACAACACTTCTTTTTTAAATGCTAAGAAGGACTATTACGAAATATTAGGTGTAGGTCGGAATTCATCGTCTGGTGAAATTAAAAAGGCTTATTATAAATTAGCTAAAAAGTTTCATCCTGACGTAAACAAGGAACCTGACGCCCACAAAAAATTTCAGGAGGCATCTGAAGCATATGAAGTAGGAATATTTTTATTACCTATTATAGTAAGTAGAGTTTTGCAGATATTTTATACAATATATTTTTTTAGATATTGAGTGATGATTCTAAACGAAAGCAATATGATACATGGGGAGCTACAGCTGATCAAATGGGCGGAATGGGTGGTGCTAGCACTGGAAGAACTCAAGGGCCCCAAGGTTTTAGGTATAATATACATAAATAATGGTTGTAGTATAGAATGGAACTTTTAACTGTAGTTCATAGACTCACTGTATAATATATTCTTAGATATCTTTTATAACTATACCTAATTATTTGTAAGTTGGGGGAGAATTATAAATTAAATTATAATGTTTTCCAGTCAAAGTTGGCAATATCAATCAACAATAGATCCTGAAGAATTGTTTAGAAAAATATTTGGAGATGCAGGTTTTACAAGGTCTCCCTTTGAAGAACATGCAGAGAGTCATTACGGTTTTGGGGAAGCACAAGAGGTAAGTCCACATTCTTAAAATATGATTTTAAGAAATAAAGTAAAAAATATTCTTAAATGAAAAGGTGTTCTTTATTCATTGGTTCTTAATCAATTTGTAGGTAGTTCTTAGAATATCCTTTAGTCAAGCTGCACGGGGCACTAACAAAGATATAACCATAAATGTAGTAGATCACTGTCCTAAATGTAAAGGTGCCCGATGTGAACCTGGTACCAAAGCTACAAAGTGTTCTTTTTGTAATGGTAAGCTAAACTAACAGTGAAGATTAATAAAAGAAGTGTCTATTACAAAGATTTTTCTATTTATTAGGTACTGGTATGGAAAGTATTACAACTGGACCTTTTATAATGAGATCAACGTGTAGATATTGCCAGGGAACAAGGATGTACATTAAACATAAGTGTGTGGAGTGTGAAGGAAAGGGTTCTACTGTTCAGAGAAAGTCTGTTACCATTCCTGTTCCTGCAGGTAAGAATATATTACTTACAATTGTGTGGTTAAACTTATACAGTCGTTTTTAGAAAATACATTTATCAAACATTGCAGTAACAGTTGGATCTCTCAGAGATATTTCATACAATTGACAATTTTTGTTTCAGGCATTGAAGATGGGCAAACAGTTCGTATGTCTGTGGGTAATAAGGAATTATTTGTAACATTCAGGGTCGACAAGTCAGATTATTTCAAGCGAGATGGTGCTGATGTCCATACAGAGGCAGATATTTCGGTAGCACAGGCGTTGCTAGGGGGAAGCATTAGAATACAGGGGTTATATGAGGATCATGTTATACAGGTACTAGTACTAATTTTGGCTTTTTTGTTATCATCTTGAATATTTATTTTTTTAGTGATAAAAGGAGACGTTTTTTTTTGGATAGTGATCAAAGTATTTACTTTAAATTTTAAACAAGTCTTATGAAAATTTATAACATCAAATGTTGTAATTTACAAAGTTGGGGGGGCGTTAAAATAAACAACATTATCAAATACCTTTTTTCAAAAAACTCAAAAATATGGTACTTACATTCATTTATTACCCTATGGATCAAATACGGTCCTGCCTTACTTGCCCGCTGAACAACATTAAGAAAACTTCTGGGTGTTCTGCGTATAATCTCAAAGCAGCAGCCGCACTTTGACGACACTCACCGTAAATTAGCACCATATCTTCTAGTTCATTGTTTTCAAATTTTACCATTTTTATGTGTCACCAATTTAAAACTTGCTTCAGAAAAACACACCGCAGCGGATTGCAAAATAACTGACCACCGACCCGTAAAATGCATGACTAATAAGAAAAAAACAACATAAAGTATAACAGGCTACGTTATGATGACCAGGCCCGCACTTAGATTTTTTATTTCTGTATCTGGCCTATTTTTAGGTTTTTTGAAAATGTTGTTTATTTTAATGCCTTCTATACACAGCTAAAAAAGAAGTATCAACCTAGGAATCACCCTGTATAAGTATAAGTAAGTATTCACTTGAAGACTACTGGAGATACCAGCTGAAATGTGGTGATTTAAAAACAAATAAAGACAATTCAAGTCATCCAAAACTTCTATCATTTCAATTTTCAAAGGTGCTCTCTGTCATATGTGTTTTAATTTAGCAACAAAAATTAAAAAATATATTTCATTAAAAAAATATAAAGTTGAAATAATAGCATGTATATTGGAAACAGATAACTTTAAAAAAAATTTGGAAATGTTTTAATAAATAATGCATTATAAAAGAATATTGTATTAATTACGTTTGTGGAGATGTTCAAGATTAGTAATGTTTAGCAAAATTGGTCTAAAGTAATTTTTTGTAAGACGCGAGTGGTTATTTTTAGTTGAATATATTATTATTGGAGATAGTGAATGGAGGAAGAGGGTGTTTTCTGTGAGTGTCGAGAGATTTTGATGATAGACAGGGTGGTCTAAGCTCGGCGTAAGTTTCTGTAGCATTGAGAGCATTACATATTTCAATTTTCTGCAGATATACGGGTTTGTCTTTTTAGGCACAATTTAAAATTTTTTGTTATTTTATATCTTCAAAAAAAAAACTGCGTTTATATTTATATACGTATAGTTAAACGTTTTTTATTTGCAATTTAACCTTTATATAATATTAGCAAATATTTTAATATTCATATACAGGGTGATTCACGTTAAGTGGCCTATTAGAAGATCTCGGAAACGAGTAAACTTATCTTTCTAAAAATTTAATAGCAGGCATAATTGGCTTTGAGCTTTTAAAACATTATCTTTTGAGGTTTTTGTTACTTCCGGTTATACCGGAAGTTAATGCCAACTTTTCTATTTCAAATGGAACACCCTGTATATTTTAGCATTTTTGATTACCTTCTTAAAATTTAAATAACTTTTGTTAATATTAATCTATTCCCATATCTAACCGTGTTTGAGATATGAATTATAAAAGGATTTTCTTGTGTAAAACGCTCCGAGAAGAAAGTTTAGTAACTCTGAAACTAATAAAGGTAAACTTTTAAAATTTTGTAAGCTTTCAAGTAATTTAGTTTAAATTACTTAGATTTCACGTTTTTTATACAGGGAGTTCTTAAAATTGTGCCAATGTTTCCATTTAATATTGAAAATAAACTTATTAATTGGAATTTTCGAATGTTGCCAGTGATATTTGTTTATAAATTTTTAATTTGAATAAATGTGATTTCTTAATTCCGTTAAAAAGTAAACAATCCGTTTCAGATCAAACCCGGTACGTCATCTCATACTCGAATTAGGCTCGGTGGAAAAGGAATGAAAAAGGTCAACGGTTACGGACATGGAGACCATTATGTTACCTTAAAAATTAAAGTCCCCACCAGATTGGATGATAAACAGAAAGCCTTGGCTCAAGCGTACGCGGAATTGGAACAAGACACGCCCGGACAAATCATGGGAGTTGCTTTTAAACCTGACGGTAAGTGGTTTATTTATGGGTTACTCTTAGCTTTTAATTAGAACAAATTCGCTAGAAGTTAAGGAAAAAATATATTTGAAAAATAGAAAAACACGTCGTTTGAGATTTTGTATGAGCTACATTTTGGCACCAAGAATTATATATTTTACCCTCTGTATAGGGTGAAACATAACCCAACTTAACGTTTTTAAATGGGAAGATACCACTTATAATCGAGTATGTCCGAAATTCAGTGGATTTAAGAATGCAGGGAAGAGTGTAAAAGGTATCATCTCCCAACCCACCCCATTCACGCCGGTAACCAGGCCGGATGAGATCGGACATCTCGTGGGGTGCGGAAGAAGATACACACTCCCCATTCGGTAGGTCATGTAATGGCAATAAACCAAGGGTTGATAGTCCTTGGGGGGTGTCGCATGACCGAGGATCGTGGTTCGGAACCCACGTTAAGCTGTAGGTTCCCTCGGGAATGGCCCTGGCAGCGAACGAAGAGGAAAAAAGCCGAAAAAGCAAGCACTTATAATCAGGGTTGCAATAAATTACGATTTTTTTGAAAAAATCAATGAATCCTATTTTTTCGATTAAATCGTGATTTTTTTTATTTTTATTAATTTATACTGATTTTTTCCTTAAATATGGCAATAATGAACTTTAAAATTACTTATTTTCATTATTTTGTCTCTATTCGCCCAAAAATATTTGTTGTCTAGATTTACAGTTAGAAATGAACACTTTCGGTAGTGTAATTTATGAATATTTTTTACGCTGGACTGATGACGATTAGTTATGTTTTTACACTTACATAATGTATCTAAACATTTCGTTTTAAATAAACTATCTTCCTTTTTTTTTAATTTCCTGATGAGTTATTTGCTTCGGCGACTTGTTTTTACAGCAAATTATAATTTGATTTAAATCACGATTAAAATTGAAAAAATCAGTTGTTTTTAATTGTAGCAACACTGCTTATAATATATATAATAATAATAACCTTTTTCGGAAAGTTCTCTTAAAGAGAAAATTGAATATCCTATTTTTAATTTATTTTCGTTGCTGGGTGGGGAATTTCATTGGAACAGATTCGCGAGAATGTTGGAAAAAAATTAATAATATTTGAAAAAAATGCAAACACGCGTCGATTGAGATGTTCTGTGGACTTCATACTCATAACAAAAAGTTGTTTCTTCAACTTAATTTTCTTACAGTAAAAAATAAAAATAAATTTAAAATAATAGGATATTCAATTTTGTCTTTAAAAAAGCTTTCCAAAAAGGTATTATAAATGGTATCTTCCCGTTTAAAAACATTAAGTTGGGTTATGTTTCACCTTATACAGGGGGACAACACATTTTTTTTTATGCCAAAATGTAGCTCATACAAAATCGCTATCGACGTGTTTTTCCATTTATAAAAAATCTTTTACCTAAACTTCTAGCGAATTTGTTTCAGTTCAGTTAATGTTTCCACCCTGTATAAAATCAGCAGGTAAACCGGAACGAACGCATAGAAGAAACATTAATCTGAAAAAATAATAAATTTTTATGCAACATCTTTATTTTGCTTCTAACAAACCCGAACAAACTTTATGTTACTATTTTAAAAGCAATACTCTCATTCTTAGAAAAAAATACTTTAAGTTGATCGATGTGACAACGTCGCGTCCGTTATATTTGCGATCTGATGGTTGCCTACCCTTTCTGGGAGCCTTCAGTTTATTAATCAATTTCTAACGATCGGCTGTTGGGCGTGTAGAATGTTTTCATCGTGCATTATTTAAAGTTAACTTTTTGTATATTGTGACTATTTGAAGTGGTTTGTTTTTATTAAATATTGTGATAAAATGACACTGTAGTTTTAACAACTTGTTCAATTGTTGATTATAATAATAAGAGGATGACGTACTTTTCATTTTGCGTTTTTAAACTTCCTGCTTTCGCGCCGTGTTTTTAATTGTTTCTAGAAAAGGTTTGTGATACGCTAGAAAGATTCTTATTATGAAGATACATATATTTTTAGTAGGTTTTAGTTTAGGATATCAGTGTTAAATGTGATAAATTCGATTATAGTGAAAAAATTCATTACAGAAGCGTTATTTCTGCATCACCAACTAAATCAGGGGTTCCCAAACTTGGGGGCGTGCCCCCCGGGGGGGGGGGGGGGCGCTAAGCAGCATTCGGGGTGGCAAGAGAGCTCTGAAAAACTGCAAAATTAATACAACTTGTATCTGTATAATGGAGGGGGAGGGAGGCGCGACCATTTCTTGATTCCCAAAAGGGGGCGCCATAGAAAAAACTTTGGGAACCCCTGAACTAAATGGTTGGTAAAATTCACAAAAATGGCAGAAAACCGGAAATGGAATAATGTATTTTCTTACTATTAGTTGCTTTATGGTTGCTATAGTAGTATGGTAAAAAAAATATTATAAAATCAAAGGTCATCCCTCAAAAAATTGTTAAAAAGAGAATAACCCAATTTACAATGATTAATGGTATTATTCCCTTAAATATTATTACAAAAATATTTTAAAACTTGTTATGAGCAGCGCTTTTGTTATTTCATTGTTGGTCCTGGAGTCACTGTATTTTTTTGTTCGATTTCAGTTTTAAATTGATGTTCTAGCTAGGGCACTATACAGGGTATTTTAAATGAAAAGGCATATTTAATAATAATTTTTTATTACTGAGAATCTTTAGCATTCTCGAAATGCCAACGATATTACAATACATTTTTAATTTGTCTCAACTCTTTGTGATATTAAAAATGTATGTTTGGTCCTGGACATTTAACACGCCTTGTAAAGTGTGCCAGCTTGACCAGAAATTTGAAACTGAACCTTTTAAATTACTTATACTTACATTAAAATGTTTTTACATCATACAATTTTTTTCGCGTTAATTTTGTGGCGCAGTTTTTCAAAAGTAAATAAAAAAAATTAACGAAATTTTTTGTTTGGCAGGGACGAAGGGACCAAACGAAATGCACTATTCTGCCGGCGACGAAAAAGAAGAGGAAAAACAAGGATTTTTCACTAAAATAAAAAATAAAATATTTGGTTGACTTAGGAAAAAGTAAATAGACAAAAAGTTACCAAAAAAGTTACCAAAATAACGTTGCTAAGCCAAAACATGTTATTATTTTTTGGTCTTTGTGATATCAGTATGAGATAGTACCTATTTATGTAATTTAGGTAAATAAATTTTATTGTTTTAATGTTAATAAAAATACCACCTTTTTTGACATTCCTAATTACACCCTCCCTCTCCTCTTAGGTCCGCCTTTGCCCTCAGACAGGGTTGCAATAAATCACGATTGTTTGAAAAAATCAATAAATCTGATTTTTTTGATTAAATCGTGATTTTTTTGGTTTTTATCAATTTATACTGATTTTTCCTTAAATATGGAAAGAACTCTAAAATCACTTATTTTCATTATTTTGTCTGTATTCGCCCAAAAATATTTGTTGTCTAGATTTACAGTTAGAAAATCTCCTCGGCGACATACAAAATAACTTGTATTGACATGAAAATTTTCGGCAGCGTAATTTATGAATATTTTTTACGCTGGACTGATGACGATTAGTTATGTTTTTACACTTACATAATGTATCTAAACACCTCATTTTAAATAAACTATCTTCCTTTTTCTTAATATCCTGATTAGTTATTTGCTTCGGCGACTTATTTTTACAGCAATTTATAATTATTTGATTTAAATCACGATCAAAATTGAAAAAATCAGTTGATTTAAATCGTCGCAACCCTGCCCTGACCATAAAGGTTTTTAATAACTGCGAGCAGAAGAGCATTATACAGAGTGATTCACATTGAGTAGCCTATTAGAACATCTTTGAAACAAGTAAAGTTATCTTTTAAAACAGTGGTGCGCAAAGTATTTTCATTTGCGACCCCTTATTTTGTGTAAAATTTTGTCACGACCCCCTGGATAGACAGTAGGCGTTTTTTTCATCGTCAACGTAGTTACATTGAATTTCTTTGAATTTGGCGATCCCCAAAAATTTCCTCGCGACCCCTCCGGGGGTCGCGACCCCCAGTTTGCGCACCACTGTTTTAAAACATTTTGTAGCGGCGTAATTGAAACAATATATTTTTTTGACGTTTGCATCATCTCCGGTTATACCGGAAGTTATGGCCAACTTTGGTATTTTAAATTGACTACCCTGTATATTTTAACACCTTTAGATACCTTATACTCTAACCGCTTTTAACGCACATAAATTATAAAATTAATTTTTCACGTGAAAACCTTACCTAGAAGAACTCCATAATAAAAGTCTTCCTATAGTATCGCATACCTTTTCTAGAAAAAATTAAAAACACTGCGCGAAAACTGTAGATTAAAAAACATAAGATGAGAAGAGATACGTCATCCTATTAACCGCGCAATTCTTTTATTTGCTCGTCGATTATATCGTTATCTTTGTTTCGATAACTTAACTAGACAAAGATAGTTTAGAAAGAGGAATCCAGACTCAACTCGGGCGGGTAGGTAAGAGTGCGTTCGGTTTACAGAGCGATCGGCGGGTGCCATTGCTTGGAATTGTTGTGACGTCGGTAAATAGTTTCGCGTGTTAATATTAAGTCTATTTCAGAAAGGTGTAGAGTAATAAAATGGGAAATTCCGTCCAGTTCCGCTCAATTTCGGTGTTGGCATAGGCGTAGGTAAATTTTGTGTATTAAATTATTTATGATAACTAACCAAAGAAAAAAAAAGAAGATAATTTGATAAAGAATGAACTATTAGCTATAGCAAATTTACACAAACATTGTTTTATGAAATATGCCTGAGGAGAAAAACGCAAGCGACCATTTTTATGCAGAATTGACCATGCTAATCAGAAATAATATCCACATGGAAAAATATCAGTGGCGTACCACTTTTAAAAAAAAAATATATAATCACTTAGTTTTAAAAATTATTCTATTGGCGATAACGCTGAAACGAACGGAGATATCGAGCTGCGGTTTTAATATTTTTTCTAGCAAATTCCATCTACTTTTCGATTATGGTATCATAATTATACCGTATGATTTATTTTTTCGGAGTAAAATCAAAAAATGTTTTATTATTGCAAATTGCGCCCTCTAGCATTTTTTTTAAAAACTATTATGGACAACTAAATACGATTGGTGAAAGTGCATACATTTTTCTTCCAAACAGTCTTTAGTTTGCTAAAATCGGATAAGTCGTTTAAAAGTTACAGCGATTTAACTGATTACACTTTCAACAGCTTCTCTCCCTCTTATTAAAGTTGGTACGCCAATGAGCATACGACCAAAATGATGGATAATTGGCCAAGCTTTTTAATGGTGTTATCATAGATATACCTTAATGTGGAATTTTCGGAAATATGTAAAATTTTAAAATTTACTTTTCAATTACGCCCTCTTGCGGCAAAATGCGAAACTTAAAAATAATTTCCAGCATTTTCTCTTGCGCACTTTTATCATAAAATTTTTTTCCCGGATTACTAGTTTCTGAGATATGGCCGGCGGTCATTCTTAGTTGACCACCCGGTACATAATGCACACCATTTTCAGTGTTTGTAAATGGATAACAATAGGCAAAACTCATAAATTGACTCAAACCCCAATGGTACTACCTGCATTTGATGAAAATAAAGAATTTTGCAATGATATCGCTCTGTAGACCCTTTGCATACCTAATGAGCTTTTATTACTCTACACCTTTCTAAAATAGACTATAGAAAGCGTATTTCGTTTAATTATTTTCTCAATAAATCATAATTTAAAAACTGAAACCGTAAAATTTTTTATTTCTTCTTGTTCTATGCGATAGTGTCAAAATAAAAATTTAGTGAAAAAGCCCATTAATTTAAAATTGACATATAACATTCTTGATAAAATTTATTATCATGTCATTATAAGGAATACCCTGTTTATATCTTACGATATACACAATAAGTTATGACCGTTATTTCAGTTTGACCCTTTAAATTAAAGTTGTTATACTTACCAGAACATTTATTTACAGGTAAAATAGCGTTTGGTACAAATGGAACGCAAGAACTTCTCGAATCGATACGAGTAGCACTCGAAGGTAAGGTTAGGGCCAATAAAACGCTTGAAAAAGATAATTTAAAAACTGTTGATAATGATAGGATCCAGAAAGTACAGAAAGACGTAAAGAAAACTAAAGGAAAAAGTAAAGATCCGGAAGAACAAAGTGACGTAGAAAATGAGAAAATTCAAAAGAAAAACTAGGAAATATTTCATTAAAGCAACCAAAACGAAGTTAAAAATGTTAATATTCCAAAGAAGATATAGGTAGTATAGGTTTTAACCATAAAAAATGCGGTTAAATTTCTCGAAGAATGTCTAGCTTATAATCGCCTTTTTTTAAATAGTTTTTTTTGTTGTAATTATTGTTTTTGTTAAGAAAAAACATGGAAATAGTATAAATAAAATATACGGTAATATGTAACGTAACGGGTTTTATTTCGATTTGACATAGTTAATAATTATTCGGAAAATTAAAAAAATAATAATTAAAATTAATATTACCAACACTTGTTCGCTTGTAATGTAGGTACCAATGTAAACTGAATGTTTCCCTTTATACAGGGTGTCTGTTTAAAAAAACGTCGCACTCTTAGAACATATTTGAGTCCTTTACAAAATATGGAAATCTGTAAAAAATATGCCAACTTTACAATTATATTAACCCTAAAGGGGGGGGGGGGGGAGACGGGAGACAACCTCTAAAATCTTTAATTATCAGGGAGGTTGAGTAATAGTTCACTTAATTATCTTTTCAAAAGTATCTCATATACTTGACCTTTATTTTCAATAGTTTTTGAAATATCACGTAAACAAGGCACTCATCTTTTGAAGTTGAGCCAGTGCCCACCCTGCCTCCCTGTCGCCTCCACTGCTTCCTTTGGCGATCGAGAACTCTTGGGGTACCCGACTTTCCAGATTTAAAATTATTAATGCACATTAATTATGCACCAAAAATACGCGGGTGGGCGCCAAAGAAAAGGGGGTATGGGATATGCCCCACCCAGAAAATATGTTCGCCGGGGGGGGGGGGGGGGCTCAGAGGATGTAAGTAGAACATTTTTTTTTCTGGAAAAAGGGACAGTCGGGACTCGTGATATTGTACCTAGCGGAAAAGCGTTGCAGGCGAAAAATTTCCGGGCCCACGCCCAAAGTTCGTTTAAAATTCACCTAACTACCATCAAATTTCGAAAATTAAATTATTACCTCTCCCCCTCTGCATGGTTGGATTAAATTTGTTTTCGTAATTTTTTTGATATTCCTAGCTGGCTCTTTATTAAAAAATAACATTATTTATTTGTGAAAAATAGGAATATTGGTGTCAATCCAAAATTTTAACATATATATGACTCTAACCAGTGTTTTTCGGGTTCGTTTTTTTTGTAAATATCGCTCATTACGCCAAAATTGATGATTTTTTCAGAAATCATGTATTTTAAGGGCGTAGATCTAAAAGCAGTTTTTGGTGCAAATGCTTAGATTTTGAAATATTCCTTCTTAAGTGCCGTTTTGTATATTTATAATAAAGCATTCTCGTTTCTTCCCGCACTATTTTTTTTATTATAAATTATCACACTCCTTTCAGAAAAAATGTTTCAATTAAAATTTTTACTTTAATTTTTCTCTTTAAAAATAAATACCTAATTGTTTTTTGTTTTTGTTGTAAAAATATTTTATCGCATTGGGTTGTACTTTTGTTGAATTAAAATAGCTCTTAAAAAAGGGAAAACGGAACAGACAATTATATAATAAAAAAATACTTTTTTGCTTGTTTTCCTATAAAATTTCATCATACATCAACAACTAAAACGATATGCGTCCGAAACCTTAATCTCTATATAAAACAGGACTTTTAGAAGGAAAAGTTTATAAACTAAACGTTTCTTACAAGACCTTTGTAATCTAAGCCAAGAATACATCATCTAAAAATTTAAATTAAGAGTCCAAGCGTGAGACGAAAAATTAGATTGCAATTAGACTTTTAGGCCCGAGCTCCTAGGCTCGGGGGGCTCGGCAGCCCCCCCCCCCCCTTATATACGCCACTGTGCCCCACCCCCCGCGGATACGCCACTATTACTGAACGTCACTCATTAAGATTTTAGGAATTGTTGCCAGCTTCGCTTATTAATTAGTCGTTATAATTTAATTTAAAAGTAGCTTTACAAATGTCTGTGCCTTGGAAATAAAATCGACATATTTTTGCAGATTTTCACATTTCTTAAATGGGTTTTAATATTAATGATGGTTCGTTTTCAATTGGACACCCGGTATATGTATAAGAAACAATTCAGGATTTAGGTTAGGATATTTTCTAGGACACAAATGAACAAGCCTCTTAAAAATAGGAACTATTGATACGTATGTATTCTGCTTAGAACTAATTAAACAAATATTTTATTATAACATGAATAGTGATAATTTTAAGGTAACTTTACGGGTTAAAAGTCCTTTTTGAAGACAAAGATTTGTGTTAAAAAGTATTAAAGTTTTCTACTGGAAAGGTTCTGTGGAAAATAAGTTGCCTAAAAGAACAATACTGGGTAGATATTCGTAACGTCCAAAATTATAATAAAGGGATTGTATACTAGGCTAAAATAATCTTTTCTTGGGTGCCCACTACAACACTCCATGGTAAGTATACAATTTAATTTTTTAAAACTTTGTGCCCAATATTTTCCATTTAACATTTAACCAGCATAAAGCTAAATATTTAAAATATTTGCAAGCAAAATTCTTTAATTTTTCAAGTGCCTTAAAAAACGAAAATTTGTACTCGTAGGTAAATATTTTAAATGTAAATTGACGTACTTATAAAAACTATTCTCAAGTCTAAAACATAGACAAACACTTTTTGATATAAGTAGTTAAAATTAATTTTAGCCTCTATAATGTATTTTTATTATTCATAACACTGATGGTATAGTTTAAACCAAAGCTAACTGATATGCCTAAATGACAAACAAAGTGTCTAAATCGAAATTAATCAGTGCATACTTTTTCGTACAAAAGAATTATGCAGAGTGTCAAAAAGTGTGGAATATTACGAATATTTCAAAAACTTCTGAATCAAAATCAAATATTATAAAAAATCTATTAAAGCAGGTCTTTTATATAAATTAAATAAATAAGGCTTCTTTATAGAAAAAATTGATAATTATTCTAAGGCTTGCTAACGTCATTTTTGACATAAAAATTCAAATATGTCAAAAACGTTTAGACATAGATATAGGACATGGTATACAAAATCTGCCTAGAATCTTTTGTAGAATGCAAAAATGTAATAATATATAGGGTGTCCCATTTAAAATAGGCAAGTTGACTCTTACTTCCGGTATAACCGGAAGTGCCACCATTATGAAAATATTTTAGCCCGGTCGCTATACTGTCAAATTTTTAAAATTTTCCTATGTATAGTTTTCTATATATAGATCGAATCGGTTCCCGGTGGGACACCCTGTATATGTATATATGTGGTATATGGTATATATACGGTTCAATTAGCTCTGGTTAGGCTATAACAAGTTAGTAAGTAAGCTCTGAACATCTTAACAAGCAGCTATAGCTTTTTACGCTAAAATGTGCGCTCAAACTTTCAACAAATTCTCTCAAACCATTTTCCTTAACAATTAATTTAAAATTTACATATCGATATGTGCGTTGGAATCTTCTTTAAACCTTGCCCTACAATTCAAGTGTTAGTTAACAAACCCCACCTTAATCCCACGTCAACTATTCCCTTACTAGCAGAAGCTTGTACTAGACTGACGGCTAGTGTCGCTAGGGTAACCGCTATTTCCAAATATAGCGCGTAAAAAATCCTTACTACACCCGGTACATTAGCTACTCCCCCGCTAGCAGTAAAATCCAGAGGGAACATGAACGCGTGTACCGAATCTCGACTCCTTACGAAACCAAATAAGCCTACGCCTACCAGGTAGTAGAAGAGAATAGCTAGGAACGGAAACCATTTTAACCATCGCGGTTGTTCCGACATGCTAGGTACGTCTGTGGAGGTTGTTCGGAACGCGAACTGTTGAATTTTGATGGCAGTTAAGTTGCCGACGTTGAGAACTAAGAGAAAGTGGAGGGGGATACCTACTAGGGCGAAGAGGACTGCTGCTCCTCGGCCTAGGGGAGTTCTGGGTACAGGAGCACCAAATCCTAAAAATTAATACTGGTTTATCAACAACTAAATGTAATGTTGGCAATCTTCTGTATAAACAAATCATTTTAAATGAAGCTTAAAAGTACTTCTACCGATGCTTACCCAAAGTTGTCAAAAGCGACACGCTGAACAATATACATCCAGGATAAGTCCAAATATTCCCCCCACCTCCTTCCCCGAACCCCGCTCCCACCGCTTCGAGAAATAATTGTTCGTGTTTCTCAAAGTACTTGTGTATGGTTTTTGGCCAGGAGTCCAAGTGGTCTTCTGTCTGGAGATCTGTGGCCAAGGCCGTTGAAAGGTCCTTCTGGATTTTTGCCAGGGTTTCGCTTTGTTTTTGTTCTCGCGGACCTGCAAGAACGAAAATCGTTAAGGAATAAACAAATTTTGAAAGTGTGAAAGTTTAAAACATTTAATTTGGAGTTTCAGAGGCATTTGTTGTGTGCCCAAAAAAATATATAGGTACCGGGTGGTCAACTAAGAATGACCGCCGGCCATATCTCAGAAACTAGTAATCGTACAGCATCCGGGTAAATTTTTTTATGACAAAAGTGCCCAAGAGAAAATGCTGGAAATTATTTTTAAGTTCCGCATTTTGCCGCAAGTGGGCGTAATTGAAAAGTAAATATTAAAATTTTACAGCTTCATGCATGCCTTTGAAGTGAAGGTGGTCATTTCCACCAATTTTTATAAAACAAAATTTTGCATTATCAATGTTAATAATAATAGTAAAGCTAATTTAATTTAATTATTTTAATTAAGAACTGTGTGCCTGAGGAGAAAAACGTAAGAGACCATTTTTATGCAGAATTGACCAGGCTAATCAGAAATAATATCCACATGGAAAAATATCAGTGGCGTACCATTTTTTTTCTAAAAAATATATAATCGCTTAGTTTTAAAAATTATTCTATTGGCGATAACGCTGAAACGAACGGAGATATCGAGCTGCGGTTTAAATATTTTTTCTAGCAAATTTCATCTACTTTTCGATTATGGTATCATAATTATACCGTATGATTTATTTTTTCGGAGTAAAATTAAAAAATGTGTTATTATTGCAAATTGCGCCCTCTAGCATTTTTTTTGAGAACTATTATGGACAACAACTAAATACGATTGGTGAAAGTGCATACATTTCTCTTCCAAACAGTTTTTAGTTTGCTAAAATCGGATAAGTTGTTTAAAAGTTACAGCGGTTTAACTGATTACACTTTTAACAGCTACCCCCCCCCCCCCCCCCCCCCCCCCTTCTTATTAAAGTTGGTACGCCAATGAGCATAAGACCAAAATGATGGATAATTGGCCAAGCTTTTTAATGGTGTTATCAAAGATATACCTTAATGTGGAATTTTCGGAGATATGTAAAATTTTAAAATTTACTTTTCAATTAGGCCCTCTGGCGTCAAAATGCGGAACTTAAAAATAATTTCCAGCATTTTCTCTTGGGCACTTTTGTCATATAAAAATTTACCCGGATGCTGTACGATTACTAGTTTCTGAGATATGGCTGGCGGTCATTCTTAGTTGACTACCCGGTACATATAGTCTCTCCGTAATAAAAACTAGCTTTATAAACAAAATTTTCAAAAAAGATAAGCATACAAGTCGTTTCCCACCCCTGTATTTAATGAAGTTATAAATATTCATACTCTTTTTTTTTTTTTTTAATTAAAAAAAGTACTAAATTCAAACTATGTAGGTAAATTAATAAAATACATGGAGTTTGTTTAAATGCCGCAGAACATTTAATCATGTAGCGGATTGTTACAACATGCAAATGTTGGGCAGTTTTTTGAAGTTATGCCAAACAGCTTAATAAAATTATTCTTCGTTTTCACAACGGGTTTTTCGTAATTTATTTTAGCAAAGCTTCGAAGCTTTCTGCAGTCATATTGCATCGATCGATGTAGTAAAATTTAAAATGTTTTTAAAACATAATATTTATGGTCACTTCAAAATATAACTCTCATATAAGATGTCTGTCCGTCATTCACAACACTTTTCTTCATAGGCCCGGACCGGTGGAAGGTTTGTTTAATGGATCGAGGGGGGGGGGGGGCTCAGTGGGAGTAAGTAGGGCATTTCTGGAGAGAAGGACAGTCGGGACTACATGTATTTTATCATATTGAACCTAGTGAAGAAGGCGGAAAAGCGCCGCAGACGAAACATTTTTGGTGCCACGCCCAAAGTTCGTTTTAAATTCACTTTACTATCAAATTTCGAAAATTAAATTATTAACTCTTCCCCTCTGCATGGTTGGATTAAATTTGTTTTTGTAAATGTATTTTTCCCTTTTTTCTTGATATTTCTGGCTGGCTCTTTTAAAATAAAAAAACATTTTTTATATTTGTGAAAAATATTGGTATATTGGTGTCAATCCAAAATTTTAACATAATACGTATGTATGACTCTAACCAGCCTTTTTTGGGCTCGGTTTTTCATGATTAAAAATAAGGTAAATATCGCTTACCACGCCAAAATTGATGATTTTTTCAAAAATCATCTATTTTAGGAGCTTAGATCTAACAGCAGTTTTTGGCGCAAATGATTAGGTTTTGAAATACTCCTTCTTAAGTGCCGTTTTATATATTCATAATAAAGCATTCTCGTTTCTTACCGCACTATTTTTTTATTATAAATTATCACACTTTTTTAATAAAAAATGTTTCAATTAAAATTTTTACTTTAATTTTTCTCTTTAAAAATAAGTACCTAATTGTTTTTGTTATAAAAATATTTTATTGCATTGGGTTATATTTTTGTTGATTTAAAATAGCTCTAAAAAAGGAAAAGTGTGACAGACAATCCCCCTGGCTTCCCTGTACAAATGTCCTAGTTACGGTAATGGTCAGTGATTGTCCCATCGTAAAACTTAAGTAAAAAGTTTAAAATAACGCATACACACACTAACAAATCTTGTCTAAGTTGGAAGTGATATCGAACATGCAAAGGTCGGGTAACAGAGCCAAGTAATCGCTTTTAGTTTCAAAACTACATTTCTTTACTTTTACACATTACCTAAATTACGGAAATCGATTTTTCCTTTACGTGCTTAGTTGAAAGCGACCATAATATACCGATTGTTCAGCGTTCCTACGAAATAATATATTTCTATAGAATAAATTTTATATTTAAGGGCGTTCGACCAATATTTCTAAATTCTTGTCCAAAGTAACCAGCTCCATCCGAAATTATATCTAATTAGATAAAAAAACAATGCGTACTTTTAAACCGATTTCTGTCCAGTGGTGAAAAAAAGAGCTATGACAGATTCTAGTCAAGTTTCCCCGAAACTATAGATCGCTTTTTCTGATTAGCATCAGAAACCAGCTGATCAGTATCAGAAACCAACTAATGAGTATCAGAAACCAGCTGATGAGCATCAAAATCCAGCCGATGAGTATAAGAAACCTGCTGAAGGGTATCAGGAACGTTGATGAGCATCATAAATTAGCTGATGAGGATCAGAAACCAGCTGATGAGCATCAGAAACCAGCCGATGAGTATAAGAAACCTGCTGAAGGGTATCAGGAACGTTGATGAGCATCATAAATTAGCTGATGAGGATCAGAAACCAGCTGATAAGCATCAGAAACCAGCCGATGAGTATAAGAAACCTGCTGAAGGGTATCAGGAACGTTGATGAGCATCATAAATTAGCTGATGAGGATCAGAAACCAGCTGATGAGTATCATAAACTAGCTGATGATCATTAGAAACCATGTGTTGACCAATTTGTTATCCTGACATGATATAACCGAGAATCACCTTCATCATTCACCTAAAAGTCCTAGGCTGAAGCAAGGTTTTGCGAGCAAAAAAGACAAACGGTTAAACAGGCTGTTCCTTAATGACGTGCTTATATTTTAGTGTATAATTCCTCCGGTTAATTCAGGAAGAAAAGTGCATATGAATCCATACAAGTCAGTTGGGCTGAAAAATTCGTAGTCTAACATAGTAAAAAATATTTTTTTGATAAAATTCGATTTTATTATTCAATATAGTTGCCTTCGAGGGCGATACAACGATTATAGCGGTCATAAAATTTTTCGATGCCATTTTTATAGTACGATTTTTCTTTAGCCTCAAATAGGCCTCAGTTTCGGCGATTACCTCTTCATCAGTGCTAAATTTCTTTCCAGCGAGCATTCTTTTAAGGTCTGCAAACAGGAAAAAGTCACTGGGGGGCCAGATCTGGAGAATATGGTGGATGGGGAAGCTTTGGCTTCAACAGTATTTTTTTTTCGCCAAGAAGCAATGCTTTATTAACACACGAACTTTTTTTTTATCCATTTTTTCACAATAACAAAAGCTGCTTCACCCACAATGCTATATCTCACAAACTAATTATCCGGCAGCTGTGAAATTTATACACGTATCTTTTGAAGGTTAGTACTAAGTAAAAATCACATGGATTTAATTCTAGTAACGCCATCTATGAGTCAGCCTACGAACTTTTCAGCCTACGAACTTTTCAGCCCACCTAATATTTAAGACTATGAATTTTTCATCATAAAATGACCTGAGGAATTACACTCTGAAATATTTCACCCTAAAAATTGTATTGTTATTGGTTAACAATAAAATATAGTGAAGCAAAATACTAATACCCCCCCCCCCCCTCATTTTTTCCGTTATTTTAGCAGCAAAGAAAAAAAACCTGAGACATTAATAAGTGTGTAAATTGCTACTTTTCCGCCAATTCAAACTCACTTCCGGTTTAACCGGAAGTGAAATCAACTTTTAAAGGGAACCCCCTTATTTTTATTCAATAAAAATTCTCTTTTCAGTGACATATCACACTTTATCATTTGTTTTAAAAATAACCGCCTGGACTGAATTAGTAAAAACCACTGGGATAACGTATTCGTCCTTGATTAAATTACTTCTAGAGTGCCCTAGTATAGCACCTATACTTACCTTCAGTTTTTAAAAAGGCAAATGCTCCTAACAAGGCCCATATTATCACAACTATTGTGAGTCCGATTTGTGATAATATCCATTGGCTAACAATTTGTAAACAGCATTTGCATTTAAGACCGCAACTCGCTTCTGAAGGGCTTAATTTGAAATCACAGTCGGTTTTCGGCCAGAATCTCAACCTAGAAACGATATGGGCGTAAATATCACGAAAACAATGAAATTTTAATAATAATTCTTTTAAAAATAAACGACCATTTAAGTGGATCTCATCACGCTAAAATTTCCTGTGTTAAATTGGTGGTTTTTCTTAGTCCCGAATTACAAAAAAAACTAAGCAAATTACAGTGGGTGCGAAAGAGTTATTTTCATGCAGAAAAAATTTAAAAGAAATAAAAACATAAAAATAATTAGTAAAGTCTTTGAATTTCAACATTTAAAGAAAGCCGAATAGATAGGCGCACTATGATTCATTCGCTACGTAAGAACCGACGTGACTTCGGACCGCGCCGTCTTTTATTCCATAAAATAATACAATATCTTGTGTCTGAAATCGATCGAAAATGGAGACAAACATTAGTTCGTCTCCAAAAACGGTTGCCACATTTTTGTACTGATCCGTCGTTCTTTAAATATTGAAATTCAAAGCTAAAGTTCATTGTAATGTAATAGTATTTTACGTTACAAGGCCGATAGGTGAGTTTATTACAGTACGAGTTGGTACGAGTGCTGTAATAACACCTAACGGACGTGTATCGTATGATATTTTATTTCATCCTGTCTTTATAATCCTTTTTAAAAAGAATAAACAAAAAGGTCATAATACCTTTTAAGTGACAACTTGTCAAAGATGGAAAGTAACCAGTCATTGTTTCTAAAATCATACCATTGTTGCTAGGGGCAACCCATTACAGCATCTGATGCTGTAATGTTCCATTTATTAGGACAGGATGAAATAATAGTAATTTAACCAACAAGTACATTAATAATGGCGATTAATGATCGAAATATTTTAACGCGTGATCGATTAATCGCATTTTAATGTAAGAATTAGGTTACAATGTTTTTTCGTCGACCGTATTTTTGACTAAAGTGAAGAAAAACAGTTAACAACTTTTATTTTACAATCCAGATTTCACAATTCTACAAATACTAATGACAGCGGACGACGTTTTGGATTGACGTTTTATTATTTTGTTGATTTGTTTGCATGGCTGCCTTTAATTTTAATTACCAAAATCGTGCATTTACAGAAAATCATGCATTAATAGGGGTCATTAATGAATGATTTTGGGAACGTTAATATCGGATGTAAATACACGGTCGACGGAAGAAAATATTAAAGAAATATTATTTTCGAGGTTTTTTAAAAGGCCATTCATCGCGAGCTACCCTGTTTTCTGAATTACACCACACTGTACCTACCTGTACGGAACTAAATGGGTGGTCTGTACCTCAGCATCGGCTACAGTTTGCTGTATTTTGTCACAGTTCGTTATTCCCACATGTATATGATCTACATCCACATAATAATCACCATTTCCATTTTTCATTTTAATTGTGTTTTCCCCTGGAATGGAAATATGAAATTTTCACTCTGTTGCTTTTTCCCTAATTATAGTTCCTTTTTAGAATTAAAGGGTTTCATTAACGTGACACTTCATTAGTGGATTGATAATGTAAAAAAAGTTTTGTTTGTTATGAAAAAGTCAGCTCATTAGCAGGTTTTAGGTAAATATATACGTGGATTTCGGCGTAATATTGTGGATTGATTAGCACTTCTGAAATGTATTTAATTATTAACACTTCTTTTTTAAATTTCGGTAGAAGCAATCAGTTGACACTTTTTGATTATTATGAAATAATCTTCTTCTTCACGATTTTCGGTTTTTAAGTTAAAACAAAATATTAACGTTAGTTTACAGTATTCAATTTATTAATTACACTTCTTAAAACAAAGTTTAAACGCTGATATTTCTATATTATAAAACACTGTACACATTTCGGGTAAAAATATATCACTAATTGAGAAATAAGTATGCCAAAAAAACGCTTATATTCACCAAATTTTGATTATCACTTTTTCCGGTTAATGATTTTAAAAGTAGCATCATCATATCCTAACAGTGTTATAATTATAAACTTTTTTAACCTTGTGAAAAAATTTTACACAAGATATTAGTAAAATTCGATGTCGGAATTTTGTAAAGCGTAGAAATATGTTGTTTAATATAATTATTATTGGTAGAAATAATTGATTACGACGTTTTTTTACAAAGTACTCACCATTTTTTTAAAATCATTATTTATACTAAGTATGGATTTTACAAATGCGATGCATTAGCATTGCTATCTTGGTAGTTATAAGAGATAGAGAGTTGGTTAAATGAAGGCAAAGTTACATATCTTAATGATGAATAGTTTGTTAAAAATAAATTTAAAAGTCCTATGATGAAAAAATTTTTGTTTTTATTTTTTTTACGACAAAATACTGGTTATTTTGAGAAATCAAGAGCCACTCTTTTATGATCTTTAAGAAAATATTTTTTAGCTACGACTCTTGATAGAGTATGTGGTCGTAAAAAAATATAAAAACAAAAAATTATTTTCTCGATTTTTTTTTCAGATTCAGTCTTCAGAATTGAATTTTTTTTTTAACAAAATATTCAGCAATAAAATATGCAACTTTGCCTCCACTTAACTAACTCTCTATCTCTTATGGTTACCTAGATAGCATTGCTAATGCACATCTTGTATCCAGGGTGATTCCTAAGTTGATACTTCGTTTTTAGCTGTATATAGAAATCATTAAAATAAACAACATTTTGAAATTCTTTTTTTTTTTAAACTTAAATTTAAGGTACTTACATTCGTTTATTACACTATGGATCAAATACGGTTCTGACTAACTTGCCCGTTGAACAACATTAAGAAAACTTCTTGGTGGAGGATGAGCCCGCAAGGAAAAGCGTTTTGCGTATAATCTCGAAGCAGCCGTCGCACTTTCACGACACTCGCCGTAAATTAGCATCATATCTACTATTTCATTGTTTTCAAATTTTACCATTTTCTCGTGTCACCAATTTAAAATTAACCTGCTTCAGAAAATACAACGCAGCGGATTGCCAGATAACTAACCACCGACCCGTAAATTGCATGACTAATAAGAGATAAGATAAACAACATAAAGTATAGCAGGCTACATTTTGATGACCAGGCCCGCACTCAGATTTTTTACTTCTGTATCTCGCCTATTTTTAATTTTTTTGAAACAGGTATTTGAAAATGTTGTTTATTTTAATGCTTTCTATCACAGCTAAAAAAAAAGTATCAACTTAGGAATCACCCTGTATACGAAATTATACATACTTACGTATTAAAAAAAAAATATTTTTCTGTCAAAATGTTTCCAAAATACGGACTAGCCATTTTCGCTCATTGACAAAATGATGGTAAACT
This sequence comes from Polydrusus cervinus, assembly GCA_935413205.1. NCBI lineage: Eukaryota > Metazoa > Arthropoda > Insecta > Coleoptera > Curculionidae > Polydrusus > Polydrusus cervinus. The sequence goes on from OW284514.1 coordinate 3,436,966, forward strand.
TCGCTTAGGGTGTTACTTATGTAAGTCAATTTTTTTACAACATTGTTAAAAAAATATTAAATTTAAAACTTTTTTTATTAATCACTTGTATCTACGTTTTCTTATTTGTCTAGTTTCTCCGAGCGCTAAACAATTTTATATGATCGTTGCATAATAACAAGGTATCACACGGGAGCAATTTTATTGTTGAAAATTATCGTCAATTTAGCAAACAAAGGACTATCGCGAATTCCAACCAGTAAAATCCAAACATTTTTTTATAATTTTTTTTCTACAATCACAAGCAAATTAGGTTTTATGTTTATTACGTGTATATTGAAGCGCAAGCGAGTCACTTGACTACTGACCGAGCGATAAAATCGACTAAAACAATTCTGAAGAAATAAATACCAAAGCTTTTTAAGTTTAAATCATCCTGTATACGAGAAATTTTGTATGCCAAACGACTATTAAAGGCAACATATGAAAGCGGTACACATTTACTCTGACTGGTTCTCACTGCTCTAACATATATTTTTATATCGATTTCACATAATTTAAAACGGCAAAACCTTTGAACACCACAATATAGTATTTGAGTTGAACAACTTTCTATATTGCATGATATTTTAAGAGGTATAATATTTATTTATTTGACTAGGGGGCCCACTCTAGTTATACTCCAGGTTTTTACTTTTATCTTCATTGCTGCGGTCGTTTAAGGTTTTAAAGATACGGTGCTCTATTTTAATAAATAATGGTAAACACCATATTAAAATTGGTTTGGTGGTTCTCAAGATAAGAATATTTTTATACTTCAGTGCCGTAGGTACAGTGAGAGCAGTAGAGTGGTTTAGCGTTAATGGCTTGGAAGAAAATGATACTGCAGATAAACATTTTGTCTGTCTTAGACCTCAACAAAAGGAGCTTAAAACAAATTTATTTTATTATAAATAATTAATTGTTATAATTAAACTAACAATTAAATTACCTGAAAATGAATTTCGTAAACTTAGCCTTCTCTGATGCCTTCTAGCGGGTTTTACTGGGGGAAGTGTTTCTCCATTATTATTGTTTCCAATGTCATTATCACAAAAATTGTTGTCCAGGTCTGTATTTCGAAAATTATTGATTTGGGTGAAACTCGGATATTTTATAGGTTTTATGTCGGTGGTTGGTATACATGTATTAAGTACTGGTTCATACATTGCGGTGATTTGGTAATAACCTAGAAGAACAATAAATTAGCACTTATATATTCAAAAATATAATTTTATTGGTAAGGCCATTACTATTACTTTTATTACGATTCTTACCTACAATAAATTGCAACAAAATTAATTTTGGCGTCTGTTTGAAGGTTGAATACAACAGGGGCGCAGCCAGAAAATATGCTCGGGGGGGGGGGGGGGGGGGCTTAGTGGGCATAAGTAGGTCATTTTTTTTTCTGGAGAGAGGGACAGTCGGGACTACATTTATTTTATGACATTGCACCTAGTGAAGAAGGTGAAAAAGCGCCGCAGACGAAAAATTTTCAGGCCCACGCTCAAAGTTCGATTAAAATTCACCTAACTACTTTCAAATTTCGAAAATTAAATTATTACCTCTCCCTCTCTGCATGGTAGTTGTTTTTGTAAATGTCTATTTTTTTTTTGGTGTCAATCCAAAATTTTAACATAATACTATGTAGTATGACTCTAACCAGCATTTTTTGAGCTCGGTTTTTAATGATTAAAAATAAAGTAAATATCGCTCACTACACCAAAATTGATGATTTTTTTAGAAATCATGTATTTTAGGAGCGTATAAGAGCAGTTTTTGGTGCAAATGCTTAGGTTTTTAAATACTCCTTCTTACGTGTCGTTTTCTATATTCATAATAAAGCATTCTCGTTTCATCCCGCACTATATTTTTTATTATAATCTATCACACTTCTTCCATAAAAGAATGTTTCAATTAAAATTTGTACTTTAATTTTTTTAAAATAAATACCGAATTGTTTTTTGTTTTTGTTGTAAATATTTTATTGCATTGGGTTATATTTTTGTTGATTTAAAATAGCTCTAAAAGAGGGAAAACGGAACAGACAAGTATATAATAGAAAAATACTATAAAATATTATTATTTTTACTCGCTTTCCTTTAAAATTGCATTATAAATCAATAACTAAAACGATATGCGTCCGAAACCTTAATCTCTATATAAAACAGAACTTTTAGAAGGAAAAGTTTAAAAACTAAACGTTTCCTACAAGGCCTTTGTAATCTAAGCCAAGAATACATTATTTAAAGATCCAAGTCCAAGCTTGAGACGAAAAATTATGTTGCAATTAGGCTTTTAGATCTGAGCTCCGATGCTCGGGGGGCTGCAGCCCGGTATCCCCCCCTAAATATGCCATTGGGAGACAATGAGGTTTCTTGAACGGCAGTATAATATGGGACTTGCATTGTCTTTATTTGTTTTGAATCACAACGTTTCAACTGGTAAGTGTCCCCAATCTTCCTCAGGTGAATACTAAATCAGTATGGTAACTATACTATAGCTTTATTTATACTAGGTAGATTGACGCATAACTAGTGGGCAGAGTCATTTTAACGCTTACGTAGTCTTATTCTAAGATTTTATTTACTTAACAAGGGTTTCCAGACGTTTCTCATATCTAATGAAGGCTTACTAAAACAACCTGGATTTTGGTGTATGGTGGCAGCTTCCTTAAACTTTCTCTTCCTCCAGTGCGGTTCTTTTTGCAGGATTTCGGCTTTTGTCCACATGATATGATGGCCGTGCGTCCAGGCGTGGTCAGCTATACCTGATTTTTCGGTCTCTTCTTCTCGGGTGTTGTTCTTAAATTCTTACTTCGAGTGGCCTTACGGCCTCACCAATATAAGATTAGCCGCACTCGCAGGGGATCTGGTAGACACAATTTTTTCTTGCCTTTCTGGCTTGTTGGTTTCGTCTTCGTCAGGTGGCTTCTTAAGCTTCTCTTCTCTGAAGACGACTGAAGATACTTACTAGTTGAAACGTTGTGATTCAAAACAATTAAAGACAATGCAAGTCTACTGCCATTCGAAGTCAAATTTGTTTTACAGTTATGTTTTATTAATTTTTTGATTGGTTTCAGTCGGGTTTCAGCTAATTAACACTCTAAAAATAGCAACCGCCCACCAATTTTTTAGTTACAAAAATTTAATATTTTCGAGGTGGTGGGCGTTAATAAATTAATTTCCGGAAGTAGTTCTTGGAAGAGGGAGTTATAATTTCTTTTCATTAATTACAAAGTATGGATAAAATTGGAAAAAAGAGTATTTTTGAACTCCCTATTACTAATTTTAAGTTAAATATATAAATGCGGGGGTGGGTATATTACTGTTACTAAAATACATATTGTGCATATTAGCAGCTCCTTCCTAGAGACCGCACTATCCCTAGAAGCTGGTTCTTTGTTGGCTAAACAATTTTTGGATTAATGACATGAATAATAACAGCTACTAACTAGACGTAGCTGTCAACTTTGTTATTTTAAACATGATATCATTTTTTTTTGTATATTTAGTGGCACACCGAAACTTACAATATTTTATATATTTTTAGAAGTTTACCCAAGTTACTTGCACTCGTCGTGAATCACTCTGTATAATATATATTACATATTATAATATTTCTCATATTTTGATGACGAATGTTTCGGAAATCGGGCCAATATGTGGATCCCGCATAACAATTTACATTTAGCGACATCTGTGTCGTTGTTAGTATTGCTGGTATGCTGGCGCATACCAGCACCTCTAACAACCTTATAGAAACCAGAGGTGATTTCCTTAACATTTTGTTTATCTCCATAAGTTTGTTAAAGGGGCTGGTATACTCAAGAGTGTCTAACAACGACACAGATGTCGCTCCGTGCAACATCTTACTGGTGTGTGCCACCAAATATTGCTTAAGCAGTTTTGAATATTCCTTTCTTTCGTCGGATTCTACCTTTTCTGATTACTCATGATATAAACCGCATCTAGGGATGGATTTGACGAAATTAACGGAAAAGTTTCAATTTAATTTACATTTAGAAATTTGGGCAGAAATAAAAGAAAATACTAAGTTTTTTTTCATCAACGAGAAGGTGGTATCATTGTGGGTGTGGGAGAGTTACTTTTAAGCAGAAAAAAAATTTAAAGAAAAATATATAAGCCACGGAAAACCCGAAAAATGATTACTCAAATTCTTTGTATTTTCTTTAATAAAAATAACTTTTCGGCATTCTATATATATTAATAAAAATGGCCAGGATTCTGGCAAGAGAACGCTTGGTCTAATTTAATATATATATATATATATATATATATCTACTGGTAACCTTGGAGAATAATTTAGAAATATAGGTAGGATGTACTTAAATCCACAATCTTCCTCTACCAATACGTTCAGGGTATTCAATTTAAAACAACAAAAAATCTCTGATACATCCTGTTTATTTAATACTTAATGAAAGTTCGATGTCATGAATAAAAAATGAACAGGACCTGTAAATATGTAAGGGTTATTTTAGTCCTCTAGGATCGATTTTAATATTCTTTATAAATAAAATTCTCTGTGACAAATGGTAATGTGTTTGTAAGCTAATGAATTATAGATTATTCCTATCTCATTTTTAAGGGTGGTTGGTTAGCTGAAAGAAAGATAGCATTGAAGATTATGGGTCCATGATATGGCTGTAGGCAATTTTCAACTTGCCTGTTGTATGAACAATATTTACACAAAAATAAATGAAACAAGCAAATTTATTTTATGATATAATATGAATGCTGCTCCCCCCCCCCCCCCCCTTTCCCCTCTTCCTTCCCCCTCAGCAAAATCTAAAATCTGCGACGCCCGTGGTTCCCAAACTTTTTTCTATGGCGCCCCCTTTTGGGAATCAAGAAATGGTCGCGCCTCCCTCCCCTCCATTATACAGACACAAGTTAAAAATTTGTATCAATTTTGCAGTTTTTTAGAGCTCTCACGCCCCCCCTAATGCTGCTGCCCACTGAGCTACGCCAATAATAAATTTGATTTGATTGAGTTGTAGTTGTATGAACACTACTTGTAATATGTTAATATGTTAATGATAAGCGTACTGATTTATTTATACATTTATTTGTGTTGTTTGTGATTGTGGATTTATTGTAATTGCACTCTTTTATCATTTACTCTTTTTAGCGTAAGGCCCGACGTTGTCGATGTTCAACTTTTTGAATTTTTATGACAATAAACGTATTATTATTTCATTATCATAGTCACAGTCATAGCTCTTAGACGCTCTTGTGTAAATGGTCGACATAAACGCGAGTCACCGGTTCAAAATCCTCAAAAGCGATGGTTGAACCTTTATATTGATTGAAGATGACTGAAAGTTTTTTCAAAAACTGCGTATCTTTTCTTTCAATAAACAGAACTAAAATTGAAGAAACATTACCAATATTGTAGAGTAGAAGTGTGTTAAATTGCGGGCTTTTTTGAAGTGAATTAAAAAAAAAACTAAACAAATTATTACATTTTTTTTTCATCAATGCAATGGAAAGGTGGTATCTACTGGGTCTCCCAAAAGTCCCGCATAAAATTAATATCAATTAAGGGAAAAAGATCTAGGAAAAACGCTCGGACCCGTAAAGTTTTATTTTTAATTGTGCATTTTTTGACATAAAATAATATTATACAGGGTTTCTCATAGAACTGTCGTCACGTCTTTGACAATTTTTTTAAATGGAACATCCTATATATTGTATTATTTTCTGATTCCCCGCAAAATTCTACGCTTATGTTGTAAATGTCATGTGTCTATATTGAATAGTTTTTGAGATATTGACGTTTAAAATATGGCATTTAGTGACTTTGACAGGCTGTAACATTGGAACGGTTCATCTTAGAGAAAAATGGTTTTCACCTCCCTATCTTAGTTTTTTATTCTCTATCCAAAGAAACCAACCTCCGATTTACCATGTTAAACCAAAAAACTGGTTTTAACAGTTCTAAAAATGCACAATTAAAAATAAAAATTTACGGGTCCGAGCGTTTTCCTTGATCTTTTTCTTTTAATTGATATTAATCTTATGCGGGACTTTTGGGAGACCCAGTCGTCATGCAGGAAACAAAATCGAGGAAAAAAATATAAGCCAATGAAAACACTAAAAATAATTACTTAAGTGTATTGTGTATTGTTGATTTTTTTTAATAAAAATAATTTCCAAATTTAAAAAGTTTTAAAAAATTTATTAGTAAACATGGACAGGATTATCTTCAAGAGAACGCAATGTTTTTAATATAGATAGATATAATTTCTATAATAATTCGCATGTACCTGGTAACTTTGGACAAGAATTTAGAAATATTGTTTGGACAAAAATTTGCTTAGTTTTTTTGTAATACGGGCCACGAGGAACCACAATTTAACCGGGCAAAATTTAGCGCGGTCGGTTCCACTTAATTAATTTTCTCTCTTCATTAGCAATATTGTAAACATAAAAATTATTATTAAAAATAAATAATATACTTGCCGAAATACTCCTAAGAATGCTGTAGAGATACTTTAGTTTACTATAATTTAATAAATATGACGTTTTCCAATTAATTGTATACAAACAGAAAAAACTGTTCTACGTCTTTTCAAAACACGCTGTTCACGGATACGAAGCGTGCGTCGTCGGCGTCGCGCCGTCTTTCTGACTGATTGAACATGGAAAAACAGTGTCGGAAATAAATCGTGGACGTTTCCATTACAGGTGCGGTAATGGTATGCCGGCGCTCCTTTACGTGGGAGTTTTTCCATGTATATCGATGATAATAGTAGTTAGTCTACAACAACAGTAGTTTGTACTACAAAAATGGATACCTATGATGTCAATATTTATTAAAGGATGTTTAATAGTATATTATTAACCAATGTTTAGACAGATACTATTATTGACCGAGCGTCGATTTTAAATCCCGAGCAGCATTTTTTAAATCTTGTTAAATGGCATTCTTAGTTTTCAGTATTAATTTGTCGATTCATAAAAAAAAAATCAAGTCATTTTGATAACCTGGTTGTCTAAACATGACGTTTTCATATATTTAAAAAAAGGTTAAGTTGCCTGTTTAATATTGTTTTTGCCAGAAGCCTCTATTATTGACCGTTGTCAATAACGACGGTCAATAATAGAGGCTTCTGGCAAGGGGTAAAGAAAAAGATTTATAAAGTTAATAATCGGTCAATAATGAGTGAGTTTAAAGGTAGTAGTGAAAAAAAGCATTTTAGAATAATTCTTAGGGCCTCCGCAGTGGCGGATGCAGGGTTTTGTTGAGGGGGGGGGGCGACTATAAAAAATGCGTTATAAAAAAAAAGAGCGTGTACCGGCTCTAAATTTGTGACGCTCAGACGGGGGGGGGGGGGCTGCCTTCGCCCCCCCCCTCCGTGGATCTGCACCTCTATATCCGTTACTAATAAATAAGAGCCTTTTATTTTTAACACGATTGGGCCAAATTTGGAAAGATGAGTAGTAAAAAATAATAAAAATGTAGGAATGTAAATCTAATTAAATAAATATACATTTTCCTGCTATATATAATCTCGTTCCAACTATTTTTGTGGGATAATTTATATTTCTTTAATATTTCGACGCGGTCGGGTCCCTGGTTGATTTGGGGCCAGGAAGACCACAATCTAACACTGCCAATTTTAGCGCGGCAAGCGTTTCTTGTCGCGGCATTTTCTAAACATATTATTCAATATGTACGCTTTTATGCATCATCCGCCATCGCTAACTGAGGAAATGATGGAGAATGTGACGTAACGGTGAGTGGAGAGAAGGATAAAACTATTTACAAAATATAAATTTTATAACAGCGCCGTAGGCAAAAATGTTATTCAAAATAGTGACAACTGTGTAAAGAACATTAGTTGGATATCCCTAAAAGTCAGGCTCGTCACCAAAAAAAAAAAAAATAAAACCAGGACGAACGTTTTTCGACAATATTAAATATTAATGTACCAATACAGCTACCATTTTAGCCCTTAAAAAATAATTATGTTCGAATTAATAATATTAATTTAATTCGAATGTAGCTATAGCATAATAGGGCCACGGTTAACTCCGATGGACAATAATTATAAACACTCGTGCATTTTGGCGCGCCCCAGCTGACCGTGTCCGTTAGTTCAAAGCAAGTGAATACCCAACGTCCAACATGGCTTTGATATTCACCGCTGCTATGGTTACCTGACGTCAGTCACGCAAACAGCATGTAACAATTTGCATTATGATGAAAGGCAAGTTAAAAATAGATCAGTCGTATGCACCATTGTTTTAGCATTGGTTCGCCTAACCTTAAGGTATTTATTTTGAGGCTTCACGAAAGTTACGGTTATGAATATCGTTTTTACGTGATTTACTGTGTGATTAAAAAGTTTTATTTGTATTTTTCAGTTAATTCAGTAGTGTACGTACCTACTTAGTTGTGTTTTAAAAATGAACCCAATTAATGACATAGTTTGTAATTTGTTGGAAACCCCATTCAGTCGTTGGACAGATGAGAATAAGCGAGACGTTTTGTTATACGGGTTTTTAGTCAATGTTTGTTTAAGTACCCGCACTATACCTAGCTCTTCACCATTTTTTAAGACCGCGAGCCGCCACTGTCTTGACGATAAGTTTCGTTAGGTACCAGTGACCCAAATGCCAATTCTTATTTGAAAAATAGAGTTAATAAGAAAAATATGGACGTAAAAATATTACTGGTGTTTAACATAAACCGTTGTTCTAGAGCAGCTATGTCAAACTCAAAGTCACTGGTGGGCCAAAAGCATGAAGACTATAGACTAGGTGGGCCGCAAAACCTAATCTTAAAAAAGACAAACTGCTGAAAATCTTAACGAAAAAAAGTACCCACTATTATAGGACAAGTGTATTTATTAAATTTTTAATAAAAAAGACATTACAAAAAAGTACAAAAATTAACTTTTTTTGCCAGATATTTGACATCTTTTGTCTTTAATTAAGTTTTCTATTTGTGGCGTGAATTTATCGACGGAAATAACTTTTAAGACTGCGTCCAAGTGTGCGTTCGTCAATCGCGATCTTGCGGGAGATTTGTTTCCTTTCATCAAAGAAAATAATTGTTTACACTTATAGGTACTAAAAGGTACTAAAGGTACTAAAAAGATACTAAACATTGACAGGATTTTGAAGGCAAATTTTCTCATTTCTTGGTATTGAACAGGCAAGTACTTAAAAAAATTCGAACGTACCAACACTATCAAATTTTTTTTTTAATGGGCCTGACACTGAATCTCAATGATGCCATTGGTCCATTTCGATTTTTAACAGGCTCGCGGGCCGCATTACCTGCCTGTTTTCAAAATTGATTCGGGGCCGCAGGAAACTGTTCAGTGGGCCGCATGCGGCCCGCGGGCCGCATGTTTGACATGGCTGTTCTAGAGCTAAAATCTATATCAAGAATTGCAGTTTAATAGATAGTCTTCCATGGATATTTATTGTTGTCTCTTATCTGGAACCTACGCAACCTAATCTCATGGTTTAAGTAAGAACTAACAATTAATGGTATATTTACTAAATGAGATTTTATCTCACTATCTGATATTTACATGAGGATTAAACCAATGATAAAATTGTAGTGTTAATTGTCGTCGTGTACATTATTTTTGTTGTAGAATCATTTTAATTTCGAAAATTTTGCATATTGAATATTATTTCTAAAACACTTTTAAAAACTATCGCACAAGTGGTGAGTGTAAAAAGTCAAGTTGGTGATTGATAAAAATTAAGTAGTTTGTAAATAAATCAATATCAGTTATGGTTATATAGTTGATAAGGCAAATTAGGTAATTTATTTATTATAAAAACAGACCAGTATTTTAAAATTCTTCTTTAAGGTTACCAGCTTCATAAACCAAAACAGCCAGGCAGGCCCAACAAAACCGACAAGCCCGGCAGGCCCGACAAGCCCGTCAGGCCCGTAGAAAAATATTAGGTCTTGAAAATTATTTTACAAATATTTCTTTAAAAAAAGCACATAAGCAAATCAAGGCTGACCCGAAAGACCAACTGGCCACAAAAGTCCGGCTAGCTTGTGAGGCCCGGCAGGCCCTTTAAGTCCGACAGGCCCGTAAAAAATTGTTAGAACCCGAAAACCAGATAATTTATTGATTAAGTGGCTCGGTTCGGGCCTAGCCCAAGAGTCGGGCCGGGCTGCGTTAAGGCCTGAGATGAAAATCCTCTAGGCCTCTAGTACTTATTTTTTTTTCGGATTTTTAGGCAACTGCAATCGTCTTGGCATCAACTATGTACGATGTTAATCGGAAGACATATCCAATTTTTCAAATTCGCCTCTATCACGGTAGTGGCCATAATTTTTATTACCTTAGCCACGAAGCAACGAATTTCAGAAAATGTAGATAATGATTTTAGACGACTGGATTTTATAAAACAGGTAATAAGTTGAGTCTTTTCTAATAGTTATTTATGTACCAAGGCAGTAAAGTGATTCTTAATCGGACGAGTCTGAAATTATGAGATGAGCGAGCGAGGCGAATAACAGGCGAGTCGATAAAGACACTTTACTGACGCGGTGCATACAAAATTTTATCGCCAACCGTTCATCACCGTTTTATGTAAGGCAGGCCGCTCTAAGAAAATAGATGTTTTTTCTCCATGTTAAATTATTAGAAAAGACGAGCTGTAGACCTATTTTAGAATCGGGTCTGCGTAAAATATTTAATAGTTCTTGCCTTATATTTGGTCAAAATGTAAAGTAGAAGTTTCATACTACCTATTCCATCCCATATTCAAGCTCGAAAGGTTAAAATAGCTTTACAATTTGACGACAAAAAACCCATTTTGGCCTAAATTTGACACATCAGAAAATTTTGGCCGACCACTTGCGTATTCCAAAACACCCCTCAAAAAATTTGACCTACTATGAGAAATGGCAGGGTAATACTTTATCTGCCGCATATGCGGCAGATAAAATACTTTACCTGTCGGAAATGCGGCAGATAAAGTATTTTATTTTACAATAAAATAAAGTGTTCGTTTACTGCCGGAAATCACTCTGATAATGTACGGCTTTACTGTCGGTTGGCGATAAACAATATTGTACGTCATCTTATTATCTACCTCCCTAGATAATGAAGTTGACGGGTTTTTGTCAAATCTTATCAAGAGATGATAGAGGGTGGTTTCTTTATAGATACCGGTACTACAACTTAAAACCACATACGTCATCCGTTATAAGCGCAATGGACAGCAATAAATATCAACATGTATTTTCAAATTTCTTTTAGGTAGAACAAAAAATCGCAAATGTACATCAAACCCAAGAAAATGTAAATGAAAACAGTAATAATAAAAATATCGACGATAGTCAACTGGCAGAAAACGAAGAGGAACTTGATGATGGAGTTAAGCTGATACCATTTAATGACAAAATGCCTGGTGGTAATTCTATAAATTTATTTTTACGTACCAAAATTAAATAGTTTGAACTAGCTACTTGAATTAGCTATTTTTACTCGCACGTGTCCTTTCTGACCTGAGTTTTTTTTAGCTTATCTTCGATTCAAAGAATCTGCAGATACTAATAAATCCTACTGCAAATACAACTACGGCTTTCCGTACGATCTTATATATCAAGGCAAAATAAACACTTCGTCACCAGAAGAAGGAAAGAAATCCCCATACAGAACAATATATAACATTATTGAAGCTCACGACATGCAGAATGTTCCTCAAGTGACTTATGCAAGTCATATGACCGCTAATTTTGCTTATTATATTCCAGAATTATTAAGGTATGAACAATAGTTTAAAGTTAAGATTTTCATCCGTATCGCGTTTGTAACTTTGTTTATTTTTTTTTGTTGTGATTTTATTACTATGTTGTGTACTTGTTATTAGTTAGCCTGGAAAAAATTTTGGCTTGGGGTGACAGTAACCAAGTCGAATTTAATGCTAAGAAAACCCAGGCAGCAGTCTTCTCCAAAAAGGTTAACATTGCAGAACCGGATATAGTCATGGCAGGACACGCAATTCCCCTGGCACCGTCTATTAATTTGCTGGGGGTCAATCTGGGAGGTAATATGTCTTGGCATGATCACGTTGCCGCAATTGCCAAGGCAGCTGCACAGAAACTTGGTGTACTTTTCCGCACCAAAAAGTTGTACACACCTCATCAACTTTTGACACTCTACAAAGCCCAGATTCGACCATCATTAGAATATTGCTCTCATGTCTGGAGCTCTGCACCCAAGCACACCCTTCGGCTACTGGATTCCATTCAAAGGAGAGCCGTTCGTCTGATCGGCGACCCCGAGCTGACCAAGACCCTCGATAGCCTGGAGCATCGAAGACAGGTTGGTGATTTGGCTCTCTTTTACAGATATTTCCATGGCAGGTGTTCGACTGACATTGCCCACTTGATTCCACCTAGAGCAATGCAAAACAGAAATACACGGCGAACCACTGCTGCTCATCCATATGTTGTTCAGCTTAGTACTCCTCGAACTTCATTGTTCAAGAATTCTTTCATCTGGAGAACGTCATCTTTGTGGAATGATCTTCCTGAGGTCGTGTTTCCCAATGAATACAATCTTCAACGTTTCAAGACCAACGTTAATTGCTTTTTTCGCACTCGCACCGTTCCCAGAGCGCCTTAAAGGATTTTTCCTACAGTGCAGGTGTTTTATCATAAAAAAAAAAAAAAAAGTTAAAAAATTATGATATTTTAATTTTAAAATAGCCCATTTAATTATTTAAGATAGTTTGGTTTACGTTTATTTGATTAAATACTTAATTAAATATTATTTAGGTAAATTAATTTCGTTAAATTTATTAATAAACGTCCACTTGCCCCGTAGTAAAGTTGGATTAGACGAGGCAAGTGATCTAGTAAGAAAAAGAATATTATAACTTCTACAACAGAAATTTTTGTTGGTAGCATTGTTGTGTAATTTCTACTTTTTGAAGAGAATGGGTTCTGTAATTAATTTCTCCTCTAACTCTTTTTTTAGGGGTTGTTATTCTTATGCCGCATAACGACGCCATTTAAACAGCCATATTGTACGTCTCCACCTAAAACAAACTTATAATTATATGTCTTAATTAACTAAATTAAATTTTAATACATTTGGTTACCGTAACACGTATTTAATTAAATTGATCTAATTAATTAAGTTAAATCAATTATTTCTAGGTACTGGGATGGTCTAATAACGATAGCAGCGTTTGTACCAGATTTAGATGTAGCGCTCTTTTTAGAACAAATTAATCAGTATTGTTACTGCGAACCAGAAATGCATCGAGTCTCAATCCATGTGGTAACTCATAAGACTGTTCCATTTTCCAAAAAAGACATTTATTTTGACAGGCCCGAGACTTGTTTACCTGAGGTACGAAAAAAGCTATTTACCTAAACGCGCGAACAGTTAGAGTTTTCCTTTCAGTATAATTAAGGAGGTTATGAACTGGCGCGCGCCTATTTAATAAATGGATTTCTACTATACAGGGTGTCCCATAACTTATGGGCCGTAGTGTAACTGGAGATACTAGACATCAAACATCAAACAAATTATGTACTATGTTTTTTTATGCTTTGAAATGTTTAAAGGGAAATATCTCGAAAACCGTTAAAGATATTAGGATCAATCAAGTACACTTTTTTGACTCAGAAAATGCCCTTCTTTAAGAAACTATAATTAAAAATCACCTTATATCACAGGTAAGAAAAAAAATCATAGATTTATGAAGCCCAGTGTATGCAACTAGCGTCCTTTAGTTTGAAACTTAAAAATTTCTACAAATTCTTATTTCTTGCTCATTTCAATTCGATTCATTAAACTGTTTTAAAATTATGGCCTCTTTTCAAGAATAAACTTTTACTTTCAACACCCTATATCTTTAGAACGAGTAACAATCCGAAAAAACGTATATGACTTAATCGGCTTAGTTTGATTTGATGTCTAGTATCAGTATCTTCAGTTACTCTACGGCCCATAAGTTATGGGACATTCTGTATAAACTTAATAATAGATGGGTTTAAAACCTTTTTTTATCCCTTGGTTATATTATGTGTATTTTAAAACCTTTTTAAATTTGTACTCTACAGATATTGGAGCGTTAAAAAGTTATTTTTATTAAAAAAAAAATTCAATATTTTTTATAACAAATAAAATTAGTATTTTCATTGGCTTATATCTTTTTCTGTGCGAATATAACTTTCCGATACCCATCACCCCAAATATTTTAGGATTCATCAAAAATAGCAATATATACAGACTATGAAGATACCATGGTTTATCCAGTAAACGTTCTTAGAAACATTGCCAGAACTTCAGTTTTAACTAAGTATGTTCTTTTGTCGGATATTGAATTAATACCCAGTAAAGGTAAGTTAGTGTTACTCGCGTATCTAAAATACATTATTAAAAAACTAAATATTAACTAGATCAAGACAAGGAAAATTAATGTTGCAATTTAACATGTGGAATTCTAGCTCGTTCGGATCCACTTAATAAGAAACATCTTTATCGCAACGCTTTTAGAAATTTTAAAAACATAGATTTAAAAAAAATAGAACATCTTAAGTTTGTTGTTACTTTTAGGACTTGCAAGTGGATTTTTAAAAATGATTAAAAAACAAGAAAATATAAATTCAAAAGAAGTTTTTGTCATCCCAATTTTTGAAGTTGAGGAAACAGAGTCAATTCCGGAAAACAAACAGGAACTTCTACAATTTATAGAAGTTAAAAAAGCAGTATATTTTCATGAAATTGTTTGTAAACATTGTCAAAAGTTTCCGGGGATTGAAAAATGGCTTGCCAGTGGATATGCGAATGAAATTAAGGTATACAAAAATGCTTACAAACACTCTAAAAATTACCTCGTTAACTTAATACATTTCGAGTATACATGAGCAAGTAAAAATAATGGCCCTATAATTGTATCAAGCTCTAAGTTGTCTGATAAAATACCTCTAAATATTTTTTAAATTTTAGCCTCTACTCACTGTTAAGAGACAAAAACCCTATAATAGATGGGAACCTCTTTTTATCGGTACCAATAATGAGCCTTTGTACAGTGAAAAATTATCTTGGGAAGGGTTGCAGGATAAGATGACTCAGGTAAATTCCAAAACAACATCTACGATTCTAATTCAGTTCTAGTTCGAAAATAACAATTTTTTGGACTTACACCTACAATTTTCCTCACTCTTTTTTAGTCACTGGAAATGTGCCTCATGAACTACAACTATACTATATTGGACAACGCGTTTCTTTGCCATTGGCCGGGTATAAAGAAACAAAAGATTGCTGAAGAAGAATGGAGAGTCAACTATGTTCTAGAAAATAAAGTTGCTTATAAAGAAGTTCTACAGAGACTGAAGAAAACGTATGTTGACATTCCTGGATGCATGATGAATGACAGTTCTGCTAAACTACCTGAGAAAAAAAAAGGTTCGGCAATGGTTTAAATCGGAAAGACATAAGAAATTTTAAATCATTATTCACTGGTATTTTTAAGAAATATTAGTTTTATGTTAGATTCTTTACATGTTTCGAAACATTTATGTTCAGAAGAGCACATTTTATAAATGAAAAAAAGGTAAGTATCGTCCTAAAGAAGCTTAAGACTTATGGTTAAATCAGATTGTGTTTAAAGGTTGAATAAAGAAATATTTAAAAAAAGATACTACCAAAATTAAGAGGAATAATATAGAAATGAAGCTTTAATAATATTTTAATTAGTTTTGGTATATGTTTCTTCATTCGACCTTTTAATATACCATATTTTAACCATTAATCCAAAGTTCCGCTAAGGTGATATTCACCTTTTTCTTTATAAAATGTGTTTTCCTGACGATGAATGTGTATACATGCGAAACATGTACAGAACCTAACATATAATTAATATTTCCTAAATACATCAGTGTAGGAAGGTTTAGAGTTTCTTATTTCTATCCATTTAAATTCCCAATCTACTTCAAGTATGGACTATTTCATGGTTTAAATGTTTAATAAATGTTGTTTTTTCTTTTTCTATTTTTTAATTTACTATTTTACTCTAAATATGGTCCCTAAATAGTCTAGTTTACTAAAATTTAGGGTAGAGTCTATCACTACCTACTCCTAAAAGTCCTAAGGCCTTAATCTTGTGACTACAAGTTATCGTTGACGCTTAAATTGCAAAATAATTAAAAATTAACAAATAAACAAAAAACTTGGATTTTCAGTAAAAATGAAACGTTTTCCCTTAAAATTCAACTCTGGAGCACATGGCCAAATATTCCCTAGACTATTGATTTCCCGAAAATCCCGCATTTAAAGCAAGTTTAGTTCCGAATTTTCCCACCAGACAGGCAGAAAAATCTAAGAAGTGTGTGTTTACACACAAAGTACGGGAAATAGATAGAAATAAGAAAAAACCAAAATTATTTAAATAAATTTTCGCTAGAATGTAGCCAGTTCATATGCTATAAATATGTTATAAAAATAGTTCAAATAATATTAAGTGATAAAAATATAAACATTCTTTGATTAGTGACGTTTTTAATAAGAATATAAGGTAATATTAAATGTATAACAATAAAAACCTACAATAGAGTTGACATAAGGATAATAAGATATCTTTATGGATGGAATTAGGGTTAACAAAATAAATATGGGAATGTAGGAAACGGCGGGGCAAAGTGCCGTCGTGGACTAAGTTGCATACGTTTACAAAATCCACGGTCCAAAACTTTTCTGAAATAGAAAAATAGCCTTTTATTTTAAAACTGCGTTATTACATATTTTTTTGTTAACCTTAATATACTATATACAGGCTGGAACAAATTCGCTATAAGTTTAGGAAAAAATAGTTTTGAAAAATGGAAAAAACACGTCGATTGAGATTTTGTATGTGCTACAGTCAGACATTTTTTTAAACCTCCTGTAGAAGGTGAAACATAACCCAACTTAATTTTTTCTAATGGGAAGATACCACTTATGACACCTTTTTGGAAAGAGAAAATTGATTAGACTATTGTTTTTAATTTTAATTTATTTTTATTTTTAATTGTAAAAAAATTTAGTTGGGTTATGTATCACTCCCTTAAGAGGGTTGAAAAACAAATTTTTGTTATTAATGTGAAGCCAACAAAAATAACCAGACGTAATGTTCGTCCTACATGTAGGGCTAGTTCCATAATACCAAAATTTAACAAAAAAATTAATATAATTCAACATAAAATAAATTTCTAGCCTTGTACCAATTAACTCACAATTCCCCAATTAAATATTTAACCAACTTCTTTGCAATAAAAAACAAAATACGTTTGTAGTGTTCATGAGTTCATAAACTAAAACTAAACAATTTTACAGGCAAATAAAGTTCGGTACTTTTTCTGATAAAATTTGAAGCAAAATAAACTAGGATACAAATAAAAACAGGTAATAATTATTTCATTATCTATTTATTCACACAGTATCAACAACAGCGTTTGCCATTTACGAATATCAATTTAATAAGTAATAACCATATACAATTAATGTGAGTTATAGTGGTACATAACATGTTGTATACATGAGGGCAGATCTTACTAGTATAGATCCCAATTCGGGAAAATACAACTGGACCAACCGTATTTTCAGTGAATATTTAACATAAAATAACACCAAGCTCTATGAAAATACTTTTTTTCTTCTTAGAACGCATTATAAACAAACATACATGTGCACATATCGTTCCTTTCTTCGAGGTATTAAAAGTGTCCTAATATTTATTTCTTGAAAATTTTTAAAATTATTATCAAAGTGACTTGTATCATATTAAAAGACAGTGACGTCGCTAGGGTGGGTAGAGAAAGAGAACTAAACATATAAATAATGTTTTAGTTGCTTGTACATATAATCGCTTTTTTTAATATTAAATTATTGCTTCAAACACTTAACAACAACTCAAAATCTTAGCGATGTATAGTCCCCTTCACAATAATTCTTCTATGACATCCATGAGAATTAGTCTTCCACGGTCGAAACACATATCTATGTTTACTAAAGTGTATTTATTTGCAACTGGCAGCAACAGTAAATAAAAAGTTAACCACCAAATGCTCGATTCGATCGGTACAGGACTGTATTTAGCTGTTGCATTTAAATAAACATTATATTGCACAACATACTGTTCCATTATTTTAAAATTTATTTTGAGTTTGCATAGTGCAGCGCTTGTCTTGTGGTGTAAAATAAAACTACAATATAATTGAAAAACGTGTTTATTCAAATATGAAAGCTGAATGCAGTCCGAGTACGAATCGTATCGAGCACTTTGTGGTTAAGTTGTTGTTTACTATCACTGCCAGTTGCAAAAGCGATTCGCGGAAGTATTGGGAACCTCGGGAATAAACTAAACTTTAGCCTAAAAGTACTTAAATACAAATAATTAATAATAACAGGCTCCGAAGTGTATAAATATAAACACCATAAATTACTAAATAGGTACCACGCATAAGACAAGACTCGACTGAAAAATTATGATCTTATAAATTCACCAGTACAATACATTGAATTATACAAATTAAGTTGGACAAACCCGAATCTGACTAGAAGAAGTAAATATTTAAAGAAAATACAGGTGTCATTCGGAGAATTTAGCTACGCCACTGGTACAAGGCATCAAAATAAAGCTTAAAATTTCAACTATATTTACAAAAAACTTAATTAACAATGGCTTCTGTCGCATGATAATTAAAATTTCCAAAAAAAAAAATGCAGAAGATTACAATTTATAAATTTATGTGCCAGCCAAGATCATATTCTTACTTTGTTTTATATATAATTCAATTCAATTATTATATTAACGCATAGGTAAGTCTTAAGGGTGACATCACCTGATAACATTTTAATAATGGACAGTTTTCACATCACATTCCATCTAATTGATTTTTTAGGCCAAACTTCTTCGAAGTTACACGAACAATTAAGTACCCATTTTATATTCAGCTGTTAATATTTTTTTTCTAGTGAACTAAAAATCATATTTTAGGAGTTAGAGAATACCAAGATGTTGGCAAAAACTGGCAAGGTGGTTTTAATATTGCAGGAAAATAGTACAACATTGCTTTAAGTTAATTTTTCTTTAGTCTAAATCATTCGAGCCGACTGCTGCCAACTTTGTGAAGAGTTCAATTCTAAATATCTCTCAAACTGTTGATTGTATGTGGTGATAAATACTTATCATACATATACACTTGCAATTCTTTAAAATATTTTTAACATTGATGATTTACAAAGCCATAGCCATAAATATCCCAATAATAACCATAAAAGCTTTTAATTTTAGGTGCTGAAACTGAAACTAAGTATGTACAATCGACTACCTAAAAAACACAAAAATGATAGTCAGCCCGAGACTCAATAAATATAAGTATATGTCCTTAGTTGTAACCTTTTCGTTGGTTTTGGTGTTTCTTCTTCTATTAAACAACATTCAAACTATCAGAATTTCCAATATTATTCAGGGACCTGTTTCTGAAATCAGTGGTTTAAAAACACCTGGAGGTAAGTCTATAATTTTAAAAAATGTGTTTAGGGTGCTACAAATTCGTGGGCGTACAAGGGGATCTCGAAAACGGTAAGAGATGCGAAAATGGTTAAATTGAAGCAAAGTTGCGTATTTTGGGGCTTAATAATTTGGCCAAACAAAATTGTAAACATTCCGAATACCTTCGGAGATATCCGAAAAAAACCGACATATTTAGTTTTAGTTTTTAATTTTTTGCGCCTTCATTTTTGACATGGGAAAAAACAAAAAACACTTTCTTATGTCGTTCTTTATGTTCTACAAGATGGTGTTATTAGTTTTCAAATTGGACGTTTCGGTCTTTAGACACCCACCTCAAGTCATTTTTTTTAAATATGGACCTGAAATTTTTAAAACAGTTTTAAGGACTTCTAAGCTTTATAAATTTAGTACAATTTAAAGGTTTTAAACATTTTAATGGTTTGTTGTCAAATAGCACATCACTAGCATTTCAAACTATCCTTTCTATACTATTACGGCCCTGGCAATTATTTTTAGAATTACTTAAATATTAAAATTACATTACATGAAGTTATGGTGTTTAGGCCATTTATTTTTTCAATAAGATTTACCGTCGCAATATTCTAGGAAGTAAGCAAGTTTTTAAGGCATAAAAAGTAATTCTATTTTCTATTAGAATTTTATTAATATAACATATATCTTAAGTCCTATGGTTTTTACCTTAGACCTAGACCAAAATACTGTAAAACAAAAAAATATTGCTCCCGAGTGAAGAAAAGGTAACTGTAGTGTTAGTCTATTTATGTTACTGCGATGCGCTTACGTTTATTTCATAAACAATTTCAAATTTTTTTACTATTAGAAGATCTGATGAAGCTAGGCGAAACATGTAACAAAAATAAACATAAATATTTGAGGCCGAGACTTTGGGTCTCTTTTCTTACAAAACATCAATTATCAGGCCTCTTTGAGTAAAAATGGACGAATTTCAAATCAGAAATCTCTTGTTTTTTAGTTTGGATCTAAATGTTCAGGACCGTAATAAAATGAAAAAGATAATTTGATAAATGTGTTATTAGATGACAAAACGTTAAAATTTTAAAAACTTGTACATTGTATTAAATTTATAAAGCTTAGAAATTCCTAAAACTGTATTTAAAATTCCAGGTCCGTATTTAGAGAAATTGACTTGAGGTTGGTAACTAATGAATGAAACGTCGAATTTGAAAACTAACAAGGCAACCTTGTAAACGGCTATGAGAAAGTGTTTTTACTTTTTTCCCAAGTGAAAAATGAAAGTGCAAAAAATTAAAAACCAAAAATGGAAATTTCTGTTTTTTCGGATATCTCCGAAAGCCTTCGAAATAATTACAATTTTTTTTCGTCAAATTATTAAGCCCCAAAATACGCAACTTTGCCTCAATTTAACCATCTTCGTATCTCTTACCGTTTTCGAGATCCCCTTGTACGCACACGAATTTGTAGCACCCTGTATATTTACTCATTTCGTTTAATTATTTGAATTTATACTATACATTTTTTTTAGGGTATATTAGATATGTCCATCCAATTCCTTCCAATATGAGCTACTGCAAACTAAACTACGGATTACCTACCAAGCTCGCGTACGACCAATCAGATTTATCCGGTAGTCCCGAACTAGACAAAGATAGTCCTTATTATGTCCTATATGATGTCATAGAAGGCAGTATTAACGAGAATCAGCCTGGAGTCACCTATGCGACACATATAACTAAGGACTTTGTTATGTACATATCAGAAATAGTGAGGTAGGTTTAAAAAAAATATTATCTAGGTCTTAGCTGTTATTTTAAATTATTTGTTTAAGATTACTTATTCATAATAACCATAGGCCTTGTAGTTATACAGGGCGATTCCTAAGTTGATACGTCTTTTCTAGCTGCGTATAGAAGGCATTAAAATAAACAACATTTTCAAATACCTTTTTTCAAAAAACTTAAAAATAAAGTACTTACATTCATTTATTACACTACGAATCAAATACGGTTCTACCTAACTCACCCATTGAGTAACATTAAGAAAACTTCTGGGTGTAGGATGAGCCCGTAAGGGCAAGCGTTCTGCGTATAATCTCGAAGAAACATCCGCACTTTTACGACACTCGCAGTAAATTAGCACCATATCTATTAGTTCATTGTTTTCAAATTTTACTATTATCACCTGTAACTAATTTAAAATTAACTTGCTTCAGAAAAACACACTACAGCGGAATGCTCAACACCACCCGTAAATTGAATGACTAATAAGAAATAAGAAAAACAACAGATACTATAGCGGGGTATGTTTTGATGTCAGGCCCGCACTTAGAATTTTTACTTCTCTATCTCTAGTTTTTTGAAGAAGGTATTTGAAAATGTTGTTTATTTTAATGCCTTTTATACACAGCTAAACAGAAGTATCAACTTAGAAATCACCCTGTATTTTTTGTATTGTAGACTAGAATTTTGGCCTTAACAATAAGACATTTTCTATATGCAGTGACTTTAAGTTTTTATTATTATCTTTATCTAAGTTGCTATACACCGCAGTTAAAAAGCTTAAAAAATCAAAAGACAAGAACTTAATCTACTACAGACTTTCTTTTATTTTTATCCAGATATTGGGATGGTCCTATCAGTGTTGCTGCATATCTTCCCGATGGAGATCCACAAAGCATCCTGGAACAGTTGTTCAATTTTTGTTACTGCATTCCTGAAATGTCTCGATTATCGTTACACTTTGTTTTTAGGTAAATAAAATGACATACTCTAAAGATTAAGATTAAGAATGTACGATTAATTGTTTAATATTTAGCTAACCTTTAAAGTTGTTATGGCGTGGCGACGCCTCGCTTGGAAAATCACTGGAATCGGTTTGAGTTTTACTCGAATTTATAGTGTCTGATCGCACCTACCAAAACCTTTTTACAAAAATTAAGTAAATATTCGTTCTCTTACTTTATATTATTTTAGAACTGACATGCAGCCAAAGAATATGTTTCAAAACAATATATATGCTCCTCCAAATAGTTGTGATATTCAAGACTTGACTAATGTTGATTCTAGTACAACTATAAGCAATATTGATAGTGGAAATACTACTCCAACCCATGGTAAATATCAATTAAACTTTATAAACAAAATTGAGTCAAAGTCGCTATAAATAATATTTTAATCAGGGAAAAACCTGTCAAGAGATTATTGTTACAACACCGGCATCGACTGCCGTTAGAATGTGATCTATTTCTCATGCTCTTGCCCTCGCACATCACTTTCCGTACTTCATCAGTACAATTGTCTTCTCTCCGTTCTTTCAATATCATATAGCTGGCATTTATTACAGTATTTTTGTTGTATTTGGTATTTTTAGAGATGATTTTGCTATTATTCTGGGCGTAGACTGTCTGGTTATAAACTGTTGGACTGTGTGTATCTGAGAAGAGTTCTTTTTATTAAAAAGCAAGTTAATATATTGTTTATTTGGTAATTAAATAATACAAGGACACCAGTCCGGCCCTAACCAAACCTTCAGTTCTGTAAAATTATTGTTACTAGAAATGACGTGTGTCCTCGGCGGCCATTAACAGCTGACGTTAATAATGTTAACTAACATTTTTTTAGTGATAAATAATTGGTATCCCATTAACGTATGCAGGAATGCTGCGAGGTATGCTGCATATACGGAATATGTTATGGTTTGTGACGTGGAGCTCATGCCAAATCAAGGTATACCATAATATTATATTCTACAGGGTGTCCCATAACTTATGGACCGTAGAGTAACTGGAGATACTAGACATCAAACTAAACCGATTATGACATATAAGTTTTTTTTTTGATAATTAAAATATTAACTTAATTATGTACTATGTTTTTTTTATGCTTTGGGATGTTTAAAGGGAAATATCTCGAAAACCGTTGAAGATATTAAGATCAATCAAGTACACCTTTTTGACTCAGAAAATGTCCTTCACAGGTAAGAAAAAAATCATAGATTTATGAAGCCCAGTGTATGGAACTAGCGCCCTCTAGTTTGAAACTTAAAAATTTCTAAAAATTCTTATTTCTTGCTCATAAAAACATTATTGCCAACTTTCAATTCGATTCATTAAACCGTTTTAAAATTATGGCTAATTTTCGAGAATAAACTTTCACTTTCAACACCCTGTATCTCTAGAACGAGTAACAATCCCAAAAAACGTATATGACCTAATCGGCTTAGTTTGATGTCTAATATCTCCAGTTACTCTACGGCCCATAAGTTATCGGACACCCTGTGTAATTAACTAGAACTCGATAGTTTTCTTATGAAAACTATGTTTATACCGGGTGATTCATTAAGTGTGACGAGCCATATCTCGGAAACTACTAGTCATAGAAATTCAGGAAAAAAAATTGTAACTAAAGTGGCCATGAGAAAATCCTGGATATAATTTTCAAGTTCCGCATTTTGCCGCAAGAGGGCGTAATTGAAAAGTAAATTTTAAAATTGTACATATCTCCGAAAATTCCTCATTAAGGTATATCTTTGATAACACCATTAAAAAGCTTGGACAATTATGCATCATTTTGGTCTTATGCTCATTGGCGTACCGACTTTAATAAGAGGGGGGAAGATGTTGAAAGTGTAATCAGTTAAATCGCTGTAACTTATAAACGACTTATCCGAATTTAGCAAACTAAATACTGTTTGGAAGAGAAATGTATGCACTTTCACCAATCGTATTTAGTTGTCCATAATAGTTCTCAAAAAAAAATTCTAAAGGGCGCAATTTGTAATAATAACACATTTTTTTATTTTACTCCGAAAAAATAAATCATACGGTATAATTATGATACCATAATCGAAAAGTAAATGAAATTTGCTAGATCAAATATTAAAACCGCCGCTCGATATCTCCGTTAGTTTCAGCGTTATCGCCAATAGAATAATTTTTTAATGAAGAAGCGATTATGTATTTTTTAGATAAAAAGTGGGACGCCACTGATATTTTTTCATGTGGATATTATTTCTGATTAGCCTGGTCAATTCTGCATAAAAATGGTCTCTTGCGTTTTTCTCCTCAGGCACACCGTTCTTAATTAAAATAATTAAATTAAATTAGACGGGCGGAAGCATGCCTATTAAGTGAAGGTGGCAATTTCCAACAATTTTTATAAAACAAAATTTTTCATTATTAATGTTAATAATAATAAATAGATATATCTTAATGTAAAATTTTCGGAGATATGTATAATTTTAAAATTTACTTTTCAATTACGCCCTCTTGCGGCAAAATGCGGAACTTAAAAATTTTTTCCCGGATTTTCTCATGGCCCCCTTAGTTATAATTTTTTTTCCTGAATTTCTATGCCCAGTAGTTTCCGAGATATGGCCGCTCGTCACCCTTAATGAATCACCCGGTACATTAAAAATAAAATTCTACACATCCTCAAAATTTTCAAACTAATTTAGGTTAAGAATATTATAATAAATTTATTTAATAAAAATTCAATCCAGATTTATTTTAAAAGAATTATAGCATTTCATTGGCTTATATCTTTTTCTTTGAATTTTTTATCTGCATGGAAGTAACTTTCCCACACCCAATAGTATATTACATAACAAGTGATGAAAGTGATACTTTTCAAACGAGGAGATATTTAGCACGAGGCGTCAGCCGAGTGCGGAAATTTTCCGAGTTTTAGAATAATCACTTTCACACGAGTAATGTACACTATTTTTCCTACGACCACAAAGAATTATTAAAAAAACCTTTGATTTGTGAAAAAAATATTTCAACTCTAGAGCTGAAAAAAAATATTTCAACTCTAGAGTGGAAATACAAGGCACACTATTTAATTTAAACATATTATGATGCCAGTTTAATAGATCGAAAGGTCACAGGTTCAAATTCCATCAGGAGTACTTGGCTTTTTTTTTATAAAAACATTAAATAAATTATAAAATTATTTTGAATTGAAATCTTCCTTCTTGAATGATTTTTTTTTATTTAATCAAGGAAAGATGCATTAAAAATAAATTAAAAAAATTCACCCAACAAGGAAGATTTCAATTCAAAATAATTCTATAAATTATTTAATGTTTTCATAAAAAAAAGTCAAGTGGTCCTGATGGGATTTGAACCTGTGATCTTTCGATTCGTAGGTCATGGCTCTAGTCTCTAGGCTATAGCGACCCATAAACATTTTCTGTTTAAGTTTAATATATGACATTTTCTTCAGCGGGGCTTGTTTTGACTGGTAATAAATTTTCCAGTATATTCTTAACTTTTTTATAATTTCAGATGGCGTATTTTCACACTCTAATTCTGAATCACTCAACAAATACGTGATAAATAAACTAAACTGCTTTCTAAAATTTATTCTTTTTAATAAATAGGGGTGGTCTGTCAAATTGGCATCATATGTTTAAATTAAATAGTGTGCCTTGTATTTCCACTCTAGAGTTGAAATATTTTCTTTCAACACGCGTGTGATATTCGGCGCTTTCGAGCCAAGTTAACCGTGCTTTTTTTCTCATTTTCATAGGTGGTCGTAGGAAAATACACTTTTCCATTGGTGAAAGAAAAACTCAATGATTTTTTTTTAATTCGGACTAAGAAGAAATAAACAAATAAACTTAATTATACATAACCAACGATTAATATTGACATTTTTAGGTTTGGCTAGTCGTTTCATCGACATGACCGAAAGCTACAAATGCAATGACGATTCATCGTGTGGAAAGCGAGTATTTGTCGTACCGGTTTTCGAGGTGGAAGCAACCGAAGACTTACCTAGAACGAAAACTCAACTGGTCAATTTAATGAATCAAGAGAAGGCGGTGTATTTTCATAAATTGATTTGTACTCATTGCCAAAAATTTCCAGGTTTAGAGCAGTGGAAAGAAAGCAATCCTGGTGATATTATTAAGGTAACGAAAAACGTAGCTTTAGATTGTTATATCCTAAAAGTACTTTCTCATTACGTAGTAAATACAGTTCTTTATACAGTGGCGGCTCGCGGTCTTAAAAAATGGTGAAGAGCTAGGTATAGTGCGGGTACTTAAACAAACATTGACTAAAAACCCGTGTACCAAAACGTCGCTCTTATCCTCATCTGCCCAACGACTGAATGGAGTTTTCAACAAACTACAAACTGTGTCATTAATTGGGTTCATTTTTAAAACACACAACTAAGTAGGTACGTACTCTACTGAATTAACTGAAAAATACAAACAGAACTTTTTAATCACACAGTAAATGACTTAAAAACGATATCTATAACCGTAAGTTTCGCGAAGCCTCAAAATAAATACCCGAACCAATGCTAAAACAATGGTGCATACGACTGATCTATTTTTAAATTGCCCTTCATTATAATGCAAATTGTTTCATGCTATTTGCGTGACTGACGTCACGTAACCATAGCAACGGTGAATATTAAAGCCATGTTGGGCGTTGTGTCTTCACTAGCTTTGAGCTAACGGAGAAGGTCGGCTGGGGCGCGCCAAAATGCACGAGTGTTTATAATTATGATCCATCGGAGTTAACCGTGGCCCTATTATGCATAGCTACATTCGGATTAAATTAATATTATTAATTCGAACATAATTATTTTTTAAGGGCTAAAATGGTAGCTGTATTGGTACATTAATATTTAATATTGTCGAAAAACTTTCCTCCTGGTTTTATTTTTCTTTGGTGAAGAGCCCCTTCACCTACTTCACCTGACGAGCCGCCACTGTCTTTATATGGTTTATTTTCATCTGATAGAATCTCTTTCGAGATGTAAAATTGCTTTATGCGAAAATGTACATATGTCAATTCTTCAATCTATTTTATTTTGCAAATACGAGCTATAAGCTAAAAGCAAGATATAGTAGAAATTCTTGTTAACCTTTGTATGTATCACCAAAAATTTTAACACTTCAATTTTTATGTTAGAAACGATCTGTTGATGCAAAATACAAATTTTTTAAAATTTATCTTCCAGTCACAATTATTTGTGTTTACTTAGTTGGATTTACTTGTTACAGCCATTGATTGATTCTAAGAGAGAAGGACCCTATCACAGATGGGAACCTATTTATATCGGAACAAAAAATGAGCCAATGTACAATGAGAAGTTATCTTGGGAAGGTTTTCAGGATAAAATGTTACAGGTAATAAAGGGATTTCTAATAAAGACCTTCATTTCAGCTTGGAAGGGAAATTATCTTGAATGAAACCATTGCCTTTAAAATACTCTATATATTTGATAGATACTTTGAATATATAGACTGAAAGAAGGAGTCTTTAAAGACCACCCTAGAGACCGGAATGGTATTGGAGTACAGCCAAAGTGTTTTCATTAAATTAATAGTGAATACATTTTTCACCAAAAATATGCTACATACTAACACTTAAAACCAGGTTTAATTACTTTCAATTTTTAAATTTGCTCTAATAATTTATGAAATAAACACGAAGAAGCACTCTAATCGCACGAAAAAAACCAAGAATAATGCCAAGTTCTTCACATTTAAAAGAGAGCGCTTTAAAAATAGGTACTAGGACTCCATATCCCTCGAAGTCTTAACAAGATATAAATAATATTTAAATACCCTCCTTTTAGTCATTTTTATTGACAGGCTAGGAAAAACGATACAACCAAATTTAAGTTCTCTTGGTAAAAGTTATAGATATACAGGGTAATCCTAAGTTGATACTTCTTTTTTAGCTGTGTATAGAAGGCATTAAAATAAACAACATTTTCAAATACCTTTTTTCAAAAAACTTAAAAATAGGCAAGTTACAGAAGTAGAAAATCTCAGTGCGGGTCTGATCATCAAAAAGTAGCCTGCTATACTTTATGTTGTTTGTCTTATTTGTCATTATGATCAGTTATAACACGTAAAAATGGTAAAATTTGAAAACGATTAACTAATAGATATGGTACTAATTTATGGCGAATGTGGTCAAAGTGCAGCTGCTGCTTCGAGATTATACGCAGAACGCTTTCCCTTGCGAGCTCATCCGACACCAGGAAGTTTTCTTAACTTTTCAACGACAAATTAGGCAGAACCTTATTTGATCCATGGTGTAATAAATAAATGTAAGTACCTTATTTTTGAGTGTTTTGAAAAAAGGTATTTAAAAATGTTGTTTATTTTAATGCCTTCTATACACAGCTAAGAAAGAAGTATCAACTTAGGAATCACCCTGTATATAATATAAATTTTTGTTTGCCAGTTTCTATCTTTTTTATAAAGGTTAATTGTAGATAATGCCTAAAAGCAAAAAATATCTGCATGATATGTTATCTTCTTCAGATGTTGGAAATGTGCCTGGCAGGTTATAGATTGATTATTCTCGATGGAGCGTTCTTAGTCCATTGGCCAGGCATGAAGAAAACCAAATCAAAAACACTTGAGCCTTGGAGAAAACCTTTCATTGATATGAATCAGAAGGAATACGATTTTTTATTGAAAAAAATTATCGCGAAATATCCTGCGAATTCGCAATGTAAGGTAAAATAACATCAACGGTAAAACATTTTTTTATACAACTAGTGTGGAAAGTAAGTGTTTCTCGTACTAGGCATGAGATGCACTTGGGAAGTATAAAAACATGTTTTCACTGTTGTTTAATTGATGTTTTATGAACAACAATTACTGACTATTGCTTTTTCTAGTGTCATAAAAAAATTGTTATGGCCTAAGGTCATGTAGATTATTATGAAAATTCGATTTTAAACAAACTAAAAAATATATTTAGTAAAGATAATATTTTTGTTCCCTTTAGCAAAGTTACGTTTGTATTAAATAAAAATAAATAAAATAAAATGTTATAAGACTGTGTAAAAACATATTGTATTAAATAAAGTTCCTTTTTATATGCAGATACGTTAACATTGTGTTTTATTTGTTGCCTTTTTCCTAATATGAAAAAATAGGTATATTTATTAAAATAATTAGGTAAAAATGATTGAGTACTAATTTTATTTATATTTTACAGTAACACAAATAGGTTCTCTGACTACTGAAATATTTACTACTACATAATAAAAATTATGTTTTATGATTTTCCATGGGAAGAACTTTAACAGTTTTCTTAATATTTCCTAAAAAAAAAACATACGTTGGGTTGCATAAAGATTTTTTCCGTCGACCGTGTATTTACATCCGATATTAACGTTCCCAAAATCATTCATTAATGACCCCTATTAATGCATGATTTTCTGTAAATGCACGATTTCCCAAAATCATTCATTAATGACCCCTATTAATGCATGATTTTCTGTAAATGCACGATTTTCGTAATTAAAATTAAAGGCAGCCATGCAAACAAATCAACAAAATAATAAAACGTCAATCCAAAACGTCGTCCGCTGTCATTAGTATTTGTAGAATTGTGAAATCTGGATTGTAAAATAAAAGTTGTTAACTGTTTTTCTTCACTTTAGTAAAAAATACGGTCGACGAAAAAACATTGTAACCAACTCTTACATTAAAATGCGATTAATGATCTCGAACATTAACGCGTTCGCTACGCTCACGCGTTAAAATATTTCGATCATTGATCGCCATTATTAATGTACTTGTTGGTTAAATTACTATTAATCACAATTAACTAACCAGCAAGTTTAACTGCAATATAAATGACATTTGCAGGCATATTTCCTTACAATCAAAAGTACCCTGCCTGCCGAATAAATTAAAAATTAAGGTAACCGAGCCAGTATGATTGTGAACAATTTATTTCTGCCAATGTCATGTATGTCACTGTCAAAATTGCTAGTTTTTTTTCCGAGGGCCCGTCCGTGTGCCGAATACACTTAAGGTCTAAGGGTTTGGCACTTTGTGCTTACGTTGTTTGGTTGTTGGGTGTATTTTTTATATTGGGCGAAAACAACGATATTGCTGTCCTCAGAGCATAAAAACAGCGTAAAGAGATAAATACCGCTCTTTTTTTTATTAAATGTATAACTAATGAATTGTTTTGTTAAAATTCACTACAAATGTTGTTATAAAATAGCTCCAGTGCCTGTTCCGGTAGCTAAGATGGACAAAATGTCCTCATCTGCAACTGTCCCTGGCGCAATTTTCTGTATGTAAAGTGGCACAAATTTAAATTATTTAAAGGCTTTGCTGCCAAAACTCATACAATCACTTAACTATGTTTTATGTTAATGCAAGAGACATAAAAATTCGATATTTCACTAAGTTGTATATCTCTTATTATTATAAATAAAATGTCCCTCACAGGATCGTCCAGTCTGCAACAGCATATTTTACGCCAAATAATTTAAGATACATTTGACAACATTGCATGCCAATTCATTTCAGTTACGTCAACTGTTAGTGCAACGAAGTGTGACAACTGGTAAGTTAACTTTTTTATGTTTTTTAAGTTTAAACCTAAAATAAAAATTATGGGAAGCATTTGTCAAAAAACTGGCGGTCTTGTCTGCAACGTCTGTTACATTTTTAAAACGCACGGTATAAAACTACAACGTACATATTTTATTCATCTAGTTTTCGAACACACATAACCTCAAAATAAACCATATGGCATTAATAGGATTTGTAAAACATTTAAAATTCCAGAGGTTGTCCTGTCTGCAACGTCCAGTCTGCAACAACATTTGCGTGCTGCAGAATGGACATCGGCGTTGCAGAACGGAAACAATTACTAATTTGATAACTTTACATGTCAAAGTTAGTATTTAAAAATGATTAAACAACATATTGTTTGGTGAAATAATTAATAAAAGCTTACTTAAAGTAACGCAAAGTTTGCAGTGTTTTTTCCTTGATATACATTTTTGTTGATTAATTTAATTTGGCTAATGTTTGTTTGGTCGCGGACGATTCGCTACAAAATTCTAGATATCTTAAGTATATTATGTATGTATGTATGTATGTAATTTTGTTGAATACAGGGTGCGCAAAATCTTACAAATAATTTTGTCTAAGCGAAGGGTATTGTTTGATTTTATTATGGCTATACTTCTTTTGTTTTCCTATTTAAGGAAATGTTTTGATATTTAGGGATACCTAAGATGAATGAAGACAAGAAAAAAATCTTAATTGATAAATTAAAACGAGAAAAAGAAGCGTCACTTGCAAGAAATCAGGCTAAGAAGATTGAAAAAAGAAAGAACCAGGCTAAACAAAGAAAAAAAAAGACGATGTGAAAATGATTCTCCCAAATATGATATAAACTATTTACGTATATCAGTCAAGGATTTAACGAGAAAATTTAGAGTCAAACTTAACCTGAATATATTGACACTTATGGCCCCACCAGCACAGTTACAATTATTGGTACATGGGTAGCGGTAACATATGGAAGTCTGTGGTACATCCTGGTATAGTTTTTTTTGTAAAAAAAATCGAATATTTTCTAGGTTTTCTTATTCTTTAGGTATTGTCCAAGAGAAAGTTGAGGATATGATCACTGTAAAGTTCTTGACTAGAAAAGGCAAAAACTTTTTCTGGCCTACCAAGGATGACATACAAAGTCTGCCTTGCAAAGATATTTTATGCGTCCTAAAAAGTCCTCCTAAAAGCGTCTCAAAATCTAGGACGGACTTGTATCTCATTCCCGATGAAGAAGAGATAAACATGCTATTTGAGGCTCAAGTTTAAACTGCCAAATACTCAGTACTTATTGTTAAAGTATATTTATGTCAAATATTTACGTACCTACATATTTCTTTTGTAAACGTATTAATAAATAAGTTGTAGTAATCTCTGTTTATTATTTTAAAAAATTGTCCAATCTGCAATAAATTGTCCCCATCTGCAACTCGAAAAATTGTGAACCCCAAAGAAAAATAAAATGCTATTGCTACTAAACATTGAATATTCTTTAACGAATATGCGCTATAGGTATAGAATTATCATATCTTACGGCCGTTTTACAAATAGTTCTATTCAAATAGTAGCTTAAGCTATAATATAAGATATTCTGCGCTTTTAAACAATTAAAAACCTGTTATAAAATATTGTATTTAAATATTCCTAACATCTATTTTTTCCTTTGACTTACTGTATCATGTATCAATTAAATATATAGAAAATAATACTTCTAATGTGAATATATTTATCTGTTTGATCACTCGAAAGAATGTGTTGCAGACAGGACAAAAATAAGTGATTGTCATTAAAAATTATTCACGATCAAAAAAGTTAGCCATATATGTAGAATCCCATATGAAAATAATATACTAGAGTATTCACGGATTCATAAAAACCAATTTACCTTAACGTTTGAAATACTTTTTTTTTTCGACTATTTTCAACTTTTGGCACACCCTGTTACACCCACTCCTTGATCCCAGTTCCTTGCACTAGTTTGTGTAGGTCAACTGGGGAGAATGTAAGAATGTCCTCTGGTTCCAGTTTTGGTTGCCCTAGTATTTGTTGCCTCTTCCGATCTAGTGACTCGCAATGGCAAACTATGTGCTGTACAGTTTCTCTGTCTTGTCCGCATATTCTGCAGTCAAGGTCTCCTGTAATGGTTCTCAGATGGTTCCTGTTCATTTGAAGCAACTGTTTCGTAAGTCTTGGATCTGGATCCCCAATGAAGCTTTTGCTGTGGTATAATCCCTGTCTCTGTTGCTTCAGTGGATGTTGTGTTCACTCCTGATCCACAGCTTTATGTCATCTCGTACTGTGCACCTTGGTACTCCTAGTGCCGGTTCTGGATCAATGAATGTATTTTCTGAATCTTTTCTTGCAAGTTTATCGGCTCTTTCATTTTCTGCAATACCTTCGTGTTCTGGTACCCACTGCAGTATTACTTTGTTTACTTTTGCCAGGGCCTCCAGTTCCTCTTGACGTTCCCATACCAGTCTTGACGTTACCTTGTTGCATGTTACATAATAAATACTTCTTTTGCCGAAGGAAAATATCCAAGTAATCTAAAGAATGCACTTGTCATATCCCTGTTTAAAAAGGGGGACAAGAATGTCCTTGAAAATTATCGACCTATCAGCATTTTGTCATCTTTTTCAAAATTTTTTGAAAGAGTGTTTTATGATCGACTAGTTGGATATTTTGTCTCCAAAAACCTGTTTTCAAATTTCCAGCATGGGTTTCTGCAGGGGAAATCTGTGGAGACTGCTATATTTGAGTTTGTTAGTGGCATAATGGATTCTTTGGAGGAGGGGGATCTGGCAATGGGTCTGTTTCTCGACCTCTCCAAAGCGTTTGATTGCTTAAGCCTGTTGATTTGCTGAATAAGTTATCTAAATATGGTATTAGGGAATGTGCATTGTCATGGATAAAGAGTTACCTAAGGGAAAGAACCCAAAATGTAGTAATTAATACTGGCCAATCGTAATATAAATCTGATCCACTTTTTATTAAACTCGGGGTACCACAAGGCAGCATATTGGGTCCTTTACTTTTTATAATTTACCTAAATGATCTGCCAGATGCCTGTAGTAATCTTATTTCTTTGATTAATTACGCTGATGATACAAATATTATTATACGAGATAAAAACATAACTAATTTAATAAATAAATCGGCCGATCAATTTTTATCTATTAAAGAGTGGTTCCATGACAATGGTTTGATCCTGAATGCCGATAAGTCTCAGTGCATTATATTTCGAACACAACAGAACAAATCAAATTTTCCTGAAACTGTTGCTCTCGGTGAGAGTGATATAAGTGTTGGGAGCGAGAGTAAATTTTTAGGCGTGTATATTGGCTCATTTTTAAAGTGGCGTTATCATGTTGAAGATCTATGTAGAAGACTGTCTAAAACTTGCTATTTACTTAGAGTGACAACAAAGTACTTGGATTTCAATTCCTCTAAAGTGGTTTATTTTAGTAACTTTGTGTCGGTTTTGAGGTATGGTTTAATATTTTGGGGCCACCAGGTATTTAATCTAGAAAAGACCTTTGTGATTCAAAAACGGGCTCTCCGATTGATTGATTAAATTTGGACTATAAGCAATCGTATCGCGGAATGTTTAAAAAGCACAATTTCTTGACCGTTCCGGCAATATTTATATTTGACAGCTTAATGTTTATTAAGAAACATCCTCATAAGTTTTCTCACTTCAAAATTAACCATGCATACAGCACTAGACGTAAAAATATAGATTATAATTTTCCTGATTATAAACTAACCTTAAGGCTCTACCACGCGCAAATTTAGAGGATGAAAAACACCGTTTCGCTACTGCAGGATTCTGCAAAGGCTATTTGAGATATTTGTCGGGACAATTTAAAATTTAATAAAGGAATGTTTGTATTTCTAAGGTACAAAGCCCTTTTTTGAAAAAAATAAGAATATGTATAAGAAAATGCCCACTAAAGGTGCGTATTTTTAGGCCCTTTTCCAAGGTTAATATCGTAGCTAAGAATTTTTTTTTCAAAAAAATAGCGATGTACCTTAGAAGTTCCATGTCTTATCTTTAAGACTTCAAAAATTGAGACAAAACAATGTCGTAATAAGTCCGTTATCTTGCAGCGCGCAACTCATGTTTTAGGTAAATTTTGTTGTCATGTTATAGAAGTTGCCTATATACAGCTGAATTTATTCTCGGCTGACGTGAAACAATTTACATCCAGAGAGAATAATGATACACTGAAAAAAATTATACGTGGTCGAACAAGAAGTAATTTCGGGGGAAATTTTGGGCTAAATTTTATGTTCTTCTTTTTGGATTGTCAATGCCAATAACAGAATATCTAAGCGTCAATTTTAAAAAGACGCAACTAGTAGTTGTGCTATATACTCTGGGTTGCCATAAATGTTTCGGCTTAGACCGAGATGGTTTATAATGCGCCGGAAGGCAAAATGTTCAAGGCGCTTTCACCATTTTGTCAAAACGGGTGTTTGGGCTTTCAAAATTTCTTATTCATGTTAGGTAAGGATAAGAATTGAACGAAATGCAGTGGATTTGTTGATGTATTGCAATCAAAAATGGGCTATATTGAATTTTTTTTGTTTCGTTTTTTATCGAAATGGGCCATTGTCTTGATAGTGAACAAAATATACTAAGGTAAATAGCTTATTGGTATTAGAGGCCCAAACTGGGTCACCGGGAACTTATGACAAATCCCAGGATGTATGGTAACCCTGGTATATTAACTCTTAGATCTAAAATTAAAGTTTAATTTGTCTTGGTAAAGGGTGATAGGTGCAATAAAATAAAGCCATTTATGAAGGTTCTTAGTGAGTAAGGAAACCAACTGTTGCATAATGAATCTATTTCTATTCGATTGTTTTTATATTTTATGCTTATTATACAGGCTCTATATATTGTTTATATAGTGAGCTTCTGTCTAAACCTGTTAAAATATGAATTCATCTTAAAGGTGAAATGTGTTTATTATTTTATCCATGGTTTAACGATTTAAAAGTAGTTGTCAGGCACGAATTTGGCGTTGGTCACATGATATTTATCTGTCCATGTTATTGGCTCGCAGCTACAATTTGGTGCAGCGAGACTACTGTATAGTGACAATGCTTCTAAGAAGCTAGGTAGGTAATATATAAAAATTGGACAGTATGCCACGCAGAGTAATAAAATACAATTTTTTGTTAGGCATGGGCGTCCATAGAGAGGGCTGTTGCTCTTGCCCAAGGGGGAGCGGGGGGGGGGGGGGGGGGTAGATATACTTTTTTACTAACTTTTGTTAGGGGGAGCTTATGAAACGACTGCGACATTTTTTTTTGTAGGAATCACTTTTGATAGAAGTTCTTGAAAACGCAAAGTTTTGTTTTTTTTGTAGCCACTTTTGAACGGTGGAGAAAGTGTAGAAAAGGCTGCGAAGTATTTTATTTTATAGAAGTCACTCTTGAGAACTTACACGTTTTTTTGGCTACCCCCCTATCAGTTTATGTTTATAAAAAACATTAATACCGTGATTTTGTATCGGATTGGCGCGACGATACGGTACTACCTCCTGTTGTTTCTGTGTTACTAAAAAAAGTCTAGGTGCTTACTTTTTCCTCTTTTGAGGGTGCAGCGCAACTAATCGTCAAAAACATACCACTTTAAAAAAAAATAATTATAATGGCACGGAACGCGACGGACAAAATACTGCGCGAGTTAGTAACCACAGTCAACAAATCCTGGAACCAGCGGGACTTATCTTTTGTTTTTTAAATAAACACGGTAAAAAATTTGTAATATAAGAAAATTTTGATTGAAAAACTATTGACCTTACGAAGTATTTGATAACCAATGCTGAAAACCTTTAGTTTCAGGGTAGGCCTGTGCCTCCCAATTTTGAAAATTTGACAGTATATGCTAATGCTGATGGGGGCGATCGGGCCAAAATATTTTTATAATGGTGGCACTTCCCGTTATACCGGAAGTAAGTGTCAACTTGCTTATTTTAAATAGAATACTCTATATATTACTACATTTTTGCATTCTACGCAAGAATTTAGGCATATCTTGTATACCATGTCCTATACCTATGTCTAAGCGTTTTAGATATTTTTAATAGATTTTTTATAATATTTTAATAACTATTAATACAGGGTGTTTAAACAATACGATTAAAAATTAAATTGAAAAACTGCAAAAAGACTAGTTTTTCAAATGGAAATACACAAATTTTATAATTATTCCTTATTTAGCATTAAAAATAAGGGTAAGTTTGTATATCCCAAAAAAATTTAGTTTTAGAAACATTGCCAATTTAATATTTTTATATGGCGATTTTGCTGCAGATTTTAAGTTTAGTTACTTTTAGTTGGCTATAACGGCGTTGAAAAACAATCAAATGCGAGAAAAATTTATGAAACTGTCACTTACCATTTAAACATCATTAATTATCATGTATGTGCGCTTAAATTGTACAAACGAAGATTATTTAAATTTATTTATTATTTATGGAGAATGTGTTAAAGTTATATTAAGAACATGGGACACATTTGCCAATCGATATCTTCAAAACAGAAGCCATCACAATGTGCTTATTAATAATATTCAAATGGTAAAATTAGATTTTGCTGTTTTTCAACGCCGTCATAGACAACTAAGAGTCACTGAACTAAAAATCTGCAGCAAAATTGCCATATAAAAATATTAAATTAGCAATATTTCGAAAACTAAACATTTTTGGAATATAC
Organism: Polydrusus cervinus; assembly: GCA_935413205.1. Lineage (NCBI taxonomy): Eukaryota > Metazoa > Arthropoda > Insecta > Coleoptera > Curculionidae > Polydrusus > Polydrusus cervinus. Next base: position 3,474,585 of record OW284514.1, read on the forward strand.
AAACTTACCCTTTTTAATGCTTAACTAAAAGTAATTATAAAATTTAGACTTTTTGCAGTTTTTTCAATCTTATTGTTTAAACACCCTGAATTAATAGTTATCAAAATATTATAAAAAATCTAATAAAGCAGGTCCTTTATAACAAGGAATCCCGCTTAAATTAAATAAATATAAGGCTTCTTTATAGAAAAAATTGATAATTATTTTAAGGCTTGCCAACGTCATTCTTAACAGAAAAATTCAAATATGTCAAAAACGCTTCGATATTTATAGGTATAGGTATACAGGGTGGGGACTTTAACTGAAATAAATTCGATTTTATTAAACCTGCTGAAGCTGCGCCTACAAAATTTAGTATGTGGGGGTTTTGGAGCATGCGGAATTGGATTATGAAGTCGGCGCAGTTGCCAGATTTCTCAGCTTTGCGCTACACGTAGTAATTTTGTTATTTTAAATGGAATGCACTATTTATTTTTATTGCAGTGAATTGGTAGTATCAAATTTAGTAAGATCTCAAATTTACAAAATTCTATCTTCACTAGTTTCTGAGCTATGGCAACACTGTAGTTCGCTTAAAAAGTACCGGGACGCTTGTCTACCTCCATAGTTACTAAGTTATTGACAAGCTTCAAGAAAAGTTCTTGTCTTTTCAAAATGGCCAATTTAATTTAAACTTTAAAAATAGAAATTCTCATGATACTTTTTAATGGAACTACAGTGTTGCCAGAGCTCAGCAATTAGTGAAGATAGAATTTTGTAAATTTGGCATCTTATTAAATTGGACACGCCCAATGCACTGCAATAAAAATAAATTGGGCATTCCATTTAAAATATTAAAATTACTACGTGTAGCGCAAAGCTGAGAAATCTGGCAACTGCGCCGACATCATAATTCAATTCCGCATGCTTCAAAACCCCACATACCAAATTTTGTAGGCGTAACTTCAGCAGTTTTAATAATATCGAATTTATTCCAATTAAAGTCCCCACCCTGTACAAAATCTGCCTAGAATCTTACGTAGAATGCAAAAATGTAATAATATATAGGATGTTCTATTTAAAATAAACACGCTGACACTAGGGTTGCCAACCCTCCCGATTTAGTCGGGATGCTCCCGCTTTTTTACTTAACCTCCCGCCTCCCACGCACTTAAACAAAACTCCCGCTTTTTTCCAATAACACGACGGACGCCTAATAACTGTACAGCTGCCTTAGAGAGGGGCGACCTTTTTTTTTTAGAAAGCACGTTTGATGATAGGAGGAAGAAATATAAAAGGCACGCCACAGCGTAAGGACAACGGGGTATCGACTTTTTTTTTAGAAATCATCAATATAATTATTTTAAGCACCTCAAAAAAAACTTGTCCTCTAGGCACTATCCACCTCCCGCTTTTCAATTTTTAAAACCTGACTACCCTAGCTGACACTAACTTTCGGTATAACCGGAAGTACCACCATTATGAAATTTTTTTAGTCCGGTCGTCCCCATCAGCATTACCACGATGGCAAATTTTGAAAATTTTCCTATGTATAGTTTTCCATATATAGTTCGAAGCGGTTCCCGGTGGAACACGAACACCCTGTTTGCAGGTGCTTTTATACCTATTCCTATTATTAATTAACACCTCAAACTTTCTGCTCTACCTAACTTTATTTTTTGTAAATATTCTATAGCTTTAATAATAAAATAAGACAAAATTTAAAAGATATATCCGTATAACGATTAGATACATTATTTTAACTAATACAATAACAAGTAAAATACTTATTTTCCTCAAAACAAATTTCTCATCTTCGAAATAAAATCAACCGAAACTCATTAGCATAAGAAAGAACCTGCCGCCTCGTCTCGTGGTTTCAGTGTGTGTCGATGTTTACGGAATATTTTTCACCACGTCACAAGCTCGCTAGTATGCCCACTTCGGGTGAGACTCTCTTGCAAATAAATTTCTTGCTGCACAAAGTTCCGCCTTAAGTGAGAAAAATTGTACATATTCTGCCATTACGTTCTATAATGCATTACCTAACAACATAAAGAGTCTCGAAAGATTGGATATATTTAAACGAACTTTGCACAGTTATTTGTGCAACATAGAGGCCTATAACATAACTGAGTTTTTAACTAAATAGTATGTGTCTTTTATAGTGTTATTTTATTTCTTTGTTATTTGACGTATTTCAAACTTTGTGATTGTACAAACCTGTTTTGAAATAAATGCTTCTTATCTTATCTTATCTTATCTTATTAACGATTTAAAGGTTGCTTGATTGTCAGAATATATATGGATCCGCTTATTGAGGTAAGCCCTCCTATTGGTTTCGTACGCATATTGCAATATGGCGTAGATTTTTGCTGGTTAGTTAATTGTGATTACAAATTTTTATACAACCTGTATAAAAATAATCCTTGCTTAGATTGTGGAAAAAAAATAATAGATACCTTTCTTTGCTAATAAGGACAATGCCTGTACAATAGGAGATTCAAAACAGATTGTAAATAAGAATCCAACTATTACCATTATAAATAGGTCACTAAAAGCTGCATATAGCTAAAAAACATATAATTTTTAAGTTTAATTATAAAAAAATAATGTTATGTTTGTCTAATAATAAAATAAGTAAAATACATTTTTTCTACTCCCACATGGAAATTTGCTGTTTCCATTACACTTAAGTGGCGAGTAAAGTCCATCCTAGATAGGTAATGAAACTGACCAATCACAGTAGTCAATTACAGAGAAGCCTTTGTTGTTTATAGAAGTACTAACCAATCACAGTATATTATTTTTACTGAGGCTCCGCCTTCTTTTTTAAGACATTAAATTATATAATTTAAATGCATATGCTACAATTTGTTATTAATTTGTTCAATATAATAAAATCTAGACGCATTTATAATAGATTTATCAATAATGCAACCTGATGAATGTGCATAGAAAATTAATTTCATGTAGCATCATTTATCAGTTGGTTTTTCGATAACTAACTAAACGCTTCAATAGTCCAGACGTTAGAGCGTTAGACTATGAAACCAAGGGTCGTGAGTTCGAGCCTGGCAACCTACAAACTTTTTTTTACATTTTTTAGCATAAGGTCGTAGAAAAAATATACTGTTCAACTCAAGTGGATTGTCCATATTGCCCTCGGAATTTACTTCCTAGTGCGATATGGATATCATATCCACTCTTGTTGTACAAACTACTATTTAACAATACAGCATTATAATTTTATAACTTTTAAAAACGTTGAACAAAAATGGGGCTTAGCTTTTTTTAAATTTAACACCACCGAAGAATCTCTGTGATATTTGATGTATCAAGGGACTTTAATATACCAGGCAAAAAAAATTTTTAAAGAAAAATGTTAGGCATAATGACAATTTAAAAAAAAATCAAACTCCAACTCGGTAACACTATCGTCTTCATTCTTATAAATTAGTTTTAATTTAAAATTAATGCTGATTAGTAATAGCCGAGTGCAACTAAAAAATTCAAAAACCTTAAATCAATTTCGAAAAGGATGTGTTAAAACAAAACACACAGACGCTAAAATAATGGGTTCCACAGGTAGAAAGTGACAGCTGTTTCATCCATATTAGGACTTATCTATAAGCCAAAACCAGTAAGCACTGCAGAAACAGCGAAAATGTATTCGTGTTTTATAAAAATCTTACCGCGTCAAAATCTGAAAAATATCCTGGCATCTTGGCTGCCCCACTCATCATATATTGCATGACCATGTGTAGTAAATACATTCCATAGCTTATTTTTCCCAAAACACGAAAAATGTGTAAAGATAAAACGTAATTAATAGGACCTGAAATTAAAAAAAAATTTTGGTAGCCTTCTCATGAACCTGAAGTAGGAGCAGGGGAAGGGCAGGGAGCGGCAATTATCCTCCCCCTGTCTCACCAAATAACTATTATTAACATTTCGTACTAGAAGTTATTTTTGGAAGGGTTATGGAACATGGCGGCGCCCTTTTTTTTAGGAGGCATTTTTGGAACCCTTTTGTTTTCTCCCCTTCCCTCTCTCTCGATTTTTCAAAGAAATCTTTTTGCACTTTTCCCAAAGTGTGTCTGTGAACGCCTATAAGTCTACTTACCAATGTTAGGTAATTAATTTTTGTGATAATAATTATTTTTAGTCATTGATAAATATGGGAAAGAGATTTTTCACTCCCTAATAACAAAACAGCAGCTTTCACGGGTTTTGATTTTAACGCATGATTACGTAAACATATACTAGGTATACGTTTAAACATTTTTTTAACATATGCATTCATTATTTTCTAAGTGATAAGATTAAATGAAAAAAATAAAATATACATAATATAATATATTGTTGGGTTAATAGACAACAGGTTATTATTTGCCGTTCTGCCCTTCTTTCGAATTAGGCTTTTTTCCTCTTCGTTCGCTGCCAGGGCCATTCCCGAGGGGACCTTCAGTTTACCGTGGGCTCCGAACCACGATCCTCAGTCATGCGACACCCCCCAAGGGCTATCAACCCTTGGTTTTTTGCCATTGCATGACCTACCGATTAGGGAGTGTTTACCTTTTTTCGTACCCCATGAGATGTCCGATCTCATTCGGCCTGGTTACCGGCGTGAATGGGGTGGATTGGGAGATGATAACTTTTACACTCTTCCCTGCATTCTTAAATCCACTAAATTTCGGACATGTTTTTTTTTTGTACGTATGCCCACTCCGGGAATCGAACCCGGGTCGCCGCGGACGAATGCCAGTAGCTCTACCTCTAAGCCACAACCGCGGTTTAAACAGGTTATTATTATTTAACAACTTGTTCAGAGTTATAGATTTAATTGCAATTATTCTATTTGCATATTTTTGAATCCCATCATAGAAGGATATTCGAAGAATTCGTCCATTTTTTACTTAATACGTTTCTGTGACAAATGGATAGAGCAAATTAGGATTGCCAATAAAAATAATTAGAAGACAAGAAATAAAAATAACAATTTTCTGTCTAGACACAGTATTTGTGATTTGGGAGAATTAAGTGAAATAGAAAAACATTGTTGGCTGCTGACAGGCGCTGAGAGTAAAGCATTATAATTAGCTGTTCACTCTGTAAACGATGCATTCTCATCTGACCCTGCCGTATTTTAAATTGTTGCACTTTTAAATTGTGCAATTCAAAATTTCATATCTTTGTATTTGCTACCAGAGAAACTTGTTAAAATATCTTTCTTTTATTAGAAACACAATTAAATTCTGTTTACTGGTAATAATAGTCAAACAAAAAAAGATGTAGCAGAATGACGTCAACATTTCTATAATACACATATTGATATAAACTTTATCGCTCTGTATCATAGGTATAAAGTATAATTACTACCTACACGTGCTATCTTTTGTAACATTAAGAATATTAAGCAGATTTTGAGTTAAATAAATACTGAATAAGCTCACAATTCAGAATTTTCTCTTACGCATTTCACATGGAAATGAAATTGGATTCTTCGATAAAATTTATTCTTGATCTTTTCAATTTTTATAAAAGGAATATCCCAAACGCCTGCCTAAAAGGAATGCAAAGAAAAAAGTACTTTCGAGTTCGGAATTACTTTTAAACATTTTTTGCAGGATAATCTGCTCTTTTCGGGGAATTAGGTGAATTAAAGAGAAATACAGGATGTGTATTTTAAAAATTTGTATATAAAAAAATATATTGAAGAATTAACCACGCAATTCTTTTATTTGCCAGTCGTAAGACTTAGTATATTGTTATCTTTGTTTCGATAACTTAAATTGACAAATACATTTTAGAAATAGGACCACAATCAGGATCAACTGCTGTCATTGCTGGGAATTGTGGTGACGTTGTAAGTGGTTTCGCGTGTCTTTATTAGATAGCGTATTTTGTTTAATTATTTTCTTATTAAATACTGAAACAGTAGAACATTCTATTTTTTCTTGCTCTAAACCAGTGTTTCCCAAAGTGGGCGATAACGTCCCCTTGTGGGCGCTGCAGGCCTAAAGGGGGCGGTAAGAGACAAAGAAAAAAAAAGGGGGGGGGGTTGTGTAGAGGCGTGGAGGGCGATTTGTAATTTCATCTAGCTAGGAGGACTCTTAGACACCGACTGAGCTCTCGACTACAACTTGTGAACATCAACTAATATTAATTAAGAGATTGCTCAAACTAGGTTCTATATTTCTCTCCGCGTAGTTCATATATCTGTCCTGTTTTATTGAATAAATAAAATAAAAATCGGTCGCTCCGTTTCGAAATGAAAATAGATACAAACAAACAAAGAGAAAGGCAACAGACACTTTTTCGCATTTTAATTGTTATTAGTATTCCTAGATAGGTAATTTTCGTAGATAATAGACAGCGGGCAATCTTGTTTTAACAAGTTTTTGTTAAATAACCCGATTTGTGCATTCCTGTATAAATGCGACTGTTCTTGAGTAAATTGGAACCTGATATCAACAAACTTATTTAACAGCATCAGATTCATCCTTCACATTAATTTTTATATAAGAATCGATTATGTTTGTTTTATTTTGAATAACAGATACTCTGCCTGAATACTATAAAGTTGCGTTTCAATAATCATTCTCATTGGCAGGTGTAGTCCGTAAGAGTTAACTTAAAATCTGAGCGCCGTTGTGTACTACCTACTGCGCTCAGGTCTAAAGTTACTTGCGGGTTATAGTAAAAGTCTCGTTTAGAATGAATGTTTAGTCTCTAATATAGCTCACAATAATTAATTAATTTGAAGTTATAGTGGTTTTTAAGTAGGTGAAAAAATGGGGGCGCTAAAAAATAATTTATTCTCAAAGTGGGCAGTAGACAAAATAAGTTTGGAAATCCCTGCTCTAAACGATAACGCCAAAATCAAAATTTAGGGAAAAATCCATTATGAAACCAAACAAAAACTCGATCTGAGCAACAGACAATAGAATTGTACCTCCATATCCGTTAATACATGCCCATACCATCCACACGATGCCGATCGTCCACGAAGTTCTGGATATTGCCAGGAAAATAGACGATTCAATCCTGTTATAATCATGTTCTTCCAAGAAGAAAACATGACAACCTGCAAATATGAAATTGGGTAGTACTTAAAAAAATTAATACAGATACTAAATATACATATTGGTTAAAAAAAATGAGTATCAAAACAAATCGTTTATGAGATTAAAAATTAAATGTATTTGATTAATGACAGAAGGACATTGACCATTAGTGATTATAATCAACCTACCCACTAACGATGCCAACATAGTTGCTATACAAACAATCCATCCCATAACGGCAACACTGTTGCCCAATATTATATGGGTGTTCTTAGTTTTATGGACCATATATCCAAAGCCTAGGCCTATTATATAGGTGGCAGCCCTCGTATGGGGTGTGATGTAGTGATATTGAAAATAATGCGTAGAAAACAGTTGGTTCCTAAAACAATAAAATATAGAAAGATGTAATTTGTAAGCATTTTTATTTTCTGTTTTGTTCAGAGAATCATAACTTCTATATAGTTCTAACGTGTGATACTAAATTCTTTATACATATTATTTTTTTCTAAAAAATAAAAATTTCAAGATTTTTCAGTTAATGAAAATTTGTTTTAAAAAATACCTAATTTATAGAAATATTTTTAAACCCATAGGAAATTATGAATCGTGAGACTTTTTTTTGTTTAAGGAATACAATATTGAAACTTCTTTTACCCTGAAAAATATTTTCTTAAATATACATACAGGGTGTTACAAATTTGACGGTCACATTGTGATCTCGTAAATGCTATCTGATAAATAAAATAAATAGAGGCAAAGTTACACAAATTCCTTGTATTTCCGAATATTGGCCTTCCTTGTTTTGTGGCTTCGACATTTTGGCGTTTGACATCATTACATAGTAAGCTTTTGAACTATTATAAGAACACCTTTAAAACAAATTTGATGATAGCCTACAGAAAACGTTGAACTTAAAACATTTTGGCACACTAACTTTATAGGAAATATATTAAATAATTTATGATGAGCCATGATATGGCGAAACGCCTCTAGGGATGGATCTGACGAAATGAAAGGAAATTATGTTAATTTAGAACTTGTTATGTGTTACCTTTTTAAATAACGACATAAAAAGAAATATAAATGACATTTTTCGCTCTTTTGCAAATATGGTGAGCGTTGAATTTGTAACACCCTGTATACAATATTTCCTCTTACGTTACAGGCACTCCACCATTATATCTATTAATCCAGGCCAAGTAAAAACTGACAGCTACAGACAAAACATAGGCTACCACAAAATTGATATATCCAATCCCATTTTGCTTAAGCAGCGGCACTAAGATAATGGGGGAAAAAAAGTAGTACTGCATGTCGCATGTCAAATACCAAGCTTGTGTCATACACTGAAAATAGTATCGATGTTAATTTCTTATAGTATCAGAAGTCAAAATACTATCAGCACTCTGTATAATTTTAAATGCTAGATACAAATGTGGACATTTTTTTTTCTCCAATTTTAGAAGTAATATAAGACCGACCTAATCCTCCTTTAAGTTGTGTTTTTTGTAACTGATGCGCCCTCAGAAGCCTCTAAGAGTTACTTAAAGGTTTTGATTTTAAATGTTATCCCTTGTTAAAGGAACTGACAGATTATAACCGGGCGTAGGTAGACCTTGATTAAAGGATTAAAGTGGAATTGCGTGTTTGTGGTGAGAAGTGAGACAGTCTCCGCTAGACAAATCAATTAGGATATATCCTGATTTAATACAAATGGAACTATACTGGATGTGGTAAACGTGATTAAGAACCGTCCAGACCAGCGTGAAACGCGGCATGTCCTGGCTTATCTAATTGAAAATTTAATATAAAAATTTTACAAAGGGGTTCACAAGAACTTTGGCGGATGATAACTTATTTTTTGGCAAAAAAAATTGAAAGTTTATTTTAAAGTTTCAATTATATAGGTTCATAATTACATCACCCGCCATGCAGAACATAAGAGTAAAAATATTACGGATATTCATGTTAATTTCTTATTTTCCATTGAAATTACAAACGATGCCCCGATATTATCTTAAAAATGTCCTCTGACGATGCGCCACTTAATTCTCGTGAAATTCCTTTTTGTAATATTTTATTTATAAAAAAATACATTGTATTGTCATCGCCAGATACAGGTAAAATATGCGCGATGTGGTGGAAATGCACTATTTGTTCGTGATGGTTTATCGACTACTGTTTGCTCTTAAAACTTATTACCTACAAAATACATACTAATGTATATTATGTAGAAGTTCATGTGATACCGACACTTTATATATAATCATATTTTGAAAACTAAGGCAAAAATAGTAGTTTGTGGATATGATGTCCATATCGCACGAGGAAGTAATTTGAGCACGACGCCGTAGGCGTACCGACCTGCGGGGGAAGCTATGCTAACTGCAATCATTTAAATTACTGTAACTTCTCAACGGACTTATCCGATTTGATTTATTTTATTTAGGCTTGTTTATTTAATTAATAAGAAAAATGCGCATCATATTCCGTGAAGTAATGACAGGTCATTAGCATTTATACAATATGTATATCATATAACACCAAATTATACTATTTTGGGTGTTTCCTGTAAATCTTACCACTCTTTAATCTATTATGACATTTTACAAAACAATTTTAAAGTTTTATAAAATTATTGCTTACCAGTGGGTAGGGATGTACATAATTTTGTATATGCAAAATGGTAGCCCACCAATATTCTTGACAAGGCTTCTGTATAACTTCTAACATGTCGTTCCAAAGAGGCCCAGATCCCAAATGATGCATTAATGTAGAATACCTAGAAATAATTAATTCTAGTTGATCCTAAGGCTTTCTATGCCAAATTTCGAACCTTTAAATTAAAGTTATATTAAATATGTTTACCCTATAACATCACAATCTACAAAAATACGAGTATTAAATTATATATAAATCATATATTTATCGTTTGCAAATAAGCAGAAAACTCTTTGATAGATACATACATACATATAAATAGATACTACCTATTTTCACTTAAAGTCCATAATAATACTTTGAGCTATGTAACTGAGTTAACCATTCCTCCTCTTAAACTAATAAATGCTATTTTACAGAGGCGGATGTAAAAATTTTTCTCAGAAGGGAGTGGAATAAAAAAAATTATATACAGGGTGGCCTGATCTCAACCCAGGATATTTTTTTTTTATTAGAACACCCTATAGAATATATTATTTTTAATTCCCTATAAAATTCCACGTACATTTTGTATAATATGTCATCTATTTAAATTTAATTATGTTTGAGATATTGGCGTTTAAAATATGACATTGTAGCATTGGGTATGCCCTGACTCTTTGAGATATTCTGTATTATTTAAAATAATTTAAATTGTAGATCTAAAGCCTCCTTACAAACTCTGTTTTTAAAAAATACGAATTATTTGAGTACTTTCAGATGCTACGAACAACCCTATATTTATATGTTCAATAAAAAACAAGCAACATTAAAGTGAAATCATATAAATTTAAGAAACAAATTAAAACTAGTGCTAATTTCTTCAAAAATTAAAAAACCAACAAAAACAAAATGTTCTCGGGTGTAAGTATTCCGGATAAGAATTCACTCTACAGGAATCTCTTTAATTTCTTTCTGACTCCATTCGAAGAAATATGTCAATATAGATTTTACATTCTCATTGCCATTTTTTCTCCTCTACACATAGGCGTAGTTAGACGGTCAACACTGGGGGTGCTGAAGTAAAAATAGGTTAGTTCTAAAATTAGCCTATGGCCTATACCATTGTGAATGTAAATTTTTTTGGGGGTGCTAATTTAGATTTTGGAGGTGCTTAGCACCCCCAAGTACCCCCCTAACTACGCCTATGCCTCTACAAGTTATTTAGAAAAACGAGAGCCGGATCCTCCTCTACTATTTCACAATGATATATCTCCGAATTGATCATTTGAGTGTAAATATTAGCAGCAAATAGCTGTCAGCACCAAAACTAATACTCAAAAGGAAGTTATTAACGAAGTACAAAGCCACCTATCGAAAACGTACTTTAGGCATCAGCATCACCGATTTTAACAACTTAATGACTGTAAATTCAGTTTTGTTTATAATATTTCCTTGAGGCAGCCTAAGTACACTATGAAATATACCGGACTTTATAATAATGCTATTAAATTAAATAACTGTAATACTCTATTTATTGTTAAAAAAACTATCGGTTTTATATTTCAAGAAATAAAAATTGACACGTACTTACTATATCAAAAGGTCACAATACCTTAAAAACCAAATAACCGTATATTTTTTCCATTTATAAAGGATATATTGGAAATTGGTATTCTGGAAAAACAATATGTTTATAATGTAGAAACCGTATCCTCTCGGATAGATTGAATAAAAGCATTTTCAAACCAAATCCTCTTAAACGTATTGAGCGAATCTATAAGATATTTTAAAATGATCTTTTTAAGTTTGACACGTCAAACATTTTTAGTGAGTGTAAGTAAACTGGGCCGGATTTATCAATAGTTTGAGAAGGCTTCCAACTACGGCAGCAAAATTTTGAAGGGCGGTAAAATTTCAAACTAAACTGCTGGACAATTGCTTTCGAGCAAGAAAAATTTCGCCTAAATTTAATAGTTAATATTTTCTGAACCAGATATGATATCGACCTACGGTTTTAAATGGCTGATAGATTCATCCCTTGGGAAACAATTGTGGATGTTGGATTTTCTTTAACTGATAGAAAATTTTATATACAGGGTGTTAAAGAAGACGATGATTTTTGCTCCAAATTTAATGGCGTGTAACTTTTACAATAATATTTTTAAATTTTATCACTCTACGTCAATTGAATCAATGGTTCATAGCAAAGAAAGTAATTTGTCAAATTTTTGATATCTGCTATATTTTAAGAAATACCGATTTTTTTGGAAAACCTTGCTTTATTTTAACTTATTGGTGGCTAGATCTCACTGTGCGTTGTATCGTGCAAACTTTGCGAGTTATTCTTATACCTTATGAAAAGCTTGATTATGTTCAGTAGCAATAGTTGTATCTAAATGTTATGATGTACAGTGGCGTACTTATAAACACCTATATGTCTATGGTATAGTGTTAGAAAGTTAGATATTAATAAATACATTTTTTCCAAAATTTAAATAAAAAAATTTATCCTTGTTAAAATTTTATAAACACACTATATAATATACCTGTAGTGCGATATGAAAAACTAAAAAATAAAAAAAAAATGACCTAATCTAAGGGTGAGTACTTTCCAATATAAAACAATCGTGAAAAATTGTGTGATACTCATAAACCATAGACATATAGGTGTTTATAAGTACGCCACTGCACATCATAACATTTAGGTACAACTATTGTTACTGAACATAATCAAGCTTTTCATAAGGTATAATAATCACTCGCAAAGTTTGCACGATACAACGCACAGTGAGATCTAGCCACCAATAAGTTAAAATAAAGCAAGGTTTTCCAAAAAAATCGGTATTTCTTAAAATATAGCAGATATCAAAAATTTGACAAATTACTTTCTTTGCTATGAACCATTGATTCAATTGGCGTAGAGTGATAAAATTTAAAAATATTATTGTGAAAGTTACACGCCATTAAAATTGAAGCAAAAATCATCGTCTTCTTTAACACCCTGTATATAAAATTTTCTGACAGTTAAAGAAAATCCAACATTGACAATTGTTTTTCAAGGGATGAATTTACCAACCATTTAAAACTGTAAGTCGATATCATATCTGGTTCAGAAAATATTAACTGTTAAATTTAGGCGAAATTTTTCTTGCTCGAAAGCAATTGTAATTTTATTGCAATAAATGCAATTGTGAATTAAAACAGCTAGGCGGTAATTTTTTTTTTAGAAGTCAGTTTGGAACCAGGGGAAAGTTTACTTTCACATGGGAGAACTCACCACGTTTTTCAAATGGTGGCAATGTAAATTTACCAAAATGGTAAATCCTGCCCTGAGTGTAAAACAAATTTAAATTGGGCTCTGCCGATCTTTACAGACAATCTGACTGAGTGTTGTCTCCGACGAAATCTTTTAATCACCCTAAAATAAGTGATGCTTCTTTTCCCTCAATTTTTATTAAATTTTTACATCAAAAATACATTTATACGTTACATTAATTCTTATTTTTTCTTAGCCCATAACTCACGAATACCATAAAAGCAACATAAATTTTCATTCATAAAAATATTTATTGTCTCACATTTATTATATTTTGTGTTATAGAGGGCTTCGTCTCTGTTATTAGTGTATTTTTGGGTCGTTTTTATGGTAATAACTTCTTGAATCAACTTTATTACCACGGAGGCAACTAGCGTCAGATTACTGTTGTTATGCTTGTACTTATATTGAGAAAAAATCAGACAAATAAAAACGATATAAAAAATCTTGAATGATAAAAGAATTTTGAACTCTGATTATCTTTTGACATCACAACGTTTTAACTGGTTAATATCTTCCGTCATCTTCAGGCTAATGCTAAATACATTACAGCTGTAGACTAGGACAGGCTCGAGAGATACTTTAAGAAGCAACCTTACGAAGACGAAACCAACAAGTAAAAAAGATAGAAAAAACTGTATCTACCAGATTTCCTGTAAATGTGGCCAATCTTATATTGGGGAGACACTAAGACTACTCGATATAATGATCACAGAACATAGGAACCGTTTTAATTTTATAAATTCTATAAAAAATGCTAATTTATATAATTATGATTATAAAATTACATACCATAATACTACTATTGCAAGTGGCGGTGTAATTCTCATATATCGATAAAAGTAAAACATGAACCAGTTAATTTTTCCCTTGGCACTTTGTTCGAAGAAACCAATGCTTACCAGCATACCACTAACCATGAAAAACGTATCTACACACAGGGTTCCTCCTGTTATTGCCGTGCTTCTGTAGAAAAGAATCCACTTAAAAAAAAATAAAATCTTTAGCAAGTTTATTTTCAATTTTTTTTTGTGATTAAGGTGGTGATAATAATTATTTAAAAAATTAAAAAGGCCACGTTAGTATAGAAATGAATATTATTTCGATAATCAAAGTGGTAGAGTGATGTTTTAATTAGTATAAAGTTGCTATTCATTTTTGGTTTTAACCGAAGTGGTTCGAAAAAGTGGTACTTTTAAACATTGTGGTGCAAGACTCTGGCATCATGTTAATCTTATGGGACATTGATTCTTCTACTAACATACATTTTTAAAGCAGATTTACCGTGCTTTAACATATAAATTTGTTTTCGAAGTTCTAAAAATCTTTAACTCTGTATAAGTTCCTGTATAATTTTAAAACGAGAAACTTAATACATTTTAAACGCCCCGCTCACTAATAATTTTAATTAAATCTCATATAATAGGTTCAGTCTAAACTACCATATCTCCCCACAAGACACAATCTGAAGTTATTCTAATTAGAATAATTTTGAGGAAAATATTCCGAACCCTCCCTGGCATTCATTTGAGACGACACGACACCGGCATCTTTGTACCTTTATTTTAAGTTTCTTTGTGCAGTATCTTTAGAGGAGAATTTTTAACTTATTTTACAACAGTTTATAATTAAAGATACATATAATGCTATTTATACAGGGTGAATCAACGATAGTTCATTTTCTCCTTTATCTTAAAAATTAGATACAAATTTGAAATACAAAAGTTGTAGAGATCACTGAGGTGCACATTTTAAAATTATACTGGAGTATACGGGATGGCCCAAAAAACGTGGCGAATATAACTTAGGTTTTTTAATTGGAATATCCTATACAGGGTGATTCACGTTGAGTGGCCTATTAGAAGATCTCGAAAACGAGTAAACTTATCTTTCTAAAAATTTGATAGCAGGCATAATTGGCTTTGAGCGTTTAAAACATTATATTTTGACGTTTTTATTACTTCCGGTTATACCGGAAGCTAATGCTAACTTTGCTATTTTAAATAAAACGCCCTGTATATTTAAGCATTTTGGATTACCTTACTAAAATCTAAATAACTTTTGTTATTAATAATCTATTCCTATCTCTAACCGTTTTTGAGATATGAATTATAAAAGGATTTTTTTGTGTAAAAACGCTTCGAGAAGAAAGTTTAGTAACTCTGAAACTAATAAAGGTAAACATTTAAAACTTTGTAAGCTTTCAAGTAATACATAGATCTTTAGTTTAAATTACTTAGGTTTCACATTTTTTATACAGGGAGTTCTTAAAATTGTGCCAATGTTTCCATTTAAATAAATGTGCATAAGTCAATTTTTGCAAATGAAAAACCATATTTTTTAGCTTACTAACGTGTAAAGAGGCAAGGGCCTGTCGACATATTAAGCACCGGTTCCCGCATATCACCGAAGTCAAGCGGTGTCGAGCGCGGTTAGTACTTGGGCGGGTGACCGCTTGGGAACACGGCGTGCTCTTGCCTCAGGGAAGAGTGTAAAATGAATCGACACCTAGCCATCCTATTCACGCCGGATAGGCCGAATGAGATCGGATATCTCGTAGGATGAAGGTGCCGTTTCACACTCCCCAGTCGGTAGATCACATTTGTGGTCAATGACCGGTTCAAGATGGCCTACGTAGTCGGCGAACCGTAAAAAAAAAAAAAAAAAAAAAAAAAAAAAACGTGTAAAGAATTAAATTTCCTATCTAAATGCCTAATATGTTACAACCCACATTTTTAGTCGTTTTGGAATTATGAGCAATTTAATTAAAAAATCTTAAAATTTCTGTTTGTTTAATGCGACATTTTGTTTTGAAAAGAAGGCTTCGACTAGGATTATTGTTTGACTGTGATCTTTGTTGCCAATTTGTAAAGTTGGCTTTGACCAAAATGATTTTAAAACACAAATCCCAGTCGAAGCCTTCTTTTCAAAAGAAATGTCGCATTAACACAAACAGAAATTTTAAGATTTTTTAATTAAATCGCTCCTAATTCCAAAACGACTAAAAATGTGGATTGTAACATATTAGGCATTTAGATAGGAAATTTAATTCTCTACACGCTATTAAGCTAAAAAATATGGTATTTCATTTGCAAAAATAAACTTATGCACATTTATTTAAATAGAAACATTGGCACAATTTTAAGAAGTCCCTGTATAAAAAAATGTTAAACCTAAGTAATTTAAACTAAAGATCTATGGTATTACTTGAAAGCTTACAACATTTTAAATGTTTACCTTTATTAGTTTCAGAGTTACTTACTAAACTTTCTTCTCGAAGCGTTTTTACACAAGAAAATCCTTTTATAATTCATATCTCAAAAAAGGTTAGAGATAGGAATAGATTAATATTAACAAAAGTTATTTAAACTTTAATAGGGTAATTAAAAATGCTAAAATATACAGGGTGTTCCATTTAAAATATCAAAGATGGCATTAACTTCCGGTGTAACCGGAAGTAATAAACACGTCAAAATATAATGTTTTAAAAGCTTAAAGCCAATTATGCCTGCTATCAAATTTTTAGAAAAGTAAGTTTACTCGTTTCCGAGATCTTCTAATAGGCCACTCAACGTGAATCACCCTGTATATTGTATAGTTTTCTAATTCTCCGCTAAATTCTACGCCTATTTTGTATAAAATCCGATAGATATTTCCATGGCAGGTGTTCGACTGACATTGCCCACTTGATTCCACCTAGAGCAATGCAAAACAGAAATACACGGCAAACCACTGCCGCTCATCCATATGTTGTTCAGCTTAGTACTCCTCGAACTTCATTGTTCAAGAATTCCTTCATCTGGAGAACGTCATCTTTGTGGAATGATCTTCCTGAGGTCGTATATCCCAATGAATACAATCTTCAACGTTTCAAGACCAACGTTAATCGCTTTTTTCGCACTCGCACCGCTCCCAGAGCGCCTTAAAGGATTTTTCCTACAGTGCAGGTGTTTTATCATAAAAAAAAAAAAAAAAAAAAAAATGAAATGGTATATGTCTAAATATAATTGTTTTTGAGATATTGACGTTTAAAATATGGCGTTTATGACAAGTTTTTATAACAACACTTTGTTGGGATATCTTAACAGTGCCAACTGCAGTTCAAATCGGAACAACGCCAACACCAACAAAGTTTATAAATGCCATGTACGAACGTCGACGATGAACGCTGGCGCCAACGATAACGCCGACGCCAACGAAAGTTTATAAGTCCTGCTAATATGCATGATAAAAATTCAAATCGGAAAAGTTATAAGCTGTTCTAGAACACTGGGCTAGAACTGAATAATAATTACATTTCGATGTCATTAGAATTTTTGTGTCTTATTTCACCCCAGCAATGTGCACCTAAATGCGTGTCTCTTATAGTATATTTATGTCCGAGAGGGGAGTTAAAGTTATTGCGTTTTCTTTTTCCGTTAACGATACTCACTTCCATGATATGTAGGCTGTTGATTACAGGAAAAAACATCATCATAAGGTATCTGTGGCCTATAATAACGTAACAAGTGCTCATTAAGCGAATTCCATGGACGCAATCTAAATTTGATGACCCTAAAAATAGGCGTCATTAGAAAATGGTTTTTGTGCTTATTTTTAGATATACACAGGTAGTTTATTACTTAATATCAAGGCGTACATAATTTTTGTTACAGGAAATTGGAATCTTTATTTAAGGAAAAATCAAATAAATATTTTCCTTTCATTTCGTCAGATCCATTCCTAGACGCGTTTGGTCATATCATGGCTCATCGGTAGAGCTTAGATTCGGCGAGACAAGGTTAGGTTAGGTTAGGTAAGAGTGGCAGACCCTTGGTTCTGACCAAACGGTCTCACGTAGTCCTGATTAGGTCCGTTGTGATACCACACGTGTTCCGTAGAACCCACCTTCATCAGATCACTGATGGTTTATGCGACGTAACCGCGGAAGGATTTTAACAACTCATTCAAACCAGCCACTACTGTTTAGAAATCTGCTCAGCCGTCCAAGTTGTAAGTTGTTTAGTTTCTCCAGGCTATCGAAAGATGATTCACCCAGAGTAGTGAACCTCCTTCTTGCGAGGCCAGGGCATTCACACAGAAAATGTTGAATACTTTCTTCCTCTTCCTCATCTCTGCAGCTTCTGCAGAAGTCGTTAGTGGGTATTTGCATACGTTCGGCATGTCTACCGAAGAGGCAATGTCCGGTAACAACCGCAGTAATATTTCTCACGTCTTTTCGACTGTGTCTCAATAGCTCTGCGGTTCTCTTTTTATCGAATGTGGGCCACAGTTGCCTGGATGTACTACAGGTTATCAACCCTGTCCATCTGTTCTGTGCAAGCTGCTTGGCCGTGTAGTCAATCTCCTCTTTGACCAATCCCAGTGGTTTGTTCACTGTATTGTCTGCTAGATCAGCTGGCATGCCTGCGCCCTCTCTTGCGAGCGCATCGGCAGCCTCGTTGCCATCTATTTTGGAGTGTCCAGGAACCCAGCACAGAATGACCCGATGTTGGTTGCCAAGTGTGCATAGATTGTTGCGGCATCGCTTTACGAGCTTTGATTTGACGCTGCTGGAACAGATTGCCTTAATCGCCGCCTGACTATCACTGAAGATGGTGATTGACGAGGCTACTCCCAAGCCAAGGTGTTCCTGCAGGATATTGACCGCCTTCTCTACTGCCAGTACTTCCGCTTGAAAAATACTACAATAGTTGGGGAGTCTATACGATTTCTGTATTTGTAAACTTTCGGAAAAGACCCCGGCTCCCACACCGACGTCCATCTTTGAACCGTCTGTGAAGATTGCGTGATCTGTTTTCGTTATATTCTGATTGCCTTCCCACTCTTCCCTACTCGGAATGAGTATAGAATACCTTCTATCGAAGCATGTTATTGGGACAGAGTAATCAGTCGGGTCTCGTAGATTATTCCCCGGGTGAATCTTTAGTATACTGCTGTGCCCGTAGTTAGTTTCCTTCCAGAATTTCGACTCTTTTAGTCGCAGGGCACTTTTTGCAGCTATACTTCCATAGATATCCAAGGGGGGTATATATAACATGACCTCTAGCGCCGCGGTCGGGGTTGACTTAAGGGCTCCGGTTATTCCTAAACAAGCTGCCCTTTGTATCTTTGTTATTGACTTAGTGTGCACTGCTTTTTCCAAAGCGGTCCACCAAACCAGGACCCCGTATATTAATATAGGTCTTATAATAGCTGTATAGATCCAGTGTACTATGTGGGGTTTTAGTCCCCATTTTTTTCCAATTGCTTTTTTGCAGGCATATAATGCTACCGACGCTTTTTTAACTCGTTCTTGCAAGTTTATGCCCCAGTTTAGCTTGGAGTCAAGTACCAATCCTAAATACTTTGCTTTTTCCTTAAGCACTAAAGCATTATTGTCGAGTACTGGGAGTCTGAAGTTCTCGATCACCCTTCTGCGTGTGAATAGAACTACCTCCGTTATTTCGGGGTTGATTTTTAACCCGCATTTCATGGCCCACTGTTGTAGTATTCGTAGCGCCATTCCTGTTAGGCGAGACAAAGGAATAACCCAAAACTGCTTATGCAGTATTTGGTGAAACATACAGACATTTAAGGCTTCTTCGCCGCATGTAAAATAAACTCTTTTTTTGCCCTGCGCTGTCGTTGAATTCCTCTCAATTAGGACATACGATTCACTTCAGGTTAAGAATACTGAAAGACGCATTTTAAACTGTATTTTTCATGTAACGGATTTTTAGATTTACCATTCATTTTTAAAATAACTAATAATTTATGTTGGTATAAATAGGCCCTTTTTTGAATTATTTGAAGGTTTCTAGCTAATTTCTTAGTTTATCCAAAAGTTCAATAAAATTTATCAATAAAATGTTAAATAAATCAAAAAAGATTTATTTTTTCCACTATATATATATCTTATCTATCTTAAAGAAAACTCCTACCTAAGATGTAAGTTTTTACAATAATTGTTCACTCGATGTAACCTAAAAGATGTTTTTTTTCAGGTTTCCATCTAGATTAACTACTTAAATTTCACTTAATTTCCAATACATTTCATTAACATTTATTTATCTTCCTCACACTTATATTCACTTCTTTTTCCATATTTTCTAAAATGACATGCCCACAATTTTCTTTTCTAAAATGATTCTTCACGTTTCCATCCATTTTAATTTTTCATCTCTATCAACAGTTCTTCTCATACATAGTTGTTAAATCTTTCATTCTTTATATTAACGACCTTCTAGTGAAAACCCAAAATCCAATTTATAGCTTTGCTGATGACAGCACACTTGTCTCATCTTTTACCTTGACTCCCCAAACATCCGCTGCCGACGCACATCTTCGCAGGCAGCATGAAGTATTGCGCCTCAACAATGACCTGGAAGAAATTTTGGCTTGGGGTGACAGTAACCAAGTCGAATTTAATGCTAAGAAAACCCAGGCAGCAGTCTTCTCCAAAAAGGTTAACATTGCAGAACCGGATATAGTCATGGCAGGACACGCAATTCCCCTGGCACCGTCTATTAATTTGCTGGGGGTCAATCTGGGAGGTAATATGTCTTGGCATGATCACGTTGCCGCAATTGCCAAGGCAGCTGCACAGAAACTTGGTGTACTTTTCCGCACCAAAAGGTTGTACACACCTCATCAACTTTTGACACTCTACAAAGCCCAGATTCGTCCATCATTAGAATATTGCTCTCATGTCTGGAGCTCTGCACCCAAGCACACCCTTCGGCTACTGGATTCCATTCAAAGGAGAGCCGTTCGTCTGATCGGCGACCCCGAGCTGACCAAGACCCTCGATAGCCTGGAGCATCGAAGACAGGTTGGTGATTTGGCTCTCTTTTACAGATATTTCCATGGCAGGTGTTCGACTGACATTGCCGACTTGATTCCACCTAGAGCAATGCAAAACAGAAATACACGGCGAACCACTGCCGCTCATCCATATGTTGTTCAGCTTAGTACTCCTCGAACTTCATTGTTCAAGAACTCTTTCATCTGGAGAACGTCATCATTGTAGAATGAACTTCCTGAGGTCGTGTTTCCCAATGAATACAATCTTCAACGTTTCAAGACCAACGTTAATCGCTTTTTTCGCACTCGCACCGCTCCCAGAGCGCCTTAAAGGATTTTTCCTACAGTGCAGGTGTTTTATCATCATCATCATACCAAAAAAAAAAAAAAAAAAAAAAATTCTACATTCTTATAGTGACCTAAGCCTTAAACCTACATATTTTTCTTTTTCACAGTGTAACGTACGTATTTCCACGCCGTTCTACTCGTTGAACCGGTTTTCCGTTAAGGTGATATCTACTAGTTTCTTTTATTTCATTTATTCTATATCTATATTCTGAAGATGAATGCTTCTGTATTCGAAACATGTAGAGAATTTTTCAACCCATAAAAAAAAATTTTTCTTTAATATAAAAGTGGAGGAAGACTTTGAGTTCTTATTTCTTTTCTTCTAAATTTCCACTTCACTTTAAGTATGGACTATTTCTTTATATTTAATTTAATTAAATTAATACTGACCTTTTTTATTGTCGGCAAATATATTTCGGGAGTTTTGACGTGCCGAAAAAATTTTCATTACCCCGCTTGGCTGAGCTAGAAATAAAAACAAAATCCCGTCAGTAAAGAAAATTCGTAAATTTTAGCCCATCAGTGTTTTAGAAATATAAGCAGCTTATGTCTAAGAAATTCTGAGGGTTTTTTTAAATACAGATTTAAAAAAAAGGATCAATTTTCTTTTAATAAAGTAATAAATCTCGCATTTTCTTCAAGATTTTATTTTAATGTTTAACATTTTGTAATTATGGCAAGATAAATTAAAGAAAGCCTTATTATATGATGCTTCAGCGCCAAACCACAATCTTTTAGTCATAGACACATAGACCCAAATTCTCCCATCAAAGGACCCGCTCTCTCGTGTCCCAGTTAGGTGCAGAGACCAGTGGCGGCTCGCGGTCTTAAAAAATGGTGAGGAGCTAAGTATAGTGCGGGTACTTAAACAAACATTGACTAAAAACCCGTGTAACAAAAAGTCTTTCTTATTTTCATCTGCCCAACGACTGAATGAGGTTTCCAACAAATTACAAAATATGTCATTAATTGGGTTCATTTTTAAAACACACAACTAAGTAGGTACGAACACTACTGAATTAACTGAAAAATAAAAGCAAAACTTTTTAATCATACAGTAAATCACGTAAAAACGATATCTATAACCGTAAGTTTCGCGAAGCCTCAAAATAAATACCTTAAGGTTAGGCGAACCAATGCTAAAACAATGGTGCATATGACTGATCTATTTTTAAATTGCCCTTCATCATAATGCAAATTGTTACATGCTGTTTGTTAGCAACGATGAATATCAAAGCCATGTTGGGCGTTGGGTCTTCACTTGCTTTGAGCTAACGGACACGCTCGGCTGGGGCACGCCAAAATGCAGGAGTATTTATAATTATTGTCCATCGGAGTTAACCGTGACTCTATTATGCATAGCTACATTCGGATTAAATTAATATTATTAATTCGAATATAATTATTTTTTAATGGCTAAAATGGTAGCTCTAAGGGTACATTAATATTTAATATACTCGAAAAACTTTCTGCCTGTTTTTTTTTTTGGTGAACACCTACTTGACCTGACGAGCCGCCACTGACAGAAATTATTTTTTACTTATTCCATACCGCATATACTGCCAGGGAAGTAGTTAATCTGGGTCATCGTAAGTCTGAATTAAAGATGCAGAGTTTTGAAGCTTTAAATAACGGCTCAAACTTTTAAAATTAGCTAATGATGCCATGAGATAATCATATTAATTCAAGATTTACCTTTTAATGTGATTGATCATTTTTTAAATTACTTTTTTGTTACCTTCATCTGCTGAGAAGTAAAGATCCATGATGGTTATAACGACAATAAAACCCATATACACAATAAATGATCCACTAAAAAAAATAATGGGTGATTCCTGACTATGAAAAGTTCATATAAAAGTTTATCCCTTGCTTTGGTACGGTTTGAAATTTTAAAATACATTTTGGTGTAGACCATTATGACATTAAAACACATATTTATGTTTGTCCTGAAATGTTCTTTGTCTTTTTTCCAAGACTCACCCTGTATTCGAAAAAATCGTCCATTTTCTCAAAGAGACCAAAGTAACAACATAAATAGGAAGACAAAAATCACAAAGTCATGGTCTCAATCATGTACACTCACCCTGTAGCCAATAGCCAACTTAAACCTGGGTTTCAGCAGAACTAATGGGATTTTTTATTGTAATCGAATTTATCACATTCAACGTTAACATCCTAAACTAAAACCTATTTAAAATATATCTCAATAATAAAAAAAATTCTAGAGACAATTTAAAACACGGCACGAAAGCAGAAAGTTTAAAGTCATACGATGAGAAAAATGTAGATCATTCTATTAACCCCGCAATTCTTTTATTTGCCAGGCGTGCGACCAATGATATTGTTATCTTTGTTTCGTTAATTTAAATAGACAAAGACAGTTTAGAAACAGGAAGCCAGACTTCAGACCTCAGTCAAGTAGAAGTGCGTCCTTTACAGAGTGATCGGCAGCTGTCATTGCTTAGAATTGTTGTGACGTCGGTAAGTAGTTTCGCGCGTTTTTATAAAGAGCGTATTTTATTTAATTATTTTAATAAATAATTGATGAATTGAAAAACTAAAACCGTATAAAATTTTATTTTTTCTCAAAATTATGTTGAAAAAGCCCGTTGTCTTATGCACATAAAATGTTGTCATTTTCCATCAGGGTAGTTTTTAATCTTTCGAACCAATAAACCGACAAAAATGAGAAACATGTTTTTGGCTGTCTTGATAACCAAAACGTCAACATCTGATAATAAACAAAAATTTTTTTTTACAATTACAATGTTTCCCTGGAGAACAGTAAAAACACATATTGCACAGTTTTTAACTTACATTATAATGAGCTCGATTGTACTAAACCCTTTGTCATCTGACTCAACGAGACAGTTCATTTCTCTTAAGCCGACCGTGATATTTAATCCTTCAGTTAAACTTTTGATTAACTTTTGAAAATGAGGTAGAACATCTGTAACACCGCAGGAATCGGGAATGCAAATAGACCAGTCTAAAGTGGCGTGTTCGACGAATATTTTCACTTTATCCCATCTCTAAAAATAAATTAATGATGATGATGATACTAAAAGGCGATAATAGGTATACAGAAAAAAATTATGTTAATGCCAATAATAGTACTTTTATTGACTGCCTTTAAATTGTTTCAATAAAAAATTGACCTGTTTAAGAAAATATAATTTAATCAATTAAGACTTGTATAGGTTGTGGGTAAAGAGAGTCATGGCCAGCTAGATCACCACACCTAAACAATCTGGATTTTTTTTTTGGAAAATTTTAAGACTTGGTTTACAGTTAACCCAAAATTGCGGAAGATCTGCGATATCGCATAATTTCGTGCTAAGCTATAAGGAATACTCCAGGAATTTTCCAAGGAGTACGCGAGTCGAAGGGGAGAGCTGAATCATACATATTTGCAGGTGGTAGGCATTTTTACAAATTACTCTTCAATAAATAATGAATATTTAGATTAAAATCTACAATTTTCACCTTTAGAATTAAAAATACCTTTTCAGAAATATTTCTATAACTCAATATTTTCTTTAGTAAAAAAATATCTGGATATATTTTTAAAGTGCACATTTTTCCATTGATTGGACCATAAATATTTTTCTCATATATGGATATACATTGCTTGTAGTTGCCGAATTCAAAAAGATTTCCATACAAAATACCTGACTGAATTTTTGAAGATGAATCAAACACTAAAAAATAAAATAAATATATTTAGTTGAATCTGTATGCTTAGTAAAACAATGAGGGAATGTATATTTATAAAAAAAATACCGTTCCACCATCTACCGTTAAACCATTTTTCTTATTTAATATGTTAAACTGGAAGTTGTAACTTTTAGATAGAGAATAAAAAACTAAACTAGGGAGGTTAAACTCATTTTTCTCTAGGAAGACCCGTTCCAATGTTACAGCCTTTCAAAATCTGAAAATGCCATATTTTAAACGTCAATATCTTAAAAACAATAGAGCTTAGACAAGACGTTTTATACAAAATAAATCGGTGTTCCATTAAAAAGAAGTATGATAACTGGACATCGAACGTGTCACATTGCCAAGCCAGATTACTGATGAGCACCTAGAATCAGAAACAAGGATGACCTCAAATTTCATTTTAAGTGAGGCAAGGGATGTTAACATCAAATTAAATGACAGGCTAGCCGTGGTACCATCACAAACCCGATGGACGTACCTATCGGTAAACGATTCGTTTATTGGTAGATCTCTACGGCGTCGAGCGTCCGGGGTTTGCACGCTGTGCACCCCTTCGTCTATTACCCGCTGTCCCCTCACCTTGTCAGTGGGGAATGGAAGTTTACGGAGGTTTTAGACTCACTGCTAACAACGGTCTGCCCTGTCTTCTTCCGTTAACATCTCAATCCTTTCGTTGTTTCGTCCTACTGGGACTCATCAGAGACGCGCGACCATCCTGAGGCCGCGGCCCGCAAAGGGTCTGCGCCTATAGATGGTCAATCGTCTGACAACTGGCGTTATTCATCATCGTCATGGAAGGTATCAGACTCCACACTCACGGACCTCCCTTCAAGGATCCGGACTGGGTCGGCTTTTGGTGAGCTTAGTTAAAGCCAATAGTTGGTCTCGATCTGGCTTGGCAATGTGACACGTTCGATGTCCAGTTATCATATTGATCCTCTAGACTCCTTAGCTCATTTTTGTCGGTGATTTATTCGACACATGAGAGGTAGGCAGCTTGGCTGCTCCTGTGGCTGATTATGCCTTTTCATTCGATCAAATAAAAAGAAGTATGTTTGATATGCCCTGATTATTTGAGATTCTGTATAATTTAAAATAATTTTAGTTTGTAGAACGAATACCTTCTTATAACTCTGTTTTAAACAGTTTACTAGTTTAGATTATATGGAATCCTGCGTTGAGAGTAAGCCACTCTGTATACGCGAGTCTGTGGTTGTGAAATAAAAAGTGTTCTATTTTGTTTTCCCTGTTTGCTTATGGACAAAAATAGGTGTGACTGATGTGAACCGTTCAGGCAACCTAATCAAGAATTATCAGCAAAATATTTGAAAAACTATATAATTCTGTCTAACCTCCTTATTTCTAGCTACATATCACTGATAAATAATATTCTTAAATGTAATAGATCATTCTTTTTTAAAGGCTTCAGATAACTAAACCTTTTGATAAATAAAATATTAAACAGCTGTATAAATTTTACTAATTATCTTTTTGCGAATCACTCATATCCTTACTTTTTAAAGCCCATGGTTCAAACGATCTCATTGCAGTACCAAATTCTATAGAATGATTTCTGCATAATTCATTCCGGGCGTTTTTTAAAGAATATATTTCCAAAATCTGATTTAAAGTTAGACCCTGCTTCGAGTTAAGCTTCACGCGTTTTCTTTCTGGTTTTTCTGTCGCTACAATAACTGTGTCACTTAGTATATCATTGTCATGAACAACATCCATTTCTTTTTCATTTGATGCATCATTGTCTGGATTAATCTCAACAAGATCCGTCTGGGTCTCAGATACAATTTCATTTTCTAAATCGTTGAAAAGTTCTATTTTAGATTTTTTATCTAAAGGTTTTCTATGAGTGTAATTGTTAAGTACATTTTGAAAATTTTCAATCGCACTCTTATAGGAACTATTACTTATTTTATCGTTATAAGTTTTAATAAAATTTCCTGGAATAGAATGGATAAGCAGCACCAGAATAATTATCCTTAAAAAACCATTCATTTCGAAAAGTTGCAAACAAATAGAAAGTTCTAAAAGAGTTCTTTCTTTTTATAAGATAGCAAATGCAAAATTACAACGTTTATAGATGTCATAACTTTCAAGTTTTAAATTGTGGGTTTGCATTTTTAAGTTTATGGCATCGTCTAATTTAAATATCTCTTTTTAGTAAAAGGAAAATAATTATACTGGTATTTTTCCTGGCTTAAAGCTCAGAAAGGTTAACTGTATATGACAAGTTTAAAAAAGCCATGTCGAAGAATTATTTAAAAAAAATACTAAACGAAATATAAAAAAAAATTTCCTACGACCACCTATAAAAATTAGAAAAAAAGCACGGTTAACTTGGCTAGAAAGCGCCGAATATCACACGCGTGTTGAAAAAAAAATATATCAACATTAGTGTTGAAATACCCGGCACACTATTTAATTTAAACATATGGTGCCAATTTGACATACCACCCCTATTTATTAAAAAGAACAACGTTTAGAAATCAGTAATTGTAAAGTGTTTAACTTATTTATCATGTATTTGTCGAGTGATTCAGAATTAGAGTGTGAAAATACGCCATCTGAAATTATAAAAAATATTAATAATATACTGGAAAATCTATTACCAGAAAAAACAAATCACGCTGAAGAAAGTGTCATATATTAAACAACAAATCTTTATTGGTATCGATAGAGTAGATAATAGAGCTCTAGCCTACAGATCACAAGGTCACAGGTTCAAATCCCATAAGGAGTATAGGACTTTTTTTTATAAAAATATTAAATAATTTATAGAATTATTTTGAATTGAAATTTTCCTTGTTGGGTGGATTTTTTAAATTTATGTTTAATGCATCTTTCCTTGATCAAATTAAAAAATTTTCATTCTGGTTAATCTAGAAGTCAATCCAGGATTAGTTCTTCCTATGACTTCCTGGTTGACAAATATGAAACCAGTTATTAAGTGGAACATAATCCTAGGTGTGCTAATTTCAACACAAGTGTTGATATTTTTTTTTAACACTAGTGTTGAAATATTTTTTTCACACATTAAAGGCTTTTTTAATAATTATTTGTGGTTGTAGGAAAAATAGTGTACATTACTCTCGTGTGAAAGTGAAAATTCTAAAACTCGGAGGATTTCCGCACTCGGGTGACGCCTCGTGCTAAATATCTCCCCGTTTGAAAAGTATCACTTTTATCACTTGTTATGTAATATACTATTACAAAACAACAATATCGCCGTCATCATTTGAAAAGGCATATAAATCTAGGAATCTACTATAATTCCTCAAAATAATATCTATACATCATCCCTTTTTAACCGTTTTGGAGTAGTTTTTTTTAAATAAAATGTCTCTTGCCATTTTTCTTCGTTACAATATTCTAGCAAGCAACATAAATGCACATAAATGCACATTCAAAATATCCAATATAGAACAAGGATTTCCAATACTATAACGTCCTCCGGACCCAATATGAATGCGCCACATGCAAGATGAAGGATTTTATTTGACAGATTTCGCCTGGTGTTGTGTTTATAAATATTTATAAGATTCTATTGACTTTTGAAGGTGGAGAAGACGATAAGGTCAGCCATTATCATTTTACGAGTCTATAAAATAAACAAAAACAAAATGGGTATTATGTTTTATTTTGTGTTTTTATATTTATATAAAGGGTGAAAAAAAGCATATATCTGCGAGGAAAGGTATTTTTTCAGGATTTTCTCGAGTTAATACAAAGTATTAACATTAAAAAGGAAAATATAACAATCGTAATCGTGAATTTAAGTTTGAGATAATAATGTTTCTTGAGTTATAGAAGACTTTTGAACTTGTATTGTCTATATTTTTTTTATATTACAACGATTCTACTGGTAAGTTTCTTTAGTCATCTCCGGGTAAATACTAAATAAGTATATAATAACTACAACTCTATACAGGGCGATTCCTAAGTTGATACTTCGTTTTTACCTGTGTATAGAAGGCATTAAAATAAACAACATTTTCAAATACCTTTTTTTTTAAACTCAAAAATAATGTTTTTCATTTATTACACTAAGAATCAAATACAGTCCTGCCTAACTTGCCCGTTGAATAACATTAAGAAAACTTCTGGGTGTAGAATGAGCCCGCAAGGAAAAGCGTTCTGCGTATAATCTTGAAGCAGCAGCCGCACTTTGACGACACTCACTGGTAATTAGCACCATATCTACTAGTTCATTGTTTTCAAATTTTACCATTTTCACGGGTCACCAATTTAAAATTGATTTGCTCCAGAAAAACTCACCGCAGCGTATTGCCAAATAACTCACCACCTACCCGTAAATTGCATGACTAATAAGAGATAAGACAAATAACATAAAGTATATTAGGCTACGTTTTGATGACCAGGCCCGCACTTAGATTTTTTACTTCTGTATCTCGCCTATTTTTAAGTTTTTTGAAAAAAGGTTTATTAAAAATGTTGTTTATTGTAATGCCTTCTATACACAGCTAAAAAAGAAGTATCAACTTAGGAATATTAGCTAGGTACACTGAAGCATACCTGAGATGGGTACAGTCATGCGTTTAATTTGTGCCAGGTCTTATTCTAAGATTACATTTACATAACGAAAGTTTCCAGATATTTCTTATATCCAATAAGGTCTACTGAAACAACCTAAATTCTGGTGTATATGGCAGCTTTCTTGAACTTCTTCTTTCTCTTTTTGTACTGTTTGGACTTCTGTCCACAAGATACGACGGTCGTGCGTCCAAGCATAATTAGCTGCACCTGATTTTTCGGTCGCTCCTTTTCGCATATTGTTCATATGGTTTTTGATCCTTATTTCAAGTGGTCTTAGTGTCTCACCAATATAAGATTAAACAGATTTGCAGGGAATCTGGTAGATACAGGTTTTTCTATATTTATTACTTGTTAGTTTCGTCTTCGTAAGGTGGCTTCTTAAAGTGTCTCTCGAGCTGAATACTGTATTGATGTTGTATCGTTGTCCTAGTCTAGAACTGTAGTTACGTATTTAGTATTCACCTGAAGATACTTACCAGTTAAAACGCTGTAATTTAAAAATAAATAAAGACAATGCAAGTCCTAAACTCTTCTATCATTCCATATAATTACTATATTAACAAAACATTATTTATAAACAAACTTTTATTGCTTCTATTAGTATTTATGATATTTCGCTTTAAAGGTCCATGCCGTGGGTTAAATAATGGTTATTTTGTTCCTTCGAAATTAATATTTTGTTAACTTTTGAACACGTGTAATGTTTTTAACTGAGGATCATTTTGTCAAACTTTTAAACGTAATTATTTATTTTATAAGTGCTACTTGGAAACTCTGGAAAACTTTTTAGTGCTTGTGAAAATAATTTCAAGGTTATGTTTTTTAATGAAACAAAAATGTATTGTTCAGTTGTGAAAGATAAGCTTTTTTTTTAGGGTAAGTACCATTGATTTGCATTTATAGGTGTAATCATTTTTCTCCACTACTTATCTATTAAAACGACAATTATTATTGACCAACCTATTATTTCAACCTTTTTTTTATAGAAAGGGTTCATAGCAATTACAACATTCCTTAAAATAAGTGTGTTGTGGGTAACATTGTATTACATAACACCATTCAAATGTCCAAGTCAAAGTTATACATTTTGAATGAAACAATTATTCACTCAGTTTGTTGATTTTCTCCAATCAAAACACTGTTTAGTTTAAAATAACTTTGGTTCGACAGTTTGTCATTGGCAGTTATATATAATTTCGTAAGCTGTTCTTTGTTAGTACTAATTGTAGTTTATACAACAAATCATATTATCAACATGACGTTAAAGTTAGTTGACATAGTACGGAGTTTGATACAAAGGTTATGGTTGCTGTGCCGTTTTCTTGTTTTGATTTATGTAATGCTTATATTGAAAAAATGATTTTTAATGCTAAAAAAATGCGTTTTGTCTGAGTACAGATTTTTACAAGACATATTAACTCAAATGGATTTTATAATAAGCCTGGCTGTATTCTGATTCACCCATCAGCAATAAAATATTATTCATCGTGCAGACCGCGGCAGTGGCTCAGAGGTGAGTTACCGTCATTCTACTGTGGAGGTCCGAGTTCGATCCTCAGAGTGCCCATACGCACAATAAAAAAGTATGTCCGAAATTGAGTAGGTTTAAGAATGCAGGGATGAGTGTAAAATATATCGTCTCCCATCCCCGCCGGTAACCAGGCTGGATGAGATCGGATATTTCGTGGGATGCGGAAGAAGGTTCACACTCCCCAATCGGTAGGTAATGCAATAGAAAGAAACTGAGGGTTGATAGCCCTTCGGGGGTATCGCATGATCGAGGATCGTGGTTCGGAACCCACGTTAAGCGGTAGGTCCAGAAGCAAGCTAGCTGAATGTTCGAAAGGACAAGTGACCATCAGTAACCCAGAAAAAACAAATTCATCGTGCTGTTAAAAAAACAAAGTAAAATCTCTATCATATTAGCAAAATTATAATTCTATGAACCGTTATACAAAGACATAGCTTCAAATAGATCCAACTATATTTAACTGGCTTAGTTAGGACTATAAGGTTCACCTCACTTTACCCTAAGGGAGATGTATAACTGTGACAAATTAATACTTACAAAATATAGAAATGTGAATCTTGGGATTTCTAGACATATTTAAAATAGTAGAGGCTTGACTGTTATAACGAACACTTTTCGTATTTTTTTAGTATAGAAAAAGGCAACAGAAAGTATGAAAAAATGAAAGTATAAAATTCTCATGATCCAGATCCTCTATCAAAATAAAATATAATGGTCCCAAAACTGATCCTTGTGGTATATACACTGAAAATAATTTTTCTTGATAAAGCTACCATGTAGCGAACCTAGTCGAGTGTATTAAAACTATTTAAAGTTTCAAATATACTAGAATTATAGTAAAAAGTTTGTTTATTTTCTCATTGAAATTAAAAGCTATGTAGCTATGACAACAATATATTGCTGTATCTATACTAATCAGGCGGTATTATTAACTCAACCATATGTATGTTTACGATTACCATACAATTTTTTCGGGTGTATAAATAAGAAATTAAAACAAACCTTTAATGCAACGCTAATAATTATCGCTATTAAATACTTGTGAACAATTAGGAAAAAAAAGTTTCCATATGTTCGTGGGTGTCACCGCGAACGCATGCTCTCCCTCGTCACATAGGGCGTCTCTTGTGGCGTCCCGACGCTCCTCGTTCACTCGACGCCCGCCTGTCGCTCAGTGCGCTCTGCAGCGTCTTCCAGGGAAGATATGAAGATCGCTTTGCTGGTTGTGGCACTTGTAGCATCTTGCGTGGTGGTGCTGGCACAGGCCGCGGTGCCATATTTTGATGATGGTGAGTAGTAAATTTTTTTTAATATCGTGCCATAGTTTTTAAAAAATTTTATGTAAAAGAACTTATAAAATTTATTAATTAAAAAAGTTTTTATAAAGTGACAATCATAGTTTTTTAAAGTGTGATGACTTTTTTAGACGTTGTTTATAACTTAATGTTCCTGGATGTCAGATTTATATCTTTTAACAATGACAAGTGCTGAGCTCTATAAATCAAAATTTTTGCAAGCAATAATTGAGTTTATAAACGTTTTTTGAAAGTTAGTGTGAACCGTACGATAAAGGCTATTTGTTTTTATAAAATTAATGTTAAAAATAACGATTATGCTTCCTAAAAAATTTTACTTCAAATTTTCTGAACAAGTTAAATTTTATTCAAAAAAAAACTAAACAATAGTTCCATGATATTGCTATATAACTAAACCATAAAAACTTTTATCTTATAATGATAATATCACGAGGAAAGAAAGCATTACCTTTGTGCTCCAGTTAAGGTCATTATTTCAAGTTCCAGATGTTTCTTTCTTTTATAATATAATCTAAGGGGATTTTTACTTTTAATATTAAGTTTAAATTTGGAGGATCTTTAAAAAGGAAGCTGCTCTATAGTTATCTATTATTTTGAAAACAAATATATGTTGTATAAATAACTGAAAGGGCGATCTATTTATAAAATATTCAAATAATCAGGTTCTATTAATATTTAAAATAATTTCATGCTTAGAATTGTCATAATTTCATTTTAAAATTTGATTTATTTTAATTTCAAATCCAAGCGTTTACGATTCTAGAGGTGATCATGAGAGTATCGCATTCGTCAACTCTTACAATATGTTTCTTTGAGTTACGCGTAGTCAAATTAAAATCAAAATTAGAAAGCGAAGACTAAAAAAAATAAGAATTTAAAGATTAAAATAAACCTGAACTATTAAATATTTTTATTGACTTGCTAGAAATAAAAACACATATAGTTAATCTAAAACCCCGTTCTTTATCGAATTTTTAATATATTGGTGTTTTTAAAAACGTAGTTAAAACAAAAGTATAATTTTTAAGAGTATCCAGAGTAATATTATCTTTAGAACAAACAGTAGTCCATAAGTCATCATGAACAAATAGTGCATTTCCAACACATCGCGCATATTGTACCTGTGTCTGGCGATGGCAATAAAATGTCTTTTTTTAAATACAAAATATTATAAAAACAAATTTTACGATAATTAAGTGGCGCGGCGTCAGTGGAGATTTTTAAGATAATATCGGGGCCTCGTTTGTATGTTAATGGAAAATAAAAAACTAACATAAATAACCGCAATATTTATATTTTTATGTTCTGCACACATGGCGGATGATATAATTTGAACCTAAATAATTGAAGCTTTAAAATAAATATTCAATTTTTTTTTTTAAGTATCATTTGCCAAATTAGAAATTCTTATGTCCCCTGAGTAAAATTTTTGTATTAAATTTTTAATTAGACAACCCAGGAACCGATGCCACGTTTCACGCTAAGATGGATGGATGGGCTCTTAAATTAGACTAAAAACATTGCGTTCTCTTGGCTCGAATCCTGGCCATGCTTATTAATGGATTTTTAAAAATCTCTTAATCTTGCACTCTCCTAATATCGCAGAGTGTTAGAATGTTACTTTATTAAAATAAAAAATTTAAATATTTTTTAGGACACAATGAACTTTAATAATTATTTTTAGAGTTTTCATTGGTTTATATATTTTTTCTCGAATTTTTTTTCTGCATGAAAATAACTTTCTTACATTCATATAGATACCACCTTTTTATAAGTGACAAAAAACTCAATAATCTGCTTAGTTTTTTTTGTAATTCTGGCCAAGAAGAACTTCAATTTAACACGGAAAATTCTAGCGGTCGGATCCATTTCACGCAAGATAATTTTTTACTTAGACTTTACGATATTGATTTTGCAATTTTTATTTCTTGAAACTCTTGTTGAATAATAAATACTAAATATTTGCAAAAAATCTCCTTTAGAAAAAACATAATTTTCTGCCTCAGATTTTATCAAATACTAAAATTAAATGTATTTTCCTAAAGAGTTTTTTATGAAGTACTTTCTTAATATTTGTTTGGGGCGTGTTGTTTCAGCATCAAGCCTTGCTATTTAACGAAACGTAAGTTAATACTTAAAATGTTATTTTAGAATTTGAAAAAAAATAATTTTTAAAATTCATGAAATGTTCCATCAATTTAAATAAGTTTTGAAAATTTACTAGTTAAACAGAGTCTGTTAATCACTGCAAGGAAGAAAGTTCTTCTTGGCCTGAATTACAAAAAAATCTAAATAAATTATTAAGGGTTATTTTCACCAATGAAAGGTGATATCTATTTAGGTGTGGGAAAGTTATTTTCAGGCAGGAAAAAATTTCAAAAAAAAGGATAGAATTCAGATATAAAAATAATTACCAAAGCTTATTGTAATGAAAAAATGATTTTCTTAAATAAAAATAATAATGGGCAAGGGCCTGTCGACATATTAAGCACCGGTTCCCGCAGATCACCAAAGTCAAGCGGTGTCGAGCGCGGTTAGTACTTGGGCGGGTGACCGCTTGGGAACACGGCGTGCTCTTGCCTCAGAGAAGAGTGTAAAATGAATCGACACCTAGCCATCCTATTCACGCCGGACAGGCCGGATGAGATCGGATATCTCGTAGGATGAAGGTGCCGTTTCACACTCCCCAGGCGGTAGATCACATTACATTTGTGGTCGATGACCGGTTTAAGATGGCCTACGTAGTCGGCGAACCGTAAAAAAAAAAAATAACTTTCAGACACTTTTCAGTAGAATCCAAAATTAAAAAGATTTTAAAAAGCCATAAATACCTATATTCGCAATGTTTTTGGTCTAATGTAATATATATATATACAGGGTGGCGCATCGAAAACGAAATAGAGACATTTACTGGCAGCTCAGTTCTTTTTTGGAATAACGCTCAGACCCGTCGATTTTGTTTTCGAGCGGGATACAAAACTGGGCGGGAGTGGCACCACCCCTAACATCTTAAATGGAAAGGGGGGTCAAGTGATACCTTATTTTAAAGGTCTTTCAATCCCCTTTACTACTGAACTGGAGTACATGAATTTTAAATCATTTTAAAGGGAATTGAAAGACCTTTAAAATAAGGTATCACTCGAACCCCCTTTCCATTTATGATTTTAAGGGTGGTGCCACCCCCGCCCAGGGGGCTGCACGTGTCAACGTAATTTTTTGCCAATTTTGTGTCCCCCTTGAAAACAAAATCGACGGGTCTGAGCGTTTTTCCAAAAAAGAAGTGAGCTGCCAGTAAATGTCTCTGTTTCGTTTTCGATGCGCCACCCTGTATATATAATTTCGCTTGGAGCTGGTAACCTTGGAAAAGAATTGAAAATATTAGGCGTAGGCTCTACTATTACCCCCTGTGTAAGGTTATTATTTATAAAAATGAATATAATATAAGAAAACATGTGAATATTTAATAAAATTGTCTAAAAACATTAATTTACCCATAGTGTTGCCCTCTTTTTTGAATTAATCACGTTACGCCTGTTGATATAAGTTTTTTTGCAAACAAACCTTATGGAGAATTATTTGTTTAGGGTTAATTATTTCAGTATCACGGCCTCCGGTTTAACTAAGCTCAGCACCAAATATATTTTTAAAATAAAAAAAAAACATTTTAAATGTGTAGATTTTAGGCATTATATAAATAATAATGTACGGAGCGTATGTAAAAGGTCTTCACAGAAACCACATTTCCTTAAACTGAAAATAAGTAAATTTAAGTAAGCTTAATTTAGTAAAAACTTTGAGGCAGTCAGGAACGCACCAAATTTTAGTAAAATCACGTAATTATAATAGAACTCACATTATAATATTGTAACGTCAAGACGTTGGCTTATGCTGTTCTAAGGGATAAGTGGTAGGTTCTTGTAAAGACCTTTTAAAAAATATTTTTAAAAAATCATCATTATTGCTGACAGTAATTAATAACCAAGGTGTAGACTGTAGACAGCTACCATTATTACCCGAGCGTCGAGACGTAAAGGCTCCAGTAGTATAGCTGTCTAAACCAGGGTTAATATATATTTTTTTTCACTACTAACACATTTATAAAATACTTAGTTTTACAGTATTAATAGTTATAAAAATATAGATATTTAAAAGATTGCTTCAATAACTTTTTCAATCAAGTTACCTTTGAATTGGAAGAAGCCTAACTACAAGAAATCACCTTCTATGTGATTATTGTAGAATCAAAAAATCAATTTGCCTGCTTTCACATAGATTGTTTTTACTATTAACCATGGTCAATATCATTTGTCAAGGTAGAGAAAACCGATTTCTAAGGTTATAGGTTTTATAGGTTAGTAGTGGGAAAAATACTATTTTCCGAATTCTCTCCACACTAAATTTTCGCCCATTTGGATCTTATAGCCTTTTTCTAAACTGGCCAGAAACCCGTTACTTTTCAGACGCTTTACAGGTCAGAAACTCACCGGTTTATGCCTGTGAGCTGTGAGAGTACAATAAACGCTATCATGCTAATAAACAATAGTATATTGTATACCTAGTAGGAAAAGCCAAACATTCCCAGACCATTGTAAAGATTGTATGTCGAAGCGCAAGCCGAGACTGATAATACGGAGTCCGGGAATGTGGTTTTTTCTATACATATTATTTTTCCGTAAATCGGAAAATTATTAAAAGGACATAACTTATTACAATCAACTTGT
This sequence comes from Polydrusus cervinus, assembly GCA_935413205.1. Lineage (NCBI taxonomy): Eukaryota > Metazoa > Arthropoda > Insecta > Coleoptera > Curculionidae > Polydrusus > Polydrusus cervinus. The sequence goes on from OW284514.1 coordinate 3,511,592, forward strand.
TAAAAATTTGAAATAAATATTATTAACTTCACAAATAAAGAATGCCATAAAATATTTGTGTTGTAACTATGGAAACACAGTAATATTGAATTTTTAAGCTTAACACATTTTAGTTTACAAGTAGCCACAGAAATAATATATCCTTACAGTATAATAATAAATATTTCCTAACAGTTATTTTCCGTTGCCTAGCAACGACTAAGTGTAAGGAAATATTGACTTTTTCTTTTAAAAATATTATCAAACATGTGAATATTTCCGATCGATTTTCGGAAAAATATCTTTGTTTATGGAATTTTTCTTTCGATGGAATCCTAAAGGCTGCATGTTCGCTTTTGTAAAAAGCTACAGAAAATACTTTTTCTAGCTTTCTATTGAAAGTAAAATGTTAGACACGGAGTGCAGAGAAATGTTCATGTTGTGTTATATATTCAGTTTTGTCAGACCACATGAAAGTTCAGAAAGTTAAAAAAAGTCTCCTGTGACAAAGCTATCTTTCCACTTAACTATTCCGATTTTCAGAAAGTTCTCTTTGCAACTTCGACTTCCCTCCGAGTGGGTGTAATAGAAATAAATGTAATCAAGTCTTTGTTGTAATGATAACATTGTTAGCTTAAAGTTATCTTAAAATTGGTAAGAATAACTGTTCCATTAAAGCGTTAAAAAGGTGATATTCCTAACAATAATAATTCCGAATAATAGTTATATTTATTAAAAGCCTTTGGCAGAATAAACTGTAGAATTATTCATATTTAAGCGGCGAAGAAACACAAATTTGATCACAAATAAAATATTATAAATTTAAGTAAATTTCAGCTATTAAGAGTATCCGATCGATATATCTAAATTCTTCTCCAAGGTTGCCAGCTCCATGCGATATTATATCTATACAGGGTGTTGATACTTATTTTTAAGCTGTGTATAGCAGGCATTAAAATAAACTACATTTTCAAATACCTTTTTTCAAAAAACTAAAAAATAAGGTACTTACATTCATTTATTACACTACGAATCAAATATGGTTCTGCCTAATTTGCCCGTTGAATAACATTAAGAAAACTTCTGGGTGTAGGATGAGCGCGCAAGGGAAAGCGTTCTGCGTATAATCTCGAAGCAACAACCGCACTTTGACGACACTCGCCGTAAATTAACACCATATCTACTAGTTCATTGTTTTCAAATTTTACCATTTTTACGTGTCACCAATTTAAAATTAACTAGCTTCAGTAAAATACACCGCAGCGTATTGCCAAATAACTCACCGCCGCCAGTAAATTGCATGACTTATAAGAGATAAGACAAACAACATAAAGTATAGCAGGTTACGTTTTGATGACCAGGCCCGCACTTAGATTTTTCACTTCTGTATCTCGCCTATTTTTAAGTTTTTTGAAAAAGGTATTTGAAAATGTTGTTTATTTTAATGCCTTCTATACACAGCTAAAAAAGAAGTATCAACTTAGAATTCGGCCTGTATACCGGGTGTCCATTTAGTTTGCAGGTGTAACGGTCCACTTTAACAAAAACTGTAAATACAAAAGTTATAGCGGTTGATGCTGTGCATCTTCAAACAATTTTAAATATACAGGGTGTCTAAAAAATGCAGGATGAACCAAACATGGACTTTTTTAAATGGAACGCAATATTTTTTTTAATGCTATTTAAGCACCTATTGATTCGTTATTTATATTTTTTTACCGAAAAATTCCACGTTGTAAAGATATGATTTTTTAGAATATTTTTTTGAGATAAACAAGTTCATATTAAAATTTTTAGAATTTTACTATTATTAATATCTTTCTTGCCAAAATCCAGGTGAAGGATACTTTTATACGTAAAGTTACTAAACTCTTTATAGAATTGGCAGAAGTAATACAGGATGTTCAAAATTTAGATCCAAATTGGGATATTTTGAGTATAGAGATATGAGTTTTCGACAATTTTTTTTTAAAGGAGTCCCCGGTATTAGATGATTGCGTTAAAAATAGCTTAAATTTCCTTTAATTTGATATTACCGAAAAGTAAATATAAACCTGATGGTTGCTCAGCAAACGAATAAAATACTAGAATAGGGTATTTGCGGACTTCAAGAGGAACTATTCAAACTTGCTCCTGTCGAAAATTTATTTAATTTCTCCGGACCTGTAGAAAATTACAGAAGTTAACTTTGATATCGGCTGAAAGGGACTGAAATGTATTTTTTGTTGAGAAACGTCTCTTAATTTTGTAAAAACGGAGCGAATAGAAACTTTTCCATAGAATTGAAATTAGTAACCACCCGTTAAAGAGGAAAAAGAAAAAAATCCTGTAAACAGCTTATTATTAAATCTCCTAAAATTATAAAAGTATTTTAATGAGCAACAAAAGAGCTTTTTCATTTTATCAAAAAATTCTAGTACGATTAGGCGTAAAATTAATTTTTCCTTCTGGTTGTTTTTTAATACTTCGATAACTCGTTTTAAGTATTTTAAGTTTTTACCAACTGGTCAATATCTAAACGAAATATTGTGGTTCGGAAAGTGACATTTTTATGCCTGCAACTGCCGTTAATCGAGCTAAACGAAATTATTACTATTATTATAGAGTTTCTTCAGCGCATGCACTACCTTGTTTTGAATATGGATACTTTTTTCTGTAAATATACAATCAAATTATTATGATTTAATGTTAAAAGGACTCATCTTTATTGATAAACCTTTAAGAAATGTAAACTTAAAATTCTTCTCCAGCTCCATGAGAGAAAGATGAGAAATTATATCTATTATATTAAATTATACCAAAAACATTGCGTTATCTTGGCCCGAATTCTGACAATGTTTATTAATGGTTTTTTAAAACGTTTTAAATTTGGACTCACAGATTTTTACTTACTGGCCTTATTATAACTGATTGTAAATAATCATAATATATAGAATCACATTATATTACCTGATAACATAATAGTAGTTTGTACAACAAGAGTGGATATGATGTCCATATCGCACGAGGAAGTAAATTGAGCACTACGACGTAGGAGCGCAATATGGACAATCCACTCGAGTTGAACAGTATATTTTTTCTACGACCAAACTTACAAACCTTATGCTAAAAAATGTAAAAAAAAGTTTTCTGGTTCCCGGGCTCGAACTCACGACCATTGGATCCATAGTACAACGCCTTAACTCTCTCGACTATCGAGACCTTAAGCTAATTGTGGAAAAGCCAACTGATAAATGATGCTACATGAAATTAATTTTTTATGCTCATGCAGCAGGTTGCATTATTAATAAATGTATTATAAATGCGTCTAGATTTTATTATATTGAACAAATTAATAACAAATTGTACCATATGCATTTAAATTATATAATTTAGTGTCTTGAAAAAGAAGGCGGAGCCTCAGTAAATATAATATACTGTGATTGGTCAGTGCTTTTAAATACACCACAAAGAAAATAAAGAAATGTAATTTTCATAACAGTGTTGTCAACTAATGGAAAATTTCCGGGTTCGTGAGAATAAAGCACAGAGGAATGATAGGTCGGCGCTGTCTCCAAAGGGAAAAGGGAAATTTTTACGCACAGTGTTATATTTGTAGGATATTATTTAGGATCACTTGTGGTTGTAATCTGCTAATAAAATACTTTTTCAGTATTGTTTGCATTCGTGAAAGTTTTTTATAAAAATAGGAAATTTTATTTTTAAAGGTTGCAACACTGTACATCCTATTGTAACATGTAAATTTGGTTTCCTTGTAATTGACCACTGTGATTGGTCAGTTTCATTACCTATCTAGGATGGAAATGAAATATTCCCGCACAGTTAACCGGAATAGCCTACTTTTCTCGCCACTTAAGTGTAAAGGACACAGCAAATTTCCATGTGGGAGTAGAAAATAGTATATTACGTATTAAGTGTGGTAAAATATTACGCACGAATGGAAAAATTGCGAACGAGCCGCGTAGCGGCGAGTGCGGTATTTACATGAGTGCATAATTGCTTTATAACACGCAATACGTACTATACTTTTTCTACGACTCTTACTAATAAATTATTAATCGGTTTATTATTAAGCAATCCAACGATGTGTCAAAGTGGCGGCTGGCTGGCAAATACTGCTTTGTAATTGGTACACGTCACCATAAAAATAATGTTGCTGGTGGCATTTAACTGGTGACTCAATGCTTTTTGCCATCCAACCGCCATATTGAATCATGTGGTTTGGATTCCCTAATTTATAAAGTATCAATTTGAACTTCAAATCTCAAATAATGACAAAGTCACTGTTAAATATTTAAAACGCGAGATGGATAAATGTCACGATTTGAGTGGTTCAAGACTAACTTGATTATACATAATAACGCACAGATGGGATTTACTTATCGAGTGAACTGTACGTAAAACAATGTTTACTAATCTAGGAGGAGAAAAAATTATTTTAAATACAATTTAATAGATAGATAACACATACAATAATTGCTTATATTTTAATATTAAATTACGACTTAAGAATTTTGAATTTTATTAAAATATACAGGGTGTCCCATAAATTATGGGCCGTAGAGTAACTGGAGATACTAGACATCAAACTAAGCCGATTATGTTTTTTTTTGATAATTAATTAATTAAATTATGTACTATGTTTTTTTATGCTTTGGAATGTTCAAAGGGAAATATCTTGAAAACTGTTACAGATATTAAGATCAATCAAGTACACCTTTTTGACTCAGAAAATGCCCTTCTTTAAGAAACTATAATTTAAAAACACCTAATATTACAGGTAAGAAAAAAATCATAGATTTATGAAGCCCAGCGTATGGAACTAGTGCCCTCTAGTTTGAAACTTAAAAATTTCTACAAATTCTTATTTTTTGCTCATAAAAACATAATATTGCCAACTTTCAATTCGATTCATTAAACCGTTTTAAAATTATCGCTTATTTTCGAGAATAAACTTTTACTTTCAACACCCTGTATCTCTAGAACGAGTAACAATCCGAAAAAACTTATATGACTTAATCGGCTTAGTTTGATGTCTAGTATCTCCAGTTACTCTACGGCCCATAAGTTATGGGACATCCTGTATAATAAGCAGCACTACCAATAAGAAATTAATATATTTTTAAGATAAAATATATATTCTTTTACCCGGTGGGTTTGTCTTCTGCATTTAGGTTCCGGCTAGATGGCGCTGCTACGTTTTGTCGTGAAAAAAAACTCAATGATTTGTTTAGTTTTTTTGTAATTCGGGCCAAAAAGACCCGCAATTTAACACGGACAATCTTAGCGCGGTCAGATCCTTTAGTATACAGAAATAAACTAAAGGCCTAAACTCTTTTTAAAACAAATATAAGGTACATCACGGTACTTTCGATAAAATTAACCAATATTTATATTAATACAAAAATAAATACTTTAGATAAAAATGCAAAAAGGATTTTCCCGTTTTCTAAATGAAATTGTTCTGTTCTGTTCACCGTATCTTATCAGAACTTGTTCGATGGTTTCAACCATCAAAAACTTTCATTAAATCCGCACTAGCTCGCTTTTGTTACATTTCTCTAGTATTCCAGAAAATATATTCTGAGAGCGATACCAGTGATTTACTAGTTTCTTTCTATTCTTTTGTCAAAACCTATTTCGGAAAGATTGGCTGGATGCCAAAACCTGTTGAACTAGAAATATAAGTTTTTATACTAGACAGGGTATCGAAAACAGCTGGTGTATTATAAGAACGACTTTTACACACTATTTTTGGCTCCTTTTTTAGTTTCTCTATCTGGGAATCATGGGTATTCGAAAATTATCAAAATTAAAATTGTTTAATGTTGTTTATACAGTGGCATCTCAAATGTTTAGTGGCCCACCTGCTCAATGCCCTTTCACAGGAACCTCTGCCAAAGGTAGGTCCCTATGATCGACTATCACTGTTTTAATCCCAGAATTTAATTTATATCTCAAAAAAGTGTATTACGTTTCTACTTGAAATCTTTTTATTTTTAACAAAAAAAAATTGGAAAAACCCATATTTAGTTTTTATAAATAAGTAAATATCCTAGTCATATAAAATAGTATATCCCATAACAAATGATGAAAGTGATACTTTTCAAACGAGGAGATATTTAACACGAGGCGCCAGCCGAGTGCGGAAATTCTCCGAGTTTTAGAAGAATCACTTTCACCCGAGAGTAATGTACACTATTTTTCCTACGACCACAAAGAATTATTAAAAAAGCCTTTGATTTGTGAAAAAAATATTTCAACATTAGTATTGAAAAAAAATTATCAACACTAGTGTTGAAATTAGCATACTTAGGATTATGTTCCACTTAATATCTGGTTTCATGGTTTGTCAATAGGTTTATCCTTTATTTAAAGTTTAACGTTTTCATTTTTTCATATTTTATATATTAAAGCAAGAACTAATCCTGGATTGACTTCTAGATTAACCAGAATGAAAATTTTAAATGTAATCAAGGAACGATGCATTAAACATAAATTTAAAAAATTGACTGACCCAACAAGGAAGATTTCAATTCAAAATAATTCTATAGATTATTTAATGCTTTTATAAAAAAAAGTCAAATACTCCTCCTTGAGCTCTTATTCTCCAAGCTATGGCTACCGATAAACATTTGTTGTGGATGGAATTTTCTTCAGCGCGATTTGTTTTTTCTGGTAATAGATTTTCCAGTATATTATTAACATTCTTATGATTTCAGATGGCGTATTTTTACACTCTAATTCTGAATCACTCGACAAATACATGAAAAATAAGTTGAACACTTTACAACTACTGCTTTATAAAATTGGTTCTTTTTAATAAATAGGGGTGGTCTGTCAAGTTGGCACCATATGTTTAAATTAAATAGTGTACCTTGTATTTCAACACTAGTGTTGAAATAGTTTTTTTTAACACGCGTGTGATATATGGCGCTTTCTAGCCAAATTTTCATAGATGGTCGTAGGAAAATAACTTAATCTAATATGGGCAAAATGATAGTACATTCTTTTAAAGGAAATTTCACTGCAGACTATAATTTCCAGTAAAAGAGTTAATTTTTTCTTCTGAAAGAATATTAAATCGTTAACCTTCAAAAAATTTTTTTTTCAATAAATGTTTAATTTAAAAAAAAAAGCTCTCGCATGGATATTAAAAACATACATTTTTAATAAGATCAATATTCGACCGAATTGATGAGCCTATAAAAAAAGATTATTTACTCCCGAACTAGGACTAAAATCGAGAAACCTGTTTGCAAGAATTATCCATCTAAAGTTTCTACATTCTTTAATTATTTCACCCTTGCACAATTTATCAATCTCAGGTTTGCGTTTACCTTCCTATTACGCCAGTACAAATTTAAATTATTTATGTATATATTAGTTATAACTAAGTAAACTTCCTTCTCTCGTAACCCTTCCTGAACATATTATAAAATAATTACCAAATCATTTAATCAAAAATCAACGTTCATTCTATTAGTAAGGATTCACTTAACAAATTAACAAAATATATTCTTCTATATATCTCTTATACGATTTTGTCAAATTTTAAAGCTCTAGGTACCGTAAAGTCGGGCCACTTGAGACATTTTATAACTTTAGTTGTCCATAAAATCGTAATCGTGTCTTGGGTCATAGAATTAATATAGATTTAATATGAACCACTTTGACAGTGCCGTCTTGGATTTTTTTCTTATACGGATGTCTCAAGTCACCCGTGGAAAGAAGATAAATTGAGACATCGCTGTTTTCGGCATATACAGGGTGTCCTTGAAATGACGGTACAACGCTTCACCACAAATTCCTTAACCAAAAATAAGGCGATCTAGGCAAACTTACCTATATGCAATGTTGTTTCGTTTTGCCGCTACAGGGCGCTAAAGTTTTCAAATTAATATTGTTTTTTCGAAATCATTTCTAAACGCCTTTATCGATTTCCACTAATTTTGGAACTAAGAATGACCACTATTAATAGCGTGTTTTAACGTATTCGCCATCTTTTTTTAATACCTGCAAATTTAAAAATGGCGTATGATTGGTAATTAAAAGTTCCTCTTTTTGTTACACCCCGTATAAATGACTTAAATTATTTTTCTGACATTTGCTGACTTCACGTTGAAACTTTTTTGTCTCTTGTAAAAATTTGTCCAGACATGCAGTGACCCGACTTTAAGATATTTTGATTTAACCTTAAATAAGTAGTTTCCAGATTTATTCTTTCTTAAACCTACTTTATCCGAAAAATATAACTTTGAGCATTAAACATTTTTAAAAAGCACTAAAAATGATAATTCAGCAAGCTGTTTAACGTTTGGCTTATAGAATTATAATCGTGTAGTGACAAATTGCATTTTATCTCAAGCGCAAGCTAGAATGCTTTTCCAGCGTTGTGAGAGCGCCTTGAAAATGTAAAATACCAAATAGAAAACCCTGACAAGCATTATCATATTGGAATATGTCTTGATCGATAGATATTTTGTAACGGGTTAGGCACAAGGCGATATTTTAGTATTCAATACGTACTCATTTTCCAGAATAGGATTTTTTTGAACCTTTGATCAACCCTAATTTAAATCGTGCGTATATTCTATGCAAACATATGCATTATAGCTCACAGCGGCGCTATGTATGTACTAATAATACCGCGGCCCGTATCTAATGAATAAAAAACAAATTTTCGCAACGCAGTTACTAGATTTTAAAAAGCTTTAAAAGCGGCACATTTTCTCTAATTTAAATATAACCTCGAAGAAATTACCATTTAGAATATACTAATAGTGGCCAATTAGATAGTTACCACCCTGTATATATCTGAAAGTTTGAAAAATCCAGTGGATCAAAATATAAATTACTCCGAGATCGTGGTAACAACGTTAAATCCATTTGAGTGAACAAATTCTGCTATAAAGACAGTTTTTCGGGTTTGATCGAGCATATTCAAGACAAAAGGACTAATATCAAATTGATATCTTTTAAACTTACGAGAAAAAATTCCTTTCCAAAATTTTTTGCTCAAAAGAAAATTACGCTCAATTCTTTACTAAAAGAATGTGTATCATATTTGATTATGTTGTGCTGAATATTATAAAGCGTGTATCATACTAACAAAAGTAGTAAAGGAAAAATATTATTTGTATACAATATGACTTGAACATTTTTTTTATATTATTTTATATTATTTAAATAAACAAAAGTAATTATCGAGTGTTTGACAATCACAATTAATAATATGTGTTATATTAAAAATGTCAAAGTGTTTGTCAAGTAACGGATTTGGTGGTTTAAGTTACGTTGTCGAAAAACCTCAGCTACATCTATTGGGTTAACGTTCTTCAAAATAATACAGTGGTGGCGCGCGATCTTTTGTTGACTAATTGTTGACACATTGACTAAAAACCCGTGTAACAAAACGTCTCTCTTATCCTCATCTGTCCAACGACTGAATGGAGTTTCCAACAAATTACAAACTATTTTTTTTTTTTTATGATAAAACACCTGCACTGTAGGAAAAATCCTTTAAGGCGCTCTGGGAGCGGTGCGAGTGCGAAAAAAGCGATTAACGTTGGTCTTGAAACGTTGAAGATTGTATTCATTGGGAAACACGACCTCAGGAAGATCATTCCACAAAGATGACGTTCTCCAGATGAAAGAATTCTTGAACAATGAAGTTCGAGGAGTACTAAGCTGAACAACATATGGATGAGCGGCAGTGGTTTGCCGTGTATTTCTGTTTTGAATTGCTCTAGGTGGAATCAAGTGGGCAATGTCAGTCGAACACCTGCCATGGAAATATCTGTAAAAGAGAGCCAAATCACCAACCTGTCTTCGATGCTCCAGGCTATCGAGGGTCTTGGTCAGCTCGGGGTCGCCGATCAGACGAATGGCTCTCCTTTGAATGGAATCCAGTAGCCGAAGGGTGTGCTTGGGTGCAGAGCTCCAGACATGAGAGCAATATAATATTCTAATGATGGTCGAATCTGGGCTTTGTAGAGTGTCAAAAGTTGATGAGGTGTGTACAACCTTTTGGTGCGGAAAAGTACACCAAGTTTCTGTGCAGCTGCCTTGGCAATTGCGGCAACGTGATCATGCCAAGACATATTACCTCCCAGATTGATCCCCAGCAAATTAATAGACGGTGCCAGGGGAATTGCGTGTCCTGCCATGACTATATCCGGTTCTGCAATGTTAACCTTTTTGGAGAAGACTGCTGCCTGGGTTTTCTTAGCATTAAATTCGACTTGGTTACTGTCACCCCAAGCCAAAATTTCTTCCAGGTCTTTGTTGAGGCGCAATACTTCATGTTGCCTGCGAAGATGTGCGTCGGCAGCGGATGTTTGGGGAGTCAAGGTAAAAGATGAGACAAGTGTGCTGTCATCAGCAAAGCTATAAATTGGATTTTGGGTTTTCACTAGAAGGTCGTTAATATACAGTAAAAAGAGGGTAGGCGACAATATGGACCCTTGAGGAACACCGGCATTGATGGTGAAGGTGTCTGAGAGAAACCCGTCAATCGCCACTTGCAGAGAACGGTTCTTAAGGAAGCTGGTTAACCATAAACAAAATCCATTAGGCATACCGTAGGATCGCAATTTACTTAGAAGCCCATCGTGCCAAACACGATCAAAAGCCCTAGAGATGTCCAGTGCAACATCCCGGGATTCTCCATGATGTTCGATGGTGTTGCTCCAAAGATGGGTGACATATGCCAGAAGGTCACCTATGTCATTAATTGGGTTCATTTTTAAAACACACTAACACACTTTACTTAATGAACTAAAAAATAAAACAAAACTTTTTAATCACACAGTAAATCACGTAAAAACGATATTTATAACCGTAAGTTTCGCGAAGCCTCAAAATAAATACCTTAAGGTTAGGCGAACCAATGCTAACATAATGGTGCATACTCACCGAAAACACACGACAGCGATAATAAAAGCTCCGAAAAGAACTATTTTTACGAATAAATAAATGTTCAAGACACAAAATGACAATCGAAAAACGATGACGTTAATGGACAAACTTTAAAAAATAATAAAATTAAATAGTCAAATCAATGTGCATCTCTCCCTTACAATTTTTTCTCTGTCTAGCACGTTTCATTGGCAACGATGTATTGCGCCATAGAATAGTACCCGGAAGACGGTAGGTTATGTTTTTATTCATTTTTATTATTAAAATAAATAAAAATGGGGAGTTGTAATTCACGTTGTCGCTTAATCGTTGAACAACGACGCACGAATAAAAAACCACTGTGGATACTGTAACCCAAAAACAAAAGTAATTTCTCTGTCATATTATGTAAACAATGTCTAAATTACCTCTGCACCAACGTAAAGTGCTGCTATTTTAAGCGAAACTTTCCGTGTATTAAGGAGGTTTTAATAAAGTTTCGAGTTATTAAAATAAGACTATTAGTCGTGGTAAAGACAGAAGTTCCGTCGCGTCAGCCCGTTACATTATCTTAAAGTTAATAGCAGCGCTTGGAAAATATTTTCGTAAAGTTCTTTATCTCACAAGTCAGTTAAGTTACTTGGATACTCCACTCCATACAGTATAAAATAAATATAACTCAAGAGGCATTAATAACACTAAAACAAAATACTTTTTTCAATTTAATGAATTTTCTCTTTTTTATTCGGTGATTATATTACTCAATATGGATCTAGCTTACGTTGCTGTTCGTCAATTTTTTTGTCAATAAAAGTTCTTTTATGTGCTGAAACTTTATCTTAAAAAACAATATTGATATAATGTCTAATAGGAAAAAATGGTGACGTAGGAAAAGATCGAGGGTGAATGATGGACGACAAAAAACGTGTAGGTCATTGGTGAATTATTATAGGTATATGGCTTAAAATATTGCATTAAATTAATTAAAGAAGAATAAATAAAAATTCAATCATGGTGGTCAATTATTTCCGTTTTATAGGTTAATATAGTGACAGACACGTATTTTTCTACTCCTAAATGGGAATTTGCCATTTCCATTTACACTAAAGTGATTGGAAAAGTGGCCTATTCCGGTTAACCGAACTGATATGATTTCATATCCATTCTAGTTAGGATATGAAACTGACCAATCACAGCGGTCAATTACAAAAAAGCCATGTTGTAAATTTTACGAGTCGTTTCTCACACTTGACAAAGTGAGATTAAGAATATACTTCAAGAATACGTAAATCTGTCAGATAAAATTTGTTCTTTTTTAATTTAAATCAAAACATTAATCACAGAGTCTAAGCGAAAATTGAACGTATAATACCAAAATTAATACCAAAGTATATTTCTGCAGAACTATTGTTATTTTCTAACCGAACTAAAGATTTGGGTACAGATGAAATTTCTTATTTCAAAAATCTCCAGGTTTTCATTCATTTCTAGACAATCACTACAAGATTTAATTTATAAAATGTATTGTATACCTACAAAATGAACGTTTTTTACTACCCTTGGTTGGTTTTTTGACATGCAAATATTTGTCCACCGCGATATTTTCTGATATATTTTTAACGGAGATCCAACCCCAATCGACCTTAAACCTTTTATTATAAGCAACAGGTATAGAAAAATACGTGGTAAATTCCTTAAATAGTGGAAAATGAAGTTAAGTATATAAAACCAGATAAAAAATGATTACATTTTTAGAAAAAAAATAATTTCAACTAATGGTTTTCGGGTTAGGTATGTTTTTTGTTTTGTTTTGCACAGAAAATAAAAGGATTTGTTCGGATTTATTATAAGCAGGGAAATGCCATGGGTTAAAAATAGAAATTATCCATTTTTCTTAATAAATATATCGCTTTTTGTTTGTTATCCTGCAAAAGGATAGATATATTCAAAGTAATTTTGAGTTAATAAAAGAAATTACCCAAATCGACAAATACGTTACAGTGTAATTTATTCCATGGGTTGCCGTTCTGCCCTTCTTTCGAATTAGGCTTTTTTCCTCTTCGTTCGCTGCCAGGGCCATTCCCGAGGGGACCTACAGTTTAACGTGGGTTTCGAACCACGATCCTCAGTCATGCGACACCCCCCAAGGGCTATCAACCCTTGGTTTTTTGCTACTGCATGACCTACCGATTGGGGAGTGTGTACCTTCTTCCGCACCCCACGAGATGTCCGATCTCATCCGGCCTGGTTACCGGCGTGAATGGGGTGGGTTGGGAGATGATACATTTTACACTCTTCCCTGCATTCTTAAACGTACTAATTTTTGAACATACTTTTTTTATTGTGTGTATGCCCATTATTATTCCATGGGTTTGCCAACGAAATACATTTTTCTTCAATTCTTTTTTATTATAATAAGTTCACGGCCAACTAAAAAAACAAATTCATACTGCCTGATTTAAGCATTTTAAATTTTTTTTTATTATGAAGTTCGGAGGTTGACTCGTCAAAAAATATACTGTACAACTCGAGTGGGTTTTCCTTGTTGGGCTCGGAAGTTTTAGTTCCTCGTGCGATATGGACATCATATCCACTCCTGTTGTACAAGCTACTATTTTTTGCTGTTTCGGACCTGGAAACTCGATGAAAACACGAAGGCACAATCTACAAAACATTATTGAGTTATTGAAAGGTTCTTAGATCGATAAGGTCACGGTTTTTATTTGAATTTTAAAATAAATCTAATAAACTTGAAGAAATAGTCCATACTTGAAGTGGAGTGGGAATTTAAATGGAATCAGTGGAGGAAGACTTAAAGTTTCTTATTTCCTTCCATTTAAATCTAATAAAAATCCATTAAGTAACGTTGCATTTAAATTATATTCTGGAACACTTATTTTTTATACAGTGTGGCGCATCGACAACGAAATAGAGACATTTACTGGCAGCTCAGTTCTTTTTTGGAAAAACGCTCAGACCCGTCGATTTTGTTTTCGAAGGGGACATAAAATTGACAAAAAATAACGTTAAAACGGGCAGCCCCCTGGGCGGGGGCGGCATCACCCCTAAACTCTTAAATGGAAAAGGGGTCGAGGGATACCCTATTTTAAAGGTCTTTCAATTCTCTTTACTATTGAACTGAAGTACATGAATTTTACATCATTATAAAGGGAATTCAAAGACTTTTAAAATAAGGTATCACTCGACCCCCCTTTCCATTTAAGATTTTAGGGGTGGTGCCACCCCCGCCCAGGGAACTGCACGTGTTAACGTGATTTTTGCCAATTTTGTGTCCCCCTCGAAAACAATATCGACGGAACTGAGCGTTTTTCCAAAAAGAACTGACCTGCCAGTAAATGTCTCTATTTCGTATTCGATGCGCCACCCTGCATAAAAAAAAATTATTATTATCCACTAATAGTAAAATAAAAAAGGTTAATTATTAGAGTACTAAATAAATAATTCATAAGAGTACAAACTACATTATAAAAATACAATGTTATAAAAAACCGAAATACAAAATTTCTTTAATAATCTGTGTTTTACAAAGAATACCTATTAAACATATAAGTTTTCCTAATAAAAATAGTTCATAAAAAACATTTTTTAGACTCTAATGAATATGGCAGAACCTTATTGTAGGTTATTGAAAGGATAGTAAAATCAATACTAGTTTCTATGTATTTTACTAAATGATTGACTTGTGTCTGTCTATTTGTTTACCTCGCATTTACTCCAGAGGGATCGTATGTAATTTTGGTATTTGACCAGAGGTGTCACGGTCGAATTTCTGTTGTGGTCGGTATCCTGTGTACCATATCGTATTCACGTAGGTATAATTTGGCCACAGAATTTAAACATTTGCCCTCATAAATATATTAACAATTTGATTAAATCTTTCAGCAATTTTAAACTACACTCTTAAGTGTATCAGACCGAGCCTAAATTTTTCATGTAAAATTTCGATTCTTCTTGGCATGAATTGCAAAAAAAATAAGAAAATTAGTTTTACCAATGGAATGGCGGTATCTATGTGGGTGTTGGAATCGTAGTTTGTACAACAAGAGTGGATATGATGTATACAGGGTGAATCTTAAGTTGATACTTTTTTTAGCTGTTTATAGAAGGCGTTAAAATAAACAACTTTATCAAATGCCTTTTTTCAAAAACTCAGAAATAGGCGAGATAAAGAAGTAAAAAATCTAAGTACGGGTCTAGTCACCAAAACATAGCCCGCTATAGTTTGCGTTGTTTTTCTTATCTCTTATTAGTCATTCAATGTTGAGCAATCCGCTGTAGTGTGTTTTTCTGAAGCAAGTTAATTTTAATTTGGTGATACGGGAAAATGGTAAAATTTGAAAACAATGAACTAATAGATATGGTGCTAATTTACTGTGAGTATCGTAAAAGTGCGAATGTTTCTTCGAAATTATACGCAGAACGCTCTCCCTTGCGGGCTCATCCTACACCCAGAAGTTTTCTTAATGTTACTCAACGGGCAAGTTAGGCAGAACTGTATTTGATTCGTAGTGTAATAAATGAATGTAAGTACTTTATTTTTGACTTTTTTGGAAAAAGGTATTTGAAAATGTTGTTTATTTTAATGCCTTCTATACACAGCTAAAAACAATTATCAACTTAGGAATCACCCTGTATATCTCACGAGGAAGTAAATTGAGTACGACGCCATAGGCGTAGTGCTTAATCTTCCGAGTGCGATATGGACAATCCACTCGAGTTGAACAGTATATTTTCTCTACGACCAAACTTACAAGCCTTATGCTAAAGAATGTTAAAAAAAAGTTTGGGCTTCAACTTATGACCATTGAATCCAAAACTAGATGTTATATCGCCTCACCAGATCCTCATATTAGAAATTAGGGTAAAACTAATTTACTAATAATGTTACATGAAATTAATTAAACATTCAGCAGGTTGCATTTTTGGTGACACTATAATAGATGCGTATGTATTTTGTTATATAGAAACAAATTAATAGCATATTATACCGTATACTTATAATTTACATAATTCACTTCTTGAAAAAGAAGGCGGAGCCTCAGTAAACACAAGAAACTGTGATTGGTCAGTATTTTATAAGAATGCCAGAGAAATCTTATTTTTATGACGATGTTGTCAACTAATGGAAAATTTCCGGATTCGTGAGATCAAGGCACAGAGGAATGATAGGTTGGCGCTGGGAAAAGAGAAATTTTTACCACATTGTTATATTCGTAAGAAATTTTTTAGGATCACTTATTGTAGTTGTGATCTGCTAAAAAAATACTTTTTCAGAATTATTGGGTGCATTCGTAGAAAATTTCTTTAAAAATGGAAATATTTATTTTTAAAGGTCGCAACACTGTGTAGCACTGAACAGTAAGAATATGAAATTTTGCCGTACAGTTAACTGGAAATACTGAAATAGCCCGTTTTTCTCGTGATTTAGGTGTAAAGGAAACAGCAAATTTCCATGTGGGAGTAGAAAAAGTAATTTTAATGCAGAAAAAAAAATTCATTCCAAATTTAAAATATCCTTAAGAATCCATTATAAAAAATCAACTCTCTGATGCTCCAATATCTGTAGTTCAGATATAAAATGTTTTTAAAAATCCGATAATATACACGGCCAGGATTCGGGAGAAGAGATTTCAATGTTTTCTTGGTGTAATTTAATATATTGTAGATATTATTTTCCATGAAGCTTCTAACCTCGAATAAGAATTAAGAAATATTGATCTCTCTCTTAAATCTTATAGCAATTTTAAATTACTCTTAATATATCGATTGCCAATATAACAAGAAATAATGTTGCCAATTTTATTACGACACAGTTTGACTTCTGATCAGCAATATATGGCAATTCGACACCCGACATTTTCCGAGCTTAATTTAGACAAATTTCTCTCGAATTTCCCCCGTGGAGATCTGATTACGTCATTAAGTGTGGGGGGAAATTTATTTGCTTAAACGTATTATTAACTTAATTTGCGAAGATAATCCTTGAAGGATCGTTCAGTCTTTTAATTAAAGGACGGAAATATTAGCTTTTTCTGTTTTCTGAATACAGGGCAAGCCGCAAAATGTAAGGTTAAATAATGTATTTTATTAAAGTTATAAAATATAATTCGCTACATTATTGAAATCAGTCGAATAAACTAACTTTATTGGGATTGTTCAGTTGGAAATCGCAAATTCCGATCAAAAAAAATTGCAGAAAATTATTTGTCTTTTCCAATTTTCAACTTCCATACAGTGGCGTAGCCAGAATTTTATTTCGGAGGGGGGCCCAAATGGGTAGGGAAACCGACGAGCCAGCGCCGCAGGCAAATTGCCGAAAGCGAAAAATTTATTGGGGTGCCACGCCCAAAAAACCCTTTCTTTGGACAATCAAAAAAATCTGAAAATAAAAAAATACTTACATTTAAAGAAACTTATAGTGAGTTATACAAATACACTAATATAGGTAATATAAAACAGATAATATATACTTGTTAAACAAAAAATTCTTCATGAAATAAGCATAATTGAGCAAAAAAATACTAAAAATAAGGTATATTTTTTATTTATTGAAAAAATAAAAACTAACCATAAACTTAAAGCACAACATATTTTTTTGCTAAAAACTAAACCGTGATTCGTCGCCTTTTTTGACAAAATATATTGATTATTTCATATATCAATGTGGATTTTTTCATGAATACTTATTAAAGCTGAACTTGTTGTACGCTCTTCACCTGAATGATTTCTCAGATATGGTTTTAATCTTTTTAAAGTGGAAAAACGTCTTTCTGCTGAAACTTTAGTTACTGGGAGGATGATTTGTTATTTTATTTGGCGCGTTATTGATAGCGTTGCCGTCAAAGATCTTTTATGTTGCCTAATTATATTTATATCTGCTTCCATATGAATATTGTCCGTTTCAAGCAAAAGAGAGGTTAAGAATATATTTTAAATATGCAACTCTTATCAGGACCACCGCAGTGGCTCAGAGGTGAGTTACTGGCATTCGACCGTGGCGACCCGGGTTCGATTCCCGGAGTGGGCATACGTACAATAAAAAAAAGTATGTCCGAAAATTAGTACGTTTAGGAATGCAGGGAAGGGTGTAAAATGAATCATCTCCCAATCCACCCCATTCACGCCGGTAACCAGGCCGGATGAGATCGGACATCTCGTAGGGTGCGAAAGAAGATACATACTCCCCAATCGGTAGGTCATGCAATGGCAAAAAACCAAGGGTTGATAGCCCTTGTCGCATGACCGAGGATCGTGGTTCGGAACCCATGTTAAGCTGTAGGTCCCCTCGTGAATGGCCCTGGCAGCGAACGAAGAGGAAAAAAGCCGACAAAGCAAGCAACTCTTATCAGATTTGAACGGCATTAGAATTTTGGACTTGCATTGTCTTTATTTGTTTAGAATCACTCCGTATTGTGAGTATTCACCTGAAGACGACTGGAGATGCTTGCCAGTTGAAACATAGTGATTCTAAACAAATAAAGACAATGCAAGTCCAAAATTCTACTGCCGTTCAAGAAACGTCATTGTCTCCAACCTTTAAACAGACTCTTATCAGATTTGTTATTTATTATTTGAATCAAAACATTTATTCTAGATCTTATGCATACACATACACCAATTTTTATTTTTTGCAACTTATACAATTTTTTGACCACGATTTCTCTACTATTATCTGATATTTTTAATGGGACTCCAATTGACCTTAAAACTTTATTATTGGTAATAAAAATGGAAAAATAACTGGTGACTTTTCTTAAATAATGAAAATTGAAGATGAGTAGTACTTAAACCAGATAAAACAGAAAGTTTATAAGATTTGTAGATAAAAATAAAATGAATCTTAATGTCGTTGTTTTGTCTTTGTCCATTTCATTCTTCTATTATTTGGTTAACAGCGTTGCTGTTATGCTATTGTGTGAATTATAGAATGTGATTATTATTTTGAAAAAATTACCTTCGCGAATGCTAAAAGTTAATAAATGCACAAAAGCCTTTATTAAAATTTTTAAATGAACTTTACAGCTATTTTGCGTATCGTTCGGTGTTATTATTCTTGTGAAAGCCGGAAACGAAGAATCATAACAACACATTAAAGTTGCTATGGTTCAGAAAACGACATTGTTCATTTTCATTAAAAAATATATATATTTTGTCTGTTTTTATGCAAAATGCCAAATGTGAAACAAATATAAAATATATAAATTAATTGATGAAGTAGGTGAAGGGGCAAAAAAAAAATAAAGCAGGAGGAAAGTTTTTCGACAATATTAAATATTAATGTACCAATAACGCTACCATTTTAGCCATTTTTATCATAAAAAAAAAAATTAAAAAATAATTATGTTTGAACTAATAATGTTCATTTAATTAGAATGTAGCTATGCAAAATAGGGCCACAGTTAACTTCGATGGACAATAATTAAAAACACTCGTGCATTTTGGCGTGCCCCAGCCGACCGTGTCCGTTCACTCAAAGCAAGTGAAAACCCAACGTCCAACATGGCTTTGATATTCACCGTTGTTATGGTTACGTGATGTCAGTCACGCAAACATCATGTAACAATTTGCATTATGATGAAGGGCAATTTAAAAATAGATCAGTCGTATGCACCATTGTTTTAGCATTGGTTCGCCTATCTTTAAGATCTCGATTTTGAGGCTTCGCGAAACTTACGGTTATAGATATCGTTTTTACGTGATTTACTATGTGATTAAAAAGTTTTTCTTTTTATTTTTTCAGTTAATTCAGTAGTGTACGCACCGTACTTAGTTGTGTCTTTTAAAAATGAACCCAATTAATGACATAGTTTGTAATTTGTTGGATACTCCATTCAGTCGTTGGACAGATGAGGATAAGAGAGACGTTTTGTTACACGGGTTTTTAGTTAATGTTTGTTTAAATATCCGCACTATACCTAGCTCCTCACCATTTTTTAAGACCGCGAGTAACCACTGAGATGATTCAAAGCGATTTTTGGTAAACATAGGAAATAGTCTAAATAGACAAATAGGTTGCAGTGCTAATTTTGCTACAATTATTTTTTTATTATCTTTCTCATAAGTTAAAATGACTTTTTAAAAATGCTTAGTTTAAGGTTTGTGTGTTATCGTAGAAAAAAATATACTGTATAACTCGAGTGATTTGTCCATCAAGCTCGCCTACGGCGTAGTGATCAATTTATTTTCGCGTGCGATGTCATACGTCATAAATTATCTATTTTTCGTTTCAAATCTAAACTATTTTTATACTTGTTAAAAATTCTAAATCACAAATTTTCGGGACAATCTCTATGGGACAGGAAGCTGTATGGAGTTACAAGTTTGTATGGGTCTAGGAGAAATTATTTTAAACTTTTTAGTGCGTTTTGAAGACGTGGTGCATGAAAAAAAATCATTTAAATATTTACAATAGTCCGAAATATTAAAATTTCCATCTGGTATTTTTTCCTGCTTATATCAAAACCGATTTATTTTTTGATTCATCAAAAGCCTTTAAACTTCCTTCTTAATTTACAGATTTCAGACTTGTTGACGTTTCCAGTTAGAACATCTTTTTGATTAAACTTTAAACGAGGTATTTGATAATGTTACTTTAACAAGTTTTATGTTTTAAAGATGAGGTAAAAATCCTTTGTGCTTTGTTCTTGTAATTATAAGTTGTTTAGAAAATTAAACGTTAGAATTATTAGTATTACCCATTACATACTTTTACCTTTACCGGTGTGTTGTAGAAACATTTACGGTTTTTATTTTTATAAAATATAAACAAAATTTTAGACGTTGTCACATTTTATATTTATGGTTAAACAAAATTAGGTCTCATACAGTAAATACTCAAAATAGTACCTATATTATTAACCAAAGTTTAGACAGCTATTACGCTAAAGCGACGCAGCTGTCTAAACCATGGTTAATATAATTTTTTTTCCAATACTAACACATTTACAAGATACTCATTGTTTTAGTATGAATAATTATAAAAAATTTAAATATACAGGGTGTCCTTCAAATGACTGTACAACGCTTCACCACAAATTCCTTAATCAAAAATAAGACGAGCTAGGCAAACTTACCTATATGCAATGTTGCTTCGTTTTGCCGCTACAGGGCGCTAAAGTTTTCAAATTAATATGGTTTTTTCGGAATAATTTCTAAAAGCCTATATTGATTTCCAGTTATTTTGAAACTAAGAATAACCACTGTTAATAGCGTGTTTTGACGTATGCGCCGTCTTTTTTTAATACCTGCAAATTTAAAAATGGCGTGTGATTGGTAATTACAAGTTCCTCCCTTTGTTACCCTCCGTATATGACTTTAACTATTTTTCATAGTTACCTGTGGTCCTATTATGCATAGCTACATCCGGATTAAATTAATGTTATTATTTCGAACATAATTATTTTTTAAGGGCTAAAATGGTAGCTGTATTGGTACATAAATATTTAATATTGTCGAAAAACTTTCCTCCTGGTTTTATTTTATTTTTTGATGCTCACCTACTTCATCTGACGAGCCGCTACTGATATAACGATAGTGGTGCGCATGATTAGTGCTCACTAACAAATTTGTATCGGACCGACAACCACTTATGGTGAGTGTTTGAAGACTTGAAAATTGGTTGAATTTGAGGAGGTTTTCTACCTGTACGCTATATTTGATTTTAATTCATAACAAATTTATTGCTTTCATAAAAGTTAATTATGGTTATTTAGATTTGTTTAATTTCGCCGGTGTACGTAGTACATACTGGGATATTTCTCTCTAATTTATGGGAGTACACAAACTCCAGATAAATGAAAAGCACAGGTGTTGTAAAGAGTTGTTAAACCCTTCATTTTGTAAACGTTGGAAAAATATTTAGAAAACTGATAAAAAGGCAATATGTATACATTTATTATACCAGCTACAAGGTAAAATCCTTAATATGTAGTTCGGATACGAGCAGATATTACCCGATAAAGTAAATATTAAAAAATTGGCGAACACTGGTTCGTTTTAAGAGCTTTTACTTTACGCTATATTATTTTATACAACGACATGATTGATTCATTTTTTTTTAGAAAATAACTGTCTTACGTATTTTGATAGATACCTCTAGTTTATTTTTAAACATACATATGTTTACCGAAAACACTTATAACAGATTCTAGCAATTGCAAATAAGCACCAGGCGATTATACAGGGTGATTCCTAAGTTGATACTTCTTTTTTAGCTGTGTATAGAAGGCATTAAAATAAACAACATTTTCAAATACCTTTTTTCAAAAAACTTAAAAATACGCGAGATAGAGAAGTAAAAAATCTAAGTGCGGGCCTGGTCTTCAAAACGTAGCCTGCTATACTTTTTGTTGTTTGTCTATTAGTTATGATCAGTTATTTGGCGCTGCGGTGTATTTTTCTCAAGCAAGTTAATTTTAAATTGGTGACACCTGAAAATGGTAAAATTTTAAAACAATGAACTAGTAGATATGGTGCTAATTTACGGTGAGTGTCGTCAAAGTTCGGCTGCTGCTTCGAGATTATACGCAGAACGCTTTCCCTCGCGGGCACATCCTACACCCAGAATTTTTCTTAATGTTATTCAACGGGCAAGTTAGGCAGAACCGTATTTGATCCATAGTGTAATAAATGAATGTAAGTACCTTATTTTTGAGTAAAAAAAAGGTATTTGGAAATGACGTTTTTTATTTTAATGCCTTCAGCTAAAAAAGAAGTATCAACTTAGGAATCACCCTGTATATACTAAGAAATAATAATATAATTATAAATCAATAACGTTAATATCTACATTAACCAAAGTTTTTAAAATAAGCCTTGAAAATTAACCACAAATTTTATTTTTAAACAATTTGGGGTTCAAAAAATAAATTACCACAAAATGCTATTTGCGATCTAAAAGCCGAGATATAATTAAAAAATAAGCAATAAGAAACAGGTAATACGCAATAAAAAATACAAGATCAATTTTATTCCTGTTGCTTGTGGCTGAAAGCTTAATTGCGTCAAAATTAATTTGGTTCTATAGGGTCCCCCAAATAACTTTTTTTTTTTTGAAAATGCTATAAAAAAAACTACTGAATATTTTCTCAAATTTCTTTTTTTATTTGAAAGTACAATCCTTCCGGTTAATAAAGGAAAATAATTTCATTCAAATGGCTGCCTCGGCTGGCCATGCAGTAGCCTACACGATCGGTCCAATTTTTAAGCACATTATCGGTTGTGTGCAGCTGTATTTCACCAATGGCTTCACGAA
Source organism: Polydrusus cervinus (assembly GCA_935413205.1). NCBI lineage: Eukaryota > Metazoa > Arthropoda > Insecta > Coleoptera > Curculionidae > Polydrusus > Polydrusus cervinus. The sequence goes on from OW284514.1 coordinate 3,534,744, forward strand.
TATTGTCCTTTAAAGCGTCAATTGTCGCTGGCTTGTCGGCGTAACACTTATCTTTGACGGCACCCCACAAATAATAGTCCAACGGTGTCAAATCGCAGCTCCGAGGTGGCCAAACGACATCAGCTCTGCGGCTGATAATGCGATCTTCAAAAACGGCGCAAAACATCGAGTGTAGCTTCGGCTGTGTGGCACGTAGCGCCATCCTGTTGAAATCAAATGTTGCCAATATTCTCCTCTTCAATTCTTGTGAACAAAAATTCGTTCAACGTGGCCCGATAACGATCGCCATTGACTGTAACGGCCACTCCTTGCTCATTTTCGAAGAAAAATGGCCCAATTATGCCTCTGGACCAAAATCCGCACCAAACAGTGACTCGTTTTGGGTGCACCGGATTGCAGGCCCACTGAACGAAGCGAAAACGCATCAATAAATTTCGATAAAACAAATTTACTTTAAACCTAAATAACATACCACAAAATATAAATAGTATTAAAATAAATGATGACATTCAAATGTTCAATGTTAATCAAGTAAAATATTTAGGAATAATTTTTGATAGTAATTTAAATGAGAATTTTTCCTTAGAATATTTGATTGAAAAATTAAGAAATTTACTATTGATGAGCTTTTTAAACTAAATCTATCTTTTCATTTTCAATTATTTTTAAATTTCTTGTTATATGTAGTTGACGGAATATCAACTTGTCCTAAAATTTCAAAATACAGGGTGTTTTTTAATTGAGTGCTGATACTTAAGGCTGTAAATCCTTCGGTGATTTTAAAAAAAAAAAGCTCTTAATTTTTGAGCTACAGGGTGTTAACATTTTTTAAAAAATATAACTTTTTTATCATAATTATTATATCACTCTTAGATATTTTTATGAAATTTTGTACACACCTCTAAGTCATTAAGGAGCATTTTTGACTTAAAAGATTTTTAAAAATTTTTACCAGGGACGTCCGTACAGGGTTTGAACTGAATATTTCTAAATAAAAAAATGGTACGCCACTGATTTTTCTAAAAGCCAAACATGTATTTAAAATCCTCATTTGTTTTGGAGCAAATTTGGTTTATAGACTTACTTTCGTATGATGCACCCTTTTTGCATAAAAAAATAAAAACAAAAAAACAATATTTTTCTTCGGTTCATTGAGACTGCTTTCGATATTTTGTTGAAATGAAAATAATTGAGCTTTAGGACATATGTTTATATTAACTTTTCTTCTTAAAATCACCCAAGGATTCACAACTTTAAGGATCGGCACTCAATTAAAAAACACCCTGTATAACGAATAGCAATGAGGATGGAGAAAGTCGAAAGCGCTCTGCTAGAATTGTGGCAAAAATATGTGATTTTACATGTAATACAAAGTCTCCTGTCTTATGTTTCGCTTAACGTCTCACAGCCACAACTAACTTTCTAAAAGTTTAAAAAGAAATTCCCTTCCCGAAGCCATATTTAAATAACACGTCGCCCAGTTTTCTCCTTCTAATTTTTTAACCACATTATTTTATTACGCCATTATAAACAATCTTTTAGTAAAAGCACATCTAATAAAATGTTACGCTTTAAACTGAACAAGTTCAAACCGACTTTCGAGCAAATAGTAGGGTGAAAAAGCCACATTTCTCAAGAAAATTTATGTTTAAATTCCAGAGTGTTGGAAAATGGTCTTACTTAATTAAAATTAGTTTGGCCCATTAATTCGTTCAAAGCTCTTTTTATGAAGTTGTGTTCACAATATTAAAGATGAAGTCCAGGTTTAAAGGGGTTTGAAACATAATAATTAATATTAAAGTAATTGAACAAGAGCGATTCTAACTGATATGTTAAGTGTTTGGTACCATGGAATATGGAATGCTGATGGAATGTAGCGAGGAGAATGTTGAATACTGATTTCAGAATATTATGGAATAGTATATTCTATAGCGAGCGAAAAGTTTGTAGGCCGAGCCGCAGCCGAGGTCTACGGTTTCGCGAGTGCAGGAATGCCATTCCATACGTGTTATAGACTATACTTTCTCTAACACTATTTTAGAAAAACGACTAAAACTACATTAATAAATTTATTAAAAAAATTTTAATTATTTTTTTAAACTTTCACCTTCAGTGTTATTTACTACTGTAATAGAAATAGATTTTATGTTTGAACAATTTTGGAAATATATCTTCGGCACGTTCGGTCCATCCTCTGCTGCTGAACTTGCTGTAGGATATAGCTGTGAGTTTATGTTATGCGATGTTGAACTTTGGGCTGTTTTATTCATATTATTATTTTCGACGTGATTTATAATTTTTTCGGAAATTTTCATTCTATTTTCTAAGGAATTCTCGATGTACCCTTCGGCTACTTGCGAAGATTTCCAACCCCCGTGTCCTTTAAGATCGGTTAAATCGCCGCCTCCATCGACAAGCATTGTTGCCGATGTACGACGAAAACAGTGTCCCGTATACTTATGCGATTCTTCTAAATTCAAATATTTGGCAACTTGTTGCGGCATTTTAGCTAATTTGTTTATGCCCATTATCTGATGAGTGCATCGACCTTTCTGATAATTTACGAATAAATTATTTGTCTCTGTCTTTGGTGATCGAAGTTTCAAATATTTTTTGAAAACATCATAATACTCCCCAGTTATCGTAAACTTTCTAGGTACTTTCGTTTTAGACTCTGGAATATTTATTAATGCCGCTTTTCCTAAATCTTCCACGTGTTGTAACTTCATCAGGTACATTTCATTTTTTCTACAAGCGCCCATGATTCCAACGATTATAACAGCCTGAAAAGTAGAACAATGGAGTGAAGTATTATATTATGCATCTACGATTTGTTAAAAATTATTAAATGGACATAGCAAGAATGGAATACTAGGATTTCTGGGGTACAGGTAATATTATACATGATATACGTTAGTTATATGATAAATTATTTAATTTACCTTCGTTCCAAGATAAATCTCATCTGGATCCTGCTTTATAAACCGGCTAATTTGTTGTGCTGTAAGAATCTGTGACGTTTTAGCCTGATAGCCCTCCGATTTCCTCTTCAAAAATGATCGCAAATTTGCATAGACGCTAAATTAACATTATGTTTAATGTTTACAATAGTTCGTAGCATCGAATATATTTTCCAGAGTGTGGACGATTTATACTTTTTGGACAAACATGTAAAATAAGCCAACACAACAGTTTCCGAGAATGAAGAAATCCTCTTTTCAAAGCGGCAATTCATAAACTTGGTGTACTCTAATTCGTAAATTTCCTTCGATTTTGAAGGTAATAAGTTTTCGATCGTTTCTTCTGCAATTATTCGTATTTCTGGGGGTGTACTTTCACCAAAAGCTTCATCGCTTGACATAGTTACTAAAACATTATTTATTTATTAGTATTACTTAAAAAAATAGTTTATTTTGTTATAAAATTAATGCTTTATAATAAAACTTACCTTCTACGTTAAATAAAATCAACCGCCGTCAAAGTGAAACTTGACATTTCAGTGTCAAAATAATCGAAACAAAGCTGTCTTGATTTTTAAAATTTGTTGGGTTTTCCGTGCAGTTTAGATGTAAAAATCGAAAATCTAGTTGTCTTTGCCCTAGGTGACACAGAATGAATCATTCTGTAACAGTGTGTTAGAATGATAACATTCAGATGCAGATTTTACGTCAAGAATGCGTGGTTTCTAAAGTAGTGTTAAAAAAAAACTTTTTTATTATTGATTTTATAGAAAACTTTATTCTTGATAAAAGTTTCCGCGTCCCCTTAGACTAAAAAAAACGCTCATTGAAATTGAAAAAGACTGCAGTGAAGAATAAAGTACCCTTATATTTCGTTTTAGATACAATTTTTATTTATAAAAGTTGTATAGAATAAATAGTTATGTCCAAATGCAAAGTCGTGGTTTTCTATTTAAAAAATGAAAAAAACATTTTTTTTTGTCTTACCCTGTATTATAGTATGATGGCGTAGAGGGGCCATGTAGTTTTTTTCTTAAATTTCGTCTTTAAACTCGGAATTTTACTAAATTTCGACTCTAAACTCGGAATATTAGTTATAATTAAGTCGGAATTTAGTAATATTCCGAGTTTAAAGTCGGAATTAAAAAAAAACAACTACATGGCTCTTCTACGGCCTTGTACTATAGAGACTAGATTAAAGGGATTCAATTATTTTTAAAAGTTCTTTTTAATAAAAATAAAAGTTAGAACAAACTGTTTTTCATATAAAAATTATTGAAGTTAGTGGTCAATTTTTTTGTGAGATAAATAAAGGTTTACATAGTTTACAAGAATCTTTAGATCTTATTTTATAAATATCCTCATAGTTCTTTTTCGCAAGAACTTCCCCAGAAACAATTTAGTCATGACCGATCTTATATTTAGTAAAATGAAATTAAATATTTTAAAACGATGACTTACTTACTAGTAAGAATGTGCAAAACCAAAGTCCTTAACCTAATTAGGATATATAATTATTTTGCAAAATAAAATATATATCAGTTATCTCAATATTGTGAATAAAATTAAAAAGTGTGAATCGTACCTCTTACAGTTGTGTTACTTTCAGATCGTCATCAAAGACTTATTAATACAATTTTTGTAGCCGTTAATAATGTTTTTATCCATAGCTAATGATAAAAATAAAGTAGAGAGTTTAGCGTCCGTTAGATGGATATATCTTTTGCGTTGAGTTGATTCCTATGGATGGCGTTACTGGATTTTCATCGCGTTTTTATTTCTTAATAATGCCTTGAAAGAACAGTCTCGCTGTACTTGGAGTTGCTTACAGGTTATGGCTTTCTGATGAGTTCTAACAAGAACGAAACAGCCTGTCATTGTCTACCTGTGTCCCTGGGAAGCCATTGGCGTCCCTGTGTACTTTAATGTAAAAGATAGATGCACTACTTTGTCCGTCTGCCGCTAAAAAACTTTTTGCTAATGATAAAGTTGCCTGTAATCTACGTAAAATAGTAAGTAAAATAGCACTGTAACCACAAGGGTTTATTATATGATACTTTAACAGCAAGCTTAGATTAAAAACTTTATTTTATTTAAGTAAAAAACGAGATTCTGATGGTAATAGTTTAGCTATGGCTTCTGACGCCTCAGCTCTAATATCGGGTGGTAACAATTTATCGTTTTCACTCATTTATTTTTTCAAAAACCGCAGTGAGCGACACTAAAGAAGAAGTAAATGTTGACACCACAATTATAATTAGAGGAATGACTTTGTTTAGTAATCAAAACACATAGAAACCGAGGCCCACTATAGAAAAAGTTTACCCAATGTTTTTCCTACTAAAAGCACAAAAATGTCCATATTTGAAGAAGAAAAAAATGTTTTACACACGCCCATAAAATAACATTTATAGTCTCCCGAAATTAATTCACTCTTGGTCAACGATAAAATAAATTTTTTCGTCTTATATAAAAAATAACTATTAATATTTAAGGTGAACCTATTAAAAAAATGGGCTACAATACTAAAAAATAATTATTCCATTGTAAATTTAATGGTAAATATCTCTTTTGATAACATTCGGCTTTTTGCGAAAAATATAAAAAAAAATTAATGGAAATAAACTTCTGTGACTTGTTTTTAATTGTACTGGTTAATTCTACCTCTGTTTCTGTGTTTATTTTTGTACTAATTAGCAATCTTTTTATAGCGACTAATTTATTTTTATCCTTTCAGTAATTATCAGTATTAAAAAAATATGATGGAAATAAAATAGAGGAAGTTATTTATAAAATTGTTAATATTTCTATTTCTATATTAAATGTAGGGTCTTTACAAACACCGATCACATTAGCCTCCAGATCAAAATCTGTCAATTTAAGTTAACTTACCTTAGTACAAGGTTGTTTTGTTTCGGTGCTGTACGGCCCTGAAAATTTTAATTTTAAACCAATTTTTTTATTAGAATTTTAAAACAACTTAGGTGATTTGGCTGAAATTTTATATTTTGACATAGTTTATTGAATAATAAAAACTCATATCATAATTATGATTAATGTTGCGTGATTAGTGTCCTAATTCAAATTAAGGCAGGTAGATAGTAACGGGTACAGGACAGTAGCGGCGCCAGGATTTTTGGAATGGGTGGGCACAAATGGGCCCGATGATTTTAGGGTAGGCACTACCCAAATCAAAAATGACTTTAAAAAAAAGAAAAGAAAAAAATCGCCGTCTCCCCCCACGCTCTAGAACAGCCATAGGCGAGGTTCCCAAAACTATTTCCCTCCTCTAGTACAAACTGACGCCTTAAAAATATTATCGTTCTCTTTATATAATATATCATAACACTCCTTTGTCATCAAAAAAAATTTCATAGTCAAATCCCCCTCTCCCTACGGAAATTCTATTACAAAACCGAAGAATTCCTCAATTTTGGGTGGACACCCATGTTTTAAGGGTGGGCTGGTACCCCCTCCCCCCTCCCTTTGGCGCCACCGCAGGTACAAGACCAATAAAAACAATTCCTTATTAATTAAAAAATTTACGACGTTTCGACCTTCATTTGCTCTTTATCAAGGCTATATCTAAAGTGAAGGAACATTTGTTAGTCAATTAATCATAAAATCATATCCAGTGATTAAACATGCAACTTAACAAATTAACAGTACTCATTTTGTCGTTTTAAAATTATAATAAAAAAACTAATTTAAAATATATTTAATATCAGTGCTCTACAGCACAGCGCCGAAACTTAGGAGCTTCGTACTAAAGTGAGTTTTGATTTAAAGAGCAGATGGTACGATAATAACGATCTAATATAAACATTCTATATACCGAATATGACCTTTTATTTAAGAATAAACGAATCAAAATAAAAACTTTTTTAAATAAAAACATCAATTTAATTTGGGTTCGGTTACGTCAAAAGCACGGTCAAAATTTGTGTAATAATGAAATTGATAAAAGGGTCAGATTATTGTGTTCCCCTGCAAAAAGGAAATCTTGTTCAAGGATTAATGAATAAACCCTTTTTGCTCTACGACTCCGACAACATTAATAATATAATCAGGAACAAAAAGTTTTAATTTGTGTTTTATTAAAATAACTTCTTGTATTTAATGACATTTAATTTTTGAAATATATTGTTTGTTAATTGCTTTATTTGATAATATATTTTTTTTACATCCAAAGAAATTATATACAGGGTGCTACAAATTCGTGTTGCGTACAAGGGGATCTCGTAAGAGATACGAAGATGGTTAAACTTAAATAAATTTTTGCGCTTTTATTTTTGACTTAAACACAAAACACTTTTTGATAGCCGTCTTTTTGTTCTACAAGATGGTATTATTAGTTTTTAAATTCGACGTTTCGTTCTTTAAATACCAACTTCAAATCAATTTTTTTAAATACGGACCTGGAATTTTAAATACAGTTTTAGGGACTTCTAAGCTTAAGAAATTTAATACAATTTAAAGATTTTGAAATTTTAACGTTTTGTCATCTTATAACAAAATTTTTCAAGTTATCTTTTTATATCATTACGGTCCTGAACATTTAGTCAAACCAAAAAAATAAAAGACTTCTGATTTTAAAAATATGTCCATTTTTACTCAAAGTTACTCAATCAGTTTACGCGGCGTGAAGTTGCTCTTTGAGTTAACGTTTCGTCGCTGTGCTGATGTTTCCGGTTTCCAGTGTGGGGCCGTATGAAAGAAGCATGATGGAAGCTCCAAGATCAAAATATTCCGGAGGTAAACTCGCCCCCCCCCGATCGGATCTCCGGGTGGGGGCTGGTCCTGTGGCTTCATCAAGCGAAATTAATGAATTATCCACCATTTCCGACAATTTACTGGGTTCCTCCAACAACACTCAATGAGGAAATGGTGTGGCGCCTGCAGTTGCTAACAGACCCAAAAGTAACAACTTTAAAATTGATTTCTGCAATATTAGAGGGCTTAACACTAACATCAATTCAGTCCACCAGCACTTACAATCTTCCAAGCCTCATGTGCTTGCACTGACCGAGACAAAAGTCAGAGCGTCAACGAACACCGTCAGCTATTTATATCCTGGATATGATTTTCACTTCCGTTTTAGACGCAACTTTGGGGTCTGTCTGTTCATTCGAGATGATCTTTGCTGCCAACGGGAGGAGATACTGGAACCGAAAGACTTTGATGTAATGTGGTTTAAAATATCTTCACAAAAAATCACTAAGTTTATATGCTGCCTTTACCGTCCTCCAAGCGACATGCATTACAGGGCCCTCTTCTCATCACTAGCCAACACAATCGACTTTTTGCAAACCAATCATCCGAATGCCGAAGTTGCTATCTTTGGCGACTTTAACGTCCACAATGTCAACTGGCTTAAATACTCAAACACCAACGATGAGCAAGGCCGCGAGGCCGAATCTTTTGCGATCAGTTCTGGTCTAACTCAACTCGTAGAAGAACCAACGCGGGTTCCAGACCGAGCTGGGGATTTTGCTAGTCTTTTAGATCTCTTTTTAACTTCAAATCCAGACCTATATACGGTCACCGTACAACCACCATTGGGCTCTTCCGATCACAAACTTATTTCAACCCTAAGCGAGCTGCCAATTAGTTCTGAACAACCTCCTAAACCCCGTAAGATTTGGCACTATACATCAGCTAAGTGGGAAGACTTGAAGGACCATTTTCGCAACTTTCCCTGGCTAGGCGTATGCTTTTCTTCGGATGATCCATCTGTCTGTGCAAAGGAGGTCTCCGACGTCATTCTAACTAGCATGGAGGCCTTTATTCCTTTCTCCAGAAAGCGCCCTTCCAACGGCAAGCCCTGGTTTAGCAAGAATTGCGAGCGTGCTGTCAGATCTAAAAACCTGGCTTACCGACAGTGGCGTAAAAACCCTGCTCCTGAAAATCGCGCCATCTTTGTTACCACCCGAAACCAATGTAAGCAAATGATAGACCAAAGCAAAGAAGCTCATAACGAGAGAATCAAAAACAAACTTCTTGCCAGTCCTAACGGATCAAGGTCCTTTTGGTCAGTCGCTAAGGCCGTCAGCCAAAACTTTACAAAGTCAACTATTCCACCTCTAACACGTTCAGACGGCACAATAGCAACCACAGCCGGGGATAAAGCAAACCTACTTGCTGAACTGTTTTCCTCGCATTCCACTGTAGACTTTCAGGGAAAATGTCTGAAATCGTGTTCCGTCAGCGTCTTGTTAAACGGATTCTTAAAGGACTCGACGTCAATAAAGCTTCTGGTCCAGACGAAATTCCTATCATTGTTCTCAAGACATGCGCCGATGAACTTACACCAGTATTTTGTAGACTTTTCAACTTATCCTACAAAAAAGGAATATTTCCATCCTGCTGGAAGTCGGCGCGTGTCCAGCCCATTCCAAAGAAAGGTAAAAAGACCCTGCCAAGCAACTACCGACCCGTCGCATTGCTTTCAGTAATTTCAAAAGTAATGGAGAAAGCTATTAACCAACAACTTCTAAAGTATCTGGAAGGGCTTAACATTATCAGCGACCATCAATACGGTTTTCGAAAGTCCAGATCAACAGGTGACTTTTTGGCATATGTCACTCATCTTTGGAGCAACACCATCGAACATCATGGAGAATCCCGGGCTGTTGCACTGGACATCTCTAGGGCTTTTGATCGTGTTTGGCACGATGGGCTTCTAAGTAAATTGCGATCCTACGGTATGCCTAATGGATTTTGTTTATGGTTAACCAGCTTTCTTAAGAACCGTTCTCTGCAAGTGGCGATTGACGGGTTTCTCTCAGACACCTTCACCATCAATGCCGGTGTTCCTCAAGGGTCCATATTGTCGCCTACCCTCTTTTTACTGTATATTAAAGACCTTCTAGTGAAAACCCAAAATCCAATTTATAGCTTTGCTGATGACAGCACACTTGTCTCATCTTTTACCTTGACTCCCCAAACATCCGCTGCCGACGCACATCTTCGCAGGCAGCATGAAGTATTGCGCCTCAACAATGACCTGGAAGAAATTTTGGCTTGGGGTGACAGTAACCAAGTCGAATTTAATGCTAAGAAAACCCAGGCAGCAGTCTTCTCCAAAAAGGTTAACATTGCAGAACCGGATATAGTCATGGCAGGACACGCAATTCCCCTGGCACCGTCTATTAATTTGCTGGGGGTCAATCTGGGAGGTAATATGTCTTGGCATGATCACGTTGCCGCAATTGCCAGGGCAGCTGCACAGAAACTTGGTGTACTTTTCCGCACCAAAAGGTTGTACACACCTCATCAACTTTTGACACTCTACAAAGCCCAGATTCGACCATCATTAGAATATTGCTCTCATGTCTGGAGCTCTGCACCCAAGCACACCCTTCGGCTACTGGATTCCATTCAAAGGAGAGCCGTTCGTCTGATCGGCGACCCCGAGCTGACCAAGACCCTCGATAGCCTGGAGCATCGAAGACAGGTTGGTGATTTGGCTCTCTTTTACAGATATTTCCATGGCAGGTGTTCGACTGACATTGCCCACTTGATTCCACCTAGAGCAATGCAAAACAGAAATACACGGCGAACCGCTGCCGCTCATCCATATGTTGTTCAGCTTAGTACTCCTCGAACTTCATTGTTCAAGAATTCTTTCATCTGGAGAACGTCATCTTTGTGGAATGATCTTCCTGAGGTCGTGTTTCCCAATGAATACAATCTTCAACGTTTCAAGACGTTATATGAATAATTTGAATTACTAATTATGTGATATTTGATGACAAAATTTACAACGCGTAGAAATCACTAAAAATGTTTTTAAAATTCCAGAACCGTATTTAAAAAAATTAACTTGAGGTTGGTATCTAAAGAACGAAACGTCGAATTTAAAAACTAATAAAGACATGTAGAACATAAAGAACGGGTATCAGAAAATGTATTTTGTATTTTTCCCAATTCAAAAATGAAGGCGCAAAAAATTAAAAACCAAAACTAGGAATTTCGGTTTTTTAGTATATATATAGGCAAAGTATTATGCCCCAAAATACGCAATTTTGCCTTAATTTACCCACCTTTGTATCTCTTACAGTTTTCGACATCCCCTTGTACGCACATGAATTTGTAGCACCCTGTATATCGTTTCAATAAATAGAAAAATACACAAGTCGATAGTACAGAATAATTATTATACAAAATATTAAGTAGGGTCAACTGCGCTAAAATTTTCCGTGTTAAATTGCGATTCTTCTTACCCTTTGTAGGAAATTGTTCATCATTAAAAAAAAATCACAACATTTTTAAATGACTGAAAATAAAATGATGTGACCTTTTAGCGCTGTCTAAAACTATGTTACATAAAGCTACTTAAACTGACAACATGCTTTATAACTCGTGTTTAAAACATTTAAAGCGGAGGAGCAGCTATTACAGCCATGGTGTAAGACAGGTGTTTTATTACATTATAATTAAAATTTACAATTTATCTTTACGTAAAGTTGTTGGGGGTTAATTAAAAAGGGGTAAGTGTATTTTAACAGGAAAATAATTAATGAAAACATGTTTGCTGGGGATGATAGACAGCATATGCTTTGTAGGTAGTTCAACTTATTAATTTTATGGTAATTATTAAAAGTTTATTTTTTCTCGCTGTATGCGATAAAGGCATTGTGCAATGAATTTATGTTGTAAAGGTCATTCAAAACTTATAAACCCTTTTAAAAAAAGCTCTTGCAAAGGTAAATAGTAAGGTAGTAGAGTTTAGTGTCCGTACACGGACACTAAACTCTACTACTTTATTTTAAAAACACGGCATTGTATTACAAGTTGGCAGCGCACAGTGGGTATACTGCAGCGCGAACCTATTTGAATCTACAAATCCGTAGAAAAATTGGGGGATGCGATAAATGTTGCCTATACTGGTGTGTTGACCTAACGTATTTGGTTTATTGTTGCTTCGTCACGACTATCTTTTGGATTGAGTTGATTCCTATAGATGGCGTTACTGGGTTTTCATCGCGTTTTTATTTCTTAAAAATGCCTTGAAAGCATAGTCTTGCTGTACTGGGGGTCGCTTACATGTTATGGCTTTCTGATGAGTTCTAATAAGAACGAAACAGCCTGTCATTGTCTACCTGTGCCCCAGGGAACCCATTACCTTTGGCGTCCCTGTGTACTCAATGCAAAAGATAGATGCACTACTTTGTCCGCCTGCCGCTAAAAAAACCTTCTTTTGCAAATAATAAGTTAAAAATGGCGGGAACGTTTCAGGATACATTTTCAGGATATAATTAATTTAAAAATCCCCAAGGATGAACACAAAAAAAATCTATTAAGAATCGTGTATTGGTTTAGTTAGTTTTAGGTAGTAAATGAACTAAGAAATATATCTACGTGCTTTAGCGTATCTACTCAATTTCTAACTTTTTTCTATAAAAGTATATCTATCAAGAATACTAAGCGTTATGTTACAAAGTGCTACTCAGTGTAAATAAAATATTTATATCCTTTCCAAGTGGAGAGTCGCAGCTTGTTAGAGAAAAACAGTGGCTAAAAGTTTTAAGGATTGTCAGTCTTTTGCAAACCCGGCTCTATGTTTAAATAAATAAATATAATATTTATTTTAATTAAAAATAAATCAAAATTTTTCAATAAATCAGAGTTAAAAAGTAGTGAGAAGAGACAAGAATGACAAGCTGCAGCTTTCCAATCAATAGCGAGTGATGTATGTTTAGTGCTCACTGATATATTTTTATTAGACCTACGTCATTTATCATGTGTGTTTGGAGATTGGTTGAATTTTGAGTATGATTTAAGGAGCTGAAATAAATGAAGAATACTTATTATAAAGCATCGACATAAACAATTTAAATGCCCAAACTATCAAATTTGATGATAAAGAAATCACCAAAAAATAAAGTTTTATTGTCATTGATGATACTAATTTTTTTTTCGTTTGTTCCAGATCAGGGCTACCCAGCCACGGATGATGATTATTCTGAAAATTCCATCGACAGATTCGTGCAGCCGGCACAAAAGTAAGTTCAATTGACAAAAACAGGGGTAAGTTTTTAAATTCATCGATAATATTATCGATTATAAACGCATGTTCTCTTCTAATTTACTTTTTAGCATAAAGATATCTTATGGTAGATATTGATGAATTTAAAAACTTGTTTGTATATGCACTTGCATCCGCAATGTTAGCTTTAAAAAAATTAAGGTATTTGGTTAAGAGTTAGGGTTACTTACGCATTCGCTATTTCGTTCCACTACGTTGATATTGTAATTTTTTCGTTTAATTCAAAAATTGGCCAAAAATTCATATTTGAATCACAGTTATCTCTAGTTTTGAGTTAAAAAAATTGGCCAATACCTTTGTCCAGCACTTTCCTCTCTATAAATACCATATTCTTTATCATTAACCGTGTATTTAACTAGATTCTTCAAATACATATACTAAATTCTGCAATAACTAAATAGGATTTTTTCCAAAGAAGCATTTTTAAGTATTTAAGAACATCAAAGTGAGGGTGAGGGCTGATTTACAACTTGCTGAAGACACTGTAATTAGTGAAAGGGAAGAAAACTTGTATTAAAAGTGCATTAAATTTATATTAAAATTACAGAGCGATTTCGGTTTATCATCATCAGTGCTTTCTAAGTCAGGGGGCAGTATATTACAGCACTTTAAGGGGAGAGCATCCCAACACAGACAACAAATAAAAATAACCAAAGGTTAAAAATAAACATAATATTATTACTTTTTTTTTGGACACCCTGTATTTCCGAAACGAAGTCGTTAAAGAATTTGGTTCATTTACATTTTTTCTCTTAAAATAATGCCATATACTTAAGTTTGTCATAGTACTTTTGAATCACACTGTATATAACATCTTAATCGCCTTGTCATAAATATTCACAACTCTAAACTTTGTTTGAATGTTAGAGACAATGATGTTTCTTGAATGCTAGAGAAATTTTGGACTTACATTGTCCTTATTTGTTTTAAATCACAACGTTTCAACTGGTAAGTATATCCAGTCGTCTTCAGGGAAATACTGTAGTAGAGGCAAGTATTTAGGCTTATTTGATTAAACGAAAAATTAAACGAAATGTTGATCAATAAGTTAAGTAGTTAATTAAGTCAACCGTCAGAAGGATAAAACAATCTGCGACATCTAGTGTCGATTATGGAGACTTCCAAAGCTAAAATTAAATGACAAATACGTCGTTAGCTCTAACTCTTAAGACGGTTTCGGAAGGGGTAACAACCTATATAGTTCTGTATATATTATCTGGGTAATTCCTAAGTTGATACTTCTTTTTTAGCTGTGTATAGAAGGCATTAAAATAGACAACATTTTCAAATACCGTTTTTTAAATAAAAAAAAAAATAAGGTACTTACATTCAGTTATTACACTATGGATCAAATACGGTCCTGCCTAACTTGGCCGTTGAATAACATTAAGAAAACTTCTTGGTGTAGAAAGAGCCCACAAGGGAAATCATTCTGCGTATAATCTCGAAGCAGTAGCCGCAATTTGACGACACTCACTGTAAAGAAGCACCATATCTAATAGTTCATTGTTTTCAAATTTTACCATTTTCACGTGTCACCTATTTAAAAATACTTGCTTCATAAAGACATACCGCAGCGGAATGCGAAATAATTGAACACCGACCCGTAATCTGAATGACTAATAAGATAAACAAATAAAGTATAGCGGGCTACGTTTTGATGACCAGGCCCGCATTTAGATTTTTTACTTCTGTATCTCGCCAATTTTTAAGTTTTTTGAAAAAGTTATTTGAAAATGTTGTTTATTTTAATGCCTTCTATACACAGCTAACAAAGAAGTATTAGGTTAGGAATCACCCTGTATAATATAATAAAAACAATAGGTTGTAAATAGTGGTAATAATATTGCAGTAAACATGTTGCTTAGCTTTTTAATGTAATATTAATGAAATTAGAATCATTATAACCACATCGCCCCAAAACATAAGTGTGCTTTATTTTAAAAAACGTATGTGTGTGGTTTTAAGGCAGTATAACCATCTCTAAAATAAATATTACAAAGAAATTTTATATTGTTGAGATTTTATTAAAAACGTGATAAATTAGGATTTTTAGTGTGAACTCGTTAAAAATAAAACCTTGTAAAAATAATAAAAATATGTTGTTGTATTGTTCATTGTGAAAAATAAAATTATCTTAAAACGTAATGAAATAAAATTAAGTATTAGTTTTATTAAAAAGCATATTTTTCCAGTGCACATTTAATTTGGTTTATCTGAAGCCAATTATATTTAAGAAAAAACTAAGAACTAAGAAATATTGATATTGAAAGCTATATGAAATAACTTTATATCTGTCAGAAAAGATTTTTATTATTGAGAGCAGAGCTGGGCAAAACTGGCAAGCTCCAAAGTACTCGCAAGCACTCTTAAGGGCTTGAAATTACTATTTCCAAAGTGCTTGGTGCTTGCCAGTTTTGCCCAGCTCTATTATTGAAATATATTTTCAACAGACCTGGGTAGTAAATGTCTCGAAAGTACTTGAAAAAGTGCTTCAAGCACAATAGTGCTTCGAGTAAAGTGATTCGAGCATAGTGCTTGCAAGCACTTTTAAAATACAATGCTCGGTAATTGGTAGTTCAAGTTAAAAAAAGTGCTTGGTAATTGATAATTAAATTTCATAAGTTGTAAATATTCAGCCATTTAAAGTTCTTGCAAACACTCAAAATTACTTTCCTCGGTAATTGGTATGGGTAAGCACTTAGAATATCCAATGTGCTTGGTGCTTAATGCTGGCAATTACTTTTTCAAAGGGCTTGGTGCTCGGAGCACTTTTTTCGAGTGCTTTCCTCAGCTCCGATTTTCATTAAGTTTTGGTACAGGATGTTAGTGCTAAATATGATAAATTCTATTATAGTGAAAAAGCTCATTGCGTCGAGAAACTTAATATTCTTCATCGATTTCAGAAAAAACCTTTTTTGGTAAAATCTAAAAAATACGGTTTAAGTTTCTTTGCGATTCCAGCATAATCGTATGAAATTCCTTTTGTCATTATTTGTTAATGAAGGTTTAACGTATTTACCTATATAAATGTTTGATTGAAATTCATTTTGTCTCTGAAAAGATTCTTTTGCATATAGGCCAAACGAGAAAATCTAAACATTTTTTTTTATCTTCACACTATTTGAATCCTTGTTAATTTAAACATTGAAATGAATTTTTCTATTATCAATATTTTTTTTTCAAAAAATAACTGAAAATAAATATAGACCGTGGTTTTCTCGCCCTATTTTCAGTCAAATTTACCTTTCCCGAAGATTAAAAGTATCATTAACCAAATTATTAGATTAATAGGGTTATGTGTGTGTCTCTTTTGTTTAAACTAGATAATGCATATTAATGTTTCGTGTGTTAGAAAAGCAACCTTGTCCACATAATAAAGTTAATTACAATAAAAATAAAAAGTTACTGGTATGAATGTATAGTATTATAGGACCCTCTAGGGACAGAGATTAACTATTCAATGTCATATTTGTTTGTGTTCATTTTATATATACAATAAGACAATAATATATAAATATAATTACTTAATAGGTAAAAATACTTGAAGTTCAAATGCTTTTATTTTTATCAAAATTCAATCATTACATTCCATGTTTAGTTTATTATGTAGGCTTAAACCTTAGTTACATGGTAACTTAACTTGGTGAATTAATATTTATATACGATGCTTACTCAACAATATCACATCTTATTTCCTCCTTAAGCTCTTGCTTAATTACTTATTATACATTATACGAGATACTTACAGAAACAATTGTAAATAATTTAAAAAAGTGGACAAAGTTGTTAGTAGTAAATGTAGAAAGTGTTTGTTATTGGTTCAATCCTAACTACTTGCTTCAAATAGACTTTTTCAGGTAAAACAATATTTAAACAAAATTAATAATTAATTACTTTCAAAGAAATAAATCACTTAGTTTGGATTTAATCAGTTATTAGTCTTAGCTAGATGTGGTTGTAAAAGTGATTTCTAATTTCCATTTTGCAGACGTCAGACCTCTTCAATAATTTACCTTTTCAGACGAGCATGTATCCGAAGAGGCGGAAATTGTGATCACAGAGCAAACGATTGCTGTTATAACAGCTCGTGCAGATGCAATTTATGGGGGTCCAACTGTAGATGCCAAAGAATGGGCCTCTTTCAAAAATGGGGCTAAAATTTTAATCTAAATTGCATTAACAATGACCTAATAGCTCTCTTAAATAGTTGATACCAAAACGACGCGTTTACGCGCCTTCTTTAGGCTTTATTTGTTATTTTTAATTCTGCGTCGATTTAATTTTAGTTTTTTCTAAATTTTATTATTTTATTTATTTTTCTGTTTGATTGTTTTAATTAATATATTTTTACTTTTTCTTAAAAAGTAGAAAAAATTAAGTGAAAATTTGTTTTCGCTGTTGGGTCATTTAAGACTGAAAAATTGAAATCGGACCAAAAGTTGCAACCTTTTGCCCGGAAGCCGTGTTATTTTTATCGCGTTTATTTCATAAGACTGACTTTTAGACTGTTTTAAATAGTTCTTGGCGATACGGTTGTAATATCTTGGTCCAGACCTTTTGCACCGAATAATGGCTGACGAGTTTAACCAGTATTTAGCATATTTTATTTATTCTTATTGTGTCAAATGTCAAAAACGCAAAACGTATGTAATACGTAAAGCGTTCTTGGTTTTAAATAACCATATTTTCGTAAGTTATATGCTATGCAAGCTGTGTACTAAAATAATTATTTAAGGTATTAATATGGAACGACAAAAAATTGACAACACATAAAAAAAAACAAAAGAAAGGCAGTAACAAGTTTGGTAAAAAATTATTACAATTTTTTGTGGTTTCAGGGTTGGCTGCCTTTCTACTAAGAGTTCTTCCAGCCACACCCTTAGTAGATTTTGGCATGTCCAACTTGATGTTTATTTTTCTAGTAAATAAGGATTGTAGTAGTGACGCCAGTAACACTCAACAGTACTAATAGAAAAAGGAAGTTTAATCAACAATAAAAGAACGAGTTTGCAAAAAAATTTAAATTATACTTATTATTAATTAAGGGATATAGCTTCTACAGTAAAATTAATAACATACCAACTCAACCAAATTAAAGGGTTTGATAAGAAAAATCACTGATTTCTAAATATCGTTTCGATTTAATTTAAAAATGTCAAATTATAAGCTTTTTACTGTAGCGTGCAAGATCTTAATATGCTGTATCCAAAAAAAGTGTGGTATTTCAAAATGTTCTATTTATAATAGTTTCTTGATTTTTTTAAAACAAAAAACTTACTTCTAAAACGATTTATTTTAAATTTAACCTAACTTTCTTTAGCTGACTCGGTAAAGAAGAAAGCACATTTTATAAAGGTACATTGATAAAAATGGCGTCAGTTCTATAAAAAAAACTAAAGACATAATTATGTAATCACAAACAGTGTAAGTTACCACTAAATATAAATGTATAGTCGCTAGGAATATTTTACTGTGGTCTATCTAAGGTGATAAAAACCCACAAGTAACATTATCAGTAGACGAATTATAGATTTATCTTTAAATAAAAATGTTAAGTATAATAATTTTAACATTGAGACTTAAAATATTTATATATGCGACAAGGGTACAACGTTCAGAATTCTGTCAATACAAATAAATATATCAATTGGCCTATATTCATTTGTGTTTTATTTGATTTTTAATCGTGTAACTTCTTGCCATTCTTTCGAATCAGAATTTTTACCTCTTCGCTCGCTGCCAGAGCCATTCCTGAGGGGACCTATAGCCTAACATGGGTTTCGAACCACGATACTCAGTCATGTGACACTCCCCAAGGGCTAACAACCCTTGGTTTATTGCCATTGCATGACCTACCGATTGGGTGAGTGTACCTTCTTCCGCACTCCGCGAGATGTCCGATCTTATCCGGCCTGGTTACCGGCGTGAATGGGGTGCGTTGGGAGATGATACATTTTATACTCTTCTCGGCATTCTTAAACCTACTAAAATTCGGACATACTTTTTTTTATTGTGCGCATACCCACTCCGAGGATCGAACTAGGAACGCCACGATCGAATGCCACTGACTAATCGCTGAGCAACCGCCGCAGTTATTTTTAATTTAAAAAAATTAAACCTATAGAATTAGGAAAAAAACTTTGTAATTACGTATGATATTTTTGTATACCAACACAGTATTCTTTGTAGACTTAAACATAACTAAACTAAATCTACTCATATAAAAAACTTTTCAGAATACGATGTGCAAGTGGTATTTTTTAGTAGCTTTTAGTAAAAATGTTGTCATTTGTTACTAGAGAACACTTTTTTAGATAAAAACTGGACCTAAAGGCACTAAAAGTCACGTCACTGATATTAATTAAACTTTATTACAAACTATCACATTCTAGTATCATTCTCGCCCACAGTATGACGTACATTAATTTTCAGATGAGCATAAAATGAAATACCTTTCAAAGCAATGTTCGTACACATATACATTTTTGTTTTATTACTAGTTTTTTTTACAATCTGCGTCATAACAAATGGGGAATAATTAAAATTGGCTTCAACACAATTTTTATTCGTTTTAGTTTTGATTTGGTTGAAGGTAATTTGGTGGAAAATACTGTTATAGACAATTTGTTTTAATTCTAATTTAATAAGTTTACTTACTGGAAGGTCTAAGTACTCTAAATCTAGTAAATTCGGAGGTTGGTTTCATTGTTATTTTACATTTGGATTGAGACTTTGTTAAGCTGCATCTAAACAATCTGATAATGCCCTGCTTTAGCCCTAACTCTGTCTCAAGGTTGCTTTATTATAGATAGTTTAAGATAATAGTTATATATCCTGTATAAGTACCTAAATATCTCAAGGCATTGTCGTATTATATTCATAATCCCATTTAATACTATCTTGGATTAATATATTATCTTCCTATTCCAAGTTAAACCAAGTGAGGGTCGTAAACCAGGGGTATAACATTGATCAATTATTTATTATCTAGTCCAATCAAGCTGCAATTAAATCTAAAGCATTCTTAGGCATTAATTATAGCTGTAATAAGTTATCCTCACTTTATTATTCTATCGAATTTATTTCAGAACCCCTCGGACAATTCCCGCAGAAAAAAAAACAGGGTTGGCTTAGTAATCTGCATAAAGCGTTAGCATAAACGTTTATATGAAGCGAAAGATAACTTACTTTATGACTTCATTTTTAGACTTCATTGTTGATCCCTTATTTAATCATGTTTGTATTCACAATGTGTTATCATGTCTAGGGTAGCCTATAGATTGTAGTATATTACAAGAATATATTCTAGATGTTTAAAACTTAAACTACGACGCCTATAGTTAAAAATCCATTTTTTGAAAAAGTTCATTCAACGTCTATGATCGTCACAGGTGCATACCTAAAGTGTGTAGAAGAATCGGTTGATTTATTTACTTGAACACAGTTCAGGTCGATTTTTTCCACTTAATATACATAGTGATTCCTAAGTTGATATTTCTTTTTTAGCTGTGTATAGAAGGCATTAAAATAAATAACTTTTTCAAATACCTTTTTTCAAAAAACTCAAAAATAAGGTACTTACATTCATTTATTACACTATGGATCAAATACGGTTCTGCCTAACTTGCCCGTTAAATAACATTTAGAAAACTTCTGGGTGCAGGATGAACCCGTAAGGGAAAGCGTTCTGCGTACAATCTCGAAGCAACAGCCGCACTTTGACGATACTCACACTAAATTAGCATCATATCTACTAGTTCATTGTTTTCAAATTTTACCATTTTTACGTGTCACCAATTTAAAATTAACTTGCTTCAGAGAAACACACCATAGCGGATTGCTCAACACTACATGTAAATTGTATGACTAATAAGAGATAAGAAAAACAACATAAAGTATAGCGGGCTACGTTTTGATGACTTAGATTTTTTACTTCTCTATCTTGCTTATTTTTAGGTTTTTTGAAAAAAGGTATTTAAAAATGTTGTTTATTTTAATGCCTTCTATACACAGCTAAAAAAGAAGTCTCAACTTAGGAATCACCCTGTATCCATCTTGCACTAAGCTGTATGAAGTCCGGGATTTTAATTAATAGCGACATTTTGCCAGCAAACAAAATCTAGCTAAACGATATTTCAAACGTGATTTTCTCTGAATTTACACAAAAAATGTTGTAAAAACCTGTTTCATATTTAGCTGCGAGTATAATTCTTTCCAGCGTATCGAAAATCCTGTTTCAGGCATCAACCACTGCCGAGATCTTATCGACTGAAAAATCGATTAGCGGGATTTTGTTGGTTGGCAAAATGTCACCATTAATAGCTTTGTTCGCGGTAAGGGCTCTGAACCGATTCGGATCTATTCGCGTCCGCACTTCATTATTTGAACTGCGTATGCGAATAGTCCCGAATCGATTTAGAATCCTTACCGCGAATAAAGGTAATGTTTCAAATTTGGTTGCAACCTTCTCGGCTACTTCACCGGACAACTGAGAAATGTATTTACGGATGTCAAACAAAATATTTCATAAATTAAATTAAGAGTTGCTGTAAAAAAATGGTATAAATGTAAGTTCTAGAGAAAGTGGCGTGTCGGGCAATGTTTGCCTAAATATACCGTAATCGTAAAAATAAATTTAAGTTTATTTAGCGTTTCGGTTTATTCTTAGACGTTATTCACTTCTTTGATCTCTTTGACAAATGAAGCGATCTAATCAAAAACTCTAAGTTTATCAAATTTAATTTAATATATTCTCAAAGAAAAAATGGATATGTTCAAAAGAAAAACTTGAGGGACGTTGATTGGCACTGACACACGAATTGAATTTGTAATCGTTGATTATTGATCTGGTATAATTCAGGGCAGGAGAGCAAACATTTCTTTGATAATTTTTTGTTAAGGTTATAATAAAAATGTTACCATTATTTTTAACAGCTTTTTTAACAATTAAATTTTCACATTTTTTAAATATAAATGTGAAGGTACTTAAATTTTGTTTTTTTCCAAATGACATTAAATGTAGCTTTTTAATGATACTGAATAGGCCTAAAAGGGACACTTTTACTGCCTAGGCAGTAAAAGTCGTTGCTATGCAAGATAAAAACTCGGGATTTTCTTGCATCGAAACCATCTGACTGCCGTTTCAAAAAAGCTCGTAACTTTAGATATTTTGACAAATCAACGTTGTTTTTTATGTTTAGGGTAGCTTTCAACATCGAATAGGTAGACCATAATGTTGAGGGCTTCATTTGCTTCGAAAGATCGGAAAAATAGGCAATCAGCACATTTTCAGAGAAAGATCCTATATTGTTCTTCTGCCTATATTCCATGAATCTGCGGTATGTGAGTTCATATACAGTTCTCGACTTCTCCGGTAGTAGATTCAATTGCACGTCTCGCGCTTGGTCTCTTATCTCAGGTGGTGTTAGTGGCAATAACTCATCTTCACTTTCAATTTGGTCCATTTCGAACAAATTTGAACTTTTAAAATGACAATGACACTGAAGTAAACAAAACAATCCACCAAACGTTATCAGCGGTAAACATAGTAACGAAAAGCCAGTTACCTTTAATGAAACGCAATAATTATTAAAATAAATATAAAAAAGACGATTTTTCGTGAAATTGGAGCAAATTTGGAGAAAAAATTATATGTTTCACACGGCACAAAAGCAGATTTAATGCCGCGGCTGGTGTTCCCGGCATTAAATCTCGTGCTTTTGTGCCTAGTAAAACAAATTCTAACCATAAACTAGAGGTTTATTTTATAAAATAAAAAAATTTAAAAAAAAAGTCTTATAAGACTTGAAGTAAATTAATATTATTTCTATGTTTGTATATCAAAGAGACTATTTCTAATAATTGTTAAAATTTTGCTTGAGATAATCTTGCAAATGCCTATATTTGCAAAACCTTTTTGCAAATATGGGCTATTGGAGATACGGGCATGAATTTTCCCATAAACAGCAGCACAAACAAAAATTTATTAAAAAACTGACTTCAGTTCAAGCACGTCATATAGAATATATATTACTATCTACAAGAAAAAGGTGTCAAAGTGCACAAAATATAATTTATTTCTTTCTTGTAGACTTTTCCCTGGAGAAAATAAAGCTATCAATCAGTTCTCGTGCGGGGGAGTCAGAAGGTAATCAAGGTGTATTTTCTTTTTATATCTCGCGTTTTCTTTTATGATATCACGAGTCAAATAATAAAAACGTTGATATTATTTGTTCTTTCGGTTTAAAGTAGTAATCGATGATGTGAAAAGTTGTTAGAGATTTTATTAGCTTATAGTGAGGCATTTAATGAAGAGTTTACAAACATTTCTAAAAAATATTTAACGAATAACATCGGGTTGCATGCATAAAGAAATATGGTTCTCGGTTAGCTTTACCTCGTATTAAAAAGGAAAAAAACTGGCAAGGTCAACTTCGTATTTGCTATCACTGACAGCTGTCAACTCTTTATTTCTTTATGCAACTCGCTGTAAAAGTTGTTTACCTAAATAGATAGGTACATACACCGAAAAAAAAATTTATTGAGAGAAAGCATACACTTTAAATCCAAAAGATTCGCGCTTTTAAAACGTAATTCCCTGGCCATAAATTTCCTTATAAGAGTCTGACATAAATACTTTTTATTTTCGTTGAAAGTAGCCATCTCTTGTTGTTATTGCGCCAAGAGTGTTTATTTTTGATCCAAAAGAGTTTGTTCTTATTTTGTGTTACTCTAGACTCATTCAATTATCATTAATAATTTACATTTTTAACTTTCATATGGCTGTTCTATCCAATCACCAGAATAATCATTTTAGTTTGTTTTAAATTAATATTTCTAATCCACACAGATATATTTTGACTGGCCTGGTTATAGGTATTATGTTCGAAAAATAAGATACTCCTTATTCTTTATTTATTGATTTGGCTAAAGTGGTTTTTACTTTATACGTCCTAATCATCATAAGGAGAAAAGTGCTTGAATTGAATTGGACCTTGCAACTGTCAGAAACACTCAATAGTATAATAACGACAAATAGATCGAAAAGAGCGGTTTCTTTCCCTTATACTTTTATTCCATTTTACACAAAAGAGTGTAACGGCATAGAATATAAAACAAATAATAAAAGAATGTTATACTATATGCGAAACGTTTTGCGCAAGTAGTATACAGAACTTATTCAAATTCATGTCAAAGAAAGTTCTGACGTGGCAGGAATGTGGGCTTGGAATAAATAAAAATAAGCATATACAATTTTAGGATCTATTCTCGCTATTGGATATTTTTCACTCGCCCTTGCATTTATACAAGAATAGAAAATAACCTAGATTCGTCTTGTATTTAGTTGAATCTTGAACAATATTACAGATTTACAGTTTTTGAGTAAGAAAGTGAGGTTTATTTTAATTAAGAAATGTCAAATGGAACTCTAAATCTCGACAAACCCTAACAACAACACATTACATCTGCATCTGCTCGCTCAACCGAAACCTGTAAATGTATTACCTTAATACAAGATCTGGGCAGTAATTTCCTCGAAAGTGCTTGAAACAGTGGATTAAGCACAATAGTGCTTCGAGCACAGTGCTTCCAATCACTTTTAAAGTACAGTGCTCGGTAATTGGTAGTTGATAATTGAATTTTGCATTTCAAGCCATTTAAAATTCTTGGAAGCACTCAAATTCAATCCAAATTACTTTTCTCGGTAATTGCAATTAAAATTTCCAAAATGGTTGGTGCTTGATACTGAAAATTAATTCCTTAAAGAGCATGGTGTTCCAAGCACCTTTTTCGAGTCCTTAGCCAAGCTCTGCTTAATACGAGCAACGCTCACTTGACGACAGCGACCAGTTGGTTAGCGAGAGCAGTTCGTGTTTAAAAAAATGTCTGCGGAAATTGAATTGTTGTCCATGGAAATCAACAAAAGTCCTTAAAGGGACTTAAAGGGTAAGGACAACAGCAATAGAGACGCTGAGCTGGCAGCCTTTAGTGGAAATGTTTTTCGGGGTGGCAATACAAGATGCAGAAGAGAGAGAAATAGGCAAGTAATTTTATTCTTCGTGAGAGGTACCAAACCGCATGATAGAAGAGTTTAGGACTAGCATTGTCATTATTTATTTTAAATCACAACGTTTCAACTGGTAAGTATTTCCAGTCATCTTCAGCTGAACAAGACTTTGTTTTTAATATAAAACGATAGCAATATTAACCCTTTCTTCACTTTTCCTTTACATCTTTGCCCTTGTAAAGAAGTAAAGAAAGAGGTTAATCCTCTAAATAAAACAGGGTAGTCCATCCATTTCGGGTTAGTAAAGCAGGTATTTTTTAGTAACTAAGGCTAAGAGATTTGGCGGAACACCAAGCACATCTTTCTTTGAACACACAAGATAACTTCTTTAAAAATAACTAAAAGGTTACTTAACGTGAATTACCCTGTGTACATCTAAAATTTATACCCTTGTTAATAGTTTATAAAAAATATTTAATGTGATACTTGTGGTATAGAACGACTATATCATTTTGATTTGCGCTGCACTATATATTTTCCTTTAACCTCAAGTAAGCGTTTCAAGACATATCTATGTAGGTATATATTTGTTTGCATAGAGCTTCAAGAAGACAATAGGTACATGTCGAAGAAAAGGGCAAGAGTATAGGAAGACACTAAGACTGAAGTATGTCAGGTAGTTTCTATAATAGGACTATTATTGATAAGGTCACATACAGATTCATTTTTATTATAATAAACATTATTAAAATTTATTTCTAATGTAAATAAACGTGAGAATTTTTTATAGAGCTATTATTAAAGATCAGGGAAAGTAAAATTTCTTTAATATATAAGCAATAATACAAGTTGTCTGGAATATTTCACATATTTCTAAAAATTCTGAATACAGGGTATTACTTACAGATTCGATGCATTGGCATTGCTATAAGAAATAAAATAGACCCACACACTTCTTTCATTGAATATAAGAGATAGAGACTATGTTAAGTGATAGAAAAGTTGCATATGTTAATGTTAAATAATTTTGTAAAAAAAATATTTAAAAAATTCGAATGACTTTCAGAAATCTGTATTCGAAAAAAACGAAAAAATAATTTTTTGTTTTTAGTTCTTTTACGACAAAATACTGATTATTTTAAAAAGACAAGAGGATTTTTTGGGGTACTTTTTCATGCTCTTTAAGAAAATAATTTTATTTTTTGGAGACATCGTTTTTAAGATACACACAACTTAGCTTTTTTATATACGGACCTACATTTTGTTAAATTTTTGAGTGGTTCTTGATCTTCCAAAACTAATGATGGGCCACTAAATTGTAAGAGCTCTTTCTTAAGACAAATTGCTCCTCAAGAAAATATTTTCTTCAGCGTTGTATCTGAAAATAAACATATTTGTTTGAATGGCATAAGTTTTAAGAACTGGCTCTTGCAACTTCAGTAGTCCACATCAGTAGTTTTAAAAGGTTAAAAGCTACTCAAAAATTGAAAAATTCGAGTCTGTATTTAGAAAAATTTAGTGGATGTGGGTATCTAGAAAACAAATCGTCGTATCTGAAAAATAAAAAAATTTTCTTAAAAAGTGGCCTTGGTTTTTCAAAATAATCAGTATTTTGTTAGAAAAAAAACAAAAAATAATTAAATCGGGTTTTTCGGATATTTTCGGAAGTTATCGGAATATTTTTAATATAATTTTAATTAATTATTCAGCATTAAAATATGCAATTTTCCCTTCATTTAATCAATTCTCTATCTCTTATAGTTACGAGCAATGCAAATACATCGAATTTGTAACACCCTGTATAGACGACCAGTTAATATAAGAAATATTTTACCAGAATTAACATACGTGAAATTTGATAAAATACTTTTGACGTCTTACGGACAATTAGAAATAGTCTTGGCTATTGCCAATGGCAAACAATGGAACATCTTATAAAATAGCCTTTGTTCAATTTTTACATTTTTTCTAAGCACATTCTGTTCTTTGCTAATTATTTCGGTATTTAAAATTTGTTTTCCTATGTCATTTTAAAAAATAAATCCAGCAAGACATATACTATAGGTACATATCGTTCAATTTGTTTTTTAAACTATTTAATTATTTAAAAAGGTACAGGACGTTTAACTTAAAAATAAAAAGTTGTATTTGTTCTGACTTACTCTGTAAAAAAACAGAAACGGTTTCATCCTTTCTGTGTGTCCACGGTTAGAGTTTGGAAGAGGAAAAACTTTTTTATTCGTAGGTATACAAGAAAAAATAATTCCGTATAAAAACGTCTGCTTGTGCTGAAACTATAATTTCGAATATCAGATTTACTATACAGGGTTCGTCAGCATTTTTTTTTGGTTTCGTTAAAAATAAATGTACAAACAGCTATTGTTGCCTTCTTACTTAAAATATGATTTTATATCTGGCCGAATAACGATTTTTTTGTAAGAAAACTATTTCTCTTTGTCTACTTTTGAAGTATTTTTATTAATACATATCATATTTCTTTAATTTCTTAAAGGACTCGACGTCAATAAAGCTTCTGGTCCAGACGAAATTCCTGTCATTGTTCTCAAGACATGCGCCGATGAACTTACACCAGTATTTTGTAGACTTTTCAACTTATCCTACAAAAAAGGAATATTTCCATCCTGCTGGAAGTCGGCGCGTGTCCAGCTCATTCCAAAGAAAGGTAAAAAGACCCTGCCAAGCAACTACCCACCCGTCGCATTGCTTTCAGTAATTTCAAAAGTAATGGAGAAAGCTATTAACCAACAACTCCTAAAGTATCTGGAAGGGCTTAACATTATCAGCGACCATCAATACGGTTTTCGTAAGTCCAGATCAACAGGTGACCTTCTGGCATATGTCACCCATCTTTGGAGCAACACCATCGAACATCATGGAGAATTCCGGGCTGTTACACTGGACATCTCTAGGGCTTTTGATCGTGTTTGGTACGATGGGCTTCTAAGTAAATTGCGATCCTACGGTATGCCTAATGGATTTTGTTTATGGTTAACCAGCTTCCTTAAGAACCGTTCTCTGCAAGTGGCGATTGACGGGTTTTTCTTAGACACCTTCACCATCAATGCCGGTGTTCCTCAAGGGACCATATTGTCGCCTACCCTCTTTTTACTGTATATTAACGACCTTCTAGTGAAAACCCAAAATCCAATTTATAGCTTTGCTGATGACAGCACACTTGTCTCATCTTTTACCTTGAGTCCCCAAACATCCGCTGCCGACGCACATCTTCGCAGGCAGCATGAAGTATTGCGCCTCAACAATGACCTGGAAGAAATTTTGGCTTGGGGTGACAGTAACCAAGTCGAATTTAATGCTAAGAAAACCCAGGCAGCAGTCTTCTACAAAAAGGTTAACATTGCAGAACCGGATATAGTCATGGCAGGACACGCAATTCCTCTGGCACCGTCTATTAATTTGCTGGGGGTCAATCTGGGAGGTAACATGTCTTGGCATGATCACGTTGCCGCAATTGCCAAGGCAGCTGCACAGAAACTTGGTGTACTTTTCCGCACCAAAAGGTTGTACACACCTCATCAACTTTTGACACTCTACAAAGCCCAGATTCGTCCATCATTAGAATATTGCTCTCATGTCTGGAGCTCTGCACCCAAGCACACCCTTCGGCTACTGGATTCCATTCAAAGGAGAGCCGTTCGTCTGATCGGCGACCCCGAGCTGACCAAGACCCTCGATAGCCTGGAGCATCGAAGACAGGTTGGTGATTTGGCTTTCTTTTACAGATATTTCCATGGCAGGTGTTCGACTGACATTGCCCACTTGATTCCACCTAGAGCAATGCAAAACAGAAATACACGGCGAACCACTGCCGCTCATCCATATGTTGTTCAGCTTAGTACTCCTCGAACTTCATTGTTCAAGAATTCTTTCATCTGGAGAACGTCATCTTTGTGGAATGATCTTCCTGAGGTCGTGTTTCCCAATGAATACAATCTTTAACGTTTCAAAACCAACGTTAATCGCTTTTTTCGCACTCGCACCGCTTCCAGAGCGCCTTAAAGGATTTTTCCTACAGTGCAGGTGTTTTATCATAAAAAAAAAAAAAAAAAATTATTCAATCATAAATTATAAAAAATAAAAACAGTTTTTTTCTGTCCAACCCTGTATAGTTATATCAAATCTGATATTCGAAATTGTAGTTTCAGAACAAGCAAAATTGATTTAATAAATCAGGAAATTGAAAATTAGAATTTAAAAAAAAATCCAAAAAACTAAAAATGTTGTTCCTGACGAACCCTGTATAGTAATCGTAAATCTGATATTTGAAATTGCAGGTTCAGTACAAGCAGACGTTTTTATAAGGAATGACTTTTTCTTCTATACCTACTAATAAAAAAGTTTTTCTCTTCCAGACTCTATCCGTGGACACACTGTAGAAGTACCAATTTTCTAAAAATAATATTCTGTAGTGTTTGAGATATTTGCAATATTCGTGAGCTTTTCAAACAGTCAACCATTTTTAAAATAAAATACAAATTGTCTTCCGGTCATGTAAAAACCTTTATTTTCGTAAGCTTTTAAAAATAGGCTTAAAAAATAAATCACTTTGTTTCTCCCTATATCAAATCTGAAAAAGGTTTGGGCTAAAAAGGTTAATTATTAATTTTTAAGGCGATTAAAGGGTATTACAAGGAAATTAAAAAGGGTGAAAAGGTTTTTCCTCTTCCATTTTCCTAAGACACTTAATTTACTTTTAAGCCCGAAATTATAAAGACAATGTTCCTTCCAATTTTCTTATATTAGTTGATTTTAATTTATCTTAATTAAAAATAAGTATTTTAAAGTCAATTGGCGTTATCTTTGGCTCAACAAAAACGGTTAATCGGCTTAACCAAATTATTTACTAGCTTATTTCTATCGATATTGTTTTCCTTAACTAAAACCTTTTAAAAATATATGTCAATAATAAAAATCTTCCTAGAGTATTCCATACCCTTTTTAGAAAAAATAAAAACACTGCGCAAAAGTTTTAAATTTAAAAATATAAGATAAGAAGAGATAGGTCATCCTATTAACCGCGCAATTCTTTTTTTTGCCTGTCATGCGACCAAGGGCGTATATAGATAATCGTCCAGGGGGGGGGGGGGGGCGAAATATCTAAAATTTTGCCTGCGGCGAAAATTTTTAGGGTTAGGTTAGACCCTTTTAAATTCATTTACACCTATATTTTCTTCATGAAGTAATTTGACAAAGGTGTAATACGACAACTTGGACGTCAAATAAATTCATGAAGTTCTTCACTAAACAGGATTTTTCATCAATTTTAATTAAATTCAGATATCTAACAGTAAATTATTTAAAAACGTCATAAAGTCCGTGTAATTAAATGTTAAAAACCTACAGTTGCCTGATTGTCGTGGATTTCTTAGTTTCTAGTATTTTAGAAAAAATATTGTTTTTTCGAGACAATTCGACCCATTGTCCCCAACTCCAAACCACCCGTCATGGGGGCCC
Source organism: Polydrusus cervinus (assembly GCA_935413205.1). NCBI lineage: Eukaryota > Metazoa > Arthropoda > Insecta > Coleoptera > Curculionidae > Polydrusus > Polydrusus cervinus. The sequence continues at coordinate 3,565,258 of OW284514.1, forward strand.
CGTTATCCGCGCCAAACTGAAAAAAGATATTTATTAAATATATCATATATTATACTATTATTAAGATTAAATAATATAAACAACAAACAAACAAAAATTACAAAAGAACAAACAATGGTGTAGTAAAAGTATCATGGAACATTATGTTGAAACAAGTAATAAGTTAGGCAAGTACCTACTGGTTAATTCTTAAATACGAATTGTAATTTGCGAGGATTTTTGCCGAATTTATTTATAACCTTATCAGCAAATTGCGCATCTTTAGCGACATGTTCTCTATGTATGCTTAGCATACACAGTCCATTGAGTCGGTTCTCAGATGTTGTAGCCCTCAACCAAGTTTTAACCCTTCGTAAAGTGGAGAATGACCTTTCAATGGAACATGTTGTTGATGGAAGAGTTAGAAAGATTTGAACCAAATTTAGGATATTCGGAAAAAATTTGATTTCTGAAAATAGATCAAAATATGAAATATCAGTTGTTTTGTCTTTCCAATAATGCTGCCACATCTCTAGTTCTATTAATACATTTTCTAGATTATACAAATTTTGAAGGGTAGATCCAAGTTGTTTTAATTGATCAGTATCAAGCTCGTTCATAAATTTCGGATGGATCTGCAGTAAACTTTGCTCGATACCGCAATCATCGCTGAATCGAGTTTCCAATGAACTAATAACGGAATCCAAATATGGCAAGTAAATAGCTTTCCTAAAATATTCCTCTGAAGTTGAAGTGGAGTAGTTGGACCGATGCTGCTGCCGAGCAGTAATACGTGGTGACTTAATTTCGAACCCTAATTTATCCGATACAGTCGTAATCTCCGAAAAAATTGTAGAAAAACTTTTCTCCGCCTCGTTCCTATGTTGTTTAATAATTTATTACAATATTCTGTGCATTACCATTAAAATGTGTTAAAAAGTGTTTGCATCGAAATTAAAGGGGGGGGGGCAAGGCCCCCCCCCCTTATATACGCCCTTGCGTGCGACCGATTACATTAAATATCTTTGTTTCGATAACTTAAATAGACAACGATAGTTCAGAAACAGGAGACCAGACTCGAGATCTCAGTCAGGTAGGAGTACGCGATCGGCTGGTGTCATTGTTTGGAATTGTTATGACGTCGGTAAGTAGTTTCGCGTGTTTTTAATTAAAGGGCGTATTTTGTTTATTTATTTTTTTAGCAATTTAAAAAATTTAAAAACTGAAACCGTAGAAAATGTCAGTTATTCTATCTTGCTTACAAAATTTAGTGAAAAACACATTATTGTAATAAGTATATATAATTAAAAAATGTAATAAAACATTTGGCGTCTTAAATGTGACTAATTTCAATTCGATTAGCCCATGTTTAGCATATATATTAATACAAAATACCGACAGTATAGAACAACAAACAATAGATATTCCTGCAACAACAAACAGCACTCCTGCACCACTGATAGTCTTCCGTCACGAACGCCAAATGCCAGCAGAATCGGAGTCAACATTTCTCCCCACTTCGCCGACACACCTTTCAAGGTAGATTCAACTTTAGCTTTTACTACTTCACTTTAGTTTAAATCTGACCATAATTTTCGTTACTGCTAAAGCAGGACGTAAAACAACCGTTTTTCCTGCGAAAATCGATATTTTTCGTTTGTTTTCTTTAAAAGTGAAGTTTTCGTAGTTGTTTTCTCGGCCAACTCGACGTATCTCGGTAAATTAGTGGCCTGCCGTGAACGTTGCAAAGGAACAAAGTAATATTGAGCATTCCGCGCGGTTTTTAGGTCTGGTTTACAATAATAATATAAAGTGCAATAAGGAATATAATTAGTTGTTTTAACAGTAAGGATTGTTAGTACAGTGCCTAAGGACTGAAAAGTGTGTTTTTCCGCCACTAGGAAAAATATACGCTTTGTTGGAAGTGTATTATTTCTAAAATCTTCAATCGTTATGGCTTCTTGTTTAAATGAAGATATTTACCAAATATAAACCATGGGCCGTCTCGTTCTTTACCAATTTTAAATGTTCTTATTTACGGGAATGTCTAAAATTACGGTTGTTAGATCGCGAAACAATATGACTAATGGCAAATTTTTAGTAGATTTGACTAGAAGTCTACGATCCCAATAATTAAAGTGTTTGATTTCGTAGCTTTTCTATGAATTAAGAATAGATCTAGCTTTCTGGATTACTGATACAACTTGTGAAGTGATTTAACTTGCTTAAACTTTCCACAGGATACTGTCTAGCAGCTAATCAAGCACCCTAATTATTTCCACAGTTTTAAGACACACTGTCTATCATATATACGGTCGCCCCCTCGTTGGGCGCCAAAAAAAGACGCTTTTACTATTATCCATCCATTAAAAATATTTTGTGTCCTCCTTTTGACAAAATACCAAACACAATTATGTTTACATTATGACAAACTATCCAAAATCGTGAATGTTTTTATAATAAAATAGGTTAGGTCCAAAAAGTTCTTCTAAACTAGTTAATCTTCAGAATCAATACCCTTATTTATAATTTTCTTTTTTCTGAGACTCCTTGGAATCTAACCCCGTCCCAATAAGAAGTAAATTTTTTGCCATTAGATTAGAAATAACGATATTTCCAACCTCAGGCACCATACTAACAACCTATACTATTTATAAGGTCAATTCTACAATAGAGAGAAACATACTATATCAAATGCTGAACCCACCTGTTTCTTTGCGTGTCTAAAGGTTTTTCCCATAAGGAAAAATAATGTAAACAGTCCATATCGATCGGGACAATAATTTTTCATATAGTTCAAACTTAGTTGTGGCGCATATTTACTACGACGCGCATTTTCACCCATAAAGTGTTGTTTTGTTGCAAAAAGCGTTGTTAACTTGTTGCTTGTTGTTTTTCCAAAGTCAGTTTTGTTGTTGTTGACATTATTAACAATCTTCTTCATATATAATACTCAAGAAAATGTTCTTAATTCGCCTGTAACGTGATTTCAACATCATTCTTGTTTTTACGTGACATGTTGTCCTTTGTGCGTCGTTGTATAAAAATGCCTTTGTGATAACGTCTTTGTGATAACAATTGTGATGTTATGATGATACTTTTGTGATAAAATGGCAGCAAATGAGGTGAAGCCTTTATATTCGACATGCGTTACTGTTCTGGGATTTATATGCTTTGTAGTGGGAGCTTCGTCGGTAGGGATACCTATGTGGGGGTATTTTGATACACCTGGATACGGTAAGTTGCAGAAAGAATTACTTTTTTCCAGTTTTTCCTTAATAATTACTGTTATTACCATAATTATTATTTATGTGGCTGCAATCATAGTTGTCCAAATGACTTTCGGGTAATTTTTCTGAATATTTAGTGTTTTTTAGATCTTGACATCCTAATTAAGAGTGTCCATGACCTTAATCCAATCCTATGACTGAATTTTGAGTTCTGGCCTTTTAAAGTTGGTAATATTTTAAATATTATTAATTATTTAATCTGCCTATAAATTATTTAACATTCTGTATATATTTTATGTCTATATAAATGAAAGAAAACTAAAGAATAATTTTTTACCAATAAAAAAAAATAAAAAAGTTAAGAAACAAGTGAAAACTCTAGACAATGCTGAAAATCTCAAGATAAGAAGTTGCCAACTTTAAAAGGCCATAACTCAAATACTAGACATAGGATTGGTGTACGGCCAGGGTCATTTTTAATCAGGACGTCAAGATCTACGGAATACTAAAAATTCAGAAAAATTAGCCGAAAGGTTTGTGAAGGGTCCTTTGTAGCGTAGACTGCAAAAAAAAACTTGGACCCACGTTAATGGAAAGGGGGTCAAGTGATACCTTATTTTAAAGGTCTTTTAATTTCCTTTACTACTGAACTGCATCTTTCATCATTATAAAGGGAATTGAAAGACCTCTAAAATAAGGTATCACTCTACCCCCCCGTTTCATTTAAGATTTTAGGGGTGGTACCACCCACGCCCAGGGGCTGCACGTGTTAACGTGATTTTTTACATATTTGGGTCCCCCTCGAAAACAAAATCGACGGGTCTGAGCGTTTTTCCAAAAAAGAACTGAGCTGCCGAGCTGTTTCGTTTTCGATGCGCCACCCTGTATGTTTATTAAAGATTCTTAAAACCTAAAATTGTAAAAAAAAAATTTTAATAAATTTTACTTCAAATTCTGAAATTCATAATAAGAGCAAACACTTATTTCCAGATGTCGCATTCGTCCGTTCAAATTCTAAATAACTCATTCATAATATACGTTCATAGGAACGTTGTATGACATTTCTAATGTTAACTTTGAGAATTTCTCCCATTAACTCTGTCTCATTAGTTCCTTATTTGCCAAAGTCATTACGTCACACTGAGCGTCACTCTAATTGGCACGACTTGAATAATTCGTATTTTCAAGTTTCCATAATTAAGTTTAAGATCTATGAATAACTTTGAGCAACTTACTATTTAAATTGGAATTTCTTATGTTCATTAAATTATTTTATCAAGATATAAAGTCAGTAAAGTCTATTGTTGGGTTACATAAAGGTTTTTAACCATAATTAACTAACCAGCAAGTTTGACTGCTATAAATGACATTGACAGGAATTATGTACTCACGATCAAAAGTGCCTTATCAGTAAAGTGAAAATTAAGGTAACCGGCCCAGTATGATTGTGAGAAAATTATTTCTGTCAATGTCATGTACGTCACTGTAAAACTTGCTGGTTGGTTAATAATTATTAAAATTCTTTGTGCAACCCGACATTAGTGTTTTACTTTAAATGATTCTTTTACAGGAATACACATTGAATAACTTTTGACTTTTGACCAGCATATATTATATATTACAATCCAGGTCCCAAATTACTGTCAGTGACTCATCGCTTTCATATCGAGTGCAGCGAGTTCTACAAAGTCAATGGAAAAAATTCTATAAAAATAAATATTCTGTTCTATTATAGTCTATTTCAGAAAGGCGTAGAGCTCATTGGGTATGCAAAGGAACTATAGAATAACCCAACGAATATTTAAACCACTTTTATATTTTGGCATTAATTTCATTGCAAAATTCTTTCTTTTCATCAATTGCAGGTAGTACCACCCGCGTTTAGGTCAATTTATGGGTTTTGCCTATTGTTATCCATTCACAAACACTGAAAATGGTGTGACATAGGCGTACATTATATTAGGTACCTACACTTGTTTTTTATGAAACATTATAAAAAAATACAAAATTCAAAAAATACATTATACAGATATTAAATTATAAAAAATGATAATATGAGTCATTTGAGGAACTGTCATCTCCTCTTGACGTTATAATTAACGGGTCCTCGGTCCGATCGATCAGGTGGTCAAGATCCGACATTTTTTCCTATTCTTTAATGATATGGTGTCACTTCCTTAATGGCTTGATCAAACAGTAGCTTAACGTCTTTCATTTTGAATGTCGTGTTGTGTCTTGGTACAAATCCTTTCACTTTCGCCCATATAAGTTCTATAGGATTTAGTTCGCAATGATATGGCGGTGTGCGCAGCACAGTTACACTATGTTTTCAGCTATATCTTCAACGGCATATTTCATAAAACGATGTTTGTGTAAATTTGCTATAGCTAATAGTACCTTCTTTATCAAATTATTTTTTTTTTCTTTGGTTAGTTATCATAAATAATTTAATGCACAAAATTTACCTGCGCCTATGGCCGACACCGACATTGAGCCAAACTGGATGGAATTTCCCATTTTATTACTCTAAACCTATCTGAAATAGACTATAGAATTTCAAAAATACACTGGAATTTTTTTCTCTAACTTCGTACAATCCGCTGCACTCTATATGAAAGCGATGACTGACAGTAATTTTGGACTTAGGGTTTAGTTAGATTTTCTATGACTACGTTTGTTAAGTTTTTGGGACGTTGATAGGTCCATTTTTGCCAATTTTGCAATAATGGTTGTTTAAATATTCAGTAAGATGGAAGTCATTGGTACAACTATTCAGTGGCGGAGCCAGAAAATATGCTCGGGGGGGGGGGGGCTGAATCAGCGTAAGTAGGACATTTTTTAAAAAAGGGACAGTTGAGACTACATGTATTTCATGATATTGTACCTAGTAAAGAAGGCGGAAAAGCGCCGCAGGCGACCACTTTCGGGGCCACGCTCAAAGTTCGTTTAAAATTCACCTAACTACTAAAAAATTTAATCAAAATTATTAAAAATGTTTTTTTTTACTTTTTTTCTTTGATTTTCCTAGCTGGCTCTTTATTAAAAAAAAACATTTTTTATATTTGTGAAAAATATGAATATTGGTGTCAGTCCAAAATTTTAACATAAGACGTATGTATGACTCTAACGCGCGTTTTTCGTGTTCGGTTTTTATAATTAAAAATAAAGTAAATATCGCCTACCACGCCAAAATTGATGATTTTTTCAGAAATCATGTATTTTAGGAGCGTAGATCTAGGAGCAGTTTTTGGTGCCAATTCTTAGGTTTTGAAATACTCCTTCTTAAGTGCCGTTTGGTATATTTATAATAAATTCTCGTTTCTTCCCGCACTATAAATCATCTTCAATACAAAATGTTTCAATTAAAATTTTTACTTAAAATTTTTCTTTAAAAATAAATACCTACCTAATTGTTTTTTGTTTTTGTTGTAAAAATATTTTTTTGCATTGGGTTCTATTTTTGTTGATTTAAAATATCTCTAAAAAAGGAAAAACGGAACAGACAAAATAAATATATAATAGAAAAATACCATAAAATATTACTCTTTTTACTCGTTTTCCTATAAAATTTCATCATAAATCAATAACTAATATGCGTCCGAAACTTTAATCTCTATGTAAAACAGTACTTTTAGAAGGAAACGTTTAAATACTAAATATTTCCTACAAGACCTTTGTAATCTAAGCTAAGAATACATTATTTAAAGATTTAAATTAACAGTCCAAGCGTGAGATGAAAAATTAGGTTGCAATTAGACTTTTAGACCCCGAGCTCCTAGGTTCGAGGAGGGGGGGGGGCTGACGGGCTGCAGCCCCCCCTCTTCCTCGAACCTAGGAGCCCTACGCTTCTGCTTATGATGAGAATTGGTCATAATATACCTAAGTCAGTTTCTTGCGCTTGCCATGGCATTAATTCTAAAATTGCCCCTTTAACTGTGAGCAGATTAAAAGAAAACATTTGCTTAAATAATTTTAAATCTTGTATTAATTATCTTGTATAACCTGTTCTATCAATTGTTGAAAGTAGTTTATCAACTTGTCTTTTTTAAACGATGAAATAAACATTTAACGCTGATAGTATATACATAAGAAGAATTACATAATATTGATTCTAATAATAGAAAAGTTAAAGTAAATGAAAAATTTTTACATTATTTTGGTGCTTTCATTTCACGTGTTTTATTGAAAATGTTCCTAAACTTTTTTCCTTGGCGCATTTTTTCTAGATTTAATTGTTTTCAAAAAAGCACTATTTAATTTTTAATATTATTACCTATGTTTAAATAACGTTGCCTATTATCTGTGGATCTGACCCCGCTATAATTTGCAGTAATAAATTGCTGGTCTTCTTGGACCGAATTACAAAAAAACTAAGCAAATTAAGGTTAATTAGCTATAAAAATTATAAACCATAAAAAATATATATTTATTTGTTAATACCTTAAACAGTTAGTCATTCCCCTACACAAAACAACACATTTAATGGTTAAATAAAACATTATTATTTCACAACAAAATACATAATGGGACTTTTGCCCCATATGTGGGGTAAAAGTCCGATTAATGTCGGGCAAAAAATTCGCACACACTTTAAGTGCAGAAATCGCATTAAAAAACTCCACTGTGTGCAGCCCTTAAACTGAATCCATTCTTCAATTGGAGGGTCAATGTATGGTTTATTGCAGCCTGGGCACATATCAGTAGTTACTTTTTTTATTATGTTAGGCTTAATTTGTGATTCTGTCTTTTTTCTTTTTATTATTCCACGACTTGACTTCAGGTTTTCTTTTCTCAACTTCTCTTCAGCTAGAGCTTCCAGTTTTACTTTATTGGGAGTACTAGAAAGTATTTCCTACTTTTTTCCTTGTCTTCTTCTTGTTTGTTCTCCCTTTAGTTTTGGAAATGGAATTATATCTTTCTAGTGTTATAGGTGTTTGGGTGACTACCTTGATGTTTGGTATAGCAGCGGGCTGTGAGGTTGTCGCTTTCAACCGCTTTCTTAAAGTAGACTCATCTATCCCAAGCTCTTTTGCCACCTTTCTTTTGGAAATACCTGCACTTATTCTTCTTTTTGCTGCTTGTAATATTTCTTCTGTGCGTGCTTTTCTATCAGTTTTTCTTTTAAGTATACGACCTAAAACAAATGAGAATAAAAAATATATAAACGTGTATACAATTTATTTTGATGGGGTAAAAGTCCGCATTGCGGAATTTTGCCCCACATCTAATTCGGACTTTTGCCCCATCTATCCCGTAACTTTATAAAAAAAATCTACTGTTGTATGCAGCAATACTGGAGACACTACCATTGTCATTTCAGAGGCTTGACATTTAACCTAATTGTTGCCCATATAATATAGCTTAATTTAAACTAAGTCTATACAATATCTTAGAGTTTAAAACAAAAAAAAAAGATTTTCTCTATAAAAAATGTAACTTACCTCATATTTTTCAAAACAATTATCAAAACGTTATGTACATTTCGTAGCGACCTTGGCGCATGGAAGACTAATCAAGACTGGCATACACGTTGCCAAATTTTAACACACTGGGGTAAAATTCGTATAAAGGACTTTTGCCCCGTGCGTCGTTTTGCCCCACCCTACTTTATTTATGCTAGTGTGGGAAAGTTATTTTTATTCATAAAGAAATCGAAGAAAAAGCTATAAGCCAATGAAAACCCTAAAAATAATTACTAAAGTGCATTATATTGTACATAATCTCCAATATCTGCAAAGTCAAAATTAAATTAAAAAAAAAATCTATTAATAAACATTGCCGGGATATATTATATAGATATAATTTCATATAGAGCTGGTAAGCTTGAAAAATAGTTTAGAAATATTATGCAGACGCTCTTAAGGAGGGAACTTCTATTTCCCCAAAGCATTTTTTAAATTCTTGCAATAATGAAGAAAAACAAGTAGCTACATTTCTTATAGAAGAACTTTCCTTTTTCTTCACAATGACTTTTTGAATGTCAAGCTTCACTAGCTTGTACCATTCAAATGCAATTTGATGCGTAGGTGAAAGAATTGTAACGATATAGTTAACATTGTATCTGAATGAATTATATACTCTCATGCTTTCCCAACGTTATTATTAACAATTGCCACTATTATGCAGATATAAGAACATATATTATCACTTGTATAGATTGTAGGTACTAACGGAATTTAAATGAAAAAATTGTGGAACAAATTACCAGAATTAATTATCTTCGGTCTTCGAGTTAGCCAATATCCATATTTTTGCAGCTCTCTCTCTCTTAGTTAGCACACATCCTTGCATTTTTCAAGCTATAGTCAACTCAGGTTTTAGCATGCGGATCCAAAGGTCACTAATCATTACAATCAAATCAAAAACACAGGAACTACAAAAATGTTGTTATACAAATAAACCCGGAAGAACGAAAAATAGATTTATTATTTAGTGTAGTGTTACTGATGGCCATTTGTTGTTTCCTACATTCAGCCAGCTTGTTCTTTGGAGCTACAGCTTAACGTGGGTTCCTAACCACCATCCTCAGTCATGCAACACCTCCGGAGACTATCAATCCTTATTTTATTGCCATTGCATGACCTACCGATTGGGGAGTGTGTACCTTCTTCCGCACCCCACGAGATATCCAATCTCATTCGGTCTGGTTACCGGCGTGAATGTGATGAATTTGGAGATAATACATTTTACACTCTTCCCTGCATTCTTAAACCTACTAAACTTCGCGCGTGTGTGTAAATTCGCCCGCTATTGGCCAGGAAACAGTAACAGAAACATTGGGACTAAGTTTAGGGACTATACAGAAAATTATGTATGAAAAAAACATAATATAATACCGAGGAATACTAAAATTACTTGTTCTCGACCACCAGTCCGTTATTACTTTTTCACAGATTTTTTTCCAATAATCCTGTGTAATATGATCCAAACTCATCTTGCCAAATGTTTTTCATAACATGATTTTGCCCCCGGCAATATTAATTATATTACGTTAAACTGGCAATGATATGGAGACAGTCGTAAGACCTCATGGCCATATTCACACAACGTTTTATCTATTTTTTGAAAGAAGTTTTTATTGTGTTTTTCAAGCCAATCATTATTACTTTTCTGCTATGATGAAGAGACCGAGATAGCAATACCTGTAAGCAAAAATAGTAGGAATGACGTTTAGACCTTTGATTTGCCAAGAATTAGGAAGTGATTTTAGAGACAAATATATTCTCCGTTTACCAAAAATAAAATTATAAGAAAAGAATTCGCCTTATATGCTGTAGTAGTAGTTTATTTAATTCGCATTGGCTTTTCGTCAATTTTATTATCGAAACAATATATTTAATTGATCAGTAAGACAAACCTCATATATTTCCAGTTACTTAATATCTCAGTAAAGGACTCCTAAGAGGAATCCCCAAGCAATAAAAGTTACTTAACTACGTACATCCTCCGTGGCAAACTAGATCTCGAGGAAACGCAATTAATTTTATTATGAAATAGATATAAAGGACCATTGAGGTCTGTGTCAGCTAATCATTTCCGGTAAGTTGGTCCTCTATTCGATTTAATGAAAACCCGTTATAATGACGAGTTGCATTCTTCGACGTTGATGACCAGAACATTACATTTTATTATAAACTGCTATCCAATTGAACCTTACTCTTATCCTTGGTAGCATCTGCAAAAGCTGTAACAATAGCTCTTAAGAGAAAATCGGTACTATTAAGCGTCGGTCATGCAGCAAGTCACAGACCGTGACGTTGATAAGGGGGAGCCTGTGGGGAAGGGAAGACAGGTTCTTCCTCACAGAAATAAAAAAATAATGCATTAAAGGTGTTTTTTTTAAATATTATGCTCGTATTTCAAGTAAGAAAAATAGTAGTCAGAGAAAACTGATTAAAAATGCTTAAAAGTCAGAAACAGAACTTATTTATTGACGAAGCTTTTAGAAATAGTAGGATTGAGTCATTTTCGCTTGATAAGAGTAACGTCATCACAAGTTGCGAATCCACAAAGTCATGTGGTTAAGTTGGTATAGTATATTACATAACAAGTGATGAAAGTGATACTTTTCAAGCGATGAGACATTTAGCACGAGGCGTCAGCTCCGAGTTTTAGAATAATCACTTTCACACGAGTAATGTACACTATTTTTCCTACGACCAAAAAGAATTATTAAAAAATCCTTTGATTTGTGAAAAAAGATATTTCAACACTAGTGTTGAAAAAAATATATTAACACTAGTGTTGAAATTAGCATACTTAAGATTATGTTCCACTTAATATCTGGTTTCATAGTTTGTCAATAGGTTTTTCCTTTATTTGTAGTTTAACTTTTTCATTTTTTCATATGTTATATATCATAGGAAGAACTAATCCTGGATTGACTTCTAGATTAACCAGAATGAAAAACTTTAAATTTAATCAAGGAAAGATGCATTTAACATAAATTTAAAAAATCCACTCAACAAAGAAGATTTCAATTCAAAATAATTCTATAAATAATTTAATGTTTTTATAAAAAAAAAGTCAAATACTCCTGATGGAATTTGAACCTGTGACCTTGCGATCTGTAGGCTAGAGCTCTATTCTCTACGCTATCGCTACCGATAAAGATTTGTTGTTTAATACGTGACACTCTCGTCAGCGCGATTTGTTTTTTTTCTGGTAATAGATGTTCCAGTACATGATTAACATTTTTTATAATTTCAGAAGGCGTATTTTCACACTCAAATTCTGAATCACTCGACAAATACATGATAAATAAGTTAAACACTTTACAATTACTGCTTTCTGAAGTTTGTTCTTTTTATAAAATAGGGGTGGTCTGTCAAATTTTGCACTATATGTTTTTTTTTCAACATGCGTGTGATATTTGGCGCTTTCGAGCCAAGTTAACCGTGCTTTTTTACTCATTTTCATAGGTGGCCGTAGGAACAAGAATTTTTGTACCGTAGAGTAATTGATAAAGCTGTTAATCCCAACGTAAGATATTCCAGGCTCGACATCCAATGGAGACAACTTTTTAAATTTTAAAAAAATTATATTTATAGGTATTATTTAAAATACCCAGCAAACATAAAAAATGTAGTCTAGAAATTATGGGAAACGATTTTTTTTTCGTAGAACACATATAAACAGTAGCTGTATGTAATATTTAATATCCAAACAAATAGATGGTCGCGTGTAATAGGTACTGTAAAAGCAGGAAACCAGTACTATTATTTTTTAGATACAAAACACCATGCACTTAACTATCAAGGTTTAAGTTAAAGTCTAGAATATTGATAGTTCTCAACATGACACAAAACATGTAGTTTTTATATAACAGTGGGGATTTTTAAATGCGGTTTGACAATAAAATTAAAGTAGTAAAATGACTCATTTATTGTTCGTTTAAAAATAAATAATAATATACACTATTCTTGGTAAGCCATGTCCTATGACGGATGTATACATATTTTTATTGGAGAAAGGTTTATAATGATTAATCGGCTGCATTAATAATATTGCTGATGGTACCACACCACAATACTACAGTCTATTTCCGAAAGGTGTAGAGTAATAAAAGGGAAATTTCGTCCAGTTTGGATCAATCTCGGTGTCGGCGCAGGTAAATTTTGTGCATTAAAATATTTATGATAACTAACCAAACAAAAAAAAAGAAGATAATTTGATAAAGAAGGAGCTATTAGCTATAGAAAATTTTCACAAACATCGTTTAATGAAATATGCCATGGAAGATATAGCTGGAAAACATAGTGTAACTGTGCTGCGCACACTGCCATATCATTGCGAACTAAATCCTATTGAACCTATATGGGCCCAAGTGAAAGGATTTGTAGCAAGACACAACACGACATTGAAAATGAAAGACGTTAAGCTACTGTTTGATTAAGCCATTAACAAAGTAAGACCAGAGAACTGGCGAAGAGCAGTCCATCATGCCATTAGAGAAGAAAAGGAAATGTGGGATCTTGATCACCTGATCGATCGGACCGTCGACCCGTTAATTATAACGTCAAGTGGAGATGACAGTTCCTCAGTTGACGAAGAATATTATGATTTTTTATAATTTAATTTTTGTGTAATGTATTTTGTATTTTTTTTATAATGTCTAATAAAAAATAAGTGTACCTAATACTATGTACACAATGCACTCCTTTGTTATACCATTTTCAGTGTTTGTGAACGGATAACAATAGACAAAACCCATAAATGGACCTAAACCCAGGTGGTACCTACTATCTGCACTTTGCAATGAAATCAATGCCAAATTATGAAAGTGGCTTAAATATTCGTTGGGTCACTCTATAGTTCCTTTGCATACCTAATGAACTTTTATTACTCTACACCTTTCTGAAATATACTATAGCCCAACATCTACAAATATTTCTGAAGGGTCCTTCTAGTAGAATTTTTATTTTGTTAGGATTACAAGTATCTTACTTCGTGAGTATATCAAAATTGGATAATTCAAAAAATTATATAGGTATTAATTTTAAATATTTTATACAAATATATGTTATTAATATTGTGGCACCCTAGCTTCGCTAAAATTGAATGCTACAATATTAATATAAGTTGTAGAATAGAGACACATCCTTCAGAAAAAAGGCTGTGACAGAGACTAGGAAATAGTGGAAACATGTTCTTTTTTATTTAGAGGCTCTATCTAGAGCATTTGTTCTGCTTTAATCACTTTTTATCTTTGAGAATATTCTTTCCTAAAATGAGTAAAAATATTCGCACACCTCTAGAAAAATGATATTTCAAAAAATACAATCTGTGTTGACATGTTTTTCTCTCAGTTCTGTCAGATTTCCTGGAAATATATCATTTGGAAAGCCATTTCAACAAGTGCACTTATTATAATGAAAATGTTGACGAGAGTATTAAACCTTACACAAACATTTTAAATTGAATATTTTATCATTTAATGAAAAATATTTTTATGCATTATTCCATACAATTTCGACTTATTTGATTTATAACGAGTTATTTAGTTGATAATATTAGGTGTGTATACATCAAGGGTGTATAGAGAAGGAAAGGGGGCAGGTAAGTTTTCGATATCATAGTTTTAATCTGGCTCTGTTGACCAAATTTCACTTCGACGATTTCAAACAAAATATTGTTGTACTACGAGAACAATGTTGTGTCGTAATAAAATAATAAATTAGCTTGTTTGCATATCCATACATTTACAAATTATGTTAAACGCTTCGCATAATTACCAATACCTTATTAATAACCATTAGCACCATTAGGACGTAACCATTTTTGACCAGAGTACACCAATTAGAACGAAGTGTAAATGTCAATACTATTACTTAACGTCAAAAGAATTTGTTTTTGTTGATAATTGTTACCAGAGGAAATATTATTCTTGGGTTCCCGTTGAAGAACTTTCACTACTTGATGTTTAAGTTTTGCTCAATTTTTTTTTTCATTAAATTAAGTGCAAATACAAAAGAGGTTTTTGTAAAAATGCCCACTCTCCCCCTCCCCAAAAACGAAATTCTGGATCCGCGTCTGCATGCATGAGAAGGGAGAAAAGACCCCAAAATTGCCTGTCCATTTCTTTGTTACATTTTTCGCCCTATGATTAATAGGTCTGATGATGTCCGTATTGAGCGAAACATGTAACAATAGAAAATAAACCGATAAAACTTGTGTAGGTCTGGACTTTGTCTTTTCTCTTTACAAAAATATAAATATCAGATCTCTGTAATTAATAATGGATAAATTCTTTACAACACTCAAGAGATTAGGGAAACGATGATGGCCTTTTTTTTTAGACGTCAGTTTGGATGAGAAGGGAGTTTTTTTTACTCCGCTTATGGCCTTATAGAGCTTGGGGAAGGCGGCGACCAATTTTTTTTAGAAGTCATTTTTAATTTGGGTATCGGGCCCACTTGTGCCCAACCATTCCAAAAATCCTAACGCTGCCACTGGTCTCAGGGTAACCCTGTATAAAACAAATATTTTTCTCTCTACAGGATGTGAAATCGTTACAAAACTCAACCTACAAATGTTAGTTTAGTTCCATAACCTATAAATTTTGTCAGTGGATCTCTTTCAAAGGATGTAATTTATATTTAATTTCCCAGAAACGTTTTTAGATAAATTGTTGTTACAGTTAAACCAACAAAAACATGAACGATTATAAGCGAAGAAGCATCAAAAAGTGATTTTAAATAAAATTAAATTATAGTTTGTTTTGTCATTTAGGTTAAAGTAATTTATATTGTTAAAAATAATTTGTCCTAGTTATTGTCGCATTAATATTTTAATTTGCAATTGGCTGCGCGTAGAACAGTGAAACCGATATATTTTGTGTGGATTGAAGTGGATCCGACCATGCAAACATTTGTCGTGTTAAATTCCGGTTCTTCTTGGCCCGCATTACAAAAAAACTAAGCAAAATATTATCTTTACCATTTTTGCTTCTCTACAAGTTGGTGTAATTAGATTTTTAATTAAACGTTTCGCTTTTTAAAACCATCATCAACTTTGCTTTATTAAATAGTTGGAAAATTTTATTTTATGATTTTTAAATTCCCTCTCTCTTTTATAATTTAACGACGAATCATACCTAGTATTGATAACACGTTTTTAAGTTGATGGTGGTTTTGGAAAAACGAAACGTCGCATTAAAAATCTATTTATACAACTTATAGAGGATAAAAAATGACAATGTAGGAATGTAGAGTTTTATAGAATTTATAGAGTCAGAAAAAAACAAGAACGAAATCGCGAAAATTCGGTTTTGCCCAAATATCTTTGGATGGATTCGGAAATTTTTAAATTTGAAAACACAGTGTTGCAGAATTTAGTAGGGGGCAACCTTTGTTAATTTAACCATCTCTGTATCTTGGTTTACAAGATCCTTGTAGAGTGCTATCTTATCTGAGACACCCCGATGTATAAGCCAATGAAAATCCTCAAAATAAATACTTCAGTTTATAGTATTGTAAAATTAAAATTAACTTTTTAAATTTAAAAATGTTTTTGCCGGCATACAGACACGATTAAAATTGAAAAAGTTTTATGCCTCCGCTAGGAATCGAACCCAGAACCTCTCGATTAGACCTCAAGCGCCGGCAAAAACATTTTTCAATTTAAAAATTATTTACAGAAGCCAACAACTACATTTTAAATTATTTCGGTTAAAAATAACTTTCTGCCATTCTCCAATATCTGTAGAGTCCAAATTAAAAAAGTTTATATAAATCCATTAATAAACATGGCCAGGATTCGGGCCAAGAGAACGCAAGGTTTTTGGTCTAATTTATTATATTATAGATATAATTTAGCATGGAGCTGATAACCTTGAAGCAGAATTTAGAAATATTAGTCGTATAGTTCTTCCATCAGAGCTTTCCTTTCACGTTAAAAATGATATTGCTTGTCTTGTGGATTTATAAACCAATTTTTCCTTGTCACAAGGAATAAATACATTAAGCTCCACCCTGCTAATTTGCAAGATATTTTGTTTCAAGGAAAATCTTTCATTTCTTCGATTAGGAAAATTATTTTTTTATAGCTTGACTGACACCTACAATAAAGTGATTAAATAAGGTGGGGGATGAAAACGCCTTGACTGCTGGAAATAATTTAATTAAAAAAATATATTTAATATTCCGTGTTCAAGGGTCTTTTAGCTATTTTTCGTTTGCTTATCGCGTTTATTTTCCTAAAAACTACTGGAACTATCAGATTAAAAAAAAAAATGCATTTGATACAATTGCAATACAATTCCTTTTAATTTGCACAATAGTCGCTGAGTGCCCCATTTTACACTTACATTTCGCAATTGTCTTAACCGCGTTTTAAGCAGTTTTCTAATAGATTGTTTGGCAGTGGTAGCACATTTCCAAGGCACCTCTTTAGCCCTGACATTACCCCTCTAGATTTTTTCTTCTGGGGTTATATCAAATATTCAGTGTATTCAGAATGGTTGACTTAAAAGTTTTAAACACCGTTTTTTTATCTGCATTATGCAGGATTTATTATTTTCAGTTTGTGTGACTTGATTATAGGCTTTTTTTGGGGTTATATTACTTAAATCTTATTATTGCATGAGCGATATATATATGTTCTATTTCTATTTATATTTTGCATTTCTCTTAATTGAAAAATTAATAGGCTTTTATCTTTTAAAAAAACTTTTAAATAATTATTATTTGGCGATATATATTATCATTTTTTGTATCTATTTTTTTTGCTGATGGGTGACATGAAAGTGGGTC
Source organism: Polydrusus cervinus (assembly GCA_935413205.1). NCBI lineage: Eukaryota > Metazoa > Arthropoda > Insecta > Coleoptera > Curculionidae > Polydrusus > Polydrusus cervinus. The sequence continues at coordinate 3,582,719 of OW284514.1, forward strand.
ATCTGAATGTTAGGTCTTTGTTTACGGGTTTTAATGAATTAAGAACGTTAATTGAGCAAAATGATTATGATATATTTTTTTTATCTGAGACGTGGCTTTCTGATGGTGATAGCTCTGTGCCTTTTGAAATCCCTAATTATCAGTTTTTAAGAAAGGATCGTATTGGTAGGGGAGGTGGAGTAGCTGTGTATGTAAAGGTTAATTATGCTATTGAAATTGTTACATTTGATTTTGATATAAATGTGCAATTGGAATTTTTAATATTTAAAACAAGACTGGCAACAAAGACATATGCTTTTTCAGTTTTCTATAGACCACCATCAGTAAACTTTAATAGCTTGACACCGGATTTTGATAACATATTTTCACATATTTATCCCACAGTTGATGAAATTTTTCGTTTAGGTGACTTTAACATTAATCTGCTTAACTTACATAACCCTTTAACGCCGTTATTTGAAAATTACAATTTTGAGCAGATTATTGAAGAGCCTACTCGTATATCCGGCACTGTCAGTACACTGATTGATGCAATATTTGTAACAAATCGGTCTTTAATAAGTAAATCTGGAGTTGTTTCTGCAGATAATATTTCAGATCATAGAATAATATATTGTGATTGTAATTTAAAGAAGGCATCAACTGTTCCTAAAATTATTCAATATCGGTCTTTCAAAAATTTTAATATAAATAACTTTTTAGAAAGTATGTACAACTTACCATGGGATGATATATTTTATGAGAACAATGTTGACAAAAAAATTGAACTGTTGAATACTAATATATTAACTTTGTTTGATATGCATGCCCCTATAAAAGAATCCAGAGTGACAAAACCTAAGGCACCATGGTTGACGGCCAACATTAAAGTATTTATGAAGCAAAGAGATAGTGCCTTGCAAAAATTTAGAAGCACTAAATTAAATGAAGACTGGATTAACTATAAGTATTTAAGAAATCTTACTTTGGCTACGATAAGGAGAGAAAAGAAAAATTATTTAAATTCTTTGTGCACCGAGAAAAATCCTAAAAAAATTTGGTCTGCTCTAAAAAGTTTTAACATTTGCACTAATAAAAATAATTCTATACCTAAAGTATTATCTGATCCTAACGACATCAATAATTTTTTCTCAGCATTTTTTCAAAATACATCTAATTGTAATGATAGAGTTAATTTTTATGAAAACAATGCTTTCAATGAGACGTTACAATTTTCATTTAGGCCAGCTAAAGTATCTGACGTCAACAAAATTTTAAACAGTATCTCAACAAATGCGACGGGGGTAGATGAAATTTCGCCCCTGATGCTTAAGTATTGTAGTCCATATATAGATAAATATATCACACATATAATCAATTGCTGTTTGGAAGTAAGTTACTTTCCCGATCAATGGAAAATATCAATTGGCAAGCCATTAGCCAAGGTCAGTAGCCCAACAAGTTTAAATGACCTCCGACTAATAAGCATTCTACCCGCAGTTTCAAAAATCTTTGAAAGAATTTTATATAATCAAATGTACGACTATTTTACTAATAATAATATTATTCCTCCCACACAATGTGGATTTAGAAAGAATTTTGGAACTTCTGTGGCTTTAACAAATGTAACTGATGACATTATTCGTGCCTGTGATAAAAAAATGAATAGTATACTAATTCTTCTTGACTTTTCGAAAGCTTTTGATACCATTAATCATGCACTTCTTATATCTAAATTAAAATATTATGGTTTTCATAATGATTCATTTTTTCTTATTAAATCATACTTATTAAACAGATTTCAAAAAGTTTTTTCTGATAATAATTATTCTGAACAAGCAAATATACGTTCTGGAGTGCCACAAGGCTCCATTCTAGGCCCCTTACTCTTTCTTATATATACCTCCGATATACTTAGATCTTTAAAACATTGTAGAGTACAAGCATTTGCTGATGACACACAAATATACTGTTGTTTTGATGCTGAGGATTATGCTGATATCGAGTTGTATATAAACCAAGATCTAAAAGTATTGAGTGAGCTTTCTCGAAGTCACAATTTAATTTTAAATCCTACTAAGTCCTGCATGCTGATTTTTGGTAATAAGAATCGAATTAATGATTTAAAAAACATTTTAAATATATCTGTCGATGGATCTAAATTAAAGATTGTAGATAGTGCAAAAATTTGGGTCTATTAATCGACACAGAACTAAGATTTAAAGAACATCTAAAGAAAATATTTCAAAAAACTTATCTTTCTCTAAAAATATTATACAGCAACAGACATATTTTAAATTTTAAATTAAGGAAAGACATGTGTGAATCTCTCGTTTTGTCCAATTTTAATTATTGTGATTTTGTATATGGATTTTGTTTAGATGTTGAGACTAGATCTCGCATACAAAAAGTTCAGAATGCGTGTCTTAGATTTGTGTATGGTGTGCGAAGGTTTGATCATATTTCTCATTTATACAGGACTATTAACTGGTTGAGAATGGATGAACGTAGAATCCTTCACTTTTGTACATTTGTGGTAAAGATCCTTAATAATCCAAACTCCCCTATCTCGATTCGAGAGCGTTTGATTTTTCGTCACAATATTCATGATGTACGTGTTAGAAACAGAAGTAAGTTAACCATGCCTCATCATCAGAGTGCCATATTTCAACGTTCTTTTTCATACAATGCGGTTAAATATTTTAATTCAATACCCACTGATATGTTACTTGTAAGCGTAGAGTTATTCAAAATAAAATATAAAAAGTATCTTTTAAATTTACAAAATTCTTAATTTTTTTTTTTAAATTCAACTATATAATTTTTTTTCTTTTTAAATTTGTTGCTTAGGTTGTTAACTTATATTTATTTAATTATTATAATCGCCGAGTTTATTATTTGAAAGTTTTATAAACTTATTATACTATATTATTAATTTAGTTATAAATTAAGTTCTATTTAATTAATAAGTAATTTAATATCACTTACTATGTCCTTGACTGGTTGAGTAGAGTAGCTATTACAGCTAGACTACGCCAGGATTGGACATATATTCTAATATATTTTTTTGTAGATTTTATATTTATATTGAAATAAAAGACGTTTATTATTATTATTATTATTATTATTATTATTATTATAAAGTAGGATTCCAGACACACAGTCCCTGTAAGGTGAATCATTTATTTTACACTTTTTAGTATATTTTCTTCTTCTAAATGAAATAACTGAAACCAGCGGCGGCGCCAGGAGGGGCCAGGGTGGGCCCAGGCCCACCCAAAATTGAGGGATTGGGTATTGAAATGGAATTCCGTGGGGCAAAGATTCGACTATGAAATGTTTGGTGAGAAAGGAGCGGTATTATAGAAGGATGTAATAATTTAATAGAAGTAAAGAAAAGGATGATGACCTTTTTTTTTAGACGTCAGTTTGGACAAGAGGGGAGTTTTGTTTACCCCGCTTATGGCGTTATAGAGCGTAGGGGAGCAGGCGACCTTTTTTTCTTTTTTAGAATTTATTTTTGATTTGGGCAGTGCCCACCCTAAAATCATCGAGCCCTTTTGTGCCGACCCATCCCAAAAATCCTGGCGCCGCAACTGACTGAAGCTAACATAAAATTTCGATTTTTTTGTAACAATCACTCAGGCTGACAGAATAAAATTGTTCAACGTTAGCCGACTTTCCGCAACTCAAATCTGAAATACTGTCAATAATTCCGCTACAGGTTATTGTTACAGTTATTTGCATACAATAGCACTAAAACAACCGACCCACTCGTCTGCCATGACGATGGTGGTCGGAATTCACCAGGCGTGACGTGTGACGTCCTCCTTTCTCCCTACCGGGAGCAAAAACTCAGCTTGTCTGCACAGTATTGTTAAAAAGATCCGTTCTCACCAAAAGCAAAAGCCTCAAACTGTCGCTATCGACTCTTGCTCGACGCTTCGGTTTTTATAAAAGCTTTGTTTCCTCGGATATCTGGTTTTTCCTCCCCCCAAACCGGATCTGTGGTTGCGCTACTGGGTCCTGATATACCTAAAACTTTATCAATGGTGACATTTTGCCAACCAACAAAATCCTAAGCTAATTTTTCAGGCGCTAAAATCTCCGCACTCTCTCGATTCGCTGGAAATAATTATATTTGACGCTGAATATGAAACAGATTTTTACAAAATTGTTTGGGTGGATTCCGAGAAAATAACGTTTAAAATAGCGTTTAGAGGGATGGTGTTAATTTGCACAATGTCATCAATGGTAAACTACCATTTTTTTTTAAATTGTTTTTTTAAAATTAATTAAAAATCACTCTTCATATTGATTTTTCCATATTTTTCAAATTTTTTCTTTTACCACTACCACTACAGCAAATATTATAAATGCAAGGGGCGAATGAAAAATGCCCCCTTTCTTAACCGTAAGTCTGCCTTTGACAGATATGATTAACTTGTCCGTGAAATTATTTGTTAAATGGATCCGACCGCCGAATTTTGCCGTTCTTCTGACCAGAATTATAAGAAAAAATTAGTAAATTTTTTTTTTCACCAATGGAAATGTGGTATCTATGTGGGTGTGGGAAAGTTATTAGAAAAAAAATCGAAGAAAAAAAATATAAGCTAATGAAAACCCTAAAAATAATTACTAAAGTTTAGTGTATTGTAAAAAATATTGATAATTATTTTCTTCAGAAAGAAATAACGTTCAGGCAGTCTCCAATATCTGTAGAGTCCAAATATAAAAAGATTTTAAAAATTCAACAATAAACATGGCCAGGATTCGGGTCAAGAGAATATAATTTCGCATGGAGCTGGTAACCTTGGTCGGATGGTCTTAAATCGTCTTTTAATTAATGACCTATTCAGTTTTCGAGTCATTTCATCGATCCTAACTAATTCAAACATTGAAATGTCCTAAAATAGAACCTTTTGACGGGCACAAGATAAATATAATGTTGAATATAAAATAACAGACCGCCGCAGCGTACAAGGAACTTTCACGAGTACAATTTCAATTTGTTTCCGTGAAACTACAAACAAGGTTTCATTTCAAGGCTCAAGTGACAAGTTCATAGTTCAATTGTCTGTGCATAAGGGCGTAAGGGGCAGTGAAGCATAAAAAGATCCTTGCAGTATGGGCTTTACGCTTGTGTGTGTGTGTATTTATGTATGTTGACGTACGTATCTAAATTATTTTCTATTAATTTTATTTAGGTTCTGTGGGCAACAAAATTTATACTTATTGGGCTATGAATTAAAATATATAAGGTACGTTTTTACAGCGCCGGTTTTATCATAGGGCGGCCGCTAGGGCCCGGGAGCTCAATGGGGCCTCGATTATAATTTTTACAAAATTATATTTTACCTACGACCATCCATGAAAATGATAAATCAAAGGTTTTTTTAATAATTTTTTGTGGTAGTAGAAAAATAGTGTACATTACTCGTGTGAAAGTGATTATTCTAAAACTCGGAGAATTTCCGCACTCGGCTGACGCCTCGTGCTAAATATCTCCTCGTTTGAAAAGTATCACTCTCATTACTTGTTATGTAATATACTAATTTCAAAACTCCACCGAAATACTTCTCCCTCCTAACACAGCTAAAGATTTTTCCAAAAAAAAATTGTTTTGGCATACATTTTTATTTCAATTTAGCAAAAAAAATTGGGAGTGGCACGCAACATTTTTTTTCGCCTGCAGCGTTACTACATCCCTCACTAAATGGCCAAACGGCCCCATACAAGCATGCATACAACTTGCTGTCGCATACGGCCTAGGGCCCAGTAGGACATTAAATGGGCGCGGTGTTGTGTTTTATAAACTCTAATATGTATGTGTAAAAAAGTGCGCTCTTTACCCCTCCATCTAACATCCCCCACGCCTCCACTCTCTCCCTCCTAGCGTACGTCCATGTTCATGTAGAACAATTTGACAAGAAAATTATAGAAACGTGAGTCGCACCCTAATAATTAAAATCACATTAAAAGGCATATTAATAAATCTTTCGATATCAATTTTCCTATTCAGTTGATGACGATTGATGCGTGTGCGTAACATCATCATGTATAAATTTTTTACAGTCGAACAACTCCGAATAGCGTTATTGTATTGGATGATATTTTTTTAAATTAATAGACGACGCCTATTTATATTTAATAATGAACGTGTAAAAATAATTAAGTTTTTAACATGTAACAGGAACAAATGTGTGGTTTTTATTGTTCCAATTCCAAAACATTCAGTTCTCTTGGTCCGAATCGTGGCCTTATTTTTTAAAATTAGGACTATACAGATACTGAGCAGCGTAAAAAAAGAAAAAACTAGTTTTTAATTTCTTTTATAATACAAAGAACTTTAATAATTTACCCAAAAACTATTTAATGTCGTAAATCTAATTAATTATTTGATGTTTATATTCTTATATTTAATAATTCGAAATTAGAACCTATTTGTTGTTTTAAATTAATTTGGAAATGGAAAGTTGGTATCTGTGTGGGTGCGAAAAAGTTATTTTTATGCAGACAAAAGAAACCAAGGAAAAAGATATAAATAACCCGATAAAAACCCTAAAAAAGTTACTAAAATTCATTGTATTCTAAAAAATATTCAAATTTTTTTTTATTAAAAATAACTTCTCTCACATTCACCAACAATATCTATAAAGGCCAAAATCCATTAACAAACATGGATTTAAGAGAATTCAATGTTTTTAGCCGGATGTTCTTAAATTAATATTTATTTACGATATAAGTGTTGTAAAGATGTATATTACAACACGAGATGTTAAAGTTGTCAAACGAGACGTCAGCCGAGTTTAATAAAACATCGAGTGTAGTAATATGAATTTACAACAAGAATATTGTACAAAATTTTATCTACTTTCATCTATGAATAAAAATATAGAAGCAGCGGCAAACGAAGCGATCTCAAGTTTAGTTCCGACAAAATCCAAGGTGCGGTATGAGTTGGAGTATCAGAAGTTTGAAGATTGGTGCAAAGCTAACAAAATAAAGGAGGTGTCTGAGAAAATCCTTTTGGGTTATTTTTCCGTAAAGTAACGCTCCCAGAAACCATCTACACTATGGACTCACTACTCAATGGTGAGAACTGTGATTTCAGTCAAGCAAAATCAAGATATAAGCAGATTTTCTCAACTAATCGCATTTTTGAAAAGAAGTTCAGAGGGTTACAAGGCCAAAAAGTCCAAAGTTTTCACAAAGGAAGACGTATGTAAGTTTCTTAGTACTGCAGATGATGAAACATATTTACTTATGAAGGTTGTTATGATAATCGGCATTTTTGGGGTTTGTTGGCGCGAAGAACTAGCTAAGTTAATGTTGGATCATATTGAACACAATGATTTGTATATAAAAATTGTGATTCCATTCTCGAAAACCAAAATTATGCGAGAATTTGTTATAACAGAAGGAAATGTGCCAGGTGTCAACTGTTTAAGTATTTTTCGAAAGTATGCTAAACTTTGTCCTCTTAATGCAACCTCACAGGCGGTTTTTTGTATTCTATGAAAAAGGAAAATGCACCTCCCAGCCTGTCGGAATTAATAGTTTTGGAAGTATACCAAAAAAGATTGCAACAAAACTTGGATTGAATAATCCCGAAGGATACAGTGGACATTGTTTTAGGAGGTCCTAAGCCACCATTCTAGTTGATGGTGGTGCAGATATGCAGATGTTAAAGCGTCATGGGGGCTGGAAATCCTCTTTTACGGCAGAAGGCTACGTTGAGAATTCTTTAGAAAATAAGAAACAAATAGCAAAGAAAATCATGGGGTCCGACACGGATTTAATGATTGGAAATTCGAACGTAAAGGGCTCCATCACATCCACTTCTGGTATACAAATTTCTAACTGTAAAAAGTGTATTATTAATGTTTATAATAAACCTTAAGTGTTATATTTTAATTAATAATTGGTAATTAATTTTATAATTGTTAATAATAAATCATTCTTCTAAAAGTGTGGTTTTATTTAACAGCAAAATTTTAATAAAACCGTTTTTTTCCATTACAGCACTAGTGCTGTAATAGATGCCCTTACAAAACGATTTACAGAACTGTAAAATTCATATTACTAAATGAAAGTAGATAAACAATATTACATAACAAAAAATACTTTCCTTGCAAGCATAAAATATACAACATTTTATAAATTAAAAAAAAATATGAAAAATTAGTTTTTCTTTCCGTTGATAACACTTAAGAAAAATCTATAAAACATTATGCTGAAAATATAAAAAAAAGACAATTTTCAGTGATTGTAGGTTCTCGTTTCCTAAATATGTAGGTCAACGTCACAAATTTTAATACTATTAGGTAATTAAGACAATAAAGATTGCTACGTTCGCCCTAGGTGACTCTAAACAAACTGTGTGGGTGAACGAGATTTTAAAATGAAAACTGCCTTTGGGGGAACGATGGCAACTCTTACTGAGGCATGCATAAAATAACGAGTTTGTAGAGCTGGAGTATATTTTTATTAATTGAATATATTCTGCCTTTACTAGGTGGAACTCCATAGTTTAAAATATGAAGAAAACAATAATAATGTGTTAAATTCCACTTTATTTAAAAAACACTATTAAAATAGATGTTAACTCAAAATGTTTCGCTACACAGTAGCTTTATCAAGAGTAGGGGTATTGGTGCGCACTTAAGCCAAAATTGTAATATTTCCGAAATGACAATAGATTGGACTTCTAGGTTCGCTATCAAGATTTTTTAACGATTTGGCTTTAATATTCTGTAATTAATTTTAAATAAAAATACACACTGTGACTTTAAAATTCGAAATTTCAAAAAATGACACTGCGCACAATTACCCGACGTATGCGGCTAATGGTGCACATGGATAGGATAATCGTGCGCTTTGTAAAGGGATACGAAAATAATAATTTATTGAAGCTAAGATTATACTTATTTATTCTTATCGCCTGATTCATGATTTCTGGATTCCGTTTCGCCTTTGTTATTTTATGTTGGTATTTCGGCATCTGCAAAATATTATAATCTAAGATATTTGAGACTGTAATTATGGGTTCTTTTGAGGTTATGCCGAAACTCTGACGTGCTGACTTTTTTGGACCTCGGATTTGGATTTATCGCCCCCAAAAACATATAGTAAACGTGACCTGACCCCTTTCTTGTGTGGCTGTGTTATTTACAACGCATTCTTAACATGGTAAATACATGGCGGCTAATCGTGCGCACTGCGCCCGATTAACCGAAAATGACAGATTCGGTTTTAAATTCTTTAAAACAATATAAAACATGTTTTTGCCTAAATTATATATATCGGTGTCAAGAGGACTTATTAAGCAATATATTAACGAACACGATTATCAAAAAATGTAAAAATGGAAATACTTACGGCTTATTTTTTTCGAAGCATCTACTAGTACAAGACATACGTAAACAACAAAGTGACCATTTTGAATAAGTAAAGTAAAGCGATCCACCTGACTCATATATCATAGTACACAGGCTTGGCAAGGGATGGCGCCTGAATACCGATTTCGAATTATATACCGCCGGTTATGGAAATAAAGACATGCGCACGATTACCCTACTCTCCCCTACTCTTGATAACTCTTGATAAAGCTACTGTGTAGCGATACATGTTGAGTAAATTTCTTTTCTATATGTCAGAGCAGAGTATCCATCTCCGCCTTTATGTCCGCATTTATACAGGGTAGTAACTTACTAATTGACTACTATTGGTATCTTCTAAGCGGCAATTTCCGTTGAATTGTTGTTGAATCACGAGATACAGGGTGACTTGTTAACAACATCCAAAATTAATTTCTAAATACTTTAAAAGGTTTTAATCCTAGAAAGAATTATTCAGATAAAATTGTTTTTTACTTGTCTAGAAACTGGCTCTTAAGAGAAAACCGTAGTCGATGAGTCATCACGAACACATACTGCATTTCCGCCACATCGTGCATACTGTACCTGTATCTAGCGATAGCAATAAAAAATTTTATTATAATCGAATTTCACGAGAATTAAGGGGCGCAGCGTCAGTGGAAACTTTGAAAATAATATCTGTGCATCGTTTGTAATTTTAATGGAAAATAAGAAATTAACATGAATAGCCGTAATATTTTTATGTTCTACATGGCGGATGATATAACTTGAACCTATACAGGGTGATTCCTAAGTTGATACTTCTTTTTTAGCTGTGTATAGAAGGCATTAAAATAAATAACATTTTCAAATATCTTTTTTGAAAAAACTTAAAAATAAGGTAGGAACTTACATTCATTTATTACACTATGGATTAAATACGGTCCTGCCTAACTTGTCCGTTAATTAACATTAAGAAAACTTTTGAGTGTAGGATGAGCCCGCAAAGGTAAGCGTTCTGCGTATAATCTCGAACCAACAGCCGCACTTTGACGACACTTACCGTAAATTAGCACCATATCTACTAGTTCATTGTTTTCAAATTTGACCTTGCTTCAGAAAAACACACCGCAACGAATTGCCAAATAACTGATGACCGACCCGTAAATTGCATGACTAATAAGACAAAAACAACATAAAATATAGCAGGCTACGTTTTGGTGACCAGACTCGCACTTAGATTTTTTACTTCTGTATCTTGCCTATTTTAAAGTTTTTTGAAAAAAGGTATTTGAAAATGTTGTTTATTTTAATGCCTTCTATAGACAGTTATAAAAGAAGTATCAACTTACGAATCACCCTGTACAATTGAAACTTTAATTATTTTTTTTCCAAAAAAAAAAATAAAGGTATCATCCGCCAGAAAAGTTCCTTTGAAACCCTCAGTAAAATTTTTGTATTAAAGTTTCAATTAGACAAGCCAGGAAACGATCACGCTGGTGTGGAAGGCTCTTAAGGAAAATTTTTAATAAAATTGTCTTTTGTTTCCTTAATAATGGAGAAGATTTTCTGGGGGTCCTCGTTTTATGTTTCAAGTTTTATGCTGTCCGCAGAAAAAGTTTTAAATTATCCTGCCATGTTCCCTTTACCTATCATATTATGTCTATTTATACGAACTCGTTGAAAAGTCACCTCCACGGAAATTTTAACAATAATTACAATTTCATGTTAATGAAGATAAGTACATAATAATACTGTGCAGGTGCATTGGGTGAATTGTTCCATACTTTTCCGTATTTAGGTTTTGAAAATTATGGAATAGAACCGCATACATTATATTATTACGAGTTCAGAATAATAAAGAAGCTTATTTATATGGCTGTATCATATCAGAATCACACAATATTATTATATCTGACAAGCTAGGCCAGTAATACTAAATTTATGTCTTATTTATAATGAACACATAGAAAAATTATTTAAAAAATGAGTCTCAGTTTGTAATGCTCTTAGGCCCAATTTTATAAAGTTGTCCTCTTAAACCCAAGTTTATTCCTATAGTCTATTTCAGAAAGATGCAAAGTAATAAAATGGGAAATTCTGCCCAGTTCGGCCCAATTTCGGGGTCGATCATAAGCACAGGTAAATTTTGCGCATTAAATTATTTATGATAACTAACCAAAGAAAAAATAATTAATAAAGAAGAAACTATTAGCTAGAGCAAAATTACACAAACATCTTGAACGGCAGTAGAGTTTTGGACTTGCATTGTCTTTATTTGTTTAGAATCACTACGTTTCAACTGGTAAGTATCTCCAGTCGTCTTCAGGTGAATACTGAATAAGTACGGTAACTACAGCTCTATTTATACTAGGCAGGTGCTGTGACGCATGACTAGTGGGCGGAGTCATGGAAACTACACCCTTATTTCCAAAGATCCGACCGGCACAATCGAGGGAAGAGTCTACCGAACACTTAAGAAATTTGAGCGGTACATTCCAGAAAAGACGCGGAGACGCCTGACACCACACCACAGTAAACCACCACATGGCCTGCCAAAAATACACAAACATAATATGCCTCTAAGACCAATTACAAGCTCCCGTAACTCCCCTACATATGAACTAGGTAAATTTTTACTTCCCCTACTCCAACCACTTCAAGGAAACAGCACGTCATTTGTAAAGAACTCTCAACACTTTGCACAAATAATAGGAGAAAAGGAAGTACAACCAGGAGACCAACTGGTCAGCTTTGACGTCGAAAGTCTTTACACCAACGTCCCTATAAAAGACGCACTTAAGGTCATCAAGAGCAGACTTGAGGAAGACTTGACCCTACAAGAAAGAACACCGCTACCTACAAATGCAATCATGGAATGCTGCCTTAACAATTCTTATTTTCAAGAAAAAGATAGATTCTTTAGCCAAGAGGACGGACTACCAATGGGCTCATCTCTCTCGCCCATAATCGCCAACATTTATATGGAATGGTTCGAATCCGAAGCAATAAAACAAGCAAAGAAGAAACCAAAAATATGGCTTAGATATGTGGATGACACCTTCATTATTTGGAACGGAAACGAGGACGAACTCAAAGAATTCTTACATCACATTAATAACTTTGCACCGACAATTAAATTCACCATGGAAAAAGAAGAGAACAACCAATTACCTTTTCTAGACGTCAATGTAGAGAAAAATGGCAACACCTTCCTAACCTCAGTGTACAGAAAACCTACACATACAGGGCAATATCTCAATTATACATCAAACCACTCAAACAACACAAAACATGGCATAGTAAGAAACCTTGTGGATAGAGCAATTACTCTCTGTAACTTAAACGAAGCTCCGACCTTAACAAGAATGGCTATCCCATGAAACTGATTGACACAATATTGGAAAATCGCAAGAATCGGCCAAACACACGTAAAGCAGAGAAAGAGATACAACCAATACTCAATATTCCGTATGTCAAAGGAGAATCTGAGAAAATAAGAAGACTAGGAAAACGATACAACATCGAAACCGTATTCAGCTCTAGAGACACTCTAAGAAGCCACCTAACGAAGACGAGACCAGTAAGCCAGAAAGACAAGAAAAATTGTGTCTACCAGATCCCCTGCGAATGCGGCCAGTCTTACATTGGTGAGACACTAAGACCATTAGAAGTAAGGATTAAAGAACATCGGAATAATACCCGAAAAGGAGAGACCGAAAAATCAGGTGCAGCTGACCACGCCTGGACGCACGGCCATCATATCATGTGGACAAAAGCGGAAATCCTGCAAAAAGAACCGCACTGGAGGAAGAGGAAGTTTAAGGAAGCTGCTACCATACACCAAAATCCAGGTTGCTTTAGTAAGCCTTCATTAGACATGAGAAACGTCTGGAAACCCTTGTTAAGTAAATGTAATCTTAGAATAAGACCACCCAAGAGTTAAACGCATGATTCATCGAGCATGACGTCATCGAGCATGACTCATCAAGTTATGCGTCATCACCTAGCAACACGCATGACTCCGCCCACTAGTCATGCGTCACAGCACCTGCCTAGTATAAATAGAGCTGTAGTTACCGTACTTATTCAGTATTCACCTGAAGACGACTGGAGATACTTACCAGTTGAAACGTATTGATTCTAAACAAATAAAGACAATGCAAGTCCAAAACTCTACTGCCGTTCAAGAAACGTCATTGTCTCCAACCTTTAAACAGACACTACACAAACATCGTTTTATGAAATATGCCATAGAAGATATTATGAGCTGAAAAATATAGTGTAACTGTACTGCGCACAACGCCATATCTTTGCGAACTAAATCCCATAGAACTTATATAGGCGCAAGTGAAAGAATTTGTAGACACAACACGACATTCAAAATGAAAAACGTTAAGCTACTGTTTGATCAAGCCATTAAGGAAGTGACACCAAAGAACTGGCGAAAAGCAGTCCATCATGTCATTAAAGAAGAGGAGAAAATGTGGGATCTTGACTACCTAAGCGATCGGACCGTCGACCTGTTAATTATAACGTTAATAGGAGATGACAGTTCCTCAGATGACGAAGAATATTATTATTTTTTATAATTTAATTTCTGGATAATGTATTTTTTGTACTTTTTTATAATGTTTAATAAAAATAAGTGTCCCTAATACTATGTACATAATGCACGCCTTTGTCACACCATTTTCAGTGTTTGTGATTGGATAACAATAAGCAAAACCCTTAAATTGACAAAAACCCGGGTGGTACTACCTGCAATTGATGAAAATAAAAAAATTTGCTATGAAATCAATGCCAAATTATGAAAGTGGATTTACTATTCGTTGGGTCACTCTATAGTCCCTTTGCATACCTAATGAGCTTTTATTACTCTACACTTTTTTGAAATAGACCATAGGTTTAAACTAAAGAATAATTCGAAAATCGTAGAAATGTCAGAAATGATCGATTTATAATGTTGGATTTTTTCTCAAATTTATTTTATAAAATTAAGTATAAGAACATGTATGATTTAAACTGAGGTCCAGTTTAAATCGAAAAAATGTCAAAATTGTTAATTTATAACGTGGGATTGACAGCAAAGTTAGAGTTAAAAGTGATTTACCTGATCATAACTACTAACATACTACTTACATAACATAATGTAACGTATTCAGGCATGATTACTCTTAAATTGAACTGTCAATCCCACATTATGAATCGACCATTTCGGACATTTCTACGATTTGAGATTTATTTTTCGGTTTAAAAAAGTATAATACATCTTTTATTTTATAAGGACGTGACAAGTTGGGTAGTAATTGCATTGTCACCCGGTATAAAAAACCATATAAATAATATTAATTAACCTATTTATATTACAAGACAAGGTTTTAAACTAGGTTCACCTATTGTGGTGTAGGTTCGTATTTAATGAAATTCAAAAAATGCGATTGTTTAAAATTGAGGTGTATTTGTTCCACTACCTCAGTTCCCAACCTAGCTCAGTAGTAAATTTCGGTAATATTTCAATCTAAACTACAGGAAATAAAAGTTTTGAAAATTGCATTAGGTTTTTTAACCCAACGGAAGAGTGAGATTGTTCTCATGAGAATAGAGGTCAACGATTTGCCGGTTCAAAGAGAATCGCACCAGCACAATGGAATCGTTTTTTTTTTGTGAAATTATACGGATAATTTCTACAAAAGATGAGTATTAGAATTTAGATTGAAGGTGTATTATATGTATACAGGGTGTTACAAATTCGATGCTCACCATTGGCCTTTCGTAGAAGGTAAGAGATACAATGAAGGCATCAGGGACGGATCTATAGTCTATTTCAGAAAGGTGTAGAGTAATAAAAGATTATTAGGTATGTAAAGGGACTACAGAGTGACCCAAAGCATATTTGAGCCACTTTCATAATTTGATATTGATTTCATTGCAAAATTATTTATTTTCATCAAGTGCAGGAGTACCACCCGGGTTTGGGTCAATTTATGGGCTTTGCCTATTGTCCATTCACAAATACTGAAAATAGTGTGACAAAGGCGTGCATTATGTACATAGTATTAGCTTTGAATTTCAATATTTAAAGAACGACGGATCAGTGCAAAAATGTGGCAACCGTTTTCGGAGACGAACTAATGTTTGTCTCCATTTTCGATCGATTTCCGACACAAGATATTGTATTATTTTATGGAATAAAAGACGGCGCGCTCCGAAGTCACGTCGGTTCTTACGTAGCGAATGAATCATAGTGCGCCTATCTATTCGGCTTTCTTTAAATGTTTAAATTCAAAGGTATTAGGTACACTTATTTTTTATTAAACATTATAAAAAAAAAATACAAAAAATACATTGTACAGAAATTAAACTATAAAAAATAATAATATTCTTCGTCATCTGAGGAACTGTCATCTCCTCTTGACGTTCTAATTAACGGGCCGACGGTCCGATCGATCAGGTGGTCAAGATCCCACATTTTCTCCTCTTCTTTAACGACATGAAGGACTGCTTTTCACCAACAACTATAACCCCGTTATTCGATTTTTCAGACGCTAAGATCTCCGCAGTGGCTGACGCCTGAAACAAGATTTTTCGAACGGCAGTAGAGTTTTGGACTTGCATTGTCTTTACTTGTTTAGAATCACTACGTTTCAACTGGTAAGCATCTCCAGTCGTCTTCAGGTGAATACTGAATAAGTACGGTAACTACAGCTCTATTTATACTAGGCAGGTGCTGTGACGCATGATTAGTGGGTGGAGTCATGCGTGTTGCTAGGTGATGACGCATAACTGGATGAGTCATGCTTGATGAGTCTGCTCGATGACGTCATGCTCGATGACGTCATGCTCGATGACGTCATGCTCGATGACGTCATGCGTCTAACTCTTGGGTGGTCTTATTCTAAGATTACATTTACTTAACAAGGGTTTCCAGACGTTTCTCATATCTAATGAAGGCTTACTAAAGCAACCTGGATTTTGGTGTATGGTCGCAGCTTCCTTAAACTTCCTCTTCCTCCAGTGCGGTTCTTTTTGCAGAATTTCCGCTTTTGTCCACATGATATGATGGCCGTGCGTCCAGGCGTGGTCAGCTGCACCTGATTTTTCGGTCTCTCCTTTTTGGGTGTTATTTCTATGTTCTTTAATCCTTACTTCTAGTGGTCTTAGTGTCTCACCAATGTAAGATTGGCCGCATTCGCAGGGAATCTGGTAGACACAATTTTTCTTGTCTTTCTGGCTTGCTGGTTTCGTCTTCGTTAGGTGGCTTCTTAAAGTGTCTCTAGAGCTGAATACTGTGTTGATGTTGTATCGTTGTCCTAGTCTTCTTATTTTCTCGGATACTCCTTTGACATACGGAATATTAAGTATTGGTTGTATCTCTTTCTCTGCTTTACGTGTGTTTGGCCGATTCTTGCGATTTTCCAATATTGTGTCAATCAATTTCATGGGGTAGCCATTCTTGTTGAGGTCGGTCTTGATGTGGTTAGTTTATCTTTTGAGAGCTTCGTTTGAGTTGCAGAGAGTAATTGCTCTATCCACCAGGTTTCTTACTATGCCATGTTTTGTGTTGTTTGAGTGGTTTGATGTATAATTGAGATATTGCCCTGTATGTGTAGGTTTTCTATACACTGAGGTTAGGAAGGTGTTGCCATTTTTCTCTACGTTGACGTCTAGAAAAGGTAATTGGTTGTTCTCTTCTTTCTCCATAGTGAATTTAATTGTCGGAGCAAAGTTATTAATGTGATGTAAGAATTCTCTGAGTTCGTCCTCGTTTCCGTTCCAAATAATGAAGGTGTCATTCACATATCTAAGCCATATTTTTGGTTTCTTCTTTGCTTGTTTTATTGCTTCGGATTCAAACCATTCCATATAAATGTTGGCGATTATGGGCGAGAGAGATGAGCCCATTGGTAGTCCGTCTTCTTGGCTAAAGAACCTGTCTTTTTCCTGAAAATAAGAATTGTTAAGGCAGCATTCCAATAGTTCCATGATGGCATTTGTAGGTAGCGGTGTTCTTTCTTGTAGGGTCAGGTCTTCCTCAAGTCTGCTCCTGATGACCTTAAGTGCGTCTTTTATAGGGACGTTGGTGTAAAGACTTTCGACGTCAAAGCTGACCAATTGGTCTCCTGGTTGTACTTCCTTTTCTCCTATTATTTGTGCAAAGTGTTGCGAGTTCTTTACAAATGACGTACTGTTTCCTTGAAGTGGTTGGAGTAGGGGAAGTAAAAATTTACCTAGTTCATATGTAGGGGAGTTACGGGAGCTTGTAATTGGTCTCAGAGGCATGTTATGTTTGTGTATTTTTGGCAGGCCATAGAGGTGTGGTGATTTACTGTGGTGTGGTGTCAGGCGTCTCCGCGTCTTTTCTGGCATGTACCGCTCAAATTTCTTAAGTGTTCGGTAGACTCTTCCCTCGATTGTGCCGGTCGGATCTTTGGAAATAAGGGTGTAGTTTCCTTTTTGCACAACTTCCTCGATTTTTTGGTCGTATGTCTGAACATCCATGATGACAGTTGCGTTTCAAGAAACGTCATTGTCTCCAACCTTTAAACAGACACAAGATTTTTCGATTCGCTGGAAATAATTATATTTGCCGCTGAATATGAAACAGGTTTTTACAAAATTGTTTGTGCATTCCGAGAAAATCACTTTTGAAATATCGTTTAGCGGGATCTTGTTGGTTGGCAAAATGTCCCCAAAAAATCTTGACTTTAAGTACAAAACATAACTCCGTTAGCAGTAACTTGTCTGCTTGTATGGTGCGCGTTATTTTATTGTTATATAGAAGGAACATTTTTTCAATGACTCTTAGAAATATACCACATTCATGCTCTCAACAAAAAATAAAGTTTTCAGAAAACTTTCACATAAAGTAAACATGCAGTTGTAGCCTAAGGCACTCGCGTCTATATTCTAGTCTGCTGCGAAGGTCAGGCGGATGGCGGGACATTTAAAATTAAGGTTGAAATGGATTTTATTATTTTTTACGTCACGCTTTCATTACAATTCTTGCTGGACAGTTGCATCCAATTTTATTGGAACCCTTAACTTTCGGTTGTCGCGCTTTTTGTGCGTTTTTAATATTTTCAGTGTACCTTCCTGAACGGTGACAGACATATCTTTGTTAGGAAGAGTTCTTGATTGTACAATAACAAATGATGACTGACTATTTGCCTCTATTGTAAGCTTCCACTTTTTAAAATCTTCAACGGAATTAAATTGCAGGTCTTCTTATTATATCATGGACATCAACAAAATGAAGATCCAGTTCAGCCAAGGATGAAAACAAAGTTCTACATAGAGGGCATGTAATTGTCTTTAAATGTGATTGTATGAAGACTTTGTGTTTTAATTTCATGTGAGCACTAATATTTGATTTTGTACTGCATTCCCTTCCACATTCTGTGCACACATAAACTGTTCTACAATTTAAAAAATGACGGTTAGGTTTTTACTTTCAAAATATTTAATATTTTGTGTCAGCCGCATGCCATAACAAAACTTACTGATTAATAACTTGCCCCTCCATTTTAATTATGCCCCACAAGGCCACAAATAAACAAACCGGCAAACTGTTCTTGTAAGAAAACATAATACCTCGACTATGACTCATCACCGTGAAGTAAAAAAATAATTAAATCCATTGCAACCACTCGTTTAAATGTCCCGCCATCCGCCTGACCTTGGCAGCAGACTAGAATATAGACGCGAGTGCCTAAGGCAGATCTTAGACGCTAGACGTCTTTTGTTTTGTTTCTTTGTTACAACAAGCGAGAATATTTTTTAAGGGCCTTTCGTATATTTGAACTCAATAATAAACCAATGTAAAGCCGCATAACATGACAGACGATAAATTTTAATAAAGAATTAAATAAAAACCCGAAAGTTATTTACCAATTGCCAGTGGGGGTCAGGTAACCCTTAACCTTTTCCTTGAGGTTATGATAATATACCTACTAAGAATATAATTGATTTTTTTAAGCCAACGCAAGTCTGTGGGTATAATATAATTTGTTTGAGTTAAAATTAAGTAAAATAACGTCTTTTTGTAAATATATTCTTTATTTGTTCGCATTTAATGTATTAACCTTTATGTTGCTTTAATCTAATAATGCTACCCTTTATGTCGTATTTTTTACTTCAATAATTTGTTGTCTATTTACGCACATTTAAATTTTTTTTCAATTCGATAACTGTAATGTTTTTTTTTGTTATTTCACGTCATGCCAATTATTTATCCTTACTACCTACATCTATACAGGGTGATTCCTAAGTTGATACTTCTTTTTTAGCTGTGTATAGAAGGCATTAAAATAAACAACATTTTCAAATGGTCCTTTTTTCAAAAAACTTAAAAATAGCCGAGTTACAGAAGTAAAAAATCTAAGTGCGGGCCTGGTAATCAAAACGTTGCCCTTTACTTTATATTGCTTTTCTCCGTTTTTTGTATTGTTAGTCATGCATTTTACGGATCGGTCGTCAGTTATTTATTTTGGCAATTCGCTGCGCGGTGTGGGTTTCTGAAGCGAATTAATTTAAATAAATTGGTGAAAATGGTAAAGTTTGAAACCAATTAACTAATTATGGTGCTAATTTATGGTGAGTATCGTAAAAGTGCGGATGATTCTTCTCTACACCCAGAAGTTTTCTTAATATTATTCAACGGGTAAGTTAGGCAGAACCGTATTTGATTTGTAGTGTAATAAATGAATGTAAGTACTATATTTTTGGGTTAAAAAAAAGGTATTTGAAAATGTTGTTTATTTTAATGCCTTCTATACGCAGCTAAAAAAGAAGCATCAACTTAGGAATCACCCTGTATTTAAATTTTGTAATTTCTTGCAGTCGAACTTAACATATTTTGGGACAAAAAGGTTCTTGTTTAGGTTAAGCTACTATCATGAATTTCTCCCCTTGTTGCATTTGCGGCGCCAGGATTTTTGAGATGGGTGGGCACAAGTCTGCCCGATGATATTTGGTACCCAAATCAAAAATTACTTTCTAAAAAGAAAGGTCGCTCCTTGCCCCACGCTCTATAAACTATAACTTCCCTCTTGTCCAAACTGACAAAAAAAAAAGTCATTATCGTTCTCTTTATCTCTTATTACATTATTCCATCCTCCTATAATAACACTACTTTCTCATCATTATGGGTATGGAAAAGTATTCTTTACGCAGAATAAAAAATCGAAGAAAAAAATATGTCAATAAAACCTAAAAATAATATGCTGGTATGCTCAAGAGTGTCTAACAACGACACAGATGTTGGTCCGTGCAACATCTTGCTTAAAGCAGTTTTGAGTTACTCCTTTCTCACTCAGTGGGCGTAAGTAGGAAATTTTTGTGGAAAAGGGGACAGTCGGTAATACATGATATTATATCTAGTGAAGAAGGCGGAAAAGCGCCGCGGGCGAAACATTTTTGGGGCCACGCCCAAAGTTCGTTTCAAATTCACTTAACTACTATCAAATTTCGAAAATTAAATTATTACCTCTCCCAATCTGCATGGTTGGATTAAATTTGTTTTTGTAAATATTTTTTTTTGCTTTTTTTTGATATTCCTAGCTGGCTCTTTATTAAAAAAAAAAAACATTTTTTATATTTTTTGTGAAAAATATGTATGTATACTGGTGTCAATCCAAAATTTTAATAATACGTATGTATGACTCTAACCAGCGTTTTTCGGGTTCGGTATTTCATGATTAAAATTAAATGAATATCGCTCACCACGCCAAAATTTATGTTTTTTTTCAGAAATCATGTATTTTAAGAGCGTAGATCTAAGAGCCGTTTTTGGTGCAAATGCTTAGGTTTTGAAATACTCCTTCTTAAGTGCCGTTTTGTATATTCATAATAAAGCAATCTCGTTTCTTCCCGCACTATCTTATTTATTTTAAATTATCACACTTCTTCCATAAAAAATGTTTTAATTAAAATGTGTACTTTAATTTTTTCTCTTTAAAAATAAATACCTAATTGTATTTTGTTTTGTTGTAAAAATATTTTATTGCATTGGGTTATATTTTTGTTGATTTAAAATAGCTCTAAAAAAGGAAAAACGGAACAGACAAGTATATAATAGAAAAATACTATAAAATATTTTTATTTTTACTCGTTTTCCTATAAAATAGCATCATAATCAATAACTAAAACGAAATGCGTCCGAAGCCTTAATCTCTATAATTATATAAAATAGTACTTTTAGAAAGAAAAGTTTAAACACCAAACGTTTCCTACAAGACCTTTGTAATCTAAGCCAAGAATACATTATTTAAAAATTTAAATTAACAGTCCAAGCGTGAGACGAAAAATTAGGTTGCAATTCGATTTTTATTTTCGAGCTCCCAATACGCCACTGAGTCGGATGCTCTTAACAAAAGGCTACCTACCTAAAAATAAATTGACAATAAAAAATAAAAAATAAAAAATAAAAACACAATTTTAAAACTTATATTTCAAATTTTTTTTAACCGACGCCGAGGTGTACAATTAATCAATTTAACGCTTTTTTAGACAGCTAACAATGCAATTTTATTGTAGATAAAAACAGTTTTTGGGTACCAGTTATAAAATATAAAATAAAATATAAAAACATTCAGATATTTTATAAATATTACATGTATTTAGGTAGGTACTTATAAAAATATAATTTTCACGCATTACTACATTACACAACCGTAAGGCAGTAAAAATTCGGTCATAAACCTCTGCAGACATTTTCAAGGTTTGATAGCACAACTTCTTTGGTCTTTACCTTTACCATCATTTTTAACGAGGTTATTGATATAGACTGTGTAGAATCATAATATGATTGTGCCCGTTACCAAAGGGCATATTTGCTTTAGCCGTTAGTTTGAGCCCCAATATAGCAGTGGCGGTTCGTGGACATTTAGTATGGGTGGGTACAGATCTAGGTACTTAAAATTGAGTGCATGCCAGAGGAAATATTCTAATTTTTGAGGTAAAGCATAAAATGCATGGCTTTACTTAGATTATTATTTTATTATTTTAGTTATTAGCTAGAGAAAATGGTCAAAAGATGTTCCTTGTTTCTATATCTTTGTAGGAGGACGATGAAGATCTTTTATATTTGTTCCTACTCAGTTGAAATACATTACTGATGCAGTATTGTAAAATACAGTGGCGGCTCGCGGTCTTAAAAAATAGCGAAGAGAAATAGTGCGGGTACTTAAACAAGCATTGACTAAAAACCCGTGTAACAAAACGTCTCTCTTATCCTCATTTGTCCAACTACTGAAAGGGTTTCCAACCAATTACAAACTATGTCATTAATTGAATTGGGTTCATTTTTAAAACACACATCTTAGTAGGTACGTACACTGCTAAATTAACTAAAAAATAAAAACAGAACTTTTTAATCACACAGTAAATCACGTAAAACGATATCTATAACATTAAAGTTTCGCGAAGCCCCAAAATATATACCTTAAGGTTAGGCGAACCAATGCTAAAACAATGGTGCATACAACTGATCTATTTTTAAGTTACCCTTCATCATAATGCAAATTGTTACATGCTGTTTGTGTGACTGACGTGACGTAACCATAGCAACGGTGAATATCAAAGCCATGTTGAACGTTGGTCTTCACTTGCTTTGAGCTAACGGACACGGTCGGCTGGGGAGCGCCAAAATGCACGAGTGTTTATAATTATTGTCCATCGGAGTTAACCGTGGCCCTATTATGGATTAAATTATTATTATTAATTCGAACACAATTATTTTCTCCATGACATATATTATGTAGACTTTGACTATACATAATGCTGAAGTTCCTGCTATTGAACATCGTTGCTTCTTAACCAAACCCATTCTTTCATTTCGTAAAGGTTGTTGTCCAGCAACAAACAGTATTTTGGTAGTTGTTCTTTATTTAAACAACCGCTATCTATTTCGTAACTATTAATTTGCTTTTATTGAGTGCGGTGAAGCGGGACAGTAATTTCTTAGGAAAGTATTGTCAAGCTCCATAAACAAAATTTATTTGGTTTAGGAGCACTCACTGGTGCGAGTGACAGGTTAAAATAATAATTTCTCTGACTCTCACATGGATATTTGCTATTTCCTTTCCACTAAAGTGATTGGATAAGTGGGCTGTTCCGGTTAAATGATCAGATGTAATTTCCTATCCATCCTAGTTAAGATATAAAACTGACCGATCGGTCGGTGATGAGATAATTAAAATTTGAGAAACCAAATTTACAAGTTGTAAATGTGACGCGTCATTTGATACTTGGCAAAAGTTAGGTTAAGAATATACTTGAAAAAGATGTAGCTCCATTACATCAAATTTGTAATCCTATGCAGGATTGCAATAAATTACGATATTTTCATAAATCAATAAATCTAATTTTTTCGATTAAATCGTGATTTTTTTTTTATTTTCATCAATGTATCCAGCATTAACAAGAAAATTTGCCGAAGATCTTTTAACGCAGTGACCAGTATACAAATTAGGATTTTCAAGTGAGAGATACTTAACTATTTTTTGAGGTATTTTAGAGAAGAAGTAAATATGCCGCTGGGCTGTACCGTACATTTTCCTTTTCTATATGATACAAACAATCTTTGGTGAGTGACATGGTCTGGCCTTAACATTGCGTACTTTTTAAATAAAAGCACAGGATTGACTTCGCCGTCAAATATCACAGCGAAAATACGTTTCTTGTGGGTTTTTGAGTCGGGAATAGTAACAATCAGCTTGTCCTCTAAAACGTCAACATCCTCCGTGGTTATCTTCGCTAATTCATTAGTTCGACATGCTCCTCCAATTCCAATTAAAAAAATCACTTTCATCATTAAAAACTTCTCGTCTGAGGCAGAACACACAAATTCGTTGGCTTGTTCTCTTGTAAATACTTTTGATTTTTTTGCTCTATATCCAACATTTTTCTTCTTGATGAAACGTATTAAGGCGCCGTATTTGTCGATTTCCACTCTTTCCTTCAGTTCTAAAGTCGCTCGTAACATGGAATATTTCGGCCATAAGGATGAAGCAGAGTATTCCTCAGAGAGTTTTGCGAAATACGCCAGCAATGCCGTTTCTTCTGCACCTTGAACATGTACTTTGTTTCGCCACTCACAAAACTGCCGATATTCTTTTTTATAATGGATTTTAGATTTGTCCGGAAGCAAGTTCAACCTTATAATGTTGGCTGCAGCTAATATATCGTCAGGAATATCAAAATCTTGCATGATTTTAATGACTTTTTGAAAGGCCAAAATGAAATGACATAAAACCTTGTTTTTATTTTCGCATCGCCGTTGTCAATGATACGATAAAGCTTTGAATACAACTCGATTATTAGCGATTTAACACCGTCTCGGACATTGCGGGTGACTCGGTTGTTGCCTCGTCACCTAGTAATGTCCTCGACTATTATAAATCGCATAATAATCTCGTTATATTAATAGCTATTAAAATCACTTATTTTCATTATTTTGTCTCTATTTGCCCAAAAACATTTGTTGTCTAGATTTACAGTTAGAAAATCTCCTCGGCGACATACAAAATAACTTCTATTAACATGTGCAGCGTAATTTCTGAATGTTTTTTACGCTGGACTGATGACGATTATGTTGACGATGTTTTTACACTTACATAATGTATCTAATCACGTCATTTTAAATAAACTATAATCCTTTTTTTTTTTTAATTTCCTGATGAGTTATTTGCTTCGGCGACTTGTTTTTACAGCAATTTATAATTTGATTTAAATCACGATTAAAATTGAAAAAATCAGTTGATCTAAATCGTCGCAACTCTGATTTTTACCGAACTATTGCGAGGAACTAAAGATTTGTGCTTTAAATGTTTTGTAGCTTCCCAAAAAAAATATTTTAAAAAGTGTGCAAACCAGCTCTGGTTTCCCTATGTACATATGTCTTTTAAAACAGCATTTTTTAAATGTTTTTCCGAAAATAATATAACTATGATTATTATTCAAAATGTTTTAATGGTCAAAGACCTCATGCCTAGTAGATTAGTAATGCAATTTAAATGGTTTTAATCAGAGTTTATCAAATACCTGATTAAATAAATGGCATACCTACCATTATTATGAGGCCAGTGGTAATTTTGATTGCCTTTGTCACTAGCACGCAATTTTTTTTTAGTAAACAACGTGTACAATTGTTGTATTCAATAAATAATTATATTAGCCTTACAAATTTATTTAAAATCGTAAACAGACCCTACACAATCAGTCAGAAATCAGCTCCTCTGGCGCCAGAGTTTTAGGATGAAGGCGTTTGCTGGTAATAAGCGTCTCGGTCAGTGCTACCCTCTTTTTATGAGTATCTTTAACAGAATATAATAACTATAAATATTAAAAAATTATGGTTGAAAATAAAATCGTATCGACATGAAATACCATTACTGTCTTGAGACTGTATTCAACAATTTCCCGTCTCGGATTGTAATATACTATTAAAAAAAGGAAAATAAATAATATATAATGGACTTTTTTTTACTAAATTTTGAATTTGACCCTATCGTTTAGAGAGCAAGAAAAAATGAAAGTTTCAATTTTTAAATTCCTTAATTATACAGGGTGATTCTTAAGTTGATACTTCTTCTTTAGCTGCGTATAGAAGGCATTAAAATAAACAACATTTTCAAATACTTTTTTTTTTAAAACTCAAAAATGAAGTACTTGCAGTCATTTATTATACTATGGATCACATACGGTCCTGCCTAACTTGCCCGTTGAATAACATTAAGAAAACTTCTGGATGAGCTGCCCGCAAGGGAAAGCGTTTTGCGTATAATCTCGAAGAAACATCCGCACTTTTACGACACCATATCTATTAGTTCATTGTTTTCAAATTTTACCATTTTCAAGTATCTATCACCAATTTAAAATTAAATTGCTTCCGAAAAACACACCGCAGCGGTTTGCTTAACACTAGCCGTATGACTAATACTAATAAGAGATAAGAAAAACAGCAGAAACTACTGCGGGGTATGTTTTTAAGACCAGGCCCGCACTTAGATTTTTTACTTCTCTATCTCGTCTATTTTTGAGTTTTTTGAAAAAAGGTATTTGAAAAAGATGTTTGTTTTAATGCCTTCTATACACAGCTAAAAAAGAAGTATCAACTTAGGAATCACCCTGTATAATGAGAAAATAATTAAACAAAATACGCTCTCTAATAAAAACACACGAAATTACACAACGACGTCACAACAATTCTAAGCAATAACCTGACTGAGGTCTCGACTCTAGTTTCCTGTTCCTAATCTATCTTTGTCTATTTAAGGTATTGAAACAAAGATAACAATATAATTAGTCGCACGACTGTCAAATAAAAGAATTCCGCGGTTAATAGGATGACGTACATCTCTTCTCATCTTATGTTTTTAAAATTCCTGCTTTAGCGCCGCATTTTTAATTATTTCTAGAAACTGTTTGTAATACTCTAGTAATATTTGTATTGAGATATATTGATAAATTCGATTACATAGTGAAAAAGTCCATTGCCTTCGAGTCAAATCTAACATTCTATCTACTTATTCCATCTATTTGAATTGAATTTTTGTAGAAAAATATTCTCTTAACCTTTTTGTTTTTTTATAGACAATGATAAATTGAAAAGGAAAATTAAAATTTTTGCTTTCCTCCGTCTGGAAAGTGGTCTGTTTCCACTAATTACTTTTTACGGTTTCGCCGCCATTGTTTTCAGTGTGAAAAGTCGGTTAATGTGTTGCTGACAGGCATATTAAAGATGCAATATTGCTTTTTAAGACCTAATTAATATTATAGGTCTCAACGGGGTACTGTTTTAAAAGGGTTTTTAGGGTGAAAAGATAGAAATGCATATTTTAAAGGTCTTTAATCGAGTTAAGGGTAATTTCCGCTTGCGTCTAGCAATCATAACATTTACTCAAAAACGGGTTTGTATTGAATTTACTTTAAGATGTATTTGTTTAATCAGAAATACTGACGAGTTTGGGTGTCACAAATAATTATTAGTTAAATTTAATTATCAATTTCACATGCTTTCAGTGGCGGCTCGCGGTCTTAAAAAATGGTGACGAGCTAGGTATAGTGCGGATACTTAAACAAACATTGACTAAAAACCCGTGTAACAAAACATCTCTCTTATCCTCATCTATCCAACGACTGAATGAAGTTTCCAACAAATTACAAAATATGTCATTAATTTGGTTCGTTTTTAAAACACACAACTAAGTAAGTACGTACACTACCGAATGATCTATTTTTAAATTTCTCTTCATCATAATGCAAATTGTTATATGCTCTTTGTGTGACTGACGTCACCTAACCATAGCAACGGTGAATATCAAAGCCATGTTGGGCATTGGGTCTTCACTTGCTTTGAGCTAACGGACACGGTCGGTTGAGACGCGCAAAAATGCACGAGTGTTTATATTTATTGTTCATCAGAGTTAACCGTGGCCCTATTATGAATAGCCACATTCGGATTAAATTAATTATATTAATTCCAAGATAATTATTTTTTAATGGGTAAAATGGTAGCTGTAATATTTAATATTGTCGAAAAGCTTTCCTCCTGGTTTTATTTTTTCTTTTTTGGTGAACCTACTTCACCTGTCGAGCCGCCACTGAATCAAAGACAAAAATCGGTAACATAACTTTACTTTACTCTAAAATAGTACAAAGAGTGACAACTGCTTTGAAATTATAAAGTGTAGTACAAATGCCTTTAACTTAATATAGAATTTTAAAAATATATGTATCATATTATATTGCCAGGGCGTACAAACTCGAACCGAAGGGCGATCGCCCCCTTTGCCCCCCTGAGGCCACGCCACTGCTGTTTTGTACAAAATGAAAATAAAACGAGCGAAAGATTTTGAATAACGCAAATTCATAACATTTTTGTAAAGTTTAAATAAATCATTTTCTTGAAAATGAAAAGAGATGACAAATTTATCCCACCCTAAATAATCATATAACCCACATCAGAAAAAAATCCTCTAATAACAAAATATATCCCCCATGGGACAATCCTATGGGAAAATCCGTCTGTCGATATCAATTTAACACGCTTGAAATATAGATATATAGTGAAAGTTCGGAAATAAACTTAATAGAATGTTCCGTGAAACAGGATCTTTCCCTCATGGATTTTTACAAAATACTTAATTTAGGATATTAGATACGTTATATCGGTTGATTTTTCAAACGTGACGTCTATTTTAAATCGTACCATCCTTAAATTTTTGAGCCCTTCTCCAAAGTTTTTTTGTTTGTTATTTCCGTCTCCTTGTCCTCATCTATTCAACGACTGAATAAAGTTTCCAACAAATTACAAACTATGTCATTAATGGGTTCATTTTTAAAACACGCAACTAAGTAGGTACGCACACTACTGAATTAACTAAAAGATAAAAACAAAACTTTTTAATCACACAGTAAATCACGTAAAAACGATGTCTATAACCGTAGTGTTTCACGAAGCCTTAAAATAAATACCTTAAGGTTAGGCGAACCAATGCTAAAATCATGGTGCATACGACTGTTCTATTTTTAAATTGCCCTTCATCATAATGCAAATTGTTACATGCTGTCTGCGTGACTGACGTCACGTAACCATAGCAACGATGAATATCAAAGCCATGTTGGGCGTTGGGTCTTCACTAGCTTTGAACGGACACGGTCGGCTAGGGCACGATGGAAAATAATTATGCAGTGTGTATAATTATTGTCCATCGGAGTTAACCGTGGCCCTATTATGCAGAGCTACATTCGGATTAATTTGATATTATTAATTCGAACATAATTATTTTTAAGTGCTAAAATGGCAGCTGTATTGGTACATTAATATTTAATATTGTCGAAAAATTTTTCTCCTGGTTTTATATTTCTTGGTGAAGATCCCCTTCACCTACTTTACCTGACGAACCGCCACTGCAGACTGGCCAGTTAAAAAGATTAAAGTTTTAAAGAGGGAACTTAATTAAAAGTATTTTAGGAATAAATCTTTTCTTCCCTGGATACGGAGTTTGTCGTCATAATCAGCTTATTAAGAGTGGGAGTCATTTTAAGTAAATAATACTTTTTGTAACAGAGGCATTATATTTGTATTTTATAAGACCCGTGTTTCATAACGATGAGTTGTCAAAAGGATGAAAGGCGCTAGTTTTATCTGTGACTTAAAACATTGCAGACCCGGTAAACATTAAATTTAATTAAATATAATTTGAAATTCTGAGTAGGCAGATATTCCTTTCTTTAAAAGTTTTACTTGGAACTTTAGGAGGATTCCGTAGCCACCCAAACAACAAACAGAACCCCCAAGGGCTATCAACCCTTGGTTTATTGCCATTGCATGACCTACCGATTGGGGAGTGTGTACCTTCTTCCGCACCCCACGAGATGTCCGATCTCATCTGGCCTGGTTACCGGCGTGAATGGGGTGGGTTGGGAGATGATACCTTTTACACTCTTCCCTGCATTCTTAAATCCACTAAATTTCGGACATACTTTTTTTATCGTACGTATGCCCACTCCGGGAATCGAACCCGGGTCACCGCGGTCGAATGCCAGTAGCTCTACCTCTGAGCCACAACCACGGTTAAAAAATCAATAACTAAAACGATATACTTCTGAATCCTTAATCTCTATATAAAACAGAATTTTTAGAAGGAAAAGTTTAAAAACTAAACGTTTTCTACAAGCCCTTTGTAATCTAAGCCAAGAAGATTTAATTTAAGTGTCTAAGTTTGGGACGAAAAATAAGGCTCCAAGAGAGGGGGGGGGGGACTGCAGCCCGGCGTTAGCAACATTATGCCGTATTTTTATAATTAAAATATTTTACACTTAAGGCAATTTCAAAGAAATACTTTTTGGATACACATGATCTATTTTAAGGGAAATACAATAGAAAACTGCAACATTTATCAGTAAAAAAAACCCAGTTAGATAAAAATTTGAACCAACTTATTAATTAAGCTCTTTAGACGTCTGACAAAAGATCGTTCCTAATTTTTTATAAGCACACATCATTAGTTCTTTGTTTACTACAGTAAACACAACTAATTATAAAAAGGGACGCCTACAAACCTGTTGGCCAAAGGGCATATTAGAGCCTTTTGTGAGGAGATTGATGAAAAGGCCGCTCAGAAATTATAAATTCTTTAAGCTTAAACGAATCAATTATAAAAAATTTAATGAATAATATCCTAATTATTAATAAATTTTGCTATATTATAATTATTTTATTAGGAGTAGGTATACAATATAGTTTATTTCTTTTGTTTTAGATTATGGAGACGAAAAAGGCTACTTTGGTCCATGGAAGACTTGCAAACTATTACTGTTTAACAGAGAACGATGCGAGCAGGATGCGTCCAGGTTTAAAGCCTCTGGTAAGTGGTAGAAAATTACTAATATATGTAATAAATTACGATTTTGGAAGCTTTTTATGTCGGACATGATTGGTTTGATAGGGGTAAAGTGAGGGGGGATAGCGTGGGGTAAGTCTAGGAGAAGTGGGAAAAAGGGGTTGGGAGGGAGATGGGATGGAGATAGGAGGGGATGGGCATATGGAAGGGTGTTAGTAAAGATGTCCAAATTTAAATATATTAGATTTATGACTATATACGTTATACAGGGTGATTCCTAAGTTGATACTTCTTTTTTAGCTGCGTATAAAAGGAATTAAAGTAAACAACATTTTCAAATACCTTTTTAAAAAAGCTCAAAAATAAAGTACTTACATTCATTAAATTACACTACAAATCAAATACGGTTCTGCCTAACTTGCTCGTTGAATAACATTAAGAAAACTTCTGGGTGTAGGATGAGCCCGCAAGGGACAGCGTTTTACGTATAATCTTGAAGTAACATTCGCACTTTTACGACACTTACAGTGAATTAGCACCATATTTATTAGTTTATTGTTTTAAAATTTTACCATTTTCACGTATCACACAATTTAAAATTAACTTGCTTCAGAAAAACACACCGCAACGGATTGCTCAACACTACACGTATGACTAATACTAATAAGAGATAAGAAAAACAACAGAAACCATAGCGGGCTATGTTTTTATGACCAGGCGCGCACTTAGATTTTGTACTTCTCTATCTCGCCTATATTTGAGTTTTTTGAAAAAGTTGTTTATTTTAATGCTTTCTATATACAGCTAAAAAAGAAGTATCAACTTAGGAATCATCCTGAAAAATTGGTTGTTTGGTAATTGTTTGTATACCCTCATGGACTTTATAGGTTAGGGAAGATTACCTAAGAGGATTTTGCACACCTTGGGTCATTTAGGGGTTTTACCCTCTCGTAAATCCGCCTTTGTGTTGATAGGAGGGGAAGTATTAACTCATTAACAAGAAATTAAAGTTGTTACGTTAATAATTAATTAATATAATAAAAACGTCAACTATAATATTATTTTCAGAGCTGCCAACGCTACAAAAGGAAATGCGCTAGTTTCTCTGTTTATTTGAGAAACTCATTTATTTCCTTAATTTCTTTCCGCCTCAACAAATAGGATAAGTTTATTATGTAGTTGGTCATTCCCTGAAACTTTATAACTCGCCGTTGGTAGTGCTGACTCTTGTCAGTTCGGAGATTATGTCTCTAATTCCGTAAAATATATTGTGTGTATTTCCAGCTTTTCTTTATCCTGTTGCGTTTATCCCACTATTTTAACAAGGTTTTAATATAATTCAATATCAGTAGCGTATGCAGTTTTAAAAATCTGCTCAACATTTTAGGTTTTATTCCTCCCATCCTTCTATTCTTCCCAAAGTGACTTCTAAAATCTCTTCCCAGTCATGACTATCGTTTTCTCCGAGTGGTCAGGTATGCAAAAAAATTTAAATACTACGGGCTATGGGAGGCGAGGGGAGGGGGTGTTAGGAGGATAAGTATTAAAAAAATATTAATGCATTAAAGTATAAATCAAATTTCTAGAAGATGGTAAAATATAATTTTCTCCCACAAATTATAAACTATTTATTTAGAAGTTGTTTACGTTTATATTTAATAAAAAATATACAGGGTGGCGCATCGAAAACGAAACAGAGACATTTACTGGCAGCTCAGTTCTTTTTTGGAAAAACGCTCAGACCCGTCGATTTTGTTTTCGAGGGGGAGACAAAATTGGCAAAAAATTACGTTAACACGTGCAGCTTCCTGGGCGGGGGTGGCACTACCCCTAAAATCTTAAATGGAAAAGGGGGTCGAGTGATACCTTATATTAAAGGTCTTTCAATTCTCTTTATAATGATGTAAAATTCATGTACTTTTTATATCATTATAAAGAGATTTGAAAGACCTTTAAAATAAGGCATCACTCGACCCTCCTTTCCATTTAAGATTTTGGGGGTGGTGCCACCCTCTCCCAGGGGGCTGCACTTATTAACATGATTTTTTGCCAATTTTGTATCTCCCTCGAAAACAAAATCGACGGGTCTAAGCGTTTTTCCAAAAAAAAAAACTGAGCTGCCAGTAAATGTCTGTTTCGTTTTCGATGCGCAACCCTGTATAACAAAAGCTCAAAATAACCAATATATCAGTGTGTATAGGTAATAATTAATAAACACAAATATAAAATGGCACAGATACAACTAACCGAATAAAAAAATGCCGTAAAAAGTATAAATCGTTGGATGTTTTTCATAATGATTCTCCAAATGAAAAACATTTCACCACATACTATACAACTTATTTTGTCCCTGCTTTATTATCGCTAAGGAAATGTTCTTTAACACTTTTGCTACCGTAATTACCTTATACTAATTTAAAAAAGTTACAGTAAAAACAAACCAAAGTAAGACAAGATAAAATGACCAATTTTTTTTAAATTTTCATATAACCGCAAGTCTGGCAGAAATAATTTTTTTACAATCAAAGCTGCACATTCACTAATCAGGCTACTTTGTGAGTAGGCAATGCCTGCCAATCTCATTATATTATACATTAATTATTGTTAAAAATCTTTATGCAACGCAACAAAAGGCTTACAGAAAAGAATATACCGGGTGATTCATTAAGGGTGACGAGCGGCCATATCTCGAAAACTACTGGGCATAGAAATTGAGGAAAAAAATTATAACTACAGTGGCTATAAGAAAATCCTGGAAATAATTTTTAAAGAAAAAAAGGAAAGACAACAAAGTCTCGGTCTCAACAAATATAATTAAGTGGTTACACGTGTTTCACCCTTTCGGGCATCATCAGACCTAAAACAAAAGACCTAACTAACAGATACACGAATAATTAAAGACCACTAATTACCCAGAATTTAAAACAAAAAGAAACAGTTACAACATATTAAAATTTAAAAATGTAAATAACAAAAACAAAAAATCAAATGTCAGGGAGCAGTCGGGTCAATTGGATCAATAAGTCCAGTGAAACGAATGCGACGGGACTAACTATGTTCAAATGCCTGAAAATATGAAAGAAGATGAGAGCGTAGCCAATCTGTTCTGTGCATTAAAAATTAGCGAAAGGTGACCGTCCCGATATCAACATCGGGTTATAAACAAAACAAATCATAACCAATTCATTTACTAATATTGTTAAAAATCAAATTAGGTTCAAAATTAAACACGTCGTTGACACAAGTAAGTATGGGACTTTTTTTGGCCTTAGTAATCTCCATTTTCTCCAACAGATCCAACTTCACACCCTTAGAACATTCGTGCAAAACCTTGATATTTGTAGGGGAAGAGAACTGGTGTCCAGAAGTTAACAAGTGATTAGCGAATGCAGACTTAGTCTCGGTGAAATCCGAATATTTATACTTATTGACAAGGCTGAGATGTTCCTGTACTCTAGTGGATATCCTTCTACCTGATTGGCCGACATAAACCGCTGAGCAATCATCACAATTTAAGGCATAAACACCAGAATTTGCAAAACGGTCCGTTCTGTCCTTGATCTTAACCAAGTGTTGTTTTAAAGTATTAACTGTCTTAAATGCAATTAAAATATTTAGGTTTTTAAAAAACTTAGCTAGTTGTAAGGATATGCTACCAAAAAATGTAAGACATTTAAACTTGTTTTTAACATCTGTGGGTTTTGCATGTATAATATGGTAAGAGAACTTGTATTTGTTAACGAATTTGTAATAAAGTTTATTTATAGACTTAATTGGAAAACCATTATTAAGTGCCATTTGTTTAATTATGTTTAGTTCTTTAGTAATATTCGGATTTCACCGAGACTAAGTCTGCATTCGCTAATCACTTGTTAACTTCTGGACACCAGTTCTCTTCCCCTACAAATATCAAGGTTTTGCACGAATGTTCTAAGGGTGTGAAGTTGGATCTGTTGGAGAAAATGGAGATTACTAAGGCCAAAAAAAAGTCCCATACTTACTTGTGTCAACGACGTGTTTAATTTTGAACCTAATTTGATTTTTAACAATATTAGTAAATGAATTGGTTATGATTTGTTTTGTTTATAACCCGATGTTGATATCGGGACGGTCACCTTTCGCTAATTTTTAATGCACAGAACAGATTGGCTACGCTCTCATCTTCTTTCATATTTTCAGGCATTTGAACATAGTTAGACCCGTCGCATTCGTTTCACTGGACTTATTGATCCAATTGACCCGACTGCTCCCTGACATTTGATTTTTTGTTTTTGTTATTTACATTTTTAAATTTTAATATGTTGTAACTGTTTCTTTTTGTTTTAAATTCTGGGTAATTAGTGGTCTTTAATTATTCGTGTATCTGTTAGTTAGGTCTTTTGTTTTAGGTCTGATGATGCCCGAAAGGGTGAAACACGTGTAACCACTTAATTATATTTGTTGAGACCGAGACTTTGTTGTCTTTCCTTTTTTTCTTTAATCTATATCCGGTCTCTTTGAGAAATATGGACGATTTCTTCAATAATTTTTAAGTTCCGCATTTTACCGCAAGAGGGCGTAATTGAAAAGTAAATTATAAAAGTTTACATATCTCCGAAAATTCCACATTAAGGTATATCTTTGATAACACCATTAAAAAGCTTGGACAATTATGCATCATTTTGGTTCTATGCTCATTGGCGTACCGACTCTAATAAGAGGGGAATCGAAAAGTAGATGAAATTTGCTAGAAAAAATATTAAAACCGCAGCTCGATATCTCCGTTCGTTTCAGCGTTATCGCCAATAGAATAATTTTTAAAAGTTTAAATGAAGAAGCGAGTGGGACGCCACTGATATTTTTCCATGTGGATATTATTTGTGATTAGCCTGGTTAATTCTGTATAAAAATGGTCTCTTGCGTTTTCTCCTCAGGCACACCGTTCTTAATTAAAATAATTAAGGTAAATTAGACGTTAGAGTTAAATTTTTCATTATCAATGTAAATAAAAATAATAAATAGTAGAGCTAATTTAATTTAATTATTTTAATAAAGAACGGTGTGCCTGAGGAGAAAAACGCTAAAGACCATTTTTATGCAGAATTGACTAGGCTAACCCGAAATAATATCCACATGAAAAAATATCAGTGGCGTCCCACTTTTTTTCTAAAATATATTCTTTATTTAAAATTTTAAAAATTATTCTATTCGCGATAACGCTGAAACGAACGGAGATATCGAGCTGCGGTTTTAATATTTTTTCTATGAAATTTCATTAACTTTTCGATTATGGTATCATGTTCATACCGTATGATTTATTTTTTCGGAGTAAAATCAAAAAATGTGTTATTATTAAAAATTGCGCCCTCTAGCAATTTTTTGAGAACTATTATGGACAACTAAATACGATTGGTGAAAGTGCATACATTTCTCTTCCAAATAGTCTTTAGTTTGTTAAAATCGGATAAGTCGTTTATAAGTTACAGCGATTTAACTGAATACACTTTCAACAGCTTTCCCCCCTCCTATTAAAGTCGGTACGTCAATGAGTATAAGACCAAAATGATGCATAGTTGTCCAAGCTTTTTAATGGTGTTATCAAAGATTTACCTAAATGTGGAATTTTCGGAGATATGTAAACTTTTATAATTTACTTTTCAATTACGCCCTCTTGCGGCAAAATGCGGAACTTAAAAATTATTTCCAGGATTTTCTCATGGCCACTTTAGTTATAATTTTTTTTCCTGAATTTCTATGCCCAGTAGTTTCCGAGATATGGCCTCTCATCACCCTTAATGAATCACCCGGTACACTTCTTTATTTAAAATATACAACAAATTTTCTTAAAAATTAGCTAATTTGGTACACCTTGGTACTATACAGGGTGATTCATATCGATTGACCTATTAGAAGATCTCGGAAACGAGTTAAGTTTTTTTTTAAATTTGATAGCAGGGGTAAGTGACTTTAAACTTTTGAATGTCACTATCCATATTTTTAGTCATTTCGAAATTATGAGCAATTTAAAAAAAATCGTCAATTCTCTATTCGTGTTAAGTTCATAAGAAATCGGGTACGTTACGGTCTTAAAATCTGCTTATTTTTGATTTTTTTGTAGGTAAAGCCAATACGTTACAAGACGAAATGTTCAAGATCTTTGCAACGTCATCACGATGGCACGAAAGCTTTACTTATTTTAACTCCTACATATATATTTTCTCAATTTTTCCATTTCTACGGCAATGGAGAATAGAAAATGTCTTTCTACTGAGATCCTTCTCAAGGGAAATTAATTTTGACTTAATATTCACTTCGGTTAAATCGAATTGGACCTTTCCAGTTATAAGTACCAGACATATTTATCATAATAACACGAAACGACGAGGAAAATCTGCTGGTTATGAAAAAATATAAATAAGATTAATAGGATAGAATATTGAGCCGGGATAAAAGAAAGAAAATGATCAGTTTCAGATGGTAAATATTTGTCCGTAGATTCTCTCCAAAGAAGTTTATTTTGACAATAAATCCATCAGACCAATATTCTTCTCCAATGTTACCAGCCTATCATGAAGTAACACCCTGAATATTAAATTAGACCAAAAACATTGCGTTCTCTTGACACAAATCCTGACCATGTTTATTAAAAGAATTTTTATAACCTTTTAAATTTAAACTCTACATATGTATATTGGAGGGTGAAAAACTATTTTTATTAAAAAAAAATATTTTCAATATTTTTTACAGCACAAAGAACTTTGTTAAATATTTTTAGTGTTTTCATTGTTTTCCACAACATTCTTTTTTTTTTTTTTATGATAAAACACCTGCACTGTAGGAAAAATCCTTTAAGGCGCTCTGGGAGCGGTGCGAGTGCGAAAAAAGCGATTAACGTTGGTCTTGAAACGTTGAAGATTGTATTCATTGGGAAACACGACCTCAGGAAGATCATTCCACAAAGATGACGTTCTCCAGATGAAAGAATTCTTGAACAATGAAGTTCGAGGAGTACTAAGCTGAACAACATATGGATGAGCGGCAGTGGTTTGCCGTGTATTTCTGTTTTGAATTGCTCTAGGTGGAATCAAGTGGGCAATGTCAGTCGAACACCTGCCATGGAAATATCTGTAAAAGAGAGCCAAATCACCAACCTGTCTTCGATGCTCCAAGCTATCGAGGGTCTTGGTCAGCTCGGGGTCGCCGATCAGACGAATGGCTCTCCTTTGAATGGAATCCAGTAGCCGAAGGGTGTGCTTGGGTGCAGAGCTCC
Source organism: Polydrusus cervinus (assembly GCA_935413205.1). Lineage (NCBI taxonomy): Eukaryota > Metazoa > Arthropoda > Insecta > Coleoptera > Curculionidae > Polydrusus > Polydrusus cervinus. Next base: position 3,620,656 of record OW284514.1, read on the forward strand.
AGACATGAGAGCAATATTCTAATGATGGTCGAATCTGGGCTTTGTAGAGTGTCAAAAGTTGATGAGGTGTGTACAACCTTTTGGTGCGGAAAAGTACACCAAGTTTCTGTGCAGCTGCCTTGGCAATTGCGGCAACGTGATCATGCCAAGACATATTACCTCCCAGATTGACCCCCAGCAAATTAATAGACGGTGCCAGGGGAATTGCTTGTCCTGCCATGACTATATCCGGTTCTGCAATGTTAACCTTTTTGGAGAAGACTGCTGCCTGGGTTTTCTTAGCATTAAATTCGACTTGGTTACTGTCACCCCAAGCCAAAATTTCTTCCAGGTCTTTGTTGAGGCGCAATACTTCATGCTGCCTGCGAAGATGTGCGTCGGCAGCGGAGGTTTGGGGAGTCAAGGTAAAAGATGAGACAAGTGTGCTGTCATCAGCAAAGCTATCCCAAGCAACACACATAGTAGCAGGTACGTTCCTGGGACCACAAAAGCGACCATCAAGTAGGCAGCTACTATCGGCGGCTACGTTGCCGCTACCCAGCGGTCACGTAGCTGCCACTAAAATGGGGAAGAATTTAGGGTAACTGGGTAGTATTCCGCGTGGTCCCAGGGACCAACGTTGTTACTATATTTTGTTACTATAAAGTGACAAGGTAGTAGCAACCACTACCCTGCTACGTAGCGGCTTAGTAACTTCTACGTGGCCGCCTGGTAACTGCTACTAAACGTTCCTCTAGTGACATCTGCGTTGTAAAAAACTTTTAAAATTAAATAATAAAGTGACATGACAGTCTCGGAGTCATGGCCATGTTAAAGATAATAATGGCTTCCAAGTTTATAACGAAAATGATGATTTTTAATCGCGTATTTCGTGTACTTCCTGAACGAATATTAAAACGCACCCCACTTTACTGTGAAATATAACCGATTCAGATGAAAATATTTTAACGCGCCCTCGAATTTACTTAATTTTGTTGATATTTACGGAAAAAAAATAATATCAAAAATTCCAAATATGATATTTTATAATGTACAATACTGTGTTTCAATTCTATTTTGAAAAATAAATGCTTAAAGTATTGTAAAAATTCGGAAAATAAAGAAAAAAGGAGAATATATCCAGAAAAAAAATCCATTAAAAGTATCGTGACCGTAAAAAATGGCTGATTAACACTTCGCTACTATAGAGTTAGTCCCTTCACTATAAAGTAGCAGGGACCACCCATTTATTACTTTAAAAAATCTGCCACTATAGTGACTAAATTGTTACTACCCAAAAGTGACTTTATAGTATCGGTTACCACTTTGGAACTTTTTTCTTTTTAAAGATTTTTTAAATTTCTATAGTATGGTAACTACTGGAACTAAAAAGCTACTTTGAACACCCAAAAAGTCTGACAGTTAGGCATTTCGGACAGTATAGTTCCATATGTTACTATGAAGTTCCGTATACCACCATGCGTCTCAGCGTCTCGGAGCAATACTTAACCTCAAATTTTAAATATATTTTGTTTGGAGAGTTTGATTGCTGCTCTGGTTAAATTTGAAAGTATTTAGGAGAAAAATTGTGTCTGGATTTGTGTTACCTAAGTAAAAGGTAAGTAGATACATTAAATAGGTATCTATATTTTTATTGTTAATATACACGGCTATTTCTCAGCGTTAAAAATCTAATTCGTTTTCACTAAATTTCGCCTTTTTGGCACTGTAAAATACTCGTATGCCGACTTAAAATTATTAAATTATTCATTCTCTAAGATATACAGTGACCGGCAAAGAGTTCGCAACATATGGGAAAAATTTTTATTAGGGGAATATCGAAAAATCTTTTCCGGTGGATCGGATTTGCACGTCTCATAACCTTAAAATCGATATTGACATACAGCACGTGACCACTGGTATGGCGGGAAAGCTAAAGAAACGAATATGAAATCATCAGAAATCAGATTAGTTGATGAGATATCGAAAAATTTTCAAGAATAAAAAGTGTTTAAAATTCCATTAGAACCTTAAATACAATGTTTGGGATATTAAGGTTATTAGAAATAGGCTATTGCAACAGCTGGCATCCAAGTGTAAACGAATTTTTTGAATTATTGCTCCTTATTGTCAGAAAAACAAAAGAATATTTCCAGTTGTGTTCAACAGAAGTCAGTTTTACTTTAATAAAGCTATTAGAAAAAAAAAAATTTTAGTTCGGTAAAAAATATTTACAAAAAAATGCGATTTTATGCTTTGTCAAGTAGATATTCCAAACATTGTGTTTAAGGTTCTAATGGAATTCTAAACACTTTTTTTTCTTGAAATTTTTTCGATATCTCATCAACTAATCTGATTTCTGATGATTTCATATTCGTTTCTTCAGCTTTCCCGCCATACCAGTGGTCACGTGATGTATGTCAAAATCGATTTTAAGGTTATGAGACATTCACATCCGATCCACCGTTTTGTTTTCGTTTGGATTTCGCCCCGGATTTCGCTTAGAACGAATCAGTATCGTTCGACAAAGCAGAAAAATAATATGAAGCCCATAAGAAAAATAATTCTTTTGATGGTGGCCGAAAGACGAAACATCAGATGAGAAATCTGAAAATGTATTTTTGGTGTTGACCTTTTTAAACAAGGCCGAAAATAAATAAAAACGAATACGCAACATTTCGGTTTTACTTGGATATCTCCGGAAGTACTCGGAATTTTCAAACCTTCTAAATAAACTGAGCACATAAATGCGCATTTTTGTTCTAATTTAACTGTCTTCGTATCTCTTATATCTTCCGAGATCGCAATACATGCACCTCCAATTTGGGACACACTGTATATTATGCCAACAAAGTTATTCATCTTTCATTTTATTTTTAGGAACAAATTAAGATGGATACATTTAAAATTGTAGCAACAAAAGAAAAAAAGGGGGTATATTTCACGGCAGTACCTCATAAATGGGAAAAAAACAAAACATTGTTTTGGCCAGAACATATTTTAAAATCACAACGAGAGATGTTGCGAAGCAATGCAGTTTCTGCTCCAGACGCTAAATGGACCCGATACCCATGCATCTTAAAGTATCAAAACATAGTCCAGTTCGCAGAGGCCTTGGACTTCGAAAAAAAATTCGAAAATTGTGTAGATACTGATGCCGAAGAGGAAATGTTTGCCAAGCTTCAAAAGACATCTCACTCTATTGACCGAAATCACTTGTTTACGGCAGTAGGCGCAGGTTTGGACAATGATACATTTGAAGAGGAAATAAGTGTTGCCGCAAGAGACCATACTAAATCTCCTTCTGTTTCTCATCAGTCTTCTGAGCCAGAGAATTTGATGCCATCCACTTCATTATTACCTAATCTCCAAGGCACCGCACTCGGTAACGAAGTGATTACGATCAATGAAGTGGCAACTACCAACGTTTCTGAGGAACCGCAAATCGTATATGAATGGAAAAGTCTAACACAAGAAAACGATGTACTAAAAGAATTATCAGAACTAAAAAGTGAAATTAAGGAAATAAAAAATGAGATTATAAGTCTAAGAACCGAATTTGACGGCTTAAAAGGTGAATTAAAAAATGATTACAAAAAGGCCTCAATTTTGTTTGAGGAAATTTCTAAGAAGTTAGACAATTTGACTGGCAATGAAAACTTTTCACGGAAAGAACCATCACTTGAGGAAGATCTTATGAGTAAGCAGTTCTCCTTTCCTCTCCAGACAATAACAGAAATAAATAGGCTTGACGAAGAGATTAACAGCAACCTAGCTTTTAAAAGTCAATTAATTGACTTTCTGAGTAAAGTTGGTGGATGTTCTGGGCAAAATAATGCTACAAAAGTGGCATACAAAATTTCTGACATGCTTTTTTCGTCAGAAATTTTAACAAATTATAGCTGGACCGGAATTTCCAAACGGAAAGATAATGTTGAAAAGCAATCTTTTGTTGTCTTAAAGAAAATCATCGAAGTATTCTTTGAAGTCTTGTCAAAATCAGATGATCGACATACAAAAGAAAAAAATGAAAAAATTATTAGAGACGGCATTTTGAAACATGCAAAAAAAAGAAACCACCGAAAACGTCAACAAATTCGGACAACAACAGACTTGGTTACGGCAGAAGACGAGGTACAAAATCATTCAAATGAAGAAAATAAAGAGAAGGGACAGGCAGAAGATCACAATCATTCTGATTATAACAATTCCGATTCAGAGATCATAAACTAGTAAAACGTGTTGTGTCTAATATTAATGCATTTAGAGAAACATTTTCTTAATTGTCTTATTTAAATCAAGAAAGAATACTCGTTGTTACCTATCTTTCTGATTGATATTGGGCTATTTTAAAAGTAAGTTTTAGGTAAAATTCTAAAACGTTTGTTTTTTCTTCTTTTATCTATCATCTGTAAATACGACTGTAAATGAGCGTCAAAGTATGGTAACTGATCCTGTACAGTTTAAAATTTACGTGGGATGATTCATACGTCCTAGGCCAATGCATCACCTGGTATACATTTATGTTTATAGTGTTTTTTTTATAGAATATTATGTCTTAGGTTTAAATATGTTTATTGTTAAGTAGTATATAATGTAGGTATCCTATGTGCATATATTTGCTACTATTTTTCACAATTGTTGACTAATAATTAAAATTAAATGAAAACATATCTAAAGTATGAAGTAAAGGTAAAAAGACTACAGTTTCTTTGTATTCTAAAGAAAAAAGTTTGCATTTTATATTATTTAAAGAATAAAGTTTTGGTTTATCATAATCATTTTTGGTTTTATATTGGGACTGATAAATGTTTAAATGAGATGACCTAATTGGTAATTGGAAAAAGTCTTCTGTTTTCTTTAAAGCTTCACCATAAATATATATTTTTTCGTGAAAGTATGTTACGTTTATTACCTTTACTATAGTATTGTCTTTACTCAAAAACCACATGTTTTTAGCATTATTTGAAAGAAAAAGGTTTTCGAAAATATACACGGTGTTATAAACTTTATCACAACTAGGCAATTGGTGTTTCTGATTTTATTTTTCGTGCTTAACATAGGGTGTAGATATGTGTGTTTTTCTGGAACCAATTTCTATGCTGGCATTTTGAAGTTCTGCGACTCTTTTTGCAATTTGTGCTAAAGGTCGATTTCCTGTACGAACTAAAGGTTTTAAACGTGAAAGAAAATTTTCAAAAGGATATGCGCTGATTTCACTTAAAGGTCCAAATTTTTTAACGTCGTTAACAACGTGACAGAGATTGTGTACGTTGCTACTGATGGCATCGAAACCATATAAGTTCCCAAAAGTTTTAATAAAATCTAGTATAAGTGTCTCTGCAGCATTAATAAATTTCAAATGGACTTTAGATGACAATATAGTAGCAGCACAAAATAAGAGCAAATAGTTTTGGTAAACAGAGCTGGGTAAGTAGTCCTTTAATACTACTGGTCCCAAATATAGTAATACAGTTCTCCACTCAGTACCTTTCCAGTTTTTAAGATGTTTTAATGGTCTTATAGCTCTGTGAATGTCAGTTGGTTTGGTGCTGTTACATTGCTTGAGCTTTTCGGAAATCAAATTTATATCTCTTGCTGACAATTTTGTTTTAAAGTTGTAATTTCCGTAAACCCATCCATATAGACATTTTCTCATAACTCCTAAAAAAACATTTTATTTTAGGGGTTTGACATGGTAGGTAATACCTAAATACCTAAATCAAATAGGTGTAAGGAATCTGCTATGATTATATCTTCAACCATATCTATTGGCAGTTTTATTAATGGAGATTCTACTTTATGATGATCTTCATCTAAAGCCCTACGAAAACTTTCATCCGTTCTTAAAGGGCAGTCAACTTTTGGAAAACTCATATGCCTTCCATTTTTATCATATTCTCCAGTAACGGTGCATTTGATACAACCATGAATCGCATTAAAGCCTACAGTTCCTACAATAACCGCCAAAATTAGAAAATTAAGAAATTAAAATGCAATGTGGACCATAAATGTTCGAAGAATTAAATTTTACATGCTTAATTAAAACATTAAATTAATTTGAGGTAGTATTTACCTTTAATAAAGCTTCGTGCTGGAGTGTCGCACACAAAATACCGAATTTTTACCTTTACCCTCATTTGAATAACTTGAATTCCTGTCTCCAAAATCTCATTTAGTTCCGTTATAAATTCATGCAAAAATTCTTGTAATGGAGGTTTAGACTCGCCGCAATAAATAGCCACTACCATGGGTTGATCACAAGGACATTCATGAATTTTTAGGAGTATTGGCCAAAATTCTAACGGTGAACTATTAAATGGAGGCATGCCATCAATATTAAAAATTAGAGATACCGATTCTAGGTTATTCTCTTTGCATAAACGAAATTCCAAAATCCTTCTTATTCCGTTGTACCAAAATTCTCCATTTCCCATTGGAACAATGGCACAAGATCTCGGTGTACTCAACAAAGTCCTACTATTTCCTGGCAATGATGTTAAGCCTTTATTTTTCAGTAAACATAGTAAGTCAGTTAAAGCAACGTGGCTAATTTGATGTTTTAAGGCCCAATGCCTTAGCTCCTGAGTGATATTGCTTTCTTCTTTCAGCTCTGGGGTTTCTCCAAATTCAGAACGAACCGACTCGACATTTCTAGAATATATAATAGAGCTTATTATTAATGGAGAATACGGTATTTTTACATTAATTTCGGAACACCCTTTATAAGAACCTTTAACAAATATACGAAAAAGAACTAAATTTTCGAAAATAGATTTAGAAGTTTTCATTGTTACATTAAATTGCATTCATACTTCTCTAAATTTAATCCAGTTTGCCCCTCATTATGATCAGCTTCTCTAGGAAGCTCCATAGAAAAGCTATTATCGTCAGCACTGCTGGTACTAGGTCCAACACTGGTTAATGATAAGCGCTGTACTTTCCTATAGAAAGTACTTGAGTGTTTAAATTTTTTTTTCTGTACTTTAGGCATATTATCAAAACAACGACGTGAACAAAACAAAAAACACTTTCACTTATTGGGAAGTATACCCGTGTAAAAAAAATGTAACGGACAGGTTGGGTACATATATGATCTGCCACTATACAGAAAAATTTTTTAGTTTCTACAACTTTATAGTAGCAAAACGTCAATACAGTATAGTACCTATAACTTTATAGTAACAAACCATAGTTGCAGCTACTATTTCGGAACCAACAATATTACCAAAATGCCTTGTACTTTAAAGGCTCAAAATATAGGTTACTGGAACTATTCTGTGACTATACATGGGACCATATAGTAACCAATACTTAATACACCCATTTTAGTAGCGCAAGTTGGTAGCCGTTACTTATCTGCCGCCACTATGTAGTATTCGCCACTTAGTGGTACCAATGAAAGGATATGCCTAGTTCCAATTACTAGACGTAACAACCCGATTGCTACCCAAATTTTTGGAGTTCAAATTCCAAATTACTAGTAGCAGAGTGGTAACAGATACTATAAAAAAATCTCTTAGAGTGGCATTACCGGATATGGTGACAAATTAGGTAACAGGGTGTACCCAGGAACTAGGTTTTAGTGGCCAGTCTGAAAACGTAAGGATCTGGAACTATGTGTGTTACTTGGGATAAATTGGATTTTGGGTTTTCACTAGAAGGTCGTTAATATACAGTAAAAAGAGGGTAGGCGACAATATGGACCCTTGAGGAACACCGGCATTGATGGTGAAGGTGTCTGAGAGAAACCCGTCAATCGCCACTTGCAGAGAACGGTTCTTAAGGAAGCTGGTTAACCATAAACAGAATCCATTAGGCATACCGTAGGATCGCAATTTACTTAGAAGCCCATCGTGCCAAACACGATCAAAAGCCCTAGAGATGTCCAGTGCAACAGCCCGGGATTCTCCATGATGTTCGATGGTGTTGCTCCAAAGATGGGTGACATATGCCAGAAGGTCACCTGTTGATCTGGACTTACGAAAACCGTATTGATGGTCGCTGATAATGTTAAGCCCTTCCAGATACTTTAGGAGTTGTTGGTTAATAGCTTTCTCCATTACTTTTGAAATTACTGAAAGCAATGCGACGGGTCGGTAGTTGCTTGGTAGAGTCTTTTTACCTTTCTTTGGAATGGGCTGGACACGCGCCGACTTCCAGCAGGATGGAAATATTCCTTTTTTGTAGGATAAGTTGAAAAGTCTACAAAATACTGGTGTAAGTTCATCGGCGCATGTCTTAAGAACAATGATAGGAATTTCGTCTGGACCAGAAACTTTATTGACGTCGAGTCCTTTAAGGATCCGTTTAACAAGACGCTGACGGAACACGATTTCAGACATTTGCGATTGAACTGAGGGAATGTTGGGTGGTGGTTTTCCCTGAAAGTCTACAGTGGAATACGAGGAAAACAGTTCAGCAAGTAGGTTTGCTTTATCCCCGGCTGTGGTTGCTATTGTGCCGTCGGAACGTGTTAGAGGTGGAATAGTTGACTTTGTAAAGTTTTGGCTGACGGCCTTAGCGACTGACCAAAAGGACCTTGATCCGTTAGGACTGGCAAAAAGTTTGTTTTTGATTTTCTCGTTATGAGCTTCTTTGCTTTGGTCTATCATTTGCTTACATTGGTTTCAGGTGGTAACAAAGATGGCGCGATTTTCAGGAGTAGGGTTTTTACGCCACTGTCGGTAAGCCAGGTTTTTAGATCTGACAGCACGCTCGCAATTCTTGCTAAACCAGGGCTTGCCGTTGGAAGGGCGCTTTTTGGAGAAAGGAATAAAGGCCTCCATGCTAGTTAGAATGACGTCGGAGACCTCCTTTGCACAGACAGATGGATCATCCGAAGAAAAGCATACGCTTAGCCAGGGAAAGTTGCGAAAATGGTCCTTTAGGTCTTCCCACTTAGCTGATGTATAGTGCCAAATCTTACGGGGTTTAGGAGGTTGTTCAGAACTAATTGGCAGCTCGCTTAGGGTTGAAATAAGTTTGTGATCGGAAGAGCCCAATGGTGGTTGTACGGTGACCGTATATAGGTCTGGATTTGAAGTTAAAAAGAGATCTAAAAGACTAGCAAAATCCCCAGCTCGGTCTGGAACCTTTCTTCTACGAGTTGAGTTAGACCAGAACTGATCGCAAAAGATTCGGCCTCGCGGCCTTGCTCATCGTTGGTGTTTGAGTATTTAAGCCAGTTGACATTGTGGACGTTAAAGTCGCCAATGATAGCAACTTCGGCATTCGGATGGTTGGTTTGCAAGAAGTCGATTGTGTTGGCTAGTGATGAGAAGAGGGCCCTGTAATGCATGTCGCTTGGAGGTCGGTAAAGGCAGCATATAAACTTAGTGATTTTTTGTGAAGATATTTTAAACCACATTACATCAAAGTCTTTCGGTTCCAGTATTTCCTCCCGTTGGCAGCAAAGATCATCTCGAATGAACAGACAGACCCCAAAGTTGCGTCTAAACGATGAAAACACTTTTTAACCATGAAACGTTGTTATTTAGAGATCATGTAATGTCTAACTGGCCACAATGATTTCAACCTGCTTCAAATAAATAATTAACCTAATTTTCTAACTAATTTGTTGTTTTACCTTGTTTTTTTCTGTAGCCTGTAATGATATAATTTGTGCCATTAATAAAGTAATGAATGTATAATAATTTAAATCATGACTAACTGCATACGTCTTGACCTTTGTAAACCATTCCTTGTTTCTACACAAAAGGTATCTTGTTTAAAATAAAATTTTAATAGTATCCAAACATTATTTTTAAATAAAGTAAAGATCTTCCTTTAATTTCGTCAAATGCATCCCTAGACGCGTTTCGTAAATATCATGGCTCATCAGTAGAGAGAATCCGACGAAAGAAAAGAATATCTCAAAACTGCTTATACAGGGTGAGTACGATAGAGTACAGTTCCAGTGGCGGCTCGCGGTTTTAAAAAATGGTGAAGAGCTAGATACAGTGCGGGTACTTAAACAAACATTGACTAAAAACCCGTGTAACAAAACGTCTCTCTTATCCTTATCTGTCCAACGATTGATTGGAGTTTCCAACGAATTAAAAACTATATCATTAATTGGGTTTATTTTTAAAACACACAAAAGTACGTACACCCTACTGAATTAACTGAAAAATAAAAACAAAATTTTGTAATCACACAATAAATCACGTAAAAATGATATCTATAACCGTAAGTTTCGCGATGCCTCAAAATAAATATCTTAAGGTTAGGCGAACCAATGCTAAAACAATGGTGCATACGACTGATCTATTTTCAAATTGCCCTTCATCATAATGCAAATTGTTACATGCTGTTTGCGTGACTGACGTGAATATCAAAGCCATGTTGGGAGTTGGGTCTTCACTTATTTTGAAGTCTTTATAATTATTGTCCATCGAAGTTAACTGTGGCCCTATTATACATAGCTACATTCGGATTAAATTAATATTATTAATTCGAACATAATTATTTTTTAAGGGCTAAAATGGTAGTTGTATTGGTACATTAATATTTAATATTGTCGAAAATCTTTCCTCCTGGTTTTATTTTTTCTTGGTGAGAAGCTCCTTCACCTACTTCACCTGACGAGCCGCCACTGTACAGTCCATTGTCGCCTTTATCTTAAGAATTATAGACACACAGAAATACAAAATTAGTAGAGACCATTGAGGTGCATATTTTAAAGATATGCGGGAGTATACCCCCCAAAAAACCGGTGGGAATATAACTTTAGATGTGTAAAGAAGGCATTAAAAAAAACATTTTCAAATACCTTTTTTTTTAAACTCAAAAATAAAGTACTTACATTCATTTATTACACTACGATTCAAATACGGTTCTGCCTAACTTGCCCATTGAATAACATTAAGAAAAGTTCTGGGTGTAGGATGAGCCCGCTAGGAAAAGCGTTCTGCATATAATCTCGAAGCAAACGCCGCACTTTGACGACACTCACTCTAAATTAGCACCATAATAATTATCTATTATTAGTTCATTGTTTTTAAATTTTACCATTTTTACGTACCTATCAACAATTTAAAACGAACTCGCTTCAGAAAAACACACTGCAGCGGATTGCTTAACACCACCCGTAAATTATATAACTAATAAGAAATAAGAAAAACAACAGACACTATAGCGAGGTATATTTTGGTGACCATGCCCGCACTTAGCTTTTTTACTTTTCTATCTCGCCTATTTTTAAAAAAAGGTATTTGAAAAAGTTGTTTATTTTAATGCCTTCTATACACATCTAAAAAAAGAAGTACCAACTTTAGAATCACCCTGTATTTTCTGATTCCCCAAAAAATTCTACGCTTATTTTGTAAATGTTATATTATGTCTAAATTCAATGGTTTTTGAGATATTAACGTTTAAAATATGGCATTTTCAGACTTTGACAGGCTGTAACATTGAAACGGTACATCTTAGAGAAAAAGATTTTTACCTCCCTATCTTAGTTTTTTATTCTCTATCCAAAGAAACCAACGTCCGATTTACCATGTTGGAAGTTGTAACTTTTAGATAGAGAATAAAAAATTAAGATCGGGAGGTGAAAACCATTTTTCTCTAAGGTGAACCGTTCCAATGTTACAGCCTTTCAAAATTTGAAAATGCCATATTTTAGACGTCAATATATATCAAAACTCGTTAAATTTAGACATAATAACATTTAATACAAAATAAGCGTAGAATTTAGTGGGGAATTAGAAAATAATACAATATATAGCATTTCATTTAAAAAAACCTAAGGTATATTCTCCACATTTTTTTGGGCCACCCTGTATACTCCAATATAATTTTAAAATGTGCACCTCAATGATCTCTATAACTTTTACATTTAGAATTTTTATCCAATTCTTCAGATAAAGGAGAAAATGACCTTTACTCTATCGTTGACTCACCCTGTACAGTATTTGGTGGAGCACACCAGCAAGATATTGCGGTTTTCTTGAGACATTAAGGTACTACACGAAGAAAATTCAATGCTGATTCTTATATGTATAATACGCTTTATTCAATACCAGCTTATTCTTAAATACGAAGATTAAGGTTTAAAAATACTATTCTCAATGATCGAAATAGTGACACTTTTTACACACTTGTACTAAATGTTGAATTACAAGTGTTAGCTTATGATTGGTTTAGAGTTATGTTTTTTCTTACGTGTAGTTTTAATTTAACGGTCCCTACACACTCCCGAGAATTTGCCTCATACTTATGTGACACCCTGTAAATTAGAGAATCATATAGGGACTTATAATAAGCCCAGGGTAAAATATTGTTAGGTTGTCTGCACTCTAAATTATTTAAGTCAATTGGGTTGCTTTCCCTGACTATATTCGTGGCTCTTTTCTTTAGAAACAACTGCAGACAACCTATGCACTTTTTTGTTAGCAAAAATATATTTTTTTGTTAAAATATACTAATAGGTAATTTTTTTTAGTTGCTGTTTGGGTGGCCGGACTAGTCGCTGCCTTCGGAGTAATAGTTTTGGGAATATTTTGTTTTCTCAGCGTTTTACAATTAGCAATGATAAGTTCCAAAGAAAAAGTAGTCATGAAATACAGTGCAACTGTCTTAACCAAAGTAGTACTGTCTTTTGTATCAGGTAAGAGCTTACGATTTTATTTAATAATCTAGAAATGTCTGGTCCACACAGTTCGGCGTGGACGTGCGCGTGCCCATGAGACTGTCGCATATAAATTTTCAGATTTTACGATTGTATATTTTAAAAAATTTGAAATTATAAGAATATAAAATAAGAGCTGTATATTAGGTAAACATTTTTGATCAGGTTAAAAATCCAACTTTTCAAATGAAATGTATCAATCTTAAAGTTAGAGACACTTTTTTTTTGATGCAATGTTTGTAGCATTGTAGTAGAAATGGCGAATCGTTTTACAACGACATGCCATTTTTTCTAAGAAAATGTTTAATGTAGTTATGACTACCCATAAGCGCGCATCCATGGGGTCATGATCCTCCAAACAGGCAAACACAAAAAGAAAATTGTCAATCAGACAATGTATTAATTCACGCATCCAATGCCAATAATAAATAATATAAGGTAATTTTTTTATCTATTAATTAAATTTAAGAATAAATAAATATTTAAAAATAATTTTTAGCAACACATTTACCCTCCCCCCCCCCCCCCCCTCCCCACCAAGATGAAGTTTGATATCCGCGCGCGCGTACCCGGTTTCTCAAAGTGAGTTCTAAAAAAAAAGGTTGCTAGCGAAAACCTCTTACTCTTTTCTCAAAGGGACTTCTTAAAAAAATTCAATAAATCAATTTAAAAGGCGAGAAATGATAATGAACTTAAATTTATAGATAAAAGTTTTAAAAAATTTAAAATATTCTCGTCTTTTCCAGAACTATCTACTCCTTTGCCATATAACTTGATCCATTCCAGGCTTCTATTTCATTATCACAGTAAGAAACTGATAATCCATCAGCTTTCATAATAAATATTAATTATTTTCTATTAAAACCCAAATCTAATTAAATTTTGTTAACTTTACATAGCTGATTAAATCTTATTAATACAGTGTCCTACTGTTGCATTATGCAGAGGCGGAGGTAATATATTTTCCTGGGGTGGAGTGATACTTAATTCAAATTAAACAGTTTTTAAAATGTAGGCTGGGGTTTTCTGGTTACAAAAATATAACTTTTTTTTTAATTTGTAGCACTTTTGGCCATTGTTGCAGCCAGTCTATTTGCCACTCAAATCGATGACGAAAGGAATGGCTATGAGGTAACAAGAGGTCCGGGGTTTTACATTGAAGTAAGTATTTTACAATATATATCGAAAATGTATTTAAAAAATTAAAGCGTCTCTGGTAATATGAACTAAACTGCTGGACAATTGCTTTCGAGCAAGAAAAATTTCGCCTTAATTTAACAGTAAATATTTTCTGAACCAGATATGATATTGACCTACGGTTTTAAAAGGTTGATAGATTCATCCATTGGGAAACAATTGTCAATGTTGGATTTTCTTTAACTGTCAGAAAATTTTATATACAGCGTGTAAAAGAAGACGATGATTTTTGCTCCAATTTAAATGGCGTGTAACATTGACAATAATCTTTTTAAATTTGATCACTCTACGTCAATTGAATCACTGGGTCATAGCAAAGAAGGTAATTTGGCAAATTTTTGATATCTGCTATATTTTAAGAAATACCAATTTTTTTGGAAAACCTTGCTTTTTTCAACTTATTGTTAGCTAGATCTCACTGTGCGAGTTGTATCGTGCAAACTTTGCAAGTGATGGCCTTATAAAAAGCTTGATTATGTTCAGTAACAATAGTTGTACCTAAATGTTATGATGCACAGTGGCGTACTTATAAACAACTATGTCTATGTCTATGGTTTACGAGTATCTTACAATTTTTCACGATTTTTTTATATTGGAAAATACTCGCCCCTAGATTAGGTAAATTTTTTCTTATTTTTTAGTTTTTCATATCGCACTACAGGTATATTATCCAGTGTGTTTACAAAATTTTAACTAAGATAATTTTTTAATTTAATTTTAGGAATAGTGTTAGAAAGTTAGAAATTAATAAATACATTTTTTCCAAAAATATTAAATTAAAAAAATTATCTTTTTTAAAATTTTGTAAACACACTGTAATATACCTGTAGTGCGATATGAAAAACTAAAAAATAAGAAAAACTTACCTTATCTAGGGGCGAGTTCTTTCCAATATAAAACAATCGTGAAAAATTGTGAGATACTCATAAACCATAGACATATACCTAGGTGTTTATAAATACGCCACTGTAGGTACATCATAACATTTAGGTACAACTGTTGTTACTGAACATAATCAAGCTTTTTATAAGGTATAATATTCACTCGCAAAGTTTGCACGATATAACGCACAGTGAGATCTAGCTACAAATAAGTTGAAATAAAGCAAGGTTTTCCAAAAAAATCGGTATTTCTTAAAATATAGCAGATATCAAAAATTTGACAAATAACTTTCTTTGCTATGAACCAGTGATTCAATTGACGTAGAGTGATACAATTTAAAAATATTATTGTGAAAGTTACACGCCATTAAAATTGGAGCAAAAATTATCGTCCTCTTTAACACCCTGTATATAAAATTTTCTGACAGTTAAAGAAAATCCAACATTGGCAATCGTTTCCCAAGGGATGAATCTATTAACCATTCAAAACCGTAGGTCGATATCATATCTGGTTCAGAAAATATTAACTGTTAAATTTAGGCGAAATTTTTCTTGCTCGAAAGCCATTAGCAGTTTACATATATTTCGTTGTTGATATTTTATTTAGTTTTAGTACTTAATTGTTATAAATTCTGCTAAAAATATTCGCCTGTGGCGCTTTTTTTGTAATAGATTAGCTTGCGCCTTGCGATCCTGATCTTTCCCGTACTAAAACTTTTCAATGGTTTTATATCAAAATTACCTTTTTTTAATTATTAGATTACAAATTATTATTTCCAGATGTATTTTTATCACATTTTTCTAATTTTTGAATCAATTATTCTCACATTGCGTTGCCCCTTCCCCTTTAAGCAATCGATTATCCAAAAAATGTGTGCCCCCCTCAAAATGTTTCCTCATTCCTCATATTATAACCGATGTATGCAAAAACTACATTACTTTAGAAATAATACCGTATCATATTGTACAACATAACGTAGGCATGCAAAAATGCACGATATCTACACCCACGTGTTTATAAGAGAACTGTATACGATATCCATGGCTTCAAATTTCGGCAAGACGTTGAATTTATTGTAGGGGATATAGCTCAGTGGTAGAGCATTCGACTGCAGATCGAGAGGTCCCCGGTTCAAACCCGGGTGTCCCCTAAGTAACTTTTTTTTTCGTTAAAACTAATTTTAATTTATTTTAAAAAAGATACATGGTAAGGTATTAATTTAGTATCGATAATTAGGCATTATTATCAGTTATAACAAATAATAAGTTAAGCAATACCTATGTATATTGTTCATTTTATTTTGTACAATAATTATAGTTGTTTTGATCGTTTGTAATTCGTACTAGAACTAGATATATTGTTTACATAATACTTTTTGACCTGTGTGCGTTTTTCTAATGCCATATTTGTGTTTAGGTCGAAATAAACATAATTTATGAAATTTGCAATTTTTTCGAAAATGGTTGGAAATAGCTTATACAGGGTGTCCCACCGGGAACCGAATCGATCTATATATAGAAAACTATACATAGGAAAATTTTGAAAATTTGACAATATTATGCTGATGCTGATGGGGGCGACCGGGCTAAAATATTTTCATAATGGTGGCACTTCCGGTTATACCGGAAGTAAGTGTCAACTTGCTTATTTCAAATGGGACACAGATTTTGTATACTATGTCCTATACCTATGTCTAAACGTTTTTGACATATTTGAATTTTTATGTCAAAAATGACGTTTGCAAGCCTTGGAATAATTATCAACTTTTTCTATAAAGAAGCCTTATTTATTTAATTTAAGTGGGATTCCTTGTTATAAAGGACCTGCCTTAATAGATTTTTTATAATATTTTGATAACTATTAATACAGGGTGTTTAAAAAATTAGATTAAAAATGAAATTGAAAAAGTCTAGATTTTCAAATGGAAACACCCCAAATTTTATAATTATTTCTTATATAGCATTAAAAATAAGGGTAAGTTTGATAAAGTTAGTTCAGGAAACTAAAATTTAAACAGTTATAAAGCACAAAATGTTAGTGAAATAATTTTGCAATATCAGCTGTGACAAAGAAAATTATTTATTTTTTGTTCCAAAGCAATCTTAACTAAATTGTTTAATTAGAACTTTCCTTTTTTTACCCTGATTTAAGACAAATCCTAAAATATTTCAAAAACTATGATATTTAGATATATGACATGTTTAACAAAAAAGTAAGGTTTTCGAAAGATACATTCTTTTGCCTAAAAAAATTAGGGGGGTCCCATTTAAAAAAATTGAAATAAAGCATTTTTAAAACTATCGAGTTGTCCAACCTGTAATAAACGCTCTGTATAAGAGATTTAAAAACATTATTATAGATCAATATATCGTACCTTAAAGTACTTACAACGTAAATTATATTTGCCTAGGGTTAATCCACAGGTTGTTATGATTTTTTAACGATACCCTAAAAATTGCTAAAATTTCGGAATAAAAATAATTACTTGGCAACGTGGAATTTCACTTTAAAAATTTTAATAGGGTTGCAAAGTCCTTATTCCATTGAATCATATTCTAGAAAATAATACAGGGTGTCCCATTTAATTTTCTTTTTTATTATTCAGTACCACTTTTTAGGACCATAGATTAGAAAATATTTTTAGATTATGTATCCTAAAAAAACCTTTAACTTTTGTATTACACTTTTTTCCCTATCTTTGATAGTTTAGGTGCTATCTAAGACAGACCCTGTATAAATGTAATTTCTTAATAACTAAGAAGAATAATTTAGAAATATTATTCGCATTCACTTAAGAAAAAAGATTGTACTTTAACTATTGCACTCAATTATGAATTAACTTATTATGGTATAAAATGTGTGACTGTTTTTTCTGATATTTAATTTGACATTTTCGTCTTCATCCGACAAGAAAAATGTACAAATTTTCTTTTCTCTACCCTAAAAAGCAAAACATTGTACCATATCTCAGTGATGTATGATTATGAGCTCATTTTTTTACAAATAAGTATCATTTATTACAAAGAAAGAGCCCTTTATTTCTTTTATGTTTACGTTTTACGCTTTCTCAGACAGAAAGGCTTGACGTGGTATAATCCTCGTCCACTATAATTCATATTTATATACCGGGCGTCCACGTAAGCTGGCTCACCCCTATAACTTTTGTTTTCAAAAATAATTACGCAATCCAACGATGTGTCAATAATATTACTATGTAATTGGTACACCTGACCACAGTGGCGGCTCGTCAGGTGAAGTAGGTGAAGGGGCTCTTCACCAAAAAATAAAAATAAAACCAAGAGGAAAGTTTTTCGACATTATTAAATATTAATGTACCAATACAGCCACCATTTTAGCCCTTAAAAAATAATTCGGTTCGAATTAATAATATTAATTTAATCCCATTCTAGCTATGTATAATAGGGCCACGGTTAACTTCGATGGGCAATAATTATAAACAGTCGTGCATTTTGGCGCGCCCCAACCCACCGTGTCCGTTAGCTCAAAGCAAGTGAAGACACAACGTCCAATATGGCTTTGATATTCACCGTCGCTATGGTTACGTGACGTCAGTCACTCAAATAGCATGTAACAATTTGCATTATGATGAAGGGCAGTTTAAAAATAGATCAGTCTTATGCACCATTGTTTTAGCATTGGTTCGTCTAACCTTAAGGTATTTATTTTGAGGCTTCGCGAAACTTACGGTTATAGACCCAACGCCCAACATGGCTTTGATATTCACCGTTGCTATGGTTATGTGACGTCAGTCACGCAAACAGCATGTAACAATGAAACTTACGGTTATAGATATCATTTTTACGTGATTTACTGTGTGATTAAAAAGTTTTGTTTTTATTTTTCCGTTAATTCAGTAGTGTATGTAACGTACCTACTTAGTATTGTGTTTTAAAAATTAACCCAATTAATGACATAGTTTGTAGTTTGTTGGAAACTCCATTCAGTCGATGGACAGATGAGGATAAGAGAGACGTTTTGTTACACGGGTTTTTAGTCAATGTTTGTTTAAGTACCCGCACTATACCTAGCACTTCACCATTTTTTAAGACTGCGAGCCGACACTGCCTGACCATAAATATGAAGTTGTACCTTTCTACTTTTTCTTACAATTTTATTTTTTGTAGGTTCTGGCTATCATCCTAAACTCGGCCCTCTTTGTCATGTCGTTATATGACATGCTGTTTGCCAGAAGAGAAGGAGGGGATCCTACCACCGCTGCCATGCCAGTAGAACCTACCACATATGGAAATCCTGGTTTTCGGGAGAGAAGCACTAATGGTAGGTTGGTAATGTTGATGTTGATGCATTGGAAATACTCTTTTAAATATTAATCATTGACTTAAAATTAAAATTTAATATCTACTTTGAAAATTTGGTTTCGAAAATTTCGGTTTTTTTTATGTATAATTATTTTAAAAGCATAAACTCCAATTTGAAATTTTAATTAATTAATTTTTTGTATTGTTCTGCGATTTTATATTATTATATCGCAGATGAAAGTGTAATAAACAGATTACATACTTGAGAAAATAAAGCGATAAGAATAATTTTACTTGATATGAATAGAAGGATACAAAAATTAATATATTGTTATGTTAAATAAAATTAGAATGGTTAAATATAAAAAATATACTATTAATTTTGGTTTTAATATTAATTTATTTTAAAGTTCCAAATGGTAAATACGCGACCTTTATATTTAAAATAAATTGACTGCTCTGAATTGTAATCTTCATAATTTATTTACCGTCGATCAACAATAATTTTTTTAAAATAATTTTTATTAGAACATAGCATATAAGTCAGTGGCGGATCCAGGATTTTGCTGAAGGGGGTGCGCATAAATAAAAGTGACTTCTAAAAAAAAAGGAGCGTATCCCATCTCTAAAAATTTTCCTGCTCTCAAAAGTGTTTTCTGAAAAAAATATTGACATGTAAACAAAACACCTATTTTGTAAGGCACAGGGGGGAATCGGCGTTCGCCCCCTTCCCCCTCCTGAACCCCCCTGATATAAGTCAGTATTTTATAAAAAGCTTATTAAATTTAATAAATTAAATAGGTCAATAAAAGCTAGAAAAAGGTAAAAACGGTTTAAAAAACATTTATTAATACAACAGAGCAAGTAAACAAACAAAAAATAAAACGTATTTTTCTTCATTTTGCACTGAATTCAAGGAAAGGTAGTTAGTAGTTTAATGTTAGATTTTTCCTACTAGAAAATACGCTTGCCGACTGATGACAGCTTGAGAAAATTATTTTAATGGCATTGTATACTAAAAGTTTTTATTTCTCACATTTGTTACATAAATACCAATACTATATTATATTGTGCAGGATACCTACACTTTTTAACCTACTCGCCATATTTTCCCCAGACAAAAGCATCTGTCCTCTACTACAAATAATGTTCTCCCACGCATCATTGAAATAATAAATTCTCCCTTTTCTTTTACATAAAAAACACGTTTTTGTCAATTTTCTTCTCCATTTTGTATCTATATATACTCATAAAGTGTTGTATTTATTATATGTTCAAAGTGTCATCAACCTTCAAGAAAATAAAATGTCTCATTTAGGTCAAAAAGATATACAGAAAGTTTGAATAATACAATTTTAAAGATATCATTGCATTTATTTAAAAAACAGTTCCGAAAAAAATATTGAGCATCTTATTTCCATTACAAATCAAGTTTTAAAATCTACAGTATAACTCAAAAAGGATTGCACCGACCCACGCTAATCTAAGATTAATAAGTAAACTTAGATTATCTACATCATAATGTTAACAAATTTTCAAGATAATCTTAGTTTACTTTTCGAGATCAATGAAAAATAGAGAAAGGAATAGGGTAACATACTTATATATTTAAGGTGGCGGTATTTCAATGACAGACGCCAGTGGCAAACCTTACACGGCGGCATCAAACGGTTCTATGGCTTCCATGAACACCACGTCTACCACTCTGGGATCTACAAATGGATCTACTGTGGGGTCTTCCGTTGGTATGGCAAGGTACAGTATAATTTTATTATTATTTTAACAAAATGTATCCATATACTTGGTCGTATAGGTTTATGGCTTATTTTGGATGTACATGCCACCATTCAAAATTTTAAAACCAAAGCTAATCAGAGATATACAGTTGGTTGCATAAAGAAAATTCGTACTCGGTTAGATTAATCGAGTATTAAAAAGACAAAATTTAATCAGAGGCCAACATGGCCCACTGTGTATTTGCGCTAAACTGTCTTAGATTTTGCAAATGATGACCGCTATCAGTGCTGTCAGATGCCAGTTCTTGTAAAACTTAATGTTATTTCACACAAATACGAAGTTGGCCTGATTAAATTTTGAAAATAACTAATACTATACGAAGTTGACCTGATTAAATTTTGAAAATAACTTTTTCCTACTCCCACATGGAAATTTGCTGTTTCCTTTACACTTAAGTGGCGAGTAAAGTAGGCTATTCCAGTTAAATGTGCGGGAAAATCTCATATCCATCCTAGATAGGTAATGGAACTGACCAATCACAGTAGTCAATTACAGGGAAGGCTTTGTTGTTTATAAAAGTACTGACCAATCACAATATATTATTTTTACTGAGGCTCCGCCTTCTTTTTCAAGACATTTAATTATATAATTTAAATGCATATGGTACAGTTTGTTATTAATTTGTTCAATATAATAAAATCTAGACGCATTTATAATAGATTCATCAATAATGCAACCTGCTGAATGTGCATAGAAAATTGGTTGGTTGGTTTTCCGATAATTAACTAAACGCTTCGATAGTCCAGACGTTAGAGCGTTAGAGCGTTAGACTATGGAACCAAGGGTCGTGAGCTCGAGCCTGGTAACCTACAAACTTTTTCTTTGAATTTTTTAGCATAAGGTCGTAGAAAAAATATACTGTTCAACTCGAGTGGATTGTCCATATTGCCTTCGGAAGTTTGAGTACTCCGCCTACGGCGTCGTGCTCAATTTACTTCTTCGTGCGATATGGACATCATATCCACTCTTTGTGTACAAACTACTATTTCCTACGACCACCTATAAAAATAAGAAAAAAAGCACGGTTAACTTGGCTCGAGAGCGCCGTATTATTAAAATAATAAATTTTAGAAAGCAGTAATTGTAAAGTGTTTAACTTATTTATCATGTATTTGTCGAGTGATTCAGAATAAGAGTGTGAAAATACGCCATTTGAAATTATAAAAAATGTTAATAATATACTGAAAATCTATTACCAGAAAAAATAAATCGCGCTGAAGAGAGTGTCATGTATTACACAACAAATCTTTATCGGTTGCGATAGCGTAGAGAATATAGCTCTAGCCTACAGATCGCAAGGTCACAGGTTCAAATCCCATCAGGAGTATTTGACTTTTTTTTATAAAAACATTAAATAATTTATAGGATTATTTTCAATTAAAATCTTCCTTGTTGGGTGGATTTTTTAAATTTATGTTTAATGCATTTTTCCTTGATTAAATTTAAAAAAAAATTATTCTGGTTAATCTAGAAGTCAACCCAGGGTTAGTTCTTTCTATGATATATAAAATATGAAAAAATGAAAAAATTAAACTACAAATAAAGGAAAAGCCTATTGATAAACTATGAAACTAGATATTAAGTGGAAAATAATCCTAAGTATGCTAATTTCAACACTAGTGTTGATAATTTTTTTTCAACACTAGTGATAAAATATCAGTAGTGTAGAAATGGGAAATGACCTTCTCCCCCCACTCCTTCCATTGACCTTGACCGCGAAGGTGGGCAGGTGTTTATTTGACCTTGACCTTGAATGGGTGCAGGTGTTTTTTTTGTGTGATGTCATATGACCTTGACCATGTACGTTTGCAGGTGTTTATTTATGACCTTGACCATATTCGAGGTCACTGGTTATATTGATGACCTTGAGGTGTGGTCTAACCTTCGTCGTGTGTGCTCTATAAATAGGTGGGGGGAGCAAAATTTATCAGTGTACATTTTTTCTTCAACAGTGCAAGTTCATTCTCTCTCTTGATTATAATATATTTAGTAAAATGTCTTATGTGTGTGAAAAATGTGGTGCTGCGTTTACTCGCACATATAATTTATCACGTCATCAAAAGGAGTCATGTGTGGCAAGATTTAATGATTGTGTGGGTGCGGAAAAGCGGAGAAAAGTTGATGGTGCCGCATCAACATCTGCTATGCAAACGTGTGAGCTATGCAATATTAGCATACCAAAGAATTGTGTTGCAGCTCATCAAAGAACAATACAACATAAAAGTAAGGCCAGTGTAGCAGTGTGTCCGGGTGTTCAGTTGGTGCAAAGCAGTTTTAAAAACAGAATAGCATCTTATCACATCAGCAGTGATAATGAGCATGTGGACTATTCCGTCTTTTTTGAAGAACTTAAACCAAAAGTAATGCAATTAATCAGTAAGATTTTGCATGTTCACCGGTCTCTTAAAATAAATATGGTTGTCGTCGGACGATATTTTCTACCATCACAGGACGTTTTCAGTGAGAAATCCTTCAATACGTGTAATGAAATTGTAAATGAAGGAAGCGACTTGGATGATGTTTACCAATCTTTTGTGGAGGCAATGAAAGTTCAGTCTACGGAATTTCAGGAGAAAGATTCAGGTATGTTAAAAGAATAAAAAACATTTTAAACCAAAATTAAATAAAACGTAGCAATCCATTAGAAAATTAACTTATATTTTTTTTTTGTTTGGATTTCAGGATGGGCATTGGAAAAAATTTTATATCTTGAGGTAAACATTAACAAGTTCTCACCGTTGGGTGGTTCCTCGTATGTGAAGTTGCCGAGGTTTATTGAACTTAAAAGGGCTGTTGTGAACATTATGAATAGGGATGAGTGCTGTTTTGCCTGGGCCATAACGTCAGCTTTGTTTCCAGCAGCCATGATGCGGGCACAGGTTACTTCATACCCCCATTTCTCAACAGTGTTAAATTTTACAGGTATGAATTTTCCAGTTAAATTGCGCGATATTTCAAAATTTGAGGAATTAAATAATATTTCAGTCAACGTATATGGATTAGAGTCGCGGTTTGAAAATAATGAAATTAAATACGAAGTTGTCGGTCCGTTAAGATATGCACCAAAGAAACTACAAAAACATGTAAATTTGTTGCTTATTACTAAAGATTGTAATGTTAAAGATGATGGTGTAGGTGACAGTAAACATGTTTGTGACGACAACTGTGTTAAAAACCACTACTGCTGGATAACTGATTTGTCTCGCTTAGTTTCCAGTCAAATTTCCAAACATCACGATAAATTATACTTTTGCGATGGCTGCCTTATTCACTTTATTTCACCATCAACTTTAATGTTACACCAACAAAATGATTGTAAGCATATCTTTACGCTGACACCTTCAACAGATGTAAAAGTCGATAAATTTGGTAAAAGTGTTCCGGAAAATATTTTAAAATTTGAGGGTATTGAGAAGCAAATGAGAGTTCCATTTGTTGTTTATGCGGATTTTGAATCTGTTCTAAAACCCGTTGAAACAGTAGAACCAAACCCCCAAAAATCTTACACCGTTGAAAATCTAAAGCATGAACCTTATTCTTTTGCCTACCTTATTAAATGTTCTTTTGATGATTCTATTTCGAAATTTGAGCTATACCGTGGAGACGATGCAGCGAAAGTTTTTGTTGATCGTATCGAAACCGATTTAAGACACCTTTACAACACATATTTAAAAGATATCGTTCCTATGGCTAAATTGACGCGTGAGGAGAGAGAGGATTTTGAAAATGCTACCATTTGTAGTATTTGCGAAATGCCATTCCAAGACGTTAAAGAGAAAGTTAAAGACCATTGCCATATAACGGGTAAAAAAAGATTTGGTGCTGCACATTCCGTTTGTAATTTAAATTATAAAATACCCAATTTCATCCCCATAATATTTCATAATTTAAGTGGTTATGATAGTCACATGTTCATCAAGGAATTATGCAGATATGGGGATAAAATTGATGTTATAGCTCAAAGTAAGGAGAAATATATATCATTTACAAAGAGCATTTACATGCACGATTATGTCGATCAAAAAACGGGTCAAACAAAAAGAAAAAATTTAAAGCTCCGCTTTATTGATAGCTTTAAATTTTTATCGACATCGTTGGAGAATTTAGGTAATGGTCTTAGCAATGATGAGTTTAGGGAAACCCGTAAATATTTTGTCAATAACAAGGAATTTAACTTAATGCGACAGAAAGGGGTTTTTCCTTATAGTTACGTTGATAATATTGAAAAGATGAATAACCCAAATCTTCCAACGAAAAATCAGTTTTATGACCAATTACGCGGAGAACACATCAGCGACGAATGCTATGATAGAGCAAGAGAAGTATGGCGAGTGTTTAAGTGTAAAAATTTGGGTGAATATTCCGATTTGTATTTAAAATCAGACGTTCTATTGTTATGTGATGTTTTCGAACAGTTTCGCGATACATGCTTAAAAGTTTATAAATTAGATTCTGCGCAATACTACACTTTACCAAGTTTAAGTTTTGACTGTATGTTGCGCATGACTAAGGTAGAGTTAGAGCTTTTGACCGATATAGACAAGGTTCATTTTTTTCAAAAAGGTATTCGCGGTGGTATAAGTCAGTGTACAGAAAGAAAACATATTGCCAATAATTCTCATTTACCAAACTTTGACCCAACTCAACCATCCTCTTATATCACTTACTTAGATGCGACAAATTTGTACGGTCATAGTATGTCCCAAGCATTACCATTTGGCGGTTTTAGATGGTTATCTGAACGCGAAATTTTAGATCTAAATATTATGAATATAGATGATAATAGCCCACAAGGCTACGTTTTGGAAGTGGATGTGCATTATCCAGAAGAATTGCATGATACACATTCAGATCTTCCATTTTTGGTGGAAAACATCGTACCACCAACGGAGACAGCAAAGTTACCAAAATTAATTCCGAATTTAAATGATAAAAAAAAGTATATTGTTCATTACAGAACCCTAAAACAAGCCATTAACAACGGCCTTATGGTAATGCGGACCCACAGAATTTTGAAATTTAATCAATCAACGTGGCTTAAAACATATATTGATTTTAATACTAGTTTACGCAACTCTGCAAAATCAAAATTTGGTAAAGATTTGTTTAAACTAATTATTAATGCGATTTTCGGTAAAACCATGGAAAACGTTGAAAAACGAAAAGATATTAAACTAATAACTCATTGGGACAATGCTAGAGGGAAGGTTGGGGCTAGAGCATTAATTGCTCGACCTAACTTCAATAGTCGATCAATATTTTCAAAAGATTTTGTTGCTATTCACATGGATAAATTAAAAATTATTTACAACAAACCAATATATATTGGGTTTTCCATTTTAGACATTTCAAAAACAGTCATTTATGATTTTTTTTACAATTTTATTAAAAAAAAGTTTGGTAATGATGCTTCTTTACTGTACACCGACACGGATTCGCTAATATTAAAAGTATTTTGTGATGACTTTTATCGCGTGATAGCCGAAAATCCTGAGAGATTCGATACTTCAAATTTTCCTGAAAACAATGAATTTAATATTACAAAAAGTATTTCGGTGCCGGGTAAGATGAAAGATGAATTTCCATGTGACCCGATAATTGGTTTTTATGGTACCGGAGCCAAGGCTTACTATGTGAAGTCTAAGAATGCGGAATTAAAAAAGGCAAAAGGTATAAAAAAATCAGTTATCGAAAAGGAACTTCATCTAGAAGATTATCGAAAAGTTGTGGAACAGGGCGGTTTAATTTTTAGAAAAATGAAAACTTTTCGCAGTGTGTTACATGATGTATACACACAAGTAATAAATAAAATCGCCCTGTCCCACAACGACGATAAACGTTATGTTATTCCGTTAACAACAAAAACTCTACCTTGGGGTCACGCCGACATTGACTTTTATAATTCAGATCCGGAAAGTAATTTAGAAAATTTACTGCGTGTCATTGAGGCATTTAAATAATAAACTGGAAAATTCATACCTTATATAACGTAATATTAAGCAGCTCATTTATTTGTATTATTGGTTCAGATTTTATTTTATATTTACAAATTGTTAATATTTATACAATAACATTTTTACATAATATGTTATATTAAAGAACTAAAAATAAAAAATACATAATAAAACACAACGTTGCAGCAAACAATTTAGTTTTATTTAATATATATACAAAATTAATTGGACAATTTATTATACACTTCTTTCAACACCCATCTTCTTCTCTCCATATCTGATTGTCTTACTGGACGGGGATGTTGGTACATCTGCATACCACAAACAGCACATCGAATTATTTGTATTCTAAGAAAGTCAACATAACTAATACGGCTGTTATGATGCCAATACAAATCGTTTCGTTTACACCTTACACATATAGCGTGAAACCCCTTTTGCGGTTGTTCATACTTGTTTGATGAAAAGTTTGGTTCTTGGTCGATTGGCAGCATAATGTCTACGATGTTTGTAATGAAATGGTAAAGAAATATCTAATAATTCCGTGCTAAATGTCTGCATCTATATACAGAATTTGTAACCTTAAAAATTACTTCGAGGACACATTTCAGCCCTGACAATATAATGTGCATAATACACCTATTCACGTAAACCTTGAAACCAAATATATATATTTTAAAGAAAAGTCTAATATAACACAAGGTTATATCTGAACCTTGAGAACATTGCATTTACAAGGATGTATTATACCCTTGAAAGAGAGACAGAAGAGACTAAAGATATTAATAAAACCAAAATTTGCCGTAAAAACATTGTTTTATTAAATATTATCCCAATAGCATTGTAACCTTTAAAATTACATCGAGGACACATTTTAACCTTGGAAATATATTGTGTAAAATACATTGGTTCACATAAGTCTTGAAAATAAATACATACTTCAAGAAAAATATATTATAACACAAGGACGGATCTGAACCTTGAGAGGGAGTTGTATTGTAAGAGAGAGAGAACAGGGGTGGGGGTGGGTATGTAGTGGGGAGGTGCGCATAAAAGAATATACACCAGTCCTATTTCTTCAGTATAAATTTTCAAGTCGTTCGAGTAGTTTGTGTTAAGTCAGTTTATTAAAATGAGTTTACCGAGTTTAGATGTGAGCGATATGTTTGGGAAGAATACCCAAGAAGAGTTAAATAGAGAATGTGAAGATGTGTGGGCTGATGAGGACCTAGACCGGCTAGCGTCCGAAGCAATTGACAAGCTATTGGAGGGCGGGTTTAAACAGCAAGAACCCAAAGTAAATATTGTAAGCGATATAGTGGTAAAGGAAGCGAAGGTTCCCAGCAAACTCCATACGTTGCTTACGTTGCCATCGGGGATGTAACAAAGGAGGCCAAGACGTTTTATGCGAGTAAGCGAACTAGGCAAGAGATGGTGGAGCCACAGCCAACAACATCGTCTGGCAGCAGCTGCAAGAGGAAGAAATTTACATTTCGAAAACCAGCGAAATGCGCAGTGTTGCCAGACTGGCTAGAAAAGAAAAAAAACAGTCAAATAAAACCAATAGTTGCGGAACCTTCAATTCCTAAACGACTACCATCGCCGGCATCCATGGAGCGTCCGCTGTCTCCAATTATCTGCAAGTCAGGTAGACGAGCGGGTAAGGGCCGGTCGAAAAAAATATTTGAGGATGTAACGCCAGTATCATCACCCGCAGCATCGCCATCGCAGCCGCCATCAAATACACCGGAGTGGTTGATGGCCTACAGCCAGGAGCAGGAGCGGGAGGCCATAAAAACAATTGTTAATGTGCGGAATATGTGGAAGGACAAGATAGTGTGCGGTGAAAAAGAAGTGGTGGACATTGAAACTAAAATAAGACAGTTACAGGAACAGTTAGGTTTAGTTAAAAAGAATATTAGCAAGTATAAAAATAAATTAGATTTGTATAATAGTAATGTTTAGTAGGTCTCCTTTCGTTCGTCAGATCCCAGCTCTACTGATGAGCCATTATAAAAAAAAAAAAAAAAAAAAAAAAAAAAAAAAAAAAACGTGTATATCGACCCTTCCCAATCATGTCCACACCATTTCCCCACTCTCAGACTGCATAGATACGAGATTTATCAACTTTTTACTTCATTTTTTGATCATAAACTTTTTTATTTTTTAACCGATTTTATTTCTTTTTTCACTAAAATGTTCTTCAGAAAATTCTAACAAGTTTTGACTCCAATGTTTTTTTTGTCAGACGTATAATAAGGGAGCTATGAATTTTTAAAGTTGCCAATTACGTTAAACATCTAACTTTGTCATTTGCCGTTTTTCAGTTTTTCACATTTTTAACTTTTGAAAAATGCTATCCCATGTAATTTGATGTGCAAATCAACTTTCCTTTATAACTTTTTTCGATATTTCCATTACTTTAGCAATAATTTAATTTAATCATAAACTTTTTTATTTTTTAACCGATTTTATTTCTTTTTTCACTAAAATGTTCTTCAGAAAATTCTAACAAGTTTTGACTCCAATGTTTTTTTTGTCAGACGTATAATAAGGGAGCTATGAATTTT
This sequence comes from Polydrusus cervinus, assembly GCA_935413205.1. Taxonomy (NCBI): domain Eukaryota; kingdom Metazoa; phylum Arthropoda; class Insecta; order Coleoptera; family Curculionidae; genus Polydrusus; species Polydrusus cervinus. The sequence goes on from OW284514.1 coordinate 3,649,949, forward strand.
TAAAGTTGCCAATTACGTTAAACACCTAAGTTTGTCATTTGCCGTTTTTCAGTTTTTCACATTTTTAACTTTTGAAAAATGCTATCCCATGTAATTTGATGTGCAAATCAACTTTCCTTTATAACTTTTTTCGATATTTCCATTATTTTAGCAATAATTTAATTTAATCATAAACTTTTTTATTTTTTTACCGATTTTATTTCTTTTTTCACTAAAATGTTCTTCAGAAAATTCTAACAAGTTTTGACTCCAATGTTTTTTTTGTCAGACGTATAATAAGGGAGCTATGAATTTTTAAAGTTGCCAATTACGTTAAACATCTAACTTTGTCATTTGCCGTTTTTCAGTTTTTCACATTTTTAACTTTTGAAAAATGCTATCCCATGTAATTTGATGTGCAAATCAACTTTCCTTTATAACTTTTTTCGATATTTCCATTACTTTAGCAATAATTTAATTTAATCATAAACTTTTTTATTTTTTAACCGATTTTATTTCTTTTTTCACTAAAATGTTCTTCAGAAAATTCTAACAAGTTTTGACTCCAATGTTTTTTTTGTCAGACGTATAATAAGGGAGCTATGAATTTTTAAAGTTGCCAATTACGTTAAACATCTAACTTTGTCATTTGCCGTTTTTCAGTTTTTCACATTTTTAACTTTTGAAAAATGCTATCCCATGTAATTTGATGTGCAAATCAACTTTCCTTTATAACTTTTTTCGATATTTCCATTACTTTAGCAATAATTTACGATTTTATTACTCTTTTCTTTTAAATAAATTTTACAAATTTTATGTCGGGAATGAATTGTTGATTTTCATACGAATCTTTTATGTTCTATAAAATTTTTTTGTAAAGTTACTAATATTGCTTAAAATTTATTATTTTAATTTCATTTTTGTCTGAATCGGGTTAGAAATAGATTTAAAAATTATCGAATTCTGGCATACGGTTTTGCATACAAAATTGTTGGATTTTAAGTAGAGTGAAAACCATTTAACCACTTAGTGACCCTGTCCTGTTTGACCTTTGGTTGGTAGCGTTCGTCATCGTTAGAAAATGTTTATCAAAACTTGTAAATTATATATTTAGCTAAACTACAATGAATTCTTTTTGTGCCCCCGAGGGGGCGGTCAGGGTTCGTAGCGGTCGTCATCGTTAGTGAGCGAGGGGAGAATGCCTTACGGAGTTGTTGAATCCGCAGGCCCCTCGCTCACGTCGTCCTCATAGTCCCACCATGAGCTTGAGTCAGCGGGACCGCTGAAATCGTCAGCGGCGTTGCCAACTTCCCAATCAGTCGAGGAATCTGGCTCGACCGGTGAATCGTCATCCGCTTCGGCAGCAGCTGGCTCATTAGGTTCAAATTCCACCCAGTCACCATCAGCTTGGTTTAGCTGATCCCATAGCCCCGGACTCATGGGTCGGAAACGCTCTGTTTCGTCGCTATAGACGGATAAACCTCGGGATGGTGGTCTTTCATCAGCCATGGTGAGTATAAAGAAATATTTTTATTGTGTTATTAAGTTCCTACATTTAGGTGGAACGTCGGCTGGTTATTACACCTAACGCCATCTATTAAAACTTTTTTCTGTGTGTAAACTTTTATTTCACAAAATATCTTTCGTATTAAAATCGATTTATTTAATAGTACCCTCAGCGCCATCTATTGATAAAAATATATAATAAATAAATCGATTTTAATACCCCAAAAAATATTTTGTGAAATAAAAGTTTACACACAAAAAGTTTTAATAGATGGCGTTAGGTGTAATAACCAGCCGACGTTCCACCTTAATGTAGGAACTTAATAACACAATAAAAATATTTCTTCACTCTCTTCGATATGTCGTCCTACCGTTGCAACAAGTGTCGCTTGATGACGAACTCTAGCAGAGACGAGAAAATAGCGAAGTATTGGGAGGATTGGGGCGTCAAAAACGCAAAAAAGCCGGTACTTGCAGTACCACCGACTCCCAGGCCGCCACCAGAACCTGAGCCGGTGGTGGTAATGACTGAACCGATAGAGGTGGTGGAGGAACCACCGTGGCAGCTTGGCCCTGAGGAGAGAGATGCTCTCCTCAGAGAAATGGAAGAGCGTCGGGAACAACGACGGCAACGACGCCCGGCGCCGCATAGGCGTCCTGCGCCGCGATCGGTCCAGGTGGCGAGAGGACACCAACCACTCTAGGTTTCCCCTTTCCATTACCAAAAATCAGCCCTTTTCAGGGCTACAAAATACTTTCATTGTAGTTAGATGGTCACCAAGTATGTGACAATATATTTTCTTCAAGAATACATTTCTTGTTTGAAAATTATGTCACTCGGGATGTATTAGCAAAGAATGTATGATTTTTGTAATTCTAAATGAGCGTTTTGATCATATCATGTTTTTTCTTACGGCTAGGTAAAGACCACATATTTTTACTATGTTCTCTCTTGCCAAAGGAAAGGGAATGGGGTTTGGTAAAATAAAAGATGGTCAAAAAGAATTTTTTACATTCACCGCGACAGCTTATTATGTATTTACCAGAGTAACATAATTCTTCTTAGCCAAGAAAGGTTTTCTTAACCAAGAACAACTATGTCACTCTGTGACATACAACTAATCTACATAAAAGTCTTTTGTGGTCCTAAGTAGGACCGGGGGTGGCAGTTGTCCTACAATGGACCAGGGAATGTCTGGGTTCGTAGCGGTCGGTAGGGAAGGCCGATATATTGTATTATCTGCAATATAATTTACTGAATTCTATTGCAGATAATGCAAGAGTCTTGGTGAAAGACTGTAAAAAGTCTTTCGCGACACAAAACACAGCGTGAATGACTTCGCGCGTTGCGTATCATCGCAGTCGTAAGATGACTTTGAATGAAATCTACGTTAATCAAACCACCAAAGCTCGTTATGTGGCAATGCATACATAATGAGACGTGCTCGCCCCATTTCACATATGACTGCACAATGCAGAACCGCGGCCTTAACCTACGTCGCCGGCGTACCCTTCTTTGTTGGACCCGTGAAGCAGGCATGTCATCGTCAGAGCTGTTCGTCGAATATCCCTGATCTGAATTAGACGACATCGTAAAGTAGAATGAATTTTTCACCCATTATCCCCTGCTTAAATACAAGTTTTCGACCTTCACCACCACCACAAACACTACAAATTCTCTCTCTCGAATCCTTGCAACCGTTGACCCTGAGCGTTGTAGCCTTGAAAATACTTTCTATGCATAGTAACATGAATAAAACACAGAGTATCTAGTTTACCAGTTTATTTTTACTATTACATAAATAATAATTAATACATTGACTTATTGCTAACAGAGCCATTTAGTATATTGTAGCTAAAATATGCATCGTGAATAACTAATGCATACACTTTAGTGTCTTTTGGAAATTTGCTTTTGCGTGTTTCAAACTCCAACTTCACGTCCACAGTAGATGATTTCAACGCCTCTGCCTGATGATTACAATCTATGATGAATACAGGATTTTTGATATATTCGGAAAAACTCATCATCGGGTCATTAAGTTCTCGTTGATAGTAGCTCATTTGGAAATTTTCGTAACTGTAATATGCTGGCGCATATAGTTTTTTCGTAAAATCCAAATTCCATCTTTCATAAGGAAATACTGTCGAGTTAAGGTAGAGTCGAATGTCACTGATATCGGCTGTAGTAAATTCAGTGGCATTCTTTTCTCTATTGTCAGAAAAAGTGCTTGTCTGGAATCCAATAATCAAATATCTCGGCCTTTCCAAGCTCGCACTTGTTCTTAAGGCCCACACGTCGGATGATGTTTGTCGCAAAGCAGGTAATTCGTAAAGATCCCATTTGCGATATGCCATTGGAATGTTTACATTACTTCCACCTTTATTGATACGGGACAATATTTTCAATTTTTGTCGGTCATCTGGAATAATATGACGGATTTTCCACTCAATCTTTTCAATAGTAATATCAGCATCAACTTCACCAATGTAGCAGTTGGAAAAAGTGCGGGCGATAATTAAAATCAACTCTTGCTTAATATTAAATATGCCCTTCGAATAATCTTCAGCAAATCCCATCAGATATTTTAGAGGTAGCTTTCCAGAGAACACTTTACTTGTAGAATCAAATATACCTTGGTTTTTTTCATCCAAACCCCATCCACAGGCCATAAGACTTTTTTGTTGGGTTGCACCCAATGATGCCATAGTTTTCAACGTTGAAGTAATTCCAGGTTTTCGAACAACAGCAACTTGTTCCCCAGCCATTTCATAACGTATTTCGTCGAAGAGGAAAGCGATTGCATTATTTGATAAGTAACAGTGTTTAGTAACATCACTAGATTTGAAAGTTCCTTCAATGTATATGTAACTGTCTGATATATCCAAAATAATGTCTTGAAAGTGTACTGGAATGCGAATTTCATCAGAGTTGCTAAACGTCGGAGAACCATACGGCTTATATGTGTGCTCTTGTAAGCTGACAATGGAATTATCAAAAATGGGTTCGGTAAAAACCTCAATTTTGTCACTGGTACTGGCCATATTTTAATTTCGTACTCTTAAACCAATGGATTGTAGAAATTTACGGTCTTTTGCAGAGAGCTGCTTACGAGCTAAACGTCTTTTCAATCTAACGTCTGGATTGTGAATGATCTTGGTCTGTGTAATATGTTTTCTTTTATGTTGTGCAGTTGAAGCTTGAGTGTTGGACAGCATATTCAGTGGACGATTGAAGCAAAAACCCATATTTATAATATTTTTTTCAATTCCACTTTAACTATAATTTTTTCACCTTGAAAATTTATCAGATCACCGTTATCATCCAAGATGCGTAGAGTAATGTTGTCTATTGACTGACGTCCCTCGGGCATTATCGGCATATAAATAATATTTTGAGGTTCTTTTGAAATTTTGTAACCTGGCTCGACATCAACATCGAATTCGAATAATGTGTGGCTTTGTCTTGAGTTCAAATATGCTCCTGAAGTTATGTTACAATCCACCCTTATAATACGCACTTTCATTATGTCCACATTACTAGTTGATTTATGTAGTTTTCCACTTTTTAACACAACCGGTCCAAAGCCTAATAATCCACCAATAGTGTTTTTTCCTCTGAAATCAATGTTGAGCGACGACTTGAGTTCACATTTTAATGTATTATTGTTGGCCTCCAATGAAAATAATATATCACATTTGTCTTGTTTGCAGGATTGCTTTAAACTTGTGTGCATCGCTTTGGAAATTTCATTAATTTCGTAAGCTCCTGGTGGAATCCATAATTGTATTGGTTTTTGACCATCATTTTTCATGTATGCAAACAAATTGTTACTTTCATCAACGTTAAAAATTGAATTATAAGTGTAAAATCCCAACAATGCAAGACCATACTTATGCGTTGAATTCAATTCGATGGGTGGATAAAAATCCGCACTTATAACACTTCTGTGTCCTGTTAGCGTGAATGTGTAAGACATGACTGCTATCGAAGCATAGTATGCGGGCTTATTTATTGTTGTTTACAGCAATTAATTGGGTTTAGACTATGCATCAATCCATCTTTAGCTGTTTCATATGTTATTTTTACATCCTTGATTTTACAATAACAACAAAATAACTTTTTTGGTGCTGGTCCATCTCCTTCATCCACATCTGATTTATTTTCGTTGTTATAATGTTCGTTACAGTATTGATATTTTAACAATTCTTTGTCACTTTTCATATGTTCAGGTAGCTTATTCCAAACGAGTGCGATTTCATCTGAGGCTAACGCAATCATCACTTCCTTTGGCATATTTTCTAACTGTCTTGCTGACATGTTTCTCAGCCCACCTACTTGACTATATGCTTTAAGCGACAATAGCATTTTTGTGTAGTTATCACGATCCACTTTTGGTGTCACACACGCTGCTGCCATTATATTTTTTTTTTTTAATTTTGAGAGAGAAACTTCAAACACAAATGTCCACACCAGACTGTACCGAATTCTTGTTGGCGGTCATATGTATAGTAGATTTTCCTTGATGCTTCGGATCCCCGTTGTAGATAGCGCACCAATTCGGTAGGTGGTGGTAAATCACCAAAGCTATCAAAATATTTTACATTTATATTTTTTTTTCTATATGCTACCCAATGCGTCCCGCCTCCCAATATACTATCCAAATTAATAATTGCAGCTTCATAACGTTTGGGTCCTCGCACTGGCAGTGAATCTCTCATATAAACCCCTCTAAAATGTGGTATTTTCATCTTTGCAGCAAACTTTTCTATATCAATATTGGATAGTGGTCTTCGAGGCAGGGATTCAATTAGTTTTTTGATTTTCCATTGCTATTGCTTAGAAATAATCCCATACCTGTACGATATGGCTTAAGAAACAAACCATTTCCTTTTGAACACAAACGCAAGGTAGCACCGGTTTTTTCTGTGCCTGCATTTTTTACTGTCTTTAAAGCACGCACAATACCAGCTGCTCCACCAGCTAAGGAACCCAAAGCTGATAGCCCTGCAAATATCGGTATTAGAGGTAATATCCCACCAGTTTTGGGGATTGGTATAATTCTAGGGGTGCGAATTTTTCGTTTACCACCAGCTGCTTTTAAGGATTTACGTGCAGCTGTAATAGCTATTTTTGATGTTTTCATAAGATTTTTTTCAAGGCTCTTCTTTTCTCCAGATTTCATTAATTGCGATCGAATTGGTTGTCTAATAGCTGATCCAAATGCTTTCTTGGGTTTTTGTTGATGACGACGACGACGACGCTTATTGCCCCTCTTTTTTCCTTTGGAAACCTTTGAACGGCGTTTATTTTGTTTAGTCGATGGCACTCCCATACCAAAACGTTGTTTTGCTTTCATGACGTTAGTTACTAACCAAGCTGCAGCCTTTTCCCGTAAACTAGCCTCCTTAGATTTTACTCTTTTCCAAGCACTTTGTTCGAGTTCGTAATCGGCTTGGTGTCGTGCACTTAAATCCTCACTGTTATGCAAATATGCTAAATCGTGTTTTTTGCAAGCAGCATCTAATGGATTAATTCCCTGATCACCACGTTGAACACGTTTTATTACTTTGGTCCCAGGTCCACAATACTGATAACCGGGTATATGTAACTCAATTGGTAACCTATTAATTGCTGAATTAACAATACCAGCTCCAGTCTTACTTGATAACCGATAGCGACCACTTCGCTTGACTGATGACATCTAAATGATTGCATACGTGAAAATCACTATAAAATATAGTTAAAATGAGAATTGTGAAGCTTAAGCAAAAACTACCAGTTGATAATCTTGATGTCAAGGTTGGGTCAGGACACGATCAGAAATGTTTAAGAAGACATGGACCGCTGCTTCCATCATCTATACGTGGGTTGCTAATTGGACCGTCGAATTGTGGAAAAACCAATGTTATGATATCGCTGTTAACACACCCGTTGGGATTGCGTTTTGAAAATGTGTATATTTTCTCAAAGTCGCTGTATCAACCCAAATATGAGTATTTGAGAAAAATCCTATCACCAATTAAAGGTCTTGGCTACTACACTTTCAGCGATGGAAATAATATAGTGCAACCGTCAGATGCAAAGCCAAACTCTGTATTTATTTTTGATGATGTCATGTGTGAAAAACAGGATGTTATAAGATCATATTTTAGTATGGGACGACACAAAAATGTGGATGCTTTTTACTTAGCCCAAACATATTCACGTGTTCCAAAACAACTTGTACGTGATAATGCAAACTTCATTATAATGTTTAAACAGGACGAGCTGAATATGCGACACATATTTTCTGATCATGTTTCACCTGATCTAACGTTTCCGCAATTTCAAGACATGTGTTCTAAATGTTGGGACAATAAGTATGGTTTTTTAGTTATCGATAAAGATAGTGATGTTAATTCGGGAAGATATCGCAAGGGATTTGATAGCTATATATATTTATAGAAATAGCAATAAACCCTCATTCCATCATTGTCCGTTAATTTGAAGACACCATGAGTGAAGAAATCGATTTAAAACGTAAACTGGTTGAAACAACCAATGCTGTAAAGAAAAAATTTAAGCAAATCAAAGCAGCTAAATCTCAATATCATGTCGATTTAGAAAAGTTTTATGAACCGATTACTAAACCGTTGACATCAATATCAAATGCAGTGAAGCAGAAACAACAACAACAACCACAAAAACAATCACTAAAACAACAGCAACCGCATCCGCAGCAGCAGCGGCAGCAGCAGCAGCAGCAGCAGCAGCAGCAGAAACAGTCACCACAGCCAACATTAACCCAAAAATCAATTTCTACAAGTAAACCTGGAAGTCGTTACGGTTTAAACACAACAATGGATAATGCAGATATATCAATTAATCCAAATACAGAAATATTTGATGAATTACTCATGGCGCCAGTTGAAACATCTACCCCAAAACATAAATTGTATGAGTCGTCAGTATTTGCAACACCATCTCCATCAAGGCAATCCACACCAACATCTAATGAAACTAGTTCTATTGAGAGGACATCTTTTAAAAGTATTCGCACCTATCTAACAGGGTTACAAAGGCATCCATCCTATTATGACAACATTTACGGTGTTCATTATGACTCAAAAACAAAAACAAATAAAGACAAAACATATATCGGAAATGTCGAAGTACGTTTCTCCAATGGGAACATTAGTTTATATAAAAAGGAGAGAAATATTGCTATATTTAATGGAACAAAAGAGCTTTATGATTTGATTTTCCTAAAATCACCACCACTACTGGGCCATGAAGACGATTTGAATAAAGACACTCTGCAAACATACAAAGATATTTTGGATATGACAAATGCAGCATACAATCATTACGACAAAAGTAATGGTTTACGGGAAACTCGATGGCCAAAATATAGACAAATTATAAAACCGCTAATGCAGGGAACTAAACTTGGTGCTGGAGTGCGACAAAAGAAAAAATCTAAAATTTACTTGCCAGTAAATAAGATATTATCTTCAAAGTCATCTCAATATGTCTATTGGAATAAACCCAGTGAGTTGGTGGATCGATTACGATTATTGTGGAGTTCAAAAGTAGCAGGACATACTGGGCATGATAATGAAATTATGTCAATTATTGAGGAGCTTCGAGAGGAAGGAATTATATATTAAGTAATTGCAATCAGTTATATTGATCAGTGATGAATGAGACATACTATACTATGGATCCTAGCCCCGAAAAGCTTAAAATTGTAAATGAACTACATCGAAATGCAAGAAAAAACTTCGCCAGAAGACACACCATAATAAAAGGGTATAAGGATTTGTGGCAAATTGATTTGGCAGAAATGCAACAATATGCTAATGAAAACGACGGTTATCGTTATATTGTCGTCTGCATAAATTGTTATTCAAAATTTGTGTACACGAGAGCTGTTGAAAATAAGACCGGTGTTGAAGTTACTAATGCAATGAAAAGCATTATTGAAGAGGCTTCATTTACTCCAACTAATTTACAAAGCGATCAAGGAAAAGAGTTTTACAATAGCAACTTTCAAGCTCTTATGAGAAAATATAACATAAACCATTATTCTACCTATAGCACGAAGAAAGCAGCCATTGTAGAACGTGTTATACGAACTTTAAAAAACAAGTTATATAAGCAATTTTCAGCAAGAGGATCGTACAGATGGTTACAAATTTTACCATCTATAACGAAAGCCTATAACAACGCCAAACATCGTACGATTGGAATGAAACCGAAAGATGTGAAAGAAAATACACAAATTAATGCATACAATTATTTGAAAATTGTTCCGAAGAAAAGAAAATATCGTTTGGGTGATATTGTTCGCATTAGCAAGTATAAGAGCATATTTGATAAAGGATATACCCCCTCATGGTCAACTGAACTATTTAAAATATCCAAAGTTAATGTAACTAACCCACCAACATACCTATTGAAGTCGTTAGAAGAAGGTCAACCGATTAAAGGGTGTTTTTACGAACCAGAATTGCAAAAAACAAATAGTCCAGGTGTTTATTTAGTGGAAAAAATTCTAAGAAAACGTAAGAAAAATCACACTGATCAATTGTTTGTAAAATGGTTAGGATTTTCAAACCAGGCTAACTCTTGGATAGATAAGTCTGATATTGTATAAAAAAATATTTAAATATATTGTGTAACACTAGTAAAAAATAAACATATAATTTGCAAAATTGTATTTTATTTTACATGTACTATAGAAATAAAATATATCAGGAACGATTTGTAACTGATAATATTTAAAATAAAAAACAGATATAAAAGTAATATATTTTTTATTATATAATAATATTTTTACAAGAAGAACAAAAAAGAAAAATATTAATAAGTTAACCTAGGGGTTATAACCAAATTGGCGAAGCTCATCCTTGGATAAACATATACTGCGGATACGTTGTTCCTCCTCCTCATCATCAGTGTGATCACTATCACTATCCCAAAATTCCTCGTCTGATGTGTCGAGCGGAGCATCGCAAAATTCGTCAGTTGATGGCTCGAGTGAAGCATTCGGTATTGCAGGTGTTGATGGTGAATGATCTTGTTGCTGGTGTTGTTGTTGTTCTTGCCGCTCTTGTTCTGGTCTTGCTGGAGATTGTTCTTCCTGCTGTTTCGGAGGAAACTCCTTTTCACACCAATCACAAAAACCCCTTTTTCCTCCGATAATTTCGAAATGTTCACAGTTGACACACATTTGACGTCCATTTACAGAAAATGGATAGACCAGCGTTGTTTGTGATTTAGAAGTCATTTTTGAGCAAAATTTATTAAACTCGATGTATGAATGGTAGAAGTAAACTGAGTTATCGGATTTTGGGTTCTAGTTTTTATACAATACAGATGTCCCTCACTTATGACCTTTCTTTTTTGAGTGATCTTTATCTAATACCAAGTGGATGGGCATCTTTGTCAGACTCTTCTCAAGGTTATCAACTCGATGTTCAAGAGCTGCCAGAAGCTTATTATTTTTTTCTTCAAAATCTTCTTGCTTTCTATCAAAGAGCCCAAAGAAATCTTTATTGATTATATCAAAAAGCTGTTTTCGTGATTTGTACAGTTCTTCAAAAACATATAGTCGAGTTGCTGCATCATTATCTTTAGTTGGTTGAGCAACATTTGATAAACATTTTCCTTCGATATCATATTGTCCGTCAGAGGTTAGTTTAAAACCATTACCTGGTGTACCGCGGAGTAGTTGAACTTTTTCATTCACTCTTTGACGACCAAATTTGTCGATTGTGTTGTTAACACGACCCATTTTTATTTTCAACTAAGTTATTTTTCTTATGATATTCGCTTATATATGTTGAGAAAAAACAAACAATAATTTTGCTACATACAATTTATTTACAATTTTATATTTTTAAACATTACAATAAATTGGTTAAAAACATTTGGGGCACCAATCATTGATTACTGTTACATTACTACCACCGCCACCACAACACGCATACGAGAAAATGTATTCTTTGTCTTTTTCATCTTCTTCGTCTTCTTTAGTTTCTTCTTCTTCTTTTCTTCCTCCAAAACTAGAATCCTCATCCTCGTCGTCGTCGTCGTCGTCATCGTCGTCGGTGTCGTCATCGGCGATTAAACCATAATTTAGCAATATTTCTTTGGAAATATGTGGTATTTTGATAAAGAACTCTTCCAGTCGTTCAAGGTACATACCGGAACAAATTTCATCTAAACCAATGGACCCATATAGGAATTGTTCGCAAAGATGAGCTCCAACTCGAAAACGAATTGCATCCATCATGTTTTTCTTGTACTCCGTTAAACTCAAACCCAAACCGGGTTTGTCATGTGTTGAGTCATCTAGAGCATCTTGAGCCATTTTTCGTAATTTCAACGATAGTTCAGTAAAATATGCATCTTGGGCAACTCTGACCGTATCTTTATCGTCACACATCTTAAATAGATAATATTTTAAGCGATTGTGGAGGTGCTTCAAGTGTACAACTATTTTTTTACATATTCAAGCAATAAGTACTAAACTAATATGATAAACAATATAAAAAATTAAAAAAGAAAAAAGTTTATTCCAAAGACCCAAAATTAATTAATGCTCGTGCATTACCCCCAGAAGTAACATTTGAACTTAGCCCCAAATATGTTAAAGTATATTTATTATCAGACATATTTATGCCCTCTATAATATCCTCGGTAAAAGTTTCAGCTACACGTTTTGGTAAAAATGTTTGAAATATCACATTGTTTAGCGAATCAAATAGTGTGACAACAATACTTTTACCAAAGCGTGTTGTCGCTGGAATCATTTTTTTAATGGTGTAAACTTTTCCCACATCCAAAGTTGAAAGTCTTTTACGTTCAGGAAACTCCATTTCTTTGTTTATCATATTATTAATTTCACTCAAGGTCTGCTGTGAAATGCTCATTATTGAAATATGTAATAAAATAATTTAAAATACCTTTAATAGACACTGTTGGAATACACACCACAAACGAAATATTACTATTCACCACTTTTTAAGGTAACAGTTTATGGGCTGCTATGCTTGTGTGACTATGAATATCTTGCTAACTGAACCATCTTTTATTGGAGTTTTCAAGGTCGATGAAATAAAAAAATTAATGGCAGGGGGAGTAACCACTTCATGGGAAAAACATACCATCATGGTCAAGGTCATAAATAAACACCTGCAAACGTACATGGTCAAGGTCATCAATATAACCAGTGACCTCGAATATGGTCAAGGTCATAAATAAACACCTGCAAACGTACATGGTCAAGGTCATATGACATCACACAAAAAAACACCTGCACCCATTCAAGGTCAAGGTCAAATAAACACCTGCCCACCTTCGCGGTCAAGGTCAATGGAAGGAGTGGGGGGAGAAGGTCATTTCCCATTTCTACACTACTAATATCCTTTCACAAATCAAAGGCTTTTTTAATAATTCCTTGTGGTCGTAGGAAAAATAGTGTACATTACTCGTGTGAAAGTGATTATTCTAAGACTCGGAGAATTTCCGCACTCGGCTGACGCCTCGTGCTAAATATCTCCTCGTTTGAAAAGTATCACTTTTATCCCTTGTATGTAATATCCTATTCCAAACCCTCATAAATATACCACCTTTCATTGAAGAAAAAAGAAACTCAATAATTTGGGTACATTTTTTTGAAATTCGGGGAAAGAAAAAAAAGCTGTTTTATACGGCAAATATTAGCGATGTCTCTATTTCTTAAAAAGTAACAGCCATTTAATGTGTTCTCTTTTCCGTTATAGGTCGCCTTTAAGAAGTAGTTTAAAAAAACCTAAACCTAAAGAAGGTTTAGGTATACAAAATCCAGGTTTCAGTGGGACATCGCCGACTCTAAACAGAAACGGGAGTACAAAAAAAGTGAGAATACAGACTCACAGTACAGAAGTGTAAAAATTTGTGTGAGGAGTGTATATGTGCTTCATGTGTGTGTTCTATCTATGATTTAATTAATTTAAAATAATTGCGAACAGTTTTTAGTTTTAATGTTTAGTAGCTTTTGTGTATTTTTGCGGCTAAATTTTTGATGTGTTTATCTAGAAATTTTGTTGGGTATTCAGGTTACTGCAACTTTTTTACAACCTTTCTACTTTTAGGAATACATTTAGTAAAAGCGAATTTCAATTTCTATGCAAGTTATTTAATAATTTAATAGACAGGTCATCATCATGCTCAGAGGCGGATTATAGTACAAGCCGAACAAGCCTAGGCTTGTAGCGTTAAATCTGAAAGGGGCGCCACATTTTCCAGCGCCAAGACTCCAAGAGAGACTAAGATAACCAAACAAGATATGAAACTAAGCGATTTCAACCGTGGTTAGAAAAAAACGGCGTTTGATTAACCAGTTAATTTTTAGCTAACACCACACGCCACGTATATTATTCTATCATAATTATTGTAGCTTGTTTTCCCAGACTAATACGCTTCGCATCGCGACATAGGCATCTCTTTGGCAGCGGGCGGCGCAGTGACTACGCTAGGGGGGCCAGAGGTGGTCCGGGCCACTCCAAAAGTTTTTTCGGACCCCCTAAAATAAATTTAATCTTAAGAAGCTCTTGAAAAAGTTATTCACTTACTTTATGTTACCAATACATAATATAGGTAGTTGTAATATACAAGGTCAATTCTTGTGCTTTATTAACGAGCTTATTTTGCCCCCCCCCCCTCCAAAATTCCTTGCCCCTTCCTGGCCACCCCTGTAGCAAAAAGCTGGAGTCCACTTACTTATTGTTAATTTAAAAATCTTTTGCACTTTTGCCTTTTAATTTGAACTGTGAAAAAAATAGAAGGGCAGTGGCGGATTTAGGGGGGGGGGGGCCTCTATAGCTCTAACGAAACTATATAATATTAATAGTTCTATAAAAAAAAATCTATTTTTTTGTTTTTTTTAACATTTATTATTTGTGTGTATAAGTGCCTTTGGCAACATCACTTCTCTACCAAGCAGGTGTGCAACCTTTCAAATTTTGAATAACCCCCCCTCCCCCCCAAATCCCTACTGAAAGTTGACACAATAATTTTTTTGGTGATAGCGGTCAAAACTCACTTTAAGTCTGGCATATTGCCGCAGATTAAGCTTTACGGTTATTTAAACCCAAAAAAGGGTGTGGCACCCAAAAAAATTTCCCCTACGGCGCAATTCCCTTTCGCCCCCCCCCCCCCCCCTTCCCCCCTCTAGAACAAATCCTAAATCCGCCACTGTAGAAGAGGGACCCAATATCCCAGGGCTTTGGGCGCTTCCAAGTGTTAATACGCCTCTGATCATGCTGTCAAGATATTTTCATTTTTTAACACTTTTCTAAAATTTACTAGTATTTAGGTTATCAGAGTACGTTATCGAAAATTATTTTGAAATATACAGGGTAGTATAAGAAAACGCTGATGAATATAAAGTAATATGCTCTGAAAATTAGGTATACAATTTCTAAAAATAAGTTGCCATTTTATTTTTTTACTAGGTTTTTAACGAGCGAATTATTACGATTATCGATATTACAGAAAATATTATTTATAATAAAGTAGAGCGTTTAGCGTCCGTATAAGTAAATAGAAAGAAAGTTTTTTTGCGGTAGACGGACTTTAACGCAAAAAATAGATGCACCACTTTGTTCGCCAGCCGCTAAAAAACTTTCTTTCTATTATTTATAATACCTCATTAACAGTATTTATAACTAATTACAGTTAATGACTCATCGCTTTCCTATCGAGAGCAGCGGGTTGTACAAAGTCAGAGAAAAAAAATTCCTGAAAATAAATATTTTTGGCATACCTACTAGAATTTTAAAAATACACTGGAACTGTAGGATTATTTAGGTCCTTAATCGTAACAGTAATCGTATTAAAATACGAATATAACGTGTAAAGTGCCTTTATAGTAAATTAAAAAAATTAATATTTTATAATAAATGCAGGTACAACAATAATATCAACTATAAAAATTATATATAATTACAAGGAAGGAAAATGATAGCATAACAAAATAAGCATTACAGTATGTAAATATGCAGTGTCTTTTGACATAATACGAATAAATGCTAATTTTAAAATAAATTATTAGTCAACATGACAATATCAAATAACGCAATCGTTCATGGCTTCGTAAGAAAAATTTTATTTGATAAGTCGATCTGTATATTTGTAAAATATTGTGCTTTGTAGCCAGTTATTGCCAACCTATAAAACACGATATCTGAATTTTCAGACGCTAATATCTCGACATGTACTAACTTCTGAAAGTTAAATTTCGGTTCGCTAGAAAGAAGGATATTTGCCTCTGACTATTTAACAGGTTCTTACCAAATTTCCTCATAAAAATTCGTGTTTGAAATATCGTTTAGTGGGATTTTGGTGGCTGGCATAAACTGGCTAGGATTTCTATATACAATTTTGAGGTTGTTTCTAAAGTCTTGGTGTTAGAAAAACTGCTTGTCTAAATTTTAACCTTTTCTAGTCTACAATGAAATTTTTTTTTTTTTTATTTTTATTATTGTTATAAATTCCTGTAAAAGTGTAAAACTCAAAGTTATATTTTACTTCTGTTAAATTTTGTATAGTTACTGTAAAGTTTTAAGTGTTAAGGTAAACTGAAGTGTTTTTCAAAAACCACATAGATTTTATCTACCTAGTTTTAGTTTTGTACAAAATACTTACATTTCCTAACATTCCTTATTATAATCCGTCCATATTTGTAAACATTCAAGTGCATTTTAATGATTTGTTCGTTTGGATAGTACAAATTAACACTACATTTTTTACAGTCGCATACATCTCGGAAAAAAAATAACAATGCAAACGAAATAATTTTATACTTCAATTTTACATTCCAAGCGAAGAAACCTTATATTTTAGTATTATTAAGTGTTATCCCCATGGAAGAATTAAAGGAGCGGAAATGACACTACGTTTTCCATAGGCGTAGTTAGACGGTCAACATTGGGGGTGCTGAAGTCCTAAAAAAGTAAAAGGGAACTATTACGTTCAAAACTAACTGCATGCATGTATATCTAGTATAACGTATAACCTACCGACAAATCCACATTGCATTAAACAAAATCAGTATTTGTTAATTGAAATACCTAAAATTAGCCTATATATTGTAAATGTAAATTTTTTTGGGGGGTGCTAATTTAGATTTCGGGGGTGCTTAGCACCCCCAAGTACCCCCCTAACTACGCCTATGACGTTTTCACTACGCAATAATTGAATATAAGCTTGTTTATAGCAACATATTGTTTACAAACATCGGGTGTTTTGTGCATAAAGAAATTTTCGGGTTATGTCGGCGAACAAAATATGTGTACAACAATTTTTTGACCTTGCATGAGGTCACCTATAAAATATAGCGAGCTAATGCACTGGCTTAACTTAGCATATATAGAGAGTTTGATAATAAATAATGTTGCCAATGCTTTTCAAATAAAAATACATATACAGGATCCTCGGGTATCCTAGAGAAACACTCAGGTAATTAGGTACGTGTTACTGACCTGAAAACAAACACTTGTCTTATTACTTTTTCTTCAGAACTCCTCCAGTGACGGCATGGTCAAGCCATTATACCAAAAAATCAAATCCTCTATTTTTTCGCTTTGTATGTTGTCATATCAAGATTTACGGGTTTAAATATGATGAATTAATGCATTATAGCATCATGAATTAAGTTTTAAGTAAGTACATACCGATTTCGGTAAACTTACTTCAATATATAGTCCTTGGATATGGTAACGTTACCAGCCAGATAATTTCTATGGAAACAATTGTTCCAACAATGGTTTCATTAAAAATTATCTTGGTAATAGAGTTAACAGAAGATGAATACGGGCCTTATATTAATGTGGTAAATAAATGCGCCTTATTTATCAATATTACTGCGGAATTTTACGGTGTCATTTCCCCTTTTTTTCCATGGTTATTTCCCATGTTGATTTTTTATGTGTTTAACGCATTTATATATTTTATATTTTCGTTGTTAGAACGGTAAATTTATTGTTGATTTTCCATGTTTCGTCCATACTACTATTAAGGCTACCTATCGGCTAAAATGTCATCAATTTTGTAAATAAGGCCTCAAAAAGACCTTATAAGTAAGCTTGGTGAAATAGATATAAACACAATGACCGGCGATTCTTGCAGTGTGCACCGTGAAGGCGTGTAATGCTATAATTTATTTTTAAAAGGTCGCGAATACGTTTATCTTTCGTCATTTTTTCAAAGTGTAGTAACATCCATAACTTGACCATTTACACACCATATTATGTATACATTTTTAATGTTTTTCTTATTTTTAATTTTAATTTTTACTCTGCGTCGCTTCCCCATCTGCTACGCCCGCCGAATTTTACTTTTTTTCAACCAAGCTTATTTATAAGGTTATTATAAAGAATTATTAATCGAAAAACTATACAAATATTCACTCATTATTTTTTTTTATCTTAACAAAATATTTAATTTCATTTTTTTAATACTGATATATATAGATAATGACACAAACGCCTATACAAAAATAGAGTACAATATGTTAATTAAGCAAAGGAATTCAAAGTTTAATAAAATTTTTATTTATTCATTAAGAATAAACAGAAAAATTTACAAAATTTTTTTGTCAGGAATCGAGCTTTATCCATAAAAAACTTATTTTCATTAAGTGACTTAATCTTATTCCATCCATTTTAAACAAAAATTTATATAAATAGTTTTAAGTAGATTGAAAAATATATATTATATTGTTTATAATATTACATAAATTGTCTATGTATTTTATTGTATACATAATGTTTTATAAATATTGTGATACCAAAAGAAAATAAACGAAACTACAATCCTAGCTTATTTATATATTAGCTGTATTAACTCACTAAAGACATGGTATGTAGAGTGCAGTGGCGGCTCGCGGTCTTAGAAAATGGTGAAGAGCTAGGTATAGTGCAGGTACTTAAACAAACATTGACTAAAAACCAGTATAACAAAACGTTTCTCTTATCCTGATCTGTCCAACGACTGAATGGAGTTTCCAACAAATTACAAACTATGTCATTAATTGGGTTCATTTTTAAAACACACAACTAAGTAGGTACGTACATACACTACTGAATTAAATGAAAAATAAAAACAAACTTTTTAATCACACAGTAAATCAAGTAAAAACGATATCTATAACTGTAAGTTTCGCGAAGCCTTAAAATAAATACCTTAAGGTTAGACGAACCAATGCTAAAACAATGGTGCATACGACTGATCTATTTTTAAATTTCCCTTCATCATAATGCAAATTTCTACATGCTATTTGCGTGACTGACGTCATATAATCATAGCAACGGTGAATATCAAAGCCATGTTGGACGTTGTGTCTTTACTTGCTTTGAGCTAACGGACACGGTCGGCTGGGGCGCGCCAAAATGCGCGAGTGTTTATAATTATTGCCCATCGGAGTTAACCGTGGCCCTATTATGCATAGCTACATTCGATTAAATTAATATTATTAAGCATAATTATTTTTTAAGGGCTAAAATGGTAGTTGTATTACATTAACATTAATATTTAATATTGTCGAAAAACTTTCCTCCTGTTTTTTTTTTTTTTTTGGTGAGAGCCCCTTCACCTGTCCAGACCATTTACGTCATTATTTTTCTAGGATTCCTAGAAAATTATACCGTGTAGGGTGTCAAGAAGGTCTGAACAATTATTGAAAATATTTCAAAAAATAGTGAATTGAATTTTTTGAAATTTGGCACATCCATATAGTGGTTTCGTCTTTGCTAGGTATGTCGCTTTTTACCTTTGTGGATGTGCCAATGGACTTATTCACAGAGAAAATAATTAAACAAAACACAATCTCTAATAAAAACATGCGAAACTACTTTTCAAAACTAAAATTGTAGACAATGACGTTTCTAGAACGGCAGTAGAGTTTTGGACTTGCATTGTCTTTATTTGTCTTGAATCACAACATTTCAACTGGTAAGTATAGCCAGTTGTGTGCAGGTGACTATTAAATAAGTTTGGTAACTACAGCTCTAGCATCACTTCACCTAACTTATTTAGTATTCATCTGAAGACGACTGGATATATTTACCAGTTGAAACGTTGTTATTCAAAACAAATAAAGACAATGCAAGTCCTAAACTCTACTGCCGTTCATTCCAAATTTTGTTGGCAATCTGTATAATCCTTGAATAATATACAATACTTACAACGATTACTGAGTATATTTTCATTAACACTTTCCATTGGCAAGCATTTTCTAGTTACTAGGGGACGTGCCTACTGCAGATCAAAAAAAACTACACATTTTAATGAAATATATATTTACACATGGTATTTATTTTTACAATAACAGAAAAAGCGTCATACATATTACTTAAAAATATTTTATGGAACAATATGGGTTTGACTGCTTGTGTTGCACAAACCTGTACTAAACACTGCCTAGAAAAAAAATTTATTCAATTAAGTGTACTTTTGTGCGACACAAACAAAAAAACCTCGATATTGCATTATTCTTTCGACTGGAAACTTATAGCACGTGATTTTTTTCTTACATATGATCCTTAAACTATCTTTGACTTTACATTCTTTACAACATAGTGCAGGGTTGTGACTTGTTATAAATAAACATTTTTATAGGAAGGAAAATCTTTGTGACAACCCAGTATATCTACACAAATTTTTTCAATCCAAATTTAGTACATCCGTTTTCCTTCTCCAAAAATACTTTTGAACACAAATTATGATTAAATTTAACTCTCGATTATCAAGACTAGTCGTATTTATTAAAAAAATATATATTTATTAGCAAACTAAAATGTATGAACTAACTTTATATACAAAAATATCTATGGGTATAAATTCGATGGGTAGAATAACAGTCTACCTACTGCGCGTATTTTTTTTTTGTTGATGGTAATTTCCAGAAAAATTCTTACAGGAAGTCACCACATCTATCCTTTAATCACTTCCTCCCTCAGTAAAATCCTGGATTCACCACTGCAGGAAGTCTCAAGTATGTAATAGAAAAATAATGGACAAGAATCTAAACAAAATTTCACCACTTGATGAATAAAAAAATCCCATATGCTGCAAACTTTCTGCCATTCACTAGATAACTAAAAATTGATATTGCTTATAAGTTTTAAAAGGAATTTGATAAATTTATCCACAATAAATTTACTAGAAAATGTCAAATATTCTATTACAAATCAGAATAGGTATCTATAACCTGTTCCTTATTAGTACTTCTTGAAACCTGAAAGTTGTCTGTTCTTTATTTTGAAGGTACACTAGAAATTAATTCCCTTCTCTTATAAACTGGTCCAGCTGTAGAAGCTGCAGCTTGCTCTATTTTGTTCGTTGCTGATTCTAAACTCTCTAAATCAGGAATATGTCGGGTGGGATGCCTTGAATCAGTATATCTCCTTTTAGTGTACTTCTTTTTCTCTTTATCGGAAGAATTGCTGTTCGTAGTTGAAGTTGAGGTTACACTTTGCGCCTGAGTAGTATTTTGAACTTTAGGACTTGATTCAACTTTTATAATTCGTTCGAAATCGGCTGTCTTCGACTTTAGAACAGCGTTTCCAATGCTCGTTATACTTGGAGTAAACCTCGGTTCACGTTCCACCCTTGAATCACCAAAAGACGAGGCACTAGAGCTTTTATACAGATCTCCATAGGCCGCCTTCAAATCTCTAACCTTCTGTATGGTCTGGGGACTTGGTCCCTGGGCAAAAGACACCTTCTGTATCATAGGCGTATCTTTTGGAATATTTTTTCCCTTAGGAGCTGGTTTCAGCATGTGAACTTCATCGGGAATATAATTTACTGACGTTTGAGTACTATCTGGAGAAGTTGGTGGGCTACTTGCCCAACTAGGGGGAGAGGAGAAGTGGCCTGCGTCTGCCATACTTGAAGTGACTGAAGTGGGGGTATTCTGGAGGGGGGAGGAGTAGGTAGTTGGTGCTGATGAGCCCACTGCTGAGTCGTAGCCTTGACCTAGAAGAAAAAAAATTATTTAAAGAGGTAAATTGCCATCTCTCAGGTTAGAAGAGAATCTTATAATGCAAGAGTTTAATACTGAAAAGATTCGATTAAATATATCTAAAATTACCTAAGGAAAGTGATCCAGTAACTGGTTGAATGTTCGATGTTGCTGAAGAATCGCTGCCGACTGAGGTATTTCGTCTTCTCTGAGGCACTGCAGGTGCTTTCACTACTACAGTCATGTGCTGTCTACCATTTTCTACATCTTCTATATAAGGAATGTCATCATCTAAAAAATTTGTGGAAATAAGACTAAACTGAAGTTTTCTTTGATGAAAACTAATACACATGGGTTTATCAATTGAACAAAACAGAGAAAACTAAAAAAGGTTGAATTTCGGAAATTTTTTTAATCTGCTGGAATCTTTTAACTTACCTATATTATAAGATACGCCAGCCTGGACTGGTATAGTCAGACTAGCAGTCAATACTCCGCTATTATCTAAGACATACGGACTGGATTTTCGTCGTTCATGAAAATCGGCATCTGTCATTCTCAGTACCCTTGTGACGTCGTCGGTATGCGTGGAACTGGTGCTTTCGATTGAGGAGGAACGGTGCTTGTATAAGTCATCATCTTTGGATCCTTTTATCCTTGAGAGGAGGCCGTCTTCGTACTTTTCACGCTTGCGCCTTAAGCTGCGTTCTCGGATTTTATCCTTGTGCCTAGAAATGTAAAAAAATGTATTGCACGACAAAATTTTATAAATATAGGCTGCATTTAATATTTCCTTTGATTTCTAAAAGGTATTCGGTTAAAATTACTTATAGCAAAGAATTGACAACTCTGTATGTGTGTTACCTGATTCTCATGCCGATATTTGGTCCACCAGTGGCTGCAGCTTCATGTAAACACTCTTCTCTAGAATAAGTCTTCCTTCCCTCTGCTAGAATTTTTCCTTCGAAGGCGTTGTCCATGGATACCTCAGACGTTGGCTTCGTCGGAGTCCAGGGAGCTGAATTAGACTCAGAATCGAGATCATCCACAGAGCTGAAAATGAAACTTTTAATAAATAATAAGCACTTAACTAGTTTTTTAGGATTAAGTCAATGAATGTTTAGACTTCCGTCTTTCGTTATCACACTGTATTTCGCCTTTTTACCCAGGTAAACGTTTTAAATATTTTTCGCTACTCAAAACGTGACTGATAAGACAAAATGTAGTTAACAAAAGGACAAAACGCACCTACAAAGAATCCATATCGATCACAAATCCTAAAAGACTGTTCCCTTGATATTGGCATGCTTAAAACTTTGTACTTTTTACCCAAAAAGTTTTGAAGTTAAATACAAAAGGGATATTTTGCAAGTAAAAAAGATATTAAAATTCGAAAAAGTTCTATCAATCAAGTCATCCCTTTATTGTACAACAACTTAAACGATGGACAAAGAAAGAAACATTTTTTACATGCATACTGTACCTTTTTTTGTAATTTAATAAATTAATACCGCTCGAGAATAAAATGAATTTTAAAATTAAAAAGAAACTAAAGGGACAAAAACAGTATTATTAGAAAACTCGACTCAAACTTTTTTTATTTGTTACTTAATTGATTTTTATATGAATAGATATTTTCTTCTATAGATGAAAGAAAATTATTTTTTAAACTATAACTTTAATAATTATAATTGATCGCCCACGTCAATAGATCTATTGCTTTTTGTTTCATTCATTAGTTAGTTTCTTACTTTTTAATATCCTTAATTAATAACATTTGTTGGTTACAATTTCAAGGTATATGATTTACATTTATTATTTATCGACGTAATATATTGTTGTTTGATATACACTCCATTAAAATAAACTCTCAGATAAAGTTAATTAAAGAACTACATCGTACACATATGGATCAAATTAACAATATCTACCGTCTGATTAGTATAGTTACAGTCATACATATTGTTATACAATCTATTAAGCTTTTGTTAATTTATTTTTGTTACTATAACAATATACTATAAGCATTATATAGTCTATTTCTGAAAGGTTTCAGTAATAAAATCGGAAATTCCGTCCAGTTCGCCTCATTTCGGTGTCGGTCATAGGCGCACATGGAAGCGAAGAGAGATTTTTAAAAGAAGGTTTGCTAACCTTTCAGTCGTTCAATATGGGAGATTACCACGAGGACACGAATTCGAATGTTTTTTGGGGACTATTTTAGTGAACTAATAAGATATCTTCCAGCTGATTCAGTAGTAGTTATGAATAACGCAAGCTATCATTCACGGCGCACAGAAAAGACTCCAACTTCATCTTTGAGAAAACAAGAAATTATCGACTGGTTAACAACCAAAAGTATTGAATTTGAAGATAATTTGATAAATAAGAAACTATTGGCTATAGAAAATTTACATAAACATCGTTTTATGAAATATGCCGTGGAAGATATAGCTGAAAAACATAGTGTAACTTTGCTGCGTACACCGCTATATCATTGCGAACTAAATCCTATAGAACTTATATGGGCGCAAGTGAAAGGATTTGTAGCAAGACACAACAGGACATTCAAAATGAAAGAGAAGCTACTGTTTCATCAAGCCATTAAGGAAGTGACACCAGAGAACTGGCGAAAAGCAGTCCATCATGTCATTAAAGAAGAGGAGAAAATGTGGAATCTTGACCACCTGATCGATCGGACCGTCGACTTGTTAATTATAACGTCAAAAGGAGATGTAGTTCCTCAGATGACGAAGAATATTATGATTTGTAGTTTTTTTATGTTTAATAAAAAATAAGTGTACCTAATACTATGTACATAATGCACGCCTTTGTCACACCATTTTCAGTGTTTGTGAATGGGAATCAATGCCAAATTATGAAAGTGGCTTAAATATTTGTTGGGTCACTTTGTAGTCCCTTTGCATAACTAATGAGCTTTTATTGCTCTACACCTTTCTGAAACAGACTATAGATAACTTGATTCACAATATTTCATTGTTAATCGATAACAATACAAAATTTAGAGTGTAGGTAAGAGACCAAATACATTTTTTTATAATAAAATTCTAATCATAAAACTTACTCGTCCGCTCCAGCCATAGCATCTTTCTTATTCAATAGCTGATCCAACGCCTCAGGATGTGAGTCCATCATGTGCACATATATCTCATCTAGCAACTCGGAGGACACTGAGAAAATCTGCTTGAAATGATCTATCAGAGTTCTGACGACATTGATGATGTCTATTCTGTCTTCTGATCGGTCCTGGTAGTCCTTGGAGTTCGGCTTGATACAATGTAAAATGTTTGGCGCGAACACGGTGGCTAGGTTGTTTGAGTCCATTTTGTTTCCTGTGATTTCTTCACCTAAAATAATTGAAAATAGTTTTAAAATTTGTTTTTGCCTATTCTAAAAATTTCTTTTAAAGTAATGGTCAAAATATACCGTTGGCCTTTACTGCCATAAATTAACTACCTGATTGAACCCCATTGTGTTGATCCCAACATCTTTAAACTACAATGAATGGGCGATGCGGTGGATTTTGTTTTATTAATATTAAGTGCTTAAGTTACAGGTAATTTTACCTATTTTTTCCCAAAATGAATTGGAAAATAATAATCTTAACTATTGGTAATTTATAATTCATGTCGCAGGTAAAATATTAAAGGCCAGCCCTGTTTGAAAGGGATGGACAATTATGAGCTTTTGTGACCTAAGACATCATTAAGAATTTATTGCAGCCAAAAAATCAACGGTATATTTTGAACCCTACTATACATTTATACAGGGTGGCCCATTTGTCTGACAAAGTAATATACCGTCTCTACTATTAAAGATATCAAAAAAAAGTTTCTATAAAAGTTGTGAGGTATAAAAAAATATATGTTCTAAAATTATTTTTAAATATACAGGATGGTCCAAAAAAGTAGGACAATAAAAATATACATTTTTTTAAATGGAACACCCTATATATTTTAGCATTTTTTGTTTCCTTACAAAATTATGCATATGACGCCATATTTAGTTTTATAATTTTTTGCAACGTTGCCAAACAAAATACAAAATTCTTAAAATTTTGGAAAAAACATGATAGTAAAAAATTACCTGTATTTCTCCATAAGAGTATCGAAAATCGAAAATTTCTTGTAAGCTCTTAAGTTCAGGGATAGAAATATTGTCTTAAATCTTTAAGTACCGAAAATTTTGTACAGGGTGTTTTCTGTTGACATCCAAATATACAAAATTTTAAAATACAATAACTCTGTTTTTTCAAATAAAACACCCTATATTTATTAGGCTCGTCTGATAGATATTGTAAGTATCTTTAATTATTGTTAAGTCATACATATACCTAAATTTACTAGTTTTGGCAATATTTCGATTTTTATTTAAATTTTGGTGAAAAAAACTATAGTTTTTATTTTTCGAGTAAGCCATGACTAGCAAAGTCAAAACAAATGTAATTGAATATAATGTCATATTTATAATTATTATATTTATATTTATAATGTGTGTAAACTTATTTTCAATATCAAGTTGCGTAATAAAAACAAAATTTTATTAAATTAAATAAATACGTAACTAACTATGGTTATCAATTTATTTTAATATGGGATAATATTTAATGACATTTGTTTTTAGCTTGCTGGTCATGGCTTACTAAAAAAATAAAAATTATAGTTTTTTTTACCAAAATTTAAATAAAAATAGAAATATTGCCAAAACTAGTAAATTTAGGTAGAGGTATGACTTAACAATAATTAAAGATACTTACAATATCTATCGGATGAGCCTAATAAATATAGGGTGTTTCATTTGAAAAAACAGAGTTATTGTATTTTAAAATTTTGTATATTTGGATGTCAACAGAAAACACTCTGTACAAAATTTTCGGTACTTAAAGATTTAAAACAGTTTATCTATCCCTAAACTTAAGAGCTTACAAGAAATTTTCGATTTTCGATACTCTTATTGAGAAATACAGGTAATTTTTTACTATCATGTTTTTTCCAAAATTTTAAGAATTTTGCATTTTGTTTGGCAACGTTGCAAAAAATTAAAAAACTAAGTATGGCGTCATATGGATAATTTTGCAAGGAAACAAAAAATGCTAAAATATATAGGGTGTTTCATTAAAAAAAATTTATCTTTTTATTGTCCTACTTTTTTGGACCATCCTGTATGTTTAAAAATAATTTTAAAACATATATTTTTTATACCTCACAACTTTTATAGAAACTTTTTTTTGATATCTTTAATAGTAGAGACGGTATATTACTTTGTCAGACAAATGGGCCACCCTGTATATAAATGAAACATAGTGGGTGATATACTTTGACTATAATATGGTTTCTTCTCATTGAATTTTTCCCGTTTTTGGTGTATTGCTCAAGGCCAATGTCGAACGTTGGTAGACAAATGGTTTTCGAAATTCTTTGACCGCAATAGATGTTCGGTATTTTCAAACATTTTAATTCTTAAATGAGGAAAACTCTGTTGACTTGAGGAACTCACCTAATGCATTCTTACTGTCATTAGCGTTCTTAGCAACTTCACCTAAAAAACTAAGTAAAGTATATAGGGTGTCTCTGTTGGCAGCTGGCAAAAGTTGTACTAAGTGTTGAAGGGCCTCGAATTGCAGTCTTCTATTCCGTATCCCTGAAAAATTGATCATTAAGAATGACGAGTGACTGTTTTCAATAAAATATTTGCTATAAATTCATGACTAGTTTTACTAGCACCCTAAATTTTTCGATATGGCGCTTTTCCTCCTTTCTACTAAAACGCCGTATATTTACGTCACTGATGCTCCTTGACTTCTTTTGGCGCCCTTGTTTATAATACTAAGGCGATATTTAAAAAAACGTTTAGGCAATGTGTTTTTATTTTAGGATTTACGAATTTAAATATATTGAGTCATTTACATAACACCTTGTATGTTACGTCACTGGATGATATACTTACGTTGGGTTTGAACAAACGCGTGATACAAGTCCCTGCACAAAAGTGGGTCGGGTAGGTCTCTTAAGTATTCTTTTAGTAAACTTGCCACGTCATGAGGACATTGACAGTCGTCGAGGGACGTCTCCTTTCCACAGTCAAAGTCTTCCCGCAACTGAAATAAAATTAATCAAGAATATAGATCCATTTGAGTCGTTTATAAAAATTTGGAAAAGTAGTTATTTAAAATATTTTGCCTTTTATTTATTTATTACGAAGAAGTCAGAATTCAAAATTATTATTTACCTGTCGTAACCTTTTTTTCGACGCACTAACTCTGAATATTCCAAAAGTATGTAACCCGCTTTGCTCCAAATGCCTGATACATTCAGTTAGGATATTTGGAACGGCTACCTCTTCATCGTTAATCGAATAAGGAATATCCGCCGCCGAAGAACAGGAAAGGGCATCCAGTAAGCCTGGCACGCTGCCTACTATTCGCTCTCGACCCATGAGGCTTTCACAGGAACCAGTCTGTAAACAAAATAATCAAATCATATTGCTTTTATTGAAATCTTTTACGTTGGTCGCAAAGGTACCGTTTCTGCAGCAGCAGCTGCAAATCTTCAGAAAATACAAACTGAAGACATCAGTAAATTTGCATGCAAGTTTAGTGCGCCACGCTTTTTCAGCCACCCCATATAATGTAAAATATTTTTAAAATATGCCGCTTTGAAGTCCATACCTCATGCTGGTTAAGTATTTTTGATAAGTTCCTCGATAATGATTTAATCTTCCGTCCCCGCTTCGTTGGCGGACCCGTTATGTTAATTAAAAGTGAGATTTTAAGTATTGTAAATTCTTAATCCTTTGATAATTGAGCTGCTAATTATTTTATTGTCAAACATTTACTGAATTCATTGACAGCGCAAGGGAATTATGAAATATTAAAATAAATAAGTTTTATAACATTTTGTCTACTTTTAGCTTTATAACTATTAATATAACGAGATTATTATGCGATTTATAATAGACGAGGACATTACTAGGTGACGAGGCAATAGCCGAGTCACCCGCAATGTCCGAGACGGTGTTAAATCGCTAATAATCGAGTTGTATTCAAAGCTTTGACAACGGCGATGCGAAAATAAAAACAAGGTTTTATGGCATTTCAAAAAGTCATAATTAAAATCATGCAAGATTTTGATATTCCTGACGATATATTAGCTGCAGCCAACATTATAAGGTTGAACTTGCTTCCGGACAAATCTAAAATCCATTTCTAAAAAGAATATCGGCAGTTTTGTGAGTGGCGAAACAAAGTACATATTCAAGGTGCAGAAGAAAAGTATTGCTGGCGTATTTCGTAAAACTCTCTGAGGAATACTCTGCTTCATCCTTATGGCCGAAATATTCCATGTTAAGAGCGACTTTAGAACTGAAGGAAAGAGTGGAAATCGACAAATACGGCGCCTTAATACGTTTCATCAAGAAGAAAAATGTTGGATATAGAGCAAAGAAATCAAAAGTATTTACAAAAGAACAAGTCAACGAATTTGTGTGTTCTGCCTCAGACGAGAAGTTTTTAATGATGAAAGTGGCTTTTTTAATTGGAATTGAAGGAGCCTGTCGAACTAATGAATTAGCGAAGATGACCACGGAAGATGTTGACGTTTTAGAGGATAAGCTGATTGTTACTATTCCCGACTCAAAAACCCAGAAGAAACGTATTTTCGCTGTGATATTTGACGGCGAAGTCAATCCTGTGCTTTTATTTAAAAAGTAGGTACATAATGTTAAGGCCAGACCTTGTCACTCACCAAAGTTTGTATCATATAGAAAAGGGAAATGTACGGTACAGCCCTGCGGCATTCACTTCTTCTCTAAAATACCTCAAAAAATAGCTAAGTATCTCTCACTTGAAAATCCTAATTTGTATACTGGTCACTGCGTTAGAAGATCTTCGGCAAATTTTCTTGTTAATGTGGAGGAGATATATTAGACCTACAAGAACTTGGTGGATGGTAATCGGCGAAGGTTGCTAGAGGGTATTTAGAAGAACGTGTGACCAAGAAAGTTTCCATTGCTCGCAAAATTCAAATCGGCGATGTTTCCGGCAGTGGATTAAGCACTGGGGAACCGCACGAAATCGAAAGGAGTGCTTGCTCGGTCATTAATCAGTCTTCAGAGGGCATACCTAAGATCGTGGACGTTAAAAACTGTCAAAATATTGTTTTACATGTTCATGAAAAATAGTTCTAATATTATTTGGTATCTAACGTATTATGCTTTCGTAACTAACGTATTAAATTATGGTAACTAATGTATTAAGAGTAACTAAGGTGTTATGTAGGTTTTAGTACGTTTATGATGTTAATAATTATTAATAAAGATATTATATAAAAATGACTTAATCTTCAATGATACGATAAAAAATCTAAAAGCATTTTAAATTTTGTAATATTAGCCAAGCAAGATGCAAGTGTGATATCGCCTGATCCAAGGGGACTTGTAGAACAAATTTAGATTTTTTAAAGAGTGGTTTAATATAATATTCGTTGCCAAGTTCTCTATCATGATAATATCGATGATGATGACGTACGCAAAGAGTTAAATGAATTGGTTTGACATAGTCGATAAAAATATTCTCAAGGTATTAACCTCAGTTATAATTGTTATGACTTTATTATTTTTAGACACTTTACACTAGACATACGTACCGGCATAAAACCTGTTAAAAGTTAATACAAAAAGATAAGTGGGAGGACTATAAAATCAAGTTAAATGAGGCTGATTATTGATCTTGAAAATTTTATATTGATTAAATAACATGCTTGAAAACAAGGTTTTAAAAAAAAATATTTTATGTTATTATTTTTGTTTCGTTTGTGATTGTACGAAATTGTTTTTGAAATATATTTGTTTGTTAAGAAATGAATACATAAAATAGTACATTGTATACCTAGTAGGAAAAGCTGAACATTCCCGGACGACGACCGACCGTAAAGATTGTATGATTACAAAATTGTTTTTTTTTTAAATTAACTTTCTGAAACTATCCAATATTTGTAGAGTCAAAATTTAAAATTTTAAAAAAATCAAATAATAATGGCCAGGATTGGGGGACCAAGAGAACCCAATGTTTTTGGTCTAATATAATATATATATATAATTTTGCATGGCCCTGGTAACCTTAGAGAAAGATTTAGAAATGTTTGTGGGATGCTCTAAAAATTTGTTACACAAAAAGTTTAGGAATATGTCTTTCAATTTAATTAAACTGAAGTAAATTGTATGTCCCAATGTGGAGAAATTTGGTGGGCAAAAAATATTATCTTTACAAGTAATACCAAATACAAACTCCATAACAGACCGATCACAATGCCCACCTACATGAAACCGACTAAAATGCCAAACTATAACTTAAGAAATATTGTTTTTTTTTAAACCAAAATATTTCATTGAAAAATTTTAAATTTGGCTTTTGTTCAAACATCTCATTTTTGGGATTTAGAACGGTATAATAGTGAAATACCTAGCAATAAAATGCAATAGTTCTTGCGTCAGCAAAATGCTATTTTGCTGGATAGTAACAGTTAATGTTTAAAACTAGTTTGGATTTCTAAATTTCAAAATGAAATTGCCGTAGAAAAATTGTTTTACAAGATCACGCAACATATCAAAAATATTATTATTTATTAAAAATGATCATTTGTCTGTTTGAAGGTTGACAACAATGATGTTTCTTTAATGATAAAACAGTTTTGGGCTTGCATAAATTATACTGTATAGTTTTGTTGATATTGTAATGTACTTATATTTGCTTTAAAGACAATTTTAAGTTGAAAAATGTTTTTGCCGGCGTACAGACACGATTAAAATTGAAAAAGTTTTTAATCGTGTCTGTAAGCCGGAAAAAAAACATTTTTCAATTTAAAAATTATTTGCAGACGCCAACATAACTACTTTAGACAATTTTAAGATTTTTTAACTGATTATAAGGTCTGATGATGCCAGTTTGAGGCGAAACATGTCACAACAAAAAATACAAAGAAAAATTTTGAGGCCGAGCAGTGG
The DNA here is from genome assembly GCA_935413205.1 of Polydrusus cervinus. Taxonomy (NCBI): domain Eukaryota; kingdom Metazoa; phylum Arthropoda; class Insecta; order Coleoptera; family Curculionidae; genus Polydrusus; species Polydrusus cervinus. Next base: position 3,681,454 of record OW284514.1, read on the forward strand.
CGTAGCCAGAAAATATACTCAGGGGGGGGGGGGGGCTCAAATATTTTCCACGCCCAGAAATTCACCTAAATACTATCAAATTTTGAAAATTAAATTGTTTCCTCTCCCCCTCTGCATAGATGGATTAAATTTTTTTTGTAAATTTTTTTAAAAATTTTTTTTGATATTCCTAGATGGCTCTTTGTAAAAAAAATATGAATATTGGTATCAATCCAAAATTTTAATATAACGCGCGTTTTTCGGGCTCGGTTTTTCATGATTAAAAATAAAGTAAATATTGCTCATTACACAAAAATTATTGATTTTTTCAGAAATCAAATATTTTAGAAGCGTAGATCTAAAAGCAGTTTTTGGTGCAAATGTTTAGGTTTTGAAATACTCCTTCTTAAGTGCCGTTTTGTATATTCATAATAAAGAATTCTCGTTTCTTCGGGCACTATTTTTTTAATTATAAATTATCATACTTCTTCCATAAAAAAAAATGTTTCAATTAATTGTTTTTTGGTTTGTGGTAAAAATATTTTATTGCATTCGGTTATATTTTTGTTGATTTAAAATAGCTCTAAAAAAAGAGAAAACGGAAAAGACGAGTTTATAATAAAAAAATACTATAAAATATTATTCGTTTTACTCGATTTCCTTAAAAATTGCATAGAAAATCAATAACTAGAATAGATTATTTAAAGATTTAAATTAAGTGTCCAAGCGTCAGACCAAAAATTAGGTTGCAATTAGACATTTTTGGGGGGGGGGGGGGGGGCTAAATACGCCATTGAGGCCGAGACTGTGTGTCTTTTTTCTTAAAAAAAAAATTTCTTCTAAACATCATGGGTTATAAAATATGTCTGCTTGATAGAGACTGATCGACGGACAAAAACAATAGGCTATATACGGAATACTAAAAATAAATTAACGAATTTTTTAATGTGTATCGCTATTTTAGGGATCATTAAAGATCATCTAATTTTTACTTGAGACGACTTAAAACATAAAAATTCCGCATAAATAATAAAATACAAGATGATCGTTATCCACCGGCTATTAAAGTCATAAACTTTAAAAATAAGTTCACTTCGTTTTCCTATTGCAAAATCCCTAATCCCAAAATAGGCCGGGCGATATGCATTTTTCGTGTTACAAAAGTTACGTAAAATAAACAATTTATAAATCGCGGATCCAGTTAGAATCTGACAAGTCGACTCAAGAGTGACGTCAAACTTGGAGAGTGAGGCAATGTTGGTTAAGCAATGACGTCAGAGAGTTATAAAAAGAGGAATGGGTGAATTTTCGTAAGAACATGTGCTTGAATCGGATAATAAATAAATAAATTTAATAGAACAAATTACTAAGAAAATTAATTTCTTAGTTTGTAAAAAATAGAAAGAAAAAATAATAACTTACGAAAAAGACTTTAAACCTCGGACAATTGCGTATTCCAGCCGAAAATACAGACTCGGCTGAGTAGTCCGCGGCAAGCGTTGCCATAAACATTTATAATAGCAGAAAAATAACTTTCCTTATCGCCTCATTCTAAACTGTTATTTTATCCACGGCGGTAGCTCAGTGGTGAGTTATCTGCTTTTAACCGTGGTGGTTCGAGTTCGATTCTCGGAGTGGGCATACGTACATTGAAAAAATATACGTGTCAATTTTAGTAGGTTTAAGATGTAGGGAAGAGCAAAATATACCATCTACCACCCCATTCACGCTGGTAACCAGGCCGGATGAGATCGGACGATTAATAGGGGGGAAGGGGGGGGGGGTTACACTCATGGGCGCTTGCAGGATTTTCTTCAGTCTTCAGGTCTCAGGTTAGAAGCAACAACTTATGTTTGAATTATTGTATTTCATATGACATGTGTGGTTTATGCCGTTTACGGTGCTCTGTGGGTGTATTAAAACAAATTGCAATAGGATATTGTGTAGAAAAGAAATAAGTACAAGGTAAAAAGATTTAAGAGAATTAGATTTCTTAGAGGGGGCCACGGCCCCCCTGACCTCTCTCTGCGTGCGCCCATGTACACACTCGTCAATCGATAGGTCATGCCCTGACGTGAAAAATGAAGGATGATAGCTCGTGTGACTGAGGATCGTGGTTCGGAACCCTCCTTAAGCTTTAGGTCCCTTCAAGAATGGCATTGAAAGTGAACAAAGACCAAAAAAGCCTAATTCGAAAGAAGTGTTAGAAACGACGACGACAACAACTGTTAGATCTCATTTTTTATTAATATTTATAAAATAAATATTATTTATTGAACAATAGAACTGTTGAAAATAACACACATTTGTTGTAAATAAAGCAAGTACGTAACATTTAACATATCTAGGAAGCAAGAAACACTACACGGTAAAACTCCCCGCTTTCGACGATTTTAAAATCAGCGTCGACTTGGCCAGAAACCATTTGGACAACTATAAAATTCTAATTAAATTTTTATACATGGTACACTCGTGTTTTTTGACAAAATAAATAAGTTATCCGATAATAGAACTAGAAATTATTTTGAACTTGTTGGAAGATTTTTGATTTTCGATAGAAAGAAATAATAAATAAACCAAGCTTCTAATTCTGTTGGATTCGCATGAAAGTATTAAATAATATATTAATTAGTATGAAACTTTCACACTCATATTTTCTAATTAAATTACACTGGAAATTTTAAATACTGTAGTATTCGGATGAGGACCATTGTAGAGGCTTACCAATTCAAACGTAGTAATTTAAAACAAATAAAGACAACAGAGTCACAGAGTAAGTTGCCTGGTTAGTTACCTTATAAAGTGTTGTTTATTCCCGAATAAATCCAACTTTAGCCGATTTAAAAAAAATTAAAACTCATTTTTTGCATTTGGTTCAATGCCTGTATATCGATATGACACCCTCGTAAAATTGACCATGAACCGTCACTGTCTTTACCCGTGTTTTTAACAAAAAAATTTTCAGTCATACCTCATCGCCTCTCGGTGAATCAATCAAAGAGCTGAAACTTGCCCTTGATCCATGCCGAGCCATATTGCTGCTCTCTTCAGGTGAGCTAACAAAGTCCGATCTACTCCTAAAAGCGGCCCTGCTCAATCTGTCGTTCTCAACACACTGTGTTAAGGGAATGCCGAAGACAAGGCCGCCACTTGAAGTTGAACCATCTGAAAGAAATGAAAAAAAACATTTTATGTGTTCAAAAATGTCCTAATATTATCAGTTGTTAAATTTAAGTGTATAGTTGTCTGTATTAAAAGAAACTGAAAGTAAAGAAGATTTTCCTTTTCATTTCGCCAGATCCATCTCTAGACGCGTTTCGTTATATCATGACTCATCAGTAGAGCTAGGATCCGACGAAAAGAAAAGGGATCTCGAAGCTACTTAAGGCAGCACTTGGTGGGACACATCAGTAAGACGTAAGATGTGGCACGGAGCGCCATCTGTGAACACAGATGGCGCTCCGTGCCACATTAAACTGAAAGTGTTTAGAGGTGTGCAGACCACGTTTTTAAAATTAAAAAAAGTTTTATGCCTCTGCTGGGAATCGAACCCAGAACCTCGCGATTACATGTTGAATACTCTACTCTAACTGATCTATATAATTATGTATTCTCATTCTAAAAAATTATTTGGCCGATCAAGCTATAATTTTTAGTTTCTCAAACCAATTGTAGCTATTACTGGGTTGATTTAAACAAAATTCTTTAGTTTTGGAAAGTAAATAGTATTATTAACTGTGTTATAGTATTGGTAACCAAGTCGGCATGTTGCAACCAACATATATTAGCTTACCTAGTTATATCTCAACCAAACAAGCTTATCCGGCAACATTACATAGATACGCAAGAGTGCGCAATTCACAGTGGCCCGTCAGCCATTATCCTCTGTCAAACCGCGCGTTATTTGCCTGTTATATTTGTTTATTTATACCGGTCTCCGAAGTGTAGTGCATTTGTGTGTGCGATTGGTTTTTAAGCAGCCTTGTGAGACTTTTTATGGGAGATATGGAAATATGACACGAAAAGCTTCAGGCCAGTCACTTTAAGTTAGGCCGAAACAATGATTTTTTTAACCTTTAATTGTTCATGGACAAGGGCAGCGTTATTTTGCTACAGCTATGTAATTCAAACATCTTTTTAATGCATCTTATCTTTATAATTATATAAATCATTCCATATTAATATTAGAAGTATGTCAGGACAACATCACTATAATTCTTGTTATTAACAACAAAATTAACCGCGGCTGTGGCTCAGGGGTAGAGCTACTGGCATTCGACCGCGGCGACCCGGGTTCGATTCCCGGAGTGGGCATACGTACAATAAAAAAAGTATGTCCGAAATTTAGTGGATTTAAGAATGCAGGGAAGGGTGTAAAAGGTATATCATCTCCCAACCCACCCCATTCATGCCGGTTACCAGGCCGGATGAGATCGGACATCTCGTGAGGTGCGGAAGAAGGTACACACTCCCCAATCGGTAGGTCATGCAATGGCAGTAAACCAAGGGTTAATAACCCTTGGGGGGTGTCTCATGACTGAGGATCGTGGTTCGGAACCCACGTTAAACTGTAGGTCCCCTCGGGAATGGCCCTGGCAGCGAACGAAGAGGAAAAAAGCCTAATTCGAAAGAAGGGCAGAACGGCAACAACAAAATTAGTATTGGCAAGAAACATAACTTTCAACATACAGGTAGTTTCCTGGTGACCAAAGTGACTAGTAACCAACTCCGGAATCGGTCTGACAATAAAATATAGTATCCGTCACTAAATGTCCTCTTGAGGCTATATTTAAACTGACTTTTCTTGTCATGGAAACTAAGATTCTGGTATGATATACTAAGCCAGTTTTTAGAGTACCTACTTATTGATTGTGAGAGTAGTAGTCGTAAGAAAAATGAAAGACATTTTTAATTTACTGATATTTTTTTCATCAAAAGTATTTAATAAACAACAACCTATTTCAAATTTGGATTAAATGGAAACTGCTTTTAGGTATGGGCGTATTTGAAAACTTTTCGTAAATATTGACCTAAAGTTTCCCTTAACAAGACAACAAAATGTTTTGAAGGGTTAATTACGGTCTACTTGGCCCTGCTTAAGACTAAGATCAAGTTGTTGAGTTTTCGAAACCTTTAATCTATTTAACGTATTCGAAATAAAAGGGCAACCAGTGGGCGTAATAATTAAACCGGACAATAGAGAGTATTTTACAAACACGCTAATGTAATGATCAAGAGCATTCGACCAAAATTTCTAAATAATTCTCTAAAGTTAGCAGGCTGATACGGTATTATATCTATTATATTAAATTAGACCAAAAACATTGCGTTCTCTTGGCCCGAATTCTGACCACGCTTACTAATGGATTTTTAAAACTTTTTAAATATTGACTCTACAAATGTCGGCGAGTGACAGAGAGATATTTTTATTAAAGATAAATAATTTTCAATATTTTTTTTGCTTTAGTTTCTGCTAAATATAATTAATATTTTACCAAAAGTACTTGATATAAAGATTACTAAAATACCTCGTTAATGTCCAAAATAATCTAGACACGAGCCAAACCCCAGCAAGAAGTCGCCAACCGAGAAAATAGTTTTAGTCCAGGTGCTTACAGGGTGTTACAAATTCGACATACCAGCATTGGAATCTCGGAAACCATACGAGTTAGAGAAACGGTTAAATGGGGGCAAAGTTGTGCAATTCGGTGCTGATTATAATGCCGCTTTAAAAGTTTTCAAATTCCGAATACTTCCGATTTTATTCGAAAAAAAACCTAAATTTTGCAAAATCATTTTTATTTTTTCCTGAGCTCATTTGACTAGCTATTTAAACATAAATGACACTTTGTCATTGCCACTTTTCTCCTCTACAAAATGACGTTACTAAACTAAAGATCCGCCGTTTTGTCTCCGAGCGGCCATCATCACTTTACTTTTTTAAATACGGACCTGGATTTTTTTAACCGATTTTTAAACTTTTTTTTGCATATGCCCACTCCGGGGATTGAACCCGGACCGTCACGGTCGAATGCCAGTAACTCACCTCTGGGCCACTGCCGCGGTATATTGAATTATTTGAAATAACAACGGAACTATTGTACTGCAGTGGCTGCTCGCGGTCTTAAAAAATGGCGAAGAGCTAGGTATAGTGCGGGTACTTAAACATTGACTAAAAACCCGTGTAACAAAAAGTATCTGTTATCCTTATCTATCTAACGATTGAATGGAGTTTCCAACAAATTACAAACTATGTCGTTAATTGGGTTCTTTTTTTAAACACACAACTAAGTAGGTACGTACACTAGGTACTGAATTAACTGAAAAATAAAAACAAAACTTGTTAATCGCACAGTAAATCACGTAAAAACGTAAATACCTTAAGGTTAGGCGAACCAATGCTAAAACAATGATGCATACGACTGATCTATTTTAAAAATGCCCTTCATCATAACGCAAATTGTTACATGCTGTTTGCGTGACTGACGTCACATAACCATAGCAACGGTGAACATCAAAGCCATGTTGGGTGTTGGGTCTTCACTTGTTTTGAGCTAACGGACACGGTCGGCTGGGGCGCACCAAATTGCACGAGTGTTTATAATTATTGTCCATCGGAGTTAACCGTGGCCCGATTATGCATAGCTACATTCGGATTAAGTTAATATAATTTATTCGAACAATTATTTGTTAAGGGCTAAATTGGCACATTAATATTTAATATTGTCGAAAAAGTTTCCTCCTGGTTTTATTTTTTTTGTGAAGAGACCCTTCACCTACTTCACCTGACGAGCCGCCACTGTTGTACTGTGACCCACCTTGTAAGTGACAAGTAAAAACTTTAGATTCTTGAACTTCAATATACCACAGACTATTGCGAAAGATTTCCAGAGTTAATTTACATAGAGCCTCGAGCTCTTACCACTCCCCGATAATAAATAAACCTCCCCAGTTCGAACTTGTTTTATTAGAGACTTTTCGCCAACCACTTTATCAGTTCTTTCAACGCAATTTACTTGAAACTGGCAAGATCTAGAATCAAAACTTTCGGCTCTTTGAACAGAAACACGTTTACCATTGAATAATAAATATTTTTCCACACATTTGTATGTTCGGTTTCGGAGAATTTCCACTTTAAAGTGAGTTCGCCAAAAGCCAGTAAGGCGAGAAGGCGAAACTTAATACCCTCCAATACGGCTTTTGTCACTGAAATTACTTGTTTACAAGTTGAAGTTCGTTAATTGAGAAATCCGATCGTATAAATGCGGATAATGTAATACGTGTAACCGGTAAGAAATTACGGAAAAACTAATTTCCTGTATTGTGTAATTTAATAATTTATTGGAAATTGGAAACAAGTAACAAGTTAGAGTTTTATAAACATAGATTGTGTTTTAAATTGATTCCAATGTTCGCATTAGGTAGGATGAACCCGTTTCTGTAATTGTACAAAGTTAGTCAGAAAAAATACGGACAAAATAATTTTTGTTTTAATTTTTTTTTACGTCATACCTAATAGCTTATTTTGAAAAACCAAGGGTATTTTTTGAAAGCATTTTTTTATGCTCTTCAAGAAAATAATTCTATTTTTCAGATACAACGTTGCGTTTTTTTCATATTTGAGTATGAGTAGCTTTTTACCTTCCAAAACTAATGATTTGTTACTAAATAGTAGGAGCACTGTCTTAAGGTAGTTTTTATGCCCTTTAAGATTTTTTTTACTACGTTGATGTGGCTATCTATCTATCCGGAATTTTTTTTTTCTGGAAGAGCATAAAAATTGCTTAAGAAAATGCTCTTACAACTAAGTGACACATCATTAGTTTTGGGAGATCAAAAGCTACAGTGGTGGCTCGTGAATATTAAGTATGGAAGGACACAGATTGAGTGCCTGTGGATAATTTTTTAATTTTTGGGGAAATGGTTAAAATGCATGACTTACAAATTCATATCGAAAACATTAGGTAGGAAAATTGACCACGATATGATTCACGATTATTTATTTTTATAAAAGTATTCGAACAATATTTCTAACTAGCCCACTTTACGTTGGTGCTTTGCGTTTGCCGCGATACCTTCGCGGATAAATCAACGACATTTCAGCTTGTTTTCGGTTACACAGCGGGTGGAATAGGGCCGTCCGAGGCAGCTGATCTTAAGCGTTTGTCAGAAAGGAACTGCCGCAAAGAATTCGGTACCGAGCCACAACCAAGAGTCTTACATGATGGCGCGTGGATTAGTAAGTAACGAAGGTGATAAGATCCTCCTAAATTATCGGTAGATCAACCAAATTGTTTTTTTTTGTTTTCCGGTAAATTAAACAATCAAGGCTGTGAGTTCTTATTAATTTAATCTACATCGAATCCATGACACAGTTTCAAAAAATGTGATCTTATTATATTTATTATTACTTATTTACCAATTCGGAGAAATTTCATTGCATAAATGGAGTTCATTTCGAATTCCAAAAACTTTCAAAATTTTTGCAAAAATATTCGGTGTTATTTTAATAGTCGCAAACATATTTTTCGCATGTCTACCTGTGAAAAGTCACATGTTTCTCTCGTTCGCATTTTTGACGAACTGATTGTTTGACAGGTGGAATTCCTTAACGGAAAAAATAAAAATATTTCTAAAATTATCGCGTTCACAGGTCAAATGTATAATTTAAGAATGGCGACTGAAATAATTAGACTTTGAATTGAATTATCTTCCATGAATGAATACGATTTATCTTTTTAACGACTTGAATGAGAGTTTGTAAATATACTTTCCGAATTATTATACAAAAATAAAATTTTTAACTAGGTCTTAAAAGTTTTTTACATAACAAGTCGATAGAGAAAAAATGGATATATCTCACTCGAGTCTACGTAAGGGTGCATAAAAAATTCATCTGTGGTGCTATTTTTATTATGGCTTTTTAATTTTGCAGTGTTTAAAAGAAATAGAAAAAATCATCGTTTTTTACAGTTACATTGCAAAGTAAATATTACATTTTTTTACATCAATAGAGTATTCAGCATGAGAGACACTTTAAGAAGCCACATGACGAAACCAATAAGCCAAAAAGACAACAAAAACTGTGTCTACCAGATCCCTCCAGAATTTGATCAATCTTATTTTAGTGAGACACTAACAATACTCAAAATAAGGATTAAAGAACATAAGAACAATACGTCAAAAGGAGAGATAAAAAAATTAGGTGCAGCTAACCATCCCTGAACGTACGGCCATCATATCATGTAGACAGAAGCAGAAATCCTGCAAAAAAAAAACACACTAGAAGAAGGGGAAGCTGCCACCATACATCAGAACCCAGGTCGTTTCAGTGAGACCTCGTTAGATATAAGAAATATCTGGCAATCTTTGTTAAGTAAATGTCCAATCTCAAATATGCTCCAGTGCAACTAACTAGTATAAATAGTGCTGTAGTGTATATGAATTATTTTTAATATATTATTTGAAATTAAAACAATAATTTCAACTGCGTATATCTACTCTTAAGGGTCAGTTTAAAATAGATAAATTTAATTCTATTATTGAATTCGCTAACGCATTTTTGACAAGTCTGTTCTCTAAAATTATCCTCAAGTTCTATTTATAAAGTAACAACTGTAGTGTGTTAAAGTAACTTTGGAATTTCGCTATGACTTTAAGTCCGATGGCGTTTGAAGTAAAATTGGGGTAATAACTTAAAATATGCATGCTTAAAGTTAAAATAACATACATAGGATATTTTATGTTATTTTGATGAACATTTTGGAAAATCCGTAGATTAGTTTTTGATAGAGGGATTTTTTAAAAGTACTTTCTGCTAAAACTGTGAATCGAGTGGTCTGGTTGGTTTGTCATTTTTATTGCCAATTACTTAATTATAGATCAAAAAACCAAAAGGTCTATCGATTTCTCTAATTTGGCAAGTTAATCTTGTTAAAAAGCAAAAATGTGGATACTTTTTTTAATATCCTGATTTCTACTGTCTGCAGTTCCTCCCAATCCAAAAATTCTTACTCCTTTGGAACGTAAATAGCGATCATTTTTCCAAACAATTTTAATAGTGTCGCTAAAATTTTATTGCCTATGACTGGATCCACGAAAATGACAATGTGTTAATATTTTTGGCAAGAATATCGGAGACACAATTTTTTTTCGATTAGGAACATATTGCGTTATATGAAAATAGCGTTACGTACAGAACGCATTATTATATTTCAAAAAAACTTAACAAAATCATATATACTTTTCAGAAGGGTCATTGTGAACTGAATGATAAACAAAATGTGAATTAAAAGGACCCTTGGTTTCGCTTCAATTCAAAAGATTTTAGTTTGCACAATATCGACAGGTTCTATATTTATATTTACCTTTATCACTATCCTTTCTACTACCATCAAAAATACTAGTAGTTAGAGCTTTCCGTTTTAGAAGATATGGCCTCCGTTTTTTTGTAGGAACAGCACCAATATTTTCTGAAAAAGAAAACATAGTGTTAAATCTATTGAAGAAAACCTGAAAAATTAAAGGTAAACTTTTACTACAAGATCATTTTAAGATTGAGAGTTGTCGAGAAAAGAGAATTTTGGACAAATATTATGTGTTATTGTAGTAAGAGCGGCAATGAAACAAATAATTAATATTTTGTATATCTAGGAGTAAAAGCAATTGCAGGAGGATAATGTAAATTGTTAGTTAGGGTGGTAGCCGAGATCAACAAGCATTGACATTGGGAATATTGTGATATCGCATCAATATTGTTATAAATTAAGAAATTTTTATTAGTGCATAAACATCTAATTTCTTATGTAATTGTTTCTTTGACAATTGATTTTTTTAATAGTAGATGCCATTAGACATGCATTATACTTTGTCTTTTATTAGGTATATATTTTGATATTTAAACACTTGAAAGTCATCATTTAAATAATAAATAAGAAAATCATTAGAGAAAGTTACTTTCCAGGCCTAGGACGGAGAATTAAAGAAAATTCGCAGAGGAAAACTATTTTTTCTAATATCACATTTATATTGTCTGTTTATTTTATAACCAAGTGACTGGATATAATTTCATATACATTCTTGTTAGGATATGAACATGACCAATTATAGTGATCAAAGCATTACAGAGGAGACTTTAGAGGCTGGAGAAAAATGATCTTCTGGGGGCGCGATCTCTTCAATTTTATTGTTATATCTTAATAAGTATTAGGGTAAGATGAAGTTAAAATTGTCAAAGTTACTCCCCCGCCCCGTGCAAAATGAACATCAAATCCACTCTTGTAGTACAAATTCCCTGCCTAGAACAGGAAAGTAACAACTATCCTGATGGTTTCTCAGCAATGGGATTTTGGATTGGATTTTGCAATTGGGCCGAGAAAGTTGACATCCTTGATTTCAGAAAAAAGGTTTTTCGTCAATGTAAAATTACAACAGCAAAACTAAGAAATTCGAAGAATCTCTTCGTTTTCTTTATAAGAGACCTGAGTTAAGTAAGGAACACTTAAGAAGGTTAAATTAATATTTTAAGCTTACCTATGGGAACTTTCACAGACACGCCCAAATTTAGAGCTTGTAGTTTCGCAATGGCGACCTTTTGCAAAACTTTTCTCTCGATTTCTGTTAAATGCAACAAATTTGTATCGCCTAATATCACCTGCCGCCCTGTTACGCTGTTCCATACACCACTGCCCTACAAGAAAATAATATTAGATACAGAAAATAAAAATAATGAGAAAAAATAATTTATATGATAAGATCTACATTTTCCATTTACAAAAATTGACTATAATCAATTAATTATTAAATCTTTGAGTTTTACATATACCATTTGTCAAACAGAGCTGCCAATACTACTGGATTGAAAGATGGGGTTTTCTAAATATATTATCATAAATTTGTAAAAATAGGTGTTTATTTTGGGGGGAGAATGCAGCAGCCTTATAACCTCACCTCCGCCTTTTGCTTCCCCTCTCCCTTCCCATCACCCTTACCCTCCAACTCCCCTTACTCTCCCATCCCAAATTATCAGAAATTATGGAGAAAAATTCTTCAAATTAACAGAACATTATGATGGTTATTCGTGATATAAAAGTTAAATTTCACCGTTTTGTTTAAAACTTTCTATACTCCAGGTTCAAATTACTGTCAGTGAGCGGAGTGCAGCGGGTTGTAGAAAGTTAGAGGAAACAACTCTACTGTATTTTTAAAATTCTAATAGACCAGAATCTTTATTTTCTTGTACTTTTTTTCATCTGATTTTGTATAACAAGATGCTCTCGATATGAAAGCGATCTGACAGTAACAGAAAGGTGTAGAGTAATAAAATGGGGAATTCCGTCCAGTTCGGCTCAATTTCGGTATCGGCCATAGGTGCACGTAAATTTTGTACATTAAATTATTTATGATAACTAACCAAAGAAAAAAAAAAGAGAAAATTTGATAAAAAAGGAACTATTAGCTAAAGAAAATTTACACAAACATCGTTTTATGAAATATGCCGTGGAAGATATAGCTGAAAAATATAGTGTAAATAAATCCTATAGAACTTATATGGGCGCAAGTGAATAGATTACAAATCTATTCACTTGAGCTTGGATTTGTAGCAAGACACAACACAACATTCGAAATGAAAGACGTTAAGCTACTTTTTGATCAAGCCTTTAAGGAAGTGACGCCAGAGAACTGGCAAAAAGCAGTCCATCAAGTCATTAAAAAAGAGGAGAAAATGTGGGATCTTGACCACCTGATCGAACGACCATCGACCCGTTAATTATAATGTCAAGAGGAGATGACAGTTCCTCAGATAACGAAGAATATTCTGATTTTTTATAATTTAATTTCTGTATAATGTATTTCTTGTATTTTATATTTTTTTATAATGTTTAATAAAAAATAAGCGTACCTAATACTATGTACATAATGCACGCCTTTGTCACACTATTTTCAGTATTTGTAAATGGATAACAATAAGAAAAAGCCATAAATTGACATAAACTTGGGTGGCACTACCTGGACTTAATGAAAATAAAGAATTTTGTAATGAAATCAATGTCAACTTATGAAAGTGGCTTAAATATTATTTGGCATATTCTGTAGTCCGTTTGCATACCTAGTGAGCCTTTATTACTCTACACCTTTCTGAAATAGACTGTAGTTATTTTGACATCAAAATACTGTCGCTTAAACTATTTTCACATAATTCACCCTCTTTATTATATATTTTTTAAAATTTATATAAAAAATTACGTAAATGTAAATAGATTTTAAACGCTTTTAATTATTACATAGAATAAATTAAAAATAAATCGTTTGTTTCCGAGAAACTGAAACCCAATCGTTTCGTATTTTTAGACTAATTTCTCTAGATTCCATGCTAGGTGGACGTGAATTCATCTAACATCTATATTAAAAACATATATTCAACTTTTCCTTACTATTATAACAGATGTAGTTTTTATGATTGTAGCTGCATAATATAAATATTTTTTCTAGGTTGGTTTCATATGAAATCTATCGTAATATGCTTATTATGAAACTGTGTTTTATCTTTTAAAGGTAAGTAATATTATTAATGTGTGTAAATATGGTAGGGCAAACCGAGACAGAAGACCCTCCCCCCCTCCCGGACCATTGGCCCCCGCGAGATATTAAGGAAATATAAACCACTGTGGAACGAGATTAAGCATAGCACAAAAATATTTATTTAATTAGATTTACATATTATTTATTATTTTTTGCTATTCTTCTTTCCAAATTTGTCCCAATCGTGGTAACAAAAAACGTTTCTTATTTACTAACGGATATATATAGTCTGACGCACGGTTCTAGAGCTACAATGCCTGATAAGGCAGGGAGATAACGACCTAACTCGAATCAAAAATTACGTCAGAAGCTGTGATGTGCATCCAGACAGTAATTGTATGGACTTTACCTTATTTTAAGGGGAATTGCCTTTTTAATGCGGCCGTTATCTCCCTGCCTTATCAGGCATTGTAGCTCTAGAACCGTGCGTCAGACTATATTATTTTTTGAATTGAGGTATAGGCGGGCCTAGGGTTGCACCTTTTTAAAACAAAAAAAAAACCGGCATGCCAAAAATCACACCGCATTATCGCCATTTTATAAAACAAACTACTTTTTGTGGTTTATCGACTGAAATATTTTCACACTCTCTATTAATTCAGTTTGTTTCTTTGCTGGTGTTTATGGCATTTCTACATTATCGTCACTTGTTTTTAACCCTAACGAGTAGTTATTTTTATCAATATATCTATAAAATAAAACCATGTGAATCTCACAAAATATTTTATGGTAAATCTTGGGGAATTACCAATATTTTTACTTCCTGTTTGCGGTAGCCGCCATCTATTAGAGTTGAGATAAAGAAAAAATTGAGTAAATCTATACCAGGTTGTGAACGTGTCTTTTTCATATACCTTTGGAATTTCTTTGGTAAAAGATGACTTAATGTATTTATTTACAATATCCCTTAACTGAGGGCGAGTTAAACAATCATCTTGCTTTCTTGCTCTATTAAAATATGGAAAAAAAATTAGACAACAAATTTCACGACAATAGTGGACACGGATAACACATTTATTTATTATCAAGGCTACTATGAAAATACCAACGCCGAATAGGAATTTACAATGGTCCTATTGAATGGAGACTTTGCGGCGAAGAGGACGAAACCGCCTCACATATCATATATAACTGCGAAGCACTGACCCGAAGAAGATTCAAAATCTTCGGAGGAATCCAATGTGGGGATAACCTCCCGCATTACAAACTGGGTAGGAATTTACTGGACCTTATAAAAGGAACAAATATTTTCTAGCAAGATAGGGGCGGACAATAAGCCACTAAGCTGCAATGCAGAAAGCTTGGGCCGAACGCCCTACCTCTGCCTTAAACCAACCAACCAACCAAGGCTACTATATTAAATAATTTAATAATATTACTAACATAAAATTTAGGTATACAAATTTATAAAATTTGAAATGTGTATTTTATTTTTAAATGTGTATTTTTTTTCAAAAAAAAATAGAAAAGTAAGTAAATGTTTTATAAAGAAACTAGAGCACTTGTCCTGCCGCAAGCCCTTCGTTACTAACAGGGACGCGTGGCATAAAATGATGCTTTATAACGTGTACTTTATTATACTAGTGAAGATAACGATTCACAAATGGTAGGTTAATAAATATAAACGCAATTTTGCATATGACATTTAATGAAAGAAAATATACCTAATAGTCCTCACTTAAAATGGACCAAATAAGAAAGAAAATGTTCCAAAAATATATATAAAACTGCACCAAGATAATATTTTAATTTTTGTAAATTATTGCCTTGTTATAATTTTTTGTCACCACCTGTTAACAGCTCAATAAAATTTTTAAAAGCCTCTAAGTGAATTTTTTTTATCTCGAAACTTTGATCGGACATTTTTATGGCGAGTATAATTTTTATTTTTAAAAGATTCAGTTTCGAAATGCGTTTTTGGAAAAACATCTGGTCTTTCATCACTCGAAAAATATCTACGTCAAATACAGGTCATTAGACTGTTTTATCAGAAAATATAATAATAAATAATGAAATGGGACCAGTTCTACAATGTGCGTAGAGTTATCTAACACTATAATATTTTTTTAAAGCAGAATATTTCGAAATACATTTTTTAATTTTTTGTGAAAAAATTCAACGTTATGCAACTTCTTTCAAGAAATAGTAAACCACCCTTAGAAAAAAACACCGTACATAGAAAAAAATCTTCTCTTAAGAGTGTGGTCTAGTGACGCATTCGCCATTTCGTTTTTTGATCAATATTTCGTTATATCCAAAAATCCCCATATTTGAAGCATTATTACCTACAATTTAAAGTTAAACAAGTTTGAATTTATAAAGTAATAAAAGAAGAAAAAGAAAAATGGACAAATTTCACCAATTCTCGTTTTTTGCTTTTATTAATTAATTGAATAAAATTTTCCTAAAATTGATCGGAAATATTAAAATTTTTGATAATATTTTTTAAAGAAAAATTCAATATTTCCTTACACTTAGTCGTTGCTAGGCAACGGAAAATAACTGTTAGGAAATATTTATTATTGTACTGTAAGGAAATATTATTTCTGTACGGCTACTTGTAAACTAAAATGTGTTAAGCTCGACAATTCAATATTACTGTTTCCATAGTTACAACACAAATATTTAATGGCATCCTTTATTTGTGAACAAAGTTAATAATATTTATATCAAAATTTTAACAAGTTACTTGTAATAAGTTATGTTCTTTTAATAATTTTCGATTTACTGAAAAATAGTATGTATACTTCGTAAAAAAAGCCACATTCCCGGACTCCGTATTGTCAGTCTCGGCTTGCGCCTCGACATACAATCTTTACGGTCGTCCGGGAATGCTTTTCCTACTAGGTATACAATGTACTATTCTTTACTTTAAAACTGTGTGTAATCGCTACTTAAGGACGGGTGGTTGAATAAAGCGAAATGGACTACTACTAAGTTATATTAGATCATCTGACGAAGACACTGTGTCGAAACAATTGTAAGGGCAATTTAAAATAAAAACATATAGTGAAAATTATAACCGTTGTGTTGATTATTAATATTATAATAGCTATTTATACAATTAGTTGCGAAATTAGTGTCTTTTAGGCACGCGACGTGAATTGTCCTACGAGGCGAAGCCGAGTTGGACAACACGTCAAAGTGACTAAAAGACATTGTTTCGTAACGAGTTGTATATAATATTTTTTCTACTGAGGTTTTATAATAAAAAACTTAATTTATTTTACTAACATTTTATTACCTATGTTTCATTTGCCCCTTTCAAAAATTGACACTTGCCAAAAAAAACTAAATTATACCTAGTCTGTGGTTACGTTTTAATTGTAAATAATTACCTGCATTACTTTTAAGCACGTTGTTCCTGGTAACGTGCTTAAAAAAATTTTAAGCACGCTGCGCCTAAAAGGAGGTTATTAAAAAATCATAATGACAATCAAAAAGAGGTTATTATAAAACGTCAGTAGAAAAATTTCTTTACAGAACTTGAAGAAGAAATAGGTAAAATAATTAACATATTTTCTTGTGTTATGGTACCTCCTAATAAAGTATTTTTATATAATAAACTCAAAAGCAATTTTTTACATTTCTCTTCCTTAATCCTTAAATTTTAGAATATATAGTATTATAGTAAAGGGGAATACCATTCCAGATCATTACTTTGTAAACTGACTAGTCTATGCCCATCTTGGATTACCATACAAACAGGTATAGGTAAACCTAAATTTTTTCACCATTACCTAGAAAATCTATTCGCGTGGGCCTCGTGTATTGGTTATCTTTCAAAACATTTTGGTAAATCAAAATCAGTCTATAGATTGTTTGACAAGATTGGTTAAATAATTTAAGCAAACACAATGTGTTAAGGTTAAGATATCTATTGGCACCTGTTTTTTGTTCTTGTTATAACAAAAAAACGGATTGTATAAAATAATAAACTATCTTGATGAAAAATTTGGATTTTTTAAAAATCAATGACCCTGTTTGGTTTGTTCGTTACTCAAAATAGGTTTCTTACCCGTGGGGTCCAACTGCAAGGTGTCTGAGATGGCCTAGTTTGACTTTTTGATCTTGACCTAAATATCTTCTTGGCCACCAAACGACCACCTTGCTGCATTACACTCGATGAAGATTTGCTTTTTTGCATGGCTGTAGCAGTAACAGCTGAAAAAAAAAATATTAATTAAAAAATCAACTAAGAGAATTTATGTCAAAAAATTAAATTGATTGAATTAACGTTATTAGTTATAAATTATGCTTCATTAGTTCATTATCGGTTCATTTATCGTTCTTATTTAATATAGAGCGTGTCTCCTAACCTTAACCTCTTGTTAAACAATTTCTCGTATAGAAGAGTAAAATTCTGACCAAAGGAGAAAATATAGTTTATTAGTCTACTAGGACTAGGTTATGGTTGTCTTTAACTTATTATTAAGAAATAATTTAATCTTTGATACAGGTTTTGCTCTAATCAGTTCAATTTTATTCTGATTAGAATAACGAAATATTAACTAAAAATAATTGAAACGTATGTGCTTATAAACATTGGTCAAATTGGTATATTTCCGCCTCAACTCTTCATTTGTAGTGTTTACATTATATGCAGCTATTAACAAACCTTTGTCTTTACTCTCATATTTTGCTCCATGCAGCAACTGGCTCAAAAACCCATGACTCCCACTTTTCGTACTCGGCGGACTACTCGGACTACTTTTCATCCCCTCCCCATCGAACGCACCAATGTCTATACTACTCCTCGCACTAGACACTCGACTTTCATCGGACACGTCGTACACGTCTGCCATTTTGAGATCTTTATACGTCAAAATCCAGTCATCATTGGTTTGACAACCTTTATTTAGTCCGTCATCATCACCGGGTTTTGTTATTTCACCTTTTGCTTTAATATTGCGTAAGTTTCTGTCGTAATTCACTCGTTTAAAACCTACAGCCTTTTCTGAGTCTACACTTTTTTTCCTAGCCATTCGTAAGTACCTTTTTATAGTGTCAGATACACTCTGAGATACGTCATCATTATCTACACTTGATCTTCGTCTATAACCCTTTTGTTCCCTGTCTTTTTCCCTTTTCTCTTCTTCCTCCTCAGCCCGCTTTTTTTTAAATTCACTTTCACACTCTCGGAGCACATTTTCAGGAATTGGCAAGGTTTGAGTCCGCCTATCACAAAAAGTAACCTCAATAGTCTCACTTTCCACCTCTATTAGAGGAGGCGGATGTCCAGAAAATATTCTTTCATTGCTTTTATATCTAGAACTTCCTATAGCTTTACCAACATCAAAGTTTCTTGAAGGCGAACTGTAGCCACTGGGAGAGCTATACCCTGTCCCTCCCCTGCTCCCCCTATAACCCTTAGCTTTTCTAAGATTAAAATACAACTTCTCCAACGCTTTTCTATCAGTTAAAAGATCAGAAATCACTTTGTCACGGTTGGTACACTGAGCAAAGTATCTAGAAAGGGTCTCTGACAAAGACCTCTGCACATGATCTCCTTGAAAACTTACATGCTGATGAGAAGTATAAGGAGACAAAGTTGATCTGGGGTGGTGGTAACCAACTCCAACCTTTCCAGAAGGAGTACTGGTGGGACTGTGCCCTAAGCTAAGATGCTTTTGAAGCTTTTCTACTAACTCACGATAGTTAAAATCACCAGATGCACTTTTCTGAGCTTCTGGAGAGCTTGAAAGCCTTAAATATTGCTCAAGCATGGTTACAAGTTGCTTGTCCTGATCCATTTCTTGTTGTATACCGGCAAATGGATGCTCCTTAAAAGATGTATGAGTGGGAGTTCCAGGACTATTCATAAACTCTTCCCTCATCTTCTTTATGTCGAATTTTCCATGGATTTTTGGTTCTAGAATAAGGTCTTTCGGACGTTCTGGTCTAAAAATATCTACTTCACCTTCTGACATGGCCTTGCGACAACTTCCGCCTTTCCTTGAGGCTTGTTTTCGTTTCTTCCTGAAGCCCAGTGCCCCCGGATACGAGTTCTTCCTCCAGAGCAGAAATTTTGGCTCCTTCTTGCAGAGTTCTTGAAAATGGGCCTCGATTTTTGGAATATCTTCCACGCAATTTCTCGCTCCATCGGGAATAAGCTTCCTCCCCGCATCTGCCATATACTTCCATGTTTTTCTCGTGAGCAACCATCGTTCCTTCGGCTTTTTTCTTCGCACTGATCGTCCCATACTCACGGAATATTCAGTACTTTCGGTAGACGCACTCCGGCCGAAAGACTTTCGTTTTGTATGAGCCTTGTCCGCCATAATTTTTGTTACGCGTTTTCAGAATGTTTTAAATAGTTAGCGCATAGGATCTGGGACTATGTAGAAATTATTCGAAGTCAGAGCATGTGCAATTTTTGTTCAAAGTATCACACTTTTGGCATGGATGCAGCGCATGAAAATAATTTTCGCATAAGGTCCTTTCAATCTAGGTTCATACAACTTAATAATACAGTCAGTATCAAACAATTGGACAAAATAAATTGAAAATAATTTTTGGCAGCAATTTTTGAATAAGTAGCGTGGGTTAGGTAGAATTTTTGGAGCCGTCAGGTGACATGACCTGGTATTTTGTTGTAAAAATTGTTTTGACGCATACAATATGTCTGAGGACTTTTTTAAAAGGATCAAGAACCAATGTTAAGAAGAGTTGTTGCTAAGACTAATAAATCTGTTTTTAGTTACTAATATTGATGGTTTTTACAAGATATAAATAGTATCTACAGCTGTGGTTTGTTGTGTTTAGATCAAATATTAAATTTGCCAATTTAATGATCTTATCTGTTGTTAATAATGTATATCTTGCCAAGCATAACTTCATGAAAGTTATTAGAGGTAAATTAAATATATAAAAAATTTTTACTAGATTCTTGATAATAGTCTTGAATATTATTCACAATTCAAAACCATCTTAGTAAGTTTATGATTATCATCGGACAGCATTTTTTTATAGCTTGTAGACATAATATATTTTGGCAAAGAACTAATTTTCTTAAGCAAGGATAAAAAGTACATTTTGATCGTAGTGGTACGATTGCAAAAATCAATTTACATCTACTTCAGGAGTATAATAATATGAAGGTTCATTAGTTTAATATATATTTTAGCAGTTTGGCTACTGAAGAAATTTTAGGAGTTTAACTTAAAAGGAATTCATTATTTTAATTTATACTACGTAATTTCCAGTGTGCTTGTCATTAGATATCGGAGTTATCGAGTAGATGATTGAGTTCTTTAAATCAGCTTTAAAGCTGTATCATTTAAAAATTTGTTTATTTCTCGTGAAAACTATTTTTAAATTGTCGCACTTAGTAAATTAATATCAAGTCACTCCATCACCATTTTTTAATTATTTATATCCACTTTTTGTCCCCTCATAGTCACAGAAAGTTTCTGAAGTCCGTTTTTTTTCGAAGCAGTCATTTTTCCGAATATTTTTTTTTCTAAAATTTTGCACGGCCCACCGCACGACTCACTCAAAAAACTGCGAGCGAGACACCGACTTAGAGAAGTGGAATTACTTCGAAACAAAAATATCAGATTTGGCAAGAGATACTGAGCAGTTTTCGCAATGTTTTCCACGTAAAAATAGACGAAAAATAAAAATTTCCTAGGGTTTAGTGTAGCCAGTTGCGAGACAGACAACCAGAAAAAATATTTGTTGCGTTTTTCTTCCTCAAACCTAATATTCTAGGTCGAGGTGCGCTTGAATCATGTATTACTCGTGCACAAGATAGAATACATATAATTTCTCACGAGTAAGAAGATTTAAGTCGAAGGCGAATAACTCGTTTATACGAATGAGAAATTTTGAGATATTGACGTTTAAAATATAACATTTTTAGATTTTGACAGGGTATCGCATTGGAATTTTAGAGAAAAATGGTTTATTTACAACCATGTATGTAATAATGACATTTCGCCTATCTTTGAAAGGTGGAAAGTTGACGTTTCTTGACTTTTACTTTCCACCCGGGTGGAAAGTGCTCACTTTCCACCCGGGTGGAAAGTAAAATTGTTATTTTTTGTAATTTTATTAAAAATCGATATCTCAAAATAGTAAATTTTTTTTTTTTTTTAATTTTAATAAAAATCGATATCTCAAAATAATATACAAACACACCAACACACAACTCATTACACAAATTCAACAACAATAATTTTATTTTTTATTTCTTTAAATGAATTATACCTAAATGACATTTATAAAAAACAAAAAATTAACATGGTTTATGTTTTACTTATTTACATTAAATATTACATTGGCATTATTGTAGGCAGTCACAGATATGTTTAAACCTTGCTGAAATTCTTCTTTTGAAAGGTTTATTTCATGATTATTTGAAGTTAAAGTAGTGTTAGTAAAACTTGAACTTGGCTTTGAAATCAATTTTGCCGTATTAACCTGAGTAGAAACCGAACTGTCTATGTATCCCTCAGCTACTGTGCTAGATTTCCAGCCTCCTAACCGCTTTATTTGCATAAGATCGCCACCGTTATTTGCGAGCAAAGTAGCCGCTGTTCTTCTGAAACAGTGACCAGTAAAACCTTCAGTATTCAGCTTCAGAAAAGCTGCAATTTTTTTTGGAAACTGACTTAAAGTGTTGTGCCCAATACATTGTTTACTAATTTTTCCATATCTTATTTGCATAAAAAGCTTTCCATCCTGTATATTTTTCCGTAAAGTTATGTACTCCTTAAGTGGTGCAATCCATTTATTATCAGTTATCATAAATGATCGTGGCTGGTACGTTTTGCTATTTTGTATTTCAATCGCGACCTTTTCTTCTAAAAAGTGAACGTCTGTTGTTTTCATTTTGTATAATTCATCTGATCGGCAGGCGCCTGAGACACCAATAACCAATGCGACCTACAAATGTATAAAATAATAAGTTAATATAGAAATAGTCAACCTTTTAGCCTAAAATACCTTTTGAACAAGAAATTCCATAGGTGCTTGTTCCAAAAATGTTTCAATATTATCCATAGACAGTGTGGTCGATTTTTTCGGCTTGTATCCTTTGTTTTGCTTTTTTAAAAATGCTAATAGCTTTGCGTGTTTAGATATGTCTACTTTTTCCCTAATTGATAGAGTGGTCCTCAACATTGAATATATTGACCAAAGCGTTGATATTTTCTTTGTCTTGGCATTTTCACTAAAATAAGCTAGTAGCGCCGATTCAGAACCAGGATTTTGAACTTTGTTTCCAATACACCATTCTTTAAAACAGTTATATGCCTTGTCATATCTCGGGCGGCTTTTAGTTGGCAGAAGATCTTCTTCTACTATTTTTGCTGCTTCTCGAATTTCTGGGGGAGTAGCAGCCAAATCAAATTCCTCATCTGAGAGCATTTTTTTGGTGTTTTGTAAAAACTTTGACACTAACGTTTTAAAAAAATAATATATTGTTTAGTGACATGGAAACCATATTCCAAAAATGATATTTGCCATCTTGATGTGTATTATTACCTACGTTATTTTATCACCTGCGGTTATTTGAAATTCTAAATGTCTGTCTACTTTTGCAATGGAAAAGTCAAAATGACATTTACCTTTTAATAATTATTTGAACTCAAAATAATAAGAAGTGGATGTTGGATGTGGTTGTAAATAAAATAGTATACAAACCTCGGTGAAAAGTTTCATTACTGTCTCTGAGATATAGTTTACCTCGACGCTTCGCGTCTCGGTAAACTATCTAATCTCTCGACAGTAATGAAACACTTTCCACCTCGGTACGTAATATACTATTTCACCTCCCAATCTTAGTTTTTGATTCTCTATCTAAACGTGTAAACCAATTCCGGTTTAACATGTTAAACCGTAAAAGAATTTTTTGGTTCAACATGTTATGTCACGAACTGAAAACGTATTTGAATTCGAACTAATGGACTCACTTGCCTACTGTTTACTATACTGTTAATTATATATTGTATATTAATATTATATTACCTTAAAATGTAACCTATTACCTATTGTAAATACTTAAAAGTTTAGGCCTTGTTATCAGTATTATTACTGTTTAAAGGTCAGAAATAAATTTGTTTGAAAAAAAAATAGAGAATAAAAAACTAAGATAGGGAGGTGAAGACCATTTTTCTTTAAGATGCGCCGCTCCAGTGCTGGAGCCTGTCAAAGTCAGAAAATGACATATTTTAACGATATTGTCACCTGTTTCGAACAGAAGTGGCAAAGCTACATTGTTGAAAATATTTTAAAACCATAGACCATGGTTGTTTATCTAAGCAAGGGCGGATCCAGGGAGAAGTTTCGGGGGGGGCACTATTTAGTTGAATTATACAAGAGGTTAGATAACGTGCAGGGTAAATAGCGCCGAAGGCGCAAAAATAGCGCCGCAGGCGATTTTTTTTTGGACCACGCCCAAATGTCAAGAATGAATTCACCTTTCTCATGCTCCATTGGGGGAGGGGTCAGGATCTCATGTGTTTGCCCCCGACAAAATTGAAATTTTAGTTGTCAAAAACTTACCTTTCGATGTGTTTATTATTATTAGGTTGATACATAAAGTTTAAATTTTATATTATTGAGGGTTAGAAGGTCGACCACAAAAAATTATATTAATAAGTTTATGTGTTTATTTTTGTGGATGCAAAAAGTAATACAATAATAACACAATACACACACATAATACAACCAAACAAACTCAAACAACAAACTCTAGTCTATGTTCCCAGTTTCTTTA
This sequence comes from Polydrusus cervinus, assembly GCA_935413205.1. NCBI lineage: Eukaryota > Metazoa > Arthropoda > Insecta > Coleoptera > Curculionidae > Polydrusus > Polydrusus cervinus. The sequence continues at coordinate 3,705,737 of OW284514.1, forward strand.
GGTATAATACCTACATTAATATTTGCAAATACGACGTACCTATATATTTTATATTTAATTATTAAATTCGTTTTATAAATATGCCTCCATTTTCTTACTTTACTTACCATAGTTGCTTGGTTCTTAACGCAAAACACAGTAAAACTCTTTGTTATACTAACTAGAAATCAAAAAGACTTATATAGCTCGCAAAACTCGGCTAGTCGTCGTGTACTGCGCAGCTGTAATGGTGGACGCTGCGAATACGGCGTAGAAGAATAATATTAAATATTAGATACGGGAGTGCGGCACCGTCGGCACGCGTGAATTTGATTCGAGATCGGAAGTAGGGATGTGCACTATTTATGTTGTAGGGAGGTATTTCGGCGCATCGGCGAATCCATGAATGCAATCGATCAGTGTATAGTGTATATTTCTTCTGTATTTCTTCGGTTCTTAGGGCGCTCGGGGGGGGCACTTGCCCCTAGTGCCCCCCCCCTGGATCCGCCCTTGTATCTAAGCAACCAAATTTTTGAAGAAAACGTATAACGGAAGCGTAAACGGATAGAGAATACAAATAAGATAGTGACGTTAAAGGTGAAACCCATTTTCCTTTAAGATGAGCCGTTCCAATGCTACATCTTGTCAAAGTCTGAAAATGCGATATTATGTATCAATATCCCAAAAACAATTTAATTTAGACTAGACATGTAATAGTTATACAAAATAGACGTGGAATTTTATAGGACATTAGAAAATAATATAATATATTGGATGTTCCATTCAAAATAAAAGTATATTGTATAAGTATTGATAAAGATATTGTAAATTTTAAAGAAAGTGTTCTAGAAAAAAAAACGAACATGGCGGTCATGTGTTAAGTGGATGTACCCACACATATACATGCTGATTCCTAAGTTGATACTTCTTTTTTAGCTGTGTATAGAAGGCATTAAAATAAACAACATTTTCAAATGCCTTATTTCCAAAAACTTAAAAATAGACGAGATATAGTTAGTACAAAATTTAAATGCGGGCCTGGTTATCAAAACGTTGCCTGATATACTTTATGTTGTTTTTGTCTTATTAGTCAAGCATGGTCAGTTATTTATTGGGTGATCTGCTGCGGTGTTCTTTTCTGAAGCAAGTTAATTTTAAATTGGTGACACCTGAAAATAGTAAAATTTGAAAACAATGAACTAGTAGGTATGGGGGGGGGGGGCTAATTTACTGTGAGTGTCGTCAAAGTGCAGCTGCTGCTTTGAGATTATACGCAGAACGCTTTCCATTGTGGGCTCATCCTACACCCAGAAGTTTTCTTAATGGCAGTAGAGTTTTGGACTTGCATTGTCTTTATTTATTTAGGATCACTAAGTTTCAACTGTAAACATCTCCAGTCGTCTTCAGGTGAATACTGTTTTCTTAATGTTATTTAACGGGCAAGTTAGACAGGACCGTATTTGATCCATAGTGTAATAAATGAATGTAAGTACCTTATTTTTGAGTTTTTTTGAAAAAAGGTATTTGAAAATGTTGTTTATTTTGATGCCTTCTATACACAGCTAAAACAGAAGTATTAACTTAGGAATGACCCTGTATATTAAATTATTTTAAAATATATTTCATAAAAAAGTTCCCGGTCTCTATTTTTTTTTTACCTTACACAATAAATTTTTACACTTTTGCACTGAACATCTCCGCATGGAAAATGTAAAGTAAATGCCGGAGTAGCCACGTTCCACCGCACTGACCCGTATTTTTGTCGGGCCGCGTGATTATTTTTCCTCGTCTTATATTTTATCCGCCATTTAAAGTTAAGAAAAGAACCAACTCTATTAAAGATTATTTTAACAAAGTGTACTTAAGGCGTGATATGTGTTTTCTATTTTTGCTCACTAAAACTTACCCTTTGATACACGGCGAACAAACCTCTTAAACAAAGCCATTTTTTTCAAATGCGGCCTAGCTAACTATCTTTTAATATGAAAAATAGCGTTAACAACATTTTAGACGTCAAAAATAATCTTGCTAAAGAAAACCTTCAAGTCATAATATGATGATTTTATAGTTGCAAAATGTATGTAAAACCTTTGTTTGATAAAAAGATAAATTTGGTCGGTTGTGGTAAAAACCTAAAATAAGGGGTATGATTTATCATCAAAATATTAAATTATTTTTTTAAATTAGTTATGGTGACGCTGACCTATCGAAAGTGCGTACTATGTGGAAATTTTCGTTTTAAAATTAATTAAAAATTCCTTTGATTGTAGCTAGAGGAGATTGACTACACGGCCAAGCAGCTTGCACAGAACAGATGGACAGGGTTGACAACCTGTAGTACATCCAGGCAACTGTGGCCCACATTCGATAAAAAGAGAACCGCAGAGCTATTGAGACACAGTCGAAAAGACGTGAGAAATATTACTGCGGTTGTTACCGGACATTGCCTCTTCGGTAGACATGCCGAACGTATGCAAATACCCACTAACGACTTCTGCAGAAGTTGCAGAGATGAGGAAGAGAAAGAAAGTATTCAACATTTTCTGTGTGAATGCCCTGGCCTTGCAAGAAGGAGGTTCACTACTCTGGGTGAATCATCTTTCGATAGCCTGGAGAAACTAAACAACTTGGACGGCTGAGCAGATTTCTGAACAGTAGTGGCTGGTTTGAATGAGTTGTTAAAATCTTTCCGCGGTTACGTCGCATAAACCATCAGTGATCTGATGAAGGTGGGTTCTACGGAACACGTGTGGTATCACAACGGACCTAATCAGGACTACGTGAGACCGTTTGGTCAGAACCAAGGGTCTGCCACTCTTACCTAACCTAACCTAACCTTGATTGTAGCTAAGTTTTAATATTGATTGTCTCGACTATTTTAGCTTTTGTGTGCCTTCTAGCTAGGGAATTATTTTAAAAAAGCAGAAAAAGTAAAATTCAAAAGGTACTTAATAGTCTTAGAGGTAAACATAACAAGAAAATTTAGTTTTGATTTTATATGTGCTATGGAGCATACGCCGGTTTTACTTCAAAAAGTTTGTCCGTACATAAAAAAAGTATGAGAAATGATTCCATATCGATTTTCAGAGTAATTTGCAATGAATGTGTTTTTTTTTCAAGAATTCGCATTTCAACCCCCACATTTGTCGCGTTGTATCTCAAAAAGTAGAGAAAAATGTATAAAGGCAAAAATGTTAGTAGTTTAATATTCTATTTTTTTGGACAACAATATTCTTAACTAGAAGCTACAGAAACGGCGCAATTTAAAAAAAAAACGCGGCAGTACATATTTTTTTATCCCCGACCCCTGAAACTCTTTCAAGAGCGCAAACTTAGCTATAGTCATTAAGGACTCTACCTCCAAAGCAAAAATTTAAGGAAAAATTCGGTCCTGTCAATCTTTTAAAATCGATAAACATTACAGTGTGCATAATCAAATCCAGAGTCGTAAATTTGCTACTATTACTATTTTTGTTCATCTCTATCGCTCAAATAACAACAGTTACTAGTAACTAAATTTGGAAATTTGATTTTCAAAAGTTTATCACTAAACATGCTAAATAACCCACGATTCTGTCCTCTGTTAAAATGTACATTGTGTAATATGCAAAAACTACCGACATATTAATCCAGACAGAGAGAAGTGAACAAAATAAAGATAAATATTCAGTTATAACAGCCACTAGTGTAAACTTTACAGGAAATATTTTATACTTTTCACTTTTTTTATAATCAAAACATGCTGAAGCATTATGAAAAATAATATTTTTCTTAAGTTATTTTTGGATCATTTTGTGCTCTCCAACTCGCATCAGTATCAGAGGTTGATCATAAAGTGTGCAGGGACTTTGATAAAACATGTATTTGTAATTTAAAATAGCAGTCAAAGACCCAAGGATTGACTGATGTAAATTCTCATTAGAAACGAGACTCATGCGAAATTGTCGAAGGATTAATATATCATTTAGGACTGTCAGTCGTAATGTTCGTGCAGAGAGTTTTTGAAAAACATGGACGATGTCTTCATGTAATTTTGTATAGTGAATATTGAAAAAAGGAATTATTGCGCCAAATTTATTCCTAATTTCCTTGCGCTTCTTGTATTTGAAAATATTCGTTTACTGATCTCCTCATTATAACGTGGGATTTATCAAGGGGAATTAGTGGTTTCAAATAATATAACAAAGTAAAGCTGCATTGTGCACCAGAACACAAAAGTAATATAAGAAACGAGAAAACCCACGAACTTGAGAGGAAGAGCTTGAAAAAGATATCCATAAGGTCAGAACCGGCCCTCACAATTGCTAAAAGATAGACCTAAAGTGAATACAAATCGCATTGAAAAAAAAAACACAAGTATTGAAACAGTAAGTTTTTTAAAAAATTTTATTAGAAATACTTCTGAACAAACTAGGGCCAAGAACTGATTTCACCGAATGGTTGTACAAATAATCGTTGGCTTGGTAGGATCTTAGGAAAAAACTCTTCTCTCCAAGGATTTCACGAACTTTTCTGATGCTGAGTAGGTGAAACCAGACCAGAAATTGTCCATTCAATGCCAGTTTCTGCGCTTTACGTTCTCATTCAGACCAATGAAAAACACAACGGAAGGATCAGGTTTTTCTTTTCGTTTCGTCAGAGCATTTGTCACCTTAATATAACTTCTTAACGAAATGTTTAATTTTGAAATTAAAAATTATCGAAACTATTAATAGCAATCTGTATATACATATTTATCAATTATCATATCATAACATTTTTCAACTGGACACATGTTTCTTTCAAAAATAAATGCATTTGAACTGCTTTTTTTTTAGTACGTTGCCGTTGGCCTGATTCACGTATTATGTCGAACGTTATAGTCGTGAGTCACCAGTTGAGAACCTATTTTTTAAATATAGATTTTTTCTGATTGATCTACAAGGTCCAAACAAAAAATTAACGCTGACAGTGATTGTTTAGCGCTACCTGAAAGATGGATTACCACGGGACTGTTTTTTTTACAACTTTCTTAAAGTTATTTTGTGGGATCATAGCATGTTTAAGTAAATTCAATCATATAGCAAATATACAACTTATAAAGCATATTAATTAATTTAGTCTTGTTTCACATAATATGTGCAAAAATCTAAAAAAAAAGTCCTCTGACATGTTTCTTATCATAGAGTCCTGTTAAAAACAACTGTGACATTGTGAGAAAAGTTGTGACGTAATGAAAGTTCAGTGACATTTTTTTCTCGGACGTGAAGATTCGACCCCCCCCCCCCCAGCGTGCGTCACTGTATTGAAACAAAGACAACAATATAATTGGTCCAAGGGCTGGAAAAAAAATTAGGCGGGGAATAGGATAACGTTCATCTCTTCTCATCGTATGTTTTTAAACTTCCTGCTTTAGTGCCGTGGTTTCAATTTTATTTCTAGAAAAGGTTTGTAAAAGGTGCTTTAGAAAGCTTCTTATTATTTTTATATAGTTTCAATACGTTTTAGTTCAGGATGTTGATTGATATGATAAAATTAGATTATAGTGATATAGCCCAGTGGCACATTTAGGGGAGACAGTCCCTCCCCCCGCGTCCCAGCCTTACCAAATGGTCGTTTTGTTTACTTTGATTGTTGTAAATTTCACTTTTGAGTGTGGAAAAGTTTTTAGAGCCCGGATAACCTCTTTTTTTTAGACTTTTTAAGGCGCCTCCCCTCAGCAAAATCCTTGATCCGCAACTGAAATAGCCTATTATTTTTTTGCGTCAAACCGAAGAAGAACAGTTTAAAGAATACATTTGAAATCTTTTTAATCTTATTCTACTTGTGGACCTCATCTTCGGCTCGGTTAATCCAACTCATGTGAAAAGATCCGTTTTAACAAAATGTCTTAATATAAATGATAATTTCGACTAATAATTTTTGAAAACAATTGTCTAAAGCAGTTACAAAATTATAGTTAATTATCTGGATCTCTGGATATTTTAATTTTCATCCCAATACAGCTACTAGAGTAATTCTCCAGTATACCGTTCTTTTCGTTTACCACATAACTATGATTTATGATGGCGATGGCATAAAGGTCTGTAGATTTTAAGAAAAAAATAATAAATAAATGATTAATTCAATTGTTTTTGTTCTTCCATCTGGGACCATACAAAATGTGACCAGCGACGAAAAATAATTGCTATTGCTGGTGGCATGTTTAGTTTTGGCAAAACAAAAAGTAATAAATTATTACCTAGAAATTACCACACAATCTTTTTTTTTTGAAAGGTAAAAAATATTTTTAAATGTTTTGTTTCTCAGAAAATTAAATAGGCTATCAACTGTCTGTAAGTAATTGATCCTGTATTTTCAGGTTACCAATATAATATTTCCCATCAGATTGAAATTTCGCGAAGCAACAAGAAACTGATGTCGCTTTCGTGCGATCTAGTTTCGAACTGTGCGGTATTAAAATATATTTATAAACAACAAAACTCTTAATGAGGTTTATACCAAGAATACAGTTTTCAATTTTCAATCTTTTCACAAAACACTCGTATATTTCCACATGCAAAAAATTATATTATCATAAATTCAAAATTCTAGGAACCTACTTTTCCTGTTACAAAATTGTTGTTGTCTTTTTAAAAGTGTTTTCAGGTTGAACATAAATCGGAATTAAAGAAGAAATGTCGGATATTTAGGAGGAGGTAAATTTGTGGTTTTCAGAAAATTTATTGCCGTATGGCCACCATTTTCAAGTTGTTCTTATAAAATTTCGTTTTAACCTAGTGTATAGTTATAATTTCGAAGTACAACCAGACATTCTACGTAAATTGGCTAAAGCACGGCTCAAGGCCTCGATGTAAATGCGAAGAAGAGAGGTGACTTAGACGGATATTAGCGCTCGCTTAATATTTATTACAGACAACGTTTTAGCATAACCCGTTACCATATTGGACGTCGCGTTACATTTTTACATTGTACCGTTCCTCTTGATATGATTTCTCTATGGTAAAAAAAGCTCAGTAGTTTGCTAGCCTAATTTTTTTGTAATTCGGGCCTAGAAGAACCCTAATTTAACATGGCAAATTTTGGCGCGGTCGTATCCAAATCCAAAATGTTTAATCAATATTTCATATTGAGTATTATAGCGATTCATGTTTTCGAAAACAGTTCGAAAAATATATTTTAAAATATGAGTCGCTAATGTTCATATGACGTCGACATTCATAAAATGTCATAACACCATTACAATTTCGTATTTATTATGATGAAGTCCTGACATCGAACTTTTTAAATAAATCCGTTATTTTTTACAAACGGTCAAGTGCAATTCACACTTCATGCGTTTAAGTTTTCGTGTGAAGACATGTATAATTAAAAAAAGTTGGTTTTGATTAAAAACTGCATTACTTACATCAATGTTAAAGATTAGCCAATAATAAATAACACGCCATGTAAGGAAATCATAAAAATAATTTTATCGCATCACGAACAAATCGTGCATATCCACCACATCGCGCATAATATACCTGTGTCTGGCGATGGCAATAAAATGTCTTTCTTTATATACAAAATATTATAAAAACAGATTTCACAAGAATTAATTGGCGCGGCGTCAGTGAAGATTTTTAAGATAATATCAGGGCATGGTTTATAATTTTATTGGAAAATAAGAAATTAACATGACTAGCAGTAATATTTATATTTCTATGTTCTGCATGATGGATGATATAATTTAAACCTATAAAATATTTGTATTAAATTTTCAATTAGACAAGCCAGGAGACGATGCCGTGTTTTATGCTGGAGCCCTCCAGAAGTTGGTTAAATCATTATATTCCCCCCTCCCCTCCTCACTTACCGAATTAAAAGCAAGTAAATAAGATTTTGAATTTCTGTTTTGACAATGGAAAGGTGATATTCATGTGGGTGTAAAAAAGTTATTTTTATGCAAAAAAAAATGGGAGGAAAAAGATATAAGCGAATGAAAATAAATTACTAAAGTTCATTTTATTGTAAAAATTATTGAGAATTATTTTTTTAAATAAAAATATTTCTCTCACATTCTCCAATAACTGTAGGGTCCAAATTTAAAAAGTTTTTTAAAATCTGTCAATAAACATGGACAGGATTTGTTTCAAAAGAACGCTATGTTCTAATAAAGAAAAGAATCTTAGCGGCAAGCGGACAGAGTAGTGCGTCTATCTTTTGCATTAAAGTACACAGGGACGCCAAAGGTAATAGAATCCCTGGGGCACAGGTAGACAATGACAGGCTGTTTCGTTCTTGTTAGAACTCATCAGAAAGTCATAACCCGTAAGCGACCCCCAGTATAGCGAGCCTGTTCTTTCAAGGCGTTTTTAAGAAATAAAAATGCGATAAAAACCCAGTAACGCCATCAGAAGGAATCAACTCAATGCAAAAGATAGCCATCTAACGTGAAAACGTAGAAATATAATCTTTTCTTTATATATTTTAACGGACACTAAATTCCACTATTTTATCTATGTTCTAATATAATTTCGCATGGAGCTGGTAACTTTAGAGAAGAATTTAGAAATATTATTCGGATCCACTAAATACCTTCGGTACGTCCCTGCTTGTTCTTTGATTTTGTCTATAATTTAGATGACCCTATTTCTGATAATCTATTATTAGTAGCCGAAGGGTGTGCTTGGGTGCAGAGCTCCAGACATGAGAGCAATATTCTAATGATGGTCGAATCTGGGCTTTGTAGAGTGTCAAAAGTTGATGAGGTGTGTACAACCTTTTGGTGCGGAAAAGTACACCAAGTTTCTGCCTTGGCAATTGCGGCAACGTGATCATGCCAAGACATATTACCTCCCAGATTGACCCCCAGCAAATTAATAGACGGTGCCAGGGGAATTGCGTGTCCTGCCATGACTATATCCGGTTCTGCAATGTTAACCTTTTTGGAGAAGACTGCTGCCTGGGTTTTCTTAGCGCAATGGCAATAAACCAAGGGTTGATAGCCCCTGGGAGATGTCGCATAACTGAGGATCGTGGTTCGAAACCCACGTTAAACTGTAGGTCCCCTCGGGAATAGCCCTGGCAGTGAACGAAGAGGTATAAAGCCTAATTCGAAAGAAGGGCGAGAAATGACAAGAAAATTCTTTTAAAATTAGAATAAATTAAAGCGATTTTTTTCATATTTCCTACGTAATAGTACAAGGCTAAGGATAATTTGTTAATTTTTAAAAAATAACCGTTCAGCATACTCTCAGCACTCGATATTTCTTTTTCCTGTAAAAATAATCATCACTTCTAGAAGATTAATAAAACTCTTTGACGAAAAATATTAATTTATTTTAAATATTTATTTTAATGTATTACTGTTAACGCATTAGGTAAATTTTATTTGACATAATTTGATTAGTTTATTTATATTAATTTTTTATAAATTAAATAAATTTTATAAAAATAATTATACCGTTGTTTTTCAAAGCCACCTTTGACATTTATTCACATTAATGACTGTTGGAATAGTTGATCAAATGAGTATTCTGCAAATAAGTCTTGATGCGTTAGAAATTGGAATAGGATTGTAATTAGAACAAATGTTTGATTTTTAATTCTGCATCGAATGACATAATAATATTCCAAAATAAATTGCTTTAAAGTTTGCATTGACACTAAACTTTGGACACCCTGTACAATTCTTATTAATAAAACTTGGTTAACGAGACTGCTCGACCTTATTTATTATTTGTATAATTTTATTAACGATGCATTATTTTTATTTTTTATTAATTTTTAAAACCAGTGGTGTAAAACTGATTTTTCTTAGTTTTTATTTTTTTTGTCTATAATACTTAACTAATTTCATTAAAATTTTAGGTTATGAAGCAACTATAAGAGCCATCCAAATAAGTAAGAATATATACAGGGTGTTACAAATTCGACACACCAGCATCTCAGAAACCATAAGAGTTAGAAAAACGGTTAAATGGGGGCAAAGTTGTGCAATTCGGTGCTGATTATAATGCCGCTTTAAAAGTTTTCAAGTTTCGAATTTCCGATTTTATTCGAAAAAAACCCAAATTTTGCAAAATCGTTTTTATTTTTTCCTGAGCTCATTTGACTAGCTATTTAAAAATAAATGACACTTTGTCATTGTCACTTTTTCTTCTCTACAAAATGACATTACTAAACTAAATCCACCGTTTCGTCTCCGAGCGGCCATCACCAACTTAACTTTTTTAAATACGGACCTGTTTTTTTTTAAACCGATTTTTAAACCCTCCTACACTCAAAATGTAATGGCGATATTACTTCCTCATAATGAGGAATTGTCCTTGCTTATTTTTTTAAATTCATATTTTTTGCAATTCTTGTCAGTCCGGTTCTGGCAACGAATTATAATATTAATTAAAAACTTTATTTTAATTAAAACATTCATACATAAGTAATATAATTTATTTTATAAGAATTTTCCAATAATTCTAAATTTACTAATTATAAATCCTAATTTTCTAAATGTTCAAAGAGATTGCCGTTTTGCTCAATACAAAGATCGATTTTTCTTCCAATTTTGCCGACAGCCCTTTCAACCGATCTTCTCCTTATCCTACCAAATGCAACCTGTATGTAAATATACCTAACATGAACTTTTTTATGATATTTATTTGTAAAGGTTTTAAATAAAATAAAGTTTTTAATTAATACTGTAATTCGTTGCCAGGACTGGACTGACAAGAAGTGTAAAAAATATGAATTTAAAAAAATAAGCAAAGACAATTCATCATTATGAGAAAGTAATACCATTACATTTTGAGGGTAGGAGGGTTTAAAAATCGGTTAAAAAAAATCCAGGTCCGTATTTAAAAAAGTAAAGTTGATGATGGCCGCTCGGAGACGAAACGGTGGATCTTTAGTTTAGTTACGTCATTTTGTAGAGGAGAAAAAGTGGCAATGACAAAGTGTCATTTATTTTTAAATAGCTAGTCAAATGAGCTCAGGAAAAAATAAAAACGATTTTGCAAAATTTCGGTTTTTTTCGAATAAAATCGGAAGTATTCGGAATTTAAAAACTTTTAAAGCGGCATTATAATCAGCACCGAATTGCACAACTTTGCCCCCATTTAACCGTTTCTCTAACTCGTATGGTTTCCGAGATTCCAATGCTGGTATGTCGAATTTGTAACACCCTGTATAGCATGTAATCTAAAAAAATAGATCCTAACTTAATTAATAAGTGAGCTATAGAAGACGGGAGGTGAGGTGCAGGACCCTGTATACTGTACACGTGATGTGCGTTAAATTTATCCAAGAGTTTAGTCTACAATAACCATTCTATTCGTGTAATCGGAGATACTAAAATTTTGTATGTGTACGTCAAAAATAGGCACTTAACTTTTAAAAATAAAACAGAAAAATTAAACTTCGCCGTATAACCTTGATTAGAATACTACAATAAATAATCAAAATCTATTTTTGCATCTATATATAAACTGTAACGATAATACATGTGTAAAGTATAATTTTTTTTATAACTTTCTATTTTGTTAAAATTTCGTTGTTACCTTATATTTTAAGGGTGCGATGGTATAGCAGCCAAGCAGCAAGCAGGGAAAAAATACAACTATGGCAGTTCTGGATCTGACGTAACGCATTATAGAAGCATTTCATAATAAAGAATATTTATGTCAGTAACTTTTTGCGACCTAAGTAAAGCATTTGATTGCGTAGACCACAACATTTTATTAAAAAAACTTCAATTTTATAACTTTGATGCCAGTAGTATTGAACTAATAGGTTCCTATCTTGCAAACAGATGCCAGAGCGTGAGGTGTGATGATGTGACGTCGGCGGAAAGAGTAGTAAATATAGGTGTTCCACAGGGTTCAGGTGTGTTGGACCAATCTTGTTCTTAATCTACATCAATGACCTACCGGCAACTGATCCTAGGGCAGGACACACTATTTTTGCGGACGACACAACTCTCTTCTGCTGGCGATCCGTTGGAAGAGGCTTTATTGGGGTCCAGGAAATCTCTGGAATTGTCGAGTGAATGGTTCCGGGCAAATAGGCTTCTTCTCAACGAGGATAAAACCAAGCGGATGGTATTCACTATGAGATACTTAAGTGATATTTCGGGTGATAATGTTTCGGAGGCAAAATTTCTGAGGGTCACTCTTGACGCCAAACTACAATGGGGTAGTCATATTAGTCAGGTGGTTAAAAAGGTAACAAAAGCTGTATTTATAATAAGAGGACTCTCGAGTTGTGTTTATCCACCTATATTGAGAACAGCATATTTTGCATTATTTCAGTCCCATATCTCATATGCTATTTTGGCTTGGGGGCACTCTGCGGAGGTTTATAGACTGTTTGCCATCCAAAGGAGAGTAGTAAGACTAATATCCAATCTCGGGTACAGAGACGATTGTAGAGGGGCGTTTGTTGCTCTTCAAATTTTAACATTGCCAGCCCTCTATATTTTACAGAATTTACTTTTTATAAAAAAAAAGGCAGACAATTTTAAATCACACACAGACATACATGACTAGACGAAATACAACCTTATACTGTCCAAATCTGCTTAGAATCTTGGGTAGAGTCCAAAATGTAATAATATATAGGGTGTTCATCTTAAATTAAGCAAATTGACATCTATGCCACTATATTGAAAATATTTTGACCTGGTTGTCTCCATTATTAGCAATTCGTCAAATTTTCAAAATTTTCCTATGTATAGTTTTCCTTATTTAGGTCGAGGCAATTCCCGGTGGAAGACCCTGTATATACAACAATTACTTCAATAAGTAGCGATATATAAATACATTTTGACATAAATTATTAAAATAGAATAATAGCGATGTTTGACCCTTAAAATAATTTTAAAAATTGGAACTTTTAGATACCGATTTTAAGGTATTTACACTTTAAAAATTAAATATTATTTGCGGAATGCAAATGAAAATACTTGTTTACATTTAAAAATAAAATATACTATGTTTTCTCTAATATCATTTTAACTTTGAATAAACACCGCTTAAATAATTTCTCTCTAGTTATTTTATTTAGAGGTTTTTTCGAAAAATATCATTTTTGCATTGCGGGTTTTAAAATCAGGTTAAGGTAAATTAATTTGCCATCAGTTATGCCTATTTTTAACTATTTTCGTCTTAGAGCCACACTATGTTATGTGCATTTTTATACATATTATACTTTCAGTATATACAGGGTGATTCCTACTTCTTTTTTAGCTGTGTATAAATTAAAATAAATAACATTTTCAAGTACCTTTTTTCAAGAAACTTAAAAATAGGCGAGATACAGAAGTAAAAAAATCTAAGTGCGGGCCTGCTCATCAAAACGTAGCTTGCTATACTTTATGTTGTTTGTCTTATCTCTTAGTAGTTATGCAATTTACGGGTCTGTGGTAAGTTATTTGTCAATACGCTGCGGTGTGTTTTTCTAAAGCAAGTTAATTTTAAATTGGTGACGCGTGAAAATGGTAAAATTTGAATAGAATGAACTATTGAATATGGTGCTAATTTACGGTGAGTGTCGTCAAAGTACGGCTGTTGCCTCGAGATTATACGCAGAACGCTTTCCCGTTGCGGGCTCATCCTACACTCAGAAGTTTTCTTAATGTTATTTAACGGGCAAGTTAGGCAGAACCGTATTTGATCCATATAAATGAATGTAAGTACCTTATTTTTAAGTTTTTTGAAAAATGTTGTTTATTTTAACGCCTTCTATACACAGCTAAAGCAAAAGTATCAACTTAGGAATCATCATATAATTTAATTTCCTATATAGACGTATAAGAAGGCCATGAAATAAATAATCCCCGCGGCTTAACCACATTATTATCGCGGTGGGAGGGGAGGGGGGAGGAAGGAAAAAACTAATATTTATAAATTTAAAAATGAGTATGTGCCGGTAGCCTCTAGGTAGGAATCTAGTCAATTCTTGGGTTTTGAGTCACCAGATTGTGCACTTCGATAAAAAGACATATACATATAAATATGGTTATAGCGTACCATATTACGTTGTTATAATATGACGACATGTATTTGACTATGATAACAATTTGATACATATATATTAATTATTATTTTTTTTTTTTTTTTTTTTTATGATAAAACACCTGCACTGTAGGAAAAATCCTTTAAGGCGCTCTGGGAGCGGTGCGAGTGCGAAAAAAGCGATTAACGTTGGTCTTGAAACGTTGAAGATTGTATTCATTGGGAAACACGACCTCAGGAAGATCATTCCACAAAGATGACGTTCTCCAGATGAAAGAATTCTTGAACAATGAAGTTCGAGGAGTACTAAGCTGAACAACATATGGATGAGCGGCAGTGGTTTGTCGTGTATTTCTGTTTTGCATTGCTCTAGGTGGAATCAAGTGGGCAATGTCAGTCGAACACCTGCCATGGAAATATCTGTAAAAGAGAGCCAAATCACCAACCTGTCTTCGATGCTCCAGGCTATCGAGGGTCTTGGTCAGCTCGGGGTCGCCGATCAGACGAACGGCTCTCCTTTGAATGGAATCCAGTAGCCGAAGGGTGTGCTTGGGTGCAGAGCTCCAGACATGAGAGCAATATTCTAATGATTGTCGAATCTGGGCTTTGTAGAGTGTCAAAAGTTGATGAGGTGTGTACAACCTTTTGGTGCGGAAAAGTACACCAAGTTTCTGTGCAGCTGTTTTGGCAATTGCAGCAACGTGATCATGCCAAGACATATTACCTCCCAGATTGACCCCCAGCAAATTAATAGACGGTGCCAGGGGAATTGCGTGTCCTGCCATGACTATATCCGGTTCTGCAATGTTAACCTTTTTGGAGAAGACTGCTGCCTGGGTTTTCTTAGCATTAAATTCGACTTGGTTACTGTCACCCCAAGCCAAAATTTCTTCCAGGTCCTTGTTGAGGCGCAATACTTCATGCTGCCTGCGAAGATGTGCGTCGGCAGCGGTTGTTTGGGGAGTCAAGGTAAAAGATGAGACAAGTGTGCTGTCATCAGCAAAGCTATAAATTGGATTTTGGGTTTTCACTAAAAGGTCGTTAATATACAGTAAAAAGAGGGTAGGCGACAATATGGACCCTTGAGGAACACCGGCATTGATGGTGAAGGTGTCTGAGAGAAACCCGTCAATCGCCATTTAATATATTTAATTCTTAACCTATAACAATATAATTTTTAGGTAAAATTATTATGTACGCTTTTATTTTCGTCTTATAAATGAACTGAATAATCTTATTTATCTTCTTACAAGATAAACCGTAATATAAACACCAGTTTATTTATACAAGAAGACCGACCCTAAGGACAAACTTCGAGAGGACAGCTTTCGAGAAATTTGCAAACGTATTAGAAAAGGTTGTGTTTGCAGTGATAAAATAAGGCAACGAACTTTGCAAAAGAAAAGGAAATACGTAAAATTATGTTTTAAAATGGTAATTATTCAAAATGTAAATTTGATACAGGTCTCGGTTTAAATCATTTTTTTTTCTTTGTTCGCTTCACTCTTAGACCTTTTAGACTTGATTTAAAATATATGAATAGAAAGGTAATATTAAAGGTGGCTTATAATAAGATTCATTTATAGCGTACACGAAAGCTAAAGAACTTTTTATATTAGGTGCAATTTTGAGTAAAAATGCCTGAAAGCATTGGTCAAAAAAAAATGAATAATTCACTTAGTTTTTTCTGTAATTCGGTCCAAGACGAACCGCAATTTAAGGTGGCAAATTTTAGGGCGGTTATTGTTAAAAAATGGAAAAACACTTCGATTGAAATTTGAATTCGCCAGATATTGGCAACAAAATTTTTTTTTTACTTTTTGTATAAGGTGAAAATTGAGTTTTTAATTTATTTTTATTTTTAATCGTAAAAAAATTAAGTTTGTTTATTGTTTCACCCCCTTAAGAGGGTTGAAAAAACAAACTTTTGTTCTGAGCACGAAGTCCACACAACATCTCAAGCGACGCATTTTCGCATTATTTACAAATATTTTGAAATTTTTTTAAACATTCTAGAGAATTTGTTCCTATGATAGTACCTACCATGGGACAATGATAAATTAAAAACAATAAGATAATTAATTTTCTCTTTAAAGGAGCTTTCCAAAAAGGTGCCATTGAAAAAAATTAAGTTGGGTTATGTTTCACCTTATACAGGATGTTCCAAAATGTAGCTAATACGAGCGGCGGCGCCAGGGGGGCAAGGGTAGACGCTGACCCACCCTAGACAAATGAGTGTTCTTCCAAAATTGATGGATTCGGTTTTGTAATTGAATTTCCGGGGGGGGTTTGGAGTTTTGTTGAGAAAGGAGTGTTTTTATTTTCAAGAGAACGTTGACCTCACTTTGGACAAGAGGGAAGTTTTGTTTGCCCCTGCTTATGGTGTTATAGAGCGTGGGGAAGCGGCGACCTTTTTTTTTATCGGGCCCACTTGTGCCCACCCACCCATCCCAAAAATTCTAGCGCCGCTACTTGTTCATACAAAATCTCAATTAACATGTTTTTTCATTTTTCAAAACTATTTTTTCCTAAACTTTTAGCGCATTTATTCCACAGCCCCCACCCTGTATATGCAAGAAGCTGTAAATTTGTCACTCTTACCATTATTGCTTAGGGATCCCGTTGGATATCAATGGAACTAACCAAAAGACTATATTTTAAAGCTTTAGTCAATGTTTCGAAAAAAAAAACGTTAAAATAGTACGTCAGATCCATTAAACAAACCTTTCACCTGTCCCACATAAATGTCTAACACTTTTTCTAATAAAAAAGAATTAGTTCAGTTTCCAATTCGCTCAGCCATCTACAGGTACTACCTTGAACTACCGCAGGAAAAAGCATAATAATATAAAAAGGCTTGGCCAACTATATTTAGTCGGTTATGACGTAAGAACATTTTTACACTAAAATTAATAAGGGAGGCTAAATTTAGTCTCCGGATTACCACACTGGTGTTTATATCTAAGCGAGGTCTCTTAGACGGCGGTATTTTTAGCCTCAGTCAGATGGTTGTTTAAATTAATACAGGTGTGGAGCTAGGAATATTTTTCGAATACAAAAAATATACAAAAGCTGTCGATTTATGAGGAACTTTGCACTGTTGGCCATTTTTTTTGCTGGAGTTGGCGGAAGAGCCAGTATACTTAGACCTATACGGCCCATTGTATCCCCTATTGTCTGGATAATATCAGCCAGACGGAACCTACAGCTTATAGTGGAATCCGAACCACCTAAAGTAGACCCTTGGTAACTTTTTAAAAAATTCGGGTCGCGTAACAGAAGAGGAAATTATACGCCTGCTTTCAAATCTATCACTCAAAGAAGCAAACCTACGAATCATCATAATAGAATGCACATACAACAGTATACAATTCTTACAAACTTACTACATTTGTTAAGGTAAATTTAAAATATAGTTTCTTCCTTGCTATTGCATAAAATATTGTCATAGTAACCACATTACATTATTTAATGACGATATGTATTTGATTACGATAATAACTTGATATTCTAAAATAGATTTATATAACAATAAAAATTACAGATATCTATATTTTTTTTAATAATATTTTGCTGTTAACCAATAAAAATACAATTTTTTTTTAGAAATATATTTTAAATTAAAAATTTCACTAATACATTCCTGCAAAATATTTTTAGTTTATTTTTGTTCTAACGAGGGCACCACCTGTCTGTGCATGTGCTAAATTTAAATCGATAGCTTTCCCAAATTTTCCCGTTTTCTCGATTTTTCCTGCAGAGTGCAGCATGAGTACTTGAATAAGTTTATTCGGTGAAGATTTACACTTTAAAATTTTTTATAGATTTACAAAATAGATTTCGTTTTATTTTTTTGAGAGTTTATGAAATATTCTCACTAGATGACGGTACGGAATAATTTTCTGCTTACATTTTTTAAAAATAATTTTTAATAATTGAGGAGCAAACATTTAATAGGCGTTAAGGACTATATAGATTATATGAATTGTTACTCTTTTTGAAAATCTGCTCCTCGATTTAAAAAATTATTGATATTTGGCAAAGTGTAGATCATATCTCAATAAGTCTTATGAAATACTACAAATGTTTATGAAAATTCTTACAAATCCATAGTAAGAAAAAGATAGTTAACCTAGGTTTAGTCATGTCTTAAAATTTGACAAATCGAATTGTTGTAGATAAAAAATTTCGGAATGTTTCAAATATAAATTATGGTTATTATACAAAACAAAATAAATGACAATTAATGTTGATACAATGTAATCAGTGACAGTTTTTACTTAAAGCCGCGTGGCCAAGAACACTAAGATAAATATCATATAGTTGCGGGCGTTCGGCTGTTGGCTAAATATCAAAAAAAAAAATGTTTATGAAATCAGTTCAAATTGGGCATAACTGGACAGTTTTGTTTATTAACGACGGTACGGGGGGCGCCCCCTCCTCCTACTCTAGTCAATTATTTTTTGCTTACTAGACTCACCGAAGAAAAGGATAGTCACGACAGGAGAGGTTTAAACACGTCGGAGACGTGGGAACGAGGACGTTTTTGGAAGGAGGAGAGGATTGAGTATGCCAATGGTATTTTTTTTAGAAGCCGCTTTGTGAAGAAGTAAAGGGTTAAATACAAGAGAAACAATTTTTTAGAAGCACTTCGAACAGGAGGAGTGTTCAGTTGAAGACCATGAAATTTAGGGCTGGATCATTAACACTTGGTTTTTTTCATTTAAAATTCACCCAACTCGCAAAGTGGTCTTTTCAGTCACTGGAGTGTCAACGTATAATTTGCTACAAATTTTACGACCTAAAAGAAAACACGTTGATCTCTAATTAAGTCACCGAGTCAATCCAAATAATTATCTAGGTCAAAAGAATTCCTTGAATTTATTTTTTAAGACTTGCTATTTATTTTCACTACGAACAAACCTAGACAGTCCGTGTCTTTGATCTAAAAGTATATCCAGTTTTATGACAAATAACATCTTTATTTTACTTTTACATCGATAATTTAGTTCGTTCTTTATTAAAAGCGTTTACACGCTAAATAAATTATCACTTTAAATCAGAACAACTTAGTAAAATATTTTCTTTCTCGGCTCCCACATGGAAATTTGTTGTTTTCTTTACACTAAAGTGATTGGAAAAGTGGGCTATTCCGGTTAATTAAATGGATATGATTTCATATCCATCCTAGTTGGGATATGAAACTGACCAATCACAGCGTCCATGACAAAGAAACCAAATTTACATGTTGTAAATTTACGAGTCGTTTTTTGATATTTGACAGAAGTGAGGTTAAGAATATACTTAAAAAATATTTAATTTAAATGAAAACATATATCCCAGAGTCCATGCATACAGAATTTTTCCTAAAGAGTGCGCGAAATGGTGTGAAAATTGCAGGTATAATACCAAAATCCAAATATATTTTTACCGAACTATTGTTTTTTTCTGACTAAACAAAAGATTTGTGTACAGATGTACTGTCCGATTTAAAATTTTTTTGTTTTATTTTTAGTGTGAAATTCGGAAGTTGATTCGTAGAAAAAATATACTGTACCGGGTGTCCCACTAAGAATGGCTCTCGGCCGTATCTCGGAAACTACTGGGCATAGAAACTCAGAAAAAAAAAATTATAACTAAAGTGGTCATGAGAAAATCCTGGAAATAATTTTTAAGTTCCGCATTTTGCCACAAGAGGGCGTAATTGAAAAGTAAATTTTAATAGTTTACATATCTCCGAAAATTCCACATTAAGGTATATCTTTGATAACACCATTGAAAAGCTTGGACAATTATGCATCATTTTGGTCTTATGCTCATTGGCGTACCGACTTTAATAAAAGGGGGGGGGGGGGGGGGAAGCGGTTGAATGTGTAATCAGTTAAATCGCTGTAACTTATAAACAACTAATCCGATTTTAGCAAACTAAAGACTATTTGGAAGAGAAATGTATGCACTTTCGCCAATCGTATTTAGTTGTTCATAATAGTTCTCAAAAAAAATGCTAGAGGGCGCAATTTGTAATAATAACACATTTTTTGATTTAACTCCGAAAAAATAAATCATACGGTATAATTAGGATACCATAATCGAAAAGTAGATTAAATTTTCTAGAACAAATATTAAAACCGCAGCTCGATATCTCCGTTCGTTTCAGCGTTATTGACAATAGAATAATTTTTAAAAGTAAGCGATTATATATTTTTTAGAAATAATGTGGGACGCCACTGATATTTTTTCATGTTGATATTATTTCTGATTAGCATGGTCAATTCTGCATAAAAATGGTCTCTTGCGTTTTTCTCCTCAGGCACACCGTTCTTTATTAAAATAATTAAATTAAATTAGACAGGCGGAAGTGAAGGTGGTTATTTCCAACAATTTTTATAAAACTAAATTTTTCATTATCAATGTTAATAATGATAATAATAAACAGTAGAGCTAATTTATATTAATTAAGAACGGTGTGCCTGAGGAGAAAGACGCAAGAGAGCATTTTTATGCAGAATTGACCAGGCTAATCAGAAATAATATCCACATGAAAAAATATCAGTGGCGTCCCACTTTTTTTCTAAAAAATATATAATCGCTTACTTTTAAAAATTATTCTATTGGCGATAACGCTGAAACGAACTAAGATATCGAGCTGCGGTTTTAATATTTTTTATTATGATATCATAATTATACCGTATGATTTATTTTTTCGGAGTAAAATCAAAAAATGTGTTATTATTACAAATTGCGCCCTCTAGCATTTTTTTTTAGAACTATTATGGACAACTAAATACGATTGGCGAAAGTGCATACATTTCTCTTCCAAACAGTCTTTAGTTTGCTAAAATCGGATAAGTCGTTTATAAGTTACAGCGATTTAACTGATTACACATTCAACCGCTTCCCCCCCTTTTATTAAAGTCGGTACGCCAATGAGCATAAGACCAAAATGATGCATAATTGTCCAAGCTTTTTAATGGTGTTATCAAACATATACCTTAATGTGGAATTTTCGGAGATATGTAAACTTTTAAAATTTACTTTTCAATTTCGCCCTCTTGTGGCAAAATGCGGAACTTAAAAATTATTTCCAGGATTTTTTCATGACCACTTTAGTCATAATTTTTTTTTCCTAAGTTTCTATGTCCAGTAGTTTCCGAGATACCGAAATAAGTCTGCCATATTGAAATACCATCCTGGTCTCTAGGGAGATGTTTAAAGAACGTAGTATGCTTCTTCAAAAAAATAGACTAATCCCGTAAGATAAAGGATATGTTTGGGAGTAAAGGAGAGGGGTTTCCAGTGAATAGATATTTCGAGAAAAGTTTGCATCGGATATAATTGAGGGAGGGGGAGGGGGAGGGGGGGGGGTAGGGGGGTATTGACCAACGATCCGCACAAATAAGTATTTATCCTGGCAGACATGAAGTAGAGCTTGTGTGTTTAAAAATAAAAATATTTCGATAATTTTAATACCTAACTGTATTATTGATTTTACACAAACAATATCGTTAGAGAATATCGATATAATTTAAGAAATGTATATTTTTAATTATATAAAACTTATAATGCAGTTCGTTAAAATCGTGCAGCAACATTATTAAACACACACGTACAATTATTTTCCCTTTGTTTTTTCTAATGTACACAAAAACTAAAATGTATAACAATACCGTTATTTTTAGCGTTTACATCACGGTATATCAGATGTGTTTCCAACGTACATACATGTGCCAATATTTTTGAGTGACGTCATTACATAGCAGTGTGCAGTTGTTGTACACGACATTTTTTTAAATATGATTAACGAGTAGTTATTGAGGCGGTTAATCATATGATTTGATCATCGTCTTAAGGGGATTGGTGCAATTTCTCTATAGCTACATACAGAGCTGAACCAACGAGGAATATCACTTGGGCGGCATACGTAAAGGGGCGGTTTATTAGTAAAATTTTATTTGTTAACAAATTTTAAAAGTTTAAAAAAAAAAATTTTACTCGCACATAGATATTTGCGGTTTCCTTTATACTAAAGTGATGGGGTAAATGGGTTATTTCGGTTAACTGAACAGATATAATTTCATATCCAACCTAGTTAGGATACGAAACTAATCAAATTACAGTGGTACGCGTCGTTTTATGATACATAACAAAAGTGAGGTTAAGAATATATTTTAAAAAGATCTGTCAGATAAAATTTGTTATTTTTTTGTTTGAATCAAAACATTTATCCCCAAGCCTATATATACACCAATTTTTTCTAAAGAGTGCACGGAATGGTGATGGTGGGGGTGTTTTTGGGGTCTACGCCACATATATACATACACTTTATTGCTAATACTACAATTCCGTTGAGTGTGCGCAGCTCGGAAATTTGCTTCTTGATGTAAACATTTTGACAGGACCGATTTTCAAACTATTTTTACAAGCTTTTATTTAAATTCGTGCGTACAGTTTATGGTTAAATAAAACTAAGTAAACAATATTTTACATACCTTGTTCCTGGTATTGAACCGCGATTGGTGCAAAAAAGGATCATGCACTTTTTTCTACCCATCTTGAGACACAAGTCGCTAACAATAACAAAATGTCTGGTAAAGTTGTATACCTAAATTCGCACCCAAACCTTGGAAATTATAACCACACACTAACGAACGAAACAAAAGATGGCGACGAATAAGCAGAACACAAACAACGGCGAGCCGGTTCTGTTAGATATCGTGTCGGTTGCTAAATTTTTCCCTACTGCGCAAGCGCCACGAGCCCAAGTTCAGGTTATTTTGAATCGCACGATAGGTATCTTCTTGCTTCGTGATGCTGCTTTTATTGGCAATATAGTGTATGTATATGTGGTCTACGCTGAGACAAAATATGTCTACGTTGTGAATAGTGTAGGAAACAATTTGGCTCAGGCGTCGCCTGTAGCGGCTTTTATTGCCAGGTAAGAAGTTTTTTTCCTTTTGGTGTTTTTGAGTTTTGCAGCACTTGAGGCTATAAAAGACACATAGTGCACGGAATGGTGCGAAAATTGAAGATACATTCTACCAAAGTTAAGGAGAGTAAAATAAAAAGGGAATACTCGTAATAAAGGTCATAGTACTCAACGAACTTGACATGTCAATAGAAATTAGTTCTGAATAAAAATTTGGATGATTACACATAGGCAGTGTTGCCAACACTACACGTCGCTTTCCCGCTGGATTGTAATTGTAAAACCGCTAGAATCCGCCAAAAGTGAAACTGACTAGGTGGGAGAAACTTTGCGCCATAAATCTTCACAACGATGAAAAATTACTTCTTAAAAACACTAAAAAATCGCTACGCGGGTAAATATGTTCTCATCCGCCAAATGAAATAAAAACCGCTAGATCTAGCGGGACAACCGCTAAGTTGGCAATACTGCACATAGGTGTATGGAAGCTAATATTATTGAAAAGGTTAAAATATTTCTGAAAAGGGCAAGGCAATTAATTTTTTTTCATAACTAAATTTTGTTTTAAAAACTATTTTTTTTTCACATAGCAACAAGCAGTAAATTCTCTAAGCTCCATTTTTTAAAGTTTATATAGACATTTTAAAACGTGACTGAAATGTGTTTGATTTCAAAGTAAATAAAAGAATAACTGTGAAAATATAATACGTCCGATGAAGCGCTAGTTTGTTTTATTTAACCTCACTTAATAATAAACACTTAATTCGATATTTTTACATATATTTTAGAAAATTTTAATGTTTTATTGAAACTTAATCTTAAGTACGAGTAATATTAATTTTAAGCAATACTGTAAGTAGTTTTTCCTGGTAAGGATTCATTTAGATATCTGCAGCACACCGTGTTTAAGTTGCTTTAACCACGGGCGTAGCTAGAGGGAAGGGGGACATTTGCTCCCCCTGCGTGGAACCCAAAAATTCTAGATACGCCAGTGGCTTCAACACAAAGATTTTCAGAATTGGAATATTTCGAAATTTCGACGATCTAAGCGAAGTAACAGTACCGGATGAGTCAACGATTGCGCGGAGTAATTTTATGCCTTGAAGATAAAATTTGCCGACAATAAACTTTTATGTTAAGGTATGGTTGGATATCAGGCACATTTTAAAAATATTTTGAATTATACAGGGTGCGCCCAAAAAGTAAGGTGTCAAAAAGGTACATTTTTTTAAATGGGACACCCTATATATTGTATTATTTTCTGATTCCTCACAAAATTCTACGCTTATTTTGTAAATGTCATATTTCTAAATTCAATAGTTTTTGAGATATTGACGGTTAAAATATGGCATTTTCAGACAGGCTGTAGCATTGGAACGGTTCATCTTAGAGAAAAATGATTTTCATCTCCCTATCTTAGTTTTTTATTCTCTATCCAAAGAAACCAACCTCCGGTTTACCATGTTAAACCAAAAAACCGGTTTTAACGGTTTAACATTTTAAACCGGAAGTAGTAACTTTTAGATAGAGAATAAAAAATTAAGATAGGGAGGTGAAAACCATTTTTCTCTAAGATGAACCGTTCCAATGTTACAGCCTGTCAAAGTCTGAAAATGCCATATTTTAAACGTCAATATCTCAAAAACTATTGACTCTAGACATTTCACATTTACGAAATAAGCGTAGAACTTTGTGAGGAAGCAGAAAATAATACAATATATAGGGTGTTCCATTTAAAAAAATGTACCTTTTTGACACCCTACTTTTTGGGCGCACCCTGTATAATTCAAAATATTTTTAAAATGTGCCTGATATCCAACCATACCTTAACACAAAAGCTTATGGTCGACAAATTTTATCTTCAAGCCATAAAATTGCTTCGCGCAATCGTTCCGCAATCCGTTACTTAGTCTATTTCACAAAGGTGTAGAGTAATAAAAGCTCATTAGGTATGCAAAAGGACTACAGAGTAACCCAACGAATATTTAAGCCACTTTCATAATTTGGAATTGATTTCATTGAAAAATTCTTTCTTTTCATCAAGTGCAGGGGCATGTATGGGTTTTGCCTATTGTTATCCATTTACAAACACTGAAAATGGTGTGACAAAGGCGTGCAATATGTATATAGTATTAGATACACTTATGTTTTACTAAAAATTAAAAAAAATACATTATACAGAAATTAAATTATAAAAAATCGACTGCTTTTGCAGGTTCTTTGGTGTCACTTTCTTAATGGCTTGATCAAACAGTAGCTTAACGTCTTTTATTTTGAATGTCATGTTGTGTCTTGCTACAAATCCTTTCACTGCGCCCATATAAGTTCTATAGGAGTTAGTCCGTAATGATATGGCGGTGTGCGCAGCACAGTTACACTATGTTTTTCAGCTATATCTTCCATGGCATATTTCATAAAACGATATATTTATCAAATTATTTTCTTTTTTTTTTCTTTGGTTAGTTATCATAAATAATTTAATGCACAAAATTTACGTGCGCCCATGGCCGACACCGAAATTGAGCAGAACTGGACGGAATTTCCCATTTTATTACTCTACACCGTTCTGAAATAAACTATAATAATACATCGATTAGCGTTTTTTACCTATATGTAAGAATATAGGTCTAAAATTACTGTCAATTGAAATTTTTGATGTAGCCTTTCACTTTTTCTCCAAGATCTATAGTGACCAGCAGAATTATGTTTAAAAATAGAACACTCTTTTATTAATGATTTCACAGACAATTTTAGTCGTGAAAAAAATTTTTGCGTGCCCTGAAACTAAAATGGAGCTCATTGAAATTGAAAGAAAAAGTGAAAAAGTGCCTATAGTATGAGTCGGAAATAATAGTCAGTGATTCATGGCTTTCATTTAGAGTGTAGTGGGTTGTACGATGTTAGAGGAGACAATTCCAGTGTTTTTTTGAAATTTTAATAGAGCAGAATATTTATTTTCGTAACATTTTTTTTCTCTGACTTCATATAAGCCGTTGCTCTCGATATGAAAGCGATGAGTCACTGACTATTATTTTCGACTCATACTATAGGAGAGAGGAAGTTGCTCAAGAGATAAGTATTTTTTGATTTAGATACAATTTTCATTTGTAAAAATGGTTTAAAATCAAAAGTTATGTTAGAATACGAAGGCACTTCTTCTATTAAAAAAAAAAATAAACAAAAAAATACCTATTTTTTTTTGTCTGTGTGGAAACTAGATTGTTTTACTTAAATTAATTTTTGTAATTGAGAAGACATTTCTTAGGTTAGTTAAAAAAATCCTGAACATATTGTCTAAATTTAATTTTGATTTACACCTAACTGCTTCAAAAATAAACGAATTTTGGCCTAATTCTTTTGATTGGTTTAAGAAAAATTCGATCTCGTAATTTTATCTCTTCAATCTTTATACAGGGTAAGACAAAAAATAAAAAAAAAATTTGTTTTTTAAATAGAATGCCGTGACTTCGTATTCAGACAGAACTTTTAATTCTAAGCAATTTTTACAAATGAGAATTATTGTATCTAAAACGAAAAATAACAGTATTTTACCTAAAAAAATTGAATCTCCCTCGTATGAACTACAGTTTTTCCAATTTTAATAAGCGCTTTTTTAGTTTATTGGGGACGCAAAAACTTTTATCAAAAATAAAATTTTCCACACGAAGCCATAATTTTGCCGGCCACTGTACGTATGTATATCGAAGATAAACTTTATTGTTAAGAAGCAGTTTCGCCGAATACATTTAACTCTGTTGCGGTTCGTATTTTTAGTCTACATCAAAATTTAATTATAAACATGCGTTAGAGCAAAACTGCATGTGGTGCTGTCAGTCGAAAATGCATTTAGCCAGGAAATAACCTATGGTAACCCGCGAATTGACGTCATCGTTATTGGCATGTATTTATCAATCCGCAAAAAAAAAAACTTATCTTATTTAGTTTGATTTGGCAGGTCATTTATTTGAGACAACAATCCGATTGAAAAAATAAACGGTTAAATATGTTCGATAAACAAATGCGTCGAGCGATGTGCCAAAACAGGGATGCTGACAAGTAAACATATACAATACATTCTTTATTTCGAATATACGTATGCGCTCATATCGAATCCATATACGAATTACCCTTAGAATCCGCATAGCTGATCGGGTGCGAAGATGGAATGGATCAAAAACCATCTGCAATGATTTGTTCCTTCTATTAAAAGCGGCTTCTGCCGGCGCGGCCGTTAGAACCGTACTACATTATAAACTGCTGGACAATTGCTTTCGAGCAAGAAAAATTTCGCCTAAATTTAACAGTTAATATTTTCTGAACCAGATATGATATCGATCTACGGTTTTAAATGGTTGATAGATTCATCCCTTTTGAAACAATTGTCAATGTTGGATTTTCTTTAACTGTCAGAAAATTTTATATACAGGGTGTTAAAGAAGACGATGATTTTGCTCCAATTTTAATGGCGTGTAACTTTCACAATAATATTTTGAAATTTTATCACTCTACGTCAATTAAATTACTGGTTCATAGCAAAGAAAGTAATTTGTCAAATTTTTAATATCTGCTATATTTTAAGAAATGCCGATTTTTTTGGAAAACCTTGCTTTATTTCAACTTATTGGTAGCTAGATCTCACTGTGCATTGTATCGTGCAAACTTTGTGAGTGATTATTATACCTTATGAAAAGCTTGATTATGTTCAGTAACAATAGTTGTACCTAAATGTTATGATGTACAATGGCGTACTTATAAACACCTATATGTCTATGGTTTATGAATATCTCACAATTTTTCACGATTGTTTTATATTGAAACGTACTCACCCCTAGATAAGGTAAATTTTTTTTTGCTTTTTAGTTTTTCATATCGCACTACAGGTATATTATACAGTGCGTTTACAAAATTTTAACAAAGTTAATTTTTTTAATTTAGTTTTTGGAAAAAATGTATTTATTAATTTCTAACTTTCTAACACTATTCTTAAAATTAAACTTGCATTGAAAGAGACTTTGATATTAAATATCACTAGCTGCAGTCAAACCAAACCCGGTCCATCCGAGTGTATTAATCGAGATTATCAAAAAAAAAGACAATATTAAGTACGCCACTGTACATCATAACATTTAGGTACAACTATTGTTACTGAACATAATCAAGCTCTTCATAAGGTTTTCAAGATACAACGCACAGTGAGATCTAGCTACCAATAAGTTGAAATAAAGCAAGGTGTTCCAAAAAAATCGGTATTTCTTAAAATATATTAGATATTAAAAATTTGACAAAATTACTTTCTTTGCTATGAACTAGTGATTCAATTGACGTAGAGTGATAAAATTTAAAAATATTCTTGTGTAGGTTACACGCCATTAAAATTGGGGCAAAAATCATCGTCTTCTTTAACACCCTGTAAATAAAATTTTTTGACAGTTAAAGAAAATCCAACATTGACAATTGTTTCAAAAGGGATGAATCTATCAACCAGTTCAGAAAATATTAACTGTTAAATTTAGGCGAAATTTTTCTTGCTCGAAAGCAATTGTCCAGCAGATTATATATCGGAACCATTGTTCTTATTTCATTGTTTATGTTTTGCATTGCGGTACACTGAAAAAACTAATCTATTGGGAGAAATGCTTATAGTCTATTTCAGAAAGGTGTACAGTAATAAAATGGGAGATTCCGTCCAGTTAGTTACTAACCAAAGAAAAAAAGAAGATAATTTGATAAAGAAGGAACTATTAGCTATAGCAAATTTACACAAACATCGTTTTATAAAATATGCCGTGGAAGATATAGCTGAAAAACATAGTTTAACTGTGCTGCGCCCACCGCCATATCGTTGCAAACCAAATCCTATAGAACTTTATCGGCGCAAGTGAAAGGATTTGTAGCAAGACACAACACGACGTTCAAAATGAAAGACGTTAAGCTACTATTTGATCAAGCCATTAAAAAGTGACACCAGAGAACTGGCGAAAAGCATTACATCATGTCATTAAAGAAGAGGAGAAAATGTGGGATCTTGACCACCTGATCGATCGGACTGTCGACTCGTTAATTATAACATTAAGAGGTGATGACAGTTCCTCAGATGACGAAGAGTATTATGATTTTTATAATTTAATTTCTGGAAAATACATTTTATTTTTTTTGATAGTGTTTAATAAAAAATAAGTGTACCTTGCATAAGTGCACGCCTTTGTCACATTATTTTCAGTGTCTGTGAATGGATAACAATAGGCAAAACCAATAAATTGACCCAAACCCAGGTGGTACTACCTGCACTTGATGATAATAAAGAATTTTGCAATGAAATCAATGCCAAATTATAAAAGTGGCTTAAGTATTTGGTTGGTGACTCTGTAGTCCCTTTGCATACCTAATGAGCTTTTATTACTCTACACCTTCCTGAAATAGACTATAATAGAAAAGATTCTCGGTATTAAATTTCCTATAAGAGTCTGAAATAACTATTTTTTCTCTTCATTGAAAGTCATTATATTTTGATCCAAAAGTGGTTGTTATTAGCCCAAGAGTGTTGGGTCTTAAAGAGTGTTTGTTCTTGACTTAAAATTAATAATTTACAACTTCTGGGTTAATGAGGCACCGACCGACCCTGAAAAGATGGGATGCCCACCTAAAATCAAGGGATTAGGTTCAGCGCTGGAGTTTATGGGGGGAAGTAGAAGAAGTAGCAACTTCTGATTGGATGTAGTGCCCGGGGAGGTCACGGCGATGAAGGACATTTTTTTAAAAGTCAGTTTGGACCGGGGGGGGGGAAGGAAATGTTTCATCAGCTAACGGTGAGAAGGAACCTTTTTTTTAACTTTTAAATTTAAGGGTGCCCACCCATTGCGAATATCCTTGCACCGCCGCTGACTTCACTCACTCTACCTGGATGGGCACCACCGGTTTTAAAAACCAACGCATTATATAATATTTCAATGTGTTTTATTTAAAAAGATTACCTTAGGTATGTTCCTAAAAATTGATACTTCCAAAAATAACAGATAAGCTCTTACGGTAAAATTCATAAATAACCCTTAAATTTCCAAAAAACTATAAAATAAACCAAGCAAGAAATAATATGGCAGAATTTTTGGCACTGTTTCTAGACTACCGAATATTAATTGATTTTTGAAAATTATGTCACTGAAAATACAACACGAAACGACTTACAATGTTGTAATATGTTAAAATAATTACAGTGTTGATGTTAGAATGACTATTCGTCTAAATTTGTGTTTAAATATGAGTGATTTTTATTTTGTGTTAAAGATCTCAATCTACATCTACTAGTAAAAATAGGGTTAATGCTTTTTTTTTCATTTAATTGTGATTTCGTAGCAGGCGTGTATGGAATCAAATTTCTAATTTCTAATAAGTCACTCTTCATATATTTGGTTTTTCAAAAATCTTAAAACCTCTGTTCATGTTGAGTTCATAAGACATTGTTTTTGTAAAGTTTTGTTTAAGATAATATTTGGGTGAGATAGGACTGCGAGGATTGAAATGGCCTGCATGTAGTCCGGATCTCATCCCCATAGAACTTTTCTGGGATGGACTCAAAAGAGCTGTTCGTCGTCCTGTGCCGAGATTCAGTGGCAGCTCGTCAGGTTAAGTAGGTGAAGAGGCCTTTACCAAAAAAAAAATACAACCAGGAGGAAAGTTTTTCGACAATATTAAATATTAATGTACCAATACAGCTACCATTTCAGCCCTTAAAAACAATTATGTTCGAATTAACAATAATTAATTCCGAATGGAGGCATAATAGGGCCACGGTTAACTCCGACGGACAATAATTATTAACACTCGTGCTTATATTATTATTTATAGGGCAATTTAAAAATAGATCAGTCGTATGCACCATTGTTTTAGCATTGGTTCGGGTATTTATTTTGAGGCTTCGCGAAACTTACGGTTATAGATATCGTTTTAACGTGATTTACTCTGTGATTAAAAAGTTTTGTTTTTATTTTTCAGTAAATTCAATAGTGTACGTACCTACTTAGTTGTGTGTTTTAAAAATGAACCCAATTCATGACATAATTTGTAATTTGTTGGAAACTCCATTCAGTCGTTGGATAGATGAAGATAAAAGAGATGTTTTTTTACACGGGTTTTTAGTCAATGTTTGTTTAAGTACCCGCACTACGCACTATACCTAGCTCTTCACCATTTTGTAAGACCGCGAGCCGCCACTACCGAGATTGTAGGTGTTTATCCCAGGATCATATTACTTAAGAGAAAAAGGTTAACTTTTAAATTATAAAAAAATATTTTCAATAAATTTATTTCTAAAACTATAGTTAAAGAATCGTGTAGATCGAATTAAGAATAAAAAAGTTATAAAACAACACACTTAAACAAAAATTTTGAGGTGCCGGAACTTTGTGCCTGGGAAAACTCCCATATAAATAAACATTTTGTTATATTTTTCTCTATACTGCAGGTCTAAAATTACTGTCAGTGACCGGTGGCGTAAACCTGGGGGTGGCCTAGGGTGGGCCTGTTATTGTAACTTATTGCAGTGGCGGCTCGTGTAGATGCGGGTCGGCAGAGAGTGCGCCGCAGTCGAAATTTCTTTTGGACCACGCCCAAATTTGGTCAATAATCAACAGTAATATCACAAGACCTCGTTTTTTTATCAGTTGGATTTTTCAGCTGTCCTAAAAATTTTTTTTGAATTTGGACATGTTTATTCTAAATAAATCCCGAGAGCAAAGCTCGAGGGATTTAATTTTTGAATAAACAAGCCAAAAGTTCAACGAGTGTTGCCAAAAATGTTTGAGTGAAAAATGGAAAATTAAACCAATAAAAAAATGAAGGTCGAGTGATATTTGGCAAGATTATTTCGTACATCGTTGAATAAACATGCCCAAAGTTCAACGAGTAAAATTGCCAAATAATATTATATTAGGCGAGTAGCGAGCTTACAAAGTCAGCCTTTTTTTCTGGGGGGAGGCTGGCGACGTCTGGGAGGTGCCCAGCCCCCCTAGGCTCCCCTGTAGTTACGCGCCTGTCAGTGACTCATCATATCGAGAGCAGCGGGTTATACGAAGTCAGAAGAGAAAAATTCCCTGAAAATAAATATTCTGTTCTATTAGAATTATAAAAATACACTGTATTTGTTTTCTTTAACTTCGTAGAACCTGATGCACTCTATGTAAAAGGGATAAATGACTGGCAGCAATTTTAAACTTATAGTATACGTTTTATAAATAAGACTTCATCAACTTGAATCACTCAAAACACTAAAAACACTGCATTAGCATAAATTTTCACAGTTTATTGATCCTTTGTAGAACAATATACTTTATCCCAAAGAAAACACACTCACAAGTAAATAAGCCGAATGGTTTATGTTAAAAATGAAGCAAAAACGAAATATATGTGACAAACCATAAAAACACGTTTTCGACAATGCAGTAAAATCCTTTGAAGTTTGCAGAAAAGATTGTGTAAACGAGCTTTTAAGTTGCGGCTAAAATTTGACACATGATGAAGATGTTCGTGTTGACATTTAGATGCATTCAAAGAATTAAGTTTATGGATGAGGCCAGATAAGAAAATAAGAAAGATTTTTTTGATAATCTATGAAAAAGGGGAAGATTAAAATTCCACGACACAAGTCTTTGTCCATCGTCACCGCATGTTAAATATATCAGTTTCGCATCCAGATGTTTGGGGAGAGGAGGGGCACTCAGTAAGAGTAACTTAAACTTTTTTCTGGAAGGAGGGGCAGGCAGGACTACATGTATTTCATGATTTTGTACTTAGTCACGAAGGCGGAAAAGCGCCCCAGGCGAAAAATCTTCGGGGCCATGCCCAAAGTTCGTTAAAAATTCACCCAAGTATTATCAAATCTCGAAAATTAAATTATTACCTCTAACTAATCTATCGGTCTGCAGGTGGTGACATACTAACAATAGAAAAGTTTCACTTTAGGTAGGGTTGCCATCCTTCCGGGTTTCCCCGGATTTGTCCTAGTTTGGGGGTGTCCGGGGAGCGTCCGGGCGGATTTTCTTTACAGTCCGGGTTGTCACCACTTGCCGTCAAGAGCGTCGATAATTTTTTCTGTTGGGGGGGGGGGGGGGGGAGGGTAACAAATTAACAAGATAAATTTTCAAAACATTTTTATTGTTTGTATGCCTTTGCCCCTTGGCATATTGAGGAAAAGAATTATAAGGTAACCGTTCTCCGCAACACATACTTTATTTCTGCATTATTCATTTACGTCACACGTATTGATGGTTGCATAGTATTATATGCGTATTAGCTATCGAAATATTGTAATTAAATTAATAAAATAATATAATTATGTATTTTTAATTAATTATCTTGGGGGGGGGGGGGGGGGGGTAATTACCTCACAATATTCTAAAAGAACCTATACCAAGTTATTTGTAATAAATTTAATTGGGAACCGAGAGAGCTAAAATTTGCCTTGTTAAACTGCTCTTCTTCTTGACCAGATTTACAAAAAAACTAAACAAGTTTTTTTCACCAATGGAATATTGGTTTTTATGTAGCTGCGGAAAAAAAATCGAAGAAAATGATTTTCCAATTAAAACCATAAAAATTTAAATTAGACGGGCGGGGCGGGAGCATGCCTATTAATGAAGGTGGTCATTTCCAACAATTTTTATAAAACAAAATTTTGCATTATCAATGTTAATAATAAATAATAGAGCTAATTTAATTATTTTAATTAAGAACGGTGTGCCTGCGGAGAAAAACGCAAGATACTATTTTTATGCAGAATTAACCAGGCTAATCAGAAATAATATCCACATGGAAAAATGTCAAAGGCGTACCATTTTTTTATAAAAAATATCAGAGGACATGTTGGCAGGGACGCCACCGGTGGGACAAAAAAATAACTTTTATAACTAAAATCGATGGTTTTATATCCTATTAGCACATGCCAAAATTGAAAATAGTATCTAAAGTACTTTCGGAGATATTACAAAAACAAAAAAAGAAATTCAATTCAACACCCTGTAGTAAAAAATTTAAGCCGTTTAGTACATATGTTTATATGAACTTTTCTTCATAAAATGACTTGAGGAATCACACCCTAAAATATTAGCACGTCATTAGGGAACACCCTGTATACTCTCCTCCACGGTATATTCTATAAAATAATAGTTTATTAAGATGTCAAATTAGAAGAATTTCAAGTTATTGTATTAGTGCAAGATGAAAATTTTCTAGCAGAAATATCCGGGGTTAAAGCAAAAAAATCCGGGGTTTTCGAGCTTCTTGTCCTAGTTTAATGATTTTACAGATGGTAACCCTAACTTCAGGTGATTTGAAATTAATTTGTTATGCATTTCTTAAAAAATGAGGTCATTTTACAACCAATATTTCCCCTTTATAAAGTGTACTGTGTACTTTTACTGTATCCTATTCCAACTTGTGTAGATAAATTACATGAAATCTATGGAAATTTCTTACACAACTAATAGCGTAATATTTTTACAGTATATATTGTGGTAATTATTTTAACAGTGTATGGAATCCTATTGCCATACATTGGCATGTGTAGGTAGATATTTTTTGACTTGTTTTTTAATAATATAATTAATAATATCCTGCTCTAAGATAAAATCTTTTAATCTGGTGGAATATCCAAAGAGCCATGTTGTTTTGGTCAATTTTTGCAATCCGTAAGACGCTGCCTTGAAAAACTCTAATTTTAACCAAAGTCTTAAACCTGACATCATAAAAATTGATCTTGAAAAAATATACGCAAAAATTGATCTTGAAAAAAAATATACTACGCAAAAATCTAATTGAAAATCTATAAATATCCACGTTAAACGACTTATGATACTTGACAAGTAAATTTTTGCTAAATCTTATATATCTGGCAAACATCAATGGTTTGCGATTTTTCTTCCGTATGTTTTTATTTACTTTGGATACGATATTTTGCAGGTTTCCTTAAAAATATTAATATATTTGTTTTTCTACAATGGCTACGAAAAATGATAAAAAAACACACTCGTTCGACTTGTGGCCACATCTCACTCGTATGAAAAGAGCCATTTTCAAAACTTGTAGTACACTGTTAAAAATAATTACCCTATTTATCGTTGGCAATTTATTACCACCATATACAGAGTGATTCCTAAGTTGATACTTCTTTTTAGCTGTGTATAGAAGGCATTAAAATAAACAACATTTTTAAATACTTTTTTCAAAAAACTTAAAAATAGGCGAGGTACAGAAGTAAAAATTCTAAGTGCGGGCCTGGTCATCAAAAAGTAGCCTGCTATACTTTATGTTGTTTGTATTAACCCTTATTAGCCATGCAATTTACGGGTCGGTGGTTAGTTATTTGTCAACCCGCTGCAGTGTGTTTTTCTGAAGCAAGTTAATTTTAAATTGGTGACACGTGAAAATAATAAAATTTGAAAACGATGAATTAGTAGATATGGTGCTAATTTACGGTGAGTGTCGGCAAAGTGCGGCTGCTGCTTCGAGATTATGCGCATAACGCTTTTCCTTGCGGGCTTATCCGACACCCAGATGTTTTTTTAATGTTATTCAAAGGGCAAGTTAGGCAGAACCGTATTTGATCCAGTGTAATAAATGAATGTAAGTATCTTATTTTTAAGTTTTTTGAAAAAAGGTATTTGAAAATGTTATACACAGCTAAAAAAGAAGTATCAACTTAAAAATCACTCCGTATACTGTAAAAATATTACACCATTAGTTGTTGAAACCACCTGCAGTGAAACTTTAATATTGGTTGCATGTCACCACCTGCAGACCAGTTTCGAACTCTATTGTTCTCGTCATTACAGGGTAGGTGTTCATACCATATCAAATTAAAGTTTTTATATTAAGGCCTACATGGTATCAACGTTCTTTGGTTGTATATAGCCCTTAGCGCCATCTCTTGGTAGTATCACACCAAAAAATTATTCATTTAAAAAATATTTTCAATATAAATACTGTAAAAAAAATAATTCCTGATTATATAGCATAAAAAATACAGTTAATATTGGTGTAATAGTTCAGTAAAAATTTTAGAAACAGCTTTTCCCAATTTAATTCCTATAAACCCATTATTCCAATTACTGAACAGACAAATTGGGTCAGAACTTTAAAGCAAATAAATCAAAAAAATAAAAGAACTATAAAAACAGTTTAAAAATAGTAAATATTACTATTTTACCCAGAAATCAAGTTTATTTATCAACACAGTGAACTCAATAACTCAAATTCTATTAGGGGGGTTTTCAACAAATTTTTACAACTATTCCAAAAATAACAAGTTTCCATAATAAAAATGATTCACGTTGTAGAAATTGTAGAAATGATTCTATATAATTAAACTACAATAATTTATGTAAAAAAGGGGGGAGGTCGGTTGTACGCCGTTTTTCAAAGAAATGAAAGGTATTTTTTGTATTCAGTGTAGTTTATTAAATATTGCCTATTAAATATAGGCAATATTTAATAAACTACGCTGAATACAAAAAATACCTTTCATTTCTTACAATAATTTACACATCCTCTATTCGTCAGTTTGTTAGGTTGACCCGAACTACGATCCTATTTAATCGGCGTACATATACTATGTACAAAATTACCTTCCACAGCAAAGGGCGCCTTTAACTAGTAACATTTTCCTTGGAGACCAGTTCCGTAGCCAGAAAATATGCTCGGGGGTGTGGCAATTTTTGTTCTGGAGAGAGGGACAGTCGCAAATTTTCGGGTTTGTTCGTTAAAAATTTACCTAACTACTATCAAATTTCGAAAATTAAATTATTACCTCTCCCCCTCTACATGGTTGAATTAAATTTGTTTTTGTAAATGTTTTTTTTTTCTTTTTTTTTGATATTCCTAGCTGTTTCTTTATTTAAAAAAAAAACTATTTATAATTGTGAAAAATATAACACAATATGTATGTATGACACTAATCAGCGTTATTCGGGCTCGGGTTTTCATGATTAAAAATAATGTAAATATCGCTCACCACGCCAAAATTAATGATTTTTTGAGAAATCATGTATTTTAGGAGCGTAGATCTAAGAGCAGTTTTTGGTGCAAATGTTAAGGTTTTGAAATACTCCTTCTTAAGTGCCGTTTTGTTATGCATTGGGTTATATTTTAGTGGATTTAAAATAGCTCTAAAAAAGGGAAAACGGAACAGACAAGTATATTTTAATAGAAAAATGACTATAAAATATATTCTTTTTACTCGTTTTCCTTTAAAACTGCATCATAAATCAATAACTAAAACGATATACGTCTAAAACCTTATTATCTATATAAAACAGGACTTTCCAACAAGACCTTTGTAATATAAGCCAAGAATACATTAAGAGTCCAAGCGTGAGACGAAAAATTAGGTTGCAATTAGACTTTTAGACCCGAGCTCCTGGGTTGGGGGGGGGGGGGGGGGGTAAAATACGCCACTGTTGGAGACAATGATGTATCATTGTCTTTATTTCTTTTAAATCACTATTTTTAAAACACAATACACAGCAAGTTATATTTATTAACAAAAAAATGTCAATATTTTTTTAAATGAACTTTAGTGATTCATTTTTAAGGTTTTTCATAAGCTTAAGCTTTTTTTCGATTTTTTTTTCATAAGCTTAAGCTTTTATTCGATTTTTTTTTCTGCATGCTTTTCCATGCCCACATAGATACCATTTTTCCATTGGTGAAAAGAAAAACTCAATAATTTTCTAGTAATTCGACCCGCTGACGTTGTTCTCCGCCACTCGACGTCGGTATACCACGTCATTACGACCTCTTTACAACCCCTGGTTGCACAAATATGATCAATTATTTTTGGGTCGTTAAGATGTCGGGAACCGAATTAACACGTCGAATTTTAGCGAGATCGGATACACATAGCAAATGATTGCGAACCAATAAAATCCCGCTAAACGATATTTCGAAGGCTAATTTCTCTGAAACTACAAAAACAATTTAGTAAAACCATATTTCATATTGAGCGGCAAGTATCATTCTTTCTAACGAATCAAAATTCGGGTTTCAGGAGCCAGCGATTTGCCGAGATTTTAGCGTCTGCAAAATCGAATAGCGGGATTTTGTTGGTTGGCAAAAACTGGCTAATAACATTTTAAATAATTTTATCAGTCAACGGCTAGTAATGAAATCTAAATCGTTAAAAATCTATCGATTTACGTCGATGAAATACTTAACTGTTATGTCTAGATTTGAAATTAATTTAAATGCGGGAAATCCAGTCAATAAAAAAACTGACGGAAATATAAAAATAAGCGACGAAAATTTTATTTTAGTAATAATGGTTTGAACGAAGATTTTAAGGTAATCTGACCGCGCTAAAATTTGCCCTATTAAATTGCGGTTCTTCTGGGACCGAATTATAAAAAAAAAACTAAGAAAATTATAAAGGTTTTTTGTCACCAATGCAATGGGAAGCTGGTATCTATGTGGAAAAATATAAGTTATTTTCTGTAGAGTGCAAATGGTTTTAAAAATCCATTGATAAACATGGCCAGTATTCGGGCCAAGAGAACGCTATGTTTTTGGTATAATTTTATATATATGTACTAAATTATTGTACAGCGTGGGGACTTTCACTGGAACAAATTCGCTAGAAGTTTAGAAAAAAAAATAGGTCGATGGACATTTGGGCTACATTTCGGCACCAAAAAATTTTTTTTGTATATCGTATATCGACGTGTTTTTGCATTTTTTACAAATATTTATTTTTTCCAAGATTGTAGCATTTGTTCCAATGAAAGTCCCCACCCTGGAGCAATAAAAATAAATTAAAATTTAAAAAAATAAGATATTCCATTTTCTCTTTAAAATAACTTTATAAAAAGGTATCATAAGTTTTATCTTCTTATTTAAAAAAATTAGGTTGGGTTATGTTTCACCTTATACAGGAGGAAACAATTTTTCTTCGTGTCAAAATGTAGTTCATACAAAATCTCAATCGACGTGTTTTTCCATTTTAAAAGATTTGATTTTCTGAACTTCTAGCAAATTTGTCCATTTAAAGTCCCCACCCTGTATATTCGCATGGAGTGGTAACCTTGAATAATGAAGCTGATGCTTTTAGAGTTATTGTATTAAAAAACTATTCGGAATTATTTTTTTTTAATAAAAATAACTTTTTCACATTCTCCAATATCTATCTGAGTCCGGATAAAAAAAGTTTTTAAAAATCCGTCAATAAACATGGACAGGATTCGATTCAAGAGAACGCAATGTTTTTAATATATACCATTTCGCATGAAGCTGGTTACTTTGGATCCACTTTATCGTTTATTGTCGACGTTCCACAGCCAATAAGCTGCACGTTGTTGTAAACAATTGGACTTGCTATTACATATCGCGACGCCGGCGCCACAGTTTCGAGACCATTTATACTAATCGACGCCGACATGACGTAACCTCTTACCACCTTGCCGATTTGTAACAATGCGTTTATTAAGTATTTTTAATTTAAGAATGACATACAACATGACATAGTCAGTCGTTTGATGAATAAACGTACGGTTTTATTAAGACTGATCCCATCAGGGTTATTCCCACTAGTAAGCGGGAACATTAAACACAAAAAACACAGCATCAGTTTTATTTCGACTATTTGACGCACCTACGTAGATTAGAGTTATGGCCGTCTATTTTCGTCTTCCAGTCGATCTTTTTTTAAACTCTGAATGCAATTCCCGCTCTTTAATTAAATAAAAAGTAGACACAACAGTTGAGTGGCTCGTCAATAACAAGGTTCAATTGATTTTTAGGTACTACGTAGACGAGGATATCTTGTTTTTCCTTTTTTCTATAGGATATCCATTGGTCTTTAAAAACGATTGGAGGAAGTACAGTTCTTTCTTTCTTGACAATTTACTTTGTTTGGATCATTTTTCTTGACTTTAAACCAGGATTAGCACCAGTATTTCAAAGAAAAAAACTAAAACCTTTCTCAGCAGTGGCGTATTTAGATGGACGGGCTATCGGGCTGCAGCAGCACCCCCCCCCCCCCCCCTCGAGCCTAGGAGCTAGGGTCTAAAAGTCTAATTGCAACCTAATTTTTCGCCTCACGCTTGGACTGGAAATTTTAAATAAAGTATCCTTGGCTTAGATTACAAAGGTCTTGTAGGAAACGTTTAGTTTTTAAACTTTTCTTTCTAAAAGTCCTGTTTTATGTAGAGATTAAGGTTTCGGACGTATATCGTTTTAGTTATTGATTTATGATGCAATTTTATAGGAAAACGAGTAAAAAGAATAATATTTTATAGTATTTTTCTATTATATACTTGTCTGTTTCGTTTTCCCTTTTTTAGAGCTATTTTAAATCAACAAAAATATAACCCAATGCAATAAAATAATTTTACAACAAAAACAAAAAATAATTAGGTAAGTATTTAAAATTAAAGTAAACATTTTAATTGAAACATTTTTTATGGAAGAAGTGTGATAATTTATTATAAAAAAAATAGTGCGGGTAGAAACGAGAATGCTTTATTATAAATATACAAAACGACACTTAAGAAGGAGTATTTCAAAACCTAAACATTTGCACCAAAAACTGCTCTTAGATCTGAGCTTCTAAAATACATGATTTCTGAAAAAATCATCAATTTTGGCGTGGTGAGCGATATTTACGTGAAAAACTGAGCCCGAAAAATACTGGTTAGAGTCATACATACGACTTATGTCAAAATTTTTTATTGACACCAATATTCATATTTTTCACAAATATAAAAAATGTTTTTTTTATAAAGAGCCAGCTAGGAATATCAAAAAAAAAAGTAAAAAAAACATTTAAAAAAACAAAATTAATCCAACCATGCAGAGCGGGAGAGGTAATAATTATTAATTTTTGAAATTTGATAATAGTTAGGTGAACTTTGGGCGTGACTCCGAAAATTTTTCGCCTGCGGCGCTTTTCCGCCTTCTTCACTAAGTACAATATCACATGTAGTCCCGACTGTCCCTTTATCTAGAAAAAAAAGTCCTACTTATGCCCACTGAACCCCCCGAGCATATTTTCTGGGTACGCCACTGCCTTTCAGGAATACCTTTATAAAGACTACATTTTTAAAGAATTATATAGAAAAAAAAAAAATTCTTTAAGAGCGCATTATTTATAAGAAAAATTTGTCAAATAATTTTTTTTCTACTGACGTTTTATAATAACATCTTTTTGATTGTCATTATAGTTTTTTAATAACCTCCTTTTAGGCGCAGCGTGCTTAAAAGACTTTTAAGCACGTTACCAGGAGCAACGTACTTAAAAGTAACGCA
The DNA here is from genome assembly GCA_935413205.1 of Polydrusus cervinus. Classification (NCBI taxonomy): domain Eukaryota; kingdom Metazoa; phylum Arthropoda; class Insecta; order Coleoptera; family Curculionidae; genus Polydrusus; species Polydrusus cervinus. Next base: position 3,746,897 of record OW284514.1, read on the forward strand.
GGTAATTATTTACAATTAAAAAGTAACCACAGACTAGGTATAATTTAATTTTTTTTTTGGCAAGTGTCAATTTTTGAAAGGGGCAAATGAAACATAGGTAATAAAATTTTAGTAAAATAAATTAAGTTTTTTATTATGAAACCTCAGTAGAAAAAATATTGTATACAACTCGTTACGAAACAATGTATTTTAGTTACTTTGACGTGTTGTCCAACTCGGCTTCGCCTCGTAGGACAATTCACGTCGCGTGCCTAAAAGACACTTATTTCGTTACTTGTTGTATAAATAGCTATTGTTTCGCTGTCGGATATTTTATACGTCTTGCATTTGACATTTAATGAAGGTCCTGTAGTTACTTTTAAACATTTAATTCTTATGCTTTAAACGAATGAAAGATAAATAGGTCAAAAATAGCAGCATTCAGCTGTCCCCCTTCTGTTGCCCCCATCCCATCCACATCAACAAGTTTTTGAAAATCCTTTTTATCCTGTAATTTTTTAAAATTTACTACTTATACTCCAGTATTTATTTAACTTTTCTAGACATAAACTACAATCGTAATTTTCATTCACACAATAAAAATGTCAATTTTATTTCCCTACAATTACATTAAATAAGCTTTTTAATACTGGTATCAACAACTAAAAAATACATTTCGATGCCGCGGCGCGTCTGTTTTTTGTTTAAAATTAAAAGAAATTGGAAGCGCGTAAGCAACGTCTATTAATATGATAAGCAATATATCTTTTAAAATTCATTTGGTGTTTGATTGGAGTTCGAAAACACAAAGGCCCATTAAAAATTGGCTGTTGAAAGGGAAAATTAGTGAATATTGGAATAAATAAATATCTTGTTGCACACATGGCACTTTTTGCGCAAATAACTGAAACTTAAAGGATTTTTGAGTTCAGATGGAATAATAGCGGTATGCTAACGGTCATATAATATTATCTATTTCTTTGTTACATTGTGACGTCACGTTCGAGGGTACTTTAACAATGTTAAGGCCAGTTTACATTAGGTGCAAGTTGTAAGTGTAACTAAATGGTCGTTTTAAATGAGAAAAATTGCATCAGCTGATTTAAAAGTATAACCACAATCACAATTAGAGGAATAACTTTGTTAAATAATTAAATTCCATAGAAACCGGTGCCTTCTAAAGAAAGAGTTTACCCAAGTTTATAATCGCCGTAAATAATTTCTAAATTGTTCTTCATAATAAAAACACATTTTCAATCAACAACAAATCCATTTTTTTTGCTACGAAAAAAAAACATTGTTTTATACACGAGAATAAAATAACTTTAGGTCTATGATAAAATAGTATTTTATCGTAAATTATTGTTATATCTTACTAACATGGTAATTTTTTTAAATTAAAAAATGTCTTGACACGTTGTTAAAATTCTACTATGATTTTAAGATGAAAAAGTAGCAATTTAAAATATTTTTTGTGAAACAGAAAGTTCACTATGTTGTTTTCACACTGTATTTCTTATACAGTATTTATAGTAATGCTTGGCAAGAATGACATATTTTTACGGTGGGTGGCATACACAAAATTTATTAATTTTTCACGTTTTTAGTACCTAGTCTAAGTTGTAAATGATCTCGAAGCCAGAATTTTTGGCAATGATTCTATAGCGTAAAAATTGTGTTCTATCCAGTTTTATACACGGTGTCACGAAAGCGTGAAATATTAGGATCGAACGGATGAGTTTTAAAAACAGGTCCGAATTTTCGTTAGTTAGTACATATACAACACACAGCATACAACATTTTTCGAAGAGTCTTTGGAAAAGGGGATCTGTTTTAATACTGTGTCTGGATTTTTCAGACGCCTTGTCAGGGTTTTTATATTTTAGAAATGGTAATCCTGGTTAAGCATGAATATAAACTTCTGATAGGTTTTATAAATTTTTTTCGTATTTCCTATTTCCATTATGGCAAGATAAATACATCAAAACCTATATCGTTGAATTTGTTTTGGGTTTTTGTTTCTCAAAAACATACAGTACGATCTATTGAAGGTAAAAATGTTAGTACATTTTCTGACTAACCGCTGTACGCTTACAGAAACAGTTTCAGCCTGTGTGCCGTTTTTAATTATATAGATATGCCAACTTTTGACACCCTGTATAGGTATACAAAATGTAAACACAAAACTGGAAAGTTTTATTATTATAACAATATATATTTGTCAAGGTGTGTTTTTATTTTACATAACATGTTTACATTGTTGAAATGTTACAAAACGTGAAATTCCTGATGTTGATGGAAACTCCAAATACAGCCAGCGTAATTATATTGAAGATGCATTTTTGAGAGGTTCAAGAAAATGAGTCTAACTCACATATTACCAGTATATTATTGATGGTATGCAGCCAAGCGTTTGATAAATTCGCAATACGTAATATAAAATAGGTTTTTTAAATCCATTAATAAATATGGCCAAGGTTCGGGCCAAGAGAACGTCATGTTTGGGTCTAATTTAATATTTTTTATTTTAGAATTTAGAAGTATTGACCCGATGCTCTTAATGGGTGCCCAAGATGGCACTATTTAGATTTTTAAAAAAAATATTATTCTGAAATTTCTTATTGTCAATCAAATATTATTGTTGACAATATTATTAAACGTTATGAGTGGGTGTTTTAACGTCTAGATTTAAAAATAATTTAAATTTGTAACTTTTTATTCTTGGAAAATAGTTTTTAAATTATGTTTGATGAAAAGACTATATAAATCAAAGTAGGTTTTTATGTGTTTGACGTAGAATTTGAAGAAAAAAAATCTGACTAATAATTTTATAATTTTTCTAAACATTTTTTTATAAATTATGTTTGAAGTAGCTGATTAATTTGTTAAATTATGTACCATATCATGCCAGAGTCTATAAACTATATGAATTGCGTGCAAAATTGACGCAGAAGCTTAGGTATACATTAATTTCTATAAAATTAACATTAATTTGTTGAAAATTGTGAAACCTGGAAACTGGAAACGACCCTAATTACCTGAATATGTGGAAGTGATCAAATTCTTCTTGAATGTATATTTAAAGTTTCATATTTTAATGCTGAATAATTTGTTAAAAAGAAATTTAAAAAATTCCAATAACTTCTGGACATATTCGAAAAAAACCGAAAAACCCTTTATTTAAAAAAATTAAGTTGAAGTAGATATAAAAAAAGCGGGAAATCTGAAAAATAAAATTATTTTTTTGAAGAGCGCCTTTAGAAAGTCCTCGTGGTTTGTCAAAATAATGAGTATTTTGTCATAAAAAAAAATTGATCTTTTCGGTTTTTTTCGGGTATATCTGAAAGTCATAGGGATTTTTTAAATTTCTTTTTAACCTATATTTTATCATATCTCTATCTCTTATAGTTGCCTAGATAGCAATGTTAATGCATTGGATTTATAACACCCTGTATAGAGACAATTGTATTTTCGCTAAATTTTAATTTCGACCCTATCGTATAGAACAAGAAAAAGTTAAATTTTCTTCCGTTTAAGTTAACTAGTAAAAACACGCGAAACTACCTAACAACAATTATTCCAAGCAATAGCAGCAGCAGATCACTCTGTAAACGACGCACTCCTACCAAACTGAGGTCTGTCGAGTCTGGTTTCCTGTTTTTAAACTGTCTCATGTCGGATTGTGTAAATATTTTTAACAATAATTAACTAACCATGGGACATAGATACCTACATGAAATGGTAGGAAAACATTTTACTAAATAAAATTACTTTGTTATCGGTAAGAGTATAGAAAATTTAATGTAAAATTATTATCTTCCTTGAAATCGAAAAAAACGCAATTCTTATTGACGCATAGTATTCCAATAATGTAAAGCAAAAATAAATTGATTTTGGCAACTCATCGGCTCACTTACTTTCAATTGGCAGAAAAGTTTAATAATAAAATATATTTTCAAGACAATAAAATGTATTTGTAACTGTAAATGTTAATACATATGTTTGGAATCAATGTGGTAATACTAAAAACATAATAAAATCATCGCTTTAATACCAGCACTCGGCGTGTATCTACTCTATGACATTTTTTCCGCAATATATTTTTTTCTATATTGTTATTCTAATACGAATACAAGAATTACCCAGGAGGCCGATAGGTTTCGAGAGAATCGCAAAGGAGTTCTACAACAAAGAACATTCTGAAGATTGGAGACAATGATGTTCTTGAATGGTAGAAGAGTTTTGGACTTGCATTGTCTTTATTTGTTTTACATCACAACGTTTCAACTGGTATGTATTTCCAGTCGTCTTCTGAATACTCAGTATTCACCTGAAAACGACTGGAGATACTTACCAGTTGAAACGTTGTGATCTAAAAACAAATAAAGATAATGCAAAACTTTTCTACCATTCAAAGAACATTCTATTATAACAATTATTGGAAATAATCCACATCCAACATCTAATACAGAAACTTTTGTTCAATTTTTTAGTATTTTCTAGTTGCAGTTTGTTGTTGGTAATTTATTTAAAATTTGTTCTCCTGTCATTTTGATTAACTTAGGCCTGCTAGATCAATCCCTTGGTAACTTTACCAGTCATATAATTTCTATGAAAACAATTGTTCTTTGCAAATTATATTACTGATAGAGTTACCAGGAGATGGGTAATGTTGGCCGAAATCGTACAAATTTGAATTTCTCTTTTAATAGCCTATTGGATTCTCAAGAAAAATATACAGAAACTTTTTTTTTAATATAAAAGTTAATTCTTTTTCTGATTAATCCTTTACAATTATAGAAACGGTGTCACCCTTCTTAGGTATGCCGTATTGAACTATATTATGCATGTACCAATTTTCAAAAACTTACATTTAGTAGTTTTTGAAATATTTGCAATAATCCTGACTTTTTGATGCCCTGTACATAATGTAGTCAATTTCCAGACTTTGTCCAGAGCAAATTCTTAAGGCATTTATCATTCAGAGATAATATTAGAAACGGCTTTCTCTTTATGTTACATTTTCATTATCCAAAATGAAACTATGGCGTCGGGCCTGATTTATACGCATAATAATATAGTAGTTGGAAGACGATTCTTTCTTCTGGGTCAATGGGGTCATCTATATGTTAGATCAAAACTCCTGCCGGAATTTCATCAAGATTTATTGTGAAGTTCTTGAGCTATATTATAAATAGAACTATTTAGGACGCTACGTTTTCTTATTTGGAGGATGGTGCGGAAGGAGTCTATTGTGCTCAATAGAAACTATGCTCACTCGAAACAAGGCATTCTGACTCATATAAAATATGCTTTGTTAAAGAAAATTTATTTCTTTTGTGACAATAAATTGAGTGTGAGTTTTAGTACAATTTTCTGTTGGCCTTAGAAAAACAGCCCTATCTTCTCGAACAGCTGTATAGTAATTGTTCAAAAAACAGGGATTTAAAGAACTGACAGGAACGGATCCAGGGGGGGGGGCAGTTTCGCTCCCCTCCCCTGAGTCCTACAAAAAGGGTGTTTTTTAGTTTGAGCCTTGAAAATTTTAAGACGTGTAAAGGGTTAGAAATTTTTCTAGAAGCCACTGAGAACGGATTAATGACGATGGAAATATTATGTAAAATATTACATAATATTAAAGTAATCTGTTTTCTTCTATTACGTCATCGAATATAAACCAGTAAACAAATAAAATAAAACGTATGACTCTAACTAATACTTACTCATCGTTTTGCTCCTAGTTACCACCTTACTATTTGACTCCATACCCATATTTACTTGAGATTTGAAAGTAATAATCGTCCTGGAAGCGTCTACATCACTGCTCCTGGCCACAGAGATCATTGATGTTGGTCCACAGGTGATATATAATCGTTATAGATAAACGATTGCACATTTAAAAGTTCTTTGATTGTTTTTGACATTAAAAGTCTGGTTCTTTTAGGTTTGATAAGTATCTATAAGTAGAGAAATGATTTGTTTATTTTTTGGTATACACAAGAGTTTAGTAATGAAGGAAAAAAAAGGTCAATGAATAAAAAATAAATAAACCACGAAAAATAAGAATGAAGGAAAGAAATGGAATACTACTTTAGTTACTAAGGTGGAGTTTTGTAACTCTGACTTTCTGAATTCTTTTAAATGATATTATTGAGTCCAATTTTCTTTATCAGTTCTTTTTAAATTTAATTCCAAGGTAACAAAATTTTTGCCAGATATGGCAGGTTAGGTTACTTAATTATTTTTTTGTAATTATTTAAAAATTATATATTATCTGTCTCACATGAGATATATTATATACACAGATACAGATATAATTTTGGGGAGGTATTAGATCGGGAAAAATAAGCCCGATTTCTATGACAAGTTAAAAAGAAATTAAAATGTATGAAAAATATATAAAACTAAAATTTACATTATTAAATATTGCAGTACAAATATTCCTCAAAATTGCAATAAAATTACCATAAAATGTCATCATAAACTTGTCTTTAATATATAGTTTTCCATTTTCACACGTGATAAATACAACAGTTACTCCGACGTAATAAAAAAAAAATCAAAAATGTTTTTAACAAAAATATTACTAAATCAATTGTTTTTCTCTGCACACCACGCGTTATTCCGTACCGTACCGACCAATACAAAGCTTTTAATAGATTCGCGAATGCACTTGCTGCCAGTCAGAGTGAGAAGATTCGACTAAATGTTTAACTTTAGCTTTTTGGCTCGGTTACAATATATTCTTTTTGGTTTTTGATACGGAAATAGATTCGGAAAATTCGAAGAAGGTTTTTTTTCGTTTACGTTGTCTTAGAGATAAAGGAAAACTGTGAGTAAGGGTTTGTAGAAGATGTTAATAGCTCTGCGAACAGCCAAATAGTCTTAGAATATCAACCGTTTGTATGCATTTAGTCAAAACATAAATCTTTAAGCAACTTGGTTAAAATGGCAAACATTTTCTTGGTCATGGTAATAATTTAAAAATTATTCTCCAATGCTACAAAGAACTAAGATAAGATATGTTTAGTACCAATTGGTCTTTGTAATCTTTACAATTCTGGAAAATTGGTAAAACAGACTGAAATCGCATCAATAAATTTAGGAATTTTTGTTAATTTATAACAATTTCAATCTAATGTCATACTAAATTGGTTCTCTTGACGTAAGATTTTTTGATATTTAATGTGTTTAAAACGTAATAAATAAAGTAAACACTAAAATTGAATATAGATAAACAAATCGGTACAAGAAAGTTACTTTCCGGGCCTAGGATACGGAAAGGTAAGGATAAACCGGCACAAGAAAATAATATTCCAGTTTGGGATGGGAAATTAACAATAAACCTTATCCCCCAATCCCATCAACGGACTAAAGTACGGGAAAAAGGTATTTTGGGACATGCATCTATTGTGTCTATAAGGTTGCAAATTTTAATCGATTTCGGAAAACTGTTTGTAGGGGAAAGGAGGGCAAGATGACGACAGTAAGCATATATTTTTATTTTCTTCGTCATATTTCGCCCTAAAACTTTGTTTCGTATTTTAGAGCATTCAGGATAATTTTAGTTCCCAACAGTTTGCTTCTTATCATGCTATCTTCACTGTAAATTTTTTTTTCGTAAGTTCAAAATTTTATGACAAATTCGTCATCTTGTCTTCATGTATGGGTAAGATGACGAAAGCATGAGGGTAAGATGACGAGGATTATTTAATAACAGAAAACCAGTAGGTAATTAGAAAGATATGAATTTATAATTATCGTCACAAAAGTCGCAAATATATGCTTTGCGCTTTGCTTCTGCGGATGTCAGTCCTGAGCATGCTGCATGAACCCATTTACGACAGGGGGAATAGACGTACCAAATTTAATTTTTTTCAGAATCGTTACAAATTAAACAAATTTCTTCTTGTTCCTCCACATTATCATCATCTTCTTGAATGTAATTTACTGATATGGAGGAGTCAAAAGATTCCCCATCATCATGATCGTCAAACCTCACTTTTTTGACATGTTTGCCTTTTTTGATCTGTTTTTTTTTTTCATTTCAACTTTCTTTCTTTTATTCTCGTCTATCCTTCTTCGATTAATTTCTTTTTTCTCCTCCTTAGTTTTTCTTTCATTCTCTTTTTCTTCTAATTCACTTTTACAGAGGTACTTGTCATATGCAGAGTAGGTAGCTTCTTCCTATGTCTCTTTTTTTTATAAGCAGCAATAGACAAGTGAGGTAGACAATTCAATGATTCTGCATTAGACGGCCCTGGTAGTGAAATATCTAAGACATTAGAGAAAGTATTTTGAGATGTTCCTCCTACCGCAGTGACCATATTTGCTGAAAGAGCATTAGTGACATCTGGTAGTCCCGGTACATTATGGTCTAAGTTTTCGTCGACATTCTTGGAAGGCTCGTATGGCTTGTCTGTGGTCATTGAGGGTTCAAAGTCAGAATCATTAAATATTTGAGAATTAAGTGGGACTAATCCATTTGCTCTGAAAGATTGTATGGCATTCTTTATTGTGGCAACCTTATCGTAAGCCACAGTAAATAATGCCGCCACATCCTTCGATCGGGTAAGATGACGAATTCGCCATCTTGTCCACTTAGCGAATTCGTCATCTTAAACGACCAGGGAATTCTGAATCGAGTTTTGTATTAAAAAACAAAGAGATATTATTTTACTAAAACTTAATACAAACAATACCATGACATTAAAGAAAATACTTACCGATTGCAAATACGATTGAACACAAACGCTATAAAGCTTATTTCGTCTTGCACTAATATTATAATGACATAACAATGAAACACAAATGGCGAAATATCGTCAACAGAGTAAGTCAGATTTTCATGTTAATACATAGGCAACTTACGGAGCACACCTGCTACACTCGGCAATCAACCAAGTGGCGATATCTAATTACAATAATCGGAACTTTCCAATTCGTCATTCTACCCGATTCGTCATCTTATCCCACTTTCCCCTATTTCATTGTTAGGGATTTCTGGTACTTCCGTACCTACATGAAGTTTGATACCAGCCATTATCAAAATCAAATGTTACCAGTCAAACAATAAAAATGGACGTCTGGAATGCGTTGACAAGACTATTTCAAAATTCTTTGCTGTACATAGGTTTAAGGATAGTTATCAAGTATTTTTGGACCAAAATTAATGAAAACAATTTGTTGGATGGAGTGATGTGGAAGAGGGTTGAAACAAAGTAGGAGTAAAAATTGGGGCAAAATTTTTTGTTTAATAACACTGGGGGGTTCAAAATGGCGGACACTTTTTTGACGTCGAATAAGCAAAATTACAAATGGCCGTATCCTAAACCTATAGTCCCAAGGTAATATATATAACTTTTTTTAAATATCCTTTATCTTTAAGCATTTGTTGATAATATACATACATATTACCAAGAATTCAGTGCTGTGAGGAAGGGGTGATACAACCTGATAGCCCCACTCTGTGTACTGTGCTCAATTCTTCAATATACTCGATTAAGAATTTTATTATTTTAGTCCATCTCAACCACCACTCAAAACTAAACCCAACAACTGCTATGTTGCTAAATTGGTGGAACCATACTGTCATTGCGACTTTCATCTGTACGAACCTGAGATGGGAAGGTATATGAAGTTGGCAGAGAAAGAGAAGGCTCTGTATCAGGAGTTGGATAATTTAAAAAAAAGGGTACCTAATTCACTGAAACAAAAAAATGAATTATTTTGAGATACATTTAGTAGGTAGTACAAAAGATCACGTTTCATAAGTTGTTCCTTCAAATTTTTAAATAAATACAAGTCAGACTCGTATTTACGTACTTTTATGAATACATTTTGAAATTGGCTTAAAGAAGTGACATAGAAGAAAAATTACATATCTTAATTTTCTAAAGATTGGTGTGTTTTAGATGGCAGTTCTTGTCAGTGACATTTTGGATCATCCTTGTGATACCGACGATGAAAAAATGAAGACTATTTATGAAACTGATTACGTTAAGCGAGGTAACGTTAATTTAGACACGGTGATAAACTTGTAGCAATACAAAACAACTTTTGTCGTGTTAGGTTTGAATCTGGTCCAATACAGAAAACTCATCCCTGCCATCGACTCGCCTGTTGGTATTCCTGTTAAGAGTGAAACGATTGGTCTTGGTACAGGCTACAGGGATCCTACAAGGTTCAGATACTCAGAACTTCAAAAGCCTTTCATAGATGTCTGCCAACCTGTTATGTTTACAAGAAGTAAGTAAAATCATAAACTAAGTAAACCTAGACATTCAATGGGCTAAAACGAGGCTCGAGGCCTCGACGTAAATGACGAAAAGCGAAGTGACTTTAGACGGTAATTCGCGCTATATGGTAAAATGTTTCGTATATAAATTTAACCAATTTGTACATATTAATGGCATGTAAAGGCTTTGATCCATTTACTTGAACGATTCATCATATATTTAAAATGTTTTTCTTCTCTCAGCTCCAACTCTGGTTGACGAATGGTTCGCTCCGAGAACTGGCAGTACTGAATACCATGATGCATATAGCAAGATCGGTTTGAATATACTGAAAAGTAGTCAGCAGTACGCTGAACCGCTGCCGTCATCGAGAAGAAAAGCTGACGATAGATGTGCTTGAGAAGTGCATCAGATTTTGTGACAATATATTTATGTTTTTAATAAATTAAAAGCAATAAAATTTCTTGTTGCTATTTTTTTAAATTAAGATGTTAGATAATACTGACTCATAGTAGGTACTTGAAACGAAACAGTCATCATTCTATTACCAGCATTTTAAGCACGAAGTACTAATTATTTTTCTTGGAACCCTTATTAAAATAGACTGTCTTTGACTAGGTCGAAAAAATTATTATATCACCACATCACTTGAGTCTATTAGCGATTTTTTTGAGACATCAAACGATAAAGTGCTACATTTTATTCGATGTGTCATTAAAAATGTTAAAAATATATGTAACAACTTACAAGTTAGTGTGTCTATTTAAATTTTGTTTCCAAAAATTATAACATCTGTTTTTTTCTACGTTATATGTGAAAATAGTTTAATAAGAATACGGCTTGTCACCGTCATGGTTAATTTTATATACTTAAAATATTTCAAAGAAAGTATCAGTAAATACAAATTAATGGTAATAATTTCGTAGGTTCGTTTTATTTGAAATTATTAGTTAAAAGGTATCTGTTAAAGATTTTTAAAAAGCCTACCAACAAAAGAAATTATATTTGACAATGACAAATTACAGGTTGACAAGTCCAATCAACGCTAGTGTGCGCAGCATCACCTGTTGAATTGAAAAACCAACCGCAATCTTATTCTAATAAGATAAGTTAAGATCGGGTTGTCCAAAATTGTTTAAACTCTGCATGTACACTCACCACACAAAGAGGGGGGCAGGGTGGGCCCTAGCCCACCCTAAAAATGTGGGTGCCCACCCAATATTGAGAGCTTTGATTTTGTAATAAAATTTCCGTGGGGGAACGTGGATTTGACAATGAAATTTTTAATAAGAAAGGAGTGGTAGATATTACAGAAGGATGTAATAATGTAATAAGAGATAAAGAGAACGATGATGAATTTTTTACGTCAGTTTGGACAAGAGGGGAGTTTTGTGATTTATGGCGTTATAGAGCGTGGGGATGCGGCGACCTTTTTTTTAGAAATCATTTTTGATTTGGGTAGGCCCACCCTAAAATCATCGGGCTCCCTTGTGTTCACCCATCCCAAAAATCCAGGCGCCGCCACTGCCTATAACCCCGCTCTTAAGTTAACAGGGGAGCAAATATTTGGACAGTCTAAAACTTGCATAGGATTTTCTATTCTAGAAAAATGATTGAACTTTTATTGGTTTCTAGGAGACTGAGTATTTCTGACATCTACAACTTTGCTTATTTCAGTGCTGAGTTACATCCGACTTTAAATGACTCTTCGATGGATCAGGCTAAGGGTAGCAAGATCAGCGGGGCACCTATCAGAAAATTGCTGATTTTAACGGATTCATATCGAAAATACCTTTACAATCCTATTCATAAACACATGGGTAACCAATTTAAAATTCAGCTAGTTAGTAAACCTGGTGCTAAATTTCGTCAGGTTATAGATAGCGTAGATTGCTTTGCCAGGGATTTTTCATGTGAGGATTATGTTGTTGTGCTTGCTGGTTTGAATGACAATAGTGATTGGCGTGAAAACATTTGTATGCTGGCTAACAAGTGCTTTTATACAAATTTGATTGTGTGTTCCTTACCTTATAAGCATGACCAGTTTAACAGGCAGGCCAATTATTTTAATTATTTTAATTATTTCAATTATATAAATAAACAAATAGTATCATCCACCTCAGTATTAACTCAGTTTTGTAATAATATAAGACTTCTGTCCCTTCATAATAGGCTCAACAAATATTGCTATGAGAAACATGCTCATTTTTTGAATAGGTTAGGCTTCTCCCGCATGGCATTTTTAATTAAAGGAATCGATAGTGAACTTTAAAAAGAATAATCAATGTAATTTAATTGACCTTACACATAGAGTTGAGAGTCATGCTTGTAGTTCTTCGACGTCGTCCTCGGGTAGAGATATGCAAAGGCAGAGCAATAATTTTTTAGGAAAATCCACAGGGGTCGCGGATTCTCTGCCGTCCCTCTCGAATTAATGGTTTTAAACATACAGTCAGTGCGAAATAAGACCGATGAAATGTTTGTATTTCTTGAGGATGAAAATTTTCCTGCTTTTCTACTTCTAACGGAACATTGGCTTAAAAAGGACGAGCCAATATTTATAGAAAATTATTCGGTCTTGAGTCGCTTTGATCGTACCAATTTTTTGCACGGTGGCACACTTATATTGGTCAGGAGCGATGTCCTGGAGAGATTGCGATTTGTTGAGATTAAATCTTATAACCATCTTATAATGGAAAAAACTTTTGAATTCTCTTTAGTACACTGCAGGGAAATTGATTTGTATATTGTTTGTGTGTATAGATCGCCTAGTAGTAGTGTTCAGGAATTTATTATTAAGTTGGAAACTCTTTTAAATGAATTATCTATACAGTCCAACCTCATTCTTGCTGGAGATTTAAATATAAATTATAATGATGATACGTCTCGTGATACACATTTGTTATGCAGCTTGTTGCATTCTTTTAATTTGTCAATGCATGTAACCTCTCCGACCCGCGTTTCACAGTATGGCTCATCCTTAATTGACTATTTTTGTTCTAATATTGCCTCTAATAATATTTCTTGTCGTGTAGTTAATCCTGGATTGTCTGATCACGAGGCAGTTATATCTAGTATTATCATTGAGTCTGACGTACAACGGAAAAAGAGTAAATGTGGGAGAGTCTTTAGCAGAGAAAATTATATCAAGTTTAATCAGCTTGCCTTGGCCTCCAACTGGGATTGCCCGGGTGATTGTGAGGATCAGTTCAAATATTTTTATGACTTATTGTTGAATATTTTTAATGCTTGTTTTCCTATTCAAAAGTTAAAGGTTAAAAAGAAACAGAAACCTTGGCTTACCAGGGGACTCAAAATATCGGCTAAAAATCTAAGATCTCTTCATTACATCAGAAAACATATAAACAACGATTCCTTTTTGTCATACTTTAATTCTTACCGTAGTTTGTACAGGAAACTTATCGCTCTTGCTAAGAGATCTCACTATAACTCCAGAATATCTCAATCAAGGGACAAGCAGAGGGAGAGCTGGTCAATTGTTAATGATCTCAGTGGTAAGGGAGGGAATATTCGAGTCGTGCCTGACTTATCTCCTGATATTTTGAACGCTTTCTACTGCTCTGTGGCTACCAAGATAGTCGGTAACATCAAACCTTCACGAGATGCACTGGATTTTTTGGGTGATTCTTCAGTACCTGATTCCTGTTATTTCGAACCAACTGATATTGTTGAGATTAAGCAAACTCTACATGGGTTTAAAAAGAAGAACGCATGTGGTCTGGATAATCTATCAGCTAACATATTGCTGAACCTTCCGGATCGGGCAATTGGTGCCTTGTCGCTGGCAATTAATAGCTCATTGGAGATGGGAGTTTTTCCATCTAATCTCAAGACTGCCTTGGTGGTCCCCCTGCACAAGGGTGGTGATGTCGACTTAGAATCAAATTTTCGCCCTATTTCCTTGCTGTCTACGCTGTCTAAACTTCTAGAGAAGCTTGTTCATAAGAGACTTACTAGCTTTCTGCTAAAGTATAATATAATTGATAATAACCAATTTGGATTCCAAAGTTCAAAAAATACCAGTGATGCCATATTTTCTTTTCTTGAAAGACTCTATTTAAAAATTAATGATAGATCAGCGGCTGCGGCGGTGTTCTGTGACTTATCCAAGGCGTTTGATTGTGTTAGTCACCGAATTCTGCTGCTGAAGCTGGAGCATTATGGCTGTAGAAACAATGTGTTGGACTGGTTTCGATCATACCTGAGTGATCGTAAGCAGGTTGTTAGCGTGGCAGGGAGGACCTCTGCTCAGATGAATATTGTTGCTGGTGTTCCACAGGGTTCTGTTCTAGGCCCTTTGCTTTTTCTAATATACTTCAACGACATAACGAAGCTTAAAATTAATGGTACATTTACACTTTTTGCCGATGACACTTCCATCTTTTGGCACGACCACGACATTGAGCGTCTGCACCGGATGATCTCTGAGGATATACTGATTGTTAAGGATTGGTGTGACTCGAATTTTCTCTCCTTTAATATATCAAAGACATGTATAATGCATTTTAATTGCACATTGGATAATGTTTACTTGGGCAATCAGGTTTTGGAGGCTAGATCCTGTACAAAGTTTTTGGGCATTTTTCTGGACCAGAACTTAAAATTTGATACTCATATTGCGAACTTGATCAGTAAACTGACGAGAGGTTGCTATGCTATTCGCCTTACATCCAGAGAGGTGGGATTGTCATTGTCGAGATCTGTGTATTTTGCACTTATAGAGTCTCACCTAAGATACGGTTTACCGTTTTGGGGTAGCTGCTCTCAAACTCTTTTTAGGTCAGTATTTTTAATTCAGAAGAGGGCTGTGAGATGCCTTTCCGGTGTGGGTCCTAGGGAGCCTTGCAGGCCTCTGTTTCGGAAACACAAAATATTAACATTGCCGTGCCTTTTCATATTGGAATCTGTTTGTCTAATTTTTAAGAGGAGGGATGCATACAAGAGAGATGTGTTGGCTTACCAGACTAGGAATACTCATGATATTCTTTTACCTTTGCCAACTAGCGCTCTTGTATACAATTCTATTATATACAATTCAAAAAAGATGTTTAATCATCTCCCTCTTAATATAAAATCCTTAAGTAATGACTTAAAGTTTCGAATTCAGGTCAAAAAATTGTTATTGGAACACGTGTATTACACCGTATCTGAGTATTTTGTAGAAAGTTTGTAATAGTTCGGTTTATGTATTGTCCTTTATTTGCTTTTGTATAATTTTCTCTGTAGGTATATATTTTGTTTAGCATGAGATTGTGTAGATTTTATTATTGTCGTATAGATTTTATTATTGTTGTGACATTTCATTTTGACTTTTATTTTATTTAGTTCTAAGTTTTTCAGCTTTGTCAACAAGAGTATAAACTCTTATGATTAATAAAGCATATTTTGAATTTGAATTTGAATTTGCATAGGATTTTCTATTCTAGAAAAATGATTGAACTTTTATTGGTTTCTAGGAGACTGAGTATTTCTGACATCTACAACTTTGCTTATTTTTCCAAAGTATGAGCTAAACGTGAATGACGTCGGCAGAATATCATCATTAGCAAATTTTCCTCATTTTACTTCTCAGCAATTTTTACAACAACCGCAGGTATTTCGAAAGTCATAAAACCTGCACGAATAAACACAAATTGTTTATTCGATTTACTCGGATTCGATGAATAACAATTTTAAACTTAATTACCGCCGGTATTTAACGTTTATTTTGTTCTTAAATTAACAACATTTTGTTTAATGAACTGGTGAAATTGATTTTTAAATTGCTAGAGAGCGATATTGGTTGAAAGAAACGAGTTATTTAATTTCTATTTATCGTGGCGAAAATTATCTCGAAAAAAAGTTTTCTATAAAAATATTCTTCTTTGAAGGTGCAAAGCATTATATTTATTATACAGAGTCTATAATATACCAAATATTTCAAGCATTACACTGAAAAAACTAATCTATTGAATGCATGCGCCTTTAATTCAAAAGATTTGTTCTCTTAAATATATCCAAATCTGATCGCCTTTGGCCCAAAACAATTTTCTCATTCAATTTTATTGTTCATAATTGATATTTTTAACTTTCATATGGCTGCAACCAAAATGGTTGTAATTTTTTCAGTTTAGTTTTTTCAGAACTCTTGCCACTAACTTCTGGGTTAATTGGAAACATAATTTTTCAAAAAAAAAAGATCTAGACAAAGTTGATAAGAAAAGGCCAGATTTTTGAAATTTTATCATATTTTGGAATTATAAGGACAATCTAAACTCATCGTGTAAAATGTTAACCCGATCTACCGGATCAGGTCATCTCGGCAGCCATACCGATTTTGTATCCCGTCAGCTATTGCTTTTGAAATAAGTCCTTTAAATAAAGATGACAGCAGACGCGAAGAGAAATTCTCTTTTGCCAAGAGATATACTTCTCACTTCAAGAGAAATATATTATATTAAATCGATTTTTAATAACACAAAATAAAGAGTTCTGTCATTGGTAAATATATAACGACAACACAGCATACAATATTTTTACAAAAACAAACAACAGCATTATATACATAATGAAATATAGAATGTGTGTCCAGGATTCTGTGTTGGATTCCTACTTAGACCTATCAGTTATCATACTTTGCGATATCTATGAGGCGTATCTCTATAAATCATTCGTCCCCACAACTCACAGACCTCACTGGACTTTTTCGGTCCATCGCAAGTGTCAGAAAAAGGACTCCAAGCTAGTATGCCTTCCCCTAAAAATAAAAAAATAAAATAATTAAAATAAAACACAGAAGTTTTTTTAAAAAATATTTATTAAACAAACAGAATCACATTTTTAACACTAGATAGATATCAAACAAGACCAGGTAAAAATAGGTTTATTTAAATTATTGAGTTATTTCGTAAAAAGCGATTTCCTGCTAAATTCTCTTTTCGGCTTAGGGGTTAGTATTGTACTACCAACTTTGCCAATTGTTGCCTGATAGGTAGTGGTTGGTGGATGGATATTTTTCTGTAGAAAATCTGTTTAAAAATAAAAAATATTTGGTTTATTGCTGGTAGATTTGTAGATATATCTGGGGTTTCCCATAAATAGGAATAATAGGCTCATTGAAGCTGGGATACCCGTGTTCTAATGGAGAAAAAGATAAGGTTGTTGTGGGATATTTATAATTAATGGAGTAGAAGTTCGTAATTAAATGCGACCAGTGTGACCAGTGGCGTATTTAAGGGGGAGAGGGGGGGGGGGGGGGTCGGGTTCTAAAAGTCTAATTGCAACCTAATGTTTTTAATAGAGATTAAGGTTTCGGACGCATATCGTTTTAGTTATTGATTTATTTTAAAGAAAACGATAAAAAGGATAATATTTTATAGTATATTTCTATTATATACTTGTCTATTCCGTTTTTTCCTTTTTTAAAGCTATTTTAAATCAACAAAAATATGAGTCAAGGCGCAATAAAATATTTTTACAAACTCGAACAAACCCGAACAAAACAAATTTTAATTGAAACACTTTTTATTGAAGAAGTGTGATAATTTATAATAGAAAAAATAGTGCGGGAAGGAACGAGAATGATTTATTATGAATATACAAAACGGCACTTAAGAAGGAGTTCAAAACCTAAGAATTTTTATTTTTATTTTTTGATTTACCCGAGCGATCTGAAATAACCTTCCAAGCCATTTTTCCCAGATTATCCGAGTGGAATATTTTTGTCTGATAATACTCTCGCTTTGTAGTTTTTACTAGATTATTATGTTTATATTAGATAATTTATAAAATTCTTTTAAATTAGTATTGTTTCTTGAAATAATATTAAGATTAAGAAATTTGTGGCTACAGGGAGATTTAACCATTTTCGTTGCTGTGATAAATCGTTGTCACATATGCAGGCGCAATTGACAATTTGAAGCTAAATTCGTGGCTAGGTTTTACGGTAAAAAAACCGTTGCCGCTAATTTTCGTTGCTTTCTTTACCCACATACTTTTTTTTAAGTCATCTTTCTCTGAATTTTCCATATTAATCGACAAACTAACACCCACTCTATAAGACTCTGAGGCATCAACCAGTTTGGACTCTCAAATAGATTTTTAAGATTGTTGAAATTTTAATTTAAAAAAATTTTTGGAAAATTATTTAAAAATGTATCATGTACATAATATAGAATATTCTTACCGCAAGATTTTTTAGCCCTGTCACTAAAGGGCACGCTGGTTTCAAAGAACTGTTTGGTAATTGTGTTCAGGCGTATCGCTTTATTCCTCGGTGGTGATTTACAGGGGTCGCCGCAGTTCATCATTTTCTCGGGACATGGGGGTGATATGTCATTCTTTGCCTGTAAGATATTTTCAAGGGGGGTACCATAGGGAGGTTCTCCTGCAAATAAAAAAAAAATTGAATTACATTACACAATCAAAGTAATATTTTATATAAATTTAGTTTTCTTATAAAATAAATAAAACATCAAAATTTTTTTTAAAAAGTTTTATTCAGACAAAGGTATTAAATACCGATACCCACCGAGTTACAACCAATACATTTTACAGACATCATTTTTTTAAAGACAGAAACAATAAACTTTAAAATCTATTTCGCTCTGCTACTAAAGAACCCGCCCTTATGTTTTACTGTGGGATCGTGAATTTTGTCCCTGATGATGAGTGTGCCGAGTCTCGAAATCGCATCTTGATATTCCGTCGCACCAGCTGTTTTAGCGGATAGAGGTCCTTTACAACTTCCAACTGTAAAAGAAAAACATTTTGAGTAGTTATGAAATGTTCACTAAAAAGCAATTTTGTTTATATCTAAACTGCTGGACAATTGCTTTCGAGCAAGACAAATTTCGCCTAAATTTAACAGTTAATTTTTATTAACCAGATATGATATCGACCTACGGTTTTGAGTGGTTGATAGATTCATCCCTTGGGAAACAATTGTCAATGTTGGATTTTCTTTAACTGTCAGAAAATTTTATATACAGGGTGTTAAAGAAAACGATGATTTTGGCTTCAGTTTTAATGGCTTGTAACTTTCATAATAATATTGTTAAATTTTATCACTCTACGACAATTCAATCACTGGTTCATAGCAAAGAAAGTAATTTGTTAAATTTTTGATATCTGCTATATTTGAAGAAATACCGATTTTTTTGGAAAACCTTGCTTTATTTCAACTTATTGGTAGCTAGATCTCACTGTGCGTTGTATCGTACAAACTTTATGAGAGATTATTATACCTTATGAAAAGCTTGATTATGTTCAGTAACAATAGCTTTACCTAAATGTTATGATGTGCAGTGGCGTACTTATAAACACCTATTATATCTATGGTTTATAAGTATAGTGTTAGAAAGTTAGAAATTAATAAATACGTTTTTTCCAAAAATTATCTTTGTTAAAATTTTGTAAACACATTGTATAATATACCTGTAGTGCGATATGAAAAACTGAAAAATAAGAAAAAATTCACCTAATCCAGGGGCGAGTACTTTCCAATATAAAGCAATCGTGAAAAATTGTGAGATACTCATAAACCATAAACATATAAGTGTTTATAAGTACGCCACTGTACATCCTAACATTTAGGTACAACTATTGTTAGATACTGAACATAATCAAGCTTTTCATAAGGTATAATAATCACTCGCAAAGTTTGCACAATACAACGCACAGTGAGATCTAGCTACTAATAAGTGTAAATAAAACAAGGTTTTCCAAAAAAATCGGTATTTCTTAAAATATAGCAGATATCAACAATTTGACAAATTACTTTCTTTGCTATGAACCAGTAATTTAATTGACGTAGAGTGATAAAATTCTAAAATATTATTGTGAAAGTTACACGCCATTAAAATTGGAGCAAAAATCATCGTCTTCTTTAACACCCTGTATATAAAATTTTCTGACAGTTAAAGAAAATCCAACATTGACAATTGTTTTCCAAGGGATGAATCTATCAACCACTCAAAACCTTAGGTCGATATCATATCTGGTTCAGAAAATATTAACTGTTAAATTTAGGCGAAATTTTTCTTGCTCGAAAGCAATTGTCCAGCAGTTTATAAGATCAGTCGTAAAGTTTTTACACCTAATATAGTACACTTCCCAGCCTCATAACAATATGATTAATTTTTTAGACTCCATGACGTAATGTAGCTTCAGTGAATATTATGTGATGACACGGTCTCAAAGATATAGTATTTGCACTTGTCTATATGCATTTTTTTTTATCATATTAGTTGCATAAATAAGTACTTTAAATACTCACCGCACAGAGCAGCTTCCTTAGCCCTGGAAATACCACCACAAGGTTGACTATTCCCTCTGATGCCAGTAATTTTAGATTTCGTGTAGATTTTGCAAACATCGCCAGGTAGAGTAACCGGTTCGGGACAAGGGGGTAGCCCCTCGATTCCTGCTGCCCTCAGAAGTTCGTCATAGGGAGCAGATGGGTATTCACCTAAAATTTAAGGAAATTGGTAAGGGGTATTGCGGTTTTTGGAAATACAATACCTTGAATATTTCCGAAGAATTTATTTAGATTTTTTTAACAATCCTATCCGGAAAATTATTTTTTAAAGAGTCGTTTTCCTATAAATTAACTTAAGTGACGCATTCTCCATTTGATTTTTTTATCGATATTTCGTATACTTTTGGCTTTATCCAAAAAAGACGGACAGAGAGAGAGTAAGAGAGATTAAAATAATTAACCAACCGGTTGATGACGAGATTCCACCAGCTGTCAATCGCAAGTTCATCAGTTCCACCACTGGTTAAATTCACCGGTGAAAAAAAATAATATCTCTCTTTTACAACTATAACATTGGCTTACTGTTGTTAATTTTTTTTCAGCAATGGAAAAATAGTGTCTATGTGGACGTGGGAAACTTATTTTCATGCAGATTGTATAGTATTTTTTTTTAATAAAAAATAACTTTCTGACATTCCAATATCTGTAGAGTTCAAATTTAAAAAGTTTTTTGGCTTTATTTTAACTTACTCATTTTGCAGTAGTCAACCTGGTACGTCGATCTTAGTCTATCTCTATTGATCCGTGCCAGTAAATCATCAGGGGGGGCAGTCCTCAAACATTCGTAAATAAAGGGATATTTTTCTTGCAGCTAATAGAAATAATTTAGTTTAAAATATAGAAAATACGTAAACAATGTTTATTGCCAGTTTTTATACTAATATAAATTATTATCGACAGGAATTTTAGACATCATACCTTTTGTAAAAACACATTCGGCTGATTGAACCTAGCAACTTGCGTTTCAGGAGCAGCAGAAACCTTCGCAGGATAAATTTTGGGGTCAAGAAGAGGTCCCATTGGCCCCAGTCGACTCCATGATTCGTCCTCATACGCTTGGGGTCCTAGAAGAGCTCGCTGTTGTTGATTACTAGTAGCCTGGGGGTCTCCTATGTCATGACATTCACATGGCAGATAAGGCCGGGTAGGGTCACTTAATTGTGGTTGGAAAAGATTTTCAGGTTGTGGTCTAAAAAGGACAGTCGATATAAACCAATATAATGAATCAACAATAATAACAAGAATTTCAGAAGGTGTACGTTGTATTTGTTAAAATGGAGCTCTAAACTTCCACTCCGTTCCATTGAAGAAATCCTTAATTTGCTCCTTTAATTGGGGAATAATTTAAATTGATGCATGGTAATACTAGACAACACATTATACATGTAGTGAACGATTATCTGGATGAGGTTGGACTGCGAAGATTGGAATGGCCCGCATTAAGTCTGCATCTCAACCTTATAGATTATTTCTGGGATGAACTTAAAATGGCTGTAAGTCCTCGTGCTGTGCTGCTATCACGAACACTTAAAATTTTATTGTTGGCACTGCCAGAGGGCTGCTTCTGTCATTTTTTAAATCATTTTGTTAATATGGATTTTAAATTGTGCAACTTTTGCGAGACAAAAGATAATGCGATGATTTAAAAAAGAATAGTGCGAATATATCTTAGATTGCAGAAAAGATTTTAAGCTAAATTATCGGGGTCAATTTATCCAAAGATGTTGAAATTATGAAAAAAAAAAAAATTTTGATTTACTCCGGTATAATATCACTTAGGATTAAAAAAAAATTCAATAAATATATTTACAAACTGGTAAAAGAATCCGCGACAATTGAGTGTGAAAAGGGAACCCAATAAAAAAATTTTGATTTGTCCATTTCTTACCTGATTCCTAATGTTTTAACATAAGGCCAAAGGTAGTCTTTTCTGTAAGTCGTGACGAATTGATCCATAACCATTTTGAAAAATTGTATTGGTGTACTCACTGAGAATTTTGAGAATAATTTTGAAAATATTTTAACTAAAACTTCGTCCTAACGTCATTCACTGACAAATTTTAATTTTTATGATGTAATCAAAAATGGTGCTGGTGTCTTTTCGAATATACCTACCGTAGTTTTGTTAGAAAACATAGGTATTCCACAATCCTTTGAATAAAACTCCTGGAGTGGCACTCGGTAACTTTTTAAAATAGCGATAGCGATAAAGATAAAGAAGCGATAAGGAAACGATCGCTTTGACATATAGTACTCGAATGACACTTTGCATCAAAAATAGCGATAGCGATCGGAGTCTCTTCGCTAATTGCTACTCTGTAACATCGTTCGACTTGTTTCGCAGTGGACCGATATAGCACGAACTTGCGTAGCGAAAGCGATCGAAAGCGATAACTCAAGATGTGTATCCGTGAAAGGGACGTGTAGCGTTTATAAATTTAACGCCACGTTTGGTAATAATTTTCAGTATATATTTCATTATTCTGGCGCATTCGCCACCACTCATTTTTCTGTACACCAGATGCAGGAGGTCGAAGAGGGACGTGGTTCGTTCGATGCGTGGAGGCCGTTCTCTCGAGCTCCGGAATCCGGGCTGAGTGGTCACTTTTGGTGATTGAATTCCAATTTTGATATCGTGCAAGTTAACGCACAATTTTGTTAAAAATTAAAATATGCAGAATGTGTAAAACCTGCTAAAAGTTTATTTTCTATTTGCTTTTCGTATAATACGTGGGATAAACCCCTAATTGTTTGGAACGGAGCCATGTGCTGTCGGTGTGTGAATTCCCTCAGATACGAGGTAAGCTAGTTAAATTTCCTTCTTAAATTTGGGTATTTGGTCATTTTTTGTGTGATTTACAGGGTCGTATTATGGGGCTCATTTCCACGTAAATTTGCACTCATCTCTTGTTATCGCCTGAAGAGCTGTGTCGTACATCTCACCAAGTCTTTGAGCTTTGACCTTCGGTGATCCAGTAGCCTCAGTTCAACACCCCACTGAAGGGCTAATGTGTCTCACCCACCACTACCCGCTGTAGCTGTACCTGAGAGTCTACTTGCCCTGGATCTAAGGCCAGTTTATTCCTTTATATTATTTTTACCAATATAACTTCCGGTCAAGTTGAATCAATTATTAACAGTAAGATTATAATATCGCATCAGTTTTTGGAATTTTCATATAACGTATTAACCATCTTGTAAGCGTGTTTTCTGACTCCCTTTTTATTTTATTCGCCTAAAAGTCGGTATAAATTATAGTTGGTTTATTGTAAATAATGTACATAGCAGGGGGTATCTTTGGCCAAAGAATAGTTATGTATATATTAATATAAACGAGGTTTCGGTAAACTTAAGTAAATAAGCCTTGAGGCAATTTTTAATTTATAGGTTCAGAATACAGGCATTCTATAGTTTTTTATTTTTAATATGATTGGCATAATATACATATATATCTGCGTGTCAAGAAGAGAATGACAGTTTTCATTAAAATTACTGGAATTTATCTCAGTTTTTTTTTATTATTAATTCTAATACCATCCTTTCGCAAAAATTGAGTCTACTTCTCAGTAGAAAGGCTCTATAAACCATTTTCGTAAAGGAAACTGAGTGGCGCCCTCCAAAAAGCATAAGCGTCGCTTGCAGACGACCACTTGTTCATCCGACGAAGAGCTGCCGTAAGCCGTTAGTGCCTTTTGAGGGTGAATTTAATTTACCCCTAAAAGGTACGCGACAAAGAATAGCGCCCATGCGCGTGGGGCATCGATAGCTTGTGCTTTAAAATTAATTTTCTTTATACTGAGATAAGTTTCAAAATTGAAAAATATTCTTAATTTTCCAATTTTCTTTCAGGTTTTATGTCATTTAAATGCATACCTTTTACATTTTTTGCTTAGGTTTTACCGTCTATATTGCGTAATTTTGATCTTTCTATTTCTGTCTTTCTCTGTCTTAAATTAAGATAAAATACCTATGCACAAATAAAATAAAATTTTACATTTTAATATAGGATTATATTCATAACGGGTTTCTCGTAAATTTATTTTAAAAAGATATAACCTTTTATATCCTAAAAATAATTTAAAAGATAGTTCTCTAAAAATCATTTTTACCTTAAATAAAATAAATGCAAATATAAATTAATCCGCTACGTCGCGACGAGTAAAATCATCATTGTTCAAGTACACCTTTTTTGTGGTATCTGTTTATAAAAAAAAAAAAAGGCTACGATTTAGATTTGAATGTTTATTGCTGTATTGAAAACGAGTTTAAAAGAAACATTTTAGGTAGATAATATTTTATATTATTTACATGGGAGCATATTTTTAAATATTAATAAAACAATGCTACGTTGTTAATTATCCAATTAATTAATTAACAATTAATTAGTAATTAAAAATTTTCTATATTTTCAAAAGAAATTTTCTGGGTTATAATACCCGATTAATTTTTGCTTGCTTTTACGTCGTATAACTTATATTATACAGAATGGGATTATTTTAAATATTATACCGGAAGTCTAAAAAGTTTTTATTGATTTTACTAGAAAATTTCCTCGAGACTTGTAATTATTTTAGTAGTTGGCTTAATTTTTTAAATAACTTGTCGGTTCTTTCAAAAGTAAATTTCTCAAGATGGCTTCTTGGGATAGATTTCAAATTAATCATTTATTAGATTTTGAGCTCGACTATGAATTAAACATTAGAAATATTTATACGGAACGTAACGTTGCTGAAAAAAGAAAGATTTTGGTTAGACTTTTGAAAAAAGAAATTAATGTACCTGGGAGTCAAATTTTTATGGATTCATATAATGTCCTAAAAGAGTTTGAAAGCCAAAAAGCTGAAATCAATCAAAGCATTGCTTCTATAGAAAATATTATTTCTGATTTTGAAGGAAACTCTTCGGATAGCACTTACCTTCGCATTAAATCAAGGCTAGCTCATTTATGTGGCCGTGCAAAAAGAATTGTTATTCCTGAAGGCGAAGATGAAGACATCATTAAATTTAAAAATGAGTCTTATGCAACTTGTCTTAAATTAGAGTCAGACTTAGATGAAAAAGTTTCGGATGTAGTACCTGCTTCAAATTTGATTAATCTAAATCAAAATACTCAGCCTGTAGTTAATGTCAATCCTGTAGTTACGTGTACAGCCAATAAACAGCCAATATCTTCTTGGGGAATTAAATTTAATGGGGACACAAAAAGTGTTTTTTATTTTTTGGAAAGAGTTTCTGATTTAGCTCAAGCCCGTAATATTACAGAAGCTGAATTGCTTAATTCAGCTGTTGAATTTTTCGTAGGCGACGCATTTATTTGGTTTCGTAGTATTAGATCTGTAATTACTGATTGGCCCTCATTAGTTTTCCGTTTAAAGAAAGATTTTTTACCTCCCTATGCTGATGACGATATCTGGGAACAGATTAGACAGAGAAAACAGAAAAGAAATGAATCAATAACTATCTTTATTGCTCACTTAGAAAATTTATTTTTCCGCTTATCTATTCCTCCCGCGGAAGTAACTAAAGTTAAATATCTTCGTAAAAATTTACTACCTGAACATATATCGCAACTTGCATTACATTCCATTGACACTGTCAATGAATTGTCTACCTTATGTAAACGATTGGAAGAAGCTTCCAGGACTACTTCTAAAAAATTACCTTCCATATTTTATTTATCTGATTGCGATCAACAGAGTGGATCACGACCGCGTGACACTCGTGATTGTCATTTTAATCGAAAAAAGAAATTTTCTCGAGATATCTCCAACCCTTCTAAGACTTTAAAAGAGTCTGAAAGAGATAATAATACCGATAAAAAGGATTTTCAGAATGTACCTAAAGGTAAAGTCGTTTGCTTTAATTGTCGTTTACCTAATCATACCTACAACTCCTGTAAGGAGAAAAGAAACATTTTTTGTTACCGCTGTGGCGAACAAAATGTCAAAATAAATTCTTGTAAAAATTGTTCAAAAAAACTAATTAGTTCATCAGGCACTGCCCGTGGTCGGTACCTTGATGGAAAATCAACCACGATCCCTTGTTTTGATAAAGCTGATTGGGATAAGTGGCTTAATTTTGTTTCTAAATTTTATAAAACACCTGGTTTAAATAACGAAGTATTGCCTTTGTTTACAAAAAAAGTTAATGATGACAGACCTTATATCTCAGTTCGTCTCTATGATCTAACGATCACCGTTTTATTAGATTCTGGGGCTAATTCTTCCATAGTTGGGTCTCATGGAATAAAAATTTTGAAAAATTTAAAAATTAAAATTCATTCTGTTAATAATAGTAATGTTTGTACTGCTGATGGTACACGGCAGCAAGTTGTTGGCATTGCCGATTTACCTATTTTTATTAATAATAATTGTCAAATTATAAAAGTTTTAATTGTTCCTTCCGTAACTCATTCTTTTATTTTTGGGATTGATTTTGCAAGACAGTTTAATTTAGTAATGGACTTTAAAAATAATCGATGGAGTATCCATAATGATCAATTCGAAATAAATACCACCTCAACAATAAATAGAAATTTTTGTATTCCTAAACTTTATACCTTGGATGATTTATCGCCAAGTCAAAAATTGGAAGCTCAAAAAATATTAGATTCGTTTAAGGAAATTGATAGTAAGGATAAGTTGGGAAGAACAAATAAAATTAAACTTACTATAGATACAGGTGATAGCCCACCTTTCAAAAATAAACCTTACTTACAATCCCCTTATATGCAAGAGATTTTGAATAAAGAGTTGGATTCTATGATTGAATTGGGCGTGGTTGAGGAATCTCAAAGTCCTTGGTGCTCTCCCACACTTTTAGTTAAAAAACCTAATGGTGAATATAGATTTTGTTTTGATGGACGTTTCTTGAATAGTTTGACGAAGCATGATAGTTTTCCTTTACCTCACGTTGATCGTATCCTAAATAATTTGCGTAATGCTAAGTTTATATCTTCTATTGACTTGCGTAAGGCATTTTGGCAAATTCCCTTAGATGACGCTTCTAAAGAAAAAACTGCTTTTTCTATAATTGGTCGAGGACACTTCCAGTTTAACGTTGTTCCTTTCGGGCTGTGCAACGCGGCACAATCGCAGCAGAGATTAGTTGAGTCAATTTTCGGTCCTAAATATGAACCACATATATTTTCCTATCTAGACGACATTTTACTTTGTTCTCCTACTTGGGAACACCATATTGAACTACTAACAACTGCAAAAAATTTACTTAAAGGGGCAGGCCTTACTATTAACCTCGAAAAGTGTCAGTTCTTTAGAACCACGTTAAAATATTTAGGTTTTATTGTTGGAAATAATTCCTTCGCTACTGACCCGTGCAAGGTCGATTGTATGTTAAACTATCCCCGTCCTCGAACTTCGACTGAAGTTAAGCGTTTCATAGGTATGTGTTCGTGGTATCGCAGATTTATTGAGAATTTTTCTTCCCTTGTAAGTCCTTTAAATTCTCTTCTAAAAGGCAAAAAGAAAAAAGAAGTAATTACTTGGGACGAAGAGGCTGAAGCTGCATTTATATCTATTAAACAAAAATTAGTGAGTGCACCTATCCTGGCTCAGCCGGATTTTAGTCAAAGATTTTTTGTTCAATCAGACGCTTCCGATGTTGGAATTGGCGGAATGTTGACACAGTTTATAGATGGAGAGGAGAAAGTTATCGCTTATGCAAGCCGTTCTCTATCTAGGGCAGAAAGGAATTATTCGGTAACCGAACGGGAATGTTTGGCAGTTATTTTCTGCATTGAGAAATTCAGGCCTTGGGTAGAAGGTACTCGTTTTACCGTGATTACCGATCACTTCAGTTTGCTCTGGTTGAATAATCTAAAAACTCCCTCTGGTAAACTTAGTCGTTGGTTGCTTAGATTAAGGCAACACACTTTTGATTTACAACATAGGAAAGGCTCTATGCATATTGTTCCCGATGCGTTAAGTCGTATCCCTTATTGTTTGCCTGATGGCTTAGATAATGAAAGTCCATCTACCTCTCAGACTTTACCTATACAAGTATCTTCCTTATCTCTTGATTTAACCACTCTTGACCCGTGGTATGTATCTCTCTGTGATAAAATTCGTAAGAGTCCCGAAAAATACCCGCAGTGGCGTATTGAAGGCGACTCGATACAGAAATTTATTCCCTGTCGAACCTCCTATCCTTTTAATAAACAGGAATGGAAATTCCTAGTTCCCAAATCTCAGCGTACTAAGGTTATTGAAGTTTGTCATAATCCCCCCACCAGTGGACATTTTGGTTTTCGTAAAACCTTGTTCCGAGTACAAGAAATGTATTACTGGCCACGCATGAGATTAGACGTGTTAAAGTTTATTCGTAAATGTTTAATGTGCGGAGCACAGAAGCATTCTAATTTATCTAAAATTGGTGTTATGGGTAAAGAAAAAATAGTTAATTTACCTGGTCAGATTATTTCGTTGGATTTTGTTGGTCCGTTCCCGCGCTCGAAAAGAGGTAATAAATGGTTGCTTGTAGCCGCTGATTGGTTTTCTAAATACACCTTTGTTTTTCCTCTTAGGCACTCTAAATCTAATTTTGTTGTAGATCTTCTAGAAAATCAGGTTTTCCTAATTTTTGGAGTCCCTCAGATTCTTATTTGCGATAATGCGCCAAATTTCTCTGGTCAGAACCTTAAAAATCTTTGTGAAAAATATCACGTAAAACAGTGGTTCACCCCCTTTTATTCACCACAGTGTAATTTCGTTGAGAGAAACAATAAAACTGTCACTACAGCTATTCGATGTTATATAGAAAAACACGAAGATTGGGATTTACATATTGCCGAAATTAGACAGGCCATTAATACCGCAGTTCACGAAGTAACTGGATTTCCTCCCTCCTATTTAATGTTTGGCCGACATATTCCTTTGTCTGGTGATTATTATAATAATCCTCCTCAGGACCAATCGTCCGAAATTTTACCTGGTGATAGGAATACCTACGCCGAAAGTTTAGTTGAGTTTCGGAAATTATTCGACGAGATTCGTCAAAAATTGCATGCTGCTTATGAAAGGAATTCCAAATCCTATAATCTCCGGAAACGGGATGTAAGTTTTAGTGTGAATGACAAAGTATGGCGTCCGAATAAAACGTTGTCTAAAGCTGCAGACAAATTCGCTGCGAAACTCAGTCCTAAACATATCTTATCTATTGTCTCTAAAAAGTTATCTCCTTTAGTCTATGAATTAAAGAATCTAGATGGTTCTAAAGCAGGCAAATGGCATGCTAAGGACTTATTACCTTATCGTGGATCCTCCGATGATTCATCAGAGGACGACCAAAGTTCTCTTTCTTCCTAATTTACCTACCTACCTGCGAAATACGCGAGTGGTTTTGTGTGATAAGGAATTTCCTTATCAAAACTACTTACCTTACCTTACCTTTGGCTTATTTACCTTACCTTTGGGTTATTTATCTTACCTTTGGGTTACTTAACTAACCGTAATTTGCTTATGCAAATTGATTTTAGTTATCTTACTCGAGGGTAATTTAAACTAATTACTTTTTCGTTACCTACCTTATTCTTTAAGTTCTTTCCTAGATCTTACCTAGGATTATGCTTTGCTAAGAGCTTCTTAGTATATCTCACCGCTCCTTGGTGTGGTGCCATGTCAAGTTTTAGTAAATGGGACTGACGCACGAGGGCATTGCCGCAACTTCAGTTCTATTGAGTATTCCTGACTTTATTTTAATAATCAGTCCTACCTTTTATAGAGTAGTTTGGTTTTATACCGTGAGGGTGTGTGAAATTAGATCCTTGATTTTTTTAAATTCATATCTTCCTCATAATTGATTATATTCGTTGACTATAGGAAATCGTTTCCGCCTTCTTATAGGTTGTATATCTGTATATAGTTAGTAGTTTATAAGATTGTGATATTTCTAGTATTTCTTTCCTTTAGATTGATGTCCTACTATCCATTAGTTGTCGCATTTAAGTAGACCTACCAATTTAGTGACCTACCCAATTTGTGACCTACCGATTATGACTCCCTTAGGACGTATGATACGCGATAGTTATCAGGAAAAAATGTTCACAACTCTATCTTTTCATGTTAATATCTTTATGACATGTTTTGTAATGTCGATAGTATGGATAGTCTTAGTTCAAAAAAAAATGTAAAGCTTACCTAGGAGCCTTTCATTTTTTCTTTTTGGAGAGAGGCAATGTAGCGTTTATAAATTTAACGCCACGTTTGGTAATAATTTTCAGTATATATTTCATTATTCTGGCGCATTCGCCACCACTCATTTTTCTGTACACCAGATGCAGGAGGTCGAAGAGGGACGTGGTTCGTTCGATGCGTGGAGGCCGTTCTCTCGAGCTCCGGAATCCGGGCTGAGTGGTCACTTTTGGTGATTGAATTCCAATTTTGATATCGTGCAAGTTAACGCACAATTTTGTTAAAAATTAAAATATGCAGAATGTGTAAAACCTGCTAAAAGTTTATTTTCTATTTGCTTTTCGTATAATACGTGGGATAAACCCCTAATTGTTTGGAACGGAGCCATGTGCTGTCGGTGTGTGAATTCCCTCAGATACGAGGTAAGCTAGTTAAATTTCCTTCTTAAATTTGGGTATTTGGTCATTTTTTGTGTGATTTACAGGGTCGTATTATGGGGCTCATTTCCACGTAAATTTGCACTCATCTCTTGTTATCGCCTGAAGAGCTGTGTCGTACATCTCACCAAGTCTTTGAGCTTTGACCTTCGGTGATCCAGTAGCCTCAGTTCAACACCCCACTGAAGGGCTAATGTGTCTCACCCACCACTACCCGCTGTAGCTGTACCTGAGAGTCTACTTGCCCTGGATCTAAGGCCAGTTTATTCCTTTATATTATTTTTACCAATATAACTTCCGGTCAAGTTGAATCAATTATTAACAGTAAGATTATAATATCGCATCAGTTTTTGGAATTTTCATATAACGTATTAACCATCTTGTAAGCGTGTTTTCTGACTCCCTTTTTATTTTATTCGCCTAAAAGTCGGTATAAATTATAGTTGGTTTATTGTAAATAATGTACATAGCAGGGGGTATCTTTGGCCAAAGAATAGTTATGTATATATTAATATAAACGAGGTTTCGGTAAACTTAAGTAAATAAGCCTTGAGGCAATTTTTAATTTATAGGTTCAGAATACAGGCATTCTATAGTTTTTTATTTTTAATATGATTGGCATAATATACATATATATCTGCGTGTCAAGAAGAGAATGACAGTTTTCATTAAAATTACTGGAATTTATCTCAGTTTTTTTTTATTATTAATTCTAATACCATCCTTTCGCAAAAATTGAGTCTACTTCTCAGTAGAAAGGCTCTATAAACCATTTTCGTAAAGGAAACTGAGTGGCGCCCTCCAAAAAGCATAAGCGTCGCTTGCAGACGACCACTTGTTCATCCGACGAAGAGCTGCCGTAAGCCGTTAGTGCCTTTTGAGGGTGAATTTAATTTACCCCTAAAAGGTACGCGACAGACGTTATTTTATCTCTTTTTGCCTTTAGCTAAAAACACTTTTTGTCTCTCTTACGATAAAATATTATTATGAAATACACCCGACAAACCCGTTTTCTTCCGTGATGAAAAAAACTTAACCTAAAAAGGTCTTATATTATTTTGTTAAGTGTTCAACTGTTCAAATTCGGGTTCTGTTGTCGTTAGTAATACCACAAGTGCTTTAAAATTGCCGATAATTTTTTTACGAATGCGTGTTTTCTTTTAATTTCACGACTCCGAAGGAGGTTAATTTTAAAGCACGCATGGTATTTAATAGTACCTAGTTTGTACAACAAGAGTGGATATAATGTCAATATCACACGAGAAAGTAAATTGTAAAAAGTAAACTTTCGAGTGCGATATAGGCAATCTACTCGAGTTGAACAGTATATTTTTTCTACGACCAAAATTACAAACCTTATGCTAAAAAATGTAAAAAGATAGTTGCCGGGCTCGAACTCACGACCATTAGATCTATAGTAAAACGCTCTACCTCTCGACTATCGAAGCGTTTAGTTAATTATGGTAAAACCAACTGAATTATGATGC
Organism: Polydrusus cervinus; assembly: GCA_935413205.1. Lineage (NCBI taxonomy): Eukaryota > Metazoa > Arthropoda > Insecta > Coleoptera > Curculionidae > Polydrusus > Polydrusus cervinus. The sequence continues at coordinate 3,779,504 of OW284514.1, forward strand.
TACATGGATTTAATTTTCTATGCACATTCAGCAGGTTGCATTATTGATAAATCTATTATAAATGCGCATAGATTTTGTTCTATTGAACAAATTAATAACATATTGTACCATATACATTTAAATTATATAACTTAGTGTCTTGAAAAAGAAGGCGGGGCCTCAGTAAAAAATAATATACTGTGATCGGTCAGTACTTTTAAGAACAACAACATGTAAATTTTGCTTCTCTGTAATTGACAACTGTGATTGGTCAGTTTCATAACCTAACTAGGATTGTTATGAAATTTTGCCGCACAGTTAACTGCCTACTTTTCTCGCCACTTAAGTGTAAAGGAAACAGCAAATTTCCATGTGGGAGTAGAAAAAAGAATATTTCACGTTTCTAAATGCATAACTTTATTAACACGTTAACGACCAGCACTAAATCTGGAATCTTTACTCCTGGACCAAGGTAGTTTTTTGTTAAATCTTGGTAGAATGAAGTTCCAAAATGAATAATTTTGCGAATTTAGTTGTCGGAAAGGAAACCCAAGTTCACTTTTGGTTTCCCATGGACCAGACCTACTAATTGACACATTTAAAAAGCATGTAGCTGCGTTCCTGTGAGACCCACATGAATTGAAACATGACTATCATCTGTGCCCAAATAGGGTCACGCGGGCTGTCCAGAAACTAGGGTGTGCACCAAATAGGGTCACATGGTCGTTAACGTGTTAACTAAAAATTAAAACATGCATTTTTATTAACTAATATGTATAACTATTAACAATATTTTTAGGTAAGTTTACTAACTTAAAAAATATTATAATCATAACAGGAAAATCATTTATTTGTTGAATAATAATTAAAAGTGCAATTATGGTAATTATTAATATTTTGACTCCCTGAATTGATGGATTGGCTGGTGTCGGTGGTCACAATAGAGTCTGTGCTGTTAATATGTTGCGAAATATCCAATATCTGGTCACTGCAATTTGAAGTGTTTCGCATTTGTTTAATAGTTTGCTTAATCTCTGATATCCGATGACTGCAACTACTAGCGTCTCTCATTTTTTAAATAATTTCTTTGTGGTGTTCATCCATATTTAGGTAGCTTGAATATAACTTCTATGCTCACAAAATGACATAAACTGCCTCCAAATATATGCCTTACCCTTCGCAGTATTTTTTGGCTCACTTTGTATAATGGTATTTTCAATTTCCTCATCAGATATAACTTCAAAACGATTCATTATTTAACTAAATTTGAAAAAATATAAAAATTTATCAACAAAGTGACACTGACAAATATTATTATTAGTGTGTAAGAGGCGTTATTCGTTACCATGTTTATCTCTATTTTGCCGATAAAGAAATGCTTATGGAGTACTAAATATCAAAGCGATCGTTTCCTCATCTCTTCTCTATCTTTCGCTATCGCTATTTTGGCGCGTTCTGCCACAGAAGAAAAAAGGGTTTGTCGGGTTTCGTTCTTCAATGCGATCTTTTTCCTCGATCCGCTCCATCGGCGTTTTTTTATGTCCTATTACGGTCGCGGAGTAAGTCTTAGCTTGTTCTTTTTTCTACTTGGAGAAGCCGTCGAGTGAAAGTGAGATCTATTTACTCCGATTTCTTGGAGCGAGCTTACAGATCTACTCTACGCAAAGTAGTAATAACCTTACTTTGTGTTGTTAAGACAGGTGGCCATTGACCATTTTCACATGACGTCACAAGGCAGTCGCCATTTTGCCTGGAGGACAAACAATGCAAAACTAGGTTAAGTGAAGTGTTGTGTTTTTATGTATTTTCGCGGTTATTTAAGTGGTTTTATGTACTATTTTCTTTAAATCATAAAATAATAAACTTAAATACTTTAGTAATACCATCATTTTGTACAGTAGTCAGTTGTGGGATGAGAGGATATCGAGACAATGTAAGGTGTTTCAGAATACCTGCTGCTTGAAAAATGCTGAAATGAACACATCCATCCAGACACAGGCAAGAGATATTAATAAAAGCAATTAAAAGGGGACCATTAAGTGTAGTAGTCCATACTTGAAGTGAAGTGATGGCTCATGTGATCCTAATCTATGTATGTATGTTTCGAATTTGTAATTGGCTGAATCCATTAATATATTGTTATTCTTTAATAAAACTTTGATACCAAATTTACTGATGTGTTTTATTTCGTAAAAACTATCTTCTGTACATTTGTTTAGTTTAAAAAATATATATTTCAAATTCCTACTTTAAAGTATGTAAGGTGCATGCAAAAATATCAAGATTAAGATCCGGTTGTACAATTACGGCTTAAGTTTGGTTAAGCGTTGAACCAAGCGAAGCTTAAGCCCTAATTGAACAAATTTTCCTAAGTAAAATAAACAATATTTAAAACACAAATTGGTGTATGTATCTTTTAAGAATATTATCAATCAATAATAAACTTTTTTTGGCACTTGGTCCAAACGGCTAATGACTGAAGTCTTCCTACCATATACAAATAAAAAAATATGTCATACAAATGTCACTACTTTACATTTAAAAGTATGTTTATATACTATATGCACATAAATATTGAACAGTAATAATTATAAAAAGTGCAAACAAAAATACACAAATGTGCACTTGGGGCAATACCACAATCCTTCAGGAATTTCTGTAATATAAACACATGAAAAGTGCTACCAAGCAATGTCACATTTTTCATTATCACACTTTATCATGGGGCTACTGTCATCTACCTTTTCACACACACAACACAGAGACCTTTGCTGTTCCGGCTTTTTGTGTAAAATATTTTCCCAGTAGTTCAGGTTTGTTAATATATTTAAAAAAGTCAAATGCTTTTGTTAAGTTTACAGTAACAAAATGTTCATCATACAAAATCCTTTCCACGAACAAATTTTGTTTTGACCATAGCACAAAGTCACAATATTTTGTTTCGGTTGCAAAAATTTGACACTGAACTTGGTGGAAATACATGTGGTTTTTATCCAGTTTGTATTTAGCATTTTCCACCATAAAATATAACGTTCCTTTTGCAGCAAACTCTTCAAAATCCAGGAAGCATAGAGAATATAGACATTTCATTTTTCTTCATTTGTTGTCCAGTATAAAAACTATAGGATTAAATAATTTACCCTGTCAATCATAGTTATTTCAGGCAGGGAATGTAAATCTACACTAAAGTCTTTCAAAAGGTATGGATCTTTGTCATCGATGATTTTTAATTGTATGTCTTTCACACTTTGAGATAAATGTTCATATTACTAAGCACTTCTCTCCATTGCTAAAAGTCGTTTCGATTTGCTTTTACTCAAGTTAAAACACTTATTTCCACTAAAATAGGTATACACAGATTAAGAATAAAATCAGTTAATCACAACAAATCAGCTAAAGCGTCGTTTTAAACCACTTTTTAAACTAGTAAACTTAAAACTCAACTGGTTTGCATTGCTTTTGCATGTAACCTTTATACGGTGTTTGTCCTCCAGCCAAAATGGCCGACATGTCAAAGTCAGCTGTTTGAAAATGATCATCTAGACCATAACCTTACTTTTTGGTTTATTTTACAATTTATGTTAAAAATAAAATAATTTTTAACAGTTTAATACTACCTAAAGAAAAGTGAAAAAGGCACTTTTTGGGTGCCAATAGTATTTTAATAATAATTTAACAGTAATTTAAAGGTGAATATTATTCGCTGTAATGATTTTTTATAAAACTAAGAGGTGTTCAGACCCATGTAGCTCGTTTAGTTTTCCAATACTTTGTTACTTCAAAACCTAATTTAGGTGATTTATTTAAATGTTTTATTTATTTGAGTAACTATTATATTTATTTATAATTAAATGAAAGAAACACTGAACCATTGTAATAATATTTTTGAGCATATTATGTAAGTAACTGAATGTTTTAAAAAATTATTGTTGCACAAACTCCGAAGTGTGTTTTTGTCAGGGTACCCCTTAGCATTGTACAGTTTTCTAGTGGATAGTGCGTTGTTTATACAGGTGTTAAAAGACAGAAAAGAATTTCTGATAAAGCATTGTACGAGTCATGTCAACATTAAATAAAACAAAAATGTAGTTAAGCACAGAATGGTGGTTCGAGTGTTATTTATTTTAATTTATTTATCTTTAAATACACTACGGAATACAACATTAAAATTGGTACAGCTAAATCTAAGATACAGTTATTAGCCACAGCAGAAAAAAAATAATACATAGTATAAACAGAATAATTGAGTTAAAACAGATTTAAATTTAAAAAAAGTGGTACAAATCATAATAGTTTTTTTATGGAATAAAGGCTAATCCTAAATAGATCGCAATTTGGAAAATAACTATTATAAATGAAGGAGTTAGTTCGATGAGTTACTTTGAAGAAAAGTTGCATATGCCTCGTGCGCCTTTGTGGAACCAAAAAAAACACAGATTCAAGCAGGGCATTACAGCAAATTGTGCCATTCATAAGTTTGTATAGGAAGATTAGCAATGATTTTCTGCGTCGGCGTTCTAGGCTCTGCATGTCACAAAGGAGAAGTCTTGTTTCATACGATATGTTTTGGTAGGGAAACCTGAGTTTGGACAGAAGGTAATTAGCATATCTATTTTGAACATGTTCAATCCTTTTGATGTGGCATTGATAATTGGGACTCCTTATAACAGAACAGTATTCACGGAGAGATTGAACAAGTCCACCATATATTTCTTGTACTCAGATTAAATAAAATGTTTTCTAGTTTAGTTATTGACACTCTATATTATGTATTTCAGTGATGGGTTTATGCGAGGATTTAAGGTTCAGGTTTTCCAGTAAAGTTTTATTTGCCTCTCAACTTAAGCAGGACATTAATTTATACTGATTAACACAATGTACATAAATGCTAATGGTAAAATAAATTATGTCTCTTTATCTAAAAATAATTTATGACATACTTAAGGATTGATATGTAAAAACTTTTAAAATAAAAATTATAACTAGAACCTGTGTATTACTTCTTTTTGCACTGTTAGAATTCAGTACTGTGGAGTGCCTTTCCTTTGTCACTGTACCCAGTTTTATCATCATCATTCATGTTAATTCTGCTATTTCTTAGTGTATAAATACTACTAAATATTCATCAAATCTCGAGAAAACTAAAAAGAAGGAAATATTGAAGTTATTTTTGTTTTGTATTCCTGAGTTGAACTTGAGTAAATGTACCAAAAAATACAATTTACTTTCACAATCAAAAATGACTGCACTACAAATAGGTAACTATACTTAAATTATAAAAAAAAGGATTTAAAAAACAAGATGAGTACTTACCACTTTTTTTATTCAGCAAAGTATTATATAAAATGATGTAACGTTCAATAATGATGGACGAAAGTGAGCTGCACTGGTTTTTAGTCTTGACTGCCCAAATAACAACACGTTTTGCCTTATGCGTAATAATATAATAGGTAGGTAGTTTATTATTTTTTTAAATAAAAACAAATATTGACATACTGACAAATAGTTTTTAGGTTATATTTATATTTTATAATAATAACTTGAGAGAGACAAAACGTGTTTTTAGGTAAAGATGAAAAGAGACAAACTTACGTCCCTTTCACGGAGACGTCGAGCCGAGACGTCATCTTGAGTTATCGCATCGCTTTCGCTATGCAAGTTCGTGCTATATCGGCGCACTTCGAAACTAGCCGAACGGTGATACAGAGTAGGAATTTGTTAAGCGAGCACGATCTCTATCGCTATCGCTATTTTAAAAAGTTACCGAGTGCCACTCCAGGGGAAGGAGTTTTTTTACAATCCCCCTAGAGATCGGGATAGTATTTCAAGATGGATGACTTTTTTTATTTTATTTTTTTTCCGATCCATGCGCCGGATGCACTCAGGCCAGTTTTGTCCCATTGTGCTCACCCTGTTTGGTTGTTTCACACACTTCGTGATCCCAGTTTCTTGTACTAGTTTGTGTAGGTTAACTGGGGAGAGGGTAAGGATGTGCTCTGGTTCCAGTTTTGGTTGCCTGAGTATTTGTTGCCTCTTCCGATCTAGTGACTCGCAATGGCAAACTATGTGCTGTACAGTCTCCCTATCTTGTCCGCGTAATCTGCAGTCAATTGCATTCTGTGCAGATAGCTCTTGACAGCCATATGTCCTGTCAGAATTCCTATAATAGTCCTCAGCTGGTTTCTGTTCATTTGAAGCAAATATTTCGTAAGTCTGGATCCCCAATAAAGCTTTTGCTGTGGTGTAATCTCTATCTGTTGATCCACTGGATTTTGTGTTCACTCCTGATCCATCGCTTTATGGCATCTCGTTCTGTGCACTTTGATATTCCAAGTGCCAGTTCTGTCCAGACCAAGAAATGTATTGTGGGAGACTTTCCCAGAGAGAAAAAAAAGATAACCGACTTACTTCCAGTAAATCAGTGGGGTATCTCTGTAAAGATATTTTTTAATTATTTTAATTGTACCGGGTGATTCATTAAGGGTGACGAGCGGCCATATCTCGGAAACTACTGGGCATAGAAATTCAGGAAACAAAAAATTATAACTAAAGTGGCCATGAGAAAATCCTGGAAATAATTTTTAAGTTCCGCATTTTGCCGCAAGAGGGCGTAATTGAAAAGTAAATTTTAAAATTTTACATATCTCCGAAAATTCCACATTAAGGTATATCTTTAATAACACCATTAAAAAGCTTGGACAATTATGCATCATTTTGGTCTTATGCTCATTGGCGTACCGACTTTAATAAGAGGGGGGGAAGCTGTTGAAAGTGTAACAGTTAAATCGCTGTAACTTATAAACGACTTATCCGATTTTAGCAAACTAAAGACTGTTTGGAAGAGAAATGTATGCACTTTCACCAATCGTATTTAGTTGTCCATGATAGTTCTAAAAAAAATGCTAGAGGGCGCAATTTGTAGTAATAAACCATTTTTTGATTTTACTCCGAAAAATAAATCATACGGTATAATTATGATACCATAATCGAAAAGTAGATGAAATTTGATAGAAAAAATATTAAAACCGCAGCTTGATATCTCCGTTCGTTTCAGCGTTATCGCCAATAGAATAATTTTTACTGAAGAGGTTATTATATATTTTTTAGAAAAAAAGTAGGACGCCATTGATATTTTTCCTTGTGGATATTATTTCTGATTAGCCTGGTCAATTCTGCATAAAAATGGTCTCTTGCGTTTTTTTCCTCAGGCACACCGTTCTTAATTAAAATAATTAAATTAAATTAGCTCTACTATTGATAATGAAAAATTTTGTTTTATAAAAATTGTTGGAAATGACCACCTTCACTTAGTAGGCATGCTTCCGCCCGTCTAATTTATTTTAATTATTTTAATTAAGAACGGTGTGCCCGAGAAGAAAAACGCAAGATACCATTTTTATGCAGAATTGACCAGGCTAATCAGAAATAATATCCACATGGAAAAATATCAGTGACGTCCCACTTTTTTTCTAAAAATATATAATCGCTTCTTCATTAAAAATTATTCTATTGGCGATAACGCTGAAACGAACGGAGATATCGAGCTGCGGTTTTATTATTTTTCCTATCAAATTTCATCTACTTTTCGATTATGGTATCATAATTATACCGTATGATTTATTTTTTCGGAGTAAAATCAAAAAATGTGTTATTATTACAAATTGGGCTCTAGCATTTTTTTGAGAACTATTATGGACAACTAAATACGATTGGTGAAAGTGCATACATTTCTCTTCCAAACTGTCTTTAGTTTGCTAAAATCGGATAGGTCGTTTATAAGTTACAGCGATTTAACTGATTACACTTTCAACAGCTTCCCCCCCTCTTATTAAAGTCGGTACGCCAATGAGCATAAGACCAAAATGATGCATAATTGTCCAAGCTTTTTAATGGTGTTATCAAAGATATACCACATTTTCGAAGATATGTAAAATTTTAAAATTTACTTTTCAATTACGCCCTCTTGCGGCAAAATGCGGAACTTAAAAATTATTTCCAGGATTTTCTCATGGCCACTTTAGTTATAATTTTTTTTTCCTGAATTTCTATGCCCAGTAGTTTTCGAGATATGGCCGCTCGTCACCCTTAATGAATCACCCGGTACACAGAAAAAATATCTTAATTCAATTTAGGTGTACATAAAAATAGTTCTTTTCGGAACTTTTACTATCGTTCTCTTGTGTTTCCGGTGAGTAGTTTATGATACGTATTTATTTATTGTAGAAAGTTCTAACTTTTAATGGTATGTCTTGAAAAAAAATACGGCGGTGGCTAAAGTCCTCTGAATGCTAAAAAATTAAATATTTAGGTATACTTTGTTCATAAAAATATTGGGCAAAGTGCTTTTGAACGATCTATTAAATGTATGGATAACATTTGGTTTTGTACTAGACTTGAATTTTTCATTCAAAACTTTAAACAACTTTTACTAATTAAGTTGAAAATATTGTAAATTAAGAAATAATTACCTTAATTAATAGCTGTAAAAAACATAAGAAAGATACAACAAATAAATCGTTTCTTGTTCACAAAGAGGTGGCATTTTTTGCTGAAACTTTTAAACAGAAGAAAGAAATATTAACAATAATGTTATATTTGTGGCGCTTACTTTAACTATGTTCAAAGGTGAAAATTAATTAATAAACACCTTTCCTGAAAGCAGCTGTTTGAGAAGATTTTATTAAGATCTTTTAATTGGTGATTCTTATTGAATTTTTAATAATTATAATTGAGAATGGTAAAAGTGTTATAGATAACATGTAGCTAATTGAACTGATTAAAAAGAAGAAAAAAATAACAGAAAAATAATGAACAAAAAATTTTCTATCGTTCGTATACCTACATAATTGTTGTAATTAATAAAACATAGTTTTTTACACGTTTGCATATTTTTCACATTATAATAATTATATGTTCTAGCATATGTCACCCATCTTTGGAGCAACACCATCGAACATCATGGAGAATCCCGGGCTGTTGCACTGGACATCTCTAGGGCTTTTGATCGTGTTTGGCACGATGGGCTTCTAAGTAAATTGCGATCCTACGGTATGCCTAATGGATTTTGTTTATGGTTAACCAGCTTCCTTAAGAACCGTTCTCTGCAGGTGGCGATTGACGGGTTTCTCTCAGACACCTTCACCATCAATGCCGGTGTTCCTCAAGGGTCCATATTGTCGCCTACCCTCTTTTTACTGTATATTAACGACCTTCTAGTGAAAACCCAAAATCCAATTTATAGCTTTGCTGATGACAGCACACTTGTCTCATCTTTTACCTTGACTCCCCAAACATCCGCTGACGACGCACATCTTCGCAGGCAGCATGAAGTATTGCGCCTTAACAATGACCTGGAAGAAATTTTGGCTTGGGGTGACAGTAACCAAGTCGAATTTAATGCTAAGAAAACCCAGGCAGCAGTCTTCTCCAAAAAGGTTAACATTGCAGAACCGGATATAGTCATGGCAGGACACGCAATTCCCCTGGCACCGTCTATTAATTTGCTGGGGGTCAATCTGGGAGGTAATATGTCTTGGCATGATCACGTTGCCGCAATTGCCAAGACAGCTGCACAGAAACTTGGTGTACTTTTCCGCACCAAAAAGTTGTACACACCTCATCAACTTTTGAGACTCTACAAAGCCCAGATTCAACCATCATTAGAATATTGCTCTCATGTCTGGAGCTCTGCACCCAAGCACACCCTTCGGCTACTGGATTCCATTCAAAGGAGAGCCGTTCGTCTGATCGGCGACCCCGAGCTGACCAAGACCCTCGATAGCCTGGAGCATCAAAGACAGGTTGGTGATTTGGCTCTCTTTTACAGATATTTCCATGGCAGGTGTTCGACTGACATTGCCCACTTGATTCCACCTAGAGCAATGCAAATCAGAAATACACGGCGAACCACTGCCGCTCATCCATATGTTGTTCAGCTTAGTACTCCTCGAACTTCATTGTTCAAGAATTCTTTCATCTGGAGAACATCATCTTTGTGGAATGATCTTCCTGAGGTCGTGTTTCCCAATGAATACAATCTTCAACGTTTCAAGACCAACGTTAATCGCTTTTTTCGCACTCGCACCGCTCCCAGAGCGCCTTAAAGGATTTTTCCTACAGTGCAGGTGTTTTATCATAAAAAAAAAAAAAAAAAAAATGTTGTAAATGCTTTTAAATTTTCCCTGTATAATATGTGTAATGGTTTAATTATATTAACATTTAATTTTTGCTACTAAGCAAAATATGATCATTTGTTTGTTCATTAATAACCAGATCAGCATTAACAAAACTTTTGTGCAAAACATAAAAATTTAGATTTAAATTTGAAAGTTTCCTAAGAAATGATTTTTTTAAAAGTGGTGATTATTATTGTTTGTTGTATTTTAAGTAAAGTACATGCCCTATTTGATGACGGTAAGTCTTGAATTAAATATACAGAGTGTCCCGTAATTTATGGGCCGTAGAGTAACTGGAGATGCTAGACATCAATCTAAGCCGATTATGTCATATAAGTTTTTTCGGATTGTTACTCGTTCTAGAGATACAGGGTGTTGAAAGTAAAAGTTTATTCTCAAAAATAGGCAATAATTTTAAAAAGGTTTAATAAATCGAAGTGAAAGTTGGAAATATTATGTTTTTATGAGCAAGAAATAAGAATTTGTAGAAATTTTTAAGTTTCAAACTAGAGGGCGCTAGTTGCATACATTGGGCTTCATAAATCTATGATTTTTTTTCTTACCTGCGATATTAGGTGTTTTTCAATTATAGTTTCTTATAAAGGGCATTTTCTAAGTCAAAAATGTGTACTTGATTAATCTTAATATCTTTAACGGTTTTCGAGATATTTCCCTTTAAACATCCCAAAGCATAAAAAAACATGGTAAATAACAAAAAAAAAAAAGTGACAATCCGACAAAACTTACCTATATGACATAATCGGCTTAGTTTAATGTCTAGTATCTCCAGTTACTCTACGGCCCATAAGTTACGGGACACCCTGTATACAATATTTTATTTAAACTGAAAGAATATACATATACGTTTCAATGTTAATTGTAATCGTTGATTTTTTTTAGATTTTGAACTTACTTGCAAAGGAAAAACCTTTGGGAATGTCACTATCACAGCTTATTTCCCAGACTATACGAATTCCGACAACGAATATGGATATCAGGACAAGAGAGGGCGAAAATTGAGAACGCTACAGGTAATGCTTCATTATGCAAACAGTTCTATAAATTGGAAATTATCGCACGCATTTGTAAAAAATCCATTTCAATTTCGCCTCACGCCTTTAGTGAATAATAAATTTTAATTTAACTGCTTTTTTACACACCTCGATATTGTGCTTTTTAGGGTGTTAGAGCAAACATAAGGGGAAACTATAGGGGTCTGGGGCCTCTTTTAATCAGCTTGTTATAGCTTCCCAACAAACATTACTTATTTTGCTCAGGGTGGTTGTGAGAAAGCAACAAGTTTGGGTACTGCCACCCGTTTCTAAAATTGTATTTATATCTACTATTTATTCACCAAAATAAATGGCATTTTGAATTACACGTGTCTGTCATCAATTTACTTGAACGGCAGTAGAGTTTTGGACTTGTATTGTCTTTATTTGTTTATAATCACTACGTTTCAACTGGTAAGTATCTTCAGTCGTCTTTAGTTGAATACTGTATTCTTTCAGCCGTTTTCTACAATTCCTAGTATAAAGATACTAACTTCTAAAGACTAACTAATTTGCAAAATGCGTTAATTTAAAGCAAATCATATTTTATGAGTTGAAACTTTTTGCCGGTCTCTGTACATTTAGCTAATAAGTCAAAACTTGGTAATGAGACGTAGGTTTTCAACCACAACAACTTTTACTAATTACTTATTATCCTATCTTTACACATAAGGGTACTTTCTTCTATATTCTGAACACCCGGTATATAAATTTAAAGAAATAATATGCTTTTTGGTCGTTTGAGAACAAGCAGGACTTTTTATGAAAAATAACTTTTATTCATAAACCCACAAATAAAAAAGTTTTTCCTCTGCGTTAGCCAATCCATGGAGACACTGTATAATTCATTTAAAATCTTTTGTCGAATCCTAGCTCTACTGATGAGCCATGATATGGCGAAACGCGTCTAGGGCTGGATCTGACGAAATGAAAGGAAATTCTTCTTCTGCGTATAATTAATTGTTGTTTTGGGACTATCATTATTCTGGAATTTTAGAATAATTAATGGAAATGATGGTCAGTAAGACGAGTGACAGAAAAATGGTTGATTTTTGAGCTCATAGCGTTTTTTTTTTATTTTAGGATTACTTAGACGACAGAACCGACTACGTCACAGTCGGTATGGATGAAAAACTTGGCATACCCTACGGAACAAAAGTCTGTATTCCCGAACTAAACAAACATTTTGGGCATAGAATCCGACTCGAAGTCAGGGACTCCTCCTTTGACTTATACGGTTTGGAATACTCCAGAGTGGATATTTGTGTACGAACAGAAATTGACAGTTACGACAGCAATGTTAACAGACAAGTTACCTTAGTGTTTGTTTAAATATTTATATTTAATTATTTGTACAAATAAAGTTTTAGAAATTCATATTTATTAATTATTTAGAGTTGCTTTGTTATCTGTTGTAAAAAATACCTAAATTACAGGATACTGAATGATAGAATAGTTTTGGACTTGCATTGTCTTTAATTTGTTTTACATCACAACGTTTCAACTGGTAAGTATCTCCAGTCGTCTTCAGGTGAATACTAAATAAGTAAAGTAACTACAGCTCTATTTATACTAGCTAGATGTACTGGAGCATGACTGAGATGGGTGCAGTCATGCGTTTAATTCTTGTGCGGTATTTTAAGTTTACATCTACTTAACAAAGGTTTCCAGATATTTCTTATATCTAGTGAGGGCTTACTAAAACAATCTGGGTTCTGGTATATGATAGCAGCTTCCTTGAACTTCCTCTTCCTCCAATGTGGTTCTTTGTGCAGGATTCGAGCTTCTGTCCACTTAATGTGATGACCGTGTGTCCAGGCATGGTCAGCTGCCCCTGATTTTTCGGTTTCTCCTTTAAGCGTGTTGTTTCTGTGTTCCTTGACCCTAGTTTCAAGTGGCCTTAGAGTCTCACCAATGTAGGATCTGCCACATTCGCAGGGAATCTGATAGACACAGTTTTTTCTATCTTTTTGACTTGTTGATTTCGTCTTCGTCAGGTGGCTTCTTAAATTGTCTTTTGAGCTGAATACCGTATTAATGTTGTATCGTTGTCCTAGTCTTCTAATTCTCTCAGATACTCCTTTGACATACGGAATGTTGAGTGTTGATTGTGACTCTACTGGCTTCTTTTGTGTATTTGACCGATTCTTGCGATTTTCCATTAGTTTATCAACTAGATGCCCGGGGTAGCCATTTTTGTTGAGGTCGGTCTTGATGTAGTTAGTTTCCTGTTTGAGGGCTTCATTTGAATTACAGATGGTAATTGCTCTATCCACAAGCGTTCTTACTATGCCATGTTTTGTGCTATTTGAGTGATTTGAGGTGTAATTCAAGTATTGACCTGTATGCGTGGGTTTTCTGTACACTGAAGTATGGATGGTGTTGCCATTTTTCTTTAAGTTTACATCCAGGAAAGGTAATTGACTGTTTTCTTCTCTCTCCATGGTAAATTTGATTGTCGGCGCCAGGCTGTTAATGTTTTATAGGAATTCCTTGAGTTCGTCATCGTTTCCATTCCAAATAATGAAGGTGTCGTCCACATATCTCAGCCATGTTTTTGGTTTCTTTTTTGCTTGTTTTATTGCTTCGGATTCAAACCATTCCATGTAAATGTTGGCGATTATTGGTGAGAGAGATGAGCCCATCGGTAGTCCGTCCACTTGGCTGAAAAACCTATCTTTTTCCTGAAAGTAAGAATTATTCAGGCAACATTCTAATAGTTCAATGATGGCCTTGATAGGTAGCAGTGTTCTTTCTTGTAGTGTCTGGTCTTCCTCAAATATGCTTTTAATAACCTTTAGTGCATCTTTTACAGGGACGTTAGTGTAGAGACTTTCGACGTCAAAACTGACAAGTTGATCTTCTGGTTGTACTATTGTGCCGATAAAAAACTGGGACAAGAGATTTACAAAAACAATGTAAGAAATACATATCCCCTAGACTATAAAAGGTGTCTAGAGCTAAAAAGGAAAAACATTCAAAATTTAAAAAGTAACCTAGGTTACATAATGGAATGTTTTGTATTTTTCGATACGGGGTGGTTAAATTTGAGAGACATCATATAATATGGATAAAGTAAATTTATTAGATTTTTTTAAAGTCAAATATTTTATAAATTATTATATTTACCATTACCACAAAATAATAAATAAAGCTAATACAGGTAATAAAATACATTTAATAAAAAGAAAAAAATTGCGAACACAAAGTTTGTCAAAACAACACAAAATTAATATTTGGTCATAGAACCATTTCTGCTTATTACTTTTTGGAGCCTTTGTGGCATACTTAAAACTAAGTTTCTACATAATTCGACAGTTATTTCATCCCAAGCTTGATTTATCCTATGACGTAATTCATCCCTGTTTCTAGGTTGAAAATCATGTTTATACATAGATTTGACCATGGCACCCCAAATGTTTTCTATCGGGTTCAAATCGGGACTCTTCGAAGCCCAGGGAAGAACTGCTATGTTATTTTCTTGGAGAAAATTTTGTACAATGCGCGCTGTGTGTATTGGAGCATTATCATGCTGAAATGTGTAATTTTGACCGTATACAGCGTTTACCGATGGTATCATCACTTCGTTTAGTATATTAACGTATACTGCTGCAGTTAGTCTTCCTTCGACGATTTGGCAAAGTCCTGGTCCTCTAGCGCTAATCCAGCCCCAAACATTTATGGAGAAACGCCCACTTTGGTTGGTTTTGTGGGTGTATCTCTCATCATACCGCATGCCGGAAGGCCTATACACCCGAATTCTCCCATTATTGCATGACTGAAAAGTTTTCTCGTCAGAAAATATAACTGTTTCCCATAAATTTATTTGATTAATATATTCATGTGCAAATTCTAACCTGCCCTGTTTATTTATTTGCGTTAAAAAAATTTTATTGGCAGCACAACGGCTTCGTATATCGGAATTTCGAACCCTGTCTCTAGCGGTATTTGCAGAACCTGGAAAATTCGTCTCTTCTTTTGCCTTGATTGCAGTTTCGAAGGGATGATCCCTTAGATAATTAACCAGTCTTCTATCATGATCATCAGTAGAAATTTTAGGGGGACCAGAACCTGCATTCCTAATAATAGTCCCATGTCTTGCTATTTTTTGTTTTGCCAATAGCACGGTATTCTTGCTTACTCCCAGTTCATCTGCAATATCCCCAATAGCAACACTATCTCGCAACCGATTATAAATAATTGCCTTTTGCTGGGGGGTTAATCGTGGCATATTTACAAATAATATATGATTGTATGTTTGACGAGTCAATCATAAAGTGACAATCTTTATTGACATGCAAATTTTCATGACATTTTACTGGTACCAGGCTTGATGTAAAATTATTCTTAATAGTCTAGGAGAAAATAGAAAAATTTCCTGTCCCAGTTTTTTATCGGCGCGATGGTACTTTCATCCCGCCAATAAGTTGTACGAAGTGTTGAGAATTTTTCACAAATGATGTGCTATTTCCTTGGAGTGGTTGAAGTAGGGGTAGTAAGAATTTCGCAAGTTCGTAGGTAGGAGAGTTTCGAGAGCTCGTCATGGGTCTGAGAGGCATGTTCTGTTTATGTATCTTCGGCAAGCCATAGAGGTGTGGAGGCTTACTGTGATGTGGTGTCAGGCGTCTTCGTGTCTTTTCTGGTATGTATTGGTCAAATTTCTTGAGTGTTCGGTAGACTCTTCCTTCAATGGTGGAGGTAGGATCCTTGGACATGGGGGTGTAGTTTCCTTTCTGCAGAACTTCTTCGATTTTTTGATCGTAGGTCTGAACATCCATAATGACGGTTGCATTTCCTTTATCGGCTGGAAGAATCTTGATATTCGGATCTTTACGTAGTTTTGCAAGCGATATTGTTTCTTCCTTACTAATATTTTGTTTTGGGGGTCTTGATTTTTCTAGAACCTCTCTAACCTTCCATCTGAATTCTTCCGCTTGTGTTTCTCCTATGTTTGTTGAGTCGACGGCGCTAATGATGTCCAATATTGGTACCTCTTTTGGAGCAATACTTCTCTACTTACAGGATACTGTCTTGAATTTTTATTACATACATATTTAGTCATTATACATATATTTATGATGATGGACAATTTAAGGACATCCGAACAATGTTTCTAAATTCTTATCCAAAGTTACCAGCTATATCTATATACAGGGTGTCCATGAAATGACTATACAACGCTTCACCACAAATTCCTTAACCAAAAATAAGGCGATCTAGGCAAACCCACCTATATGCAAAGTTGCTTCGTTTTGCCGCTACAGGGCGCTAAAGTTTTCAAATTAATATTGTTTTTTCGGATTAATTTTTAAACGCCTTTATCGATTTCCCCTAATTTTGGAACTAAGAATGACCACTATTAATAGCGTGTTTTGACGTATGCGCCATCTTTTTTTAATACCTGCAAATTTAAAAATGGCGTGTGATTGGTAATTAAAAGTTCCTCGTTTTGTTACCCCCCGTATAAATGATTTAAATTATTTCTCTGACATTAGCTGACTTCCTGTTAAAACTTTTTTGTCTCTTGTAAAAATTTAGCCAGACATGCAGTTTCTCTACAAAAATGTATTTACGATACCTTGTAATTCATCATTGCTATTTATTCAGAACGAGAAAACATGACCAATTTTTTAATTCTAAATAACTACCAAGTAGTTTGATTTTTATAACAATTGTTTGAAACTTTTTGCATCGTAAATAATTTTTTTGAAGAGAAACTGCATATATCTGGCTATAATTTTACAAGAGACAAAAGAGTTTCAACGTGATGTCAGCTAGTGTCAGAGAAATAATTTAAATTTTCTTAAAAAATTCATGACCGAAGAGAACTTTCCGTTTTTATAATTCAAGCTCCAGGAAGATTCGGTAAGAAAATTTCGCAACCAAAAATATGACTTTTTGCCTTGACAAATAATCTAATATAAAAATTTAAGTTTCAAAAATTTTTATGTGATAAATAAAGGTTTATAAGAATCCCTAAGTTTTGCTTTACAAATTCCAATAGCTTTTTTCAAAATAAAAAATAATGCAGAAGATATTAACATGAATTTCCTTAGAAACAAATTTCATAACTCAAAAGGAATTCTACCAAAACCAAATAAACATTGCGAAGAACTGAGAGAGCACTCTTAGAGCATAACAACATGAAATTAATTTTTCACGTAATTTTTCCATGAATTTATTCGAAGTAAAATTTTGAGTCATGTAAATTCTCAAAAAAAACAAATTAATAGAAACATATGAAGAAAAATTGTATTTGATGAAAAACCAACACAAAACATTAATTTTGCAAAACATTCTCTTATACTTATCTTATATTAATAGTATTATAGACATTTTTAAATAGATCCAAATTGCCTTTGGAAACAAATAAATCAGTTATTAATTAATTACCGATTTTGGCAGCTAAGGCGCAAATTTTAACGAAATCTTGCCAAGAGAAATAATATGCGGAAAAATCGTTATTTCGTCAGAGATGATTTCGGTTCCGCTTGTAATATTACGCATGTGGATAGAAGATTTAAAAATCTAATCATAAAAACTGATACTTCAAATTTAAAAATTACGTTTTTATTAACATTTTAACCAGTAGGTAAGTAATACTTACAATCACTGAAATCACATTCATTGAAATTTCTTAGACGTAGCAAATGGGCAGCGAAAAAAAGGAAAAAAGATATTAATATATAATAAATAACGTGGTCAGTGACGTATTTAGAGGAGAGGGCTGTCGAGCTGTAGCCCCCCCCCCCCCCCCCCCCGAGCCAAGGAATTTGGATCTAAAAGTCTAATTGCAACCTAATTTTTCGTCTCATGCTTGGACTCTTAATTTAAATTTTTAATTAATGTATTCTTGGCTTAGATTACAAAGGTCTTGTAGGAAACGTTTAGTTTTTAAACATTTTCTTCTAAAAGTCCTGTTTTATATAAGGTTTCGGACGCATATCGTTTTAGTTATTGATTTATGATGCAATTTTAAAGGAAAACGAGTAAAAAGACTAATATTTTCTATTTTTCTATTATATACTTGTGTGATCCGTTTTCCCTTTTTTAGAGCTATTTTAAATCAACAAAAATATAACCCAATGCAATAAAATATTTTTACAACAAAAACAGAAAACAATTAGGTATTTATTTTTGAAGAGAAAAATTAAAGTAAAAATTTTTTTAGTAACATTAGAAACATTTTTTATGGAAGAAGTGTGATAATTTATAATACAAAAAATAGTGCGGGAAGAAACGAGAATGCTTTATTATGAATATACAAAACGGCCTTAAGAAGGAATATTTCAAAACCTAAGCATTTGCACCAAAAACTGCTCTTAGATCTACGCTCCCGAAATACATGATTTCTGAAAAAATCATTAATTTTAACGTAGTGAGCGATATTTACTTTATTTTTAATCATGAAAAACTGAGCCCGAAAAACGCTGGTTAGAGTCATACATACGTCTTATGTTAAAATTTTGGATTGACACCAATATTCATATTTTTCACAAATAAGAAAAGTGTTTTTTTTAATAGAGAGCCAGTTAGGAATATCAACAAAAAAGTAAAAAAAACATTTACAAAAACAATACAGAGGGGGAGAGGTAATAATTTCATTTTCGAAATTTGATAGTAATTAGGTGAATTTTAAACGAACTTTGGGCGTGGCCCCAAAAATTTGTCGCCTGCGGCGCTTTTCCGCGTTCTTCGCCCTAGCGAAGAAAGGGACGTCGGGACTATATGTATTTTATGATATTGTATAGGTACAATATCATGAAATACCTCCCTTTCTTTAGAAAAGAAAGT
The DNA here is from genome assembly GCA_935413205.1 of Polydrusus cervinus. NCBI lineage: Eukaryota > Metazoa > Arthropoda > Insecta > Coleoptera > Curculionidae > Polydrusus > Polydrusus cervinus. Next base: position 3,798,504 of record OW284514.1, read on the forward strand.
GTCCTACTTACGCCCACTGAGCCCCCCCCCCCATCCCGAGCATATTTTCTGGCTACGCCACTGGACCTCGACACCACTTTTTTAAATTTAATTCAGCCAAAAGAAGCAATTTAATTATTTTAATCAAGCGTCTGACGAAAAAAACGCAAGAGACCGTTTTTCTGTAAAATTGGTCCGGCTAATGAGAAAAATTTTCGCAGAAAAAAATGTCAGTGGCGTACAATTTTTTTAAAAAAAATATCAGAGGACGCGTTTGCAGAGAGCCCACTGGTGAAGCAATAGAAGAATACACTTTCTTACTAAAATATGTCGCTTAAAAATAAAATAATTCAACGCCCTGTAGCAAAACATGTAAGCCTTTGTGGACAAATCCTTATATAAACCTTTCTTCATAAAATGATGATGAGGAATCACACCCTGAAATGTTAGCATGTCATTAAGGAACGCCCTGTATAGATATATAATTTCGCATGGAGCTGGTAACTTTGGAGAAGAATTTAGAAATATTAAGCTCTGAATAAATTTTAAAAAATAAATAAATTTAAAATCGCTTTTTAAAACTAACGGTACTTGCCTCGTTAAAAATTGACCATTAGGCAAATTATTACCTACAAAGTAACACCGGAAAACTAATAAATGCACCTACTGAAACCAATTACAAATTTTAACAAACATTTTTTTAATTAGTTGATATTTTGGACGAGTACCTAAACCCAGTATCTACCGATGCGATGGTAATCTGGTGAAAGTATCTATTAAAGTACACTACTCAACACAATTTGTATTTCTTCTCTGAAAAGCCAAAAAAGTCGGGAAGAGAGGCGTGAAAACTCAAAACAACTACTCCCCTGACAGTTTAAGTCACGCAGGGTATTAAACCACATGGAAATGCAACAGTTTTGAGATCCGTTTCGACTTTCCCAGTGACGTGTTATTTTTATTACCAGTCTATGCATCTAGAGCTGAAGCGATACGATAATGAATTAAAAGGGCCCATGGGCGTCCTTAGAGGGAGGACCAGAGGGGGCACTTGCACTTTTGGACATTTAGAATTATGTTGGAAGTGTTGTGTTTATTCTTAAATTTCTTTCTTGATCCTATTTATAGTTTTTTTTTCAATTTACTTTGGGAACCCTTTCAACTTTATATTTAAGTATATAATTTATTGTTATAGGTATACGTTTATAGAATAATTAATAATTGTTATGTTTGGTTTTTATTTTACTTTTAAATATTCTTTCAAAAAAAAACCTTTTGAGATTAGGTACTATATTTTATAGTTTTTTTTTTATAATTGTTCTTTGTTTGGAACTGTATTTTTTGAAATTGATATCTTGAGCCGGGGTTGACGGACTGAGGACATTCTTTTAGGCGAGTACCTATTTACTATAAATTATAATTGGGCATGGTCCAAAAAATCTACCCCGCTCACCTTAAGAAAAATGCGTAACAATGTTCATGCCGCTTTATTCATACCTAATTGTTTTTTGTTTTTGTTGTAAAAATATTGTATTGCATTGGGTTATATTTTTATTGATTTAAAATTGCTCTAAAAAAGGGAAAACGGAACAGACAAGTATATAATAGAAAAATACTATAAAATATTACTCTTTTTACTCGTTTTCCTATAAAATTGCATCATAAATCAATAACTAAAACAGTTAGCGTCTGAAACCTTAATCCCTATATAAAAAAACAGGCCTTTTAAGCCCAGTTCTCAGATCTTCGTTCAGTCGCTGGCGACACGTGATGTAACCAATAGAAAATGAGTATTGGAGTCACATGTCAAAATACTCATTTTCTATTAGTCACAACACGTGTCGCCAGCGACAGAACGTAGTTCTGAGAACTAGGCTTTAGAAGGAAAAGTTTAAAAACTAAACGTTTCCTACAAGACCTTTGTAATCTAAGCCAAGAATACATTAATTAAAAATTTAAATTAAGAGTCCAAGCATGAGACGAAAAATTAGGTTGCAATTAGACTTTTAGACCCCGATTCGAGCTCCTAGGCTAGGATAAATATGCCACTGGTACTGCCATAGCATACTAAAAAGAGATCGTGGAAGCATACTAAAGGAGTATAGTAATACAGGCGCTTGAATTTTGTCGACTAGTGTTATATAAAAAGATAATTTTAAAAGATTTAATTTTTACTAAGTATAAATACAACTGTTCTACCGCAATTACGCTATTTGAAAGATTGTGCTCTTATTGTAAAGAAAATGGTGAAAAGTGATTGCTTTAAATATGTTGGATTATTTTTAGCGGTAAGTACCCTGCTTCCAGTAGATACATAAAAAACAGTCTTTATTCATATTATAATAATACATTTATTTTAAAACGATAAAAGTTACTTATCATAACCAGAGCTATATTAAAAAGCCCCTAAGCCACAAATTGTATTAAAAAGGGGCTTAAATTTGCTGAGCCAAGATTCCTTTTTAAACAGGAATAGCAAGCAAAGGATTTAAAGCTGATCCTAACTAAAAAAGAAAAAATCTGAAACTTTTAATATAAATGTATATTTCTAGTGACCATCAAGAGTCAAATTTAACGATCCTGTTTCAATTGATTGTCTGCAAAATTTCTTTCTTTTGGGATATAGTAAAAAAAAGTTGTAAATAAAAGTAGGTACCTACTTAATCAAAACTGCCATACTTGATGTATCTCCCGAAGTAATTTCAAAAATCTTTTAAATTTCAATGTTATGTGTAGAAAGGTTTTTATTTTTAAAAATCAACAACACATGAGTTTTCCTGGCAGCATTTTCTTTATATCTTTTATTTTTCATTTCAGATTTTCCTTCACTCCAGCTTAGCCTTGAACGACACAGAAAAAAGTTCTAGTCAGAGCTTTGTAGTCAGTGCAAATTTAGGGGTTTCAGAACATAATAAACAAAATTCAGCTCATAACGAAGAAGACACCCAAAATTTTTTGGCACCATCGCCAAATAGTTTTCAACAATACGAAGGATACACAGAAAACTCACTGTTTGTGAATAAAAATTATCAAGACTATTCCAAAAGTTATTCAAGTTCAAATGAACAAAACGAGGGACATTCAGGAAGCGCAGAACATCCTCATAATCAAAACAATGAAGCTTATTTAAATACTTACCCTAAAAATGCACATTATCACGGAAATGATGAAATATTACCCGCTCCTAGTGAATGGAAAGCAAATTTTGATCCCAACCCTTGCCAAAGATATGGGGGAAGTACACACAGTGGTTCCGAAACTTTTGATCATCAATCCTACTATGGGAATTATGCGGAACATCCCGAGAGTACCACATCAATCCAGCCATTTCAAAATCACCAAGAAAAGTACTTACATGGAGCTTTAAATAGAAATGAAGTTATAGATCCTTTGCCCATTACTTCTTATCATCAGTCTTACTCTCCCAATATTGCATATGGCGTTCAAAATACTTATAATAGTGATGAATACCAGGGACAACATAGTAACAATGTTGAAAATATCGTGCTTGGTAATCACAATAACAACGAAGGACAAGATTCTCAGTGGATTGGTACCAATAGAAAAATTTCGAATGATAGAGCGTATGACGGTCAAAAGGACTGGACCACTGGAAACCAGAGAACTGACAATAGTGACACTATGAATGATTCCCATAAACCAAACGTAGTGGAACTACAAGAAATGATAAGCAAAATTATTAAAGGCAACTCTAAGGTTCACCAAGTGCTCAAAGTTCCCGCTGTTTACGAAATTCATTTACAAGAAGAAGAGAATTCTTCTGGACATGCTCCAATCCAACAAAATGGTATCCATAGTCATTTGAATCAAATGTCTACGCAAAAATGGAAGTCACAGTCCTTTGCTAGACCTCCACAGCATTGGCATAAAAAGACACCTCCAAGCAGTTCTAGACCTACCAGAAATCCACAGCTCTTTAGGAGAGCCCATCCCTCGACAAAAACCTGGAATTTACCCTCAAAAATAAATTATTTTAATAGTAGGGATAGTTTAGGTGAGGGGTCTCACACCTCCAATGGCAAGTACGCATATCCCAAGCCATTTTCTTCTACAGGAACAGGTCAGGAAATTCCTCTACAGAAATGGTACAACTCCCCTAGTTCGAATAATCATTATCCAAACTCTAAGTTAACTGATGGTGGAGCTCCTGTATATGGTAGTGTAAGTGTACCCATGACTCCAGGGTCCACTGAAGTTACATTCTTAGATAATGATCAACATTTTGGGCACCAAACCAATATTGATACTACTCTTTTAAATTCGCCGGAAATAAGGCCAGATCTAAGTAATTATTATGCGAAAAAGAAAGAGATTGAAAATAGTAGTTTTCAGGGGAGTAATGCCAATGAAAATGGATATAGAGGGAATAGTGTTGAAGGAACCCGAAGAAATTTCAGAAGAAACTATAGGATACCGTTAAGAAAAAAGGAAGAACGGAATTTTTTTCCTCTAAATACTAATTTAAATTATATAATTTATGTAAGGGAGAAATCTAGAGGGTAGATAATAACTAATTATTGTATAGGTTAAAAATAAATATTTATTCTCAAAAAATTGATTTTTAATAAAAATTAAAGCTACAAATAATGAAGGTTGATATCGGTAACATTACTTTTTTAAAAATATATAAAATCAAAGTTGTTGATGGTTGATAAGTCCATTAGCCTAGTTGTTAAATAGTTTAAATCGTTAGAAACAGTTTTGTAGTGATGGATAAATGAATAGTGAATATCGATAGTTTCATAAAACTATCGCTAGTTTGACTTTACTATCGATAGTAAGATAGTGCTCAGTTGTAAACGATTTTGAGGGACATGAATTAAATGTTTGGGCCATGAATAGATACTTTCACAGCAGGGCAGTCTTTTTTGGAGATTACTTTCAATGGGAGGACAAAAAATGTTTTTACGAAAAAGAGGTGTTTTTCTTCTAAAAACGATTTTTTATGAGACTAAAACCTATTGATAGTTCAATCAATATATCGATAGTTTTTCGCTTTTCCTATCAATATATCGAAACCCAGCTACTATCGATAGTTCTACACGTCTACGGTTTTGTTTGTAGGGTCCTTCTCAGTCCATGGCCTTCTCGATGTTTAAAGAGTAAAAAAAGACAATATAATAAGTATTTTCCTTGTCTTCGCGTCATCGAGAAGCCATAAGAATAAGAATAATTTTCAAATGTCAAAATTTTAAGTTGCCTCTATTTTCATGTGAACACATTTCCGAGTTCTGTGCATAAGTTACCTTATCATTCCTTTGTGGTATCGTCCTCCAAAAAAATGACAGTAGAATTATTTTGTAAATAATAAATTCAAAAAATAAAATTTAGTTATTGTAGGAAGTTCTAGTGGTAAAATTAGTTAAGATTCAATAATTATTTACCTAAAATAATGGGATGTTGTTGGAGCTTGTTCTGCAAAGATGATAATTCCTCACAGGTACAATGACGAAGAGTTTTGACCCAGTGTTGTCGACGAAATTTAAAGTACTTAATATAATTATCTCTTTGTTAAATTATTTATTTATTATTGTAGAATGGAGATCCAAATGAAAGAACACATTTACTAGTGGACCCAGTGTCAAATCATACAAATATACAAAGGGTTAGCAGGTTGGTTCCATAGAAGCTACTATAAATAGCACTAACAATTTTTGTTCATTAACATTTTTATTTTAGTGAAGATCTCCTAAGCAGAAATTCTAACACTTTGCCCAAAAAGACTGACGAACAATCTGCATTAAGCAGAATTTTGCAAGAAACAGCAACGTAAGTACTACTTACGGATTTTGTAACATTGGAGTTAAACTTATAGGTCTTACTGACTATTCATATTAAAATAATTCTAGCTTAATAGCTCAAAGTTTGAAAATTTTTATGTTTCTAGAAATGTCATAGATGTAGCAGCATTAGACTCTCACAATCTACAACAACATGAATATTTGGAAAGGGTCAAATTATACAATATAAAAGTACAACAAGCATTGGCTAGTCATAGAAACATCGTTACTAGCAAATTGAAGACTTGTATACTGCAAGACGTACCTCAACCCGAAAAGGTGCTAGGAGGGGATTTGTTAGGATTAGATGATGTCAATTTGGTAAGCATACTTAGTAGTAAATATTGTCTAATATGAAAAGATAAACATCATTGATGAAACATTTTAAAAACAATTGGAATAGTGCTAAAACGCTGAGCTGAGTTTAGCAGTAACATAATTTCTCTGGATGTCCGACTAAACCTGTTTTTCAGACTGGGATTTTATTTATATTTATTTTGTCATGCAGATTTGTTTGGCAAATTCTTTTAGATAATTAGTTACAAAATTGTATATTTTAGGATTGTTGACATTTAAAAATAATAAACTTGTTTATTATTTAATTAAGCAGTATTTTATAGTTGGTTGTTTATAATTATAACAACATATTGTTAATTCTTTTTGATTGACCCAATAACAGCCAGCACTGATAAAAAAATTAAACACTGAAAGATTATTACTGAATATAAATTACATTATATTAAGTTTTGGAATGTATTATTGACATTGGCACACCCAAGATTTTGTGTTTGTTGTAAAAACATGCACTAGACTACATTTTTTTTCAGATAACCTCTTCAGTCACCGCTGCACTGAACGCTATAAATGACATAAAAGTCGACCACCAAGAAGATTTAGTTGTGCCATTTGGACTTGGATTAACGTTCTAATAGGTTTGACTAAAATTACAAAATTAGGTGGAAAATTTTTGACAGTGTTTAAAAGTAGGCGCTCATATCATTAAATATTCTAAAGTTCCTGACAGTTTCTTATCAATATTTTACAATGCATTTCATTATCATATATTTCAAATCACTTATTTTGTGCATATTTTGTTAAAATTCACGCTTCTCTTCATAATAATGAAAGATACCATGTGACCAGGTGATAAATTTGGAATGTACTAAATCTCTATCCATTTTAGTGTTAGGAAATCAACAACCAGTGAGCATATTCGAAAAATAACGATGTTTTGGTTAGTTTTAGAATAGGAATGGCTTTGAGAGTATCTCTCATTGAGGGTCTGTGATATGTACAGAGCTAACTTGCTGATACAAAAAGGGGGATGTAAGTAATTTAAATGGAAAATTACTCTTAAAGAAAATAACAAAAATGAGCAAAAATACCAGGTTTTTTAAATTAAAATTTAAACATTTTTTAAAAATATTTCACCTAATGAAAACAATTAAAGTGTAAATATGTATTTCTGAAATTATATGTCCTAGATTAGCTTTAATAAGATATATTAAGTTATAAAAAAATTTTATTATCTTTATGTGTATATGTCAAGAAATTATGTTTTTGTATAAACAATTAATTACAAGTTAAAAATAACAAGATTTGTGTAGTAAGGCTATTTTTTTTGTATTTGATAAAAAAATTTTAGTTATACTTTTTGCTGTGTACAGTAAAGTTATTTACCTATTTAGCAGCATTTTATTTTGTCAATTTGTTCCAAATTATAAATTCTACAGGAGTTAGGTTTGATTTGATTGATGCCTTCGTTTTTTGAGCAATATTTATTTTCGTTATATCCAAAAATCGGCCAACTATGATTATTTGGAGCACAGAATACACTCTAATAAAAACACGCAAAATGACTTACCGACGTCCCAACAGTTCTACGCAATTGCAATAGCTGATCGATCTGCAAACGACGCACTCCTACCTGACTGAGGTCTCGAGTCTAGTTTCCTGTTTCTAAACTGTTTTGGTCTATTTACAGAAATAAATATATATTCGGTCTCACGACTGGCAAATAAAAGAATTGCGCGGTTAATAAGATGACGTACATCTCTTCTCATCGTATGTTTTTAAACTTTCTGCTTTCGCGCCGTGTATTTAATTGTTTCTAGATATGGTTTGTGATAGGGTGGGATTTCATTATTTTTGGAGGGCACTAATATAGTTGATTGAAGGGCATTAGGAAATAAAAAAGATTAATTCATCAGGAATGGATGATATATATTAGTTATGCCATTACTACGGGGGGGGGGGGGGAAGAATTTAGCTTAGATGATCCGGCCAATTTTCGTTCTATTTCGCTACTTCCCACGTTATCTAAAATAACCAAACAGCTTGCAAAAAAGAGATTTTTAGGGTTGTCAAGAAATAAGGTCTTTGTAAATTGGCAGTTTGGCTATCAGGAATCTAAATTGACCAATGGTGCCATATTTGTTTTTTTGGAGAACCTTAAATATGGCGATGTGGCGGCAGCAGTGTTGGTTGCGTTGATCACAAATACTGCTTGCGAAACGAATATTCTGGTGTTAGGGGATGTGCCTTGAACTGATTTGCTTCTTATCTTACTGGAAGACGGCAGTTAATTAGGGGGCAGTCTGGTTACTCTTCTGCAGTGGACATAGGTTATTAAGGTTATATACTTAGGAGTATGAGTGGAGGCAGTATACCGCCTTAGCCTGATACCTGCCCCAAACAAGCTGGCTAAGCCATTGATTATATGGTCGCTCTAGAACCTGACTGGCCAGATTTTCTCCAAAATGAAGAATGTGCTATAACCTGGCCATTCATCATGTCTGCTTATTGATTTGGTAAATCAGAATCAGGGCTGCAGCATTAAATCCACTATATACACAATTATTTAATTTGAAATGACATACGCGTGATTGTCGCCTATCGATCGGTACATCTCTTCAAATTTCTGGTATCCTACTACCAGTGAAATATTGAAAGTAAGTATTACGCCCAAATAATGACATAGACCACATACATACATAGCCAACGGTTATCATTTATTTACAAGTATAGATTCAAATTAACAATACATTAACTAAGTAATAATATTTAATAAATTTTAATACATATATATTTATCACCAGGCGCACCTCGTGCGTTTTTTTACAGGTAGGGCAATTTTTGATAGTATAAACACATAAATATTAATGACAGATTTATTTATTTTTGTAGAAAAACTGCTTTTGGGTAAAAAGTAAACCACGAGAAAGTTTTTAACAGTAACCTAGTTTTATTGTACAGTTCTATAAACCATAAGCCAAGGGTTAACAAATCTAGATTTACCCAAAAATATAACCACCATAGATTATTGTTGTATGGTGTAAGTTTTTCTCAATCAAATCAAGTACTTACAGGTTAGGGTGTTAAAAAGTAAATAAAGTTATGTCGATTTAGATGCATTAACTCCCACAGGTAAGGATGCAACTGTTGATGATAACACTAGTTCTGGTAAAACAGGTACAGTTTCAGGGACATGGAAGAAAAACTCCATAAACCCTACTGCTAATAGTAAATGACATGATATAATACCTATTATCAAAAAGAACTTGTGCTTTGACAGTCGCAAGGCAGGCATAAGGGTAAGCAGTAGTACAGAGCCTGATATAAATGCTGCAATAAATACCAGAAGCCACTGTAAGAGATTAATTTGAATAGACCACAAAACTGCCACTGGAATGTATATAAATAAAGAGTATCCATAGATACAAATTAGTTCTAATGCACCTGGTGTTGCATCTTCTTCTGATAAATCCTCTATATCACTTCTGTGAGAAGAGTACTTTAGAATACACCACAGAATAAATGGTACTAATGTTACATACAAACAAATTGTTGTGGCTGCATAGGACACCAAGTGAAAGTCATATTTCCAGTGGTACTTCGTACTGGCATGTTGCAAGTAGTTTGTCACATTACCACTAATTGCTATGGTGAAAATTAACGTTACGCTTATCCAAAAAGGGCCGTACAGGTCTGGTTTTGTTCTTAAATGATGTTTTAATGAATTGTCCCATCTTGGTGTGACTGAGGCTAGGATTCGTTCAACAACATCTTTAGTATCTACATCGAAGAATTTCTGGTAGTATTCCAATGTCCAAAAGGACTTACTAGGTGGGGTTTCTGAAAAATACAAAAAAGTATGTTTATTAATACAGAAGTTTACAGTTGTTTTGCACATTTATTACCTCCAGTATGATCTCCACTTGCTCCTAAATCTGGCACATAAATAGGAATATTTCCACTTACGGATTGTTGCATATTTTCGCTCGGTAAATGTGCAGGACTGCTTTTTAGATTTCCTGACACGTCGATCTCTGATGTTGGAACTGATACGGTTCGATTGTTGGGACTATGGACCGGTACAGAGGGCACAGTGGGATAATCTTGGAATGACAGTAGGTCGTCGGTGGGTACTTCTTCGAGATTGGACATTGTGAACGTGAATTTTTTTAAGGGAAGAAATAGGAAATGTTTTTTTTTTTGTTACAATTTCTGGAAAATCCTAAAAAAAGCAAACATTCCGAATTCAGCTGTCAAATATGACATTTAAAGAACGTCAAGACATTAAGTCAAAGTGTTCACAGAGGAATGATGGGTTGCCCTGTCGCTATGTTCACAATGAAAAATTAGTATAAAAGGTTGGCCGTAAGCTAGCTTACGGTCGAGCTGTCCTTCCTTATGGTTTAAATTGGCCATTACTTACACTATATTACGTTACGATGATTTTAAAACCCATATATTCGCAGCAATAATGGACATGTAAATATTAAATGACCAATATTTATTACAATTATCTACATTTTTAAATTAAGCAAGCTTCTCATTCGCTCTTAATATGTTGAAGCCAACTCTTCCATACTCGGTTTGGTACATCGTCAAAGGGGTCAAAAGTCTGCTAGGTCGCATATACCCGAAAACTAAAAAAAAAACAACTATTAAAATACTTTCTTGCAGTCGAAAACGGTGTATTTTCAACCATATAATATGCAATATTGACATTATTGAGTTTTTAAAAATTTGGAACTGTAACTTTTCTGTCTTTCATTTTTCATTTCCTGTCCTAAAATGACGTTAATAGGATCGTGTGCAGTCTTATGGTTGAACATAAAATCGTATTCTATTCTAAACATAAAATTTTATTACTGTCTCAAGATTGTAAATGATCTCTTAACAGTAAATCCGATATAATTTCCTGTCTCGAATTGAAAATATACTGTAACTTTACCATTTCTTGAACTGCTTAACGGGGGTGTTATTTTCATAGTTTTAGTTCCGTACACCTTTTTGAAATACTCCAATAACTCATTTCCAAAAACTTCGGTCTCTTTAGGTTCGCTCTCTTTAAGATCGATTTTGGTATCTTCAGCAGACTTTTCTTCTTTAAATTTCATTTTATAAAGCGCCAGTAAGATAGCATGCTCTAGAATAATTGTTAATTGTGAAATATAAGTTTCAAACCTTTTTTACATTATATTAACTTTGCTAAATTAGGTGAGGCTGGTGAGGTGTTATTCTATTACATATCAACTTCAGGACAAAACCGTTTTTAGTTTTTAAGCAGATCTGAGCACAGGCTCAAGCTTTAAGCACTTTCGAAATGTGCTTGCACGCACTTTAAACGTGTTTGGTGCTTGGTAATTCTTAAAGTTCTTGCAAGCACGTTTCCAAAGTGCTTTGGTGCTTGAAGCTGTGCCCAACTCTGTTTTTAAGTATGTTTTTATAGTGACATTCAATAGGGAGCTATATTAACAACTGTAGCTATACTTACTTTGCCTAGGCTTAAGATGTTTGCAATATGAAACTTGATATGTCGTGTTCATACGTTTCAAATATAATTTATTAATTGCCCGTTCTATTTTGGAAATGTTCCTCAACTAGAAATTATACAGATTAAGATAATTAGGAATTACTATTACACCGGATGTAGGACAATCTTATAACTTTCAAGGCAATAAAAGCATCTTCCAGTAGTTTTGTGATCTATTTTTCGACTTCTTTGTTCACTGAAAGATTTTTGTGAAAACGACCCATTCTTTTGACCATGAAAAATACGTCATCTAAGCGAACATTCTAAATACCTGGATTGCAGGATTTTTGGGGAATATAAAAGATTAACGTCTTTATATATGGTGAAATCCTCAGTAGCCACCCTGATCGGACAAAATATATAATAAAAAAGTAATAAAATAAAAGAAAAGTGAATGTTTAGAAAAGTGAATGTTTAGAAAAGTGAATGTTTTGTTTGTATTAAAGAAGATGTTAATGAATAATCAAAAAGTTGTTGGTTCTCTCTCAAAATTCTACAATAAATAAAATATTGAAAAATATTTCTTTTAAACATTTTGTGTAAATTAATATAGGTACAACCAAAAGGATTACAGTGTGTTATTTTATCTCTCTGGATACTTCAAGAAGAAAATACAAAGTAAAGAAAATTTAGGCCAACTTGATCTGCGGTGTCTTGTCTAAAAAAAACTTGATGGGGATTAAGTTTAACATAATTAGAGTTAGGGCAAACCATATCACTGCCAATTGGTCACAAAATTATTAGGTGATACCACAAATTAATTTAGTGATATTCAAAAGTAAAATATCTTTGAGTGATATCATCTGTGGTGATAAATTTAGTTATAACTACCTCTCTTTCCAACTCTTCATTTGCATCAAGAAGCCATATATCTCCTTCAGGTTTTATTTTTTTGTTCTGTGCCTCTGGGTCAAATCTAATTTTAAAAAAATCGAAGAAAAATATATAAGCCAATAAAAAACCTTAAAATAATATCTTCATCCACACTCATCAATATGTTCATTGTATTGTAAAAAATATTAAAAATTATTTTATCTACTTTCATTTAGTAATATGAATTTTACAGTTCTGTAAATCGTTTTGTAAGGGCATCTATTACAGCACTAGTGCTGTAATAGATGCCTTTACAGCACTAGTGCTGTAATGGAAAAAACGGTTTTATTAAAATGTTGCTGTTAAATAAAACTACACTTTTTAGAAGAATGATTTATTATTAACAATTATAAAATTAATTACCAATTATTAATTAAAATATAATACTTAAGGTTTATTATAAACATTAATGTTATACTTTTACAGTTAGAAATTTGTATACCAGAAGTGGATGTGATGGAGCCCTTTACGTTCGAATTTCCAATCATTAAATCCGTGTCTGACGCCATGATCTTCTTTGCTACTTGTTTCTTATTTTCTAAAGAATTCTCAACGTAGCCTTCTGCCGTAGAAGAGGATTTCCAGCCCCCATGACGCTTTAACATCTGCATATCTGCACCACCATCAACTAGAATGGTGGCTGAGGACCTCCTAAAACAATGTCCACTGTATCCTTCGGGATAATTCAATCCAAGTTTTGTTGCAATCTTTTTTGGTATACTTCCAAAACTATTAATTCCGACAGGCGGGGAGATGCATTTTCCTTTTCCATAGAATACAAAAAACCGCCTGTGAGTTGCATTAAGAGGACGAAGTTTAGCATACTTTCTCTCATACCGCGCCTTAGATTTTGTCGGATCTAAACTTGAGATCGCTTCGTTTGCCGCTGCTTCTATATCAGAGGGTAAACTTCCATCAGAATTGCTTATTTTGACAAACGCTTTTTATAATTTTAAATTTGTTTGACAAAGTTTCGACAGTAACCATGTTAAACAGTAACTATGCGAAAGGTAACATAAAAAACTTGATTAGTAAACTTAATAGCAGGTGCATTTTTACAGGTGCATTTTTATTTTTAAAAATGCCTTTTGTCAAATATTTTTATTTATAGATGAAAGTAGATAAAATTTTGTACAATATTCTTGTTGTAAATTCATATTACTACACTCGATGTTTTATTAAACTCGGCTGACGCCTCGTTTGACAACTTTAACATCTCGTGTTGTAATTAGGGGTGCGCAAAATAATCGATTAATCGTGTAATAATCGATTAATCGATTAATCGATTATTCGATTAAGGATATATTTTTAATCGATTAATCGAAAAATCGATTAATCGATTATTAATCGAAAATTATTCGATTTTTCGATTAATCGATTAATCAAAAAATCGAAATGTTTTCGATTAATCGATTAATAGAAAAATCGAAATGTTTTCGATTAATCAAAAAATCGAAACAACTATTTCGATTTTTCGATCATCGATATAATTTCGATTAAAATATGTCTTTTTCGATTAAAATATGTCTTTTTCGATTAATCGGAATAATAACAATTTTTAGATTAATCGAATAGATTAATAAAAATATTTTGCGACACAATCAACGATATAACTTGAGGCCTCTATTACGTATTACCCTTAAGTTTGCCTTGCCAAAATTAATAATAATTATGATTTAGATATTATTTCAATGTTATTTAAGTATATAATAAAAAAAATCGATAATTATTTTCGATTATTTGATTTTTTTTATATTAACTGATTGTTTTCAATAAGGCGATTCGAAAAAAAAACGATTAATTGATTATTTCGATTAGTCGATTATTTCGATTAATCGATTATTTTGATTAATCGATTATTTCGATTAATCGATTATTTTCGATTAATCGATTATTTTCGATTAATCGATTATTTTCGATTAATCGATTATTTTCGATAAATCGATTATTTTCGATTAATCGATTATTTTCGATTAATCGATTATTTTCGATTAATCGATTAATCGAAAATAATCGATTCATTCATATAATCGAAAATCGATTATTTTTTTTGATAATCGCCCAGCCCTAGTTGTAATATGACTCTTTACAACACTTATATCGTAAATAACTATTTTTTAATAAAAATAACTTTCTGACACTTTCCAATATCTGAGTCCAAATTGAAAAATTGTTTAAAAATCCGTTAATAAACAAGGCGAAGATTTGTGTCAAGAGACCGCAATGTTTTTGGTCTAATTTAATATATGTAAAAGATATACTTAATTTCGAATTGAGAAATATTGGTGGGATGCTGTAATGGTACTATTCTCTTATTACCATAACACTTACATAGGTACCCTCGGTTGTGTGTTCCATCTATAGTTATTTTTGTAAGTGGATACAAAAGCTTGGGCCATTTTTAAATAGGTTTTGAATAAAACGAAAATTTAACATTTGAGAAATCACTAAAAATCCAAAAATATTGTCATTTCTGGCAGAGGTTGACATGACACGACAAGCCTTGACACAGTCATCTTATTTTTGAAATGAGAAAAAAGATAACAAAAAAAAATTAACGATGAATCAGGAAGAAAGAAATAGAAAAATCATTGAAGGCAGGATAAAACTTGGACCATATTTGACTATATATAATAAGGATTTTATACAAAGAAAATTAGAAAGGTTTAAAAAAAACTATTTTTAATTTTTCCTGTTTTACTATAAATTTATTAATTAAATGATAGACCAAAGCAAAGAAGCTCATAACGAGAGAATCAAAAACAAACTTCTTGCCAGTCCTAACGGATCAAGGTCCTTTTGGTCAGTCGCTAAGGCCGTCAGCCAAAACTTTACAAAGTCAACTATTCCACCTCTAACACGTTCCGACGGCACAATAGCAACCACAGCCGGGGATAAAGCAAACCTACTTGCTGAACTGTTTTCCTCGCATTCCACTGTAGACTTTCAGGGAAAACCACCACCCAACATTCCCTCAGTTCAATCGCAAATGTCTGAAATCGTGTTTCGTCAGCGTCTTGTTAAACGGATTCTTAAAGGACTCGACGTCAATAAAGCTTCTGGTCCAGACGAAATTCCTATCATTGTTCTCAAGACATGCGCCGATGAACTTACACCAGTATTTTGTAGACTTTTCAACTTATCCTACAAAAAAGGAATATTTCCATCCTGCTGGAAGTCGGCGCGTGTCCAGCCCATCCCAAAGAAAGGTAAAAAGACCCTGCCCAGCAACTACCGACCCGTCGCATTGCTTTCAGTAATTTCAAAAGTAATGGAGAAAGCTATTAACCAACAACTCCTAAAGTACCTGGAAGGGCTTAACATTATCAGCGACCATCAATACGGTTTTCGTAAGTCCAGATCAACAGGTGACCTTCTGGCATATGTCACCCATCTTTGGAGCAACACCATCGAACATCATGGAGAATCCCGGGCTGTTGCACTGGACATCTCTAGGGCTTTTGATCGTGTTTGGCACGATGGACTTCTAAGTAAATTGCGATCCTACGGTATGCCTAATGGATTCTGTTTATGGCTAACCAGCTTCCTTAAGAACCGTTCTCTGCAAGTGGCGATTGACGGGTTTCTCTCAGACACCTTCACCATCAATGCCGGTGTTCCTCAAGGGTCCATATTGTCGCCTACCCTCTTTTTACTGTATATTAACGACCTTCTAGTGAAAACCCAAAATCCAATTTATAGCTTTGCTGATGACAGCACACTTGTCTCATCTTTTACCTTGACTCCCCAAACATCCGCTGCCGACGCACATCTTCGCAGGCAGCATGAAGTATTGCGCCTCAACAAAGACCTGGAAGAAATTTTGGCTTGGGGTGACAATAACCAAGTCGAATTTAATGCTAAGAAAACCCAGGCAGCAGTCTTCTCCAAAAAGGTTAACATTGCAGAACCGGATATAGTCATGGCAGGACACGCAATTCCCCTGGCACCGTCTATTAATTTGCTGGGGGTCAATCTGGGAGGTAATATGTCTTGGCATGATCACGTTGCCGCAATTGCCAAGGCAGCTGCACAGAAGCTTGGTGTACTTTTCCGCACCAAAAGGTTGTACACACCTCATCAACTTTTGACACTCTACAAAGCCCAGATTCGACCATCATTAGAATATTGCTCTCATGTCTGGAGCTCTGCACCCAAGCACACCCTTCGGCTGCTGGATTCCATTCAAAGGAGAGCCATTCGTCTGATCGGCGACCCCGAGCTGACCAAGACCCTCGATAGCCTGGAGCATCGAAGACAGGTTGGTGATTTGGCTCTCTTTTACAGATATTTCCATGGCAGGTGTTCGACTGACATTGCCCACTTGATTCCACCTAGAGCAATTCAAAACAGAAATACACGGCAAACCACTGCCGCTCATCCATATGTTGTTCAGCTTAGTACTCCTCGAACTTCATTGTTCAAGAATTCTTTCATCTGGAGAACGTCATCTTTGTGGAATGATCTTCCTGAGGTCGTGTTTCCCAATGAATACAATCTTCAACGTTTCAAGACCAACGTTAATCGCTTTTTTCGCACTCGCACCGCTCCCAGAGCGCCTTAAAGGATTTTTCCTACAGTGCAGGTGTTTTATCATAAAAAAAAAAAAAAAATCTAAACGAATTTATCCTGAATCGAATCCCTGCCTCGAGAAACTCTAGTTTCTTCTATATTGGAATGGCGGATCCAGGGTTTTGCTAGGGAGGAAGGGGAGGAGAACTAAGGGATAGAAAGTGTTCGATCTAAAATTCTTCCTCATTTCAAAAAAATCTTGGTTCCAAAAACTTTCCTCTTCCCAAACATGACTTCTAAAAAAAAAGTTCCCCGCTATCAAAAACCTTCCCCTTCTCAAAAGTGATTTCTAAAAAGAAAACGTTAACAGCACCTTCTCCTACCAAAATTGAATTTTTCATACCGAAAGTACCCCAGGGGAGACATACCCTTCACGCCGTAAATTGTAGGGCTCAAAATGAAGAAAACACTCATTTTTAAGCCCTCATTTAATTAACTGTATTTTAGCAAAAAGCCTTACACGGCAAAACAAGAATTTCAGGACCCGATTTGTGAAGGTTTCAAAAATTATCTAACAATAGAAGAAGATGGTAAATTCGAACCAGCTGTAGAAGCATGTGACGAATATATGGAAAAGGTAAAGAAAATTTCAAAAACTAAAAAAAAAATACATTATGTTTGTACAAAAAGCTTCGAATACGGTCCTGTCTAACTTAAACATTTCTTCAACGCAACGTTCTGCACGCCGTATTCACTGTACGGTGATGGAGCGTAATATTTATGTCGAATCAGGCAGCCAGTAGAGTATTTAGGGGGTCTAGTAGCTCGGGTCCAAAAATCTAATTGCAACCTAATTTTTGGTCGAACGCTTCGACTTTTAATTTAAATCATATATTATTGGCTTAGATTAAAAGAGTCTTGCCTTGCCTTGCAGGAAACGTTTAGTTTTTAAACTTTTCCTTCTAAAAGTCCTATTTTATATAGAGATTAGGGTTTCGGACGCATATCGTTTTAGTTATTGATTTATGATGCAATTTTAAAGGAAAACGAGTAAAAAGAATGATATTTTATAGTATATTTCTATTATATACTTGTCTGTTCCGTTTTCCCTTTTTTAGAGCTATTTTAAATTAACAAAAATATAACGTAATGCAATAAAATATTTATACAACAAACCAAAAAACAATTAGGTATTTATTTTTAACAAGAAAAATTGAAGTAAAAATTTTAATTGAAACATTTTTTATGGAAGAAGTGTGATAATTTATAATAAAAAAATGGTACGAGAAGAATGCTTTATTATGAATATTGTATAAAAACGGCACTTAAGAAGGAGTATTTCAAAACCTAAGTATTTGCACCAAAACTGCTCTTAGATCTACGCTCCTAAAATGCATGATTTCCGAAAAAATCATCAACATTTTTTATGGAAGAAGTGTGATAATTTATAATAAAAAAATGGTACGAGAAGAATGCTTTATTATGAATATTGTATACAAAACGGCACTTAAGAAGGAGTATTTCAAAACCTTAACATTTGCACCAAAAACTGCTCTTAGATCTACGCTCCTAAAATGCATGATTTCCGAAAAAATCATCAACATTTTTTATGGAAGAAGTGTGATAATAGTATATACTGATAATTTGTAATAAAAAAATAGATGACCCTGTATAGTATAATTTTGTAGAATGGTTTTTAATTACATAAATAGAAAGACAAAAATCACAAAGTCATGGTCTCAATCATGTAATAAAATCAACTATGGTGACATGTTTCGTTCTTTACGGAGCATCATCAGACCTTCATTAAAATCAATAAATGAAATAACCCATTAAAAACAAGACTAGTACCATGTCATCATGTTTTGACATGGTACTCGTCTTGTTTTTAATGGGTTATTTCATTTATTGATTTTAATGAAGGCCTGATGATGCTCCGTAAAGAGCGAAACATGTCACCATAGTTGATTTTATTACATGATTGAGACCATGACTTTGTGATTTTTGTCTTTCTATTTATGTTGTTACTTTGGTCTCTTTGAGAAAATGGACGATTTTTTCGAATATGGTTTTTAATTGATCGTAAGTTACGCGATAAACAAAAATTCCATATTTTTTCTTTCAGGTGACTAAACGCAAACCTAAAATTGGTCAAATGTATTTTGAACAGCCCGTTGATAAAATTATAGTAAAAGGAAACCAGCTGTTAAATGGAAAAAGTGTTTATCAATGTGATTATTGCGATATCGGTAAATATTAACCTCTTTATTTATTAAACGATTTAAATTGGGGGGCTTAAGAGCCGTGTTGAAATCCTACGCAATCCTACTAAACATCCTGAAGATGTCTTCTAAAGAAATCGGCATAAATATATAGAAAATAATGTGAAAACCCCTATTGGTCTAGGGGGCTAATCTCGATTCAGGGGGCTTACCTCCCCCCTCCCAGTTGGGCCTATGCTTTTAGGCCACGTTGTATAATTACGGGATTTTTGCATAAAAATAACTTTCATAGAACAACATAGATACCATCTTTTTATTGGTGCAAAAAAGATCCATAATTTGTTTAGTTTTTTGGGCCAAGTAGAATCACAATCTAACACGGCAAATTTTAGCGCGGCCGGAGCAATTTAATTTCTTATAATTTTCATTCAAGAAATGCTAAACAAATGTCTGGTCTGATTATGATAAATTAAAAAAAAATGTGTGACCGTTTTTCAGAGGCAGAGATAAGAAGGAAGCTTCGCGAGAAGCATAAAGACAAATATTGTTTACCGGATGGCTGGGAGATACCACTTACCACACAAAGGTATGATTATAGACCACCCTTGCTATTGAGCAAGCACGCGATGGATCCACCATTGATTATCAAAACAGCAAATAATTTAGGTCAAAATGGTAAGTCATTTAACAATAAGTTTATTATAGATTATATAGTCTATAAGGGGAAGTAGGGAGCCAAAAAAATAAGTAATATGACAGGAAATTGATATTATTATAGAGTGTAAAGGGGATTCATCATCATCATCATCATCATCATCATCATCATCATCATCATCATCAAACAGCCGTTCGCGTCCACTGTTGGACATAGGCCTCCATTAGTATTTGCATGCCAATGCTTTCGGTCTTGTGCGTCTTTCATCCAGTTTCCCCGAATTCTCTTAATAAAGGAGATTGACCATTCTTAAATACGAAACATACTCCATAGATGGCACATACGCAATCTACACTGAAAAAAAACGAAGTAAAAATATCCTAACAAATATTTAGTTAATTAATATTTATTTAAAGCAAATATATTTTAAATAGGTATAATTAGTGATCACACTGACTGATATTTGGGGGGTAGAATTGGTTGGGAATGGTCAGTAAACAGCTGCAGAAATTCAAAATGTGTCTTTAGCCAACGTTTCGACCTCTATGAGGTCATCCTGAGGGCGCTAAAAAAATATTTTTTTCGCGCAAACAATTTGCCATGTTTTTCCGGATATTTATTTGCCTGACATATTTGCAAATTTGTTTAAAAAATATTTTTTTTCAGTGTACCCCTCAAATCCGGTTAAAGTCTTATGGTATTCGAGGAACAGCCAAAAATTTGAAATTACTATAATATGCTTTCTGGCGGTAAAACTGTATAACTATTTTTTTTCTTTAGAAAAAACTAACAAAATTCTGAATGTGAAGACTGGGGACAGTGAATACAATAATGTGATTGGAAAATTGGGAGATTTCATAGTAACCGAGCAGATGCATGGAAAAATCGATCATCCAGACTGCGGCTGTCTTCAACACCGGGGAATGAAGGAATACAAGAAAGACTCTAAATAAAAAAAAAACATAATTTACCAAAATATTGTATGTAAATTTAGAACAACTTATAAAAATTATTAAATCTTTTTTAAATTAAACGGTGTTTTAATCCCCTTTTTTTGATTTTAATGCCATTCGTGGGATAATTCCACACTCAATAACGACGATCCTCCAACTATAGGTCCTCATTATTGATCATTGGGATGCTGGAGTATTGTTAACTATAACCGTTACAACCATATACCTGCTCACACAAAAAAGGACTAACCCTCTCCTCCCCCCTGTTTTTTCCCGTAATTCTCTATACACGGATAAAAAGAAAATTAACTGAAGAATTTTATAATGATAAATAAGATGCTATTTGAAAAAAAAATAGTCAAATTCCGCTTTCATTTTTTTAACATCTTCAGAGATGGAAAATAAAATAGCCCTAAGAGATACATTTTTTGCGAAACAATTGATTTCATATTATAAAGTAGGTTAAAATGAACCGTTTTAATGTTTCAATGGCCTACTCTTTACCACTTACCTTGTTTTACTAAGGTTATGGACATTTTTAGAAACAAAGATAAACTAATCTGGGCGACCATATTTACAACAAACGAAAATGTGTGAGATATGTCATTGAAAAGAGAACTTTCTAGAGAATTTAAGCATCGATTACAAATGGCGGGTTTTCATTTAAAAGTTGACTTCACTTCACAACCGGAAGTGGTTTTAAAGGTTTGAGGTGGCCGAGAAGAGGTAATTTACCTTAACTTTAAGAATTATGGAAACTATTGGAGAGGATAGCATTTTCTTGTGTCACCCCTCGTATATACCTGGTACAAATGTTCGTGTCTCAGAATCATTGAAATGCATTTTGCGTTTTAAATGTCTAAAAATTTGCTAAAGGACATTGCTTTTTTCCCTAAAACAGTGACGCTTTTCGTTTAATCAATAGACTCCTGGCAACCTTTGAAACCTGGAAACTAAAACTATTCAGGGAAAAATCACGATACATTCTTCAATACTCGATCAAATGTTAAGTTTATGAACACTGTCGGAAATGATTATTAATTCAATTGAAATCTATTGGTGATTATGTAAATTTTATGTACATTTTGTGTAAAATAGATTTGTTAAAATGGATGATTTAAAAGACCGCAGTATCCACCACACGACAATAAAGATTTGCGAAGATCTAAAGAATTCTAGTCAGTATAAAAGTTTGTTTGAAGATGTTCAGGTATAAAAAAATATTTTTAAAAATAAGTCCATTGTTATGTGTTTAGTTTTTGGTTCATATTTATAATAAAACCAAAAAAAAATACCAAATAAGAAAAATACCTTCCTGTATAATTTTTAACCGCGAATGTCAGTTTGACAATTTTTTTTAAAATCACACAAAAACCGTTTCCGATTTTTTTATATTTGCAGAAATTGGTGTCCACACCAAGTGTTAGAGTCGACGATTTTAAAAATTCCCTTTTAAAGGCCATGCAGGAAAATGGTTTAGAAGCAGAATTAAAAAATAACATTTACAGATGGGTAAAAATGAAGAAAAAAGATTCCAGTCAATTCGATTCGTTCTTTAGGTAATAAAATAGTTCACATTATACATATTACTATAGATAGTGTAAAATGCACCTACATTTTCGCTCAAATGTTATCTAATTTAATCTAACCTTATTCATCTTCGAAATGAAAGGAATTTTTTGTATTCAGCGTAGTTTATTTTTCAATTGCCTAGCGCTTTCGGCCTACTGGAAGGCCATCTTCAGGGCTTAGGTTTCGTCAAATCTTGCCCAGAAAACAAGAAACATTTTCAAATTGAAAAGGAAATTTTAAAACAAATTTTCAATGTGTTGGTTTCAATTTTAACAACAAATGCCTTGATTTGACGAAACCTAAGCCCTGAAGATGGCCTTCCAGTAGGCCGAAAGCGCTAGGTAATTGAAAAATAAACTACGCTGAATACAAAAAATTCCTTTCATTTCATTGAAAATCGGCGTACAACCGACTTCCTCCTTTTACGTTATTCATCTATTTTTATTAAATTTTTGTAAAAATTACATTTTTGATAAATGACAATAGGTACCTATTTCAGAAAAGGCCAGGGGGTAACAAGAAAGGTCAGGGGCTAAGCCAAGTGATGGCGGACTAGAACGGGTGGCCATCGCCACCGGGGCCAGATGGCCTTTGGAAGGCCTTTGGGGGCCAATTAGTCCAAACATTTAAACAACAACTTTTTTTTAAAAAAATTTTTTTCGATTTTATAATTTTAAATGTTTTCCATAAATAAAGAGATATTCTTTCATGTTGTTCATTACTGCCTCTTTATTATATTAACTTATTTTGAACTTTGTTTATGCTACCTAGAGTTCAAATAAGCTTTAAAATTATTTCTGTATACGTTAATATTTATTCGCTATAAAATCCGCTAGCTGATGAAATGGCCATCATAGCAAAAGGGGCCATAGAGGCCATGTAGCCACCGGGGCCAAATGATTCCAGTTCGCCCCTGGCTGAGCCCCCCTACCCCCTTTGGCTACGGACCTGATTTCGCTTACCGTTATGAATTTATAAAGAAAAGCTTGTCGTTTTTTCTTTTTAAGGAAGGCACAAATACACTGGGATAAGAGAATTCACAAATCACTTAATTCTATGAGTAGCGAACTAGGCATAAGTTTAGCCAAACAGAGAATGCATACTGAGAAAGAAGAGATCTCGAACAAATGGAACGAACTTAGTAACTTTGAAGTCGGTAAAAACGTCCATCTAATTAATTAATAACTATAAATATTGCTGAAAAGTCAGCTAAAATCTTCATTTTATCCCTTACGCTAAACAGGGCATTTAAAAATCGTTTACGAATTAACATTTTTTGGGGTTTTTCGATAGAAAAATACTGTTGTAAGACAGTATATTTGATTTTTATATCAAGAAACTGTTCTCGTTACCAGTGTTTAATACTTTGCTTAGAGACTTTTGTAATAATGGTTATACTTATATTGAGATTTTAATACCTCATTTTTCAAAAAAAAAAATTATTATTATTATAGTAGTGACGGCTCGTGGACATCGAGTATGGATAATAAAAATGAGCGCACCTTGAATAATTTTTGAGGTAAACTCTAAAATAAGCATGACTGATACATTTTTAGAAGACAATAACTGAAAATGGAAGGCCAAATGAACATAATTTTGTTATATTAATTCACGCATTAAAATTACAAAACAAGACACGATGATCTATACGAGTTATACACTCAATTTCTACGGTATTTTAAGGAAATATATATTCAATGACTTTTGTCTTAAAGTCATCTATTTTATGCAGTAAATTTAACATACACCGTTAATTTTTGCATAAATATTTTAAGAAAAAGTTTCTGTTTTCGACCTTCTGTGTTGTGTCAACTTTAAATCGGACAATGGCCTGCCCAACTCCCTAATTTTCTATTATACAATATATAGATATAAAGATATATCATATATTCAGCAGGGGTTGTGACGGCGCATGGCCGCACCCCTCTACTCACCTGCACTGTATTATTTATACCCCCTGTCAAATGTTAGTTATTTCTCTTTGTTTTAGACAGATATAAATAAATACAGGCCTGTTTACGCCCCAAAGGACTTTTTAGAAGTTCTGTTGAATCTAAAGGGACCCAGTAGGGATAAATCTAAGGGGTGAGTTTTTTCAAAAAATCGATCGGAATTATTGACATAAATTTGATAATATTTCTGAAAGAAAAAGTCAATATTTCCTTACACTTAGTCGTTGCTAGGCAACGACAAATAACTGTTAGGAAATATTTATTATTGTACATACTGTAAGGAAATGTTATTTCTGTAAGGCTACTTGTAAACTAAAATGTGTTAAGCTTGACAATTCAATATTACTGTGTTTCCATAGTTACAACACAAATATTTAATAGCAACCTTTATTTGTAAATAAAGTTAATAATATTTATTTTAAAATTTAAACAAGTTGATTGTAATAAGTTATTTCCTTTTGATAATTTTCGATTTATTGAAAAATAGTATGTATACCTCGTAGAAAAAGCCACATTCCCGGACTCCGTATTGGCAGTCTCGGCTTGCGCCTCGACATACAATCTTTACGGTCGTCCAGGAATGGTAAGTTTTTCCTACTAAGTATACAATGTGGGTACTATTTTTTAACTTTCAGTTTCTGATTTTTAAATAAATATTCTTTATTTCAGAGACTGTCAGAAATGGGAATTCGCACAACTTCCAATTAAAGTGAAAAATCTAGGAGAATTGGTAATATCTAAAAAAATAATTTAAATTTTAGTTTTAAAAAAAAAATATTTTCCAGAGAAACCTTTATATAGATATATCAAGAGGAGATCAAATATTAAACAGCAACAATTTCGTCAATACAAATCACAACTACACAATGTTAGAAAACGAAAGAATAGCACTTGGAGAAAAAGTATTGACAAAAAACTACGCACCCTTGGCTCAGGAATACCTCAAAAAAGGTTGTCCAAAATGTTTACGGTCCAGAGTCTGGACCCTTCTGTTGGGAGCAGACATTAAGTCATCGGTAAAAGCAAACATTTTTCAATTTTTTCTAAAAGGGCTTTTTACTAAAATCGAATTTATATATTCATCCTGAACTAAAACTTATTAAAAATACAGGGTGATTCCTAAGTTGATACTACTTTTTTAGGTGTGTCTATAGAAGGCATTAAAATAAACAACATTTTCAAATACCTTTTTCAAAAAACTTAATAATAGGCGAGATACAGAAGTAAAAAATTTAAGTGTGGGACTGGTCATCAAAACGTAGCCGTTTATACTTTATGTTGTTTGTCTTATCTCTTATTAGTCATGCAATTTACGGATCGGTGGTAAGTTATTTGGCAATACGCTGCGGTGTGTGCCTTTCTGAAGCAAGTTAATTTTAAATTGGTGACACGTGAAAATGGTAAAATTTTAAAACAATGATCTAGTAGATATGGTGCTAATTTACGGTGAGTGTCGTCAAAGTGCGGTTGTTGCTTCAAGATTATACGCAGAATGCTTTCCCTTGCGGGCTCATCCTACACCTAGAAGTGTTCTTAACAACGGGCAAGTTAGGCACAACCGTATTTGATCCATAGTGTAATAAATGAATGTAAATACCTTAATTTTGAGATTTTTGAAAAAAGGTATTTGAAAATGTTGGTTATTTTAATGCCTTCTATACACAACTAAAAAAAAGTATCAACTTAGGAATCACTCTGTATATCTCAATAACATAAAAATCTTCCTAGCGCATAACAAACCATTTCTAAAAACAATTTAAAAAAACACGGCGCGAAAGCAGGAAGTTTAAAAACATAAAATGAGAATTCTATTAAACGCGGAATTCTTTTATTTGTCAGTCGTGTGAGCGATCATATTATCTCTGTTTTGATAACTTAAATGTAGTAGCGAGTGTAAAAGCGCTGCTCACTGTCTCGACAGATGAGTGCGAACTCTGCCCTTGTTGGAAAAATGTATGTGTTGTTGTAATTGCAATGATTAATTGTATTTTACTAATTTTTCAACAATAAAAACAATTATTATTATTATTATTATTATTATTATTATTATTATTATTATTATTATTATTATTATTATTAATAGACAAAAACAGTTTAGAAACCGGAAACCAGACTCGAGACCTCAGTCAGTTAGGAGTGCGTCTTTAACAGAGCGATCGGCTACTGCCATTGCTTCGAATTGTTGTGACGTCGGAAAGTTGTTTTGCGTGTTTATATTAAAGAGCGTATTTTGATTAATTAGTTTCTTAGTAAATAATTGAAAAATTTAAAAACTGAGACCGTAGAACATTCTATTTTTTCTTGCTTTATATACTATACGAAATTTAAATTTAGTTAAAAAAGCCCATTGTAGTATATTTTTTACCGATCAGAAGATCTCTATAAAGGACTTATTTTTTAGCAAATCAACTATTTTGATTCCCTGAAGCAAAATGTTCTTCAATACGATCTTATGATTGACAAACTGATCATCAAAGACATTAATTTAACAGCTTCAAATGATGATCAGTATTTTGTGTTTGAAGATGTGTTATATCAGGTAAATAAAATATACTTACACAATCGGATAAGATTTCACTTTCAACTTGTATCTTTAAAACGATTTTTTTTAAATTTCTTGTATTATTTATTAGGTCATGTTATGTTTTTCAAGAGACACGGAAATTCTTAAGAGTCTACCAAACCAACCGGCTTTTATGCAAGTTGGAATTAAAGGAAAACCGAATCTACCTGAAAATACAATCGTTTTTCCACCTAGTGGTGTAATACCGTTTCATGGTTTCACAATGTATGGTAAGCAAAAGGAAATTTATAACAAAATAGCTTAGCTACTTAGAGAATCTAGAGAGATGATACGCATCGTGGTAGAAGCCGCGTATTTATATTGATATTTATATTTTGTAAGAAAAAGACACAGTTATTTGAGGCAGAATTTGTGTATTTTTTCTTACAAAATATGACGTAAATATTGATACAAAAAATTATATTAACTATTATTAATACATATTTTTAAATTGGTTTATTTATTCAAACATATTTTTAGCTTCTCCATTCTGCTATTTATTCAATAACTCCACAGAGCTTTATTTCGTCTTTAGAGCGTTTTATTTGCGATATTGGCATAAACTACATAGAGTCTGCGCGAGTACCCAAGGAATTGTGGCTCTATGTTTGCAATTCGAAAAGCTCTTGCAGTGTTACGAGCCGAATTTGTGGAATCACTTTAAAAAATGCAAAATACATCCGTACGTATACATTTTTATTATATATATGTATTTATAATAATGCCTTAAGAGCAGTGATGCAATAAATCACGATTTTTTTTGAAAAAATCAATAAACCTGATTTTTTCGATTAAATCGTGATTTTTTTGATTTTTATCAATTTATACTGATGTTTTCTTAAATATGGCAATAATGAACTTTAAAATCACTTATTTTCTTATACTTGTTGCCTTAATTTACCAGTTAGAAAATCTCCTCGGCCACATACAAAATAATTTGTATTGACATGAAAATTTTCGGCAACGTGCAGCGTAATTTATGAATATTTTTTACGCTGGACTGATGACGATTAGTTATGTTTTTATGCACTTACATAATTATCTAAACACTTCCTTTTAAATAAACTATATTCCTTTTTTTAAATTTCCTGATGAGTTATTTGCTTCGGCGACTTATTTTTACAACAATTTATAATTTGATTTAAATCACGAATAAAATTGAAAAATCAGTAGATTTAAATAATCATGTCACAAAGTTATTTTTCTGCATGAAAATAACTTTCCCACACTCATATGGATACTACCTTTCCATTGGATGAAAAAAAACTCAATTTTTAGCGAGGTTGCATCCCTTTAAATAAACATTTTTCTTAAATAGAGCCAAAATAAGGGTATTATGGATAGTTTGGTTTCTAGGATAGGTATAACGTCCTGGGGCGAACAGTGACTATCCCCCCCCCCCCCCACTCCGCGCTCTTTCTGCGCCCAATAAGCACAACTTACGATAAAGAGACATAATGGTTTATTCTATAGCCCACCCCCTAGAGGCGCCAGTAATTATGGAAAGAACTTTTTCACTAAATTTTGATTTTGAACCTATATCGTATAGAGCAATTATTCTTTAAATTATTTACTGAGAAAATAATTATATAAAATACGGTCTCTAATAAAAACACGCGGAAGAGAGTACCGACGTCACAACAAAACCGGCAAATGGGCAACCCAGGACAGCCTTCATTCGACACGCTCCGACTCATCTCGTACCTGACTAATCTCTCGTCACTGATGTTCTATTTCTAATCTGTTCTTTTCTATTTAAGTTATCGAAACAAAGATAACAATATAATGGGTGGCACAACTCGCAAATAAAATAATTGCTAGGTTACCTAATAGAATGACGGACCTACAAACCTTCTCGCCTCATGTTGTTAAACTTGCAGCTTTTCCGTCGTATTTTAATTGTTTCTGAAAAAGGTTTGTTATACTCTAGGAAGATCTCTTATTATTGAGATATATTTTTAATAGTTCTACATATTGTATGAGTTAGTGCTGAATATGTTAAATTTGAACGTACATAGTGAAAAAGCTCATTGGGTGCATTCTTTGATTTTTTCTTTATAAATTAACGTCTATAATTTATTTTAAAAAGCAGTAATTTCGAGTCTATCATTTTTAATTTTTCCCACCAAAATTCCAAAAATTAAACGGACCCTTTTTTTTAGATTAAGGGTTGTTATAAAATGGATCATGCGGGCATTCAGTGGCCACCTCCCCCCAGAACAACTCCTCACTCTATGGGACATAATTTTAGCCTATGACTCTTTGGAGATCATTCCACTTCTGGCAGTAGTCATAGTTAGTTTCCGAAAAGACAATCTCTTGAAAGTGAATACATTGGCAAACATTGAAGCTGTGCTTGCTGACTTGAGTTCGATCGCTGTTGTACCGTTGCTACAAATGGCGCTAATGAAAGAAAATTGAGGCTGATGAAAAAGTTTCCAGCTTATGCTGTTTTTAAAATGATTGTACTTGTATTTGTTGAAATTAAAAATATACCTAAAATTTAAACATTTACAAAATGTTGCTTGTGTTTCAATATTGTAGAAAAGGTCTACCAATTAATAATAATTTAAATAAATAATCTATGAATAGAAATAAAAACATTTAAAATAAATGCGTTATATCTATTTAACCGGTTACTACCGACGACACGATCATCATCATAAATATAATATTTATACACAGAAAAACATTTGTATGCTGCATGTCTCTGATTTTTTTCTTTCTACGAATAGTTCGATATAATCACTCTAAATAACTTAGAATATATCATACATTTGAATATACGAACAAATCTAGTTCAATAACATAATCAATATATTTTCTAATCGTATTTACTACGAAGCTACGGTTATTAGCAATCCTGATCGGTTACTGATTGGCCAGAATCCTGCATACTTTGACTTTAATTTATTTTTAAAAATATAATTACTTCACCGATTGGCTTCTACGAAGCTACGATGTTGCTACGATTTTCTAATCGGGTAAAATTGTTGGCTAATACACAAAATAAAACAAAATAAACGAGAAAATTATTATTCCGACCTTTTATTTCTACGAAGCTACGACGACAATCCTAAGGCCTGGCAGTGCCGATCAATCTTTAATGATAAATATACACTTTCATAAATTTAAACTACTTAATTTTAGTAAACAGCTACGGGTGCTACGAAATCGTAGTTAGTATCAGTCAATACTACGGACCAAATATATGTAACCAAAAAATCAATATAACAGTCAATAATTCCAATATTTTCCTAAACATTGATTATCCAAATCAACAATCTACTACGGCGATGCTACGACAAGCGCTACGACTTTACGCTACGACCAATAACGTTCGTTGCAGATGCTCCGCAAACAATCGTCACTTGATGTTAGCGCCAACTATCGGCGGTCGTGTCAAGTGAAAGGTAATTCGAAAAGGCGCTTGACCTTGAAGGCGCTTGAAGGTGAACGGCACGTTGTCGGGTGGCCTCGTCGGAAATCATCGTGCATTACGAAAGCTAACGGTTGTGGGAAATAATCGCAGCAAGCGCTTGTTGTATTCTCGGAATGCTGATTCTATATTTATTTCCAAGCTAGCTCAAAACGCTTGGTTTTGGTTCACGTTCGAAACTCGCATAGCAACACGATATCGGTCATTATTGGACGTAAGTCTGAGTTTGACGCGATGCGGCAATACTGCGAGGGAGATAGACATATATAGGTGTGGCACGTGCTTTATACAAATGGAACAAATGGAATTTATTTTTCGAGATTTTTTGTCCTACTCGGGAATAAATAAAAACGAGAATAAACAACAAATTTAAGAAAAATATTGGTCACGTTAAAAATTTATAAAAAAATACATCAGAAAGAAAGAGATAGAAGTATCGATTTGATGCTCGGTCGGTATTTGTAAATTGTTCAAGGGGCCAGGACACAAATCACATAAAAAACGGGTACCTAATAGTACCTATACCCAGTTTTATTGGCTTAAGCAATAAACTTTCTTTTAAATAGTTAAAAAAAAAATGATTTTTTCCGAAATATAATAAAACTTAAATTGTATACTATAATAGGTATGTACCTACCTATATATAAATTGATTTTTTTTTTATTTAAATTTATCTTTCTGACAATCCCCTGTAAAATATTTTATTAGGTAAATAAATAAACTTGGATATTTTGTAAAAACAAGTATCAAATTTTTATTCTGCCCCAATTTTTAAACTTGAGCAAGAAAGGCAAATTTTAAGATATTTCAAAATTTTTAATTTTCTAAAAATATTTATAAGAAAATAGAGACAAACAGCCCGCATACCTTTGTCTGACATTTTTAAGGATTTTTGTACATTAATAAATTTTTGTTGTTGATACATATATTTTTTTAAACATGTAAAAAAAATATATACATTTTAACAAAATTAAAAAACATTTAAGTTATAATAATTTTAAATAAATAAAAAAAAATTAAATATATAAAAAACAAGAAACATTTTGCAAACTTTACATTAGCCTTGTGAGGTTATATCAGACAGTGTTGCCACATTTGCCTTCTATAAATTAAGTAGATTTCAGATACCTATGCGTTTCGAATTGTTCCGATGATCTTCAGGAAAAAATATTTTAATGCGCTATTTCATGGATCGGATATCTTGATTCTTGTAAGTAACAAAATACATTTCGTCGATCGTACCTCTCGATTTATGACAATAATTTTCATTTTATCTTTCATTCATTTTAAATAGTAGAATCAGAATCACACGTTTCGTCGATATTGTTCATATCATCAGGAACTTTTTTTTATTGTTGGTATTTGCTGCTTTTTATTCAGAATATGTTCAAAACTAGTATCAAGTTGTATATTATAGCGATATTTATACAAATCAAAACTATATTCAACGTCAACACCCTTTTCTTTAAAAAAACTTTTAAACATTTAAAAAAAAATAACCTATAAAAGTTTTGACTGGTGTTCCTTAACCTCAATTTTTAAGGTCGTAGTATTCCAGTGCCATCTCTCGGACCATGTACGTACAAGTTTTCGAAACGTTGTGCAGATGATGCACCATCTCTACGACACAATCAACGACACACGTAGCATGTTCTATCTCGATTAAAAGAGAAGGGAAACGTGTTTTTAGCAAGAAAAGGCGACTTGTCTTGCCTGACTGCGTGGAAATATCGAAATATCCCGCCATTATCGAGTTTTCGACGGCCATTGTTGTGTGATTCTCTCAAGCTTCTGATGAAAATTTAACAATCCGTACCTGTCTGATCAAATTTATGCGTTAGAAA
The DNA here is from genome assembly GCA_935413205.1 of Polydrusus cervinus. NCBI lineage: Eukaryota > Metazoa > Arthropoda > Insecta > Coleoptera > Curculionidae > Polydrusus > Polydrusus cervinus. The sequence continues at coordinate 3,830,690 of OW284514.1, forward strand.
GAGTGCGTAAATGAAAATAGTTATAATTTTAAAGTTCCTTATTATTATTTTGTGAATAACTTACCAGTTTTCGGTGGAAATCGACCTTTTCGTAGTTAATCGGCTTGCTTGATTGGAAGAAGAGTGACATTTTTACTTGGTTCAACTGTTTTCAAATGTAAACAGTGGACTCGGGATTTTTGAAGTTTTCTTGCCGCTAACCTCAAAATATGGATCAAGCTAGTGCCCAAACAGGTATTTTATTTATTTTTTAAGTTATTGTGGGGTCATTTTATAATATTTTTACACCGTTTTGTAGAAAAAATAACCAACTATGAAACTACCAGGACGAGACGTTCCAGAGTAGATGGAAAAATTCACAGTGACGATTCAAACAATGGTAATCACCAATGTCTTTAAAAATATCTATTTCTTGAAATGTAAATGGCAATTTTATTTTAGATGAAGAGTATGCCACTTCTGGTTTTTATGTTAGGGAAAAAACCACGGAAAGAAGGCCAGGTAAGAACTATTTTGTACAAACTTATGAACCAAATATTTTTACATTGTTCCTCACATTGAAATTTTGTAATTTTTAGAGCCTACAAAAAGTACAAGCTTGAAAATTGATCAGGAATGCAAAGGTAAGTTGCATGTGATTTTATTATGTTTCAGCAATTTTAGATGAATATAGAATATAGATAGAATAAGAATTTAGTAATATTTTTTATTAAGGAGGTTCCGAGCTGTCAATTTTAGGTATTCTTGTTAGAAAACTTATATTTTAGAATTAAAACTTTGTATATCATCTTGGTAGTTTTCAAATGATTGAAATACATACTTAATTTTAAAGTGTTTACTTTTTTTGTATTACCTAATTGAATGCTCCGTACAAACATTGATAACATATTATATGTAGGTCTGCTTCTACTCAGTTTTATATGAAACTCTAAAAATTTCTGTTTTAATTAGATATATCTATACTTCACAGTAAAGTGCCTAGGATTTTCTTGGTAAATTGTATATACCTCTTAAGTAGTCTACTTGTAATTTTGCCCATAGAAAATGGAATTTCTTCAGAAGCTAACTCTCCTCAGAATGGAGATGACTGCAAAGATAGCGAAAGTAGCAGAGATTCCAAGAAAGATGACAGCACCAATAAAACTAGTGATATAGATCAAGAAAGTGAAAAAGAAGATGCCACTAAAGAAAATATTGAGTCAGAGAATGATGATACAATGGATTCAACAAAGGAGCAGGATGGAAAGCAACCAGAAAGTGAAGAAGAAAATAGTAAAGATAATATTGACAACGGTAAAGATTCTGAAAAAATTGATGATTCCAGTGGTTCAAAAGGTTCTGAAGAAGAGGAAAAGGTAGAGGAAAAGGATGATAATAAAAAGGAAACTGAAACTACAGACGAGAAAGCCAAAGAAGACAAACTGGAGAAGGTAGAAGAAGAAAAGAAAGATTTAGAAAAGCAAATAGAAAGTAAGGAGGAGGAAAGTATTGATTCTAAGGATAATAAAGAGGAAAGTGAAGAAAAAAATGATGAAGCCAAGAAGGTGAATGATGAAAAAAAAGTAGAAGAGGATAAAATTGAAGAAAAGGCAGATTCATCTAAGGAACTTATTGATGAAAAATCTAACAAGGACAATAAGGATGATAACAAAGATAACCAAAGCGAAACGGAAAAAGATAAATCTGCAGGATCAATACTAAAGGAACAATTGGAAAAGCAGGCTAACGGTTAGTAAAAAATTTCAAAATATTAAAAAATAATTCTTACTTAATAGTATTTTTTATTCAGGAAATAGTGAAGAGAATATGGATACTGAAATGGACATGGATGAAGATTTTGACCCATCCCTGTTGTGTCCAGATATATCTATGGATGTTGATGAAGCACCTGTAATAACCAATACAGGTAATAAATATAATTTTTTTTTTCTATTTAAAGGTAGGGTAGTGAACTGTAGCTATTAATTAGCACAAACCTAAGTTCTTGTTGTGTCTCAAGAAGGATTTTTTTTTACAGAAAATGTTCAAGAAGATGGTAGCACTAGTCCTCTACCATACGAGGCTACTTTTTCTACATTAGTTGATGAAATAACAGGAGCTGAAGGTAACTAGATTACATTTTAAATGATGGGTTTTTAAATACTTTTTTTTTCAGTTCAAGTAGATCTAACTCCGGAAGAAATGGAACTTAGGTCAAAAATGTATGGACCAAGTAAGTATTTTTTAATTTTTAGTATTGTGAAAAGATACACCTATTTACTATCAAATTTCTTTAGTATCTATTGAAAAATCATATGAATTTTTCTTAGATAATCCTGTTCAAGCAACAAAAGTTCACTGTACCGCTTGTAATATACATTTGGGCAGTGCGCTGACTGGAGCAAATAACCGTTTTGTGCACCCTCTCTTAAAAGTCCTGATTTGCAAGAACTGCTACCACTTTTATACCAGTGGGGAGTTTGAAAAGGATGAAGACGGTAGTGAACTTTATTGTAGGTAAGAGAGAGATAATGGAAATGTAGTTTTTACACTTTAACCTATACAATGTATTATTTAAGTATATAGACAACTTTAGGAGGTGATTATTTGTATGATTTTAAGACAAAAAGTTCATATGAACATTTTTCCTAAAGGCTAAGGGTTTTCAGATACCTTCAGGGTGATAAAATTAATTTAAGTTTTTTTTTTGCTTTTTTAAATTTTTCTTCTGTAATTCTCACACAACAATCAAAATTAAATTTAAATGAAAATTAAAAAACAATAATTTTAACAACTTATACCAGCAGAATTTTCACTCCTGGAAAACTTTTTTATTATTATTGATTTCCCAGAAAATATTATTCTTGATAAAAGTTTCTGCACCCCTTTAAGCTAAAAAACTGAAGAAATAATTCTGCCTGTTACTGTATGTTTACCTGAGGATTAAATGACTGAGTTGAGTTTAGTCCCTGAGTTTAAAATATACTATTTTTAGGTGGTGTGGACAAGGAGGCCAAGTGTTATGCTGTTCATCTTGTGAATTTGTTTTTTGTAAGGTAAATATTGCTTATATTTTTACAGTGGCCTAATAATGTTTGTCGCACTTATATTAATTCCGTTTTTAAAATAGATGTAAGAGAAAAATACAAAAGTCACAAAAAAGAACAATCAAATCTCAGGTACATAACTTATCACACACTATAAAGTTTAATCACAGCTGACAAATAAAACCTCGGTATGCGCCAAAAAATCCAATTGTTCAGGATGTCAATTAGCAAGTTTGGTAACACGGGGAACAAAAGAATTTAACGCAAAGTTGGTACGACAAAGGGGTTAATGAAAAGTTCTGTAGAATCTCGTATTTCTTGCAGGAACAGCTAACCCAATTGAGCTCAAGAGAGTAGGACAATCAACATGCGTATTAATGATCTTGTATAGAAAATATCGAAAGCAGTCTCAATGAACCGAGAAAAAAAATTGTTTTTTGTTTTTATTTTTTTATGCAAAAAGGGTGCATCATACGAAAGTTAGTCTATGGACCAAATTTGCTCCAAAATAAATGAGGATTATAAATATAAGTTTGGTTTTTAGAAAAATCAGTGGCGTACCATTTTTTTCCTTAAAAATATTCAGTTCAAACCCCGTACGGACGTCACTGGTAAAAATTTAAAAAATTCTTTTAAGTCAAAAAATGCTTCCTAATGATTAAGAGGTGTGTACAAAATTTCATAAAAATATTTAAGAGTGATATAATAATAATTATGATAAAAAGTTATATTTTTAAAAAAATTTAACACCCTGTAGCTCAAAAATGAAGAGCTTTAGGACATATGTTAATATTAACTTTTCTTCTTAAAATCACCCAAGGATTCACAACTTTAAGTATCGACACTTAATTAAAAAACACCCTGTATAGTTCTTTGCGAATGATACAACAATTATTTATTTACCTGAAATGTATTTAAATAATAATGCCATGCAAATTCTATTTCATTTGAGGCTTCAATCAAATAAACTTACGTTAAATTTTACAAAAGGTTTTTTATCTTTATAACTAAAAATAAATTCTAGCATTTAGGTTCCAATTAAAATTTAATACTGAGAATATTTATAGCTTCTGTATGGGGATCAAACTTAAAACTATTACCATGACTAGTTCAAAGTAATTTTGAAAAAAACGCTGTTATATGCCGGAGTAATAAAATAATATAACAACCTTCCAAAAATTATAAGAATTTAAAAATTGGCAACATTAAAAAAAAAATAATTTAGGTACTCAACTTTCAATTTTTTTTTCTTTCCCTATTCATATATTTGATAGTTTTGGCATTTAAATTGTTAAGTCTGTGCTATAATAGGAGTTTATCATCAATAAAACTATTGCTAGGTCATACCATGAATTTTTTGCAGCTCATGCACAATTTTCAAAATTTTAAAAACGCAAAACTGGCACGATTACTCGATAACGTCGATCCGATAAAAATTACAGTGATCATCGTTACCAATCTTTTACATGTTAATATTTTGAAGTAATGCTGTCATCCTTATGGCAAAAAACAATTTTTTCCAAGTCTGTCAACGTGACAACGTCGCCTCTGTTATATTTGCGATATGATGGTTGCCTACCCGTTCTAGTAGCTTTCGTTTATTAACCAATTTTGATATGGTAATTATTGGTCTAAGATTTGAAATAAAGGCATTTTAAAGTTACAAAAAAACACATTCTTCTAATATTGTTTCGTGCCATTTTTATCCATATACATATGTGTTTTCTTTCAGAGGTGTATTAGAAACAATTTTGGCCCGAGAAAATTTAAAGAAATTAGAGATAGTGATGACTGGAACTGCTTTAGATGTGACCGTAATCAGTTGTCTAATTTAAGGGCTTCTTGTGCCGAATTTATGGAATACTACAGGACTGAATTGGCGTAAGTATAAGCGCAGTTTCAAGATATAATTCATATCCAAAAAACAGTTATGAAGTTAGGAATTATGTTTTTTTATGGAATAAATAATGTATTAAACAACAACCCTAATTCATAGATTTACACAACCATACAGACACTACCTACTAATAAAGCATGTAGCAAAGGGAGCGGTCATTTACGACCGGTAAATTTAATTTGCTTTTACGTGGGACGGTCCACCTAACATTCCTCTGTGGCCTAGATAATTTTCTTTTTTATGAAATATTTAGCGACAAGAATTGAGCTTTCCTCTGTGCCAAATGTTGGTTTTCTCATGGAGATAAACGTTCACAACAGGCCATGCCAGGTGTAAATAGAATAATATTAATAAATTATATTAAAAATAAAAGAACGGTTTGGTAAGAGATTTATTATGATACTGAAAACGGTGTAATAAATTTTATATGAAACAAAATTATGAAAATATTCCTAGGTTTTTTTTTTGGTTAGAGGATTAGGAAATCTCTATGTAGACACCCGTTTATAGATCTCCACACGGGTAGTGTGATTCCTAAGTTGATACTTCTTTTTTAGCTTTGTATTGAAGGAATTTTTTCAATAAACTGAAAAATAAGGTACTTACATTCATTTATTACACTATGGGTCAAATACGGTTCTGCCTAACTTGCCCGTTGAATAACACTAAGGGTGTAGGATGAGCCCGCAAGGGAAAGCGTTCTGCGTATAATCTCGAAGCAGCAGCCGCACTTTGACGACACTTACCGCAAATTAGCACTATATCTACTAGTTCATTGCTTTCAAATTTTACCATTTTCACACCAATTAACTTGCTTCAGAAAAACACACCGCAGCGTATTGCCAAATAACTGACTACCGATCCGTAAATTGCATGACTAACAAGATAAAAACAACATAAAGTATTATAGCAGGCTACGTTTTGATGACCAGGCCCGCACTTAGATTTGTTACTTCTGTATCTTGCCTATTTTAAAACTTTTTGAAAATGTTGTTTATTTATTTCTATACACAGCTAAAAAAGAAATATCATTTTAGGAATCACCTGTACACACACCACACCACTTTTTTTTAACTCTCTTGCAAGGGTTCAAGGCAAAATAAACATTTCGGAAAATTTATATCTATTTCATGAGAAAGTACTCAAGAAAACCTAATTTTTTGCATAATTTTTCTGTGTTCTTCAAATAATGACTTTGAATAATATAAATTCCTAAAAATTTCATTTACTAAAAAAATCAATTTTTAGTCGTGCTCAAGCTCTAAGCAGTACTAAACCGGAACTCATGACCACCGACTACACCACGTGTTGTAAAGGCGGTGACAAGAAGGATGAAAATAAAACTCCTGTGCAACCGAAAAACATACGAAGGAAAAGAAAGGACGAGGAAGATCCTGATTACCATCCTATCGTCGATCCTGAAGGTGAACCGCCGAAAAAGGTAGGTAGAGAATGTTTTCGAAACGTTTCGATGTTGTATTTCAAGCAAAATTTAGCCCCGTTTACAATATGAGCGGTTAGGAAATGGAAAAATGGAATTATTGAAAATGTCTATACGCTTATTTCAGAAATTTGGTGCTTCCACTCCTTCCGGCCCAGGTTACACTGTTATACCTCCATCTATACGCCCGCTCCTGCCTAAACCAGCCGCAGGCCAAGTAGTTCGGCCAATAGTTTCACAACAAGGACAAAAAGCACAGGTAAGCAGTGGTCAAAAGAATTTAGTTAGGTTATGTCTTAGGTTGTTTCCCTATCACGATAAACCTACAAGCTGATAAGCTAACTGAAATATGAACATTTCTACGCATGTTATCACATATGAGGACGTTGCTTAGTAACCATTTGACGTGAGTGGCAGTTCTAACCTCACATTGCCTGTCATAGTAAAAAGCGGGCAAATTTAAAGCCTGGTTCAAAGCAAGACTTTCTCTTGTATTGGTTAATAATAATATTATTAATCGCGTCACTTTTACTAAAATAGTATAATTATTACATAACAAGTGATGAAAGTGATACTTTTAAAACGAGGAGACATTTAGCACGAGGCGTCAGCCGAGTGCGGAAATTCTCCGAGTTTTAGAATAATCACTTTCACACGAGTACACTATTTTTCCTACGACCACAAAGAATTATTAAAAAAACCTTTAATTTGTGAAAAAAATATTTCAACACTAGTGTTGAAATTAGCATACTTAGAATTATGTTCCACTTACTATCTGGTTTCATAGTTTGTCAATAGGCTTTTCCTTTATTTGTAGTTTAACTTTTTCATTTTTTCATCATTTTATATATCATAGGAAGAACTAATCCTGGATTGACTTCTAGATTAGCTGGAATGAAAATTTTTAAATTTAATCAAGGAAAGATGCATTAAACATAAATTTTAAAAATCCACCCAACAAGGAAGATTTCACTTCAAAATAATTATATAAATTATTTAAAGTTTTTATAAAGAAAAAGTCAAATACACCTGATGGGATTTGAACCTGAGACCTTGCGATCTATACTGCCGTGCTTCACTTAAAGGTGGTATCTCCAAGTTTGTTAAAACGGAGAAAATCGACTTTAAAGTTAAACGTATTTCCCAACCGTTTAGAATAGTATATTTATCAATGTTTCGCAATAAATTATAACTAATATTGATTGTTTACATTTTTTAAATAGTTTAGTGGTTTTCTAAAGCGTTTAAAAGAAGTTATGGTAGATACCACTTTTAAGGTAGGTAATTTATTAAAAATTTTACTTGTCTTATAGTGGTATGGAAGGATACCACTTTTAAGATAAGTAATTAATTATTTCTTTTAACTCCTGTTTGAAGGGTGGTAAAAAAAGATTGAAAAAGCACACTGTTGTATTATTATTAATATGAAACGTGATACATTTATTTAAAAAAAAATTAAGTACAACAAAAGAATATAAAAACGATAGATTCTTAAACATAACTGACCTGACCTAAAATCGAATAATAACCATTTTCAAGCGTCTATGTTGTCTATTAAATCACAAGCCGCGTTGTTAGTTGGAAGGTTTTTCCAAAATTCTATATGATGGACAGGAATGATTGATGATAAGCTTTTAATTATGTTAGTTTTTCTTTCTTCAGTAATTCCCCTTATAGGTTTTTTTCCAACTTTAGAAGTAATTCCGTTTTTTGCATACTCCGCTTTAAGGAAATCTAATTTAGTCTCTTCGGAATCCAAAAAGCTAGTTTTGTAGGTTAAAAATTTGTCGCCTCTCTTTGCATGAACCTGAACTATATCTTTTAAATAGATGCGAGGTTTTTGCTTTTTTAGTTTATAAGCTGAAGAGCAATCTGGCCATTCATAAAAGTTGGTAGGGGTAATAACACTTACTTTTTTGGAGTTCGCTTTAAGCACAACACGACGAAAGTCTTCAAAATCGTATATTTTAGGATTTTTGCGCATGCACAGTTCAATCTGGTGGTGGAAGTTGTCCGCAGACATAAACGTATGCCCCGGTTCAAAATATTTAAGGACAATCTGCTGAGTAGCTATTTCAGGCGAATTGATTATATATAATAAAAATGAAAAAAGAGCCCAGTTCTTGTTTTGCGATGCGCAATTATCAACCCATAGCACTATATTCGCAGAATCTCGCATTTCCAATAAAAAATTACAAAACACGCTTATCATATCTTCTTTTTGCCTCCCTGCTATGGCTTCGTGCCAAAGAACAGCAATTGGAACTAACTGTTTCTGTTTTCTTCCCAATGGCACAAAACTTTGATTAAACACTATGATCCTTGGACAAAAAATAACCTTTTTGAACATATCAAGTCTCGGTAGCATAATGACTTTTTGCAAGTCTCCGGAAAAATATACCGAATTTGTATCTGGAACTTCAGTATCGCTTCTGTAAGCTGCTCGAGCCTCATTGGCTTTATTTATGTGCACTTTCCAAGAAGCACATTGGGCACAATCAGGGCAGAGATTTTCTTTGTCGTGTTTGGTATCATGCAAGCCAAAACTTTCACATGCTTCACACTCCTCGTGACCGAGTTTAGTAAAGGAAATGTTCAATTCTTTAGTGACCACACTTCGATAAACCTCATATGAGCATTTAATATTATGTTTCTCTTTAAAATCAGAATACATAAATTGAATGGTTATGTCACTCGGAAGATATTTTTTGTTGGGTGCGTGCTCCCTTCGGTAGTGGGAGACTGCTGGATGGAAGCTTTCTACATGTGCTTTTATTAAGTTCCTGTCTATTTTAGCAATTTTTGCATGCTTTCCTTGTCTGCTACTATCATGGCAAATATTATTAATATTTTGTGTAGATGAAAAACAATCTTGAATTATGCGATCATTGTTCTTGCTGTATCCTAAGGTAGCCAAGAATTTATTTTTGCATACTTGTATCCTGTCTCCTGTATTAGCTTTAAAAAAATACTGAAGAGATTTTGTTCTTCTAGAATTATTAGAACCTCGATGGCGTTTAACCTCTTGGCATACTACCGAACTTAAAATGAAATTTCTTTTTTCTTTATACGTCATTTGCCAATATTGTGTGTTAATGATTTTTCTTTGGTCAGTTGCTAATAACAAGGAACAATACTTTTGTTTGCAAGTATTATTTTCACAAGCTGGTTTCACTGCGTATTTCTCAAGATTTTTTATTTTATTTTCGGACAATTTTATTTTCTTTCTTGTTGCGAGTGTTTCTTTAAAAAATTTACGTTTTCTTACTTCACCTTTTTTTGTATATTCAATATTGTTTGTGTTATCCTGCAGGTGGTTAATTTTGTTACTTAATAGAGACAGCGGCATGTCACTCTCTGATAAAGAGTCCTCATTTTCAATAGCAAATTCGCGATCTCCAATAGATTCATCTGAATTAAAATTATTTGGGGGCTCTTTATTTGCTACCGGATTATTAATAGAAATCTTTGATAAGTCTGAATCTGACTTGCCCAATGATAGGAATTGCGTTGAAGGTTTGTTAACTATTATCATACCAGAAACCGACGGTTCAGCGTCAAAAATTACTGGTTGTAAATTGGCGTAAATGGGTTCTGGCTCTTTCGGTATTTTTTTTCCTAAGTCGTAATTGCCTAAAGACAAAAATTCTTGCACTAACGACGACGGTTCATTATCTATTATAATAGAAACCGGCGATTGCTTAGGGTAAAAAATCACTGGTTGTAAATCAGCATAAGCGGGTTCTGGTTCTTCTTGTAAATTTTTTTCTGTAAAAGCCATTTGCTGCACTGGATGTAAATCAGCATTAACGGGTTTGGCTTCTTCTTGAACAATTTTGTCTGTAAGAGCCAATTGCACAATTCTCTTACATCTGCTACTCCCAGACATTATGCCTGCAACAATAAATAGGTTTGTAATAAAGCTATTATACCCGGCATGATGTATAATAATATGTTCAATAATAATACTGTCTCAATTAAAGCGCATTATTTTAATAAAGCATCATAATCCACCCACCCGATCCGCCCATGGCCGCACTAACAGAAACAGTGCGGATTTTGTAAACCTAACCCAAAAAATAGGCTTGTGATTTTACTTTACAAATATACAATTAATACTTGGTTATTACTTACCAGTATTTTCCAGCGACTGTAAAATCCTTTTCAAAAGTACACCTATCAGTATTAACACTTCTTAACAACAATACAAAACAATAAACTATGATAATAATAGATTAAAACATTTGACAGCGGACAGGACAATGTTTCAAAGCCAACTGACTAATTACATAACGCGTACTACTACGCGCCAATTTCTAGAATGACTTAAACGTGGTATCTCCATATGTTTTGTTAGGATGTCACTTTATAGGTAAGTAATGGTCGATACCACTTTTAAGGGTCTTGTTTTGTCTAACTTGTGAAGATACCACTTTCTTTGTAGTCGTATAGTTTTGTATATTTGATGATATACCACTTTAAAGTTATGGTAAAAGATGTAAAATTATCCGTTTTACCGATTTATACTCATATCTCCATTTTGACAAAAAGTGGAGATACCACCTTTAAGTCAAGCACGGCAGTATAGGCTAGAGCTTCTAGTCTCTACGCCATGGCTACCGATAAACATTTGTTGTTTAATACATGACATTTTCTTCAGCGCGATTTGTTTTTTCTGGTAATAGATTTTCCAGTATATTATTAACATTTTTTATAATTTCAGATGGCATATTTTCACACTCTAATTCTGAATCACTCGACAAATACATGATAAATAAGTTAAACACTTTACAATTACTGCTTTCTAAAATTTATTCTTTTTATTAAATAGGGTGGTCTGTCAAATTGGCACCATATGTTTAAATTAAATAGTGTTTTATTTTTCTTCTTCTTTCTTCAATGTTCATTTTCATGTTCATTTCAACACTAGTGTTAAAAAAAATTCGGCGCTTTCGAGCCAAGTTAACCGTGCTTTTTTTCTCATTTTCATAGGTGGCCGTAGGAAAAAGTTTTTTTTAATGCATAAAGATTTTATGATTTTTTTGTAGAATCAAGGACAAGTGTTCAAAGTGGGTAACACAACTTTTAGGGCCAAAGCGCCAACTAACGGACCGGGTTACACGGTACAGAGACCTACAGTTGGTCAAAGTAAGTCTATGACTTATTTTTGTGTATAATTTCGAATGTTATTTCTGCTTTTGAATTTTTTTTTGCTCGATATTTGTTTTTTCCATATTTTCATTTGTTTTTATTTCTTTTAGGACAAAAATCTAACTCCCCGGGCTATATTACAATACCACCATCAGCAGGTATATTAAATTTTATGAATTTAAGACATACTATTTAATATCACCAAGAAAATTATATATTTTACCTCAAAATTGTTAAATATATCAACATTGAATACTTAAATAAGCACCCAAATATTGTAGTTTAAGGCACAATCTAAAAAATTATCTTATTTTTTTTGCTGGAATTATTATAGATTTACAATTTTACTGTTTAAAGCATTTTACTAATTTATTTTCTTTTTTGTTTTCATTTTTAGCGCCAAAAAACAACTCTCCTGGTTATATCACCATTCCACCAACAGCAGGTTAGTTTCTTTAAAATGACTCCAAATGTCCAACCATCCAACATAAAAAGCTGAAAATTTGGCATGATTATTATAACTTTCAAAACACACATGATAGTTAGACTCGCAATTGACATCCTTTTTTTAATTTTTAGCCCCAAAAACAACATCACCGGGTTATATAAAAATTATGCCTCAACAACGAATGCAAACTCCTCGTCCAACGGGTTCATATACTGTCGTATCGGGTACGTAAAAACCAGAGAAAAGTAATTTTTAAGATCGAACGACGATCATTGGTCGAAGTATTTGGCCAACAAACCTAGGATTAAGCGGATCCAACCCACATATACATACACTATATTGTTAATACCATAATTCAATGATGACACCACCGTAAGCAGATGATCAGGGGCCGTTGAGTTTGGGCAGATCGGAAATTTGCTTCTTGATCTAAACATTTGACAGGGCCGACTTTCAAAATATTTTTACAAGCTTTTATTTAAATTCACCCGTTTAGTTCGGGTGTGTACAGTTTATGGCCAAATAAAACTAAATAACCAATATTTTACATACCTGAAATACCTTATTCCTGGGATTAAACCGCGATTGGTGCAAAAAAGGATCATGCACTTTTTTCTACCCATCTTGAGACATAAGTCGCTAACAATAACAAAATGTCTGGTTAAGTTTTATACCTAAATTCGCACCCAAAACTTAAAAATAATATCCACAATCACACATGGAACATCCGAACGAATACAACGTAATAAAGGATGGAAACAACTATAACTTACAAACTAAAAAAAAAATGTCTAAAGTAAAGTTTTATAAATATTAACACCCAAAACTTGGAAATTATAACAACACACGAAACAAAAGATGGCGACTAATAAGAATATAACGGCGAGCCGGTTCTGTTCAAGAGACCTTGGGTTCTGTTTACGTTCTGTTAGAAATCGTGTGGGTTGCCTAATTTTTTCCCTACTGCGCAAGCGCCACGGCCCCCAACTCAGGTGTTATTTTGAATCGCACGATGCCGATGGGGGTATTCTTGCTTCATGCGGCTGCTTGTATTGACAATATAGTGTATGTATGTATATATGTGATCCAACCGCGCTTAAATTTGCCGTGGTAAATTGCGGATCTTGGCTCGAATTACAAAAAACTAAGTAAATTATTGAGTTTTTTTTCACCAATGGAAAGATAGTATCTACAGTGTGTTCACAGATAGAGTTTGAAAGAGGAAACACTTTTTTATTAGTTGGTATAGAAGAAAAAATAATTCTTTATAAAAACGTCTGCTTGTGCTGAAACTACAATTTCGATTATCAGATTTGCGATTACTATACAGGGTTCGTTAGAAACAACATTTTTAGTTTTTTAGATTTCGTTTAAAATAAATTTACGTAAAAACAAACAGCTATTGTTGCAATCTTACTTGGAATATGATTTTATACCTGGCCGAATAACGATTTTGTTGTAAGAAAACTATTTTTTCTGTCGAACCCTGTATAGTTATCGGAAATCTGATATTCAAAGTTGTAGTTTCAGAACAAGCAGACGTTTTCATAAAAAATGACTTTTTCTTTTATCCCTACTAATAAAAAAGTTTTTCCTCTTCCAAACTCTATCCGTGGACACACTACAGATATAATTTGGATGCGCTTAATTAGAAAAAGTTGGGCCCTCGAAATAGTTTGCGTGGCGGATAAAATAATGTATTTACTTTGTTTTTTTTTTCATGTAAAAGGTACAAATAATGGAAAACCAACTTTCACAACGGTTCGACCGAAACAGGCAGCGCCCATGCCCGCCATGAAACACGAGTGGTTCGAAAAAACCGTTAGAGCAGCCGCCAGAGTCAATTCGAATCTGTCGTACACTTTAACGCAGTTAAATAGGTAAGATGTTATAACAAGATGAAATATTGATAAAACCTAAAAAAAAAATATTTCATTAAAAAAAGTGGAAAAACGTGGATGTTAAAAAAAAAACATGATTTAAAAATATCTTTGGAGCTTTTTTTAACTAATACAAATAAAAAGGAATTTCCCCTAACAAGCAAGAATTGAGGAATACGTTTATTAAAGAAGATAATATACCGTATTGGCAAATTCGAATCTAGGGTGCGAAATCTCTAATGCAACCAAGAGAGAAGGCACATATGGGCAAAACCTTCAGTTAAAAAGAGACACCTAACCAGTGGTGTAACTAGCCCTGTGACCTGGGGGTGGGCCTGTTATTGTGACTTGCAGTGGTGGCTCGTGTAGATGCGGGTCGGCGGAGAGCCCGTCGCAGGCGAAATCTCGTTTGGACCACGCCTAAATTTTAATAAATTTGGTCAATAATCAACAGTAATATCACAAGACCTCGTTTTTCTATCGGTTAGATTTTTCAGCTGCAACGAAAACTTTTTTTGGAAATTTTTCGAGTGAATTTGGACATGTTTGTTCTGATTAGATCCCGAGAGCGAAGCTCGAGGGATATAATTTTTGAATAAACAAGCCCAAAGTTCAACGATTATTGCCAAAAAAGTTTGAGCGAAAAATGAAAAGTTTAACCAATAAAATAATTATGGTCTAGTGATATTTGGCAAGATTATTTCGTACATTGTTGAATAAACATGCCATTCGGATCGGGATCGCCGCGCATATACGTTCATTGTTATGTAAAAATTGATGCTATATTTGCGGGCGAGTAGCGAGGTTACAGAGTCAGCCTTTTTTTCTGGAGGGGGGGGGGCGGTCCCCCTAAGCCCCCCTTTAGTTACGCGCCTGCACCTAACCACACTCCTACATTTCTGAAAGGGGGGATATGTGTGTGGTGTGGCCGAGTCGACGTATCGATTGCTCTGTCCCTGCTTCGACCGCGTGTTCTAAATAATGGAAGGTGGGAGGTAGGGGATAGCGTGTTCTCTGTTTAACGTGTTAAAAGCTACTAATAATCTCCATCTGATGCGTTTATATCGGCACCCTAGTTTCAAGATTGCCAACACGGTATAAATATATTTATTATACAGCGTGGAATTTTTAACTGGAATAAATTCAGTATTAGAAAGACTTTATTTGCGGAGAACATACGGGTGCCTTTATTTTTAGTTTGGTACACTTTTTTCGTCCCGTCATTAAATTTACACCTCTTTTGGGGTTAGAAACCGCCCCTAACTTTTTTCTCACATGTAAAGGTATGTAGTGCGATAGCTCGTTGGAAAGGGCATAAAAAAAGGAATACGACCCACTAGTTACTTTTGCATTTCGGTAATCTAGACGCAATTTTTTTTATTGTAAAATTTGTTGGAAATGTTGCCCATTTTTTTCTTGACAAAACCCTAATCTAAAGTAAAATTCATTCTTGAGATTTTGTACCATTTCCGGGGTTATTTTTCGAATTTCGTGTATAAGTCGTTGCCTAAATTCCTCTGCATTTTCTGTTTTTTTTTACGTAAATTTATTTTTTTCTGGCTTTTTACATTATCAAAATGCAAAAATAAATAGTGGGTCGTATTCCTTTTTTAATGCCCTTTCCAATGAGCTATCGCAATACATACCTTTACATTTGAGAAAAAAAGTTGGGGGTGGTTTCTACCCCCAAAAGAGGGGTAAATTTCATGATGGGACGAAAAAAGTGTACCAAACTAAAAATAAAGGCACCCGTATTTCCGTATTTTCCCCGCAAATAAAGAGGCTTTCTAATACTGAATTTATTCCAGTTAAAAATTCCCCCCGGTATGTAGGGATTATAAATACTTAAAAAAAAATTTTTGCAGGCAACAGTCCCAGGCAAACAGTGTTGAGGCTCTAGCTATGGTTCACAATAAACTGCAAGAAGTTCTGAGTACTTCCATTAATTCTCTCATTCAAATAAGGAAGAATCTGAGAACCGAATTCATATCAGGTAATTGTTGATTAACTAGATGTTTATATATCATTCATATTACGAATACGGGGTTTTTCTTGAATTAGGTAGTTATTTTTAATATTTTTTCATCTAAAAAAGAATCCTCATTTTGTTTCAGGTATTAAGAACATTAAATTCCCGCCAAAACCTGCACCCATTCCACCCACCACGGGACCAATTGTAGTAAAGGACGACGATGATGTAATTTTTGTTAACAGTCCAACTCTGCCCCCACCTCCACCGGTAAGAGAATTGCTCTTTTTTTTGATTAAGTCATTTTTTTATAGAATTTTACTGGTAAATTATTTTTAAAAGTAAAATAATTATACTCATTCTAGTATTTAAAAATATACTAAACAATTTTAGTTGGTGCTTTCCCCGTCTGTATCTATGGCCAAAAAAACTCCAATTCAGAAAACGTCAGATCCATTTGATAATCCGAAACCGTCTACGTCGGGAATTTCCCATAAACCGACCAGCGCAAGTGGGCCTGCCAAAGGAGGATTTTTGAAGGTACGTTTAAATGATGTTAAAGGTACTTTTAAGTGATGTTAAAGGTTTGTACCCTTTATTATCAAATTATTAAAGTTTTGATTTTAAATTTTTTTAGTATAAACAGGGTGTCCATGAAATTACTGTACAACGCTTTACCATAAATTCCTTAACCAAAAATAAGGCGATCTAGGTAAACTTGCCTATATGCAATGTTGCTTCGTTTTGCCGCTACAGGGCGCTAAAGTTTTCAAATTAATATTGTTTTTTCTGAATAATTTCTAAACGCCTTTATCGATTTTCACTAATTTTGAAACTACGAATGACCACTATTAATAGCGTGCTTTGACGTATGCGCCATCTTTTTTTAATACCTGCAAATTTAAAAATGGAGTGTGATTGGTAATTAAAAGTTCCTCTTTTTGTTACCCCCCGTATAAAAGACTTTAATTATTTCTCTGACACTAGCTGACTTCATGTTGGAACTTCTTTGTCTCTTGTAAAATTTTAGCCAGACATGCAGTTTCTCTACAAAAAATATTATTTACGATGCAAAACATAAAAAAGTTTCGAATAATAATTGTTATAAAAATCAAACTTAACTGCTGGACAATTGCTTTCGAGCAAGAAAAATTTCACCTAAATTTAACAGTTAATATTTTCTGAACCAGATATGATATCGACCTACAGTTTTGAATGGTTGATAGATTCATCCCTTGGGAAACAATTGTCAATGTTGGATTTTCTTTAACTGTCAGAAAATTTTATATACAGGGTGTTAAAGAAGACGATGATTTTTGCTCCAATTTTAATGTCGTGTAACTTTCACAATAATATTTTAAAATTTTATCAATCTACGTCAATTGAATCACTGGTTCATAGCAATCAAAGTAATTTGTCAAATTTTTGATATCTGCTATATTTTAAGAAATACCGATTTTTTTGGAAAATCTTGTTTTATTTACACTTATTAGCAGCTAGATCTCACTGTGCGTTGTATTGTGCAAACTTTGCGAGTGAAAAGCTTGATTATGTTCAGTAACAATAGTTATACAGTGTGTTTACAAAATTTTAACAAAGATACATTTTTTAATTTAATTTTTGGAAAAAATTTATTTATTAATTTCTAACTTACTAACACTATACTTATAAACCAGTGTTTATAAGTACCCCACTGTACATCATAATATTTAGGTGCAACTATTGTTACTGAACATAATCAAGCTTTTCATAAGGTATGAGAATCACTCGCAAAGTTTGCACGATACAACGCACAGTGAGATCTAGCTACCAATAAGTTGAAATAAAGCAAGGTTTTCCAAAAAAATCGGTATTTCTTAAAATATAGCAGATATCAAAAATTTGACAAATTACTTTATTTGCTATGAACCAGTGATTTAATTGACGTAGAGTGATACAATTTAAAGATATTATTGTGAAAGTTACACGCGATTAAAATTGAAGCAAAAATATCGTCTTCTTTAACACCCTGTATATAAAATTTTCGGACAGTTAAAGGAAATCCAACATTCACAATTGTTTCCTAAGGGATAAATCTATCAACCATTCAAAACCGTAGGTCGATATCATATCTGGTTCAGAAAATATTAAATGTTAAATCTAGGCGAAATTTTTCTTGCTCGAAAGCAATTGTCCAGCAGTTTAGTTGGTACTTATTTAGAATTAATTTTTTTTCATGTTTTGCATCGTAAATAATGTTTTTGCAGAGAAACTGCATGTCTGACTAAAATTTTACAAAAGACAAAAAAGTTCCAACATGAAGTCAGCTAGTGTCAGAGAAATAATTAAAGTCATTTATACGGGGGGTAACAAAAAGACAAACTTTTATTTACCAATGACGCGCCATTTCTAAATTTGCAGGTATTAAAAAAAGATGGCGTATACATTAAAACACGCTATTAATAGTGGTCATTCTTAGTTCCAAAATTAGTGGAAATCGATAAAGGCGTTTAGAAATTATTTCAAAAAAAACAATATTAATTTGAAAACTTTAGCACCCTGTAGTGGCAAAATGAAGCAACATTGCATATAGGTAAGTTTGCCTAGATCGCCTTATTTTTTGTTAAGGAATTTATGGTGAAGCGTTGTACAGTCATTTCATGGACACCCTGTATATATATTGAAGTATTTTTTAAGTAAGAAGTTTAATGACCAGATAAAAAATTTTACTTTATAACAAGTATATTGTAGTAAATATTTTAATTTAACTTGTTCTTTGTACTTTTAGGTTAGGTCGTTCACATCCCTTCAATCGGTGCCATCAGAATGTATAACAATTCCCGATGATCCACCTGCATCTTCAGACATTAAAATCATAGAGGAAGAAGATCCCCTTAAAATTACTGAAGATGATACGCCAAAAGGTAGGGTGGTTATGTTGTGGTGCATTGTCCTTTGACCATATTAAAATAGGTCTATTATACAATATTATTGTTTTTATTGCAGATGATGTTAAAGAAGATCTTTCCAAATCTCCAGTTCCAGAGGTCCCGTCAACTTTTGATGAGTTTATGGTTTATGACATAAAAGACGAGCCGACACCTGCAGTTAAAAAAATGATCAGCGCAGTTGTCCTAGTAAAAAAATCCAGAGTTGTGGATGAGATTATTAGGGCTCAAGGCTTGTTGGGCAAAAATGGAAAGGAAGGCGATAAAAAAGAGAAAGAAAGTGGAAATAAGAAGAAAGATGGCGAGGAAGAAAAAATGGAGAAAGAAAAAAGTGACACAAATGAAAAAGTTAGTGATACAAAGGAAAATGAGAGTGACAGTAAGAAAGTAGACGATGAAAAAATGGAAAGTAAAGAAGTTACAGAGAAAAAAGACGAAAGTGAGATTAAAGAAGAACCTTCCGCTGAAAAGATGGAGGAAGTAGATGCGAGTAAGAAAGATAGTGAAAAAAAACAAGAGACGTCGTAATAGTGGTAATAAGGTAACCAAAAGACTTTTTTTCGTTTTTATTTTTTTTTTGTCAGATATGATTGCTTGTTCGATATTGCTATGTAAATAATTAATTCAATAAAAACATAGTTTATGGAAAATTAAAGGGTCAAGTATTTTTTGCTGTTCTTCGTGATTTTTTTTTTAATTCTAAAAATCCAGTTCTTTAAATATTTATAATCTTTTATTTTACTCACAATCAAATATCAAATAAAGGAACCGGGCCACTATGATTGTGAGCAAATGTTGCCTGTCAATGTAATTTATGTCAAACTTGCTGGTTAGTTAATTATTGTTAAAAATCTTTATAAAATCTGTGCAATTACTGGATGGATGCACGTTACAGCTTCTGACGTAAGTTTTGATTCAAGTCATGTTGATTTAATTGTATATTTTTCAATTCTGTCAGGATTTCATTAAACTTTAAAATAAGCTTTTTTTGCTGATTAATGAGTTATATTTTCAGAATATATTTCAATTAATTATTTATCGCTTTCAAATTACTTTTAACCATGGTTGCTATAAATCACGATTTGTTTTAAAAATCAATTAATCTGATTTTTTCGATAATTTGATTTAAATCGCCGCAACTCTGCTTTTAGCACATAAAATTAAAATTCTTTGATATGACAAAGGTTGCAAAAACGAATTTTACGTCAATTGACAGGACCCTTTAATTAATAACAGATCTACCTTATTATATGTTTTTGTTATGATTATGTATTTGCGAGTTGTGACGTGCATCGTAATTGGATGAGCTATACAACCCGACATTTATTAGTTAAATACGTTTTTTAAACCATACTATTTGAACCATTACGTGATACATTTTAAAAATATTTTCTTAAGGTGTTTACTTGTCGTCGAAGCCTCAGAGTTAAGTTATTCCACAGTTTTGGCTTAATACGTTTCGGGTTATGTCTTTAGTACCTCTTTTTAAGGTTATTGTCAGTATTTTGTCCCATTCGTCGATTCTTAACGCCCTGTGTAGTTTTTTTTTAAATGTATGGTGTATTGTTACTATTGATGTAATGAATATAATAGTTATTTACATAACAAGAATGGAAAGTAATATTTACAGGATTAACCGGGCAGATGAGCCCTGGAACCCTGCAAGTCTGGTATAGGTACTTTCGGAGATCTAACGTGAAATATATTTTTTTAAATAGGTATTTTTCCAATTTTATTTATTTCTAAATTCAAACAGTCGGGCTAAAATTTTGACAGCAATTTCATACATTGACCTGCAGCCAAGAAAGCTTTTTACAGTTAATCGCCAATACAGTAAATCGAGAGATATTTTTAAATGATGACAGTATATTATCCAAAAATTGAGTTCTTTAATTTGGGGACATGATATTTTTATTATTTAAATTATGATAGCCACAAATAATTATATTATCTTATAGCATTATGGAGACTTGCTGTATAGATATATTCAAAACAATTTACTAATTACTCTCATACTGTGTTGACTGAATATTTATATGTACATACATATATCGCTTTAGAACCAATCTGTACTATGTGCATGTTTACAGATTGGGGGCTTTGAAAATCTACTTGCAATTCCCTTAAAACCCGTCGGCGCCCTGTTGTCTGGCATTGATTAATTAATTGGAAATATACAGGGTGTCAACAACGCTTCACCACAAATTCCTTAACCAAAAATAGGGCGATCGAGGCAAACTTACCTATATGCAATGTTGCTTCGTTTTGCCGCTACAGGGCGCCAAAGTTTTCAAATTAATATTGTTTTTTCTGAATAATTTCTAAACGCCTTTATCAATTTCCACTAATTTTGGAACTAAGAATGACCACTATTAATAGCGTGTTTTGACGTATGCGCCATCTTTTTTTAATACCTGCAAATCTCGAACTTGCTCGAAGAAAGGATCAGGGAGAGGAAAACTTAACAATTCGATATTTTCAAGGTAATCCCCGAATAGTAAAATCTAAATCTCTGCCAAAAAACGATACCAACGAAAATTAGTTTGCTATTTTCAAAACGCTGGTGGTCTTCGGACAAAGCTACGGGATTTTGGGTTGGCGGCTGCTACTTGTCAATATGATATTATTGTTGTTGAGACCTGAATGGATGATATTTTGTCAAGTGAGTTAAACCTCCATGGATATGTTATATACCGTAATGATCGAAACGGCAATACCAGCATCAAACAGAGAGGAGGTGGTGTCCTTGTAGCTGTGCGGAAAGAGCTAAACACTAGACTTATTTCTATAACTGGAGCTACAATAGAAGAGATTTACATATCTTTTAAATTAGGCTTCCAGAAAATAATCCTGGGTGCAGTTTATATTCCGCCAAGATCGGGTCTGGAGGTATACGAGAGCCAATTGTTGATCTAAAATCCACTTATCCTAATAGCTCCTTTTTAATCTTTGGCGATTACAACTTACCCGAAGCAACCTGGATTAGAGAAGAGCATGGCACTCATCCGATTGCTCATCCGTCATCACTGGCTCACATACTTAGCAATTCGGTGGGTCTCTTGAACTTACATCAACTTATTAATATCCCCAATAATAATGGTGTTTTTCTCGACCTGTGTTTTTCTGACATTCTGGACTGCACTGTCTCAGCAGCAGCTGATTTGTTGCTTCCAGTTGGAAACCACCATGTTGCCTATACTTGTTATATTATAGACTCTAGTGCTAAAGAGTATGTAAAATTTGACTTAGAATATTATGATTTTAAAGGTGCCGATTTTGTATCTTTGAACAATTATTTATCCTGTATAGATTGGCACTCCTATTTAGACAATTCTGATGTCAATCAAGCCTTAGAGAAACTTTATAGTGTGCTTTATCATGCCATTTCCTTGTTTGTGCCTCTGAGGCGCTTTAGAAGCTCAAATTTTCCAGCTTGGTTAAATGGTGAACTAAAACAATTAACAATACAAAAAAAACTAGCTCATAAGCGCTTCAGGGAGGCTGGGAATCTTTCGGATTATGAAGAGTTCTCGACGCTCCGTGAAATGTGTAAAGTTTTGTCTAGTCCGTGTTATGCAGACTATTTACAGTCAGTTGAGCGCAACCTTCAAAGTGATCCGGGGGGTTTTTGGCGTTTTTTGAGTGGCATGAGAAAGGTTGTTGGTTACCCCAGCGCAATGTATTTTGGTGATCAGCATGGAGACACCTGTGCTGATTCGGTTGACTTGTTCTCGGATTACTTTTCAACAGTTTATTCTAAGTCTAAGCATGACATTCCTGAGTATTATAATAATATGAAAGAGCCAATTAATTTCGGCGTCTTGAGCGTGGGTGTCGCCGATGTGTTTGAAGCCATCATGCATTGCAAATCTAGTTCTTCCTATGGCCCCGATGGTGTGCCCTCTGTGGTGCTGAAGGCATGCGTATGCTCTCTTAGCCAGCCTTTGAACTTTATCTTTAATTTGTCGCTTCAGACTGGAATCTTTCCAGATTTTTGGAAACAATCATTCATTGTACCTATATTTAAGGCTGGCGATAGGAGCAATGTGGCTGACTATAGAGGCATATGCGTGCAGTCTGCCATCCCTAAAATTTTTGACTCTCTTGTCACATCTTTGCTGTCGTGGGAGTGCAGACGAGTCATAGTTGCGCAGCAGCACGGATTCTGTCCGGGAAGGTCTACACTCACGAACTTATTAACTTACCACGATTATCTGTTGAATGCTTTCGAGAATAAGCTCCAGGTCGACAGCATTTATACCGATTTTTCGAAGGCGTTCGATCGAGTGGATCATAGACTACTTGTAGCTAAGCTGGAGGCCTTGGGCTTTGGCTCGGGCATTCTTCGGTGGATTCTCAGTTTCCTCACTGGAAGGGTTCAGAGAGTAAGAATAAATAATTATGTATCTAAGGAGATTGCGGTGCATTCTGGTGTACCTCAAGGTTCCCATATTGGGCCCTTATTTTTTATACATTTCATAAATGACATTGGTGATTTTATCACATACTCGCTATACTTGTTATTTGCCGATGACCATAAAATCTATAGATTAATTTACTCCAGTGAGGACTGTGATCTGCTTCAAAGTGATGTAGATGGCCTTTACCGTTGGTCTCAGATGAATGGTCTTGATCTGAATATTAAAAAATGTCACAGTATATCCTTCTATAGATCCCGTCAACCTATTGATTGTAATTATAATATAGCTGGTGTTGTCTTAGATAAAGTAGATAATATCCGTGATCTTGGCGTTACACTTGATAAAACCCTCACATTTGTTAACCATATTAATTTTATTACAAGTGCGGGGTATAGAAACCTTGGATTTGTATCTAGGAACTGTAGGGAATTCTCATGTGAGACCTTTAAATTATTGTACTGCTCCATGGTGAGATCCGGCCTGGAGTATGCCAGTGTGTTGTGGTCACCTTATTATCAGGTTCATATTCAGGCAATTGAGGGTGTGCAGAGGAGATTTCTGCGTGTTTGTGCGCACAAACTGCAAATTCGTTTCCAAAATTATCATATTGACTATCAACTTATTCTTAATAATATAAATATATGTTCTCTACAAGCTAGACGTTTTCTTTCAGATATGTGTTTTTTATTTAAGCTTATTGGGGGTGACATTGATTGTGAATATCTTCTATCTGAATTATATTTTAATACCAGACACAATACTCGCAGCAGAAATATCTTCTGTTTACCTTTTCATTCTACCAATTATGGCATGTTTCGCCCTTTAACCAGACTGCAGCGTAACTTCGATAGGCATGCCCTCGATATTCATACCACTCATCCTAAGTTTAAATTAGGTCTTAAGAGAAAAATTCGTAGTAATTTATTAACTGACTCATACTAATTGTTATTATTCTAAAATATCTATCCTTAATCTATTGTGTTATTAGATTTTACTCTATTGTATATGTAGATACATTGTTATTTCCTTTGTTAATGGTGTATACCGTAAATAAATAAATAAATAAATAAATTTAAAAATGGCGTGTGATTGGTAATTAAAAGTTCCTCTTTTGTTACCCCCCGTATAAATGACTTTAATTATATCTCTGACACTAGCTGACTTTACGTTGAAACTTTTTTGTCTCTTGTAAAAATTTAGCCAGACATGCAGTTTCTCTACAAAAATATTATTTACGAAGCAAAACATGAAAAATCTAGTTGGTAGTTATTTCGAATTTAATTTTTTTTCATGTTTTCTCGTTCTGAATAATCAGCAATGAAGAATTACAAGGTATGATAAATACTTTTTTGCAGAGGAACTGCATGTCTGGCTAAAATCTTACAACAGACAAAAAAGATTCAACGTGAAGTCAGCTAGTGCCAGAGAAATATTTAAAGTCATTTATACGGGGGGTAACAAAAAAAGGAACTTTTAGTTACCAATCACACGCCATTTTTAAATTTGCAGGTATTAAAAAAAGATGGCGCATACGTCAAAACACGCTATTAATAGTGGTCATTCTTAGTTCCATAATTAGTGGAAATCGATAAAAGCGTTTAGAAATTATTCAGAAAAAACAATATTAATTTGAAAACTTTAGCGCCCTGTAGCGGCAAAACGAAGCAATATTGCATATAGGTGGGTTTGCCTAGATCGCCTTATTTTTGGTTAAGGAATTTATGGTGAAGCGTTGTACAGTCATTTTATGGACACCCTGTATAGAGAATACTGAACCGGAACGTTTTTCTTTTTGATCACATAGAACACGTTGGTTGTAAGGCGACCTAATATATAATCGTTTATTTGTGAAAAGTGTCTCAAAATTTGCCGGAAGAAGAATAGTGACCCCTAAACTACCAAAACTTTTCACATGAAATTTGGTACCGTGTACGTAACGGACTCAAATTTTCTTCCTTGTTTTAAAAAAAGAGATTTCCTAGTAATTAGTAATGTTTCAATTGAAAGTTTAAGTTTATGTTTTTATTTTATATAAAAACTTAGATGTTATTTCCAGTGGCGTTTTTAGAAATAAATGCTGTAAATAACAGAGAAGCTGGTTTTATTTTTAACCTCAAAGTGGTTAAGTATTTGTGTATTTACGGGTGTACAGCAAGACAGTCAGAAAATTAAACCTATTTAATTAGCATTACCTGTCTATTACACATTTTTGTCTATACATATCATTTTTTTTGTTATTCAGAAAATATAAATAATCTTTTCTGTCATTCATATTATTTTAATTAATTTTATTGACGAAGACAACAAATGTCAGTAGTATATTTTAAGGTAACTACGGCAACATAGTCCACAGAGTAGGCAAAAGTCCCCAGTTACTTTATTGTGATGTGTCAGTTCTTCATCTCTCGGCGACGGGTTAGCAGGCAGCCCCAACAACCGGTTCTCTAATTATTTTTGTCACTCAATGTCATGGGCATAATTTAAAAGTAGTTTTTTGTAAATATTTTCCCAAAATATATTATGTAGTTAATCACAAAACTGTTTATTGCTAATTCTATGGTTTCAATTTTTCTAAGGCAATACCTGTTTTTTATTTGTTAGTTTTTTTGTTGTGTAATTTGTTCCTCTTCGTTCGCTGCCAGGGCCATTCCCAAGGGGACCTACAGCTTAACGTGGGTTCCGAACCGCGATCCTCAGTCATGCGACACTCCCCAAGGGCTATCAACCCTTGGTTTCTTGCCCTTGCATGACCTACCGATTGGGGAGTGTGTACCTTCTTCCGCAACCCACAAGATTCCGATTTCATTCGGCCTGGTTACCGGCGTTAATGGGGTGGGTTGGGAGATGAAACATTTTACACTCTTCCCTGCATTCTTAAACCTACTAAATTTCGGACATACTTTTTTTATTATGCGTATGCCCACTCCGAGGATCGAACCCGGACCGCCATGGTCGAATGCCTGTACCTCATCTCTGAGCTACTGCCGCGGTTAATTTGTTTGGTCAACCCATACGGTAAACCCCTTTAATCTTCTTCTTGGCATTTGCTTTCATCAAGGCATTATGCCAGCTCAATCCGTTTGCCACAAGATAATCTGGCTTTGGTTTGTTAACGTTGTTAGGTTGTGTAACCTACACAACAATGGAACCAACGCGAAATAATTGTTTTCCTACGACCACCTATGAAAATGAGAAAAAAAGCACGGTTAACTTAGCTCAAAAGCGCCGATTATCACACGCGTGTTGAAAGAAAATATTTCAACTCTAGAGTGGAAATACAAGGCACACTATTTAATTTAAGCATATGCTGCCAATTTGATAGCAGATTAGTTTATTTATGACGTATTTGTCGAGTGATTCAGAATTAGAGTGTGAAAATACGCCATCTGAAATTATAAAAAAGTTAGGAATATACTGGAAAATCTATTGCCAGTCAAAACAAGCCCCGCTGAAGAAAATATCATAAATTAAACTTAAGCAGGAAATGTTCATGGTTCGCCATAGCGTAGACACTAGAGCCATGGCCGACGGATCGAAAGATAACTGGTTCAAATCCCATCAGGATCACTTGACTTTACACACATTACTCGTGTGAAAGTGATTATTCTAAAACTCTGAGAATTTCCGCACTCGGCTGACGCCTCGTGCTAAATATCTCCTCGTTTGAAAAGTATTACTTTCATCACTTGTTGTGTAATATACTATATCCTTACCGTACAAGGCATAGTTTTTACTTACGCTGATTGAACGTATCATTCTAATAAACTGACAAACATAGTAGGTCTTAGTGTACTTACAGTAAAGAAAAACACAGGTATTGTTTAAATAATTTTTAATTTAGTAATATTGTTTAAACACATTATTTTCAATAAAATTTGGTACTACATCCAACATGAAAAAAATAATCTCAACATAAATTTAGAGAGCCAATTTAAATTTTTTGTAAAGGTATAAAATCACTGATAAAAATGATGGTGTCTTTTATAGCCCCATATAGACCTTTTGGTTGAAATCAATATCAATAAAAACATCAGCAAGGGCTTAACAAAATAATATTTGAATTATAAAATGAGATTCATAATTAAAGGAAACGATAACAAGCAAAGGTAGATTTATATTTTTACAAATTTTATTTTACTTCGTTTTAAAAACTAGCAAAAGTGGTAATTCCTAGCGGAGTTATTTATCATATAAACACACAAATAAAAAATATCTAAAGCTGCACATCTTTACAAAAGTCGGATAGGCGATATATAAAAATAAAAAGTTCTTAAATCATATTATTTACATCTTACGCTAAAGTATTTCAGGCAAAATTGGTAAAAACGGCTTTAAACTAATACACAATAATTATATTTTTAGATACAACATACCTTTGAATTTCAACATTTAAAGAAAGCCGAATAGATAGGCGCCCTATGATTCATTCGCTACGTAAGAACCGACATGGCTTCGGAGCGCGCCGTCTTTTACTGCATAAAATAATACAATATTTTGTGTCTGAAATCGATCGAAAATGGAGACAAACATTAGTTCGTCTCCAAAAACGGTTGCCACATGTTTGCACTGATCCGTCGTTCTTTAAATATTGAAATTCAAAGAACATACATTTTACCGAAGACATGGAGTAACACATTTTCGTGTTCTCCGTTTTAAGCAAGTGTAAAGTAAAAAAAAAGTCCTACGCACGCTCAGGATTTTACAAAATTTTCGCGAGAATCTACTTACACAGCCCGGTGGAGCGTGTGTAGGGAACTTTAGCCTATCAACTGTGTATCAGTTTAAATGCAATAAAAATATTTGGGTATATTAACATTCGTCCAACCAACAAGATCGAAAGAAATATTCCTACATCTTAAAAAAAATACCCAATTTTCTTTTAATATCTAAAGCTTCGATTTCCGCGGATAAAATTAAGAATAAACTTATAAAATGGTATAAGTAAAACGAAAAAAATCTTAATATCTAAAGTGGCCTTTCTTTGATTTACTATTGTGGTATACTCTGAGGGGTGTATACGAGCCATTTCCATTCATACCTAAAAAATTAATAAAAGATAGTACATAATATATTAACAAAACTGCTAGATGCAGTTATTTTCAAATCTTAATTATTTACTTACTTTGAATAACTGCAGGGGCGGGATCAGGGGGTAAATGGACGGGGGCCCCGCATTTCGGTTTCAAGTAGAAGTGGTAAGCGATGTAGTAGAGGAAAGCTACTATGGCAGCTGCCACAATGAACCATTGGTGGACCAAGTTAAAGTTGTAGGGGTACTCGTCGTAGGCGATTCCTCCTAATAAAGCACCTATGCATCGACCTAAAAAACAATAAAATTTTTAAAAACAGCACGTTTAATTTGAATTAGTACAAAATTCTGGACACATTAGGTACTAACCTGATATAAACCAGAGGTTTCTGATTCGAGGTTTCGAAAAGCCGTAATGTTTAAACACGAGAAACTTGTTTGGACTTACCTAAACAGAAATGAGCAACAACGGGCAGTGCTTGGCCACAAGCTGTGAGTTTTCTAGGCACCAAATGCCTGAGGTACAAAACGGCAGTGACGTACATAACGTGAAGGGTAAACATCTCTAAAATTTCACATAGGAACACCAATGGGGCATGGTTTATATTTGTTAAAGCTAAAACATACAAATTTTCATGACATTTAGACTATAATTTTGTTCTAACATGAAAATAACTTTACGTTATTTATTTAATAAAAAAGCACAAAGGGGACCAAAATAATCTTAAACGGTGGTATAGTCAGATCTGGTCTTAACGTGCGGGTCCAAAGGTCACTGATCATAAATGCGTCAAATCAGACAACACAGAGGCTATCAAAATGTTGTGAGATTATTTACAAATATACCGAAGGAAGGAAAAATAGTTCATTATTTTAGCTATCGAGAAGATAGCCACATATACCTAATATTATTAGTTTTGTAAAAATTATGTACAGGGGAGTTGAAAAAGTTACAAAAAAATGATATAATCGTTAATTATATACCTACTGTACCCTTTAATTAAAAACGACAATAATAAACAGTGTAATTTATTTTAACAATTTTACTACTAAAACCTAAAAATACAATGGCATTTAGTCTGATAAACTATTTCGATAATGAAAGAAAAAGTGGAAATTCGCAAACCAATATGCAGGAAACCGTAATGAAAACACTGGGAATTAGTTTAAGGACTATGCAGAATAATGTGCATGAATAATATAATACCCAAGAATACTAAAAAATGTAAACGAAAAACACCGTTTATAATTATAGCATAAAAACTCTCATCGTCACTTATAAAATCTGAAAAGCCCTCGTCGTCTGAGTCGTCTTCGAATGGAGCAATTATCATTGGCGCTACTTCGACATCTAGTACTTGTTGTCGATCCCACCAATCCCTTATTAATATTTCTGTATGTTCCACCGATTTCTTCCAGTACTCTTGTGTAATATGATCTAACGAATCTTGCCAAACTATTTGTACTTGGTCGGATTTAAGACCATCACCTACATGTTTTTCATAATAAGACTTTGCACCAGCCCATATTAATTCTATTGCGTTAAACTGGCAATGATATGGTGGCAGTCGTAGAACCTCATGACCATATTCACGCAGTATTTCATCTACCGCGTATATTTTGGGTTTTTTAAGAGACTTTGCTATTGATAGGAGTTCCGATTTAAGCATATTTGGTAAAGGATTTTGGTTGCGTTTTTCCAGCCACTCATAAATATCACTTTTCCTCCAAGATGAAGTAGGCTGTTTATTTTAACTTCTTGAATGATATGATGCATTATCTAATACAATTAAAGACGGAGCATCCAAATTTGGTATCAATTGAAGTTTTAACCATTTTTCAAACATTTCGCAATTCATATATCATTATAGTCAGCACTTTTTGATGTTGAAGAAAAATTAAACTCGCACCTGCAACATATCCTGTTGCAGAACCGGCATGCAAAATAATAAAACGCTTTCCCGTACCGCACCCCTTTTTCCTTTTAACACTTTTTACAGACTCATCTTGCCAAGATTTTGAACCACTTCCATTCGGAAATATCCACGTTTCGTCTAAAAATACCACTTTTCTAAATTTCGATTTGTAATTGTCCGTATATTTTTTTAAAAACTGAACACGCTGACTCACTATCTGTGTCTGCTCACATAAAAATCTCCGGTTACAGTCTTTTTTATAGCGAAAACCTAAATTTTTTAATAATTTTGATAACGCTTCAAGTCCAATTTCCAAAACACCCCGAATTTTTAATGTTTTTTGTAAAACTGGACGAGTTACATCGGTTTTTGATTTGTATAAATCGTAAATCACATTTCGAACTCCAATTTTAATATTTTCGCTTACATCCTCAGTCTTTGGCTTTCTTCGTTTACACTTTTTAGTATTCTTGGGTATTATGTTATGTTTTGTTTCATGCACAATTTTCTGCACAGTCCTTAAACTAATTCCCAGTGCTTTGGCTACTGTTTCCTGAATATTGGTTGGCGAATTTCCACTTTTTCTTTCATTTTCGAAATAGTTTTTTAGATTAAGTACCATTTTTTTTGATTGGGGATGCAAAAACCCAGAAAATGGTTTCATTTTGTCACAAAACTGGCATATTTAAAATAAAACGTAGCTGGTGCTATTATAAGCTTTTTTAGAATCGCTGGAAAGTAAATACATATATATCCTTTTTTTTCATGTCAAAATGGATTACCTAAGTCTGTCTTATTTATCTTACGTATTTTATTTAGAGGGTAAAATTAAACGCAAGTAAAGAAAACAAAAACTGAGAGTATGTCTTTCTTGAATCGTATGACCCGCACGATAAGACCAGATCCGACTATAGAAATGCTTCAATGAGAATGAATTTTTGCTTTGACTGATCCCAGGCAAGAGTGGATTTAAATTTTAGTTTTGATTTCTGCATTTCCCTTAATATCTCGTACAATTCAATAGTACCTTGTATATTCCTGGTAGCAGGGTTGCGACGATTTAAATCAACTGATTTTTTCAATTTTAATTCTGATTTATATCAAATTATGAATTGCTCTATCAGGAAGTTTAAAAAAAAGAAAGATAGTTTATTTAAAACGAGGTGTTTAGATACATTACGTGAGTGTAAAAACATAACTAATCGTCATCAGTCCAGCGTAAAAATATTCACAAATTACGCTGCCGAAAATTTTTATGTCAATGTGAGTTATTTATTTGTATGTCGCCGAGGAGATTTTCTATCTGTAAATCTAGACAACAAATGTTTTTGGGCGAATAGAGACAAAATAATGTAAATAAGTGATTTTAAAGTTTATTATTGCCATATTTAAGGAAAAAACAGTATAAATTGATCGAAATTTAAAAAATCACGATTTAATCGAAAAAATTAGAATAATTGATTTTTTCAAAAAAATCGTGATTTATTGCAACCCTGCCTGGTAGAGCCTGTTTACTTACTTAAGTGATGACAGATGTAATTAACGAAACAGAATATTAGAATGTTGGAATGACCGCAGTAATCGACAATTACTTCTGCATATATCAAAAATATGACTGCCGGCAGGGCTCCTACTGTCACTGTCAATCCTATGATTAGTGATTCGCCTCCTGGCAATGTTACTAAATGCCTAAAAAAAAAAGAATGAAAACATTGTACTTGTACTCATTTGAAAAAGAATCGGTTCTTTTTAAACACTTACCAAGGTAAAAATGAATCGATCGAATTCCAGAAAACTCCCAGCAGTAACAAAACGATGCCAAGAGCTGCTGTTTCTAAACCATATTTCCTTACTGCAGACATTGGCAACGCCAATAAACCGCATCTTGTGTGCCACCACCATTCAGGAGGACTTAAAGGCATTTTTCTAAAAAAAAAACATTCAACTTATCATATATTTTTCTAAATAAATTGGCCATTGCACAAATAATAGCAGGACAGGTTGAAAATAAATAACCATTAATGAAACCGTTAAAAAGAAATTTTAGATATAAAGCTGCTTTTTTGATAGAAGGTACATTTTATTATTTGAAAGAACACTAACTATTTATGCAAGGGTTAAAAATAAAATAATGCACCAAAAGGCAGCTTTCTGAATAAAAAATTCCCTTTTTTTATTTATGGGACAAGAATGTATAAACACTTACTCGTCAGCTAATAAAATAATAACAGCCAATACCATCAACACAGTGAAACATATCATACCCTCGAAGAATCTTCCGTTCGCACATCCGCCAATGATCGGCGCGAAAATTCCAAAACCCAACGCGCCAGCGGCGAACTGTTTTCCTATGTCACCGCGACCTGTGGATGTTTCTCTTGTCGCTATTACTACGGCTGTACTGAGAAGAGCTACTGCAGCTGCCAGAAAAATGTCTCCGAATGATTTGATGAATAAGTACAACCTAAAAGAATAAGATTTGGTATATAATTTTGTTGTTTGTGTTAAATACAGGCAGGGTGTCCCATAACTTATGGGCCGTAGAGTAACTGAAGATACTAGACATCAAACTAAGCCGATTAAGTCATATAAGTTTTTTCGGATTGTTACTCGTTCTAGAGATACAGGGTGTTGAAAGTAAAAGTTTATTCTCGAAAATAAGCCATATTTTTAAAACGGTTTAATGAATCGAATTGAAAGTTGGCAATATTATGTTTTTATGAGCAAGAAATAAGAATTTGTAGAAATTTTTAAGTTTCAAACTAGAGGGCGCTAGTTGCATACACTGGGCTTCATAAATCTATGATTTTTTTCTTACTTGTGATATTAGGTGTTTTTCAATTATAGTTTCTTAAAGAAGGGCATTATCTGAGTCAAAAAGGTGTACTTGATTGATCTTAATATCATTAACGGTTTTTGAGATATTTCCCTTTAAACATCCCAAAGCATAAAAAAACATAGGTAGTACATAATTAAATTAATATTTTAATTATCAAAAAAAAACTGATATGACATAATCGGAATCGGAACTGGCAAAAATGTTGGTTAGTTCAGTTTCTACCCTGTATACTTATAATGCTTACCAAAAACTATGATTACCACACTGAGATTGTTTTAAGAGTGAATTGGTGTTGTTGTAAGGATCGTGAATCTCACACATAACTGCCGGTTGGCAGTCTTCATTTCCGAATTCTTTTTTCATTTCCTCGGCTTTTTCAGGAGGTATTCGACAAAGAAACGTCTCATCTAAAAATTTAATTACAAAAATACATAAAAGGTGTTTGAACTGGTAAATTATTAAAAGAAATTGATTACATGCAATGTATTGTGTAACTGGGTGTCGCTAAAAGTACAAAACGCCAGCACACGTGGTTGCAGCTTTAATCATCACTTACCAAACGGATATTTACAAGTTTCATCCGGGTTCAAGTTAACATCTTCAGGTTCTTTGGATGGCTTAAGACCCAACTGAAATTTGATTGGTTTGTAGTAGGAATTCTGGGTGTAGACTTCACATACGTTATGTCCACTTGCATTGATGTAGCACATATGAGGATATAGTTTGTTTGCATTGTAGTCACTTGTGTCGATTATTGGAGGTGCAAACTGAAAATTAATAAAAAAATGCTCACCGCTTTGTGTAATAGGCCACAACCATGACAATATTAAAAACGGAGTTCCCACTTTTCTGGAAAACCTGGAATGTTAGGGAATTTGAAAAGTGGTCAGGGAAGTCATGGAAAGTCAGGGAATTTAATACATAAACCTGGACAAAATAATTTTTGTCACAATACTTTAATTCCTTTTTTTGTTCTATGTTGTTTTGAAACAGATGCGACGCATAACAGCAGATATCGCTGAGAAAGCAAAGACTGAATATTTTACTTTCATTAAAAAAAGAAAATATTAAAAAATTTGATTGTACAATTCGTCTAGACGATTATATTGGTAACCTATTAAAAGATAGATATAAGGTGAAGTGGGGAACATAACTTTTTTAAAATCGAGTTACAGAGATGCGCTTTAGACAGGAAGTACTTAGTGATATTTACAATTACAACAAAATTTGTTTAATTATTTACCCAAGAATTTCATTTAAACCAAAAATTGTTACGAAAATATACCCATAGAACGCATTTGCCCCAGGTACTGGGGTAAGTGGGTTTTTTCAGATTAAAAAAATTCCTAAAAATAAAGTCGTTTAGTTGCGTTAGAGATTTCTATAACTTTTTTTAAAACTACGTTTTTAAATACGGGTTTTAAGTTTTTATTTACTTTATAGTTTTTGCATATTACGCACAATCTCACTTTTCAACTTCTTAAAACTTTTCACTTTAAATTTTATTAATATAAAAAATTTAAATGGGACAAGTGGGAACTAATCCCCACTTACCCCACTAACAAAAAAAGCGGGGCAAGTGGGAACTATGGACCTAAAACTGAAAACCTGAGTGTTAAATCGAAGTGTTAAAAAATACAAGAGATAACGTTAGTGATTACAACTTTGAGGATGTAAAAACTTTGAACCTAAGTTTTAAATTAGTACAGTTAAAAATTTTAAAAATTTTTGCCGTAACTTGTAACTATAGACGAAGTTTAGATACATTTGACATAAGTTGTGTTACTTAAAAAAAAAATATAAAAATTTTTTTAACAATATGTTGGGGTCTATAAAAGTCCAAAAAACATTGTTATTTTTTTCTTTTAAAAACATTTCTTTTACATGTATATCAATCAATCCATTTTTTCTGTAGAGCTAATCTAATGTAAGTCAGGGAAAATTTTTGCAGCAGACCTGGAAAGTCAGGGAATTTCATTTTGACTTTTTGGTGGGAACCCCCAAAAAGGTGTAAGTTGATACTAAACCAATTAACTTTAATACAAACACACTTTTAATTAATGCAATATTTTTTCGCGAAATTGTATTTATTACTATATTTTTGTGCCAAATTTCACGCTTCACTTCTGTTGGTTGTTTCTATACTTACGCCATCAGGTTCCTCGATAATATTTCCGCTGTAATCATCGCCATCATCAATCGGTAGTTCCGTGGTTGAATATGGTTTGTAAAGTGAGTTAACATTGACTGGAACTGCACCCCTCTGGAAATTAAATAATAAAAATATAATTGGTAGAACGTTTGACTGGTAATCGGAATGAGGTTCTGGGTTCAATTCCCAGCGGAAGCATAACATTTTTTAAATTTAAAAATAAATTTTTTCTTTACTAAACGTTTTTCAGTATAAAAATGCTGTTACATTTTATGGGCATTTTTCATAAATTTAGTTGCTTTTAATTATAAATAGTGATTAGAGATTGCAATCCCGGCATTTTCGGGATCCCTTTATGTAAGCCCGGGATGGGAAAAGTATGGTAATAATGGTGGCTATTCCGGGATTGCAATCCCTAGTAGTGTTGATTAATCGTAATCGTGAATATCGTTACGATTCTTTTACAAAAAAAAAATATTTAAAATGCTTTTTTATTACTTTCAACATTAACGCAGTGGCGATTCGTCAGGTGAAGTAGGTGAAGGGGCTATTCCCCAAAAAAAAATAAAACCAGGAGGAAAGTTTTTCGACAATATTAAATATTAATGTACCGATACAGCTACCATTTTAGCCCTTAAAAAATAATTATGTTCGAATTAATAATATTAATTTAATCCGAATGTAGCTATGCATAATAGGGCCACGGTTAACTCCGATGGATAATAATTATAAACACTCGTGCATTTTGGCGCGCCCCAGCCGACCGTGTCCGTTAGCTCAAAGCAAGTGAAGACCCAACGCCCTACATGGCTTTGATAGGTATTTACCATCGCTATGGTTACGTGACGTCATTCAAGCAAACAGCATGTAACAATTTGCATTATGATGAAGGGCAATTTAAAAATAGATTAGTCGTATGCACCATTGTTTTAACATTGCTTCGCGGTATTTATTTTGAGGCTTCGCGAAACTTACGGTTATAGATATCGTTTTTACGTAATTTACTGTGTGATTAAAAAGTTTTGTTTTTATTTTTCAGATAATTCAGTAGCCTACGTACCTACTTAGTTGTGTGTTTTAAAAATGAACCCAAATAATGGCATAATTTGTAATTTGTTGGAAACTCCATGCAGTCGTTGGTCAGATGAGGATAAGTAAGACGTTTTGTTACACGGGTTTTTAGTCAATGTTTGTTTAAGTACCCGCACTATACCTAGCTCCTCACCATTTTTTAAGACCGCGAGCCGCCACTGCATTAACGCATTTACAGTTTTCATAATGTTTGGTTCACGGAAGCCAGCTAATGTTAGGAAGAGAAAGCATCGGTGGGGGATTGAGATTGATTATAATTAAGCTTAGAAATAGACTTAAAATGAAACTTTCTTTTTAAAAAATATATAATGTTTTTGAAAAATTACTTTAATAAAAGTTGTTTAGAATTAATTACAGAATATCTGAAAGTCAATACAGGGTGATTCACGTTGAGTGGCCTATTAGAAGATCTCGGAAACGAGTAAACTTATCGTTTTAAAAATTTGACATCAGGCATAATTGGCTTTGAGCATTTAAAACATTATATTTTGACGTTTTTATTACTTCCGGTTATACCGGAAGTTACTGCCAACTTTGCTATTTCAAATGGAACAACCTTTATATTTTAGCATTTTTGAGGACCTTATTAAAATCTAAATAACTTTTGTTAATAACAATTTAGTTCTATCTCTAACCGTTTTTGAGATATGAATTATAAAAGGATTTTTTTGTGTAAACACGCTCCGAGAAGAAAGTTTAGTAACTCTGAAACTAATAAAGGTAAACATTTAAAATTTTGTAAGCTTTCAAGTAATACATAGATCTTTAGTTTAAATTACTTAGGTTTCACGTTTTTTATACAGGGAGTTCTTAAAATTGTGCCAATGTTTCCACTTAAATAAATGTGCATAAGTCAATTTTTGCAAATGGAACACCCTATTTTTTAGCTTACTAACGTGTAGAGAATTAAATTTCCTATCTAAATGCCTGGTGTGTTATAAGTCAAATTTTTAGTGGTTTTGGAATTATGAACAATTTAAATAAAAAATCTTAAAATTTCTGTTTGTGTTAATGCGACATTATTTTTGAAAAGAAGGCTTCGACTGGGATTTTCGTTTGGCTTTAAGCTTTGTTACCATTTGCTATTAAGCGCCTTTGTTCGTTGCTATTTCTAATTTTCAAAGTCAAACGAAAATCCCAGTCGAAGTCTTCTTTTCAAAAATAATGTCGCATTAACACAAACAGAAATTTTAAGATTTTTTATTTAAATTGCTCATAATTTCAAAACGACTAAAAATGTGGATTGTAACATATAAGGCATTTAGATAGGAAATTTAATTCTCTACACGTTAGCAAGCTAAAAAATAGGGTGTTTTATTTGCAAAAATTGACTTATGCACATTTATTTAAATGGAAACATTGGCACAACTCTGTATAAAAAACGTGAAACCTAAATAATTTAAACTAAAGATCTATGTATTACTTGAAAGCTTACAAAATTTTAAATGTTTACCTTTATTAGTTTCAGAGTTACTAAACTTTCTTCTCGGAGCGTTTTAACACAAAAAAATCCTTTTATAATTTATATCTCAAAAACGGTTAGAGACAGGAATAGATTATTATTAACAAAAGTTATTTAGATTTTAATAGGGTAATCAAAAATGCTAAAATATACAGGGTGTTCCATTTGAAATAGCAAAGTTGGCATTAACTTCCGGTATAACCGGAAGTAAAAAAACGTCAAAATATAATTTTTTGAAAGCTTAAAACCAATTATGCCTGCCATCAAATTTTTAGAAAGATAAGTTTACTCGTTTCCGAGATCTTTTAATAGGCCACTCAGCATAAATCACCCTGTATAGTGTTGCTAAATTAAAAAATTAATGATTTAAATATGTATTCAGAGTGGCGGCTCTCAACGCAGGATTCTATAGCATCTAAATTACCTACTCAATTTTTATTATTTTTCAAAAACAGAGTTAGGCTTTAGATCTACAATTTACATTTTTTTTAAATGGAACACCCTTTATATTATATCATTTTTTAATTCCCTATACAATTCCACGTATATTTTATATAATATGTCACATGTCTAAATTCAATTATTTTTGAGATATTGACGTTTAAAATATGTCATTAGGGGCCTCTTAGAAAAAAATGGGTTTCACCTCCCTATTCTAGTTTTTTATTTTCTATCCAAGAAGACCAACTTCCGGTTTAACATGTTAAACCAAAACAACGGTTTTACGGTTCAACATGTTAAACCGGAAGTTGTAACTTTAAGAACACGCTTTCACTTCTTTTGGTTGTCTCTTTACTTACGCCTCGAGGGTTCTCGAAAGTATCTCCGTTGTAGTCATCGGCAGCAGCAGTTTCGGAACTCACTGGCTCCACTGGTATTTCCGTGATTGAATCTGGTTTATAGGATGAAGTAACGTTGCAAGTAAAAATACAATTTTTGACTAGAACTGCACCTTTCTGGAAATTAGATAATAATATGATTGAAGTTGGTGATAGAACTTTAGTCTGTGTAATTGATAAAACGTTCATTCGAAAAATGTTTTTAATTTAAAAACAAACTCTTTCCAAAAATAGATCGGATGACATTGTTGTTAATATTTTTCGAAAGAAAAAGTCAATATTTCCTTGCACTTGGCCGTTGCTGGGCTGTCAATCCACACTTTCCAAAATGGGGCTTAAGCACAACCTAAAGGATCCCCCAGACCAATGCGGTGCGGCGGTAACGGTGACGGTGTTGGTGGACACCTAGCGGTACACCGCGTTCCTTTTTTAGCTATTAACACCGACGCGGTGAGATTTTTATTGTTCAGTGAATATAACATGCCAAAACAGTCCAGGTCAGCACAACAATGAAACGTGTAACACGAAATACCTG
The DNA here is from genome assembly GCA_935413205.1 of Polydrusus cervinus. NCBI lineage: Eukaryota > Metazoa > Arthropoda > Insecta > Coleoptera > Curculionidae > Polydrusus > Polydrusus cervinus. Next base: position 3,869,714 of record OW284514.1, read on the forward strand.
GATGATGTGCCGTCGAGCGGTGAAACAATGCAGAAGGCGTTATAAAACGCTGCCACAGCGGGAAACGCGGGTCGACTATCGGGTCGCGATATTTACCGCTGTGTTGTGGCATCGCGGCGAAACCTTCACCGTATCACAGCGTTTGTCTGGGAAATTAGTAAATTTAGATTAGATTTTTTTTTCTAATTTTGACATATAAAGTGACACTTTTTAAAACTGATTGACATTATGAAACGTCTTACTTTTTGTAACTAGTTGCATAAAGTAAAGTTTTATGCAATTAGTGACGAAAAATGTATTTCAAAATTAGTGACAAAAAGAATTATTCTATTTATTAAACTGTTATAATACAAGTTAAAAACATAAATTATAAATTAATTAATTATTATAAATATTGATAACACAATTATTGCAATTATTCAAATTAATTCCCGACGACATATTTTTTTCATTGCTCGAACTTGCTGTTATTTGGGAAGCGACGCACATTGCATTAGATGTTTCACCAAATATTTCTTGCGCTATACGTTTTTTATTATTCATGGAATTTTCAACATATCCCTCCGCAACAGAGCTAGATTTCCAACCTCCGTGCCTCTTTAATTTTAAAATATCAGCGCCACTGTCTGCTAGGAAAGTGGCAGAGCTTCTTCTGAAGAAATTGTGCAATAACTTTTGGCAGACTGCTAAATGTGTTAATTCCCACAGGATTTCTGGTACATTTTCCATTCGCATATTTTACAAAAAATCTGTTGTGTTTAAGAATCTGGGGCCGCAACTTTTCAAACAAATTTTCTTAATATTTCAACAAGATTCGTATTTTCAATGTCTTCAGTGGTAATTGCACACTGCCGTATAACTTTTGTTTTTTAAGGTGGGATATCAACACGAAAATGGCTTCCTTCGTCTATAACATTTTCAACTGGAAGAAAAGTTAATTCTGCCTTTCTGCATGCTCCTGCCATTCCAATTATCATTGCAACCTTAGCCATTAAGTATTCTTTGTCATCAGCTTCCAATAAAAATTTGGCAAAATCTTTTTTAATAAAAACTTTTGACTTTTTAGCACTGTACCCGTCCGCTTGCCTTTTAATATAATATGCTACCAAATTTGTATATTTTTTAATCTTAATATTCCTTTTCAGATTTAGTTCAGACCTTAACATTGAGTAAAGTGACCATAATGTGGAAACTTTTAGATCTTTCTTACCCTCGAAATATGCAAGTAAAACTTTCTCATTAACATGTTTAATTTTCTTCTCATCACACCACGTAACAAATTTTTCGTATGCCAAATCATAAACTGCCTTTGACTTTTTGGGAATTACTGATAATAGAGCATTACCTGCTGCCTCTTCAATATCGCTTGGTAGCTCTTCAGAACTTGAATGACTCATTTAAAAAAAATAAAACTAAAAATATATCAATCTCGCTAAAAACCTTCCGTCTAGACTTTTTACAAAATGTCAAACTGACAACTAACATGAAGTAACAGCAACTGCCATCAGTTATATGTCAAAATTAGAAAAACTAAATTTATGTTTTCCAAATTTTTATCAATTATATTAAATTTTATTTTTTTATTACTTTCTTCAAAATTAGAAAAAATCTTGTATGCGATACGTTACGAAATGAAATTTTGTGTAACTTGTGAGTTTTTGCGAAACTCACTTCGTTCGTTCCGCAAAAATCTCACGCGTTACACAAAATTAGGCATTTCGTAACTGATGGCATAAATAGCTATTTTATTAATACTCACGCCTGAACCCCAATTATAACATGTCTTTTCTGCTCCACATCTATCTTGTAGGATGAAACCTCCCTTTTCGTCACACGTAAAGGAAACATTTGGTGGGATCCTGACCTATAAAAAAAGAGCAAAATAGATGTTAAAATGGTATAGTAAAACAAAAAAAAAAAGGGTGGCTGACGGGCTGCAGCCCCCCCCCCCAAACAAATAAGTTTTTATCTTTAAAGAGAAAAGTTAAAGTAAATATTTTAATTGAAACATTTTTTATGGACGAAGTGTGATAATTTATAATAAAAAAAATAGTGCGAGAAGAAACGCGAATGCTTTATTACGAATATACAAAACGGCACTTGAGAAGGGGTATTTCAAAACCTAAGCATTTGCACCAAAAACTGCTCTTAGATCTACTCTCCTAAAATACATTTTTGGCGTGGTGAGCGATGTTTACTTTATTTTAAATTATCAAAAACCGAGTCCGAAAAACGCAGGTTAGAGTCATACATACGCCTTATGTTAAAATTATACCAATATTCATATGTTTCACAAATATAACAATGTGGTTTTTTTTAAATAACGAGCCCGCTAGGAATACAAAAAAAAGATTTACAAAAACAAATTTTACCCAACAATGCATAGGGGGCGAGGTATTAATTTAATTTTTGAAGTTTGATAGTAATTAGGTGAATTTTAAAGGAACTTTGTGCGCGGCCCCAGAAATTTTTCGCCTTCGGCGCTTTTCCGCCTTCTTCGCTTGGTACAATATCATAAAATACATGTAGTCTTGTTGACTGTCCCTCTCTCCAGAAAAAAACTTACTTACGACCACTGAGCCCCCCCCCTTCCCCCCGAGCATATTTTCTGGCTACGCCACTGAGAGAGAGTAAGGTTTTGTAAGGTATTTTTGTTATTGTCGTGATAAAAAAAAATTTAACTTACGATAGGTGGGACCGTTCTTAGCAACCAGTAAAATATAGTAGCTAAAATACAACAAAAGGCTATCATCACTCTCAAATATCGTCCTGTTTTACTCCTTGGTGCACCTCCGAAACCACCTAAAAATCACAAACTTATATCCATCAATCTATATTTTCAACAATTATTTTATAAAAAATATTAGATTCTCGGTGACCAAATTGGGCTTCATATTATATTATTTACCCTGGCAAAACCATAGAAGTCAATTTTCATAAATGGTCAATTTTCGTTTAGTCCATTTTCATAATTATGGTTAATTTTTATCTAGTTAATTTTCATATAATATTTTATTTTACCTGCTAATCTATCGGCTAAAGGTGCGGCAACCAAAGGACCTATCAAGGCGATCAGAGGAGATATTGCTGATACAGTAACGGCTTCATCCCGTGAAAGTCCTTGGATATTCATTTGTAGGGGAATGAAGGGTAATAGCGCGCCAATAGCTATAAATATGAAAATAATTAGTACAGGATTAGATTTTATATTATGTTAAAGTAGAAAAATTACAGTGAGCAAAAAACATTATATTAAATGACTTACCGCCAAAAAACAAAAATAAAACACATTTTAGAGTCAACAAATTCGAGTTTACCCACTTCATTTTTGTTAATTTCCTAAAAATCTATTTTTCAGTCAAAATGTTTTATTTAAAACTAAGTCAGTTCTGGTCGTTTTTTCTGTCTTCTCATCTCTTTTCGATTGTGCGGTTTGTAGTAAAATTTTGGTTCATCTGGAACAAAAATAAAAACATGAAAATAAGCGTAGAAAAACACAATTCGAGCGAATTTGTTCAGTAACAAAACGTTTAAAAAGGAATTTTATACAGGCCAAAAAACATTTTTAAGTAACTAATTTTGTCCTCCCTTATCCAAGGGTTGAATATAACCCCAAAAAAGCAACTTTTTAAGCGTATCGTGTTGGAGACCTAACCAACCCCCCCCCCCCCCCCTTCCCACCCCTCCCCCTCCCGGTATAAAAATCTTAATACCTGCCAAAACAACAAAATGTCAAAAATCAACAGTAGACGTTTCTTCAACGCATACAGCAAAAGTTAACACAATATTTTGGTCACCATACGAATTTTAAATAACTTTAACGTTGACACGTTTCACCTTGCACATTCTAACGACAACTAAATACAAACTGCAATTTTTTCTTCCCACATAATCCTATTTTTTCGTAAAGAAATTGCGTAAACTGAAAGATTGTGGGAGTTCTATATATTACCCATCATTTACTTGCAAATTGTTTACATTAGTCATTACTATATCTTCTAGCGGCTAGCGTATGCCTTATTTTGCGGTGTAACTTCCTGTGTTCCTGCAAATGGGACTAATTGCATGGTGTAGTCCGAGCGCAAGTATAAATATTTTGTGGTAGTGTGTTTATTTTATGCGTCATGGCATGCATTATTATTGCTAGTATTGCAGTACAGATAAGAAATTCATCGAAATCTGTAATGTTTAGAAACTTCTGTACTAAATGGCGCCTTTCTGAATTTGTTGGTAAAAATAACCTAAAAGGCCAAGTTGGGTTTGAAATTTTCGGTCATAGCTCCCTCCACAGATAGTATGATGGGAATGATTTCTATTCTTTTTAGCTTCCATTACAGGGTGATTCCTAAGTTGATACTTCTTTTTTAGCTGCATATAGAAGGCATTAAAATAAACAACATTTTCAAAAAACTCAAAAATAAAGTACTTACATTCATGTATTACACTACGAATTAAATACGGTTCTGCCTAACTTGCCCGTTGAATAACATTAAGAAAACTTCTGGATGTTGGATGAGCCCGCAAGGGAAAGCATTCTGCGTATAATCTCGAAGCACTTTGCCACACTCACAGTAAATTACCACCTTATCTATTAATTCATTGTTATCAAATTTTACCATTTTCACGTATCAATAATTTAAAATTAACTTCCTTCAGAAAAACACACCGCACCGGATTGTTTAACACTACCCGTATGACTAATACTAATGGGAGATAAGAAAAACAACAGAAACTATAGCGGGGTGTGTCTTGATGCCAGGCCCGCACTTAGATTTTTTACTTCTCTATCTCGGCTATTTTTAAGTTTTTTGAAAAAAGGTATTTGAAAATGTTGTTTATTTTAATATTTTCTATACACAGCTAAAAAAAAGTATCAACTTAGAAATTACCCTGTATTTTTAATCTCTATCGCCAAATTTGAATACTTCGATTCGGTTTTAGCGAGGTTGTGTGTTAGTGGGTACCTAAGCTCTCTTGGTAGTCTTTTCGATGATAAGAAGAATATCCGGACGCTGTGGTCTACTGTTCTGTCCGTTATTATTTTTATTATTATTATCATTATTATTAAAATAATAACTTTTGTTTCATCATTGTAGGAAAGACAACTTCTCGTAGATGACAGCCCAAATTTAATGATTCAATAAAATAACGAAATGACGATTCACATTGAACAACTTATTTCGATGTGCATCTCATCAAAACTGCTCTGGGACTAAAATTCAGCGATTTTTCAACATTCTTCCTGCTTTCTATTTTTGTTCGCGGATTGTCTAAAATTCGTAAAAGTTTTTAATAATCATCTTTCATGCCAATATCTATTTTACGTTGCTAATTCTAAAAATAGTTTTTTCCTAATAAGTGAAAGTTTTTTCAGGATAATTAAATAAAACATGACAAAACCTATCGTCATAGTGTGAATAATAATGGTGACAGGATAATACTTTACAAGTAGTATTTTGAATTATTAAACCATTACTTACAATGACACCTCATAGACGCCTACACGGGCTGGGTTTTCATCTCGGGCCTAAACGCGGTCCGGCCCGACTGTGGGGCTCGGGTCGGGCCGGGCTATTTAATAAATAAAGGTTCGGGTTTTCGGACCCACACATGTCTTTCCGGGCCTCACGGGTCTGCTGAGCCTGCCGGACTTTTGTGGCCAGCCGGTCTTTCAGGTCAGCCTTCGTTTGCTTATGTGCTTTTTTTTAAAAGAAATATTAATAAAACAATTTTCAAAGCCTAATTATTTTTTTCGGGCCTGCCGGGCTTGCCTGTCCCACCGGGTCTACAGGACCTGGGGCTTGTCGGGCTATTCGAAAAGATGTGCTCACTGTATAAACGTAATTCTTTATAATCTAGTTGCATAAATCAATTTTTAACTAGACTATCTGTACAACTTTATTTAAAGAACAAGGAAATGCTTTTGGCAACTAAAAAACTACTTAACAAATCACTTAGGGTGTAATAGGAAAGTATCCTTTATCAAATTTGTGCCTGGGTTCGTCAAAAAAGTTTTAAATGACCCCTTGGGCTGTTAAATACTATAGAAATGTTACAGAGGATTATAATATTGGAGTAGTAAACGTATATTTTCGTCTAACCTTTTATTTGTTTTGATTTAGAAAAATAGAATTTTCTACGTTTCAGTTTTTACATTGTTTAATTATTTACTGGGAAAATAATTGAACAGTATAAGCTCTCTAATAAAAACCCGCTAAACAACTTTCCGACGTCACAACAAATCCATACAATAGAAGCAACCGATCGCTCTATGAACCACGCACTCCTACCTGACTGAGATCTCGAGTCTGGTTTCCTGTTTCTAAAATGTCTATTTAAGTTATTGAAACAAAGATAACAATATCTATAATTGGTCGCAGGACTGGCAGATAAAAGAATTGCTCGGTTAATCGGCTCACATACCTCTTTTCTCATCTTATGTTTATAAACTTCCTGTTTTCGAGCCGTGTTTTTAATAGTTTCTATAGAAAAGGTTTGTGATACTGTACCGGTGCTCCCATCTAACAGTGAGTTTAGTAATAGCCACGAGTGTAATATAAAGATATAGGGAAAAGATTTTAATACATAAACCGTAAAATTTTTATTTCCTAATAATACATTTATCACGAATTACATGATTGCTACTCTAGATAATTTTCTTTTCAAACTTTTATTCCGACTCTGGCAAAAAATCGTAATTGTTTTCTTCCCCCTGTTATAGGTCTTATTTAATTAGGGGACGGGGGACGGACAAACACATACCTGATTGAATAAGCTGAGAAATGGCCACAAAGCTATCACTTTTGGGACATTATATAAGTGTCAAATTGTACGGGGTGATACCGTTATAATGTTTGATTTCGTAATATTGGATTTTTAAAGAAGATTAAGTACATTAAGTAAGACAGTATCATTCCCTTATCAAGACTGTCAGTTCAAATGATCGTGTAGGGTCTGCATTATGAATAAATTATCGATTAAAAAAATTATATTTATAATAAATAATATTATATAATCTTATTTTATGAAATTATTTAATTCGCTGCCAACAAGCAAGCAACTAGTTAAAAAATAATTTTATGCGCTCTAGTAATGCTAACAAAACTATCGATTTACCTCCTTTTGTACGGAAAATATATTTTATCACGCATCTTTCACATTAGAAGAGAGTTTTCAGGCTTCAACAATTTACATCTAGGTAACGCCCGACTCCAAAATGTTGTCTGTTTTTTATATTCAGAAGTTGAAAGTACATGTTTAATTTACAATTCCGTAGTTTCATGTAAATTTACATCTTTTTTATGGTATACAGATGATTTTTTGCAAAACTTAAAAAATTATTTTTTTTCAATCATTCATGTAAAAGTTAATAGAAATAAATTAAAACATTTTAGATTGATCTATATGATATATAGTACCTACCTAGGGGCGTAGCCGGAAAATATGTTCGAGAAAGGGGTGGGGGGGAGGGGGGGGGGGGCTCAGTGGGCGTAAATAGGACATATTTTTTTTGCGGAGAGTTCGTTTAAAATTCACCAAACTACTATCAAATTTCGAAAATTAAATCATTACCTCTCCCCCTCTGGATGGATTGGATTAAATTTGTTTTTGTAAATGTTTTTTTTATAGTTTTTTTGTTGATATTTCTAGCTTGCTCTTTATTAAAAAAAAAACTTATTTTATATTTGTGAAAAATATGAATATTGATGCCAATCCAAAATTTTGACATAAAACCTCTGTATGACTCTAACCATCGTTTTTCGGGCTCGGTTTTCATGATTAAGAATAAGTAAACATCGCTCACCAAGCTAAAATTAATGATTTTTTCAAAAATCATGTATTTTAGGAGCGTAGATCTAAGAGAAGTTTTTGGTGCAAATGCTTAGGTTTTGAAATACTCCTTCTTAAGTGCCGTTTTGTATACAATATTCATAATAAAGCATTCTTCTCGTACCATTTTTTTTATTATAAATTATCACACTTCTTCCATAAAAAAATGTTTCAATTAAAATTTTTACTTCAATATTTCTTTTTAAAAATAAATACCTAATTGTTTTTTGTTGTAAAAATATTTTATTGCATTGGGTTATGTTTTTGTTAATTTAAAATAGCTCTAAAAAAGGGAGAACGGAACAGACAAGTATATAATAGAAAAATACTACAAACTATTATTATTTTTACTTGTTTTTCTTTAAAATTGCATGATAAATCAATAACTAAAACGATATGCGTCTGAAGCCTTAATCTCTATATAAAATAGGACTTTTAGAAGGAAAAGTTTAAAAACTAAACGTTTCCTATAAGAGCTTTGTAATCTAAGCCAAGAATACATTATTTAAAAATTTAAATTAAGAATCCAAGCGTAAGACGAAAAATTAGGTTGCAATTAGACTTTTAGACCTGAGCTCCTAGGCTCTGACGCTCTACGACTTATTTTTCTGAATTAAAATTTTCTATACCCGCTCTTTGAATGCTACGTTACAATATACTTCACCGTCTTCTTGGTAGTGTATCAGTGTAGTCACCAAGACTGTATTTTTCACCGAATGCAGGTCATCCAGCTCAACAACTCACGCTTCGCGGCCTGCAGCCGAAGAACAGAAGAAAGGCTGAAGAGATGACGTCATGATGACCATCACGTAATCCTTTCATTTTACATCGAAAAATAAAAATAAAATTCTTGCAGTATGGAGTGTGCTGGACCAGTCACGGTCACGCTAATATGAATATAAATAGAAATGAAATCACCTTTTTCATTTAGGTCATTTCCCCTTTTACGGGTATATTACAGAGTGCAGTATGAAGACAAAATTTATATTTTGTGATGGTTTATAACGGTATAAACTGGCAATTATGTTTATTGCCTTGTAATTTTATTATATTTAGTAGGATCCTCTACTGTTACATTAATGAAAAAATGTATTCAAAAGGTGGATATTTTCGACGTGTCTCGAATGTAGAAACATTCATCTTTATGAGAACAAATGAAATTAAAGAAAAAAATGGCGAATATCATCTTAACGTAGCTTTAAAATCATGTATCAGGTTCAGTGAATAGAAATTGGAAGAATCACACTACCGAAATATCGAAGATCACAATGGAGTGCGTAAACAACCTGAACAACCTAGCAGCAAGGAACAACAGGGTCACTGGGGATAGCGGGCAACGAAATAGCCGATAAACTAGCTAGAGCCGGATCATCTTAAAATCTCAGGGGCCCTGAACCCGCCCTTGGCATATCAAAACAGGCAACTGAAGCAACATCAGACAGGTGGGCGCAATAAAAACACCTATCCCGATGGAATAGGATACCTGGTCAAACCCAAGCGAGGGCCACAATTGGGAAACCCTTCAACAAGCTATCAACTGGAATGTTGCTTCTAACGCGCACCCAGCTAAAACAAGTGCTTGGCCTACTAACAGGCCACCTCCCCTTAAGAAAACATCTACGCCGAATAGAAATCTACAATGGTCCCATTGAATGCAGACTGTGCGGCGAAGAGGACGAAACCGCCTCTCATATTATATATAACTGCGAAGAGCACTGACCCGAAGAAGATTCAAAATCTTCGGAGTAATTCAATTTGGGGATAACCTACTGCATGACAAACTTGGTAGAAATTTATTGGACTTTATAAAAGAAACACAAGATAGGCGAGCGCAATAAGCCACTAAGCTGCAGTGCAGGAAGCTTGGGTCGAACGCCCGATCTCCGCCTTAAACCAACCAACCAACCGAAAGTTTATAGCAGAACTGGGCAGTATTGCCTCGAAAGTGCTTGAAAAAGTGCTTCGAGCACACTGCTTGCAAGCATTTTTAAAATACAGTGCTCAGTAATTGGTAATTGATGCCTTTAAGTCTTATATAAAGTAGTTGGTAATTGAATTTTGCATTTCAAGCTATTTAAAATGCTTGCAAGCACTCAAAATTACTAAAAATTACTATCCTGGGTAATTGTAAGCGCTCAGAAGTTCCAAAGTGTTAGGTGGTGCTTGATGCTCACAATTACTTTTTCAAAGGGCGTAGCACTAATAGCACTTTTTTCGAGTGCTTTACCCAGCTCTATTAAATAGTAGGTATTAATAGGGCTTTGCATGCTTGAAGAATTTTTAGTCTAGAATTAAAAGTTGGTGAGAACAACCAGGTGGGAGAGGGAGAAGTTGTTATTAGATGTAAAAAGTGATAAGGGTGCCAAATTTAATAAGTTTAAAATATAATTTTTGTTAAAATAAAATGAAAAAACCTTTGTGTTTATATTACTCACCACTTACTATCAATATGCTGTCAAAGGCAATATGTCTGTGACGATAACCAAGATTTTTAAATGTTTCATACAATCACGTCATGTTATTTATATCCACTTTTTTTTGTTAACAGCACGTTCATAAATAACAGCGATAAACATATATATAATATATATAAGTATATTATAATATTATGCACTTTTTCATAATTTAAAAATATCTAAAAATTATAAGTTCATCACTGCGTGTACAATAAACCCGTATTTTACTTCGAAGTTGGACATATGTACGTTACGTAAAGATATTAAAATACGCATCCTTAAGTGGATCGCAAAAATATTTTTGGGCGAATAGAGACGAAATAATGAAAATAAGTGATTTTAAAGTTCATTATTGTCGTATAAAAATCAGTATAAATTAATAAAAATCAAAAAAATCATGATTTAATTGAAAAAATGTATTGATTTTTTCAAAAAAATCGTGATTTATTGCAACCCTGGAATAGAGCTATCAAAATTTCATATCATAAGGATACTGCCCTCCCCCCTCGCCGTCGGTTTTATTAGACCCACGACAATTTTTCCATTACATAATTTTTTTCTGATTAATTATTCCCGAGTAATGGAGCGAAAATAAATCCATCTATTGATATAAACCTAAAGCTACCATATTTTTCACCTAGAAAATCGATAAATATGTCTAACATAATTAGGGATTAATTTCGACAGATGACAGAGATGGATAGCAGACAAACGAAAGTTCTTTCATTTTTGCCACCCTTTGTTGCTTTCACTCGTTCATTTCCAACCCCCTAATGTGGATAGGGGAGTTTTGGTCAATTATAGTGAAGGTTATTTCGTATGTCCTTTCTAAAAGTATTTCATTAAATCTAAGAAAGTTACTGAATTCAAAAACAAATATTTCTTAATTTACATCATTAGTTATCCTATTTCAAAAATTACTAATAATTTTATATAAAACCTTTAATGTTCCTAGTGTAAACCATCTTTATCTAATTGGTTAACACAAAGTTTTAGGTTTTAGAGATCAGACACTCCAAAGTTACCAGAACTATTGCATTCTCTTGAACCGAATCTTGTGAATGTGAGAAAGTTATTCTTATTAAAAAAAAAGAATTCCCAATAATTTATACAATACAATAAATTTAGTAATTTTTTTTAGAAATGTCATTAGCTTATATCTTCTTTTAGATTTTTTTTTCTGCATGAAAATAACTTTTTCACACCCACATAAGTACCACCTTTCCATTGGTGAAAACAAAAATTCAAAATCTTACTTAGTTTTTTTGTAATTCGATTTTTAAAAAAACTAAATTTTAACATGGGCAATTTTAGCGAATTCGATTCCATTTAAGTAAAAGAAACATATATTTATGGGACTGCTTTATGGCGTTAAAGGTCATATACAACCCAAGAATGTTGATATATTTATTTTTAGTATGAAGTCTGCAGGTGCTTATATGCTACCAGCAGAAAAATCTTCCACATCCGATAGTTCTATGCAATTTGAATATATTGATTAAGATATTAGTATTTTATGGGTTATTTAACGTAGTACAGAAAGGTTCAATGTTTATGACACATACTTTTGTATTAAGAGAACCTTCCTTTGAAATTTAAACTCTACTTTTTTATCAGTAAAGAGCAGGGGTTCCCAAACTTATTTTGTCTACTGCCCACTTTGAGAATAAATTATTTTTTAGCGCCCCCATTTTTTCACATACTTAAAAACTACTATAACTTCAAATTAAATTAATTAATTATTGTGCGCTATATTAGCGGAGATTACACATTCATTCTAAACGAGACTTTTACTATAACCTGCCAAAATTAACTGGAGACCTAAGCGCAGTAGGTAGTTCACAACGGCGGTCAGGTCTCAAGTTTACTCTTACGGGCTACGCCTGCCAATGAGAATGATTATTGAAACGCAACTTTATAGTATGCAGACAAGTATTCCATGAACCAGGCGATTGATACAGGAATGCACAAATCGGGTTATTTAACAAAAACTTGTTAAAAGATGATTGCCCGCGGTCTATTATCTACAAAAATTACCTATCTGGGAATACCAATAACAATGAAAATGCGAAAGTGTGTCTGTTGCCTCTTTATTTGTTTGTTTGTATCTACTTTCATTTCGAAACGGAGCGACAGATTGACATGATTTTTATTTTATTTATTCAATAAAATAGGACAGATATATGAACTACGCGGAGAGAAATATCGAACCGAGTTTGAGCAATCTTACTAATATTAAGATGTTCACAAGTTGTAGTCGAGAGTTGAGAGCTCAGTCGGTGTCTAATAGTCCTCCTAGCTAGATGAAATTACAAATCGCCCCCCAAGCCTCTACACAACACCCCCATTTTTTTTCTGGGTCGCTTACCGCCCCCCTTTAGGCCTGCAGCGCCCACAAGGGAGCGTTATCGCCCACTTTGGGAAAGGCTGGTATAGAGTATAAAAAACTTTCAAATCATGAACTTTGGATCTTGTATCTAAATTATCGTTAATGAAGGTAAAATATATATTTCCTTATATTAAACAATGGTTTTCTTAAAACTAGAATCAGAAATGTTACTTTAAGAAGGTACAAGTAATTGCCATGCTTTTAACCTAATCTCTGTAAATAAATAAGTGTCACAAATTAAAAACTTATTTATAATTTTCATGGATTTACTTTTCATTATTTTAGGTAATGAATAACATTTCATCACTTTAAGATACTCTTACTGATTCCAAATCCAGATAGATGAAATATCATTTTAGCCACCAAACAAACTCATAAAAGTGTTTATGTAGTCACTTGCTGTTATAACTCAAAATATTTACGGTAGAAACACTGCCAACTGCCGATTTATTGATAAATTAACTTTAATTTAATCAACAGTTAGAAATAAATGTCAGTTTTTCGATTTTTACTATTAATCGTTAAAATTATTAGTGACAGCTAAAAATACAGTAAAAATAGAAATTTTGAAATACATTAACTGCATTTAATTTCTTGCTATGAGTGTAATGAGACCATATTGACTTCTATCTTAAATAACAACTCAATAACCACTGAGACACATCTGTGCCATTGATTTCTATCCAACTGGATTTCTACACAATAATATCAAAAATGCAGCGCGCATATAAACAAACTCCCCCGGATTTAAATAAGCACACATTTTTCATATTGCTGTATGGCCCCTTAGTTATGTGACACCCTGTATACGACAGCTATTAATGTGGAGCAGCGAAAAAATTTCGGGGCCACGCCCAAAATTCACCTAACTACTATCAAATTTCGAAAATTAAATTATTTCTATTACCTCTCCCCCTCCTAATGGTTGGATTAAATTTGTTTTTGTAAATGTTTTTTTCTTTTTTTTTTATATTTCTAGCTGGTCTTTTAAAAAAAAACATTTTTTATTATTTATGAAAAATGTGAATATTGGTGTCAATCCAAAATTTTAACATAAGACGTATGACGTATGACTCTAACCAGCGATTTTCGGGCTCGGTTTTTCCGTAATTAAAAATAAAGTAAATATCGCTCACCACGCCAAAATTGATGATTTTTTCAGAAATCATGTATTTTAGGAGCGCAGATCTAAGAGCAGTTTTTGATGCAAAAACTTAGGTTTTGAAATACTCCTTCTTAAGTGCCGTTTTGTATATTCATAATAAAGCATTCTTGTTTCTTCCCGCACTATTTTTTTTTTCTATAAATTATCACACTCCTTCCATAAAAAATGTTTTAATTAAAATTTTTACTTGAATTTTTCTCTTTAAAATAAATACCTAATTGTTTTTTGTTTTTGTAGTAAAAATATTTTATTGCATTGTGTTCTATTTTTGTTTATTAAAAAAAGGGAAAACCGAATAGACAAGTATATATTAGAAAAATACTATAAAATATTATTCTTGTTACTCGTTTTTCTTCAAAATTGCATCATACACTGCACTAAAACGACATGCGTCCGAAACCTCAATCTCTATATAAAACAGGACTTTTAGAAGAAAAAGTTTAAAAACTAAACGTTTCCTACAAGACATTTGTAATCTAAGCCAAGAATACATTTATACTATATCTATTGCAATTATACTCTTTTAGGCCCGAGCTCCTAGGCTCGGGGGATGGGGAGGGGGGCTGCAGCCCGACAGCTTCCCCTTAATACGCCACTGATGTGGAGTACTAAACTCTTTTAATGAATATGGGGGGTTGACAAAACATTTTAGCATAAATAAAAGTTATCTGTTTAAAAAATATTTGATTTTACTCTATAATTTAAGTGAAACTATTTTTATCCAGAAAATCAAACAATCATTAATGACAACCACCCACCGCAACGTAAACTTTTGATGTGTACGTTGCGAAATCAGCATCTGGTATCTGGTCCATTCTGTTGACCAATTTTAATTTTTAATCGAGATTAGCACAGTGGCGTTTTTATACATATCGCGGCTAAAAAATGCAAAAATATTATTTGAGAAGCTTGCTCAGCTCTTTAAAAAATAGGTTAAAGCCATAGACAAATTGATTTTAGATCAGTATAAGTTTTTCTTTAGAGTGCGTCACCTGTCAGCATTGAGAACCATAATATTGACATCGGCTTTTCTTATTTTTTGTACAGTCATTACGATATATTTGAACTAGTAAATGTATTTTGGGTTTGTACGATAAGCGATTGAAGTTTGTTAAGTTTTTGCAATGTAGATTGATGACCTTCTACTGAAACTATGAATTCTTCCCTAACGTACTTAACCCTATCCTTTGTCCCAAATTGACTTTAAATTAAAAAAAGCCCCTCTATCGTCTAGTAGTTGTAATAACATTTTCCTCCGGGGGGAATAACACATAAATCATATGGGATAGGGGGGCTTGTATGCAAAAAATTAAATAATAAGGGCTAGGGGAAGCAAGTGCCTCATTTGCCTCCCACCTCAATGCCCGGTGTTCCATTTGTTTAGTAGAACTTCGGTAAGCCTGCGATACTGTTCATTTTTTCTAATTAACATATGACAGTGTGCTTTTAACTGAATTTATAAAAAAATACTTGGCTTCTGACCCCTCGATAGATATAGTTTCGCCTCGTGCCTCTACTCCACTGTAGAGCAATAGTAATAAATTTTAACCCACATATTCGTTAAGTCAGTCATGCAAGGCAACATTTAAAATGGGTGACATCATTTCTTGTTTCGTATTAATGGGCACACATTTAGACACGTTAACGATGTTTTAGTTAAATAAATTTGCAGGTCTTTTGGCCTATTTTTAGACCTTGAAGAGTTTAAAGCACTTCCTTTGTCTCTTTATCTCAGGATTAATAAAATAAACATGGGCGGCAGAGGGGGGCAAGGGCTGACGCTTGCCCCCCCCCCCCTCTCAAAATCACATAATAATAAAATCAAAGTTTTTGTAACACTGAAACGGTATGATTGTCTAGCACTAACAACTTGTACTAAAACCTATTGAAAATAATAAAAATCTTTCTACATTTTAAAACGCGGCGCGAAAGCAGGGAATTTAAAAACATAATATGAGATGTGCGTCATCCTATTAACCGCGCAATTCTTTTATTTGCCAGCCGTGAAACCAATAATATTGTTATCTTTGTTTCGATAACTTACATAGACAAAGACAGTTTAGAAACAGAAAACCAGATTTGAGACCTCAGTCAGGTAGGATTGAGTCGCAAAAAGCTTGGAATTGTTGTGAGGTCGGTACATTGTTTCGCTTGTTTTTATTACAGTGAGTATTTTGTTAAATTATTTTCTTAATAAATAATTAAAGCATAAAAAACTGACACCCAGAAAAATTAATTTTTTCTTGCTCTTTACGGTAGGATCAAAATCAAAGTTTGGTGATAAAGCCCATTTCTTGGCCAGGCAGTACCTTCGACTCCTCCCCCCCATTTGAACGCCCATGAACTTCGTTTCTTTGTACCGGTCACGATTCTGAAATGTATTAATAATTTTTCCTTGCTTTAATTTACAAGAACATTAATATTTATCATAAAAAAGCACTATACATTACATAATTCATCTCGAGAATTACTTGCCGTATCAGTTAAATAACTCACTTCGTATAAAGACCGACAAAAATATGGTAATAAACACTTATGATTGGCTCCTGGTTATCCAGTAAAGTATTAAGTATCTTTAATATTTATTTTTATTACCTCGTCAAAACAGTTTGACTTTTATTGTATAAAAATTCACATTTCATGTGGAAAACCTAGACATTTTTGGGGGTTGCCGAGCTACAGCCCCCTCCCCCGTCTGTTCCGTTTTCCCTATTTTAGAGCTATTTTAACTCAACAAAAATATAACCCAATGCAATAAAATACATTTACAACAAAAACAAAAAACAAAAAACAATTAGGTATTTATTTTTAAAGAGAAAAATTTTAATTCAAACATTTTTTATGGAAGAAGTGTATTAATTTATAATAAAAAAAATAGTGCGGGAAGAAATGAGAATACTTTATTAATTAATATACAAAACGGCACGTAAGAAGGAGTATTTCAAAACCTAATTTGCACCAAAAACTGCTCTTAGATCTACGCTCCTAAAATACATGATTTCTGAAAAAATCATCAATTTTGGGCGTGGTGAGCGATATTTACTTTATTTTTAATCATGAGAAACCCAGCCCGAAAAACGCGGGTTAGAGTCATACATGCGTCTTATGTTAAAATTTTGGATTGACACCAATATTCATATTTTTCATAAATATAAAAAAATTTTAATTAAAGAGCCAGCTAGGAATATGAAAAAAAATTTTTAAAAAACATTTACAAAAACAAATTTAATCCAACCATGCAGAAGAGGAGAGGTAATAATTTTATTTTCGAAATTTGATAGTAGTTAGGTGAATTTTAAACGAACTTTGGGTGTGGCCACGAAAATTTTTCGCGGTTTTTCCGCCGACTGTCCCTCTCTCCAGACAAAAAAATGTCCTACTTACGCCCCCCCCCCCGAGCATATTTTCTGGCTCTGTCACTGTATCTACTATTGGTTGCCTTTATTACCAAGAAAAACACCTGCCGACAAAAACTATTAAATTTATTTACACGGACATAATATGTAACTGGGACGCGTATTAATGTAACTTGTTTTAATTTGACTTACGATGATACTTCCTATAGCCATTTTAGACAATACAAACGAAATAAACATATAAACGATATGTTGTTAATATTCTGGAAGCATTTTATTTTACGCATTATTTTGTTTCGTTTAAAAAAACCAACGGGACTACCAACTCCCACTTTAACTAATCATTTCGAATTAAAACAGTTCTGTTAAGCTTCAATATCGATCTATTTACACACAACAGTGTTACCATCGATGGTAATGCTGTTTTTAATACTTTGTGTGAATGATTAATAACAAAAATTGAATACTATATAGACAGCCTCCAGTCAACACCAGTCCTGGATTTATAAATAGGCCGTATGGGCCGCGGCCTAGGGGCGGCAGATTTCAGGGGACGGTCACTCGATTTCAGACGATAAAAGTCAAAAACGTTCACTGGTTTAATCATGGTTTTTTATACTTTAAATAAATCCCTATAGAAGAAACTCATTCCTACCGAAACCTAGTGAGTGATAGATGATAGCAGTGCGGCGTTGTCCAATGTTTATCCTAACTTGGATATAGCTCTCCGCATTGCACTTTCCACTCCGGCTACAAATTGTTCTGGGGAAAAAGGTTTTTCCTGTTTAAAACGCGTGAAAAATTTTCAAAGGTCTTCAATGTCACTGTCTCAAGAAAAAATGAATTCTCTAGCTCTTCTCTACATAGAAGTAGAGATAATGAATACCATAAACTATAATGATATTATAGATGATATTGCTATTAAAAAGTCCCGTAAAAAATTGTAAATCTGGTTTCTTTTTTGCACTTTTTCTTAATGACTAATTCATTCGTTTATTTAACTTTAAGACATTCTAAATGTAGTAAACTACAAATGGAAAATTATTATTTTAGAAAGGTATTGACATGGGGCGGCGGAAAAAAGTGGCCTACACTCATAAAAAAACTAAATCCGGCACTGGTCAACACTACTAGTTTATTATAACTTTTTAAAACTCACTTATCGGAAATTTTTGATTTGCGATCCACAAAAATGATTTCCAGCGAACATTTACAATTTACATCAAGAATCAACAAAATCAACTGCACATAAAATTTTATAATTAAAAAAGTAACGGCACACTTAAAACTTCTAATAAACAAATAACTTCTATAACAACAATTTTTTTTCTGTCAGACAGAAGCAAAACACATTTAAAAAAAATCTATAAATTTTCCTTGTTTTTCTTGCAGAACTTTTGCTTTTATATGAAACAGTCGTTATATTGCCAAACTTTTTTATTACTATATTAACCGACATGAATAAAATGATATCATTTTCCTTATTTTGTTCAGGGAGATATTTATCAAAACAGCTAAAGAAAAATTCCTTCCACATTTTACCTCATTTCTTACAAAACATATACCTTAGACTGATTTTTGATTAATCTAGACAAAAATCTAATTCAAATGGTTCCAGGTCAGAATTTTTATTTTTACATTACACCGTAAAAATCGATGGTAAAATTTCACAACATTGGTGACATTTTGCCAATAAACAAAATCACGCTAATCGAATTTTCAGACGCTAAGATCTCGGCAGTGGTTGATGCCTGGAATAGGATTTTCGATTTGCTGGAAAGAATTATGTTTGCCGCTAAATATAAAATATGTTTTTACTAAATTGTTTGTGTGGATTTCAGAGAAAATCACTGTTGAAATGTCGTTTAGCGGGATTTTGTTGTTTGGCAAAATGTCGCTATTTGCTGTATTTTTTACGCTATATACCTAATCAAAAATTTTTTTTACAATTTATATGTTTATATTATAGTTTTTATATAAAGGTAAGTAATATTTTTTTATGGATATTGTAAAAAATATGAACATTTATTAGCCAATAGCTATTAATACAACAAGTAACGAAATAAGTGTCTTTTAGGCACGCGACGGGAATTGTCCTACGAGGCGAAGCCGAGTTGGACAACACGTCAAAGTGACTAAAAGACATTGTTTCGTAACGAGTTGTATACAATATTTTTTCTACTGAGGTTTTATAATAAAAAAACTTAATTTATTTTACTAACATTTTATTACCTATGTTTCATTTGCCCCTTTCAAAAATTGACACTTGCCAAAAAAAATTAAATTATACCTAGTCTGTGGTTACGTTTTAATTGTAAATAATTACCTGCGTTACTTTTAAGCACGTTGCTCCTGGTAACGTGCTTAAGTCTTTTAAGCACGCTGCGCCTAAAAGGAGGTTATTAAAAAACTATAATGACAATCAAAAAGATGTTATTATAAAACGTCAGTAGAAAAAGTTTTTTAAGCACCCTGCGCCTAAAAGGAGGTTATTAAAAAACCATAATGACAATCAAAAAGAGGTTATTATAAAACGTCAGTAGAAAAAAATATTTTTTCCGCTATTTGTTATGCATGCAAACTTACAGCTATTTATTTTTTACGGTATTTGTAGTAAAATAGTGAAATTTAGTGTCCGTTAAAATAAATAGAAAGAAACTTAGCGGCAAGCGGACAGAGTAGTGCGGGGCACAGGTAGACAATGACAAGCTGTGCCCCAGACCCCAGTGAACCCATTACCTTTGGAGTCTCTGTATAATTTAATGCAAAAGATAGACGCACTACTTTGTCCGCTTGCCGCTAAGTTTCTTTGTAAGTATTTATAATGAAAATATTTTTTGAACTAATAATTTTTTGGGTTTTAGGCGTGGGACTCCAAGAGATGGCGCTAAGGGCTATATACAACTCAAGAACGTTGATACCGTAGGCTTTAATGAAATACTTTGTCTATGGTAATTAGTCTAAGTCTAAGACATAAATAAATAAAATTTTAGTTTAGAAGTTTCATACATTACGTAAATTGCGTTTAATATAAAATATAAATAAAAATGAACATATTTCAACTTTTGAAAAGGCGAAGTTCAACCTTTACTATTGTAAAGGTTGATCTTACACTTAACCCTCGATTTAACCTTTACCTTAAACTTAAGAGGAAAACATGAACACGACATGCACCGATAACTTTCAAACCCGATATCGTACTGACCTAAACAGGACGACGTTCCCCTAAACCTAAAAGATCAATCGATAAAAAAAATATAGAGGTAGTAATTTGTATGAACTTCGTACCCAGACCCAATGGGGTGCATTAAATAACAACGTTTAATGAAAACTGGGTGAAGTGTTTGACTTAATTACGCCGAGCTTTCAGTCTTTGTCGCACCCTTTTCTGCGATTTTAATAACAGTGACAAGTTCACTGGACTGGGAGTGTCTATTTTTATGAAAAATAATCTGGGATAGGATATATAATATCTATAATTTATGCTTATACTCTAGTCAGGTTAAGAAAAGTGTTTCTCCCCTAAAATTAATGCTTGTTGGCTAAACATGGGGGAAAATTTGTATCTACTATCTCTAGCAAAAATTTTCCGTGTTAAATACTTATTACGAATTATAAAAAAACTAAGGAAATTATTGGGTTTCTCTTTTTAGTAATAAAAAGGTCTAGGCTAAGAAAATCCTAAAAATAATGATTACTAAAAAATGTTAATTTTTTTTTATATATAACTACATATATATTTAAAATAACGTTGTTGCCACCTGTTTCGGACAGCAGCGGCAATGCCGCATTGCTGAATATATTTTAAAACGATAGACCATGGTTGTTTATCTGATCCAACAAATTTTTGAAGAAAACTTATCACCCGTTTTCC
Organism: Polydrusus cervinus; assembly: GCA_935413205.1. NCBI lineage: Eukaryota > Metazoa > Arthropoda > Insecta > Coleoptera > Curculionidae > Polydrusus > Polydrusus cervinus. Next base: position 3,890,784 of record OW284514.1, read on the forward strand.
ATAAACGTCTAACGTTCCATTCACCGTGTAACACCCTGTATATGTAGATATGGATAATTTCACATGGAACTGGTAAATTTGGAGAAGAATTTAGAAACATTGACCGGATGCCCCCCACTACTCAATTCTTACAAGGAATATGGAACTCCGGGCATTGTATTTGGGCATAATGGAGGCGCACAATTTTTTCGTTAGTCATTATTTGTCTATGGCAAAAACTGATCCTATGTTAACTAAGTTAAAGTGATAGCGCCATCAATTTATCTCACCAAAAATTACAATGGGTCCAAAAAATAAAGCAAAAAGAATGTACAGATCAAAGACAATGGACAATGATATTTCTAAAAATAGTTTACATATTATGCAACGTTACCTTGTTTTGATCACCGTAAAAAATGTACACTTCGGAAAATTTGTATTTGATTTATAAAAAAATTGTATATGAATTTTTTATCACTTACCGGCTTCATGCTATATCACATCTACATACTATTACTGGGTGTCCCAAAAGTCCCGCATACAATTAATATCAATTAAAGAAAAAAGATCTAGGAAAAACGCTCGGACCCGTAAATTTTTATTTTTAATTGTGCATTTTTTGACAAAAAAATATTATACAGGGTGTCTCATAGAACTGTCGTCACGTCTTTGACAATTTTTTTTAACGGAACACCCTATATATTGTATTATTTTCTTATTCCCCACAAAATTCTACGCTTATGTTGTAAATATCATATGCCTAAATTCAATAGTTTTTGAGATATTGACGTTTAAAATATGGCATTTTTTGACTTTGACAGGCTGTAATATTGGAACGGTTCATCTTAGAGAAAAATGGTTTTCACCTCCATATCTTAGTTTTTATTCTCTATCCAAAGAAACCAATCCCCGATTTACCATGTTAAACCGTTAAAACCGGCTTTTTGGTTTAACATGGTAAATTGGAGGTTGGTTTCTTTGGATAGAGAATAAAAACTAAGATATGGAGGTGAAAACCATTTTTCTCTAAGATGAACCGTTCCAATGTTACAGCCTGTCAAAGTCAAAAAATGCCATATTTTAAACGTCAATATCTCAAAAACTATTGAATTTAGACACATGACATTTACAACATAAGCGTAGAATTTTGTGGGGAATCAGAAAATAATACAATATATAGGGTGTTCCATGAAAAAAAATTGTCAAAGACGCGACGACAGTTCTATGAGACACCCTATATAATATTTTTTTTGTCAAAAAATGCACAATTAAAAATAAAAATTTACGGGTCCGAGCGTTTTTCCAAGATCTTTTTCCTTTAATTGATATTAATTTTATGCGGGACTTTTGGGAGACCCAGTATATAAATATATTAAAAACATTGCGTTCTTTTAACACAAATCCCTGCCATATTTACTAACGAATTTTTTAAATCTCTTTAAATTTGTATTCAACAGATATTAGTGTGAGAAAGCTATTTTCATAAAAAAAAAAATTTTCAATATTTTTTACAGTACAATAAAGAAAGTCATTATTTTTTGGGCTTTTATTATCCAATGTAATAAAACCCATAGCGGGCTGTAATTTAACATATTTATAGTTCATGATGAGCCCAACATACTCACAAAATAGCAAAAATTCTATTCGAAATTTTAATAGTTCTAGCGAGTAGGTAATCAAAAACCCGCTCTCGCTTTTTTAAATGTAGCCCAGTGCAATTATCTGCAACACAATCGAACTACAAAAACAAAATCGAAAGCTTCAAAAACTTCACTTTTTATTTATTATTAGAAAAAAATGTCACAATCCGATAACAAAATTTCCCGACAAAAAAAATGGTCCATGTCATCTCGGTAAGTGTGAAAATAATTTCAAAATAAACATTTTGGCAGCGAACCTATGGCTCTCGGTTGGAAGCCGTATAACAGTTTGTTTTATTTTCTCAAATTTTAAATATAGCTTTCTTTTGTTATTTTTGTATATCCAGGAAATGGTTGTAAATTAAGTCATCTCTCCAAGATCATTACTTCATTACCTACATTACGCAATGGTGTTATTATTTCTTTATTTTTTCATTTAATTTATATGACAAATTGATTTTTTGACTGAAATTTTAAACTTTTTAGCATGGCAATTGTTGAAAATGTACCCCATAAATTTGTTAGCACAGACCAAACCGGTGGTAGAACTCTTCCCTTGCAATTGAGAGATAAGATCATTCTTAAATATTACATTTTAAATAGGTGGGACTAATAGGACTACGAGAATTTATAGAATGGCCGCCCAAGTCTCCGGATATTACACCCTTAGATTTTTATTTATTAGGTGATTTAATAAGAAGGGTATAGGTCACTAGACCTAGAAATCTGGAGTTGAAGGAAAGGATTCGGGCAGAGATACGTTCAATTACGCCAGAAGGTTTAGAAAGAGTAAGGGAATAGTTCTACCATCGGTTTGGTCTGTGCTAATAGATTCATGTCGCACATTTTAAACAATTACCATGCTAAAAAAGTGACATTACAGTTTTAAAGTTATTGTTAATGTAATTGCTCCTTAATAGTTATTTACGATATAAGTGTTGTAAAGATTCATATTACAACACGAGTTGTCAAACGAGGCGTCAGCCGAGTTTAATAAAACATCGAGTGTGGTAATATGAATTTACAACAAGAATATTGTACAAAATTTGATCACTTTCATCTATGAATAAAAATATTTGGCAAAAGGCATTTTTAAAAATAAAAATGCACCTGTCATTAAGTTTACTAATCAAGTTTTTTATGTTACCTTTCGCATAGTTACTGTTTCGCATGGTTACTGTCGAAACTTTGTCAAACAAATTCAAAAATATAAAAAGCGTTTTTCAAAATGAGCGATTCTGATGAAAGTTTACCCTCTGATATAGAAGCAGCGGCAAACGAAGCGATCTCAAGTTTAGTTCCGACAAAATCCAAGGCGCGGTATGAGTTAGAGTATCAGAAGTTTGAAGATTGGTGCAAAGCTAACAAAATAAAGGAGGTGTCTGAGAAAATCCTTTTGGGTTATTTTTCCGTAAAGCAACGCTCCCAGAAACCATCTACACTATGGACTTACTACTCAATGTGGAGAACTATGATTTCAGTCAAGAAAAATCAAGGTATATTTTAATCAATAATTGGTAATTAATTTTATAATTGTTAATAATTAATCATTCTTCTAAAAAGTGTGGTTTTATTTAACAGCAAAATTTTAATAAAACCGTTTTTTTCCATTACAGCACTAGTGCGATTTACAGAACTGTAAAATTCATATTACTAAATGAAAGTAGATACAAAATCTTTAAGGGCGTATTTTTGGATTTTAGAGAAATCTTATTCACAGAGCCGCTATAAGCAGCGGTCCATTTAAAATATCCACCCTGTAACTAATTACGAAAGTTCATTGCATTGTAAAAAATATTGAATTTTTCATTGTTAATTTAAAATCCAGTTAGATCAAGTCATTGTGTTTTTCGGTTTTTCACAACATTCCTTGGCAAAGTTTTACATCTCTATAATAATATAAATAAATACCTCAATCTACTTACAAAAACTATAAAAGTGGTAAAACATGTTATTATTTCTTAATGATATTCCAAACATTTATTTATAAATAAAAGATTGCTTAATGAACAAACACCGTGACATTTGACACTTGTGTCTATGTTCATCCTTTATTTATAGAATCTGGTTGATGTGTCGGTTCAATATTACAAATCGCATGGAGATTCTTTGAATTAACCGTGACTTAACTTGTTTTTGTTAATTTTTTGGGTCAATAACTGAATGTCAAATCATTTAAAAATAGATATTTATGTAACTAGGGTGTAACTACTACTAAGTAATAAGAAGCATTTAATCACATACCGACACGTTGATTTGTCCTGTCCCTCAAAAAAGTTAAACACGATAATCAGATAGAAGATTTACACTAAATGTATAACTGTTTTCTGTTCTACTATAACTATTTTTTAGTGGATCAGTGAATTACAAAAAAGCTAAGCAAGATTTTGAATTTCTGTTTTCTCCAATGAAAAGGTGATATCTATGTGGGTGTGAGAAAGTTATTTTCATGCAGAAAAAGTCGAGGAAAAAGATTAGTCAATGAAAATCCAGTTACAAAGTTACTAAAGTTTATTGTACCGGGTGATTCATTAAGGGTGACGAGCGGCCATATTTTGGAAACTACTGGGCATAGAAATTCAGGAAAAATAAATGACTAAAGTGGCCATGAGAAAATCCTGGAAATAATTTTTAAGTTCCACATTTTACCGCAAGAGGGCGCAATTGAAAAGTAAATTATAAAAGTTTACATATCTCAGAAAATTCCACATTAAGGTATATCTTTGATAACACCATTAAAAAGCTTGGATAATTATGCATCATTTTGGTCTTATGCTTATTAACGTACCGACTTTAATAAGAGGGGGGGGGGGGGGGGGGAAGCTGTTGAAAGTGCAATCAGTTAAATCGCTGTAACTTATAAACGACTTATCCGATTTTAGCAAACTAAAGACTGTTTGGAAGAGAAATGTATGCACTTTCACCAATCGTATTTAGTTGTCCATAATAGTTCTCAAAAAAAATGCTAGAGGGCACAATTTGTAATAATAACACATTTTTTGATTTTACACCAAAAATATAAATCATACGGTATAATTATGATACCATAAGCGAAAAGGAGATAAAATTTGCTAGAAGAAATATTAAAACTGTAGCTAGATATCTCCATTCGTTTCAGCGTTATCGCGAATAGAATAATTTTTAAAACTTTAAATGAAGAAGTGGTTATATATTTTTTAGAAAAAAAGTTGGAAGCCACTGATATTTTTCCATGTGGATATTATTTCTGATTAGCCTGGTCAATTCTGCATAAAAATGGTCTCCTGCGTTTTTCTCCTCAGGCACACCGTTCTTACTTAAAATAATTACTTAAAATAAATTAGCTCTACTATTTATTATTTTTATTAACATTGATAATGAAAAATTTTGTTTTATAAAAATTGTTGGCAATGACCACCCCCCGTCTAAATTATTTACAGACGCCAACAACTACATTTTAAACTATTTACGGTTAAAAATAACTTTCTTTATTCTCCAATATCTGTAGAGTCTACATTTAAAAAGTTCTTGAAAATCCATTAATAAACATGGACAGGATTCGTTTCAAGAGAACACAATGTTTTTAACATATTTTTTTTTATAAATTTAACTTTGGAGAAGAATTTAGCAATAATGTTTGGATCTACTTAAAACATATTGATGTTATCCTTTAGTTACTTGTTATTTAATGTATCATCCTGCATAATATGCCGTGTGCATAACAAATAAGTAATTTACCTAGATATGGCTGAGCAATTTTGACTTTGTTTCTATCACGTACTTACAGTTTACAATTCAGTAATTCAGGATAGCGACACAACAAAACATAATCAATTGTCTTAATAAAAATAACAAAGATATTTATTGGTGCTTGAACTTGTAAAAATTAAATTAAAATTACGTAACTAAATAACCATCGATGACAGTAATATGCCATGAACGGCAGTAGAGTTTTGGACTTGCATTGTCTCTATTTGTTTTGAATCACTACGTTTCAACTGGTAAACATCTCCAGTCGTCTTCAGGTGAACACTGTATACAGTATGACTATTTGTTTATTATAGGCAAAGCTAATAGGTTACCATATTTCATTAATAAAAAAAAATCATATGTATAAATTCTAAATAAAGAAGGACCCAGTAGTCCCAGTACAGATCCTTGAGGAACTCCTTTTAAAATGTTCGATGTTTTTAGCTAGGTTTAGTATTCATGCATGGGCGTCCGTAAGGGGCATATCCCCCTACTGCCTGGGCAGCCTTTTTTACAGGTCATTACTTTTATGATAGAAAAAGTTTCAAACTCCGCGTCGACGTTCTTTGTGTTGCCGCCCAAGATAGCAATGGTTACAAATTTATTTATTTTATTAGTAATGAATAACTGCATTCTTATTTCCGGCATTCCGTGTATAAAATCGCTTTTATCTCCTTATAATGGTCGTGTTGTGGAAACGGAAAATCTTTATTTTATAATCCAATTTGTTTATTTTGTTTTCAAAGTGTTTCGACGGAAAGTAAACGATGAAATGTCAAAATTTTATGGTATCACTGAACTTCTCAGACGTTACATTAGTAATGGCGTTTATGGAACAATAAAAGTTTCATTTCAAAAAATTAACACAACATTAGTTACAACATTAGTTCTGTCTTTTAGCCTCTTTGGACCACTATGATTGGTCATATTTCATATCGTAACTAGGATAGATATATGACATTATATTCGTTCAGTTAACCGGAATAGCCAATTTACCCAATCACTTTAGTGTAAAGGAAACATCAAATATCCATGTGGAAGTAGAAAAAAAGACATTCTAGCACTGATGAGGTCATGTTAGTAAATATAATCGCTTCGTTTCTACGGTAAGAAACCCTCATAACCCTAAAAAGGTCTTAAAGGTCGAAAAGAAAGCGATAAAAACTAAGGTAAATGAACCCCATCTCTGAATGTAAATATTTTATTAAGGAAAATAAAAGCCGACGTCGAACACTTTCATCAAAATAAAGGGCTGGATAAAAGATAAAAGGGCGAAATAAAAAAATAAGTAGGTTTATGGATTGCCGTCCTCGTTTTGCTTGAAAAAGCTGGCGAATGTAAACAATATTTCGCACCCTAGCTTGTTTCATAGTCTCATAGACAACCATCTGTCAATGAATTTCAAGGGTCAATATTAATTACCAGACAAGAAAGGAATCTTTTTAATTTTCTTTTCTTTTAATATTAACTAGTTGAATTATACATTTTTTAATAAAATCAAAGTCAAAACTATTATTATCTTTAAAGTTTTTGTAAATCCTAACTTCTACAATAAATATAATATACAGGGTGCTACAAATTCGTGTGCGTACAAGGAGATGTCGAAAACGGTAAGAGATACGAAGATGGTTATTGGTTGAAATAAAAAAAACTAAATTTTCAGTTTTGGTTTTTAATTTTTTGCGCCTTTATTTATGACTTGAGAAAAAAAAAAGAATACCTCGTCACAGCCGTTAACACAAACCTTTAAATTGTACTAAATTTCTAAAGCTAAAAGCCCCTAAAACTGTATTCAAAATTTCAGGTCCGTATTTAAAAAAAATTACTTTTGTTTATAATATCAATTTAATCCGAATGTAGCTAAGGATAAAAGGGCCACGGTTAACTCCGATGGATAATAATTATAAACACTCCTGCATTTTGGCGCGCCCCAGCCGACCTTGTTCGTTAGCTCAAAGCAAGTGAAGACCCAACGCCCAACATGGCATTGATAGTCAGCGTTGCTATTATCAGTCGTATGCACCATTGTTTTAGCATTGGTTCGCCTAACCTTAAGGTGTTTACGTGATTTACTGTGCGATTAAAAAATTTTGTTTTTATTTTTCAGTTAATTCAATAGAGTGCGTACCTACTTAGTTGTGTGTTTAAAAAATTAACCCAATTAATGACATAGTTTGTAATTTGTTGAAAACTCCATTCAGTCGTTGGACAGATGCGGTTCAGAGAGACGTTTTGTTACACGAGTTTTTAGTCAACGTTGTTTAAGTACCCGCACTATACCTAGCTCTTCACCATTTTTTAAGACCGCGAGCCGCCACTGTTATTAAGCCCAAAAATACGCAACTTTGCCTCAATTTAACCATCTTTGTATCTCTTACCGTTTTCGAGATCCCCTTTTACCTTGTATGTACGTACAGGAATTTGTAGCACCCTGTATGGTAAAAGGTAAAATAAGGAAATTAACTAATAAAATTCTCGACTACAATCGAATAGCTTAACAAATAATTAATTAATCCACCATTTTTCATGGCCAAGCACTAATGGTCTCCATGGGTAATGTTAAAAATCAAAATTCTCATGATGCCCATGTTGGCATTACGAATTAAAATAAAATGGAAATCAGTGCAAGATGTGTTCTCGCATTCCTTATATGGACTATGGACTTAATATAAAATAAATAAATTATTTATGAACTTGTTGCTTACTTTAAAACTCGTGCTGAGCGATTGTTAGTGAAGTATACAGGGTGTAGCACATTTATAAAAAGGTATAATAAAACACGTAGTTATTATCAACAACCCACGACTATAAGGGTATGTTCAAATCGCCCATCGTATTTATGATGTTTAGTGAAAAGTTACCAGCTCCATACAAAATTATACCTAGTCTATTTCAGAAAGGTGTAGAGAAATAAAATGGGAAATTCTGTCTAGTTCGGCTGAATTTCGGTGTCGGCCATAGGCGCAGGTAACTTTTGTGCAATAAATTATTTATGATAACTAACCATAGAAAAAAAAAGAAGATAATTTGATGAAGAAGGAACTATTAGCTATAGCAAATTTACACAAACATCGTTTTATGAAATGCCGTGGAAGATATAGCTGAAAAACGTAGTGTAACTGTGCTGTGCACACCACCATATCGATGCGAACTAAATCCTAAAGCAAGACACTACACGACATTCAAGATGAAAGACGTTAAGCTACTGTTTGATCAAGCCATTAAGGAAGTGACACCAGAGAACTGGTGAAAAGTAGTCATTAAATGAGAGGAGAAAATGTGGGAACTTGACCACCTGATGGATCGGACCGCCGACCTGATAATTATAACGTCAAGAGGAGATGACAGTTCCTCAGATGACGAAGAATATTATGATTTTTTATAATTTAATTTCTGTATAATGCATTTTGTATTTTTTTTTATAATGTTTAATAAAAAATAAGTGTACCTAATACTATGTACATGATGCACGCCCTTGTCACACCATGTTCATTGTTTGTGAATGGATAACATTAGGCAAAACCCATAAATTGACCCAAACCCGGATGGTACTACCTGCACTTGATGAAAATAAAGAATTTGTCAATGAAATCAATGCCAAATTATGAAAGTGGCTTAAATATTCGTTGGGTCACTCTGTAGTCCCTTTGCATACCTAATGAGTTTTTATTACTCTACACCTTTCTGAAATAGACTATAATCCGGGCCAAGAAGAACCGCAATATAACACGCCAATATCAGCGCGGTCGAATCCACTAAAGAACGTTAAAGCCATTAATCAATAATATACTTAATCACCTATTTACCTGTTAAGTGTTTGAATTTTGACTTATATGGTAGATAATTTGATACAAATAATTAGTTAACAAAGAAGGTCTTTTAATGTTTTAAATATTCAAGATGATAATTTAACAGTCATTTAGGTAATAAAAAAGCGTAGGTTGTTATAAATAAGTATATGCTGAACTGATAATTTAGTAGGTAGATTATTCAAAAAGTCGGCTTGGCTATAACATTTTATTAGCCCATACAAAATGCTTTTAAAAATGGCGGTGTAATAAAACTCTGATAATTATGTTGATATTATTACCACCATTATTGCATTGGGTATTATTCGACAGGGTTGAAAAGAACTTGGTTTGTTTCAACGCCGTTTTCTAGTTTACAATAATAAATAACATATTTTGTCAATCCCGTTATTAAATGATGAATCATTCATTTTTTTATCTAGTTGGTTATAGGGATAATGGCAGTGGCTGCTCGTCAGGTAAAGTAGGTGAAGGGGCTCTTCACCAAAAAAAAAATAAAACCAGGAGGAAAGTTTTTCGATAATATTAAATCGAGTATTAAATATTAATGTACCGAGTAATGTACCAATACAGCTACCATTTTAGCCCTTAAAAAATAATTATGTTCGAATTAATAATATTAATTTAATCCGAATGTAGCTATGCTAATAGGGCCACGCTTAACTCCGATGGACAATAATTATAAATACTCCTGCATTTTGACGCGCCCCAGCGACCGTGTCCGTTAGCTTTTTTTTTATGATAAAACACCTGCACTGTAAGAAAAATCCTTTAAGGCGCTCTGGGAGCGGTGCGAGTGCGAAAAAAGCGATTAACGTTGGTCTTGAAACGTTGAAGATTGTATTCATTGGGAAACACGACCTCAGGAAGATCATTCCACAAAGATGACGTTCTCCAGATGAAAGAATTCTTGAACAATGAAGTTCGAGGAGTACTAAGCTGAACAACATATGGATGAGCGGCAGTGGTTCGCCGTAAAGCAAGTGAAGACACAACGCCCAACATGGCTTTAATATTTACCGTTGCTATGGTTACGTGACGTTAGTCACGCAAACAGCATGAAACAATTTGCATTATGATGAAGGGCAATTTAAAAATAGATCAGTCGTATGCACCATTGCTTTAGCATTGGTTCGCCTAACCTTAAGGTATTTATTTTGAGGCTTCACGAAACTTACGGTTATAGATATCGTTTTTACATGATTTACTGTGTGATTAAAAAGTTTTGTGTTAATTTTTCAGTTAATTCAGTAGTGTACGTACCTACTTAGTTGTGTGTTTTAAAAATAAACCCAATTAGTGACGTAGTTTGTAATTTGTTGGAAACTTCATTCAGTCGTTGGACAGATCAGGATAAGAGAAACGTTTTGTTACACGGGTTTTTTGTCAATGTTTGTTTACAGGCCCGCGCCGTACATAAGGGCAAAGTCGTGTGGTGCACGACGGCGCCGAGGCGCCGAAGGCGCCGAAAAGCCTTAAAACTCAAAAGTAAAAAAAAGATAAAGCAACAAACAACATTGTCAAAACAAAATTTATAATGATAAAAAAAAAACAGTAAGGAATTGCTAGCTATTACATTGTTTTTTATTTGTTTATTATTTTATTTTTTCTCTTTGAGACGAGGGAACCGAATTTCTCGAAAATAATATATTTTCCAAATGAGAGTACGCAATAATAGCATTTATTCGATCGAATACGTAGCATGATAACATGAATTGTGTAAACTCAAACAAATCTGATTTTATTCATGTTTGAGCTTGAAATTTGGCTTGCAACGAGCCAACGAGCGGACAAGCGTTTTTTTCCTGTCTGAGCTTGCAATGTACGAAACTTTATATATTAAGCGCTGCATCGGTCGCGATTTCATTTGTTGCCAGATGCTCGATCGATAATTAACTTAGCGAAGTGAAAAGGTGCATGGGGTAAAAGATATATGTTTTTGAAACTTTAGTTTTTTGTAGTTTTACAGATTTGTGTTGTGAATTAAGGTGAGTTTATCTAAAATTTATTTTTTATTTTAGATTTATTAAAATATTAAAAGCCAAAAACTTGCATCTCAAAAATCATTTTATATTTCATTATATAAACATCACTGTTAATTGAAGTAAATTTAAACAGAATAATTGATAAGCACTAATATAACTATTTATAAAAATTTATAAATTTTGAAATAAGTAATGTTGAGAAAATATTTTCGAGTTTGAGTTTGAGACGTCGAAACATTTCCATTTTTCATGAATAATTTGTCAAGTTGTTTACTTACGTAGGTATTAATTTCTTTACAGTATACAGGATGTCAGAAAAAAAGAAGAAATTGTCTGGATACCAAAATTTGATGAATAAAAGAAAAAGAGAGGAAGAACTGGAAAAACATGTCAAAATTACGCATTTTTGTATGGCTTGTACTTGTAAAATATAAAAATAAATTTATGAATATACTTTTAAAAATTATTGTTCAATTCAATAGTGGATAATAATACCTAACTTAACCCGTATCTGTACTCACATATGAACGTTGAACGAATTTGGGGCGTTATTTTAAATTTGCACAAGGGCGCCAAAAGTGCTAGGCGCGGGCCTGTTTGTTTAAGTACCCGCACTATACCTAGCTCTTCACCAGATACCGCGAGCCGCCACTGGATAATTGAATTTACCGATAATAATCATACACGAAAGCGTGTTGTCTAAATACTAATGAGTATTATTGATATGATTGTCGGTCGCCCAGATACCAGATATAGAATAATGCACACAATTAAATTTTCAAGAAATTATCACCAATAAGAAATCTATTTAAATTAATCTACAAAATTCGATCCGCTTGTAATTATTAAAGTTCATATAACATAATAACTTAATGACCGCAGTTTTGATTGAAAGTACCGTATAATTTCGAGTATCAGACAGGAACTTAGAAATTAGGAAAGCTCATTATAAGAAACCGTTATATTCACATTATAGGAGCAGCAAACTAATGAAAAACGGCCATATTTTTTCAGATAATGTTATTTTCGATACAAAAATCATTAATTTTAATGAAACTGTATACATTAAGTATGTATACAGTGTGTCCACGGATTGAGTTTGGAACAGGAAAAACTTTTTTATTAGTAGGTATAGAAGAAAAAGTCATTTGTTATAAAAACATCTGCTTGTGTTGAAACTACAATTTCGAATATCAGATTTACTATACAGGGTTCGTCAGAAAAATCAGTTATAGTTTCTTGGATTTGGTTTAAAATAAATGTATGTAAAAACAAACAGCTATTGTTGCCTTCTTACTTAGAATATGATTTTATACCTGGCCGAATAACGATTGTAAGAAAACTCTTTTCTTTGTCTACTTTTGAAGTATTTTTATTAATACCTATCATATTTCTTTAATTTATTCAATCATAAATTATAAAAAAATTTTTAAAAATTTTCTGTATAACCCTGTATAGTTATCGCAAATCTGATATTCGAAATTGTAGTTTCAAAACAAGAAAAATTGATTAAACAAATTAGAATTGAAAAAAAAAATCCCAAAAATTAATTCTGACGAACCCTGTATAGTAATCACAAATCTGATATTCGAAATTGTAGTTTTAACACAAGCAGACATTTTTTTAAAGAATAACTTTTTCTTCTATAGCTAATAATAAAAAGGTTTTTCCTTTTCCAAACTCTATCCGTGGACAGACTGTATAAGTACTATAAAATAAGTACGTATGTAGTATGCGCCATGTGTTCATAACAGTATGTTTAATTACATTTACGAGGACCTGACCGTGCTAAAATTTGCCGTCTTATATTGCGGTTCTCCCCAGTCCAAATTTAAACAATGTTTAAAAATCCATTATAAACATGGTGAGGATTCGGGCCACGAGAACGCTATGTTTTTAGTATAATTGAATATTATAGATATAATTTCGCATGGACCTTAAACAATGGTGACAGCCGAGGTGACAGCCGAATTTCGACAACTAATTTTTAAATACTTTTCTTGACGTTCGTTAACATTACAAAAGTAAAATGTTTAAAAATTAATTTTATCCATTAAGAGTGAGGTCTAGTGACGCATTCGCCATTTCGTGTTTTGATCAATATTTCGTTAATTTTTCTTTTTATCCAAAAATCGGCCAAATACCCATATTTGAAGCATAATTACCTAGAATTTAAAGTTTAACAAGTTTGAATTTATAAAGCAGTAAGAGCAGAAAAAGAAAAATGAACAACGTTCACAAAAGTTGGTTTTTTGCATTTATTCATTCATTAATCAAAATTTCTTTAGTTCAAAACTGTAGGTAATTGCTACTCAAGTACGGCTATTTGGTCTCTTTTTCATCACTGGAACTTACTTTTAAATATATTTTATATTTTCGATATTTGTAGTCGTTTTTTGAATAATCGGTATCAATGAACGAAAAGTTTAAGTAGAAAATACCTGTGTGATTAGCTTATTGGGACACTTTGCTATGCGAATCGGGTTAAGTCATAGTTCCAATTTTATACAAAGAAAGGGTATAAAATTTGGGATATTTTACTTTGTCATACACAACGAAAAGAATCACTAACACTACACCTCATCGCCAAAACAATACATTTTTGAGGAAATCAGTGGAATTTTTATGATAATACCACATTTAATTTATTTATTTTTTTTAATTACAAGGATACAGTTATTCAAACTAATAATTGTTTATTGGAAAAATGGAATAGCTTTTAAACATTATTCAAATATTTTGTGTGGAAACAATAATCCCAAATCAAATTTTTGAAAATATTTACAATAAAAGCACGAAAGGTAAAAATCCGATACATGTAGCCAATGCCTACCCTTAATACAATAAAATAATAACAGTAAATATCATTAGAATAAAACCCATCATCCAGAATACTCAACTCACCGTGTAAAAATATCCTTAATTCAAGTCCAAAATAACCAGTTAAAAAGAAAGTAAAACTACCGAAAACAAAACTACTGCGTCCAACCCAACACCAAAACCGTCAAAAAACAATTAAGTAGTATAAAAATTAAACGAAAAAAATCAAAACTATCATATATCGTGACCGATTTACAAAAAAAAACCGCAAATTTTCTTTCGCGCGTATCGCTTTTCCGCACGGTCGCTGCTCGTACCGGACTTTTCTCGACAGTGTTGCAACAGCAACTAGTGTGTAAAACGTGAATTTGTGTAAGTTGGACGGGGATCGCGCTTGTTGGACCATAGATGCGCAAGTTGATGGTCAAGTTTTAGTATAAATAATGACAAATCCCTAGAGAATGGAAAGAGCGGCGCGTGACGTATATTTGGGTAAAGTGTAGGACTTGTTGGTAATAGTTCTTGTAGTGATTTCTTCTCTTTTAAAGTTTATGGAAAATTTCTAAAAATATTTTTTAAACTAAGTTTTTATGCCCTGCAGACATGTAAGAGGTAAAACACCCTTACATTTAAATATATTTTTCGATATGCTTTCTTTAACTGAAATATTAGCGTTTCCTATTACTTCCGGTGATACCGGAAGTAACTGGCAGTTTTAAAATTGGACTCTACAGATTTTGGAAAGTACCAGAAGGTTACTTTTATTTCGAAAAACAAATTTTCAATATTTTTTACAATACAGTGAACTTAAGTAATAATTTTTCGGGTTTTCATTGGCTTATATCGTTTTCTTCGTTTTTTTTGCATGAAATTAACTTTCCATTGGTAAAGAGAAACTCAATAATTTACTAGATAGAGTAATAAAAGCTCATTAGGTATGCAAAGGTACTACAGAGTGACCCAACGAATATTTAAGCCACTTTCATAATTTGGCATTGATTTCATTGCAAAATTCTTTATTTTCAACAAGCGCAGGTAGTACCACCCGGGTTTGGGCCAATTTATGGGTTTTGCCTATTGTTACCCATTCACAAACAGTGAACATAGTGTGACAAAGGCGTGCATTATGTACATAGTATTAGGTACACTTATTTTTTATTAAACATTATAGAAAAAATGTAAAAAATACATTATACAGAAATTAAATTATAAAAAATCATAATATTCGTCGTCATCTGAGGAACTGTCAACTTCTCTTGACGTTATAATTAATGGGTCGACAGTGCGATCGATCAGGTGGTCAAGATTCTACATTTTCTCCTCTTTATATAAGTAGGATCTAAATAATTCGGTGGTCTAAATTTAACACCCTTTAGGGAATACAGATGTTTAACCACATCAAAAAGTGGTATTAAAAACAAATGTAAAATATTTTTAAAAATCTAGAACGTCCCATCAACCTTACTGCCATGGAGCAACTGGTCCGCCACCGATGGACTCACCCAACCAAAGAACCGAGTGAAAAAGTCGTCCTTCGCGTCTTCGACACCGAAACAAAACACAAAACCCGACCAGGTAAGTCGATCTTGGGACGTGCCCAGCTTCCATATGGGTCTTTGTATTAAATTCATAACACTATACAGGGTGTGATTGAAACGGATTTAATGATATATAAAATCTAATAATTTGTTTTTGCGTTTTGCAGTATAAACAAGGGCTCAGTGTCATATTTATTCGAAAAAAAATTCCTTAACCAAGTATTAGTTAACCCTTGTAACTTAACATACAAGACAAGACTATACAGTGGCGGCTTGTCAGGTGAAGTAGGTAAAGAGGCTCTTCAAAAAAAAATAAAACCAGAAGGAAAGTTTTTCGACAATATTAAATAATAATGTACCAATACGGTTACCATTTTAGTCCTTAAAAAATAATTATGTTCAAATTAATAATATTAATTTAATCCGAATGAAGCTATGCATAATATGGCCACGGTTAACTCGATGGACAATAATTAATAACACTCGTGCATTTTGGCGCGCCTCAGCCGACCGTGTCCGTTAGCTCAAAGCAAGTGAAAACCCAATACCCAACATGGCTTTGATTTTCATCGTTGCTATGGTTACGTGACGTCAGTCACGCAAACAGCATGTAACAATTTGCGTCATGATGAAGGGCAATTTAAAAATAGATCAGCCGTATGCATCATTGTTTTAGCATTGGTTCGCCTAACTTAAGGTTTTTATTTTGAGGCTTCGCGAAACTTACGGTTATAGATATCGTTTTTACGTGATTTACTGTGTGATTAAAAAGTTTTGTTTTTATTTTTCAGTTAATTCAGTAGCGTAGGTACCTACTTAGTTGTGTGTTTTAAAAATGAACCCAATTAATGACATGGTTTGCAATTTGTTGGAAACTCCACCAGTCGTTAGACAGATGAGGATAAGAGGGACTTTTTGTTACACGGGTTTTTAGTTTATGTTTGTTTAAGTACCCGCACTATACCCAGCTCCTCGCCATTTTTTAAGTCCGCGAGCCGCCACTGAGACAAATAAGTGTAATTTATCGGATGTATGTAGTTTTTATTTCAATCAATAACTTATAAAGTATTAACTGTGTGTGGTAGGTGTATCTACTTTTGTAAAGTTTAAAATATGTCCAATATTTGCTATAGGAAACTTCCCCCTCAGTATCGATTTTTTTTACAAAAACATGAATTTTTGATCCCAACCGCCCCAGTCCAACATTGACATTTAACTATCATAATTACTACATATTATTTCCACTGGGAATTAAGTAGGTAGGTTAGTGTATAAAAACTTTTTTATTTCCTATTCCATTAATATAGGTACTAATGTAAATTACATACGTCCTTCGTTATTTTAAACAGGTGACGTAAGAAAGTATTTTACAAAAGCTTATAAATTTAAATGTGACCAGATAGATATTACAGCATCGCCCATATTTCTTTTCTTTTATAACAAACATGTTTTATTTAGAAATGTAATCAATAAAATTAGTAACAAATATGAATAAAGTATATAATACATGACGGCGCGGCGTATCAAAAGTTTTTCACCCAGGTTTATTTTCTTGTAACTGAATAAATCAAAATACGTTTGGACGCGTAAACATTTTTTTCTTAGGGGGGAATATTTTTTTAATATTTTCACCCTCCAGCTTGAACCTCTGCGACGGGGTGGTCTCCACTTAATTTCTTAAAATGAAGAGGGGTTCGATTTGTATTAAAGAAAATTGAAATACCTTTTCAATGAGACCTTATACAGGTGTTCCATCCAACCAAGAATCTAGACAGACTAGACTGTAAATGGATTCTTGTTTATTCTGATTGTTCAATTTAAGAAAATGGAAATTTTGTCTTTATTACCGGTAAATTTGGATACAATTTTAATTCAAAAAACTATAAGTGGAAGACTTTCTGCTGGTAGGACAGTAGCGTATTTAAAGGGGGGCTGCCGGGCTGCATCCCACCCCCCCCCCCTTCTGAGCCTACACAGCCTCACAGTCTAATTGCAACCTAATTTTTCGTCTCAAGCTTGGACTCTTAATAGAAATTTTTGAATGGCTTAGATTACAAAGGTCTTGTAGCAACAGTTTAGTTTTTAAACTTTTCCTTCTAAAGTCCTGTTTCATATAGATATTAAGGTTTCGGACGCATATCGTTTCAGTTATTGATTTATGATGCAATTTTATAGGAAAACGAGTAAGAAGAATAATATTTTATAGTATTTTTCTATTATATACTTGTCTGTTTCGTTTTTCCTTTTTTAGAGCTATTTTAAATCAACAAAAATATAACTCAATGCAATAAAATATGTTTACAACAAAAGCAAAAAACAATTAGGTATTTATTTTTAAAGAGAAAAATTAAAGTAAAAAATTTTAATTCAAACAGTTTTTATAATAAAAAAATTAGTGCGGGAAGAAACGAGAATGCTTTATTATGAATATACAAAACGGCACCTAAGAAGGAGTATTTCAAAACCTAAGCATTTACACTAAGAACTGCTCTTTGATCTAGGCTCCTAAAATACAAGAAATCATCAATTTTGGCGTGGTGAGCGATATTTACTTTATTTTTAATCATGAAAAACCAAGCCCGAAAAATGGTGGTTAGAGTCATACATAAGTCTTATGTTAAAATTTAATAGGTAATAATTTAATTTTCGAAATTTGATATTAGTTAGGTGAATTTTAAACGAACTTTGGGCGTGGCCCCGAAAATTTTTCCTTCTTCACTAAGTACAGTATCATGAAATACATACAGTCCCGACGGTCCTTCTCTACAGAAAAAAATGTCCTACTTACACCCACAGAGCATATTTTCTGGCTACGCCACTGTGGTAAGATATCAGCGTTAGCCAGATTTGAAGGAATTCCTTCATTATGAAGGATATTGGGGTACATTTTGGGACCGTGAAGAATCTACGAACACATTTCCAAGTAGTATCTTAATTTTTAGAAATAAATACCCCGTACAAAAAGTAAAAAAATAAAGTTTGTCAATACGTAGGTACTTAGAGAACGGTATTATGTCGGCTTGGACAAACAAACATCATAAACCACTCGTAAAAACTCGATCTATCAAAATAAATCTTCACTAATTGCGCTGTGTTCAATGCCCAATAATTTTTCTTCATTCCAAACAGTCCATTGAAAATGACGTGTGAAACCATTTATTGTAATTTGTATAGCATGAAAGAACCCTCTGTATGTGACCTGGTGTAACCGCAGGTAATCCAGTGGCTTTTAACTACATTGTATTGGTCTGGAAGGGGTGTTGAAAATAAGTTTAGATTTAATTTAAAATTGTTTTATTAAAAAAATATTAAAACGACAATAAATAGCTTAAATAATTATTATCTATTATTAAACTAACTACAGCTATTACTCTATTTTAAAAATACATACCTCATATAACTAAGGTGCATAAATACAAAAGGATGTTCTATATAAAAAACGCATAATCTATATCATTCTGTAACTATGATTTAATTTTAAAATTTTGAAATAAATAAATTATCGACTGCTGCTATAATTTCAGAATAATTATAATAAATGCTCTTTTTCTAACGACTGTTTATAACTGATACATTTGGTAATAAGGATGAGTTTTCTTCATATAATACTGATTATGATCTATGAAGACTATTAAAGCAGCATTAAAAATTGAAGTAGTTTTAAAAAAGGATTTCCAATTTTCTCGTTATGTCGTCCCGTATACAAAATTTTGCATATTTCGCCAGCTGAGAAATGTGCAAAGCTTTTGTTAAGGAAAAAACGTCTCTAATGTGAAATGATAAAGGAACCATCATCCACACTGTTCAGGATAGTATTATAAATATTATAATTAACTTCTTGACAGATTGGTTATGGCGCTAATAATTATATTTTAAAAAGTTACCTCGAAATTAACACATTCCACTTTTCTAACAAGAATCCAAAAAGGTATGGAAGGGATTCATTTATTGCGGTTGACGACATCAAACAGGTTAGCCCGCATCTAGCGAGCCCGACAAGTTAAAAAATGAGTTATTCTACACGAAAACTCTGTTTTACTGACCGAAACTCCAGAAAAAACGTTAAAATGTATTATTGGCGCTTGTGTAAAAATTTCTCTATCCAAAGAATTACCCATATACTTAATATTTTTTTGTCGGTTGACACGCGCCTCCACATGCATCCGAGTTAGCAGTTATGGATATTTCGACGAAACTGTTTTTGCTTTTATGTGGCTTATCAGTAAAAATGAATTTTCGATGGTCCCATCACTTGTATTTACCTAAATAATCCTTCCAGAATTTTACAATAAATATATAAATTAAATATTCCTAAAATAATTTTTTAAATTATCCAAATCTCTTATCTTTGAAACAGATCTTCTAGCTTTTAATACGCTCCTTTCAGGACAATCATCGCAAGATTTTGATTTTCTGTATTTTTTCGTAATCTTTCTTTCGCTCACTGGAATAGTTTTGATATTGGTTGGAAGCACATCCGAATTTGTATACCACATTCTGCCTTCGATTGTTTTAGCTATTTCTATGGTGTCTCCTGCAAAAATATGGATATTTAAATAGATAATTCTGCTTAATTTTCTTATTTTTGCATATTTATGTTGTACTGCGAGTATTTTATTTATTTTTTATATCATTGGATTCACATACACATGTACCGGGTGGTCAACTAAGAATGACCGCCGGCCATATCCCAAAAACTAGTAATCGTACAGCATCCAAGTAAATTTTTTTATGACAAAAGTGTCCAAGAGAAAATGCTGGAAATTATTTTTAAGTTTCGCATTTTGCGCAAGAGGGCGTAATTGAAAAGTACATTTTTAAATTTTACATATCTCCGAAAATTCCACATTAAGATATATCTTTGATAACACCGTTAAAAAGCTTGGACAATTATGCATCATTTTGGTCCTATGCTCATTGGCGTACTAACTTTAATAAGAGAGGGGAAAGCTGTTGAAAGTGTAATCAGCTACAACGCTGTAACTTTTAAACGACTTATCCGATTTTAGCAAACTAAAGACTGTTTGGAAGAGAAATGTATGCACTTTCACAAATCGTATTTAGTTGTCCATAATAGTTCTCAAGAGAAATGCTAGAGGGCGCAGTTTGCAATAATAACACATTTTTAAATTTTACTCCGAAAAAATAACTCATACGGTATAATATTATGATACCATAATCGAAAAGTAGATTAGATTTGCTAGAAAAAATATTTAAACCGCAGCTCGATATCTCCGTTCGTTTCAGCGTTATCGCCAATAGAATAATTTTTAAAACTAAGCGATTATATATTTTTTAGAAAAAAAGTGGTAAGCCACTGATATTTTTCCATGTGGATATTATTTCTGATTAGCCTGGTTAATTCTGCATAAAAATGGTCTCTTACGTTTTTCTCCTCAGGCACACAGTTCCTAATTAAAATAATTAAATTAAATTAACTCTACTATTATTATTAACATTGATAATGCAAAATTTTGTTTTATAAAAATTGGTGGAAATGACCACCTTCACTTAATAGGCATGCATGAAGCTAATTTAATTTAATTATTTTAATTAAGAACGGTGTGCCTGAGGAGAAAAACGCAAGAGGCCACTTTTATGCAGAATTGACCAGGCTAATCAGAAATAATATCCACATGGTAAAATATCAGTGGCGTACCATTTATATAACCAATATATAATCGCTTAGTTTTAAAAACTATTCTATTGGCGATAACGCTGAAACGAACGGAGATATCGAGCTGCGGTTTTAATATTTTTTCTAGCAAATTTTATCTTCTTTTCGATTATGGTATCATAATTATACTGTATGATTTATTTTTTCGAAATAAAATCAAAAAATATGTTATTATTATAAATTGCGCTCTCTAGCATTTTTTTTGTGAACTATTATGGACAACTAAATACGATTGGTGAAAGTGCATACATTTCTCTTCCAAACAGTCTTTAGTTTGCTAAAATCGGATAAGTCATTTAAAAGCGATTTAACTGAATACACTTTCAACAGCTTTCCCCCCCCCCCCCTAGCAACGTCTGGGGGGGGCCCGGCCCCCCTAGGCTCCCCTGTAGTTACGTGCCTGATGCACAACACCGATTTAGCTATATATTTATTTACAAGAATTGTTATATGCGTATGGAGAAGTTTGAAGCGCGACTTCACCGTTGCGCGCTACATTTTGCATTCTCGCGTCGTCTGTACCCTCTTCGGGTACCGCGTAATGATCATAAAATCTTCACCCTTGTTGGTGCCGTTGCCCAATATATTTTTTTGTTGGATTTGGTATCCAACATGCGCTTAGAGATGCGTGGAAACACTGCAAAATAACCATGTAGTAATAGTATCAAATCAATGGGCATCTATTTGACATAACAATAGTTTTTTTCCTGTGTAGACATTAACTGCCCATCCCATTAACCCCTGGGGTAATAAAAATGTGGTTTTTATTTCCACAATTTTCATAAATACCCTTTATTGGGGTCAGACGGAAAATGTATGGCAACATCCACACCTATTTTGCTAGGTAGGTCACGCTAGAAGGGACAGAGAAAGAATAATTACCCTCCTTGTAGCCCGTAACACTTTTTTTTTAGGTCATTATCTGGAACGACCTTGCTAGGAAAAATTAATTAGGGTAACGGTAAGTTCTATTCAATGTGAAAATTTTACTGGATACTTTTTACACTTCTGCTTATAATTCATATACAGGATGATTCCTAAGTTGATACTTATTTTTAGCTGTGTATAGAAGGAATTAAAATAAACAACATTTTCAAATACCTTTTTTCCAAAAACTCAAGAATAAGGTACATTCAGTTATTACACTATGGATCAAATACGGTTCTGCCTAATTTGCCCGTTGAATAACATTAAGAAAACTTCTGGGTGTAGAATGAGCCCGCAAGGGAAAGCATTCTGCGTATAATCCTGAAGAAACAGCCGCACTTATTAGTTCATTGTTTTCAAATTTTACCATTTTCATGTGTCACCAATTTAAAAATAACTTGCTTCAGAAAAACACACCGCAGCGTATTGCCAAATAACTCACCACCGACACGTAAATTGCATGACTTATAAGAAATAAGACAAACGACATAAAGTATAGCAGGCTACGATTTGATGACCAGGCCCGCACTTAGATTTTTTTACTTCTCTAACTCGCCTATTTTTAAGTTTTAAAAAAAAAGGTATATGCAAATGTTGTTTATTTTAATGCCTTCTATACACAGCTAAAAAAGAAGTATCAACTTAGGAATCACCCTGTATAACGGATGTAACTTCTTTTCTTAGCCGTCTACAGAAAAAATTCTAGCACGGGTAAAGTGATGTTCACATCGATAAAAAGTTCTCATTGTTTAACATACCTTGCGCTAATGTCGGATAAGATTTTCTCGAAAATACAAATGGTTCTTCGTAGAGAATGAAAATAATCAGTTGTTGAGCAAGTTGATTAAATTTGGTATTTTCAACCAAACTAACATTCATGGCATGAATATACTCATCCCATCTTGGATAAAGAAAGTCCATGGTCATTCCTAAAAAAAAATCACATACATAACCAAAGAATTTAAAAATTTTTAATTTCGCAATTTTTTTTTCTAAGAAAAAAGACAAACTTGGATTTGACCCAATCTTGAGGAATTAATTATTAAATTTGTGAGGCATTTCTTGGATTTTGTCTTAATTTATTTTAAATTACCTGACCACTGCTTAATGGCATAATTCATAATTTCCCCCCATGGTCCCCATAGGCTGATCTGATTGCGAGCACCGTATTCAAACAATTGCTCCTCCTGAAAATAAATTATATTTAATCCTATGTTTTTTTTAAACAATTTAAATACGTACTTCGCTGTTGTTAGCGCATTTTTTTGCGGCATCCAACCAATTTCCCAATAGGAAAGCTTCGTTTGTTGCTAAAATCGATTCCAGATCCAAAAATATCCCTCGGAAAATTGAAGCCAATTTTCTACAAAGAAAAAAAAATTTCAGTTTCCTTTTGAGTTTTTAGTAAAAGTTAACAATTAATTAAAAATTACAATAGGATTTGACCAGCTCAGGTGGTATCGTCTGAAAAATATATATTTTTTACAACCATGAATATGTGGTTTTTTGAGATAGACAAGGAGAAGTACGAAATTAAATTTTACTTAAAGCCTCCCGGAGCCGCCAAGAATAGTGATCTGTACCATTTATACTTACTGGAACTCAGTAAAGTTTTTTTTCCTGAAGGCCTCGACCAACTTATTGTAATAAATATCTCCATTGACTTGCAATACTTGTCTTGTTATATCGACAACATCGTGACGATAAGCCGGGCTATCTCGTAGATTGTCAGCAGCTTTCAAGAATGTCTTCCACGCATCAAAGAAATCCGTGTATTTATACCAAGCCTATAAATATATATTTTAAATTTGTTAACGACGAAAATTTTTTATTTAATAAAAATAATGGACTTTAAATGTATAGTATATTTCAGAAAGGTGTAGAGTAATAAAAGCTCACTAGGTATGCAAAGGGACTACAGAGTGGCTTTGGTGGGTTTCTTCAATTGTTGTCCAATCACGAACACTGAAAATCGTGTGATACAGGCGTGCAATATGTACATAGTATTAGATAAACTTATTTTTTATTCAATTATAAAAAAATACAAAATATACATTATACAGAAATTAAATTATAAAAAATCATAATATTGTTCGTCATCTGAGGAACTGTCATCTCCTATTGACGTTATAATTAACGGGTCGACGCAACGGTCCGATCGATCAGGTGGTCAAGATCCCACATTTTCTCCTCTTCTTTATTGCCATGATGGACTGCTTTTCGCCAGTTCTCTGGTGTCACTTCTTTAATGGCTTGATCAAACAGTAGCTTAACGTCTTTCATTTTAAATGTCGTGTTGTGTCTTGCTACAAATCCTTACACTTGCGCCCATATAAGTTCTGTAGGATTTAGTTCGCGATGATATGGCGGTGTATGCAGCACAGTTACACTATGTTTTTGAGCTATATCTTCCACGGTATATATCATTAAACGATGTTTGTGTAAATTTTCTAGTTCCTTCTTTATCAAATTATCTTATTTTTTTCTTTGGTTAGTTATCATAAATAATTTAATGCACAAAATTTACCTGCACCTATGGCCAACCCCGAAATTGAGCCGAACTGGACGGAATTTCCTATTTTATTACCCTTCAACTTTCTGAAATTGACTATACATATTTTATAGAATTCTTACCCAGGTATCGATACTTAAGCTTGGTGATTTCGTGACGACAAATTGGCCTCTCATTCTTTCAATTCCACTAAAGTTATAGATTGTATTCTAAAAACCAAACATTCTTTTAAATTCAGTAAAAACATTACACGATTAAAATAACTTCTATTTTTTTTATTTTGCTTTTTTACATTTAACATTTTAAGTGATGGTGAATTATACAAAGATTATATACAATAATTAATTAACCAGGCAACTTTAACTATGATATAAATGGCATTAAAGAAATTTTATCGCAATCAAAGTGGCCCGCTTAACTTAATTCTTGATTTACCGATTAGGCAACTTTTTTTATGAGTAATTTTAATTTCAAAGTAAATTTATTTAAAAATAAAATACCTGTAATCCGACCCAAGCCTTTTCAGCATTTTCGTCTTGCTTGCCGTATCGTCTCCTAGAATAATTTCTGAACCATTCTGTCAGATCAGACGGTTCATTCCTCCAAGCTTGTTCTGTCATTAAGTCGTAGATGACATAATTTTGGTTAATACCTTCCATGGTCAAGCCTATGCCTATCATTGTAGAGTTTTCTGTGTTTCTTGTATTTATAACATCCTAAAAAATAACAACAAATAAAAAAATGCCCCGACAGATTAACAAGTATATTTTATATCAACAACTGGAGTATGAGAAATATGCAACCTTGTGTTTAAAATTTTATAAACTATAGTTTTTAAAATTTGGTTTTATAGAATAAGATTTGTGATTCGTTATTTAAAAATTACTAAATACAGTTTATAATAATTATAAATGGTAAATCGTACTTTGAAAAATTGTGTACCTTAGATCAAGAAGTGTGAATCGTACTACGAAAAATTTTGAATTATAAATATCTGTGAACTGTACGTAAAAAATTACAATACATATAAAACAATAATTAGTGATAACGGTAAATTGTATATTAAAAATTGATGGAATTAATAACAAAATTGCAATTACATTAATTTTAACTTGATTAGTGATGTTCTTACCGTGTTTATTACGCCAGCAGAACCGTACATGCCGAGGGTTCCTCCAAAGTTGTGCAACATACACCAAATATAAGGTTGACCAAAATATTGTTCGAGTCTAGTGAATTGGGGAAATTGTTCTGATTGTAGATCTAAAACTATCATCTTTCCCTAAAAATTATTAAAAATAATAGGCTTATTAAAATTGCATTAGCTATGTTATTTTCTTTAAAATTAAATATTTTAATATGCAAACGAGGTATTGCAAGAAATAACACACAAAGCAGAATACAAAAAGCTGAAGAGTATTAACATTACAAAACAAAGAAAATACGCAAATATTTTTTATTTACCGTTGGAACGCTCGTCAAAAAGGATTTAGCGCGAGTGAGGTTACTCCAAAAATTGTCGTTATAAAACATCCAACCTTGCAACACCCTGTATATAGAAAAAATAAAAATTAATAATAAATCTGGTAACTTACTTTGGGAACAGACGTTAATAAAGCTCTAGCTCTATTCGGAGTCCACCAGAAAAACGAATGGACAAAAAGCCAACCTTGCATTACCCTAAAGTTAAAATATGTACAGGGTGGATTAACAATTTTAATCCAAAAATTATTAAAATGAGCTATCCTATAACAATTTTTATAAACATATTTTTGAATTCTCACCAGATGGCGTCAGGGTCGGCTGCTTTCAAGGCACCATATATTCCTTTTGCAACGTTTGCCAGATATGTTAAGTCGTCATTTCCAGGGTTCATTTCATTGAAACTATCGCAGTTGTAAACATGGTCGGTGCCATATTCGGCAATTTGCTAAAAATGATTATTTTAATAATTATTAATTATAGATAAAAATTCTTTCTTTGTTCTGTAAGTATAAAAATTAGCTTTTCTCTATCTATACAGGGTGATTCCTAAATTGATACTTCTATTTTAGCTGTGTAAAGGAGGCATTAAAATTAACAATATTTTCAAATACCTTTTTTACAAAAACTCAAAAATAAGGTACTTACATTCATTTATTACACTACGAATCAAATACGGTCCTGCCTAACTTGCCCGTTGAATAACATTAAGAAAAGTTCTGGGTGTAGGATGAGCCCGCAAGGGAAAGCGTTCTGCGTATAATCTGAAAGCAGCAGCCTTCCCTTGACGATACTCACAGTAAATTAGCACCATACCTACTAGTTCACTGTTTTGAAATTTTACCATTTTCACGTGTCACCAATTTTAAATTAACTTGCTTCAGAAAAACACACCGCAGCAGATCGCCAAATAAATAACTGACCACTGACTCGCAAATTGCATGACTAATAAAACAAAAACAACATATGGTATATCAGGTTACGTTTTGATGACCAGGCCCGCACTTAAATTTTTTACTTTTTTATCTCGCCTAATTTTAAGTTTTTGATAAAAGGTATTTGAAAATTTTCTTTATTTTAATGCCCTCTATACACTGCTAAAACAGAAGTGTCAACTTAGGAATCACCCTGTATAGTGTAAACTAAAAATGTATCTTACTTACTTCCTCGACAAACATTTTTCCAACTGTATGAAACAAATCATCAGTAGGATCTATAAATAACGGACAGCAAAATTTATCTGGAAAGTCGTTCCAGTCGGCCATTTGAGTCATATTTGTATCTGGATAGATCCTAAAAAACAAATTCTTAATTAATTAAGTACAAGCAAAAGAACAATGGGGAAAATACAAGTACATTCATCTAATTAGAAAATACATGTTTCTCCATTAACACATTCTCCAATAACATTTTTAAACTTACTCTTGTAAAGCTCTTGGTACATGTCCAGCAAATCCAGGCAAAATCGGAATGATTCCAAATTCCCGCATTCTATCAATAATTTTGTGTTGTAGATACAGTGATCTTTCATGCCATGCTTGAGACAATGGTCCTCCCCAACCCCGTAGATTTCCCATTCTTAGCCTAAAAAATATTTATTTTTATAGAAATCTACCCATTACACATAGATATCCATTTTTAGGCGTAAGAAAGATGTATTAAACTTACCAAGACAAGAACGCTGGTCCAGAGAAATGTTCGTCAATATCATTATCGGTTAAATTTAATTTTTTGTATACTCTCTGCCATATTGCTTCTTGACCATTGAAAGCCAAAACAAAATTAAAGGAGTTTAATGCCATCCAATCGATGTGTTTTTCCCATTGGTTCCAGTCCCACCATACGAAACTGTAGCTTGTGGTACAAACGTTTTGATAGTAACGAAACCTAAAATAATATAATTAGGGTTTTGGTGGTAACGACGAAACCGGAATCGTTATGCTCAAAATCAAAGTTAAACATTTAGAGTTCGCCTATTATAATCAAACTTTATATACACACCTTATATTAATACTACACATTATACGATATTATAAGTCTTGGTGTACAGTTTTCGAAGGTCTTTCTTACCTGTCATTTAAGATTTTTTTATCTTCTACGTCAGGTAATACTTCTGGTAAATTTAGCTGAGTCGCTTCCCAAGAAATATGAGAATTGCAGTAATATTTCAAATAGTAGTGAAACCCAGTAGCTGCAGATACTCCAGTGGTCCCGGTAATCTGAATCGTGTTGTTTACTTTTTGAATCTACAACAGAAAGTTTTCAATAAAGACTTTTTCCGAAAATCGCTCGAAAATATTGACATTTTTGATAACATTTCTGAAAGAAAAAGTCAATATTTCCTTACACTTAGTCGTTGCTAGGCAACGAAAAATAACTGTTAGGAAATATTTATTATTGTACTGTAAGGAAATATTATTTCTATACAGCTACTTGTAAACTAAAATGTGTTAAGCTTGACAATTCAATATAACTGTGTTTCCATAGTAAACACACATATTTTATGACATCCTTTATTTGTGAACAAAGTTAATAATATTTATTTCTAAATTTTAACAAGTTGATTGTAATAACTTATGTCCTTTTAATAATTTTCGATTTACGGAAAAATAGTATGTATATACCTCGTAGAAAAAGCCCCATTCCCGGACTCCGTATTGTCAGTCTCGGCTTGCGCCTCGACGTACAATATTTACGGTCGTCCGGGAATGTTCAGCTTTTCCTACTAGGTATACAATGTTCTATTTCAATACTGTGTCAGCACTGTCAGCTTAGTAATCTGGAGGGTTTAGTATATATT
Source organism: Polydrusus cervinus (assembly GCA_935413205.1). Taxonomy (NCBI): domain Eukaryota; kingdom Metazoa; phylum Arthropoda; class Insecta; order Coleoptera; family Curculionidae; genus Polydrusus; species Polydrusus cervinus. The sequence goes on from OW284514.1 coordinate 3,919,682, forward strand.
TTATTTTATCATCTTTACAAGTGTAATGACTACCCCTTGGGAAGACGCAATTATCCAAGATCTAGAAATTACTTACTTCAAATAAATCTTTACCATCTTCTGTTAAGCCACTGTCAATTATTACAGAAAATTCGTTATATCTATCGGGTATTGTCCGTTTGATCAGCTGCTCTGTGGCAGCTTTCTGAACGTCTGGTGTTGCTTTAGGTTTTATATGACCCAAAGTTGATTGGAATTCTTTAAAAAAATGTTTAAAATAATAAAACGTATACCGTATTGGCAATCTCGAATCTAGGGTGCCGCTATGAACGCATCAGACCGAGATTATTAGTAGCATTTAACACGTTAAACAGAGAACACGCTATCCCCTACCTCCCACCTTCCATTCTTTGAAACACGCGGTCGAAGCAGCTACGAGACCTATCGATACGTCGACTCGGCCACACCACAGACATATCCCCCCTTTCAGAAATGTAGGAGAGTGGTTAGGTGTCTCTTTTTAACTAAAAGTTTTGCCCATAAGTGCCTTCTCTCTTGGTTGCATTAAAGATTTCGCACCCTAGATTCGAATTTGCTAATACGGTATACAGTTTGAAGGTTGGAGAAACTGATATAATATATAATGATTGATGAATTTCGAACATCTATTGTATTTATTTGTTTTAAATAACAACGTTTCAACTAAAGATACGTACTGTTTAACTGAAGACGACTGAAGATACTTATACCACCTGAAACATTGTGATTTAAAATAAATAAAGACAATGCAAATCTAAAATTTTTTTTTTATTCAATATACAGGTTAATATCCTTGATAATATCAACTATAAATGTTTTTAGGGGAATCCGTATTGATAATATTTTGCCAACCAACAAAATCCTGCTAGTCTAATTTTCAGGCGCTAAAATCTCCGCACTGGTTGATACCTGAAACCGGTCGCTGAATATGAAACAGGTTTTTACAAAATTGTTTGTGCGGAGTCCGAGAAAATCACATTTGAAATAGCTTTTAGAGGGATTTTGTTGGTTTGCAAAATGTCACCATTAAGTGTATCCGAACGCGCTAATATTTGTTATGTTAAATTGCGGTTTTTTTTTAACTGAATTACAAAAAACTAGACAAAATTCTGTTTTCACGAATGGAAAGTGGTACCTATGTGGGTGTGGGAAAGTTATTAGAAAAAAATCGAGGAAAAAGATATAGGCCAATGAAAATCCTAAAAAAGTTACTAAAGTTCATTATAAAAGTTATTGGGATTTATTTTTTTTAAATAAATTTGATAAGTATACGCATATACAAACCCCTCCTTCGTCGTGATTCTGGCATTCTTCGATAACAAAAAAATGGGGTTTGCCCCCTAAAAGGGTGGTTTAGCGCCCCAATTGACCTGGGGTGAAACGGAGTGCGGATTTGGTTCCAGGGATCGCGAAAACATATAAACAGGGAAGTCTGGTCCAGTGAATATGACTTTTTTTTGTGGGGCTGTGTTATTAACCAATAAGGATCATTGTTATTAGAAAAAATAATAATAATAATAATATTACCAAAATATTGTGGTTTTGGGCAAATACTTTAGATAACCTATGTATACGTATTTTATACTTAGTTGATTATAATTCATTTTTATCTATATTAAGACAAAAGCGATGTTAAACCTTTAAGCAAAGTAAACTTAACCATATTTTACTTATCTAAGGATTCAACCTCCATTAAAATTATCAAAAAAAAGTTTACTTACTGTAACCACAAGCTCTAAAATTTTCCACTACACAAACTATCAATATCACAAAAAAAAATCGGTTCATTTTAATTTGGCTTTGTATTTTAATAAAATATCGATTCTTTTTGTACAAGTAACTAACTATTTTTTACTCTTTTTAGCTATTCTTTTAGAACTAACTTTCTATTTCTTAAACAATTTAAAGGAAATTTCATTTAGATTTGAGCTTTTTATTGTTTATATTGAGGATGATAAGTCTCTTTATCTTGTTGTAGTTTCAAGTGGTCATTTATTATACTTAATTGACTATGGAAAAATATACATCATAGGCGGAGGCAGATGGTTGCTTATAAAAATTTTCTTGTCAACATTTTTTTTATTGAAATATTTTATTCAATAATTCAATGTTCACAAAAAGAAAAAAGTATTTTTAAATTTGGGTAAAGAGAAATAATACTCAAAGTCAACCTTCAGTAAGAAATTTTAGTTAGTTCTACATGTTTCGAACGTATAAACGTTCATCTTCAGGAGAAGTATAGTTATATAGTATAGGAAATTGTGACTGACACTCTCATAGAGCTTTTGAGGAAGTTAGATAATTGGAGAAATAATGCTTACATAGAACAGAGAATGATCTAACTTTCTCAAAGGCTCTATGAGGATGTCTATCAAAATTTCCTATACTATATAACTTCTCCTGAATATGAACGTTTATACGTTCGAAACATGTAGAACTAACTAAAATTTCTTACTGAATATATCTTAGTGAAGGTTACCATTGAGTCTTATTCTCCCTATTTAACTTACCACTTTACTTCAAGTATGGACTACTTCTTTAAATTTAAATTTGGGGTTTTCTATGGGAGAAAATAATTCTTAAAATTAATCCTATTTTAATATCACAAATTATGGTATATTTTTTATATAAAAGATAAATCTAAAAATCCGCTACACGAGAAATAGAGTCAAAGTCTTTTGGTATATTTAAATTGTAGCAAATCGTATGTCTAGTTTCGTAGAAATTCAGCGACAACGGATGTCCAATAGTGTTTTTTTTTTCCTGAAAACATATGCTTTGGTCAAATGTTTTTTTAGGTACTGCACTGACCATTGAAAAAATTTGCGAAATAAAAAAATATGTTTTTGCTTATCAATATGGAAATTCGTGATGTGAAACAATACGTGATAAAACAATTTATTTACAAAAATAGGTCAAATTTTAGGAAAGTAGTACAGACCTTTTTAAAATAATCATTTTTTAAGCTTATCAATGATATACTTATTTTAAAAATCTCGACAAAAATATTTATATAGATCATTAAACCACATTCCTTAATTCTCTTGGAACTTTAGATATATGTCTCATGAGAAATAGATTCAAAGGACAAGTCTTTCGATATATTTAAATTGAAACAACTCGTTTGTCTAGTTTCGTAGAAATTCAGCGACAACGGATGTCCAAAAGTGGGTTTATTTTAAATGCGATGAAGAACCGATAATTAATTTTTTTCCTGAAAACATATATGCTTTTCTCAAATGTTTTTTTAGGTACTGCACTGATCACTGAAAAAATTTGCGAAATAAAAAAATATGTTTTTGCTTATCAATATGGAAATTCGTGATGGGAAACAATAGGTGATAAAACAATTTATTTGCAAAAAAGGTCAAATTTTAGGAAAGTAGTACAGACCTTTTTAAAATAATCATTTTTTAAGCTTATCAATGATATACTTATTTTAAAAATCTTGACTAAAATATTTATATACATAGATCATTAGTAGAATTAAACCACATTCTTTAATTCTCTAGATATTTGTCTCAAAAAGAAATACAACATCTTCCCTCTTTTACATAAAACTACAATATTTATACTTATGGAGAAAATCCTATTTCTATTTACACTAGATCTGTATTTTTTGCAAATGTGAAAATAAACTAGTAGAAAATTTAGATTTCTTTAAAATCTTTTGTTTATACGTATAAATACAATTTTTGCATTTCGTGTTAACATTAGGCTATATAAAAATATACTAAAAAAATATTATATACTGTAATTTTTACTCATACGATTTTGACAAATTAAAAAAAACATTATATGTTCAGTTAATAAAATATTTATATCTATAATTATTCAACAAGAATATTAAGTTTATGTGTAACACAATGTGCATATAATGTAAAACAAATATAGCATAACAAAAAATAAGTATTTTTTAATATTCGTTTTAAGTACACTTAATCACCGTTTGATACGTAAATGTCGTCCCCCGCTGAAATTTTGCCAGTTTGTATCACTTTTAAAAGAATCCCCATAACACCAGCTTTAATGGGGCCTTCAGATTTTCGATAACTAGAAATTAAAATAAGAACATTATAAAATAGTGGAATTTATTGTCCGTTAAAATTTATAGAAAGAAACAGCGGTAAGTGAACAGAGTAGTGCGTCTATCTATCTTTAGCATTAAAGTACACAGGGACGCCAAAGCTAATGGGTACAGGTAGACAATGACAGGCTGTTTCGTCCTTATTCGGACTCATCTGAAATCCATAATTAGGAATTGTTTACAGGTTATGGCTTTTTGATGAATCCCAATAAGGACGAAACAGTCTGTCATTGTCTACCTGTACCCCAAGGAACCCATTACCTTTGGCGTCCCTGTGTACTTTAATGCAAAAGATAGTCCTCTGTCCGCTTTCCGCTAAGTTTCTTTCTATAAGAACATTATATTCACTGTAAGAAAAATAAAAAAATTAAAAAATATGAAAAATCTATACAGTAAAATATATTCTCTTTACTACAAGAATATTACCAAAATCTGCACAAAATAATGTAGAATTAATTCAAGGTTGTAATGTACTTGCATCAAAGTTTATAATCTCTAGGACATAAACTTTTGCTTTTACCAGATTGGTATAAACTAGAAATATTGGAAGTTTTATATCAAATTGTTGAAAATTTTTCATATAAGATGACTAATGAATAGAATTAAGAATTTGTTGTTTTTGGATTAAGTACCTACTTCTCTTAGATTTAATTAAATACTTATGGAATTAATTTTCTCAACAAGATTTTTCTCAATGAAAAATAGTAACTTAATTTAAACAAATTTTTTTAAGGAATAAGTAAAAACATGAAGTCTTTCTCCACTGGTTTATTGAAGTAATAAAATTTTTTTAAATTCTACATGTTTCGGGTGTAGTAACACCCATCATCAGGAATAAAATACAAAGAGAGAGCATTAGTAAATAAAGGAGCAAGATTAACTGGTAGTGAACATCGATGGAGCTCTATCGAGCCATGAGAGATAAAAATTAAGAACTGATGATTTAAAAAATTGGTATACTTAGAGCCTCGAGGCTAAGTTTGGACACTGACCGTGGGCAAAAGGTAACAGTGACAAGAGGTCCCGTTAGGACTAAGGTCTAACAAAGTAACTTCGGCTTTTTTCTTTCCAAGTTTTACTTAAACCTCAAAAAGTTTTTTAAAGTTTTATAAGCCATGCTGAAATTAAAACCCACCGGGGCTCCAGTCCTTTTTTTGGACTAGTTCCCCCAATTTTTTCAAAATTTTCATTTTACAACTTTGACTTAAGATTAATATAATATACAATATAATTGGCACATCCAATTAAGCTCCATGGTAGCCCCAAATAATTAATTTTTCTTTCCATACCACTTTCTTTTCTCCCCCCATGTTTTCTTCTGGATGAGATTTCTGGACCCATGAGTCTCCATTTTTCCTATAATTTTTTTTTTCTCAGCCCTAACGGGCCCTCTTGTCACTGTTACCTTTTGCTCACGGTCAGTGTCCAAACTTAGCCTCGAGGCTCTAAGTATACCAATTTTTTAAATCATCAGTTCTTAATTTTTATCTCTCATTGCTCGATAGAGCTCCATCGATGTTCACTACCAGTTAATCTTGCTCCTTTATTTACTAATGCTCTCTCTTTGTATTTTATTCCTGATGATGGGTGTTACTACACCCGAAACATGTAGAATTTAAAAATTTTTTATTACTTCAATAAACCAGTGGAGAAAGACTTCATGTTTTTACTTATTCCTATAAATTAACTCCACTTTAAGAATGGACTACTTCCTCAAAATTTTTTTAAGGTTTCGAAAGTAGTCCATTTTCTGTGGTGATTAGTTGAATGAAATAAAAAAATATTTTTAAGATCATTGAAAAGCTTGTATTGAGATACTTTTTTTTGTTTAGGAATAAAAAATGTGTTATTATTTAAACTAGAAACCAATTTTTTTTATAAACACTCAACATCCGTTAATTTACTTACGAATCTTACGATATCGTAAGTGTTTTTATCTTTGTTTCTGATGACGATGACGTTGACCGTGAGATTTTTTGATTCCGTATATACAATATGTAGATAGGCTCTTTTAAGGCCTTTTTACATTAGGTGCAATTTCAAGAAAAATTGCCTGAGAGCATGCGCTTTGACGACGTTTTAATCAACTGATGCAGGTTTTAAATGGGAAAACTTGAATCAGCTGGTTGATTTAAACATCGTCAAAGCGCATGCTATCAGGCAATTTTTCTTGAAATTGCACCTAATGTTAAAAGGCCTTAAAAATGCTACAATTTTAAACAGTTGAAAACAGTCATGTAGTTACCATATACCATACAAGAACACACTTTGTCCACAATAAAAGTATTTTCCGATAATAATCGATCGGAAATATTGACATTTTTGATAATATTTCTGAAAGAAAAAGTCAATATTTCCTTACACTTAGTCGTTGCTGGGCAACGAAAAATAATAACTGTTAGGAAATATTTATTATTGTACTGTAAGGAAATATTATTTCTGTACGGCTACTTGTAAACTAAAATGTGTTAAGCTTGACAATTCAATATTACTGTGTTTCCATAGTTACAACACAAATATTTAATGACATCCTTTATTTGTGAACAAAGTTAATAACGTTAATAATATTTATTTTAAAATTTTAAAAAGTTGATTATAATAAGTTATGTTCTTTTAATAATTTTCGATTAACCGAAAAATAGTAGGTATGTATACCTCGTAGAAAAAGCCACATTCCCGGACTTCGTATTTTCAGTCTCGGCTTGCGCCTCGACATACAATCTTTACGGTCGTCCGGGAATGTTCAGCTTTTCCTACTAGCTATACAATGTACCATTTCTCTGGACTATAATGTACCGGGTGGTCTTAACTAAGAATGACCGCCGGCCATATCTCAGAAACTAGTAATCGTACAGCATCCGGGTAATTTTTTTTATGACAAAAGTGCCTAAGAGAAAATGCTGGAAATTATTTTTAAGTTCCGCATTTTGCCGCAAGAGGGCGTAATTGAAATGTAAACTTTAAAATTTTACATATCTCCGAAAATTCCACATTAAGGTATATCTTTGATAACACCATTAAAAAGCTTGGACAATTATGCATCATTTTGGTCTTATGCTCATTGGCGTACCAACTTTAATAAGAGGGGGGGGGAAGCTGTTGAAAGTGTAATCAGTTAAATCGCTGTAACTTTTAAACGACTTATCCGATTTTAGCAAATTAAAGATTGTTTGAAAGAGATATGTATGCACTTTCATCAATCGTATTCAGTCCATAATAGTTCTAAAAAAAAATACCATTACCAATTTAATTTAATTATTTTAATTAAGAACGGTGTGCCTAAGGAGAAAAACGCAAGAGACCATTTTTATACAGAATTGACCAGGCTAATCAGAAATAATATCCACATGGAAAAATATCAGTGGCGTACCACTTTTTTTCTAAAAAATATATAATCGCTTAGTTTTAAAAATTATTCTATTGGCGATAACGCTGAAACGAACGGAGATATCGAGCTGCGGTTTAAATATTTTTGCTAGCAAATTTTATCTACTTTTCGATTATGGTATCATAATTATACCATATGATTTATTTTTTCGGAGTAAAATCAAAAAATATGCTGTTATTGCAAATTGCGCCCTCTAGCATTTTTTTTGAGAACTATTATAGATAACTAAATACGATTGGTGAAAGTGCATATATTTCTCTTACAAACAGTCTTTAGTTTGCTAAAATCGGATAAGTCGTTTAAAAGTTACAGCGATTTTACTAATTACACTTTAAACAGCTTCCCCCCCTCTTATTAAAGTCGGTACGCCAATGAGCATAAGACCAAAATGATGCATAATTGTCCAAGCTTTTTAATGGTGTTATCAAAGATATACCTTAATGTGGAATTTTCGGTGATATGTAAAATTTACTTTTCAATTACGCCCTCTTGCGGCAAAATGCGGAACTTAAAAATAATTTCCAGCATTTTCCCTAGGACACTTTTGTCATAAAAAAATTTACCCGGATACTATACGATTAGTAGTTTCTGAGATATGGCCGGAAGTCATTCTTAGTTGACCACCCGGTATATTAAGTAAGTACGATAACCCCAAAAATAATTTGTCATCAAATCATAAAAACACAATAACAATAATTTTAAGTGATAAAATTGATAAAAAAAAACTATTAATTTTTAATTCATGCTGTTTTAAAGCGCATTTATCAAAATAATATCAACATAATTGCGAAATTATTTAGGAAAAATAAACGCATTATCCTGAAAATCTATGTACGTCTCATAAAAACAAATATTTAAAAAAATTAAGATAATCAAAGTTCAAGTTAAACGATTATGTACTTGGGGGTGTTTTTTGCATTCAAACAAACCAAAACATTTTGGTAGCAAATCATATCTTTGTACAAATTGCACGTTTTTGAGTAGTTTATTTGTGAAGTGGTTTATTTATCAAAAATCATTGACCTGATAGATTTATTGATGGATCATTGTAGTTAGCAAAATGCCTTTGAGCGTAGATACATATTTATGTAGATGGTAAATATGTGAGTTCTTTTTAAAGGTCTTTTTACAATAGAAGCAAGAATGCAAGGAAAGACTCAGAAAATACATTCATTGGTCCAGAACCGGCACTCAGAGTACCAAGGTGCACAGTACGAGATGCCATAACAGGACACATGGCTGTCAAGAACCATCTGCTCAGAATGCAACTGTACAATGGAGACCTGGATTGCAGATTATGCGGACAAGACAGGGAAACGGTACAGCACATAGTTTGCCATTGCGAGTCACTGGATCGGAAGAGGCAAAAAATACTCGGGCAACCAAAACTGGAACCAGAGGACATTCTTACCCTCTCCCCAGTTGACCTACACAAACTAGTGCAAGGAACTGGGATCACGGAGTGGGTAACAACCAAACAGGGTGAGCGGAAGGGGCCAAACCCGGCTTAAGTGCATCCGGCGTATGGACGGGCCCTTGAAAAAAAAATAGATGCAAGTTGCAAGTGCAAGTAGTCGTTTCCAATGGAAAAATAGCTGATTAAAATGTCATTTTATGAAGCAAATTTTGCAGTTCGTCGAAATGTTTATTTTGATTATGTTTATAGATATTTTCCCTTAAAATTTTTCGCAATACATACTTGTCCAGCGTACTTAAAGGCTGTCTTTGCTTATTCATGACACCATTTTGCGAAACAGTTGATTCCAAACATCTTGGACATTCCAGGCAAGACTTTGCTACAACTTCTCCTACTTTTATATATTTAAAATTGTCTTCCTCAAATGCCGCGGGACCTAAAGTTAAGAAAAATAAAATGATTTGCTTTGCTTTTTCATCTTAACACTTGAGTTCCTTTTACTTGCTATTAATTAGCACAGCGAAGCCATCGGCTGACTTGAGCATTCCTTTTACAAAAGATATTGTGTGTCCATGTAAGTAGCAATTTATTTAACTGCGTTAATTTTGCCACCTACAAAACGTTATCTTACTAACCTTCTATTAAAAGATTTGGTCTGAAATTACGAAAAGTTACTTTTTCGTCCTCGGGTAATTTCTCGTTTAGATCATTAACAGTTGCTTGATTCACTAAATGTAAAGCACCCAGATCACTGAAAATACCCTAAAAATAAAATAAAACATCAAAAAATTATATTATACCCAACTTATGACTTACCGTCATATTATTATCGATTCTAGGATAATAATCGACCAATTTTTTATGAACTTTCTCTACGTTCCTCGTAACGGTTCCATCTCCATAACCCAAACGCAGCCCTTCCTCTTTCTCGAGCAAAAAAATGCTCAGCCACTTTGCAGCAGTATCTCCGCAATCAGTACAAGTAAACGGTTCTTTTCCAAACTTACTGCCATGCTAAAAATATTAGAAAAAACAGTATCTTTTTTTTTATAAAAATATATTTTTTTGTTTTCTAGTTTTTGTAGCTTTTCTGAGTGTTATCAATCATTCTTCAGTCTCACTTCTAATGAGAATGTACATCAGTCAATCATTGAAATTGGGCCTTACACGATCATTATTACTGTCATTACCTTATCAAGTCCGTCAGTCTGAATATATGGTTACTTGTTACCGAATATATCATCAATACTTACACTGTAAGATCATTTTTAACCTGTGGAACACTGATATAGAGATCATTTCTATTGGGAGCGCTTAGAATGATACCATTAGCAGCTGCCTGTATTTCAATTAGCACAGTCTTTGGTAATTGCCTTGCAGTTCTTACTTCTTTATGTTTGGGGGTGTAAATAAGGAAAGACCTGAAATATTTTATATGTTATCTATTTCAGGGGCGAATCTAGAATTTTGCTGAAAGGGAGGCGAAAAGAAAAATTAATTTGTAAGAAAAAGGCGAATGCCCCCGTGTACCAGGACCGTAATGCCTGGCCAGACCCCCCAAGTTGCGTTACTTAATTTATGGACGCACTGAACAAAAAATATGTAAAATACAATACCCGTTAGGGTTTCTGTAGGTTTTATGTTCTTGCCTCCCGATCTATGTGTATGTTTTTGCTTACCTGTCTCTTAGCTCAATTTTGTTTCCTTCCTTTTCCACTTCTTTAACTCCTAGATTGGTACAAAAAACTTTTTGGGCTTGAATGCCTTTACCACTTTTCAAAGGGTACAGATAGAGTTCTTTTAAAGTTCCTATTTTGATCCATTTTGTAGGTATTTTTTCTTTTCGTAGCCTTTTAAATACAATTGCACCTACAGCAGAAAGAAAAGATGAAGCATTAGTTCACCTCATGTGATAATAAGAATTGTTTACTACCAAGCGTTAGTAATAATACTTTTTTAAATAAAGCATTGTTTTATTGCGGTCATATATACGATTACTCTCAGTCCTAAAATGACTTACTAACGCTGAAGAGAAGAATGTTCACTCTTGAATAACAGCTAAGTACTTACTAGTTGACCAAATGGCGTTGATATTTTCGGAAATCTGTGAGTTTGAAAAATAAAACAACTTTTTTGCAAAAATTCGTTATTATTTTGTTAGGATTGAGAGGAATACCGATACGCTATTGATTTTGTAGGATCCTTAAAAGTTTCACTTGACTACGATACTCCAGGTCCAAAATTATTGTCAGTGAGTCATCGCTTTCATATAAAGAGCAGCGGGTTGTACGTAGTATAAAAGGAAGATAAATCCATGAAAATAAATTTTATCCCTGTCTATTTTCTCTAACGCTACACTTTACATAAAAGCGATGAATCACTGACAGTAATTTTAGACAGGCGGAAGCATGCCTATTAAGTGAAGGAGGACATTTCCAACAATTTTTATAAAACAAAATTTTTCATTATCAATGTTAATAATAAATAGTAGAGCTAATTTAATTTAATTATTTTAATTAAGAACGGTGTGCTTGAGGAGAAAAACGCAAGAGACCATTTTTATGCAGAATTGACCAGGCTAATCCGAAATAATATCCACATTGAAAAATATCAGAGGCGTCCCACTTTTTTTCTAAAAAATATATAACCGCTTCTTCATTTAAAGTTTTAAAAATTATTCTATTGGCGAAAACGCTGAAACAAACGGAGATATCGAGCTGCGGTTTTAATATTTTTTCTAGCAAATTTCATCTACTTTTCGATTATGGTATCATAATTTACCGTATAATTTATTTTTTCGGAGTAAAATCAAAAAATGTGTTCTTATTACAAATTGCGCCCTCCAGCATTTTTTTTGAGAACTATCATGGACAACTAAATACGATTGGTGAAAGTGCATACATTTCTCTTCCAAACAGTCTTTAGTTTGCTAAAATCGGATAAGTCGTTTAAAAGTTACAGCGATTTAACTGATTAAACTTTCAACAGCTCCCCCCCCCCCCCCTCTTATTAAAGTCGGTACGCCAATGAGCATAAGACCAAAATGATGCATAATTGTCCAAGCTTTTTAATCGTGTTATCAAAGATATACCTTAATGTGGAATTTTCGGAGATATGTACAATTTTAAAATTGACTTTTCAATTACACCCTCTCGAATTTCTATGCCCAGTAGTTTCCGAGATATGGCCGCTCGTCACCCTTAATGAATCACCCGGTACAATGAACTTTAGCAACTTTTTTTTTTGATTTTCAGTGGCTTTCTTATATCTTTTACTCGATTTTTTTTTACATGAGAATAACTTCCTCACACCCACATAGATACCACCTTTCCAATGGTAAACAAAATTCAATAGTTTTTTTTATTTTTTTTTGTAATTCAATTCAAGAATATCCGCAATCTAATATGAAAAGTTTTAGCGAGGTAGGATTCAGTTAAACGATCTTTGAACAGAAGAACTGTAACAGAAGGGCTGCTATCGATCCAGTTTTTTAAGTTGCATACAGGACGCTAATATAGTACTTTAAAAATAATAATTACCATACAGAGACAGAGTATCACTTGGATTAAGTAGAATAAACTTAAGATAAGATATAAAAAAAATAATTTAAAATATGATGCCACCAAAATTAAGTAGATAGCATGGTTTGGTACATATGAATATACTCTTTAATTAGCAAATAATATACCTACTAATTATCTATAGTTTACAAAAATAATATTTAAACCTTTCAATAAATACACAGTATTTTTTTTTAAAGTAATTTCATACAGACTTACCCAAAATTGTTAGGAATACACTCCCCACTGCAACAGCAACATGCGTTTGTATGGCCGGTGCCATCTTGTATAAATATAAAAAAAGCGCTGATTTTATCTCTTAAATGTTAAATTAAGACCTATTAAGTCAATAAGATATTATGTAACAAACGAACAGTGGTGGCGTCAATATTCTAGAAATATATATACCGGGTCCCGCTAACGAAGGGGGAACGGAAGATTAAATCATTATCGAAGAACTTATTAACAATACTAAACTAGCATGAGATATGTACTTAAAAGCGGCATATTTTAAAAATATTTTACATTATACAGGGTGGCTCACAAAAGTGTGGCGGACTAAACTTACATACATTTTTTTAAATGGAACGCCCTATATATATATATATATATTGTACAGGGTGATTCCTAAGTTGATACTTATTTTTTAGCTGTGTATAGAAGGCATTAAAATAAACAACATTTTCAAATACCTTTTTTCAAAAAACCTAAAATAGCAGAGTTACAAAAGTAAAAAATCTAAGTGCGGGCCTGGTAATCAAAACTTCTTTATACTTTATATTGTTTTTCTCCGTTTCTTGTATTGTTAGTCATGCATTTTACGGATCGGTGGTCAGTTATTTATTTTGGCAATTCGCTACCCGGTGTGGTTTTCTGAGGCAAATTAATTTTAATAAATTGGTGAAAATGGTAAAATTTGAAAACAATGAACTAATTATGGTGCTAATTTATTGTGAGTGTCGTAAAAGTGCGGATGTTTCTTCTCTATACCCAGAAGTTTTTTTAATATTATTCAACGGGCAAGTTAGGCAGAACCGTATTTGATTTGTAGTGTAACAAATAAATGTAAGTCCTTTATTTTTGGGTTTCTTGAAAAAAGGTATTTGAAAATATTGTTTATTTTATTACCTTCTATACGCAGCTAAAAAGGAAGTATCAACTTAGGAATCACCCTGTATATTTTAATTCTCTATAAAATGCCATGGTCACACATATTTTATAAAAAATGTCATGTGTCCAAATGCAATTGTTTTTGGGATATCGACGTATGAAATATATGGCATTTTTAGACTTTGACATGCGTAACATTGGAACGGCGCATCTTAGAGAAAAATGGTTTTTACCTCCTCATCTTAGTTTTTTCTTCTCTATTCAATGATACCAACTTCCGGTTTAATATGTTAAAATGGAACTTTAAGATAGAGAATAAAAAACTTAACTCGGGGGGTGAAAACCATTTTTGTCCAAGATGCGCCGTTCCAATGCTACAGCCTGTAAACACGTCTGTGACAATCCCATTTTTAAATGACGAGGCATGGTTTTTTTTTACCTCTGTGGGAATGTAAATTCTTTACAATTGAGAATGTGCGCTCTGAAAATCTATATTTTTTTAAAACCTTTGCACTCTTAAAAAGTTTTATTATTGGTAACAAAATAATGATTATTTAGTACTTAGGTACGCACGTTGCACTTTTTACTGGTTCTTACTGGAAAGGAAGGATTGTTTTCGAACGTCCAAAGCTTTGAATTTGAATATTTAAAGAACGACGGATCAGTGCAAAAACGTGGCAACCGTTTTTGGAGACGAACTAATGTTTGTCTCCATTTTCGATCGATTTCAGACATTATTTTATGTAATAAAAGACGGCACCACAGAACTCGAACACAGAGAAAAGTTATTAACGTGTTAAATGATAGATGCCGCTGTGACTTTTAAATGACGTTGCTAACGCCAAAGTGTAGTGGGTTTGAACTAACACAGGCGGAAGGGGGGTAGGGGAAGCCACCATATGTTTTGATTTTTTTGAAGGTCAAAATTAATATTTTGAAATTTAAAATTTGTAGTAAATATTTTTATTAATTACGTTTTTGTTACTAATAAATACAATTTCCACTGCACGATTTGTAACAACAACGCATTTTTAATAAAAATATTTACTACAAATTTAAATTTCAAAATATTAATTTACCTTGATGACAAATATATTTGGTTTATCTTTAGTAAAACAATCAATAATACAACTTTTTTATTGCATAAAATCATTTAATTTATATAAAATAAAGTCTTGAAGGATTCCTTAACCCATACAAAAGCAGAGGCCAAGGCTTAACCCTCCTTAAAAGTGTTCTCAAACTACTACATACCACCCTCTACAAACACCGGCAGCATAAATAATCTTATTAAGAAAATAAATAACTGAGATCACACATCTATGTACACAAATAAGTTTAGGGTCATAATCATATATCGAGATCCAGTACGAGTAGAGATCAATAAATCAGGTCGAGGTCTTATTACAGTGAAGGTCAGTATCGGTGAAGGGCATCATCAAGTTCAGGTCTAAATCCAGTGGCAGTTGGTTAACATCATGTTCATCAACATTCTGAAGGATTTATCATGAAACAAGAGAACAGCGACAAAAATCTTATATTGGCAAATTATTTCTCTTACGACTAGTTATCACACATATCAAATACAAAGACAAAAAAGGGGCAAAGAAATAACAATTTAAGTAACTTTAAGATTTTATTGTTTATTTTGCTTTTACTAAAACTTTTGTATATTTAAAGTTAAAGTGACCAGAACTTATTAACTTGGTTATTTTATTCACTTAAATTCTTGTAAACCCTTAAATAGACAGTCAACTTGATAATATTAGTAGTTATATCTTATATCATGTTGCAAAGCAAAAATTAGGTAATGTACTACCTACCCGGAATATGTTCAATAACATCGAGCCTTTATTTTTAAACAACCTCGATAAGAAACTGACTTGAAGTTTTTATTAAAAAATATTATTTTGTGAAAATAGAGACGTTTTTTAAATCGCTTAATCAACAAATACATACCAAGATACTTAAATTATTTCTGGCAGAAAAGTAAAAAATTGTTTTAAAATTTAGGGTCATCGACCTTTGCCGCTAGAAAATAGTTGGAACTCTGTTTCCAGATTTTTTTTTAAATATATTAATATAACTTCTTACCCAGACATGCAATAAGACTTTCTTTTGCATTTTAAAATCACGATCTTGAGATATTTGCGATAAAAACACAAATAATTTCTAAACAAAGGGCCATGTCATGCAAAATACCTTCAAAGCCGAACACAAGGAAAAACATCAACGGTTGGTTTTATGATTTAAAAAATGGAGCAACGTGATTGGTCGAAAGATGACAGCAAAAGTAGTGGAAGACAAGTGACACTTGATGCGTCTTTTCCTATCCAAGTTTCATACCCCTGGACGGCACGCTCCGAAGTCACGTCGGTTCTTACGTAGCGAATGAATCATGAATCAACTTCCTATTTGGCTTTCTTTAAATGTTAAAATTCAAAGTCTAAAGGAATGGATAGCGTATTTTGATTTAGAAACAAAAAAAAGGGTTTAAATCTGTCGGTTTTAAATGAAAGAAAATTGGGTAGATGATACTCTATATTGAGTTAATATACATATTTATCTAAGTAAAGCATTCTAAATTTTCTAAGTAGAAGCTAAGTATAATTAATTATATATCGTATTAAATTAAATTCATATATAACAGTTAAGTGTATTTACAATAAGGAACTAATTAGTTTGGTAAAATATAGTATGTAAAAGTTACAAGTAATTAGGTATACCGTATTGGCAAATTCGAATTTAGGGTGCGAAATCTCTAATGCAACCAAGAAAGAATATGGGCAAAACTTTTAGTTAAAAAGAGACACCTAACCACTCTCCTACATTTCTAAAAGGGGGGATATGTGTGTGGTGTGGCCGAGTCGACGTATCGATTGCTCGAGCCACGGGGCTGCTTCGACCGCGTGTTCTAAAGAATGGAAGGTAGGAGGTAGTAGTGAAGAGCGATATCGTAATTTTTGGATCACGTTGTGAAACGTGACTGTTATTTTTTGATATCAGTGATATTAAAGCGAGACGTTATCACTGTTTAAAATATTTTAAAACTGTTACTGTTAACGAAAGTTTTACTATCATATGTGATTTCAGAAAATCCACCAATAAGCAAAAAGGCACGAAGTCCAATATCATCCATGTGATTCTTACGATGATATGCTAAAATAACCTTTACTGCATAATTTCTATCAATAACGCACGAAGTCCCGTATCACCTATGTTATTCTTATGGTCGTATGCGAAAATAGCCTTTATTGCTTTTACACATTTGGTGCAAAAAAATAGGGCGGTAGTCGGTTGTGGCAAACGTATTTCTAATGGTGTTTAAAAAATAAAAGTCGACCTTATGGAAATAAATTATAAGCAAATTTTCTTAAAATGGTTTCATTTTTAGTGAAATATCTGATATCGATCCGTACTAATAGTAACATATTATTATAAAAGTGACATCTTTAAACTGTGATCACGTCACGTTTTATGTTGCTGCTTGGGAACTGTGACTACCTGTGATTTGTTAATACTAGTGATTAAATCACAGTTCGTGAAATATCGCTCTTCACTAGGAGGTAGCGTGTTCTCTGTTTAATATGTTAAACGCTATACTAATAGTTTCTGTCTGATGCGTTTATATCGGCACCCTAGCTAGATTCGAGATTGCCAATACGGTATAAGAAATTGTACACAAAAAAATGTGTTTTTATGTAACAAATCTAAATATCAAACACTATGAGAATTTAATATAAAAACGCTTACACGACCAAGTATTATGTTGTCAGTAAATATATTGCCACTAATACTGATCGTGTAGGGTCCCAATAAGAAAATATTTTAGCTATTGTTAATAAATTTCGAAACATAATTAGCGGTACAGATGTGGCTATAAAAAACGTTCAACTAACTGACAGTCTAATTGACATGAAGTCGCTTAAGAGCAAAGAGTAGTCAATGAGTTATCACTTACAAATAGTGCATTTCCCCCACATCGCGCCTATTGTACCTGTGTCTGCCGATGGCAATAAAATGTATTTTTTTATATACGAAATATTATAAGTAAGTGGAGTAAGTGGAGATTTTTAAGTTAGTATCGGGGCATCGTTTGTAATTTTAATGGAAAATAAGAAATTAACATGAATAGCCGCAATATTTCTATTTTTTGGTTCTGCATGGCGGATGATCAGAGCTGTGAAAGTTACTTCAGAAAAGTAACTAGTTACTTTTTCGATACTTTTGGCCAAATGTATCTAGATACTTATAAGGAATAGTTACTTTTACCCAAAAGTAACTTAGTTCTTAGTTACTTAGTAAAAGTAACTAGTTACTTTTTCGATACTTTTGCCCAAATAAATAAATTTACCAGGTAGTGATAATTCATTTTCATGTACACACAAGTGACTTCTAAAAAAAAAAAAACGGCCGCCGATCGTCCCTTGGTCATCATTTGATTGTGTGCATTATTTACCACTTTTGAAAAGTAACTTGTATCTAGTTACTTTTTAGGAGTAACTATACACTTAAAAAGTAACTAGTTACTTTAAAAGTAACTTAACTACTCCTAAAAAGTAACTAGTTACAAGTTAGTTACAAGTTACTTTTTTGCCAAAAGTAACTGTATAACTTCGTTACTTTTGAAAAGTAACTTGTATCTAGTTACTTTTTAGGAGTAACTAAGTTACTTTTTAAGTGTATAGTTACTCCTAAAAAGTAACTAGATACAAGTTACTTTTCAAAAGTAACGAAGTTACAGTTACTTTTGGCATGATTCAAAAAAGAACTAAGTTACTAAGTATCTAGTTACTTTAAGTAACTAGTTACTAAAAAGTATCTAGTTACTTAAGTTACTCACAGCTCTGCGGATGATATTGAAATTATTGAACCTATATTATTGAAAGTTTAAAATCGATTTTAATTTAAAAAAATAAGGTAGTTCTTGTAAACCTCTTTTTTGTAATAAATTTCCAATTAAATAAGCCAGGAAACTATTCAGAGTTTCACGCTGGTATGGAAGGCTCTTTAAAGAAGCTTCAATTGGGAGTTAGACGAAACTTTTTCTGGCCTCTATAAATTTTGTCTAAATTTAATAAAAGATAAATATAGGTCTTAAATAATTTTGTTTGTTCTTTTTGTGACGTAAATGTAAAGTCTTTGAGGAATATATATCGATTTTTAGACATGTTTGTCACATTTAGCGACTAGAATCGCATCTCCTAATTTGATTACGCCGGGAATCTTGACTTCACAATTGATACCCATGGTTGGTGAGGAGGAAGGTCCGTTACTCTTACGGTAACTGAAAAAATAATGGTCAAAATTATTTTATTTAAAAGCCACGGAATAATTAAAAATTTGTATTAAACATACATATTTAAAAATATTAATGTATTCTACGCTACTGATTTCGCATGTTCGCAATTTTATTAATGATATAGCTTTATCTTTTGTTACTATTGCCTAATATCAGTTGGTTAGTTCAAGTTATATATTTTATATTGATTAGTTCTGTGTTAATCTTTTCTATCAGTAAAAGATGCGTTAAGTATTTATTTAAACTACAAAATTACCTTTGAAAAAAAAAAGAACGACCTATCAATTTATGTTAAAATATAATCAACAAAAGAAGCTTAGCGGCAAGCGGACAAAGTAGTGCGTCTATCTTTTGCATTAAAGTAAACAGGGACTCCAAAGGTAATGGAATCCCTGGGGCACAGGTAGACAATGACAGGCTGATTCGTTCTTGTTAGAACTCATCAGAAAGTCATAACCCGTAAGCGACCCCCAGTATAGCGAGCCTGTTCTTTCAAGGCGTTTTTAAGAAATAAAAACGCGATGAAAACCCAGTAACGCCATCATAAGGAATCAACTCAATGCAAAAGATATAGCCATCTAACGTGAAAACGTAGAAATATAAATAAATCTAAATAAATCAAGCACGGAACGGCCACTTCACCAGTATAGGAAACATTTTTCGCTTCTCCATACATCTCCAGCTTTGTGGATTCAGATATAGATCGCGCTGCAGTCGCCCACTGGTTTGTAGCGCTATTCCGTAATGCCGTGTGTAAGTATAAATAAACACACAGGTAGACAATGTCATTGTCTACCTGTCTGGGCACAGTCTGTTTTACACGCTCAAACGGTTCCTAGAACTTAATCCTTACCCTCGCGCGCTTCTAAGCGAAGCAAATGATCTACCAACTAAACGTAGCGATCACTGCCCCTGCGAGTCCAACACCAAAGTTGAGATGGCATTGCCGAAACAATGGGGCTCCATCTCCCCGCAGTACCAGTTTTGTAGCAAGCTTCAGTACCTTGCCACATATCGTACACTGGTCGGACGTCGAAGGATCAACCCAATGGAGAGTGGTCAACGGATACTAGGAACAGCTTGAACTGAACCCGACACCTTGGCACTGTTCGTGCACTGCGATCACTTCCATGTTTTTGGGCGAACTGACGACAAAGCACTTAAAACTTCGTCTCGGATACTAGAGAGTTTCAAGACTCTCCGACACCTCTAGCGACGAGTTAAAAGGCTTTTCACACCTTCTACTAGACTGGCTTCCACCCCGAAAGGTTTTATCGCCTACTTACGGGACATGTGTCGCTGTCAGCTGTGACGGGGCACTACCAACAACAACAACAAACCTTTGCCCACAGTTAATGTGGGATCAGCCTGCCACCGCAAGTCTTAAGGGGTTTTGAGTGTCTAGCCAACTCTCACCCTCTTATTACCTCTGTTTGTTTCCTCTTAGTTTTTCCCATTTTAATCCCATTTTAAGATTATCCCATTTTATATTCTCCCTTATTTTTTGTTTGAACTATAGAATTTACAAACCCCATATCTTAAGTAACACCAAATAATAAATCAATACTCTTTCATAGCCCATACGTGAGTAGACAAGGAAACCTCCCATTCATCTTCCTCCCATTCATTATTACCTCATTTACTCATTCCCTTAATTTGTATCCCCTTAAATTGCTCCATATTTAGTCCTCCCATTTGATAAAAAAAAGGTGGCAAAGCCACCTTTATTTCCCTTAATATGTGCAATACCTCTAATATCCCATTTTCAATAATTCCATTAGTTCATAATTCCCATATATCAAATTCCCTCTTTTATTCCCAGCTTTTATATCCTCTAATTATTTATATCCCAGTTTTCCATTTTGCCATTATTATTCCCATATCTAGTTTCCCTCATGTTTAAATCCCAATTTGCTATTTTTCCCTCTATTATTCCCATATCAAAAATCTCTCATATTAAAATCCCCAATTTGCCATTTCCCTCTATTGTTCCCAGTTTGAAACACCCATGAGCAGTGCCAAAGACACCACCCCTGCCAGCTTCCGCGGGGACCAGTAAAACTGGGTTTAATCCCGACACCCCGGCAGTACTCGTTTTGCCGCAGTACGACAGCACTGCAACCCAAGACGAGTCGCTGGTCGTGAAGGCATGTGCTTCCACTTCCTCTCTGAGCTACGCAAGGAGATATTCTTTGCCCAGAAATCTGGGATCGAGTAATCGACCTCACGTTTTAAGGGTATAAGTTGAGAGGTTTCGCCGACATCGCTGTCTGCGCCTTATACCTGCTACCCCATATAGTCTTAGCTACAGACCAGTGTTAATGAAAACACCAGACTGCCCCAGCTCTGACGTGCATCACCCGAAGGGACGCGGACGTGCTATAGGGGGGACAGAGCGTCAGGCCAGAGGCGCAGCCTCTGGCCTCGCAGCAAAGCGGTTCCGCAGGAGGCCAAGGCACGGGACCGAGCTCGGATCCAGCCGAAACCTTCACCTCGCCCAGGCCCGGCTCGTTAACCAGTACCTGCTTCCTCACCAAGCCCGACACGCCCCGATCCTCAGAGCCTGTGCCCCAGGGATTCCATTACCTTTGGAGTCCCTGTGTACTTTAATGCAAAAGATAGACGCACTACTCTGTCAGCTTGCCGCTAAGCTTCTTTTGTTGATATATTTTAACGGACACTAAATTCTACTATTTTGTTAAAATATAATATATTATGTATAAATTAAAATATCAGCAAATGCCGTTGAAAGCAAAGAATACTTTTGGCGCTTACTAATGATATCCTATTCGCAGGGTTGTAATAAATCACGATTTAAAAAAAAAATCAATAAATCTGATTTTTTCGATTAAATCGTGATTTTTTTAAATTGTTATCAATTTATACAATTTTTTTTTCATAATATGGCAATAATGAACTTTAAAATCACTTATTTTCTCTCTATTCGCCCAAAAATATTTGTTGTCTAGATTTATAGTTAAAAAATCTCCTCGGCGACATACAAAATAACTTGTATTGACATGAAAATTTTCGGCAGCGTAATTTATGAATATTTTTTACGCTGGACTGATGACGATTAGTTATGTTTTTACACTTAAATAATGTATCTAAACACTTCGCTTTAAATAAACTATCTTCCTTTTTTTTAATTTCCTGATGAGTTATATGCTTCGGCACAGCAATTTATAATTTGATTTAAATCACGATTAAAATTGAAAAAATCATTTGATTTAATAATGATTTAAATCGTCGCAACCCTGCCTATTCGCCTTTTATTTCTTTAATTGTTATAACATATAGGAGAAAACATAGGGCTGTTTCACTATAATCGAATTTGTCATAATCAGCAACTAAAATCCTTTAACCTTTTAAAAATAGATCTCAATAATAAAAATATTCTAAGAGTATCATATATAAAACTTTTCTAGAAACAATTGAAAATACTGCGCGAAAGCAAGAAGTTTAAAAACATACGATGAGAAGAGATGTCATCCTATTAAGAGCGCAATTCTTTTATTTGCCAGTTTGCGACCAATTATATTGTTATCAGAAACAGAAAACCAGATTCAGTCATGTAAGAGTGCATCGTTAACAGGGCGATCTGCTGTTGCCATTGCTTGGAATTGTTGTGACGCCGGTAATTAAGTAATTTCGCGTATTTTTATTAGAGAACGTATTTTGTTTAATTTAAATTCTCAGTAAATAATTAAAGAATTTAAAAACTGAAACCGTAAAAAATCAAAACGTAAAACACCCATTTAATTAATTTTACATAAATATTGCTATTTTGTGACGCGTATTTCATTGTCACAGACAAGTTCCAAATTTAATATCGATTTTTTACATATTACTTGTACAATTTTCGCTCAACCAACTTTAACGAGTACCTACCTAAACTAAAATAACATAAAAAAAATCTAATTGAAAAACAAAACAAAAACTTACGTTTCCAATGTTTTTAAGGGTTCCCTGTCAGAACTTCTGTGTGCGTTTTCGGGATCAATTGTTGTCATTATACATCTGCAAAAATACATTATGTTTTCATTTATTTGTTTGATAGATATGTAGGTACATAGTTTTACCCTTTATCCAGTGATACCACCGATTATGGCGATAATGTCCTGAAATATAGCTACTATAATATAAATAAATAGTTATTACCTCGTACACTCCTTCACATTCCTTAAAACCACGTCTCCTATCTTTATCCAGTCCCAATTATCTTCGATATAAGGTTCGAGATTCGGACCGTCGATCACTACATTTGGTCTGAAATTATCCACAGTTACACTGGAAGTACCTTGGGACGTACCTATTCTTTTGTTCAAATCTCTAACGGAGTTTTGGTTAAGCAGTAGTACTGCTGTCAGATCGGAGTATAGTCCCTATAATAAGAAAAAAATGGTTACGTAGACTTTACGGTAAGAGATAGTGTCGTATTTGCCTTAAGTGGATCCGACCACGCGAAAATTCTCTGTGTTAAATTGTGGTTTTATTGGCCCAAATTACAAAAAAACTAAGCAAATTAATGAGTTTTTTTTGTGTATAGAAAGTATACTATCTAGACCAATAAAAAACATTTTCAAATAACCTTTTCTCAAAAAACTTAAATCTAAGTGCGGGCCTGGTCATTAAAACGTAACCTGCTATACTTTATGTCTTATCTCTTATTAGTCATGCAATTGGTGAGTTATCTGGCATTCCGCTGCGGTGTGATTTTCTGAAGCAAGTTAATTTTAAATTGGTGACACGTGAAAATGGTAAAATTTTAAACAATGAACTAGTAGATATAGTGCTAATTTACGGTGAGTGTGGTCAAAGCAGCAAAGGAATAAACTTTGCGGGCTCATCCTACACCCAGAAGTTTTCTTAATATTATTCAACGGGCAAGTTAGGCAGAACCGTATTTGATCGAAAGTGTAATAAATATATTTTTGAGTTTTTTGAAAAAAGTTATTTAAAAATGTTGTTTATTTTAAAGTATTCTATACAAAGCTAAAAAAAGTATCAACTTAGGAGTCATCCTGTATTAACATAATAATATCGGATAATAAAGTACATATATAGATAGATTCAAAAAGGTTATTTTTACTTACTGTTGAGCTATTTGACAAATTAACATAATAATCCAGGATTGTCTTATGAGTTTTGCTGAGGTCCCTTCTGCGACTGGCATCGTGATAGCCTAATCTCAAACCTGCGTCTTTTTCGAGAAGGTACCTCGAAAACCAAGAAGCAGCCTCATCGCCACAATCTATAGTGTAAATTTGTTCCCCTTGATGTAACCTAAAAAAAATGTATAAATAACAATTTTTAGTAAAATGCATATTTTTTGACAAACCTTGTATACGACTGTACAAATTTCATATTTGATTGTTTCTTTTTTAGCATTTTATGAAGACTAATTTATTTTAATAATAAAAAAGTCTCCAACTTCAGTAGACCTTTAAAAATACCGCAAAAAATAAAAAAATTGATTTGTGTGCATGGGCGAGTTAACAATAATTTAAACATTCTAACATGGCGTTATTCTCGTTGTATATTTTTATATGCCTACCCTAAATTGCAAAAACCACAATTTCGTAGGTTATGATCAAAATTTTACCTTACAACACTTTCCGTATTGTCTTTCTTATTCGGTATTTTAACATACAAGGTCCTCATAGTTGGGGCATCTACTGCAAGGTACTGGTCGTCATGAATAGATACATCTATCAATACCATTTTTGGGTACGTACGGGCTGTTCGGAACTGATTGTCTTTTTCTGAGTATACCACTAGACACCTAAAATTCGCACTGATGAAATAAAAATCAGAAAAATTATTTCTAAATATGTTGAGGTTTGTTCGGGTTCCGAATCAATTTTAATTATGAATCTGAGTTTACCTATCTCGTAACTGAAATACGGCTTCATCTTCATGCGTCTGTTTCAAACCGAATTCAGTACACTCGGCTTTACTCAATTCGATCCTGTGACCGCTTTTCAAAGGGTACAAGTTCAGTTTTGTTAGTTTTCCTACTTCCTCCCATGTCCAAGGTATCATTTCTTTCTTTTTCCTTTGGTACCAGTAAGCGCCAAACGCTGCTGCCAGTGAGGCTAAGGAGACTACGGTCACTTTCGTACCAAAGCCCATAGTGTTCAATATAGCTAAATAAATATATTTATTAAAATAAAATTGATAAAACCTTACCTACATATTGGCACCACTAGTTAAACCACGGGTACTATTATAATGGGCTTCTATTATTTACAAAATAGACTGGGCAGACAGAACTGATTTTGCCACCACGGGCGAAGCTGCGGGTACTAGCATTAATATGATATTTCTCTCGTATTCGGCAACTAATTTTATATATGTAAGCCAAATTTGAGCTAAATCGGTTTAGCTGTTTTTGTGTTATCTTAGGGAGAGACTAGACGTACGAATAGATTCCGCGCTTATAAGATTTCTATAGTTTATTTTTTTTTATGGACCGTCAATATCTAAAAATCGTTTTTTTCTATTCATCCTGGATTTTGAAGGCTATTTTATACACGCCTCCAAATTGTTTTAGTAGTTCCTGAAGACAGAACTGAATTTGTCACCACGGACACAGCTGCGGGTGCTAACATTTTTATAATATTTCTTTCGTATTCGGCAACTAATTTGACATATGTGAGCCAAATTTGAGCTAAATCGGTTCAGCTGTTGGGTTATCTAAGGAGAGATGAGACGGATGGAGCGATGAAGACGAAAATACACGGTTCAATTTGGTGGATTCAACCAAATTGACCGTTAAGAGAAGTTGGGAGAATTTTTTTTGTCATCATAAAAGGCACTTTTTTAAATTCTGTCTGAATTCGAAAAGCTATTTTATGCACTACTCCTCCACTCCATATACCAAATCGTTTCGGTAGTTCCTGAGCACAGACCATATATCATTTGTCATCACGAGTGAAGCTGCGGGTAGTAGCTTTTTATGATATTTGGAAACTAATTTTACATATATTATTATGTAAGTCAAATTTGAGCTGAATTGTTTTTGGGTTAACGTAGGGGGCTACTAGAATTGTGAATGATTTTCTGCGCATTTGTGGGTCCCATATTTTCAATTAGTGTTATGGAACCACACAGTCATTAAAAACTATAGTATGCTCGACCACATCGTAAGTGCATTTTTAATAATATTCCAAAGTGATAAATTTCCAATAAAAAGGTAATCGTGTAGTCGCTGTTATCTATGTGCTAACTTTGTTGTTTAATGTGTGCAAACAATGACGGTATTAATTTTACAATATCTCAAATAACGGATTTTAAAAATTCTATTTTTATGTAATATGTGTACCTACTATACATAATCAGGAAATTATTACTGAGATTATTCTACCATGCCAAATTCAAACAATTTGGGTTCCTTAAAAAAATGAACCAAATGTACGTTAACCATTTTGACCAAGCCAGGCATCAAAATATATTATTTTATGTTTTGTAGCTTATTGTTACTTTAGTTTATTAGGTCATTGTTTATGAATTATGGGACATTATTTCATTAATTATTTTTGTAAATAAAATAACAGAAGGATAAGATTCTATTTATAATTAATTATTCTTGTATTAAATATTGTGACATAAATTAATTAATTTTGATAGATTACAAGAGGGCACTAAAACTGAACACTTTTTGGGGCTTTTGTAAAAAATAATATGTTTTAGGTTGAGAGAGAATAAGGAGTCAATTTTTGTCCTATTCTTTCTGAAAGCAGCCACAGGGAGGATTTCTTTTCTTATCCATTTTGTATATAGGTACGGGGGTAAATTCCGGTAAATAATAAATATATGCGCACTCATATTGTACCGATGAAAAAGGTCCAGAGGTACTATAAGTGTAATATACATATATCACAACCAACTCTATATAATATCCTTTGGCAAGAATCATATAAAATAAAAATAAAATGCCTTGACCATGGGACCATGCGAATTTTAACATAGTGAGCCATAACGAATTATTTTAAAGCCCAAAATACCTATGCATTTTTTTGTAACAAAACTTAAAAGGTATACTTACCAACTTGGGTGGCCTCTTTCAAAATAAAAAATTCTAAAAATTCAACTCTTTGGGCTGTTACCGGTTAGTGGAGCACATGATTGTACTGTCATGTACTAATGGTACCACTTTTTCCTGCGTTACGCTATATTTGTGGTTGGTGTATATTATTCGTTCGGTTCTGAACTGAAAAGAGATAAAATGATTCTAAAAGAATAGGCCTACCAAAAATAATAGAGAGAAAAGTAGAAAGAGACAAGGTCGCATTTTTAAACGACTATAATTAGAGGTAGTCAAGCGTATTATAAAAGGTACCATTTATTTGTTAGGCAACCCAAAAAACACTATTGTTAAAATTTTGAATTTATTTTCAAGCTAACCGTAGCTGATGCCAAAAATAAGTAAAGAAGAATTGATTTGATGTTGCTACTTGCTTAGACATTAGTCCCATTTAACCGAACAAAGAAGCCTTTAAAGCTTTTATATGTCAATTTTCTCCTGTCTGCCCTTGTCAAATTTTTTTGCCATCTTTTTACTTATCGGGTCTTATCGATTTTCTTAGGGTATTAGTGGGTATTACGCGTATTTTTGCAAAAAAATACAATTTTAAAAAATTTTTACGTCCTAATGAAATCACAGATTTCATGCGAAACAATTTCCACGGGGCCCGAAGATGGTCCCGAGGAAGGCGAGATAGTGTCCGACGATTTAGAAGATATATCGGACGAATCTATAATCTTTACCCCCTGTAGTAACGGTAAGTTTCTTTCTCGTAGTGATCACTTAAACGCTTTGTCTTTAAGCAGCGTCACGGACTTTGAAGACTACCCGGTTGAAAAACCAAAGAAAAGGAAGAAAAGCTACTGCCCACGGCATGCCAAACGAAGGAGACGTAGTCGAAGAAAATTGGTCGAGTCTGATAGTAGTGACGATGATACCACTTTGGATAGACGTCTAAGGCTTCAATTAAAAGCTGCTGTACGGGTCGATGTGCAAGAAGCACATAAAAATAGCCTTAGAACTCGGTTACGGGCTATGGTTCACCCCCTCGATGAACCTGATTTAGATAATGGTATAACTGAGCCAAAATTTGAAATAAATAAGGTTTGCAACTTAGAAAATGCTGTAGATACCCCTGAAAACGCTATAAGTATAATAGATATTGATAGTGGGACTGATAGTATTGTCAGTGTTCCAGATGCAACTTCAACTGCCATTAATAATATTGAAAGTGCCTCAGAATTCATTATAAGTGCTCCAGAGAACTTGGAGAATAGTACAGAACAGTCAAAAGATGATTTTGATAGTGAATTAATACATTTACGACTTGAAGCACTCAAGACTGCTATAAATAATAAATATAGAAAGAAACGGAAAAAAGACAACACAAACAGTACAACATCAGATGACACTAATAAAGAAAATACAAATAATAATGGGAAAAGCTCAGATATTAAAACTGAAAATAAAGTGGAAGCTCTACAAATATTACCTCAAACAGTGGCCAATGAGCCAGAAATTGAAACGCCATCAACACCTGATGAAGATGAAGATGTTCTTAGGGCTCTTTTGCTGGCTTCTATGTCCAAAAAAATTACCAGCATTGAACCTGAACCAATAAAGCCTACAATTACTAAAATACAAGGAAAACCTGTAATGACAAATGTAAAAAAGGTTACTCTAAGTAAAAACACTGGTAGCATAAACAATTTTAAATTAAATAATGTGAGAAAAGTGGTAAACACTGTTAAGACTATTGTTAATAAGGCTTCAGGTTATACAAAACTGATAAAAATACCCCAAGTTAAGCCGTTGATAATAAATGTTAATTCTGATTCTGATTCAGACTTGGATCTTAGCAGTAGTCCTGAGAAATCACCCAAAAAGCTTCCAAAAGACAATGAAATTAATACTGTAGAAAATGATGGGGCTAAAAATGTAGGGGCTACGATAGAAAGCTCTGTAGACAAGTTTTTGAGAGAACAAAGAGCCAAGGTAGAATCTGAAATACAAAACGTTAACAAAGCCAGTTTAGAATCCACTACTAATGTAGTTAAACCTAAAAAAGTTTTTACCACAAAAAGTGTATCTATGATTAGCAATAAAGTTACAGTAGAATCAGCAGTTTTACCAAAAAACACTCAGTATACTAATAACGGTGCATTACAGGTAAATAAAATAACTTCAAATACAAAAAAACCTATTACAGATACTAATAAAAACACACATTCCTTGGAAACTACACCAGAAAAATCTAATAATCTGAATCTAGGTAATGTTGAGAAATCTGCTTTAAAATTTTTACCTGAGAATAAGAGGGAGGAGTATAAGCATCTTCAAAATATGTTAAAATTAAGAAAGGCACAACTAAAAAGACCTAGAGTTAGACGCCCTTCACAAAGAGTTAGTGAGAGTAACAATGCAAAAAATTTAGCAAATAAAATGCATCCAGTGACAGTGAGTAACAAACATCAGCTTAATACTAAACAAACCTTACAAGTTATTGAGAAACAAGCTTCTCAAGTTATAAATAAAGGGATCACTATAAAACCTGATATTTTACCACATAAAAATGTTTCTTCGGCGCCAGTTATACCTAAAGCAATACAAAATATTGGACAAGTTGTAAATAAAAATGTAAATACTGAATTAATTAAAAAAAAAGAGAATATAAGTCAGTTACGGAAAGTTGAAGCTCGGAATCAAGAAAGAAGACATCAACAGTCAAGGATGGAGACGAGAAACCAAGAAAGAAAATCTGATGCCTTGTTGCTACATACCACTCTGAAGCAGATGCAGACCCGGATCGATGGAAGGTATTGTTATGGTTTTTTAATTATAAATTTTTATATTGACATACTTAAACAATTTTCTTTTAAATATTTAAAAATGCAGCTTAATTTTTATTTAAACCTGAGCATATTTCATTATCTTTTTATTCTGTTTTTAGGTGTTTAACATACTAATATTGGTTAATAAAGATATATTTTTATTCCTCTAAACTACAAACAAACCCCAACAAACTAAAATAATGACAGGAAGTAAGATATTGCAAGCTGTAAATATTAAATTAGTAGCAACACTTACCTACTTAAATAGTGTAGGCTTATTAGGTTATTTAAAATATCAGTTCAAAAATCAATAAATGGTGGGGTCAAAAGCCTATAGGTTCAAACATATTTCATACTTCTAAATTATTTTATTTTAAAATTTTGGATTAAATACAATTATTACATTTACAGTATATGTAGGTGTATGTACCTGACTTAAATACCACAAAAAAAAATACCAAATTCAGGTTATATAATTATATTTTGAAAATTATTAAAACCACATTAAGAAGGGACTAAGATAAATGGAACCAATTGAACTGAGTCAAAAATGGTATTTGTAGTGGCGTTTTCTTACAATAATAATTTATTATTGTATTATATCTTATTGCTCACATCGCTCACTAAGAACTATATGTATGCGACTATAGGACGGAAAGTTATTTTCCAACGGTATCTCGGACGTCAACGCCGCCAACTCTTAAATTAATGTGGTAAGGAGCCCATGGCGCCAAGAGCTTGTTACAGTGGAAAAAAATAAACCAGGCGTTCAACTACGCAATATGCATCTACCTATTGCTCCTTTTTAGCGTCCTGAAAGAGACAGTTTTGGGATGGATAAGATTTCTAAACAAAATTCGAAAGATTACATCAATAGAAATAGATTTGAACAATAATTAGTTTTTAGCCCTCCATTTAATAAACAATTAAACTCAGCTTTGGCTTCTAACCTCCCCTAAATATTTTTTTAAATACTTGTTATACATATAACACATAATACCAACCTCTACAAAAATTAGTTTTGACCGGTTTTAAAGTATTTTTTAATATCGGAAAATTTCTTTGTTGTAAAATATCCCATCAAAAAAGATTACAGATCCAAGAGCGATACAAAAGCCTGCGTCCATTAATAAAAAAAATAAACGACGTTAGCAAAGAGCAACGGCATTGGGATCAGGAGGTGAAAAGGCTTTTGGAACAGTTGGCGGAAGGGAGAAAAAAACAGCAAGATGTTCATCAGAGTATGTCGAAATTCGTTAAGGAGCTAGCTGAAAGAAAACAGAGAATGGATGAAAGGTTAGTTCTGGAAGAGACAAAAATGCGCCTAAATACTTGGTAATAAAAGTGAACCTGAACCTGAAAGTAAATCTTTAACCACTGGTTGAAGAAAAATATACCTACTGTCTACCTAATAGTTTTTCTAATTAATCATAAATGTTAAGAATTATTATCAGTACTGTGACATTGATCTTTTTACCTACTAGTGTTAAATTCCTTTATTTTTTTATTTAAAGCACCTACATACATATATGCATTTTAAAATTACCTTTATGCATTGTGTATCTCCCATTTTTGTTTTAGCCCAATAAAAAGCACCAACAAACCAAAAGCAACCCACATTATCACATCAACTCCTTTAAAGCAAAGCATATCCTTATCTTCTCTGGATATTAGTGCTATCAATGGACCTTCTCTGTCATCAAGTACTGTCACTCTCACAAATCAAATTTCAAGTATAAACACTGAGAAAACTTTGGTAAATAATAGGGCGATTAAAGACCCACCAAAAAAAGATGAAACTCCAAATAAAGTTACATCAAAAGATGTTGCAAATAATACTTGGGAAGAAAGTACTAGACTAGATAATGTTGCAGAAGAAATAGCAACTACTGTTAAAAGAGTTGTCAGTGATACTGAGTTAATTGTAGTTGATCCAAATGATATAGATAAGATTATAAGAAAAACGGTGGAAAAGGTGGCTGTTTTGGAAAAAAGAGACAGTTTTGAGTGCAGGAGGTCGGAGAAAGTGAGATATGTTTCACCTTTAGACACTGTTAAAAGGTAGGAACTGTTAGGTACATACACATTAAAAACATGTGCAAACAAAGCAGTAGGTACGCCATAGTTTAAATTGTAAAAAAGCAGATATAAGACTGGCCTGGAAATATACAATCTGTGGTTGTTTACTTCACTCCGCCCTATTTTTACAAACTTACTGCACAAATATCTTACTTGCTCCGTTGTAGTAGCTTTAAATTACTACACATTTATTATTAGTATGAGATGTAGCATGAAGCAAGTTACAAAAAACACAAAATCTGTTTTTTTATTTATTTTAGAAAAGAAGAATTCGATCCGTTTGCAATAATGTGCCCTTTTGAAGTGAACGGTACGTGTAAAGACTCTGAATGTACTTTTAGGCATCTTCCAAAATGACCAGTATGACCAAACATATAGTTTTTTTTTTATAAAAAAAAAGTGATAAGTTATAGAAATATTTTTGTATCCCTTTCAATTTTTAATAATAGATTACTCCCTGTTAAATGTTTTTTTTAACTATCCATACAAGTTTCTTTGCAAGGCATGAAAATTAAATTTTTATAACGGGGATTCTATTGATGGCCGTCATAGCACGCCCCCTAGTGTTTAAGAATATCTATTACATTGCTCTAGGTAATAGGTTATTTGACAAAAGAAATTAAATATTCATACAATGCGAAGAAACAAACTAATGTTTAGTTACTCTGTAAGGGTTAGTGCATAGATCTGTTGTACACATAACTTAGATCTGAAAAAACTGTTACCTGTAATGTGTTGTGATTTGTACTTATAGCGTATACTGTGCACTGACTATACTTCTAGTCCTGCCCTTGCAGATTTC
The DNA here is from genome assembly GCA_935413205.1 of Polydrusus cervinus. Classification (NCBI taxonomy): domain Eukaryota; kingdom Metazoa; phylum Arthropoda; class Insecta; order Coleoptera; family Curculionidae; genus Polydrusus; species Polydrusus cervinus. The sequence goes on from OW284514.1 coordinate 3,952,305, forward strand.
TTAAACATACTTTTCTCAATACTTTCTGTAAAATTTAGCTTAATTAAGGGGAATCTTTATTTGTACATAAAGTGTACATTATTTAAATTTAGTTATTTTTGAAGTACAAAAAATGTTGCCATTTATATATTTTTTAACTTATTAATTTAATGTTTCCTTTTTCAAGAAACCAAAGCGATTTTCTTGTGTATAAGTTTTACATTTATATAGAGTTTAAAGTGTATTTGATCATTTATACAGCATATTTTTTGTATTCCAATAAAATGTTGTTTATTACATGATGATTTTTCTTTAAGAGCCTTTCAAACCAGCGCGAAACTCGGCATCGTTTCCTGGCTTGAATAATTGAAAATTTAATAACAAAAATTTCACAAGAACTTCTAGTGGCGGATGAAACCTTGTTTTTTGTCAAAAAAAAATTAAAATTTTATTTTTAAGTTTCATGTATAGGTAGGTTCAAATTATATTATCCACCATGCAGAATATAAAAATAGAAATATTGCTGATATTCATGTTTTACAAAGGATGTCTCGATATTATCTTCAAAAAATCTATACTGACGCCGCGCTACTTAATTCCCGGAAAATATTTTTTTTTATATTGTATAAAAAGTGTTTTTGCCATCGCCCGATGCAGGATTTTATTACCTTAAATTTGTTGAATTCATTATAAAGTTAAAACTTTTTTCCCTTTACTGTCGCTGAATTTCTCCAAATTGGGACGTTTACGTTAGTTTCTATTTTATAGTTAGTTTATATTCTATATTTAAAAATAATTTGAAAAAAAAATTAATTCTTTTAATTTAAATTGAAAAAAAAGCGATAAGTTTTTTAGATTTTCTCTTTCTTTATTTTTAGAGTGAGAGATTATTTATGCATATGATTTCCTAATGTAATATTTCGGATAAACATATAATATCTATATATTAAACATTAGTGGTTTAGAAGAAGAATTTCTCTTTATTTCGTCAGATCCATCCCTAGACGCGTTTCGTCATATCATGACTCATCAGTAGAGCTAGGATCCGACGAAACAAAGAGAACTCAAAGCTGCTTATGGCAGCACAGTGGTGGGACACACCAGTAAGATGTGGCACGGAGCGCCATCTGTATCGTTATTAGACACTCTTGAGCATACCAGCACCTCTAACAAACTTATAGAAATAAGTAAAAATGTTAAGAGGAAATCTCCTGTAAAGACATTCATCACAATTACAGGAGTCCCGCTAGGCAGCGCTAACTCGCATCGGTTTATTAACCGAAAACAAGAATACAGAAGAAGAATTTCTCTTTATTTCGTCAGATCCATCCCTAGACGCGTTTCGTCATATCATGACTCATCAGTAGAGCTAGGATCCGACGAAACAAAGAGAACTCAAAGCTGCTTATGGCAGCACAGTGGTGGGACACACCAGTAAGATGTGGCACGGAGCGCCATCTGTATCGTTATTAGACACTCTTGAGCATACCAGCACCTCTAACAAACTTATAGAAATAAGTAAAAATGTTAAGAGGAAATCTCCTGTAAAGACATTCATCACAATTACAGGAGTCCCGCTAGGCAGCGCTAACTCGCATCGGTTTATTAACCGAAAACAAGAATACAGAAGAAGAATTTCTCTTTATTTCGTCAGATCCATCCCTAGACGCGTTTCGTCATATCATGACTCATTAGTGGTTTAGGCAGACTTTTTAAAAATTATTCAGAAAGATTCTAAAGAAAACACTGGTATCCAAAGTTCTCTTTTTATTCCGCAATAAAAAAAAATATGTAACAATCAATCAATTTTTTACATCAAAAAGACACTATAGAATAAGCATGGGATGTTACATACAGTCATACATTATTATTAAAAATTATATAACAGGCATGCTAAAACAGTTGCTGTTTTGACAGCAATGATAAAACAATAAAATAAATATAATATGTAATTTAACATAACACAAAAGAATGGCATATAATATAATGTCTTTGGATGGGGTTTGGACAAGGGCACATGACCCAAATTTAGTTTGTGCCAAGATTTACCTTATGAGAATTTTTTTATACATACCGGGTGTTGCATCGTCGAGCGGGACATAGGAAATCCCATGTAATTTTAAATGGGGTCAATTATTGGCTTCCCTAATTATTTTAGAGAAAAATTCTATTTAGGTTTATTAAATAGCACTAAAACCCACATTCAAAAGAATAACTTTAGATATTTTTGATGAGCCCGTTTACGGGTTATTATATATCTTTTTAACTATTTCTCCTTTTTATGACCCCGTATTTGCGGGCACCAGTCAAGGTAAAAGATGACTGTCAAATAAAGTTGTCATTTTGAAATGTTTATTGTTATAAAAACTCGTACATCGAAAATATTAGCCATGAATTACACTTCTGAAGAAAAAATATCGATGAATAAATGGTATTATCAAGGAAATAGTTATCAAAATGTGTCGGACAGGTTTGCTGCTCTGTATCCGAATAGACCGATACCTGCAAAATCTACAGTCGAAAGGACTATCAAGAAATTTGAGACAAAAGGCACTGTAATAAATAACTGCAGATGTGAAGAAAGGCAGAAACAAAGAAAGAGATGCAAGAAATGACAGGGACGAAAAAATACCCAAATCTAGACAAGTTAAAAAATGCTATTTCTGCCGAATGCAATAGAATTTCAGTTTACCAACTAGCGAATGTAAGAAGAGAATTTTATGATCGCCTCGGATATTGTCTAGCAGTCAATGGAGGAATATTTGAACATATTCTTAAATCCTAAAGTTCTAACAATTTAATAGTACCTACCTATTAATTAGTAAAATATTGAAACATGTAAAATGTCACAATTAACCTTGTAATTGGATACTTTATTTTAGTTTTATTCAGATTAATTTGTACTCATAAATACACCTTTAATATTTTCGATGTACGAGTTTTTATAACAATAAAGCACACATTTCAAAATGACAACTTTATTTGACAGTCATCTTTTACCTTGACTGGTGCCCGCAAATACGGGGCCATAAAAAGGAGAAATAGTTAAAAAGAAATCGGCGATAACCCGTAAACGGGCTCATTAAAAATATCTAAAGTTATTCTTTTGAATGTGGGTTTTAGTGCTCTTTAATAAACCTAAATAGAATTTTTCTCTAAAATAATTAGGGAAGCCAATAATTGACCCCATTTAAAATTACATGGGATTTCCTATGTCCCGCTCGACGATGCAACACCCGGTATACCTTGTTTATAATTTTCTATCAAAAGAACAAAACATAATATGAAATTTATGTTTTAATAGGTAGAGCCAAAGTACAAGATTTCATTAAAAAATTTAAATATAAGTACTGTGGTTAAACAATATCTGTGAAAGAGAATAGTTGGAACTTTAAAACCATGCCACTTCCTGCATAAAAAAATTACATTTTTTTATAAGGTAGGTAGGTAAATTTTATTTTTATAAGATTAATCTTTTAAAAAATATTAAGAATGACTACATATTTTTCAAAATTCGATCAATCTGTGCTCTTCTCAACCCCATACGCGTACTAAGCACTGTATTATATATGTCATATCTTCAGATTAAATGTCACAATTGCACAAAATAATACTTAAACTTGAGATGTAGAGTAATATTCGCAGTTTCACAAAGTAGTGTTATAATTATTATAGACAACATCCCACCCATTTTTAGTGCAGGAAGACTATGGTCACTAGTGTGTAAGCAAAGTTTCATAATGTAAATAGTACCCCAAAATAGCGCTGTTAGATATTAACAAATAGATCATGTAAACAAATAAAGTTAGATATACAGGGTGTTTTTTAATTGAGTGCCGATACTTGTGGTTGTGAATCCTTGGATGATTTTAAGAAGAAAAATTAATATTAACATATGTTCAAAAGCTCATTTATTTTCTATTCAACAAAATATCGAAAGCAGTCTCAATGAACCGAAGAAAAAAATTGTTTTTTTGTTTTTATTTTTTTATGCAAAAAGGGTGCATCATACGAAAGTAAGTCTTTGAACCAAATTTGCTTAAAATAAATGAGGATTTTAAATATAAGTTTGGTTTTTAGAAAAATTAGTGGCGTACCTTTTTTTCTTTAAAAATATTCAGTTCAAACCCCGTACGGACGTCACTGGTAAAAATTTAAAAAAAAATTAAGTCAAAAATGCTCCTTAATGATTAAGGGCTGTGTACAAAATTTCATAAAAATATCTAAGAGTGATATAATAATTATAATAAAAAAGTCGGCACTCAATTAAAAAACACCCTGGATTTTTATCACAAAACCACTTTATTTTTCGTAGGTTTAATTTTTTTTTATTAAAGTTTTAAAAATCATCCTAGAAGTTATAGAGAGTCAAAAATTTGTAAAAAAAACTTTTTGATATATACAGTGTGTCCAAAAAAGTATGCAACATATGTAAAAGTTTTTTATTACCGATTTCTCAGAAAATTTTATTCTTGATAAAAGTTGGTGCATGCTTTAAAACTATAAATGTATATTTCACATTTCACCTGCGGCTAATAGTAAGGGAGCAAATGCCATTTTTTCGAAATTGCATTAAGAGTAAAGTACCTTAGTTATTAGAAATACAGCAAAATTTTATATGGAAATGTTATTGCAAATTAAAAACATAGACCAAATACGAAATCTGAGTTACGTGTCTCAATTTTTATTTATTTTTTTCTAATCTTTAATTTCCTCTAAACGGTACGCCTCTGGTCGATTTTTCGTTTACGCAATTTTAATAAATTTATCAAATAACTTAAACGTGGGTTTATAATAAAAATGCATTAAGTAGTTGCAAACTTTTAACAACTTTTCAATGAACCGGGTCGGTTTAGATATAAGCGTGTGTTGCCTACTTAAACATATTTTAGCCAACTTCTGTTCGAAACTAAATTATAATAAAATTCAACCCCATTCATAGTACTGGAAATAACTACTAATTTATTTGTCATTTTCACCCAGTACGCTAAAGTCAAAAAACCTACTTTAAAAAAATGCATATAAAATATAAAAAAAAAAAATTGAGACACGTAACTCAAATTTTATATTTGGGCTATGTTTTTAATTTGCAATAACATTTCCATATAAAATTTTGCTGTATTTCTAATAACTAAGGTACTTTACTCTTAATGCAATTTCGAAAAAATGGCATTTGCTCCCTTACTATTAGCCGCAGGTGAAATGTGAAATATGCATTTATAGTTTTAAGGCATGCACCAACTTTTATAAAGAATAAAATTTTCTGAGAAATCGGTAATAAAAAACTTTTACATATGTTGCATGCTTTTTTGGACACACTGTATATTAAATATAAAACATCTGGAAATATTATAAATTTGTTTATCAAGCTGTATAGATCTTTGGATTACCATCAAGGTATAATATATACCAAACGCCTTTACCATAAAACTCTGGAAATTATTTACAGAAAGCAACTTTAAAAATTAACAACGAAATTCAAAAATAAATAAATTACAAACTTTTACGCGCTATCACACGCACCCCGTTTTCATTTATTAAAACTTATACATAATTTTATTTTGAACTATAAAAAAAAATATTTTTTTTAAATATTCAATGTCATAAAAAGGTCTAAATACATTTTACAGAAAAAATCTTTATATTTTCAATGTAAGTCATCCATTGCCCTTGAGACATAAAGATTTACCTAAAGTCTTCAAGTAAATTTTAAATTTGGCAAAACATACATTTTTAAAAATATTATATATATATTATGCCCACATAATCGACAAAACTTTAAACCAATCTTCATATTTCAAAATAAGCCATTTTTGAGGAAATATTTATTCCTAAAGGTACTTGAAACATAGAAAAAACATTGTAAAAAACAAAAATCCATAAGCCAAACCAGTCCATATTCGTCAATAAGTCCTGGGCCATTGGTGGTCTTTGTCGGTCAGCGGGACATACACTACCCCCATTAGTATTTTACGAGAGATGGTTCCATCAGGGAGCTTGTCTACTTGTTCAAGTTGCTGGTCACCACCAGCTGGGCCTACAGGGACAACAAGTCTACCTCCAATCTACAAAAATTTTGCTTTGTAGCTATAAAATTCCACTATAGACTTCAATCTTAGAGAGATTAGAATATTTTTGCTCTCCCCCTGTAAGTGGTTATCCACAAATTAAGTAACATAAGGGTAGTTATATGGAGAATTTTGCTTAAGGTAATTTGTGGAGGCCCCTAAATACTATTTTTGCATGGCAATAGCAAGAGTATTACCTTTAACTGATCAATTAGTGCTTGAGGCAATGTGGGTGCAGCCGCTCCTACATGTATAGCATCATATGGAGCTAATTCTGAATGCCCCAGTCTACCATCACCTGTCACAAGCTGCACTTGTCCAGAATTCAAAAGATCCGAGTTTTCTTTCATAATATTTTGTTTGGACATTTCGACTAGTTCTGGCATGTGATCTATTCCTACAGCTATTCTAAGAAAAACAGAAAAAAAGTGTAAGTATTTATTATCATATTAAACAAAGAATATTTCGCCAAAAAATATATATATTAGTACAAAAACCTTACTGTCTTCCCCTACCCTTTATCCCCCATCATCTTGGCCATGCAAGCGGTCAAGTATCCACTACCAGAACCGACATCCAAAGCCCTTGTTCCCTTTGTCAATTGATCCTTAAGAAGTTCTAGTGCGTGGGCGTGCATGTGGGGTGCACTGATTGTTACACCAAATCCTATGCTCTGTGGGGCATCCATGAATGGATTGTTTTTTGAAAAATGACTACGGTCGATTGCCAACATTGATTGTTCCACTACATCCGATTTTATTATGCCATTAGCTTAAAAAGTAATAGAAAACATTTGATAATTCTTAACACAACGTAAATAATATTTCTTATAATAGACAAATCAGAGTGTATAGACTGCATTCTGTCCCTTATTATGATACATATGTGTAGGAAATAATTTACCGAAAAAACCAGCACAACCTACCTCTTAGGTTTCGAACCATTTCTATGTTATTCCTTCCATGTGATCTCCAAGCCATTGTGCAGACAATATGCAGGGAAATTACTAAAATATAAGCTATTAAACCATTTTTCAACATTGTCCTTTGTGTGACACTACCACCAAAACTATCAATACATTGCGTTTAGTAACGATCACTAGGATAGGAATAATAAATTGTATGCTTACCGTTTAAATAGTGTAAAAATAGTAATGTTTCACATTAGGTAATTTATAGATTTTATTTTCAATGCATTTGTTAAATTTATTTTTACAATTTTTTTAAATTTGCTGTCGCATGTCTATTGTGTTTTTGACTGATTTAGGAGAATGGGATTGGATAATATTTTCCTTAGATTAGAATTAGGGAGGAGTTTTTCAATCCAGCGAATCAAGTCTTATCCTTTCTTAACTCATTTAATGGAAAGAAATAAGAACACTCCTACGAAATGTAGTTTGTGCAAGAAAAACTTTCTAGATACTGCATACTTAACATTGACCTAGATCGGTCCATTTACCCGAATATATATATTTTTTTAATGATCTTTATATTAAAAAAAAAAACTGAACTAAAGTATTCTAATAATTTTATAGCAATACGAAATATTACCGCTACACATTTCTGTCATTTCCTGCCCTTCTTACGAATTAGGCATTTTACCTTTTTGCTCGCTGCCAGAGGCATTCCCCAGCGGACCAACAGCTTAACGGGGGTTCCGAACCACGATCCTCAATAATGCGACACTCCCATCAACCCTCGGTTTCTTGCATGATCTACCGATTGGGGAGTGTGTACCTTCTTCCGCACCCCTACGGGATATCCGATCTCATGCGGCCTGATTACCGGCGCGAATGGGGTGGGTTGGGAGATGATACATTTTACACTCTCCCCCGCATTCTTAAATCTACTAAAATTCGGATAAACGCTATTTTATTGTGCGGATACCCACTCAGAGGATCGAACTCGGAACGCCACCGTCAAATGCCAGCGACTCATGCAGTTCTGCTAAGATGCGAGAAAAAGCGCCGTAGGTGAAAGATTTTTGTGTGCCGTGACCAAAAATGCCTTGTTTGGCTGATCAAAAATGTTGAGCCTTTACCAATTTCTAAATAATTAAAATATGAACTAATATTTAAGATTAAAGTTTTTTTAAAGCGCATTTAAAATGTAATAAATAGATGAACGCAATTTTTTACGTTTTTGGTAAATATTCATAAGATTGGAAAAGAAACCACCGATAGTCGCTTTTATTTAATTTTTTTTTGTTGCTGAACCAAAATGCAGCACTGCAAAATGTTTACGGTTCTTTTGAGGGAAAGCCCTTTGCCCCTTTCCCCCCCATAAAATAAAAATCTCTCTCAGAACTTTAAAATATATTAAATAACTCATTCAAGAAGTAAAACTATTTACAAGCCGTACAGTATCAAAAAAATGGATTCATAGCTTTATAATCGTTTTCTATAGATCAGACCTTTTGAAATTTCTTTGAAAAACCATGTGACTGATATTTATACTTATAAAATCACATAACCTTTCAAAAAAAACTTCAAATCAAGGAAAAAATCAAAAAGATTTTTAAGTCCATTCCTCAACCCTCTTTTCTTCTTCCATTTCCCTCCAATGAGGCGAATGTCTTTCAGCATTCAACCAATTGAAATCATCTATACTTCTCCAGTTATTTACTTGTCTATTTAAGCCAGCTTCAATAAAATCTTTATCAATGGTTGGATAGTTCCAATTGTAAGGAGCTATAGCTATATCACTACAATCTTCCATAATAGCTCGGCTAGTAACATGGAGATATATGTCAACATGTTTGGAAGAGTGTAGTCTTAATTGCTGACAAGCTATGACAAAAGTACAGTTGTGACAGTTCTCGGCAAAAATAGACGTCGACACAGGGCCAGTAAAGATTTGACAGTTTTTTAAATGGTTAAGATGGACAGTGCTAGGGACTCCTTCGAGATATACTTTGCAATTTGTCAATTTCTCCATGGACACATCTTGTTTAAAAGTTTCTTTTTGGTCTAAACGTAATACTTCATCGGCCTTATTATAGAACCCACAATCTATTGTAGGGACTCCTTTTTCCTTTCCTGCAGGACCTCCATTAACCGATCTTCTACCAAAATCTGGTGTATCAATTCTATTAGTCCTTTCATTCACAATTTTGGTTTTGTTTTTAAATCCAAACTTCTTTTTTGGTAAAAGATCATTTTCCAAATCTTTCGCCGTGTTGTTGAGCTCCTGAATAGTGTTTTGACACTTTTGCAAAATGTAGTTGTGCAAAAATAAATTTGAAGCTGCAACGTATTTTTGAAGAAGCAATATTTCCTTAAAAATTATGTTAAAGTGTTCACCTAGTTCATTTTTGGGCAATATAGGCGATTTATTAATTAAACATTCGATCAAATTTCTTTTGTCATTAAACGTCGTCTCAAAGAAGTCCAGTTGTTCGTTCTCTGCTATACCGGATTTTTTGGTTTCTTGTTTTTTCTGCAAATTTAATTTTCTTTCCAATTCTCTAGTTTTCATCGAGTTAATTTTGTCAACGCCTTCACTTATTAGTTCCATCTTTCAATGGGTTTATTTTAATATTTTTTATAAAAGCTAAATAGTGACTACAAATATTTTTTAGTGCTAAATTATAACGTGTTAAAATGTCTTATTTTTTAACAGTTTTGTCTATTTCGTCCTTGGTAAGTCTGTAAAGTGGTTTATCAGAATCTGATGCGGACTGCAAAACCTTAAAAAATTTTTGATTCTTGTTGACGAATTCTTTTGGTTTTTCTTCGACTCCAGGGAATTGCTGAAAATTTTTATTTTATTAACATAGAATGGGTATAGTGGGAATGAGAGCAGGCAAAAAATAATTCAATATTTTTTATCCCAAGATTTTCATTTGTATTAAAACTTTAGACCTCTGTAAAGGTTAGTATGTAGCTTAAGTATAATAAGAGTTTTAATATTTCTTTATTTATGCCCTGTTTGTTATTTACATAACATTTATCTTATATGAATATACCTAATATGATAAATTTTACTTAATCAGAGTACCTATATTATGATTTGAGTATAAACACTCTGTAGGATATTTCATGGACAACCAGTCTTTCTATACTTTTAGTGGCCAAATTTTGAAATACTTTAGTTGGATTAATATATTTTTAAAATAGGTTTGTAGCTATATATATATATATAGTTTGTTTGACAATATATTTTTGGCATGCCAGTCTCGAGAGATCAGTCAGGTTGAGGCGTATAAAATGAAGGTTCTCGGAATTTACGGAATTCTGAAGAAATCTTATCGCCCACGGCGCTTTTTGTGTTCTAATATTCGACGATACATACTGAAAGTAGAGTACCTACTCTTCAATCTCTCTTTAGTGTGATGGTAATAGATATTTTGGAACGAATGATGATATATTATTTAAGTGAAGTAGGTCTTTACCTTAATAAGATGACCAAAAAAACTGCAACTGTTAAGATAGATAATTAAAAATGAAACTTACTGAATTTTAAAACACGTTTAAAACCAAGATTTGCAACAGTGCTGACTTAAATAAGTATTTAATGGAAGTTAGTATTAACACTTGTTATTTTGTATCAGACAATGGATGACTCAGACAATGACAAATACTTCAAAATTTGAAGTATGCTTATATCACCAGTGGCGTAATGGCGACAAATTTTTTGGGGGGGAGGGGTATAGGAAGACGAAAAATTTTCGGGGCCACATCTAAGTTTGTCAAAGATCACCCACCACCCTCTAATTTCGTAAATTAAATGTATTACTCCTACCCCAACTAATCCATGTTTGGATTAAATTTGGTTGTTTGAATGATTCTGTTTTACCTTTTTCTTGATATTTATATCTCGCTCTTTAATTTTAAAAAAGAAAAACACCTTTGCGCCGTGCGCGCCGAAAATCAGGGGGGACATTCTATTGATTTCCTCTCAGAGTTATTTAATGCAGTAGATCTTATTACAATTATTTGTCTTGCTTATTTCTATGTCATAATAATATAATTTATAAAAAAACTACCTTACCTTTCCTATCTTTCTGTATTCCTCATCAGTTTGTGTAGATGCAAGAAAAAAGACATATCCCAAACCACTGCAGGCAGTAAGCCAAAATATTGATTTTATAATATTAGATGGTGATGACATTAAAGCTAAAAAAGAATCATTTATATATCTAAGAACTCTTGCAGATAAAAGTTATCATTATTTCCTTGAACAGCATAAAAGTGCTTTAAGAAAGTGCTCTTGGTTTTTCAAAATAATTAATATTTTGTTGTAAATAAATTAAAACAAAAATTGATTTTTTCGGATATTTCCGAAAGTCATGTACTATCAATTGACTTTAATGATACTATGTATACCATATTTCATAAAAATAAAACACAACTTACTCGCTTGGCTTCCCAATATGCAATATCAATTTCCCTGATTTTGTTATTTGAGTCAATAAGTTCACCTGTTTTGTAGTAGTAGTCTAATAAGGAAGGGTAATTATCTTTTAGGTATTTTCTTGTATCTAAACAGAAAAAAAATAGTGTTACAATCTGATATTGAGTTGGGATGATAGGCATAAACACCTTAGTCCTACAAACTAATACTTGTTAGAAGAAATAATTTGTATTGTATGATCTTTAAAATAGGTGATAGGTTCTTACAAAGGTGAATGCTACAGTGCAAAAAACGTTAAGTAAAAGCATTAAGGGAAAGACCACTCTTTTATATCTTTTGTAAAAACTGGTAAAATAAACTGTAAATTACTAAAATAATAAAGTGTTTTTAATGTGCATTGTTTACTAGTAAAAATTATACATACCTACCTATGCAATGAAGCTATAAATAAAGGTTTAGAATAAAAATAGCCTTATGTTTCAAATTCATCGGCAAGTACATGTTTCTTGTTAGTGAATGTTCTATATTTTTTTTTTGAAACTATTCATTTATTAACAACAAATTTACAATTTTTTACATTTTAACAAACACAAATCCCTTAATCAGTGTTTGATAACACTGGTAACAAGGATATCTAAATTTAATAGTCCACGGTGAACAATTTTTAATAACTATAATAATTAACATTGATAGCAAAAAAGCGTTAGTCTTTTGGTTATAATGCACATCCTTCATACAATTTTTGTTTTAATAACCTGTTGAATATTATATCTGAGTTTACCTCTCTAATATTTTCAGGCAGTCCATTATAAACCTTTGCCGCTTGTTGGATAGGATTATATAGCCCTTTATTGGTTCTTATTGAATCGGGATATATGTTACTACTAGATCTAGTACAATGATTGTGTATATCCTCATGAAAAACTATGTCTGAGTTTGATTTTTGCTTTTTTTTTATTACCTTATAAATAAATTTAGCCTGCTCTAACTCCTGTATTTTTTTTAATTTCAAGATACCCAGCTCTCTGTATAGAGCCTCCGTGTGTGTAAGTCTGTTATAACTAAAAAGGGTTTTTAAGACTTTATTTTGTAGCACTTGCATTTTTTCAAATTCAACCAGACCACAGGTGCCCCACACAGGAATCAGGTATCTAAAGCAAGACAGAAAGTAAGCATTGTAGATGTCCATTTTACTTTTATATGTTAAGTAGTTTCTACATCTATATACAGCCCCTATCATAGGTACAATCCTATTAGTTATATAATTTATATGTTCCTTCCAATTGAGATTTTCATCCAGAACTAACCCAAGATACTTTATATTTGTCACTCTTTCTACAATTTCATTATTTAGCCTAATTACGGGTAACTGAATAATTTTATTTTTTTGTTTAAATAATATAATCTTTGTTTTTGATACATTAATTCTAAGCTTATTATATATAAAAACTAAAGAGATAAATATATCTGTCCATTAAAATGATGTGATATTTTTAATTAATTGCAATCAATTCAATGTTTGTTATTCAAAAACACTAGGGGGTCTTGTTTAAACTAATTTAGGATATACTTATTTATTTGGTACTTAAAAGAAAAATATACAAAAAATATAATTTTCTTTAGTTGTACCATAAAAAGAAACAATTGTGTCAATGCTCCTGTATATTTTTTCCTAGTTTATACCAAAAATAAAACCAGAATGTGTCCTCAAAAAATAGAACATAAAAAATGTGACTCACCTCGATTTGTATTCACTTGATACCAAAGGCCGTAGCTCACAGCAAATCCAACGGCTTCGACCAGGAATAATACTAAAGCGCCACGTTTTATCCACTTTTTTACCGCTGGCTTTGGTTTTTTCACTAACATAATTTTTGACTATTTTTGGACATGTTTTTGTGTCGCCCACCCGCACCAAAAAAAGAAATTAACAAACTGTCACTTTGTTTGACATTGACACATCGTGTTTACGTTAAGCAAAAATCAATTTGACTTTGTACTTGTTTAATAAACAGAGATAAGGCTTGTCACGTATACAAACATACATACAGAATAGGGTACTCATTTAAAAAATTCCGTATAGCATCAGTGCAGCTGGACAAATTCATAGATTATAATTCAAAGAAGAGATTACAATGTTGTCAAATTTAAACGTACCCCTTTGTCTCTGTGGCCATAGCGATTCGACAACCTATCATTCCTCTGTGCCACTAGTTTAAATACACTGCTCAGCAATTGAGATAAAGGTTAAATTTATTACACAGTACTCGCAACGTGAAATAAATATATATTTTTAATTATTTTATTGTCATTTTCTCTTCTTTCGAATAAGACTTTTTTCCTCTTCATTCGCTGCCAGGGCCATTCCCGAGGGGACCTACAGTTTAACGTGGGTTCCGAACCACGATACTGTCATGCGACACCCCCCAAGGGCTATCAACTCTTGGTTTTTTGCCATTGCATGACCTGCCGATTGGGGAGTGCGTACCTTCTTCCGCACCCCACGAGATGTCCGATCTCATCCGGCCTGGTTACCAGCGTGAATGGGGTAGGTTGGGAGACGATACATTTTACACTCTACCCTGCATTCTTAAACCTACTAAAATTCGGACATACTTTTTTTTATTGTACGTATGCCCACTACGGGGATCGAACTCGGATCGCCACGGTGGAATGCCAATAACTCACCTCTGAGGCACTGCCGCGGTAATTATTTTATTAAAAATTTGTTTATAATATATAAATATTTCTTTATTAATATATATTATTTTTTATTCATTGGTTCAAGAAAAATATGGCACAATTATGTGTTATTTAAATCCAAATTTTTAATAATGGTATCAACATCCATTAAACTGTCCACATAATAATCTGGTTTCCATTTTTCGTCGTGTTTCCAGTCCCTTAGGTCTTCTATGGTTAGGGAGCCAGTGAGAGGCACCAGTTTTTGGTAACCAAACTTTGTTGCAAATGCCATGTCCGTTATAGCACTAAAAATTATGGGATTTCATGATGGCATAATATTTACTGACTAAGCGCAATTTTACTACATAAAAAGTCACTTAATGGAAGATTAAACTGAACAGGCCAGAAGACATTAGTGCAAAAAATACTTACGAATCACCAATAAATAAAATTCGGTTTGGATCAGCAGGTTTTACTTTTTCTAAAATTACATCGTTAAAATCTTTGCTGGGTTTAGATAAGACTATTGGCTCTGCACCAGTCACCTCTTGAACGCCCTTTACATAATATAAGGGACCTTAAAAGAAGCAACAATATAGAAGCAAGAAAAATACAATAATTAATAAAATAAATTTTAGTACAAAAACTATAGGTCAAATATTTGTATGAATAATAAACGATCCACAACCACAATAATAATTTATTTTTTATGCGTACCAATCATTTTGGTCCCTCTGAATGGTATAGCAGGTTCCCAACCACCCACCAAAAATAGGGCTTTATTTTTCATTATGTATTCCGCACATTTTTGTATTTGTAAAAAATCTATTATTACAGCGCCCACATCAGAGCTTATATTTGATATAGCTGCAAATATACCTTCGGCAGTCTCCGGCAATGGAGTTGTCTAAAAAAACTATAATTAGGAAGTTTGAAGGCAATAGTCTGGCTTAAAAAATTTAGATTTTGAGATGTCGATCGGTGCCAATTTTTTTTTGTAAATAATGATTAGGAAAGTTTTATTCTTTTATGCAAATGCATGGAAGGAAATACTTATGTATTTATTATAAAAAGTGCGAAAAGTAACTTTACCATACGAATCTGCCGCCGTGCGTATTAGGTAATTTGTAATTTTCGCAAGAAGCGTTAGGAACGTTCTTTTTTCTACAGGCAGTCGCGGATCCAGGATTTTGCTGGGAGGGGAGCGACTAAAAAAAAAGTGACCAGAAAAAAGAGCGTTTCCCAGCTCTAAAAACTCTCCGGTCGATAGAGCTCTTCGACTTGTCAACCGCTTGAGTGATCAATGTTATGTGAATATTTTTAATTCTAGTCTTTCTGGCATTAAGAATAAAATTATAAATGCATTGCAACGGTGATTTGTTTTTTATATTATTATTTTTGTTTGACGTTATAGTAGGTAGATTATTTTGTTCTTTCAGTATTTAAGGGTAATATTGTGTAACAGTATATCTATTTTGTAAAATGGGGTTTCCCGTCAATTTCGTAAATAAAAATAAAATAAATAAAAATCTTCTTACTCACAAAAATGACTTCTAAAAAAAATTCTAACTCTTCACACTCCCTACAATTTTCAAGGTTCACAGTAAAAAACACCCATTTGGTAAGGCGCTAAGGCCCCCCCCCCCTGGATCCTGCTACGCCTGTCTATTGGCGATAGAAAAAACAATTGACCATATGCACGATGGATAACAAATTTTAATCAAGATATTACAACTAGAAATATTAATTTGCCTACAAATATCAATAATAATAAGCATGTAGATTGTATGTGGTCGAAAACTTGGAATTGTTTGAGTCCTTATTTTAATGTAAAATAATAGTAGTAGTAAAAGATTAAACGTTGACATCGAAAGCAAATTGTATTTAGTTCATAACCGATTTTGTGATTTGTATTAATATATATAGTAAGCTTGAACTAATATATTGATTTTAAGCACATACAGATGTTTAGTCATCTAGGTGCTCCTTTTCAGTTATTTATCCTTGTGTTTGAAATTTAATTATTATATATGTATTCTTTTATAGGTATTAATTAAAATTTATTGTAAAGCTATAAAATTTGTATAATGCTGGATAAATAAAATTATTTTTGAATTGAATTGAAAAAATAAAATTATCATACGACACAGAATTAGGAGCGTACGCAGATAAAAAAAATACCTACAATATTCCAATATAAAATTGATTTATATATTTTTTAAAACCTCCCTGAACGGAAATAATGGGTATGAGTCTGAACACAATTACAACAATTATTCCAGAAAATATAGTATTTTATTTACCTCATCAGTAATTACTTTGAATCCGGCGTTTTTAAACTCATCTTTTAATGATTGAAATCCGACGATATAAACTTGTTTGTTGAAATTTATTTTTTCTAGGTACCACCTGAGAGCAGTTGAAGGCCTGAAAATAATAAAAATACTTAAAATCCTTTTTGATAAGAGGTAACTATGTGTCAACCCCGATAAAAGCGATCATGCCGGCAAACTTACAGGTAAACAATCGCGCAAAAATAAGGGCAAAGGGTCGGTAATATACAGGGTGTCCAACCAGGAACAGTTTCGATCTATATATGTAAAACAATACATAGGAATATTTTGAAAATTTGTCAGTATGCTAATGTTGATGGAGGCAACCAGACTTAATTATTTTCAATATGGTGGTGCTTTCAGTTATACCGAAAGTAGGAGTCAACTTTCTTATTTTAAATGGAATGTCCTATAGGTATATTATTATATTTTTGGATTGTACGCAAAATTCGAGGTAGATTTCGTTTATCACGTCCTAAAAGTCAAGTCTAAACGTTTTTGATTAAGATAATTGTCAATTTTGCCTTTAAGGAAGTCTTTATTATTTAATTATAGTTTAACTCAGTGGCGGCGCAAGGATTTTTGGAATGGGTGGGCACAAGAGGGCCCGATGATTTTTGAGTGGGCACAACCCAAATATCGAAAGTGACTTCTAAAAAAAAAAGGTCGCGGCTTCCTCCACGCTCTATAACGCCACAAGCATTGGCAAGCAAGACTTCCCTCTTGTCCAAAGTGACGCCAACTACAACAAAAAAAGGTCCTCTTCAAACTAACAGACACACACCACCCTTTTCTGTAGACGAGTCCCCTTTTCCCCCGGTCCATTACAAAACCGAATCCATCAATTTTGGCTGGGCACTCGTGTTTCTAGGGTGGGCCGGTGATACCTACAGATAGTATAAATGTTAAACCAAACCTACAAATGAGTAGATACTGATATTTACCAATATTTACATTGGAGAGAAATATTTTAAAATATCCCTATGCTATAAAATAATGAGTGAGAAGAATTTGTATATGGAAACTTATGGCCCGCAGCTACTGCTTTAGTGCGTTTTGAATAACACCCTGTAAGAAGGAGTACCAAAAAAATATTCTTCATTGTTAAATCGTTGTATACCTTACAAGTTCCTCTTCGACAGCATTATATTTTTTTAATCTCTGTTGAGTCATTAATTCCAAGGGTATACTCGAACCATTCGTTACGAAATAACATTTCTTTCCTAGTTTTCGTAAAGCTGCTATACCTTCTGGTGCCCCCTCTATTTCTTGTTTTCCTAATTCCCACAAAACACCTACAAATAAATATTGCGATTGTTGAAAAGAGAGATTTTATATTTTTGTTAAATCCTTATGAATCTTAACCTAGAAGAAGAATTAAATAATGAAACTTTGCCAAGGTTACCAGTTCCATGCGAAATTATATTAAATTGGACCAAAAACCTTGCGTTCTCTTGGCCCGAATCCTGACCACGTTTAATAATAGCTTTTTAAAAAGTTTTTACTCTACAGATATACTACAAAAATAGTATGTCGAAATTTAGCAGGTTTAAGAATGCAGGAAAGAGTCTCAAATGTATTATCTTCCAATGCACCCCATTCACGCCGGTAATCAGGCCGGATATTCTCGTGAGATGTCAAAGAAGGTACACACTCCCCAATCGGTAGATCATGCAATGGCCATAAACCGAAAGTTAATAGCGGGGGAGTATCGCATGACAGAGGATCGTGGTTCAGAATCCACGTTAAGCTGTAGGTTCAAGAGCAAGCTGGCGAAGTGTTCGAAAAGATAAGTGGCCATCAGTAACTCAGAACAAACAACATGTATATTATACTATATATTTGTGTCACTTTTTCTCAAATACCTAATTTTTGAGATACTGTCTTGAATTTGAATAATTAGTAATACTTACCATCTACATCGCACAAGATTATATCAAAGGAATCAAAAAACTCTATCTGTTTTTCTTTGGATAGCTCTGTCAATTTTTTTGGTGTATCTTTGCTCATTTCAATTTACATCGAAAAAAAATCCTTGTTTAAAATTATAAATTTATAGTGATTTTTAAGAAGTGAAATATTTTTATTCGTTTCGAGTTTAAGAACTAAATACGTTTACAAATATCTTAACATGTTAATAATCTTATCTTCTCTAGTCAAATATATACAGGCATTTTAATACAAAGACACACAGTGATAATGTATCGCCAAATAAAATCCCAAAAAAACTCATGTCAATGATACGAACAAAATAAATTCATAGTTCATTTAATTGTACCGTTATTTTTATTTATCATCATCAATCTGTAAAATCTTTCAAAAATATTTATTTAAAAATTTGTAGGTACCTAATAATTTGTATGTAGGTATATCAAAAATAATATTGACTAAATATCAATAATACACAGCTCTATCATAATTATTAAGTAAAGATCACAATTTTGGGTTGGTTAAATCTAGATTTTTAATAATCGTATCAAAATCCTTTAAACTATCAACATAATAATCAGGTTTCCATTTTTCATCGAATTTCCAGTCCGTTAGTAACTGTTCCCTAGTTATATATCCCGTAAGAGGCACTAGTTTCTGGTAGCCAAATTTTGTTGCAAAGGCCATGTCAGTTTCAGCACTAAAAAAAAGTTTTATCAGCATCAGTTTTTTTAAATGGGAAAAAGTCGTTCAGTTCTAACTCAAAGTTGAAGTCCCATTGAATTTCTTTATCAAATAAAAGTCTAGTGATGCATTCGCCATTTAATTTTTTGTTCAATATTTCTTATCATTTTCGCTTTATTCTAAAAGCAGTCAAATAGCCGTCCTTAAATAGTAATTACCTACAGTTGAACTAAAAATATTTTGATTAATGAGTTAATAAAAGTAAAATACGAAAATTTGTAAAATTTGTCCATTTTTCTTTTTCTGCTTTTATTACTTTATAAATTCAAACTTGTATAACTTTAAATTGTAGGTAGTTATGCTTCAAATGTTTTTATTTGGCCGATTTTTGGATAAGGCAAGAAACCAAGAGTTGGGGGGTGTCGCATAACCGAGGATCGTGGTTCGGAACCCACGTTAAGCTGTAGGTCTCCTCGGGTAAGACCCTGGCAGCGAACGAAGAGGAAAACAATCGTGTGAAAAAATAAACAAATTATTGTAGAAAAAATCGAGGTAAAATATAAGCTAATGACAACCCTAAAAACAATTACTGACGTTTACTGTATTGCATTGAAATTTTTTTAAAAATAAAAATAACTTTCTGACACTTTCCAATATCTATAGAGTCCAAATTTAAAAAGTTTTTGAAAATCCATTAATAAACAGACAAAAAGAACGCAATGTTTTTGGTCTAATTTATTATATTATAGATATAATTTTCCATAGAGCTGGTAACTCTGGAGAAGAATTTAGAAATATTGGTCCGATGAGCTTAATTGGCAGCGCGCTTGACATGTAATCGAGAGGTTCTGGGTTCGATTCCCAGCGGAGGCATAAAACTTTTCCAATTTTAATCGAGTCTGTACGCCGGCAAAAACATTTTTCAATTTAAAAAAATTATTTACAGACGCTAACATAACTACTTTAATCAATTTCTTAGTTTAATATATGAAAAGCTGGTTAAAACACAATTTTTAAATACTTTTCTCTTTTTATACAATTGATTAAAATAAAAAGAACTTACGTGTCACCAATAAATAATACCCGTTTCGGGTCTAAAGGTCCTAACTGTTTTACAACTACATCATTAAAGTCTTTGCCAGGTTTAGATAAGATCTTGGGCTCTATACCAGTCACATCTTCGATAGCCTTGACAAAATATGAAGTACCTTAAAAAAAGCAAAACAATAATATGATACTAGAATAAGTATGCCGTTTATTCAAAAACGTCTATATTTGAGTGCAGTTACAGCTCGTCGGGTAAAGTAGGTGAAGGGGCTCTTCACCAAAAAAATAAAAATGAAACCAGGAGGATAGTGTTTCGACAGTATTAAATATTAATGTGCCAATACAGCTACCATTTTATCCCGTAAAAAAAATATGTTCGAATGAATAATATTAATTTAATCTGAATGTAGCTATGCATAATAGGGCCACGGTTAACTCCGATGGACAATAATTATAAACACTCGTACATTTTGGCGCGCCCCGATCGACCGCGTCCGAGAGCTCAAAGCAAGGGAAGACCAAACGCAAAACATCTTTGATATTCACCGTTGCTATGGTTATGTGACGTCAGTCACGCAAACAGCATGTAACAATTTGCATTATGATGAAGGACAATTTAAAAATAGATCAGTCGTATTGTTTTAGCATTGGTTCGCCTAACCTTAAGGTATTTATTTTGAGGCTTCGCGAAACTTACGGTTATATATATCGTTTTTACGTGATTTACTGTCTTTTAAAAGTTTTGTTTTTATTTTTGAGTTAATTCAGTAGTGTACGTACATACTTAGTTGTGTGTTTTAAAAATGAACCCAATTAATGACATAATTAGAAATTTGTTGGAAACTCCATTTAGTCGCTGTACAGATGAGGATAAGAGAGACGTTTTGTTACACGGGGTTTTAGTCAATGTTTGCTTAAGTACCCACACCCCGCACTATAGTGCGGGGTAGGTATACCTAGCTCTTTACCATTTTTTAAGACCGCGAGCCGCCACTGTTTGAGTGACACAACTGGTACCCGTGCCTTGCAAGCTATGTAAATAAAAATCTTATTAACAAAGGCACACATGAACACACCTACCTATTAGACTATGTCCCCTAAAAGGTATAATAGGATCCCAAGCGCCTACCAAAAATAGAGCTTTATTTTTTGTAATATACTCCACACATTTTTGTAACTGAATGAAACTAATATTTATTGCAAAGTCTATTATTATGGCGCCCACATCAGGGCTAATTTGTTTTATCGCTTCGGCTAAGCTGTCAATAGTCTCTGTTATTGGAAGTATCTAAAAAAAGGGGATTGAGTAAAAATATTATGTAATAAAAAATTCTACGCTGTGCTATCCTTTATCATACCACTATTTTCACTAGAAAAGAGAGAAAATTTACGCTTAATTCGACCAAAACCGCATTCGATAGTATAAATAAGAGCACAATTATTTATATAAAGAAACCTGGTAATGTCTTATAATATTGTTTTGTTCTGTTGTCTAGAATCTAGATATAAAATAAAAGTTCATCCTTATTTTAACCATAACCTCAAAAGTTTTAAAAAAATGTCATTGTGTATTTTTGGTTGCCACTACTAAAAGGTAGTGAGACGTTAATAAGCCTTGAAAAGACTAGCATTACCTTGCGTTAGCACTTTTCACAGATTCAGAAGCTACTATAGAACTTTTTATTAGTTTCTCATTCGCCTGCACTAACAAAGTGGATAAAAATCAATCGCAATTTATTGATGCATAGAAAAAAATATCTGAAAATTCAAATTTTATTTCTATTAATATTTCATTTACCTCATCAGTAACTACTTTAAATCCAGAATTTTGTATTTCATCTTTTAAAGCTTGTACTCCAACTACGTAAATCTCCTTGTCAAAATTTATTTTGTTTAAGTACCATTTAAGAGCTGTTGCTGGTCTGAAATAGTATATTACATAACAAGTGATGAAAGTGATACTTTTCAAACGAGGAGATATTTAGCACGAGGCGTCAGCCGAGTGCGGAAATTCTCCGAGTTTTAGAATAATCACTTTCACACGAGTAATGTACACTATTTTTCCTACGACCACAAAGAATTATTAAAAAAACCTTTGATTTGTGAAAAAAATATTTCAACTCTAGAGCTGAAAAAAAATATTTCAACTCTAGAGTGGAAATAAAAGGCACACTATTTAATTTAAACATATGATGCCAATTTAATAGATCGAAAGGTCACAGGTTCAAATTCCATCAGGAGTACTTGACTTTTTTTTATAAAAACATTAAATAAATTATAAAATTATTTTGAATTGAAATCTTCCTTCTAGAATGATTTTTTTTATTTAATCAAGGAAAGATGCATTAAAAATAAATTTAAAAAATTCACCCAACAAGGAAGATTTCAATTTAAAATAATTCTATAAATTATTTAATGTTTTCATAAAAAAAAGTTAAGTGCTCCCGATGGGATTTGAACCTGCGATCTTCGATTCGTAGGTCATGGCTCTAGTCTATAGGCTATGGCGACCCATGAACATTTTCTGCTTAAGTTTAATATATGACATTTTCTTCAGCGGGGCTTGTTTTGACTGGTAATAAATTTTTCAGTATATTATTATTCTTAACTTTTTTATAATTTCAGATGGCGTATTTTCACACTCTAATTCTGAATCAATCGACAAATACGTGATAAATAAACTAAACTGCTTTCTAAAATTTGTTCTTTTTAATAAATAGGTGTGGTCTGTCAAATTGGCATCATATGCCTAAATTAAATAGTGTGCCTTGTATTACCACTCTAGAGTTGAAATTTTTTCTTTCAACACGCGTGTGATATTCGGCGCTTTCGAGCCAAGTTAACCGTGCTTTTTTTCTCACTTTCGTAGGTGGTCGTAGGAAAAAATATATGTATTTATACAGTGTTATTATATCTTTGCTAGATCAAGTGGTATTAGTACGTTTTTTTTATATACTCCCAACCAATAGGATAAAATGTAACTAACTTAAATAACGATATAACAAAATACAATTGAAACTTAGTTTTTAAAGCTAGAAAGAATGACAAAAAAATTGTAAAGAAAAGTTGCAGATTGATTTGACTATCTAATTGTATTATTTGACTTCCGACCTCATCGTTTTTTGATTGTCATTTTGACTTATAATTTTTTTTACATTTTTGTGCCTAAAATAGTTCTCTTCGATAATAACGGATATTCATTCACTGAGAATACTGTAGAGTCAAAATCAATTATGTAAAGTACAATGACGTAGCGACAGTGGAGAGAAAACTTTAAAAAGCTGCTATGTAACTTTAAATAATTAATATTTTACTGCTAAATAATATTCCTTTACTGGTTCTTGATGACATTAAGCAGGTTTCGGAAATGATTCTACTCTAAGTAAGTAGTTACTTATTTACCGTATAAGTTCCTCTTCCAAAATATTAAATTTTTTCATTCTATGTTGAATTAAAATTTTAAGGGGTACTGTCGAGTTATTTGTAATAAAATAGCACTGTTTCCCTAGTTTTCGTAAAGCTGCTATTCCATCCGGTGCCCCCTCTATTTCTTGTTGTCCTAGATGCCATAGTACTCCTAAAAATGAAAAGTAAAATTGGAAAAATAAATAAATTTAGTCTAAAACTATTTCCATCTGTCTTTTCTGTGTGTATTATTGTTCCTTGTAAGGCATTCTTTACTCACCATCTACATCGGCAAATACTTTATCAAAAGAACCAAAAAATTCTATCAGTTCTTCTCTAGACAAATCTTTCAAGTTTCTTGGTGTACCGCCGCTCATTTTTCTGAAAATAATAAATATTTGAAAACTATTCTTGACATTTTTGTTAATTTATACTGGAAAAATAATATATTAGTTTTGAAGACTATTTTCAATTGCAAATCTTTAAAAACATATTAGAATGACAATCTTATCTGTGATCAAAGTAAGAAGGTAATACTTATTTTAAATAAATACCACAGGATCATATAGGCACGTTTTGTCAAGGATATGAACTTTACTATTAAAAAAAGGGCCAAGTGCATGTAAGTCTAATTGAAGATAGAAAGATTCAAAATTCGTTATACAGGGTGTGTCAGTAAGGTGTCTGTCTTAGATAGCACCTAAACTATCAAAGATATAGGGAAAAAAGTGTAATACAAAAGTTAAAGGGTTTTTCAGGATACATAATCTAAAAATATTTTCTAATCTACAGGGTGGTCCTAAAAAGTGGTACTGAATAATAAAAAAGAAAATTAAATGGGACACCCAGTATAATTTTCTAGAATATGATTCAATGGAATAAGAACTTTGCAGCCCTATTAAAATTTTTAAAGTGAAATGCAACGTTGCCAAGTAATTAATTTTTTTCCGAAATTTTAGTAAGTAGCGAAATAATTTTGCGATGACAGCTGTGACAAAGAAAATTATTTATTTTTTGTTCCAAAGCAATCTTGACTAAATAGTTTAATTATAACTTTCGTTTTTTACCCTGATTTAAGAGAAATCCTAAAATATTTCAAAAACTATGATATTTACATAGATATATGACATGTTTAACAAAAAGTAAGGTTTTCGAAAGATAAATTCTTTTGCCTAAAAAAATTAGGGGGACCCCATTTAAAAAAATTGAAATAAACCATTTTTAAAACTATCGAGTTGTCCAACTTGTAATGAACGCTCTGTATAAGAGATTTAAAAAAGATTATTATAAATCAATATATCGTGCCTTAAAGTACTTACAACGTAAATTATATTTGCCTAGGGTAATCCACAGGTCGCTATGATTTTTTAACGATACCCTTAAAATTACTAAAATTTCGGAAAAAAATTAATTACTTGGCAACGTTGCATTTCACTTCAAAAATTTTAATAGGGCTGCAAAGTCCTTATTCCATTGAATCATATTCTAAAAAATTATACAGGGTGTCCCATTTAATTTTCTTTTTTATTATTCAGTACCACTTTTTAGGACCACCCTGTAGATTAGAAAATATTTTTAGATTATGTATCCTAAAAAACCCTTTAACTTTTGTATTACACTTTTTTCCCTATCTTTGATAGTTTAGGTGCTATATAAGACAGATACCTTACTGACACACCCTGTATATTAATTACTTAGTAAATTCTTGTTCTTATAAAAAAATTATGGGGCTCATAGTTTAAAAGAAAAAATGCCTTTATTTAAATGAACATATACACAGCTTCCTTATAAAACATTAAAGATTATATATTCATATTTTAAATTGAAATATACTGTGCATATATTTTTAAAAAATGATATTTTCTTTAAAAACTTTTTTTAATAGACCCAGTGTAATCACAGCACAAAACGCATATTTATTATTATACAATAAATATTTGACTAAGGTCCATCAAAAATTATCTTTAACGTTATTTTTCTACAAACACATATACTATTTTTATACTAACCATACATAAAAACAATTGTTTAACAGTTTTAGTTAAAATTAATACTAGTATATGGTGTTTTGTTGTTATTTGAAGTAAAATGTTCCGTTATCAGGAAGAGATAACAGATGATAGATAGTGAACAAGTGGTTATATTTCTCTTTCACTTTCTGCAAACTCATTGATTGATACGTATTATAGTGACCAATAAAAGAATAAAAATACAATAAAACTAAAATCCCGCTATACTAATTTTAAAACGCTAATATATTGGCATTCCCTTACTCCTGAAAACCTGAATTTCGGTTCACTAAAAATAATGATATTAGCCGGTGAATATGAGACAGATTTTTACCAAATTGTTTTGATCGGTAGTTTCAGAGGAATCTGCGTTTGAAATATCTTTTGACGGGACTTTGGTGGCTGGCAACAACTTTCCAGTTTGGAAAAGAGTATTTATTTCTACAAAATAATTATCCGTGAAAATGATTATACAAACTACTATTGAAAAAAATTCTGTAAAAACCCACTCATTTTTTTTATTGGGGAAATCAAATTCGATTTTTTTGAAGATCATTATACAGGGTGCTACAAATTCGTGTGCGTACAAGGGGATCTCGAAAACGGTAAGAGATACGAAGATGGTTAAATTGGGGCAAAGTTGTGTATTTTGGGGTTTAATAATTTGGTGAAAGAAAAATGTAAATATTCCGAATACCTTCGGAGATATCCGAAAAAAACCTAAATATTCGGTTTTGGTTTTTTATTTTTTGAGCCTTTCGTTTTGACTTAGGAAAAAAACAAAGAACACTTTCTTATAGCATTAAATAACACATCAATAGGATTTCAAGGTATCCTCTATTTCCCCTGGCAATGATTTTTAGGATTACTTAAATATTAAAATTATATTGCAGGAAGTTATGGTGTTTAGGCTGTTTATTTTTTCAATAAGATTTACCGTCACAATACTCTAGGAAGTAAGCAAGTTTTTAAGACCTAGACCGAAATAGTGTAAAACATAAAAAATAATGCTCCCGAGTGAAGTAACTGGAGTGTGAGTCTAGTTATGTTACTGTAATGCGCTTGTTTGTTCCAAAAACAACAACATTTTTTACTGTTTATAAGATCTGGCGAAACATGTAACAAAAACAGACAGAAAAATATTTGATGCCGAGACTTATTTTTTTTACAAAATATCAAGCTTCTTTGAGTAAATATGTACGAATTTTTCAAATCAGAACTCTTTTTTTAGTTTGGCTCTAAATGTTTAGGACAGTAATGAACTGAAAAATACAATTTGAACAATGTGTTATTAGATGACAAAACGTTAAAATTTCAAAAACTTTTACATTGTATTTAATTTCCAGAGCTTAGAATTCCCTAAAACTGTATTAAAAACTCCAGGTCCGTATTAAAAAAAAATACTTGAGATTGGTGTCTAAAGAACGAAACGTCGAATTTAAAAACCAATAACGTCATCTTGTAGAACATAAAAAATGGCTATAAACTTGTTTTTTGTTTTTCCCAAGTTAAAAATAAAGGCACAAGAAATTAAAAATAGAAATTTTGGTTCATTCGGAATATTTACAATTCTTTTTCACCAAATTAAGTCCTAAAATACACAACTTTGCTCTTTGTATCTCTTACCGTTTTCACACGAATTCGTAGCATCCTGTAAAGAAATATTATTTTAAATTATTTTTTTACCTTCACTTCTTCACGTAAATATACTTGAGACACTATCCTGAAACGGACTGGTTAGTTTAAAAAAGATATCAGTAATAATTTTAGAAATAAACACGTTTTTAAACCGGCGTATTATCGAGATAGTGCAGGTTGCACTTGATAACAATGTATACTAAGGCTTTCTTAATAGAAACACTCACTAATTATAATTATATTTGCCTATGTGTCATTCAAGAACATAATCATGGCATTTTTTTATCATTGAATTAAAATACAAGGACAATATAATATCGAACAAGTTTGGTTTTGTCACAAAGTTTTTGCAATGGTCGCGGTTTTCCAATTCATCACTATTTTATTGTTTGCGTAATGCGAAGAAAAAATCCCTGTGTCATTGATGATGAAGTAATGATTACATGAGCGTGTGTAAAGACGATGACACTCAATTTTGGTGTAAAATTTAATGTTTATATTTTTTCTGCGTGGTTACTTAGTATCATGACAAAGAGAACAGGAAGTTTTTCATTATGATAAAATTTTATATAAAAATGCATTTAAATGTATCAAGATATCACCCACCTACGCAGATGAGCAGTTGAGCACATACACTTAGACAACAGATCGATTGAGCTTCCATGGAAACTGGTTTTCCACTAGAACTCCCTCTTGTCCTGGAATAAGTAAAAATTTCATTTCATTTTGCTGGTTAAGCGTCTGGAATAAATTTAATTGATGGTAGTGTTTGAATCGAATTTTAAATTAAACTTTTAAAAAGCGCTTGTTTCGTTTAAATTTATAATTAATATAATATATGCAAAACAATTTTAAGAGCATCCGAACAGTATTTCGAAATTATTCTACAAGCCCGAATTAATAATATTAATTCCGAATGTAGATATGCATAATAGGGCCACGGTTAACTCCGATGGACAATAATTATAAACACTCGTGCATTTTGGCGCGCCCCAGTCGACCGTATTCGTTAGCTCAAAGCAAGTGAAGACCCAACGCCCAACATGGCTTTGATATTCACCGTTGCTATGGTTACGCGACGTCATTCACGCAAACAGCATGTAACAATTTGCATTATGATGAAGGGCAATTTAAAAATAGATCAGTCGTATGCACCATTGTTTTAGCATTGGTTCGCCTAACCTTAAGGTATTTATTTTGAGGCTTCGCGAAACTTATGGTTATAGATATCGATTTTACATGATTTACTGTTTAAAATTTTTGTTTTTATTTTTCAGTTAATTCAGTAGTGTACGTACCTACTTAGTATTGCGTTTTAAAAATGAACCCAATTAATTACATAGTGTGTAATTTGTGGAAACTCCATTCAGTCGTTGGACAGATGAGGATAAGAGAGACGTTTTTTTACACGGGTTTTTAGTCAATGTTTGTTTAAGTACCCGCACTATACCTAGCTCTTTACCATTTTTTAAGACTGCGGTCGCCACTGGAAGAAGGAGGGAGTTAAAAGCCACGTTAGGAGAGGGGAGAGGGACTCTTTTTATCTTTGCCCCCCATGTTCTATGGACGCCCTTCGGGTATAACAATCTAAACAATTAAAAGTTCATAATTTGGTAGTAATAATAGTAAAGGACCAATAACTGAAACGGTACTTTGTATGTATATTAAAAAAAGCTAGGAATTTTTCGCGTTCCAAAATCTACAATTTTTTTAATCTTAGAGCTTATGTAATATTAAATTATTATAACTGTTAAGTTTTTTTACAGTTTTTGAAATACTATGGGTCACTTTGAGTATTTTCAAAGCATTATGGCATAAATTGCAATGTCTCCTCGACCTATTTACCAAAAACAAATCATAGAAGGTCTAAACAATATTACTTAAAAAATTATATTCCCACATGTCATGATGCCATTCTTGATAATTACATTTAAAATCCCAACGTAGGTTAATTTAATTTAACAAATTGGCCCTATTACCCATTTATAACTTGATTAAGTCATTGTCTAAACATATTTTACATTAGGATTTTGCGAGAATCCATTGCCATGTATCTCGAAATTTATTTCAGTTTTTTGATATTCAGTCCGGTATTTTTTTCAAGTGCGTTAAATTTTTCCGGAAAATCTTATTATTTTAAAACGAACGGAAATAACGAGTTTAGAGTATATAATAGGATTCATTTTTTGAATCATAATATTAGTGATTATGATGCGAATCCACATACGCCTTTTCGACCACAAAACATTAAAGTTATTAAAAATGTGAATAATAATTTGGTGGATAAAGAATCCCACAAAAATGTAAGTCTATGAGGGTATACTATACACTATACAGGGAAGTTTATTTAAAATTTGCAATTTTTATATCTATAAAAGGAATTTCGATAATTAATTTCTGTAATAAGATTTTGGTATGTATACGGTCTCTGTAAGTTTAAATAAAAATTCAACCGACGCCAGTGATTGCTCAGGCGACGCACAAGAACTATGTCAAGTCAAGACAGCTACCTAAAAGTATTATAGAATATACAGTAGACCGTTTCCCTTCACTCGTCGACTTCTAGCCCTACTGATGATGAGTCATGATATGACGAAACGCGTCTAGGGATGAAGTTCGATGAAGGAAGGGAAACAAAATTTTTTTCATTATAAAAGTATTATAGTTCAAAAGTAGAATTTTATTTTCTTGTAATCTTTTTTGGGGACAAATCGATGATATAAAACCTTATTAAAGAAATTTGATATGTTTTATCATAATTTACTTTTTAAATTTTAATTAGACTATTAATAATGAATAATGGTCGGCAAGATTACCAGACTTTACCTCCACTGAATTACCTCCTGTGGGCACTTTTGAAAGATGTTGTATTTGAATACCGCGGCTGTGGCTCAGAGGTAGAGCTACTGGCATTCGACCGCGGCGACCCGGGTTCGATTCCCGGAGTGGGCATACGTATAATAAAAAAAGTATGTCCGAAATTTAGTGGATTTAAAAATGCAGGGAAGAGTGTAAAAGGTATCATCTCCCAACCCACCCCATTCACGCCGGTAACCAAGCCGGATGAGATCAGACATCTCGTGGGGTGCGGAAGAAGGTACACACTTCCCAATCGGTAGGTCATGCAATGGCAATAAACAAAGGGTTGATAGCCCTTGGGGGGTGTCGCATGACTGAGGATCGTGGTTCGGAACCCACGTTAAACTGTAGGTCCCCTCGGGAATGGCCCTGGCAGCGAACGAAGAGGAAAAAAGCCTAATTCGAAAGAAGGGCAGAACGGCAAGACCTCATAAAATATAAGGCAGATTTTGTAAATAAAATTAACGCATCTTGGTTTGGGCTCTTACAGAAGAACCCTTTTAAAATAATTAATAAATCATTGACTTAATGATGATCTCTTACCTGATATAACGTCTTATTAAGGTTACAAATGTAAATTATAATAGATCATTACAAATTTTCTTATTAAAGTTTTATTTTCTTTTCTGTATTAGATATATTTTTTTTTAAATTTTTAGACAATCCCTACAAATCTATACCTAGACGAGGAATGGAATTACGATCACAAATTAAATAACAAAACCGACTTACCATTTTTCATTAAAAAATTGTATGAAAATAGAAATAAAAATCCAAACAAAACAAACACAGTGAGAATTTTGTTTAATACAAACAGCAACTCGTCCAGCAGAATTATCAAATTTAATTTGGATAGTTTAAAAATGAATGAAAATGTCTCTGATGCTGATATGTATTTTTATTGGCCATTGGAAAATTCTTCAAGGTATTTTTTTATCTTTTTTTAGAAGCTTAAAATAATAACCTGAATAATATTTATAAATTCGTGTCCAAAGTTACCAGGTGCATCCAAAAAAGTATTAAAAACATTGAATTCTCTTGAACTCATTCCAGTTTATGTTTATTGACGTATTTTTAAAAAAAATTTAAATTTGGACTCTACGGATTTTGAAGAATGTGGAAACGTTTTTTTTATTAAAGAAATAAATTCTCAATATTTTTTAGAATACAATGAATTTTATTATTTTTTTTAAGGGTTTCCATTGGCTTATATCTTTTGCCTCGATTTTTTTTTCTGCATGATTCTCACACCCACATAGTGTAATTAGTATAATTTTCTTAGAAAGCACAACGTTTTTTTTTATCAAGAAAACACTTTTTTTAATTAATAAAATAATTTCCCATGTGTAGACAACTTAAACAGCTACGCTATATATTGTTAACTTATTTATTTTTCAGTATATATAAAAGTTCCGTAGTACTAAGACTATACCAGTTTGAAAAGCAATTTAACAACGAATTAAACGAATCCAATTTGATAGAAAATCCTGATATTCACAAACTATTCAACGTGATTTATATTTCTAAAGCCCAAAAAGGATGGCAGGTTTGTAGTATTGATAACAAAGTACTCTATTAAGTCACGAAAAGACCATAAAAATAACTTTAATAAGTATATTTTATAACTTTGTTTGTTGTAATTTATTTATATAACATTATCAGAAAATATCTATTTCAAAACTGACCCGTTCTTTTTTAGACATTCAAGCTGAAAAAGCCAATTGACAACTGGGCCAAAGGGGAAAAAAATCTAGGTCTTTTATTGACTATTTCAAGTTATGATGAAAACAAGCTTATTTCAATATACAATGATACAAATAAAGGCGTTTTTAGAACATTTGCTGTTATAAACATACAAAAAAATGGTAAGAAAATATTTTTATTTATTGTGTTATATCGAGAATTAGAAACTAATATTTTATCTGCCTCAACAATTCTCTAAATAGTATGAAAAAGTACTTAAGGTTGTTAATAAATTCCTTAATAGTAATAAATGAAGTGCTGCTACTTAAACAAACATTGACTAAAACCCCGTGTAACAAAACGTCTCTCTTATCCTCATCTTTCCAACCACTGAATGGAGTTTCCAACAAATTACAATCTCATTAATTGGGTTCATTTTTAAAACACAATACTAAGTAGGTACGAACACTACTGAATTAACTGACAAACAAAAACAAGACTTTTTAATCACACAGTAAATCACGTAAAAACGTTATCTATAACCGTAAGTTTCGCGAAGCCTCAAAATAAATACCTTAAGGTTAGACGAATCAATGCTAAAACAATGGTGCATACGACTGATCTATTTTTAAATTGTCCTTCATTATAATTCAAATTGTTACATGCTGTTTGCGTGACTGACGTCACGTAACCATAGTAACGGTGAATATCAATGTCATGTTGGGTGTTTGGTCTTCACTTGCTTTGAGCTAACGGCTGGGGCGCGTCAAAATGCACGAGTGTTTATAATTATTGTCCATCGGAGTTAACCGTGGCCCTATTATGCATAGCTACATTCGGATTAAATTAATATTATTAATTCGAACATAATTATATTTTAAGGGCTAAAATAGTAGCTGTATCGGTACAATAATATTTAATATTGTCGAAAAACTTTCCTCCTGGTTTAATTTTTTTTTTTTGGTGAAGGGCCCCTTCAACTACTTCCCCTGACGAGCCGTCACTGGTAACTTATTAATATGAGAATCATTACCGTATGTAAAATAATCTCACTTTTTGCCGTCATCTGTCACTGAATTTCTCAGAAACTAGACAAACGATTTGCCCTTTGACTCTGTTCTTCCTATAGAGGATTTTTAGATAAACTTTTTATTTCCAAAATAAACCATAATTTGTGTTGGTATAATTGGACCAACTTTAAAAATTATATTCTGCACTAAATTTAAAATCTATTACAAGACAAACGACGTTTGAACATTTATCTCTATTTATACCAAATTTGCACTTGATATCTCTGGAAGTTTGACTTTATATATTTTTTAGAAACAATCGCACATCCCAAATCAAATACCACTACTCCAAAAGAACCAGAACCTTCAGAGAACTCAACCTCCACCCGTATATCGCACATATGTTCGAAAAAACCCTGGCAAGTAGATTTTAAACAACTCCAATGGAACAATCTCATACTTTATCCGGAAAACGGCTATATGGCATACCACTGTGCTGGAAAATGTAACTTTGATGAACATAACAAAAACCAGCACATGAATAATTACGCTGTTCTAAGGCAGCTCAATAACGGTCACCATGGTTTTAGAGAAAAGGTTTGTTGTGTGCCTACGGAGTTCAAGTCTCTGCCGGTTATGTATTTTGACAGATATGACAATATTGTTCTTAAAAATTTTGATGATATGGTTGTCGATGAGTGTGGATGTAGATAGATTAAAAAAATATTGTAAATTTGGCTAATAATAAAAATGTAAGAGTGTCTTATCGAGTTATATCTAGTTTTCATTTCACTAAAATGAATTTAATGAAGTCGTAACTACATTCCTGTGAAGTATGTATGTTCGATAAGCCCTGATGGCTATTTGGGACACTATACATCAGTGGCGTAGCCAGAAAATATGCTCGGGGGGGGGGTTAAAGGATTTCATGATATTGTACTTAGTGAAGAAGGCGAAAAAGCGCCGCAGGCGAAAAGTTTTCGGAGTCACGCCCAAACATCGTTTAAAATTCACCTAACTACTATCAAATTTCGAAAATTAAATTATTACCTCTCCCCCTCTGCATGGTTGGATTAAATTTGTTTTGTAAATTTTTTTTTTTGATATTCCTAACTCACTCTTTATTTAAAAAAAAAAACATTTTTTATGTTTTTCTGGCTCGGTTTTTCGTGATTAAAAATAAAGTAAATATCGCTCACCACGCCAAAATTGTATTTTAGAAGCGTAGATCTAAGAGCAGTTTTTGGTGCAAATGCCTAGGTTTTGAAATACTCCTTCTTAAGTGCCGTTTTGTATATTCATAATCATAATAAAGCAAGTTCGTTTCTTTCCGCACTATTTTTTTAAAATTATAAATATCACACTTCTTCCATACAAAATGTTTTAATTAAAAGGTTTACTTTAATTTTCTCTTTAAAAATAAATACCTAATTGACAGGTGGCCATAGCAATCAAGACTAGACTAGACTAGATAAATACCTAATGTGGCGCTCCGTGCCACATCTTACTGGTGTGTCCCACCAAGTGCTGCCTTAAGTAGCTTCGAGATCCCTTTTCTTTTCGTCGGATCCTAGCTCTACTGATGAGTCATGATATGACAAAACGCGTCTAGAGATGGATCTGGCGAAATATTCGTCTTTAAATACCTAATTGTTTTTTGTTTTTGTTGTAAAAATATTTTATTGAATTATAGATTATATTTTTGTTGATTTAAAATAGCTCTAAAGAAGGGAAAACAGAATAGACAAGTGTATCGGGTGTTTCAGAATAAGATGCTGATACTTAACGGTGTAAATCCTTAGGTGATTTTAAGAAGAAAAGTTCAAATTTTTCACACATGCCCTCTAAGCATCAATAGCCATTTTTTGGTGTAGAAAAATTTTAAAACTTTTTACCCAGTGGCGTCCTTAAAAAGTTTGGACTAGACATTTTGGAAAAATATTATATACGCCACTGCTTTTTCTCAAGATAACTTTTCTTCTTAAAATCACCTAAGGATTCACACCGTTAAGGATCAGCATCTTATTCTGAAACACCCGATATAATAGAAAAGTACTATAAAATATTATTCTTTTTACTCGTTTTCCTATAAAATTGCATCATAAATCAATAAATAAAACGATATGCGTCTGAAACCTTAATCTCTATATAAAACAGGACTTTTAGAAGGAAGAGTTTAAAAACTAAACGTTTCCTACAAGACCTTTGTAATCTAAGCCAAGAATACATTATTTAAAAATTTAAATTAAGTGTCCAAGCGTCCGACGAAAAATTAGGTTTAGACCCGAGCTCCCAGGCTCGGAAGGGGGGGGGGGGGGGGGGCTGCAGCCCGGTCCCCCTCTAAATACGCCAGTACCCTACATAGTATAAAATAATTTTAAATTGTAGACATAATTTCTCCTGATAACTCTGTTTATAAAAATTATTTTAGGAGTTTAGATACGTTTCCAATGTCAATATAAATAAAATATTTTCTGTGAATCAGAGAACAGAGTTTTTTATTCTGACGAAACCATAAAAACGTAAATGTAAAACGACTTTATAATATAAACCACGCATCCCCCCAAAACCCCATCCATGAAAATATCGCTCGGTTTCTCACTTTAGACACGGTTTCATGGCTCGCACCCCACGACACCCCGGTGTAACCGTGTGGAAATCATCGTCAGCGATAAGTCATCCTATGACTTCATCATCCCCGGCTAATAAACGCCAGCCCCACGGTTCAGTCCCGCATTCCGCAGATTCATGACTATTATTGTCATTAGCATGAACGAGAGATTTAATGAGAAATGTCAGTTTGAAGAAGGATATGTTAATTAGGAAAAAAATTGATACACATCTTTGTAGTATACAGCGCGTTTCTTAATGACTGTGGGGCTATTTTAGAGTGTGATTCAGCAAATCATTTCATGAAGAAGAATGTCAACAACGGCTTAAAAATTTTACTAAAAGACCTTTTTACATTGGGTGCAATTGCAAGAAAAAATGGCCTGGAAGCATGCACTTTGACGACGTTTTAATCAGCTGATGCACGTTTTCCCATTTAAAACCTGCATCAGCTGTTTAAAACGTCGACAAAGCACATGCTTTCAGGCAATTTTTTCTTGCAATTGCACCTAATGTAAAAAGGCCTTTAAATGGTGTTGAATGATTCCTTTTATTTAAAGTGGATACGACCGTGGGGAAGGGAAAAAGTTGTTAAAGTGACTTCTAAAAAAAAAGGTTCCTGGCGTTTTGGTATATCCATAATATTATAACACCAATAATAATTTTATCTCGCTTTAAGGGGGGATACCATTAAACAATAAGCTTTAGTAAATAACGGAGCTTGTATGCCAAAAAATATAAAATATCACTGCGAGGGGTTCCCCCTCTAGATGCCCAAGTATAAACAACGACAATATTTAAAAAATAAGATCAATGAACCAGTAACGTAGCCAGAAACTATGTTGAGGGGGGGGGGGGCTCAGTCGGCGTAAGTAGAACATTATATTTCTGATAAAAGGGACAGTCCGGACTACATGTATTTCATGATATTGTACCTAGCGAAGAAGGCGGAAAAGCGCCGCAAGCGAAACATTTTTGGGGCCACGCCCAAAGTTCGTTTAAAATTCACCTAACTAATATCAAATTTCGAAAATTAAATTATTACCTCTCCCTCTCTGCAAGGTTGGATTAAATTTGTTTTTGTAAATATTATTTTTTTAATATTTCTAGCTGGCCCTTTATTTAAAAAAAACATTTTTTATATTTGTGAAAAATATAAATATTGGTATCGATCCAAAATTTTTACATAAGATGTATGTATGGCTCTAACCAGCATTTCTCGGGCTCGGTTTCTCATGTTTAAATATAAAGTAAATATCGCTTATCACGTCCAAATTGATGATTTTTCAGCAAGATTTAAATTAAGAGTCCAAGCGTGAGACGAAAAATTAGGTTGCAATTACACTTTTAGACCAGAGCTCCTAGGCTCGGGGGGGGGGGGGGGGGGGGGGGGCTGCAGCCCGACAGCCCCCCTTAAATACGCCACAGCAAAAATACAATAAAGTAATGTTACATTATTAAATAAAAATAATAAACCTTGAAATTTTAGAACTGACACAGTGAATCACAATTGACTGTAACTTTTTACTCAAAAACTACCTATCATTCAATACGATTTTTTTTCTCAGTAAAACTAACGCTTGATTTAATTTGGTTTACATTTTACCATAATAGGCTTATTTCGATAAAATTATCGGGAAATCCGTCTAAAAAAGTAGGTTAAAGTCACCCTCACTTTTTTAATAAAAAAATCGACTCAGCATTCATATTAGACCCAATGATGGAGTCGACCGGGGGGAAACAGAAATGGGGGGAAATTACTTAATAAGGTTTCCAAAACAATCAGCCCGGATATTCCAAAATGGCCGCCATTTACATATAAAGTCGATTTTTTTTCTGAAAATTGAAACAGTGCTTTACCAACCAAACTCCTCCTACATCGTTTCCTCATTGGTTGGATTCTCTTTTTGCTAACTGTTTCCACAGGAATGTAACAGCAGGAGGGAGCCAATGGTAGGGAAATACGGGAGCCGGCGCTGAAAAGCTGGAAGGCGCCGGGACGCTTCACAAGAGCGCCGTATGTGGCGTCGCTTGCTCCGTGTGTCCCGGCAAGTGGTAAGTTTTCTTGTAATTTTCTTAGGAATTACTGTGGGATTTTTTTACGTAGTTTAGGTTGGTTTTGTGTATAGTGCCGTGTTTCCTCCAAAAGTGATCATTATGTAGTTACTTGATTTAATTTTATCGAATAAAAAAAAGAACATTTTTTCTTATTTGCCAAACTTAGTTGACTAAATTAAATTTTGGCATAAAATAATTATTATTAAAGAAATGTTTAGGCTCTAAATTATCTCTGTACAATTTATTTAACTATATCCATCTGCTTTTTTTTGTATACAAAAGTATGATACATTTTTATTGGTAATAATACGAACTTTTTGCTCAAAAAATCTATAATTAAATCGATGGACTATTATACCCTGCTTTGATTGGATTGATTTAAGTATCTTGGTGGCCATATTAAAAGTAGTTTCTAGTATGGATTTTGTGCTATTGACTATTCACGGAGAAGGACTGGGAAGGGGAGAGGGGGGGGGCAGGGGATTACCGTTGCGCAGTTTAGCTTAGTTTGAGTAATTTTTGGGAAATTTGCGCAAGTTTTTATAAGCTTATAAAAAATCTATACGATTTATGACGAATTTGCTTAATTTAGATTAAATTAAAGTTTCTTTGTGAAAATTTGATTTAATGAAATATTGTTAAATTATATTCATTAATTTTTTTTCAAATTCTAAATTTTAGACTCTTTGTTTGATCATATCTTTAAAAAAAAATTGTTTCAAGTAAAGAACTGACGAATTTCGTTCCTTATTATTAGAATAAGTCAAAAAGAGACCAATATAATTCCTGCAATTTGAAGAAATAATTATAACTATAATTTTGGTTTACCGCTGAAATCTTTCCTATTTTTACGGTTTCGCTACAAATAATCATATTTAAATCTCAGATGTGAAGCAAACCAAATGTTTGGGTTTATAGGGATGACTTTGTTTTTTTAAATTATTATACAGGGATAAGTCAAAAGTTTTGGTACAGTCATAAAAAATTTTATAGAAGCATTTTTAATTAAATTTTTTTTTCTTGCAGCTATAATGGATTTATTCTACCCGTCTCTCCGTGAGTGACCGTAGTGCAAGAAGTCGGTTAAGTGCTTCTCGTACCTAAATTCATAAGTTTTAAGTGAGCTACAACCAAATATATTCTTCAAAATGGTAGCTGGGTGGTAAGTACAGAAGTCTTACATTATTAATCTGTAAAAGAGAAACCTAAAGTGTTTCGTACCTTTTACCTAAAACTACCAAGGACATAGTAGTTTATACAACAAGAGTAGAAATTATGGCAATATCGCACGAGGAACTAAATTGAGCACGACGCCATAGGCCATATATGTTTTCAGTGAGCGTAAGTAGTACATTTTTTTTCTGGAGAAAGGGACAGTCGGGACTACATGTATTTCATGATATTACACCTAGTGAAGAGGGTGGAAAATCGTCACAGACGAAAAATTTTCAGGGCCACGACCAATGTTCGTTTAAAATTCACCTACTATCAAATTTCCCCCTCTGCATGGTTGGACTTGGACTACTTTTTTTTTGATATTCCTAGCTGTATCTTTATTTAAAAAAAAACATTTTTTATATTTGTGAAAAATATGAATATTGATGTCAATCCAAAATTTTAACATAAGACGTATGTATGACTTTAACCAGCGGTTTTCGAGCTCGGTTTTTCATGATTAAAAATAAAGTAAATATAGCTCACCACGCCAAAATTGATGATTTTTCAGAAATCACGTATTTAATAGCGTAGATCTAAGAGTAGTTTTTGGTGGAAATGCTTAGGTTTTGAAATACTCCTTTTTAAGTGCCTCTCGTTTCTTCCCGCACCATTTTTCTTATTATAAATTATCACACTTCTTCCATAAAAAAATGTTTCAATTAAAATGTTTACTTAAATTTTTCCCTTTAAAAATAAATACCAAATTGTTTTTGTTTTTTTTTTGAAAAAATATTTTATTGCATTGGGTTATATTTTTGTTGATTTAAAATAGCTCTTAAAAGAGAAAACAAAACAGACAAGTATATAATAGAAAATAACTAGAAAATATTATTATTTTGACTCTTTTTTCTATAAAATTGCATCATAAATCAATAACTAAAACAATATGCTTCCGAAACCTTAATCTCTATATAAAACAGGACTTTTAGAAGAAAAACTTTAAAAACTAAATGTTTCCTACAAGACTTTTGTAATTTAACACGTTCGTTACCGTAAGCTTTTACTGCGTTGTACGTTTTAAACCAAAGCTGTAACTTTTAGACAAATGATTTTTATGAACTGAAAACAAACATTCAGAAGAAGCCAAAAATTAGTGCATTTCCGGAACCAATTACCACTATAATGGCATATAGGTGACTTATAATGTTCCCTAACACCCGCTGTATACAAACGATGCAATAGAAACGAACCGATTCAGGTTTAGCTTTAAATACATGATAAATTGTGCCACTAAAGTGGTAGTCGGTTTCACACATTAGACACCGATCGCCACTATAGTGGTAGTCGGTAACGAACGTGTATAAGATAAAGAATAAATTATTTAAAAATTAAAATTCCAAACGTGAGACCAAAAATTAGGTTGCAATTAGACTCAAGCTGCTAGGATCGGGGGGAGGGGCGATCTGCCTCCCCCCCCTAAATACGCCACTGTATGTTGTAACATAACTTTTTTTAATAATTTTTTCCAATCGAAAAATGCCATTGCATGATAAATACCATTTAAACCTTGAGCTATGCAGTGATACTAAATTTATTCTTGTTTAATTTAATATGTAAAAAAGAGCTAAACATACTTTAGTATTTCTCAGTAAACAAATATCTTAAAAAAGTATTGTGGCTGAGAATCATTCAGGTTTTCTTTAAATCCACTTACACTTATTTAATTATTTTTCCCAAAAGAAATCCCGAAAACTGTGTCGAGTGTTCGAACTCCCGACGGGCCAATTTGAAACTGGGATCAGATTCCTTCCGAGGGTTTATTCCCTTGTTGTTTCGCAAATAATTTTCCAAATACGGTGTTTATGTTTTTGGTATTTTCCTCTTAAATATTAAAAAATCATAGGGCATTTATTAAAACTATGGGAAAATTAACCATACATTTAATATAAAGTAGTAGAGTTTAGTGTCGGTATAAGTAAATAGAAAAGAAGGTTTTTTAGCGGCAGACGGACAAAGTAGTGCATCTTCTTGGTTGCTTTAAGGCGGGGGTCGGGCGTTCGGCCCAAGCTTCTTGCAAAATATCTTGAAAACAGAGTATCGCTGTATTCGGGGTCGCTTACAGATTATGGCTTTCTGATGAGTTTTAATAAAAACGAAACAGCCTGTCATTGTCTACCTGTGCCCCAGGGAACCCATTGCATTTGGCGTCCCTGTGGACTCAATGCAAAAGATAGATGCACTACTTTGTCCGCCTGCCGCTAAAAAACCTTCTTTTCCATACATTTAATATTCGTTTAAGATAAAATAAATGGTATATTTTACTCAATTTAAAAGCCTTCCTAATAAAACATTATCTAATTATTTATTTAAATCCTAAATATTTATATAAGACTAAAGGCAAACTATTCATGCTATAAAATATTTTTTACTTTCAGATTCAGGACAGCCTAAACTTATTATTTAAGAATAAGCTAGTATTGGATTCAAGTATTATTTTATTTGAAAAATGTTAAAACTAGTATATACTTGAATTAAGCGTATTATTAATTCTTAAAGATACAAGCCTCTACAGGGTGTCCCATAAGTTATGGGCCGTAGAGTAACTGGAGATACTAGACATCAAACTAAGCCGATTAAGTCATAAAAGTTTTTTTTTTGATAATTAAAATATTAATTTAATTATTTAGTATGTTTTTTTATGCTTTGGGATGTTTAAAGGGAAATATCTCGAAAACCTTTAAAGATATTAAGATCAATCGTTTTTGACTCAGAAAATGTCCGTCATTAAGAAACTATAATTGAAAAACACCTAATAGCACAGGTAAGAAAAAAAATCATTGATTTATGAAGCCCAGTGTATGCAACTAGCGCCCTCTAGTTTGAAACTTAAAAATGTCTACAAATTTTTATTTCTTGGTCATAAAAACATTATATTGCCAACTTTCAATTCGATTCATTAAACCGTTTTAAAATTATGGCTTATTTTCGAGAATAAACTTTTACTTTCAACACCCTGTATCTCTAGAACGAGTAACAAAACGAAAAAACGTATATGACCTAATCGGCTTAGTTTGATTTCTAGTATCTCCAATTACTCTACGGCCCATAAGTTATGGGACACCCTGTATAACTTGATTTTGGTGCAAAAGATGTTTTGTCCCGATCACAAGTTCACAAAGTTATTTGTTCCCAAGGAAGCTTTATTAGGAGGGAAGTGACTCGGGGAGAGCAAACGAAGACATATAAGGATGATAAAGTGCCCGAAAATAAAATTGGAGGATGACAAAACGGTTTTTTGAGATTTATTTTAGTGGGGACTTCATCGAGTGTTTTATTTTTTTTATATTGTATAGCTGAGAGTGCACTTTAGATAAATAAGTATAAATTACTATGATAAAGAAGATTGGTCAAAAAAGTCGATTCATTTCAACCAAAAATCAATTTAAAATGTAAACAATAAACTAGTTAAAAGCGTGCGATCAATATTTTAAAATTATTTTCTTCTATACGAAATATATCCATACAACGCAATGTTTTTAGTCTAATTTAATTTTAAAACATTGCGTTATTTTGCCTGGAATCCTGGCCATGTGTATTAATGGCGTTTTAAAAACTTTTTAAATTTGTACTCTACAGATAATGGGGAATGTTAAAAAGTTATTTTTATTAAAAAAAATGTATCTACTTTCATTTAGTAATATGAATTTTACAGTTCTGTAAATCGTTTTGTAAGGGCATCTATTACAGCACTAGTGCTGTAATAGATGCATTTACAGCACTAGTGCTGTAATGGAAAAAAAACCAGTTTTATTAAAATTTTGCTGTTAAATAAAACCACACTTTTTAGAAGAATGATTTATTATTAACAATTATAAAATTAATTACCAATTATTAATTAAAATATAACACTTAAGGTTTATTATAAACATTAATAATACACTTTTTACAGTTAGAAATTTGTATACCAAAAGTGGATGTGATGGAGCCCTTTACGTTCGAATTTCCAATCACTAAATCCGTGTCTGACCCCATGATCTTCTTTGCTATTTGTTTCTTATTTTTTAAAGAATTCTCAACGTAGCCTTCTGCCGTAAAAGAGGATTTCCAGCCCCCATGACGCTTTAACATCTGCATATCTGCACCACCATCAACTAGAATGGTGGCTGAGGACCTCCTAAAACAATGTCCACTGTATCCTTCGGGATTATTCAATCCAAGTTTTGTTGCAATCTTTTTTGGTATACTTCCAAAACTATTAATTCCGACAGGCGGGGAGGTGCATTTTCCTTTTCCATAGAATACAAAAAACCGCCTGTAAGTTGCATTAAGAGGACGAAGTTTAGCATACTTTCGAAAAATACTTAAACAGTTGACACCTGTCACATTTCCTTCTGTTATAACGAATTCTAGCATAATTTTGATTTTCGGGAATGGAATCACAATTTTTATATACAAATCATTGTGTTCAATATGATCCAACATTAACTTAGCTAGTTCTTCGCGCCGACAAGCCCCAAAAATGCCGATTATCATAACAACCTTCATAAGTAAATATGTTTCATCATCTGCAGTACTAAGAAACTTACATATGTCTTCCTTTGTGAAAACTTTGGACTTTTTGGCCTTGTAACCCTCTGAATTTCTTTTCAAAAATGCGATTAGTTGAGAAAATCTGCATATTAATTTAAAAAAATGTAAATAATTGTGGCAGATTTCAATATCATCAAAATATTCATTTTAAAATTTGATATTTTTTTAATAAACTGAATAATTAAACATTTTTACCTTAAAGAAGCAATAGGTAAACACGTAATAAAATTTTGTCTTGTCCTATAGGTAGATAAGTTAATATATTATATTAATAATATGTCTTTCTTATTTTCTAAAAAAATTCAACCACTTCCAAGTCACGTCGCCATTTGCATTACTTAATCTAATGTCCTTAAAAACTTTTCTTTTGAGCAATGCCACTCGTTAGAGGGCTTTACAGAGAGCATAAAAATGACGCAAAGCTCTTTTTAGTTGGGTATTATATTGTATTTGTCAACGGTTCGTTAGAGTAACGACTTTATGGCTTAGGGAATAAAAAGTTCTGGGTTATTTGTATGTCAGAGAGACCTACGATTCTATAACAAAAAAAAAATTAAGAGAGTCTACTGTAAATCGATCAAAAAAAACTAAATATAATTTTTTTAAATTGGCACATATACAGTGTGCCTACTTAAGTTGGCTACATATTATGGGAAACTTTTTTATTATTAAAATGTAACCATCAGATGTTAAATTTTCGTATACGAGGTTTGTCAAAAAATATGAATTTTGCCCAAGAGTAAAGTACCTTATTTTTTTTTTCACAAATATTGTCTCAAATTACCGATAAAATAGAGAAAAATAGAACATAGTTTTTCATACCGAACCACTTTTCATAATTATAGTTTTCGATATTGTCAAAAATAAAGTTAGTTTACTCTTGGGCAAAATTCATATTTATTGACAAACCTTGTATACGAAAATTTAACATCTGATGGTTGCATTTTAGATTTTGGACCATGCAGAACTTTTAATGAAGAATGGCTTTTTTTTAAAGTTAATAATAAAAAAGTTTCCCATATGTTGTCAACTTAAATAGACACACTGTTGTAGATACAGGGTGGTTGGTTGGTTGGTTTAAGGCGGGGGTCGGGCGTTCGGCCCAAGCTTCTTGCACTGCAGCCTAGTGGCTTATTGTGCTCCCCTATCTTGCTAGAAAAGGTTTGTTCCTTGTATAAGGTCCAGCAAATTCCTACCAAGTTTATCATGTGGGAGGTTATCCCCACATTGGATATCTCCGAAGATTCTGAGTCTTCCTAGGGTCAGTACTTCGCAGTTATATATGATATGTAAGGCGGTTTCGTCCTCATCGCCGCAAAGCCTGCATTCAATGGGACCATTGTAAATTCCTACTCGGCGTAGGTGTTTTCTTAAGCAGTGGCCTGTTAGTAGGCCGACCACTTGTTTTAGCTGGATGCGCGTTAGAGTCATCATTCGAGTTGATAACTTTTTGGAGGGTTTCCCAATTGTGGCCCTCGCTTGGGTATGACCAGGTATCCTGTTCCATCGGGATAGGTGTTGTTGTTGTGCCCACCTGCCTGATGTTGCTCTGGTTGCCTGTTTTGATATGCCAAGGGCGGGTTCAGGGCCCCTGAGTTTTTGAGATGATCCGGCTCTTGCCAGTTCATCGGCCTTTTCGTTTCCTGCTATCCCCGAGTGGCCAGGAACCCCAGGATACAGGGTGACCAGCTTCTCAACGCCGGATTCCATAGAATCTAAACTATGTAACTTTTTAATGTTTTCCAAAAACAGTGTGTTATAGGAAGGCATTAGTTCTACAATCTAAAATTACTCTTAATTTACAGGG
This sequence comes from Polydrusus cervinus, assembly GCA_935413205.1. Taxonomy (NCBI): domain Eukaryota; kingdom Metazoa; phylum Arthropoda; class Insecta; order Coleoptera; family Curculionidae; genus Polydrusus; species Polydrusus cervinus. The sequence continues at coordinate 3,997,211 of OW284514.1, forward strand.
TGTCCCAAATAGTCAGGACATATCAAATATCCATTTTTTTAAATGGAACAACCTATATATTATTTTCTAATTGCCTCTAAAATTTCACGTTTCATCTTAGAGAAAAATGGTTTTCACCTCCCTATCAGTGGCGTAGCAACCGCTGTAGATAGGGAGGTAAAAACTGTTTTTCTCTAAGCTGCGCCGTTTCAATGCTACAACCTGTCAAAAAATCCTGAAATCCCATATTTTAATCGTCAATATCTCAAAAACAATTCAATTTTGACATATAACATTTCATATAAAATATACGTAAAATGTTATAGGGAATTAGAAAATAATAGAATACATAGGGTGTTCCATTTAAAAAAAGTATAGTGGATATGCCTATTACATTATATCAAAGTGTACCTACCGTTTTTAAATTTTCAAAAATGTATTCAGTAGTTTTTGAAATACGTAGTCCACACCTTTTTAACACCCATCTTTATATTTTCATAATCAAATCAAATAATATTACCATAATCTATTTTGGTAATATAATGCCTCGAGTGTTGTACATTGCATATGACGCACGAACGAAACCGCGTAACGGCGAATGCGTAATTGCACTACAACTCAAATTACGTACCATACTTTAACTACGATCATATTTATTAAAACTAAAAAGAAAATATAATGTTACTTTGTGAAGAGGTAAAAAGTTAGGACACGTGTCCTTTTTCTCCAGCATTTGTGATAGCAGCCGCCTACGACTCTCTTGTTATTATTTATTAAACCCCAAGTGGGCATATTTAAAGGAAAGCGTTGCTACGCAATGTGTTCTTTTGTTGAAAATATATATAAATACAGCGTTTTCAGTCATTTTACTGATGTGATCTTTTACTTAAAAAATACGTATATTTTTCTTGAGTGGTTTCAGTTTCAAATTAAATTTTTTGTAATTGACATTTAGAAAGCTAATAAACTTCTATAGTCAAAAGAGAAAAGTAATAAATTCTTCTGTGTACCGCCCCCGCACAAACAAGGGGTGGAATAATATAATGAAACTTTATTACTGATTTAAAGCGGTTTAAAAAGCTGGAAATTTAATTTAAAAACTGTCAAGTGTAAATCGACGTCGTGGGGTCAGTGTACAATAATACAGGGTGATTCCTAAGTTGATACTTCTTTTTTAGCTGTGTATAGAAGGCATTAAAATAAACAACTTTTTCAAATACCTTATTTCAAAAAACTCAAAAATAGGCGAAATAGAGAAGTAAAAAATCTAAGTGCGGGCCTGGTCATAAAAACATACCCCGCTGTAGTTTCTGTTGTTTTTCTTATCTCTTATTAGTATTAGTCATACGGCTAGTGTTAAGCAAACCGCTGCGGTGTGTTTCTCGGAAGCAATTTAATTTTAAATTGGTGATAGATAGGTGAAAATGGTAAAATTTGAAAACAATGAACTAATAGATATGGTGTCGTGAAAGTGCGGATGTTTCTTCGAGATTATACGCAAAACGCTTTCCCTTGCGGGCTCATCCAGAAGTTTTCTTAATGTTATTCAACGGGCAAATTAGGCAGAACCGTATTTGATTCGTAGTATAATAAAAGAATTTAAGTACTTTATTTTTGAGTTTTTTGAAAAAAGGCATTTGAAAATGTTGTTTATTTTAATGCCTTCTATACGCAGCTAAAAAAGAAGTATCAACTTAGTAATCACCCCGTATAATTAAAACTTATTCCAGTAAAACTGATTCGAAAAATTCATTATAAAATATTATAACAAATCTTTGGAACCTTTATATTTATTTATATCTTTGTCTTATATTGTCGCACACTACACGACGCAAACTGGCTTTAGTATAAATTTTTTATAAAATTCTGTATAGTAATTATCACAAAATATATAATCCCATTTTATTACCTGGTAACATAAAATTATATTAAATACAATATAATTGAAAACCAATACTTTGTACAATTATTTTTTTATAGTATTATAAGGACTTAAGAAATTATGCAATTTATTTAAATATAATAAGCAGATGGCGATGTCGTGTTTTCATTACTTTATTTAAATTCTTAAGTTAATTTTGCTACTCAGGTTATGGCTTTTCATAAAGTCCTAATAAGAAGGGGCCGACTGTCTTTCTACTATCGTGCTGCATATGGGTTATACCATAGACTGTTTCAACAATAGACAATTTTTCCATGCTTTCGTCAGAACCTGATGAGCCGTGATATGGCGAAACGCGTCTGGGGTTAGATCTAGCGATATGAAAGAAAAATATTTTCCGAAAATCGATCGAAAATATTGACATTTTTGATAACATTTCTGAAAGAAAAAGTCAATATTTGCTTACACTTAGTCCTTGCTAGGCAACGGAAAATAACTGTCAGGAAATATTTATTAATAATTTTCGATTTACGGAAAAATAGTATGTATACCTCGTAGAAAAAGCCACATTCCCGGACTCCGCATCGGCAGTCTCGGCTTGCGCCTCGACATACAATCTTTACGGTCGTCCGGAAATGTTTAGCTTTTCCTACTAGGTACTATTATTTTGACTTTTTTTTATTGCCAAAGAAAACACTTTTTTAGGTCCCTCGCCTATACGAAAATGATTATCATTTAAATTAAGTCCACTCTCGGTTACTGTTTTCAAGACAAATGGCACGGGGCTAAAATGCGGAACATTTAGTTAATTGAAACGTCTGGGGTTGAACGGAACAACGGCACAATTACACTGAGTGTTAACTGATGATAATGTATTCATTTTTCTGCTGCGTTCCCCTTTCGGTTCGGGTCCAAACAGATCGTGGGGAGAAATTCTATAAAATTCACTTCGTACACGATAAGATATTATTAATTTACCATATATTTAATTCAGTGTATGAGTTTACCCTAAACAATGAAATTATAATATTTTCAGAGAGACGCGGGATAAGAATTTTTTAATATTCAAATATTTTAAAGATTTATTTCACAAATTTTTTTACTAATTTACTGGTTTGGCGATTCTTGGATTACTTTTCATACTCGTATCGTTTCTTGGTATTAATGTCAAGTTATATTTTCACGACGTAAATGTGATAACGTGTATTTTTGTTACAATATTTTTTTTAAATTTATTTCTCAGTGATGATGGCTCAAAATTTCTGAAATAATTTTTTTTTGTAACTGATATCAAAATTTAGTGAAAAAGCTCATTATGTTATTTAATTTTAAAGTATTCGGTTTATACAGTATGTACTTTGTAAAAAAACAAAGTACACACAATTTGGAGTTTATAAATCGGCCATTCATGATCATCATCAGTTCATAAATCTGAAAACAAGTAATATATGAGTCACGAGGACCCTCGAATCTCCTCTCGACAAGAAAATCTTCTTTATTGCGTTTTGAATCCGGGCACAAATCTCGACAATCCCTGGCCGATATACAGAAGCACCGTTGCTTAGCGATCGTGGATAGAGCTTACTCTTCAGAGTGCAGCGTTGTATGCTTTTAAGAGGATAGAAATGGTGTAAAACGCTTTTAAACGATGTTAACCATGGTTTGTTCGTTCGTATTTATATCTTTTAATTTTTTTTTAAAGATAGAGCATCTCTTTAAATATCTCACCTTTCCTACTAAGTACAATAAAAAAAGTCATTACGTATTGCCTAATTGTTTTTGGCGAAGAAGTCAAATTTGATGTCAATAAATAGGTATACTTTTACAAATTTGATCCAACGGACACGATTAAAACGGCCCGGCCAGACTCTCGGGCTCTGGTCGAGCCGGGCCACTTAATCGGGCCATAACAATTTCTTTCGGGCTTAACGGGCTTGATGGGCCTGTCGGGCTTGCCGGACTTTTGTAGCCAGCCGGTCTCTTGGCTTGGTTTGCTTATGTGCTTTTTTTTAAAGAAATATTTTAAAAATAATTTTAAAGCTTCAATAATTTTTTTCGGGCCTGCCGGGCTTGTCGGGCCTACCGGGCAGTTATATTTTGGTTGACAGGCCGGACCAGGCCGTGTTGCAAAATTACGGTTACAATTCAAATAGATTTACGTCGAACAGACAAAATCTGCTTGTGTATTGACTAAGGCTTGTTTAAATCGGCGTAAATCGTATCTGAATATAGTAGGGTTATGAAAAATGTAGATTGTCATTTCATCCAAACATATTTGACAATAAAAGAGCTAGCTCGGCCATAAAAAATATAACTGTTAAAAAATTGGGTTTTAAATCTAAAAATATCTATTGTTTAAAGGAATAAAGCTTACAGAACAAAATAAGCAACTTCGAAGCATGATATCCCCGCGGAAAGCCTGACGACAATAAATATTGACTGGACATTTTAAAGTTGTATCTACTTAATAAAAAATCGAATGCAGCGGACTTAATACACGGTATAGTTAAAATTTAAAAAATCTAATTTAAATGAGAAAGTCTGAAAAGCTTGAAAATATAGGGTTTTTGATTGCTTTTTACTCCCATCAATGGCTTTAACTTATAAATGAAATTTTCATAAATAAATGATGTACCTAAAATGTGAAATTAAAAAGGAACAAATATTATTGATTTCCCAGATACGCCTCTGAAAATAATCATAATATAAAACACCATAACTATAACTTAAAACTGCATCGCTTGCAAACCTCGATACCCCAGCAGTCCGCATCGAGACGGTTGTGGCTCCGTACCCGCTTGCCGGGTCGTTTATGGTTAAATTTTATCCTCTTTACTGTTCAGTGGCTCCGTCTGATAACGTTGCTAATCCTAGATTTATGTTATTTCCTCATTTTGCTTCTTTTGCTATAAATAAATTGATTATATTTCGGGTATGTTATACACGGACGGCGTTTGTCAATGGAATTGCTTTTTAAATTTATACATGGTAAAAGGCGGGAAAATCTAATTACTTTTTTACTTAATTTAATTATCGTATCAACAAAATAGTGTCCATCAAAATATATAGAAAGAAAATTAGCGGCAAGCGGACAGAGTAGTGGGTCTATCTTTTGGATTAAAGTACACAGGAACGCCAAAGATAATGGGTTCCCTGGGGCACAGGTAGACAATGTTCTGTCCATGTTGAGACTCATCAGAAAGCCATAACCTGTAAGCAATTCCCACTACAGCGAACATATGTTTTCAAAATATTTTTACTAATAAAAATATGATGAAAACCTAGTGGAACGGAATAGTGCTGCACACCAGTGGGACACTGCAGCGCGATCTAGATCTGAATCTACAAAACCGCAGAGATATGTTGGAGAGAGCAAAGAATGTTTCCTATACTGGAAGGGTGACCGTTCCGTGCTTGATTTATTTATAGTTCTATGTTTTGACGTTAGATGGCCATCTTCTACATTGAGTTGATTACAGCAGATAGCGATACTAGGTTTTCATCATATTTTTTTTTAAATAATCTTAAAAACATATTTTCGCTGCAATGGAAATTGCTTACAGGTTATGGCTTTCTGGTGAGTCCCAACAAGGACGAGCGCGGAATAAAACGAGACAAAACGTAGCAAGAATGCTTACTGGTCTTAACGCGGAGGAACCTAGTGAACGTTTGAATATCTTGTCGTCTTGTTATGATAAAAAGATATGCTTAATCTATTTTACTCTGTCATCGTTGGTTACGCGTTTCTATATAGGCAAAATAGAGAGCCCCAAGCATCAAGATAAGATACGACATCAAAATGCTAAATAGTCCACCTTTTAAATTTTGAAACAAGAAGGGGATACGTCCATTAGTCTACTGACAATCTCTTAATCAGACCATTAGCGCGGATCTGCTTGGGTAAGCAGTTTTGCTAAAGCCCATTATAATACGGCGACTCTATTATGATACTGACAGGCCTTTTCGGGTATTATGTTTTAGCCACTTCAAACGGTATTGAATAAGGGACTTAACAGCGATTGTGTATTAATTATAAGCTCCTTAACAAAATATTTTCCATGGAATATTAAATCAGGAAATCATGAAAGTACTTTTTTTGTGTTACATTATACAGAGTGAATGAAGTTTTGGATATTATATATTTATTTGCTTTTGAATCACAACAGTTTAACTGGTGAGCATCTCCAGTCGTCTTCAAGTAAATACTAAATAAGTGTATGGTGGCAGCTTCCTTAAACTTCCACCAGTGTGGTTCCTTATGCAGGATTTCGGCTTCTGTTCACGCGATATAATCGCCGTACGTCCAGGCATGGTCAGCTGCACTTGATTTTTCGGTCTTTCTTTTAGCTATTGTTCCTGCGTTCCTTGATCCTTATTTCGAGTAGTCTTAGTGTCTCACCAATATAGGACTGACCACATTCACAGAGGATCCGAAAGATACAGTTTTTCCTGTATTTTGGGCTGGTTGGTTTAATCTTCGTCAGGTGGCTTTTTAAAGTGTTTCACGAGCTGAATAGTAAAGCACTTTAAGAAAATAATTTTATTTTTCAGATATAACGTTTTATTTATTATATTTTATTAGCAGAAAAGTTTTATTATTATGGACATTTTGCTGTTCTGCTTATACTAGAGATTCAATAATATTTTGAGTTCATATTTAATAATCCTAAGAAAATAAAACAGACCTTGTTTTTTAATTTCAATGATTCCTATTTCTCCAAAAGCCAAGATCATGTAATTTTTTGTTCCAATTAGCCATAATCCGGCTAATTAAGTTTCCCTTTGAGCGATTACTCTTGTTAGCTGTCGCCGCGAATATACAGCTTTTTTGTCATGAATAATTGGACTGGAAGACCGAGTTACAACGGTAAATAGCGACGGAGAAGGGTACTATATAACCTATTTATTTTCCGTAAATTTAGTTTTGCGTTCTTATATAATGAAACGTTCTATGATAATGAAAAATTTGGTAGCTAGTTTGATCTTTAGCAAATACACCCTGAAACTTCTACATTTACTTAGTTAAAATATCAAACAGGCTCTGAGAAAAGGCCTGCGACAGGCGGATTGACAGATAGTGATCACATAAATGTTTATTTTATTTTTTTAATTTATTTATATTTAATATGACTCCGCATTTTCGTATTTCGAATTTGAAAGAAAAATATCTCACAAGTACCACCCCTATTCAAATATCATATTTAGCTCTATTGAAAGTTTGGTTTTATATGATGTCCTAATTAGTGCATACAAAGCATTACTGAAGCTTCATTACATAAATATTAAGTTTCAAAGTTTGTGGCAAAGGCATTTTGAAGCTTTATTAAGTCCTTTGATGTTGTGGTACATGTTTCCTTAAACTTTAGCAACGTTTATTGCCGTATTTTGAACAGAAAAACTTACACTTTCATAATAAGACAGAAAAAGAAAATACTCTTGTCTCTAATAAAGCAACGGTGGTAGCTCAGTAGTCGAATTACCAGCTTAGCGTGGCGGCCCAAGTTCGATCCCTTGCCTGAGCAAACGCTTAATCAAAAAAGCATGAAAAAGATTTTAATTAAGAATATAGAGGGAAGAATAGAAAATGTACCATTTCCTACCCACCCCATTCAGGCTGATAACCAGATCTGCTTAGTTCGGATATTTCGTGGGTTGCGTGAGGGGGTACACAATTCTCAATCGATAGAAAATGCAATGACACCAGAAACTGAGCGCTGAAAACCATTGGGCGGCGTCGCATGAATGAGGATCGCGGTTCGGAACCCACGCTAATCTGTAGGTTCCCTCGAAAATGCTTCTAACAGCAAACGAAACGGTATTATATATCTGAAGGAAACAACAACCCCTAATGAAATTACATACGTCATAAAGTTTAAATATTATTATATTTTAAAATTTAAAATAGTATTGCATAGTAAATATTATAGCAGATAAAACTACCACTTAATAATATTAAGCGCTAGTATTATAGTATTATATAATACAGGTAGCGGTGTTGCGACTTACATTCATCTTATTCCAAAATCTACCATTTACCAGGAGAAAAGAGCCATTAACCCAGATCAATACAAAGGAAATATCTGTTTAAATTATTCCATAAAAAACGACCACAAAACTGGGTCATCTTGTCTCTAGATTTTCGTCTTTATATCCAGAGAAACGAATTCGTGACGCCATAAATTTTCTTACTGAATGAATGTTAGACTAGCGTCTAAGAATGCTAAACAATCCTTGTTATTTCAAGATTTTTCCGTAGTTAAACAAGGCTTTAAAATAATTTCCTGTATACAATTATAAGACAGCATGAAGATCCATAAATATGAACAGAACATCGATTGATTTAGATGAATGAACAGCTTTATGGTTTTGTTAAGACATCAATGAATTCTGGACGCAATTGGGATAGGTAGAGTTGCAAAGTTCATAAAAACTAAATTATTTACTTGGTAAAGAAGGACCATATAAGTACCTATACTAAAATATTTTAGGAAACAAAACCCTTTATTTATATCTAGTTGGAAGTTTAAAGAGCTGAAGGCAAACATATAACCTACATACTGAAATAAAAAAGAATACCTATCAGGATAAACAAGTTCTACCAGCCCAGTAATCACCTTTATTCAGACATCGATGGCACTAGATAGCAGAAAGTATGTTAAAGGGCCATGTAGACACGATGCGTCTGTTATATCCTTTAAAAAATACCCTTCGAAGCAGTATACAAAGAACCAAATTTCTGATGTCACGTTCTCATCCACTTAGTCAGTTTAATACATAATATCATTGCTCGAACTTTTCACGCCGAGAGGGTGAAAGAACGCGTCGCGTCACGTGACTAAATTACCGAATAAACCACGTATTAGCGACGTGATACGAATTGGACTTTGGCAGTCGATAAGTGCAGTCGGATCAAAGATCGAATAAATGCATTATGGAAGGGAATTGAAGAAATTGAGTTTTATATGAAAATAAATATATTCGTTTTGCTTTAATTTAATTTTTTTTTCCCCACTAGGGTACGTACTTTTTGCCAAAATTTAAATAATGTATGGCTTTTACTCCTATATACAAAATATACTATATAAATAAATATTTTATATTTCTTACGAATTCGGCTTTCGATGACCTACCGATTGGGGAGTGTGTACCTTCTTCCACTCACCCGAACAGACCCCCCCCCCCACGAGATATCCGATCGCATCCGACATGGTTACCGGCGTGAATAGGGTGGGTTGTGTAAGATGATACATTTTACACTTTTCCCTACATTCTTAAACCTGCTAAATTTCGGACATACTTTTTTTATTGTGCGTATGCCCACGCTGAAGATCGAACTCGGTCTGCCCACATATATACATACACTATATTGCCAATACAAGCCGCCGCACGAAGCAAGAATACACCTATCGTGCGATTCAAAATAACCTGAGTTGGGGGTCGTGACGATTGCGCAGTAGGGAAAAAATTAGGCAACCCACACGGTTTCTAACAGAATGTAAACAGAATCCAAGGTCTCTTGAACAGAACCGGCTTGCCGTTATATTCTTATTAGTCGCCATCTTTTATTTCGTTCATTCGTGTGTGGTTATAATTTCCAAGTTTTGGGTGTTAATTTTTATAAAACTTTACTTTGGACATTTTATTTTGTTAGGTTGTAAGTTGTAGTCGTTTCCAGCTTTTTTTACGTTGTATTCGTTCGGATGTTTCGTGTGTGATTGTGGATATTATTTTTAAGTTTTGGGTGCAAATTTAGGTATAAAACTTTACCAGACATTTTGTTATTGTTAGCGACTTGTGTCTCAAGATGGGTAGAAAAAAAAGAATGATCCTTTTTTGCACGAATCGCGGTTCAATACCAGGAATAAGGTAATTCAGGTATGTAAAATATTGGTTACTCAGTTTTATTTGACCATAAACTGTACACACCCGAACTAAACGGGTGAATTTAAATAAAAGCTTCTAAAAGTATTTTGAAAGTCGGCCCTGTCAAATGTTTACATCAAGAAGCAAATTTCCGATCTGCGCAAACTCAACGGCCCCTGATCATCTGCTTACAGTGGTGTCATCATTGAATTATGGTATTAGCAATATAGTGTATGTATATATGTGGGTCTGCCACGGTCAAATGCCAATAACTCACCTTGGAGCCACTGCCGTGGTCTTTATTTTATATTTCATATCTTTTTATTTCCAACAATAAGATTCCCTAATACGTTCAGACAAATCCTTGGCGCCTCAAGTTCTGCCGAGTTAACGACTTCTTGGCGCCCTAAAAGTTTCAAAAAACTATTTGTGCGTCTGTCTGTCTATTATCTGGATTCCGTCCATATAAGAAGCTGCGGCAACATGATGATAAAATAAACTGGGACAAAAGGGGAAAGTAGGGAGAGTTTGTGCAATGTTAAATTTCTGGCGATTGACCACATAATTTTTTGTAAATCAATACAAAATTTGGCTTCGTCTGAGTTTTTATTAGAAATTTAAAAAACTGGTCAACTCATACACCCAGTGTATGAGAAGAGGATTCTATACCTTTATAATCACAAATGTTGTAAGATTTGTATTATAATGCTTTTTATGAGGGGAATTTAAAATTTTATTTTGTTTAAAGCCCTTGGAGGAGTCATTTTGAGGTTGAGAATTAAAAAAATACCTGTGACCTGTAAGTACCCACCTCACTTACGACTTAAAATAAACTTTAATTTTATTTTTTATTGGTGGTGTACTAAAGTATATTGTTCCACAATAAAGGGTTTACATAAGTACCTAGATAATGTAACTTACGTACATTTTTAGACCGTAGAGGGCTGCTTCCGCGAGAGACGGTGTGTGACGAACCAGGTAATCAAGATAGATAGGTGTAGGTACGACTAGTACCTGTCACTATTTATATTACTTTAATGAGGTTGGTTTATTGTTTGTGATATTAACAGTGCAGCTTGGCGTTTTTCTAGGACAACATATTTTGCATGTTGAGAAACTAGGTGTTAAAATAAGACTAAACTTATTTTTCCTACGACCACCTATGAAAATGAGAAAAAGAGCACGGTTAATTTGGCTAGAAAACGCTGTATATCACACGCGTGTTGAAAAAAATATTTCAACACTAGTGTTAAAATATCAAGGCACCCAATTTAATTTAAACGTATGGTGTCAATTTGACCGACAACTCCTATTTATTAAAAAGAACAAATTTTAGAAAGCAGTAATTGTAAAGTGTTTAACTTATTTATCATGTATTTGTCGAGTGATTCAGAATTAGAGTGTGAAAATACGCCATCTGAAATTATAAAAAATGTTAATAAACTCGAAAATATATTACCAGAAAAAATAAATCGCGCTGAAGAGAGTGTCATGTATTAAACAACAAATCTTTATTGGTAGCGATAGCGTAGAGAATAGAGCCCTAGCCTACAGATTGCAAGGTCACAGGTTCAAATCCCATCAGGAGTATTTGACTTTTTTTTTTAAATAAAATAAATAATTTATAGAATTATTTTGAATTGAAATCTTCCTTGTTGGGTGGATTTTTTATATTTAATGCATCTTTCCTTGATTAAAATTAAAATTTTTCATTCTGGTTAATCTAGAAGTCAATCCAGGATTAGTTCTTTCTATGATATATAAAATATGAAAAAATAAAAAAGTTAAACTACAAATAAAGGAAAAGCCTATTGACAAACTATGAAACCAGATATTAAATGGAACATAATCCTAAGTATGCTAATTTCAACACTAGTGTTGAAATATTGTTCTCACAAATCAACGACTTTTTTAATAATAATTTCTTGTCGTAGAAAAAATAGTGTACATTACTCGTGTGAAAGTGATTATTCTAAAACTCGGAGAATTTCTGCACTCGGCTGACGCCTCGTTTGAACAGTATCACTTTTATTACTTATTATGTAATATACTATTTGGGAAAAGTTACTTTTTCATAACAATATTATGCACTTAATGCATACGATATTGTAATTTATCATTATTTGAGTTGCATCCTTGATGCAGAAATTGTTGCGTAGAATAGAGATGTCGTTTGCCAAAAACTCCCCAGTTATTGATTTCTCCCCGCATAAATACGATTCATCTGAATCAAGGGCAATAAAAAATAACAAGCAGTATCTCCTTATCGCCGATGACGCCGTTAAGTCTGGGGATGGGGATAACAATGAATAATACGACTGGAGTTTTATGGGGTAATGAATCTCTTTAAATTTATTAGGTATCTAATAACTTTAATAAAGATATTTAATATCCTATAGTTATTATTTTTATATATAATTATTTAGGAAAATGGCAATCATTCACTTAATTATTGTAAAAATAAACTCCTTTCTCGTAAAGTAGATAATACTGTTCTTCGAAATGTTTATTTTGCTTTGACATAATCCCGTTTTTAATTTCAATGGTTTTCATTGACATATTTTTTTTTCCTCGAATTTTTTTCTTGTATGAAAATAACTTTCACGCATTCCATTGGTGAAAACAGAAATTTAATATCTTGCTTAGATTTCTGTAATTCGGGTCAAAAAGAGTCCCAACTTTACATGACAAATACTAACGCGATCGAGTTCACCGAATGGTAACTAAACTGCTGGACAATTGCTTTCGAGCAAGAAAAATTTCGCCTAAATTTAACAGTTAATATTTTCTGAACCAGATATGATATCGACCTACAGTTTTGAATGGTTGATAGATTCATCCCTTGGAAAACAATTGTCAATGTTGGATTTTCTTTAACTGTCAGAAAATTTTATATACAGGGTGTTAAAGAAGACGATGATTTTTGCTCCAATTATAATGGCGTGTAACTTTCACAATAATATTTTGAAATTTTATCACTCTACGTCAATTGAATCACTGGTTCATAGCAAAGAAAGTGATTTGTCAAATTTTTGATATCTGCTATATTTTAAGAAATACCAATTTTTTTGGAAAAGAAATGGGAAACAAATGCCTTGTAGTATACGAATAATTTTGCGATTCCAATTTTAATATGACTCAATCCAAATATCAAATATCATCCGAAATACTGTATGAACCCCGAGGTCTTTCAGTCTCAGTTTCTAATATTGGCGCCCTGTTCTCTCTGAACTGAAGCTAGCAAATATTTGACAAGTCAACAAGGCAGAGCCCATCTCTTGTGTACACAAGCCAGAGGCACTTCATATCGGTGTTTAATATCGCCTCTTATTGTCAATGAGTAGTATATATGCCTACTGCTATTTCTGATTTTTTACAATCGTAAATAGTCAAAGGTAAACTATTTCTAATATAAAGGAAACTTAACTTCGGAAAAACCTCCAGAAAAAACAAATTATTGTAATCTAGTATGATTATGATCTAAACACAAATACATGGTAGGTACTTGCTCACTAGAATTGTGTACGAACCCAGTGGCGTAGCCAGAAAATAGGCTCGGGGGGGGGGGGGGGGGGAGGCAGTCGGGACTACATTTATTTCATAATATTGTACCTAGGGAAAGAGGCGGAAAAGCGCCGCAGGCGCTATCAAGTCTCAAAAATTAAATTATTTCCTCTCCCCCTCTGTATGGTTGGATTAAATTTATTTTTGTAAATGTATTTTTTTTACTTTTTTTTTTATATTCTTAGCTGGCTCTTTATTTAAAAAAAAATATTTTTTATATTTGTGAAAAATGTGAACGTTGGTGCCAATCCAAAATTTGAACAGTGTGTATGACTCTAACCAGATTTTTTCGGGTTCAGTTTTTTATGATTCAAAATAAAGTAAGTATCGCTCACCACGCCAAAATTAATGATATTTTTAGAAATCATGTATTTTAGGAGCGTAGATCTAAGAGCAGTTTTTGATGTAAATGTGTAGGTTTTGAAATACTCCTTAATTATTCATAATAAAGCATTCTCATTTCTTTTTGAATTATTTTTTTTTATTATAAATTATTACATTTCTTTCATAAAAAATGTTTCAATTAAAATTTTTACTTTAATTTTTCTCTTTAAAAACAAATACCTAATTGTTTTTTGTTTTTGTTGTAAAAATATTTTATTGTATTGGGTTATATTTTCATTGATTTAAAATAGCTCTAAAAAAGGGAAAACGGAACAGACAAGTATATAATAGAAATATTATTCTTTTTACTCATTTTCCTATAAAATTGCATCATAAATCAATAACTAAAACGATATGCGTCTGAAACCTTAATCACTTTATAAAACAGGACTTTTAGAAGGAAAAGTTTAAAAACTAAACGTTTCCTACTAGACCTTTATAATCTAAGCCAAGAATACATTATTTAAAGATTTAAATTAAGAATCCAAGCGTGAAACGAAAAATTAGGTTGTAATTATACTTTTAGATCCAAGCTCCTAGGCTCGGGGGGGGGGGGGGGGCTGCCGCCCTTTAGCCCTCCCTCTAAATAATCCACTGTACGAACCGGTCAAACATAACAAAAATTGAATCAACCTAACATTATTTTAAATCGAAATTTTTGGAAGGCGGATTTTTTTGCTTGTACAAGTCTGGCTTGTTAGTTAAAATAATCATAATTGTATTTCATATACTCGTTAATCCATTGATTGAAAGGAATTAGTAAGTTTTCTGGTTTCCCCCTTCTGTCAATGTCAATCCAATGGATGAATGGGGATAACTTTTTACAAGTTGGATTAAACTGGGACTTGACATACTATGAAGGAATCATTCGCGATGTGGATTTATGAAGCAATAAACATTATAAAATGTTGGTAAATTTCTAAAAACATTGTCGAAAAAATGTATTTTTCACATTATAAGAGCATCTAACCAACATTTCTAAATTTAAACTTTTAGCAGTGACTATTTCTTTCTATAAATAAACATTTACGATCTCGCATTTGTATCAAGTACGGAAATTTACTTGTGCCGATCTCAGATGTTCCTTAAACAACCTGTACATCAAACCCATCAACGTAATATCTTGAAGTAATTATCACCATCCATCAACCAATTATGTTGGGAGACAAAATTTCACTCAACTCATTCCGTTAAAGTTGAAAAGTTTCGTCATTAATTTCAGTTAACAGAAACATCATCAGGATAATTATATTACGTTTGAGTTGTAATTTTTATTTAGCAGATAGTTTGTTAGAAAAGCTTGAGGTTGTTTTATTTTTTGTTTTTTTTTAGTTTTACAACCACTTATAACACGGTGAATTCAGAAAACCGACAAAAATATGTGCATGTTGTTTAATGGTTAGAAATTAGAAAATAATAAAATTTATTGTGGAGTTCCTTAAGGATCAGTTTTGAGTCTTTAGTAAAAATTATAATTTTTTAATAAACATATAGAAAGAGTATGTAAAAAATTAACTTCAGGTTGTTACATGTGTGCGTGTTATATTTCATCATGAAGTAGATAATACAGTTTTTGGAAATGTTTATTTTTCTTTGGTAGAAAATATCTCCTAATATTTGCCTTGCCTTATTCCCGAATTACAAAAACCTAATCAAATTATTGATTTTTTTTTCATCAATGGAAATTTGGTATCTACAGAGTGTCCCATTTATAATGGAATCAAGCTTATATTTTTGGTATTTAAAAATTGGTTGTTTTGATTTTTGGTGAGGTTACATTATGAACCTAAGGTGTACTTTTAAGAAATAAGTGAAAACTTCAGCCATTTCAAAAAATCTCAAAGTAACAAATTGCCAACTTTAAACGGTCATAATTCAATAGGATTAGAATACGGCCACGCAGTGGCGTAGCCAGAAAATATGCTTGGGGGGTGGGGGGAGGGGGGGCTCAGTGGGCGTAAGTAGGACATTTTGTTTTCTGGAGAAAGGGACAGTCGAGACTACCCTACTCACCTAGAGACTCATAATTATAATACACGAAATCGTCGGAACTTAATTCCAAGTTACCAACGTCTACAGAGGTGCAGGGACGGCCCCGGCTGTCTGTCCATACAATTTTTCAATAAGCTTCCAAATAACATCAAATGTCTGTCAATAGATGAGTTTAAAACTACAATAAAGAGCTTTCTAATCAGTCAGGCCTTCTTTAGCTATGAGGATTACCTTAATCATGTATTTTAAGATGTATTTTAAAAAGTGTTAGTCAAAATTTTAATGTGTTTTGCTTTTCTGTGACTGTTTGTTTGGTTACTAAACCTGTTCTTTTGATGTTTCTAGCCTACATATTATATATATTTTGTAAATTTATAAAGATAACTAGTGTGGTGATCTTAGAAATTTTTTATTGTAATAATAGTTTGTTTAATTTGTATTTCATTAAGGATACTCTACATTTATCTGTTGTACTGGGTTGATTTTACATATTTTACTTCCATTTGACTTGTGAAAATACATATTGTATTGTAACACCAATAAAATATTTGATTTGATTTGATTTGACATGTATTTTATGATATAAATTTCTCGTTTAAAGTTTAAAAATTAAACGTTTCCTACAAGACCTTTGTAATCTAAGCCAAGAATACATTATTTAAAAATTTAATTTAAGAGTCCAAGCGAGATACGAAAAATTAGGTTGCAATTAGACTTTTAAACCCGAGCTCCTAGGCTTAAATACGCCACTGCGGCTATAGCCACTTTTAATCAGTACGTCAAGATCTACAAAATACTAAAAATTCAGAAATATTTGCCAAAGGCTATTTCCTATAAGCTTTGTAAGGGGTCCTTCCTAAAACCTTTGTCGATGAAGATATTTCCTTCCTATAATACAACATATTTTGACTTCGCTTTGACTAAAAATACACTTAATAATAAAGACCACACTTCAACGATATCTTTTGGTATAAACTAATGGATACATTTACTTAACCACGAGACTAAAGGACATGAAAAATTGCACTTCAATGCACTTTTTGTGTATCCAGGGGACCCCTAACTTATCCTTACGGGCTTCAATCTGGAACAGTTTCAAAAGAAAATAAATGTTAGCGGAGTGGTCACTGTTCAGTAATTTCGGCCATCAATTCTTAAAGTTCAGGGGTTAGAAATAACATTTTACTATTAAATATACAGGGCGGAGTTTAAAAATATTTGTATACGGGGTGATTCACTTTGAGTGAACTAGGAGATCTGGGGAACAAGAAAGTTATATTTGTAAAAATTTGGTAGGTGGAGTAATTGACTGTTACACCGGAAGTTAAAGCCAACTTATACGAATACCCTATACAGGGTGATTCCTAAGTTAATACTTCTTTTTTAGCTGTGTGTAGAAGGCATTAAAATAAACAACATTTTGAAATACATTTTTTTTAAAAACTTAAAAATAGCCTAGTTACAGAAGTAAAAAATCTACGTATGGGCCTGGTAATCAAAATGTAGCCCTTTACTTTATATTGTTTTTGTCCCTTTTTTGTATTGTTAGTCATGCATTTTACGGGTCGGTGGTCAGTTATTTATTTGGCAATTGGCTGCTGTGTATTTTCTGAAGCAAGTTAATTATAAATTAGTGACAAGTGAAAATAATAAAATTTGAAAACAATGAACTAGTAGATATGGTGCTAATTTAGGGTGAGTGTCGTCAAAGTGCGGCTGCTACATCGAGATGATATGCAGAACGCTTTTCCTTGCGGATTCATCCTACACCCAGAATTTTTCTTAATGTTATTCAACGGGCAAGTTAGGCACATAGTATCACCAATTTAAAATTAACTTACTTCAGAAAAACACACTGCAGCGGATTGCTTAACACCACCCGTAAATTGAATGACTAATAAGAGATAAGAAAAATAACATAAAGTAAAGTATAGCAGGCTACGTTTTGATGACCAGGCCCGCCCTTAGATTTTTTACTTCTCTATCTTGACTATTTTTGAATTTTTTGAAAAAAAGTATTTGAAAATGTTGTTTATTTTAATGCCCTCTATACACAGCTAAAAAAGATGTATCTACTTAGGAATCACCCTGTATATTTTAGCGTTTTTGGACACCTTATTAAAACCTAAGTGACCTTTGGTAACAATAATTTATACCTAAGCCTATCTCTAACAGTTTTTGAGATATTATGAAATTGTAAAAGTAATTTTTTATGTAAAAACCTTACCGAGTAGAAAGCAGTAATTTTAAAACTAAATAAGCTAATCATTTAAAATTTTGTGAGCTTTTATCTAAAGCAGGGGTTCCCAAAGTTTTTTCTATGCCCCCTTTTGGGAATCAAGAAATGGTCGCGCCTCCTTCCCCCTCCATTATACAGATACAAGTTGTATTAATTTTGCAGTTTTTCAGAGCTCTCGTGCCACCTCTAATGCTGCTTAGCGCCCCCCAGTTTGGGAACCGCTGATCTAAAGCATAGGTCTCTAAATTTCATAACTTAGATTTTACATTTTAAAATTGTGCCAGACTAATATAATTTTTTGCAATTCCTAAATCTTAAGATGTTAATTTTTACTATATTATTTCTAAAAACTTAATCGATACACATGATGTTCTGACCTTAAAGCATATTTTCATTTTGAATAATTCATAAAACTCAAGAAAAGAATATACAAAGCATTTCTAATGTACACTGCTTTATTTTTCTTTCTGATTTCAAATTTAACACAATGCATATCATATATTAACGGAATTATTTTTCTTAACCCTACTTTAAAAAGACAACAATCTCCTTCTAATAACCTTATCGAAATGTCGCATCTCTTAAAAATGCCCGACGAAAGACAAGGAAGGAAAGCGTAGAAAAGACAAAAGGTAATTGAAACAGAAAAGTTTTAATCTCGTGCGAACAGGAAATGGATTTAGAGACGAAGGGGAGTCTTATCTAAATCGTCACCGGCCTTAATTCACGATGAAAATCCTTCTTTAATCAATCCTAAATGATTATCATTATTTTTACGGGTTTCAGGGATTTATATACCGTTTAATGGGATTTTCTAAATATTACAGGGGCACTATAGAGTGCGTTTTGAACTCTTTTCAAAAATTTATAATTTAATTATTAGAGTCCTTATTTTATTCCCCTGTTTTTCTCGTGTCAAAGGCCTAATTCTCGAAATCGAGGGACAACCTTCTCATGAGATAATTCGGTTTCCTGTCAGTGTCAGTGTCACATACGATTTGGTGGGTTTCAAACTAACTCCGCCCATCTATCTCATGAGAAGGAGAAGGCTGTTTCTCGATTTCGAAAATTAGGTCTCAGGTGGCTATGTAATTTTTGTTGATTGATGAAGTGACAAAGTCCGTTTTTAATTAATTTATTACAACATTACTAGTTTTAAGTTTTATTACGATCCGAGTACAATTCTTCTAGTGGATATGGCACATTATTGTTTCTCTCGTATTTTTGCATCGCATATTATAGTATCGATAGTTTACAACATCGAACATCTCTAAGAATCTAATATGTATTGTCAATTAGTGGTTGCCTACCTACAGTATTGCCGATCTGTTACAATTGTAACAGATCTGTTACGTTTTTAAAAGACCTGCTAGGCTGTTAGGTACGCCTTTAAGCAATCTGTTACGTTTTCTTGAGGTGATTTTTTTTGGGTAGGAGGAGAAAGGACCTCTTTTTGTGGTTTGTTAGTCATCACTTTTGTTCGGGTTGTAGGTTAGGTCATAGAGGTGAGATTAACGGTGACTTTCAAGTAACCGGTATACCGGTGACAGCGACTTTAAGGTCACCGGTATTTTTAACAGCGACTTCAGACCCGGTGACTTTCATAAAAATCTCTACCTTTAGATGAAAATATTTTTAAGAGGAAAAACTATAGAGATAATAATAATAATAATATTATTATTATTATTATTATTTTGTAAATAATTTACAAATGGCGAAGTTGATGCAAGCTCCCTCACTTAACCACTAGGTATTTGGATTTTAAAATATTTTAGAGCTTGTTCTTACTGTTTTATGATTCAATCACTGCGTGTAACCCTTTTAAAATCATTTAAAATTTATATAAAAAATATATTTGCATACCTTAATATTATTTAAAAAATATTTAAAAAAAATAGTTTTTAACAAATCAACTTTCACACAAGCTCTCATAAAAACTAAACATTAAATATCACTAATCTATAAACACAACTTTCAAAAATAAAAATATACGGTGACAGTGAAATAAAAACCAAAACGTAACCTAAATCCTATAATCCTTTCAAACCACGTCAATCCGTGGCATCACCCTGCAAGTTATGCAAATACTACCTTCTCGAGCTTGACCAACCACAAGCAGAAATAAATTTTATTATTTTAATATTGTTTCCGTTGTGTTCAGCAACCAGTCATACAGGTCGCTGCACAGCCCGGCGCCTCGATGAGAATCGAAAATCCAATCGCGCTGTTATCTGTACTCGCAGGTCACTGTTTAGGTCGCTGGTCGCTGTTTAGCTCGCTGGTCGCTGTTTAATATTCGCATTTCGAGCAGTTACCAGTGACTTGATCTGATCGGTCACCGGGTAAGCCCGATACTTGGAGCGGCGACCTGGGTGTGGTACGGTAGGTCGCGGTCGCGATGACCTGGGCAATTTGGTCACCGCTAATACCAGTGACCAGATAGGTCGCCGGTATAAGTCACCGGTACAAAAATATCGCTCATCTCTAGGGAGGAGTGTAAAATGTATCATCTCCCAACCCACCCCATTCACGCCGGTAACCAGGCCGGATGAGACATCTCGTGAGATGCCCAGTCGGTAGGTCATGCAATGTCAAGAAACTATAGCCCTTAGGGGGTGTCGCATGACCGAGGATCGTAGTTCGGAACTCACGTTAAGCTGTAGGGCCCCTCGAGAATGGCCCTGGCAGCGAACAAAGAGGAAAAAATTACACAACAAAAAAATACAAAATTAAAAATAAATATTAAAAATGTATACTTACTTATGGTATATCTAAAAATAAATGGGATATTGCCTCCGGATATTTTATACTAATGACATCCTTTTTATAGAGGGTGCCTACACAATATGTATCCTGTCATTTTCTTCATTTTTCCCCATTCACACGGAGTATAAAGCTAAATATCGATTATCGACATTCAAGAGAGTTTAATGCCTCGTTTATCATTTTATAAGATTTAATTTTTAACTATGCGTACTTTCCCGATTTCCTTCAAAAAATATATTACCAAGACAATAAAAAGCCAATTAAAAACTATAATTTCGAAATATAGAACGAAGTCGAATCTACTCTCCAGAAGGGACATGATAAATTAGGGTTAGGAACAAAAAGCCCTATCTTCCTTCTTACAAAAATATATTAAAATTACCACCTACGCGTTTCGGCCTACAAGGCCATCATCAGGGCGTACTGTAAGAAAAAAACAAGTTGTATAAAATTAAAAAAATAAAAAATGTCAAAACTTACAGGTAATAAGGTCACCACATAAAGACTACAAGTAGGACGCACCCTAGTCAACAAGTCAATAAAAAACATCAATTCACATTAAAAAACATTTACACTTTTTAAAAAAAGGTGGAAAAACCACGACAATCGAAAAATTTTTTTAAATTAAAATTAAAATTTCGCTGCATTCTAGCAGTTCATATATCTGACTAAATAAATTTAACCTTATCTTATTTATATAGAATAAAAAAACATTATTGTATCAAACAGCGAAGTAGAAAAGGAAAGAGAGGAGAGAGAAAAAAGGCAGTTCCGAAGGTACTATTACAAAAAGAAAGGAGGGGTGAATATGAGTTGAAATCTTAAAATAAAAAAAAAATTTGAATTAAATAATTAATCTCTGAAAAGACGGACCGCAGCTACATAATTACGATATGAAAAATTGCCCTGTTCATTTAGATTATGTGGGGAGCGGGATTGGGATAGGGCAATTTTACAACTTGTTTTTTTCTTACAGTACGCCCTGATGATGGCCTTGTAGGCCGAAACGCGTAGGTGGTAATTTTAATATATTTTTGTAAGAAGGAAGATAGGGCTTTTTGTTCCTAACCCTAATTTATCATGTCCCTTCTGGAGAGTAGATTCGACTTCGTTATAAAAGACAAAAGTCCAAGCACACTACTACACCTTTTTGAGGATCTATCACATAAGAGAGACAAGTCAGAGGCCCACATTTGGTTTAACGGTCAGTGTTTAAAGGATGGTTTGACTCCCAATTATATAGCTCACAAATTTAAACAAACCAAACGGCCTTTTTTCAATCACCGCACAACGACACTCATTGAAAAGGCAAAATTATCAGCCATCAAAGAGGAAAGAAACCGTTGGTATTCAATCAGAGATTTACTGTCGATAAAATTAAAAATGATTTATAGTCTTTTACTTCTACATTTCTCCACATTGGAACTTTCAACTTTCCAAGATAACCTGAACGAGATAAGAACAGAAAGAAAAAGATCCCATTTCCGCTTACTTAAGAATAAATTGACTATTTTACATCAAAGAAAAATTGTCCCTACAACTAAACAATTTCCAGACTACTTCAAGTTTCACCCAAGAATACTAAATATGTCAACTTGCGATTTCAACTCAGAAGAAACAGATTTTCTGGAAAAAGGTCTCAAATTTTGCCCCACTCAAGAGCTTACACAAACGAACATCAAATCTCTCATCGCTGATGTAGAAGTTTCCTTACAGAACAACCCAGGTTATATGGCAAACATCATAAGAGGTAAAACCTCTCTAACTATTAGAAAGTTTTCAAAGAACATTATTAACAATACTATTCTTTCTAACAAAAAATTAATTAAAAGTATTAGAACAAAAATGAAGAACTATGACTTGGTTTTAGGTAAAGCGGATAAGGGAAACTGTCTAGTCATTCTAGATAAACAGTCCTACATAGAAAAGGTTTCCGACTTTTTGCTCAACAGTAATTGTTTTACAACCATTAACAAAGATCCATGTGCGAAATATACAGAAGAACTTAAGAACCTTATTTCTGAACACAATGATGTACTTCAAACTTTAAACTGTTCTAAAAAAAAAATTCCTATGAACCCCATCACTCCCTTTCTTTATGGTATGGTTAAAATTCATAAAGATAATAAACCTGTCCGTCCAGTTGTCTCTTTCATAAATTCACCAGCTTATTTCCTAGCAATTTGGCTTAACAATTTTCTTAAAAATCACATTAATTTAAATTTTGTTCATAGCATAAAAAACTCTTTTGAATTAGTTAACAAGTTACAAAATATTAATCTTCCAAATAACTTTATGTTAGTCTCCTTTGACATTGTTAACTTGTTTCCCAGTATTCCGAGAATGCAGAGTTACAGGATTATTGAGAAACTTTTAAAAAATTCTCTTAAACTCAATGTTGACCAAAGGTAATGTGTTCTTTCCTTGTTAAAAAAATGTTTGGATTCGGATTTTTGCAGATTTGATAACAAGTTTTACAGACAATCAGACGGTCTTCCTATGGGCTCTTCTTTATCTCCACTAATAGCCGAAATTTTTATGAACCACTTTGAGAATCATTACATTTTTAATTCACATCACCGTCTGGTCGATAATATAGCATTTTGGTACCGTTACGTTGACGATACGTTGGTGGGTTGGACGGGCACTCTGGATGACCTGAATACCTTTTTGGATTTTCTTAATGGCCTACACTCTAAAATCAAATTCACCATGGAAATAGAATCAAGCAACAAATTGAATTTCTTAGATCTTACTTTGCATAGAGAAAATAATAAAATTAACTTTAACATTTATAGAAAACCGACCCAAACAGATCACATGATTCCTTGGGATTCTTGTCATCATATCTCCCAAAAACTTTCAGCTTTAAATACATATTTTCACCGCCTTTTCTCCATTCCTATGAAAAAAGAGTATTTTGACCTTGAGAAAAATATAATCTTCCAAATAGCACTAAAAAATGGTTTCCCCTTTCACATTATTAACAACACTTTTCATAGAAAATCCCGAAAATCTTTATGTGATAATGCTTATACAAAATTTGTTCAAAGAGAAAAACTTTCTTTTAAACGCTTTGTTTCTCTTCCCTTCCTGGGGAAAATATCCACCATTTTGGGACGTTCTTTGAAAAAACTAAACAAGAATATTTTTGTTTGCTACCGTTCAGTGGGAACCTTATCGAATCTCTTTTCTAGACTCAAAGACAGAATATCAACCCTAGACAAATGTGGGGTATATTTGCTCTCCTGTGACTCCTGTCCGGCGGAATACGTGGGACAAACAGGTCGTTCATTTAACAAAAGAATAAAAGAACATCTCAGATCTAGTAGATTACAACACGACAATAAATCCCCTTTTGGTACACATCTTAAAACAACCAATCATTCTTTTGATTTAGACGAGAATTTTAGAGTTTTACATCATCTGAACAAGGGACAAAAACTGGATGTGTTAGAGAATATAGAAATTGCCCTATCCCAATCCCGCTCCCCACATAATCTAAATGAACAGGGCAATTTTTCATATCGTAATTATGTAGCTGCGGTCCGTCTTTTCAGAGATTAATTATTTAATTCAAATTTTTTTTTTATTTTAAGATTTCAACTCATATTCACCCCTCCTTTCTTTTTGTAATAGTACCTTCGGAACTGCCTTTTTTCTCTCTCCTCTCTTTCCTTTTCTACTTCGCTGTTTGATACAATAATGTTTTTTTATTCTATATAAATAAGATAAGGTTAAATTTATTTAGTCAGATATATGAACTGCTAGAATGCAGCGAAATTTTAATTTTAATTTTAAAAATTTTTTCGATTGTCGTGGTTTTTCCACCTTTTTTTAAAAAGTGTAAATGTTTTTTAATGTGAATTGATGTTTTTTATTGACTTGTTGACTAGGGTGCGTCCTACTTGTAGTCTTTATGTGGTGACCTTATTACCTGTAAGTTTTGACATTTTTTATTTTTTTAATTTTATACAACTTGTTTTTTTCTTACAGTACGCCCTGATGATGGCCTTGTAGGCCGAAACGCGTAGGTGGTAATTTTAATATATTTTTGTAAGAAGGAAGATAGGGCTTTTTGTTCCTAACCCTAATTCGAAATATAGATATTCCAAAAAATCATATCACAAAGAAAGAAGGGTACATCCTTTATGTCAAAGAGGAAAAAAACATCCCTCAGACAATTTACCGGGTTTTTACATGGATTTTTAAAGCGAAACATTCCCCCTGTGTATTATATGTTTGATATCTAATATTTGAAAGGGGATCGGATACTAGCCTCTGAGCGCCACCCAGTTTTGTATTTTAGCAGAGGCGTAGACAAAGAAAAGTAACACATTGGAATTTTTTTGGGAAGGAGCAGAGAGGACCTTTTTTTTTAGAAGCCACATTGGGAAGGAGGAGAGTTTAGTAAAAGACCAGGAACTTTTTTATCTTTGCCTCCCTTAACAGTGGCGGCTCGTCAGGTGAAGTAGATGAAGGGGCTCTTCACCAGAAAAAAATAAAACCAGGAGAAAAGTTTTTCGATAATAATAAATAGTAATGTACCAATACAGCTACCATTTTAGCCCTTAAAAAATAATTATATTCGAATTAATAATATTAATTTAATCCCAATGTAGCTAACTCCGATGGACAATAATTATAAACACTCGTGCATTTTGGCGCGCCCCAGCTGACCTTGTCCGTTAGCTCAAAGCAAGCAAAAACCCAACATGGCTTTGATTTTCATCGTTCCTATGGTTACGTGACGTCCGTCACGCAAACAACATGTAACAATTTGCATTATGAGGAAGGGCGATTTAAAAATAGATCAGTCGTATGCACCATTGTTTTAGCATTGGTTCATCTAACCTTAAGGTATTTATTTTCAGGCTTCGCGAAACTTATGGTAATAGATATCGTTTTTACGTGATTTACTGTGTGATTAAAAAATTTTGTTTTTATTTTTCAGTTAATTCAGTAGTGTACGTACCTACTTAGTTGTGTGTTTTAAAAATGAACCCAATTAATGGCATTGCAATTAGTTGGAAACTCCATTTAGTTATTGGACAGATGAGGATAAGAGAGACGTTTTGTTACACGGGTTGTTAGTCAATGTTTGTTTAAGTACCCGCACTATAACTAGCTCTTCGCCATTTTTTAGGACCGCGAGCCGCCACTGCCCCTTAAATAACGTTCTATGGTCGCCCTAGTTAAAAAAAACACCACAGACACCTATATTATTTGTGTGTTTCTTTATTTAATAATTTAATTTATTTGTCCAAACTCTGGGTAGCTGAGAAGAAGTGACGACGGTTATTGATCCCCTAAACTGGCGTGCGCATTGTTACAGAGAATGATCTCAACAGGTTTTTTGTATTTTGTATGATTCTGTAAATAAATCTGTTAAAAAACTAGTATACAGGGTGATTCACGTTGAGTGGCCTATTAGAAGATTTCGGAAACAAGTAAACTAATATTTCTAAAAATTTGATAGCAGGCATAATTGGCTTTGAGCTTTTAAAACACTATATTTTGACGTTTTTATTACTTCCGGTTATACCGGAAGTTAATGCCAACTAACACCCTGTATATTTGAGCATTTTTAATAACCTTTTTAAAATGTTATTAACTTTTGTTAATAATAATCTATTCCTATCTCTAACGGTTTTTGAGATATGAATTATAAAAGGATTTTTTTGTGTAAAAACGCTCCGAGAAGAAAGTTTAGTAACTCTGAAACTAATAAAGGTAAACATTTTAAATTTTGTAAGCTTTCAAGTAATACATAGATATTTAGTTTAAATTTACTTGGGTTTTACCTTTTTTATACAGGGAGTTCTTAAAATTGTGCCAATGTTTCCATTTAAATAAATGTGCATAAGTCAATTTTTGCAAATGGAACACCCTATTTTTTTTTATCTCCGCGTTAGTAAGCTAAAAAATAGGGTGTTCCATTTGCAAAAATTGACTTATGGACATTTATTTAAATGGAAACATTGGCACAATTTTAGAAACTCCCTGTGAAACTTAAGTAATTTAAACTAAAGATCTATGTAGGTATTACTTGAAAGCTTACAAAATTTTAAATGTTTACCTTCATTAGTTTCAGAGTTACCAAACTTTCTTCACGGAGCGTTTTTACACAAAAAAATCCTTTTTAATTCATATCTCAAAAACGGTTAGAGATAGAAATAGATTATTATTAACTAATGTTATTTTGATTTTAATAAGGTAATCAGAAATGTTAAAATATATAGGGTGTTCCATTTGAAATAGCAAAGTTGGCATTAACTTCCGGTATAACCGGTAAAAAGTAATAAAAACGTCAAAATATAATGTTTTAAAAGCTCAAAGCCAATTATGCCTGCTATCAAATTTTTACAAAGATAAGTTTACTCGTTTCCGAGATCTTCTAATAGGCCACTCAACGTGAATCACCCTGTATAAATAATTAATAAGCTGCAGTATATACCTATGCGATAGTATAAAATTATTTCAGTTTATTTAAATATAATTTTCCTCTATAAATATTTGACCACCTACGCCTATGATCGCCTGATTGTTACAAAATGTTTTATTACAGTTGTCGACCATCCCCACCATTGATCTTTATTAAAACACCCACCAAAGTCAGTGCATAATTATGAACTTCCCCCTAATGAACCCGTGCGGTGCGCTTATTTGAAGAGATCTGTAAAACATTTATGGGGAAATTAATTTCAGGGATTAGTAGGAACAAATTTAGATCGTGTATTGGTATTGATGTGGGGATATAGTAAATTCTCGCATGTTTTCTCAAATCTAGACTATTTTTCCTGCAAAATCAATTACATCCCGGTTTACTTCCGAACGCGTACCAAAACACCGACACAAACATCGACTGCATTGTGCGTCTGTAACTCAATTTGCAAGCGAGCTTTCGGCTAAGTTGTCCCATCTTTGGGGGTTTCACTTTCCATTAGCGAACTTACGAATTTAATTGAAATTGATTTCTTGGCATTTTATTAGATAAATTGCGTTTGACTTTAAGTTGTTTGATATAAAAGTAATTTAAGAGGGTGTTTAGGGTCTGATGTAAGCTAGTACGCGTACTGTATTGGCTACAGGAATATTTTATTACGTACATTAAGGCAATAACTGCTTTAAACATACTGACTTGTCAGTCAGGCAATGAAACTGCTCCTTTGTCCTCAGAGTCTGACTGGGTTAAATTTTTTTATTGGCAAGCTGAAGAGTAACGTCAAAATCCTGTCTCCAAAATGACATTATTTTACGAAATACGATGACGGTGTGTATCAATACATAATAATAAATCAACAAACAAAATTAAAAATGTCATCGTAGGTTCTAATAATTAAAATATGCACCTTTATAACATTCTCGATAGTTTAAGATAAAAAAAAATTATTTAAAAAGTGTTTACAAATTCTGACTTGCAAGTTTAGATACTAATATGAATATGGGATGATTTTTATAATTAAGATATTATGTATTAATCTAAGTTAACGAAAATATGTTTGAATTACATACCTTTAGCAAAATTAAAATGCTCTTGTCTATGAACAATAATTATTAAAGATTTAACAAATTGTCGTTTGGACCGTAGGGCCTAATTTAAGTAAATAGTCTGAAGCTTTCGTGTGGTATTTCGTTATCTCCCATAAAAAGTCTCACCGGGCTGCTTAAAAACCAATCACATACAAATGCACTACTACACTTCGGAGACCGGCGTAAATAAACAAACATAACATGTAAATTCCTACTTTTTTTTGTTGTTGCGGGGTTGGCGGAAAAACTAGTATACTTAGGCCTATGAGGCCCATTGTATCCCCTATCGTCTGGGTAATGTCAGCTTAGCGTGAAATCCGAACCATGTGTATGCACTAGTTATCCTTTTTACGCCCCCAGAGGTAAATGACGCCCCTCTCTGTACCGATATTAGGAATCACTAGTAGCATATACTTCTTTTATGCGTCGAAGATCCGGGAATACTTTTTTTTTATTATGTCCTCTTCGAGGATCGAATTCGGACCGCCACGGTTAAAAGCCAGTAACTCATCACTGAGCCACTTCTGCGGTTTAAATGGCGACTTGACAGAGGGTAGTGGTTGACGGGACACTGTGAATAGCGACTATGCAATGTTGCCGTGTGTGCGTGCTTGGTTACAATAAATATTTAAACTAGTTGTTTGAACTAGGTAATATAATATCTGTTGGTTGCAACATGTCGACCTAGTTACCAATACTAAAATACATTTAAGGATAATATTTAGTTTCTAAAACCAAAGAATTGTGTTTATACCAACCAAAACTCATTTTCTAGAGTAGAGTGTAAATTCGGAGGCAGTGTTGTCAATCCTCTCGATTAATCGGTAGACCTACCGAATTTACAACACAACAACCACGCGGTCTCAAAGAAAAACGGTCACTAGAGTGAGTAACAGTATATTATTGACCAAGGTTTAGACAGATACTATTATTGACCGAGCGTCGATTTTAAATCCCGAGGAGCGCAACGACGAGGTATTTAAGACGTGAGGGCAATAATAGTTGTCTAAACCGTGGTAAATATATTATTTTTTCCACTACTAACGCATTCACAATATTAAATTATTAATTAAAGTTAACATACCTTCTTAGGGTTGCTTCTGTTTTTTTAGTCAAGTTACCTTTGCTTTGAAATTTGCAGCATTTTTTTTTATCTTGTCAGATAGCATTCTTAGTTGTCAGTATTTGATTTGATAGAATGTTACTGATACGTGCACTCCTCCAGAAATGAGGGCGGAAGCATAATAAATTAATAATGAGTTGCTACCCCAAAAACCTAAGGTTTTGTGTTTAAAAACCTACTCAGTATTTAAGGACTGGTGCCAAATAAAGAAAGCTGGAATACCTGGTTGTCTAAACATGACGTTTTCATATATTTTTAAAATAAAGAAAGGTCAAGTTGCCTGTTTTATATTGTTGTTGCCAGAAGCCTCTATTATTGACCGTTATCAATAACGATGGTAAATAATAGAGGCTACTGGCAAGGGGTAGTGAAAAACGATTTCTAAAGTTAATAATCGGTCAATAATGAGTGATTTTAAGGTTTAGTGGAAAAAATTCATTATGTCCTCAACAAATTGAAGGAAAATATAAAATAACATAAAACGCACAGAAATTGCAATTGTAAAAGCTATTAGCAAAATCCACGAATCGGTATCGAAAAAGTATGTCTTTTCTCCTGCAACGGGTGAGCGAGATTTAGCCATGGTTTAGCTGATTTCCCCCGGGAGTCGATGAATGCTATCGCGCGGTCACACTTGAATGGGCTCCGAAAGGCCCGTTCACATCATTTCCTGATGGATTACGCGGGGATTCACCGAAAGAAACTTTGATTGACGGACATTTATAATCGCCTTTTTTGCACGGTTGCTTTGGTCAACGCATATGATACCTATCGTCGGACTATGGCATTGGGCATTGTGAATTTTCGATTTTTTTAATAAAAACTAGCGGGGTAGTTTTTATGGCAGAGTAACCTCCACAAATATAGTATTCTTGTTTATATTTACGTCACCTGTAAAAAAACACACAAGTCATTTTTACATAAACCTTTTTATCCACTGTATTTTTAAGTGCCACGCACAAAAATATTTTTTTTGGCCTATCAATAAAATTTTTAAAATTTAAAACAAAAATACTTAAGAAAATTAGCAATGGCTGTGTACACGTTTAGTAGGTCTCAGAGGAAAGTGATTTTGTATATAATACTTAAGGTGAAGTGGGGTAAGTGGGGATCTAAGGTATAATAATTGTAAAAAAAATTACTTTTAAAAACTAAAACTACAATAAAATGGGGTTTTGGACTTTTATAGACCCCAACATTGTTAAAAAAATTTTACTTTTTTTTTTAAAAGTAACACAGCTTATGTCAAATGTATCTAAACTTCGTCTATAGTTACAAGTTACTACAAAATTTTTTAAATTTTTTAATCTGTACTAATTTAAAACCTAAGTTCAAAGTTTTTACATCCTCAAAGTTGTTAACGTTATCTCTTTTTTATTTTTTTAACACTTCAATTTTTCAGGTTTAGGTTCATAGTTCCTACTTGCCCCGCTTTTTTGTTAGTGGGGTAAGTGGGGATTAGTTCCCACTTGTCCCATTTAAATTTTTTATATTAATAAAATTCAAAGTGAAAAGTTTTAAAAAGTTGAAAAGTGAGATTGTGCGTAATCTGCAAAAACTATAATGAAAGTATACGTAGTTTTAAAAAAGTTGTAGAAAAAGAAATCTCTAACATATAAATTTCTTTATTTTTAAGAATTTTTTAAATGTGAAAAAATCCTGTTGGTAAAGTAAGTAAGTAAAGATTGACTTACTTGCTTCAGTTGAATATAACATTACTCAAACGTGATTTATAAGTTGAAAACACACTTACTCCAGTCTCCAGTACCTGGGGCAAATGCGCTCTATGGGTATCTACATTTTCCTAGCAATTTTTTGTTTAAATGATATTCTTGGGTAAATAATTAAACAAATTTCGTTGTAATTGTAAATATCACTAATTACTTCCTGTCTAAAGCGCATCTCTGTAACTCGATTTTCAAAAAAGTTATGTAGTTTCAAAGGCGTTTATATTTTTAATCCCCACTTATCCCACCTTATATACTTTTTAACATTCTGCTTGTAATTACTTTGCCAAAAAGCGCCGTAAGCACTTTTTTTCGAGGTTGGTAATTACCCCCCCCCCCCCCCTCCCTCCCTCCCACCGGATCCGCGATGAATGAAATAGGACCTGTGTCCACTTAGATAACAAAGTAAGTTGCAACCATGTATTCTCTAAAGTTAATTTTTAAATGCCCCCTTTAAATTTGCAGAAATACAGAACGACTTTTTTTTTTATATGAAAGTAGATTTTTCCAACGGATAAATACCCCCCATCGCGTTATATCTCAGATAGATTTGAGCAAAATATTTTGCGAATCCTTTTCCGTATAATCTTTATATTGTGTAAAAATCCGGGGCTATTGTGACAAAACGGAAGTAAAACGAATAAAAAGCTTTTCGTCGAGCTTTTCAATCGCATCGTCTGATTGAAGGAGATAGCAGTATAAAATGTGCATTTAGGGGACTGAAAAGATAAGACATCGGGGGGTGACCCTTTATACTGTTACAAAAATGGGGAAAAAAAATTTCAAAGTTTACATTTATTACTAAAATATTTTAAATCATAGAAACAACTACAACCATGACGCCTAAATATAGAGGGTGATTCCTAAGCTGATACTTCTTTTTTAGCTGTGTATAGAAGGCAATAAAATAAACAACATTTTCAAATACCTTTTTTTTCAAAAAACTTAAAAATATGGTACATTCATTTATTACACTATGGATCAAATACGGTTCTGCCTAATTTGCCCGTTGAATCACATTAAGAAAACTTCTGGGTGTAGGATGAGGCCGCAAGGGAAAGCGTTCTGCGTATAATCTCAAAGCAGCAGCCGCCCTTTGACGACACTCACCGTAAATTAGCACCATATCTACAAGTTCATTGTTTTTAAATTTTACCATTTTCACGTGTCACCAATTTCAAATTAACTTGCTTCAAAAAAACACACCGCAGCGTATTGCCAAATAATTCACCACCGACCCGTAAATTGCATGACTAATAAGAGATAATACAAACAACATAAAGTATAGCAGGCTACGTTTTGATGACCAGGCCCGCACTTAGATTTTTTACTTCTGTATCTTGCCTATTTCTAAGTTTTTTGGAAAAAGATATTTGAAAGTGTTGTTTATTTTAATGCCTTTCATACACAGCTAAAAAAGAAGTATCAACTTAGGAATCACCCTGTATATAATTTTTTATTTTCACTGTAACGTGCTCTTTTCCTTAGTGGCGGCTCATGGTAAAAAAAGTGAAGAGAATTTTATTGTCAGTTCGCCATTTAATCAAAAAAAAAAATTTAAACCTAGACTTTCTTAAAGTTCATCGATTAAATTTCGTTTCTCACAAGTTAAGAGTTAATTGCCGCATGTAAAATTAACACACTTTTTGCCTTCCGCTATCACTGAATTTCTCCGAAATTAGACATGCGATTTGCTTCAATTTAAATACCAGGTCTCCCAAAAGTCCCGCATAAAATTAATATCAATTAAAGAAGAAAGATCTGGGAATAACGCTCGGACCCGTAAATTTCTATTTTTAATTGTGCATTTTTTGACATAAAAAAATATTATACAGGGTGTCTCATCGAACTGTCGTCACGTCTTTGACAATTTTTTTTTAATGGAACACCCCAAATATTGTATTATTTTCTGATTCCCGAAAAAATTCTACGTTTATGTTGTAAACGTCATAGGTCTAAATTCAATAGTTTTTGAGATATTCACGTTTAAAATATGGCATTTTTTGACTTTGACAGGCTGTAACATTGAAACGGTTCATCTTAGAGGAAAATGGTTTTCACCTCCCTATCTTAGTTTTTTATTCTCTATCCAAAAAAACCAACCTCCGATTTATCATGTTAAACCGTTAAAAACGGTTTTTTGGACTAAGATAGGGAGGTTTTTTTTCTAAGATGAACCGTCACAATGTTACAACCTGTTAAAGTTAAAAATGCCATATTTTTAACGTCAATATCTCAAAAACTGTTGAACTTAGACACATGACATTTACAACATAAGCGTAGAATTTTGTGGGGAATCAGAAAATAATACAATATATAGGGTGTCCCATTAAAATAAAATTGTCAAAGACGTGACATTAAAGTTACAAGAAGTACTTTAGTACCTCTCAATAAACAACATATTTTGAAATACCCTCGATAGTCTCACTCACTTTTAAGTAAAAATAATAATTCCGCTGCCTCCATTCCGGCTATTCCGCTGTCTTTTAGAAGATTTACCTATAATAGTAGAACTACGCTACAACATAACATTATTTTCATGGCTTCATGAGCTATTTTATACAGATACCGATACATTTTATTTACAAATCTGAACTGATATTATGTAAAGTGAACAAATAGTCTCAAATCGAAAAAACAATATAGTCTTGTTCGTATCGTACATTTTCATTCCCCCTCTAGAGTAATTTGCATCAAACATCGATTGAGTGCTCAGAGTTTAGAGTACGTACAAGAAAAGAGTGTGGCTTTTAGTATTGAAAGAAAGGTTTAAAATTGATTGTAGGATACAGGGTGAATAAAAAGTATAGGGTAATAAAAATAACTTTGTGATATTGACATTGTAATTCTAACAAAGCAACCTCCTTAGCCCTACACACTACTTCA
Organism: Polydrusus cervinus; assembly: GCA_935413205.1. Classification (NCBI taxonomy): domain Eukaryota; kingdom Metazoa; phylum Arthropoda; class Insecta; order Coleoptera; family Curculionidae; genus Polydrusus; species Polydrusus cervinus. The sequence goes on from OW284514.1 coordinate 4,031,149, forward strand.
CTAATCATAGAGACAAAATCCAGTTTTTCTGATATAGTTCTACGAATGTTCTTGACAATTGATTATCTGTGACTTTGAATTTCAACATTTAAAGAAAGCCGAATAGATAGGCGCTATATGATTAATTCGCTACGTAAGAACCGACGTGACTTCAAAGCGCGCCGTCTTTTATTGCATAAAATAATACAATATCTTGTGTCTGAAATCGATCGAAAATGGACATTAGTTCGTCTCCAAAAACGGTTGCCACATTTTTGCACTGATCCGTCATTCTTTAAATATTGAAATTCAAAATCTGTGATTAAGATGATCCTTTCCTCTTTCTAATAGTCGCTTTTCTAATTTTTATTTGAATATATCTGCATTAGTTTAGTTGAATAGAGGTTCGAGTGGAAAACATAAAAAACTGATGGTGGACCCTCGACCATATTTTAGTTATCCTTTTTCTTACATGTTTTCTGTGATCTTACGGAACTTTTTTAAAGCAAACTAATTTGTTTGTTAGCCATTCAACAATGATACTTTATAAATAGGTCCATCCTGTATCATCCTGTATCCATCTGTTTCCTTTTACATCTTGATGGCACCCTTTCAACTACTATCAAATAAATGTGATTCAATTTAAACTGAGTGAATATAGCAGGAGATTTGCTTGCTTTTAGGCAAATGATAATCTTCTGTTTTTATTGCTCTTAGGGTTAACTGAATGGTTGAAGATATAAATAATACCGGAATGTAAAATACGTTTATTGAGCACAATAACTGACATAAAATAAAGCAATTAATTGTCTGTTAGAATTTGCAAGTTCTTACTTTCCTCGAAAGATAAAAAGCATTGTAATTTTTAAAGACAATGGATATATAAATGTCGACCTGTAATAATAATATGTGTAACATACAGGGTGCTACAAATTCGATACAAAGTTGATTAAATTGAGGCAAAGTTTCGTATCTTGGGGCCTAATAGTTTTCCGAAAAAAAATTATAAATATTCCAAATGCTTTCAGAGATATTGTCACGTAGCCTGTGTTTAGGGGGGTCAGATGGGTAAAATAAGGGTAGACAGGTTTTCAATAAAAATACTATAAATATATTAACCTACAATAAACGGGTTACACTTAAACCTTGGTATAAACTTACGTACATTATATGATGTAGAGGCTGCTCCCAAAGGCGACGGTCGGGTGACGAGTGAAGACCCAGGTTATCAGACGCGTGGTGGTTGTGCGTGTACCACTGGTACCTACACTTCTACCTGTAGTGTCTGTCCTAGCGCCGGCTCTGCTATTTATATTACTTGAACTAGGTTGAGTTATTGATTGTAATATAAACAGTGCAAGCTTAGCATTTTTCTAGGACAGCATATTTTGTATGTTGAGAAACTGGGTCTTATAATAATGAAACTAAAAATTATTATTTTTTGGGAAAAATTACTCTTTTCATGACATATTTCCCTCGCCGATGAAAGCTGGCCCCTAGCTTTAAGTCTGACAGTAACAATTTCTGCAAAGCTTAAAACTTATTCATATAAATAATAATTGAAATATAAGACATCATAAAAAACAAAAATAAAATGTGAGGTGGTACAATATTTTGAGTATACGAGAGAAAACAATAAATAGTTATAATTAATACAATAATGTCAGATCTGTAACAGTATAAATGCTTGAAACAAATTTATTTTGAACATAACAATGGTTAATATTCTTTCGTAAAGGTCGCACTGAAGTTCCAACACACTTTTATTCAAAGAGTCTCGCGCGGAAACACACCCGATACATTTTTAGTCTTTTCAATCAGTTCTGTTAGTTCTTCCCCATTGGCCCGTCCTCTTTGAACGTAAGAGAGTACAGGGACGTTCCATGATTGCACATTATCCCATGGTTCCATGATTGCCCATTGGCCCATCCTTTTTGAGCGTAATAGAGTACATGGACGTTTCAGGATTGCACAAACTTTAGGGAGGTGGCTGATACTGGCGTTGGATGTAGCCAGAGTTTTCCCCCCGTCCAGTGAGTTCGGCCTCCGTAACTTATTTTAGGCTACGCTGATGGAGCAATGTGGGTTGCAGATAGCCAAGTTGAAAGTGGTTGCATTTTCGGAGCAGTATTGTTATTGATAGTGCTCTTTGGCTATACCATTGTTAGCCAAATGGAAAATGTTTGATCATGTCCATACTGGAAGTAAGTTGTGCCCTTGTAGTCGTGCTGAGGATGGTTCATGGTCACATTATAGGTGTACCGTGCCTTTAGTTGCTATGCAACATGGGGTGGAAACTGGTTTTGGGTGTGATCCGGCTTTTGGGTTGGTAGTGGTTGGACTTCGTGTGGTACATGTAACAAAGTAGAAAACCAGCAGTAACGAGAAAAAAAAAATAATTTACATATTAAGATAATGATTGGGAAGCGGAGAAAATTTAAGACCTTTTTACACATGATAATAGTTTGATGAGAGACTTGGACGACTCCTTTATTTTAACGATCTAGAGAAGTGATATTTAATTTTATAATGCTCTCTTTGTACATATAGTCTTTCTCTTTGTGTGCTACTTTAATCACTAATTGTTTATGAGGTTAGGTGGATATTCAACTCTGATGAGTCCTCTTCCATATCCTCCTACTCTCCATGGTCACATAATGACGCAATAATACATATTCGATAAACAATGTGAGCGAAAAAGGTAAACATTCAGCTTTTAGGCCATCTTCCATGTTCTCCTGTTTCGTTTTTACATTTTATTTGGAGTGTCTTTCATATCACCCCATTTCATACAAAAAATACAAACATCGTACGGAATCAGACATTATGTCTCTTAACTCCCTAATCTGAAATATACAATAGTAGCATCGTAATTAAAGAAAAAGTATATTGATCACATTATAAAATTTTGAGAACATTATTATAAATAGAGGAAAGAATGAAAAATCGCGGTTAACATCTTTTTTTAAATTTTCATATGTTATTGTATAAAAGGAGTAGTCGAATTCTTCATTTGTTTAACATGACATCTTATATCCTAATGGTTCCTCTAAAATATATGTGTTAAAAACAGCTTATACAATTCGGTTTTTTGATCTTTTTTTTTTTCACATTTCTATGTTAAAGTCCCTGCTATAAAAAAATATGCTTTTGAGGTTGCAACATGAATATCTTTTTACATTATTTTTTTACAGTAAATTGTTGTACCACCATTACCTAAGTTAAGAAAATTGAATTTAAAAATAAGATCATTGATTATATTAGTATTTACATAAGTATTTACCGTCTAAAGTTTGTCATATCAAACTTGACAGTCTTCCAAGTTGGATAGGGAACAAGATAGACTTGTGCCAGTAGGTATTCGTAGGTCTGTTGGTAATTCAAGAATAAATTGTCTTTGTTCAGTAGTCTTACTTTGCTCAACTGTGTCTGCGTCTGTACTCGTCCTGTGTGTTTTGTGTTTGGCTAGTTGTACCCACAACATTGTGTATTTTGTTAAAAGGTACAAAATAAATAATGCGAATGCTGTGATTAGGACTCCTAAGAATATATCGTGCTCTATGTAGCTTTTTTCAGCTCGGACTGGGTTAACAAGGTTGGGTAGAACAGTAAATGCATTTGAATTTCTAAAGAAGAGTACAGCCAATAAAACTGATAGGATGATATTCCAAATTAAAAAAATGCTTCCGCTTGTTAAATTGTGGCTTTGAGGTAGGGTGTATTTAGTGTTGGTGTGGAGGGAATTTAAAACTTCTTGGATTTGGTCGTTTGAGGATGTTATGTTAACGTGTGGGATTGTTAGTGTCCAATTGGAATTTATTGATTCATTTAGGTCGACGTACTGAGGTGCATTGGGTAATTTAGGATTTAATATAAATGACTTCAGGTTTGACCATGCTGCTGGAAGGATATGGATAACGGATGCTTCATTAAGTGGGCTGTCCCCACAAGGAAATCGTTTTGGAATAATTATTTCGTCGTCTGTGACTAACTCGCAGTTACAAGGTACGGAAATTTTTGTTGCTCCGGGAAAGGTGTAAGATTCCTTGGGAATATTTGTTGTGGTGTTGGGGCAACTTATTTTTGAGTTTGGCTTTGGATGTGTTATGATGTAGCTTTCCTGTGTTATTTCAGAGATTATAGTTGTATTAGACTTGTGACATTGCATGGGGCAATGATAACTTAGTTCGGTAACCGTTGCGCCTTGAAAAAGTTTTTTTGCACAGTTAGGTCCTTGAAAGGAATCTGCAGAAAAACGTGGGATGTAGCAGAGTTGGTCATCGAAGGGTCTGCAGTGTCTAAGCCCTGTGCCTGATATTTGGCGAATATCTGAAAGTTGATTGTTATTTTTGTAAGATACTGCTAAGTATAAGTCTTGATGTTGAATGATGCATGTTTGGTTGTGCCAAGAGAATGGTATGGTAATTAGTTCAAATAATTCCCAGTTATTTGATTTTTGCCTTATGGGTATCCTTATATTTATAAAAATGTTATCAGATGAAAATGTACAATCGCAAATTTTAAGCTGGTAGTAACTAGAGATTTTTTTTATGGGTATTGCGAGGTTTTGTCCATATAGGCTTAATTCTTTTTCTAATTTTAGAAGATCATGTGTTAAGATTTCTGGCTTTAAGATTGATATGGGTATGCGGTTTTGTATACAAGAGTTTAAAATACCTTGCCTTTTGATAGCCCTAGTTATTTTTATTTGACTTTTTATAGTTGTGAATTGTCGTTTTAAAATGGAAATTATATCAGTAGAAAAACGGCTTTCTTCTTTTATAAAGGATTTTCCTAACTCATTGGCATACTCCTCTATTTTTCGTAAGTGTTTTTCTGTCGTAGTGAAAGCTGTAGCTACTGAATTTTCGTAATGTACAAATTTTTCCGATTTTTGGGATATCGTTGTGATAGTTTTAGACAGAGCAGCGTTTAATCGCGAAACCTGTGCTTGAAGGTTCCCTTCATCCATGACTAGAGAATCTAGTTTACGTTGAGTAGCCACCCCGCAACACCAAGATAATCCCTCTCCCAAAAAGTCTAGAGCGCGCTTCTTTCTAAAATCGTTGGGAAGTTTAGGGTAATTTTTTAGGTGTTGAGTGTTAAAATTTTGTTCGAGAGAGTGAAATTCCGTTGCGAAAGCCTGTTCAAGGTTATTTAATCCATTGTGGAAAAAACATTGCGATTCAGAAAAATTGCAGGGGCTGGTACTTGTATTATCAGGACCTGTTATGTCTACCTCGTACCATTTTGTTCCATAGGTCAAAGGTATAGTTGCTTCGTACATGATGGTTGCAGGAAGGGGGCGCCAGAATGCTCCAGCTGAGAGTTCTAATCTATGCATGCTGGCAGGGTGCAGAACAAGTAACATTATAAGAAACCTATACGAAAGTAATATAAAAATTAGAATATATATTTAAGTATGTACATGTATATTGTTTTATTTAACCTAAAATAATGAATAAATATGACCTAAATATGAGTAGGAATATATATTAATATTAATTACTAATCAGTTTCTTTAATGGGAATAACTTCCGGTGTCCATGGATCATTATATGGTAAAATGCGACTGACGTGAATAATTTCTTTTTTGGCTGTTTGGGCGTGCCCTTTTCGAATTTCGTAATTAACTTCGCTAATTTTTTTGTTAATAACGTAGGGACCGAACCACCTTAAAAGTAGTTTCTCGCTTCTTCCCACTTTTCTAACTGGAGTAAAAACTTTAACTTTATCGCCTTCTTGAAACTCTAAGTTTCTATGCTTTCCGTCATAGCGTTTTTTGTCGGTAATTTGTTTCTGCATGATGTTGTTTATTGCCTCAGATCTAACTGCTAATGCCATTTCCCGTAATTTGAAGGTGTCTGTTGCAATATTTTCCTGCATTAGGTTTGCTTCTGTTGGTAGTATTGGTTCACGACCGTATACTAACATAAATGGTGAGAATTTAGTTGTTTCTTGTCTAGCTGCATTGTAGGCAAAGGTCACTAATGGAAGTGCTATGTCCCAGTCTGTTTGATTTGTGTTAGTATAAAGAGAAAGCATATCTGCTAGCGTTTTGTTGAATCTTTCGGTTAGTCCATTGCAGGCTGGATGGTAAGCAGTTGTGTACTGATTCACTGTGCCCATACTTTTTGTGAGTTCTCTTACTAACTCTGAACGAAAGGTTTGTCCCCGATCGCTTAGTAAGTACCTGGGTGCACCATGGCGAGCAATAATATTTTCTAAAATGAATTTTGCCACGGGCTCGGCTTTTCCAGAAGGGAGGGCTTTTGTTTCAGCCCATCTTGTCGCATAATCTGTAGCTACTATAATAACTGTTTTACCCGTCTTGCTTCTTCTAAATGGTCCTAGAATGTCTATTCCAACTCTTTCGAACGGCGTGCCCACTGGAATAGGTTGTAGGAAACCAACAGGTTTTTTGTTTTCCTGACCTTTCCTGGCCTGGCAGTCGACACACCCTTTGACAAATTTTTCTACGTCTTTTTGTAGACCTGTCCAATAGTACCGATTTCTTATCTTATGGAGAGTTTTTGCTATTCCTAAGTGTCCTGACAGTGGGTCGCAGTGATGGCTAAAAAGAATTTCTTGGATAAGGTGTTTCGGGATTACGAGTAAATTTTCTAGACCTTCTGGTAGGGGATTGATCTTATAGAGGACACCGTCTATCATGCGGAAATTTTTTGCCCTTCTTTTTAGACCTATAGGTAAAGTTAGATTATTAGGGTTACGGACAGCTTCTACCAAATTTTTTATATCAATGTCTTTTGCCTGCTCACGGGTTATGTCTGAGGATTCTAGGAGAAACGTTGGGATATCGTCTACATCCACTGCACAATTTTCTTCTGCCTTAAGAACCGGGTTTCTGGATAGGCAATCCGCATCTTTGTGAGCGGATCCACTTTTGTGCACCACAGTGTAGTCGTACTCTGAGAGTTTTAGAGACCATCTTGCCAGACGGCCCGTCGGGTCTTTCAGGGAACGAATCCAACAAAGCGCGTGATGATCTGTAACAATTTTTACAGGTCGGCCATATATTAGGTGCCTAAGGTATCCTAGTGACCATATGGCTGCTAGTCCTTCAAGTTCGGTTATTCCGTAATTTTTTTCGGCTTTAGACAAACTGCGACTGATGTAAGCTATTGGGTGGGGTAATGCATCAGGTCCCTCTTGGAGTAAAACGGCTCCAATGCCAATTGTGGATGCATCCACTCGTAGTTCACATCCTATACGCGGGTTAAAGTGTGATAAGACGGGTGCTGTGACAAGTTTTTTCTTTAAAGTTTCAAATGCATTTTGTTGTGCCGATCCCCAGATACCGATTGCTTCTTTTTTGGTTGCTTCATGTAAGGGTCGGGCTATGATCGAAAAATTTTGTATGAATTTTCTGTAGTAATTACAGAGTCCTATAAAGCTCTGAATTGATTTGACGTCTTTAGGCACAGGGAATTCTTTTATCGCTATTAATTTATCTTCATCTGGTGAGATACCGTCTTGGCCTACGGTGTATCCTAGAACCTTTACTTTTGTTTTGGCGTACGTGCATTTGCTAGGTTTGAGGGTTAGTCCTGCATCCCTTAGTCTTTCAAAAACCTTGCGTAGTTTTTTAATATGTTCTTCTTTTGTTTTGGAAAATACCAAGATGTCATCAATGTAAATTACTACGTCCTTCCATTTCATTCCCTGGAATACTTTATCAGCTAGCGCCTGGAATGTACAGGGTGCGTTGCATAACCCGAAGCTTAGTACATTGAACTCGTAGGATCCATGTCCTTGTGCTACGAATGCTGTGTATTGTTTCGAATTTTCTTCCATCGGTACCTGAAAATACCCACTGAACATATCTAGGTTACTATAATACTTGGCATCTCCAAAATATGTTAAAATGTCGTCGATAGACGGAATTGGGTATGACGATTTCCTGGTTACATTGTTAATTTTACGGTAATCGACGCAAAATCTTACGGATCCATCCTTCTTTTTGACAAGCACTATAGGGCTGGCCCATGGTGAATGACATGGCCTAATAATGTCGTTTTTTAGCATTTCTTGGATTTGTTCGTCTATAGTTTCTCTCTCTTTTTGAGACACTCTATAGGGACGGCACTTTATAGGCTGTGCATCACCGACATCTATTTTATGTTCCACCAGGTCAGTTAAGCCCATTTTGCGTGTTGATTTTGAAAAAACATCTGAAAATTCTTGTAATAGGCAACTTAATTCTTTTTTGAAGTTTACATCATTAATGTGGCTTAGGTCATGGTCTTCTAGCGAAATCTCGTCTTCGTCATTTTCGTCAAGGTAGAGCATGAATCCTGAATGCGGTGTTGTCAATTCCTCACTTTTTTCTTTTTCGTAAAAACCTACTGTTTGTCTTTTAAATAGCCGTGCTGGGTATACACCTTTATTTTTTAATGTCACTTGTAATTTATTTTGCATATAGTGTGGGGGTTCTATAAGTAACAATTTATTTGGTATAAGAAAATTTTCATTTTCGTAGAAGTCAAGGCTATTGATTTTAGTTTTTATATTGCAGTTTAAAGGGACTGTTATTATTTCACCTGGTTTAATAATGCAATCGTTATCTAGGCTTAGTTTTTCTGCGTTTATGCATGGTTTTGCCAGTATTCTTTGAGTATTTAGTTCGTTGATGTGTATTATAGGTTGAAGTTCTTCACATGTTTCTTCTATGTCTGGCTGGATGGGGGTTGCAGTATTTTTTCCTCCACATTCCGATGTTTTTGTATTTACATAACTCTTGTTTGTTATTGGGTTTGGGCAAGCGGACAATAGTGTCGCTTTATCTTGCGCGACGGTTGTGGTTTTTTTCTTGTTTTGATGGGGCTCCTGTATTTTTTCTTCGTGGGGTGAAGAGGGACCTTCTCTTGTTTGGTTTGTGCTTCTGTACAGTTTTGATGACAAGTGCCCAATGTTTTTCAGTGCTTCCTCTTTGTAACTTTCGTAAAGTTGATTTTTAGACAGCGTCATACGGTATGCTCTGGTAACACTAGGCTCTGTGAATAGAGTTGTAGTATTTATTTGAGTGTTATTTGATTCAATAGGCACCGTGTATGTTATGTTTTTATGGGTTAGGTTGACTGACCTTGACTTCAGACATATTGTCGCTGAGTGCTGTTCCAGAAACTCTAATCCTAGTAGTAAGGGGAATGGGAGTGTCTCAATTACCAGTGCTTCGCATGTGGTTGAGAAACAGGGGAAATTTAGCTGGATATCTGTATTTCCTAGGATAGGCACTCTATGTCCCCCAGCGGCTAGAAGGTGAGATTTATTGTTCCCGTGATAGTTGGAGGTAAAATGTTTAGTTGTTATATTCATTTGTGAACCAGTGTCTATGACGGCCGTTGTCATTTTCCCGTTTATTTCAATTTTTATAGTGATGAGTTCTTTTTTCTGCTTTCTGTCATAAGAACCCCCTTTTGTGGCAAGGACGACGTCGGGGTTCAAAAACGGCGCCCTGAATCGTTTGGGTTCGTGCTTCTGCATGCTGCCGCGGTGTGGCCTACTTTTTTGCATTTATAACACCTAGGGCGTCCGTCATGGTTTCTGGAGTTTGGAATGAATGATTCATTTCTTTGAGTATAAGATTCGTTTCTCCGTGTATAATTATTTCTATTGGGTGTATAGTTTTGGGGTAAATCGTGTTGTCGATAGGTTGGGGCTGGAGGGATCTGTCTTTGAAAGTGCTGTGGCCTGAATCCCCTGGGGTTCGTCGAAAAATTATTTATATATTGACTTTGGTTGTGGAATCTTGTTTGCCCCTGTACATTTTCTTGGTAATTCCTATGGTTGCAGCATGTTTGGGGGGTCGTTCTATCAGACATGGCGTCTACGTCTTCTAGCTTATCAACCAATTTCTTGAATTTTTTCCAGTCCATCTCATCATCCAAGACGAGCCGGTAGTGTGTATATATATCTCCCCTTAGGCCATTTTCAAAAAATTTTGTAAATTCTTCTATTTCCAGGTTTGGGTTGTATTCCCCATAAATGTTCATAAGGTCAAAGTAATAGGACCTAATGGATTCATTATGCCCCTGTTTTCTAGAGTATAGTTTTTTTTCTAGAGCCCTTCTTGACTTGCTTTCGCCGAATTCTTTAAGAAAGTCTTCTTTTACTTCGTTCCATGTTTTCGTATTGTTGTCTTGGTCCTCCGTATACCTTGAGAACCACATGTGTGCTGCGCCTTCTAAAAATGACTCCATGTAGGCCATCTTTAACCCTTCGCTCCATCCATTTGCGGCGCTTGTTCTTTCATATTGTTTAAGGAAGCCTAACGCGCTTCCTGTGCAGGGGTTAAATGTAGAGGGACATAGAAATGTAGGGACAGCTGGAGATTTGGGGGCAGCTAGACTGTCTGCAAACGTAGTATTTGCCATTATGTTTGTCTGTCGATTCCCCAATTTCAATTTTTCGTCGTCTAGGGGCTCGTCTGTTGGCCCTTTGTTTATAGTCGTTTTTTCAAAGACCTCGTCTTCCGTGCTTTCGGAATCTGAAATGCTTGCTTCCCGTTCTAAGGGTAGGGGGTTATTTTCTATTTTTTCAGATTCTCTCTCTGAGCCGTTTTGTTTACTAACAATGGCACTTATCTCTGTAAAATTGCCCTTATTTTGGTCTTCAATGATCCCTTGGTTTTTATCTTCTGGGCTGGTTGTTGGTGGTGGTGAACGCGAGACGCGTGCGGACCTAGCAAAAGGGTCGGCCAACACTTCCGTACTACGATGCCTTGGTTTAAAATTGTTTGCCGAGTTGACTACTAGCTTAAAAGTATTGCTAGTCGACCTGGTTATGGGGCGTGATGGGGGGTCATTAGACATTAGGGGGAAAACAAATAATATATATGTATAAAAATTAATAGTTAATAATAAATAGGGGATAAATTTACCCAAAAAAAAAAAATAAAAAATTTAAATAAACCTGTACCCGTAATATTTGTTTAAAGTTTTAATTGTAGTTAAATAATAACCTCATTAATGCATGCGTAATTATGTAAATAGACAAATAATTGCTCGCACTAACCTGGTTTTACTATTTGTTTATTCAGCAAAATATAAAAATAAATATAATATTACGAATGGTTTGTTTTTATTTAGTCGTCATCGCCGAACAGTTCAAGAAACCTTTTCCTTAATTTGTCTGTTAGTTCAGCGTTATTTTTTGTTTTGTGCAATTCTGCACCGGTTCCCTCAAAAAAATTGATATTAGTTATTGTAGGCGTTACTGGAAAACCTGTCTCCTTGTGGTATTTTATTTCTAGTTCTACGTTAGCTCCCGTTAAAAGTTTTAATTTATTTTGCCGTTTTCGTTCTCTTTGGTGTTTGTTCAATTTTTTCCTGGCCATTAAAACTTAAAAAAAATGTTATCTGTAGATTCCTGTCGTAAAAAAAAAACTTAAAATCGGCAAAACGGAAAAGTGTTGAAAGGGTTAGTTAGTGCCTTAATTTTTTACCAGCGTTAACGGGCACAAAATTACGTACTAACTTGTACTGTCGATAGTGACTTTAAAGCTCCGCCAGCGTGAACTAGGCACAGAGTAAAATCGCTATCAATCGTATGGGGTACAACAACCCTAATCTCGCCAGCGTTAACGGGCACAAGGTAGGTTTGTTTGTATTTGTTGGTCTGGATAACCCTAATCTCGCCAGCGTTAACGGGCACAAGACGGGGTTATATCAGAACTCTCAGGGGCTAGAAAATATCGTTTAGGAAAAAACACAAAATTTAAAGAAAAAATACCTATTATAATAATTCTAACCTCGCCAGCGTTAACGGGCACAAGGCGGAATTATTAATAATTTACGATTTATATAATGCTAGCCCGCCAGCGCGAACTGGCACAGGACAGAATTATAGTCAACCTCTCGGACACAAAAAAAAATATTATTATAAAAAATAAAATAATGTCATTATATAGAAAAAATTAGAAATATAGGCACTATGAAGGTAAAACCTCAAAAAAAATGAAATAATATTAAAACACTTGGTAAGTTAGGAAGAACTTACCAATGAGAACAAACACGGCGCCTCCACCAAATGTCACGTAGCCTGTGTTTAGGGGGGTCAGATGGGTAAAATAAGGGTAGACAGGTTTTCAATAAAAATACTATAAATATATTAACCTACAATAAACGGGTTACACTTAAACCTTGGTATAAACTTACGTACATTATATGATGTAGAGGCTGCTCCCAAAGGCGACGGTCGGGTGACGAGTGAAGACCCAGGTTATCAGACGCGTGGTGGTTGTGCGTGTACCACTGGTACCTACACTTCTACCTGTAGTGTCTGTCCTAGCGCCGGCTCTGCTATTTATATTACTTGAACTAGGTTGAGTTATTGATTGTAATATAAACAGTGCAAGCTTAGCATTTTTCTAGGACAGCATATTTTGTATGTTGAGAAACTGGGTCTTATAATAATGAAACTAAAAATTATTATTTTTTGGGAAAAATTACTCTTTTCATGACAATATGCGACCTAAAATGTTATATTAATAAAATACTAATAAATAATACAATTATTATTCAACAAAAATAAACAGACAGAAATATATTTGAGGCTAAGACTTTTTTAGTTTGATGATGAAATGATCAGGACCGTAATGATATAAAAAGATAATATGAAAACGTGTGTTAATAGATAACAAAATGTTAAAAATTCAAAAATCTTTAAATAGTATTACATTTCTAAAACTTAAAAGTCCCTAAAACTGTTTCTAAAATTCCAGTTCCGTATTTAAACAACTGACTTGAGGTTGGTATCTAAAGAACGAAATGTCACCTTGTAAAACATAAAAACGGCTTTGAGAAAGTGTTTTTTTTTCTCAAGGCCAAAAGGAAGGCGCCAAAAATTAAAAACCAATACTAAAAATTTCGGCTTTTTCGAAAAGCTCCGAAGGTATTCGGAATATCGGCAATTTTCTTTCACCAAATTATTAAGCCCCAAAATATGCAACTTTGCCTCAATTTAACCATCTTCGTATCTCTTACCGTTTTCTAGATCCCCTTATACGCACACGAATTTGTAGCACCATGTAAAAGCCAATGAAAATCCTAAAAAAAAAATATTTATTAATAAATTTTTATTGTATTGTAAAAATTCAATATCTGTAGAGTCCAAATTTAAAAAGTGTTTAAAAATCCTTTGATAAATATGGCCAGGATTCGAGCCAAAATATCGCCATGTTTTTGGTCTAATTTAATATAAAAATAAATTTGGTTGGAGCTGGTAACTTTCGGAAATAATTTTTAAATTTTGTTAGGATGCTCTTAAACTTGGATTTTTTTTTATGATAAAACACCTGCACTGTAGGAAAAATCCTTTAAGGCGCTCTGAAAGCGGTGCGAATGCGAAAAAAGCGATTAACGTTGGTCTTAAAACGTTGAAGATTGTATTAATTGGGAAACACGACCTCAGGAAGATCATTCCACAAAGATGACGTTCTCCAGATAAAAGAATTCTTGAACAATGAAGTTCGAGGAGTACTAAGCTGAACAACATATGGATGAGCGGCAGTGGTTCGCCGTGTATTTCTGTTTTGCATTGCTCTAGGTGGAATCAAGTGGGCAATGTCAGTCGAACACCTGCCATGGAAATATTTGTAAAAGAGAGCCAAATCACCAACCTGTCTTCGATGCTCCAGGCTATCGAGGGTTTTGGTCAGCTCGGGGTCGCCGATCAGACGAACGGCTCTCCTTTGAATGGAATCCAGTAGCCGAAGGGTGTGCTTGGGTGCAGAGCTCCAGACATGAGAGCAATATTCTAATGATGGTCGAATCAGGGCTTTGTAGAGTGTCAAAAGTTGATGAAGTGTGTACAACCTTTTGGTGCGGAAAAGTACACCAAGTTTCTGTGCAGCTGCCTTGGCAATTGCGGCAACGTGATCATGCCAAGACATATTACCTCCCAGATTGTATATAGGTATGTAGCGAAATATTTGCCAATATTTTTAAAAGCTAAAATTTCAATAAACATGACAACGCTGGCTTTCCCAATTCATTACTCTCCAGTAACAAGAACTCAAAAATAAAAACTTCCTAATGGTAAGTAATCCGTGTATATAACCGTACTAGACAATGCCACAAGTCGCCATTGTTGTGGCATGGAAGATTCCAAGACAGAATATAGGAATACAAAGAATGTAATCATGTTAATGGTTGGTGTATCTTACAAAGGACAGTTTTCCAAGGAGCTTTTCCACTTTTTCAATAATGTGATTGAATTTTACAATGCGGTAGATTTCAATGAAAAGTCGTGTTGTGATACGGGATATCAACATGTTATTTAATGAAAGTTTGACGTAGACAGGTAAAATGAAGTATTTTATGGCGAATAGGAATATACTTTTCAAATCTATTTTTTACAGACAGAAACTACTGGGTCTCCCAAAAGTCCCGTATAAAATTAATATCAATTAAAGAAAAAAGATCTAGGAAAAACGCTCGGACTCGTAAATTTTTATTGCATGCATTTTGTGACATAAGAAAAATATTATACAGGGTGTCTCATAGAACTGTCGTTACGTCTTTGACAATTTTTTTATTGAAACACCCTATATTGTATTATTTTCTGATTCCCCATAAAATTCTACGTTTATGTTGTGAACGTCATAGGTCTAAATTCAATAGTTTTTGAGATATTGACGTTTAAAATATGGCATTTTTTGACTTTGACAGGCTGTAACATTGGAACGGTTCATCTTAGAGAAAAATGGTTTTTACCTCCCTATCTTAGTTTTTTATTCTCTATCCAAAGAAACCAACCTCCGATTTACCATGTTAAACCGTTAAAACCGGTTTTTTGGTTTAACATGGTGAATCGGAGCGGGGGTTGGTTTCTTTGGATAGAGAATAAAAAACTAAGATGGGGAGACTGTAACATTGGAACGCTTCATCTTAGAGAAAAATTGTGTTCACCTCCCTATCTTAGTTTTTTATTCTCTATCCAAAGAAATCATCTTCCGATTTACCATGTCAAACCAAAAAATCGATTTTAAGGGTTTAACATGTTAAACCGAAAGTTGTAACTTTATTTAGATAAATAATAAAAAATTAAGATAGGGAGGGGAAAACCATTTTTCTCTAAGATGAACCGTTCCAATGTTACAGCCTGTCAAAGTAAACAAATGCCATATTTTAAACGTCAATATCTCAAAAACTATTGAATTTAGACATATGACATTTACAACATAAGCGTAGAATTTTATGGGGAATCAGAAAATAATACCATATAGGGTGTTCCATTAAAAAAAATTATCAAAGACGTGAGGACAGTTCTATGAGAAACCCTTTATAATATTTTTTTATGTCAAAAAATGCACAATTAAAAATAAAAATTTACGGGTCCGAGCGTTTTTCCTAGATCTTTTTCCTTTAATTGATATTAATTTTATGCGGGACTTTTGGGAGACCCAGTATACAAACTATCGTTTGCCAGTCCTTATATTTTAAATATCTTGAGGTTTTTCTAAACGTTGAACTAGCTAAAAAATATTTTAAACTTTTACCAGGTGTTTTTTTTTTAAATTTCAGAAAATGTTACCTAAACCACGTATTTTCCTTTTTAAATAACGAATAGATTTCTGTATTCTAGTATGTACCCAGATATTTATAATCACTCAAAAAGTCACGAAATTAAAAGTAGAAATAAAAAAAAAATCAGCAGGAAATTTCCCACAAATGATTATTAAGCTGCTCTAGAAAATTGATATATAGTTTGTTTTTCTAGACGTGTAAGTTTATGACGTGAAGCAACGTTTTGAGAAAAGATTATTCGTAAAGCTTTATAGCACATCAGGTTTTTAGTAAGTCCTGAGGTCTAATTCTCGAAATCGAGGAAACAGTCTTCTCATGAGATTAATCCCTTTCCCGTCAGTGTCACATACGATTTTGAAGGTTTCAAACTAGCTCCACACATTTATCTCATGACAAGGCTGTTCTTCGATTTCGAGAATTAGGCCTCAGGAGTACGATGACTCAAGATATTTAGTTTCCTGGTACCTCTGGCATATTGAATTTTATGGATATCTTATTGACATCTTATTTCAAATGCTATTCTTACATCATTTGTATTTTCTCCGTGACGTTTTTATACTATCATCATATTAGATTATTCTCGCTCAAAGTAGTTAATCTCTTGTATGTGTTCTTGACCCGTTGTAGACCATTAAATTTGAATAAAAAGTGTATAATCAATTTTACGATATCTCTAATAGATAGGCAGTCCTCATACGGGGAAACTTACAAGAAACATTAGTAGCGTAAAGACTAGGATTAAAGAAAAGAGAGTTTGTGATACAAACTCCGCAGTATCCGCAACTCGGTATGCTAGGTCGCCACGGTACTCCACTATCTTGATAAACGAAAAATAATAAATATGGAGCAAATTTTTAAGCTGAAATGTGCGGCCTTAGGATAGCGACTGCGTGACTATAGTATCGGCCGTGGCGAGTAGTCAAGCCACCCAGTCTCCTAGTCTTCAAGAAAATTAGCTGTGGCTGTGTACATGTACAAACTCTCTTTTCTTCAATTCTACTCGACGTGTACACAGCCACAGCTAATTTTCTTGAAGACTAGGAGACTGGGTGGCTTGACTACTCGCCACGGCCGATACTATAGTCACGCAGTCGCTAGCTTAAGGCCGCACATTCATGCATTTCAGCTTAAAAGTTTGCTCCATATTTATTATTTTTCGTTTATCAAGAGAGTTGCGGATACTCGGGTTGCCGTGTCTCCCAGTAGCCGCAACTTAGGTAGCGCCGTGTGAGCCACTTAAATGTACACCTACATGTTGGGTGACCTAGTCGCGCAGTCTCCTAGTATACAAGCTACTAGAGTTTATTTTAAGTTTCCCCGTGTGAGGACCATAAAATCATGGGAGCTTTTAAAATTGATTGGATCTTTCAAACACTAGAATGTGACTTCCACCAAAAAAACAGCATTTTAACTAAAATTCCTTTTTGAGAGTTTGTTCCTATTGTGAGAAGTGAGAATGCTGTGATGCTGTGGAGGACTGATTATGAGTTTAATAGATAATTATGTCGAAACTTTTTGGGAAAGTTAGGTACTTGTAATAAAAACTGATTAACTTATAATTATGTATTATTAATTTTACTTGTAATGCCTTCAAACTAACTGTGATAAATATCATTTCATTTTTTCATAATTCCTTGAAGAAACTATATTTCTTAAAAGACACTGCTAAAACAGGACGAAAACGCACGTGACTTTCGTCCTGAGTGAGGAGTCAGTCAGTTATTTCCGGGAAAAACCCGGCAAATGTCCTTATTCCGGGTTAGAACACCGTGCCTTCTCTCACTGCTTTCGCCAACTCTGTTTATTGCATTCGGCCTACTGACTTGTCCGGAAAAGTGCCCTACATTTTAATATTCTATCGTTTTATTAGGATAAAAGTTTTATCAAGGATTTGTCGAATAGACTTCTTGAAGATTGTGATAAAATAATGGTTTGTGAACATTGGTAAGGAACATTTGAATGGCTGGTAATAACTTAAACATTTTTCAATAATACTTGTTGATTTATGGCATTTTGTGGCCTTAGAAGCATGTAATAAGTAACGCCAGTGGCGTAGCCCCCCTGCAGCCCCCCCCCCCCCCCCCCCCCCCAAGGCGATGAGGTTGGGTCTAAAAATCTAATTGCAATCTAATTTTTCGTCTCACGCTTGGGCTCTTAATTTAAATCTTTAAATATTGTATTCTTGGCTTAGATTACAAAGGTCTTGTAGGAAACGTTTAGTTTTTAAAAATTTTCTTCTAAAAGTCCTGTTTTATGTAGAGATTAAGGTTTCAGACGCATATCGTTTTAGTTATTGATTTTTGATGCAATTTTAAAGCAAAACGAGTAAAAAGAATAATATTTTATAGTATTTTTCAATTATATACTTGTCTGTTTCGTTTTCCCTTTTTTAGAGCTATTTTAAATTAACAAAAATATGACCTAATGCATTAAAATATTTTTACAACAAACCAAAAAACAATTAATTGAATCATTTTTTATGGAAGAAGTGCAGGGCCCCAGCCAGGGGGGGGGGCAGGCAGGGCGGCGCCCTTCCTGGAAAAGATCTCGCCCTTCCTGGAAACAATTTGGATTTTCTACATATTCATATTGCTTATTGGTTTTATTTAAAAGTCATCATTAATTCAATTTTAATCACACCATTTTTTATATGGAAACAAACTTGCTAACAGTTATTAAGTGGTTTAGACCCAAAATTTTTTGAATTTATCGCACCATCTAGCAGTAGGGGTGTGAGTATGTTACATCAAGGGTCCGCATTCGCAAAGCCCGCATGTTCAGATAGACTTTTTGCATCATTATTTATGTTTTCAGTGTTTAAGAAACGAAAACTTCTATTTCTTCTGCGATACATGCCTGCGTATGGTCTAAAAGTCTAATAATTGCAACATAATTTTTTATAGTATTTTTCTATTCCGTTTTCCCTTTTTTAGAGCTATTTTAAATCAACAAAAATATAACTCAATGCAATAAAATATTTTTATAACAAACCAAAAAACCATTAGGTAATTATTTTTAAAGAGAAAAAATTAAAGTAAAAATACATTTTTTATGGAAGAAGTGTGATTTATAATTAAAAAATAGTGCGGGAATAAACGAGAATGCTTTATTACGAAAATACAAAACGGCACTTAAGAAGGAGTATTTCAAAACCTAAGCATTTGCACCAAAAACTGCTCTTAGATCTACGCTCCTAAAATACATGATTTTTGAAAAAATCCACAATTTTGGCGTGGTGAGCGATATTTACTTTATTTTTAATCATGAAAAACCGAGCCCTAAAAACGCTGGTTAGAGTCATACATATACATTAAAATTTGTATTGACCAATATTCATTTTTTCACAAATATAAAAAATGTTTGTTTTTTTAAATACAGAGCCAACTAGGAATATCTAGAAAAAAGTAAAAAACAACATTAACAAAAACAAATTTAATCCAACCATGCAGAGGGGGGGAGGAAATAATTTAATTTTCGAAATTTGATAGTAGTTAGGTGAATTTTTAACGAACTTTGGGCGTGGCCTCAAAAATTTTTCGCCTGCGGCGCTTTTCCACCTTCTTTACTAGGTACAATGTCATGAAATACATGTAGTCCCGACTGTCTTCTGGTTACACCACTACTGAGTAACACTACACGATCATTTAGACTGACAGCCCTTGGCCCTTACACGATCAGTATTACTGTCATTCCCTTATCAACACTGTTAGTTAGAATCATCGTGTAGGGTCTCTGATGACCAGTGAGTTTTACTACATTTTAATATCGTACTAGTTTATTATTGTGTTTTATTGCTTAGTAATCAACTACACAATAGCGAACTTTATGCATTGCGGGCGTCAAGTGCCCTTTATAGCACGTGCAGGCCATAAGACGCAAGAAATTCTTGGTTGATTTATTAATATTATTAATAAAATTACAAAATATGAGATTTCTTTTAGTATTTCGTCAGGAATTTCCGACCTTTTCTACATTAAGAGAACGAAATGTTTTTAATATATACAGGGTGATTCCTAAGTTGATACTTTTTTTTAGCTGTTTATAGAAGGCATTAAAATAAACAACATTTTCAAATACCTTTTTCAAAAAACTCAAAATAAGGTATTTACATTCATTTATTACACTATGGATCAAAAACGGTTCTGCCTAACTTGCCCGTTGAATAACATTAAGAAAACTTCTGGGTGTAGGATGAGCCCGCAAGGGAAAGCGTTCTGCGTATAATCTTGAAGCAGCAACCGCACTTTGACGACACTCGACGTAAATTAGCATCATATCTACTAGTTCATTGTTTTCAAATTTTACCATTTTCACGTGTCACCAATTTAAAATTAACTTACTTCAGAAAGACACACCGCAGCGAAATGCCAAATAACTCACCACCGACCCGTAAATTGCATGACTAATAATAGATAAGACAAACAACATAAAGTATAGTAGGCTACGTTTTGATGACCAGGTCCGCACTTAGATTTTTACTTCTGTATCTCGCCTATTTTTAAATTTTTTGAAACAAAAATTTTAAATCCTTCTATACACAGCTAAAAAAGAAGTATCAACTTAGGAATCACCCTGTATATTGAAATAATTTCGCATGGAGCTGGTAATCATAAGGAAGATTTTAGAAATACTGTTCGGATCCAGCTAATACTCTTAATTTTACCTAAAGAATTCTTTCGTAATATGGCAAACTATTCGTTTTTATTTGAAACGTCTAAAAATATTTTTAATTTAATTTATATACAATTTTTTTTACTCCGAACATTTTTAAAAGCACTATTATTAATTAAAAATAGTATTCCTAATGGAAGTTTTTCATTTGCTCTGCTAAAAGCGTGGTGGGATGCGCCCCAAACAATGAAATCTAGTTATCGCGGTGGGCGCGAAAGTAATCGAATTAATTAGTGGATCAATGGCCGTAGTAATGGAATAAATATTGATCTTAGGTTGATTGAAAAATACATGACACAGATTTTTTTAATAGGAATGTTTATATATAAAGCTATAGATATGAAATTAGATTTTAAGTAAAAGTTTTTAACGTTCAGATTTTAAATAATTATACCGAGGAAGTGCGTTCTTGGGTATGGTCAGTGCTATTGAATAACTTTTCATTGTGCTAGGGGCATTTTAAATATATCCTCATATAAAGAAAAACACTGGGTCACTGTTATTAAAAGTGTGTCGTATGCCATACAAGTGTGAATTAGAAATAATGCCCGGCGGAAATTTATAATACAAAATATAGTAATATGTATTATAATATCTAGTAGTATATTTTTAAATCATAATCCAGGATTATATCGTTTACAATAAAATTATTATATTTCATTTAGTGACGGGTATTATTTTTGGTAATATAAATTATTATCATGGTTTGTAACAGTGGCGTAGCCAGAAATTTAGCTTAGGGGGGGGGGGGGGGGCAAAAGGATCTGAAACTGAGTAATCGGGTGCCACGCCCAAAAAAACCCTTTTTTGGACCATAAAAAAATTGCAAATTAGAAAAAATATACAATATTTTTATAGAAACTTGTAGGGAGTTATACTAATACACTAATATAAATTATTTAAAACTTAATGAAATAAGGATAACTGAGCAAAAAAATATTAAAAATAAATTTTATAATTATTAATAATAAGACTTTTTAATTTAATAAATAAAATCCGAAAAGTTTTAAGATTTGCATGGATGTCAGTTTTTCTTGCAAGCATTTTGTATAAATATGTGAGATTATTGCCGTTCTGCCCTTCTTTTCGAATTAGGCTTTTTTCCTCTTCGTTCGCTGCCAGGGCCATTCCCGAGGGGACCTACAGTTTAACGTGGGTTCCGAACCACGATCCTCAGTCATGCGACACCCCCCAAGGGCTATCAACCCTTGGTTTATTGCCATTGCATGACCTGCCGATTGGGGAGTGTGTACCTTCTTCCGCACCCCACGAGATGTCCGATCTCATCCGGCCTGGTTACCGGCGTGAATGGGGTGGGTTGGGAGATGATACCTTTTACACTCTTCCCTGCATTCCTTAATCCACTAAATTTCGGACATACTTTTTTTATTGTATGTATGCCCACTCCGGGAATCGAACCCGGGTCGCCGAGGTCGAATGCCAGTAGCTCTACCTCTGAGCCACAACCGCGGTTAAATATGTGAGATTATGTGTTATTTCATTTGGTGCGTTATAGGGTTGCCGTAACTTCGTTACAAGGTTACTTGACGAATATAACCTGTTTTTAAAAAGTATCATTACTGCATTTTTGAATACTTCTATAAATTCAACACTTAATTATATAGCACACTACATGTCTAAATTCAATTGTTTTAAGATAAGGACATTTAAAATATTACATTAATCCTACTTTGACAGGCTTCAGCTTCCAAATTGTGCATCTTACGTAAAAAAACCTGGTTTTACATCACTATCTAGTTTTTACTTTCTACCCAAAGATATTAACTTTCGGTTAAAAAAGAAAGGGGGCGATTTCTATCCCAAAAACAGGGGTAAATTTCATGAAGACAGGAAAAAAGTAAGCCAAATTAAAAATAGATGCAACGGTAGTTCTGTATTTTTTAGCAAATAAAGAGGATTCCTAATACTGAATTTAGTCCAGTTAAAAATTCCACCCTGTATATTACAATATTTCTAGGTTAGTTCAATTGACCTTTTCGTTCTTTAGCTATACATACACATCCAAAGACAAATCTGTAAAAAGAAAAAGGAGAAAAAAACTTCTTTAAAAGAACTTTCCTTAAGAAAATAAATCATTAACCTTAATAAATGCTCACCTTAATTCTTTTAAAATCTTAATCTAAATTTGTTGTGACCGATTCCTCTAATCTTCGCGTTTAGAGGCTCAGCACGTCTACCAATTTCATCAGGCATAAAATTAAAAAGTAACTAGGTAAACCTAAATAAAGTAAATTTCGGTAAATTTATTTAGGGAAAGTATTGTACAGTAAGAAGTTTATTGTGGTTGGTTGCAAATCCCAAATTACATAAAAAAATACTTTGTTTTTATTATATAGATATTGGAGAGTGTGACTTTTATTTAAAAAATAATTTTTAATATTCTTTCCAATACAATGTACTATAGCTTATATCTTTTTTTGTGCTTTGAAATAACTTTTTCTTACGACCACCTATGTAAATGAGAAAATTAATTTGGCTAGAAAGCGCCGTATATCATACGCATGTTGAAAAAAAATATGTCCACACTAATGTTGAAATACAAGGCACACTATTTAATTTAAACATATGGTGCCAATTTGACAGACCACCACTATTTATTAAAAAGAACAAATTTTAGAAAGCAGTAATTGTAAAGTGTTTAACTTAATTATCTTGTATTGGTCGAATGATTCAGAATTAGAGTGTGAAAATACGCCATCTGAAATTATAGAAAATGTTAATAATATACTGGAAAATCTATTACCAGAAAAAAACAAATCGCGCTGAAGAGAGTGTCATATATTAAACAACAAATCTTTATAGGTAGCGATAGCGTATAAAATAGAGCTCTAGCCTACAGATCGCAAGGTCACAGGTTCAAATCCCATCAGGAGTATTTGACTTTTTTTCATAAAAACATTAAATAATTTATAGAATTATTTTCAATTGAAATCTTCCTTGTTGGGTGGATTTTTGAAATTTATGATTAATGAATGCATCTTTCCTTGATTCAATTTAAAATTTTTCATTCTGGTTCATCTATAGAAGTCAATGGAAGATTAGTTCTTCCTATGATATAGGTATAAAATATGAAAAAGTTAAACTACAAATAACGGAAAAGCCTATTGACAAACTATGAAATCGGATATTAAGTGGAACATAATCCTAAGTATGCTAATTTCAACACTAGTGTTAATATTTTTTTTCAACACTAGTTTCGCAAATCAAAGGCATTTTTAATGATTCTTTGCGGTCGTAGGAAAAATAGTGTACATTACTGGTGTGAAAGTGATTATTCTAAAACTCGGAGACTTTCAGTACTCGGCTGACGCCTTGTGCTAAATGTCTCCTATTTTGAAAAGTATCACTTTCATCACTTGTTATGTATAATGCAATATATTATCTCCATTGGCGAAAAAAAAATCAATAATTTGCTTAGTTTCACCATTATGAGTTATTTTTTATTTAATTTATGAATAGAAGTGGGCTGCTCATACTAAGACGTTTCTTGATATTGTAAACTTATGTATCTGTAAATAAATAAGTAAATAAAATTAAAAACGTTCCCGGTAAGTTATCCAAAAATTCCTGCACGAAATATCTGCAGTTCATTCATACAAACAGGTGTTTTATTTGGCGTTTACTACCCTCTAGAGACTTGTAAGGTTCACCCTGCTATATGGGGCAATTTAAATAAACGCGATAGCCCACGAATTGGTGTAACAGGTGAGAGGATTGAGAGGGGCTTGAAATATTAATGTAGTTGAGTGTTTACCGTTTAAGATTTTATTTGCCGAGGTGGATAAAGTAAATGGTTTGTTTTATTATTTTGCCAGTAGCGCACAGTAATTAATTTGGATGCTAGTTATGATGGCAGCTTTCTTAAGCTTGATCTTCCTCCATTGTGGTTCTTTATACAGGATTTCAGTTGATGTATATGATAGAAAACCTTCTCCTTTCCAAAATTTTGTCCCCGGTCTAGAGTTACTTCTAAAAAAAGTAACCAAGCGGTGAAA
Source organism: Polydrusus cervinus (assembly GCA_935413205.1). NCBI lineage: Eukaryota > Metazoa > Arthropoda > Insecta > Coleoptera > Curculionidae > Polydrusus > Polydrusus cervinus. The sequence goes on from OW284514.1 coordinate 4,055,363, forward strand.
ATAATATGTAAGTTAAAAGACCAGTTAGATATTAAGTTACTTATATGATTCTTTGGGGCTCTGGAAGGAGGGGGGGGGGATGTGCAAATACGCTACTGAATATAAAACTAGATTTTATTTCAAGTATTTTTACCTATTTCTTCTTCAAATCTTGTAAAGGAATATTTAATTTCTGACCATAAAAAAATAATTTTCCAGTTAATAATAAATAGTATCTATAATTAAATTGTTTAGTAGTTATTATTGGAAACAGCTTATTCTTATTACCTACTTATACAGTAAGTGAATATTTTGATAATTATCTGTAATAATTACTTGCATTTTTTAAATCCCATAATGTAATTTTTACATTATTCTATTTTATTGTAAGTTAAAATTAATTAGTGTTTGTCGATAGAAATGTATATTTTTAACATTACAGTATGGTCTGGCTGTCAATTTGAATAAGTGTTGTAAGGATTCATATTACAACACAAGATGTTAAAGTTGTCAAACATCGAGTGTAGTAATATGAATTTATATACAACAAGAATATTGTACAAAATTTTATCTACTTTCATCTATGAATAAAAATATTTGGCAAAAGGCATTTTTAAAAATAAAAATGCACCTGTAAAAATGCCCCTGTTATTAAGTTTACTAATCAAGTTTTTTATGTTACCTTTGGCATAGTTACTGTTTCGCATGGTTACTGTCGAAACTTTGTCAAACAAATTCAAAAATACAAAAAGCGTTTTTCAAAATAAGCGATTCTGATGGAAGTTTACCCTCTGATATAGAAGCAGCGGCAAACGAAGCGATCTCAAGTGTAGTTCCGACAAAATCCCAGGCGCGGTATGAGTTGGAGTATCAGAAGTTTGAAGATTGGTGCAAAGCTAATAAAATAAAGGAGGTTTCTGGGAAAATCCTTTTGGGTTATTTTTCTGTAAAGCAACGAACCCAGAAAACATCTAAGCTCTACTCAATGTTGAGAACTATGATTTCAGTCAAGAAAAAATCAAGAGATAATTGTTAATAATAAATCATTCTTCTAAAAAGTGTGGTTTTATTTAACAGCAAAATTTTAATAAAACTGTTTTGTCCATTACAGCACTAGTGCTGTAATAGATGCCCTTACAAAACGATTTACAGAACTGTAAAATTCATATTACTTAATTAAAGTAGATAAAGTTATTTATGACATTTATTTGCTGAGAAATACTAAACGAAATAAAGGTAGTTTTTAAAAAACATTTTATCTGAAAAGAGCTGTTGTCGATGTTTTAATAAAAGTTGCATGCACGCTAAAAATAAAAATCTAAATGGACAAACCGCATACGACAACAAAAAGGCACTAAAGGCTGCGATTAGATTAAACGCGTTTAAAACTTTTTATGATAAATGTTCCCTAAAAGACTGGTTTAATGCACGGCTTTCATAACACATAATGACTGTCTCCGAAACGGACTAAAAGTTGTGTTGGGGACCATGTTAATGCATTTTAGTCATCAGTGAACAAGGGAGGCCCTACAGGACTGTATTAAATAAATTATCGTGATCGCAAAAGTTCATCAACGCATATAAAATAAACACGCCATTTTTGTCAATTTTTATTTTATTATTTTTATTTAAAAATATTTTGGTATACATTAATTCACTAATAATACCATTAGGCCTCTTTTTGTTATCGAACATATAAATAATTATTGTCTATTTCAGAAAGGTGTAGAGTAATAAAATGGGAAATTCCGTCCAGTTCGGCTCAATTTCGGTGTCGGCCCTGGGCACAGGTAAATTTTGTGCATTAAATTATTTATGATAGCTAACCAAAGAAAAAAAAGAGATTTTGATATAGAAGGAAGTATTAGCTGTACCAAATTTACACAAACATCGTTTTATGAAATATGCCGTGGAAGATATAGCTGAAAAATATAGTGTAACTGTGCTTTACACACCGCCATATCATTACGAACTAAATCCTATAGAACTTATATGGGCGCAAGTGAAAGGATTTGTAGCAAGACACAACATGATATTCAAAATTAAAGACGTTAAGCTACTGTTTGATCAAGCCATTAAGGAAGTGACACCAGAGAACTGGCGAAAGGCAGTCCATCATGTCATTAAAGAACAGAAGGAAATGTGAGATCTTGTCCACCTGATCGATCGGACCGTAGACCCGATAAATATAACGTAAAAAAAAATATCCTTAGTACGGTCCTGTCCTAATATGTCATAAATCCCCCACAATCATAATGGTCACCCATTAATTTCTGTGTCGTGACAATTCGACAACGAATGGTCGTCGGAACACCCCCCATCACCGGTGGGGTTACGATCTGATACAAACCAATTATTATTTCATATAGACGAATCAGCGAAATATTTGTTACATAAAAAAGGGCGATCGAAACGGAAATTTGTGAATATTTTTCGTTATATTCGAAGGTTTAAAAAAATTATTCCTGAATTTTTAGAAATATAGAGATGCTTTTTCGTCGCTTAGGTATTTCGAAAGTTTTGGCCGTTTCATTTTTTTAAACCAATCAACAAAAAAGAAATTTTTTTGCTACATCAAATCCTCCATCTTAACGTTTGATTTTATATGACATCTGACCAGTGACGTGCGGTGAGATATCCATGTAAGGAAACCTCAGAGTACGTCAAAAAAATGAATAGACTTTATCACAATGTAATAACTAAAAACCCCCTTTTCTCGTTTTTCAGGCACTCTATAACACAACACCTTAATTACCATTTACAAATTTCACAATGCAGTTTCTGTAAAACGATTTTATAAAAAAAAAATTTCTTAACCTTCAACACTGGTTTTCATATTATATGTGTGCCCTCTAAGTATAATCCATATAACTTCTCTGAACAATACCCTGAGATGTCTCATAACATCATGGATCAAATATATATACATATTTATAGTACATATTATCTGTCCTACAAGCAAATATAATTTTTTATTTTGCAAATTTTAACAAAAAAAAGTTTTCTTCAATAGTTTACTTCACCACTGAAGTTGCTTTCAGTTTTTCAGTGTCATTTTCACCTAATCACCTAACGTTTCTCATTTCGTCACTTTATCAACCATTCTCCCTTGGTAGTATGTTTTTCTCCCCTACTTCTATGAAAGTTCTTCAACACTTTTCTTTAATTAACTTCCTCAAAAGCTCTATGAGGGTGTTATTCGCAATTTCCTAATATCTATCTCAACATACTTCCCCTGAAGATGAACGTTTATACGTTCGAAACATGTAAAAAAAATGTCCTTCTGAAATATATCTTAGGGAAGGTTGACTTAGAGTATTATTTCTCCTATTAACTCCTATTGATGTTCGGAGACTTGAATAATAAGTACCAAAAAAATGGACTGCCTCCTGTAGAGACTAAAAGGTGTATAGATTCTTGTCCGACCCCGTATAATTTAAACTTCGCAATACCAACACAGACAAACAGTAAAACGTAACTAAACCTATTTTTACGTCAATATCCCGAACACAACACCAGTTATCAATTCTGGAACTCGAACAGGGGATTTGTAAATAAGAAGCTGTGTCGGTCTGAAAGCACGTTTCGGAAATCACAAATAAAATATCCCAATTTGTGATTGTCGTTTATTGTTTGATGGTGTATTCTATGGAAAAATGAAAAAGATTTCGTCTATATTAACTGATTTAGGAAATGTAACGTTATTTCACTTAGGACATTGTACAACTGTTGCTACTACTTCGTATAAGGCTAACTGAAAGTTTGTCAAAGGATTTGGCACTTCTTAGATTGGCAGTACAGCGAGTAGTGGCGTAGCCAGAAAATATGCTCAGGGGGTCTCAGTGGGTATATAAGTAGGACATTTTTTTTTGAAGAGAGGGATAGTCGGGACTACATGTATTTCATGATATTGTACCTAGCGAAGAAAGCTGAAAAGTGCGTAGACGAAAAATTGTCGGACCCACGCCCAAAGTTCGTTTAAAATTCACCTAACTACTATCAAATTTCGAAAATTAAATTATTACCTCTCCCCCTCTACATGGTTAGATTAAATTTGTTTTTGTAAATGTTTGTTTTTTTGATATTTCTAGCTGGCTCTTTATTTAAAAAAAAAACATTTTTTATATTTGTGAAAAATATGAATATTGGTGGTAATACAAAATTTTAACATAGGTCGTATGTATGACTCTAACCAGCGTTTTTCGGGCTGAGTTTTTCATGATTAAAAATAAAGTAAATATCGCTCACCACGCCAAAATTTATGATTTTTTCAGAAATCATGTATTTTAGGAGCGTAGATCTATAAGAGCAGTTTTTGGTGCAAACGCTTAGGTTTTGAAATACTCCTTCTTAAGTGCCGTTTTGTATATCCATAATAAAGCATTCTCGTTTATTCCCGCACTATTATTTTATTATAAATTATCACACTTTTTCCATAAAAAATGTTTCTATTAAAATTTTTACTTTAATTTTTCTCTTTAAAAATAAATAGGTACCTAATTGTTTTTTGTTTTTGTTGTAAAAATATTTTATTGTATCGGGTTATATTCTTGTTGATTTAAAATAGCTCTAAAAAGGGGAAAACGGAACAGACAAGTATATAATAGAAAAATACTATACAGTGTGTCCAAAAAAGTATGCAACATATGTAAAAGTTTTTTATTACCGATTTCTCAGAAAATTTTATTCTTGATAAAAGTTGGTGCATGCCTTGAAACTATAAATGCATATTTCACATTTCACCTGCGGCTAATAGTAAGGGATCAAATGCCATTTTTTCGAAATTGCATTAAGAGTAAAGTACCTTAGTTATTAGAAATACAGCAAAATTTTATATGAAAATGTTATTACAAATTAAAAACATAGCCCAAGTACGAAATTTGAGTTACGTGTCTCAATTTTTATTTTTTTTTCTAATCTCTAATTTTATATGCATTTTTTTAAAGTAGGTTTTTGGACTTTAGCGTACTCGGTGAAAATGACAAATAAATTAGTAGGTATTTCCAGTACTATAAATAGGGTTGAATTTTATTATAATTTAGTTTCGAACGGAAGTTGTCTAAAATGTGTTTAAGTAGGCGTGCAACACGGTACATTGAAAAGTTTTTAAAATTTTGCAACTACTTAATGCATTTTTAGTATAAACCCACGTTTAAGTTATTTGATAAATATATTAAAATTGCGTAAACGAAAAATCTACCAGAGGCGTACCGTTTAGGGGAAATTAGAGATTAGAAAAAATAATATAAAAAATGAGACACGTAACTTAAATTTCGTATTTGGGCTATGTTTTTAATTTGCAATAACATTTTCATATAAAATTTTGCTGTATTTCTAATAACTAAGGTACTTTACTCTTAATGCAATTTCGATAAAATGGCATTTGCTCCCTTACTATTAGCCGCAGGTGAAATGTGAAATATGCATTTATAGTTTTAAGGCATGCACCAACTTTTATCAGGAATAAAATTTTCTGAGAAATCGGTAATAAAAAACTTTTCCATATGTTGCATACTTTTTTGGACACACTGTATATATTTTTACTCGTTTTCCTTTAAAATTGCATCGCATTGCATTAATCAATAACTAAAGCGATATGCATCCGAAACTTTAATCTCTATATAAAACAGGACTTTTAGTAGGATATGTTTAAAAACTAAACGTTTTCTACAAAACCTTTGTAATCTAAGCCAAGAATACATTATTTAAACATTTAAATTAAGAGTGAGACGAAAAATTAGGTTGCAATTAGACTTTTAGACCAGCTCTCCTAGGCACAAGCGGGGGGGGGGGGAGCCTTCTTCCCCCCTTAAATACGCCACTGACAGTAAGTGTGGATCTTACTCAATACTTATTTATATTACTTCAAAGATCAGTGGCGTGGTGTCCATGTAAGCGATGGAAGCACTGCTTTACTTACATTTATAAAATACAACATCAATTTTTAATGTCTCTTTAAGGGTTCAAGACAATGATGTTTCTGGAATGGTATTGTCTTTATTTGTTTTTAAATCACAACGTTTCAACTTGTAAGTACCTCCAGTCGTCTTAAGGTTTCTAAGGATCTATTTCTGAACCTGCGAATTGTATACTATTATAGCGAACCGAAAAATGTCGTCTCCTAAACTAGATGTGTGGTCTACCGTGTTTTAGTTTGTTTTATAATCGTTGTCGATGTTATTACGCTACGCGCAGATAAATAAAAATCAAATTTAGAAATGCAAGGACTAGAAAAAAGTAAGAAATCCCCTTATTTATGCTTGCATATCTCCAATTTTCATTTCCACATCTCTTGTTATACAATAACGCCTCTATTCTTCATTATGCTTTAAAAAAATCGTCTCTAAACAATAATATTTTGTCGTTCTGCCACCAGCAAACCCATTTTCCTCTAATTTTCCGGTATCATTGTAAGGCGTCTCTGCATCGATCACGATGATACGATTCCTTCCATTTCCTTCCATTCTCAAGCACTTTCCGTGCTTTCCCCATGAATACAGAACGGCGGCATGGCAAGTGACGTGAAGTGGCTTCGCAGCTCCTTGCTTTCTCAATTTTTGCAGAAGGAAATTTCTAGATTCTTTCGCTTAGCTGGCAATATACCGATAACTTATATTATAAATACTAAAATACGAAGGAATTCTTAATAGAAATTTCTGTGCATTTTAAAAGTATATTTTTCTTTCCAGGCAACAATACGATGACTTTGACAATCCCCCATTAAAAAAAGGAGCAAGCGAACAAGCCGATGACGTCAGCCTAGATAGCTTACCGGAATATCAAATACCCCCACCTAGGAAAATTGATCAGTAAGTAAAGGCCGAATTTGGCCAAGTAACTGAACAAATCATCTGTTAGAGCTGGGCAAAACTGGCAAGCACCAAGCACTTTGGAAAAAGTAATTGAAATTCTTTTGTTAAGTGCTTGCAAGCACTTTAAAAGGGCTTGTAAGCACTTTAAAAGGGCTTGCAAGCACTTTACAAGACGCAATTACTTTTTTCAAAGTGCTTGGTGCTTACCAAGTTTGCGTTGCCAGCGCTGCCTTTTGTTACGTTTTTCAAAAAACTATGGAGCTTTATATGTCAAGGGCGTTTTAGGTGAGAAGGAAGGAAAAGGGTATAATAGGGGTAATTATCCTGCGCCATGAATAACCAGGCACATGGGCTTTTTCACTTAATTTTGATTTTTGTTGTAGTTTATAAAGAAACAAAAAATTTAAATTTTGAATCAGAATCCCAATAAAGTTTTACCAGCAAAAAAAAAATACAGTGATGTAGTGAACGAGCGTCTAGAGTGTAACTAGCGCCCTCTACAAGTTATTTGAAAAATAAGAATAAATTCATGTTAATCGCCCTCAAAAACCCTTGACTACAAATTATAAAGTTAATATCTCAAAAACAGCTTGAGCTATGGAAAAAAAATTAATTTAGAAATAAAAATTTAACAGAAAATTTGACAAAAGCAAAAGTGAAAATTTCACAAAAGCAAATGCTAAAGTCGGATTTGTAGAACTTCGAAGTCGAAACAAGTATCCAGACTTAACAGGTTTTCGAACCAAAGAATACTTTTGCTTCTTTGGATTCTAAGACTTTTGCTTTTGAACAAAAGGAAAACGCGCCACAAATTCGTGGAGATTTGCGAAATTCCAAAAGTTCTTTTGCTTTTGTCAAATTGAGTTCGAAGCAGTAAACTGGGATTCGGGTTTAGAGAGCAATATGGATGCTTTCGACCTTCTGGGTCTCACCAGTTAGTCGAAGAAGCCTAAGAGCTAATTTAATTATAATATTTAACACCCTGTATCTTTTGAACGACCTTCATTTTACGTCGAGTTCCAACCTTTTATTTTTATGTGTAGAACTGTAGAATCGGTGGTTTCTCCATGGCGCATTCAATACAGACCCACCCAGTATAGTTTCAGTTTCAGCTTCTTTAATATGCATGTTCATATTTTCAGATACATTAAAGCTGAAATACCATGTCTTTCGAGAAGAGCAACGGTCGCCTTTTTATGTTGTGTAGGATTTATTATTATGTTTGGCATGAGGGAAACCATGGGGATGGTAAACTCAGAAATAGAAGACTCAGGTGTAAGTTTCGGTAATTTGCTGCATATACTGAGTGTTATTTAAGTATGTCGACAAACTTTAAGGGATTTGTTTTTAAGACGAAAAGCTCAACAAATAGTCAGTGACATCGTAAGATAAAATTGGGTGGGGCTTAAGGGGGCCATGACAACATAAATAACACAACAACACAGGCTTAAATATTGTTTGTGCTGAATTTGAATTCATTAAATTTACCATTCAGAGCCTTTCTCCAAAACCTAAACGTTTGGAACATAATATATGTTCACACGAACTTTTTGTCCTAATATCATACGAAAAATCACCCCTTAAAGTTTCAATGCTTACTGAAATATCACCCTGTTTGTACAGGATGATTCCTAAGTTGATATTTTTTTTAGCTGTGCATAGAAGGCATTAAAATAAACAACATTTTCAAATACCTTTTTTAAAAAAAATTAAAAATAGGCGAGATACAGAAGTAAAAGATCTAAGTGCGGGCCTGGTCATCAAAACGTAGCCTGCTATACTTTACGTTGTTGTCTTATCTCTTATTGGTCATGCAATTTACGGGTCGGTGGTGAGTTATTTGGCAATACGCCGCGTGTGTTTTTCTGAAGCAAGTTAATTTTAAATTGGTGACACGTGAAAATGGTAAAATTTGAAAACAATGAATCAGTAGATATGGTGCTAATTTACGGTGAGTATCGTCAAAGTGCGGCTGCTGCTTCAAGATTATACGCAGAACGCTTCCCCTTGCGGGCTCATCCTACACCCAGATTAATGTTATTCAACGGGCAAGTTAGGCAGAACCGTATTTGATCCATTGTGTAATAAATGAATGTAAGTATTTTATTTTTGAGTTTTTTGAAAAAGTATTTGAAAATGTTGTTTATTTTAATGCCTTCTATACACAGCTAAAAAAGAAGTATAAACTTAGGAATTACCCTGTATAATAAAGGTAAAGTAGGAACTACCAGAGGCGGTTCTAGACCCAAAATATTGGGGGGGCACCACATTGGCGTAGCCAGAAAATATGCTCCGGGGGGGAGGGGGCTGGGGGGCGTTGGTAGGACAATTTTTTTTTCTGAGGAGAGGGATAGTCGGGACTATATGTATTCCATGTTATTGTACCTAGTGAAGAAGGCGGAAAAGCGCCGCAGGCTAAAAATTTTCGGGGCCACGCCCAAAGTTCGTTTAAAATTCACCTAACTACTATCAAATTTCGAAAATTAAATTATTACCTCTCCCCCTTTGCATGATTGGATTTAATTTTAATGTGTTTTTTTGATATTCCTAGCTGGCTTTTTATTTAAAAAAAAAAACATTTTTTATCATTGTGAAAAATATGAATATTGGTGTCAATCCAAAATTTTAACATAAGACGTATGTATGACTCTAACCAGCGTTTTCCTGGCTTGGTTTTTCATGATTAATAAAAAAGTAAATATCGCTCACCACGCCAAAATTGATGATTTTTTCAGAAATCATGTATTTTAGGAGCATAGATCTAAAAGCAGTTTTTGTTGCAAATGCTTAGATTTGGAAATACTCCTTCTTAAGTGCTGTATATTTATATTTCTAATAAAACATTCTCATTTCATCCCGCACTATTTTTTTTATTATAAATTATCACACTTCTTCCCTAAAAAATGTTTCAATTAAAATGTTTACCTTAATTTTTCTCTTATGAAATAAATACCTTATTGTTTTTGTTGTAAAAATATTTTATTGCATTGGGTTATATTTTTGTTGATTTAAAATAGCTCTTAAAAAGGGAAAACGGAACAGATAAGTATATAATAGAAAAATTCTATAAAATATTATTCTTTTTACTCTTTAAAAGTGCAGCAAAAATCAATAACTAAAACGATATGCGTGTGAAACCTTAATCTCTATATAAAACAGGACTTTTAGAAGGAAATGTTTAAAAGCTAAACGTTTCGTACAAGACCTTTGTAATCTAAGATAAGAATACATTATTTTAAGATTTAAATTAAGAGTCCATGCGTGAGATGAAATGCAGCCCGGCAGCCCCCCCCCCCCCCCCCCCCTATATACGCCACTGGGCGCAGCCACAATTTTTGGTAGCCTTCGCAAGCAAATAACGCCACAGCCCAAAATTTTTTAGGATCATGCTCAAATTGTATCAAATTATGTACATAATAAAGCACCCGGAATTTTTTTTTATCAGTGGCATGAATTTTATAGTTTTTTTCAGAAATGTTGGGGGGTCCTGGGCCCCCCAGCCCCCCCCCCCCCCATAGAACCGCCCCTGGGAACTACAAATATAGCATTATTGTTTACATTTCTGTCTTCTGTCCAGCAAAAATTGGCGCCACTTTGTGATTAACTTTTATACAACTGTCAAATGAAGTAATGATTACTTAATTTATAAAATTATTTTGTAATATTTTTTACAGAAGACGAAAATGTTCGTGGAGGTTACTTAACTCGTATTTTAAAAATAATTTACGATTTTTAGAAAAACAATACTATATCCAGTGCGACCGTGAGTGCAGTAGAGTCCGCCATATTTTGGGGATATTTTATCACCCAGATACCTGGTGGCTTAATAGCAGCGGCCTATCCAGCCAATAAACTGTTTGGGGCAGCCATAGGATCATCGTGTCTTCTAAATTTTTTAATTCCATCCCTCTATCATAATCCAACTTTGTTAATAATAATTAAGGTTATGCAGGGGTTAGTGGAGGTAAGTATATTATTACTAATTAATATTATTTTTATTTCAAATACAGGGTGTTATGGTATAGACGCATAATATTTGAACCCGTAAATCTTGATATAGTCAGATCTGGTCTTAACGTGCCGGTCCAAAGGTCACTGATCATATTATGCGTCAAATCAGACAACACAGAGGCTATCAAAATGTTGTGAGATTATTTACAAATATACCGAAGGAAGGAAAAATAATTTCATTATTTTAGCTATCGCGAAGATAGCCACATATACCTAATATTATTAGTTTTGTAAATATTATGTAATGAAAGAAAAAGTAGAAATTCGCAAACCAATATGCAGGAAACCGTAATGAAAACACTGGAAATTAGTTTAAGGACTATGCAGAATAATGTGCATGAAAATAAGCATAATATAATACCCAAGAATACTAAAAAATGTAAACGAAAAACACCGTTTATAATTATAGCCTAAAAACTCTCGTCACTTATAAAATCTGAAAAGTCTTCGTCGTCTGAGTCGTCTTCGAATGGAGCAATTATCATTGGCGCTACTTCGACATCTAGTACTTGCTCTCGATCCCACCAATCCCTTATTATATTATATATATATATATAGACAATACAGTGAACAAACCGCTGGGATTGGTCAAAGAGGAGATTGACTACACGGCCAAGCAGCTTGCACAGAACAGATGGACAGGGTTGACAACCTGTAGTACATCCAGGCAACTGTGGCCCACATTCGATAAAAAGAGAACCGCAGAGCTATTGAGACACAGTCGAAAAGACGTGAGAAATATTACTGCGGTTGTTACCGGACATTGCCTCTTCGGTAGACATGCCGAACGTATGCAAATACCCACTAACGACTTCTGCAGAAGTTGCAGAGATGAGGAAGAGGAAGAAAGTATTCAACATTTTCTGTGTGAATGCCCTGGCCTCGCAAGAAGGAGGTTCACTACTCTGGGTGAATCATCTTTCGATAGCCTGGAGGAACTAAGCAACTTACAACTTGGACGGCTGAACAGATTTCTGAACAGTAGTGGCTGGTTTGAATGAGTTGTTAAAATCCTTCCGCGGTTACGTCGCATAAACCATCAGTGATCTGATGAAAGTGGGTTCTACGGAACACGTGTGGTATCACAACGGACCTAATCAGGACTACGTGAGACTGTTTGGTCAGAACCAAGGGTCTGCCACTCTTACCTAACCTCCCTTATTAATATTTCTGTATGTTCCACCGATTCCTTCCAGTACTCTTGTGTAATATGATCTAACGAATCTTGCCAAACTATTTGTACTTGGTCGGATTTAAGACCATCACCTACATGTTTTTCATAATAAGACACCAGCCCATATTAATTCTATTGCGTTCAACTGGCAATGATATGGTGGCAGTCGTAGAACCTCATGACCATATTCACGCAGTATTTCATCTACCGCGTATATTTTGGGTTTTTTAAGAGACTTTGCTATTGATAGGAGTTCCGATTAAGGCATATTTGGTAAAGGATTTTGGTTGTGTTTTTCCAGCCACTCATAAATATCACTTTTCCTCCAAGATGAAGTAGGCTGTTTATTTTAAATTCTTGAATGATATGACGCCTTATCTAATACAATTAAAGACGGAGCATCCAAATTTGGTATCAATTGAACTTTAAACCATTTTTCATACATTTCGCAATTCATATTATCATGATAGTCAGCACTTTTGATGTTCAAGAAAAAATTAAACTCGCACCTGCAACATATCCTGTTGCAGAACCGGCATGCAAAATAATAAAACGCTTTTCCGTACCGCACCCCTTTTTCCTTTTAACACTTTTTACAAACTCATCTTGCCAAGATTGTGAACCACTTCCATTCGAAAATATCCACGTTCCGTCTAAAAATACCACTTTTCTAAATTTCGATTTGTAATTGTCCGTATATTTTTTTAAAAACTGAACACGCTGACTCACTATCTGTGGCTGCTCACATAAAAATCTTCGGTTACAGTCTTTTTTATAGCGAAAACCTAAATTTTTTAATAATTTTGATAACGCTTTAAGTCCAATTTCCAAAACACCCCGAATTTTTAATGTTTTTTGTAAAACTGGAAGAGTTACATTGGTTTTTGATTTGTATAAATCGTAAATCACATTTCAAACTCCAATTTTAATATTTTCGCTTACATCCTCAGTCTTTGGCTTTCTTCGTTTACACTTTTTAGTATTCTTGGGTATTATGTTATGTTTTGTTTCAAGCACAATTTTCTGCACAGTCCTTAAACGAATTCCCAGTACTTTGGCTACTGTTTCCTGAATATTGGTTGGCGAATTTCCACTTTTTCTTTCATTTTCGAAATAGTTTATCAGATTAAGTACCATTTTTTTTGATTGGGGATGCAAAAACTCAGAAAATTGTTTCATTTTGTCACAAACTGTCAAAGTCACAAAACTGGCATATTTAAAATAAAACAAACGTAGCTGGTGCTATTATAAGCTTTTTTAGAATCGCTGAAAAGTAATTAGGTACATCTATATCCTTTTTTTTTCATGTCAAAATGGAATAAGTCTGTCTCATTTATCTTACGTATTTTATTTAGAGGGTAAAATTAAACGCAAGTAAATAAAACAAAAACTGAGAGTATGTCTTTCTTGAATCGTATGACCCCTCACGATAAGACCAGATCCGACTATATGACAATATTCACGGGAAAAAATTTTCAAATTTCACGAGAAATTTGACAATTTGTTTTGTCAGGTGAAGGGGCTCGTCACTAAAAAAAAAACTAGGAGGAAAGTTTACCATTTTAGCTCTTAAAAAATAATTATGTTCGAATTAATAATATTAATTTAATCCGAATGTAGCTATGTATAATAGGGCCACGGTTAACTTCGACCATAATTATAAACACTCGTGCATTTTGGCGCACCCCAGCGACCGTGTCCGTTAGCTCAAAGCAAGTGAAGACCAAACGCCCAACATGGCTTTGATATTCACCGTTTTTATGGTTACGTGACGTCAGTCACGCAACAGCATGTAACAATTTGCATTATAATAAAGGGATATTTAAAAATAGATCAGTCCTATGCACCATTGTTTTAGCATTGGTTCGCTTAACCTTAAGGTATTTATTTTGAGGCTTCGCGAAACTTACGGTTATAGATATCGTTTTTACGTGATTTACTGTGTGATTAAAAAATTTTGTTTTTATTTTTCAGTTAATTCAGAGATGTACGTACCTACTTAGTTGTGTGTTTTAAAAATGAACCTAATTAATGACATAGTTTGTAATTTATTGGAAACTCCATTCAGTCGTTGGACGTATGAGGATAAGAGAGACGTTTTGTTACACGGGTTTTTAGTCAATGTTTGTTTAAGTACCCGCACTATACCTAGCTCTTCACCATTTTTTAAAACTGCGAGCCGCCACTGGTTCCCGAATGACGGTGCTCATATTTCAAGGTGTTATTTCTCAGGGATTTTATTAAAAAATGGTTATTTAGAAAATAACCAGAGAAATCACGCCCTGAAATATTATTAAAGAATACCCTGTATACTATATCAGAATATACCTATGGAACTGTTTTAATGAAAACTCACCGAGCTCGGAATCTACCTAGAGAGGTACGACGGAGATTCCTATAAATTATTTTGTCAATATCACCACATAATAAAGTTCAATTTTTTGTGTGTTTGACAATTAAGATGGTCTAAATTAGAAAATTTGAAGTTTTCCTACCATTTATTTCTACCCTAGTTATTTTTATTGCTCTATGTATAAATTTTAATGCTGGGTAATTTTATACAGGGTGTGACATATCCGGCCTGCCATGGTATTATGAGATACTGGGCTCCGCCATTAGAAAGATCTCGTTTAGCCACCATAGCGTTCAGTGGGTGCTACGCAGGTATTAATGATAATTAAATTGAGAGTTTCACTAAAAGTAACATAGAAATCATACTAAATACACTACTTCATACCTAAAACGTCATCGCCCAGCTTCCTTTGACACCACATACTTCATACTTGATCATCATACGTATTTTAACTTTATACTTATTTATACAAGACCTGTAGTACAGGGTGTCCATTTTTGAGCACTTTTGTAGGGAATCTCTCTTATTCTACAAAAAATGTTCTATAAGAATACCTTTTCACCTCTCTAATAAGTTAAAAAACAACTGAGATACGGTAGGTGTCCCAAAAGTGATAATTTCATTTCCACCCTGTATTTCAGACGGCTATGAAAATTTTGTTTACGACATGATCAGTTTCACAAAAAAGTAGTACAGTGCTACGAGAACCGCAACCCGCTATCTTTAAATATAAGAGAGATACCATACAAAAGTGCCCAAAAATGGACACCATGTACATATAGCATTTATACTATGTATATTCACGATACCTTCGAAAATTGACCACTTTTTGACCAAACAAATGTTATACATCATACGACATCGCGAAGATGTTTGTTTATAATTCTAGCGGTTACATTTTCGAAGGTTAGTACATATTTTACGTTATAATTTTTAATTAATAAATATTACACTTAACAAAAATATTTTTTTAGGAGTGATGTTTTCGATGATGATATGTGGTCTCCTAATAAAAAAAATAAGTCTGATGGCACCGTTTTATTTTTACTCAGTTGTGGGAATTATGTGGTATATATCATGGCTCTGGTTGGTTTTTGAAAAACCCTCTTTGCATACTTGTATAGATCCAAAGGAATTGATTATGATTGAAAAATCTTTGGGTGAGAAAAAGATGATACTTTTCTGAATTTTTCTCTTAATATTTTACAATATATTATTATTTTCCAGGTGGTGGACAGCAACATTACACCAATCCAACCCTAAGAAGTACACCTTGGAAAAGTTTTTTCACTTCTCTACCTTGCTATGCCATTTTTGTTGCTAATTTCTGCCGATCCTGGAATTTCTATCTTTTGGTACTATTCCAAGCCTTATACTTTAAGGAAGCGTTTAAGACGACAACGACTCTGGTAAAGTTTATTATTCTGGTATATTAGTGGAATGTATTGATGGCTGTTGAGCATAGTAGTCATAGATCCTTGAAAAATTTACGTGTTTGTATGTAAGCCAAATCATTAAATTAATGCCGCCAAGAATTTTGATTTTATTTTGTTAAATTTACTTCCTGATATTGTAGAACGCGTCCCTTGGTGCTCTTCCTCACTTTCTAATGACCTTGGTGGTCCCTGCAGGAGGTATTATGGCAGACAGGTTGAGGAAAAGAGGAATCTTGAATACTACGCAAGTTCGTAAACTGTTTAATTGTGGAGGTTTTGGTTTGGAAGCCACGTTCTTCATTGCTATGGCCTATTCACATACAACTTTACAAGGAATGACAGCGTTGTCATTAGGTAAACATAATGTCATGTTTTTAGCATGTGGTTTCTAGATATTTGCTCTTTAACAAATCGAAACAACAACTGGTGGCAATATATGTATATTTTTAAAATTTTATGAGACTGTGGTTTGAGGAAACTTTAAAATCAACGAATCTTTGCTTTTAACACGTCAAAAATAAAGAATATTCTATTCTTACAGGCAATAATAGTTTAGTTTTTTAGGTGTCGCATTTAGTGGATTTGCTATTTCTGGTTTCAATGTAAACCATCTGGACATCGCTCCAAGATACGCCAGTATCCTTATGGGATTATCCAATGGTATAGGAACTATAGCTGGAGCTGTAGTACCGATTGTAAAAAATTTTATAGTAAATGACGGTGTAAGTATAGAATACGTTATTAGATCTGTATTATAGTAAACTTTTTTGAAAAATGTTCGGGGGCACGCCCAAAGTTCGTTTAAAATTAACCTAACTGCTATCAAATTTCGAAAATTAAATTATTAAATTTTGTTTTTATAAATGTTTTTTTTTACTTTTTTTTGATATTCCCAGCTGGCTCTTTATTAAAAAAAAACATTTTTTATATTTGTGAAAAATATGAATATTGGTGTCAATCCAAAATTTTAACATAAGGCGTATGTATGACTCTAACCCGCGTTTTTCGGGCTCGGTTTTTCATGATTAAAAATAAAGTAAATATCGCTCACCACGCCAAAATTGATGATTTTTTCAGAAATCATGTATTTTAGGAGTGTAGATCTAAGAGCAGTTTTTGGTGCAAATGCTTAGGTTTTGAAATACTCCTTCTTAAGTGCCGTTTTGTATATTTATAATAAAGCATTCTCGTTTATTCCCGCACTATTTTTTTATTATAAATTATCACACTTCTTCCATAAAAAAATGTTTCAATTAAAATTTTTACTTTAATTTTTCTCCTTAAAAATAAATACCTAATTTTTTTTTTGTTTTCGTTTTAAAAATATTTTATTGCATTGGGTTATATTTTTGGTAATTTAAAATAGCTCTAAAAAAGGGAAAACGGAACAGACAAGTATCTAGGTAATAGAAAAATACTATAAAATATCATTCTTTTTACTCGTTTTCCTATAAAATTGCATCATAAATCAATAACTAACTGCCCCCCCTCCCCCCCCCCCCCCCCCCCGTTCCTTAAATATGCCACTGCTGCGGATAGATAGATATAAAGGTGATATATGTCCTTAAACTTAAACGCTTTTTAAACCAAAGTTACTTGTAACTATACCTAAATTTCGATATGAGCCCCTTGAAAAAGTGACCACGAACTGCCACTGGTAACGAGATTCATAACTGTTGAAAAGCACCCCCTAATAAAGTTGTTCCTGTTCCACACGGACGCGCGTCCGATCCGTGAACAATGGACTCGATTCCGCGGCGCGACAAGCGGGAAACGACATGCATACTGAGAGTTCTTTTTTGCGGAAGCGCTGGAGCGCGGAAAGTTGGGGAAAGAATATGAAATACAGTTTATTCGAATTGCTGTTTTAAGGGAGAGTTGAGTTTGTAAAACTAAATAATATTTTTGCAATGATGACGTGTTTTTTTAAAGACCTCCTTTTCCACACAGTATTCTATGTTTTAATTTACTAGTATATTATTCAACGAGCGTATAATGTAGGCCATAATAAATAAGAATGATTATAACATGAGCCTCGTTCAACAGATCAATTTGAGGTTAAAGAAGTATTTTAAGTTTCTCAACATCATTTTATCATTTAATATTCTACAGGGTGTCCATGAAATGACTGTACAGCGCTTCACCATAAATTCCTTAATCGAAAGTAAGGAGATCTAGGCAATCTTACCTATATGCAATGTTGCTTCGTTTTGCCGCTATAGGGCGCTAAAGTTCTCAAATTAATATCGTTTTTATGAATAATAGGGAGTTATTGGAAGTTTCAAAATACTGGCAGCAGTAATAACAACAGCTGTATATTAATAGTGCGGGATCGTTTACGCGGCCGGAAAAAAAAGAGTTATTGGAAATGCTTTTTGGCTGCTAAATTTGGTTCCAGCCTTCAGGATTTGTTATTGGGTTTACATTCAAAAATTCCCGCAGCAGAAGCAGGTCGTCATCATATGTAAACCTCAGTCGGACTTTTTTGGCACTCATTTTTTTTAACTCACACATACTTGTTCAAAACTCAAAATCAAAAAGCAAAGACCTAAACAAGCCATACAACAATGCAAAACGGTTGGTTATAAAAAGTTATTTAGGTTATAAACAAAAACAAATCTTTTAAAAACGACAGATCAGGCTGACAAATGTCAAAAGTGTCAAAATACGGGAAAATTCTACTAATAGTGCACTATCCTTATTTGTTCAGTAATAAAGTCTAGCACTATCACAATTACTGGCAGCAGTATTTAGTGGGCCACAGCGCATGCGTATATGTCAAAATACTGCTATCAGTATTACTGCTACATTTTCTTACGCTTCCAATAACTCCCTAATTTCTAAACGCCTTTATCGATTGCGACTAATTTTGGAACTAAGAATGACCACTATTAACAGCGTTTTTGGACGTATGCGCCATCTTTTTTTAATACCTGCAAATTTAAAAATGGCGTGTTATTGGTAATTAAAAGTTCCTCTTTTTGTTACCCCCTGTATAAATGACTTTAATTTTTTTTCTGACACTAGCTGACTTCATGTTAAAACTTTTTTGTCTCTTGTAAAATTTTAGCCAGACATGCAGTTTATCTGCAAAAAAAATTATTTACGAAGCAAAACATAAAAAAGTTTCGAATAATAATTGTTATAAAAATCAAACTATTTAAAATAGTTGGTAGTTATTTGGAATTTTTTTTTTCATGTTTCTCGTTCTGAATAAACAGCAATGATGAATTACACGGTATGGTAAATAATTTTTTTGCAGATAAACTGCATGTCTGGCTAAAATTTTACAAGAGACAAATTATTGCCGATACTGATGTAAATAAAATATTTGTAAACGACGCCGCTGGCAGAAAGCCAAACGGAGTGGGGCGGGGGGGAGGGGGGGGGGGAGGGGAGAACTAACGACAAGATAATTGCTATAAATATGACTTTATTTAAGCCTTATACGTACCTACCTATTTAAAAAAGTTACTTAGTTTCATTTTTGTAGACAAAAGAAGAGTGGCGCATCTTGATCATTTTGTCTGCGTTTATTCATTACGGAGGAATCATTTTCTATGGAATCTTTGCTTCTGGTGAACTACAGCCTTGGGCTGATCCAAAAGCGGAAGAGGAAAGGCAGTGGAATCAAATGAATGAAGCTGTACCGGTAACGAAATATACTGTAAGTATATAATTTAAATTTCATATATTTCCCTTCTCTTTTATGCCCCCATTTTTTGCTGTACCTGGACAGTTGGTTACCAGTTTTAACTTACTACTCACCTTTCTACGTTTTATGGGAAGAGAGCGCCATCTGTTGAAACTATAACCATTTTCATATTTCTGTTCTTACTATAGCACTTCCTTATTGATCCGTTTAATTATTGATGTATTAAAGCAGTAGACTAAGAAAAAATCAATCAGACTACTCCAATAAGCATAATAAAGCTAAAACAAACGAGAAACAATATTTTTATGTACCAAAGAATATAAAACGTAGTTCACCGAGTCTATCGATTTTACAGACACAATCTAATGGACTCCTGCAGCGCCAACTAAGCGGCGGAGTTACGAATTACGGCGCGGCCACAGAAACTTCTTTCCCTTCCTCCAGACCTTCCGCTACCAAACAACAGATGTCGCAGGAGATGCCTCAAAGGCCACCGCCACCAAGAACATTTTCCCAGGTATAAATTTACCTTCTGTTAGAACAGCCGTATGCTTATAGGGACCTAATATTTTTTTCTCCATGTATAAAGTTATTATTAATATATTAATAAACATTACTCTCATAAAAAGACAATATGTGTAATTATACTTTGTTATAATATCACTTTTTATTTACTAATTAGTTACTGCAGTTTCGTAGTACTATACTACATTATCAAACTGAATACCTTAAACTACTTTTCACAGTTATAAATAGGTTTTTAACAAAGGGTGCTTATAAATATTAAAATATAAATAGAATATGTATCCCTAAATCTAGTAATTGATCCCTATTGTATAGTAAAGTAAAATTACACATATTGTCTTTTTGTTAAAATGCAATATCACAAAGTAACGGACTACTCAATCCAACATTACTCTCATATACAGAATTTATGTAGTTATACAGATAAGGACAATTTTTGGCTGAGGATAATTATAGAAAAGTTGAAAAATTTAAAGTACCTACCTATAGCCAGTAGGAATTGATATGTTTTCTACCACACCGCATCATCCTTCAACGTTCTTACTGATTCGCGCCTCCCTCTTCGGTTAATACTTCCCAGCATATTTATAAATTTGTGTTATTTACTATTCAACGGAATATTATTTATTTTATAAACAGAATATCACTTTTATTTCTTTTTGACGCCAAAAAAACATTTTGATTAGATTGAAGTAAAATTAAAAATAGTTCTTAAGTACCTACGTAATTTTTATAAGACTTGTGACAAATGCAGTATATCAACATTACTACTATTATCCATATTATTTCGATTTATGCATACATAATAATATTCCCACTCAATTTCGGCATGGTCGGTTGGAAATTTTCTATAGCTGTATATAAAAAAATTTAATTCTAAAAATGTTTTTGTTTAGGAAGGGGCCGTACCTCAGCAAGCAGTTGTCTCTTCTGGCAACCCCTTCATAACTGGGGCTGTATCAGCAAACCCATTTAGACAGGAGGCTATTCAACCTGCAGCTCATGATACGTATATGCATGGAACCATTGATGATAGAACTTACTAGAAAAAAAAATTCATGGCTACGATTATAAAACGGGATTTTTTAATTTTTAAAAATATATTCTACTTTCTAAGAAGCTAAGAAAGGACGGGATCGTAATAAAGTGATACGTTTATTCATGTCACCTTAAAATTTATTAAAGAATAATTTATTACAATCGTAGAAAAACCACCGTATGAATCAAGTGCTGAAAGTAATGTTTTTA
Organism: Polydrusus cervinus; assembly: GCA_935413205.1. NCBI lineage: Eukaryota > Metazoa > Arthropoda > Insecta > Coleoptera > Curculionidae > Polydrusus > Polydrusus cervinus. The sequence continues at coordinate 4,076,556 of OW284514.1, forward strand.
CTATTAGGATTGTTACACTCGACTCCGACTCGCGTTACCAAACTTCCCGTTTGCAAGAAGTAGTACTTTAGTCTCAGGGCCGTAGCTAGACGTTATTCATGGGGAGGGGGGGGGGGGTGTTATGTAGTTAAAAAAAAGTAGCATTTTTTGGATTCCACGCCCTTTTATTTTTAAAATAGCGCCGCAGACAAAAAATTTGGTCATAAAACAAAATCGTAAGGAAAAGTTATAAAACGGGGAGACGATTTTTTAATTGGGTAGTTCAGTCATTTGTCACGGGGGTGGGGGCCCCAACTACGGCCTTGTATTAGTCTGTTGGTTTAACTTTAAACCATTAAAAACGTTTGATTTTTGATTGAACTGAAACTTATATTTAACCAGAAAAATTATGAAAATATTTGTATTTTATATGTTAACAATTCATTAATAAAATTAATCAGTAAAAATAAGGATAATATAAGTTTAAAAAAAGAATATTAAATCAATAATATTGAAATACTAGAAAGGAAACAATAAAAAGACAATACGCTTTGCTGACAATATTAAAGAAGCAGCATTTTCAACTAACTGTATTATTAAAATTTTTCAAAATAATCAAATTGATAATAATAGCACATACATATAAACTGATTGCAACGCGTACAATAATAATTCCTAAAGGTGATGTCGCACTTGTTATTTATTGCAATGTAGAAAACCACTGACTATTATATACCGGGTGTTTTTTGGGAACCCTGTATATTACATTAAATTATAGCTGCACAAACTTTATCAAAAATGTTAGTATTCTTATTTATGTACTCATAATAATTTTTTAAATTCTCCATGTATTTTTTTATTAATTATACAGGGTGTTATGAAATTTAGCGCAATATGTTTAAACCGATAAATTCTGATATGACAACATTCGGGGGGAAATTAAACTTACCTTCTTAAAAAATGCAATACTAGCGCAACCATAATATAAACAATTACTATAAATTCAATTTACGATTAGAACGTCTGTCGCATTTTATCACCTCACCACAAATAAGCACAAAACGCTAACCATAAACATTTAAATAGTGTAAAGGTAAATACGAAACCAAACGAAGAAGGAACAATCGACACCGTTATTTTATTTAAACTAGACCCTCATTTGTACTTATTCTGGCGGCATTCAGCGACGCGGACGTAATATAACTCGTCTAAAATTTCCTCATAAGCGTCCGGCAAATCGGTCTGGAGTATTTACCCAACATTTTAAACGGTCGTTTTAATACAAATAAAATATTTAGTGTTTCTCTATTGTACCCAAGAAGTCACCTATTTAAATATAAGGCCGGCAATTCCATAACACCCCGTATTTCATAAGGCCAAGCTATCATAAATCAGTAAATATTAATTTGATTTAATAAAATATTTAAATTATTTATTTTTAGAAACTAAATTATTACAAAGTCAGTTATTTTTTTAAATTTAAAATGTATAATTCTTATTTTGTTACTTAGTTTATATTTAGTGTTTGAAAATAAGTATGTAAAAAGTAGTTAGCAATATATAGAACGTTAATTTATTTATTATTATTTTTCACGTAATATAGGAATAAGTTAGATATAAAAATGTTAGAATTGTTATAATAAGAAAAATGCAACTGTTAGACATATGCACAGTCTAATATTTATTTATAGATAACGTTGTCAATTTGTAAATAGTTTTAGCTACTAAAGAACAAACCTATACGAGCATATTTCTTGTAAAATAAGATATTTAAAAAATGACTGTGGATAAAACGTAGCATAAATTGGATTAACTTTAATAAAAATAGTTGTCTTGGATATTAAACGAATTTGGCTTATTTCTAGCTTAGTCTTATTTGTTCGGCAGGAAGCGGAAAAACATAATTTATTTTATATAAATGAATATAATTTATCTAATTTATTTGTAAATTATAATTAAAATAAGCAATTTTGGGGTAAGACATAGAGTTAATGTACAAAAAAATTTATAATACAGGGAATTCCTAAGTTGATACTTATTTTTTAGCTGTGTATAGAAGGCATTAAAATAAACAACATTTTTAAATACCTTTTTTCAAAAAACTCAAAAATAATTCATTTATTACACTATGGACAAAATACGGTTCTGCCTAACTTGCCAGTTGAATAACATTAAGTCCGCAAGGGAAAGCGTTCTGCGTATAATTTTGAAGCAGCAGCCGCACTTTGACGACACTCACCGTAAATTAGCACCATATCTTCTAGTTCATTGTTTTCAAATTTTACCATTTTCACGTGTCACCAATTTAAAATTAACTTGCTTTAGAAAAACACACCCCAGCGGAATGCCAAATAACTCACCAACGACCCGTAAATTGCTTGACTACTAAAAGATAAAACAAACAACATAAAGTATAGCAGGCTTCGTTTTGATGACCAGGCCCGCACTGAGATTTTTTACTTCTGTATCTCGCCTATTTTTGAATTTTTTGAAAAAAGGTATTTGAAAATGTTGTTTATTTTTATTACTTCTATACACAGCTAAAAAGAAGTATCAACTTAAGAATCACCCTGTATATTTTACCGCTTTCTATGCGTCTATGAGATTTTCCTCTACTTTTAAATCAGTTTTTAATAAAGTTTATCCAAACATCGATATTGTAACCTGTAAGAAAATAATAAGTATGTTGATGTTATCATAAAAGTAAAATAAAATTAGAAGACTAAGAACGTAGTGACAATACTGGTAAAATATTTACAATAATTTAAAGACTAAAAAACAGAGCAAAAGACTTTTTGTCGTTATTTATTTCTTATGTTTTTCCAAATATTTTTTTCAATATTTTAATATCACTGGCATTATTGTAAAATTATTATTCTGAGGAACTCGCTTAATAATGTTTAATGAATTTTCATTTTTTCTTTATAGCTCTATTTTGAAAATTATAGTATGCTTTTTAAATAAAATATTATTTTGTGTAGTACTTATGTACTAAAAATTATTTTATATTTTTTTTTCAACTTATTTTGATTACATCGCCTTCTTCTAAGCATGTCTTTGTACTAAAGTTTTAAATTAAAGAAAAATACTACGAAAATAATATTTTTATTAGGTAGAACGTTTTGGATTTACAAGAAAAGTATGTAAGGTTTGTTTTTTCATTATAATCGATATTTAAAAAATCTGAAAATATCATACAAGAAGAATTTTATGGGTTACTTTTTATTAAAATTATAAACTCGTCGTTCTTGTAAACCCAAAACTTTTAGGTTAAAGTTATAAAAATATATTTAAGATTTTTGAGGTTTAAGGCCTCCGAGGCTGTGCTGACAATAAGGGAAAATAACCCACACCTAGTTTTAAGAATTTATTGTATAAACTCGTATACTTTTATGTGTTATTATTTTATTATCTACAAAATTGTTTATCAGCTCCCAGCAGTACATTTTAGCTAAGCCGATATAAAATTCGACTTGAAGAAATAGTCCCTACTTAAAGTGGAGTGGGAATTTAGAAGGTAAAAATAAGAACACAAAGTCTTTCTTCACTGTTATATTATAGAAATATTTTAATCTACTTCTCTACATGTTTCGAAGCATTCATCTTTAGGAGAAAAATTAAAAGAAGAAAAGATCAGTAGATATCACCCTAACTGAGCAACACAATTATAGGTTCGGTATAAAATGAGTAGAACGGTGAGGAAACCAATACACACATTGCATTGTGAATAAGAAAAGTATATGGGTTTGAGGCTTATTAAGGCACTGTGAAAACTTTAAAGGTAGAATAAAAGATTTAACATCTTTGTGTGAAAGAACTGTCGAAGATGAGATTGAAGTGAAAGGGAATGAACACTTAAGCAAAAAAAAATGTTAGCTAGTAATTAAAATTGGCTGGATGTAAACCTCATTGGCCAATGAGCCTTATTCACAATGCAATGTGTGTATCGGTTTCCTCACCGTTCTACTCAGTTTATACCGAACCTATAATTGTGTTGCTGAGTTAGGGTGATATCTACTGGTCTTTTCTTCTTTTAATTTTTCTCCTGAAGATGAATGCTTCTGCATTAGAAACATGTAGAGAATTTGATTAAAATATTTCTATAATATAACAGTGGAGGAAGACTTTGTGTTCTTATTTTTACCTTCGATATAAAATTGTTTATAGAGGACATTCTGTCATATGACATGTATAATATGAACATTTACTTGTAATATGAAAATCGTGGTACCAAATGTGTTACATTAAAGACCTCTCTTGTAATACCGTTCCATTATAATGTTCACATAACACATAAAAACGCTTTAATTTCACACAGTGGCGTATTTAGCCTAGGATCTCGGGGTCTAAAAGTCTAATTGCAACCTAATTTTTCGTCTCACGCTTGAATCCATAATTTAAATTTTTAAATAATGTATTCTTGGCTTAGATTACAAAGGTCTTGTAGGAAACGTTTAGTTTTTAGTATTTTCCTTCTAAAAGTCCTGTTTTATATAGAGATTAAGGTTTCGGACGCATATCGTTTTAGTTATTGATTTATGATGCAATTTTACAGGAAAACGAGTAAAAAGAGTAATATTTTATAGTATTTTTTATTATATACTTGTCTGTTCCGTTTTCCCTTTTTTGGAGCTATTTTAAATCAACAAATATATAACCCAATGCAATAAAATATTTTTACAACAAAAACAAAAAACAATTAGGTATTTATTTTTAAAGAAAAAAATTAAAGTAAAAATTTTAATTAAAATATTTTTTATTGAAGAAGTGTGATGATTTATAATAAAAAAAATAGCGAAGGAAGAAACGAGAATGATTTATTATGAATATACAAAACGGCAATTAGGAAGGAGTATTTCAAAACCTAAGCATTTGCAACAAAAACTGCTCTTCTACGCCCCTAAAATACATGATTTTTGAAAAAATCATCAATTTTGGCGTGGTGAGCGATATTTACTTTATTTTTAATCATGAAAATCCGATCCCGAAAACCGCTGGTTAGAGTCGTACATACGTCTTATGTTAAAATTTTGGATTGACACCAATATTCATATTTTTCACAAATATAAAAAATGTTTTTTTTTAATAAAGAGCCAGCTAGGAAAATAAAAAAAAAGACATTTACAAAAACAAATTTTAATAATTTTGATGAAATTTGTTAGTAGTTAGGTGAATTTTAAACGAACTTTGGACGTGACCCCGAAATTTTTTCGCCTGCGGCGCATTTCTGCCTTCTTTACTGGGTACAATATCATAAAATACATGTAGTCCCAACTGTCTCCAGAAAAAAAATGTCCTACTTACGCCCATTCAGCGCCCCCCCCCCCCCGAGCATATTTTCTGGCGACGTCACTGATTTCGCATAACCTCGCCTTAAGAATAATAGTTTCCACACTGTCATTGTAATCGATAATATTTTACAACTGTATTGTGTATTTCATTCTTTAACTCGTGAGGAACCTAGTGGACTTTTGCATATTATGTATTGTCGTCTTCTTGTGATAAAATGGAATGCTTGGTCTATTTTACATTGCCGTCGTTGGTCATATGTTATTTTTGATCACAGGTTTTAGTTTTTATTGGTTTGTTTAAGGTTGCTGGCATTACGTATACAATTTTGTAGATACTTTTGTGAATATTTAATGTGATATTTATTTTTAGGTAGTTATTGTTATTGGTGACATTTTGCAAACCAACAAAATCCCTCTAAACGCTATTTCAAACGTGATTTTCTCGGAATCCACACTCATACAATTTTGTAAAAACCTGTTTCATATTCAGCGCCAATTACAATTATTACCAGCGAATCGAGAATCAGGTTTCAGGTATCAGCCAGTGCGAAGATTTTACGGCCTGAAAAATCAATTAGCGGGATTTTGTTGGCTTGCAAAATGTCACCATTATTATATGGGTAAAATATGTTAGGTTTTAAAAAAATTACTTATGCTTTTTTGTTTCGTTATAAATTCGTTGATGTGATACATTTATTATGTAAAATAGCTAGGAAATTTTCATTCTTTATTTTTAACTGTCAATATCTTGATTATTTACCTTGACAATAAAATTTTCAAAACATTTTTTCTAAGCGGATAATGAATTTGACTTCATTTGGAAAGAAGTTTTGCTTTAGAAATATAATTTATTATTTTTTACAAAAATATACGTAGGTAGTCGTTTTGGAACAAAAACGTTTTTGTTTAATACCTATACAGGTTGATTCCTAAGTTGATACTTCTTTTTTAGCTGTGTAGTAGAAGGCATTAAAATAAACAATATTTTCAAATACCTTTTTCAAACATAATCTCGAAGCAGCAGCCACACTTTGACGACACTCACCGTAAATTACCACCATATCTACTAGTTCATTGTTGTCAAATTTTACCATTTTCACGTGTCACCAATTCTTAAAACTAACCTGCTTCAGAAAAACACACCGCAGCAGATTTACAAATAAATAACTGACCTGAAATCGCATGACTAATAAGACAAAAACAACATAAAGTATAGCAGGCTACGGTTTGATGACCAGCAAATAAAGTGTCAAATAAAACAGATCGTCAAATGGCTTACTGTTTTTTCTCTTATTTCTTAAAATTAAAAATTGCCCTTGGTGGGACGTTAAGTGGATCTGACCGCGCCAAAATTTGCCGTGTTAAATTGTGGTGGTTCTTCTTAGTCCGAAATACAAAAAAACGAAACAAATTTAAAAAAATCTATTAATAAACATGGCCAGGAGTCGGGCCAAGAGAACGTAATGTTTTTGGTCTAACTTAATATACAGGGTGATTTCTAAGTTGATACTTATGTTTTTGCTGTGTATAGAAGGCATTAAAATAAACAACTTTTTCAGATACCATTTTTCAAAAAATTTAAAAATAGCCGAGTTACAGAAGTAAAATATCTAAGTGCGGGCCTGGTAATCAAAACGTAGCCCTTTACTTTATATTGTTTTTCTCCGTTTTTTGTATGTGAGTCCTGCATTTTACGAATCGGTCGTCAGTTATTTACTTTGGCAAGTCGCGGCGCGGTGTGGTGTTCTGAATGAACTAATTATGGTGCTAACTTATTGTGAGTGTCGTAAAAGTGCGGATGTTCCTTCTCTACACCCAGAAGTTTTTCTAATGTTATTCAACGGGAAAGTTAGGCAGAACCGTATTTGATTTGTAGTGTAATAAATGAATGTAAGTACTTTATTTTTGGGTTTTTTGAAAAAGGTATTTGAAAATGTTGTTTTTTTAATGCCTTCTATACGCAGCAAAAAAAGAAGTATTAACTTAGGAATAACCCTGTATAGAAGAAAGAAGAAAATAATAATAAATTTGTCAACATTTTATAAAACAACCGAATAACCTGTTTTTTCTTGTAATTTTGACAAAAATTTTGTCAATAAATTGGTAGTGTAGATGCAATAATTTTTTTAAATGTATTATAAAAATACAATAATATATAGTACGTACAAGACAAAAGTCGATGCACATCATCGTTAATCATCAATAATTTTTAATCCCCCCTCCCTTCACAATCTCACAAATGTATACAGGGTGTTTAGGAAATGAACTATATTTAAATCCGTAAATCCTGATATAAAACCTCATTGCAGAAAAATATTTATTAATGTCTCTTTCCTACATTAAGCTATTGAATTCACCAATTGTCTTTTAATATTTATAACGTGCCGCTACTAACTATTTCAATAATATTATATCATCGGCCTTTACCTACTATATTAAGTTTTTCCAAAGTAAGTCACTGGCGGCGCATGTGAACTGACTTTGAGGGGTTTTTATACCTAACTTTTTAAAAAAATCTAGTGTTTCTCTTGTATAACCCAGGAGTCACCCAATTAAATATAATAACTAATTTCTATAACACCCTGTATGCCACAAAATCAATAAAAATCGATGCTTAAGGCAGTTCGATCCCCTACATGCACTTTAACGATATTCTAAATCTGGTTCTTAATTTTTGTGGCTTCTTGTTTTTCTATTATTCTTTTAAGAGAGTTGTTCTTGTATAGAAAATGTCTAAATTACACTGGTCAACAAAATTTAAGATTTTTTTTGTCCCACGAGCTGAAGTGGGTCAACTTGGTAGTACTTTTTAAACATATTTCATATATGTTTTCAGAATTTTTCCATCACGCAGGGTTTTAAAGTGACAAAGCAATGAATTTTTGTGAACGTATATATTATAATATGGGTATAAGTTATGAAAAAATAAAGTACAAAGTGATATATTTTCAAATCGCCACAAATATTCCACTTAAAGTCTATATATTTAATTTTTTCCAAAAGAAGCTTCATGTTGTCATATGATTCTTTCATGTTGCCTGCATGAGCCAAAGGAACAGAGGGGAACTTATTTCCATTGTGGAGTAGTACCGCTTTCAAGCTTGATTTGGAAGAGTCAATGAACAAACGCCACTCATTTGTATCATAGTCATGCCCAAGTGCCTTCATAACAGAGCATACATCATTACAAAATACAAGCCCGTCTTCCATAGAGAAGAATTCTTCAAACTCTGCATGGCGCTTACGATAAAAAGCAACTTTTGTGCCACTCTGTAGAAGATTCCAGTCTTTTAATCTAGAACCTAGAAGTTCGGCTTGCTTCTTAGACAAGTTTAAATCGCGGACAAGGTCGTTAAGTTCTTCTTGACTTAGAAGATGCGGCGCACAAGAAGACGAATCTGGTGTAAATGTTGGATCCAGATCAATATTTTCGGCTGAAAAACTTTCGTTGTTTACTTCGTCATCGGCAGTTTCATCGTCGCTCGGTGTCATATTTTGTGGGGGGTCAGGCACAGGTAATTCCGGACTGTGCGGCACTGGTCTCAGTGCAGATGGAATATGAGGATATTTAACAGTATGTTTGGATTTAGAAGTTATACCACTGATATTTGTAAGACAAAAATAGCAATCGGTAATATGGTCTGATGGTTCCCTCCAAATCATGGGAATAGCAAAAGGCATATGTCGTTTACCTTTTGCCCACGCTGTAAGAAGTCTGACACACGTAACACAGCAAATATGGGGAGCCCAGCTTTTGTCTTGATCGCCGACTTTACACTTGATATACTGTTCATAGCATTTATTAACGAGAGGCGTGAAAGACCGTTTTTGAGATTTAAATGTCAATTCACCGCAGATGTAGCAAAAAGAGTTCGGGTGGTTTACACAATTTCTTGGCATTTTTACAGGTGAGTTACACTACAATAGCTTAAAATGCACCACAGCACATTCTTCAAAACGTTAAAAAAGTCTGCGTATATGTTCATTCACCGAGCTCTAGCCGATAACTAAAACAACAATAAATGTTATGTAGGACTCGGAACTGCTTGCAGGTCTCAACAAGCCAAGACATGTTCCGCGTGACACACAGAGCACACTTTGTTATTTCTAGTCACAACAAGTTATTGTTACAATACACAAATAATAAAATAGCAATGCCTGACACAAGTTTTTTGTTAGATGACTCTTATAGTACAGACCTATGCGTGCATTTTATAGGTAAATAATCACATATACTGGAACATAAAAACTAAGGGTGATGGAGAAATTCTGAAAACATGATTGATTTCAGCATGCAAAATTATATTGAAATCAGACATTTTTGCGCTTGGGACAAAAATCTTGTTAACCAGTGTTATCTTCAAAAACCCTAAGGTGATTTTTTGTCGAAACAAAAAGTGATGGCTTGATGACGTGCATCGATAAGCTGGTTTGTACCAAGTAATAAATCTTTAAAATTTTAGCCTAATGTAAATGTTTCAATCTTTGCATATCTGGATGTGTATTCAAAAGCAGTAAAATATTTTAATTTAAAACTATTTCTACTAATTTTTACTTCATCTGGCTTATATTCTGGTGAAACAAAAAAATATAACACCAAAAAGCAGATATAATAAAATTATTGTCCGAAAATCGATAGGAAATATTGAAATTTTTTATAATATTTTTGAAAAAAAAAGTCAATATTTCCTTGCTAGCTAATGGAAAATAACTGTTAGGAAATATTTATTATTGTACTGTAAGGAAATGTTATTTCTGTACAGCTACTAGTAAACTACAAGTTTAACAATTCAATATTACTCTATTTCCATAGTTACAACACAAATGTTTAATGGCATCCTTTATTTGTGAACAAAGTTAATAACATTTATTTCAAAATTTTAACAAGTGGCTTGTAATAAGTTGTCCTTTTAATAATTTTCGATTTACGGAAAAATAGTATGTATATCTCGTAGAAAAAGCCCCCGTATTGTCAGTCTCGGCTTACGCCTCGACATACAATCTTTACGTTGGTCCGGGAATGTTCAGCTTTTCCTACTAGGTATACAATGTACTATTACGGCATTTTGGATGGTTTTTAACGGGGGTTATATTTTTTTTTTATCAGAGTATGGCTCAAGGAAGTTATTCAAAACGTTTTTAAGGGAAAACCAAACTAGTTTGTTTGTTCAGTATACTCCTGAAACTGTTCCTTCATTCTGTGAATAAAATTTTTGAGCGAAACAACAAAAATAGTTTTCCGATTTTGGCAGTAAATAACAAACTAGTTTGTGTCTGTTTAAAGGTTGGAGACAATGACGTTTCTTGAACGGCAGTAGAGTTTTGGACTTGCATTGTCTTTATTTGTTTAGAATCACTACGTTTCAACTGGTAAGTATCTCCAGTCGTCTTCAGGTGAATACTGAATAAGTACGGTAACTACAGCTCTATTTATACTAGGCAGGTGCTGTGACGCATGACTAGTGGGCGGAGTCATGCGTGTTGCTAGGTGATGACGCATAACTGGATGAGTCATGCTTGATGAGTCATGCTCGATGACGTCATGCTCGATGAATCATGCGTTTAACTCTTGGGTGGTCTTATTCTAAGATTACATTTACTTAACAAGGGTTTCCAGACGTTTCTCATGTCTAATAAAGGCTTACTAAAGCAACCTGGATTTTGGTGTATGGTAGCAGCTTCCTTAAACTTCCTCTTCCTCCAGTGCGGTTCTTTTTGCAGGATTTCCGCTTTTGTCCACATGATATGATGGCCGTGCGTCCAGGCGTGGTCAGCTGCACCTGATTTTTCGGTCTCTCCTTTTCGGGTATTATTCCGATGTTCTTTAATCCTTACTTCTAGTGGTCTTAGTGTCTCACCAATGTAAGACTGGCCGCATTCGCAGGGGATCTGGTAGACACAATTTTTCTTGTCTTTCTGGCTTACTGGTCTCGTCTTCGTTAGGTGGCTTCTTAAAGTGTCTCTAGAGCTGAATACTGTTTCGATGTTGTATCGTTTTCCTAGTCTTCTTATTTTCTCAGATACTCCTTTGACATATGGAATATTGAGTATTGGTTGTATCTCTTTCTCTGCTTTACGTGTGTTTGGCCGATTCTTGCGATTTTCCAATATTGTGTCAATCAGTTTCATGGGATAGCCATTCTTGTTGAGGTCGGTCTTGATGTGGTTAGTTTCTCTTTTGAGAGCTTCGTTTGAGTTACAGAGAGTAATTGCTCTATCCACAAGGTTTCTTACTATGCCATGTTTTGTGTTGTTTGAGTGGTTTGATGTATAACTGAGATATAAAAATAAAATAGAGCTGTAGTTACCGTACTTATTCAGTATTCACCTGAAGACGACTGGAGATACTTACCAGTTGAAACGTAGTGATTCTAAACAAATAAAGACAATGCAAGTCCAAAACTCTACTGCCGTTCAAACTAGTTTGTGATATTTAAAATCTTAAAATATTTTACAAGCTTTACTTTTTGTCAAAAATATCATCATAGCTATAACTAAATATATTTTTTGCGTTATTAGTACCTGTTAAATTTCATGTTTTTGAGAAAATTCTACTAAATGTCTAAAAGTTCAACATACTTACATAACTATAATGTTATTGCCGTGAAAATCATTCAAAAATGTAAAAAATTATCAAATAAAAAAGTTATTAAAAAAATGTATTTTTTTATAATTTTTAAGTTTTATGAGTAACCGTCTCAATCATAGACAAGTTATCCTCAGATCCGTAAACTTATTGGATGCGTAGACAAACGCTCAGATCAGCGGCGGCGCCAGGGATGGGTGGCCCACCCTAGAAACATGATTGCTCACCCAAAATTGATGATTGATGAATTCGGAGGGGGGGGGGGGGGGGGGGATTTGACTATGTAAGTTTTAATGAGAAAGGAGTGGTATCTAAGTTATTTTTAAGAGAACGATGACCTTTTTTTAGACGTCACTTTGGACAAGAACCCCCCCCCCCCCCTGTTTATGGCGTTATAGAGCGTGGAAGGGGCGACGACCTTTTTTTTAAAGTAATTTTTAAGGGTAGTGCCCACTCAAAAACTATCGGGCCCACTTGTGCCCACCCATCCCAAAAATCCTGAGGCCGCCACACTGGCTCAGATTTACGAATCACAATTACTTACTGCAACCGGTTATACCCTCAGATCAGGGGCCATGGCCTCCCCTAATGCCATATAATAGTGATCAAACATATTTTAAAAAGAATCGTTTTTATCACAATATGCTCTATTTTAATTTTTTCCGTACAATATTGAACTTTAAGCACTTGGTGACATCGGCAATGTCGGGCTTATTTTTAAAATTATCTGCAGCATTAATAATTCTTTGCAATAACTCATCTTCGTCAGCGATGGGGAAAGCATACACTCTTAATTTAAGAGCGCCCACAGAAAATAGTCCAGAGGCGTTAGATCTGGGGATCTTGGTGGCCAATTTACGGGTGCATCGTTACCTCTTTCGATCCATCTATTAAGACATCTTTCATTTAAAAATCTTCGTGCGTTGAAACTAAAATGGGGTGGCGCCCCGTCGTGCATAAACCCCAGATCTAACGCGTCTGGTCTGCTGCAGATTATTTTGTTATAAAAATCAAATTAGTTAATAGTTATTTTGGAATAAAATTTAGAAAGAGAAAAATAGAGAGACTGCATGTCTGGCTAAAATTTTACAAGAGACACAAAAGTTTCAACGTGAAGTCAGCTAGTGTCAGAGAAATACCTAAAGTCATTTATACGGGGGGTAATAAAAAGACAAACTTCTATTTACCAATCACACGCCATTTTTACATTTGCAGGTATTAAAAAAATATGGCGCACACGTCAAAACACGCTATTAATAGTGATCATTTTTAGTTCAAAAATTAGTGGAAATCAATAAAGGCGTTTAGAAACTATTCCGGAAAAATTATATTCATTTAAAAACTTTAGCTACCTCTAGCGGCAAAATGAAGCAACATTGCATATAGGTAGGTAAGTTTGCCTAGATTGCCTTATTTTTGGTTAAAGAATTTGTGGTGAAGCGTTATACAGTCATATCAATGACCCCCTGTAGAATGTAGTCCACGACTATTTTTTTTGTAATATTCTATAAATAGGATTACAATATTTGCATTTTCTTGTTTTATTAATAATTTGATGTTTGGTTCACCATAATAGTCTGAACTTAATATTTTTATTTTAAGGAAATAAAATAACAATATTAAGTTGATCTACTAAAAGAAATCAAACAATACATACCACAACAATATATTTTACATAACCAATGGTACCAATAGAATTTTAAGAATCAAATAACAGGACATATTATTTAAAAAACTCCGCGAAAGATAAATCCAAAAAACCCAATGACATCATCAATTAAAGTCCTCCTTAAGGGAAAGTGTTTTTTATCAACGCATCTTATATACCGCCACATACTTCAAGCAGTCAACAAAAGTGAACGTAATACCAAAAGGTACCACCGTAAGAATACCGTCGACGAGCCAATTTTGAAATTCTTGAATTATTTTCAGTTGGCGGTCGCACTCGGGTGGACTCACCCATTTTATTTGTCATATGCAATAATAATATTATTGGCGGTACCTTAGCTTATGGTGCGATACCACATGAGAACCTATAGATGACCACTTTCACTTTCAGTACGTGGTACTCGAGACGCCGCGAAAAGAATTTTTTTTAGAAAAGAAATAGAATTTTTACTCTTTTTTATTAAGGTCATTAAGAATTTTTCAAAATTACTTGGTGGTACTTAATTATGACAAAGCCTCGTGGTGTTTTTTCGATAGTAAAACGTGAAAGTGCGGTGTTTATATGTTATTATTTGCTGTTAATCAGTTTTTCTGGTAAGTACACACTCAGTACTTTCTTTAAAGTTATTAATTTGCATAGAGAATATTTTCCTTTTAGTCCACTAATGACGTAAGAGTAATTTTATGAAAATTTGTGTCTCTTTAAGCTGTTATTGGAATTATCGGTAACAAGAGATATTTAAAAATAATAGTATTTATAAAAAATATTTGTCCCAATCCGAAATTTCGCAAACTTATAGTCAGTATAATCAGTTTTTTATTGATTCCATACAAATATAATAAGAACAATAATTTAATAAAAGCTTTTTGCAGACGGCTTTTTACGAGGGTCAGTTCATGTGCTGGATGCACTTCGGCCAGTTGTGGCCCATTGTGCTCACCCTAGTTTGATTATTGTACCCACTCAGTAATCCGAGTTCGTTGTGTGTATTAACTGGGAAGATAGTCGGGATATCCTCTAGTTTTGGTTGTCCGAATATTTATTACCTTTTTTGATCCAATGTCTCGCTATGGCAAATTATGTGTTGTACGGTTTCCCTATCTTGACCGCATAGTCTACGTCAGTTTAGTTCTCCATTGTACAGTCGCATTCGGTGCTTCGTAACTGCCATATGCCCTGTCAGAATACTTGTGATGATTCTCAGCTCATTCCTTCTTATCCTAGACCTCGTCCTAGACTAAAATTATATTTTTGACTGGTGATATTTTGTTGGGGTTTGGCTCGTATCTAGTTTTAAGTAGAAAATAAAGAGTCTAGATAAAAACGAAAAAAACATTTTTTCTAAGATGTACCGTTAAATTGCTACCGTCTGTCAAAGTGCAAGAACATTTTCAAATGTTAATAATTCAAAAACTGTTCAGGTTAGCCATTTGACTTATTATAATACAAAATACGTTTAGAATCTTGACAAAAATGCAATAAAAATAACCTTATCCTTTTTAAAATAACTAAGTTGACAGCTACTTTTTCTACAACCGAAAGTGAACTGAAAATGCTAATATTTTAATTAAAGAGGGCACATCTGAAAATATGAAATCTCAAAATTGCAGAATGCAGAAATGCAGACATTTTAAGTAGATCATTTCATAAAAGTAATTCAATTTTCGCGGTGGTCACAATTATCGTCTGTAACAAAACAAAAAAAAATATTAAGTTCAAGGATTGGTTTTGTTTATTGTTTATTTGTTATGATAAGATGTAGAATTATTTTAAACTTTCAATAAAGCGTTACTGTTAAGAGCATCCGACCAATTTTTATATAAAAAAAAACAAGGAGGAAAGTTTTTTGACGATATTAAATATTTTATGTACCAATACAGCTATCATTTTAGCCCTTAAAAAATAATTCTGTTCGAATTAATAATATTAATTTAATCCGAATGTAGCTATGCATAATAGGGCCACGGTTAACTTCGATGGACAATAATTATAAACACTCGTGCATTTTGGCGCGCCCCAGCCGACCGTGTCCGTTAGCTCAAAACAAGTGAAGACCCAACGTACAACATGGCTTTAATATTCACCGTTGCTATGGTTAGGTGACGTCAGTCACGCAAGCAGCATGAAAAAATTTACATTATGATGAAGGGCAATTTAAAAATAGATAAGTCGTATACACCATTATTTTAGCATTGGTTCGCCTAACCTTAAGGTATTTATTTTGAGATTTCGCGAAACTTACGGTTATAAATATCGTTTTTACGTGATTTACTGTGTGATTAAATAGTTTTGTTTTTATTTTTTAGTTAATTCAGTAGTGTACGTACCTACCTACTTAGCTGTGTGTTTTAAAAATGAACCCAAATAATGACATAGTTTGTAATTTATTGGAAAATCCATTCAGTCGTTGGACGTATGAGGATAAGAGAGACGTTTTGTTACACGTGTTTTTAGTCAACATTTGTTTAAGTACCCGCACTATACCTAGCTCTTCGCCATTTTTTAAAACCGCGAGCTGCCACTGTATCCTGGCTCTTAGTAACAAGATTTTCTTACCCTAAAAAGTCATTCTAAAAAAAATTCTGACCCTTTACACGGCCTACAATTTTCAAGGCTCACAGTAAAAAAGCACCCATTTGGTAATGCCATTACTGAATTGTCGTTTATTTCATTGGGTAAGGCTCAGGGGATCCGCGCCTATGATCAACTCCACTAACTTTTATTGTATATTCGCGGTAGTAGATCCTTAAACATATCGATTATATGACTAAGAACTTTTGCTAGACCAGCTATATTTGCAATTTAAATTTCCATTTAAAAGAAAGCATACTTTTGATCTTTTACTTTTATCGAATGTATATTTTATTGTTGCACCTTAGCCTTTATAAAAACCTGCTGTCAATTAATAAAAAAGAAAGTATTTTAATTCTCACTAATTTGATTAACTATTCTAAGAACAAAAATTTGTTTTTTTACAACTAAATTTATTTTATAACATATGATAATGAAAAATGTATGTACACCTACTTCATCGTCTGTTTACTAACATAATATGTTATTATAGAATTTATACGAGTAGAAAGTAATAATAATATTATATATAACTTATGTGGAGTAATTAATTGAACACATTTAAGAGTCCATACATTTGAAATAAAGATACTTATAAGTGCAAACAGAAATATAGTAACATTAAGTTATTACTTTTCAATAACTTTTTACAATGTTGTTTACCTAATCACCCCATCTTTTAACATTTCTGGAAATGTATTTGTTAAAATTAACTCTTCTTACCTCAATAACTGTCAAATTCATATGAAACTCAACATTTCTGTAATCAGTGAGGGCAGAAATAAGTTATACAACAACAAAAAAATGTTTGTTTGTTCTGGGTAACTGATAGCTACTTGTCCTTTCGAGATTCAGCCAGCTTGCTCTTGGACGTACAGCTTAACGTGGATTCCGAACCACAATCCTTAGTCATGCGACACCTTCCAAGGGCTATCAACGCTCGGTTTATTGCCATTGCATGACCTAGCGATTGGGAAGTGTGTACCTTCTTCCGCACCCCATGAAATGTCTGATCTCATCCGGCCTGGTTACCGGCGTCAATGGGATGCGTTAGAAGATACTACGTTTTACACTCTTCCATGCATTCTTAAACGTGCTAAATTTCGGACATACTTTTTTTATTGTGCGTATGCCCACTCCGAGGATCGAACTCGGACCGCCAAGGTCGAATGCCAGTAACTCACCGCTGAGCCACTGCCGTTTTTAATAAATTTATAACGGTAAAATTAATGATATTCTGAGTTTTTCTTAACCGTTAAGAACCTATTTTTTAAAGTCAGCATAAAATGGCTTTTAATATGTTTTATTTTTTCTTCCTCGACCGTATAAGTACTCTTAAACAAGAAAGTGTTTAGTGAAAGGTCAATGCTTCACCAATTAATTGTATTCTGCCATAAAGATAATTAACAGTAAACGAAGAGCTACACTGATGTCATTATTATTGCACTTTCTTGTTAACAAAAAAACTGTTATGTAATATACACGATTGCAAAAAAAGTATAAATATATGATGCCTTTTAATGCTAAAAGGCCAGA
The DNA here is from genome assembly GCA_935413205.1 of Polydrusus cervinus. Classification (NCBI taxonomy): domain Eukaryota; kingdom Metazoa; phylum Arthropoda; class Insecta; order Coleoptera; family Curculionidae; genus Polydrusus; species Polydrusus cervinus. Next base: position 4,094,188 of record OW284514.1, read on the forward strand.
AGAAAGTTTACCTTATTATTGTTTATGAGGGTGTCAAAATTGTAAATAGTAAAGGTGTTAATTATACATTGATATTTACTATGCTTTATTGGGTAAAAGTTTTGTGGTAGATAAATATTATTTTTGATTTATTCTGATTGTTTTAGTCGTGAATCATGTCCAAGAGCGATTTTTTCATATTGACAGATAATGGGCTTTGTCACTAAATTAAATAATTGATATTGATCCTATTATAGAACAAGAAGAAATTACCTTTTCTACGGTTCAGTTTTAAAATTCTTTTTTATTTCCTGAGAAAATAACTAAAGCAAATACCCTGTCGAATAAAAATACGCAAAATAACTTACCGATGTCACTACAGTTCCAAGCAATGGCAGTGGCGGATCCAGGATTTTACTGAGGTAGGGCGACAAAAAAAGTGACGCCAAGAAAACGTATCCCAGCCAGAGCTGTGAGTAACTTAAGTAACTAGAAACATTTTGGTATCTAGTAACTTAGTTCTTTTTTGAATCATGCCAAAAGTAACTGTAACTTCGTTACTTTTGAAAAGTAACTTGTATCTAGTTACTTTTTAGGAGTAACTATACACTTAAAAAGTAACTAGATACTTTTAAAGTAACTAAGTTCCTTTTAAAGTAACTAAGTTACTTTTAAAGTAACTAAGTTAGGTACTTTTAGAGTTCCTCTAGGCTAGGATACCAATTATGCACACGTGCCGTCCATCAGATGATGACCAAGGGACGATCGGCGGCCGTTAATCAGATTGTCACGAATGGACGAGCGGCGAGTCGCGAGCGTCAAACAGCAAACTGGTTGGAACGCGTAATAGTGGTAGTGTGTACAGGAAAATGAATTATCACTACCTGGTAAATTTATAGTATCTAGTTCAAAAGCATCTTAGTAACTTTTAGAGTTTCGTAATTACAATTAAAATAACTAGTTACTCAAAAGTATCTTAGTTACTTTTAGTAACTAGTTACAATCAAAGTAACTAGTTACGTTAAAAGTATCTTAGTTACTTTTAAATTATCGTAGTTACAATCAATAATGTAACTAGTTACTGTAAAAGTATCTTAGTTACTATAACTAGTTACTTTAACTAAGTAACTAAGAACTAAGTTACTTTTAGGTAAAAGTAACTATTCCTTATAAGTATCTAGATACATTTGTGCAAAAGTATCGAAAAAGTAACTAGTTACTTTTCTGAAGTAACTTTCACAGCTTTGATCCCAGCTCTAAAAATCTTCCTACTCTCAAAAGTGACTTAAAAAAATACTGACCCTTTATAAGCCCTACAATTTTCAAGACTCAAAGTACACAAAACATCCACTTTGTAAAGCTCATGGGGGGGGGGGGGGGGGGGGGGGGGGTAGAAAAAAAGGCCCTGGTAGAAAATGGTGAATTCTTTCATATCGTTGCAATAATTAACAACTCAACATTTTTTTTTTGGTATTTTCAGGGATATACGGCCAACAAGCCAAGGGTCGCCAAAAAGAAGAACCTACAGTCCAAGATCTCTTTAATACTACTTCTTGTATACCAAGACCGTTCCGATGTCCACACAAACAAATCCAATTTTATATTTACACCAGGTAAGTCAGTAAAAGGGTTTTCCTTAAGAGTGCATGAGGTCTAGTGACGCATTCGCCATTTCTTTTTTTGATCAATATTTCGTTATTTTTCCTTTTATCCGAAAATAAGTCGAATAGAAATATTTTAAGCATAATTACCTACAATTTAAAGTTAAACAAGTTTAAATTTATAAAGTAATAAGAGCAAAAAAAGAAAAATTGGACTAATTTTCGTTTTTTGCTTTTATTAATTCATTAATCAAAATTTCTTTTTATTTTTGTATTAAGATTAAAGTGTAAAATTAAAATTATACTTAGATAAACTAGAGATTAATGTTAATAGCTTTCCTAAGTAGATTTGTTCTGATTTTACTAGCCCGATTCTAATAGTATAGTCAGATTTGATCCTAGGTTTTTTTGTGTGCAGGACGGCTATTTGGTCCCATTTTGAATAAATCGAAAAGGACAAGAATTATTAATCAAAAAATGAAATGACGAATGCATCACTAGACTTCATTCATATTTAGTATTTTTCACAACAATGTCTGCTGTAGAACTACGACGAAGTCATTGTAAACCCAAAATACAAAAATACTGGTACAGTTCCCGTTACCAGTAAGCAATAATTCATATTTTTAATAAAAAATTAATAAATACTTAAAATATATCTACATTACTAAAATAACTTGTTAAGGGGGATTTCTACTGTGATGGTCCTATTTTCATCGTTTCTTTACGATTTTTTTCTGGGGATAATAAGACAAATGCAGAGAAACAAGTTTTCAATTCTCTTTATTAAAGATAAGATGTACCAAAACAATTTTTTCAACCTCCAAAAAAAATTAAAAACTTGAGGGTGCTACAGGGTGCTGAAGTTTCCCCCTCAAAAATAAACGTAACTTGCTGGCGGAATTCAAATAAATTTGTCTATTCAGGACTAAAATAAAATTGACCCATATTCTTCAATAATTGTAAGCATGTAGTTATAGCCCCCACTAGAATCAAGTCAAAACTCAAGTAACTATAAAAATGGCGCGAGATTTAAACTTTTTTTTTTGAAAATTTACCATTTTTTTGTATTTTAAGGGCCGCAACATTCTCTGTAATATCGCAAGATACTTGATTCTATAGGGGGCTATAACCACTTGTATTCTGAGCATTTTAAGACCAAAATCATTAAATTCTGATAATTTGAACATACCGAAGTACTTTCCGCCAGCGCGAAACCAGGGTTCGAGAAAAACAACTTTAAAGTTCAACGGTGGCTCACAACAAAATTGTCTCACTGTCACTTAGTCTGCAATGCCTGGCCCGTAGATTACACCCTCCTCTTCCTCGATAAACGATAAAAGAGCTGATTCTACCTGCCTCTTTGTGAGCCTGGCCTGATTGGTCGAGATGATGTCGCTGGCGATAGAACTGAGAACCGAAGAACGCGGCTTAACTTAAAAGCGGCTAGTGGTGAGAACTGACCGGCAATCATAAAATTGGATGTAACTTTTTTTTGGAGTAGATTTGGTAAAAACGTTCACACACGGTTATTCTGGAGGCTATAGAGAATCGAAAAACGTCGGAAAAAAATTTCGAACTTTTGAAAACCATCACAGTAGAAATCCCCCTTAATACCCACAAGAAATCTAGGCTGTCCCATACTGGTGGCTTCTAATACCCAATAAATCATGCTAGTTGGTTAAGGATTAGGTTCTTTCATACAAAAATACAATATTCAATATTATTTATTTAAAAAAAGTAATTATGTAATTAAAAATACATAACCATAAATGTACATATTCACGGTATTTTACATTAATTTTCAGTAATTATTTATTATCCATTTAAAATTTATTCACGATTTTACCTTTAGCTTGAATGAAACAAGGCTTTAACTAAATTTAATTTTTTATTGATAATATGCTACTTTTACTATAGGTTTATATTTAAATAAGTAATTTAAATTTTCCATATACCTCACTGAAGGTAGGTATATATAAAATTGAGGTCATTGCACATATGGAATTGGAATTCTTTAAAACAACAACTATTAGTAGACTGAAAATATAATTTTCTTGTAACAATTTGAAATCAACAACCCGAACAAATCCAATTATTATCATTATTGTTAACAATACGTTACAATAATTGATGTAATTTTTTCATTTTCTGTGACAGTAACTAAACTAATCATTTAATTTTTCATTTTGTTCACCACTGCAATAAAAATATTATTTAGGAAGCCCATAAACCAGTTGCGGCGGCAGGATTTTTGAGATAGGTGGGCACAAGTGGACCTGGTGATTTTAGGGTGGCACTAATCAAAAGTCGCCACCTCCCCCACGCTCTATAACGCCATAAGCGGGGTAAACAAAACTCCCCTCTTGTCCAAACTAACGTCTAAAGAAAAAAAAGTCATCATCATTCTCTTGATCTCTTATTACATCCTTCTATAATAACACTTCTTTCTCATCAAAAATTTCATAGACTAGATTTTTTGAGAAAACAAGACATTAGTTATATAAGAGCAAAAATATAGTAGTCTGTGAGTCATCACGAACAAACCGTGCGTGTCCACCGCATCGCTTATGTTGTACCTGTGCGGGACAATGGCAATAAAATTTCTTTTATTTATATACAAAATTAATTTCACGACAATTAAGTGGCGCGGCGTTAGTGGAGATTTTTAAGATAATATCGGGGCATCGTTTGTAATTTTAATGGAAAATAAGAAATTAACATGAATAGCAGCAATATTTCGATTTTCATATTCTGCATGGCGGATGATATAATTTGAACCTATATAATTGAAATTTAATTATTTCTTTGATGAAAGATAAGGTATCATCCGCCAAACTAGGAGTTCCTCTGAACTCTGATAAAATTTTTGTGTCAAATTTTCAATCAGACAACCAAGGAAACGATGTCGCGTTTCACGCTGGTATGAAAGGCTCTTAAGTGATTTAAGATGATTTCGAACGTATTGTCTAAAATTAATTTCGGTTTAAATCTAATTGCTCCAAAAATACAAACGAATTTTAGCATAATTTCTTTGAACCGTAGATACCATCTTTCCATCGGTGAAAAAAAAGCTATAATTTGCTTGGTTTTTTGTAATTCAGACAAAGAAGATCCCCAATTTAACAAGGCAAATTTTAGCACGGTGGGATCCACTTGAATTTTAATTTTAGTTACAAAAATTGTTTTAGTACTTTCCATATATAATAATAGAGTTTAAAAAACCTTTTAGGCTGTTTTGCAATTCTAAACGCTATGGTGGATAGTAACATACATACATATATTTATTTTGAAAGCATTGCGTATTTCGGCTTAATGAAATAGTTAAGTGTCGCAATAAAATACTAATAACTGCTTTTACGTGTAGCTTTTGGCAATCCAAGATTTTGTTTAGTTTAGTGAACTAACAAATCAGGTATTTGGGACGAGGCCTTTTTGAATTTCTGTTGCTGTAAAACTTTCTTCCTCCGACCGCCTATGAAAATGAGAAAAAAAGCACGGTTTGTTTGGCTAGAAAGAGCCGTAAATCACACGCGTATTAAAAAAAAAAATTTCAACTTTAGTGTTGAAATACAAGGCACAATATTTAACTTAAACATATGGTGCCAATTTGACAGACCACCCCTATTTATTAAAAAGAACAAATTTTAGTAAAAGCAGTAATTGTAAAGTGTTTAACTTATTTATCATGTATTTGTCGAGTGATTCAGAATTCTAGTGTGAAAATACGTCATCTGAAATTATAAAAAATGTTAATAATATACCTACTGAAAAATCTATTACCAGAAAAAACAAATCGCGCTGAATAGAATGTCATGTATTAAAAACAACAAATCCTTATTTTTACCGATAGCGTAGAGCTCTAGCCTACAGATCGCATGGTCACAGGTTCAAATCCCACCAGGAGTATTTGACCTTTTTTTTATAAAAACATTAAATAATTTATAGAATTAGGTATTTTGAATTGAAAACTTCCTTGTTGGGTGGATTTTTTAAATTTTTGTTTAATGCATCATCATCATTCCTTGATTAAATTTAAATTTTTTTTATTCTGATTAATCTAGAAGTCAATCCAGGATTAGTTCTTCCTATGATATATAAAATATGAAAAAATGAAAAAGTTAAATTACAAATAAAGGAAAATCATATTGACAAACTATGAAACCAGATATTAAGTGGAACGTAATCCTAAGTATACTAATTTCAATACTAGTGTTGATTTTTTTTTCAACACTAGTGTTGAAATATTTTTTTCACAAATCAAAGGCTTTTTTAATAATTCTTTGTGGTCGTAGGAAAAAAAGTGTATATTACTCGTGTGAAAGTGATTATTCTAAAATTCGGAGAATTTCCGCACTCGGCTAACGCCACGTGCTAATTATCTCCTCGTTTGAAAAGTATCACTTTCATCACTTGTTATGTAATATACTATTAATTATTATTATTTTTTAGGAGAACTCAAGAAAATCCCGACCTACTAGATACCACCGACGTAAATTCCCTTTACAACAGCCAATATAACAGGAGATATCCCACAAAAATTGTGGTCCATGGATTTGGTGGGGGAAGAAATTATTCCCCAAGTACAGATATGAGGGACGCGTACTTTTATAGGGGAAATTACAATGTTATTATTGTTGACTATAGCACTTTAGTAAAGGAACCTTGTCTAAGCGTAAGTAAGCTATTTTTAAATTTTTTAGTAATAACAAAATAATATGACATGATGTGTTAATTTTTCAGACTTTAGTTTTTTTTTATTAATTTTTCCTGTTCGTTCATTGTCAGGGCCGTTCACGAGGGGACCTACGATTTAAAGTAGGTTTCGAGGCACGATATTGAGTAATTGTGGAGTACCTCAAGATTTAGTTCTAGGTCCATTACGATTTTTAATCTATACTTACTGTAAATACGTTATATAAATTTTTATAAACAATAAATTTATTATGTTTGCTGATGATACAACAATACTATGGCATACTTTTTGACATAAAAGCATATTTTGGCCTAGAGACTACCCCTATAGGTGAAAAAAGTAACAACTTTTTATTGGGAGATTTTCGATTTCATCTAAAATAGGATGATATTTTTATAAAAATGCTAAATTTATATATTTTTTGTAAAATGGGGTCAATTTTAACCGGCCGGCATTTTAACACAGTCATCATCAATTAGTATAATATTATGTTAATAAAAACTTAAAGTTGAATTAGGAATTACCAAAACTTTCCAATTCTATTGCATTGTAAATGATAAGTCATATATTTTGCGTGTTGAAAGAGTTAAACATCACTTTTGTTGCACTTTTGCAATACTCATTTTGCTGATATAAGTTGATGACCGCGGAAGTCATTTGCTAAATTTTTTTGATAATTAACGTCCATTACAAGTAATTTCATTTTAATTTATTTCGGGTAATATCCGTTTCCTGTGTTTTTTATGTCACTACATATCTAGAAAAAATAGAAATGCATTACTAGAATTTTATTTTGTTAAATGTTTCCAGTGGCGTATTTAGAGGAGGGCTGCCGGGCTGCAGTCCCCCCCCCCCCCCCCCCCGAGCATAGGAGTCTGATTGCAACCTAATTTTTCGTCTCACGCTTGGACTCTTAATGTAAATTTTTAAATAATGTATTCTTGGCTTAGATTACAAAGGTCTTGTAGGAAACGTTTCATTTTTTAACTTTTCCTTCTAAAAGAGTCCGGTTTTATATAGAGATTAAGGTTTCGGACGGATATCGTTTAAGTTATTGATTTATGATACAATTTTAAAGGAAAACAAGTAAAAAGAATTATTATGTTAGGTAGGTATAGTATTTCTCTAATATATACTTGTCTGTTCCGTTTTCCCTTTTTTAGAGCTATTTTAAATCAACAAAAATATAACCCAAAGAAATAAAATATTTTTACAGCAAAAACAAAAAGCAATTAAGTATGTATATTTAAACATTTAAATTGAAACATTTTTTATGGAAGAAGTGTGATAATTTATAATAAAAAAAAAATAGTGTGGGAAGAAACAAGAATGCTTTATTATGAATATACAAAACGGCACTCAAAAAAAAGTATTTCAAAACCTAAACATTTGCACCAAAAACTGCTCTTAGATCTGCGATCCTAAAATACATGATTTCTGAAAAAATCATCAATATTGGCGTGGTGAGCGATATTGACTTTTTATTTAATCATGAAAAACCGAGCCCGAAAAACGCTGGTTAGAGTTCATATTTTTCACAATTTTTTTTTTTTTTTTTATGATAAAACACCTGCACTGTAGGAAAAATCCTTTAAGGCGCTCTGGGAGCGGTGCGAGTGCGACAAATGTAACAAATGTTGTTTTTGTTAATAAAAAGCCAGCTTGGAATTTAAAAAAAAACATTTACAAAAACAAATTTAATTCAACCATGCAGAGGGGAAGAGGTAATAATTTAATTATCGAAATTTAATAGTAGTTAGGTGAATTTTAAAGGAACTTTGGGTGTGGCCCCTGTCCCTCTCTCCACTAAGTCCCCCCGCCCTTCCCCCCCCCCTGAGCATACTTTCTGGCTACGCTACTGAATGTTCCTATAAAAAATAAAAAACAAGGCATTAGAAATTAGAAATGATCAACCATTTTTAAAAAACCATAAAATACTTGGCGCAGCTAAGGGGAGGCCATGGGACACCTGCGTCCTACCAATAAACAACACAAATCAAGTAAAAATTAAAAACGATCAATTTTATAAAAACTTTTGCCTGAAGCTTTGATTTCACTTTCGTGAGACAAGACAATATTCTTGCAACAAACAAAAAACTGGTATGCCTAACATAAGGAAATCGATCTTGAACTTGACATATTATGAATACCACAAAATCAATAAACTGTATATACGCGCACCTACATTAAAAAAGGAGTGGCATGCTGTTATGTACATATGTAGTATGGTATGTAGGAAAAAAACAAGATTCTACTGCTAATTCGCTATATATTCAATTATATCCCTTCACTTCTCTGAGACGCATAGTTTTAATTTTGTTTAGGCAAAAACAAAATTTGTTACTTTTTATGTTATTAGATTAGTTAGTAAGTACCTACATTTAGATTTCAATAAAAACTACTTTCTATTCTTGTTTAATCCTTAGTTTATTAGGAATGATTAAAAAAATATTCATTAATCACATGACATTTTTGACAGGACCGGAAAACTAAAAAAAAGTTGATGTAATTAAAATTCAATCATTGCAGAAGTAAATCCCGGACAAACTCATAGCAATAATAAATTAATTTATTATTTAAAAAATAATGTTTTTTTGTAGCAAATGGAATGGGCTCCCAGATTTTGTGCCAAATGCATCGCCCAGCTAATAAGATACCTTACACGGCACCCAAGGGGCGTGAGAGCTGACCATCTACATCTTATAGGGTACAGTGTCGGTGCCCATATATCAGGGTTGGTAGCTAATTACATCGACCCTGTTCTAGATGGCAAACTCGGAAGAATAACAGGTATTTGTTATAAAAAAATAATTCACTTTTTCTCAAATAGTTTAAGTTTAAGAGCTATAAAATTTTTATATTCCCCTTGGTTAATTATTTCTACTGTAAAACTTAAATTTACGCAAATATTTTATTTTTAGGTTTGGATCCAACAATATTCTTCTACATGGGCAAAAACTCATCCAAAGATCTAGATCCTACGGATGCCCATTTTGTGGACATCCTACACACAGGAGCGGGTATTTTGGGCCAGTGGGGTCCAAACGGACATGCAGATTTTTATATAAATGGCGGATCTAGTCAGCCTGGATGTGGAAGTGATACTGTCTTTCGTAAGTGTATAAGCGTTTCAACGTCCACGGAAGGCGTATTTCCTTTGTCACCACTCGTCTCATATACTTTCAGTCCAACACTGTAGACACATAGACTTTTTTCTTCTAGTGCTGATGACTCTTCTTCTGATTTTCGGGTTTCAGTAATTATAGCTTCATACACGTTTATGAATACTATATTATATACCCACTATATAGTACCCACTATATTACTGTTCGCATAGTACTACTGTGCGTCTTCGTCTTACTTATTTTTTTTTTCAGAGACACTAGCATGTGATCATACCAAAGTAACACCATACTTCATAGAGTCCATTATTTCCAAAAAGGGGTTTTGGGCTTACCCTTGTCCAACGCTCATAAGCTTCATGTTCAACTGGTGCACACCTGAAGAGCATGATTATGTTCTTATGGGAGAACATGTTTCGCAACAGTAAGTTTAAGTAATGCATGCCCTTTTTTTCTGGTAAATAAAAGACATATAGTTCATATCTATTTTTATTTTCAAACAAATCTTATTATGGCGCTTCAACAACGAAAAAATATGTTCTTATTATTAATTGTAGGGCCAGAGGTGTTTATTATGTAAGGACAAATGCTGATCCTCCCTGGGCTCAGGGACCCCCTCCGGAAATCAAACAAAGGTTGGCACGAAGAACTTTACCTCTTTTGCAAAAGCTGCAGCAACAAGCAAGAAATTGAGTATCTAGGTATACCCTAAGTCCAAAATTGATCAAAATGATTCATCGTTTAGACGAAACAATTCTATTGTATTTTTGAAATTCTAAAGGAACAGAATATTTATTTTCATGAAAATTTTCTCCTCTGATGAGTACAATTATTCTGGATAAATAAAGAAAATCGATAAAGTGTATTTATTTGTTATACTTACTTGTAATATTATTAATTTTTTGTAGTATATATTATACAATTTGTACTTGCCAGACATTTTTTTTTATAGATTTTATAGAAATATTATTAAGGCTTAATTTGATGCAAATAATTATAATTTTGTTGATTTATTGAGCTTTTAAAAATTGGAACCAGTGTTTGATTATTAATAATATAATGTAAAAATTAAGTATGCACATAAGTATTAGTTTGTATAGTATTAGAAAAATATTAGCAACTGTGATTATTGTTTATAGGCATAATAAAGAGATATTATTAAATGAAAATATTTCTTTTCTTTTCCTATTTATAAACATGCTGTATAGAAATTCAAAATACAATAAATACATATTACGATTAATTAGGTACTTATATTTAATAACAAATTATCTTTAATCGATCATTCTTTATTAATGAGTCTCATCATAATATTTTTAGGTTAAGTTTATATGTAGCAGATAAGGCATCACGCAGTAAACAAACGCGAGATATTATAACACAAAATAATTATAACAGATAAACATTTGTTTTTAAATCAGAGTGAGCAATGTCAGAATGTTGAAAACAATAGTTCGTTTGTCGGTAAAAAGTGACATTTCCAGTGCACCAAGTCTCAAGATAAGTAAAATCATGACGACTTCAACCTGTACTTGCAAAAAAAACTCTACGTCACCCAATGGAGGCGATACGTCTGCAATACTAAAAAATCTATTTTTAGAAGGAGTACGTTCGGTTCAACCATCTACATTGATCAAAAACCAAGTAAAGCTACTAGACCGCCATCTTGTGATAGCCGATGAAAAGTTTCCATTGAACAAACCTTGTCATATGGTAGGTTTTGGCAAAGCAGTGCTGGGAATGGCCTTGGAAATGGAAAATACTCTGGAAAATTATTTACAGAGGGCGATAGTAACTGTTCCAAAAGGGATCTTTGAAAAATATCCCGATTTGGGAGGAAACAGCAGGAAAATCCAGTTTATTGAAGGGGCTGAGAATAATATTCCCGATAAACAGGCGGTAGAGGGAGCTACAAAGATAAAAGAGTTAGTTGAGGAACTACAACACGACGATTTGTTAATTGTGCTAATTTCAGGTAAAAATCGTCAGGGTAATTGTTCAAAGTATTAATACTTATTTGATTTGATAACAGTTAATTGAGATCCCTTCCCCATGTAGGTTATAAACAAACAAACAATTATTTTTTATGAACAGGATTAATGCAGATATATTTTTAATAATTCTCTAATTATTATATTTAATGAAGAATTTAATCGGTTAGCTTAGGACTTCTCTTCTTCAGAATTGTTTGTTTAATCTCTTAATTGTTGAACTCAATTTGAGGCTAAATAATTAAACAAAAATACCTCCCAAATCAACAAACACAAACCGAAGTTTATTCAGACCGAATTTGGAAGTTGAGGCTCGAGAGTAAGTACATATTAATAATTAGCAAACAAACTGTTTGAAGTTGCTAAGTTTTGAAGCTTAGCTTCAAAGTTCGGGAGTTCATCTGACTGGGTCAAATCGCTATGAAAATAATTAAAGCCGTTTGAAACCTAATTTTATTTCCTTTTACAATTAAGAAGATGGAAACTACAAAGAAAATAATATTATGGATGGAGTTTTATAGTCATGCATTTGTAGAGGAAAACGTTAACGATTTTGGAGATAGATTATACACGTCATGTAGTTCGGTATTTAGCAATTACTTTTAGTTTTGTGATTTTTTTTTAAATTAAATTATTTAGAAAAGAAGTCTTTTTTAGGAGGAGGATCAGCATTGCTTCCTCTACCTAAACCGCCGATTTCTTTAGAAGAAAAACAAAACCTTATTAAAAGTTTAGGTAGAGGGGGAGCTTCTATACAGGAACTCAATACCGTGAGGAAGCAACTTTCTGTTTTAAAAGGTAATCAAATAATAAATGGAAATATGAATTATCGTGATTAGGTATGCCACCTCTCCAGGTTGGACCTGGAGTCTCCAAGTTTGGCGTCGCAAGGAAAGACGAAATTCGTTTTGCATATCATTTTATTTTTATTTCTCCTAATATAATTCCTGTATTTTATAAATTAATTACATTTTTATCTATAACAGATTTAAAAGCACTTGGCACCATTTTTCCAATATATAAAATGTTATGCCGGATGGGTTTTTTCGCAAATGTTTATCATTTTTGGAAGCCACGAGTCGCTACAACATAGTCTCCAGGTCAACCAATAAAAATGTGGGAACCTTAATAATAGTACATGTATAAATTAGTTCAATTCGCGCATGTTTGTTTAACCCTAAAACAATATGACTTTATTGATAATCGGTAAATAGGTAAGCCAGTTGGGCTCCAAAATAAATTGTCTAACTTTGCACTACATTGTATATCTTCTGTTAACTTTAAGTCCAGAGTTTTTAACAGCATTTTAGTAGGTACCTAATCAAATTAAAAAGATAAATTGATAAATACATATTTTATATTTTAGGTGGAGGATTAGCTAAGCTGGCCTTTCCTTGTCGCGTAATATCACTTATTCTAAGTGACATTGTTGGTGACCCTCTGGATCTGATTTCCAGCGGACCCACCGTGTTCTCAGATGAAGGAACAGAAAAGGCAATCGAGGTAATTATCCAGGCAGTGTACACTGTACAGTAGAGCGCCATAGAATGATGTACCTAACTAAATATCTAATAAGATGTCTGGTCATTTACTAGAGTCAAGATCAAGCTCAAGACCGATCATACTACAAAAAATCTAACCATGGGTTAAAAAAATATCGTTGCCCCAAAAAAAATTTACCTTGAATTGACGTTTTCTATAACCCATTCAGTACCCTTAATTTGAAAATAAGGTACAGAAACTATATTATCATTAAAATATATAAACGTAGATACCATAGCGCTCAGGCTCTACATCTGATTCAGAAAAAAATATAGCATTACAATTGATGGATACTGCGTTAATTGTGTTCGGAAATTTAAAAGTGGCAAAATTCAGTTTCACCGGGTCACTGCGTTCAAGAATCCAAATTACTTATTTGTTTTTCCCGTTTCCAGATCTTGAAAAAATACTCCCTCTACGAAACCAGTCCGCTTTCAATCAAAACAGTTCTGGAAAGCCCAAACCGGCAAGCGAATCAAGAAAAACATGGAAAATACCAATTGGATGATGGAAAAGCAGTCACGCCATCCGAAAACTCTAATAATAGCGAAGAAAAATTATTTCCAAATGGAAAAACCGACGGAGCCGCTTTCAATTTCATAATTGGAACTAATAGAATTGCAACACGGGCGGTAAAAAATCTCGCTATAAAAAGCGGGTTTCAATGCGTAGTCATGTCACATCAAGTAGAGGAAAATGTAGATAGAATCGCCAGAATTTACGCAGAGTTGGCGTGTTACATTGTCAATGGGAGTTATGGAAAAATTAGGGAATTGTTAGACAATTTGCCGTTTGAACTGGAGGAAGATGCTCAACTAGAAGTAATGGGATTGGGCTCCAATAGAAATATTCTACTTATTTTTGCAGGTTAGTACTATATTTACATACATAAAGAAGTGGACAAGTACGCAAGAAACTCGAAAGGAAAGGGTTTGTTCGATTCGTTACGATTATGATGATATTTGTTTAAATAGGTATAGTCGATATACCAGGTGTTCTATTATGGATGGCCACCGGCCGTATCTCGGAAACTACTGGGCATAGAAACTCGGGGGACAAAAAATGATAACTAATAATAATAATAATAATAATAATAATAATAATAATAATAATAATAATAATAATAATAATAATAATAATAATAATAATAATAATAATAATAATAAAGGTCTTTTATTATAAAAAAATAAACAATATAACAAAGAATAGGCGATGCAAACAAAAGCATGGCGCAGTCTAGCCTAGACGGCTACTCAACTGAACCCTGCACTGCTTGCTTAAGTATAAAGAATATACATAACTAGTGATAGATGTAGAAATAGTACTTAAAGATTACCATGTAAAGGAGAAAATAAATGAACAATCTTATAAAATAAGTCAGCACGAAGAAGAGAAAAAATTAATACCTTACACTCAAATACGATGGAGAAGACGATAAATATATGTTATCAATGCATGACTCGCAGAATATTGTTAAGATACTTATATATTTTGAAGGAAAAAAAAGTTAACCTACCGAGTTTGCTCATTTTGAAAATTTTGAAGATGTTTTTTATATTTTAATTTAAATGTATTATTATCAAGTGAGATCAATTCATTAGGCACGGAGTTATACAATTTTATAGCGTTATAATATGTAAATGATCTCTGAAACATGGCACTCTGATGGTGAGGCACCGTCATTCTATTAGAAAACCTTATCTGGCGCGAATGTATATTTTCACGAAATACAAATTTACTCTTTAGGGAACGAGGCAGAGCTGGATTTTTAAGAATTTTGATCAAGAAGTTTCCTAAATGTAAAGTTCTACGGTTGCTCATAACTAGCCAGTTGAGATTTTTGAAAGTGTGAGAAATGTGATCATACTTTCGCAGTCCAAAAATAAGGCGTGAGCATGTATTCTGCACTTTTTGTATTCTATTCCTATCAGCCAAATCAAGGCACGGCCCATAAATGAAATCGCAGTAGTTAAAACTTGACAAAACAAGACTCTCACAGAGCATTTTGCGCAATTTTAAATTAAGGATATGACGGTTGTTGTATAATACTCTTAATGACATATATGACCGTTGAATTATTTTCTTGACATACTCTCTAAACCTTAATTCAGTATCCAAAATTATACCCAGATTTTTGGCTGTTTTAACCACGGGAAGCACAACACCATCAACACGTATATTGATATTATGATTCAAAAAATCAACGTTATTCTTATTTCCAAAGAGCATCAAGGATGACTTTAATGGATTTAATTTTAAATTGTGGTCTAAAGAAAGTTGATTTAACATATTTAACTCATCGTTAAGCAAATTTGAGGCGTTTATATAATCTTGACAGTCAAAATGAAGGAAGGATAACTAAAGTGGCCATGAGAAAATCCTGAAATACAAATTAGCTCTACTATTTATTATTATTAACATTGATAATGAAAAATTTTGTTTTATAAAAATTGTTGGAAATGATCACCTTCACTTAATAGGCAAGCTTCCGCCCGTCTAATTTAATTTAATTATTTTAATTAAGAACGGTGTGCCTGAGGAGAAATACGCAAGAGACCATTTTTATGCAGAATTGACCAGGCTAATCCGCTCACTGGTTTTCTAAAAAATATATAATCGCTTTTTCATTTAAAGTTTCAAAAATTATTCTATCGGCGATAACGCTGAAACGAACGATGTGTTATTATTACAAATTGCGCCCTCTAGTATTTTTTTAGAACTAAATAGGATTGGTGAAATTACATACATTTCTCTTCCAAACAGTCTTCAGTTTGCTAAAATCGGATAAGTCGTTTATAAGTTACAGCGATTTAAATCATTAGATTTCCAACAGCTCCCCCCCCCTCTTATTAAAGTCGGTACGCCAATGAGCATAAGACCAAAAGGATGCATAATTGTCCAAGCTTTTTAATGGTGTTACCAAAGATATACCTTAATGTAGAATTTTCGGAGATATGTAAAATTTGAAAATTTACTTTTCAATTACTCCCTCTTGCCGCAAAACGCGGAACTTAAAAATTATTTCCAGGATTTTCTCATGGCCGCTTTAGTTATCATCCCCCCCCCCCCCCCCCCCCGAGTTTCTATGCCCAGTAGTTTCTGAGATATGGCCGGTGGTCATCCATAATGGAACCGCTTTTATTTTTCTTAATGTTTTTTTTGGCGCGGAAACAAAAGGCAAATTTTTGATAATATTATTGATTCTTGGCGGGGAGGGGGGAATGCTAGCTACGCTAGTGCCTGGTCATAACGCGATAGTAGATATACAGGGTGCTTCACGACGAGCGTTCGTTAGAATTTTTGGGAAATTTTCTAAAAATATATTTTTAAAATTAAATGTCTAAATTTTTCGATGAATCCTCTCTTCAACTAAAATGTTGGAGTTTTTCTATCACTTGGACAGTTTTTCTAGAACGTGGAAAATGGCACTTAGAATTTTGACATCCGAAAGTTAATTTTTTAAGTAAAAAATAAAAATTTAAGATAGGAATGTGAAAGCAATTTTTTATTCACTATTAAGTTACAACCAGTGGTGTATCCAGGGGTGTGAGGGGGGGGGGGGGGGTGTTCCCTCCCCCCCCCCCCCTTCCTGAGCCTTTGAAAATGGGTGTTTTGTTTACCTTAAAATTATTTTTACTAAAAAAATTTTCAAATTTTTTTATATTACAATGAACTTTGTACCTAATAATTTTTAGGGTTTAAGCACGGAAAATTTTAGCACGGGCACGCCATGCAGATTAATATCACAAATCACCATTTCGGACGTCATATCTTCAAATGTACAATTTTCTACTGAATTAATTTAACAGCGGATACGCACATCGAGATTATATTCTCATTTCAGGGGGCAAAAGACATTTTTAATGGAGTCAGCACCCCTGTTCCAGCGACGTCCTGGCAAGAGTAATTAAATGACGGCATTAATTTTATTTTTCGGGATAACTAAGTTATTTGCTGTTGCGGTCGAATTAAGAAAATGAAGGAAAAGGGCTTAGGGGGGAAAGCATTTTAATAGAAATTTGTTATCGAAGAGAATAGGGCGGTTCTGGGTGAGTCGGGTACCAGAACAGTTGCCTGTCATTTCTAAAAATATTTTTGAAAAATTATTTTTTTTTCGCATCAAAACAACTTTTTTTTCTAGGTTTTATTACTGGTTTAAATTAAAAGTTTTTTCCCGATCAGACCTTATAAAGGGTCATGATAAAGAAACGGATCAGCCTTTCAGTGGCGTAGCCAGAAAATATGCTGGGGGGGGGGGGCAAAGTTCGTATAAAATTTACCTAACTAACTAACTACTATAAAGATTCGAAAATTAAGTTATTACCTCTCCCCCTCTCTGCATGGTTGGATTAAATTTGTTTTTGTAATTGTTTTTTTTTTGATATTCCATTGATATAAACGCTTTTTATATTTGTAAAAAATATGAGTATTAGTGTCAATCCAAAATTTTAACAAAAGACGTATGTATGACTCTAACCAGCGTTTTTTGGGTTCGGCTTTTCATGATTAAAAATAAAGTAAATATCGCTCACCACGCCAAAATTGATGATTTTTTCAGAAATCATGTATTTTAGGAGCGTAGATCTAAGAGCAGTTTTTAGTGCAAATGCTTAGGTTTTGAAATACTCCTTTCTTAAGTGCCGTTTTGTATATTTATAATAAAGCATTCTCGTTTCTTCCCGCACTATTTTTTTATTATGAATTATCACACTTCTTCCATAAAAAATGTTTCAATTAAAATTTTTACTTTAAATTTTCTCTTTAAAAATAAACACCTTATTTCTTTTTGTAGTAAAAATATTTTATTGCATTGGGTTATATTTTTGTTGATTTAAAATAGCTCTAAAAAAGGGAAAACAAAAATGACAAGTATATAATAGAAAAATACTATAAAAAAATATTATTCTTTTTACTCGTTGTCCTATAAAATTGCATCATAAATCAATAACGAAAGCGATATGCGTCCCAAACCTTAATCTCTATATAAAACAGGACTTTTAGAAGCAAAAGCTTAAAAACTAAACGTTTCCTACAAGACCTTTGCAATCTATGCCAAGAATACATTATTTAAAAATTTAAATTAAGAGTCCAAGCGTGAGACGAAAAACTAGGTTGCAATTAGACGTTTAGACCCGAGCCCTTAGGCCCCCCGAGAGGGGGGGCGGCAGCCACCCTCCTAAATACGCCACTGCAGAACACTGCCCACTTAATCAAGAATCGCTTTTCAATTTTTCTTTAATTTAAAATTTTAGATATTTTAGCCCCAAAGACCAATGTATTATTTGGCTTCTTATCTCTATCCAAAGTTTCCTCAAAAATCAAAAAGGAACGAAAAATTGGATAAAAAATAAAATAGCGGAATGTGTCCTATATTTCACAAATCCGAGAAAATAGTTGACCTTTTCAATACATAGTGGACAATACAAGAAAATCTTGGCTAGGGACTTGTAAATATAGGCTTTTTAATGATCTCAATAATATAGAAACTGAAAAAAATCATATTAAATTAGGTAAAATAATTTTTTGTTCAGTTTCGTTAATGCTTTAAGGGTTGAAAAATGTAACAAAAGAAAATCTGTGTATAACTTTTTCAATATCTCAAAAGAACACATTAATATATGTTGTTGTTTTAGGGGAGCCCACCGTATTCGTTAAGGGAGCCGGCAAAGGGGGCCGAAACCAACAATTAGCTTTAGCCTTCTCCCTGGAACTTAATAAACTTGGAGTAAAATCGAGAAATATTTCTTTCCTTAGCGGTGGAACAGATGGAATTGATGGGCCCACTGACGCAGCTGGAGGAATAGGGTTTTCTGGTTTACCAGAACGTTGTTCTGAAGTGAATATTAATCCGGAAGAATACTTAAATAACAATGATTCTTATAATTTTTTTAATAGATTTGAAAATGGTAATTATTTGGTTAAAATTGGCCATACTGGTACTAATGTTATGGATTTGCATCTTTTATTAATTAAACCCTTGCAACCATGAAGCTTTTAGTTATTTTTTCCAATACAAAGCAGTGGCGGCTCGCTGTTTAAAAAAATGGTGAAGTAAACAAACATTGATTAAAAACCCGTGCAACAAAACGTCCCTCTTATCCTCATCTGTCTTACAACTGAATGGAGTTTCCAACAAATTAAAATGTCATTAATTAAGTTCATTTTTAAAACACACAACTAAGTAGGTACCTACGTACACTACTGAATTAACTGAAAAATAAAAACAAAACTTTTTAATCACACAGTTAATCACGTAAAACGATATCTATAACCGTAAGTTTCGCGAAGCCTCAAAATAAATACCTTAAGGTTAGGCGAACCAATGCTAAAACAATGGTGCATACGACTGATCTATTTTTAAATTGCCCTTCATCATAATGCAGATTGTTACATTGGTTGCGTGACTATAATACGTAGAAAATTTTATTTCTTAGTCCGGGTGCATATACTATATTAAATTAATTATACTTTTTTCACTATTATTGTAGTGGTCTATTTTTCCCTGGAAGTTCAAAAAGCCTGAAAGAAGGTGCTAAGTTATTTTAATACCTTTGTTTATAATAAATTAAATTTTATACAAAAAAACAAATTTGTTTTATTATTTATTTTTTAATTGCATGGCTTCGATAACCTGGTGGCGCAATTGGATTCGGGGGTGGAGAGGGCAAAGATAGTAAAAAGTGGATAAAACCGACATGATCTGCTCTTTATCATCAGGATTGCTAATCTAATTTTAGATGACATAAATTGGAACATATAAGTTTTTCACAATATAAAATGTCTTTCAATATCTACAAGATTTTTAGCTATAAAAAGATTGAAAGCTTGCGAAAAATACAAACAGATTTTTTGTCAAAGGGCTTTTGGAACCTAAAATTTGTCGAAATAGGACACGGAAATGCGGGAGAGATAATTATAAAATTTATGTCGCTTCCCGCTGTTCAAATTAGTTTCCGACTTGTTACGAAAGCTCACGAATCGATAGCGGCCACATGGTCCCGCTCTGCCAGCTGTTGGATATTTTCATAACATTTAGTGAAATATGATTAAAAATATTCTTGTAGATGGTAGGCTATTAAGGTTTAAATTAAAGAAAATAATCTAACGTATCTAAGTTTTATCGAATAATTAAATATTACTACGAATAACAAAGACATATTACGGCTCAACCAAAAACTGAAACTCAAAAGTTTTTTTTATTATTTAATGCGACACTTTCCTTGGCTGGTAAAAGTCTTGCCCATTTTGGCAACAGCGAAGCTGCGCAACATTTGGAACGAACCGAGACAAGTGTGTTGCCTATCAAATCGCATTGTATCGTCTTCTTTCATCGCGGTAAGCCGTGGGTTGTTCGATTGTTTACCATCTGTCAAAAATTTACGATTTTTCCGAATTTTCACTCGAAAATGGGACTAAAAAGACGCTTCTCTTGTGGCATTAGGTTGAAATTGAGTTTCCTAGCGATTTTGTGGTCGTTTTTAGTTCATTCTGGACAGACACAGTTAATTATCAACGTCCGGAATCAGGTGAGTTTAGTGAAAACATAATACATGTGCATTCTAACCTCAAAGCTTGGGGTGTCAATGTTTACAATTTGTTTGTTTATAGCGATTTTATTTAAAGGTCTATATTTTAAAGGTTTATAAAGTAGAATTTTAGTGACTTTAGGTTGCATTTTAAAGCCAAAGTATAATAAAAGTAGCTAATACAGTTATTAATTAGTTTTAGATTTAAAATATAGCCATATTAATTAGAAAGTTATGACAATAAAAGTGTAAAAAGTCTTTAAATTTTTCCTGTTCGTGTTTTTTATTTCGTTTTTAAAAATAGAGAAATGCATAGTAAAACATGAAGAGTTAGTATTTCCAAAATTATTAACTGTAGTATGTACTTTTTATGCTTGGCTGAGAGAGTGTCAAGTCCTAGAACTACTATTTTTAAAATTGTAAAAATTTGAGTATTTTGGTAATCACTAAGTACCTACCCTACACCAGTTTATGGACAATAGTACGTTGCACTTCTTCACTTAATTGGGAAATTGAATCTTATTAAAACAAACTGTGGTATCATGTGTGGCCGTTAACGTACCTGATGCATATCCACTGGTGTTTATCTTCAAAACCACGAAAGACTTCTCAGGTGACTTAAAATTTCGACATTTTTAAAACAAAATTTGGTTCAGCAGTTTTAACGCATTTTTGCATTACAAGGATAAATAACCACGTCTAATATATTTTTTCCTCTTTTTCGCTGAAATTTCAATATTTTATCTTAGTAATCTAGGTCAACATGTGATATGAACTTCTAACCCTATTTTGGTTCGATTCACTTAATCATTAATTATTGATTTTACCTTTTAGGTTTGGGACACCCTGTATTTACATAAATAATGTACACCGTAAATTTAATTGGCATTTTAGTCTCGATTTTGAACCCTTGTCAGCGCAGGCCTTTTTGATGGTCCTGGGAATTAGAGGATCAAGCGACTTAATTTATCTAATAACCAAAACATAAACTTGGACAGGATTATTAAGTTTCGGAGTTCCAGAACATTTTAGTTACTATAACATAATCGGCTTAAATTTGTCAATGAATAATATAATTAAAATATACATTGTTGACTGTTTAAATAAAGTGACAATTTTATTTTGTGCATAAAAGATCTTTTAATGGTCATATATTGCATAATATCATCTTGTGCACAGTGCACATCTTCCACTTCTTAACCCACTTTGAGCTTCTGATTGGGTGGTTTAAGGCGAGGGTCGGGCTTTAAGCTTCCTGCACTGCAGCCTAGTGGCTTATTGTGCGCCCCTGTCTTACTAGAAAAGAGTTGTTCCTTTTATAAGGTCCAGTAAATTCCCATCAAGTTTGTCAAGCGGGAGGTTATCCCCACAGTGGATTCCTCCGAAGATTTTGAATCTTCTTCGGGTCAGTGCTTCGCAGTTACCTATATATGATATGTGAGGTGGTTTCGTCCTCTTCGCCGCAAAGTCTGCATTCAATGGGTCCATTGTATATTCCTATTCGACGTAGGTGTGGCAGTGGCTAATCGCTTGTTTTAGCTTTGTGCGCGTTAAAAGCAACATTCCAGTTGATAGCGTTTTGGAGGGTTTTCCTATTGTGGCCCTCGCTTGGGTTTGACCAGATATCCTGTTCCATCGGAACAAGTGTTGTTGTTGCGCCCACCTCTCTGATGTTGCTTTGGTTGCCTGTTTTAATATGCCAAAAGCAAATTCGGGGCCCCCGAGTTTTTGAGATGCTCCGGCTCTAGCCAGTTTCTCGGCTTTTTCGTTGCCCGCTATCCCCGAGTGACCAGGAACCCATAGGAGTTCTACCCTGTTGTTCATTGCTGCTAGGTCTTTCAGGTTGAGCTTCTGACAAGGTTGTTTCTTGAATGATGGAAAAGTTTTGAACTTGCTCAGCTACGCCTGACTTTTCGATCTCTCCTTTTAGCGTATCTGATGTGTTTTTTGATCCTTGCTTGGAGCGGTCTTAGTGTCTCACCAATATAAGATCGGCCACATTCGCGGGGGAACCGATAGACACAGTTTTTCCTGACTTTTTGACTTGTCGGTTTCGTCTCTTCGTCAGAAAGTCCAAAATTTCAAGAAACATCATTGTCTCCAACCTTCAAACACACACAAAAGGTTGTTGATAGTTTTAGCCGTTGTTCCAATAGTTTCAAACTTTTTAATATACAATTTGTATTTCAACCAAAATATTAAAAATTATTTTAAAATAAAGTCATTCTACGAATCCCACGATTACTGAAAAAGGTAAAGGCCCGCAAGGTAAATTTCAGGTAATTTCTAAAAAACAAACATCTGAAAAAATACACAAATATTTAATAAAAGTTTATTAAAGTCTCCTCTTCGTTAAAGCTCTCTTATTCAATATTTATTTTGCAGGGCCTTTTTTATCTCCCTTTATCATTTGTTTTTGAAATGCCATTCAAGGAATCGTCCAAATTGGAATGGCATTATTATTATACTCCTCCGTTAGTCCAACCATGTTGTCTCCGTCAATTTGTTTAAAGGGAACTGGCCAGATAAAATGTTTTTGTAATGTTGTTTGTCAGTTTATACCAAAAAAGGAATAAGAGCTTGGTAAACACGAATTAAATTGATGCAATTGGTACAATAGATCAAGTCAATAGACGACACAGCAATTGTTGGAAAAATTTAATTAGACTGAAACCAAAAAATACGATATTTTTCTGACACATCATTGTTTCCTACGTAGTCCACCACAAGAATTTTTATTTTACAAATAATGTTTAACTCGCGTAAATCCGGCTTTATGTTAAAAAAAATGGTATACAGGGTGATTCCTAAGATGATACTTCTTTTTTAGCTGCATATAGAAGGCATTAAAATAAACATTTTCAAAAAAGGGGGGTAAAAAGGGGGGAAGGTCCGGTGAACAACATTTTCAAATACCTTTTTTTTAAAAACCAAATATAAAATACTTACATTAATTTATTATACTATGGATCAAATACGGTTCTGCCTAACTTGCCCGTTGAATAATGTTAAGAAAACTTCTGGGTGTAGGATGAGCCCGCAAGAGAAAGCGTTCTGCGTATAATCTGGAAGTAGCCGCACTTTGACGACACTCACCGTAAATTAGTACCCTATCTACTAGTTCATTGTTTTCAAATTTTACCATTTTCACGTGTCACCAACTTAAAATTAACTTGCTTCAGAAAAATACACCGCATCAAATTGCCAAATAAATAACTGACCAGGCCCGCACTTAGATTTTTTACTTCTGTATCTCGCCTACTTTTAGGTTTTTTGAAAAAAGGTATTTGAAAATGTTGTTTATTTTAATGCCTTCTGTACACAGCTAAAAAAGAAGTAATAAATTAGGAATCACCCTGTATATACTTTTCAAACTGGTATGTTGGAAAGAATCCTAAGATGCCGTACAAATGTATTTGTCGATTAATTACCAGAGCTGTTAGTATAATTTGAAATGAATATACTGCGCAAAAAGCAGAAACTGAAATTAAGTAAGCGAAACAATAAAAGTGAAACTAAAAAAATTAATTAAAACTTTGTTTCTTAAGTTCACAAGCTGGAGGAATTAAATTAGCTTTCTAGAAGAAAGTTTTTGTTTTTCGTTTCGGTAATTTAGGCTTTTTATTTGTTTTATATTAGATTAGCTGGCTACACCAAAAAGAATACAAACAGAAGCGATAATGATTCAAAAGTTATTTACAAAAGAACTTCTTTCTATCGCGGTTTCCTTTTAAGAGCATCCGACCAATATTTCTCAAGTCTTTTCCAAAGTTACCAGCTTCAGTGCACCCGAACAATATTTCTAAATTATTCTCCAAAGTTACCAGCTTCAGTGCACCCGAACAATATTTCTAAATTCTTCTCCAAAGTTACCAGCTTCAGTGCACCCGAACAATATTTCTAAATTCTTCTCCAAAGTTACCAGCTACATGCGAAATTATTTCTACAAATAAATATTAAAAACGTTGCGTTCTCTTGAAGCGAATCCTGTCCATGTTTATTAAAGAATTTAAAAAAACTTTAAATTTGAACTCTACAGATATTGGGGAATGTGAGAATGTTATTTTTATTAAAAAAATAATTCTCAATATTTTTTAGGATACAATGAGTTTTAGTATTTTTTTAGGGTTTTCATTGACATAAGTATATCTCTTTCCTCGATTTTTTTTCTGGAAAATTCGAAGACAAATTGACTTGTGTGTTAGAGAGAACGAAAATATTTTTAATCGTTTAGGGAATTACTAATTATATTAGTTCATTGAATTTATTAAGTTATTTAATTTGTCAATAAAGCCTTGAAAATAAATAAGATTAATTAAAAGGGTCAGGTCGGGATTAAAAATAATTTAAATTTAGTTTTAGCTATGATACGTCAGTATTATGGGAAACCAATATCGGAAATATATTACTGGAAATGAAGCATTAAAAAAAATAATATCCAGGTCCGTATTAAAAAAAAACTTGATGTTGCATAAAAAACGAAACGTCGGACTTAAAAATTGTATGTATGATTTTGCAGTTTGAAAAGTTGCCTTAAGAATGTTCAACCAGCTTTTCTATTAATTCGAAATTAAAAGCGTAAAAAATTAAAAACGAATATTTAAAATTTCATTTTTTTCCGGATATCTCCGGGACCAAATGAAATTTTTCAACGGTGTTTCTTAAACACCAAATTATACAACTTTGCTCTAATTTAACCATTATCTGTTATAGTTTCCGAGATCCCAATGCTCGTATGTCGAATTTGTAACACCCTGTATATTAAATTAGAACAAAAACACTGCGGTTCTTGACTTAAATCTTGGCCATGTTTTTGTTTATAAATGTATTTTTTAAAATTTTGACTCTACAGATATTGAGAAGAAAAATAGTTATTTATGAGACAATTGCTAAAAGTGACAATTTATTTTGTAAGAAGGTAAGGAAAAACCCATATAATTTACACTGCAGCGGTGAGTCACTGGCATTCGACCGTGGCGCTCCAAGTTCGATCCTTGGAGTGGGCATACGCACAATCAAAAAAGTATATCCGATTTTTGGTGGGTTTAAGAATGTAAGGAAGAGTGTAAAATGTATTATCTCCCAACCCACCCCATTCACGCCGGT
The DNA here is from genome assembly GCA_935413205.1 of Polydrusus cervinus. NCBI lineage: Eukaryota > Metazoa > Arthropoda > Insecta > Coleoptera > Curculionidae > Polydrusus > Polydrusus cervinus. The sequence goes on from OW284514.1 coordinate 4,119,751, forward strand.
AACCAGGCCGGATGAGATCGGACATCTCGTGGGGTGCGGAAGAAGATATACACTCCCAAATCGGTACGTCATGCAATGGCAATAAACCAAGGGTTGATAGCCCTTGGGGGTTGTCGCATGACTGAGGATCGTAGTTCGGAACCCACGTTAAACTGTAGGTCCCCTCGGGAATGGCTCTGGCAGCGAACGTAGAGGTAAAAGGACTAATTCGAAAAATGGGCAAGAAATGACAATGACACAGAATTTACATATAAAAGATTCTTGTAATTTTAATTTCCAAACTGCTCAAATCCATTATCGGATATTGGCTTTCATAATCAAACCATTTCATTTGTTTTTAGGGATAATTTTTTGTCAAATTTGCTAATCTAGCTCAGATCAAAATGTTTAATAATTTTTTAATTCATCCTGTACATTGCGGCCGGTAAATGGAACATTACAGTATCAGATACGAACGAAAAACGAAAAAAGTCGTTGTCCTCTAATTTCTCGCTCATATATAGAAACTTCGAATTCCTAAAATCCCTTGACTTTTTTATGTATTTATTCAAGATAAAAAGGAGCACTTTTCGTTAAAAGTCATCGGTAAAAGCCCCTTTAAATTTCTTTTCCGTATGCAGAGAATTTACCAAAATCCCAGAGATTTTTAGAGCTAATGGAGTCGGCAGCTTTAATGGATTTGATGAAATTTATTTTTCAAGTAAAAGAGTGTTATTTGAAAAATATAGAGAATTGATAACCTTCAACGACCAGTTATAAAAAGTTACTTTTTAGTTTATTTACCAAAATTCACTCCGCAATGTTAAAAATAAAGCCGAAGTACTTTTTGAATGGAATGGATACGACCGCACTAAAATTTTTCATGTTAAATTGCGGTTCTTCCTAGCCCAACTTATTTTTCCCACGACCACCTATGAAAATGAGAAAATAAGCACGGTTAATTTGGCTAGAAAACGCCGTATATCACACGCGTGTTAAAAAAAATATTTCAACACTAGCGTTGAAATATTTTACACTACACACTATTTAATTTAAACATATGGTGCCAATTTGACAGACAACCCCTATTTATTAAAAATAACAAATTTTAGAAAGCAGTAATTGTAAAATGTTTATCTTATTTATCATGAAATGGTCGAGTGATTCAGAATTAGAGTGTGAAAATACCTACGCCATCTGAAATTATAAAAAATGTTAGTAATATACTGGAAAATCTATTACCAGAAAAAACAAATCGCGCTTACGAGAGTGACATGTATTAAACAACAAATCTTTATCGGTAGCAATATTGAAAATCATTGTATTTTAATAAAAATAACTTTTTGCACTCCAATATCTGTACAGTACAAATTTATAGTTTTTAAAAATTCATTATTAAACATGGCCAGGATTTGGGCCAAGAGAACGCAATGTTATTGGTCTAATTTAATATACGTATACAGAGGAGGCACTCTACAGGAATCTCGTAAACCATATAAACTACAGATATAGTTAAATTAGAAAAAAGTTACTATCAACTTCTGCCACATTGTATTTTTAAATTTAAAAAAACCCTGAACTTTTCCGAGGATGTTTAAGCAAAACCGAATTTTCCCGATTTCGACTCTATTTGAAGATATATGTTAAAATAAACTTTACATGCTTATTACCGTTCTTTTTCCTCTACATGTTGGTGTATTTATTTTTTTAGCCGACGTTTTATATTTTCAAAACCATCATTAACTTTTCTTTTTTAAATGGTCAGGAAATTTTATTTTAGTATTTTTAAATTCCCCTCCTCTTTTATTAACGACGTATCACATCTCATATTAATAACACGTTTCGGACTTAAAAACCCGTCATCAATAAGAAAAAGTGCCAATTCATGTTGAGTCTATAAACTTTCTTTTGTTTTCAAAGTAATAATTTAACTCTGGACGTCGACCACAATTTTTCTTCTCTTGAATAATGTTCCATAATTGTTTTTTTTTTACGGTTCGCCGACTACGTAGGCCATCTTGAACCGGTCATCGACCACAAATGTGATCTACCGACTGGGGAGTGTGAAACGGCACCATCATCCTACGAGATATCCGATCTCATCCGGCCTGTCCGGCGTAAATAGGATGGCTAGGTGTCGATTCATTTTACACTCTTCCCTGAGGCAAGAGCACGCCCTGTTTCCAAGCGGTCACCCGCCCAAGTACTAACCGCGCTCGACACAGCTTAACTTCGGTGATCTGCGGGAACCGGTGCTTAATACGTCGACAGGCCCTTGCCTACTTCCATAATTGTTAAAAAAATACAACTCCTCAAAAACATAAAATTTTTTCTTCAAAGAAATTAGACAAAAGTTCATTTCCACTAAACCTTATCTGTCATTTGGCAAGTATTTATATTTTATTTAAAACAAGTGCCTATCATAGCCTACTATACAGTTGAGACGATTAAATATTAGATTATCTTATGGAGATTGAAAATAAAATACTTTCAAATGAGATGAATTTGCACTTATTTTTATTAATGATGGTTTTTTCGAAGTCCGAAACGTGTTATTAATACTAGGTGTGATACGTCGTTGAATTATAAAGGAAGATAATTTAAAAATAATTTCAAAAAATTTCCCGTTTATTTAAAAAAGGAACATTGTTGATGGTTTTAAGAAAATGAAACGTCGCATTAAAAATCGAATTACACCAAACTTTTTTTAAAAATGAAAACATAATGTTGCAGAGCTTAGTAGGGCGCAACTTTTTTCTAATTTAACAATCTCTGTATCTTATATGGTTTACGGGATCCCTGTAAAGTGCATCCTTATCTAGGACACTCTAATTGCTCAGGGAGTTGATAACCTTAAAGAAGAACTTAGAAATATTGGTCGCGTGTTCTTAAATTAAAGACCTTTTTAATTTGACAATTTTGAAGCACAAATAGCATCACTAAAATATTAAAATAAAGTTTTAGTTCGACGTGGTTGAAAAATGGCGTCCAGTATATTTCACTATGGTTTTATTCGAGTTTTACCTTTACTTAAAATTATCACAATTTCAACATAATGAAGACTTAAATTGGACTCTCAAAAGCACAGCCAACTTGTTTGAAATTCTGTAAAGTAGCAAATGACAAGATTCAATTTAAAGCGGAACAAAGTAACGAAAACTTTTAATTATATTTTAGAATTTTATCTCCGGACTGGCAGCTTTAATGTTTCGGGGTAGATATCTTTTTCTCTTTCTTTTTTCTCTCTGACTATCATTTGAAAGGATACATTATCTAGGTATCTTTTATTTTATCGCAATAAAGTCCCTTTGCCTATCGCTAACAAAGAGCTCTTTGAAAGAGAAAATGTTTGAACTGCCGCTGCATAGTTTCAGAAACTGATTTTAATGCTGGAGTGTATTTTTTTCTGAAACTAGTTTTTTGCCACTATCAAATATAGAGCGACTTTTTCTTAAGGCTAAGCATTGAGAGACTAATCCGAAATCGGAACAGACTTAATTGTTCCGGTTTTTTTTTTTGAGTAATAATAAAATGATTTTCTTACGACCACTAATGAAAATGAGAAAAAAGGCATGGTTAACTTGACTCGAAAGCGCCGAATATCAAATGCGTGTTAAATAGTATATTACATAACAAGTGATGAAAGTGATACCTTTCAAACGAGGAGATATTTAGCACGAGGCGTCAGCCGAGTGCGGAAATTCTCCGAGTTTTAGAATATAATCACTTTCACACGAGTAATGTACACTATTTTTCCTACGACCACAAAGAATTATTAAAAAAACTCCGAGTTTTAGAATAATCACTTTCACACGAGTAATGTACACTATTTTTCCTACGACCACAAAGAATTATTAAAAAACCTTTGATTTGTGAAAAAAATATTTCAACTCTAGAGCTGAAAAAAAATATTTCAACCCTAGAGTGGAAATACAAGGCACACTATTTAATTTAAACATATAATGCCAATTTAATAGATCGAAAGGTCACAGGTTCAAATTCCATCAGGAGTACTTGACTTTTTTTTATAAAAACATTAAATAAATTATAAAATTATTTTTAATTGAAATCTTCCTTTTTGAATGATTTTTTTTATGTAATCAAGGAAAGATGCATTAAAAATAAACTTAAAAAATTCACCCAACAAGGAAGATTTCAATTTAAAATAATTCTATAAATTATTTAATATTTTCATAAAAAAAAGTCAAGTGCTCCTGATGGGATTTGAACCTGCGATCTTTCGATTCGTAGGTCATGGCTCTAGTCTCTAGGCTATGGCGACCCATAAAAATTTTCTGCTTAAGTTTAATATATGACATTTTCTTCAGCGGGGCTTGTTTTCACTGGTAATAAATTTTCCAGTATATTCTTAACTTTTTTATAATTTCAGATGGCGTATTTTCACACTCTAATTCTGAATCACTCGACAAATACGTGATAAATAAACTAAACTGCTTTCTAAAATTTGTTCTTTTTAATAAATAGGTGTGGTCTGTCAAATTGGCATCATATGCCTAAATTAAATAGTGTGCCTTGTATTTCCACTCTAGAGTTGAAATATTTTCTTTCAACACGCGTGTGTGATATTCGGCGCTTTCGAGCCAAGTTAACCGTGCTTTTTTTCTCATTTTCGTAGGTGGTCGTAGGAAAAAAAAATATTTCAACTAGTGTTGAAATACAAGGCACACTATTTAATTTAAAGATATGGTGCCAACTTGACAGACAACCCCTATTTAAAAATCGAAGAAATCGTCCATAATTCCTAAAGAGACCGGATATTAAACCCCTATTTATTAAAAAGAACAAATTTTAGAAAGGAGTTATTGTAAAGGGTATAACTTATTTATCATTTATTTTTCGAGTGATTCAGAATTAGACTGTGAAAATACGTCATCTGAAATTATAAAAAATGTTAATAATATACTGGAAAATATATTACCAGAAAAAACAAATCGCGCTGAAGAAAGTGTCATGTATGAAACAACAAATCTTTATTGGTATCGATGGCATAGAGAATAGAGCTCTAGCCGACAGATCGCAAGGTCACAGGTTCAAATCCCATCAGGAATATTTAACTTTTTTTTATAAAAACATTAAATAATTTATAGAATTATTTTGAATTGAAATCTTCCTTGTTAGGTGGATTTTTTAAATTTATGTTTAATGCATCTTTCCTTGATTTAATTTAAAATTTTTCATTCTGGTTAATCCAGAAATCAATTCAGGATTAGTTCTTCCTGTGATATATAAAATATTAAAAAATGAAAAAGTCAAATTACAAATCAAGGAAAAACTCATTGACAAACTATGAAACCAGATATTAAGTGGAACATAATCCTAAGTATACTAATTTTAACACTAGTGTCGATATTTTTTTTTCAACACTAGTGTTGAAATATTTTTTTCACAATTCAAATGCTTTTTTAATAATTCTTTATGGTCATAGGAAAAATAGTGTACATTACTCGTGTGAAAGTATTTTAAAAGTATCACTTTCATCACTTGTTATGTAATATTCTATTATATGCCACTTAAGTGTAAAGAAAACAGTAAATATCCTTGTGGGAGTAGAAGGAATATTTATGGCACACATTTTAAATCAAAAATATACCTAATAAAACTAAGAAATTAATTTTAAAATAAATCATTTTGTCAATATTTCACGAGTACAATTATGTACAAAAAAAATGCTATAAAGTAGTATAAAGTACATATTTTATAAAGCGATTAGAGCACTTGTTCCGTTAGAAACAGACGCGTGCTATAAAATTATGCTTTATAAAACGTGTACATTAATATACCATTTCCTTATGGACCTGGACGTTAATAGTAATTTAACCAACAAGTACATTAATAATGGCGATTAATGATTAAATTGTTTAAATGTTCGAGATCATTAATCGCATTTTAATGTAAGAGTTGGTTACAATGTTTTTTCGGTCGACCGTATTTTTTACTAAAGTGAAGAAAAACAGTTAACAACTTTTATTTTACAATCCAGATTTCACAATTCTACAAATACTAATGACAGCGGACGACGTTTTGGATTGACGTTTTATTATTTTGTTGATTTGTTTGCATGGCTGCCTTTAATTTTAATTACCCAAATCGTGCATTTACAGAAAATCATGCATTAATAGGGGTCATTAATGAATGATTTTGGGAAATCGTGCATTTACAGAAAATCATGCATTAATACAGGTCATTAATGAATGATTTTGGGAAATTGTGCATTTACAGAAAATCATGCATTCATAGGGGTCATTAATGAATGATTTTGGGAAATCGTGCATTTACAGAAAATCATGCATTAATAGGGGTCATTAATGAATGATTTTGGGAAATTGTGCATTTACAGAAAATCATGCATTCATAGGGGTCATTAATGAATGATTTTGGGAAATTGTGCATTTACAGAAAATCATGCATTCATAGGGGTCATTAATGAATGATTTTGGGAAATCGCGCATTTACAGAAAATCATGCATTAATAGGGGTCATTAATTGTTTTGTTTTGCTGATCTCTTGGATATATTGTTTAATATGATGGGAAAAACAAGAAGTACTTCAAGTTGTGATGATCCAACCGAAAAACTTATACTAAAGGTATGTACTAGCTTCACCAATCAGTTGAAAGCGGACTTTGATTTGAGATTTAACAAACTTGACGATCAACTCAAACTTATGACTAGTACGTTCAATAAAATTAGTTGCGATACCAAGTCTAATAAGGAAGCCATTGAAGCCTTAGATGAAAACCTGGACGCATCAAGGCAACTAGCTAAAAGAAACTCTCTCCGCTTTCTTGGTTTCCCTGAGGAGGACGGGGAGAATACTATTGACACCATCGTCAGTTTTATAAATACGAAACTTAATTTGCAGTGCTCGAAACGCGACATTGACAGTGCGTTTCGGTTGAGTAAATCAGTCGATGTTACGAAACCTCGGGTTATTTTTGTTACCTTTGCTGTTAATTGGATGCGTGAAGAGGTTTTTAATGCTAAAAAAGTGCTTAAAAAATCAAAAATTGCTATATTCGAGGACCTCACCAAAAAACGTTACGATCTACTTATGAGTGCAAAAAACACTTACGGAAAAAATAAGGTGTGGTCTGTGAGTGGCAATATTTACTATTGGTGTGAAACCGAAAATAAAAAGAAATTAATACCTGTCCAATAGATTATATCAGTTTTCAGCGCATTAAATTTACGATTGTCGACCACTTCTTGATTGTTTTGGTAGTACTATAAAGTGCAACGTTAGGAATACTATTTTTTCTTGCCGATATGTGTTTACATTTTGATACTTTTCTTGATAAAGCATCTGTACATTTGCACTTAATTTTTTATTCCTATCGATAAAAGACTTAAATATTTATAAAAACTTTTTACTAAATGCTTGAATGTTTAACCTTATTGCTGTGTGTAAATGAACAGGTGCGGATTTAAGATATATTAAGTAAATGATATATATTGTTCACCGTTCTATACTTAACATATTCTTTTTTTATTTTATTATTTTTGTAAAGTATCTTCGTTTATAATAATTATGACATGGTAGAATTTATGCATCCTTTTTTTTTTCTTTTAAAGCCTGTGAATACCTTCATGGGCTATAACAAGCACGATCAGTTTTTTTTGTCTAATCATTTTATCAAACAAAGCATGTTTTTTTTTAGTTTCCTAGGTATATTATATTATAATTGTACAGGAGTTTTCTTTTATTTATTTTTAATTAGATTTTGAGCCTAGATAGTAATATGCGTGATACTTGGATGGATTTTTCACATTTTAATGTGCGTTCGCTGTGTGCTGGATTCGACTTGTTCGCGGATGTTCTGACTGGGGGCAGTTTTGATGTTGTCGGTCTTTCGGAGACATGGCTTAATTCTGATATGGGGGATGGTGGACTTGGGATTGAGGGATTTGATTTGATCCGTAATGATCGTAATGGGCGAGGTGGGGGCGTGGCCTTTTATATTAAGAAATGCATTAATTATTCCCTGCTAAAAACTCATCATGGTAATAGTTCTCTGGAACAACTATGGATCTCAGTTAAGCTGGGTGGAAGGCGACTTTGTCTGGGTACACTGTATAGACCTCCTAGCTCTAATCTTCAAATATGCTTGGACGAATTGGAAAATACATTGGTTAGTATAGTGCCTGAATTCGACTTCATTGCTTTTGGCGGCGATCTTAATGTGGATCTGAGTAACCCTAATAGTGCAGGTAGTATGTATCTTAATAGTTTTCTCAATAAATACGGATTATCTCAGTGCATCAAGGATCCCACTCGCGTTACCCCTTCTACCAACACACTGTTAGATGTTCTGGTATGTTCGGACTCAAATCTCGTGGATAATGCTTCTGTAATTAATATGGACGATATATCCGACCATAAGCTGGTCAATTTTACGATCAAGATAAGTAAAACTAAACCCGGTCCTAGTTTTAAGACATACCGAGACTTTTCTAATTTTGATTACAATAATTTTTTGCAAGATCTAAGAAGTATTAATTGGCAGTTTATATATACATTAACCGACATCGACACTATGGTAGACTTCTTTAATGACAATGTTCTTAACCTATTTAACCTACATGCTCCACTTAAAACCTCAAAAATTACTAAATATCCCGCGCCTTGGATTACACCCAATTTAAAATTTATGATGAAGCTTCGTGACAAGGCATTTTCTAAGTACAAAAAACTTAAAACTGACGGTAACTGGACATATTATAAAACCTTACGCAATCAAGTAAACATTGCCGTTAGAGCTGAAAAAAAGGCTTATTTACAGTATACATTCAATAGAGACCCAAAAAATTTCTGGCGTACCATAAAATATTTAAACTTAAGCTCAAACTCTCAATCCTCTGATTCCTTGTTGAAAATAGGTGATTCCGATGATTTTAATAATTTCTTTACTAATTCGCTGCCTAATGCCGGCCCTGTGGATCTAAACTTTATGAACCAAAACTACGTAAATAAAAGATTTAACCAGTGTGAAGATTTTAAGTTTAATGCAGTAACTGACATAGATATTGACAAAATTATTAACAATTTGAAAAGCAACGCAGTTGGAAATGATGGCATAAATTTAAAAATGCTGCTTTATATTACACCTCACTTAACTGATGTTATCTGCTTTATAATTAACAGATGTCTCTTATCAGGTTATTTTCCAAACGCCTGGAAAGCCGCCAACATTGTGCCGGTTCCTAAAGTGGCAAGTCCGAAACAATTGTCAGACTATAGGCCTATCAGTATCCTACCTACTCTGTCCAAAATTCTTGAACGAGTGGTCGCGGAACAATTAACTTTATTTTTAAACAGTAACAATATTCTTCCACCTACCCAGTCAGGGTTTCGTAGAAACCATAGCACCACCACGGCCCTTTTAAACATAACTGATGACCTTTTAAGAGAATGGGATAACAATAACTGTAGTTGCCTTATTCTTCTCGATTATAGTAAGGCTTTTGATACAATTGGGCATGACATACTACTGACTAAACTGAAGTTTTTTGGTCTGGGTGAGGTAGCATTAAAATTCTTTGAAAATTATTTTTCGAATAGATCCCAGCGAGTACTAATTAATAATAACCCTTCTCAACCCCATTTTATTGGCAGGGGTGTGGCCCAGGGCAGTATTTTGGGTCCTCTTTTGTTCTCAATTTATACTTCTGATTTTTCCAAATTTCTTAATTATCTTGAATCACACCAATTTGCGGATGATACACAATTATATTTATCTTTTTTACCTTCCGACGTTGCTACCGCTGTAAATAAAATCAATGAAGATCTTAAATTAATCTCTGACATCTCGAAATCTCACAACTTAATTTTGAATGAGAAAAAAACTCAGATTATGGTATTTGGTAAGTGCAAATCATCTATAGTTGAAAATCCTTTGTTTCAAATTCTTGTCAATGACACTCTTATAAAACCTATAAATACATGTAAAAATTTAGGCCTGTACATTGATTCTGAGCTTAGATATTCAGACCATGTTTCCTCATTAATTCAAAAAACATACGCTAAATTGAAACTTCTTTATATACATAGAGATGTGTTTAGTACTGCTACCAAATTACGTCTGACTGACTCTCTTATCTTATCCCATCTAGGCTACTGCGACGTTGTCTACTGGCCTGCTTTACTTCAAAAAGACAAAGCTAGTTTGCAAAAACTTCAAAACGCATGTCTTAGGTTTAGCTTCAATGTCCGTAAATTTGATCATATCACTCCATCTTTAACCGAGTCAGGATGGCTTACTGTCGGAGAGCGTTATGAACTTCATTTGTTGCATCTTGTTTATAAAATTAGGCTAAATAAACTTCCTTCTTATCTTTTTGGTAAACTTATTAGGGGCTCTGATGTGCATGACCTTTTGACACGCCACAGAGATATGTATTGTGTACCCAGGCACTCACATGCCTTTTTCCAGCGTTCATTCAGCTATACGGCCGCTACTGCGTTTAACTCCCTGCCTGAGGGCATCGGGATGGCTCCCAGCTCTGCTGTATTTTGCAGGCGTGTTAAAGAGCGTTTGCTGGCGAGTCGTAATCCGCACTAGCGTTACACTACATGTTTACCTATTAATATTATATAATTTACTTTTATTAATAACTTATTAACTTAGTTTTCTATAAACCTTAATTTATTTTTGTTTATCTATTACTATTAATCTTTAATATTTTTGTAAGTTTTATATTTGCTTTCTTAGTTATATAAGTATACATATTTTTTCTCATTCTATTTTATGAACTGGGTGGTTGTATGAGCAGCTTTAGTTGGATACCGCCACCATATTTATTTTATATCTGTATTTATATTTTTTTGTACAAAATAAAAGGCATTATTATTATTATTATTATTATTATTATTATTATTATTATTAATGAATGATTTTGGGAAATCGTGCATTTACAGAAAATCATGCATTAATAGGGGTCATTAATGAATGATTTTGGGAAATTGTGCATTTACAGAAAATCATGCATTCATAGGGGTCATTAATGAATGATTTTGGGAAATCGTGCATTTACAGAAAATCATGCATTAATAGGGGTCATTAATGAATGATTTTGGGAAATCGTGCATTTACAGAAAATCATGCATTAATAGGGGTCATTAATGAATGATTTTGGGAAATTGTGCATTTACAGAAAATCATGCATTCATAGGGGTCATTAATGAATGATTTTGGGAAATTGTGCATTTACAGAAAATCATGCATTAATAGGGGTCATTAATGAATGATTTTGGAAAATCGTGCATTTACAGAAAATCATGCATTAATAGGGGTCATTAATGAATGATTTTGGGAAATTGTGCATTTACAGAAAATCATGCATTAATAGGGGTCATTAATGAATGATTTTGGGAAATCGTGCATTTACAGAAAATCATGCATTAATAGGGGTCATTAATGAATGATTTTGGGAAATCGTGCATTTACAGAAAATCATGCATTAATAGGGGTCATTAATGAATGATTTTGGGAAATCGTGCATTTACAGAAAATCATGCATTAATAGGGGTCATTAATGAATGATTTTGGGAAATCGTGCATTTACAGAAAATCATGCATTAATAGGGGTCATTAATGAATGATTTTGGGAAATCGTGCATTTACAGAAAATCATGCATTAATAGGGGTCATTAATGAATGATTTTGGGAAATCGTGCATTTACAGAAAATCATGCATTAATAGGGGTCATTAATGAATGATTTTGGGAAATCGTGCATTTACAGAAAATCATGCATTAATAGGGGTCATTAATGAATGATTTTGGGAAATCGTGCATTTACAGAAAATCATGCATTAATAGGGGTCATTAATGAATGATTTTGGGAAATCGTGCATTTACAGAAAATCATGCATTAATAGGGGTCATTAATGAATGATTTTGGGAAATCGTGCATTTACAGAAAATCATGCATTAATAGGGGTCATTAATGAATGATTTTGGGAAATCGTGCATTTACAGAAAATCATGCATTAATAGGGGTCATTAATGAATGATTTTGGGAAATCGTGCATTTACAGAAAATCATGCATTAATAGGGGTCATTAATGAATGATTTTGGGAAATTGTGCATTTACAGAAAATCATGCATTAATAGGGGTCATTAATGAATGATTTTGGGAAATCGTGCATTTACAGAAAATCATGCATTCATAGGGGTCATTAATGAATGATTTTGGGAAATCGTGCATTTACAGAAAATCATGCATTAATAGGGGTCATTAATGAATGATTTTGGGAAATTGTGCATTTACAGAAAATCATGCATTAATAGGGGTCATTAATGAATGATTTTGGGAAATCGTGCATTTACAGAAAATCATGCATTAATAGGGGTCATTAATGAATGATTTTGGGAAATCGTGCATTTACAGAAAATCATGCATTAATAGGGGTCATTAATGAATGATTTTGGGAAATCGTGCATTTACAGAAAATCATGCATTAATAGGGGTCATTAATGAATGATTTTGGGAAATCGTGCATTTACAGAAAATCATGCATTAATAGGGGTCATTAATGAATGATTTTGGGAAATCGTGCATTTACAGAAAATCATGCATTAATAGGGGTCATTAATGAATGATTTTGGGAACGTTAATATCGGATGTAAATACACGGTCGACGTTAAAAAATATAAAAAACCTAATATATTTTAAAATAATATTTTATATGTCGGACCGATTTCCATATACCCAAACAAAACCTTTCCGACAAATAGAAACCACATAGAAGTTCATAATTTATGTGACTATATGGCCATAAATCATAATTCTGAATTTACCCTGGCATAAATTTTTAATAAGGAAAATAAATTGCCTCTATCCCCGGAATAAGCAAACATGTTTAAATCGAAAAGCAAATAAAAAAGTCGTCTTTTCCAACAAATTTGGCAAACACCGGGGAATTTTTAGGGGTTTGTAAAGTTTAGAATGAAAATGTTTTGATTTTTACAGGCCCTGACACTTTTTTTCGTTGTAGCGAGAGTTGGCGGAACAGCCAGGTCTAGGTGGTCTTTTGTATCCCATATCGTCTGGGCAGTGTCAGCCTGTGGCGGATCTAGGGATTTTGCTGTGGGTGGGGGGGGGGGGGGGGGGGAATCCTCGCCTGGTGTCAGCTAAACGGGCCCTAGGCCTGGTACGCAATCCGGTGCCCCCAATCATGGGTGTCTATAGAGACAATTTTAGAGTGGGGTAACCACTAGCAAAAAAAAACGTGGTCGCGGTATGCGACATTAAAAACTTCTCCCATCAAAGGTGACCTCTTAAATTCCCAGGATCTCGGGGCACTCCCCCTCCTTATGGGCGTCCATGCCCCCCTCATAACTGCATAGTGATTTTTTCCTTAATAAGTTATAAAATAGTAATTAATTATGCTTCGATGATATCATAAAGAAAATAAATTAGATGCTACAAAAACAAACGTAGAAGGCGACCTGGATCAAAGAACAAATCGAGATGTCTGCCTCTCGCTTGCTAGACTAGTAAGCGACACAATGCTTGTCGGGCCCTTTTATCCGTTCGCCTTAAGATAATTTTCAATAATTTTCTTTAAAGTATCTCGGAAACTACTGGGCATGGAAATTCAGGAAAAAAAAATTATAACTAAAAATAATATCTACTATTTATTATTTGTTATTAACATTAAAAATGAAAAATTTTGTTTTATAAAAATTATTGGAAATGACCACCTTCACTTAATAGGCAAGCTTTCGTTCGTCTAATTTAATTTAATTATTTTAATTAAGAACGGTGTGCCTGAGGAGAAAAACGCAAGAAATCATTTTTATACAGAATTGACCAGGCTAATCCGAAATAATATCCACATGGAAAAATATCAGTGGCGTCCCATTTTTTTTCTAAAAAATATATAACCGCTTCTTCATTTAAAGTTTATTAAAATTATTCTATTGGCGATAACGCTGAAACATTCCGGAGATATCAAGCTGCGGTTTTAATATTTTTTCTATGCAAATTTCATCTACTTTTTGATTATGGTATCATAATTATACCGTATGCATAGGCGTAGTTAGGGGGGTACTTGGGGGTGTGTAAGCACCCCCGAAATATAAATTAGCACCCCCAAAAAAAATTTACATTTACAATAAATAGGCCATAGGCTAATTTTAGGTATTTCAATTAACAAATACTGATTTTGTTTAATGCAATGTGGATTTGTGGGTAGGTTATACGTTATACTAGATATACATGCATGCAGTTAGTTTTGAATAGTTCTCTTTTACTTTTCTTCTCTAAAGTAAAAATATAAAATTTTTTTGGACTTCAGCACCCCCAGTGTTGACCGTCTAACTACGCCTATGACCGTATGATTTATTTTTTCGGAGTAAAATAAAAAAATGTATCATTTCAAATTGCGCCCTCTAGCAATTTTTTTGAGAACTATTTTAGACAACTAAATACGATTGGTGAAAGTGCATACATTTCTCTTCCAAACAGTCTTTAGTTTGCTAAAATCGGATAAGTTGTTTATAAGCTACAGCGATTTAACTGATTACACTTTTAACATCTTATTAATGTCGGTACGCCAATGAGCATATGACCAAAATGATGCATATTTGATGCTTTTTAATGGTGTTATCAAAGATGTAATGTAATGTAATGTGGAATTTTCGGAAATATGTAAAATTTTAAAATTCACTTTTCAATTACGCCCTCTTGCGGCAAAATGCGGAACTTAAAAATTATTTTCAGGATTTTCTCATGGCCACTTTAGCTATAATTTTTTTTCCTGAATTTCTATGCCCAGTAGTTTCCGAGATATGGCCGCTCGTCGCCCTTAATGAATCACCCGGTACAATAAAGTCAAAATTAAAATTTAGTAAAAAAGCCCATTCTAGATAAATGTACTGCCTGCACTAACGATTTACATGTTTATTAAAAAATTATTATTTTTTCATTCGTTAACAAATAGTGTTTTGGTTTAACTAAAATGGGAGGGATCGCTCCCACCGTCTCGCCCCGCCCGTCTCTTAGGTTCACGACTGCACTCTATATGTTAAAAGAACCTGAAAAATATGTTGCATCACAATAAATGTGCATATTATTACTGAGGATTCATCTGCAAACACATAACCAGTTAAAATACAAAACTGAGTATATGTTTCTGGGCACACAGTGATATTTACTTTAAAAAGCTTTATATTTGCTTCAAAAAGAAAACACATTATTTTCTGACAAAGTATTTATATAAATATTTATAGAGGAATATTTACTTTTGTATTTCAAATCTTGAAATCCCACAAAGTCTGGATAGTATTTGTTTGTCATTTTTTAAAAGAAACATTTTAACAACAGAATAGTGGGTACAGAGTTGTGAGTAACTTAAGTAACTAGATACTTAGTAACTTAGTTATTTTTTGAATCATGCCAAAAGTAACTGTAACTTCGTTACTTTTGAAAAGTAACTTGTATCTAGTTATTTTTTAGGAGTAATACACTTAAAAAGTAACTAGATACTTTAAAAGTAACTAAGATTCTTTTAAAGTAGCTAGTTACAATCAATGTAACTAGTTACGTTAAAAGTATCTTAGTTACTTTTAAATTATCGTAGTTACAATCAATGTAACTAGTTACTGTAAAAGTATCTTAGTTACTACAACTAGTTACTTTAACTAAGTAACTAAGAACTAAGTTACTTTTAGGTAAAAGTAACTATTCCTTATAAGTATCTAGATACATTTGAGCAAAAGTATCGAAAAAGTAACTAGTTACTTTTCAGAAGTAACTTTCACAGCTCTGAGTGGGTAATACAGTGCCGATTTCTTCACCATTTCGTTGTTTTGAAAATTATTACATCTCCACCTTACTGTTTAGTATAGAGAACATTCTATCGTGACATAAGTCTACAGGGTGATTCCTAAGTTGATACTCCTGTTTAAAATAAACAACATTTTCAAACACCTTTTTTCAAAACTCTTTTGTCTTATCTCTTATTAGTCATGCAATTTACGGGTCGGGTCGGTGGTGAGTTATTTGGCATTCCGCTGCGGTGTGTTCTTCTGAAGCAAGTTAATTTTAAATAGGTGACACGTTAAAATGGAAAAATTGGAAAATAATGAACTAGTAGATATGGTGCTAATTTACGGTAAGTGTCGTCAAAGTGCGGCTGCTACTTCGAGATTATACGCAGAACGCTTTCCCTTGCAGGCTCATCCTACACCCAGAAGTTTTCTTAATGTTATTCAACGGGCAAGTTAGGCAGAACCGTATTTAATCCATAGTGTAATAAATGAATGTTTTCTCTTAATATTGAGGCCTTTTTATATTAGATGCAAGTAAATGGTATTGCGCTCAGAAATTGCGCGATATAGACATCATATCCACTCTTGTTGTACAAACTATGTATGTATTTTTGCAATAACAACCAAGCCTCAAAGAAAAACCATCACTGATTAAAATCCTCATTTGACTATAGCCGTTGCTGATTCTTATTTTATCCGTTTATATGTTCGGCGTAAATGTCGTACGCTCCACACTTTATTTACTGTTGTTTTCTATATCGCTTTAGGAATTAGCCGGGGCAATTAAATCCGAGGGAAAATTTATTTTCAATTTCCACGACGATTAGATTTTCGCAGATAATAGATTCGTAAATAACTTGGATTACACCTGTGGCACTCGAGGGAATTTTTGCACACTGACAGCTGACAGCGGCCTTGATTGATTGGATAGATGGGGTGGTGGAGTGGGATAAAGGGCTTTTTGTTAAACGGCTTTTACCATTAACTACGGTTAACCGAAGAGTCCATTATTTTTTTCAATGTTTTATGTGAATAGGTTGGGCAGCATTATTTAATAGTCAATTGATTGTCAATCATATAAAGAAGATTTTTGTAGTCCGTGGTTAAAAAAAGAGACATTTTAGTTCTTGTTTTGAGACCCTCGCGACTCGTGTTTAAGAGAGAGGGGGGGGGGGGGGGATCGCATGACTGAGGATCGTGATTCGGAACCCACGTTAAGCTGTGGGTTCAAGAGCAAGCTGGCTGTAGATGTTCTACGCGTAATACAAAGTCTTTTTTCACCAAGAGTGGTACGACTCAAAGGTGGTGTTTTTTTAGTAATGGTGCCAGTGAGACACTATTGGCAAGATGGAAACAGATGCCAGTGTCCCTTCTCGTTATTTTTTTTTCTAACTTTTAGTTAATACTCTTTTTTTTTGGCTTCACTATAAACGGGTTTGTATATATGACATAACATGCTACGATGTACCTGAGTAATTAAAGTTGTTTTTTTCGTACCGTGTTTCCAGTGAAACAAGCATAAACTTTTCTAAATCAATAAATAATTAACAACAGTTTATAAAGTGCAAGCAAATCGGCATTCATGGCAGTTATAGATTACTGGAATCTGCCGCTCCAACACAAAATAAGAGCCAGATTTTTCCTACCCGGGCTAAAATCAGCCCCAGCGGGTTATTGCCTCGTTGTTGTGCCTGGTTAGCACTGCTAATCCATCAGGAACTAGTTCTTAAGAAATATTATGTAACATAATATACAGGGTGTTCCTTAATGACGTGCTAATATTTTAAGGTGTAATTCCTTAAGTCATTTTATGAAGAAAAGTTCATATAAACATGTCCTAATTCGCTACAGGGTGTTAAATTTTTTTTTTAATTCCTTTTTTTGTAATATCTCCGAAAGTACTTTAAAGAATATTATCAATTTTGGCATGTCCTCTGATATTTTGGTACGCCACTGACATTTTTCAATGTGGATATTATTTCCGATTAGCCTGGTCAATTCTGCATAAAAATGGTCTCCTGCGTTTTTCTCCTCAAGCACGCCGTTCTTAATTAAAATAATTAAATTAAATTAGCTCTACTATTCATTATTAACATTGAATGCAAAATTTTGTTTTATAAAAATTGTAGGAAGTGACCACCTTCACCTAATGGGTATGCAAAATAAAGCTAATTTAATTAAATTATTTTAATTAAGAACGGCGTGCCCGAGGATAAAAACGCAAGAGACCACTTTTTTTCTAAAAAATATCAGAAGACATGTTTGCAGGGACGCCACTGGTGGGACAAAAAAATAACTTTTATAACTAAAACATGTGATTTTATGTCCTGTTAGCACTTGCCAAAATTGAAAATATTATCTAAAGTACTTTCGGAGATATTACAAAAAACGAATTAAAAAAAAATTCAACCCCCTGTAGCAAATAATTTAAACGTTTATATGAACTTTTCTTCATAAAATGACTTGAGAAATCACACCCTAAAATATTATTACGTCATTAAAAAACCCTCTGTATCGTAGTAGGAAAGCTGACATGTATAAATATTTTTAAATGAATAAAATATGTTTTAAGATGATTTTAATGCTGAGGGGTGGGGGGTTCCAAACTTTTACTTATTCCTGTACATAAAATCTATAAAAATAAGTTTTCCCAATATTTTCCACTCGGTACACGTTGCCGTTCACATTTTAACCGGTATTTATACATTCGCAAAATGTTTTCCCTAACCAATATTTTACATCTGTTGACCCCATCCATGACGACACGTAGTAGCAATTTCACGCTTGAAGTAAGCAAATCCCCAAAATTTCGGGCAAAAATACCCCCAAATACCCCCAGAGTGTTATTAGACTTCCCCGAAATAGGGCGGATATCCAAGGCCTAATTGATTTTTGTGATTCCGACGTGTTGGGCGTAATTACTGTTTTAGTAAGTTTTTTTTTAGGAAACTGGCTCCTAGAAGTTGTCAGTACAGGGTGTCCCAAATTCGATGATCATTATGGGTATCTCGGAAATTATAAGAGATACAGCATCGGTCAAATGGTGGCAAAGTTTCGGAATTTTGTGCCCAGTAATATCGAAAAACAAATTTGATGTTTCTTTTTGAAATATTCGAAAAAAAAACAAAAATTTTGAGTTTATTTTCAGGTTTTTTGACTTAATTTAATCGCTCTAGAAAAACAAGTACAACATTGTTAAAGTAACTTTGTTAGCTTTATACCACCGTGTTTTCAGAACTTTGGTACAATATTTCGTTTTTATATAACTGTTATCAACTTTAATTTTTTAAATACGGACCTGCATTTTTTATGTCATTTTTTAAAATTTCTTTAAGCCCTAAATTTAACTATATATCACACTTTGATGTTATCTTTCATCATCAGGAATTTGATAATTACTTTTATATAAATACGGCCCTGGCCTTTATTAAAGGTATAATTGCATTCAGCAAGATATAATATATAATGTAGGAAAGAAAGTAAAAGACAAGGGACCAGCAAGCAAAACAAAAAGTAAAAAAACTTCTTTATATTAAACAAGTGTCCCTTCCTCTCGAATGTTATTTTGAGTAAGCATTCGCTATTTAAATATCGCCCGTTGAACATAAAAAGGTGACTACTCACTACATATGTCAACATAATTAAATCAAATATAAAGTTTCCGTCATAGCCACATTTGGTTTGTTTAGCTTTATTTCATACTTTGTTATAATTTAAATTAAATCTTAAATTTAAGTTTTCTCGTCAGCGTTGCTGTTATTTGTCTTCTAATTCTCTGCTTTAGATATATTATTATCAAAAACTACAATTAAATATGTAATTTTTGGTTAATAGGTCGATAGCTCTTTAATCTACGCATCGGTAATCCAAGTAATAAAATTCTATTTTCTATTTCTATAGAAATTCTGTTTTACTGATCGAAAAACCAGAAAAAACTTTAAAATATATTTTTTTCGGCACTTGTGTAAACATTTCCCTATCCAGAGAATTACCCATATATTTTATATTTTTTGTCGATGGACTCGCTCCCTACATGACTCACACATGCTGACGCCGAGTTAGCAGGTGTAGATATTTCGACGAAAACGTTTTTGTATTTTTGGTTTTATCCAGCTTCATCAATAAAAATGAATTTTCGATAGTCTCTTCTATACCTGTCTAATTGCATCGTTGCTGCTAGACCAAGTAGAATAGTGAGGAGTGACCAACCGATTTCGTGGTTAGGTTTATAAATATTTACTGTCGCTGTTGCAATTAGAATATTAGACCCCGAGCTTTTGAGCTCGGAGTTGGGGGGGGGGGGGGGGGTACAGTCGTCCAGAAGGCCCCTCTCCTCCCTAATTACGCCATTAAATTTTTTTAAGAGCATCCCATCCATATTTCTTAATAATTATTCAGAGTTACCAGCTCCATGCGACCTTAATTTAAGGGGGATTTCTACTGTGATGGTCCTATTTTCATCGTTTCTTTACGATTTTTTTCTGGGGATAATAAGACAAATGCAGAAAAACAAGATTTCAATTCTTTTTATTAAAGATAAGATGTACCCAAATAAATTTTTCAACCCCCAAAAAATGAAAAACTATAGGGTGCTACTGAAGTTACCCCCTCAAAAAAAACGTAACTTGCTGGCGGAATTCAAATAAATTTTTCTATTCATGACAAAAATAAAACTGACCCAGATTCTTCAATTGTAAGCATGTAGTTATAGCCCCCACTAGAATGAAGTCAAAACTCAAGTAACTGTTAAAATGGCGCGAGATTTAAACTTTTTTTTGAAAATTTACCATTTTATTTTTATTTTAAGGGCCGTAACATTTTCTGTAATATCGCAAAATACTTGATTCTAGAGGGGGCTATAATCACTTGTATTCTGAACATTTTAAGACCAAAATCATTAAATTCTGAAAATTTGAACATACCGAAGTACTTTCCGCCAGCGCGAAAAACAGGGTTTCGAGAAAAACAACTTTAAAGTTTCAACGGTGGCTCACAACAAAATAGTCTCACCGTCACTTAGTCTGCAATGCCTGGCCCGTAGATTACACCCTCCTCTTCCTCGAAAAATGATAAACGAGCTGATTCTTCCTGCCTCTGCGAGCCTGGCCTGATTGGTCGAGATGATGTCGCTGGCGACAGAACGAAGCCCTGAGAACGCGGCTTTACTCAAAAGCGGCTAGTGGTGAGAATTGACCGGCAATCATAAAATTGGATGTAACTTTTTTTTGGAGTAGATTTGGTAAAAACATTTACACACGGTTATTCTAGAGGCTATAGAGTGGAAAAACGTCGGAAAAAATTTCGATTTTTTGAAAACCATCACAGTAGAAATCCCCCTTAAAATAATTTTTTTGTGGGGTACCTAAATATGTGTAAATTTAGTAAATTAGCGTTATAAATTCATCAAACAATTTGTTGTTACGTATATAACATCAAGCTGGGCGATCTTTCTTAATTTATAGCATGTTAGGCTCGTTATCCGGAGAAAACACTGTAACCTGGAAATTAATTTTGCCAGAGTGTAATATAGCGGAGCATTTGCCAGCTCTGGACACACCCCAGGTGTCCAGATGGAATCTTAATAGACTGCTATTAAAATTTAAAGTGCCTCTCTGCTCACCCCGATCCGCGGGCCTGATAAAACTAGGGTTGGTAACAAGGTTTTGTTTAAAAATAGTATGAAACTCTACATTCGTTTAAATTGAAATTAATTTGAAATTTTTCAACACGGCCTTATGTGCTCCCTACATTTATATTTTAATGTATTATACTAGAAAGGACGAAATAGTTTGTATGTATCGGGTCCGCCAACGTGGCGGGGATGGAAGATTAAATCATTATCGAGGAGCTTATCAAAAATACTAAACCAGCATTAAGGTATCGACTTAAAAGCGGCATATTTTAAAAATATTTTACATTATACAGGGTGGCTCAAAAAAGTGTGGCGGACTAAACTTGCATTTTTTTAAATGGAACACCCTATATATTATATTATTTTCTAATTCCCTATACAATTCCACGTATATTTTGTATAAAATGTCATATGTCTAAATTCAATTGTTTTTGAGTAATTGACCTTTAAAATATGGCATTTTTTGAGTTTGACAGGCTGTAACATTGGAACGGTTCATCTTTAAAAAAAATGGTTTTCACCTCCCTATCTTAGTTTTTTATTCTCTATCCAAAAATACCAACTTCCGGTTTAACATGTTAAACCAAAAAAACGGTTAGTAGTCCGCCACACTTTTTTGAGCCACCCTGTATAATGTAAAATATTTTTAAAATATGCCGCTTTTAAGTCGATACCTTATGCTGGTTTAGTATTTTTGATAAGCTCCTCGATAATGATTTAATCTTCCATCCCCGCCACGTTGGCGGACCCTGTATAATTGTACAGAGTCAGAAAAATGTGCCAATTAAAAAAAATCATCTTCAGCAGTTTTTGACACACTGTATATTTAGATTTTAACAAAAAGCTGGGTCGCCCTTGTGTTATGGCATTTAAATTTTATCAATACTCATTTTTGTTCAAATATTTATATTATAATGACTGTATGTGTTTGATGGGACAAGCAATAAAATAGCCGAGTCCGCTTTTTATTATTTATTTATTTGCGAATTTTATGAAAAAATAAATTGCTTTGTAAAAATGTTTTGTTAACTACTGCAAATTTATTTTACGAATATAAATTTTGGTAAACATATTTCAAAAGAATAATAAAAATAAATTTAAATACCTATATTGCATTTTGGCATTTTGTTTGAATAAAGTTTTAAATAGAAATAATTAAACATGGCCCTTGGTATTACCATAGAAAAACGAAAGTTGTAACTTTTAGATAAAGAATAAATACTAAGACGTGGAGGTGAAAACCATATAATATTTTAAACATCGATATATCAAAACTAATTGAATTTGGACATTTATAACAAAATAAGCCTAGAATTTTGTGGAATTATTAGAAAATAATATAATATAAAGGGTTTTTTATTTTAAAAAAAGTGTGTCTGATGTTCCCTGACTATTTAAGAGACCCTGTATATTTTAAATTGTGGAAATAATGCCTCCCTTTAAGTACTTTCGATGCTATGAAATTCCGCAATGAGGGTGGGAGTGGGCCACCCAGTATATTAACTTAAACTAAAAACATTGCTTTCTCTTGGAAAGAATTCTGGCCATGTGTATTAATGGATTTTATAAATTTTTACTGTAGAGATAATGAAGTGTCAAAAAGTAATTTTATAAAAATTATTTTTAATATAATATATAATATAAAATAACTTTTTCCGAAAATCGATCGGCAATATTGACATTTTTGATAACATTTCTAAAAGAAAAAGTTAATATTTCCTTACACTTAGTAGTTGCTAGGCAACGGAAAATAACTGTTAGGAAATATTTATTATTGTACTGTAAGGAAATATTATTTCTGTACGGCTACTTGTAAACTAAAATGTGTTAAGCTTGACAATTCAATATTACTGTGTTTCCATAGCAATTCAAATGTTTAATGACATCTTTTATTTGTGAACAAAGTTAATGTTATTTATTTCAAACTTTTAACAAGTTGATTGTAATAAGTTATGTTCTTTTAATAATTTTCGATTTACGGAAATTAGTATATTACATAACAAGTGATGAAAGTGATACTTTTTAAACGAGGAGATATTTAGCACGAGGCGTCAGCCGAGTGCGGAAATTCTCCGAGTTTTAGAATAATCAGTTTCACACGAGTAATGTACACTATTTTTCCTACGACCACAAAGAATTATTAAAAAAACCTTTGATTTGTGAAAAAAATATTTCAACTCTAGAGCTGAAAAAAAATATTTCAACTCTAGAGTGGACATACAAGGCACACTATTTAATTTAAACATATGATGCCAATTTAATAGATCGAAAGGTTACAGGTTCAAATTCCATCAGGAGTACTTGGCTTTTTTTTATAAAAACATTAAATAAATTATAAAATTATTTTGAATTTAAATCTTCCTTCTTGAATGATTTTTTTTATTTAATCAAGGAAAGATGCATTAAAAATAAATTTAAAAAATTCACCCATCAAGGAAGATTTCAATTCAAAATAATTCTATAAATTATTTAATGTTTTCATAAAAAAAAGTCAAGTGCTCCTGATGGGATTTGAACCTGTGATCTTTCGATTCGTAGGTCATGGCTCTAGTCTCTAGGCTATGACGACCCATAAACATTTTCTACTTAAGTTTAATATATGTCATCAACTAAACTGCTTTCTAAAATTTGTTCTTGTTGAAATATTTTCTTTCAACACGCGTGTGATATTCGGCGCTTTCGAGCCAAGTTAACCGTGCTTTTTTTCTCATTTTCATAGGTGGTCGTAGGAACTACGGACTCCGTATTGTCAGTCTCGGCTTGCGCCTCGACATACAATCTTTACAGTCATCCGGGAATGTTTAGCTCTTCCTACTAGGTATACAATGTACTATTACAATATATACAATATCTTTTTTTTGAATTTTTTTCTGCATGAAAATAACGTTTCCACACCCACAAAGATTCCGTTGGTGAAAAGAAAAACTGAATAATTCGCTTAATTTTTTTATATTTGGGGCCCAGAAGAACCTGTATTTACCACAGACAATTTTATCGCGGTCGAATCCACTGAATATCCATTATCTCACCTTGATTTTTAGAAAATATTTGGTTATATTAAGTGTAACTTTGAATTTCACTAGATAACATCTTAGTGGGAGTAAAAGGAAAACTTTATATTATTTTTTTACTATGTATACATACGACCCGAACTTTTGATACCTGAAAGCTTTAATATAGATTACAAATTGCCTTTTACTAAATTGATATTTTACAAAGCGATTTTTTTTCATTTATTTCTAGTTGATTTATTATTCCGCAAGGAAAAATGCTCAAGATAAAATACACATTTTTCAACTTTTCAAATAAAAAGTTTGTGAAAAAAATGTCTTTTTCAGTATAAACTTATTGAGCGTTAATAATGTATTGTTTTTTTCAACAATTCATTACTTCTGACGTTGTTTGTTATTGGGGTGAATATATTTTGGAAGGCCGGCGTCGTCGTTGTCGAAGAACGAAAGGCATGTCAATAAAAAACAAAATAAATAATTTCCATAATTGTCGTTTTGATAAATTGTCTTTTATTGCGTGTAGTAATTGATTATTAATTATCCACTGTCTCTTATTAAAAAATAGTTAGGAGTACGCTAGTTTTTTATAGTCTTACTGTAAGGGAGGACGAGAATTAAACAATTTATTCGACTACACGCAGTCAATACAACGTATAAGAAAGAACCATAATCCAGAATAATACGGTTTACAATAAAATTATTTTGTTCGTTTAGTGGCGGGTATTATCTGTGTTTATCAACATCGAATTTATTTCTTTTGTGTCCTCTTTTATTAGGCCCGAATTCAAACAGGAGAGTGAGCGAGCGACCAAATATAGGTAGGTCCACCGCCTTGTGCACTAAGACTCTACCTCTGGCCTCAACTTACTCACCTTTAAAGAAATCGTATTTGAAAATTATGAAATTAATTTCTTTATTTTTTAATTTAAAAATTTTACGTGTTTAAGTAAGCTAACAAAAACATGGAGAACCTATTAATCACATCACGACAGGTTGGTTCATTGTACACGCAAAACCCCTGTAGTAAAGCATTCAAGGTATTTTTTCATTAGAGTATTTTTATTAAAAGCTATGTAACTTGCAATGTATATAAGCGAGAGGGTGTATGTGGGTGTGTGTGTTAAGATCAAATCTTGCAAGCTGAATTAGAACTGCTTCCCCTTGAGGGGGAGTTGAAATTTTACATGTGGATTCAGTTTTGATGACAATTAATGAAAAGCATGATATAGAATGTGGTCTTGCATTGAAAGCTGTTCAACCTAGCGAAGACTTAATATTTTTTAATAAAATTTTAGTCAAAATATTTACTGTGTTGTGTTGTTTAATATTTTGGACCTTTATTTTGTTTACATCAACATTTGTACGTTCATAATAATAATATGCCTCTTAAACCATTATAGCTGAAAAAATTGTATGTGGAAAATGTCCAATTTATCCCCATCATTATTTTATACTGGATAGGACCCTGATAAGTTTATGTAAATATCTGTAGATATTATACGCATACTATTTTTAAACTTTCTCGCATGTGCTTATCTTTACATTAAAATAAATTTGATATTCTGTTTAGTTGTCAAATTTCCATAAATATGAAGGAGCTAGTAACACGACTTCGGTAACGTTGTAAGTTTAAATCCAAATTACTCTACTTCACTTCAAAATATTAACATAAATCGATAATATGCACAAAGTGCAAGGCATAGAGTCCTACGGCTAGCGGTAACTCTTAAGTTTAAGCAAAAATATAACGTATCGTAACGTATTATAGTCTTAGTCAACCATAAGAATTAATTTTTCTTTTTTGAATATGCATATGGTATTGACATCCCCAGTATCTAGTCCAGGCGCATATAGTTTCTGAAAAGTTTAAATAAATAATACATAACAGTCACCCAGACTAAAATTCTTTTCTCGGTTGGCTACTTTTTGCTGGGGTTTAGCTCGTCCACAGAGAACGAGTGATTTTAGTAATTTATTCAGTATTTAGAATTTTTTTGGTGAAAATATGAATCATATTCACGATCATTTAGACTGACAGCCCTCGCATATGTCCTGTTTTTAATATTGCAGACTCTTTACCATCATTCACACTGATCAAGGGTGGATAAAACCTTTTGTCAAGCTCTCGAGGAAAATATGTTTCCGGTGGAAGAGGGCGAACATTTCAGATGCACTTGGGGAAAATTAAGAAGATTTTGGGTACTTTCATGGAGGGGAGGAGTTACCATCCCCCCCCCCTGAAAAATCCGCCCTTGAGACTGGCAGCCCTGATAAGGAAATGACAGTGGAATTGATCAGGGAAGGGAAATTTCAAGGATTTAAATTGATTAGCAATAAGACTGATGTCATTCAGGAGTGTGGGTTCGAATCATCGTGTAGGGTCTGTCTGCAATGACGGAAACTATATTCCCGAGAGTTTGTCGTTTACTAACGTACCATCTAGTGGTATTTTTGGGTTAGGCTGTCCGATAAACCATGTCATAATTTAGATAAGTTAGGTAAGCTTTATCCAACTTGCTAGTTATCCGATGTTATGCTGACATGTAATAATAATTTGACAGTCAAATTAAATTATGGCTGTAATCTTGCAAACCGTAAACAACAAGTTGGGGTGTTTCCAACTGGTTTCAGGTCTTAGACTTATTAAACATATGATGTTAGACGAAATGCTTTTAAAACGCTTAAAATAATGAATAATATAGTTTATTGGATTTTATATTGTATGTTCTTGTTTAGATTTATAAAAAATTGTAAGCAAAGAAAATATAGTCTCATCAGTAGGTACAGTACGTCTATACTGGTTGTTCCGATCATGCACTCTAAAAATTAATATAACAATAAAATATTATGAAGCTTGCTTTCGAGCAAGAAAAATTTCGCCTAATTTTAAAAGTTAATATTTTCCTAACCAGCTATGATATCGACTTCCAGTTTTAAACGTTTGATAAATTTATACCTTGGGGACCAATTGCCAATATTGGATTTTCTTACACTGTTAGAAAATTTTATATACAGGGTGTTAAAGAAGACGATGATTTTTGCCTCAATTTCAATAGCATGTAAGTTTCACAATAATATTTTAAAATTTTATCACTGTACGTCACTTGAATCACCGGTTCATAGCAAAGAAAATAATCTGTAAAATTTTTGATATCTGCTATATTTTAAGAGATACCGATTTTTTTGAAAAACCTGGCTTTTTTTCAACTTTTTGGTAGCTATAGATCCCACTGTGCGTTGTATCGTGCAAACTTTGTAAGTGATTATTATATCACAATTATACCTAAATGTTGTGATATGCAGGGGCGTATCTATAATCACTTATACATATGTCTATGGTTTATGAGTATCTCAGAATTGTTTACGATTGTGTTGTATTGGAAAGTACTTGTCCCTAAATTAGACACGTTTTTTCCTTATTTTTTAGTTTTTCATATCGCATTGCCGGTACACCGGTATATTATATGGTGTGTCTACAAAATTTTAAAAAATATAATTTTTTTAAAATTATTTTTGAAAAAATGTATTTATTAATTTCTAACTTTTTAACACAACACTATTCCTAAAATAGACGTACATCAAAAGAAACCCTTAAAATTAAATAACACTAGCTGCTGTCAACCCTTTGTAAGTTTAATTTTAGGAATAGTGTTGTGTAAAAAATTTATTAAATACATTTTTTCAAAAATTAAATAAAAAAATTATCTTTTTTAAAATTTTGTTGACAAAATCTATAATATACCTGTAGTGCGATATGAAAAACTAAAAAATAAGGAAAAAACTTGCCTAATCTAGGGGCTTCTTTTCAATACAAAACAATCGTGAAAAATTGTGAAATGTGATAAAAAATTAAAAAGCAAGGTCTTTCAAAAAAAATCGATATCTCCTAAAATATAGCAAACATCAAAAATTTGACCGATTATTTTCTTTGCTATGAACCAATGATTCAATTGGCGTACAGTGATAAAATTTTAAAATATTATTGTGAAAGTTACATGCTATTGAAATTGGAGCAAAAATCATCTTCTTGTTTAACACCCTGCATATAAAATTTTCTAACAGTTTAAGAAAATCCAACATTGGCAGTTGTTCTCTTCTATCAACTAGTAAAAACCAGAGGTCGATATTATATCTGTTTCAAAAGATATTAACTTTTAAAGTTAACGATATTTTTCTTGCTCGAAAGCAAATGGCCAGCAGTTTAGTTGTATCTCCAATTTTTATTGTAATATCAATATCAACAGCATGAAAGTAACTATATTTTAAATGTACATACTTCAACAAACCTAGTTAGTTAGTGTGGTATAGTCGAGTATCCAAGAAAGCATAAGTTATTAGCAATACAATAAACTAACTTTATTAACTACTGGTTATCGTAACACGTAAAACAACTACAACTATAATATCAGTGATCGTTCGAATATGTCTCTTTACCCAAGCGCTGTTGTGGTTGGATGATCACTAACTTTTCTATCAGGCGCGACGCTTTAAATATATAGTCGGGGTCTGTACCTAGACGCTTGTCTTTAGCATGTACTTTCCAAGCAACAGCGTTGGCGATGTTGCTATTTTTATCACAATTAAATTAACTAAAGGAAGTATCGCATACCTTTCTTAGTTATAGTCCTTATTGTATAAAGTAGCAAAAAGATTTTGTTATAGTAACAAAAATAATTTATCAAAAGCTATGTAGTTCAGATTTCTGATGATAAAAATAGTATACGCAGTATTGTTAGCTTACGATATATATGTTTACAATTACCATTATACTTCTTCAGTGTACGTTCACAATGACTTGCAATTTTCATCCTAAAAAACTTGTTTTTTCAAAATTACCTTGTCAATAACGGATTTTTCTTTGGGAATTTGCAGCTATGCAAAAACTTACCGACGTATACAACTAGAAATTACAAGAATTATTAGATTAAAGTAAGTACGAAGGTGCGGCAACGAAGTGGAACCTTGCCATTACAGTTATCTGCAATTTTAATGCAAATACGCGATATAATAGTAGTATGAATATTTGCCTTCACCGTGAGGTATGTTATTATTGGACGGAAATATGCCGCAAGAATTACTGGAAAGTTCTAAATGGGTATTATTCATTAGAACATTCATTACTTTCAGTGGCGGCTCTTACCGCGGAGTTGATAATACAAAACACCATTATCCTAGAAAATTTAATTATAATTATAAATTCGCAATCTAGCTTTTAATGAGTCGAGGGATTTTTTTTAATATGTCAAGCATGTGCAACTTTGCTATAATTCAACCACCTTCATATATCTTGCGTTTTCGAGATACCCTTCTACGCACACGAATTTGTAGCACCCTGCATAGATGTAATTTCGCATGGAGTTGCTAACCTTGGACAACAATTTAGAACTATTTGTCGGATGCTCTTAACAAAAGGATCAATCGAAGAATCCAAGTTTTCAGTCGTCAAAGCCAAAAAAGCCCTAATAAACTTTTTAATCCTAATTTTGATGGATTCCAGCGATTCAGCATCCAGATTGCCTTGATTGGTAATCAACGCCGACGTGCTATCGTTTTGAGTTAATTGCTAATTCCGCTGGTATCGATCTTTTTGATGACGGAAGGGAATTCATTGGGCCAAATAAATTGAACTGTATTTCCATAAGGAATTCCGGATTGAGAGATATCCGTTTTGTTGTTCTAAAGGCTGAAAATGTTTAGTAGGTACACAAATAAATGTATACGTTAGATTTAAGAAATTTTAAATTTGCATGAAGGGAATATTGTTTTTATGGTCGCGTGTTCATTCGGTTTGAACCCTCAAACTTTTTTTCTTTAGTTTTAGTTTCTCTTTATTTTACACTGTTTCAGGTACCACCATGTAGGACTAAATAATAAGCCTAGCTGTTCTATACGATATGGTCAAAATAAAAACTTAGCCCATTAGATATTTAATTTAATTCTCGTTAAAGGTATATCCTAAATCTTTATATAACATAACAATAATTTGAGAGACTTTCCCCTTTCGTTATTTGCTTCCTAATTATCATAACAATGTTTTCCCTCTGAACAAACATGCAAAACGTCTCCTCCCTCTTATTTGTCTTCCTGAATTTTCAAGAAATTGTCTTTTAATAATGTTTTAAACAGTTTCGTAACCCCACTTTCATACAGTCCCGGACAAAGATATCTCGCTTGGCGCATAGCGAAAATTAAGAAACTTTTTATGAAGCGAAATTTACATTTTGTTGCTTTAACAAACTCGGATGCTCTGAACAAATATTGATTACTGTGTAGTTAAAAAATACTCTAGAAAGTAATTGAGTTATTATACGTAAAAAAAAATATAGACAAACTTTCGCCACTCTTTAAAAAAAAATTAGTATTCAAAAGAAGAATTTTATTTTCGTTTTTGATGTCACTGCTAACTATCTGCTAATTTAGTTTATGTGTTTATAAACGCCGCTGCGTGGCGGGGATATGGCATTTTATATGGGTCTGCGAGGTTTGAAAAAATAAATATTGATATAGCTATAAATTTAACAAAAAAAGTTAATTCACTTTTGTTAAGATGTACTAAGAAGTTTAGTAAATTAGATGTTTGGCATCTTTATAAAAAAAATACTTGATTTTATTGTTGGGAACTGGTAGAAATGCTAAGAGAGCCTTAAATAACCTTGGGCGCTCATAGTCCCCTTCCCCGCGGGGTTAGTAACGCTCCCGCTTAATTTCATTAACTCATGAATGTCGTTAGATGATGGTTATCTTTTTAAAAGTATGATAACTCGGAAAGTATTGTTCAGAAGATGATTTCGAACACCTAGAAAGTTCGATGTTTGTTTAGGTTTCGATTAAGTAATAAAAAATCGAACTTTTTGAAATTTTTAAAAATTTTCCAAATTATTTTACTTTTGAAAAATAATTACTCGCAAAGATATTTTGAAAAATTTGTTTTAAGCTATACTTTGAGAAAAATTTGTTAAGTGTTCTTAGGGAGTATAATTAATCCCTATTATAGAGCTACAATAAATTCCGCCAAATAATAATTGAGTTGTGTAATAAACGAAGCCCTTGGCGATATTTATATGGGAAATAATTACGCACAACACGGTGCTAGTTTCAGTTATTTAGACGAAACACATTCTAGTTTGATTGTTAAATAGTGGAGAAGAAAAGAATACACTTCAAAGGGTTTAATTGTAAACTACCAATTTCGACACGTCTAGAGAGAAACCGTAATTGTGTGCGTAGATACTTTTAAAGAAAAATGTAATATCCTAGCCGGATTACTGGCAAATACGTTAACCGAATACCCTATAGAGATACCTTCTTTTTCTGGATCCACTTATCATAGGTTGTAATTTTAATGTTCCTATACAATTATTGGTAATATTCATTAGATACTTTTGCCCAAGACTAGTGGAACTTTAATACAAGTGTCAAATAAACTTCATATAGTCTATAAATTTATTTGATGAGCTTTACGACTACAGTATATTTATGCAAGCAATGACTCACGCGCCAATTTCTCCAGAATCTGTAATAACAAGATGGGAAACTTGGCTAGATGCTGCAACCAATTATAATAAATTTCTTGATGATATTTATATTGGGTTATATAAAGATTTTTTACAATAATTAACTAACCAGCAACTGTGACCGTAACATAAATATCGGCAGACATAATGATAACACATTTAGAAGTGAATATGAAAACGAATAATGAAATGAAGCCATAAAGTAAGTTATTTTTCTCCTAGTATTAAAGTTTATGCCAGCTCTTGCTGCATATTATTAAACCAACGTATTTTCAGCAGGGATATGCGGTTTTCCGAGCTCTTCTCATGACCGTCTTAGATGTGAAAGTAGAGGTAGATAGTGAATGCTCCCTTCCTGTACTCGAACATTACAGGGGTTCTGGTTCAGAGAGTTTACGTAATTCGTTCTTTTTTTTTCTAACTCTTACATCTAAGGGACTGCTGAGTTATCTAATAAAGCCAGCAGGCCAGTGCGACCCTTTTTTCTACTCTGTTTTAAATTACTCTCTGCACCGTACTTACTATCTTGTCGTTGCATTTTATACACTATAGACTTAGGAACTAAGGCGTTTTACATCTTCATGATTCCTTCTTGAAAGGCGTTCTAAGTTATCTATCAAACAGTCCAGATTCGAACCAAGAACCTTCCACTTGCCACACAGGACCTTACACTGGACTAGACTGCTACCTATTTATGGATGTGTTGATATTATCTCCTCGACTAAAAATTATTTCAATTGAAATACATCGTCCAATCAGCATAAACAATGGCGGCCGGTGTCGAGTAATGAAGCGATCGATTGGTTGCCTAAATTTTACAACGCCAAATGCTAATTTAATGGTCTATTGCTCTAATTAACTCCCTACTAGTTAATTAATTATTATAAACAACGGGCTCATTCGGAGCAGAAAATGATCTATGATAAATAAATTAATATTCATATTCTATTATGACTGATATATAGTGAGGAAAATATTTTTTTTCTACTACTAACGTCATTTTCGACCCCGAAACAAGGAAGGAAAATAGTAACTTTTTTTTAAAGAAAGCATGAAATTTAAATTTCAAACCACCTTATACTATAAGGTTGTATTTCTTCTAACACAGTTGGATAATAAAATACGAATCAGATTTCTCATGCTTTCTTAAAATGTTTGCTACCACCTGACAAGTAAAAATAATTCTGTGTTTTTACAAGTAACTTTCTTCCCGCTAAGTTTCTCTAGGACGTCTAAGAAGAGTTTTTATGCTGTTGTTCTTATAACTTTACATGTATTATATTTTTCAGGACAAAATTTAAAACAAAATGTACAGCATGTCCTACCTTAATGGATCATTATTAATTTATGAAGAACCTTATATAAGAACTTTCTGAAAATTTAGTGGATACTAACTTATTTATCTTAAAGACTGCCTGTATATTTTTACATATTTGAATTTTTCGAGAAATTCCAATACTTTTTAGTAAAAGACATCATACGATGCCTCGTATGACTAAAGTGAATCGTTTTTAATATATTGAATATAGACTTTTTTATTTTTGGCGCCCTGTAAAATCGAGACGGCTAAAACCTCAAGAGGAAAATGCGTTTCCTGCCTTGGTCGTAGAAAAAATATACTGCTTAATTGTTCATATCGCACTCGGAAGGTTTTTACTTCGTGAGATATAGACATCAAAAGTAATGGAGAAAGCTATTAACCAACAACTCCTAAAGTACCTGAAAGGGCTTAACATTATCAGCGACCATCAATACGGTTTTCGTAAGTCCAGATCAACAGGTGACCTTCTGGCATATGTCACCCATCTTTGGAGCAACACCATCGAACATCATGGAGAATCCCGGGCTGTTGCACTGGACATCTCTAGGGCTTTTGATCGTGTTTGGCACGATGGGCTTCTAAGTAAATTGCGATCCTACGGTATGCCTAATGGATTCTGTTTATGGTTAACCAGCTTCCTTAAGAACCGTTCTCTGCAAGTGGCGATTGACGGGTTTCTCTCAGACACCTTCACCATCAATGCCGGTGTTCCTCAAGGGTCCATATTGTCGCCTACCCTCTTTTTACTGTATATTAACGACCTTCTAGTGAAAACCCAAAATCCAATTTATAGCTTTGCTGATGACAGCACACTTGTCTCATCTTTTACCTTGACTCCCCAAACATCCGCTGCCGACGCACATCTTCGCAGGCAGCATGAAGTATTGCGCCTCAACAAAGACCTGGAAGAAATTTTGGCTTGGGGTGACAGTAACCAAGTCGAATTTAATGCTAAGAAAACCCAGGCAACAGTCTTCTCCAAAAAGGTTAACATTGCAGAACCGGATATAGTCATGGCAGGACACGCAATTCCCCTGGCACCGTCTATTAATTTGCTGGGGGTCAATCTGGGAGGTAATATGTCTTGGCATGATCACGTTGCCGCAATTGCCAAGGCAGCTGCACAGAAACTTGGTGTACTTTTCCGCACCAAAAGGTTGTACACACCTCATCAACTTTTGACACTCTACAAAGCCCAGATTCGACCATCATTAGAATATTGCTCTCATGTCTGGAGCTCTGCACCCAAGCACACCCTTCGGCTACTGGATTCCATTCAAAGGAGAGCCATTCGTCTGATCGGCGATCCTGAGCTGACCAAGACCCTCGATAGCCTGGAGCATCGAAGACAGGTTGGTGATTTGGCTCTCTTTTACAGATATTTCCATGGCAGGTGTTCGACTGACATTGCCCACTTGATTCCACCTAGAGCAATTCAAAACAGAAATACACGGCAAACCACTGCCGCTCATCCATATGTTGTTCAGCTTAGTACTCCTCGAACTTCATTGTTCAAGAATTCTTTCATCTGGAGAACGTCATCTTTGTGGAATGATCTTCCTGAGGTCGTGTTTCCCAATGAATACAATCTTCAACGTTTCAAGACCAACGTTAATCGCTTTTTTCGCACTCGCACCGCTCCCAGAGCGCCTTAAAGGATTTTTCCTACAGTGCAGGTGTTTTATCATAAAAAAAAAAAAAAATCATATTAACTCTTGTTGTACAAACTACTATAAAAAAGGCACAGCTGTTCTCGCACTAGCTAGATATATAGACTATATGCTGGTCGATCTATATAAATCTCTTTGGAGAGGTCTTATTTCAGATTGTTTAACCTCCTACAGGTATCACAATCATTGTCTAGTATGGTGTGATGGATTATTATATATCCAATAGGCACTTCCCAAAAAACCGATGATTTTTTCTGAACTTACTATATACAGGGTGTCCCATAACTTATGGGCCGTAGAGTAACTGGAGATACTAGACATCAAACTAAGCCGATTATGTCATATAAGTTTTTTTTTTGATAATTAAAATATTATTTTAATTATGTACTATGTTTTTTTTTGGGATGTTTAAAGGGAAATATTTCGAAACCCGTTAAAGATATTAGGATCAATCAAGTACACCTTTTTGACTCGGAAAATGCCCTTCTTTAACTATAATAGAAAAACACCTTACATCACAGGTAAAAAAAAATCATAGATTTATGAAGCCCAGTGTATGCAACTAGCACCCTCTAGTTTGAAACTTAAAAATTTCTACAAATTCTTATTTCTTGCTCATAAAAACATAATATTCCCAACATTTAATTCGGTTCATAAAGCCGTTTTAAAATTATGGCTTATTTTCGACACCCTGTATCTCTAGAACGAGTAACAATCCGAAAAAACTTATATGACAATTAGTTTGATGTCTAGTATCTTCAGTTACTCTACGGCCCATAAGTTATGGGACACCCTGTATAGACTATATACTGCTCGATCTATATGATTCTCTTTGGAGAGGTCTTATTTTAGATTGTTCAACCTCCTTTAGGTATCAAAATCATTGTCTAGTATTGTTTTTTTTTTTTTTTTTTTTTTTTTTTATGATAAAACACCGGCATTGTAGGAAAACTCCTTTAAGGCGCTCTGGGAGCGGTGCGAGTGCGAAAAAAGCGATTACCGTTGGTCTTGAAACATTCAAGATTGTATTCATTGGGAAACACGACCTCAGGAAGATCATTCCACGAAGATGACGTTCTCCAGATGAAAGAATTCTTGAACAATGAAGTTCGAGGATGTGATAGATTATCCATATATCCAATAGGCACAAACCGATGATATTTTTCTGAACTTACTATATATAAGAACATATCTCGGAATGTTCTGTATACCACGACCTGTTTAAATATTTTACTATTTTAATTAAGTCTATTAAAGAAAGATTTCTAATTATCTGAGTTTACTTTCATGCCCTCTTCTTGCCGGCACTAAAATTCGTTTGTCTTGTATCTCTGAATTAATTAGGAGGCCTTATTAGCAGATCTAATTAGATTTTTGTTTATTTTGTGGAAGATAGCTTTGGATGTTATTAACTCGTGATAATATTTAATCTAAAATATTATACAGGATATTTTCGTGAGTTAAAAGTACTTGGAACGCTGGAAGTTTGTCAGTTATTGTTATAACACGATAAAACTATAAAGAATAATAATTATGCAGCAAATTATTGTATGTTATAAATATAATGGCAATTATTTATTTTATTCCATTTTTCTAACGTCTTCGTTTTACCCGTTCAGCTATAGTTTGGAATGATAAAAAACAATTTGCAGTTGGTTCTTTTAATTAAGAGAATTGGCAGGGAACTGTCGAAAAATAATTAAAAACTTTAATTAAAATAAATTAAAGAGAAATTTCAAAGCGCTCGAAGAAAAGGAAAATTATGGAAAAATGTTTGTTCTCAAAAGAGAAGTAATTAACCTCGTAATAACGAGTAGACCGCAGCGAAACTCAGGCAACGGTTTTTATTATTTTTTAGTTTTTTTCGCGGAAGTTTTAAGCGAAGAAATTTTAAATTTAATATTATAGAAGGTCTTAATTTTTAATTTATTATTAAAGGAAAATTATTATTAGAATTAAAAATTCAAGGAAAACAACGATTATCTTAATTAACTTATGAAACCTGAGACCCTGATAAATAATTTTTTAAGTACTTACATCTTTTTTTATTTGAATTAATAGCCTCAAAATATGCTTTTTTCTACTCCTACATGGAAATTCGATATTTCTTTTACACTAAAGTGATTGGAAAAGAAGGCTATTCCGGTTAACTGAATGGATATGATTTCATTTACATCCTAGTCAGGATATGAAACTGACCAATCACAGTGGTTAATTACAAAGAAACCAAATTTACATGATGGAAATTTTACGAGTCGTTTTAGAAGTGAGGTTAAGAATATACTTCAAAAATATGCAAATCTGTCAAATAAAATTGTTTCTTTTTAAATTTAAATAAAAACATTGAGAATAGTTTCAAAAGTACGTGATTTTCAAAAGCTCATATTATCATCAAAATTCAATCAATCCGTTCCATTTTCAGTTTATTAGGTAAGCTGTCTCTTGGACCACTATGGGCCATTTGCACGGGTTCCACTTAAGATGTTTTAGGTGGGGTTTAACTTAAAGGTTAACTAAAACTTTTCCGTTACAAAGTCGCACATAAGCCAGCCCTAAGTAGATATAAATTAAACCGAAGGGCTGGCTTATGTGTCGGTTTAGCGACTGTGCAACGGAAAAGTTTTAGTTAAGTGACACCTTAAGTTAAGCCCCACCTAAAACGTCTTAAGTGGAACCCGCGCAAACGGCCCTAAGGTCCGCTAGTAATTTTACCAACAAGATAATTCCCAAAGAAACCATTGTTGAGATAATTGTTTCTTTAAAAATTATCTTTACCATGAGATTGATCTAGTGGACCTAAGTACAGTATGTGTGAGTTTACTTTATGTCTTTTTTATACACGGTGATGGCTAAAATATCAAGCTGAGTAAAATCTGCTGATTTTAAAACTAACGTTTCTAAAATACGAAGCTACGAAAATTGAATTTTATTATTATGTTGGTTACAGCTGTCAGGTACTTACTGTGCCCACATTCTTTAATTTGCCAGTTGTGCGATCGATTATATTGTTATCTTTGTTTCCATAACTTAAGTAGATAAAGACAGTTTAGAAACAGGAAACCAGACTCGAGACTTCAGTTAAGTAGACGTGCGTCGTTCACAAAACGATTTCTCGATGAGAAAATATAAATTTCCTTAGAAAGCCCATTACCGAATAGTAGTTTGTACAACTAGAGTAGATATGATGTCTATATCTCACGAGAAAGTAAATTAAGCACGACGTCGTAGGCGGAGTGCTCAAACTTTCGAGTGCGATATAGATAATCCACTCGAGTTAAACAGTATATTTTTTCTACGACCAAACTTACGAACCTTATGCTAAAAAAGGTTTAAAATAAATTTGCAGGTGGCCGGGCTCGAACTCACAACCATTGGATCCAAAGTAAACCGCTCTACCGTCTCGATCATCGAAGCTTTAAAAAGATTATGGTAAAAACGACTCAATAATGATGCTACATGACATTAATTTTCTATGCACATTCAGCAGGTTGCATTATTAATAAATCTATTATAAATAAGTGTAGATTTTGTTATATTGAACAAATTAATTACATATTATACCATTTACATTCAAATTATATAATTTAGTGTCTTGAAAAAGAAGGCGGAGCCTCAGTAAAAATAATATACTGTGATTGGTCAGTACTTTTAAGAACACCACAGAAAAATGTAATTTTGATAACAATGTTGTCAACTAATGGGAAATTTCCGGGTTCGTGCGAACAAAGCACAGAGGAATGATAGGTCGGCGCTGTCTCCAAAGGGAAAAGGGAAATTTTTTATTTGTAGAACATTCTTTAGGATCACTTGTGGTTGTGATTTGCTAATAAAATACTTTTTCCGTATTGTTTGCATTCGTGAAATTTTTCTATACTAAATATGGGAAATTTTATTTTTAAAGTTAGCAACACTGTGCAGCCTATTATAAAATTTTGCCGTACAGTTAACTGGAAAAGTCTACTTTTCTCGCCACTTAAGTGTAAAGGAAACAGCAAATTGCCATGTGTGAGTAGAAAAACAATTTTAATATTTCTGGACGTACTGTTTTTAACTATAAGGATGTGCTAATTTAAAAAAAATGTTATTTAGTAGTTTTTCAATAATTTACAATATCCCAGGTTTTTTGTTACCCTGTACATATAATATCAACTTGCTTAGCTTTATTAATATACTACTATACTACGGTAACCAATGAAAGAATTTATTTCCATTTTGAAAGATCAAAGGGATCAAGGTAAAGAAATTTATAACAACATTTTTAAATTTCCATTAATTCGATTTAAACTCGGCCCGTATCTCTGCAAATCAACTAAATGAGAAAATGCAAAAGAATTCTGTCATTAACCAATAAAATAGGTCGAAAATCACTAGCTAATTTTATTCCAAATAAAAGACACGTTTCGGGTCATTTGCTCGACGATTTTTTAGATCTATTTGAACAGTCTCTGAACCGTAGATAAAGCAGAAAGACGGTGTGCAGAAAAATCAACGTTAATAAGAAATGCACACATCGCTGGCTCCACGAACGTGACCTATCTCGAGTATTCCGACTGCTCTGTTTTTAAAGGATTTCTGGATTTGTTCAGTTTTTTGAAAATGCCTCCCTGATTCTGGAGATGACTGTGCTATAATTAGAAGACATTTATAGTGTTCCATGCCAAAAAGAACTAAAACCTATTAGAAGGTAAGAAATAAGAACACAAAGTCTTCCTCCACTGTTATATTTATAGACATATTTTAAGCAACTTCTCTACATGTTTCGAATGAAGAAGCATTCATCTTCAGGAGAATAAATAAAAGAAGAAAAACCAGTAGATATCACCCTAACTGAGCAACACAATTGCAGGTTCGATGTAAAAATGAGTGGAACGGTGAGAAAACAGGTACACACGTAGCATTGTGAGAAAGAAGAATATGTGGGTTTGAGGCTTAAGGCACTGTGAAAAATTTAAAGGTAGAATAAAGAGTTTGTCATCTTTGTGTGAAAGAACTGTCGAAAGATGAAACTGAAATGAATGGGAATAATCATTTAAGCAAAATAAAATTATTGGCTAGTCATTTGAGAAAATATGGAGAAGAAGTGGATGTAAGTGTGAGAAAGATGACTATTAAAAATGTATTAAAATGTAATCTTAACTGGATGTAAACCTTATGTTGTTTACATTTATTCTCCTGAAGATGAATGCTTCTCCATTCGAAACATGTAGAGAAGTTGCTTAAAATATTTCTATAATATAACACTGTGGGAAAACTTTGTGTTCTTATTTCTTACCTTTTAAATTTCCACTCCACTTTAAGTATGGACTATTTCTTCAAGTTAAAACCTATTAATTCCCTTAGGTGAGTGTTTATCTCTCTGTCTCTGCCTTTTTTCTCATGGACCGTTTTGTTTGCTTCTCATATACAGAAAATCAGAAAGTAAATTAGTTTCAGTCCTCAAAAAATGCCTATATCAAGACTTTTTGTCATGATAATGCTCTTGAGAAAAATATATTTTTTCGGGGGTGGTCTCCAATCCAATTATAAAAAAAAATATTTTTTGACTTTGGTTGTAGTAACAATTTTCGATCAAGAAGATGGTATGATGGGAAAAAGCGGCCCAGGCGAAATTTGTTTGCCAAACTTTACTGAAATTAAGGGAATCGATAAAACAACTAAGTAGATATATTTTTATGTCTAATCATTGCAAAACCTATAATATGGTAACTAGTACGATCTACAGTAAGACCATCATCGTACATCGTTTCTTGGCAAAAAAAAGGCTCATGGTTGTGACTTGGTTCTTTTTTCTATGGATAATATATAAAAAAGTGTATTAAATAAAAATTTTACTTAAGAAAATTAAATAAAAATTCTATAGAAATAGGATTTTGTCCCTATTTTGATGATCAACAGAAATGAATGCATTTTTCGTCTTATTTTTAAAAAACACACTTTTTTAGTACCTCTCGCTGTGATAGATAAAAAAATTGACGAGAACAATAAAAACGAAAACGTGAAGTTAAATATTTTATATATTTCAGTAATCACTTACGCTTTTAAATTGTGAAAGCAAACTTTTCCTGACAAACAAATCCCGAATAAAAAAAGGCAATAAAACCACCCTTTTCCGACTTTTTCCCTCATTTTCCGATGTTAAAATATACACGTCTCTCAAGACAATATAAAGTCTCGTTCATTCCGGCATGTGACGTCACCATTATCCGCGTCCATGTTTTAAATGAAACTTTCGTGGCGTCTCGAAGCCTGAAGTATTTTCATTGCCAGACGCGGATAACGCAGACGAGAGAGATTTCGCAACGACCAACAAGATTTGTGCATTCAGGTAATATTTTATGGTAAAAAATGTAAGTATTAGAAGTTTTTTATCCATAACAACAATCAAGGAAAGACAATAAGTGTTGTGTTTGCATTAAAGATACGCAGGAACTCGATATTTTGGCGAAGATAATTATTTAAAAATAAACGTATTAGTTTCTGGTCTGGAAAAAAAATTAGGATGGTTCAATCCCTGTCTATTGTTCCTACTAATTCATCCCTTTATGACATCTCGTACTATACAACTTGGGACTCCAAGTGCCGTTTCTGGACCTATGAATGTTTTTCCAACCCCTAGTCGGCTTTTTCGCTTTCTGTACTTCCTTCATGTCATGGTACCCACTGCAGTGTACTCGTAAAATTTATAATATGTAAATTTGGTTACTTCGTAATTGACCACTGTAATTGTTCAGTTTTATATCCTAACTAGAACGGATATGAATATCCGTTCGGTTAACTGGAATAACCCACTTTTTTAATCACTTTAGTGTACAGCTAATTACCATGTGTGAGTAGAAAAAATGCTTTAAGGAGTGCCTAACTGTCAGAGTATAATTTATGGATTTATGGATTGGCTTATTGAAGTAAGTCCTCCTGTTGTTTTCATACGCACTGTTTAGGGATGGCGTAAACTTCCACTTGGATCACTGTTGAAGATTTACCCAGAGATAAGATACATTCTGTAAATATTGTAAACAAAGTATTTGCAGAAACTCTTTAAAAATAAAACCAACCGAAGGCACAAGAAGAATTTTCATTGTCGTAACAGCGAGACTGCAGATAACTCGGAAATAATATAGGACATGAAGTTTATGATCCGACAAAGCATGTTTTCTATATTCAAAAGGAATGTTTTGACGTTTCCGGAATAGCTGGAATAGCTGCGCGGTACTAGAGTTTTTAGTTTAGGTATTAGGTATATTATTATGATTTAATATACTATGCCCGTTATCCATCTCAGTAACTTTACTAGAGAGATAATTTCTAATGAAACAATTGTCTCAACAATGGTTTCTTTGGAAATTTTCTTGTTGGTAAAGTATATCGAGCCTAAGGACCAATTTTATAAAGTCGATTTAAACCAAGGTCCAGTTTCAATCATAGATTTATCAAAAATGGTCGGTTTTTAATGTGGGATTGGGATGGATAGACTGGGACAATATTACAACATCAACACAGTATTTAGCTCGAGAGACACTTTAAGAAGCCAACTGACGAAGACGAAACAAGCAAGCCAAGAAAACAAAAAACTGTGTCTATAACACGAGATAAGGATCAAGGAACATAGGAACAATACGCTAACAGGAGATATCAATAAATCAAGTACAGTCATATCATGTCGACAGAAGCCGAAATCCTGCAAAAAGAACCGCACAAAGGAAGTTTAAGAAAGCATTAGATATAAGAAACGTCTGGAAACGTAATCCTGAAGACGACTGGATATACGATAGTTGAAACGTTGTGATTTAAAAGCAAATGAAGATAATGCAAGTCAAAAACTCTTCTATCATTTACGACTTTAGAAGTTGAAAGAGCTTTTCTAAAAACTAAAACGATTTTTAGCGATAGATGTCGAACTATAAATACTGAACATTTATAATAAATTCTTGTAATAATGCTGCCATCTTAGCTACTCTAGTCATAATAACATATTTGGAAGTGAATACCAAACCGACATATACAACGACACGACATAATATGAGGTAATGAGGTAAAACAAGGTAAGTTATTTTTCGCCTAATATAAACGTTTATGCTAATGCTTGGTGCGGATTATTAAGCCGACCCAGTATATTCAGTGGAAATACGAGATTGTCCTAGTTCTAGTAATCACGTTTCACTTTGAGTTACCAGCATGACTTTACTTGTACATTTTTAAACAGTCCCTTATACAGTGGTCATATAATATTGAGCCGGGAAAAAAGCTTTCAGTGTTTTTTTAAATTTAAAAGCAACAAAATATAAATTTTTATGAGTTTTCGAATAAAATTCAACCCTCATATACTTATATACAACTCGTAGGCGTAGATAAAGCATAAATATTTACATCTCATGCACAGCCCCTTTTAAACCGTATAATATTAAAAATCGATTTATAGAATTTTTTATTTTCTAAAACGTATTGAAGAAAAAGTTGAGTTTGCATTGTGTTATTTTTTCAATGCTCAAAATTACCTACTTTGAAGCTAAGAGCTACAAATCTATTTTCACATTTTTTTTACAGCAAGTTCAGTAAATATTGAAATTCTTTCAATTGTCAATCATTTACCCTAATTGCAAAAACATCTACAGATCTATGTTGGTCTAAATGAGCGTACATCATGCTATGCAACCATACTATAACAACCCACAGGTTGTGGGTTCGAATCCAGCCAGGTCAGTTTACTTTTATTTATTTGAATATGTAGCTCTGCAAAAAATGTAATATTTAAGGCGGCTGGTCTCTAGTTTTTTGCAATTTACTTTCGCAAAAGACATTTTTATCACTAGTACCTATGCCACTGGACGTTTGTAGTTACTGTTTCTTTTTGTAGGGTAGGTACCTATTATTACCACTGCATGATTAGTTTTATAAATTTGGATATTGCTAATCTTTATGTTATTTGTTAAATTTGTTTTCATTTTACCTAATTAAATTCTATTTTCTATCTGTTTTGTAACTGGGAAACTGCAAAACAGTGTATGGAATAAATAAATAAATTTTTTCTACTGCCGTTTTATAATAACCTCTTTTTGATTGTCATTATGATTTTTTAATAACCTCCTTTTTAAAAATTTTTTAAGCACGTTACCAGGAACAACGTGCTTAAAAGTAACAAGTATAAACACAGACTATAGTTTTACCTATTTATTATAAATATTAACAGTACAGTTACTTATATTATTAAAATTAATGCTGGGGTAACCTAAAACAGTTCGTTGAGATATTTCTCTTTGTAAAATTGATGAGGAATTTGAACTTTGAATAGTAATAGAATCTGCAACAGCAATATCAATTAAACCCATGCCACTAGTAGAGCTGGTAGAACACTCGGATTCATTACATTTAACACGGTTGTTGTTAGCGTCCAAAGATTTTTGACCAAGAATTTTTTCGGAAATTTTTCTTTTATTTTCTAAAGAATCTTCTATATACCCCTCAGCCGCGGTATTTGACTGCCAACCTCCATGTCGCTTTAGCATCAATATATCCGCTCCAGAGTCAACTAAAAAAGTTGCTGAAGATCTTCGAAAGCAGTGGCCTGTATATTCTTTAGCGTTTGAAAGCTCCAAGAACTCAGCTATTTTCTTTGGTGTTGCTCCAATGGTATTAATACCCACTGGAAGTCTGGAACATTTGGAGTTTCTGTATGCGATAAAAAATCTTTCATGGGTTATGTGTGCTGGACGTAACTGCGCGTACTTTCGGAAAATATTCAAGAAGTTGATGCCGTCAATTGAACCTTCGCTAATTACAAAGCTTCTTGCAATATTTGTTTTAGTGTTTGGAATGGATATTTTAATTAAAGACTCCGAAATTTCGATATTATTCATATTTAAATATGTGAGTTCTTTTCTGCGACATGCTCCAGAGATTCCCACAATAAGTATGACTTTGTCCAATAAATAGTTCTTATCGTCTGCTTCTTTGACAAACCTTTCTATTTGTTCTTTAGAAAAAACTTTCGACTTTTTGGGCTTATACCCCGTAGATTTTTTTTTCAAAAATGCGATTAGGTTTGTAAATGTCTTCATCTCAACATTTTTATTC
Source organism: Polydrusus cervinus (assembly GCA_935413205.1). Lineage (NCBI taxonomy): Eukaryota > Metazoa > Arthropoda > Insecta > Coleoptera > Curculionidae > Polydrusus > Polydrusus cervinus. Next base: position 4,164,742 of record OW284514.1, read on the forward strand.
AAATAAACCATCGTTCGAAGCATTGAGTAAGTACTCCACAAAGTTGATGGCTTATAGGCATCGGATAATAGTGAAAAATATGCCAAAAAGACTTTTTCTGATAAGTTTTTTACCTTTTTTTCTTCACACCATTTTTTGAATTTTTCGTATGTGCCCTCATACAAACTTCTTGATTTTTGGGGAACAAGGTACACCATTGCGTCATTTGCGGCATTTTCAATGTCTGAGTCCTCTAAATCACTTATTTTTACTTTTATATTTGTCGCAGTTTTTGACAAAAAAATCGAATTTTTTTTTGACAACTGTCGATTTTTTTGACATGAAAGGTGTAAATGAAACATAGGTAATAAAATGTTAGTAAAATTAAGTTTTTTATTATAAAACCTCAGTAGAAAAAATATTGTATACAACTCGTTACGAAACAATGTCTTTTAGTCACTTTGACGTGTTGACAATTCACGTCGCATGCCTAAAAGACACTCATTTCGCAACTAATTGTATAAATAGCTATTATTTTCCTCCCTTAATAATTTTTTTTTCTTAAAAATTGTGGTTTGTATTTTCTCCTTGTAATTGAAAAAATAACAATTATTTGAAATAAGTAAACCATTAGAAAATTTGTAGAAACCAAGAAATTGTAAAAACGAAAAAAAAATTGAGTAAGCAAATGCCGGTGTGTCCCAGTGGCGGCGCCAGAAAAATTGTAATGGGTGGACACAAGCGGGGCCGATATATTTAGCATGAGGCTTGCTTGAATCAGCTAAACTTTCCCCGATCAAAAATAACTTCCAAAAAAATTCTAAGAAAACATATTCCCTTTCCCAAACTTCTCTCTCGACAAAAGTAAAAATTCAAAAAAACTCCTTCCCCAAAAAACCCTTTCACTCCGATCAAAAGTGAACTTCTAAAAAACGGTACCTAAGCGCTAAATATAATACGTACATTAATCACCTAAACAAAATTGGGTGCAGCCCCCCCCCCCCTCTGGCGCCGACGCCGCCTCTGTTGATGTCTCCCAACTGTATTCTGACTTGTGAAGTAACTTTTAAATCCTTAGTTCCCAAATATTTTTGTAAACAGAAACATTTATGCATTAAGAATTTGCATAATTTGGAGTATGCTATATACAATAATACAGCCCTCAGTCTGTTCTGCCTTCAAAACATAAATATAACAACAAAAACATGAGATAAATCGCTGAAAATTCTACAAAACAGTACTTTTAAATAAAAATTAAGATAAAATTTATTCCAGCACTTCCAGATGTTTTCTAATTGCCTGCAGAAATGCTCCGACAATGGGTTCCATTTATTGATAAATAAATCAACTGAAAAACACAAAACAAGTGGAAGGCAAAGCGGGATAAATTAAGGGATGTTGTAAACGCCGCCTTTGTATCCGATGCCCCGGGGAGGCTTTTAAATTTCGGGTTTGCAAAGGAATGAACAAAAAGAGATTCACCACTTTATCACTTTATTTTCGGCGAATCAAGAGGAAAATTTAGACCGGAGAAACGATTTAATTGCAACGAAGATTTTTCTTCGAACCAGAAAAATTGTTGGATGAACAAATTTTAATTTTCTGACAACGTATCGTTCATTATACTTCATCTGAGTGTTTAAAATTCCAGAAGGTTACACTCAATTTAACGAAATAACATAATCGCACTAAAATTTTGGTTGAAGCAATTTTTTTTAGTATATAGAGATCTTGTTGAACCAACACAAACTCACAGAAGGGAGATCTTGTTGACAAAATAAAAATTAAGTCATGGCAGGGGTAACAACAAATAAAACGGTACAATTATATCCTATGCGTATTATTTCCTATTCTATCACGCGAGATAAGACATAACCCACCTTGTCGTGCAATGCTCGTATTGTTAATTCTAAGCAATAATCAATCACGGAGGGGCACAGGTACCGGGGCAAAATTGAAACCAATTAGAAGCTAAGCGACGGAATTACAACAGTATATAAAAATATGAAGATAAATTATATTTTATGCATTGGTTTAAAATTTAATGTTTTTATTATAAAACCTTAACAGCGATACCCTTTATGGTAAAAGTAGTAAAAGGATGTTGTCACAGTAAAAAAATAAATAATAGCTGTGTCTAATAATATAATTAAGCGGTATTGCTAATTTTACATTATACACGGTCCTGCGCCTCACCTTCCCGTCTTCTCTAGCTCACTTATTAATTAAGTTAGGATTTTAACATTTTGCAGACTTTACCTGTATCCTAGGGCGCATTTCAGGAAAATATTTTTGTTTATACAGGGTATTCCAAAAAAAGTGTGACGTCATAAGGATATATTTTTTAGATTACATGCCATATATTTTCTTACTTATTTGGATGCATCTTGTAGTTGCCTACATACCCCTAAAATTTTAAGGAAATCGGTTCAGTATTATAGGCAAAAAAAATAAAAACCACAAAAAACCAGTTTTGCACCACTGGTTTTAAAAATTAATAAAAAATAAAAATAATGCCTCGTTATTAAAATTCTACAAAGGTACCTAATAAATAATGTCCTAAAGTCTCGTTAACCAAGTTTGATTAATACGAATTGTACAGGGTGTCCAAAATTTAGTGTCAAACTTTGCAAACTTTAAAGCAATTTATTTTTCTTATTTAAAATTGGAACCCCTCTATATTATTATGTCATTCGATGCAGAATTAAAATTTAAACATTTTTTCTAATTACAACCCTATCGCAATTTCTAACGCATTAAGACTTATTTACAGAACACTCGTTTTATCAACCTTTCCACCAGTCATTATTATATAATAAATATCAAAGGTGACTTTGAAAAACAATTTATGGATATTAAAGTTTATTGAAGTGACAAAAGCCCATTTTGACTTTAGTTATTTTATAGTTTCAAATATTGTTAAATTAGTATTAATTATTTAAGCTATATTATTTTTTGTGATGGAATACAACCAAGAAGAGCTCGTAGATATGATTTTCATATTAGGAAGATACTAAGGAATTTTTATTTGTCTTTTAGTAAACTTTAATATCAATAAATTGTTTTTCAAAGCCACCTTTGATATTTATTATATAATAATGACTGGTGGAATAGTTGATAAAATGAGTTTTCTGCAAATAAGTCTTAATGCGTTAGAAATTGCGATAGGGTTGTAATTAGAACAAATGTTTGAATTTTAATTCTGCATCGGATGATATAATATTATACAGGGGTTTCAATTTGAAATAAGAAAAATAAATTGCTTTTAAGTTTGCAAAGTTTGACACTAAACTTTGGACACCCTGTACAATTCGTATTAATCAAACTTGGTTAACGAAACTGTGAGACCTTATTTATTAAGTACCTTTGTATAATTTTAATAACGAGACATTATTTTTATTTTTTATTAATTTTTAAAACCAGTGGTGCAAAACTGATTTTTTTTAGTTTTTACTTTTTTTCGCCTATAATACTGAACCGATTTCATTGAAATTTAAGGGGTATGTAGGCAACTACAAGATGCATCCAAATAAGTAAGAAAATAAATGGCATGTAATCTAAAAAAACATATCCTTATGACGTCACACTTTTTTGGAACACCCTGTATAAACATAAATATTTTCCTGAAATGCACCCTAGGATAAAGGTAAAGCTTGCAAAACGTCATAATCCTAACTTAATTAATAAGTGAGCTACAGAAGACGGGAGGTGAGGCGCAGGACCCTGTGTATCTACGTAGAAATAATATTTGAAATAATTTATTATAAACGTCTTAACCAAGATATCTCTAAACATTGCGAATCTATCTATATTTTAAAAAATGCTGTTAAATCTTACTGCTTCCAGAATGAGTTCTTTATTTAGCTGACTCTGTATACGTACATACAAATTTCATATTGCAACTCTGGCTTTAATAAAATATCCTAGACATGCCATGACTTCGGCTTCGTACCTTTCCAGCTTTGCCGAATCCTATTATTCCAAAGAAACGTTTAAATCCCCAGTTCCCTCAGGAGATCAAGGAAGTCCCATTTCTCTGAATTCATTAATTTCTCCGAAAAGGTAGACGTAGCAATTGGGACAAAGAAAGGGTACCGAGTTACCTGTATGTATACTTGAAGAAATCAAATATTTTAAGTAATTGGAGAAAGTGCTGTATATAGTATACAGTGCTTTTTTGTCCTATAAATAACTTTTAAGTAAATTAAATTACAAATACTAGTTAAGATGTCGTTTCTACTGCAGGCCCGTAGCTGGGGGAGGGGGCACAATGGACAATACCCATTCTTATGGGAAAAATTACCCACATGGAAAATCATGGTCTACTTAATGTGATGACCGTGTGTCCAGGCATGGTCAGCTGCTCCTGATTTTTCGGTTTCTCCTTTAAGCGTGTTGTTTTTGTGTTCCTTGACCCTAGTTTCAAGTGGCCTTAGAGGTGGCCAGAAGCTCGAATCCTGCACAAAGAACCACATTGGAGGAAGAGGAAGTTCAAGGAAGCTGCTACCGTATACCAGAACACAGATTGTTTTAGTAAGCCGTCACTAGATATAAGAAATATCTGGAAACCTTTGTTAAGTAGATGTAAACTTAAAATACCGCACAAGAATTAAACGCATGACTGCACCCATCTTAGTCATGCTCCAGTACATCTAGCTAGTATAAATAGAGTTGTAGTTACTTTACTTATTTAGTATTCACCTGAAGACGACTGGAGATACTTATCAGTTGAAACGTTGTGATGTAAAACAAATTGAAGACAATGCAAGTCCAAAACTATTCTATCATTCAAGAAACATCATTGTCTCCAACCTTCAGACACCAAGAGTGTTTTGAACCATTAAGGTTTGTTCTTGACCTAAATGATTTTGTTCTTGACTTAAAATCGAATTTCTCTTTTTCAAATAACGTGTTCACTACTTTAAGCAAAGAGCACCTATTTTTTCAGTGTACATTAAAGCCGTTTATTATTTCAATAAATTTCTAGTCGGTAGATATATTCACTATAACTCTACTAAAGTAAGTAAGATAACTGTACATTAAGGATTGAATGACTTACTAGGAACTAGGTCAATAAAAACTTATGGGTTTCAGACATGAGAAGTAACTATATTTGTACTAGTTTTTTTTTATATATTTTATTAAAACATTTGGCTTTATTTCTATGGTGTTAGCACGTGACCTCGGTGCCGTAAGTGTTGTGTACGTGTGACTTTTTTCATCGCCTTTCGTTTAACACAAATTAATTTAATTAAACCATGCAAAGTCGCTTTTTTTGAAAACATCTTGACAAAATCAGAAATTCTGCACCTCGAAAGGGTAAATTCGCAAGTTTGTATGCTAGGAACCGGGCTTCGAGCTATTTAGCAGAGTGGCAAAGTTTTACGGTAGAAAGGGTTATCAGATAGATCCTTTTGGCAAATGCTATTCCTTATTCGTTCCTCTATTTTTTGTTATTTTCCTAGTTTGTCCCTATCGGGGATCTTAAACAGCGATAGAAATGCACGAGGTGCCAGGTTCAAAGAATATATCGAGGTCGACGAATGAGTTTTTACATTTTAAATTTCTTTAATGGATCTTTTTTAGATTCTACTTTGTGTTCATGTGGTTTTGTGTTTTCTTTATTACTGTGTACGTTATAAATCGATAAAATATACTTAAGGGTCTATCATTCGCTTTTGGGTATGTATTACATGTATTACTCGAAAACGATTGAGACTATCGAAATTATTGCAAGATATGTTTGTATATTGAGAGATTCTGAAGTAATTTTTGTATTTTGTTTGTGCCATTAACGAACACCGAAATAAATATTTCAAAATTAGTTGTATAGGTTCGGCTGTCACCAAATATTACCTCTATTAGTTAAATAAACAAGTGCAAATTTGGTTTTAAGGAATAGCTAAAGGTACAAACGTTGTTTGCCTTGTAATATATTTAAAATTTAGGGCTTTTCTTGAGACAATAGTAGTTTTTACAACAAGAGTGGATATGATATCCATATCGCATGAGAACAATCCACTCAAGTTGTGCAGTATAGTTTTTCTACGACTCAACTTCCAAACTTCATACTAAAACTTTTAAAAAATTATTTAAATTGAGCATTATAACTTGCCTTTTTAGTTGACCTTGAACTTGTGAGAAAGATAATAAAAAAACAAAAATCGTGGACCAAATTACACTGTAACATATTCATCGATTTGAGTCATTCCTCATATTTACACAAAATCACTTTGAATATATCTATCTTTCTCACAGTCGGCCTTTTGCAGCATAACAGTCAAAACGCGATATATAATAATTAACAAAAACGAACAAATTATTTTTCTCAACCATAGCTAGTTTGATTCAATTGTTCTGCTGAAAAGCACAGAAGAAAAAAGTGTGTTTATTTTAATTCCTTTTATACGCAGCTAAAAAAGAAGTATCAACTTAGGAATCACCCTGTATCGTACATTTTATGCATTAAATTGTGTAATAATTGTCTAGAAATGAATGGAACACTGGAGATTCTTGAAATACGAAAGTGCATCTGTAAACAAATATTTAGTTCGATCAAAAAAATAATAGTTCGGTAGAAACATAATATTTTGGTATTAATTTTGGAATTATACCTTCAATTTTCTCACCATTTTGTGCATTCTTTAGGAAATAATTGTGATGCATAGACTCTGGGATAAATGTTTTGATTTAAATTTATAAAAGAACAAAGTTTATCGGACAGATTTGCATATTTTTGAAATACATTCTTAACCTCACCTTGTTAAGTGTCAGGGAACCACATGTAAATTTGGTTTGTTTGTAATAGACTACTGTGATTGATCAGTGTCATATCCTAACTAGAATGGATACCATCATCATATCCGTTCTCCCCACTTTTCCAATCACTTTAGTATAAAGGAAACAACAAATTTCCAAGTTGAAGTAGAAAAATAATTCTAAAGTTTATGCATTATTACACTTGACGGTATATTTTGGAAATAAAAATTAAATATACAAATTCGCTACATGAGAAACAGTCAAGGGGAATATTTTTTTCCTTATGCGTCAAAATATCAAATAATCTTTGACTTCACACTTATCATTTTTTGGATCAATACGACAAAATGCATGTAAATGTAAAAGGTCGTAAAGTCATAGTACTTATCTACTGCAAAGCCTAAACCTAAACATGCGAAAAGAGCATATCAATTCAGGAATTTATTTATGCAACGAGTTTTTATCAGATTTGGCCGATAAAAATATCAACCTTCACTGCTTTTCATCGCGAATTTCTCGACTACAGTTTTCCTACCTACATATTTTTAGACCTCATACATATTAATATGGGCTTATTGATTCGTAAACTTTCACGTTTTGTAAACGCCAGAAGTTAAACTATGATCAATATTGAGGCTATTTAAAATGTGATTGATTTTGTAAAATGTTCGCTCAAAAATAGCTAGACAATAGGTTTATATATTAATTTTAAATATATTAATTAATATTTCTTTTCAAATATTTTTTTCTTGTTACTGCTGAGTCTGTAAAATTTAGTATTAATATATTTCCAAAATATTTATTGCTAATTTGAATAACGATAAATTACCCTATAGGATACACAAGTCCATTCATACAGTGGCGTATTTATGAGGAAGGAGCTGGCGGCCTGCACCCCCCTCCTTCCCTCTCCGAGCTCAGAAGCTAATTTTTCATCCTACACCTCCTTTTACTAATATTTTATATTCGGTCACATTCCGCTTCATTTGAACAAATTTTCAAAATTCACTATTATCAATAGTCGAATTTTGTTACGTCTGGCAACAGTGTTTCTCGATCGTCATAGTGGCACTAACAACTAAGCTCAGCACATAATGACTTTTGACTAAACTAGATTAAACCATTAAAAGTCGATAATTACCTGTATCTATCGATATTTCAAACCGTCCCTGTTTACTTCTATACGATCGAAATGTTATCGAGGCGGTTTGAAATCCCCCAGAAATTATTGGAGAGCCAGGAGGAGAAAATTGACTGGGAACAGCGTCCCTTCGCAGTATTATATTTCATAATTTTGTCTGGAAACTTTAGTATAAAAAGGCTTATTGCTACGACATGAACGGAAACACGGGGCCTGGAACATTACAAATATTTCAGAAACTACTCGAAATAATTTTTTGAAAAATAAGTGTACTTTTTTTTTAACTAAATATATTGATGTGAAAATTTAAAAAACGCTACATTCAGTAGTTTTTAAAATATTTCCAACATTTCAAACTTTTTTGGCACCCTTATAATTTGTTAATATACAGGGTGTTTCTTAATGACGTGCCTATATTTTAAGGTGTGATTCCTCAAGTCATTTTATGAAGAAAAGTTCATATACACATATGTCCTAAACGGCTTAAATTTTTTGCTACAGGGTGATGAATTTTTTTTCTTTCATTTGTTTTTTTGTAATATCTCCAAAAGTATAAAGGTTATTTTTTTGACCCACCAGTGGCGTCCCTGCAAACATGTCCTCTGATATTTTTTAGAAAAAAAGTGGTACCCAACTGACATATTTCCATGTGGATATTATTTCTGATTAGCCTGGTCAATTCGGCATTAAAATGGTCTCTTGCGTTTTTCTCAGGTACGCCGTTCTTAATTAAAACAATTAAATTAAATTAGCTCTACTATTTATTATTAACATTGATAATTCAAAATTTTGTTTTATAAAAATTTTATTACTATGTACTTAATAGATATGCAAAATAAAGCTAATTTAATTTAATTATTTTAATTAAGAATGTGTGCCCGAGGATAAAAACGCAAGAGACCATTTTTGTACTGAATTGATCAGGCTAATCAGAAATAATATCCACATGGAAAAATGTCAGTGGCGTACCACTTTTTTTCCAAAAAATATCAGAGTACATTTTTGCAGGGACTTCACTGGTGGGACAAAAAAATAACTTTTATAACTAAAACATGTGGTTTTATGTCCGATTGGCACATGCAAAAATTGAAAATATTATCTAAAGTACTTTCGGAGATATTACAAAAAACGAATTAAAGAAAAAAAAATTCAACACCCTGTAGCAAAAAATTTAAGCCGTTTGGGACATATGTTTATATGAACTTTTTTTCATAAAATTACTTGAGAAATCACACCTTAAAATATTAGCATGTCATTAAGGAACATACTGTATAAAGTCAATTTGTCAATCTTTCTCTTCCCGCTGGGAAATAAAGAGGAAATAGCTAAATTTTTGGAATCAAATAAAACAGTTTGCGGACAAATACGCGTCCTTGGATAGAATTAATTACGGTTTTAAGTTAAAAAAAATTAGTAAAATTAAGAGCATTCGACAAATATTTCTAAATTATTCTCCAAGATTACCAGCTCCATGCCAAATTATATCTATATACAGGGTGTTACTTAATGATAGGACGTAATTTTTAGGGCGCATTCCTAAACTAAATTCAAGTAGAAAAGTTTATATCAACATACAAGTGTCAAAGTTTTTAAAAAAATTATTTTTTTATTAATATCCCGAAGCTTCTTTAGCCGATTTGGTTGAAATTTGGTACTGTTGTTCATTGTAATAAGACGTTAAGTTAGCACTAACTAAAATATACTTATGAGTTTTAGTGGCGTCTCAAGGGGTAGTTTCACGAATAATATTGACAAGGAATGTGAGAAAATGAATTTTGACACCCTGTATCTTAAAAACTAGACTTAAGGCCTTTTGGTGCCTTGGGTGCAATTGCAAGAAAAAATTGCCTGAAAGCATGCGCTTTGTCGACGTTATAAACAGCAGGTTTTAAATGGGAAAACGTGCATCAGCTGATTAAAACGTCGTCAAAGCGCATGCTTCCAGGCCATTTTTCTTGCATTTGAACCCAATTTAAAAAGGCCTTTAGTATATAGATATAATTTCGCATGGAGCTGATGAAGGATCTATGAGTATTGGTCGAATGCTCTTTGCTTTAAAAAATATGTAAGTCATTTATTAGCTTTAGAAAAACAAAAGACGGAAAAACGAAATAAAAGCCACTTCATCCTGCAACATATACGCAATCCATCTGAAATAAGCAACAAATTGTATCCTATTCGGGCACTATTTCACAGTAAACTTTAACAAATGGCGGGTTAGGTCCTAAGTAATTTATTTGGCCCGAGACTGCAGACGGACGTATAGAAAACCCTGGTGGGAAAGCCACAGAAATGGACTAATGTCGGGTCCCTGTCTGCTATTCGTACTAAGTGGATTTAAAAGTCGGTGACTCTACAATATTTGATAAATTGACTTTGAATTTTACTGAAAATTTTAACTAAAATGGTTAGTTTTACAGGATCAGCAACGAAACTCGATTTTAAGACAGAGGACTTAACTGCAGACACACTGAAAAGATATGAGAATTACATTACATTGCATTCCAATACATATCTTTGCATTTAAAAAAAACTTTGGGGGTGGTTTCTACCCCCAAGGGAAGATAAATTTTATGAAAACGCAAAAAAAGTATACTAAACTAAAAATAAACTCAACTTTAGTTCTGTATTTTTCATCATATAAAGAGGCTTTCTAATACTAAATTTATTCCCCACCCTGTATATACAGGATGTTTCTTAATGACGTGCTAATATTTTAGGGTGTGATTTCTCAAGTCGTTTTATGATGAAAAATTTATATAAATATATTATATCCTAAACGGCTTAAATTTTTTGCTACAGGGTGTTGACTTTTTTTTTCTTTAATTCGTTTTTTGTAATATCTCCGAAAGTACTTCAGATAATATTTTCAATTTTGATATGTGCTAATTGGACATAAAACCACATGTTTTAGTTATAAAAGTTATTTTTTTGTCCCACCAATGGCGTCCCTGCAAACATGTCCTGTGATATTTTTTTAAAAAAATGGTACGCTACTGACATTTTTCTATGTGGATATTATTTCTGATTAGCTTGGTCTATTCTGCATACAAATGGTCTCTTGCGTTTTTCTCCTCAGGCACACCGTTCTTAATTAATTTTTAATTTTAATTTTTATGAAGAACTGTATGCGTGAGCAGAAAAACGCAAGAGACCATTTTAATGCAGAATTGACCAAGCTAAGCAGAAATAATATCCACATAGAAAAATGTCAGTGGCGTACCACTTTTTTTCTAAAAAATATCAGAGGACATGTTTCCAGGGACCCACTGGTGGGACAAAAAAATAACTTTTTCAACTAAAATATGTGGTTTTATATCCTATTAACACATGCCAAAATTGGAAATATTATCTAAAGTACTTTCGGAGATATTACAAAAAACAAATTAACGAAAAAAAAGTCAACACCCTGTAGCAAAAAATTTAAGCCGTTTAAGTTTAAGACATAATTTGAAATTTTCTTCATAAAATGACTTGAGAAATCGCACCTTACAATATTAGCACGTCATTAAGAAACATCCTGTATATCTCACAAGTCTTTTGAAACAAGATAAACGCCGAGAGAAATTTGAAGTTCAAAGAGATTTTACTATTTTGCACGCCAAGAACGTCTATTTTTTCAGTGTAGTTGCCGTAACTTTTTTTGTAGCTAAAACGTCTGATTTACCGCCAAAACTCCTTGAATAAATAATATAAAAAGGAAAACTTACAAGTCTGTTTTGTAAATTAAATTAAAGCTTTCCTAGCTAATTATTTTCGATCGTAAAATATGAACTTAAGGTTTCTACGATAAAATTAATTTAACTTGTTTATGTTAGTTATCAACGAAAATTTTAATTAAATAAACTGTAATTTATGATGTAACTAGTATTCTTTTAGGTTATATATTCTATACCGGGTTAGTAAAAAGTCCCGGAACGCTTAAATATCGTTAAAACTACGCCACTGGCAGCTTGTTAGGAGGCACCAAAAAAAAACAGGAGTAAAGTTTTCAACAATATTAAATATTAATGTACCAATTCAGCTACCATTTTAGCCTTTTAAAAATAATGTTATTATGTTGGAATTAATAATATTAATGTAATCCGAATGTTGCTATGCATAATAGGGCCACGGTTAACTCCGATGGACAATAATTATAATTACTCGTGCATTTTGGCGCGCCTCAGTCGACCGCGTCAGTTAGCTCAAAGCAAGTGAAGACCCAACGCCCAACATGGCTTTGATATTCACCGTTGCTATGATTACGTGACGTCAGTCACGCAAACAGCTTCTAGCAATTTGCATTATGATGAAGGGCAATTTAAAAATAGATCAGTATGCACCATTGTTTTAGCATTAGTTCGCCGAACCTTAAGGTATTTATTTTGAGGCTTCGCGAAACTTACGGTTATGGATATCGTTTTTACGTGATTTACTGTGTGATTAAAAAGTTTTGTTTTTATTTTTCAGTTCATTCAGTAGTGTACGTACTATTGTGCCGATAAAAAACTGGGACAAGAGATTTACAAAAACAATGTAAGAAATACATATCCCCTAGACTATAAAAGGTGTCTAGAGCTAAAAAGGAAAAACATTCAAAATTTAAAAAGTAACCTAGGTTACATAATGGAATGTTTTGTATTTTTCGATACGGGGTGGTTAAATTTGAGAGACATCATATAATATGGATAAAGTAAATTTATTAGATTTTTTTAAAGTCAAATATTTTATAAATTATTATATTTACCATTACCACAAAATAATAAATAAAGCTAATACAGGTAATAAAATACATTTAATAAAAAGAAAAAAATTGCGAACACAAGGTTTGTCAAAACAACACAAAATTAATATTTGGTCATAGAACCATTTCTGTTTATTACTTTTTGGAGCCTTTGTGGCATACTTAAAACTAAGTTTCTACATAATTCGACAGTTATTTCATCCCAAGCTTGATTTATCCTATGACGCAATTCATCCCTGTTTCTAGGTTGAAAATCATGTTTATACATAGATTTGACCATGGCACCCCAAATGTTTTCTATCGGGTTCAAATCGGGACTCTTCGAAGCCCAGGGAAGAACTGCTATGTTATTTTCTTGGAGAAAATTTTGTACAATGCGCGCTGTGTGTATTGGAGCATTATCATGCTGAAATGTGTAATTTTGACCGTATACAGCGTTTACCGATGGTATCATCACTTCGTTTAGTATATTAACGTATACTGCTGCAGTTAGTCTTCCTTCGACGATTTGACAAAGTCCTGGTCCTCTAGCGCTAATCCAGCCCCAAACATTTATGGAGAAACGCCCACTTTGGTTGGTTTTGTGGGTGTATCTCTCATCATACCGCATGCCGGAAGGCCTATACACCCGAATTCTCCCATTATTGCATGACTGAAAAGTTTTCTCGTCAGAAAATATAACTGTTTCCCATAAATTTATTTGATTAATATATTCATGTGCAAATTCTAACCTGCCCTGTTTATTTATTTCCGTTAAAAAATTTTTATTGGCAGCACAACGGCTTTGTATATCGGAATTTCGAACCCTGTCTCTAGCGGTATTTGCAGAACCTGGAAAATTCGTCTCTTCTTTTGCCTTGATTGCAGTTTCGAAGGGATGATCCCTTAGATAATTAACCAGTCTTCTATCATGATCATCAGTAGAAATTTTAGGGGGACCAGAACCTGCATTCCTAATAATAGTTCCATGTCTTGCTATTTTTTGTTTTGCCAATAGCACGGTATTCTTGCTTACTCCCAGTTCATCTGCAATATCCCTAATAGCAACACTATCTCGCAACCGACTATAAATAATTGCCTTTTGCTGGGGGGTTAATTGTGGCATATTTACAAATAATATATGATTGTATGTTTGACGAGTCAATCATAAAGTGACAATCTTTATTGACATGCAAATTTTCATGACATTTTACTGGTACCAGGCTTGATGTAAAATTATTCTTAACAGTCTAGGAGAAAATAGAAAAATTTCCTGTCCCAGTTTTTTATCGGCGCGATGGTACCTACCTACTTAGTTGTGTGTTTTAAAAATAAACCCAATTAATGACAGAGTTTGTAATTTGTTCGAAACTCCATTCAGTCGTTGGACAGATGAGGATAAGAGAGACGTTTTGTTACACGGGTTTTTAGTCAATGTTTGTTTAAGTACCAGCACTATACCTAGCTCTGCACCAAGATTGCTAGCCGCCACCGCTAGCTAGGAGTGTAAATCATCTTTAGATGGGATAGCGGTCTAACGAACTCCCTAATTTTTAGTTTATTATCCAAAGAAATGATTGAAAAATTGACTTTTAATACAACACGCTATATATAAAATATAACTTATTTATTTTAGCTTAAGAATATACACCCGAAATTCTCTTCCAGAAATAATCTAGGGCCTTTTTAAGCCTTTCTGAACCCAAGGACCTCCGTATTTTCATTAGATATTCTGCCGGTGTCCAGAATAGCCGCTTGTTGTAACTGGCCTGGACTTAGCCGGAGCGTGCTTTAATCTAGGATTAAATCCAACTTTGGGAGTTATAAATAAATTTTGGAAGGTCTGGGCCGCCACGGGATGGATTATGGACCCTTTACCAAGTTATCCTACGAAGTTGTTTTAGGAATAAAGGGATCTTGTATTGCCAGCGCTAATCTATATCCACATATTCGTTGATTTTAACGTACTTAAACTGGGTTTAATCGAATCAGATAAAGAGTACCTTTGAGAGTACTTTGTCCAGTACAAATAGCATTATTCTCGTTTTGTAGGGGTTCGTTTGCGTTTGAAATTCAATTACTTATTTACCTATTCCATAACAATGAATGATGCCGTGTATATTTAATAGACATTGGAAGCCTTTTTTGGCCGTGGCGACCCTTTGGTAATTCTCATCTCATGTAACTTAATATTTATTAAGCTGGCTGAATATTGGAAACGACAAGTGGCCATCAGTAACTCAGAACACACATATAACCCCCTTTAAAATTGGCCACGGCTTCGGTAGTATCTTAGAGGTGAGTTACTGGCATTCGACCGTGGCGGTCCGAGTTCGATCCTCGAAGTGGGCATACGCACAATAAAAAAAAGTGTCCGAAATTTAGCAGATTTAAAAATGTAGGGAAGAGTGTGAAATGTATCGTCTTACAACGCACCTCATTCACGCCGGTAATCAAGCCGGATGAGATCGGACATCTCGTGGGGTGCGGAAGAAGGTACACGCACTCCCCAATCTGTAGGTCATGCAATAGCGCAAGAAACCGAGGGTGGATGGCCCTTGGAGAGTGTCGCATGACTGAGGATCGTGGTCCGGAACCCACATTAAGGTGTAGGTCCAAGAGCCAGCTGGCTGAATATTGGAAACGACAAGTGGCCATTAATAACACAGAACACACACAAAATAGGCCACGAGCCGCTTGTATTTTTTTGGTCAAACTAGGTTTATCATTCCCTATAAACTAGAAGGCCAGGTTGTCACCTATAAAGACCCTAAAGCCATTTATAACATTTTAAATAAGTTATATAATTATATGTTTCCCTCGTTTCTCTTTTCATAATCCGAGGTATTATTCAAAATTACTCGAAAGACCCATTTGCCCCGTTCTGGACGAAATCTAATTAAAATAATTCTAATGAATTGCAGCATCGCACCGCTACGTTCCGTTAGGGCGATCTGTCACGCACAAACGAAACGCGCGGTTTGTTTCTGATACGTAAAATTACATGCCGTTTGTTATGTGAATTTAAATTAGTAAAAGCAACAGGGAAAAAGCTATTTAATGTTGGAAAACAAGCTGGAAATTATTAATAAAGTTTTATCAAGATTGGGCGTGGAATAAAAGCAATGAGTCTGATGGTAGTTTTATTTTAAAAGATTGCTTTTAGGGGATTCTTAGCTCAATTACAATTCCTTTTCAAAAATCTTCCAAAATTATACCTAATTTTAATATTCAGAATTATAAACAAAAGAAGCTTAGCGGCAAGCGGACAGAGTAGTGCGTCTATCTTTTGCATTAAAGTACACAGGGACTCCAAAGGTAATGGAATCCCTGGGGCACAGGTAGACAATGACAGGCTGTTTCGTTCTTGTTAGAACTCATCAGAAAGTCATAACCCGTAAGCGACCCCCAGTATAGCGAGCCTGTTCTTTCAAGGCGTTATTAAGAAATAAAAACGCGATGAAAACCCAGTAATGCCATCATATGGAGAAGCGAAAACATGTTTCCTATACTGGTGAAGTGGCCGTTCCGTGCTTGATTTATTTAGATTTATTTATATTTCTACGTTTTCACGTTAGATGGCTATATCTTTTGTATTGTGTTGATTCCTTATGATGGCGTTACTGGGTTATCATCGCGTTTTTATTTCTTAAAAACGCCTTGAAATAACAGGCTCGCTATACTGGGGGTCCCTTACGGGTTATGACTTTTTGATGAGTTCTAACAAGAATGAAACAGTCTGTCATTGTCTACCTGTGCCCCAGGGAGTCCATTACCTTTGGAGTCTCTGTGTACTTTAATGCAAAAGATAGAAGCACTACTCTGTCCGCTTGCCGCTAAGCTTCTTTTGTTGATATATTTTAACGGACACTAAATTCTACTATTTTATTCAGAATTATCTTTAAGTGTTTTCAACCGAGCTAAAATTTGTCGTGTTAAATTGTGGGTCTTTCTTGCCCAAATACCAAGAAAATAAGCAAATTATTAAATTTTTTTTTCACGAATGGAAAGTTGTTATCTATGTTGGTGTGGAAAACTTACTTCCATGCAGAAAAACAATTCAAAGAAAAATATATAAGCCAATGAAATGCTCTAATTCTTTTAAAATAAATCTGTATTGAATTTATATTAATTAAATATATTAAAATATTCTTAACCAAAATTAGTTTGAAATTTTTGAGGATGTGTAGAATTTTATTTTTAATGTATAAACATAGTTTTCATAAGAAAACTACCGAGTTCTAGTTAATTATACAGGGTGTCCCATAACTTATGGGCCGTAGAGTAACTGGAGATACTAGACATCAAACTAAGCCGATTAAGTCATATAAGTTTTTTTGGATTGTTACTCGTTCTAGAGATACAGGGTGTTGAAAGTAAAAGTTTATTCTCGAAAATAAGCCATAATTTTAAAACGGTTTAATAAATCAAATTGAAAGTTGGCAATATTATGTTTTTATGAGCAAGAAATAGGAATTTGTAAAAAATTTTAAGTTTCAAACTAGAGGGCGCTAGTTGCATACTCTGGGCTTCATAAATCTATGATTTTTTTCTTACCTGTGATATTAGAAGTTTTTTAATTATAGTTTCTTAAAGAAGGGCATTTTCTGAGTCAAAAAGGTGTACTTGATTGATCTTTATATCTTTAACGGTTTTCGAGATTTTTTACTTCTGTATCTCGCCTATTTTTAAGTTTTTTTTAAAAAGGTATTTGAAAATGTTTATTTTAATGCCTTCTATTTACAGCTAAAAAAGAAATCGACTGAGGAATCACCCTGTATTTGTTGCTTATAAATTGACATACTGAAAATCCATTACACAAAACAAGAAAAATCAAAAAAGTTCAATATAAAATAGTTGTAAAAAAATAACACTATTACCGGCCAAGGTCTTGGTGTTTTCATTAACTCTCCATAGTAGCAAAAACAAAACAAACGTTTTATTAGATTCATCCATCTGTCTCCCTGTTCATGTTAGATGACCATAAAATCCAATCAACACTTAGAAGAAAAACACGCAAACTTTAAAACGTTTTAAATAGGACCAATTGACCTAATTTTTTTTATGGAAATATATATTTTATGAAGTCTCAAGTATAGTCATTTTCAACTATAAGTCATATTGTTACCAGTTATAAAAGAACTCGTAGTTGCCCATAATTCCAAAAAAAAACATTGAGCGAAAGTATATTTACCCCGGGAACAAGCGAAATTTAAGTAAAAAAGGAATCATACTTTTGTGTTAAAACAAGCCTGGATCTGATTCTTCGGTTTTGACTAGACACGAGCCACACTCCAGCAAAAAATCGCCAGCCGAGAAAAACATTTTAGTACAGATGCATTATTGAATTTTTTTGACTGTTGTACTGTTCTCGTTTTCCTTAAAAAGTCCAACGTCCTAAAATAAAAGTTTTTATACGATGGGTATAAAATATAAATATCATACAAGGTTATTTCATTATGATTAATTAAAACTGGGTGACTCTAGCTTTGTAGATGTTTTATGGAAATCAAATCATGTCTTAATATATTTGTACGTTGATATACTACGCGCGTAAATACTTTAAAAAATCCTGCAAGTGTCCTAAAGGTTAGTATAAGGGTCACGATAGGTTTTTTCACCAAATTTTTATAGCGACATTATATAAAAATTTTGTATTTTTACTTTTTTATATTTTTATTAAGAATGTTAAAAAATTATTGGAACAAAAACACGGACTTTATCAAATATACGTTTTGAAAACGACCACTCCACAATGTTGCCAATGTTCTATAAATTTTTTACATTATAATATGACAACAGTGAAAGTAATCCAATAGGAATTGTCACCCAAGTGTTGTCCATATTTTGTCTTAAAATAAGGTACTAAAGTTTTGTAAAAACAAAATTAACTATTTTTAAAAAAGACTTTTTTTATGTGACAAAGTCGAAATTATTCACAGAGGATAGATGACAATAGTTAAAAAATCCTGTTGCTATTTTAAAAAATTAATTTACGTTAATATTATATAAAAGTCTACCTAGAAAACTAAGTATTGTGTTGCAAAGTGCTGATTAAAATACCAATGTCAGTGTTCCAAACCAAATATCCATATACTTTCCAAAAGGCGAGTCGCAGTTTGTCATAGTGGCTAAAAGTTTTAGTCCCGATCAGTTTTTTTGAACCTGCATGGCATTTTTATCATATAAATAAAAATAATAGTTACTTTAATTTTAAAAAAAATCAAATTCGTAATTGTAATTTAGATGTAAACAGAAACGCTGACAAGACAAGAATGACAAGCTGCAGCTTTCTGATCGATACCGAGTGAAGCGTATGCTCAGTGCTCATTAGAGGTTTTTTTTTTATCTAGTATGTGTTGATCATTATTTAGCGAAAAATAATATAAAAAAAGAGTTATGGAAACAAACAGCCGTACATTTCAGGTATAAATAAAACCCTTTTTAATAATTTAAAGGCATGAAGCTTCCAGATCTCCATTTAATATTTTAAGCCCCCAGCATCTCCAGTTCCAAGAATATCTTTTATTTAATGCTTTTTCGATATAGTGTCACCATAAATAAATAATAAGCCTTTTTTGTTCACTTTGTTCAAAAGCCTTGATTCCTATTTTTAGAATGGCCTTTAAATATGGAAACTGAGTAATATAGAAGAAGGAGTATCTTCTATGGTTCGTCACCCTCGTCGCTGTTGGATATTTAAGACTTATAGTATTTAAATGGGGAGAAATACTAAGTCAACCTTCACTAGGATATATTTCAAAGAAAGTTTTCTAAATGTACTCTCTACATGTTTCGAACGTATAAAAGTTCATCTTCAGAAGAATAATCAATATTAAATATTGATTAATATATAATTAGAATATTTAATATTGATTATTCTCCCGAAGATGAACGTTTATACGTTTGAAACATGTTATTCTTCTAACTATATATTAATCAATATTTAATATTGATTATTCTTCTGAAGATGAACGTTTATACGTTCGAAACATGTAGAGAGTACATTTAGAAACATTTCTTTGAAATATATTCTAGTGGAGGTTGACTTAAAGTGTTATTTCTCCCCATTTAACTTGCAACTTCACTTCAAGTATGGATTACTTCTTCAAACTTATAGTTTTTAGTTTATTTTTTAATAATATTATTGTTTGATTGTTCAATGTTCATATTAGCCATTTTAAGAGCCTTTCATACCAGCGTGAAACGCGGTATCGTTTCCTGGCTTGTCTAGTTGAAAATGTAATACAAAACTTTTGCTAAGGGGTTTACAAGAACTTCTAGTTTGGCAGATGATACTTTTTTTTTAAATTGAAAATGTATTTTAAAGTTTTAATTATATAGGTTTAAATTATATCATCCGCCATGTAGAACATAAAAAGGAAACATGGCTGTCAAGAACCATCTGCACAATGAAGACCTTAACTGCAGATTATGCGGACAAGATAGGGAACCTGTACAGCACGTAGTTTGCCATTGCGAGTCACTAGATCGGATGAGGCAACAAATACTCGTGCAACCAAAACTAAAACCAGAGAACATCCTTACCCTCTCCCCAATTGACCTACACAAATTAGTGCAAGGAACTGGGATCACGGAGTAGGTGTAACAACCAAACAGGGTAAGCACAATGGGCCAAACTTGGCCTAAGTGCATCCGGCTCACGGACAGGTCCTCGAAAAAAAAATTAGTCCATTTTGGTCGCTTGCAACTAAACATTTTCCAAATAAAAAAAATTAGTAAACCTTTTTCTTTCCGTCCTTTAATTTAAGAAAGTACTACAGGAAAAAACATTTTTATTTCCAGTCGGTAATTCAATTTATTGACCAACTTTTGTTGGCTCTTAGATCGCCATTTTGTGACCGGCGATATCGAGGGTTCGGATTTTATTACTCCAAAAAATAACGAATTGTATTGTGTGATTTTTTTGCCCTAAATGTATTGAAAATTTAGGGTTTGCCATTTTTCCATTGTGCGATTGGATTTTCAATAAAGCTAGAATTTATAGAAAAATAGGTATGAATGTATACCATGAGAATTCGTGATGTAGGGTGGTTAAGGGGGTAGATAGTAGGGATGGGCGATATTGAAAATCTTATATAGAAATCGATATGGAAAAAAATATCTACATACTTTAAAAAAATGTTCTTGGTATCCCTTTAAAAATAAAATATAGTAAAGCAAAATACAGTTATACCCAGTGGCGTATTTGGGATGGAAGGGGGGACTGCCGAGCGACTGCCCCCCCCCCCCCCCCCAAGCCTAGGAGCCTTGGGTCTAAAAGTCTAATTGTAACCTAATTTTTCGTCTTACGCTTGGACTCTTAATTTAAATAATGTATTCTTGGCTTAGATTACAAAGGTCTTGTGGAATACGTTTCGTTTTAAAATGTATCCTTCTTAAAGTCCTGTTTTATATAGAGATTAAGATTTCGGACGCATATCGTTTTCGTTATTGATTTATAATGCAATTTTAAAAGAAAACAAGTAAAAAGAATAATATTTTATAGTATTTTTCCATTATATACTTCTCTGTTCCGTTTTCCCTTTTTTAGAGCTATTTTAAATCAACAAAAATATAACCCAATGCATTAAAATAATTTTACAACAAAAACAAAAAACAATTAGGTATTTATTTTTTAAGAGAAAAATAAAAGTAAAAATTTTAATTGAAACATCATTGTTTATGGAAGAAGTGTGATAATTTGTAATATAATTTAAATAGTGCGGGAAAAAACTAGAATGCTTTATTATGAATATACAAAACGTCACTTAAGAAGGAGTATTTTAAAACCTAATCATTTGCACCAAAAACTGCTCTTAGATCTATGCTCCTAAAATACATGATTTCTGAAAAAATCATCAATTTTGGCTTGGTGAGCGATATTTAGTTTATTTTTAATCATGAAAAACCCAAAAACGCGGGCTAGAGTCATACATACGTTTTATGTTAAAATTTTGGATTGACACCAATATTCATATTTTTCACAAATATAAAAAATGTTTGGTTTTTAATAAAGAGCCAGCTAGGAATATAAAAAAAAAGTAAAAAAAACATTTACAAAAATAATAATAATTTAATTTTCAAAATTTCATAGCACTAATGAATTTTAAACGAACTTAGGCGTGGCCCCAAAATTTTTTTCGCCTGCGGCGCTTTTTCGTGTTCTTCAATAGGTACAATATCCAGAAAAAAAATTTCCTACTTACGCCCACTGAGCGCCCCCCCCCCCCCCCCCCCGAGCATATTTTCTGGCTACTCCACTGGTTATATCTATCAAATTTTATTTGTATCTTGTTTTGCTTGATTGATAATGGATTTACCTGCTTTCGTCTGATCACTCCTCAAATGTTCTTTTGAGCTGTGAAAAGTCAGGAAAGTAAAAAAATGAGAGGGTGTCCTTATTCCTTTAAAATAATTACGCCATAAATACAAAATGAGTTTTCCATAATAGAACTTTATTTTACAATCCCATGAAAACAGTTGTTAATACTGAAAAAACCGGGTTTTACAAAACGCGATAAAAGTCGCCGTAAACACGTACAAAGGCGAATTTGTCCTGATATCTGAGTATCAAATCGCATTTAAATATTTTAAGGTGAATGTTTCGCTCGTTTCGCTTCGAATTTGGAGTGTCCCAGCCCTGTTTTTACAGTGGCGTAGTAGGAAAGTTTATTTACCGAATTAGCAACCTTAAAAATTATTGGATTTCTCCTCTTCCTCGCATCTCTTTTTAAACCTTAATATAAAACGAGTATTTTCTATCACTATTAAAAAGTTCTACTTTCTTCTTATCTTTATCTATATTTCTTTAAAGTAAATAACAATTTTTTAAAATTTAGTTTCATTGAGCTTTTATTTTTAAGAGTTTCTAAAAATATTTCATTAACAGCGGGTTGCACAAAGAAATTCTCGAATAGCTTAACCGCATATTAAATAGGCAAAATTTAATCAGAGAGTGGCAAGGCCAACTTCGTATTTGTGCGAAATAACCTTATATTTTACAATAACTGGCATCTGACAGCACTGACAGCGGGCATCTTTTGCAAACTCCAAGAAAATTTTACGCAAACTCGCAGTAGGCCTTGCCATCCTCTGATTAAATTTTGTCTCTCTAATACGCGGTTACGCTAACCGAGAACGATTTTTCTCCACGGCCATTACTGAATGCAATAATTCCAAAATCATTTTTGATAATAGAATGTAAAAATTCTCACTCTTGAGTTGGAATATTTATTCTGGAACACTTGCTTCTTATGCGTTTTGCGTGTATTTTCATTCCATAACAAGATACGAAATGAATATTCTGTAATTGATCTAAACGACATAGGTTGCCATGAATTTCGAAACTGTCAATGTCAGCAGACAAATTTTAGTGCAAGTCAAAATATGAGTGAAAAATCGGATGAATCAGATATGGAACTGAATAATACTCCACCTGAAATTACAAATATTGCGAATAGTATTTTTGGTCGTGGAGAAAATATAGTCTGCTACTCGGTTAAAATGAAAATTTGATACTCGTGGTTTCTCACGCTCGCTATGCTCGCGTTCGAAATCTTCCACTCAGATCAAATTTTCATTCCAACCTCGTTACAGAATCTACTATTCTTTGTGCAAAATTTGGAATTAATGTCAAATTTTTTGTGAGATAAATAAAGGACTACGTGCTGGCACTAACCCTTATTATCTATTTTTACAAATTATCTAGCCTAGAAATGTCAGGCTTTAAATATTCGAATTGCTTGTATTTCAATGTCTGGTTTGATAAACTGCCAAGGAAATAGTGGATTTCTCTGACTTTGACTATGGCCATTTCTAAAAGTTTCAAGAAGACCATTCCAGGATATTTTGAATTAAAATAACTGTATTAAATAAATTATTCTGGTACTCTGTCACTGCTAAGAAAACTTTCCGAAAATGAAATTTCCACGAGCAAAGAGCGCGCACGTTTTATGTCGAATTCGCTTTTCTTCATCAAATTTAAAGGAATTTATAAGGAAGTTACAACTTTCTCGAAACAATCGGAAATGCCGACATTAAGAAGTTTTAGAACCATCCTTTAATGCGATACATTTTGCATCCAGTCGGTTAAAGTTAGAAGTTTTGATGACAATAAATACTTTAGAAAGCAATCGCTTCGTTGCTTTAAAAGTTGATTGTATACAGAAGTATAACGATAAATTTTATTTATAAAAAAGGATTTTTCGTTTAAATTTTTATTTTAGAATTATTGTTTGTTCCCGAGATAAATATACTATCGATCAGTGTCCGTGTTACACAGGATGTTCATTAATGACGTGCTAATATTTTAGGGTTTGATTCCTCAAGTCATTTTATGAAGAAAAATTCACATAAACATACCTATGTATATTCTAAACAGAATAACTTTTTTGCTACTGGATGTTGAATTTTATTTTTTTAATGGGATTTGTAATATCTCCGAAAGTACTTTAGATAATATTTTCAATTTTGGCATGTGATAATAGGGTATAAAATCACATGTTTTAGTTATAAAAGTTATTTTTTGTCCCACGAGTGGCGTCCCTGCAAACATGTCCTCTGATATTTTTTAGAAAAAGAGTGGTACGCCACTGACATTCTTCCATGTGGATATTATTTCTGATTAGCCTGGTTAATTCTGCCTAAAAATGGTCTTTTGCGTTTTTCTCCTCAGGCATACCGTTCTTAATTAAAATAATTAAATTAAATTAAATTAGCTCTACTATTTATTATTAACATTGATAATTCCAAATTTTTTTCAATTCTAATTTTCAATTCCTGATTTATTAAATTAATTTTGCTTGTTTGATCCGGTCAAATTACACATTCGAAGATACATAAATTTACAACAAGCTGAAAATCAGTGAAAATGTTCAAAATACAATTGAGGCCCTTAGAATAAAAGGGTATAAGTACACATTTAAGCAAATCTGAGATAAGTGCATTAATGGCTACCTAAAGTTCATATTTGCTTGGAAAAAAATAGGAACAAGTGATTTTCAGGCTTTGTGCGCCCTCTATTAGCGAGTAGAAATACTATGTATCTGAAAGCAGAAATATGTTTACAATAAAACGGATGCAAGTGCACTTGTACCGTGTAAAATTTTTTACAAAAATATTTCAAATTTCAAAAAAATAAAAAAAATTTAAGACACAATTACCAATACTACATATAGACCAAGATACAACTATTTCCTATCTTTTTTGGCGACTTTTTAAAGTTCAATAAACTTTAAATGCAATTATCTCAAAACTATAATCTTTGTACTTATACCCCTTTTATTCTAAGGGCCTCAATTATAAATAAAATTTGAAAGTTCCCCAACATTCCCGTGTATGGAAAAAATTTGACTCGAGGTCAAAGGTCAAAAAAATGAGTTTTTCGCAATTTTTAGCAAAACGGTAAGTTTTATCATAAAAATACTTTAGACAAAAATTGTAGATCATGCAATTATATAAGAAATGTATAAATACTTTTTTTCCTACGAGCCACCGTTTCTGAGATATATGTAACGATTCAAAAAGTTGTAATCGTCATAATATGCATGAGTACGCCACGTATATACATCTCTAGAGTTGTAATATACAAAAAAAAATTCTTAAGCCAATCTTAATAATTTTAAAAGCAAAACTTTTTATAAGGAATAACTTTTTTTCGATTCGACGATTATAACTTTTTGAATCGTTATATCTCAGAAACGATGGCTCGTAGGAAAAAAGTGTTAATACATATTTTATGATCTACAATTTTTGTCAAAAGTATTTTTATGATAAAACTTACCGTTTTGCTAAAAATCGCGAAAAAGTAATTTTTTTGACCTTTGACCTAGGGTCCATACACGGGAATGTTGGGGAACTTTAAAATTTTATTTATATTTGTATTTTGAACATTTTTACTGATTTTCACTATCATTTTTTGGTCTAATTTGGCCGGACTAGTTCTAAAACTTCAATATCGAATATCACATTTTCGATAACTATACAGGGTTGGACAAAAAAAACATTTTTAATTTTTTATAATTTACGATTGAATAAATTAAAGAAATATGATATGTATTAATAAAAATATTTGAAAAGTAGACAAAGAAATATAGTTTTCTAACAACAAAATCGTTATTCGGCCAGACATAAAATCATATTCTAAGTAAGAAGGCAACAATAACTGTTTTTTTTACGTAAATTTATTTTAAACTACATCAAAAAACTAAAAATGTTGTTTCTGACGAACTCTGTATAGTAATCGAAAATCTAGTATTCGAAATTGTAGGTTCAGCACAAGCAGACGTTTTCATAAAGAATGACTTTTTTTCTATACCTACTAATAAAAAAGTTTATCCTCTTTCAAACTCTATCCGTGGACACACTGTACATAGATATTATTTCGCATTGAGCTGCAAACCTTGCAGAAGAATTTATAAATATTGGTCAGATTCTCTTAAAACATGTTTTCACTCAATAAAAAGGATAATATGAAAGATCTGTAAGTAATTTTTTTTTTTCGAAAATATTTTTTTTATGATACATCGACTTGTCCCAATATTCGTGTAAATCAAATAAAACCGCCAAAGTATTCTTTCTACAGTTCCAAGAATCCCATTTCCAATATAGTTGCCTTTCTCGACCATAATCTTTCTCAAGTTTTTAACCACTTTGAAAAACTTTTAAAAAGTATTACCTTTAGTCGTAATCCCGAAAAGTTCTGGAGTGTAGTTTTATATTGTTTTAACCGTTAAAGCATTATCCTCTGTTGAAAAGTTTGACGATTGAAAGTTGTATCGGGTCGCGTTTCAAGTTTTTCTTGCGGTGGTATTTAAGAATTTTTAATACCATCCAAACAATATTTTTAAATTGTTCTCAAAGGTTACCAGCAGCGGGCCAGTCAAGGATACCATAGATCAGGGGTTCCCAAACTTATTTTGTCTACTGCCCACTTTGAGAATAAATTATTTTTTAGCGCCTCCATTTTTTCACCTACTTAAAAACCACTATAACTTCAAATTAAATTAATTAATTATTGTGAGCTATGTTAGCGGAGAATAAACATTCATTCTAAACGAGTCTTTTACTATAATCCGCAAGAGTTAACTTGAGACCTTAGCGCAGTAGGTAGTACACAACGGCGCTCAGATCTCAAGTTAACTCTTACGGGCTACACCTGCCAATGAGAATGATTATTGAAACGCAACTTTATAGTATTCAGGCAGAGTATCTTTTATTCAAAATAAAATAAACATAATCGATTCTTATATAAAAACTAATGTGAAGGATGAATCTGATGCTGTTTAATAAGTTTGTTGATATCAGGTTCCAATTTACTCAAGAACAGCCCCATTGATACAGGAATGCACAAATCGGGTTATTTAACAAAAACTTGTTAAAACATGATTGCCCGCGGTCTATTATCTACGAACATTACCTATCTAGGAATACTAATAACTATTAAAATGCGAAAGTGTGTCTGTTGTCTTTTTATTTGTTTGTTTGTATCTACTTTCATTACGAAACGGAGCGACCGATTGACATGATTTTTATTTTATTTATTCAATAAAACCGGACAGATATATGAACTACGCGGAGAGAAATATCGAACCTAGTTTGAGCAATCTCTTAATTAATATTAGTTGATGTTCACAAGTTGTAGTCGAGAGCTCAGTCGGTGTCTAAGAGTCCTCCTAGCTAGATGAAATTACAATTCGCCCCCCAAGCCTCTACACAACCCCCATTTTTTTCTGGGTCTCTTACCGCCCCCCTTTAGGCCTGCAGCGCCCACAAGGGGGCGTTATCGCCCACTTTGGGAAAGACTGCCATAGATTTTAATATAAAAACTTTCGTTTGGTAGGGTATGAACACCTACCCTGTAATGACGAGAACAACAAAGTTCAAAATTAAAAAAATTAACGATAAAGCTTTATACAATGTATGGTATAATCCCTCTCTATTTCCAATTTTTTCATTCCCTCCTGGTATCCACTGCAGTGTTACTTTTTTATCTTTTATCAGGTCCACTAATTCCTTTTGACATTCCTGTGCAAATAAGTCCTCTTGTTGTTTTCATACGCACACCGAACTGAAGGGATGGCTTTGACGATATGCCTTAAGGTTTAGGATGTCATCGCAGTCTACTCGTATTTATCATTTCCTTCACTACCTGAAAGAATAATATTGTCTTTTCACAATATTTCTTTGATCCAGCTTCCCTTCAGAAACTATAACAAGTTTTCTTAAAACGCCGTGAACAATTTTCAACAAAAATAAAAGCAAGAGAGATAATTGCTTTTGTGTTCCTCATCAAGTTTTAGCATCAGTCCGTGGATTTTCTCTATAAGCCGCTTAACTTCGAGATATTGGGTGGGTTTTTTCGTGTTTTATAAGGTCTTTAAAAGAAAAAGTTATAAATTTGATATTATGGAAAAATAAGCCGAAAATAATGATGTCTCGGGTTAATTTATTTTATGAGTAATTCTCTTATAAATAACTGGTCAAGACTTACTGTATGACAATCAGCTTTCGTAGCATTTACCAACCTTTTTTATTTGGCACCCCACTTGACTAAAAAAAAATGGTTTTTTTTCCTATTTCGTTAGCTCGTCCAGGCTGGTTAACGAGCTGGGTAATTGTATTGTTAAAAAAGGGGATTTTTTTCAGATTTCTGCCACTAATACTTTTTGAGTTAAAGGGGGGTACGAAATTTGCTTTTCTTTAAAGCCTTCTGGCGGCACTAGTTTAAGACTAATATTTAATTACCACCAAAAAAGTTAATTTGAAACTATGGATATTTTAATTATTATTAAGGAGCTTTTTCAAATTTTTTCCACTAATAATTGTTGGATTTAGCTAGGACCTCCTTAAAAGGTCCCCAAAAGGGCAATTTTGACTCTAAAAATTAAAAAAAGAAACGTATGTGCCTTTTGATTTATTTGATAACCTACTTATCACGTATGTCTATATAATTTTTCATCTAACCCGCAAGAAAACGTCCTAAAAGTTTTTTTTTCTTTGTTTGCTCCATGACTTTACGTAATGCCATATTTCACCTTTCCAGCCATTATAATTTAGGCAATTTTTCCGTGTAATAGATTGACGAACATCTGAGCAAAAACAATAATGGGATGAGATCCGCCAGCTCCGAAATTTTCGGTGTTAAATTGCAGTTCTTTTTGGATCCAACCTAATGGGAAGGTAGTATCTATGTGGAGGAAAGTTATTTTCATGCAGAAAAAAATTTAAGAAAAGATAGCCAATGAAAAATAAAAATAATTATTGTAAAAAATATTGAAATTTTTTTTTTTAAATAAAAATAACGTTCTGCACAGTCTCCAGTATCTGTAGAGCCACTTAAAATAACTGGAGGAAAGTGCGAATAAACAGTAGATGTCTGTTGTTGTTTGTTGTTCTACTTGTATACCAAATTTCATTAAAATCGATTACTACCACGATTTGCATCGACCTCCTTGTTAATAACACGCTGTCGAAATGAAATACGTAATAACATGGGAAAAACTTATTATCATAATGGAAAAACAGCTGTACAATAAAAACAGCTATATTGCTTTCTTTAATAGCTCGATTTGTGAAAATTGCATAACCCTCTTAAAACCTAAGCGACTGACCCTTTAATGTTTTCCGCTTTTTTACGTCTCCATTTTCCTTTTGAAAACAAGAAAAACAGACGCACAAAAACTCGATAATGCTAAACCAACAACTAGCAAGAGCGTTTTTCATGCTTCTCCGTCAGAATTTACATTTAATTTCGTTTTTTATTGGTAAGAACATAATTGAATGAAAATTAGGTCGACTTTTAATGACCTTGCACATTAATTTGAAATTGTTTGTCCTGGTGAGAGATTAGGTTTAAAGGTAATAACCACGCGCTGCAATAAGGATTATTCCGCTGTCGGTGAGAATAGTGCGCCATGCCAGTTATAAAATTGTCTGATGAAGTAACACTTTCACCCACTTTACCTGAATAGCCACCACTGCATTTATAGTATATTTCAGAAAGGTGTAGAGTAATAAAAGCTTATTAGGTATGCAAAGGGACTACAAAATGACCCAACGAATTGTTAGGCCATTTTCAAAATTTGGCATTGATTTCATTGGAAAATTCTTTATTTTCATCAAGTGCAGGTAGTACCACCCGGGTTTGGGTCAATTTATGGATTTTGCCTATTGTTATCCATTCACAAACACTAAAAATTGTGTAACAAAGGCGTGCATTATGCACATAGTATTAGGTACACTTTTTTAAAATTAAACATTATAAAAAAATACTAAATCCAAAAAATACATTACCTATACAGAAATTAAATTATAAAAAAATTATAATATTCTTCGTCATCTGAGGAACTCCTATTGACGTTATAATTAACGGGTCGACGGTCCGATTGATCAGGTGGTCAATATCCCACATTTTCTCATCTTCCTTAATGACATGATGGACTGCTTTTGGCCAGTTCTCTAGTGTCACTTCCTTAATGGCTTGATCAAACAGTAGCTTAACGTCTTTCATTTTGAATGTCGTGTTGTGTCTTGCTACAAATCCTTTGCGCCCATATAAGTTTTATAGGATTTAGTTCGCAATGATATGGCGGTGTTCGCAGCACAGTTACACTATATTTTTCAGCTATATCTTCCTCGGCATATTTCATAAAACGATGTTTGTGTAAATTTGCTATAGCTAATAGTTCCTTCTTCATCAAATTATCTTCTTTTTTTTCTATGGTTAGTTATCATAAATAATTTAATGCGCAAAATTTACCTGCGCCTATGGCCGACACGGAAAATGAGCCAAACTGGATGGAATTTCCCATTTTATTACTCTACACCTTTCTGAAATAGACTATATCTATTTTAATAATTACCATTATTGTAAGGTAGAAGACAATGTTTAAAACTAACTTTAAATAGGGTATAATGTCGTTTTGTCTTTTATTTTACGAAACTTTGGTTATTAGTGAATGCACTTCTTTTCATATAACTTTTTCGTTGAAGTTTCCATTAATCTAGTTTTATAAACTTTCTTTTAGTAAAAAATTAAATGTAAACTAACATTTTCTTATACCCTTCTTGAATAAAAATATATATCGTGCAGCCTTTTTTTGTTCATTAATGAAAAGAAACTTTTAAAATTATTTTGATATTTTTGTTGAACATTTATCTTTAACGTGCTAGAGGCCCTTTAGATTTAATAACAAACTTTTGTGGAGTTTTCAAAGCTTTAAAAAACTTGGTAGCATAAAAGTTTTTGATGCTTCAATTTTTTTTTAAATTTTGGCCACTTTGAAATTGGGACGAAATATACGCAAATTAAAAAAAAAACATAACAATTTTTAATTTAAGATGGTAAACCGGAAGTTGGTTTCTTTGGATAACTAACCCAACTTAATTTTTTTTTGCTTGTGGTACCTTGTTGAAAATAAATGGACTCTTTCACTAAATTAATATTGATCTTGGTTGTGGTGTACCTATAAAGGAACAAAAAATGTTCTGTATTTGTACTTTTTTGATTTTAAAGCCATCACTGAGAAAATAAATAAATAAAAAAACTATTGGAAATAAAAACTCGGACTTTATCGAATATACGTCATGAAAACGGCAGCTTGATAATATTGTCAATAAAACAGTGGAATTTAGTGTCCGTTTAAAATATATAAAGAGAAGCTTAGCGGCAAGCGGACAGAGTAGTGCGGCTATCTTTTGCATTAAAGTACGCAGAGACGCCAAAGGTAATGGGTTCCCTGGGGCACAGGTAGACAATGACAGGCTGTTTCGTTCTTGTTATAACTCATCAGAAAGTCATAACCTGTAAGCAACTCCCACTACAGCGAGACTGTTCTTTTCAAGGCGTTTTTAAGAAATAAATACGCGATGAAAACCCAGTAACGCCATCAGTAGGAATCAACTCAATGCAAAAGATAGCCATCTAACGTGAAAACGTAGAAATATAAATAATCTTAATAAATCAAACCTACTTTTAAAATTGCATCAAAAATTAATAACTAAAACGATATGCGTCTGAAACCTTAATCTCTATATAAAGCAAGACTTGTAGAAGGAAAAGTTTAAAAACTAAACGTTTCTTACAACACCTTTGTAATCTAAGCCAAGAATACATTATTTAAAGATTTAAATTAAGAGTCCAAGCGTGAGACGAAAAATTAGGTTGCAATTTTTTTTTAGACCCGAGCTCCCCCCCCCCCTAAATACGCCACTGCGAGCCACCCTGTATAGATTGTAATCTTATACATTTAGATAAATACGTAAATTTGTTTGTAGAAAATATATTTCATCTAAACAATTTTCTATCTATACGATTTCTTCATTCTATTAAGGGAAAAACCATCGGCGTCGGAAGAAACACTGACGCGAATTTCGAAACGACCGACCTCACATTTTCCTATATAGAGATTCGTATCTCCGTCCATCTGTCTCTTTAACTTAACATTTATAGTTGAAAATGGGTAAAAACGTTGGACTTGGTTTCACATTAGGAGATTAAAAGACGGACTTAATATTTAATGATTTCATTTATTAAGGGCTAAGAAAGTTTTTCTTTTACAATAACGCTTTTTCAAAGAAACGTTCCTAATATCACAGCTTTTGTGTGTGGTTCACATTAATTATGTTTACTCAACAACGACTTATACTTAGTGGCGGCTCGCGGTCTTAAAAAATAGTGAAGAGCTAGGTATAGTACGGGTACTTAAACAAACATTGACTAATTTATATTTTTATTATATTTAAATCACGTAAAAACGATATCTATAACCGCAAGTTTCGGGAAGGCTCAAAATAAATACCTTAAGATTAGGCGAACCAATGCTAAAACAATGGTGCATACGACTGATCTATTTTTAAATTGCCCTTCATCATAATACAAATTGTTTCATGCTGTTTGCATGACTGACGTCACGTAACTATAGCTACAGTGAATATCAAAGCCAATTTGGGCGTTGGGTCTTCACTTGCTTTGAGCTAACGGACACGGTCGGCTGGGGCGCGCCAATAAAATTATGCTGACACAAATTATGGTATGTTTAGAAAATGAAAGGTATATCTAAAAATTCGCTACTTAAGAAATATGATCAAAGAATAAGTCTTTCGATATACTTAAGTTGAAGCATATCATATGTCCAGTTTCGCAAAAATTCAGTAAAGTGGACTTCAAAAAGTGGGTTTGTGTTTGGGAAATGGAGGAAGTAAAGTCTTCTATCTACCTTTTTTATCAAATTAGTATAATAAAATTTCCGACGCATTTCGGCTGTCTTAAGCCATTTTCAGACCGTGGAAATTATAAAAATTCTCATACCAGCAACATTAAGCGCGACGCGCATCGTCAATAATTACAAGATACTTACTAATTAAAATCCAAATAAACCTTTGTGATTCGACTTGATCATTATTGTGTTATTTAATCATTTGGGAAAGCTAAGCTCGCATTTCATACGGGACGCAGAACAGCTGACCAAAATACGGGACATCCCGTATTATATGAGACGAGTAAAAACCCTAATAACAACTGACGGAAAACGCAAATAACTTTTTTATTTATTCGTGTAAGAATTTAATTTAAAGCTTTAATGTATTACAACGATTTGGTAGAGGAATATTTTAGATAGAATAAAAGCTTATAAACTTTATTTTTAATCAAATCTACTGTTTCCAAAGCCCATTAATACAATAATTGATCTCTATTTAAAATGTACCGCACAAAGGATTCTAGCTCCAACTTTTTTCCGACAAACTTAATGCCGTCTAATCCCCTTTACACTAAAATTAATTAGACCTCTTTTAGATTCAGCTTAAAAGTTTTTCAATTGTGTTGCGAGTAAATTTACATAAAGCGTTGGCAACATCGCTAATCCGCCACTCTAAAACTTTGAGCAAATAGAAATCAATTAAAATAGATTTTAAATGAAACTGTTTATTGTGGACTAATCTGCTTAAAGTGGTTTTCAATTATTTTATTCAGTCGGTCTGTGGACAAGTGGTTGTTTATATGACCAGTGACAATAAATCGGGAAATCCTTTGTCCGGTACTTTCCTCGTATATATTATATTTTTTGTAATTCACCCTGTATCTAAAGCACAAAGTTTGGAAAATTTGATCGCGCTAACAATAGTTATTTACGATATAAGTGTTGTAAAGATTCATATTACAACACGAGATGTTAAAGTTGTCAAACGAGGCGTCAGCCGAGTTTAATAAAACATCGAGTGTAGTAATATGAATTTACAACAAGAATATTGTACAAAATTTTATCTACTTTCATCTATGAATAAAAATATTTGGCAAAAGGCATTTTTTTAAATAAAAATGCACCTGTAACAATGCACCTGCTATTAAGTTTACTAATCAAGTTTTTTATGTTACCTTTTGCATAGTTACTGTTTCGCATGGTTACTGTCGAAACTTTGTCAAACAAATTCAAAAATATAAAAAGCGTTTTTCAAAATGAGCGATTTTGATGGAAGTTTACCCTCTGACATGGAAGCAGCGGCAAACGAAGCGATCTCAAGTTTAGTTCCGACAAAATCCAAGGCGCGATATGAGTTGGAGTATCAGAAGTTTGAAGATTGGTGCAAAGCTAACAAAATAAAGGAGGTGTCTGAGAAAATCCGTTTGGGTTATTTTTCCGTAAAGCAACGCTCCCAGAAACCATCTACACTATGGACTCACTACTCAATGCTGAGAACTATAATTTCAGTCAAGAAAAATCAAGATATAAGCAGATTTTCTCAACTAATCGCATTTTTGAAAAGAAGTTCAGAGGGTTACAAGGCCAAAAAGTCCAAAGTTTTCACAAAGAAAGACGTATGTTAGTTTCTTAGTACTGCAGATGATGAAACATATTTACTTATGAAGGTTGTTTTGATAATCGGCATTTTTGGGGCTTGTCGGCGCGAAGAACTAGCTAAGTTAATGTTGGATCATATTGAACACAATGATTTGTATATAAAAATTGTGATTCCATTCTCGAAAACCAAAATTATGTGAGAATTTGTTATAACAGAAGGAAATGTGACATGTGTCAATTGTTTAAGTATTTTTCGAAAGTATGCTAAACTTAGTCCTCTTAATGCAACTCACAGGCGGGTTTTTGTATTCTATGGAAAAGGAAAATGCACCTCCAAGCCTGTCGGAATTAATAGTTTTGGAAGTATACCAAAAAGGATTGCAACAAAACTTGGATTAAATAATCCCGAAGGATACAGTGGATATTGTTTTAGGAGGTCCTCAGCCACCATTCTAGTTGATGGTGATGCAGATATGCAGATGTTAAAGCGTCATGGGGGCTGGAAATCCTCTTCTACGGCAGAAGGCTACGTTGAGAATTCTTTAGAAAATAAGAAACAAATAGCAAAGAAGATCATGGGGTCAGACACAGATTTAATGATTGGAAATTCGAACGTAAAGGGCTCCATCACATCGATTTCTGGTATACAAATTTCTAACTGTAAAAAGTGCATTATTAATGTTTATAATAAACCTTAAGTGTTATATTTTAATTAATAATTGGTAATTATATTATTTTATTATTGTTAATAATAAATCATTCTTCTAAAAAGTGTGGTTTTATTTAACAGCAAAATTTTAATAAAACAGTTTTTTTTTCATTACAGCACTAGTGCTGTAAAGGCAACTATTACAGCACTAGTGCTGTAATAGATGCCCTTACAAAACGATTTGCAGAACTGTAAAATTCGTATTACTAAATGAAAGTAGATAAAAACATTTTTTGCTGTGTAGTGTCGTTTCTTTCGCTCTGTAATCTTCTAATGTCGCCTTTAAACTTTTAACCCCAATTTAACTTGACATTTCGTTAACTTCCTGGGGCAGATGACAAGCCAAACCGGGTTTTGTAAAGCAAGATGCCGAAGCTTTTTCCTGATACAAGCGTCAGTCACCTTGGTTTCAAGACATTTGAGTAGTGTTTCACATTTAATGGCCGCATTATTGATATTGAATAGGTTTTCGCAACTGCAAACGTGTATAGTCGTTTCCGGCCGGCATAGAACTGCAGGCCTATTTTAACTTCAGATAAAAAATTTGGAATTGAAAATGGCTGAAAACACCTAAAAAGGTAAAAATATTAAAGATTTTATTGATTTGTGGACAATAAATGACTTCATATGCCAACAGAGCTTTTTCGAACGAAGGCTTATTAGGAATTACTTTTACTCTATAAAACAGTAGATGTTGAAGCTATTTTTTGTGGACGGTAAGATACTAAATATGAGAAGTGCATTCAGAAAGGAACTTAAAAAGGTTAAAATATATTTAAAAAAAGCAGAATTTAATTTTTTTTTGCTGGGGTCAAAGTAGCATTTCTCCGGCCTAGTCCGGGAAGTACGTACTTCCTTAAGATGAAAATCTTGGTAGGTATTATTTTGATAAATGCAGTTGAACACTACCATAGCAACGAAATGGTCGCAATTGTCGCAATAAACTATGAAAAGCAACAGCGATAGTGAGTTTGAAAATGTGCCTTACGAAATTTTCAATGCAGCAGCTGCTGCTACAGCACAATTATTGCCTAAAAAATCAAAGTCCAGGTACAAAAACGTTTATGATTTGTTCACGAGATGGATAGATATGAAGAAATGCAAAACTGATCGAATGAGAAGGCTTAATCAGCCTTAACTAGAACTCAGGAGCATCCAAGCTGCCTACCTCTCATGTGTCGAATAATTCACCGACAACAATAAGCTAAGGAGTTTAGAGGATCAATATGATAACTGGACATCGAACGTGTCACATTGCCAAGCCAGATCACTGATGAGCACCCAGAATCAGAAACAAGGATGACCTCACATTTCATTTTAAGTGAGGCAAGGAATGTTAACATCAAATTAAATGACAGGCTAGCCGTGGTACCGTCACAAACCCGATGGACATACCGATCGGTAAACGATTCGTTTATTGGTAGTACTCCACGGCGTCGAGCGTCCGGGGTTTGCACGCTGTGCACCCCTTCGTCTATTACCCGCTGTCCCCTCACCTTGTCAGTGGGGAATGGCAGTTTACGGAGGTTTTAGACTCACTGCTAACAACGGTATGCCCTGTCTTCTTCCGTTAACATCTCAATCCTTCGTTGTTTTGTCCTACCGGGACTCATCAGAGACGCGCGACCATCCTGAGGCCGCGGCCCGCAAAGGGTCTGCGCCTATAGATGGTCAATCGTCTTTAATTTGATGTTAACATTCCTTGCCTCACTTAAAATGAAATGTGAGGTCATCCTTGTTTCTGATTCTGGGTGCTCATCAGTGGTCTGGCTTGGCAATGTGACACGTTCGATGTCCAGTTATGAAATGCAAAAATATTACAGAGGATGTAATTTTAGCTTACTTGGCGCAAAAATCTGAAACTGGAAGTCTACCAATGTCGCTGAAGGATATATAGACAATTCACTAACAAACAAAATTAAAATTGCCAAGACCATTCAAAAATTATCAGATAAAAACAATCAATATGAAACGGAAACTTTACCTTCTTGTTCTGACTACAAAAGGCATTTAAATATACCAAGCATTTCAAACAAATTGAATCCTTTCAATATTAGCAATTGCTCGAATTTTAATATAAATATTAATAAGAATTAGAATGTTTCTGTTAGTACCTATCTTCTATTCGAATTTCAACATTTAATACAAATAAGAAATAAAATGTTCGAAATTTTGTTCTACAAAGAAATATAATAAAGAAATGTGTCTCATTAATTAGTTATTCTACACGGTTGCCGAAAAAATAGTGTACGCAACACGTCCGAAAACAGTTTTTTTGAACTTGTAACGTAAATTACTATTAAAGATTTTAAAAGCAAATTTTATAGTTCAATTTCCACGAGTTTAACTTTTCTGGGCTTGACCTTTAGCTGCATAGTCCAGAATGAGCATTGCCTGACTACTGGGGAATTAAAGAAAGATATGCTATGTTAAAAAGGCTCTGTAATGGACGGACACATAGACAAATACCAAAGTAATTCCGTAAGTGTTCCGTTTTTCCTATTTTTCCGGGTAAGTTTCTTTTAAAAATCCGTCAGTTGGGTAATTTATTTTCTTTATTTCAGCCAATCTAATCGGGATTCCATTAAACGATCCGTGTAACCCGACATGAGTATTAACGTCCGAATTTCCAGCTCAGATTTTTTTTGTTCTACTACAACGGAATTCTTAAGAGGGTTTTTTAACGGTGTCGGCTAAAATGGGGTTAATCTATCGACATTTATCATTCGAATTGGATAGTAATTTTTCAAAGAAACCCTGCTAGTTCGTGGTATACTTACGGGTCTACCATCGCTTTTCGTTATGTTTCGATTGCGCATCGCATAGAACACGACGAAAATTATCGACTTTTATATTAATTTAAAGCCATAAATCCTGATACGGAAAACACGTTTTAAAAAAATATTTTTAAATATCGCATTGCTATAGTCTATTTCAAAAAGGTGTAGAGTAATAAAAGCTTATTAGGTATGCAAAGGGACTATAGAGTCACCCAACGAATATTTAAGCGACTTTCCTAATTTGGCATTGATTTCATTGCAAAATTCTTTATTTTCATTAAGTGCAGGTAGTACCACCCGGGTTTGGGTCAATTTATGGGTTTTGCCTATTGTTATCCATTCACAAACACTGAAAATGGTGTAAAAAGGGAGTGCATTATGCACATAGTATTAGGTACACTTATTTTTTTATTAAACATTATAAAAAAAATACAAAATCCAAAAAAAAACATTATACAGAAATTAAATTATAAAAAATCATAATATTCTTCGTCATCTGAGGAACTGTCATCTCCTCTTAACGTTATAATTAACGGGTCGACGGCCCAATCGATCAGGTGGCAAGATCCCACATTTTTTCCTCGTCTTCTCTAACGACATGATGGACTGCTTTTCTCCAGTTCTCTGGTGACTGGTGTCACTTCCTAAATGGCTTGATCAAACAGTAGCTTAACGTCTTTCATTTTGAATATCGTGTCTTGCTACAAATTCTTTTACTTGCGCCTATATAAATTCTATAGGATTTAGTTCGCAATGATATGGCGGTGTGCGCAGCACAGTTACACTATGTTTTTCAGTTATATCTTCTACGGCATATTTCATAAAACGATGTTTGTGTAAATTTGCTATAGCTAATAGTTCTACCTGCACTTGATGAAAATAAAGTATTTTGCAATGAAATCAATGCCGAATTATCCCTGAACCTAGAACCTCTCGATTACCAGGCGAACGCTCTGGCACTTGCGCTATTGTCTTCAGGTCGACGGACGACTTTGATCGAGGCTCAAGAAAACGCAGGTGTTTACTACAACCATAGAAAGACTAAACCAAGAGAAACCATGCAATATAAAACTTGTTTACCTCTCGGCATTTACATTGAAGCCTGGTGGCGCCTCCCTTTCTACCATTTAGGGGGAATGTCTAGATTTACTTAGTTTATGTTAAAATACATTCAGAGATGTAATAGTTAAGTGTTTTTTAGTATTATACAGTGGCGGTTCGCGGTCTTAAAAAATTGTGAAGAGCTAGGTATAGTGCGGGTACTTAAACAAACATTGTCCAACGACTGAATGGGGTTTCCAACAAATTACATATTATATCATTAATTG
Source organism: Polydrusus cervinus (assembly GCA_935413205.1). Classification (NCBI taxonomy): domain Eukaryota; kingdom Metazoa; phylum Arthropoda; class Insecta; order Coleoptera; family Curculionidae; genus Polydrusus; species Polydrusus cervinus. The sequence goes on from OW284514.1 coordinate 4,203,943, forward strand.
GGTTCATTTTTAAAACACACAACTAAGTAGGTACGTACAGTACTGAATTAACTGAAAAATAAAAACAATACCTTTTAGTCACACATTAAATCACGTAAAAACGATATCTATAACCGTAAGTTTCGCGAGGCCTCAAAATAAATACATTAAGGTTAGGCGAACCAATGCTAAAACAATGGTGCATACGACTGATCTATTTTTAAATTTCCCTTCATCATAATGCAAATTGTTACATGCTGTTTGCGTGACTGACGTCACGTAACCATAGCAGTGGTGAATATCAAAGCCAGCTTTGAGCTGACGGACACGGTCGGCTGAGGTGCGCCAAAATGCACGAGTGTCTATAATTTATTGTCCATCGGAGTTAAGCAAGGCCCTATTATGCATAGCTACATTCGGAATAAATTAATATTATTAATTCGTACATCATTATTTATTAAGGGCTAAAATGGTAGTTGTATTGGTACATTAATATTTAATATTGTCGAAAAACTTTCCTCCTTGTTTTATTTTTTTTTTTTTTTTGGTGAAGAGCCCCTTCACTTACTTCACCTGACGATCCGCCACTGGTATTATACACATTATCTTCTACTTTAACAAATAACGAATCATAATTATGTACATTATACCTAGTGATGTAAATGAAAAAAGACGTTGATGTTTTTTTTTTCAAAACTTGACGTTTTTTTTCTAAATTGCATTTTTTTTCACAATAATTATCAATCAGCTGTGAATAAAAAAATCGTAAAAATCTTCTTAAAAAAGTATTAACATCCTATTTTCTCCGCCTCTGGTTAATGATTTTAAGTCCTAATTCTCAAAGCTTCGTTTTGTCACTGGCGACACGTGATGTGACCAATAGAAAATAAGTATTGGAGTCACATGTCAAAATATTCATTTTCTATTGGTCACAATCACAACTCACAATACGTGTCGCCGCCAGCGACAGAATTAAGCTCTAAGAACTCGGCTTAATTTATTTTAAAATGGGATAGTGTGTTGCTTAGGGCACAGTTATGTACCAAATTTTGTGAAAATCCTGACTGAAAAAAAAACATTTTTTTTTTCACGTTTTTTTAAGGTGGTCAAAAAAAACGGTTTTTTTAAATCACTAATTTTACCTTATTTTCCAGAAAATATTTTATTAACAATCTAACAGCGTGTTTACCAATTCTAGTCGTTATAGAACTGATCGAAACTGTTACAACGCACTCATAGAAAACATTTATCGAAAACCGCTTAGGAGTCAACTGAAACCACTTATTTATTTAATTTTTTATTTATAAACTTAACTTTATGCCATTTATTCGTCTGGCCACAAATTGAGGAACATCTTTTATTCATCACCTCAAAAAGAAACATCTGCTGGCCGTATGACCTATAAAAGGCATCCGTTTGCAAACGTAAAATGTTATATGTACATCCATCATTTTTATTTTATTTTAAAAGTATCTCGTTGTAATTTTCTGTTTATGGTTCAACTGTTGCATTTTTGATATGATATAATTATTCATTTAACTACTAAGTATACAGGGAGTTCCTTAATGATGTGCTAATATTTTAGGGTGTAATTCCTAAAGTCATTTTATGAAGAAAAGTTCATATAAACATATGTTCTAAACGGCTTAAATTTTTTGCTACAGGGTGTTGAATTATAATTTTTTTAATGCGTTTTTTGTAATATCTCCGAAAGTACTTTAGATAATATTTTCAATTTTGGCATGTGCTAATAGGACATAAAACCACATGTTTTAGTTATACATTTTTTTTATTTGTCCCACCAGTTTCGTCCCTGCAAACATTTTCTCTGATATTTTTTAGAAAAAAAGTGGTACGCCACTGACATTTTTGCATGTGGATATGATTTCTGATTAGCCTGGTCAATTCTGCATAAAAATGGTCTCTTGCGTTTTTCTCCTCAGGCACACCGTTCTTAACTAAAATAATTAAATTAAATTAGACGGGCGGAAGCATGCCTATTAAATAATGAAGGTGGTCAATATGGTAATTTTCAACAATTTTTATAAAACAAAATTTGGTATTATCATTGTTAATAATAATGAATAAATAAATAAATTAGCTTATTTATTTTAGAAGGAAAGAAATAAGAACACAAAGTCTTCCTCCACTATTATATTAAATTAAAGAATCTCGTATGTTCAGAGAAACTTTTTATCTCTACATGTTTCGAATGCAGAAGCATTCATCTTCAGGAGAATGAATGAAAAAAGAAGAAACTAATAGATATCACCTTAACGGAGCATCAAAATAGTAAGTTCAGTAAATAGAACTGTGAGAAAACTAATACACACGTGGTATTGTAACAATAAAAATATATGGGGTTCAGGCTCATGGCACTGTAAAAGTTTATAATATGCAGAATAAAAAATATAACATCTCTGTCTGAGAAGAATGGTTGGAAAAATGTGGAAAAGAAAGTTAATAATTAATCGAGAAATTGAAGGTTGGTCATAACAGAAAACTGAAGTGTGAGGAAGATGAAATTATAAATTATGTTAAAATATTTGGGTTATTGTTTAAAGTGGCAGTTCTGACAAGGTTCGTCAGATGAATACCACATGTCGATTTATTACTTAAGAATAAAAAAATTGGAAAATGTAGATTTTGCTAAGTTTATTTAGCATTTTGTAAAATAAAGAACTTTTTTTTCAAAAAATCTTATGGATTAAATAAAATTAGGCACGATCGCCACCACGTTTCCAAAAACGTGGAAAAACGTGGATCGTGCCTAATTTTATTTAATCCATAAGATTTTTTGAAAAAAAAGTTCTTTATTTTACAAAATGCTAAATAAACTTAGCAAAATCTACATTTTCCAATTTTTTTATTCTTAAGTAATAAATCGACATGTGGTATTCATCTGACGAACCTTGTCAGAACTGCCACTTTAAACAATAACCCAAATATTTTAACATAATTTATAATTTCATCTTCCTCACACTTCAGTTTTCTGTTATGACCAACCTTCAATTTCTCGATTAATTATTAACTTTCTTTTCCACATTTTTCCAACCATTCTTCTCAGACAGAGATGTTATATTTTTTATTCTGCATATTATAAACTTTTACAGTGCCATGAGCCTGAACCCCATATATTTTTATTGTTACAATACATGCGCCGATGAACTTACACCAGTATTTTGTAGACTTTTCAACTTATCCTACAAAAAAGGAATATTTCCATCCTGCTGGAAGTCGGCGCGTGTCCAGCCCATTCCAAAGAAAGGTAAAAAGACCCTGCCAAGCAACTACCGACCCGTCGCATTGCTTTCAGTAATTTCAAAAGTAATGGAGAAAGCTATTAACCAACAACTCCTAAAGTACCTGGAAGGGCTTAACATTATCAGCGACCATCAATACGGTTTTCATAAGTCCAGATCAACAGGTGACCTTCTGGCATATGTCACCCATCTTTGGAGCAACACCATCGAACATCATGGAGAATCCCGGGCTGTTGCACTGGACATCTCTAGGGCTTTTGATCGTGTTTGGCACGATGGGCTTCTAAGTAAATTGCGATCCTACGGTATGCCTAATGGATTCTGTTTATGGTTAACCAGCTTCCTTAAGAACCGTTCTCTGCAAGTGGCGATTGACGGGTTTCTCTCAGACACCTTCACCATCAATGCCGGTGTTCCTCAAGGGTCCATATTGTCGCCTACCCTCTTTTTACTGTATATTAACGACCTTCTAGTGAAAACCCAAAATCCAATTTATAGCTTTGCTGATGACAGCACACTTGTCTCATCTTTTACCTTGACTCCCCAAACCCGCTGCCGACGCACATCTTCGCAGGCAGCATGAAGTATTGCGCCTCAACAAAGACCTGGAAGAAATTTTGGCTTGGGGTGACAGTAACCAAGTCGAATTTAATGCTAAGAAAACCCAGGCAGCAGTCTTCTCCAAAAAGGTTAACATTGCAGAACCGGATATAGTCATGGCAGGACACGCAATTCCCCTGGCACCGTCTATTAATTTGCTGGGGGTCAATCTGGGAGGTAATATGTCTTGGCATGATCACGTTGCCGCAATTGCCAAGGCAGCTGCACAGAAACTTGGTGTACTTTTCCGCACCAAAAGGTTGTACACACCTCATCAACTTTTGACACTCTACAAAGCCCAGATTCGACCATCATTAGAATATTGCTCTCATGTCTGGAGCTCTGCACCCAAGCACACCCTTCGGCTACTGGATTCCATTCAAAGGAGAGCCATTCGTCTGATCGGCGACCCCGAGCTGACCAAGACCCTCGATAGCCTGCAGCATCGAAGACAGGTTGGTGATTTGGCTCTCTTTTACAGATATTTCCATGGCAGGTGTTCGACTGACATTGCCCACTTGATTCCACCTAGAGCAATTCAAAACAGAAATACACGGCAAACCACTGCCGCTCATCCATATGTTGTTCAGCTTAGTACTCCTCGAACTTCATTGTTCAAGAATTCTTTCATCTGGAGAACGTCATCTTTGTGGAATGATCTTCCTGAGGTCGTGTTTCCCAATGAATACAATCTTCAACGTTTCAAGACCAACGTTAATCGCTTTTTTCGCACTCGCACCGCTCCCAGAGCGCCTTAAAGGATTTTTCCTACAGTGCAGGTGTTTTATCATAAAAAAAAAAAAAAAAAAAAACCACGTGTGTATTAGTTTTCTCACAGTTCTATTTACTGAACTTACCATTTTGATGCTCCGTTAAGGTGATATCTATTAGTTTCTTCTTTTTTCATTCATTCTCCTGAAGATGAATGCTTCTGCATTCGAAACATGTAGAGATAAAAAGTTTCTCTGAACATACGAGATTCTTTAATTTAATATAATAGTGGAGGAAGACTTTGTGTTCTTATTTCTTTCCTTCTGAATTTCCACTCCACTTTAAGTATGGACTATTTCTTCAAGTTATTTATTTTAATTAAGAACGGTGTGCCTGAGAAGAAAAACGCAAGAGACCATTTTTATACAGAATTGACCAGGCTAATCAGAAATTATATCCACATGGAAAAATGTCAGTGGCGTACCACTTTTTTTCTAAAAAATATCAGAGAAAATGTTTACAGGGACTGCAACCACTGATGGGACAAAAAAATAACTTTTATTACTAATAGATGTGGTTTTATGTTCTATTAGCACATGCCAAAATTGAAAATATTATCTAAAGTAGGTACTTTCGGAGATATTACAAAAAACGAATTAAAAAAAATAATTCAACACCCTGTAGAAAAAAATTTAAGCCGTTTAGGATATATGTTTATATGAACTTTTCTTCTTAAAATGACTTGATGAATCACACCCTAAGATATTAGCACGTCATTAAGGAACACCCTGTATAAAGTAAATGTTAACTATGGTAATTAAGAAAAGGCTAAAGATGCTAAAATATTTTTTTCTTGTATCGTATTTTAATTGTAAAAAATGAACGAATAATTAATGACAAATTAAAAAATACTATATCTAATTATTTTCCATTTGAAATATTAAAAGCGCGCTATCGTGTTCTGTATTATTTTAAAGTTTGCGTGTTCTTCAGGGTGTTGATTTCATTTTATGAACTTCAGGCATGAACCAACCCCGCTTTTTCTGATTAAATTAGTTTGCCTGTACGACTTCTAACAACGTATTTTCTACGTTATTTAATATATTTTATGAAGAATATTACATTTAAAATTTAAATATAATATTAAGTTTCATTAGCCCTTACGGAATGTTTGGCACACTAGAGCGGCAAAGAAAAAAAATTTAAACACGATAGCAACCTCAAAACAAGCTAAATATGTAATTTTTAAGAATTACTTTCTTACAAGGACCGTCATAAATCTATTTTACAAATAGGATTGTTAAAAATACGAAAGTTCGTATTTATATAAAAACTTTTTATTTATGGTTCGATTTTATTGATTTTAATCATAATTTAAATATTTATTGAAATAAAAAATGGCGGACACACCTCAACTTAGTTAAATTTTAAAACTCGCTGGAACTTTTTTGAGTAGCCCTGTATATCTTTGCGTACGTCTTAAATGTCTATGAACATGACCTTCCAAGGTCATATTATGACCATCAAGGTCGTTTGTTCGTCAAGTGGGTGTAGTGCATAATTAATGAGCCACGCCCACCTACTTTGTTTTTCAACAAAAAATGTCAAAAATATGAATTAGCGGTCTCTCCCCCTCTTTTAAACAAGATAAAAATCAGTTAAATTGGTCCATAAAAAAAAAGTTATAATATACAAATAAAATTTCGGTTTTTTTTAACAACCCTATATTAACAACGTTTCAATTATTATCCATACAGTATTGCCAAATGTATATGTAAATAATATTATTTTAATACTTTCTAACAGTGTAAATAGCACTTTACAAAATTACTTTAATATCTCTGCATAATACTTTAAAGTAAATTCAATAGTTTTATTCGTTTTTGAGGATACTTTATATACAGGGTGATTCCTAAGTTGATACTCCTTTTTTAGCTGCGTATAGAAGGCATTAAAATAAACACCATTTTCAAATACCTTTTTTCAAAAAACCCAAAAATAAAGTACTTACATTCTTTTATTACACTACAAATTAAATACGGTTCTGCCTAACTTGCCCGTTGAATAACATTAACTTCTGGGTATAGAGAAGAAACATCCGCTTTTTTACTCACAATAAATTAGCACCATAATTAGTTTATTGTTTTCAATGTTTACCATTTTCACCAATTTATTAAAATTAATTTGCTTCAGAAAACCACAACGCGCAACTTAGGAATCACCCTGTATAAAAGCACAGTCACAGCTGTAGTAGAAATTGCTCAACACGGACTATAGACCCTTAAGGCACGTGAGCTTTCAAGTGATATAGGTAATGCTAAAAGTATAAAATGATATTAAAATTTAATACTTCGTTCCTGAGAAATTCATCTTAGAAATATAATTTCATAAATTTTCCAGACAGGAAGAAAAAAATTTAAGCTAATAAAATCGCTCCAGAATTTCCCCTTTTATCTTTTATTAGAGGCTCTATTTTAAAAATGATCACTCTCTTTGTACATCTCTACTTTATGAGTTTATTTTCGAAAGGAATTCTTGGAAATTGCGTTTCGCAATCCAAATGTATTTTGTTAAGAAAGGAATTTCCATTTCTTCTTTGTTTCAATTATTTTGGGTATTATTTAAATATTTTTAAATTCTACGAGTATGCGGCGCGGGAGTCTTAATTTTCTACTGTAGGTACAACTTCTGTAGTAAAAAAAAGCACCTAAGGAATCAAGAGGAGAAGGGGTAAACATGTTTTCGTCCTTTTTTGTTATAATGTGTATATTTCTACGATTACATACTATTTATTTAATACAAGCTCTACATATTAACATCCAGTTACAGAGTAGGAATGCCATTCCTTAATACCGAAAAACTCAGTCACAGAATAATGTAATTAATGTATTTTTTAAATTATTGTATTTTTATGCTAAAAATATTACATTGATATCCAACTTGATTGTATAAATTACACATAACACTGATCTGGGACTTACTGTAGTAATTAGCTCTGGCAGTATCCACATAAAAGGTTAGAGGATTCCTAGTTCTATGCGATGATACATAAAAATTTATTGAAGCTAACAAACTGGAATCATTAATCATGTTGTTTAACAGCCTATATAAAAACAATAAAGATGCAGCAACTCTTCGGTTTTTCAAACCTACCTAAGATTATATGTCTTCATAACATCTACGTTTGGTGTATGCAACTGATAAGTGCCAGTTTCTTTATAATATAAGTATCTTAAAAATTTATTTTGCATTTTCTTAAATGGCATATTTTTTGTTCTGATAATAGAGACTGCATACTATAGTATAGAACAATATTCCAAAATTCTTCTGACAATTAATATATACTGTCTTGATACACTTTAAGTTTCTAAACAATTTACAACTTCTGACTATATACCCGTACATTTTAGTTGCATTTTTTATTATTTCTGACATATGTGTTTTAAAAGAAAAATGATAATCAAAAGTCACACCAAGATCCCACATTTCACTAACCCGAGACACCACTGATCCGCCAATTTTATATTTATAGTTCAAAATATTTCTTTTCTGTCAAAATCCTTTTCAAAGTCAGTGTATATCACATCAATTTGTTACTTACTGTCAATATTTTCAGCCATGTACAGGGACATTATTTTAAGTGTCTCACCCGATTGGCGACTTTGCTATCGACCACAATAAAAAAACAATTATGTATTCCCCAATAGCTTTTAGTGAAGAAGCCAATTTTGATGTCAAAAAAAATGTATGTTTACAAATTTGACAGATACGACGCCATATTGGATTTTCTTAAATGGCAACCCTACCTTATAGTAAGCCAGCTGCATTCGCCTATTTGTTCCAACATTAAAAATGTATAATTGTCAATGTTTATTTTCAGCCGTTCCGGAGATACGAGGCTTCGAAACTGGTGATTTTGTTATCATCGAATTAACAGAAGCTTTGAGATTATAGAAACTCAATTTTTTCTGAAGACACGTAATTTCTTATGGTGGAGCCACCCATGCTATTGTCATATATGTCAGATGTCCGAAAATGACAGTTACGACGCCATTTTGAATTTTTTTAAATGGCAACCCACATTTTTTATATTTTTTCACATCTGGCATATATGACAATAGCATGGGTGGCCCCGCCATAAGAAATTACGTATCTCCAGAAAAAATTGATTTTTTAATCACAAAGTTTTTATTTTTTAATGGGGTGAGATACTTAAAACACATAATCATACGATGCAGTTTTTGATACGGTCGTATTTCGGTAAGGGTTGGAAATAATATCGACACGATATTTTTGAAATCAGACCGCGAAATGCATTACATTGATGTAGTTATTTTTAAAAAATGACAAATGACGTCGTAACTGTCATTTTCTGACATCTGACATATATAACAATAGCATGGGTGGCTCCGCCATAAGAAATTACGTATTTTCAGAAAAACTTGAGTTTCTAATCCCAAAGCTTCTGTTAATTCGATGATAACAAAATCACCAACTTCGAAGCCTCGTATCTCCGGAACGGCTGAAAATAAATATTGACAATTATACATTATTAATGTTGGAACAAATAGGCGAATGCAGCTGGCTTACTATAAGGTAGGGTTGCCATTTAAGAAAATCCAATATGGCGTCGTATCTGTCAAATTTGTAAACATAAATTTTTTTTGACATCAAAATTGGCTTCTTCACTAAAAGCTATTGGGGAATACATAATTGTTTTTTTATTGTGGTCGATAGCAAAGTCGCCAATTGGGTGAGACACTTAAAATAATGTCCCTGTACTGTGTGATATTGCATAAATTCGTAGCGATTGATTTTTTCTTTACAAACCCATGTTGTTTTTCCGTTATTTTGTTAACTACTCGATTATAAATGTGTTTATAGATTATGGACTCAACGATTTTAGCTAGGGAGGACAATAAAACAAGGTCAACTATGCAAGGGTATCAAGGGCTTGCTGCTTTTTAGAATTAACATTTGTGGGCCATCGTGCGCCGTTGATTTATAACAATTAAACTTAACCAGTCAACGTTAACTTCATTTCTATATCAACTGTTTATAATGTTTACGCACAATTCATTTTATTTATGGAATGTATTACTACCTACACCCATTACGTTCTGTCCTGTCTTTGCCTCTACCCTATATTTTTTAATAATATTGACGTGCCAAACACCAAAACACAAAATCCCATTGAGAAATCTTACCCTTCTATTGTAAAAGAAGAGAAATCGGGACGACTGTCCCATATCTTTTCCTATTTGATGTCTCCCAAACAGGAAATGTCTCAGCCTTGGGTCACGCTACATCCTAAGTTTCTCGCAGAGACGGCAATAAGTTTATATGTCGCTATAGGCGTACATTGATCCGAACAATGGGAACGACGAAAAATAGAGAGTCGCTGACCTTCTACGGTAACTTTAACATCACTCTGTCAACTATAATTTTGTCTTTATAAAAATAATTTAAAACTGTGGAAGCTGGAATTTATTCTGATCGTATTGCTTACATACAACCGATAACGTGCCCACTTAAATAACACTGCTTAATGAAAGGTATTTAATTGTAGTATTGAAAATACTTCTGGGTATCATATTATATGTGATTCATCTCTCAGAAAACGAGGCTAGCTGGCGGCGAGTATTGTATGATGCAGCATATTTTTAAAGAAAAAATCAGGATTTGGTTAGATCAAGACCTATTTCCACTCTCCCCTCATTCCTACAATATTTAGTTCTTTTAAGGACCATTTTAATTATGCAAGCATTACATCGATCAAGAATAACAATTTTCTCACCGCAGGTCCCAAATTACTGTATTGTAGTCCGTTGCTGAGCAAACATTAGGTTTATTGGTACTTTTCCGTGCTAGGCCGAAAGTAACTTTATTGTATTAATTTATTATTACGCGGTACTAATTTCTTTATTTATATTTAGATTATCAAGGAAACAATTTCATAAGAAATTAAAAAAAAATGTTGTAAATTATGCAATATTTATGAGATTTCAGAAAAAGAAGACTTCAATGATTGTAGGCCTGGGATATCGCCTTAGCCAAAAATTTACATTTTCGTGCGCGATCTATTTCTTTCTTATATTATTGCATTTTTTTATCTTTTTAAACGAAGCTCAAGGAAACTACTGTTCGCCACTATGCAGGTATTCAGCCAAACACAGAGTTGTAATACAGGGTGTCCCATAACTTATGGGCCGTAGAGTAACTGGAGATACTAGACATCAAACTAAGGCGATTATGTCATATAAGTTTTTTTTTATAATTAAAATATTAATTTAATTATGTACTATGTTTTTTTATGCTTTGGGATGTTTAAAGGGAAATATCTCGAAAACCGTTAAAGATATTAAGATCAATCAAGTACACCTTTTTGACTCAGAAAATGTCCTTCTTTAAGAAACTATAATTGAAAAACACTTAATATCACAGGTAAGAAAAAAAATCATAGATTTATGAAGCCCAGTGTATGCAACTAGCGCCCTCTAGTTTGAAACTTGAAAATTTCTACAAATTCTTATTTCTTGCTCATAAAAACATAATATTGCCAACTTTCAATTCGATTCATTAAACCGTCTTAAAATTATGGCTTATTTTCGAGAATAAACTTTTACTTTCAACACCCTGTATCTCTAGCACGAGTAACAATCCGAAAAAACTTATATGACTTAATCGGCGTAGTTTGATGTCTAGTATCTCCAGTTACTCTACGGCCCATAAGTTATGGGACACCCTGTATTTAACTGTGTTTTAGTAGTATGCACTTTATCTTCTACTTTTAAAACCCAGGTTTACGAAATTATACGAATTATGATTATATACATTATTCCTTATCTTTAACAAAATAATGTGTTAACTATCTCCGCGCCTATGGTGGCAGCGTATTTACGAACCCTAATTGTAAAATTTAGGTATGTTGGTGTCGGTAAATAATTTTTAAAATGAAAAGTGATTTGCCGGCGTGTAGACAAGAAAAAAATTGAAAAAGTGTTATGCCTCCGCTGGAAATCGAACCGGGGCTTAATCGAGAGGTTCTGGGTTCGATTCCCAGCGGAGGCATACAACTTTTTCAATTTTAATCTTGTCTGCATGTGGGCAGAACACTTTTCATTTTAAAAGCTAATTATGAAATATTGTAATATTTATAACACCCGCAGAACGCATTCTAAAAACAAAAAAATGTTGAGACTGTTCTTTATGTTATTAAAAAATGTAAGTTAGATAAATTACCGTTTAACGTACACCTTATTTTTTACAGAGCTTCCCTTTACAAGTCGTGGTATCACGCTGACTATTTCAATATATTACAGTTTTTTCTTTGTGATAAATAGCCTGACCGTATATCGTTTTGAACGTACTTTTATTGAGAACTGGGATTTACTAAAATTGCGAGTTGCACTTTAAAAATATATGGTATAGCTCTATTGATGATAGCTATTACCAGTAGGATAATGCCGTGTCTATAGCCACCTTAAGTAGATTTTTAGTTTTATAAAGTTATAAAAAATATTGTTTAAGATCAAAGACAAAACGATCTCTCCGTGAAATCGATCTTGCTGTCCTAAATTATTGCTTTTAAACGGTAACCTATGAATGAAAAATAGAACTGTGAAGTCTTGAAGTATTTACTTTTAAGAAAGTTAAACTACCGAGGGCTTGATAAAGACAACCATTAGTTTGAAAACCCACGATTTGTTATAGCATCATTACAACTAATACGATCTTACTGCATCTTATGCGCCAGAACACCAGTTTGGTACGAAAAGAGTGAACTAATTGAGTCCCATGACAAGTCAGCTTATTGGACAACGACCACGATCATTTTTAAAATAAAATGTGACGTCGAATTTCCTTCTTTAATAGAAAAATATAACTTCAAGCTTATATTTGACACTTATATTGGCCAATTCCTATCTGCACAAGCTGCTGTCTCAAGATTATATTAATCTTAACCGAATATTCTTATTTTTCAGGGCGGTGACGTAGTTCAAGAGACGATCTCTGCCAACGCTAGCGACGACACCGTGACTCTAGAGTTTCAGAGATCGGATGGCACGCTTGTAACACAGCTTATCGACTTCAGAAATGTAAGTAAACAGGGGTTAACAGCCTATTAGCGAGGGTGTTTTTTTTTATTTACAAAATGTTGTTTTGTAGGCCTCGAATTTCACTTTTTTAATGGTATTAAATGTGTTTTAAAGAAGTGCCATCAGTGTTGTGTGCGCTATATTAGAAATATATAATTTTTTAAGTATACATCGAGTATGGCAAATTTTAATTCGAATATTCCTCCAGATGGTGGAAATAATAATGATATGCAAGGTGTTCCTTATTAACGTGCCAATATTTCATGGTGATTCCTATTTAATTATACAGGGTGTCCCATAACTTATGGGCCGTAGAGTAACTGGATATACTAGACATTAAACTAACCCGATAAGATCAAGTTTTTCTCGTTCTAGAGATACAGTGTGTTGAAAGTAAAAGTTTATTCTCGAAAATAAGTTTTAAAACGGTTAAATAAATTGAATTGAAAGTTGGCAATAATATGTTTTTATGAGCAAGAAATAAGAATTTGTAGAAATTTTTAAGTTTTAAACTAGACGGCGCTAGTTGCATACACTGGGCTTTATAAATCTATGATTTTTTTCTTACCTGTGATATTAGGTGTTTTTCAATTATAGTTTCTTAAAGAAGGGCATTTTCTGAGTCAAAAAGGTGTTCTTGATTGATCTTAATATCTTTAAAGGTTTTCGAGATATTTCCCTTTAATCATCCTAAAGCATAAAAAACATAGTACATAATTAAATTAATATTTTAATTATCAAAAAAAAACTTATATGACATAATCGGCTTAGTTTGATGTCTAGTATCTCCAGTTACTCTACGGCCCACAAGTTATGGGACCCCCTGTACATCACATCCATTCAAGGTTAAGGTCAAATAAACACCAGTTCAAGGTCGCGGTCAGGGTCACGGAAAGGAGTGGGGGAGAAGATCAGTTCCCATTTCTGTACTACTCGTTATCTGTAATATATCCGAAAGTACATAGTGAGTCTACGATAGAGTAACGTTCATTTTCGCCTTTATCTTAATAATAAGATAAAAATTCGAAATACAAAAGTCGTACCTAGAGACCATTGATGTGCACATTTTAAAAGTATGCTGGAGTGAGTATACGAGAGGGTCCAAAAAAACGTGGCAATATAACTTGGGTTATTTTAAATTCTACACTTATTTTGTAAATGTCCTATGTCTAAATTTAATGGTTTTTGAGATATTGACAGGCTGTAACATTGGAACTGTTCATCTTAGAGAAAAATGGTTTTCACCTCCCTATCTTAGTTTTTTATTCTCTATTCAAAGCAATTAACTTTTTCATGTTAAATCAAAAAATTGGTTTTAAATGTAACCTTTAGATAAATAATAAAAAATTAAGATCGGGAGGTGAAAACCATTTTTCTCTAAGATGCACCGTTCGAATGTTACAACCTGTCAAAGTCTGAAAATGCCATATTTTAAACGTCAATATCTTAGAAACTATTAAATTTAGACATATAATATTTTATACAAAATAAGCGTAGAATTTGGTGGGGAATTAGAAAATAATACAATATATAGGGTGTTCCATTAAAAAAACCTAAGTTCTATTCGCCACGGTTTTTTGGGCCACCCCGTATACTTCAATATAATTTTTAAATGTGCACCTTAATGATCCCTACAACTTTTGCATTTCGAATTTTTATCTAATTCTTAAGATAAAGGAGAAAATGAACTTTACTATATCGTTGATTCACCCTGTACTAATATTAGCATGTTATTTAAGGAATTTTTTTAATGTTATTACAACCCAGAGTTAAGTTAAACACTATTTAGGACCGCTTTTACAATATGAAGTTAACTATAAACTAACCATGGATTACTAAAAAATAAATGACTTTTACAATCTATGGTTATCTTGAAACTGTTTGGGCCGGTATTTTCAGGGTATGTTAAATCAAGAATTATGTAACAATAGATTATCAGTAACCAACGTTTTAACAGTAGAATAAGGAAAATTAGTATTTTGACTCATTTTTAACGGCTGGTTAGCTAATATTAGATTTAATCGAAAGTACATATGACAACGTTGTATGATATGACCTTTATCTACTCCGTGGTCAAAGAATCCGCACAAACATTAACCAATCCTTCCTCTGTTAAGAGCTAACGAACGGTATTGCAGATTCAGCAAATCAAAAGTCAAGAAGAAGCTAAGGAAAAACACAAAAAAGAAATGGAACTTTTAAATTTGGAAATTGATATTTAAAAAAAACATATAATTGTTTATCTTACATTTTAATTGAAGTTTGGACTGTTGCTCTTGAGTACGTTGGTACGGTTTTTGTCATTCTTTGTTTGCTGTTAAGTATTAGAATATATGTAAATACCTTTTTTATAAAAAAATTGTTTTATTTAGCATATGAAAATATACAGAATGATAATAAAATTTGCTCAATTTGTTCTTAAATAAAACTTATTATATGCATGATCTATTATATATTTAAAATTTGAATAACTGATTCCTTTGATAGTCTAAATCGATGAAAAAATTCTGCATTACTCCAAAAATTAAAGTGGTCAATGCGTTCTCTCATATTGTACTCTTTATGATATGGCATTTCTTCTATTATATTATCTAAATTAATTTCATTAAAAATATTAAGATATTCATCAAAATACATTCTACAAAATTGTTTATGTTGAAAAATCAAAAGCTTGACCCAAACAACGCCCTTCAAATAATTATTTCCTTCTACTTTCTTTCTCTTCTATAGGTTAGAAAACCTTATCCGTCCAATTTACTACCGGTTAGTTAACAAAGAATTAAAGGCACATTTACCCGATATTTAACTTTCTTTAGGAGTGAAAATACCAAAAATTTTGTTTAACAAAGGAGTAAAGTTAAACCGACCTTTAACCAATGATGAAGAAACCGGGCCTAAACCTATAAGTTTAACCCTAACCTGTACATGAAGTACTTATAGTTAAGTCATACTCAAGGTTTAAACTACGAATTTGTCAGGCATTGTCATAAGCTTAAATATGCGACATCTTGGTTGTTTTCTTTCCACGGGAGAGTGTCGCTTTTCTTGCATTCTATTATATTTTTATGCAGTTTTACTATATCCAAAAGTAGTGTAACTTCATGTTTTGCAAAATTCGGTGCTCTTTTCTTATCTTCCATTGCTATTACTATTCCTTACTTACAGAACACTAACAAACGAAGGACAGGAAAATGTACGGTTTAGGTACGAATAAAAATTGTAGGTTAGGAAATTAACTGCACTGAAGTTAGGTATAAGTAATAGCACAGAGTATATGGCGGTCGGTGCTGTCGTTTGACATAAAAGATAACAAAACATTGTAAAACCGAAAATTTTAAAGTGTAGGATAAACTAAAGATTAATCCCTGATTTAAACTGCAAAATAATCCTTAAATTAACTATATATTGTAAAAGCGGCCCTTATAAAGTAAAATTAATTAGTGCTAGTCCAGCTATTGAGCATATACCGAACAAATCGCCTTTGTAAAACCGATAATAATTAAAAGTTTCTCTCAAGCTCAAGGGTGGTAACACAAACCAAGATTATATTTCAATATCTCTCTCAATGTTGCAACAAATAATATAACTTTTTTTATTAGCTTAGTAGTATTTTCTACACCGGGAACCCACTCTTTTTGAGATTTTAAATGTAAGTTTTTACACTTTTGACTGGTGTTTTGGTATACGAGAACTTCGGCTTTCGGCTGTAGGAAAAGTTTAGATAGAAAACTCTATATCAAGCAGTGGCGTATTTAGGGGGGGGGCTGCCGGGATGCTGTATTTATTTTTAAAGAGAAAAAGTAAAATAAAAATTTTAATTGAAACATTTGTTATGAAAGAAGTGTGATAATTTATAATAAAAAAATAGTGCGGAAAGAAACGAGAATGCTTTATTATAAATATACAAAACGGCACTTAAGAAGGAGTATTTCAAAACCTAAGCATTTGCACCAAAAACTACTCTTAGATCTACGCTCCTAAAATACATGATTTCTGAAAAAATCATCATATTTGTGGTGGTGACCGATATTTACTTTATTTTTAATCATGAAAAACCGAGCCCGGAAAACATTGGTTAGAGTCATTCATACGTCTTATGTTAAAATTTTGGATTGACACTAATATTCATATTTTTAACAAATATAAAAAATGTTTTTTTTTTAATAAAGGGCCAGCCAGGAATATTAAAAAAAAAAGCTAAAAAAATTCAAAAACAAATTTAATCCAACCCAGAGGGGGAGAGGTAATAATTTAATTTTCGAAATTTGATAGTAGTTAGGTGAATTTTAAACGAACTTTGAGCGTGTCTATGAAAATTTTTTGCCTCCGGCGCTTTTCCACCTTCTTTACTAGGTACAATATTGTTAAATACATGTAGTCTCGACTGTCCTTTTCTCCACAAAAAAAAATGTCCTACGTACGCCCACTGCCCCCCCCCCCCCCCCCTGGAGCCTATTTTCTGGCTACGCCGCTCATATCAAGCCTTAGAACCATGTGCAGTTTTACAAATTCTGTAGAAGAACGCTTCACAGTCCCGAATACATATTTCACCTTGAAAATCTACACTACGCTACCTTGGAAGGAAACTGTCACAACTCAAAAATAGAATATTTTTGAAAAATACACTTGAAGGATTTCGGTAAAATAACTATTCAAATATTTCATAAACAAGAAGGCATAGCAGAAAACTGTTGTGTCCTAAATAAACTACTGTTTGAGATTGCACTTATACATGAATAATTTTGTTCTATCCCCAAAACCAAATAGAAAATTTTAAAGTTGTGACAATTTTGTCAAAAAAAATGTTTTTATTTTTTGTTGAGACATATTTAACATCTGGTGTAAAGTATGGTTAACTACGTTTAAGATACTCTTTTAAAAAAGTTTAAAAAAAGTTAAAAAAGAGTTAAAAAATTTAACTTTTGCCATTTTTCTTCCAAAGTAGCGACTAGTTTTAATTGCACCTAGGTATCGTTATGTATAGGTTATAAGTTTACTATTTTTTTTAAGTAAAATACAGATTCTTACTTGTTACCTTCCTCAGAAAGCTCTTGAGTGCCCTAATGCACAGTCGACGGTCTGCGCGATTAGTTTATAAACTGTTCGAGAGCAGTTCGTAACTATATTTTGTCCTACAGCCGCCATGTTGCTTTAAAAAGGAGGATTAAGAGTCCTTTACAACTTCGAAATTAGCGGTCATTTCACTACTAACTTTATAACTTTAAAGACAAGGGCTTTTAACAGCTTGCCACCAGTAAAACGATGTTTTTTATTTAATGATAATTTAGTCTTTGCCTCTTCGATAATTGAACCTGTCTTTGCTTCTAACATTCATTAAATAATTAATAAATGTTCGTTTTGTTCAGTGTCGTATTTACGGGGGAATCCCAGATACCCCCCCCCCCCTCCTACTATTAGAAAAATATGTGGCTTGTTATTATCTAATAAGCACATTTTGCCCTTTGTTATTTATCTGCCTAAAGATCAATTTTTAAATTATTAGAATTAAAATATAACCTAAAAAACACTGACATTTTTTATCTTCATTAGATAGCTCTCTAAAAAAATTAATAATAACGGCAAAAGTGACAACACTGTGAGGGATGGGAAGGTCTAACTAAAATGAAATTCGGTCTTACTAATTTTAAATCAAGAAAATCGTCGCATGGTATTGTAAAAAAATCTATGAAACCCTAAGTATTTTTTATACAAAACTAATGTGCAGTTATTAGTTTTGTATGTAATGCTTAAATACAATACAATAAAAAATACGACATATAAATAAGGGTTAAATTATGACATTGGTACATTTTGCAAACCAACAAAATCCCTCTAAACGCTATTTCAAACGTGATTTTCTCAGAATCCATACTAAAAATTTTGTAAAAACCTGTTTCATATTTAGCTGCAATTATAATTATTTCCAGCGAATCGAAAATCTGATTAGCGGGATTTTGTTGGCTTGCAAAATGTCACCATTAACTAATAAGAGGACCAGTTGTTGGGGCTAACTATTAACCTGTCGCCAAGAGCTAACAGACTTGACTAATTAATGTCGTATTTTTTTTGTTTAAGCAACAATTGAGGCACACATCAGAATAGCTACTAAACTTCTGCCTACTCGGTGGACTACGTTACGGTAGTTACCCTAAAATATATTACTAGAATTTTCTAGTCATTGTTATTTAAAATATCCGATATGAATAAGCAACAAGAAAACCTATTACTCCGATTTAGTGAAATCGTACAAGTCTCAGAAAAAAAACAAAGGTAGTCATTTTTCGAGGTTTTGAAGAACCTAAATTATTCTACCCATAAATATAATATAAACCTAACACTTAACAACGTCCAAAAGTTACTACGACACACTGGTATAGACCAAAGTGTGTAATGGACCCATTACCTAACAGGTTCCTGCCACTTGGTGATTGTCATTCGTTTATTCTACTACATTCATAATTCCTGGCGTGCGGAAATAGTAATTATAATGTAACAAGGAGAATAAGTACAAGAATTTAGGCATATTTTAAGATAAATACCTCCGATATATCATACTGACTTTAATGTATCATGCTCAGCGCCGATGCATAAGTATAAATCACTGTAAAACTAAAACAAACAAGCCCGTTGGAAATTTTAGCCAGTGAGTTATTATTTCAAGCCCAATATTAATTACAAATAATAATTTTGCACTTTCGCAGAAACACGTAAAATATGAGTGTCTATAACACTAACAGCCGTTAGTTGTAAACCACGATTTATAATAGCCGTATGCACAAGTTAAAAATTGTAGCCCGTTTTGTTAGCTAACAATATTTTTGTTTAGTTTTGGGAATTAATGGCTTTTATTTTGTGAGCATACACCAAATTAACAAATCGTTTTACTGGATGAAAACTTTAAAATTTATTAAAAACTATATTAGAAACTGCTTTTGTAAACCATGAAATGCTATAAAGATTAAAATAAAAATAAACGACAGTTGAAAGAAGTGACATAGCCACGGGGGCAGGGGGGAGGGTGGGTAGATAAACTGCATGTCTGGCTAATTTAATAAGAGACAAAAAAGTGTGTACCAGGGTTTGGGATTTTTTAGGGAGGTTTTGATTATTAGGTGGTTGGTTTACATTTTCTCGGTTTATTAATTGAACACTTTGTAATAAATGGCTAAATATATTAACTAATAATTGGTCTTCAGAATACAGCAAATTATGTCTACCTTAATTAGCCCCATTATTTTGATAATTTCCTGTATTCTGATTTACCGGATTACCTAATGCCCCTACACTACTATAAGCAGGGGGCTCATTTCCTGTATTCGTGAATCTAGGTGCCCTAGGTATATGAAATGATAAAAAGTCTCTTTGGGCATTATTCTGAGCCACCCCTTGGTCCCTATTTTCTTGATGGTAGAGGGACTGCTGCGCAGTCCGTCTGATTAGATTTTCGCTGGAAAACTGAGCACCTCTACTGAGAGTTCTTATAAAATAATCTCTCCTACCTCGACTTTCAGATACGGGCGTCCCCCTGTAGTGATTTCCCATATTTGTAGTGGTGCGGTCTGTTTACCTGTTACTTCTGTTCACTCCCGTAGGTGGTACTATCTGTGGAAGTGTTCCCGTTGACGTCCTTGGTGGTAGGTCGTCTGGCAGTTGACGTTCGCCTCTGTCTTCCCCAGGGCTATGCTCCAATCCCATTTTGCTGCCCCACGTTGGGCGCCAAGATGTACCAGGGTTGATTTATTTGTGTGGGTAGGACAGCAAATAAAAAGGCGGAAACTCTTTCTTGGGGAAAAACAATTTATTTTTGTCGGCAATGCAAAGCTAAAAATAAATTACAAGTTAGAAATTTTATGGAATTACCCGGAAAACTGACTGAGCCTTAAGTATAACACCTTAATTATTTTATATGCCTTTAAACTTAACAAATTTTACAAGTTACCACTCACCTAATACCAGGCAATATGCCGAAATTAAAAAATATTTGAATTTGGCAACTGACACCACGCGGCTACCAGCCTTGCAAAATACATATTTAACTGAAAACTGCTTCTCGGTACCAGCGCATGAAATCTTCAGGCGATGGAACTGATTCACAAAAACTAAGCCACTAAAAAATTAACCATTGTCAGTAGCGTCGTTCGGATCTTGCTCGATAAATTGAGTTAAACTGTCTCAACTGCTAGTGTAAGAGAAATATTTTAAGTCATTTATACGGGAGGTAACAAACTTTTATTTAGCAATCACACTCCATTTTTAAATTTGCAGGTATTTAAAAAATACGGCAGATACATCAAAACATACTATTAATAATAGCCACTCTTAGTCCCAAAATTAGTTGAAATCGATAAAGGCGTTTAGAAATTATTCCAAAAAAACGACATAAAACTTTAGCGCCCTGTAGCGGCAAAACGAAGCAACATTGGTATAGGTAAGTTTGCCTAGATCGCCTTATTTTTGGTTAAGGAATTTGTTGTACAATCATTTCAAGGACGCCCTGTACTTCAATTAAAACAAATCGTAATTTCGAAGAAATTCCTTTACACCGAATGACCAAAAGTGGATTTATTTTAAATTTGGTGATGACCTCTTAAACTACTGCACAATATCCTGACGGTTCAGTTTATGACTGTTCTGACGTTGGCTGATTGGAACGAACCTATTATAAACTACATCCCCAATATCCCGTCAGAAACTACATGTACTTTGGCAAAGCCTTTTTGTCTATAATCATAATGAATTCAAAGCTACAAATTTTGATTATAAAGGTAATTTCGCCTCGTCACTGCCAGCATAAAAGGGCCCTAATATCCTTTTTATTCTTTTGACATGACTGACATGTAATTGCCGTTATACAAATTTTACTGAATATGAAATAAAGTCATTAAGACTTGTCCGTGTTCATTTTGGTTATTTTATAAACGAGGTGGGTTTGGCTTTTTAGGGATTTTATTTATAAAATCTCAAACCCAGTTTTATTTGAAATTAATTAAATTTAATGAATGCCAATAAAGAAGAAAATCTCGTTTTGTACACCCACGGACGTAAAATTACTTGTAGAGGTCGTATCTAGTTTGGGTTTGCTGTAGAGTAAACATAATATACAGGGTGTTCATTTGAAAACTTCCCACCACGGATTTATCGAAAACCACTGATTAAAAGGAAAAACGCCGAGACACGTCAATAGATGTGCCATAGGGGACAACTTTTTAACCAAAAACTACTTCACCCCCTTTTACCCTCTGCCCCCCGGGGTCATCCCCTTAAAAATTTTAAATGACAAGGAATATCAAGTAATAGCTTGTTTGTAGTGCTTTATTCTGACGTTTGAGTTTTTAAATCGGTCGATTCGTTTTCGAGAAAATTGGAAAAATCTTTATTTATCCTAATTTGTTCAGAAACACACGGAAATATCACTTTTTATTTTAATAAGTGTTAAAAAAACACACGGAAATATCACTTTTTATTTTAATAAGTGTTCAAAAACCAACATAAACATCAATTCGGAAGATTATACTCCCCAGCAACCAAATAACAACCAGAATTTTTTTCAGTACCCCAAAAAACTTAATGTACGGGCAGGCATTTTAGGAAACAAGGTGATTGGGCCATTGTTTATTAATGGGAATTTAAATGGAGGCATTTATTTAGATATGTTGTAAAATACCATCAATCCGCCTATCACTGAAACGATTGAAAACCAAATCGAAGACGATGGAAACCCTATACTTAATGAGGCTGAAATATATTTCCAGCAAAATGGCGCTCCTCCTCACTATTTTCTTCTGGTTCGGCAATGGCTAGACGACGAGTTTCCAGATAAATGGATAAGGCGAAGAGGGCCTATAGAATGGCCTGCTAGATCGCCTGACTTGACGCCATTAGACTTTTTCTATGGGGCCATTTGAAATCTATTGTGTTCACTCCCCAACCTGAAACTTTGGATGAACTTCGTCAACGCATCATCGAAAACTGCCATGATCTCCCACAACATGTTTTTGAAAATGTCCGTCAGGAATTTGAACATCGCCTATATCATTGTTTGGCCAATAACGGGCAACACTTTGAACACTTATTGAAATAAAAAGTGATATTTTCGTGTTTTTCTGAACAAATTAAGATAAAGATGTTTCTAATTTTCTCGAAAACGAATCGACCGATTTAAAAAAATCAAACGTCAAAATAAATAAATCCGTGGTGGGAAGTTTTCAAATGAACACCCTGTTTATATTTTTCTACTCCTAATAAACATTGTTTTATGTACACAATTCACTCTATAAGTAAATTCATTCTTACGCAATACTGTAACTAAAGAATAAAAACGCACATTTATGAGTTATGATGCCTAGTATAATAATCAAATTAGCCTTGAACCACTCAAATCGTGACATTTATCTATTTTGCGTTTTGAAAATTTAAAGTGTTATTGTCATTATTTGAGAGTTAAAGTTCAAATCGATACTTTATTATTAGTATAAAAAGTATTGCGTTTTGTAAGGCAATTCCGCACTCCTGTAATTACCGCACTCGCCGCTACGCTACGTGGCTCGTTTGAAATTTTTCCATTCGTACGTAGTATGCTTTTTATCACACTTAATACTTAATATACTATTACGGTATCATAGTTTTCAGAAATAGATCACATCGAGATACCCACTAGGGTACGACGCAATCCGGTTAGAAGCCGTGTAATAAATAAAGTAGTAGAAATTTAGTATCCGTAATATTAATAATATTTGACGCTTGTTATTAAAATAATTACTCTTTCCTATTTCGCGAACTGGCGAATATCTGAAAGTTAAATAAGTCACAGTCACAGTCGCACATTTATTTGGATTTTGCATGCTCAAAGATATCTATGTTTAGTAAAACTAACTAAAATTAAGGTCACTTTAAGAAATTGCTATGTTTTATGTGAAAACATTTTTATTATGTCAAATTAAGATACCATTTTTGTTATGAAATATTATATTATGTGAAAGAAAATGAGCGAACATTAACTTAATGTTCTAGGCACTTTGTGAAATAAACTTAAATATCGTTTATTACAATTTTGATGGCCATGTCTGGTAATGTATTGAATTTAATATAGGAAAAATACACGCTTATTTTAATAATAGATTTTTGTTTTTCTGTGGCCATGGGCGAAACGAAAGTCTTCTTTTTTTTACAGTTATATAAATTTTTAAAAAAATAGCGACCTGTACCATTTGATGAGATCTTTCATTTGACATTAGATACCATAAAAAATATGTTACTTTTAAAGGGTGGTTTACCCCTTAAAAGAATATTTTTAGAAAACTATAGATGTGTTATTCGTGGGCTTATATAGGAGTACAACCAAGAATGTTTTCAAAGTTTTACAGCTATCACTTGTTGACCCATAATAAAGATTCCCAAAGGCCATTTTGAAACAAAATATTAGAAGAACAAACGCCTATACCATTAGTCAAACTCTTTTATTTGCCTTAGTAGGTCAATCTTTTTTTATTAACCCACAAATAGACGTCATCAGAAACATACTTTTTGGCGAATGTCTTTTTTACATAATAAATATACCTATTATATGCCAAATTTAATTTTTTTTATGCATCTCTTTACTTTTTTATGGCGAATTGCGAAAATATATTATCAAACAGTTTTAATGTTATTGCAACAGTAAATCTAATACTAATTTGCAAAAATTGAACAATTATAATATACATACGTTTGTTTATTGTATTTCGGGGAATATTATTTTATATTACCGGTACTCTGTGCGTTGGCAAAATGTTTTTAATTTCCAATGGACATTATTATAAATAAAGTACAGATTTATTAAACCGAATAAATCATAATTTATATAAAATTATGTAATATAAACGTTGCAGTTTTGAACTAAACATTTTTTTTCGAAGGTAAATTAATATGTTTAATATATTAATAATGACAAACTAATTTTTTAACGTTTTGCTTTTTATTTTAATCCTAGCATAATGTTGTTTACAACAGTTAACGCAAATTCTTAATCTCAATTGTACTAACTAATTTCTTTTCACAACATTCGCGTGTATGATATACGTTTTCTCATATTCCACAATTTTCTTGTGTATGATACGCAAAGTAATTTGTTTCTACAATTTCCAAGTGTTTGATATGATTTTCTTTGTCCTCTGTTCTATCAGCGTTTAATTATTCTGTAGCAACGGGTCATATTTGTAGAGTTACTTAATTAAGTACCGGTCTTTTAGGATTTGAATGTATAGAAAGAGCTGTGAGTTATGCCCTTGCCTTGTACAGGATGCACTTTTACTAAGTTTAACCCATTGTGCTTACTCTAGTTAGGTTTTTACACCCACTCAGTAATCTCGGTTTCTTCAACTAGTCGTTGTAATTCAGTTGTGGAGAGAGTCGAGAGGTTCTCCGGTTCTAGTTTTGGTTGCCCGAATATCTGTTGCATTTTCCGATCCAGTGACTTGCCGGTTCAGATTATGTGCTGTACCGTTTCCCTGCCTTGTTCACATGGATTGCAGCTCAGATCTTCATCGTTCAGTTGCATTCAGTGTGTCCTATCAGAATACCTGGGGTGATTCCCGTTCATTGTAATCAGCTGCTTGGTTAATCTCGGATCTGACTCTACAATAAAAGATTGACTTTTGTCCAATCCCAATGAGCGTTGATTTTATGTTCACTCCTAATCCTTTGGGTCATAGCGTCTTGTACGGTGCACCTTAGCACTCCGACTGCCTGTTTTGGACCTACGAGTCTCTTTCCGAACTCTTTCTTGCAAGGCTTTTTCATTTTGGGCAATATCTTCTACCTTTAGGTTCTGGTCTTTGTTGTTCTCCTTGGCATTCCCATACTAGTCTTAATGTTACCCTGTGACTTGTTAACGCTCTTAACGCTGCTTTACTGTCAGAGTTTGTGTGAATCTGCGTTTAAAGTCCCCCTGTTGTTTTCATACATACTTGGTAGCATATGGAATACTGTAGAAGACTTATCTTAAACGGGTTTCTTGATTTTTGTCTCCTGGTTATTGTACTTCGCTACCCTCTTGAGTTTTTGAGCCAACTGTGTAGCAGCTTATTGCCCCAGGAATGGTCTGTGGTTTCAAAGTTCCTAGGTACGGAAATAGTTATTTACGATATAAGTGTTGTAGAGATTCATATTATAACACGAGATGTTAAAGTTGCCAAACGAGGCATCAGCCGAGTTTAATAAAACATCGAGTGTAGTAATATGAATTTACAACAAGAATATTGTACAAAATTTTATCTACTTTCATCTGTGAATAAAAATATTTGGCAAAAGGCATTTTTAAAAATAAAAATGCACCTGCTAAGTTTACTAATCAAGTTTTTTATGTTACCTTTCGCATAGTTACTGTTTCGCATGGTTACTGTCGAAACTTTGTCAAACAAATTCAAAAATATAAAAAGCGTTTTTCAAAATGAGCGATTCTGATGGAAGTTTACCCTCTGATATAGAAGCAGCGACAAACGAAGCGATCTCAAGTTTAGGTCCGACAAAATCCAAGGCGCGGTATGAGTTGGAGTATCAGAAGTTTGAAGATTGGTGCAAAGCTAACAAAATAAAGGAGGTGTCTGAGAAAATCCTTTTGGGTTATTTTTCCGTAAAGCAACGCTCCCAGAAACCATCTACACTATAGACTCACTACTCAATGTTGAGAACTTTGATTTCAGTCAAGAAAAATCAAGATATAAGCAGATTTTCTCAACTAATCGCATTTTTGAAAAGAAGTTCAGAGGGTTACAAGGCCGAAAAGTCCAAAGTTTAAGTGTTATATTTTAATTAATAATTGGTAATTAATTTTATAATTGTTAATAATAAATCATTCTTCTAAAAAGTGTGGTTTTATTTAACAGCAAAATTTTAATATAACCGTTTTTTCCATTACAGCACTAGTGCTGTAATAGATGCCCTTACAAAACAATTTACAGAACTGTAAAATTCATATACTAAATGAAAGTAGATAAACATTATATTCTTATTAACTCCAATGTCAATGCACTGTAAGAATGTATACGACATGCTAGTAAAATCTAACGTAAAGGCAAGATAAAACACTTCAACTCTACCCTATCGAACCCGTATATCTCTAAAAATATCTCTTTAAGTAAACAGTCCTAATTTCATTAAATTCCAGCTTGAACATCAAATACCGAAAGCAGCCTATTCGGAGATATTTGATTTAACTGCATTGAAGCCAGTTGCAAATGCAGAGAATGCCCCAAAGGCCATAGTTAACTGTAACGGTTCAGTTGGTTTAGCTTTGGCGAATGATTGAACTTGAATTTAAATTCAGATTGTGTTTAGACAGAGGACTAATTGGCAAATTTTAGGGAAAGGTAGTTGTAGGTGATTTTCTTTGGTTTATTGACTACTTACTTTGAACTTGGGTTGTTTGATCCATTTAAATTTTGATAGGGAATTGTAATAGTTATTTACGATATAAGTGTTGTAAAGATTCATATTACAACACGAGATGTTAAAGTTGGCAAACGAGGCGTCAGCCGAGTTTAATAAAACATCGAGTGTAGTAATATGAATTTACAACAAGAATATTGTGCAAAATTTTATCTACTTTTATCTATGAATAAAAATATTTGGCAAAAGGCATTTTTTAAAATAAAAATTCACCTGTAAAAATGCACCTGCTATTAAGTTTACTAATCAAGTTTTTTATGTTACCTTTCGCATAGTTACTGTTTCGCATGGTTACTGTCGAAACTTTGTCAAACAAATTCAAAAATATAAAAAGCGTTTTTCAAAATGAGCGATTCTGATGGAAGTTTACCCTCTGATATAGAAGCAGCGGCAAACGAAGCGATCTCAAGTTTAGTTCCGACAAAATCCAAGGCGCGGTATGAGTTGGAGTATCAGAAGTTTGAAGATTGGTGCAAAGCTAACAAAATAAAGGAGGTGTTTGAGAAAATCCTTTTGGATTATTTTTCCATAAAGCAACGCTCCCAGAAACCATCTACACTATGGACTTACTACTTAATGTTGAGAACTATGATTTCAGTCAAGAAAAATCATGATATAAGCAGATTTTCTCAACTAATCGCATTTTTGAAAAGAAGTTCAGAGGGTTGGCCAAAAAGTCCAAAGTTTTCACAAAGGAAGACGTATGTAAGTTTCTTAGTACTGCAAATGATGAAACATATTTACTTATGAAGGTTGTTATGATAATCGGCATTGTTTTAGGAGGTCCTCAGCCACCATTCTAGTTTATGGTGGTGCAGATATACAGATGTTAAAGCGTCATGGGGGCTGGAAATCTTCTTCTACGGCAGAAGGCTACGTTGAGAATTCTTTAGAAAATAAGAAACAAATAGCAAAGAAGATCATGGGGTCAGACACGGATTTAATGATTGGAAATTCGAACGAAAAGGGCTCCATCACATCCACTTCTGGTATACAAATTTGTAACTGTAAAAAGTGTATTATTAATGTTTATAATATACCTTAAGTATTATATTTTAAATAATAATTGGTAATTAATTTTATAATTGTTAATAATAAATCATTCTTCTAAAAAGTGTGATTTTATTAAAACCTGTTTTTTTTCCAGTACAGCACTAGTGCTGTAATAGATGCCCTTACAAAACGATTTACAGAACTGTAAAATTTATATTACTAAATGAAATTAGATAAAAACTAGTATGGACTTAAATCGATTCTCACATCCCGATCAAAATATTACAATAATAGCACAACCAAAACTTGTATGTGGCATGATACAAAGAGGACAAGGTAAGATATTCAGAGGCTGTTATGTCATTATGCGACTAAGTAACCCAAGAAACAGATCATGAGTATATAAAGATAATTCCGCATGTCACACACAACTGGCCAGTTATAAATTAAATAATTTAGTAAGGCTTAAACCCCTTTAGTAAATGGTTTATATTTAATATTCTAGGATTGATAACGTATAATAATTACACCAATTTTCATATTAGTATAATTAAATATATAAATAATATATATGGAGTGGTATTTCGGGAATATTAAATAAGTTAGTCATACTCTGTGTATTTACGAAATATTTTTGTTGACAACGAACATTATTATTAATAAAATACAAATTTATTAAACCAAATAAATCATAATTATTTCAAAATGACGTGCCATAAACAAGCGAATTTTAAATTAAACAGTCGTCAAAGGTATAGGAATATGCTTGATTGAACAATTTTAAATGGTCGAATATATTTTTTATAAAGTAATATTAATTTTATAATAATATATCAAATTTTGGCTCTTTATATTATTGTGTTATTGTATTTTTCTACTCCCACATGGAAATTTGCTGTTTCCTTTACACTTAAGTGGCGAGTAAAGTAGGCTATTACAGTAAACTGTGCTGCAAAATTTTATAACAATCCTAGATAGGTAATGAAACTGACCAATCACAGTAGTCAATTACAGAGAAGCCATTGTTGTTCTTAAAAGTACTGACCAATCACAGTATATTATTTTTACTGAGGCTCCGCCTTCTTTTTCAACACACTAAATTATGTAATTTAAATGCATATGGTACAATTTGTTATTAATTTGTTCAATATAATAAAATCTAGACGCATTTATAATAGATTTATCAATAATGCAACCTGCTGAATGTGCATAGAAAATTAATTTCATGTAGCATCATTTATCAGTTGGTTTCCCCACAATTAGTTGACCGTTTCGATAGTCGAGAGGTAAAACGTTTTACTATGGATCCAATGGCCGTGTGTTCGAGCCCGGCAACCTGAAAACTTTTTTACATTTTTTAGCATAAGGTTTGTAAGTTTGGTCTTAAAAAAAATATACTGTTCAACTCGAGTGAATTGTCCATATTGCCCTCGGAAGTTTGAGCACTCCGCCTATGGCGTCGTGCTCAATTTACTTCCTCGTGCGATATGGACATCATATCCACTCT
This sequence comes from Polydrusus cervinus, assembly GCA_935413205.1. Classification (NCBI taxonomy): domain Eukaryota; kingdom Metazoa; phylum Arthropoda; class Insecta; order Coleoptera; family Curculionidae; genus Polydrusus; species Polydrusus cervinus. The sequence continues at coordinate 4,233,519 of OW284514.1, forward strand.
TGTTGTACAAACTACTATTATTACTTCCCGATCATTTCTAAAAATATATATATTTTTGATAACGTGGTTAACGAGTGTTTTTATAAAACTTTTAAATGTATGATTGACAGCCTACGGCAATAACAGATTTTCGAAAGTGAAACATTGATTTCTACGTATTCCATTACAATATTTACGTAAACAACCCTCGAGTACATAAACTTTGCAACACCAGATAAATATCCACAGATATTTTCAACGAAAACGGACTGGAATCACAAAAGATCGCATGTCTGCCCGAAGCGGCGTTATAACGGATACGTTATTCAAATATCCGATAACAGTCTGGAATTGGTTTATGGGAAAATATGATTTATGTGGTATCGATACAGTCTGATTTAAAGAGCTATTCTTAAATAATTAAGCTTCTTCTAGTTTTCAATTAACTTTTCATTTTTTATTATTTTTAAAAATAAAAACCTCAAGTTTTTTTTTACAATTTTTCCTTCTTCATTTGCGCGATGACTTTACATTTATAAATACGCAAAATTTCACCTTTCTAGCTAATATAGCTTAGGAAATATTCCCGTGTGACCGAGTGACCGGCGAACTTCTGAGTTAAACATACAAAATCCTGAAAGTGATTATAACAATCTAGGAATTTCCAAATGATCCCTTTGTTGAAATAGAAAATATAAATTGTGGATCAATCAGCTAACTGAACCGTAACAGTTAACCATGTCTTTTCGTAAGTTCAACTCGCTGACTCTCTAACGAAGTTAAGTCAAGTATTTCGTAATCGGTAGCTTTCGGGGTTCGCTGTTTGTTGTCGGAATTCAATGAAATCATTTGTTGAACTGGACCGATTGTTTTTGTTAAAATGATTTTTTTAGGGGTAGAAATTGTTGGATAATGGTCAGTAAAACAGCTTAAAAGAAATGTATTTAGCCTACGTTTCGACCTCCATGATGTCCCCTCAGGGCGATACAGTTATGAACTTCTGTGTTACAAAATTCATAGAGGTGGATACGTATGCTAAATACTAATTTTGAACTTCTAAGCTGTTTTACTGACCATTATTCAACAATTTCTACCCCTAAAAATGAGTCAGTGTGGTCACTAATTATACCAAGAAAAATATTTTTTCTGTGTGTGTGCCACTGAAAGGTATACAGTGATTCCTAAGTTGATACTTTTGTTTTAGCTGTGTATAAAAGACATTACAATGATTAACATTTTCAAATACCTTTTTAAAAAACTCAAAAATAAGGTACTTACATTCATTTATTACACTATGGATCAAATAGGGTTCTGCCTAACTTGCCCGTTAAATAATATTAAGAAAACTTCTGGGTGTAGGATTCTGGGTGTAGGATGAGTCTGCAAGGAAAAGCGTTCTGCGTATAATCTCGAAGCAGCAGCCGCACTTTGACGACACTCACCGTAAATTATCGCCATATCTACTAGTTCATTGTTTTCAAATTTTACCATTTTCACGTGTCACCAATTTAAAATTAACTTGCTTCAGAAAAACGCACCGCAGCGTATTGCCAAATAACTGACCACCGACCCGTAAATTGCATGACTAATAAGAGATAAGACAAACAACATTAAGTATAGCGGACTACGTTTTGATGACCAGGCCTGCACTTAGATTTTTTACTTCTGTATCTCGCCTATTTTTAAGTTTTTTAAAAAATGGTATTTGAAAATGTTGTTTATTTTAAAGTATTCTATACACAGCTAAAAAAGAAGTATCAACTTAGGAATTCCCTATTTAAACTATTATAAGACGGATTTTTTTTTACTTAGTTTTGTGTAAAAATTGGAAACAGTAGATAAAAGTAGAGACCTATGAATAAGAAATAGTAAAGTGGTTCAATACACGTTACGTCGTATACCACTAAATTTTTTTACGTATTATTCAAAAAAAACTTAGAACCATCGCCACAAGAAATACAATTTATTTGCATATACTTAAAAGAAATATATGGTACAAAGCCGCATAGAAAATGTAAATATTTTTATCAAAAGCCAATGCTCCGTCACAAAGGCTCGTAGGGCCCCGCACAGGATGTTAGCGGATACGTTATTCAAATATCCGATAACAAGCCGAAATTGATTTATATGGAAAGATGATTTATGTTCCTTTGGATTGAGCATTTTTGGAGGATTTATGAGGTATTATCGGTGAGTAGCCGGCTCTTGATTTTAAACCAGATTTTTTACTTTAATCCTCATCCGTTGTGCTCCTAAAAGATAAATTATTTCTTAGTAGAAAATATTATAAAAAGCACTTCAATCTCTTTTTCATTATAATAATACAGGGTTACGATAAAATAAAACGGATCAGCTTTTTATATAGAACACCGTCCGCTTTATCAAGAATCGCTCGGACTTGTCCACTTAATTTTTTTTTAATGCCTTTTTTTATCATAGGAAAGTCTGTGATATGTTCAATGAAAAATACCCAAATCGACCTGTACTGTTAAATATAGTGTTAAAAATGGTCGTCCTGGTATCCCTGAGAGGAAAAAGATAAACATATTATCACTATAAGAAGATTATTATAGTTCATGAACACGACTTGGACGAGTCGGTACGATACTCAACAAACCATCGTACCTCTACAAACCAGTAATTGTTTTAGTGGGCATAGATATTTAGGAAAAAAAATTATAACTAAAGTGGTCATGAGAAAATCCTGGAAATAATTTTTAAGTTCCGCATTTTGCCGCAAGAGGGCGTAATTGAAAAGTATATTATAAAATTTTACATATCTCCGAAAATTCCACATTAAGGTATATCTTTGGTAACACCAATAAAAAGCTTGGACAATTATGCATCATTTGAGTCCTATGCTCATTGGCGTACCGACTTTAATAAGAGGGGGGGAAGCTGTTGAAAGTGTAATCAGTTAAATCTCTGTATCTTATAAACGACTTATCCGATTTTAGCAAACTAAAGACTGTTTGGAAGAAAAATGTATGCACTTTCACCAATCGTATTTAGTTGTCCATAATAGTTCTCAAAAAAAATGCTAGAAGGCGCAATTTGTAATAATAATACATTTTTTGATTTTACTCCGAAAAAATAAATCATACGGTATAATTATGATATCATAATCGAAAAGTAGATGAAATTTGCTAGTAGAAATATAAAAACCGCAGCTCGATATCTCCGTTCGTTTCAGCGTTATCGCGAAAACAATAATTTTTAAAATTTTAAATAAATAATATTTTTTAGAATAAAAGTGGGACGCCACTAATATTTTTTCATGTGGATATTATTTCGGATTAGCCTGGCCAATTCTGCATAAAAATGGTCTCTTGCGTTTTTCTCCTCAGGCACACCGTTCTTTATTAAAATAATTAAATTAAATTAGCTCTATTATTTATTATTTTTATTAACATTGATAATAAAAAATTTTGTTTTATAAAAATTCTTGGAAATGGCCCGTCTAATTTAATTTAATTATTTTAATTAAGAACGGTGTGCCTGAGGAGAAATACGCAAGAGACCATTTTTATGCAGAATTGACCAGGCTAATCCGAAATAATATCCACATGGAAAAATATCAGTGGCGTACCACTCTTTTTCTAAAAAATATTCTTTATTTAAAAATTATTCTATTCGCGATAACGCTGAAACGAACGGAGATATCGAGCTGCGGTTTTAATATTTTTTCTAGCAAATTTCATCTACTTTTCGATTATGCCATCATAATTATACCATATAATTTATTTTTTCGAAGTAAAATCAAAAAATGTGTTATTATTACAAATTGCGCCCTGTAGCATTTTTTTAGAACTATTATGGACAACTAAATACGATTGGTGAAAGTGCATACATTTCTCTTCCAAACAGTCTTTAGTTTCCTAAAATCGGATAAGTCGTTTATAAGATACAGATTTAACTGATTACACTTTCAACAGCTCCCCCCCCCCCCCCCCCTCTCATTAAAGTCGGTACGCCAATGAGCATAAGACCAAAATGATGCATAATTGTCCAAGCTTTTTAATGGTGTTATCAAAGATATACCTTAATGTGGAATTTTTGGAGATATGTAAAATTTTAAAATTTACTTTTCAATTACGCCCTCTTGCGGCAAAATCGGAACTTAAAAATTATTTCCAGGATTTTCTCATGGCCACTTTAGTTATAATTTTTTTTCCTGAATTTCTATGCCCAGTAGTTTCCGAGATATGGCCGCTCGTCACCCTTAATGAATCACCCGGTACAAGAGTTATTGGTTATTGCTCTTAAATAGAAACGTTTTTAAAAATCAGTTTTACAGCAAAAGAAATTAAAACACAGGATCTATAAACAAGTCATAAAAGAACTAAGTTAAGTTGTTTTAAATGGAAAACCCTGTATCTTATTCTATATTTAAATTATTTGTAAAATTCAAAAAAATGTACCTTTATAAAATAAAAAATAATTTCCAAAATCATGAAATTGTTTTAAAAATCCATATTAAATTAATACATCTAACATTGTCACGTTTCAATACAAACAAATTTTATAAATATAACCTTTTCATTAGGCTGTTGCCCTCAACTTTTTTTTGATATCGTGCTATTAGCGAATAAATCATAAAAAAAATGTGTTCGTACGTCCTAATAAATAATGTACTTTTTAAAAGGGTAAAGTCACAGAAAAAATACATCAACATGTCATAAAGGAATATTTAATGGAATATTATGTTCGTTAAGAGAATGATAAATAAAGCTGGTTTAACACGTTATTCGTACATTGGTATTTCAAACTAGCTGCATGCGTTCGGCTGTCACTAAATGTTTTTAATGTTGTTAGGTAACTACATATTAGGTATCATTGGGTCGTTAAAGGTTCAAACGTCCCTTTTCGTATAATAGTTTTTTAGTTTGGGAAAAAACAATTCCTGAATAAATTACGACTATATTAATACTACTTTCACTTTTTTTTTCACCAAGGGAAAGGTGATATCGATGTGGGTGTGTGGGAAAGTTATTTTTTCTCCTCCCACATGGAAATTTGCTGTTTCCTTTACACTAAAGTGATAAGAAAAGTAGGCTATTCCAATTAACTGTGCGGGAATATATCATATCCATCCTAGATAGGTAATGAAACTGACCAATCACAGTAGTCGAGAAGCCAAATTGACATGTTGTTTTTAAAAGTACTGACCAATCACAGTATATTATTTTTACTGAGGCTCCGCCTTCTTTTTCAAGACACTATAAATTATTTAATCTAAATGTATATGGTACAATTCGTTATTAATTTGTTCAATATGATAAAATCTAGACGCATTTATAATTGATTTATCAATAATGCAACCTGCTGAATGTGCGTAGAAAATTAATTTCAGGTAGCATCATTTATCAGTTGGTTTTCCGATAATTAACTAAACGCTTCGATAGTCCAGACGTTAGAGCGTTGGACTATAGAACCAATGGTCGTGAGTTAGAGCCCGGCAACCTACCAACTTTTTTTTACATTTTTTAGCATAAGGTCGTAGAAAAAATATACTGTTCAACTCGAGTGGATTGTCCATATTGCCCTCGTACGATATGGACATCATATCCACTCTTGTTGTACAAACTACTATTTTCTACGACCACCTATGAAAATCAGAAAAAAAGCACGGTTAATTTGGTTGGAAAGCGCCATATATCACACTCGTGTTAAAAAAAATATTTCAACCCAATTTAAACATATGGTGCCAATTTGACAGACCATGCACCCCCATCTATTAAAAAGAGAAAATTTAAGAAAGCAGTAATTGTAAAATGGTTAACTTATTTATTATTTATTTGTGTGTGAGTAATTCAGAATTAGAGTGTGAAAATACGCCATCTGAAATTATAAAAAATGTTAATAATATACTGGAAAATCTATTACCAGAAAAAATAAATTGTGCTGAAGAGTGTGTCATGTATTAAACAACAAATCCTCATTGGTATCGATAGCGTAGAGAATAGAGCTCTAGCCTACAGATTGCAAGTTCACAGGTTCAAACCCCATCAGGAGTATTTGTTTTTTTTTATATAAAAATAATAAATAATTTATACTTCTTGGGTGGATTTTTTAAAACTTATATTTAATGCATTTCTCCATAATTAAATTTAAACTTTTCCTTCTGGTTAATCTAGAAGTCAATCCAGGATTAGTTCTTCCTATGATATATAAAATATGAAAAAATGAAAAAGTCAAACTACAAATAAAGGAAAATCCTATTGACAAACTATGAAACCATATATTAAGTGGAACATAATCCTAAGTATGTTAATTTCAACACTAGTTTTGATATTTTTTTTCAACACTAGTGTTGAAATATTTTTCACAAATCAAAGGCTTTTTTAATAATTCTTTGTGGTCGTAGGAAAAATAGTGTACTGTCTGTTTAAAGGTTGGAGACAATGACGTTTCTTGAACGGCAGTAGAGTTTTGGACTTGCATTGTCTTTATTTGTTTAGAATCACTACGTTTCAACTGGTAAGTATCTCCAGTCGTCTTCAGGTGAATACTGAATAAGTACGGTAACTACAGCTCTATTTATACTAGGCAGGTGCTGTGACGCATGACTAGTGGGCGGAGTCATGCGTGTTGCTAGGTGATGACGCATAACTGGATGAGTCATGCTTGATGAGTCATGCTCGATGACGTCATGCTCGATGATTCATGCGTTTAACTCTTGGGTGGTCTTATTCTAAGATTACATTTACTTAACAAGGGTTTCCAGACGTTTCTCATGTCTAATGAAGGCTTACTAAAGCAACCTGGATTTTGGTGTATGGTAGCAGCTTCCTTAAACTTCCTCTTCCTCCAGTGCGGTTCTTTTTGCAGGATTTCCGCTTTTGTCCACATGATATGATGGCCGTGCGTCCAGGCGTGGTCAGCTGCACCTGATTTTTCGGTCTCTCCTTTTCGGGTATTATTCTGATGTTCTTTAATCCTTACTTCTAGTGGTCTTAGTGTCTCACCAATGTAAGACTGGCCGCATTCGCAGGGGATCTGGTAGACACAATTTTTCTTGTCTTTCTGGCTTACTGGTCTCGTCTTCGTTAGGTGGCTTCTTAAAGTGTCTCTAGAGCTGAATACTGTTTCGATGTTGTATCGTTTTCCTAGTCTTCTTATTTTCTCAGATACTCCTTTAACATACGGAATATTGAGTATTGGTTGTATCTCTTTCTCTGCTTTACGTGTGTTTGGCCGATTCTTGCGATTTTCCAATATTGTGTCAATCAGTTTCATGGGATAGCCATTCTTGTTGAGGTCGGTCTTGATGTGGTTAGTTTCTCTTTTGAGAGCTTCGTTTGAGTTACAGAGAGTAATTGCTCTATCCACAAGGTTTCTTACTATGCCATGTTTTGTGTTGTTTGAGTGGTTTGATGTATAATTGAGATATTGCCCTGTATGTGTAGGTTTTCTGTACACTGAGGTTAGGAAGGTGTTGCCATTTTTCTCTACATTGACGTCTAGAAAAGGTAATTGGTTGTTCTCTTCTTTTTCCATGGTGAATTTAATTGTCGGTGCAAAGTTATTAATGTGATGTAAGAATTCTCTGAGTTCGTCCTCGTTTCCGTTCCAAATAATGAAGGTGTCATCCACATATCTAAGCCATATTTTTGGTTTCTTCTTTGCTTGTTTTATTGCTTCGGATTCGAACCATTCCATATAAATGTTGGCGATTATGGGCGAGAGAGATGAGCCCATTGGTAGTCCGTCCTCTTGGCTAAAGAATCTATCTTTTTCTTGAAAATAAGAATTGTTAAGGCAGCATTCCAATAGTTCCATGATGGCATTTGTAGGTAGCGGTGTTCTTTCTTGTAGGGTCAAGTCTTCCTCAAGTCTGCTCCTGATGACCTTAAGTGCGTCTTTTATAGGGACGTTGGTGTAAAGACTTTCGACGTCAAAGCTGACCAGTTGGTCTCCTGGTTGTACTTCCTTTTCTCCTATTATTTGTGCAAAGTGTTGGGAGTTCTTTACAAATGACGTGCTATTTCCTTGAAGTGGTTGGAGTAGGGGAAGTAAAAATTTACCTAGTTCATATGTAGGGGAGTTACGGGAGCTTGTAATTGGTCTTAGAGGCATATTATGTTTGTGTATTTTTGGCAGGCCATAGAGGTGTGGTGGTTTACTGTGGTGTGGTGTCAGGCGTCTCCGCGTCTTTTCTGGAATGTACCGCTCAAATTTCTTAAGTGTTCGGTAGACTCTTCCCTCGATTGTGCCGGTCGGATCTTTGGAAATAAGGGTGTAGTTTCCTTTTTGCACAACTTCCTCGATTTTTTGGTCGTATGTCTGAACATCCATGATGACAGTTGCGTTTCCTTTGTCGGCTGGTAGAATCTTGATATTAGGATCCTTACGAAGTTTTGTGAGAGCGATTGTTTCTTCCTTACCGATATTTCGTTTTGGAGGCCTTGATTTTTCTAGAATATTTCTAACCTTCCATCTAAATTCTTCCGCTTGTGTTTCTCCTATGGTTGTTGAGTCGACGGCGCTAATAATGTCCAATATTGGTATCTCTGTTGGAGCAATAGTAAAGTTTAAACCCTTAGCCATTAGGGATTCTTCTATGGGTGTTAATTCTCTAGATGAAATGTTGACGATGGTTTTTTGGTTATGGGGTTGCGTTGTTGGTGGATTTTGACTAACATGCTTTCGCAATTTCTTCTCATGAATATTTTGTTGAGCTGTTCTTACTTTGTCGCAGATGGCATCAATCTTCCGAAAAAAAAAATAGTGTACATTACTCGTGTGATAGTGATTATTATAAAACTCAGAGAATTTCCGCACTCGGCTGACGCCTCGTGCTAAATATCTCCTCGTTTGAAAAGTATCACTTTCCTCACTCGTTATGTAATATACTATTTCATACAGAAAGAACATTTGAAAAAAAATATATATAAGCCAATGAAAACCCTAAAAATAATTACTCAAGTTCATTGTATTGTAATTTACTTGAAAATATTTTTTTTCAAATAAAAATAACTTTCTTACACTTTAATATCTGGAGAGTTTTAAAAATGTATTAATAAATATGGCCAGGAGAAGAATTGAGAAATATCGGCCGGATGCTCTTAATAGAAACTAGGAATTTTTGAAACACATTCGTTATCAAACAAAATGTATTCATGTCCGCATTTTAATTAAAAACAATTATATTATTTTATTGGGAGCCAACTTTGCAATTTCCGTTATGTATAATTTATTTGTATGGGTAATTTTGGTAATTATTACATTTTGTAACAATTAAACTATAAATACGCAGTATTTTCCCGCGTTATATACATGTAAAGTTTATTTTATTGACGCATAAAACATTTTTATGCAATATTACCTACCAAATTTTATATTACAATAAAATGAATAAATCTATTGTCGATAATTAAAAATCCATGTTTCTATAATTTAAATTTTTTATACAGACTTAATTAATAGGTTTTACGAGCAGTTACAAGGTACTTCACTTAAAACTTGGATTGGATTTACTAAAATTTGATTATCTCCACTCGTTTTTGAGATACAGGGGCGTGTTTATAGTTGCTTGTCGGACGCGCTCTGGGACTCGATTCTGGAATCTTGCTTAAGAATGTCACATTAAAAAAATGTCGTAATTCGAGAATCGAGTCTCCAGAGCACGCCTGACAAGCAATATCACTACCAGCTGTCAACTTGACGTGATATAAGTAGTAAAATACTATTGTCTTGACGTCATTGCTACGAACGCCAGCGCCGAAAAGCTGAAGTTGGTTCAAGTCGAACGGCTGCCGGCGCTAACGCGAACGCCAGCAAAGTTTATAAAGCGTTGTTATTATAATTCCATTGTTTTACCTTTTATCGGTAACGCCAGCGCAAGCACCATCGCGAACTTCGAATTTATAAATCCACCTTTACTTGCTCCTGATACCTAATTTAAAAAATTAACATTTCCAAAAAAAAACACCATTATTTTTAGCTACAAAGAATAACATTTACCCAATAATGAAAAGAGAGGAGCGTTAAAAATGCTATCGAATTAAATCCAGTAAATTTCGCTCTAATACCTTTTAAAATTCCGATTGTTAAAATAGCTTCAAAAAACTAATTTTAGCAATATAAATTCTAGTCAATTGAAAATATATTAAATTTAAATTTGAAAGTTTATTTTGTTTAAAAATATACAGGGTTTATCACGCTATTCGACACGACGTTTTATAGTTTAATTGTTTGTTTTGGATAAAAAAAATTTTACGGAGTGTATAGAGGGGTGTTGGATGTACATTTTAAAATTCTTTTAATAATGTACTTGTCCTAAAAACACGAAAAGTATCAAAGTTTTTTTTTTTAATTGGAATGCCCTGTATATTATTCTATTTCTTCTACGATCAAAATAAGAGTAAGTTTTATCAAGGTTTACTATACTTAAACCTTCCGGTTTTTGCGCATTTTGTAAAAATGTGGTGACAATTTTATTGATTAAATTCTCAACATGTATTTTCTTTTTTCAATCCAAATTATTTTCCTTTCTTTGCAAGGCACAAATATTATAAAAATGATGTATCTTTATTACATTATTTTTATCATAATTTTTTTTATATACCAAATACGTTAACTCTTTTACCATAATCTGATTATTCTCGTTTACAAAGTAAGCACTTTACGCATTTCTAACCCTAATTTAAAGTGATGTGCATTGTACCCCGTAAATTTCCGCTAACATTTTCCTTAAAGTGCCTATTTTATAGCCACCACCGTTTCTTGAAAATATCCCGGTAAATTTTGTCCTAAATTACTTTAGTTTATGAAATTTCTGCCTGCAAAAAACATCGCTGGTAGCTTAATAAATTAATAAGAAGAACCTAATTATTTTTAAAATTTGAAAAGAGAAATACCTTTTAATTAAAAAGGGGGATAATTAACAATCCTTCCCCAAGTTGTTGCATAGTGCTTTTTTGCACTACCTATATTTAATATTATTGTTAAGCTGTAAAGGAAGTTTCAAAACAACTGTTCCTTAACATCGTTTTATTTGGATTTCATTAAATAGAATTAAGCACATCGTTAAATTTTAATAAAATGAATGCTTTTTGAAATAAAGAAGTTCCTTTTATATCGTTATATCCAGTGGCGTAGCCAGAAAATATGCTCGGGGGGGGGGCTGAATGGGCGTAAGTAGGACATTTTTTTTCTGGAGAAAGGGACAGTCGGGACTACATGTATGTCATGATATTGTACCTAGTAAAGAAGGCAAAAAATTTTCGGGGCCACGCCCAAAGTTCGTTTAAAATTCACCTAACTACTAACAAATTTTATCAAAATTATTAAAATTTGTTTTTGTAAATTTCTTTTTACTTTTTTTTTTGATATCCCTGGCTGGCTCTTTATTAAAAAAAAACATTTTTTATATTTGTGAAAAATATGAATATTGGTGTCAATCCAAAATTTTAACATAAGACGATAATGACTCTAACTAGCGTTTTTCGAGCTCGGTTTTTGATAATTAAAAATAAAGTAAATATCGCTCTCCACATCAAAATTGATGATTTTTTCAGATATCATGTATTTTAGGAGCGTAAATCTAAGAACAGTTTTTGGTGAAAATTCTTAGGTTTTGAAATACTCCTTCTTAAATGCCGTTTTGTATATTCATGATAAAGCATTCTCGTTTCTTTTCGCACTGTTTTTTTTAATTATAAATCATCACACTTCTTCAATAAAAAATGTTTCAATTAAAATTTTTACTTTAATTTTTTCCTTTAAAAATAAATATCTAATTGTTTTTTATTTTTGTTGTAAAAATATTTTATTGCATTGGGTTATATTTTTAATGATTTAAAATAGCACTAAAAAAGGGAAAACGGAACAGACAAGTATATATTAGAAAATACTATAAAATATTACTCTTTTTACTCGTTTTCCTATAAAATTGCATCATAAATCAATAACTGAAACGATATGCGTCCGAATCCTTAATCTCTATATAAAACAGGACTTTTAGAAGAAAACGTTTAAACACTAAACATTTCCTTCAAGACCTTTGTAATCTAAGCCAAAAATACAGCTCCTAGGCTCGGGGTTTGCCGGGTTGCACCCCCCCCCCCCTAAATACGCCACTGATTATATCTATCCCTAGGCGCGTTTTGTCATAAGGAAATAGGATCCGACGGAAGAAAGGAAAAAATGAAAATGACAAAACTCATTAGAAATATTTGCTAATACCTGTAGGTCGTCGCTTTAAAGTAGCGAAACCAACGAAATCAGAAATAAAAGTAGGATCTTCTTTATCCTAACCCTACTGATGAGCCATGATATGGCAAAACGCGTCAAACGAAATGAACCTAACGCTTCCTTATTTTAAATCATTGGTTTGTGTGCAGATATAACGATGATACTCGCCGCATGCTTTTTTACGAACACAGCCAAGCAGACACATAGGCATAGTTTGTTTTCACTCGAGATCAATACGTCATTGTACAGCCTTAAGATAACATATGTTGCATAAAAAAAATGTAACCAAACTTTTCTAACCGTATTACAGTTTATCAAGTCAAAAATTCTTTATAACCCCCTCGGGACATCTCTCTTTATAGCCACAGTCACTGAGGATTTACAAAGTTTTTGGAAGAAGATAATTAAAAACAAATTGTAAGATTTAAAAAAAACCGTTCCCAAAGTAACACACACAAAGAAAAGCTCATTCTGTTTTAAAATTCCTCCAAATTTACATCTATTTTTAAAAGTAAGAACTCCTTTAAACATGGGAATGTAATAAGTTACTTGAACTCTATTTGATAACCTTCATTAGCTAAATAATCCGAGCATTCTTCGTGTCACTATCATTACTAAGATCCTCTTTAAGCGCGTTAATACGGGATGTCATTTCACCCTAAAATTATCCAGGCCTGTTCGGGAGTTGATAAGATTATATCGCCGTTATGTGTCACTCACATGAACCTCCCCAGGTTTCAATTTCAGTAGAAAATCTCTATTTGAAAAATATGAATAGGTTTTACCGGAAACTTAATACTTTTTTATACAGGATTGTGATAAAGACACGAATCAGCGAATCAGTCTTTTATACAGGGTAAAGAATCACCAAAACACGTCAATTTTATTTTTTTTTGTAATGCATTTTTTGGAAAAAATACATTTACACATTTTCAGACTCTACTATCAATGCTGAGCATTCTTCTTATACCTCTCTACTCTCAATTCAAGATTGTCTATGGCCTTAAAACTATTTCTTTAGATTAAATAATTGTTTAAAATTTTGAAGCTTTTATTTATAAGAACAAAATGTGGAGTGGCCATCTAGATCGCCGGATCTTAACCCGCTGGTTTTTTTTTGTAAGACTACGTCAAAAATTTAGTTTACAATTCCAAGGCCGGCCAGGTAGATATGCTTAAGAATTCTATTCGACTAGTGATACAGGAAATCTTTCTACAAGTGGAACAAGATCCAACTAATTAAGGAAATTAAGGAAATCTAAGTCTATATAGGATACCAGGTAATCCACAAAGAATACAGTACTAACCGTATAACCGAGGAAAGTGGCAGTCAAACGTATTTACCGATTTTTTTAAATATATTTTTTTAATTACCTTGCCATACATATTCACATAAATTTGGTTCATAATAGTTTAAAAGTAGGAATTTAGTTTCCTACATTTTCTTAAAGATCAAGCGGTTTCATGATTTTGCACTTTTTTTTTATGATAACACACCTGCACTGTAGGAAAAATCCTTTAAGGCGCTCTGGGAGCGGTGCGAGTGCGAAAAAAGCGATTAACGTTGGTCTTGAAACGTTGAAGGTTGTATTCATTGGGAAACACGACCTCAGGAAGATCATTCCACAAAGATGACGTTCTCCAGATGAAAGAATTCTTGAACAATGAAGTTCGAGGAGTACTAAGCTGAACAACATATGGATGAGCGGCAGTGGTTCGCCGTGTATTTCTGTTTTGCATTGCTCTAGGTGGAATCAAGTGAGCAATGTCAATTGAACACCTGCCATGGAAATATCTGTAAAAGAGAGCCAAATCACCAACCTGTCTTCGATGCTCCAGGCAATCGAGGGTCTTGGTCAGCTCGGGGTCGCCGATCAGACGAACGGCTCTCCTTTGAATGGAATCCAGTAGCCGAAGGGTGTGCTTGGGTGCAGAGCTCCAGACATGAGAGCAATATTCTAATAATGGTCGAATCTGGGCTTTGTAGAGTGTCAAAAGTTGATGAGGTGTGTACAACCTTTTGGTGCGGAAAAGTACACCAAGTTTCTGTGTAGCTGTCTTGGCAATTGCGGCAACGTGATCATGCCAAGACATATTACCTCCCAGATTGACCCCCAACAAATTAATAGACGGTGCCAGGGGAATTGCGTGTCCTGCCATGACTATATCCGGTTCTGCAATGTTAACCTTTTTGGAGAAGACTGCTGCCTGGGTTTTCTTAGCATTAAATTCGACTTGGTTACTGTCACCCCAAGCCAAGATTTCTTCCAGGTCATTGTTGAGGCGCAATACTTCATGCTGCCTGCGAAGATGTGCGTCGGCAGCGGATGTTTGGGGAGTCAAGGTAAAAGATGAGACAAGTGTGCTGTCATCAGCAAAGCTATAAATTGGATTTTGGGTTTTCACTAGAAGGTCGTTAATATACAGTAAAAAGAGGGTAGGCGACAATATAGACCCTTGAGGAACACCGGCATTGATGGTGAAGGTGTCTGAGAGAAACCCGTCAATCGCCACTTGCAGAGAACGGTTCTTAAGGAAGCTGGTTAACCATAAACAAAATCCATTAGGCATACCGTAGGATCGCAATTTACTTAGAAGCCGATCGTGCCAAACACGATTAAAAGCCCTACTACCTAACCCCTAGTCTATATTTTTAGCATAACATTATGCTAAAAGTTAAGTTCTTTGAGAGTGTTCATATCTCAATGTTTACTTTTAAAAGTTACAGCAAGGATTTAGTAAGGTAAACGTAGCAAATTCAAGTTAATAAAATTTTACTTCCAAACTTATTAGACTTGTAAAGGAGAATTTAATAGAATAAACAAAATTTTATAAACTATATTAATATTTCTTTATATTTATACAAGGTGGGGATTTTATAGCGGCTCGGGGAATAAGATGTCTTTAAAATACGTCCTCAAAGGTTATTTATGGGCCTCGCTTTTGTTATGTAAAAAAAATGGGACCACAAGGAGGGGGCGCCACCTAACCAACTTTTTTTTCCAATTAAAGAATACCACTTGTCGCACCTTTTTGGAAAGCTTATCGAAAAAGGAATTTGTCTATACATTTGTTTTACATCGGTCAAAGCATGTGTCAGAAATTTAATAAAAACTTATTTAAGTAATAATTACATTAACAATAAGTTTAAAACTGTAATATAACTTTTTTAGCATAGCAATTGTTGAAAATGTGCCCCATGAATCTATTTGCACAGACCAAACCGATGGTAGAACTCTTCCCTTAACTCTTTCCACAACTTGTGGCGTGATCTTGCCCGAATCTTTGCCTTTAACGGCTCCAGATTTCTAAGTCTGGTGACATATATCTTTCTTTTTAAATCGCCTCATAAGTAAAAATCTAAGGGTGTAATATCTGGAGATTTGGGCGGCCACTCTATAAATCATCCTCGCAGTCCTATTCACGTATTTGGAAATAATGATAAAATAATATTTAAGAATTACCTTACATTTCTTACAAAGTTTTTAATATCAGAACTTCGAAGAATATTTCCTAATTATGGAAATCCAAACTAAAGGATATTTTTTAGCAGGATGGAGCCTTTTCTTACTTTGCAAAAAATGTAAGAGAATTATTAAATGTTACATTTCGAAATACGTGGATAGTTCTAAATTCAATTGTTTTTTAGATAGGTATTAACGTTTAAAATATGGCATTTTTAGACTTTGGCAGACTGTAAATTTCTTAGAGAAAAATGGTCATCACTTTTCTATCTTAGTTTTTTATTCTCTATCTAATAGTTACAACTTCCGGTTTAACATGGTAAACCGTATAACCATTTTTTTGGATTGTTATACCGGAAGCTGTAACTTTAAGATATATAATAAAAAACTAATATAAGTAGGTGAAAACAATTTTTCTCTAAGATGAACCGTTTCAATGTTACAACCTGTCAAAGTCTGAAAATGCCATATTTTAAATTTTATTATCTCAAAAAATATATAATAATATCTAGGGTGTACCATTAAAAGAGGTGTATTTAACATGCTCTGACTATTTGGGACACCCTGCATGATTTAAAATAATCTTAGATTGTAAAAGTAACGCTTCTCTATATTTCTGTGTTTGACATATATTAAAAAGTTGAGTAGTTTAGGTGCTATGGAGTCCCGCGTTGAGAATCGGCCTCCCCGTATAACACTGGTTAACAAGATTATTGTCCCAAGCGCAAAAATGTCTGATTTCAATATAATTTTGCATGCTGAAATCAATCATGTTTTCAGAATTTCTCCATCACCCTTAGTTTTTATGTTCCAGTATATGTGATTATTTACCTATAAAATGCACGCATAGGTCTGTACTATAAGAGTCATCTAACAAAAAACTTGTGTCAGGCATTGCTATTTTATTATTTGTGTATTGTAACAATAACTTGTTGTGACTAGAAATAACAAAGTGTGCTCTGTGTGTCACGCGGAACATGTCTTGGCTTGTTGAGACCTGCAAGCAGTTCCGAGTCCTACATAACATTTATTGTTGTTTTAGTTATCGGCTAGAGCTCGGTGAATGAACATATACGCAGACTTTTTTAACGTTTTGAAGAATGTGCTGTGGTGCATTTTAAGCTATTGTAGTGTAACTCACCTGTTAAAATGCCAAGAAATTGTGTAAACCACCCGAACTCTTTTTGCTACATCTGCGGTGAATTGACATTTAAATCTCAAAAACGGTCTTTCACGCCTCTCGTTAATAAATGCTATGAACAGTATTTCAAGTGTAAAGTCGGCGATCAAGACAAAAGCTGGGCTCCCCATATTTGCTGTGTTACGTGTGTCAGATTTCTTACAGCGTGGGCAAAAGGTAAACGACATATGCCTTTTGCTATTCCCATGATTTGGAGGGAACCATCAGACCATATTACCGATTGCTATTTTTGTCTTACAAATATCAGTGGTATAACTTCTAAATCCAAACATACTGTTAAATATCCTCATATTCCATCTGCACTGAGACCAGTGCCGCACAGTCCGGAATTACCTGTGCCTGACCCCCCACAAAATATGACACCGAGCGACGATGAAACTGCCGATGACGAAGTAAACAACGAAAGTTTTTCAGCCGAAAATATTGATCTGGATCCAACATTTACACCAGATTCGTCTTCTTGTGCGCCGCATCTTCTAAGTCAAGAAGAACTTAACGACCTTGTCCGCGATTTAAACTTGTCTAAGAAGCAAGCCGAACTTCTAGGTTCTAGATTAAAAGACTGGAATCTTCTACAGAGTGGCACAAAAGTTGCTTTTTATCGTAAGCGCCATGCAGAGTTTGAAGAATTCTTCTCTATGGAAGACGGGCTTGTATTTTGTAATGATGTATGCTCTGTTATGAAGGCACTTGGGCATGACTATGATACAAATGAGTGGCGTTTGTTCATTGACTCTTCCAATAATAAAATGGAAATAAGTTCCCCTCTGTTCCTTTGGCTCATGCAGGCAACATGAAAGAATCATATGACAACATGAAGCTTCTTTTGAAAAAAATTAAATATATAGACTTTAAGTGGAATATTTGTGGCGATTTGAAAGTTGTTTCACTTTTGCTCGGCATGCAACTCGGTTACACAAAGTATTGTTGTTTCCTATGCGAATGGGACAGTCGAGATAGGAAAAATCACTATGAAAAGAAAGAGTGGCCTAAACGAACTTCCCTGACACCAGGAAATAAGAATGTCAGTGGTATCCCACTTGTTGATCCCCAAAAAATTTATTTACCACCTTTGCACAATAAGCTTGGGTTAATGAAGAATTTTGTTAAAGGTATGGATAAAACTAACAGTGCGTTTGCATATGTGAGAAGTAAGTTCCCTAAAATCAGTGATGCCAAGATAAAGGAAGGTATTTTTGTGGGACCTCAGATCAGAGAGCTACTTCGAGATGAAAACTTTAGTGAGGCTCTGAATGGAGTTGAAAAAGCAGCATGGTTTTCTTTCAAGGACATTTGCAACGGCTTCTTGGGAAATCGTAAATCCGAAAATAAAGTAGAGAAAAATACACTTTCTTCATTCACACTTGGACTTTTTTCCGAAAAACCTTGGAGCAGTAAGTGACGAACATGGCGAGCGATTTCACCAGGACATTCTGGACATGGAGAAGAGATACCAAGGCAAATGGAGCCCCGCTATGTTGGCAGACCATTGCTGGACGCTGAAGAGAGATGTTTCTGATGCAAAGTACAGTCGAAAGTCATATATGACCACATTTTCTAAGTAAATATATCACTTTGTACTTTATTTTTTCATAACTTATACCCATATTATAATATATACGTTCACAAAAATTCATTGCTTTGTCACTTTAAAACACTGCGTGATGGAAAAATTCTGAAAACATATATGAAATATGTTTTGTTGTGTACTACCAAGTACACCCACTTCAGCTCGTGGGACAAAAAAAATCTTAAATTTTGTTGACCAGTGTAATGTTTTAAGTTCCAAAATAAATTATTTCAAAACAAAGATGTATTTTTCTACACTGCAGAAGAAATAAATTCCACAAACTTTTGTTACATACTTTATTATTTCACCGGGTAAAGCTACGATACGCACTTATAAAACAAGTTCACACCTGAAAAACAAAAATTTACCTAAGGGCACACTTCATCCAAAGTCCCTTTTTGTGTATAACAATAGAGTTTTTCACCCGCCTTAAAGTCAACAATGCCAAGTTAAAAAGATGGATCAGTGTTTCTAACAAAAGAAAAAAAGCGTCTCATATTTCAAAAAACATCCATCTAATATTTCTTAAACGAAGTCATTGTTGCCGAAAAGACCAGAGAAAAATTGTGTCTGATATAATCTCAACTCCTTTCAGAAATGACGACAATATACATAAAATAAAGTGTGAGAGAAAGGAGTAAAGGGTAAAATAAACTGTTCCTCAAAGGGTTCGCGATCATTTATTAACAGCATAGCCAAGTAATTATTTATAAAATGACTGGAGTACCTCAAGGTTCAGTTCTCACACTATAAAAAGGGTAATAACAATAAAATATTGTAAGACAAAGGACAGTTATATTATATCTACAATTTATATTGTTCATATCTATCAAATTTTAGAAAATTTAATTGTTATCGTGGTCAAATACATATCATCGTCATATTATAACAATATAGCATAGTACATACTATAACAATAATATGGCAATAGCATGGAAGTAACTATATTTTAAATTTACTGTAACAACCATGGTTAGTTATTATTTTTATTATTATTATTATTATTATTATTATTATTATTATTATTATTATTATTGTTATTATTATGCCTGTACATTTTATTATGATGACTGATGACTCCCAGACTTACTTGCTGTTTAGTTTTTGTTCTTGAATCAAACACCTACATCTCCCATAGACTATAGAGAGCCGGCCTCTCTATAGTCTATTTCAGAAAGGTGTAGAGTAATAAAAGCTCATTAGGTATGCAAAGGGACTAAAGAGTGGCCTAACGAATATTTAAGCCACTTTCATAATTTGGCATTGATCTCATTGCAAAATTCTTTATTTTCATCAAGTGCAGGTAGTACCACCCGGGTTTGGGTCAATTTTTGGGTTTTGCTTATGATGACAAAAGCGTGCATTATGTACATAGTATTGGGTACACTTATTTTTTATTAAACATTATAAAAAAATACAAAAAATACATTATACAGAAATTAAATTATATAAAATCATAATATTCTTCGTCATCTGAGGAACTGCCATCTCCTTTAGACGTTATAATTAACGGATCGACGGTCCGATCGATCAGGTGGTCAAGATCCCACATTTTTTTCTCTTCTTTAATGACATGATGGACTGCTTTTCGCCAGTTTTCTGTTGTCACTTCCTTAATGGCTTGATCAAAAAGTAGCTTAACGTCATTCAATGTCGTATTGTGTCTTACTACAAATCGTTTCACTTACGCCCATATAAGTTCTATAGGATTTAGTTCGCAATGAAATGGCGGTGTGCGCAGCACAGTAACACTATGTTTTTCAACTATATCTTCCATGGCATATTTTATGAAACGATGTTTGTGTAAATTTTCTTTGACTAATAGTTCCTTCTTTATTAAATTACCTTTTTTTTCTTTGGTTAGTTACCATAAATAATTTAATGCACAAAATTTACCTGCGCCTATGGCCGACACCGACATTGAGGCGAACTGGGCGGAATTTCCCATTTTATTACTCTAAGCCTTTTTGAAATAGACTATAGTCAGAAC
Source organism: Polydrusus cervinus (assembly GCA_935413205.1). Lineage (NCBI taxonomy): Eukaryota > Metazoa > Arthropoda > Insecta > Coleoptera > Curculionidae > Polydrusus > Polydrusus cervinus. Next base: position 4,253,921 of record OW284514.1, read on the forward strand.
TAAGAAGCAATAATCAAATTATTTTCATTAACAGTGATGAATAAAAAATGCAATCAGTTTAGTTAATTAAAATAGCCTATTTATCCAGTCACTTTAGGTATAAAGAAAACACCAAATATCCTTATACATAGTAGTAAAAAATTATAAAATAATTCAAATATAAGTTTTTCCTGATGTTCAACGCCATTATTTTTCATGCTGTTTTCAAATATATGCATTTATGGCATATAAACACGTAAAATACGGCGCGTGTAACGTGTAATTAAAAACAGTTTTTTAATAGAAATAAAGACGTAAAAAATGAAGGTTAAACCAGTTGCATTAAAAATGCATTTATATCGACCAGCCATGGACGAATGTTGTGGTTTTACATTTTAGTGTCAGAGAATTATACAATATATTTTTTCTACGACCCAAATAACTAACTTTTTTATTTCAGAGTTCGGGGTTTGAACCTACGACCAAAGCATCCAAGGTCGTGCCAAGTGCCTGGTGCTTAGCTAAATGCTCCTGTTAGAAATAAAAGTAAAAGCAATTCATTAATAACGCTACATGGAATTATTTTCCTGTTCTTTATTTGTTTTCAAATCACAACGTTTCATCCAGGGGCGCATCCAGGGGGGGGGGGGGGCACTCGGGCTCGTGCCTCCCCCCCAGGATAGTAGTTAGGTGAATTTTAACCGAAGTTTGGGCGTAGCACCGAAAATTTTTCGCCTGCGGCGCTTTTCTACCTTCAGAAAACAAATTTACTACTTACGCTTACTAAGCCCCCCCCCCTCTAGCATATTTTCTAGCTACGCCACTGATCCTATGTTATTTTTTATTACCCTTTAGTCTTTGGCTATGTGTGTGCCCCCCCCCAGGATTTTTTCCTGAATACGCCCCTGGTTTCAACTGATAAATATCTGCAGTTCTAAAGACAACCGCATGTGAATATTCAAATAGAAATAAAAATAAGCTTTAGTAGTTTTCGAGTAAATAGTATAAATACAATAAGCGAGTGGAAAATAATCAAAAATATGGTAGACCCTTAATACCAATAAAATTTGTAAACCAGCTAAATCTCTACTAAACACATTACAAAACAAACTTTTAAAATATTAGATAATAAATCCTCCCGCTTAAATTTCATTTAATAAACCTTGCCGGCCCATAAAGCATAGAAGTAAAACACATTTGCAAAATTTATTTCGTTTACTTTCTCCGCCAAATGCGATATAACACGCTTATTTCACATTAAAGTAAAATTATTTAAAATATAATGCCTTTCAGTGAATTATAGAGTTTCGGGTTTCATGAATAATTAAATAAATGTCTCAAAAAAGTGTGTTTAGTAATATAACAAGAACTTCACTTAGTAGTAGTATAACAAGTGGGATACTGTATCATTTATCGTCGACCTTAAACCAACTTGGTCCATGCTACCCTTAAATGTGTACAGCTTATTAAGTGCGCAATTGCAGACAACAGCTAAGATTGATGCATCATGCACGACCACCGATCATATCTTACATAGACGCCCGAAAATAGGTATGTTCATAAGCCCCCCACAATCGTCTCAACTTTAAGCATCTGTCGGAATCAGAACCGGCATTTTTCTTATTTTTTTATTATAGTTTTGTATTGAGGTATATTTACACTGGCAATTCCATATTGTGTTACGTTATTGCCACGTTGCGTTGATTGGTTCATTTAAACAATTTGTTCGTGTGAACAACGACGAATAACGAAAAATATATGTTTTGATTTCGCTTAAATAAGGATACAATGTTCGGTGCTTGATAGTTTCTGTAAGTATTGAGTGGGTAAATAGGTAAGTGTGGTCTGGTCTATCTTCAAAATACACATAGTTAAGTGCGCATACTCAATTCCGGAAAACTTTGTTTATATATAGTCTGACGCACGGTTCTAGAGCTACAATGCCTGATAAGGCAGGGAGATAACGGCCGCATTAAAAAGGCAATTCCCCTTAAAATAAGGTAAAGTCCATACAATTACTGTCTGGATGCACATCACAGCTTCTGACGTAATTTTTGATTCGAGTTAGGTCGTTATCTCCCTACCTTATCAGGCATTGTAGCTCTAGAACCGTGCGTCAGACTATACAAAATATAGATAAGTCAATGGGCCTATGTGGTCCTCTTAAGAGAATTGGTGGTAATTCTTTCACAAATTTACTAGTTTAATAGTTATTTTATTAAGTATGTTTTGAATTAAACGTGGGCTTTGTACATCTCTAAAGATAGAAGACTTCATGTGGTCATGCCAGATATACTTATTTAATTTCATACCATTGCCACGGAGAACTGTACAAGCTCACTTTAAAGTAATCTTAATTTTAAAATGTAGAGGTATTAAATTAAATGATGAAAATGGCATAAATATTGTTAAAAAGTATCGAAATGATTTACTTGTTAAAAGATATATTTTTAATTCATTGATTGTCGTAGGTTCCTATCCCATCTCAGCCTCATAAATAATCACCGGCAATACTTACTCGTTTAATAATATATTACTATTTAATTTTGTTTTATATCCCTTATGTTAAAGGTTAAAGGTCATAATCCCCTCGACTACCGCCATACAATTTGTTAACCGACACTTTGTAAGCCGTCGATATTTACAACGTTCATTTTTAGCTTTTTATGTCACGGGAAAACAAAACTGTTCCGTTAATCTCCCTTCAGAGGGTAATTTATGTCTTCACGCTTAATTTATTATTAGCACAATGTGATATTCGTAGCGTTCAAAGTTAAAAATCATTTAAAATGTAGTATAGCCTCTTAGTTGACAATGATATTCACCCAATTGATGATCAATTAATAAATTTATCTATTTAAGGGAGTAGTTGTATCGGATTTGTTTGGTTATTTTACGATAAAGTGGCAGCATTTAAAATAATCAATTTTATACCAGTTTAATTAATATCGGAAGTGGTATCGATTAAAGTTTGCTCCAATTAATATTTTTTTAGATATTATGGAGGTAGATAATAGCTATATTAATTTTTTATTAATACAGATATATTCATTATATGTACATAGAATCATTTTGTAGAAAAAAGTGAGTACATTATTTACTTATTAAAAGTATCTATCTGTTCTTTTTGACATAACGAAGCTTTTATTTTCCAAAATATTACCCAATGCTTTCTGACTTCGTACGAGTCTATTAATAGACAGTTAAATAAAATTTAGATTAAAGGTGCATTTTATGTATTTTCTCTAAAGTGGAAAGTTATCATGCATTAGTAAGTTTCAGGATATAAACTGTTCCGAAGTTGAAAACTCAATTTTGTCAGTCCCTAGGGGCTCATATTTAGGATTAGGGAAGTTCTAGCTGTAAAATAGAACGTTCTAAAGTAACGATGGATAGTTTATAGAAGCTAAGGTTTACTCTTTCAAAAGAGAAAATGTTACTCTGTCCAACTTTTTTTTAATTATTAGGAGCCATAATGAGTGCTGCTACTTTCGAAATTAAATATTTATCTTTATCCTTCATACCAAAAATGTTCATGTTAAATTACAGCGACCTATAATACAGCAAACTACTGCAAGGAACTAGGATCACTGAGTGGGTGTGAAAATCAAACATGGTGAGCACAATAAGCGAAACCAGGCTTAAGGGCATTCGGCATATAGACGGGCCCTCGGATAAAAAATACAGCACTTTCTGCCCTTTCACCAAGTGTCGAAATATGTTTTAAATAGATTACATATTAAACTAATCTTTTTCTTTTTAATTTGTCAGATTACAAAAATCCGTTCAACTTCCACTAAAGTATATTTATTTTCAACTAGCACCGATAATAAACAGTAACCTAACCAAAAAATGCTCGATCCGATCGCTACAGGACTGCCTTCAGCTTTCGCATTTGAATAAACACGTTTTCCTATTATATTCTAGCTTTATTTTACACTACAAGCCCAGCACTGCACTATGCAAATCCAAAATTAATATAAGTTTTAAAATAACAAAACAGTATGTTGGACAAAATAATATAATCGGAAAATATGTTTGTAAAAATGCGAAAGCTGAATGCAGTTCTGTACCGGTCGCATCGAGTGTTTTGTGGTTAGGTTATTAGTTACTATCGGTGCCAGTTGAAAATAAATACACTATATGTTCCTCATCACAACTTCATGAATGAAACCAAATGAATATGTCAGCTAATTTGTACTCTAGAATAATACTCTGTGATGCCAAAGACCTTATTAGCTTAAGTTTTTTTTTAATGATAACTGTATGTACGTACATGCCTAGTTTTCAATAAAATATACATGGAATCGTAAACAAGGCATGTTTGATAAAACAGTCACGTTTATTTTGCAAACATCCTACTACTTGTCATAAATAATTTTTTAATTAGAAGCCTTTATTAACAAAAGCTAAAAAAATTTTAATTTTAGCCCGGCTATGAAATATGGTCATCAATCAATACAAAATGCAATTTGGTATTCGATTCGCTTTTATTTTAGTCGAGCGGATATTATTTTTGGGTTTTAATTAAACGCGTTATTCTTTCCAGCTAGAAAAATTGGTCATTGAATCTTGATTAGACTGAAAAATTTAAAAAAATATTTTCATATCACAGTAAAATGTTGTTTTTGAAATTAATTTCAATAAGTGCGGACTTTTCCATACACGACTGCCGTTGTTTCGCGTTGTTAGGTCAACAGTTTTCCTAAATTATAAAACAAAACTATTAAACTTTCGTTACATTTGACATCGATTTGCGTCGTTCTGGCTTCAGTAGGTTCGGAAAGTCGGAGTGCCCCGTCAAAAGTGTCAGTCATGCAGAAATGATTCCGATTTCCTTTTTCGTATTTTTAGAATATGCGGGAAATATTTTTGTAACGGACTCATTCGATAATCGAATCAACTTTTTTTTATCAAAGAGGCATGTGTGCCGCCGAATATTTTTTTTTGTGTTTTAGCAGAAATAGTAATTTTATTATTTTCGAGCATGAAAATTGTTTAAAGGGATATTCTTTCATTCGATATCAATGAATAATATAGCCATTACGTTTATTTGTCAGTGTGATATATACAACAGCTCTATTTAGTCGGCACTGGGTAAACAATGAACCGGAATAAGATTCAGATACATAAAGAGGACTATGTACACCTTTAACGGTAACTTTTTTTTTAGCTGTGTATAGAAGGCATTAAAATAAACAACATTTTAAAATTACTTTTTTTCAAAAAACTTAAAAATAAGGTACTTACATTCATTTATTACACTATGTACCAAGTACGGTTCTGCCTAACTTCACTGTTGAATAACCCTAAAAAAACTTCTGGATGTAGGGTTAGTCCGTAAGGAAAAGCGTTCTGCGAATAATCTCAAAGCAGCAGCCACACTTTGACGACGCTTACCGTAAATTAGCACCATATCTACTAGTTCATTGTTTTCAAATTTTACCATTTTCACGTGTCACCAGTTTAAAATTAACTTTCTTCAGAAAAACACACCACAGCGTATTGCCAAATAACCCACCACCGACCCGTAAATTGCATGACTAATATGAGATAAGACAAACAACATAAAGTATAGCAGGCTACGTTTTGATGACCAGGCCCGCACTTAGATTTTTTACGTCTGTATCTCGCCTATTTTTAAGTTTTTTGAAAAAAAGAATTTGAAAATGTTTATTTTAATGCCTTCTATACACAGCTAAAAAGAAGTATCAACTTAGAAATCACCCTGTATATCTTAAAATCATTTATTTTTTAATTTAACAACACCATATTGACTTTCCAAAATTACGTAGTTAATGCTAAACCACTTTTATTACAATAATTTTTTTAAAGTGGGTGACGGAGATGGCTTATAATTAGGCTTAAAAATGGACTAAAAATTGAAGTTTCGGTTAAAAAAAATGTAAATGTTTTTAAAAAATTAATTTCATAAAAGTTGTTTAAAATTAATTACAGAAAAGAGAAAAAAAGTCAATATAGAAGAAATGATTTAAATATATATTATACATGTATAGCAAACCATAAGAACAATATACTTTGTTTAAATTCTAGAAAATTTTATATGAAACGTTTTTTTAAATCGAATAATAACCTCATGGAAAGAAACCTCGTTTTAAAGGTGTACCGGGTGAGTCAACCATTGCGCGGAGAAATTTTATGGGTTGAAGATAAAATTTGTCGACAATAAACTTTTATGTTAAGGTATGGTTGGATATCAGGCACATTTTAAAAATATTTTGAATTATACAGGGTGCGCCCAAAAAGTAAGGTGTCAAAAAGGTACATTTTTTAAATGAGACACCCTATATATTGTATTATTTTCTGACTCCTCACAAAATTCTACGCTTATTTTGTAAATGTCATATGTCAATAGTTTTTGAGATATTGACGGTTAAAATATGGCATTTTCAGACTTTGACAGGCTGTAGCATTGGAACGGTTCATCTTAGAAAAAAATGATTTTCCCGTCCCTATCTTAGTTTTTTATTCTCTATCCAAAGAAACCAACCTCCGGTTTACCATGTTAAACCAAAAAACCGGTTTTAACGGTTTAACATGTTAAACCGGAAGTAGTAGCGTTTAGATAGAGAATAAAAAATTAAGATAGGGAGGTGAAAACCATTTTTCTCTAAGATGAACCGTTCTAATGTTACAGCCTGTCAAAGTCTGAAAATGCCATATTTTAAACTTCAATATCTCAAAAACTATTAACTCTAGACATTTCACATTTACGAAATAAGCATAAAACTTTGTGAGGAATCAGAAAATAATACAATATATAGGGTGTTCCATTTAAAAAAATGTACCTTTTTGACACCGTACTTTTTGGGCGCACCCTGTATAATTCAAAATATTTTTAAAATGTGCCTGATATCCAACCATACCTTAACATAAAAGTTTATTGTCGACAAATTTTATCTTCAAGGCATAAAATTACTCCGCGCAATCGTTGACTCACTCGGTACAGAGTCCTCCTAAATATGGTGACTTACAAAATTGAATCTATAAAATTAACAATAAACAATTTTCTGATTACGTATGCTATTTTTTATATACCAACACGATTGTGTAACCAATGCGAAAGATTATCCGTTTGAAGGTTGTTAACAATGATGTTTCTTGAATTATACAGGAATTTTGTACTTGCATTGTCTTTATTTGTTTTAAATCACAACTTTTCAGCTGGTAAGTATCTCCAGTCGTCTTCAGATGAATTTCTCGTTTTTAAAACAATTTGTCTCTACATCGCATTGCCACACAAGTAGAGTATCTAGGACAATTCTAGATCAATAAGGGTTGTTTTCCCATGTAAATCCTCATAAGAAAATTTAAGCTTCGATCTGCATTTTTATTACGCCTTTAGGGCGTGGTCACTTATTCCCAGGAGCCAGCTACAGAGAATTTCTTATGAGGATTTACATGGGAAAACAACCCTTATTGATCTAGAATTGTCCTAGATACTCTACTCACACACAAACATAATTAATTATTATTCGAAAGAAACAATTTTGATATTTTTTTATAGGAACCGAACGTAGATAATATGTTTGAACTCTAAAATCAACAGGACTAAAAAAATATTTTCCAACGTAGCTTGTCACAAAAGGGCTTCTATTTTCTAGAGAGACACAAACCTCGCCTGTCGACTGATCCTCGAGGGACTTGTCGTCATTTTATCTGGATTTGTGCCTTGAAATAAAGGTGTTCGTCTCAGGGAATAATAAGAAATTCTACGGATGTCTGGATTTTTACTTGTTAGAGAAAAGAAGGCTTATTTTTGACAGTTGGAATTTTAGTATAAACGGCAAAACGTATTTATTATGAAACGAACAAGCGTTATGTGTTAAGACCGCGATAATTAGAAAAGTTTTGGCCTGGACATAATTATCGTTTACGTTATTTCTGTTCTAAAATGTAAATTTAACATTTACCAAACTACTTGACGGGAATGACAACTTTTTATATATGGATTAGCCATTAGCCCTGATCAAAACCGTTTGGGTTTACAATATACAGGGTGAATCTTAGAACAAAATTATATTTCATTTGTTTTTAGTTTAATTTCAATATTATTGCTTAGGTTAACCATACTGTACCGGGTGTCCCATTATGGATCCCGGAAACTACTGGGCATAGAAACTCGGGGGAAAAAAATGATAACTAAAGTAGCCATGAGAAAATCCTGAAAATAATTTTTAAGTTCCGCATTTTGCTGCAAGAGGGCGTAATTGGAAAAGTAAATTTTAAAATTTTACATATTTCCGAAAATTCCACATTAAGTTATATCTTTGGGAACACCATTAAAAAACTTGGACAATTATGCATCATTTTGGTCTTATGCTCGTTGGCGTACCGACTTTAATAAGAGGGAGGGGGGGGGGGAAGCTGTTGAAAGTGTAATCATTTAAATCGCTGTAACTTATAAACGACTTATCCGATTTTAACAAACTAAAAAAAAGTTTGGAAGAGAAATGTATGCACTTTCACCAATTGTATTTAGTTCTCCTTAATAGTTCCCAAAAAAATGCTAGAGGGCGCCATTTGTAATAATAACACATTTTTTGATTTTACTCCGAAAAAGTAAATCATACGGTATAATTATGATACCATAATTAAAAAGTAGATGAAATTTGCTAGAAAAAATATTAAAACCGCAGCTCGATATCTCCGTTCGTTTCAGCGTTATCGCTAATAGAATAATTTTTAAAACTTTAAATGAAGAAGCGGTTATATATTTTTAAAAAAAAGTGGGACGTCACTGATATTTTTCCATGTAGATATTATTTCGGATTAGCCTGGTCAATTCTGCATAAAAATGGTCTCTTGCGTTTTGATCCTCAGGCACACCGTTCTTAATTAAAATTAAATTAGACGGGCGGAAGCACTTGCCTATTAAGTAAAGGTGGTAATTTCCAACAATTTTTATAAAACAAAATTTTTCATTATCAATGTTAACAATAATAATAAGTAGAGCTTATTAAATTTAATTATTTTAATTAAGAACGGTGTGCCTGAGGAAAAAAAACGCAAGAGACCATTTTTATGCAGAATTGACCAGGCTAATCCGAAATAATATTTACATGGAAAAATTACAGTGGCGTCCCACTTTTTTTCTAAAAAATATATAACCGCTTCTTCATTTAAAGTTTAAAAGATTATTCTATTGGCGATAACGTTGAAACGAATCGGAGATATCGAGCTGCGGTTTTAATATTTTTTCTAGCAAATTTCATCTACTTTTCGATTATGGTATCATAATTATACCGTATGATTTATTTTTTCGGAGTAAAATCAAAAAATATGTTATTATTACAAATTGCGCCCTCTAGCATTTTTTTTTAGAACTATTATGGACAACTATATACGATTGGTGAAAGTGCATACATTTCTCTTCCAAACAGTCTTTAGTTTGCTAAAATCGGATAAGTCGTTTGTAAGTTAAAGCGATTTAACTTATTACACTTTTAACAGCTTCCCCCCCTCTTAATAAAGTCGGTACGCCAATGAACATGAGACCAAAATGAGGCATATTTGTCCAAGCTTTTTAATGGTGTTATCAAAGATATACCTTAATGTGGAATATTCGGTGATATGTAAAGTTTTAAAATTTACTTTTCAATTACGCCCTCTTGCAGCAAAATGCGGAACTTAAAAATTATTTCCAGGATTTTCTCATGGCCACTTTAGTTATAATTTTTTGTCCCCCAAGTTTCTATGCCCAGTAGTTTCCGAGATACGGCCGGGGGCCATCCATAATGGGACACCCGGTACTCATAGTTTTCATATTGTAGATACGTTTAATGAACCCCTGTGATCATTCAGTGGCGTTGTTATTAAAAATACTTAAAAAATATTAATACAAAACTTGAAGGATACGAAATGACCTACAAATTAAAATTACTTTTGACTCTACAGAGTGACGCACGAACGCAAAAGGTATTACTTTGTTAAATCAAACACTCTTATTAAATTTGCTCTATTATTTTCTATACCCAAACACACACCGTTATTGCGAGAAAGGTGTCGGGCAAAGGTATTTGCCTATTTTTACTGCTTAGAAATTATTTTCTTCACAACCATTACTGAATGCAATAATTCCAAAATCATTTTTGATAATAGAATGTAAAAATTCTCGCTCTTGAGTTGGAATATTTATTCTGAAACACTTGCTTCTTATGCGTTTTGCGTGTATTTTTATTCCATAACAAGATACGGAATGAATATTCTGTAATTGATCTAAACGACATAGGTGGCCATGAATTTCGAAACTGTCAATGTCAGCAGACAAATTTTAGTGCAAAATATGAGTGAAAAATCGGATGAATCAGATATGGAACTGGATAATACTCCACCTGAAATTACAAATATTGCGAATAGTATTATTGGTCGTGGAGAAAATATAGTCTGCTACTCGGTTAGAATGAAAATTCGATACTCGTGGTTCCTCACGTTCGCTACGCTCGCGTTTGGAATCTTCCACTCGGATCAAATTTTCATTCCAACCTCGTTACAGAGTCTACTATTCTAGCTGTTAATTCATAAATTAACCCCGTAGAAACTATTATCGGTCTTGGTCCAGATTCATAGCCGATATTAACGGTCATAAGTCACCACTAGTAATAAATAGAAACAGATATCTGGAGTGTTTTAGTTAGGACGACTTCCCTTATTCCGGAAGGAGCCGATAGCGTTCCGGAGTCCTTCCGGGAGTTAACAATTCAATTGGAATTTATATTGGAAGTTCACGATTGCCTCGGACATCTGGGACACGCCGAATTGATTTATGCTTTGTTTGGCTGATTTGTATTAACATTTAAATTGGGGTTATTTCCGTGGGACCGAATATGTAATTTAAATTTTGTTATTTTAGATTTGGGATATTATGTCTGTCAATGATTTATATAAATCTAATGGAGAGACATTTTAACCCATGTCAAACAGTAAGCTTCATATGTTGTTGAAATCTTATTATTTACAAGTCACAAGCAAAAAGTGTTTTTCTACTCCCACATGGAAATTTGCTGTTTACTTTACACTTAAGTGGCGGGTAACGTAGGCTATTCCAGTTAACTGTGCGGCAAAATTTCATATCCATCCTAGTTAGGGTTTGTTCGGGTTTGTTGTGTTAAAAAAATCCATTTTCTAAAATGTTTAAGGTCATATTATTTCTACTTACACTTTTGCCACTTCTCTTTCTACGTTAACAGTGTTGCTAGTCTGTAAATTGGCGATTATTTTGAAAAATTTGACAATAGCGAACGTTAAAAATTCATAATAATGCACAAAATCTATTTTTAACTGTTTAAAACGAATTCTACAGCTATTTTGTTGTACTTTCTGAGTTATAATTTTTACGCAAGCAGAAATAAACAATTTTTTTCTTCTGTACATTTCAGTAAAACAATTAATCAAAATACCTTTGATTGAGAAAATAAATTGTTCGTTTTTATTAATACATATATCGCTTTTTATCTGTTATTCTGCAAAAAGCCAATTGTGAGAAAGATAGATATATTCAAAAGTGAGTTTGTATAAATATAAGAACTTACCCAAATTCATAAATATGTTACAGTGTAATTTGGTCCATGGGTTTGCCATCAAAATGAATTTTTGTTCAACTGTTTCTTATTATCATTCTCACAAGTCATGGCCAACTTAAAAGACAAGTTATGGTGCCTAACTTAAATAATTTTTTAAAATTCTTAGCATGAAGTTCGTAGAAAAAATATACTGTACAACTCGAATGGATTGTCTATATTGCGTTCGGAAGTTTGAGCACTCCGCCTACGGCGTCGTGCTCAATTTACTTCCTCGTGCGATATGGACATCATACCCACTCTTGTTGCACAACCTACTATTTCCTACGACCACCTATGAAAACTAGAAAAAAAGCACGGTTAACTTGGCTCGAAAGCGCCGAATATCACACGCGTCTTGAAAGAGAATATTTCAACTCTAGAGTTGAAATACAAGGCACACTATTTAATTTAAACATATGGTGGCAATTTGACAGACCACCCCTATTTATTAAAAATAAAAAATTTTAGAAAGCAGTAATTGTAAAGTGTTTAACTTATTTTTCATGTATTTGTCGCGTGATTCAAATTTAAAGTGTGAAAATACGCCATCTAAACTTATAAAAAATGTTTATAATATACTGAAAAATCTATTACCAGAAAAAACAAAGCGCACTGAAGAAAATGTCATGTATTAAACAACAAATGTTTATACGTAGCCATAGCGTAGAGAATAGAGCTGTAGCTTACAGATCGCAAGGTCACAGGTTCAAATCCCGTCAGGAATATTGAACTTTTTTTTATAAAAACATTAAATAATTTATAGAATTAGGTATTTTGTATTGAAATCTTTCTTGTTGGGTGGATTTTTTAAATTTATGTTGAATGCATCTTTCCTTGATTAAATTTAAAATTTTTCATTCTGGTTAATCTAGAAGTCAATCCAGGATTAGTTCTGCCTATGATATATAAAATATGAAAAAATGAAAATATTAAACTACAATTAAGGGAAAGCCTCTTGAGAAACTATGAAACCAGATATTAAGTGGAACATAATCCTAAAAGTATACTAATTTCAACACCGGTATTGATATTTTTTTTTTCAACACTATTGTTGAAATATTTTTTCACAAATCAAAGGCTTTTTCAATAATTCTTTGTGGTCGTAGGAAAAATAGTGTACATTACTTGTGTAAAAGTGATTATTCTAAAACTCGGAGAATTTCCGCACTCGGCTGCCGCCCCGTGCTAAATATCTCCTCGTTTAAAAAGTTCACTTTCATCACTTGTTACATAATATACTATATCTGAGCCAGGTTTACGTAATTTCAAGATCCCGTTTTATTTAATAAGGTCAAAAAATTCTACTTTCTGAATGCTCGTAGGTAAAATAGTATTAAAGTTTCTATTTATTTTTATACAATCCCATTAAGTGTGTGTCCATCGATACTACACAATGACGAAAAAAGAAAAAAACACACCGGATATCGGAACAAAAAGGAGAATAAAATTAATAGCCTTTGGAAGTGACGTGTATCCCGTGGCGCTGTGCCTTATGTTCCGCTAACCGGAGCTTTCTCTAACACACTTAATGGTCCGGGATCTATTTACTTTGTGGCGTCGAAACTGTTTGTTTAACACCTATGTTGGTAATCACTTTAGCGGACTGACTTTATAAAATAAAGATACAGAATTTTAACCTCATTTTATATCATTCAAGTATTATATGGTTTAATAAGCAACTATCAATACGTTTTATTAATTTAGCGCCGTAATATTTAAGTTAAGTTTACGTTTATTTACTTTAAAACAACCACTCGCTAGTTATTCGTGATTAACCTGATATATATGATCGTTTGTAAGCCATAAACTACTACTATGGGGCGTTTCTAGCTTGTTTTAGGTTTTAGACAAATCCACAAAGTCGGTCTGATGTTATTCGCAAAAGTTTATTCACTTTAAGCTTTTTGTAACTTAGATAATAAGTAAGATACAAGAAAAAAATATTCTCTTTATTCAAAGAGCATTTCCTAAATCCAAGAGATTTATGACTTCCTAAGAAATAATTTAATTTAATTATTTTAATTAAGAACGGTGTGCCTTAGGAAAAAAGGCAAGAGACCATTTTTATGCAGAATTGACCAGGCTAATCCGAAATAATATCCACATGGAAAAATATCAGTAGCGTCCCACTTTTTTCTCTCTTTTCTCTTCTTCATTTAAAATTTTTAAAATTATTCTATTGGCGATAACGCTGAAACGAACGGAGATATCGAGCTGCGGTTTAAATATTTTTTCTACCAAATTTCATCTACTTTTCTATTATGGTATCATAATTATACCGTATGATTTATTTTTTCGGAGTAAAATCAAAAAATGTGTTATTATTACAAATTGCGCCCTCTAGCATTTTTTTTTAGATTTATTATAGACAAGTAAATACGATTGGTGAAAGTGCATACATTTCTCTTCCAAACAGTCTTTAGTTTGCTAAAATCGGATAAGTCGTTTATAAGTTACAGCGATTTAAATGATTACACTTTCAACAGCTTCCCCCCCTCTTATTAAAGTCGGCACGCCAATGAGCATAAGACCAAAATGATGCATAATTGTCCAAGCTTTTTAATGGTGTTAACAAAGATATACCTTAATGTGGAATTTACGGAGATATGTAAAATTTTAAAATTTACTTTTCAATTACGCCCTCTTGCTGCAAAATTTGAAACTTAAAAATAATTTCCAGGATTTTCTCATGGCCACTTTAGTTATAATTTTTTTCCCCGAGTTTTTATGCCCAGTAGTTCCCGAGATACGGCCGGTGGCCATCTCTAATGGGACACCCGTTACAATCACTAAGTATGTTATTAGATATTGGCGTTCCTTATCTTCGCAGAACTATTTACTCTGAGGCTACTAATATTATATAGCTTTTTTTTATATTTCCAAAGAATATTGTAAATATTTTAACAACTTATAACTTAATATCTTTTCTCGGCATTTCTGTGCATCTTTTAAATCCGTTTAAATATTTTCTAATATTGCTTTGGCAATATGCAGTTGAAAACGGCTCCGCCGCGCCGGTTAAAAATTTTTAAAAGCAGATTTATTACATTTTGTGTATAAAAGGTTTTTGTCAGTTTTCATTTCCCGCATATTTTGCATTTTTATCTGCTTTAAATTTGTTATTTCATATATTTCAGTCAGTCGCTTTTTTGTACATCTTTAGAAAACGTATTATATTTTATTTTGTAATATGATATAAAAGAGTGAAAGGAAGGAATTTAAATATTATTTTCATATTGCTACGGCTACGATGGATATTACGTCGTAGTAGCCACGTTAAAATACCACTTTCAAATGTCATTGTTAACAAGTTGAGTCCGAATTTAACATTTATCTCGGCATCTTCGTGCCATAAATATGTTTTTCTACTCCCACATGGAAATTTGCTGTTTCCTTTACACTTAAGTGGCGAGTAAAGTAGGCTATTCCAGTTAACTGTGCGGGAATATATCATATCCATCCTAGATAGGTAATGAAACTGACCAATCGCAGTAGTCAAGAAGGCAAATTGACTTGTTGTTTTTAAAAGTACTGACCAATCACAGTATATTATTTTTCAAGACATTAAATTATATAATTTAAATGCATATGGTACAATTTGTTATTAATTTGTTCAATATAATAAAATCTAGACGTATTTATAATAGGTTTGTCAATAATGCAACCTGCTGAATGTGCATAGAAAATTAATTTCATGTAGCATCATTTATCAGTTGGTTTTCCGATAATTAACTAAACGCTTCGATAGTCCAGACGTTAGAGCGTTGGACTATGAAACCAATGGCCGTGAGTTCGAGCCCGGCAACCTACAAACTTTTTTTTTACATTTTTTAGCATAAGGTCGTAGAAAAAATATACTGTTCAACTCGAGTGGATTGTCCATATTGCCCTCGGAAGTTTAAGCACTCCGCCTGCGGCGTCGTGCTCAATTTACTTCCTCGTGCGATATGGACATCATATCCATTCTTATTGTACAAACTACTATTTTCTACTCCCACATGGCAATTTTCTGTTTCCTTTACACATAAGTGACGAGAAAAGTAGGCTATTCCAATTAACCGTACGGCAAAATTTCAGAACAGCGCTGCACAGTGCTGCACCCCATAAAAATAAAATTTCCCATTTTTGTAAAAAAATTTCGCGAGTGCACACAATACTGAAAAAGTATTTTTTTAGCAAATCACAACCAAAAGCAATCCTAAAGAATAATAATATATGACGAATATAACTGTGCGTAAAAATGTCCCTTTAACCTGTGGAGACAGCGCCGACCTATTCCTCTGTGCTTTTTTTCACCCAAAATTCTAAACAAATTACATTTTAAAATTTAAAACTAACCAATAAAGTAACCGTTATATAACGTATTATCATGTCCAAAAGTGTATACTTCTCCCATCAATATCACACGAAGTAAAGAGAAGAAAAACACCTCGGATATCGGCACAAAACGGAGGACAAAATTAATAGCCTTTGGAGGTGACGTGAACCCCAGGGCGCTGCAGCCTTAAGCCTCACTTAACCGGGGCCTTCCCTAACACAGTTAATGGTCCGGCATATTTACTTTGCGGAGTCGGAACTGTTTGTTTAGCACTGACACTGGTAATGACTACAGACTACAGCCGCTCGCCTTAATAAAATATATAACTTACACTTTTTCGGCTACTTAATCTTTAATAAATTCTTTAATAGTATTTTACGTTTCAAGGCCGGTAGGTGACTTATTACAGTACTAGTTGGTTAGCCGAGTCTGGAACATAAACGAGTGCTGTAATAACACCTTACGGACGTGTATCGTATGATATTTTATTTCATTTTGTCATAATCCTTTTTAAAAAGATTTAATAGAAATGTTTATTACAAATTTTAAAATATTATTGGCAATATTAAATCACATTGTAGCTGTCTTTTGCTTGTCACTGTCAAATAGATATAATTATAATATTTGAGTAAAGAATATAAATATAGTTTAAATAAAATAAAAATTACTAACTTTAGTTAAGCAAAATATTTAAAAAATTGTAAAAGAGAGTCTATTCTGTAGTTGCGTAATATTTTTCATTTACTAAAGTTGGTAGAAAAAATAATTTTACAAGTTAAAGCATCTAAACAGAGTTACTTGGTATCGATAAATATATATTGAAAACAAAATAGAAATTACTAACTTTAGTTAAGTAAACTGTTTAAAAAATAATAAAAGAGAGCCTATTCTGTAGTTGCGTAACATTTTTCATTTACTAAAGTTGGTAGTTGGTACAATATGTGTACTTGAACATTTTGTTTCCTATAATTTTAAGTGACAACTTGTCAAAAATCCAAAGTAAAAAGTCATTATTTCTAAAAACAAAGAATGGTTGCTAGGCAATACATTACAGTACCTGACACTGTAATGTTCTACTTACCGGCCGCAAATGAGTAGGTACTTGGTAAGTCGATCTACTGGACAAAATGAAATAAATTCATTTTTTAAAACGACAGTTGTATATTACACACAGAGGCGGAAATTGTTTTATTACTTCAATTGAATAGGCCCGTCATCGTATGTTCCATCTACAAGTAGAGAAGGTCTTGGGTTATAAAATCTATTGTTTTTCTGTGGTTATATCTGTAAAACATCACCTTCTATCGAGAATCTGGTTAAACAGCACTGTCAGAGGATCGTGACATTGACACGTTTCAGACGATAAATTTTGAAAATATATTCATGTGAGCTGTAGAACAGACTTCGAGGCCTACACGGGAGGGCCGAGTTTTCATTTCGAGTATCTACGCGGCCTGGCCAGACTCTTAGGTTTGGTTCTGGTCGGGCCACTTAATCCATTGCAGTTTAAGTAAGTTAGTCCAAGTTTTCGAGCCCTAATAATTTTTTCCAGGCCGCCCGGGCTTTTCGGTCTTGGTTAACGAGCCTGGTTGTATCGCAAAGTTTCTACCTGAGTTGGTTTGTAAAAATACAACCCGTGCATGGCTCCAGGTCGACGTTCTACTCCTCTGTGATGTTTATTTTATTTCTTTAATCTTCTGTTTGTCATTTTTGACATTTTCTATGAAATTTTCGTAAATTTATCTGCTCCTCAAGCAAAATCAGTTAGGAAAAATGGCTAAGCACTTCTACGCCTTCCAATATGACATGCCCTACAGGTCGACGTACCTTAAAAACTGGGAGGTGCCAAAATACTACTGTCCAAGACCGTTAACGCATATTGGTATTACTCAGATAATATCCAACTCCAGAGGGCATTTGCTACCTGGAGTACCTCGACCTGTTTGTAATCCATTTGGAGATTTCATAGGTAAGAATGTTGACAAATCGATTAATAATTAAATAATTAATATAAAATGTAAAAATCGAAACATCCAACTTCTGAAAAGGCGAAGTTCATCCTTATCTTACACTTAACCTGAAGTATAGGTAGGTTGATCAGATTTAAATCTAATAATTGTTTGTAGGAACATGGCAATTCCCCATAAAAATCACCCGTGAATTAGCCAATAAATTAAATGGAACAGCTGACCGACAGGCTTATTTGGAAAAATGTCGCATTAGAGCTTCGATTTCTGCACGTAAAAAACACCAAAAAGAATCCAGCGACGAAAAGAAGAGAATAAAACATGAAAATAAAAGAATTAAGGATGAAGCAGATGAAAAGCTAAAAGACGCTAAAAGACTTGGAGAGGCCGCGTTAACACCGGATATTAACAAAACGCCAAGTTTGTCCAGAGTATTGTGTCCAATACATGACTGATCAAATAAAAATTTAAGCCAGGCAAACTTTTTTTTATGGTAAAGTCAAAATATGCCTTATTGTCAGAAGAAAACATATTTATCAACGAAGTTGTGTGCTTGCTTCTTATTTATCTTTCTTTATTATTACAGACACTAAACGTCTACTACTTTGTTAACGGATTGCATCGCACCATATTTGGTACTTCGGTGTGATCTATTTCTGTATAACTGTTATGGTGAAGCGCAAAATGTCGTCCCCCTATACTATGGTCTATTTCTTTTCGATTGCGAACGATGACAGAACCCCGTTTAACAATAAAAAAATGCAAGAATTTTCATTTTTGACAAGTTGAAAAAGTAAGGTTAGGGATTTACGTCATAACTGAAATTTTGTTGTTTACTGTTTATAGCGGTTAGAATTTTAAATTAACACTTGTTAAGGCCGCTTTACAGTTTGCAATTTTTCTTTCACGCAAGAAAAGATTGCCCGGGAATATGCGCAGAACGAGGCTAATGATCAGCTGGCGCAATTTGTATTGCTTGCAAGAAATATAACTCCGACCGTATTTTTATTGCCATTGCAAGCGCAATTCTGAGGATTTTCTGGTGATATATGAGACACCAAACTAAATATAAAAATCCCTGACATTTATTTATGTTTTTTTTAACCTATAGCGGGTACGTTTTGTTTTTGTTGGTTTGCTTTCATGTCCTGTAATGATGTTTTGTTAAAATGAATGCACAAAAAGCGCCGGTAAGTCCTAACCAAATGTGTTTTTATTTTAATGGTTGGCAAGTGGTACATCACCTACGATCTTGGCAAGTCATTGCACGCTGTAAAACGAAGTGAAATTTTTATTGCCGCAATATTAATTGCTGCAAGACAACTTGCGTGAAAGAAAAATTGCAAACTGTAAAGCGGCCTTTAAGAAGATGAATTTTTAGGTTATGTCACAATGTTTGGCGTTTGGCATGGCCTTCTATATTTTGTCGATAAATCGGGCATCCATTTTGCTTCAACACAAAGTAGGCATAGGTTTACTATTTTATGTTGCAGAAAAACGTGAAATTAACCGATTTTATGTACAGAAAGTTAATAGATTGTTTGTTTCGTAATATAACTAGAGCTAAAAGTTATTTTTAATTGCTAAAAGGTTTATAATTAGCATATATTTGCTAGAAATCAATCGAAGGGAAATTTCTTATTCTTCTTCTGTGATTTAAAAAAAAAAGACCTTTAATAAGTTGGCTATGCATTTATGTGGTGTAAATTGGTCCATGATTTAACCAATTAGGTGAATTTTTGTTCAATTTTTTTTTCTGTCATCGTTCGCAATTGAAAAGGAATAGACCATAGATGTACGGCCTACCGGGTCTTGATTTTTAGTTCTATTAGTTTACGTTTCTGATGGATTTGTCTTCTGCATTGTAGTTGATTCCCACTAGATGGCGATACCTCGTTTACACTACTTATTTATTCCTAATGAGAGCGTGATTTCGTTATTTCTGAAGTTGCTTTCAGATTATGACTTTCAGTATAGTCCTAATAAGGAAAACACAACCGTCATTGTTACCTGTGCCACATTGTTTCTGTGTACTTTAATGCTCAAACTTTATCCGCTTGTCGCGAATTTTTCTTACTTTATTATTATCATTTGTCGCAAGGTCATTTATATAGATTCAAAATAGCAAAAGATCACCACAAAAATACTATAAAAGTTTTTAACGCTAGTTTAATTTTATTTTCATTATAGAAAACCGGTCCCAAACAGATATTTTATCTCTTTTAGCACCCTTGAATCGGGTTTTCCCGCGAATGCACCTATAAAGGCGAAGTGATATGGGTGCTAAAACCAATTTGGTTGAAGTAAGACAATGGCTCTATAAGAGAACCGTTTGAGCAAGGAAAATGGAAACTTATAATCCCCAGGCCCAAATAAACCGAGTTGGTTAATAGAGCTGAAAGGTTTAAATAGAACAGGAAAATTAACTGGCTTAAATAAATATTTAGAACAACTTTTGAGGTCATGATGTTATGAAAATTAAATTATCTTATATTTAAACTTGTAAATCCTGATGCATTACCGCTCTAAGCGACAAATTTGACGGCTATTTCGCGAGAGCGGCAATGTCTTTTTGCGCTCGAGTTACACACATGACTTTTTTTACAACCGGCGGTGTTTGTTAAAGATATTTTCTGATATCTTCGTTTTTTTTTGATTCGCGCCATTTACTGAACAGATGATGGGTTTTTAAGTCCGAAACGTGTTATTAATACTAGGTGTGACACGTCATAGAAGTATAAAGGACTATTTAAAAAGCAAAGTTGATGATGATTTTGAAAAAACGAAACGTCGGATTATAAATCTAATTGCACCAACTTGTAGAGTAGAAAAAATGGTAATGAGAATGTAACCTTTATTTTAACGTGTCTCTTCAAATAGAGTCAGAAAACGAAATCGCAAAAATTCGGTTTTACCCAAATATCTTCGGAAGGATTCGGAAAGAGTTTTTTAAATTTGAAAACACAATGTTGCAGAATTTAGTGCTTAACTCTTTTTTAATTTAACAATCTCTGTATTTTATATGGTTTACGAGATTCCTGTAATTCTGATCTGGGACAGCCTGTATACCTAAATTTTCTTATGATCCCCTCAGTGGCGGCTCGTCAGGTGCAGTAGGTGAAGGGGCTCGTCACCAAAAAAAAAATAATAAAACCAGGAGGAAAGTTTTTCGACAATATTAAATATTAATGCACCAATACAGCTACCATTTTAGCCCTTAAAAAATAATTATGTTCGAATTAATAACATTAATTTAATACGAATGTAGCTATGCATAATAGGGCCACGGTTAACTCCGATGGACAATAATTATAAACACTTGTGCATTTTGGCGCGCCCCAGCCGGCCGTGTCCGTTAGCTCTAGGCCAGTGAAGACCCAATGCCCAACATGGCTTTGATATTCGCCGTTGCTATGGTTACGTGACGTCAATTCCGCAAACAGCATGTAGCAATTTGCATTATGATGAAGGGCAATTTAAAAATAGATCAGTCGTATGCACCATTATTTTAGCATTGGTTCGCCTAACCTTAAGGTATTTATTTTGAGGCTTCACGAAACTTACGGTTATAGATAACGTTTTTACGTGATTTACTGTGTGATTAAAAATTTTTGTTTTCATTTAGTTAATTCAGTAGTGTACGTACATAATTAGTTGTGTGTTTTAAAAATGAACCCAATTAATGACATAGTTTGTAATTTGTTGGAAACTCCATTCAGTCGTTGGACAGATTAGGATAAAAGAGACGTTTTTTTACATGGGTTTTCAGTCAATGTTTGTTAAAGTACCCGCACTATACCCAGCTCTTCACCATTTTTTAAGACCGCGAGCAGCCACTAGATCCCCTTAAAAAATTGGTCACTGTATCCAAAATTTATTAAAATTGCCTCAAGAAGAAATAAGTTATTAAACTTACAAAGTAGGCTTTTTTGTTTTACTGTCGTCCTGTTACTGACAGTTACATTTACATAATTTCTTGTTATGTTTGAACAATGTTCCAACGTATTTTTTTGAAAATCCACCTGCTTCCTAATTGTTTTATATGAAGAAATATTATATCGTCGTGATTTAAATTTACCAAACTTGTTTAAATTTTGATTGTTTCGTGCATATTAAATCAAAAAGTAAAATTACTTGGCGAACTTCTGAACCCTGATTAAAAGTTTCGCCAAAAACGTAAAGTTTCCTTTTTGCATTTTTGAAATGGAATTAACAGTTACATAACTTTAATTGGTTTGAACTGTATAAGAGCTATTTTATTTAAATCTCCAGGGCCTTTCTTGAGGTCTTTCTTGACTTAATTGTTTACGAACTACTTTTCGAAATTATATTAAAAACAGTTTCTTAGAAAATGCCCTATTTTACCTGTTTTGCAGAAAATGTATGTTATTAAAGTTTATTAAAGTCGAATATAAATTTAGATTTACAATAGTTTTTAAATTAATTTTGTCTACACCCACATGTATATTTGCTGTTTCCTTTACACTAAAGTGGCGAGAAAAGTAGGCTATTTCAGTTAACTGTACGTAAATTTTATATTCATTACTGTCCGTGTTGTACCGGGTGATTCATTAAGGGTGACGAGCGGCCATATCTCGGAAACTACTGGGCATAGAAATTCAGGAAAAAAAAATTATAACTAAAGTGGCCATGAGAAAATCCTGGAAATAATTTTTAATATCCGCATTTTGCCGCAAGAGGGCGTTATTGAAAAGTAAATTATAAAAGTTTACATATCT
Source organism: Polydrusus cervinus (assembly GCA_935413205.1). Taxonomy (NCBI): domain Eukaryota; kingdom Metazoa; phylum Arthropoda; class Insecta; order Coleoptera; family Curculionidae; genus Polydrusus; species Polydrusus cervinus. The sequence goes on from OW284514.1 coordinate 4,276,506, forward strand.
CCGAAAATTCCACATTAAGGTATACCTCTGATAACACCATTAATAAGCTTGGACAATTATGCATCATTTTGGTCCTATGCTCATTGGCGTACCGACTCTAATAAGAGGGGGGGGGGGAAGCTGTTGAAAGTGTAATCAGTTAAATCGCTGTATCTTATAAACGACTTATCCGATTTTAGCAAACTAAAGACTGTTTGGAAGAGAAATGTATGCACTTTCACCAATCGTATTTAGTTGTCCATAATAGTCCTCAAAAAAAAATACTAGAGGGCGCAATTTGTAATAATAACACATTTTTTGATTTTACTCCGCAAAAATAAATCATACGGTACAATTATGATACCATAATCGAAAAGTAGATGAAATTCGCTAGAAAAAATATTAAAACCGCAGCTCGATATCTCCGTTTGTTTCAGCGTTATCGCGAATAGAATAATTTATAAAATTTTAAATATAGAATATTTTTTAGAAAAAAAGTGATACGTCATTGATATTTTTCCATGTGGATATTATTTCTAATTAGCCTGATCAATTCTGCATAAAAATGGTGACTTGCGTTTTTCTCCTCGGGCACACCGTTCTTAATTAAAATAATTAAATTAAATTAGCTCTACTATTTCTTATATAACATTGATAATGAAAAATTTGTTTTATAAAAATTGTTGGAAATGACCACCCCGCCCGTCTAATTTAATTTAATTATTTTAATTAAGAACGGTGTGCCTGAGGAGAAAAACGCAAGAGACCATTTTTATGCAGAATTGACTTTAGTTATAATTTTTTTTTCCTGAATTTCTATGCCCAGTAGTTTCCGAGATATGGCCGCTTAATGAATCACCCGGTACAGTGTTGCAACCTTAAAAAATAAAATTTCCCATTTAAAAAAAATTTACTAATGCACACAATACTGAAAAAGTATTTTTTGGCAGATCACAACTACAAATGATCCTACGAATATAACACTGTTTATAAAAATGTATATTTTTCCTTTGAAGACCCCCGACCAATTATGCCTCTGTGATTTGAATTTTTATTTCTCTCGAACCCGAAAATCTACCATTAGTTGACAACATTGTTATAAAAGATTCCTCTGTGGCGTCCTTATAAAGTACTGACCAATCACAGTTTATTATATTCACTGAGGCTTCACCTTCATTTTCAAGATACTATTAATTATATCATTTATATTATATGAAAATGCTTAAACCAAAACCAAACAAGTGCAATGAAAATCGATCCAAAATTCCATTCTGGGGAGAAATAAAGTTTACCGACCTGGTTTCCAGTCACCATGGGACATGACTGAAAATTTAATTTTACACAGAAAAACGGGTCTAAGGTGAAGTTAAACCTGCTGGGATATGAAGGATCCCCAAGTTTTACCGTGTTTGTGTTAAACATATTGAACTTATTACAATGGGGCCCTTGGCAAAATAGAGAATTTGAGCAAAACTATGTGGCTACGTTAGAGACAGCTTTACTCGTCTGGGTGGCTAGTCATAATTGAATTAAAATAGCGGTCTATTTTGCTTCTTGTTCGTAGTTAAAGCTATATGAAACTAAGTAAATATTTAAAAAGTTAAACTAGTAATAAAAAGCTGTAACTTTGCCCTAAAAATTTTTTTTTAATTGAGCTTTCAACCTTTTGATTAAACAATTTTTTTTCTTTATCTGTCCAATTAAAGGCTCAATTCTTGTACTTGTTACAGAACCTCCTTAAGTGAATCTGACCGCTCTAAAATTTGCCGTGTTAATTTGCGATTATTCTTAGCTCAAATTAAAAAAAACTACAGAGATATTTCATGAAGAAAAAAAATGTAAAGAAAACTCTAAAAATAATGACTAAAAATCTTTGTATTGTAAACAATTATTCAAACGGGTCTGGTCGGGTCTGTTCGGGTTATCAAATAAATTGTGTTAAATGGTTTAACTACTTCAAAAATAACAACTGACATCCGATACCGATGACGAAAACATAACAAATAGTGGCTGGCAAGATCACCAGACTTAACCCCGGTGGATTATTTCCTTTCGGCACATGTGAAAGATGTATACTAAGACCTCATGGAACACAGATTAGAATGTGAGCCACAGGGAGGCTCTTCGATTAAAAAAATAAGCGGCAAAAATGTATACCACTTCTGCTTCATCAGGTCATTGACGCTTTATAAGTTTTAACGTTTTATTGCTAATACCGTCTATTTTTATTTTCTATTCCCTCAGCTTCAGCTATAAAAACCTATGTCTCGCTCACGCTGTTTTATAGCTTGTTTGGTCTTATTTTGCATTTCTTGTCGCCCGTAGTTTGGGAATATCCTGAAATTTTAATAATAAGGGCCTGTATTTTCTGGTTTACCCATTTTATATTGGGGGACTTTCGTAAGACATTGTCATCGTTCTTTTCTCGTAAGGCTTATTTAGAAATTGGGCATAATCCAGGGCCTATTTTCCCAATAGGCCCACTGGGCCCCACTTTCAGAGGGGCCCCGCTCTCGGTGTGAGCGAAACTATATTTATTTAAATAGTTTAAGTCAGAATTCTTCATTTGCAAAAATGAGATGCTGTTAAACTTTTTAATTGTAAAAAACATTTTATAACTGATCGACCGATTTCTTTACTACCATATGCAAAACAAAAAACAATCATAAAAAAATGCTGACATGTTGCGGCAAACGTTTGACGCCTTAATATACAAATAAATATTAATATTATTCTTTTGCGAGAACTATAAAGTAGCCGTCACCGACATACACTTGCAGGTATACGTTCATCACAATCCATAATACTCTTATTAAGTTATAAATATTATTAAATAGAAACAATGGCACAAGGAAAGGCGAACGGATCAAAGGCCCCGACAAGCATTGTGCCGCTTACATTTCTAGGAGGCGAGAGGAGAACGCTTAATTTATTTTTTGATCTATGTCGGCTTCTTTGTATGCACCTCCTTTTCAGACAAATAAATACTAAAGATTATTGTTTTGTAGTATCTAATTTATATTCTTTTCCTACGACCACCTATGAAAATGAGAAAAAAAGCACGGTTGACTTGGCTCGAAAGCACCGAATATTACACGCGTGTTGAAAAAAAATATTTCAACTCTAGAGTGGAAATACAAGGCACACTATTTAATTTAAACATATGGTGCCAACTTGATAGACCACCCCTATTTATTAAAAAGAACAAATTTTAGAAAGCAGTAATTGTAAAGTGTTTAACTTATTTATCATGTATTTGTCGAGTGATTCAGAATCAGAGTGTAAAAATACGCCATCTGAAATTATAAAAAATGTTAATAATATACTGGAAAATTTATTACCAGAGAAAACAAGTCGCGCTAAAGAAAGTATCATGCATTAAACAACAAATCTTTATGAGTAGCAATAGTATAGAGAGTTAGAGCTCTAGCCTACAGATCGCAAGGTCACTGGTTCAAATCCCATTACGAGTATTTGACATTTTTATATAAAAACATTAAATAATTTATAGAATTAATTTGAATTGAAATCTTCCTTGTTGGGTGGATTTTTTAAATTTATGTTCAATGCATCTTTCCTTGATTAAATTTAAATTTTTTCGTTCTGGTTAATCTAGAAGTCAATCCAGGATTAGTTCTTTCCATGATATAAAATATGAAAAAATGAAAAAGTTAAACAAATAAAGGAAAAGCCTATTGACAAACTATGAAACCAGATATTAAGGGGAACATAATCCTAAGTATGTTAATTTCAACACTATTATTGAAATATTTTTTTCACAAATCAAATGCTTTTTTAATAATTCTTTGTGGTCGTAGGAAAAATAATGTACATTACTCGTGTGAAAGTGATTATTCTAAAACTCGGAAAATTTCCGCACTCGGCTAACGCCTCGTGCTAAATATCTCCTCGTTTAAAAAGTATCACTTTCATTACTTGTTATGTAATATACTATTATGATATCCTTGAAGCATAATAAATTATTAATGCGTAATTTATTAAGGTAAAAACATTTTATTGTAAGAGCAGTGGCGGGTAGCCTCCCCGCCTGAAATTGGCTCTATAAGCGTCCATGATTAGGGGTCGGTCCCTGAGTACGTAACGTGCCTAGGGCCCCCTATAACCAAAAGTACGCCCCGTCTAGGGGGTTGTTGAAACACTTTCCTCCCAGTCCTTTTATTCAAAGTGTTTAATAGATTTTGTTCCGGTTATGTCCTTAAACCTGTAGTCCCGTATACTGAGTCCTTAATAAACAAAAACCGCAACCAATAGGAATAATTGTCATCTAAATTATCGAAACGTATGTTCGATGAAAAAGCGGTAATTTAACCGACGCAATGGTAAATTTATTGAAGTGGTTCCAATGACATGTTGATTGGGATCTAGTGGTTGTGGTCGATTCGATTAATGGGACATTAATTTACGCCCACTCTTTGTATTATTGATCTTTTTTTGGAATTATTATTTATGAACTGTTTTAGTTATACAGGGTATTTCATTTTTAAAATGGAACTTATACAGGGTGATTCCTAAGTTGATACTGCTTTTCTAGCTGCGTATAGAAGGTATTAAAATAAACAACATTTTCAAATACCTTTTTTTAAAAAACCCAAAAATAAAGTACTTACCTACATTCATTTATTACACTACAAGTCAAATTCGGTTCTGCCTAACTTGCCCGTTGAATAACATTAAGAAAACTTCTGGGTGTAGAGAAGAAACATCCGCACTTTTACGACACTCACAATAAATTAGCACCATAATTAGTTCATTGTTTTCAAATTTTACCATTTTCACTAATTTATTAAAATTAATTTGCTTCAGAAAACCACACCTCGCAGCGAATTGCCAAAATAAATAACTGACGGCCGATCCGTAAAATGCATGACTAACAATACAAAAAACGGAGAAAAACAATATAAAGTAAAGGGGTACGTTTTGATTACCAGGCCCGCACTTAGTTTTTTTACTTATGTAACTCAGCTATTTTTAAGTTTTTTGAAAAAAGGTATTTGAAAAAGTTGTTTATTTTAATGCCTTCTATACACAGCTAAAAAAAAGTATCAACTTAGGAATGAATCACCCTGTATATTAAGTGTATCCGAACACTCAAAAATTTTCCATGTTAAATTGTTGTTATTCATGGAACGAATTACAAAATAAAAATTATTGAGTTTGTATTTTTACCCATAGAAAGGTGGTATCTATGTCGGCGTTAAAAAGTTATTTTCATGCAGAAAAATCAGTCGAAGAAAAAGAATTAAGGCAATGAAAACCCTAAAAATAATTACCAAAGTTCATCGTATTGTAAAAAATGTTGAAAATAATTTTTTTATTTAAAATAACTTTCTGATACTCTCCAATATCTCTAGAGTCAAAATTTAAAGAGATTTTAAAAATTCATTAATAAGCATTGCCAGGATTCGGCCCAAGAGAACGCAATGTTTTTGGGCTAATTTAATATCATGTATATATAGTCTATTTCAGAAAAGTGTAGAGTAATAAAATGGGAAATTCCGTTCAGTTCGGCTCAATTTGGGTGTCAGCCATGGGCGGAGGTAAATTTTGTGCATTAAATTATTTATAACTAACCAAAGAAAAAAAAAAGAAGATAATTTGATAAAGAAGGAACTATTGGCTATAGCAAATTTACACGAACATCGTTTTAAGAAATATGCCGTGAAAGATATAGCTGAAAAACATAGTGTAACTGTGATGCGCATACCGCCCTATCATTGCGAACTATATTCTATAGAACTTATGTGGGCGCAAGTGAAAGGATTTGTAGCAAGACACAACACGACATTTAAAATGAAAGACGTTAAGCTACTGTTTGATCTAGCCATTAAGGAAGTGACACCAGAGAACTGGCGAAAAGCAGTCCACCATGTCATTAAGAAGAGAAAATATGGGTTCTTGACCACCTAATCGATCGGACCGTCGGCGTCGACCCGTTAATTATAACGTCAAGAGAAGATGACAGTTCCTCAGATGATGAAGAATATTATGATTTTTTATAATTTAATTTTTGTATAATGCATTTTTCGTATTTTCTATTTTTTTAATAATGTTTAATAAGAAATTAGTGTACCTAATACTATGTACCTACAAAATGCACGCCTTTGTCACACCATTTTCAGTGTTTGTGAATAGGCAAAACCCGTAAATTGACCCAAACCAGGGTGGTACTACCTGCACTTGATGAAAAGAAAGAATTTTGCAATGCAATCAATGCTAAGTTATGAAAGTGGCTTAAATATTCGTTGGGTTACTATGTATTCCCTTTGCATACCTAATGAGCTTTTATTATTCTATACCTTTCTGAAATAGACTATAGATACCACCTTTCCATTGATGAAAAAAAATCTCAATAATTTGCATAGTTTATTGGAATTTAACACAACAAATTTTAGCGCGGTCGCGGATTTTCAAACGCAACTTTTTTCTTTCAAAAACTAACATTAATAAAATAGTGTTTGTACTTTTTTGCCCCGACTTCAAATATAACATTCAATTTCCACACACAAACATCAATATGGAAACTTTTCTATCAAAATGTATTTTATTTTATGCTTTTCTCAACACGGCCAACTGCAAACAAACCGACCAAACAAAAACTCTACATTCGCATAAATTTTCCAGTTTTTTGCTCAACTTCGCTGTCAAACTGCATCAACGAATCGCCGAATTTAAAAAGCGCAAAAAAGTGCATCTGTCTCTGTAAACATACCGGTAATGTCCGTAGGTTTTCCGAAATATTTCATTTAAAATTCCATCAGTTTAAAAAGTCTATTTTGTGTATCCAATGCAGTGGTTCCTGATTTAATTTATTTTTCGTTAATGGAATATGGCTATTTAAGTAACTAGAACGGAAAGCAAGTATTTTTTGCACGCTATACAGGGTGCTACAAATTCGCGTGCGTGCATGGGGATCTCGAAAGCGGTAAGAGATACGAAGATGGTTAAATTGAGGCAAAGTTGCGTATTTTGGGGCTTAATAATTTGGTGAAAGAAAATTCTAAATATTTTGAATGCCTTCGGAGATATCCGAAAAAAAACCGAAATTTTCAGTTTTGATTTTTTAAATTTTTTGCGCCTTTATTTTTGACTGAGGACGTCTAGAGATACTTACCAGTTGAAACAGTCAAAAAAAATAAAGACGATGCCAGTCCAAAACTCTTCTGTCATTTAAGAAACGTCATTGTCTCCAACCTTCAGACTCTATTATACTAGTCGCAGCCAATGTTTAGGTGTAAATGATACCTGACTTCTCGCAGAGCTTTAACAGAACTTTTACAAAAGTTCTTAAGTGAATCCGAACAATATTTCTAAATTCTTCTACAAAGTTATCAGCTCCATGCAAAATTAAAACTATACAGGGTGATCCTAACCTAAGTTGATACTTCTGTTTAAGCTGTGTATAGAAGGCATTAAAATACACAACATTTTCAAATACCTTTCTTCAAAAAACTCAAAAATAGGCGAGATACAGAAGTAAAAAACTAAGTGCGGGCCTGGTCATCAAAACATAGCCTGCTATACTTTATGTTGTTTGTCTTATTAGTCACGCAATTTACGGGTCGGTGCTCAGTTATTTGTCAATCCACTGCGGTACGTTTTTCTAAAGCAAGTTAATTTGAAATTGGTGACACGTGAAAATGGTAAAATTTGAAAGCAATGAACTAGTAGATATGGTGCTAATTTACGGTTAGTGTCGTCAAAGTGCGGCTGCTGCTTCGAGATTATACGCAAAACGCTTTCTCTTGTGGGCTAATCCTACACCCAAACGTTTTCTTAATGTTATTCAATGGGCAAGTTAGGCAGGACCGTATTTGATCCATAGTGTAATAAATGAATGTAAGTATTTTTAAGTTTTTTGAAAAAAGGTATTTAAAAATGTTGTTTATTTTATTGCCTTCTATACACAGCTAAAACAGAAGTATCGACTTAGGAATCAGCCTGTACATAGGTGTTAAAACCATTGCATTATTTTAAACCGAATCATGTCAATGTTTATAGACAAATTTTTAAAAACCTTTTAAATTTGGACTCTACAGATATTGGAGAATGTGAGAAACTTATTTTTATTTAAAAAAATAATTACCAATATTTTTTACAATATAATGAAGTTTAGTAATTTTTTTAGGGTTTTCATTGGCTTATATCTTTTTCCTCGATTTTTTTTCTGCATGAAAATAAATTTCCCACGTCGATATGAACACCACCTTTCCATTGGTGAAAACAGATGCAAAATCTTGCTTCGTTTTTCTGTAATTAAAAAAAAAATAACAATTTTTTACTGAAATTATTTACTAAGAAAAATCTCGGATCATTAAATTAGAAATACAATCCTGAATTTCAGACAGTTCGATTTATCGTTTCAGATTTAACTAATGACAAATCCGACAATGTATGGAGGCCTTAACGAACAAAAACCACGTTCATCGGCAATTAGGAATTGGCATCTGAATTATCGAAATGTATGTTCGATGGCAAAAGCGTTAACTCCAGTGACGTAATGGCAAATTTATTGCACCAGCTCTAAATGCTATGCCGATTGAAAGAGCTGTTTTGTGGTTAAATCGATATTAAAAGCCAATATTTTTAAATTCGTTTCCAAGCAGCTCCATATTATTAAATTAGACCAAACTCTCTTGGCCCGATTTCTGGCAATTTTTATTAATGAATTTTGAAACTAAGTCTCTACAGATATTGAGGTTTTTTCATAAAAAATAAATCAATATTTTTTTTATAATTTATAAAATAAGGTAAAAGAACACGTACATCACAACGTTTCAATTGGTAAGTATCTCCAGTTGTCTTCAGGTGAATACCAAATAAGTAAAGTAACTACAGCTCTATTTATACTAGCTAGATGCACTGGAGCATAACTGAGATGGGTGCAATCATGCGATCAGTTCGTGTGCGGTATTTTAAGGTTACATCTAATTAACAAAGGTTTCCAGATATTGCTTATATCTAATAAGGGCTTACTAAAACAATCTGGGTTCTGGTATATGGTAGCAGCTTCCTTGAACTTCCTCCAATATGGTTCTTTATGGAGGATTTGAGCTTCTGTCCATTTAATGTGATGACCGTGTGTCCAGGGGCGTCAATTGGGGGGGGGGCAATTGCTCCCCCCCTGCGTATTCGCACACAAAAATCAAAATTTGGCTTTTACAAATAAAAACACCTTATAACTTTAATATACTTACTACGGTTTACCGAACAGACCTGACGAAACTTTTAACAGCATACTTGAAAGCTCCAAGTAATTGGCAAGCAGTTGCAGTTTTCAATGGACCGACACCCGTGTACAGCGAACGCGAGTTTTGTCAAAAAAGCTAACGGATAGCTTTGTTGAGACCACTGTTGGTCACAGAAATAGCACAGAGCACTTAAATTTTTACAGTGAATATGTTGCTGTTGTCGATCGTTTTTTATTAGAATTTGGACAGAGACTCTCAGAAAATAATGCCCTTATTCTTTCAACCTTTAAATTTGTTAAAAAAGACGACACGTCTTGCTTTTTAGAAGCAAAAGAACTTTCGCCATTTTTACAAATTTACTGTCATTTAATCGACAAGTCGTTGCTAAATACTCAATTGCCACTAGCAAAGACACACTTCTTGTTAAATACATTGGAGATTGGACAGTCGACACAGACTAACACTGCACTTAAACAACTTCCAGTAACCACGGCTAGTGATGAGAGGTTCTTCTCAGTACTAAAAAGAGTAAAATACTATCTACGCACAACTATGGGAGACGAAAGACTTCGTTCATTAATGCTGATGGCAAACGTGGTTAAAGAGTTTGACCTAGACAAATTAGTTAACGAATTTTCTGCAATAAGGCATCGCCGTTACCCACTAAATCATTAATTTATGTTTAAGCTTTTTTGTTGTTTTTTTAAATAAGAATGTTGTTGAAGTAATAAGGTGTTTTGTTTTTCGTCCCATTTTTTTTTTTAAATTAGGTATGCCCCCCCCCCCCCCCCCAAGAAAAATGTGAAATGACGCCCCTGCGTGTGTCCAGGCATGATCAGCTGCACCTCATTTTTCGGTTTCTCCTTTAAGCGTGTTGTTTCTGAGTTCTTGATCCTAGTTGTTTATATAATAACAAAATAAGTTATGACCAGGTTGATTACTCTTAAAATGAATGTTGCTGTCAATCCCACATTATAAATCGGCCATTTTTACGGTTTTAGCATTATTCTTCGGTTGAAACTTGGGTTTCAGGGGACTTTACAAAAGTTGGGCCTTGAGGAATTTTTTTTTAAAGACTGATTGATATTCGGTTATACTAAAGAAAACACTGTGTCAGTAGTCAAAACTCTTATACAGAATTTTTTAATCTCAGCGACAACCTAAAATATGTATTATCGAACACAATAGGACAGTTTATAGATAATAGATAGGCAGGCTATTCTAGATGATCAATTATCCATATATTTATAAGCCTTGCACATATATTATTTAATGCTTGCATTGTTTAGAATAAATTAATGCCTATACTTGGGTATGTCCTATTTACAGAAACACACTATCAGCGCGTTGCAGAAATAATATCTTTATCTATTATCTAAAACAACTTTGATCTGAGTTTATTCTAGATAGCGGAGGCGACACGTTTTTTTTAGAAGTCACCTTTGATCGTAGGAGAAATTACTTTTGGTAAATGGGGCGCCACTTATTTTTTATTTAAATCACTTTTGATGGCGGGAGAATTAAAGAATATGAATGGTCTTGGTCTCCCTTGGACCTCTATTTATCTGTCATTAAGAAAACTTCTGGGTGTAGGATGAGCCCGCAAAGGAAAGCGTTCTGCATATAATCTCGAAGCAGCAGTCGCACTTTGACGGCACTCACCGTAAATTAGCACCATATCTACTAGTTCATTGGTTTCAAATTTGACCATTTTCACGTGCCACCAATTTAAAATTAACTTTCTTTAGAAAAACACACCGCAGCGTATTGCCAAATAACTCACCACCGACCCGTAAATTGCATGACTAATAAGAGATAAGACAAACAACATAAAATATCTCGCATATTTTAAAGTTTTTTGAAAAATGGTATTTGAAAATGTTGTTTATTTTAATGCCTTCTATACACAGTTAAAAAAGAAGTATCAACCTGTATATTGTGTTATCTACCTAATAAAATAAATTTAAAATGTACTTACCAAATTTAACAAATTGGTTTATATAATTTCTTTTTCCTAATAATAATTTGTTGCTGGTGCTGTTTTAAAATACAGTTTGGCCTTTTCAGCGACATACACTAAATCATTATACTATTTTTTTATCTCATAGCCACAGATCCACCCGTATTTTTCATATATATTTTTATTCAATTGAATGAAGACACTTTAATATTTAAGTTAGACATAGGACGTCCGTTTCATTTAATTTCAAGTATTTCGTCATTGGTCAATCTTGAAAAGTCCTTATATTTGGAAATTAAATCCATTTTTCAATTATCAAAAGCAAAACCAAAACAAAACAGTAAATTCAATAACTTAATTAAGCACAAAAGATAGAACGGCAAACGCGTGGCTAGACTAAAAATTTTGCAGCTCTATATGTATACGTAAAACACGCTGTAAAAACTGTAGCAGATATCCCGGCCTAGAAAAAAAATTCTCATTTGCTACTGGTCGGCCCAAGGTTGACCACTATATAATAAGAAAAAAAGAAAATTAAAAAAAAAATTATTTTGAAAATATAGGATAGTTAAGACACAAGACACCGATAGAAATACTTTCATATATTGTATTAGAAATAAAATTATTCCCGACAGCCAGTGTGGTTTTCGAAAGGGTTATAGCACCACTGTAGCTTTGACTAATGTTATTGATGATGTGATTAGAGCGTCTGATAAAAAGTTGAACAGTGCCTTAATTTTGTTAGACTTTTCTAAAGCATTTGATACGATTAATCACGGACTTCTCTTGTCAAAGTTAAAGTTTTATGGGTTGGAGAGGAAATCATGTTCAATTATTGAGTCTTATCTTACAGGTCGTTCCCAAAAAATATTTTCTGATGGTAAGTATTCGAACCAGGTTAGCATATTATCTGGAGTTCCACAAGGCTCCATATTAGGGCCGTTGCTTTTTCTAATTTATACTTCTGATATCCTTAAATCCTTAAAATACTGTAAAGTGCAAGCTTATGCTGATGACACACAAATTTATTTTTGTTTTGATTTTGAGGAATATTTGGAATCTGAAGAACTTATAAACGATGACTTGCAAACTCTAACTAATCTGGCGTCTGATCATAATTTAAAATTAAACCCTAATAAATCATATCTTATGTTATTTGGTAATAAAAATAAAGTTTCCCATCTTAGGAATAATATAAACTTAAAAATAAATGGCATTAAGCTTAATGTGGTTGATTCTGCAAGAAATTTATTAATAGTCTTGGACACTGACTTAAGGTTTCGTGACCATTTAAAAAAATTGTTTCAGAAGTCCTATTTGGCTCTAAAAATTCTATTTTCTAGCAGATATATTCTAAACGTTAAACTAAAAAAGACGCTGTGTGAATCACTTGTACTTTGTACTTGTATAGACAATATTGGGAAGTCCCGTATTCAAAAAGTGCAGAACACTTGCGCAAGATTTATATATGGCCTTAGAAAATACGACCATATTGCTCATACTTTTTCTGAACTAAATTGGCTTAGGATGGATGGTCGTAGACTTCTGCACCTTCAAAGTTTTATTTACAAAATTTTAAACGAACCTGACTCTCCCTCCACTCTTCGTGAACGCCTAATTCCTCGATATAATATACACTCTATTAACATTCGCTCTGTGAGTAAATTAACTTTACCTCATCATCAGAGTGCTTTATTCCAAAGGTCTTTTACTTACAATGCAGTAGTTTCCTATAATGCTTTACCTGGTGAATTAACTGGTGTCTCAACTCTTGAATTATTTAAAAAAAGATATAAAAAGTTTCTTTTAAATAAACAAAATAAATAATTTCGATGTTTTAATATGTCCATGGGTGCTTTTGTTTAACTTCATTTAGTTATTGATAGACGATCAATGATCAACGTTTTCTTTTTAAGATATATAGTAAGATATTTTTAATAATGGATTTCTTGTTACTGGTATTGTGTCTTTCTACCTGTAAGTTCTTAGTTTTAGTATAATTATAACTTTTAATATAGTTTTTTTTTCTAAAAATTATTGTCGTATGGTTCAGTTGAGTAGCTATTTACAGCTAGACTGCGCCATGCTACAGTAAATACAACCATAAATACTTTTTTTTTCATTCTTTTATTGTAATTATCTTTTCGTAATATAAAGGCATTATTTCTTTATTTATTTATATTATCAGAATAGGTGCTGCAGCTCTGCACCTCTTATACCCTAGCCGCCACTGCTTATCATACAATATTTGGCCAATATTGTCTCTTTCCAAATCATTTGAGTATGCTTCTTTTATTTATATATTCGTTTAGTTCAAAAAGCTAAAAGTCAAGTGTGTTCAAAAATTCTTCGACCATAAAAGAAAAATGTTTCCGATAACTAAGTAGCAAGCCAGCATTTTTCAAGACTATAAATTTACTTTATGTTTAAAATTATGGAAGAACTAAAAAGAGCATTCTGTTATGTACTGTAGACTGTAAGCCATAAAATTTAACATTGTCACATTAACTTTATCGTTTTTCGTACTTTATATTCAAAACGATGTATTGGGAGCTCTAAAATGTTGACTTTTAACACGATAGCATTAGGTAATGTCTTCAGATGAGTTGGTTTATTAGTGTCTCTCCTTTCAATGGATTCTGTTTATGGTTAACCAGCTTTCTTAAGAACCGTTCTCTGCAAGTGGCGATTGACGGGTTTCTTTCAGACACCTTCACCGTCAATGCCGGTGTTCCTCAAGGGTCCATATTGTCGCCTACCCTCTTTTTACTGTATATTAACGACCTTTTAGTGAAAACCCAAAATCCAATTTATAGCTTTGCTGATGACAGCACACTTGTCTCATCTTTTACCTTGACTCCCCAAACATCCGCTACCGACGCACATCTTTGCAGGCAGCATGAAGTATTGCGCCTCAACAAAGACCTGGACGAAATTTTGGCTTGGGGTGACAGTAACCAAGTCGAATTTAATGCTAAGAAAACCCAGGCAGCAGTCTTCTCCAAAAAGGTTAACATTGCAGAACCGGATATAGTCATGGCAGGACACGCAATTCCCCTGGCACCGTCTATTAATTTGCTGGGGGTCAATCTGGGAGGTAATATGTCTTCTACAAAGCCCAGATTCGACCATCATTAGAATATTGCTCTCATGTCTGGAGCTCTGCACCCAAGCACACCCTTCGGCTACTGGATTCCATTCAAAGGAGAGCCATTCGTCTGATCGGCGACCCCGAGCTGACCAAGACCCTCGATAGCCTGGAGCATCGAAGACAGGTTGGTGATTTGGCTCTCTTTTACAGATATTTCCATGGCAGGTGTTCGACTGACATTGCCCACTTGATTCCACCTAGAGCAATTCAAAACAGAAATACACGGCAAACCACTGCCGCTCATCCATATGTTGTTCAGCTTAGTACTCCTCGAACTTCATTGTTCAAGAATTCTTTCATCTGGAGAACGTCATCTTTGTGGAATGATCTTCCTGAGGTCGTGTTTCCCAATGAATACAATCTTCAACGTTTCAAGACCAACGTTAATCGCTTTTTTCGCACTCGCACCGCTCCCAGAGCGCCTTAAAGTATTTTTCCTACAGTGCAGGTGTTTTATCATAAAAAAAAAAACGCTTCACTTTTTAGTATGTATAAATATTCATAAGGTTAGAACAAGGAGGCAATATATAAAGCCATGTTATAATATTATAGAGTTTGAAACAGAAAGCCAAAAGGCCATCATCGAGGCATACATACAAGTTGTGATTTGTTTTTTTTACAGTGCGCCTCGATCACAAACCCTCATTGCTTTATATGTTGCTAGTGTGGACGACGTGCCTGCTGCATAGATTTGCATGCAAGAATTTCTGCATCATTAAAATTTGCGGCGAATACAAAATACACAAATTTGTACCAGTAAGAAGAAAAAAATTATTCACGATTACAAACAACACGTTTCCCTTTCGAACAAAGTAAAAAGATTATTTTAAAAGGATATAATCTCAAGGCACTACCAGAGAAGTGGAACATAAAATGTAAGAGCTCGTTTAGTAGAACGACGCTGGTTTTTAATTCCCTTGAAGTCCAAAATGGCGTCTACGAACAGGTTCAAATATGGCCTACCGATCTTGAAAAGCACTTTAAAAAAATTAAACGAATTCATGGTAATAGTTTATCATAAGCGTATCAACGTCAAAGAAAGAAATTTTTTAAAAAAATTTACCTTTCTGATAGAAAACAGTATATAGTAGTAATGGCTTGCCGTGCTTATATATAGACCCTACACAATCAGTGAGACTGACAATCTTGATAAGTGATTGACAGTAATACTGATGCGGCGAAGATGACGAAAGATTGATATTATTCAGAATTGTCAGTCTATGAGTGATAGGGTTAATCTAGGATTTTAGGAGTAAGGCCTGTTCAAAGAAAAAACAAGTGAAGATTTGACGTTACCACGGGACTGAGGCATCAAGCTAGCAAAGATGGCCACTGAAAGGAAGGTTGTCACTGTCTAAAAAACTATAAAAATTTTCCTACGACCACCTATGAAAATGAGAAAAAAAGCACGGTTAACTTGACTCAAAGGCGCGGAATATCACACGCGTGTTGACAAAAAAATATGTCAGCACTAGTGTTGAAATACAAGGCACACTATTTAATTTAAACATATGGTGCCAGTTTAACTGGGTTATATATCTGGGTTTACACTTCGACTCCAAGCTTATCTGGAAGGAACACCTGGCCCAAACATTAACCAAAGCAAACAGGCTCCTACACCAGTACTATCCATTAATACATAGAAATAGCAAGCTAAACACCCGCAACAAAGTTACCATCTACAAACTATGCATAAGACCAGCACTACTGTATGCCGCCCCATCATGGTCAACACTCTGCATGACGGGGAAAAGCAAAATACAAACATATCAAAACAAATTGCTTCGAATAAAAACTAACGCACCATGGTTTGTACGTAATACCACATTACACAGAGACCTTAAAATGGAAACGATCCAAGACTACATCACGAACACCAGCAACAATTACTTCAACATAGCAGAACAAAGCCAGAACCCGTTAATCCGCCATTCCCACCAACCACAACACCAGGCAGGTCCATACAGGCTACCACGACAATGAGGGACCCAGGTTCAAACCCCTCACACAACACGAACTTAATGTACTAGTTTTGAGCTAATGTTTTATCAATAATTAAGAGGAGTTATAGGCCTAGCCTCGCTTAAAATTTTAATCAATGAAGATCCTAGTCCAGTTTAACAGACAACCCCTATTTATTAAAAAGAACAAAACTTAGAAACCAGTAATTGTAAAGTGTTTAACTTATTTTTTATGTATTTGTCGAGTGATTCAGAATTTGTGTGTGAAAATTCGCCATCTGCAATTATAAAAAATCTTAATAATATACTGGAAAATCTATTACCAGAGAAAACGAGTCGCGCTGAAGAGAGTGTCATGTATTAAACAACAAATCTTTATCGGTAGCGATAGCGTACAGAATAGAGCTCTAGCCTACAGGTCGCAAGGTCACAGGTTCAAATCCCATCAGGAGTATTTGAATTTTTTTTATAAGAACATTAAATAATTTATAGAATTATTTTGAATTTAAATCTTCCTTGTTGGGTGAATCTTTTAAATTTATGTTTAATGCATCTTTCCTTGATTAAATTTTAAATTTTTCATTCTGGTTAATCTAGAAGTCAATACAGGATTAGTTCTTCCTATCATATGTAAAATATGAAAAAATGAAAAAGTTAAACTACAATTAAAGGAAAAGCCTATTGACAAACTATGAAACCAGATATTAAGTATCCTAAGTATGCTAATTTCAACACTAGTGTTGATATATTTTTTTTCAACACTAGTGTTGAAATATTTTTTTCACAAATCAAAGGCTTTTTCAATAATTCTTTGTGGTCGTAGGAAAAATAGTGTACATTGCTTGTGTGAAAGTGATTCGAAAACTCGGAGAATTTCCTCACTCGGCTGACGCCCGTGCTAAGTATCTCCTCGCTTGAAAAGTATCACTTTCATCACTTGTTATGTAATATACTATTAACATTAGAAATATTTCTGACGCGGCACAGCCAAGCCAAGCCAAATAGGATATTTCTGACAATCTATTTTAATCTTAATTTTCTCATTGTTATCTTAATTTATTTCAATTATCTTTAATATCTTTTTCCTTCTTCCCCATCAGCTAACCAGAAGGAGATTAGGAAAAATATTTAATTAAGCCGATGTAACCTGCCTAGTTTAATCAGAGGGTTTAATTTCAATCGTCACGCCATATTAAAAACGCTGCGTTAATAAAAACAGAATATTTAAGCAAGCATGAAAAATAAATTTTCAAACTACCTGAAAGTGCCCTATACTATAAGGTTGTATTTTGTCTAACACTGTTAGATAATACAATACAAATCGGATTGCATGGTTCTACCAAGAAATGAAAACTTTACATTGGTAGGATGTCACCACCTGCAGACCGGTTTCGAAATCTTTTGTTCTCGTCAGTACAGGGTAGGTGTTAATACCATACCAAATGAAAGTTTTAAAACCTAATGTATATAATATCAACCTTCGGTCGTATATATACGTTAGCGCCATCTCTTGGTAGTCCCATGCAATCTATCTGGGTATACCCGTCAAGGGATTTACAAGAATTGTAAAAACACAGAATCTCTTACTAGTCAGGTTGAAACAAACATTTAAGCAAGCATGAAAAATAAATTTTCAAACCACGTGAAAGTGCCTTATACTATAAGGTTGTAATTCAACCTTAAAGTATTTTGAAAAAAGAGTTTTTTGAAAAAAGGTATTTGAAAATGTTGTTTATTTTAATGCCTTCTATACGCAGCTAAAAAAGAAGTAATAACTTAGGAATCACCCTGTATAATATGGTACATTATAACAATATTTTACTTCATTATTTAAATGTAGATGTCATGATAGGTCATCGTTGTAAGCTTATACATATATAGAGATGTAAATTTAACACTTTTTACAAAAAAAAAAAAAAAAAATATATCTTGAATTTTACAAAATCTTTCTGTTACGCCCTTGTGATACAAATGAATATAAAATATACGGCGAATATAATAACAGCGCACTTCGAGGAGTATTAACAGATTAAAGCATATTCAGACAATGGATGTAAAATTTATGTGAAACAAAATGTCAGCAGAAGCTTTTAAAGTCGGATAATGTCATTTTAATGCCCTGCGCTTAGAAGTTAAAGTCGTTATATGGCCGGTTCTTTTTGTTTTAATTTTATGATACAAGGGGATGTAAAAAATAACGAAGGAGTTTTTCAAGGGGAAAATGAAATAGCAGGTAGTAATTTGGTTTGTTACAGTGCCTTTCAATCCATCAGTATCAGACTATTAACACCACCGAATATTGGACATGCACGTATTAGAGTCACTGTTTGACCACCGTTTCCTCCAGAATCTCACTCTCGACAACAACAGGAATGATGTCTATTTTTTCTAGCTTCCATATATTTTTTTATCTCTGGGGGGGGGGGGGGGGGGTGGTTGTTCGGGTATGTTCTATCTAAGAGTGGATTTTGAAGTGCAGTAGGGTATTTGCCATGTAGAGCTTTCTCTTGCCAAGTTACAAGCTGTTGACTTGGCAACGCGCGGATGATGTTAGATAATCCGTTTTACTTAAGGGCTGTTACCACTTTTTGTAGAATTTTCCCATGCGACTCTTAGAAGTATTTTCTCATAAAGGTCTCTTGCGACTTTCATAAATTATGTATATTAATGAGACCTCTTCCTCCCTCCTTTCGTTTTAGGTAGATTAATTTAAGTGCAGAGCGTGGGGGGTGAAATTTGAATTTTATCAGCAGGCTGCTCGTAATTTTATTATTATTATCATTAATATTAATGAAGTTTATTATAAAAAAATTGTTTATTATAAAACAAACGTTCAAATAAATTACAAGCTCTGTATAATATCTCTGGGTCCCATATTATACTCTCCTTTTATAGCCAAACTGTAAAAGAGTTTTATTAGAGAATTTCGAATGGGATACGACCTTTTTAATTGGTACTCCTATAAAACTAAGCAATGTATATAAATTAAATTGTAGTTAAGGCGTTTCGGGCTAATTCTTAGGAATTTTACGAGATTTTAACGTAAAGTAGATTAGAAAACGTAGGAATAAAATATAAATATCCTTAAATTAGTTTTGGTTTTTTCCTTAAACAAAAAAATGTTATTAGTTTTCATGTTGAAAGATACCCTATTTTGTACGTTTGATTTTTTTTATATTATATTTCTTGTGATGTTTTTTACCCTTATTATGCTTTACTAAACGTATCTAAAAAAAAGGTTTTCAAAGGTCACGCCACACGTCATTTTCACTCGTCCTTTGGTTAACCAAGCCTGACCTTTTGTTTTCTTTACCTTAAACGATGTTTAAGGTTCTGTTTTAAAGATTTTCTTACACTGTAAATTGCTTCCTATGTAATAGGTAATATTTTACCTTAAGGCTTTAAATGAAACTAATAGTACTTACTATGTGCTTTCTATGCGTTACATTAAAATTTTAAGTTGATGTATATGCATACAACAAAAAGTACATACAGCTCATTGACAATATGCATTTTAGTAAATAGAAATATACTGTAATATTACTACACATTACAGGCCGATTTTACACTATATACTATATAAAAAAAAAATTTTATTCGTGTAATAAGTCTTTGACATTTTTTTAGAAATTGACAATTTTTTTAGAGCGTTAAAAAAAAATTGCCCATAAAAATAGGCAACATGTAACTACAGCGATTGAATGTAGCTAAATTTTTGTTTTAGAGCAGATACGCAAGATATTGAAGTTTTATGCCCTGAGGGCACGTAGAGGAAATAAGGCCTTCTGAAGATAAAAGTGCTATTAAGATAAATGTATGTCATGAACCTATAATATAGGTTGTGACAACAAAAACCTTGTATGTTATAAAATTATATGTTGTGAGAGCAAAATTTTATTTTTATTTCTCAATAATATGCTACTAGTTTGTTATATTGTTAATTTTTTTAAGTCGGCGCATTTCGGATCAGTTACAGGTCCATAGAAGCATTGCTTCATCTAAAACTCTTTTTTCAATTTTTCATAATATGTACACATAAATATTTAAGTGACGAAAACACTGTCCTTGAGTATTGCCGCGAGAGTTAAATATGCAGCAGAAAAGTTAAGAAAAGACAATAATACATTATTCTATCTTTGTCATACTTATAACAGTGCAGCCAGTGAGCCTTTCTTCAGCTCATCGGCCGCCATCGACGACGAAACGACGATCGTACACTGCACCTTTATCGGCGATCGCGTACCCGAGTATGTAAATGTTAAATTGCTTCTGCTTATTGTTAAGAGCATCCGATATTTCTAAATTTGTGTTCTGTTGGCCAGAATCCTGGCCAAGTTTATGAATTAATTTTTAAAAACTTTATTAAATGGACAGAAAGTTATTTCTATTAAAATATCTAGTTTTTAATATTGTTGGCAGTACAAAGAAACAATTTTTGGGGTCAAACGCAAAAGTCGAGAGTTCTTACTGGCGCTTTGCTATCGAATAAGTAGTTATTTGGGTTGATTATAGAAACCCAATACGCATTTAGGTTAGAAAAATCATGTTTCGGCGTCGTCGGTTGGAACTGTACCTACAGTTGTCCAGTTGTGTGATGGGCACACCCTGTCTTTAATACCTTTACTTTCTCTATTGTCAAAAAGGTTCTGCCCAATGTAAAATAAAATACAGCTAAACCCTCATACATATTATTAATATGTAAAGCAGCCACACCAAGATTATTAAATTAATAACTTTCACATTGTAATATTTTATATACGATAATATCAAGAAAATGGTTGAACCAGAAAGGGTAGCCCCTACACTGGAACGAGCCTTGTACATTTATTATGTAAAAGTGGTGCTATAAAAGGAGTAATGACGATACTACATAAAACCTACATATTAACAGTAGTCAACAAGACCGCTTAAACGTAAAACGCTGGAAAGGGCAAGTTTTTTAATTCAGGAAGAACGTTACTAAATATATGTTTAAATGATAGAGGAGTTTTGGACTTGCATTGTCTTTATTTGTTTTCAAATCACAACGTTTTAACTGGTTTGGTTGGTTTTAACCATAATGTATTTTTTCATTACTTAATATAAATACAATTTAAAAAAATTGTTGTGCATTAAATCATTTATGATAATTAACCGAAGAAAAAAAAATAAGATAATTTGATAAAGAAGCAACTATTAACTATAGCAAATTTACACAAACATAATTTTATGAAATATGCCGTGGAAGATATAGCACATAGTGTGACTATGCTGCGCACACCGCCATATTATTGTGAACTAAACCCTATGGAACCTATATGGGCGCAAGTGAAAGGAATTGTAGCAAGACACAACACGACATTCAAATTGAAAGACGTAAAGCTACTGTTTTATTAAGCCATTAAGGAAGGGACACCAGAGAACTAGCGAAAAGCAGTCCATCCAGTCTTTAAAGAAGAGGAGAAAATGTGGAATTTGACCACCTGATCGATCGGACCGTCGACCAGTTAATTATAACGTCGAGAGGAGATGACAGTTCCTCAGATGACGAAGAATAATATGATTTTTTATAATTTAATTTTTTTATAATGTATTTTTTGTATTTTGTATTTTTTTTTATAATGTTTAATAGAAAATAAGTGTACCTAATACTAAGTACATAATTCACGCCTTTGTCACACCATTTTCAGTGTTTGTGAATGGATAACAATGGGCAAAACCCATAAACCAAACCCGGGTGGTACTACCTGCACTTGATGAAAATAAAGAATTTTGCAATGAAATCAATGCCAAATTATGCAAGCGGCGTAAATATTCGTTGGGTCACTCTATAGTCCATTTGCATACCTAATGAGGTTGTATTACTCTACACCTTTCTGAAAGAGACTATAAATTTCTCTTGCTCACTGTCTAGATTTCTGGATGCGACTCATTAAAATGGGATGTCTGGATTGACGAATTTAAAAACCTGACCCAGCAACATCGCCTTGTAAAATATTTGCGAAAATTACTTCGAGCTAGCTGGGGCAGCGGAAAGGATTAAATACTAAACAGAAACTTAAATATGCATGGATATTAAGCATGAATATAGAGCGGGTTGTGACCAAAATCACACTTGGAATTTAACTACTGTAAATGCATGTAAAGCTACCCATTATGGCGAATGGGAATTATGACAATTTTAAGGCAGTGTTATATGAAAACTTCGTCTAGCAATTTGCCATTACCTTATCTTGTAAGTCAAGAACCGAAATCGCACTACCCAGAGGCGCCGACAGCGATGTGGTGCAAGTAGTTTAAGGGTTAATGGTATATTACATAACAAGTGATGAAAGTGATACTTTTCGAACGAGTAGATATATAGCACGAGGCGTCAGCCGAGTACGGAATTTCTCCGAGTTTTAGAATAATCATCATTTGTGAAAAAAATATTTCAACACTAGTGTTGAAATTAGCACACTTAGGATTATGTTTCACTTAATATCTGGTTTTATAGTTTGTCAATAGGCTTTTCCTTAAGTTGTAGTTTAAATTTTTCATTTTTTCATATTTTATATATCATAGGAAGAACTAATCCTTAATTGACTTCTAGATTAATCAGAATGAAAAATTTTAAATTTAATCAAGGAAAGATGCATTAAACATAAATTTTAAAAGCTCCCCCAACAAGAAAGATTTCAATTCAAAATAATTCTATAAATTATTTAATGTTTTTATAAAAATGATGGGATTTGAACCTTGCTATCTGTAGGCTAGAGCTCTATTCTCTAGGCTATCGGTACCTATAAAGATTTGTTGTTTAATACATGACACTCTCTTCAACGTGATTAGTTTTTTCTGGTAATAGATTTTCCAGTATATTATTAACATTTTTTATAATTTCAGATGGCGTAATTTTCACACTATAATTCTGAATCACTCGACCAAAACATGATAAATAAGTTAAACACTTTACAATTACTGCTTTCTAAAATTTGTTCTTTTTAATAAATAGGGGTGGTCTGTCAAATTGGCACCATATGTTTAAATTAAATAGTGTGACTTGTATTTCAACACGCGTGTGATATTCGGCGCTTTCGAGCCAAGTAAACCGTGCTTTTTTTCTCATTTTCATAGGTGGTCTTAGGAAAATATTTTTACAACCACTTTCACCAAATCTTACATGTAAATTACTCAACAACCTCAAGATTCTGACACGACAAGAATTATCTATTAATTTCCTATACAAAAGGTTATATCCATTTTTCCTCTGTAGTTTAAAATACCGGAGATATTTGCAAAAATAGAAAAATTGACGAAGAATTAGAAATTTTATCAACCGAAGAGTGCCTATTTTTTTAAAGTTCCGAACAAAACAGGCCGTTAACAC
Organism: Polydrusus cervinus; assembly: GCA_935413205.1. Lineage (NCBI taxonomy): Eukaryota > Metazoa > Arthropoda > Insecta > Coleoptera > Curculionidae > Polydrusus > Polydrusus cervinus. The sequence continues at coordinate 4,300,114 of OW284514.1, forward strand.
AAATGCAAAGAGTCACTTTAAAATGATCTCATGCTCTCTTTCCGGTACAGGTTCTTCTGCCGTAGCCGTACTGTCAATGATAACTTAAAATATCAAAAGAACAGGCTTGTTCATTGTACCAAAACATATGATAATATTTTTTTTTTGTTACAGGAAGTCCAAATACTTAAAACCCTGATCTTGGGCGAGGAAGAGCGAGGTCAGAGCCAGTACCAAGTAATGTGCTTCATTTTTTATTTTCCCAAGGACTCGTTTATATCGTCCGATGCCATGTCGAAATTGAGGCAAAAGAACCCTAGTACCGTGAGGACGCCTGAGGACGATTTGGGAAGGTAGGTAATAGTTAATATAACATTATTTAAATGGTGTCCTAGAGAAACCATAAATACTTTTTTTTTAATAGATCAACAAAAAGTTGGATAAGGTGCCCTAAAATTTTCACATTACTTATTTGATAAACGTTTTGCTTTGTTCCTGATTAAACAAAAAAAATTTAATATCGAGTTGCTTAATGACGTGACACTATAACTTAATAATTACTAACGATGTGGAATGTACGGTAAAATGAAGTTATTTGGTTTTTTTTTCTTTGATTTTTTCGAGAGCGCTTTAACAATGTTAAGGCCAGTTTATATTAGGTGCAAGCAAATGGTCGTTTTAAATAAAAAAAATTGGATCAGCTGATTGAAAATTATAAAATTGCAGAAAAATCAAATGGAAAAATATGATACCCTATTTAAAAACACAGAGGCATCAGTTTTTTGCTACTTGCTTTTCCAATTTTGTTCTGCTAAAGTACCAAATACGTAACAGAGTCTATAAATATCTCTGCCCGCTTTTAACACTGACCCGGCAATTTGAGGTTAGAACCGTCACTCGCGTCCCCTATATGAGATGGCATGTGCGGCGATGTTCAAAGTTGAACATGCTTATCGGCATACTGTTGTAGGCGTATCGTGGAACAAAATCAAAGAAACTAGACTTACAATTAAAAAAAATCAATTTTTACGAAAATTTTCAAAATATCTGCTTCTAGACTCTGGCTACGCCACTGCAAAGTTACTACAGCTGTTTATTGTTGACCTTGTCTTTTTTTCAGGGCCAATCATACCATGGACTACGTGGTCGTACTGAAACATTCCGGCATAATTAGTCCTTTTATTCGTGACATGTGCACAGAGGCTGGTCTAGCTACATACACTAGATATGAAGACATATTGAAGTGGTCAAATATGCATAGTAAGTAGACCTTTTTTAAATATCGCCAAATATAGACATAGATATTTTGTAAAATAAGTACCTTTAAAATCAATAAAGGAAAAAGTTTTATGCCTACGCTGAGAATCGACCCGGAATCTCTCGATTACATCTTGAACTCTCTAACCAATTGCGCTACGAAGACCCTTAGATTCTCTCAACAAACTTCGGCTGTATAACTTTGATGGGTGTTATAGGGGGAAGGGGAACTCATTTACGACCACTGATCATTAAGATCTATTTTATCTCTTATTCAAAAATGTCGTAGACAGTGGCATATGTAGGAGGGGGAGGGGGGGCGGCCGAGCCTCGGAGCTCAGCTCTAAAAATCTAATCACAACCTAATTGTTGAACGCTTGGACACTTAATTTAAATCTTTAAATAATGTATTCTTGGCTTAGATTACAAAGGTCTTGTAGGAAACGTTTAGTTTTTAAACTTTTCCTTCTACAAGTCCTGTTTTATATGGAGATTAAGGTTTCAGACGCATATCGTTTTAGTTATTGATTTTTGTTGCAATTTTAAAGAAAAACCAGTAAAAATAATACTATTTTATAGTATTATTCTATTATATACTTGTCTGTTCCGTTTTCCCTTTTTTTAGAGCTATTTTAAATCAACAAAAATATAACCCAATGCAATAAAATATTTTTACAACAAACCAAAAAACGGATGGAAGAAGTGTGATAATTTATAATTAAAAACAAAATTCTGGAAGAAACAAGAATGGTTTATTATGAATATACAAAACGGCACTTAAGAAGGAGTATTTCAAAACCTAAGCATTGCTAAGCTATGCTCCTAAAATAAATGTTTCTGAAAAAATCATCAATTTTAGCGTGGTGAACGATATTTACTTTAACTTTAATCATGAAAAACCGAGCCCGAAAAACGCTGGTTACAGTCATACCTACATACGTCTTGTTAAAATTTTGGATTGTCACCAATATTCATTATTTTCACAAATATAAAAAATGTTTTTTTTTATAAAGTCTGCTATGAATATTAAAAAAAAATCAAAAAAAAACATTTGGATAAACAAATTTAATCCAACCATGCAGAGGAGGAGAGGTAATAATGTAATTCTCGAAATTTGATAGTAGTTAGGTGAATTTTAAACGAGCTTTGGGCGTGGCCCCCTACTTACGCCCTATGAACCCCCCCCCCCCCCCCCCCCGAGCATATTTTCTGGCTACGCCACTGGTCGTCGTAACCATTATGCGACATGTGCAGGAATCATATAGAGATCTCTCCGTAGCGCAATTGGTTAACGCCTGTAATCGAGAGGTTCTGGGTTCGATTCGCAGCGGAGGCCTAACATATCTATATTTAAAATCAAAGTTACCCCTACATAAGTGTTAATAAATAAAAATATTGAAACAAAATTCTTTTAGCGTCGAGATTAGAAAAAATAAAATATTCTATCATCGTCTCATCTTATTTATAAAACAAAACAGGTAGTGAAGACATGTCCCAGTTCAAACCAAATTTCTAAAGAGACAAAAACGTTTCTTTGATAAATCGGGCCCATTTACAGGCGTTCCTTTAGCAAATTACCTAATTTACTCTATATTCGTTCTGACGAGGTTTCTTGATGTTTTTTGTACAGATTTTTTTGCTGATATATTATACTTTTAAAAAAGGGCTTTGGTAATGAACCAAACTTTTATGTTTATTATAAATAAACAGTATTTCGTGAAAGAGTCGAGGTATCTTTTAAAAAGATAGACGGAAACTATGCGGGAAATCAAATACAATTTTGATTCAAGTTGATACATTTTTACAACAACTGTTTTAAGTAACTTAATATGCATTAAGATCTTTATACAGGTTTATGATAGTTATACAGGGTGTCCCATAACTTATGGGCCGTAGAGTAACTGGACAGAGAGACATCAAACTAAGCCGATTATGTCATATAAGTTTTTTTTGATAATTAAAATATTAATTTAATTATGTACTATGTTTTTTATGCTTTGGGATGTTTAAAGGGTAATATCTCGAAAACCGTTAAAGATATTAAGATCAATCAAGTACACCTTTTTGACTAAGAAAATGCCCTTCTTTAAGAAACTATAATTGAAAAACACCTAATATCACAGGTAAGAAAAAAAATCATAGATTTATGAAGCCCAGTGTTTGAAGCGCCCTCTAGTTTGAAACTTAAAAAGTTCTACAAATTCTTATTTCTTGCTCATAAAAACATAATATTGCCAACTTTCAATTCGATTCATTAAACCGTTTTAAAATTACGGCTTATTTTCGAGAATAAACTTTTACTTTCAACACCCTGTATCTCTAGAACGAGTAACAATCCGAAAAAACGTATAGGACTTAATCGGCTTAGTTTGATGTCTAGTATCTCCAGTTACTCTACGGCCCATAAGTTATGGGACACCCTGTATAGAATACCGCCCACAATGCTACAATGTAAGCCAAAACTAAAATTAGCCCATATTTTCTAGCAACGGCTTATATTTCATTTTCGAAGGTTGTTAAAATACGTGGGAGTATACAAGGGCAAGATTTGACTTATTTTCCACTAATCTTGTACCCTTTTCTGACCCATATTAAGGCAAATCTTACAGCTGCCAACCTAACTCTAAGAAATATACATCTTAAAATACGACCTTTCGAATCGTATTATTTATCCGCTTGTATATAACTAAACTAGGCCCTTTCGGCAAATCGGATAACCTTTAAACGGGAAGATAACACTTGGAAATAAACAGGGATTGCTCCTGATTTATGACAGAAACACAAAACACATGAAGCCGAAGTTAACAAGCGCCGAGGCAGCTGGAATATAATAATAAATACACTCGAGTGATTCTCTGATAGGATTAGGGGGGGTTATGCGTTGTTTAAGCGTTCTGTTTAAGGTAAAATTTTAAATAAATGTTTAATTGAGGATAAAGGAATGCTTAACGTGCTTTCTACTTTCTAGGCTACGGGAAGCAGGGTGTTGTGTAACCGGGGCGTGTTAAATATTCAATTGGATGACGAAAAGCAGGAAGGCAAACATAAGTAATTTTTTTTACATTTTGCAAGTATTAAGTTATTTTTAAATCAACCATGAACGTAGATCTGGGTAACCTTCTTAGAATTTTCGAGCAAAAAACGTGGCAAATATAACTTAAGTTTTTTTTTTAACGAAACACATTGTATTATTTTCTAATTCCCCACTAAATTCTAAATTTTGTATAAAATGTTATATGTCTAAATTTAATAGTTTCTGAGATGACGTTTAAAATATGCTAATTTCAGATTTTGACAGGCTGTAACATTGGAACGGTCAATTTTTTTCTTTTTTAGAGAAAAGTGGTTTTAATCTACCCATCTTAATTTTTTTAAGTTACAACTTCCGGTTTTTTGATTTAACATGGTAAATCGGAAGTTGGCTTCTTTGGATAGAGAATAAAAAACTAAGATAGGGAGGTGAAAACCATTTTTCTCTAAGATGAACCGTTCCAATGTTACAGCCTGTCAAAGTCAAAAAATGTCATATTTGAAACGTCAATATCTCAAAAACTATTGAATTTAGACATATGACATTTACAAAATAAGCATAGAATTTTGTGGGGAATCAAAAAATAATACAATATATAGGGTGTTCCATATAAAAAACCCCAAGTTATATTCGCCACGTCTTTTTGGGCCACCCCGTATACTCCAGCATAATATTAAAATGTGCACCTCAATGGTCTCTACAACTTTTGTATTTCGAATTTTAAAAAAACAATTAAATTTGGGCTCTACAGATAGTGTTTAAAAAAAAAATTTCAATATTTTTTACGATACTTTAGTAATTATTTTTAGGGCTTTTATTTTCTTCCATTTTTTTTTCTGCATGAAAATAACTTTCTTTGTAATTCGGTCCAAGAATAACGGCAATTTAACACGGCAAATTCTAACACCGTCCTATCCACTTAAATAGCTTTATCAAGCAGCAATATTAAAGGCTTGTTTAAAAAAATCATATTTATATTCATCGTAGCTCTAAAAAACTCACAACGAACATACAAAAATTCTTTGCGTCGCAGCTTGCTGGTAATTAAAAAGCTCTCTATCTCTTTTTTGTACAAAGAAAGGTAAAATTTAATTAAAACCGCGGAAGTATTTTTGAAACGTAGGATTAAATTGGTCTGTAAAAAAAGTAACATAATTTAGCTTTGTGTATTATATTCCGTACTGCACGAAAACAGAATATTAAATTTAAATAACACTCTGCAGAGCATCCTTTCAATATTTCTAAATTCTTCTCCAAGGTTACCATCTTCTCTATGCAAAATTATATCTATATTAAATTAGACCAAAAAGATTACGTTCTCTTGGCCCGAACCCTGGCCATATTTATTATTGTATTTTTGTATAGACAGTGACGGCTCGCGGTCTTAAAAAATAATGAAGAGCTAGGTATAGTGCGGGTACTTAAACAAACATTGACTAAAAACCCGTGTAACAAAACGTCTCTCTTATCCTCATTTGTCCAACTACTGAATGGAGTCACCAACAAATTACAAACTATGTCATTAATTGGGTTCATTTTTAAAACACACAACTAAGTAGGTACGTACACTACTGAATTACCTGAAAAATAAAAACAAAACTCTTTAATCACACAGTAAATCCATTAAAAACGATATCTATAACCGTAAGTTTCGCGAAGCCTCATAATAATTACCCTAAGGTTAGGCGAACCAATGCTAAAACAATGATGCATACGACTGATCTATTTTTAAATTGCCCTTCATGATAATGCAAATTGTTACATGCTGTATGTGTGACTGACGTCACGTAACCATAGCAACGGTAAATATCAAAGCCATGTTGGACGTTGGGTCTTCACTTGCCTTGAGCTAACGGACACGGTCGACTGGGGCGCGCCAATATGCACAAGTGTTTATAATTATTGTTCATCGGAGTTAACCGTGGCCCTATTATGTATAGATACATTCGTATTAAATTAATATTATTAATTCGAGCATAATTATTTTTTAAGGGCTAAAATGGTAGCTGTATTGGTACATTAATATTTAATATTGTCGAAAAACTTTCCTCCTGGTTTTATTTTTTTTTTGGTGAAGAGCCCCTTTACCTACTTCACCTGACGAGCCGCCACTGTCTACAGATATTGGGAAGTATTAAAAAAAACCTAAAATAAAATTTGTAAAGTATCCTTTTTGTTACAGGTATACCAACAATATCATACCTCCCCGCTCTAAAACGTTTCCCCACCACACCCGACTACATCAAAAGCGAAATTAGCTACGAAACACCAAGCGGTATCGCCAACTGTACGAATATAAAAAATATGTGGACTCCGTGTTTTTGCCATCTGGAACAGTGCATAGGTTGGTATCCGTGCGAATTGAAATACTGTAAAGGTAAGGGGTCCGCCAAAGGTTCTGTGACTAGTTACAGGTGCGGGATAAAAACGTGTAAGATTTGTCATTTGTTTGTGTATTATATAGCTCAGAAGCAGCAGTGTCTTTGGGATGAATGACCTTAGTAAGGTGTTTGTGTTCGGCAGTAAAGGACAGATTTTAATAGAGCGTATTATGCAGTGATATGAATAAAATATATAAAAGGAATAGGAAATAACCATTGACTTCGATTTAACTAAATTTACACTCTTAAAAGTAACATGATATGGATTACTAAAATTTGGTTCTGACAACTATTTATTTTCGTGGAATTGGACTCAACCCAAAAATTAGTTGGTACAACCAAAAAAAATTGTCGTTATTGAACTGTTGAACTAATTAATAACATTAACCAACCCAACCTACAAATTTTAGTTGTCACAACGAATTTTATATACGGATAACAAAATTTATATGGTACTCCCACTTTTAAAATAAGTTGTCACAACTAATGTGTAAATATGGAAAATTGAAATTTTTTTTTCAAGGAAATATTGTTTTTGTTAATGATGCAATCTACAAATATTGCCAAAGCAATCATTTATTTGGGCCAAACTTGAAATTTTCATAGAGTAACAATTACGTATGTAGTCACAACATTGTGTTTATTATCTTTTTTCTGTACTTTCTAATTGTAAGAAAGAATCATAAATAAGTAAAAAATTTATATTTTTGTCATTGCAGTTGCACATTAGAATGTTTAAATGAACTGCTTATAACGCATGGCAAAATTAGCAAGTTGATTTGATAGAAATAACTTTAAAAAAATTCTGTTTCATTTCTAAAAAAAAATGTCATATGTAATTTATACTTAGTAACGAAAAATATTCCTTCCTAGGTCCCATTTAAATAAAAAAATGCCTTGGTATTACTACTCTATTAGGTATGCGTAAACTAATTGGAATAAATTATCAGGGATATTATGGTTTCTTTAAAAAAAAATATTTCCAATGTTCTCTCATGTTCTTTATAATACATACTTATGCAATACAAAACAGAAACACTAGGTTTTTAACTTATTTTACTCAACCTTTTGGGTTGTTCAATTGCTTATAGAACTGAATTGTCCTTATTTAAATTTTCTTATCTGCAACTGCGATTATTAAAAAACAAAAAATATCCCCTGGACTTTCTATTTAAAATATAACAGCTATATGAAATTTGTGGTACTTGGTCAGATTAAAAAATCATCAATATGACGTTCTTTTATAGAAATGGAACATAGAACAAAAACAAAACAAAAAAAAAATTTTAAGTTATTTCTCATCGGGTCACCTTGCCACACTTTATAAAAATGTCATTTAAACTTTCTAATGTACAACTGCAATGATAAAAAATAAAATGTTTACTTACTTATGATTTAACTTCCTTCTGCCAATAAGAACGTACACAAGAAAGACAATAAACACAAATAAATTACACCAAATATTGTCACATCCATTGTCCACACGGCCATGAAAATGGCCAATTATTGCCTTCAAAACACGAAAAAATGGACACGGAACCGCAAAAGCACACACAACATAAACATAACCTCCTGACAGTCATGGCTAGAATAAAGTCACATGTCACCAACCGGGCAAGGGCGTCAAGTCTCTGTTGATGCCTTTAGTTATAAAAATGAAGAATAATATTACTTGAAAAGAAAAGTTAGTTCTGGTAACTAAGAATGTTTCTTAATCAAAATTAACAAAATGATAGGGACTACAAATTCATAATGTGTTATTACTACAAGCTTAATTGATAAATACAGTTTGTAGGAACTTTGATGTAACATTTAAATAAGATATATACAGAGTAAAATTCAGCTAAGCAAAATATTTTATTTCTGCCAACTAATATGAAAACAAGATATTTTCTTTGTTCTAATGGCATCATTTTTTGGTAAATATAACCAAGAAAAAAATCTTTTATGTTTTCCTAACTAAAAATAGTTATTTTTAGTAACGTAAACACGAGAACAAATAAAAATTAATACCAAATACCAAGTCATTTCTAAGAGTGTAAAAAAATGTAATTTTACAGACTATAGTCCTTTGAGTCAGCGGGTATTTCTTCTTCTTTTTATGTATTATTTCTCCTCTTATTCTTAAATATAAATCAAGTAGAACTGTCCTTAAACATTTTTTAGATATAGACAAAGCCTTAAAAATATCTAAAGTACTTGGACCAATGTAAATGTCCCTTTTCCTTATTTTATTACATCTTCTGTAAATATTACATAATTTAAAAAAAAATTATTTATATTTATTTACTTCTGCCTGAGCTATATAATATTTAAATATTGTGGCTGTGAGAATATTAAAAGAAACACTAACAAAATAAATCTGAAAGATTAAATTTACAGAAAAAAATCTATAAATAATTCGTTTATAAATAAAAAATATACAAAATTTACGTATATAAAAAAACACTATATAGAAATCTACGACTGTCTTATGTGTATAAAAAAAAGATTTTATAATGAATAAACGAATTTTTGTAATATGTAATTAAAACCTTTTCTACATATTCTAGTTTTTAATAGTAATTCCTATTGTATATGTACAAAAACGCTTTAGCTTTAGTACGACAATTGTCTGTGCTTTAAAAGCATAATATGATTATTTTTTTTATTGTGGCTACATTCGATTACCTGTATTTTGCGTATTTTTTAAAGTGTTTCAAAGAACGAATATGCCATATTTGATGGGCACCTTCTTTGAACAGGTTGACTAAATTTACTTACGCCTTAAGTAGCCTACTCACTTTCAGTCGGCCGGCCGGAATTTACGTCCACGTACCTCCGCCGGCCGGCCGACTGATCGTGAGTAGACTCCTTAATGGTTATGTAGTAAAATAATTTTATTTATGTTTTTAAAAATGCTCGCCTTATTTGTATACGTTCCCGAGAAACTAGAGTTTACAAAATATTTATTATTAATATAGGTGATTAATAAGTAGATACTTCTTTTTTAGCTGTGTATAGAAGGCAATAAAATAAACAACATTTTCAAACACCTTTTTTCAAAAAACTCAAAAATAAGGTACTTACATTCATTTATTACATTATGGATCAAATACGGTCCTGCCTAACTTGCCCGTTAAATAACATTAAGAACACTTCTGGGTGTAGAATGAGCCCGCAAGGGGAAGCCTTCTGCGTATAATCTCGAAGCAGCAGCCGCATTTTGACGACACTCACCGTATATTAGCACCATATCTACTAGTTTATTATTTTCAAATTTTACCATTTTCACGTGTCACCAATTTAAAATTAATTTTCATCAGAAAAACACACCACAGCGGATTGCCAAATAACTCACCACCGACACGTAAATTGCATGACTAATAAGAGATCAGACAAGCAACATAAAGTATAGCAGGCTACATTTTGATGACCAGGCCCGCACTTAGATTTTTTACTTCTGTATCTCGCCTATATTTAAGTTTTTTGGAAAAGGTATTTGAAAATGTTGTTTATTTTAATGCCTTCTATACACAGCTAAAAAAAGTATCAACTTAAGAATCACCCTGTGTAAAAGACTATTTAAAAGTAGGATAAAAATGCTATAGCAACAAATGTGTTTGCTGGGTGATATTTTTGGTAGCTATATCTAGTCGAGTGTAGTCCAAATGTATATAGAACTATTATTTGCATTTTAAAAATTAAATATATGACAATAAACAAAAAATCTCTATTTCTTTGTCATGTATAATAACAAAAAATGCTGTATCAACCAACGGAAATTGTTATCGTCGAACTTTTTTTTAAGTGAACCCAATAGACTTGCTCAAAGTATCAATTAATTGTTACGTCGTACAGGTAATTCACAGTTACTTTCAAAACGACTGTATAGAATAGAGGTATTGGGCGTTTGGGCTGTGAACTACCTGATAGATTTCTTTGATCAGAGATACAGTTCTTGTTTTTTAGAGAAATTTTATATTTATTTTATGTTAAAGAAACAGAAGACTTTTTCAATAAAATTGTATTGTGGCTACGACGTATGACATAAAAAGAAATTGTGAAAAAGTCCAATGTTAAATTTTAATTTACTTACGCAGTAACAGAGCTGTGAGTAACTTAAGTAACTAGATACTTTAGTATTAGTATTATTATTAGTATTATTTTAGTATCTAGTTACTTAAAGTAACTAGATACTTAGTAACTTAGTTCTTTTTTGAATCATGCCAAAAGTAACTGTAACTTCGTTACTTTTGAAAAGTAACTTGTATCTAGTTACTTTTTAGGAGTAACTATACACTTAAAAAGTAACTAGATACTTTTAAAGTAACTAAGTTAGGTACTTTTAAAGTACCTCAAGGATACCAATTATGCACACGTGCCGTTCATCAGATGATGACCAAGGGACGATCGGCGGCCGTTAATCAGATTTTCACGAAGGGACGAGCGGCGAGTCGCGAGCGTCAAACAGCAAACTGGTTGGAACGCGAAATTTCTTGGAAAGCATTTTATTCTACTTGTTCGTTGTTCGAATTAACACTTCTTAGTTTAGTTTTCTGATGGTAATAGTGGTAGTGTGTACAGGAAAATGAGTTATCACTACCTGGTAAATTTATGGTATCTAATTCAAAAGCATCTTAGGAACTTTTAGAGTTTCGTAGTTACAATCAAAGTAACTAGTTACTTTAAGAGTATCTTAGTTACTTTTAAATTATCGTAGTTACAATCAATGTAACTTAGTTACTATAACTAGTTACTTTAACTAAGTAACTAAGAACTAAGTTACTTTTAGGTAAAAGTAACTATTCCTTATAAGTATCTAGATACATTTGTGCAAAAGTATCGAAAAAGTAACTAGTTACTTTTCTGAAGTAACTTTCACAGCTCTGCGCAGTAAGAAGTAATTTTGTTTATTTTTTAAAAGGGTATACGTTGACTTTACACTTCAAATAATTTTTTTTTAAATTTTATTAGAGCTGTTTCGTGTACAAACAAAATGTACTCGGGCACCGAGTATACGTACTTTATACAGATAGTAATTGTGGACTGAGTTCAAGTACAAAGAGATAAGTACTACTTGAGTTAATACGAGTACTAAATACCGAATACATGTGCAAGTGCGAGATTGGAACGGTTGTCTTCAAGGTAATGCAAAAGTTCAAAAAATACAATTTTTGACTTTATTGTGGGAAGCAAAACCAAGTCTAAACTCGCATAAAAATGTACTAGAGTACCACCTACACCGAATTGTAACCAATTATTTTTTAATCAATACTTTAAGAAAGCATGAAAATTATATTTCAATAAATTTAAAATACTGTAAATACAAGTACATTTTAAAAAAGTACTCATTGACTTAGTACTGAGGACACCATTTATACTCAAAGTACTTGTACTCGAGTACTGCTTAGCTCTAAATTCCATTTAAGTTTTTAATTCATAATTATTAGTATTTGTTGTAAGTCGTTGACACTTTTAGTTTTAGTCTCTGTGTATTTAACTTTATTAGCAAAAAAAATTGCATTTTATGTGATGCGGACCTTTTTAGATTGTATATTTTCAGCTTTTTGTAAAAAGTAAATTAAATTTAATTTTTTGCGACTGTCAATCATTATTAGATGACTTGTTTGCGAATATAATTTTTTTAAATGATGTAAATTAAAAGAAATAAATTGATATTTTAATAAGAAAAACTGTTTTTCATTGCCCTCCTTTTGCCAATTTTCTTGAAATTTGGCACTCTTGTTCATTGTATACGACGCTAAGTTAGAACTAACTAAAATATAATTATTGGCAAAGAAAATGTACTCTACTAAGTTTTTTTTAATATTTTTTTTTGATTAAGCAGCTAAGAATGCAACTTTTCTGACACTTGATATAGTTTCGTATCTTAATTCGTTTTCGAGGAAAAACATAAAAACCACGTCATTATCTTGAAAGATGCAAGTCCAAAACTCTTCTATCATTTAGGCACGAACTGTGCCTAAAAGTGGGAATAAATTTGGTTCACTATAAACCAGTAGCGGCTCGCGGTCCTAAAAAATGGTAAAGAGCTAGGTATAGTGCGGGTACTTAAACAAACATTGACTCAAAATTTGTGTAACAATACGTCCCTCTTATCCTCATCTATCCGACGACTGAATGGAGTTTCCAGCAAATTGCAAACTATGTCATTAATTGGCTTCATTTTTAAAACACACAACTAATTAGGTTAGTACACTACTGAATTAACTCAAAAATAAAAACAAAACTTTTTATTTACACAGTAAATCACGTAAAAACGATATCTCTAACCGTAAGATTCGCGAAGCCTCAAAATAAATACCTACCTTAAGGATAGGCGAACCAATGCTAAAACAATGGTGTATACGACTGATCTATTTTTGCCCTTCATCATAATGCAAATTGTTACATGCTGTTTGCATGACTGACGTCACGTACCCATAGCAACGGTGAATATCAAAGCCATGTTGGATCTTGGGTCTTTACTTGCTTTGAGCTAATGGACACGGTCGGCTGGGGCGCACCAAAATGCACGAGTGTTTATAATTATTGTCCATCGGAGTTAACCGTGGCCCTATTATGCATAGCTACATTCGGATTAAATTAATATTAATAATTCGAACATAATTATTTTTAAGGGCTAAAATGGTAGCTGTATTGGTACTTTATTATTAATATTCCTACTTCACCTGCCGAGCTGCCACTGCTCTAAACCGTTTTCAATAGAAGCATATAAAATATACTAAAGAATAAACAATACTCCTCACAGTGGAAGCAGTATATTTGACCTCGTATTGTGCTTGTTTCTAGTTCTGGTAAATAATATTCGCCCCTTTTCATACGTTGTTCGGTATTGTTACCATCTCAGCAGTAACTAATCAGTCTAAAAAGCCACAAATCGATACCGGTATTCGAGAAAGCGTAGTTAACGTAATATTAAAATTTATGGAATATTTCGGTCGAATTTCTATTTCATCCTAAATAAATATTCAGGCATAAACCTGCCTAATGGAATTTACGCAGCGATTCAGCAATTCCTGTATAAAACAGTCGGGAAGAAACACAACAACTATTTTGTTTTTTTCGTTTATTTGGTACAGTTGATATAGTAATATACGGAGCAAACTAGCTTTATAATAACTAATTGTAATAGTATATTACATAACAAGTGATGAAAGTGATACTTTTTAAACGAGGAGACATTTAGCACGAAGCGTCAGCCGAGTGCGGAAATTCTCCGAGTTTTAGAATAATTACTTTCACACGAATAATGTACACTATTTTTCCTACAACCACAAAGCATTATTAAAAAAGCCTTTGATTTGTGAAAAAAATATTTCAACACTAGTGTTGAAAAAAAAAATATCAACATTATTGTTGAAATTAGCATACGTAGGATTATGTTCCACTTAATATCTGGTTTTATAGTTTGTAAATAGACGTTTCCTTTATTTGTAGTTTAACTTTTTCATTTTTTCACATTTTATATATCATAGGAAGAACTAATCCTAGATTGACTTCTAGATTAACCAGAATCAAAAATTTTTAATTTAATCAAGGAAAGATGCATTAAACATATATTTAAAAAATCCACCCAACAAGGAAGATTTCAATTCAAAATACTTCTATAAATTATTTAATGTTTTTATGAAAAAAAGTCAAATACTCGTGATGGGATTTGAACCTGTGACCTTGCGATCTGTAGGCTAGAGCTCTATTCTCTACGCTATCGCTACCGATAAAGATTTGTTGGTTAATACATGACACTTTCTTCAGCGCGTTTTATTTTCTCTGGCCCTAGATTTTCCAGTATATTATTAACATTTTTTATAATTTTAGATGGCGTATTTTCACACTTTAATTCTGAATCACTCGACAAATACATGATAAATTAGTTAAACACTTTACAATTACTGCTTTCTAAAATTTGTTCTTTTTAATAAATAGTGGTGGTCTGTCAAATTGTCTTTTTAACAGGTCACGAGCCGCTATTGTTGTAAACAAATTATACTGGATAATGGTCCTATATACTACTAGAAACTAAAATAAATATTTTTATATTCCTTATGTTGTATGATACATTTCTCTCCGTGTATTTAATAAAACTATATAATTCGTCGTCAGTTTGGGACATAAGAGTGTGCTGTCCCACACATATATTTACAAAAAATTAAGTTTATACTGTATAGTTTCAATGTGAAGGCCAGGAATAGAAATAATTTCGTATCAGGATTTTCACACTACTCCAGTGTTCGGTAACGGTTTGGTAAAAAGAACAGCTAAAAATACACAAATGTAAACACTAAACAGAAACCGTAATTTCTTATTTCCCCCTGTAAGAAACTCAACAATTGTGTGGGCGGGCTCACATGAATATGTCTTAACAATTAGATTAAGCTCGGGTTAATTAACCAGATAGTGATGGAGCAAGGTAGCCTCATCCTTCCTTCCTTGGGGAGGCATACGTAATTCCGCTTGTGCCCCATATATCTCCTCCGACTGTATTAAGGCGTGTTATCGGATAATTCTAATTTACCGAAATGCAAACTCGCTGATATTCGGAAAGGTATTTTCCGGTGTAATAATGACAATAGTTGCGCTATGCGTATAGATAAAAATTGAAAATTAAAAATTATTCATCTTACCCTAACCATTTTTAGAAATCCGTATAGGCAGGGTGCTGCTACAAATTCGCATATCGCTTGCCTACATAAGGATCTCTAAAACGGTAAGAGATACGAGGATGCATGGTTAAATTGAAAACAATGAACTAACATGGTGCGAGTGTCGTCAAAGTGCGGCTGCTGATTGCTTCGAGGTTATACGCAGAACGCTTTCCCTTGCGGGCTCATCCTACACCCAGAAGTTTTCTTAATATTATTTAACGGGCAACTTAGGCAGGACCGTACTTGATCCCTAGTGTAATAAATGAATGTAAGTACCTTATTTTTGAGTTTAAAAAAAAGGTATTTGAAAATGTTGTTTCGTCACCCTGTATATAGCTATATATTCTATGCTAAAACTCATACTGACCAATATTAAAATAATTAAATTAAATTAGACGGGCGGAAGCTTGCCTATTAAGTGAAGGTGGTCATTTCCAACAATTTTTATAAAACAACATTTTTCATCATCAATGTTAATAATAATAATAAATAGTAGAGCTAATTTAATTATTTTAATTAAGAACGGTGTGCCTGAGGAGAAAACCGCAAGAGACCATTTTTATGCAGAATTGACCAGGCTAATCCGAAATAATATCCACATGGAAAAATATCAGTGGCGTCCCACTTTTTTTCTAAAAAATATATACCCGCTTCTTCATTTAGAGTTTTAAAAATTATTTTATTGGGGATAACGCTGAAACGAACGGAGATATCGAGTTGCGGTTTAAATATTTTTTCTAAACATTTCATCCACTTTTTGATTATGGTATCATAATTATACCGTATGATTTATTTTTTCGGAGTAAAATAAAAAAATGTGTTATTATTACAAATTGCGCCCTCTAGCATTTTTTTTGAGAACTATTATGGACAACTAAACACGATTGGTGAAAGTGCATACATTTCCCTTCCAAACAGTCTTTAGTTTGCTAAAATCGGATAAGTCGTTTATAAGTTACAGCGATTTAAATGATTACACTTTCAACTCTTAATAAAGTCGGTACGCTAATAAGACCAAAATGATGCATATTTGTCCAAGCTTTTTAATGGTGTTACCAATGATATACCTAAATGTGGAATTTTCGGAGATATGTAAAATTTTAAAATTTACTTTTCAATTACGCCCTCTTGCGGCAAAATGCGGAACTTAAAAATTATTTCCAGGACTTTCTCATGGCCACTTTTTTCCTCGAGTTTCTATGCCCAGTAGTTTCCGAGATACGGCCGGTGGCCATCCATAATGGAACACCCGGTATATTTAACTTTATCACCTACGGACGCTTTATCAATTGCGCGTTTAGATAAATCCCTTTAAATAATTTAATATCCACGCCCACACTATCTGTATTGCATTTTCCCCTGGGAAAACCCTGTAAATGTCAATATATAATTAATCGAAACCTTTCTCTGATTAGAGATATCGATTCGGGGGCGTTATGAATATTTCGGAAATTTTGCCATTGATTACCGTTATGTTTAGAACGTATTATAAAGTGCTGCCTTTAAACCAAGCAATGTGGCAGTTTCCAACATTCAAAGCGAATATTTTAAAGTTTCAATTTTCTAGCAATGAAAATCCATTCGACGATCTGAGGTATTTTGGCTTTGGCCGCAGCACATTTAAATGCAGATAAAACAAACAAAACAATAGTAAAAAAACATTTCAGGAAACATATCACAGGTGATGTCGACGACCTACTATTTTTACAGTAGTGGGAAAATCCTGGTACTAATTTACCCTTACCGCTGGCCTTGACCTTAATCTGAACGTATCTACTGTAGTAGTGTGAAAATCATATTAATATTTTTTCTCTATTGTTGGCTGTGATGCTGGCGACACAAGTAACGACCTACTACAACATTTGTGTAAGAATCCCGGTACTATCTTACCCCTACTGTTGGCCTTGACCTTTATGCTCACCTATCTTTTTTTTTTTTTATGATAAAACACCTGCACTGTAGGAAAAATCCTTTAAGGCGCTCTGGGAGCGGTGCGAGTGCGAAAAAAGCGATTAACGTTGGTCTTGAAGCGTTGAAGATTGTATTCATTGGGAAACACGACCTCAGGAAGTTCATTCCACAATGATGACGTTCTCCAGATGAAAGAGTTCTTGAACAATGAAGTTCGAGGAGTACTAAGCTGAACAACATATGGATGAGCGGCAGCGGTTCGCCGTGTATTTCTGTTTTGCATTGCTCTAGGTGGAATCAAGTCGGCAATGTCAGTCGAACACCTGCCATGGAAATATGTGTAAAAGAGAGCCAAATCACCAACCTGTCTTCGATGCTCCAGGCTATCGAGGGTCTTGGTCAGCTCGGGGTCGCCGATCAGACGAACGGCTCTCCTTTGAATGGAATCCAGTAGCCGAAGGGTGTGCTTGGGTGCAGAGCTCCAGACATGAGAGCAATATTCTAATGATGGTCGAATCTGGGCTTTGTAGAGTGTCAAAAGTTGATGAGGTGTGTACAACCTTTTGGTGCGGAAAAGTACACCAAGTTTCTGTGCAGCTGCCCTGGCAATTGCGGCAACGTGATCATGCCAAGACATATTACCTCCCAGATTGACCCCCAGCAAATTAATAGACGGTGCCAGGGGAATTGCGTGTCCTGCCATGACTATATCCGGTTCTGCAATGTTAACCTTTTTGGAGAAGACTGCTGCCTGTGTTTTCTTAGCATTAAATTCGACTTGGTTACTGTCAACCCAAGCCAAAATTTCTTCCAGGTCATTGTTGAGGCGCAATACTTCATGCTGCCTGCGAAGATGTGCGTCGGCAGCGGATGTTTGGGGAGTCAAGGTAAAAGATGAGACAAGTGTGCTGTCATCAGCAAAGCTATAAATTGGATTTTGGGTTTTCACTAGAAGGTCGTTAATATACAGTAAAAAGAGGGTAGGCGACAATATGGACCCTTGAGGAACACCGGCATTGATGGTGAAGGTGTCTGAGAGAAACCCGTCAATCGCCACTTGCAGAGAACGGTTCTTAAGGAAGCTGGTTAACCATAAACAAAATCCATTAGGCATACCGTAGGATCGCAGTTTACTTAGAAGCCCATCGTGCCAAACACGATCAAAAGCCCTAGAGATGTCCAGTGCAACAGCCCGGGATTCTCCATGATGTTCGATGGTGTTGCTCCAAAGATGGGTGACATATGCCAGAAGGTCACCTGTTGATCTGGACTTTCGAAAACCGTATTGATGGTCGCTGATAATGTTAAGCCTTTCCAGGTACTTTAGGAGTTGTTGGTTAATAGCTTTCTCCATTACTTTTGAAATTACTGAAAGCAATGCGACGGGTCGGTAGTTGCTTGGCAGGGTCTTTTTACCTTTCTTTGGAATGGGCTGGACTCGCGCCGACTTCCAGCAGGATGGAAATATTCCTTTTTTGTAGGATAAGTTGAAAAGTCTACAAAATACTGGTGTAAGTTCATCGGCGCATGTCTTGAGAACAATGATAGGAATTTCGTCTGGACCAGAAGCTTTATTGACGTCGAGTCCTTTAAGAATCCGTTTAACAAGACGCTGACGGAACACGATTTCAGACATTTGCGATTGAATTGAGGGGATCTATTATTGTAGTGTGAAAATCCTGGAAATAATTTACTCCTGCCATTAGCCTTGATGCTGATGACATAGATGAAGACCTACTACAACAGCAGTGTAAAAGTCCCTGTACTAATTTATCCCCGCTGGCCTTATTGACCTTCATGAAGACTTTACTACTACAGTAGTGTGAAAATCCTGTTACTAGTTTGATACTGTCACGGCGGCGATAAATGTATAATTATAGCTATCTTGAGTTTTTTATTTAAAATTAAAGGTAGACGATATCTGCATTTTTCTCGTTTTTTGAAAAATCCCAGACCCAAAAAAAAAATATAAAATTTTACAAGGAATCGCCCAAACCAAACACGTTATAATTTTAAAATTAAAGAAGAAATCTATTTTTAAGACCATAATAGCAGGATTCCAGCTAATTGTTCGCTAAAACTCCCTAATGTTGCCTTTGGTTATTTATCGCGTTAACAGGATTAGAAGATATTAAAGTTTTAAGCTTTGTAAATGATTATAGCGAAATGTGTCACGTCATGGTGCCAACTGTGTTGAAATAATTTATTCATAATTAGTAGGAGAATACTGTTATTTTGCGTCAACAGCTACAGTAAAATTATCAAAATTAAAAAGTTTTCAGGGTGTACCTGTGAGGCTGTACATTTTTTTATAATAAAGGCAAATATTCCGGGAATGGCTCACGAGGCTACTCGGTCGAAATGGACTAGGACTGACCAATTTACAAAATATATCGATATATCGATCTTTGATTTTTTATTTAGAAAGTTTTTGTGCAAAACAAAAGTGACTTATAAGAATATAACGGCGAGCCGGTTCTGTTCAAGAGACCTTGGGTTCTATTTACCTTCTGTTAGAAATCGTGTCGGTTGCCTAATTTTTTCCCTACTGCGCAAGCACCACGGACCCCAACTCAAGGTATTTTAAATCTCACGATGGGTGTATTCTTGCTTCGTGCGGCTGCTTGTATTGGCAATATAGTGTATCCAACACAAAAGACCGAGAAGTCACCAGGAGAATTATAACAAAAAAAGTGTGACAAAAAAATATTACTTAAAAATTACATGTTCTTGAGAGCAGATATCTTGAAAATAGTGCATCGTAGCGGGAAAATGTATTATAATGATTTTGTTGTTTTATTTTTGTATAACTACAATGCGTTGTTTTCGACCTTCCTATCCTCCCTCCCAAGAAGCGGAGGTCTGGGACTCTTAGTATGTTTACCTCCTAACTACCCTAAACACATTCCTAAAGCAAAATCCCCTTCTTCACGCCCCTACACCCCCTTTGCAGCCATTCATTGATTAGCTTATTTATAACATTAAAACATAACAAACAGTATTCACCTGAAGACGACTGGAGATACTTACCGGTTGAAACGTTGTGATGTAAAACAAATTAAAGACAATGCAAGTCCAAAACTATTCTATCATTAAAACATATTTGACACACAGATTGAAATGTAATAAGTGTCTTTTTCTAATTTCGCTACTAAACCTAAAAAATATAATTTTTCTTCTCCGTTGTATAAATACATATAATAATAGGTGTTCTATCAGTAATGCTTCCACAACAGATTTTAAAATGGATGTTCAAACAAGAATAATAAAAAAATTGGGACAAGAACTTTAGGTATAAAATACTAAAATACATAAAATGACAAATTCTGGGCGGTCCTCACCTTTAGAAAGCCACCGATAAATCATTGCAAGGGAGAGCTGCCACGCTAAGGGCGTTCATACACGTCCAAACTTTATGTAAGAGAAGGAAAGGCCATATGATTTTTATAGATTTGTGTTTTGTGCTGTTAAAAGTGGTAGGAGCACTATATTGCTAATACCATAATTCAATGATGTCACCACTGTAAGCAGATGATCAGGGGCCGTTGAGTTTGCGCAGATCGGAAATTTGTTTCTTGATGTAAACATTTAACAGGGCCGACTTTTAAAATATTTTTACAAGCTTTTATTTAAATTAACCCGTTTAGTTCGGGTGTGTACAGTTTATGGTCAAATAAAACTAAGTAACCAATATTTTACATACCTGAAATACCTTATTCCTCGTATTGAACCGCGATTCGTGCAAAAAAGGATCATGCACTTTTTTCTACCCATCTTGAGACACAAGTCGCTAACAATAACAAAATGTCTGGTAAAGTTTTATACCTAAATTCGCACCCAAAACTTAAAAATAATATCCACAATCACACACGGAACATCCGAACGAATACAACGTAAAAAAAAGCTGGAAACGACTACAACTTACAACCTAACAAAAAAAAAATGTCTAAAGTAAAGTTTTATAAATATTAACTCCAAAAAATTGGAAATTATAACAACACAAGAATGAACGAAACAAAAGATGGCGACTTATAAGAATATAACGGCGAGCCAGTTCTGTTCAAGAAACCTTGGGTTCTGTTTACCTTCTGTTAAAAATCGTGTCGGTTGCCTAATTTTTTCCCTACTGCGCAAGCGCCACGGCTCCCAACTCAGGTTATGCACGATGGGTGTATTCTTGTTTCGTGCGGCTGCTTGTATTGGCAATATAGTCTATGTATATGTAGGTAGGAAGTGCTTGTCTGTCAAAAGATATCACAAATGTAAAAAATTAAATAAAAATTTGGTATCATTGTATAATTAAAGGCTCTAAAAAGTTGGTTTTAAGGTCATAATATATAGCATAATTATGAGAGAATAGAGAGACAGAGGCTATACGCTGAACTGATTTCATCAATCCCCTTTTATCCTTTTAAATCGCCTAAAAATATTAACTAAGCAGCAAGGCAGCCCGTGTACGGCCGCCTTTACCAAAATAATCCTTATAGAGGAGTATATCATCCGGCTACAGTGTAATCCACGGATAGGGGACCATGAAACAACGAGCAGGGGCCCCTAATACCCGAAAACGAGGAAATGACAGCAGAGAGACATGAAGGTAGAAATTAATACGGGAGCCTGTCATTAGATATCTGGGAAAATGTTATCTAGAAGATAATTAAGGATTATATATACGGTGAACTGCGGATATTGATGTTAAAAAGAAATCTGATAGGTTGCTGCTTTTGATTTTTACTGCATTTAATAGTTTACACCACTGTTCTTTTGTCAGATCGTAAAAATACTATATTGAGCTCTGATAGGGTGAAACGCGTATTAGGATGGATGATTTTTCAATTTTTAACTTTGCCTACACCGAAACAAAGCAACACTGTTACATATAAAGAATAATACGCTCAGTGGCGTATTTAACTCAGAAGCTCGGAGTCTAATTACAAACTAATTTTTCGTCTTAGTACACCTTTTACTAATATTCTATATTCGGCCACATTCCGCTACATTTTAACAAATTTACAAAATTTTGTGAATTATTGTCTGGTTTTGTATAGATAGATATATAATATGGATAATTTGCCATCAGAAATCGAAGAATTGGCCAATAAAGCAGTTGTTGGTTTGTTTCCCGAAAAGTCTAAAGGCATATATGAAAAAACTTATGCCAATTACAAAACTTGGTGTTCCCAGAAAAAGGTTGTCAATATCATACACGAAAAGGTACTTTTGGCATATTTCAAGGAAGAATCAATGAAGAAAAAGTCTTCGAGTTTATGGAGTTATTACTCTATGTTAAGGAGTACACTATTACTTAAGAAAAACGTCGACATAAGTAAGTTGAATTAAAAAACTTAAGGATAGAAGATGTATACGATGAGGGGGTTGTTTTTCGAATTTTCATACCTAGTACAAAAACCAACGTTCCCCGAGAATTTTACGTAACGCCTGGCGATGTCGAAGGAATAAATATGGTGCAGCTTATTCGGACCTATGTAGCAATGAGACCCCCTGATGCCGAAGTTTCTCGTTTTTTTCTATTATTTAGAAACAACAAATGTACAAAGCAACCAAATATGTGCAAAACGATCGCTCCTTTTTTAAAGTTACCCCATTCCGTCGAATACACAGGTCACTGTTTCCGGAGGTCTTCAGCTTCACTGCTGGCTGATTCAGGAGTCGATCTTCATACTATTAAACGCCATGGTGACTGGAAAAGTGACACAGTTGCTGAAGGATATATAGAGAACTCTTGCGAAAACAAGAAAAGAATTTCATCAGCCATTCTCGGGAAGAAAGCATTATCGAGTATTTCATCGACTGTCGTTCCCTCAGAAGAAACAGAAACCATAGAAATTAAAAATCACAACAAAGCAACAATTTCAACTCCTATGTCCAACATCAATTTAACGAATTGTAATAATGTTACTTTTAATTTTAATCATTAAATTTTGTTCCATTTTGTTTTAAATAATTTTTTTTATTTTTGCGTCTATTTTTCATTATAGTACTCAGTCCTATAAAGTAAATCATTTTGACACTGAAAATGAAATCCATAATAATGTTATTATGACACGTCGAAATATAAATATCTTTATGCAACCTGACATTATTATATTATGTATAAACATATCAATATGGTTTTATTTTTAATAGAAGACGTTTATTATTATTCTTTTCGAAATATAATAATGTATATAAATACTCCATACATTTTTTATTGTGGTTCAATTATTGTCCTTACGCAATTTTCTAATTCGAATCGTTCAAGTGGCCCTGAAAAAGAACCACCAATTCAATTTAATCGGCGCCCACGCGTGTTCCGAAGCCATTGTTATTTTTACACTGTCCACCAGTAACGGCAACGACCAAATCAATGGAAAGTGGCTCATTTTTTATAAGGGAATGGCGGGAGTTCGGAATTATATCCCTGAAATGTAATTTCAGTCGCCATCAATTTGACTTCCGGTTTAGCTTTCGAAAGATTAAACCAACAAATCGCGAGCCTTTGCGGGTAGTAGTAACGAGAAACAATGGTAGAGTAAACGGCATTTTTTCTGTAACTGGCAGGACGCAGGACCGATGATATGTGGTTAAGAGTAAAGTCTAATGATGTATTAGCCGTTTCATTTTTTGACATGGGCGTCCGAGGGGGGGGGGGGGGGGGGGGGGCGCTTGCCCCCCCTGGTCCAAGCAGATTTGAGATATTTTATACAAAAATACTTCATATTATGTTTTACGCCCAAGTAAAGACCACGGCAGGGGCTTAAAGGTGAGTTACTGGCATTCTATCGTGGCGGTCCGAGTTCGATCCTCGGAGTGGGCATATGCACAATAAAAAAAGTATGTCTGAAATTTAGAAGGTTTAAGAATGCAGGGAAGAGTGTAAAATGTATAATCTTCCAACGCACCCCATGTAATGACGCAAGAAACCGAGGGTTGATAGCCCTTGGGGGGTGTCGCATGACTGAGGATCGTGATTCGGTACCCACGTTAAACTGTAGGTCCAGGAGCAATGTTCGAATATGGCCATCAATAACCCAGAGCAAACAAAAATATTAAGTATAATATAGGTAAAACCCAGTAACGCCATCAGTTTGCGTTTGGGTTTTCATCACATTTTTATTTCTTAAATGTCTTGAAAGAACAGTCTCGCTGATCGATGGCTTGCATTGAGTTGATTCCTACTGGTGGCTATACTGGGTTTTTTCCACATTTTTATTTCCTAAAAATGTCTTGAAAGAACAGTCTCGCTGTACTGGGAGTTGCTTACGGGTTATGGCTTTCTGATGAGTTCTAACAAGAACGAAACATCCTGTCATTGTCTACCTGTGCCCCAGGGAACCCATTACCTTTGGCGTTAATGCAAAAGATAGACGCACTACTCTGTCCGCTTGCCGCTAAGCTTCTTTTTATAAATTATTAAAAATGCTCTCATGAAAAACAAAAAACATCTAAAGAAATATACGTCCATGTCTCAAACCTCATTGATTTCTCAGCCATTGTGAAAAATAACTTTTTATCGGTCAGATTTTCCTGAAATTCTCCGCTGGGTCGGATTGTCCGCAAAATTTTATGATATTGGGCTCAATATATTTTATTCGCCATATTTTATTGGGCTTAATATTATCTAGACGTACGCGCGGCTGCGATTTTGGGCAATTTAGTCTTTGTTAAATCCCCATTCTGCCAAAACGGTTTAATTTATTAGAGAAATCGGAGGTTTTTCGCTGAATTTCCTCAATGTGGTCTCGGGTTGAGATTAAAAGGTTATAAAAGTAACATGTCATGATTTTATTAAAAAAAGGCCAGAAGTATTTTCGTCCAAAATATAAAATATAGCCTTTTAACAGTAAAAATATTTATTGGTCTAAGTTGTATGACCAAACTTCTTTTGTTTGGTTGCTCAGATAAACAACAATGGTATAATGTTTTAAAATATTTTCAGTAATGCGGCGTTGTCTGAAACAGGTGGCAACATGGTTATTTATTACAATTTAGAACAAAACCAAAGAAACTAGATTTGCAATACAAAAAAAATCTATTTTACAAGTCATCGATTTCAAAAAAATGCTGAGACACCTCTAAAAGTTGAGCCTGTTTTGGAATACAATGTATTCCGTTCAATTTATTCATTAAATTCAAATGGAATACCTAGAAAAAGTTGAGTGAGTAGTGTTTCTTAAAACAACCATCCAAAATATTTTTGGGCTAGTGTTTAGAGATGATTTAAGAATTTTGAAATTCGAAAATTTTCGTCAAAATATATATTTTTTGAATTATGGGAACGGGATGCAATTCCTGAGAAACGTTTAACAATATTTCTAAAGGCAATTGTGAAAAATATATTTTTCCACAGCTACCTATGAAAATGAGGAAAAAGCATGGTTAATTTAACTAGAAAGCGCCGTATAACACACGCGTGTTGAAATACAAGGCACATTATTTAATTTAAACATATGATATGGTGCCAATTTGTTCATTAAAAAGAACAAATTTTAGAAAGTAGTAATTGTAAAGTGGTTTAACTTATTTATCGTGTATTTGTCGAGTGATTCAGAATTAGAGTGTGAAAATACGTCACCTGAAATTTTAAAAAATGTTAATAATATACTGGAAAATCTATTACCTACCAAAAAAAAAACAAATCGCGCTGAAGAGAGTGTCATGTATTAAACAACAAATCCTTATTGGAACCGATAGCGTAGAGAATAGAGCTCTAGCCTACAAATCGCAAGGTCATAGGTTCAAATTCCATCGGGAGTATTTGACTTTTTTTTATAAAAACATTAAATAATTTATAGAATTATTTTGAATTGAAATCCTCCTTGTTGGATGAATTTTTTAAATCTATATTTAATGCATCTTTCCTTGATTAAATTAAAAAATTTTTATTCTGGTTAATCTAGAAGTCAATCCAGGATTAGTTCTTCGTATATAAAATATGAAAAAATGAAAAAGTTCAACTACAAATAAAGGAAAAGCCTATTGACAAACTATGAAACCAGATATTAAGTGGAACATAATCCTAAGTATGCTAATTTAAACACTAGTGTTTTTTTTTCAACACTAGTGTTGAAATATTTTTTCCACAAATTAAAGGCTTTTTTAATAATTCTTTGTGGTCGTAGAAAAAATAGTGTACATTACTTGTGCGAAAGTGATTATTCTAAAACTCGGAGAATTTTCGAACTCGGCTGACGCCTCGTGCTACATATCTCCTCGTTTGAAAAGTATCACTTTCTTCACTTGTTATGTAATATACTATTTAGCTAGTCGACGTTTAGGTGCCCCAGAATTTTTAAAAAATCGAAAATTAAATGCCCCCCCCCCCCCAAACACTTCACCACTCCGGCCCCTAAAGTCTGGCTACACCACTGCTAGCACCATTTTTATTGATGAAAATTACTTATAACAGTAAAAGAACCCATTATTAAGATTTATGAGAAATACGTTTTCACTAATTCCATAACATTCCAAACGACAGTCGACTTTCCTAGAAACACCTTAATGTCTACTTTTTCTCTTTATACCCACTTAACGTCCCGTAACTCGAAGGCCGCTACTTTATCCGACTCTATCCCGTCTCTTATTCCCGCATCAAGGATTAAAAGCAGCGCTAACAGAGCCGGAGCCTTAAATAAAAAATTGAGGTCACTTTTTCCACTGCGGCTCCTTAAAAGGAAAGTCGATTTTTCTCGTAAATGAGACTCTCTTTCGACGATGTTTTTAATCCTTAGAGAAAATGGGTTTGCAAGAAGTCATATTATGGACTGAAAATATAAAAAACCACCGGTCTTTGTTCTATTCTTCTATTTAACAAAGGCACTATACAATTTTTATTTACCCACATTCTTTTGAAGTAAAATTGCGTCATTATGAGCATTTATGAATATTTTACTTTGCCATTTTATTAGGATAAAGTGTTCTTATAAACATATGCAAGCAGGTTACATATACAGGGTGATTCCTAAGTTGATACGTCTTTTTAGCTGTGTATAGAAGCCATTAAAATAAACATTTTCAAATACCTTTATTCAAAAAACTTAAAAATAGGCGAGATACAGAAATAAAAAATCTAAGTGCGGGTCATCAAAATGTAGCCTGCTATACTTTAGGTTGTTTGTCATATTAGTCATGCAATTTACTGGTCGGTGGTTATTCGTTAATCCGCTACGGTGTGTTTTTTTAAAGAAAGTTAATTTTAAATTGGTCACACGTGAAAATGGTAAAATTTGAAAACAATGAACTAATAGATATGGTGCTAATTTACAGCGAATGTCGTCAAAATGCGACCGCTGCTTCGAGATTATATGCAGAATGCTTTCCCTTGCGGGCTCACCCTACACTAAGAAATTTTCTTAATGTTATTCAACGAGCAAATTAGGCAGGACCATATTTGATCCATAGTGTAATAAATGAATGCAAGTAAACTTATTTTTGAGTTTTTTTAAAAAGTATAAGTGTCGCATGACTGAGGATCGTGGTTCGGAATCCACGTTAAGGTGTAGGTCCCTTTGGGAATGGCCCTGGCAGCGAACAAAGAGGTAAAAAGCCTTATTTGAAAGAATGACAAGAATTGACAAATAATAGCAATAGTTATTTGTTTTACTAGGCACAAAAGCACGATATTTTATGCCGCGGCTGGTGTTTCATAGCCGAGGCGTAGCCGACGCTTGCATAGCAACGACTTTTACTGCCTAGGCAGTAAAAGTGTCCCTTTTAGGCCTATTCAGTATCATTAAAAAGCTACATTTAATGTCATTTGAAGAAAAATATATTTTTTTAAATTAAATAATGTGGAATTAATTCGAGGTTGTTATGTAATCTAACTAACATGTTTTCTAGATACGTTCCATTTAAAGTCAAAAGTGTTTGAATTATTTGCGATATTCCAGACTTAAAAAGTTACTACTTTTAAATGTAAAAAAAAAGTGGTTTTGCACACAGAATTATTCTTTTATTTATACACTCCCATATTATACCCTCATTTCAATTTGATTAATGTATTTTCCCATTTTTATCTTTATAAATTTCCCGTTTTAACCCACACAAAAATGATATTTTTCTCTCTCCTTCATTTATAAAACTTCACCCGTGAATGTCTTTTTCACTTTGAATGTCGCGGGAAAAAAAGTCGAGACGATATGTTTAAACGGATTTTCCTGACAGTCTGGGAAAGGGTTAATAATTTATTACAGTTTTTTAAAGAACCGGTAATTTTACTCGGTGACAGTGATGAAGCGAAGAGAGTAAATCGATTTGTAATCTGTAGTTTTTATCACTTTGAAATGTGGCGCATTTAGAAAAATAGATTTTGGTTTCGAAACGAAAAAAAAAAAGCTGAATTGAATAAGTGACCCTACTCGACCGCGTATTTACGAGGAAATGACACGCCTCGTTAAGGAACTGAAGAAGATTACCTCGATAGATCTAGATGAAAAGAGTTTTGTGAAATTCTGATTAAAATACTAGTCGTTATTGTGCATTCTATTTTCCAATGAAAATACCTTTATTCTTAATGATAGCGTCAATAGACATATTAGTCTGCCGTTAATCTCCAGTGCATAATCGAACACACACAAAGACCGTTAAAGATTATATTTAAAATAAGATCTGGTTCGTCAAAATAACGTAAGTATTTGTACTTAAAGTAACATCTTGGTTCTATGGTTTCCCTTATTAAAAGTATTTATAGTATATTTCAGAAAAGTGTAGTGTAATAAAAGCTCATTAGGTATGCAAGGGAACTACAGAGTTACCTAACGAATATTTAAGCCACCTTTATAATTTGGCATTGAATTCATTGTAAAATTCTTTATTTTTATCAAGTGCAGGTAGTACCACCCGGGTTTGGGTCAATTTATGGTTTTTGCCTATTGTTATCCATTTACAAACATTGAAAATGGTGTGACAAAGCCGTGCATTATGTACATAGTATTAGGTACAACTATTTTTTATTAAACATTAAAAAAAAATACAAAATACAAAAAATACTATACCCAGAAATTAAATTATAAAAAATCATAATATTCTTCGTCATCTGTCATCTCCTCTTGACGTTATAATTAACGGTTCCACGGTCCGATCAATCAGGTGGTCAAGATCCCACATTTTCTCTTCTTCTTTAATGAAATGATGGACTGTTTTTCGCCAGTTCTCTAATGTCACTTCCTTAATGGCTTGATCAAACAGTAGCTTAACGTCTTTCATTTTGAGTGTCGTGTTGTGTCTTGCTACAAATCCTTTCACTTACGCCCATTCTATATATAGGACTTAGTTCGTAATGATATGGCGCTGTGCGCAGCACAGTTGCGCTATGTTTTTCAGCTATATCTTCCACGGAATATTTCATAAAACAATGTTTGTGTAAATTTTAATATAGCTAATATTTTCTTCTTTGCCAAATTGCATACAGATAAATCTATCAAAACATATGAATTTGTCTTTTAAGGTACTAATTCATTCTTTAAAAATACCGGGTCCGCCAACGTGGCGGGGATGGAAGATTAAATCATTATCGAGGAGCTTATCAAAAATACTAAACCAGCATAAGGTATCGACTTAAAAGCGGCATATTTTAAAAATATTTTATATTATACAGGGTGGCTCAAAAAAGTGTGGCGGACTAAACTTGCATTTTTTTAAATGGAACACCCTATATATTATATTATTTTCTAATTCCCTATACAATTCCACGTATATTTTGTATAAAATGTCATATGTCTAAATTCAATTGTTTTTGAGTAATTGACGTTTAAAATATGGCATTTTTTGACTTTGACAGGCTGTAACATTGGAACGGTTCATCTTAGAGAAAAATGGTTTTCACCTCCCTATCTTAGTTTTTTATTCTCTATCCAAAAATACCAACTTCCGGTTTAACATGTTAAACCAAAAAAACGGTTTTAACGGTTTAACATGTTAAACCGGAAGTTGGTATTTTTGGATAGAGACATATGACATTTTATACAAAATATACGTGGAATTGTATAGGGAATTAGAAAATAATATAATATATAGGGTGTTCCATTTAAAAAAATGCAAGTTTAGTCCGCCACACTTTTTTGAGCCACCCTGTATAATGTAAAATATTTTTAAAATATGCCGCTTTTAAGTCGATACCTTATGCTGGTTTAGTATTTTTGATAAGCTCCTCGATAATGATTTAATCTTCCATCCCCGCCACGTTGGCGGACCCTGTATATAGGATGTTTTATTTAAAATAAAAAAGTTAATATTTTTTCTGACTAGCCCTGTATAATCACAAAAGGGATTTCGTCCTTATTAGGTATATGGCTCTTAATTATATGGATATGACAATTTTCAAAAAATTATATTCCGTAGTTTTTGACATCTGTATAATCCAAGTATTATTTAAAAAATCTGTATTTTAAAGAATAAATGCAGTCTACGGGTAAAGAAATATTTAAACTGAGCAAAGATTAGTGGAGAGTTTTTTCGGTTTACAAATCGGACATTGAAAAAGTACCAGTTATTATTAATAACTATACGTTGCCATCCGCATCGGATTTTTAGTAAAAACGAAATGTCTCGTATGCAGAATATGCACAAAACCGAATATCCATTGCCCAAGCACTATATAAATCAATACAGAAGCAGAATTTAAATAGTCCTCTTGGTATTATTTCGTATTAACTTCCTAGTGTGAACGATACAATTTCCGCATCGTCCATAGATAATTTATTGACCGAGACAAAAGGTAAATTTGCAGTTGCATAGAGCCTGTATAGACCGAGTAATTCCTTTATTTAATAGTCAAAAGTTAGTTATATAGTCTAAAGTCTACGCGGAACAAGTATACACGAGTGGTACGATAAAAAGTAATCTCCCTATCACTAAGTAGTAGTTTGTACAACAAGAGTGGATATGATTTCTATCAATGGCGGCTCGTCAGGTGAAGTAGGTGAAGGGTATCTTCACCAAAAATAAAACCAGGAGGAAAGTTTTTCAACAATATTAAATATTAACGTACCAATACAACTACCATTTTAGCCCTTAAAAAATAATTATGTTCGAATTAATAATATTCATTTAATCCGAATGTAGCTATGCATAATAGGGTCACGGTTAACTCCGATGGACAATAATTATAGACACTCGTGTATTTTGGCGCGCCCCAGCCGATCGTGTCCGTTACCTCAAAGCAAGTGAAGTCCCAATGCCCAACATGGCTTTAATATTCACCGCTGCTTTGGTTACGTGACGTCAGTCACGCAAACACCATGTAACAATTTGCATTATGATGAAGGGCAATTTAAAAATAGATCAGTCGTATGCACCATTGTTTTAGCATTGGTTCGCCTTCGCGAATCTTACGGTTATAGATATCGTTTTTACGTGATGTACTGTGTGATTAAAAAGTTTTGTTTTTATATTTCAGTTAATTCAGTACTGTGCGTACCTACTTAGTTGTGTGTTTTGAAAAATGAACCCAATTAATGACATAGTTTGTAATTTGTTGGAAACTCCATTCAGTCGTTGGACAGATGAGGATAAGAGATACGTTTTGTTACACGGGTTTTTAGTCACTGTTTGTTTAAGTACCCGAACTATACCTAACTCTTCACCATTTTTTAAGACCGCGAGCCGCCACTAATGTCTATATCTTACGAAGAAGTAAATTAAGCATGACGCCGTAGGCGGAGTGTTCAAACTTCTGTTTGGTTTTATGTACCCATCTTGATTTTTCACCATTTAAGGAAGATTTAAAAGATATTTTTCCATTTCTGTTGCGTACTATAATAAAAGTCTTACAGTCGATTGGTTTTGGAACTTCGTTAAAAATATCAGAAAATAGTAGAAAGAAATCGGGGTGGAAAATTATTTACATTGCAAAAAACCACCAAAGGCAAGTACAAACTTTCATTTGGGCATTGAAGTATATAAATTTTATAAAAATTGCTGTGTGAATGAAATGTTTCGATTTAAATAATAACAATAACAAAGCTGACAGATTTGCATGTTTTTGAAAGATATTCTTAACCTCACTTTTACTTACGTGTAACGATGCGTAAAAATTACATGTTAAATTGGATGTCTTTGCCATATTCTAACAAGAATGGATATAAAATTATGTCCATTTAGTTAACTGGTATAGTCCATTTGTCCCATAACTCGGTTATAAAGGAAACAGACAATATATCAATGAAGGAGTAGAAAACAGATGTTTTGAATAATTTTATTTATCAATATCATCACAATAAAGCACCCATTTTACCAAAAAAAAAAATTCTAAAGTTAACCTACACTAAATTATTATTTGCCAAGACAAACAACAGTGTTTGTCTGAAATAGTCAACAAGAGCAAATTGAGCCAATACACCGAATTTGCTAGAAACAGAATGCGGTCATAGGAAACTCCAACAGCGGAGGATATTAATGCATTTTTGTCTGGAAACATAGCAATGTTTGTTCTAATTACGCAGGCTCTCGGTGGGTATTGGTTTTTAGTTATAGTAAATATGTCATTCGGTTTAACTTTTAAAGCGTATTTAATAGTTTTCAGTGGGAAATAAGATACTATATTCCTTATGTGATATATTTTTAAATCTCTTAGGATGTAATGAACATAATATTAAGTATTTTAGTTTAAGTAATGATTTAACAAGTGCCTTTTTTGGAAATTTTAATTCACAATAATATGATATACTCTTTCGTATGGAAGGAAAAATAGCTTTTTTCTACTCCCACATGGATATTGTCTGTTTCCTTTATAACCAAGTGACTGAATAAATGAACTGTTTATGTGAACTATAGAATGTAATTATTATTTTGAAAAAATGTTCCTTCGCAAATGTTAAAAGTTATTATTAATGCACAAGAGCCGTTTTTAATTTAAAGAAATATACAGTTACTTTGCTTATTGTTCGCCGCTATTATTATTGTAAAATCAGGCAACTAAAAATACATTGCATCATACCAACACTTTAAATTTCATCATACGGTAAGAATTGTGTTCACAAAAAAATCTTTTAACTTTAAATACAATATTTTTTTAATGTATGATAAGCCGTTCTTTATGAACTAATACAATGTTCGATAATATGACTAACCCTTCTTTAGAACGGACTACAATATTAAGAGGTACGATATACGTATCTTTGGGAGTGATGCAACTTGCGAGTTCTTATAAAATGTAGATATACAGTGTGTCCAAAAGAATATTTTATTCTTAATAAAGTTGGTATATGACTTAAAACTATATACGCATATTTCAGATTTTACCTGCGGCTAATAATAAGGGAGTAAGTAATAAAAATATTTCTCATTTGTTGCATACTTTTTTGGACACATTTTATATGTACAACAAGCTAAATCTAAGCAGTGTTTAATGTGAGTTTACACTAATTCCTAATCATCTCAATAATTGCTGCCAACGCTATTAATTTGATTTAGTTAGTTTTGCAGTACGTGCTTATTGGCCCAAAAGTCGCAGTATGGGTGAGTTTACCCATAAATAAAGTTATATGCTAATGTAATGTTTCTCATAATTTTAATTTTACTGCGATTAAGATCCTCGAGTGTCTACGTTATATGGTTATTATTTTATTTTTAGTAAATCTCTTGTAAAGTAATTCGCTTATTGAGAGATTAGCAAAATTAAAAATACAGGGTGATTCCTCAGTTGATACTTCTTTTTTAGCTGTGTATGGAAGGCATTAAAATAAACATTTTCAAATTCCTTTTTTCAAAAAACTCAAAAATAGGGTACTTACATTCATTTATTACACTATGGATCAAATACGGTCCTGTCTAACTTGTCCATTGAATAAAATTTAAAAAACTTTTGGGTGTACGATGAGCCTACAAGGGAATGCGTCCTGCGTATAATCTCGACGCAGCAGCCGCACTTTGACGACACTCAATTATCATCATATCTACTAGTTTATTGTTTTCAAATTTTACCATTTTTACGTGTCACCAGTTTAAAATTAACTTGCTTAAGAAAAACACTCCGCAGTGTATTGCCAAATAATAACTGACCACCCGTAAATTGCATGACTAATAAGAGGTTATGGTTAAAATAATATACTTGGTAGTTGTATTTATTAGTTTCAAATTGAAATTTGTAAAATTTTATAGATCTCTGTGAGTTAGTAATTGTGTTTTTTAATTATTTAATAATGTAACAATAACCATAGATTTACGCAACCAAACATACACGACTAATAAAGCGTGTTGCAAACAGTGCAGTCGTTTACTACCCCGTCTTCACCGGTCAATTTAATTTGCTTTTACGTGGGACGGTCCACCTAACATTCCTCTATGGCCTAGATAATTTTCTTTTTTATTAAATATTCAGCGACAAGAATTGAGCTATTATTCTTCTGTGCAAAATGTTGGTTTTCTTATGGAGATAAACGGTCACAACAGGCCATGCCAGGCGTCAACAGAATAATATTAATATATGACCAAACTTTAAAATTTTTTTAAAATAGTATCGTAATAGATTCTATATGAAACAAAATTTAAAAAACCAACTTTAGGAATTAATTTCTCTCAATGAAAAATGAAAGCCTTAAATTAAAAATCTATTACGTTTTTTTTTTATGACGTGCCAAACAATACAAAATTTATACTTACTGGCTATATTTTGTGATAGCTGCCACTGACCTTATACCAAACAGATCCAATATTGGTTTACTAGAGTAATGCCACTTACGTAGTATGTATATTTTACCGACGTAACAACTTGTAAACAGGAAGTTTATCCCTGCCCTCTAGCGGAACTATTCGGCGCTTCCGTTTATGCCCCTTGCTAGCTACTCCACTTTGCTTTTAAAATAATCATATGCAATTTACGTTGGCTTAATATTAATCCCTGAGGTTTTAGTTGTTATTACGCTAGCAAGAATAGCATACTAAATATAAAGTAGATAAGCCGTTGTTACACGGGGTTGGTTTATAAACAAGGTTAACAAGGTGTAGATGATTGTATAACAAGGAAAAAGTGTTCGTAACCTCATGGAAAATAAACCCATTTCTTTCCCTCCGCAGTCGCTCTTCTTCTACCGATATAGGAACATACGATTTCCTTCAGTTTGAAGATTTCGAAAAATGCATCCAATTTTCATATTTAAATTTCATTTAAATATCCAGACCCTCTTTAAGGTAAAATATGTCTTTAAAATAAATCCTTTTTGGCCTTAGCTGTCATTCAATTTCTTCAAATTTAAGATTAACTTCAGTTAAGAAAAAAAAAAGAAAGACGTGTGAAATTCCATGTATATTTTGTAAAAAATGTTATAATATTTTACTTTAATTGTTTTTGAGATTTTTAGGTGTCATGTGATATTGACGTTTAAAATATGGCATTTTCAGACTTTGACAGGCTGTAGCATTATTGGAACGGCGCATCTCAGAGAAAAATGGATTTCACTCCCATGCCTTAGTTTTTTATTCTCTATCCAAAGAGACCAATTTGTAACTTTTAGATATGTCGAGAATAAAGCACTAAGATAGGGAAGTTAAAACCATTTTTCTGTAAGATGACCCGTTCCAATAATGCTACAGCTTGTCAAAGTATCTATATCTTAAACACAATTACATTTAAACATGATTTTACTTTGTACATTTCCTTCCTTATTTTTGGTAGTATGTTTCTTCCAATTTTTCTCCATTAAGACTTTTAACACAATTTATTTTAACCATAAGTCTGAAGCTCCGTTAAGACGTTATTTACCTTTTTCTTTATGTTTATCAATTTGTTTCCCCTGAAGATGACTGTTTATACAATCGAAACATGTAGAGAGTCTAACATTTTATATATGTATATCAATGGAGAAATAGAGTTTCTTATTAGTTCATAGATTTCGTCTATTAAAGGTAAACTATAGCTTTGATTTCAGCTCAATATTAATTATAGTCTATTTCAGAAAGGTGTGGAGTAATAAAATGAGAAATTCCGTCCAGTTCGGCTCAATTTCGGTGTCGGCCATAGACGCAGGTACATTTTGTATATTAAAATATTTTAGTTAACTAACTAACTAAAAAAAAGAAGAAGATAATTTGATAAAGAAGGAACTATTAGCTATAGCAAATTTACACAAACATCGTTTTATGAAATATGCCGTGGAAGAAACATAGTGTAGGAAAAACATAGTGTAACACCGCCATATTATTGCGAACTAAATCCTATAGAAATAATATGGGCGGAAGTAAAAGGATTTGTAGCAAGACACAACTCGACATTCAAAATGAAATACGTTGAGCTATTGTTAGGTCAAGCCATTGAAGAAGTGACACCAAAAAACTGGCGAAAAGTAGTCCACATGTCATTAAACAAGAGGAAAAAATGTGAGATATTGACCACCTGATCGATTAATGTCAAGAGAAGATGACAGTTCCTCAAATCATGGAAAATATTTTGTATAATTAAATTTCTGTATAAAGGATTTTCTGTATTTTGTATTTTTGTTATAATGTTTTATAAAAAATAAGTGTACCTAATACTATGTACATAATGCACGCCTTTGTCACACAATTTTCAGTGTTTGTGAATGGATAACAATGGGCAAAACCCATAAATTGACCCAAACCAGGGTGGTACTACCTGCACTTGATGAAAATAAAGAATTTTGCAATGAAATCAATGCCAAACTATGAAAGTGGCCTAAATATTCGTTGGGTCACTCTGAAGTCCCTTTGAATACCTAATGAGCTTTTATTACTCTACGCCTTTCTGAAATAGACTATAATTATTAAAATCGCACTAAGGGTGGTCAAGATAACTAGATCCAGGCATTTCTTAATATTTCAAATTAAATTGCACATGATAAACATGATCTCTTTGTCTATACTTCTATATCATACGAGTATAATAAACCATTCGATAAAATAAGTCATAATATGG
Organism: Polydrusus cervinus; assembly: GCA_935413205.1. Lineage (NCBI taxonomy): Eukaryota > Metazoa > Arthropoda > Insecta > Coleoptera > Curculionidae > Polydrusus > Polydrusus cervinus. The sequence goes on from OW284514.1 coordinate 4,337,191, forward strand.
AACATTAAGTCTAAACATAAACGCTGTAAATTTTATTGTTAAAAGTTTTGGCCGGGCATAAACCACGTCCCGAAGGATTAAAAGTTCCTGTCCAGTCGAAAATAAAAATTTACATTCAGGAGTCCGCCCAGACCAGCCGTAAATTCGAGTCCCATAAAATTTCGACGTTCCAAAGTTTTTACAGTTTCGTCGTTAACTTAAACAAAAAAGAAACTAGTCTGCTTAAGGGGTAAGTCTACCGAAAAGGGGTCAATAAATATTTAAAACCGCCTAGCTATAGTCTATTTCAGAAAGGTGTAGAGTAATAAAATGGGATATCCCTTTCAGTTCAGCTCAATTTCGGTGTCGGCCATAGGAGCAGGTAAATTTTGTGCATTAAATTATTTATGATAACTAACTAAAGAAATAAAAAGATTATTTGATAAAGAAGAAACTATTAGATATAGCAAATTTACACAAACATCGTTTTATAAAATATGCTTGGAAGATATAGCTGAAAAACATAGTGTAACTGTGCTGCGCATACCGTTATATCATTGCGAACTATAGAACGTATGTAGGCGCAACTGAAAGGATTTGTAGCAATACACAACACGAAATTCAAAATGAAAGACTTTAAGCTACTATTTGATCAAGCCATTAAGGAAGTGACACCAGAGAACTGGCGAAATGCAGTCCATCATGTCATTAAAAAAGAGGAGAAAATGTGGGATCTTGACCACCTGATCGATCGGAACGTCGACCCGTTAATTACAACGTCAAAAAGAGATGACAGTTCCTCAGATGACGAAGAATATTATAATTTTTTTTAAATTTAATTTCTGTATAATGTATTTTGTATTTTTTTTATGTTTAATAAGTGTACATACTATGTAGGTACATAATGCACGCCTTTGTCACACCATTTTCAGTATTTGTGAATGGATAATATAGGAAAACCCCATAAATTGACCCAAATCCGGGTGGTACTGCCTGCACATGATAAAAATAAAGAATTTTTTTCAATGAAATCAATGCTTAAATATTCGTTGGGTCACTCTGTAGTCCCTTTGCATACCTAATGAGCTTTTTTCATGGCCAAATCACGTGACAGTTATGGCATGTCCATGGCCGTTTACAGGGGTTAGCAGCAAGGACATGGCCCAGGCGCGGATCCCCCTGAGCCTCCCAAAATGAGTGTTTTGTTTACTTTGAGCCTTAAAAATTGTAGGGCTTTTAGAAGAAAATGTTTAAAAACTAAAGGTTTCCTAGAAAACTTTTGTAATCTAAGGCAAGAATACATTATTTGAAGATTTAAATTAAATGTCCAAGCGTTCAAAAATTAGGTTGCGATTAGATTAGAGCCGGGCTCTGAGGCTCGGGGGGGGGGGGGGGGGGGGGGACTGCAGCCCGGTAGCTCCTCCCCTAAATACGCCACTGTAAGTGCTCTATTAAAAAAACTGTTAAAAATTATTGCCAGGCCAGTAGTTTTTCAGGCCAAGAAAACGTAATGTTTTTAGTTTAATTTAATATTTATAGATATCATTTCGCATAACTTTGGAATTTAGAGATATTACTCTCAGGTATAATAAGGGTCGACATCAAATTTTATGTAACTCCTACAAAGGATCCGACCTTAACTGAAACAGTAAGAAAACAATTTTGTTTAATCTGCTAGAGTCGTAAAGGGTTTTAGAGAAAAACAAAAAGGAATTCTCCAAGAATTTCTTACCGTTATAAATTGTCACCCTGTTTAGAGTGTCCCTTAAAGTTTTAGTTCTCGTATTTAGAATAAACATAAGGTTTCTGAATTGGGCTCTCGGCAATAAACAATTTTCTAAAGTGAGGATAAAATATTTAGCTTAGCTCTCTTGAATAAAATTAAACTACACATATATTTTGTGTCAAAGGGAAAAAGTAAAGAGCCCTCGGATATTAGCCAGTTTTTTCTAGTAACCACCCAAAGCCCGCTAAAAAATGTTTCAACCGGACCTTTTCTGCAAGTACATAAACAATTTGGTAAAAACCTGTTTCATATTCAGCGGTAAATATCATTCTTTTTAGCGAACCACAAAACAGGTTTCATGAGTTAGCGAATGACAAGATATTAGAGTAGCTATGTTTTAATTGTATTAGGTTTCTAAAGCCTATAAGTCCCTAAAACCGTAATAAAAAAATCCAGGTCCGTATTGAAAAAAATATTACTTGATGGTGGTAAAAATTAAAAAGGCCATGTTGTAGATCATAAAAACGGCTATGAAAAAGTGTTTCTTGTTTTTTTCCAAAGTCAAAAATAAAGGCGCAAAAAATTAAAAACCAAAACTGAAAATTTCGGTTTTTTTCGGATATCTACGAAGGCATTCGAAATATTTAGAATTTTCTTTTACCAAATTATTAAGCCCCAAAATACGCAACTTTGCCTCAATTTAACCATCTTCGTATCTCTTACCGTTTTCGAGATCCCCATGCACGCAGGGGAATTGTAGCACCCTGTATATGTATATGTGCGTTATTTTCATGCAGAAATGAAATTCTAAGAAATAGATTAGAGTGAAGCTGGTTGTACGAAGTCAAAGGAAAAAATTCTAAGAAAATAAATATTCTGCTCTATTAGATTTTCAAAAATACACTTGAATTGTTTCACTGATAGTACTTTTGAACCTGGAGTATAGATAAGAAAATAAAGTAGAAATATTTTTTTTTGGCCCACTTATAAGATAAAAGGCATTTTAGAGATTTAACAAAAAGAAAATTACGTCCTACCAGGAAAATGCATTACGTAACAAAAACCTAATAGACATCATATTTCGGGTCGTAGGTATATAGAGAGTGGAAAGAATAAAATATAGACGAGGACATAGAGGTATAAAGTAGAAAGGAGCTGCATTATATTAACCTTACTTGAAAGTTCTTATATAAAAAAAATTATAAAAGGAAAGTCTTTGTTATTTCCTAATAGAGGTATTGAACGTATTAATGTATACCGGGTCCGCCAACGAAGCGGGGACGGAAATTTAAATCATTATCCAGGAACTTATCAAAATTACCAAAGCAGCATGAGGTATGGACTTAAAAACGGCATATTTTAAAAATATTTTACATTATACAGGGTGGCTCAAAAAAGTGTGGCGGACTAAACTTGCATTTATTCAAATGGAACACCCTATATATTATATTATTTTCTAATTCCCTATACAATTCCACGTATATTTTGTATAAAATGTCATATGTCTAAATTCAATTGTTTTTGAGTAATTGACGTTTAAAATATGGCATTTTTTGACTTTGACAGGCTGTAACATTGGAACGGTTCATCTTAGAGATAAATGGTTTTCACCTCCCTATCTTAGTTTTTTATTCTCTATCCAAAGAAACCAACCTCCGATTTACTATGTTAAACCGTTAAAACCGTTTTTTTGGTTTAACATGGTAAATCGGAGATTGGTTTCTTTGGATAGAGAATAAAAAACTAAGATAGGGAGGTGAAAACCATTTTTCTCTAAGATGAACCGTTCCAATGTTACAGCAAAGTCAAAAAATGCCATATTTTAAACGTCAATTACTCAAAAACAATTGAATTTAGACATATGACATTTTATACAAAATATACGTGGAATTGTATAGGGAATTAGAAAATAATATAATATATAGGGTGTTCCATTTAAAAAAATGCAAGTTTAGTCCGCCACACTTTTTTGAGCCACCCTGTATAATGTAAAATATTTTTTAAAATATGCCGCTTTTAAGTCGATACCTTATGCTGGTTTAGTATTTTTGATAAGCTCCTCGATAATGATTTAATCTTCCATCCCCGCCACGTTGGCGGACCCGGTATATACGACTATACGAGTATATACAGGGTGCTATAAGTTACTTCGCGTACGCGAAGACCTTGAAAGCAGTAAGTAAGTATAAAGACAATTAAAGTGAGGCAAGGTTGCATATATTTGTTTTTAATTTTTTGAGACATTCTTCCAGGAAGAGCCAGTATACTTTTTTGACAGGGCCAGTATTATTTTGACATAGTTTTATAAGTTTTTTAGCGCCATTGTGTCAATATTCCTTTAACTCCAATTAATCCTTTGGCTCTAAAGTCACCAAACAGCAACTTTCTTAGCTACCTACTTTCATTTTAAAAAAGTAAGTGAATTTGATGTCAAAGTAACACCGCATGTGGGGCTAAATTGACTTAGCCTTAATCTTCGTGCGGGATTAGTTTAACACCCCAGTATATTTTGATTTATATTATACAGGGTGACAATTTGAAAACGAACAGCATTTAATATTGCCTCCACCAATGATAGTATGAAAATTTGGCGAAACACGTCAATTGATATATCGGGGGGGACATTTTTTAAGACATTTATTGTCGTATTACTTTCAACCCCCTAACCCCCAGGGCACCTACCCCTAAAATTTGAAATGGCAATAGAAATACATTCCAAATTCCTTTATTTATTTACATTTCGTCTTCGATATCGCCACTAGAAAAAATAAAATAATTACATTTTTTGAAAAAAAAAATGATACAGTTTATGTGGAATTTTATAAGGAACACAGAAATGGCAAAATATTAAATTTTAGGGGTAGGTGACCTGGGGGTTAGGGGGTTGAAAGTAACACAACAAATGTCTTAAAAAATGTCCCCCTCGATATATCAATTGACGTGTTTCGCCAAATTTTCATACTATCATTGGTAGAGGCAATATTAAATGCTGTTCGTTTTCAAATTGTCACCCTGTATACATACTTTGAGGTGCTTTTACTAATTAAAATAAAACAATAGGCATATATTAGAACAACTCACTTTAATAATTTTGAAAAACTCCAGTTACTGATCATTATCTTCTCTTGCCAGAAATTTTCAAGCAGTATTTGCTATAAAACAGGTGATGTCAAAGTGACCCCAAAACATGTCAAAGAAACCCTGAAAGTCAAAGTGCCCTCGGTTTACGGTAATATTGGGTTCCATAAAGATTTTTAACTAGAATAAACTAACCAGCAAGTTTGTCTGTGACATTGACCTGCATTTTAAACTTACAATCAAAGGTATTAGTTATTAAAAATTAAGGTGATTGATTAGTAAATTAAGGCAAGGGCCTGTCGACATATTAAGCACCGGTTCCCGCAGATCACCGAAGTTAAGCGGTGTCGAGCGCGGTTAGTACTTGGGCGGGTGACCACTTGGGAACACGGCGTGCTCTTGCCTCAGGGAAGAGTGTAAAATGAATCGACACCTAGCCATCCTATTCACGCCGGACAGGCCGGATGAGATCGGATATCTCGTAGGATGAAGGTGCCGTTTCACACTCCCCAGTCGGTAGATCACATTTGTGGTCGATGACCGGTTCAAGATGGCCTACGTTGTCGGCGAACCGTAAAAAAAAAAAGATTAGTACATTAAAAATTAACCGGGGGTAACCGGTTATTTCGGCCAATGTCACAGTCAAACTTGCTGGTTAGTTAATAATTTAACCCAACATTATTGTTTCAATATTTAAAACATATACCACATCCCTATTTATATCTTCGCTGGAAAAATATCAAAAAGATCTGGGCAAAAATAAATGGCCTTCCTCATATTTACACATAAATGCTTCTTGTTTAAGAGGCCATAACCAAGAAGAGGAAAACACATTGAGGGCGAAAATATATGGGCAAATATACCCGCAAATTGGCGGATTAGGAGCGTGTAGGAATTAATAAATCGCCCGTCATGTTTGAGAATTGTTTTCTTTAAAGAAAAATAAGAGATTTTCAGTTGATGTATGTAGGTTAAAAGGGCTATTTATGGATATATAGTTCGTTCTATTTATGACTCTTTATGAACATATTATTTTCTTTTTGCGAAGGAATTTAAGTGCCTAATACAAATTGGTCTATATATTAATGTTGCCAAGATTCTTCCGTTCCATTTTGAGTTTGTCAGTCCTTTGGACTACTTAGTACAATGTGTTTGATCTTAGTTTATGGATTTTTTACAATAAGGGATAACGCTGTTCAGATATCATAATTAAAATATTAAATTAATGCATAAAATTGTACTTATCTTCACATTTTTATAATCTAGTTTACCTACTTACAAATACTCGCAGACAAAATTCCCCGAAAGCCTTTTTGATTCCGCCTTTTAGCTCTTATTGGTTTTAATTTTACCCCTGAGAGAGATGCCTGATGATTGATTATTGCTTAGTATTTTAATATTAGAAAGAGGACGGTTTGGGCTAAGTCTAGTGGCGTGGGAATTTATAGTCCTTTTAGGAAAAATATCGAAAAATAAATAAAATCTTATTAGAAGGTAAAAATAAGAACAAAGTCTTCCTCCACTGATATATTATAGAAATATTTAAGTCAACTTCTCAACATGTTTCGAATGCAGAAGCATTCATCTTCAGGAGAAAAATTAAAAGAAGAAAAGACCAGTAGATATCACCCTAACTGAGCAACATAAATATAGGTTCGGTATAAAATGAGGGGAACAATGAAGAAACACATTGCATTGTGAATAAGAAAAGTATATGGGTTTGAGGCTTAAGGCACTGTGAAAACTTTAAAGGTAGAATGAAAAATTTAACATCTTTGTGTGGAAGAACTGTCGAAAGATAAGAATGAAGTAAAAGGGAATGATCATTAAGCCAAAAACTATTAGCTAGTCATTAGAGAAAAAAATTTGGAGAAGAAGTGAATGTAAGTGTGAGGAAGAAGACTATTAAAAAATTAATTAGAAATTAAATTTAGTTTTATTCTTTACTGGATGTAAACCTCATTGGTTTACGAATAAACATAGTGAAAGTAGAAATATATTTAATTAATTTAATTATTTAATTCAATGAGGTTTACATCCAGTAAAGAATAAAACTAAATTTAATTTCTAATTAATTTTTTAATAGTATTCTTCCTCACACTTACATTCACTTCTTCTCCAATATATAATTTCACTATGTTTATTCGTAAACCAATGAGGTTTACATCCAGTAAAGAATAAAACTAAATTTAATTTCTAATTAATTTTTTAATAGTCTTCTTCCTCACACTTACATTCACTTCTTCTCCAAATTTTTTTCTCTAATGACTAGCTAATAGTTTTTGGCTTAATGATCATTCCCTTTTACTTCATTCTTATCTTTCGACAGTTCTTCCACACAAAGATGTTAAATTTTTCATTCTACCTTTAAAGTTTTCACAGTGCCTTAAGCCTCAAACCCATATACTTTTCTTATTCACAATGCAATGTGTGTATCGATTTCTTCATGTTCCACTCATTTTATACCGAACCTATATTTATGTTGCTCAGTTAGGGTGATATCTACTGGTATTTTCTTCTTTTAATTTTTCTCCTGAAGATGAATGCTTCTGCATTCGAAACATGTTAAGAAGTTGACTAAAATATTTCTATAATATATCAGTGGAGGAAGACTTTGTGTTCTTATTTTTACCTTCTATATTCCCACTCCACTTTAAGTATGGACTATTTCTTCAAGTTAAAATCTTATTAGGTAAATTTGTAATGATCTGCTCTACAGTGGCGTTTTTAAGGGGGGAGGCTGCTGAAGCCCCCCCCCCCTGATCCTAGGAGCTCGGGTCTAAAATTCTAATTGCAACCTAATTTGTCGTCTTATGCTTGGACACTTAATTTAAATCTTTAAATAATGTATATATATAATTTGTCTATTATATACTTGTCTGTTCCGTTTTGCCTTTTCTAGAGCTATTTTAAATCAACACAAATATAACCGAATGCAATAAAATATTTTTACAACAAAAACAAAAAACAATTAGGTATTTGTTTTTAAAGAGAAAAGTTAAAACTGTAATTGAAACATTTTTTATGGAAGAAGTGTGATAATTTATAATAAAAAAAATTGTGCGGGAAGAAACGAGAATGCTTTATTATGAATAAACACCTACATTCACATCAAAAACTGCTCTTAGATCTACGCTCCTAAAATATATGATTCTGAAAAAATCATTAATTTTGGCGTGGTGAGCGATATTTACTTTACTTTTAATCATGAAAAATTGAGCCCGAAAACGCTGGTTATGGTCATACATACGTCTTATGTTAAAATTTTGGATTGACACCAATATTCATATTTTTCACAAATATAAAAAATGTTTTTTTTTAAATAGAGCCGGCTGGAATATCAAAAAAAAGTTTAAAAAAATTTACAAAAACAAATTTAATCCAACCATGCAGAGGAGGAGAGGTAATAATTTAATTTTCGAAATTTGATAATAGTTGGTGAATTTTAAACGAACTTTGAGCTTGGCCGCGGAAATTTTTCGCCTGCGGCGCTTTTCCGCCTGCTTCACTAGGTACAATGTCATGAAATACATGTAATCCCGACTGTCCCTCTCTCCAGAAAAAAAAATGTCCTACTTACACCCACTAAGCCCCCCCCCCCATATTTTCTGGCTAAGTGTTATGTCGCGTGATAGAAGAGGAAATAGTAATACGCATAGAATGTGATTGTAATTATTTTTAGGCCTGCCATGGCTTAATTTGTATTTAGTCTATATGATCCACGATATAAAATAATTAAAATACTAATTTTAAAATAAATTCGTATAATATGTAATCGTAACTTCCAAAAAGACGTAATTGTACATTGATAATAGATTTCTCAATCTCCATAAAATCCCATTTTCCTACGAAACTAAAACTTCGGCGATACTTTAAACTTAGGGAACAACCAATCTCTGGCGAGGCCTCTCCTTCGAGCTGTCATATTTTAGAATACATATTGTAATTTATTATAAGTTTTATCAGGTGAAGAATCTTTTAAAATATATTTCGCGCGGCTTTCGCGCAAAGTTTAGACGTATCATTTAACTTTGAATTTTAAAAACTTATTTTCTGCCTTTCGAAACGGTTTTTACGCTATCGTTGTCAAGGACAGAAAGTTTGCTGGGTTTGATTAAAATTTTTATAATGATTAATGGTTCGCAGCAGTAGGACGGTGATTTTTTTTTAATTCAGGAAAAAAGAGGGACCTCTAATATCCCTGATCACTTTGTTTTAAATACGTTAATTAATTCATTTTTAAAAAACTAATGAGTATTCCGGGTTATAATAAAAAACGCCATCAGCCTTTCATACAAGGTGTCCCGTAACTTATGGGCCGTAGAGGAACTGGAGATACTAGACATAAAATTAGGCCGATAAGTCATGTTTTCGGAATGTTACTCGTTCTAGAGATACAGGGTGTTAAAAGTAAAAGTTTATTCTCGAAAATAAGCCATAATTTTAAAACGGTTTAATGAATCGAATTGAAAGTTGGCAATATTATGTTTTTATGAGCAAGAAATAAGAATTTGTAGAAATTCTTAACTTTAAAACTAGAGAGCGCTACTTGCATAAACACCCTGTATCTCTAGAACGAGTAACAATCCGAAAAACGTATATGCCTTTATCGGCTTAGTTTGATGTCTAGTAGCTCCAGTTACTCTACGGCCCATAAGTTATGGGACACCCTGTATAGAATACCGCTCCCTTATTCAAGAATTGCTTGGATCCGTCAAATTAAACTTTTTGAAATGCAATTTTCTTTTTAGAAAAGATATTAGGTATAGTCTATTTCAGAAAGGTGTAGAGTAATAAAATAGGAAGTTCCGTCCAGTTCGGCTCAATTTCGGTGTCGGCCATAGGTAAAATTTGTGCATTAAATTATTTATGATAATTAACCAAAGAAAAAAAGAAAATAATTTGATAAAGTAGAAACTATTAGATATAGCAAATTTACACAAACATCGTTTTATAAAATATGCTTGGAAGATATAACTGAAAAACATAGTGTAACTGTGCTGCGCACACCGCCATATCATTGCGAACTAAAAAACTTTATATGGGCGCAACTGAAAGGATTTGGAGCAAGACACAACACGACATTAAAAATGAAAGACGTTAAGCCACTGATTGATCAAGAACACCAGAGAACTGGCGAAAGCAGTCCCTCGTGTCATTAAAGAAGAGGAGAAAATGTGGGAGCTTGACCACCTGATCGATCGGACCGTCGACCCGTTAATTATAACGTCAATAAGAGTTCCTCAGATGACGAAGAATACTATGATTTTTTATAATTTAATTTCTGTATAATGTATTTTTTGTATTTTGTATTTTTTTTTATAATGTTTAATAAAAAAAATAAGTGTACCTAATACTATGCACATAATGCACGCCTTTGTCACGTCGTTTTCAGTGTTTGTGAATGGATAACAATAGGCAAAACTCATAAATTGACCCAAACCCGGGTGGTACTACCTGCACTTGATGAAAATAAAGAATATTGCAATGAAATCAATGCCAAATTATGAAAGTGGCTTCAATATTCGTTGGGTCACTCTGTAGTCCCTTTGCATACCTAATGAGCTTTAATTACTCTACACCTTTCTGAAATAGACTATATACAGGATGAATCATAAAAATATTACGTGTATCAACTGTAATTTTTTTTTAACGATGTAAAAATTATATTTTTACATTCTACCAGTGGCGTAGCCAGGGGGGGGCAGGGGCCCCCCCCCGAAATCAAAAAAAAAAGAAGATATAAACTATAATTAGGCAACATAAAAAATCTTTTACGGCAACTATATCAATAACGCGCCAAATAAAATAACAAATCATCGTCCCAGTAACTAAAGCTTCAGCAGAAAGATGTTTTTCCACTTTAAGAAGATTAAAAACATATCTGAGAAATCATTCTGGTGAAATCCATATTGATATATGAAATAATCAATATATTTTGTCAAAAAAGGCGACGAATCACGGTTTAGTTTTTGGCAAAAAAATATGTTGTGCTTTATGTTTATGGTTAGGTAATTTTTGTTTTTTCAATAAATAAAAAATATACCTACCTTGTTTTTAGTATTTTTTTGCTCAATTTCTGCTTATTTCATGAAGAATATTTTGTTTAACAAGTATATATTATCTGTTTTATATCACCTATATTAGTGTATTTGTATAACTCACTACAAGTTTCCTTAAATGTATGTATTTTTTTATTTTGAAATTTTTTTAATTGTCCAAAAAAAGGGTTTTTTGGACGTGACACCCAAAAAAATTTTCGCCCTCGGCGATTTGCCTGCGGCGCTACCTCGTAGGTTTCCCTACCCATTTGGACCCCCTCGAAATAAAATTCTAGCTACGCGCCACTGCATTCTACAATAAATGCTAGACCTAAGACATAAACGCTATACCTATTTTCAACCGTTTACAAAATATTCGTGACATGCAGTGGCGTATTGTTGTGCATAAAAAAAAATAATTCGAAAAAGTAAAACCTCCCAAATGTTTTCAGTATTCCAGGAGTGTTCGCCTGGTATACTATTTTTCATTGGCAAGGAATGTAAGTATCGATATTAGTCAATACCCGATCATTTTCTCCGAAGCAATCTCCTCAAGACAATTTATGTAAAATTAAGACTGGATAACTTTGAAAACACGCAAGGGACTTTACAAGTAATCATACAAGAAAATCACCGGGTTCGTATCGTTCACCAAACGGATCTATAGTCGATGTATATGCAAAACGCGTCGTGTCGGGCCTGCCCCCATTGAATATTAAGTCGAAAAAGGGTGTTATAGAGTATGTATGAGGTACAGCCTGGCCTTTAATGGCCTTAGTTTATTTTACAAAGGGACTGCATGAAAAAAACATGAATTTGTCGCGAAAAATTTCATCAAAATTCTGGCAAAGAGAGCTCGATAAAATACGAATATTCCTGAAACGTCTATGCATCTTTTTTTATCTTTTGTTGCATATTAAAAATTATTTTGAGCTAAGTGTGCGTGTTAGGGCCGTAGCTAGACGTTATTCATGGGGGGGGGGGGAGGGGGCAAAGTTCGTTTAAAATTCACCTAACTATGTACTATCATATTTCGAAAATAAAATTATTACCTCTCCCACTCTGCATGGTTGGATTAAATTTGTTTTGGTAAATGTTATTTTTTACTTTTTTTTTGATATTCCTAGCTGGTTCTTTATTATAAAAAAAAACATTTTATATATTTGTGAAAATATGAATATTGATAACAAACCAAAATTTTAACATAAGACATATTATGTATTACTGTAACCAGCGTTTTTCGGGCTCGGTTTTTCATGATTAAAAATAAAGTAAATATCGCTCACCACGCCAAAATTGATGATTTTTTCAGAAATCATGTTTTCATTTTAGGAGCATAGATCTAACAGCAGTTTTTGGTGCAAATGCTTATAGGTTTTAAAATACTCCTTGTTAAGTGCCGTTTTGTATATTCATAATAAAGCATTCTCGTTTCTTCACGCACTATTTTTTTTATTATAAATTATCACACTTCTTCCATAAAAAATGTTTCAATTAATTATTTTTTGGTTTGTTGTGCAAATATTGTATTGCATTGAATTATATTTTTGTTGATTGAAAATAGCGCTAAAAAAGGCAGAACGGAAGAGACAAGTATATATTGGAAAAATGCTATAAAATATTATTCTTTTTACTCGGTTTCCTTCAAAATTGCATCAAAAATCAATAACTAAAACGATATGCGTCTGAGACTTTTAAAAGGAAAAGTTTAAAAACTAAACGTTTCCTACAAAACCTTGGTAATCTAGGCTAAGAATACATTATTTAAAGATTTAAATTAAGTGTCCAAGCGTTCAAAAATTATGTTGCAATTAGATTTTTAGAGCCGAGCTCCGGAGCTCGGGGGAGCTGCAGCCCAGCAGCCCCCACGTCACTGGGTCGGACTGACCACAGAACAGGACTGACTAAACGCACCTGTCGGAAATGGAAGTTGTCCAACGGACGGACAATTAAAATTGTTAGTAAATCTTAAGGTGATGAATGAGGTATAGCGAACGTGGAAGGACACACCTTGATTCATTTAGGTAATATTGTTTTTAGTATCTAATATATTTTAGTAATATTTTGTTTAGAAAATATTTTTTTCTATCTTCTCTAGTAAGGCTAGGGAGACGATTTTTAAGTTGGTTTTGTTGGGTTTGTTGGAATTTTCCATTTCTTTCCGAAATAGACTAGATATATTAGTACTTTTTAAAATAAATACCTTATGAACATTAAAAGAATATTAGTCACAGGCTAACAGAAATGGGAATCACTTCACAATACCCACATAAAAAAGTAATAATAATAATTATTTATTGGCTAATTAGTAATCAAATTCCATTGTATCCTCAAATTTCACTGTATTGTCTGCTTGAAGGTTGGAGACAATGATTTTTTGGACTTGCATTGTCTTTATTTGTTTAAAATCACAACGTTTCCACTAGTACAAGTATCTACAGTCGTCTTCAGGCGAATACTTAAAGTATTCGTAAACGTTGTGATTTAAAACACAACAAAAAATTATCTTCAGGTGAATATGACCCCTGGGCGGGGCATCTAAAAAGCTTTCGTGCTCACCTATTACTTCACCCCCCTTAAGCAATCGATTTTTCGACAAAAAAATGTGACATGGCACCCCCTGAAAATGTTTCTGCCGGCCGGCGACACATAGATACTATAGAATACTACTTTATTTGTGCGTAAGTTACAGCCATACAGCTTAACATTTTTTTTAGTAATGTAATGTAGAGTTAAATCCACTTTTAGATACAATTTACATTTTCATCGTATCTTTCCCTCAACTATTATTTGTCTAGTATTACATCGAGACTTTAGATATAATCCAGACGCTCCTAAAACTTCGCCCAAACAAAATTACGTAATATAGTTACTTTGTCTACATGTATGGAGAGTTAATTCAGACAATGTATAAATAGGGATAGTAAAATCTTACTGTAAGAAATGTTATTGAATTAGTTGTTGTGAAATCTTTTTATTATTTTACTCGCATCCTTTGCCTCAAAAAGGGTAAAAAGGCGGCATCTTCGTAGAAATTTCAAATGTAAAAAACGCCTATTGAAAAAAATGTCACAAAAAAATTCTACTGCGCCGAAATATCCTACCAATGACATGTGTTCGCAATGGCTACATCAGCACATTAAAACCAGATTACTGGATTATTTAACTTGGGAAACTTTCCGGTGTTGAAGCCGCAGTGAAGTAATATGCCAGACAGGCTGGTTCCATTATAATAATAATTTCGGCTTTCAATTGGAGTGCTCTTTGCCAGGAAGCAAAGATTCAACTATTTTAACTTTCATTGTGGATAGAACACGGTCTGGTGTGAAGCTGGAAATTGGAGTTTTATTGTTTTGGGTAATGTGTGACTGAATATCAAAGTGCTCATAAGTAATATGGTGATAATTAAGGTCTCCCAAAGGGCCATTTTGAGACCAAAACTTAAAAGAAAAAGTTTGACAACGTACCTACTTGTCACGGTAGATCAATCTTTCTTTTAATTATTTTTTCCGAAAATCGATCGGAAATATTGACATTCTTGATAACATTTCTGAAAGAAAAAGTCAATATTTCTTTACGCTTAGTCGTTGCTGGGCAACGGAAAATAACTGTTAGTAAATATTTATTATTGTAGGTACTGTAAGGAAATATAATTTTTCTACTGCCACATGGAACATTGCTGTTTCCTTTACACTTAAGTGGCGGGTAAAGTAGGCTATTCCAGTTCACTGTACGGCAAAATTGTATAACAATCCTAGATAGGTAATGAAACTGACCAATCACAGTAGTCAATTACAGAGAAGCCATTGTTGTTCTTAAAAGTACTGACCAATCACAGTATATTATTTTTACTGAGGCTCAGCCTTCTTTTTTTTCAAGACACTAAATTATATAATTTAAATGCATATGGTACAATTTGTTATTAATTTGTTCAATATAATAAAATCTAGACCCATTTATAATAGATTTATCAATAATGCAACCTGCTGAATGTGCATAAAAAATTAATTTCATGTAGCATTATTTATCAGTTGGTTTTCCCATAATTAGTTTAACGTTTCGATAGTCGAGAGGTAGAGCGTTTGACTATGGAACCAATGGTCGTGAGTTCGAGCCCGGCAACCTGAAAACTTTTTTTTACATTTTTTAGCATATGGTTTGTAAATTTGGTCGTAGAAAAAATATACTGTTCAACTCGAGTGGATTATCCATATTGCCCTCGGAAGTTTGAGCACTCCGCCTACGGCGTCGTGCTCAATTTACTTCCTCGTGCGACATGGACATCATATCCACTCTTGTTGTACAAACTACTATTCTGTACGGCTACTTGTAAACTAAAATGTGTTAAGCTTGACAATTCAATATTACTGTGTTTCTATACTTACAACACAAATATTTAATGGCATCCTTTATTTGTGAAAAAATAGTATGTATACCTCGTAGAAAAAGCTACATTCCCGGACTCCGTATTGTCAGTCTCGGCTTGCGCCTTGACATACAATCTTTACGGTCGTTCGGGAATGTTCACCTTTTCCTACTAGGTATATAATGTACTATTCCCACGCAAGAAACTCCCTCAAAATTACTTTTTCTAGGCCCACATGGATATTGTCTGTTTTCTTTATAAATAAGTTACTGGATAATGGAAATTGGGTTATATCAGTTAACCGAACAGATATTTTATATTGTCGCGTATCAAAATGATAGGCGACGGGAACGTGTAGCTTAGATGATTTGAAATTACGTTTAAATTTATTTAATTTGTTGTCCCTATTTAGTTACTAGAACACCAAAAATTTTTAATAGTTTTATTCAAGCGAAGCAAAGCAAAGCAATTGACGATTACATAATAATGAATAAGATAGAAGTCTTTGGAAATAAAAATAAAGTTCTTAAATTAGTAAATTTAGAGAGTTTTCTCTAAAGAAGAGTTGTTTCCATAAACTCACATACGAGGCTATTTGTTCTAAGTTCAAGAAAAACAACTTCCGCTTTAGAGTCAACTCAGGCCAAAATAGAAATAAACAATTTAAATAAACATGATCAAGATCACTTACTCACTGGTTGGAAACTGCTCTGATCTGAGATTGTGTTTCTACATCTTTACTTAAATGACCAAATGGGCAGAGGTTACCCTTACACTTGGAAATGTTAAATAACTCCACTGAGTAAGTGTCTGTTTGAGTTTTTATAATGTTTTGTAACCCTTACCTGATGGGAGAAGGGGTTCCTTTTTGCTATGTCAGCAATTTCTTAAAAGAGGGGATTTCTCTGGATGGACTATTCAAAATGGAACCCTTTATCCCAACCAATTCATTTTATCAACTTTCGTCTACAAACTCCTCCTACAAAACTAGGAATGTCCTTGTCCTTGTTCTTCACACTATCTTTTCACTACACCTATTCTTATCAGCAGACTCAACCACCTATTAAGAGTTTTAGCACCACAGTGATCGAAGTATGAACCGATTAATTCATCCTTAAGGGTACCAATCCATATCCGACAATATCCATCCTTGTTAAGATATGAAACTAAAATGATGTTAGTTCTGAACATCAAGAATATATTGCAGGACATGATATAATGCACCCTTAAAAACATAGTGTAAACTTAGAAAAGAGCCTATATATACGAAATCCTGCCCACAAACTTGTCCATATTCTTTTAACTTTAGATGGTCATACTGTAATCGATAATAGAGTCACTGTCCATGTTTCTTTTGTAAGTCAAAAAGTTTCATTGTGCGGTTAAGTTAACTTTAACCTTATTTAACTCCCACTTAAATCCAATAAACTTTGAGTTGCTCCTAGAATAGCAATTATAGCCTTCAAGAGGTTCGGATAAAGTAATTACTTTCAAAAGTTTAGTTATACTTATTAAGTTAAGGCTTTGGTTAAGGTATCAAGTGGATACAAAGACCAAATGTCGATAAGTAAAGGCAAGATTAAACAAAAATCGTCGAACCATAGATCGAACTAAAATAGATGAGTTATTCAGAGCCGGATCAAGCCTAAATTTGGAAAGGACTTTACAAGATTTTGAATATATGCTTACTTTTCTTTTCTGAAACACACTCTTGTGCCGTCTTTATATTTTATTTAACGCAAGCATGTGACATTTTTTTTTTTTTTTACGGTTCGCCGACTACGTAGGCCATCTTAAACCGGTCATCGACCACAAATGTGATCTACCGACTGGGGAGTGTGAAACGGCACCTTCATCCTACGAGATATCCGATCTCATCCGGCCTGTCCGGCGTGAATAGGATGGCTAGGTATCGATTCATTTTACACTCTTCCCTGAGGCAAGAGCACGCCGTGTTCCCAAGCGGTCACCCGCCCAAGTACTAACCGCGCTCGACACATCTTAACTTTGGTGATCTGCGGGAACTGGTGCTTAATATGTCGACAGGCCCTTGCCTACCGCATGTGACATAAATCCAAGGTTTCGCTATAACATACCATATGAGGTCGTAATTGATGAACGAAACGTATAGAAGAATAAAACACCAGAAACTACTCCTGGGGCAATAATTTGGTACACAGACGGCTCCAAAACCAAAGAGGGTAAAAAATCTAAGTGCGGGCCTGGTAATCAAAACGTAGCCCTTTACTTTATATTGTTTTTTTACGTTTTTTGTATTGTTAGTCATGCATTTTACGGATCGGTCGTCAGTTATATATTTTGACAATTCGCTGCGCGGTGTGGTTTTCTGAAGCAAATTAATTTTAATAAACTGGTGAAAATGGTTAAATTCGAAAACAATGAACTAATTATGGTGCTAATTTATTGTAAGTGTCGTAAAAGTGCGAACGTTTCTTCTCTACACCCAGAAGTTTTCTTAATGTTATTCAACGGACAAGTTAGGCAGAACCGTATTTGATTTGTAGTGTAATAAATGAATGTAAGTAATTTATTTTTGTGTTTTTTGAAAAAAGGTATTTGATAATGTTGTTTATTTTAATGCCTTCTATACACAGCTAAAAAAGAAGTATCCACTTAGGAATCACCCTATATATCAGATAATATTGCGGCAGCAAAATCTTATTAAATAAATTATAAATCATTATTCAAATAGATGGCCTTAAAATTTGAATCCTGGCGCTATAACTTTGCAGCATAAATAAAAAAAAATATGTTAATGCAATTTTCCAACATACCCATATTACTGTCTAATAACACTATTATCATATATCACAAAAATAATAATTAAGTCACAACTTTGCGAGACGGCGACAGGAGAAATAAAAAGTCTAGAACGGGTCGTTAACGCCAACTTTACTCTACTTGAAGCGAATACACATTAATTTTATGATTTTGTCAGTCACTAGACAGTTTATGACTGTGGTCGTTTATAAGGAATGTTCTAATTATTATTAATACAAGACGATATGAATTGTTTAAAAATGCTTGATATTTAATAATTATTTAAAATTAACAACTGTGATCTTGGCCTATCACATATTAAATATAAATCGTGTATCATATTCTAATGTATTATGTACTTATCGAAACTCTCAATGAAAGGTATATCATATGATAATATATTGAATCGGTTATAACGAATTGTAGATCAAATTCTGCACTTTTTTTAATTTCCATTTTTTCCTTTTTATTGGCAGCCATGGCCATTCCCAAGGGGGCTTATTACAGGGTATCTAAGCAACCTGGACTATTGGTCATATTTCAAAAACTACTGAGTATACTATTTTTTTTTTAATTGACTCATCCATATACTGGGGTTTAATAAAGAAATGGCTTTATAATACAGCCCACTTACTACTACGTCTAGAATCGCTCGGACCAATGAAATTTAGTTTTTAAAATGTATTTTTTTAGACGAAAAATATTATACAGGGTGAATCTTAAAAATTCTCGTTTTTACTCATATCCTTAATAATGTGATTTTTCCGAAAATCGATCGGCAATATTGACATTTTGATAACATTTCTGAAAGAAAAAGTCAATATATTTCCTTACACTTAGTCGTTGCTAGGCAACGGAAAATAACTGTTAGGAAACATCTATTATTGTACCGTAAGGAATAGTAGATTCTGTAACGAGGTTGGAATAAAAATTTGATCCGAGTGGAAGATTCACTAGTATCGAATTTTCATTCTAACCGAGTAGCAGACTATATTTTCTCCACGACCAAAAATACTATTCGCAATATTTGTAATTTCAGGTGGAGTATTATCCAGTTCCATATCTGATTCATCCGATTTTTCACTCATATTTTGACTTGCACTAAAATTTGTCTGCTGACATTGACAGTTTCGAAATTCATGGCAAGCTATGTCGTTTAGATCAATTACAGAATATTCATTTCGTATCTTGTTATATGGAATGAAAATACACGCAAGACGCATAAGAAGCAAATATTTCAGAATAAATATTCCAACTTAAAAGCGAGAATTTTTACATTCTATTATCAAAAATGATTTTGGAATTATTGCATTCAGTAATGGTCGTGGAGAAATATTATTTCTCTACGGTTAAACTAAAATGTGTTAAACTTGACAATTCAATATTACTGTGTTTCCATAGTTACAACACAAATACTTAATGGCATCCTTTATTTGTAAACAAAGTGAATATTTATTTTAAAATTTTAACAAGTTGATTGTAATAAGTTATGTCCTTTTAATAATTTTCAATTTACGGAAAAATAGTAGGTATGTATACATCGTAGACAAAGCCACATTCCCGGACTCCGTATTGTCAGTCTCGGCTTGCGCCTCGACATACAATCTTTACGGTCGTCCGGGAATGTTCAGCTTTTCCTGCTAGGTATACAATGTACTATTTTTTATTTTCAACTTTTATTATATCACTGTCATCAGACGAAGCTGTTAGCTGTAATTTTCTTATTAACATAGTGAAAATCTACAAGTTCAACTTTGTTTTACTGTATATCCCATAAAATTATAAAGAAAGTTAGTATTTATATCAAACTAACTAGAAACAATTACAGAAAAACCTACGTGCTAGGTGTGCCATTTTTAACGAAATGGACGTGCCAATTTTCAAAATACTATAATCAATATTTTAGAAATATTTGCAATGTTCCAGACCTTTGTCACGGCCTATATAATATTATATAAAATTATACTACGTGTAATTTCAGTGTTATTCTCATTTAAAGATTAGATTAACCGGTTTGTGAAATCATTATTCCTTCAAGAGTAAATTATCCAGAAATAATTGTTTTCTGGCTAAAGATAAAGGCGTTTGTCTGTTCATATAAGCAAGCAGCTTAAACAATAATGTTCCAGATAAGTTTTAGGGGCATCTGTATTCCGGATTATAGTCTGAGTAGTCCCAGAGAAATAATAGTTTAGGAACTTGGCAGTATGGATAGTAAAGTTCGCATTTGGCAGTAAGTGAGAGATAACTATTTAATTTTCGAATCAAATTTAAGGGGAAACATCCTCTAGAAAAAAAAGAAAGGAGAACGCGTTACCAAAGCAGCACAGACGATTGATAGAATATCGTAGAGGTAAGATAAGATGATGAGCAACAAAAACCAAAGGGGCTCTTCACAAAAAAAAATAAAACCGGGAGGAAAGTTTTCGACAATATTAAATATTCATGTACCAATACAGCTACCATTTTAGCCCTTAAAAAATAATTATGTTCGAATTAATAATATTTAATTTAATCCGAATGTAGCTATGCATAATAGGGCCACGGTTAACTCTGATGGAAAATAATTATAAACACTCGTGCATTTTAGCGCGCCCCCGCTGACCGTGTCCGTTAGCTCAAAGCAAGTGTAGACCCCAAAGTCCGACATAGCTTTGATATTTACTGTGGCTATGGTTACGTGACGTCAGTCACAAAACATCATGTAACAATTCGCATTATGATGAAGGGCAATTTAAAAATAGATCAGTCGTATGCACCATTGTTTTAGCATTGGTTCGCCTAACCTTAAGGTATATATTTTGAGGCTTCGTGAAACTTACGGTTATCGATATCGTTTTTACGCGATTTACTGTGAGATTAAAAAGTTTAGTTTTTATTTTTCAGTTAATTCAGTAGTGTACGTACCTACTTAGTTGTGCGTTTTAAAAATGAACCCAATCAATGACATAGTTTGTAATTTGTTGGAAATCCATTCAATCGTTGGACAGATGAGGATAAGAGAGACGTTTTGTTACACGGGTTTTTAGGCAAAGTTTGTTTAAGTACCCGCACTATACCTAGCTCTTCACCATTTTTTAAACCGCGAGCCGCCACTGTACTAATGGAAAATAGTCTACGACAAATAATGTTTGTGAAAAAAGTCATTAAAATGGATTTGCCAAAAAGTGTAGCCGTAGGAAGCAATAAATTTAATATTATACCAATTTACTAAAAGGAATTACAAAAAAAATCATAAAATTTCCAGAGATTTTCCAATCCACTAACCACCCTGACTCCGTTTCTAATCGGAAAGAAATTTTTTAACCTTCCCCGTCTGGGGCTCAATAATTGGAAATTATAAGAAAATTTAAAAAATTCGTGATCGATGTTTGCCCATTATTCAGTTGAAAAGAGGTTATTAAAATTAAATAGTGATTAATCACTTGCTAAAAATGTATCGCTGAACTACCAAGTAACATAAATATTATTAGTTTCATGTAAAGGTGAAGGAAACTAAATGAAACTAAAGGAAAAATCTACCTAAAAAAATTAAAGTCAATAGTTTTTTATTTTAAAATGTTGTTTTTTTTTAACTATAAATTGAAAGATTAGATTTTTTTTTAAATATGTTAATCATAATTATTTAATGCTACTTAATTGTTTGCTATTGTGCAATTTTTTTCAATTTGTTCGCCGCCAAGGCCATTCCCGAGGGGACCTACAGCTTAACGTGGGTTCCGAACCACAATCCTCAGTCATGCGACACCCCACAAGAGCTACTAACCCTTGTTTTCTTGCCTTGCATGACCTACCGATAGGGGAGTGTGTACCTTCTTCAGTACCCCGCGGGATGTCCGATCTCATCCGGCCTGGTTACCGGCGTGAATGGGGTGTGTTGAGGGATGATACATTTTACACTCTTTCCTGCATTCTTAAACCTGCTAAATTTCGGTCATACTTTTTTTTATTATGCGTGTGCCCAGTCCGGGGATCGAACCCGGGTCGCCTCGGTCTAATGCCAGTACCTCACCTTTAAGCCACTGCCGCGATTGTTGAATTTAATAAATTAAACAAACCTATAAAACTAATAAAGTTATAATTATTTAAAAGCCGTTTAAAAAAATATTTTTTCTAATTTTGACATATAAAGTGACACTTTTTAAAACTGATTGACATTATAAAACGTCTTACTTTTTGTAACTAGTTGCATAAAGTAAAATTTTATACAATTGGTGACGAAAAATGTATTTCAAAATTAGTGACAAAAAGAATTAATCTATTTATTAAACTGTTATAATACAAGTTAAAAACATAAATTATAAATTAATTAATTATTATAAATATTGATAACACAATTATTGCAATTATTCAAATTAATTCCCGACGACATATTTTTTTCATTGCTCGAACTTGCTGTTATTTGGGAAGCGACGCACATTGCATTATATGTTTCACCAAATATTTCTTGCGCTATAAGTTTTTTATTATTCATGGAATTTTCAACATATCCCTCCGCAACAGAGCTAGATTTCCAACCTCCGTGCCTCTTTAATTTTAAAAGATCAGCGCCACTGTCTGCTAGGAAAGTGGCAGAGCTTCTTCTGAAGCAGTGGCCAGTATATAGAACAGGATTTGAAAGACCAAGAAATTGTGCAATAACTTTTGGCAGACTGCTAAATGTGTTAATTCCCACAGGATTTCTGGTACATTTTCAATTCGCATATTTTACAAAAAATCTGTTGTGTTTAAGAATCTGGGGCCGCAACTTTTCAAACAAATTTTCTTAATATTTCAACAAGATTCGTATTTTCAATGTCTTCAGTGGTAATTGCACACTGCCGTATAACTTTTGTTTTTGAAGGTGGGATATCAACACGAAAATGGCTTCCTTCGTCTATAACATTTTCAACTGGAAGAAAAGTTAATTCTGCTTTTCTGCATGCTCCTGCCATTCCAATTATCATTGCAACCTTAGCCATTAAGTATTCTTTGTCATCAGCTTCCAATAAAAATTTGGCAAAATCTTTTTTATTAAAAACTTTTGACTTTTTAGCACTGTACCCGTCCGCTTGCGTTTTAATATATGCTACCAAATTTGTATATTTTTTAATATCAATATTCCTTTTCAGATTTAGTTCAGACCTTAACATTGAGTAAAGTGTCCATAATGTGGAAACTTTTAGATCTTTCTTACCCTCGAAATATGCAAGTAAAACTTTCTCATTAACATGTTTAATTTTCTTCTCATCACACCACGTAACAAATTTTTCGTATGCCAAATCATAAACTGCCTTTGACTTTTTGGGAATTACTGATAATAGAGCATTACCTGCTGCCTCTTCAATATCGCTTGGTAGCTCTTCAGAACTTGAATGACTCATTTAAAAAAAATAAAACTAAAAATATATCAATCTCGCTAAAAACCTTCCGTCTAGACTTTTTTACAAAATGTTAAACGGACAACTAACATGAAGTAACAGCAACAATAGCTATTTATGCCATCAGTTATATGTCAAAATTAGAAAAACTAAATTTGTTTTCCAAATTTTTATCAATTATATTAAATTTTATTTTTTTATTACTTTCTTCAAAATTAGAAAAAATCTTGTATGCAATATGTTACGAAATGAAATTTTGTGTAACTTGTGAGTTTTTGCGAAACTCACTTCGTTCGTTCCGCAAAAATCTCACGCGTTACACAAAATTAGGCATTTCGTAACGGATGGCATAAATAGCTATATTATCGGTATAGAACAAATAAGGATGTTGCAGTCATTTAAAATTTCAGTAAAAAAAATGTAAACAAAAAATATTTATTATTAAAATGTATTATATGTAACATGTGCTAAATAAAAATGTTTATCCTGTGAACGTCAGACATCCTTAAGGGAAAACGTAAATAGTTTTGTCTATGATAATTAGTCTCAGTGTATAAATTATAATTTATTATTAATATACAATATGAAAGACATTTCATTATCTACCAGTGGAACTAATGGAAATTTCTACTAGGCATAGGTATCTAGGAAAGTTCGCGTTGGATATTACCCAGTTGAAAAGTTTTTCCGGAGCTATTAAAATTAAATAATGATTAATCGCTCTTCTCGGCACTTCGGGCAACCGTTGCCCAGCGAAATTTAACTTCTAGATTGGGGTCATGTTTGCTTTAACGCAAAAACCGGTCTGGCGCGCCGTCACGGGTTGATTTGTATCAAAAAGTTTCGAATCATAAATCGCCTTTTGTTCTGACGGAGGTTGTGCCTAAAAACACAAATGTAACAAGGCATTATAAGCAAAAATTATTGGATCGATATTATGTAAATCTGAACAATGGCAGAGAAAAAAAATTGAAAAAAAAACGAAAATTGTAAATGCAGGGTTGTTTCACTTAGAACATGCAATGCTGGTATGTCTAAAACGAAATGGGGTAATTTTGGTAGGTATAATTGGTCTCTATAACTTCGAGTAAAAATTAGACCGATGCCAGTGATTATACAGGCGTCGCGACGTCATAAAAATCTTAATCGATAGCAGATACAAAGTATTATATTTTAAAAGTTCGTTAAATTTTAAGAGACCTTTGTTCTTTGTTCAAATTTGATTTAAAATATCGAAAAATAAATAAAACCTTATTAGGTAAATTTGTAATGCTCTGCTTATAAATGATTTTTGAAACTTTAATTATTAAAAGCCTGAGTGCACAACGGTCGACGTCGGCGATAAAGGACGTTTTCTGTGAATATATTTTTGACGGTTAAAAAAAATTAACAAAATAAGCTTTTTACTTTATCAATAAACAGCCGAGGTTCTTCTCTAATGGAAAACACTCTATCCACTCTCCAATTGCCAAAGGGTCAGCTTCGAAATAAATGTTTTATTAAATGCCCCCATAAATTGTATTTAAGGGCTCAATATCGTAAAATTTTAGGATAAGTGTTTTACCAAATTCAGCTATCGAGCCTCGAAATTGCCCATAAAAACGCCCATAAACCATTTATTATTTTTATCTTGTTTTGTATTATTTATTTTTATTAATGAGGGTAATAATTTTTAAAAATCATTTTCGGCTAATTAAACTGATAATACAATGGAGATGAGAGACATTTTTGTCAAGATAAATACATTCTAGCAGTGGCGTAGCCGCTTGCAAGTTGTAATAGATAGTAATTGCCAATGGGCCTGTATACGTTGACACTTCTTCAGTTAAATAAAACGCTTGGTCAAACTTTTAACAATTTTAATGTAATAACTTTATATTTTTTGAGAATAAAGACCAGCGTCTTCGCGTGCTGCCCACTGCGTGGCAGTGGCGGCTTGTCAGGTGAAGGGGCTCTTCACCAAAAAAAAAATAAAACCAGAAGGAAATTTTTTCATCAATATTAAATATTAATATACCAATACAGCTACCATTTTAGCCCTTAAAAAATAATTATGATCGAATTAGTAATATTAATTTAATTCGAATGTAGCTATGAATAATAGGGCCACGGTTAACTCCGATGGACAATAATTATAAACACTCGTGCATTTTGGCGCGCCCCAGCGACCGTGTCCATTAGCTCAAAGCAAGTGAAGACCCATCGCCCAAGATGGCTTTGATATTCACCGTTGCTTAGGTGTTACGTGCCGTCAGGCACGTAACAGCATATAACAATTAGCATTAAGATGAAGGGCAATTTAAAAATAGATCAGTCGTATGCACCATTGTTTTAGCATTCTCACCTTAAGGTATTTATTTTGAGGCTTCGCGAAACTTACGGTTATAGATATCGTTTTAAGGTGATGAGTGTTACTGTGTGATTAAAAAGTTTTGTTTTTATTTTTCAGTAGTGTAAAATTACTCAATGTTTGTTTAAGTACCTGCCCTATACCTAGCTCTTCGCCGTTTTTTAAGACCGCGAGCCGCCACTACTGCGTGGTATTCACATATATACACTATATTGCTAATACCATAATTCAAGGATGCCACCACTGTAAGCAGATGATCAGGGACCGTTGAGTTTGCGCAGATCGGAAATTTACTTCTTGATCTAAACATTTGACAGGGCCGACTTTCAAAATATTTTTACAAGCTTTTATTTAAATTCACCCGTTTAGTTCGGGTGTGTACAGTTTATGGTCAAATAAAACTAAGTAACCAATATTTTACATATCTGAAATACCTTATTCCTGGTATTGAACCGCGATTCGTGCAAAAAAGGATCATGCACTTTTTTCTACCCATCTTGAGACACAATTCGCTAACAATAACAAAATGTCTGGTAAAGTTTTATACCTAAATTCACACCCAAAACTTAAATATAATATCCACAATCACACACGGAACATCCGAACGAATACAACTTAAAAAAAGATGGAAACGACTATAACTTACAAACTAACAAAAAAAAATGTCTAAAGTAAAGTTTTATAAATATTAACACCCAAAATTTGGAAATTATAACACACGAATGAACGAAACAAAAAATGGCGACTAATAAGAATATAACGGCGAGCCGGTTCTGTTCAAGAGACCTTGGGTTCTGTTAGAAATCGTGTGGGTTGCCTAATTTTTTCTAATGTCTACAATTTTTCACGGTGCAAGGCCAGTTGCGTTACAGACTGGACCTATTGAGTCTAGTACACCAAGAAAATGAGTAGTATAAATACAGTAATAAATAACCAAATTTTGATAACGAAAGGAAAATAATTTTTTTTAAGCTTTCAGTTTTTAAATTCTTTAATTATTTACTGAAAAAATAATTAAACAAAATATTCTAATAAAAACACGGGAAACTTACTTAGCGACGTCACAACTCCAAGCAGCCAATCGCTCTGTAAACGATACACTCCTAACTGACTAAGGTCTCGAGTCCTGCTTCTAAATTGTCTTTATCTATTTAAGTTATCGAAACACATAATTGGTCGCACAATTGGTAAATAAAGGAATTGCGCGGTTAAAAATGACGTAAATTTCTTCTCGTCGTATGTTTTTAAACTTCCTTCTTTGGCGGCGTGTTTTTAATTGCTTCTAGAAAAGGTTTATGATACTCTAGGAAGATTTTTTATTATTGAGATTTATTGTCGATAGATTTTATTAGTGCTGAGTAGTGAGATAAGACTTGATGACGGAATAGGTACACTTGTATTAAAATCTTGTCTTTTAAGAAAATGTTACGAATAACATAACAAAAAACCGTTGATTTCCATTAGCAACGTTTTACATAAATAAAATTTGAATACATTAAAAACCTCTTAGACATGTTTTTCTAAAACTCAGCATTTAAACTGTAATATTTGTGATCTTCAAACCCAGGCAAGAGACAAACCCTTTTATTTTTATTACATGAATTTAGGTAGGAAATGTCTTCACAATCAAGGACGAAATCATAAATATTGATATTTTCTTTAATTCTGGATGGCGTTACTGCTCTAGGGATCGCAACAATACCCAAATGCCCTACCTAAAAATAAATGAATTACATTACAGAAATTATGATTCAAATTTTGCCACCCATTAATGCACCAGCTCCAAATATTTAGGTATATAAATTTATACATCTTTTTATATAAATTTTTTTTTAAATATATATGCACTACATGTAGGATCATTTTGGTATCGTTCAAAGAGCAGAAATTTGACATAATTATTTTTTTTAAAGTGTTTTATTTGTAATATCTCTGAAAGCACTTTAGTAATATTATTTTTAATTTTAGTATTTGTTAAACAGATACCTATAAAACCACGTAAAGTTTCTGTAGTAAAAAAAGTAGGTAGGAAGCCTTTGCTAACTAGGTTTTTCGGAAATGGATAAGTAAGTAACAAAAAAAACTTACCAAATAGTTAAGAACAACTTGAGCAGCACTTTTGTTGTACTTTTTCCCGATTTCAGCGACTTTTGGATCGAAAATAGTCGGTTCTGGAAAATTTGGCCTACCTACATAGTCACTTCTCCCTAAGGGGCAGTAACCAATAATTACTACATCTCTGTCCTTGCAAAATTTTATGAGTTTTTTCTGGTTCAAGTTTGGGTTACATTCAACCTAAGGTACAAGAATTAAGAAATAATTGACAACATTGGCAAAATTATTAAGTTATTGCCTCATTTACAACCGGTTTAATTTTACAATTTTTCAAAATACTCTCAATTTGTTCGGCGTTAAAATTGGATACTCCAATCGCTTTGGTAAGGCCCTGTTTTTGAGCTTCTTCCATTCCCTGCCAAGTTTCCAAGTAGTCTATGTCGCTAAAGGTACTCTGGAAATTCTCTGTAGGCAATGGAGGAGCGTCTTCCTAATGAAAGAAAAATATAATTAAGTGGAATCACCCTTCTGGACATTCTATTCTTCTTACCTTTAAAGCTAAAGGCCAGTGAACTAGATATAGATCTACACAGTCCATGCCAAGCCGAGTTAAACTCTCTTTTAACTTTGGAATAACAGCTTCCCTGGCATGAAAATTATTCCACAACTGTAAAAAAATTAGGAATGAGAATAGAATTATTAGATGTATGAAATAAAATTAAAACCCGATATAATTAATTAACTACCTTGGTAGTAATAAATATATCCTCCCTTTTGACATCGCCTTTATTGATTTTTTCGTTGATAGCACTACCAACTTCAGCCTCATTGCCATAAATCCAGGCACAATCAAAATGCCTGTATCCAGCATCAATTGCTAGTTTTATTGCTTCTTCTCCTTCTCTAGCTTTAGACTACATAAAAAAATAAAATAATTTGTGGCACCACCTGCCTAATACAAACCTTTTTCTAAATCTGTAGTTTTCATTTTACAATTCACAGCTACAAAACGGCGAATTAGTTCAAAATTATTAAGTATTAAATGACTATTTTTTTACTAATAGCCAGTGTACAAAGTAATATTTATGTACAAAAACATGGATAAGAAAACTATACTATTTTAATTAAACATATTATGTTTCAAGCAGTTACATATACTTCATTCTACGTGTTGACTTTGGCTGTAGTTCAAGGTAGTAAAGTAAAACTCTAAAAAAGGTTTTATCATGCCTATTTATTTTGTTAAAAAATAACTATTTTATCCTCGCTGAGCTTACCCTGTAAGTACCTAATCCAATTGTAGGCAAAAAAACACCGTTATTTAGCGGAACAGACAGAGGAGTACACATATTTTCCTTCCCAATTTTAACGACAGTAACAACACGCTGTAGAATATTAACCTTTATTTAAATTAACAAGTACCGCGATTCAAAGTTTCATGTTTAAATATAAAATGCAGAAAGGAACAAACCGCAAAGTACTTTAAAAAATTACCAAAAAGAGTGAGGTTAGGTTTTTTGTCCATTACCACAGAGAAGAAATAGGACGAACAACACACTGTCCTCCAACGAAGACAAACATAGAAAAAACTGAGAAAATGATTAAACAAAATACGCTCTGTCCGCTCTGATAAAAACGCGGAAAATACTTACCGACGTCACACTTCCAAACAATGGCAGCTAGTCCTGTTTCTAAACTGTCTTTGTCTGACTCTGATCGAAACAAAGACAACATAATTGGGCGCGCAATTGGTAAAATAAAAGAATTGCGCGGTTAATGTGACGTAAATTTATTCTCATCGTATGTTTTTTAATTTCCTTCTTTCGCGCCGTGTGTTTAATTGTTTCTAGAAAAGGTGTGTGATAATCTAGGAAAATATTTATTATCGAGCTGTATTTTCGATAGGTTTTAGTTCAGGATGTTAGTGCTGAGTAGACAAGCCTTGATGACGGAATAGGTAGGTAAGTTTGTATTAAAATCTTGTCTTTTAAGAAAATGTTACAAATAAGATAACAAAAAACCGTTTATTTTCATTAGAACCGTTTTACATAAATAAAATTTGAATAAATAACAATTTTAAATATAAAATATTAATAAAATCTCTTGAATATGGCATATTTTTCTAAAACTCAGCATTAAAACTGTAATATTTGTGATCTTTAAACCCAGGCAAGAGACAACACCTTTGATCTTTGTTACATGAATCTAGGTAGGAAATGTCTTCACAATCAAGGACGAAATCATAAATATTGATATTTTCTTTAATTCTGGATGGTGTTACTGATTTAGGGATTGCAACAATACCCAAATGCCCTACCTGAAAATAAATTAGTATTATATTACAGAAATTATGATTCAAATTTTTACCACCCATTAATGCACCAGCTCCAAATATTTAGGTCTCCATACATCTTTTCATATAAAATTTTTTTTCTAAATATATATGCACACCATCACATGTGTAGGATCATTTTAGTATCTGACTTTTGGACTAAGTTCAAAGACTGTTTCTAGAGAAGAGCAGAAATTTGACAGAATTATTTTTTTTTAGTGTTATTTTGTAATATCTCTGGAAGTACTTTAGTAATATTATTTTTAATTTTAGTATTTGTTAAAAAGATATGAAACCACGTAAAGTTTCTGTAGTAAAACATGTTAGCTTTTGCTAACTAGGTTTCTTAATCGGAAATGGAAAAGTAAGTAAGAAAAAAAACTTACCAAATAGTTAAGAACGACTTGAGCAGCACTTTTGTTGTACTTTTTTCCGATTTCAGCGACTTTTGGGTCGAAAATAGTCGGTTCTGGAAAATTTGGCCTACCTACATAGTCACTTCTCCCTAAGGGGCAGTAACCAATAATCACTACATCTCTGTCCTTGCAAAATTTTATAAGTTTTTTCTGGTTCAAGTTTGGGTTACATTCAACCTAAAACACAAGAATTAAAAAATAATTTACAACATTGGTAAAATTATTAAGTTATTACCTCATTTACAACCGGTTTAATTTTACAATTTTTTAAAATCCTCTCGATTTGTTCGGCGTTAAAATTGGATACTCCAATTGCTTTGGTGAGGCCCTGTTTTTGAGCTTCTTCCATTCCCTGCCAAGTTTCCAAGTAATCTATGTCGCTAAAGGTACTCTGGATATTTTCTGTAGGCATTGGAGGAGCGTCTTCCTAATAAAAAAAAATAGTCAAGTGGAATCACCCTTCTGGACATACTCTTCTTACCTTTAAAGCAAAAGGCCAGTGAATTAAATATAGATCTACATAGTCCATGCCAAGCAGAGTTAAACTCTCTTTTAACTTTGGAACAACAGCTTTCTTGGCATGAAAATTATTCCATAGCTGCAAAAAAATTAGGAATGAGAATAGAATTATTAGATGTATGAAATAAAATTAAAACCCAATATAATTCATTAATTACCTTGGTAGTAATAAATATATCCTCCCTTTTGACATGGCCTTTATTGATTTTTTCCTTGATAGCACTACCAACTTCAGCCTCATTGCCATAAAACCAGGCACAATCAAAATGCCTGTATCCAGCATCAATTGCTGTTGTTACTGCTTCTTCTACTTCTCCAGCTTTAGACTACATAAAAATATAAAATAATACCTAATACAAACCTTTTTCTATACCTGGAGTTTCAGTTTACAATTCACAGCTACAAAAGGGCCAATTAGTTAAAAATTATTAAGTATTAAATTAGTATTTTTTTTACTAATAGCCAGTGTACAAAGTAATATTTATGTACAAAAATATGGATAAAAAAACTATACTATTTTAATTACACATATTATGGGTGGTTACAAGCAGTTACATATACTTCGTTCTACGTTTTGACTTTGGCTGTAGTTCAAGGTTGTAAAGTAAAACTCTAACAAAAGTTTTTGTATATCATGCCCACGAACTTTAAAATAAGGTTGTAAGGTTCGTGATCATGCCTATTTATTTTGTTAAAAAATAACCATTTTATCCTCGCTGGGCTTACCCTGTATGTGCCTAATCCAATTGTAGGCAAAAAAACACCGTTATTTAGCTGAACAGACTTAGGAGTACACATATTTCCTTCCCAATTTTAACAACACACTGTGAATCACAGAACTCGAACAAAGAGAAAAGTTATTAACGTGTTAAATGATAGATGCCGCTGTGACTTTTAAATGACGTTGCTAACGCCAAAGTGTAGTGGATTTGAACTAACGTCGGCGGAAGGGGGGTAGGGGAAGCCACCATATGTTTTTATTTTTTTGAAGGTCAAAATTAATATTTTGAAATTTAAAATTTGTAGTAAATATTTTTATTAATTACGTTTTTGTTACTAATAAATACAATTTCCACTGCACGATTTGTAACAACAACGCATTTTTAATAAAAATATTTACTACAAATTTAAATTTCAAAATATTAATTTACCTTGATGACAAATATATTTGGTTTATCTTTAGTAAAACAATCAATAATACAACTTTTTTATTGCATAAAATCATTTAATTTATATAAAATAAAGTCTTGAAGGATTCCTTAACCCATACAAAAGCAGAGGCCAAGGCTTAACCCTCCTTAAAAGTGTTCTCAAACTACTACATACCACCCTCTACAAACACCGGCAGCATAAATAATCTTATTAAGAAAATAAATAACTGAGATCACACATCTTCTATGTACACAAATAAGTTTAGGGTCATAATCATATATCGAGATCCAGTACGAGTAGAGATCAATAAATCAGGTCGAGGTCTTATTACAGTGAAGGTCAGTATCGGTGAAGGGCATCATCAAGTTCAGGTCTAAATCCAGTGGCAGTTGGTTAACATCATGTTCATCAAAATTCTGAAGGATTTATCATGAAACAAGAGAACAGCGACAAAAATCTTATATTGGCAAATTATTTCTCTTACGACTAGTTATCACACATATCAAATACAAAGACAAAAAAGGGGCAAAGAAAGAACAATTTAAGTAACTTTAAGATTTTATTGTTTATTTTGCTTTTACTAAAACTTTTGTATATTTAAAGTTAAAGTGACCAGAACTTAATTAACTTGGTTAATTCACTTAAATTCTTGTAAACCCTTAAATAGACAGTCAACTTGATAATATCAGTAGTTATATCTTATATCATGTTGCAAAGCAAAAATTAGGTAATGTACTACCTACCCGGAATATGTTCAATAACATCGAGCCTTTATTTTTAAACAACCTCGATAAGAAAACTGACTTGAAGTTTTTATTAAAAAATATTATTTTGTGAAAATAGAGACGTTTTTTAAATCGCTTAATCAACAAATACATACCAAGATACTTAAATTATTTCTGGCAGAAAAGTAAAAAATTGTTTAAAAATTTAGGGTCATCGACCTTTGCCGCTATAAAATAGTTTGAACTCTGTTTTCAGATTTTTTTCTTAAATATATTAATATAACATCTTACCCAGACATGCAATAAGACTTTCTTTTGCATTTTAAAATCACGATCTTGAGATATTTGCGATAAAAACATAAATAATTTCTAAACAAAGAGCCATGTCATGAAAAACACCTTCAAAGCCGAACACAAGGAAAAACATCAACGGTTGGTTTTAAAAAATGGAGCAACGTGATTGGTCGAAAGATGACAGCAATAGTAGTGGAAGACAAGTGACACTTGATGCGCCTTTTCCTATCCAAGTTTCATACCCCTGCTGTGAATATTAACCTTTATTTAAATTAGAAAGTACCGAGGTTCAAAGTTTCATGCTTAAATATAAAATGCAGAAAGGAAAAAAAAGTGGGGTTAGGTTTTTGTCCTTTGCCACGGAGAAGAAATAGGAGATCCACGCCAGGCTATTATTTTTGCATCTGCAAATCAACCTGCAAGCCTTCTGTACTATAGCCGTTAATTTAGTATAATTGTCCATAGTCACAACGTCGTAGGCTCACTGTACAGGGTACAGGGTCCTTCCTATTTTACATATTTCTTGCGTATTTTACACCCGAACCAACGCTATACATTTTCTTTGGTATCTCATTTGGTTTCGATTTTCGATGAAATAGAAGACAAAGGAAAGGTTTTTGTGTGCTGGTACTCCTTAGCATGTGTCACCAATTTACATTCCGCAAGTCGTTGCGGTATCATTCTCTGTGCCGTTGCTACAATACTAATTCTTGACAAGAAAATACAGCTGATTTTTTTGACGTATCACTTATGGTTTGTTGTCATTTGTCAAATAACTTGTGAATAATCAAACACAAACCAAACCATAAAATAATTACTGTAAAATAATATGTATAATTAATAAATAATTGGTAATTCAATCGGTGTAATTACATTTCTGTTCCGTTATCTATCCACTTAAAAGCTCGCCTATGAATTTGGGATTGTTTAATCGTATGAACCTTAAGGTAAGTGCATGTTACATCAGTGTTATATTATACTCGTTTTGTTATGTTTTTAAAATAATATAAATTTTTCCTAGTTTTTAAGGTCATTTATTGACAATCTCAAGCCAACGTTGGTCAATTTTGTAAAAGAAAATTTTTTTTTTACTTTTTAAAAACAAGCTTTCATTTGTAGGAAAGCAGCGAAAATAAAGGGATGTATGGAGAATGGACATCCCTGGGATTGGTGGCTCAACAAGGAGAACACGAAGCTCAAAGTGTTTTAGAGAAATTTGATCTTCCCATCAGCAAAGAGATAACTGTAGGTCTCGTTAAACAATTAGCAAGTAACTTGGGAATTACTCAGGCACCTGAACCCAGTATTTTGCTGACTGACAGAGATGTAAGATCTTATTTCAAGGATTTATAACTGTCTCTGCGACAAAAAATTATTTGGCAGCCCTAGAAATCATGAAATTATAAATTTCAAAAATCTTCAAATTCCTTTTAATGAGTTTTACTATAATATTGCAGGTACTGTGGTCGATGGAAGTTCTCTGCTTTGGCCTTTCCCTTCCTCTGGCTGAACATGAAGCTATTAAAGATTGTGTCAATGTATACTGTGAATGGCTGACTGTACTACTGCCAGAACCCAAGATATGTGTTCCAAAACCTATAATTGAGGATCCAAACATCTATGCTAGAAAGATTATATCCCATTTGCATTATCTATTTGTGCCAAGAAAGGGAGAAGGTATGTGTTTATGAAATATTGTTTGCGAGGAAAAACTAATGAAAAACATCTCTTGTAGATAATCTACATTTCTTCACATAAAATTTATATCTTCCTAATTTCTTTTTTTTATATTTATGTTCTCTAAGTACCTATATTTTCAATAGGTACTCTCACTAATTAACTTGTTTTCTTTCAAAGACTGGCCCTTTTTATATTTGGAGATGGGTATGACTAGTAAATTATTAGTAATAACTCAAAAATGTCCTAGTTTATTTTTAGTTATTATTGGCAGTACTCTTGTTTAATGTCTGTGTTTCATTGTGTTTTGTGTTGCATGAATAAGTGGTTATAATAAATAACACTAGTTCATAGAATTTTTCTTAAGGTAAAACTAAAATATACAAACTTTTAGTACTTCTTCCCTGATTTTAACCTGCGTTCGGCGTTTTCTATACTTGCAAGTTATAAATTACCTAGCACTTCAAAACTTTAACAGGTTATCTAGGTTTATTGTAAAAAGTACTAGAATGTTGGGATTTTCTAGTTTTACAGCAAGAAATACCCTTTTACCAGTTGAATTGATGTTTATTACTCTAGTGTTTAGTAACAATAAAGCATGAATTCTATGTTGATTTAAATTAAAAATCTTTTAGGACCAGACACAATCCATAGGCAAGCGGTCCTCTGCCACCGAGTGCTGCGTACCCTTCAAGAAATCAGTCACAAATCAAAGATATTAGATAGAGATACTTGGGAGGCTCTTTTGCTATTTCTATTGGCCATAAATGACATTCTACTATCACCACCGACTGTGAAAGATGATGTGGCTGATCAGCTATGTGAAAGAGTATTGAGTGTCTTATTTGAGGTAAAGAATGAGGAGTTATTTAAAAAAAAGGTATAAAATTGTTTTGATTTTAGATTTGGTTGATAGCTTGTGGGCAATGTTTCCCATCACCACCGTTGTGGAAAACCTTGAGAGAGTGCTGCATGAATTGGAGACACAGGGTAGCACTCGTGGAGCAATGGAATCGAGTTAACTTGGCTCTCACCTCTAAAGTTTTGGTTTTTATGTATGGACCATCATTTCCAGAATTAAAAATAGGTACAACATCTTTATTTTATTATTATGAATTCTTTTTTAGATACATATATTATAGGATTATGTAATTTTAGGGGAAGATGATTTGATTCCAAAGGGGATGATGAATGATTGCATTGCTCAGAGTTGGTACAGGTTTTTAAACACAATTGGTAACCCAGTCAGCTTGACAAAACCGGAGGTAAGGTATAGGAAGGTGTTCTAAAGACCACAAGATATGGAGAAGTACTCCTATTTGTTCTCAATAAAAATTAATTGGTAATTTACAGAATTCAGAGTTGCCAATTTTTTATATCGGATTATTCATTTATTATTTTTCAGGTTATAAGTCAGACTCAAAAATTCCTTCAGTTTGCAATCAGTACGGATGGAGTTGTCGATCCTTGTCAGCATCCCTGCTTACAGTTTTTGCCTTTAATATTTTTAAAGGCTATTAAAGGAATCGCTGGCCAGGTTGATGCTTTTTTGGGTTTGTACAATATACATACTTCATGCACATCTAGTTGTTTCTAGTGAATAAAAAGTGTGTTCTTAGTAGCTTCTCTTCCTTGATTAGAGTTTTGTTTTTCTAAATTTGTCTATTTTCAATTAACATTACAGATCAATGAAACAAAATGTTTTTAAATTATAGAAGAAATCATTCACATTACAAAACGACTATTTTTCACAGTCTATAATTTAAACTGGACCTTGCGGTTTAAGTAATTACTTTATAAAATTGGCCGTTAGTACAAGTTTATCAACAAAAATGTGTTTCTTCAAAGTTTTTGTGAACAACACCTAAATTAGGTTTTTTGCATTTAAAATAATGTATCACTAAGATTTTCAAGAAATCTAACTTAACATTAAAAACATATCTATTTCAGTATACAGGGTGCTACAAAGTCGTGTGCGTACAAGGGGATCTCGAAAACGGTAAGAGATACTAAGATGGTTAAATTGAGGCAAAGTTGCGTATTTTGGGGCTTAATAATTTGGTGAAAGAAAATTGTAAATATTCAGAATACCTTCGGAGATATCGGAAAAAAACCGAAATTTTTACTTTTGGGTTTTTATTTTTTTTGCGCCTTTATTTTAGACTTAGGAAAGAAACAAAAAACACTTTCTCATAGCCGTTTTTTAGAACACTACAATATGGCGTTATTAGTTTTTAAATTAGACGTTTCGTTCTATAGATAACAACCTCAATTCATTTTTTTTAAATACGGACCTGGAATTTTTAAAACGGTTTTAAGGACTTTAAACTTTGGAAATTTAATACAATTTAAACAAATAACACATCACTAGTATTTCAATTTATCCTTTCTTCACTATTACGGCCCTGGCAATTATTTTTTGGATTGTTAAAATTACATTACAGGAAGTTATGGTGTTTATTTTTTCAAAAAGATTTACCGTCACAATACTCTAAGCTAGGAAGTAAGCACATTTTTACGCCATGAGAAGTAATTTTATTTTTTATTAGTATTTTATTAATATAACGTATATCTTAAGTCCTATGTTTTTTTGCCTTAGACCCAGACCAAAATACTGTAAAACAGACAAAAATAATGCTCCCGAGTGAAAAAAAGGTAACTGGAGTTGTCGTGGCCTGTGTCGTCCGCTGGTAGCTTCAGTACACTAGGCTTCTTCGTGAACGTGAAATAAAGGCCTAGGTCATTCATTAACTTTTAGAACATTCATTTTTTATTCTGACAACAACTTGACATCACTACAACTGGTACCTTTTTTGTTATTAACAGACACGGCAGGTACCAGTAAAATAAATATAAGCATAAGGTACAAACAGGAGTGTTAGTCTAGTTATGTGTTACTGTGATGCGCTTACGTTTGTTTTAAAAAGAATTTCAATATTCTTTTACTGTTTATACGATCTGATGGTGCTAGTTTCAGGCGAAATATGAAACAAAAACAAAGAGACAGAAAAATATTTGAGACCGAGACTTTGGGTCTCTTTTCTTACAAAGTATCAAATATTGGGCCACTTTGTGTAAAAATGAACGGATTTTTCGAATCAGAAATCTTTTGTTTTTTTTTTAGTTTGGCTCTAAATGTTCAGGACCGTAATGAAAGGAAAAAGATAATTTGAAAAATGTGTTATTAAATGACAAAACGTTAAAATTTTAAAAACTTGTACATTGTATTAAATCTCTAAAGCTCAGAAATCCCTAAAATTGTATTTAAAATTCCAGGTCCGTATTTAAAAAAATTGGCTTGGTGTTGGTAACTAAAGAACGAAACTTCGAATTTGAAAACTAATAACGCCATCTTGTAGAACATAAAAAACGGCTATAAAAAAGTGTTTTTATTTTTTTCCCAAGTTAAAAATGAAAGCGCAAAAAATTAAAAACCAAAAATGAAAATTTCGGTTCTTTTTGGATATCTCCGAAAAATCGGAATAATTAGAATTTTTTTTCACCAAATTATTAAGCCGTAAAATACGCAACATTGCCTTAATTTAACCATCGTCGTATCTCTTACCGTTTTCGAGATCTCCTTGTACGCACACGAATTTGAAGCACCCTGTATGCAGGTTCTTTGATCTGTATTTTATTCATTTTTTCCTTAAAGTTTCTTTTAATAATCCTATGGTTAGATGGCAAACTAATAGAACACCCACACCACAGAACACTTATTTTTTAAAGCTGCTTAGTCATTCCATGAAAATTTCAAACCTTTTTTATGGGACACTTAGAGCGTTTTCACACGGCACCATATATCGCGCGCGATAAATGGTCGCAATATTGCTTTACATCAAATTATGTGTTCTCTTATATCGCTTGTGTGTGAAAATGGCTCATTAGAAAACACATAATTTGGTGTAAAAGCGATATTGCGACCATTTGTCGCGCGCGATATATGGAGCCGTGTGAAAACGCTCTTTGTATGTAAGTTTGCTATCTAACCACAGAATAATTCTTTTTTCTTTTCATGTATGTGTACATGCGCCTACAGCCTAAAAACAAAGTTCCAACTAATGCACAGTCTAAAATTTTATTAATGGCACCTAGACTGTGTTTAGATGGTACTTTGTCTACCGTATCTGTACATTTACCTTCGTATACCCACTGTCTAGGCATCGCACAACCCATCTGGTGGGACACAATGGTGATGGGGACCAGCACGGAAAAGTCGCGGGGCGAGGCGCCCCCTCCCATCGTGACGCACTCGCCCACCCCTCCCGCTCAGAGGAGGCTCGCGAAGAGCTTTAGTGTCGCACAGTCTTCGGTGTCGAAGGGTTAGAACTACTATAGTTTTTTTTAGATATATTTAAAGATAGTTTAGAGATAGGATATAATTTAATTGAAAGATTTGCTTCGCCTTGCTGTGTTGGGTTTTATTAAAAATGGTTTGATAAATTATGATTCTAGTACCGGACAACAGCCCACTTGTAGCTAAATAAATAAATTTTTAAAAAATATCAGGAGAGAATACGTTAAAGGACAAGATAGGTACAAGTACAAAATTTTTTATTTTAAAAAAATTACAAATGTATGACCTATTAAAGAAAAAAATTACAAATGTATGACCTATTAAAGAAAAAAATTTTAAAACTCCATTTGTATGTGACAGGCTGTCCTTGAAATGACTGTACAACGCTTCACTACAAATTCCTTAACCAAAAATAAGACGATCTCTAGGCAAACTTACCTATATGCAATGTTGCTTCGTTTTGCCGCTACAGGGCGCTAAAGTTTTCAAATTAATATTGTTTTTTTGAAATAATTTCTACACGCTTTTATCGATTTGCACTAGTTTTAGAACTAAGAATACCCACTATTAATAGCGTCTTTTGACGTATGCGCCATCTTTTTTTAATACCTGTAAAAAGGGCGTGTGATTGGAATTAAAAGTTCCTCTTTTTGTTACCCCCCATATAAATGACTAATTATTTTTCTGACCCAACCCAATGTATCCAGACATGCAGTTTCTCTACAAAAAATTATTTACGGTACCTTCTAATTCTTCATTGGTGTTTATTCAGAACGAGTAAACATAAAAAAATATTTAATTCTAAATAACTACCAACTAGTTTGATTTTTATAACAATTGTTCGAAACTCTTTCATGTTTTGCATCGTAAATCATTTTTTTTGTAGAGAAACTGCATATCTGGCTAAATTTTTACAAAAAAACAAGACAAAAAGTTTCAACATGAAGTCAGCTAGTGTTGGAGAAATAATTAAAATCATTTATGCGGGGGGTAACAAAAAGAGGAACTTTTAATTACCAAACACACGCCATTTTTGAATTTGCAGGTATTTAAAAAAAAATGGCGCATACGTCAAAACACGCTATTAATAGTGGTCATTCTTAGTTCCAAAATTAGTGGAAATCGATAAAAGCGTGTAGAAATTATTCCGAAAAAACAATATTAATTTGAAAACTTTAGCGCCCTGTAGCGGCAAAACGAAGCAACATTGCATATAGGTAAGTTTGCCCAAATCGTCTTATTTTCGGTTAAGGAATTTGTGAAGCGTTGTACAGTTATTTTAGGGACACCCTGTATTTATAAAAGTTATTAATGTGAAATGTTATTTTCTAATTTTTTTAAAAAACTTGCAGCTTTAAACGTTGAATTGTCTTTGCTGAAAAGTTTCGAATTGTGACTTCTTACCCTGTAATAACTTTATGGGATACATATCCATTATTATGTTTTCTTTAAACTGTCTTTAAATATACCAGATAATTCTTTTTAC
The DNA here is from genome assembly GCA_935413205.1 of Polydrusus cervinus. Taxonomy (NCBI): domain Eukaryota; kingdom Metazoa; phylum Arthropoda; class Insecta; order Coleoptera; family Curculionidae; genus Polydrusus; species Polydrusus cervinus. The sequence continues at coordinate 4,377,825 of OW284514.1, forward strand.
TCTAAACCAAAAAAAAAGTTTATGATTTTTTAAAATTCTTGTTTACTTTTTTAATTTTCCTGACACCTTTATAATTAGAACTGCCACATTTCTTTCTGTGTTAAACTATTACACAAGCACAAATTCTCATCTTTAATTACATTAAAATTTAAATAATAAAATATGACGTAGTGCCTACTATATAAATTATAAATATGTATTTTAAGAATATCCGCTAAATCGTGTTATTTTCCTTTTTTGTCGCATATCGTGACTAAATTTCCATAGTACTGTTTTTCTTTTATGCTTACCTAATGTTATTGTGTTGTTCCCTTAACAATGTTTTTATTATATCATTTTCAATTTTTAACGCAACTTTTATTCATTCTCAAATCTAGGTATGCCGAAACCCTCCCTGATAGGTCTAACTACAAGCAGAACGTCAGCTGTTCCTGTTCTTGCACCCAATAGTGGACCTTCGTCGACAAACAGTATTTCATGTTAGTGAAAATTACCGTATTATAATGTTGAATTCCAAAAATCTATTTAAATTATTATTTCATTATGCTGGTTTCCAATATTAATTTCAGTTCTTTACCGAACTTATAAGGTAATTGATCCCTTATTTTAGCTTTAACATCATTTGGCCTAGAACCAAAAACACCATTAGCTCCTGGTAGACCAAAGTGCAACACCATTTTACATCTTTTTGGAGAATGGCTTTTTGAGGCCGCGTTTATTGGCTCTGACTTGAATCCTCAGCATAGTCGTAAGTACCTTACGGTAAAAACTTCCTCAATCATAGTCTAAGATACTATTTTAGTTATTTCTTTATAGTAATGTAGGTTCGACCCAGTGGCGGCTCGCGGTCTTAAAAAATGGTGAAGAGCTAGATATAGTGCGGATACTTAAACAAACATTGACTAAAAACCCGTGTAACAAAACGTTCCTCTTATCCTCAGCTGTCCAACGACTGAATGGAGTTTCCAACAAATTACAAAGTATGTCATTAATTGGGTTCATTTTTAAAACACACTACTGAATTAACTGAAAAATAAAAACAAAACTTTTTAATCACACAATAAATCACGTAAATACGATATCTATAACCGTAAGTTTCGCGAAGCCTCAAAATAAATACCTTAAGTTTGGGCGAACCAATGCTAAAGCAATGGTGCATACGACTGATCTATTTTTAAAATGCCCTTCATCATAATGCAAATTGTTACGTGCTGTTTGTGTGACGTGACGTAACCATAGCAACGGTGAATATCAAAGCCATGTTGAGCCTTGGGTCTTCACTTGCTTTGAGCTAACGGACACGGTCGGCTGGGGCACGCCAATATGCACGAGTGTTTATAATTATTGTCCATCGGAGTTAACCATGGCCCTATTATGCATAGCTACATTCGGATTGAATTAATATTATTAATTCGTACATAATTGTTTTTAAGGGCTAAAATGGTAGCTGTATTGGTACATTAATATTTAATATTGTCGAAAAACTTTTCTCCTTGTTTTATTTTATTTTTTTTGGGGACGAGCCGCCACTGGTTCGACCGTGGCATTTTGTAAGATTGTCATTAAAAATGTAAACTCCTTTGTCCAGGGATTTATATGAATAGTTTTTCTGTAAATTAAAATAGTTTTTTTTTAAAGGACAGTCTAGTGGATCATTCAAGCGTCCAAACTCGATGGTGATAGACAGTGGGAAAAGTTCTCTGGCCTATTCTCAACCAAGCTCGCTTTCGGATACAGAGATACCTCCTGGCTTGACCATAGATAAGTACGAAAGTGGTAAAGCCGAAGCTTTGGGGACGCTATGTAGAATTTTTTGCGCTAAAAAGACTGGAGAGGAAATCTTGCCTGTTTATTTAGCCAGGTAGGTTAAATATGTGCCCCCATTTTTATATATTTAATTATATGTAAATATGTTTAAGGTTTTATATGGCTGTAACTCAAGGCCTGAAATCAGGAACCAATTCAAAAGAATGTGGGGAATGCATGGTAGCCATTTTAATGAATTCTATGGATATATTTAGTCTAGATTTAGACGGTGTCAGGTAAATATAACTAATTCTCAATTTAATTAAATGTTTATGTTAAGTTTTCAATTAGGCAAACCAGGAAACGATGCCGCGATTCACGCTGGTATGGAAGGCTCTTAATATTCCACGCTTTCGTGTAAATAGTATTTTACCGTCAATAAATATTTAATTTTTTTTCATTTCATTTATTTGTTTGTGATGCAATTTTAACGGAAAAATTAGTAAAAGGAGTAGTATTTTATATAGCCTGGTTCTTCTGTACCGTTTTTTCTTTCTTTTCTGTAAGCATTAAATAGTTAACAGAAATTAGGTACACACTTTATTTCTACAGGATGATTCCTAAGTTAATACTTGTTTTTTAGCTGTGTATAGAAGGCATTAATTAAAATAAACAACATTTTCAAATACCTTTCCTTCAAAACTCAAAAATAAGATACTTACATTCATTTTTTACACTATGTATCAAATACAGTTCTGCCTAACTTGCCCGTTGAATAACATTAAGAAAACTTCTGGGTGTAGGATGAGCCCGCAAGGGAAAGCGTTCTGCGTATAATCTCGAAGCAGCAGCCGCACTTTGACGACACTCACCGTAAATTAGCACCATATCTACTAGTTCATTGTTTTCAAATTTTACCATTTTCACGTGTCACCAATTTAAAATTAACTTGCTTTAGAAAAACACACCGCAGCGGATTGCCAAATAACTGAGCACCGACCCGTAAATTGCGTGACTAATAAGAGATAAGACAAACAACATAAAGTATAGCAGGCTACGTTTTGATGGCCAGGCCCGCACATAGATTTTTTACTTCTGTATCTGTAGTATCTGTATATATATCACTATCACTATTTGGATCACTTCTAATATAATAATAACAACGTTCTTATGCAGACGATGCTCACTGGTTCTCGGTCATATATTGACTGACTCTCTCGTTCAGTCGTTATGCAACACAGGGAAACAGTGTCTTCGTCATCTTTATTTATACCTGTTTACTATTCAATTTATATAATACACTACAGTATCTCGCCTATTTTTGAGTTTTTTGAAAAAAGGTATTTGAAAATGTTGTTTATTTTAATGCCTTCTATACACAGCTAAAAAAGAAGTATCAACTTAGGAATCACCCTGTATACGCGAAGTCACTTTTACCCTTAGTGTTTAAGTATCCAATTAGCTATTAGTAGCAGTTGTATAGAGGTCAGTGATACAAAAGTCTAAAGGTGTTCCCAAGCGACTAATTTAGTAAAATGATATTAAAAAAATTCTAATTTAGTATTTTATTTTTAGGACACTAATTCCAGCCTATATTTCGGCCTTAGAAATTGTTCTCCCCGACAAGGATTTAAAAATATCCAGTAACGTAAACAAAGTTGAGTTAAGAAGAGCCGCCATTCACCTTTTATTGTCGATTTTAATGCTTCCGTTGCATTTTCAAAATTGTCCCATAAAGGAGCTGTGCCATACGGGTATGTTATAGGAAATATTATTTTGTACGGCAGAAATTTAGGGTTTGTCAACGTTTTTAAAGACTGAAACCGTAGAAAATTTTATTTTTTCTTGCTCCATAATAGGGTCAAAATTTAGTAAAAAAGCTCAAGGGGCTACACGGTGAATCACAAAGAAGATATAGTATATTTAGCGAGGAAAATGCCGATTTTTTGGTAATAATTGATTTTTTTTTACTTTTATTACAGGTAACAGTGACAAAACCCTTTCTTTCTCGATGCTTAAACCCAAACTGATGAATCTCCTCATGAACGCTCTTCAGGTGGAATATGATCCTCAAAACACTCATATGCTCTTGGGAGGGCTATTTTTGTGCGTACAGGACACTGCCTTGTACGAAACTGCAGAGCATATAACACAGCCTGTGAATGAGAGTGCTTCGAATTTGTTGAGCAGTGGTAAAGAATTTAGTAGTTTTTTTGAAAATTGTTTTTGAGGTAGTTTTTAGTAGTTGATTTGTTAAAAATATTAATTTCCCTTGACAGCAAGTCTACATACGACTGGAAAATATTTTGATATAAAAATTGAACGTATAGAATTAACAATACACAATTTTGTGATTACGTATGATATTTTTGCATAAATAATCAATTTCTTTTTAACAAAAGATTTTTATAAATTATACAGGGTGTCCTTGAAATGACTGTACAACGCTTCACCACAAATTCCTTAACCAAAAATGGGTCGATGTAGGCAAATTTACCTATATGCAATGTTTCTTCTTTTTGCCGCTACAGGGCGCTAAAATTTTCAAATTAATATTGTTTTTTCGGAATAATTTCTAATCGCCTTTATCGATTTCCACTAATTTTGGAACTAAGAATGACCACTATTAATAGCGTGTTTTGACTTATGCGCCATCTTTTTTTCATACCTGCAAATTTAATAATGGCGTGTGATTGGTAATTAAAAGTTCCTCTTTTTGTTACCTCCCGTATAAATGACTTAAATTATTTCTCTGACACTAGCTGACTTCACGTTGAAACTTTTTTGTCTCTTGTAAGAATTTAGCCAGACATGCAGTTTATTTACAAAAAAATTATTTACGATGCAAAACATGAAAAAGTTTCGAACAATTGTTATAAAAATCAAACTATGGTAGTTATTTAGAACTAAAAAAATGTTCCTGTTTTCTCGTTCTGAATAAACAGCAATGAAGAATTACAAGGTATGGTAAAAAAATTTTCGTAGAGAAACTGCATGTCTGGCTAAATTTTTACAAGAGACAAAAAAGTTTTAACGTGAAGTCAGCTAGTGTCAGAGAATTAATTTAAGTCATTTATACGTAGGGTAACAAAGAGAGGAACTTTAATTACCAATCACACGCCATTTTTAACTTTGCAGGTATGAAAAAAAGATGGCGCATACGTCAAAACACGCTATTATTAGTGGTCATTCTTAGATCCAAAATTAGTGGAAATGGAGAAAGGCGTTTAGAAATTATTTCGAAAAAACAACATTAATTTGAAAACTTTAGCGCCCTGTAGCGGCAAAACGAAGCAACATTGCGTATAGGTAAGTTTGCCTAGATCGCCTTATTTTTGGTTAAGGAATTTGTGGTGAAATGTTGTACAGTAATTTCAAGGTATGTTTTCTAGAACAATACCAAATAAGTGCGGGTAAAATATATAACTTTTTAAAATAAAACATATTTACATAACTTTTTTGGAAAATATTTACAAAAACTACATTTAAATACCGTTGTAGGTGCATTGTGGCAAAAGTGTATATGGTAATTAATTCTATAGGTTCAATTTTCTAAGGTAGAAATTATGAACAGCAAAAATACCTGCTACCTTTTCTCACATACAGTCTTTGCTGAATCCTTCCTTAATTAATAACTGTTCAGATATTAGGAATGGCTTGTAAAATCCTAAACGTTTGATATTGGTAATGATTTTTTTACAATGCACTTTTTCAATGAACTTTTTGATATTGAAACCAAATTTTCGAATTTAAGGCACCTTTATTTTTAACCACTATTTTTTTTTGTAATATGCTTGGAGGTATGTTTTTTGTGGCTTGTAGCTTCGGACACGGCCAGTACTATAAGCATGGCTAGCAGTTGTGATCGTTCGGTAACGCCAGATCAGCGTTCTTCATCTGAGATTCATGATCTGCTTGCACCATTAGGTATGTCACCATTTTTATAGTGTTATCGACTTGTGTGTACAAATAATAGGCGAAATTCATGTGGGAATAACATAAAATCGGACGGATGTCGGCAAATTTTTAAATTAAAATATTTGGATCTCTTGATGGTATCTGATTTAATTTTATTTTTTTCCCAATTGAACAAAAATAGCCACATTCTTACTATACAGGGTGATTCCCAAGTTGATACTTCCTTTTTTAGGTGTGTATAGAAGGCATTAAAATAAACAACATTTTCAAATACCTTTTTTCAAAAAACTGAAAAATAGGCGAGATACAGAAGTAAAAAATCCGGTCATCAAAACATAGCCTGCTCTATTTATGTTGTTTTTGTCTTATTTAGTCATGCAATTTACGGGTAGGTCGTCAGTTATTTGGCAATTCGCTGCGGTGTGTTTTTGTGAAGCAAGTTAATTTTAAATTGGTGACACGTGAAAATGATAAAATTTGAAAACAATAAACTAATATGGTGCTAATTTATAGTTAGTGTCGTCAAAATGCGGCTACTGCTTTGAGATTATAAGCAGAACGCTTTCCCTTGCGGGCTCATTCTACACCCAGAAGTTTTTTTAATGTTATTCAACGGGCAACTTAGGCAGAACCGTATTTGATCCATAGTGTAATAAATGAATGTAAGTACCTTATTTTTGAGTTTTTTGAAAAAAGGTATTTGAAAATGTTTATTTTAATGCCTTCTATACACAGATAAAAAAGAAGTTTCAACTTAGGAATCACCCTGTATGAAACCTAAAAATTTTGTACACCAAATTAAAGTTTTTTAAAGAAATTTTGGATATTTTGTAGATTCAGCTCATGCACTATTTGTAAGAGCAACATACCTAGTATGCCACCGATTAATTTCTTCTTGGAAAACCGATCTTAACGTATCTTTGGCCGCTTTGGAACTTCTTTCTGGCCTAGCAAGAATACATATTAAAGAATCTGGTAAGCATTTGTAGTTACATATAATAAAAAGTATCCATAACAGGGTTGCGACGATTTAAATCAACTGATTTTTTCGATTTTAATCGTGATTTAAATCAAATTATAAATTGCTGTAAAAACAAGTCGCCAAAGCAAATAACTCATCAGGAAATTTAAAAAAAGGAAGGAAGTGTTTAGATACATTATTTAAGTGTAAAAACATAACTAATCGTCATCAGTCCCGTGTAAAAAATATTCATATGCATTGCCCTGCACGCTGCCGAGAATTTTCATGTCAATGCAAGTTATTTTGTATTTCGCCGAGGAGATTTTTTAACTGTAAATCTAGACAACAAATATTTATTTTTGTGTGAATAGAAAAACCGCAATTTAATACGACAAATTTTAGCGCAGTCAATTATTGGACTGAAGTCTATGCTTCTATACACGCAAATGTCCCCCTAAAGGATTGTCTGTCAGACTTGTACAGGGTGTCCCAAACTCGAGGGTGACCATTGAGATCTGGGACACACTGTAAGAGATACGAATAAGTTTAAATTGTGGCAAAGTTGCCCAATTTGATACCCAATCAAATGTCTTTTAGAAATAGAGAAAACTCCTAGTACTTCTGGAGATATCTGGAAAAAAGCGAAATTTTGAAAATAAATGTTTATTTTTTCCGAACGTTGTTTAAAGAAAAATTTGGGACAATCTTTTTATTTAAATGCTGTTTAATATTTACGACTATAATAATTTTCTTTTACATGCAGCCAAGAAACTTACAGGTAAAGAATAATTAATATCAACGTTTGTTTAGATTATTTAAAAGTATCACTTCCCGACCTTCTAACGTATAATTACCGTTTTAGACGCTATGGAGTGCAAACGGGCAGTGAAATGGTTGTGTGATTACATAGTCTATCAGTGTTCAAGGCCTCCACCTGCTCACTCAAAAGATTTGCACTCCACCATTGTAGCAGCATTTCATTGTTGTTCTGTATGGTTGTGTGAGCATCCTTATTTGTTAAAGGACAAGGATTGCTTAACCACAGTAAGTAATTTATTATAAAGGCCTCGGTGCCAATACTATTTGTTACTGTCTTGAGTTCATTTATAAATAAATCAAAAAAAAAATAACATATCACGAAATATAAATAATATTAAAATAAATTATAACATTCAAATTTTAAAAAATGAATTCAGTATGATATTTAAGAATAATTTTTGATTGTAAATTAAATTTGCGTAAACACGTAGAAGTTTTGATTAAAAAATTGAATAAGAATATCTGAAACCATATTAGCGTTAGTTAAATGCAACAAAAATATATAAAAAATGTATTACTATATTTTGGAATACTTATGATTTTAAATACTACAAAAAATAAAATTTGCCACTAACAAGCACAACTTCAGGGGATTGTGGAACAGGGTTATTAAAAAAGATGATATAAACATGTTTATAATATTATTATAAATATTTAAAATTAATCTTATTATTGTTGACCATGGGTTTTCGACTTTTTATTTTTAAGGTTTTAGAGGTATCTGAATTGGGTATCTCAGGAAGCAAATCTATAGGCAAACCGGGCGAGCCAATCAAAATGAAGGAAGAAAAAGATCTGAAACCGGCTTCGATGAGAGTGAGAGACGCAGCTGAGAATCTGCTTACTTGTATTTTGGAGCAAGTTGCGTATTTTCCGAATCAGTGCGGACCAGAATCTATCAGTTCATTGCTAAATGAAATTTCTTTGTTAAGGTAAAGACAATAATTGAGTATCCTCTATTATTCCATCTCTTTCATTATTTACTTACTCAAAATTGACGCATAGAAATTAAAAATTAATAAAATTGATTGTGGAGTGCCTCAAAGTTCAGTTGTCGGTTCTTTACTATTTTTAATCTAAGTCCTCCTAAATTATTATTTTTAGGCAATGTAGTTCCTCAAATGCAACATACAATGATCTCAGCAATGCAGTTGAGAAATTCAGATATTTTGTAACTGAAGGTTCAGTAATGTTGGCGCTCTTGGAAGAACCATTGGGAAATGATCAGGTAATTTTAGTTCAAAAGCCGACCTTACTTCTATCAATAATAACTTTACTGAATAATAATGGGATTCCATATTTAGTAATGATATAAATATTTTAATTTGAAGAAGTAGTCCATACTTGAAGTGAAGTAGCAAGTTTAATAGGGAGAAATAATACTCGAAGTCAAACTTCCCTAAGATATATTTTATAAGAAAAAAATTACTTAGTTCTACATGTTTCGAACGTAAAAACGTTCATCTTCAGGAAAAGTATAGTTATAGTAAAGGAAATTGTGAGACACCCTCATAGCAGTAGCGGATCTCCCATTAAGGCTGAAGCCTAGGGCCCCCATGCAAAAAGGAGCTTGCATTTTGTGCTTAAAAATAAGATTATTAAAAATAAATAATAAAAAAATTTTTTTGTTTAAATAGAATAAATTTTTATTTTTTACGTTAATCGTTTTATTTGTTTTATAACAAAAAATAACTACATCACGGAAATTTAAAAAAAAGCATTTCGGGGGGTTGGGGGCCCCAGAAATTGAATCAGCCTAGGGCTCCAAAAAACCACGATCCGCCTTTGCCTCATAGAGCTTTTGAGGAAGTTAAATACTTGAAGAAAATAATGCTGATGATGCTAATTTATCTTCAGAACCTGGTAGTACCATTTTCACCGCTATTTCGATGTAAGCATTTTTCTCTTTAAGTATTTAACTTCCTCAAAAGCTCTATGAGTAAGTAAAACGACTAACGTAAAAAATAAAAATTTATTCTATTTAAACAAAAGAAAAATTGTTTATTATTTATTTTTAATAATCTTATTTTTAAGCACATAATGCAAAATGCAAGCGGTCATGAGATCGATATTTGGTACCGTTTTTCATTGAGGCCCCTGCGGGGCCCCTTTTGGCCGGAGGCCCTAGGCTTCAGCCTACCCAGCCTAATGGAAGATCCGCTACTGCTATGAGGGTGTCACTAACAATTTCCTTTACTATAACTATACTTCTCCTGAAGATGAACGTTTCTACGTTCGAAACATGTAGAATTACGTAATTTTTTTCTTATAAAATATATCTTAGTGAAGGTTGACTTTGAGTATTATTTCTTCCTATATAAATATTTTACTTTTAATAATGACAATATTACTGATGTATAAGGTAAAATCTGCTGACCATTAAAATTTTCTTAGGATCCTCAACCAACAGTAACCCTTCTTATCCGTGGCCCTTTTGGTCGTCACGCGTGGACCATGCAGCTGAGACACTTGCCCCGCCACAAATCGGGGCTCAAGTCCTACGCCCCCAATGCATGTAGGCCTGTTGCTATGCAGGATGCCCCTGTCAGGCCGCAGGTGAAGCAGAAGTATTTTCCTGATAGTGTTGATAGAGTGCAGCAGTGTCAAGTGTAAGTAGAGATGTAAAGTTTGACCTAAAATATTAATATTTGTAGATGTTTTTGTTCCAGTGACCAATCCATACCAACCCTTGAATCTCTTTTGGAAAATAATATTTCTTTAAAAGAAGAAACTGACTTGATTAGTCAACTTATCAATAGACAAAGCACTGTGGAGTCGAATTTGTATAAAATGCAGAGTAATAGTACTGAAGAATGTACACCACCTCCTGTGTGTCACGAATTTCAAACTGCCAGGCTGTTTTTAAGTCATTTTGGACTGCTGGCTTTAGACGAGGAGGTAAAATTTGTCTTTTTGACCTCTGCTATTACCGAATTTCTTCAAATTTGCGATATATTTTTGTTTTAAAAATTCTCAACAGGGTACAACCAATATTTCATAACTTTTTTTAGGATAACCCAGAGACCAGTCCCAATTTAGTAGCTTTGGACAGCAGCGAATTTTGCAAAGACCTTCAAATTTTAGACCTCATGAGTCCTAGGACCAGCGACACGGCTTACATTTTTTACGTGAGGTCACAGCAATCTGAAGCACTGGATATAGTGAGCAATATGCTAACTCCGAGCGTTATATCTCCCTACTTTTTCGAGTTTATTCAAACTCTAGGATGGGAAGTAGAAGTACAGAAACATCCTGGTATGTATTTAGTTTCAGAGATATAAATGTTTAAAGGTAAATACTACATCATTGTACTTTTTAGGTTGGACTGGGCATATTTCGACTTCATGGAAGGTTATGCCTGATTTAGAACAACATACTCGGAGTACCAAACAGAAATTGTATGACGGTACAAACCATATTTTGTACTGGGCGGATGCATGTTCAGAAATAGCCTTTGTTATACCTTCTAGTTTGAAACAGAATGAATCTCTGAGTAATTTTAATGCAAGCAGTTTATCTTGTAAGTATTTTAAAAGGCCAAAACATTTATTTTCCTTTCGTCCGATCCAGTTCTAGACGCGTTTCGTCATATCATAGCTCATCAGTAGAGCTAGGATCTGACGAAAGATAGGAATGACTCTTAACTGCTTAAGCAGTATTTGGTGAAGAACTTTATTTTTCAAATTAAATAACTAAAATTTAAATTATTAATAAGTCTTTATTACCCAGTCTTTCTTTACAGGATGATTTACGACGAGCTTTCGTTAGAATTTTGAGAACACCTCTAAAAATATTTGCACCGTTAAAATTCTACAGCTTGTCAAAGTACCAAAAATGCCATTTTTAAAACGTTAGGTAATATCTCAAAATATATTCAGTTTTAACTGTTATTAGTCGAGCTCGGGTCTAAAATTCTAATTGCATCCTAATTTTTCGTCTCACGGTTGGACTCTTAATTTACATTTTTAAATAATGTATTCTTGGCTTATAGATTACAAAGGTCTTGTAGGAAACGTTTAGTTTTTTAAACTTTTCCTTCTAAAAGTCCTGTATTATATAGAGATTAGGGTTTCGGACGCATATCGTTTTAGTTATATGATGCAATTCTATAGGAAAACGAGTAAAAATAATAATATTTTATAGTATTTTTCTATTATATACTTGTCTGTTCCGTTTTCCCTTTTTAGACCTATTTTAAATCAACAAAAATATAACCCAATGCAATGAAATATTTTTACAACAAAAACAAAAAACAATTAGGTATTTATTTTTAAAGAGAAAAATTAAAGTAAAAATTTTAATTGAAACATTTTTTATGGAAGAAGTGTGATCATTTATAATAAAAAAAAATAGCGCGGGAAGAAACGAAAATACTTTATTATGAATATACAAAACGGCACTTAAGAAGGAGTATTTCAAAACCTAAGCATTTGCACTAAAAACTGCTCTTAGATCTACGCTCCTAAAATACATGATTTCTGAAAAAATCATCAACTTTGGTGTGGTGAGTGATATTTACTTTATTTTTAATTTTAATCATGAAAAACCGAGCCCGAAAAACGCTGGTTCGAGTCATACATACGTCTTATGTTAAAATTTTGGATTGACATGAAATATTCATATTTTTCACAAATATAAAAAATGTGTTTTTTTTAATAAAGAGCCTCATAGGAAGATCAAAAGAAAATTTAAAAAAAACATTTACAAAAACAAATTCAATCCAACCATTCAGAGGGGGAGAGGCAATAGTTTAATTTAATTTTTCTTTAATAGTAGTTAGGTGAATTTTAAACGAACTTTGGGCGTGGCCCCGAAAATTTTTCGCCTGCGGCGCGTTTCTGTCTTCTTCGCTAGGTACAATATCATAAAATACATGTAGTCCGGACTGTCCCTTTCTCCAGAAAAATGATGTCCTAATTACGCCCAATGAGCCCCCCCCCCCCCCCCGAGCATATTTTAGTAAAATAAGGCACATTGAAGATATAAATAATAAATATAAACTTAAATTAAAGAAATATTTTTAGAAATTTTCCAAAAAAAACTAACAAACGCTCTTTGTTAATCACCCTGTATATTGTACTCCCAAAACGGTGTTTATTACAAAGTTTACTTAAATTTTTAAATTTTATCTGCAGCTTTTAATGAAAATATGTGGTCAGATGATAGAACCAAAAGGACACAAAGTTTAGAGCTTGACAAACAGCCTGTACCACCAAAAAGAAGTAATAAATCGAACATACATCCCGATACCAACACAAAAATTATGATAGTTTGGCTGGAAAGCTTTGAAGATCATTTAAATTTACCCATAGGTAGGACTTGGCAAATACTTCTTGAAAAATAAGACATTTTTAAATTATTTTTTAGGAGATCTATTGGAAACTATGAATACTGGTTTGGAAAAAGGATCTATTACCAAACCTAGCGACGTTTTAGTAATATATTTACAATTTTTGTCCACGGGACTGTTAAGAGTACATTTGCAGGTATAATACGTTTTTTTTGTAAAATTATATCTTCACAAACCTTTTTTTAAACTCTATTGGCTTTATTTTTTGATGGATTTTTTTTTAGGGACCTACAGGTCGAGTAAGTTTAGCTTCGCCACTAGTTGATGGCATGATTGTCAGTAGGCGAAGTTTAGGTTCCTTAGTTAGACACACGGCACTGAATATGGCTAGGAGAAAGAGATTAGACTCTGATAAGTAAGTATCAATAAAACCATTGGCGTAACTAGGCCCCCTCCCCTTGTCATATTAGCAAATGTACCCACATTTCCCAAATTAAATTTTGTTCTAAATTTAACAGTAAATAACCCATTTAAGACCTTACCTGTTAATATGATCTTTTTTATAACAGTGGAACGGTTCATCTTAAAGAACTAAAAGTTACAATGTTCTTGTTTAAACCATTTTTTTCTTCCATTATTTTAGTTACCAACCACCTCATGTTCGCAGAAGACTAAAAATACAAGAAATGGTACAGAAATATAAAAGAGAAATGACCAAGCCTGAATTGTTAACTTACCTTTTTAGTAGCACATAAGACTTACCTTTCTAACTTCCCTTTTTACCAGTATTTTTAAGTAGAAAAATTTGTATTTATTTTTTACAAGTGAAGATGTATAGTGTATTATTTATTGTACTTAGCTCTATTTATACAGTAATATTGTTAACAAAAAACCTAAATTATTTTATATCGAATTGATGATTTTTCTTTTTCGCATACCCTGTACCCAATCCTCCAACATTTCATGGGGTTTCTGGGGATGATTTGCGTAATAGTGCTTTGGTGGTTTACCTAAAATATATTCACATGATTTAAATATTCAAAACCATCGCCTGGATTAAAATGTAGGCATACATTGTTCATACAAATTTGGCCAAAAACAGTTACAGTTAAAATTTATTAATTAACTTTGATCAAAGCTTTTTGGTTCTATCCTAGTTTCCCTATAAGCGATATTAACTAATTTTAAACTATACCCCACGTCCAAAATTACTGTCAGGGATTCATCGCTTTCATATAGAGTGCAGAGGGTTATATGAAGTTGGAGGAAACAATTTCAGTGTATTTTTGAATGTCTAATGGAGCAGAATATTTATTTTCATGGAATGTTTTTCCTCTCACCACAACCTGCTGCTCTCTATATGAAAATGATGAGTCACCCACAGTAATTTTAGGCCTGGAGTATAGGGTCACTTACCTTCTTCCAGTCGAACAAAATAATGACAATGGAAATATTCCACTATACCCATTCTTTGACGAGCATGACGCCTCATGCCTTTTACTACTACTCCTTTACCAACCATAGATTCAGCTAAAAAAGAATAATTAATTATTAAATTAAAAGCAATTTCTATGGATAAAGCAGGGTATATTCTGTAGAATTACTTTTAAGTACCGGCGTCGTTTATATCAAGAAACTGTTCTCGTTACCAGTGTTTAATACACTGCTTAGAGACTGTTATAATGGTTAAACTTATACTAAGACTTTGTAAAATATCATTTTTCAATAAAAAATGAAGTAACTCACCAACCCACATATTACTTCCATACTCAACATTGTGTTCTTTCACAGCTAGTTCTTTTGCCTCTTCTATTACCTCTCTTACATCTTTGGCCCCCTTTTGTGGGATAAACCTCAGTTGTTTTATGGCTTCATCAACTGGCATTCCCCTTACCAAAGATGCGATGTACCACATTTTCCATGGGCTGTATTTGATATTTGTTCGTTGATGACATACATACTAAAATTATATAGATTCACAAATTTTCTGTGAGAAAAGTGCTCTGCTGGAGTATTCGAAATCCATACTTTGGAGAGGAGTCACCTTTGTAATATGACTTATTTTATTAGTTATGAATATCATTACTTAACGGCAAAATATTGTAAGAAAGGCAGGTTTTGAGACTTACCGCCGGTCGAGGTTCTTCGTCTAAATTTTGTGGTGGATAAACTTTCTTATTGTACTTTAACCAGTGTGTAGGGCCCTGGCCTTGCATTCCTTTGCTGTTCCATGCTTCCAGACAGGAAGTATTGTGAAAAAGTACTTGTGTTTGAAGAAAAACTGGATGGCAGGACTTGGTACTTACACTTAGTGTACTTTTAATCGTTCTTAAAGCCATATTTTATCGAATTTCTATTTGGTTTTTAAAAAATTTGGCAAAGTGCTAAGGTTATGTTTATTGTTTTTAAATTCTTTTTTCTAAATTTATGTGAGGACATTAGGCCACCAGAACATGAAGGATATTTTATTCCCATTCTCGCGAAAGTTAAAACCAAAAAGTTCCATTATAAGGGGCGTCTGAGTGCAACACCAACCAAAAGCATATCCAAATAATTTAGATCTATATCTCCTCTGTGCAAATATGTATCAACTTGGCATCCGTGTTGCCAACTCTATGGATTTTCCTGCACATTTTCGGATACGCTTATCATTTCTACGGTTTTTGGCATGATACAAATCATGGGTTTTTGAAAAGTCTATGGCCTAACATCTGTGAAGTTTTCCCATTTAAAACGACCATTTACTTACCTAATGTAAAACGGCCTTTAAAAATTGAAAATAAGAAAAGATGTCAGTATTACAGTATACATTTTTATTTTAGAAGTCACTTGATAAAACAAAACTATTTTAAGAGGACGTAACGTTTTTTTTTTAGAAGTCACGTTTGATCGGAGAGGACCTCACTTTTTTTAGAACTTGTTTTTAATCGGTGAGGACACCTTTTCTCCTTTTCCGAAGTCCATCTACTGATATTTATATTCACATTAAAGACTTGGCAACACTGCTTGACGTTTTGATTTGATTTGACGTTAACGTCAAAAAAAGCGCGGGCTGTGGTGCAGGTTGTTTTGTTTTTGATAATATAATATCATGAATTATTTAATATGCTTTGTCCGTTTCTCAGTTTGTGATTTTTAAGTTAATTTAAAGTGATATATAAGGAACTAGAATAATAAATTATGGGTACAGAATTCATTACAGACATAAGGGGTATCCCTGTACAATTTCCGTTTAAACCTTATGACATCCAGAAAGATTACATGGAAAAAGTTATTGAATGCTTACAAACAGAGTCCGTAGCTGTTTTGGAAAGCCCCACAGGGACAGGAAAAACTTTATCGTTATTATGTAGTACACTGGCTTGGTTACAGGTGAAAAAGGCACAGCTTCAGGTATTAAAACTTAAAATAAATGTATTTTAGTATGCAGTGTTTTCGAACTATTTTTATAAGGTCTTGTAATTCTTAAAATTAGTTACAACAGATAATATTGTGATGTTTTAAGGCTCAAAGACAGACTGCTAGTATGAAACCAAAGATTGAAAGTGATTGTTATGCAGAGGAGCTAAAAATGGAACTGGACGAAAAGGCAGGAGAAATGGCTACTGGTCGTATGTTCCTAGGAATACCAACAATTATTTATGCTTCTAGGTAAAACACATATTTTATTTAAAATTTGACTTATTTTACTAGTTTGACTTAGGGTTGCCAGCTTTGTGCACTATAAAAAAAATACATTGTAAATAATTTTAAGAAAAACATCAAATTTTTTAATTTAAGGTCTGATTTAAAGGAAAGGCTAAAATTGACTTGTGAAAGTCAATTAAATTGTCTTGTACTTTTTTTTTCAAAACTAACACAAAGAAATAAGACACATTACTAATATTACATTAGTACTTAACAAATTAATTATTTACTTAGATATTAGATTACTAGTAATGTTACTTATTGACAATTTGAAAAAAGTTAGTAACAAGGAGGTTTTATTTATTTTGTTTAAAAAAAGACTGTCCTCTTTTAAAAAAGTACAGGTGGTAACAGTTTGACTAGTTATTATTCTTAGCAGCTGAGAAACAGCTATAAAAGTTAATTTATGTATGTCTGTGTATAGGACTCATTCACAGTTGAGTCAGGCAATGCAGGAACTAAAAAGAAGTGGATACAGTCATATGAGAGCATCAGTTTTAGGATCAAGGGAACAGCTATGCATAAACCCTGAAGTCAAGGCTGAGCAAGATGCATCTTCACGGGTAATAATTTGTAGTAGATAATTGATTACTTTATTTTTAAAACTGATAGGAATTTACATATTTTTTTTTTAGTTACAAATGTGTAGACTTAAATTGCTCTCTAAATCGTGTCATTTCAATAATCGAGTGGAAACACAGAAAGATAACCCTGCAGTTAGCAACACTGCCATTATAGATATTGAAGATATGGTTAAACTAGGAACAAAGTGTGGTTTTTGTCCATATTATATGACAAAGGAATTGAAACAAAAAGCAGATATTATTTTTAGTCCTTATAATTACTTATTGGATCCTGTAGCAAGGAAAGCTTTAGGTAGGGACTTTGAGATTTTACAATTTTAGAAATGAAGTTTTCTGAAGAATAATAGCAATTCTTTTGACTTTGACACCAATTAATTATATTACATAATACTTTTAGGACTAAGCTTAGCTAATGCTGTGGTAATTCTGGATGAAGGACACAATATCGAGAAAGTTTGTGAAGAATCTGCTTCAGTTGAAGTTAAAACCACTGATTTGCTGTTGGCTATTACTGAAATTGATGTTATCATGAAGTATATTTCCGAAGGGCAATCATTCACTCAAGAAGCAGGGGTTCAAGGTAGAAAAATCAGTAGTAGATAGATATGCTTTATTTGACATTACATATACACCGGCAGAATTCTGGCTCCATATCAAAAACTTATTTAAGATTGAATTTCAACTATACATAAAATCTTTTGCAACATTTCTAGATGTAGAACCGGATGATGCAGCCAATCTCAAAGATATGCTGTTGAAGTTTACAGACGTTTTACAAGAAATTCCTTTAAAGAGAACCAGTGATGAAGTAAACAGCTATCCTGGGGATTATATTTATGAAATGTTGGAAAAAGTAAATGTAAGTCATACATTAATTTCTTTTATGATATACCTACACCAATATGTTATTCCAAAGATTGCATAATTTGTCATAGCTTTAAAATAAGAATAAAATCCATAATTTAATTACACTAATAACAACACTTTAAGAGAACATTCTGATTCTAAGCAAAGTTTAGTTAAAATTTATTTTAATTGGTTCTTACATTTTAGATAACGGGAAGCAATTATCACTTCATTGTTAATATGGTAGATAAAATGATACAGTTTTTGGCGAGTCAGGGTACTGGTCCTTTTGCCAGAAAAGGAAAAGGGCTACAACTAATCTCCGATTTTTTGACGATAGTTTTTGCCAGTAAAGGTTCCAAAGATAAAGTTAGACACTGTTATAAAGTTCATATTAAACAAGAGGAAAGTTTTGGCAAGAGACGACGTGTCGCTAACACATGGCTTTCTAAAATGGATACTTCCTCGGAAAATGTAAGAGTTTTGAGCTTTTGGTGTTTTAGTGCAGGGTTTGGGTAAGTTTTGGTCCAGGGGGTTCCTTATTTCAGAGGGTGTGATTCCTTAGGTCATTTTATGAAAAAAAAGTTCAGCAAAAATGTAAACCTTTACGGACATATGAACTTTTCTTCATTAAATGACCTGAGGACTTTTACCATGAATGTTTTAACGAGTTTTATTTCTTTGTATTATTGTTTCAAAAAAATTTTTTTTAATTTTTTTTTTAAGAATGGATTTAATAATGACTCAAGGTATAAAGGCTTTAATTTTGACCAGTGGCACTCTAGCACCACTTAAACCTTTAATCACAGAGTTGGAATTAAATGTAAAATTTAGACTGGAAAATCCTCATATAGTCAAAGGAAACCAGATTTGTGTCAAAATATTGCCTGCCGGGCCTGATGGAGAACCTTTAAATAGCAGTTTTCAAAACAGGTAAGTAGTATTGTTTGAAGTCACAGTCAAAATAGGCCTTATGTCAGAAAAAAACCTCTTTATCTGCAAAGCTTTCAAAAATTTTAACTTGCAATCAAATATAGTACAGTAAAAATTTTAATATTAGTTTAAAAAAATTTAATTATTAGAGATTGTCATTAAATTAATCATTTATGATTTAATAACCTTTTTGTAATAATAAATGTTGCACTCTTTTTCTTTTTAAGGTTGATATTTTTTAAATATTTACTGAACATTTTAGAATCAAACTATAGAATTCTTTACAAGATATGAAGAAAAACTAGGTAAACAATATTAAATTCTTGTCTTGTATTATAAGGAGGTAAATTAATATTTTTATGGTTTTTATACATAAAACAAACTATTTTTAATATAAAAATTGTTAGAGGTTAAAATTGTTTGTGAGATAAACAGTTTACAAGAATTCCTAGATTTTATTTTACAAACATACCTGGCAGGGTTGCGACGATTTAAATCAAATTATAAATTGTTGTAAAAACAAGTCGCCGAAACAAATAACTCATCAGGAAATTAAAAAAAAAAAGGAAGATAGTTTATTTAAAACGAAGTATTTAGATACATTATGTAAGTGTAAAAACATAACTAATCGTCATCAGTCCAGCGTAAAAAATATTCATAAATTACGCTGCCGAAAATTTTCATGTCAATACAAGTTATTTTGTATGCCGCCGAGCAGATGTCATTATTGTCATATTTAAGGACAAAATAAGTATAAATTGATAAAAATCACGATTTTTATCGTGATTTATTACAACCCTGATACCTTTTTCAAAACTAAAATTGAATGAAGAAGATATGACATGAATATCCCCATAAATAAATTCCATATCTCAAAAGGGATTCTATTAAAGCAACATTTTAAAGAACTGTATTATCTACTGTTACTACCTACTACATTATCACACTATCTTGTGTGGACACTATGAACATCAGAAGCCTTAACTAACCCATCAAATATTTGAGAATTTTGTTAGTTCTAACTTTATACACAAGATGTAAAAATTTCTAGGGATAATCCAAAGTATGTAACTTCACTGGGAAGAGCAATAGTAAATTTATCGAGGATCATACCAGACGGGCTGTTGATTTTCTTTCCTTCTTACCCCATCATGCAAAAATGTCAGACCGCTTGGCAAACGGAAGGTATTTGGGCTAGTATAACCAATCAAAAGGTAAATAAATTCTTAATACAATCTCTTGTGGTATTAAAAATCCCAAAAATATACGAAAACACGATATTTTCAGGCTATTTTTGTGGAGCCCAAAGATAAAGACGCTTTTAACGAGGCTATGACAGGATATTACGAGAAAATAAGGGATCCTCATCTTAAAGGTGCTATTTTTATGGCTGTATGTAGAGGAAAGGTATCTGAAGGTAAATATCATATGACTAACAAAATATTTATGTCCCTGAAAATACATTTATCTTTAAGGGGCCATGCATCATTGCAATGAACTCTTATATTTATAATACACGGCATAAAAATGAAATATACATAAAACCCAAAATAAATCCAAAAAAAAAATTATTAATTATTTATTATTTTTTTAGGTCTTGATTTCGCAGATGCAAACGGAAGGGCGGTTATAATAACTGGGCTTCCTTATCCACCCTTAAAGGACCCGAAAGTTATTCTTAAGAGAAGATACTTGGATCAATGTCATGCTAATGATAAAGAGGTATTATTACCGTTCTTGATATTTATTTTTCTATTTTTATACTTATGTATGTGTATGTCACTTTCAGTTTTTAACTGGTTCGGATTGGTACTCACTTGAAGCGTCTAGAGCAGTCAACCAAGCTATAGGTAAGTAGGTATTTTTTTAACTTCTATTTTTCAACAATATTGGAAGAATACGAATTTTAATGATTTTGACCAAACCGATATACAAGATGATTCCTAAGTTGATACTTCTGTTTTAGCTGTGTATAGAAGGCATTAAAATAAACAACATTTTCAAATACCTTTTTCAAAAAACTCAAAAATAAGATACTTACATTCATTTATTACACTATGGATCAAATACGGTCCTGCCTAACTCGTCCGTTGAATAACATTAAGAAAACTTCTGGGTGTGGGATGAGCCCGCAAGAGAAAGAGTTTTGCGTATAATCTCGAAGCAGTAGCCGTACTTTGACGACACTCACCGTAATTTAGCACCATATATACTAGTTCACTGTTTTCAAATTTTACCATTTTCACGTGTAACCAATTTAACTTGCTTCAGCAAAACACACCGCAGCAGATTGCCAAATACCTGATCACCGACCCATAAATTGCATGACTAATAAACAACATAAAGTATAGCAGGTTACGTTTTGATGACCAGGCCCGCACTTAGATTTTTTACTTCTGTATCTTACCTATTTTTAAGTTTTTTGAAAAAGGCATTTGAAAATGTTGTTTATTTTAATGCCTTCTATACACAGCTAAAACAAAAGTGTCAACTTAGGAATCACTCTGTATAATCTTAACCACTTCTTAAATTATTCTCGAAATACACTATTATTTTTCCATCTGCAGGCCTTCTGTAATCTTACCGTAAAACTATATTATATTTGATTTTTTTACGCATTTTTACATTTCTAGGTCGTGTTATACGTCATAGGTACGACTACGGTGCCATCTTGCTTTTAGACCAAAGATTTGCCGGGGTCCGGATTAGAGACCAAATGTCAAAATGGCTTAGAGATCATGTGCAGGTCGTTAACAAATATGGCGACGTTATAAGGGGCTTAAGTCAGTTTTTTAAAAAGGCCCAAAGTGAAGTAAGTTTTACAAATAAATATTTTATTTTTTAATATACAGGGTGATTCCTAAGTTGAATTTTTTTTTTTAGCTGTATATAGAAGGCATTAAAATAAACAACATTTTCAAATACCTTTTTTCACAAAGATTAAAAATGGGCAAGATACAGAAGTAAAAAATCTAAGTGCGAGCCTGGTCATCAAAACGTAGCCTGCTAAACTTTATGTTGTTTGTCTTATCTATTATTAGTCATGCAATTTACGGGTCGGCGTTGGCAATACGCTGCGGTGTGTTTTTCTGAAGCAAGTTAATTTTAAATGGGTGACACTTGAAAATGGTAAAATTTTAAAACAATGAACTAGTAGATATGGTGCTAATTTACGGTGAGTGTCGTCAAAGTGCGGCTGCTGCTTCGAGATTATGCGCAGAACGCTTTCCCTTGCTTGTTCATCCTACATCCAGAAGTTTTCTTAATGTTATTCAACGGGCAAGTTAGGCAAAACCGTATTTGATCCATAGTGTAATAAATGAATGTAAGTACCTTATTTTTGAGTTTTTTGGAAAAAGATATTTGAAAATGTTTATTTTAATGCCTTCTATACACAGCTAAAAAAGAAGTATCAACTTAGGAATAACCCTGTATACTTTCGTGCTTTTTCAAATTTTGAATAAAAAAACGTGCTCGCGGTTGACTATTTTTTTTTAGCTTCCAGCACCAGAAATGAAACCTCCAATAGTGTCTCCCGCACAATCGGCATCTTTTGATACTTCTCGCACCTATTCGAAAAGGAATTTTAATTTTGACAATAGTAGTTTTTCGTCTCAAAATACGTCTGTAATATCAGAAAATTTCGGCTCCAACGACGATTCAGTTAATCAATATTTAGGTAAGAAATCATGTACAAAAAGTTGACTTATAAAAAATAAGTTTACTGTATTTTACCAAAAAACACTCTGTAAAATGTTTTTATCCCAATAACCAAACCTTAGAATATTGAACCTATAGAATTAGCCTTTTGCCTACTCTGTGGACTACGTTGTCGTAGTTACCTTAAATCCGGATGTACAATAAGTAGGAGTTTTGGAAAGCTCTACTTAAAGTTGAACTCAGTTCTGCTGAGTTTTTATTTTTCAGGTAAGTTGTCAATTTCCTAGGCTTAAACCAAGTTATTAATTACTGATGACATATAACCCAATAAACCTTATAAAAAACTATATTTTTGACTTTAAAATGTGTGGTAATAATATTTTAAAGTTATGAATGCGAATGAGGTTGAACACTTTCAGGATTTATGAGACAAATTCGATGATGAAGATTTTATGGATGTATTAGGAGCTATAGAAAACGTTCGAGACGGCCGCAAAACTACAGACCGGGACCTGATCATAATCATTCATTCATTTCGTAATTAAATTTAGTCTCAATATTTTTCTAACATTCTATTTTTCCTTTATTAGTAATATCTGTTTTTTTTTTTCAAAGTACCCTTATACTCCTTAACAAAAGTTAATAGCAGACATTCTTCTTTGGAAGTAAAATTTGTATATAGTTTTGTATTAGAATAAATGGAAAAAGTAGCTGCAAATTGTAAATACCCAAACTTTGATAAAAAAAAATATAGTTTGATGGTTTTTTTGACAGCGTAACCATTGCCAGCATGGTAATTTAATTATTACTCCCACCTGTGCAGACCTGTGGTGAGGAATTGATTATACAACAGAAATACCTTTTTTTCTGTGACGGGAAAAAAGTTTGACATTTTATCTCTGTTGACAGGTAAAAAAATGTCGCTTTTTGTGAAATTACTTTTTTCCCCGGGAAAAAAGTGATGTGATTACTTTTTTCCCCGGGAAAAAAATGATTACTTTTTTCCCGGATATAATATACACACATAAGTGAAGGTAGATATTTAATTTTAGAATATTTTATTATACAAAAAGTTACATTTTCTTTAAATCAAAAAGTACAATTATTAAATGCGCATTGCATGCATGTTCATTTTACTATTCGGTACAGTCGAATTTTCTCGTGTTGTAATTATATTTTCTGCCATGGACACAACTGCCGTTGATGTACCATCGCGCCGATAAAAAACTGGGACAGGAAATTTTTCTATTTTCTCCTAGACTATTAAGAATAATTTTACATCAAGCCTGGTACCAGTAAAATGTCATGAAAATTTGCATGTCAATAAAGATTGTCACTTTATGGTTGACTCGTCAAACATACAATCATATATTATTTGTAAATATGCCACAATTAACCCCCCAGCAAAAGGCAATTATTTATAGTCGGTTGCGAGATAGTGTTGCTATTAGGGATATTGCAGATGAACTGGGAGTAAGCAAGAATACCGTGCTATTGACAAAACAAAAAATAGCAAGACATGGGACTATTATTAGGAATGCAGGTTCTGGTCCCCCTAAAATTTCTACTGATGATCATGATAGAAGACTGGTTAATTATCTAAGGGATCATCCCTTCGAAACTGCAATCAAGGCAAAAGAAGAGACGAATTTTCCAGGTTCTGCAAATACCGCTAGAGACAGGGTTCGAAATTCCGATATACGAAGCCGTTGTGCTGCCAATAAAAATTTTTTAACGGAAATAAATAAACAGGGCAGGTTAGAATTTGCACATGAATATATTAATCAAATAAATTTATGGGAAACAGTTATATTTTCTGACGAGAAAACTTTTCAGTCATGCAATAATGGGAGAATTCGGGTGTATAGGCCTTCCGGCATGCGGTATGATGAGAGATACACCCACAAAACCAACCAAAGTGGGCGTTTCTCCATAAATGTTTGGGGCTGGATTAGCGCTAGAGGACCAGGACTTTGCCAAATCGTCGAAGGAAGACTAACTGCAGCAGTATACGTTAATATACTAAACGAAGTGATGATACCATCGGTAAACGCTGTATACGGTCAAAATTACACATTTCAGCATGATAATGCTCCAATACACATAGCGCGCATTGTACAAAATTTTCTCCAAGAAAATAACATAGCAGTTCTTCCCTGGGCTTCGAAGAGTCCCGATTTGAACCCGATAGAAAACATTTGGGGTGCCATGGTCAAATCTATGTATAAACATGATTTTCAACCTAGAAACAGGGATGAATTACGTCATAGGATAAATCAAGATTGGGATGAAATAACTGTCGAATTATGTAGAAACTTAGTTTTAAGTATGCCACAAAGGCTCCAAAAAGTAATAAACAGAAATGGTTCTATAACCAAATATTAATTTTGTGTTGTTTTGACAAACTTTGTGTTCGCAATTTTTTTCTTTTTATTAAATGTATTTTATTACCTGTATTAGCTTTATTTATTATTTTGTGGTAATGGTAAATATAATAATTTATAAAATATTTGACTTTAAAAAAATCTAATAAATTTACTTTATCCATATTATATGATGTCTCTCAAATTTAACCACCCCGTATCGAAAAATACAAAACATTCCATTATGTAACCTAGGTTACTTTTTAAATTTTGAATGTTTTTCCTTTTTAGCTCTAGACACCTTTTATAGTCTAGGGGATATGTATTTCTTACATTGTTTTTGTAAATCTCTTGTCCCAGTTTTTTATCGGCACAATAGTACCTGGTCGCAAATCGGGTGTTCTTTCAGCACTGCCACAGGTTCTAAACACTTTATTAGCTATTTCTGTCCTGTGTGCTACCGATTCATCAACATACCCTTCAGCGACCGTTGATGACTTCCAACCGCCATGTTTCTTGAGTGTCAACAAGTCTCCCCCAGATTCAACCAAAAGTGTAGCAGACGATCTTCGAAATGAATGACCCGTGTATAAGGTAACATTTTCAAGTTGAAGAAAATTAGCTACTGTTTGGGGTACCTTATAAAACTGATTTTTACCCACAACTTGATTGATACATTTTCTATTGTGATATGCATAAAATAGGCGGCGATCCTTTGCTGCTGTTGGACGAAGGGCTATGTACATCAACGAAGACAAACATAGAAAGAAGACAAACAAACGTTTTAATTGGTCGAAGCAAATTTGACATAAGAAACGTCAAAACAGCGCCACCATCGGGTCTGGAGGGAACCTCTGGACTATAAGCGGGACTTTCAAATATGACCATTTTAAAAATTTTGGCCGCCAAAATTTTAAAATGATATTTACAGCTTAAAAAACCATCAGGATCCTAATATTTAATTTTTACTATGCTTGAAAAATTAAATGAGGATTGTGAATAGTTTGTTGGCTGTAAATATCATTTTAAAATTTTATGTGCAAAAATTTTTAACATCTGGACAACCTTTCGACTATAGGCAGGACTTTCAAATATGGCAATTTAAAAAAAATTTGCACACAAAACCTTAAAATGATATTTAAGGCCATCAAATGATTCACAATAATCCTCTTATTTGATTTTTCAAGTAGAGTAAAAATTAAATATTAGGATTTTCTGATTAGATTTTTAAGCTGTAAATATCATTTTAAAATGTAATTTATTAAAGTTGTACAATTAGAAATAAAACTTCAGAAATCAGCTTAAAATTAATTTTATTGACAACTACGATTGAAATATAGGTAAGATCAGTACCTCGTTAGAAAAAAACAAGATCTGTAACTCATGTTAGAGTTTTGTTGTATTCAGAGACTATGTTAAATAACTCGTTGAATAATCAACTGTCCTCAGTCTGTAGAGCAAATTACCCCTTTTTAAAGAAAAATATCCACACTTACTGGAACTCAATACTACTCAATAAATTAATTACAAATTAAATAAAAAACATTTTCCAAAAATCCACTGTTACACCTTTTAGTCTCACATATTATACGGATAAATACCCACATTAAAACTTACACTATTTCCCAACATCATAACAATAACAAAGAGTTAACAAGATCTTAGGTATATTGGTATATGTTTAATAACAATTTATTGTTAACATACAATTTACAACATTCAAAAATAAATATTTGTAGAAAATAAATAATAAAACATTTAAAAAATTAACAAAAAAGTAACTAAACTTATATATATTTGGTTTCATAGATCAAACCAGCACTAACAAATATTTCGTCGAAGATAAGGGTACAACATTTATCTAAATCGTCCAATTTATCAGCTTGCTTCTTTAAATGTTCTAAAACAGTTGGTTTACTATATGAGTGATTAAAGTCAATGTTGCAAGTCAGATCATGGGTTACTATTTATGCTTAATGCATAAAAAACCTAAGAGCCAAAATAGTTTAAGGTTACATCACTACAGCACGAGACAAGTGGAAGTTTTGCAGTTGCCCATACCCCATACTTCTCTGGTAAAAATTCCATCTTTTATACTGGCAAAAAAGTATTTAACCACTTACCAGCTCACATTAGATCCTTGAGAACCCCTAAAAGATTCAAATCGGCTGTGAAACGGCTTTTGCTAGAGAAAGCCTGCTATACCACTGCTATAACTATGTAAAAAACTACATTATTTACCCACATGAGGATCTGTTTTTTCTTTATATTCCCAAAATGTACTTACTTTCCCAGATTAACCTACAGTATCAGCTGTAGTGGCTCCCGTGTACTAAACATTTATTCATGCAACATACATAATCATCAAAGATTCACGTATAGGTACTTCTAGAAATAGCCAACCTAAAAGAATATAAAACGAAAAAATTAATGAATTACTTACTACAACACTCGACAGAATTAAAATTTTCTAATGGTCTAAATAATTGAATAGCAAAAAAAATATATTTTGTATGTATAATTATTTTTGCAACAAGTAGGTAAACTAATGTAATAAATAACGAATAAAAATATCTAAAGAAATGTTCAAATTACGATTTACTTACCTGCAACAAAAAGAAAACGGTCATTTTGGTAAAAAGATTAGAAAATTAAAAATAATATAAGAATATCAAAAAAGCTTGGTCTGATTTTCAGCTATGAAGAAAGAACAAGGGGCAATTCCATTTGTGCCATCGCATTGACATTGACATTACAAATTACAAATGTCAGTGATTTGTGATCAACAGGGAAGTTAGGTTATAAAATATTTTAACAGCTCGTGCTGTTCATGTCAAGTACCTATCTCTGTCTGCATCAAGTTATCTCCATTCGATGTAAAAAGAGACAAATATAGTCAGACCAAGTTCGTCTGCCGTAGCTCTCTTTGTAAAAATAACTACGTAGGTGTAATATTGAGATATAACTGATGGGGATAAACGTAGGTCCTAACTTGAAAAAGTCTGGAGGTCTGACGTCACTCTAGCTTCTATCCCGCCCATAAGAAGTTTCACGGGGCTGATGTACATTCGGTAAAATTTAATATATTTTTCAGTAACTACAAATCTCCTGTTGACATCATTCTTTGTTTGCTTAATTTTCACAATTAATAACGTTCCCGAATCTTCAATATCATCTAATGTTACCTGGCTGATTTCGCAAATTCGACAAGCTCCTGCAATCGCAAGTAAAACAACAACCTTGGCCATTAAATAAACTTCATCGGGAGCATTATTTAAAAAATCACTAATATTTGTACTCGTAAATATCGCAGATTTCTTGGGTGTGTAACCTTTCCCATTTTGTTTTAGAAATGTAATTAGTTTGAAATATTTTGAAATGTCTACATTATTATTGGATTGTAACATACTTTTAATCATTGAATAATTCGACCACACTGTTGATGGCTTTTGTTGTTGTGTCAGTTCCGAAAAATAGGCCAATAACACCGTCTTCGACAAAGAACTGCATGCCTTTTTCATCTTCCATTCCATAAAGCTTGAAAACGCATTTTCGTAAATTTTGCGCGATTTAGCTGGCAATAATTTTTGTGACGCTACTTTCGCTGCTTCTACTAATTCCGGTGGAGTCAGAGAAAACTCAGAATCAGACATTTTAAACTTTATATTATTTAATATAACTACTAATTAACCACTAAAGTTCTTACTTTTTATATTAAATCACGGAATTAAATTGACAGATATTTGATTATTTTAAAGGTTTCCTTAGAAACGCAGGTCCAATTGTCGCTATAAGTAAAACAGCCTACCTACTAGTTTAAAAAGTCAAATTTCACATCGATACTTTTCTGACTTTAATATATTGTAATAATATCGTCGTTACTGTTGGTTAAGCATTACAAAACTCGTACTTAAGCTCTTTTTGTACAAGCGGATCTAAATTTTATTACTAGAATTTTCACTAAAACTATTTAAAAACCTACCTAATATGAATAAGCAACAAGAAAACCTGTTATTCCTGTTTTATTAAATCGACGTGTCAGAAAAAGAATACCTATTACCTAAGCGGAAAACCATACATTTTTTTCCCATTTTTTTTTTAGACACACCTGATAATTCCCATGGTTCCGTTACAATTCATTCTTCCACGAAAGTGGCAGCTCTGACAAGCTTTGTCAAAAAGAAGAAAATTACTATAGCCCATAATCCTAGGATATTCGGCGAGCAACCCGAGTTTGATAAGAAGGCTACCATGCCGGAATACGTTGCGATGGTACTGTTGTCGATTTTTATTTACTGGCTTATTTTTTTGTAGAAGTTAAGTTTGTGTTGTATGATGCAAATAAATAGTTTACAGGACAACTCTATAATTCTAATATTTTTGGTGTGATTCTGTAACAATAAATGTTTAATTACCAAAAAGATATAAGATGAAGTGGGGATTAAAAATATAAAAGGTCGCCTGTGAAACTACATAACTTTTTAAAAAATCGAGTTACAGAGATGCGCTTTAGACAGGAAGTAATTAGTGATATTTACAATTACAAAAAAATGTGTTTAATTATTGTTATGAAAATGTACTCATAGAACGCACTTGCCTCAGGTACTGGGGTAAGTGGGTTTTCAACTTATAAATCGCGTTTGAGTAGTGTTATATTTAACTGGAGCAAGTGGGTTAATCTACAGCAACTTCACCAACAACAGGCTTTTTTCACATTAAAAAAATTCCTAAAAATAAAGAAGTTTATATGTTAAAGATTTCTTCTTCTATAACTTTTTTTAAAACTACGTAATACGGTTTTTAAGTTTTTATTTACTTTATAGTTTTTGCAGATTACGCACAATCTCACTTTTCAACTTCTTAAAACTTTTCACTTTGAATTTTATTAATATAAAAAATTTAAATGGGACAAGTGGGAACTAATCCCCACTTACCCCACTAACAAAAAAAAACGGGACAAGTGGAAACTATGGACCTAAAACTGAAAACCTAAAAAATTGAAGTGTTGAGGATGTAAAAACTTTGAACCTAAGTTTTAAATTAGTACAGATAAAAAATTTTTAAAATTTTTGCCGTAACTTGTAATTATAGTCGGAGTTTAGATACATTTGATATAAGCTGTGTTACTTTAAAAAAATTATTTAAATTTTTTTAACGATATATTGGGGTCCATAAGAGTCCAAAAAACCATTTTATTGTAGTTTTAGTTTTTAAAAATATTTTTTTTTTACAATTATTACAAAAAAAACCACTTGCCCCAGATCCCCACTTACCCCACTTCACCTTACGTCTAAATTTTTTTAATTTAGGAAAATGTTATACTCGTTTTGCCTCTTTGTTTTGATTGATACATTTTTTTTGTCGTAATTTGTATCTTTCAACAATTTTTAGATTTTTATTGCGTTAATCAAAACGTTAAGCGTAATAAATTATATTTTAGGTGAAGAAAACTCTAGGTCAAGATATGTTCAATAAGTTTTCCGCCGCACTTAAAAAATACAGTCAAAAAAAAGATCTGGACGAATTTTTACGAACCATCGAAGCTTTGGTACCCACAGAATTAAAGTATATCTTCATAGGCCTGTATAATTATATTAAAAGTAGCCAGCAAAGTCAGTACCAGGAGTTTTTACGGAGAAATAACTTGGCAGTGCCGGAAGATTTTTGAGGTACTCACATATTTAATTGTAACTAAATGCGATAACATTTCTATAGCTTTGTTTTTCAGATTCACGATATAAAACTTTAATTTTTTGCCAATCAACAAAATCCCGCTAATCGGTTTTTCAGGCGGTAAAATCTCAGCAGTGACTGATTTATGAAACCGGATAGTCGATTCGCTGGAAGGAATTATGTTTGCCGCTGAATATAAAACAGGTTTTTACAAAATTGTGTGTGGATTCCGAGAAAATCACGTTTGAAATATCGTTTAGCGGGATTTTGTTGGTTGTTGGCAAAATGTCGAGAATCTTGTCGATATAAAATAAAGGCGTGAATTTGAAAGATTTAGCTATTATTAAGGGTCCTACTCCGGACATAGGAAATCCATTTTTTGGCCATATTTCTGTTTTTAAATCGATATTTTGCCATCGTTATGTAATGCTTTACTAGTAGTCACAAATATTGATTTTATAATAGAGATATCTTCAAAAAATTATTTTTTTTTCATCCGAGGGCATACATTTAGGTGATAAAAGTTTCCTTTAAAAAACTAGTTTATTCCAGATTACTGTAAAAAAATTTGTTTAAATTATTATTATTTGTTATAACTTATAAGCATAAAAAAATAAAGTTTTTTATGACAATGAGTTATTTTCTATAGGATTTTGGTAGTTTTAAAAAGCTTTTTTATAAATAAATTTTGAATTTATACAGAGTTTTAGCGCCTAGTGACTGTACTGAGTAAGGGTGGGCGTTATTAAAAATTAAATATCGATATGCAAAAAAATATCGATATATTGATCTATCAAAATCGAAATGTCCTTATATGCTTAAAAAATAGATCTTATAGACGTGGGAATAAACAGCGCAGTGGCGTATTTAGGGGGAGAAAGGGGGGGGGGGGGGGGACTGCAGGAGCTCGGGTCTAAAAGTCTAATTTGCAACCTAATTTTTCGTCTCATCACACTTGGACTCTTAATTTTAATTTTTAAATAATGTATTCTTGGCTATAAAGGTCTTATAGGAAACGTTTAGTTTTTAAGCTTTTCCTTCTAAAAGTCCTCTTTTATATAGATATTAAGGGTTCGAACGCATATCGTTTTAGTTATTGATTTATTATGCAATTTTAAATGAAAACGAGTAAAAAGAATATTTTCTATTATATACTCGCCTGTTCCGTTTTCCCTTTTTTAGAGCTATTTTAAATCAACAAACATATGTTCCAATACAATAAAATATTTTTACAACAAGAAACACTTAAGTATTTATATTTAAAGAGAAAAATTAAAGTTAAAATTTTAATTGAAACATTTTTTATGGAAGAAGTGTGATAATTTATAATAAAAAAATAGTGCGGGAAGAAACAATAATGTTTTATTATGAATATTCAAAAAGGCACTTAAGAAGGAGTATTTCAAAACCTAAGCATTTGCACCAAAAACAGCTCTTAGATATACGCTCCTAAAATACATGATTTCTGAAAAAATCATCAAATTTGGCGTGATAAGCGATATTTACTTTATTTTTAATCATGAAAAACCGAGCCCGAAAAACGCTGGTTAGAGTCATACACACGTCTTATGTTAAAATTTTGGATTGACACCAATATTCATATTTTTACAAATAAAATATTTTTTTTAAATAAAGAGACAGCGAGGAATATAAAAAAAAATTAAAAAACACATTTACATAAACAAATTTAATACAGCCATGCAGAGGGGGAGAGGTAATAATTTAATTTTCGAAATTTGATAGTAGTTAGGTGAAATTTAAACGAATTTTGGGCGTGGCCCCGAAAATTTTTCGTCAGGGCGCTTTCCCGTCTTCTTCACTAGGTACAATATCATGAAATACATGTAGTCCTGACTGTCCCTTTCTCCAGGAAAAAAAATGTCCTACTTACGCCCACTGAATCCACCCCCCCCCCCCCCCCCCCCTGCATATTTTTGTATACCAACACAGCGTTCTTTTCTAGAAACAATTAAAAACGCGGTACGAAAGCAGGAAGTTTAAAAGGAAAGTATGTCATCTTATTAACCGCGCAATTCTTTTATTTGCCAGTCGTGCGACCAATTATATTGTTATCTTTGTTTCTATCACTTAAATAGATAGCGACAAGTTTTGTTGTTTAATTGACAAAAAAACATAACGACATCAAAAAATTGGTTTTATATTTTATAAAGATTAAAGTATATTATATACAGAGTTAAGCAAAATGCTGGTTCTATTTAAATATCTCGCGACGTAATTAATAAAATTTAATCGTTTTTTTTTGTGTATGGGTAAAATATACATGTGAAATATCGTTTTACATACGTTATAGTGATAGTGCTGATTTAACCAGATTTTTTCAGAATGTTTCGGAAATTTATTGCCAGCATTCTAGAAAATATTTAACAACGTCGACCCTTTTGCTCATCCTTGTTTTAGGAAATACTTTATTCCAAGGGTTCCATTTGAATAATTTCACTATCGGTGATGCTGACACTTTCACTAACTTCATAGGGTTTCCAAGCGTAGGGCACTCCATATTCTATGTCGATACACTCGAGTTCTTCAAGGGTGGGGAAGAGCTCGAATTGTAGCATTTGTTTTAAATTTCTCGTGTGAAACAGTATGTGTAGTTTCGATAGCGCCTGTAAGAAAGTTCTATTAGTTAGCAAGTTGATGAGATATTATTTATTTAAAATATAGGTAGAAATGGATTTAATTATTTTTTTACGTCACGGTGTTGAGTCATAGTCGAGGTGTTAAGTTTTCTTACAAGAACAGTTGGCCAGTTGGATGTGGGCGGTAACCACATCTTTGAATTCCTTAAAACGTAGAAGAAAAAAGAGAATAAGGTGTTTGATTTAAAAATATAAATAGAATACCGTAATATTAAAAATTTAATTAATTAATCGCTATATCAATCATATTTTACATGTAATAATTGAACTCATTTCTACCTATGTAAATTTCAAATAACCCGTGAAATGCGCAGTGTGCCTGCGTTAGGTTCGGATATACAGGGTGTCCCACCGGGAACCGAATCGATCTATATATAGAAAACTATACATAGGAAAATTTTGAAAATTTGACAGTATGCTGATGGGGCGACCGGGCTAAAATATTTTCATAATGGTGGCACTTCCGGTTATACCGGAAGTAAGTGTCAACTTGCTTATTTTAAATGGGACACCCTATATATTATTACATTTTTGCATTATACGCAAGATTCTAGGCAGATTTTGTATACCATGTCCTATACCTATGTCTAGACGTTTTTGACATATTTGAATTTTTATGTCAAAAATGACGTTTGCAAGCCTTAGAATAATTATCAATTTTTCCTATAAAGAAGCCTTATTTATTTAATTTAAGTGGGATTCCTTGTTATAAAGGACCTGCTTTAATAGATTTTTTATAATATTTTGATGACTATTAATACAGGGTGTTTAAAAAATAAGATTAAAAATGAAATTGAAAAACTGCAAAAAGTCTAGATTTTCAAATGGAAACACCCAAATTTTATAATTATTTCTTATTTAGCATTAAAAATAAGGGTAAGTTTGTATAAGGTTGCATATCCCAAACATTTTTAGTTTTCGAAATATTGCCAATTTAGTATTTTTATATGGTGATCTTGAGGCGGATTTTAAGTAAATTTTTGGGATATGCAACCTTATACAAACTTACCCTTATTTTTAATGCTAAATAAGAAATAATTATAAAATTGGGTGTTTCCATTTGAAAATCTAGACTTTTTGCAGTTTTTTCAATTTCATTTTTAATCTTATTTTTTAAACACCCTGTATTAATAGCTATCAAAATATTATAAAAAATCTATTAAAGCAGGTCCTTTATAACAAGGAATCCCACTTAAATTAAATAAATATAATAAAAAATAATTATCAATTTTTTCTATAAAGAAGCCTTATTTATTTATACATACTGTCAAATTTTCCTATGGATAGGTTTCTATATATAGATCGATTCGGTTCCCGGTGGGACACCCTGTATACTAGTCATAGCCAATGTTACAGTCAAAATAATATCTGACCTTACTCGCACTAGTGAACTGAATCGCCTTTTTTTTGACAACAGTTTCTTACCTTTAAACACAAAATAGGTGCGTTTCCTTTAACGTATAGTCTTTCATCTTTTAAAATATATTCAAGTGGAACTTTTAAAGAAACCATGAAAAGGCCTGACCACTTACTGCATATTGGATAAAGACGTTTTTCGTAGGCCTGGTCGGTGTTGAAAAACACTTTTATTTCGTCCACTGAATAACTGTCAAGTTCTTGCCAAATGTTTAGAATGTATCCTTAAAAAAAAGAAAGAATATTATCTATTTGAATAACCTGAGTGACAGCAGTAGCGGCTCGTAACTTTACAAAAAAGAGGGGGAGTGCTCGCATAACGTATAATTGGTATACTTAATATAGAAAATCCAAAAAAAAGTTTGACAACATCGCGTCCGCTATATTTGCGATCTGATGGTTGCCTACCCTTTCTAGTGGCCTTCAGTTTATTAATATTACTTTGTAACGATCAGCTGTAAGAGGTGTAGCATGTTTTCAGCGTGCATTATTTAAAGTGAGCTTTTATATAGTGTTAGTTTATTTGGAAGTGTGTGAAATTAAATCTTACCAACAGCTAGTCCCTCGACGTAAATAGCAAAGTTATTGCCGTTATCCAACGCCCATCCAGTCAACAAATTGTCGGCATTCAATTTTTTACATATAATTGTCTGGTTGTGTTTTAAAACTTTTGCAAAAACTTCTGTGGCCGTTTTGTTGTCGAGAGCAATCAAAAATAGCCGCTTATACGTATTGGCGATTTGATGAACAACCAAGGCTGCGGCTTGGGGGGATAACAAGTAGGCCTCTAAAAAAGTTCAAAGAGAAATCTATGCGTTATAGGATGCACTCTATATTAACCATAGACATATAATATTCTTTTATGTCTGTGATATTAACTTCCATTCAATTATGGAATAGGTAAAAACGTACTTAAATTTAAAACTTCCATACTTTTCTTGGACGACATAGTACAAAACCTATGCCCTAAGTAATGGACAGTGTATATATTTTATAAAATAATCTACATAATATACAGGATATTTACTTTTTGGTGTACCACTATTACTATTTTCTAGAGATAATTTCAGATTCGTTAGGAGATGGGAGAATAGTAGTTTGTACAACGAGGGTGGATATAATGTCTATATCTCACGAGGAAGTAAATTGAGCACGACGCCGTAGATGGAGTGCTCAAACTTTCGAGTGCGATATAGACAATCCATTCGAGTTGAACAGTATACAGGGTAATTCCAAAGTTGATACTTCTTTTTTAGCTGTGTATAAATGGCATTCAAATAAACAACATTTTCAAATACCTTTTTTCAAAAAACTTAAAAATAGGCGAGATACAGAAGTAAAAAATCTAAGTGTGAGACTGGTCATCAAAACGTAAACTGCTATTCTTTATGTTGTTTGTCTTATCTCTTATTAGTCATGCAATTTACGGGTCGGTGGTCAGTTATTTAGTTGACAATCTGCTGCGGTGTGTTTTTCTGAAGCAAGTTAATTTTAAATTGGTGACACGTGAAAATGGTAAAATTTGAAAACAATGAACTAGTATATATGGTGCTGATTTACGTTGAGTGTTGTCAAAGTGCTGCTTCGAGATTATACGCAGAACGCTTTCTCTTGCGGGCTCATCCTACACCCAGAAGTTTTCTTAATGTTATTCAACGGGCAATTTAGGCAGAACCGTATTTGATCCATAGTGTAATAAATGAATGTAAGTACCTTATTTTTGAGTTTTTTGAAAAAAGGTATTTGAAAATGTTTATTTTAATGCTTTCTATACATAGCTAAAAAAGAAGTATCAACTTAGGAATCACCCTGCATTTTTTCTACGACCAAACTTACGAACCTTATGTTAAAAAAAAGTTTGCAGGTTGCCGGGTTCGAATTCACGACCATTGGATCCCAAGTTCAACGCTCTACCGTCTGTATGTACCATAAACATATAAATTATATAATTTAGTGTCTTGAAGAAGAAGGCGGAGCCTTAGTAAATATAATAAACTATGATTGGTCAGTACTTTTATGAATGCCACAGGGAAATATCATTTTTATAACATTGTTGTCAACTAATGGGAAATTTCCTGATTCACGAGAACAAAGCAGAGAAATGATAGGTTGGCGCTGTCTCCAAAAGAAAAAGGGAAATTTTTACGCACAGTGTTATATTCGTAAGATATTCTTTAGGATCGATTACTTGTGGTTGTGATCTGCTAAAAAATACTTTTTCCGTATTGTTTGTATTTCAGTAATTTTTCTATAAAAATGGGAAATTTTATTTTTAAAGGTTGCAACACTGTGCAGCACTGTTCTGAAATTTTGCCGTACAGTTAACTGAAATAGCCTACTTTTCTCGCTACTTAAGTGTAAAGGAAACAGCAAATTTCTATGTGGGAGTAGAAAAAAAATATTGTAATTGAGTCATTATTACCTAAACTTAGCGTCGTATCGTTTTCGAGCAGCATCCATTCTTTCAGCAGACCAGTTGAACCGCGTTCGAACGATTTGAAAATGTAGGCCAAGTTGACGCTGTTTGTCGACAATTTGTACGTATTCCAAAAGTCACAGTTCATATCAGTATCGTTTGTTTCTGTCGTCTTGAGCATTTCTGTATGTCTTAAAGAAAATAAAAAGTAATTTTCTGGGCAATTTTCTATTCCAGTTAAGATATATAATTATTTGAGTATAGTTTTTTACTAGTTTTGTTTATTTTCCTACAAAATCGGAGTAGCAGCAGATATTTTAAATAATTTTAATCGCACAATTAAAAGTGGAGAATTCTTATATTATATTTTAAGTTATTGTGAAATTTTATATACGTTTATTTGATTGAAGCCAAGAAAGGAGTATTTGTAGGTCCTTAATGCCATTAAAAACATTTCTGCAAAAGTTTTAGCAAAATAAATAATTGTATGATCTGCTAAGAGCTTTCAAGTCTAATTTAAAAATTATATCAATTAAAAATAGTACAAGACTCAATATTGATCCTTGTGGAACTCCGCATATGATTTCTTTTTCCATGCTCGCAGTGTAGGTATGCTAAAGGTAGTTTATAAGATGGACGTACTTAAGATATTTGCTACGTTCCAAATTGTGCAGTTGAGCCTTATCCCTAAAATCCCAGATATTTCTGAGCAGCGAGCTCAGATCATAAGAACAATAGGCGAGTAATTCGTCTGGTCCTTTTGACTTTTCTTCTTGTTTTGAGCATGTATCTTGAAAGTTGAAATGAATCTTGGAAATGTCCGAGTCGGACGCTTTCTCTCCAAAAAGTTTCGGGTCCTTTTCTTGTGTGTTCTTTTTTACTCCATACACCTTAAAATACGGGGGATAGTTGATAAATTTTCACCTCTCTTTTTGATAATTATTGTTTTGACATGGATGGAATGAAAATTAAATTCTCAAATGTCACTTTTTAAAAAAAAAAATTCTTTAGGTTGGTAAATGTAGGTACTGAGAAATCTCCTCCCAGAGGAAGCTTCTCGATGCGCCATTGTTTGACACAACTGTCATTACGTACCTCTATTATAAGTCTTCTTGCTTCCAAGAATTCCAACAATTTAATTTTAGACAGTGTATGAGTAAAATAGATGTGGGACTCATTAAAATAAACGGACCTGCCTATAGGTTTTTCAATAGTCTTACACTCGGCTATACAGGGTATTGAATACTTGCAGTACATATCGGTAAATCTAAAAATCGATGAAGTGTTGGCAGAGCTGTGAGTAACTTAAGTAACTAGATACTTAGTAACTTAGTTCTTTTTTGAATCATGCCAAAAGTAACTGTAACTTCGTTACTTTTAAAAAGTAACTTGTATCTAGTTACTTTTTAGGAGTAACTATACACTTAAAAAGTAACTAGATACTTTTAAAGTAACTAAGTTCCTTTTAAAGTAACTAAGTTACTTTTAAAGTAACTAAGTTAGGTACTTTTAAAGTTCCTCTAGGATACCAATTATGCACACGTGCCGTCCATCAGATGATGACCAAGGGACGATCGGCGGCCGTTAATCAGATTTTCACGAAGGGACGAGCGGCGAGTCGCGAGCGTCAAACAGCAAACTGGTTGGAACGCGAAATTTCTTGGAAAGCATTTTATTCTACTTGTTCGTTGTTCGAATTAACACTTCTTAGTTTAGTTTTCTGATGGTAATAGTGGTAGTGTGTACAGGAAAATGAGTTATCACTACCTGGTAAATTTATAGTATCTAGTTCAAAAGCATGTTAGTTACTTTTAGAGTTTCGTAGTTACAATTAAAATAACTAGTTACTCAAAAGTATCTTAGTTACTTTTAGTAACTAGTAACAATCAATGTAACTAGTTACTTTAAAAGTATCTTAGTTACTTTTAAATTATCGTAGTTACAATCAATGTAACTAGTTACTGTAAAAGTATCTTAGTTACTATAACTAGTTACTTTAACTAAGTAACTAAGAACTAAGTTACTTTTAGGTAAAAGTAAATATTCCTTATAAGTATCTAGATACATTTGTGCAAAAGTATCGAAAAAGTAACTAGTTACTTTTCTGAAGTAACTTTCACAGCTCTGAGTGTTGGTCAGTCTTGTGGAGTAGATAAGCCCAGTTTCACGACCAGGTACAAAATAAATAACGAAAATATAAATGAACCCAACATATTAATTTTTAAATGTTCACTTAATAATATTATTTTTGACAATCAAATAATTAACATCTTACTATTAATGAACGTATAGAAAAATTAGGTAAAAAAACTAGCTTTCTCTAACAATACTTTCGCATGAAGTACATAATATAGTTCGTCGAAATATTTTGCTTTAATACAATCCCCTTTAAAAATTGAATTTGTTCCTGGGGAAAGTCATGTTAATATCTTCATTTCAGATATTTTTTTCTGACATTAACAACATTTTTACTTTAACTATAATACAATTTTTTACATCAATATATACGTTTTATTTTTACCCTGTATCTTTAAAAGGTTCTATAGGAAGATGACTGATATGCTTTATTTTGATAACAATAGGATTGAGATGAATCTTTTGAAGTCTCGTCAACAAATCATCGACGTGCAAAATGACGAAAAATTTCGCAACTTCACATTTTGGATGTTCTATTTTAAACATCGCTAAACTCGGGTCGGTAAAGAATATTTCCCCTTGAACTTGTAAAGTGAGTTTCGTCAGTGACTTTTCTACTTTTGGTTTTTTGCTGTCCGCCGCGTCCGTTTTCGCTGATTTTTTTCCTTGATCATCATTGGGTTTGTAGGCTCTTACAAAGTCTTTGAATTGCAATTCTTCGGATGAGAATTCTTCAGTTCTGATAAATTCCATTATTTCATATAGTTTTTCTACAAAATAATAAGTATTACCTTATATATCTAACTAGATTCCTATAAACAATAATGGCAAATTCATATCTTAATTCGCGCATAGAAATAGTAATAAATTTATTTTAAATTTTTATGATGTGTGTTTATTTCATCTTCTTTTAAAAACGTATTCTTTAAGAGCTTTCCATACCAGCCAGGGACATTTTATTACCATCGCCAGACGCAGGTATAATATGCGCGATGTGGTGGAAATGCAATATTTGTCTCTTAATCCCCTGAAGACGTTCTTATTAGGGGAAAATCTTATTTTTTTAGCATTTACAATCATAAACATATAATATTATTAAAATATTATGTCTTTGTCTGGGCACCCGATAATATACATAGGGGAAAGTGGTTCACATTCGGCCATAGGGAACATTCGGCTACTCACAATAAGTTCAAAACGCGTTTGAATTTGGTGCCTTATTTCAATCCACGCGGTCAGAAAAGACAGTATCTGGCCTTGGAAGCGTGTGAGCAGTAAAGATTTAAAGTTGAAATATATTTTTTTAGTAAAATGATTTTTAGTGCAATCTAAGGTAAGTTTTTGTGTTTTATATTTTGTTTTGTCTACAAGTCTATTTTTACAAAAAAAAATTCTAATCGCCATGCATCTGATAAGGAATTGTTTACCTGTTAATGTGCAATCAAAACATAGCCTTCGAAAAGTGCATACTTTTCGAATTTTATTTACTAATATTTTCAAAGCACGTGGGGAAGTTTC
The DNA here is from genome assembly GCA_935413205.1 of Polydrusus cervinus. Classification (NCBI taxonomy): domain Eukaryota; kingdom Metazoa; phylum Arthropoda; class Insecta; order Coleoptera; family Curculionidae; genus Polydrusus; species Polydrusus cervinus. The sequence goes on from OW284514.1 coordinate 4,418,448, forward strand.
GGCTGAGTCTAATGGTGAAGATTCGGCTAGTAGCCGAATGTCCCCCATTTTGATTTTTAATTTACAATGATTCGTTTCCTCTCCAAGAAAATAATTATTGTTAAAAAATTTGTTCTAGATGCCTAGGAACTACAGAAAAAAGACCAATCTCTGCGACATTAGTAAAAAAAACATGAAGTTGGCAAGTAAAACTGTATTGACTAGGCGTTTAAGTCAATACCAAGCTGCCCAAGATTATCAAGTAACATCCGCATTGTGCCAAATAAGGCCATATCCAAAAGTACAACACGAAGAAAAGAAAAAGTAAGAAAGAGAAAATCGCAGTCAACAATATATACATACACACCAGAATACGAAAAAAGACAATCTTTAGAAGCAGAACGGATCAGAAAAAAAGTTTAAAACAGAAGAAGGCATCAGTCCAAAAGATTTGATGATAGTGGTTAAAAAGAGAAATATTTCTACGTCCAGCGAGTCAAGCACTGAAGTTGTTATACAAGATTCGTCTGACGACTATGACGAAGATTTGTTTAAGGACTTAAAACTCATCTCTGACAATGCGAATATTGCCATAGGAAATTTTGTTCTTGTTAAATTTAATAGTTTCAAGGTGGAAATTTTTTACGTGGGTAAAATAACTTCTGTCCAAGATGAGGAATATGAAATTACTTTTCTACGCAACACAAATAGCTTTTAATTTCCTACTGTCGAAGATATTTCAGTTATAGAGATAAAAGATAGTGTAGCAGTTTTGCCTTTCTCTTCCACTCACGGAATTGCAAAGACATCAAGTCTTTTTAAATTTAATGTTAACTTTTCTGATTTAAATGTAACATAAGATAATTAAAATTTGCATTTTTAATATAGTTTTTGTGTTTCTTTGACTGTTATTAGATATTTCCATTTATAGCCGAATGTTCCCCTTCATATAGCTGAAACTAACCCCCCAGTGGGGTACTTTCGGCCATTTGTGAAAAAAAATAATTAAGTAAAAATCATGAACCTACTCTATAAATATAATTTTTTTTAACCCTTAAACCAGTCCCGAATAAATAACAGTTTAATTAGTTATTATTATTTTATGAATAATATGATTAAGTATTCAATAGATGTAGCCGTTACTTGATGAAGATCCATTATAGAAACTAGGTTAAAAAGAATACAAAAATGTATAAATCTTCACTTATTTTTTATTGTACTATGACAATTGTTTCGACACACAGTGTCTTCGTCAGATAGTAGAAATCTAATGCCTAATGCATTCGTCATTAGATTTCTACTATCTGACGAAGACACTGTGTGTCGAAACAATTGTCATAGTACAATAAAAAATAAGTGAAGATTTATACATTTTTGTATTCTTTTTAACCTAGTTAATATGATTAAGTTTCTCAGATTTGCTCCTAAAGGCTAATATGCCGAATGTGGCTCTATATGTAATAGAGGAGTGAGAGCGCTTGAGTATCTACATACACTCCTTGCAGAATCCGTTTTTGGCTCTTTTTGAACTTAAGAAAGCCTACCTCCGAAATCGTCTTCGTAATTCATTTGAGATACAGTGTCATTTTTCGGTATGCCACCATGTTGTGACATGTTCTCGTTGTCGACAATTTTTAATGTTTTTTGGGATTTTTTAGTTGACATTAGGGATACTGACATATCGAAACTTTCAGTGAATGCTTCTACAAACTCTGTTCCAGCGCAATCAAACTCTCTTAGATAGACTACTTCTGTTTTATTTGCTTTCGCCCTAAAATGATTTAAAACAGCTAAATGTATGTTATAGTGTCAAAAATTTAAGTTACACAATGGACAACTAAGTATCGCGTTATAAGTTTCTAGTTTTTATTTACTATTGGGTAAACATCATTAAAACATGTCTGGTGTAACTATCGGGCGCGGCTCGTGCGTTTTTTTTACAGAAGGGGCAAATTCTGATGGCAGTAACCTTTGAATTTCAATATTTAAAGAACGACGGATCAGTGCAAAAATGTTGCAACCGTTTTTGGAGACGAGCTAATGTTTGTCTCCATTTTCGATCGATTTCAGACTCAAGATATTGTATTATTTTATGCAATAAAAGACGGCGCGCTCTAAAGTCACGTCTGTTCTTACGTAGCGAATGAATCATAGTGCGATTATCTATTCGACTTTCTTTAAATGTTGAAATTCAAAGCAGTAACTTAACAAGCAAAATGTAGTTTAGTGCATAATTTTGTTAAGGAATAATTATTTACCGCAAAATCATAAAATACTAAAATTGCATTTTTGCTGACATTTTTTTAAATTACATCAAACAGCTTTACTTCATTATTATTTTTTTTAAACAATTATCTTACGTTCGTGTAGTTGTGTGTTTGTATACCAAGTCGATCCTTTTGTTTGGAAAAATCACTAGGTCATTAAAATTATAAATACTTTTAATTAAAAAAATTTCAAACGTTTGTTTCTTGAACTGTTAAGGTAATTGTTTTTTAATACAAGTCACAACATACATAAGTCAAAAATACACATAAACTAACTTAATAAGGGTTAAGGGCATACTACGGGCGATTCGGCATTCCTAACAAAACAAAAGGTGTATGCAAATACCATCCGTATATTTTGTAATAAGTTCGTCTTCGTCTAACGCAAGGTTTTGATTGAAATAGCATGATTTACGGAGCTGTTCGCATAAATGCCTATTGAACGTGATTGAACCAGTAGTGGCAAAGCCGACGATCGGATTGGTTCCTTTCCTGTCTCTTTTAAACTTCTGAGAACGCGTATGTCTGTTTCGCTCTTAGTTTTCAATGCATTTAGGTAATCTAATTTTATATAAACCCATTAGGTTAACAAATACAGCCGAGCGCTGTGCTTCGATTTGTATTCGGGAGTTTTCGCATGACACACTTTGGAATATTTGCATTTTTTGAAGGATAATCATTTTTATTTGTTTTAAAAAATACATTAATTAGGTGAGTCATTAACCAAATGGCCTTATGTACCGGGTGTCCCACTAAGAATCCTCAGGCACACCGTTCTTGAATAAAATAAATTAGCTCTACTATTTATTATTATCATTATTAACATTGATAATGAAAAATTTAGTTTTATAAAAATTGTTGGAAATGACCACCTTCACTTCCGCCTGTCTAATTTAATTTAATTATTTTAATTAAGAACGGCGTGCCTGAGGAGAAAAACGCAAGAGCCCATTTTTATGTAGAATTGACCAGGCTAATCAGAAATAATATCCACATGAAAAAATATCAGTGGCGTCCCACTCGCTTCTTCATTTAAAGTTTTAAAAATTATTCTATTGGCGATAACGCTGAAACGAACGGAGATATCGAGCTGCGGTTTTAATATTTGTTCTAGCAAATTTAATCTATTTTTCGATTATGGTATCATAATTATACCGTATGATTTATTTTTTCGGAGTAAAATCAAAAGATGTGTTATTATTCCAAATTGCGCCCTCTAGCATTTTTTTTTGAGAACTATTAGGGACAACTAAATATGATTGGTGAAAGTGCATACATTTCTCTTCCAAACAGTCTTTAGTTTGCTAAAATCGGATAAGTCGTTTATAAGTTACAGCGATTTAACTGATTACACATTCAACCGCTTCCCCCCTTTTATTAAAGTCGGTACGCCAATGAGCATAAGACCAAAATGATGCATAATTGTCCAAGCTTCAATGGTGTTATCAAAGATATACCTTAATGTGGAATTTTCGGAGATATGTAAACTTTTAAAATTTACTTTTCAATTACGCCCTCTTGCGGCAAAATGCGGAACTTAAAAATTATTTCCAGGATTTTCTCATGACCACTTTAGTTATAATTTTTTTTCCTGAGTTTCTATGCCCAGTAGTTTCCGAGATACGGCCGAGAGCCATTCTTAGTGGAACACCCGGTACAAGCCGCGCCTGATAACTACGATTGTTGTTGTAAAGTCCAACAATATTTTTACGATTTCAAAAAGGCTGTACTTACGCGTTTCCAAGTTTAGCTTTGTCAGTGTATAGATTAAATTCAATAACCGTTGATTGTAAGTTAACTAAGTCTTCTATAGACATGTCCTTGAGTTGATGCATAATGCACACTGGCACAAAAGTCAACCCATCTTGGAAGACTGTTGTGAATATTTTTACTCCGTCTGCAGTATATATCTTAAAATTTAAAAAGAAAAAATAATTTAAGGGGCCAAAAAGTAGAAATAGAGCACAGAACTTTTTTATTTTTATATGTATATAATATAAACATTATGTACTTATTACGTGGAGGAAGAAAGAAGACATCAGAGTTTGTTCTGCATTTGTTAAAGTCGAAAATTGTAGTACTGAAAATGACTAAAAGAACTTAAAAGGATTAAAATATCAAAGATTTTATTGATTTGTACATCTCTATATAAAACAGGACTTTTAGAAGGAAAAGTCTAAAAACTAAACGTTTCCTACAAGACCTTTGCAGCCAAGAATACGTTATTTAAAAATTTAAATTAAGAGTACAAGCGTGAGACGAAAAATGAGGTTGCAATTAGACTTTTAGACCCGAGCTCCTAGGCTGGGGGGGGGAGCCCCCCTAGATACGAGATACGCCACTGACCGCAAACATAAAGCTTGTGGAAAAAAAGACTCTAGATTCCAAAAAAGCTTTTGTGAACAAATAAGGCTTATGAAGAATTACTTTCACTGTATAAAACAGTAGATGTTGAAGCTACTGTAGAATCTGTGGAATATGAGAAGTGCAGTCAGAAAGTAACTTAACATAACAAAAAGAAGCAGAATTAAATAAATACTCCAAACATTAATTCACCCTAAGAAAGTTTTTTTAAATTATTTGCACTCGATTGTCAGAGTTTTTCTATAAGCTCCATGTAGGAAAAAGTGCAACGTTTTTTTTTAACCACTCTTTCATCCAATATGTTTTTCCTTTTTTGTTTCTCTGCTCCTGTAATATAATAACAATTACCCCTGCGCTCTCTTCTTGTGACGTCTGACGATTAAAAACTGTGCATGCGTAGTGAAATGAAGGCCGCAATCGAATCCGGCCCAGAATTGCCGGCCATTATCCGTGAACAAAACTGGAGTTGTAGTGTGACTATCGATAATTGCCAGCCAGCAGACGGACTGACATCCGCCGGCCAGCTGACTGAATGTGAGTAGACTCCTTAACTTAGCCTTGAGGAGGCTTATTTACCTTTGCTGCGTTAGACCAACACAAGACGTCTATTTGATACTTGCATTTTCCTGGTACCAACTCGTACTCAATATGGGCGGCGGAAAAATATTTTTCAAGTCTTATCATGTCCGATGGATCTTTGGATTCCGTCACATTTTTACCTTTACCCCCTGGCACTTTATCTTTTTTTGATTTTTCTTTGAGAGCAAATGCCAAGAGAAATTTCAGTTTAAAGGTTATCATTATTTGTCAGTGTGTCATTAATAATTTTTCGTATTTTTTTTCTAATAAACTGGTGGTTCTGTTGGAAACGCTCAGATCCACCAGGGGTGGTGGCCATTCTGTGTTTGTTCATTGCGACTTTAGTATAGGAAAGGCGCTTCGAACAAAACTAGAATTTTATTTTGTACGCTCTTATATTATAAACGAATAAACAGTAACTTCAAGGATAATGAAAAAGGTTCGCCTATAGCTTTGTTCCTACAGAAATCAGTGAATAGTTGGCGCTAGCCGCCACCCCCCGCCACTGATTCTAAATACATTTCTTGTTCTATGTTTTTTTTTTAAGAAAGTTTTAAACATGAATATTTTTTTATAACCAATAGAAAGTATGCAAGCTTTGTGGTACTGCTTCCTCCAAATGTTCTGCCCACCTACCTTACAAGGTACGACGCGCCACTGGGTTGGTAAAGTAGACAGGAGGGACGGTTGTGAGTCTCCTCTACTTTATCACATGAAAGATGGTCTAGATCTGGACTCATAGAATATTAATAAAGGGAAAGGATTAATTCCATCGAATAAGTTTTTTTATCACTTTGAGATAATAAACATAAACACTCAAACATTACCATCAATAAAACTTTATTTTTTATGTTAACATTTTACATATCCCCAAGATAGTCTTTTACAATAATACTGAATTATATTATCACAAAGGTTGCATAAAAGCAACGTTTTAAAGATATTTATAAAATAGATTGTTAGAGTTACATAAAAATAATGTTTAAGATGTTTCACAAAAGTCATCATCGGGAATAACTTCTTCCAGGAGGGATACAAAGTCGTCGAAAGGGCAGAAAGCCTCACATCCTGGGATGGTTAATAGCCTGGGTGATCTGGTACTCCAGTCTTGATGGTAAACCTGGAAAAATTAAAAAGTAGGTATATACAGGGTGTCTTGTAATAATTAAAAAAAAATACTGACAAAAATGCCATTTAATGCTGAAGAAAATGTTTACAGCACTTACCTTGAAACCATATACTCCTTTGATCAAATGGAGTTCAACCAAGGTGTGTGAGCCGTAGGCGGGGATTTTATCGTCGTACACACCAAGGGTGAGCAAAAAGTTCGCGACATTTTTTTCATGGGCCGAATAGATGAACATTTTTCTGGATTGTGGTGTCAGGAGACCGTCGATTTTGGCTTTGGAGTCGTTAATGATTTTTTTCAGAAGGAAACCTATCCAAAAATGATAAATTGATCATTTCTCATCAAACAAGTATTAGGTAGTTCTTTTGGTAATTATTTAATAGGTAGACGAAAACTAGGAACTTTTGAATTATTTAATAAAAATAATTTATTGTGTGTAACTTACCACCAGCAATTTTTTTAAGATCAGTTGTGTTGGTTCCAATGTAGTAAACATCTTTAGTCATTTTTTCCAAGACCTCGAGTACTGACGTAACCCATTCTTCCAATGGGTAGCCGTAATCTTTCTGTAAAAAAAGTTTAAATTATATTATTCAATATTGCAAGTAAAATACAGTGAACAAAAAAATATTTCCCTCGCACGAATTTACATAACGAGGATTGAGTGAAACTTAATAATAATTGTAATACTGTACCTGTGCAGTCTGCTCAAAGTAAATGCTAAATGCGCTATCAGGACCAGTAAATGAATCGCCAGAATTGTTGGAAATGAAGTCGTAGTACTGCTCGTAGACAGAAAGGGCCTCGGTAATTTCATCGGAGTTTTTTACTGCGGTTTGCAACGTATCGTAGTTGGTACAGACACTGGTACCACTGAGTTCCTGGAAAATAAGTTCATAAATAAACCCCCTGTACATTTTTTAAATTTTGCACTAAAAAATATAATACGTGTATTTGTGTGTACGTGCTAAGAACAACAGAAGAACAACTCCTGCTTATTACAAATCTTAGAGTGAGGAAAGTACCATTTAAACAAGGGAGTAAAATGGTATTTTCCTTCCTTGTTTCGGGGTCGAAAATTACGTTTTCTAGTAAGCTAGTAGAAAAAATTATTTAAACTTACCTTGTCACTAGTTAAATAGTTGTAAGGAATGGGTTGCCAATCCAACCAAGGCTGCCATCTTTGACTACCGGTTGGTGGCCAAAGGCCGGCCAACGCAAGTTGCAGTGACATCTTGGTTCTGTTGATATTGGTGGTTCTGGCTTCGATGTAGTTGATGTTCCATGTGGGTCCCAAGAAACGATTGTAACGTTGGCGTAAAGTAGTTCCAATGCTGTATTCGGTCTTTTTTCCTGCCTAGTGTGGAAATTATTTATTATAACCAGATCTTTGACAGTACAAGTAGCCTTATAGTATTAGTAATAGTTGTTTTTCTCACTAAAGTAGTAGTAGTGCGTGTAAGAGATACGTAATAGTAGTTTGTACAACAAGAGTGGATATGATGTTCATATCGCACGAGGAAGTAAATTGAGTACGACGCCGTAGGCGGAGTGCTCAAACTTCCGAGGGCAATATGGACAATCCACTCGGGTTGAGCAGTATATTTTTTCTACGACCTTATGTTAAAAAATGTAAAAAAAAAGTTTGTATGTTGCCGGGCTCGAACTCACGACAATTGGATCCATAGTAAAATGCTCTACCTCTCTACTATCAAAACATTAAACTAATTATGGGAAAACCAACTGATAAATGATGCTACATGAAATTAATTTTCTATGCACATTCAGCAGGTTGCATTATTGATAAATCTATTATAAATGCGTCTAGATTTTATTATATTGAACAAATTAATAACAAATTGTACCATATACATTTAAATTATATAATTTAGCGTCTTGAAAAAGAAGGCGGAGCCTCAGTAAAAATAATATACTGTGATTGGTCAGTACTTTGAAGAACAACAATGGCTTCTTTGTAATTGACTACTGTAATTGGTCAGTTTCATTACCTATCTAGGATTGTTATACAATTTTGCCGCACAGTTAACTGGAATAACCTACTTTACCCGCCACTTAAGTGTAAAGGAAACAGCAAATTTCCATGTGGGAGTAGAAAAACTTACGTTTGTTAATTGTCCATAACCTTCTGGATAGTAACTTTCATTGTTAATTGGATTATTTGTGTAAGCTTTGGAATTGGGGGTCCTGTTTCCATGACGGAAGAGCTGAAATGGTATGGTAATGAAATGAAAATGGTACAAGTAGTTAATTCACGATCTAAGCCATTTTACTCTAGAGAGACAGTTAATATCAGTATAGGCTGTAATTTAAACAAAATAAAGTACTTACGGTGTGGACCAAAACTAGCGTGTCATCATCTCTAGTTGGTAGACCACTAGCTATTTCAAAATAGCCAAAGGCCGAGATGAGCACGAAAATGTGGATGAGGCAGTTCATTGCTTGAATGCTTGTATTTGGAGATGCGACTACCGTTTTTATATCAAATTGTTTATTATCTGTCAATATCGATAAAGTAATTACAATTTTTAAATATTATTTTAATTTGCTCACTTACCCGCGATTGCCAATTGATTATATCCCTATTGGTAATTTTTATGGTGCTATTTGGGATTTTTGGATTAAGTATATTGGTAGATTTGGGTAATATGTAGTTACGCTTTAAAAAAACTGGAGTTTATTGATTGATATACCTATATATAATTATAAAAAATAAAGGTAATTATATTACCTACCAATATATTTTGTAATCGTTTTATACTCTAAAAAAATTGAAGAATTTATAGCATTTTAAGGGGTCGGATTAAAATTTATAAATGGCCATTATCTGGCACACAGAGAATTAGGCATAATAATTAAAATAGTAGTAAAAAAATATATCAAGTTTGAAGAAGAAATATTACAGTGTCTTTTGTTTGAGTGCAGAGCCGGACACATTACTTTCAAAAATAAATATCTATAGACTATAGACACCTTCACCATCAATGCCGGTGTTCCTCAAGGGTCCATATTGTCGCCTACCCTCTTTTTACTGTATATTAACGACCTTCTAGTGAAAACCCAAAATCCAATTTATAGCTTTGCTGATGACAGCACACTTGTCTCATCTTTTACCTTGACTCCCCAAACATCCGCTGCCGACGCACATCTTCGCAGGCAGCATGAAGTATTGCGCCTCAACAACGACCTGGAAGAAATTTTGGCTTGGGGTGACAGTAACCAAGTCGAATTTAATGCTAAGAAAACACAGGCAGCAGTCTTCTCCAAAAAGGTTAACATTGCAGAACCGGATATAGTCATGGCAGGACACGCACCAAAAGGTTGTACACACCTCATCAACTTTTGACACTCTACAAAGCCCAGATTCGACCATCATTAGAATATTGCTCTCATGTCTGGAGCTCTGCACCCAAGCACACCCTTCGGCTACTGGATTCCATTCAAAGAAGAGCCGTTCGTCTGATCGGCGACCCCGAGCTGACCAAGACCCTCGATAGCCTGGAGCATCGAAGACAGGTTGGTGATTTGGCTCTCTTTTACAGATATTTCCATGGCAGGTGTTCGACTGACATTGCCGACTTGATTCCACCTAGAGCAATGCAAAACAGAAATACACGGCGAACCGCTGCCGCTCATCCATATGTTGTTCAGCTTAGTACTCCTCGAACTTCATTGTTCAAGAACTCTTTCATCTGGAGAACGTCATCATTGTGGAATGAACTTCCTGAGGTCGTGTTTCCCAATGAATACAATCTTCAACGTTTCAAGACCAACGTTAATCGCTTTTTTCGCACTCGCACCGCTCCCAGAGCGCGTTAAAGGATTTTTCCTACAGTGCAGGTGTTTTATCATTAAAAAAAAAAAAAAAAAAAATCTATTAAAAAAAAAATAATGTAATTACTTCAAATTGTTGTTTGTTCCAATTTTTTCCTCTTCGCTCGCTGTCAGGGCTGAGGGTACCTACAGCTTAATGTGGGTTTCGAACCACCATCCTCAGTCATGCGACACTTCCCTCAAGGGCTATCAACCCTCGGTTTCTTGTATCATTGCATGACCTACCGATTGGGGAGTGCGTGTACCTTCTTTCGCACCCCACGAGATATCCGATTTCATCCGTTCTGGTTACCGGCGTGAATTGGGAGATGATACATTTTACACTCTTCCCTGCAGTCTTAAACCTACTAAAATTCGGATATACTTTTGTTATTGTGCGCATGCCCACTCCGAGGATTGAACGCGGACCGCCACGGTCGAATGCCAGTACCTCACCTCTGAGCACTGCCCCAACATTAACTATTCCAAATTATACGAAGGCGTAGAAGGGCCACACAAAATAAAACATTATAAGTTCCTTACAATTTCGATTACGAAATTTTATAATTTTCTTTTATAAGACGAAATTTTAAGGTACTTTTAATTTTATGTGGTGCTTCTACGCCTTCTTAATAGTTATTTACGATATAAGTGTTGTAAACATTCATATTACAACACGAGATGTTAAAGTTGTCAAACGAGGCGTCAGCTGAGTTTAATAAAACATCGAGTGTAGTAATATGAATTTACAATAAGAATATTGTACAAAATTTTATCTACTTTCATCTATGATTAAAAATATTTGGCAAAAGGCATTTTTTAAAATAAAAATGCACCTGCTATTAAGTTTACTAATTAAGTTTTTTATGTTACCTTTCGCATAGTTACTGTTTCGCATGGTTACTGTCGAAACTTTGTCAAGCAAATTCAAAAATATAAAAAGCGTTTCTCAAAATGAGCGATTCTGATGGAAGTTTACCCTCTGGATAAAGAAGCAGCGGCAAACGAAGCGATCTCAAGTTTAGTTCCGACAGAATCCAAGGCGCGGTATGAGTTGGAGTATCAGAAGTTTAAAGATTGGTGCAAAGCGAACAAAATAAAGGAGGTGTCTGAGAAAATCCTTTTGGGTTATTTTTCCGTAAAGCAACGCTCCCAGAAACCATCTACACTATGGACTCACTACTCAATGTTGAGAACTATGATTTCAGTCAAGAAAAATCAAGATATATTTTAATTAATAATTGGTAATTAATTTTCAATAGATGTAGCCGTTACTTGATGAAGATCCATTATAGAAACTAGGTTAAAAAGAATACAAAAATGTATAAATCTTCACTTATTTTTTATTGTACTATGACAATTGTTTCGACACACAGTGTCTTCGTCAGATAGTAGAAATCTAATGCATTTTTGTATTCTTTTTAACCTAGTTTCGGTAATTAATTTTATAATTGTTAATAATAAATCATTCTTCTAAAAGTGTGGTTTTATTTAACAGCAAAATTTTAATAAAACCTTTTTTTCCATTACAGCACTAGTGATGTAATAGGTGCCCTTACAAAACGATTTACAGAACTGTAAAATTCATATTACTAAATGAAAGTAGATAAAATTATATTACATTGAAAATTCTTTCGAAAAATAACGTTTAAATTGTAGAATAAAATTATAACACCTTAATATTACCTTATTCTATTTTAAAATCTACGTTACAGTAGAAGGAATATGATTCAAAACGTTACACTAAATCCGCAGTTTGAATCACAAATTATGTTTCATAGCGAGGCAAATTTTTCTAGGAATGCTATTCAAAATTTCCACAATAATCATGTGTGGGTGGACGAAAACCCCCATGCCATAACCGAAACTGGTTTTCAAGAGCAATTTTCGGTTAACGTATGGACAGGAATTCTTAATAATAATCTTATAGGCCCATTTTTTCTGCCAAGACGCCTTAACGGGGCAGTCTTATCTGCATTTCCTCCAAGAGGAACTATGTTACTTGAGGATGTACCATATGCGCTAAGGAATCAAATGTGGTACATGCATGATGGAGCTTTTATTTTTTTATTTCAGTGTAATTGTTCGCGACCATTTAGATGCAGTTTATCCGAATCGTTGGATAGGTCGCGGAGGAGCTCAACAATGGCCAGCAAGATCCCCTGATCTCAATAGTTTGGATTTTTTCTTGTGGGGTCATCTTGAAACTCTAGTATATAAAACTCCCATTAACAGTTAAGAAAATTTAAGGGAGCGAATAATTGCCTCCTGTGAACCAATACAGAATTCGCCTGGAATATTTGAACCAGTGCGCTATTCGATGCGACAGTGGCGTATTTAGGGGGGGGGGGGGGGGCTGGGGGGCTGCCCCAGATGGGGAGAGGTAGTAATTTAATTTTCGAAATTTGATAGTAATTAGGTGAATTTTAAACGAACTTTGGGTGTTGCCCCGAAAATATTTCGCCTGCGGCGCTTTTCCAATTTCTTCACTAGGTACAATATCATGAAATAAATGTCCCGGCTGTTCCTTTCTCCAGAAAAAAATGTCCTACTTACCCCCATGATGCGAAGACTGGCGGAAGCATGCCTATTAAGTGAAGGTGGTCATTTCCGACAATTTTTATAAAACAAAATTTTGTATTATCAACGTTAATAATAATAAATAGTAGAGCTAATTTAATTTATTTATTATAATTAAGAACGGTGTGCCTGAGGAGAAAAACGCAAGAGACCATTTTTATACAGAATTGACCAGGCTAATCAGAAATAATATCCACATGGAAAAATGTCAGTAGCGTACCACTTTTTTTCTAAAAAATATCAGAACATTTTTACAGGGACGCCACTGGTGAGACAGAAAATACCTTTTATAACTAAAACATGTGGTTTTATGTCCTATTAGCACATGCAAAAATTGAAAATATTATATAAAGTACTTTCGGAGACGCATTAAAAAAAATTCAACACCCTGTAGCAAAAAATTTAAGCCGTTCATAAAATGACTTGAGAAATCACAGTTACACCCTAAAATATTAGCACGTCATTAAGGAACACCCTGTATATACAGACAATCATAAATTCATTGCCTTATTCTAAATAACCATTTCATTTTTTTTCCGACGGATAACTGTTTAGAAATATAGGTTTATAATTATTTTTCTTTGTTTAATGCACATTAACTGCAAATATTTTAGGATATTTTTATTTGCTTATGCACATTGTTTGTGCAATTATTCTGGATTAGGTTTACTTAGATATTTACATAATTAATTACTAAAACAATATAAAAATGTTACTAATAATAATAATTTAAGTCCTATGAACATACCATTGCACATACAGGGATTTAGTTCCCTAGGTGCAAATACAAAACTGCCTATAGAAATGTATGTACAGTGTAAGATTTTATTTATATATAAAAAAAACGATTTGGTATACTTAATTTTTAACCAAGTATGTAATATATTTCTATTTCAATTACAGGATATTGGGAAGTTAATATAGTGTTGCTAAATTAAAAAGTAACTGATTTAGACAATACAGAGTATGACAAACCAAAAGGACTTTCGAATATTCTTTTTTTTTAATTTCTAAAACTTTTATGTACAATAAAATAGTGGAATTTCGTGTCCGCCATCTTTTGTATTGAGTTGATTCCTACTGATGGCGTTAAAGGGTTTTCATCGCGTTTTTATTTCTTACAAACGCCTTGAAAGAACAGTCTCGCTGTACTGGGGGTCGCTTACGGGTTATGGCTTTTTGATGAGTTCTAACAAGAACGAAACAGCCTGTCATTGTCTACCTGTGCCCCAGGGAACCCATTACCTTTGGCGTCCCTGTGTACTTTAATGCAAAAGATAGACGCACTACTCTGTCCGCTTGCCGCTAAGCTTCTTTTTTTTATGTACAATATTTTTTTCCTAATCGATTAATAAACCAATGGGACGAAATCATCTTAATACAGAACTCTGTTGATTGGTTTGGCCGTTGTACTAACATAACTATTCAATTTCCATGATTTTCCAAAAATTTGTGAAAAAATAAATCATTATCCTTTTTTGATAGTTAAATTTATTGCATATATTTAATAAAAATTCTTTACATACTTACAAGTTTATCTAAATTATTTTGTTATGCCAATTCACGAGACCGATATTGTGGACCACGAGATATTCAGGTGCACAGTTTATTACACGTTTTTGCTATTTTTCTACACTAAGGGGAGACGAGTGCGATATGAAATGTTCAGGTAAGTAAATTAATCTTCCACTAGAAAAAATGTAAAGGGTATTTTATGAATTTTATGCCAATTGTTAGCTCTAACAGCAATAATAAATAAATTGTTGGTTAACGAGACTGTTCGACCTTATTTATTAAGTACCTTTGTATACTTTTAATAACGAGGCATTTATTTTTTATTAATTGTTAAAACCAGTAATAAATTATTATTATTTTATTATACTGATTTTTCTTAGTATTTTTTTTTTCGCCTATAATACTGAACCGATTTCATTAAAATCTTAGGGGTATAAAGGCAACTATAAGAGGCATCCAAATAAGTAAATATATATATATAGCATATAATCTAAAAAAATATATTCTTATGACGTCACACTTTTTTGGAACACCTTGTATAAACAAAAATATTTTCCTGAAATACGCTCTAGGATACAGGTAAAGTCTGCAAAATATCAAAATCCTAACTTAATTAATAAGTGAGCTATAGGAGACGGGAGATGAGGTGCAGGACCCTGTATAATACGGTTTAAGTTTTTAAATTTTTCATATTTACTGAGAACATAATTAAATAAAAAAACACGAAATAATGTACCGACGTCGCAATTTCAAGCAATGGCAGCAGCCGATCGCTCTGTGAACGACGCACTCCTACCTGACTGAGATCTCGAGTCTGGTTTCCTGTTTCTTAACTGTCTTTGTCTATTTAAGTTATCGAAATAAAGATAACAATATAATTGGTCGCACAATTGGCAAATAAAAGAAATGCGCGGTTAATAGAATGACGTACATCTCTTCTCATCGAATGTTTTTAAACTTCCTGCTTTCGCGTCGTGTTTCAATTGTTTCTAGAAAAAGTTTGTGATACTTAAGGAAGATTTTCATTATTCAGATATATTTTCAATAGGTTTTAGTTCAGAATGTTTGTGTATATACAGGGTGATTCCTAAGTTGATACTTCTGTTTTAGCTGTGTATAGAAGGCATTAATAAACAACATTTTCAAAGACCTTTTTTCAAAAAACTCAAAAATAAGGTACTTATTCCGATCAAATGCCGTAAGATCCAGATTAAACGGTGGCTTATAAGGAAATGGGCAAATTCCTGCGGCAATCAACCATTTATTATGGATTATGGTTACAACCATAATGTAAAGCTGATATTATTTCTACTAGATATGCTCATAACATTAATTATTCTTATTGTGTAAGGCATTATGTAATTCATGTTTTTTTTCAATAATACCTAAAAATTAAAAAAATTCTAGCTAATTTATAGCAAGACAGTATTTAAATATATTTTTACTGGTTTAAATACAGAGTGATTCCTAAGTTGATACTTCTTTTTTAGCTGTGTATAGAAGGCATTAAAATAAACAACATTTTCAAATACCTTTTTTCAAAAAACTCAAAAATAAGGTACTTACATTCATTTATTACACTATGGATCAAATACGGTCCTGCCTAACTTGCCCGTTGAATAACATTAAAAACACTTCTGGGTGTAGGATGAGCCCGCAAGGGAAAGCGTTCTGCGTATAATCTCGAAGCAGCAGCCGCACTTTGATGACACTCACCGTAAATTAGCACCATATCTACTAGTTTATTGTTTTCAAAATTGTACCATTTTCACGGGTAACCAATTTAAAATTAACTTGCTTCAGAAAAACACACCGCAGCAGATCGCCAAATAAGTAACTGACCACTGACCCGCAAACTAATAAGGCAAAAACAACATAAAATATAGCAGGCTACGTTTTGATGACCAGGCCCGCACTTAGAATTTTTACTTCTGTATCTCGCCTATTTTTAAGTTTTTTGAAAATGTTGTTTATCTTAATGTCTTCTATACGCAGCTAAAAAAGAAGTATCAATTTAGGAATCACCCTGTATACTTTTTTTCTACTACTAAACCAAACCAATTAACGTTTTAAAAACTTGAATACATATTTGCCCGTATTTCTGGATATATCCCCTATTTATTGTTTATTAAGTAGACGCCAAACCCTTTAATCTGTTGTTTTAAATTTGTTAAAATTTACCTTGCTTTCCACTTAATAATTAATTTAATATTATAAAATATAAAATCCATTCATCGGTAATCCAATTGATTATTAACTGATGATGACATGATATTATTAACTGTTTTATTGAGGACATAGGGTTAAATATTGATTAATAAATGGAGGTAACTTCATGGGCGTAAGTAGGACATTTTTTTTCTGGATAAAGGGACAGTCAGGACTACATGTATTTCATGATATTGTACCTAGTGAAAAAGTCGGAGAAACGTTGCGGCCAAGAAATTTTCGGGGCGACGCCCAAAAAAATTCACCTAACTACTATGAAATTTCGAAAATTAAATTATTACCTTTCCCCCTCTGCATAATTGAATTAAATTTGTTTTTGTAAATGTTTTTTTTTACTTTTTTTGATTTTACTGAAAAAACAATTTTTTATATTTGTGAAAAATATGAACATTGGTGTCAATCCAAAATTTTAACATAAGACGTATGTATGACTCTAACCAGCGTTTTTCGGGCTCGGTTTTTCATGATTAAAAATAAAGTAAATATCGCTCACCTCGCTAAAATTGATGATTTTTTAAGAAATCATGTAGTTTAAGAGCGTAGATCTAAGAGCAGTTTTTAGTGCAAATGCTTAGGTTTTGAAATACTCCTTGTTAAGTGCCGTTTTTTTATTATAAATTATCACACTTCTTCCATAAAAAATGTTTCAATTAAAATTTTTACCTTAATTTTTCTCTTTAAATTAAATACCTAATTGTTTTTCTTGTAAAAATATTTTATTGAATTGGGTTATATTTTTGATGATTTAAAATAGCTCTAAAAAAGGGAAAACGGAACAGACAACAACATAAATCAATAACTAAAGCGATATGAATCCGAAACCCTAATCTCTATATAAAACAGGACCTTTAGAAGGAAAAGTTTAAAAACTAAACGTTTCCTACAAGACCTTTGTAATCTAAGCCAAGAATACATTATTTAAAAATTTAAATTAAGAGTCCAAGCGTGGGACGAAAAATTAGGTTGCAATTAGACTTTTAGACCCGAGCTCCTAGGCTCGGGAGGGGGCTGTAGCCCGGCAGCCCCCCCCCTAAATATGACACTGGTCAGCCAGACGGGACCTACAGCTTAACGTGGAATCCGAACCACGTGTATGCACTAGTTATCCTTTTTACGTCCCCAGAGGTCCATGACGCCCGATATTGGGAATCACTAGTAGCATACTACATTCTCTTATCCACTAAATTTAGGACATACTTTTTTTTAGTTTTGAGTATGCCCACCCCGGAGATCGAACCCGGACCGCCACGGTCGAATGCCAGTACCTCACCTCTGAGCCATTGCCGCGAAACTTGCCCTTACCGATCACTGTTACTGGCATTCGCTTAAATCAAGACTGCCAATCTGAATGAATGTGCAGGGTCTGCATATGAGTCTTCTACCAGACCTGTGTATAAAAATCTTGGTTCCTTTTTTGCGTGAGATGAAGTTCTTTCTCTGTATTTCTCCCTGGTACATTTGCAAAATATTTCTCAATTATATTGTCCTTTTAGTCTCGTGACTAGGAATAGATAACGCAATCGAAATTTAAAAAAAAAGAACAATTTCAAATATTAGGTTCAATAAAATAATAAAGTACTTACGTTATTGTACAATAATCGTTAATAGACACATTTTTAGACGGGCCGAATTTTTTCTCCTTTCACTATCATTTAAAACTTTTATGTTTACCAAATAAATCAACATATTGTTATACTGACGACTAAAATTTAAAAAAAAAATGCTTTAACTGGATGTGAGAATGCAACTTTCCCAATAAGATCACCACTTATAGATATTATACATGTATATATAAGCTCGATTCACATGGTAAAATATGGATTGTTATTGGTTTAACGAGGTCGTAACTGCTCTACACAAGGGACATAGGTAGGGTTACCAGACGTCCGGACAGTGGCGTACTTAGGGGGGGGGGGGCTTCCGTTGCAACCTAATTCTTCTTCTCACGCTTGGACACTTAATTTAATTTTTTAAATAATGTATTCTTAGCTTAGATTACAAAGCTCTTGTAGGAAACGTTTAGTTTTTAATCTTTTCTTTCTAAAAGTCCTGTTTTATATATAGATTAAGGTTTCAGACGCATATCGTTTTAGTTATTGATTTTTGTTGCAATTTTATAGAAAAACGAGTAAAAAGAATAATATTTTATAGTATTTTTCTATTATATACTTGTCTGTTCCGTTTTCCCTTTTTTAGAGCTATTCTAAATCAACAAAAATATGACCCAATGCA
Organism: Polydrusus cervinus; assembly: GCA_935413205.1. Classification (NCBI taxonomy): domain Eukaryota; kingdom Metazoa; phylum Arthropoda; class Insecta; order Coleoptera; family Curculionidae; genus Polydrusus; species Polydrusus cervinus. Next base: position 4,437,153 of record OW284514.1, read on the forward strand.
ATAAAATATTTTTATCGCCAACAGACAGTAATTATCAAAGTGATTTCCGGCAGTAAACGAACACTTTATTTTATTGTAAAATAAAATACTTTATCTGCCGCATATGCGACAGATAAAGTATTACCCTGTCATTTCTCATAGTAGGTCAAATTTTTTGAGGGGTGCTTTGGAATACGCACGTGGTCAGCCAAAATTTTCTGATGTGTCAAATTTAGGACAAAATGAGTTTTTTTGACGTTGAATTGTGAAGCTATTTTAACCTTTAGGACTTGATTATAGGATGGTAGAGGTAGTATGAAACTTCTACTTTACATTTTGACCAAATATAGGGCAAGAACTATTAAATATTTAACGCAGACCCGATTCTAAAATAGGTCTATAGCTCGTCTTTTCTATTAATTTAACATGGGGAAAAAACATCTATTTTCTTAGAGCGGTCTGCCTTACATAAAACGGTGATGAACGGTTGGCGATAAAATTTTGTATGCACCACGTTAGTAAAGTGTCTTTATCGACTCGCTTGTTATTCGCCTCGCTCGCTCATCTCATAATTTCAGATTCGCCCGATAAAGAATCACTTTACTGCCTTGGTACATAAATAACTATTACAACAAAGACAAAAAACAATTAGGTATTTATTTTTAAAGAGAAAAAATTAAAGTAAAAATTTTAATTGAAACACTTTTAATGGAAGTGTGATAATTTATAATAAAAAAATAGTGTGGAAAGAAACGAGAATGCTTTATTATAAATATACACTTAAGAAGGAGTATTTCAAAACCTACATTCACATCAAAAACTGCTCTTAGATCTACGCTCCTAAAATACATGATTTCTGAAAAAATCATCAATTTTGGCGTGGTGAGCGATATTTACTTTATTTTGAATCATGAAAAACCAAGCCCGAAAAACGCTGGTTAGAGTCATACATACGTCTTATGTTAAAATTTTGGATTGACACTAATATTCATATTTTTCACAAATATAAAAAATGTTGTGTTTTTTTTAAATAAAGAGCCCCAATTTAACATAGCAAATTTTAGCACAATTGGATTTACTTAAATAAACACACTGTATATCAATAATTTGTTCGTAGAAACAATAAAAAAAGACGCCAGGAAAGCAGGAAGTTTGAGAACAAGCAGATCAACGTCATTTTATTAACAGCAATTCTTTTATTATGTTATCTTTGTTTTGCGCTAACTTGAATAGAAAAGAACACCTTTAGAAACAGGAAACCAGACTGATGGCGCGAGCACGGCGGTTAGAACACCATCGGCCGCTGTCGACTGGCTGGTTTTTAATGATGTGAGTTTTCGCTTAATTTATCAGGAAGTGTCTTTTGTTTAATTATTTTGGTCACTAAATAAATCAATATTTTACAAAAATAATGGTGAATTACCGACAATAGGACGCGAAACAGAAGAACGCATACAACAAATGGACGCAAGGCTTTAGGACGTGGTCATAAAGAACGCATATAATTGATTGTTGCAGACATTTATTTACCTTTATAGGTAGGTACCTACAGGAAATCATAAAGTCTTTTTGGTATGTGATGTGAGAATAATTTGAGAGTGTTTTTAGGCAAACTAAAGAAAAAGTCATTGTACAGCTAGACACAGAAATCTATATAGCTACGACGGCTGAGGGGTAAGGACGTAAACACGAAAAAAAAACTCATATTTACATAATGATTTTAATCAAAAAAACTAACCGTTTACGGACCTATATTGATATGAACTTTCCATCTTAAAAAAAAATTCCATTAACTATTAAAGTCCTGCTATTATAAATTAGACCATCTTGTATAACCTCGGAAGACTTACAAGCAACCGGGCAAAAACTAATATTCGCATCTTTATGAGATAAGTCCTAATGTTGCGCGTCCAATTGACGACGCGCCTATTTGTCATAAGCTTTCTTTGGTCGTGCGTCTAAATTTCCGCGTCTTTGTGTGGCGCGTAAAAATGTCCACGTATTTTTAATGCGATATATATTTTTTTCAGAAAAGCAAAATTATATGCGTCCTTTATGACCACGTCCTAAAGCCTTGCGTCCAATTGACCCCGCGTCCATTTGTTGTATGCGTCCTTTTGTTTCGCGTCCAAATGTCCGCGTACTTTTGTCGCACGTCCAAATTTCCGCGTCTTTTTGACGCGATACCAATAATGGTGCATGCAGACAGGCTTTTAATGTCCCAATATGTAATGTAAAAACGCGGTACTTTTCAGACGAAGATCCGCATATTAAGTTTTATTAAAGCAATCCTATACTATCCATTTAATCTCGAAACAACTCCATAAAATAATAATTAAACATTTTTGCATTATTCCAACGTTATTTTTAAACGCAAAAATTGGACAGTCCTTGTTCCGAAAACAAGATTTTCGGTTCCCCGGAAAGCGCTACGTTCATCTCTGAATGAGAAATATATTTTAAATAAATTAAATATGTGGTTTCAAAAAACTTTTAAGTTTTAATAATTTTTTTATTAATTGTATGCAAAATTTCCTTATGTAGCTATTGCCGTTATATTGGAGTCGTGTGCCTAACCTTAAAATAAACAAACAATTAAAATATTCTATTTAAATTCACGCAATTCTACGCACTACATTCAAATCATGACAATCTTCCATAGAGCTTGTTAAAGGGGGTAGTTTATCAAAAGGCGCGCGGCTGTATCAACTTTTTACATTTTTTTATTAACTGTACATCTTTTAAGATGTATAAATATATGAAATTTATCATACCCAGTATAGTTATTGTTTTGGTAATTATATTCACGGTTTGCTATGTAACAATCTCTAAGCGTACATCGAGAGTATCAGTCGCAGAAGATGAGTCGCTGCCTCAAGCAGAGAGCACTTTGGTGTTGGCCCATGTTGTAAGTACAATATGCATATACATTTAATGTTTGACAAGTTTCGTGTTCAATAATTTTTTAAAACATTGTCCAATTTGCATGAAATTTTCAGTTACTTGTTCTACGTTTGCTAGGTGTATTTCACTTTTCTTTAAATATAAAATAGATAGGTTCATTGTTATATTTTATGGTATTGTAACATTTTTTTATATGTAGCTGTTCCGCCATGGAAATAGGGTTCCCAATAATGGAGCCTACTCAAATAATCCAATCAACAACGATAGCTATTATCCAGAGGGTTACGGACAACTCAGCGAGGTAAAGCACTTTAATACTATTTTTTTTCTTATTCAATATAAAAATACCTTCTTCCACTACTAACCTATAAAACGACAATTATTGACCGATTTTATTAACCTTAGAAATCTGTTGTCTTTACCGGGCCAAATATTATTGACCGAAAACAATCTATTTGAAAGCCGGTAACTTGATTTTTGATTCCACAATAATAACATGGACGGTTATTTCTTGTAGGTAGGCAACCAGATAATTTGGCAATACATATTAGATTCTAAGAGATGTTCGATGTTGTAAAGTACGGCTACTGTAAATCATAAATATAAGCTATGAGAAAAAATAATTATAAATGTAGAAGGAAAGGAATAAGAACACAAAGTCTTCCTCCACTTTTATATTAAAGAAAAAAAAAATTTTTAAGGATTGAAAAATTCTCTACATGTTTCGAATGCAGAAGCATTAATCTTTAGGAGAATAAATAAAAAGAAAAATTATTAGATATCACCTTAACGGAGCATCCAAAATTGCAGGCACAAAGAACTGGTTCAATGAATAGAACGGTGAGAAAATCATAATGTGACTTGCATTATTTTTTTTTCTCTCTTTTTCATAATGCAAGTCACATTATGATTTTCTCTCCGTTCTATTCATTGAACCGGTTCTTTGTGCCTGCAAATTTGGATGCTCCGTTAAGGTGATATCTAATAAGTTTTCTTTTTATTTATTCTCCTGAAGATGAATGCTTCTGCATTCGAAACATGTAGAGAATTTTTCAACCCTTAAAAAAAATTTTCTTTAATATAAAAGTGGAGGAAGATTTTGTGTTCTTATTCCTTTCCTTCTAAATTTCCACTCCACTTTAAGTATGGACTACTTCAAATTATAAATGTGTTAGTAGTGAAAAAAATATATATTTACCATGGTTTAGACAGCGATACTAGAACACGCGCCTTAAATCTCTCGTCACTCCGCTCCTCGTGATTTAAACTCTATACTCGGGCAATAATGGTAGCTGTCTAAACTTTGCTTAATAATATATGTACTATTAATCAATTCCATTATTATAACAGGCAGGAAAAAGTGTTGCTTACCGCATTGGAACCACTCTGCATCGACGGTACGGTTGGTTCTTGGGCGACATATGGAACGTGAAGTACATCGACGCCAGAGTTACCAATATTCCCAGGACCAAAATGTCGTTACAGCTTATGTTAGCAGGCCTGTGGCCACCAAAAGAGTTCCAAATAATCGATCCCTCTTTAAACTGGCAAGCCATTCCGTTTAATGTCGCTAGCGATACTAAGGTAACGTAAACTAAGTGTTAGGACAATGACTACCTTTACCATTAGATGAAATATACATATAGATTTACCCACAAAAGGTTTAAAAAAATTATTGTCTTTCTTTTTAGGAACTTGACCCAGATAAAATCTGCAAAAACTTTGAAACCCTGAAAAATGAGGTTGAAAATTCCCCCGAAATTCAGCAAGCTTTAACAGTATACGACGGGTACTTGAAGTATATTTCCGATTTGACTGGTGATAACGTTACTACGCTGCAAAATATCTTTGATCTTTGCATGGACCAGAGCGCTCAGGTAAATAAAATATACACTCAAAAGACAAGGAAAACTTGTAAACTAACTTTTCCTGTTTGATCCGCCTTGTAATGTTGTTATTCACAGTTGCAAAAAAATAAAAAATTATGTTGGGTTGCATAATGCTTTTAAACATAACCAACCAGACAATTTTGATTGTGACATCAATGACAGTGGCAGAAATGATATACTGTCTGTCATTTATGTCAATCAAAGTTGCGTGGTTAGTTAATTATTGATGAAAATCTTCGTGCAACCCGACATAACACTCACAGATTAGCTTTTATGTGGATGCCTTTAAAATGGAATATTTTTGTAGCTTGCTTACGGCTACCCATTGGAAGACTGGGTCGTAGCAGAACTGCCAATATTTTGTCAAATGGCAACTGATGTTTACCGCCTCGAGACTAACACAACAGCACTGAAGAGTATTGTTGGAGGTAAATTTAAAATAGCACTGAAGAATAATAAGTTGTTATTGTACCATCGAAATAAATAATTCTCGATTTAAAAGGAGTGAGACAGCATTTCTAGCCCCTTTAATTTCGACACTTTGACAGAGTGCGGGGACGTCTTTACGGGGGCCTCCATGTTAGCATTCAGAACTAAATAATTTGAGGTTTAAAACAAATTTCCTTTCATTTGTTCGGCAAATTTGAGGTTTGTGTGTCAAATAATGACAAGGCGTTGACTTGACGTAATAAATATATTTTTCCTACGACCACCTATGAAAAAGATAAAAAAAGCACGGTTAACCTGGCTCGAAAGCGCCGAATATCGAAATCAGTAATTGTAAAGTATTTTAACTTATTTTTCATGTATTTGTCGAGTGATTTAGAATTAAAGTGTGAAAATACGCCATGTGAAATTATAAAAAATGTTAATAAAAGAAAAAACAAGTCGCGCTGAAGAAATTGTCATATATTTAAACAACAAATGTTAATTGGTAACCATGGAAGCCATAGCGTAGACACTAAAGCTCTGGTCTACAGAACGGGAGGTCACAGGTTTAAATCCCATCAGGAGTATTTGACTTTTTTTTATAAAAACATTAAATAATTTATAGAATTATTTTGAATTAAAATCTTCCTTGTTGGGTGGATTTTTTAAATTTTGGTTTAATGTATATTTCCTTGAAATTTAAAATTTTTCATTCTGGTTAATCTAGAAGTCGATTCAGGATTAGTTTTTCCTATGATATTTATAAAATATGAAAAAATTAAAAAGTTAAACCACAAATAAAGGAAAAACCTATTGATAAACCATATGAAACCAGATATTAAGTGGAACATAATCCTAGGTATGCTAATTTCAACTCTAGAGTTGAAATATTTTTTTTCAACTCTAGAGTTGAAATATTTTTTTTTTACAAATCAAAGGCTTTTTTAATAATCCTTTGTGGTCGTAGGAAAAATAGTGTACATTACTCGTGTAAAAGTGATTATTCTAAAACTCGTAGAATTTCCGCACTCGGCTAACGCCTCGTGCTAAATATCTCCTCGTTTGAAAAGTATCACTTGTTATGTAATATTGTTGTTACTTTGGCTTGTCATTTCACAAGACGTTGACCCCAGTTTGTTTGTAAACGTTAAATTTGAACTCTTTTTTTTATTAATGTTTCTCACTCACACTTTCTTCAATTCTAGAAGGCCATGAAATGTACTAATAATACTGAATAAACTTCAAAAATTGAATCTTAACGAAATTATGTCAATAAAAATATTAAGTATGATTTTTTTCCTAGGATATCTTCTAAAGAAAATGTTAACAGACTCAGCATCGAAGATCAACGGAACAATCAACCCAATACAAAGGAAAATGTTTATTTATTCGGCACATGAGAGAAATCTTGCTTATTTTTTACGGACCCTCGATATATTCGATGGCAAAGTACCTGAATACGGTACCCACATTTTGGTCGAACTTCATTTGGTGGAGGGAATATATGGTTTTAAGGTAACGTAAATACCTTGTTCATGCTATTAGAACTTTTACAAAGGTCTTTACACATAATGTAGTCAAAGCCGACTTAAGTAAACTTTGTTTGGGAGCAATACGGACCTAAAATTACGTTTTTTTCTTTAAATACAGGGTGATTCCTAAGTTGATACTTCTTTTTTAGCTGTGTATAGAAGGCATTAAAATAAACAACATTTTCAAATATCTCTTTTCAAAAAACTCAAAAATAGGCGTGATACAGAAGTAAAAAATTTAAGTGCTGGCCTGGTCATCAAAACCTAGCCCGCTATACTATTATGTTGTTTTTCTTATCTCTTATTAGTAACGCAATTTACGGGTCGTTGGTGAGTTATTTGGCGCTGCGGTGTGTTTTTCTGAAGCAAGTTCATTTTAAATTGGTGACACGTGAAAATGGTAAAATTTTAAAACGATGAACTAGTAGTGTCGTCAAAGTGCGGCTGTTGCTTCAAGATTATACGCAGAACGCTTTTCCTTGCGGATTCATCCTACACCCAGAAGTTTTCTTAATGTTATTCAACGGACAAGTTAGGCAGGACCGTATTTGATCCATAGATGAATGTAAATACCTTATTTTTGAGTTTTTGAAAAAATGTATTTGAAAATGTTGTTTAGTTTAATGCCTTCTATACACAGCTAAAAAAGAAGTGTGAACTTAGGAATCACCCTGTATAATATACTTTTGAAACGGCAGATGCGATTTATTACGTTTGGCAGCTTTATGGGACAAAAAAAACATAAAAATGATGATCAATCCATAAGCATAGAACTTGGGTTTATTTTTTTATCTTTTTATTGCACATTTCAAATTACTACGTCAATTGTAATTTCGGGGCGGCTGTACTGAACTGACACTGAGCAACTTTGTTCTAAGGCAAGTTGCTCTAATTGACTTATTTTTATTTAATGTGATTGATGTGATTACACTGTATAATCATTTCTTATTTTATTGTAACAGATTTACCATCAAGATTGGACAACTAGTGAACCAAGACTGGTAGCAATCCCAGGGTGTCAATCCTTCTGTCCATTTGACCAATTTACTGCTCTTGTACAACCAGTAATACCGGAGGATGATTTTTGTATTACCTCCTGAAGCCTTTAAACGTGATATACAATATACAGGGTGATTCCTATTTTGATACTTCTTTTTTAGCTGTGTATAGAAGGCATTAAAATAAACATTTTCAAATATTTTTTTTTTAAAATTTAAATTACACTATGGATCAAATACGGTCCTGCCTAACTTAAACAATGTTTTCAAATTTAAAATTAACTTGCTTTAGAAAAACAAACCGCAGCGGATTGCTAAATAACTGACCACCGACCCGTAGATTGCATGACTAATAAGACAAACAACATCAAGTATAGCATGCTACGTTTTGATGACCAGGCCCGCACTTAGATTTTTTACTTCTGTATTTCGCCCATTTTTAGGGTTTTTAAAAAAAGGTATTTGAAAATGTTTTATTTTAATGCCTTCTATACACAGCTAAGAAAGAAGTACAACTTAGTAATCACCCTGTATATTATATCAAACATTCGTGATAACTACAGTATTATTTTTATATTGTGTCCTATGGACATAAATACCATATGATAAAAAAATAAAATTAATTTTCAAAATATAATGTTACCTAAACATAAAATTAGACTGTACCTCCATCTTTTCCTGACATTTTCTTCCTTGGTTCATTTTATTATCTCTATTCTTAGAGGAGATACACGATTTTGTAGCTCAACATGTTTTTATAAATTTTATTAACGTATACAATCTTTGTTAAATGTCTTGCAAGTAGGCCGAGGACCTCCTCTGACATTTCAAGCAATGTGTCAATCAATATTGTTTTTTAAAGTTACCAATGTCGAATGAAGTTTGGTTTCATAAACTCACGTGTAATTTTGAATTCAACTTTAAATACAATATGTCAGGGACAGATGGGGCTACAATCTAATTTCTATTTGCTGTGTCTTACTGTTACTAAAATTCTCCAGAGCAGGGTTGCGACGATTTAAATCAACTGATTTTTTCAATTTTAATCGTGATTTAAATCAAATAAGTCGACGAAGCAAATAACTCATCAGGAAATTCAAATAAAAGGAAGATAGTTTATTTAAAACGAAGTGTTTAGATACATTATGTAAGTGTAAAAACATAACTAATCGTCATCAGTCCAGCGTAAAAAATATTCATAAATCACGCTGCCGAAAATTTTCATGTCAATACAAGTTATTTTGTATGTCGCCGAGGAGATTTTCTAACTCTAAATCTAGACAACAAATATTTTTGGGCGGATAGAGACAAAATAATGAAAATAAGTGATTTTTAAAGTTCATTATTGCCATATTTAAGGAAAAAATCAGTATAAATTGATAAAAATAAAAAAAATCACGATTTAATCGAAAAATAAGATTTAATGATTTTTTAAAAAAATTGCAACCCTGCCACAGAGTGATACGAATTTTTGAAGAAAACAATAATTGTTATTACACCCGGGATAAAACAAATATCAACATTTATCACAAATAGCGACGACTAAGACATTATCAAGAAACCAAAGAATCAATCTACACTGCCAAATAAAAAATCATTTAAATCGGATCAAATATGTGGCAAATTTATGCTGCGTTAATTTTATCTAATTCATTTTAGTGTCATGTAATTTCTACAGAAACACGCTGATGTAAAAACTGACCAGAATTTTTTATAATAAAAAATTTACGAAAAAATACTTGCTTATATTTTCAAATCGATATAATCCTCATACAACTTTATCAAACTATCCGGCGTTCTTGCTGTGACCAACTGTAAAGCTTGTTCAAAATGACGGTTCTCGACATGGTCACATTGAAGGTTCTCTTCCATGGCCATCATGGCTGCTTCATGGCATACTGCGTTTACTTCTGCGCCTGAGTAACCTCCTGTTTTGCAGACTAATTCACATAGAGATACGTTTCTGGTCTGAAAAAAAAATATTTTCCATATACAGAGTGTCCTTGAAATGACTGAACAACGCTTCACCACAAATTCCTTAACCAAAAATAAGGCGATCTAGGCAAAGTTACCTATATGCAATGTTGCTTCGTTTTGCCGCTACAGGGCGCTAAAGTTTTCAAATTAATATTGTTTTTTCTGAATAATTTCTAAACGCTTTTATCGATTTCCACTAATTTTGGAACTAAGAATGACCACTATTAATAGTGTGTTTTGACGTATGCGCCATCTTTTTTTAATACCTACAAATGTAAAAAGGGCGTGTGATTGGTAATTAAAAGTTCCTCTTTTTGTTACCCCCCCCGTATAAATGACTTTAATTATTTCTCTGGCAGTAGCTGACTTCACGTTGAAACTTTTTTGTTTCTTGTAAAAATTTATCTAGACATGCAGTTTCTTTACAAAAAAATGATTTGCCATACCTTGTAATTCTTCATTGCTGTTTATTTAGAACGAAAAAACATGAAAAAATTGTTCATTCTAAATAACTACCAACTATGTAGTTGATTTTTATAACAATTATTCGAAACTTTTTCATGTTTTGCATCGTAATTAATTTTTTTGTAGAGAAACTGCATGTCTGGCTAAATTCTTACAAGAGATAAAAAGTTTCAACGTGAAGTCAGCTAGTGTCAGAGAAATAATTTAAGTTATTTATACTATAAGGGTAACAAAAAGAGGAACTTTTAATTACCAATCACACGCCCTTTTTAAATTTGCAGGTATTAAAAAAAGATGGCGCATACGTTAAAACACGCTATTAATAGTGGTCATTCTTAGTTCCAAAATTAGTGAAAATCGAAAAAGGCGTTTAGAAATTATTCCGAAAAAACAATATTAATTTGAAAACTTTAGCGCCCTGTAGCGGCGAAAGGAAGCAACATTGCATATAGGTAAGTTTGCCTAGATCGCCTTATTTTTGGTTAAAGAATTTATGGTGAAGCGTTGTACAGTCCTTTCAAGGACACCCTGGTAGGGTTGCAAATAAGTGATTTTAAAGAATATTCTTGCTTATTAAGAATAAAATTTTCTGTAAAATCAATAATAAAAAAAGTTTTCCATATAGAACGAGAATTTTGCAGGCATAAACAAAGCAAATAAAAACTATAAACTTACAGGCATTTTAGATAATTTAATCCTGAATATTTCCCTCCGCGTTTTATCATCAGGCAGAGGCACGTAAACAATCCTGTCAAGTCTCCCAGGTCTCAAAAGCGCTTTATCGATTCTGTCTGGTCGATTTGTAGCTGCCAAGATGGTGACGTCACCTAGAGGTGTCACGCCATCTAGTTCTGTTAGGAGTTGGGCTAGTACTCGCTCCTGAACACTAGTAGATGCACCTAGAAAATAAGAGTTTTAAATGTAATATTTGTTATATCAGTAAAATTGATTTTTACACCTGAAAAATTATATATAAAGTTTAAGGCCCAGTGGGAATACGCGATTGGTGACATTTTTCAAACCAACCAAATCCCTTTAAATGCTATTTTAAACGTGATTTTCTCGGAATCCACACAAACCATTTTTTAAAAAACTGTTTTATATTCAGCTTAAATATAATTATTTCCAGCGAATCGAGAACCCGGTATCAGCCAATGCGGAGATTTTAGCGCCTGAAAAATCGTTTAGCGGGATTTTGTTGGTTGCCAAAATGTTACCATTGTTCTAGGTATATTTAGCAGTAAACAAGAAGTTGACCAAACGTTTGTTGCAATGCAATAGTTTTTGAAAATATTGCAGAAATCGGTAACCCCAGAGCCTCAACTTTTAATGGACTCATAAACATAAAAATTGGTGAAATTTTAGTGTAGTAGTGTAGTATGGCGTCGTGTCCAAACTTTGGTACTCTCTATACATATAAAATCAAATAAATTACCTGAGCCTCTTTCTCCACCTAAAGCATCTATTTCATCGAAAAACACTATAGATGGAGCCACCTGTCTTGCCCTACGGAACACTTCTCTTACGGCTTTCTCTGATTCACCTACCCATTTGCTAAATAGCTCAGGTCCTACAAAATAAGCATATTATCCTCTTAATAACTTAGAGAAAATCTAAAAAAAATAGTCATCATGGATGATTATACTTTCTTTGAAAAGACTGTACAAAGCTTCACCACAAATTTCTTAACCAAAAATAAGGCGATCTAGGCAAACTTACCTATACAGGGTGTCCCAACGGGAACCGAATCGATCTATATAAAGGAAACTATACATAAGAAAATTTTGAAAATTTGACAGGATGCTGATGGGGGCGACCGGGCTAAAATATTTTCATAAAGGTGGCACTTCCGGTTATACCGGAAGTAAGTGTCAACTTGCTTATTTTAAAAGAGACACCCTATATATTATTACATTTTTGCATTCTACGCAAGATTCTAGGCAGATTTTGTATAACATGTCTTATACCTATGTCTACACAATTTTGACATATTTGAATTTTTATGGAAAAAATGCTATGCAAGCCTTAGAATAATTATCAATTTTTTCTATAAAGAAGCCTTATTTATTTAATTTAAGTGGGATTCCTTGTTATAAAGGACCTGCTTTAATAGATTTTTTATAATATTTTGAAAACTTTAGCGCCCTGTAGTGGCAAAACGAAGCAACATTGCATATAGGTAAGTTTGCCTAGATCGCCTTATGTTTGGTTAAGGAATTTGTGGTAAAGCGTTGAACAGTCATTTCAAGGACACCCTGTATGCCTACCCTTAATGCTTAAAAAATTTAATCCACTTTCAGTAGCTAATGCTTTGGCAATCATTGTCTTCGAACACCCAGGGGGTCCGAACATCAACACGCCCTTAGGGGGAGTCACCCCTAATCTTACAAAATTGTCTGCGTATTTGAGGGGCCACTCAACTGCTTGTTTTAGTATGAGTTTTAGATTTTCTTGCCCTCCAATGTCGGACCATTTTACGTTGGGAACCTAAAAACTTTGTTAGATACAAGAACAATTATAGTGCATATTGAAAGAAAGATAAAATATGACACTTTTTGCTTTACAGGCTTTGAAACTAAAACTTTATAATAAAAATGTAGGTACACCCAGTACTCATCTTAAACATAATCTAAACATAAATAAACATAATCTAAATAATCAATTAGGCATACCTCAATCTGTACTTCCCTCATAGCACTGGGTCGAACTTTTCTCAGTGCTCCCTTGAAGTCATGCCTCACAATCCTATCTCCTTTCCTTCTCAAGCAAATTAAACTGGCCTGAGAACAGAGAGAGACGAGATCAGCTCCAACAAAGCCATGGGTAGTAACAGCAATTTCATGCAAATCGGAATCAGATAGGATTTGAGGGGTGCTTGACAAGAGTTTTTGAAGGATCAGCTTACGAGAATTGGGATTGGGGGTGGGGATTTCGATTTCTCTGTCCAGCCTACCACATCTGAAACAGGAAAGAATTATAATGTTAAATTTTTGACACATAATGTAGTCAAAAATGTTTTAAAACATGTTTTATCATGGTAAGATATTCACTATGTACATTAAAAGGTCGCTTATGCAAAGAAAAACATTAAAAATGCCAATTTTTACATAATTTTTCTTTATTGTGTTCATTAAAAGTGAAATTTTGAGAAATGAAAATTCCTCAAAGTTTGAAAGATTAAATTGGAAATAAATAATAATTATGTTATTACCTTCGGAATGCAGGATCAATGTTATCAATTTTATTTGTTGTAGCTATTACAAAGGTCTTTTCATTTCTATTTTGGTTTAATCTATCTAAGCAGGTCAACATGGTGGAAACTATTCTTTTTTCAGAATCTGTAACTCTACCTTAAAACAATATTACAAAATATAAAGATTTCTAGCTATTATAACTTAGTTCCAAATATTGGTATATTTTTATTTAATAACATATCTCTTGATTTTTAAGATAAATCTTAGAACAAATATTATAGAGTATAGAAAAAATTCTATGAAAACTACATTTATTTGTAGGCTTACTTAATTCTACACCATACCATTTCTAGTTGGACATAATACATCAACCTCATCCAAAATAACCACACTCGGAGAATTATCCATAGCCTGTTGAAACATTTCTTTAATAACATCTTCAGGGTTCCCTGAATGTTTGCTATACAAATCTGGAGCATATATTTCGACAATGTTAGCCTTAGACTGACAAGCTAACATTTTGGCAACTGTTGTTTTGCCTGTACCTGAGCTTCCATATAAAAGGACAGATTTGCTTTGAAAAAGGATATTGCTAGGGTTGTGGTTAGTTATTGATTTGTTTAAAGAGGCTTCAAGAATCTCCCGAATTTCTGTTACTTCTGCTTCTAATCCAGCTATGGGACAAGACGTTTGAGCGACTGTATCCTGAACCAAACTTTCTTTATCACTATAAATGATTTTAGCTTATATAATTCAAAGTGTGCTATAGTTGGTAATATTTTACTAACCTGTATAGTTTCCATTTTGTGTCACTATTCACAAGGTAAAATCTGTTAAAATCACCTATTGACAGGTCCTCCAAATTCTTTTCAATATTAGTTTCCTCTATTCTACTTTCAATGTCTAATACATCAAACTTTAATAGGGTCCCATAAAACATAATATTTACGATATTACCACGAGTGAGGTATTGATCTAAGTAAGATTTTGATATTCGATTACTGAGTTCTGAGGTTATTTCTAATGATTTTGGACCATTGAGAACCACTAGATTAATTTGTGAAGCTTTCAAAGTGGTCTGACCCAGTTTCTTTACTGCGACTACATCACTTTCAGTAAAATTTATGTTTTCTAAACCTAAAAGTTAAAAATTACAGCTTACAAGGGTTTTAAAACATATAGGAATCTTGTAATTACAATTTTTGGTTACTAGTACCGATGTTAAGCTCTTTTCGTTCGTAGGCCATACTTTCTTTACTATTGGAGCAACTTTGGCGCCTATCGCTTCTATTATTACATTTTCACCAATCGAAAAGGAACAGAGCTGCATTGCACCTTGGCTAACGAACACTAAACCCTCCTTTTCTCTGGAACTCAAATTTTTAACGTCTTCAGTTGGTTTTACGTCCAAAATTCCGTGTAGTACCCCATTCAAAATAAAAGTGTGTTGTATATTTTTTGTATTGGGTGGACAAAATCCTTGATGACTTTTAATGTCTTTTGTACAAATACATGCGTGACAACTATCACATTCGAACCAAGGTGTAATCTTTTTTGATTTTGTTTCAGACATCGTTAAAATTATAATTTTTGCAAATATTTATTAGAAAATAGTAGGGTTAAGAAATGTTAACCTATTTTTTTTTGCCTCACAGAGGAATGATATTATGTATCGGTACTGTAACGTACGTAACATAGATACAAGGTAACGCCCCGTGGGAGATGATGTTAGCTCTTTGCAAGGGTAATCTGGCTTAGATTTCGTATCTTTCGGGCAGTTCCAGTAGTCTATTACTGCCATGAGCGAATTAGTTTTGTTTTACACTCGAAGGCTTTTAATGACTTTAGTACTTGACTTGCATGATGGAATTTATGTGCGTTTGCTGGAAAGAAAAACAGGCGAAAAAACTAGCTCAATATTTTCTCAAGTACAACGAAGCATATAGTTTGTCAAAGACTCGAGATTTTCAGGCAATTGGCGGATACTTTTTGAGTAGGATGGGCTTAACTCACGTGGCATGGGAAATGGGGTTTCTTTCTTATTTACTTGTTGGTGCTACAATTATTTCATTTTAAAAAAGAAAAATAAGCTAACATTACATTTTGTTGCTTAAGGGTAAAAGCCATGGCAAAAATTATGAAATATGGGAACTGTGATTAGCGTTTACTTTTCCAAAGGAAGATTTTAATACGATCACAGAGGAAAATTAAGTTTTACACGTCCAGAGCGCTAGAACAACCTATTTTTCTTTGTAATTCTTCAAACTAATCGTGTCTGTCTTTAGAGGAGGACGTGTGCTCTGTTATATATGTAACCAACATAACATCGTTACTGTACTAGTATAATAGTAGCATACCGATAAAAAATTTCGAGGAACACCCAATTCACACCAACAAACAACCACCGATCAAAATTATTAAGTTGGTTCCAACCTTGTCTAAGGTTCCAACTCATCGAGGATTCTATATCGATGCTCCCACTACATATCATTAAATATTAAAAATTCAAGAAACATTACGCAGTGAAATACCTAGGCATGGACACGTTTCGTAATAAATATCAGATGTCAATAGGGCCTTATATTATACATATTGAATTATAATTTACTTTAAGTACTTCCATGAAAATACAATAATAACAATTATTTACACGTCCTTGCCTTAACGGGTAATGTCCTTTATTATCGTGAGAGAATTTCTTTGTTTACCGATAGTCCGCTACCGGTACCAAATATGCATTGGTAAAAGTTAATTAAAATTAATATTTTGTTGCCAAGAACAATAATCTTTTCATGTTTATATTACTATACATCGTCTATAACGACCTTTCATGAAAAAATAGTATTGTAAATAGTAAAAAACACATAAGGCAGTGGCAGCCGGTCCATCATGGAAGCGATCAAAGCATCGCTTCCCCCTTCCCCTGGCACAAAAAAAAAAAAAGTTAATAAGTCAAATAATTATTTGCGTGTACTTATAATATTTGCTCGGTCTAAAATTGGAGACATTGCCTGATCATCAGTGGACCGACACGCCATCTAACGTACGAGAAGGGCGAAATAGTTTTAAGAGTATTCGACAAATATTTCTGAATTCTTTTCCAGCTCCATGCAAAATAACATATGTGCATAAATATACTAAATTAGACCAAAAAATCTTGCGTTCTCTTGGCCTGAATCCTGGCCACGTTTATTCATGGAATTTTAAAAACTTTTTAAATTTTGACTCTACGCATATTGGAGTGTGTCAGAAAGTTATATTTTATTAAAAAAAAATTATTTCAAATATTTTTTACAACACAATGAACTTTTTAGTCTGTGTTTTTTGGGCTTTCATTGCCTTATATCTTTTTCTCCAAATTTTTTTTTCTGCATGACGAAAATAACTTTCTCACACCTTCATTGATACCACCTTTCCATTGGTGAAAAAGTCAATAATTTGTTTTTTGTAACTAGAGTCAAGAAGAAGAACCGCAATTTAACACGGCAAATTTTATCGCGTTCGGATGCAACGAGTCATCATCATCAAATTTGTCGCCGAGAACAGCGGTCTATAAATTGGTTTAGTTGCTATTTATACAATTTTGAAAATATAAAAATGCAAAAAATTCAGTACATTTTTTACCTTTGCGATTTTAAATTATTTTCTGTTTTAGCAAAGGTAGTAATTAATTCCTACATTCACCCCCATAAACCAAATATTAATACCTACTAATTACCATAAACCAAATAAGCTAGCACCTTTAAAGCCCCTTAATTTCTCATATAGCCTATCATTAACAACGCCGAAAAAGACGCACACGCCAAGAACAGCTGAAAATTTTTTACGAAAAAAAATACACGAGACCATTAACCACGCCTATTGTCCAGGTGTAAAATGCGGGCATAGACCACGAGTTAAATAGATAATACCTCTTTAAACCATCGATACCCATCTTTGGTTTTAGTTTGGTGTTAGTTGGGAAAGGGCTAAAAGATCGAAAGTTCGCCTGAATTTTTCTGAAAAGTGCGAAAGAAATTAAAGAAAAAAAAACAACTCGTACGGTAATGGTTATTTTATCCTGTCATTACTCCAAAAAGTAGTTATTTAGGTCTGTTCCATCCAATAAATTATTGTCAATAAACACATGGACCACCGTATTACGCGAGTGTAAAATGAATTGAAAATTTTACAAAAATAATATTCCAAAATGTACCACTACACCTCTTTGGACGGAGATATTTTTGCCGAAACCAACTCAAATTCCCAAGATTACTGGATGTACCAAGAAACCCCATCTAATGTAGCCACAACGTCTTACATAAAAAACAAACAACCACTAAGAGAAAAAAACAACGGGAAGAAACACGGCGGTTATAAGCATGTGCCCGATGGGGAAAAACCGCCCTTGGTTGTCGAGAAGCGAAACGCTAGGGAAAGGAGGAGGGTCCAGGCCGTCAACAGCGCTTTTGTGAGGCTGAGAAACGCTGTGCCGATACAAAATACGAGGTATTTTTTTTTCTATAAGGGTGCACCCAAACGCCAGGGAAAAGTAGACGTTTTACGTACTGGCGCAAAAAATAATTGCCTTCTACTACATTCAAATCAATGCGAGAATCGCGTTTATTGCATGCTTCACCAGTGGCGGATCCAGGATTTTTCTGAGGGAGGGAAGATTAAAAAGTGACTTCAAAAAACAACTTATCCGTGCTCTAAAAAATCTTCCTACTCTTAAAAGTGTGTGTGGGGGGGGGGGGGGGGGGGAGGAACTACTTTGACCTTTATACATTTATTTTTCACAAAAGAGATCACCATTTTACTCGGAAAATGGTCGCTTTCCGCACTTAGTACATATATGTAGATATCAACATAATAATTATGTTTTTTTTTCACAGGGGCAAACGAATAAGTAAGGTGAAAACGTTGTTGTACGCGATGGAGTACATCCGTGCATTGGATAAAATTTTGAAAGAATGTGACAGCTACAGCAATTGTTATGAAATGGTAATATATCTAAAGTTTATTTTTTATTATTATTGATTTTTAGCGTGGTTTTTAATAATTGTGGAACTTATTTCAATATGACTGTTCCAAACTCTTATTTTACCACTACAGGAGGTTGTAAATGATACGTTCGATGGGTGTTTAGGCGCCTATAGAACCAATCTGGGGATACCACTTCTCCTTACTAGTTCTAAAAAAAGGGACGTCTAAAAAACCACATCAAACACAAAACCAAGGCTCCAGGGGGCGAAGGGGGGTTGTCGCTCTTCCTCTCCTCCTCATGGGCATTCAGGGTCAACACGTTTTCCTAAATTTTTAGCAAAGTTTTTGATATTCGTGAAATTTTTTTAAATATTACTTTGAATTGGTGGTGTTTAATAATAGTGGACATTATTTAACCAAGATTTTTTTTTATATTTTAGATGAAATCTCAACAATATAAAGATACCGATTTAGAAACTTGCAGTGACTGGACCTATGGAGAAGGGACAATCATACAAACTTACTAAAAATATATCTTTAAAAAATAACCAATTTAGGTGGCGAACCCATGTTTTTTTGGTGAGGGCGATACGTCTCCGGTTTCAGCCTCCCTCCACCCCCGGGGACGCCACTGATTTAGTTAGAACCAGAAAATATTTAAATTTTAATTTGAAAATTGTCATACTACAGTAAGTTTAATTCATGCCAATGTTTTTTTCTAGTCATTAGTTACTTAAGCTTTTATTACAATAGATATTAAATGGTGGATTATCAATTTATAAATATAAGAAAATAAAAATTTATCAGCAAATAGGTTTTTTTCTTATCCTAGTACCACCCATAGGCGTAGTTAGGGAGGTACTTGGGGGTGCTAAGCACCCCCGAAATATAAATTAGCACCCCCAAAAAATAATTAACATTTACAATATATAGGCCATGGGCTAATTTTAGTTATTTCAATTAACAAATACTGATTTTGTTTAATGCAATGTGGATTTGTGGGTAGGTTATACGTTATACTAGATATACATGCATGCAGTTAGTTTTGAACGTAATAGTTCTCTTTTACTTTTCTTCTCTAAGGTAAAATCTGTTTTTTTTTTGTTTTTTTAGGACTTCAGCACCCGTGTTGACCGTCTAACTACGCCTATGGTACCACCACTACCACTATCGGGCAAAGACTGACAGGTTTCTGAGGTACAAAGTCAGTCAAAAATTCCAAAATGACGTTTACACCTTTATTTAAAAAAATGAAAACGAACATGAAGTATTTTTTTTCTATTTTTAAAAGGTTATCACAACTTTGTAAATATATGCACTACTTACTATTCAAATATGCTACTTTAAAATCATTTAAGAGTGTAAGGGTACCCACATAATAACAAGTCTTGAGCTCATTGTACCTACTTACATGTATGTTAAATAAAAACGAGTATAAAATGGATGTTTCTATTCGCTATCGGTATAAGAAAAAACTTTTTTTATAATTAGTGGCTATACTTGGACAATTCTTAATCGAGTATAATATAATTCGCGGTGAAGAGATGAAAAGTAAAAAAGTTCCCGCATTTTATAGCGATTATTGGTAAATTGGAAATCCAGTGGTGAAGATTCCGTGGGTGCAATGATACCAAAGCACCCATGGCAGTTAAACATGTGGATGCAAGGTATCCACAGTTTATGCCAATAAATATGTAAACATAAAGCAAATACTATGAACTATAATAAAATAATAACAATAACGTCTCATGTCAGATACCTTTACGTTCTGGCATATCTCCATTCTCCAATATTACACAATTTTTATTTTACATTATTATATTATGGTCATCATCAATTTGTTATTGTTTTTAAAAAGGAATCGTGATTATTATTTACTTAATTATAACAAAACACTTATAACTATAATAAAAATTAATATGTCTTATCATATTGATTTATTTAAGAAATTACTGTCACCAAAATGATCATCGCGGTTTTCTTTAAACCGCATTCCTGAAAATTTGTAATAATCGAGATAGACCTCTGCTTCGTAATAACAGCGACGATAAGGTATAATTTATCAAGTATTATACTATTTAATTTTTTTTTAGGGTCAATGTATATTTATTGTTGTTGATGACATCTCACCATTGCTCTCAACCCCATATAAATTGTGTGGAAAATAAAAAATAACTACTTGTTATGTTTCAACAATTTAATCAGTTTCCTGACACGTGTTTCAACCTTCTCAGGTCATTATCAAAGGAGTACAAGAAGATACTCCTTTGATAATGACCTGAGAAGGTTGAAACACGTGTCAGGAAACTGATTAAATTGTTGAAACATAACAAGTAGTTATTTTTTATTTTCCACACAATGGAAATTCCGTTTCACCAAGAATGTAGCCCAACTCAAATAAGTTAAATAACCCATATAAATATTTAAAACCCGACGCCACTAAAAATACGTTTAATTTGTGTCTAAGAGATGCTGAATACTTGTTATACATTTGATGTGCTAAAGTGCTAATAACGAATGAAGAGGAAAAAAATTAAAAATTTTATTACAACCGACCGGTTGTTACCAAAATATCACCACTGATATTTAAATAAACAAGTAAAAATTTGGTATCACTGGATAGCTCTACGTTCAAACGTTGATTGTCTTGTAATGCAATTCCAATTTAAGACTTTCTTTGGAAAACCTATTGAAAATATATTTCAATAACAAAAATCTTCATAGAGAGTATCACAAATCTTGAAAGCATGAAATTTAAAAACATAAGATGAGAAGAGATGTACGTCATCCTATTAACCACGCAATTCATTTATTTGACAGTGCATGCGACCAATTATATAATATCCTTGTTTCGATAACTTAAATAGATAAAGACACTTTGGAAACAGGAAACCAGACTCGAGATCTCGGTGAGGTAGGAGTGCGTCGTTTACAGAGCGATCGGCTGTTGCCATTGCTTCGAATTGTTGTGATGTCGGTAAGTGGTTTTTGTTAGAGAGTGTTGAATCCATAAGAAACTGTTGAATCGTTATTTTTATAGTTTTTTATTCACCTGAAATTGTGTACGTTTAAATGGTATTGTTGTAGTTAATTACTACCTGAGTTGTCAGTCTGACATATTTTTTGATGTCTGAGTAATATATATAATTTTGTCGAAGCGATTATTTTACGTAATAGAGTGTGTTGTCTGTCCCCCGGAGTTTTATTTAAACGGGTAGTTTTCTTAAGATTCCACATTTTATGGCGACCGTGACAGGACAGATAGCACGTCGTGGATAACTGACACCTTTCTGTGTTTACGTTAATATTTCGTGTCGAGAAATTATTTCGGTTTTTTCGGGTTGATTTTGGTGGACTGTTGTTAGAATTTTCTCAGAGTTTCTTGCTGTCGTATATCTGTGAAACTACTGAGGGCTAGGCCGATTCGAACTTTTATTTTCGTCACAAAATAACCAGGGAAAATGGCAAATTTGGAAGTTAAGAAAAAACACCGAACAATCCTACGTGCAGGTGTCACAAATCGAGCCAGGGACCTGGAGAAGTTATTGGCAGATCCTAAATGCGATTTCGGTGAACTGCACGTCGCATGGGACGGGTTACGGGAAAAATACGATGAACTTAAGATTGTGAGTTCTGATGTTTTTGGACTTTTGTTGGAGATCGAGGCGAGTGAAGATGATTTAGCTCAAGATCAAGAGCAATGCTACTCCTATACGAAAAAGTTTAAAAATTTGGATTATAAGTGCTTCAAGCTTTTTCAAAAGAACGATGGATCACAGAATAGTGCCCAAAGTTCAGTCAGTGAAAATCACCAAGTCAAAGGTAGGAGAAATTATAAGTTACCCGAAATTCAATTTAAAAAATTTGATGGCAATATTAGAGGATGGTTAACTTTTTGGGCACAATTTAAAAAGGTTCATGAAGACCCGAATATTGATGCTTCGGATAAAGTAGATTATCTTGTGCAAGCTACTTTGCCAGGAAGTAGGGCAAGACAATTAGTAGATAGTTTTCCTGCTACGGAGGAGCATTACCCACAAATTATCGAAAGTTTAAGGTCTAGATTTGGGCGGGAAGACATACAAATCGAAGTTTATGTTAGAGAACTCTTAAAATTGATTTTGATTAATGCTGTTAACAAGAATACAGTAGACATTTCTCACTTATATGATCAAATAGAAACACAGTTAAGGGCGCTCGAGACACTGGGGATAACTTCTGATAAGTATGCAGCAATACTCTTCCCATTGATCGAATCCTGTCTCCCGGAGGAACTTCTTAGAATTTGGCAGAGATCAGCTGTTGGTTTAGGCGCTGAAAATAATCTAGAGGGTAACCATTTTGACGAGGGTGGTAAACAGGAGTCTGTAGCAAACAGTAGTATGCAAAGTAATTTTGATTCAAAGAGACGCGAAACTGTATGTAGGCTGGGTGCAAAGGATTCTAATGTTACACTGGAAAAACGGTTAAAAGCTTTAATGCAATTTATGCGCAACGAGGTGGAAAACGAACAAAGAGTTTTGTTGGCTTCAGAAGGATTTGGTATAAAGGAAATCACTCAAAATCCTGGCGTGGCTATTAACAAAAGAAAACCGCAGACATTTATGAAACATTCATCACCTATAGCTACAGCCGCGGACTTAGTTAATGGAGAAGCAACTAAATGCATTTTTTGTGATGGCTTGCATAATAGCGTTGATTGTTTTAAGGCGCAAAGTTTTTCGATTGACAGGAAGAGGGACCTTCTCAAGGATAGAAAAGCGTGCTTTCGTTGCTTAAAGCTAGGACATTCGTCAAAAATGTGTCGAGGGCGTCTAAGATGTATAGTGTGCGCCAAATCACATGTCACATTAATGTGTCCCGAGCTAAAAGTGAATAAAGAACCTGGACGTCGCGATTCTGAGAAACTAAAGCCAGTACGGGCCCTGAAGTCAACGCAGCGAATTATACAAGTAATCATGTTTTTCTACCAACCTTGCGTGTGAAGTTAATTGGGAAAAATGGTTCATGTGATGTGCGAGTTTTAATGGACTCCGGCTCTCAGAGGTCTTATATTTTGAAAAACACTGCTGAACGACTAGGTCTGGTTCCCAAGAAAAAAGAGAGAATAATGCATTGTCTATTCGGTGGAGCGTTATCGGAGCAAACCCATCGCCTGTACCAAGTAGAACTGATGAAAAATGGATTTTCTTATAAGTTGGATGTACTCGATCAGCCTAAAATATGCACTGATGTTTCTCCAGTCTTCCCTGGCCCTTGGATGAATGAACTGAGAGTGCTGAATATTGAGATAAATGACACATCACAGCAATCAGCTCAAATTGACTTACTTGTAGGGTCAGATTTTGCAGGGCAGTTATACACCGGAAGAAGACATGTACTCAAGTGTGGTCTAGTTGCGGTTGAAACATTCCTGGGATGGACTATTATGGGGAGAGTGCCTTTATTTGAAAAGAAGTCAGCTGTATCAGCCATCAATCTTTTTGTGAGAGATGCATCGATCACAAACTTGTGGGAGCTCGACGTTTTAGGTATATTAGAACCTACTCGTACAAAAGATAAAGCAGAGTTGGCTATGGAGGCAAAGAACTTTTTTTATGAAACAGTGGAACAGGAGTCAGATGGACGTTACCAAGTTAGGCTTCCATGGATAGACGGCCACCCTCCTCTGCCTACAAACCATGGTATTGCGCAAACAAGATTAAACAGCTGTTTGAAGAAATTGAAAGCTCAAAACCTGACCGAGGCCTATGATCTGGTTTTTCAGGACTGGATGGCGGAAGGTATAATTGAGAAAGTGGAAGGTTATGGTTTGATTAAAACTGTCCACTATTTGCCTCATCGCCCTGTTGTAAAGGAAGGGTCAACTACCAGAATCAGGCCAGTGTTCGATGCGAGTGCCAAGGAAAAGGACAAGCCTTCACTGAATTCGTGCCTTGAAAAAGGGGTCAACTTAATTGAAGAAATTCCTAGTATTTTGCTGAGATTCCGAGAAAATAAGTTAGGTGTGATATCCGATATTAAGAAAGCCTTCTTGCAGATAAGCGTACACGAATCAGATAGAAATTGTCTTTGTTTTCTGTGGATAAATGACGAGGGACGAGAAATATGTTACCGGCATAGGCGTGTAGTGTTTGGGGTCAATAGTAGTCCATTCTTACTGGGCGCCACAATAGAACACCATCTGATGCAATGTCAAAAGAAGATAAAAAGTTGTGAACCTCAAATGTATTCTATTGATACAATCTCTAGGCTGAGCAAAAGCTTCTACGTGGACAACTGTGTAACTAGTGTCAACAATGAAGATACTTTGGATGTTTTTATGCGAGAGTCAATCCAAGTCATGGCAGAGGCAAAGTTCGATCTACGAGGGTGGGAGAGGACACAAAGTGGTGAGTTTGGCAGCGATATTCCGGTACTTGGTCTCTCATGGAATAATAGTCGAGATACATTATCTATAAAACCTAGTACGAAAGTTTTGAATGAAATCAGCACCTCAATGGTGACAAAAAGAGTTATTTTGAGTGTGGCACAAAGTATTTTTGATCCTATTGGCTTTATCAGTCCTGTTACAGTCTGTCCAAAAATACTTTTACAGAAAACATGGGAAATGCGGCTAGGATGGGATCAACCTGTAGCAGAGGATATTAAATTGGAGTTTTTAAAGTGGGCTGATGATTTGAAACATTTAAAGTTCATTGAAATACCTAGGTGGATAAGGGCTAGAAGTATGGGAAATTGTAGTCTACACACTTTCTGTGATGCAAGCGGAAAAGCGTACGCTTGTGTAATATTTTTAAGAGTTGAACATGACGAGCAAGTATCTCTTTATTTACTAGCTTCGAAGTCAAGGATAGCCCCCAAAAAACAAATCAGTATACCTCGTCTTGAGTTGCTAGGCGCTACTATAGCTGCTAGATTGTTTGTCTCTGTTCAGAAAATTTTGGAGCAAAATTTGAACAGCTACTTTTGGAGTGACTCAACTACCGTTCTATCCTGGATACGTAATAAGGAAGAATGGGGCACTTTTGTCTGGAATAGGGTATCTGAGATAAGACTGTCAACTCCTATGACGTCTTGGAGGCATGTACCTGGAAGTATGAACCCAGCTGATCTTCCCTCTCGTGGGTGCTCTGCTAAAGCTTTAGTGGAGTCGCAATGGTGGGAGGGCCCACAGTGGTTACGTTTACATCCCGATCTATGGCCCCGAGAAGAACAAGTTCCCTGTGATGAAGAAGAGATCAATAGTGAGAAAAAGAAAGGAATTTCGAGCACCATGACTAACACGACAGATGATCCTTGGAACTTAAGTCAGATCTCAAAATATGAGAAAATTGTGCGTATGATAGGTTGGATTTTTCGATTCGTTTTCAATATAAAGAAAGAAAATAAGAAGAAAAGACTCAGGGGACCTTTATCGGTGGAAGAAATAGAGCATGCTGAAATATTTGTTTTAAAAGTTGTACAAAAGGAGGTTTCTGTTGAGAATGACCCCAAATTAAATGCCTTAGACATTTTTAAAGACGATTCAGGAATTTTGAGATTAAAATCTCATATCTCCAATAGACCTGATACTGAGAATTTTCGTTTTCCGATCATTTTACCCAATAGACATACAGTAACGAGTAAATTGGTTATACAAATGCACGAAAAGGCATGTCATGTTGGTGTTCAAGGACTTATCAGCCTACTCAGAGAAAAATACTGGATCTTAGGTGGCAGACGCTATGTACGAGGGATAATTGGAAAGTGTCAAGTATGTCGACGATTTAATTGCAAGCCTTTTCAAGTGCAGAGTCCTCCGCTCCCGTTAAATCGCGTGAGGGATTCTGTTGTCTTCGAGATCGTTGGTGTAGACTTAGCAGGTCCACTTTACCTAAAAAATGGACAAAAGGTATGGATTGTGCTGTATACATGTGCTGTCTTCCGGGCTGTACATTTAGAGTTGTGTATGTCCTTGTCCACGAACAGTTTTATCGGTGCTCTTAGACGTTTTATTTCGCGCCGCGGGCGTCCAAAGGTATTATATAGTGACAATGGGACTAATTTTGTTGGAACCGAGAATGCCTTTAAGAAATTAGATTGGGATAGAATTATAGAGTCGTCGTCCGTCGAACGGATTACCTGGAATTTCAATCCCCCAACGGCGGCATGGTGGGGTGGCTTTTGGGAAAGACTTGTGGGGGTACTGAAGACGTTACTTCGCAAAATGCTTGGGCGTGCTTGTTTAGACTATGAGGACTTAATGACTGTTATCTTAGATTGTGAGTCGGTGATAAATTCGAGACCGTTGACTTATCAGTCTAGTGATGCCAACGATTTAGTGACTCTAACGCCCAATATGTTTCTCCACGATTTAAAGAGCCATGGCGTACCCGACTGTGATAATGTAGACGCGCAATCTTTGTGTAAAAGGGTAAAAAACATTCAAAAGTTAAGGGTGGACTTGCGAAAACGTTTTAGAAATGAGTATCTAGGACAGCTGCAGTTAATATCTATGAAAAACCCGTCTAGGAAAATTGCGCTCGGTGAAGTTGTTCTTATAGGGAATGACAATAATAAACGAATCGACTGGCCTATCGGTCGCGTCGTCGAAGTATTATCGGGTAAAGATGGTCGTATCCGACTAGTGCGTGTTATGACTTCGAAAGGACAGTTACTTCGTCCAGTGCAAAGACTTTTCCCTTTGGAAATAGAGGCGTCCAATATTGCTGATGCTGCTCTTCTACCAGATGTTCCCTCGACTGGTTCCAATATGGATGCCATGGAAGAAAAGGACGAGAGCTCCAACCTTGACAATGTGTCGCCAACCGTGTACGGGAGTGATTCGCTAAAGACCCGTTACGGTAGAGTAATAAACCTTCCACAAAGACTGGGTAACTGTGAGTAATATTAGACAATTAAACTTTTATCGGCAATTTACTTTTGTGAGAAACTTCCAAAGCTTTTTTTAGTTTCTCAGGTGGGAGTATGTTGAATCCATAAGAAACTGTTGAATCGTTATTTTTATAGTTTTTTATTCACCTGAAATTGTGTACGTTTAAATGGTATTGTTGTAGTTAATTACTACCTGAGTTGTCAGTCTGACATATTTTTTGATGTCTGAGTAATATATATAATTTTGTCGAAGCGATTATTTTACGTAATAGAGTGTGTTGTCTGTCCCCCGGAGTTTTATTTAAACGGGTAGTTTTCTTAAGATTCCACAGAGAGCGTATTTTGTTTAATTATTTTCTTAGTAAATAATTGAAGAATTTAAAGCCCGAAATCGTCGAAAACGTGTTAAACTTAAATAACAAATAATACAAAAAATTGGAAACGCCATCATCTATCATTACAAGAAGTGATAGATAATCTAGCTACAATTTTAAAGTAATAAATTCACATTAAGCTGAGATTTAATGATAGATAATTTCAAAGAAGAATCCATCCCAAGCAAAACAACTAATTAGGTATTTAATAATTGAACCATACTGCCGTTTAGCGTGATATTTTTTAATCGAAAAAGTCTCCGAATTGGATGGTTTTTAAAACAATATTTTCCGCTGGCTAGGAAGAAGGTATTTATACTTAAACATCGACCGTGTATTTTCTAAATCGTATGCGCCATTTCGACAAAATTTCTTGATAACGTTAACTGCCAACAAAACTCCTTAAATTACTGTAGTAATTTCCTTTAAAACCTGCTATATCCGTTCACCTGTTTATAAAAAACCTTAAATTATACCGGTTTTCGAACAGCATCTTTTTTTGTGTAAATCTCGCTTTATTTCTTCAACTTCCTGTCTGGTTCTTCTTTTAATTTCGTGTAATTTAAAAGGCGAGTTTTTAGGTTTTTAAAATTCCGAGATTCTTGGACTTGTTTTTGTAAAAAACTTGTCTCGGGGTTTTTAACTCGTCAAGTTATTAAATCTGAAAGGTATAAAGGGAAGGACCTGAACCGAAAAACCCCACTGAAAACAGGAACACGATTCATAGTTCATTATCATACCATAGTTATTTATTGTGTTGCCTTTAATTTACTTTCCAAGCGCATTCAGGTTGTTTGCACTACAATTTTACAAGATTCAGAAGTGGGACCTCAATATATCCCATATTTTGAAACATCGTCCAAATAAACAAGTCAACAACCTACGAAGTTTTTCATATTGCATCAATTAATATGATTCCTGCATTTAGTGGTATAATACGTGTGACTACTTCAAACTATCTTCAAAAGTTCACATTATTAATATATGCTCAAAGCATTCTTAAAGGTTGTTTAGAACATGGTGCATCTAATAAATATAAAAATAACGTTAAAGCAGAGGAATCACGTTACAGTCGTAACGCTTCTGATAACATCGACGAATTCCTGCACATTTCTTAGGTATATCCAACGCAGGAAGCGACCACCACAGCATTTTGATGAACATATTTGGTATTTTTTTTAAATGGGTTATGTGTAGGCATATTAATTTTAAGGTCTATTACCTGATGATAAAGGTATTTTTTGAAAATTTGTTCTTTCCGTAACAAATTAGGATTTGGTATATCTTTTTTTTTTTTACGGTTCGCCGACTACGTAGGCCATCTTGAACCGGTCATCGACCACAAATGTGATCTACCGACTGGGGAGTGTGAAACGGCACCTTCATCCTACGAGATATCCGATCTCATCCGGCCTGTCCGGCGTGAATAGGATGGCTAGGTGTCGATTCATTTTACACTCTTCCCTGAGGCAAGAGCACGCCGTGTTTCCAAGCGGTCACCCGCCCAAGTACTAACCGCGCTCGACACAGCTTAACTTCGGTGATCTGCGGGAACCGGTGCTTAATATGTCGACAGGCCCTTGCCCGATTTGGTATATTAAATATAGGATTAGGTATATCAAACAGGTTTTAAAAAAATACCCGTAACGGAAAATGAAATGAAGTAGATTCGAACGCGCTGAAAATTCCCATGTTAAATTGCGGGTTCTTAATGTAAATTATACAAAAAAACTAAACAAATTATTGAATTATTTTTTCTACCAATGGAAAGGTGGTATCTACGTGAGCTTGAGAGTTATTTTCATGCAGAGAAAAATCGAGGAAAAAGATATAAGACAATAAAAATCCTAAAAAAATTACTACAGTTCATTATAAATTCTGGGAAATTATTTTTTTTGTTAAAATAACTTTATCATATTCTCCAATAACGATAGAGTCCAAATTTAAGAATGGACGGATTTAAGAATAATTCTTCATATGAACATAAGTCAGCAACCGTTTTATTTGTGAGTTACAGGGTGTTTAAATAAAAAAAAAATTCCAAATATCTCTAAAACCGCTTTGTATTTTTTTCAATTTTGGTAGGTACATTTAATACGCATGAAATAGTATATTACATACCAAGTTTTAGAATAATCACTTTCACACGAGTAATGTACACTATTTTTCCTACGACTACCAAGATTTATTAAAAAGAAAAGCCTTTGATTTGTGAAAAAAATATTTCAACACTAGTGTGGAAATATATATATAGTATAATATATTTAGAATTATGTTCCACCTTATATCTGGTTTCATAGTTTGTCAGTAGGCTTTTCCTTTATTTGTAGTTTAACTTTTTCATATTTTATATCATAGGAAGAACTAATCCTTAATTGACTTCTAGATTAACCAGAATGAAAAATTTACTCAACAAGGAAGATTTCAATTCAAAATAATTCTGTAAATTATTTAATGTTTTTATAAAAAAAAAGTCAAATACTCCTGATGGGATTTGAACCTGTGACCTTGCGATCTGTAGGCTAGAGATCTATTCTCTAAGCTATCGCTACCGATAAAGATTTGTTGTTTAATACATGACACTCTCTTCGGCGCGATTTGTTTTTCTGATAATAGATTTTCCGGTATATTATTAACAGTTTTTATAATTTCAGATGGCGTATTTTCACACTATAATTCTGAATCACTCGACAAATACATGATAAACAAGTTAAAAGACTTTACAATTACTGTTTTCTAAAATTTGTTTTTTAATAAATAGGGGTGGTCTGTCAAATTGGCACCATATGCTTAAATTAAATAGTGTGCCTTGTATTTCAACACTAGTGTCGAAATTTTTTTTTTCAACACGCGTGCGATATTCGGCGCTTTCGAGCCAAGTTAACCGTGCTTTTTTTTCATTTTCATGGGTGGTCGTAGAAAATAGCTATTTATACAATTAGTTGCGAAATGAGTGTCTTTTAGGCACGCGACGTGAGGCGAAGCCCAGTTGGACAACACGTCAAAGTGACTAAAAGACATTGTTCCGTAACGAGTTGTATACAATATTTTTTCTACTGAGGTTTTATAACAAAAAACTTAATTTTACTAACATTTTATTACCTGTTTCATTTACACCTTTCATGTCAAAAAAATCGACAGTTGTCAAAAAAAAATTCGATTTTTTTGTCAAAAACTGCGACAAATATAAAAGTAAAAATGAGTGATTTAGAGGACTCAGACATTGAAAATGCCGCAAATGACGCAATGGTGTAACTTGTTCCCCAAAAATCAAGAAGTTTGTATGAGGGCACATACGAAAAATTTAAAAAATGGTGTGAAGAAAAAAAGGTAAAAAACTTATCAGAAAAAGTCTTTTTGGCATATTTTTCACTATTATCCGATGCCTATAAGCCATCAACTTTGTGGAGTACTTACTCAATGCTTCGAACGATGGTTTATTTGAATAAAAATGTTGAGATGAAGACATTTACAAACCTAATCTCATTTTTGAAAAGAAAATCTACGGGGTATAAGCCCAAAAAGTCGAAAGTTTTTTCTAAAGAACAAATAGAAAGGTTTGTCAAAGAAGCAGACGATAAGAACTATTTATTGGACAAAGTCATACTTATTGTGGGAATCTCTGGAGCATGTCGCAGAGAAGAACTCACATATTTAAATATGAATAATATTGAAATTTCGGAGTCTTTAATTAAAATATCCATTCCAAACACTAAAACAAATATTGCAAGAAGCTTTGTAATTAGCGAAGGCTCTATTGACGGCATCAACTTCTTGAATATTTTCCGAAAGTACGCGCAGTTACGTCCAGCACACATAACCCATGAAAGATTTTTTATCGCATACAGAAACTCCAAATGTTCCAGACTTCCAGTGGGTATTAATACCATTGGAGCAACACCAAAGAAAATAGCTGAGTTCTTGGAGCTTCCAAACGCTAAAGAATATACAGGCCACTGCTTTCGAAGATCTTCAGCAACTTTTTTAGTTGACTCTGGAGCGGATATATTGATGCTAAAGCGACATGGAGGTTGGCAGTCAAATACCGTGGCTGAGGGGTATATAGAAGATTCTTTAGAAAATAAAAGAAAAATTTCCGAAAAAATTCTTGGTCAAAAATCTTTGGACGCTAACAACAAACGTGTTAAATGTAATGAATCCGAGTGTTCTACCAGCTCTACTAGTGGCATGGGTTTTATTGATATTCCTGTTGCAGATTCTATTACTATTCAAAGTTCAAATTCCTCATCAATTTTACAAAGAGAAATATCTCAACGAACTGTTTTAGGTTACCCCAGCATTAATTTTAATAATATAAGTAACTGTACTGTTAATATTTATAATAAATAGGTAAAACTATAGTCTGTGTTTATACTTGTTACTTTTAAGCACATTGTTCCTGGTAACGTGCCTAAAAAATTTTTAAGCACGCTGCGCCTAAAAGGAGGTTATTAAAAAATCATGATGACAATCAAAAAGAGGTTATTATAAAACGTCAGTAGAAAAATACATTTTGGCCTGGATAAAGATTTTTTAAATTTTCATCAGTGGCATCCCTGCCTGATAAACGAGAAGAATTTAGAAATATTTTTCGGATCCTCTTAAGCAGCGAAGAATTTGGCTTATAAAAAATTTTATCAAATAAAAGAATCTAAAAAATCATATACATTTTTCCCGAAGCGAACGTTCTTATCAAATAAATATTTATAAACTCAGGAAGTAAATCATTAAACAGGATTAGATTTGATAAAGTGTATAAAAACATTTTTTATGATAAGATACGAATCCGTAATTTAAAATTGGGCATTGTTATATACATATTAGCAAAATTAATGTCAAATGATGAGTATTTTTTTACATTGTTCAGAGTGCTCAAATAAGCGAGGACGCTGGCTTTATCTCAGAAACCATTTATCCTACAATTTTAGAAAGGAAAGTGGCCAAGATAAATGACTGTAAATTATTTTTAAGTTTCTAAAATGGCCGCTAGAGGGCGCAATACTAATGCTCAACTAAAAACACGGAACATAAAAATTTAGTTTTTTTAAATAACCATAAATTTCTGCGAAACCCTAGAAAAATAATGGATTCTAAGAGAAATGTAGAAATTGCCGACGATTCACTAAATAGTTGTATTACAAGATGAACAAACTATAGGAAGTACACGGCTTTCTCACAAGATCTTTTTTTTTGAGTTTCCATTAATATGAAATAATTGAATAAATATTATTTATTTTACAAGTCCTTCTAATTAAGTAATATAATTATTACTAACTGAAAGTCCTGCTACATAATTTACAGAAATAATTACTTACTAGAGGAAACGTCTTCTTGCCTTTTGACAAGTAAATTACGAACGGTTTTTTCTATGATCGCTGATTAGTGATTAAGTTGATTATCGAGAAGATCAGAGTTAGTTGTTAATGTTAGAAAAAGATCAGTGGCGTAAAAAATATTATTTGGAAACACGGGAATATAGTTGATAAAAGACAAACTAGTAAGCAGATATACAGGGTGTCCTTGAAATGACTGTACAACGCTTCACCACAAATTCCTTAACCAAAAATCGACTAGACAAACTTACCTATCTGCGATGTTGCTTCATTTTGTCGCTACAGGGCGCTAAAGTTTTCAAATTAATATCGTTTTTTCGGAATAATTTCTAAACGCCTTTATCGATTTCCACTAATTTTCGGACTAAGAGTGACTATTATTAATAGCGTGTTTTGATGTATGTGCCATCTTTTTTTAATACCTGTACATTTAAAAATGGCGTGTGATTGGTTATTAAAAGTTCCTCTTTTTGTTACCACCCGTATAAATGACTTAAATTATTTCTCTGGCACTAGCTGACGTCACGTTGAAACTTCTTTGTCTCTTGTAATTTAGCAAAAGTTTCTTTAAGATGCAAAACATGAAAAAGTTTCGAACAATTATAAAAATCAAACTAGGTAGTTGGTAGTTATTTAGAATTCAATATTTTTTCATGTTTTCTCGTTCTGAATAAACAGCAATGATGAATTACAAGGCATCGTAAATAATTTTTTTGTAGAGAAACTGCATGTCTAGATACATTTTTACAAGAGACAAAAAAGTGAAGTCAGCTAGTGGCACAGATATAATTTAAGTCATTTATAAGGAGGGTAACAAAAAGAGGAACTACCAATCACACGCCATTTTTAAATTTGCAGGTATAAAAAAAAAGATGGCGCATACGTCAAAACACACTATTAATAGTGGGGGGCGAAAATCCAAACCTTTATTAATTAAGTGGATCGGCCCGACCCGAGCCCGAGGGTCAGGCCGGGCCGTGTTTAGGTCCAAGATGAAAACCCGGCCAGTCTTCAGGCCTCTAAGCAGATATATTAAATAATACATACTTATAGGCACCTAATAAATATTTAACTTTTATGTTTAGTTATTTTTTTAATTGCAATTTTAACCTGTCAAAAATCTTTCTTTGTTTTGTTCAGTATTTTTTTTATTTTCCTTAATTTTACCTTTAATAAACCTTCTTACGCCTCCGTTCCTGAACGGAAATACTTATCCACTTCGAAATATTTTCAAGTTTTACTCGACAAATTCCGAGAACCTGCACCAAGTCGTATGTATGTGGGAATACCGCGAAGATATGGTGATTTCTGGGATGGGCACGCTCGTACAAAGTACCGGTAGCTGCCGGTACGACTTTTTGCGAAGTCAATTTTAACGGTCTGCAAAAAACTATATACCAAAAACTTTTTGGTTCGTAAAAATTTACAATGAAAACTATAAAAATACTGCTAAAAATCATTGTACTGAAAAAATATTTAAAATTTTTTTTAATAAGAAATAACTTTTTGACATTACCCAATGTCTGTAGGGTGCAAATTTAAAAATCCATTACTATACGTGGCCAGGATTTGGACCAAGAGAACACAATGTTTTTGGTCTAATTTAATAATGTAGATATAATTTTGTAAGAAGCTGGAGAAGGCAGCCAGTGGCGTATTAAGGGTGGGGGGGGGGGGGGGGGCTTCCGGGCTACAGCACCCCCTAGCCTCGGATCTAAGAGTCTAATTGCAACCTAATTTTTCGTCTTACGCTTGGACTCTTAATTTAAAATTTTAAATAATGTATTCTTTTGGCTTAGATTACAAAGGTCTTGTGGGAAACGTTTAGTTTTTAAACTTTTCCTTCTAAAGGTCCTGTTTTATATAGAGATTCAGGTTTCGGACGCATGTCGTTTTAGTTATTATGCAATTTTATAGGAAAACGAGTAAAAAGAATAATATTTTATAGTATTTTTCTATTATATACTTGTCTGTTTCGTTTTCCCTTTTTTAGAGCTATTTTAAATCAACAAAAATATAACCCAATGTAATAAAATATTTTTACAACAAAAACAAAAAACAATTAGGTACTTGGTAGGAATAAAAGTCTGTCTAAACCACAATATAATGATGAAAATGAATAATGAAAAAATTGTTTAGGGGTAGTTAGCATTGGTGAAAGAGAACATGTTTTGGCCTTAGTAAAGGTCATCATCAGCTCTAAATAGAGAACATTTTTAAGTGACGTAGAAAAGCTAATACATTGGTATAAAAATAATGGTATAAAAATCAAACAGAGGGAGAGGGTAGAGGTATCTAAAACATAATGTCACTAAATAGTCTAAAATTAGGGGTATATGGGGTTAAGCAGAATGTGACGGAAGCCCTTTTGTTCACCCTTAGTTGGGTAAGAAATATGGAAAGTAGAAAATGGTTAAAAGATAATTTAAAAAATTAGAATTCCTAAATTTTTTATTAAATTAAGGATTTAAAGGTGAATTCACCATGATTAAGGTCATAACTTATGCTTTAGAGGTACCTATGTGGTTTAAAAAAAAACTTTTTAATATAAAACATTTTAATTGAATAAGGGGGAGGAGAAGCAATCATCCTGACGCTGTTCCTAGTTCTTCTTTTATTCAGTAGTGCGAAAAGAAACGAGAATGCTTTATTATGAATATACAAAACGCCACTTAAAAAGGATTTCAAAACATAAGCATTTGCACCAAAAACTGCTCTTAGATCTACGCTTCTAAAATACATGATTTCTGAAAGAATCATCAATTTTGGCGGGGTGAGCGATATTTACTTTATTTTTAATCATGAAAAACCGAGCCCGAAAAACGCTTCTTAGAGTCTTATGTTAAAATTTTGGATTGACACCAATACTCTTATTTTTTAATAATTAGCCAGCTAGGAATATTAAAAAAAAAAACATTTACAAAAACAAGAGGGGGAGAGGTAATAATTTAATTTTCGAAATTTGATAGTAGTTTGGTGAATTTTAAACGAACTTTGGGCGTGGCCCCGAAAATTTTTCCTGCGGCGCTTTCCCGCCTTCTTTACTAGGTACAATATCATAAAATACATGTAGTCCAGACTGTCCCTTTCTCCAGAACCCCCCGAGCATATTTTCTGGTTACGCCACTGAAGGCAGCTACCACTGATTTCTTTCATTTTATTTTGATAATAAACTATCAAAAAATTGATTAACTCTTTTGTTATGTTGTTATAGATTGGGAGGAATCTATTGAAATCATATTTGCGGGGGGTCAAAAGTAAAGATTCCTTTACTGGTTTTTGCTAGAGTTGCAAAAACTCCTAACAATATGATAAAATAATACGAATTTGAAAGCAAAGTTTACTTATTATTCTAAAGAAGCTATTTTAGTTGGTTATTAAATCAAGTCATACTGGATAATGCTTCTACGACATAACAGAGGGATATGCTTGTTTTTGCAATGACAATATCTGTCGCGTCCGCAAAATGAATATTAAATAAATGAAGCAATATATTGTTTGTTAAAATTCAGTGGCGTAAATATAACATTGTAAAAACGGCAAAAAAATACCAGTTGAGTCAAACGAAACGATGTTTAACAGTATCCTACCAATCTTCTCTCTCACTAAATTTTGATTTTGTTGTATAAAGGAACAAAAAATAAAA
The DNA here is from genome assembly GCA_935413205.1 of Polydrusus cervinus. Classification (NCBI taxonomy): domain Eukaryota; kingdom Metazoa; phylum Arthropoda; class Insecta; order Coleoptera; family Curculionidae; genus Polydrusus; species Polydrusus cervinus. Next base: position 4,473,715 of record OW284514.1, read on the forward strand.
TTCCTGTGTTTGTACTTTTTGATATTTTTAAGCCATCACTCAAAAATATTTGAACAAAAACACGAACTTTATCGAATATACTTCATGAAAATGACAGCTTAACAATGTTCTCTAAAATGTTTATATTATAATACAAAAGTAATCCAATAGAAATAATTGTCCAAACCGGAAAAATTAAAAAATCATCATATTATTATTTCCAGTACGTTATCTATATTTTGTCTTAAAATAAGTTAATGTGGTTCTAGGAACAAAATATATTAATTAACTAGCATATAAAAGGTTTCGCATGTGGCAACACCGAAATTATTGACAGAAGACCAAGCTAATGAAATGCTAGTTGAAAAAATCTAAACTAACTAAGTTGAATTTAGGTATAGGACATCCTACATGAATTCAAAAATACAATAACATACCTGGTGTTCCATTTAAAAAAATAAAGTTAACAGCAGCCCAGTTTTCTTGAAGCACTCTGTATATTTTTCAGAAATCTTAAAACATTTAAAAAAATAAAATCGACGTGTCCGACTGTTTTTTTTGGTGCTTCGTTTAGGTACTTTTCCACTGTACCTCTATAAAATTAGACCAAAAACACTGCGTTCTCTGATCCCAAATCCGGGCAATGCTTATTAACGAATTGTTTTAAAACTTCTTAAAGTTGGAGTCTTCGGATATTGGAGTTATTTTTTTTTAATAATAATTTTCTTTATTGTTTATAATTAAGTGAACTTTGGTAATTATTTTTAGGGTTTTCATTGGCTTGTATCATTTTGATCGAATAATAAATACCACCTTTCCATTGGCGAAAAAAAACTTAATAATTTGCTTATAGTTTTTCTAGTAATTCGGGCCAACAACCTTAATTTAACATGGCAAATTTTGACGCTGGCGGATCCACTTAAGAAATAAGGCTAAACAGACATCAAATAAGTGACTTTTTAAACGTTCTGTTTCTATTTCGGTACGGAACACTGAAATGTCATATACATAACATTTGGTAAAACATATCAATCACATTATACCAAATATAAAATCATCAAAAAGTTATTTTGGTCCAATTATGTTTGCGTTTATTTATACACTAGTTATTTTTGTCCACGTTCCCATTTAAACTTGAAAAATTCGGAAAATATTTTAGATGAGGTCTGGATTCTCTAAGGTTCCGGTAGAAAGCTTTAAAATAAATCATGTTTGTGTAGAGCAGATCTTACATGTAATTTTTTTTAATCTTAAATTTAAATGTGTTTTAAACATCTCGTCATACAAAAATCAGTATCTATATCACATATGTATTAAATAATATTAAAAGCAAACAAATACAACTGGGTATCACCAGTAGCCCTTTCATTTTTGGCACTTTGAAGGATCAGGGTGCGTCTATGAGGGAGGCCTAACGGACAGTGGTGACCTCTATGTTAGTGGCCAGATCTAAATAATTTGAGGTTAGTTTTGTCTGTCAAATCATGACACGATGTAAAGATCTTGCTTGCCAAATCACAAGACGTAGACTTGTGTAGCAGCAGTAAACGTCATATTATTCTCCTTGCTTTTTTTTATGAACTGGTCTATTGTCTCTCACTCACTCTTCCGTAAATTCTAGAAGGCCATGCTATCATGAACTCTTAAAACGATGATGTCGTATGTTCAGTGACCAATAAACATAATATACAATAATTTAATTGCAAGGAATCATTCTCAAATTCTGCAAACGTTGCTAAGTGGCAAGATGCAACCGATGTTTTTTTTAGAAAATGACTGATGGTAACTTGATACCCACTTGCGAAAAACCTTATCAATGCAAATTATGCAGTGCAATACACTTATAGAATTAGTCACTGTGTCTGGGGATTCAAAAATAAATAATGCAATGCGAATTAAAAAAATAATTTTATATTTAGGTTCACACTGTTCACAGATTTGTATTTACTAATCGTGAGTTATTCTGCTATGGTTAAAACACTTTTAAAAGCTATTACGCGGAATTTTGACTGTTTCTGAAGCTGTATTAAGGAAAATAAAAAGCAAAATACAACTAGGTATCTTTTAAAAATACACTATATTATTTAAATCAAAGAGGTGCAACTTATGGGTTTATCCAACTTTTTCCGCAACATCTGGCACGAATAATTTATTCCGCAGTGTTTTTTCCCAAAGCTGGAATGCATAAAATACACAAGTTGGGCGCCAAGAATTTGTCAAAATGCAGGTCACATCGAAACAGGAACTACTGTGCATTTGTGTGTGTGTGTGATTTTCCGACTCTTTTGCGTCCAGGAATAGATCGGGGCCAGTGAACTGTACCGAGTTATTAAATCTTCTGGAGAAGACAGAAGACGACACATATTGTTATTGAAATAGAATCCAAATATTTTGCTAATTATGTATATACGTTTTAATATTGTTAGGGTCATTTCCATTTCGAACGGTTAAGTTAGTTCACCTCTCAATGCAAGTCCGAATGGCTTAAACTGGGAGGTGCCTATATCCTTACCTGGGTTAAAATTAAAATGTAGGGGTGGGCAAAATAATCGATTACTACAGTCTATTTTAGAAAGGCGTAGTGAAATAAAAGCTCATTAGGTATGCAAAGGGACTACAGAGTGACCCAAGGAATATTTAAACCACTTTCATAATTTCGCATTGATTTTATTGCAAAATTCTTTATTTTCATCAAGTGCAAGTAGTACCACCCGGGTTTGGGTCAATTTATGGGTTTTGCCTATTGTTACCCATTCACAAACACTGAAAATGGTGTGACAAAGTCGTGCATTATGTACATAGTATTAGGTAGGTACACTTATTTTTTATTAAGCATAAAAAATACAAAATACATTATATTATACAGAAATTAAATTATAAAAAAATCATAATATTCTTCGTCATCTGAGGAACTGTCTTCTCCTCTTGACGTTATAATTAACGGGTCGACGGTCCAATCGATCAGGTGGTCAAGAACCCATATTTTCTTCTCTTTTTTAATGACATGATTCTGCTTTTCGCCAGTTCTCTGGTGTCACTTCCTTAATGGCTTGATCAAACAGTAGCTTAACGTCTTTCATTTTGAATGTCGTGTTGTGTCTTGAAAATCCTTTTACTTGCGCCCATCTAAGTTCTATAGGATTTAGTTAGCAATTATATGGCGGTGTGCACACAGCACAGTTACACTATGTTTTTCAGCTATATCTTCCACGGCATATTTCATAAAACGATGTTTGTGTAAATTTGCTATAGCTAATAGTTCCTTCTTTATCAATTTTTTTTCTTTGGTTGGTTATCAGAAATAATTTAATGCACAAAATTTACCTGCGCCTATGGCCGACACCGAAATAGAGATGAACTGAAGGGAATTTCCCATTTTATTACTCTACATCTTTCTGAAATGGACTATAACTTATTTTTTAAGTAATTAATTGTTTTGATTATTTCGATTTAATAGACTATTTTTTATAATCGAAAATCGACTATGACATTTCATAATTGCCCAGCCCTAGTGAAAGCCACGTGTATGGAAAAAAATGGACGAAAATAACAAACACTTGAATATAAAATACGGATACGTAATAAAATCGTTTGTGAAACATAATATTAAAACTGTTATTTAAAACACCTTTTGATGGGTTGTGGGCAGCTGATTTAAAATTTTGTCTGACTTGACCACCTGGCAGAAAAAATCATTTTGTATACTGATGTACGTAATCTATTAGGAATTATTTAACAACTAACAATCATATATTTTATTCTTCGCATCGCTGCTAATGTGAGACAATGCTGTCATTAAGGTAGTGCAAATACTCAGGGCAGTGGCGGTTCGCGGTATTAAAAAATGGTGAAGAGCTAGGGATAGTGCGGGTACTTAAACAAACATTGACTAAAAACCCGTGTAACAAAACGCTTCTCTTATCCTCATCTGTCCAACGACTGAATGGAGTTTTCAACAAATTACAAACTATGTCATTAATTGGGTTTATTTTTAAAACACACAATAAAAATTAAACTAAGTAGGTACGTACACACTACTGAATTAACTGAAAAATAAAAACAAAACTTTTTAATCACACAGTAAATCACGTAAAAACGATATCTATAACCGTAAGTTTCGTGAAGCCTTAAAATAAATACCTTAAGCATACAGAAGAAGAATTTCTCTTTATTTCGCCAGATCCATCCCTAGACGCGTTTCGTCATATCATGACTCATCAGTAGAGCTAGGATCCGACGAAACAAAGAGAACTCAAAGCTGCTTATGGCAGCACAGTGGTGGGACACACCAGTAAGATGTGGCACGGAGCGCCATCTGTATCGTTATTAGACACTCTTGAGCATACCAGCACCTCTAACAAACTTATAGAAATAAGTAAAAATGTTAAGAGGAAATCTCCTGTAAAGACATTCGTCACAATTACAGGAGTCCCGCTAGGCAGCGCTAACTCGCATCGGTTTATTAACCGAAAACAAGAATACAGAAGAAGAATTTCTCTTTATTTCGCCAGATCCATCCCTAGACGCGTTTCGTCATATCATGACTCATCAGTAGAGCTAGGATCCGACGAAACAAAAATACCTTAAGGTTAGGCGAACCAATGCTAAAACAATGGTGAATACGACTGATCTATTTTTAAATTGCCCTTCATCATAATGCAAACTGTTACATGCTGTTTGTGTGACTGACGTCACGTAACCATAGCAACGGTGAATATCAAAGCCATGTTGAGCGTTGGGTCTTCACTTGCTTTAAGCTAACGGACACGGTCGCTGGGGCGCGCCAAAATGCACGAGTGTTTATAATTATTGTCCATCGGAGTTAACCGTGGCCCTATTATGCATAGCTACATTCAGATTAAATTAATATTATTCATTCGAACATATTTTTTTTACGGGATAAAATGGTAGCTGTATTGGCACATTAATATTTAATACTGTCGAAACACTATCCTCCTGGTTTCATTTTTATTTTTTTGGTGAAGAGCCCCTTCACCTACTTCACCTGACGAGCCGCCACTGACTCAGGGCTGTCTGTATGGTATGATATGCTATGTGGAGATCTTTTATTACAGGCCTCTATCTATAAGTTCGTAAAATATAATTACAGTTCAGTACAGTCTCAGCTACTAAACTTATTGATAATTTGCATTATAAGTTTGTTCACGGTGTAAATTTCATGTCGTTCATGGTTATGTTAAAGATTTTTTACAAAAATGGAATTATTCACGGTTTGAAAAAAAATTAATTTTTTTTATCAGAAGTGTAATGTTAAAAGCGACTCACAGAACAATACCAAGCACAACTTGCATTCATTTGATAGCACCAACAAAAAAAAAGAAAGTAGTCTCGAGATATACAATAAAGTGGCAGCTGGAACAAGAAACTCTCAAATTACCTCTGAAATACGTTCTTACTTACACTGAATCATTAAATTCTGTACAACAATACAATGAGTGGTCAAAAGGTTGTATATCACAGGTTTTTACTAATGGGACTTGTATATCGGCACTACCAGTTACCAACGGCTGGTTTTATATTATTGTTTATGTTTACATCTTAGAATATGTCTGGAAATACCCCCCATACACATGAAAATCATTAAAAAATGTATTTTAATTGCAGCTTATTAAAGATTGCGGTTTGATGAGCCCGAAGGATTTTTTGCAATTCTGCTAATCGATTCTTAATGGAAGAATATCCAAAACCTCATAATAATAATTTAAATTTGGTATTGGAGTGCTAGAAAGTTATTTTTATTATAAAAAAAAACCTTTTTATTGGTGAAAAAAACCTCAATAATTTGCTCTCCGCTTAATTGGAATTTACCAGGTGTGACCTCAGCGCTTTATCGAGTTTTCACAAAAGCTTTTTTGACTACCCGCGAATCAAACTTCCAGAGATTTTATTGGCATCTTGGTTTAGTTCAGCTATTAGACAAGGATAGACCATTGGCTGTCAAACTATCGCGTCAAATTTTAAGTCATGTCAATAATTATATACAGTGTGTCCACGGATAGAATTTGGAAGAGGAAACACTTTTTTATTAGTAGGTATAGAAGAAAAAGTCTATGTTTATAAAAACGTCTGCTTGTGCTGAAACTACAATTTCGAATATGAGATTTGCGATTACTATACAGGGTTCGTCAGAAACATTTTTAGTTTTTTGGATTTTTTTTTCAATTCTAATTTTCAATTCCTTGACTTATTAAATCAATTTTGCTTGTTCTGAAACTACAATTTCAAATATCAGATTTGCGATAACTATACAGGGTCGGGCATATTTTATAATTTATGATTAATTAAATTAAAGAAATATGATATGTATTAATAAAAATACTTCAAACGTAGACAAAGAAAAATAGTTTTCTTACAACAAAATTGTTATTCGGCCAGATATAAAATCATATTCTAAGTAAGAAGGCAACAATAGCTGTTTGTTTTTACATAAATTTTTTAACGACATCCAAAAAAAAAATTTTGACGAATATTCGAAATTGTAGTTTCAGCACAAGCAGACGTTTTTATAAAGAATGACTTTTTCTTCTATACCTACTAATAAAACAGTTTTTCCTCTTCCAAACTCTATCCGTGGACACTTTGTAAATGCGTAGCCAACGAAGACAAACATAGAAAGAAGACAAACAAACGTTTTAATTGGTCGAAGCAAAATTTGACATAAGAAACGTCCAAACAGCGCCACCATCGGGTCTGGAGGGAACCTCTGGACTATAGGCAGGACTTTCAAATATGACCATTTTTAAAATTTTGGCGGCCAATGATATTTACAGCTTAAAAAACCATCAGTATCCTAATATTTAATTTTTACTATACTTGGAAAATTAAATGAGGATTGTGCATAGTTTGTTGGCTGTAAATATCATTTTAAAATTTTATGTGCAAACATTTTTAACATCTGGACAACCTTTCGACTATAGGCGGGACTTTCAAATATGGCAATTTTAAAAAATTTTTCACACAAAACCTTAAAATGATATTTAAGGCCATCAAATTATTCACAATAATCTCTTATTTGATTTTTCAAGTAGAGTAAAAATTAAATATTAAGATTTTCTGATTAGATTTTTAAGCTGTAAATATCATTTTAAAATGTTATTTATTAAAGTAGTACAATTAGAAATAAAACTTCAGAAATCAGTTTATAATTAATTTTATTGACAACTACGATTGAAATATAGTTAAGATTAAATTATTAAAAAACTATGCCGCTGCTATAACTATGTAAAAAACTACATTATTTACCCACATGAGGATCTGTTTTTTCTTTATATTTCCAAAATGTACTTACTTTCCCAGATTAACCTACAGTACCAGCTGTAGTGGCTCCCGTGTACTAAACATTTATTCATGCAACATACATAATCATCAAAGATTCACGTGTAGGTACTTCTTGAAATAGCCAACCTAAAAGAATATAAAACAAAAAAATTAATGAATTACTACAACACTCGACAGAGTTAAAATTTCCTAATGGTCTAAATAATTGAATAGCAAAAAAAATATATTTTGTATGTACAATTATTTGTGCAACAAGTAGGTAAACTAATGTAATAAATAACGAATAAAAATAACTAAAGAATAAATGTTCAAATTACGATTTACTTACCTGCAAAAAAAAGAAAACGGTCCTTTTGGTAAAAAGATTAGAAAATTAAAAATAATATAAGAACATCAAAAAGCTTGGTCTGATTTTAAGCTATGAAGAAAGAAAAAGGGGCAATTCCATTTGTACCATTGACATTACAAATGTCAATGATTTGTGCTCAACAGGGAAGTTAGGTTGTAAAATAATTTAACAGCTCGTGCTATTCATGTCAAGTACCTATCTCTGTCTGTATCAAGTTATCTTCATTCGATGTAAAAAGAGACAGATATAGTCAGACCAAGTTAGTCTGCCGTAGCTCTCTTGTAAAAATAACTACGTAGGTGTAATATTGAGATATAACTGATGGGGATAAACGTAGGTCCTAACTTGAAAAAGTCTGGAAGTCTAACGTCACTCTAGCTTCTATCCCGCCCATAAGAAGTTTCACCGGGCTGTGCGTAGCGTTAAAATGAGTTGTGACGTTTTTTTTTGACATAAATTTGAAAAAGTCACTGTCCAACGTCACTAATAAACGAATACGTCAAGCCCTAATTTTTTTTTAAATAAAAAATATCGTTTACGCCTGTTATCATCAAACAAACAATCTAAGGCGGTATTACGTCAATATTAAAAAATCCAATCCAAAATATTCTACTTCCTTATGTTGACGAGAAAATTCATTATTAGGTATTATCGTGGAACACATTCAGCAATCTCTGTTCTTAGCAGTCTCATTTCCTTGTTTTTGTTTAGATAAACGTGGTGCAGATACAATCTGATCTTTTAAGGAATCTTTTAACATTTTAACTCCGCAAATTATTATTAATTCATGGTTTTAATCGGATTATTTTTAAATTACGGTATTCGCTGTCACTTCCTTCGTAATTAATAATTATCATTAACAAGTAATTAGTGTTATGCACGCTTTTTAAAATCAATTGAATACAAAAACAAAATGTATATATGTACTTATATTCTATAGCATCCTCAAACATTTCTTTATTTGTTGCATATATATTTTTTTTCAAAAGAGCACTTTTCAATTCTGTTATTCAATTCTTTAAAATTTTAAACGCGTTCTTTAATCATGTTTGTGTCGTGTTTTTCTTCTTTTATAGCAAAGAGTACCACCGGTGTATAGGTAAAAGTCCCACAAAACACCGGATGCACAGCTCATTGCTTTGCCGTATTTCGGTTTATGGACGACACTCGAAAATAATCGTTTTTTCTTTGGAACTAGATTGTATAAGGCGCTTCGGGTGGTACTCGGTAGTCAGCGGCGTACGCGTGGACAGTGACGCAACTAAACACTTAAATTTGGGAAGGGAGAAGAGGGGGGGGGGGGAGGCTTAATAGGCCCCGTGTACAAATCTTACACAATCCTACTACACCTCCTGAAGATATCTTCTTAAAAAAAGGTGACTTGATAACTTCTAAAAAAAGTTGTCCTATAAAGAAAAGAATGCAAAAACATGAATTGGTCTAGGGGGCTAATCTTAATTCAGAGGGGGGCTGCGCCCCCGCTAGTTGTGCCTATGAGCGTGAATAAAAAATAGACGAAACCAGGACAGTGAACACGATACGGAATAAATCTATTTCGTTGGGTTAAGATCAGTTAATTTTGAACTAATCGACAAAATTGCTTGGATTGGATTAGGGGCCGTGGAAACATAAAAACAAGCCTTCAAGAGTAAAGATCACCTAAATAAGCCATATTATATGTAGGTAAATGTTTCCTAAAATATTCTAATTGACTTTTATCTCAATGAATTCCTAAATAACAACGGTAAAAAATAAAGTGATCAGAAATGTTAATTAATATAACCAGTAATTACCTGGTTTAAGTTAAGAAATAAAAATGAAACCTAAAAATCCAAGACTGTCGCCACAATAATAAAAACATTAGCTACAAATCGAATCTACGATTAAAAAAACAATTCACAACAAATCTTTTAAACATAAAACACAACTGTGCCAAACGACTTTGTAACCCGTTATTGAGAAACTCGACATTAAAAATTATTTTTGTAAGCACAAAAACATTTAAATAGTGTAGAGTTAAATAAAGAAGCCGACACGGGCATCCAGTCTAAACTACGCGATGAAACTCGAATAGAATCGCCCAGGGCCGCGATGAGGTTTCGGCGTCTTTTGATCTCGCTCTGTGACGGAGACGTAATCTAACTTTTTCTCATGAACGTGCGGAAAATCCGACCGATTCTACTAGAGGGACTTACGCAACTTTTTAGACGGTCGTTAATAAAATATATGGAGCGCTTCTCAAAGAAACTCAAGATGTCAGCCATTTAAATATAATGATTTTTTTACTAATAATAAGCTGAAGTACCACATGGTTATAAACAAAAAGGTGTTTAGTTAACATTACCCTTCTTATAATTCTTCCAAGACATCCCTTCCATCTTGCATGTACTACCGTGACGCCGCCACTGGATCAAAAATCAATCAACGAAAGCCATTACGATTTCCTTTAAATTGTACCTTTTCTTCACACCAAAAAGCCATTGGTAAACAGTTTTATTGTCGGATTACTTGTGAAGTTTTGGAGTACCTGCAGCACCGGTCCTTTGTGTTGATTTTTGTCAACTTGATTTTACAAACTCTTTGTGAAAAGTCGTAAATGATCGTTATGTACCGATTCGAATAATAAAAGGTACTTTAAAATTTTACAACTTAACGCCGTACTACAAAAAACAATATTTGAAGAGAAACCAAATAAATTCTGAGAAGCGTTCAGCCTTTAATATGACTTGAAACTTTGCAATAATGGACGAAAAAAGTATATCTGTCCTACAATTTTTCTAGTTTTAATCAACCTTGTATTATAATATATTGATATTATTGATGAGTCTATTTCAGAAAGGTTTCGAGTAATAAAATTGGAAATTCCGTCCAGTTCGGCTCAATTTCGGTGTTGGCCATAGGCGCACGTAAATTTTGTGCATTAAATTATTTATGATAATGATAACTAACCAAAGAAAAAAAAAGAAAATAATTTGATAAAGAAGGAACTATTAGCTATAGCAAATTTACACAAACATCGTTTTATGAAATATGCCGTGGAAGATATAGCTAAAAAACATAGTGTAACTTGTACACCGCCATATCATTGCGAACTAAATCCAATAGAACTTATATGGGCGCAAGTAAAAGGATTTGTAGCAATACACAACACGGCTACTGTTTGATCAAGCCATTAAGGATGTAACACCAGAGAACTGGCGAAAAGCAGTCCATCATGTCATTAAAGAAGAGAAGAAAATGTGGGATCTGGACTACCTGATCGATCGGACCGTCGATCCGTTAATTATAACGTCAAGAGAAGATGACAGTTTCTCAGATAACGAAGAATATTATGATTTTTTATAATTTAATTTCTGTATATTGTATTTTGTATTTTTTTTATATCTAATGTTTAATAAAAAAAATAAGTGTACCTAATACTATGTACATAATGCACGCCTTTGTCACACCATTTTCAGTGTTTGTGAATGGATAACAATATAGGCAAAACCCATAAATTGACCCAAACCAGGGCGGTACTACGTGCACTTGATGAAAATAAAGAATTTTGCAATGAAATCAATGCCAAATTATGAAAGTGGCTTAAATATTCGTTGGGTCACTCTGTAGTCCCTTTGCATACCTAATGAGCTTTTATTACTCTACACCTTTCTAAAATAGACTATAAAATCAATGACTTATAAATATCGAAAACGTTATTAGCTATGAAAAATGGGGAAGAGATCATTTTTTTTTTGTAGGAAGATAATGAACATTTTTTATACCTGTTCTTTTTCAATGGGCATTTTCACTAAACTTTAATTTTGACCCTATCGTACCTATAGGGCAAGAAAATTTTCTACTGGTTCAGTTTTTAAGTTATTTAATTATTTACTGAGAAAGTAATTTAAAAAATACGGTCACATCAATTCCAAGCAATGGCAGCAGTCGAAAGCTCTGTGAACGACGCACTCCTCGAGATCTCGAGTCTGGTTTCGTGTTTCTAAATTGTCTTTGTCTATCTAAACAAAGGTAACAATATAATTGGTCGCACTATCAAAGAATTGAGTGGTTAATAGGACGACGTACATTTCTTCTCATCGTATGTTTTCAAACTTCCTGCTCTCGCGCCGTGTTTTTAATTTTTTCTAGAAAATATTTGTAATACTCTAATAATATTTGTATTATTGAGACACGGCTTCAATAGATTAGGATTAGTTCAGGATGTTAATGCTAAATGTGATAAATTCAAAGTATTTTTAGAAAAACAGAGTGCAATGCTAAATCCCCATGGTCGGAAAAAAATAGCGAACTTAAATTATGAATATGATAGGTCAAAAAACAGCTGACTGACATTGATCCTGTCAAATATTATTACTATATTACTCCTTTATCAAATCTGTTTTACTTGTTAAAAGTTACCAACACATACTTTGACATTGACAGTAAATAAGTTTGATAACTTTTTTCATTATTCAAAAGGAAAACAGTGTTATTAAAAAAATGTTAAATTAACCTTGATTTGTCAAAAATTTATTATTTAAAAAAAAAATAGTAAAAGTGGTTAGCTATACCTAAGTTATTTAAAAATAATGTTAAACCAAACAAAAGAAATTAGTTAATAATGGGAAAAATTAAAGCTGATCAAGATCAAGGTTAGAAATAGAATGTATATACTAGATGACTATTAAAGAAATGACAAGCTTGAGTAAATTTTTACGTTAAATTGTTTGTTTACCTGTAATATACAATTTAAGGCGGAAAAGGAAGTACGCCGGGTCTATAATAGGCACTTACGCAACGCAAGGTAAGGCATAAAATAAAAAAATATTAGTAGATATCGTCCGCTAAAAATGTGTCACTGTTCAAACTTTAGTTAGACTAGACTAGTAGGTATCTGCAGAATAAGTTAGATCAAACTTTTGCTCTGCCTTGTATCTATCTCAGTAAATTTATTGTTTCCAATTCTCCCATGCAGCAGAATATCCCAGATTATTATACAGGGTTATTCTTAAGTTGATACTTCTGTTTTAGCTGATAAACAACATTTTCAAATACCTTTTTTCGAAAAACTAAAAAATAAGGCATTCATTTATTACACTATGGATCAAATACGGTTCAGCCTAACTTGCCAGTTGAATAATATTAAGAAAACTTCTGAGTGTAGGATGAGCCCGCAAGGGAAAGCGTTCTGCGTATAATCTTGAAGCAGCAGCCGCACTTTGACGACACTCATTCTTAATTAGCACCAAATCTACTAGTTCATTGTTTTCAAATTTTACCATTTTCAAGTGTCACCAATTTAAAATTAACTTGCTTCAGAAAAACACACCGCAGCGTATGGCCAAATAACTCACCACCGATCCGTAAATTGCATGGCTAATAAGAGATAAGACAAACAACATGAAGTATAGCAGGCGAAGTTTTGATGACCAGGCCCGCACTTAATTTTTTACTTCTGTATCTCGCCTATTATTAAGTTTTTTGAAAAAAGGTATTTGAAAATGTTGTTTATTTTAATATTTTCTATACACAGCTAAAAAAGAACTATCAACTTAAGAATCACCCTGTATAGATAGAAACGTCTTAATTTTCAATTCGGCGAAGAGCAGCATTGCTGTTTACTTATAGCGATTTCGGTTTACAGATCTCGGGCACTATGAGAGCGCTCTGTGACGTCATAGATCTGCCAGAGATCTGTCATAGCCATATAGTGAGATATCTCGATTTCGATAATCGAACACGCAAATCTCGGGGAGAGCACTCTCAGGGTGCCCGAGATCTGTAAACCGAAATCGCTATTACATTTTTTATTTCAAATCGTCTTTGTACATATTGTCTTTGAATTTCAACATTTAAAGAAAGCCGAATAGATAGGCGCACTATGATTCATTCGCTACGTAAGAACCGACGTGACTTCGGAGCGCGCCGTCTTTTATTGCATAATATAATACAATATCTTGTGTCTGAAATCGATCGAAAATGGAGACGAACTAATGTTTGCCACATTTTTGCACTGATCCGTCGTTCTTTAAATATTGAAATTCAAGTTATGGTGCATTGAAATGGATTCATCACTAAATTTGAAAAGGATAGATTAAAAAATAAGGTAGGTAGGTAGTTTTGCTTTTGCAGAAATGTGACATAAACGGAGAAATTACCAAATAAATCATGGGATGTTGGGGATTAAAAAATCCGTTATTATTATGTAATTTTTCGGTATTTTTCAGTCATTCCAAGTCTGCTAACCTGCGAGCTGCCATTGATTGAAACAAGTAAACTGCTCACTAGCATTCTTGTTTAAATGTTGGGCTTTTTAAAAAAACAATTTCCGTCTGATATTGTTGGAGATTTTAAAAAACATCACCCATGAACTGACAATTATTTATTCAAGCGTAATACCGTGAATACCATGATACCTGCAAACTGCCCATAAAAAACGTAAAAGACGCACAGAGCCAGATGAGACATACCAACTTGATGAGGAGATTCTTTTCGGTCGTTTTTGTTCAGCCACATCCGGTTGACTTGGTACGATGGCGTTGCGGGTCCGGTTTCTTAGAATGCGCCGTTGCCAAATTTTCAGAAACACCGAGTATGAGAAAATTCGAAACTTAATAGTTTAAAGCCCATTTTATCTATTTCTAGAAACGCTCACAATGTTCATGCATGGCTTTAAATTTCTGGTTCCACCTAAAAAAAGTAACAGATGTGAACATAATACTTGAATAAAAAATTATATTTTTTAGTAGCGGTAACAAAAATTTAACCTAAAAATTGCTTTTATCTAAAGTTACACATTTCCTTACGACTATTAATGCGGGAAAAATTGCCTTTGTTCTCTGCTTGCGCCATAGCAAACAAATTTTCCCAACCGCGCTTACATATTCATATAAGCGGCAACGCCGCCCGGTACCACGGTTGCTTCGATCCTTGCAAGGTCAGCGACTGATCCAGCATCTCGGTACGACCCGCCCCTCCCCCGCCGCCGCTTTCCTTCCTTCCTACGATGACGCCCGAGGCGAATTCCGTAAGAGTGCGCGGCGTTGCCGAGTTATCGAAATTGTTTAAGTTAAGGGGAAATTGGTATTAATTGTTGTGAATATTGTTTGAAGTAATTGATATTTAGGTCAGACAGCATTGATAGGATTATAATGGGCTTTGTTTATAATAAATAAATAAAAGTAAGAGATGGTTAACCTACACAATAAACATAGAGTTCATCAAAATTTACTTTTAAATTTTTAAAATCTAATAATAGAAAATAGAAAGAATCTTCTTACGTATAACTTTGGAGGAGGTGGGAGAAGTAATCAAAGGCTTTGTTTACAGTAAACAAATAAAAGAAAGAGATTATTAAATTACTGCGAACTCATATTAGGTAAGTTTTATCTAATAATAAAAAAATAGAAAGAAGCTTCCTAAATATTACATACTTTGAAGGAGGAGGATGAGGAATCATTCATAGGCTTTGTTTACAATATACAAATAAAAGTAAGATATTCTTAACCTATACTGAATCAACCGACTATTTCAAAATGGGAGGGGGGGGGGGGGGGCGACGGCGACAGAACCCAATGAACAAAATTAATTAACATTATAGCTTCTGGAATTAGTGTCTTTTCCTGATTCAACATGCCATTATTGGCCTCGTTGTAATTATGCGATTCATTTAAAAGATAAGTCAATAATTTAAAACTATTTTTTATACACCATTTAACCCCAGTTTATTTTTAACTGTAGGAAGAGCAGTCCTAAATTGATATTAACTTCCAGTGACGCCACGGTTATTAATTTTATAAGAGCACATTCTTCCATCCAACCTAACCTTTGTGAACTTTTCAATTGGCCTTATTACTGTTCATTGGGTGTAATGTAATGATGATGGGGACTTTCTTGATAATAAGCACATCAGGCCTGCAATGGTTTTATAGTTTTTTTTGGGTGATTACGAAAAAAATTAAGAAAAAATTCCTTCACGAACAGATTTTTCACAATAAAACAAAGTTTTACTAAAATATTTAAAACAATTTTCACAAAGTATATTTTTTCAGTCCTCTATAATCGCGATTCAACTATTTAAACCCGTAAATCGGGATATGACAACATTCGAGAGAAAATTATTTTTAAATGTCACATGACTAAAGTAAATGGAGAAGGAGAAGAGTTCTAAAAAAAATTGATAAGTCGAGAGCGACGCGGCGAGTCTTTTCATTTGTGTGACCGTGATTACCTGTTCTTATGAAATAAAAATTACATCTACTTCCTCAAAAATATAAGACTGGGCATAATAAAAACAATAACTGTAAATCCATTCTACGCTGCAACTCACAACAAATCTTTTAAACACAAAATACAACTGTGCCAAAATGCTTTATAACATGTTATTAAGCAACTGGACATTGAACATTAATTGTTTAATCACAAAGATCACAAACACTTAAATAGTGTAAAGCTAAACAAACGACGTCGACTAGAGTCGCAATTCGCAAAACTGGCAATACGTCAGGTTTCGCGTCGTTTGTTTTCGTTCAATTTTTCGGCTAGGCGCCTACATCGACGCCAACGGGTTGATTCTTTTAAATGGTTTTTCCCATGGGAGTCCACCAAAATCGGTCTGGTTTTAAGGGTGCTTACCCATCTTTCGGACGTTCGTTTTCAAAAAAAAAAAAAGTATTTAGGATACCCAAGGAGTCACCCAATAAAATATACTTAATGAGTCAAATCTATAACAGCCTGTTTTTGCATGGTATAGATAGGTCACATTTTATTGAAAATTTGGGTATATTTTATTTGCCATTTCGAACATTAAAGTTTTATTTATTCAATTCAACGAAATTACATTATAATGGTTTTCCCTGTACCCTTTGTTTGCATCAGAGAGTAAATACCAAGAAAACATACAACCTTCAGCATGAGGAGGACGAAGTGCAGCCTACCTAGAATGCGACAGTGGTTAAATAATCTGGAATAATTATATATGACGTCCAGATTGAAATAAAAAGAAGAATAAAGGTAGTGAAGAAGAATAAAAAGAAGAAAAAAAGAAAAACAAAAAAAGAAGAAGAAGAGGAAAAAGAAGCGAATCCGAATCGAAACACTTCCCTTACAACTTTTTAAATATTAATAATTATTTATATCTTTCACATCAAATAGGCCAATAATAAAAAGGTTATTACATGTTTTATATTACAATATTACCACAGATATTACTTAACTTATCACAAGGATATTATCGACATATTACACCAAAATATATGTTTTTCTCCAAGCAAGAAAAATCTTACACAGAAACGTACCAAACACCCGGAAGAGTGCAGCTAAAGGGTACCATACACGAACCGTATTGCCTATAGTTTTATCCTAGTTCACTGGAGCAAATTATCGAATGCGGGGCCGTGTGCCACTTTCCCTCTTTACGTAATCTTTGGTATAACGAAATGACCGATTAGGGAGGTGTTACGACGATTCTGATAACGATACGCTAAAGTCTTGGAATAACTATATCTACTTAGAATTCAGAAAAAGAAGGGTAATGATCCTTTCTGAGTATTACTTCTGTTTCTTTTAGTTCCAACAAAATAATCAGGTTACTCCATTTAGATATCGAAGACCGGCGCTATTTAGTGTTTTTAATATAGGTAGAGGATGTAATGGAAACGACCTATTATAATAAAAATAATTTTCTAAAGACAAATGGTGAATTTTCTCGCTAATTATAGCGATGAAACATTTAAACATATTTTTCTGTAATGTGTTTTTATATCAGTATTTATGGGTTCAAATATAAGTAATTTTCATAGTACCTAGTGTCTATTTTGATGGCCAACATAAATAATGTTTTTAACTCATTACTTTTAAATTATACTTTTAATTAAACTTCTCTCAAACTTAAAGTCCGTTAAATAATATACTACGTTCGACCCTATTTTCCTTAAAAATCCCATAACAAATAGCGTTACGTCATTTTCAGACATGATTGGCGGAAGCACTCGGCATACGGAACAATATGGCGTTGTAACACTTATGCCAGTTGAAACGACCCACTTTTCACGTTCTAAAGAAAACGATTATTTAATATTGTATAATGATTAATTTATGCCGAAAAATAAAGAGTACATGTGTGTTACCGACAATCTCCAAAAAACGTTATTATGCAGACAAATTAGGCATTTTAGGAATTATGGATAATGACTGAATCTTTAGTAGTAATTATGCAGGATACCACCCAAAAATGCAAATAAATATCAATAAAAGCCGACATAGAACAGGAATTAGACATACTAAACGAAGGTCCTTTAGTCATTCAATATTGACTCACCAATACTCACTTTTTACTTATCTGGCTGCGTTCTGTCTTTCGTCAGCGTTCGCTCCAAGAGGAACACAAATAAGAATATAGGTTATCTGTGTGTGAATACGTTAATTTCTCCTGGTTTCTCTAAACAAAAAAAAGGAAATATCTGCTCAGATACAGAAAATATTAAAATAAATATGTAAGTGTTGAAAACAATCTACATGTCTGATAGCTCGTCGTTACAATTGGTTAATGAACGAAGGCCACTAGAAAAGGTAGGCAACCATTAGATCGCAAATATAACAAACGCTACGTTGTCAAACTTGGATAACAATAGTTTTTTTTTGCCATAAGGATGACAGTAGTACTTTTAAAATATTAACATTAAAAAATGTTAAAAGTAAAATAAGGTTTTGCATAAATATTATTCATTTTTACAGATGAATTTTTCTTCTAATTTTTTTTTTAGATTACAAAGATCTTGTAGGAAACGTTTAGTTTTTAAACGTTTCCTTCTAAAAGTCCTGCTTTATATAGAGATTAATGTTTCGGACGCATATCGTTTTAGTTATTGATTTATGATGCAATTTTAAAGGAAAACGAGTAAAAAGAATAATATTTTATAGTATTTTTCTATTATATAATTGTCTATTCCGTTTTCCCTTTTTTAGAGCTATTTTCAAATCAACAAAAATATAACCCAATGCAATAAAATATTTTTACCACAAAAACAAAAAATAATTAGGTATTTATCTTTAAAGAGAAAAATTAAAGTAAAAATTTTAATTGAAACGTTTTTTATGGAAGAAGTGTGATAATTTATCATAATAAAATAGTGCGGGAAGAAATTATAATTTATTATGAATATATAAAACGGTACTTACGAAGGGGTATTTCAAAACCTAAGCATTTGCACCAAAAACTGCTCTTAGATCTACGCTCCTAAAATACATAATTTCTGAAAAAATCATCAATTTTGGCGTGGTGTGCGATATTTACTTTATTTTTAAACATAAAAAACCGAGCCCCAATTTTCATATTTTTAACAAATATAAAAATTTTTAAATAAAGAATAAGAATATCAAAAAAAAAGTAAAAAAAAAACGTTTATTACAAAACAAAAATTTAATCCAACCATGCAGGGTAATAATTTAATTTTCGAAGTTTGATAGTAATTAGGTGAATTTCAAACGAACTTTGGTCGTGGCCCCGCTTTTCCGCCTTCTTCACTAATACAATATCAAGCCTCCCCCCCTCCCCCCTTGAGCATATTTTTTGGCTACGCCCCTAAACATGGAGATAAAAACTTTTGGGGGTTTGAGAAGTGTATTCGTTTATGTCATTGTTCTGTCAAGTAATTTAATACATTATATTTTATGCCAATATTTTTTGGTTTTGAACAGGGATGTGATGCCAAAAATAGATATATCATGTTTTAAAGTCCGGTGTGTACGAGAAAAAATGCCTGCTTAATTAATTAAATATCACCTATCAAGGTTAATTTGTGCTTTGTAATAAAATCCCATTTAGACCGGTCTTATGTATTCAGTAGCAGCAGGAAGTAATTTCTCAGTTATTATAACCGTGTATTTCTGCGGAAGTTCTTCCTGACTTTGTTCGAAAATAAAACGGATGTGCACCAGATTGTTTTCTTTCCTTTTTGATTTAACAGGTAATGAGTTTCGAGCCAAACTGAGAACGGACAATTGTTATTTTAATATCCGCCTATTCGATATGTAGTGAGCGCATATTTTTTGCTAACATACGACTTATATATTTCACTTAAAACGTGCAATGCTTATGTTTTTCTAGGACCACCTATGAAAATGAGAAAAAAAGCACGGTTAACTTGGCTTGAAAGCGCCGAATATCACACGCGTGTTGAAAAAAAATACATCAACTCTAGAGTTGAAAAAGGCACACTATTTAATTTAAACATGTGGTGCCAATTTGAGAGACAACCCCTATTTATTAAAAAGAACAAACTTTAGAAAGCAGTAATTGTAAAGTGTTTAACTTACCTATTTATCATTTATTTTTCGAGTGATTCAGAATTAGACTGTGAAAATACGCCATCTGAAATTATAAAAAATGTTAATAATATACTGGAAAATCTATTACCAGAAAAAACAAAGCGCGCTGAAGAAAGTGTCATACATTAAACAACAAATCTTTATTGGTATCCATAGCGTAGATAATAGAGCTCTAACCTACAGATCGCAAGGTCACAGGTTCAAATCTCGTCAGGAGTATTTAACTTTTTTTTATAAAAACATTAAATAGTTTATAGAATTAGGTATTTTCAATTGAAATCTTCGTTGTTGGGTAGATTTTTAAAATTTATGTTTAATGCATCTTTCCTTGATTAAATTTAAAATTTTTCATTCTGTTTAATCTAGAAGTCAATCCAAGATTAGTTTTTCCTATATGATATATAAAATATGAATAAATGAAAAAGTTAAACTACAAATAAAGGAAAAGCCTATTGACAAACTATGAAACCAGATATTAAGTGGAACATAATCCTAAGTATGCTAATTTCATCACTAGTGTTGATAATTTTTTTTTAACACTAGTGTTCAAATATTTTTTTCACAAATCAAAGGTTTTTTCAATAATTCTTTGTGGTCGTTAGAAAAATAGTGTACATTACTCGTGTGAAAATGATTATTCTAAAACTCGGAGAATTTCCGCACTCCGCTGACGCCTCGTGCTAAATATCTCCTCGTTTAAAAAGTATCACTTTCATCACTTGTTATGTAATATACTATTAAAACTGGGGATCGACCGATACCAATAATAATACCGACGTTTCTTCAAACGCACATGAAAACGTTGCATAAAAATACATTATACTACAACGTGTACGTCCCCTGGAGAGCTGAAAAAGAGCCAGATGTGCTGAACTGACATCGGGAAAGTGAATATTATGTGTGTGTGGAGGTTACAGGGTGGTAATAGAACTATTATTAAAAACGTCGAGTGACCCTGATTGGTATTTATTAAACGTCAACGTAAATCTTTACCAATTTCCTAAAAATGTTAGCCTGAGGCGCCATGCTTCTGTTAGCTTTGTTAATTATTTCATTAAATTTTTAATAGGGTTAACAAAACATTTGTCAAATGACAAAAATCTGATTGTTTTAAAAGAATCATCGCCGTGTAAGCACAAGTTTTGTCATCTGAGACAAAATAACATTTTCATTAAAAAAATAAATATAAATGTTTTCAACACTATAATGAAATTAAAAATAATTTTATTTCATTCTTTTTCACATAGGTCGAAAAAATGTAACAATACATCAAAATAATAAAACTTATTTTTTCTACAAGCGTGCGCGATTTACCGTTTTCCCGCACTCGTTTTGGTTCTGAAAGACCTATTTTCCCGCACGATGTGGAAAAAGTTTTCCCGCACGGTGTACCGGAAAAATATTTTTTCTGTAATTTTATAATAAAATACAACTTTAATGAAAAATATATGAATTTATAGACTCATTTTTAGTGAAAGTAAATGAGGTATGTATATTACAAAAACACTATTTTTTGCAGTTTATTAAAAACATTTTTAAAAAAGCTGATTTAAACGGTTTCAAAAACCCCGTACATAGATGTTAACATGGTAACCACAAATAAACTTTAATTGTCAAAGTGACACCTTACAACAGTTCACCGGAGCGTGGATTTGATTTTTAATTTCGTTTAGATTCTGATGGATACAAATGTGTTGGAATTAATACCATAGGAAAAATTGCCTCTAATATTGCACTTTATATAGGACTCAAATATCCAGAATTATACACTGGCCACAGTTTTAGACGTTCCTCAGCCACTCTACTGGCTAATTCTGGCGAAGAAATAACAAACATTAAACGTTTAGAAGGATGGAAATCCACGTCTGTTTCCGAAGGCCACCTGGAGGAATCCATCACACAAAAAAAAGACGTCTAACAACATTCTCAATCTCAATATTCCATCAAATTTGAGCTGTAGTTTAGAAGCATCCACGTCTTCAAAAACTCCACAGTTTCCCAGCAGAGCAAACAACAGCTCGATACCTCTTTCTTTGCAACCATCCGCTCATCAGGATCAGTTGGCTTCTATCTGTCATCCGCAATCAATTGGCATAGTGCATAAAATTGTACTTTTAATATAAATATTAATAATAAGTAGAAATCAAATCTGTGTTTGTTTTTCAGTAAAATTACATTTTTATAAATATTTTGTGGTAGTTTTTCTAACGCTTGTAGAAAAAATGTCTTCGCGTCGTTCGGTTAAAGGCAGTCGCGTGCGGGAAAGTGGCTCTTTCCGCACTTGTCAGGATAATAACTATTTCAAACATTTTTCTAAATCATAAAAAAAAAATATGTTTCTAGTTTTTCGGGACGACGAAAAAATTAGCAGCACATTGTAATTCCTGTAAAGATTTTTTTAAAACCCATAAGAGCAAGTGACTTTTTATAATTTAACAGAAACTCTTAATGCTGTTTAGTGTAGAAGCAAATTCGTTATAATTGCCGCCCAGGTCAAATTGTCCTAGTCCAACACTGGCTTCACTTGCTGCATCCTGCTTTAGGTGAATCGTGGCTTTCACCATTTTACCCCACGCTGGGACAATATTTTTAAACTATAGCAGCATTATTATCAGGAGGGGTGGTAGTTGCCAGAAAAAAATAGCAAAATAAAGAACCTCGTCTATTTTTTTAACTGACACGACTTTTATTTACAATTATTGAGACACTATTTATTATTTTTGACGGGAATGTATGGTATGATCCAAAAGATGCCTTCCATTTTGAGTGTTGTAATTAATCATAATCATAGGTACAAAGCCACCCAGGTTTTCTTTTTCGCGACGACTTCTTACATAACTGTCTGAAGCTTCTAGTCGTGCTTTACAATTTTAAGCAACCTCTTTTAACATTTCCTTTTTTGTAAGCAGGTTAAGAGTTACGTAAGCATCATCGGCTAGATTGAAGATTCTCACGGATTATAGATTGAAATCTAAATAGATCATCTCAAGATTACCAAATGTTTTTCAAACTGTTTATTCAGTTGCGCGGCTCGGAAGGGGTAAATTTTTTTTTTTACGATTGGAATGATCTTTTCTACTTCATAGAATATCGACTGTCTATGATTAATAATAATGATGATTTATATTTTTATTACAATTAAAAAAATATATTTATAAGAATAAAAATGCTTTGTGTTTTCCATATCCGCAGGAAGTGGTAACGACATAGCAAAGTAAACAGTGAAACATTGTAGTCACTTGTTTCTGCTAAAGTAGCAGAAATATTATATCATTTTAATAATTATTATTACATATGATTTAATTTTATTCAATGAAATTATATTCATCACTAACATCCTGAACTACAACCTCCTGAAAATATATCTCAATAATAAAAATCTTCGTAGAGTCATGCACAATTTTTTCTAGAAACAATCAAAAACACGGCGCGAAAGCAGAAAGTTTACAAACATACGACGTGAAGAGATATAGGTCATCCTACTAACCGCGGTTTTCTGTTATTTTCCAGTCGGGCGACCAATTATAACAAAAAACTTAAAAATAGACGAGAACAGAAGTAAAAAATCTAAGTGCGGGCCTGGTCATCAAAACGTAGCCTGCTATACTTTATGTTGTTTTTGTCTTATTGGTCATGCAATTTACGGGTCAGTCGTCAGTTATTTGGCAATCTATTGCGGTGTGTTTTTATGAAGCAAGTTAATTTTAAATTAGTGACACGTGAAATTGGTAAAATTTTAAAACAATGAACTAGTAGATATGGTGCTAATTTACTGTGAGTGCCGTCAAAGCACGGCTGCTGCTTCGATATTATACGCAGAAGACTTTCCCTTGTGGACTCATCCTACACCCAGAAGTTTTCTTAATGTTATTCAATGGGCAAGTTAGGCAGGACCGTATTTGATCCATAGTGTAATAAATGAATGTAAGTACCTTATTTTTGAGTTTTTTGAAAAAAGGTATTTGAAAATGTTGTTTATTTTAATGCCTTCTATACACAGCTAAAAAAGAAGTATCAACTTAGGAATCACTCTGTATTTAAACCAGTAAAAATATATTTAAATACTGTCTTGCTATAAATTAGCTAGAATTTTTTTTATTTTTAGGTATTATTAAAAAAAAACATGAATTACATAATGCCTTACACAATAAGAATAATTAATGTTATGAGTATATCTAGTCGAAATAATATCAGCTTTACATTATGGTTGTAACCATAATCCATAATAAATGGTTGATTGCCGCAGGAATTTGCCCATTTCCTTATAAGCCACCGTTTAATCTGGATCTTACGGCATTTGATCGGAATAAAACTAACTGAACCAGCTATTTCTACATCTCGAAATGGTTGAAGGTGCGGCTACTTTCCGGAAATACTAGTCAAGGCCATTTTACCAAGTCAGTTGTAAGCCTACTATTTTGATAACAGGCCCGCAGATTAACTGTAAACCAAGAAAAAATACTTTACATCAAAAAATGCACGAACACACTCACCAACTCTGGGAGTAAATGTCAAGACACACTCTAAAATTTTTATTGTTATTGGTCAACAACAAAATATTGTGAAGCAAAATATATACTGGGTGTCCGGTAACTTATGGGCCGTAGAGTAACTGGAGATACTAGACATCAAACTAAGCCGATTAAGTCATATAAGTTTTTTCGGATTGTTATTCGTTCTAGAGATACAGGGCGTTGAAAGTAAAAGTTTATTCTCGCAAATTAACCCATAATTTTAAAACGGTTTAATGAATCGAATTGAAAGGTGGCAATATTATGTTTTTATGACCAAGAAATAAGAATTTGTAGAAATTTTGAAACTAGAGGGCGCTAGTTGCATACACTGGGCTCTATAAATCTATAATTTTTTTCTTACCTGTAATATTAGGTGCTTTTTAATTATAGTTTCTTAAAGAAGGGCATTTTCTGAGTCAAAAAGGTGTACTTGATTGATCTTAATATCTTTAACGGTTTTCGAGATATTTCCCTTTAAACATCCCAAAGCATAAAAAAACAATACATAATTAAATTAATATTTTAATTATCACAAAACAATAAAAAAAAACTTATATGACATAATCGGCTTAGTTTGATGTCTAGTACCTCCAGTTACTCTACGGTCCATAAGTTATGGGACACCCTGTATACTGGGTGACACTAGAAAATGCTACTCCCCCGATTTTTTTAGTAGCAGTAAAGATTTAAAAATATGAGATGTTAATAAGTATGTAAATTGCCATTTTTCGATTAATTTAAATCTTCCAAACCACTTCCGGTTTAACCGGAAGTAAAGTCGACTTTTAAATTTTAAATGAAAACCTCTCATTCTTATTTTACATTTAAATTCTATAGAAGATTCTCTTTTCAATGACATATCACTCTGTTTCATTTGTTTTAAAAATGGCCGCCTCGATCAATTTTCCTTTGTTTTTTAAAATGGCCATAGTTTTGGTAAAACAAGTTACAAGTAGTAAAGAGTAGACCATGGAAATGTTAAAATGGCTCATTTTAACCTACTTAATAGTATAAAACAGACTCGCTTGACAAAAATATATCCCTTAAGGTTATTTATTAATAACGTGTTTTCTAAAAAGACAGCGGAATTTCTCCATTTTTGTTTTAATATAATATTTTTGCTCACTTAATTTTCTGTCTAACGATGTAACAAAAGTTAAAATTATTCATTAGGTAATGGTAGAAATTAACCAGAAACATCATAAATGTAATTTCTAGACTGGAATAAGCCATAAACATTTTGGTCAAGACCAGTCTAGGCCGTGGAAAACAAAAATGTTATTTCTACATTTATCAGACCAAAATGTCAAATGGTATTAAATAATAATTACGAAGAAATAAATGAATTGTTTTCATTTAAAATTTAAAAGTTGACTTCACTTCCGGTTAAACCGGACGAAAAAATAACATATTATAACACATTGCCTCCATTTTGATGTCAGTCTCCGAGAATTTTTTTTGGATTTTTTAAATATTGAAAAACGCACTATTTGAGCTCGGGAGATCGGCCGTAAAAAATTAACGAGATATCGTTGCTGGTTCTAGTTTGCGCAGAAAGATTGCTAAAAGATCAGTCTATAACATATCCCAGATTCAAATCGATAGCTTTAATGCCAATTATCGACATTATTTTTCAAAGGGGCCCTTTGTTACATTTTTCACAAATATTGTAAAAAAATTTGTCCAAAAATCACTCACAATTTTTTAAAAATATTTAAAGTTTGCCGTGCATCACGTCGTATGATATTTTTGAAATATATAATATACTACGGCCAGTAAGAGCATTGTAGTAGTCCCAGGTCAACAAGTTAATGCTGTATACATAGCGGATGATTATTATTATTACACATATGCCTTACACGTGTACAGAAAAAATCGGTACTATTTCTAGACGTCTCGGTTTTTCTTTTTGATCAACAAACAATGGGTGTTATGGTTCACTGTAAAATATAACAATTAATTAGTTTTAACGGATAAAGTAAACGAAAGGACGATATTATGATGACTTGATGACATTTAAATTTTCCTATAATGTTTTGAGATGTCTTCAGAGAGGCTTGAACTTTTACCGCTCGGATTGTTAAAAATCATTATGCAACCCAACCGTAATAGTAATATTTTCTCTGCAAACTCTACTTTTCAAATTTTCTGGATCCTTTAATACAAACCCGAACAAATCCCATTTTAAGGTTTTGCCTTGTTATTGGTGTGGCAATTTCTCTTTCTGATTCTAATAAAAAAAACCCGGAATGTTAGTTCTCTATAGACTCCAGACACTTGCAAAATATTTCTTCAAAAGATTTTCATTAGACATATGGTTTGGTTTTTATCTGTTACATATCCCTTTAAAAAAGCATAATAGATATACGACTATAGACTTTGCTCAGTGCTCATATCAAGCCAAATGAAGCAAGATAATTTGAGTGATGCGACCTGAGCACTGTTGTTTTGTTATGCGGCCTTCTAAAGGTGATTGAAAGGAGTCAAAGCACATTTTCATAAATGGAAAACATGGAAAAAAGCAGCGTATGTTACAAAATAAGGAATTACTTAGGAAAATTAATATTTAATAAGTTAGGTTTAAAAGTTTTCAATAAAATTTAAAAATCGGGACTGTTTTATAATTACATAATCCTAAAATATGATTTATTATAATGAGTTCTTCACAACAAGCTTACACTGAAACAAATAGGGGCTATTATTGGCCCAAATTAATGACCTCTCTTGAACGTTAATTATCAGAGGAAAGAGAAATTATCTTCGTATAAGAAAATTTCTATTGTCACAAGAGAAACGCTCTTTGTTTACAAAATAAGACTCTCTTGAAAAACTTTCAAATTTCTCTCGGACGTTTATCTTGTTTCAAAAG
The DNA here is from genome assembly GCA_935413205.1 of Polydrusus cervinus. NCBI lineage: Eukaryota > Metazoa > Arthropoda > Insecta > Coleoptera > Curculionidae > Polydrusus > Polydrusus cervinus. Next base: position 4,501,034 of record OW284514.1, read on the forward strand.
CCTTTAAGTTATATAGTAGTAGATATTTCTTTTGACGTAAGATATATATCTATTGGCGTAAGAGAATTTCACGTCGCGTAAGGGAAATTTTCCTTAAAATCTTTATTACAAGGACTTATCTTAAAAGCAAGTGACGACGCAATCACGGACGGGAAACAGAAGCAGTATGGCTGCCGAGATGGTTTGATCGAGCTAACATTTTAAGCATGAAATGCGTTTAGAGTAATAAGTATATCAAAATGTGTGAAAATTTCAAAAATTTAAACTTTTCTTACAACTATAAGTGAAACTAACATAATTTAGATCAATTACCTTTGTCATTAAAACCTGTGATGTCAACAAAAATGTGTTAATGCGTTTTCCATACAGGATTATCCAAATTGAATGCTCACCATTGGTAAGTTAGTAGTTAGAAAAGAAAAAAAGTTGAATTAGCAGACTAATATGCAGATAACGATTTTTTAATTTAATTTATAATGAGATAAAAAAACAAAAATATACAGCATATTAAACCTTTGTTGTTAAATTTACAGTCTGTTTCCCGTCAGTTTAGGATTTTTTTTGAAAAATTATGTCTAATTAACCCAGATGTTAGTATCAAATTGTAGTTCTTAAAAAACTAAATTGAAAAAATAACTACCATTTTGGGGATTGGATAAAACATCCATATGAAAGTTAAAAATGTCATGAAAAATTGTACAGGTGACATTGCGACGTCGAGTTTTTTTTAGATCTTTCTGATCGCAGTAAACGGTCCAATGGTTTGCTAATTTGCTCGAATCTTTAATAATAGCGAAACAGAGCTATGAAAGTTACTTCAGAAAAGTAACTAGTTACTTTTGCGATACTTTTGCACAAATGTATCTAGATACTTATAAGGAATAGTTAATTTTACCTAAAAGTAACTTAGTTCTTAGTTACTTAGTTAAAGTAACTAGTTATAGTAACTAAGATACTTTTACAGTAACTAGTTACATTGATTGTAACTACGATACTCTAAAAGTAACTAAGATACTTTTGAGTAACTAGTTATTTTAATTGTAACTACGAAACTCTAAAAGTAACAAAGATGCTTTTGAACTAGATACCATAAATTTACCAGGTAGTAAATGAAAAGTTTATAACGAATACGAATTTATTATACTTACAAACTAAATATAAGTAACAAAACTAAATAAATATAAATCCAAATATACCAAAGAAATTCAGAACGTTTTTAAAATGCCCCGTTGGCTTTTAAAAGTACCAACCTTTCAAAATTCTCATCTAAGAGGACACTTTTTTCCCTTTCATTGATTTCCTTAACAAACACAAAAAGTACCTCCTACATGCAGTCATGCACCTACGATCTACATACTTTCCCACTCTTATTTACTAATCTTGATAGTCTGATTAACGGCCGCCGATCGTCTCTTGGTCATCATCTGATGGACGGCACGTGTGTATTGTTGGTATCATAAAGGAACTTAGTTACTTTAAAAGTAACTTAGTTACTTTAAAATGAACTTAGTTACTTTAAAAGCATCTTAGTTACTTTTAAAGTATCTAGTTACTTTTTAAGTGTATAGTTACTCCTAAAAAGTAACTAGATACAAGTTACTTTTCAAAAGTAACGAAGTTGCAGTTACTTTTGGCATGATTCCAAAAAGAACTAAGTTACTAAGTATCTAGTTGCTTTAAGTAACTACATACTAAAAGGTATCTAGTTACTTAAGTTACTCACAGCTCTGTAGCGAAATTACCAATGGAGTGCACAATATTTGGGAAATCTGATTTTAAGTCAAGATCAAACCCCTCTGGGTCAAGAAAAAATACTTTTTGCTCAGGACCAAACACTCTTAGGCCCATACCAACCACTTTTAGATCAAGATATAATGACTATCTAAAAGCGCGAATCTCGTTGAGTTAAAGACGTATGCGTTTCTCCGAATATATTAGTTTTTTCAGTGTATTTCCAAATTCAAATCAACCTGTTACAAAACTGCGTTCTATTAATTTCTTTTCTCAAATCCCAGACGTCATAAATATTCCCTTCTTGATCCCCAATATCACCAAATACCATTAAAAATGACAGATGAAATTGAAAAACATTCCCGGGCCTCCTAAGTAAACACGGAATTATGGCTGCAGATGCCTAATTTGAACCCCCATAAGTACGACCGAAATGGGAAACCCGATACTTGAAACGATGTCACTTCAAAGAGGTTCGAGAACTACTAAAAATAAGAAAAAAACAGGAAAGTTATATGGAAAACATATGTGGGAGCATGATGGCCGACTTATAATCAAAATTCGTCTTTTGAAAACGAACGTAGTTTAGAAGCAAAATATAAGAAACATGTAATGTAAAAACAATTAACAAAGTCGGACAACGATGCAGATATACAGGGTGATTCCTAAGTTGATACTTCTTTTTTAGCTGTGTATAGAAGGCATTAAAATAAACAACATTTTCAAATACCTTTTTTCAAAAAACTTAAAAATAGGCGAGATACAGAAGTAAAAAATCTAAGTGCGGGTCTGGTAATCAAAACGTAGCCTGCTATACTTTATGTTGTTTGTCTTATTAGTTATACAATTTACGGGTTAGTGGTCAGTTATTTGACTGCGGTGTGTTTTTCTGAAGCAAGTTAATTTTAAATTGGTGACACGTGAAAATGGTAAAATTTGAAAACAATGAACTAGTACATATGATGCTAATTTACGGTGAGTGCCGCCAAAGTGCGGCTGCTGCTTTGAGATTATACGCAGAACGCTTTCCCTTGCGGGTTCATCCTACACCTAGAAGTTTTCTTAATTTTATTTAACGGGCAAGTTAGGCAGGACCGTATTTGATCCATAGTGTAATAAATGAATGTAGGTACCTTATTTTTGAGTTTTTTGAAAATAGGTATTTGAAAATGTTGTTTATTTAAATGCCAAGTCTTCTCCAAGGTTACCAGCTAGATGTGGAAAAAAACATCTCTTAGTCCGAATCCTGGCCATGTTTATTAATGAATTTTAAATTTGGATTTTACAGATAGGTAATCGAGAGTGTCAAAAAGAACCTTTTGGTCAGTCGTAATTTAACCGAGAATCAAAGGACATGACGAATTTTTTGGTGTATTTTTTTTAAAGACGTACGTAATTATGTTAACAGTATTATTACTACCTCCTGGTACACTAAAGTAAGCCTTTCTCAAAATTATTACTGGTCTTCAAGTACTGTGATCAAATTGAAAATTTTGCCGTTCTAACCTATCAGCGTATAGATCTAATCAAACATCTAAATAAGATGAAGCGCAAGATATTTCGAGAATAAAAATGGGAAGCCATTTTTAATGAAAGTTGCAATTTTTCATAATTCTTTAAAAACTCTTTACAGTCTCTATACAGAACTACCCTTCCTATAGACTTAAAGTTATGTTACGACTGGACGGACAAGGACCAAAAAAATAATCAAAATTCTGTTCACGAAATCAACGTTACAAAATTCTAATGCCGTAGTCGTCGCCTGTGAATCGATGTTCCGGATGATGTTGTATAATGTCAAAGAGGTGTAATAACTGTTCCTTATCGCGTAATGGTTCGGGGAACAATAAACCATTACTTATAAATAATATTCGAAGAGTCTTTGCAACCACAAAATTTATGCATAGTTAAATTTTCTTTTATATAAAAAAATATAAGAATCAGTATCGATTAAGACGATTCGCAAATATAACTATGATCCGTCCAAACTAACTTATGTAACTACGGGGATGGGCTTGTCTTTGTCCAATTTAGTATATCGTTAGTATCGCTAAATCTCTCCATTAGTTCTGTTGTATAAACGAACGGTCGTTCCGTTGTAGCAAATTATAGAAAGCAATCAGGAGTGACCTCTTGCTCCACCGAGTTATTGCTATGGAAATAGAAACAATACACCGCTCAGTCAGTTCCGGGTTACATACGTCACTTCTCTTTGCATTTCTATATGCTTACAGTTGACACGAAACATCCAAATTACGAGCATTAGACTAATATTTCTAAATTCTCCTCAAAGGCTTTGAATTTCAACATTTAAAGAAAGCCGAATATATAGGCGCACTATGATTAATTCGCTACGTAAGAACCGACGTGACTTCGGAGCGCGCCGTCTTTTATTGCATAAAATAATACAATATCTTGTGTCTGAAATCGATCGCAAATTGAGACAAATATTAGTTCGTCTCCAAAAACGGTTGCCACATTTTTGCACGGATCCGTCGTTCTTTAAATATTGAAATTCAAAGTCAAAGGTAACCAGCTTTATGCGAAATTATATCTACATATGTTAGATCAAAAACATTGCGTTCTCTTGGCCCGAATTCTAGCCATGCTACAGGTATTGAAGAGTGTCAAAGTTATTTTCATTTAAAAAAAATAATGAGAAGTTCTTGTGAATCCCTTAGTACAGTTTTTGTATTAAATTTTCACCTAGATAAGCCAGAAAACGATGTTGCGTTTTGCGCTGGTATGGAAGGCTCTTAAAAAACGTTCTGTTCAGTAGGAGACAGTCGCTACATAGCACCTTTTGCATACAAAGACTAGAAAAAGTTTTATGAATAATTTTAAGGTTAAAATAACCCTTCGATTTAAAAAAGGGTACAAACCTCGAGTTCCTATTTTGCTCGATATAAAACAAGAATAAAACCCAATTGAAACGATGTATCATTTAAGATACCACTTAAGTAAATAGGAAGTTGCTCGGCTAATAATAATAAACCCCAACCAATTAGAGTAGAGCATTAAAAAAATCGAAGATGAATCGTTGTAAGGTACCTTGAAAGTAATTTATGGTATTCAGTACCCACACGGAAGCAGCATTATTTTTTATTTGGTCTTAGTTATTTAAAAGGAATAATTTTCTAAAAAATAAAGGTTAGATTAGCAGTATTTTTTAAATCATGAAATATTAACTTTTTTTATTTATTCTCCCCCCAGGTGCGGATTCAGGGGAGCCTTACCAAATGATTGTTTTTTTTACTGTGAGCCTTGAAAATTTTTTTTAGAAGTCATTTTTGAGAGTAAGAAGATTTTTTGAGCCCGGATACGCTCTTTTTTTTGTTAGAAGTCACTTTTTTTTTAGTCCCCCCCCCCTCAGCAAAATCCTGGATCCGCCACTGTCTGCCCCTTGTGCTGGAAGAAGTAAACGTTGCATTCCGTAATCGTATCGTAGGTGTACCTACTTATGAGTACGTAAGTGGTATGATTTACCACAATAAAATTAATCTGTGACGATGGCTTATACAATCAGCCCGGCAAAGCATTTGCGACATTTTGTAATGTCCTCAAACGGGGTTGTGTAATTGTTCATTATTAAACAATTTATTGAATAATGCAAGACCTCGTTTCAATAAAGTTATCCGCGTAAGCAGTTTTTTTTTAATATTTGGGGGTATTTTGTGCAACGATTTAATTGTGGGTGTACCAATATTTGTCTCTCTCCAAGGTATATGAGACATTATATCTATACTATACATTCGTGTACGTATAAGATATCTCGAAAACGGTAAGAAATACGAAGATGGAAGATGGTTGAATTGTGACAAAATTTTGGAGCTTAATAATTTGGTGAAATAAAATTGAAAATATTCCGAATACCTTAGGATGTTCGAAAAAAGCAGAAACTTTTAGTTTTGGTTTTTAATTTTTTGCGCCACAAAACAATTGATTTTTTTAATTTTTCCGCATAAATTCATTTTGGACAATTTTATTTCTATTGGATCATTCATATGTATCAGACTTTGTTATTGTTAGTATTATAATATAAATATTTTAGAAAACTGTGGCAACATTGCCAAGCTGCTGTTTTCATGACGTATATTCGATAAAGTCCGTGTTTTTGTTCCAATAGTTTTTTTATTTATTTATTTTCTCAATTAGCTTAAAAATATCAAAAAGTATAAATACAGAACATTGTATATTTTGTTCCTTAAAAAAGCCCATTGTTCCGAGAACGTCGACATTCTTGGTAACTGACTAACTAATTTATTTAAAAATAGGTATCTTTGCTTATTGTGAACTCAAGTAATTCTTACTTTGTTAACGTATGTCAAATAAGGCTTTTCGTGTGTCCCTTTAATGAATCATTCACGAGGCGCCACTGATATTAAAGGAAGAGGCAGTCAGAGATGTCTTGTATAATTTTTATATATTATTGGCATATTTATTTTAGAATTATTAATGCTTTACATTATTTCAACAAGGATGTAACTTATATTTTCTGACATAATTGATTCAACATCATTTAGTTAATGGTACGGGATACAGGTCCGGTTTCGAATTTTTTCTTTACGGACAAACTAAATGTCGTGCATAGTTGAATGGCCTCAAATATTTCAGAGTGACGCAATGCAATGTAAGAAATGAAGTTAAAACGATGGAGTGCTTAAACGACCTGAAGCAGCAAGGAACAACAAGGTAGAACTCCTATGGGTTCCTGGTCACTCGGGAATAGCGGGCAACGAAAAAGCTGATGAACTGGCTAGAGTCCCATCTTCTCAAAATCCCAGGAGCCCTGAACCCGCCCTTGGTATATCAAAACAGGCAACCAAAGCAACATCAGACAGGTGGGCGCGACAACAAAACCTATCCCGATGGAACAGAATACCTGGTCAAACCCAAGCGAGGGCCACAATTGGGAAACCCTCAAAAAAAGCTATCAACTGGAATGTTGCTTTTAACGCGTACCCAGCTAAAACAAGTGGTTGGCCTACTAACAGGCCACTGACACTTAAGAAAATAACCCCTACGTCGAATAGGAATCTACAATGGTCCCATTGAATACAGACTTTGCGGCGAAGAGGACGAAACCGCCTTACATATATACAACTGCGAAGCACTGACCCGAAAAAGACTCAAAATATTCGGAGGAATCCAATGTGGTGATAACCTCCCGCGTGACAAACTCGATAGGAATTTACTAGACCTTATAAAAGAAACAAATCTTTTTCAGCAAGACAGGGGCGCACAATAAGCCACTAGGATGCAATGCAAGAAGTTTGGGCCGAACGCCCGACCCCCGCCTTAAACCAACCAACCATCTGATGGAAGTTTTCCCATTGAAAACTTGCATCTAATGTAAAAAGGCCATAAGAAACGGCAGCTATGGCCACTGTGTATTATTTAAAAAAAGTCACAGTCATGTAGGTTTTGAGCTGTTTATATCTAAAGGTAATTTGTATATGACAACATCCTCATGGGCTTATTTATGAACAGATAAAGCCGCCTCTGTCCGAAAGTACAAGGCATAAACAAGATGCCGTTTAATATTCCATTTCCTGGACAAAATAAAAAAATTGTTTAGCGTTTCGTGGTTGCGAAACGTCTCCCGGCACCGTCGGCGATTATAAGGAAGCACAGCTGTTGCGTTCTTTCCGCGATTTCGTTCAAGGTTGATTTTGTTCGTAATTCACGATATTTATGATGTGATGCTGTTTTATTACCGTGCAGGAAAAAATTGAAAAATCACTGCTATTTTATACGATTAGAGTTTTTTTTTTAAATTTACAGGCAATAACCTACGCCACTGGTTGCCCGAGTCTTGTTTACAGATTTTCTTTATGATAAAATCACCAGCGACCCCATATTATAATCAAGTGTCTGATATAAAACTGGGCCTTTTCATGCTTGAAGGAACAGGATGAACGAAGCCCCACATTTTCAACCTCCCCAGTGTCGTGAAGTAACAAGTGACACAAAGTGCTAATGTTGCATCACGACCAAATCACTCCGTGCAGTCAGTGCAACCCTAAAAGCGATCGCAGTGTTGCCATTTAAACTTTTACTTTCAGCATTCATTGAAAAATAAACTCCCGGATAAAAGAACCACCGGCACCCTGAAGTTTTTGCTAAGTTTGATCCCTATACCTTCTTTTTTTATAAGATATCTTTTAAAATTGGAGAAAGAATTTATTAGTATGAAAAATAACATTCCCAATTTCTCCCTGGGGTGCTTAAAACACACTTTCATTCATCCCGGTATATAATATCGCCCTATCCAACATGACCTATTATAAAAAACATGCAGTACATTCATACCGAAGTTATTTACAGGGTGATTCCTGAGTTGATACTTCTTTTTTAGCTGTGTATAGAAGGCATTAAAATAACCAACATTTTCAAATACCTTTATTCAAAAAACTTAAAAATAGGCGAGATACAAAAGTAAAAAATCTAAGTGTGGGCCTGGCCATCAAAACGTAGCCTGATATACTTTATGTTGTTTGTCTTAGTAGTCATACAATTTACGGGTCGGTGGTCAGTTATTTCGCAATACGCTGCGGTGTGTTTTTCTGAAGCAAGTTAATTTTAAATTAGTGACGCGTGAAAATGGTAAAATTTGAAAACAATGAACTAGTAGATATGGTAGGTGCTAATTTACTGTGAGTGTCGTCAAAATGCGGCTGCTGCTTCGAGATTATACGCAGAACGTTTTCCCTTGAGGGCTCATCCTACACCCAGAAGTTTTCCTAATGTTGTTCAACGGGCAAGTTAGGCAGGACCGTATTTGATCCATAGTGTAATAAGTGAATGTAAGTACCTTATTTTTAAGTTTTTTGAAAAAAGGTATTTAAAAATGTTGTTTATTTGAATGCCTTCTATACATAGCTAAAACAGAAGTATCAACTTAGGAATCACCCTGTATAAAGTGATAAAAGAACAGAAAAAATAGGATTTAAAACAAAACCTAGGTTTAAATGCAGAGTGTGGTGAGTGGAGTAGTTTTTTTTTCATTCTTATAGATAGTGAAAAACGTGAATATATAGGACTTTTTTCAAATCAGGCAACTGTGTATCGATAACTTGCATTTCCTGTCGCTTAATAGCCTCGACGTCATTAACATGCCGGCAAGTGAAACTAAGCGGGAGGGAGACGGGAAGAGGGTCAGGATCATCACCCCTTGGGAACCTGTTTTTCAGGTCGGGATTTTTTTGTAAACCACCCCAACTTGGATGCAGGACACACATGTGTGACACTTTTAAAAAGTGCGTCTGTCTTATTAATAAAATAGGGGAAAATATATTATAACGCTCAGACTCTATATACCTATATATTTTTTTAAATCGAATTATCATAAAGAAAAAAAGTATAAAATTAAAGAAAAAACATTTTCAATTTATCTATTCGTGCGTAATATACTTTTCCTACGACCACCTATGAAAATGAGAAAAAAAGCACGGACATGATAAAAAAAATATTTTAAATAGTGTTAAAATACAAGGCACACTATTTAATTTAAACATATGGTGTCAATTTGACATACCACCCCTATTTATTAAAAAGAACAAATTTTAGAAAGCAGTAATTGTAAAGTGTTTAACTTATTTATCATGTATTTGTCGAGTGATTCAGAATTAGAGTGTGAAAGTACGCCATCTGAAATTATAAAAAAATGTTAATAATATACTGGAAAATCTATTACCAGAAAAAACAAAACGTGCTGAAGAGAGTTTCATGTATTAAAACAACAAATTTTTATTGGTAGCGATAGCGTAGAGAATCAAACTATAGTTCGCAAGGTCACAGGTTTAAATCTCATCAGGAGTATTTGACTTTTTTTATAAAAACATTAAATAATTTATAGAATTATTTTGAATTGAAATCATCCTTGTTGGGTGGATTTTTTAAATTTCTGTTTAATGCATCTTTCCTTGTTTAAATTTAAAATTTTTCACTCTGGTTAATCTAGAAGTAAATTCAGGATTAGTTCTTCCTATGATACATAAAATATGAAAAAGTTAAACTACAAATAAAGGAAAAGCCTATTGACAAACTATAAAACTAGATATTAAGTGGAACATAATCCTAAGTATGCTAATTTTAACACTAGTGTTGAAATATTTTTTCACAAATCAAAGACTTTTTAATAACTCTTTGTGGTTGTAGGAAAAATAGTGTACATTACTCGTGTGAAAGTGATTATTCTAAAACTCGAAGAATATCTCCTCGTTTGAAAAGTGTCACTTTCATCGCTTGTTATGTAATATACTATTTTACCACACTTAAATACGTAATATACTATTTCACATTCCATTTCAAAATAAATTCCTATTAATAACCCAATCATAACACCATGAAATCCCATTAATCACCGTGTATTGTACCGGATGAATTTCCTAAGAACCATTAAAAAAGAACCCTCGCACCCTAAGATTAAGGAACCCAAAAGGTGGTCCGTTATCGTTCCCACGGTTTCAAAAAGCCCAAAACATCTTAAGGAACTGAACAACGAAAATAGACTACCTCAGGGCCTTTTCTTAAGATGCACCAAAAAGAAATAATACAAAAATATGGTCTCTTGTATTTAGGTTTGTTAGCTGCGTTCAAAACTTTCATACTTTTTTCGACTTATTAAAATGGCAGTTTTTAAATATGACAATTGACAATAGACTTTAAAAACATAGCAAAAAATTGTATCTCTAACTCTAGTAAATTATTTTAATGTTTGATCTATTATTTGTAGTAGAAAATTGAACCTATAAAATTAGGAATAAACAACTTTGTGATTAAGTATCATACAATGCAAATATAACCATTCTTTTTTAACATTACCTGTTTATAAATTGTATATATACTAGTCTAGAGCAATACTAAATTAATGTGGGTAGAAAATATAATTTTTCACTAGTAATCTCCTTAGTACTTCAATTACTACCGAAAATATTTCTGAGAGCATGAATTTTCTTAAAAAACGACATTTAACTAAGGCTTAAATGATGACATTGACAATGAGCGACAATAGCTATTTATACAACAAGTAACGAAATAAGTGTCTTTTAGGCACGCGACGTGAATTGTCCTACGAGGCGAAGCCGAGTTGGACAACACGTCAAAGTGACTAAAAGACATTGTTTCGTAACGAGTTGTATACAATATTTTTTCTACTGAGGTTTCATAATAAAAAACTTAATTTATTTTACTAAAATTTTATTACCTATGTTTCATTTGCCCCTTTCAAAAATTGACACTTGCCAAAAAAAATTAAATTATACCTAGTCTGTGGTTACGTTTTAATTGTAAATAATTACCTGCGTTACTTTTAAGCACGTTGCTCCTGGTAACGTGCTTAAAAGTTTTTTAAGCACGCTGCGCCTAAAAGGAGGTTATTAAAAAACCATAATGACAATTAAAAAGATGTTATTATAAAACGTCAGTAGAAAAAAATAATTAAGGTACCGGTTTTGGAGCTACATGCTAATCTGTCGCCGAGAGATGAAAAACAATAATAATATACGTACTGGACCTCTGACCCTCCGTGGACTACTTTATTTTAAAGTCATTGTATATAATATTAATATACAGGGTGATTCCTAAGTTGATTTTAGCTGTGTATAGAATGCATTAAAATAAACAACATTTTCAAATACCTTTAAAAAAACTCAAAAATAAGATACATTAATTTATTACACTATGGATCAAATACGGACCTGCCTAACTTAAACATAATCTCGAAGCAGTAGCCGCACTTTCACGACACTCACCGTAAATTAGCACCATATCTAATAGTTCATTGTTTTCAAATTTTACCATTTTTCCGTTTCACCAATTTAAAATTGACTTGCTTCAGAAAAACACACCGCAGCGAATTGCCAAATAACTGACCACCGACCCGTAAACTGCATGACTAATAAGACAAACAACATAAAGTATAGCAGGCTCGCACTTAGATTTTTTACTTCTGTATCTCGCCTATTTTTAAGTTTTTTGAAAAAAGGTATTTGAAAATGTTGTTTATTTTAATGCCTTCTATACACAGCTAAAAAAGTATCAACTTAGGAATTACCCTGTATAATACCCCCCTTCGATCTTTCTCGCGGACCATAAATTTGTGCGGTTGTTTACCTGGAAGTTCGCCGGCATGATTGCTTTCAATACCCACGAACAAAAACGACCTCGGTCGCGTACGGAAGACACGCTGCGCTTCGATCGTCTGTTTAGATTTTCGATGAGGGTGTATGTGTATCGGGCAAATGCAAATATTTTCTCATCCAAAAAGTGGTCAAGGGAATTGAGCTCGCCGCTTTGCACCGATTACAAACACCGGAATGGCTTCATGTTCAAGTAATTCAGGTAGAAGAAAGTGATGCGTGTCGTTGTAACTTCTCTGTCTCGATTTTATAATAACTGACATTCGACTTTTCAGTAGCCGTTAACAAATTCCAGAACGCAGTAATCCGATAAATCCACACAAGGAAATCGAAGTATGGCCCTTGTTAATTCTTTATCTGTCAGGCAATAAATTCGATGTTCCTTTATCACCAGGTTAGCTCAATATTTTCTTAAAAGAATTATTTTGATGCAATTCTCGATTCTTTATAAGATTTTGAATGGGGCGGGGTTCATCGATGTGGAGGAGTCCCTAGTCGTCCTTTGTTGGCTAAAACGTCTTATGAAACGTGTCAACGTGTTTTGGCATTGTGCAAGAAAAGGAACTAGGATGAAGTATAAAACGCATACATATCGTGAGAAACAAGAGATTTGGCGGTAAATTTTTTGATAAAATCATGGGGAGTGGAAATGGAACACCTTGATCGTGTGTGGTCAAAAACCACTAGTGCCGCACGATTTTGATGTCCTGTGATTGAATATTTACGAATTATAGTCTATTTTAGAAAGGTAGAGTAGTAAAATGGGAAACTCCGTCCAGTTCGGCTCAACTTCGGTGTCGGCTATAGGCGCAGGCAAACATTGTGCATTAAAGAATTTATGATAACTAACCAAAGAAAAAAAAGAAGATAACTTGATAAAAAAGTAACTATTAACTATAGCAAATTTACACAAACATCGTTTTATGAAATATGCCCTGGAAGATAAAAACATAGTGTAACTGTGCTGCGCACACCGACATATCATTGCGAACTAAATCCTATAGAACTTATATGGGCGCAAGTAAAAGGATTTGTAGCAAGACACAACATGACATTCAAAATGAAAGACGTTAAGCTACTGTTGGATCAAGCCATTAAGGAAGTGACACCAGAGAACTGGCGAAAAACAGTCCATCATGTCATTAAAGAAGAGGAGAAAATGTGGGATCTTGACCACCTGATCGATTAGACCGTCGACCCGTTAATTATAACGTCAAGAGGAAATGACAGTTTTTTTATAATCTAATTTCTGTATAATGTATTTTATATTTTTTTTTATGTTTAATAAAAAATAAGTGTACCTGATACTATGTCCATAATGCACGCCTTTGTCACACCATTTTTAGTGTTTGTGAATGGATAACAATAGGCAAAACCCATAAATTGACCCTAACCAGGATGGTACTACCTGCGCTTGATGAAAATAAAGAATTTCGCAATGAAATCAATGCCAAATTATGAAAGTGGCTTAAATATTCGTTGGGTCACTCTGTAGTCCCTTTGCATACCTAATGAGTTTTTATTACTCTACACCTTTCTAAAATAGACTATACATTATAAAGACGCGAAAAAATATTTAAAAGTATGGAGTAAATATCTCTTTTACTAACTATGGTTGTTTCATTATTAACCGAAGTCACGACAGTCGATCTTGAAGAAAAAAAAGTTAAGACAGAGCACTGACAGAAAGGCAGAACAGCCAGATATAGACAACAACAATGTTCCCTCAATTTCTATATGGAACACCAAAAAAGTATTTAAATATTTACACATTTTTTTTAGACGTAAACAAAAGACAATCAGCAGACTAAACAATGTCATATTCCCCTTTTCTTAAAGTCAACATTAACCCCTTAATTATTCCGAAACAAGTGTACACCATATAAGGGAAACCTTACATTACTGCTATCGTAAAAATTAAACACATCGGCATATCTACAACAGGTGTTCCTGTGTATATGTATACACCTTTTAAACTTCCCATTTCAACTTGTCAGACACCGTTGCCGCCGCCATTACCGTCACAAAATCGAGATTTACCATGAACACATGTTAAGGAGAGTCCCTTCCTCCTGCCCAAAAAATCTGTTCAGCCCTTAAGAGGAGTTTTTAACCATAGGCGTGCTATAAATAATTATTAATAGGACAAAAGCTTCAAAAATAATTATTGTAGAAGTTGTCTATGATAAAGATAGCCCCAAAAAAATTCCGAATGTGCTTGTGTGTGGAGTAGGTATACATTTTACGAAGATAAAATGATGTTGATGTTTTGACGGAAAATATATAAATGCAGTTATCGGCAGAAAGTTTGCAACAATTGGGAACTACTTTTATTAGTAAGGTATCGAAAAAACTGCTTGGGGGATCAGCATGTATCCAATGGCGTAGCCAGAAAATGTGGTCGGGGGGGGGGGGGGGGGGGGGGGTTCAATGGGCGTAAGTGGGATATTCTTTTCTGGAGAAAGGGACAGTTGGAACTACATATATTTCATGATATGGTACCTAGTGAAGAAGGTGGAAAAGCTCCGCAGGCGGAAAATTTTCGGAGCTACGCCCAAAGTTTGTTTAAAATTCACCTACCTACTATCAAATTTCGAAAAATTTAATTATTACCTCTCCCCCTCTAAATTGGATTACATTTTTTGTAAATGTTTTTTTTTTGATATTCCTAGCTGGTTCTTTATTAAAAAAAAAACATTTTTTATATTTGAGAAAAATATGAATATGGGTGTCACTCCAAAATTTTAATAAAAATCTATGTATGACTCTAACCCGCGTTTTTCATGATTAAAAATAAAATAAATATCGCTCACCACCAAAATTAAAGATTTTTTCAGAAATCATGTATTTTAGGAGCGTAGATCTAAGAGCAGTTTTTGGTGCAAATGCTTAGGTTTTGAAATACCCCTTCTTAAGTGCCGTTTTGTATATTCATAATAAAGCATTCTCGTTTCTTACTATTTTTTATTTTAAATTATCACACTTTTTCCATAAAAAATGTTTCAATTAAATTTTTTACTTTAATTTTTCTCTTTAAAAATAAATACCTAATTGTTTTTTGTTTTTGTTGTAAAAATATTTTGTTGCATTGGGTTATATTTTTGTTTATTTAAAATAGCTTTAAAATAGGGAAAACGGAACAGACAAGTAGGTAGGTATATAAAAGAAAAATATTATTATTTTTATTCGTTTTCCTATAAAATTGCATCATAAATCAATAACTAAAACGATATGCGTCCGAAACCTTAATCTCTATATAAAATAGGACTTTTAGAAGAAAAAGTTTAAAAACTAAACATTTTCTACAAGACCTTTGTAATCTAAGCCAAGAATACATTATTTAAAGATTTAAATTAAGAGTCCAAACGTAAGACGAAAAATTAGGTTGCAATTAGAATTTTAGACCCGAGCTCCTAGGCTTGGGGGGGGGGGGGGGGCACTGGATAAAATCCATTTTGAGATGACATATGACGACTCTCATGGCGGCTATTTTAAAAAATAACCGCTATTTAAACGGGAATCGAGGTTAGATGGTAGGTATATCAAAGCGAAAGAAAAAATTTTTCAGGTTTTAATTTTACGTTCGCCATGACAGTCGTCACGTCACACTCGATTTGTTTATGCATATGTTCGGTACTACCTTCAATTATTTCGCATGACTACCATATCTCAACATTGCTCCATTGTATATGTATATCTTATGGCTTACACACTGTCATTATATTTAGTCTTTGATTCTTCGAATGCATCTAAAAAAAATATAATGGCAAACGCTCGGGGACCGCGGGGCGCTGTGCAGGTGGGTTTCGGGGTAAGGCAATGATACAACGTGTCTTTGGCATATCAGTTAAAACAATAGCGAAAAAAAATAGCCGCCGCCAATGGATTTTCCCCTAACACAAGTGTTCTACAACTGTGTTGGGGTAGATTATGAAGTTAGTCTGATAAATTTAAAATTTTAGTTTTTATACCATCGCCTGTTAATCCCTAGAAATATATTTTGAGATCATAATTATTAAAATTAGTGGTTAAGTACGAAATAAACTGACGTGATAGAGGTATATTAAATTACGCCGCCGAATCAGGTTAGTTGGAAGTGAAAATTAGTATATCAGAAACAGGTACAAAAACGAATATTAGAGTTAAAAGACTTTTCTGTCATTTATGTTGATATCTCAAAGAAATTCTTGTCGCTTTAAAAAATAATGGTATTAAACTTCTTTTTTTATTAGGTTTGAATGCGAACTAACTTCTTTCTATTGAAGATCAGTGAAGAATGAGTTATACGTTCAACTTTGTATAAATACACAGTCACGTCATGGAATCTCTATACGTATTCACTTGAATTTATTAGGAGTGTTTAGGATTCCGTAAATACCTATACGGGAAGCATATTGTTTTTGTCAGTTGTTCTGTCACTAGGGTTGCCACCTTTTTATTGTTATTAACCTGGAGTTTCCGCTATGGCTTTTATATTTCCCCCAATCTAGTGATTTTGAAAAAAAAAGGTAAACACCCATAAAAACAGTAACAAACCCGAACAAATCCAAACAGGCCCTACCTAACCGACGCCATCGGCGAAGCCAGGCGACAAAAACCTGGAGACCAGTTTCAACCTGGAGACTCCAAACCAAACCTGAAAAGGTGGCAACCCTATCTGTCACGCGGGAATATTTCCCAAACTACAATGATTCGGAACATGAAATTTGGCGTATATATTTTATAAAGCCATGACGCCAACCAAAATAATGAGAGGGTCTGTTTGTGGGGTTAATAACAATTTATTTAAAAAAAGATTGACCTAGCGTGACTAGTAGGTTGTCTAATAAATGATAATGTAATTTTACGTGAACGTTTTTTACCGTGTAGGTATACTATGCAGTCTCCGCGCGATATTTCGCACACAAAAATTATATAATCGTTTTGCAGAGTGTGCAATTGCATTGGGTAGTCGGTAGTCACGTTTCTGAATTATTATATAAGGCGCTTGGGCAACCACAATTGGGTTATACTTAATAATTTAGAGAGAAAGTTGTGCCCAATATGGCCTATTATATTCTTCATCGACGGATGGCTGCATTTGTTCCAAAGTTATTGAACAACCTTAGCAACGGGGCTTTTTTAAAGTGCGTTTCATCGACTTTTTTATGTTTTTTTTGGCTAGCGTTGAACTGTTTCTTTGGAAAAATTCTTATTTAGTTGCATTATCCAATATATTTGAGGAATCTTAGTTTATTGGGTACAACACGGCAAATCACCAAGAAGATAGTAAGTGCCTGGCCGATTTTTTGATAAGTAAACGCAGTTACGAGCTTTGCGCCTACTCCGATTAGTTGATCATTGTCTACTGCGAAGTTTTTTCAGGTCTTACCTACATTCGAAATAGTCCTTTATTTTTGAAATTTACTAAGATACAAAAGTGCTTTTGTGTCATTGGGTTTGTTCCCATAGCAGTCACGGGCAGTCCGTGACAGTCAGGATTCTGCGGCGACTAAAAAAAATTACTTCTAAAAACAAACAGCGCATCCCGGCTCTAAAAATCTTCATACTCTCAAAAGTGACTTCTAAACAAAATTCTGGCCCTGCACATACCGTAGAGTTTTCTAAGCTCAAAGTAAAAAACCACCCATTTTGTAAGGGGGGGGGGGGGGCGCCTGTCCGTGATTGACAGTCCTGAATGATATTAACTCTTAATCATTTTCCCATCAGTCTTGTTGTTAATGCATATTCGGACGAACAGTCCTGAATCATATCAATTCTTCGTCATTTTCGCATCGGAATTTCCGGCCAACAATCCTTAAAATTTGCCTTTACATGATCGGTATGACTGTGTATGAAAAGTGATAACGGATGGCTACCTTAAACTTACTTACAAAAAGAAAAGTCGTGTTAAAGAAATCTAGCCCGGAAAAAAATTTAATATTGTTGTCATTGTTAATTAATTAGATGACAGTCGTTAAGGAAACATAATTATCAAAAGGAAGTGCTGAGGTATTATACTTCGATGATTACCCAACGGCAACAATACCGTCCCGATTCCGGTGTATCTATGCGAACGTTTTTTAGACCGTGACAGGAAGGAAGTGGTAACGAGAACAAAAGGAAGACAAGTTGTTGGCAGTGTGTATGTATAACAACACGCACCCATGTTGTTAGTTGTTACATTAACCCAAAATCGCCTAGAAATAACTGGGGTGTAACAGTTGCTTTGGTTTTGTTACAAGCAGGTGGATATGAGATTTTGAGGTAAAGGGGCAGGAATTTACAGGTTGTAGATATTAATAACCTTATTTTCGATTCGCTGGAAAGAATGATATTTGTCTTTGAGTATGAAAAAGGTCTTTACCATCAGAGAGATTTGCGTTTAATATATCGTTTAGTGGGATTTTTTGCCAAAACTGGTAATGTGTTATTTGATGACTTTAAAATTTAAAAACCTTTAATGTGTTTTAAATTTCTGAAGCCTAAAAGTCACTTAAACTGTTTTTAAAATTCCAGGTTAGTATTTTAAAGAGTTTGACTTGAGAGTGCTAACCAAAGAACGAAACGTCGTATTTGGAAACTAATTACCTCATCTTATATACCATAAAAACGGCTATAAATAAGAGTTTTTGTTTATTGCTTATTACACAGATAAGTGTGTCAAGTCTTTTTTTCCTAACTAAACTGCTGGACAATTGCTTTCGAGCAAGAAAAATTTCGCCTAAATTTAACAGTTAATATTTTCTGAACCAGATATGCCAACGACCTACGATTTGGAATGGTCGATAGATTTATCCCTTAGGAAACAGTTGTCAATGTTGGATTTTCTTTAACTGTCAGAAAATTTTATATACAGGGTGTTAAAGAAGACGATGATTTTTGCTCCAATTTTAATGGCGTGTAACTTTCACAAAAATATTTTTAAATTTTATCACTCTACGTCAATTGAATCACTGGTTCATAGCAAAGAAAGTAATTTGACAAATTTTTCATATCTGCTATATTTTAAGAAATATCGATTTTTTTGGAAAACCTTGCTTTATTTCAACTTATTGGTAGCTAGATCTCACTGTGTGTTGTATCGTGTAAACTTTGCAAGTGATTATTATACCTTATAAAAAGCTTGATTATGTTCAGTAACAATAGTTGTACCTAAATGTTATGATGTACAGTGGTGACTTATAAACACCTATATGTCTATGATTTACGAGTATCTCACAATTGTTCACGATTGTTTTATATTGAAAAGTACTCGCCCCTAGATTAGGTAAATTGTTTCTTATTTTTTAGTTTCTCATATCGCACTACAGGTATATTATACAGTGTGTTTACAAAATTTTAACAAAGATAATTTTTTTAATTTAATATTTTTGGAAAAAATGTATTTAATAATTTCTAACTTTTTAACACTATTTCTAAAATTAAACTTACATTGAAAGAGACTTTGATATTAAATATCACTAGCTGCCGTCAAATCAAACCCCGTCCATCCGAGGAGGGCCTACAAGGTATTAATCCCATCAAAATCAAACTAGCGTCACTTAATTTTAAGGATCCACCAATTGTGAAAAATTGTGAGATACTCGTAAATCATAGACAGGTGTTTACAAGTACACCACTGTACATCATAACATTTAGGTACCTCTATTGTTACTAAACATAATCAAGCTTTTCATAAGGTATAATAATCACTCGCAAAGTTTGCACGATACAACGCACAGTGAGATCTAGCTACCAATAAGTTGAAATAAAGCAAGGTTTTCCAAAAAAATCGGTATTTCTTAAAATATAGCAGATATCAAAAATTTGACAAATTACTTTCTTTGCTATGAACCAGTGATTCAACTGAGGTGGAGTGATCAAATTTAAAAATATTATTGTGAAAGTTACACGCCATTAAAATTGGAGCAAAAATCATCGTCTTCTTTAACACCCTGTATATAAAATTTTCTGACAGTTAAAGAAAATCCAACAGCGACAATTGTTTCCCAAGTAATGAATCTATCAACCATTTAAAACCGTAGGTCGATATCATATCTGGTTCAGAAAATATTAAGTGTTAAATTTATGCGACATTTTTTTTACTCAAAAGCAATTGTCCAGCAGTTCAGTTTAGTTAGTAACTCTTCACCTCGCCAAAAACATCACTAATTTAAAAAAAAATTAATACAGCTCTGTAATCACCTCACAGTCACACAACACCATTCTTGAAAATACTGACAAAAGGAATAAAAGGATCGCAAGTCACATGGGCATAGGTAATGATTTGTATTTCCCTTTTAAATGATCGAACATTTTACCTGTGGCCTCTTTCGGGGTTGATGGATTCTTCGAATTTCAAAATTTGGGCTGAGCGAAAATTTTAGGGTGAATTAAAGTCGCTTACTGGGTCGGTGACGTTTTAGTGAGGGGTGGGTTTCTATCCGCCTACCAAAGAAATAATAACGTAATAGGTTTTTATGCGGAAAATCTGTTGCAGGCATTATAGTCTATTTCAGAAAGGTGTAGAGTAATATAAGCTCATTAGGTATTTAAAGAGACTACAGAGTGACCCAACGAATATTTAAACCACTTTCATAATTTGGCATTGATTTCATCGTAAAATTCGTTCTTTTCATCAAGCGCAGGTAGTACCACCCTGGTTTGGGTCAATTTATGGTTTTTACCTATTGTAATCCATTCACAAACACAGAAAATGGTGTGACAAAGACCAGCATTATGTACATAGTATTAGGTACACTTATTTTTTATTTAACATTATAAAAAAATACGAAATACATTATACAGAAATTAAATTATAAAAAATCATAATATTCTTCGTCATCGGAGGAACGGTCATCTTCTCTTGACGTTATAATTAACGGGTCGATGGTCCGATCGATCAGGTGGTCAAGACCCCACATTTTCTCCTCTTCTTTAATTACATGATGGACTGCTTTTCGCCAGCTCTCTGGTGTCACTTACTTAATGGCTTGATCAAACAGTAGCTTAAAGTCTTTTGATTTGAATGTTGTGTTGTGTCTTGCTACAAATCCTTTCACTTGCGCCCATATAAGTTCTATACGATTTAGTTCGCAATGATATGGCGGTGTGCGCAGCACAGTTACACTATGTTTTTCAGCTATATCTTCCAAGGCATATTTCATAAAACGTTGTTTGTAAATTTGCTATAGCAATAGTTCCTTCTTTATTAAATTATCTTCATTTTTTACGTTGGTTAGTTATCATAAATAATTAAATGAACAAAATTTACCAGCGCCTATGGCCAAATAAGACTATTGTTGTCATATTTTCAAAAATTCCCAAAAGTTCGGTCCTGGTACCGGGGTACCGGCTAAATACTTACATGGTTCTTTTTATGCTTATACGAGTACGTAACAATCAATATACATTCCTTCTTAGTAAATCGACACCTTACAACACACCATATTTGTGTTTCGGTCTTTTTATAAGATTAACGTGCGAAAGACCTTAGTTCTAGGGGTGTTTTACTACAAAGAAATGAAAAATGGACTTAAAGACCTGGTTCTTTAGTTCCTTTACACATTTCGGATTGTGATTTATTCATTAAAATTGAAAATGCAACCTTAATATAAATGTAGTTTGCTTTTTTCTTTTTTAGTAAATTGTAATTATCCCACCAATATTTCTAAATTATTCCCCAAAGTTACCAGCTTCATGCGAAATTATATAATATTAAATTGGACCAGAAACATGAAAATTAATGGAAGTTTTTAAATTTTTACTCTACAGATATTGGAGTGTCAGAAAGTTATTTTTATTAAAAAGGAATAGTTTTCAATATTATTTTTACAATAAATTTTAGTAATTATTTTTAGGGATGGTAAGAAATAAGAAGAGATATAAATACGAAAAAATAACACGGCATTGGCTCAGAGGCGAGTTAGTGGCATTCGACGCACAATAAAAAAAAGTATGTCCGAAATTTAGCAGGTTTAAGAATGCAGGGAAGAGTGTAAAATGTATCATCTCCTAATTCACCCCGTTCGCGCCGGATGAGATCGGACATCTCGTGAGATGAAGAAGAAGGCACACTCCCCAATCGGTAGGTCATGCAATGGCAAGAAACCTAGTGTTGATAGCCCTTGGGGAGTGTCGCATGATGCGGATCGTGGTTCGGAACCCACGTTAAGCTATAGGTAGGTCCAATAGCAAGCTGGCTGAATGTTCAAAAAGACAAGTGGCCATTAATAATCCAGAAAAAAAAACACGAAAAAAGTTACTCTGGAAAACGAAGGAATAAATCTAGATTATAAATAAATAAAGAAAAGAATCAATCAACATTAAACAATAGTATGTATGTAGGTTATGATATAAATAGTTGTGAGATTATGACTAAACTTATGAATTTAGCTGTACTAACGCTAACAGTTACGTGTTACATAAACATGTCTTTAAATGAAGATTTTATATTATCTGCGCTGAGTAAATATGATAGCCAAGTGACAATTTCCCCATATCAGACGCCCGATAACCTAAATATAGGTCTGATTAAACAGGAAGTTTATAATTCCGATAAAAGTAAAAAAATTAAATCGTCTTTAAAATGTCGTACTTAGATTAATTGGTGATGTACATTTTTTTTGGCGAATTGTGATTAATTATTATAGACATGTCTTACAAGATATTGTCACTATTTTATACCGATTTGAAAGATCCTTTGTCAGTGGCGGCTCGCGGTCTTAAAAATGGTGAAGAGCTAGATAGTGCGGGTACTTAAATAAACATTGACTAAAAACCCGTGTAACAAGACGTCTCTTTTATCTCCATCTATCCAACGACTGAGTGGAGTTTCCAACAAATTACAAACTATGTCATTAATTGGGTTTATTTTTAAAACACACAACTAAGTATAGGTACGTACACTACTGAATTAACTAAAAAATCAAAACAAAACTTTTTAATCTAACAGTAAATCGCGTAAAAACGATATCTATAACCGTAAGTTTCGCGAAGCATCAAAATAAATACCTTGAGGTTAGGCGAACCAATGCTAAAACAATGGCGCATACGACTGATCTATTTTTAAATTTCCTTTTATCATAATGAAAATTGTTACATGCTGTTTGCGTGGCTGACGTCACGTAACCATAGCGACGCTGAATATCAAAGCCATGTTGGGCGTTAGGTCTTCTCTTGCTTTCAGCTAACGGACACGGCCGGCTGGGATGCGCCAAAATTGTGTTTATAAATTATTGTCCATCGGAGTTAACCGTGGCCCGATTATGCATAGCAACATTCGGATTAAATTAATATTATTAATTCGAACATAATTATTTTTAAAGGGCCAAAATGGTAGCTGTATTGGTACATTAATATTTAATTTTGTCGAAAAACTTTTCTCCTGGTTTTATTTATTTTTTTGGTGACCAGCCGCCACTGTCTTTTGTATGACGTCTTTAGATCTAGCAAAAATACAATTTTTGTTCAAATTTTACTTTCCTTGAAAGGGGAAGGATAGTTGTTTCCACGATTCTTGATGAAAAAAATGGGGATAAAAACCTTTTATCCAATACATGACAGTTATGACTGCCATTATCAATATCATTTTAGACAAGTAAACTATCATATAACACACTAGTGAGTTATGGATTATAACTCACGTTCATATTTAAACTAGTACTCCATTTATTTATTACTATTACAAGCAGAATTTTTACACAAATTGATCGGGTTGACTGGAAATCATTCTTCAAGTATGGTGAAACTTCTCGATTTCTTGGTTTTAGTGTCTGGCAAAACTACGTAAAAATATTTCCCTTTGCCTTGAATATTTTCTATTTTCAAATTGACCAATTCATCGCATCCACAAGCACCGCTAATCCCCATTATCAAAGCCACTTTCATTAACAAGTACTCGTCGTCGGGAGCTTCGTTCAAAAACTTCTCTATTTTAGGTCGTTCTAATGTCTTGGATTTCTTTGGTTTGTATCTCTGTGATTTGCTTTTCCAAAAACTCGCTAGTTTGCCATATTTTGAAATATCATTTTTTTTATAAAGGTGAATAGTCGAGCGAAGCATCGAGTATTTGGTCCATAGCGACGATGGGGCTAATTTTTTTGCAAATGTAAAAATAAGCCAATAGAACATTTTCATCGATACCTTTTATCTTCCGTGAATTCATCCAAAACTCAAACATTTTAAACTCCTTGTCGTAAGCATCTCGGGACTTTTCTGGCAAAATCTGCATCGCTGCTTCTTCCGCTTCCGTAAGGATATCCTCAGGAACGTAATTTTCATCGGTTTCCTCCATTTTCTATACGTTTTTTTCTTCAAAAAAGCTTTCCTTCTCTGCAGGGAAAACTGACAAGTGTGAACATTTATTTAAACATTTGCTATTTTAAACATGCCCGTGGCACCAAACAATCAACCAACTTTGACCAAAATGTAAAAAGCCACTGTCAAGTCATTCCGACATTTATAGGGTATGTGTCTGTTTGAAGGTTGGAGACAATGATGTTTCTTGACTGAAGAGTTTTGGACGTGCATTGTCTTTATTTGTTTTATATCACAACGTTTCAACTGGTAAGTATCTCCAGTCGTCTTCAGGTGTGACCTGAAGAAGTCACTTGAGAATTTATACCACTCGGCCTGACGGCCTCATGGTATAAATCTTTCTCGCGTGACTTATTTTCAACATAACACACTAATATTAAGGCGGAACTTTGTGCAGCAAGAAATTTATTTGCAAGAGAGTCTCACCCGAAGTGGGCATACTAGCGAGCTTATGACGTGGTGAAAAATATTCCGTAAACATCGACACACACTGAAACCACGAGACGAGGCGGCAGGTTCTTTCTTATGCTAATGAGTTTCGGTTGATTTTATTTCGAAGATGAGAAATTTGTTTTGAGGAAAATAAGTATTTTACTTGTTATTCTCTTAGTTAAAATAATGTATCTAATCGTTATACGGATATATCTTTTAAATTTTGTCTTATTTTATTATTAAAGCTATAGAATATTTACAAAAAAAAAAGTTAGGTAGAGCAGAAAGTTTGAAGTGTTAATTAATAATAGGTATAAAAGCACCTGCAAACAGGGTGTTCGTGTTCCACCGGGAACCGCTTCGAACTATATATGGAAAACTATACATAGGAAAATTTTCAAAATTTGCCATCGCGGTAATGCTGATGGGGACGACCGGACTAAAAAAATTTCATAATGGTGGTACTTCCGGTTATACCGAAAGTTAGTGTCAGCTAGGGTAGTCAGGTTTTAAAAATTGAAAAGCGGGAGGTGGATAGTGCCTGGAGGACAAGTTTTTTTTGAGGTGCTTAAAATAATTATATTGATGATTTCTAAAAAAAAGTCGATACCCCGTTGACCTTACGCTGTGGCGTGCCTTTTATATTTCTTCCTCCTCTCATCAAACGTGCTTTCTAAAAAAAAGAAGGTTGCCCCTCTCTAAGGCAGCTGTAGGTACAGTTATTAGGCGTCCGTCGTGTTATCGGAAAAGCGGGAGTTTTGTTTAAGTGCGTGGGCGGCGGGAGGTTTAGTAAAAAGCGGGAGCCTCCCGACTAAATCGGGAGGGTTGGCAACCCTAGTATCAGCGTGTTTATTTTAAATAGAACATCCTATATATTATTACATTTTTGCATTCTACATAAGATTCTAGGCAGATTTTGTACAGGGTGGGGACTTTAATTGGAATAAATTCGATATTATTAAAACTGCTGAAGTTACGCCTACAAAATTTGGTATGTGGGGTTTTGAAGCATGCGGAATTGAATTATAATGTCGGCGCAGTTGCCAGATTTCTCAGCTTTGCGCTACACGTAGTAATTTTAATATTTTAAATGGAATGCCCAATTTATTTTTATTGCAGTGCATTGGGCGTGTCCAATTTAATAAGATGCCAAATTTACAAAATTCTATCTTCACTAATTGCTGAGCTATGGCAACACTGTAGTTCCATTAAAAAGTATCATGAGAATTTCTATTTTTAAAGTTTAAATTAAATTGGCCATTTTGAAAAGACAAGAACTTTTCTTGAAGCTTGTCAATAACTTAGTAACTATGGAGGTAGACAAGCGTCCCGGTACTTTTTAAAGGAACTACAGTGTTGCCATAGCTCAGAAACTAGTGAAGATAGAATTTTGTAAATTTGAGATCTTACTACATTTAACACTAATTCACTGCAATAAAAATAAATAGTGCATTCCATTTAAAATAACAAAATTACTACGTGTAGCGCAAAGCTGAGAAATCTGGCAACTACGCCGACATCATCCAATTCCGCATGCTCCAAAACCCCCACATACTAAATTTTGTAGGCGCAACTTCAGCAGGTTTAATAAAATCGAATTTATTCCAGTTAAAGTCCCCACCCTGTATACCTATACCTATAAATATCTAAGCGTTTTTGACATATTTGAATTTTTCTGTTAAGAATGAAGTTTGCAAGCCTTAAAATAATTATAAATTTTTTCTATAAAGAAGCCTTATATTATTCTATTTAAAATAAGCAAGTTGACACTTACTTCCGGTATAACGGGAAGTGCCACCATTATAAAAATATTTTAGCCCGATCGCCCCCATCAGCATTAGCATATACTGTCAATTTTTCAAAATTGGGAGGCACAGGCCTACCCTGAAACTAAAGGTTTTTAGCATTGGTTATCAAATACTTCGTAAGGTCAATAGTTTTTCAATCAAAATTTTCTTATATTACAAATTTTTCACCGTGTTTATTTAAAAAAAAAACAAAAGATAAGTCCCGCTGGTTCCAGGATTTGTTGACTGTGGTTACTAACTCGCGCAGTATTTTGTCCGTCGCGTTCGTGCCATTATAATTATTTTTTTTTAAAGTGGTATGTTTTTGACGATTAGTTGCACTGCACCCTCAAAAGAGGAAAAAGTAAGTACCTAGCCTTTTTTTTAGTAACACAGAAACAACAGGAGGTAGTACCGTATCGTCGCGCCAATCCGATACAAAATCACGGTATTAATGTTTTTTATAAACATAAAGTGATAGGGGGGTAGCCAAAAAAACGTGTAAGTTCTCAAAAGTGACTTCTATAAAATAAAATACTACGCAGCCTTTTCTACACTTTCTCCACCGTTCAAAAGTGGCTACAAAAAAAAACAAAACTTCTATCAAAAGTGATTCCTACAAAAAAAAATGTCGCAGTCGTTTCATAAACTCCCCCTAACAAAAGTTAGTAAAAAAGTATATCTACCTCTCCCCCCCCCCCCCCCCCCCCTCCGCTCCCCCTTGGTCAAGAGACGGGGGCAACAGCCCTCTCTATGGACGCCCATGCCTAACAAAAAATTGTATTTTATTACTCTGCGTGGCATACTGTCCAATTTTTATTTAATACCTACCTAGCTTCTTAGAAACATTGTCCCTATACAGTAGTCTCGCTGCACCAAATTGTCTGCGAGCCAATAACATGGAGAGATAAATATCATGTAACCAACGCCAAATTCGTGCCTGACAACTACTTTTAAATCGTTAAACCATGGATAAAATAATAAACACATTTCACCTTTAAGATGAATTCATATTTTAACAGGTTTAGACAGAAGCTCACTATATAAACAATATATAGAGCCTGTATAATAAGCATAAAATATAAAAACAATCGAATAGAAATAGATTCATTATGCAACAGTTGGTTTCCTTACTCACTAAGAACCTTCATAAATGGCTTTATTTTATTGCACCTATCACCCTTTACCAAGACAAATTAAACTTTAATTTTAGATCTAAGAGTTAATATACCAGGGTTACCATACAGCCTGGGATTTGTCATAAGTTCCCGGTGACCCAGTTTGGGCCTCTAATACCAATAAGCTATTTACCTTAGTATATTTTGTTCACTATCAAGACAATGGCCCATTTCGATAAAAAACGAAACAAAAAAAATTCAATATAGCCCATTTTTGATTGCAATACACCAACAAATCTACTGCATTTCGTTCAATTCTTATCCTTACCTAACATGAATAAGAAATTTTGAAAGCCCAAACACCCGTTTTGACAAAATGGTGAAAGCGCCTTGAACATTTTGCCTTCCGGCGCATTATAAACCATCTCGGTCTAAGCCGAAACATTTATGGCAACCCAGAGTATATAGCACAACTACTGGTTGCGTCTTTTTAAAATTGACACTTAGATATTCTGTTATTGGCATTGACAGTCCAAAAAGAAGAACATAAAATTTAGCCCAAAATTACCCCCGAAATTACTTCTTGTTCGACCACCTATAATTTTTTTCAGTGTATCATTATTCTCTCTGGATATAAATTGTTTCACGTCAGCCGAGAATAAATTCAGCTGTATATAGGCAACTTCTATAACATGACAACAAAATTTACCTAAAACATGAGTTGCGCGCTGCAAGATAACGGACTTATTACGACATTGTCTTGTCTCAATTTTTGAAGTCTTAAAGATAAGACATGGAAGTTCTAAGGTACATGGCTATTTTTTTGAAAAAAAATTCTTAGCTACGATATTAACCTTGGAAAAGTGCCTAAAAATACGCACCTTTAGTGGGCATTTTCTTATACATATTCTTATTTTTTTCAAAAAAGGGCTTTGTACCTTAGAAATACAAACATTCCTTTATTAAATTTTAAATTGTCCCGACAAATATCTCAAATAGCCTTTGCAGAATCCTGCAGTAGCGAAACGGTGTTTTTCATCCTCTAAATTTGCGCGTGGTAGAGCCTTAAATAACTATTAATCCTTGTTTCCCATTTCTGTCAGTTCGAAAGCTTAAAAACTACTTGACTGGGAATGACGAAATTTTGTATCTGGTATGGACATTAGTCCTACTCAAAACCGGGTATAATTTGGGTGTGATACAGGATGAGTCACAAAAAAAATTAAATCCCATTTGTTTTTAGTTTATTCTCAGTATTATTGCTTAGGTTAACAATAAGGCACTCAGCTAATAATTCAGGTACTTTTAACAAACTCGTGTTTACAGGGTGGCCATTTAGTGCCGCTATTGTATTGTATAAAATATTGAAAATTGTTCCTCTTTGAAAAAAAAAACCTTCTGACATTCTTCTATATCTGTAGAAACCAAATTTAAAAAATGTCTTAAAAAGTCATTAATAAACATGGCCAGGATTCGGGCAAGAGAACGCTTGGTCTAATTTAATATAATATATCTACTAATAACATCGGAGAAGAATTTAGAAATATTGGTCAGATGCTTTACAAAACACCAACTTTTGTTTTAATTGTTAAACATGTAAAACTGGTTTAAAGTAAGTATTTTTATTTTGTTAAGAATGTTTTTATTTAGTTTTTGCATTATCCTCGGTATATTTGAGTAATCTGAGTCTATTAAGTACACAGTAAATAACAAAGAATATAGTAAACATAGCGAAGAAGTCAATGCCAATTTTCTAGACTAGAATGTTAAAAAAATATTCTTCTTTATTAATTCCAAATTCAAAGGTTAAATGTATTAACAGCGATGTTAAATTATTACATGCACTCTAATTATTCATAATTACTTAATAATTGAGAAGTGTAAACAATTATTTACCAGAATTATCTTATTTACCATAAAGCGTAGTAACCTGTAATAGTAAATTATGTATTAAGTGTGGTAAAAAGCATATTACGCACGAATAGAAAAATGTCGAATGAGCCGCGTAGCGGCGAGTGCGGTAATTACATAAGTGCGTAATATGCTTCACAACACACAATACGTACTATACTTTTTCTACGACTCTTACTAATAAATTAAAGATCGGTTTATAATTCCTAAAGTATCGATTTGAACTCAAACTTTAAATAATGACAATGTCACTGTCAAATATTCAAAACGTAAGACAGATAAATGTCACGATTTGAGTGGTTCAAAGCTAACTTGGTTGTTCATCATCATAAAGGAAAGTTGTGAGTTTTTATGATTATAACGCACAATTGTGCGTTTTTATTCTTAACGCACCGTTGTGCGTAAGAATGGATTTACTTATAGAGTAACCTGTACGTAAAACAATGTTTACTAATTATAGGAGTAGAAATAATAATAATAAATTATTGCACAATAATTGCAGTAAATAATAATCATTATCACTAAGCTGTTCGACTACTACTGACGTCAAGACTTTTTTTGAATTGTAAAAATCGTATATTTGCAATTTTCCTGTTAATCTTTGATCTTTCAATCCCGATAATTTTATAATAAGTTTTTAGTTTTCAAATTGAAAAATTTAAGAAAAAACTAACCCCTTAAACGTACACTTCAACGATGACAAATAAAATTCGAATTAATGCCATTAACCCAAACTATGACTAACGCATCACCTTCTTCAGACATACATAGCTGACATATTGACATAACAATTTGAAAAAAATAAACACTCATACTTTTTGCAGCAAATTTCCGAATAATCGGTGAATCATTTCCCGCGAGTGGTCTCTGTCTATACATAACTCCGAAACAATTTCTATTTGCTAACAGAAAAATATTTTAAATAAAGGAAGGAAGTGAACGTTTTGAAACTTTGCCAACTTTCTGAGGCCTGTTGACTTTCAGTCGGTTTACATTGTAATTGAGTCCAAAAAAAAGGTACGTTCGAAAATTTTAAAAGAAATTTTCGATTTCGGGCTTGATCTTTGTCAAGACCCAACGTCATAGATATATCTTAATAATAAAAATCTTCACAGAATATCACAAACCTTTTCTAAAAACAATTAAAAACACTGCGCGAAAGCTGGAAGTTTATAAATATAAGATGATGAGAGATGTGTAGGTCATCCTATTAACCGCGCAATTATTTTATTTGCCCGTCGTGCGACCAATTATATTGTTATCTTTGTTTCGATAACTTAAATAGATAAACAGTTTAGAAGCAGGAAACCAGACTCGAGACCTCAGTCAGGTAGGAGTGAATCGTTTACAGAGCGTTCGACGGCCGCCATTGCTGAAATCGTTGTGACGTCGGTAAGTAGTTTCGCGTGTTTCTTTCGGAGAGAGTATTTTATTTAGTTATTTTTTTAGTAAATATTTAAAGAATTAAAAAACTGAAAAGGTCAAAGATCAAAATTTAGTGAAAAATTTCATTTTGTGCATATTGCAAATTTTTAACTATTTTTGCATAATTCTACATTTTTTCTAAAGCACCGACACGCCAATTGCAGATATTCTACGCGTTTATTATTTTCTCGCATCTTTTAAATGCACTTAATTGTAAAAAAAACGTCATATAGTTGTTTTTATCCTTGTTTTTTTTAAGCAATACAGGGTGATTCCCAAGTTGATACTTCTTTTTTAGCTTTGTATAGAAGGCATTAAAATAAACTTTTTCAAATATCTTTTTCAAGAAACTCAGAACTAAGGTATTTATATTCATTCATTACACTATGAATCAAATACGGTTCTGCCCAACCTGCCTATTGAATAACATTAAGAAAACTTCTGGGTGTAAGATGAGCCCGCAAGGGAAAGCGTTCTGCGTATTATCAGGGAGCAGCAGCCGCAATTTGACGACACTCACCGTAAATTAGCACCATATCTACTAGTTCATTGTTTTCAAATTTTACCATTTTCACGTGTCACCAATTTAAAACTAACTTGCTTCAGAAAAACACACCGCAGCGGATTGCCAAATAACTGACCACCGACCCGTAAATTACATGACTAATAAGACAAAAACAACATAAAGTATAGCAGGCTACGTTTTGATGACCAGACCCGCACTTAGATTTTTTACTTCTGTATCTCGCCTATTTTTAAGTTTTTTGAAAAAAGGTATTTGAAAATGTTGTTTAATGCCTTCTATACACAGCTAAAAAAGAAGTATCAACTTAGGAATCACCCTGTATAAAAAACGATTATTTTATATCACTACTAATTTTTCATTAAGTTTAAAGCCAACTTTTCATCGTCAAAATATCCATTTCCAAACTCTTTGTTCCCGTAGCGATTTAACGTAATCCTTGAACGTATTCCCAAAATTTGCCGCGGTAAGGATTCATGGAACAGACTTGGCATGTCCGCTCCACGCATACTTTTCGCATTCCGCGTTTCGAGTCGACTGACGTCATCAGGTTAAACCGTTTCCTCAACCTTTTTTGGAGATTGGATTGGTGGGAATAATTATTGTATATTTATGTCGTTTTACGAGCATATTTGACAAATTACGTTGCAAAATATTCTAAAATAAGTTACACACTTGTTTTGATAATGATTGATAATGTTGTATTATCAAAAGACTGATGTTGGGCTTGAATTCTCTTTATTTTATTACTGGACACAATACTTCGGCTTTAAAAGTTTTAAAAATAAAACTGTTTACAAGTGGCGTGCATTCAATATCGACAAAAAAGCATTGCCTATCCTTGGAACAATAAAACAAACAGAAACCATTTTTTTTTTGTATTATAGTTTTCATCCATGTAATATAACTTTGGCAATTTATCTCTACATTAATTTAATAAATAGAGGATCGAAAAATTGCTCCTATATCATTCCCACGAACGCATTATTTGCTTATTATATCGTCAACTAGATCCCTGTATAAGCATTCCGTAAGACCGTTCTCAAAGCAAAGATCTTGCTGTACATTAGCATCTTATGCAAAAGCACTGCTCTTGTACGAGTGGAAGCAAGCAAGAAAGCCGGTAGGCAGCAGGGTAGAAAGAGATGTAACAAATAAACCCATCGCAATCTTCGACCTTCCTTCATCTATCAGCCCGCGCCAAGAATGCGTTTGATATGTGGATTGGTGCCAATCTTCAAGTTTTACCGTAGTTTGGAAAATACTTCGCTTTCTCAATATAGAATATGAAACACGCCTCTATAACTTTTATTATTAATTAGTTTAGTTAGGATATTTTTAATAAAATAACGGATAAGGTATCGTAAAATAAGAAGCACTTTTGTGACAATTCAAATAATTTTTGCTGATTGGTTCATAATATTTAATAATCAGTAAGCTTATCATCATATTTTATATAATAATTCACTTCGATTTTGGTAACATTGTTTCAATCAGGTGGATGATAGATTTTTAATTTATAATTACTGTTTTCGCCCTCTTGCTAGACTTCGCGCCGTCGGTTTTCGGAAAAAAAATAAATGAAGGCGTTAATTGTTACTATTCCGGCTAGCAGCGCGTCTGCAGAACGATCCTTTTCTAGATTAAAAAAAATGCATGCCTATTTAGGAAAAACACAGGGAGAGACACGCTTAAATGAATTAATAAAATCTCTCTGGAGAGCTTATTGTTAAGGTTTAAAACGCAAAACCATTTTTATGACGATGTTTGAAAATATTTTTTTCTTAAATACCGCTGGCGCCGCGCCATGTTGAACTAATTTACAAATAATAATAATGTCGTTTTATTCTTCTTCTGCCACAGTGTTCTCTCCACAAACTCAAAAAAAATACATTTTGTGATAAAATTTTAAATGAATTGAATGCTACGGAAGGTAAATTTTTGTCTTAAAAGCAATCTTTGCCTACCCTGGTTAAAATAGCATTGCACGCCATTGCTGTTTACACGGCATAACAATGTTTTTATAAATTTTAAAAACATTTGAAACTCTAAAAACATAGCGTGTGTTTGGCATTAACAATTTTCGGTGTTAATTTGTGACTTCGGATTGTTAAGGAAGCAATTAAATTAATTTAGTTTATCAAAAACCTAAGGACGTAATTTTTTTTAATGAAATATAAGTTAGTGGATATTATGTAGTGTATACCAGGAAGCGCCGAGCGGTTATACAGTTAGAATAGTCGTGAATGTACACTTAATAAAAATTCTTATAATTCTTTCAGGCTATTAGATTGTAATTACCAGTCCTTGAACTTAAGTGTTAAGAAATTGTTGTTTTTTCAACCAGGAAGAAAGCAAAGTTTAATACTATTGGATCATCCGTAAAGGTTTGATTTAATAAGCAAGTTAATAAAAAAATACGGAGTTCTAATGGCAAAAAAGATCAAACTAAAAAAGATAACCAGGCACTCAAACGCAATAATAATTTGAAGTAAAAAGCCAAAAACGCGAACAATATTTCTAAATAGTTATCAGATTATTAGACGTTCTAGCACATACGCAATTTTTTGTCGATCAATAAAATTCTCAAATTTCAGCAAAAATACCCAAAAAATGAAATTCTCAAAAATCCAAAAATTTCATAAAAAAATCCAAAATTTAGTAATTTTTTCTAAAATATCCGAGAATTTCACGAAAGAACGTATAGGAAAAACGACACATTTTAAATTCATTTTTCTCAAGTTTTTTTAAATAGAGATGAGCGAGCACCCATCTGGTATCTAAGAATTCTATAATCTTACAGAAGGTTCTATAGAATCTTGTAATTTATCATCATTTTTATGAAAATTTGATGCATGTTTTGTGCACTCTAAATTGGATATTGTTGTTTTAAAAAATCATAATTTTATGTTACAAACTAAACTTTTAATCTGAAAATTTTGACTTACGGTCTTATCAGGAAGCTCTTACCAAATTTTCGGAAATAGCCGAATGTAGAATTTAGATAGGTATTAGTTGAGGGGGGGGGGGGCCTCCGCAAGCACGCAGCGCCACTCTAAAGGAGCACCAAACCGTAGGTTTGTAGAGATGCGTTGAAAACAAAAATATGTTCAAGTTAGAACTTGAATTTTTCAAAAATTTGCTACGAACAAGGCACTAAAGAAGTCAAATATTTTTATGTGAATTCACAATACAGGGTGATTCCCAAGTTGATACTTCTTTTTTAGCTGTGTATAGAAGGCATTATAATAATAAAATTCAAATACCTTTTTCAAAAAACCTAAAAATAACCGAGGTACAGAAGCAAAAAATTTAAGTGCGGGCCTGGTAATCAAACCGTAGCCCTTTGCTTTATATTGTTTTTCTCCATTTTTTGTATTGTTAGTCATGCATTTTACGGATCGGTCGTTAGTTATTTATTTAGGTAATTCGCTGCGCGGTGTAGTTTTCTGAAGCAAATTAATTTTAATAAATTGGTGAAAATGGTAAAATTTGAAAACAATGAACTAAGGTAAAATTTGAACACAATGAACTAATTATAGTGCTTATTTATTGTGAGTGTCGTAAAAGTGCGGATGTTTCTTCTCTACACCCAGAAGTTTTCTTAATGTTATTCAATTTGTCTCAAAGAAAACAGTGTGTTTCTCTCAATGATGATGTGTCAGATTTCGAAATAATCGAAAATGGAGTACCCCAGGGATCTGTTCTTGGGCCTCTTCTTTTTGTGATATATATAAATGACCTGTTTTCCTTTCTCTCTTTCTATGGATGCTTTTGTGTTGCAGATGATACAACTCTGTTGTGTCGTCACAAAAATATTCAAGACTTAAAATTAATTAGTTCTCTTCTGGCTGAGAGGGCCGATGTGTGGTTTACACAAAACTGTCTAAAACTTAATACAAATAAAACCCAAGAAATGATAGTTTCAACAAACCGTAACATTGTGGACGGTCAGAGTGTGAGGGTGCTGGGTTTAATAGTCGACGACACTCTTAGTTGGACTCCTCACATCAGTCTCTGCGGAGCAAATTGTCATCTGCAATATTTGTAATCAGAAAATTAAGGGCACTTCTAGATCACCAGTCAGTGATAAATATCTATTATTCACTTTTTCACGCCCACCTTTCCTATGGAGTCATTTTGTGGGTAAACTCATCCAATTCCTTACGTATTTTTAGATTATAGAAAAAATCTGTGAGAGTTATTGCGGGTGTTGGTGTGCTGGACCACTGCAGGCCACATTTTATTAATTTGAGAATTTTGACGCTTCCATCATTATTTATTTTGCACCAATTAATTGAAATTCATAAAAATAATTTTCAGCTAAATTGAGATATTCACCACTATGGCACCAGGTCGGCTCATTTCATTAGACCAAACAGGTATAGACTTACTAAATCTGTAAATAACTCGCTCAAAATAGAGGTTTACAACGGTTAAAAACTACAGTGAAAAAAAAATTAAAATTGTGGTTAAGAAATTTCTTGAATCACATGCTTTTTACTCAGTAAAAGAATACCTTGATGTTATTAATTCAAGAACTTCAACTTTTGATTTTCAACTTGTGTTTGTTAATAATGTGTAATTACAAAGTTTGTTTATTTTTTCTTATACAAGAATATGCGTTTAAATATACACTTTTATGTAGTTAGAAGCATCCCTTAACTGGTGCTTTATATTTTATGTGACTTGCTACAATTTGTAATTTACAAAAATGTGTTCAAATAAAAATATGTCTATAATAATAAGTCTAATAAGTTAGGCAGAACCATATTTGATTTGTAGTATAATAAATGAATGTAAGTACTTTATTTTTGGGTTTTTTGAAAAAAGGTATTTGAAAATGTTGTTTATTTTAATGTATCAACTTAGGAATCACCCTGTATATGTAATTAAGAATGTTATATTTTTTTTAATGTTCGTTATTGGGCGAAGAGGAGGGAGGCTGTAACTTCGAAAATTGTCAGAATTTGTCGTTTTAAAATTTCAATAATATACAATTAGGTGCTCCTGCTACTCTTTCGTATAATAATAGTTTCGTTTTACCGTCAAATCATTCTATTCTCACGGCCCGCATAACAGCAAATAAGCCTCAGTTTTCCGCGTTCACCTACAAGTACACACGAGCTTTTGTAGGTTAAGTATTATATAAACCGACTGTTAACGTAACGAAATAACAAATCCATTATAAAATGAGCAAATAATAAACGGCGTCTGGCATTTCCGTATCTTAGTAGGAGGTTATTGCATATTGCATATGCAAGAAATAAATATTTTATTAGGTAATTATGTACCGGTGGCGTGAAGCCAGCGTTTTTGACCCGCAAAATTTTAGCTCTACGCGCAGCAATGGGAAATAAGGGATAGATTATGAACTTTATCGTAAAATAATTGGTAAATTAATATTTTTCCGTAGGGTTTGTTCGGGAATTTCCGAAATTGTCCGAAACCGCGGTGTTAGTACAGAAATTATTCTGCCTGGGGAGATGGAAGAATCACACTAATAATGCGATGCACCAACGCAATCTATAGCAGATGTACACTATAGTCTATTTCAGAAAGGTGTAGAGTAATAAAATGGGAAATTCCGTTCAATTCAGCCCAATTTCGGTGTCGGCTATAGGCGCAAGTAAATTTTGCGCATTAAATTATTTATGATAACTAACCAAAGAAAAAAAAGAAGATAATTTGATAAAGAAGGAACTATTAGCTATAGCAAATTTACACAAACATCGTTTTATGAAATATGCCGTGGAAGATATAGCTGAAAAAAATAGTGTAACTGTGCTGCGCACACCGCCATTTAATTGCGAACTAAATCCTATAGATCTTATATGGGTGCAAGTAAAAGGATTTGTAGCAAGACACAACACGGCATTCAAAATGAAAGACGTTAAGCTACTGGTTGATCAAGCCATTAAGGAAATGACACCAGAGAATTGGCGAAAAGCAGTCTTTCATGTCATTAAAGAGGAGAAAATGTGGGACCGTCGACCCGTTAATTATAACGGCAAAAGGAGATGACAGTTCCTCAGATGACGAAGAATATTATGATTATTTATAATTTAATTTCTGTATAATGTATTTTTTGTAATTTGTATTTTTCTTATAATGTTTAATAAAAAATAAGTTTACCTAATACTATGATTGTACAATACATAATGCACGCCTTTGTCACCCCATTTTCAGTGTTTGTGAATGGATAACAATAGGCACGGCAGAACCCACAAATTGACCCAAACTGCCCAAACCCGGGTGGTACTATCTGCACTTGATAAAAATAAAGAATTTTTCAATGTAATCAATGCCAAATTATGAAAGTGGCTTAAATATTCGTTGGTTTACTCTGTAGTCCCTTTGTATACCTACTAAACAGCAAGCTGACCTTCGCCGAGTCAAAAATAAAGACGTTTCTATCTATCTACTGAGCTTTTATTACTCTACACCTTTCTGAAATAGACTATAAACAAACCGTCTAAATGAAACACTGGCCAGATTGTGATTCTATTGACAGTTTTTATAGGTGTTATACATACCGCGGCAGTATTTTTTAAATGCTGCTGGTTTAGGCCTGGGTCAGAGGAGGCTATAGTGGTTAAAAAAATTAAATGCTATTAATTTCGACGTTATTAAATGTGTACCTCTTAATTAATATAGAGAAAGATGTATTATAGGCAACGACTGAATTAGGCTGAATCAGTGATTCACCTGATTGAAATTTTCAGCCATCATAGCTAGAGACCCGTCTTGAGGCTAAAATTCTATATGAATATACTATATTTCAACCGTACTGTATTTACTCTAATATATCTTACTTACAAGTACTCTTATATATCCGCATGTTATTATGAAAATTATTAATATACTCTTGACAACAAACGGCTTTTAAAAACATAACACAAAATACTAGACAGTGTTATTCAGATAAAGTAAAAAACAAATATTTATTAATACTTAAATTTTTTTCATAACACCATATAGAAAACCTTACAGCAACTTAGCCTAGTTTAGTCGCTATAATAAAAAAAGCCCTACAATACAGGATGTACTACTTAAAATAAACCCCCAACTTTGTGGTCGGTCCTAATTGGTTTTTTCACTATTATCATAATCTGAACTAGAACCTACAGAAAATATGTATCTTAGTAATAAAAATATTCCTATCACTAACCTTTTTTGGAAAGCAAAAGCGGGAAGTTTAAAAACATAAGATGAGGAGTCATTCTATTAACCGTGTAATTCTACGTGTGTGAAGAAAGCAACGAAATTTAGCGGCAACGGTTTTTTACCGTAAAACCTAGCCACGAATTTAGCGTTAAATTGTCAATTGCGCCTGCATATTTGGCAACGATTTATCACAGCAACGAAAATGGTTACATCTCCCTGTAGCCACGAATTTCTTATTCAGTTGCAAAAAGTGTAAATGTGACCACGGTTTTAAATATTAGCATCTTTTAACTTATTATTATAATTAGCAACGAATCTTAACTTTACTATGAATGAAATTATTAATTAATTAAACACACCTATTTTTTTTCATAAAGCTTAGCTTAAATCCTTACTATACTTCTAGCTATATGACATATTTCAAACGATTCCGCTTATAAATTGGAAAAAAGTTGCAATTACATCCGAAATAAAAGTTTAGACGCCACCATATTTTGAGGGATGTTAGACTATACCTATAGCTTACGTATTCACTATATGACATATTCCAGAAAATGTCGGGGACTTTGTAAAAAATTAATAACTCCGAGATTCCGCTAATAAATTGGAAAAAAATTGCATTTACATCCGAAACAAAAGTTTAGACGCCACCACATTTTAAGGGATGTTAGACTATACCTATAGCTTACGTATCAACTATATGACATATTCCAGAAAATGTCAGGGACTTTGTAAAAAATTAATAACTCCGAGATTCCGCTAATAAATTGGAAAAAAATTGCATTTACATCCGAAACAAAAGTTTAGACGCCACCACATTTTAAGGGATGTTAGACTATACCTATAGCTTACGTATCCACTATATGACATATTCCAGAAAATGTCAGGGACTTTGTAAAAAATTAATAACTCCGAGATTCCGCTAATAAATTGGAAAAAAATTGCATTTACATCCGAAACAAAAGTTTAGACGCCACCACATTTTAAGGGATGTTAGACTATACCTATAGCTTACGTATCCACTATATGACATATTCCAGAAAATGTCAGGGACTTTGTAAAAAATTAATAACTCCGAGATTCCGCTAATAAATTGGAAAAAAATTGCATTTACATCCGAAACAAAAGTTTAGACGCCACCACATTTTAAGGGATGTTAGACTATACCTATAGCTTACGTATCCACTATATGACATATTCCAGAAAATGTCAGGGACTTTGTAAAAAATTAATAACTCCGAGATTCCGCTAATAAATTGGAAAAAAATTGCATTTACATCCGAAACAAAAGTTTAGACGCCACCACATTTTAAGGGATGTTAGACTATACCTATAGCTTACGTATCCACTATATGACATATTCCAGAAAATGTCAGGGACTTTGTAAAAAATTAATAACTCCGAGATTCCGCTAATAAATTGGAAAAAAATTGCATTTACATCCGAAACAAAAGTTTAGACGCCACCATATTCCTCGATTAAATTTAAATTTTTTTATTCTGGTTAATTTAGAAGTCAATATAAAATATGAAAAAATGAAAGAAAAAAACTACAAAAAGGAAAAGCCTATTAACAAACTATGAAACCAGATATTAAGTGGAACATAATCCTAAGTGTGCTAATTTCATCACTAGTGTTAATATTTTTTTCACAAATCAAAAGCTTTTTTAATAATTCTTTGTGGTCGTAGGAAAAATAGTGTACATTACTAATGTGAAAGTGATTATTTTAAAACTCGGAGAATTTCCGCACTCGGCTGACGCCTCGTGCTAAATATCTCGTTGTTTGAAAAGTATCACTTTCATTACTTTTTATGTAAATATAATATTCCTTTAACCACATAAGCACCACCTTTCCATTGGCGAAAAAAAGCCTAATAATTGGCTTAGTTTTTTTTGTAATTCGGGCAAAGAAGAACCTCAATTTAACACGGCAAATTTTAGCGCGGTCAGATCCACGTGACAGTACCGAGCCCACTGTGTATGTAATTCTCGTTACATGCACAGAGCCGATAAATGATAAAACTTAAAATACCCAGTGAAATTTCCTACCGAAAACCTAAAATATACATAAACAATAGACCTCAAGAGATGTTTTCGTTGCGTTTGTACATACATTATTTTAAATTATATTAACCAGCCGAGTGTAACCGGCTATCCCGGAAGAGATGACGATCTTCTATCTTTTTAAACCAGTCCCAAGCAGCACGATGTCGGTCGGTTGCGAGCGACCAGATTTAGGTGTTTCTGTTGTAGGAAGTCTTCGATGGGTTCCCCTACCATTAGACAGAGGCGGACTACATTTTTTTTATATTTAAATAAATGGTTTAAACAACTTTATAGTAAAACTTCTGCAGTGGAACCACAGACAGGCCCGCGCCGTACATAAGGGCAAAGTCGTGTGGTGCACGACGGCGCCGAGGCGCCGAAAAGCCTTAAAACTAAACTAAAAACTAAATTATTTAAGATCGACCATGGGGCAAAACCGACTAAGTAATCTTGCTATCATTTCAATAGAATCGGACCAGCTAAAAGAATTAGACACCGAAGATTTAATTAAACAATTTGCAAAAATTAAAGCACGAAAAGCTCAATTCACTTAGCTAAAATATTAATAACAATACCTAATACCTCGATATTAACCTTAAAAAGGTGACATGTTGCATTATTAAAATAATATATTGTTTTGTTTTTATTTGTCGATCAGTTTCGTCCTGTGATATATAAACGAGTATTTTTTATGTTTTAAATATTTTTTTTATTTCTTGTGCTTTTGTATCATATATTACATTTGAAACTAAAATACAAAAATTTTGAGTTGTAATACTGTTAGAATATATTTCTGTTTTCTATAAGTTTATAATTATGTTATGTATCTCAATGAGAAAATACTTGTATGGCTTGTACTTGTAAAATATAAAAATAAATTTATGAATATACTTTTTAAAATTATTGTTCAATTCAATAGTGGATAATAAT
Organism: Polydrusus cervinus; assembly: GCA_935413205.1. Taxonomy (NCBI): domain Eukaryota; kingdom Metazoa; phylum Arthropoda; class Insecta; order Coleoptera; family Curculionidae; genus Polydrusus; species Polydrusus cervinus. The sequence goes on from OW284514.1 coordinate 4,542,527, forward strand.
ACCTAACTTAACCCGTATCTGTACTCACATATGAACGTTGAACGAATTTGGGGCGTTATTTTAAATTTGCACAAGGGCGCCAAAAGTGCTAGGCGCGGGCCTGACCACAGACAATCGTAATCGACAGTTTGTCGACAATTTCCCCTTACGTCTCTCTTCGTCTCACCCTGACTCAAGGTTAATCTACAAAATCGCTACCACCGATAATCGTTTTACGGAAATATATCGATTTAATCGAATCGCCACAAAGCGAATGACAAGTGAATCCCGCTAAAGCTTGTCGATGAGTAATCTAACCTCAAAATTAGTTTTGTTTGGGTTTGTTTATGTTGTTTTTTTTCGGCAAAATTTTTTTAAAATTATTTGCCATTCTTTCACACACGGTAAGTAGAAATATTGGTATGATGAATACATCTCTGACCCAAATTATTTGTTATGATGGAAGAAATTTCATTAATGCAGTTTGACATCGAATGTTGGCTTTGTACTGAAATATCTACGCTTTGCCCAATGATCTTCTGGTAACTGCCAGTAGCGAAAAATTGCAGTGCCGCAAATATTCTTGTCCGTGGGGACAATGCACCTCTTCGTGGAATATTCCTGTGGGGCAATAGCATATCCACCAGCATTTGTGCCTGTGGCTTAGTCAGTCGATATCTTCGTCTAAATTTCACGTCGTCCACAGTAAAAGGATTAAATGAGTCCCACATTCGCATCCTCTGCAAATTAAAACATCGCAGACGTAACCTACGTCTCTCGCGGTCCATTAAAATATTTACTGGTAACATTTTGATTAATAAACTATAATAGCTCACGAAATAATAAACGATTGAAACTCTCCAAATATTTAAAAACGACCAAAAACGCGCGAAAACAAACAAAAATATAACCTATTTTATTCTTCTTTTTTTCTGTAAATTATTGGCCTTTAATCATAACCTAGGAAATATAGGGAATGTTTTTAGAATGGATTATAAGTCTTCATCGACAGAGCGGAAACACCCGAATAGATGACGATTTCGGTAAAGCGATTGCCTGTGGTACGAACTTTCGATCGCTTCGACTCGACAAGAGAGTCGTCGCACGTCGACTTCTCCTTGTCGATCCGACTTGAAAGCGATTGTTCGTGGTTCCGCTACTGTTTTATGTTGTTAATTTGAACAAATTTTAAAAGTAGAATTTTCAGAGCTATTTTAACAAAAAAATACTAGTTGATGGTCTCGGGTTGCATTAAGATTTTTAACCATACTTAACTCACCAGCAACTTTGACGGTGACAATAGCAAAAATAATTTTTTCACAATCAACGGGGCCCGGTTAGTTTCATTCTTAATTTACTAATTAGGTAACTTTGATTGTTTGCAAACAATGTCTGCCAGTATCAATAATGTCACTGTTAAAGTTGCTAGACATGAAAATATTAGTAACGTTTTATGTTAGAATAATACGCCGTTGCCAAAAAATTCCCCTTAATTCTCCGGAAAGCAAAACAGTTTCTTAAAACCGACAAAAGTTTTCATTACGTCCCTGTCTAAATCTCAAGCTCCACAAGTGTAGATCCGGTCCGTCGCAGCGGCAACGCCGCGCGTATGTGTATATGCGTCCCGCCCCCTCCCCCTTCCGATGTGACGGCCAACTTGACTGAACAGCAGCGGCAAGTGCGACTCTTCGAGTTAGCTGTTGAATACAGTCGAGTCCGGACGATATTGGTAAGGTGACAGCTAGTGTCACAGTTACCGGAAAAGTCGGAGAAGTTACCGAATATTACCGACAAGTCTTCGAAAAATTATCGGCGTTATCACCCCGAGGGTTATCGTTCCGGAAAAAAGCAATTTGTGTTTCGATTTGGATTATTTATAATTACTTGACGTGACTGCGATAATTCATAACGTTAAAGCTGTATTGCAGGAACTGTTTTGATTTAGGCCGATGACACAGTGATATGTGCTATTGTTAGTGACTTTTTATAGTGGATATTTTGGAACTGATTCGTCAAAGTGGATCTTAAGGTACGGTAACAGTCATTCATAACATTGGTTGCTACTATTGTTTTTTGTATGAGATATTGCTGTTTGATTAACGTTTTTATTTTTTGAAGGAAATACTTCATTACTAAAAATTAAACAACTATTGTATCTTTAAAGGTTTTTAATTATTAACTACCTCGATAATTAGTGATGATTAGACATTTTCATTGTTCCTAGTAGCGACTGATTGAAAAAAAGTTTGCCTCAAATAATGTATGCAAAGTACAGCTATTAACTCATAGTAATCATGTGACATTTTTTCCGTAATGTTTTTACTTCTGCTACATTTATCTATACCGTTATAGAAATAGATACCACTTACTTGTAAATTTTGTAATCGATAGAATACTAGTTAAACTTTTGAAATTAGATGTCATTCATTATTACCACAGACTTATTTTCCTTTCAAGAAAACATACCTTGTACCTCGATTTTTCTCCCTCTTATTCCTTAATCCTCATCACGCTTCTTCCTTCCTTCTTCATATTTTCTAAAATTTAATTATAACGACTCCATCACATTGTCATCATTACCTAAAACAACAATTACTTAGGAAAGGAATCATCAAAATCAGTGCATTACCATGAGAATTTGAGAAACTGAATGCTGTCAATCGGAAACCTTATCTATTCACTGTAGACAATTTTGTAACGAAATTTACAGAGAAATTTGAACTGTTTGACGTTTCTAATATCGATTGCGGAATCGCACAATACCTTTCCCAGGAAAATGTTGTCTACGGGATCAAAAATCCTGCTACAACCTTTACGGGAGCTTTATTTTCAATACTGGAACTCTAAGTTTACTTTAAATATTTCTATGGCAACTAAACAGATTAATAATATTATTTCCTTTTTTCTTTACTTCGTTTAATATTTTTGTCCAATGATTGTAGTTCCCACACATTTCTGATTTCGTAAGAGGTGATTCTTTACTTAGCATTAATTAAAGAAAATTTTTTGCGGCATTTATAACATTGCATCATTAATTTAAGGTTCTCAAAATTAAGAACTTCCCCAACAGATAATACATTTATCTGATAATACGGTAATACCGTCTAATTATTTTTTGTTGCTCATTCTTGGAAGCTTAGAAAAGTACCTGTTACCTAGTTGGCTACGTATGTTCGTAGAAACGGTATTTCTTTAGGCGATCTGTAGACATTCCTCTATATTTAAATAGTAATTAACAAACATTTGCCACCAAACGTCCATCAATGGTCGGATTCGTAGAAATGTTGTCTACGTTATTTAGGGGATTCCAATAATAAATTAGTCCTGAAGGGAACTACAGACTAACGTGGGATGCAAACTACGTGTATGCACTAGTTATTCTTTTTACGCCCCCAGAGGTCTATGATGCCCTTCTCGGTCCCGATATTAGGAATCACCAGTAGCATACTGCTTTCTTTTATACACTAAAGTCCCGGGCATACTTTTTTTATTATGCGCATGCTCTCTTTGAGGATCGAACTCGGACCGCCACAGTTGAATGCCAGTAACTCACCATTGAGCCACGCCGCAGTTAATCAGGTTATCTTGCCCTTATAGTAGTTTTATCATTAAACGTTTTACACTGGTAACTCATTCTCTGTGTACGAAGTAATTTCCACCTTCCCCAGTACATCGAAACTCAAATTTACCAACTATTCCTACATGGTCCGAGTATTCCCAGTATATTTCCGAGAATCCCTATGTATGCTTATTGTCAACCCCCTGTAAGGGTAGAGGTGTTATTTACCTCGGCTAATTTACTTCTACTAGGCACTTGGCCATCCGATTTATAGATGCCATTTGTCCCTATAAAAGTGGTCCTTCGAGCCGGATATCTCAGTATCTCAATTAAGTTTTTTAAAAGCACAATGGCACATTGGTACATTAGGTAAAGAAACAAAATACCAACATAAAAGTAATATAAAGAGAGAAAATTGACTCACAAACCAGAGAAAAGAAATTTTTTTAATATTTTATTTTAAAGACAGAAAATATTATATTCACCGGTTTAGCCTAGGTCCAGGAACCGGTCAACATTAAAAAACGTAGACACACAAAAAACTTAGAAGGATAACAAGCCACCACGCCTTCTGCGTTGACGTTGGTTGCATTCATACACTTTTGTATATTATGCTTTATCATTCAAAAATTTAACAAATACCAAATCTTAGAACAATAAAGAAAACTAGGGCGTAACCAGAATTTCAGAATCACGACCAAATATGATTCAGTAACTTCCGCCACCTGTTACATTATTAAATGACGTCATCTACATGTCAATTCTTTTAACCCGAATTACTCAACCCCATGTGGGCGTCGAATAAACGAATGACGTCACCGAACAACCTAGATATACATATATAATCTATTATAATTATTTCAGGCAAATATTTACCAGCCGACTAATAACGCTGTCATTTTGTTCCGGGATAAAATATTGTAGTTTACGTTGTTTTTATGATTATTATTTATAACATTTTACGCTTGGAGACTAATGCAATAGTGTAGTCGTGTGTGGGAGTGTTTACAGTTCCGTTTGGTGTTTTTTTCATCGGTATTTTCTTTATTAGATACTGGTGTGAGTGAGCTTGTAGATACCTAACGATATGACTTATTTTGGTTAGAAGAATACACCCAAACAAAAAGTACCTACTATTAAAAATTGTCGTGTGAAACACTTGTTGAAGATGTGCTATAGGAGTAGTAGATTTTCCTTGCCTTGTCTTTGTTAATAAACTTCCTCTAGTGGGACCTCAGACCAGAACTGAAGTTTCGTCGGAATTTTGGCGGCTCTTGCGGATAATAATAAACACGTTATCCAGGTTGGGTGGTATTTCCGTATCTTCAGCATGTCGGATAAATAACCCCCCCCCCCCCCCCCCTAGTGTCGTAAACACGGTTAAATGTCGATTGAATACATAGGTCAAAAATGCATACATTGTAGGTATACGGTGTATAATATCTACCAAACAAACTATTTATTGTATACTTTGTCACATATCTACAAAAAATGTTGTCTTAAGACCTATCATCACATCACGTAGGGGAAGTAATAGTTGTGTGGGTCTCAAAACTTGACAAGTAGACCAAATCTGCCTTCTTTGCCTACCTCTAAATCTTCTTATAAATACATCAATACTAAAACTTCCCAACCTGATATCGATGCTGATATATCTTAATTGTCTAAGCGTCCACGAGATCAAAAGCATCGTCCTGCCAATCATCAAGCCGGGGAATCTAGCCAATAAAGCGTTGATAATTTGATTCTTAAATGTTTCAGTTCTACTAATAACTATCAATCAGTTCAGTATTTATTGACTTGCTTAAATGCTTTATGTTCTAATTGCAAATCCGCGTCTGGTGAATCTCTAAACTCTAGAACAACTCTAGATTTTGTTTCTGTAGTAGAAGATAGAATATCTACAAAAAAGATCAAAGTATACCAACGCAATATCCTAAAACTAAATAAACTCTAAAGAAAGTAGCAAAAACTAGCTCCGGTGTGAATTCACACCGATCTACATACCCTAAATCTTAAGGTACACATTCCTGATCCCTGAAACAACAAACAGAGATCAATCTCAAAGTTTATTTGTCTGTAGCAACGCAAGTAAATTGTTTATAGAAGCAATCGTGTGACTTGTATCCATTGTATTTTAATTACCCACTATAGTTTAAAAGTTTGCCAGGGTGTCGTAACAATTCTATTCTGACACAGTTTAAAAACTTATAAGGAAGGCTCGAACACGTCGAGTTACGACATCCGCTAACATCTTTATAGCTTGTTACGACCTAGTTGAAAACGACGTTAGTTTTCAGAAGACACTTCATTATAGCTTAATGGTACTTTTTATTGTCTTTTTACGGGGTTTTAAAATAAATTAAATAAGCTATCGAAAGATCTGTTTGAAACACTTGGGACTAGTCAAATTAAAGATTTTTGTCTTATTTTTTTTAGCTTGTTTTATAGTACTAGATTTTTTTTATCGAATTATTACAAATATCAATATTTTTCTTTATTTTCTTTTGGACGATTTAAACATTTGCCCGGAAAAGCTCATTGGTATTATAGGCTAAGGTATAATCAAGAAAAGATAAGTATGTTTACTTATCGGCAAATTATCTCCTCTTCATACTTAAATATACTTAAAAAGAAAAGATAATAAAATTTACTAAAGATTTTTGTTGTTTCGTGTTGCTGAAAACATTATTGTGCTAGACCCGGATGTCATGATAGGAGCAAGATTGTTTGAATTTTACACTTATTTTTTAAATTGTAATCGTAAAAAATGTAATCGCTTAATACTACAATTTTGTACAAGTTGGCATTTGAACAAGATCATAGTGATTCACAATAATAGATACAAGAAAAATAATGTAACCAAATATAGAAGTAACCAAGTTGGCACGAGTAAAAGTTCTAGAGTGAAATGAGTTTATCCCAAACATCTACCGGGTGTTGCATCGTCGAGCGGGACATAGGAAATCCCATGTAATTTTAAATAGGGTCAATTATTGGCTTCCCTAATTATTTTGGAGAATAATTCAATTTAGGTTTATTAAAGAGCACTAAAACCCACATTCAAAAGAATAACTTTAGATATTTTTGATATGCCCGTTTACGGGTTATCGCCGATTTCTTTTCTACTATTTCTCCTTTTTATGGCCCCGTATTTGCGGGCACCAGTCAAGGTAAAAGATGACTGTCAAATAAAGTTGTAATTTTGAAATGTGTGCATTATTGTTATAAAAACTCGTACATCGAAAATATTATGCATGAATTACATACACTTCTGAAGAAAAAATATTGATGATTAAATGTTATTATCAAGGAAATAGTTATCAAAATGTGTCAGACATGTTTGCTGCTCTGTATCCGAATAGACCGATACCTGCAAAATCTACAGTCGAAAGAACTATCAAGAAATTTGAGACAAAAGGCACTGTAATAAATAACTGCAGATGTGACGAAAGGCAGGAACAAAGAAGAGATGCAAGAAATGATAGGGACTTGCAAGTTTTATTGTGCGTGGAAGAAAATGATGGGAAGATCAGCACAAGGAAACTTGAGGATGACATAGGATTAGATCACACCACAGCGTTACGAGTTTTGAAACGACATAAATATTATTCATACAAATATGAAAAGCACCAAGAGCTAAGAGATAGAGACGAAATACGACGACAGGAGTTTTGTTTTGGTATGATTGAAAGAGCAAACATGGATAGGAAATTTTTAAAAAACATTTGTTTCACTGACGAATGCACATTTACCTTAAACAATGAACCCAATGTTCAAAATTATCGATATTGACACAAAGAAAACCAATACAGGTTTGTCGAAACAAGGACCCAATATCCACAAAAAGTTAATGTTTGGGCTGGGATTTTAGGAGAAAATATTATCGGGCCATTATTTCTTACACGAAATTTAAATGCAGAATATTTTTTGGAACTACTTGAAGATCATATTTTACCTACTTTACATGATGCCGCCAGGGAAAATCAGGAAGTTTGGTACAAAATGGATGGCTGCCCGCCACATAGTACCCTGGCTATCCGGGAATATTTAAACCGTGCTTTTAATGGAAATGTTATTGGCTTAAATCATACAGTAAATTGGCCAGCCAGGTCTCCTGATTTATCGCCAAATGATTTCTTTCTCGGGGGCCATTTAAAAAACAGGATATACAAAGATAAAAATTACCCAAATCTAGACGAGTTAAAAAATGCTATTTCTGCCGAATGCAATAGAATTTCAGTTTACCAACTAGCGAATGTAAGAAGAGAATTTTATGATCGCCTCGGTTATTGTCTAGCAGTCAATGGAGGAATATTTGAACATCTTAAATCCTAAAGTTCTAACAATTTAATAGTACCTACCTATTAATTAGAAAAATATTGAAACATGTAAAATGTCATAATTAACCTTGTAATTGTATACTTTATTTTAGTTTTATTCAGATTAATTTGTACTCATAAATACACCTTTAATATTTTCGATGTACTAACAATAAGGCACACATTTCAAAATAACAACTTTATTTGACAATTATCTTTTACCTTGACTGGTGCCCGCAAATACGGGGCCATAAAAAGGAGAAATAGTTAAAAAGAAATCGGCGATAACCCATAAACGGGCTCATCAAAAATATCTAAAGTTATTCTTTTGAATGTGGGTTTTAGTGCTCTTTAATAAACCTAAATAGAATTTTCCTCTAAAATAATTAGGGAAGCCAATAATTGACTCCATTTAAAATTACATGGGATTTCCTATGTCCCGCTCGACGATGCAACACCCGGTATAATCAGAATGAAACCTTGAGAAGACTTTGAATTGTATATAAAATGAGCCTCTAGACTTTGGGAGGTGGGGTAACCGCGTTAATGACACCACCAACATTTTGATATCGCGGCTCCGAATTTGACCGTATTATATTTTATCTGTATATTTTCAAGGCCTATTTTGGGTTATAAGGGGCCCTAGGCCCGTTATGCAATCCGGGGTCCCAAATTATGGGCGCCCTAGAGATAATTTCAGGTGGGGAGGAGGAGGATAACCAGCCATGACCGCAGTATGCGGTTTCAGAAACTTATATTATCAAAAGTGACTTCTAAATGAATCACCAGGGTCCAAGGGGACACCGCCTCCCCTTTCTATGGGCGCCCATGCCCTCACAACAACTTTTGGGTGTTTTTTCCTTAATACGTTACGCAATAATAATTTAATATATTTCAATGATATTATAAATATATTTTGCCATAAACCATAAAGAAGCCGCCACCGTCGTCGAGGCGTGTGATTGAACGAATAAGTACCGTCAATGACGGACTATCTCAGTATTTGAATCAGTATGTCAAAATTTCTCAAGTTACGTCACCGAATATTATTTTAAATTTAAGGTAGAGTAGAGAAAACCGTGAGTTCATAAAACTTTAAAGGTGACGGTGCAAACATGTTTTGTTTTTATTATTTTAATCGGACAAAAAACGCCACGCATTCATTAGAATCGTTTAGGAACAAAACACTCCAAACAACTTAATACCTATTTTTATAATGAACAGCAGATAACTTAATAATAAGATGTCACATAGCAACTACATATCGCCGACCATTGTTTTTGCGAAACTGTTCATACGTCACAAGTCACAGTATTTTGCCGGAACATTCGCAAGATAAGAAGAATTAAGTAATTTTGTCTGTATCCTTTTCGAGCCAAGGTCAAATTTCGTTTATATATTTAGGAAACGATTGTTATGGATACAATCCCGTAATTAGACTGGGATAAATCTATTTTTAAAGAGCTCTCCAAAACTGACTTATAGTCAGGATTACCATCTTTAGTTTCTTACCATTATAAAATATGTATTTGTGATTTTTGCATAGACAAATTATTCTTAAATTTGTAAACTTTATTGGGTGCGCAGACATAACCTAAGATTTATCGATCAAAAAATGAGTGTGATACATCTTTATAGTCTATTTTAAAAAGGTGTAGAGTATTAAAATGGCAAATTTCGTCAAGGTTAGCTTAATTTCGGTGTCGGCCATAGGTGCACGTAAATTTTGTGAATTAACTTACTTATGATTTGAAAACTAACCAAAGAAAAAAAAGAAGGTAATTTGATAAAGGAACTATTAGCTATAACAAATTTAAACATAGTTTTATGAAATATGCCGTGGAAGATATAGCTGAAAAACATAGTGTAACTGTGCTGCGCACACCGCCATATCATTGCGAACTAAATCCTATAGAACTTATACGGGCGCAAGTGAAAGGACTTGTAGCAAGACACAACACGACATTCAAAATGAAAGACGTTAAGCTACTGTTTGATCAAGCCATTAAGGAAGTGACACCAGAAAACTGGCGAAAAGCAGTCCATCATGTCATTAAAGAAGAGGAGAAAATGTGGGAACTTGACCACCTGATCGATCGGACCGTCGACCCGTTAATTATAACGGCAAGAGATGACAGTTCCTCAGATGACGAAGAATATTATGATTTTGCGTACATAATGCACGCCTTTGACACCATTTTCAGTGTTTGTGAATGGATAACAATATACAAACCCCATAAATTGACCCAAACCCGGGTGATACTACCTGCCCTTGATGAAAATAAAGAACTTTGCAATGAAATCAATCGAAGAAATCGTCCATATTTCTCAAAGAGACCGGATATAGATTTAAAGGAAAAAAGGAAAGACAACAAAGTCTCGGTCTCAGCAAATATCGTGTAACCACACAATTATATTTGCTGAGACCGAGACTTTGTTGTCTTTCCTTTTTTCCTTTAAATGAAATCAATGTCAAATTATGAAAGTGGCTTAAATATTTGTTGGGTCACTCAATAGTCCCTTTGCATACCTAACGAGCTTTTATTACTCTACACCAGGGTTAATAGAAATCATGATTTAAAAAAAAAAATCAAAAATCGATGAAGATGAAATCATGATTTTTTTGATTTTTTTTTAATTTACCAGCTTTTACTAATATTATTATTTTTAACTGCTTATATTTTGTTTTGTTAAGTAAACAAATATTTTTAGGCAGGAATAGTACAGATACGAAGCTAACCTGGAGAAGTTTTAACTTTTTACATGCAAATTTCGTTCGCGTAGTTTTTCAAATTTGCGGCTTTGTCGAAACTTGTAATAACTGGCTTTGGCTGCTTTGGGGGTTAATCTATCAACACGTTTGGAATCATAAGAAGCCGTGGCAGAAAGGAATTTAGTGTTTGTTAGCATTTTATAAAAAAGTGGTGGGCAAACTAGGTTGTAGAGCAGTATGTAAAAAGTGTAGTAAAGAATTGCAAGGTCTAGCGGACAGACTAAAAAGTCATTGGGAAACCTGCAAAAGTGAAACTAGTGATATTAGCAGTGGTCTTGAAACTCTTCATGGTGATTGTCAGTCACAGCCTGGAACTAGCCAGAGTGAAATTATCCAGTTGGCAAAGAAACAGAAAAGCGATAACTGTGAAAAGGGAAGTATAGGTGGACGTAAACATAGTGGAAGTAGCGGTCATTTGTATTGGAAAGCAGCTAAACTAGTATTTCTATTTAAGCATTATAACACCTAAGGTTTTTTTATATTATTTTTTTGTTTAAATTAAGTATTTTTTTGTATTAAAAAGGTTTTTTTTGTTTTAATTTTTTTAAATTTTTGTTATAATATATATATATATAATTATTATAATAATATCATAAATAACACCACACAAAAATGCGTCTGGGTTTTATTTTTTATATGAATAAATACATTTTGTGTGTTAAAGTGTTAAAAAAATTTTTTTTCATTTATCATGATTAAAAAAAATCATACTGAATAAAATCATGATTTTAATCATCTCAACCCTGCTCTACACCTTTCTGAAATAGGCTATAATTACTAATGTACATTGTAAGAAGTCAAAAAACAACCGGAAGCCAACATTAACAAAACAAAACGATAATAATTATTTCGCCATAGATAAGAAAAAACTAACACATTTAAAAAAATGGAGCTTTTAATTTTGACAGGAATAATTTATAACAATTTAACAAAGTATTAAAATTGTTTGTCTATAACGCTATTAAATAACCATTAATGGTTAATTAAATTAAGAATTTCTCAGAATCAACCTAGTATACCTTTAATAACATAACAGGAAGTTATACATGGCACGTAGAGGTAGGTAACTATTTTATAATGAAATCCATTAATAGTAGTAATAATAAAGTATCCGTGTTATTTTGTTTATACATATTACATAAACCATAAATGACATACGAGTTATTAATCTTAATGATTTTCCTTGGTGCAGATATTACGCAACCTGTGGTATAAAGAGTACGCCGTAAAGAAAAACTTTTTTGACCGCAATGCAACTGCATTTTATTTAATAAGGCAACTAAAGCTTGTCGCGCACTTATACGCGCCGAAGCACGGAGAAAAACGGTGCATTGGGATTTATCATCTCATCATGTGGGTCCGTGGTCTGTAGCGAAACGCGGCGCGTCGAACTCAATGCTAAAATCCCTATCCTCATATTTCGGCGCGCATAAGGGCTCAGTACAGCAATGAAGGGTGCTTACCTGATAGCTGTCAGTGGCGGCTCGCGGTCTTAAAGAATGGTGAAGAGCTAGATATAGTGCGGGTACCTAAACAAACCCGTGTAACAAAATGTCTCTCTTATCCTCATCTGTACAACGACTGAATGGAGTTTCCAACAAATTACAAACTATGTCATTGATTGGGTTCATTTTTAAAACACTCAACTAAGTAGGTACGTAGGCTACTGAATTAACTAAAAAATAAAAACAAAACTTTTTAATCACACAGCAAATCACGTAAAAACGATATCTATAACCGTAAGTTTGGCGAAGCCTCAAAATAAATACCTTAAGGTAGACGAACCAATGCTAAAACAATGGTGCATACGACTGATCTATTTTTAAATTGCCCTTCATCATAATGCAAATTGTTACATGCTGTTTACGTGATTCAAGTCACGTAACCATAGCAACGGTGAATATCAAAGCCATGTTGGGCGTTGGGTATTCACTTGCTTTAAGCTAACGGACACGGTCGCCTGGGACGCGCCAAATTGCACGAGTGTTTATAATTATTGTCCATCGGAGTTAACCGTGGCCCTATTATGCATAGCTACATTGGGAATAAATTAATATTATTAATTCGAACATAATTATTTTTTAAGGGCTAAAATGGTAGCTGTATTGGTACATTAATATTTAATTTTGTCGAAAATATTTGACTTTAAAAAAATTTAATAAATTTACTTTATCCATATTATATGATGTCTCTCAAATTTAACCACCCCGTATCGAAAAATACAAAACATTCCATTATGTAACCTAGGTTACTTTTTAAATTTTGAATGTTTTTCCTTTTTAGCTCTAGACACCTTTTATAGTCTAGGGGATATGTATTTCTTACATTGTTTTTGTAAATCTCTTGTCCCAGTTTTTTATCGGCACAATAGTACATTAATATTTAATATTGTCGAAGAACGTTTCTCCTGGTTTTATTTTTTTTTGGTGAAGAGCACTTTCACCTGACGAGCCGCCAGTAGGCAAATATTAGTACGGTCAGATAGATAGAAATGTTAAAATCGGTCCAACAGTAAAGAAATAAGGAACTACTTATGTGACTTACTATGTCATGCAACAAAAATATCCACACAATAGGTAGATTTTTAAATTATTCTCGAGTCGGCGTTAACTAAGGTAATTGAATTGCTAGAACTCACATACACACATACCGGAAAATGCGCTATGTAAATCGAGTTTCAAAACCGACTTAACCTTCGCACACTTCCGCGAACGTCAGTACCATTATGTTTGCCAACGACGATTAATTTTTTTTTCAAAGATATACATGCGTTTCCTTTTATTTTGTTATTCTTATTCAATGAGGAAGAGAAATATTTTGCCCGGTTCTGGTAGGATGCTTCCTCTTCATATATCCAATTATAAAGTTTTCGGAAGTAAATAGTAAAAAAAAATACTTGCGAAATGGAGTCCCTACACGTTCGTTCAGACTAACAAAAAATCTTAGAAAGGAAATGACGGTAAGCGTTAATTTTAAAGATTGATGGCCAGACTGATGTGAGGACTGTCAGTCTGAATGATCATGTAGGGTCCCTTAATGACAGATACCAAGTACGTTTTTTATTTTATTTTTAAATTTAAAAAAAAATTTTCAGAAATGGGTATTTTTATTATGAAATGAACATTCAGTTATTACTTCCTACGTATAAAACTGTTAACGAGAAACATTATTTACGTGGTAGAATAACTTAAAAAAATTCAGGTGTTCATTTGTTCTACTTTTTCTTTCTATTTTTTCTAATTTTCGTATCGGTATTACTTCCTAGACTATTTTTAAGAATTCAAGGAAGCGTAGTTTTTTTACGTCACAAATAATTTGACAGCCAATCTTGCTAGATATGGCATATTTTCTAGATCTTATGTTTTCTGTCGAGTTTTTTCTTATTTTAACAATTGGTTTAGAACGTGTTTTACCACAACAAATATGTCAAAATGTGTTTTTTTTCTTTTCTATATATTTTGGGATTTTTTTTAAAGTGTTTGAGGGTCGGGGGGCACCAAATATGAAGTAGTTGCACACGGGCGGCCAATACCTTAGCGGCGGTCCTAACGTATTTGGATACCTGAGTACTGACTATAATTATTAGTATAGTACTTTCAGGAAGTTCTTAATCCGTTCTAAAAATAAATTTATGGAGGTACTATGTTCATAAAACTTAATCTCCGAATACGATGTTATTAATGAATGTATCCTTGCAGATTAAATAAATTTATAACATGGGAAGCTTGGGCTTGAAAAGACTGACAGGGGCGATTCTAATAGACATTCTTAATTTTTTTTTTATGAAAGTAGATGTTATTTTACAAATTTTCTACATACAGGAGGTTGAAGAACATATTAGCAACTATTTATTCTTTTGCCACGATATAACAGCTAATCAAAGTGAATCATGATTCAATTGCTAATCATTTGTAGACAGTACTAGACTTTAAAAGTGAAAAGTGTGTAAAAATGACACATTCTAAACGCAAATATAATATTTTGTCTTCCTTATTTTGGAGCTTCTACAAAATGTAGAAATGATTATTTTTTAAAAGAAAGAAATCATCTAATTAAGTCATTATTAAAAATTATCTGTCCAAACAAGCCATAAATATTTTAATATATAATATATATCTTAACCCAATATACAGGGCGATTCCTAAGTTAATACTTCTTTTTTAGCGGTGTATAGAAGGCATTAAAATAAACAACATTTTCAAATACCTTTTTTCAAAAAACTTGAAAATAGGCGAGATACAGAAGTAAAAAATCTAACTGCGGGCCTGGTCATCAAAACGTAGCCTGCTATACTTGATTAAATTGACATAGAGTGATCAAATTTTAAAATATTATTGTGAAAGATACACGCCATTAAAATTGGAGAAAAAATCATCGTCTTCTTTACCACCCTGTATATAAAATTTTCTGAGAGTTAAAGAAAATCCAACATTGACAATTGTTTCCCAAGGGATAAATCTATCAAACATTTAAAACCGTAGGTCGATATCATATCTGGTTCAGAAAATATTAACTGTTAAATTTATGCGAAATTTTTCTTGCTCGAAAGCAATTGTCCAGCAGTTTAGTTTATGATAAAATTAACAAACTTTTAGGAAACTCAACATCGGTCCCTTTTGGCTTTTATAATTTTAAATCTGACCATTATAAAATTATTACTTTAACAGCCATTTTTTTCTCCCAAACGGAACTACTTATCTCAAAGTAAATAAGCACCTGATAAAGAAAAAAAATGACAAATAAAAATAAACCATATCATACACTTAAAGGATGTTGTTTTTCTCAAAACAATTATATTGCAACAATTAATTATGTAGTCATAATCGTAAATACGGTCTAGTACTGCTCGTACTCGCCCTTTAAGTGTTCTATAGTGTACATTGTTGAATTTTTAATAGAAAGTAAAAAACTACCTATAATATGACATAATTTCACTCTTTCAACAATGAGATAAGAAAGGAAGGAAGAAATAAGGCTTCCCTTCTATTATCCGTGTAGATTTAGACAAGGCAAAAGTTTGCAATCAAAGCGCCAATTTTACTTGGCTTGGCTGTACAATTTATCAGCGATAATTAAATACATTTTTGATAAAATACAGAACAATCAGCGGCCACTTAAAAATAGACATTTACGTCCCTATCTGGATTATTTTTTTATCAGTCTATTCAAAAGTATTTAATCAAGAGTTACGGTAGTTAAATGTGGGATTTCGGCACGGAAATTCGCAAGAATTTTTAATATTCCATGTTTTTTTTACACGTTAAGATAAATACATAGTTTGATAACTTATGTATATATGTATGCAGTAAAATGTAATCCGTTTATTAATATTAACCAATGGAAAGGTGGGGTCTATCTGGGTACGGGAAAGTTATTTTCAGGTCGGAAAAAATTCTAAGAATAGTTACTACTAAAATTATTGAAATTTTTTTTAGTCAACTTTTTCACACCCCAATATCTCTGTAAAGTCCAAATTTAGTCTTTAAATATTCAATAATAAACATGGCCAGGATTCGGGCCAAAAGATGTCTAATTTAATAATATACAGGGTGGCACACTATCAACGCAGTATTTGATAGTATCGAAATTACTTTTTAATATTCTTCAAAAACAGAGTTACAAGGATGCATTGGAACTACGAGGGAGAGGGTGTTCTAAATATTCAGGGCATATCTAACATACTTTTTATTAATGGAACACCCTATACAGGGTGATTCCTAAGTTGATGCTTCTTTTTTAGCTGTGTATAGAAGGCATTAAAATAAACATTTTCAAATACCTTTTTTCAAAAACTCAAAAATAAGGTACTTACATTCATTTATTACACTATGGATCAAATACGGCCCTGCCTACCTTAAACATAATCTCGAAGCAGCAGCCGCACTTTGACGACACTCACCGTAAACTAGCACCATATCTACTAGTTCATTGTTTTCAAATTTTACCATTTTCATGTGTCACCAATTTAAAATTAACTTGCTTCAGAAAAACACACCGCAGCGTATTGCCAAATAATTGACCACCGACCCGTAAATTGCATGACTAATAAGAGATAATACAAACAACATAAAGTATAGCAGGCTACGTTTTGATGACTAGGCCCGCACTTAGATTTTTTACTTCTGTATCTCGCCTATTTTGAGTTTTTTGAAAAGAGGTATTTGAAAATGTTGTTTATTGTAATGCCTTCTATACACAGCTAAAAAAGAAGTATCAACTTAGAAATCACCCTGTATATTATATTATTTTCTAATTCCACATACATATTGCATTGTCCATATTGCCCTCGGAAGTTTGAGCACTCCGCCTACGGCGTCGTGCTCAATTTACTTCCTTGTGCGATATGGACGTCATATCCACTCGTTGTACAAACTACTATTCTCCATTTGAGTTATTATTAACAAAGGCCAAGATAAGTATTTCAAAAATAGTTTCAGCTGTTCGGTTATCACTAAAAATGGGTTGATTTTACATGAGTAAGCATAACATATTAGATAGCTTCTTACACAGCCCCAGTGATGGCTCTGTTAACGCTATAATTTGTAGTCCCATTAGAGACAAGAAACTACAACTTTTAAAAAGTGTTTTCAAGCAAATTACGAGTACTGTGCGGTCTGATAACATTGTTACCCACCTATCAACCCATTCACTTAATCATTTTTCGTTTAAATTCCAAATGTCATTACCGTGGTATGACGTCAATTTCCTATTTTGTTATATCTTATAGTAAATTAGAGATCGATGTACTATTAAAGTAGCGTGCGGTAAAGATCATAATAGCCAGTTTTGCCAACAATGGCGGCTCGCGGTCTTAAAAAATGGTGAAGAGCTAGGTATAGTGCGGATACTTAAATAAACATTGACTAAAAACCCCTGTAACATCTGTCCAACGACTGAATGGAGTTTTCAACAAATTACAAACTATGTCATTAATTGGGTTAATTTTTAAAACACACAAGTAGGTACATATACTACCGAATTAACTGAAAAATAAAATCAAAACTTTTTAATCACACAGTAAATCACTTAAAAACGATATTTATAACCGTAACTTTCGCGAAGCCTCAAAATAAATACCTTAAGGTTAGGCAAACCATTGCTAAAACGATGGTGCATACGACTGATCTATTTTTAAATTGCCCTTCATCATAATGCAAATTGTTACATGCTGTTTGCGTGACTGACGTTACGTAACCATAGCAACGGTGAATATCAAGGCCATGTTGAGCGTTGGGTCTTCACTTGCTTTGAGCTAACGGACAAGGTCGGCTAGGGCGCGCCAAAATGCAAGAGTGTTTATAATTATTGTTTATCGGAGTTAACCGTGGCCCTATTATGCATAGCTACATTCGGATTAAATTAATATTATTAATTCGAACATAATGATTTTTAAGGGCTAAAATGGTAGCTGTATTGGTACATTAATATTTAATATTGTCGAAAACTTTCCTCTTGGTTTTATTTTTTTTTGGTGAAGAGCCCCTTCACCTGACGAGCGGCCACTGAATCAGTTGTATTAATTGATCTAAGGGTAATTTGTAACTAGGTATACACTTCACCTTCAATTTTTACCGTAAACATTAATTCTTGTTGGCATGGAGCTCTCTATCTTGACAATCTCCATTGCACTGCCTTATCGCTTTTATATTAGCAGTTTTATGATTGCTATGCCAGCAAAGCCTGACCAAATCGTCGAATCGCGTTAACCTATTAAATGACCGATCTACGTTACATGTGTGATTTGTTTTAATTTTGTCTGGATTAAAAAAAAAATATAGTCATGGTAAGTGGATTTAAAAAATAAAATAATCTACAGTACCTACAGGAACATTTAAAAAGTTTTTTTTGTTACCTTATTTTATGTTGTAATATCTTCACTTTTGTTCCGCATATTATATTCTGTATTTCCACCATTCCACCTGGAAAGCTTTTTAAAAATTCTCAAATATGAAGTATATTCATCCACGTAAATTTACATATCAACACATTATTCCATGAAACCAGCCTTAAAACTGACAAAAGCATTTTAGTACAAAAGAACATAGAAAACCCCGAATTTTCAAGCGCTAATATCTCGGCAACTCCAGAAACCTGAATGTCGGTTCGCTAAAAAGAATGATATTTGCCACCGAATACGAAACAGATCCAAATTGTCTGTGTAATTTTAGAGAAATTTGCGTTTGAAATATCGTTTCGCGGGATTTCAAACTGTATTTAATTTCTTGAATCTCATAATCCAACTACTTAATTAAAAAAATTATGGGTTGGGAAAAAAGCCCTTTTAAATTTATTTAATAAAATTAGTGTCTACGCGTTTCGGCCGAATAGGCCATCATCAGGACATGAGACAAATAAACCTTGTACTTTTTTGTCATATGAACACAATAAGTTTTTGGATAAAATTGAAAAAAAAAATAACAGTAAAATATAATATCGCCAATAGAAAATAAATATAAAAATGTAAGCATTTGAATTACGCCTTTTCGCATGCAAGGTGAAGATATGTAAAATTTAGTATGTATTTATTACCTGAATATTTTGCTTGCGAGTAGTAAACCATTTTGAACCACTTTTGAACCATGTTCACCAACGACTGATTTTTCTGGCATTTTAAAAACAGACAAATGGATATAAGTACATGCGTGAAATACCTACAAAACTATCCAAAATATATTTGACCATATTATGGTAACAAGATGATAATTTACCTCACATATATAGAACCAATCAGAACGCAAATTTTCATAGCAACCACCTTGGTAACGTGGTCTTACCCGATAAGACCTACGCCTAGCTCGGTAAGACCACTATAGCTTTTTGTCAAACAAACAGTAATTTATTTTAACAAATCAAGTTTAATAAATAAATATTATAACCCCTACAAAATAAAAGTGACACACAACACTATTTGAGGTGATTTTAGGGCATAAACTTAACTTAATTTTGACATTTTTAAAGAAATGTTTTATGACAAAATGTATGCAAGATTAAACCCAGTGTGCTTTGCTTTGACGTGAGCTTAAGAAATCTTGGCGTTTCCATGGCAACCGTGATGAAAATAAGCGATTTGATTTTTGACGTTCCACGCGTCTGATTTAGTCTTGGATTTTTAATTAATTGTTAGTTGTGGCACGTTTATAAACTTAAAAGTAAATCATAATGATGTGTTTGCATATTTTCCTTTATCATAAACGGCTTTTAGTTCGGGTTCAGTAAATTATCCAATAAAATACACCTCTATAGAAGCGGCGTCTTTTCTTCATACAGTTGTATTTCACTCGAAACTAGATTTTCTAAGAAAATTTTCACTCAATATAATTTTTACTTATAATCAAAGATAAGACCCTCGAGCTAAAGCTCTCGGGATCTTATCAGATTATAAGTAAAAATTATATTTCGTGAAAATTATCAGAAAATCGATTTCTTGTGAAAAACAGCGGTATTACCGATAAGACTCTATCGGTATATTACTGTTGATAAACATCGTTGTCAAAAAAAAAGGTATCAAAACGTAAAGTTTTGTGAATGCACTATCAAAGTTAAGTCCATTTATAAAATAAATATACTCACAATTTTTTTTTTGTTTTCAGAAGAGAAAAATGAAACTGGTCCCTGGCCCATTACCCCCCATCCCCACGTCGACGTCGGGGTCGCTGCCCCTCCATCTCCCGTTCAGTCCGGATCTGCTCTGGAGGTACCCCCTCAGTTTCCCGCCTGTGGGAAGTCATCCCGCGTCGCCACTTTGGGACTACAAAAGCCAATTGCCTGGATCTCTGTCGTCGGACCCGAGAGTGTGGAGTCGGGAGGATGTAGTTATTTTTTTAAGGTGAGCAAATAATTAAGAACATAAAAAGATTTCTTTTCGAATATAGTTAACAGAATATTAAAAAATAGAGCTTAATTCAGACATCACTCGCTATAGACAACTATAATCATTTTAATAGAATAAATATTTTCCTTTCATTTTGTCAGATCCATCCCTAGACATGTTTCGTCATCTGACGAAATGAAAATCTTTACATCGCAACTGGTATAATAATTTTACCAACCAACTAAGAGTCGTTTACATACAAAATTGCAAAAGCATAGGCGAAGGAGTCCAAAATACAATAGTTAACTAAAGAATAATAGTTAATAATGGTAACTTAATTTACAGATGGGCTGAAAGAGAATTTGACATCCAACCCATTGACATGGAGATGTTCCAGATGAACGGCAAAGCCATGTGTCTATTGACACGCAGTGATCTCTCTGAGAGAGCCCCTGGATCAGGGGACGTCTTACACAATGTCTTACAAATTTTGGTACGAGAAGCAAATAATATGGTAAGTAGTTGCTCTAAAAATCATTTGTTTTTTTTTCTCAATGGGTGTAATAATTATTTTAAATATTATAAATACTTTTTTATTTTTTTTATTGATTCAAAATGACCTAGAAAAAATGTAATAAACCTCTTTGATTCCATTTTTTATATTGTTATTTTTATTTACAGAGACTTTTACCAAATAGCCCAATCACCCCCACGTCAAGACACGCCTACCCCCTCTCTCCCGCACATACGTCACAGCCACCAACCCCGAGTTGGAACATAATGACGTCACAAAGTGCGACAGACTACCATTCCTCGCACGCCGCTAGTTTAGCTGCACATCTTATGGCGCAAAGCAACAGTGTAACCCTAAGCCCAGCACCATCTGTAGATAGCCAATCAGGTAAGCTTTTTCCTCAAGATCTGCAATTTGAGAAGGAGTGAGTGAGACAAAATTTGACTACGTCTTGAGAATTGACAAACAAAACTAACCTCAAAATATATTTATATTTGAATAACAAACCAATGTCAACGCCTGACGTATTTTTCTTTAGTCCCCCCCCCCCTCCTCAATGTACTAAGTGACAAAATGAAACAGCTAGGAATTCTATCTCACTTACTCCTCACGTGAAAATAAAGCTAATGTGGCTAAATAAGTGTCAATAATAATGACTTTCAATTTGTACAGTAAAAAAGACCGATTTTACTAAACTAAAATTATCTTTCCAGGCAGTCCAAATCATCCAGACGCCCATTTCGGTCATTCAATCTTCAGCACAAATGGCAGCTCGAATGGTTCGGGATCGAATCCCAGCGACAGCGAAGAGGAAGAGAAATTTATGGAAACGAAAAACGGGTATTTAGGCAGTCCGCCAAACACTCCCAGTTACATGAACATACCCCAAATGTCATTTTTGACACCTAGGAGCCCAAAGATGGAGGGAGTTGGTAGCCCAGGGTTGTACAAAAGGGAGTTTTTCGGGAGTAATGATAGATCAGAACCAAATACGAGTAAGTTTAGTCAGTACACTAGGCCTGTTCGTCAATCCCTTTTTTAACCTTTTTTTTTACTAAATTACTGAAAATGTACCAGGTTAGTTTTTTTAAACCATTTGACTCAATTTTTCCTTTTTTTACAGACGGTAGGCTTCTATGGGATTTCCTCCAACAACTACTAAACGATCCCGCCCAGAGGTACACCAGCTACATAGCATGGAAGAACAGGGAGACCGGAGTGTTCAAAATTGTGGATCCGGCTGGATTAGCAAAGCTGTGGGGCATCCAAAAAAACCATCTCTCGATGAACTACGACAAAATGTCCAGAGCCTTGAGGTACTACTACAGGGTGAACATTTTGAGGAAGGTGCAAGGAGAACGCCATTGTTACCAGTAAGTACCTACTCTTAAATAAAATTTTTCAGTTTTTTAAAATATGTTCTAAAATGAACGTTATTTGCTTTAAATTAAAAACTAATTATCCTCTTTTTGTTTTAGATTTCTCCGTAACCCCACGGAACTCAAAAATATCAAAAACATCTCCCTCCTCCGCCAGCAGATGTCACCCACCACAACGAAAGCACCCGCACAAATACAGATCATCCCCCAGATCACCATCAAACCCGAACCCATGGACCAACCAATGACAAACAAGGATCAGATGTCACATGAACTATCCACACCAATGCCAGCGGCAGTCCCTTCTCATATAAAGCTTAGCGAGCAGGTTCAGAAGAGCTTAGCTACTCTAAGTACTCTTACTACTCTAAGTAATCTTTCTCAACAACAACAATCGCAGGGGAACTCTGCGCCACAAATTAAGAGTGAAGATAGATTGAGGGTGGAGTACCACCACCAGAATCATCAAACCCACCAGAATCATCAAAATGATAAACCTACGGATTTAAGTATGGAAGGGCCGACAGATTTGAGTAATGGAAGTAGACATATCAGTATAGTTTGCTCACCAGACCCTCCTTTAAGTGGGGGAAAGCATTAGTACAAGGGGAGAGAGTGTATTGGCCAGTGATAACATTATTTGGAAAATTGATTATTTTAACATTTGCTTAATTTTTTTTTTTGATTGTCCTCTGTCCACGGTAAAACGATAAAGTCCTTTATAGTTTTGAGGAAAAAATACAACGAAAATGCAACGAAAGTTTTTTTATGATGAGACTGGCTTGTCGGGTTCATATATTACCTAGACAAGATTAGAATGTAGTTTTTGGACATAAACTGGGACAATTCTGAACAAAAAAAAGTTGCGGGGATGTTTTAATTGCCGCTAATTTGTTCTAATCCATCAAAACATTAGTAATTAGTAAACTATTTAAAGCAAACTTAAAAATTCCATTCTTTAATATCATCCTGGCTATTACACACAAATATCTTCAACAAATAACTCAATTTTTTTTAAGTAGGATTTGTTTTTTTACGTTAAATGACTTTAAAAGTGCCAATAGAAGTTTTAAGTGATTTGAGAATGTAAATAGCAGTTTATAGTTTAGTTTTATAGTGTTAACTGTGCAATTGAGTTTTTCTTATACGTGCCAAAATAAGTTATATTTTTTTTTTGTTACTTGATGCAATAGATACTAAAATGTCATGGTAAACTCAGAATAATTTTGCAGAAATGAGGGACATAGTAATTTTTGAAAAAATAAGCAGGAAATATACAACTCTCAATGCAGGGTTTCATAGCATCTAAACTACTCAATTTTTTAATATTTTTCGGAAACCGAGTTATAGGAAAGCATTTTCTATAATCTTAAATTTTTTAAAATTATACCTGGTGTCTCAAATAGAGTCAGCGCATATCAAATATACTTTGTTTAAATGGAACACTCTAAGTATATAGTAATTATATTTTTATTCCCCACAAAATTATACCCTTATTTTGTATAAAATGTCTAAGGGTCATTTCATATCAAATCAACCAGAGGTTTGGCAGGTGACCTCTCTGATTTTGATCATTTTTGGTACATTCATTCTACCCATCTAGTAGATGAAAAATCCAAAATTTGAAATTTTTCTGATGAGCAGTTTTTTTTAAATTGATTTTTGAAAATCAAAAAAATGACAAATTTCTCAAAACATGTACTAAGAGAAATCGAGATTTCTAAAGAACTACTTACACTAGAGCATTGAGTTATATCTCATTTAAAAGCTCTTGAAAATATCTTTCAAATGAGGTATAACTCAATGTAATTGTTTGGAAAAAAATATTGAAAATTTTGAAAAAAAAAACAAAATTTTAAATTTTTCAAAAAAGTATTTTTTTATTTTTTTGAAAAAATTATATTATTTTTGTCAATATTTTAGCAAGATATTCACAAATTTTCAGGATGGAGAAATAATGGGAACAAGGTGAAAAAAAATATTGACACTAAAAATACAAGCAAAAAATGGTATTTATTTTGATAACGATGCAACACAAACAACGTCTTTTACTTTTAATAGAATTTTTTTTTTTTTAATTCGAAATACATACCTACCTATATTAAAATTAGATTTTAGCGTTAATTTTTTTTTCTAAAATTTTTGAAGAATCTAACATTTCTTCTTTAGAAAGTGTGTAGGTTCGACCTGTAGCAGTAACCGGCTAAACCTTCTTTAATATAGAATCTCTTCTAATCACTAAAATGTCTGCTTTGGGCGTAGGATAATAAAATGAACTAGATGGTCCATTTGGATGCAAAAAACTAATTTTAAGCTCATCAGATTCTTCATTTTTTCCAATAATACACGCTAACCACCACAACTCATTATACTGAACAGTAACAAAACCAGATTGAAGAAAGATCAATTCCTTTCTTGTAATTTCAGAACACCTCACAAGTTCCTGGGTTTTTTATTCCATGCTGAATAAAAGATTCTCGTTATACCTACACAAATCGGTTGAAACAGACCCCCCCCCCCCCAGTGGCTGGAGTGGTAGAGGGGGAGGTAGAAGGCCGACTTACCAAATTAGATGCGCGCGTGTCAGCAAGTTTTAACAAGTTACTGCTTGAAAAATAGCAAACATCGAAACTTTTTGTCTTATTGAATTTTTTTCTAGGAAGGGGGGGGGGGGGGGACGTGAAGAAGATTTGTTAGGTTTTTGTACAGACTTGACTTTAAAAACCCGAAAGGAAGTTAACACTTTACCAAACTTTGTAAACACCTCGGTACACTGTAAAAGTGGCGTTTTAAATAAAACTTTTTAGTCATTTTTGATATGTTTTCAAGTTGTTAATATTTTTTTCACCTTGTTCCCATTATTTCTCCATCCTGAAAATTTGTGAATATCTTGCTAAAATATTGACAAAAATAATATAATTTTTTCAAAAAAATAAAAACATACTTTTTTGAAAAATTTAAAAATTAATTGTTTTTTTCAATATTTTTTTCTAAACAGTTAGATTGAGTTATACCTTGTTTGAAAGGTATTATCAAGAGCTTTTAAATGAGATATAACTCAATGCTCTAGTGTAAGTAGTTCTTTAGAAATCTCGATTTCTCTTAGTACATGTTTTGAGAAATTTGTCATTTTTTTTTGATTTTCAAAAATCAATTTAAAAAAAACTGCTCATCAGAAAAAATTTCAAATTTTGGATTTTCCATCTACTAGATGGGTAGAATGAATGTACCAAAAATTATCAAAATCGGAGAGGTGATCTGCCAAACTTTCTTTAATTTTGGTTGATTTGATGTGAAATGACCCCTAATCTAAATTCACTTGCTTTTGGGATATTGACGTTTTAAATATGGCTTTTTCAGACTTTCAAAGACTAATGTTGCAAGGGTTTACTTTAGAAAAAAATTGTTTCACCTCCCTTATTGCAGTTTTTTATCCTCTATCTAAAAGTTACAACTTCCGGTTTAACATGTTAAGCTGGAAGTTGTAACTTTTAGATAGAGATTAAAAAACTAAGATAGGGAGGTGAAAAACATTTTTCTCTAAAATGATACACGGCGAACCACTGCCGCTCATCCATATGTTGTTCAGCTTAGTACTCCTCGAACTTCATTGTTCAAGAATTCTTTCATCTGGAGAACGTCATCTTTGTGGAATGATCTTCCTGAGGTCGTGTTTCCCAATGAATACAATCTTCAACGTTTCAAGACCAACGTTAATCGCTTTTTTCGCACTCGGACCGCTCCCAGAGCGCCTTAAAGGATTTTTCCTACAGTGCAGGTGTTTTATCATAAAAAAAAAATTCCAATGTTAGTTTCTCAGTCTAAAAATGCCCTATTTTAGGAGCCTTCCATACCAGCGTGAAACGTGGCATCATATCCTGACTGTCTAATTAAAAATGTAATGCAAAAATTTTACTAAGGGATTTACAAGAACTTCTAGTTTGGCGGATGATACCTTATTTTATTTTTCAAATAAAAAAATTGAAAATGTATTTTAAAGTGTCAAATAGGTTCAAATTAAATCATCCGCTATGCAGAACATAAAAATAGAAATATTGCGGGTATTCATGTTAATTTCTTATTTTTCATTAAAATTACAAACGATGCCCCGATATTATCTTAAACATTTTCATTGACGGTGCGCCACTTAATCCTCGTAAAATTAGTTTTTATAATATTTTGTATATAAAAAGACATTTTATTGCCATCACCTGACGCAGGTACAATATGCGTAATGTGGTGGAAATGCACTATTTCTTTGTGATCGACTCCTGTTTGCTCTTAAACGTCAATATCTCAAAAACAATTAAATTTAGACATGCATTTTTTATACAAAATAAGGTAGAATTTTGTTTCATTTAAACAAAGTACGTTTGATATGCCCTGACTATGTGGGACACTGTATAATTTAAAATAGTGGATCTAATGCCTTCTTATAACTCCTTTGAAAAATATAAAAATGTTTAGATGCCATGGAATTCTGAGTTAAGAGTGGCCACCCTGTATATTAATTACTTCTGTAATATAGAAATTTGTATTTACTATAAAACGATCAGAATTAAGTCTTTAAAATTTGTAAATAAATTTTTTTATCATGGCATTTTTGAGATGCATAATCGGCAGCTTTAATTTTATATATCTTTAAATTTTTTTCTTTATTGGGAACCTTACACAATCAGTATTACTAATGCCACTAAAGTAATACCATACATTACGATAATAACGTCATTATTAATACTGTTGTGATTTAGATTGTGTAAAGACCCACAAAAATGATAGGCGCCAAAAAACAGACAACGACAATAAAATTTACAATCGTACAAAAGAGATAGGACTGGAACTTTTTATAATGATCAAATTCCCACAAAAAAAAAGATTTGACAACCAATTTATAAAAAGTTTTTAGTGAAAAAAATATTTTGTTTTTGGTTGACAAAATTTTCAAAAAAAAAAGTGCATTCCAATTTATACAATTATTGTAGCTTTAAATAAAGCCTTATGATACAGAGCGTTCTTTTTAAAATTGTGTTTTTTGTTTTGCTAAATTAACTTTGAACGATTTTTAAAGACACTCTGTATAAATTATAATTTGTGGCTGAATGTCCAGCTCTTCTCTGTGATCTCTTAAAAACGTGTGTGACTCAAAAATAGTGTGATGAGAGAGAAAAATGTTAATATTTACACTTAAAGCAATTGTATTTGTACAGAGACTACTTTTAAAATTTGGGACTAATTTTTGACAATACGAAATAACTGAATAGTTATTTAATAATGAAATTGTACATAGATTTGTTATAGGTGAATTTAAATAAAATTACTTTTCTTCATATATTTAAGACTTTTCTTTAAATCAAATTACAAATAGGAACAAGTGACTTACAATAACACATTAATATTATGAAAACAGACAAAAAAATCAAAAGACCTACAACTTAAAACGCACGGCTAATAAACTGAAACTTCAGCGGTTTCGTAGGACTAGCCAGCAACGCATTGGAGCTGGGAATATCCCCATAGTTATACTCAATCGAAAATTTCTTTAAAATCTTCACAACTAGTAAGCCAATCTCCATTTGCGCCAGCTCTTTAGCTTGACAAGACTTCGGTCCGTGTCCAAACGGCATTGAAGCGAAAGTCTGAAGTTCTTGAGCCAAAGGACATACTTCGTTCGAGAACCAGCGATCTGGTTTAAATTTATCAGCGTCTTCAAAGTACTCCTCCCTTAAACTGGCTAGGTGAGCCGCTATAAGTACATAAGTTCCCTTCGGGATAAAGTACTTGTGAATAACAGCATCTTTTGCTAAAATTCTGTTTAAAATAGGTATTGGCGGAGTTAACCTCATGCTTTCTTTGATGCATGCTTGAAGATATGGCATTTTTTTCAGACTTTCAGCTGTGATTTTAGGTTGCTTGGAAATTTCATCGTACAGCTTCTTTTGACACCTGGGCGTTTTTGCTAGATGATATAACAAAAACGATACGGAATGAGTAGTTGCGTTAGCCCCTATTAGGACCATATCTAGGAGAACTGTCATAACATCCTCAACTAGAATATCTTCTCGAAGGAGTAAATTTTCAATAACTGAAAAATCTTGAGGAGACTTTATGTTTTTCTTCTCCCTGAGAGAAGTCTGAGCTCGCTCGACGTATTTGCTCAATATTGAATCGATGGAATCGCAATTTTTAACCAGATTCTTCCAGGCAGGAGTTTCGACAAATTTCCAAACATGGAAGCCTAAAAAAATTTAAATATTCGGGTAATTTTTTTAAAGACTTAGGCGCGACCGACAAGGTTACTGTACCATATTCACACTTCCTTATAGCCTCAGTGGCACCGTTAACTCCATCTAGAATTCTTCCTGGATCAGATGACGGACTTAGTCCAGTGGGATCCAAAAAACCAAATTTTCTAGACAAAAATAATATACGCCTATTTATCAGTAGAAAAAAACAGTAATGACCCTGAACACAGACATAAAAAAGGTTGTTGAAAGTTTATAACAGTGTTTAATTCATTACATAAGCACACAAATTAAAATTCTTTTTTTGCAATTTTTTGAAAAATAAAAAAATTTATTTTGGCTTAAATTTAAAAACTTCTTACCTGTTTAACGTAACTGAAAACATACATTCCAGACACCATTTCAAGATTTCATTCTTAAAAGTCTTCGGCATTTCATCTTGCAAATTGCGAACTAAAACTATTCTATCAACAAACTCATCACAAATGGAATCAATGGTACCAAAATTTTGTGATATTGACGTTTGCAAAGGTTTTTCCAGCGTTTTTTGGATTTTTTCCCATTCTTGACCAGACCTTAAGGGGGGAAAAAAGGGGGTAAACTACTTCTTATTCAAATGTGGAAAAAACATGAAATTTTTTTTTCATGAAATAAGTCATTTTTACTCAACCTTACATCAAAAATGGGCCGGCCTGTCTCAACCTTCTATGCTTAAGTCTATACTTTTCCACAGAATCCAGACATGCCCTGACAGGTTGATCTCCTTCGCTCTGAAACACAACACTTGCATGTTCTGGTCTCGACAGCAAAACAACATCTCCTCCAAATGGACCATGTAATCTGACTACAGGACCATACACATTGAAAAATTTTTGAAAGAATTTCGCGTTACCTCCCCAGCTTAAAAGTTGGCCTGAAAAAATGGAATTTTCTCTTCTAAGTCTAACAGTTTTTTCAAGCAATTGGTATACAAAACACAACTTGTAGACCATTTCATGTTGAATGAATAAAAAAACAGCAAGCTGCTTACACAATACAGTATATTGCAAGTTCAAACACAGTTTACTAGTCACCCTAAATATTGCCCAACAGCTAGTGCCTCTGGTATCTATCCATTTCTGTAGATTGAAGCAAATATGACAAAAAGTATTATTTAGGTAAGCTGTAAATTCAACATGAAATAGCTTCCTTCAAACAAATACTTAGCATGCAACTTACCAAAAAATTTACCTAAATTCAATATTTGAAAAATGGCTCCGGCGGTAAACTCTGCACTAACCATTGGAACATAATTCCATGCCAGAGAAATTAATCTTAAAGTTCTGGGCCCGGGAACAGTGTCAAAAGAACAAACATCAGGATCTAGCTTTTCTTGGGTAGGAGGTTCTAAAATTGTCTTTGGAACAATGCGGAATTGCGGTATTATTACCGTAGATGACTGGGTTGATGGAGGTTGGGTGGGTTCCACTACTAAAATATGGAAAAAAACGGTGAGATCTTGCAGTAAATCCGGGACTTAAACATAATTTCAGACAAATAGTTTATAATAGCGTCGAATGTTTGTTTTCATTAAAAAATTACCTATTTCTTACCTGCTGCTCCGACACTAATAACTGGTGACTGTGACCCGGCGGATTGTGAAACAGAGGCCGTCGCTGCAGCTGCTTTGGCATCAGCAGCATAAAAAGCACGAAAACATTTATCACTTTTCACTAAATTAAACCCAGTTTTCAAGGGGAAACGCCACATTTTTACAAAATCTATCAGAGAAAACTTCCGTTGGCGCTTTCTAAATTTTCGGCGTCACCGAGATGTCAAAACAGGTTTCGCGCTTGTTTTATTTTTGACAGCCACAGCCAACCACAATTTAAAATCCAATAGACTCTTTATTAGAGAGTTATCGCTAGCGTACCAGTACGCACCGTTACGCAATACGAAAAATACTATTATATCGAAAATTATCAAGGCCTTTGATGAAATAGAATTTAAGGGGTGCGTGGTGTGGCATCCGACCAATATTTCTAAATTCTCCTCCAAGGTTACCAGCGAAATAAGATCAAAAATATATTGCTCTTGGCCCAAATCCTGACCATGTTTATTAATGGATTTTTAAATACTTTTTAAATGAGGACTCTACAGACTCTCATTGGCTTATATATCTTTTTCTTCGAATTTCTTTTCTAGATGAAAATAACTATTCCACACCCACAGAGATGCCATCTTTCTATCGGTGAAAAAAACTCAGATTTTTTATAATTTGGGCCAATAGAAACCGGAATTTAACATGGCAAATTTAGGCGCGATCGGGTCCACTTAAGTGAAATACATTTTTTAAATTTCTATTTATTATGTTTCTGACAAATTAAAACTTTTGACATTCTGAGTAAAAACTGACAAAACTCTTTTGGTTTTTTGACAAAACGTGTAATCGGATCAGATTGTAGCCTCCCTCTCCTACCCATTTTGAAAAAAAATATACAACTTGGTGATTTTTCTTCATGGAAAGTATGTAACTCTATCAATTCAACTCAAATTTAAATTTCTGAATATACAATTGAATGATTTCGTTGTAACCCGATATTCCGTTTAGTAGGACGTAGAAAATAGAAAACCAAAAAACCTACTGTAATGTAATATTTAGTATAAAAATAAAAAATATGATTGCAGATTTTATATAAGATCCTATATTAAAAACGATTTTTGCCTCATACTGGATAAAATATACATTTTCTTATGTAGGTACTAAATAAATATAAAAATACTTAGGTACTTAATAGATACAATCACATTAATATGGCTTTGTTATGTACCTATAATTTTATAGGTATAAAATTTTAAAAAACTATTACACAGGGTTCTTTAAACCTACAAAAATTTTGGTACACCTTAAGTTTGTACAAAAATCGTTAATAAAATTCCCGATCCATGCGTCTTTTTCAGATTTTTTACATTCAAATAATATAACAAAATATATATTGGGTTCAACCATCGTCAAACAGTAAGTGCACTGATCCTAAAAAAAAGTATTCAGCAGTTATAAAATAATAATAATATAACCTAAAACATAATTTTTAATTCCCTAAAGGCAGTGGTATTCAAACTATGAATCGCAACCCCAAATGGAGATTGCTAACAAACAAAGAAAAACCCAACTCTATCTAAATGGTTAAATAATTACATTCAAATCAAGAAGTTTTAATACCACTACTCTAAGAAGTTAAATTAAATTCCATTCAACATTCATCAGACAATAAAAATAAGAGTTTTTTAAGAGTTAACCACTTACCTGTGATCTAAATTTTGTTATAGGCTTGTTAAGAGCTAGGAATTCATTGGTTTCAGAGAGCATTTTCAGTATGGTTTCTAACTGGGGAGGACTTCTCTAAAAAAATATAGTGCAAATACAGAAACTAGAAGGTAACCTCTATACTATAGAACATTTAATATGCTATATACCTAGGTTTGCAAGCAAGAAACATTACTTACTGGAGGGTAGGATACTATAATAGGAAAACTATCATAGTCCGTAGTATCACAGTTAACTTGATTATCTGATAGAAGTATTACACAAGCTGCATCATATTTTCTCTGGAAGGTTACCATCCTAAAAAATAAAACGTAGTTAATATAATAACAAAAAAAGTCATTTTTAATGTGTTTAAACAAGAAAATACCTACCTTTGATAATAATCCTGTTGTAATTTTGAGCACAGATGCCTCATTTCTGTAGGTGCAGTTTGATTGGCCAAAGTATCATGAAAGTAGAGGCTAAATTTGCTCAAAACTGATCCTTTCAGTTTTTGCAACCACTGGAATAAGGCTGGTAGGGGGCTGTTTTTGAATATACCCAATTTCCAAGTCTAAAACAGTGATACAAAAACACAAATACATCAAATATTATTATGATATACACATTTCAACTAAAAAGGCCGTTTGAATGTGCAGATGTTATATTTTATGGTATAGGTATGTATATGCATACATAAAGGGTAGATTATTTAAGACAAATTTACCTCCCTTTGCATTTTACTTTCCCAAGCAGCCAACCTTGTGTGTGCCCCATGTATCAGAGCAAGTGAAGGCAAAAACTGAAGTCTTTGAAGCTCATACATTGCTTTAAATAATTGCTGTAACACTTCACATTCTAAACTAAACACTGCTTTAACTGGTGTCAAACTTATGTCAGTAAAACCAAGATGGTTATTCTGGATAATGGTTTCAATGGAATTAAGAATGTCTATGTAGGCCATGTGTTTGTTGGTCATTGCTACGTTGTAGATTTTTTCATATCTAGTGAAGGAAAATTAAGGAAAATGTGTTTGGCTTGAGAAAATAGCCTGTTCTATTATAAATTTATCTCTCTGATCTATGAACTGCTATTTCACTTATTATACCAACCTAGGCACTAAGAAAATAAAAGTAAAAAGGATACAGATCGATTAAATTAACTCTGGCATTCAAAAATTGGGTTATATTTTGACAATAATTCTGTAACCTGTGATGTAAATTCTTACATGCATCCTCAATTTTTTTTAGGTCATTTTTCAAATTTTCATAGGCTGCCCTTAAAGAGTTCTAAAAAAGAGTATACATTTTTAATATAGCTACTTTCCTGATTTTAGAAAATAATTATCAATAATTTAACTTACATCCTTCCTTAAAAAACTTTTCTGTTTATTTTGTAGAAAACCTATTTCCATATAACTTTTCTCAGCTAAAGAGAGTTGTTGCAAAAAGTTTAGAAACATGGTCCATGGGGTAACTGGAGATTTTGGTACTTTTTCCTTTTCCTAAAAAACAATAAAAGTATTGCAAAAGATAACAACGTTTATTGTAGCCTGTAGCCTTACGCTCTTGTTTTAAGCAAATATTAATAAACAATAATTATTAACTCTGTGTGGCTGCTTTTAACATTAATAAACTAAACACGCAAAATTATAGTTAAGCATACTTTCATAATAATTGTGACTTACTACATGTTCCTTGGCTTTGTCAAAGCAGAGCTGCGATACATGGGTAAAATAGTTAAAGAGAAATTCGTCTTCCTTCTCCATGTTTCATTTCACACATTCATATTACAATAATTAAACAACCAAAGTTCTTTTTATACATAAACATTTAAAAAATCAGAAATAATCAAATAAACAAAGTACTAGGTTACCTACAGAATCTTCTTCTTTAATTATTCTTATATTGGTTTTAACTGCGATTCCCATTTTCTCAAAAAACAAATATAAACAATACGCATACAATTTTACCATTGTGTTAGGTCCAAGAATAAGCTGATTGGATTCAAAATCATGATAGTGTTACTAATTATCAGGATTCTAAGTTATTGTATATCAAGTGGATGCTATATAAAATTATCCACTGATTCAAAAGAGAAGAACAGGGTAACAGAGTACTTTGTGCTACCGACTTAATGACTACTTGTGTCTGGCACTGACATAAAACATAACCCAACTTTTAAACATATAAAACTTGTTTAGGTTTAGGATTTTGCACAAAAAATAAACTATGATATTTTGGGGCTCTTGTTTGTGAGTTAATTTAGGAGAATCGAAAATACAATTAACGCCTTATTAAAAACATGTCGGTGATATACGGAAAAGTGATTTCGTGCATATTAGCTGAACGTTTTGGGTCTGTTGTGGAAAAAGTAGCTATGTTCCTATATAAGAGCCAGAGTAGTCCCCTGCTATTCATAAGCAGAGGTACTTATCTACCCCTGTCTAAGGTATGTTTAAATTAAGCCATATAGAGGTAGCTATGTACACATTTTTTATTTCTTAGATTAAAGAATCTCTATGTGTTCTAATCAAATATAGTCTAGTGACATTTAAACCAAATAAAAATGAGAACTTGGCAAATTATAGTCTCGATGTTGAAAAGGTGCTACTTATGCTGAGATATCCAAAGTATTTAAACCATATCAAGAAAACCTACGGGGATGAATCTGAAATGATAGTAGAAGAAATATTGCAGCGAGGTAAGTTTTTATAAAATATTACTGATTCAAATAAGCAAATTGGGACACTCTTTATAGAGGAATAGTGGTAGAGCGCTCTTAGTAGTGAACTTCACCTCATTTGGTAGAAATATCTTGTAATAATACATTTAACTTTGTAATTTTTCTTTTGTTACCAAATAAAGGCAATAATAATAATAATACCTGTGTTTTTTTTAGGTTATTGGTCAGCATCAGAACTGATTCTAAAAGTTTATGAAAGAATAACAAAAACTGAAAAGTCTATAAGTCTATCCCAAGTTAAAGACAAACTGGTGTATTTAGTAACAGCAAAATATTTAACAAGAATGCCTTATTCAAGTGAAGACAAACCAGTACCACTTTTGGCAGTGAATGAACATGAAATAAATGTCTTACCTAATATTGATATAAAAAATTTAGTGATGTATCAAAAGGATAATTCTATGATATTGCCAGGTACTTACTTTATAAAAAAATACTTTTTTTGTCTTATTGCAAAAGAAAATCTATTTAATTTCAGATAAAAATGTATACTGGGCCATAAATTTTGATAGATTTCATCAGGATATGAGGGACAAAATTGTTGTTCATGCTTTCAGTAGGAAATTTGACGAATATGCTGGAGAAATGATGAAGTAAAAAATTTTCAATAAATCCAT
This sequence comes from Polydrusus cervinus, assembly GCA_935413205.1. NCBI lineage: Eukaryota > Metazoa > Arthropoda > Insecta > Coleoptera > Curculionidae > Polydrusus > Polydrusus cervinus. The sequence continues at coordinate 4,577,754 of OW284514.1, forward strand.
TTTTAAATATTTTTTTATACTGCATGATTTTTGTTCTATGTATTTATGACATTTAAATACTGCAATATTTTTAGAATATTTTTAAGACAAATGTATATAAGAACTGAACCATGGGCAGATGTATCAAATCCTATTCCAGCTTTAGAAATTAAAGATATTTTAAAAAGGCAGACCAGTAACTCACCATGTTTGGTATTTTTTGATCATTATATTAATATAATAGGTATGTTTAAATATTTGAACAATATTATATAGAGAGAAGCACTTCATGTTTTTAACAATATATTAACTCTTTATATAATTTTTCTTCTATTCAGCCAGTTATAATTCTTATATAAAAAATGTATAATGACAAATTTAAAAAAAATGTTTTACATAATACTTATATATTTTTTGTAGAACAAGATAATAGTAAACTTCTTAGGAAAGCAGGAGAGGCAAGTGGGGGCTCATATCAAATTTTTTTAAAAGAAGCTTTTACTCAGTTTGCCTGGGAGTTAGTGGAACAAATAGTTCTTGAAAAATATGATTCAAAAGCTGCAAGAATTTTTAGGTATGATATGATCTAGCTAAAATTTCTTTTAAATGACAGATAGTTTCATTAGGAACTATCAAATTTGTTTTATTTGTTCCTTGTTTCAAAATGTTTTTTTTGTAGATTGATAAAATTAAAACCATACATTGAACCTGACCAAATACAACAATTGGCCATGATTCCTGCAAAAGAAGCAAAGAAATTATCCTATCAACTGTATGAGGAGAATTTTCTACACATACAAGTAGGTCCCTTTAACAAAAATATTTAAATGAGAATGTTTATAATCTATAACAACATGAAAAAATATAGAAATAATTATAAATATCTTTGACAGACCAAAGCTGTATTAGTTAAATAAATATTCTTTATTGCAGGAACTTAGAAAAACATCTACAAATAGCGGACCCACAAAAAATTTCACTCTTTTCCACATACAGTTAGAAAATGTAGTAAGAATGTTATTAGAAATGTGTTATAAAACTTTATTTAATCACATAACCAGGAGAAACCATGAGAAGTTTCTAAATAAGAGGATAATCGATAAAAAGCAGAGGGTAGACACTATTTTGATGGGAATGAGGGCACAAGGGGCCGCAGAAGAACAACTGTCAGATGTAAGACTGACTCTCAAAAAAAAATTATACCTTATGTTTAAAGCAAATTTTTTTTTCAGATTGAAGACATGATTACACCCCCTGAAAGACTGATATTAAAAAACATAGAAAATCTTATGAGGAAGCTTAACACAGTTGAATTAGAAATAGATGACACTATATTTATGTTACAGATGTTTTTAGTTTATCACTAAAGTAAGTTTTCAACAATAAATGTTTATTTCTTTTAAGTTTTTTTTTGTCCTATTTATTTTGTTTACCAATCCGCTGCGTATAAGTTCACGTTGCTAAATTTCTCGGCACAGAAAAGAAAGGGATGTTATAGAATTCCTCTGTGTTGAGGATTTGTAAATTTTCAACGCTGAGATTACAGAAGGCCAGCATGTGAACTTGCAAATGCAAAAATATATTTCTAGTATTTTTAAATCGAAAATAGGCGTTTTCAACAGCAATAAATGCGCGATTTTTGCTATATTTGAAAAAATATCGAGAAAACTCCTCTGATTGGTTAAAACTTGATGTGCTGGGTCTTTTAATAAAAAAAAAAATTTTCGCTGGTTTCTGAAACTGTTTTTTCGAATAAAACAAATTTAGTTTCTGATAAAAATTATAACTACTCCATTTTAGTACCTATCCCCATGCACAAAACTATTTTAAGTTTTTAATAACATTTAAATATTTTAGTCAAATTAACAACAACGCTTTTCAACTCATTGAGTCATTTATTCTTTCATCGAGTCACGCCAAAAAGATCCTCAAGACCGCGTCCATTAAAAAATACTATACCACCGTGGCTACCGCGCCAGCAATACACCGGCACCGTAACTACGTACGAGTCACACCGTAAAAATCAAACGATCCCACGACATATACATAACCGGGAACGGCGGCCACAACCTTTCGTCCCCGGCTGACAAAATACCTTCAACGATAAAATACCGTCAACCACGAGACTGTTCTCCAAATACTGTTTGCCGTTGCGCGCTCCACAACGAACGGCTAAAAAGGACGGCCGCCGTCGCTTTTTCTCGGTTTGCATCGCAGCGTGTAGTGACTATAGTGACGAAGGATTGCAAGGACAAAAGCTTTAATAGTTTCAGAATAACTGCTACTTGTATGAGGTGGAGCGCGACACGACGGTATTAAAAAATAGTCTTTTAAAGTAGCAGTTACACAGATACCGACCCACCCCACCACTAATAAATACCATCCAGGTCGAATCCAAGGTTCTTATGGTCGAATCAAGCATAATAAATACTCAGAAAAACAAACAGGTGTAATTGTACTGTAAACCTTAAGACGAGGAAAGATTGTAAACCACGACCTTTAAAATAAAGGTTCGTGCTGTAAACCTTAGACCTGTAAACCACAGAACTCGACTGTAAACCTAAGCTGTATACAATATTACATTATGCAACCCGTTAAGCCTTTAAATCACAGCCTACTTTACCGACATCTGTCAAATAAATAATTTGACAGTTCATTTAGTCACGTGACACGATCGACATTGGAGTAGAGGTTTGTAGCCACGAGGTTTTCAATCCTCAAAAAAATTTAATTTACCGGCTCGAGAACTGCAGTTTTGTGATTATTTACAATGCCCTCGAGTAACCCTCTACCGCCGAAAGAAAATGCTTTATTTAAACGAATTTTGGTTAGTAGAAAAACTGGTTAAAAGCGGTGCATAATCAAGGCTGGAATGCAATGGATTATAGAGCAAAAATTAAAAATAATAGTGTTTGAGGCTGGTTTTTTCAAGTTGGATACGTGAAAACCTAATCTTAACAGTGTGCAGACTTCGAATAACGTCTTTAAAAGATTATTTTACAATCAGAATCTTTATATAAACTGATCTATTTTTGTCTTGTCATTCTGCCTTTGAGTTATTGTGTACACTGCACATTATGGAAAAATTTTGGGTTTACACTATTTTTTACTTTTTAGAAAAGCTATGAACACAAGCAGTATAAAAATGGGTTGAAATTCGCCAAGCAAATATTGTCAAACCCGAAATATCAGGAACATGGAGGTTAGTTCTTTATAAAGTATCATTTGTAAGAATTATTCGGTCAGTAAATATGGGATTGGTACAGTTGTAGCCCTGGATATGACATTTACTTTCGAAGCCGTTTTATCTACATATTTTGTTATCTATGATACATCATATAAATTGCACTGTAATCAGATATTTTACAATATGATTAGGGATATAAAAAATCTCACAATAATTCTACATATTACTTTCCTTTTTTAATAACCCATCTCGAAACCTTTTTAAATTTACATTCTTAAAATTTCAGAAACATTGGCGATGAAAGGTTTAACCCTCAATTGTTTGGGTCGAAAAGAAGAAGCCTATGAGTATGTACGTCGAGGTCTCAGAAATGACTTAAAATCTCATGTTTGTTGGCATGTTTATGGTCTTTTACAAAGGTAAGTTCAAGGACATGACAAAGTTTCATGTAGACAATAATTACTAGATATGAATACATATGTAAATTAAACAGTAGAGAGAGTCTAGTATTTTGACTAAGACCACTATTGTCAACTGTCAAGATGTAAATTTTGTATTAGGAAAGTGGGTGGAGTTTTGCAATAACTTTTACACTCATTTTGATATTGTAAAAGTATCAGTTCTTGGAGAATGTTTTTTAATATAATTTTTTTTTCCTAATTTAGGTCAGATAAAAAATATGATGAAGCCATTAAATGTTACAGAAATGCTCTCAAGTGGGAAAAGGACAATATACAGATTCTTAGAGATCTGTCCTTGTTGCAAATACAAATGCGAGATTTGGAAGGATACAGAGTAAGGAAAAAATATGGTTTCTTATTTGTATAGAAACTATAACAAATTTAAAAAGCCGAAATTAGTAGCTTTTCTTTGATAAGATTATTGATTTTACTTATAAATTTATCCTTAAAATTTACCTACTTTCTGTAGGTCCATAAAAAATAACATTTTTTGCAGGACACAAGATATCAACTGTTAATGTTAAGACCAACGCAACGGGCTTCCTGGATTGGATACGCTATGTCTTTCCACCTTCTTGAAGACTATAAAAATGCTTTAAATATACTGGATACCTTTTTAGACCAACAACATGTAAGAAAATATATCCTTTTACTTAAAAATACCATTTTTTTACCATTTGGCTTTTATGTACAGAAATTTTATGTTAATTAATATGTACATTGAACCCAGTTCTGGTAAACTTACCAAAAATTAATATGATTTTTTAGAAGCTTATGAATTTTGACTATGAACACAGTGAACTAGTTTTATACCAAAACTTAGTGATACAAGATTCTGGTGAGCTGAAAGAAGCACTGAGGCATCTAGAAACATATTCGAAACAAATTGTAGATAAACTTACTCTGAAAGAAAACCTCGCCGATCTGAATTTGAAACTTGAAAACTACAATAGATCCGCGGAAATATATGAAGAGTTGATACAGAGAAACCCGGAAAACACAATTTATTATAAAAAATTAATTGAGGCTAAAAGATTGACTAAGGAAAGTGATATCTTAGAGTTTTATTTGAAATATTCAGAAAAGTTTCCCAGAGCTATGCCTCCTCAAAGGTAACTTGTTGAAGTTTAATTTGTCAGTAATTATGCATTTTATTACATTTTCTTTGGTTCAGTACAGGATGTCCCAAATTCAAGGATGACTATTGGAATCTCGGAAACTATAAGAAAAGTTGTACAATGTGGGTTAAGGGAATGAAAAGTACAATTTATTTTAAATTTTTGTTTTTAAAGTTGGGAAAATCAAAAATAAATTTTCAAAATTTTACTTTTATCCAGAAATCTCCAGAAGGACCTACTAGGATAAAGACATAATTTGAATGAGCACCAAATTGTGCAACTTTGCCACAATTGCAACTTATTTCATATCTATTAGACTTTCTCAGATCCCAATGATCACCCTTGAATTTGGGACACCCTGTACATAAGGAGTTACCACACTAGTGTGATAATATTGTATCAGTGCCTATAACTTACAATGCTATTTTAGGTTACCATTAAACTATGCTACAGGGGAACAATTTAGAATTCTCTTAGATAAATATATGAGAAAAGCATTGTCGAAAGGGGTACCCCCTTTATTTGTTGATTTGAGAAGTCTATATAAAGATGCAAATAAAGTACGAATTATTGAAAACTTAGTTTTAAGTGAGTATAAATTGAGTCTACAAATGCAAAAGTTGTGAGTAAAGTCATAGATTTTTGGGACACGGTTTAATGATTTTTAGGTTATGTTGAAGCTTTAAACAAAGTATGTAAATATAGTGAGACAGAATCGACGAACGGACCTAAGGAGCCAGCGAGCGCCATTTTGTGGGTCTATTATTACTTAGCGCAACATTACGACTATTTAAAACAGACCGACAAGGCCTTCGAGTACATAGAGACTGCCATCGAACACACGCCTACTTTGATAGAGCTGTTTGTTACGAAAGGGCGGATATTTAAGGTAAGACATTATGAATAAATAGTAAGACGTTAAATTTAATTAAATATTTAGGAATAATCTTTGACAGTAAATTAAATTTGAATTTTCACATAGAATATTTGATTAAAAAATTAAGAAGTTTACTACTAATTTTTAGAAACATTAAAAAAATTTTGAACGTAAAACATGGAAATATTATATTATGCATTAGTTAAAACTCATTTAAATTACGGAATTTTAGGTTGGGGAGGAATAAATAAAACTTTAGTTAAAAAATTAGAAATAATACAGAAAAGATTTTTAAAAATTATGTTTAATAAAGATTATCTTTATCCTTCAATAAAATTATATTCTGAAAAAAAAATAATGAACATTAGACAACTTTACATTTATAACATCTTAATATACATATTTAAGTAAAAATAAAAATCTTATACAGTTTAAAAACCATAATCATAATACACATCATAAAAATGAAATAACCATAAAACTTAGTCCATAGGACAAAAAAATTTCAAATATTTATATTTTTATTTAAACGATTATTTACCAACAAAAATTTAAAAAAATATTAAGTCGAAATAAAAGCATGGATATTGGACACAAATAAATTTTTGGAAATATTTTAATTAATATTGTTTTGAATAATAAATTTTTCAAAATTTTATTATGGGGGGGGGGGGGGAGCTGTTAAAAGTAACTTGTAAACGACTTAACCGATTTTAGCAAACTAAAGACTGGTTGGAAGAAAAATGCATGCACTTTCACCAATCGTATTTAGTTGTCCATATTAGTTCTAAAAAAAAAATGCTAGAGGGCGCAATTTATAATGATAACACATTTTTTGATTTTAGTCTGAAAAAATAAATCATATGGTATAATTATGATACCATAATCGAAAAGTAGATGAAATTTGCTAGAAAAAATATTAAAACCGCAGCTCGATATCTTCGTTCGTTTCAGCGTTATCGCCAATAGAATAATTTTTTAAACTTTAAATGAAGCGGTTATATATTTTTTAGAAAAAAAGTGGGACGCCACTGATATTTTTCCATGTGGATATTATTTCGGATTAGCTTGGTCAATTCTGCATAAAAATGGTCTTTTGCGTTTTTCTCCTCAGGCACACCGTTCTTAATTAAAATAATTAAATTAAATTAGACGGGCCGAAGCTTGCCTATTAAGTGAAGGTGGTCATTTCCAACAATTTTTATAAAACAAAATTTTTCATTAGTAATGTTAATAATAATAAATAGTAGAGCTAATTTAATTTAATTAAGAACGGTGTGCCTGAGGAGGAAAACGCAAGAGACCATTTTTATGCAGAATTTGCCAGGCTAATTCGAAATAATATCCACCTGGAAAAATATCAGTGGCGTCCCACTTTTTTTCTAAAAAATATATAACGCTTCTTCATTTAAAGTTTTAAAAATTATTCTATTGGCGATAACACTGAAACGAACGGAGATATCGAGCTGCGGTTTAAATATTTTTTCTAGCAAATTTCATCTACTTTTTGAATATGGTATCATAATTATACCGTATGATTTATTTTTTCGAAGTAAAATCAAAAAATGTGTTATTATTACAAATTGCACCCTCTAGCATTTTTTTTCAGAACTATTATGGACAACTAAATACGATTGGTGAAAGTGCATACATTCCTCTTCTAAACAGTCTTTAGTTTGCTAAAATCGGATAAGTCGTTTATAAGTTACAGCGATTTAAATGATTACACTTTCAACAACCCCCCTCTTATTAAAGTCGGTACGCCAATGAGCATAGGACCAAAATGATGCATAATTGTCCAAGCTTTTTAATGGTGTTATCAAAGATATACCTTAATGTGGGATATTCGGAGATACGTAAAATTTTAAAATTTACTTTTTAATTACGCCCTCTTGCGGCAAAATGCGGAACTTAAAAATTATATCCAGGATTTTCTCATGGCCACTTTAGTCATCATTTTTTTTTTCCCCGAATTTCTATGACCAGTAGTTTCCGAGATATGGCCGCTCCGTACCCTTAACTGATCACGCTGTATAATATTAACAAATATAAAAAAAAATGTATTATTTTTATGTACCTATCTATTTATAATTTAAAATACTTTGTTCCTAACAAGCACGTCTTCGGGGGATCAAAGAAAAAGGTTATTGAGGAAGATAAATACACACATTTATTATATTATAAATATTTTATTAAACGCGAGATTTAACAAATTCTTGTTTTTTTTTCTATTAGCATGCCGGGGATCCAGAGGAGGCCTACAAATGCCTTGATGAGGCTCAAACGATGGATACAGCCGATAGGTATATAAATTCAAAATGTGCCAAGTACATGCTCAGGGCTAATTTAATTAAAGAGGTATGATTTAAACGTAATAAAGTTAAAAGAATTGGTATCAGTGTCTTTAAGATTTTTCAAACTTATTAATTAATATTTAAGTTTTCTGGATAAAATCAAAAAATCTGTTTTCTTTTACAAACTGCGCGTCTTCTAGTAATTTTATTAGGAAATATTGTGTAATAATAGATGCGAAAATTAAAAGTACTTACCTTTTTCTTCCCAACAAGCTTACATTTACTAAAATCGGCAGGTCTCTTTCAGTAAATATTGACGAATTCTTCCAATTACTTATTTTAGGCCGAGGACACTTGTGCAAAATTCACAAGGGAAGGCGTGTCGGCGATGGAGAACCTGAACGAGATGCAATGCATGTGGTTCCAGACGGAGTGTGCGCTCGCGTATCAGAGGTTAGAGAAATACGGGGATGCTCTAAAGAAGTGTCACGAAATTGATAGGGTAAGTTGTGGTTTTGCAGATAGATAAAAGTAATTTAAAGGTAAAATTAGTCGGTATCTCCAGTTTAGATTGGTAATAGATTCCGCAAAATATATCATTCCTGATTGTTACATGTTAATTTGTATAAATAATAATTATCATATAAACAAAGTGTTTAGTTGTTTCTCAATTAAAAGAAACACTTGACCGATACATACGGTCCAACAATGTACAACCAAAACGTCCAATACACACAAAATAATCGAGATTTTGGCAATGATTTAATTATGTAATGTACCTTTTCACACTAAATTTTGATTTTTACCCTACCATATAGAGCAACGAAAACTAAAACTCTTTGGTTTCAATATTTAACTTTGAATCATTTACTGAGAAAGTAATTAAACAAAATATGCTTTCTGATAAATGCACGCGAAATTTCTTACCTACGTCACAAACAGGGTTGCGACGATTTAAATCAAAGATTTAAATCGTTTGATTTTTTCAATTTTAATCGTGATTTAAAACAAATTATAAATTGCTGTAAAAACAAGTCGCCGAAGCAAATAACTCATCAGGAAATTCAAAAAAAAGGAAGATAGTTTATTTAAAACGAAGTGTTTAGATAGATACATTATGTAAGTGTAAAAACATAACTAATCGTCATCAGTCCAGCGTAAAAAATATTCATAAATTACGCTGCCAAAAATTTTCATGTTAATACAAGTTATTTTGTATGTCGCTGAAGAGATTTTCTAACTGTAAATCTAGACAACAAATATTTTTGGATGAATAGAGACAAAATAATGAAAATAAGTTCATTATAGCCATATTTAAGAAAAAAATCAGTATAAATTGATAAAAATCAAAAAATCACGATTTAATCGAAAAAATCGGATTTATTGATTTTTTCAAAAAAATCGTTATTTATAGAAACCCTGGTTTTAAGCAATCAGCAGCCGCCGACGGCTCTTTAATCGACGTGTTCCTACCTGAATGATGTATCGAGTCTGGTTTCCTGTTTTTAAACTGTTTTTTTTTTATCGAAATAAAGATAACAATATAATCGGTCTTACGACTGACAAATAAAAGAATTGCGCGGTTAATGGGATGACCTCTTCTCATCTTATGTTTTTAAATGTTCTGCTTTCGCGGCGCTTTTTAATTATATGTGGTTTGTGACACCCTAAGAAGGTTTTTATTATATTTATATAATATTTATCACAAATTGTTTTTACTATACTTACTATACTTATAATAATTAAACATTATTACATATTTTTTGGAAAATATTTACAAAATATTATGACATAAACATTAAGCGACAAAATAACTTAAGCATAGAGATGACTTGACAAATTAATGGTCATTTTTTCGTTTTAGTCACAATCACAGTTGAGACAAAAATAATAATAAAATTACTGAACTTCTGCGTACTCTACGGTCTACGTTGCCGTTGTCACTTAAATTTCTCCCCTTTTCAGCATTTTTCCGAAATAATCGAGGACCAATTCGACTTCCACACATACTGCATGCGAAAGATGACGTTGAGGTCGTACGTGGGCCTCCTGAGGCTTGAGGACGTCTTGCGGGGCCACCCGTTCTACTTCAAGGCGGCGAAGTGTGCCATTGAAGTGTACCTCCATTTGTTCGACTCGCCTTTAAAGGACGAGAATGCGGAACAGGAATTGAACACAGGTAAGTGATGTTCTAAACCGATTATTTTGTTATGTTACCTCTGTGAAGCTCTGTAACTTGTGAACGGCTTTTTCTAGGAAAAGGTTCTTTAAAACAAAGTGGTAGACTATTTAATTGTCTACAAAAAAATCACTACTATTTTTATATATGCTATTTTTAAACCTGTGAATTCTGATATGGCAATATTCGAGGAAAAAATATTTTTAAATGTCTCATCACTATAATTAACGAAAAATTGACCATTTGTTTTTTGGTATTATGGCTTGACCACGCCGCCGAGTTCTAAAGAAATAGTGATAACACAAAACTGACAATCTACCTCCCCAAAAAATATTACTTGGCGCTATATAGTATCTACACATAGCACAAAATACAACTGTGCCCAATACATGTTTTTTTTTTAAGTAACTCGACATTGAAAATTATTTTTTTCAACTTCAAAAACATTTAAATAGTGTAAAAATAAAAAACCGGACGCGGATGCAGTGAGAACTGCCGGAACTGTTTGTAGCGTAGACTCGATTGGAAACGTAAATTTTCTTTACTGGAAACGTTAAACACATGGCCAGTCGGGCGTCTGTCGTCATTCAAACCCGGTTACTTTAAAAAAAATTAAAAAATGTTTGTCTTATTAGTTATGCAATTTATTTGGCAATCCGCTGCGGTGTGTTTTTCTGAAGCCAATTAATTACGGTGAGTGTCGGCAAAAAAACATTGTTTAAGTTAGGCAGGACCGTATTTGATCCATAGTGTAATACATGAATGTAAGTACCTTTTTTTGAGTTTTTTGAAAAAAGGTATTTAAAAATTTTGTTTATTTTAATGCCTTCTATACACAGCTAAAAAGAAGTTTCGACCCTGTGTATGATCATAGCACCAGACAATGCATAAATGTAATTTTGGAAAAAAATCGCTTTTATATAAACATAATCTTCCAAAAAATACAAGAATTAAAAAATTGATAATAAAAAAAAAATAGGGAATTATTAACTGAATTAAATTATATTTTTTCTTTTTGATTGTTATAGTTTTCTATATTGGTATATTATCATTTTCTACCTAATAAACTATAATACATCAGGAGGCAGCCTAGAATAATATAAAAGAATTGATGTAATAAATTAAAAGCAATATTTTTTTCCCATGGATGACAAGCCAGTAACAAATAAAAACTCTAAATTTTTTTAAAAATAATTTATTAGATTTTGTATCCTAAATCGTATAATCGGAAATTTTCCTAAAGTGTTTTAATTTACATAGGACTATGTACATTTTATTTTCTACCAATAAAATTGCACTAGTGTTTTGCAGCAGGGGAAATATTTATTTAACAATTTCTATATAAAAATATTATCGAAATAAATATTTGTTCTAAATCTAGCGGCACCTTATTTGTTTGATTCTACTTACACCTACAAGTTCCGGTAAGAGAATAATAAAACTGATCACAGACCAATTCTTAGCACCTAACGAAAGCTTTCTATAAATGAATTCAAGACAGTCACAGAGAAAAAATCTATCACAAGTGTAGGAAAAACACTACAGAACCATTATTTTTAATTTTCATTACATGTTAAAACACAAAAAGTCGTCTTTATTTTATAAATATTAATATTCACAGTCACTTTTTATTTGTATACTACACACACTTACTTCTTCATGATTTCCTTTATACACTCACTTTTATCTCTTCTTTTCACTATTTCTCTTATTTTCACGTCTCATTCTTCCTTCTCTTTCATAGAAAAACTCTCCTTGTTGTCTCCTCCGTTCTGCCGCTTGCGGCGTCAAAAAATAAAAGTGAGCCCCTGAATCACCTGGAAGCTGATAGTGGATATATCGTTCTTTATTCCCCCTACCTACTACCGGTGGCGTTATCTCTATCGCCTTGACAACTTCAGGATTAGATGAATCGTCTTCGTGATTGTATTGACCTCCAGCATGTATCGTTTCACTATGTGGGTTTACAGGCGGCCTGGGTCTGACATAGTTGACATTTATATCACTTTCTAACGATATAGGCCTGTCATAGTATTCTTCTTTGTATTGGGATGGTCCATGTTGCCTAATACCATTATGGTTTGAAGGTGGACTTGGGCGTTTCACACTGGGAATGGGGGTTGTAGCACTGGGTAGTTTTCTTCCAAATATTGTAAAGTATTGCCGTGTATTCTCATCAAAGTACCCTTCGTCCGGTTTTGTGTAGAAGCCCTGATGAATAGGATTCGGCGTTACTTCGTAAGAAAATTCCGCAATTGGTTTTGCTGGTGTAACTACGATATTTGGGTTGTTGTGGAATTCAGGTACCAACCCTGGATTTCTTTGACTTTCTTGTACGTACCCAGAATGCTCAGAATTATCTGGGAAGTACCCTGGAGCCTTTGGTGGATTATTTGGTTGTCGATACCCTTGGTTCACCTGGACTTCTTGATGATACTGTTGATGGTAGCCGCTCTGAGGCCTTTGAGTACTGTAATACGACGGCTCCTCTACGTTTAATGGTTGTATTTGCTGATAACTAGGCTGTTGTGTCGGAATGATCTGTATGGCTGGCTGTATTTGGACGCTGTATTTTGGTATAGGCTTAAAACTATCTTCGTTATCGTCCATCAAAGGTGAAGGTCGGAAAGTTTTCCCAGGCCTGTGGTAATTTTGAGCCTCAAAGCTGTATTGATACACAGGCTTGGAGCTCGGCCTGTTGACAGTTTTAGGTGTACTATAGTAATGTAACTCATTCTGTAGATTAGCAATGTGAATACTGAAACTGTTCTCTTGGGGTTGAGGTCTAGATTGAAGTTGGGGTCTTGGCTGAGTTTGTGGCCTTGATGGAGGTTGTGGCCTTGATGGAGGTTGTGGCCTTGGTTGAGGCTGTGGCCTTGGTTGAGACTGTGGCCTTGGCTGAGATTGTGGCCTAGGTTGAGGTTGAGAAACATATCTAAACTTAGGCTTTGGACTTTCATAAGGTCTACCAGTAACGTAAATAAACTGAGGCTTGACGGGGGGTTGTACACTTGGCTTTCTAATGGACGGTGATGGGGTGGTCGTTTTAATATCTGCGGGGTAGTAGTATTGGTTGGAGGTTTCGTAGTAGTTGGGGTTTTGGTGTGAAGGAGGTGCTTCAGTTGTGATCGAGTTAAGGGCGGGGTCGGTTTCCTCGTAGAAAAAGAAGTTTGCTGGGGTCTGGGGAGTTGTGTTTGGCTGTTGAGCATTAGTACCTGTAAAATAGTTATCAAATAAATTTCATCATATTTACAAGCCAAAGTTTCAGTCTAAAAAGCAAGATAAAAATGAAACTTTGTCTTTGTGATATTGTTTAATTCATTTTAAGCAGTTCGTTATGAACTCTATCTACATAAATACCAATAAGTTTATGTTTACCTATAGAAAACTTCTCGGGGCTAGGAGTAACAGAATTTGTAATATAATGCGAGGTCGTGAAGTATTTCAACGGCACCTGGGTCGTACTGACAATTCCATTATTATATTTCGTCTTTTCTCTTTCTTTTTGGCTAACAGGTCTCTGCCTGTCAAAACTTTGTCTTTGACTATCAAAACTTTGCTGCCTTTGACTGTCATACTCTTGCCTACTCCTGTCAAACGTATGTTTTTGTTCCTTTAGCTTACGATAATCTGGCTTTTGGACCTCATACTCGTTCTTTTGTTCCCGATCTCTGTCAAATGGCCTGTCGCTCACTTCATTCTGATACAAATAGACTTTCGGCGTAGCTACTTCTGTTTTTACCGGTCTGAGTATAGTCACAGGCTGCTTGGTCCTAACATTAGCTACTGGTCTGGCGGGAAGATACGTTCTATTTAACCTGTCCACGTGTACAGGTAATATGGTTATTAATTTTGGTTTTCCTGTGGTAGGAATAGTGGTTTTGAGTAATTTAGTAGTTTGTGGTCGGGTTCTAGATGATACCCTGGCGTTTTCTTGGGGTCTTCTCGAAGTATGAACGCTTACAGTGACTTTACTGTAATTCTTAATAACAGAAACCCTTGTAGGTATGGTTTTGTAGGGTTTAGATGTACTGATCTCATTGCTAAGGGGTGATTCTGTGGTAGTCTTGTGTATGGTGTATTTAGTGGTGTATATTGGTTTCCTTGTAGAAGTTACGGTGACGCGGTGTTCTTCTAGAGGTGCGAAGAATTTAGGGGGCGGGGGCAGGATTATACCTGGTACCAGAGGACCAGGCGGTACCTAGAAAAATAATAATAGGGAACAAGACCTTTTTTATATGTCAGTTTGTTGGGTTCAATCGGTAACGGTACAAATTTACCCTGTAAGGCATGGGATGCTTTCTATCAGTGGAGTTTTATGGTTGCTTATATTGTTCGAATGATGAAACAATGTTACAGTGTTACCAACCCTACATTTTTACCTGAAGAGAGCGTCATATGGCATACGAAGTAATTTTTACCTATACCGATTAACCGGGCCTGTTGTACGTGTCAAACTGACCCATAGAGATGGTCTTGATAGGGAATATTTATTAGCCTTTAAAGAATGTTTGCAAAGAAACTTTCTCCTCGATTCGCCGAACGGTATCAAAAATTTGTCCACAACTTTCTTGAATAGTTTTTGTAATTTTGTGTGCTAAAACTCGATCTTACACTTCTTTTTTTGTAATAAATCTCGGTTAATTTAACTTTTTGGATGATTTTCAATAGGTTCTTTGAGTAATAAACATTAACAGCCGTATTCACTAAAGGGTTCTACATTTAAAACCGTCCTAAACTGACAGTTCTGGATTTAAAATGACAAGTGTCAGAATAAGTCAACTAAGTTTTGTATTAGGGAATCCAAACTACGTGATTCAATATGGCGGTTGGATGGCAAAAAGCATTAAGTCACCAGTTAAATGCCACCAGCAACATTATTTTTATGGTCACGTGTACCAATCACTAAGCAGTATTTGCCATCCAGCCGCCCTTTTGACACATCGTTGGATTGCCTAATTGTAGATATTTTTTTGGTTTTTATTTAAATTTATAAAGAAAAAAGTACTTTAATACGTACTGTATTCTTTATTAGAACTAAAACTGCATTTGCAACAACATCCCGGTCAAATTATTGATTGGTAAGACGATTTAATTACAAAAAAAGGTAAATTAACACAACGGCGTCATTTGGCATATAAAATAATGCCACGGTGAAAACACAACTGTGAGACTATAGATTTAAATATTTCGATGGTCTAAATTTTAAACTCCTTTAGTGAATACCGGTGTGAGAGAACAAACCCCCCCATGTATAAAAATATATTTATTTATCAAAAAAGTCATGCGTATATTACAAAATGTGCCAATAAAGAAAACAGTTATTGTGAGAAAGAGAGCATTAGTATAGTTTAGTTAGCGTATTTTCTATAAGGAAGTATGTTAATAAGTGTTGCTGGTATCCGTATGGGGAATGCCACACAACCTATAAAGAAAGGAAAAAAGTTTTTTAGTAAAACGTTAGTTGAAAGAAGAAAATTAGTATATTATATTTTCAATAATGAAATAAGGAAGTAAGTATTACTTAAATTAAATAAAATAATCTTACCAAACTAGAGTTATCCTTGGGGTAAAAGAAACTGTAGGGCGGCGGATAATATATTGACGGGTCGTCCTCGTCCAAGGGTTCCGTCTCGTTCCCTACAAAAAAAAATAAAAACTTAATTTCCAAAGAAAGTTCCTCCACGTTGGAAACATATACCAAATTTTGTTATTACTTCTTATAATATTAAATAAACAATACACTGATAAGGCGTTGTACTCACCTAGAGGGGCGGGCAGTATCACCGCCCCAGGGGGCAAATGCGCGAAAGAAGGCGGCAAGCTGCCGTTCAAAAGGGCGGGGGAGAACGGCAGCCCCCCTGGGGGTTCCCCCGAGACAGGGTCTCGCAGCGGAGCTTGCCCGGAAGCAGGGTCGGCCTGATCGGGATAGGGAGGACCTGAAAGGTAAGCGACAAACATGTAACACAGACTGAGAGGTTATTTACAAGATGAAATTCAAAAATGAACAAATAACACATACTTAAATTATTATTATACGTTGCACAATATTATAAACTAGTTAAGTTAAACTAAAGAATGATTATGGTTATAAGGGTGAATTGTACAAGGTTAACTCTTGCTTACCTGTTTTTGGATAAGATACAGATAAATAGGTTTACCTGTTGAGACGTTTCTATTTAGTTTCTGGGAAGTTGAATGTTAAAAACGACACGCTCTTACCTTGATGTGGGTAAGATATATCTTATGCTTACCTGTTAGTGGGTAAGATCAGATATTATTTAAACGATCTATGGGAATTATAAATTTTGATGAAAGAGAGACTACTTATGTGGTGAGATAGTGCTTACCTGTTTTTGGATAAGATACAGATAAATAGGTTTACCTGTTGAGACGTTTCCATTTAGTTTCTGGGAAGTATGAATGTTAAAAACGACACGCTCTTACCTTGATGTGGGTAAGATAATATATCTTATGCTTACCTGTTAGTGGGTAAGATCAGATATTATTTATACGATCTATGGGAATTATAAATTTTGATAAAAGAGAGACTACTTATGTGGTGAGACAGTGCTTACCTGTTTTTGGATAAGATACAGATACATAGGTTTACCTGTTGAGACGTTTCCATTTAGTTTCTTGGAAGTATGAATGTTAAAAACGACACGCTCTTACCTGGCTGTGGGTAAGATGTATCTTATGCTTACCTGTTATTGGGTAAGATCAGATATTATTTCTACGATCTATGAAAATAATTACATTTGATGGAGAAACTAGTTATGTGGTAAAATATTGCTTACCTGTTTGCGGGAAATAGTCGCCTTGCGGGGGGATTTCGCCGTCCCAACCGGGCGGGGGCGGTAGGGCGTAGGCCGGCGTTTCTGCTGATGCATTAAGCGTTCGCGAAGAGTTTGTGCCCAGGATTTGAAGTGGCCCTTCGTCGGTGAGCTGGACGGGAAAGGGCGGCGGTACTTTGGGGTTCTTGGGAATTTTTACCTAAAAAATATTTGTATGGTTTGGATGGTGAGATCTGACGTATGCAACAAACTGGGGTTTTGACGAAGCAATATACAGGCCTCGTCCTTTATGTTTATCTAGTTATACACTGCCCATTGTCAAAGTTTTTATGTTTTTTTTGATTTCCATTACTTTCTGGTTTTGTCTAAGTTACTGGTCTTGATTATTATCGATTACCTGATGTAGTGGTGCATTGTAATCGTCGATCGGTTGCCATATTTGTTCTACGTAATCTTGCTTGGTGTCGTCGTAGGGTGGATAAGTGCCTCCTTTTATCACTAATAGGTGGTTTTCCGCTAGCCAAATATCATTTTTTGTTAGGCCTCCTAAAGTAGCTATATTATCTTTCGGTACCTAAAACAGATTTAACCATTTAAGTATATCTTATAGAGGGTGACCAATCGAACGCGTAAACGTTTGTTCTCGGGTGAAAATATTTTTTTGCTACTCCCCTTCCCCCCGTTTAATCCTGGCTAACACCGTATATGAATAATTTTTTAGTGAGTCTAAAACTCTACTGCCGTTCTAGAAACATCATTGTCTCCAACCTTTAAACAGACAATAATTTTTTAAATTAAAATGAAACTTACTTCTGGATTAGGCGCATAACTGAGTATCCCTGGCCGTTTTGGCGTCTTTTTGAACAGTTCCTTTTGAATAAGTCCATATTTTCCGTCGGCGACTTGCTGGGATAAGGTTTTTCTTTCTTCATTTCCACTTTTTCCTTGTTTCGAATCTTTGGTGTCATCTCCAGCACTAAAATGATGCCATAGAGCAACTGGTGTGTTTGTAATAGTCAAATTTAATTGAAAATTATAATTAGATCGATCGAATTTATATATTTAACTGCACCGGTAGAATTTTTACCTTGCAGTTATCAATTCTGAGTCGTCCTGATCCGTTTCTAGGATTCGAAGATGGCCTCCGACCAATCGGTGCAGTTGCCTCTGATGATGACGGGTTTTGGCCACGGGGGAAGGGGAGGGGATGGCTAGAAGGGACGGAAGGAAGAGGAGTAAGGGTAGAAAGAGGATGTAAGGCCATCGATGCCGATGTCGCATCTGAAACCAAAAAAAATTATGGTTTATTTTACTCTAAATGATAATCGTTTGTGTGCTACGTTATTTTTAAAGAAAAAAATTACAAAATCACAATAATGTAATAAAGATTGACATTGACATGACATACGATAATACCAAAGAAGAAGCAAAAGAAGTATAGTTTTTTTCCAACCTTAGGTTTATATTTTATTTGCCTAAAAGGTTTTTGTCAAACCAGAATATACTTCTGCCAAAAACCTAGGTTTTAATAGTTAATTAGGGAAACTGTTAAAATTTTGAACGGACTTGATTGTGAATCGATTACGTAAATCGTAAAATAGTAGTCAATTTTTTTTAATATCACGCAACAAAATGTTTTTTTTGCTATTTTAACCCCTTAATTAACTAAGTATTCACCTGAAGACGACTGGAGATGCTTACCAGTTGAAACGTAGTGATTCTAAACAAATAAAAACAATGCAAGTCCACTGCTGTTTAAGATTTCTTTATTGTAAAAGTTTTACTTCTGGTTTCCCAGATAGTTTTTTTTTCTATTAACTAACAGCAATTACATAGTTTTTTACGAAATCAATCTATTTAAAGAAAAATACTAATATAAAAAATAAGTTGGGCAAAAACCAACGAACAAAATTAGTATTTACACGATGAATTACACACTTTCTACGCTCCAGTTTAGAATTATTTGAATAAAAGTGGCATAAAATACGCCATAAAACATGATCGTTTTTGTTTTTTACAATTTTGCCCCCGTTTTGATTTTATTATAGTTAGGAGGACTTCTCTCCAAGAATTATTCCAATTTTTAGAAAAACCTAAAAAAAATTTTCAAATAAATACATAGTTTTTATAATAACTTGATTTTACACAAATGGAAATATACTATCTAGGTGGACGTAGAAAAGGTATTTTCATGCAAAAAAATCGAAGAAAAAGATAGAAACCAATGAACACCTTAAAAATAATTACTAAAATCTTTTTTGAAATATAGTTTTTTTAATAAAAATAATTTCCTAACACCTTAAATTAGAGAAAGTCTTAAGATTTTTAATAAATATAAAAAAAATTATTACACTTATCAGCCAGCAGCTAGCACATGACAGTTCTTTTAATTTAAAATTTTCGGGCGTGGTCTCTAATACTATGTGTACATAAAATACATTAATCTACAAACTTCATGGTCAACCGTCTTGTCGTGCACCCGTTAAAAAAATCAGTAATTTTATTTATTTCATTCCGGCTTGTCTGTTGCACAACAGAACAACCGCATAACACCATCATTATGTTCTTATGCCTGTAATTATTCCAATTATTACGATTATTGTTGCTTTTGCACTAAAATGGCTAGAACAATGCGTTTAGTAAGGAAAAGGTGTCGATTTACACGAGAAAAATATTGAATAGCTTCATGAAATATATCTTTTTCTACGACATTATAGGCTATTTATCTCCACCTGGCAGCAAATGAACTTAAATACATGTGTACAGTCGACCTAAACAGGGTGGTATTCAAAAGTTTATAAGGCTTAAAACGGCTGCACGATTTTAAATAAGAGCCAATAAAACAAGAACTGCACTGCCCAAATTTATACAGGGTGATTCCTATGTTGATACTTCTTTTTTAGCTGTGTATAGAAGGCATTAAAATAAACAACATTTTCAAATACCTTTTTTCAAAAATAAGGTACTTACATTCATTTATTACACTACGAATCAAATACGGTTCTGCCTAACATGCCCGTTAAATAATATTAAGAAAACTTCTGGGTGTAGGATGAGCCTGCAAGGGAAAGCGTTCTGCGTATAATCTCGAAGCAGCAGCCGTACTTTGACGAGACTCACCCTAAATTAGTACCATACCTACTAGTTTATTGTTTTTAAATTTTGCTATTTTCACGTGTCACCAATTTAAAATTAACTTGCTTCAGAAAAACACACCGCAGAGGTCATGCCAAATAACTCACCACAAATTGCATGACTAATAAGAGATAAGGAAAACAACCTTAAGTATAGCGGGCTACGTTTTGGTGACCAGGCCCGCCCTTGGATTTTTTAGTTCTCTATCTCGCCTATTTTTAAGTTTTTTGAAAAAAGGTATTTGAAAAAGTTGTTTATTTTAATGCCTTCTATACACAGCTAAAAAAGAAGTATCAACTTAGGAATTACCCTGTATAAGTTTTAAAAATAGAACAGTATGTTGTGCAAAATAAAGCTACAGTATTATCGTACGTATTTATTTAAATGCGAAAGCTGAATGCAGTTCTGTACCGATCAGGAACTATTTTCCCAATAGGCCCGGGCCTTGGGCCCCTCTTTAGAGGGGCCCCGCGCTCGGTCTGAGCGACACTACACTTCATTCTACATTCATATAGTTTTAGACAAAATACTTTATTTACAAAATTTAGATGCTGCAAAAACCTTTTCATTGTAAAAAAATATTTTATAAAATCTAAGCCAATCGACAGATTTATTTATTTATATATTAATATTATGCAAAACAAAAAACCATCCTAAAAAAATCCCGATATTATTTATAATACACGTAAAAACAAATTTAAATTATGTATTTTGATTAATACTATTATTTTACGAGAATTATAAAGAATCCGTCGCCGACGTATTGATATTCGTTCAATCACACGCCTCGACGATGGTGGCGGCTTCTTTATAATTTCTGGCAAAATAAGGCCACGTTTTTTTTACTGGTTACCTTCCCCGTCCCAGCCTAAACTTGAGACGCCCATGATTAGGGGCCCCGGATTGCGTAACGGGCCTAGGGCCCCCTATCACCAAAAACCGGCCCTGGTACAAATCGGATTGAGCCTTTTGTGGTTAGGTTTTGCTTATTGTCGCTGCCAGTTGAAAATAAATACAAATCGAATTATTGCGAGACATTACAGAATGATGAAATACGGAAGTAATTCAAGTAAATTCTAATTATTGGAAAACTACGACGTTAACTTAAAAAACTCCAAAGTGGTTTTTTATAATTAAACCAGTGATTTTTGTAAAGTCCGAAAAAGTATTTTTGGAAAGAAATGGCGTCGCCGTGATATTTTGTTAAATTTGCACAAAACTAATGAATCTACCCTAAGACCAAACCTTGAGCCCTAATAAGCCTTAAACCTCGTTCAAATATCTTTAACGTTTCCTGATATATTTACTTTAAAATATAGATTAAAAATTGTCCTTATGCATTTCAAACTGCCAGCAGTTTAGTTAATAGATACATTTTGTTTTTAATTTAATATTTCTTGATTAAATGAAGTTTTCATTTAAAAACAAAATAATTTATGGTTATTTTTAGCAATAAAGATGTGTATTTCTTATAAAAAACAATGACCTAGTGACTATCACATCTCTTTAGAGAAAAATTATATTATTTATTATTTAATTTGCATTTTTAAAGCTACCATAAATGCTTGATGCCTTCTTCAAGGCAAGGCAACTTTAGTGTGGTAACTATATAACGCTTTAAGCAAATATGTATGTTTACATTGTTAAAAATAATTGGACAATCGAAAAATGATGGTATATTATCATTTTTCTATAACTATACTACTATCTATAATTACCTACAATCCATAGTTAAACAACTTTGAATTAATAAAGTAATAAAAGCAGAATTAATTCATTAATCAAAATTTCTTTAGTTCAAAACTGTAGGTAATTGCTACTCAAGGGCGGGTATTTGGCCCCTCTTTGAATTAAGCGAAAAGGATTAAAAATATTGATCAACAAAATTAAATGGCGAATGCATCACTAGACTTCAGGGAATTATTTATACAAAATTTCACCTACAAATACGTCAAAACAATGAACGTCTCGTTTTGCCAAACTGATTCATAATTATCTAACTGGGCTGGTTCATTAAAAAAATAAACAGAGCATTCAGAAATTATTTACAGCAGCAAAGTTGGTGCAAGTTACTTTTCTTTTTTTTTTTTTATTAAATTACGACAATTTAATTGTAGGTTGTTTACGAATTGTTATACCGAATTTTAACTTTGGAGAACCGTTTTGACTGTGATTTAATTTAAATATTTGTCTACATTAAGTCATTCACCCAACCATAGTAAGTTCATAAATCTCTTTGTTCAAAGGCTTTTCCTGTAAGTGGATCCGATCGCGTTGAAATTTGCCGTATTAAATTGCGGTTCTTCCAGGAAGCAAATTATTAATTTTTTTTCACCAATGGAAAGTTGGTATCTACAGTGTGTCCAAGGATAGAGTTTAGAAAAGGAAACCTTTTTTATTAGAAGCTATAGAAGAAAAAGTTATGCGTTAAAAAAAAAGTCTGCTTGTGCTGAAACTACAATTTCGAATATCAGATTTGCGATTACTATACAGGGTTCGTCAGAAACAACATTTTTAATTTTTTTGTTTTTTTTTTCAATTCCTTGATTTATTAAATCAATTTGGCTGGTTCTGAAACTACAATTTCGAATATCAGATTTGTAATAACTGTACAGGGTTGGACAGAAAAAACATTTTTAATTTTTTATAATTTATGATTGAATAAATTAAAGAAATATAATATATATGAATAAAAATACGTCAAAAGTAGACAAAGAAAAATCGTTTTCTTACAACAAAATCGTTAAAATCATATTCTAAGTAAGAATGCACCAATAGCTGTTTGTTTTTACGTAAATTTATTTTAAACGAAATTCAAATACCTAAAAATGTTATTTCTGACGAACCCTGTATAGTAATCGCAAATCTGATATTCGTAATTGTAGTTTCAGCACAAGCCGACGTTTTTATAAAGAATGACTTTTTCTTCTATACCTACTAATAAAAAAAATTTCCTCTTCCAAACTCTTTCCGTGGACGGTGCTTTTTTTGTTTTTATACAGGGTGTCCGGTAACTTATGGGCCGTAGAGTAACTGGAGATACTAGACATCAAACTAAACCGATTAAGTCATATAAGTTGTTTAGGATTGTTACTCGTTCTAGAGATACAGGGTGTTGAAAGTAAAAGTTTATTCTCGAAAATAAGCCATAATTTTAAAACGGTTTAATGAATCGAATTGAAAGTTGGCAATGTTATGTTTTTATGAGCAAGAAATAAGAATTTGTATAAATTTTTAAGTTTGAAACTAGAGGGCGCTAGTTGCATACACTGGGCTTCATAAATCTATGATTTTTTTCTTACCTGTGATATTAGGTGTTTTTCAATTATAGTTTCTTAAAGAAGGGCATTTTCTGAGTCAAAAAGTGTACTTGATTGATCTTAATATCTTTAACGGGTTTCGAGATATTTCCCATTAAACATCCCAAAGCATAAAAAAAACATAGTACATAATTAAATTAATAATACATAAATTATATACACCCTGTATCTCTAGAACGAGTAACAATCCGAAAAAACTTATATGACTTAATCGGCTTAGTTTGATGTCTAGTATCTCCAGTTACTCTATGGCCCATAAGTTACTGGACACCCTGTATAGTCGACCGTTAACGAGATATTTTCCGCCGGCACATTAATGAACAGCCGGTATAGATCTATTTTCGCATCGAGTTGGTAACCTTGGAAATAATTTTAAAAAACTGGTCGAATGCTCTTAATCCAAGCGACTTTTTTCTTTTATTTATCCAATTTTCCAAATGTATAATCGACACGTTTGTCTCAAAAGTTCATATTATCTAACTTTAAAACAAATGAGTTTTGTTTATTGCCATTAAAATTTACTTTTATTTTTTTTATTGTTGGTTCCGTGCTGAATAGTAAGTAGTACCCAAAACGTAAAATTTATGTTGGCAATAGCAATATATAATAACAAATTACGAAGGCGTAACGGTACCTCTTGTTACAACTGGGGAATTATTAAGTTATAATTAGCAAAATCAAAACTTAATTATTTAACCGATTAACGTTATTCATTACTAAACGATTGTAATAGTTTAGAATTATAATTAGTTTTTGTTTCGAATTCCGCTGGTTTTTCTGGGAAGTAGACAAAATTGTAGACGAATTAAATTAAAATATTATGCTTAAATGCCAAAAATTTTGAATGACAACAAACGACGCGAAATCTGGAGTATCGCCACTCGTCAGTTTCGCAAATCGCGATTTCAGTCTAATAATGTCGTCGTTTGGTATGTTTCTTTAGCTTTACCCCCATTTAAAAGATAATATTTTCAATGTCAAGTTGCTTAATAACATGCTCAGTGGCGTATTTAGAAGGGAGGGCAGCCCCCCCCCCCCCCCCCCGAGCCTAAGAGCTCGGGTCTAAAAGTCTAATTGCAACCTAATTTTTTGTCTCACGCTTGGACTCTTAATTTAAATTTTTAAATAATGTATTCTTGGCTTAGATTACAAAGCTCTTGTAGGTAACCTTTAGTTTTTAGACTTTTTCTTCTAAAAGTAAGTACTGTTTTATAAAGAGATTAAGGTTTCGGACGCATATCGTTTTAGTTAGCTATTTATGATGCAATTTTATAGGAAAACGAGTAAAAAGAACATTATTTTATAGTATTTTTCTATTATATACTTGTCTGTTCCGGTTTCCCTTTTTTAGAGCTATTTTAAATCAAAAAAATATAACCCAAGGTATTTATTTTTAAAGAGAACAATTAAAGTAAAAATTTTAATTGAAACATTTTTTATGGAAGAAGTGTGATAATTTATAATAAAAAAATAGTGCGAGAAGAAACGAAAATGCTTTATTATGAATATACAAAACGGCACTTAGGAAGGTGTATTCCAAAACCTAAACATTTGCACCAAAAACGGATCGTACGTCTACGGTCCTAAAATACATGATTTCTGAAAAAATCATCAATTTTGGCGTGGTGAGCGATATTTACTTTTATTTTATTTCATGAAAAACTGAGCCCGAAAAACGCTGGTTAGAGTCATACATACATCCTATGTTAAAATTTTGGATTGACACCAATATTCATATTTTTCACAAATATAAAAAATGTTTTTTTTTTAATAAAGAGCCAGTCAGGAATATAAAAAAAAAAGTAAAAAAACACATGAACAAAAACAAATTTAATCCAACCATGCAGAGGGGGAGAGGTAATAATTTAATTTTTGAAATTTGATAGTAAATAGGTGAATTTTAAACGAACTTTGGGCGTGGCCCCGAACTTATGTAGAGTAGAATATTTTATTAGGGATTTAAAAATAATGCGTTAATTGTATAACATCCCGTAGATAAAAAAATAGTAAAGAACGCCATATTTAATAACAGCTTGCGTTTAAATTCCTTATTCATCTAAATTACAGTAAACCTTCATCATCCTGCCACAATTTTTTTAGCTTGACAAGTACGTTTATTGTCTCACTTCAAATTTCGTTCACGTCCTTCACAAGACAATGCTCGAAAGAGAGACAACAATAAACGAGATTTCGTTATGGTCTTAAAATTATGCTTAAATTCTTAATTGTTTGTTTAAGAGTTTCAAAAACCAACATAACCGTGACACTACTAAAAAATTCCCACCCTTAAGATGATTAGTACTTGGGAAATGTTTCGTCTAAAAATTATATTCGTGAGAAATTTTTTAAATGATTAATAAATTCGGGTCATACAATAAGACATCTGAACATTGACAAATATGTGATAATAAATTTAAGAACCTTTTATACCAACGCGAAACACGGCATCGTTTCCTGGCTCGTCTAATTGAAAATTTAATACAAACATTTGACTAAGGTCCAGTTTTTTTCCTGCTTGTTAGTAGGGTGACTGTTTCTAGACAGCCAGATAAATTTAAACTGGTTGGTAAACACGAAGTCCGTATTTTATCCATTTTTCAACCTTTCGGTAGGCAACCAACAGTTACCGTTAACAGCTAACTTCACGCGGTATTAGGGAATCCAAACCACGTGATTCAATATGGCGGTTGGATGGCAAAAAGCATTGAGTCACCAGTTAAATGCCACCAGCAACATTATTTTTATGGTCACGTGTACCAATTACAAAGCAGTATTTGCCATCCAGCCGCCATTTGGACACATCGTTGGATTGCCTAATACAGCTAAATCAAAACTTGTCTCTTTTCAATATTTTTGTGAGGTTATTTTGTTATTTGTTGGGTTTCAATCAAACGACGACGGTTTGTTTTCGGTTTTTGTGAATTTCAATATCATCATCACTGTAGGAATCGAAAACGTTAACGTTTATTTCTATCATGGTTTAAATTAAAACTTTACTATTGTTTGATAAGACGAAGAAAAAAATCAAAATGCAAATGAATTCGTAAGAAAAAAGACAGGTTAGGTATAGGTAGTAATAATCGTTTCCGGTCGGTTTGTGTTCGTTTCGGTTCGTCTCCTTGTTAGCGAATTAACAGCTGGACACACTTCTTGGCAATTGATCCCTTTGTTAAACAGCTTTTATCCCGTTGGAAAGACAAACAATTGGTTAAAAAACCAAACTTTTCTTGTAACAATCGGTTTACCTTAACAGTCACCCTAACAAGCAGGAAAAAAACTGGGCCTAAAGGATTCACAAGAACTTCTAGTTTGGCGGATAATACCTTATTTTTTTGTCAACGTTTGTATTTAGATTAAAATTCAACTCTAATATTTGTTCAAGATAAATGCTATTCAATTGAAAGGTCTTCTTAATTTTTTTTAAAATTTTTTATTTAAATTATAATATAAGTACTTATATTGGTCTAATTATAGTAAATTCTGGTTTAATCCATATTTATCCATATAATCTAAATAGATAGATAGTTCAATGTTGTTGCCAATTTCAATGGTCAATTATATTTTAATTTGTTTCTTTCTAGTCAGAACAGTAAGTCCGAGAGGCACGTTCTAAATTATTATTTAGCGTAACGCCAAACGTTTCAGAGATGTTATCTCAAAAACTATTCGACTCAGGCCGTAGGTCTAACAAAAAATGGTCCAATCACGTTTCTCGACGCATATATTCCGCTCGCATTTTATCAGGGCATTTCACTTTCAATTTCGAATGAAATACTTGGCTTCTTGTTGGTTATTTTGTTAAATAATATGTTCCTTTCGAGTAGGTTTAAGCTGTTCTGCTTGAATGAACATTTTAAGTCGGTAATAGACAATTTACCGATCCCTTAAAGGCACGATTATTTCTATTTCCCGGAGTAGTTTTTTAGGATATCCTAGTGGTTCGGTTAACGAAAGTTACCCTTGCTGAGGAGGGGTTGACCTGTTTTAAGATTTCTTGCATTATCGTTAACACTACGTTAAGTGGATCTGACCACGTCAAAATTCTTGACTCGAATCCTGGCCATGTTTGTTAATAGATTTTTAAAAAGTTTTTAAATTTGGACTCTACAGATAGTAAGGAATTTGAGAAATTTATTTCCACAAAAAAATATTTTTAAAAATAATTTTAATAGTTTTTTGCATGAAAGTCACTTTCTTACACCCACATACTGGGTCTCCCAAAAGTCCCGCATAAAATTAATATCAATTAAAGGAAAAACGCTCGGACCCGTACATTTTTATTTTTAATTGTGCATTTTTTGACTTAAAAAAATAGTATACAGGGTGTCCCATAGAACTGTCGTCACGTCTTTGACAATTTTTTTAATGGAACACCCTATATATGGTATTATTTTCTGATTCCCCACAAAATTCTACGCTTATTTTGTAAATGTCATGTGTCTAAATTTAATAGTTTGTAAGATATTGACGTTTAAAATATGGCATTTTTTGACTTTGACAGGCTGTAGCATTGGAACGGTTCATCTTAGAGAAAAATGGTTTTCACCTCCCTATCTTAGTTTTTTATTCTCTATCCAAAGAAACCCACCTCCGATTTACCATGTTAAACCAAAAAACCGGTTTTAACGGTTTAACATGGTAAATCGGGGATTGGTTTCTTTGGATAGAGAATAAAAATTAAGATAGGGAGGTGAAAACCATTTTTCTCTAAGATGAACCGCTCCAATGTTACAGCCTGTCAAAGTCAAAAAATGCCATATTTTAAACGTCAATATCTCACAAACTATTAAATTTAGACATAATATGACATATACAACATAAGCGTAGAATTTTGTGGGGATTCAGAAAATAATACAATATATGGGGTATTTCATTAAAAAAAATTGTCAAAGACGTGACGACAGTTCAGTGTATAATATTTTTTTTAGTCAAAAAATGCACAATTAAAAATAAAAATTTACGGATCGAGCGTTTTTCCTAGATCTTTTTCCTTTATTTGATATTAATTTTATGCGGAATTTTTGGGAGACCCACTAGATACCTTTTCATTGTTAAAAGCAGAAATTGAATATCTTGCTTAGTTTTTTTCCTACTTCGGGTCAAAAAAAGCCACAGTTTACATGGCAAATCAAAGTGTAGAACCATTGACTTACAGCCAACTCTAACGGGATCACAAACAAGACATGAAAAAGTGACAAATTTACGGCATTTAAACAAAGTTTCAGTGTCGCATTAAACCGCGGTTTTAAATATATAATAATATCTTTTGCATATCCTGTATCTCAAAAACCTGTTTAAAAGTTGTTAAATACAATTTTTTTTATTCACGAAAAAATTCCGTATTTTCTCACACCCCGTTTTAAAGAACAAAAACTAAAAGTTCGTTTCGTACTCACGATTGTGATTAATTATAAAACAAATGCTTTTTCAACTAATGACCTATAATAACGTGTTACTTGATTTGCAACAACACAGAAAATAATTAAGAAGGCAATAACAACAAATAGCTCTTGTAGTTTTGGCAGAATGACACATTGTTACATATTTCTGGGTCTAGTTTTTTAAGTGGTTTATGCAACTGCAGAAAAAAATGGATAGTTTATATGTATTGTTTGTCCGAGCCATGAACCAGATATTTCAATCTTTTGACTGTTAGTAGTTTATATTATACTGTATGGTAGTTTTATTTTATTTTAAAAATAAATATTTTTTTAGGTTATTGTTTATTATTGGTATGAAATTTGTTTCTGGGGAAATTAATCACTTTGTTCAAATCTTGTTAAGAAATCTATGGCTTATTATTCTAAAATTATTTTCCTGCGACCTCCTATGAAAATGAGAAAAAAGCACGCGTTTTGAAAAAAATTATTTCAACTGTAGAGTTGAAATACAAGGCACACCATTTAATTTAAACATATGGTGCCAATTTGACAGACCATCCCTATTTATTAAAAAGAACAAATTTTAGAAAGCAGTCATTGTAAAGGGTTTAACTTATTTATAATGTATTTGTGGAGTGATTCAGAATTAGAGTGAAAATACGCCATCTGAAATTATAAAAAATGTTAATAATATACTGGAAAATCTATTACCAGAAAAAATAAATCGCGCTGAAGAAAGTCACGTATTAAACAACAAATCTTTATTGGTATTGATAGCGTAGAGAATAGAGCTTTAGCCTACAGATCGCAAGGTCACAGGTTCAAATCCTATCAGGAGTATTTGTTTTTGGTTTATGAAAACATTAAATAATTTATAGAATTGTTTTGAATTGAAATCTTCATTGTTGGGTGGATTTTTTAAATTTATGTTTAATGCATCTTTCCTTGATAGACATTTTCATTCTGGTTATTCTAAAAGTCGATCCAGGATTAGTTCTTCCTATGATATATAAAATATGAAAAATGAAAAAGTTAAACTACAAATAAAGGAAAAGCCTATTGACAAACTATGAAACCAGATATTAAGTGGAACATAATCCTAAGTATGCTAATTTCAACACTAGTGTTAATATTTTTTTTTTCAATACTAGTGTTGAAATATTTTTTCACAAAACAAAGGCTTTATCAATAATTCTTTGTGGTCATAGAAAAATAGTGTACATTACTTGTGTGAAAGTGATTATTCTAAAACTCGGAGAATTTCCGCACTCGGCTGACGCCTCGTGCTAAATATCTCCTCGTTTGAAAAGTATCACTTCCATCACTTGTTATGTAATATACTATTTCTTACAGTTTGAAGAATGTATCTTGAAATATTTAGTTTCCTATATTAATTTTCTCATTCCCCATAACAATAATTGACAGTATTAAAGTATATTCCATTTAATAAATTTTTTTCTGCGTAAAATATAATTTCCTGTTTCTGACCTAACTAATCTAGTTTCAATCTTATAATAACTATAACATACCTTAAAGGTATTGGGCGTGACTACCAAGACAATTTGAAAAAAAATTACCTAGTGTACCATGCAATTTCTTATTAAATTGTACAGCAACAAGGTTGTATTTTGCTGTGAAATTAGTAACCCCAAAGTAATGCTCACTAAATTATAAATGATTATAATTTAAAAGTTGAAAAATTGATTCTTAAAAACTTTTTAAATTTGGTCTTTACAGTACAAACAGTAGTTTGTACAACAAGAGTGGATATTATTATGATGTCTATATCTCACGAGGAAATAAATTGAGCACGAAACCGTGGGCGGAGTGCTCAAACTTTCGAGTGCGATATGGTCAATCCACTCGAGTTGAACAGTATATTTTTTCTACGACCAAACTTACGATCCTTATGTTTAAAATGTTTTTAAAAGTTTGCAGGCTGCCGGGCTTGAACTCACGACCATTGGATCCAAAATTCGCTTCGTTTTGCCATTTCGGCAAAATGATCATGTTAGAAATTATGGTAAAGTCAACTGAATAATAATGCTACATGCTACAGCAGGCTGCATTATTGATACAACTATTATAGATGCGTATTTTGTTATATTTATACAGGGTGATTCCCAAGTTGATACTTCTTTTTAGCTGTGTATAGAAGGCATTAAAATAAACAACATTTTCAAATAACTTTTTTTTAAAAACTTAAAAATAGGCGAGATACAGAAGTGAAAAATCCAAGTGCGGGCCTGGTCATCAAAACGTAGCCTGCTATACTTTATGTTGCTTGTCTTATTAGTCATGCAATTTACGGGTCGGTGATCAGTTGTTTGGCAATCCGCTGCGGTGTGTTTTTCTGAAGCAAGTTAATTTTAAATTGGTAACACGTGAAAATGGTAAAATTTGAAAACAATGAACTAGTTGATATGGTGCTAATTTATGGGGAGTGTCGTCAAAGTGCGGCTGCTGCTTCGAGATTATGCTTAAATTAGGCAGGATCGTATTTGATCCATAGTGTAATAAATGAATGTAAGTACCTTATTTTTGAGTTTTTAAGGTATTTGAAAATAGTGTTTATTTTAATGCCTTCTATACACAGCTAAAAAAGAAGTATCAACTTAGGAATCACCCTGTATTATACATATAAATTATATAATTTAGTGTCTTGAAAGAGCCTCGGTAAATACATTGGTGAGTACTTTATAAGGACGCTGCAGAGGAATCTAAGCTTTATGATAATGTTGTCAACTAATGGGAAATTTCCGGGTTCGTTGGAAATAAAGATTCCAAGCACAGAGGAATGATAGGTCGGCGTGCGGTCTCCTAAGGGAAAAGGGAAATTTTTAATTTTTTATTGATTAGAAAAAGCTTAATAATTTGCTTCGTTTTTGTAATTCGGGCCAAGTAGAACCGAAATTTGACACGGCAGTGTTCTAAGCCCACATAGAAATAGGGCCGGCCATTGATGCAGTGCAAATTATTTAAATCATATCTTACGAACCACTGATTGAACCGATTTCAATAAGCAGACAAATAACAAAAATCATACAAATAGGGTTGCCAACTTTCGGATATTGGAATAAAGGACACATTCGGAAATATTTTTGGGTGCGACTGTACCACTCCTAAAAACCTCTATTTTATGCTCTCGAATAACATTTTTGAGCTATTAAATTAGGGGCTAAAAAAATAACGCAGAAACACAATACTAAACTAATAGGTAATAAAAACAATTAAAAACTCTAAAATATGCAATCAAACACATCTTCATTATTAATTTTACGTAAAAAATTTCACAAAAAATAACGTAGGATTTTAAAGGACATTTGCAGTCCTTTTACATCTTCCAAAAGGACAAAGTACATAATTTTAAAATAAAGGACTGTCCTTTCAAATAAAGGACGGTTGACAACCCTACCTACAACCCAAATTATTAACATAACACATTAAAGCAATTAAAATAATTTACTTCTCGCCTGTACTGTGTAATAAAATATTTCGACAGGCTTTCATTAAGCAATTAGGTGATTTTGCACCATTTACCGTTTCAGATACAATACTCGATTAACAGTGAGAACACACCTTCTAATTAAACATTTTTTTTTAATTTTAAAAAATGTATAATTAATATATTAATATGAACGACGAAGTTAAAGCTTCACTTGACAAGGAATATGGCACATTTAACCCGTTTTTTGCACAATAGTGATGAGTATTGTTTTCTTGAGAATATTCAAGCTTGAATGGGAATTTTTGTCTTTGCTTTGTTAATTTTTGGTTCGTCGATTAATTAAAGGCGATTCTCAAGGTTTTTATGAAATTATGTATAGTTTTTTTTAGGATAAAGTAATTTTTTGGATTTGCATTAAAGCTATACAGGGTGATTCACGTTAAGTGGCCTATTAGAAGATCTCGGAAACGAGTAAGCTTATCTTTCTAAAAATTTGATAGCAGGCATAATTGGCTTTGAGCTTTTAAAACATTATATTTTGACGTTTTTATTACTTCCGGTTATACCAGAAGTTAATGCCAACTTTGCCATTTCAAGTGGAACACCCTGTATATTTTAGCATTTTTGATTACTTATTAAAAAGTAAATAGCTTTTGTTAATAATAATCTATTCCTATCTCTAACCTTTTTGGAGAATGAATTATAAAATAATTTTTTTGTGTAAAAACGCTCCGAGAAGAAAGTTTAGTAACTCTGAAACTAATAAAGGTAAACATTTAAAATTTTGTAAGCTTCCAAGTAATACATAGATCTTTAGTTTAAATTACTTAGGTTTCACGTTTTTTATACAGGGAGTACTTAAAATTGTGCCAATGTTTCCATTTAAATAAATGTGCATAAGTCAATTTTTGCAAATGGAACACCCTATTTTTTAGCTTACTAACGTGTACAGAATAAAATTTCCTATCTAAATGCCTAATATATTACAATCCACATTTTTAGTCGTTTTAGAATTATGAGCAATTTAAATAAATAATCTAAAAATTTCTGTTTGTGTTACAGGGCTAAGATAAGTGTCAACTTTAAAATCATTTTGGTCAAAGCCTACTTTACAAATTGGTAACAAAGTTCAAAGTTAAACGAAAATCCCAGTCGAAGCCTTCTTTTCAAAAATAATGTCGCATTAACACAGAAATTTTAAGATTTTTTATTTAAATTGCTCAGAATTCCAAAACGACTAAAAATGTGGATTGTAACCCAATGTCTTATTGGGTCATTATAAAATTTTTTCGTATGTTGCTTTGGTACAATTTTTTGTACTGTTCTTCAAATAGTAAAAAAGTTTAAATGGCAATTATGCTGCAATCCATTCACTTCATCAAATAACCTTAATCAAAGTAACAATGCCTCTGGTCAAAATGACTCGTACCTACGCAAGTATCGACAACTACTATAATTTAATATGAACTATATTCGAATTATTTCGACATTTTGTAATTTTACTCTGGGGTTTTACGGAAAAAAGTACCTCAGTTGCAGTTTGTAGGGGAGAATTGTCTAGTGCAAGACATCCAGCACAGCACAGAATTCACCTCGTTAATTTGGATCTATCTATCTACATTCTACAGGCCTTACATATCAAATGAATATTTATTGGTTAATATTTTAACAAAGCATTCCGATAGACCAAAACTGTGATATGTCGCAGTTTGTAAGGTGAAGATGTCTTATGCACACCCAGAAAATTACACCAAACCTTTGAGTTAACATTCCTTTTCTTCGAAACATTGCATTGCGTGACATTTAGGTTACTAAACAAGTGAATGTATTATAATTGTTTTAAAGGGGTGTTATTTAAATAGCTCAATGCATTTTTGCGGTTGCACTGTTCGCCTTGGGAATTTACTAGATGACTCCGGGCTACGCATAAAGGAACGCGAATGAATCAAAGACGTTCAGAAGTTTGATGTTTTTTTTGAGGTAGTCAAAGTCAAAATACGCTTTAGAGCGTTTTCACACGGCACCATATATCGCGCGCGATAAATGGTCGCACTATTGCTTTTACACCAAATTATGTTTTCTAATGAGCCATTTTCACACACAAGCGATATTAGAGAACACATAATTTGGTGTAAAGCAATATTGCGACCATTTATCGCGCGCGATATATGGTGCCGTGTGAAAACGCTCTTATTGTTAGAAGGAACATCTTTATCGACAAAGTATTCCGTTTTTTTTATTGTTATTACGGATACTAAACTTCTACAACTTTATCTTATACGGCTTTGTTAACGGATAGCGTCGGATCCACGATACCCTGACACCGGTATGCTATTCCGCATTTTGACGACACTGAAGACGCTTAGAGCGTTTTCACACGGCGCCATATATCGCGCGCGATAAATGGTCGCAATATTGCTTTACACCAAATTATGTGCTCTCTAATATCGCTTGTGTGTGAAAATGGCTCATTAGAAAACACAGAATTTGGTGTAAAAGCAATATTGCGACCATTTGTCGCGCGCGATATATGGTGCCGTGTGACAACGCTCTTAAGGCTGGTTTACATTAGGTGCAAGAAAATAATCGTTTTATTTTTGATATTTGCCCGTTTTTTATATCAGGTTAGAACCGTCAGTCGCATCAAAAGGTTATGCAACCGTGCTTTAATGCAAAAGACGAAGGCACAAATTTGTGCTCTTGTCAGTGTTAGTGATATAAACAAAGGTTTACAAGAATTCCTAGATCTTGCTTTAATACATCTGATATGTGGCAAAATAAAAATAGATATTGACAGGAAATATCTCCATAAATGCGATTAGACATGGATGGATAGCCGATAAGCATTGGCTGTCAAATTGTCACGTCAATAATTTAAAGTTCTGTTAGTTACATATACAAAAAAATGATAAGGACGTTAAAATGTCGACAGATTTTTTTTTATTACAGTTAAGCTTTTAAGATTGCTACCAGAGGTCGTATTTTTTACCTGCCAATGGTCAATTTTTTTAAAAAATTTCTGGTATGTTAATGATATTATTAGCCATGAATTTAAATAATAAAATTATATACCTACTGTGGAATATTTTATTTATAATAAAATTATCGCGTTAGGAAAAGTATAATATTTCAAAAGAATTCCAATCGGTATTCTGACATTTCGTCTCAAGATTTCATGTTTCATTCTGGATACCATTAATTTAATAAATTAATTTTAATTAAATTTGCAAATGTAATGTACCTGATAATTTAATCGATATAGAAAATACTGATTTGCAATATACATATATGCGGACCTTTCATATATGGCGTTACGTGATGACTACACAAAAAATATTATAATATTTCCTATTTGTTCTTAATTTGGAATGGAACATTTAAAAATATCATATTACAATGGTTGGAGACAATGACGTTTCTTGAACGGCAGTAGAGTTTTGGACATGCGTTGTCTTTAGTTGCTTTAAATCACTACGTTTCAACTGGTAAGCATCTGCATTCATCTGAAGACGACTGGAGAGACTTACCAGTTGAAACGTAGTGATTCAAAACAATTAAAGACAACGCAAGTCCAAAACTCTACTATCATATTACAATGTTACAACAAACATTTTTGTGAACATTATTTTTCTAGAGGGTTTAAAATTTTTTTTTCTATTTCCAAATATGGACAACTACACAGAGATGGAAGGTGTTCAAATTTTAATTTAAGAAACGAAAATTTAAAAAAATGAGAATGTCGATATTTAGACATTCTCATTGGTTGAGAATTTATATAACCGGAGAGGTAAAACCATGCCTCAATGACGCTTTCATTATTACGCTAATTATGTATAAACCACGCTGAAAATTGCATTCGTTGCGGCTGGTCGTTTGGTAACAATAAGTGTGTGTATGCCATCATATTTCAGGATTGTATTGCAGGTTCCGTAGTAGGACACATTTGCCTGCTGGCTTAAACGCCGATTATGGGGTTGAGAGTGTTTATTAAGAATTTGCTTCACTTGGACATTTTGTGCAGTGCAAAAAATATTTCAACACTAATGTTGAAATTAGCTTACTTAGAATTATGTTTCACTTAATATCTGGTTTCATAGTTTGTCAATAGGCTTTTCCTTTATTTGTAGTTTAACTTTTTCATTTTTGCATATTTTATATATCATAGGAATAACTAATCGTGGATTGACTTCTAGATTAACCAGAATGAAAATTTTTAATTTTAATCAAGGAAAGATGCGTTATACATAAATTTAAAAAGTCCACCCAACAAGAAAGATTTCAATTCAAAATAATTCTATAAATTATTTAATGTTTTTATAAAAAAAAAAGTCAAATACAGGAGTATTTTTTTTTTGGGATTTGAACCTGTGACCTTGCGATCTTTAGGTTAGAGCTCTATTCTCTACGCTATCGATACCAATAAAGATTTGTTGTTTAATACATGACACTTTCTTCAGCGCGATTTGTTTTTTCTGCTAATAGATTTTTCAGTATATTAACATTTTTTATAATTTCAGATGGCGTATTTTCAACCTCTGTTTCTGAATCACTCGACAAATACATGAAAAATAAGTTAAACACTTTACAATTACTGCTTTCTAAAATTTGTTATTGTTAATAAATAGGGGTGGTCTGTCAAATTAGCACCATATGTTTAAATTAAATAGTGTGCCTTGTATTTC
Source organism: Polydrusus cervinus (assembly GCA_935413205.1). Classification (NCBI taxonomy): domain Eukaryota; kingdom Metazoa; phylum Arthropoda; class Insecta; order Coleoptera; family Curculionidae; genus Polydrusus; species Polydrusus cervinus. Next base: position 4,614,612 of record OW284514.1, read on the forward strand.
AACACTAGTGTTGAAATATTTTTTTTCAACACGCGTGTGATATTCGGCGCTTTCGAGCCAAGTTAACCGTGCTTTTTTTCTCATTTTCATAGGTGGTCGTAGGAAAAAGTTAACAGTGGGTCGATTCCCTTATTTATGCCCTTTCCAATGAGCTATCACAACACATACCTTTCCATTTGAAAAAAAAGTTGAAGGCGGTTTCTACCGCAAAAAGAGGCTTTCTAATACTGAATTTATTTCAGTTCAAAATCCCACCCTGTATCTTGAAAATAAAAACTTTAGAACTTGAAAGTTTTAGTTTTCATTCACCTTTACCTTTTACCGGTTATCTGTCAATAGTAATAATATATATATATTGTATAATAGTATAATTAATAATTTTATAAATAATAATAAATAAATTTATAATTGTATAATAAATTCAAGGCAAGCGGGATCGATTGTTTCCACCCCATAATTTCGCGACATTTTTTAAATCTTGTATGTCTTGTAATATTAATTCTAGGAAACAGCAAAACTCTCGTTACATTCGTATATAATTTGTTAGCCTCTTATAATTAATTAAAACCGCTTTTAAAGTTACGATTGTGTTGAGTTCATTAATCGACGAAATAAATTAAAAGAAAAACAACGAAAAAATGCAAATAAAAAAAGTAAAAGTGTTAAACTCTGTGTTATGCTGGCTGATTTAAACTTAGTTATCGAGATCAAATCTTGTAATAATTATTTATTTTTTACAGCCCGTTGTAAAGTCATAGTCCAAATAAAAAAACGCAATGATTGTGCAAGAATTTAAAGTAGATTAATTAATTATTATATGCAAGTTTCAAGCTTATATACAGTAAATAGTTAGATATACAGGTTGTGCTACAAAGTCACTTCCTTAGGATCGCTTTTTCAATGTTCTATTAACACTTGCCAGTTAAAATGTGAGTCGTATTATCTTGTCTCTTCTCCCTGGTAATCGCCCTCAAGAGACCGGGATTAACTGGTCTGCAGGTGGTGACAATTTAGCAATAGTAAAGTATTCACTTCTTGATAGTACTATGCATGCTGATTTGTATTTTAATATCTTTCTGTGTTAAACACAATATTGTTTTTAATTCGATTTTTACAATTCTTTTGCCATTTTATAGATAATTTAATTAGGAATGTTTTTAATGGTGGGTCATGTTCGATAGGGCGATGTTATTCTTTTATTCAATATATAACCTCCTTCGAACAGTTTTGTCACTAATATTGACCCCTTATCATTCGCAACAAATTTTTTAGCCACAGAAGGTGCTGTGTGGATTTTATTACAAGGAAGCTATTGTCAGCTGTAGTCGTTTTTTACAGTTCCTTGCCGTCTAGTGACATTTCCCGTTTCCAAGTACCTATTCCAAGCATCTTCAATCGTGACCATTGGAAATCCTAACTTACAAGCTACATAACTTTTATTATGGCCCTCTTCTACTAGAACAACAATTTTTGTTGTGTGGTAGTTAACACCGTTCAGACACCAATAATTATTCTAAGACTTAAAACAATTACACCACCCCAATATCTCCACAGAGTGTTTAAAACTTCAGCGCATTCCTAATTAAATTCTCTATGAAATAATGGCAAAGGAAATTGTAAAAATTTGATTAAGTAGAAAAAAGTTATAAAGAATCAAAATTAGTCAAAAATTCAGGATGCCTTTTTTTGTAGGTTAGATTTACTAAAATTGACTTTTGGCCAAATTCACCACCGAGCCCAGCGTCCCTCGGGAATGATTGGGCATTATTTTGAACTTTTAGATACCCCGAAGGTTTCGTTCAGAATTTGTTAATTTGTTTGTAAATAGACAACATATCCTGTGTATGTGTATTTTAAAAATTTAAAAACCTCTTCTAATAGCGATTTCAGGGTTAACATTTTATTTAGTGGTTTTAATTATCCTTGATATTCTTCATTAGTATCACTTAAGGTAGGCATTTGTTTGTATTTCTGTATTTGCAATTGTAATAGTTCAAAATGGCAATATAATACATCTAACCGATAAAACAAATAATGGTAAGATACTAAATATCGGTGGCAGTTTCCCAGTTTTGGACTGCTTAAGTTGGGTTCCATGATCGTTTTTCAAGGATTCTTAAAGATCTTGTAAAAAGAAGCATTATATATATAACATTCGATTATGTTTGTTTGTATCGATAGAACTAAGCGATCAATCAAAAATATAAATTTAATAATAAATCAAACTTTTGACCATCCTCGCACCTTGACTGGTAAAGTGGTAAGAAAATATTATACCTTATTGTCTCATCTATAAAATCCAATATAGTAAAGACTAGGGACAATTTCCAAAATATCACTATATCACTACGATGTCACAATTTTATTATCTCAACATCCTCGCGAAAGACATCACTGTAAGTATCACAAACCTCAAAGAGCACTAAGTGAAACTATTTCTAATGTAAAAAAACTTTTTTTTATTAAACAATCATGACTTTTTCCGGCTCAGGTATTTTTCAATAACTACGACTAAAAATCCCCTGAAGACGTTTATAATTTTTTTTCGCGGACTTCCCCTGAGACCTGTTGCAGATGCCGGACTGGCGAACCGGCATCGCCATGAAGAACTTGGCGTCGTCGAGACCGCGTGCACCAGGTGGGTACCTGGTGGGGAATTCAATTGTTTATTATCGGATCAGATACTGGTATTAATTGTTGTGGTTAAACCCATAATGGGCGATCATAAATTTTGAAGATGAGACGGTTGGTTCCGTGTGTCTTGCGTGTAATTGGTTTCTGATCTTTGGACATCAATGTAGCTAGTTGGTTCCGTTTCGCGTACTCTCTGTCTTTTTGTTTGCGTTTGTCAAACGGTATGTGTTAAAAATGACTATGACAGGCAGATAGATACAAACACACTAACAAAGAAGTGATTTTACTTCTGCTACGAAGAAATATAAATTTTAAAAAACTTTTCTTTTTCACAATTTTTTTTTGTGATTAAAAAGAATGATGTTTTTCATTTATTTTCCTTCGCACAGAAGTAAAATCTTATTTACTTACATAATGGGAAGCCTTTAACATTTATAAAGAAATGATTCCTTAAGGTTTTTAGATTTTGACCAAAAACACTACAAATATTTAACATTTTCTTCTTGTAATTTTTTTTTGCATGTACCAAATATCATTCAGTAGGTTCATGTTCCCATGAGTTGTTTATTATGTATGTAACTATTAATTTATTTCTTTATCTTAACACAATAAAATGTCTATATGCATTACATTTTATAAATATTGTCCTTGACTCCTTTATTTACGAAAAAAATGCATTGTATAAGAGTCTTAGCATTAACCACCTAAATTTTTAATATATCGTCTGTTTAAATTCTAAATATCCGTAGGCGTGACCAAAAAATGTTTTCCTACGACCACCTATGAAAATGAGAAAAAAAGCACGGTTAACTTGGCTCGAAAGCGCCGAATATCACACGCGTGATGAATGAAAATATTTCAACTCTAGAGTGGAAATACAAGGCACACTATTTAATTGTATTTGTCGAGTGATTCAGGATTAGAGTGTGAAAATACGCCATCTGAAATTATAAAAAAGTTAAGAATATACTGGAAAATCTATTACCAGTCAAAACAAGCCTCCCTGAAGAAAATGTCATATATTAAACTTAAGCAGGAAATGTTTGTGGGTCGCCATAGCGTAGACGCTAGAGCCATGGCCTACGGATCGAAAGATCACAGGTTCAAATCCCATCTGGAGCACTTGACTTTTTTTTATGAAAACATTAAATAATTTAGAATTATTTTGAATTTAAATCTTCCTTGTTGGGTGAATTTTTTTAATTTATGTTTAATGCATCTTTCCTTGATTAAATAAAAAAAATCATTCAAGAAGGAAGATTTCAATTCAAAATAATTTTATAATTTATTTAATGTTTTTATAAAAAAAAGTCAAGTACTCCTGATGGGATTTGAACCTATAACCTTTCGATCTATTAAATTGGCATCATATGTTTAAATTAAATAGTGTGCCTTGTATTTCCACTCTAGAGTTGAAATATTTTTTTTCAACTCTAGAGTTGAAATATTTTTTTCACAAATCAAAGGTTTTTTTTAATAATTCTTTGTGGTCGAAGGAAAAATAGTGTACATTACTTGTGTGAAAGTGATTATTCTAAAACTAGGAGAATTTCCTCGTTTGAAAAGTATTACTTTCATCACTTGTTATGTAATATACTATTCCTAACTCACAGTCGAGCGATATTACCATAAACATGTTGCTCGATAGAACTCAGAATGTCAGATTTTTGGGTGCTTTAGTGTCATTTTTAACTACCAGGTTAAACTCTGAGGCGTCGCGAGTTTTGAGATAATCGCAAGAATTTTTTAAGCCGTCAGATAAGCTACGGAATTTTGAAATGTTTTCATTGTTTAGTAAGGTGGTGTGAACTCTTAAGGTCTTTTACTTTAGGTGCAATTTCAAGAAAAATTGCCTGAAAGCATGCATTTTTCTCTGCAATGCAAGTTTTCTCATTTAAAATCTGCATCAGCTGATTAAAATGTCATCAAAGCGCCTGCTTTCAGGCAATTTTTCTTGAAATTGCACCTAATGTAAAAATACCATTAAGCTGAACCACTCTGTATATCGACTTTATGCAACTTAAACAACAGTTAATTTTAAAATAGTCTTATAATAGATCTAGAACAACTTGCTGCATTGAAGACAAAAAATTCATTATTAAACGATTTTTTCCGCGCGTTACAATAACGCACAATTTTAAAATGTTAACGAATGGGAAATTTCATTGGACACTTTTATTGTAAAATTTTAACAGTCATCTCGGCATTGTGTTTCTAAATTACGAGAATTTGCGTTTTAATCCGTGTCTTACGCATTTAGAGTTACGACAATACAATGGGGTTATATCGAGCCAGTTCTTATATTTTTTTTCCACCAAACTTACGCACCTTATGCTAAAAAATGTTTAAAAAGTTTGCAGGCGGCCGGGCTTGAAATCACGAACACGTACTTTATAAGGACGCCACAGACAAATCTAATTTTTATAACAATGTTGTCAACTAATAGAAAATTTCCTGATTCGTGAGAAATAAATATTTAAAGCACATAGGAACGATAGGTCGACGCGCTGTCTTCAAAAGGAATAGGGAAGTTTTTACGCAGTGTTATGTTCGTAGGATGTTCTTTAGAATTGTGGTTGTGATCTACTAAATAATACTTTTTCGGTATTGTTTGCAGTCGTGGAATTTTTCTTTAAAAATGGGAAATTTTATTTTTAAAGGTTGCAGCACTGTGCAGAACTGACAGTAATGAATATGAAATTTTGCCGTACAGTTAAGTGGAATAGCCTACTTTTCTCATCACCAAAGTGTAAAGGAAACAGCAAATATCCATGTGGGAGTAAAACAATAAGTTTTTTAATTGAATTTTGCATCATACCGATTTTTTGAAAAAAATTATTTAAGCATATGCATAAAAAATTACTTTAACTTCCTGAAAAATGACTCAGAATGTTTGTCTAATCGCCGACAATACCGCAGGTAATGAACACTTGACTAACCCAATTTGTTTATTTTTTTAAGTTACACCTCTTTCTTTTGTAATACTGTCAGATCTTGTTTAATAATTGTATCCTGGATCCTTGGAGAGTGTCATCTATCTGTTACACCTTAATATTGTCACACCTAAGTCGACTGAAACCCTTTTATTAAGGACAATTATTATTAATCTAGGTGTGTTAGAGGTAAAACTACATATTAATTTAATTGGACAAATAACGCTAAAATCGACATGTTAAATTACGGTTCTTTTTATCTCGAATTACAAAAAAACTGAACAAATTATTGAAGTTATAGAAAGGTGGCAAAGGTGTTAAATTTTTTAAAAAATAAAAATAACTGACACCCTCCAATATCACCAAATTCCAGTCCAAATTTTAAAAGTTTTTAAAAACCCATTAATTAACATAGCCAGGATTCAGGCGAAAAAAAGCAATGTCTAATTTAATATTTCTCAATAGTGTTTAAATCTGGTAGTTGGTATGGCCTACCAAAAAAATCTGATTTACATAATCTGTAAATGATGTTCATTTACCTCTTTGAAAATTGCAATGTGAGCGTATGGAATTAATACTCTAATATCTCAATAACTAATTACTTTTCTTTTAATGATTTATTGTTCTTAGGCGCAAATGAGTTGTACACATCATTAATATTTTTTTTATCTATTTCTTTCTAGGTAAGTGGACCAGTTTTAAGCAAATCATACTGATAGTCAAGGTAAGTTTTCAAATAATTAATGTTTTTTATTGTATTTGTGATTGTGTCCTTGGATGCATAAGCTATTTTGCACAATCGTTTATATAAAAGGGATATTGGGTAAGGTTACCGTATATTGTTTATATTTTAACTTAATAGATTTGGGCCACAAAAGTTTTTAAAAAGTCACTATATTGTTTCCCCGGGGGTTATCTATATTTTGTCTTAAGATAAGTAAATAAAGTTAAAAAAATTATAAATATAAACAAACTATTTTACTCATAAAAATGTCTTCATGTGGCAACACCGAAATTATTCGCAGAAGACCGATGACAGCAGTCGAAATAGTATATTATATAACAAGTGATGAAAGTGATACTTTTCAGACGGGGAGATATTTAGTACGAGGCGGCAGCCGAGTGCGGAAATTCTCCGAGAATAATCGCTTTCACACGAGTAATGTACACTATTTTTCCTACGACCACAAAGAATTATTAAAAAAGCCTTTGATTTGTGAAAAAAATATTTCAACACTAGTGTTAAAAATAATATCAACACTATAGTTGAAATTAGCATGCTTAGGATCATGTTTCACTTAATATCTGGTTTCATAGTTTGTCAATAGGCTTTTCCTTTATTTGTAGTTTAACTTTTTCATTTTTTTATATTTTATATATCATAGGAAGAACTAATCTTGGAGTGACTTCTAGATTAACCAGAGTGAAAAATTTTAAATTTAATCAAGGAAAGATGCATTCAACATAAATTTATAAAATCTACCCAACAAGGAAGATTTCAATTCAAAATAATTCTATAAACTAATTAACGTCTTTATAAAAAAAGTCAAATACTCCTGATGGGAATTGAATCTGTGACCTTGCGATCTGTAGGCTAGGGCTCTATTCTCTACGCTATGGCTACCGATAAACATTTGTTGTTTAAAACATGTCACTCTCTTCAGCGCGATTTGTTTTTTCTGGTAATAGATTTTCCAGTATATTATTAACATTTTTTATAATTTCAGATAGCGTATTTTCACACTCTAATTCTGAATCACTCGACAAATACATGATAAATAAGTTAAACACTTTACAATTACTGCTTTCTAAAATTTGTTCTTTTTAATAAATAGGGGTGTTCTGGCAAATTGGCACCATATGGTAAAATTAAATAGTGTGCCTTGTATTTCAACACTAGTGCTGAAATATTTTTTTTCTACACGCGTGTGATTGATATGAAACAAAAGTATGTTTGCCAAGAAAACTGAGCGCTGCGTTTCAGAGTGTTGCTCAAAATGTCAGTGTCAGTGTTCCCAACAAAACATTCATATCCTTTCCAAGAGGAGAGTCGCAGTTTGTCATAGGAAAACGGTTTTAAGACCGACCAGTCATTCAAACGTTTCTTCCTTATCAAATAAATAAAAATAATTATTATTTTAATCTTAAATAACCACGATAATGCAGTTGTAAACCAAAATACTGTTGAAACAAGAATGACACGATGCAGCTTTCCGATCGATAATGAGTGAAGCGCAGGGTCAGTATCTACGTGCCTGTTGCAGGTTTTTAAGATTGATCGACCCGTAAAAAAAATTAAAAGGCTGAGCTAGCAACAGTTTTCTCAATGAAAAATAATTATTATAGAGTCGAATTAACAATTTAGATGCCAAAACTATCAAAAATTTAATAATATAAGGGCTCATTCAGTAAACTGATACACTTTATATTAGATGAAGCCTTGAACAGTAAAACTATTCTTCATAATTAGTATAATGTGAATTCTCTGACTTAATAGTCTCTCTTGTAAGTTGAAAAGGAAATTTTTCCCATATCTTCATATCAAATGCAACTGTTGTTATAAAAGTAGATCGCATTTATGGAAAGTGTAAGATTTTCACTGCTATTCTTTATTATTTTACATTGCACTCAACTTGGTGCAAACATAAAATATTTTCTTTTTTGCATCTTATCAGAGACGTACTTATTAAGAATAATAAATAAATAACCACTACTTTCTAAAATTCTGTCAGTGGTTCAGGTTCAAGTAAATAAATTTTAAGACAACCTATTTATATTAGTATTCCTTTTAAAACACTTCACTGGAAATTGCGATTCTTTTCAAAAATCCGTGCTATCCCTTAAAAAGCTTAGAGCATCCAACCATTCTTTCGAAATTCGTTTCAAAGGTTACCAGCTCCATGTGAAATTATATACAGGGTGTCCCAGATAAGGATAAACTTTACAGGGTCTCGTAAGCCATAGGAGAAAGATACAGTGATAGTTAAATTAGAATAAAGTTGCGCCCTACTAAATTCGGCAACATTGTGTTTTCAAATCTAAAAACTCCGAATCTTTCCGAAGATATTTGGGCAAAACCGAATTTTAGCGATTTCGTTTTTATTTTTTTCTGACGCTATTTAAAGAGATCAGTTGGGATAAAGTTTACATTCGCATAACCACTTTTTCTCCTCTACAAGTTGGTGTATTTAGATTTTTAATCCGACCTGATTTCTTTGTAAAGAGATATATTTAAAATATTTTAGTTTCATCAAATTTTTTTTAATACTACTCTGTAAAATCAACAATTTTACGCAAATAGTCTCATCATTCCTAAATATATTAATACGTGAGAACCTAGTTTTAGACAATATGCTGTATTTATATGTAAAATAGAGAATAAAATTATATTATTTTTTTTTAATTAATAGCAAGGTCGGTCGCACAGTTTGTTATGGGCGACGAATATTATTCTACTTTGATTTAGATTTATTATTTTAAAATGTAATAGAGTTTTTAACCTTATCAAGAAAAATTAACTATCATAGCTATATGAGCCTTGTGCTTATGATTTTATATTGTTGAACCTTTTGTTCATTGGATTGTGAAAAATATTGGGAATTATTTTTTTTTAATAAAATTATTTTTCTCACATTCTCCAATATCTGTAGAGTCCAAATATACAAAGTTTTTAAATATCCGTCAATAAACATGGTCAGGATTCGGTTCAAGAGGACGCAATGTTTTTATTTATGGAGCTTGGTTACTTTGGAGAAGAATTTAGAAATATTGTTCAGGGATCCACTTAAATCTCGACGCACGTCGTCACTTTAAATATCATTACAAAGCATCGTTGTCAGTGTCTCACATATATTTCTTTATATCATTCCAGTATTTAAATCCTCCGAAATCCTTAACCTTGCAACATTTTTACAAAGCGAATAGGTTATAAAATTGGTAAAATATCTTATATTTATTATCCGGTATTTAGGTTTAAGAAAAAAGTCCACATCTCTTCTTCATTTCTTTTTCCTCCCTAAGGGATTAAAATCGGTCTTTGTATACTGCTCTTTGTATCTGAATAAATTAAAAAACAATTTGAAATCAGTAAATGATTAAAAATCTTGTAAAAACCAACACAAAATTTGAAAGAAAGAAAGTTTGGGGTCTGATAGGTTTGAACCTGCGACCTTTGGCATAGCAGGTCTAGATAATACCTCTTGACACCAAAAGAGGGCAGTTAGTGTGTCTTGTGTATACAAAAAAACCTCAAAGGAGAATCTGATTTTACCAAATGTCAAAATTCTATGATATTCTACTATGAGAAAAAAGCGCTCATCAGTAAAGGTGCCAGAAATTGTATTACTTATCTCGGCTAAACTATGAAAAAACTATAGATTAGAAATTTTAAATGACCAACTTAAATTTCTACAAAGGTCCTACATGTTAACAACAATAATATTATTTGGATTGGTACCAGTGATTTTTTTTTTCTAGGCCATCGTTGACATGCATCGATTGTTAGGTTAGCTTCTCTCTAGAGTTTATGATTGGTCGTTGCAATAAAAAATACCGCACTCCAAGCTGTGTTTTCGTTTGAACCTGAATCACCCTGTATTGGGAATCAATTTTGACACGTGACTTTGCTATACCCAAGAACAACCTAAAACAAAGATAGATTAAATGCCAAGAAGAATGTGTGTACGCACGCGGGTGGTCATGTGATTCCGAGGTGCACCCACAATAAAATATTTTATTTGAAAATAAAAACACCATAATATTGTATGGTTCGGTGAATTTAGAACAAAATAGTTATAGATAGCAATGTTAATGACAGTAGCAAGGTAATTTCACGGAACTTTTGTAAACGAAATAAATTATACGGTGGTGATAAAATCGTTTTTTAAGAAATAGCCTTAATTCGATGACGATGACATAAGAGTGCTTTAGTAACTAACATTTTAAATATAATTTTCGAATAATTTTTGAGGGTTTCCAAAAAATTAATTACTGTAATTTGTTTTGGACAATTATACAGGGTGATTCCTAAGTTGATACTTCTTTTTTAGTTGTGTATAGAAGGCATTAAAATAAACATTTTTAAATACCTTTTTTCAAAAATAAGGTACTTACATTCATTTATTACACTATGGATTAAATACGGTCCTGCCTAACTTTCCCGTTAAATAACATTAAGAAAACTTCTGGATGTGTGTAGGATGAGCCCGCAAGGGAAAGCGTTGTATGTATAATCTTAAAGCAGCAGCCGCACTTTGACGACACTCACCGTAAATTAGCACCATATCTACTAGTTCAATGTTTTTAAATTTTACAATTTTCAAGTGTAACCAATTTAAAATTAACTTACCAGAAAAAACACTCCGCAGCGGATTGCCAAATAACTGTAAATTGCATGACTAATACGACAAACAACATAAAGTATAACAGGCTACGTTTTGATGACCAGGCCCGCATCTGTATCTCGCCTATTTTTAAGTTTTTTGAAAAAAAGGTGTTTGAAAATGTTGTTTAATGCCTTCTATACATAGCTAGTATCAACTTGGGAATCACCCTGTATTCACAGTTGGGTTATTCTTCTACCCTACATGATTAGTATTGTTTACTGAAGTAAAATAATTTGTTACTAGATAAATCCCAATAGTAATGTTTTTATTTTTTAATGGAGACCCTACATGATCATTAAGACTACGAGTCTTGATAAGGGAATGACAGTAATACTAATAGTGTTAGAGCAAATTTTAAAAAAGTATAAAAATGTATGGGATTGATATCATTCAGGACTGTTAGTAATACTGTCAGTCCGACTGATAGTGTAGGGTCTGCAATTAAAATAATATATAATTTACCTGTTATACTAGATCTTTGGTTCTAGTCTAAATTACTAAATCATAAAAAAAACTATAAGTTCAAGGCTCCTTTCTCGGTAAACAGACAAAAGAGTTGAAATAAATTGTTAACAAGGTTAAAAAGGTGCATTCACGTAAAACAGTTTTTTTTTAAAAAAGAACTATTTGTGTTTTGCAATCGTGTTCTTTGTGTTTCGTGGGCGTTTTTAATATTTTTTTAAATTTTTTAAAAGTGATCAATGATCGAGAAAAAACTGTTCTCCTTAATATATTAAGCATCCATTGGTGCAACCCCGTCGTAGGGCTCTTTAAACATACATTTTACAAAATTATTTTAGTTTCTTTAAGTGGATCTGACCGCGCTAAAATTTACGGTGTTAAATTGCAGATCTTCTTGGTCCAATGAAAAGGTGATATCATTGTGGGTGTGAGAAAGTTATTTTTCTAGGACCACCAATGAAAATGAAAAAAAAAAGCACGGTTACTTTGGCTGGAAAGCGACGTATATCACACGCGTGTTGAAAAAAAATATGTCAACACTAGTGTTGAAATACAAGGCACCCTATTTAACTTAAACATATGGTGCCAATTTGATAGACCACCCCTATTTATTAAAAAGAACAAATTTTAAAAAGCAGTAATTGTAAAGTGTTTAACTTATTTATCATTTATTTGTCGAGTGATTCAGAATTAAAGTGTGAAAATACGCCATGTTGTAAAATGTTAATAATATACTGGAAAATCTATTACCAGAAAAAACAAATCGCGTTTAAGAGAGTGTCATGTATTAAACAACAAATCCTTATTGGTACCGATAGCGTAGAGTCGTAGAGAATAGATCTCTAGCCTACAGATCGCAAGGTCACAGGTTCAAATCCCTCCAGGAGTATTTTACTTTTTTTTATGAAAACATTAAATAATTTATAGAATTATTTTGAATTGAAATCTTTCTTGTTGGGTGGATTTTTTAAATTTATGTTTAATGCATCTTTCCTTGATTAAATTTAAAATTTTTCATTCTGGTTAATTTAGAAGTCAATCCAGGATTAGTTCTTCCCATGATATATAAAATATGAAAAAGTTAAACTACAAATAAAGGAAAAGCCTATTGACAAACTATGAAACCAGATATTAAGTGGAACATAATCTTAAGTATGATAATTTCAACTAGTGTTGATATTTTTTTTTCAACACTAGTGTTGAAATATTTTTTTTACACATCAATGGCTTTTTTAATAATTCTTTATCGTAGGTCGTAGGAAGAATAGGTATATTACTTGTGTGAAAATGATTATTCTAAAACTCGGAGAGTTTCCGCACTTGGCTGACGCCTCGTGCTAAATATCTCATCTTTTGCAAAGTATCACTTTCATCACTTGTTTTGTAATCTACTATTTCACGCAGAAAAAAAATCGAAGAAAAAATGAAAAAAAGCCTAAAAATAATTACCAAAGTTCTATGTATTGTAAAAAATATTAAAAATTATCTTTTTTAATAACTAACCACTCTGTACACTACCACACCGTTCATACTACAAAGTGGTCAATGCAAAAAATATTAGGTTCATATTACTGAGTCGTTCATATATTCATATTATCACGATTGTACTGTAATTATATTATTTTCACTATATTGCTACATATCCATATCACTAATTAGACATTTTCGAATTAAATGGTAAAATGGGTGTTAAGAGGAGTCAATTACAGTGAAGCGAAAAGTATTAAATGTAATATTAATTAATGCGTTCAATTCACCGACGAGCGTTAGATCAATTATTGTTATTATTTTTATTGATGCTTAAAGTAGCTATAATTTAAAGATTAAAATTTGCAAAGAAAGCAACAGGATAGAAGAGGATTATAATAAATAATAATACTTAAAATTAAAAGATTTTTAAATGCAATTCTTAGAAAGTTAAAATAAGTAAGTAGTAATAAGAAAGTATAATGTTTAATTACACATACATTTTACCATCTACCAAATTTACTCTCCCCATTTAAAGTTAAGTACATACAAAATTCCGCCCTTGAGTCAATTAATCTTTGAGCTTTTGAATCAGTCGACAGATATAGATGCCCATGTTAAAATTTGAATTGTGGAGTTCCACGAGGATCTATTAATGGATCTAATAATTCTTTATATACACAAATTCTACATTGCCTATAAATAGTAATGGTTAAATTGGTTGAAAATAAAATCGAATTATTGATTTCAATGTCAATTTTCTGTTCTGGTTAATATCATAATTCTAATCCGAGTCTACCGTACTATTATCCACCTACGCATGTCTGGCTAATTATAGTGCGACTATAAAAAATTGACACCAAGGCACGAGTTGATCTATATATTTAACACACGTAGATCATCAAGGTTAGAGGTAGAAAGAGCAAATTTCAAGGTTTGTTTGATTCTAATAGTATTTCATTCTTCACATGTCATTTAAGCTTAATAATGATCTCCATATACATATGTACTATTTATATCTATATAAATGCTATATTTATTATTATATTAAAATTATATGGTTAAGATTCCGCATTCCTTTCAATAATAATACGTTGTACGAAACAAAGTCATCAATTATTGTAACACTTTAAGTCATATGTGGATATAGATTGATTAACTACGTACATGTCATGATGGTAATAATCATGATCAATCAAAACAAGACATGGATTACATAATGTTGATTTAAAATACATTTAATTTTCCTGGGTTAATCTTAATCCTTTTTGTTTTCTAATTATTAATATTGCATAAATATATTTAGCTTAGCAGACCAAATAAATCCATATTAACCTATTCCATAACAATAAGGCTTTTTACCTCTTCGTTCGCTGCCAGGGCCATTCCCAAGAGGACCTACAGCTTAACCACTATCCTCAGTCATGCGACCCCTTCTCCCCCCCCCAAATGGGGTGGGTTGGGAGATGATACTACACTCTTCCCTGCATTCTTAAACCTACTAAAATTCGGACATACTTTTTTTTAGGTAGGTAGGTGTTTGTGGGTTTAGGACAATAAAACAATTCCTCTAAATTAAAAAATTGCCGACGTTTCGACCTTTATTAGGTCTTTCTCAAGGCTATTTTACAAAGTCGAGGAACATAAGTCGAAAACAATTGTTAAAATCATCTCCAGACGGGAACACACATTACAAACTGACATGGAACAAATATTGTGTAAAAATAACGAACCACACCACAACGAGTACTGTTAATATTAACAGATAGATATTAACAGTACTCGTTGTGGTGTGGTTCGTTATTTTTACACAATATTTGTTCCATGTCAGTTTGTAATGTGTGTTCCCGTCTGGAGATGATTTTAACAATTGTTTTCGACTTATGTTCCTCGACTTTGTAAAATAGCCTTGAGAAAGACCTAATAAAGGTCGAAACGTCGGCAATTTTTTAATTTAGAGGAATTGTTTTATTGTCCTAAACCCACAAACACCTACCTACCTGGATTTAGAAATAGGACGCTAATTTCATAACATACTTTTTTTTATTGTGCGTATGCCCACTCCGAGGATCGAACTTACGGTCGAATTCCAGTGACTCACCGTTGACAAGAGGAATTAAAAAAAATACAGGATGTTATGGAATTGACTCATTATATTTAAACGGGTGACTCCTTGTGTAAATAGGGGTACATACCCCTAAAACCAGACCGATCGTTGACAGCCGCTTCGCGGAACGAGAACAAATGGTGTCAGTCGTTCCTTCTTCGTTCGGTTCGTTATTTATCTTTGCGCTATTTAAATGTTTATGGATCAACAAATAATTTTTAATGTCGAATTTCTTAGTATAATATTATAAAGACTTTTGGCACAGTTGTGTTTGTGTTGTGATGTAGAAATTGCGGAAAAAAAAAACGATTATTTTAATGTCAAAATATGCTTTAATGTTAGAACGAAACAAAGCCAAAAAAAATTTTACTTACAATAAAATATAGTAAAAATTGAAATCTTAGATTAAAAAACATGCAAATAATTATCACAGATTACTTTTATCAAAGTATTCATTAATCGTATTAATAGTCGTCTCTAAGCCAATTCAATAAAGACATAACTTCTAAAATTAATATTTTAATTGATCATTATATGTATATGGATTGAAACTTTACGAATTTGGTTGTACGGTCGTAATCTACTTCCTCTTATTTACTGACTAACAGTGGTCAATCGCCATCTGCCCATATTTGGTTGAAGTCAACACAGTTTAAATACTTTGTATATGAAAAAAACATATGTCAAGTGTACTAAGAAATTTGTAATTTCTCGCATGTAAAAAGAAAATGGAGGCAATAAAACAAATATAAAAAGTGAAAAGGTAATAAATAATAATATACCTACATACTTTTGACAGGTGTATGGATTTTTGTTCTGTTTTTCAGAGTAGTTTAAAAATATATTTATACAGATGAATTATTATTGACTGCTGCGGGTCGGTGGCTCAGCGGTTCCGAGTTCGATCCTCGCGCATACGCATAATAAAAAAAATTATTTTCGAATTTTAGTAGGTTTAAGAATGCAGTGGAGAGTGTGAAATGTATCATCTCCCAACACACCCTATTCACGCCGGTAACCAGGCCAGATAAGATCGGATATCTCGTGGGGGGTCGCATGGCCGAGGATCGTGGTTCGGAACGCACGTTAAGCTGTAGGTCCCCTCGGGAATGGCCCTGGCAGCGGACGAAGAGGAAAAAAGCCTAATTCAAAAATTATTATTATTTATACATAGGTATACATCTGATGCATTAAGAAAAATGTAACCATAACCATAAAGTTAAATAGAGCTATATATTTTTCCAAATTCATAATTTTTTTGGTTGTATAACGGTTAGTAAAACTGAACATTTAAATTTAAAAAAATATTTTTTATGTAACAACAATATGATAATACTTTTCCTTAATTTGTGCAATGAGTGGCATTATCTTTTTCATCGTTATGATTTAATTATTTCCATATTACATAACCTCAAAAATGTACGAAAGCTCCATCCGCGACACGGTCGAGAGGCGCCATTTTAAAGTGGCATTTTTTAATAAAATATCTGTAACAGTATTAATGATTGTTTTTTTATAATACTTTTATTTGCGTTATTAACAACATATACAAAATTACTGTCAGTGATTCATAGCTTTTATACAGAGAGCAGCAGGTTGTACGAAGTCGGAGGAAAAAATTCCATGAAATTAAATCTCCTGCTCTATTAGAATTTTAAAAATACACTGGAATTGTTGTCTCTAACTTCGTTTAACCTGTTGTACTCTATATAAAAGATGTGAATCACTGCTAGTAATTGTGGAGTTAGGGTATAGATACATTTGAAGAGAGATAGGAACAATAATGGGCTCTTTCACTACTATTTTTCACTAAATTTTATTTTAATTTAATGGAACAAACAAACTTTTTTGTGTTTTTCTGTTTCGTTTTCGAATTTTACGAGAATTAGCTGGCGCGGCGTCAGTGGAGATTTTTAAGTTAATATCGGGGCATCGTTTGTAATTTAAATGGAAAATAAGAAATTAACATGAATGGCCGCAATATTCCTATTTTTATTTTCTGTATTGCTGATGGCGGATGATATTGTCGGATATGGATTGGTACCCTTAAGAATGAATTAATCGGTTCATTCTTCGCTGTAGTGCTAAGACTCTTAATAGGTGTTGAGTCTGCTGATAAGAATAGATGTAGTGAAAAGATAGTGTGTAGAACAAGGACATTCCTAGTTTTGTAGGAGTTTGTAGACGAAAGTTGATAAACATAATCGTTTGAATTGGTTGAGATAAAGGGTTCCATTTTGAATAGTCCATCCAGGGAAATCCCCTCTTTTAATAAATTGCTGACATAGCAAAAAGGAACCCCTTTTTCCATCTGGTAAGGGTTACAAGACATTATAAAAACTTAAACAGATACGAAGACCGTTTTCACACGGCACCATATATCGCGCGCGACAAATGGTCGCAATATTGCTTTTACACCAAATTATGTGTTTTCTAATGATCCATTTTCACACACAAGCGACATTAGAGAACACATAATTTGGTGTAAAGCAATATTGCGACCATTTATCGCGCGCGATATATGGTGCCGTGTGAAAACGCTCTTACTCAGTGGAGTTGTTTAACATTTTCAAGTGTAAGAGCGTTTTCACACGGCACCATATATCGCGCGCGACAAATGGTCGCAATATTGCTTTTACACCAAATTATGTGTTTTCTAATGAGCCATTTTCACACACAAGCGATATTAGAGAACACATAATTTGGTGTAAAGCAATATTGCGACCATTTATCGCGCGCGATATATGGTGCCGTGTGAAAACGCTCTAAGGGTAACGTCTGCCCATTTCATCATTCAAGTAAAGATATTGAAACATAATCTCAGATCAGAGCAGTTTCCAGCCAGTGAGTAAGTGATCTTAATAATGTTTATTTCTATTTTGGCCTGAGTTGACTGTAAAGCGGAAGTTGTTTTTCTTGAACTTAGAACAAATAGCCTCG
Source organism: Polydrusus cervinus (assembly GCA_935413205.1). Lineage (NCBI taxonomy): Eukaryota > Metazoa > Arthropoda > Insecta > Coleoptera > Curculionidae > Polydrusus > Polydrusus cervinus. The sequence goes on from OW284514.1 coordinate 4,632,539, forward strand.
TATGTGAGTTTTAAGGAAACAACTCTTCTTTACAGAAAAACCTTTAAATTTACTAAATTAGGAACTTTATTTTTATTTCTAAAGAACTTCTATGTTATTCATTATAATGTAATCGTCAATCGCCTTGCTTTGCTTAAATAAAGCTATTAAAAATCTTTGGTGTTTTAGTAACTAAATAGGGCACAACAAATTAAATAAATTAAAACGTAATTTTAAACTATCTAAGCTACACGTTCCCGTCGCCTATCATTTTGATACGCGACAATATAATTTGAACCTATACTATAAGAGCGTTTTCACACGGCGCCATATATCGCGCGCGATAAATGGTCGCAATATTGCTTTATACCAAATTATGTGTTCTCTAATATCGCTTGTGTGTGAAAATGGTTCATTAGAAAACACATAATTTGGTGTAAAAGCAATATTGCGACCATTTATCGCGCGCGATATATGGTGCCGTGTGAAAACGCTCTAAAGGAAACTTTAAAATACAGTTTTTTTAAAAAAAGAAAAAGGTATCATCCGCCAAACTAGAAGTTCTTGTGAATCCCTTAGTAATAAAACGATGCCGCGTTTCATGCTGGTATTGAAGGCTCTTAAGGGATTATTTTTTGTTCGCTCCGTATGCAGTGTGTCCACGGATAGAGTTTGGAAGAGGAAAAACTTTTTTATTAGTAGATATAGAAGAAAAAGTCATTCTTTATAAAAACGTCTGCTTGTGTTAAAACTACAATTTCGAATATCAGATTTGCGATTACTATACAGGGTTCGTCCGAAATTACATTTTTAATTTTTTGGATTTTTTTTTCAATTCCTTGATTTATTAAATCAATTTAGCTTGTTCTGAAACCACAAATTCAAATATCAGATTTGCGATAACTATACAGGGTTGGACAGAAAAACATTTTTAATTTTTTATAATTTATGATTGAATAAATTAAATAAAAATACGACATGTATTAATAAAAATTCTTCCAAAGTAGACAAAGAAAAATAGTTTTCTTACAACAAAATCGTTATTCGGCCAGATATAAAATTATATTCTAAGTAAGAAGGCGATAATAGCTGTTTGTTTTTACGTAAATTTATTTTAAACGAAATCCAAAACACTAAAAAAAAATTTCCGACGAACCCTGTAAAGTAATCGTAAATCTGATATTCGAAATTGTAGTTTTAACACAAGCAGACGTTTTTATATAGAATGACTTTTTCTTCTAAAAAAACAGTCCTTTCTCTTCCAAACTCTATCCGTGGACACACTGTATAATTGTAGATGTTTATTTTTAATTTTTGTCAATTTCTTTCTTTGAGTGGTCCATTAGTCATTGCCTTCGTACCAATGCTAATTATTTTATATTACTTAATGAACATAATTAAAAGTAATAGACGCCACCTCCGCAATAAAAATGTGCAATACATAACTAAAGTCGTTGCAATACTTAATCGACTATATTAAAATTCGGAAAAGAACATATGTCTATCACGGCTATTTTTTTTTTGAAAACTATTTTGCGTAGACATTTGAAATTTGGCAAAATACCGCGTTTGTTAACTTTTAAAAAAAGGAACGTTGCTGCCGATTCCCAGGCTTAAAAAACGGATTGTTCAGTATATTTTTTATTGATGGTATTTTATTGTTATGCTATTATTAACTAACCGCTCCTATTAATACATTTTAATCTAATTGACTTAATTTGAATACAATCGAACAAAATACCGCCAAATTAAATTTACAACTAATATTAACGCTTAAGTCGTTGTTAACATAAATATTGTAGGCTTAAATATTGTAAATGTATGCACCATTGTAAAATCACATTGTAAATTGCCACAGTCACATCCTTTAAGTGACGTAAAATTAAAAAAAAATATAAGTATGTCAGTATGGCAAGTGTAAGAGAGACCAGTGGAACAACTAAGTACAAATATTGGTGTGTATTTAAATAATTGTTAGCATAATTTTTAATTAGTGTAAGGTAAATTTACTGTACAACTAGAGTGGATTAATTATTTCCCTCTCGAACGTTTTAGTAACTTCTTCGTGCTTAATATGTACATCACATCCACTCTTGTACTCTTGTTGTATGAAAGAAAATTAATTTTCGAGTACATCAAATACACTATGCACACTACTTCCTTTGGAATAAGTAGTAATTACATACATTGTTGCATAACCAAGGGCGTGGCTTCTTATTCTATGTTTTAAGGCACAGATAAAAGATATAAAATTGATTGAAACTTGAACTAATTAAGAAAGAACGTAGTGGTTCTACCTACCTTTATGGCAAAAATGTTAAGAGGCATATAACCATTAAAAGGCATATTTAAATCGGAAGAAATAATCTTTACTTTCTTTTCTAATCAGGTTTTTAGTTTATATTACGGTCGTTTTATGGTGTTGAACGTGTCAATTTTTTTGGTGTAATTATCCACCATAGATTATTTAATTGCAGCTTGTGAATGGTTTTTAGACGGCTTATTTTTAATGTCGTGTTGTAAACGTTTTTTTTTGTAGTTCCGGATGTGTTAAGTTTTTTTTTTATGTCGATATGTATTTTACTAGGGATAAATAAAGATTTATCCGGCGGAAGGCCAAAAAATGCGAAAATATTTTAGTTTTTTGCTTGGTGTTTTTAATTTTGGGTTTTTTTGAATGTCTGTTGGGTAATTTTCAGTTTCCCCAAAAAAAACCCGTCAGTTTAGAGGTCTATTACCTGACATCCCGGCATAAGCATATTATTATGACAAACATAATTATTGACATATTGTTGTTTGTTCTGGGTTATTGATGGCCACTTGTTCTTTCGAACATTCAGCTCTTGGATCTACGGCTTAATGTGGGTTCCGAACCTCGATCCCCAGTCATGCGAGCCGGTCGAATGTCAGTAACTCACCTCTAAGCCACTGCCGTGGTCTTAACTGGCATACTATCAAAATGCTTTTAGTTATTATAAAGAGTTTGTGTGACTAATACACCTTTCGAAAATGTTGTTTTTTTATTTTCCATAATTAACCGAATAACAATTAGAAATGAAATGAATCGCCTTAACTGTTTGTTGAATTTACCATCATCTCGCCAGTGTTAATGAACTTCATGTTCTCATATTAATAAAACATACATAATTTCAATTTTAACGAAAGCAGACAGCTCAAGACTAAAAAGATCTTAAGAAGAAAGTAATGTGGTTGAATGAGCATTCATTTATGTGAGATAATGCGTTTTCTTTGTGGGTCGGTTTCTCTAATGGTCTAGCTTAAACAATGTGTAATTCATGTTTTTGTGTAAAAAAAATTGTTTTGTTAATATTGTACTTTTTCGAGTGAAAGATTTTTAATTAACTTGAATCCATTATAAATTGGTTCGTCTACAATCTATATACCGCGTTGCTTTAAAAAGAGATTGTTTAATTCAGTGATATTGTCAACCCCGTCCTATTTTACTGAGTGACTGTAAAAGTAAGGTGACACATAACAATTTTATTTTACCTAAAGGTCGTTCTTTCACACCCTGTAGTATAATTTAAACCTCAAATCAGCCATAAAATGTCCAGGGCAAATATCACCGCAGTCCCACAGAGACCATTAACGTTGACATTAATAGGCTTAGAATGTTTGAAAATATAATTGAAATTGTGTTATTTAAATATTCTTTATTTCGTTTATTTTCACCAGTGGTAATCTTTCGGAATGTTCGTGGGTTTCCGTCTTTTGATATCAATTATTTATTACAGGGGCGGCTCGCGGTCTTAAAAAATGGGGAAGAGCCAGGTATAGTGCGGGTACTTAAACAAACATTAACTAAAAACCCGTGTAACAAAACGTCTCTCTTATCCTCATCTGTCCAACGACTGAATGGAGTTTCCAATACTTTACAAACTATGTCATTTGGGTTCATTTTTAAAACACACAACTAAGTACACTACTGAATTAACTGAAAAATAAAAACAAAACTTTTTAGTCTCACAGTAAATCACGTAAAAATGATATCCATAACCGTAAGTTTCGCGAAGCCTCCAAATAAATACCTTAAGTTAGGCGAACCAATGCTAAAACAATGGTGCATCTGACTGATCTATTTTTACATTGCCCTTTATCATAACACAAATTGTTACATGCTGTTTGCGTGACTGACGTCACGTAACCATAGCAACGGTGAATATCAAAGCCATGTTGGACGCGCACCAAAATTAAGCGGGGTATACATAGCTACATTCGGATTAAATTACTATTCTTAATTCGAACATAATTATTTTTTAAGGGCTAAAATTGTAGCTGTATTGGTACAATAATATTTAATATTGTCGAAAACTTTCTTCCTGTTTTTTTTTTTGCTTAAGAGCTCCTCCACCTGACGATCCGCCACTGATTTGTCAATACAGAACACATGCAAATATTATAAATTTTTGATCAAGTTAAACTTTAATAGGTTTCATGCACCACTGGCGAAACCATATTTTAATTAAATAAAATTCCGCATGCATCTTCATTTTGTCTTCCTCAAGGACACTTTATTATATGCACCTTCTAACCTTTCGATCGGCAATTGAGGCGCATCCTCCTCACGATTCTTACAAAAAACAATTACTTGCCAATCTTCGGAATTTTTCTAGGTTCTTCTTCTAGTCCGTTTTAATGCGCGAACTTGAAAAGCTTCTTCAAAGGTTAAGCCGGGTCGTCTACCGGCACTTCTTGAAGATCGTGCCGAGGAGACCATCGCCAGCCATCACCTATCGGCAAATCACTTTCCGTTTCGTTGTTATTGCCATCTTCGGAGTTTTGTTGGTGATTCTTCTTTGTGTGGTCGGGTAGTTTGCATAGGTAGGATTGGTGAATTATTGATTGGCGATGGTGATGAATGCAGAGACGGAATTTGATTTATTTTTGAAGATTGGAGGTTTATATATTATGTCTGCGAGGCGTCATTTTCTTTCGTAGATAAGAAAGAGTAGATACTGTCTACTAGAACTAGACTAGTTAAAAAATCAAAGTTGATGATGGTTTTAAAACAACGAAACGTCGGATTAAAAATATAGCTACACCAACTTGTAGAGGAGAAAAAATGGTAATGAGAATGTAAACTTTATTTTAACATATCTGATGTTCAAATAGAGTCAGAAAAAAATAAACACGAAATCGCAAAAATTTGGTTTTGCCCAAGTTATTTTAATTTCGCTTCTTTCCTCGTCGCTTCGCTGCTCGTGATTGAAACTCGACGCTCGGGCAATAATAGTAGCTGTCTAAACCTTGGTTAATAATATACTATTTTCTGGCTTATAGTTTAGCTAGAAAGTACAAATTTTCTGGATGGTTTTAAAAAGAGAAGTTACGGATCTGTTTTACAAGGTGCAAATCTTTAATGACGGGCAATGTTGCAGTGTTAACGATCGTTTGCTGTTACGTAATAGGTTAAGTCAGCGAAAGGGTCAGTAAAACTTGCTGAACTCAACCTTGGGCTACTTTTGTTGCTATTTTGAACAAAAAAAATCTAATTATAATTAGAAATTTAAACGTTCTAGATCAAAATTTTCAAAAATTTAATGGCTTACTAAGCAGTTATTTTTTTAGCCCTATTTAAGTCAGGAAAAGGTCTAGCGTGTTAAAGATTTTAAAACAACGTTGGGTTTCTTTCATAAAGATTTTTAACCACAATTAACTTACCAGCAAGTTTGACTGTGACATAAATGATGTTGACAGGAAATATTTACTGACAATCAAAGGTGCCTATTAGTAAATTAAAAATTAGACCGCGGTAGTGGCTCAAAGGTGAGTTACTGGTATTCGACCGTGGCGACCCGGGTTCGATTCCCAGAGTGGGCATACGTACCGGGTGGTCAACTAAGAATGACCGCCGGCCATATCTCAGAAACTAGTAATCGTACAGCATCCGGGTAAATTTTCTTATGACAAAAGTGTCCAAGAGAAAATGCTGGAAATTATTTCTAAGTTCCGCATTTTACCGCAAGAGGGCGTAATTGAAAAGTAAATTTTAAAATTTTACATATCTTCGAAAATTCCACGTTAAGATATATCTTTGATAACAGCTTCATGCATGCCTATTATATATTATGCCATGATATATTACTTGACTGAACTAGCTAACTCAAAAATCGTCTCCCTAGCCTTACTAGAGAAGATGGAAAAGATTATTTTCTAAAAAAAATATTAGATACTAAAAACAATATTACCTAAATGAATCAAGGTGTGTCCTTCCACGTTCGCTTTACCTCATTCATCACCTTAAGATTTACTAAGAATTTTATTTGTCCGTCCGTTGGACAACTTCCAGTTCCGACAAGTGCGTTTAGTTAGTCCTGTTCTGTGGTCAGTCCGACCCAGTGGCGTATTTGGGGGGGGGGGGGGGGGGGGGGGCTGCCGGGCTGAATCTCCTCCGGAGCTCGGCTCTAAAAATCTAATTGCAACCTGATTTTTGACCGCTTGGACACTTAATTTAAATCTTTAAATAATGTATTCTTAGCCTAGATTACAAAGGTTTTTAGGAAACGTTTAGTTTTTAAACTTTTCCTTCTAAAAGTCCTATTTTATATAGAGATTAGGGTTTTCAGACGCATATCGTTTTAGTTATTGATTTTTGATGCAATTTTGAAGGAAACCGAGTAAAAAGAATAATATCTTATAGCATTTTTCCACATACTTGTCTCTTCCGTTCTGCCTTTTTTAGCACTATTTGCAATCAACAAAAATATAACCCAATGCAATAAAATATTTGCACAACAAACCAAAAAATAATTAATTGAAACATTTTTTATGGAAGAAGTGTGATAATTTATAATAAAAAAAATAGTGCGTGAAGAAACGAGAATGCTTTATTATGAATATACAAAACGTCACTTAACAAGGAGTATTTTAAAACCTATATAAGCATTTGCACCAAAAACTGCTGTTAGATCTATGGTCCCAAAATGAAAACATGATTTCTGAAAAAATCATCAATTTTGGCGTGGTGAGCGATATTTACTTTATTTTTAATCATGAAAAACCGAGCCCGAAAAACGCTGGTTACAGTAATACATATGTCTTATGTTAAAATTTTGGTTTGTTATCAATATTCATATTTTCACAAATATAAAAAAGTTTTTTTTTTAATAAGGAACCAGCTAGGAATATCAAAAAAAAAAGTAAAAAATAACATTTACCAAAACAAATTTAATCCAACCATGCAGAGTGGGAGAGGTAATAATTTTATTTTCCAAATTTGAGAGTAGTTAGGTGAATTTTAAACGAACTTTGGGCGTGGCCCCGAAAATTTTTCGCCCGCGGCGCTATTTTCGAATTTAACAGGGCATGGCACCCAAAAAATGCAACTTTTTTTACCTTAATAACCCCCCCGGGCCGGCCGGTATGATTGTGAGAAAATTATTTCTGCCAATGTTGTGTATGCACAATCAAACTTGCTGGTTAGTTAATTGTGTTTAAAAATCTTTATACAACTCGACATAAGGCTTTTAAAAAGGTATATATTTTTGATTTTAAAGAAATGTTCAAAATTTCCTCATAGAAAAAATAACGCGTTAAAATGTTGCTTTAAATGTGTGAATTGCGACTATTGTTAAAACCTATTTTAAAATTTCGTCAAACATTTGCTGTATTATGTACGTAAGTGAATGCAAGCATTCTTTGTTCGACATTTAAGATCTCAGGAACTGCATACAAAATTATACTTTTAAATAAATAAATATCTTATGGTTTTAGCATGGCCCAATACCCGTGGTTAACAATAATACTGTTAACGTAAATGTACTCTTAGAGATCGGTTATTTGCTCAATAAAACGAATTGATTAAATGAATAAACTATTAGTAAAAGTGTCCATTGATTTGAGAGCGTCCAACCGATATTTCTAAATTATTCTCCAAAGTTACCAGTTTTTTTTTTTTTTTTTTTTTTTTTTTCGAGGAGAGATCTTCCAAAGAGACCTTGTGGGGACAAGGTACTGTCGGATTCAACCCTGAAGGGATTGCCTACCGACTAAAACTCCCCGCGTTCTTTCAGTTTCCGGGCCCGAAATGGCCTATAAAAACCTCCAGACGTCTTACTGATCTTTCCACATCTCCATGCCGAGGCATGTTTTTGTTTTGGATCTACCTGCATACGTTGACCGCATATGCAGGAATTTGTCATCTCTAAATAACATAAAGTTACCAGCTCTAGGCGAAATTATATTTATATATTAAGTAAGACCAAAAACATTGTGGGGGGAGGGGCTCAGTGGGCGTAATTTTTTTTTCTGGAGAGAGGGATAGTCGGGACTACATGTATTTCATGACATTGTACTCAGTAAAGAAGGCGGAAAGCGCCGCAGACGAAAAATTTTCGGGGCCACGCCCAAAGTGTATTTAAAATTCACCCAACTACTATAACATTTCGAAACTTAAATAATTACCTCTCCCCCTCTGCATGGTTGGATTAAAGTTGTCTTTGTAAATGTTTTTTTTTATATTCCTAGCTGGCTCTTTATTTACAAAATAAAACATTTGTTATATTTGTGAAAAATATGAATAATGGTGTCAATCCAAAATTTTAACATAAGACGTATGTATGACTCTAACCAGCGTTTTTTGGGCTTGGTTTTTCATGATTAAAAATAAAGTAAATATCGCTCACCACGCCAAAATTGATAATTTTTCACAAATCATTTATTTCAGGAGCCTAGATCTTGGTGAAAATGCTTAGGTTTTAAAATACTCCTTCTTAACTGTCGTGTTGTATATTCATAATAAAGCATTCTTGTTTCTTTCCACACTATTTTTTTTTATTATAAATTATCACACTTCTTTCATAAAAAATGTTTCAATTAAAATTTTTACTTTAAATCTTTTCTTTAAAAATTAATACATAATTGTTTTTTGTTTTGTTGTAAAAATATTTTATTGCATTGTATTATATTTTTGTTTATTTAAAATAGCTCTAAAAAAAGGAAAACGGAACAGACTAGTATATAATAGAAAAATACTATAAAATATTATTCTTTTTTCTCGTTTTCCTTTAAAATTGCACCATAAGTCAATTAATTAAAACGATATGCGTCCGAAACCTTAATCTCTTTATAAAACAGGACTTTTAGAAGGAAAAGTTTAAAAACTAAACTTTTCCTACTAGACCTTTGTAATCTAAGCCAAGAATACATTATTTAAAAATTTAAATTAAGAGTCCAAGCGTGAGACAAAAAATTAGGTTGCACTTAGACTTTTAGACCCGAGCTCCTAGGCTCGCCACTGGGCTCAGGCAACAACTGGAAAACTGTGTGACGAGCGCCAGGGTCCTATTTTCACTAATTTATGACAATTAATAAATAAAAAATACAAAAATCTGTTTGTAAGACTTTTTAATTGGAGAAAAATTTGTAAATATAAAAAATAAAAAAAATTTCAGTATAATTGCATATTAGAACATAGTTCATACTGAACAACTTTTTATGTTTTCAGTGTAAAGCCCGCATATACAACCAGTTAAAAAAAAATGTTTTATGTCTACATTTGAAATAATTTTAAAAAGGTATAACATCCCGATCTATGGGGGGTTGCTGAATGACTCCTTTCTATCACTCTTTGTCTTCAAAGGTCTGGACTGACTAAAACTCCGTGCTATGACGCTTTACACCCACCTTTTTCAAAAAGCACTGATATATTTTGTGGGAAATACATTTTTTTACCTCCGTGCTTTGTTCTAAATGTAATAGAATAGTCTACTTCTATTTTTTCGACGACTTTGCCTTTCTATTCCGATTACGATATAAATACAATGGAGCCCCGAGAATGGCGAAGTGTCACGGGGGCACGGAGGGACCACGCCCCTTAAAGGTCACTCGGTCGGGAACCTTTAGCCACCTGACAAAAACTGGGGCGGGAATTTTTCAGATACAGCTTCAGGTATCCGAATTGTCCCTAAGTCATGTTTTTTTTTTGTTCAAGGTTCACTTTTACACGATACTTATCTTGTCATAATAAGTGCTTCAGGCGCTTGTCAATAATGGGGAACATGCTTATTACTTAGTTTGATATGACGTATCGGTGCTTGGCTAAACTAGATATTCGAAAAGACATAAGTTAAGATTTAATAAAAAAACTCCCTTTGAGTAGGCTTTTTTGATTTATTTAATGCCTTGCTGTTGATATATTCAAATAGTAGTTTGTACAACAAGAGTGGATATGATGTCCATATCGCACGAGGAAGTAAATTGAGCACGACGCCGTAGGCGGAGTGCTCAAACTATGCTAAAAAATGTAAAAAAAAGTTTTCCGGTTGCCGGGCTCGAACTCACGACCATTGGATCCATAGTACAACGCCCTAACTCTCTCGACTATCGAGACCTTAAGCTAATTGTGGGAAAGCCAACTAATAAATGATGCTACATGAAATTAATTTTTTATGCTCATGCAGCCGGTTACATTATTAATAAATCTATTATAAATGCGTCTAGATTTTATTATATTGAACAAATTAATAACAAATTGTACCATATGCATTTAAATTATATAATTTAGTGTCTTGAAAAAGAGGGCGGAGCCTCAGTAAATATAATATACTGTGATTGGTCAGTGCTTTTAAAAAAACCACAAAGAAAATAAAGAAATGTAATTTTCATAACAGTGTTGTCAACTAATGGAAAATTTCCGGGTTCGTGAGAACAAAGCACAGAGGAATGATAGGTCGGCGCTGTCTCCAAAGGGAAAAGGGAAATTTTTACGCACAGTGTTATATTTGTAGAATATTCTTTAGGATCACTTGTGGTTGTAATCTGCTAATAAAAGACTTTTTCAGTATTGTTTGCATTCGTGAAAGTTTTCTATAAAAATGGGAAATTTTATTTTTAAAGGTTGCAACACTGTACAACCTATTGTAACATGTAAATTTGGTTTCCTTGTAATTGACCACTGTGATTAGTCAGTTTCATTACCTATCTAGGATGGAAATGAAATATTCCCGCACAGTTAACCGGAATAGCGTACTTTTCTCGCCACTTAAGTGTTAAAGAAACAGCAAATTTCCATGTTTGAGTAGAAAATAATTTTTATGTTAAATGAGAAAAACTCCAGATAATATAAATGAAGTTATATTTTCTTTGTAAGTAGTTTAAATATTTTAACATGTATCTGTATCTTAAATATTCCTCTTCATACTCCTATAGGTAAGTTACGTAATTAATTAATAATCTCTAAAAATATTTGAAAGGACCCCCCAAGAAGCAAATTATTTCTTTATTACCATTAAATTTTGTGTGCTATTGTGTCTATAACCTATTTTCAACGTTATTTTACTTTAAAATTGTTTACCCGTAATTGTGTGTTATTTTATTAAATATTATTCGTTATTGATTGACACTATATCGCCTATTTCAATCAACCTCTGTGTAATCTAATATTTCATCACTTCCCGTGCTTTTTTGGCAGAAATTCTTTTGCTCACTATAATAAATTTTTATACACTGATCAAGATACTAATCAATAAGACTAGTATATTGATCTATATTGATCTAACCGTTGGATTGCTCGTAGATTTCACAACTTGGTATTTTATTAGTTCGAATAATGAATGCTTTTCTTGAGTTATTGATCCAATTTGGGTGGTGAAATACCAATAAAATATTGATACTGGTGTAGCCAAATTTCATGTTCTTATAAAGTCCTGCAAATTTAACGCAACATCATAAATTTGCCACAATTTAATGTTATATATTTTTCTACGGCCACCTATGAAAATGAGAAAAAAGGCACGGTTAATTTGGCTAAAAAGCGCCGTATAACACACGCGTGTTGAAAAAAAATACGCTAGTGTTGAAATATCCAGGTACACTATTTAATTTAAACATATGGTGCCAATTTGACAGACCACCCCTATTTATTAAAAAAAAACAAATTTTAGAAAGCAGTAATTGTAAAGGGTTTAACCTATTTATCATGTATTTGCCGAGTGATTCAAAATTAGAGTGTTTTTTTTTTATGATAAAACACCTGCACTGTAGGAAAAATCCTTTAAGGCGCTCTGGGAGGGGTGCATGTGCGAAAAAATGTTAATAATATACTGGAAAATCTAGTACCAGAAAAACTCAAATCGCGCTGAAGAGAGTGTCATATAAACCAACAAATCTTTATCAGTAACATAGAGAATAGAGCTCTAGCCTACAGATTACAAGGTCACAGGTTCAAATCCCATCAGGAGTATTTGACTTTTTTTTATAAAAACATTAAATAATTTATAAAATTATTTTGAATTGAAATCTTCCTTGTTGGGGGGATTTTTTAAATTTATGGTTAATGCATCTTTCCTTGTTTAAATTTAAAATTTTTCATTCTGGTTAATCTAGAAGTCAATCCAGGGTTAGTTCTTCCTATGATATATAAAATACGAAAAAATTAAAAGGTTAAACTACAACTAAAGGCAAAGCCTATTGACAAACTATGAAACCAGATATTAAGTGGAACATAATCCTAAGTATGCCATTGCCACACATTTTCAACACTAGTGTTGAAATATTTTTGTCACAAATTAAAGGCTTTTTTAATATTTTTTTTTGTGGTCGTAGGAAAAATAGTGTACATTACTCGTGTGAAATTGATTATTCTAAAACTCTGAGAATTTCGGCACTCGGCTGACGCCTCGTGCTAAATAACTCCTCGTTTGAAAAGTATCACTTTCATCACTTGTTATATAATATACTATTCTGAACACATTTTTCTCAAATTACCGATTAATTTGTAAAAAAAATATTTTTCAGAGTAATTGCATATTAGAACATAGTTTTTCATTTACAGTGATAGGTTTGTGACCCAATTTGGTAATTCAATAGAGGGAGTTTGTTGGGAGGGGTCAAATAAAACACGGAAATCAATTAGCTTTAACGCCCCCATTCCAAAAAACTTTTCATAATATAATTACAGTTTTCGATATTGTCGAAAATAAAGGTACTTACTCTTGTACCAAATTCAGATTTTTAAATAAACTTCGTAATTTAAGTTTTGGACTATGCAGAACTTTTTATAAAGAATAACTTTTTTTCGTAAAATTAATAATAAAAAGTTTTCCATAATATCAATAAAATATAACCTTACGGAGTGAGGGGGGGGGGGGGGGGGGCATTGGCTTTCCAATTTTTTAATAATAAGATATGGTTGATACAGTTTTAAAATTCTTAACGTACATCCGTACAAAGTTTATCGTTTGACGCCTCATTTAATCTTCTCGACGCAATCTCGGGCGTGGTCTAAGATTGCACCAGCTTAAACAATTGCGCACCCACAATTATGGTACCAAGTCATTCTAATCTACTTACATACATTATCCACGGTCCACAGAATATCGTTTATTAGCCTTATAGTCGATAAGCATACACGTCATAGAAACGTTAAATGACAATTTCCTTTTCCTATACTTTCATTACATCAGAATTTACAAAAGATTATAAAAAAAAAATTTTGAATCATAAACTATAGATTTTAGACTTGAAGAAGAAACAATATTAGTAAGATCTTATCGTGAAATTAGGAATTTTATTTTGAGAAAATAATTTCTAATTGCTATTGATACTAAAAAAATTAATATATAAAGAAAAAGAAAAAACAGCATAACAAAAAATTAATTATTACGGTCGAGAGTAAAATAAAAGAAATTCGAAAATAATACAGGAAGTCCACTCTTGTTACCGCAAAAACCCATGCAGAAAGTTCTGATAATTTATCATTTTAATCAATTTTAATTTTCCATTACTGCAAGTACCTGTTTCTATCGCTGTTTAAAACAATGAGAATTACAGATATTAGAATCATTAAAATTAAAAACAGGTTTTCAGATATAATTTATTTAATTCAATATAATGATGTAGATTAAAAAAAGTTATTGCCATTCGATGCACTGCACTTACAGTTTGAAAATGGATAGGAAACTTTTTTTAAAATTAAATGGCATTGTTATAGTTTATTTCGGAGAGGTGTATAGTAATAAAAGCTCATTAGATGTGCAAAAGGACACAGAGTGACCCAACGAATATTTAGGCCACTTTCATAATTTGGCATTGATTTTCAAAATTTTTTATTTTCATCAAGTGCAGGTAGTACCACCCGGGCTTGGGTCAATTTATGGGTTTTGCCTATTGGTATCCATTCACAAACACTGAAAATGGTGTAAAAAAGCGTGCTTATGTATACATAGTATTAGGTACACTTATTTTTTATTAAACGTTATAAAAAAATACATTATACAGAAATTAAATTATAACAAATCATATTCTTGGTCATCTGAGGAACTGTCATCTCCTCTTGCCGTTATAATTAACGGGTGGAAGGTCCGATCGATCAGGTGGTCAAGATCCCACATTTTTTCTCTTCTTTAATGACATGACGGACTGCTTTTCGCCAGTTCTTTGGTGTAACTTCCTTAATGACTTGATCAAACAGTAGCTTAACGTTTTTTATTTTGAATGTCGTGTTGTGTCTTGCTACAAATCCTTTCACTTGCGCCCATATAAGTTCTATAGGATTTAGTTCGCAATGATATGGCGGTGTGCGCACCACAGTTACACCATGTTACGGCATATTTCATAAAACGATGTTTGTGTTAAGCTATAGCTAATAGTTCCTTCTTTATCAAATTATCTTCTTTTTTTTACTGGGGTAGTTATCATAAATAATTTAATGCACAAAATTTACCTACGCCTATGGCCGACACCGAAATTGAGGCGAACAGGACGGAATTTTCCATTTTATGTCACCCATCTTTGGAGCAACACCATCGAACATCATGGAGAATCCCGGGCTGTTGCACTGGACATCTCTAGGGCTTTTGATCGTGTTTGGCACGATGGGCTTCTAAGTAAATTGCGATCCTACGGTATGCCTAATGGATTTTGTTTATGGTTAACCAGCTTCCTTAAGAACCGTTCTCTGCAAGTGGCGATTAACGGGTTTCTCTCGGACACCTTCACCATCAATGCCGGTGTTCCTCAAGGGTCCATATTGTCGCCTACCCTCTTTTTACTGTATATTAACGACCTTCTAGTGATAACCCAAAATCCAATTTATAGCTTTGCTGATGACAGCACACTTGTCTCATCTTTTACCTTGACTCCCCAAACATCCGCTGCCGACGCACATCTTCGCAGGCAGCATGAAGTATTGCGCCTCAACAATGACCTGGAAGAAATTTTGGCTTGGGGTGACAGTAACCAAGTCGAATTTAATGCTAAGAAAACCCAGGCAGCAGTCTTTTCCAAAAAGGTTAACATTGCAGAAACGGATATAGTCATGGCAGGACAGGCAATTCTCCTGGCACCGTCTATTAATTTGCTGGGGGTCAATCTGGGAGGTAATATGCCAAGGCAGCTGCACAGAATCTTGGTGTACTTTTCCGCACCAAAAGGTTGTACACACCTCATCCACTTTTGACACTCTACAAAGCCCAGATTCGACCATCATTAGAATATTGCTCTCATGTCTGGAGCTCTGCACCCAAGCACACCCTTCGGCTACTGGATTCCATTCAAAGGAGAGCCGTTCGTCTGATCGGCGACCCCGAGCTGACCAAGACCCTCGATAGCCTGGAGCATCGAAGACAGGTTGGTGATTTGGCTCTCTTTTACAGATATTTCCATGGCAGGTGTTCGACTGACATTGCCCACTTGATTCCACCTAGAGCAATGCAAAACAGAAATACACGGCGAACCACTGCCGCTCATCCATATGTTGTTCAGCTTAGTACTCCTCGAACTTCATTGTTCAAGAATTCTTTCATCTGGAGAACGTCATCTTTGTGGAATGATCTTCCTGAGGTCGTGTTTCCCAATGAATACAATCTTCAACGTTTCAAGACCAACGTTAATCGCTTTTTTCGCACTCGCACCGCTCTCAGAGCGCCTTAAAGGATTTTTCCTACAGTGCAGGTGTTTTATCATAAAAAATTTTTTTTTTATTACTATACACCTTTCTGAAATAGACTATAGAAACTACTTTTGTCATGTACTCACTTTTAAAAGGAAAAGGCACGAGTTATGACCTCATAATATCCCATTAAATATTTAAAGCTCCAAGACCACCGCCCTACCATATTGCAAAACGATTTCAATGTTCCTTATTCTCCTTTTTTAAAACGTTACTAATGAGAGCAATAAAAAATAATAAGACCGTATTAAATCTCAACACATTTCCGACATAGTCATAAAGTTTTTTTAAGTTTTAATAAGGTATGTTGTTAACTTATAAAAGTCTATGTTTGCTTTAACCGAGGCACAATGAATAATGGACTTGGGCAATTATTAATGTTAATACTGATCGTGATTCTAAGAGAGTCTGTATAAATTATATTTGTATTAAATTATGCATGTGGATGAATATACCAGATTATTTAAAGTCTGTGACTTGGAGAAAAATAATATAGTAATGCAATTATAAGTAAGCGTGCGATTTTTGATACCTTGAATTTATATTGGGACACGCTTTCATATTTGGAAAAAAATTTCTTATGTGTTAAACCTCTGGTTTAACTGTCAAAGAAAGCATTTTTAATAAATAATCGGAAGTTAACATTTTTGAATAGAGATGTTAGAATATAACGTAGCTATAGGCAAAAACAACTTAATCAAATGGGTCCTTGTTGTCTGAAATTTTAAGAGGCACAGTGTAACCTAATATATCCATATCATAAATATGTCTTTAAGGATTAATATTTTACGTATATGTATAGGGGGTTGTTAGGTTCGTTTTTAGAAAGACATAGCAGTGTTATACTGGCGTGCTTTTCGAGTGGTCTATTTTTGAAGACAAATAGATGTTTTATAACTTCAATACGTACTTTGATTTTCCATAGCCTATTTCCTATAAGAGAATACATTTTTTTTAAACGACCGTCTAAAAAGTTGTTTAAGTACCCCTAAAACCAGACAGACGGACGCCAATGGGGAAAATTTACTTGTGCTTTACTATCGTTTACGCCGGAGCCGAATTTAAACGAGAACAAAAACACTGAAACCTCATCAAGGCCGTATGCGGATCCAATATCGTCGCGTCGTTCGTTATTTACCTTTACAGAATTTAAATGTGGATTTTGTTGTTAAACAAATAACTTTCAATGTCGGTCTTTTGGCACAGTTGTGTTTTGTGTTTAAAAGATTTATTGTAAGATAATAAATACATATTTATATACAGCGTGTCTAAAAAGGAATGCAACATATAGGAGATTTTTTAATACCTTAATAAAAGTTGGTGCATGCCTTAAAACTATAAACGTATATTTTAAATTTCACCTACGGCTAATATTAAAGGAGCAAATGCCATTTTTTCGATATTTCCTTAAGAGTACTTAAGTACCTTAATTATGAAAAATACAGAATAATTTTATATGGAAATGTTGCCAATTAAAACAAATTTGTACAAATACGTAATTTGACTTATTTTTAAATTCCTTAAACCCATTTTTTTTTCTTTAGACAATTTTTACATATTTATCAAATAATTTAACCCATCCAATAATTCTACCGTGGTCAATTATGTAAAGGAAGTATTTTTTTATAATAGAGGTACTTTAGTCTTAAGGAAATTTCGAAAAAATGGCATTTGCTCCCTTACTATTAGCCGCAGGTGAAATTTCAAATATGCTTTTTCAGTTTTAAAACATGCACCAACTTTTATCAAGAGTACAAGTACAAAATTGTGCCATACTTTTTTGGACACACTGTAGATGTTTTAGCTTGTCAGATGTCAATATTTCAAAGACTTGAGGTACCATGAAAAAAAACTTCGAGAATATCGATTAATATTCGACACCCTGTATATTTCACATTAATGTGAAATAGAATTAGAAATTCATTCATCATTGCGTCAAGAAATTACAAATTTATTAATTTTCTATAAAAATTTCCCAATTTCGCTATTACCAAATTTCAGTCTTTTAGACATCCAGACGTGGGAGGACATTTCCGGATAAACAATGCCCAATTTTAGTAAAATTTGGGGTACACTAGGTGCCCCCTTCCCTCCCAAATCTCGTAATGACGCCCATTATCCTTTATATTATGACTTTTAAGCAAGAAAAGAATACTATGCACTTTAAGATATTTATCATTTTATAACTTTTCGGTAAACCTTGAACAAATGCGATAAAATGCAACAAGATAGGAAATAACTACATACATGCCACGCCTTATTCTATTTTAAATTGAATAATGGCATTGGGTTAGGTATGTTTTAAAAGCGCATTTTTGCATGCTTTAATTGACTAATTATGTAAAGGTAATATTTTAGCCGGTTGTATTACTAAGTAACTTCAATTTTCTCCATTCAAGGACTATCTCTCTATAACTTACTGTATTTACATATACATACAGTAATTAAAATGGCAGAAATGTCACCAATTTATGGGTTTCTATCCTTAAAACTATGTTTTTTTTTTTCATTTCGACTTATTAGGAAATGCCATTTAAAATGAACGGCACGAGCCCAGAAAAGAAAACAATGGGGACCCGAGAATTCGTGATTAGAGCAAGGTTACCGATTACCTTTATTTGGTGCTTTAATTATTGTTGATGGTTCGATTAAGACTGTGAACGCATGCCTTTTCGACAAATATGGCGTCTTAAAGGTATGGTTGTTGTTATTTACCAATCTAACCTTATATATTTATTTTAGGAGATACTTTTTCACATACAAATTTTTGGATCGATTGTTCTTATTGAAGGTTAATTTCGTTTTGGACAGGTTACAATTATCAATTGATAAAAACAATGTGTTTCTGTTTCAACTTTCAATATATTTTTTTTACTGGGTGATCAAACAAAAATGAACGCCGACCATCTCAGAAATTGTTTATTTTTTGTTATATCCGTCGCAGCTAGATTAGCGCAATCATCAGATTTTTCAATTTTTTTCAAAAACTTTACGTGGAACCATATACAGGGTGATTCCTATGTTGATACTGTGTATAGAAGGCATTAAAATAAACATTTTCAAATACCTTTTTTCAAAAAACTTAAAAATAAGGTACTTACATTCATTTATGACACTATGGATCAAATACGGTCCTGCCTAACTAGCCTGTTGAATAACATTAAGAAAACTTATGGGTGTAGGATGAGCCAGCAAGGGAAAGCGTTCTGCGTATAATCTCAAAGCAGCAGCCGCACTTTGACGACACTCACCGTATCTACTAGTTCATTGTTTTCAAATTTTAACATTTTCACGTGTCACCAATTTAAAATTAGCTTGCCTCAGAAAAACACAGCGCAGCGTATTGCCAAATAACTGACTACCGACCCGTAAATTGCATGACTAATAAGATAAACAACATAAAGTATAGTAGGCTACGTTTTGATGACCGGGCCCGCACTTAGATATTTAACTTCTGTATCTGGCCTATTTTTAAGTTTTTTAAAATAAGTTATTTGAAAATGTTGTTTATTTTAATGCCTTCTATACACCTGGAAGAAATTTTGGCTTAGGGTGACGACCAAGTCGAATTTAATTTAAAGAAAACCCAGGCAGCAGTCTTCTCCAAAAAGGTTAACATTGCAGAACCGGATATAGTCATGGCAGGACAGGCAATTCCCCTGGCACCGTCTATTAATTTGCTGGGGGTCAATCTGGGAGGTAATATCGTCGCTGGAAAGACAAAGAGGCGTAACTACTTTTTAGTGTTTTCTCAGGAGAAGCAGTTAAAGTTTAAGTATATGTTCTAATGGGTACTGACTATAATATATCACTTGCTATAATGCATTGGACAAATTTTTAAGTTGTTTACTAAATTATATAATTTCTATAAAAAGTTACATTTTTGCAAAAATATTAGAACTTATTAAAGTCAAGACTTTCGAAAGAGTTACGCCTCTTTGTCTATTCATTTTTCTGTATAATATTTGGCCGACTTACAACTACTACTAATCGCCTTCAAAAACCTTAATCTGTACAACAAAATTTATTGATTTATGACTTAACAAAGTAATTTCGTGAAATACTAAAGAAATTTAAAATTTAATTTAAAAAAAAGTTATATAACAAAATAATAAAGGTTTAGCTAAATATGTATTACTACCAAATACGTTAAAAACATTATTTTTAATGGGGGATATATTTATAGAAATATTGGTGGTCCGGTAGTTTTCTTACTGAAGTGTTGCTTTGGTATAAGGCCTTAAAGTCTACCAATTTGAGCGGGCCAGTCCTGAGACTAGGACTGTTTCCGCGGGGCAAGGGGCGAACTCCCCACAGGATCATGGCGCCCAACTAAAAGGGCAAGCCTGCGAACAGAGATGTATAGAACATGATCTTAGTGCAGAATGTCTTGAATTGCCGAAGGACTCTGGTACTCGTAAAATTGATCAACAGAGACAAACTGACGAAAAATGGGCCAACGTATTCAAACTAAGGCTGTTAGCATAAATTTAGGCTACTTTAAATGGAAAGCTGCGTATGAGAGATAACGAACAAAGTGAAATATCCATAGTAGACATGGCAGACGAAGTTAACTAGCGAGAAATAGACTGATCAGATGCACGAACAAGGCATCAAAGATGGGATGGAATTTTCGCCAAAACTGATGGTTATTGACAATCTGATGTTTGTAAGCATGCTTTCTCAATATATATTTATTGAGTAGATCGGGAAAGCCCAAATAATAATAATACAAGACTTATTAGTACAACACATAGAAGGCGTGGAAGAAATTATTCCTTTCACTAAGTTTTACCGACAAAAAACTGTCAGGACCATGATGCATGGAGGGACGTAGCTAACTTAAATCGTATTTTACTGGAGACCAGCCGAGAATAGCATGAGATACTAATTGTGTACTTAACAGAAAAATGAGCTCGAGGCGATCCTGTGACAAAATTAACGCCGTTGCAAATGCTAACAGTCTACTCAAGCAGAGGAAATAACGTAGTACTATCTTTGGTACCAATATTTGTATTAAATCTTTTGATCTCTAAAAGGAGGGTACGATATTCATACTTTAATAGGGCGTATCTCCGGTACTATGCTCGTTAATAAAGTAATCTGGAAAGACAAAAAAGAGGCGTAAGTCGACTTACGCCTCTTTGTGTTTTCATCAGTTGTAAGAATAGGAGATCCGTCAAAATTTAGATTTGCTATATCAAGATAACCATAAGAAGGAGAGATACGTCCATTTGCTGGTTCAAATATATGACCAGCAGGTCTTTTATAGTGGTCGTAACTCAAATCAGGCATTTTTGGAGTTACGCCCCTTTGTCTTTCCAGCGACGATATGTCTTGGCATGATCACGTTGCCGCAATTGCCAAGGCAGCTGCACAGAAACTTGGTGTACTTTTCCGCACCAAAAGGTTGTACACACCTCATCAACTTTTGACACTCTACAAAGCCCAGATTCGACCATCATTAGAATATTGCTCTTATGTCTGGAGCTCTGCACCCAAGCACACCCTTCGGCTACTGGATTCCATTCAAAGGAGAGCCGTTCGTCTGATCGGCGACCCCGAGCTGACCAAGACCCTCGATAGCCTGGAGCATCGAAGACAGGTTGGTGATTTGGCTCTCTTTTACAGATATTTCCATGGCAGGTGTTCGACTGACATTGCCCACTTGATTCCACCTATAAACAGAAATACACGGCGAACCACTGCCGCTCATCCATATGTTGTTCAGCTTAGTACTCCTCGAACTTCATTGTTCAATAATTCTTTCATTTGGAGAACGTCATCTTTGTGGAATGATCTTCCTGAGGTCGTGTTTTCTAATGAATACAATCTTCAACGTTTCACGACCAACGTTAATCGCTTTTTTCGCACTCGCACCGCTCCCAGAGCGCCTTAAAGGATTTTTCCTACAGTGCAGGTGTTTTATCATAAAAAAAAAGACTCATCAACTTAGGAATCACCCTGTATAAATATAAAAAAATAGATAGATGACCGGTTCGCCAGAACTTGTCCAATATTTTCTGAACATGTTCGTTTTCCTAGCAGCTACCCCCGCTGCTACCGAATCAAGAACCATAGTACATGTCTTGTTGAATAAGCCGTTTCTACTAGGTTGTAGTCGCCAGCGACTAGTGACTGTGGAGGAAAACATACCTTTAACAGATAGTTGTCGGCTGAGTATCTTGGTTGGTCCTCGCGTTGAATATTCATGTTAAAAGTTATTTCATAGTTTTACTAAAGTATGAACGAAATTACTCTATTTAAATTAAGCATAAAATGAATTTCAGTTCCTTATTGTTTTCATTCTTAACAAGATTGTTAATTGTTTACATGTCGTTTGTTCGGGCAGCTTTAATTGATATTAACGTAATCCACAAACATGGACTGATCCAATTTAATAAAAACCGAATACCGAGAACAATGCGGAAACAAAATATTATTTAAAATAATACCTTATAGTAACATTACCATTTTAGACTAAAGCTTTACTTGTAGATATTGCCAAACTTTAAACAGTATGCAATATTGTTATATAGTTTAGTACATGTGAATTATTAATTTTTTTAAATTATTAGTTTTGATGATACCTGCTAAATTGGATGTCACGTACAATATAGTCCATTATAGATATTATTTTACTGGTCAGTGTGGCCTACTTATTATACATTCGAGTACATAGATCATAGACAAAGAACAGGTTCTACATGGTTAGAAATATACGCTAGAAGAAACAATCAAATAAACTATTTATTATATAAACACTTGTTTCTTGATAGACAACCAGTATTACTACTAATACTACCATTATAATTTTTTTTATTTATGTTAGTCAATGTATATAATGATGTATTCCGGCATTTAGGCACACCCTATATGGTTATACAAATTAGATTTCTATGCACTTAATACAAGGGGTAAACCGCGGTCAAAATTCTTCTATACTTACTAATGGTGACATTTTACAAGCCAACAAAATCCCTCTAAACGCTATTTCAATAATTTTCTCGGAATCCACACAAACAATTTTATAAAAACATAACTTATACAGAGTTCTCAAAAAGTACAAGAATGTTAAAAGGTCCAAGAGAGAACTACCCCTATGAGGGCCACAATTGGGAAATCTTTTAAAAAGCTATCAACTGGAATGTTGCTTCTAACGCGCATCCAGCTAAAACAAGTGGTTGGCCTACTAACAAGCCACTGCCACTACGTCGAATAGGAATTTACAATGGTCCCATTGAATGCAGACTTTGCGGCGAAGAGGACGAAACCGCCTCACATATTATATATAACTGCGAAGCACTGACCCGAGAAGATTCAAAATTATCGGAGGAATCCAATGTGGGAATAACCTCCCGCATGACAAACTTGGTAGGAATTTACTCGACCTTATAAAAGGAACAAATCTTTTATAGCAAGATAGGGAAGCATAATAAGCCACTAGGCTGCAGTGCAGGAAGCTTGGGCCGAACGCCCGACCCCCGCCTTAGACCAACCAACCCCTATTTTTAAACAATACGACAAAGAGAAAAGTTGTTTCAGTTCTTGTTGGTAGTAAAAATACAAAATTTGAATTAAATATTATTTTTAAAAACACCTTCACTACTTGATCGATCGTACTTTTTCAGCCCCCTTTGTATCAAGGTGTTTTTTTTAAATAATAATATTTAATTCAAATTTTGTATTTGTACTTCCAACAACTTTTGCTTAAAAATTAAAAATAAGAGTAGTTCTCCCCTGGACCTTTTTTACATTCTTGAACTTTTTGAGTAAAATATATTAAATTTTTTACTTCGTAAATCTGTTTCTTGCCAAGCAGAGCTTTTTAGGAAAATACACTCTTTTCCATAGAACGCATAATAAAAAAATTTCCCATTTGTGTAGGACTTTCTTGGACACGTTGTATATCGATATAATTTCGCATGGAGCTTGGGAAGGAATTTAGAAATATTAGTGGAATGCTTTTAAATCATTTATTGGATATACAAATGACAAACACATTAATACCTTAAAACTAAAAAAAATACATAACAAAAGTCTTAGGTCCTAGTCGAATGCCAGTTTTCGTAATAAATTAGATGAGCAACTAATATAAGGGCGATTATATAACTATATGGCTTGATATTCAATGAATAATACTATATAATACAGGGGACGGTCCGAATGTAATAGCGGTTACGTGGAATACAAGGGGCAGTCCGAAAATAGAATTACAAAGGACATATTTTTGGAAGATTTTTCTTCCAATAATGTGGCCTAAAAATCCCATTTAAAAAAAATAAAGTTTGACAGAAAGAAATTAAAAATGGTATCACATAAATTTCTTTTTAGTTTTTGCTTTGACAAGAGCAATTTTTATCACAATTCTCTCATTTTTATCATCAAATAGATGGATTTAAAAAAAATTAAACTGGGTGCAGTCTTATGTTCCTGAATAAGTTTCCTAGCCAATGTGAATTTATGATATTTCTATATCAGTCTAATTCTAATGAAATTCGGGGATTAACCCAAAATTCCACCACCTATTCCTAGGCCTCCTCCTAACCCAATACCATGGCCTATATTGCTGGTGACATAGGCCTTTTGTGGGTGGACAGCGTGGCCTATCCTGGAGACTTGTGCGTTGAAGCCGTTCACCTGAAATTATAAAATAATTCCTTAGTATGAGATTTTTTATTTTTAGTACTAACATTCTAAATTATACGCGTATAATACAGGGTGATTCCTAAGTTGATACTTCTTTTTTTGCTGTGTATAGAAGGCATTAAAATAAACAACATTTTCAAATACCTTTTTTCAAAAAACTTTTAAAAAGGCGAGATACAGAAGGAAAAAAATTCAAGTGCGGGCCTGGTCATCAAAACGTAGCCTGCTATACTTTATGTTGTTTGTCTTATCTCTTATTAGTCATGCAATTTACTGGTCGGTGGTGAGTTATTTGGCAATACGCTGCGGTGTGTTTGCTTCATGAAAAAGTTAATTTTAATTGGTGACACGTGAATGAATTTGAAAACAATGAACTAGTAGATATGGTGCTAATTTACGGTGAGTGTTGTCTGCTTCGAGATTATACGCAGAACGCTTTCCCTTGCGGGCTCATCCTACACCCAGAAGTTTTCTTAATTTTATTCAATGGGCAAGGCAGGACCGTATTTGATGCATAGTATAATAAATGAATGTAAGTACCTTATTTTTGAGTTTTTTGAAAAAAGGTATTTGAAAATGTTTATTTTAATGCTTTCTATACACAGCTAAAAAAGAAGTATCAACTTAGAAATCACCCTGTATAATAGTCCCTGTCAACTATAATTCATATTTTTACCATTAAAAATATCTGTAAACTAAAATAACGCTGGTACCCACAAAGTTATTCTCTGTGCCTAATGTTTTAAATAAGGCCTAGCGCATGCACCAAAAACTAGCATATTTAGATTTCATGTTGACTGCTTCATAAAATATCAGATCTCTCAGACAGAACGCATAATAATAATAATAATAATAAATGGCTACTGATATTTCGTCTATTTTGAAGTTAAACATTTTATAAATTCTGCCCTCTCTATCTATGTCTCTCCATTAATATTTAAATTTAAAGGTAAAATGCTTTTATTACAGTTTATCTTGTTCTTATCTTTTCTGTCTACGTATGTAAATTAACATTATTTTCATGTTTTTTTTTAACAAACTGTTCCTTATATATCAATAGCATAGACTTAGCAACATACAAGCAGGGCCCGCTCTAGGGGGCGGCAACCTGGGCCCCTGCCCAGGGCGGCAAGTCAGAAGGGCGGCATGAAAAATCTAAAAAAACACCATAAATCCCCGTTTTGCCTACCTACGTTCCTAGGTATATATGAAGTTTCAACCATCCCAATTCCCAGTTAACAAATTTAATTTCCTTTGTTTTGCCGTGCCGTCTTATTTTTAAAACAGTGACAATTTCGACGGATCCCTTTTCTTTTTAATATTATAATAATATCAAGCAATTCCGCGACAAAGCAAGCCGAACAACGCCGGCACCGGTACTTTTTTTGGTCATGGCGGCGTCCTGCAAAGGACAAGCCGGCGAGCGGCGAGGAATAGACAGACAATTTGCTGTTGTGGTAGGTATAAAACGAAGAAGGGATGAAAAAGGCGGCAATTTCTTGTTTTGCCCAGGGCGGCGTTATTGCTAGAGCGGGCCCTGCATACAAGGTCCAGATTTAAGCGAAGTGACTACAAACTACTCTTATAAAGAATGTTTGCCATAACCTCTGCTCCTTAATAGTATTACTTTATCTTACCTTATCGGCGGTGTATTTGACAACACGTATGGTACCATCGGGTTCCGCTAACGAATACTGTCCCACCACAACGTCTCCGTGGCGTTCCTCGGATTGTTGTTTTTGATCTCCGGTGTGAGGGTCACCCACGGCGTATTTGAATTCATATTTTGGTACTGTATGGTAGTCTACAGCTTTGGCAATACCTATTAGGAAATTGGAAAACATTGTATAAATCCCAATAATGTTGAGTTTGGTATGGTTATGTCAAGATAGGGAAACAATATATATTACTAAATCACTCTGAAAGCTTTTTCTACAGGCTGTCAAAAAAGTGTGGAATATTGCAGATAATTCAAAAACTGCTTTGAAAAATAGTCAGTTTTTGGAATATTTGCTATAAAATATATACTTTCGACACCCTGTACACACTAATATATTAATGAGAAATGTATAATGAACTGTTTCTTCTACTATAGTTGTATATTTTTCTTATAAAATCGTTCTTACCATACGATGGTGCAGCTATAGATAAACCACCTCCATGAATTAACCCTCCTCCGTGGATTAACCCTCCTCCACTAATTAACCCTCCATTTAATAACCCTCCTCCGTTGATTAATCCTCCTCCATTAATTAAACCTCCTCCGTTGATTAATGCTCCTCCTAAACCAATGCCTTCCAAACCAATTCCGCCCAAACTTACTCCGCTCACCCCAATTCCACCAAGACCTACTCCGTCCACACCTATTCCGCCCAAACCTAGTCCGCCCAAACTAAGGCCACCTGTGCTGTAGCTAATGGCGCCCCCATAAGCCGCGCCGGCAAAAACTAGAAGTAAAAGTTTTGAAATCATTTGTGATAACTGTTTCTGTGATGATTTCTTCTACTAATAGAAGAATGTATTTATTATCAAATTCGGAAGAAGACTGATATCACGTCGGTCATTGTAATTGGCTTATATAGCGGTGGGATATTGGTAGCAAGGCGTAAAGAAAAATGCAAGAAAACTTGCTCGATATGAACATGAAGTGTCAGGGTGCCGGTTTCCATTTTTTTGCCGGTTCTATTTGTTTGTATTAGTTAAAGATTGGATGGGTAAGACTAAACGCAAAGCCGGTAACGCTAACGCCAAACCCGATAATTATCATAGCCTTCTCGATGTGAAAGGAGTGAGTCAGACAGCATTCCTGGCAATTTTTTTAGACATTGATGGATCCAAAGATCGGAAAGTTCGGAGCTTTTTTCTTCTGTGGTTCGCAGGAGGCGAGGCAATGAAATGGACTGGCTTATTAATAAAACATTTTGAGGTTAGTTTTTAGGTAAGTACGTCATCATATTTAACCGCGCAATTCTTTTATTTGCCTGTCGTGTGACCAATTATATCGTTATCATTGTTTCAATAACTTAAATAGACAAAGACAGTTTAGAAGCAGGAAAACAGACTCGAGACCTCAGTCGGAGTGCATCGTTTACAGAGCGATCGGCCGCACCGTCATTGCTTGTTTATTACCAGACGTAATTAGTGTTCAAAATTCCTCAACCGTTTTAAATTTAACGCTTCTGCGATTAATTCCTATTTCTTGGACTGATTCAGACCCGTTTTAAATATGGAGAGCATTTGCATGGCATACAAATAATTGCATCAGCCACCATCAAAACAACTAAAGTGGGGTTATGAATAATTTTGACCATGCAAGATTGGTGGCTCGTATTTTAAATATTAAATGATGTAAGTGTAAAAACAACTCACTTACACACAAAATAAAAAAAGTTCAAACGCACCTTTGTATTTCTAATACTTTAGAACAACTTCTCATTTTTTTTTGTGTAGAAATATATTTTCCTAGTATGACGAGAGTTTCGCAGTGGGTTGGTTTTTACCGCCAGTTTGTTTTTATATTTGCTAAAACTTCGAATAGAACTTTGTCCACTTTCGGTCTGTTTTTGGGTCGTAATTGCCACATTTTTTTAAAAACTAATTGTAATATTTATTTTGACGTTTCGCCCATACTCATCACAGATTTGTTTCATACTTGTACAACCCTGGCCTATTTCCAAACAATCAATATTATTGATTTTTCCAAATAACTTGTCAGTTTTGTCATTTTCCTTCATAATAAGGTCAACTTTTTGATTTAGTAAAAATCGCTGCTGTTTGACTTTGTACTAGTTTTAGATTTTTTCATTATTAAAAGCGGGCATGGAATATCTACAAATTGCTTAATCTTATGCGTGATTTTCATTATTCCAAGGAAATTATGTCTATTATGGATTACTTGCAATAATAATTAGGACAATACAGTAATTATAAGATAATTATTATGTATGTCATAATTTTATGTTAATTACAATAGGTAGTACAACGAGATTGTGAGACAAGTTTAACATAGATAATAATAAGATTGTGTGCCGGCATTTTTGTAGATCAAAGCTTTATAATATTCGAGTTTAAGACTGAAGTCTAGTGACGCATTCGCCATTTCATTTTTTGAACAATATTTCTTATCCTTTTTGTATTATTCAAAAAGGGACCAAATACCCGTCCATGAGTGGCAATTATCTACAATTTTGCACTAAAGAATGATTAATTTATTAATAAAAGCAAAAAAAAAAGAAAGTTTATGATATTTATCAATTTTTCTTTTTCTGCTTTTATTACTTTATAACTTCAAACTTCTTTAACAATAAATTGTAGATAATTATCCTTGAATTGTGGGTATTTGGCCGATTTTTGGATAAAAGGAAAAAGTTACGAAATATTGATTAAAAAACGAAATGACGAATACGTCACTAGACCTCCCTCTTAAGTGGATTCGAACGCGCTAAAATTTCCTATGATACATTGCGAGTTTTCTTGAAGTGAATTACAAAAAACTAAACAGAATATTGAATTTTTTTTCATCAATGGAAAGGTGGTAAAGTTCGTACAATTATTCGCTGGATGAATGTCGCAGCTTCTGATGTCATTTTTGATTCGAGTCATGTAGTTGATTGAATCGTAATGCCGGTGTTCCTCAAGGGTCCATATTGTCGCCTACCCTCTTTTTACTGTATATTAACGACCTTCTAGTAAAAACCCAAAATCCAATTTATAGCTTTGCTGATGACAGCACACTTGTCTCATCTTTTACCTTGACCCCCCAAACATCCGCTGCCGACGCACATCTTCGCAGGCAGCATGAAGTATTGCGCCTCAACAATGACCTGGAAGAAATTTTGGCTTGGGGTGACAGTAACCAAGTCGAATTTAATGCTAAGAAAACCCAGGCAGCAGTCTTCTCCAAAAAGGTTAACATTGCAGAACCGGATATAGTCATGGCAGGACACGCAATTCCCCTGACACCGTCTATTAATTTGCTGGGGGTCAATCTGGGAGGTAATCTGTCTTGGCATGATCACGTTGCCGCAATTGCCAAGGCAGCTGCACAGAAACTTGGTGTACTTTTCCGCACCAAAAGGTTGTACACACCTCATCAACTTTTGACACTATACAAAGCCCAGATTCGACCATCATTAGAATATTGCTCTCATGTCTGGAGCTCTGCACCCAAGCACACCCTTCGGCTACTGGATTCCATTCAAAGGAGAGCCGTTCGTCTGATCGGCGACCCCGAGCTGACCAAGACCCTCGATAGCTTGGAGCATCGAAGACAGGTTGGTGATTTGGCTCTCTTTTACAGATATTTCCATGGCAGGTGTTCGACTGACATTGCCCACTTGATTCCACCTAGAGCAATGCAAAACAGAAATACACGGCGAACCACTGCTGCTCATCCATATGTTGTTCAGCTTAGTACTCCTCGAACTTCATTGTTTAAGAATTCTTTCATCTGGAGAACGTCATCTTTGTGGAATGATCTTCCTGAGGTCGTGTTTCCCAATGAATACAATCTTCAACGTTTCAAGACCAACGTTAATCGCTTTCTTCGCACACGCACCGCTCCCAGAGCGCCTTAAAGGATTTTTCCTACAGTGCAGGTGTTTTATCATAAAAAAAAAAAAAAAAAAAAATATTTATAATATAATCGTATAGAAAAGAAATCTATAAAAAAGATAGAAGCCCGTGAAAATCCTAAAAAAACACTTAAGCTCATTGTATTGTAAAAGTTATCGGATTTTTTTTTTAATAAAAAAAACTACTTTCTTACATTCTCCAATATCTGTAAAGTCCAAATTTAAAGTTTTTAAAAATCCGTCAATAAACATGGACAGGATTCGGGTTAAGAGAATGCAATGTTTTTAATATACTACACAGGGTGATTCCTAAATTGATACTTCTTTTTTAGCTGTGTATAGAAGGCTTTAAAATAAACATTTTCAAATACTTTTTTACTTTAAAATTGCTTCGGAGCTTTGTACCGACGACTACGGTAGCGCGTACCTAGCGGTAACACTTGGAATTGTGACGAATGTCTTTGCAAGTGATCTTCTCTGGCAATTGTGCTTATTTCTATAGGCTTTGTTAGAGGTGCAGGTACTTTATCGAACATTGACTAGATGTCGCTACTCGTAAAACTTCACTTCTTTGATACTTTGAAGACTGTATACAGTAGACCGTTTCCCTTCACTCATCGACTTCTAGCCCTACTGATGAGTCATGATATGACGAAACGCGTCTAGGGATGAAGTCCGATGAAGGAAGGGAAACAAAACTCTTTTTACTTTAAATACTTTTTTTTTTAAACTTAAAATGAGACGAGATACAGAAGTAAAAAATCTAAGTGCGGGCCTGGTCATCAAAATGTAGCCTGCCATACTTTATGTTGTTTTTGTCTTATTAGTCATGCAATTAAGGGCGGTCGTCAGTTATTTGGCAATCCGCTGCGGTGTGTTTTTCTGAAGCAAGTTAATTTTAAATTGGTGACAGGTGAAAATGGTAAAATTTGAAAACAATGAACTAGTAGATATGGTGCTAATTTACGGTGAGTGTCGTCAAAGTGCGCTTCGAGATTATACGCGGTGCGCTTTCCCTTGCGGGCTCATCCTACACCCAGAAGTTTTCTTAATGTTATTCAACGGACAAGTTAGGCAGAACCGTATTTGATCCATAGTGTAATAAATGAATGTAAGTACCTTATTTTTGAGTTTTCTGAAAGAAGGTATTTAAAAATGTTGTTTATTTTAATGCCTTCTATACACCGCTAAAAAAAAGTATCAACTTAGGAATCACCCTGTATAGATAAAATTCCGCTGAAGCTGGTAACTTTGGAGAAATATTGTTCGAATCCACTTAATACACGATTGAATTAGTGTTTACACAAAAAAATGTGTTTAAAATATTTCCTAAATTATATTTTCCTGCTTAAACTCTGACTTTTGACCCTCTCCTATAAAGGTACAGACTTATCCAATAAATTATGATGTAATAATCGACTATAATTACAGTAATTAGTAATTCATGTAGGTTTAAAATTAGTTAATCGAATGCGATTGGCCGTTACTCATTAATTTAATTTATCAATCGGAAAACTGGACGGGTATTGCAGAAATAAAAGCGTTGACACGCTTTAATGGCTAGAGCATATTGGTCTACTTCAAAAAACACTTTAAGCTATACCTTGTTGAAGCTATTTAAGTCTTATGTATATATCCGATTTTATTTAAATAAATTACACGTCCGGGGTCCTTTCAAAAAATTATTGTTACAGAATTAAGAAAACTACTTATTTCATTACTTGCGCTTTAGAAATCAATTAAATATTTATGTTTTTATCATTGAATCGCACACGTTGTGCTAAAAAAATTTATATTTTCATTAAACAAATAAAAAATAATCTTACATTGTATACCTAGTAGGAAAAGCTGAACATTCCCGGACGACCGTAAAGATTGTATGTCGAGGCGCAAGCCGAGACTGACAATACGGAGTCCGAGAATGTGGCTTTTTCTACGACATATACATACTATTTTTCCGTAAATCGAAAATTATTAAAAGGACATAACTTATTACAACCAACTTGTTAAAATTTTCATATAAATTTTATTAACTTTGTTCACAAATAAAGGATGTCATTAAATATTTGTGTTGTAACTATGGAAACACAGTAATATTGAATTGTCAAGCTTAACACATTTTAGTTTACAAGTAGCAGTACAGAAATAATATTTCCTTACGGTACAATAATAAATATTTCCTAACAGTTATTTCCCGTTGCCTACCAACGACTAAGTGTACGGAAATATTGACTTTTTCTTTTGGAAATGTTATCAAAAATGTCAATATTTCCGATCGATTTTCGGAAAAC
This sequence comes from Polydrusus cervinus, assembly GCA_935413205.1. NCBI lineage: Eukaryota > Metazoa > Arthropoda > Insecta > Coleoptera > Curculionidae > Polydrusus > Polydrusus cervinus. The sequence continues at coordinate 4,664,941 of OW284514.1, forward strand.
AATGTTTGTTTAGATAAACCCAATTTTTTTGACTAAATTGATTTTTTTTCGGTGTAATTAGGTAAGATTCGGTCCTAGAAAAATTATACTGAACAACTCTTACTGTACCCTCTGTACTTTTAAGTAACAAATAACTCTTTTAGTAAAAAGATTTTTCGAGATTTAGATCCACATTTTAAATATTTTTACTACAACCAAAAGAATAAGTTAGATCAATCAAGTTTTATTCTTAATTGTATCAGGAATGGATAGACAATCTAAATATCTACTGGTTTTCTTTTAACCGGTCTGTAAAGAACCAATAACCAATCTGATTATCAACTATCAGATCTGCAACTAGTGCTACCCAAAAACACGTATTCTGCAAATTAATATCTACATATCACATTAATAAGCTTTGATCTCATTCTTTGTCGTCATGCTACAAATAAATTAATTCTATCTGGTAGATTTTTTCCATGCTATCATACTTTAAATAATGCAAATAATACTAGATTTTTCGACCGAATTTGTCGTAGTAATATGCCTATAGTCTGTATGCTAAATATTATTTTTCTATATGAAATACGGTCCCCCAATGAACACATGGAGGGGAAAACACATATAAACGCCGGCCCCTGAAGCACTTGAAACACAGTCAATCAGTGCTCAGTTACCCACAGCTCATCGAAGATGATTTCCAAAGTGTTGCTCCTTTTTGCCCTTTTGTTGGTGGCTGCCTACGGTATACAGTACAAACACGTGGATTACTATACCTACCCCAAGTATGATTTTAAGTATGGCGTGGAAGATGGCCACACTGGTGATCAGAAGGAGCGTGCAGAATGGAGGGATGGTGACGTGGTGAAGCAGGAATACGCCTGGGGTGAAAAAGACCGCGTGGTGAAGGTGTCGAAAATTGACAACAAGGGGGCACAAGTTCAGATCTCTATCGGACATGGGTACTAGATTTATGATAATGTTGGTATTTTGTGGAAAATATTATGTTTGGTCCAGTCAGTGACATGCCAAAATTTTAAGCTTGACAAATTTGAAATTCTGGACAGTTACAGGCTGTACAATAAATGTACTTTTTTCTTAGTTAGACCTCTGATGATTAGCTGACGTTTATTAGGTTTGTGTTGTAAATATGTGTATTTCCTACCAAGTAGAGTCAAAGCTGTTTTTTTTAAATAAATTATTTGTTTGGATAAAGTAAATGTTGGATTGGTCACTATTCTATAAAGTTTGGTTACGTACAATTTGTGATATGCGAACGTTATACCAAATGTATTAATTTTTTTAAATAGATAGTTTTGTTCATAAGAAGTGCAATTTTGCTCAACTAAGGAGCACACCTATGTGATTCAGTGGTGGATCCAGAATTCTGCTGAGGGAGAGCGACTTAAAAAGGGCGTACTCCGGCTCTAAAAACCTTGCCACTCTCTAAAGTGACCTCTAAAAAATACTGACCCTTCAAACGCTCGTCAATTTTCAAGGCTTCAAGTAATCAAAACACTTGTTCTGTAATACTCGGAAAATTAGAGAAAACAATTGCAGTGTAATTTTGAGATTTTAATAAAGGAGAATATTTATTTTCATGGGACTTGGTTCCTCTGACTTCGTACAACCCGCTGTTCTTAAAGTGAAAGCGATGAGTTACTGTCAATAATTTTGGACCTGAAGTATAGTGCTCTAAGAAAATTAGAAATTGGCCTCTTAGGTGTTTTCTTATCTCCAAAATTGAACAACTAAAGACATAGAGATTGATGGTGGCCATATTTTAGTACCCATAGAGATATATCTGTACTAGCCCCTGATTTTATATACAATAAGGATTAAACAAATAACGTTATAAAGCAAAATATGCTACCTTTTTACATGATATTACCGTGACGAGGAAGCTTATAATGCTGACATTTTGCCAACCAACAAAATTGATTTTTCAGGCGCAAATATCTCCGCACTGGCTGACGCATGAAACCGGATTTTCGATTCGCTGGAAAGAATTATATTTACCGCTGATTATGAAACAGGTTTTTACAAAATTTTTGTGTGGATTCCGAGAAAATCACGTTTGAAATGTCGTTTAGCGGGATTTTGTTGGTTGACAAAATGTCACTATTGGTAGGATGTCACTACCTGTATACCGGTGTCGAACTTTTTTGATCAGGCTAATATAATTGATTCATTGTTAAATTTCAGAACTGTAGAATTTTTTAAAATTGAATCAAAGCAACCCAGAAATATGTAGTTTCCACATGCCGAACAGTAAACTAAACTTACCTATAAACAATAAAACAAAAGTTATTCAAGACATTTTTATTAAACAAGAAAACAGGTAACAATAGAAATTGAACTAAGAAAAGTATAGAAAAATGGCACAATACATGAAGACTTACTAGAATATCACCCCCATATGTGATATAATACTTCTAAATTAAGTCCAGAAAAAAGAAATAAATACATGGTAGTAGTTACCTAAAAGACAAGCGGTTTTTGCTATGTTACAGAGGTAGCAATAAAAAATACTCTTATCCACTCACGTAAACCATAAATCTACCGTAATATAGCAAAAAGACGACCTCTTTTTAAGTACATACTACTACTACTCACTTAAGTCTTTTTTACTGCACGCAATACTTAATTGACGAAAAACTATATACACTCCTCGACTCTTCTGCTAGAATATAAGAACTTTTACAATATCCATTTAGTGATGCTTCGAATGCACTTCGAAATGAACTTGCTGAGCATGTTCGTCCAATTTGCTCACCTTGACTTCACGGTCCTTTTCGTGCCATTGGTATTCTTGTTCAACGGTATGGCCGTCTCTCTTTTCAGCCCGTTCTTTCTTGTCGTGGGTGTGAGGGTCGTCTACTCCATATTTGAATTCGTACTTGGGGTAGGCGTAGTAGTCCACCGTCTTGTACTCTATGGCGTAGGCTGCCACCACCACCAGGGCGAAAATGATTAAAGTTTTGGTCATCATTTTTGAAATTGTTGCTTTTTATTGTAGTAAAAGTACTTTGCTTGACTGAGCTGGTTGTACAACTGTGATTTGTTACCCTTTGGGGGCTCGTATTTATACCGCTAAGTTCCATTTACTTTGGGCATATGGGAGAGCGCGTTTCGTATGTAAAATGTAAATAATTGTTTCCAAAAGGGAAATTTTGGGTCTAAAAATGTAAAAATTTGCATTATAGAAGTGTAATTTGGAATAATTAATGAAAAAAGTACGCGCTTTAGCGCGTACCGTACTTTGCCAATCGACTTACTTTCTATTGAATTATTAATTATGATAATATTTAGCCTAATTGAAAATAATAAACATTAATAATTTATCGTATTTTTGCCAATTTACATTAAGGTTCCAAAATGGAAGCTCAATAGGATTTATAAAAGAAAAATTCCATACTTATTTTGACTAGCATAAGAATTTTAAGATGAGATTGCAGAAAGCCTGCAACCTATCTTGCAGTTGCAATTTGTTTAGAATGTTGACTATTCTTCGCTTTTAAAATTATTGTGGAAATAGGCAATTATTTTTGCATCTGCAAATTGACCTGCACCTTCCGTAATCACACTGTTAATCAATAATAATGAACTAACCACATACTTAAGAGTACCCGGCCAATATTTCTAAATTATTCTTCAAGGTTACCAACTCGTTGCGAAATTATACCTTAATATATTAAATAAACCAAAAACATTAATTTCTCTTGGCCCCAATCCTGACCATGCTTATTATTGAATTTTTAAATTTGGACCCGGTACATATAGGAGAGTGTGAGAAACTTATTTTTATATAAAAATTTGTAGCTCTTACATAACAAAGTCCGTTATACAGGGGTTCCTTAATGATGTGCTAATATTTTACGGTGTGATTCCTAAAGTCATTTTCATATAAACGTATGTCCTAAATGGCTTAAATTTTTTGCTACAGGGTGTTGATTTTTTTTTTAATGCGTTTTTTGTAATATTTCCAAAAGTACTTTAGATAATATTTTCAATTTTGGCATGTGCTAATAGGACATAAAACCACATGTTTAAGTTATAAAAGTAATTTTTTTGTCCCACCAGTGGCGTCCCTGCAAACATATCCTCTAATATTTTTTTGGAAAAAGGTGGTACGCCGCTGACATTTTTCCTTGTGGATATTATTTCTGATTAGCCTCGTCAATTCTGCATAAAAATGCTCTCTTGCGTTTTTCTCCCCAGGCACACCGTTCTTAACTAAAATATTTATATTAAATTAGACCGGCGGAAGCATAATGAAGGTGGTCATTTCCAATAATTTTTATAAAACAAAATTTTGTATTATCAATAAATAGTAGAGCTAATTTTATTATTTTAATTAAGAACGGTGCGCCTGAGGAGAAAAACACAAGAGACCATTTTTATGCAGAATTGACCAGGCTAATCAGAAATGATATCCACATGGAAAAATGTCAGTGGCGTACCACTTTTTTTCTAAAAAATATCAGGGAATTTTTACAGAGACGCCACTGGTGGGACAAAAAAATAACTTTTATTACTAAAAGATGTGGTTTTATGTCCTATTAGCATATGCCAAAATTGAAAATATTATCTAAAGTACTTTCGGAGATATTACAAAAAACGCATTAAAAAAAAAGAATTCAACACCCTGTAGCAAAAAATGTAAGCCGTTTAGGACATATGTTTATATGAACTTTTCTTCATAAAATGGCTTGAGGAATCACACCCTAAAATATTAGCACGTCATTAAGGAACACCCTGTATACCTACACTCCTGAAACGATTATTAGTCTTTATTCATTTCTACACGTAAATAGCTACCCAAGGTATCATCTGCCACATTTGTATTTGCTAAAAATACAATTTTTATCAATTTCTGTGTTAATTTTCTTAATTTTTGTTTGCAGAAAACCTTGCGCCATCAGAACTGAAAAAGCTCCGCAATAAACAGAGGAAAGCGAGAAAGAAGGCTGAACAGGAAAGCGCGCAGGCGCGTGAGGCGCAGGTAAAAAGAGACCAACATCACAAATCGAGGCAACAGGGTGATGTGGAGGCGGACGCTCCTCAATTGGACGAACTTATACCGGATAAGTTGGCAAGAGTAAGTACCTACATGGTAAAAATTCAACTATAACAAATGTCAACAAAAATGTTAACCCTATCGTATAGAGCGAGAAAAAATAAAATTTTCTACGCTTTTAGTTCTTAAATTTTTCAATTACTTACATACTGAAATAATTAAACAAAATACGCTCTCTAATAAAAACACGCAAAACAACTTACCGTCGTCACAATAATTTCAAGCAATGGCTGGAACCGATCGCTCTGTAAACGACGCGCTCCTACCTGACCGAGGTCTCGAGTCTGGTTTCCTGCTTCTAAACTGTCGTGGTCTATTTAAGTTATCGAAACAAAGATAACAATATAATTGGTCGCACGACTGGCAAATAAACGAATTGCGCGGTTAATAGGATGACGTACTTCTCTTCTCATCTTATGTTTTAAGGGGGATTTCTACTGTGATGGTTTCAAAAAATCAAAAAAAAATTCCGACGTTTTTCGACTCTCTATAGCCTCTAGAATAACCGTATGTAAACGTTTTTACCAAATCTACTCCAAAAAAAAGTTACACCCAATTTTATGATTGCCGGCCAGTTCTCACCATTAACCGCTTTTGAGTTAGACATATGTAATCAATCTGGAAAACGGGTATCTGAGGGCGCTAAAAAGGCCAGGCTCGCAGCTCGTTTATCGTTTTTCGAGGAAGAGGAGGGTGTAATCTACGGGCCAGGCATCGCAGACCAAGTGACAGTGAGACTATTTTGTTGTGAGCCACCGTTGAAACTTTAAAGTTGTTTTTCTCGAAACCCTGTTTTTCGTGCTAGCGGAAAGTACTTTGGTATGTTCAAATTATCAGAATTTAATGATTTTGGTCTTAAAATGCTCAGAATACAAGTGGTTATAGCCCCCTTTAGAATCAAGTATTTTGCGATATTACAAAAAATTTTACGGCCCTTAAAATACAAAAAAAAATGGTAAATTTTCAAAAAAAAAATTAAATCTCGCGCCATTTTAACGGTTACTCGAGTTTTCACTTGATTCTAGTGGGGGCTCTAACTACATGCTTACAATTGAAGAAACTGGGTCAATTTTATTTTTGTCATGAATAGAAAAATTTATTTGAATTCCGCCAGCAAGTTACGTTTTTTTTGAGGGGGTAACTTAAGCACCCTGTAGCACCCTCATGTTTTTCATTTTTTGGGGGTTGAAAATTTTTTTTTGGTACATCTTATCTTTAATAAAAATATTTGAAAACTTGTTTTTCTACATTTGTCTTATTATCCCCAGAAAAAAATCGTGAAAAAACGATCAAAATAGGACCATCACAGTAGAAATTCCCCTTAAACGTACGGTTTTTGCTCCGTGTTTTTAATTATTTCTAGAAAAGGTTTGTGATACTCTAAACTAGGAACATTTTTATTATTGAGAATTATTTTTAATAGGTTTCTAGTTTATGCTGAATATAATATGATAAATTTGATTACATTAAAAAAGCCCATTGTATTATACCATGTAGTACACTTTGTAGTAAAACATAAAACTACGACTGTTAAATGCTAAAACAGCTTGTGTAAACGACAATTGCAATAAAAAATATTAGGCATTACTACATTTTATTATCGAAAAATACATGAAAAATGTAATAAATGAACAAATAATTAATTGTTAGTTTTTGCAACAATATCCTACATAATCGTAACGCAACAGTATGTTTTAAAAATATCACGACACTCTATTAAAACTAATCGGATAAATCGGCCCGGAATAATCCTACTTTTATTTATAGGTTGATGACCCTCTGGAACAAGCAATCAAATTCCTACAACCCCTGCAAACGTTAGCGAGGGATAGAATTGAAACACACCTTATGGCCTTTGAAGTATATTATAGAAAGAGTAAGTCTCTATGTAACTTATTACCTTTGTTATTTTTATAGTTATGTGTATCAGCATTTTGCCCTGTAGTACACATACTATTGGTGACATTTTGCAAGCCAACAAAATCCCTCTAATTGATTTTCCAGGCCGTAAAATCTTCGCACTGGCTGCTAACTGAAACCGGATAGTTGATTCGCTGGAAATAATTATAATTGCTGCTGAATATGAAACAGGTTTTTACAAAATTGTTTGTGTGGATTACGAAAAAATCACGTTTGAAATAGCGTTTAGAGGGATTTTGTTGGTTTGCAAAATGTCACTATTATAGAAATTTATATTTACTTTAAAAAACAACATACTCCAGGTTCAAAATTACAGTGGTTCACAGCTTTCATATCGAGCACAGCGAATTGATTTTACGAGGTTAGAGGAAACAATTCCAGTGCATTTTTGAAACTCTAATAGAGCACATTATAGTAATTGTGGAACCTTTAAAACAATGCATTTATGTAAGACAAGTCATTTTTAATACTTTGATATTAATAAGTTTTTTTTAAATCTAGCAATACAACACAAATAATTAATTTTTGTATTGTGCTTTCCTATAACTGATCAATAACTTTTTTTTACTATGGCAGGTTCCCCATTTTGTTATAACCGGTTCTGGAGGAAGTGGCGTGTGCGGCAATGTTTGTCTATATATATATATATAGTCGTAAAGCTTACCAAATACATTTATTAATTACCTTTATGAAGTTTATTTGACGCTCTAATTAAATTTTCACATTAGATTATTTTACCAGGCTATAAGTAATGGTTTATTTTTTATTTCTAAAACAAATATTTAGATTTTGTCTGTACAGATAACTAATAATTATTTTGTCTCGTCTAAACATTTAGTTAATTTATAAAACTTTTCTAGGAAAAATTCTTTTGATGCTGCAATCGATCAAACGAGCACATCAAGTCGATCCGAAACATCCAAAACTTCACAGTTGTTACATCCGATTTTTGCAGGTTTGCAAAGAGAACCAACACACTTTTGACCCAGCAGTATCAGAAGTGGTAAGTCAACGTTTATAATGTTAGGACGAGAGGGCAATTGTTTTTCTTGTAGAAATGTTTGCTTCTTTATACAGGCTGTTACAAATTCGATGGCTAATGCATAAAAATAGAATTATTATCTTGAAGAACATAAAAAAGTGCCTTAGGAAAGTGTTCTTGGATTTTCAAAATAATCAGTATTTTGTTTGTAAAAGAAATGTAAGAAAATCTATTTTCTCAGATGTCTTCGGGAGTCATTGGAATTTTTAAAATTTTTGTTTAACAAATTTTTCACCATTAAAATATACAATTTTGCCTCCACTTAACCAACTCTCTTATAGTTTCCAAGATAGCAATGCTAATGTATTGCATTTGTAACATCCTATATAGCTAATGAAAGGTTAGATAAATGGAAGAAAACTTTTACAACAATTTTCACAATATTTTTACCACTGTAAATTATTATTTACATATTACGCTGCATAGCAGCTTCTTCAGGTATAAACCTGTGTGTGTAAAATGGACTTCCACCAAGTATCGACCGATTCAATCAAATTGATAATAAAATGTATTTATTCACGAGAACAATTTTTCTTCCAGGTAACTTCGGAAACGAAGTCTCTGTTAAGTACCAAAGATCCCAACACACTGAATAAAGAATTTTTACAAAGTCGAAAAGACAGTCTGAAAGCGGCTTACGAAGCGGCGAAAGTCATGTATCAATCGGACAACAAATGTCAAAAGGAGGCTCTTAAGCTGGTCACGGATATCGATAACACTAAGTACACTGATGTAGATATTGAAGTAAGTATTCGAATAGTAAGATTAATGAAGACTTCCTCAAAGTATGATCCCGCATGTTTTAAATTTTTATAATATTATATTATGATTAGGTTACCTAGGTAAAAGGTAAAGGTGAATAAAAAAAACCACTGTCAAGTTTTATATTTTTTATTGTCAATGCATAATAAATCATTAAAAAGAACATTCACAACAAAGATCCTAAAAATTATAAATTTAAACTAAATGAGAAACGCGTTGATCTTCTACTTCCAACTCTTCTTTTTAGATAATTAAAAACATTGGAATGCACTTAAATAAAGTTGTTAAAAAGTTGTTAATTTCCTATAGTATATTTCAGAAAGGTGTAGAGTAGTTAAAGCTCATTAGGTATGCAGAGGGACTACAGAGTGGCCCAACGAATATTTAAGCCACTTTCATAATTTGGCATTGATTTCATTGCAAAATTCTTTATTTTCATCAAGTGTAGGTAGTCAATTTATGGGTTTTGCCTATCGTTATCCATTCACAAACACTGAAAATGTTGTGATAAAGGCGTGCATTATGTACATAGTATTAGGAACAATTATTTTTTATTAAACATTTAAAAAAAAAATACAAGATACAAAAAATACATTATACAGAAATTAAATAATAAAAAATCATAATATTCTTTATCATCTGAGGAACTGTCATCTTCTTTTGACGTTATAATGAGCAGGTCGAAGGTCCGATCGATCAGGTGGTCAAGATCCCACATTTTCTCCTCTTCTTTAATGACATGGTGGACTGCTTTTCGCCAGTTCAGTGGTGTCACTTCCTTTAATGACTTGATCAAACAGTAGCTTAACGTCTTTTATTTTGATTGCCGTGTTGTGTCTTGCTACAAATCCTTTCATTTGCGCCCATATAGGTTCTGTAGGATTTAGTTCGCAATGATATGGCGGTGTGCGCAGCACAGGTACATTATGTTTTTAAATTGGAAAATATTTACAGACGCCAACATAACTACTTTATACATTATGTTTTTCAGTTATATCTTCCACGGCATATTTCATAAAACGACGTTTGTGTTAATTTGCTATAGCTAATAGTTCCTTCTTTATCAAATTATCTTCTTCTTTTTCTTTGATTAGTTATTATAAATAATTTAATGCACAAAATTTACGTGCGCCTATGGCCGACACCTAAAGTGAGCCGAACCGGACGGAATTTTCTATTTTATTACTCTACACCTTTCTGAAATAGACTATAAAATTTAATGTTCAATTTCGTCCGGTAGGTGTTAAAGCCGAGCTTGTGTGGCCATAAAAAGAAGTCGCACGGCCTGAAATCGCAGGAAATTCACGTAACCTTGTCGCTATGAGAAAGGAAAATATGCGATTAATGATTTTTACACATCAATAATTCTGTATGTAAATTTTTTCCAGATTTGTACAGAAATCCTAAATTGTCTACGCGACGGCGACCTAGGCGCCCTCTCTCCTGCTCAGATCGACTCATTCGTCAGCCAGTGTCATCAAAGGTACCAGTACGCGGAAGCGTTCAAACCGCCGCAAGACCCCAAACCGGAAGTGCAGACGAACCACGTGACGGAGCAAGATAGTTCTTTTAGTAACTGATGGAGGGCGTAAGAGTGTCGTCTGTTTTCGAGCGCGCGATTTGTCGGACTGTGTATAGCGTTTTTGTGGTGTGTTGCGTGCTTGCCTGTGGGTACTGTGTATCTGAGGTGTTTTTTTTTTCTTTTGGTAGGGGAAGGAGGAAGATGGCGATTGACACAATCATTAATTTGTTTTAAGGGAGGTACGGAGCGGGTTGTCTGTTTTTTTTTCGAACTTTTGTATGTGCTGTTTTTTTAAAATGTCTATAAGAGATGAGCGATCGAATTGTCAAAATAACATAATGCGTTATTCCATAAAGATAAATTCTGAAATGTCAGAATAAACGGGCCTTATTCTTGCGTAGGGAACAAACCAGTAAATAAACCATAAGTTTTAAACAAATGTATTTGTGATTAATGCAGTTAAGGCCCTATTTGACTTGAAATCTGTTACTACCGACACGGTAAGGCCAACAATGTCACTCTTTTGCCGAGACAGGCCTTAATTTTGACATTAGCTTTACGTACCTTCTTTCTAACTTGACAGTTTTATTTCCATATTCTTTTTGACGTTATGATTTTTTTTTCTTCTTGGCCCAATACAAATATAGTCAAAAGTTTGAAAAATTCGGTAAACCTGTGTTCTGGGGGTAGACTGTGGAGTGTTTTATCTAAATTTATATGTGATGTAATGTTGACTTAATGAGCTAGATTCATGAGTAAGCAAAAGGGGTCGTGAAATTTATAAAATTCATTTTTATTTATTACGTAAATAATGGATAACCGACATTCTGTCTGTATATGGTTTTGTTCGTTTTTAGTTAGCGCCTGTCAAAGAAAACAAACTGTCAAATACTATACAGTACATAGTGAATAAAGTTAAGTAAGTGAAGAGTAAAGAACTGGCATTAGCTTTGAAATTTACAGGATGTTCCTTAATAACTTGCTAATTAACTCTTCATACTCTTACACCGGGTTGCATAAAGAAATGTAGTTCTCGATAAGCTTAACCGCGTTTTAAAAAGACAAAATTTAATCAGAGGCTGGCAAGGCCAACTTCGTATTTGTGCGAAATAACCCTATATTTTACAATAACTGGCATCTGACATCGGCCATCTTTTGCAAAATCTAAGGCAATTTAGCGCAAACACGCAGTAGGCCTTGCCAGCCTCTGATTAAATTTTGTCTTTTTAATACGCGGTTAAGCTAATCGAGAACTACATTTCTTTATGCATATAACGTTCTTATTCTCTGTATAGCAAAAGTCTAAAAATACGATAATACACATGGATGATCTGAAGCTACAAAAACGTAACACGAACTTATTTTTAAATGTTCTCATATTTTGACAGGTCTTAATTAGTGGCACATCGGGACAGACGGTCGTTTATTTAATTTAAATGTTTTTGTGTGCAACAAATTAATTTTTTTTAAATTTTGCCTTTTCTTATAATATTCTGTATTATTACTTCGTTAAATATCTAGTCACCAATACCCAACAAAATATAATTATTGTAATTTTACGAAAAATTCTTGCTCCAATAATCTTACCAGTTTTTGACATATGCGTAAAATAATTCAGTACTTACAGCTTAATGCAGGTAACATAGTACAAACATGCTATTATTTGTTGAATTTTTGGGTTTGTATTGAGTTTTTAAGCGATACAACTTATTTGAGATACAAAACCTACATTTTAATGCATTTTATCGATCATTTATTTCGGATTTTTTTTTTGTATTTTTCGATAGTGCATCAAAATTTAATTTTTCTATCTCAAGTACGTTGTGATGAAAGCTTATTAGTAGTATCATCCAACATCTGGCAACAGCGAAAGTTAATCCAAAAAACAGAAGGATTATTATTCATTGCCAATTTTACAAAATAAATATTGAATAACATTAGATAAAACCTAAAGGACTCATAACAAAGCTTATGGAAAGTGGCTTATGACAAATTTTTCTGAATTTTGTAGATCTTGACGTCCTAATTAAAAATGTCCATGGTCGGAATCCAATCCTATGACTAGTTTTTGAGTTATGGCCTTTTAAAGTTGGCAACTCCTTACTTTGAGATTTCATGCATTGCCTGGAGTTTTTATTTGTTTTTTAAGCAATAACAACTTTTTTATTTTTCTTTATTGATGGAAAATTAGGCTTTAAGTTTTCTTTCACTTATATAGAAATAAATTATGTACAGGATGTTGAATAATTTATAGGCGTATTAAATAATTATTAATATTTAAAAATTATGAAAATCAAAAAAACATATTGAAAAGGAGAAAAAATAGATATAGGTTGATATAGAATATATTGCCGGGTATTTTATTTCTCAAAAGGTAAATTTTTTTTTTTTGAGAAATAAAATACCAGGCGATATATTCTATATCAGCCCATACCCATTTTTTTTCCTCTATTGCTTGGCACTACAAGACTATAAAAGATGCACAAAATCTAGCTGTTTAATGTCTGTTTAAAGGTTGGAGACAATGAACGGCAGTAGTTTTGGACTTGCATTGTCTTTACTTGTTTTGAATCACTACGTTTCATCTGGTAAGAATCTCCAGTCGTCTTCAAATGAATACTAAGTTAGTTAAGTAGTATACTAAGTTACTAGTTAGTATTCACCTGAAGACGATTGAAGATGCTTACCAGTTGAAACGTAGCGATTCAAAACAAATAAATAAAGACAATGCAAGTCCAAAACTCTACTGCCGTTTGTTTTGGAAATTCAAAAAATGAGTAAGAATTTTTTTTTGATTTTCATAATTTTTAAATATTATTAATTACTTAATCCGCCTATAAATTATTCAACATCCTGTACAAATTTTATTTCTATATAAGTGAGAGAAAACTTAAGGCCTAATTTTCTACCAAAATAATTTTTAGAAACAAGTGAAAGCTTCAGACAATGCAAATCTCAAAATAAGAAGTTGCCACCTTTAAAAGGCCATAACTCCAAAACTAGTCATAGGATTGGATTACGGCCATGGACACTTTTAATCAGGACGTCAATATTTACGGAATACTAAAAATTCAGAAAAATTTGCCAAAAGCCATTTGTGGAAATTGCAGGTTTTTTTTCATAGGATTTTTTTTTGGGCTTAATTCAACTTAAAGTGTACCCCCCAACCAGTACTGACCCAAATATTAAACAAAGAAAGGTAATATGTGTTCAGTAAAAAAAAAGAGACAATGATAGAAACTTTATAGATTGTGGTGGTGTTGCATAAAAAAATAATTTTCGTGACTCGCATAGACATTAACCTAATAGTAGTGTTTTTATAATTCGACCTTAAAGTTAATCTACCACGTACAGGGGTGTACGTAGGAATAAAGTTAATTAAAATGTACCTACACCTCTGAAAGTTTTTCGGGTGGCTTAATTATGCAAACTAAATTGTGAAAGTACCAGTATTTGTTTTAAAAGCGCTGGTGTCGATTCTTTCACAATTTCATTGATTTTGGCGACTTGTTATTTTTATACAGGATGTTGGGGTTACAAATTCGTTTGGTATCTTATTAACTATAAGAAATAGTAAATTGCTAAATGGAGGCAAAGTTGCACATTTTAATGCTGAAAAAGAAAATTAAAAAAGAAATTTAAAATATTTCGATGACTTACGGAGATATCCGAGGAGATATCTGAAAAAATCGATTCTAATTTCATATTTTCACGACAAAATAATGATATTTTGAAAAGCCCAGAGCTTATTCTTAAGGCACTTTTTATGCTATTCTAGAATAGTAGATTGTGTAACGAGGTTGGAATGAAAATTTGATCAGAGTGGAAGATTCCGAACGCGAGCGTGAGGAACCACGAGTATCGAATTTTCATTCTAACCGAGTAGCAGACTATATTTTCTCCACGACCAAAAATACTATTCGCAATATTTGTAATTTCAGGTGGAGTATTATCCAGTTCCATATCTGATTCATCCGATTTTTCACTCATATTTTGACTTGCACTAAAATTTGTCTGCTGACATTGACAGTTTCGAAATTCATGGCAACCTATGTCGTTTAGATCAATTACAGAATATTCATTCCGTATCTTGTTATGGAATGAAAATACACGCAAAACGCATAAGAAGCAAGTGTTTCAGAATAAATATTCCAACTCAAGAGTGAGAATTTTTACATTCTATTATTAAAAATGATTTTGGAATTATTGCATTCAGTAATGGTCGTGGAGAAAATAATTTTATTTGTCAGATACGTTCCATTTTTTATATACTTTGCCATCTTAATTTTTTTAAATACGGACCTGAATTTTTTTTGAGTAGCTTAAAAACTAATGATGTATCACATTTGTCACTAAATTGTAAGACCACTATTACAGCGCAATTTTGATGCTCAATCAAATATATTTTTTTAGATAAGTTTTCTGTGTTGGATATCCACATCAACGTTGTAAAAAGTGTCCTTAGAAAGTGCTCTTGATTTTCAAAATAATTAGTACTTTGTCGTAAAAAAATAAAAACTAAAATTGATTTTCGGTTTTTTCTATTTCAAGTCAACGGGATTTTTTAATTTATTTTGAACAAATTATTCACCATTAAAATATGCAACTTTGCCTACATTTAACTAACTCTCTATCTGTTGAAGTCACCCAGATAGCAATGCTAATGCATCAAATTTGTAACACCCTGTATATGTAGCTTTGTGGATGGGAGATAGATATCATGTGACCAAGAAAGATATATTAAATTTTACACTATTACCGCGGGAAATTGGATATACTAAAGTTATTTCAAAGTATTGTTATTAAATTAAGTATCTTTTTGCCTTGTCACATGATGTATTTCATCATAACGAAGGAAAATACAAAGCGTGCTAAAAAAGAACTGCCAAAACAATGAAATGTAACTGAGCAGGGCGTGCAATCCATGGAAGCAAGGAAAATAATGCGCCAATGCCTAGACGTTTAAGGCTACACGGTGCGACCGTTGTGAAAAATCGCTTGACTTGCTTGACATTTTACCGCATGCCTCTGGTTGTGAGGAATCGGCACCATTGTTTAAAGAATAGAGACATATGTACATATGCAGGGTGGGGAGTGTAACTGGAACAAATTCGCTAGAAGTTTAGGAAAAATAGAAATGGAAAAACACGTCGATTGAGATTTTGTATGAGCTACATTTTGGCACCAAAATTTTTTTTTTCCCCTGGTATAGGATGAAATATAACCCAACTTAATTTTTTTAAATGGGAAGTTACCACTTATGATACCTTTTTAGAAAGCTGCTTTAAAGAGAAAATTAAATATCCTATTGTTTCCAATTTTAATTTATTTTCATTGTCCCAGGGTGGGACTTTCATTAGAACACATTTGCTAGAAAGTTGAAAAAAAAATATAAAAATATTTGTGAAAAATGCAAAAACACGTCGATCGAGATGTTTTGTATGCTTCATACTCATAATAAAAATTTGTTTTTCAATCTTAAAGGAGTACTTAATTTATTTTTTATATCTTTAAAAGAACATTCCAAAAAGGTATCACAAGTGGTAAGCCAAATTTTTATTATAAGTATGAAAAGCACACAAAATTTCTCAATCAACATTTTTTGGCATTTTTCACAAATATTTTTCTTTAACCTTCTAGAGAATTTGTTCCAATTAAAGTCCCCACCCTGTATATTACTACTATCATACTATTTCTCGATATTTCCATCATAGTCACAAATATAGGCCCTAAATAGCTCCGATTCTCTAGGATTAATACTTGTACGATTCTTTTTTTGCACAATAAAAACTTCCACTGGTGACTATGTATCTTCGTGTAACGCATAAGATTATACCGCCCCGGCAAATTTTTTAAAGCCATCTATACGTACATAAAATATATTATTATGGCGGTAAAAATCTTCCAGTGCGAGGCGAACATATTGTTAGTTTCCAGGAGATTTAGGGTTTACATAATTACGTTTGCATTATTTGGCCAAACCATTCTTTGTAATAAATTATCTACAATTTATTATTTATATACAGACTTTTGCTTTTTATTTGTATAAAGGTTGTAAAATATCAAATTAAACTTATTGGCGGAGCTGAGCTCCGTAGGGCTCGTAGTCAAATAAATATTGCAGTGATTTGTAACGGTTATTTTATTTGGAGTTAGTTTTTCAAACTGGTTTACAGGGTTAGTTTTATAGGCATGGAGTTTTGATTGTAGCTGTTCCAGCAAGAGTTCCGCTATCTTGAATTACCAAACAATTTTTTTATCAATAGTATTTTACTTATCTCTCTTATAGAAAATTTAAATAATATATCAAGCCATTCCCGAGTTTGTAGTGGGGGGAAGGGGCCGGACTTTATGCAAGCCTTGTAAGGGTCATGAACAAGGAAAATGACGATCTAAAGTATTTGTTTATAAAACTACGCCTTGTAAGTGTTAAAAAAAACTTCTGTTGTCCTTTTTATAAATAAAATGTTTTATTTTCGGTTTTTTAGTTCCTACGTTGTATATTCACACAATTATTAAGAGTATTAAGATTTTTCTTAGACTTTCTGGAATGTATAATACAAAATAAATAAACAAAAAAAAACTGGTTCTTTTCCGTTTTCGTTGTATAAACCAACGATTCCATCAAATTTTACCAGGCACGTTACAAAAAAAAACGATTTATCAAGTGACTGATAGAACTTGACGGTACCGTCGAATCAACTGCTGGAAACAACACCTTACTAATCTTTAAATTACATTAGTTTGCGCAAAAAATCAAATTTTAATACAAAAACCAAAGTTAATATAAAGTAACCGCCACAAATATAACGTATTAACATTGCCGTATTTTATATAACTCTAACTTTTATATTAACTCTAGAAAAAAATTGTAACAATGGATGCGACCATACCACCGATTGATATTATACAAGGTGATTTCTAAGTTGATACTTTTTTTTAGCTGTGTATAGAAGGCATTAAAATAAACAACATTTTCAAATACCTTTTTTCAAAAAACTTAAAAATAGGCGAGATACAGAAGTAAAAAATCTAAGTGCGGGCCTGGTCATCAAAACTTAGCATGCTATACTTTATGTTGTTTTGTCTTATTAGTCATCACAATTTACAGGTAGGTCAGTTATTTAGCAATCCGCTGCGGTGTGTTTTTCTGAAGCAAGTCAATTTCAAATTGGTGTAACGTAAAAATGGTAAAATTTGAAAACAATGAACTAGTAGATATGGTGCTAATTTACGGCGAGTGTCGTCAAAGTGCGGCTGCTGCTTTGATATTATGTTTAAGTTAGGCAGGACCGTATTTTTTACCTTATTTTTGAGTTTTTTGAAAAAAGGTATTTAAAAATGTTCATTTGAATGCCTTCTATACACAGCTAAAAATGAAGTATCAACTTAGGAATCACCCTGTATTTATTTATTATTAAAATGATTATAGCTGCATAACATATGAAGATCCAATCGCTTCTTGTTTACAATAAACGAGACATTTTGGCTGAAGTTTTATACAGGCGACAGAAATATAAACAATTATGTTATATTTGTGGCACTTACTTTACCAGAGTACAGTCAGTGTATTGACATTTATGACCGCATAAGTTTCAGGGATCCACGCTTTACGGCTACTGAAACGTTGATTTGTCACTGGCTGTAATTCTGTTTTTTATAGTCGGTATTTCTACCTCCGGTTAGATCAACAACTTAACTAACCGGTGGTAAAATCTACTGTGCATTGAATAAAATAGTTTTTATTAGATAAATATATCTACGATGGCCACTAGACTGGTTTAGTTAAATTTATTAATCATACAAGTTTTTTTCGTATTTAGGGGAACTTTAAATATGTTGTAATTAAAAGATTTCATCAAACCTAATGACTAAAAACCTTAAAAATCTATTGCTAATAAATTTAAAATAATTTAATATAAAAAATGTATATATACATTATGTATAAAGTCATATTATGATTTTGTGTACTAACCTTAAAATTACATGTTATAGTTTTTGACATAATATATACATCATAAAATTACTAAGTCCTTAAAATTAACAATGAAAAAATTGGTCGTTTTTTTCCATCTACAAAGAAATATGGGGCAAAAACGTGATAAAATGGAATGGATTATAACAGTCTTCACTTAAAACGAAGTCCATAAAATAATATATATTTTTTTAAATACCCCAATTTCCCAAAATGTATATCAAAGACTTACTAGTAGGGATCGACCAATACCGATATTTATGTATAGTTATCAGTTATCGATAATATCGGCATCATTGCAGATTTTTAAGACCAAAAAACCAAATTGTACCTACTTTAAGCATATAAAATGTTATCTAAAAAAATCGCCAGAATAGTCTTTTATATTGGCCTTTGTACGCTGTTCTTTATTTGACTCATTTTCACCAGTATTTTCTACTCTCTATGATAAAGAGATATTACCTGACATTGTGCATTTAAATTAGCAAAAATTCAAAAACAATTGTTATAATACAGAAAAAATATGTTAAAACTATGTAAATCATTACTTGAAATAGTCGAAACTCATGATCAGTGTTACCAGATGGAAGAAATGATAGTATTGAGCAGAATTGCCGATCATATCAGATTTATTAGAAAATCTGGCAACAATGCAACTCATGAACATTGAACAAAAGTTTTGCCCCAGGATTAGGGAGTTATGGAGCAAAACGCTTAGATCGACTTTTAATTAAATTTCGTTTATGTTGTCTGTGTCGATAGGTGTAACAAATACGGTTTGAAGAAATGTGTTAAATATGACTTATAACATAGTGTATCGGTCGAACCCTACTTACTAAAGGAAGTAAAAAGAATGGTTTCTGTAAAAAAATTATTTTCTTTTAGCGCTGTCACAGTATTGGTGACATTTTGCACACCACCAAAATCTCTCTAAACGCTATTTCAAACGTGGTTTTTTCGGAATCCACACAAATAATTTTGTAAAAACCTGTTTCATATTCAGCCGCAAATATAATTATTTTCAGCGAATCGAGAACCCGGTTTCAGGTATCAGCCAGTGCAAAGATTTTAGGGCCTGAAAAATCGAATAGCGGGATTTTGTTGGTTTGCAAAATGTCACCATTGAAATTTATCAATAATAAATAGAGTTGTATTGATTGTTGGTACTGGGGTACATTTCCTATTAATACGTTAAACTATTCATTTAAAACAATTCAAGGATTCACTAAAAACGCTAAAAAATTGGATATTCCTAAACCTAAAATAAAATTGTATAATTCTGTAAAATATAGGTGGAAAAAAAATTGCACAAAAATGACTAAATTTTTATACTCCGAGCACGTGAAAACACTAGAGGGAATACGACTGTTCTGATGTCTATAAAATAAATTCATATGAATGACATTTTTTATGTATTTAACAAAAATTGTAAAGTAACAAAAATGTGTAAATGGAAAATTAATGCTTACCATCAAAACCTCTATTTTTAGTAATCATTTTTCCATTAAAAAAACCTTTAATTTGCAAAAATTAAAAAAAAATCATAGTTGTACTCTTATAAGTCCAAAGATGCATTCTCTCCGATATTGTTTTCATTGCTCGGTGTTTTCATATCACCTTTTTTAACAGTGAGGAAATGAGTCTGAATAACCTTAATTTTAAAGGAACCTAGAAGAATTTTATTATTTTGTTTGTTATAAATTCGGGCTACATCATTCCATTCGAGCGTCATCCAGTTTTTCGGAGTTCCCCCAAAAAACTACCGAACCGGTTAAGAGCAAACAGTAGTCGATGAGTCATCACGAACAAATAGCGCATTTCCACCACATCGCGCATACTGTAGCTGCGTCTGGCGATGGTAATAAAATTTATTTTTTTATATACAAAATATAAGAAACGAATTTCACGATAATTAAGTGACGCGGCGTCAGTGGAGATTTTATCGGGGCATCGTTTGTAATTTTAATGGAAAATAAGAAATTAACATGAATAGCGTAATATTTCAATTTTTATGTTCTGCATGGAGGATAATATAATTTGAACCTATATTATTGAAAGTTTAAAAATTTTCATTTTTTTTTTAATAGAGTATCTATCAACCGCTAAACTAGAAATTCTTGTGAACCCCTTAGTAAAATTTTTGTGTAAAATTTTCACTTAGACAAGCCAGGAAATGATGCCGCGGTACGCGTTGGTATGGAAGACTCTTAAGCTGAAATTCTATACACATCAAATGAAGTTACGAATCTTTATAAGCCCAATAACGGATTTTTCCAAGTTCCCAGTGTTTTTCAGCAGCGGCGATTCCGTGGGTGTGAGTTTTTTGTAAAGTGTTTTTTTTATTGAATATACAATATATTGTAATAAAATGGCACGCCAGTTTGAAGTGTGCTAAGCTATTTAGGTCCGAAAATAACATTTCACAGAAAAATCGACAAATAACTTAGGTTAGGCTTTTTTCAACTGTCATTGCATTCAATCAGTCATCTGTTTAATAATTTCGGTATTGCCACATGTGGAAATATAATAATTTTTTCATAAGTTCGTTTTGAACAATTATTTCTATTGGATTAATTCATCATTCAGTCATTGTTGGTATTATAATATAAATATTTTAGAGAACATTGGCAACATTGTCAAGCTGCCGTTTTCATAACGTCCAATCGATAAGGTCCGTGTTTGTGTTCTAATAATTTTTTATTTATTTATTTCCTCGTTTGATATTTTTAAGCCTTTATACGCTACAACCAAAATCAAAATTTAGGAGGTTTCTTGTATGTATGTACTAAAAAATGATACATTTCAAAATATTTGAATAAAACTACTCTGACAATATTTCACTTCATTCTCGCACCCACCCTCGTAAATAAAACCGCCGCCACTGAGTCTTAATTTTGCTATAATATTTTAAAATCTTATATAAATACTTACATGCGACACTTAGTAGCAGCAAATAACAGGCACTATGGATTGTGAACATTTTCTCATCATTTTACTCCATATTTTAAACTATCAAGTTAAATACTTTGAGCCGTAACGCTTAAAGAAAACGTCTAATAACCGCATTGCGCTCTAACTTAAGCGATATTTAATCCAGGATTATCCTTCAAATCAAACTAAGTTTAAAGGTTTAACTTTACTACCTGAAAAAGTGAACGCTAATTTCAAAGGTCTACTTCAACGACAATTATTAGTATCAAAGGTCTACTTAGATTAAAAGTATCACTTAAGCCGGTTGCAAACGGTCGTAAAAAAAATTGAGCTAGACACACATACGCATTCTATTTTTTCCATGATATACTCAATTTTAAAATGTTTCCGTTGTTTTGATTCATAAATGACTAGATTTTGTAACGATGTATCCTCCATAAGCGAAACTAATGTTAGTTGATGAACAGTCTTGCCGTTCTATTTAATCTTTAGCAACTGACATTATTTCGGCGTGTGATGGTAGTTAACAATTATAAGAAATAATCCGTAAACATAAAATTCGTTTATGATAGTAATGTACTAAATTACATTGTAACAATAAATATAATTTTAATATTGAGTATTATCCTTATCTAATTTTCGCAAAACTATAGTATATTCTTAAAAATATCTTACTCAGCGCAATACTTACTTTTTAAAGCGAACAAAAATTAGGACTAGTCCAAAATCGATAAAAGTACGAATAACACAACACTAGTGTTACAGACGTAATGATTTGACATTAAGGGTTTTCTGGAATTTAAAAAAGAAAGGCACTGGCAGCATTTTTCACCCGACTATGAAAACACAAAGTTCAGTTTACCAAACGGTTATACAGGGTGTCCATGAAATGACTGTACAACGCTTCACCATAAATTCCTTTACTAAAAATAAGGCGATCTAGACAAACTTACCTATATGCAATGTTGCTTCCTTTCGCCGCTACAGGGCGCTAAAGTCTTCAAATTAATATTGTTTTTTTGAATAATTTCTAAACGCCTTTATCGATTTCCACTAATTTTGGAACTAAGAATGACCACTATTAATAGCGTGTTTTGACGTATGCGCCATCTTTTTTTAATACCTAATAATTTAAAAATGGCGTGTGATTGGTAATTAAAAGTTCCTCTTTTTGTTGACTTTACTTATTTCTATGATACTAGCTGACTTCACGTTGAAACTTTTTTGTCTCTTGTAAAATTTTAGCCAGACATGCAGTTTCTCTACAAAAAAAATTCAAAACGAAGCAAGATTGCATAATATAGATAAGTTTGTCTAGATCGCCTTATTTTTGTTTAAGGAATTTGTGGTGAAGCGTTGTACAGTCATTTCATGGACACCCTGTATAAAACAATCCTGAAGCAGTATGGAACCCTTAAGACAAATTTCAAATAATCTGTAGTATCTAGCGCTTAGTACCCAGGATGGTAACTGTTTAATTTACCATTATTGGTATCTTCCAAAGAGGAATTTCTACAAAACCATTTTTAAAGCTTTTTAAGAACTAGTACCTGCGTTGCCGCATTGGTTTTAATCCATGAGATGGGAAGATTTGTTAAACACATCTAAAATTAATTTCTTTAATACCTCAAAAGAAAAACGCAAGCAAAAAATAAACCAAAGGAAACCGTTGTTCTAGTAAGAAGAATAACGTGGACTACAATCAAGACCGATCTAATTTGTTCTAATGAAAATTCTATTTGCGTTAAAAGTCCATATTTCACTCCTCATTGGCTTAATCAGTTTGAAATAACACCATGCAAAACTCAACCGATTGTCGACTGACAGTATTTCTTATTGCTGTTCTTATCTATATCACGTTAACAGTTACATACTGAATGCTTTATCAAAATGAAAGTTTGTACTTTCCATTGTTGGTTTTTTGTGATGTAAGTAATTTTTCACCACTGTTTTTCTACCATTTTCTAATATTTTCAACGGGACTTCAAGATAGAGGGATAACACAAAATCACTTCATACATTTCGAAAAAAATTAATACATAATTAGGAAAGTTACAACATTTTAGTCGTAAATAAGAAATAAATATCATGCTTAGTAACATTATTTCATTAAAAGGGGTGTGCGCCAAAAAAAACAACTTAATTTAAAAAAATAAAGAAAAAAAAACTAAGAGTAATAGTCTAAACCGCACCTTTCTATAGCAAATAATAACGGAGACATGCCTCCGCAAACATGTCACAAGAGCTTGGCCGCTGCATAAATAAGTATAGTGCATGGAATTTACGTAAGTTTTAGCGCTTAGTATTCGTCGGGTTGTTAAAAATAATTTGATAAAAACCTTACTGCCTGATGAAAAATAGTTTGGAGATTAAAAAAATGTACAGAGCGGCGCTAACCGAAGCTTTCGTGACGTCAAGCAAACTTTAACCCGCTATTTCTCAGCAATGGTTAGTCGTAGAATGACGAGGTTTGAATCGTTATTCTTAGATTTTTTTGTACTAAAATTTTAATTTTTGGCGCACACTTGATCTTCAGTATTAAATTCTTCTAAAAAGCTTAAAAAATTACACATTTTCGTAGAAATTGCAGTCCAGAAGATATCAATAGTGGTAAATTAGATATTTACCACTCTGTATATGGTAATGTGCTGGGTGACAAAACGGACTGCTCAAATACAATTTTAATATTTTAGGATAGATAAAACAGTTGACTTTTTAGTCTCATTAGTCGCCCAGTATAAAATTTTCAACATATACATTTTATTTAGGCCTAATTATCTACTTTGTTGTAAAAAAATTGCTAACATATCCAATATAAAGCAGGTACAATACTGAATGTACTCTGTCCTTTTCTAGATACAAAAGCTTATTTGGAGAATAATTTACCACATTTATGGTTCTTCTAACAATTAAAACCATAAACTTAAAGATTTTATACACGTTTGGCAGATGATCGTCTGGGTACAAAATTTCAAAAAAAAAGTGCGAAAAGTAAAATAGACTAGTGTTTGTCCAAATTTGTGCGCACTTTTTTATTCCCGTCTTTGTTGAGAATACGATTGTTACTCTTACTTACATCCACCCAAGGAAATGCTTACCCTTGCTCAGAGTAGTTTATTATCCCCTTAGAGCAGAACTATGTACAAAAACGTCTGGTTTAATTTTTTAAAATCCTGTTTGAGCTGCTTTATCTGCTGCAAAAATATTCTATGTACACGCCAACTAGTGTAAAAGTAAGGAAAGCCAGAAAAAAAAATGATAATTTTAGCAACAATTGATACTACAATTTTTAGAGGAACTTAGGCAACGACTTATACACGAAATTCGCCAAATAATATGGTACATAATGTCAATAATTAATTTTACTTTAATAGAGGTTTGTCAAGAAAAACATGAGCAACATTTATAACCAATTGCGTCTACATTACCAAAATGCAAAAGTAAAAAAAGGGTCGTATTCCCTTTTTTATGCCCTTTCCAACGAGCTCACAATACATTCCTTTACATTTGAAAAAAAAAGTTGGAGGCGGTTTCTACCCCCAAGAGGGATAAATTTCATGAAGACGCGAAAAATGTGCGCCAAACTAAAAATATTTTTACAGCAAATAAAGAAACTTTCTAATGCGGAATTTATTCCAACTAAAAATTCCACCCTGTATAGAAAAACTCTGATCTAAAGAGACGATATACACATTTGGAAAAAATAGCTTAAATGAAAATGTAAATAAAATGTAACATTAATCCTCAACAAAGACCAGATACCATCAATGTTTCCGTTATTACGTAGCGCACCAAAGATCTATTTTGCCAGACGTGTATTGCAGTTCTGTTTAAATTTTTTCTTTTATATTGTGATTTTTTAAAATGAAAATTGTTTATGACTATATTAAGACAAAAATTCTCTCTCCATTTCCGCTAAAGACGGCCTCTGTCTACTTCTTCTTGCTTGCAGTGGTACAGTCGTGTCCAAATTTTGTCCTGGTACTGGCAAATCTATCAGTGTGGTTGGTGAAAATCTAACTCTGCACAAAAAATATTTTTTAACGATCGATTTTTGATCCCGGTTAAGTGGTGATTTTTTAATAGAACTTGGAAAGATCAATCTAGAGAATTGACAATAAACGATATTGCGAATGATATTATTGTATAACAACAGTGATAAAAAAATCATTATTGCCTGATCGTCGAATTTAAATCACGAGGAGCGTAGCGACGAGAGATTTAAGACGCAAGAGCTATAATAGTATAGACAACGTCCAAAAGTCTGTCTATATTTTCTGAATAACAAAAATAATAAAGATTACTACAACCATAAAGTAAGTAAACCATTCCATCTAAATGCCAAGAAGAGGAGTGACTTTACATTTAATAGACTCACAACAACGTTTGGCATAACTCGTTACAGATTTGGACGCCCGTCCAAAATTATGAGCGGTAAAATTTTTAAATTGGATGATTTCTCTTGGTTTAGTTCTCTATGCTACTACCTACTGGTACAGGCAAAAGTAAGTAATAAACAGGTATGTAATGCTAATTCTATAGATTCAATTTTCCAAGAGTAAAACTCAAACAACACTAAACAAATTCATGTTTCAAACGTCAACATCTCTAAATCTTCACAGTACCATTTTTTATTAGTATTTTCAAGATTTTACTTACCTACTGACTGAACTGTTATTACTATCTTTAGCGGAAATGTACGAACTGTCATCACTTGTCAAACTGTCTGGAGGCGTTGGATTGGTGGGAGTGTTCCCTCCGGAATGTCCGCCAGGCGACGCTGTATGGTTATTCTTTTTTAAACTGGATCTTAGCTTTGTATAGCCTGCCTATAATCGAGAGAAAAAAACACACATGATAATGTAACATCCATAAGCATTATCCATCAAAATTCCCTGTATGCCTGCATCCTTTCTC
This sequence comes from Polydrusus cervinus, assembly GCA_935413205.1. Lineage (NCBI taxonomy): Eukaryota > Metazoa > Arthropoda > Insecta > Coleoptera > Curculionidae > Polydrusus > Polydrusus cervinus. The sequence goes on from OW284514.1 coordinate 4,691,069, forward strand.
GTGCTGGGAGGATTACAAAGGACAGAAACCAGGGTTGCGACAATTTAAATCAACTGATTTTATAAATTGCTGTAAAAAAAAGTCACCGAAGCAAATAACTCATTAGGAAATTTAAAAAAAAAGGAAGATAGTTTATTTAAAACGAAGTGTTTAGATACATTATGTTAGCGTAAAAACATAACTAATCGTCATCAGTTCAGGGTAAAAAATATTCATAAATTACGCTGCCGAAAATTTTCATGACAATACAAGTTATTTTGTATGTCGCAGAGGAGATTTTCTAACTCTAAATCTAGACAACAAATATATTTGGACGAATAAAGACGCGACAAAATAATGAAAATAAGTGATTTTAAAGTTCATTATTGCCATATTTAAGGAAAAAAATAGTATAAATTGATAAAAATAAAAAAAAAAACACGATTTAATCGAAAAAATCAGATTTATTGCAACCCTGACAGAAAAACTCCAGTGCGATTATAATAAGGAAAAAGCGGCAACAACACAAGCAAGTCTTACCGTTTCTAAAGTGTTTGGCCTTTCAAAATTATTTGCTTCTTGAGAGTTTGATCTTGAATAGGAGTTGTAATCGTACTCGTACTGAGGTCGCCTTGGTAAATAGTGAGTAGGGGTATACTCCTCTTCCAACCTTTAAAAAAATAATTTTAGTTGAAAATAGTTCTGCAAGGTTTAATTATTTTTGAAGTTGTGAAATCGTACCTAAAACTTGGATTAATATTTGAACCACTGGTTGTTGTAGAACTTGCATTTGAAATATTAGATGGCGTCCTCCTGTGAGTTTGTATCGGCGGCCTGTAACAAAATTATTAATTAAAACCTCAAATAAAATAAGATTTTTGATCAAAAAATTAGTTTTGACAGCGGTATAATAGTCGTTAATAAGCCCCTTCCTACAGTAGTTTTTGTAAGTCTTTACTCGTGCCTCATAATTTATACGTCATTAAAATCGTATAAATTATGGCTCTCTAGAATTTAAGGAAGAGTAAGCGAGAGACCATACAGACATGTTCATAAAAAAAGGCAAAATTTGACGTTTACTAACCGATGTCAACGTTTTGTTGTCAATTCACAGCAAAACTAACCTCAATATAATTATGTCTACGTCTTATTAGGGAATCTAAACCACGTGATTCAATATGGCGGTTGGATGGCAAAAAGCATTGAGTCACCCGTTTTAATGCCACCAGCAATGTTATTCTAATGGTCACGTGTACCAATTAGAAACCAATATTTGACATCCAGCCGCCATTTTTGACACATCGTTGGATTGCCTAAAAACTAACCTAAAATTAACTTTAGTTTTTCAGTTTAAATAAATAATGAAGGCACAAAATGTATAAAACTGAAAAAACTATAATTGAAAATGATAATAAAAAATGGCGAAACTTCTAAAACCCTTAAAATTAAATAATCAGTTTATAATTCTTCCTCTCTCTTAACACGTTTCGTAGGCAACGACGTATTGCGGAGTTTGAATAATGCCTGAAAGACGTTCAGTTATGTGAGTATAACAAATAAAAATGGTTAGTTGTAAATCACGTTGTCGCTTAATCGTTGGACGATGATGTATGGGTAAAAATCAAACGATACTGCTGTAAGTACCAGAGCTGGGTTACGTGGTTAAGACTCCATTAAGTACCGGACAAGAATCAATTCCAAACAATCTATTTCTCGGAGTTTATATTTTTAAAGAAATAAACTCACCGTTGTGGTGTTCTCGATCCACTATGACTACTGATACTACTAGGATTGTCATAGGCATAGTCAGTTCCGTACCCGTACAGTGTAGTTGAAGTACCCCCACTGTGTTCCGAGCTGTAACCATAACTGTGATCATATTGACTATATGGTTCCGGCTGCCTTATACTACAGCCAACACAGTGGCCTTTTTCAGTTTGACACCTGAAACAAATATAGAGTGCAGTAATTTCAGTATTTTGTTGAACTATAAATAGCAGAATAAAAATTGACAAAAATAACGTGTTGTCTTCCGAGCTCGGGTCTAAAAGTCTAATTGCAACCTAACCGTCTCACGCTTGGACTCTTAATTTAAATATTGTATTCTTGGCTTAGATTACAAAGATCTTGTAGGAAACGTTTAGTTTTTAAACGTTTCCTTCTAAAAGTCCTGTTTTATATAGAGATTAAGGTTGAAACCTTAACGCATATCGTTTTAGTTATTGATTTATGATGCAATTTTAAAGGAAAACGAGTAAAAAGAATAATATTTTATAGTATTTTCTATTATATACTTGTCTGTTCCGTTTTCCCTTGTTTAGAGCTATTTTTAATCAACAAAAATATAACCCATGCAATAAAATATTTTTACAACCAAAACAAAACACAATTAGGTATTTATTTTTAAAGAGAAAAATTAAAGTAAACAATTTTAATAGAAACATTTTTTATGGAAGAAGTGTGATAATTTATAATAAAAAATATAGTGCAGGAAGAAACGAGAATGCTTTATTATGAATATACAAAACGGCACTTAAGAAGGAATATTTCAAAACCTAAGCATTTGCACCAAAAACTGCTGTTAGATCTAAAATACATGATTTCTAAAAAAAATCATCAATTATGGCGTGGTGAGCGATATTTACTTGATTTTTAACCATGAAAAACCGAGCCCGAAAAACGCTAGTTAGGGTCATACGTCTTATGTTAAAATTTTGGATTGACACCAATATTCATATTTTTCACAAATATAAAAAGTTTTTTTAAAAAAAGAGCCAGCTGGGAATAAAAAAAAAGGAAAAAAAAAATTTACCAAAACAAATATAAACTAATAATGCAGAGGGGAAAAGGTAATAATTTAATTTTCGAAATTTGATAGTAGTTAGGTGAATTTTAACCGAACTTTGGGCGGGGCTCCGAAAAGTTTTCGTCTGGGGCGCTGTTCCGCCTTCTTCACTAGGTAGAATATTATAAAATACATGTAGTCCCGACTGTCCCGTTCTCCAGAAAAACAATGTCCTACTTACGCTCACTGAGCCCCCCCCCCCCCCCCCCCCCCACTTGAGTCTTATGAACAGACATCATTTTATCACATCACAATATGAATACTGACATATTAGAGATTTAGATATGAAACTTGATTCTCTACACGTTAGTAGGATAAAACACAATGTAGTTCAGCTAGGAAAATTGACTTTTGCACCTTTATCTAAATGGTCGTGATTGGCACAACGGTAAAAAAAATTCTGTATAAAACAAGTAAAACCTAAGCTATGGAATCAAAAGAACTATGTTTTAGTCAAAAGCTAGCAAAATTTTAAATGTTTTGGGGTCTGGTTAACGTTTTTTTTTGTGTAAATTGAAGTGCTAGATAGGCTCGTTACCTGTGATAGTCGCCTGGAATGTAAATAGTAGCAGATCTTTCAAACGGTCCGTAAAGATCCGATCCATCATTGCTGGTAGAGCTGGACTTCCTTCTAGGTGATGGATTTGGAGGATGATGTTGTGGAGAATCCGTAAACCTAAACAATACAGTTTTTCTGTTCTCTCCATGGAAAAAAATATATTTACTAAAACCGCTTGAACCAGTTTTTCGCACATATTTACCTTAACGGTCGTTTTTCTTCATTTTGTAATGTTAGTAGTTGTGAACCAGTTAACATAGGTCGGATGTGCTTGGTCGGACCGTGGTATGTATTGTGGTTATACCCAGAAACCGTCGAGTATTCATAGTCTTGTGGCTCTACAGGTCTCCAGGCGGGCATGTCGACTACTTCTATTCTACTACAATATAAATGTTTCCTTGTTATGCATACTGGCCAGAGGTGAAAGTCATTATACAAAGATTACTAAGATATGATAGTCAGAGGTTGTGACGTCAGAGGTTGTGACGTCAGTGGTGAGCAAGAAATCTTAGAAACAGATTGTAATTTTCATTGTGTTTCCATCGTTACGAATAGAAATTTCACTCACCAGATAACGTTACAGGCTCTGAACATCATATGTTTAGTTCTTTGTATCACGTAAGCCTGTGAAGAAAAGGCCAGTTTTTATTATTGTTGCTTGGCGATCACTAGCAAGCAGCGATTTTCTCTAAAAGCGACAAACAGTCACTTTGCGACCTTAATATACCTACACAAATAGCTATTTTACTCGCAAGGGTTAACTTACCTATTAGGTTGTAAGCTAGGGTGCACAGGTGATATATTTGACAGTCTTACGTCGTAACCAGAGGCCACGCCAGCCAACATTGCGGCTATATTATACAGGACTAGTTCCACTATACTCAGCTTTGGTTTTAGTCTTTGACCTAGAAGAAAACAATAATACCTCAGTAATTTTTTTTGAAATGCTCAAAGTGTAATGCAGATTCTTCAGATTTTTTGACAAATGCAGGCGCTGTAACTTGAGAACGAATGTTTTTATAAAAACATCTTTAAGAACAAAGTTGTAGAGAATTTAATGATGTTTTTTTATCGTAGTACTAACGGTTTTCGAGGTATTTAGTTTTTCAGTTTGGAGGGTTGAGACTGTTAGATTGCGCCAAGATAAGGAAAGGAGGAGAGGCTTAAATATTTTATTATACAATACTAAATTAACTGAAAAATACAAACAAAATTTTTTAATCACACAGTAAATCACGTAAAAACGATATCTATAACCGTAAGTTTCGGGAAGCCTCAAAATAAATGCCTTAAGGTAGGCGAACCAATGCTAAAACAATGGTGAATACGACTGATCTATTTTTAAATTGCCCTTCATCATAATGCAAATTGTTACATGCTGTTTGCGTGACTGATGTAACCATAGCAACGGTGAATATCAAAGCCATGTTGGGCGTTGGGTCTTCACTTGCTGCCGATTGGCAGTGACGGTTTTAAATAAATTCATTGACTACACCACGTATAATATTATTGTGTAAAAGTGTATGTTACATACCTTCAGCATTATACAAAGTAGGCATAGGAATATTGTGCCTCACCGCTCCAGCGATGGGATACTCCGGTCCCCAGTCTTCAGGAGGCACATAATCTGTCAAAATCAAACATTTTTTGTTTTTCTCAACTGTCAAAAGGCTGTCAACTGCTACTGGTACACCACAACACCGAGTTAAGAGCGCTAAATTACAGCAAGTAAGCAAAAACTAAGTAAAATAAGGTTTCAAACTATTTTTTTAAAATAAAAGTTGTACCAAGATAAAGTGGTGCAAGATAAGTAATCGGTTTTATTTTGGCTTATTCATATCAGATATTTTAAAAGACAGAAAGTTTATTAGCATGTGTGTCTTTATAATTTTGATTGGCTTAAACGAAAAAACTACATTAATTTGTCACGTCTTTCATCTCGCGGCGACAAAATACCAGGAAGCCTTAAAACTGGTAGTTCCCTAATTATATTTGTCGCTCAATATTATAACTTAACCCTTATTTATGTGGAAATATACAAACATTATCCTCAGAAAACCTATCTACAGAGTGTTATTAAATTGGTGACTTTTTGGGTATCCTAGAGAAACACTCCATACTTTTTTTTTAAACGACCATTTAAAAAGTTGGGCAAGTATCCCTAAAATGGAATAGGCGGACACTTCAACTGCTCTGCTTTGAATGACGTTTCCGCCGTCCCGCCTCTAGCCGAAGCTTTCAATCGATAGCAGGGATCTGTACCAAGACGCTTGTTAGCCGTTTAACAGTCTGACCGCCGTGTTCATACAACACATCTCGTCCAGGTTTGTTAGTTTCATTTTATAATGTTTTCAATATCGAGTGGCTTAAAATCATGTTATAAAGTCCTTTGGCGTTTCAACTTTGTATATGTGTAAATAGAGGTAAAATCATAGATTGGATTTGTTTTTATTATGGAATTAGATTGTTTTATGTTTATTTATAAAGAACACTGTGCTGGTATACGAAAAAATCAAACTTTTATTGCAAATTCTAAGGACATATCTGAACAAAACTCGCAGATCCAATTCTTTACTGCAGTGTTTAACCATCGAAAAGTTACTTATATCGCCCATTTTTAAAACTGTAGGCCAGTATAGGGTGCTACATTATATTCCACAAAATCACCATGTTATAAAAGAAATAAAGTAATATACTTCATATTAGTAGCCAGTTAGCTTAGTAAGGTTGTTAAAATTGACTACAGGTTAATAATTTCTCAGGCTTTAAGTTACCAATACCCAACACCCTATACTATGCAAAAAACTACAGTTTTAGAAAATTAGGCTTGGAAGAAGTAATTTTAGTTGCAAAAATGAATGTTTTAGGGAAAATGTTTGATTTAAAATGCATTTAGGGGCTCATATAGTAGAATTAGCCAAAAAAATAGTATAAAAATATCATTTTTGCAATTAAGTACGGGGTAGTTTTTGTATCGGTAAAGTGCAAAAACCCCCAAAATCATGCCAGTAAGTGTGTGAGAAAAAATTAAACAGCTGTTTAGGATCGTTATAGTTTTTATTAAAAATTAACAACATTACATCTTGACCATCACCAGAAAGATTTCTTGAAGACGTTTTCAAAACATGCCAAAAATAAATGTAAAATAAGCCAAAAAAATATGTGTAACTAACAATTTTTGGTCGGTTAAAATATTAACAACAAATAAAAAAATAACACCGAGATTAATATTTTAAAATTAGTTGCAGAGGTTCGGCTGACACCAAATATTATCTCTAATATGTAATTAAACAAGTGCAAATTTGGTATCAATGGATAGTTAAAGGTTCAAACGTGGTTTGTCTTGTAATAGATTTTAAATTTAGGGCTTTCTTTGGGAGAAAATAATTCTTTAAGTTGGTCCAATACTACTATAACACAAGTTATGGAATATTTTGGAAAAATCTGCTACATGAGAAACAATCTTTCAATATATTTAAATTGTCGTTTCGGAGAAATATTTAAAAAAAAAATATTTTAAAGTTTTATTTATACAGGGTTATTCCTAAGTTGATACTTCTTTTTTAGCTGTATATAGAAGGCATTAAAATAAACAACATTTTCAAATACCTTTTTTCAAAACACTTTAAAGTAGACGAGATACAGAAGTGAAAAATCTAAGTGCGGGCCTGGTTATCAAAATGTAGCCTGCTATACTTTATGTTGTTTATCTTATCTCCTATTAGTCATGCAATTTACGGGTCGGTAGTCAGTTATTTGGCAATCCGCTGCGGTGTTTTTTTCTGAAGCAAGTTAATTTTAAATTGGTGACACGTGAAAATGTTAAAATTTGAAAACAATGAACTAGTAGATATGGTGCTAATTTACGGTGAATGTCGTCAAAGTGTGGCTGCTGCTTCGAGATTATACGCAGAACGATTTCCCTTGCGGGCTCATCCTACACCCAGAAGTTTTCTTAATGTTATTCAACGGGCAAGTTAGGCAGAATCATATTTGATCCATAGTGTAATAAATGAATGCAAGTACCTTATTTTTGATTTATTTGAAAATGTTGTTTATTTTAATGCCTTCTATACACTGCTAAAAAACAAGTATTAACTTAGGAATCACCCTGTATAGGTTTAACTTATATCATCCGCCATGCAGAACATAAAAACAGAAATATTTCGGTTATTTATGTTAATTTTTTATTTTCCATTAATATTACAATAAGGATGCCCCGATATTATCTTAAAAATCTCCACTGACGCCGCGCTACTTAATTCTCGTTAAATTCGTTTTTATAATATTTTGTATATAAAAAAAGACATTTTATTGCCATCGCCAGACTCAGGTACAATATGCGCAATGTGGTGGAAATGCACTATTTATTCGTGATCGACTAACACCGACTTACTAACAATATTTATAAATTAACCAAAAATTCTTAGCTTCATATCAAAGATTACAAAAAAAAAACATCTTCAAAAAAATAAGCGCTAAACTAATTAAAAATAAAAAAAATAGCAATAGATCTAGACTGCTAGCTGGACGAAGCTACGGAATTACTTACAACGAAAATCTACTTATATAAGCTATATAAAAACAGAAAAAAAAACAATCTAAATCATGCTAGTTTGTGCTTAAAAACTAAACTTAAAAAAAAAAACGTAAAATTAAGATAAAAACGGGGAACTTACACGTGATTTTTGGAAGACTCCCCTGAGAGAAGCCTTTTTAAAAAATACTTTGTTTAAATATGTTTGAAACTGTTAAGACGTTTATGAAGTATTCAAAATTTAAAGACTGTCTTAAAATTTGACCCAAAATAGGTTTTGGGTAGTTGACACTCGCGTCTTAAATTTATACAGTTTAATTAAAAAACGACTAAGGCAATCGAATTTATTTCATTTGTTTATTAAGAGTTTCTTCTTTAATTTTTTATTCCCAAAAAACTATAAAGCTCATTACAGGAAATGTTAGGCTAACTTACATCTGGGCATGAAATATTTTTATCAAATAGTAAGTATAAGAATTATTAGAATATCCAAAACGAAATTAATAAACTTCTTATGTACCTACTATAAAAATTGAGTTATTCAGAAAAACGTATTCAAACGTTTCTTAAATTTTTCGAAGCTTTTAATGTAATATTATTTTTTGGTTGACAAGTCCAATCATAGCTGGTGTCGCAGCATCACCTGAATTTTAATGAAAAACCAACCTCAATTCTATTCAAATAAGTTAAGATCGGGTTGTCCTAAATTGCTCAAATTCCGCATGTGCACTCACCACACAGAGACCCTAAAAAACTCTCCCTACAACCTTGTTCTAAAGTCAACAGGGGTGCAAATATTTGGACACTATAAAACTTGCATGGGATTTCTTATGTTTCAAACCACGCTGCACCACCCGGTAAAATAATTATTCCATTATACAGGGTGGAATTTTTAACTGGAATAAATTCAGTATTAGAAAGCATTCTTTATTTAATGAACAAATACAGAACTTCGGCAGCGTCTATTTTTAGATTGGCATACTTTTTTCGTGTTTTCATAAAATTTACCCCGCCCCCCAATTTTTTTTCAAATGTAAAGGCATGTATTGTTATAGTTCATTGGAAAAGGCATAAAAAAGGGAATACGACACCCTATTTACTTTTGCACTGCGGTAATGTAGACGCAATTTGTTTTATTGTAAAAGTTGTGGGAAATGTTGCCCATTTTTTTTTTGACAAACCCCTTATCTAAAGTTCTCTAAAAATTGTAATATCAATTTTATTGTTGTTAAAATGGCCAATTTTTTCTTCTGGTTTTTAGATACCCAAATGCATAAGTAGGTCGTATTCCCTTGCTTTTTCTAATATACACAATAAATACCTTTACATTTGGAAAAAAAAAGTTGGGGGCGAATTGTACCCCAAAAAGAGGGATAGATTTCATGAAGACACCAAAAAAGAATACCAAACTAAAAGTAAACGCAGCCGTAGTTCTGTATTTTCAGCAAAAAAGGCTTTCTTATTCCAGTTAAAAATTCGACCCTGTATAATGGAATAATTATTATACCGAGTGGTGCAGCGATCTTATTTCTTTTTTTTTTTGGTTTTAGTAGTAGTTCCTATATATCAATAATAATGACTCTGGATCCGTATTAAGGGAGCGAAAATAGTTGAGAGTTTCTAAAAGTAATGGGATAAAACTCATTACTATTAAAATTTTTTAATGAAGTCTTGTACTTAAGCTTAACATTTCATTAAAAACATATTTAAAATCTGTTAAATTGAAAAATGCTTGCCGGCGAACAGACGCTGGGAATCGAACCGAGAACCTCTCGATTAAGCCCTCAAGTGCGCTACCAATTGCGCTACGGAGGACCTAATATTCGCGCAATGAGACTTAATCGAGAAGTTCTGGGTTCGATTCCCACTTTTGTCTGTAAGCCGGCAAACATTTTTGAATTTAAAAATTATTTATAGACCCCAACATACCTAAATTTTAATATTTGTTCTTTGGTAAAAAATTATATACAAGGTAGATTTACTCTTCGCAAGATAACGTTTTTATATTTTTTAACTTCTCTGTTTAAAAAATTACATTTTTCATAACCTGAATCTAATTTATTTTACAAGTAAACACGTTTATAAAGAATAATTTTATTCGTGTCTTTCACTTTTTGGTCCATCTGTGTTCTTGTAAACCCTATTCGCGGACATACTGTATATTTATATAATGTTAACGAACGTTTAAAAAATGTATTTTCATAAACTACTAAAAAAAAATATTTGCCCTTACCAAGTTTGTAGGGAACTGAGGAATAAATTTATTAAAGAAGATATTAATATAAACATATTTATTATAAATATTTAAAATTAAACTTCATCAACTGGATCAAATATTAAGCCAGAAAAACACAATAATTGAATACTTCACACCGTTCTACTTGCTTTAAAATTTTGATTAAAACAATTATGATGATCCTACTTAAAACGATTATAATTTGTACACAACTAAAAATTAAAATTAAGTAAATCGTCACTAGCCCAAAAGTGTTTTTTGTCTTTATGTTATTTTTCGCTTAACTAAGACCTATGGAATATTTGAACTTAAAAAAGTATATATACATCATGGTTTTTTAAAACCTTACATGTAAAGAGTGTGTTATTTACAAAGAGATACCTTTAGCACTGCAAATGAAAATAAAAAAAGATATATTTTATACAAATTATAATTAATATAAAATAAAATGGAATGAACTCGAAGACTGCCTAAAGTAGAGAGCTGATATTTGGCATACAGTTAGTCATAGACCAAACACAAATGAAAAACAATCAAAAATTTTAAAAAATTACGCTCGACGTGAATCACCCTATACAGGGTGCTACAAATTCGTGTGTGTACAAGGGGATCTCAAAAACGGTAAGAGATACGAAGATGGTTAAATTGAGGCAAAGTTGCGTATTTTAGGGCTTAATAATTTGGTGAAAAAAATTCTAATTATTCCGATTGTTTTCCGTGATATCCGAAAAAAACCCGAAATTTACATTTTTTTCATTTTTGACTTGGGAAAAAAAATAAAAAAAAACTTTTTATAGTCGTTTTTTATGCTCTACAAGATGGCGTTATTAGTTTTCAAATTCGAAGTTTCGTTCTTTAGTTACCAACCTCAAGTCAATTTTTTTAAAAACGGACCTGGAATTTTAAATACAGTTTTAGGGATATCTATGCATTAGAAATTTAATACAATATACAAGTTTTTAAAATTTTAACGTTTTGTCATCTAATAACACATTTTTAAAATTATCTTTTTTATTTCATTACGGTCCTGAACATTTAGAGCCGAACTAAAAAAACAAAAGATTTCTGATTTGAAAAATCCGTTCATTTTTACTCAAAGAGGCCTGATATTTGATAACTTATAAGAAAAGAGACCCAAAGTCTCGGCCTCAAATATTTTTCTGTCTCTGTTTTTGTTCCATGTTTCGCCTGACACTAGAGCATCATCAGATCTTATAAACAGTAAAAAAAAATTTGAAATTGTTTTTGAAACAAATATAAGCACATCACAGTAACATAACTAGACTAACACTCCAGTTACCTTTTCTTCACTCGGGAGTATTATTTTTTTTCTGTTTTACAGTATTTCGATCTAGGTCTAAGGCAAAAACCACGACCAGGACTTAAGATGTTAAATAAAATTCTAATAAAAAAATAGAATTACTTCTCATGCCTTAAAAACTTGTTTACTTCCTAGAGTATTGTGACGGTAAATCTTTTTGAAAAAATAAACGGCCTAAACACTATAATTTACTATAATGTAATTTTAATATTTAAGTAATCCAAAAAATAATTGCCAGGGACGTAATAGTAAAGAAAGAATAATTTGAAATACTAGTGATGTGTTATTTGATGACAAAACGTTAAAATTTTAAAAACCTTTAAATTGTATTAAATGTTTAAAGCTTAGAAGTCCTTAAAATTTTTTTAGAAATTCGAGGTCCGTATTTAAAAAAAAAGAATTGAGGTTGGTATCTAAAGAACGAAACGTCCAATTTAAAAACTAATTACGCCATATGGTAGAACATAACGAACGGCTATGAGAAAGTGTTTTTTGTTTTTTTCCTAAGTCAAAAATAAAGGCGCAAAAAATTAAAAACCAAAACTAAAAATTTCGGTTTTTTTCGGATATCTCCGAAAGTATTCGGAGTATTTACAATTTTCTTTCACCACATTATTAAGCCCTAAAACACACAACTTTTTCTCAATTTAACCACCTTCTTATTTCTTACCGTGTTTTAAGATTCCCTTGTACGCACACGAATTTGTAGCACCCTGTATAAAATATTTCGGAAAAATCAAATTTAAAAAAAGTCAAATATCCGATGTCTCACTTAAAAATCCCACGAACAAAATGAATAATTAAAAACCCTGGGACCCTGACAGTGCTACACAGTGAAAAGAAAAAAATGCATTGAAAAGATACCCTTAAAAATAATTGTATACCCAAAAAAGTGATGTCAGATGTCAATATACCCATCTAATGTTTACTTCTGTCAGTCTTGACACTCCAATCAATACTATCAATGTCTAAGTCTACGGAATTGCTAACGCCCCTGGCTATAACGAAACTATTTGACGCAAAAACCGTATCATAGTGCGTAGTTTCCGTAATGTTTCCTATGGATCTACTAAGTCTGTTGTTCTTAAATAAGCCCGCCCTCCTGGAAGTTATTTCGACAGAATTATTGGCGGAGTTATATTGTATGGCAGAATTTACAGTGCTAGAAGGTATGCTATTATTCCGGTTCGACCCGAACCGTTTCCATTCCGTAGGACTTAGATTGGTAGTGAACTTGTGAAATAATCTAAGTCCGGCGGAGGCGGACTTAGTGCTCAAAGTAGGAGAAGTGTTACCTATTTCGCTGTGCGGGTGCTTAGTGGGAGACGGTCTGGTTTTGTCCAAGTTCGGAGCGCTTTTCGACCATATGGCGCTACTTTTGGCGGCTGGAAGCATGATTTGGCTACGTTCCTTTTGGTGGCACGTACTGGGACCCCAAGTCTTACCTTTGACACCGTCTGCTGGTACTAAAAGCAAAATTGGTCTGCGGTGGGCCCCTTTTTTGTATCCACTAAGTTTTGGCATGAACTTTTTTTACCAAAGGCCGGAAACTGTGTGTGCGTGTGTGTGTTTTGATAATCGAAGAAAAGAAAACAATTTTTTTTTGTTCAAGGAACATTGTAGAAATATGATATATCGATTGATTTAATAGTAAACTCAAAATTTATAAGTTCTCCCTTTAACCAAATATAAATAAAACGTTTGTGATTCAAGGACATACACAAAAATTGCAAAGCTAAATTTACACAAAACTAAAAAAAAACGTTTGAATCTATGTAAAACACAACACACATTAAAAAAAATTTGGAAGACAAAAACCATGCTGATAAAAATACATGCCAAAGTGTAAAATTATGGACCGTAGTGGGATAATATTGGGAAGAATATCAAAAGCAGTAAAAAGGATTTTTAATATTACTCAATTAGAAATTCCAGAAAAGGCTCTATGACGTCTGATCCGTCAAAACCACCTAGTGCTGTAACAAGCCACTTAACCGAATTATAACCTTCTAAAACTACGAATAGTTCAAAACTCTACTGCGTTTGATATTATTCAGTCGAAAAATAAAATATAAAAAATAATAAACCAAATACTTACGAGCAATAGCCCTCAAGCGTGGTATCGCGGGTGAGCCAGGGGGGCTGTTGGGGCTAATCATACCCCCAATGCCCTTGGGATCCACTGTGTGTTGCACCGTCAAGGTGTGCCGGAAATCAGAAGGGGAACTTATAATTGATCCTGCTTCTTTCTTGAGCAGTTTTAGTTTGGAACGTCTAAATCTACCTATAGAAAAAAGAAACAGTATTATATTGCTATAGAAATGGAGGCAGTGTATAATACTAAGAAAGAAACAGTTTATAATACTAAAGAAAAAGGGGTACTGAATAAGGGTAATGAAAAAGAAACAGTGTATAATACTGAGAAAGAAACGGTTTATAATACTAGAGAAAAAGAGGCACTGAATAAGGCTATTAAAAAAGAAACAGTGTATAATACTGAGAAAGAAACGGTTTATAATACTAGAGAAAAAGAGGCACTGTATAAGGCTATTGAAAAAGAAACAGTGTATAATACTAAGAAAGAAACAGTTTATAATACTAGAGAAAAAGAGGCACTCAATAAGGCTATTGAAAAAGAAACAATGTATAATACTGAGAAAGAAACCGTTTATAATACTAGAGAAAAAGAGGCACTGAATAAGGCTATTAAAAAAGAAACAGTGTATAATACTGAGAAAGAAACAGTTTATAATACTAGAGAAAAAGAGGCACTGTATAAGGCTATTGAAAAAGAAACAGTGTATAATACTATAAAAAAGGAAACAGTGTACTATTCTATAGAAAAAGAAACAAAGTATTAACAGTTAATTTTCCATTTTTATTAGCCCCTTTACTTTGAATTCATATATTCTAAGTTTAGTAGCTTTATTGTCCCTGTCCCAGTTCAGTATTGTTGTGGGAATATATAATTTTATTTAAATACCTTTTCTCTTGTTAGGCGTAGGGGTAGTTTGCTGGTTAATCATATAATTTAGCTCCCTCTCTAATATATGCATCTCTCTCGCCTGCAACTCTTGTTCTTTCTGTCTTAATTGTTCCTCGTGCATTCTTTGTTTGACTTGTAATCGGTTGAGGTTCTCTTCTCTACTTCGCAGTTCCTAGTGAAAATATTTATGTCGGGAAATGGTAAAAACAATTCTCTATAACTTTGAATAGGGTTAACGATAAAAGCAAACTACGAGAAGGTAATTTTTGAGAGTTACGTCTAGTGACGCATTCGCCATTTCATTTCATAAAATCAATCATTGTTAACTTTAAACTGTAGGTAGTAATTATTATTATTAAAAGTAATGAAAAATTAATCAAAAAATCTCAATTATCACCAATCCTTAAGAGCTAAAAATGGTAATAAAATCTTGAAACGTATGGAACGAAATTTGTCTATTATTTAAAACAAAAGAAAAAAAATTATCAATGTTTTATTTTGTCACAAAATATTAAAAATAGTAATAAAACGCGATTAACCGCAGATTATTGGATTTATATGATTAATTCTACAATATGATTCTTAATATTGCAAAAAAAATATTATTTATTAAAACTATATGATTTTTTTTCTGATTTTTAACATTTTATTTTATTCTTAGATTCTCTCTGGTATTCCCCTCGTTTGAGCGGGCGTAAGGTCGACCGTCAAATGCGAAGCAGTGTTGTCAGAATCATATTGTCACGATAGGGAATCATAAGATCATAACATTTCATAAATCAATATATTTTCCATTTTAATATTCTAATCATTATTCGCGTTTATCGCCGGCCGTTCAACGCAACATGAAACCGACGCCGAGTTTATTAAATAAATCAAAACAGTTGCAATTATGAAATGTTATATTATTGTGGCGTCATCAAGTCGGTATAGAAACAAGGTACATGACCTAAGTCCATTGTCTCCCTAAAGTGGGAAAAATCGCTGACTTGATGAAACTACACATCGCGCTAGAAAAATATCGGACGGCACTAGTGTTCCGGTCGGTGAGAGATCCACGTCGAAATTAGTGAAATTTGGTTGGTCCCCCAGACGTCAGAGATGAGCATAAAATTTATGTAAGTATCATTTTATTGTCAACTGTGTAAAGGTCTAAATCCAAGTTTATTATTTGATTTTCTTGTAAGCCCTTCAGGAATTTATTATTTTATATTTTCAATAAATTTGTTTTCAAAACCGCTTTGTTTTTCTGATAGTCGCCAAGGTCCCGTGCTACCTTACGTCCCTCGTCACACCCCTAAAATCTGGGCGTGACATATGGTGGAGGCGCCGCTTTTTTCTCGGTATTTCTTTTTTAACCATTGACATATCAGTATTGCTGTCGGCCCCAACACTAGAGACAGAACAGCCATTGTACAGCAAGCACGACTCAGTATTGTTGGTATCCAGCCTTTACTGCCAAGACACATCGATGCCTGCTGACTAAGCTACACTATCACAATCCAATCATAGAAGTCTTCATCAATTCATGCCCAAGTAGATGAAACACTAAAACCGCCATTCATCGACACTAACTATGCACCACGACCGAAAAAAGAAAGCAAGGCTGCTAATAACGAAACAATTGGCAAATCAAGAAGATGTACACTGCATCACTTGAACTATCACTATAACACTTCACAAACACTAGTGATTGCCAATATAGACGATTTTCTTCAAGAAAAGCCATTAATCGCGCCGTTTCCCGAAGCCTTGCATCGCAACACTGGAATTTGCAACATTTGCAAATTTCAAATCATCCAGCAAGCATCCAATTTGAGGTTAGCTTACAAAACGACTCTTGTAGCAACAAAACAGATGTCCAGCACAGAGGAATGATAGGTGATCGCTGTCGCGTCTAGCAACAACTAAGGATCACAGAAGAAAAAAGGGCTTTATAGGGCAACAACCACAGAGGAAGGACCCAGTATGGCATCGGCTGTCTACGCAATAGGCCTTGGCACCAACATCGACGATGCATTCCGTCGATAGAGCACCCACAGCTACGGCGTGCTTCAACCACTCGGCCAATGGACCCAACCGCGCGTTGGCCCACCATCTAACCATTGACGACACGACAGGACCGTACCCAGGCACGGACTTCATTTTGGTGTAGTGACCAAGTGCAAGCGAAAAGTGTTTAGGGACAATTAAGATGTTTCATTTTATATAAAGTTTGTTTGTTTTGTTGTTGTTTGATATTCAATGATATTTTTTTCTTTATAAATATAATACATTTACTCATAAAAGAAGGGAAGTGGAGCCAACTTTTGAGTCAATATTAAAATTTTTTTTTCATACACTTCAATTTTTTAAATAATGTAACCTCTACTTCCTTTCGGCCATCGCTGGGGGCCAGCTCTTTTAAGACCGGGGGATGTGTCACGATAGGGAATCATAAGATCATAACATTTCATAAATCAATATATTTTCCATTTTAATATTCTAATCATTATTCGCGTTTATCGCCGGCCGTTCAACGCAACATGAAACCGACGCCGAGTTTATTAAATAAATCAAAACAGTTGCAATTATGAAATGTTATATTATTGTGGCGTCATCAAGTCGGTATAGAAACAAGGTACATGACCTAAGTCCATTGTCTCCCTAAAGTGGGAAAAATCGCTGACTTGATGAAACTACACATCGCGCTAGAAAAATATCGGACGGCACTAGTGTTCCGGTCGGTGAGAGATCCACGTCGAAATTAGTGAAATTTGGTTGGTCCCCCAGACGTCAGAGATGAGCATAAAATTTATGTAAGTATCATTTTATTGTCAACTGTGTAAAGGTCTAAATCCAAGTTTATTATTTGATTTTCTTGTAAGCCCTTCAGGAATTTATTATTTTATATTTTCAATAAATTTGTTTTCAAAACCGCTTTGTTTTTCTGATAGTCGCCAAGGTCCCGTGCTACCTTACGTCCCTCGTCACACCCCTAAAATCTGGGCGTGACAATATTGCAGAATAATTTGATAATTTATATAATATAAATGAGTTATATACCAAATAGGTTTATCGTAATCGTACGACAACAAAATAATTAAAAGTGATAACACAAAAAAAAATCCTACAAAACCACTAATAAAAATTTGTCATAATTTAACTACAAAAAAATTGGGTGAAACCTGCAAAGTCAACACTTTACCACACAGCACACAAAACTAACTTTACCTCTTCGTACGTCTTGCACGCCTGGGTTATGCAAAAATAAGAAAAATATATATTAATTATTATAAAAATTTATATTTTGGCTTGTGAGGTCAGAGAATGGATTAAAAGGTTGGGGTTGATTTGATAAAATATAGAAAAAACACCCCTTTACCTCCTACAGCCTTAAGATGTGCGTTGTCTTATTTGTTTAAACTACAACGTTTCGACTGTTAGCAACTCTATCAGTCTTCAAGTAATTATTTTAGGATTCATATCGCTTCTCCAATGGAACAATAAACATTTTTTTCATTTTTTTTTAGTTATATTTACCAGAAATGTTAAAGTCCAGCCTTTACGAAGAAACAATGTTATTATTGTAGTACAAATACTTGGCATGAGACAGGTTAATTATAGTCTATTTCAGAAAGGTGTAGAGTAATAAAATGGGAAATTCCGTCGTCCAGTTCGGCTCAATTTCGGCGTCGGCCACAGGCGCAGGTAAATTGTGTGCATTAAATTATTTACGATAACTAACCAACGAAAAAGAAGAAGATAATTTGATAAAGAAGGAACTATTAGCTATAGCAAATTAACGCAAACATCGTTTTATGAAATATGCCTTGGAAGATATAGCTGAAGTGTAACTGTGCTGCGCATACCGCCATATCATTGCAAACTATAGAACTGATTTGGGCGCAAGTGAAAGGATTTGTAGCAAGACACAGCACGACATTCAAAATGAAAGACGTTAAGCTACTGTTTAATCAAGCCATAAAGGAAGTTACACCAGAGAACTGGCGAAAAACAGTCCATGTCATTAAAGAAAAGGAGAAAATGTGGGATCTTGACCACCTGATCAATTGGACCGTCGACTCGTTAATTATAACGTCAAGAGGAGATGACAGTTCCTCAGATGACGAAGAATATTATGATTTTTTATAATTTAGATTCTGTATAATGTATTTTTTGTATTTTGTATTTTTTTAATAATGTTTAATAAAAAATAAGTGTACCTAATACTTTGTACATAATGCACGCCTTTGTCACACCATTTTCAGTGTTTGTGAATGGATAACAATAGACAAAACCCATAAATTGACCCAAACTCGGGTGGTACTACCTGCACTTGATGAAAATAAAGACTTTTGCAATGAAATCAATGCCAAATTATAAGAGCAGCTTAAATATTCGTTGGGTCACTCTGTAGTCCCTTTGCATACCTAATGAGCTTTTATTACTCTACACTTTTCTGAAATAGACTATAAAACTTAAAATTAAGAGGAAAAAAGTCACAAGTAGTGTTTAAAAATAGATTTTAGGAAAACAATGAAGTAACTGGACGAGAGAAAAAGTTGGAAACCTGCAAATTATCCAAAATATGGCAGAATCGGTTTTTTCATTATTAACTGTATAAAGTATTTTTTAAATTGTTTTTATTATTGACATAATATTGTCTAATAACTTGTTCCACCAAGAAAGCGATATGAAAGTTAATTTTTTTTTTAGTAAAAGTTTTGTGTCCATAACAATAATCAGGGAAAGAAAATAATAAATATTTTTTAGACTAATTCATTTTTTTACCTTTTCTTTTCGGCGAAGCTCCAACAGAACCTCCTCGATCTCCTCCCTCCAATCCTCCTGCATGATGTGGAAAGACTCGTGAGGAGTTTGAGTGAACGACGAGTGAACTATGTAGTCCAAGTCTTGCAGAATTTGTTCGAACGTAGGCCGATGGTGAGGGTCCCATTTCCAACATTCTAGTTAGAAAATTAAAAATGTTTTTTTTTTTAAACTGTGTCATTTTCCGAATTATTTATAGCGTGGCATGCAATGGCGGTTTTTCGCCTGCCAAAAATAAAATAAATTTTATTTCATTATGTTTAGTTCGTCGAGAGATGATAAATGAATTCGGTAAGGCTGAAGATGAATCAGGATCTCAAGATAATCCAAGGGCAGCGAAATGTAGAAGGAAAGCTTTCCTTGGAAGATAAATTACAGAATTGGGAAGACCTTTGCCCGATCTAGAGTTGACACACATAGTGCACGGAAGGTAGGTATAATATTCGCCATTTTTCTAAAAATATGTATGCAAAAGTCATGAAAAAATGTGTTTCCTTAATAGACCGTAGGGCGTGGATTTTAATTTCAGAAGTAAGTTGTAGGAATAAAAGTCTGTCTAAGCCACAAACCTTTACAAGGGTAAGTTTTATCGTTGACTGCGAGAATGGACTACTTCTTGAATATTCAGAAGTAGGAAAGTGTTGTATAAGTCCTATTTTAGACTTAACTCACATATGAGATTATGTTAGCATGTACTCATTTATGCGTACCTAGATCTGCGCTCTCTCATACTCAATGTTCATGAGCAGCCACTGGTGGTAAGAACCATAATTTGTGAATACATAATTATCTTTTATATTTTTGTAATATTATTGTAGTCTCCGGATGAAGTATTTGTTTCTAAATAATACACGTATCCGTTTTCACTCTATACGGGATAATTCCGAAGTTGATACTTCTTTTTTAGCTGTGTATAGAAGGAATTAAAAGAAACAACATTTTCAAATACTTTTTTTCAAAAAACCTTAAAATAAGGTACTTACATTCAGTTATTACACTATGTATCAAATACGGCCCTGCCTAACTTGCCCGTTGAATAACATTAAGAAAAGTTCTGGGTGTAGGATGAGCCCGCAAAGGAAAGCTTTCTGCGTATAATCTCGAAGCAGCAGCAGCACTTTGACGACATTCGCCGTAATTAGCACATCGCAGCGGATTGCAAAATAACTGACTACCGATTCGTAAATTGCATGACGAATAAGATAAACAACATAAAGTATAGCAGGCTACGTTTTGACGACCGGGCCCGCACTTAGATTTTTTACTTCTGTATCTCGCCTATTTTTAAGTTTTTTGAAAAAAGGTATTCGAAAAAGTTGTTTATTTTAATGCCTTCTATACACAGCTAAATAAGAAGTATGAACTTAGAAATCACCCTGTATATTATATTTTTTAAAAACCTCAACGTGTTTTAACCGAAATGGTCATCTTCATCATGTAAATTATTTTCCATAGTTTTGTTTTCCTTCCTTACAGAGATCCTCTACTGAGTATTACCATTGCGATCAAAACCTTTTGTGTATTATTTGAAATTAACCTTTAGCTAGTTTTCGAAAATATTCATAATAACAGCCAGCACAACATGCATACATCTAATACGTAATGGAAAAATAGCAACCATTTCACTCACTCACTTGTTAACCAAGAAAAAATTGACTATTGACATTAAGCGATTAGATACACTCAAGACTATTAGTTTAAGTATAATAGAGTTTATAGGTTTGCAACCTCAACTCTTCTTTATAATAATAATAATCTCCTTAAAATACACAGGAAGTATGCAAAACCACAAAATATACGTAATAAAATTGATATTCAAAGAAATAAATTCCAACCCTATGTCTGCTTTAAATGGTAGAATTATTCAAATTTTGCGGTTTTTTCTCGATAAAAGAATCACCGATAGGCTTAGAATAGACAAAGTGCCCGGAATACAAATAGCAAAGATGTATAGATAATTAAAATTACTCGCGCCGGTCTCATTAACAGTTTTTTAATGTTTAGTTCATTGTTCTAAGAACATGCGTGTTTGGTTTAGGGACAGGTACCGGGTATTGGATAAAACTAAGCATTATTATACAGGGTGATTCCTAAGTTGATACTTCTTTTTTAGCTGTGTATAGAAGGCATTAAAATAAACATTTTCAAATACCTTTTTTCAAAAAACTCAAAAATAAAATACTTACATTCATTTACTACACTACTAAATTTTGATTTCGGTTGTATAAAAAGGAACATAAAATAAAATTGGTTAAATTTAAGGTTTTTAACGTTCCGAAAAAAATTTACGGAGCAACAGATTTATTAATGAAAAATACTTATTAAAGCACCAATTTAAATGGCAAAACTTACTTTCCATTAGCTCCCTCCATTGTTGCGGACACGTACTAGGAATGGGCAACGTCAATTTATTGACAGCCACCCCATAGGCCACCGCTAAAGTGTCTATGCCCTTGTACGGTACTTCACCAGTTAGGAGCTCCCACAGGAGCACTCCGTAGCTCCACACGTCGCTCGCTTTTGAGAAGGTGGAGTTTTTGATTACTTCGGGAGCCATCCAAGCATATGTACCTAAGAAATGCGGAATAGTGAAAAAAACTGTATTTTTTACTGGATAGTAGTGGGAAATTTAACATTAAATCATACATAGAATTATGTCCCTTAAACTCATACAAACGGTTTCTTTACAGGTTTCTGGTTGTAGCTTTTAATACGATTCTTCGGAAAGACCGTAAGATACCTAAATTTTGTCTGCAAAATTTCTTCTATGAGATCTTCGTATAACATTTTGTAAATATATTTATTGGAAATAATTTAGTGGGATCCGTGATCTTACCACCCCTGTTTGTTAATACTGTTATCTTTATTGGTATCCAAATCTAACCAAATTTACCTGATAATGATCTCTTACAGACGAAACGTCTATTTAATGTTCCAAAAATTAATTATTGTCAAATTATACAAATTTTCTTAATAATGTTTTATTTTGTTTTCAATATTTTCCTAAACAGGAATAAAAATAAAATAATTTGACAATTCGACCAATTGTATCTCAAAAACAAAATATAAAATTGAGCGGTCTAATTTTCACCGGAATTTATGGAGATTGACTACGCCTTTCAAGACTTTAAAAAAAATTAATTATCTCAATTCGTTTTAAGTATTGGAAATTTTAAGAGAAATACCATGTAATACATAAATTGTGCCTACTAAACAAACTAAACTTCCTACCTGCTTGTGACATTCTGGTGGTTTGGTAAACTTCTCTGGCTAGGCCAAAGTCGGTAATTTTCAAAGTCTTACATTGTAAATCGTCGTTTTCGATCGTTTCGCTTAATAGAACTGAAAACAAAAGAGGCCCTAAATAGTATGGAATAATGCTATTTTAAAAATATAGGCACGTACACGTACAGAGGCCTAATTTTCGAAATCGAGGAACAGCCTCCTCAGAATATTAATCGCTTCCCCGTCAGTGTCACCAGTGTTTAGGGGGCCTGGGAACGCGGGTCTAAAAGTCGAATTGCAACCTAATTTTTCGTCGCACGCTTGGACTCTTGCAGGTCTTGCAGGAAACGTTTAGTTTTTAAACTTTTCCTTCTAAAAGTCCTGTTTTGTATAGAGATTAAGGTTTCGGACGCATATCGTTTCAGTTATTGATTTATAATGCAATTTTAATGGAAAACGAGTAAAAATAATAATACAGTACAATCGCGGTAATATAAATATGCACTCTTATGAACGACTCAGTAATATCAACATAATATTTTTTACATTGACCACTCTGTAATATGAATAACACTGTTCATACTACAGAGTGGTCAATGTAAAAGGAAGATCAAAATGACTTTCTTCAGTTTGCTGAATTAAGGGAATAAGCAGAAAAATTTTGCTATATCAAAATGACTTTCTTCAGTTTGCTGAATTAAGGGAATAAGCAGAAAAATTTTGCTATAAAAGATTAGTTAAGTATCTTAGGTTAGATTATTGTATCAATACACACTATGTAGTATGCTAGGTACAATAATAGTTTAAAGGTTGGAGACAATGACGTTTCTTGAATGGCAGTAGAGTTCTGGACTTGCATTGTCTTTATTTGTTTAGAATCACTACGTTTCAACTGGTAAGCATCTCCAGTCGTCTTCAGGTGAATACAACTCTACTGCCGTTCACAATAATAGTTGTTACATATATATTTATATGTATTTTTTGTAATCTTCGCAAATATAAACGTTCCGGTAATATGAACTCCTTAGAACTTTTTGTGTTCGCGTTACCGAGATTGTACTGTATTTTATAGTATTTTTCTATTATATACTGGTCTGTTCGGTTTTCCCTTTTTTAAAACTATTTTAAATCAACAAAAATATAACCCAACGTAAAAAATATTCATACAACAAAAACAATTAGGTATTTATTTTTAAAGAGAAAAATTAAAGGAAAAATTTTTATTGAAACATTTTTTATGGAAAAAGTGTGATAATACTGATAATTTATAAAAAAAAATAGTGCGGGAAGAAACGAGAATGCTTTATTATGAATATACAAAACGGCACTTAAGAAGGAATATTTCAAAACCTAAGCATTTGCACCAAAAACATACATACGTCTTATGTTAAAATTTTGGATTGAAGAGCCAGCTAGGAATATAAAATTTTTTTTAAAAAACATTAACAAAATCAAATTTAATCCAACCATACAGAGGAGAGGTAATAATTTAATTTTCGAAATTTGATAGTAGTGAATTTTAAATAAACTTTGGACGTGACCCCGAAAATTTTTCCACTCTCCGCTAGGTACAATATCATGAAATACATGTAGTCTCCGACTGTCCCTTTCTCCAGAAAAAAAAATGTCTAAAAATACATACCAAAATGGAAAATATTATCTAAAGTACTTTCGGAGATATTACAAAAGAACGCTTTAGAAAATTATTTCATCTAGCAAAAAAATTGTTGCGTACATATAAACTTTTCTTCATAAAATAACCTGAAGAATCATCCCCTGAAATATTAGCACGTCATTAGAAAACACCCAGTATACTATCAATAATAATAATAATAATAATAATTTTTTTCAAAGCATGAGAAAATTGTGTAGTTTTATAAAAAACAAATAAAAATACTAACATAGGAAATAAAAATGCTGTAAAATACTCTCGAATAGCTTGGCCTACAATCATAAAAATTCTATTTCGCTGCGTTATTACTTATTACCACGCAAAAATGTCAAGTGGTGGAGGAATTTTATCCCACATCCACTCGTATTTAGTTTTTTTCAAGTCCATCGTAAAAAGTAATGAAACGACTCGATGCTGCACTGAATTTTTTAAAAATGATTTCATAAAATTGTGTTTGAATGAAGCCGACTATGATAAAATTTGCCATGTAAAAGTTCGGTTCTTCTTTGCCCGAATTCTAAAAAAAACTAACCAAATTATTTAGTTTTTTAATTCACTAAAACTTGTATAATTTTTTCTTTCTGTCTTTTGTTAAACAGAAATAATAGAAAATGTCCGTTCCTTTGCAATAGTAAACAAAAATTATCCTTTTCCACTAATAATAATCGAAAACCAGATTGGGTCACATTCGCTGTTTTTATTCAATATATTAGCTAAGCGTAAACAACCCAGAAACACCATTAATCAGTAATAATTTTACCATTAATTAGCTTAGGCATTGCCACTGACAAGTTTATTATGTTGGTTTTCCCCAGGTCGCCAAAAATGGCGAGAAACGGCATTTCCTTTTAAGCATTGTTTACTATAATTCGCAGCGACATTTTGAGGGCGGTGACCTTAGCCTATACCATGTTCGGTGTGAGAAATAATATAATATATTGAAACGCAGTTTTGTACTAATCTTTAGTAATGGGAGAAATAAAACGTTATCGAAAATTTGATAAATAGATAATATAATATAATAAAATGTAGATTTTGTATTTTTTTATTAGAACTAAATTTATTATTTGTCCGAAATTCAGTGGATTTAAGAATGCAGGGAAGAGTGTAAAATGTATCATATCCCAATCCACCCCATTCACGCCGGTAACCAGGCCGGATGAGATTGGACATCTTGTGGGGTGCGGAAGAAGATACACACTCCATAGTCGGTAGGTCATGCAATGGCAAGAAACCAAGGGTTGATAGCCCTTGGGGGGTGTCGCATGTCTGAGGATCGTGGTTCGGAACCCACGTTAAGCTATAGGCTCGGAAATGGCCCTGGCAGCGAACAAAGAGGAAAAAATTGATTTGATTTCTATAAATTGATTTAAATCACGATTAAAATTGAAAAAATCAGTTGATTTAAATCGTCGCAACCTTGCCACAAACCTACATACGTCTATTTTTCACAGTGTAACGTGCGTATTGATTCTCTCACCGTACTCATTAAACCGTTTTTTCATCTAAATATACAATCTTAATTCTCCGTTAAGATGATGTCTACCATTTTCTTCTTTTTTACATTTATTGTCCTGACGATGAATGCTTCTGCATTCGAAACATGTAGAGAATTTCTATTTTAAATCAAAAATATTTCATTAATATAACAGTGGAGGAAGACTTTTGAGTTCTTATTTCTTTCCTTCTAAATATCCACTCCACTTTAAGTATAGACTATTTCTTCAAGTCAATATTAAATGTTTTGGATGCTCTTAAATTTCGTATTAATTTTCGGTTACCGCGCCACTCTCATCTACCATTCGAACATCCTTGCACGTTTCCTAATAAGAACTTTTAATGTCGTGGGGAACTGAATTTACCGAGTACCTGAGATGTCTGTAAAACGCATACAAACGAACAGGTTGTTTATAAGGTTATTTTTTAACCTGATGTATTATGGGGAATATCAGAATTACATAACGTTGTTTTTAATTCCGTCGATGCAATGGTACTTTATCTCAGTGGTATTCAGACTATGGGTCGGGACAATTTAAATCAACTGATTTTTTCAATTTTAATCGTGATTTAAGTCAAATTATAAATTGCTGTAAAAACAAGTCGCCGAAGCAAAAAACACATCCGGAAATTTAAAAAAAAAGGAGATAGTTTAATTAAAACGAAGTGTTTAGATACATTATGCAAGTGTAAAAAATATAAGTAATCGTCATCAGTCCAGCGAAAAAAATATTTATAAATTACGCTGAACGCCGCCGAAAATTTTTATGTCAATAAAAGTTATTTTGTATGTCGCCGAGGAGATTTTCTAACTGTAAATCTAGACAACAAATATTTTTGGGCGAATAGAGACAAAATAATAAAAATAAGTGATTTTAAAGTTCATTATTGCCATATTTAAGGAAAAAATCGTTATAAATTAATAAAAATCAAAAAACCACGGATTTAATCGAAAAAATCAATTTATTAATAAACAAAATACACTCTCTAACAAGAACACGAGAAAAATCACTTACTGACATGACAACAATTACAAGCAAAGGAAACAGCAGAACGCTCTGTAAAAGACGCACTCCTACCTGACTGAGGTCTCGAGTCTGGTTTCCTGTTTCTAAACTGTTTTCATCTATTTAAGTTATTTAAACAAAGATATACAGGGTGATTCACGTTGAGTGGCCTATTAGAAGATCTCGGAAACGAGTAAACTTATCTTTCTAAAAATTTGAGAGCAGGCATAATTAGCTCAAAAATAATGTCGCATTAACACAAACAGAAATTTTAAGATTTTTTATTTAAATTGCTCATAATTCCAAAACGACTAAAAATGTGGATTGTAACATATAAGGCATTTAGATAGGAAATTTAATTCTCTACACGTTAGTAAGCTAAAAAATAGGGTGTTCTATTTGCAAAAATTGACTTATGCATATTTATTTAAATGGAAACATTGGCACAATTTTAAGAACTCCCTGTATAAAAAACGTGAAACCTAAGTAATTTAAACTAAATATCTATGTATTACTTGAAAGCTTACAAAATTTTAAATGTTTACCTTTATTAGTTTCAGAGTTACTAAACTTTCTTCTCGGAGCGTTTTTACACAAAAAAATCCTTTTATAATTCATATCTCAAAAACGGTTGGAGATAGGAATAGATTAATATTAACAAAAGTTATTTGGATTTTAATAACGTAATCAAAAATGCTAAAATATACAGGGTGTTCCATTGGAAATAGCAAAGTTGGCTTTAACTTCCGGTATAACCGGAAGTAACAAAAACCTCAAAAGATAATGTTTTAAAAACTCAAAGCTAATTATGCCTGCTATCAAATTTTTAGAAAGATAAGTTTACTCGTTTCCGAGATCTTCTAATAGGCCACTCAACGTGAATCACCCTGTTTAATCGGTCGTACGACGGGCAAATAAAAGAATTCCGGCTTTCGCATCTTGTTTTTTCATTGTTTCTAGAAAATGTTTGCGATACTCTAGGAAGGTCAAAATGCCAAAATCTACATAAGTTTTAAAATAATAAAACAGTAAAATAAAACTAAAATATAGTCCCAAAACGTGTTTATTCAAATGCGAAAGCTGAATGCAGTCCTGTACCGATCGAATCGAGTATTTCGTGGATAGGTCATTGTTTATTTTCGCTACCAGTTGAAAATAAATATGCATTTTAGACGATAAATTTCCCAAACATAAAACCAAAAACTCACCGTTTGAACTCTTCAGGTCCCTGTGTATCAGCGAAATAGGCGCTCTACAGTGTAGATAGTCCATGCCCCTCGCTATCTGGATCGCCCAATCTACCAGTACGTCTGGTCGGATCTTCCGACCTGCCAGTACCCTGTTCAGGGAACCGCCGCGACAATACTCCAGTACCTAAAAAAGAATTGTTGAATAAAATGAATATTTATTTGTCTAAAACGTTTACAGTAAACAAAATAGCCCTGAGGATGTTCAACAATGTCATAAAAAGTTGACAATACTATACACTATGACAGGCCTTGTGATAAAAGATAGTGTTTGTCCACCAAACAGTACTTATTTTTGTATCCACGCAGATGATACTGTAATTTTTATACAGATACAAATTGGGACAACTTAATGATATGGGGGAAACGCGTCTAGAGATGGATCTGACGAAATGAAAGAAAATTCTTCTTCTGCAAAATTAAAAAAGATTTTAAAATAATAAAAAATTGGTTTGATAAAAATTTATTAACAATTAATTTTGATAAAACTAATTATCTTCCTTTGAAAATTTGGAAAGTTAATCAAGTTAAATATTTAGGAATAATCTTTGACAGTAAATTAAATTGGAATTTTCACATAGAATATTTGATTAAAATATTAAGAAGTTTACTACCAATTTTTAGAAACATTAAAAAAATTTTGAACGTAAAACATATGGAAATATTATATTATGCATTAGTTAAAACTCATTTAAATTACGGAATTTCAGTTTGGGGAGGAATAAATAGAACTTTAGTTAAAAAATTAGAAATAGTAGAAAAGGTTTCTAAAAATTATATTTAATAAAAATTATCTTTATCCTTCAATAAAATTATATTCTGAGACAAAAAAAATGAATATTAGACAACTTTACATTTATAACATCTTAATATACATATTTAAAAATAAAAATCTTATACAGTTTAAAAACCATAATCATAATAAACATCATAAAAATGAAATAACCATAAAACCTAAAATAAATAAGTCCATAGGACAAAAAAATTTCAAATATTTATGTTTTTATTTAAAGGATGATTTACCAACAAAAATTAAAAAATATATTTCATTAAAAAAACATAAAGTCGAAATAAAAATATGGATATTGGAAACATAACTTTAAAAATTTTTGAACATGTTTTAATAAATATTGTTATGAATAATATATTTTTCGAAATTTTATTATCCTATTTATATCTTTAAAAAAAACTGCGTTTATATTTATAGACATATACTTAAACGTATTTTATTTGCAATTTAACTTTTATATAATATTAACAAATATTTTTAAAAACAACATATTTTAATATTCCTATATATTTATAATTTAAAATACTATGATTTGCCCCTAACAAGCACGTCTTCGGGGGATCAAAGAAGAAGTTTATTGAGGAAGATAAATAAACACATTTATTATATTATAAATATTGAAAATAAACTTATTAATATAGTCAAATTTTTTTAAGAAAACGCCAAGTCACTTGTCATTTATGGCACCCTGTTGACGTCTGGTCTATTTTACGTTTAAAGGTTGGCTAAAAAGACAGGGCCGGACTATTTTTATGTTCCATTAACAAACTAAAAAAATATTTAAATATTAAGTTCCTTATCTCCCATTTTAATTTATCAAAGAAGACTTTACAAATTTTTCTATTTAAATCATCGTTCTTAACTAAAGTTGTCAAGAAACTTTTAGAGATGTTATCCAAATTGGAACAAAAGTCAAGAACCTATTAGGTATCCACTGAATGCTACCTAGATATTGTGATAGGAATTACTTACAATAAAGTAATGTACTAGTAACATAAATATTATCGACAAAGCTTTTAAAAAATGTAACTTATCGACACACTACTCTCCTTTGCTCGTGAATATTAAAGAATGTAATAAATGCCGGTAATACTGCACCAGCTAGGTAGAATACGTAAAACATGTTATATATGGTTAAAATATTGGTATACAAAACAATCACTATGCTTCATTTTAGTTATGACTCTAACTTTCAATCAGAAAACTCTATATACACTATATAAAAAACAGCCACAAAAATACTAAAAAAACACCAAAAATCAACGAAAATAATAGGACGCGAACTGACATGTGAACTTGTTACGGTCCATACTAAATCTAGTAACTTTTCGGCGGAACTAGAATCAGCTGTGAATGTCATCTGTGGCTTTCAACTGTCGAAACGCCGTTTTCTATCGCGATATGATCTCTACGTGTCAAAATCACTTACCAGGCATAAATTTGGTTCCTGAAGACATACCCCTTCCAACGACACGATATTCTCGTGCCGCAAGAGACAGAAGAGTTTCGCTTCTTTGACGACATTCTCCATGGTAACTTGCAAGTCCTCGTCGGCATCTTGGCGAGCAGCTTTGACAGCTACTTCCCTGCCGATCCATTCGCCACGGTAGACCTGACAAAAAATATAAGTAAAAATATTCTATTAAAAAAAAAATAAAATTCGTTATGTTAACAAGAGATAAAGACAGAATCTTTAAGGTAATTTAGTTTAATTTTGTTTTCATTTCTCAAACCAAACACAAATTATACAGTTATAAAAATGGATGTGATAATAAAGTTTATAAAAACATGTTGAGTTATAAAACTGTGTATCTCCTCCAATAACAGAGATAATGAAGTGAATCAAAAATAACAATGTTAAAGAAAGATGGAGCTACAGTCTAGAGTCAACTGCTATATGTTACAGTTGCCAGTATACTCTACATAATACGAATTTTCGAAAAAAAACATTTTTATTATATACCCAGTATAAAACAAAAATTAACTATATATTAAAAATAGCAAAAACTATGACATAGTCAAGGAATGAAAAAAAATATCCAAATCGGATGAGGTTCCAAAAAATTAAAGGTAGCATAAAATATCCAGAAGTCTATTTATTTTTTCCATGAACTATCAGCAAAGGTCAAATAACTACACACCAAAAAGTACCTTATAGTTTCAAAAGTAATTAATAATTAACCAAGGACAGGTAAATAATATAATTAACAATATAATTAGGTGAACGTGAATGGAAAAACCAAGCTACAGTATTGTACATCTTTTTTTAGATTACAAAATTTATTCAGGAAATTATTAATATTTTTTATTCCATATTCATAATCATCATTAATTTTATACTTACCACCTACTTAGCACTAGAGTCTTATAAATATAGATCATTTATAAAAAAATAGTTTGTAATAGTACCAGAAAAAAAACAACCTGTCAAGTGTGTGTAAAACTCGCTAAATATGTGAGAATTTGCTTAAGTAGAATTAAATAAGTATAACAATCTTTAAGTTCTCATTTATTCTATATGTGTTACATATATGAATTTACTAACTAGTTAAATAAAGGCATATTTTTTACCTTGCAAAATCCGCCCACTCCTATCACCTCTTCCAGCGTAAGTTCACTGAAATCAATCTTCACCAGATTGACGTCTGCGAAGATCGAGTCGATGTTGTTGATCTCATCTTCGGCAGAGTCGACGACGAAGTTTGCCGGAAAGATTCCAACCTAGAGTAGATTAAAAATATTTTAAAATGTTAAAAAGTATGTTTTATTAAAATTTAGAGCAAATAGAAATTCTTATACATGAAGTTCCAGTATAATACTCTATACTGTCAATCACCAGGTAAATTTACAGTAAATTGAATATCAATACTTTTAAAGACTATTTACACTCTCACAATTGAGTGAATTTACAGAATTTTCTAAAATGTCGTTGAACTTTGACAGATGCTAGTTTATTTTACTTTTAAGGTCTAAATTTAGTACATTACTTGCTGGTAATAAATCAACAACAACTTGTATAAATTTTATCTACCCTTACTTTGTCTCCAATCTTTCCTGTCCACCATCCCTCATCGCCGGAAATTTTGGCATCCTTGGTCAGAACCGCCACGATCTGACCTTTTCTCAAACTTAGCTCGTCCTCCCCCTGCGCCTCATAGTCGAATAGGGCCGTACACAGCCCTGAGGGGCGCCCTGAAACAGTTTGTTTTGTACAAACCCAAACACTTCTAGCGACAGAAATTAGCATTTTAGTTGGTTTCTTTCATTTATTGAAATGTATTAATGTAAAAATGTATATTGAAATTGATGTGTTTGATGTCCTATAGGATTTTTGTATGACAATAAATGTTTTTAAATTTAAATTTAATCAAACTGTAGTAATTTTTTTTATAAAATAATAACAATCAGTAAAAATCAAAAAATTTCCCTTAACTAAAGTAGCTTACTAAAAGAAATAGTTTTTTTTGATATAGATAATTTAGTAGCAGTCTAAACGCCTCATAAACCAATTATGTTATGGCGATCTAGCTTAGAATGTGAGCAAGCTGAACAATTCTGTAACCACACTTATACTTACCCAGTTGAGTGGAATTGGGCGAGCTGGTGCTATTGGGGAGACTGGGGCGAGCATATCGTGCGACAGATGCGCGGTCCATGCGCCTCAGCTGGCGGACGGGCGAGGGGGCGCCCGCCAATGGAGGCATCCGGTGCTGCCGCTCAGACAGCGATTACGTCTGAGAAAAAAAATCAAATAATGATAAAAATATAAGATAAACTACTCCTTTTTCAAAGGATTCACAATGTTTTTAACTTGGAAAATTGGAAATACCTCCTTTCCAGTTAAAGTATTTACCTATTTTATGAAATTCCTAACTGCTTATTAATATTAATCAACAAATTGAATACATAAAATGAGTATTTCAATCACTGGACATGTTTGGATGAATTATTAAACAAATTTGTCTTATCATATAAGTTAGTATAACCGGAATCATCATTCGTTTTTTGGTGGTTAATGATAAGATATTGATATTTGCTACCTCGGTACACATCACATCAAAGATAATTTGTCAAAATTAATATTCGTTTTAATTATGAATATTAATTTTAAAACCCACATCTTAATATGGAGTCACCTAAATTTATTTTATTTACTATGAAAAATAAAAAAAAATGAAAGGACTTTTAAATTTTTTTAAAATAATTTGATTTGAAACTAGTAATTTACTACTTTATTAAACATGGAAATAAACCACTAATATGTACTGATACCAGATACCTATTATTTAATGTAAAGAAAAACTACATGACATTATTTTTTCGGAAAATGAATGGTAAAATTTGCAAAAAAATGCTTCTTAGATTTAGGTTAAAGAAAAAAATAAATGGGTAAAAATATTTCAACCTAACATCCTTATTTGCCAATTCTTGCTTTATTTAGGGAAGTGGTAGCAATAGGTCTACTACATCTAAAAAATATTTATCTGGGTCTAATTTGTTTACAATAATATGCCTAAAGGCACAAGTTAATTAATACAATAGCAATAATTAAACCAAAAAGTAATAAATAAATTACAAGTTTTAGGGCAAACCCCAGTTCTGTCAAAATTCTGCAGTTCCATTATTTGTTTTGCTAACCAATTCCCTTATCAGCAAGGCAGATAAAAAATAAAAATAGTGATATAACACTTGGACTTTTATTTACCAATTTAATACTAGAGACCTTGAATAATCAGTTGCAAAATACTCGTCGCCCATAATTTTCTAAAGAACGGGGCCCGGCCGTAAGCCAGGTGGTCACAAAAACAACACCAAAAACGACGTTTTTTCCACCCTGCACATAACTTACAGACTTTAAACTCACAGTACAAAGAACTTTAATTACTCGACCGTTATTCCACGAAATGCACTCTTTTTATAGATATTTTTAAATTAATTATCAGTACTTTTCTTTGCTGTTTTTGATATTTTGATGTCAAGCTGTCAGAGGTGTCGCGGCCATGCTGGGAGATTCCGAAATCTGACTTTTATTCGCAACGTCACCCTCACACAACTACCTTATCCGTTTACCTTATTTGATCTTATGCGATAAAGAGAGAAAGACATGTGGTCCGATTGGTCTAGTCATGTTTTCAAATTAAATACATTTTGGCGTTCTTGATAAACGATAACCCTGTAATTTCTAGTTACCGGTTGAAATATATGTATAGTATGGCTATTAATTACCAGAGAGCGCTATGCACAATTTTTCAACACCGTTACGAAGGCAATTTTGGACATCATAAAACCTAGAAATCTGGTCGATCGAATTTGCCATTTCTGTATTCTGTTACAACAGTACAAACCTGCAAACCAAACCATGGTGCAACCTATCATTCCTCTGTGATTTTGTTCCATAATGGCGGGAAATCAAGAATTTAAGGTGGATTCTGAAATCTCTTAATTTACAAAAGTGGATTTTGCCTGAGTAAAAGTAAATCAATCGTCTTCTACAAAAGTTTAAAGCTAGAGCAGAGAAAGAATGTGACTTTGAAAAAGGTATGGTATATTATTTATAGCTTTATTATATATTTGATTGAACACTAAAAATGTAAACCTAAAACATTATAGACATACTTATACAAGTTAACTGCGTTATATCCCTCCCTACTTATCTTATAATTCATTACCATTTGCTTTTTTCTCTTTATTTTAAAGTAAAATAGCTTAAACTTTTGTAATATTTATTTAAACAAGGACAACACAAGAAAACATCGCTTGGTTGTTACACTGTAAGAATTGCTGGGAATTAATTGAGTACAAGAAATAGCCCTCTACATTGAGTGTAATAATACAATAAATACAATGAATGGTGTACTTTCCTCTGGTGGTATCCCATTTATTGTATGGTCTCGTGTATGGTATATGTTGCTGGGGCTATTGTAGATGTGATCTATTTTAGTCAATATTTGTGTTACAGAAGCAGGCAATTCATTATATGTGTGTAAAGAGTGCACTACAAGCCTCTTTATACATCAAGGTATTCTATATGGTATATTTGTGTTGGAAACTGAATACCCAATTCATAAGTTTGTTCCACTAAGTACAATGACTCCTCTCCTAGGACAGCATAATACGAGGCTCAAGCAAATTGTCTTTACCTATTCCTAAAACCACAATGGTTAAAAAATCAATATTTTATGAGAGCAGGAAAATTTATAACCACATTCCGCAATCGATATGATACCATTAATGCAATGTCTCAAACTTTAAAAAAAAAAACAGGACTTTAAATAACCTATTTATTTTTCCACACAGTAATAAGGTTTCACAATTAATTCCACTACAATTTACACTTTTATAAGTAAGTATTCATTATTTGTTTTGACTACAGCTTGATGTGCTATCAAGTGTGCTACTCTCTATAATTTCTTGAGACTTCACATAATACGTCACCCAATTATTAAAATAGTTCCTTCTCTTTTCAATTGTTAAACTGGGGTCCAACAAATCAAATTTTCTGGGGTGTGGAGTATTATGAGGGGGATTATTTGAAACTCTTGTCAATGTACGAGCTAAAATATTGTAGAAATAAGTATTTATTTACATATTTAGTGCGTTTATTACTCTGCAACAATTTTTTAAAAATTTTTTTATCAAATACCTAAAACGTTTCTTTGAGTCGACGTATAGCAAATGGGGTAAGATGATTTTGTTAAATTACTACGAGGCAAAATCTGTCTAGGACTGATTATGTTACGCTGGGGACTCATTGTACGGTTCATAGTTAGGTTACTCCTTTGTAAAATATTCCTTCTTGCAGTAGGGTAAAAGAGGTTTCCATGTTTACAAACGTGGATTTCTCCATTGCTGACTGTATGTTTACAACGCACTTCACCTTCGGAGAGAGAGTTTGTTGTTACACTGTCACTAAAATAAAATATAGTATTATTTGAGATTAACTTAAATTTTCTATTTAACATGGGTTGTAAAGCAAGAATATAGAAAATGACTGGAATATAAATAATTCTATCAAGGGCGAGTTTACAAGTATAATTACCAAACACCCCTACCCCCTTAGATTGATAAAAATATTTGCATTAGATAGAACACACCCGAATCCTGACTATGTTTATTGATGGAGTTTTTCAAAAGTTTTTAAATTTAGACTCTACAGATATAGGAGATTGTTAAAAAGTTATTTTTATTAAAAAAAAATAATTCCCAATATTTTTTTCAAAACAAATGAATTTTAGTAATTTTTTTTTGGATTGTTATTGGCTTGTATCTTTTTTTTACAACCACCTATGAAAATGAGAAAAAAGCACTGTTAATTTGACTAGAGAGCGCCGTATATCACACGCGTGTTGAAAAAAAAAATAATAAAACACTAGTGTTGAAATATCAAGCCACACTATTTAATTTAAACATATGGTGCCAATTTGACAGACAACTTCTATTTATTAAAAAAAACAAATTTTAAAAAGCAGTAATTGTAAAGTGTTTAACTAATTTATCATGTATTTGTCTAGTAATTTAGAATTAGAGTGTGAAAATACGCCATCTGAAATTATAAAAAATGTTATAATAATATACTGGAAAATCTATTACCAGAAAAAACAAATTGCGTTGAAGAGAGTGTCATGTATTAAACAACAAATCTTTATCGGTAGCGATAGCGTGTAGAGAATAGAGCTCTAGCTTACAGATCGCAAGGTCACAGGTTCAAATCCCATCAGGAGTATTTGACTTTTTTTCATAAAAACATTAAATAATTTATAGAATTATTTTAAATTGAAATCTTCCTTGTTTGGTG
The DNA here is from genome assembly GCA_935413205.1 of Polydrusus cervinus. NCBI lineage: Eukaryota > Metazoa > Arthropoda > Insecta > Coleoptera > Curculionidae > Polydrusus > Polydrusus cervinus. The sequence continues at coordinate 4,727,577 of OW284514.1, forward strand.
GATTTGTTAAATTTATGTTTAATGCGTCTTTCCTTGATTAAATTGAAAAAAAATTATTCTGGTTAATCTAGAAGTCAATATAAAATATGAAAAAATGAAAACTTAAACTACATATATTAATGTTAATTTCAACACTAGTGTTAATATATTTTTTTCACAAATCAAAGGCTTTTTGAATAATTCTTTGTGGTCGTAGGAAAAATAGTGTACATTACTCGAGTGACAGTGATTTTTCTAAAACTCGGAGAATTTCCGCACTCGGCTAACGCCTCGTGCTAAATAAATATCTCCTCGTTTGAAAAGTTGTCACTTTCATCACTTGTTATGTAATATACCTACTATTTCCGCGAATTGGTGAAAACAGAAATCCACAATCTAAAGCCCCCCCCCCCCCCATGACAAAAATTGAATCTCTCCTTAAATAAGCACTGCCATTAATAATACCTTACCTAATTGTTGTATTGGGCGAATAGTTCGCCTCGTTTGGATACGCATTCAGTAGATTATTTTGAACTTCCTGGTCTTTATGCTCGGTTGGTTTTGGAGATTCGCTTCTCCGTTTCAGACATAATGGTTTAGGATATGGATCTTGAGCGAATAAATCTTCCTCGTCTTTATATCTACCTGTTTTAAAAATATAAATATTTAAATTATGGCATATGAAACACACAACACTACAGAACTTACCATTTTTTGCCAGTTTTAGGTGCTTTGGCAGCACACTTGAATCTATCAATGAATAGTTGACGTTTTGAGAATTTCTTGGAGAATTCTCGTCTTTAAAAAAAATTATTATTTTAGTATTGGTGTTGTTCCAAAGGCCTTTTTGCATTATGATGCAAACTTGCACCTAATGTAAAAAGGCTTTAACATACTTGCAAAATATCAAAGTAAGTATGGTTTTAATTAGAGTTGGTTCCTTTTTAGCTCGTCCAGTGGCGTTACCAAAGTAACCTAATGTTTTTTGTATTTTTACTTACCTGCGCGCCAATAAAGGTAGACTTGTGTTTTTCGCGCATATCCATGTAAAGCTTATATGAGCAATGTATATATGAATTATAAGGCTGAGTATTAGGGATTGCAATATCGAAGCAAATTAACGATCCTGGGATTTTCGGGATCCCTTTATGTAAGCCCAGGATCCCGGAATCGGAAAAGTATGTTAAAATTGGTAGTTATTCGGGGATTGAAATCCCTATGTGCTTCCCCGACCTGGGGAATTATTGCTTTCAACCTTTAACACAACCATGGCGTGCGTTTTAGGTATGCGACTGCTTTTTAGCTTGACTATGTTTGTTTAGGAATAAGACTTTGCGTCTACTCAATAACATTTCTGGTAGCGATTTTTTTTCGATAAAATGTAAATTAAATCTCGGCCTAGCGGCTACGTATTCCGCTTCGCTGCAGCGTATTTCTGTCGGATTGCGTATTTACTTTTCCCCGTCGACGCTCTACCTCTCCACCTTTTAAAGCTAAAAAAAGAACCAACCCTAGTAGTAATAGCCAATTTTTGCCAACCAATAAAACTCTGCTATTCGAATTATCAAACGTTATTATTTCGGCATTCACTAACTCCTCTAACCTGAAGTTCGGTTCGCTAGAAAGAATTATATTTTTTCCTCTCAACATAAATCGGGTTTTTACGAAATTGTCTGTGTAGTTTCAGAAAAATTCGCGTTTAAAATATCGTTCAGCGGGATTTTGGTGGCTGGCTAACCAACCAACCACTGACTCCTAAAACCCTAATGTTGGTTCGTTAGAAAGAATGATACTTGACGCCAGTGGCGTAGCCAGAAAATATGTTCGGGGGGGGGGCTCAGTGAGCGTAAGTAGGACATTTTTGTTCTGAGACAGGGATAGTCGGGACTACATGTATTTCATGATATCGTACCGAGTACCGCCGCAGGCGAAAAATTTTCGGGACAACGCCCAAAGTTCGTTTAAACTTCACCTATCTAGTATCAAATTTTAACCCCCTCTGCATGGTTGGAATAAATTTATTTTTGTAACTGTTTCTTTGTACTTTTTTTTTGATATTCCTAGCTGGCTCTTTATTAAAAAAAAACATTTTTTATATTTGTGAAATATATGAATATTGGTGTCAATTCAAAATTTTAACATTAGACGTATGTATGATTCTAACCAGTGTTCTTCGGGTTTTGTGGGTTGCATTGGGTTATATTTTTGTTGATTTAAAATAGCTCTAAAAAAGGGAAAATGGAACAGACAAGTTAATAATAGAAAAATACTATAAAATATTATTATTACTCATTTTCCTATAAAACTGCATCATGAATCAATCAACTAAAACGATATGCGTCCGAAACCTTTATCTCTATATAAAACAGGACTTTTAGAAGGAAAAGTTTAAAAACTAAACGTTTCCTACAAGAATACATTTAAAAATTAACTTAAGAGGGGGGGGGGGGGGGGGAGGGCGGCAGCCCGGTCAATATTGACCAAATTTTTATCAAATTTCTTTTGTAGTTTCGGAGAAATTTGCCTTTAAAATATCCTGTAGCAGGATTTTGATGGCTGGCAAAAACTGGTTAATAAACGGTGCCTAAGAAAAATACCGTGCGATTGCGACATACCGGCTTGTTCTCCGTCTACGTTATCCGTGGTGTTAATTCGTGTAAGTTCTTTGATGAATTCTAATGCATCCCTTTTAGATTCTCTTTCTCGCTTAACCACCAATTTTGGAGCTGATGAAGTCGGGTCCACGGTTTTCAATTTTTCTTGTAATTTTATAATCACGTCCTTATCCTTGACGGTTAGAGCTTTGTTACCATACACCTTTTATAAAAGAAAAACTAAGTCAGAGTCTGTTAAAATTTAAAAAACCACAGTATTTTTTTACAAGAACATTCCAGTGGCCTTAGGTTTAGACAGCTACCATTATTGGCCGAGCGTCGAGTTTAAATCATGAGGAGCGTAGCGACGAAGGCTATAATAGTATAGCTCTCTATACTCAATGTAGAACACCCCCAAATATTAGGTTGACGGTATTATTGATCATTTAAAAATACTTACCCAATCTGACGACACTTCACCCATTCCCTCCAAGTCTGTACTTAGTTCTGCATTTTTTACCCACGATACTTCTACATCCAAATAGCTCGGTTTTGTTGGGTCCGTATCGATTATTTGTTCCGATTGAATTTTCGGTCCCGCTTCTAACGACTTCAATTTTTCTAACATCGTATTTTGTATCACAACCTCTCGCGAATCGCCGTAGTCTTTTTTGGCATTCTGGCAATTTGTCGAGCTAAAACATACGTAATAATGTTACTAGATCGTTCTTCTTGTATTTTTACAACTTTTAAAGGCAGATTCAAGATAGCCATTAATTATATTGAATAGGTAAAAAAGTGGTTGCACTTCAAACGCCGATATTTTTATAAATATTTGATATTAAACCAGTCTATTTTTAATTTGTGAGACAGCTATCGTGGACTACTTAGTACCAGGGTTGCAATAAATCTGATTTTTTCGATTAAATCGTGTTTTTTTGATTTTTATCAATTTATACTGATTTTTTCTTTAAATATGACAATAATGAACTCTAAAATCACTTATTTTCATTATTTTGTCTCTATTCGCCCAAAAATATTTGTTGTCTAGATTTACAGTTAGAAAATCTCCTCGGCGACATACAAAATAACTTTTATTGACATGAAAATTTTCGGCAGCGTGCAGCGTAATTTATGAATATTTTTTACGCTGGACTGATGAAGATTAGTTATGTTTTTACACTTACATAATGTATCTAAACACTTTGTTTTAAATAAACTATCTTCGTTTTCTTTTTAACTTCCTGATGAGTTATTTGCTTCGGCCACTTGTTTTAACAGCAATTTATAATTTGATTTAAATCACAATTAAAATTTAAAAAATCAGTTGATTTAAATCATGATTTAAATCATTTGATTTAAATCGTCTCAGCCTTTAGTACAATGTGTTTCACCTTAGTTTATGTCTTTTTTATACAAGATGATGGCTTAAATATCAAGCCGAAAATCTGCTGATTTTAAATTATAAACCAATAAAAACTTGTCTCTAAAAAAAGTTATGGACCGAAATCGTGATTTACGTTTCTAGCCAACCAATTACAATTAATATAACGCAAGGGGTCACATATATACCCTCCGGGCATAAAAATTCAGTTTTTAACGATATTTCTGTTCTAAAATTGACCACCATCAATCTCTGGGTTAGTTGGTACTAGTTGTTCATCGTTGGAAATGAAAAGAACCTTCAAAAACTATGGGTCCATAGAAATTTTTAATGTTTTATAATCTCCAGCGATGGGCACGTACACAGCCCCCTTGTAAAGGGGACTGTGGCACGTAGTAGCCGCAGAGATTTATGGTGGCCGAATTTAAAATTTTTATTTTAGAACAAAAATATTGTTAAGAAACTAACTTTGTATACCTTAAAGACGGAGACCCCAGCAGTGGGCTCCATGGTGAGTTACTGGCATTCGACCGTGGCGGTCCGGGTTCAATCCCCGGAGTGGGCATACGCTTAATAAAAAAAGTATGCTCGGAATTTAGGTAGATAAAAGAATGTAAGTGATAAAATACCATTAAGAGATTGATTTGCTTACATAGTCGAACATTGTAAACCCTTGAAAATCGATCCTAGCGCTTAATATTATTAGAAACCCATCCCTCATTAGTGGTTGTTTTTCTTGAACGATTTTGTCCTGCTTTTCATTGATGCGCGCTATTTTTCCGATAACATTTTAAAAATTGAGATATGACCCATGCGTTTTTTAATTAATCTTATGTACAACTAATAAATAATTTATTCCACAACTACTTAGTGACAAATGGTTTTTAAATTCAGTTACAAAAGTTGAAAATGCAATTTACCCTTCTGAGGAATCTGAATAGGATATGGTAACGGTTATTTCAGACGGCGTGCTATAGTCATTCTCTTGCTTACTTGGACGAGCGAGGTGTTCCGCAGGGCATAGGGCAGAAGTGTGTGCCACCTTTGGGTCTGGTCGTTGAATTGATTGTGGTATTGGACTGAAATCTCCCGATTTCATGTTCATTAGAGTAACCTAAAAAAAATATACAGTTTTTCGTAAGAGGTTAAATAGGGTACATACAAAACGACCAACGGCATTGATCATTTATTATATTGGGGACAATGATAAAAGGGTTTTGGGCATGCATTGTTTTTATATTTACAACTGGAGATATTTGCCAGTTGAAGCGTTGTGATTTAAACAAATAAAGACAATGCAAGTCCAAAACTCTTCGATCATTCAATGACTATATAGTTATATACTAATTACCTGAGATTCTTTCTCTGCACTAACGTCAGATGGAGTTGTCATGTCATTTTCGTGTTTGCTAGCCCTGTATAAACTTTTAGTGCTTTCAATTTGAGTGCTTGGTTTTTCGGTACTGGTGCCTGGCCTGTCTATACTCCTGGCGCTGTATTTTTCGGTACTTGTACCTGGTTTGTCTAAAACCTTACAGCATTGTTTTTCGGTACTGGTGCCTGGCCTGTCTATACTTCTAGTGCTGGGGTTTTCGGTACTTGAACCTGGTTTTTCTAAAATGTTGAAGCTTTGTTTTTCGGTACTGGTGCCTGGCCTGTCTATACTTCTAGTGCTGGGTTTTTCGGTACTTGTACCTGGTTTGTCTAAAATGTTAAAGCTTTGTTTTTCGGTACTGGTGCCTGGCCTGTCTATACTTCTAGTGCTGGGGTTTTCGGTACTTGTACCTGGTTTGTCTAAAATGTTAAAGCTTTGTTTTTCGGTACTGGTGCCTGGCCTGTCTATACTTCTAGTGCTTGGTTTTTCGGTACTTGTACCTGGTTTGTCTAAAACGTTAAAGCTTTGTTTTTCGGTACTGGTACCTGGCCTGTCTATACTTTTAGTGCTTTGTTTTTCGGTACTGGGGCCTGGCTTACTTAAACTTTTGGCGCTTTGTTTTTCGGTGCTGGTGCCGGGACGATTTAAGCTTTTTGTGCTATCTTTTTGACCTCCGAACATTAGAGATGGGCCACATTGGACCTGAAACAAAATAGAACATAAAGTATACTTTTTCCGTTGTGAATATCCTTAATGGGGGGAGCGCCCTCGGACGTTTATGGTTACACTAACTTACTCCTTTTGATTCAAATCCCATCAATACTCGAGACCTGGATCTAAATGGCATGTCCCTCTCGGACACCTTCCCCGTGGGATTCACAAAGGTCTTGTAAAATTCGGCGTCTAATGCCGATATTCTTTCAACAGATTTCGCGTCTAGACCGCCGGGGTCGTGTCTGTTCGGATTATCATAGAGATTATACGATTTGTAGACGAGAAGTTTTTGCTGGGTCTCTTCGTCGAGCTCTCGCGTTGTATCGTCGGCCATATCATCGGCCAAATCTAAAAAAAAAAAATTAGTTTCGAATAAATTAATTCAAGAGCACCCGAAAAATTTAAAGTTACCAGCTCCATGCGAAATTATATCTACAGTGTGTCCACGGATAGAGTTTGGAAGAGGAAGCACTTTTTTATTAGTAGGTATAGGAGAAATAGTCATTCTTTATAAAAACGTCTGCTGAAACTACAATTTCGAATATCAGATTTGCGATTACTATACACTATACAGGGTTCGGCAGAAACAACATTTTTAGTTTTTTGGATTTTTTTTTTAATTCTAATTTTTAATTGCTTGATTTATTAAATCAATTTTGCTTGTTCTGAAACTACAATTTCGATAACAGAAAAAACATTTTTAATTTTTTATAGTTTATGATTGAATAAATTAAAGAAATATGATATACAGGGTGTGTCAGTAAGGTGTCTGACTTAGATAGCACCTAAACTATGAAAGATAGGGAAAAAAGTGTCATATAAAAGTTAAAAGGTTTTTTAGGATGCATAATTTAAAAATATTTTATAATCTACAGGGTGGTCCTAAAAAGTGGTACTGAATAATAAAAAAGAAAATTAAATGGGACACCCAGTATAATTTTCTAGAATATGATTCAATGGAATAAGGACTTTGCAACCATATTAAAATTTTTGAAGTGAAATGCAACGTTGCCAAGTAATTAATTTTTTTCCGAAATTTTAGAAATTTTAAGGGTATCGTTAAAAAATCATAGCAACCTGTGGATTAACCCTAGGCAAATATAATTTACGTTGTAAGTACTTAAGGGTACGATATATTGATTTATAATAATGTTTTTTAAATCTCTTATACAGAGCGTTCATTACAAGTTGGGCAAGTCCATAGTTTTAAAAATGCTTTATTTCAATTTTTTTAAATGGGACCCCCCTAATTTTTTTATCTTTCGAAAACCTTAGTTTTTTGTTGAACATGTCATATATCTAAATATTATAGTTTTTGAAATATTTTAGGATTTGTCTTAAATCAGGGTAAAAAAGGAAAGTTCTAATTAAACAATTTAGTCAAGATTGCTTTGGAACAAAAAATAAATAATTTTCTTTGTCACAGCTGTCATTGCAAAATTATTTCGCTAACATTTTGTGCTTTATTACTGTTTAAAGTTTAGTTTCCCGAACTAACTTTATCGAAATAGGAAAATATGACTTATGGTAGTTAAGTTAGTTCAGGAAACTTAAATTTAAACAGTAATAAAGCACAAAATGTTAGCGAAATAATTTTGCAATGACAGCTGTGACAAAGAAAATTATTTATTTTTTGTTCCAAAGCAATCTTGACTAAATTGTTTAATTAGAACTTTCCTTTTTTACCCTGATTTAAGACAAATCCTAAAATATTTCAAAAACTATGATATTTAGATATATGACATGTTTAACAAAAAACTAAGGTTTTCGAAAGATAAATTCTTTTCCCAAAAAAATATAGGGGGGTCCCATTTAAAAAAATTGAAATAAAGCATTTTTAAAACTATCGAGTTGTCCAACTTGTAATGAACGCTCTGTATAAGAGATTTAAAAAACATTATTATATTTCGTATTCTCGTCCAAATAGATATTACACCGGTAGTATCACTATTATACCTTATCGAGCACATCTCTAAAACCTGAGTCATAGTTTTTTGTTATTTCACCCATACCCGGCCCGGCCTAGTCATAACATTATTGTGCTTTATCGAGTAAACAGTTGAATTTTAGTTAAAATTCGTTAAAAATGCCGAGAGGAAATAAAAGAAAACGTTATTATAGTAGTGGTAGTAGTGAGGAAAGTGATAGTTTAGAAAAGAGGAGAAGACGTTTGCTGCGGAAATTGAATCGTTTGGAGGTACAACGGCAAGAAAAGGCACGTTTACGGGAAAGTTCTAGCAGTGAAGAAAAAAGTGAGTAAAAAAGCACGAAGTTAGTGGTTTTGCTGGGCTAAAATTGTTTAAGCCGATACTAAGTGAAAGAGACATAACTGTTAAGTCTCTGGAATTATATAATAGCTATAATTGTTAAAGCTATTTATCCGCCTTCCTTTTGGGAAGACGTAAGGGTTGACAATGAACAACTTGCCAATGAGAAGGGGGCTAATAATCCACAGCTACAAGAAATATATGATAACATTAGTAGATTTTTTGGTTCTGAACCAGTAGGTTCAGAGCCGATTTGGTTGGGGACCGGAAGTGGAACCAATTATGGCAGCCGAAAAAGAAGAATTACATAAAAAATACCCTGTGCTAAAAAAAATATATATATATATATATCCCGCATCTTAAAAGTCCTATTTCAAACCCTGAAATTACGGCGTGCTTAGAAGATGCGCAAAGAAAAGAAGATAAATATATGGGCATCATACAAGGACAAATAGGCAATGGTTTAGCCGCATTGGCAGTTGCTTTAGACAAATTTCTCAAAGCTGATGATAATAATATGAAAGTAGGTGACCTTAAGCTTTAGGTACTGCCACATTTGGTGGATGCAGGCCGATGTGTTCCATATGCAATCCACGAACAGGAAATATAGGATCGAACCGCATGTAAATTCATCAGTAAAGAGAATTGTTCGGGAGAGTAAAGCGAATGTTTTTTTGTGTGGGCAAGACTTCTCCGAGAAGTATAAAGATACAAAAAATCAATTGCGGACTGGGAAAGAGCTTCAAGCGACTGGTGTTTCCTCATATCAACGCTTTCCGATTCCAGCTGCGGGGTCATCTGGAGTGGCGACAAATAATGCCAGACCAACTGCCAGACATAATTCTACCACTGGTTCTTTAAACTACCGGGGCCAGTACAACAGAACGAAAAAAAAAGCCACAGAAATATCAGAAATCGTATCAAGACAAGCAGAAATACCGGAAATAAATAAGGTTAGAGTTTATGCTGGAAGGCTTAAAAGTTTTTACAAAAATTGGATATTATGTACAAATAACAAGAACATTTTGTCTTGGGTAAACGGGTATAAAATTCCTTTTAAAATGCCTCCTTTTTATACACATGTAAATATACCTAAATCCTTTAGTAGTGCAGAATTTCGTAATTTAAATAAAGCTGTAAACAAGCTGTCTGATCGAGGCGTAATTAGCAAATGTAATAGTGTAAAAGGTGAATTTTTATCTAGATTCTTTCTAGTTCCAAAATCAGATGGTAACAGTCGATTCATTTTAAATTTGAAACAATTAAACAGGTTTATTTGTGAACCTCCTTTAAACTTGAAAATTATAAATCAGTAAAAGACATTATAACACAAGATTGTTTTATGAACACAATCGATTTAAAAGATGCATATTATATGATATCCGTGACCCATAAAAAAAAAAAAAAATTGAGATTCCAATTTAATGGTTTTTTATATCAATATAATGCAATGCCCATGGGGTTGTCAACAATGTCAACTGCTCCTTATATTTTTACAAAAATGTTAAAGCCAGTATTTAATAGGCTTAGACAAAATGGATGTTGTTGTATTATTTATTTAGATGATATTTTGCTAGTAGGGAAAACTAAGGAAGAAACTCTGAAAAACAGCAGATATATAATTTCGTTATTAGAAAGCCTAGGCTTTGTAATCAATTACCAAAAGTCTCAATTGCTACCAACGCAGTGAATGTAAATATTTAGGATTTATATATAATAGTAGAAATCTTACTTTACGGCTGCCACAGGAAAAGAAAATCCACATTTTACAGACTGTAAAACATCTACAACATAAAACAAAAATATCTATTCGCGAATTTTTTAGAATAATAGGAATATTAGTGGCAGCCTGTTCAGCAGTTCAGTACGGCTAGGTATATGTAAAACAACTAGAGCGTGCTAAATACTTAGCGCTGCGAAAATACAAATCATATGAAACAAAAATTACGACTATTTCCCATACAATTAAATTAGATCTTTGCTGGTGGGAAAACGCTATTACCAAATCGGAAAATACCATTCATATTCAGAATTTTGATCTTATAATTTTTACCGATGTTTCCAAAACAGGATGGGGGGCAGTTTGTGGAGACAAGTCTATACATGGTTTTTGGGAAAAATGTCACAGAAATGTTCATATTAATTTTTTGGAATTGCGAATAGTTTATTATGCACTTAAATGCTTTGCCAAGGCAAAAAATGGTTGCAACATTTTACTTCGCATTGACAATAAGACGGCCATTGCTTATTATATGCTTTATAAATAAAATGGGCAGTATTCGAATTCAAAAACTAAATAAATTAAGTCGGAAAATTTGGACATGGTGTGAAGAGAGGCAAATTTTTATTCACGCCTCTTATATTTCATCTAAAGAAAACACACAAGCGGATTTTAAATCGCGGTTCGTTTCTATTGAAACCGAATACAGCCTTGATATACATGTTTTTAAAAAGATAAAATTACTGTTTGGTATTCCCTTGATTGATTTGTTTGCCACTAATATCAACAACAAATGTAAATCTTACATTTCATGGCACAAGGATCCTGGGGCCTTGGCCACTGACGCATTTACTTTAAACTGGAATAAACTAGGATATTTTTATGCTATTCCTCCTTTTACCATTGTTCGACGGGTTGTAAACAAAATAATACGCGACGGAGCTAAAGGTATTCTTATTGTGCCTTTCTGGCCGACACAACATTGGTATCCTTTGTTTTTAAAACTTTGTGTCGTAGAACCTTTTATAATGGCACCCAATAAAAATTTATTATTGACACCTTTTAGGAAACCTCACCCGCTGTGGGAGAAGTTATCCCTGGTAGCTGGGAAATTATCAGGGGATCATTTTTAGGGCGAGGTGTGCCCGATAAAGCAATTCCGGTGGTAATCAGCTCTCTAAGTAAGAATACCCTTAAACAGTATTCAATTACCTATAAGAAATGGTGGAGTTTCTGTAGGGAAAAGAAATTAAATGTTTATAAGACACCTGTTGGCAATGTAATCTCCTTTCTTAATGATTTATTTAAAGACCAAGCATCTTACTTTTCGTTAAATGCTCACAGATCTGCATTATCATTAATATTAAATTACTCAAGTGGGGATAAAATTTGGATTAAAAGATTTTTAAAAGGGGTTTTTAAAATTAAGCCTAGTTGTCCAAAATATGACACAACATGGGATCCGTCGATTGTCTTGGACTGTGTCAAGTTATGGTATCCCTAGATACTCTTTCTTTGGAAAGACTCACAAAGAAACTTGTAGTCCTTTTAATTCTTGGGACGGGACAGAGAGTGCAGACAATCTCTAATATCCAAATGAAAAACATAATTCAAGTAAATGAATCTTTTATCAAGATTTATATTACGCAAATTTTAAAAACATCAAGCTATAATCGAGAACAGCCAGTTTTAGAATTAAAAACATTTGATGAGATCCCCGAACTATGTGTCGTAAGTACATTAAAGACCTACATAGAAAGAACTAAGTTGTTAAGAGAGGATGTAAGTTTGCTTATTCTTACCCATAAAAGACCTCATAAGAATGCAAGCTCCCAGCCTATAAGTCGCTGGGTAAAAGAAGTTTTAAAAATAGTGGTATTGACACAAACTTATTTAATGCTCATAGTACTAGGCATGCTACTTCCTCAGCGGCTTACAGGCAAGGGATTAGCATTGATCAAATAAGGAACACTATTGGGTGGACATCAAAATCACAAGTGTTTCAAAAATTTTATAATAGGCCTCTAAGTCAAGAAAAGCTTAATTTTATAGAAATTGCTATAAAGTAGGTTAATACTGAATAATGTAAGGCGACTTTCAGTACCGTTTAGTTATTGTATTGTTTAATTTTGGATTTAAGTCATTATTAATTTCCTTATTTGTTTAATATTAAGATATAAAGATTTATACCATAATTAAAAATGTTCTTTTTCAGTTAAATTAATAATAAAGGCCAAAATACTCAGATATAAATAATGACTGAGTTTTTATAAAGAATTACCTATCTTTAAACATCTACCGGTGTAATATCTATTTGGACGAGGATACTCATATAATTCAGAACGAACTTCCTACAGGTAAGTCGTTTGTTCTTTCAATTATAAATCAATATATCGTACCTTAAAGTACTTACAACGTAAATTATATTTGTCTAGGGTTAATCCACAGGTTGCTATGATTTTTTAACGATACCCTTAAAATTACTAAAATTTCGGAAAAAAATTAATTACTTGGCAACGTTACATTTCACTTCAAAAATTTTAATAGGGTTGCAAAGTCCTTTTTCCATTAAATCATATTCTAAAAAATTATACTGGGTGTCCTATTTAATTTTCTTTTTTAATATTCAGTACCACCTTTTAGGACCACCCTGTAGATTAGAAAATATTTTTATATTATGTATCCTAAAAAACCCTTTAACTCTTGTATTACACTTTATTCCCTATCTTTGATAGTTTAGGTGTTATCTAAGACAGACACCTTACTGACACACCCTGTATATTAATAAAAATACTTCAAAAGTAGACAAAGAAAGATAGTTTTCTTACAACAAAATCGTTATTCGGCCAGATATAAAATCATATTCTAAGTAAGAAGGCAATAATAGCTGTTTGTTTTTACATAAATTTATTTTAAACGAAATTTAAAAAAATCTGACGAACCCTGTAGGTATAGTAAGTCTGATATTCGAAATTGTAGTTTCAGCACAAGCACACTTTTTTATAAAGAATGACTTTTTCTTCTATACTTTTTAATAAAAAAGTGTTTCCTCTTCCAAACTCTATTTGTGGACACACTGTATATACAGAGTGTTACTTAATGATATGTACTTATTTTAATGGGTGATTCCTAGACTAATTTTGAGTCGAAAAGTTCATATACCGGGTGGTACATCGTCCAAAACATATCTATCATACGATATTTTACTGCTAATTAAATGTTTTGTAAATGTAAGTGAAATCTGAAATCCCATTTCATTAGAAAAGCAGTCATTTATGGTCTTTTAATATTTTATTTATTAAAGTTTGGAGAAAATCGGTGATGTCGCATGAGGTTGTGAATATAATTACCTAAATTCTTGACCGCATCATCCCTTAATTTCATGAAAAACTGTGAAGTCTTATTTGCTGCCTCCAGTCGGCTCACATTTCCTCTACTTACAGAGCTGGTCGATGATACTACAAAAAAAATAACATTTTGAAGATCTATAAATGTACATCAGTCACTGAAGAACGGTCTGAAGTCAATGGGCTCTTTCACTAAATTTTGATTTTGGTTGTAGCGTATAAAGGAACAAAAAAAAATTTTCTGTGTTTTTGCTTTTTGATATTTTTAAGCCATCACTGAGAAAATAAATAAATAAAAAACTATTGAAACAAGAACACGGACTTTATCGAATATACGTCATGAAAACGGCAGCTTGACAATGTTGCGAATGTTCCTCAAAAATTTTATATTATAATACAATGAGAAAGTCTAAAAAGTAATCCAACTGAAATAATTGTCCAAAAATAAAAAAGCATTATATTATTTCCAAAATGTTATCTATATTATGTCTTAAAATCAGTAAATAAAGTTCTAGGAACAAAATATATAATTTTACTAGCATAAAAGGTTTCACATGTGTCAACACCGAAATTATTGACAGAAGACCAAGCTAATGAAATGACAGTTGAAAAGAGTCTATAACCTAAGTTATTTGCCGATATTTCTTCTCTAAGAGCAAATAAATGGAAAGAACAGTTATTTTAAACAAAAATACATCAAAATTCCACAATAATTCGGATGTAATAAGTGGGATGTAAACAAAAACAGCGACATGACAAGTGAAAGATCGGTACCGATGCTAACTGTAAATTTTTATCGGATCGACGTGATCAAGTAATCGAGCCAGTTTTGCGTTTTTAAAATTTGTGGAAATTGTGCATGTTTTCAATGAGCTGCAAAAAAGTCATGGTATGACCTAGCAATAGTTTTATTCATGATAAACTCCTATTATAGCACCGACTTAATAATTTAAATGCCAAAACTATCAAATATTAGAATAGTGAAAGAGCCTATTGCAGAAAAAATTATTACATTCATTTATTTTCATCCAAAAACATGGGCTTCACGTTAGGAAGAAACTGGAAATTTGTAAACTAAAAAAAGAACTTTTTTTTTATTCACGTTTACCTTTTAAGGTTACCCTTCAAGAGTAATAATTTAAGACATGCATGATCGATTCCTATGCATACTTCGAGAGTTTTTTTTTAACTTTATAAGTACCGAATCCAAAAAATAAGACATTTTCATACCAGGATTCTCTCTACTAGTGCTAGTTGATATTTTTTTGTCATCGTCCTCTTCATCGTCTTCGTCATTTGATGGATTGGATTCATTCTCTTCTATAATATCTCCTTCTTGTGCGTTAGAAAACAATATTCCTGAGTCAGGACGAGCCACTTTGATTAAAACAAAACCAATATTTTCAGTTTCTGGCAGGAGATTTAGAGTGTCGCCTTGCGGAGTTATACAAAAGTTGAGGACTTGTTTTACAACCATCCGTTGGTCGATGCTTATGGGCGGTAGTACTTTGATTGTCAATTTTTGTAGCTGGAAAATAAAATAGATTTAACCCAAAAATCAAATTTTTCTGTAGAAAAAAGCTCCTGAGAATGCCACCTTAACGTCTTTCCGTAATGCCAATGCCAGTAAACATCATTGTGTACCGGCACCTTTCAGGTTATGGTAACAGTAATTACGTGAATTCTAATTTTCATAGCATTGCTAGCAAATATTCTGGTTCATTCCCGCATCTCACTGCGTGTACTGGACAAGCAAAGCTTTATAAAGGAATGAAATTGAATATTGCATACTAAGCTTGGTGCTGACACATATTTGGGAGGGTTTAAGCCCCGTGTAAAAATCCTACCAGAGGATAATTTCTAAAAAAAGTTGTCTCTGACGATTTTTTTCCTACTTCATTATACTATCTTTAACCTATATCATACCGAGTCACATACCATCACCTGTAGCCAGTTTTTAAACTAAAAGTTAGTTTATGGTTTCCCAATACACACCGGTATAGACAAAATATAAACAGGTAATGCTAATTCTAAAGGTTTATTTAGCCCCGCCATCTTATAGTCTATTTCAGAAAGGTGTAGAGTAATAAAATGGGAAATCCCTTTCAGTTCGGATCAATTTAGGTGTCGGCCATAGGCGCAGGTAAATTTTGTGCATTAAATTATTTATGATAACTAACCAAAGAAAAAAAAAGAAGATAATTTGATAAAGAAGGAACTATTAGCTATAGCAAATTTACACAAACATCGTTTTATGAAATATGCCGTGGAAGATATAGCTGAAAAAGATAGTGTAACTGTGCTGCGCACACCGCCATATTATTGCGAACTAAATCCTGTAGAACTTATATGGGCGCAAGTGAAAAGATTTGTAACAAAACACAACACGACATTCAAATTGAAAGACGTTAAGCTACTGTTTGATCAAGCCATTAAGGAAGTGATGGTAGAGAACTGGCGAAAAAGAGGAGAAAATGTGAATATTGACCACCTGATCGTCGACCCGTTAATTATAACGTCAAGAGGAGATGACATGCAGTTCCTCAGATGACGAAGAATGTTATAATTTTTTTTAAATTTAATTTCTGTATAATGTAGTTTGTATTTTTTTTTATGTTTAATAAGTGTACATACTATGTACATAATGCACGCCTTTGTCACACCATTTTCAGTGTTTGTGAATGGATAACAATAGGCAAAAGCCGTTAACTGACCCAAACCAGGGTGGTACTACCTGCCCTTGATGAAAATAAAGAATTTTGCAATGAAATCAATGCCAAAATATGAAAGTGGCTTAAATATTCGTTGGGTTACTCGGTAATCCCTTTGCATACCTTTGCTGAAATAGACTATAATCACCCATTAGTTGTTTGACTGCAGTAGCATTCAAAAACGTGTTACTTTCTTCACTAGTTAGAAAAAAAGAATACCTATTACCTTTTTATTTTTTGATGGAATAGAAACGCCCTGTATGTTCTCCTCCGTCAAGTCTTGGTTACACTTGTGACATTTGAAATGTGTTGGAACTGGAGGCACTTCGATGACAGACATATGTTCTACTTGACATTCGGCGCTTTTTTGTGAGGTTATCTCGTGGGGTTCCAAGTTGGCAGAATCTAGACTTTTTTTTTTCTCTGGTAGATGGGAAAGTACGACTGAACTATAAGTTGTTAAGGCGTTTTTAGACACCCAATTGGTTTGAATGCCCTTGCTGTTCCTAAAAAAAAATTTAAATATATTACGATACATAGTCATCCTAGAGGCAGCTAAAGATAGTTACAGAACGCCCCCAGATCATGCACTGATCTGGCCCTGGGCGATTTTTTTCCAACTTTCATCCCTTTCATCGTTATCTAGTCTCTTGGCTAGAGCACCCATACATATACCCAAATACTGGCGCCTATATGAAATCCAGCACTGCTTACCGGGGACATTCACACAAGGTTCCAACAGACACCGTATCAGATTCGGTTTGTGATCCTTTGTGATGGCACCCGGGATTCTCCGTATTGCAGGCACAAGATTTGAAATCTTTTGGGTAAATCGGACCTAAAAAAAATCCCATTATATATTAGATGGCAGTTAACTAGTGTTAGCGACACGACCATATAATATCCCACTTTGACACTACGCATAATTAAATTTAAATACAAATCTTTTGTAGGTTTAATTCTTCCATTTTGTTGCTTGTTCACATGCTAAACCCCTATTACATTATTTGGCATAAACTACTGCTATGTACAGTTGTGTTTATAAATCTATAATACACATATTTTAGTATAATGTAAACTGGTCTTCGAAATCGTCATCAGATGTCTCCCTGACAATGACTGGCAGTCAGTGTCAGGGAGACATCCGTTATTTTGTGTCAACTTATTTAACGTGATTTTGAGACAAATAAAATGCCACAGCTGAACACAGTTCAAAAGGCACAAGTTATTGCCTATGTGCAAGATGGTATGCCTATGAGAGACGTCGCACAAGTAATGCATGTAAATAAAAACACAGTTCAGAAAATAAAACATCGATGGAACATTAGATAATAAAAAGCCGACGGGAAGGCCAAGGGCTACGACCCAAGAAGAAGATAACGCTCTCGTGCATTTTTTAGAAGAAAATCCATTTACGGTAGCGGTAAAAGCTATGGCAGAAACAGTTTTTCCAGCCTCAAGATCCACAGCATGTCGAAGAATAAAGAAATCACCCTTAAAAAATTATGTTGCTGTAAAACAAACTATTTTAAGGCAAGAACATAAACAAGCTAGAATTATCTTCGCACTTAATAATATCTTGCGGGAAGATTGGAACAGGGTAATCTTTACTGATGAGAAAGTTTTCCAATCGTCATTCAATGGCCACATTAGAGTATATAGACCTCGCGGAACTAGATTTGATGAAAAATACACCAATAACTCGGAGAGATCTGGAAGATTTTCAGTAAATGTGTGGGCTTGGCTCAGCTGTCAAGGTCTGGGAGTTTGCTGGGTAATTGAAGAAAGGTTTACAGCGCTCAGTTACAGAAACATTTTGGAAAATGTTATGCTGCCTAGTGTTTTAGAACATTTTCCTACTCATAATTTCATACTTCAACAAGACAACTGCCCAGTTCACAACGCAGGAATGGTGAAAGAATGGTTTCAACAGAACAATATAGAAACTCTATTGTGGCCTTCAAAAAGTCCCGACATAAATATAATGGAGAATGTGTGGGGTATATTGACCAAAAAAATTTACGAGGTAAACTTCAGACCAGCCAACAAAAACGAGCTAATAAGTTTTTTACAAGAAACATGGGATGAACTCAGTGATAGCCAAGATTTGATAAGAAACCTTTATTCCTCCATTCCTAATAGACTAAATGAAATTTTAGGGCGAAATGGAGCCATGACTAAATATTAACTTGTTAATATATTTGTTTTTTTTTAATAAACTATATTTTATAATGTACCTAATTTAGTTGACTGAGGTTGAAAACAGTCTTGAAGGAACTAGATTCCACCTTAAAAATCAACATACTTGTTGTACTACTTTTTTTTGAAATGTGGCGCACTATTATAGGCAGGTTTACATAACTCAAAACTTGTCCTACTTTTTTATGAACACAACTGTACCTCTGCCTTGATCCATCCTTTTTTTGTTTCTAGGGGTACTCATACTTTCGGTACTTTCAGAAATCGTTTGTAATTTTGCTTGTAGTTCCTCCAAACTACTGTTAACCACTATCTGGCCTTCTTCCGGGAGATTTCGGAATTTGTCCAGTATATGATCTTCTGGTAAGTCATCCTCTAAAATTTGTTAGAATGCTGTTAATACAATTAGAAATAACAGTAAATATACAGTGATAGTCTGTAATTTGGAATAAATTCAGTAAACCAAATACCTATTTATTTTCGAAAGAATGCTCGGACACGTCGATTAGTATTTTTAGTTGCGGTCTTTTCCATTATAAAAACAATTTTACAGTATGTCCTAAACTGGAGATAGGACGCCATCGATAATTTTTTTAAATGGCAACCCTAGTTTTTTGATGACTATTTTTAAAGGGCATATCAAGTTACACATAAGTGCAAAATTTTAATTTTTTATTGCTTGCCGTTTGGGACATACTGTATAATTGTTTTTATAATGGAAAGGACCGCAACTAAAAATACTAATCGACGTGTCCGAGCATTCTTTCGAAAATAAATAGGTATTTGAATTACTGAATTTATTCCAAATTACAGACTATCACTGTATTATATTCGTATTGCGATTAGAGACAACAAAATGTTTTTCCGAAAATCGATCGGAAATATTGACAACATTTCTGAGAAAGAAAAAATCAATATTTCCTTACACTTAGTCGTTGCTAGGCAACGGAAAATAACTGTTAGGAAGTATTTATTATTGTACTGTAAGGAAATATTATTTCTGTACTGCTACTTTTAAACAAAAATGTGTTAAGCTTGACAATTCAATATTACTGTGTTTCCATAGTTACAACACAAATATTTAATGGCATCCTTTATTTGTGAACAAAGTTAATAATATTTATTTTAAAATTTTAACAAGTTGATTGTGATAAGTTATGTCCTTTTAATAATTTTCAATTTACGGAAAAATAGTATGTAAACCTCGTAGAAAAAACCACATTATTGTCAGGCTCAGTTTGCGCCTCGACATACAATCTTTACGGTCGTCCGGGAATGCTTAGCTTTTCCTATCAGGTATACAATGTACTATTAATGCCATTAGGGAAAATTAAGAAGATTTTGGGCACCTTTAATTATTTGTGAGGGGTATATACCCCCTAGCCCATGTACAAAAATATTAGAAAGGTTTTGGACTTGCTTTGTCTTTAGTTGTTTTTAAATCGCAAAGTTTCAACTGGTAGAAGTATCTTCAGTCGTCTTCAGATGAATACTGAAGAGGTGTGATAACTACAGCTCCATTTATACGAGCTAGATGAACTGGAGCATAACTGAGATGGGTGAATGACTGCACCTTTACCATTATTGGGATCTACTAAGATAGAAGTCCTAAATACCGTTAAAATCAGGAAAGTTACCTGCTTCATTTCTTCTAGTGATGGGCCTTTCCAGGTCCAGTTTCATTCTACCACAGTCTGGCGCGATTCGAGATTGTGAAATTACTTTTGGAAGCGATTCCTCAATGAACTCGTCACTGGAAGCGGCGCTCTGTTTGTCCTTATCTTTTTTAAGAAACGTTTTGCTCATGGAACTACAGGACTCGTTGTCTGCGTCTTTCTTACGTTCTTTTCTTTTGACTGATCGCGTCGAATATTCCGGACTAATGGGACTCCTGCTGGTACTGTCTCTACCGCCACGTTTTGTCCTCGGTCGTTTGGGTTCTATTTCGGGAATGGGTTCGTCCCTTGAATAGGGATAATTTGTTAAATTACCTAGTTTTATTTTTATAGTATATTTCAGGAAGATGTAGAGTAATAAAATGGGAAATTTCGTCCAGTTCGGTGTCGGTCATAGGCGCAGGTAAATTTTGTGCAGTGCATTAAATTATTTATGATAACTAACCAAAGAAAAAAAGAAGATAATTTGATAAAGAAGGAACTATTAGCTATAGCAAATTTACACAAACATCGTTTTAAGTAATATGTCGTGGAAGATATAGCTGAAAAACATAGTGTAACTGTGCTGCGCACACCGCCATACCATTGCGAACTAAATCCTATTAAACTTATATGGGCGCAAGTGAAAGGATTTGTAGCAAGACACAACACGACATTTAAAATGGAAGACGTTAAGCTACTGTTTGATCAAGCCGTTAAGGAAGTGACACCAGAGAACTGGCGAAAAGCAGTCCATCATGTCATTAAAGAAGAGGAGAAAATATGAGATCTTGACCACCTGATCGATCGGACCGTCGACCCGTTAATTATAACGTCAAGAGGAGATGACAGTTCCTCAGATGACGAAGAATATTATGATTTTTTATAATTTAATTTCTGTATAATGCATTTAGTATTTTTTTATAATGTTTAATAAAAAAATAGGTGTACCTAATACTATGTACATAATGCATGCCTTTGTCACACCATTTTCAGTGTTTGTGAATGGATAACATGAGGCAAAATCCATAAATCGACTCAAACCCGGGTGGTACTATCTGCACTTGTTGAAAATAAAGAATTTTGCAATGAAAGCAATGCCAAATTATGAGAGTGGCTTAAATATTCGTTCGGTTACCCCGTAGTCCCTTTTATTACACTACACCTGTCTGAAATAGACTATAAACGTTATTTAAAAAAAATATTTAGTAGTTTTTACAATATTCCATACTTTTTATCACCCTGTATATTTAAAACGCAACGTTAATATTTTGTCTTCCTAATTTTGAAGCTTCTACAAAATGTAGCTTGATGATTATTTTTTTAAAGAAATGACTCATCTAATATCACTAAAATTTTTCTGTCTAAAAATTAAAAATTTTGCCGAAAAGGATTTATTTGAAATATTTAAAGATGACCTTTAACCATCACTATTACAGACAGTCCTGAATGATATCAATCTTAAAGTGACTAAATTAAAATTATTTGTTACTAGATAAATACCAATAATAATTATTTTGTAATGGAGATCCTGCATGACCATTGTATCCACATTGACTGACAGTAATACTGATCGTGTAAGAGCAAATTTTAAAAAAGTATTTGATTGATTGATATCATTGAAAAAAAGTATTTGATTAAATGATTTCAGGACTGTCAGTAATACTGTCAGTCCGACTGATAGTGTAGAGTCTGCATATGGAAGAAATTGTCAATATACATCGCGACTAAGGCAGTGTTGGACTCGGTTATACAGTGTTTTGTCCAACGTAAATAACTATTGTTTACCCAATCATAAGTTTTTCGCTATCCTTCTTCAACTGCTTTATCGTCTGCTCGATGTCAGTACTACTAGTACGGTAACTCTCCTTCGAGGCAGTCCTCGATTTTTTCCCGTCTTTATTTTTCATCTTGTCCAGTGCCCGTTTCACCCTGCTAATTAACTTATTGGCTTCCTCGATTTTGGTTCTGATCACTGTGTCGTCGAAAGAATCCGTATCTGAGTAGGAACAGCATGATTTCGTTTTTTCTGTTCCTACGGTAGTATCAGAGCGTCTAAAAAATGAATAGTTTTGTTGAATTTAAGAATACTAATATTATTAGCAAATGGTGAATGCGCCAGCCATTACGCGTGGAATACTTAGCAAATAAACGCTAAAATAACAACGAAAAATCTAACTGTAAATCCGCACGAGCGGAAAAGTCTATATCGCGAAACTTAAATTACCAGTGGCATAGCCACAGGGGGGGTGACCGCCCCGCTTGGATCGGCGCCCACCCTGCCCTGCTAATATAATACTAATAAAGGCATATTTTAAAAAATTTGTATTAAGTTAGTCATTGTACTTACAGTTTATAATTTCAAAGTAGTTGGCGCTCTTTACATTATTTTAGCATAAAGTAATGGTATATTTTTTTTATTTTCAAAACGATGATGAACTTTGATTTTCTAAAAGATTTTCAGCTACATAACTAAGAAGATAAAAAAGATTGATTTCCCAGATTGAGATTTTGGGGTGCCTCAAAGCATTGAAAAAATAAATACATGGAAAAAAATTATAAAAGGCAATATCTTACAATCGTTACAAAGAGCCTGTTCTCTATACCCTTTGTATTAGGGTTGCAACAATTTAAGATAGTTTATTTAAAACAAAGTATTTAGATACATTATGTAAGTGTAAAAACAACTAATCGTCATCAGTCCAGCGTAAAAAATATTCATAAATTACGATGCTAATCGTGATTTATTGCAACCCTGCTTTGTATATACAATAACCAATCTTTTGTACCTTTTTGCAATATTGTCACTCTTTGTAAGATATTCTATTATTCAGAACCAAACCAAAGAAACTAGATTTGCAATAAAAAAATTTATTTTTATAAAAATTATCGATTTTCAAAACATTCTGGGGAACCTCTAATCGTTGGGGAATTTCTGGAATAAAATTTATTCCTTCCAATTTATTGATTAAAATTAAATGGAATAAGTAGGTATCTGGTAAAAGTTGAGAAGTGTTTTTTAAAACAACCTTCCAAAATATTTTTGGACCAACGCTTACAATTTTGAAATTCGAAAATGTTCGTTAAAATATATTTAATTTTTTTAATTTGTGGAAACTGGATATAATTCCTGAGAAAAGTTTAACAATATTTCTCAGGGCAACTGTAATATCTGACTTTTGACCAATCACATAATAGGAAACTAAGTGGAGGGGGTCAAAATAGACTAAAAAAAACATCAAAAACAATTCTAATGTATTACAGACTTTATTATCTGACACCGACTAACAGCAAAACGATCGTACAAGCCTTATACATTAAATTACTATAAACCTCTCTTAGTTGAACAAATTAGAGTAAGCGCCACAAACCATAACATAGTAATTTTTTTTTGTTCTGTATAAAAACTTTAACAAAAAATTTCCCCCTCTTTATGAACTATTGCAGACCCTACACTACCAATATTACTGACAGTCCGGAATGATATCAACCCCATTAATGTATGAAATTTGCCCATACACGATCAGTATTAGTACCGACATTCCCTTATTATTATTACAAAATAATTACATTATTGTGATTTATCTTAACGAGTGGTTTTACTTAGATCATTTTATGATCGACATCTGGTCGTGTACAGACACCTAAGGCGGTAAAAATTATTTTCTTATAAAAATGTTGAAAAAAAAACATGGTTGAATTTTGCACGATGATTAATTTATAACTGATTAAGTCAATGAGGATTTAGAAGGAATTAGAGTTCTTGTAGTCCACGTTAACTCTTTAAATTTTTCATACGGAAACATTGCTTCCTTTGTTATATTTTTTGCTGTTTTTTACAGAAGACGAAAATTTAAACAAGAATGTTATATTTGTGGAGGTTACTCTAACAACTAACAAAAAAATGTACAATTTTGACATTGTCAATACTTAATATACATTTTTTGTTTATAATCTGTGGTTAATTTCACAGATGAATACCCTTATATTAATAATAAAAAGTTTGTTAAGATCCTTTCTAATAAAAATTCATATGTATATTTAAATTTTTTTAGAAAGGATATTGGTAGAAATGTTTTCATATAAAATATGTTTAGCGGCAAGGAGACACAGTTTTTTAAGCTGAAAAAAGTTGTATGCCTCCGCTGAAAATCGAACCCAGAACATCTCGATCACATGTCGAACGCGCTAACCAATTGCGATATACGGAGACTCTGGGGTCTCTGAGAATGGGGTGTTAAATAGTATTTATGCCAAAAATACTTACTTTGTGAAAAACAGAGTTAAATGTATATTTTAATATTTACACTATCAGCAATAATTGAGAAGGGTTCTGCTCAAGAAATAAGACAACTATTTTTATTACATTCCTTAATAATTTACAAAGTGTTTAAAAATATTAAAGTTTTTGTATCCAGAAATTTTTTTTTATATTTTTTTTGTGTCAAATTTTTATAATATTTGTTACTCCATGATGTAGACGTATTATTGTCTATTGTAGCAAAAACTATGACAAGACTTATTTTTTGAGCATTTTCCTTGATTTTTTCAATCACATTCTACATAAAACATGTTTCTACCAAACTGGTTGCAAAGGTACACAAAAACAAAAACTCTTCAGCACAAATTTATTACAATTTTACAAACAAAAAAAATCGTCATAAATATTTTTTTACATAAACCCTGATCTGCTATGGAAGTGTGTACAGTAAAAGGTATTATTAGCTGTATACAGGGCGTAGCAAAAACATTGATTATATAAATTCTATGTTAGAAATGTTTTTTTTATATTTACTTTTGTTTTTGAATGTTTCTTTTAGTTTAAAGTTTTGAGTACACCCTGTATATTTTCAACTTCTAAAATAAAGTTTACAAATAACGTTTCAACCCTGGTAAGTGATTTTTTAATTAGATTTATATGGAAATTATTTTTGAGGGTTATGCGTCAATTAGTCGTAATTTTTGTCCAAAAAAAAATGGCATATAAATAATCCTTTTTATAAAATTAAACTGACCTGTAATAAAAGTTGTAAATTTTACACATATTTTTAAAAATGTAGGTTCATTACCAACCATACCGATGGGTCTAATAAAACTGTGTTAAAAATCTATTTCTAAACTTTTTTTAGAAATATTTTTACACGAAAAAATACCCGGTTAAGCCATATATTGACCAGTTGTTAGTCGTTAAATATTAAGAAACGTTTAAATATTTTCTTAAAAATTATCAGCGAGTGTTGGAGTTCCTATTAGGCAAAGTTCCATTAAACCTTGCTTTTTTTGACTAGCTTACTTTTTCACAATTAAAATAATTATTTCTCTATGGCCCATAAAATGTACCATCTTAAAAAATAACTTGTGGTCAAAATTTAGTTTGCATCTGTCAAAGTAGGACGTCAGTTGTGGCGTCAGCGGAGTACCTGGGAACTTTAGAAATGCATGTAAAAATGTCTAAAAAGTCACGAAACATTTTTTTTAGGCTTAGAAACACACTAAATCTTGACCAGCTCCAAATATTTTCATAAAATAAATTCGTACAATAGTTATTACAAATATAAAATGACAGCGGCAAGTTTTTAAATCGCCTAGAAATCGATTTTTTGTCGCTATTTTATTTACACATTTTAGATAGCTGACAAATATATAATATTTACAGCTCTAATCAAAGTTTTGAGAGGCTCTATAGAAAAAATAGCATTATGCAATGCTTCATAAGTAATGCCCCTTCAAAATAAATCTACGCGCCTTAATATAGTCAATATACAATCAATAATAATAAAAAAACAAATAAAAAAGTCTTTATATTAAAAAACGAAATAACAGTAAAACAAAAATAGGTAAAATAATTTGTACATTTTTTCGATTATATACAACGAAAAATATATACATGAAACGAAATAACAATTTTTAATTTCACCAATGAAACAGTCGAAAAGGCAAAATAATGTGTTGGGTACACGAACCAACCAAAAAAAAAAAGAAAAAAGTTTACAAATGAATATTATTAGATATATATTATATTTCTCGGTTTTCCTCTACTTTTTCGCTGTTATTTACAATATTTCGGCGATTGAAGCCCTATAATTCCGTTGCCGGATGTATCTTTCGACCTACATGAGGCTTCCGACAACGAAGCTAAACAACTAAATTCCACAGCCATATTCTCAACAATATTTTCCCATTTTTTACATTTTCTTTCTCTGCGTTATCCGGCTTTAAAAATATCAAACATTCGCCGTTTGTTTCCATTTCCATGGCTTCAAAACAATTTTTGTGTATATATTTTTATCCCACTTTGTTTTCATTGTGGTTTAGGACTCTCTTTCTTTTTTCACTTTATATTCTTCGCCCAAAATTGTTGCAATTTCACCTTGCATGAATGCCCAAGGAACGTTGGAATTTGCCAATGGGCATTTTTCTCCACTTGGACAGTATACCTGCAACAATAAGGAAACAATATAAAATTAATATGTATGTTAAAAGTTAGCAAAAGTGATATTTCGTGAGGTGGTCTTGGCAAAAATGCTTCTAGAACATCTATGATTAATTATTTGAAAAGAAAACATGTAGAAGAAAATAAAGAATTACAAGTGGAGAGCTCAAAATAACAAGTCAAAGCAATAAACAATTGCTGAAACTTTACAATGGTGT
Organism: Polydrusus cervinus; assembly: GCA_935413205.1. Taxonomy (NCBI): domain Eukaryota; kingdom Metazoa; phylum Arthropoda; class Insecta; order Coleoptera; family Curculionidae; genus Polydrusus; species Polydrusus cervinus. The sequence goes on from OW284514.1 coordinate 4,754,173, forward strand.
TCAAAATGGGAGATTGACGACCATCGCGCAAAGTCAGTTCATTAAGTGATAGAGGAAATGATAGCTTTGGATAACTTGCCATACTCTATTGTTCGAAATCATAGTTTCAAGAGTGGAAAAGTTCTACACACAGCATACATATAGAGGAAATGGGTAATGTGGACAAACAATTTTACCTCTGATCCAGCTCCCTGTCTCTTGATGCTGTCCCTACTACAAGGAAAACAGAACTTGTGATGGGGCACACTTGGACACTGGACGAAGTGCGTATCTTCCAGCCGTTCCTGGCACAAAGTACACTTCAACGTTGCAGTGGCAGCGGGGGTCGTTGCTGCGGTTACGCCTTCGTTACCACTTGGCAAGGTTTCGTTGCCACTGGCCATAGCGCCGGCTTCCGTTGATGTTACTGTGGTAGAACTCACGTGACGCGAACCGCTAGAGCGACGGCCGCTAGTTGATCCAGCTGAAAAAAAAAGGGAACAAGTTAAGAGTTGGTTGTTCATGTTTCCACATCACAGTCCGCAGAACTGTGATACAAAAGTAAACAATATAATAAACAACAGAATATTTAAAAAAGAAATTAAAAAATTTAAAAAAAAACTTCTAATAGAGGCAACGCTAGGTGCCGATTTGCGATATGTGGCGTTTACAAATCGATCAATTTTAGTGATTAAAGTATATTATTAATCAGTTTTATATTAATCATTAATCTTATGAATTAATGATTAATAAACTTCTATCAGTGTAAGGGCCCCTAAAAATCAGGCCGAGACTTTGTGTCTTTTTTCTTACAAAATATCAAATATCAGGTTTCTTTGAGTAAAAATGGACGAATTCTTCGAATTTCAGTCTACATGAGCCGCTAGTCCTGCTCTGGGAAGAATATGACGCCGGCTGCCGATAAATTACTGGTAAAACAGTAACAGCGGGCCATCAATTTCAACAGACATGTGTTTTTATATCAGGATTTACGGGTTTAATTAAATTTCTATAACACCCTGTATATTGTGTAATAGACTCATACTCCATGCTGTTCAGGAGATACTTCTAAATTTCTTTACACTCTTCAGTTCTAACAGCATCGTAACTATATCTTTAGATTACTCGATGGAACAGTCAATCAGTTTAAGGAAATATAACCGTTAATTAATCGTTTTTGCTAACGAGCAGCACATTTAACGGTACAACCGAAGAAATCTCTCAAGAGCTAACCATATTAACGGTACATTTTCTTCGCAAGAACTATCCTAGAATGTACGGTACAGCTATGACACTTTATTCATGGTTTTCTTTTTGATTGTTGAAAGCAAAAGTCGAGGAAGCTGAATTATTTAAAATATGTTTGTATGCGATGACTGCGTTTAATAGGTAATTGATTTTTCAGTAAACAAGACATGAAGAAGGAAAAGCGCCCGAGGAATCGAAGTTTGATGCTGGCAATTGGCCATTTAAGAGCTGACCAAAAAGCTTATGTTGAACTTTGGTTCCTTCCGACAAAGTATCTGATACCACCACAGAGATCACAAGAGCTTTAAATTATTACGGATGCCAACTATGAATGCTAAATGTCATCAAAATTCCTTTAAAATAGTAGACTATCACAAAAATCGTCACCTTTACTGACAAGAACACTGGTGAGTACGTTGGACCGCATGCTGACCATTTAATTATCTCTGAACTTGAATAAAAACACCGTTCTGAGTATCTTTCTCCAAGTAAACATACTCATTCTCATTCATATTGCGGTAAAACGTGTTATGCATGCAAATTAAGTTTTTTCCTGAATACTAAATTAATGATCGGAATTTTTTCGGCACGGCGGCGGTGGGTCGGTCGCCACCGTGTCTTTTACCGTTGTCATTCTCATTATATGTTAATTATTTTTGTGTTTTGTCTTGGTGATGCAAGAAGTTAAAATTAGCAACAATTTAATTGTAAAGTTTTACTTTTTCTATTTACCCAAACAAACTACCTGGTGTCGTGTTGACTTCGCAAATTTCGACCACGTATGATTTAATGACTTTTAAAAAGCTAAACAAACCCATAATTGAAATTATCTGAAAGTTTTAATTTGATTGAGACATACACACATGCTACTGCTAAAGATACGTTTTCCTCCATGGTCGCTAGCCGCTGGCGACTACCACCCCATAGTGACTACTTCGCCAAGACATGTAGTAAAATGTGGTTTTTTAAAGTTCGGTACTACGTCTAGCGACCATGGAGGAAAACCTATCCAACAATTTTTTCTTACCTGTAGAATTTGGTGAATGCTGACTGCCTCTGCTGGCACTTCTAGGCGCAGTATTACTGGGGGGGCTACCTCCAGTCGACCTGGGACTCCCAGGGGGCAAGTTGTCAGCGACGGACATCAGAGCAGCCATCGGACTTTGCACTGATCCCGGTTGGGACTGAGATTGAGGGGCTCCAGGGACGGTGGTGTTGGCATCCGGAGGGGAACCGGTCCTATTCAGGGGGGAATTGCTAGAGCCGTTTGCCGAGGCAATTGAAACAGGTACTGGAAACAATAAAAATGTTGTTGGTTTTTCTACTAGTAATATGGCTATATACATAAACTGTCCTTATAAGGGGAGTTTTGTATTCTTATGTGGACCTTATAATTTCAAACACACACTTTAATGTTATTAGCTAATTCTTAATCAGTTTAAACAACTGATTTTAACAGAAGCTTTGGTAGCATATAATCTATATAATTAATAATAAAAATGTATTACTATGAGCACACATGGTTGTGGTATGGTATTAATTAGAAACACGAAGCCAGTAAAACTAATAATAACTTAAAACCCTGAGCTTATGATAAAAAAAAAAGTGAAAAGCCGCAATTAACTTTGGTAGTTATTTAAAAATTAAGCTCTTAGATAGCGATTTGATAGAGGACTCATTTTTATATGGAAAATGATTGCAATATTTTTGTATCCTTCATAATTCGAAGAGTTGTGTGTGTATGAGACGGAATGGGACAAGATAAGATTTTTCGTTTTGTAAATACTTTATTGACTAGTAAGGAGTTTGTTATCAACTTGAATTTAAGTAATTAATTAGTTTATGATTTATGAATAATTGTTATTTATTAATTAGAAGAATTAGGACAAAAACAAGACATTGATCTGATGACATCACGTATGTATGTTAGCAAACACATGTTCTATAAATATTTTGTTCCAAATTCCTGTTTACTCGTAAAAATTGTGAAATGTTTGGGATAAAAATAGTAGGTATAGTTTTTGATAAAAGTTTGGTTTATTTCGAATAACATTACAACTGGCATAAAATCGCATACTATTTATTTTTAGAATTTCCCTATACATTTTCATTCATCCCGATTTAAAAGGATTACTATCTCTGGCATTTAAACCCATACTGAATGGAAAGCTTTATATAAGACCTTATCACACGTATCCAGTTATTTATTATCTATAAACTCGCTTTTGACACATTTAACAACCTAGAATAAACTCTATCAACGACAAAACCATTTTCCAACCATTACGACATTCGTCCCTATTATCGCTTTATTTTCGCGAAAAACGGCAACAATGGCATCGCCCCCTTACGGCGCTCCATCCGACAACAACGCTCGTGACGCCACTTCCGTTGCCGCTATTAAAAACACGTCAGAAAAACCGGTCGCGGTCACATTCCGACACGGCGGAATCGTCCGATTGCCCCCGATAGTCGGCGATCGCGTCTTGCAACGAGTCGTTACGTCACGCGGTCGAGCAGCAGCGTACGAAACGGGGTCACGTGACCGCCATGACCTCTCCGTCCGTACGCGGCGGCCATCTTGCCTGAGACGGCAACTGTTTCGCAAAAAACACGTCTGTGTTGTTGTCAAGCGAGGACAGGTTTCGCGTTACCGCGAGGCGACGTTGCATGCGAGATGGAGATACTGGGTGAACACAGAACACATTCATTGTAGGACAGAACAGCATAGAAAAAATTCCTACTTTTTTTTGCTCTAGTAACTTCCAACGTGTAATAGTAATAAAAACTTAGTAGGTAAGGTGGAAAAGTAAGTGACCTTAAGGACGTAGTAGGTATATTGAAACCCTATATCTTGATGATCTAAAATTAAAGTATTCACGCGGTATGGTATAACGCAGAAATGGGTCCTTGGATTTATTTGATTATTTAGCAAGAAGAGAACGTGGCGGCCATGACGATGACGTCAGTTTGTTATTATATTGTATAACAGACCTTTACCAATATGGATTAAGTAAAATAAATTTGGGTTGTTCCACTATAATACATGACGCAAGCACGTGTTTTGCTTTGTAAGTGTTTTCTATATTATTGTAACGTCTTTTTTTACCTGCTTAACTTTTTTTGCGTTTATTTTATTTGTAACTCTTAATTTGTCGAAATCTAATTCTTTATTTGTTTATTACACCAATTAAATAAGGAAAACTACCATTATGGATGTAGTGCCTGAGAAATAAGGCTGAAGTCGAAAAAAGAAAATACATAGAACCGAGATCTGTATCCGAGTTCTGAGTCACCATATCCAATCTGTGATCAGAAACGTAATAGTGAGGTTAGTATTTACACTTTCTTAAAATGTCTTTGTTCATTGTTTGTTAAACAATTTTTTACTAAAAACAACTTTACCGAATGGCTTACGTTTAACCAAAGCGGCAAAATATCCGCATACTTATGTAAATTTACAATTATTATTGCCTAATCGGTAAAATGAAAGTTAGCCGCTTCGAAAAAACAAAGTGTTTGTAGGTTATCGGGCAGGTGAATAAACTTTGAAAACCGCTGTTCTGTTGTGTAACACTTTTCGATGCATGCGGCAGAAAATTATAATAGTTTACAAAGATAGTTATTTAACGGCTGTGGGTAACGTGGTCAACAAAAAATAATATTATGTACTAAAACATTTTCCAATGAGTAATATAAACAAAAGCAGCATATTCCATCAAACAGAGCTTCGAGCCCCATTCGGATTTATTAGTTACAATAGGGTCACCTGTTACAACCCTGCTAACAATAATTTAAAAAGGCTCACCTGACCGCACCTGACGTTTTATAACAAAGAAACAGGTGCCTATAATCGTTAAATATACAGTCGCCGAATTAATTATCTTTGATACAATCTTACTTCCGAAAAGATAAATTACAAAAAAACGGTACCTAATTCATAGGTTCGTCGTGTAAACAGAGCCATCCCATGGCTTGGAGGTATCAAGTTTCTTCTTTTACTAAGACTAGGAAGAGAGATAGAACATTTAAAGACCTTATTTTCATAATATCATTAGCAGGTGCCTTGGAACAGTTGTTTTTAGTCGTTCAAGGGGTATGTTGTCGATTTCCTTACAGCTGTTTGATGAAACAAAAAGACAGAATTTTAAATTATTTGTGGCAGATGTATGAAACATAATATCTGGAGTATGAAGCAGAAATTCATAAAATTTGCTTCTACAAGACTAATAGTAATTCTTTGTGCGTAAACATAGTAACTTTGTATATAAAAACCTCGAGACTAACCAAACAGAAAGCTGTTTTGGTTCTAAATTGGGAACGAAGGATCAAGACCGCGCTCTAGAAAAATCATGCTAGGTGAACGACCTTCTAGCTAAACAACATAAGTGTTAAATAGATAATGCGTCTCTACTAAAAAGGTCGTCACAGGTCGGTTTTAGATTGAAATTAGACAATTAGCGGAGGTCTATTTCAATGGAGCCCCGTCCCGAAAATTATAAAACTAAGTACTTTACACACATAAGTATCTATTATTATTAATTTAATATATAACTAACGTATCCGTTATGCACGAATTAGCCGATCTTCAAAACTAAATGGGCTCAATAAAAACAACTGTTGCCAAGAGCAAAACTAATAAAGCTATATCTAAAAATAGTTTACAAACATCAGGTAGGGGTACCTATTTACAAACAGGGTATGATAAAAGTATTGTTATCACTCCCTATTAACGTTATCAAAACAATACTATCACCTACTGTAATTAACATTGTCTGGCGATAACACAAAATACATTTTCGATATAACTTGCGAAATATTTAGATAATGACTTGGGTTATTATGGACGCATTAAATTATCTCTATTATCACATAAGAAAAATACTTCTAATAAACCCTGAAAGGGTAGATTACAAGGTAGATTACGTCCAGGCAGATAACTTCAGGTGAGAAGTAGAAAAAAAAACATTCACTTACTGTCCCTCAAGTTCATAAAAGTATAAATATACTGTTTGTTTTGCGATGAATTTGTATTCTAGAAGAATAATCAAACCCGACATGGGCTTTAACTCTCATCTAACTGATATTCTATAGATAACACCTTTCGAGCTGTCATAAATTAAAGTCTTTCAAGTTGTTTACTTAAGAGTACAGTCAAAGCCAAGAGTTCATTGACCCACGATCTTAATTTAGGTAGATTTGATACCCATTCCAACTTTGCTATGAAGGTAATAAGAATTATTTTTATTGGGTGTCGAACAACTTTACTTTTTGATAGGGAGATACAGAAAAAATACACGTCTTTTTGTATAAAGATAAACGCCATTTCAGAAGTTAACAAGGCAATAAGGACAACTTGAGCTTAGTGAGACACTTTTAACTCCCAGTGACTGACCACATGGCTGGGTTAAACATAACTGTCCAAAGTTTTCCAACAGTAAATGTTGGAATTTGCTTTTTAAGATGCACTAATAACGGTTACTAACTAACTCTTTAAAAGAATGTTAATAACTTCTAGAAGGCAATAGATTTCCTTATCTAACTTTGTTATTCGCTCTAGACCTTTGAAGTCATAATAAATTAAAACCGTTGGAGCTGATTAGTTAGGAGTACAATCAATACTCAAGTTTCATTGACCCTCGATCTAAAATCAGGTAAAACTAACATTCATTCTAACTTCACGATTACGACAACAGAAAAATTCCTTGTCCGATGTCGAGCAACGGTATTTCTGAAAGGGGGCCATGAAGCAGGTATAAGACAGGCACAACTATTTCTTTCGTTTTGCCTTTGGTAGACAGATAAGTGTAAAACCAGTCGTGAAAGCTAAGCCGTGACGTCAGCGCAATGGTGGTCTCTGGGAATCAAGAAGTAAAAGGCGAGGTTGCCAGAAAACGAACGCGATGTTGCCCCGTGGACAATCAATACAGATGCTATTTCTGATGACGTATGAAAATCGATGGGATAGTATACGCATGGACCTTAGAGGCTTATTATCTCGAATAATCTCGTGCTTTGTTTACGCCAAACCGGCAAATTGAACAAAACAGTTAAACGATGCCTTAAAGCTATGTGTATTTTCTGACGTACTGAAATTAAGAGCGGACTGCCTTTTTTATTGGCTAACAGAACTATCAATGTTAAATATGTTCCTAGCCAATCCTCTTTTGGGGTCATTATAATTATATCTTTGTTACCGTGATGTGGACTCTGGACTAAGCATGACAATTTAAAGTAAGTGAGCTCATCACGCCTATTAATAGATCCGCAGATAAAAACCGTTAATATTGTTTGTTATTTTCATAATCATACATAACAAACTTTAAAGATTTAAGTTGTTATCGGTACTATAAATATCAATGTTTACATGAAATATCTTTCTCATACTACAAATGAGTTCGAATAAATAAGGTGCACGTGGCTTTCATGCGCTTCTATAAATATAGTGGCCTTTAGATAGAGAATTCTTTGAACTGCTTTCGTTACGATGAAAAAACTGATTGATTTACATTTATGTTTATTTTTTTAAGCCTGTCAGAAGCGTAAATGGAAGCACTATTAATACGTTAGTTTGGAAAACGTGTTCAGAATGTTGTGGTAATTGATTTACCATATCAAAGTTAATCTTTTGGCCAGAACGCAATTTAAACAATGAAATATATGGCTTAAAACCGCTATTTAAACAAAAATTCTATGTTGGAACCTTGGCCTCCATTTCTACCGATTTTTATGTAAAATTTCACCAAGTTTTGGCAATTGTTCAATGACACGTTGCCTTGACTGCCTTGCAACTTGTTAAAGCTGATGCCTTTACTGCAGTGTGCGAGTGTTCTATTTTAGACTGTGTTGATAGAAGGATTGACAGGAGAATGTCAAATATTAATATCTTCTTTGACTATTGAGCCTTGTGCGAAGTGTAAAAATAAGATAGATATGAAAAAATATTTAGAACACGTTATGTTCCACATCGTCCTGTACAGAATTGAAATCTTAAAAGAAGGATGAGCGGGAGATAAACAAAAACGGTTATGGCCAGATTAGACAGCCAGAAGCAAAAAAGTTATGGAGGAAAAGTCAGTCAGTCAGTCCTAAAGGTCCAAGCGGAAACAAACCATTAGCACAGACGTCTTATTGGGGGATATCGATATCGGATATCTAGGTAGGTAAGTATATCACTACTACAAATTATGGTTTGTTCAGATAACTGTATGTGCTTTGTATAAATGTGGAAACTAGACCTGAACTAAAGTCAAAACTTGAGACAAAAGGAATATAAAATTTATCAAAATGCACTGAACATGAGTAAAAAGTCATTTTTATTTGTCAGAGAGTAGGATTATTGTTTACAAGAGAATTTGAGACAGTCAAAAGGGACAAATATAATGTATAATTCACTAAAAGGGCACATGTTGGTATTAAAGGAGTAGTATCAAATTTCGATATTACAGTTGTAAACTACATCCTCATCTGCGGTTTCATAGTAGGTTAAGTGCATGGGTATAAAAGATTTCTCAGAACGAATCCTTTCGAAACCCACAACAATAACTTTACAATTTAAAGACAATTTCCTAGACCATATGACTAATAGACACATGCACGCCAGTAATAAATAAACCAACGCCTATTCTATCCTATGTTGTCGACAAGCAACAACAATCGGTACCAGCAGACGCCATTACTCGCGTTCGTTGTTGTGCAACGCCGCGCGCCGAAGCGTGTAGGCTTTCACTCGTAGCGGTCAACCTTGTGACGTCACGGGCGGCGGCGGCCATGCCGAAACAATTGTCTTGTGCAACCGGTTCCGCTCGATGTTCCTGCTCCTGTACGTCCAATGTTGCCAATTTTATATTTTATGTGTTTTTTTTTGTGGAGATAATTAGGGCTAGCGACGCTATTCTCTTCGTTTTTGATCAATATTCTATAGTAGATTAATTTGTTTTATTTAAAAAGTGATTAAATAACGGTAACTTAAAATCAATTACTCACGATATAAAGTATTGATTTATAAATGCCAAACACAATTTTGTTGGGTTTTTTTAAAATTATATTGTCGCTCCTGTCAGTTAAATGGTTTTGAACTGTAGGTACTTGAGCCGATGTTGGATAAGACAGGGCCATGTAATGGACCAAATAAATAATTAAAAAATACATTTTGGAGATAAGTTAACTATGGCAACATTGTTTTCGATTGACCGGTTTCGTTCCGCGCGCACTGAAATGAACAACAATTACGGCGTTGCCAACTTTACGAGAACAGCAGCGTCAAGCGTGAAATGCCGGTATTGAGGATATAAAACAATCAAAATAATTTATGTTTTTACATAATCCTTAGTTTAAATTGTTAAAATATATTTATAAAAGAAACTAAATTATTTTTATAAGAGATGTACAGTACACAAATAAAAAAAATATAAAATAGGCGTGACACCACAATAACATAAGTAAGTACTCAGATATTCTAATGTAAAATCATAAATAAATATCTAGTATTGTTGAATCATGTCACATGAATTTGAAATTACATACATATTTAAATTTGACATTTAAAACCTAACCTAAACATTTTAATTTCATTTGACCTTGGTTGGCTGGAAAACATTTACATGAGTTAAAAAAATATTGCGCAGTTTTTATTATCGCAAGTGTTTAATGAAACGTGAGTCATATTTGGTGTGGTTCAGAGTTTCCTGAAAATATGTTTTCTACATTGTTTACATGAATGTTTTAATATTTACAGATATGTATTTATACTTCTATTTTTATATCTTTGAAAATTGTAACAAAGAAGCAGTACCTATGTGAAAAAAGTTCCTCTAAAATTTCTAATTTATTTTTTGTGCTATGGTTATATTACTTTTGGTTTTATTTATTATTTTTTAGTTACAAATACATTATAACAGAACAGTTATAGGTACTAACTTTGTAACAGACAGACGCCCTAGTTAATTCCATACATTATCCGTTTTCTTGTTATGATACAAACGAACCGGACGATACAAGATGTCTGTCTATCAGTGTTCAGTTCGATTAACAATAAAAATATTTAAACTCATTCATTCTGAAATACTTTAAATGTCTCACAAACGCGTCGTCGTCTGACGTAACTATTGCACATCTGTCAAAAACGAGTTCCCAGAATCTCAGCTGACCTAAGAGACCAACAAATGTTGACCTACATTTTTTCCCACACTCTCAAAACCCCTTTCACCATATTATGTTCGTACAGGTAGAACACCAGAGGGTACGATTTAGAGCAAACAAAGCTAGGGTGTTATAGTCCATTCGTTAATTTTAAAGCCGATGGATTAAAACCTACACAGCAGACTGACTAATTGTCGTTGGCCCCTACACCTACAGCTTCACGGGGTTTCGAACCAGGATGATCGGCACTTGACCCACTAGGAATTGTATACCACGCGATCCTTTGAAACATGTAACTCATTGTGTCTACTGACTCCCATGCTTTAAAAAATGCTTATAAGAATATTTTGGCGTCCAACCGCACACAAAAGGGACTCCATTTAGAAGCCCAATTTAACGAATAGACTATATTATGGTCAGGACAATCGAGAAGAGGCACAAAAGGCAATATATTCTCTGCTCCGGTGCCTCGGTACCAGCAGATGCAAGGTTATTATTACTATTAGATGGAGACGCCGTGTGTAGACCCATAGAACCGGAGACCGTGAGAAATTACTCTTCTGTCAAGGTCAGTGGTAAAAAGATTATAGGGTCAATGAGCATAAGAATCTAGAGATTCATTTGAAAATCTCTGAAATTGCGATAGAAAGTGATAACGCAAAGCTGGAATTATTGAAACGACCGATTCTAGAAAAATTGGTTAAACTATCACTATGAAGCAAACGTTTATTTTAGGCACTCTTTGAGCTCTGGACTTGTTCAAGACTTCATGCAAGATTGAAAACCCCATCAAATTTTATGGCAAGCAATTAGTGCTTGATTATTTACAAAAAAACATTAATCTTATAAATATTTTAAGTAATGTTATGAAATCTAGAAAATAAGATTAATAAAACCACTTAAACCCGTTATAAGAACTTGATATCATTTGTCTCAGAAAATATTACATCTACATAAGCTTGAATAAGTTGATATGTATGTAGTATATGCAAGTTTAATAAGCATGTTCAGCCAATTATGCATTCATTACATTCCTCTATGAACAATGACACTACTGTCATAAATTTTAATGAGGTAATTATTTTCATTTAACGCCACCATGAATAAACCCAGGATCGTATCTATTAAAAATTACATTAAATTAGGGACTATAAAAGTATGCATCTACGAACATACATCATTCTTGCTTTGCCAGAAATAGCAGGAAATAAGTTGCGTAAGTGTTTGAAGTGTTTCCATTTCAGGTTAGTTACCAATGTGATACATGCAGCCTAGTTGTGTTCCATATATTTATAACAAAAATTGGAAAACGGTTTTTATTGTAAAGAAAACGGTACCTATCAACCTATTTCACTCACTTGGGAAGTATTTACCAGCGACACAAACATTCTTACAGAAAAAAATTGTGATTCCCTGGATGCTTGGATATCACCCCCAAATAAAAAGTCAGCCGGTAACAAAATACAGAAGGATATTTCGGTCAAACTAAACTTAGATACATCTTCTAGTCCAGTCTAGAACTGATAAGTGGTAAGAATTTAAAGAACATGTTTCCAAATTTCGTATTATCTCTCACACACAATCATTATTTTTTTTAGCAGATATGAGTGAATGTCAATTTTAAAATCAACAGACCTTAGTCTTAAATGGTTTAAGAGCATTCTAATTTAAGCTTCTCATTTTAAATACGTTCCTGCCACGCAGGAAAAGCCTTATATCCCGGACGTAACCATTAAAATCAAATATAAAATAATTATTAAAGACCTCCACAGCACGCGTTTATTTGTAATATTATGGTTTTCATTTTCGGGCAAGGTTGGCGTTGCTTAACAGGAAAACAAAACAATAACGCATCGTTGTCTGACGTCACGTTATTGGTCGAGACTACGTGACGAGAATATCTTCGTGACGTCACCGCAAGGTCTTTGAATAGTAAAGCTATTAGAGAGAGGTGGAGAAATTATTAATTGAATTTGATTGCATAAAATAAAAGAAATATTTATGTTAATGTTCTTTATGACGGCTTACTTACGTTCGCTTATGACAGCCGATTTGGATTGATTCAACGTTGGCTTGATAGCAGTAATTATAATTATTTAAGCAAACGGAGGTGTACTTAAACTCGCGATGGGTGGCAAAGACATAGTAATAAATTCTTACCAAAGCCTGAATTGATAGAAGAAAATACCCGCTTAGGGAAAAGTCTCTAGATTGAGGAAAAATATTATATCCAATACATTACCGTCATATCTGAAACGGTTCTTTAATTATGTTTATCAGAATAATTAAATAAACTCATGCAGAACTCCCATCCTTACCAGGACAGTTAATTAACTGATTTAAAATTCTTAATTTTATCTTATTGATCACTTACCGTTGCCCTTAAAAGCAGTTCCAGCATCAAAAGAACCAGTCCTCATGGGATGTTTCTCCTGTTTGAAAGTTCTCTCCGTAGACACCACAAACGGTTGCGCCAAAGATACAGCTGGTAAGCTCTCGCCCCTAGTCAAAGGGGGTCTTACCATGGGACCTTCTTGTCTCGCCCCATGCTCCTCTACAGAAAGCATTCTTTTGGCACTGACCTCACCATTATGATGGTGTTGGTTATGGTGGTCGTCTTCTTCAGCTGTAGACAGACCTCTTTTAATTCCCTGGGTAGGCAGACTTGCCTGCCTGGTGGTAGAGGCATGATGGTGGGTTTGTAAGGGGTGATGAGCTGCTGCGGCAGCGAGATGTGTTGGAAGGCGAACAGTAGTTCTGGTGACCTGAAAGAAGTGGGAAGTTGAATTTGGGGGTAATTTATAAAATGGAAATAAATAATAATAACAAAAGGCTAAAGGCGTTTAAAGGGTAAAGTTTTCTTTTTGAGTCTGACAATTCGTTCAAGCAGATTTACAGAATGGAAACCAAAATTCCTAATAAGGGATAGTTCAAGACAAATCCGGATGACTTAGTAAAATGCTGGGTTGTTACAAGAAATAATCTAAGACAATGAGGGAAGCCTGCAAAGTCCTTATTGATTTAAAGATTATTTCATTTTTTTATTTCATTCCTTTACAATACTTATATATAAACGTTGACAGTTACTACGATTAATATTAAATAGGTTAGAAATAATTTCATTCGAAAAAGTTTTGAGTCAGTGAGTTTGGGAAAAAGTTGAAGCAGGGCACCAGAACTAATTTTTTCATTGTTGTAAGCTTCATTTCTATTTTTTATATAGCTACATATAGCTTTTTATACGTCTCAGCCCTTAAGAAACCTTAAACCAATCAGGGATTATTGATACTTACCAACGCTTCATGTTCAGCAGACCCTTCAACCTGCGGCCTCTGTAAACTTTGATTTCCTCTCGGAGGTGGAGGAGGTTGTGCCGTGGGATACCCTTCCAGCATCGCCCCTCGCGAATGGTGCATACTATAACTTTGATGATGTCCCGCCGACTGATTTTGCGATCTACTGGTAGCTACCACTTCACCATTCTGGTGTTCCCTGTGCCCCTTTGTGGCATGACCAGAAGATCTAGCCTCTTGGAAGCCGTGGGCTCTTTTAAGCTGTCTTGCAGCATCTAAAACGACCTCGATTCTATCAGCTCCTTCGTAATTGACACAACCGCGACACACCGCTTCGGAAAAATCATGGACCATTGCCCACGGCATGCGAGGCAAGTCGCATAGGTAGCATTGTTGCCTCTTGGCTTGTTGCATTTGCATCACCGACATTTTACCATAAAGTGTTTTTTTCTAGTGGCTTAAAGAAGTTTCTAGCAGGACTTTTTATTCATCACTTAATAACGTTGCAATACCCGGCTTATCGGTATTTGGCGATCAATATTCTGCTGTCGTCCAGATATAATATGGATTTACAGCAATATTCGACAATTAAGACTGATGCCTTGAAATATTACGACGACGAGCTTATAAGGTTTTTGAGTTATATCAAAATGTTGTCAACAACAGTTTTAAAAATAATAACTATAAATAAAGTCAATACTCAGCTTAATAAGTATTGCCTAGTGTTAGTCTTGGCAACGTATAAAACGCTTACAATTTAAAAACCACGTTGCCATTTTGAGTTCACTTTTAAAAATAATCTTTTGAATGTGTCACGCCGTTCGCACTCAGTTAAGCAAGATCCAGAAATAGTTCTACTATTTCAAAAATGAAATACTGGTATGTCTTTTTATTGGTAATTCCTGTCATTAACTGTCACTAGAAGCCCTTCGAACAACAGATCACTCACAAAAATACAAAAAAAAGTTTCACAAAATTAGTTCAATATTTCGAATTGAAGCTCAGTTCACACTGAGAAATCCCGGCGGCGAGCGTTACACTATACGTAACCGAATCGACGGACCTTTACTGGCGAACTAAATGCTCCATGCTCCGAGGTTTGGTCGGGGTTGTGCAAGCGCAAGATTGCGATGTTGGAATTGCGACGTTGTCACGTTTTTACATGAGGATATTTTATGTTTATTTTTAATCATGTACGCACATATTGACTTTCCTGTATTCCTGCCGTATTGTTTACTTTATGAGATAGTGTTAGTGTATCTAGGTATATGTAAAAGATCACCATTAAATCTATTCCAAATCAAAATAAAAAGGTTTTCAAGGCCTTAGGTTAAATTATATTTAAAGAAAGTTTTGGCGATTAGAGCTGAAACCGAACAATTTTTGAGCGATTAGGAAAAAATTATTTTCTCCCTCATCATGTAATTGTCAAACGACTATTAGGGAATCCAAACCACGTGACTTAATATGGCGGTTGGATGGCAAAAAGCATTGAGTCACCAGTTAAGTGCCACCAGCAACATTATTTTTATGGTCACGTGTACCAATTACAAAGCAGTATTTGCCATCCAGCTGCCATTTTGACACATCGTTGGATTGCCTAATATCTGTCACTTGAACCTCTAAAACAAACCACTACATATTGACATAACCCATAGAATCAGAAACATAGGTTATTATACTAATTAACAAAATCTGTATTATGGTTATAGTTGGTTGATTCAAGAAGGGTTGACCTGTTGTCAGTATACTGCAGCTGAATGACTTATATATACTGCATTCTTACCCCTAAAATCTTAAGTATACTTTTTTTAATAGGCGTATACCCGTCCCGGGGATCGAACCGGGGTCACTTGCGGAATTCGACAGCTCTACCACTGAACTGCCATACCGTGTTATGGAAATAGCAATCTTTTCGGTATTATTTCCTTTATCGAGGGATTTAAAATAAATATTGGCAACACAGCCTCGTAATCGGGATATGTGAGCTTTACAACCTAAACACATACATAACCGCTGGGTGCCGCGCGCACCCAGTGACGTAGCCCATTGCTATGATTGGCCGTGACGTCACAGCCGTAACGATTACCCGACCGGGTCTCATTTACCCGTTCGCGCCCCTCCCGCGGCTCCCTTTGAAATGTTTGCTGATTGTAAGACAGTGTTGCCAAGTCGCGAAAACAGAAATAATAGTTAATAATTTTAGATGCCTTTTGATAAATACAAAATCGCAATATTACGCAAGAAACTTTAAAAAAAACTCTCTATAAGAATAAAGTTTGGTTATTTTTTTATAGTTTTGCTAATTTCATGTACCTGTAAAAAAAGTAGTTTTTTTTAAATTTATTTGATATATTTTTTATATTTATCAACCCAGCAGGATGGAAATTGTCTCTCAGGAACTTGCTTGCTTACTGTTGGAATAGCCAGTTTTGATTTATTTACATTAAAATATTTTAAAAATATTCACTTATTTTGGACGTGACAACACTGCAACGGGGGGAACACATTGGGTTAAAATTCTGGGAATTTAGAGTTTACCGAGAAACGCGAGGATATAAAAACAATGAATGTTTTCATTGGTTTTATTCAAATTTAAAGTTTTTTTGTTATTCTATTTCAGGTGGCAAAATGTCTCTATTTTTATAGTACCTAATCAATTCATAATAAAAATAGAGCGCCAAATTTGATTGGCGAAGGTAAACATTATTTAACAAGACTAATCATCTCACATCGCTTTCATATAGAGCGCGGCGGGTTGTACGAAGTTAAATGAAACAATCTACTATAAACTATTTTTGAAATTCTAGTAGAGCAGAATAATTATTTTCATGGACCTTTTTTCCTCTGACTTTAGACTTCATACAACACGCTGTTCTCGATCTGAAAGCGATAAGACACTAACGGTAATTCTGAACCTGGAGTATATTTTCCATTACTTTTTTCGACAATGGTGCCAATATGGGAAAAAGTGTTTAGTTAGCATGTCATTATGATGATAAAAGTAACTAAATCCAGATTATTAAAATTTTTGTTTCATCCAGTTTCATCTTTTCAAAAATAGTTAGGTAGGTACATATTTTATTACATGATTGCATCTTCAAACTAGGTATATGTTATAAATGTTCACTATGATGTGTCTATGGGTTTTCCTCTTATGCCAATGCTTTTCGTAGTAAATACAGATTGGATATCCCTTTCGTAGTTGTTGATAGTTGTGTTGAATTATTTGTAACTGAGAAATGTAGGTGTATCACTAACTGGGTAATAGATTATCCGAGTATATGTATATTTCAGTTCCGCATTTTCAACAGTCAACAAGATATGTAATAGTACCTATATAATTTTCTCAGAAATTGTTTGTGGCAGAGAGCGGGAATTTGGCATAGTGATTAAATAATGAATTAATGAGTAGCAAACGTAGGGACTCTTACTTACCTCGAATTTTACTTTTAGCCGTAGTACCGTGACTTATTTTTTTATCGCTGGATCTCGAAAACCGGTTTAAGTGTATTTTTAAATTCATTATATCAACTGACTCATAAAAAAAATGTTAGAATCATGTCATACGTGTTTCTTAAATTAGCATAACACTTTTAAAATCATAGAAATTGAAAGAATGAGATCGAAATACAAAAAATATGAGACACTTTGTCTGGTCTTCGCCAGTTAACGGTACTCATCAATCTGTCATCATTTAGACGATTGATTCGCCAATTCACAACGTATTTCGGTGCTTAGTTAGAACCCAGCTATTCTTAAGGATCCAGTTTGGATGGTATCGGTTGTGTAACCAGAAAAGTTTCCGTATGTGGGAGGGGTAATAAGGTGCACAGCGTAAAATAGTTTTTCTACGTAAATTTGCAAATTCCCTACGTCTTTCTTGGGGGCTATTGGGGATATAAACCTTTCCGCGTTTTTTACTCTCATTACTTTCGTAATGTACTTCTCCCATTTCGGATTTTACCGCCGAGAGTATCAAAAATGGATATTAAGGTATCTTCGCTCACTCCTCTTGGATGTAATAAAAACTCGCTTAATAGGCTGTAGAGGCTAGCTTTCTTTTCTACCAGGAACCTCAACTCTTCAAGTAAACTATGTTATGTATAAGTCAATCGATCGCGATCTCGATGGCGGCCTAAGCCAGACTCCCTTATATACTCAATAGGATATGTCATAATTGTCATCATCTCTTCTTCGCCCAAGAAAAGATTACTTACACGTCCAATCACGGTTCTCTACTGGCTAGATGTTTTTATTATACTAAAACCGCCTGTGAATAAACATTCCTTTTCTAGGATCCTTTGAAATATTTCCGATCCACTAACACTAATGATGGAACAAAAAGTAGTCTCGCAACAACTGAAAGAAAATGTTTAAGCGCCTTTAGATTATCATTAATTTCTGTTAAGGCATTATCCAATACCAAATGTTTAAGATCATTTTGTAATTCCTATATTCTGCGTATTATCCTTGTAAATATCTTACAAAACAACAGAGTCAATATTCCTCTCAAAAATAGTGTTATTGTCAGATAACCCAAACAAACTGTTGATCCGTGTTGATACTGATAAGAGGAATCGAGATCCTGTATTTTCGGTAATAACAACCTGACGATGCAAATTAAAGACAGAGTAGGAGCAATGCAAGGCGGAAACTTGTACATAATATTTGAGGTGGTAGACTGGGATTAGATGTGGTTACGCGGGAAAACACAAGTTGGCAAGTCGAATGTCGAGACTTTCTATATGTTTTATCTAACGCTAAAATAAAGTTTAAACAGAGAAATATTAAGATATTAAGTACAATACTGTGAAAATTAGATTAGAATAAGCAAAGATAGTACACGTGAAAAGAACGTGTTATCATTCGGTAAACACGAGATGACGTAAGCGTTCATAATTCATACTTTTGTATTTCCCTTGTACTGTTGCCATATATTTAGTTAGGCTATGGACAAAGAAGAAATAAGGGGATACTAAAGCTATGTAATATGAAAGTGGCAATTTGACGTAAGGCGTTTTGGCACCCATGAAGGAACTAGTTTTTTAAGTGGTATCCCCCTTTTCCTGTACGCTCCGCGTTCTCCCTATCTTCTTCCCTCATAGGAGCGGAAGATTCTCTTGTTTCGGTTCAAACGTAATTTGGTTCGCTTTCTGATATGTCTTAATAGCGTCGGCTCTAACTTTTGGATATATAAACGTCATATTTAAAAAATAGGGTCGTTCTTACAACAGTTGTTGCATTCGCTAATTAACAATAATGAGGCTAAATTGGTTTTCAAAAGGACAACCTTGACAACATTGCAAGTGGTATTTATCACTTATGCACTAATCAGCTGACTGACATTCAAGACAAACTGAGTGTTTACGAAAAATAAAAATGCTGATAATTATTGTGTGTAATTTGTTTGTCGACATTTCGAGGATACAAAGTGATTACGGGGGCATGTTTTGAATTTTTTTTAGAACGATTGTTGATAACATTCCTGGTTATCAAACGCGCTCATTGTTGTAAAGATATTTCCAAATAAGACATATATTTAAAAGGATAACGGTTATGGCGGACATACTTGACATGGGAGTATGTATCAGAAGTTGTCTGAAAGTATGATAAATTGTTTTCGAATTCTTAACGGCACGTAAAATGAATATCATTTTTAACCTCCGCCAAGTTTAGGTAGTTCATCTTTTTTTTTTCCGATAGTCCATCCATGTTTGACCCATGGTGCTCACCCTGTTTGGTTCTCACATCACCTCCACTCAATGATCTCAGTTCCTTGCACTAGTTGGTGTAGGTCAACTTGGGGTAAGGGGATGACCTCTGGCTCTACGAGTATTTGTTGCCTTTTCCGATTCGGTAATTCACGATGACAAAACTATGCACTGTTTTCCTGTCTTGTCCACATAATTGTCAGTTAAGGTATCCATTGTACCGGGTGATTCATTAAGGGTGACGAGCGGCCATATCTCGGAAACTACTGGGCATAGAAATTCAGGAAAAAAAAAATTACAACTAAAGTGGTCATGAGAAAATCCTGGAAATAATTTTTAAGTTCCGCATTTTGCCGCAAGAGGGCGTAATTGAAAAGTCAATTATAAAAGTTTACATATCTCCGAAAATTCCACATTAAGGTATATCTTTGATAACACCATTAAAAAGCTTGGACAATTATGCATTATTTTGGTCCTATGCTCATTGGCGTACCGACTTTAATAATAGGGGGGAAGCTGTTGAAAGTGTAATCAGTTAAATCGCTGTATCTTATAAACGACTTATCCGATTTTAGCAAACTAAAGACTGTTTGGAAGAGAAATCTTGCGTTTTTATCCTCAGGCACACCGTTCTTTATTAAAATAATTAAATTAGCTCTACTATTTATTATTTTTATTAACATTGACAATAAAAAATTTTGTTTTATAAAAATTGTTGGAAATGACAACCCCGCCCGTCTAATTTAATTTAATTATTTTAATTAAGAACGGTGTGCCTGAGGCGAAAAACGCAAGAGACCATTTTTATGCAGAATTGACCAGGCTAATCCGAAATAATATCCACATGGAAAAATATCAGTGGCGTACCACTTTTTTTCTAAAAAATATTCTTTATTTAAAATTTTAAAAATTATTCTATTCGCGATAACGCTGAAACGAACGGAGATATCGAGCTGCGGTTTTAATATTTTTTCTAGCAAATTTCATCTACTTTTCGATTATGGTATCATAATTATACCGTATGATTTATTTTTTCGGAGTAAAATCAAAAAATGTGTTATTACAAATTGCGCCCTCTAGCATTTTTTTGAAAACTATTATGGACAACTAAGTACGATTGGTGAAAGTGCATACATTTCTCTTCCAAACAGTCTTTAGTTTTCTAAAATCGGATCAGTCGTTTATAAGATACAGCGATTTAACTGATTACACTTTCAACAGCTTCCCCCCCCCCCCCCCCCTATTATTAAAGTCGGTATGCCAATGAGCATAGAACCAAAATGATGCATAATTGTCCAAGCTTTTTAATGGTGTTATCAAAGATATACCTTAATGTGGAATTTTCGGAGATATGTAAACTTTTATGTTACTTTTCAATTACGCCCTCTTGCGGCAAAATGCGGAACTTAAAAATTATTTTCAGGATTTTCTCATGGCCACTTTAGTTATATATTTTTTTCCTGAATTTCTATGCCCAGTAGTTTCCGAGATATGGCCGCTCGTCACCCTTAATGAATCACCCGGTACAGTCGCATTCTGCGCAGGTTATTCTTGACAACCCTGTGTTCTATCAGAGTTCCTGTAGTGGTTCTAAGCCAATTCCTATTAATCGGAAGCAGATGTTTCGTAAATTTTATCTTTACTTCTGAGGCCTAACTCTCGAAATCGAGGAACAGCCTTCTCATGAGATAAATTGGCGGAGTTAGTTTGAAACCTCAAAATAGTATGTGACACTGACGGGGAACCAAATTATTTAATGAGAAAGATATTCCTCAATTTCGTGAATTAGGCCTCTGGCATCTCGGGATTCCGAGTGCTGGTTCTGGACAAATGAATGTGTTTTCCGAGCTTTTCTTGAAAATTCATCGGGTATTTCATTTCCTGTAGTACCTTTGTTCTCGAACCCACGGCTCTGGTACCCTCTTTGATTTTTGAGTCGTCTATGTATAAGATTATTGACACTTTTTCCATAATTGTTTAAAAAATCCAGCTTGATGACAGTCAATGACAGCGCCTGGTACAGAATTCTTATCATGCGAGTTCCACTCCACTCGCTTTTTTACTTACCAACAAAGTGCAAAATCATTTATAAAAAATTTGTTTCGGTTCAGCCACCTACAGATAAAATCTCGGAAGGCCATTGCTTGCGTCACTCGAAATGTACGATTTACGTCAAAGCCAGGAAAATATTAGATACGGTGTTTTATTATGTAATTAGTTTTTATTCTATCATTGAGTTTTAGCTAATGATTAGCGGGCTCGGTCAAACAACAACAAATATCTCAAGTCTGGCTGATAACTAATGGCAAATTTTCTGCTTACCGTGAAGCAAAGTACAAGTGGACAATTGCATCCGTATGTTCCCAAGATGCAGGGAAATTGCCGATCAGCGAAAACTCCCTCTTGGTCGTGATAACAAAAATAGGTTATCTCATCTCTGTTTTAAATTGGCGAAATGTTTTTTGCAAATATTGAGCAATTTCGTTAGATAGCGGCCAAATTATTATCTCGCAAGCATGTTTCTTTTTATTTTCCTGGATTAGATTTGTATACGCATTTTAATTATCAAGAAAGTCTTATCTTTAATTACATTTTTGTTCCTGGTTTATGAACGAATGCATTGTAGCCAGTACTTGATTTTATTGAGGTATGACGTACGACTGTAGGTCACTGGGGTTATTGTAGTTACCTTTTACGCTGTCGATCGTTTCGTGCTGAAGAAAACAGGTGACAACTCAAAAAATGAAGGAGAAGCAATTTTAAGATTTTGTTTAGTAGATAACTACTGTTTATATGGGAATGAGGTCAGGCAATAAATAACTCAATATTCAATATTATCATCAAGAAGACATTACAAACTCTACTATTGACCCTTAGGTTGGTTGGTTCAAGGAGGGTTGACCTGTTGTCAATATACTGCAGCCGAATGGCTTATTGTATTCCTTTTGCTTAATGTCTGGGTATGGTCAGCCAGACGGGACCTACAGTTTTTTTAAGTGGGATTCGAAGCACTGGTTTATCCGTAATTCCCCTGAAGACAGGACTATCCTCCCTCAATGGGTCGTATTCGGGAGTCAACCAGTGTCATACTGCATTGTTATTTCTAAAAAGCTTGGGTATACTACTTTTTATTAAGCGTATCGTAACATCGCTGTATCGCAAGGAAATCGCCCTAGGAGCTTTCATTGACATACAGGGGGCTTTTGACAACGCCTCTTGCCTATCGATGATGTCGGCTGCAGAAAGGCATGGAAACGACGACACCACTCGTAGGTGGATACACAACATGCTACAATATCGGCAAGTCAATACCTGCTTACATGGTGATTCTGTAACAACCAAAGTAGTGCAAGGATGTCCTCAAGGAGGGGTACTGTCGCCCCTCCTATGGAATTTAGTGGTAGATGAGTTACTGACATGTCTCAATGCAGAGGGATTCTACGCCCAAGGCTATGCAGATGATGTAGTAATACTCGTCATAGGAACGCACGCCACTATACTTACAGAGCTCATGCAAAGAGCACTGAGAATAGTGCAGCGCTGGTGTGAGAAAGTAAAGCTTAAAGTCAACGCAGCAAAAACCGCAATCCTGCCTTTCACCAAAAGAAGACAAACAGGGAACTACGACAACCTAAACATCTTCGGTGAGCAGGTTAAAACAGTCAGTGAGGTGAAATACTTAGGGCTAATCCTGGATGCCAAACTGACCTGGAACCAACAAATAATCAAAAACCTAAACAAAGCGAAAATGTGCCTTATGAGATGCAGAAGCTTGTTTGGTAAAACCTGGGGACTCAGACCGCAAATGGTGTTGTGGTTATATGTCACAGTCATCAGACCCATAGCGACATATGGATCTGTAATATGGTGGACGAAAACACAGCAAACTACGACAGTCACCAAGCTAAACAGCCTGCAGAGACTGGCTTGCCTGTGCATCAGTGGTGCAATGAAAAGCACCCCCACCGCAGCGATGGAAGTAATACTAGGACTGCTACCCCTAGACATTCACATCAGAAAGGAGGCCAGCTGTAGCGCCTCCAGGATGAAAATAAATGGGGAATGGAAACAACAACCCATAAGAATAGGGCACACAAGAGCCGCGGATCTAATCAACGACGAGCTCTTGGAGATGCAAACAGATCACATGAAAGAGGTCTACAACTTCACCAGACCCTTTAACATCAGGTGCGACTCTGACATGTGGTCAAAAGGGACACCACCGTCATTAGATAGGGGCCTGGTTTGGTACACTGATGGATCAAAAACGGCCGACGGAGTAGGCGCAGGTATATTTGGGGAAAGACCCAGAATGGAAATCAGCATTCCCCTGGGAAACTACGCCACAGTATACCAAGCAGAAATACGTGCTATACAAGCATGTGTACAGAAAAATATCGAAAAGGGCTATCACGACCAAGAGATATACATTCTGTCCGACAGCCAAGCTGCCCTCAAGGCCCTAAACTCCAGTCGACTCAAATCGAGGATCACATTGGAGTGCCTAAACGACCTGAAAAACCTGGCCGCAAGGAACAACAAGGTAGAACTCCTATGGGTTCCTGGCCACTCAGGGATAGCAGGCAACGAAAAGGCCGATGAACTGGCAAGAGCCGGATCATCTCAAAAACTCAGGGGCCCTGAACCCGCCCTTGGCATATCAAAACAGGCAACCAGAACAGCATCAGACAGGTGGGCACAACAACAACACCTGTCCCGATGGAACAGGATACCTGGTCATACCCAAAAAAGTTATCAACTGGAATGATGCCTTTAACGCGCACCCAGCTAAAACAAGTGGTCGGCCTACTAACAGGCCACTGCTTAAGAAAACACCTACACCGAGTAGGAATTTACAATGGTCCCATTGAATGCAGACTTTGCGGCGATGAGGACGAAACCGCCTCACACATCATATATAACTGCGAAGCACTGACCCGAGGAAGACTCAGAATCTTCGGAGACATTCAATGTGGGGATAACCTCCCACATGACAAACTTGGTAGGAATTTGCTGGACCTTATAAAAGGAACAAATCTTTTCTAGCAAGATAGGGGAGCACAATAAGCCACTAGGCTGCAGTGCAAGAAGCTTGGGCCGAACGCCCAACCCCCGCCTCAAACCAACCAACCAACCAACCAAGCGTATGGGATCGAACCCGGGTCACCTGTGGCCGAATGCGACAGCTCTATACTACTGGGCTGCCATATCCTGGCTAGACCCTTAAAAAAAGTTTTAATTAAAAACGAAACGTCCAGATAAATAATTTTGTATTGCCTGTCTTTATTTCCACTAAAATTACCAAGGCTTACAAAAATTACATTCTTGATTTTTTAAGCTGCTTAATTTAAAAAGAAATTTAACTTTTTAACTAAAACGTAACAATGTTCTTGGGACCACCCTGAAAATATTGCAAAAACTCCAAAGTTACATGATGTCATTTTTTGGCCACTGATCAAACTTTACATAAAAATGTATTTTCAAAATTTGTGCTATTATAAAGATAACTGAAAAATTGACTTTTTGGAGATATAAAGGTTCTGTCGAGCGATATATTGAACAAGAATAACTTGTTTCTATTTCCTCATTGCACACAAAGTTGTTAACACATCGACAACATTTTTGAAATTGTACAAATTTTAAGCAAAAATTTGAAATTCCAATGAAGTGGAATTAAATTATTTATTGCTGTAATTAAAAACAATTATGGCAAAAAACGATTTAAAGGTTATTAGGGGCAAACTAGAAAAATGAATTTTAAACTTTGAAAAATAGGTTATTTACAAAAAGGTCAAAAATCTTGACATAGGAAATAAGCAAGAACAGGTCAGTAATTTATTATATTTTTATTATGAGGAATCTCCGAACCCGCCGCACTTTATATGAAAGCGATGAATCACTGACAGTAATTTTGGATCTGGAGTATAAAGTAAATTCTTGTTACATGTAAAAAAATAAATTCATGCATGCTGAAACAAACACCATTCAGAAATATGTATCTCCCTGAAATATCTAACTCGAACGGCTCTTCTCTTTGAATGTGATGTGTATGTGTATATTTTTACTAGACCATTAAAGTATATTTTTAGGTCCGCTTCCTCCGTTAACTGATTTTATGGCCGCCGTTCGTGTCTGCTTTACACGTACATAAATCGAAGGTTTGCGTGTTTTATGTTTAATTTTAGACCAGCGTTTTAGACCCTTCCTCTCGTTTTGCGTGTTGTGTTAATTTTAGATCTCGGTCCCCCTGTGTTGCTGTTTTATTAATTTTTTTTTCGAAAATGCAGCGCTGTCAAGAATGGTAGAAATTCTAAAACGTTTTATCATTCAGTTTTGTCTGTCTATGGGTTTTAGTATCAAAAAATACAATAACCCTTTTAATGGAAAATGCCAGGGCTATTTCCGAGAGAACCTACAGCTTAACGTGGGTTACGATCCTCAGTCATGCATCACCCCCCAAGGGTTATCAACCCTCGGTTTCTTGCCATTGCATGACCTACCGATTGGGGAGTGTGTATCTTATTCGACACCTCACTAGGATATCCGATCTCATCCAGTCTGGTTACCGGCGTGAATAGGGTGCGTTAGAAAATGATACATTTAGCACTCTTCCCTGCATTCTTAAACCTACTAAATTTCCAACTTTTTTTTTTGAACGGCAGTAGAGTTTTGGACTTTATTTGTTTTGAATCGCAACGTTTCAACTGGTAAGTATCTCCAGTCGTCTTCAGGTAAATATTTTTTTGTATTGTGCGTATGCCCACTCAGAGAATCGAACTCGAACCGTAACGGTCAATTGCTAGTAACTCACCTTTGAGCCACTGCCGATGCCGCAGTCAGTGGTGTAACCAGAAAATATGCTCGGGGGGGGGGGGGGGGGGGCAATGGGCGTAAGTAGGACATTTTTTCTGGAAAAAGGGACAGTCAGGGCCTACATATATTTTATGATATTCTACCTAGCAAAAAGGTATAAAAGCGCCGCAGGCGAAAAATTTTCGGGGCCACGCCCAAAGTTCGTTAACCTATTTTCACCTAACTACTATCAAATTTCGATAATTAAATCATTAAAATTTGTTTTCGTAAATGTCTTTTTTTCTACTTTTTTTTTGATATTCCTAGCTGGCTCTTAAAAAAAAAAACATTTTTTATATTAAATTTGTTAAAAATATGAATACTGGTGTCAATCCAAAATTTTAACATAAGACGTATGTATGACTCTAACCAGCGTTTTTCGGGTTCGGTTTTCATGATTAAAAATAAAGTAAATATCACTCACCACGCCAAAATTGATGATTTTTTCAGAAATCATGTATTTTAGGAGCGTAGATCTAAGAGCAGTTTTTGGTGCAAATGCTTATGTTTTTAAATACTCCTTCTTAAGTGCCGTTTTGTATCATAATAGAGCATTCTCGTTTCTTCCCGCACTATTTTTTTTAATTATAAATTATCACACTTCTTCAATAAAAAATACATATTTCAATTAAAATTTTTACTTTAATTTTTCTCTTTAAAAATAAATACCTAATTGGTTTTTGTTTTTGTTGTAAAAATATTTTATTGCATTGGGTTATATTTTTGTTTATTTAAAATAGCTCTAAAAAAGGGAAAACGGAACAGAATATAATAGAAAAATACTTTAAAATATTATTTTTTTCCTTGTTTTCCTATAAAATTTCATCATACATCAATACCTAAAATGACATGCGTCCGAAACCTTAATCTCTTTATAAAACAGGACTTTTAGAAGGAAAAGTTTAAAAACTAAACATTTCCTACAATACCTTTGTAATCTAAGCTAAGAATACATTATTTAAAAATTTAAATTAAGAGTCCTCGCGTGAGACGAAAAATTAGGTTGCAATTAGATTTTTAGACCCCGAGCTCCTACCGGGCTACACCCCCCCCCCCCCTAAATACGCCACTGGTCGCAGTATAAGGTTGGTGAGCTCGAACATTAGACAAGTTGCTAGGAGGTGGCTAGAGAACCAGTCGTTTCTAACTTAAAACAATGAAAAAAAAACAAGTTGAAATTGACAGTTTCCACACAAAAAGAATAGACAAATATATAGAAACGGGTTTTTGCCAACCGTGCAATTTTCAAACAAACATCAGTACGCAACACTGCCGGTTTTCCATTGACTTTATTTTTGCTTACGTGTAACGTGGCGTGGCTACGGTCGCGTTTCAATTTTAACGTTGCACTTGGTTTGTTGTGTGGGCCGGAAAACACGTCAGTATCCAGAATCTATTTTGAGAGTCCCGTGAAAATGCACTTATAGCTTTTAAAAGATCCACTTTTACATGCTGCAAATATACGTTTCTTAAGTTTTGAGCACTGAACTTGAAGGTATTAAAAAAACAAAAAGTCAAATTGTTGAGGAAGAATGGAAAAAATCTGACCACATAGTAAGGTGGAAATAGATTTAATTTCTACTCTGGACCTTAATTCTTGGTTCATGGGAGTAGACTTTTCCCTGGGGATATGCCATTTTTCCCACTAAAATGGTGATCTCGTATCCTTGAACCCATTTCCTAGCGAATATGTTTTACAATTATTTCACAAAATGACGTATTTAATTTTCTTATTGCGCACCACATTGATGATTGATTCGAAACATGTAAAAAAACTTTTAAAAAATCTCCAAATATATTATGTATGTACAGGTCATGCAATGTAGCATGAGCCCTGAGATGCGCAGAAGAAAAAAGGAGAGTCAGTGTACGACAGAGATACCTAATACCGAATTTTAGTAAAGTACAGTCCGCGTAGAAAATAAAAGTGGGATTTGATTGATAAAGCCGTAGTGACTGCTAATCGTGTTTGCTAATTGGGCCCTGTTATGCAAAAATCAACCAACCAACAAAATAGTTAATTCCTTTTAATTATTTTTATAATAATTTAAATTATCGGAAATTTTTTCAACACTAAACTTAACTATTCAATATGTAAATTATATTGTAATTCTATTATTCTAACAGTAAAATTATTTTATATATTTTGACCATGCAAACTTAGATACATTGAGGGTTAGTTGCTTTTTGCATAATATGGCCTAATTATGTGTTTATTATGCTTTTATGGCTGCCCTTTCTCGAAACAATATACATATTTGCATCTATTCATATGTGTTTATGATTATTAGGCGTGTGCCCTTTGATACAGGTTGTTTTACGCCTTCGTCTGTTTCATCGCTCCAAGCTTTTTGGTGTGTATGTGATGAATGTATATACGTTTCATCCATATAAACAATTGGCCGTCCTTCTGCACGGAAAACTCATTTTCTTTAAAAA
This sequence comes from Polydrusus cervinus, assembly GCA_935413205.1. Lineage (NCBI taxonomy): Eukaryota > Metazoa > Arthropoda > Insecta > Coleoptera > Curculionidae > Polydrusus > Polydrusus cervinus. The sequence continues at coordinate 4,782,839 of OW284514.1, forward strand.
TTGGATGCGGAGATGCCTTACGTCAGGTTTCTCCATTAAAATTTTTCTATTGGTTTTGATTTTTCTCCAACGAAATCCAATTTTTCTTATTTCTTTTCTTAAACTGTTCAAGCATCCCTGGAAATTGATATCATTTTGAAATTTTTTATGAATTCTCGCTAGAGTTGGCACTTGCTTTTCTGTTTTATGAAAATTGTGAATTGTTCTGCGTAAAACACCTTGAAAAGCAACGTCCAAGACTATATTGCTTTTTCTGTTTTCACGCTTTTTGTTTGGCGTGGAAAAAGATTTAACTGCTCCGGATTCGATATTTTTGGCTTCTTGCTTAATTCGTTTAATTGCGCTTAGACTAATCTTTGTAGCGGCTGAAACACGTTCGTGAACCTTCCTGATATCAATTTCTGGTCTTCCTGTATCTGCCTCTTGTTGCATAAATTTTATTAAATTATAAACTATTTCACGGCTTTGACCGCTCAATACTCGGTTTAAGACTTTACTTTTAAAAGGCATTATTACAAATAAATATAGTAATAACTTTTTTTCCAATGAACGTCCTACTTTTCTGACAGACTGTACAGAAGTGTGCGTTTCAAAGATCATCACAATAATGAGCTCTCGGCTAGCTCCTCCCACCTGTTTACTGCGCACCCAAAAGTCAGAGCTCAAGCTATATTAGTGAAGGAATACTTAAAGTTTCTTATTTCTTTCCATTCAAACACACTGTGTTCTCTTGACTCAAATCCTAGCCATGTTTATTATTGGATTTTTAAAAACCTGTTAAATTTGGACTCTACAAATATTTGAGTATCAAAAATTTATTTTTATAAAAAAAAAAATTCAATTTTTTTTTTTGGAATTATTTTTAGGGTTTTTATTGGCATATATCTTTTTCTTAAAATTTTTTTCTTCCTGATTAAAAATAATGTAAATTTAAAATGTAAGAGTTTACGCACAGAAATATAAATACTCAATCTTATTAAATTTAAAAATCGCAGATTTTTAAAAAACCGTATTGGAAATTTGCGTCATTACTTTCTAGATAAGAACAGTTTTGTTTGATCACTTCAATGGCGTAAAAATGTTACCCTCTGTTCGCCCTTGAATAAGGACTTTGCAGCCACTTAGCGATTATATAAAAGCATCTTTAGACTAGTTGATGTATCAGACAATAATACAGCGGAATATTTAAGTGCTTATTTACACAGTTACATTGATAATGATTATAGAACAATCATGTCAAAACTACACAACAATGTATGTATTCACAAAACTCGCAGCATTTTCTAAACACTTTATTCTATATGTGCGATTTTATGCATCGATGGCCCATTGCCTGTTATATAATTTTTTACAATAGAATGAACATTAATTTCGACATCCGATGTGATGGACTGGGGGAAATATAATCAATCCATTTCTGTGTGGCTTGCGACACTTCTCTATCTTATTAGCCAGTTTTTGCCACCGACCAAAATCCTGGAAATTTCTCCATGTCTTTATATTTTCTAGCGAACCGAAATTTAGGTTTCAAGAATTAGTGAATGCCAAGATATTATCGATTGAAACTTCGACTCGCGAGGTTTTGTTGGTTGACAGGCTGGCTGGCTATTTCTACAATTCTGGGAACTATAATTTTATAAATATACATAGAGGTCATGTCATAAATATTAGTATTATATTATTAATATTACGCTTTCTTGTGCAATCGAAGAAAGCACTTTAAAAAATGACTTTTTTAGCCACGTAGTGCAAGAAATATGTAGATATTAACCACGGCAGTGGCTCAGAGGTGAGTTCCTGGCATTCGACCGTGGGTTCGATCCTCGTAGTGGGCATATACGCACAATAAAAAAATTATGTTCGAAATTTAGCAGGTTTAAGAATGTAGGGAAGAGTGTAAAATGTATCATCTCTCAACCCACCCCATTCACGCCGGTAACCAGGCCGGATGATATCGAACATCTCGTGGGGTGCGAAAGAAGGTGCCGTACACACTCCCTAATCGGTAGGTCACGCAATAGCAATAAACCGAGGGTTGGGGGGTGTCGCATGACTGAGGATCGTGATTCGGAACCCATGTTCAGCTATAGGTCCAAGAGCAAGCTGGCTAAATGTTTATTTATTTATTTATTTATTAGTATCAATACACTACGGAAACAATATCCAATTGGTATGTATAAAATTAACAGTGAAATATACTATAAACTTAAAGAGAAACAATAAAAAAGTATAACAGATTAAAAATATACAAGAACAAAGGACGTACGTCTCTTTTTACGGAAAGAGATATTACAATAATAATTTGAGTTTTTTTTTAAATGTCGTTGCTGTACAGTTAAACTCAAAGTTAGTTGGAATGTAAGCGTTAAAAAGATGCATAATGCGATTGGCAATATTATTTCTGCCGACGTCAGTCCGATATCTGTTGGTTAAGAACATGTCATGTGAACGAGTATCACGCGAAGGTACACGAAAGTTTATAAGAGCTAGAAGCTCAGAGCAATTTGTGACGTTAGTGATTATTTTGAACCCGAACACAATTGTAAGAAAAATTCTACGCCTTTCTAAGCTATCGATGTTGGTTAGTTGTAAACGATCCTGATGGGAGAAACGGCTCTTGTCTATTCTCATTTTGTATAGTAAAAAGTTAACAAATTTTATTTGGACTCGTTCGATACGCTTAATGTGAGTTTGGTAATATGGCGACCAGATTATGCAGCAATATTCAAGATGACTACGCACCAGTGAAAAATATAGAGTTTTCAGTACCTCGGAGTTGGAAAATTCCCAGCACCGGCGCATTATGAAACCTGCCATCTTAAAAGACTTTGCCGAAATATAGTTTAAGTGTTCATTAAAACGTAGTTCGGAGTCGAAAATTACACCTAGGTCATTGATTAAGTTAACTCTAACTAGAGGGGAGCATGAAATGAAGTAAGAATGTAGAATTGGGGATTTTTTACGTGAAAAAGTTATAATCTTACATTTAGAGATGTTTAGCTCCATCTTATTTAGTAAGCACCATTCTAATAGTTTGTTGATCTCTAGTTGCAAAAGTAAACAATCGTGGAAGTTGGTGATTTTTCTAAAGATCTTTAGATCGTCCGCGTAGAAAAGAAATTTACAACTGGCAAAAATGTAAGCTAGATCATTAACAAATATAAGAAACAATATCGGACCCAAGTGTGAACCTTGAGGTACTCCGGATGTCACTGTTATTTCCTTAGATGTGGTACCATTAATTTTAACGATTTGAGTACGATTACGAAGGTAACTTGATATCCATGATAGAAGAGGATCTGTAACGCCAAATGATTTTAGTTTATTTATAAGAATGTTATGATCTACTCTGTCGAAAGCCTTTTTAAAATCGAAATATATTGAGTCAACTTGATCTCCTGAGTCCACAAGTGTTGATAAGTAATGTGAATATACACATACATTCGTCTGGCATGATCGTCCAGGTAGGAAGCCGTGCTGATGTTCTGAAAGATTGTTGTTTAGATTTGACAATAGCTCATCGACGACGATAGATTCTAGAACCTTACCCATACAGTCTAGGCCGGATATAGGTCGATAATTAGTTACATCCCCTCTACTGCCGCCCTTGAATATAGCGGTTACATAGGCAGACTTCCAGAAAGTGGGGAACTGACCGGAACTAAGGGAGAGTTGAAATAGGTAACTAAGTGGAAATGCTAAGGTGGGACTACAGTTTTTTACAAAGATTGGGGGAATGTTATCTGGTCCTGCTCCCTTTTTTTCGTCAAGGTTGATAAGCTTTTCAAACACTATGGCACTGTTAATTTCGATATTAGAAATAACTATGTTATTATTAGATAAGCGAGATGGGCTGTTAAGAGTTGTGGCATCTGACTTGGTAAATACTGACTAAAAAAAGTCTGCAAAAAAAAGTCTGCAAAAAAATCTGCAATGACTGTTCGAAAGGACAAGTGGCCATTAGTAACCCAAAACAAGCAAACAATTGGCGGATAACACATGTCCTTAGTGGTATAAAACAAGCAATTTAGAAAACTCTGCGCGCGACAGACAACAAAAGAGCGTTTTTTTAGAACCCAAAAAATTCTTACATTTTTTGTAGATGTACGCCAGTTTTACCCGACTTTCGATCTATGTATCTAAAGCAAGAATAACCACAAAAAAATCTTTAATATAACCCTGGTTTCTAGAGGTGTGAAATAGGTAGCAACAATATCTAATTATAAGTATGTATTTAGGTTAAAAAATACAATAAAACACGTGCCTCCGTCTCCGATATATTATTTGTTTTCGACACGGAGATTTAAAAATAAAAAAATCATATCGCGGTGTAATTGGCTGTAAAGGTTGTTGTCATGCAGTGAGAGTTATTAAATTGTTATTATACAAGTAGGTGATAAATTATAGAGATAAGAAGTCCCTTATCAAATATTTAAGCCGCTTGTTTATTTCAATAACCCTACGGATAAAATCAACAGCCGGCCAGAGGCGGATCCAAGAACTCGTCTACGGGGCACGCCAAATTTAATAATATCTACATATACAGTGTGTCCACGGATAGAGTGTCCCTTAACAAATATTTAAGCCGCTTGTTTATTTCAATAACCTACGGATAAAATCAACAGCCGGCCAGAGGCGGATCCAAGAACTCGTCTACGGGGCACGCCAAATTTAATAATATCTACATATAAAATGTATCCACGGATAGAGTTTGGAAGAGGAAAAACTTTTTAATAAGTAGGTATAAAAGAAAAAGTCATTCTCGTCAGAAAAAACATTTTTAGTTGTTTGGATTTCGTTTAAAATAAATTTACGTAAAAACAAACATCTATTATTGCCTTCTTACTTAGAATATGATTTTATATATGGCCGAATAACGATTTTGTTGTAAGAAAACTATTTTTCTTTGTTTACTTTTGAAATATTTTTATTAATAGATATCATATTTCTTTAATATTCAATCATAAATTATAAAAAATTAAAAATGTTTTTTCTGTCCAATCCTGTACAGTCATCGCAAATCTGATATGCGAAATTGTAGTTTCAGAACAAGCAAAATTGATTTAATAAATTAATTAATGAAAAATTAGAATTGGAAAAAAATCCAAAAAACTAAAAGTGTTGTTTCTGACGAACCCTGCATACCTAGTAATCGCAAATCTGATATTCGAAATTGTAGTTTCAGCACCAGCAGACGTTTTTTTTTTTATAAAGAATGACTTTCTTTATACCTATCGTGGCATCGTGATTTTTGACTTGATGGAATTACCTATACCGGGTCTATAATATTCGTTATTCGTCATTGTAACCCCTTGAAATGACCCCCCCCCCCTGAATCCGTCACTGTGTTCACCTTATCTGCTGTATAAAAATAAAAAAATGGAGCAAAATAACATCTGGAATAGATAAATTGGCCACGGCTAAAATTAAATAACAATCATATGGGCAAGGCGTGCGAGTAAACAAACATAATTATAATATCAAAAAGGCTTTATTGTGTTTAATTTAATTACACCAAAAGAACCACTTGATATGCTGTGTTGTCAGATATTTATTATTTTCTTTATTTTTGTTCATACCTGGCCTTATTGGAAGAATGAAGTTTTTTGCAGATTGTACACTAACAGTCGGAATGACAGCAGTGGCAGCTCACGGTCTTAAAAAATGATGAAGAGCTAGGTATAGTGCGGGTACTTAAACAAACATCGACAAAAAAAACCGTGTAACTAAACGTCTCTCTTATCCTTATCTGTCCAGCGACTAAATGGAGTTTCCAACAAATTACAAACAATGTCATTAATTGGGTTCATTTTTAAAACACACAATTAAGTAGGTACGTACACTACTAAATTAACTGAAAAATAAAAACAAAACTTTTTAATCACACAGTAAATCACGTAAAAACGATAATCTATAACCGTAAGTTTCGCGAAGCCTCAAAATAAATACCTTAAGGTTAGGCGAACCAATGCTAAAACAATGGTGTATATACGACTGATCTATTTGTGACTGACGTCACGTAACCATAGCAACGGTGAATATCAAAGCCATGTTGGGCGTTGGGTCTTTAAGCTAACGGACGCGGCCGGCTGGGGCGCGCCAAAATGCACGAGTGTTTCTAATTATTTTCCATCGGGGTTAACCGTGGCCCTATTATGCATAGCTACATTCGGATTAAATTAATATTATTAATTTAAACATAATTATTTTTTAAGGGCTAAAATGATAGTTGTATTGGTACATTAATATTTAATATTGTCGAAAAACTTTCCTCCTGGTTTATTTTTTTTTCACCTGACGATCCGCCACTGAATGATAGTCTTGATAAATGAATGACAGTAATACTGATTTAGAATAAAAGTAACTCTCCCACATTCTTCAATATCTGTGGAATCCAAATTTAAAAAGTTTTGAAAACCCCTTTAATAAACATAGGCATAGGACAGGATTCGCTTCAAGAGAACGCAATGTTGTTAACATACGGGGTGTTTTTTAATTGAGTGCCGATACTTAAGGTTGTGAATCCTTGAGTGATTTTAAGATGAAAAGTTAATATTAACATATGTCCTACAGCTCTTCATTTTTGAGCTACAGGGTGTAAACATTTTTTAAAAAATATAACTTTTTTATCATAATTATTATATCACTCTTAGATATTTTTATGAAATTTTGTACACACCTCTTAATCATTAAGAAGATTTTTTTTAATTTTTACCAGTGACGTTCGTACAGGGTTTGAACTGAATATTTTTAAAGAAAAAAATGGTACGCCACTGATTTTTCTAAAAACCAAACCTATATTTAAAATCCTCATTTATTTTGGAGCAAATTTGGTCCATAAATTTAGTTTCGTATGATGCACCCTTTTTGCATAAAAAAATAAAAACAAAAAAACAATTTTTTTCTTCGATATTTTATTGAAAAAAAAATGAAGAGCTTTAGGACATATGTTAATATTAACTTTTCTTCTTAAAATCCCTCGAGGATTCACAACCTTAAGTATCGGCACTCAATTAAAAAACACCCTGTATATAGATATATTGTTGCACGGAGCTGGTAATTTTGAAGAAGAATTTAGAAATACTGTTCTGATCCACTTAATTTATTTTCTTTTTTTACCATTATTTTAGAAGGGGCGGACATTGATTTTTAAACCATTTTCTGGAACAATGTGACAACAGTGCTGGAGAGTTCTGACATGGTGTGGGTGAGCTCTAGCGCGATGATTCGTCATTGATTTTGTGACGTCAAAGGCGGCCATTGTACAGTCGGTGATACTAACATGGGAGCCCCAGGGTACACTCCCTGTGATATAAGCGTGATCTATTGATTTTTAGGAAGGTTGGTTGTATTGGTAGGTCATCAAATAAGTTGTTTTCGGTTTTGCAATGCCTACCTCAACAATGCAAAGGTTTTAAGTGGAACAAACTCTTCTTGGAATTCAAAAATTTTATGTTTTTTGATTCATCACTGTTTCGCAATGAAAATAAGTTTGTTTATAATTAACAATAAATTTAATCGCATTCTTTTATATATTTTTATGTTTTATGAATTTTGTAACAATATGCTATAAAACAATAAATTATTAATTAAAGCAGACTCGGTTTTAGACGCGAATATGGATTTTATAAAACTATTCTTAAGTGGACGCGATCGCGCTAAAATTTGACGTGTTAAATTGTAGTTGTTCTTGGCTTGAATTACAAAAAAAAACTCCGAATTCTGCCGAAGATATTTGGGAAAATCCGAATTTTTGCGATTTCGTTTTTATTTTTTTCTGGTTCTATTTGAAGAGATATGTTAAAATAAAGTTTCTATTTTCATTATCACTTTTTCTCGTCTACAAGTTTGTGTAATAGGGCTTTTTATCCGACGTTTTGTTTTTTCAAAACCATCATCAACTTTACGTTGTTAAATAGTCGGAAAATGTTATGTTATATTTTTAAATTCGCCTTCTCCTTAATTATTTAGAGACATATCACACATTGTATTAATAACACGTTTCGGACTTAAAAACCCATCATCAATAAGAATAAGTACAAATTGGTGAATTTGCACTTATCCTTTAGACCTTTAGTACCTTAGTATTGTTAAGTATCTATCAACTTTCTTGTGTGTTCAAAACCAACTGGAAATAATTTGACTCTGAACGTCGACTACAAACAGTACAAATCAATCCAATTTTTCTTCGCTTGAATAATGTTCCATAATTTTTATTAAATAAATACTAACTACAATCACATAACTCCTCAGAAATGAAAAAGTTTTATTAGATAAAAGGTAATTTTCACTACACGATTTTATTATAACCTAATCTATCATTTGGCAAGTATTTATAATTTATTTAAACAAGTACCTGTCACAGCCTACTATATAGTTGCAGATTAGGTTACGGAGATTGAAAATAAAATAGTTTCAAATAAGATGAATTTGCACTTATTCTTATTGATAATGGGTTTTTAAGTCCGAAATGTGTTATTAATACTAGATGTGATACGTCACTGAATTATGAAGGAGGGTGGGGGGGGGGGGGGAAATTTAAAAATAATAAAATACAATTTCCCGACTAAAAAGCAAAAATGATGGTTATGAAAAAATGAAACGTCTGATTAAAAATCTAATTACACCAACTTGTTGAAGAGAGAAAAAGAGCCAGAAAAAAAATAAAAAGTAAATCGCGAAAATTCGGTTTTGCTTACATATCTTCGGAAGAATTCGGAGTTTTTTAAATTTGAAAACACAATGTTGCAGAATTTAGCAGCCTGCTCCTTTTTTCCAATTCAACCATTTCTGTATATGATTTACGAGATCCATGTAGAGTGCATCCTTATTTGGGACACCCTGAATGTATAGATATAATTTCGAATGAAGCTGGTAAACCTAAGAATTTAGAAATATGGTCTCAAGAGAATTCGCTAATATCAATTTCTAAAAACTATTCTTAACAGATTTTTTTCTGAAAAGTAAAACGAAAACTATTATTTTAAATGGGTTTTAATTTTTATGAAGCTATTGTGTTACCGTTACAAAATAAAATAAAATGGCGATCACGAAGTGAGTCATGTTAGTAACACTTGGTTATTTGATAGCTTGGCACTCAAAATAAGAACGATTAAAATATGTTTAGGACCAAAACCAAAAGTAATTTTAAATGTACACAACCAGATGTTTGTTAAATATTAAGAAATTAAAAAAAAATACCTACATATTGTCATTTCTTGCCATTCTTTCGAATAAGGCTTTTTACCTCTTCGTTCGCTACCGGACCAGTCCCGAGGGGACCTACACCTTAACGTGGGTTCTGAACCACGATCCTCAGTCATGCGACACTCCCCCCCCCCCCCCCCCCCCCCCCCCCCCCCCCCAAGAGCTAACCCTCGGTTTCTTGCGACCTTGCATGACCTACCGATTGGGGAGTGTGTACCTTCTTCCGCACCCGATCTTATCCGGCCTGGTTACCGGCGTGAACGGGTGGGTTGGAAAATGATACATTTTAAACTATTCCTTCCCTGTTTTCTTAAACCTACTAAAATTCGGACATAGGTATTTATTTTTATTGTGCGTATGCCCACTCCGAAGATTGAACTCGGAACGCCACACATACATTGATCTTTTGCACTATGTGACTAAAAAAGTATTTTTTTAAAAGTGCTTCTTCGATTGCACAAGAAAGCGTAATTTAATAATATAATACTAATATGTATTATTTATGACATGACCTCTATGTATATTTATAAAAGCATACTTCCCAGAAACTGACCTAACAAACCGCGGGTGCCAAAAATTCGCAAATATTTAAAATTTTAAATGAAATGATTAAAGCGAAGTGTCTAAAAATAGAGATTAATTTTGGCGAATTTAAAACGGTTCGGATTTCGAATAAAATTATATTGCACCCACTATAATATCTATTTTATACTTAAATACATTATTTTGTTATTTAAAGCCTTAATATATTCAAAATTTAGATATGTTGGTGTCTGTAAATAATTTTTAAATTAATTTTCTTGTTTTATAGAATTATTTTTTTATAATCAACACCCATCCCCCTCTCTCTCCTAGATACGCCACTGTTTACCGTTAACACGGTTTGGACTGGGATAAACTAAACAAAAAAATAAAACCACATAATAAACGCTTTCATGAACAAAATTTTAAGAAATCTTATCTTAAAAAAATAAAAAAAAGTAATTTGCCTCCTGTGAGGTTTGAACTCACGACCCCTGGTTTACGAGACCAGTGCTCTACCACTGAGCTAAAGAGGCCTTTACTTAAAAAGTCAAGTCAAGTCTATTTCCACTGCAGGCGGTCCCGCGATAGCTTTGCACGAGGCTCGAGCAAAAATGTGTCGTCAATTTGAATAAAGCGCCTACAAGGTCCTCTCAAAAAATATGTGTGAAAGGTTTAAATTTCGGTATATTGTTGTTGTAATAAAAAAGATAGCTACTAAATGCTAAAAATGAAGTTTCTCGTTACCTAATTTCAAAAAAAATGTATTATAGGAATTTATTTAAAAATTGCGCGGGTAGCTTGAAATGAAAATTTGCCTTTTTCGTTTGCTTTAAAAGTACTACCTACCTACAAAAATCTCAAAGAATTTACGGTTGATGGACTGAATTATGACAAGTCTGATAATTTTTAGGGAATAAATTGACCCGTGTTCAAAACCACACTATCGGCATTTGCGCCAGTGTTTTTATTACTTTGTTTACCTTTTGTATTGCGGTATATTTGTATTTTTAATACTACGTATTTATTGTTCTTTGAACATCAACTTTAACTTTTAAACCATTTTTTGTAGCAAGATTGATAGGTACTTATGTATGTTCTCACCGTCAATTTATTTTAATTTTGACCGATGACTCGTAAAATAAATAACTGTTGATTAATTATCCAAAACAAATGATGATATAATAAATATTTATTTAACGCTCCGACGCCAGAATTTGTTTTTTTTATTTAATGGGATACCATTAGTTCTATTAAATTTGGTATGTAAAAAACATGTTTTTTAATAAAAGTTACATAACTATATGTTAAACTTGTGTTATAATAAATTACCTAAAATATCATTTAGGTTCTTCGAACTCTACGTCCATGGGCGTCCGGGAGGGGGGTGTTATCTGTTGGTTAAAGCTTGAATAAAGGAAATATTTTTAAATATTAGGAAAACAAAAACGAGACGAAAACCAATTTCAAGATTGAATGTCTATTTTAAGGGATTTTCCGTTACTTTTTCCAAAGGAAATGCCAAACCGGAACAAGGCGATGTAAGAGACCATCAACCCACTTGCGATTTTTAAGAACCCCGTCGATGTCTTCAACCTAGGCATTCTACTATTAGCCAATCCTGACATGGACTTTGCTTTAACTTAGATTAGACAAAACATGTTAGAATTAAATTTAATTTTATAAAAATTTTGTAAAAATATATTTATTTATTTAGAGGTGAAATTTATGTTATAATATAGTCTATCTCAACGCGATATTTGCCCCCTGATAATTCTTCTTTGGACGCCCCTGTCGCTGATTTAAAACCACTAACCCAAATCCATTTATATTCCGAAAACAAACGCCATGCAAATCTCATTCCGTTGTCCTTGAGGCCGATTATCATCGTCCATCGTGTTTTTTTGCACATGCAAATAATGTTTGTGTGAGTGACATGCTTACTAAATAGTAAGTTTTTGCAAACACGCTAATCGAATCTTGAAATTTGCATTTAAAGAATCGACTGTTTACAAAAACTCTGGACTGCACGGTGGGATTCCGCGAAAATTCGATGGGAATCGATAAACTAAATTTTTACAAAAACGAACTAAAAAATTTCTGTCGCGTTATAGGCAATATTTTAAGTTTAAATATTAGGGAATTATTGAAAAGATAATTTTTACGTCAGCACTAATGCTCTATTTTAATAAGGTTTTAACCTTATTCCTCTAAAAAATTACTTGCTGGAATCCTTTTTACGACAGCGTTATTTTTAACTTAAAAAGTTTATTTTTATTTTTGTATTGTGAATTTTTTTTGGTACCTTTGTTAAGTGATTGTATTAAAAAAATTAACCGACACAAAACATAAAGTTCACCATTCTGTTTTTTGAGGTTCGGTTTGCCGAATTAGGCCATCCAACGATGTGTCAGAATGGCGGCTGGATGGCAAAAACTGCTTTGTAATTGGTACACGTGACCCTAAAAATAATATTGCTGGTGACATTTAATGCTTTTTGCCATCCAACCGCCATATTGAATCACGTGGTTTGAATTTCCTAATATGGGAAATAAGGAAACGTTATTTTACTTACGGTAACCAGTCGTAAATAGGGGAACACAGTATTTTATTTTGGTTTCCATATTAATTTTTTTTTTAGTACGCATGCTTAACTACCATAATAAGGCATTTACCTTATAGCGTTTCCAATAATTCCCTATTGTGTTTTACGCGATAGAAAATTTTAATACTTTATGGACGTCGGCGCCTTGCCGGCAGTCCAGTTTTTTAAAAACATCCAAATTTCCGCTCTATGATCATACATAATATTAACAAAAAGACAATATGTGTAATTTTACTTTGTTATAATATCACATTTATTTACTGATTAGTTACTGCAGTTTTGTAGTACTACTACATTATCAAACTGAATACCTTAAACTACGTTTCACAGTTATAAATAGGTTTTTAACAAAGGGTGCTTATAAATATTAAAATAAAAATAGAATATTTATCCCTTAATCTAGTAATTGATTCCCATTGTATAGTAATGTAAATAGCGGGGAATTCTACAAGTCTGTTTGGTCATTTAGTAGGTTTTTATTATGTTTGTAAATTTCTATTGATTCTAAGATGTTAAGCCTCTTGCTTTTTGGTGCAGTATATAAAATTTTTAAATTATTCACATCTGGGAAACAATGACCTGTATCCGAACAGTGTTTAGCGAAATTGGAATTTTCTTTGTTTAACAAATAAGAAGTCTTATGTAAAAGTAATGAAAAAAGTAGATATTCAAAATAAACATATTTTGGTTCAATTTCAGATAAAATCGCACACATAATCTCAAAAAACAACATAAAAGTAGCATTCACACCAGCCCAAAAAATGTCTCAATTATTTTATAATGCCAAACAAAAAACACCCCCACTTAAAAAATCAGGAGTTTATAGGCTAAGTTGTACAGAATGTAATAGCTCATATATAGGTCAAACAGAAAGAAATTTTAATATCCGATATAATGAACATAAGACTTCTTATTTGTTAAACAAAGAAAATTCCAATTTCGCTAAACACTGTTCGGATACAGGTCATTGTTTCCCAGATGTGAATAATTTAAAAATTTTACATACTGCACCAAAAAGCAAGAGGCTTAACATCTTAGAATCAATAGAAATTTACAAATATAATAAAAACCCGACCATAAACCTACTAAATGATCAAACAGACTTGTGGAATTCCCCGCTATTTAAATTACTATACAATGGGGATCAATTACTAGATTAAGGGAATAATATTCTTTTTTTATATTAATATTTATAAGCATCCTTTGTTAAAACCCTATTTATAACTGTGAATCGTAGTTTAAGGTATTCAGTTTGATAATGTAGTAGTACTACGAAACTGCAGTAACTAATCAGTAAATAAAAAGTGATATTATAACAAAGTAAAATTACACATATTGTCTTTTTGTTAATATGCAATATCACAAAGTAACGGACTACTCAATCCAATACATAATATTGTTCCGAACGGTGTGTGGTACCCATCGAGGTAGAACTCAATAGTGGTATCATTAAAACAATACTAAAGTTCTTTGTATTGTAAAAAATATTGAAAATATTGGTGGTAACCTTGGAGCAGAATTTACAAATATCGATCGGATATGCTCTTGATGAAGTTCAAACGAGCCCTTAAAGACCAAAGTGGTGTAAACTCTGTCTAACCTTATTTAACCAGTAAACGTAACCGTTTAGTTTCCGGGCAATGTCTTTCAAAACAAGGAAAACCAGTCTGGAAGTTCCCTTTTAATAAAATTAACGCCCATAAGATTACCGGATTTGTACAAGACGCCTGGTGAGTAAATATATACAATAGATAAAAGAACAAATGGGATAAAGGAAAAATAAGGGTCCGCAAGGAATTACGTCATACTACTCAATGGCAAGACCGCATAGTGGGTTAAAATAATTATGATAAAGGCAAAATAAAAAATAATAGAGGGATAAGAGTTTTGGACTTGCATTGTCTTTATTTGTTTTAAATCACGTCTCAACTGGTCAGTATCTCCAGTCGTCTTCAGGTGAATACTGTATTTGTTGCTTTTAAACGGTTTTTGAAATACTTTCTCACTTTGTGTCGCACAAATTCACTTACTTATACAGGGTGTGCAAAAAGTACGACTAAACAATTACAAATTTGAAATGAAAATAACCTAATTTAAATGTAACACCCTGTATTTTATATCAGCAGCAGTTGTAAAATTTAATTATCTATCGAAAAGTAGTAAGCTTTTTCATGGCTATTTGCTCACGTTTTCATGAAAAATATTCATATTGAAGCCTGATTTTAACCAATTTGATATAAATTAAGTCACCTATGCCATTTTGACAGATCCCAATTGGTTGTAAAAAACCATCGAGATATTTTACCTCGACGTAAAAAACAAAAGGTTTACAGTAAATGCACTGGAGGGGCCCCAAAAATATTTTCCCTGGGGGCCCCATGACTTCTAGCTACCCCACTGAAAGGGCGGCAAATTTAATGAAGACGCAAAAAAAGTATGGCATTTAAAAAATTAAAATTAAAAATGCATTGACCCATCATTTCTCTGTGCCAAATGTCTAGTCTTCTCGCCGAGATTTTTTTAAAATGTCACAACACGTCAACAGAATAAAACATTTTAGTTTAGCGGTGAGTCACTGGCATTCGACCGTAGCGATCCGGGTTCGATCCCCACAGTGGGCATACGTACAATAAAAAAAAAGTATGTCTGAATTTTAGTAGGTTTAAGAATGCAGAGAAGAGTTAAATGAATCATCTCCCAATCTACTCATTCACGCCGGTAACCAGGCCGGATAAGATCGGATATCTCGTGGCGTGCGAAGGAAGCTACACGCACTCCCCAAGCGGTAGGTTATACAATGACGCAAGAAACCGATGGTTGATAGCCCTTGGGGGGAGTGTCGCATGACTGCGGATCGTGGTTCCGAACCCAGGTTAAGCTGTAGGTGCTCTGGGGAATGGCCCTGTCAGCGAACGAAGAGGTGAAAAGCCTAATTGGGGAAAAGGGCAAGGAATGACATTGCCAATCTTTCAGTTCATATTTAAAAAATAATAAAGGTTAAAATGCTTTTAAGAAACTAATAATATTTTACTACACATTGGAAAATGCCACAAATTCATATTTTGGTGACTAAAATAATTATTTGCATTTTTAATGTAATATTTTAATTAATATATTACATTGTAAGGTAATAAAAAATTTCTAGCACGTTTTACATTCTCTGCCTTCCTGTACAAATAAAAGAATATTTCACAACATCGAACCACTGTACGTCGTACACGCAAAACCCCAGAAACGAACACCTTTACCTACCACGTGTCCTTACTACATTTGGCTCTTTGTGATCCAATTCCGTTTTCGAAAAGAAGGAGACCCTTTTCTTAACGCAGATGTCTTACGAAAAATAAGACAGCTGTCCGGCATACGCGACCCGCTTTGTTTGTGTTCTTGATCCCTATTTGCGTAAGGGTGATCGCGTGTGTATCTTGGAAAGGGGGCGAGGAGACGTTAAGACCTTCAAGGTGTCAGTCGAGCAAGAGGGAAAGTTTTTTTGGAAAAGAAAAAGTCGATTATCTCGCGTGCTTTTTTACAAATTTCCCGTCGAAACGACAAGAAAGCATATTCGTAAAACGTGCTACCCCAGCACGTGGCAACGCGCGTGTTAGGGTGGTACTCGCAACTTCTCTGCTATAAAAAATCACCTCCAGTTCTTTTTTTAGCATTATTTTTTGCTAATTAAAAAAAACATCCAATTAATATTATTTTTAGTCCTCCCGCCGATTATTATTAGAATATCGAGAGGATACAAAAATAAACACGTTTGAATATGACAAGTAAATTGAGGTTTTTATCGTAAAATATATTTATCTGTTCCAAACACTATGTTTGTTCATTATTGTCACCCTAGATATGCCTGATATACTGTATATCAATCAGCTTAATAGTATATTATATCGTCTTGAACCATTGTTCCTCTATTTCCTCAATGATCAGCTCCCAGCATCATTTTTATCCTATAGTCTATTTCAGAAAGGTGTAGAGTAATAAAAGCTTATTAGGTTTGCAAAGGGACTACAGAGTAACCCAAAGAATATTTAGCCACTTTCATAATTTGGCATTGATTTCATTGCAAAATTCTTTATTTTCATCATCAAGTGCAGGTAGTACCACCCGGGTTTGGGTCAATTTATGGGTTTTGCCTATTGTTATCCATTCACAAACACTGAAAACAGTGTGACAAAGGCGTGCATTATGTACGTAGTATTAAATACACTTATTTTTTGTTAAACATAAAAATACAAAAAATTCATTACATATAAATTAAATTATAAAAAATCATAATATTCTTCGTCATCTGAGGAACTGTCATCTCCTCTTGACGTTATAATTAACGGGTCGACGGTCCGATCGATTAGTTGGTCAAGATCCCACATTTTCTCCTATTCTTTAATGACATGATGGACTGCTTTTCGCCAGTTCTCTGGTGTTACTTCCTTAATGGCTTGATCAAACAGTAGCTTAACGTCTTTCATTTTGAATGTCGTGCTGTGTCATACTACAAATCCTTTCACTTGCGCCCATATAAGATCTATAGGATTTAGGTCGCAATGATATGGCGGTGTACGCAGCACAGTTACACTATGTTTTTGAGCTATATCTTCCACGGCATATTTCATAAAGCGATGTTTGTGCAATAGTTCCTTCTTTATCAAATTATCTTCTTTTTTTTCTTTGGTTAGTTATCATAAATAATTTAATGCACAACATTTACCTACGCCTATGGCCGACACCGAAATTGAGCCGAACTGGACGGAATTTTCCATTTTATTACTCTACACCTTTCTGAAATATACTATAGATCTAGAAAATAAGACCCAATAAAATCAAAGTACATATCTGAAAAGCAACACATTAATTGACTTCTTCAATGTAAAATGTTATTCCTGCTCTAACCTTAACAATTTCCACACATCTTGGGCTTGGTTTTTACCAGAAAACCTTCAAAACATCAACTTTTTCTTCGGCAATTATGAAGAAACGAATTATTTGAGCCTAAACCGGTCGGGTAGTAGTGCGTGCTATTCTCGATCGTCCGAAACCGGACTTGCGAGTGTCTTGGACCGAGGCTGAAATAATTCGGCCATAATTTACTCGTAAATAATGGGTTTTGAAGTATGTTAACCGTACCGAGAGCCTTGAGTCGATTGCTTTGGCTTGTATGGAGTTTTTTGCAAAAATACAAGCATAGGCGTGCTGAGAATATAAATTTAACTGGTCAACGCTATACGGTTTATATATTGTACACTTTATATTATTTTCTCTACTACAGCCCATGATCCAAGAAGTAATCTAATCATTCCAGAGCATATGTCGTCTTGGTCCAAGATAAAATCGTTATGAAGAAAAAGCAGAAAAAATATTAGGACCTCAAATATAGAGCATCTGAAACTTGGAATCTAGGCTCCGCTTTGTTTATTTCAGCTTATTTAGGTACCTACGACTTCAGAACCTATCATCTTTGAACTTGAAGAAATAGTCCATACTTAAAGTGGAGTGGAAATTCAGAAGGAAAGAAATAAGAACACAAAGTCTTCCTCCACTATTATATTAAATTAAAGAATCTCGTATGTTCAGAGAAACTTTTTATCTCTACATGTTTCGAATGCAGAAGCATTCATCTTCAGGAGAATGAATGAAAAAAGAAGAAACTAATAGATATCACCTTAACGGAGCATCAAAATAGTAAGTTCAGTAAATAGAACTATGAGAAAACTAATACACACGTGGTATTGTAACAATAAAAAATATATGGGGTTCAGGCTCATGGCACTGTAAAAGTCTATAATATGCAGAATAAAAAATATAACATCTCTGTCTGAGAAGAATGGTTGGAAAAATGTGGAAAAGAAAAGTTAATAATTAATCGAGAAATTGAAGGTTGGTCATAACAGAAAACTGAAGTGTGAGGAAGATGAAATTATAAATTATGTTAAAATATTTGGGTTATTGTTTAAAGTGGCAGTTCTGACAAGGTTCGTCAGATGAATACCTGAAAAAGAGAGATTTCTTTTAGGTTACATCGAATGGACAAAAATTGTGAAAACTTACCACATGTGGATTAATTTAATCCATAAGATTTTTTGAAAAAAAAGTTCTTTATTCTACAAAATGCTAAATAAAATTAGCAAAATCTACATTTTCCAATTTTTTTATTCTTAAGTAATAAATCGACATGTGGTAAGTTTTCACAATTTTTGTCCATTCGATGTAACCTAAAAGAAATCTCTCTTTTTCAGGTATTTATCTGACGAACCTTGTCAGAACTGCCACTTTAAACAATAACCCAAATATTTTAACATAATTTATAATTTCATCTTCCTCACACTTCAGTTTTCTGTTATGACCAACCTTCAATTTCTCGATTAATTATTAACTTTTCTTTTCCACATTTTTCCAACCATTCTTCTCAGACAGAGATGTTATATTTTTTATTCTGCATATTATAGACTTTTACAGTGCCATGAGCCTGAACCCCATATATTTTTTATTGTTACAATACCACGTGTGTATTAGTTTTCTCACAGTTCTATTTACTGAACTTACTATTTTGATGCTCCGTTAAGGTGATATCTATTAGTTTCTTCTTTTTTCATTCATTCTCCTGAAGATGAATGCTTCTGCATTCGAAACATGTAGAGATAAAAAGTTTCTCTGAACATACGAGATTCTTTAATTTAATATAATAGTGGAGGAAGACTTTGTGTTCTTATTTCTTTCCTTCTATCATCTTTGGTTTTGAATCTACTGGTTCTATATTAGTATTATGATTCAAGAAGCAATCAAATCAAAAATATGTCATTCCATAGCATGCCTCCTTTATCCACCATAAGAGCATTATATACATAGTATATTGAGAAATTCATCAGTATTTTTATGAACTTCGTCAGCGCCTTTTTAAACTTTGCGTAACAGGGACATCAACTCAAGGTTCCGAATCCCCTTGTTTTAAGATTTTTTTCAGTCAGTCTGTATCTACCCTACAAGACTTTTACCAATATACTGTTAGACTGAAACGCCCCTGGATTCCAAACTACATTCCGTATTCCTCTTACAAACTCGATCCGCAAGAGCGAGGCATCGCGTTCCGTTCCCAAGCTCGTCACGTTCCCGAGCCCGGCGGTGGCCGTATAGAGATGCAAGTTACGGGTTCGTTTTTTGCCCGGGGGCCGGTTCGTGACTCTCGGTTTTAATGTCATCGTCGTACACGTCTTGGGATCTTAAGAGGGTCTAACTGATCGTGGTTTCTAGTCGCGTAGTTGCCGCACTGTATCGATATCGGACTATGGCCAGTCAAAACTAGCAATATAGAAAAAATTCTAACAAAAAACATTTTTCCTACGACCACCTATGAAAATGAGAAAAAAAACACGATTAACTTGGCTCGAAAGCGCCGAATATCACACGCGTGTTGAAAGAAAATATTTCAACTCTAGAGTGGTAATACATGGCACACTATTTAATTTAAACATATGATGTCAATTTGACAGACCACCCCTATATTTATTAAAAAGAACAAATTTTAGAAATCAGTAATTGTAAAGTGTTTTAACTTATTTTTCATGTATTTGTCGTGTGATTTAGAATTAGAGTGTGAAAATACGCCATGTGAACTTATAAAAAATGTTAATAAAAGAAAAAACAAGTCGCGCTGAAGAAAATGTCATATATTTAAACAACAAATGTTAACTGTTAGCCATGGACGCCGTAGCGTAGACACTAAAGCTCTTGTCTACAAAACGGGAGGTCACAGGTTCAAATCCCATCAGGAGTATTTGACTTTTTTTTATAAAAACATTAAATAATTTATGGAATTATTTTGAATTGAAATCTTCCTTGTTGGGTGGATTTTTTAAATTTTGGTTTAATGTATATTTCCTTGAAATTTAAAATTTTTCATTCTGGTTAATCTAGAAGTCAATCCAGGATTATGTCTTCCTATGATATATAAAATATGAAAAAATGAAAATGTTAAACTACAAATAAAGGAAAAGCCTATGGACAAACTATGAAACCAGATATTAAGTGGAATATAATCCTAAGTATTCTAATTTCAACACTATTGTTGATATATTTTTTCACAAATCAAAGGCTTTTTTAATAATTCTCTGTGGTCGTAGGAAAAATAGTGTACTTACTCGTGTAAAAGTGATTATTCTAAAACTCGGAGAATGTCCGCACTCGGCTGACGCCTCGTGCTAAATATCTCCTCGTTTGAAAAGTATCACTTTCATCACTTGTTATGTAATATACTATAGTTTTATGGATGTAAAATTTTTTCCAACAATCGCTTAGTTAAGATTGTTTATTTTGCACATCATGAATATATTAAACATTTTTTAGGAAAACTTGGCACGTCGATGTTTTAAGGTTCGCCATCCCTGTCCTAGAAGGTGTTGCCTAAGCGCACCTTAGCAATCCCGCGTAGTATGGAAGCATCAGCAAAATCAAGAGCCTACGAACCACCAATTAGAAACTGGCATCCTCTCCTGACATAAGAGTGACATGTTGCATGTCATGGTATAAAGAGCTTGAACAAACACTGCCCCCTAAATAAACTCTCATTGGTCTAAAATGGCTCAGAGTAAATAGCTCTTAAAAGATGAATCCCCTCTTATTGCCACTAAAACAGGTATACTGGGTCTCCCAAAAGTCATGCATAAAATTAATATTAATTAAAGGAAAAAGATCTGGGGAAAACGCTCGGACCCGTAAATTTTTATTTTTAATTGTGCATTTTTTGATATACAGGATGTCTCATAGAATTGTCGTCAAGTCTTTGACAATTTTTTTTAATGAAACACCCTATATATTGTATTATTTCCCACAACATTCTAAGCTTGTTGTAAATGTCATGTGTCTAAATTCAATAGTTTTTGAGATATTGACGTTTAAAATATGACATTTTTTGACTTTGACAGGCTGTAACATTGGAACTTTGGAACGGTTCATCTTAGAGAAAAATGGTTTTCACCTCCCTATCTTAGTTTTTTATTCTCTATCCAAAAAAGCCAACCTCCGATTTACCATGTTAAACCAAAAACCCGGTTTTAACGGTTTAACATGGTAAATTGGAGGTTGGTTTCTTTTGATAGAGAATAAAAAACTAAGATAGGGAGGTGAAACCATTTTTCTCTAAGATGAACCGTTCCAATGTCAAAGTCAAAAAATGCCATATTTTAAACGTCAATATCTAAAAAACTATTGAATTTAGACATATGACATTTACAAAATAAGCGTAGAATTTTGTGGGGAATTAGAAAATAATATATAGGGTGTTCTATTAAAAAAAATTGTCAAAGACGTGACGACAGTTCTATGACACCCTGTATAATAATTTTTTATGTCAAAAAATGCACAATTAAAAATAAAAATTTACGGGTCCGAGCGTTTTTCCTAGATCTTTTTCCTTTAATTGGTATTAATTTTATGCGGGACTTTTGGGAGACCCAGTATATTGCACATTACCACACATTTTTTCTACAGTCATTAAAATTTATGGTCTTAAGTTCAATAAGCCGCTCCGTATATTTTTATTGACTTTTAAAATTAATTTTCGCCCGGTATTCCATACAAAAAAAAACACCCGCTGTGCTTAATGACCCATAGACCCATAAAATATCTATGCAAACTTTACACACCTGAACCGATCTTGAAGAAGAGGGTCGGTAAAAAGGTCTTTTGTATTGCAAAGGAAGCTTTCTCTTATCGAAAGGCCCCTTTTTGCATAAAGGGCGTATTGAAATGTGGAAATAAAAGGTTCTTGCACGTGGCTCATATATTTTACAAGTTTGAACCCGTAAGCGAATTGCGGAAAAAGATCGTAATTGGATGCGTAACCCATCAGAATCTTTCGTTATGCAAAGAAATGTAAGTAGAACTTCTACTGCTTTGATAAACATCTCGTGAAACGTAGCCGCGCTTAATTATCGTTATTTTCTAATTTCTTCCTGGGGTAACAATAACATCTTCACTTAATAACGACAATAATCCGGCAGTTTTCATTCAGAGCTTGTCGCTTTCTCAGCGGAAAACCCCGTTCGTTTCACGAGCTTTTCATTAACAGTAAAGCCGGGTCTAAACAGATTTATTAGAATCGTTAGATCTCCATTTTCGCGATAACTTGGTCTGCCTTCTGCATTTAAATATGCTTTTTAAAAGACTGGGTATATTTCCAAAAAATGCGGGTGTCTTGTGAGGGTATGAAACACATGGAATTTTTCATTGTCCATTGGGCATCAATAAATATCTGACTATAAAATTATTTCTGTGTCTATTCCAACGAAGTTACATAATTTTTCCAAGGTTGTATACGTGTTCCTAATTAACTATCTTATTTTTCGTGATACAAAGATCATTCTTGTTCGTAAATCATCCATATTAATTGTACTGATCGATTATCTACTGTATAAAAGCTCCCGGAGCAATGTTGTGGTCCCCTTGCCACATCAATCCAAGGGATGGCGCCCGAGATACCGTTGGAAATCGTCCTATAGTTGCATACATCTAGTCACGAGTAAGCGACGTGAGGAAGAACGAATAGATACGGAAATCAAAACGCCACTACACTATATTTCTGTCCGTCTGTTACAATAATACACTTATTGATACCATATTGAACCATCTCGATATATATTTTAATAACATATTTCTCAGTTGCTAAATGGTACTCTTATCTCTTTTTATTTCCAAATATTTATTAGTAAAATAGTATACCTCGCATCACATAGTACATGAATCATCAACAACAATGATAGTTTTGCATCCTGCAATCCTGCGCAACCCCGTCATTGACCGACTACCGAAACCAAGTCTGGATTCCTTATTTGATAAACAATATCGAGGCTAAATAGTCCTGAATCATCCAGCCAGTTCCAGGATCAATATCCCGAGGAATCTTGCAAGATAGTAGAACGGCCGCTATCGATTCAGGAGCGCAGAACGTTACAAGGGCGTGACGCAGGACTCTTTCGGACCTACCCTACCTCGATTCAGAGCATTCATCGATTTTTGGGGATGGGAAGAGCGCAGCAGGGATTTTATCTTTTTTATTATAGTACAGCAGCGCTATTAATTGTCCATTGAAAAATTGAATCGTTAGACGCAACTATACAATCTTGCGAAGCACGGTATGTTATAGTAATATCGATCTAGTGTCTGAAAAAAATATAAATAGTTTTTCTCACGTTGTCAAGATTTTTACAATTTCTGGGTTGTATAATTTTTTTTAAGCTCCTAGCCTATATCTTTATTGTTTTATATATTCCATTCCACCACTCTTCTTACAGAAAATCAATGCAGAATTCTCGGTGGAGGGGCCACTTCCTGTCCTCGGAAAATCGACAATAGAGCCGTTTTCTTTGTCCAATTTACGGAAAACCCCTACAAGAGGCAAGGGTTTGATAAATTATGCGTTATCTGTGAGAGGGGACCCATGTTCATGGCGATATTTTAATAAATTAAGATTCCTAGGGTGCGGTCCCTTTTGTTTAGAGAATATATAAGGGTAATTTTTTCTTATTAAAATCGAATAGAAGTAACAAATTCGTTACAGCATTGCGTGACTTGCTTCACAATGACCTTGTGTGGCATAGCATCGTCGCTTCACATAAACTGCTGGACAATTGCTTTCGAGCAAGAAAAATTTCGCCTAAATTTAACAGTTAATATTTTCTGAACCAGATATGATATCGACCTACGGTTTTAAATGATTGATAGATTCATCCCTTGAGAAACAATTGTCAATATTGAATTTTCTTTAGCTGTCAGAAAATTTTATATACAGGGTGTTAAAGAAGACGATGATTTTTGCTCCAATTTTAATGGTGTGTAACTTTTACAATAATATTTTTAAATTTTATCACTCTACGTCAATTGAATCACTGGTTCATAGCAAAGAAAGTAGTTTGTAAAATTTTTGATATCTGCTATATTTTAAGAAATACCGATTTTTTTTGGAAAACCTTGCTTTATTTCAACTTATTGGTAGCTAGATCTCACTGTGCGTTGTATCGTGCAAACTTTGCGAGTGATTCTTATACCTTATGAATAGCTTGATTATGTTCAGTAACAATAGTTGTACCTAAATGTTATGATGTACATTGGCGTACTTATAAACACCTATATGTCTATGGTTTATTAGTATAGTGTTAGAAAGTTAGAAATTAATAAATAAATTTTTTCCAAAAATATTAAATTAAAAAAATTATTTTTGTTAAAATTTTGTGAACACACTGTATAATATACTTATAGTGCGATATAAATAACTAGAAAATAAGAAAAAATTGACCTAATCTAGGGGCGAGTACTTTCCAATATAAAACAATCGTGAAAAATTGTTAGATACTCATAAACCATAGACATATAGGTGTTTATAAGTATGCCACTGTACATCATAACATTTAGATACAACTATTGTTACTGAACATAATCAAGCTTTTTTTTAAAGAGAAAAATTAAAGTAAAAATTTTAATTAATAATTAAAAAAATAGTGCGGGAAGAAACGAGAATGCTTTATTATGAATATACAAACCGGCACCTAAAAATGGAGTATTTCAATTCATTCTTAGATCTACGCTCCTAAAATACATGATTTCTGAAAAAAATCATCAATTTTGGCGTGGTGAGATATTTACCTTATTTTTAATCATGAAAATCCGAGCCCAAAAAACGCGGATTAGAGTCATACATACGTCTTATGTTAACATTTTGGATTGACACCAATATTCATATTTTTCACAACTATAAAAATTGTTTTTTTTTTATTAAAGAGTCAGCTAGGAATATCAAAAAAAAGTTAAAAAAAACATTTACAAATACAAATTTAATCCAACCATGCAGAGGGGGAAAGGTAATAATTTAATTTTCGAAATTTAATAGTAGTTAGTTGAATTTTAAACGAACTTTGAACGTGGCACCGAAAATTTTTCGCCTGCGGTGCATTTCCGCCTTATTCACTGGGTACAATATCATGAAATACATGTAGTCCCGACTGTCCCTTTTTCCAGAAAAAAAATGTCCTACTTACGCCCATTGAGCCCTACCAGAGCATATTTTCTGGCTATGCTACTGACCCGGTATGGTAGAAAACACGCGTTTCGAAAAAATCACACAAATAACATTGTGGCGACGCTCTTTAGCTTTATCGTCACTGGGTTTTCAAATTTGTAACGTTAACAATAATTTTTTAAAAGGAAAAAATATATCAACAACCTGGCAGCGCCATCTTAATAATTTTAGCACAATGTAAGAACGATCTTTGCTGCGTGAAAGTGAAGGGTGTCGCCTCTAGATAAAAATCAATAATATACTCTCGTGATTAATGCAATGAAACGCTCCTGCTATGATGTACCTCATGGCAGTGTGCAAGTTAGATCCTAGATCAATGTAAAGTTTATAAAAAATCCTTTATTTCAATGTTGACCATTTTTATTATATAATTTCCTACCTAGTCGCGGGACAAACCTAGAAAAATCTGTATATAAACGTAAACTCTTGGAAGTTTTAAACTCCAAACTATAAATATGGAAAAATTCCGCTTGACGTCTGACAACAGTGCTTTTATTTTAAAGAAAAAGTCGAAAACCCGCATCTTGGCTTCTGCACGGCATCACCACAACGAAACCAGTTGTATTTTTACGTTTTGCTTCGTCCCGTCCTGCTGGCCGGCCATTAAGAGTGTATGAAATAGAGTTCAAGGCTGCAGACACCAGAATGCATAGCTGTTTCTGCTGATTCGACGATTGTATGATTGTTTTAGCAGGAATCGTGGTTGCCAGATGCAATTATTGGAATATCCTTAGATTTATTTTAAATTACCCTTCTTAGATACCTACCCTCACATGACATGGCCTCATAAGCTGATTTGGAATATCATTTATATAAAAACTTATAACTTTTTTTTGTAGTGACTAATGTTGAGTCTTTACTTAACTACAAGGACAAAGCACATTTTTTTTTCTGTTTTTACTGACAAGAAACCAGAGGTTTAACTTCTTTTCTCCAATGCCATGGATGTTACTTGATATGTTTTATTCAAGTCGCATACATTTCTGTCGGATAATCGACCAAAGAGCTACTAGCATGCACTGGCGCCTTTGTAAGAACTGGATCTTCTCATTTTGGTCGTAGCACACAGAAAACACTTCTCTCTCCGTTCCTTTAAATCTTTATGACACCTAACTCAAGAACTACTACCCCGAGTAGTGTACAAACTTTTTTAGAATTCAGTCGCTTTAACACGATTCTATACCAGTAAGTAATTCTCTCTAGAAATGGCAACCTTAAAAAGAATATAAAATCTTAAGCCCATTGTTCTCTCAAGCTACATAATTCACCTAGACTTAAGTATTTCATGTTACATTATGTAGGTGTAGGTATTTTATCACAAATAATTTTCATTGCTGATATAATAGCACCCACATCATACTGCCTATTACCATAAAAGTCTACCAAATTGAATTTGCGGGAATAGCAATAAATAATTAACAACATACATACCAATCTAGTTAAAAATATTTTTAATTTAGGTATTTCATGGTACAAATGTGACATGCGACCAAAACAGCCTTAACTAGCTCTGTAGCTGACTAATCTTCATATCCAACACCAAATTTGCTATACGTTTTTGTAATATTACTTGATCTCGAGGATTGAGACTTTCCATAATTTTTAGAATATAATTAAAGAATAACTCTAAATTTGTACTGGGATTACAGATTTTAGTCTGGTGGACTTCTGAGATGGGCGAAGAGTTCTGAGCAGAAGCTACATCCAATTGATCTAAAAACGTTGTCAGTTGGTCTTTATCTATTGACAGATCGTCCATTAATGGATTGTTTAGTAGGTTAGTGTATCTATGAACTAGACTGTCTGTGGAAGCGACGTCAGCTAGATAGGAGTTTGGTCGATCTGGATCTTGCCCTAGTGATGAAGATGAATGTTGAACTGGTGGTTGAGATGGTGGATCTAAAATAAAATTTAAAAAGAAATCAGTGTATAAGCAAGGACAAACGATACGACTAATTTTATTTATTTATTATTGAGGGATAGAGTAAGCGTTGCCTCTGAAAACTATTTTAAGCACTTAGGTACAGACTAGTTATACAGTGTGGCCTAGGATATGTGGTGCAAGAGGACACACGAACGACTTATAATAACAAAAATTAAATCGATATCAAATAATTCCTCAAACTCACCAGTATTAAAACATTGCTCAGATTTCATCTCTTTGTCACATACGTTTCCTGTGTGAATACTTTTAAAGTAAGACTCGTTACTAGAATTTTGTTTAATGGTTGGCGTAGAATCCTCTTCCTGTAATTTTCTCTTTTTACATTTTGTATCGTTAGTGGTGTTTATTGATGTATTTGCAGGTGTAACAGTAGTTATGGCTGTCTCAGGCTTTGAACACGATCCAGGACGAACACCAGGTTCAGGTTCTTCTATCTTACATTCTATATTAGACGATATCGAAGCGACGTCGTTAAATTCATTTTGTATTAATAAGTGATTAGATAAAATCCTGGAACTTTCTTGGAATTCTTGTACTGAAGATGTAAAGGTAATATCGTCATAAGTATCAATGTCAAATTCTTCCTTAACTAGAGTTTCACCTAATAGTTCAGACTTAATATCAATAACTGATTCTTCCTGAAATGATTCTTCATTTTTTATTTCTAGCTCACTATCGTCCTCCTCTGTAGAAGAATCGTCCAGAGTTTCATCAAGTTTGAATTTCTCTGTATTTAAAGGAAATATACCTGACTCCTGAAATCCAGATATAACACTATCTGTCGTAGCTACTTCCAAGTAAGCTTTGGAGAAAATCGATGCAAAATTGCTATTTGTTATTTTTTTAATGGGATTCGTCTTTAGAAATGTAGAACTTTTACGTGCAAACGCTTCTTTTAAAGAATCGACAAACGTAATCTGTAAAGGTAGTCGAGAAACTGAAGAATGGACAGGAGCAGACACCAATATAATATTATTGCACCTGCAGTAGTTTAAAATCTTTAAGGAAATACGACTTCTCTGGTTATCCAATACCAGCAGCACTGGGTCATCTGCTGTAGTGTTTACATTTTTACTGAAAAACATTAGCCAGTTTAAAAAAAGTTCCTCAGTTAAAAAGCCGTTTGTTGAGCACTTATAATCTGCACCAACTGGGTCATTCTGTTGCATATTTTCTGCCAACACTTCCTTAGGGTTTTTGGGAAAAATAATCATTGGGGGAATAAATTTCCCCGAGGCATTAGCAGCGCACACCACGGTAACGTTGTTGCCATTCCCTGACAATACCGGAACTCTGTTTTCTTCCAGTTTTTTCTTGGGAAACATTTGAATGTCGTCAACGTTGAAAATTCTATTTTCCGTAAACTTATATTTGTTCACAGCTTTTAATAAATTACGGACGAATCTTTTATCATCGTTTATAAGTTCACTTACAGAATCTCTCTCATTTAAGAAATTTCTTAAATTGGGGTTCCTTCGCAAAAATGAGTCCGCCCAGTCTTTTCCAGCGATTTTTTTTCTCGAATTAAATCGATTTGGAATGTGATTGATTTCGGCAAATTCAAAAGCAACTAAACGTATTATTATTGTTGTTAAACGATAAAACACTTTTGATAGCAACAGTATCTGCTTAGCGAGAGCTTTTTCTTGTTCAATATTAAAAACTGGATATTTGCCCAGCCTTGGAGTAAGATAGTTTTGAATTTTCTTTCTATCTCGTAGTGTAGTCGCAGGAATTCCGTACAAACTCCCTGCTTTTCGTATACTTAGACCGTTCTCTGTAGCTTCTATAGCTCGTTGTAATACCTCGACTGTCCATTTGCATTTTTCAGTCTTTCTTTTATAATTACGTGGCATTATCTATAATAAAAAAAATAAAGAATGAGACGTTTGTCTAGCACGAGGTTGCACAAAAAACAAACTATAAACACAATAAAACACCAGAACTTACCAAATAATTTCTAGATTAAAATATTCTAACCCACATAAACACAACAAACGAAGTATTTTCAGCTGACGCCAACGCTCAACAAGAAATAAAACGAGGGGAAACGGCATTTGCCGACCAGCTGGCTTGATCCAACGAGTCCGAACGGAATGCGCGGGCTACATACATTTGCAATGTTGCCAGCTCTTTTAAATAAAAGTTTTTTTAGTAAATACATATTGAATTAATTAAAACATTAATTAACAAAGATTTAGTGGTGTGGCTTTTTGCTATTTTTTTTTAATATTACTAAAACCGATATATTAACTTTTAAATCTTGACTTAATTAATATTATTTTTGACAATCGCATAATTAGCAACCCCCGAATCCATTAAAATATTATTTTGAATACAGGGTGTTACAAATTCGATGCATTCATTGTCATCTCGGCAGTGGCGTAGCCAGAATTTTATTTCGGGGGGGGGGGGGGGGGGGGGGGGGGGGGCAAATGGGTAGGGAAACCGACGAGGCAGCGCCGAAGGCGAAAAATTTTTTGGGTGTCACGCCCAAAAAACCCTTTTTTTTGGACAATCAAAAAAATACATACATTTAAAGAAACTTGTAGTGAGTTATACAAATACACTAATATAGGTAATATAAAACAGATAATATATACTTGTTAAACAAAAAATTCTTCATGAAATAAGCATAATTGAGCAAAAAAATACTAAAAATAAGGTATATTTTTTATTTATTGAAAAAACAAAAATTAACCATAAACTTAAAGCACAACATATTTTTTTGCTAAAAACTAAACCGTGATTGGTCGCCTTTTTTGACAAAATATATTGATTATTTCATATATCAATGTGGATTTTTCATGAATACTTATTAAAGCTGAACTTGTTGTACGCTCTTCACCTTAATGATTTCTCAGATATGTTTTTATTCTTTTTAAAGTGGAAAAACGTCTTTCTGCTGAAGCTTTAGTTACTGGGAGGATGATTTATTTTATTTAGCGCGTTATTGATGGCGTTGCCCTCAAAGATGTTTTATGTTGCCTAATTATAGTTTATATCTTCTTCTTTTTTTTCGCCCCCCCCCCCCCCCCCCCTCGTGGCTACGCCACTGTAGCTCCGTAACAGTAGAGATAGAGAGTTGGTTAAAGGAAGGCTTAGTTGTATATTTTAGTGCTAAATTAGCTAAAAAGGCATTTAAAAAATTCCAATGACTTCCGGAAATATCCGAAAAAAAAATAATCAATTTTTGTTTTTATTTATTTCACATCAAAATACTGATTATTTTGAAAACCCAAGAGTACTTTCCGACAGCATTTTTATGCTCTTCAAAAAAATAATTTCATTTTTCAGGGACGACGCGTTTTGTTTTTTAGATACCGTAAAATTAATTTTTTTAAATACGGACTTAATATTCTTATTTTTGAGTAGCTTTTGACCTCCCAAAACGTATGTTTAGTGACAAGTGTGACACATCATTAGTTTTGGGAGGTCAAAACTGCTCAAAAATTAAAAAAATTTAGGTTCGCAGTTAAAAAGTTAAGTTTATCTGGGTATATAAAAAACGAACCATCGTATTTGAAAAATAAATATATTTTCTAGAAGAGCATAAAAAACTGCCTTAAGAAAGTGCTCTTGGATTTTCAAAATAATCAGTAGGAAAAAAAAATCAAAATTTTTTTTTTTCGGATATCCTACTCGGAACTCATTGGAATATTTTAAAAAAAATTTTTCAGCATTAAAATATACAACTTTTCCTCCATTTAACCAACTCTCTATATCTTGTATAAGAAAATGAAGTAAAAAATTTATTCCAGGTTCTTATAAATAGATATAAAATTTGTTTTTGGGTAAATTTTTGTCAAAATTTTCTTTATTCTATTTTCATTTTGCAAAAAAGAACTATATTGCAAAGCCATATATTCACCTACGACTGGAGATACTTATCTACTAGTTGTTGAGATTTAAAACAAATAAAGACAATTCAAGTCCAAAATTCCTCTATTATTCAAGACACATCATTGTCTTCAACTTTCAAAGAGACACTGTGTATATATTTAAAAAAAATTACTTGTAGAATTATGATTGCCAGGATTGTTTGGTAAAAACTGTATGTATTTGTAAAATTTATCAATGGAAACATAATTTATTTAATACCTTAGGAGTCAAAACTAAAAGAATAAATAGGGAAAAATATTTTATTCAATGCTTTACAAAAACTCACTGATCAAATACGAAAAATCTAAAAACTAAATCTTATATCTAATAGTAATTAATGACTAATATAGTCCTCTTTATCAACATTTTTAAACTAAAATACAGTCGTTTGGTTTTATGTTAAAACCTAATAAAAATTAAATACCATTGCTATTTAAAAAATGATAACAAACACATGGTCAGTAGTACTACTATACTATTTAGAGGCGGCAACGTCATGTGGTGAGTGAAATCTCCAGTCATAACCATGGAAATATGAAAATGACCATCTGTTTCTAGAGTTACTTACTAACCAGTCAACCAGTGACCTCACAGCCTCTAAATAACATAGTTTAGTAATCTTTATATAATCTAAGTGCCTAACTACAAAGATTCAACAAAATTACTTTAAATTTATGTTTTTACATATCACTGTCTCTTCGCAACTGCGAATGAGATACAAGTTATATGACACAGCATTTTTCAATTATTGTTATTGCCACCCAAAAAAATAAAAATCCACAGTGATATACCACTAGAAAAAAGCAATCAAGAAAATTGAAAAATAGCGCGCCTGCTTCAAATTCAGTTTAAGAAGATTTCGTCAGATCAGCAGACATATTTTTTTTGGTTAACTGTGCAATTTTCATTCCAAAAACAACATCAGCCACATTCTTTTGTAGTAACACTTGGTCTAGAGGACTTAACGTCTTCGCTAGAGCTGACATAGATTGAAA
Source organism: Polydrusus cervinus (assembly GCA_935413205.1). NCBI lineage: Eukaryota > Metazoa > Arthropoda > Insecta > Coleoptera > Curculionidae > Polydrusus > Polydrusus cervinus. Next base: position 4,815,061 of record OW284514.1, read on the forward strand.
AAATAGGTCTATATTTCCGCTAGAGTCTATCATGCCTACCAAATCACGATCATCCTCGATTTTCTTCTTCACATTAATTTCCTGAGTAGGCTCTTCTAAAAGCTGGTGATTTGAATCAGATTCGTCGCCGTTTACTGTAACAATGTCTAGCCGACTCTTTTTAGTAGGGGGTTCATTAATGCTAGGTAAGTCTACAACGTTAGAAAACGAATGTTGTTTGGGGGAGACAACACCTGTTTCTGTGTTTGCATTTAATTCTGATTGGTTTAATATATCCATCAATTCCTCTTTGGTTATTGGTGAGACTTCTTCAACTGTTTCCTCAAAGGTGTCATCATATTCTTCCTTGATTACCGTCACATCATGTTCGATTACCGTTGGTTGAGCATCCGAGGTTGAAGAGGGGCTGTAGCTGATTGCTGCAAAAGAAAAAACGTTAGTTTTTAAATTTTTACAAATTTGTTTTTTGTTTTACTGTGACATAATTAACATTGCCAGAAATTATTTTTCACAATCAGAGTGGCCCTTAGATGCCATTTGGTTCCAATCAGAGCCATAAAACCTAATTACACACAAAGGGCCGCAATTAGCTTAACTTTTGAAAAAATAATGTCTGTCAATGGCATTTTATGACACAGTTGCCTGGTTAGATAATTATTGTTTAAAATCTTTGTGCAACCCAACATGTGACTAAAGGGTTGTATTATTAGAGACAATTTTTAAAAGTATGGGTCGTTCTTGAAAAAAGCTGAATTTTCAGTGGGTGCATTTTTTTATTCGAAAATATAATCAGTTGGTTAAAAATTACCACAAGTTATTAAAAATGTCTCACTGGTTGCAAAAGAAAGAAATAATTTATATAGGTTGATAACGGGAATGACGTGTGTATAACGGAAATGAGATTACTTTAAAAACAACAATTTATAGTAAAGAAAAGATGGTAAAAAAATACACTAATTTACTGCGTTTATTTTGTATTAAAAAAACATACACAGATTATTGAAAAATAGTTTAATAATAAACTTTCTTGGAAACAAAGAAAAAGATACGTATACATCAATGTATGTTACAGCTAAATAACCAAGGTAGAAAAAATTAATAGACTCACTCGGTAATCTTCAAAGACTAAAAAATTTTTTCCTAAATATCAACTAAATGATATAAAAAAATTAAATAAATTGGTAACAAGGACTTTCAAGTCAACATCGCACTTGAGGTCAACTAACATAACATAGGTAAAGGAATTGAACCTGTTGGAATTGAACTCCTTTCTACTGACGTGGAATGACTAGAAGCAGGGCTATGTGCATCCAAGAAATCTTGAATTTTTTTGCGGGTGTCACGGTATTTCTTAGCACTTTCTCTCCAACTTTTGCGTTTTTCCTTTTGTTGTCTACGGGGAAGATCACTTATTGGCTTAATCTTTCCCCCTGCTTTCCTCACCCTGTATCTTTCACGTTCTTTTCTTTTGTATTCTTCGTATTTTTCGGGATCACTTTTTATCTTTGCTTTCATTCTTCTCATGTTCTGCTTTACCTGTTCTTGTCTGTCAGATTTTTTGTTTTTCGGAGACATTTTTTCTATATTTTCAGGTCTAAAAATATTTAAAAAAACGAAAAAACTGGGTGAAGATCAACTCCGTTATCATTCAGATCATTACCGTTATCATATATCGATAACGGTAATGATGTAACGGAGTTGATGACCATGCATGTTTTAAATTTTATGTTGTATTGTTAATAAAATATTTTATTTTTTTACGTTAAGGCATAATCTCTGGTAAGACGCATAAAATAAATACAAGATTTCAAAGAAAAATATATTACTTACCTCGGTAAACTGATCACGGTAACGATGATTTAAGATCGAACAAACTACTGAGCACGTGTTTACATCGTATTTATCACGAAATACGCAGCAACCGTACCCTTACGTTGTTAGCTTTGTACTGACCCATCGTTACGGAGAGGAGAATCGAATCAACATGCATGCATGCGCCGACTTGCAGCGCCTCTAGTGTTTGATATGAAGAATTATAATCTGATAACGGTAATATGCCAGTAGTTAGTTACACGTAAAAAAATTTATATTTTTTTCAGTTTTCAGGACTTAAATTGATATTAATTGATCGGAAATAAATAATTTAAACTCTATGCAACAATTAGAAAATAGTTAAATTTATGAATTTGCAGGTAGAATTATTTTTTCTTGTAAGTTATCTTCCACAAATATGGTTGGTTACGATAACGGAGTATGACGTTTGGGAGAGTTTCATACAAAAACAGAAACAACAAATTATATTTAGGTAAAAGTAATATAATTGGAGTATAAACACCATTTGTATTAATTTTGTTATTAGGAAAAAAAATTAATATATTTTTAAAAAAGTAATTTTTTACTGGTAACCTCAAATTGAAGCTTTTTTGAAAAATGACCCATATATTTTTTGTGTTATAAGTTCATAAAAAATACATTATTAAATGGATAATTTTTTAATAAATAAAACACCTGTAATTTGCAATAAAATTTAATTTTATAAAATACAACTACATATTTTCATTGAGATCAGCGTGCGAAAAAGTATTTCTATTTACTTCCGCGTAGAATGTTGCAACTTTCCGCACTAGCCCGGCGTGATCTCGGGTGTAGGGCTGGGCAAAAATTATCGATATATTGACAAATCAATATTAGAAAGATTACCAATATTACTTATAGGGTTGATAAAAATCAATGATTTTTTTTTAATTTACCAGCTTTTACAAATATTATTATTTTTAACTGCTTATATTTTGTTTTGTTAAGTAAACAAATATTTTTAGGCAGGAATAGTACAGATACGAAGCAAACCTGGAGAAGTTTTAACTTTTAACATGCTAATTTCGTTCGCGTAGTTTTTCCAAGTTTGCGGCTTTGTCGAAACTTGTAATAACTGACAGAAAACGCCCGGCTATATAAACGATACGCACTCATTTCAGTTTTATCAGTATGTAATATTTTTGCTTTGGGGGTTAATCTATCAAAACATTTGGAATCATAACAAGCCGGGGCAGAAAGGAATTTAGTGTTTGTCAGCATTTTATAAAAAAAGTGGTGGGCAAACTAGGTTGTAGAGCAGTATGTAAAAAGTGTGGTAAAGAATTGCAAGGTCTAGCGGACAGACTAAAAAGTCATTGGAAAACTTGCAGAAGTGAAACTAGTGATATTAGCAGTGGTCTTGAAACTCTTCATGGTGATTGTCAGTCACAGCCTGGAACTAGCCAGAGTCAAATTATCCAGTTGGCAAAGAAACACAGAAGCGATAACTGTGAAAAGGGAAGTGTAGGTGGACGTGAAAATAGTGGAAGTAGCGGTCATTTGGATTTGGATTGGAAAGCAGCTAAACTAGTATTTCTATTTAAGCATTATAACACTTAGGTTTTTATATATATTTTTTTTGTTTAAATTAATTATTTTTTTGTATTAAAAAGGTTTTTTTGGTTTTAATTTTTTTTAAGTTTTATTTTTGTAATAACCAGCTGCTCTTTTCAATTATTATAATAAAATCATAAATAACACCACATAAAAATGCGTCTGGGTTTTATTTTTTATATGAACAAATACATTTTAAGTGTTAAATTTTTTTAAAAAATTAATCATGATTTTTTTAAATCATACTGATTAAAATCATGATTTTAATCGTGATTTTAATCAATTCATTTTAATCATCTTGACCCTGATTACTTACTGTTCCTGCTACTAACAATCTTTAAAACTCTATCGTTGAAATCGGGTATCTGCTGGACGAGCTCTTTCTCGATCGCTAGCATGGTGAGGGCATCAACTCTCAACTCGGCCATTTTCTTTTGCAAAAAACATTTTACTTTATTCAAGGTAAAAAAACACCTGGCAGGTTCAGTTGTTGTTATTGGTACGGTACAAACAATTTCCAAAAGTTTATACGTTTCGGAAAAATCTTTTTTCAAGTCATTCTGATGTATGAAAGTGAAAATGGCAAAAACCCCGTCCCAATTTTTATTAAAGCTCGAACCTGTCCTGCTGTATATTATCGTCAATTCATTTCTCAACTTGGCAACGTCGAAAAAAGGATAGGCGGTAATTGCTTTCTCAAAATTTTTTTCGGGAAAGTTATTCTTGTAAGTTTGAAACAAATAGGGACAAAGTAAGGAAGCCGCCATTTCATGTCCGTTAAATTCTTCTTTCCCTTCCTCGGAAAAGGCTTCTACATCTAGTCTTGAATCACCCGAACAAGTGTAGGGATGGATTGTATTCGCACATTTATTTTTAATAATATGTAGAATTTCTTTACCCATACCAGGAGCACCTTGGTAACTCAAGGCTATGAGTTTATCGACCACTTTTTCAAGGAAAACTCGTTTTTGTTGAAGGGTGACAACTCCAAGTTTTTCAAGCTCCTCGAACACCGCATCTGCAATACTTTCAGCAGTAAATTCTTTAGGCCGAGTTAGACCCCAAAATCTTTCGAAAATTTGTCCCTCAAAAACGTAGCGGAATATAATTACTAGTTGTCGATTCATGATTTCTTCCACTTGCATTGCCAGAAAACTAGATTGTTTTGCTTGCTTTCCGATTTCTTCTTGACAAACTAGCACCATTGCGTCTAAGAGGTCATTAAGCACCGGATTCAAGTTTTCTTTCACGATAATCGTTGCCTGGTCTAATCCGTTTCTCAATTTGGAAGCGAAATCTACTAAATTTCTTATTATTTGACTCAATTCTTCAAATCTCTCTTTCCTCATTTCTTTGTAGGCAAGAAAACACCTCAAGTGTTCTTCATTGCGAGCGTGCTTCTTTACATACGCTGCAATATTCTTCAAATCGATGTAACCGTCAAAAGTCCACACGTTCAGTTTAGTGGAGAGTAACAAGCACGGCCAGCAAAAAAGTTTCATTTTGGTAAGACTCCCACATAACCACTTATTTTTCTCGTACCAAGAAAGGCAAAACATGCGCGTTTTGTCTTTGTACCGTTGGTGCTGGACTAATTTTGGAGTAGGTGGTTCGGAAGCAATAATGTTCCGTTTCTCGACCTCACTTCTTTTAAAAAATGGCCTTTTCAACAAAGAAGCCACGATGTCCGAAGATTCACTTAATGTAGCGCATGTTTGGGGTACACGAACCGCCGACGACTTCATTTTACGTTCCATTTACGATCACGCTACAAAAAGAACGTGCTGAATTGTTTTCTACTGAAGGCTTGGCTGACGCCGGCCTACGTCCTCGCGTAAACCGAACTGGAATTTCGCTGTGTCGCCTCACAATGAGCGCGGCGGCGTTGCCGGTGGTTGACCTCTCTATAGAACTTTCGTATTGCTTGGTAGTTCTGCGTTGTGCTGTATTAAGGTTTTGGCAGCTAACAAAAAAATGTCGCTAGAGGCGTCTTTATTTCCATCCAGTTACGATCGTCTAAAAAATTTTGTTGTTGTACTGCATCGCTTTTCGGCCGATGTTTTTAATTCAAATGATTTATAATTTGGTATTTTACATTTTGCACATTGAACTTTGTACTTGCTTCTGCATGAAATTGTGTAATATGTTGGTCGATCGATCCACAAAACCCGATCGCTGCGGTGCTTTGGCATCATGCGATGACATCACGTTTAGCCGGGATTGTCGAAAAGGCTCCAAAACTATTTTCTTTTACGCTAGCAGTGTAAGCAGTGCTGTCAGACTCGTGAAATGACTATGGGAGTACGAAAAACAGAGCGACTTAATAATATGCATAATTCTGAACACAAACTGTAAATAAATAAAAATCCAGCCACAATTATACCGTTTTGTTTTGTAAAACACTTTGTACTTAAAACGAAACAAACATATTGATTTCTGAAAATTATTTATTGTTAATAAATAAAGAAATATTATTACTGTTGGAAATTTTATATTAGCATATACAGGGAGCATCAAAAACAAACATTCGATTTTTCAAAACTTGTACTTACAACTTTTAAAGCTGGATATGTAAATAATTATGAACTAATCTAAAGGCTAAAAAAATTGAAAATAAAATTTTTACTATAATATATGCATCTAAGAAATATTTGTATGTTCTGTTAACTTGTTAAGTGCTGCCTTATGTAAAATGCTCGTTATCAAACGTTCCGCATGCATCTGTTGCATTTGATTTAACTTGGCGTGTTTCAAGCCCACAAATTTTCCGAACGTGACACTTTCCGATTCTAAGCCATCACATTGTTGAAAAGGATCGTTGCAAGTTATCGTACTCGTTTGTTGTTCCCATTCGTTCGAAGTTAGACGTCGTTTTGTTCCTTGGATCGGCTTCTTGTTAATCTAAAAGAAAATCATCAATGTTACTAGAAAAGTGAATTTTTTTATGGTGTTATAGATTTCTGCCCGTAGTACATTATTAACTTGTTATATATAGACTGGAAAATCAGCCCGGAATGTATAGTAATATTACAGTAAATTTATATGTACTAAAATGTAAATTTTAAATGAGCTAATATGTAATTTTTATTAAATAAAAATTTTAATGTAACGCACAGAAATCCACAATTTTACTTTATTTTACAAATGAACAATAAAAAAATGTAAAATTACTTGGGAGTTTGACAACTTAGACTACGCCTAACAAGCATCGCGGTAGCATCGTCAGTTGAACGGCGCATTTTTGACTTGGAAAAAAAAACACAAAACACTTTCTTATAGCCGGTTTTTATGTTTTAAAAGATAGCGTTATTAGTTTTCAAATTTGACCTTTCGTGATTTAGATACTAACCTCAATTCATTTTTTTTCAATACGGACCTGGAATTTAAGATCAGTTTTAAGCTTTAGAAATTTAATACAATTTAAAAGTTTTTGAAATTTCAACCTTTTGTCATCAAATAACACATCATGAGTATTTTAAATTATCCTTCCTTTACTGTTACGGTCCTGGCAATTATTTTTAGGATTACTTAAATATCAAAATTACATTACAGGAAGTTATGGTGTTGAGGCCGTTTATTACCGTTAGAGCGTTTTCACACGGCACCATATATCGCGCGCGACAAATGGTCGCAATATTGCTTTTACACCAAATTATGTGTTTTCTAATGAGCCATTTTCACACACAAGCGATATTAGAGAACACATAATGTGGTGTAAAGCAATATTGCGACCATATATCGCGCGCGACAAATGGTCGCAATATTGCTTTTAGGCCAAATTATGTGTTTTCTAATGAGCCATTTTCACACACAAGCGATATAAGAGAACACATAATTTGGTGTAAAGCAATATTGCGACCATTGTCGCGCGCGATATATGGTGCCGTGTGAAAAAGCTCTTAATAATACTCTAGGAAGCTAGTAAGTTTTTAAGGCATGAGAAGTACTTAATTCTATTTTTTGTTTGTATTTTTAGTTATTGTATTAACATACGTTCTAAAATTGACTTGGGGTTGCTATCTAAAGAACGAAAAGTCAAATTTGATAACTAATAACGCCATCTTGTGAAACATAAAAAACGGCTACGAAAAAGTGTTTTTTGTTGATTTCCCAAATCAAAAATGAAGACACAAAACACTAAAAACCCAAGCTAAAAATTTCGTTTTTTCGGATGTCTCCGAACGTATTCGGAATATTTACAGTTTTCTTTAACCAAATTATTGACCCAAAAATGGGCAACTTTGCCTGAATTTAACCATCTTCGTATCTTTTACCGCTTTCGAGACCCCTTTGTACGCACACGAATTTGTAGCACCCTGTATAGTGCGTGTTTTAACAATTCAGAGTAATCCTAACCTACCCCCGCCCCTCCCTTGAAAAAAACTGCAACCCTAATATAACATAAAGCATATAGATATTTAGGTAGTCAAAAAAAATACCTTTTTGTTTTCATCTTCCACCTCAAAGTCCGGGACACTCGTACCTTCATTAATCTCGCCTATATCAATGCTTGGTTTATATTCCGGTTCCGAAGAAAGACTTTCTTCCATTTCACAAACGGGACTGTAAACCATACCGTCAAAACCGGGCTCAACCGACTCTGTTGGCGCATCTTGATCCTTTGTGAACATGAGTAAATCAAAGTACCATAGGCTCGGTACATATTGACCTTCACCATCGGTACAAATTTTGCTCTTCTCATATTTTTTTAGTTCTTTTCGAAAGGAACCCCGCATTGACTGAATTTTTTTCGAAACCAAGTCTCGGTTAGCTTTGGGGTCAACCTGGCGGTAAAATTTCACTAGGGCGTCATAACCGGCGTTTTTTAAAGTTCTATTGACATACTGCTTGGACTTCATTTTCCACAATGCAGGATGAGCCCGGTAAATCGCAATAAATTCCGTCAAAAAGTCCTTGGTTACGTGACGAATGTCTGTCATAATTAGCTTTTCACTACCTGATTATTGTACAAAACACGTACACAAAGCATTAAAACTAAACGATTCTGTAAAAGGCAAGTGTAATAAAAAACGTCTGGTTGAGAGACGAGACTTGCGGTAACCTTGCCGTTCAACAGGCAATGATTTTTAAAATGAAACTGCGTAATAGCAAAGCAATACGAGCACGCCCCGTTCCAACGGAGAAACCATTAAAAATCCCTTCCCGTTCTATCATGCCACGCAACGATGCCCACTAACACATACCGTGTTGCCAACGATCCGGAAACTTCCTTATTTATAAGAAAATAACATGGGGGAGAGAACGAAAATAGTATTGGATAATAATAAACGCCTTTTATTAACAAGATATACCAATTTACCTATTGGGCACTTTCACTATTCTCATATTATCTGATAGTTAGCATATAAATTCTTAATTCGGTGCTATAATAAGAGTTTAACATCAATAAAACTATTGCTAAATCATACCATTAATTTTTTTTCAACTCATTGAAAACCTGCACAAATTCGACCAATTTTAAAATCGCAAAACAGGCGTGATGACGTCGATTCGATAAACATGTATAGTGAGCATCGTTAGGTGCCAATCAAATAACCTAACCACAAAATACTCGATGCGATCGGTACAGTACTGCATTCAGCCTTCGCATTTGAATAAACACGTTTTCTGATTATGGAGGGTGATTCCTAAGTTGATACTGCTCTTTTAGCTGTGTATAAAAGGCATTAAAATAAACATTTTCAAATACCTTTTTTCAAAAAACTTAAACATAGGCCAGATACAGAAGTAAAAAATCTAAGTGCGGGCCTGGTTATTAAAACATCTCCTGCTATATTTTATGTTGTTTTTGTCTTATTAGTCATGCAATTTACAGGTCGGGCGTCAGTTGTTTGGTCATACGCTGCGGGTGTTTTTCTGAAGTTATTTTTAAATTGGTGACACGTGAAAATGGTAAAATTTGAAAACAATGAACTAGTAGATATGGTGCTAATTTACGGTGAGTGTCGTCAAAGTGCGGCTGCTGCTTCGAGATTATACGCAGAACGCTTTTCCTTGCGGGCTCATTCTACACCCAGAAGTAATGTTATTCAACGGGCAAGTTAGGCAGGACCGTATTTGATCCATAGTGTAATAAATGAATGTAAGTACCGTATCTTTGAGTTTTTGAAAAAAGGTATTTAAAAATGTTGTTTATTTTAATGCCTTCTATATACGGCTAAAAAAGAAGTATCAACTTGGGAATCACCCTGTATTGTAGCTATATCTTGCACAACATACTGTTCTATTATTTTAAAACTTATTTTGATTTTCGCATTTTGGATTTGCATAGTGCAGTGCTTGTCTTGCATTTTTTTGGTTTTGATACCATCAATAGCAAGTAGGGGAGGCAAAAAATTCTATTATGCATTATTTATAATATAAAATCGGTAGTAGGTACCTTTCTGCGATTTTTTCCCAACTCTTTGAGTCATCCCCTCACTAACATGATATTGACAGTCTGTAGGTAGATTCAGAGTCGGCACTGCGTCATCTCTGAGGTCTCTGTTATTCTTCGGCGAATAATTTAATAATTTCTGCTTTAAAGTTCGCTCGAAGCAAGCCGATTCAAAATGCAGGGAACATACGCAAGCTACAAAGTTCACGTCATCATTAACACTCATCTTTTATACAGTGAAACTCAAAAAGTCGCCTATAGGTTTTTGGACCGTTGATACGGACACCAAGAGTATGACTCCATTTTTTGCTAATACATCATGTCTGTAAAACGTTTATGTCACTGTCATACAGGGTTATCATAAAGAAACGGATTAGCCTTCAGAGCTGTGAAAGTTACTTCAGAAAAGTAACTAGTTACTTTTTTGATACTTTTGCACAAAGATACTTATAAGGAATAGTCACTTTTACCTAAAAGTAACTTAGTTCTTAGTTACTTAGTTAAAGTAACTAGTTATAGAAACTAAGATACTTTTACAGTAACTAGTTACATTGATTGTAACTACGATAATTTAAAAGTAACTAAGATACTTTTAAAGTAACTAGTTACTTTGATTGTAACTAATTACTAAAAGTAACTAAGATACTTTTGAGTAACTAGTTATTTTAATTGTAACTACGAAACTCTAAAAGTTACTAAGATGCTTTTGAACTAGATACCATAAATTTACCAGGTAGTGATAACTTATTTTCCTGTACGCACTACCACTCTTACCATCAGAAGACTAAACTAAGAAGTGTTAATTCGAACAACGAACAAGTAGAATAAAATGCTTTTCAAGAAATTTCGCGTTCCAACCAGTTTGCTGTTTGACGCTTGCGACTTGCCACTCGTCCCTTTGTGAAAATCTGATTAACGGCCGCCGATCGTCCCTTGGTCATCATCTGGTGGACGGCACGTGTGCATAATTGGTATCCTAGAGGAACTTTAAAAGTACCTAACTTAAAAAGTAACTTAGTTACTTTAAAAGTATCTAGTTACTTTTTAAGTGTATAGTTACTCCTAAAAAGTAACTAGATACAAGTTACTTATCAAAAGTAACGAAGTTACAGTTACTTTTGGCTTGATTCAAAAAAGAACTAAGTTACTAAAAATCTAGTTACTTTAAGTAACTAAGTACTAAAAAGTATCTAGTTACTTAAGTTACTCACAGCTCTGTTAGCCTTGTATATAAAACACCACCCACTTAATGGAGAACTAAATATACTGCGTACAGGAATATCCTAACTGGTTCATAAAAAATCACACCCAGTATAATGAAGACGTTAATGTCTGGGCGGGCATTGTTGAAAATAGGGTGGAGAAAGATATCTATAGTCTATTTCGAAAGGCTGATCCGATTCTTTATGAAACCCTGTATATTTAATAAAGGTTCCTTTTGGCCGTGTAGATTGAGCTGGTGTGGCTGTGGAAAATAAACCAACCAACCAAAAGCTTTCTTACGGCCGCTTCCCTCTAAGAAAATATTTGGCAAATGCACAGCAGGTTTTATCGCGCGCATGCGCATATAGGCGTTTTGATAAATTGTTGCTAGTGGCGGCTCGCGGTCTTAAAAAATGGTGAAGAGCTAGGTATAGTGTGAGTACTTAAACAAACATTGACTAATTTAAGGTGAAGTGGGCAGTGGCGGATTTAGGATCTGGCTTGGGGGGGGGGGGGGGCAAAAGGAAAGTGTAAGAAGAAAGTAAAAGCGCCGCAGGCGAAATTTTTTTGGGTGCCACGCCCTAATTTTGCCAAAAATTAACCAAATTTAGTAGTAACAGGAAAAACAAAACTTTTTTTATTTTATAACCGCAATTTCAGTATTTGTAGACACAACCTTTATATTCCTATTATTTACGGAACTTTAATGTGGAATAAAATTTAAAACGAGAGGTAGGTTTTTTCGGTATTATTTATTTAGTACAAAGAACTCTTTTGTGCCGAAAAAAAAGTAAATACAAAAAAATAATACTAAGACATAATTAAAAAAATAAAATACTGAAATAAGCAAAACAATGCTCTATTAAGAGTAGACAAAAAATAACAGACGAAACTAAAAATTATCTTTAAAGTTTTTTAAACCATTTTGTAAGTATCAAAAAATTTAAAAATCGATTTAAATGACAAAATCAAGCCGTCTCTTCTTGCTTGCAAACCGGTTGATAATTTCATCTATGTCTAAATCCATACTTCGATTGATATATAGTAAAGCTAAGCCGTTAAGGCGGTCTTCTAGAATGGTAGACCTCAGGTAAGTTTTTAAAATTCTTAGAGTGGAAAGTGGGTTTTTTTGTAATAATTGTAAAAAAAATTTTAATATTTTTTTTTAAAGTAACACAGCTTATGTCAAATGTATCTAAACTTCGTCTATGGTTACAAGTTACGGCAAAAATGTTTAAAATTTTTATCTGTACTAATTTAAAACTTAGGTTCAAAGTTTTTTACATCCTCAAAGTTGTAATCACTAACGTTATCTCTTGTATTTTTTTAACATTTAATATTTAACAATTTTTCAGGTTTTCAGTCCATAATTCCCACTAGCCCCGCTTTTTTTGTTAGTGGGGTAAGTGGAGATTAGTTCCCACTTGCCCATTTAAATTTTTTATATTATTAAAATTTTGTGAAAAGTTTTAAGAAGTTGAAAGTAAATAAAAACTTAAAAACCGTATTACGTAGTTTTAAAAAAAGTTATAGAAGAAGAAATCTCTAACATATAAACTTCTTTATTTTTAGGAATTTTTTTAATCTGAAAAAGCCTGTTGTTGGTGAAGTCGCAATAGATTAACCCATTTGCTCCAGTTGAATATAACATTACTCAAACGCGATTTATAAGTTGAAAACCCCCTTACCACAGTACCTGGGGCAAGTACGTTCTATGGGTACATTTTCATAACAATTTTTTGTTTAAATGAAATTCTTGGGTAATTATTAAACAAATTTTGCTGTAATTGTAAATATCACTAATTACTTCCTGTCTAAAGCGCATCTCTGTAACTCGATTTTTAAAAAAGTTATGTGGTTTCAAAGGCGACCTTTTATATTTTTAATCCCCACTTACCCCACTTCACCCTATATTTTTATTTCGTACTTACATAGATAGTTTTTGTAAATCAGATCGATTCTTCGGTCCTTTAGCAAGGCAAACTTGTCAATGATATCGTCATAAAAGGGATTTTGCGCCATAAGTTCCACCAAAAATTCTTTATGAATTGAGATAACAGCCAAAGACGAAAGTCTTTCTTGTGAAATAGAATTCCTTGTAAAAGTCTTTAACCTTTTTAAACACGGAAAACTTCTCTCTACCGATACACTAGTCGATGGAATTGTAAGAATCAGGCAAAATAAGGTATAAGCTTCAGTGAAAATGTCTTTATGTCCTTGTAACTTAATAATAAGTTCTTGCAAATTTATGTTTCTATAATTTTCTTCGGCATATAACAAAGAAAGCTCATTTTTAAGTCCTTGAGGTTTTGTAAATCTTGTTCCATAAAATACTAATAAATTTTCAAAAGCGTCGGATGGAAAAGACAAACTGTAGGTCTCGAACTTTGTCGTATCAGCTAAGCATACAAATTTTAATCTATCACAATCTTGAAATCGAACATCCATTTCCATTAATATGTGATCAATTATTTCAAAAAACAGTGCTCTATATTTGATAATTATGCCATCCCTCCTCAGACCAACATCACACCTTGTCGAAGTATCAATTTCAGTCATTGTGCTTGCTTTGTCAAAAAGTGATTTAAAAAAATCTTCATTTCTTTTATCACACAATAATTGGCTTATCCTTTTAATCTCAGCTATACAAAAATTAATGTCTAAGGATTTTTCTTGGAGTACATCATATAAAATATCAGTAACATTAAATATATCGTTAAAAACTATTGTTAAAAACGTAAACTCGAAATCGTTCATATTCTTTAAAAACCCGTTAGCTTGCTGTACTGAATTGTCATCTGAGTCTTCGGAATTTACTATATTTTCAAATACGACTTTTAGTTTTTCCCAGTCTTGAACAATCACAGTAATTAATTTAGAATTTGACGACCATCGAGTATCTGTAATTGTCGGTATACGTCTCGCCGATGTAGAAGTAAGAGCATAAGATCGCTTTGCTGAACTGTGAAAAAAGGTTGGCATCCCAGTAATATTTGCAAAAAAAATTCGACATTTGGATATTTTTTTAAAGCTCTTTTGCAAAACAAGATTAAGCCGATGAGCCAAACAATGCACAACAACTGCTTGTGGAGCGTGTTCTTTAATTTTTTTTTGAAGTCCATTCAAATGTCCAGACATAACACTAGCCCCATCGTAGCATTGTCCTACTAACTTGTGTTGGTAATCAAAAGGTTCCAAAACTGTAGTTGTCATGGTGAATAAATCTTCAGCTGTTCTACCAGCACTTACATCATAAAATCCTAGAAAACGTTCTACTAACAACCCTTTCGAATTAACATATCTTATTATTATTGAAGACTGCGAGGTCTGGCTTATATCCGTAGTGTCATCAACTTGGAGAGAAAAAAATTGACTGTCTTTTATTTCGTTTTTGATGTGATCAGTAATATAACCAGCAATGCAATCAATTAATTCATTTTTTATTATTTTCGAATCCAAAGTAAAGACATTTTTAATTTCTTCATAATGATTTTTGATTTCCAAAGGGCTTATTTCAAAGTAATCCTTTAATAACTCCTTAAAATTACCTGTGTTTACTAAATCAATTTTCTCATCATGTCCGCAAAAATGTAACTCTTGTTTGCTTAGATACAAGACTGCTCGAATAACTACTTGTAAACAAAGTCTATTCAAACGAACATTTTCATTGAAATTGAGTTTATATACTCTAGCGTTTTCTTTTAAAGCATCGGCAATAGTATTTTGATTTTGTTCAAAATTTCTTAACATTAACTGACATTTTAAGTGTTTTTTAGAATCCCCGTGTTTACCCAACAATCGAGTAATATTTAAATAATCCGTAAATCCGTCCCTATTCCAAACGCAATGTTTATGCGAAAAGAGTAAACAAGACCAACAAAACAATTTTTGTAAGGCGGCACTACTACATAGCCACTTATATTCTGAAAACCAGGAACACTCAAAATTAATCTTATAGGATCCGCCACTTTTCTTCAATTCTCTTTTAAAATCTATGTTTAAGATTCCAGTAGGTCGCCCGTGTAACAAAACGTCTCTCTTATCCTTATCTGTCCAACGACTGAATGGAGTTTCCAACAAATTACAAACTATGTCATTAATTGGGTTCATTTTTAAAACACACAATAAAAATTAAACTAAGTAGGTACGTACACACCACTGAATTAACTGAAAAATAAAAACAAAACTTTTTAATCACACAGTAAATCACATAAAAAAACGATATCTATAACCGTAAGTTTCGCGAAGCCTCAAAATAAATAAAGGTTAGGCGAACCAATGCTAAAGCAATAATTATTATTATACTATTTTTAAATCGCCCTTCATTATACAGCGCCGCATGCTGTCGCGTAACCATAGCAACGGTGACAACGAAAGCCACTTGACTGTGTTGGGAGTTCGGTCTTCACTAGCTGCTTTGAGCTTACGCTTACGGACATGGTCGACTGGGGCGCGCCAAAATGCACGAGTGTATATAATTATAGTCCATCGGAATTAACCGTGGCCCTATTAATTATGCATAGCTACATTCGCGGATTAAATTAATATTAATAATTCGAACATAATTATTTTTTAAGGGCTAAAATGGTAGCTGTATTGTTACATTAGTATTTAATATTGTCGAAAAAATTTCCTCCTGGTTTTATTTTTTTCATCTTTCACATCCCCTTCACCTGACGAGCCGCCACTGATTATTGCATTTTTATTCCATTTTCCGAGATAAGATTTGCCAAAAAGGAAACGGGCTTTAGATATAAGAACAATTTAAAATGTGACGCTTTTGGTGTTCACTGTTTAAAAAAAAATTGAATCGGTCCAGAGGGGGGCATATCCGCCATCTTACCGTGTTTTAAATTTGTCTCGTGATAGTCACGATTACAAGCAGCGAGCCATTTAATCATATATTCCAAATCTTTTGGAAATTTGTAATATCTAATGTTAGTCCCTCTTGTGGAACGGTTGTAGTTACCACATCCTCTCACCGAACAACCCGGCATCAGAGAAAAATCGCGTTTCCTGACAACTCGTACAGTAAAAAAAGCGAAGTTATAAGGTAATTAATAAATTGTTAACGGCGTTACGAGCTAATTGTTGTTGCAATTACACTACATCAATCCTCTTTTCTCAGCTCGTTAACTGTACCACCATTTTTCGTATACAATAACTCCAAGTAATCCAACTTAAAACACAGAGTTAACTACTCCATACAAAGGTTAACTACTCGCACTACACAACGATAAACTGACGCTCTTATGCACGAACGCTGCTTCGCTGTGACGTCACTTAGAAGGAAGCATATCGAACCAGTGTTGCCACCGGTCGATGAAGAAATTACCGTACGGTGTTGACAAAGCTCATAATTATTAAAAAAAACATTATTGGATTTCAAAATGCAGATCGTGGTAAAATATAGACACAGAGAAATGATAGATCGACGCTGTGGCTGGATATATAGGTCTGATTTTCCTTGTGTTACAAGATATTTGGTAGTAACCAAAAGAGGTCAGCACTAATTAATTAAAATTATCATGGCCGTCAACGATAAACGTGTAGAAAAGGAAACCTTTACTTCTATTTAAACATTTAGAAGGCCAAGAAGATTATCAGCCTTTGTTAAGTTGGTTGCATATTGCATACAAATAGAGCCGAAACATAAAAAAAATTCCCACAGGTAGATCAAAAATTGTGTTACAATTATTATTGTTTGGCTAAACACTAGTTTAATTTTACGAAAAAATCATGTTACAATTCCATAATTATGTTACAAGCGGCAACACTGCATCAAACCGAGCTTTCGCGAAAATGTATCCAGCTCGAACCTCACGTCATGTAGTATTTGTGTTTTGATATTGATTTAATAAAAAATACCGGATCATAATGAAAAGTAAACACTTTTGTAGGAAGATAAAAAGGGAACCATATAACAATTTATTTTATTTTATTTTTTTTTTTTTTTACGGTTCGCCGACTACGTAGGCCATCTTGAACCGGTCATCGACCACAAATGTGATCTACCGACTGGGGAGTGTGAAACGGCACCTTCATCCTACGAGATATCCGATCTCATCCGGCCTGTCCGGCGTGAATAGGATGGCTAGGTGTCGATTCATTTTACACTCTTCCCTGAGGCAAGAGCACGCCGTGTTCCCAAGCGGTCACCCGCCCAAGTACTAACCGCGCTCGACACCGCTTGACTTCGGTGATCTGCGGAAACCGGTGCTTAATATGTCGACAGGCCCTTGCCCTAACAATTTATTTATATGTATATACTTAAAATAAAACTTTAGAATATCCTATATCAATTATAAATAATTTACACTCTATAACAATATATTTATCTACTTTCATTTAGTAATATGAATTTTACAGTTCTGTAAATCGTTTTGTAAGGGCATCTATTACAGCACTAGTGCTGTAATGGGGAAAAAAAACGGTTGTATTAAAATTTTGCTGTTAAATAAAACCACACTTTTTAGAAGAATTATTTATTATTAACAATTATAAAATTAATTACCAATTATTAATTAAAATATAACACTTAAGGTTTACTATAAACATTAATAATACACTTTTTACAGTTAGAAATTTGTATACCAGAAGTGGATGTGATGGAGCCCTTTACGTTCGAATTTCCAATCATTAAATCCGTGTCTGACCCCATGATCTTCTTTGCTATTTGTTTCTTATTTTCTAAAGAATTCTCAACGTAGCCTTCTGCCGTAGAAGAGGATTTCCAGTCCCCATGACGGTTTAACATCTGCATATCTGTACCACCATCAACTAGAATGGTGGCTGAGGACCTCTTAAAACAATGTCCACTGTATCCTTCGGGATTATTCAATCCAAGTTGTGTTGCAATCTTTTTTGGTATACTTCCAAAACTATTAATTCCGACAGGACGGGAGGTGCATTTTCCTTTTCCATAGAATACAAAAAACCGCCTGTGAGTTGCATTAAGAGGACGAAGTTTAGCATACTTTCGAAAAATACTTAAACAGTTGACACCTGTCACATTTCCTTCTGTTATAACAAATTCTCGCATAATTTTGGTTTTCGAGAATGGAATCACAATTTTTATATACAAATCATTGTGTTCAATATGATCCAACATTACCTTAGTTAGTTCTTCGCGCCGACAAGCCCCAAAAATGCCGATTATCATAACAACCTTCATAAGTAAATATGTTTCATCATCTCCAGTACTAAGAAACTTACATACGTCTTCCTTTGTGAAAACTTTGGACTTTTTGGCCTTGTAACCCTCTGAACTTCTTTTCAAAAATGCGATTAGTTGAGAAAATCTGCTTATATCTTGACTGAAATCATAGTTCTCAACATTGAGTAGTGAGTCCATAGTGTAGATAGTTTCTGGGAGCGTTGCTTTACGGAAAAATAACCCAAAAGGATTTTCTCAGACACCTTCTTTATTTTGTTAGCTTTGCACCAATTCTCAAACTTCTGATACTCCAACTCATACCGCGCCTTGGATTTTGTCGGAACTAAACTTGAGATCGCTTCGTTTGCCGCTGCTTCTATATCAGGGGGTAAACTTCCATCAGAATCGCTCATTTTGAAAAACGCTTTTTATATTTTTGAACAACGTTTTTGAATTTGTTTGACAAAGTTTCGACATGCGAAACAGTAACTATGCGAAAGGTAACATAAAAAACTTGATTAGTAAACTTAATAGCAGGTGCATTTTTATTTTTTAAAATGCCTTTTGCCAAATATTTTTATTCATAGATGAAAGTAGATAAAATTTTGTACAATATTCTTGTTGCAAATTCATATTACTACACTAGATGTTTGAAAACTTTAACATCTCGTGTTGTAATATGAATCTTTACAACACTTATATCGTAAATAACTATTATACGATGATTTCTCGTACTTTTATAGCTCGGCAGCATTGCCGGTTGTCACATTTTTAATACAAAACAAATTTAAAATTGAAGAAAAACACCTAAAATACTTTTAAGAAATACTAACTCAGGTTTTAGTGCCGCGGGCATATTTCCATTTCCTATGCGGTTACGACTACTCATTCCTTACCTGTATACTGAACATCTTCATACATTGTATGTGATGAAGACCTAGCTACCTCTACCGATTTTGTTTCTAAAATTTGCGGCATACAATTTTTAACAGCTAGTTGTTTTTTTAATCGTTGCCTATGTTTTGATATACGTCCGGATGAATCACCCTTTTGACAATCAAATAGATGAGGAAGCACACCTTTTTTCACTCTTAATCTTCCGCTTTTCATTGTTTTTACAAATCCGTAATTTTCTAGGTCTTCTGCAACCTAAAATATGGATTACAGTTTATAACGCTCCATTCATATTTATCACAAACGAAACTTACATTGAAATGATCTTCACAACAGTACCGTGAACCTTTGTCAGATACATAATAAGACCTACGCATTGCTTGTTGCCACGCTCTCCTGGTTTTTTGATCAGCAGGCAAGGATAAGAATAATTTATTTGGGGCACTAATAGAGGAATTTTTACACTCAGGTACTATGCACGTTTTTAATAAACCTTTTCTCAAACTCATTGCGCAGTCAGTTATCTAACACGCGTTTAACTGAGGAAGCCACGAGACTGGCAAGCAGCGAAGCTTTGCGCGTCATTCAGAGTATGCGCGCTTTTAATAATCGTATTGTGATGCGACACTTACATGTCGCTTCGTTTTTTGTGAAATAAACAGCAGCACCGCGATGTCCGAGTCCATAAACCATGTGTGCTGTCGGTAACTTAAGTTAGAGTAGCGGTGAAATCTGAAATCGAGTTTACACGCGTCATTATACCAAAGCTGATCATGGGAGTAGCATTGGTCGTTTGTTTAATTGTGTACGCGGCAGCGTTGCCAACACTGTGGAGTTTTCTGTATGCTACAAACTTTTGACAGGAGAATAAGGACAATACTTGTAAAGGATATGAAAAAGCAAGTCCTCAAATTGCACAAGCAAATTAAATTCAAAGATCAATCTCAAGGGAATATCTCTAAAATAGCTCTTACAAGGTAAGAGAACTGCTTTTTTGAATTTCTAGATCAACATAAATGTACTTACAGGTATATTCGTCGAAGTCTTGATTTGGGTCTGCTCGAGAGGAATTAGATCCAGATCCTTCCTGTTGACCTTGTCCCAATAGCGTTCTTGCAAGATGCTGAGCAGTTCTCACATGGTTGACCAGTTTATATTTCGTATCGGCATTTATCTGGAATAAACAATAAATTACAGTTTCGTTTGCATCCATCGCAAATTCCACTAGAGTTCTCAGACCACTATTAATTCTAAAACCACTCGTAAAGTCATGACTTACGTTTTTTAGGCAAAATGTGCAAAAAACAGCTCCTTTCTTAAGAATTAACTCGGGATAAGGTCCTATCCATTTAATGATACAATCTCTTTGAAATATGTCAGTCTGTTCTAAAAAAAAGTTTTTTAAAACCTAGGTTTAATTGTGATTTGTAAATGTGTGGAAAATTGTCATTATCTCAAAAACTATAGGTTTTAGGTATACAGGGTCCTGCGCCTCACCTCCCGTCTTCTGTAGCTCACTTATTAATTAAATTAGGATTTTGATATTTTGCAGACTTTACCTGTATCCTAGGGCGCATTTCAGGAAAATATTTATGTTTATACAGGGTGTTCCAAAAAAGTGTGACGTCATAGGATATGTTTTTTTAGATTACATACCATATATTTTCTTACTTATTTGGATGCATCTTGTAGTTGCCTACATACCCCTTAAATTTTAATGAAATCGGTTCAGTATTATAGGCGAAAAAAAATAAAACCTAAAAAAAATCAGTTTTGCACCACTGGTTTTAAAAATTAATAAAAAATAAAAATAATGCCTCGTTATTAAAATTCTACAAAGGTACTTAATAAATAAGGTCCTAAAATCTCGTAAACCAAGTTTGATTAATACGAATTGTACAGGGTGTCCAAAATTTAGTGTCAAACTTTAAAGCAATTTATTTTTCTTATTTCAAATTGGAACCCCTCTATATTAGCTCATAAGAGCTACTGTTCTAGCGTTGGAAAATATTTTGAAAGAGGCGGCGTTGCCAGATCATCTTGAAACTACTAGCAACTTCGGAATTTTAAATAGGACACCCTGTATATTATTTTATTTTTTGTTTCTGCTTAATAAGACAAATATTTTTTGTATATAATATACTATGCCTACTTCTTGTAGTTTTTGAGATATTAATTAATTAGTAATTTTTTGGGGCCAAAACATGCTAACCAGAAAATCAAATATTTTTGTGATTAAGGCACTTAGAAAGTTAAAATTTTTAAAGACGGTTCTTAAAGCTTGGCCATCTAGGAATTTTGACGATTTATGAAAATATTTTTACACAGGGCGTCCCAAGAAAACGTAAACTTCGTAATGTAAAGGAATGCAAAATTCTCAACTTTTTTAAATACAACACCCTATATTTTATTTTCTTAACAAAATCTAGTTTACATTCCCTACAAATAAGTATAACATCTTCCTATACCTATCTTTAACCAAGTCGAACTTACAAGGCATTTAAAAAAATTAATAACTTAATAAAAAGGTTTAAACACATTTAATAGTAGGCTTTGGCAGAATTTTATCAGAAACAAATGAACAAAATTTAACCGAGATGTCAAATTAATTTCCTATATTTTCCTATATTTAAAAAAATATATTAATTTGTACTTACATGGTTAGTTAGTATAGTTAATATTACATGCGTCGTTATAGCTTTTCGTATTTTTTCTCTATCTATAGCTCCTAGAGATACCCTTACTCGTTGCTCTCGATCCCACTTGGAGGTAACTAGAGTTTTATAAACTTGTTTTTTATTGTACCCCACAAATAAAAATCTAAAGGAGTAAGATCCGGAGATTTTGAGGCCCAATTCCATGGTCCGTGTCGATCAATCCATCTGTCTTCAAATATGTTACATAATTCTGTGCGCATTTCATTAGTTGCATGGGCTGGTGCTGCATCTAATTGATACCAGCGGTGTTTAAGTCTATTTAATGGCGAATCTTTTAAAAAGTCAGACACAGTAGTCTTTAATATTTCTAAATATTTTGCGCCGTTTTAATTCTCGTCATAAATACAAATTGCTATTTTATTATCCATTAGTAAACAAAAAACATTGAAACTGAACTGATGCTGAAAATTTCTTTCTCTTACGAAGTGGGAATTTTCTCTAGACCAGAAATGGGAATTTCTTCGATTAAAAATGCCTTCCCTTGAAAACTTAAATTCTTCTGTTCAGATGATATTTTAAAAAAAATCGGGGTCTTCTTGTGTCCGGACTAATATCGTTTCAGAAAAGTACAAATAAAGAAAGAGTTTATAAAACTCCAGTTACCACCAATCGGGATCGAGAGCAACGAGTAAGGGTATCTCTAGGAGCTATAGATAGGGAAAAAATACGGAAAGCTATAACGACGCATGTAATATTAACTATACTAATTAACCATGTAAGCACAAATTAATATATTTTTTTAAATATAAGAAAATATAGGAAATTAATTTGACATCTCGGTTAAATTTTGTTCATTTGTTTCTGATAAAATTCTGCCAAAGCCTACTATTAAATGTGTTTAAACCTTTTTATTAAGTTATTAATTTTTTTAAATGCCTTGTAAGTTCGAATTGGTTAAAGATAGGTATAGGAAGATGTTATACTTATTTGTAGGGAATGTAAACTAGATTTTGTTAAGAAAATAAAATATAGGGTGTTGTATTTAAAAAAGTTGAGAATTTTGCATTCCTTTACATTACGAAGTTTACGTTTTCTTGGGACGCCCTGTGTAAAAATATTTTCATAAATCGTCAAAATTCCTAGATGGCCAAGCTTTAAGAACCGTCTTTAAAAATTTTAACTTTCTAAGTGCCTTAATCACAAAAATATTTGATTTTCTGGTTAGCATGTTTTGGCCCCAAAAAATTACTAATTAATTAATATCTCAAAAACTATAAGAGATAGGCATAGTATATTATATACAAAAAATATTTGTCTTATTAAGCAGAAACAAAAAATAAAATAATATATAGGGTGTCCTATTTAAAATTCCGAAGTTGCTAGTAGTTTCAAGATGATCTGGCAACACCGCCTCTTTCAAAATATTTTCCAACGCTAGAACAGTAGCTCTTATGAGCACACTCAAATTTTCATAAGAATATCTTTTGTCGTTTTCTAAATATTTCTAATAGGTCACTGAGTTTGGCGCACCCTGTATATTCTTACCTTTGTAACATAGTTGAATTCCTGTGTGTATTTTCGCAAACTCCTCTGTAACATCGTCATAAAAACGTGGATTTTCCGACATTTCTCTCACCAGACAATTTTCAATAGACAATATTGGTAATTTAGAAAGTCTTTGCTCTTCCGTTGCCTTTCTTACAAAAGTATTTACACGTACATGTGTAGAAATACTATTTTCCGTACTCGATTCTTCCAAAGCACTAGTTACAGGGATTGTCAATACAAGTTCGCATAATTTCATCACCTCGAAATACGGCCTTTCCAAATTTGATTTTTTTAGAAAATTCAAAACCTCACGGGCATTATTTTTTGTGGGAATATCTTCAGTTTCGTATAATACCCTAAGTTGTGAACGTAACGGGACGACGTCATCAAATAAATGAAATATCGACTTAAAAGTATTTTCTGGAAAATTCTTCCCTTTAAATGCATTAAAATTACACAGTTCCATAAATTTGAGGTTAATTAAATTATTAAAGTGGTAGCTGATTTGTTTGTAAATTTGGTCTATGATTTTATCAAAAAAATTGCGGTAAGAAGATTGAGCTCGAATAATATTGCCATAAGTGTTCAATGGGGTTAAATTTTTGTTGATAGTTTTTGTCCAGAATCGATCGAACCCATGCTTCTTCTGATTTATTATCGCTTTAAACCCTTCAATTTTTTTCACGCACTGAGAAATATTGATTGCTTTATTTTGGTTTATAATAAATACATCATCACAGTGTCCAAATATTTCCAACAATACAGCAAGTAAAAAATTGAAACGGAAGTCTTTTTGCAAACAATCCAAAAATCCCCGCGCCCTATTGATAGTTTCGGCCTCCCAATTTTCGTTATTCTCCAAGATGTTTTCAAGAACTTTAATTAAATGCATTCGATTTTCGTATATAGTTAAGGCAAGCCGCCCATCGTAGTGCCAATTTGAACCTGCTAGTACCGCAACCGATTTGGCTAAACTCTTGTCTAAGCCAGAGTAGAAGGCTTGTTTTCGCTTTTCAGACATGGAAAAAAAATCCGCAAATCCCTTAAGAGTAGCAAAGAAGTCCCTGCATTCTTGAAAAGCCATCAGTGAGTGTGACAAAACTAAGTTCACTTCATAACAGGCACAGTGTATAAACCAGGCATTAGGGTAATTCTCTCGCAGTTTTTCTTGAAGTCTTCCTAATTGATCAACAGTGACAGATGGTCCGAAGTAGCTAAACGCGATGACTTTTTCGCTGGATTCGAGCTCGTTGATAATGTCACGCACAATGTCATGTAAGGAGTCAACTGTCCATTCTCCTTTTACATCCATAAAACCTAAAAATCAGTACGTGATGACAAAATTGCCTTTTATTGAGCTGAGCCCAACGTAACTCCTTATTGCAATAAAAGAAATGTTGTACAGGTATCTTGTTCTGGCATATATTATTAAAATCATCCTTTCACATTGTTACTTACCTAAAAATCTTTCTTGTACACTTCCGTCCATTATCACATAGCGTACCACTATCGACAGCTGACTCAAATCATTACTTGTTGTTTCATTTAAGATAATAGCAACAAAACGTGTCTGTTCAATTTCCGACTTAATTCTGTTTAAAACAACAGTAGCAACGGAAGAAATTAAATGCTGCTGAACAATGTGCGATAGTTCGGATTTATCTACATGATTATATTGAGACAAGTCGTGTTTGGATATTAAAGAAACTATTTCTTGAAATTGAGTCAAGTTGTCGCTTTTAGAAGAAGTGCTTGATGTATTTGATAATTCTAAATCAAGCTCGTGGTGATTTAGATAGCATATAATATCTATAAGTCTATTTAGCAACTCTCTATTCTTGTCAACCAACTCATTGTGTTCCTGATAACTAAGCGTTAGCAACTCTTTATCAATCATGATCCTTTTTTCCTCGAAAACTTTTTCTTTTATAAGTGCCAGCAAGTGCGTTCTGGACCAAAGATGTTTTCTTCCCAATTTATGAAGATTATTAAGATCGTAGACTCCTGCTTTATTCCAAAGACACTTTTCATCAATGAAGAGCAGGCATGGCCAACAAAACAGTCTACACTTAGTTTCACAACCAGTCAACCATTCGTATTGCTCATAGAACTTTTCTGGATTAAAGTGACGTGTACAAGTCTTTATTTTGAGTACCAAGTTTTTCATTGGTGGTTTGGTACGTCCTTTCTCTATTATGCTCATTTGTTCCTCAAGTTTAAACGTTAAAAAGTTCTTTTCTACTAATAGACACACTATACAATCGCACGGACGTGATTGGGTCATAATTCCCCCAAAATCAGCTGATGATTTTGACGCCATTACGCGTGTATTATGGAAGCTCTTATATTTAACCCGTTGCGTTGCTTACACACAACAAGGTTTGCCGCTAAGTTCGTCGAACTCAAGA
Source organism: Polydrusus cervinus (assembly GCA_935413205.1). NCBI lineage: Eukaryota > Metazoa > Arthropoda > Insecta > Coleoptera > Curculionidae > Polydrusus > Polydrusus cervinus. The sequence continues at coordinate 4,840,732 of OW284514.1, forward strand.
GTAATATCACGTCGCCTCGGACAGCTCCGCACTAGCAGACGAAATGTATGTGGTCGCTATTTTAGCTTACGCCTTAAGCAGGCTGCGTTGTCAGATCGATTTGTTAAAAATACTAGCTGCCAATTAGTTTTTAGAAGGTTCTAAAATACAATAAAAGGGGACTCTAAAGTACAGGTTTTCAAATTATTGTTACAGGGTGTCCAAAAGTTTGCGTTCCAAAACAGAGATAAATTATTTCAAAAGCGACATTCTTTATTTTATAGGATTTCTAAATAGGCATTAAACCAATGTATGTTATGTATTATCATCATATATCATCATCTACCTAAAACCTACAGTGTTTAAGATTTTGTGACAATTAATGGTAAAATTGACAGCATAAAAATTGTATCCACTTACCACTGCCAGATTGACTAGTCTCAGAATCAAATTCGTCCAAGACCGACTTTCGTTCTATGTCTATCAAACTCTTTAGGGGCCCCCTGGTGGAGATATATGGATTTAAAAATGTCATCTGGCTCGCATACCGCCATCCTTTACGCCGTGCGAGGTTATGTTGCTTTTGTAGCGTTGTTAATTTAAAATCTTTCACGTAAGAATCTCGTAGGTTCTTCCAACGTTGACGTACTTGAGCCACTAAAAAATATAAATAAAAAATCAAGTCCTATATATAATAGTTTAAAAGAAAATGATAGTTAGAGCTTAAAAATCTCAAATAGAATTTATATAATTACTAGTACCTTCGTCCTTGGAGGGATTTCCCTCCCCTTTTAACTGGACAGTCACCTTCGACCAATAAAACTGCTTAATTTCCGTACTGATATTTTCATGGTTATACAGATGCGGATATTCCTGAACTATTTTTATTAGTTTCGCGTTAATATCGACTCTTTCTTCAATATCCATAAAATGACCGTCAGCCATTTTCTTTGGCTTGAGAGCACTATGTTTTTGAGATACTAAAGGTAATAATCATTAAGGAAAGGTAATAAGCATAAAAAAATATACCGACATTTTTTAAAGGCTTTATTGACTTTGCACTTTTAAATTATAGTTTGACGTTTGTTCGGGTTTGTTCGAAGTTATGGCCAACGTACATACCTATTTTAAAAAATAACCTTCTCACACTTCGCAATATAACATTTATAAATATAATTTCGTATGGAGATGGTAATTTTGGAGAAAAATTTAAAAATGGTGTTCGGGTGCCTTTAAGTTCATATGACACATTGTTTTTGTGAAGTAGGCTCTGACTAATTTGTGGACGCACCCATGAGTAGATTGGTAAGTCAAATTAATTTAAAAAAATCGTATTTCCGAATGTCATAAAAAAGTGTTAGTTAAAAAAATCGGAAAAATACAAGGACTTGTAGAATACAAAACAGCAACGCATGGTAAATTGGACATCTATGAACATGTACGAAAAAATACAAAATGTCGGTAAATAATTTTAACTTACTGCCCCTAAAATAATGAATATTTTAACCAGTATAATGGTTACCAAACTTTATATCCTAACGGGAGAATTTACACTATACACCAAACGATAATTAACAAATACACCTTGTGTACATTAAAATGTCATCACCACAAACAGTTTATTTTGATCACTAACAAACTGGGAACAGTCGTTTTTTTTTTTAATTTGCGGCAAAACTACCGCAACGTCAAGTACTAGCAACGGTGAAATACTGTTTTGCCGCTGTCGTCTGTTATAGAATTTATCAAGCGATGCGACGCGGAACGAGCACCGCGCCGCGCGGGAAAACAATCCAATGCGGCATTGCCAGCTCTCTCGAATAAATTCTATACGCAGTTAAAGTTAAGAATACTGAGCTGCCTTAAATTTGGTTTGTTCTAAGAGAGATCTTTTTTGGTTTAGAAGTTGTGTTTATTGATTAGATAGGTAGAGAAATTGTTAACCTAAATACAGACTTTCGCTCGTCTATCTACTTAATAATGTAAGTATTAATATGACGTTCTCCTATAGGTTTTCTAGTATATTTGCGGTTCTCTAGGGCCCAGACTGGTCATACGGCAAAGGTGTAACAACCGAAACTTATTATTTTCAAATAATTCTTCACAAGGACAACAAAATAAAAGCAAGAGCTGTGTTCACGCCATTGTTACCACAGACGTCACGGACGAATGTCACGAATGGCCAAACAAAAGCCATAAAACAATAGAGGTCGTGGCTACACGCCTGTTTGACGGGATTTTTCCCACGGAACCATGGGCATGGGTCGAGAGTTTCCTAGACTGTCAGACAGAGTGGAATAAGGCGTTCCGACTCGGTGAGCGACCCTTCATTGTTTTAGATCGGCCACCGGGTACCGTGTAAATACTATTTTAAGTGAGGAGTATTAAACAAAAATTACTGACTTTTTTTATACAGGGTGCTACAAATTCGTGTACGTACAAGGGGATCTCGAAAACGGTAAGAGATACGAAGATGGTTAAATTGAGGCAAAGTTGCGTATTTTGGGGCTTAATAATTTGATGAAAGAAAATTGTAAATATTTCGAATACCTTCGGAGATATTCTGTAAAAAACCGAAATTTTAATTATTGGTTTTTAATTTTTTGCGCGTTTATTTTTGACGTGGGAAAAACAAAAAACACATTCTTATAGCCGTTTTTTATGTTCTACAAGATGACGTTATTCGTTTTTAAATTCGACGTTTCGTTCTTTAGATACCAACCTCATATCATTTTTTTTTAAATACGAACCTGGAATTTTAAAAACAGTTCTAAGCTTTAGAAAGTTAATAAGATTTAAAGGTTTTTAAAGGTTTAACGTTTTGTCATCAAATAACACATCATTAGTATATCAAATTATCCTTTCTTTACTATTACGGCCCTGGCAATTACTTTTTGGATTACTTAAATATTAAAAAACATTACAGGAAGTTATGATATTTGGGCCGTTTGTTATTTTAATAAGATTTACCTTAACAATACTCTAGAAAGTATAAGTAAATTTTTAAGGGTTGTAATGCTGTAAAACAAAAAAATTAATGTTCCCGAGTAAAAAAAGGTAACTGGAGTATTGATCTAGTTATGTTACTGTGATGCGCTGATATCTTTGTTTCAAAAGCAATTTTAAAATTTATTTATTGTTTATAAGGTCTGATGATGCTAGTTTCAGGCGAAACATGTAACAAAAATAAACAGAACCAAAAATATTTGAGGCCGAGTTTTTGGGTCTTTTACAAAATATCCTTTTTAAATAAAAATGGACGGATTTTTCAAATCATAAATATTTTTTTTTAGTTTGGATCTAATTGTTCAGGTCAGTAATGATATAAAAAAATAATTTGAAAAAATGTGTTACCAGATGACAAAATGTTAAAATTTCAAAAACCTTTAAATGGTATTAAATTTTTAAAGCTTGAAAGTCTCTAACACTGTGTTAAAAATTCCAGGTCCATATTAAAAAAAATGTACTTGGGGTTGGTATCTAAAGAACGAAACGTCGAATTTGAAAACTAAAAACGCCATGTTGTAGAACATAAAAAACGGCCATAAAAAGCGTTTTTTGATTTTTGCCAAGTCAAAAATGAAGACGCAAAAAATTAAAAACCGAAACTAAAAATTTCGGGTTTTTTCGGATATCTCCAAAAGTATTCGGAATATTTACAATTTTTTTCACCAAATTATTAAGCCCCAAAATACGCAACTTTGCCTCTATTAAACCATCTTCGTATCTCTTACTGTTTTCTAGATTCCCTTGTACGCACACGAATTTATAGCACCCTGTATAGGTCTAGGCTCTAGCCGATAATCCCTATTTGGATCGACATTTATGTGTGTAGAAATAAGAGTAATAATCGGTATGTTTTCAATAAATATCGGCGGCGATCGATGTGAGAACTCGCGCTCCATCCCTTTGCAGGCCTGAAAATTATTCATTACTTTTTCGCTTGGCATTGCGCACACAAAGGATGGCTTGCCAACTTATATAATCCAACGAATTGTGTGTTGGCCCTTAAACTCCAATAATTACATTATCTTTAAAAAAATCCAGATGTAACCATGTACAACTCCTGTATACGTTTTATAGTATAGAGTCTAGACCCCAATCGAGACGACCCCAGAATTCTGGATCAATGTAACTAAAATTCCCGGGAAAAAAGTTATAACCTTGGACGATCGATTACATGTGGTGCAAACGAAACACGCAGTCACGCTAAGCAGGGGAAGGTCGATAGAATGTTAATATCAAAGTCAAATAGAAATAAGGTTCTGGCACCATGAGCTGTTTTTTTCCAATGGAAAGATGGTATCTATACGGATGTGGGAAAGTTACTTTCATGCAGAAAAAAAATCGAAGGAAAAACAAATAGGCCAGTTAAAACTATAAAAATAATTGAAGGGATAAGTGGATAAAGGTGTTAACTAAGTAATTTTTAAAAATTCATATTTTTAGTGACGACAGAGTCGTGGTCATATAAATAGCACACTTTGAATTTTAAATAACTGGACTTAAAATAAAATTTAAAATTGTACGGTAAATTATGTATATGTTATATTTGTACCCCTTGTTAATAACGTGACAAAAAAAATAGTTTTATTCCAACCAATAACAAAACAAAAAATAAATTCTAAAAACATTGTAACATATAAATAGCACACTCTTTTAAAAAAATGCTTTTGTCTATTAAAATAGGGAACAACGTTAATATTTTGTTGGATATCCCTTATTTTGAATAACAGCTCTATGTTTTTATGGAATTGACTCCATTAAAGTTTTACAATATGCAGCTGAAATCTGAGTCCAGGCCTCTTGGAAATGTTTCCAAAGTTTCAAAGGATGTTTGTCTACAAGGTTTCGTTTCACATGGTGCCACAAATTCTCTATAGGATTGATGTCTGGATTTTGGGCTGGCCAATCCAAAACATCAATCACATTGTCCAGAAGCCACTGTTTGACAAGTCTTGCAGAATGTTTGGGGGATCATTGTCATGCATAAAAATAAAGGTAACGGGCATAAACTCCCCTACATAGAGTTCCATGACATTCTGTAGGATGTCTCTGTATCGAAACTGGTCCATAATACAATTAATTCTGTAAAATGGTCCAATTCCATGCCATGATATCGCTCCCCATGTCATAACATCGCTGCCCATGCCATAACATCGTTCCCCATGCCATACTCGCTCATCCACCATGTTTTACGGTTTTAATGGCATATTTGGGATCCACACATTTATTTGGAAGACTTCGAATATATAATTTGCCATCATTTTCGAACCGGTTGAATTTAGATTCATCGCTCCAAAGATTTTTTTCCTAGAAATTTACATCCCTATCCAAGTACTTCTTGGCAAATTGTGATCTTTTCAATCGATTCTTTTTTGACTCAAGTGGTTTTTTTCTGGCAATGTATCCCCGAAGGTTTACTTCAGTTAGCCGTCTTCTTACAAGTCTAGCCGATAGCTGGATACTATATTCGGTCACTTTTTTTTGTTTACCTTGACTGGAATTCAGAAAAGGGTTGGTAGTGCTAATTTTTTAAATTATTTTATCTTCCCTTTTGTTGATTTTACGTCTTCTCGGAGCCCTAAGCTTATTCATTGTGGTTGCGTAAAGTGCAAGAGCATTGTACACAAGTTTTCTGGAACACGTAAGATTTTTTAGAATCTGGGAAACCGATAGAAATATAAGAAATGGTGGATTATTTCTTAACTGAACCATCAATGCACTTTTCTGGCCTTCAGTGTTTTTTTCTACCCACTGAAATGATTTTTAATTGTTACAACAATCAAAATTCATCAAAAGAAAAAAATTACTTACTGCTGCAGAAATATCTAAATTTCAAAATATTTTTACTGAATATCGGAATGTGTGCTATTTATTTGTCCACTGCTCAACAAGTAAAATTACACTGAATATTAAATCAATATTTCTGTAAATTTATTTTGGATAAATAGTAGTCATATGCAAGTCCAAACTTGCTGATAATTAATTCCTGAATATCACCGTTTTTGTTAGTTTTTTCTAAAATATTACAAGTTTAGTGTGCTATTTATATGACCACGACTATATAAAGGTCAGTTGGATCCCAGTTCTATCACCTTTATCTGGCAATTACTTTTCCAAAGGGCTTGGTGCTCTAAGCATTTTTTTAGTGCTTTGCCCAGCTCTGCTTAGCAATGACACCCTGTATATAGGTAGTAAACAAAACTGTTCAGAAAAAAATAGGTTGATGCTTGTACGTCGGCGCTTGCGTATTCGAAATTTAAACATGACCAGCTCAATAGTTTAATTCATAAAAGAGAAATGTGTAGGATTACAGGGAATGTCGAATTCTTATATTTACCGGTGGATTCACAGGTTGCAATACCGACCAGATCCAAATCGATCAGTAACAGAGACACTGGTCCATTATTGGTGAATACGAGGATTCGCCATAATATCACTATGCCCTATGGTGGATCCACCATTCAATGTAATAAAAATTGGCAAGAAATGTTTTACTTTACCTGATGAATGCTTTGAATTTCCTTGTTGTTTTTCATCTAGCTGTTGAGATGGAATACACATAAATAACGTAAGTAAGTGTCAATGCTAGAAGCAAATTTATAACAGAATTGTTTAGTCTCCGTATCTAAAAAAAAGAATGTAAAACAAATATCAACAAAGGTTGAACAACAGTCAATAGAGGCAGATATAGCATTCTTAATATAATTTTATCGTTACTTACGTCTGTATGTGAGGAACTCCCATGGTGGTCTATGGTTTAAACTTAATTTTTCACTAAATCTGCTATAATATCACAAAACTATTCGACGTCGCGTGTAATGTTTTGGTATTGGTTTTAATGGTCTGTATAGTTAATATAATATTTATACAATATGTATAACAATACCAGGGTTGGAAGCCGGGTTCTTTAAATAAAGCCCAACTTTCTGGTTCTTTTGGGTTTTATAAGTATTTTTTTTTTAATTCGATACGTATTTTAGTGAAAAAACATTTAAACAAAAAAAATAGGGCTGATATGTCTCTGCATCTCAACTTGTTATAATTTATGACTGGTTTGGGGTCGTTGAATATCGGTGGTTAATTTATGTTGTTTCCCGCCCCTATAGTTGTAGCTACATATAGTTGTAGCCATTTTATTTTCAACCACATCATAATATTTTATATTCATAGTATTTCGCTGAAATCTGGCGCATTCACCATAACTGCAGTGTTGTACGTTATAAATTCAACTTTTCTAGATTTTAGTCTCTATCCAATATTTAAAAAAGGCAAGGTACTTACTTGTAGTCTGATGCCTCTAAAATTGAGTCCTTATCTGGAAAAAAAACAATGATATGCAACAAATATATAATTAAGTGATTTTGGATTTATGTAAGAATATACAAATGTAAGAAATATGAACAGAAACAGAAGAAACACTTACCTGTACCTGTCAGGCTTCTGTCCCCACTTTCACTCCTTCGCCGAAAAGAGCCCTGTTTGCTTCCATCACTCTTCCTCCGGATTATATTGTCAATGTCCTCCGAACTATTCTTGCTTTTTCTCTTACCCCTACTTTCTTCACCCAGGGATGACCTTTGTGGACTCCTTGTTACACGAGTTGGACTATTACTACGACAACTACTACGACGACTACCACTGCCTTGTCGAGGATTTGCAGTATCACAACAAGCTCCTTTACTTGTATTTGGACTATTACTACGACTGCCACGTACACTATTTGAATGTCTACGAGGGCTGCTTAAATCTTGACTTTTTAAATCTTCTGATTTACTGTCCTTACTATTCTTTCTCTTACTTGACTCACCAAGGGATGATCTTTGTGGACTCTTTGATCCCACATTAGAACTACCACCAGCTCGTTCAGGATTTAATATATTAAATGTATAAATGTCTCTGGGAGTACTGTGGCTACTTTTACTAGCTCTTTCTAAGCTGTCTTCATGTAGTGCGGTTCCCTTTACACTTTTTGGAATTACATTTAGACTATTTGGACTAGTCCCATGATTTTGACTAGAACTGCTATGTGTGTAAACTTGATAACTATTATACCTTTTGTACTCTGCGATTTCAGTCTTTAACTCGGTGATAAATATTTTTTTGTGCAAAATATCATTGTCTTTTGTTTTATTTATTTCATTTTTTAATTTTTGCAATCGAGGACTGTTTACCAAAAAACTATTAGAGTAACTTCTGGGCCTTCTTGGTTCTAAAGCTGTAGTTCTTTTATTCTCTAAAATTTCCTGCTTTAGAGACTTCAAGACAAGCTCTTTTCTTAATAAAACTGGATCAGTTATAGATTTTAAATTTTCACTTTTCAGTCTTGGAGAGACAGTCTTATTCTCTATAAAACTCTTTATTGGCTTTTTGTTTTCATTTGATTGTTTACTTTGTCCTGAGTGAAATGATTTCGATCTTACCTTAGCTTTATTGGCAAATTTCTCTAAACCTACATCTACACTAGAAGATGAACTGCTTCTAAATTTTGGATTAGGCACATTTTTATGTTCAGTCTTATTTTGGCCCTGAACAAGATTCTGTGTAGGGGTATTGGCAAGGTAAGCATTAGGTATTGTAATGACTGTTTTTCTCCTTATAGGGGTAAAAACCTTTAACGGTTGTGGCGTAAGCTTTGGGGTAGGTCTTGGTCTACTTGCTGCGTTGTTAATGTTTGCATTAATTTGAGGTATTTGTGCTTGTAAATCTGTGTGACGTGTTGTATTACTTTCCAATGGATCAAAGTGCCTTATGATTTCATAGTTGTCTGTAGGTCTTCTTGGATTTTGCCGTATTTTTGAGACTTTTTTAGGATAATTTTTGGTCATAATTGATCTGTAAACAGATCTTATGGGGTTATGTTTTTAGTTCCCTTCACACAAAAAATTAGTGTGTGATGAAATAACGAAATTACTGCTTTTAGCTACATAATTTGATGACATAAACATGGATAACATAAAAAACGGGACCACAACACAGATTTTACGATTTTGACGAAAAACATTCCGCAAGACGCGGGAAAGTGACGTTTCAGGGCAGTGATTTAAAATTTGTATTGATAGATTTTTAGATAGGTGGCAGCACTACGCCTTCGTAATGTGGGTTTTGATATATTTACCGACGACCGAAAAAGACAAAATGTCGAAAAATCTTTTGCAACGAGCAATCAAAAATAGGCTAATATCACAGAGAAATAATAGACGTAAAAATTCATTGTCCACTAAGTTGTAATTATCATTCCTCTGTGCTTTAGGGGTTCGTTCTCGAGGCAGAACGGAGACGGCCTAAGATTAGAGGAGTTAAAGTGATCCAAATCAGAGAATGTATAAATTATCTCTGAATGAATCAGTTTATGGCCCCAATTCCAAATTTGTCTGAAAGCTGAAGTGAATAATCATTCCTCTGTGCGGTGATTACGTCAGAATCTTCTAGTGGTAGAGAACTATCGATAGTGGGTAGAGTTCGATATATCGACAGTACAAGGAAAAACTATCGATAGACCTCATCCAAAGTAACTTTCTAAAAAAACGGCCGCTGCTGTCAAGTATCTATTCACTGCACCAGAATTACTACTCTTGTCCCTCAACATATACAACCGAGTACTATCTTACTATCAATACTAAAGTCAAAACTAACTATAGTATGATAGCATAGCTTGTATAAAACTATCGATAGTTCTCCATCACTACAATCGTCACATGGATGATGGGAATTTTTGACACAAAACAAGAAATTTGAATTTCTGTTCTAATATAATATTTAAAAATTAAAGAACAGCTATAATATGAGTGTACCATTACCCCCAGGAACAGGATTAGAAAACATAGATGCAGATCAAATTAAAACGGTTAGTCCAGAAGCCTTTTTTATGTAAGAAGTTTCTAACCTATAACTTTCTGGTTTTTAGTTCAAAGATTTTTTAATCTCGTATAATAAATTGACCGAGATGTGTTTTGTGGACTGTGTCACAGATTTCACCACTAGGAATATTAAACATGCAGAAGTAAGCATTTTCTTCACATAATGTGGTTTAAATTTTAAATTGGATAGCTTCCGAGCTAAAAAAAAAGTTCATTCTTTTTTTTTTTTTAGGATAAATGCGCCTTAAATTGCCTGGAAAAATTTTTAAAAGTCAACCAGAGAATATCCCAAAGATTCCAAGAATTTCAAGTTTTAGCCAATGAAAATGCTATAGCAACCACCAAATAGAGGTTGTTTTGGGTAAAATAAAAAATGTTTATGGATAAAAAAAAGTTGCATTTTGTTTCATAGTTTTATTAAGTATGTAGGTAGTTTTTATTTATTACATTGAGTAACGAATTCAATAATAATAGATTGTTTATAGTAATAAAATGTTTTTGTTGAGATTCCTAACTAAAACAAATAATTTTTAGTAAAGTTTAAAACTATACATATGTAATATGTACCATTATTATCCTTTTCTAATAATTTACATTTTTACAAATACTTATACTAATGTTGGGTTGCATGAAGGTTTTTAACAGTAATTAACTAACCAGCAATAATAAGTTAGATTTTAGGAAGTACAGCAGTTAAATCTTTTATGATTATTTTGTGGGGTGTTATTCTGTGAGTTCATTATGTCACCATTGGAGAGATTGATCACATCATCTGTGATAAGAGGAAACTGTAGACTGTGATGATTCTTGAGCGCTTCATTTGTCAGTCTGAGCATTGCTTCATCTTAAAACAACAAAAATCTTTACAATTAAATATTTACTAACCCCTATTCATTAGTAAAAAAGGTTGGTTTGTACACAAATATGTTTTTATTTTGAAAAGTATTTAGGGTAGTGTTTCACATGACATGTGTTTTTTTTAAATGCTTAATGTCAAATTAGTAGAGTCGAGTTTAAAAGTATAAATTTGATTCTTCAATTTTACAAACTTACCAATTTGAATATTATTTTTTGCCGACGTTATAAACCACGCCATAATTCCATTTTCTATGCAAAAATCGGCTATTTCTATGGGTAGGGTTTTTGTTGTGATGTCACCTTTGTTGGCTAACAAAATAGTTGGTATTGGAAGACCTCCTGGTAGTGAAACTTTTTTTCTTAGATCGAATAACCACTGAAAATTTTTCTGGTTACTAAATGTCCTTAAATTTATGTTATTTTTATAAATCATAATAATAGGTTTATTTTAAATATTTATAATATAAGAAATATGTTTATATTATCTTAAAATCATTTTTGATAGCTATAAAGACTATACATTTTTCTGATCTTTTTTTAAAGTCTAATTACTCTATTCCTAAAATAAAGGATCGATTTTGGTTGTGCACGACATCATACTTTGAATATAATCTAATTGCACTGAGAATTGAACTAATTTATAAAATCTTTTTTCCTTATTTCCCACCGTTAATGACTTATTTGGCTAAATAACTATTCTATAAAAATGCAATTGATAATATGGAACGAGTCCTAAGCTTACCTTTTTTATTGATTTAAATGTATCTGGTCTAGTTAGATCGAAAACCAATGCGGCACCCATTCTAAAATAAAAATATAATATGTAAGGTTTTGGTATCCAATTTAAAATAAAAAAACAAAAAATTAAACGATTCTAGTGCAGACCCTACACGATCATTCGGACTGAGAGTCCTGAGTGATATATGCATTGATCATTCTCGCATCAGTCTTGTTTTTAAGGATAATTTACTTCAATCAATTTAAAATGATTTTTAAAAGTAGAATAGTTTAATTTTTTTATATCAGATTGTATATTATTATACAAGGTGATTCCTAAGTTGATACTTAATTTTTAGCTGTGTATAGAAGGCAAAAAAATAAACAACAATTTCAAATACCTTTTTCCAAAAAACTCAAAAATAAAATACTTGCATTCATTTATTACACTATGGATCAAATACGGTCCTGCCTAACTTGCACGTTGAATAACATTAAGAAAACTTTTGGGTGTAGGATGAGCCCGCAAGGGAAAGCGTTCTGCGTAGAATCTCGAAGCAGCAGCCGCACTTTGACGACACTCACCGTAGATTAGCACCATATCTACTAGTTCATTGTTTTCAAATTTGACCATTTTTACGTGTCACCAAACCTAACTTGCTTTAGAAAAATGCACCGCAGCAGATTGCCAAATAAATAACTGACCACCGACCCGTAAATTGCATTACTAATAAGACAAAAACAACAAAGTATAGCAGGCTACGTTTTGATGACCAGGCCCGCACTTAGATTTTTTACTTCTGTATCTCGCCTAATTTTAAGTTTTTTGGAAAAAGGTATTTGAAAATATTATTTATTTTAATGCCTTCTATACACAGCTAAAAAAGAAGTATCAACTTAGGAATCACCCTGTTGGTTGGTTGGTTGGTTGGTTTAAGGCGGGGGTTGGGCGTTCGGCCCAAGCTTCTTGCACTGCAGCCTAGTGGCTTATTGTGCTCCCCTATCTTGCTAGAAAAGGTTTGTTCCTTTTATAAGGTCCAGCATATTTCTACCAAGTTTGTCATGTGGGAGGTTATCCCCACATTGAATGTCTCCGAAGATTCTGAGTCTTCCTCGGGTCAGTGCTTCGCAGTTATATATGATATGTGAGGCGGTTTCGTCCTCATCGCCGCAAAGCCTGCATTCAATGGGACCATTGTAAATTCCTACTCAGTGTAGGTGTTTTCTTAAGCAGTGGCCTATTAGTAGGCCGACCACTTGTTTTAGCTGGGTGCGCGTTAAAGGCATCATTCCAGTTGATAACTTTTTGGAGGGTTTTCCAATTGTGGCCCTCGCTTGGGTATGACCAGGTATCCTGCTCCATCGGGACAGGTGTTGTTGTTGTGCCCACCTGTCTGATGCTGCTCTGGTTGCCTGTTTTGATATGCCAAGGGCGGGTTCAGGGCCCCTGAGTTTTTGAGATGATCCGGCTTTTGCCAGTTCATCGGCCTTTTCGTTGCCTGCTATCCCTGAGTGGCCAGGAACCCATAGGAGTTCTACCTTGTTGTTCCTTGCGGCCAGGTCGTTTAGGCACTCCAGTGTGATCCTCGATTTGAGTCGACTGAAGTTCAGGGCCTTGAGGGCAGCTTGGCTGTCTGACAGAATGTATATCTCTTGGTCGTGGTAGCCCTTTTCGATATTTTTCTGTACACATGCTTGTATAGCATGTATTTCTGCTTGGTATACTGTGGCGTAGTTTCCCAGGGGAATGCTAATTTCCATTCTGGGTCTTTCCCCAAATATACCTGCGCCTACTCCGTCGGCCGTTTTTGATCCATCAGTGGACCAAACCAGGCCCTTATCTAATGACGGTGGTGTCCCTTTTGACCACATGTCAGAGTCGCACCTGATGTTAAAGGGTCTGGTGAACTTGTAGACCTCTTTCATGTGATCTGTTTGCATCTCCAAGAGCTCGTCGTTGATTAGATCCACGGCTCTTGTGTGCCCTATTCTTATGGGTTGTTGTTTTCATTCCCCATTTATTTTCATCCTGGAGGCGCTACAGCTGGCCTCCTTTCTGATGTGAATGTCTAGGGGTGGTAGTCCTAGTATTACACCCTGTATATTATTGAACTATTATATTTAACAGAGGTTTTATATTTTACTGTATGAAATCATTTTTAATTTTTTTCCCTCCAAAGAGTGAAACCGGTTGATTAAAATTTTTAATGAAAATATTTTTTAGAGCTATGACATCGTCAGGTGCGACTTTTAACTCACAAAATATTTCTGCCTCTTTAATTTGCAAAAACCCGTTTTCTTGTCAACCAATATATTTAAGTGTTTATAATGTACTACTATTTTATTTAATACATTTTAGTTATAATAATAATTGGTGAAACACAACTTGGAGACAAATCGCGTTCGCATTTCTGTATTAAATTAATTTTTCATTATTTATTTAAAATATTTTCTTTTGGGAAACACCTATTTTGTCATTACATTATCCTGGATATTTGAGAAATCTCAGGCTATTCTACTGTTGTTAAGAATAAACGGCGAGTAACAGTGACACTGCCGGAAATAGGTTTTTGCCGATTTTTCTAAAAAAGAGCTTACTTACGAGTGTCTATAAAAAATTCCCGTTAAAGATCCAAATCTCTCGTGACCTGCTATATCCCATAGGTGTAGGTTAATTCTATTCTCCTCATCCCATTCTAGCGTTTTTACTGCAAAATCTGCTCCTATTGTAACTTTATATGATGACGAAAATTCACCTAAAAATATTATTTCTAATAGCTTTTTTTATATACAGAGTAAGAACTATTTAATTGGTCTCTTTTAAACGGTAATTTCTACAAAGATAATTAGAGCAGAGAAATATACCATTTTTAAGATCAAGTAGGCGCAGTTGTTCACATAAAAATTTCAATTTTTTTCTTCTCGACAAAATCAATTTTTTCATGCCATTTGTGGTTATTTTTTTACAACAAAATACTGAATATTTTGAAAAACCAAGAGCACTTTTTTGTCATCTAGGTATCATGCATTGATCGATACCATCAAAATTAAAAATTTTAAATAATAAATTAATGAAAACAAAAAACTAAATTTGCCCATAATGTGTTTTATTTTTTTGGTTAATACTTTACAAATTAACATTTTTTTCACTCGGTGGGTGTACATTTTATTTATGTCTATTGTGCTATCATCAGTATGGATTGTACTACTTTTACTTACACAGGAATGTGGTAAACTTTTCCAGGAAAGCTATTGATTTTCCCTTTAGGAATTCGAAGAATGCGGTTTTATCGATTTATCTCGTATTATTTTACTAAAGTTTTTTTAAAAGTAATGTTACTAGTGTTTTAAACAAATTTAGAGATTATAGATGAGATACGTCTTTGATATTATTGATTTTTTAAGAACTTACCTTCAGCATATCTGCTTATAATCGAAGTTTTACCTAAAAAAAAACGAAAAAAATTAGTTCTGTATCTATACCTGGTCCAAATTTAAAGTTTTTAAGAATCCAATAATGAACATGGCTAGGATTCGGGCCAAGAAAACACTGTTTTTGGTCTTATTTAATATACCGGGTGTTGCATCGTCGAGCGGGACATAGGAAATCCCATGTAATTTTAAATGGGGTCAATTATGGCCTCCCTAATTATTTTAGAGAAAAATTCTATTTAGGTTTATTAAAGAGCACTTAAACCCACATTCAAAAGAATAACTTTAGATATTTTTGATGAGCCCGTTTACGGGATATCGCCGATTTCTTTTTAACTATTTTTCCTTTTTATGGCCCCGTATTTGCGGGCACCAGTCAAGGTAAAAGATGACTGTCAAATAAAGTTGTCATTTTGAAATATGTGCTTACATCGAAAATATTAAAGGTGTATTTATGAGTACAAATTAATCTGAATAAAATTAAAATAAAGTATCCAATTACAAGGTTAATAATGACATTTTAAAAATTCCCTATCCATGTTTGCTCTTTCAATCATAACAAAACAAAACTCCTGTCGTCGTATTTCGTCCCTATCTCTTAGCTCTTGGTGCTTTTCATATTTGTATGAATAATATTTATGTCGTTTTAAATCTCGTAACGCTGTGGTGTGATCTAATCCTATGTCATCCTCAAGTTTCCTTGTGCTGATCTTCTCATCATTTTCTTCCACGCACAATAAAACTTGCAAGTCCCTATCATTTCTTGCATCTCTTCTTTGTTCCTGCCTTTGCAAGTCCCTATCATTTCTTGCATCTCTTCTTTGTTCCTGCCTTTCTTCACATCTGCAGTTATTTATTACAGTGCCTTTTGTCTCAAATTTCTTGATAGTCCTTCCGACCGTAGATTTTGCAGGTATCGGTCTATTCGGATACAGAGCAGCAAACATGTCTGACACATTTTGAAAACTATTTCCTTGATAATGCCATTTAATCATCAATATTTTTTCTTCAGAAGTGTAATTCATGGCTAATATTTTCGATGTACGAGTTTTTATAACAATAAAGCACACATTTCAAAATGACAACTTTATTTGAGTCATCTTTTACCTTGACTGGTGCCCGCAAATACGGGGCCATAAAAAGGAAAAATAGTTAAAAAGAAATCGGCGATAATCCGTAAACAGGCTCATCAAAAATATCTAAAGTTATTCTTTTGAATGTGGGTTTTAGTGCTCTTTAATAAACCTAAATAGAATTTTTCTCTAAAATAATTAGGGAAGCCAATAATTGACCCCATTTAAAATTACATGGGATTTCCTATGTCCCGCTCGACGATGCAACACCCGGTATAGATATAATTTGGCCTCAAATATTTTTCTGTCTATTTATTTTTGCATGTCAAACTTTACCAACAAATATTTTGTTTTAGAGTCAAATATGTGGGGGTTTTAAATACAATTTAACAACATAAGGAATACATAGTATATTAAGTATGTAGTTGGTCTATTTTGTTTGTTTATTAAGAAAAAATTACAAAAAATTTATAAAAGTCGTTGTACCACCGTACTTTGTAATATTAAAAAAAATCTGAAGGAAATCGAGGATGTTTTTTCAAAAATAAAGACGTTTTACAAAAAAAAATTAAATGTACTAATTTCAAGAACTTAGTTTTGTAACGTTACAGCTATATTATTTATAAACATACTTACCTACTCCAAAATCACCAATAACTACAAACTTAAAGTTAAGTTCTTTTTTGTGTAAATTCGCTACTCTTAAGCGATCACTGATAGTTATTAACCTTTCTCTGCTTATACCGCCATTTTTTTCACTGGAAATACGGCCTGTACCTGGCATAGTAGGTATATGATCACTGAATAGTTGCACAATTTTTTCGTTAGTTCATATAAATACTTTAATTTTAATTATAAATATTTTGGGATTAATATTACTGTCAAAATTTACTTGTCTTATAGAAATTGTTGTATATATATTTACGAGTATTTAGTCGTAATTGTCGTGTACATTTTGGATTATTATTTTTTACACTATTTTTACAACAATGAAATGTTAAACAATGTATTTATTTAAATCAGGTGTAGATTTCGGAATTGTTATCTCATTCTTTTTATCTAAAAAATGATATATAAAATATAATGATGAAATTTTAGTGATAAGATAAAGTAGAGGTACACGATATACGTACTCGCGCGCCAAATGATAAAAAATTGTAATTTTTCGTTTGTTTGCATACCTTGAAAATTATTTATCGTAGATAATTGAGGAGTTTTAGATAAAAAATGATGGTGGTCTTGAGTAGGCACTCCAAAAAATTTAGAACATCCACAAGGAATATCGTGCATTTGTCGTCTATTTTCAGATTTTTTTTATAACGAAACAAGTCAGGACCTAAGGTACCATCGGTTTTTACAGTTAAGAATTACCCCGATGATGTTTAACAAAAACTCTCTAAAACACAGCGAAATTGGTGACATCTAGCTTCAAATACCAAATATTTTAGTAGCAATCATAGATATGTGTATTGATTGTGACTTGTCGAACACGAATGAACAAACCAGCCTTTTTTTTATTGATTTTTATTTGAATGTTGTAGTAAAGATTTGAAAAGCTTGTAGTTTTCTTTATATTTTTCTTTCTTTTTATTAACTCGGTGATCGCGCCAAGTGTATAAAAAGGAACTATATGGCAGGCATCATTGAATAAACATATGAGTTAAGCAAGGCAAAAAACTATTTGGGTCGCGAAAAAAATTCGTTAAGAATTCACCCAAAGAGAAATTTTTTCATGAAAACCGATGAAATATACAGCGAAAACTAGTTTCCTTTTCTCTTTATAATACCTTACAATATGTTCTATTTCAATATTCCCCGACATTTTCTGGAATATGTCATATAGTGGATACGTAAGCTATAGGTATAGTCTAACATCCCTTAAAATATGGTGGCGTCTAAACTTTTATTTCGGATGTAATTGCAATTTTTTTCCAATTTATAAGCGGAATTTCGGATTTATTAATTTTTTACAAAGTCCCCGACATTTTCTGGAATATGTCATATAATGGATACGTAAGCTATAGCTATAGTCTAACATCCCTAAAAATATGGTGGTGTCTAAACTTTTATTTCGAATGTAAATGCAATTTTCTTCCAATTTACAAGCGGAATCTCGAGTTATTAATTTTTTACAAAGTCCTCGACATTTTCTGGACTAACTTAACTTTTATATAATTATTTTAAGTTTTAGTTAAATATATTTAAAAAAAATTATCTCCGCCAATGGACGTTCGGAAGATTTCGGAATTTTGGCTGCCAACTTCACACCGGTTTAGATCTACGCTCCTAAAATACCATGATTTCTGAAAAAATCATCAATTTTGGCGTGGTGAGCGATATTTACTTTATTTTCAATTAATTTTGGATTGACACCAATATTCATATTTTTCAAATATAAAAAATGTTTTTTTTCTAAATAAAGAGCCAGCTAGGAATAGGTATCATAAATAAAGTAAAAAAAAATATTTACAAAAAAAGTTTTAATTATTTAATTTTCGAAATTTGATAGTAGTTGGGTGAATTTTAAACAAACTTTGGGCGCGGCCCCGAAAATTTTTCGCCTGGGGTGCTTTTCCGTCTTCTTCACTAGGTACAATATCACGAAATACATGTAGTCCCGACTGTCCCTTTCTCCAGAAATTGTTTCCTACTTACGCCCCTCCCCCCCGAGCATATTTTCACTATGCCACTGGTCATTATAGTATTTAAAAAAGAAAAATAATTACCCAGTAATTGTTTAAGCCCCATTCATCCCCCCTCTGGCTACGGCCCTATTGCTTCCTTTCAGTCTTTGTCTTCCAAGACAGAGACAGATAAAAACTGCACTATTTCTGTAAAACTTTTATTGAACAAACAATAACAAAATTTCAAATAAAAAAACAAAATTGTTTTTAATATATAGGTAAGTATAAAGTAAATATTCAATTAATTTAAAGCCTTGGTAACACTTGACAGAAATACAATTTATTTTATATCTAAAAAAATATAATGTGGTTAGCACATACATTGGCGCAACTAGGTAAGGGGCTTAGGCCCCTGGACTCGCAATTGTCCCAAAAAAAACACAAAAATTTGACGTTTACCCGGTAGATCACAGCCTGTTGCTACTCGGGGAGTAAATAAAGAAACAAATCAACTATGACAGAAAAACAGAACGGAAGTTGATTTTTTTACAGTATTGCCAAGTCTTGACAAACAAAACTAACCTCAAATATAACGATGTCAACGTTTGAGAAACAAAATCAAGTCGATGTGTTGTCAAAATTTGACAAACACAAAACTAACCTCAAATTATTTAATTTAACCTCAGGTCGCTGACATGGAGGTTGCCACTGTCCGTTACAAAGAAGACTAACCTCAAATATAACGATGTCAACGTTTGAGAAACAAAATCAAGTCAATGTGTTGTCAAAATTTGACAAACACAAAACTAACTTCAAATTATTTAATTTAACCTTAGGTCGCTGACATGGAGGTTGCCACTGTCCGTTACAAAGAAGACTAACCTCAAATATAACGATGTCAACGTTTGAGAAACAAAATCAAAAGTCAATGTGTTGTTATAATTTGACAAACACAAAACTAACCTCAAATTATTTAATTTAACCTCAGGTGGTTGACATAGAGATTGCCACTGTCCGTTAGATCCATCTTCTGGTAACTTGGCCAACAAGATAATTTCCAAAGAAATCATTGTTGAGACAATTGGATTCCTAAGGCCCGTATTATTCATCTCCTGGTAACTTTATCAGCAAGATAATTTCCAAAGAAACCATTGTTAAGACAATTGTCTCCATAGAAATTATCTGGCTGGTAACTTTATCAGCAAGATAATTTCCAAAGAAACCATTGTTAAGACAATTGTCTCCATAGATATTATCTGGCTGGTAAAGTTACCAGGAGATGAATAATATGGGCCTTAGACATTATTCTGTCTGGTAAAGTTACCAGGAGATGGATCTAGCGGACCTTGGCCCTCTGGATACGTCTAGGTGCTAAAATGAAACGGGTCTCACTCACTAATTTAACTTCGAAAAGCCTATGCACCCAAGCTATAAAACATCTTTTTAAGGGTACACTGACCTGGTGGTGACAATAAAATATTGATCTAATTTCGTAGTCTTGATAGCAGTACTAGCAGTACTGCCAATTTTGCCAGCGCTAAGTAAGAAAATTACTGATACTGATACCCATTGAAGCTTAAAAAACATATTTTATTAGAAAAATAATGTATAGTCGAAACGCCCGACACTGACAAGGGTTGAAAAGTGAAACTTTAGTCCCCAAAACTAGGAACTAAATTATATCCTTCCTTTACCTAAAGAGTACAAACGTTTTCTTTATGGAGCATTTAACAAAAAAAAGAACAATGTTTTATGGTGTAATTTTTACGTTAATATAAATAATTTTAGCATTACTTTTTTATCATCTCGTCAACATACTCCAAACACTCCCTCAAAATTACTTTTTCACTGAGCCTCATTTTAATGGCCAAACTCGAATTCGCAGATAAACCCTCTTCTTTTAATAGCTCCCTGTCTTCTACAACGTTGGACCTGTACGAAGACAGTAACAGATTAAGTCTGGCTTCAAGAAACGTCCAGGATTTTATTTCCAATGAAGTGGCGAGTGCGCATTCGGGATACTGGAGGTCTGAGGACCTTTCTGACTGGATCCAGTGGTCTAGATCGTCTGAAATTAAAGGACGATATGTATACAGGGTGAAAAGAGGTCTGGAAGTGAAAAAATTAAGATTTTAATGATGGTAACCGCAGAACAGACAACAGATAGTATGTGGGTCAGTGTATGTAGCTGATATCCTTAAAATAATCAACAGAAACAATAACTTTTCAACTCAAACTGTATTTCTTACCTGCACCCATATTAAATACCCTCAAAAATGCCAATAATCTGCCATCTACTGGCCTGGGTCCTTTTTTAATCGAGAATTCGGCCATGCTCCAAATTCCTAGTTTGTTGAGTAATTCCTTTCTCTTTTCCTGTAATGGATCGGATTTACTAATGCCCAATCGTATCCAATAAAGATCGTTTTCATTATCTTCATAAACGAAACTGAAAGAGAACGGAGCAATATCAAAAAGAAAGACGATGCATGTAGGACTTGCTTGAAGGGTTAAAAAAATTATGATTCCAAGAAATTTTCCTTCTATGTTAGTAAATGCTGACATTTTTTTTAGGTACCATCTGTCTGGATCATCATCAAACTGGATGACTTCTGACATTTGCTGCATTCCAATAGTTCAGTTGACCGCGAACCGCGACGCATTGTTCTGTTTTAATATGACTAAAATATTATTATGTTTTTTTTTGCTGTAAAGTTACCGTTATATTTGAAATTATACAGTAATAATTTTTTCCTACGTCCATCTATGAAAATGAGAAAAAAAGCACGGTTAATTTGGCTAGAAAGCGCCGTATATCGCACGCGTGTTGAAAAAAAATATTTTAACACTAGTGTTGAAATACAAGGCACACTATTTAATTTAAACACATGGTGTCAATTTGACAGACAACCCTTATTTATTAAAAAGAACAAACTTTAGAAAGCGGAACTGTAAAGTGTTTAACTTATTTATCATGTATTTGTCGAGTGATTCAGAATTAGAGTGTGAAAATACGCCATCTGAAATTATAAAAAATGTTAATAATAAGCTGGAAAATCTATTACCAGAAAAAACAAATCGCGCTAAAGAAAGTGTCCTGTATTAAACAACAAAATCGGTAGCCATAGCGTAGGGAATAGAGCTCTAGCCTACAGATCGCAAGGTCACAGGTTCAAATTCCATCAAGAGTTCCTATTTGACTTTTTTATATATAAAAACATTAAATAATTTATAGAATTATTTTGAATTAAAATCTTCCTTGTTGGTGGATTTTTTAAATTTATGTTTAATGCATCTTATTAAATTTATAATTTTTCATTCTGGTTAATCTAGAAGTCAATCCAGGATTAGTTCTTCCTATCATATAATATAAAATATGAAAACATTTAAGTTAAACTACAAACAAAGGAAAAGCCTATTGACAAACTATGAAACCAGATATTAAGTGGAACATAATTCTAAGTACGCTAATTTCAACTAGTGTTGATATTTTTTTAACACTAGTGTTGAAATATTTTTTTTCAGAAATCAAAGGCTTTTTTAATAATTCTTTGTGATCGTAGGAAAAATAGTGTACATTACTCGTGTGAAAGTGATTATTCTAAAACTCGGAGAATTTCCGCACTCGGCTGACGCCTCGTGCTAAATATCTCCTCGTTTCCCTTCACTTTCATCACTTGTTATGTAATATACTCTTAAAGAACAAGGGTATGCTTCATTTACATCGAAAAACCAATAATTTTTCGAGATATTTACAATTTTAAACTTCATTAATCATTACATAAACGAATTTGTTTTAACACTCCCTGGTAAACGGATGTATGGCATGTAAGTGTGTCACTTTCAGTTTGATTTGAAAAGGTCTATTTTATTTCACGCCTCTTACCGTGCGTTTTTTGCGCTTTTAAGTGCTAAAGTGCCAACTTGCAAAAACATAACGAAATTTTCTTTGATAGGTGAAAATTCGGTAAAACAATATTTTACCAACTCACGAACAGGATTTGGGCGTTTAAGGTCAATAAAATATAAACGATTCTCCTGGAAACATGTTTTATTTTCTTTTAGCGTGGAATGAAATATATCTAATGTTGTAAAAAAACATAGGAAAGTGTTTACCTTATATTTGATAAGTAAAGTTCAAATAAATATCTTTTTACAACTATATGCCAAGATACAACTAAAAGACAATGCACTCAGGGCCTATTTTTCCAATAGGCCGGTGCCTAGGGCCCCGTGATCGGTGTGAGCGACACTATACTTATTCAAATAGTACACTTGCTGGTATTTGTTCAATCACACGCCTCGACGACGCGACGGTGGCGGTTTCTTTATAGTTTCTGGCAAAATATGATATTTATATTTTTTTAAATAATTCTTTTAGGGAGAGTTTTTGTTTAGTTTAAATTCAAACAAAAATAGAAATTCAACTTTAAAACAAATGTATCCAAAATATATTATTAATTTAAAAATATTATTAAATAAAAGTAATCGCATAAAGGAAGGCGAACGGATCATAGGGCCCGACAAGCATTGCCCCGCCTACTAGTCTAGCAGGCGAGAGGCGGAAAGCCCGGTTTGTTCTTTGCTCTACGTCGGCTTCTTTGTATGCCATATTTATTTGCGAGTAGGCCTTGAATTATGGTAATAAGTGTTTTTCATTAATAAAACTGCTGCTAGGTGATCGAAAAGCTGCAGCTCGTCATTCTTGTCTTGGTTTTGTTTACAACTGAACTATTGGGGAATTTTTATTTATATCAAAAAGTCCATTGACAACATTTTTTACCCTTTTTGTGAATAAAATTATTGAAATTCTTACCCATTATGTATGAAAAAATCTGCATTTGTACGGGGTCCATAGAAAATAAAAAGTTGTTCGTCGGCTTTGAAGTCTCTGAATGCAAGGCATTCGCTCCTGTCAAGTTGCGGGTTGTAATCTGTGGAAATCTGAAATAATAATAAAACAATTATAAATTACAAAGAAAGTATTTATTTTAAATAAAATTTCAACTCCTAAAACATGACATTCGGTTCACTAGAGAGAATGATATTGGAAGGTAAATATGAAACAGGTATAAAAAATTTTGTGTAGATTCGAAGGATTTCGCTTTTGAAAAATAGATTAGCGGAATTAATCTGATTTGGAAATACTGTCTTATGTCAAATAATCTATCTTAGAATATGGTGATGTCTATGAGTAAAAGCAATGACGACA
Organism: Polydrusus cervinus; assembly: GCA_935413205.1. Taxonomy (NCBI): domain Eukaryota; kingdom Metazoa; phylum Arthropoda; class Insecta; order Coleoptera; family Curculionidae; genus Polydrusus; species Polydrusus cervinus. The sequence continues at coordinate 4,864,490 of OW284514.1, forward strand.
ATGACTGAGGCGATAGCCAAGGCGAACAAGCATCGAAGTTTAGGAATTTGCTTTTACTACAAGATACACATACTATTTTTATTTTTTCTGAAATCGCATTTATACTGTTATTTTAAATCTTAAAAGAACAGATTAGAAATATAACACCAATCTCCAGAGATTAGTCAGGTCGGAAATGGCTCGAAGCGTGTTAAATGAAGACCGTCCCGGGTTGCCCATGCGCCGGTTTTGTTGTGACGTTGGTACTTTCTTCCGCGTGTTTTTATTAGAGAGCGAATTTGGTTTAATTATTTTTTTGGTGAATAATTGAAAAATTTAAAAACTAAAAACGTAGAAAATTTTTTCTTGGTCTATACGACAGGATCAAAATTTAGTGAAATAGAAAAATGGTGTTTTTACATCCTTTTCTATATAGAACGACATTTTCTTAGAAGTAATCTTTCTGGATTATTATTAAAATACATCTTTACAAGGTATAGTGTGTGGTCGGATTTCTACAGGGGACTTAAGATTTTTTTATAATTATTTTTTGAAGAGTAACGAGTACTTACCAATCCATTGGTATGATTACACAAATCCCATAATGGTATAAGAGCGTTGATCATGGTACTGCCATCCTCCGAAGGTATCATATTTTGTCTTGTCATGACCGTGGATACAGCCCAACTAAAAAATAATTGAAAAAAGTTCTTATAAAGGGGATAAACATTGTCCAAGAGCCTGGATTATGGACAAAGATAATATAAGTCGTCGCTACTGAGCCGTATTCGCCAGCGACTAGCAACCGTGGAGGAAAACTTACTACCTTTATATTATATAATTCATTAATAAACATGGTCAGTATTTGGGTCAAGAGAACGCAATGTTTTTGGTCTAATTTAATATAGATATTAATTTTGCATGACGCTGGCTGGTAACTTTGGGAAAGGAATTTTGGTTGGTTTTGACTTTTATACTAATGTTGCATGTTATGGATCAGATTCTTTAATGTCTGGAGCTAGAAAATAGGAATGGCGATGGAAGTATGAAAATAGAAAAAGCAGAAAAACTTAAATTCTTAGATAATCCTTAAATACAAAAGTGTGTGTAAGAATATTCATAAAGGAATATACGAATGCTGCCTAGCGGGACTCCTGTAATTGTGACGAATGTCTTTACAGGCGATTTCCTCTTAACATTTACTTATTTCTATAAGTTTGTTAGAGGTGCTGGTATGCTCAAGAGTGTCTAACAACGACACAGATGGCGCTCCGTGCCACATCTTACTGGTGTGTCCCACCAAGTGCTGCCTTAAGTAGCTTCGAGATCCCTTTTCTTTTCGTCGGATCCTAGCTCTACTGATGAGTCATGATATGACGAAACGCGTCTAGAGATGGATCTGGCGAAATGAAAAGGAAAATCTTCGTCTTTAAATTTAATAATGTTAGTACTAAAAAAATTGCCCAATTGTTTATTCGAAACACGCTAAAAAAACCAATAAAGTGTAACTGATGGTACCCACATGGTACCCAGCCGTCGAAACACGCAACTTTTACTTTTTATATTGAAATTCCTGCGAAAACGTCACTTTCTCGACCGCACACAAGCATATTCATGTGAAAAATAAGTATTATTGTTCCCCCGATAATTGTCTATTATGGGGCAAAGAAGCGACAAATTAGCATCGAAGATTATGGTAAACATAATTAGCGACAGGAGCGTACAGAAAACAATCTTCGAAAATTTAACCACTGGAATTATCAACAGTAATAGACCTTAAAGCCCTGCACGGGCCGGAATTTTATGACGCGGCCCGTCAACCAAAACAGAACAGCCCGACAAGCCCGATAGTGGCAAAGCCAAAAAATAGGCTCGGGGGGGGGGGGGGGGGGGGTTCAGTGGGCATAAGTAGGACGTTTTTTTTTTTGAGAGAGGGACAGTCGGGACTACATGTATTTCAGGCTATTGTAACTAGCGAAGAAGGCTGAAAAGCGCCACAGGCGAAAAATTTTCGGGGCCACGCCCAAAGTTCGATTAAAATGCACCTAACTATCAAATTTCGAAAACTAAATTATTACCTCTCTTCCTCTGCATGGTTGTATTTTCTTTTTTTTTGTAAATGTTTTTTTTACTTTTTTTTTGATAGCTGGCTCTTTATTTTAAAAAAAAAACATTTTTTATATTTGTGAAAAATATGAATATTGGTGCCAATCCAAAATTTTAACATAAGACGTATGTATGACTCTAACCAGTATTTTTCGGGCTCGGTTTTTCGTGATTAAAAATAAAGTAAATATCGCTCACCACGCCAAAATTAATGAGTTTTTCAGAAATCATGTATTTTAGAAGCGTAGATCTAAGAGCAGTTTTTGGTGCAAATGCTTAGGTTTTGAAATACTCCTTATGTGCTGTTTTGTATAATCATAATAAAGCATTCTCGTTTCTTCCCGCATTATTTTTTTATTATAAATTATCACATATTGTTTCATAAAAAATGTTTCAATTAAAATATTTACTATTAATTTTTCTCTTTAAATATAGATACCTAATTGTTTTTTGTTTTTGTTGTAAAGATATTTTATTACATTTGGTTATATTTTTGTTGATTAAAATAGCTCTAAAAGGGGAAAACGGAACAGACAAGTATATAATAGAAAAATATTATAAAATATTACTCATAAATCAATAACCAAAACGACATGCGTTTCCTACAAGACCTTTGTAATCTAAGCCAAGAATACATTATTTAAATAAACAGTCCAAGCGTGAGGCTTGCAATTAGACTTGAGACCTGAGCTTCGTGGCTCAGGGGGGGGGGGGGGGGGGGCTGACGGACTGCAGCCCCCCCCCCCCCCCCCCTTCCTAAATACGCCACTGCGTGCAGGCAGACCTTCGACAATCCCACAGGGTCGACTTTAAACTTTAATTATTTTCTAACAAACTTTCCAAATGTTGGTATTTTTCTACATAGCATTTCATCGTATAAATTAAGGGCTCGATATGTATTTTGCAAAAAATGAAGTACATAATAGAATTCTTCAAAATGTTCATTTTTCTGGTTTCCTTTCTTTAAAGATCATCGCACGCCTCTGGTTAACGTTAAACATTAGGCGTGTGACCATAGCACGTTCTTTCTTTATTCATGTTGTCGACTTTAATTGTGAGAGAAAGTGATAGAGCAGAAAAACAAAGTATTTTAGTAAACGGACTTGTAACTTTTGTTTGTTAATTTATTCTTCACTTTTTATTAATTAAAGAACGGAACATTGGCCACAATAAGAAGCAGCACGATTTATTCTAAACGACAAAAAAGTACCTTGTTTAGGGCGTTTAGAATGTTGATTGCTCATTTATCTAGAGAATAAAAAATTAAGATAGGGAGGTGAAAACAATTTTTCTCTAAGATGAACCGTTCCAATGTTACAGCCGGTCAAGCTCTAAAAATGCCATATATTAAACGTCATTATCTCAGAAACTATTAAATTTAGACATACACCATTTCATACAAAATAAGCGTAGAATGGTAATTAGTTGCAGGGTTTGGACCATGCAGACCTTTTTATGAAGAATAACTTTTTTCCGTAAAATTAATAATAAAAAAGTTTTCCATATGGTTCCAACTTACGGAGACATACTGTATATCCACCCACTTAACTAATATTTTACTTTAAAATTGACAAAATCTTTAAACCTAAATCAAACTTTATTTTCGGTTCACTAAAAAGAATTATAATTGCCGCTGAAGATGAAAATATTTACCAAATTCTTTGTGTATTTTTGAACAATCTATCATGATTAGTGATATATTTTTTTCAGTTTCCCTGGTATTACGAGAGTTTAGCAAGTAAAATAATAACACCAGTAATACAATTGGCTAATTCATAAACGCACATTCTAAATTTTAAAGAAAGAACAACCTGTAATCTCACACCTGATTTCATCAAATTAAAAACAAGAAAAGAAAGTGTGACCACGATGCGAATTCAGTCGAAATTCACATTGTAAATAAAATAATGTGAGATGCATTTACAATATAAAAATAAATTATATGGGAGGCGTATCCGCCGCAGAATAAGTAAAATTTCAGATGAAAGTTCATTAAAAGAAAAAGTGAAAATCTCCCAACGAAGAAATCGATTTTTAAATCGACGTGACCCACATATAAGGTTCTTTTTAGGCATGAGATAATTAATTTGATGGTTCTTCTAATGGAGATAGATTGATACCATGCCATTAACAAGTTGCCTCGCCCACGCTGACACACCATAAATGAGCATGTCTTTACTATTTTTATCGATCTCATGGTATCGAGGTACCTATGCTTAGATTCAGTGACGGCTCATTTTACAAGGAGGTCATATGTCATTTCCTGTCCTTCTTTCGAATTAGGCTTTTTTTCTCTTCGTTCGCTGCCAGGGCCCTTCCTGAAGGGACCTACAGCTTATCTTGGGTTTGAAACCACGATCCTCAGTCATGCGACACCTCCCAAGGGCTATCAACCCTCGGTCTCTTGCCATTGCATGACCTACCAATTAAGGAGTGTGTATACCTTCTTCCGCACCTCACGAGATGTCCGATCTCATCGGGCCTGGTTGGGAGATGATACATTTTACACTCTTCCCTGCATTCTTAAACCTACTAAATTTCGGACTTACTTTATTTATTGTGCGTATGCCCACTTCGGGGATCGAACCCGGTCGAATGCCAGTAACTCACCTCTAAGCCACTGCCGCGGTTGAGGGGGGTCATATTGAAATTTAGGGATACCTACAGGCTATAGTCAACTTTGGCGAAAAAAAATGAATCATATAATAATGTTGTGACGCTAATATAATGAATTAAATTACACTGTCCTAAAAAGGATATTCTAAAACCATAAATATCTTTAAAACGCGCGGTTTAAATTTTTTTCTATCCACCGCATTACACTTTCTCCTTCACTGGTATCGTTATGGCGTTTAATTACCATAAAGAAAATGGTACGTATATTATAGCCAATAACATGGGTTTCGTTCAATTTTTTTTTAATAGTCGTCGATCCGACACATGGTTTGCGATTGAATTCTACGTGTTTATTAATTTGATTTTCATTTCTATATACAGGGTGTGGCATTATGATAAGCCGTTCTATTTTTAGTTGGTAGCCCTTATTTATGTGGATTACATTATACCATAAAATTACGCCTATTAATTTATTAACTATTTTAACTTGAAGTAATAGTCCATACTTAAAGTGGAGTAGAAATTCAGAAGGTAAAAAAAAGAACACAAAGGTCTTCCTCCACTGTTATATTAATGAAACTCTTATGGTTTAAAAAACTTCTCTACATGTTTTGAATGCAGAAGCATTCATCTTCAGGAGAATAAGTGAAAAAGAAGAAACATAGATATCACCTTAACGGAACTTGTAGGTTAAATCAAAACAGTTCAATGAGTAGAACGGTGAGAAAAACAATACGCACGTTGCATTGTAAAAAAGATAAATATATGGGATAGGCTTAGGGCACTATAAGAGTTTAAATGTGGAATAAAAGGTATAACATCTGTGTGTGAGAAGAACAGTAGATATATATGAAATTGAAAAAAATTAAAATGTTACGAATTATTTAAGAACACAAAATTGTTGGCTGGTCATTACACTATAGAAAATTAAGTGTACATTTTGCAAGTATTAAATCATAATAAATTTAATTATAAAATTAATCAACGATCTATTCGAAATATAATCAACCCAACATGTTTCACTACAGCTTTTCCAATAATTTGAACACAAACATAGTGTTTTCTTTATATTATATGAAAAATAATAAAACTATCAACAAAGTCTTGATGGCTACTTCTACCTTTCCACATTCTTTGGTATACGGCATTTCTAAACAAGTATTTGTTTTATATACTACTTACATTGGCGACAAAAATGTTATTGCAGGTACTGTCTATAAATGCTAACTTACAGACGAGACAGTAAGCTTTCTCCAAAGAATAGGATGATTCTGTGCTTGGAATAATTTATTTTATTCTTTTAAATGGCACCCTTATATTATAGGTATAAATAGGGTTTTATTCGGACAGTAAACAGTATTTAAAATATACCTGTATTAATAAAATAATGACCTATTATACAGGGTGATTCACGTTGAGTGGCCTATTAGAAGATCTCGGAAACGAGTAAACTTATCTTTCTAAAAATTTGATAGAAGGCATAATTGGCTTTGAGCTTTTAAAACATTATCTTTTGAGGTTTTTGTTACTTCCGGTTATACCGAAAGTTAATGCCAACTTTGCTATTTCAAATAGAACACCCTATATATTTTAGCATTTTTGATTACCTTACCTATTAATATCTAAATAACTTTTGTTAATATTAATCTATTCTTATCTCTAACCGTTTTTGAGATATGAATTATAAAAGGATTTTTTTGTGTAAAAACGCTCCGAGAAGAAAGTTTAGTAACTCTGAAACTAATAAAGGTAAACATTTAAAATTTTGTAAGCTTTTAAGTAATACATAGATCTTTAGTTTAAATTACTTAAGTTTCGCGGTTTTTATACAGGGAGTTCTTAAAATTGTGCCAATGTTTCCATTTAAATAAATGTGCATAAGTCAATTTTTGCAAATGGAACATCCTATTTGTTTGCTTAGTAACGTGTAGAGAATTAAATTTCCTATCTAAATGCTTAATATGTTACAATTCACATTTTTAGTCGTTTTGGAATTATGAGCAATTTAAATAAAAAATCTTAAAATTTCTGTTTGTGTTAATGCGACATTATTTTTTATAAGAAGGCTTCGACTAGGATTTTCATTTGACTTTGATCTTTGTAGCCAATTTGTAAATTAGGCTTTGACCAAAATGATTTTAAAACGAAAATCCCAGTCAAAGCCTTCTTTTCAAAAATAATGTCGCATTAACACAAACAGAAATTTTAAGATTTTTTATTTAAATTGCTCATAATTCCAAAACGACTAGAAATGTGGATTGTAACATATTCGGTATTTAGATAGGAAATTTAATTCTCTATACGTTGGTAAGCCAAAAAATAGGGTGTTCCATTTGCAAAAATTGACTTATGCACATTTATTTAAATGGAAACATGGGCACAATTTTAAGAACTCCCTGTATAAAAAACGTGAAACCTAAGTAATTTAAACTAAAGATCTATGTATTACTTGAAAGCTTACAAAATTTTAAATGTTTACCTTTATTAGTTTCAGAGTTACTAAACTTTCTTCTCGGAGCGTTTTTACACAAAAAAATCCTTTTATAATTCATATCTCAAGAACGGTTAGAGATTGGAATAGATTAATATTAACAAAAGTTATTTAGATTTTAATAAGGTTATCAAAAATGATAAAATATACAGGGTGTTCTATTTGAAATAGCAAAGTTAGCATTAACTTCCGGTATAACCGGAAGTAACAAAAACCTCAAAAGATAATGTTTTAAAAGCTCAAAGCCAATTATGCCTACTATCAAATTTTTAGAAAGATAAGTTTACTCGTTTCCGAGATCTTCTAATAGGCTACTCAACGTGAATCACCCTGTATAGGGACTATAATTATTACAAGAACACCATAATTCATAAGAGACGAGACGCAAATTATATCACTATTAATGCTTGCATTTGGTATTGCTAAAAGCCCAATAGTTAGTGATTCTAATAAATGGGGGAAAATAACAGTACAAAAAAATCACTACCTCCTCGATTACAATCGTTGTTTGTCACGCAATATATTTTAAATTTACTATTTCGATTTTCAGAAAACAATTCCCAAAAACGTATCAATATTTTGTTGCTTATAAAAAGAATTATAACCAAGAAAAAAAACTACTTTTTCTACTCACACTTAAGTAACGAGAAAAGTAGGCTATTCCAGTTAACTGTACGGCAAAATTTCATAACAGTGCTGCACAGTGTTGCAACCTTTAAAAATAAAATTTCACATTTTTATATAAAAATTCCACAGATGCACACAACACGGAAAAGTAGTTTTTTAGCAGATCACAGCTACAAGTGATCCTAAAGAATATCCTGCGAATGTAACACTGTGCGTACAAATATCCCTTTTCCCTTTGGAGACAGCACCGACCTATCATTTCTCTGTGCTATAGATCTTTATTTCTCACGAATCCGGAAATTTCCCATTAGTTGACAACATTGTTATAAAAATTAGGTTCCTCTGTGGCGTCCTTATAAAGTACTGACCAATCAGAGTTTATTGTATTTACTGAGGCTTCGCCTTCTATTTCAAGACACTGAATTACATAATTTATATGTAGGTATATAGTAAAATATGTTATGAATTTGCTCAATATAACACAGATCTATAATAGTTTTATCAATAATACAACCTGCTAAATGTGCATAGAAAATTAATTTCATGTAGCATTATTAGTGAGTTGGTTTTACCATAATTTTCGTGATCATTTTGCAGAGTCACATCTAAAAAAAGCGTATCCCGGCTCTAAAAAAGGAAAAACAACGAACTTTGGATCCAATGGTCAAGACCGGCTGCCTAAAAACTTTTTAACATAAGGTTTGTAAGTTTGGTCGGAAGTTTGAGCACTCCACCTTCAACTTACTTCTTCGTGAGATGTAGACATCATATCCACTCTTGTTGTACAAACTATTCTCGCTTACTCTAGACCTAGAACCTTTTGCATACCGTACCATTCATCCCACCCAGGACCCAGTACCTTTTAGAAAGGATCTAGCAACCTGTTGCTTGACGGCGCGAGCACATGGTGCGTAATTCTACCATAGATGGGTACTTCTTGTCGAGATATCTAGTTGCTTGCCGCCAATTCGCTGGGTTACACACGGTACCGTTAGATATTGATACGACAGAGTTAGTACCATTACGGGTGCAATCAATACCGGGCAATACCGAAATCGAATTTTCCGAAAATTTTTAAGGCAGAAAAATAAAAATGTGATGTGATACTTAATTGTTATCTAATGAAACCAAAATTGCGGTCACAAAAAAAAGTTACAGTATTAATTAAGGATGTAGTTATACGGTTACCTCAACTTACCTTGCCAAAAGAAAATTGAGGAAGTTTACATAGTAGAAGTATAAAAACTTACATACATTTTTTATTAGTTTTCCACAAAAACGTTATAAACAACTTATTTAACATGTGTGTCAATACCAAAGTGACTATTTTGACTGTTTGTCTGTTCGTTATTCTGTGTCGTGTTTTGACTGCTCTTGGTGAGGTTACTTCTAGAACCCTGGATCAAGATGGGGAGGATGAGGTGATCACCAATCCAAGAGAATTAAGAGAATATGATCAAGAGGTAAACAAATAAGAATATCTGTATACAGGGTGCTACAAATTCGTGCGCGTACATGGGGATATCTAATAATTTAGTAAAAGAAAATTCTAAATATGTATTCCGATTAACTTCGGAGATATCCAAAAAAAAACGAAGTTTTAGTTTGGGTGTTTAATTTTTTGCGCCTTCATTTTTAACTTTTTTGAAAAACCAAAGAACACTTTTTCATAGCCGTTTTCTATGTTCTACAAGACGGCGTTTTTAGTTTTCTAATTTGACGTTTTATTCTTTAGACACCAACCTGGAATCATTTTTTTAAAATGCCACCCTAGAATACAGTTTTAGGGAGGGAGGAAGTGGCGTGTGGGGCAATGTTTAAATATGCTGAAGGGGGAAAAATGAGTTGTATCATTATAAAAAATTATTTTTTAGGAAAGATCTCACAATAAAAAGTAATCAAAATCAAAATAAAACGCAACAAATACTGTACATTTTCAACAAGAAAAACAAAACACCTCTGGTTGTCTTCAAGAAAATATGCTGGTGGACATTTTTCTAATATGGAGGTTAGAAAAATATGCCTCTCCGCTTTTAATAGTTACTTCTGTGTAGTGTAGGAAGTAATTCATAGACATTTTGTAATAACGAGCATTTATTACTAATAATAATTATGATAATGCGGACATACCAACCAAGGAAGTGTATTAACAATTAAAACAAAAAGTACTATCTTTAAAGACATTTAATGTAGTGCTTATTTACGGCTTATTATTTTTAATACTGAATTTTATTACCTATAGGTCAGTAATTTTCCTGTAATTTTACATTTTTCGCTTATTATACTCTGCCAAGTAGGTATTTAGCACTTTGCTTTCTGTGTCATCAAATCAGAAATAGGAATAAGTAAAAACATGAAGTCTTTCTCCACTGGTTTATTGAAATAATAAAAAAATTTTAAATTCTACATGTTTCGGGTGTAGTAACACCCATCATCAGGAAAAAATACAAAGAGAGAGCATTAGTAAATAAAGGAGCAAGATTAACTGGTAGTGAACATCGATGGAGCTCTATCGAGCCATGAGAGATAAAAATTAAGAACTGATGATTTAAAAAATTGGTATACTTAGAGCCTCGAGGCTAAGTTTGGACACTGACCGTGGGCAAAAGGTAACAGTGACAAGAGGGCCCGTTAGGGCTGAGAAAAAAAATATATAGGAAAAATGGAGACTCATGGGTCCAGAAATCTCATCCCGAAGAAAACATGGGGAGAGAAAAGAAAGTGGTATGGAAAGAAAAATTAATTATTTGGGGCTACCATGGAGCTTAATTGGATGTGCCAATTATATTGTATATTATATTAATCTTAAGTCAAAGTTGTAAAATAAAAATTTTTGAAAAAAATTGGGGGAACTAGTCCATTTTTTTCATAAAATAAAAATTTTTGAAAAAAATTGGGGGAACTAGTCCATTTTTTTCAAAAATTTTTATTTTACAACTTTGACTTAAGATTAATATAATATACAATATAATTGGCACATCCAATTAAGCTCCATGGTAGCCCCAAATAATTAATTTTTCTTTCCATACCACTTTCTTTTCTCTCCCCATGTTTTCTTCGGGATGAGATTTTTGGACCCATGAGTCTCCATTTTTCCTATATATTTTTTTTCTCAGCCCTAACGGGCCCTCTTGTCACTGTTACCTTTTGCCCACGGTCAGTGTCCAAACTTAGCCTCGAGGCTCTAAGTATACCAATTTTTTAAATCATCAGTTCTTAATTTTTATCTCTCATGGCTCGATAGAGCTCCATCGATGTTCACTACCAGTTAATCTTGCTCCTTTATTTACTAATGCTCTCTCTTTGTATTTTTTCCTGATGATGGGTGTTACTACACCCGAAACATGTAGAATTTAAAATTTTTTTATTATTTCAATAAACCAGTGGAGAAAGACTTCATGTTTTTACTTATTCCTATAAATTAACTCCACTTTAAGAATGGACTACTTCCTCAAAATCAGAAATAGTTTAGCATAGTTGAACAAACCCTAACATTTAACTAGAACTTTCAAACAAAAAACTGAAAAGAAGTAGCCTAAAAAGACTAATTGATCAAATATAACTACAAATCAATATAATTAATATTGGCTAATGTATTTATGAAGGATTTTAATGCAAATTTTTTTTATAACAATTGCTCCAATTAGGTGTAATATCCTTTAATAATCAAGTTATTATTGTTTATTTGTTTTAAAAAAAAACACTGTGAAGTGTTTGAAGGTCTTTGCGAATGTATTAATTGCGAAAATAAACGCTTCAAACAACCATTGGTATTTTAACAGAATCAGTATACAGGGTGATTCAAAAGTACTTTAACAAACTTCGAAATATGGTTGCTAATATTATTTTAAGAAAAAAAGTTTCAATGAACTATGTTCTTTAACGGCTTCGTTTCGGAAATACAGGGTGTCAAAAATTTAAAAAAAAAAGTAATAATTAGATTAGAAATTTTCAGGAAAAATGTTGTAATACATAAGAGATAAAACAGAAAACGGTAATACTATGACAAAATAACCAAAAAATATTTATACTGACAAAAAATAATTATTTTCGTCAATAAAAGTCATCAATTATGGTTCCAGATCTCATTTGTAAAAAATGGTACATAACTATTGCTAATAAGTTTGATCAGTGTTATGTTTAAAAAAAATTATTTACTCTTAAACCATCCCCCGTATCAAAAAAATACAAGATAGCGTTTTTGTTGCAATTAAAGTAAGAATTTATAAAAAAATCAGTAACGTAACATAATTTTTGTAAAAAATATCAGAGAATAAATTTGTATCGACGCCACTGGTAATCTCTGAGAGTGCATTGTACTTTCTCATGTAATTCACCAACTTTTACCAAAAAAATTCTACTGGTTTTTTAATTATTTAAAAATTACTCCTTTTTTTGGACACCCTGTAGTTTCCCAACGAAGCGGTTGAAAAACATAGTTTCCGCTTAGAATAATGTCAACAACCATGTCCTAAAGTTTGTCAAAGTACTTTTAAATCACCCTGTACACCTATTAAATTGTACTTGCTTGGCTAATTTTTCGATAGATTTTCTTTAACAATTTTATGATGTTGTGCCCTTCTAGTCCACGATTTATAACATTATTTTGATTGCGAAATTCTGCATTAATACGCAACATACTTTACTAAAATATGTTAATATTTTTACATTATATTTATGTCCGTACGTACATACATTTTAAAGTAGCAATTTCTCTAAATAGTAATTTCACTTTCTGTTGTAACCGAATAAATAAAACATTTCATAGAATACACCGTGTTACGAAAAATACAAACATTTTTATAGTTCCAGGACCGGATTAGAGAAAAAACAGGTCCAGGGGCCAAAATCCGGTGTAAAATATTGATTTCGGGGGTCCTTTTTAAAAAACTGAAAATTTGTAAATCGATATAAAAAAATATTAAAAAAAAAGTTTTCCAATTATTTAGTAAATAAAATCTTTAAATTTTGCATATGGGTCTAGAACTTTATCCTAAACAACTTTTTTCTATATATTTTTTTGGATATCTCGTCATCTAACCCCATTTTCTGTAAATTCACGATTAAGGAATCCATCCATGCGAGATTCAATATGGCGGCTGTGGGCAAAAAATCATCATTTTTGTGTTCGCGTATAAAAATTACAAAGCAGTATTTGCCCACAGCCGCCATTTTTGACACATCGTTGGATTGCCTATTACTAGTCGTCACGTAACCAATAGCAAATCCAGGATTTAAGTCTGGGGGTGGGGGGCTTAAGTCATCAGGTGCTTATTCTGGTAGGTCTCCATTGCCCCTTCCTCCCATTCTCCACTGCACGTAACGTATATATCAAAATCGATTTTTAGGTTTTCGGACATGCAGAACCGTTTTAAGTGTCTTCGATACTCCGCTTAAAATAGTACATTGTATACCTAGTAGAAAAAGCTGAACATTCCCGGACGACCGTAAAGATTGTATGTCGAAGCGCAAGCCGAGACTGACAATACGGAGTCCGGGAATGTGGCTTTTTCTACGAGGTATACATACTATTTTTCCGTAAATCAAAAATTATTAAAAGGACTTAAGTTATTACAATCAACTTGTTAAAATTTTGAAATAAATATTATTAACTTTGTTCACAAATAAAGGATGTCATTAAATATTTGTGTTGTAACTATGGAAACACAGTAATATTGAATTGTCAAGCTTAACACATTTTAGTTTACAAATAGCCGTACAGAATAGTATATTACATAACAAGTGATGAAAGTGATACTTTTCAAACGAGGAGATATTTAGCACGAGGCGTCAGCCGAGTGCGGAAATTCTCCGAGTTTTAGAATAATCACTTTCAGACGAGTAATGTACACTATTTTTCCTACGACCACAAAGAATTATTAAAAAAACCTTTGATTTGTAAAAAAAAAATATTTCAACTCTAGAGTTGAAATTAGCATACCTAGGATTATGTTCCACTTAATATCTGGTTTCATATAGTTTGTCAATAGGCTTTTCCTTTATTTGTAGTTTAACATTTTTATTTTTTCATATTTTATAAATATCATAGGAAAAACTAATCCTGAATTAAAGTCTATATTAACCAGAATGAAAAATTTTAAATTTCAAGGAAATATAAATTAAACCAAAATTTAAAAAATCCACCCAACAAGGAAGATTTCATTTCAAAATAATTCTATAAAATATTTAATGTTTTTATAAAAAAAAGTCAAATACTCCTGATGGGATTTGAACCTGTGACCTCCCGTTCTGTAGACCAGAGCTTTAGTGTCTACGCTATGGCTTCCATGGCTACCAATTAACATTTGTTGTTTAAATATATGACATTTTCTTCAGCGCGACTAGTTTTTTCTTTTATTAACATTTTTTATAATTTCACATGGCGTATTTTCACACTCTAATTCTAAATCACTCGACAAATACATAAAAAATAAGTTAAAAGACTTTACAATTACTGATTTATAAAATTTGTTATTTTTAATAAATAGGGGTGGTCTGTCAAATTGACATCATATGTTTAAATTAAATAGTGTGCCTTGTATTACCACTCTAGAGTTGAAATATTTTCTTTCAACACGCGTGTGATATTCGGCGCTTTCGAGCCAGGTTAATCGTGCTTTTTTTCTCTTTGTCATAGGTAGTCGTAGGAAAATAATATTTCCCTACAGTACAATAATAAATATTTCCTAACAGTTCATTGCTAACCGCCCGTCATTGTACAATGGTACTAGATAAGGGTTTAGAATTATTCACTAAAAATGATGATGATTTATCGACACACGCTAACATATTGTGTTTAAAATAAATAATTGAGACTTCCAGACGATTTACATCATAAAAACCACATCGAAACTAGATAAGTAGATATCGGAGAAACTAGGTGAGCTACAAACTACATTTTCCTACGGCACAGGTAGATAGTTATCTAGATACCCATAAGGTTATTGGCATTTTAACTCGTTTTACAAAAAAGTAGGTATCTATCGCCTATAATCATTTAGACAAACATGCGTGTGAGATTACTTTTTATAATTAATTAAATTAAGACCATCCGACCCATATTTCAAAACTCTTCTAAAAGGTTACCGGCTTCATGCGAAATTATATCTACATATACAGGGTGTCCCTGATAAGGATGCACTATACAGTGATCTCATAAACCATAGAAGATACAGAGACGGTTATAGTATATTTCAGAAAGGTGTAGAGTAATAAAATGGGAAAATCCGTCCAGTTCGGCTCAATTTCGGCGTCGGCCATAGGCGCAGGTTAATTTTGTGCATTACATTATTTATGATAACTAACCAAAGAAAAAAAAGAAGATAATTTGATAAGGAAGGAACTATTAGCTATAGCAAACTTACACAAACATCGTTTTATGAAATATGCAGTGGAAGATATAGCTGAAAAACATAGTGTAACTGTGCTGCGCACACCGTCATATCATTGCCAAATAAGTCCTATAAAACTTATATGGGTGCAAGTGAAAGGATTTGTAGCAAGACACAACACGACATTCAAAATGAAAGACGTTAAACTACTGTTTGATCAAGCCATTAAGGAAGTGACACCAGAGAACTGGCGAAAAGCATCGACCCGTTAATTATAACGCCAAGAGGAGATGACAGTTCCTCAGATGACGAAGAATATTATAATTTAATTCCTGTATAATATATTTTTTGTATTTTGTATCTTTTTATAATGTTTATTAAAAAATACGTGTACCTAATACTGTGTACATAATGCACGCCTTTGTCACACCATTTTCAGTGTTTGTGAATGGATAACAATAGGCAAAATCCATAAATTGACCCAAACCCGGGTGGTACTACCTGCTCTTGATGAAAATAAAGAATTTTGCAATGAAATCAATGTCAAATTATGAAAGTGGCTTAAATATTCGTTGGGTCACTCTGTAGTCCCTTTGCATACCTAATGAGCTTTTATTACTCTATACCTTTCTAGGCTATAAATTAGATATCTAGAAGTGCTTAATAGGTGGAGGTACGAAAAAGTTTACTTGAGCTTCTTTACCAGTCATTACTCTAATAACACCTAAATGGTTGAAACAAAAACGTTTACGCTAACGCTTGCTACCGATTATATTAAGCCGACCCTGTATTTTCAGTAGGAATTCGTGATTGTCGGAGGTCTAAGAACTATAAGATAAGTTTATAATTATTATAAATTAATAATATTAAAAACCAGTACATGTATACAGCCGGCATATTTAGTATCGATTTTTTATGCTATACCCATGAAGCGGTATCTTAAAGAGCTTAATTTACGGTTTTCACTTTTTAATTACAGATTTAAATATTTCCTTTTCCCAGGCATAAACTTTGATACGTTGCTTAATTTATTTTTATATTAAGAGACATATCATCGAATCTTTAAAAACTTAAAGCGATTAAGTCAACTCAAAAAATCCCCTATTGTATTGTAGGAAGAAGATTAACTCTCGTTGACAAAGGTAAACAGTAATAAATACCTAAAAATATCTCCTCGTTTGAAAAGTATCACTTTCATCACTTGTTATGTAATATACTATTCTGAACGGCTACTTGTAAACTAAAATGTGTTAAGCTTGACAATTCAATATTACTGTGTTTCCATAGTTACAACACAAATATTTAATGGCATCCTTTATTTGTGAACAAAGTTAATAATATTTATTTTAAAATTTAAACAAGTTGAGTGTAATAAGTTACTTATGTCCTTTTAATCATTTTCGATTTATGGAAAAATAGTATGTATACCTCGTAGAAAAAGCCACATTCCCGGACTCCGTATTGTCAGTCTCGGCTTGCGCCTCGACATACAAGCTTTACGATCATCCGGGAATGTTCAGCTTTTCCTACTAGGTATACAATGTACTATTGTAACACTTTTTGAACTTTTACACTTAATAATATAGTTAAAAGTAAAGGTGAAAATACACGGTTCGATTTGGATGAACAATTAGGTTGATTCAATCAAATAAACAATGCAATTGAAAGATATTAACTTCTTTCAACAGTCAATTTGGTTGAACACTAGTTAAAAATACGCTGTTTCATTTGGTTGAATCAACCGAATTATTGAACCAAATTGAATCATGTATTTTCGCCTTAAAACTAGCAAACAGTCAACAAATTACGTACCCAAAGTAAAACCAATTGTAAGGCAATTCAGCCCAGTGAGGTAAAGTAAGAGTAGAATTAGTTTTGATAGCGCATAATTTTTATGAAATTCCAAAAATGCCATATTTTAAACGCCAATATCTCAAAAACAATTGAATTTAGATCTAAGTATGATTCACCGATTTTGATAATTCTTTTTTTGTGTTATGGTGGAGTAGGTAGCCGAGGTGATCTCACCTTCAGAATTTAAGAAAAAATAAATGGGAGGGGGGGGGGGGGGTATGACGGGACCAAATGTAAGGGCACAATATTTTTAATCAAAAATGCCGAATCGTATACAGGGTTCGCACCAAAAAGTCAAAATGAAATTCCCTGACTTTCCAGGTCTACTGCAAACATTTTCTCTGACTTACCACAGAGCTCTACAAAAAAAATTGAAATACATAAATATATGGAAAATTCTGTAAAAAAAAATGTATTTGAAAGAAAAAAATAACAATGTTTTTTGGACTTTAATAGACCCCAACATATTGTTAAAAAAATTTAAATATTTTTTTTTAAAGTAACACAGCTAATGTCAAATGTATCTAAATTTCGTCTATGATTACAAGTTACGGCAAAAATGTTTAAAATTTTTATCTGTACTAATTTAAAACTTAGGTTCAAAGTTTTTACATCCTCAAAGTTGTAATCACTAACGTTATCTCTTGTATTTTTTTAACATTTCAATTTTTCAGGTTTTCAGTCCATAGTTTCCACTAGCCCCGCTTTTTTCGTTAGTGGGGTAAGTGGGGATTAGTTCCCACTTGTCCCATTTAAATTTTTTATATTAATAAAATTCAAAGTGAAAAATTTTAAGAAGTTGAAAAGTGAGATTGTGCGTATAATCTGCAAAACCTATAAATTAAATAAAAACTTAAAAACCGTATCGTAGTTTGTAAAAAAGTTATGAAGAAGAAAGCTCTAACATATAAACTTCTTTATTTTTAGGATTTTTTTAAATCTGAAAAAGCGTGTTGTTGGTGAAGTCGCAATAGATTAACTCATTTGCTCCAGTTGAATATAACATTACTCAAACGCGATTTATAAGTTAAAAACCCACTTACCCCAGTACCTGGGGCAAGTGCGTTCTATGGGTATATTTTCGTAACAATTTTTTGTTTAAATGAAATTCTTGGGTAAAAAATTAAACAAATTTTGTTGTAATTGTAAATATCACTAAGTACTTCCTGTCTAAAGCGCATCTCAGTAACTTGATTTTTAAAAAAGTTCTGTGGTTTCAAAGGTGACCTTTTATATTTTTAATCTCCACTTCACCTTTTAATAGGTTACCAAAATAATCGTCTAGACGAATTGTACAATCAAATTTTTGAATATTTTCTTTTTTAATGAAAGTAAAATATTCAGTCTTTGATTTCTCAGCGGTATCTACTGTTATGCGTCGCATCTGTTTCAAAACAACACAGAACAAAAAAAGGAATTAAAGTATTGTGACAAAAATTATTTTTTCCAGGTTTATGTATCAAATTCCCTGACTTTCCATTACTTCCCTGACTACTTTTCAAATTCCCTGACTTTCCAGGTTTTCCAGAAAAGTGGGAACCCTGGTATATCATTAGTGGGGTCAAAAATGCTTTAAGCGTTGAATTTCAAAAACAGTTAAAAGTTTAAGTTAAGAGTAAAGGGAGGTGAAAAATTTTTTTAATTCAACATCTTGATAAATATAAGAGTTTTTATGGTAAAGGTAACCAATTTTGATCAAAATATTCTACTGATTACTTTCCCAAGAATGCATATAAACTAAATGTATTTAAAGCTTTTAACGTTTTTCGTATAGGAAACAGATAAAAAGATATAAATTCTGTCAATAACATTATTTACACACCTAAAAGCCATAAATTTAAAAATAATTTATTAAACCATTTAGTTCAAGACTTTTCCTGATATACATAACTCCGTGACTGGTTTCTCTTTCGATAAGTCAATAACCACATATTTTATAAAAATTTTGTTTTATTACAAGTTTATCTGATTGATGATTTAAATTAAATTAATAACATAGGATGTCATATCTTTATGGATCGACGTAACAGTATTAAATACTTTCTAGAATTACCCTCCTCATTACCACATAATTAACACTTATTATTATTATATTATTTCTAGTCATGGCACGCCATCCACAACACCCCAGAGGGCGCGTCGGGTTGGATTCCTCGAGAACCCACAGACCAGAGATCGGGGGTGGTTTTTACGAAACGAAGGCGCCTGCGCAAAAGAAAAAGGCGACCACCAGTCATAAGCTTTGCAGATGACGGCCTTGAAGATAACTTAACGCAATTAAAGAGATTTGACGTTGACACAGGTGAATATATTAATTTTTTGTGTTTGGGTATTTTAAACATGAATCCGGCATTATAACTCATTTTTTTCTCGACAGACAATCATAAGCAAGTGACGGTAGCACCACTTAAAAGCCAGGTTACACCACTAAATGGGTTTGAAAAAGAGGGATACTTTACAAAACCGAAAAGAAGGAAAAGACCGATCGTACGGGAACCTTGGGAGGAGATGCAGGAGGAGAGTGTGAGGCCTTATATACGGAGAAAGGTAATGCATTATAATTTGCTGATTTCACCAACAAATAAGTGAACATATTTTTTCCAGGTGACACCAGCGTATCAAGCCTCAGACGACATCTTAGCGAACTCAAGCGCAAACCTCAGCACACTAGGAGTCCCAAATCAAAACCAGTTAGCTGAAGAAACTCATGTATATTCCGGGAAACCAAAGAACACAAAGAAAAAAGAACAATATAATGATGAAAAAATTGAAAACTTAAAAACTTTAAGGCCTCCCACAAGTAGAACGCCGAACATTAAAGCAATTTTAAAACAAAATGGCGGCTTGAGCCTCAGCGAAATTCTGCAGCAGAAGAACGTAACCCTATCACAACTCCTCACGGGTAACCAGGAAGCCATAAAAGCTCTGACAGAGTCTCCAGAAATAACAACTCTATCATCTACCGCGAGCTATCAAAATAATCCGTCAGAAAACTTTGTGTCTTCAACTCAGAAAAGTACTAGATTCTCAGAGAGTTTGGACAACTCAAAGTACACAAGACTACCGCCCTCTGTGGCTTTGAAAAAGAATATAAACAGAAAGTCTGAACAGTATGGGGATTCTCACGAATCGCTGTCAGATAAAGAGTTATTAGAGGCTCAGAAAAAAAGACTGGCTTTACTACAGGGGCATAGTTACAAGAATGCTCAAAATGGAAAGTTTTCTGAAGTCACTAGGTAAGAAGAATTGTTGTTAGTAAAAGTTAGTTTAATTTTTGGGTATTTCGGTCCGTTAACCTACAACCAAGACTTTACCATATATAATTATAGGGCTGTATTATTTTTTTAGATATGAAGTCATTACCGAACCGACTACAGAAAAACGAATATTCGTTCCATCGCATCCAAATCTCTACACCTCCATAGACTACAAACAAGAACTATCGAAACCCACAGTAACCGAACCATACGTAAGCAAATTTGAAGCTGTCACAACTCAAAAATCTACAACTGAAGCTACAAGTCAAGTAGCCACCACTACCACTCAAAAAAATGAATCTACCACCCAATCTACTCAACCAACAAACACTTTAAAAACTTCATTTACGAAAACTAAATTAGCTTTTCCAGTGACAAGCGCTAAACTCAACAAACAAGTGTCTAAAAGAATCACCTCTACAAAAGAGCCATTAATATTGGAAGAAGAAAATTACCCTGCGACTTTTAAGCCTATAAAAATTGACTTCAAGGATGTGTTGGGATTATTGAATTTTGAAAACGAACCTGAAGAAAAGGTAATTAGTTTTTTTTGATTGAGTATAGTTATGCCGTGTTTGAAAAAAAGAGCGATATACAAGATATTTAATAACTGCTTTAGTAACATTCTTTTCTTGTAGATTTCAGATGGTCCCTATCGTATGAGTATTGACTTGGATGCCATACCAGATAAATCAAGCTCAAGCCCCAAAGCACCAGAACAATCCACCGTAAAAACAGTGCGTTTAACTACAACTACCAAACCGTTAACCACTACTAAATCCACCACTATTCAAGTTAGTGAAAAACTGAAGCCTTACAGTGCTAAAGACGAAATTCAAGAAATATTGAAAGACCCAACAGGGAAAGAACGATTAGCTAAAATTCTAGAAGCAAGAAACATGACAATTGAAGAGCTCATTGAGCAGAGAGAAAGGGGATCAAGTCAACTGCACTTAGCTGATATTTTTCACAACAAAACCAAAGAACCTGAGCCTCTGGACGTGACTTTTGAAGGCCGCGTTAGCGCAGAGGTTTTTACAAGTTTTCCAGTATTTATTAGACAACCCAAAGCTCTTTTAGAAGAAGTAACACCCACTCAAAGACCAGTAGAAGTGAGTACACCGATCAACATATTAATTTCAGCCTTTCCTAGTTTTAAAATTGAGGTACCCAAAAAGCTACCAAATGATATTGATAGCAGTAAGCCGACATTTCCATGGAAACAGCTGTATCCGGATCTATTCAACGTACAAGATCAAAATAAAGACATAGTGGTGATGTCAGAAGTTCAAGAAGTGCCTCACAATAGAATAGAGGCAATACCAGGCAAAGATTTTTCGGCGGAAATTTTGACAGATGAAGACATACAACGATTGGATGATTTAGACCAAAAATTACTTTCAGCAGTTTCAAGCGAGCAGCTTAATATTGTTGACGAAAAAGTCCATAAAATAATCAAAATCCCATCTGGAGTTCAGTCAGCTATTGTAGCCAGCCTAGTCATTGTAGGGCTATCCTTGATAGTCTTCATGACTATTCTAGTTATATTTAGATGGACGCAGAAGAAAAAAACACAAATGAAGTATTGTGACAGTCTGAAGCCTCCATTGTTTGAGAAATCACGAAATATAAAAACTTTTGTAACTAAAACGTTGGATAAAACAAAAATAAATTATTATAGGAATAATTTACAAAGTATGAGTGATGTTTGGGAAAGGGACAGTGAAAGAAAGTCTGCTTTTTGAGGGGTAGTTAATATGATAATATGTATTTATTATGACTGTCCAAAATTAGTATAGTGTGAACCATAAAAGTATCAAGACAATCGCGACTTATTAAAAAATATAACACATTTTCTAGTGTGATGTTTACGTGATCTTTATAAGGCATTTGACATTAAGTTTTTGGGTTGAATTTAGAATATGACCTTGACTGGGATACTGAAACTGAATGCTATTGTATATGCTAAACGTCTGTTTAGTATAGTGTGGGAGATTTCCTGTATAAGTATATTACAGCAAATTATTTAAAGTTATTTCTATATTCTGTGTCTATTAATTGTAAAAATGTATGATTTAAATAACTCTTTAGTCAACAATAGTTTTTGTACAATTATTAAACATAAGAATTGTGTGATGATTAGGTGCAATATTTATTTTTTTCTTATAATATGCTCAATACTTCGTAAGACTAAATTTAAAAAAAAATGTTTGGGAAGCGCTAAGGGAAAAATACTAACATTTTTTTGTTGCTTATTTATTTTTCTCTGTTGAATGTTAATTTAAGATAGATTGATATTAAAAATATTTGCATGTTCCTAAACATTGTATTTACTTCTTTTTTAGATGTACATAAGTATTTCACGTCAATAAAATACTCATTGTTTGTTGATGTTTTATTATGAGCAATCATTGGTACTGGTTCATTAAAAATTGCATTGATTTAGCGATGATTTAATTTACCCAGTACCTACATACTTTTTTTTAATTAAAATCGGACATTGTAGGTAGTACGATAATGATGGATACTTTATAGGACAATACATGATACCATTACCAGATTCTAGTGGTATCGATGATATTACCTTGAGAATATTAGGATTCTGTATGAACAATTGCTTCAATACTCATAAACATATATCTAATCATTTAATTGCAAATAACATTTATTTCATTATACCTAAAGTAAATAATGCACAAAACATTAAAGATTATTTTTTAAAACATTTTTTTAGGGTCATTAGAAGTCTGATTAATTACTAATCAAAATCCTATCTTTTTGTGCCAACTGGTATGTTACCATCATCAATGCATGGTTATTTAGTTATGTAATTCTAATATAATTTTTACAAGTACATTTTATTACATATTATAATAATTTTATTTTTGCACAAATAAAATCTTTATTATTACCTTGGCAAATTTAAATAACATTGTATTTGCAATTTTTCCCCGTAACAGTATAAAATCTAATGCTTATTTATCTTGAAAAAAATAGGAATTAAAAAAAAAGTATGCTTGTCACTTACCAGTACTCATTAAATGTAAATTTATTCCTCATAAGCTCACTGACCGGATCCTCTGAAGTCCAAAATAGCTTATGAAAATATGCATACTGCCTCACAATACTTTTTATTTGTTTAAGTGCCACCTCAAGAGTGGGACTTCCCTTTAGTTCTTCGAGCTCACCAACGGAGAAGTACAAGACAGTATTGTAAGCTTTTGGCAGAATATCCATGTATGGTTTCCAAAAAGGGGTTTCAGAGAATTTTTCTACCAGAAGGTATATTGCTAGAAGGACATTCGGCATATTCTTTAGTATTTCAACCTGAAACAAAATTGGAGCTATTGTATTTTTATTAACAATTTTGTAAATAGAATGACCACAATATTTTGAATCGATTGTAGATACTTATTGCATTGAGCTTTAGTTAAATTGATGCATACAAAACACTGTTTAAATTTTCTTTAGAGTCACTGTAAGAGCACAAACAAAGCTACACACCTTATCTATTAAATCCTTAACAATGCTTCTTGATGAATTTTCCACTGACATCATTACTTTTCTAGGTACAGCTATCACTAGTGAACTTTGACTTATATCTTGATTAACTTTGATTCCTAAATCGTAATTATCATAATGGCATATTGAACAACCATTTAATTCTGCACCATTTTCAGTTAGCCATTTGCTGAACGCATCAATAGTTTCTTTGCTGTTACGTGGTTTTTGGGATTCATTGGTGTTCTGTAAAGGCACCTGTAAAAGTAACCGCATATTTTTAATATACCTTTTCTTCGTAATAGATTATAGGTACTACTTACCCTATTGTATTTTTTTGTTAATTTATCTTCTAATGTCTTTATTCTATCAATAAAAGAACTGATTTGTTTTTGACACTCTAGTGACTGAGACACATTGTTATGAAGGGGTAACGTTGTAAGTCTCAAAAGACAATCGACGGTATCTAAAAGTTCCTTTTCTTCTTTCGAAGGCTTCGATTTCTTGTTGGTGTTCTTGGGTTTATTCGAGCCGGCGGCTTGTGTTTTTCGTCCCATTTTTGGTAGTTTATGCTTGGAATAAACTTAAATTAACGTATAACTTAATTTTTTGGCACTAAATACTGATTTTTGGTTATTTTAAATTTATCTTTGTCTGTTTATGGTATTTTATGATCAAGTTTCATTTTATAAATAAAAACACGTTTTAAACTAATTTCTTGAAGTTTTGATTCCGTGATTATGTTATCTTTGTTTGCGGTGTTTAAAATTATTGAGATGGAAATAAGGCCAGAAGTTATTTTAAACCAAACAAACCAAAGGAATTTGACAGCAAATTAATTAAGGTTATGTTGACCGCTCACCGGCATTCCTCGTTTTTCACAAAACCAGAGCCGCATTGAGCAAGTGTACCCTATCACAGAGAAATAATAGTTGTAACTGCAGTTTTATTTATAATTTCCAGAGATGTTGATTGCCAATACAAAAACGGTTTAAAATTTGAAAATGTAGTGTGTTTTAAAGGAAGAAAAATATATACAGCATTTATTTAGTTATAACAATACTGTGTATAACTACATCTTAAATACATTTGTAAATGTATCTTGTAGATGAAAACAAAATAATTATAACATACTATAAAATAAAAAATTATTTATAGAATACTTTGAATAACAATTAAAATTGATAAAATTATCAGCAAGCAACAGCGTCACGGTGCAAGTCATGTAGAAACCATTTAATTCTATCTACTCCAAGCCAAAGGATCATCTTGAATATCTTTTCTGTTGAGTTTTTTTCCTTGGAACAGCCTCTCAGCGAACATGGAGACTAGTGGATCCATGCCTGAAAATATGCATTGACCGCCAGTTAATTATAAAATTATTACTATTATCATAAGCCTACCGTAATACAACTGACTGTCTAGCCAATCAGAAAGCCGGTTTTACTTACCGCAAGACGTGGCGGCAACCACTTCATCCCCCTTTAAATAAAAAGCTAAAAACTTCAATTCTTCGACGTTTCCATGGTAAATGATGTCATCAAATTGACCATACCCAGCATATCGAAAACTTTTATCGAAAAGCGTAGTCCAATAATAAGGCACGCTTTTAAGTGGATCTTTTTTGCCCACCATATTTATGGCGGCCTTCTTTCCGTGATATTGCGCCAATCCAATATGAGCTAAAAATTTATATTAAGTAATTGTACCTACAATGTCTACTTTTACACAAATACAATTTGGAAACATTTTTTTTCAACTTGCTCTAGGTACATGAATGCACCCAGTTAAAGATCTAACTAAGACCTATTTTTCCTTTATGGTACTAAAGCGGCGATGTATACCACTAGTCTGTGCTATTATTAGCGGAAGGCAACTGTTCATGGAATATGAACAACAGAATTTGACATTCGACTTTATTTTTTATTTTCAACATGGTAAATTAGGTGAGTCTTTTTCTTTTAGTTGTATATATAATAAAAGACCAATGTTTAATTTGAAGATTTGATACAACCCGAGGTAATCAATAAAAGTGTGAATTGTTAACGGAAATATATGTAGAAATATTCATACCTATGGCGGCTTTGGTATTATGAGACCAAACTGGCGCATAAGCAATATCTCCGCCAGCATAAACATTAGCCACGTTTGTCTGCATGTACTCGTTCACCTCCACAGCACCATTCGGCATCATTTGAATACCAGAATCCTCTAGGAACTCTGTGGAAACTCTCGTTCCAATTGCCGAAAAGAGGATGTCACATTTAATTACTTGTCCATCAATTAGTTCGACGCTTGATACTGCCCCGTTGCCATTGTCATTGATTTTATTGATACCTTAAAAACAATTGTATTGATTTAAATGCAAGGCAAGTAGGAAGAATATTTGTTGCCTATTTTTTAAAAAACAGTAGTTAAGTATTGTCTATTACTCACTTTAACTAAATAACTCTTCCAGATACTAGATATGGAAATTTAATAGTAATAATGATACCTACCACTATTCATAATTTGTTTAATTCCTTTATCGTCAAACAACTTCATAATGGTGGCGCCAATCCTTTCACCCCAATTACGCTTGAAGGTGAACCCTCGACCAATCACCGTGACAGTTTTGGCTTTTCCTATACAATAACTCGCCGTTTCCATTCCAAGGAAACTTGAACCGAGAATAACTACTTCGGATTCTGGTTTCAATTGTTCATGGGCATAACTACAAAAATTTTTAAAAATTTGGTTTGCTTTGGTTGTTATTCCAATTTTTTAAAGTCTTACCTAATAATTTTTATCTATAATGCCCAATTTAAAGAAAAGATGTAGATACCCATAGTATAAGTACCTACCAAAAGGGTTAAATTTTAAAAGGACAAAATGAACCTTGTAAAATAATAGATCAGTTATCAATGCCCCTTGTTGTGACTTACTGTGAGTCATCATGGCCTCTAATAGTGATCACATTCTTCAGGTTAGCACCAGGGATATCTGGTCTTTGATGAGTGCTCCCTGTGGCCAGAAATAGCCTAGTATATTTTAACTCTTTACCATTTGATAATTTGACTGTATTTTCACTGGTATTAACTGATGTAGCTTCTACACCCTAAAAAAGTGTGTTAACTATTTTCAACGTGCTGGTTCGGTACATTTATATATATACAGGGTGTTAATTAATGATATGTAATTTTAATGGTTGATTCCTGGACCAATTTTAAGTCAAGAACATAAATATATACATTTGTCCTAAAATGCTTCGTTTTCGATATGATTGTGTAGGTACAGCTGCGCGTCAATACAATTTTAATCAAAAAATATGTTAAGTCACAGATATTTTTGAAGCAATTGCTTTATTATTACTTATCATTCAATTTTATACAAAAAATGTCTGTCATTTTTTTCTTAAAACTTACTGTTTGAACGAAAATAATTAAAATAATGGTGACAGCAAACCAACAAAATCCCTCTAAACTCTATTTTAAACGTGATTTTTCTTAATCCACACAAACAATTTTATAAAAACCTGTTTCATATTCAGCGGCAAATATAATTATTTTCAGCGAATCGAGAATCCGGTTTCATGCGTCATCCACTCCGGAGATTTTTTTAGTTTTTTAGTGCCTGAAAATCGATTAGCGGGATTTTGTTGGATATAAATATATTATATAAACTTTTTGACTTAAAATTGGTCCAGGAATCACCAATTCAAATAAGTACATATCATTAGGTAACACCCTGTGTTCTATATAGAAACCAGGTTATTTTTAGATGTCGAGGGTATATAGCTTATTTTATCGGTCATATCTCTGTACTTTGGTAACCGCGGACGTAGAGGTTACCACTTTCAGTTAGCCCCCCCCCCCCCGTGCCAGTTCCAAACATTGACCTACCCATATTCTTTTAAATAGTACTGGACATAAGCCCTTCTGAATTTAATTGGGTAACTTGTCCATAGGCAGTGCCAGCTAGTATAATGAAATTAATGACTTACCTTCAACACCTCAATATCATTATCTTTATAAAATTTATCATCTCTAAACTGAGCTTTTTTTATGTCAAAGTTCATCGATCTAGTTGCTCTAATTCGATCATATGGTAAATAATTTTCTTTACAAACTAACACTATATCACCCTGATATCCTAAAAAATGAACATTATGTATGATATAGACAAATTCTGGTGATTCTAAACCGATTTTAGATCTCGTGCTCCCTAATTTTATAAATACCTTCTTGTCTCAAGGTTTCTACGCAGGTAGCACCTGCAGGTCCTCCGCCAACAACCACGATTTTTTCTACAGAACCTGACATATTTTTCTTAGCCATGTTTTTCACACGTTTATTGGCTACCAGTTCTGATTTTTTTGCTTTCACTTTTACATTGTCATTTTCTAAGGTAACTTTGTAACAAGGCAAAGAATCAAAGCCTAAAATATAAATTAAAAAATATACCCTAAATGTTTTCAACTCTAAGCCCCCTCCATGAAAAGTTTTTTTTTGGACGCTCATGGTTGTACACTGGTTGTTATGGAATTGACGCATTTTATTTGTAAGGAGGAGTCTTTGGGTATCAAAGAGAAACTTCATATTTTATTCGATCGTTATAATTTTTTTGATAAGTACCCCTACCCCTGTGATGTAGTAAATAACGGCAAAAGCGTATATTGGATTTATAGTAATTGTTTTTATTATGGTATCGGATTTTTTGAGAAGGTAGGCTTAATTTTTTTTCTTAGCTTAAAGCAGGTAATCATTTTAAATAAAAACAAACACATGTCACTCTTGTCTCCTCACTCTTTCTTTAGAACTCCCCCAGTGGCGGCTTGGTCAAACCATTATACCAAAAAAAAAATTCAATTTTCTCTTTTTATAGTGATACCTACTACGTACTTATTATAAATAGTTTTTTCACTTGAATGATGTGCTATAATAATTAAGGTACGGGTTTAAATATAAAATTCTGAATAGCAATGGTTCATATTACAGGGTTAGTACATGAATAGTGAGAGAACTTACTATATACTTGTTTAATTTTTTTAGTAAAAAAGTGTCCCGCTTACCGGGGAAGTCTTCAATATCTCCTGTGGCCAAACTAAAACACGCTCCATGCCATTGACATCTAACTCTACCATCACCTAAGGCACTATTCTCAAGTGGCGCGCCGTAGTGGGTACATTTCGTGCCCACGGCACTGATTACTCCATTTTGTTTTACTAATAATACTTTGTGTTCGCTTAGATTTACTATTTTTAATTCGTTTTCGTTGAGATCTTGCACCTTACACACTACATCTTCGATAAATTCGTCTTCTTGGTGCCCTGATGACTTTCCTAAAAAAGAAACGCGGTAATAAATTACTAGAAAATATATAAAATACGTTTATTTTGCCTAGCCGATCTAGGTGTATTTATATTTAAAAAAAACTATTTGGGATATGATGTATAATTTATAATAATTTTAGATTTTAGAACTAATGCCTCCCTATACCTCTGTTTTCGAAAAATATTAAAAAGTTAAGTAGTAAGTATTATAGATGCTATGAAATCCTGGCAAATCCTGCGTGAAAAGTGGGCCACCCAGAATATAGGTCAAAAAAACTAAACTTTGTGAGTAGTTTATGACTGTTCGCGTACCCCTTTACCTAGTACAAAATATGAGTTAGATATTTCGAAATATAAAAAATACCATATTTGGCATTCTGTCTTTGTAAACTAAGTCTGATTCCAATATTTACCATCTTTTCTACAAGCACTCGGGTTTGCACAACCTTTTTGAGCCATTCCCTAGTTTTAATAGGCATACAAAAAATAACTTAAAAAATTTGGCATTTATCTAAAGTCTGACATTGGGTTATAAAATGTCAAACAGAAGTTTTGGGTTTAAAAATAATATATTCCTCATAAGATAAACAAACTTTGGAATAAGCATCAGGTTAAACGACTCCTTTGAGGAGAAACATTACACAAGGCACTTATAAACTATGAGAACGTTATATGAAAAGTGAAAACTATTAATATGTATTTGTCTATATTGATTTTATCAGTACCATCCATTTGAAATAAATTGTGGTTTTGTCTTTGTGAAACCAGAAACTACGAAATGATGGGTTTTGGTTCATACAAGATCATTGATTAGTGATATACAGGGGCGGTAGCTACATAAAATCTCTAAGACGTGAGCTTCCCCCGACAATTTAATTGAGGTTTTTTTCGATCCTGTCGGTGCATCGATGCTGTAGTTGTTTGAGCCACGGAATTCAACTTCAACATTGAAGTTCGTTCGGGTTAATTCGTTACTTCACAAACGGGATTTTAACCTGCATTCGTAGATACGATACTTATATCGTTCACCACCCTTAACCTACCCCCATATCTACGCCCTTCCTACTATTAGAGATGTGCGCGAATTATCACTGGCAGTTTCTTTATTCACCGCTACTATAAACTGCGATTGCTAACGGCTAATAGATCTCTTATTTAATTTGTGATTGAGTGATTTTCGATAAAGTGACGGAGGAAAATTGATTTCTCAAAAAAATGTCGCTTTTCATAGTACGATCGCAGACCTGCTAATGCTAAACTATTCTGAATTGGCAGTTTATTTTATAACAGTGAGCAGAGTGCGACTGCGATTCTTTATTCGCAGAAAATATTTCGCCTCGAGCTATTTATTGTTTATCTCTATATACCTACCAATATTACGAAATTGTTCTCCAAAGTTACCATCTCCATGCAAAATTATATCTATTAACATTAAATTTGACCAAAAACATGACTTGACCCAAATCTTGGCCATGTTATTGATGGATTTTTGAAACTTTTTTAAATTTAGACTCTCAAGATATTAAAGAGTCTTAGAAAGTTATTTTTATTTAAAAAAATAATTAATAATATTTCTTACAATTGATGGAAATTGAGAGATTATTTTTGGGGTTTTCATTGGCCTATATCTTTTTCTTCGCATTATTTTTCTGTATGAAACTAACTTTTCCATAGCCACATAGATACTATTTTTTTCATTGGTGGAAAAAACTCATTAATTAATATTTCTAGACTCGGCCCTGGATAGGTTGCCTTATTTTGCGAATAGAGTATTGACGTTTGAGCAACGGCGATTTTATTTTTAAGCAATGAAAATCTGTTTGCTGTAGTGCGTTTTAAAGGGTAAGTTACTAAAAAAAATATATAAAACATTTATTTAGTTGTAACAATACTGTGTATAATTACATTTTAAATACATTTGTAAATATATCTTGTAGATGATAACAAATTAATAATAACATACTAAAATAAAAATTATTTATAGAATACTTTGAATAACAATAAAAAATTGATGAAAATATCAGCAAGCAACAGCATCACGGTGCAAATCATGTAGAAGCTATTCTATCTACTCCAAGCCAAAGGATCGTTTTGAATATCTTTTCTATTGAGTTTTTTTCCTTGGAACAGCCTCTCAGCGAACTTCGAGACTAGTGGATCCATGTCTAAAAATATGCGTTGACCACCAGTTAGTTATAAGATTATTACTATTATCATAAGGCTACATTGATACAACTGACTGTCTAGCTAATCAGAAAGCCAGTTCTACTTACCGCAAGACATGACGGAAACCACTTCATCCCCCTTTAAATAAAACGCTAAAAACTTCAATTCTTCGACGTTTCCATGGTAAATGATGTCATCAAATTGACCATATCCAGCATATTGAAAACCTTTATCAAAAAGCATGGTCCAAAAAAAAGGCACGCTTTTAAGTGGATCTTTTTTGCCCAGCATATTTATGGCGGCCTTCTTTCCGTGATAATGTGCCAATCCAAAATGGCCTAAAAATTAACATTAAGTTATTGTACCTACTATGTCTACTTCTACACAAATACAATTTACTAACATTTTTCTTCAACTTACTCTAGGTTATGAACGTACCCAGTTGCAGATCTAACTAAGACCTATTTTTCCTCTATGGTACTAAAGCGGCGATGTATACTATTAGTCTGTGCTATTAGTAGCGGAAGGCAACTGTTCATGGAATATGAACAACAGAATTCGACATTCGAAGTTATTCTTTATTTTCAACATTTAAATTTTTCTTTTAGTTGTATATAGTTGTATATATAATCCAAGGCAGATGTTTAATTTGAAGGTTTGATACAACTCGAGGTAATCAATAAAAGTGAATTATTATCTGAAATATATGAAGAAATATTCATACCTATGGCGGCTTTGGTATTATGGGACCAAACTGGCGCATAAGCAATATCTCCGCCAGCATAAACATTAGCCACGTTTGTCTGCATGTACTCGTTCACCTCCACAGCACCATTCGGCATCATTTGAATACCAGAATCCTTTAGGAACTCTGTGGAAACTGTCCCTCCGATTCCCAAGAAGAGGATGTCACATTTAAGTAATTGTCCATCAGTTAGTTCGACGCTTGATATTGCCCCGTTGCCATTGTCATTGATTTTATTGATACCTTAAAAACAATTTTATTGATTTAAATACAAGGCAAGTAGGAAGAATATTTGTTGCCTGTTTTTCAACAATAGTTAAGTATTGTCCGGTACTCACTTTAACTAAATAACTCTTCCAGGTACTAGACATGGAAATTTAATAGTAATAATGAAATTACCTACCACTATTCATAATTTGCTTAATCCCGTTATCATCAAACAACTTCATAATGGTGGCGCCAACCCTTTCGCCCCAAATAGGCTGAAAGGGTAACCCTTGACCAATCACCGTGACAGTTTTGACTTTTCCTATACAATAATTCGCCGTTTCCATTCCAATGAAACTTGAACCGAGGATAACTACTTCGGATTCTGGTTTCAATTGTTCGTGGGCATAACTACAAAAATTTTAAAAAAAATTTGGTTTGCTTTGGTTGTTATTCCAATTTTTTCAAGTACCCAATAATTTTTATCTATAATGCCCAATTTAAAGAAAAGATGTAGATACCCATAGTAGAAGTATCTACCAAAGGACACAATATACCTTGTAAAATAATAGATGCCCTTTGTTGTGACTTACTGTGAGTCATCATAGCTTCTAATAGTGATCACATTCTTCAGGTTAGCACCAGGAATATCTAGTCTTCGAGGAGTGCTCCCTGTGGCCAGAAATAGCTTAGTATACTTTAACTCTTTACCATTTGATAATTTTACTGAATTTTCACTGGTATTAACTGATGTAGCTTCTACACCCTAAAAAGTATGTTAACTGTTTTCAATGTGCTGGTTCGGTACATTCATATATACAGGGTGTTACGTAATGATATGTTATTTTAATGGGTGATTCCTGGACCAATTTTAAGTCGAAAAGTACATAAATATATACATTTGTCCTAAAATAATGCTTTGTTTTCGATATGTGTAGGTACAGCTGCGCCTTAATAGAATTTTAACCAAAAAAAAAGTTACGTCACTGATATTATCGACCCCCCCCCCCCCCTCCAACTATTGACCCATATTCTTTTAAATAGTACTGGTCATAAGCCCTTCTGAATTTAATTAATTTAATAGAGTAATTTGTCTATAGGCAGTGCCAGCTAGTATAATGTAATTAATGACTTACCTTCAACACCTCAATACCATTATCTTTATAAAATTTATCGTCTCTAAACTGAGCTTTTTCTATGTCAAAGTCCATCGATTTAGTTGCTCTAATTCGATCATATGGTAAATAATTTTCTTTACAAACTAACACTATATCACCCTGATATCCTAAAAAAATATTATGATGTATGATATAGACAAATTCTGGTGATTCTAAACTGATTTCAGATCTCGTGCTCACTAATTTCATAA
This sequence comes from Polydrusus cervinus, assembly GCA_935413205.1. Lineage (NCBI taxonomy): Eukaryota > Metazoa > Arthropoda > Insecta > Coleoptera > Curculionidae > Polydrusus > Polydrusus cervinus. Next base: position 4,898,050 of record OW284514.1, read on the forward strand.
GTACCTTCTTGCCTCAATGTTTCTACGCAGATAGCACCCGCAGGTCCTCCGCCAATAACCACGATTTTTTCTACAGAACCTGACATGTTTTTCTTAGCCATGTTTTTCACACGTTTATTGGCTACAAGTTCTGATTTTTTTGCTTTCACTTTTACATTGCCATTTTCTATGGTAACTTTGTAACAAGGCAAAGAATCAAAGCCTAGAATATAAATAAAAACATATAATATTAACGACAAAAGCGTATATTGGATTTATAGTTATTGTTTTTATTATGGTACCGGATTTTTCGAGGCTTAATTTTTTTTCTTAGCTTAAAGCAGGTAATCATTTTAAATAAAAACAAACACATATCACTCTTGTCTTATCACTTTTTCTTTAGAACTCCTCCAGTGGCGCGTGGTCAAACCATTATACAAAAAAAAAAAAATTGCCAATTTTCTCTTTTTTATAGTTACTTATTATAAATATTTTTCACTTAAATGATGTCCTATAAGAATTTACAAGTTTAAATATAATATACTGAATAGTAATGGTACATACTACAGGATTAGTACATAAATAGTGAGAGAACCGGGTCCGCCAACGTGGGGGGGATGGAAGATTAAATCATTATCAAGCTTAGCTTATCAAAAATACTAAACCAGCATAAGGTATCGACTTAAAAGCGGCATATTTTAAAAATATTTTACATTATACAGGGTGGCTCAAAAAAGTGTGGCGGACTAAACTTGCATTTTTTTAAATGGAACACCCTATATATTATATTATTTTCTAATTCCCTATACAATTCCACGTATATTTTGTATAAAATGTCATATGTCTAAATTCAATTGTTTTTGAGTAATTGACGTTTAAAATATGGCATTTTTTGACTTTGACAGGCTGTAACATTGGAACGGTTCATCTTAGAGAAAAATGGTTTTCACCTCCCTATCTTAATTTTTTATTCTCTATCCAAAAATACCAACTTCCGGTTTAACATGTTAAACCGTTAAAACCGTTTTTTTTTTGTTTAACATGTTAAACCGGAAGTTGATATTTTTGGATAGAGAATAAAAAACTAAGATAGGGAGGTGAAAACCATTTTTCTCTAAGATGAACCGTTCCAATGTTACAGCCTGTCAAAGTCAAAGAATGCCATATTTTAAACGTCAATTACTCAAAAACAATTGAATTTAGACATATGACATTTTATACAAAATATACGTGGAATTGTATAGGGAATTAGAAAATAATATAATATATAGGGTGTTCCATTTAAAAAAATGCAAGTTTAGTCCGCCACACTTTTTTGAGCCACTCTGTATAATGTAAAATATTTTTAAAATATGCCGCTTTTAAGTCGATACCTTATGCTGGTTTAGTATTTTTGATAAGCTAAGCTTGATAATGATTTAATCTTCCATCCCCGCCACGTTGGCGGACCCGGTATACGTGTTTAATTTTTTTAGTAAAAAAGTGTCCTGCTTACCGGGGAAGTCTTCAATATCTCCTGTGGCCAAACTAAAACACGCTCCATGCCACTGACATCTAATTCTACCATCACCTAAGGCACTATTTTCTAGTGGCGCGCCGTAGTGAGGACATTCCGCGCCCAAGGCACTGATTACTCCATTTTGTTTTACTAATAATACATTGTATTCGCTTAGTTTTACTGTTCTTAATTCGTTTTCGTTGAGATCTTGCACCTTACATACTACATCTTCGATAAATTTGTCTTCTTGCTTCCCTGATCAAATCAAACTGTATTTTATTCTCAAAACAATAATAATTATATAAAAGTTAGGAAAAAAATTAACTATTACGAGAAATAAATAAAGAAAAGCTAAATCACTAAAGACTACGCTGTGCGTGGGTACGATTTCATTTATTAATATAATTAAAGCCCATAATATCAAACATAGAATTGACAACACATAACTCTAGACTCACTGATGACTTTCCTAAAAATGAAACGAGGTAATAAATTACTAGAAAATATATAAAATTCATTTATTTTGACCAGCCGATCTAAGTGTATTTATATTTAAAAAAAACTATTTGGGACACCCTGCTACTGCACTAATGCCTCTGTTTTCGAAAAATATTAAAAAGTTAAGTAGTTTATAGATGCTATGAAATCCTGGCAAATCCTGCATGAAAAGTGGGCCACCCAGAATATATGTCAAAAAAACTAAACTTGTGAGAAGTTTGTGACTATTTTCGCGTACCCCTTTACCTAGTACAAAATATGAGTTAGATATTTGGAAATATAAAAAATACCATATTTGGCATTCTGTCTTTGTAAACGAAGTCTGATTCCAATAGTTACCATTTTTTCTACAAGCACTCGGGTTTGCACAACCTTTTTGAGCCATTCCCTAGTCTTAATAGGCATACAAAAAATAACTTAAAAAATTTGGCATTTATCTAAAGTCTGACATTGGGTTATAAAACGTCAAACTGAAGTTTTGGGTTTAAAAATAATATATTCCTCACAAGATTAACAAACTTTGGAATAAGCATCAGGTTAAACGACTTCTTTGAGGAGAAACATTACACAAGGCACTTATAAACTATGAGAACGTTATATGAAAAGTGAAAACTATAAATATGTATTTAATTTGTCTATACTGATCTTATCAGTACCATCCATTTGAAAAAAATTGTGGTATTGTGTTTGGTAAACCAGAGACCACGAAATGATTTTTGGTTCATACCAGTAGCGGCTCCAGGATTTTTGGGATGGGTGGGCACAAGTGGGCCTGATGATTGTAGAGTGGGCACTACCCAAATCAAAAATGACTTCTAAAAAAATAGTCGCCGCCTCCTCCTGCACGCTCTAAGCGCCATAAGCGGGGTAAACAAAACTCCCCTCTTGTCCAAACTGACGTCTAAAAAAAGTCATCATCGTTCTCTTATTACTTTATTACATCCTTCTATAATACCAATCATCGTTTCTGGGTGGGCACCCATGTTTTTAGGGTGGGCGAACGGCTCTCGATACAAGATGTAATGCAAGATGAGAAACATTTACCAAAGCTTGGGTAGACCGACGGCTTTCGATGCAAGATGTAACGCAAGATGAGAAAAATTGACCAAAGCTTGGGTAGACCGACGGCTCTCGATGTAAGATGTAATGTAAGATGTAATGCAAGATGAGAAAATTTTATCAAAGCTTGGCTAGAGCGACGGCTCTCGATGCAAGATGTAACGCAAGATGAGAAAAATTTATCAAATCTAGGCTAGACCGAACGGCTTTTTATTGTTGTCAAAATCGGGAAAAATGATTCATTTATTTATTGGTTGTTGGGTAAACTGTTTAGATTCTTTTATTTCTTAGTGCATTAGGGAAACAAAGAACCTAATAATTAATAAATTAATAATAATTGATTCATCCTTACAGTGGCGGCGCCAAGATTTTTATGATTTTATAGTAGTCACTATAAAAAAAGACTAAAAAAAAAGGTCAACTACACCTACACAATGGGCGAAGCCCGACAACCACAACACTACACCTCCACAACCTACGCAAAGGGCGAAGCCCGACAAAAGTGATGAGCAAAAAAAACTCCCCTCTTATCCAAAGTGACGTCTAAAAAAAAATCCCCCCCCCCCCCTCGGAAATTCCATTACAAAACCGTCGATTTTTGGTGGGCACTAATGTTTTCAGGGCCCTGGCCCTCCCTTGGCGCCGTCGCTGGTTCATACAAGGTCATTGATTAGTGATAACTACTGATTATTGATATACAGGGGCGGCAGCTACATAAAGTCTCTAATACGTAAGCTTCCCCCGACAATTTAATTGAGGTTTTTTTCGATCCTGCCGGTGCATCGAGGCTGTAGTTATTTGAGCCACGGAATTCAGCTTCAACATTGAAGATTCGTTCGGGTTAATTCGTTACTTCACAAACGGGATTTTAACCTGCATTCGTAGATACGATACTTATATCGTTCACCACCCTTAACCTACCCTATCTACGCCCTTCCTACTATTAGAGATGTGCGCGATCCAGATCAACAGGTGACCTTCTGGCATATGTCACCCATCTTTGGAGCAACACCATCGAACATCATGGAGAATCCCGGGCTGTTGCACTGGACATCTCTAGGGCTTTTGATCGTGTTTGGCACGATGGGCTTCTAAGTAAATTGCGTTCCTACGGTATGCCTAATGGATTTTGTTTATGGTTAACCAGCTTCCTTAAGAACCGTTCTCTGCAAGTGGCGATTGACGGGTTTCTCTCAGACACCTTCACCATCAATGCCGGTGTTCCTCAAGGGTCCATATTGTCGCCTACCCTCTTTTTACTGTATATTAACGACCTTCTAGTGAAAACCCAAAATCCAATTTATAGCTTTGCTGATGACAGCACACTTGTCTCATCTTTTACCTTGACTCCCCAAACATCCGCTGCCGACGCACATCTTCGCAGGCAGCATGAAGTATTGCGCCTCAACAAAGACCTGGAAGAAATTTTGGCTTGGGGTGACAGTAACCAAGTCGAATTTAATGCTAAGAAAACCCAGGCAGCAGTCTTCTCCAAAAAGGTTAACATTGCAGAACCGGATATAGTCATGGCAGGACACGCAATTCCCCTGGCACCGTCTATTAATTTGCTGGGGGTCAATCTGGGAGGTAATATGTCTTGGCATGATCACGTTGCCGCAATTGCCAGGGCAGCTGCACAGAAACTTGGTGTACTTTTCCGCACCAAAAGGTTGTACACACCTCATCAACTTTTGACACTCTACAAAGCCCAGATTCGACCATCATTAGAATATTGCTCTCATGTCTGGAGCTCTGCACCCAAGCACACCCTTCGGCTACTGGATTCCATTCAAAGGAGAGCCGTTCGTCTGATCGGCAACCCCGAGCTGACCAAGACCCTCGATAGCCTGGAGCATCGAAGACAGGTTGGTGATTTGGCTCTCTTTTACAGATATTTCCATGGCAGGTGTTCGACTGACATTGCCGACTTGATTCCACCTAGAGCAATGCAAAACAGAAATACACGGCGAACCGCTGCCGCTCATCCATATGTTGTTCAGCTTAGTACTCCTCGAACTTCATTGTTCAAGAACTCTTTCATCTGGAGAACGTCATCATTGTGGAATGAACTTCCTGAGGTCGTGTTTCCCAATGAATACAATCTTCAACGTTTCAAGACCAACGTTAATCGCTTTTTTCGCACTCGCACCGCTCCCAGAGCGCCTTAAAGGATTTTTCCTACAGTGCAGGTGTTTTATCATAAAAAAAAAAAATCACTGGCAGTTTCTTTATTCACCGCTACTATAAACTGCGATTTCTAACGGCCAGTAGATATCTTATTTAATTTGTGATTGAGTGATTTTCGATAAAGTGACGGAGGAAAATTGATTTCTCAAAAAAATGTCGCTTTTCATAGTACGATCGCAGACCTGCTAATGCTAAACTATTCTGAATTGGCAGTTTATTTTATAACAGTGAGTAGAGTGCGACTGCGGTTCTTTATTCGCAGCAAATATTTCGCCTCGAGCTATTTATTGTTTATCTCTACCTACCAATATTACGAAATTGTTCTCCAAAGTTGCCACTCTATGCAAAATTATATCTATTAACATTAAATTAGACCAAAAACATGACTTGACCCAAATCTTGGCCATGTTATTGATGGATTTTTGAAATGTAGTGTGTTTTAAAGGACAAGTTACTAAAAATATATATAAAGCATTTATTTAGTTATAACAATACTGTGTATAACTACATCTTAAATACATTTGTAAATATATCTTGTAGATGAAAACAAATTAATTATAACATACTAATATAAAAATTATTTTAGAATACTTTGAATAACAATTAAAATTGATGAAAATATCAGCAAGCAACAGCATCACGGTGCAAATCATGCAGAAGCTATTCTATCTACTCCAAGCCAAAGGATCATTTTGAATATCTTTTCTATTGAGTTTTTTTCCTTGGGCCAGCCTCTCAGCGAACTTCGAGACTAGTGGATCCATGCCTAAAAATATGCGTTGACCACCAGTTAATTATAAGATTATTACTATTATCATAAGCCTGCCGTAATACAACTGACTGTCTAGCCAATCACAAAGCCGGTTCTACTTACCACAAGATGTGACGGAAACCACTTCATCCCCCTTTAAATATAACGCTAAAAACTTCAATTCTTCCACGTTTCCATGGTAAATGATGTCATCAAATTGACCGTACCCAGCATATCGAAAACCTTTACCAAAAAGCATGGTCCAAAAATAAGGCACGCTTTTAAGGGGATCTTTTTTACCCAGCATATTTATGGCGGCCTTCTTTCCATGATAATGCGCCAATCCAAAATGACCTAAAAATTAATATTAAGTAATTGTACCTACAATGTCTACTTTTACACAAATACAATTTACTAACATTTTTTTTCAACTTGCTTTAGGTAAGTACATGAAGTTAAAGATCTAAGACCTATTTTTCCTCTATGGTACTAAAGCGGCAATGTATACTTTTAGTTAGTTTAGTAGCGGAAGGCAACGCTGTATTAACCTGTTCATGGAATATGAACAATAGAAATCGACATTCGACGTTATTTTTTATTTTCAACCTAGTAAATTAAGTCGGTCTTTCTCTTTTAGTTTAGTTTTTTTTGTAGTTAGTATAATATAAAAAACTAAATAAAATGCAGATGTTTAATTTGAAGATTTGATACAACCCGAGGTAATCAATAAAAGTGTGAATTAACAAAGGAAATATATGAAGAAATATTCATACCTATGGCGGCTTTGGTATTATGGGACCAAACTGGCGCATAAGCAATATCTCCGCCAGCGTAAACATTAGCCACGTTTGTCTGCATGTACTCGTTCACCTCCACAGCACCATTCGGCATCATTTGAATACCAGAATCCTTTAGGAACTCTGTGGAAACTGTCGCTCCGATTCCCAAGAAGAGGATGTCACATTTAAGTACTTGTCCATCAGTTAGCTCGACGCTTGATATTGCCCCGTTACCATTGTCATTGATTTTATTGATACCTTAAAAACAATTTTATTGATTTTAATGCAAGGCAAGTAGGAAGAATATGTGTTGCCTGTTTTTTTTAAAAAACAGTAGTTAAGCATTGACCGTTACTCACTTTAACTAAATAACTTCCTCAGGTACTACATATGGAAATTTAATTGTAATAATATTAATCTGTAAATAACTAGGTACAAAATAATGGCAACAAAGTAATATTGAAATTACCTACCACTATTCATAATTTGTTTAATTCCTTTATCGTCAAACAACTTCATAATGGTGGCGCCAACCCTTTCGCCCCAAATAGGCTGAAAGGGTAACCCTCGACCAATCACAGTGACAGTTTTGACTTTTCCTATACAATAATTCGCCGTTTCCATTCCGATGAAACTTGAACCGAGGATAACTACTTCGGATTCTGGTTTCAATTGTTCGTGGGCATAACTACAAAAATTTGGTTTGCTTTGATTGTTAATTTTTTAAAGTACCTAATAATTTTTATCTATAATGCCCAATTTAAAAAAAAAGATGTAAATACCCATATAGTATCTACCAAAAGCGTTAAATTTTAAAAGGACAAAATATACCTTGTAAAATAATAGATCAGTTATCAATGCCCTTTGTTGTGACTTACTGTGAGTCATCATGGCCTCTAATAGTGATCACATTCTTCAGGTTAGCACCAGGAATATCTGGTCTTCGAGGAGTGCTCCCTGTGGCTAGAAATAGCCTAGTATACTTTAACTCTTTACCATTTGATAATTTTACTGAATTTTCACTGGTATTAACTGATGTAGCTTCTACACCCTAAAAAAGTGTGTTAAATGTTCGCAATGTGCAGGTTCGATACATTCATATATAGGTACAGGCTGTTACTTAATTATGTGTAATTTTAATGGGTGATTCCTGGATCAATTTTAAGTCGAAAAGTTCATAAATATATATGTCCTAAAATGCTTGGTTTTCAATATGTGTAGGTACAGCTGCGCCTAGATACAATTTTAACCCCCTCCCTCCTCAAAGTCTTCCCCTCACCCAAATCCTTCAATAGTAACAGCCTTTTTACTGAAATTGAATTTAATTAATTTAATAGGGTAAAATTTGTCTATAGGCAGTGCCAGCTAATAGTGGAGGTAACGACTTACCTTCAGCACCTCAATGCCATTATCTTTATAAAATTTATCATCTCTAAACTGAGCTTTTTCTATGTCAAAGTTCATGGATTTAGTTGCTGTAATTCGATCATATGGTAAATAATTTTCTTTACAAACTAGCACTATATCACCCTGATATCCTAAAAAATGAACATTATGTATGATATAGACAAATTCTGGTGATTCTAAACCGATTTCAGATCTCGTGCTCACTAATTTCATAAATACCTTCTTGCCTCAATGTTTCTACGCAGATAGCACCCGCAGGTCCTCCGCCAACAACCACGATTTTTTCTACAGAACCTGACATATTTTTCTTAGCCATGTTTTTTACACGTTTATTAGCTACTAGTTCTGATTTTCTTGCTTTCACTTTTACGTTGCCATTTTCTATAGTAACTTGATAACACGGCAAAGAATCAAAGCCTAAAATATAAATGAAAAAATATACCCTAAATGTTTTCAGCTCTAAGCCCCCTCCCTGAAAATTTTCGGACGCTCATGGTTGTTATATGGAATTGAGAAACACCCCAATTATCGTCTAGAAATTTGGACAACTCCCCCTAACACTGTGATGTAGTAAATAACGACAAAAACGTATACTTATTGAATTTATAGTTATTATTTTTATTATGGTATATATGAAATAAAAACAAACAAATGTCACTCTTGCCTTGTCACTCTTTCTTTAGAACTCCTCCAGCGGAGTGGTCAAACCATAACAAAAAAAAACAATTTTCTCTTTTTATAGTGATACGACTTATTATAAATATTCTTCACTTGAATGATGTCCTATCAGGATTTACGTATTCACATGTCTTTATGTATAGTGAGAAAACTTACTATACGTGTTTAATTTTTTTAGTAAAAAAGTGTACTGCTTACCAGGAAAGTCTTCAATATCTCCTGTGGCCAAACTAAAACACGCTCCATGCCATTGACATCTAATTCTACCATCACCTAAGGCACTATTCTCGAGTGGCGCGCCATAGTGGGTACATTTCGTGCCCAAGGCACTGATTACTCCATTTTGTTTTACTAATAATACTTTGTGTTCGCTTAGTTTTACTGTTTTTAATTCGTTTTCGTTGAGATCTTGCACCTTACACACTACATCTTCGATAAATTCGTCTTCTTGGTTTCCTGATGACTTTCCTAAAAATGAAACGTGGTAATAAATTACTAGAAAATATATAAAATACGTAAAATATTTTGCCTAGCCGATCTAAGTGTATTTATATTTAAAAAAAAACTATTTGGGACTATTGGTATAATTTAAAATAATTTTAGATTGTAGAACTAATGCCTTCATACCTCCGTTTTCGAAAAATATTAAAAAGTTAAGTTATAGATGCTATAAAATCCTGCGTGAAAAGTGGGCCACCCAGAATATAGTTCAAAAAAACTAAACTTGTGAGTAGTTTATGACTGTTCGCGTACCCCTTTACCTAGTACAAAATATGAGTTAGATATTTGGAAATAAAAAAAATACCATATTTGGCTTTCTGTCGTTGTAAACTAAGTCTGTTTCCAATATTTACCATCTTTTCTACAAGCACTCGGGTTTGCACAACCTTTTTGAGCCATTCCCTAGTTTTAATAGGCATACAAAAAATAACTTAAAAAATTTGGCATTGATCTAAAGTCTGACATTAGGTTATAAAATGTCAAATAGAAGTTTTGAGTTAAAAACATATATCAGGTTAAACTACTCCTTTGAGGAGAAACATTACACAAGTCACTTATAAACTATGAAAATTATATTATGAAAAGTGAAAACTATAAATATGTATTTGTCTGTACTGATCTTAAATAAATTGTGGAATTGTGGTGTTGTTGTGTTTGTTAAACCGGAAACCACGAAATGATAGATTTTGGTTCATACAAGGTCATTGATTAGTAATTACTACTGATTACTGATTTTAAATAGGTACATTATTCACAGGAGCGGCAGCTACATAAAGTCTCTAAGACGTGAGCTTCCCCCGACAATTTAATTGAGGTTTTTTTCGATCCTGCCGGTGCATCGAGGCTGTAGTTATTTGAGCCACGGAATTTAGCTTCAACATTGAAGATTCGTTCGGGTTAATTCGTTACTTCACAAACGGGATTTTACCACAAGGGTATAAGTTGGCTGAACCGCAGGAACATAATAAATTTTTTTATTTAGAAAATTTTATTGATAGTCCAAAAATGGGTTTTCTGAACTATCAATAAATTGGGTATATATCTTAGTCCTAAGTAACTAATTACAAAAAAGTGTTTTTAAAAAATGACCCACCTCCCCCTCCAAACGAAGTTCTGGATCCGCGCCTGCAATCAGCGCAGCGTCGCAAAAACTTAAGGGTAAAATATTACCGCAATATTTCTAGACTCGGCCCTGGATAGATCGCTTTATTTTGCGAATAGAGTATTGACGTTTGAGCAACGGCGAGTTTATTTTTAAGCAATGAAAATCTGTTTTCTCTTACCTTTTTGTCACAAAAATTAAGCTAAATAAAGCATACGTACGTTTTTTGCAAGCAAATAGCGAAACTATAAAGAGAACAAAGCGAATAAAATTAAACTTACGTTTTGTAATTTCAAGCTTCGAGGAACTAGAACCCATGATTATCCAGCTGTGTTTTTGCGGTATTACTAAATGAACTATGCACGCATGACTGATATTACAAAAAATAGATGAAGCCAAGTGTGCACCGTGTTGATAAATAATTAATGGGTAATACAATGCAAAAGGATATTTTCTTAATACGATAGAAAATGAAATTTGGGTCCGACTCCAAGGCTACTTTATTAACAGAGAACGTGCGGTGTTGTCAAGAGTACCAGCAGGAATTCCTTGAAAGTATATTGTTGATTTTTAGGATACAAAAAAATTGCGAAATTTTATGGGTGGATATTTTCTATTGAAGGGTCTATCATCGCTTTTTTTGTGTAAATCCCATTTATTATATTTGTATGCTGCAAAAAAACGGTTTTAACGGTTTAACATAGTAAATCGGAGGTTGGTTTCTTTGAATAGAGAATAAAAAACTAAGATAGGGAGGTGAAAACCATTTTTCTCTAAGATGAACCGTTCCAATGTTACAGCCTGTCAAAGTCAAAAAATGCCATATTTTAAACGTCAATTACTCAAAAACAATTGAATTTAGACATATGACATTTTATACAAAATATACGTGGAATTGTATAGGGAATTAAAAAATAATATAATATATAGGGTGTTCCTTTTAAAAAAATGCAAGTTTAGTCCGCCACCCTTTTTTGAGCCACCCTGTATAATGTAAAATATTTTTAAAATATGCCGCTTTTAAGTCGATACCTTATGCTGGTTTAGTATTTTTGATAAGCTCCTCGATAATGATTTAATCTTCCATCCCCGCCACGTTGGCGAACACACCCGGTATAAGTGCAATTTCGTGGGTAGTACCTACTTGATTGAAACAAAATAAAACTCTGGCATAGTATTTGAAAAATGTGATTGGTTATGCCAGCTTTAGTGCAAACAACTATGTAGATAATCTAAAATAAATTTAATCTGATTGAGGCTTTTTAGAACCATTAGATTTTGCGCCATGGACAGTAATAAGATATTTTTTTTATACGCAGACATTTTAGGTAATTTGACAACCATGTAGCAGACAAGGTTAAATATTAAGGCGAAGGCGGAATAAAAGTTGAAACAAAACTGCGATTTGCCGTAAAGAAAACTAATACCGGTTTTAATATTGGTTTTAATGAATCATGTTAAATAAATAGCTAAATGATTAGATAAAAAGCGCAAACTATCCTTACTTAAGTGGATTTTAATTTAATATATTTGGCCAAAGACGCTAATAAGTTTTCGGATTATTTCTCTGGTAAAACCAATGTCTATTTTTGGTTATAGGGAGCCCCTTCCAAATTCAAAATACTAATTTATTATGCTTTAATTATATCGTAAGGACAGCAGTAAATCAGTTACTAGAAATATAATAATACAGTTGATAATTATTCTAACAATGTGAATCTTTCGATCGCTTATACAATATAAAAAAAAATTTTTCAATATTAAAGCTTAGCATGTCAGTTTTGCAAATAAAGTATTTTTATCTTGTACTATGTTATTAGTTACATCTAGAACGGAGGAGGGGGGGGGGGGGGGAAAGGACACTATGTCTACCACAGCAGCGTGGCAAATATTTGACCAGTGTTATATTCTAACACCCGTATTCACTAAGGTTCACTAGATCAATCTCTTGGTAACTTTATCAGCCAGATAATTTCTATGGAAACAATTGTCTCAACAATGGTTTCCATAGAAATTATCTGGCTGGTAAAGTTACCAGGACATTAAAAAATTGGAGAATTTTTCGTTACGTATTTGTGAACGATCCTTATTTGTCCACATGAAAATTATAAATAAATAATTAGAAAAACTGTCTACATATTTTTAAATACATTTGAAAATATGAACCAAAAAACTTACTTATTTTTAAATAAATCTACATATTTTTCTAATCAAATAGAAAATATGAATTTTCATTTTTTGATTTACTAATCGCAATTACTAATTGGTTGTATTGACACAATAGTTATTAAGTTACGACACTCTAAATTCCACATAAATGTCATTGTCATGTCGATCTCGGTTCAATTTGCGATGCAATATACATACATACAACTGTAATTATGTCTTATGTCACCAAGTTTAACATGTTCTATGGCGTTAATTCTAGTCTATTATTAGGTAGTTTTCGATAGGAAGTACATAATGTACAAAATAACGTGACGACATTCTACATGTCCTGGATATCGCATCAGACCAATATTTCTGAATTATTTTCCAAGGCTCCATACGAAATTATGTTTATATGTATACAGGGTGTTACAAATTCGTATGCGTACAAGGGGATCTCAAAAACGGTAAGACATACGAAGATGGTTAAGTTAAGACAAAGTTGCTTATCTTAGGACTTAATAATTTGGTGAAAGAATATTCTAAATATTCCGAATACCTTCGGATATATCCAAAAAAAAAATTTTTTCGTTTTGGTTTCTTACGCCTTCATTTTTACCTTGGGAGAAAAACAAAAAACACTTTCTTATAGCCGTACTTTATGTTCTACAAGATGATTTTTAGGATTACTAAAATATTAAAGTTATGTTACATTACAGACTGTTATGGTTTTAAGTCAGTTTATTACTTCACTAAGATTTGCCGTAACAATACCAGTAAGCCAGTTCTTAAGGCATGAGAAGTAATTCTATTTTTCATTGTATTTTATAATATTATTTAAAATTCCAGGTCCGTATTTAAAAAAAATTACTTGAGGTTGATACATAAACAACGAAATGTCAAATTTGAAAATCAATAACGCCATCTTGTGAACTTAAAAGACGGCTACAAAAAAGTGTTTTTTGCTCTTTTCCCAAGTCAAAAATAAAGGCGCAAGATATTAAAAAGTAATTTTCGATCATAAATGCATTTGGTGTTGCCGTGATTACCGTATTTAATTAATAATATAAACTTCAACAAGTTACTTTACAAAAATAATAATTTAAGACAAGCAGGATTGATTCCAAGACATACATTGAGACTTTTTTTTTATCTTACGTTATATTTTCCTAAATTCATTTACTGAAAATTAAACTAAGCGTCCAAAACCCGAAATTCCTCCCGAACCATCAGGAATATAAGGACTTGTTGACATGCGTTTCTCCTGTACCAAAATTCTTGTCTACTTCATCCCGCAGAGATTCGCACAGTTGATGCCCGTTTCCCGACAAATTTGGAAGTTTTGGGCTGAAACTCTCCGGCATTTTAAAAAGTTTCGTCGAGCGCGAACCGGACGCGCGGAAAAGTATCTTTGATAAAAAAACATTTTAAAAAAATTATACGTGATAAAAAGAACTTTTTGGGCTTTTTTTCTTCTATCGAGAAAAAGTTTCCAATCTAAGAAAGAAAACTTTTAAAATGATGAATGTTAGAAAGAAAGGCCTGAAGCATTAAGCACGGGCGTGAACATTTAAAATGCCTAAGTTAGGAAAATGCGGGCTTGTTTATTTGCTTACGATATTAATATTTGGTAAGTAAAATAACACAAGTAATTAAAACTAGTTTATTTATAAAAGAAATGGTCTAATGTAATTTAACTTCAGTGGTAGAATATATAAACGCAACGCCAGAGCTTTGAAATAGCTTGCGTGGCTTTCTTTTTCCATGTTAAATTGTTATCCAGAAGAACATACGAATATCTTTTCTATGTGATAAAAAAACTTTCTTTATTTTCTTAAGCAAAAAAAAAATTAAGGCGATCAAATGGGTTTTTTTTCTTTGCGAACAATTTTTAAAGCAAAATTACATTATGACTCGAGAAAAATTGAGTTTAAATAAAAGTTTTATGCCATTGAGCGACAGCCGAGAAGTCTTAAAAAGCGATTTTTTTTACCAGCAACAGACGTTATTTGTTATTTTTATTAATAATGTTTATACATACAGAGTGTTACACGTTCGGCGGTCACCACAGCGGCGGCGCCAGGGGAGGGCCAGGGTGGGCACAGGCCCACCCTGAAAACATCATTGCCCACCCAAAAGTGACGGTTTTGCAATTGAATTTCCGAGGGAAGGGGGATTTGACTATGAAAGTTTTATTGTATGTTATTTTCAAGAGAACGAGGATGACCCTATTTTTTAGACGCCACTTTGGACAAGAGGGGGATTTTGTTTTTTTTACTCATCACTTTTGTCGGGCTTTGCCGTTTGCGTAGGTTGTGGAGGTGTAGTGTTGTGGTTGTCGGGCTTCGCCCTTTGTGTAGGGGTAGTTGACCTTTTTTTTAAGTCATTTTTTTTTGGTACTGCCCACTCTAAAATCATCGGGCCCATTTGTGCCCACCCATCCCAAAAATCCTGGCGCCGTCACTGGGTCACCATAAGGTTCTCTTTAACGGTGAGAGATACAGCGAAGATTAAATTGGGGTTTTCACCTCCTTATCTTAGTTTTTTATTCTCTATCCAAAGAAACCAACAAAAAATTTACCGTGTTAAAAAAACAATATTAGTTAGTACTTTTAGATATTAGTTGTAACTTTTAGATAGAGAATAAAAAATTAAGATAGGGAGGTGAAAACCATTTTTCTGTAAGATGAACCCTTCCAATGTTACAGCCTGTAAAATTCTGAAAATGACATATTTTAAACGTTAATATCTCAGAAACTATTAAATTTACATACATAATATTTTTTACAAAATAAGCGTAGAATTTAGTGGGGAATTAGAAAATAATACAATATACAGGGTGTTCAATTTAAAAAAAAAACCTAAGTTATGTCATGTTATGTTTTTTTCGGCCACTCCGTATACTAGGTGTATACGCCGTATACTCCAATATAATTTTTAAATGTGCACCTAGATGATCTCTACAACTTTTGCGTTTCGAATTTTTATACAATTCTTAAGATAAAGGAGAAAATAAACTTTACTCTATCGTTGACTTACCCTGTACAAAAAATCCAATTAGGTTTTGGAATACTGTTTAAACTCAATCTTAACTAATGCGACCGGCTACCAAATTTGTATGAACGTCCCAATTTATATGTTTATTTTATGAAGGAGTTTCTGTTTAACATGTTTTTAATTAAATTAATATATTTTTGTCAAAGTCACTATAAACAAAATTTTTAAAAATATATAAGAATATTTTTCTAGTTTGAAAAATTCATTGATAAGCTAAAAAAATAGGTTTTTGGCCGCTTCGTCTTTGTCCTAAGTAAAAAGTTAAATACAAAAAAAAGTTCTTATAAAAATGACCATCCTCCCCCAAAACGAAGTTCTGGATCCACGCCAGCTAGCTCGGTGTATGCAGATAAGATTGCATTTATTCTGTTAAGCTTTTTGTCATATATTATCCATGCCATTCTTTTGAATTAGGATTTTTACCTCTTCGTTCGCTGTCAGGGCGATTCCCGAGGGGGACCTACAGATTAACGTGGGTTCCGAACCAAGATCCTCAGTCATGCGACACTCCCCCAAGGGCTAACTTTCGGTTTCTTGCGTCATTGCATAATCTACCGATTGGGGAGTGTGTACCTTCTTCCGCACCCCACGAGATGTCAGATTTCATCCGGCCTGGTTACCGGCATGAATGGGGTGGGTTGGGAGATCATACCTTTTACACTCTTCCCTACATTCTTAAACCTACTAAATTTCGGACATACTTTTTTTATTGTGTGTGTGCCCACATCAACGAATGCGTGACACCGCTGAGCCACCGCCGCGGCCGCAGTTGTTAAGATTTTTAGATAACAATAAACAGACAGTGGCTTATTTAAACGTGGCTGCTGGGCTGCAGCCCCCCCCCCCCCCCTCCGAGCCTAGGAGCTTGGGTCTAAAAGTTTAATTGTCTGTTCCGTTTTCCCCTTTTTAGAGCTATTTTTAAATCAACAAAAATATAGCCCAATACAATAAAATATTTTTACAACGAAAACAAAAAACATTTAGTAATTTATGTTTAAAGAGAAAAATTAAACTAAAAATTTTAATTGAAACATTTTTTATGGAAAAAGTGTGATAATTTAAAATAAAAAAATATAGTGTGGGAAGAAACGAGAATGCTTTATTATGAATATACAAAAAGGTACTTAAGAAGGAGTATTTCAAAACCTAAGCATTTACACAAAAAAACTGCTTTTAGATCTACGCTCCTAAAATACATGATTTCTGAAAAAATCATCAATTTTGGCGTGGTGAGCGATATTTACTTTATTTTTAATCATGAAAAACCGAGACCCAAAAACGCTGGTTAGAGTCATACATACAGTCTTATGGTAAAATTTTGGATTCACACCAATATTCATATTTTTCACAAATTTAAAAAATGTTTTTTTTTTAAATGAAGAGCTAGCTAGGAATATCAAAAAAAAGTAAAAGAAATTTACAAAAACAAATATAATCCAACCATGCAGAGGGGGAGAGGTAATAACTTAATTCTCGAAATTTGATGGTAGTTAGGTGAATTTTAAACGAACTTTGGGCGTGGCCTCTAAAATTTTTCACCTGCGGCGCTTCTTCACTAGGTACAGTATCATGAAATATATGTACTCCCGACTCTTCCTTTCTCCAAAAAAAAAATGTCCTTCTTACGCCCACTGCCCCCCCCCCCCGGAGCATTTGTCCTGGCTACGCCACTGCAAACAGACAAACCATAGCCTCGATTTAAGAAGGGTGAGTGAGATAGAGTCTGTTCCTAAAGGCCACGAGATAAACAAATAATAATATTTTTCATGTTTACTTATTAGTACAAATTAGATAACCTTTTATGACGGGATTAGGCATTTCATAAAATGTTATCATTGCCAATTTAACAAACAAGGGAAAAGGGATTGAAGTCTACAAAGAAACATCCGTTAACAGACATCAAAAGTGAGGAGCGGGCAAGAAATTATTTGCCCTAAAGTTGAATTAATTAATGCCAAACTTGCTCAAGTCGGACATTTGATATTGCCATTGCATGGCTATTACTTGTCAATCAAGTTTAGTTTCAAGTTATTCAAACTTTAAATGAGTCGCAAATTAAAATATATTGATTTTATCTATAAAATAATTCTTACTTTGTCGACTGTCTAAAGGCCTTTTTTACATTAGATGCAAGTGGTCGTTTTCAATGGGAAAACTTGCATCAGCTTATTAAAATTGACATTTCAATAAGCTGATGCAAGTTTTCCTACTTAAAACAACCATTGACTTGCACTTGCAACTTGCATGTAATGTAAAAAGGCCTTATTATAAAATAAATTTGAAAAATTTCTCTTCATAGGTGCAGGTGATTTTTTTTTTAAATATCCGTATATTGCGTAACCATGGGCGTCCATAGGGAGGGGGGACATTTTTTAAATTAATAAAAAAAAATCATATTTCTTACGAAAATTTCTAACATGTGTTTCTAATTTTTAAAACAATGGATTTTTTTACAAAACTTTGATTTTGACCCTTCATATAGACAAGAGTTGTTTGTGGTTTATTACTTTTACCTAACTTGACCATCGATAAAAAAAATTAAATTTAAAGATGGTGCTCAAAATATGAGAGGAAGCGTTTAAAATCTCTGGAAGAAATTGGTAATTTGTATAAGAGTAGAATATTCATTTTTAACGAAATAAGTAGGTAGGCAAACGGATCAAAGGGTCCGACAAGCATTGTGCTGCTTACTAGTCTAGCTGGCGAGGAGCGGAAAGCTCGATTTGTTCTTTGATCTATATCGGCTTTTTAGTATGTTATATTTATTTGAGACGGTTTTTAAATTATTTTTTGATTATATGTTTATATACCTATTTTAAGACTGTTTTCCAGTGGGCTTAAGTAGGACATTTTTTTTTTCTGGGATATTATACCAAGCGAAGAACGCGAAAAATTTCCGGGGCCACGCCCAAAGTTCGTTTAAAAAACTATTATCAAATTTCGAAAATTAAATTATTACCTCTCCCCCTCTGTATGGTTGTATTAAATTTGTTTTTGTAAATTACTTTTTTTTGATATTCCTAGATGGCTCTTTATTAAAAAAAAAACATTTTTTATATTTGTGAAAAATATGAATATTTGTGTCAATGCAAAATTTTAACATAAGATTGTATGTATGACTATAACCAGCGTTTTTCGGGATCGGTTTTTCATGATTAAAAATTAAGTAAATATCGCTCACCACGCCAAAGTTGGTGATTTTTTCAGAAATCATGTATTTTAGGAGCGTAGATCTAAGAGCAGTTTTTGGTGCAAATGTTTAGGTTTTGAAATACTCCTTCTTAAGTGCCGTTTTGTATATTCATAATAAAGCACTGTCGTTTCTTCCCGCACAACAGACACATATATAATAGAAAAATGCTATAAAAAAAATATTATTTTTTTTACTCGTTTTCCTTTAAAATTGCATCATAAATCAATAACTAAAACGATATGCGTCCGAAACCTTAATCTCTATATAAAACAGGACTTTAAAAAGAAAAAAAATTAAATCACTCCTACAAGACCTCTGTAATCTAAGCCAAGAATACATTAGTTAAATATTTATATCCAGAGTCCAAACGTCAGACGAAATATTAGGTTGCAATTTAGACTTTTAGACCCGAACTTCTAGGCTGGAGCCCGGCATCCAGCCCCCCCTAAATACGCCATTGTGTCCACGTATCCACCAAACAAACCATGTTCAACTAATACGATTGTCATAGTGTCCACCAACTAAAACCCATGTAGGCGTAAGCAAATCTATATTTAGAAAACTTTTATCTGTTGGCTCAGTAAAGAAAGTTACCCAAATGATCCTCAGTTTGTTTTTTTAAGATATGAATTATTTCCCGTTTTTTTTCCTAAACGTAATTTATTAAAAGCCTAAAATTTCCCTTTCTTAATGTGTCAAAAGACTGAAATCTGTTCGGCCCTATTTTTGTCAAAAAATTTTAAACTGAAAGATCGTTAGTGCATGATTTATGACTGGCGAAAATCGGAATGTATTTTAATTTTCTTGAAGGGATATAATAGGTTACTTATTTATGAATTTGTTGGTTAATTATATTGTTAATTAATTATTTTCTTTAAGTATATTAATTATAGCTATGTTTTTAGTAGATTAATTGATTTACCTTTTTATACTTTCTTGTTTAGAAATAACTGCTTTCAGTCTGTTACTTTTTTATGGACTAAATTTCATTGGAGTAGAAATTACTTATACAGGGTGATTCACGTTGAGTGGCCTATTAGAAGATCTCGGAAACGAGTAAACTTATCTTTATAAAAATTTAATAGCAGGTATAATTGGTTTTGAGCTTTTAAAATATTATATTTTGACGTTTTTATTACTTTTAACTTTGCTATTTCAAATGAAACACCCTGTATATTTTAGCATTTTTGATTACCTTATTAAAATCTAAATAATTTTTGTTAACAACAATCTATTCCTATCTCTAACCGTTTTTGAGATATGAATTATAAAAGGATTTTTTTGTGTAAAAACGCTCCGAGAAGAAAGTTTAGTAACTCTGAAACTAATAAAGGTAAACATTTCAAATTTTGTAAGCTTTCAAGTAATACATAGAACTTTAGTTTAAATTACTTAGGATTCACTTTTTTTATACAGGGAGTTCTTAAAATTGTGTCAATGTTTCCATTTAAGTAAATGTGCATAAGTCAATTTTTGCAAATGGAACACCCTATTTTTTTGCTTATTAACGCGTAGAGAATTAAATTTCCTATCTAAATGCTTAATATGTTACAATCCACATTTTTAGTCGTTTTGGAATTATGAGCAATTTAAATAAAAAATCTTAAAATTTCTGTTTTTGTTAATGCGACATTATTTTTGAAAAGAAGGCTTTGACTGGGATTTTCGTTTTAAAATCATTTTGGTCAAAGCCTAATTTACAAATTGGCTACAAGGATCAAAGTCAAATGAAAATCTTAGTCGAAGCCTTCTTTTAAAAAATAATGTCGCATTAACAAAAACAGAAATTTTAAGATTTTTTTATTTAAATTGCTCATAATTCCAAAACGACTAAAAATGTGGATTGTAACATATTAGGCATTTAGATAGGAAATTTAATTCTCTACACGTTAATAAGCTAAAAAATAGGGTGTTTCATTTGCAAAAATTGACTTATGCACATTTATTTAAATGGAAACATTGGCACAATTTTAAGAACTGCCTGTATAAAAAACGTGAAACCTAAGTAATTTAAACTAAAGATCTATATATTACTTGAAAGCTTACAAAATTTAAAATGTTTACCGTTATTAGTTTCAGAGTTACTAAACTTTCATCTCGGAGCGTTTTTACACAAAAAAAACCCTTTTATAATTCATATCTCAAAAACCGTTAGAGATAGGAATAGATTATTATTAACAAAAGTTATTTAGATTTTAATAAGGTAATCAAAAATACTAAAATATACAGGGTGTTCCATTTGAAATAGCAAAGTTGGCATTAACTTCCGGTATAACCGGAAGTAATACAAACGTCAAAATATAATGCTTTAAAAGCTCAAAGCCAATTATGCCTGCTATCAAAGTTTTAGAAAACTAAGTTTACTCGTTTCCGAGATCTTCTAATAGGCCACTCAACGTGAATCACCCTGTATATTTTTGTTTATCATTTTGTATGTAGGTTTTACGAAAAGTCTAATATAATCGAAAGGTGAAAAAAATATAGACGTAGAGCCAAATATTCAGACAATCGAGAATTTTTAACTGTATATTATACAGGGTAATTCAAAAGTAATTTGATGACATTATTTTAAGAAGAAAAGTTTTAATGAAGTATGTTGTTTTTTTTTCCGAGGGCTCGTCCGTGTGACTGATGCACTTAGGCCAGGTTTGGCCCATTGTGCTCACCCTATTTGGTTCTTACACCCACTCCGTATCCCAGTTTCTTGCACTAGTTTGTGTAGGTCAACTGGGGAGAAGGATGTCCTCTGGTTCCAGTTTTGGTTGCCCGAGTATTTGTTGTCTCTTCCACGTCTTTTGGTTTAACATGTTAAACCAAGAGTTGCAACGTTTAGATATAACCTAAAAAGTAAAATACGAAGGTCGTTTCAATACTAAGCAGAGCTGTGAAAGTTACTTCAGAAAAGTAACTAGTTACTTTTTCGATACTTTTGCACAAATGTATCTAGATACTTATAAGGAATAGTTACTTTTACCTAAAAGTAACTTAGTTCTTAGTTACTTAGTTAAAGTAACTAGTTATAGTAACTAAGATACTTTTACAGTAACTAGTTACATTGATTGTAACTACGATAATTTAAAAGTAACTAAGATACTTTTAAAGTAACTAGTTCCTTTGATTGTAACTAGTTACTAAAAGTAAAGTTATTTTAATTGTAACTACGAAACTCTAAAAGTTACTAAGATGCTTTTGAACTAGATACCATAAATTTACCAGGTAGTGATAACTCATTTTCCTGTACACACTACCACTATTACCATCAGAAAACTAAACTAAGAAGTGTTAATTCGAACAACGAACAAGTAGAATAAAATGCTTTCCAAGAAATTTCACGTTCCAACCAGTTTGCTGTTTGACACTCGCGACTCGCCGCTCGTCCCTTCGTGAAAATCTAATTAACGGCCGCCGATCGTCCCTTGGTCATCATCTGATGGACGGCACGTATGCATTATTGGTATCCTAGAAGAACTTTAAAAGTACCTAACTTAGTTACTTTAAAAGTAACTTAGTTACTCCTATAAAGTAACTAGATACAAGTTACTTTTCAAAAGTAACGAAGTTACAGTTACTTTTGGCATGATTCAAAAAAGAACTAAGTTACTAAGTATCTAGTTACTTTAAGTAACTAGATACTAAAAAGTATCTAGTTACTTAAGTTACTCACAGCTCTGATACTAAGGCCTGTCAAACTCTAAATACTTATGCCATTTTTTAAATGTAATCTCAAAAAAATATAATATTATGAAATTTTATACGAGATATACGTGAAATTTTATAGGGGATTAAAAAATAATATAATATTTAGGGTGTTCCTTTAAAAAAAGTATGTTATATATGCCCTGACTATTTGGAACACCCTGTATAATTTAAAATTATTTTAAAATATTTTATAAAATTATTTTAAATTATAGATCTGATGCCTTCTTAAAACTTTGTTTTTGAAAAATATTCTATGGAAACCTACGTTGAAAGCGAGTCACCCTGTATATTTTGCTTCACAATATTTTATTTTAACCGATAACAATACCATATTTAGGGTGTGAAAACAATTTCAAAAATCAAAAATGTCTTCAGCTCATGATTACTTTTTTCAAAATTTTATTTACTTCAAATACTCTAGAAATTACAAAACATCTGTGTCAAAGATTAACCGCGAATAAAAATTTGTTTTTTCTTATTAAATTTTTTTTTAAAACTTTTACCGAAAATATTATAACCGCTGTTTTTTTCGTTTAAAATTCTTGTAAACTTTAAATAGTCCAAAGAAGTTTGATTGGCAAATAATTTCCTGCGGCAACATCAAACGTCAAACTTTCCTAAATTAACATTAATTAACTTAATTTTTAGGTCAGAGATCTTTCTTATTTTTTGGATTTATCAAAAATACAAACAACTCATAAAACGTAACACGAATGACAGAGTTCTAATTTTTCGATTAAAAATAATTATGTAAAGGATTAACAACCGTGCCGTAGGAATGTTTAAAATAGCTATTTACCTAACAAGTGCGGAAAGTGGTACTTTTCCGCACGCGACGGGCAACCCGTCAAGGGCAGAAAAGACACTTTCCGCATGTATTAGGTACAAAAGTTTTCCTACGATCGATATAGCTCTCAGATAAACGTCAATTAGGTTCGTAATAATATACCATAATTACAAAAATTATTGAGCTTCTGGCAAAAAAAATATTAATATATTAATATTAAGTATTTCACTTTATTGAGTGTTTAAGATAAAGTATTCATTAATTTAACAAATCGTGCGGAAAAGTTACTAGTGCTAGTAGTCCTGAAAAGTTCCGCACAATTTACGAAATTGTGCGGGACAGTAAATTCGTGCGGAAAAGTGGTACTTTCCGCGCGATAAATCGTGCCGAAAAGTAACTTTTCCCCACGATCGTAGGAAAAATAGTTTGCAAGTATATTCCTATTTAGCAATATTTCATTTTATTAAAAATAAATATAAAAGAGACCTTTTTCAATTTTCAAAGGTAGTTATTATATATTAATGAAATAATAGGCTTTTTTCACTTTAGTCGAATTTAGCACTAACATCCTGAACTTTCACTTGGTGATAAAAGGAGAGGTAAGAATGGGACTCTATAGACTGCAGAGTTCGACGCCGCTCCTGGGCAGGCAAAGAACTGAGCACGAACTTTTAAGTGAGACTATAGGTGGACCTGAGTTAGAAATAATAATAATAACAATACATTTATTCTTTCCATTTCAAGAAAAAAAAATACATATTACATTTTAATAATATCAAAAGGAAATAATAGGCCATATTTGCAGCATCCCACGAGAGCATGGATGCTGTTAAGGCCTATGAAACCCTAATTTTAACCTAAGTCTAACTAAGTCCAAATATTAACTTATGTATATACAATAATATGGTAATAGACAAATAGTGGAAAGATTGAGATTGAGAAATGAGATTAGATCAGACAGAGATACCTAATGCCTAATTTTAGTACAGTACCCGCCCAGCTGTTTACTGCGCACCCGAAAGTCAGGGTTCATGCTATTTTGTTTGACCTGTAGGTCCATGTTATGTTGTACTGTATAAACAAAATGTTACTCATTACTCAAGTGAATATGACTTACCGTTCTTTTTTTGTTTCACAATACTTAGGTGCAAGATCCTGTTTTTTATTCGACCAATTTTGCGCCAAGTTCCAATTTAATTACCTATTACTCCTACACACATAGTATACCGTCGTCTCTCCTTCGCCTACACATACAAGGCAAGACTGCTGAGCAGTGGCGTAGCCAAAGGGGGGGCCCAGGGGGGCCCGGCCCCCTCCCCCGAAATCCAAAAAAAAAGAAGATATAAACTATAATTCGGCAACATAAAAAATCTTTGACGGCAACGCTATCAATACCGCGCCAAATAAAATAACAAATCATCCTCCCAGTAACTAAAGCTTTAGCAGAAAGACGTTTTCCCACTTTAAAAAGATATCTGAGAAATCATTCCGGTGAAGAGCGTACAACAATTTCAGCTTTAATAAGTATTCATAAAAAAATCCACATTGATATATGAAATAATCAATATATTTTGTCAAAAAAGGCGACGAATCACGGTTTAGTTTTTGGCAAAAAAATATGTTGTGCTTTAAGTTTATGGTTAATTTTTGTTTTTTCAATAAATAAAAAATATACCTTATTTTTAGTATTTTTTTGCTCAATTATGCTTATTTCAGAATTTTTTTTTTTTTTTTTACGGTTCGCCGACTACGTAGGCCATCTTGAACCGGTCATCGACCACAAATGTGATCTACCGACTGGGGAGTGTGAAACGGCACCTTCATCCTACGAGATATCCGATCTCATCCGGCCTGTCCGGCGTGAATAGGATGGTTAGGTGTCGATTCATTTTACACTCTTCCCTGAGGCAAGAGCATGCCGTGTTCCCAAGCGGTCACCCGCCCAAGTACTAACCACGCTCGACACCGCTTGACTTCGGTGATCTGCGGGAACCGGTGCTTAATATGTCGACAGGCCCTTGCCCGAAGAATTTTTTGTTTAACAAGTATATATTATCTGTTTTATATTACCTTTATTAGTGTATTTGTATAACTCACTACAAGTTTCTTTAAATGTATGTATTTTTTTTTATTTTGAAATTTTTTTGATTGTTCAAAAAAAGGGTTTTTTGGGAGTGGCACCCAAGAAATTTTTCGCCTTCGGCGATTTGCCTGCGGCGCTGGCTCGTCTACCCATTTGGCCCCTCTCCCCCCGAAATAAAATTCTACCTACGCCACTGCTGCTGAGTCTGAGTAGTTCTTATGTCGTTATTGCATGCGACTATTTTATCTTTTAAAATTCCTATTAGTAAGAATTGCGGAAACACCTTTAGGTTGAAATTTTATCATCACGACATCCTACCCTTATAAAAGCTAAGTAGTTTATGTTCTAATTTGTGTTTTTTTCTTGTAGAGATTTTGGGTAAACCAAAGTATAACTGCTAATGAAAACAACTAAACAAACAAGATACTGGAATGGTTTAACCCAATGTTAGGTATTTGTTTAAGTTGTAATGGTTGTAGGCTTGAATTAATTACATTTTAGAACTTTCTCTAGGAAGAAACATACATACCCTAGAGTGAGCGAGTCTTGATAACAATTTTTTTAATTGATAGTATGAACTGTTTTCCGATTTCACAACTGTCTCTTATTTTATATTATTCCAAATTCAGATCATTGCAAGAACTCTTTGTTCTCTATCTAACGATCACTCCTTTAAACTAAAACAATAATACTATACGATATTTTTTTGTGGGAAAAGTCTTCCTTGAAAATTACTTTTTTCAGCTAATCAAGAGTGTGAAACTAGTTACTACTTTCCACACGCTCACTGGAGACAGTGTAATGTATTATAGTATATTACATAACAAGTGATAAAAGTGATACTTTACAAACGAGGAGATATTTAGCACGAGGCGTCAGCCGAGTGCGGAAATTCTCTAAGTTTTAGAATAATCACTTTTACACTAGTAATTGTACACTATTTTTCCTACGACCACAAAGGATTATTAAAAAACCCTTTGATTTGTGAAAAAAATATTTCAACACTAGTGTTGAAAAAAAATATATCAACGCTAGTGTTGAAATTATCATACTTAGGATTATGTTCCATTTAATATCTGGTTTCATAGTTTGTCAATAGGCTTTTCCTTTATTTGTAGTCTAACTTTTTCGTAGGAATCCTGGATTGACTTCTAGATTAACCAAAATGAAAAATTTTAAATTTAATCAAGGAAAGATGCATTAAACATAAATTTAAAAAATCCACCCAACAAGGCAGATTTAAAATCGAAATTCTATAAAATATTTAATGTTTTTAGAAAAATTACTCTCCATTCTCTACGCTATGGCTACTGATAAACATTTGTTGTTTAATATATGACATTTTCTTCAGCGCGATTTGTTTGTTCTAGTAATAAATTTTCCAGTATATTATTAACATTTTTTATAATTTCAGATGGCGTATTTTCACACTCTTATTCTGAATCACTCGACAAATACATGATAAATAAGTTTAACACTTTACAATTACTGCTTTCTAAAATTTGTTATTTTTAATAAATAGGGGTGGTCTGTCAAATTGGCACCATATTATGTTTAAACTAAATAGTGTGCCTTATATTTCAACAATAGTGTAGAAATATTTTTTTTATCCGATTGTGTCAAAAAATGACGTTTTATAGATCAGATATTTGGACGAAAAGGTAACCTTTTTAATAAGGTATTGATTATTGCGCTGGTAGCTAGGCAACCTTTGTCGTCCTAGTCCGAAAAACATTTTGTCGGACACTAAAATATTTTCAACAGTTTATTTTATTCATTTATTTACAATATTTATATTAAATGTACAATTAGAACAATTTTGAACAAGAACGGGGTGATGTAAATTTGATTTTGAGGATGTGTTATTATTTTTGGTCTCCGTTATGCTATTATTCTCCAATGTTGAACTCGATTGGGAGACGGATTGCGACACCTGAGTCGAGACTGACTGCATTCCTTAGATTTTTGTGGCAACAAATGTAACATTACTTCCTTGGCAGTTTCTTGAATGTCAGGTGGTGTACCTTCTATAAGATCATCGTCTATTTCCATTTTTAATTGTGTTTTTCAGGTTTTAAAACTAGCAGAACACGAGAGATTAGTTAAAACTATCGCCTGATTGATAAAACGTCAGTTGATAATATTAATTTAATTATTTGTTAGATCCATGGATATGCATATTACAGGTTTCATTGTTCAAACATTCAAGGGACAAAAAATTACAATGCAAGATGAAATATATTGGTTTTCTTAATTTTTACATTATTTTATAATCCGAGCAAAAACACAATCGGATAAAAAATAACGTATGTTATACGGACGAAAAATGTATTTCAGACTATGCGGGTTACTGGCCTCGGCTTTGCCTCGTCCAGTAATCTCCCGCAATACGTCCGAAATACTGCATTTTTCGTCCTTGTAACATAATATACTATTTTCAACACGCATGTGATATTCCGCGCTTTCGAGCCAAGTTAACCGTGCTTTTTTTCTCATTTTTATAGGTGATCGTAGGAATTATATTTTATTAATGACTATGGTAAAGAGTTTTTTACTAATAAATTACTATATCGTGTTTTTGTAGAAATTAAAATGTTATCAGGCACTCGTGCGTCGACAAATCTTTGCCTGAAAGTTACTTCTAAGAATTAATTAAGCTTAAAAAAGTATGTACAATTGTTCACACTTTCATAGAAAATAGTGTTTAGATTTCTACAAAGGGACTATGGTCAAGAGTTTGTTAATTTTTTTTTTTTTTTTTTACGGTTCGCCGACTACGTAGGCCATCTTGAACCGGTCATCGACCACAAATGTGATCTACCGACTGGGGAGTGTGAAACGTCACCTTCATCCTACGAGATATCCGATCTCATCCGGCCTGTCCGGCGTGAATAGGATGGCTAGGTGTCGATTCATTTTACACTCTTCCCTGAGGCAAGAGCACGCCGTGTTCCCAAGCGGTCACCCGCCCAAGTACTAACCGCGCTCGACACCGCTTAACTTCGGTGATCTGCGGGAACCGGTGCTTAATATGTCGACAGGCCCTTGCCCAGTTTGTGAATATAATATTTATTGAAACCTTTTAAAGCTTTTATACAGTAAATCTATTATAGGGGCGATCTAACTGGTGTGGTAAGACATTATTTTTGATATAAGGATACTGGTAACTTGCCACTTGCAGTATGCTTACTTACTTGCCAAGGAAAACAAATATTTAATGAAAACCTTGTATATTCATTCAATTTTAATTGCATACCAACATCCTAAATTGTCTATAATGGACACTTCATAGCCCGTTTCACTTTGAAATTACTTTATAAATAATAAAAAGAAGGAATGAGCATTAATCCCATAACCAATCTCATACGTATTCGAAATCCATTACCTTCAGATTGAAAATAGATTAAAAGGTATTTTCCGCACTGTGCGAAAATACAATAGCAGTAGTAATTAAGGATGGCGGTTTCTAATTTCGATAATATCTTTGGTAAAACGGAGGTGGGTCCATGCAGCGTTATGTTACAATTCATTGACGTAGAACAATGTTCTTTGGTAGATCGGGTTTCTATTACAACTTGTCTGTTGGTTGAATCCGACCGCGATCAAAATTGGGGGTGTGGATTCATTGGATTATAAGAAATATTGAAAAGATTATTTTTAATAAAACTAACTGTCGACACTTTCTCCAACTTCTATAGAGTCTGAACTAAAACAGCTTAAAAAAATCCTTTATTAAACTTGATCATAATTTAGGCCAAAAGAACACAATGTTTTTGGTCTAATTCTATATAGATGTAATTTCCCATGGACCTGTAATCTTGAGAAATAATTTATAAATATTGATTGAATGATCTTAATACTACAAGATAATAAAGAAGATTGATGACGAGAGGTACTTAGTCTTAGAGGCAAATACAACAAAAAATGTTAGTTTTAGTTTTCCGCACGAATCAAAACCTACGCGGATCTAAGATCTAACAATAGTAATCTAATTCTTATTTGTGTCAACCTATAGCGAAAGAGGTTAGGTGACGGCGCCGTCGGCGGCAGAAGTAGTCCAAGATTATGAAAACATAGTGTTAAAGCAGTTGGTTGCTATGACAGAGCGAGCATTTACTTCTTTGCGAAACGTTTGGGAATTTCGTAAAAATAATGTAAAAAATCGTGTCTTGATAAAAATGTTAAAAAATGAATGTTTAGTAGACCAAGAACATTGGGTTATTTTGGGGCGAATCCTGACCATGTTTGTTATTGGACTTTTAAAAACCTTTTAAATTTTAAGTCTTTAGATATTGGAGTGTCAGAAAGTTATGTTTATTAAAAAAAATATATTCAATATTTCTTACAATCCAACGAATTTTAGTAGTTATTTTTAGGGTTTTAGTTTTCTTGGACTGAAAAGAAGAACCGCATTTTAACACGGTAAATTTAAACGCGATCGGAACCACTAAGCTGTCATTGATTTTTACATAATATTGAAAATTTCGTTAAAACACCATAACTCTTTTTTAATTAATATTACATTTCATTCAATATCATGTGGTAATTTTTTTTATCATTGAATTGCCGCATTAAGTTTCGACTACGCCACCACTGTTACCATACAAATGCTCTAATTGATGAACAAATTATGAAATTAATATGCGAGTTTTAGATTTCGCAGGTTGGCTTATGGGAAACCTTAATAGCGCCTATTAAAAATGGAATATTTTAACCAAGGTAGGAAGATTATTCTCAGTGTTGGTATTGTAAGGGTCTTAGCCAAATAATTCAGAAGTCTCTTAGGGATTGGTTCAGGGACCGCTATTATTTTTATTATATATCAACGATTTTTCTAGAAAATTGTTTTTAAAACATTATAGAAAAATGAAAAAATTAATTCTAAAAAAGGACGAAACCGTTCTTGTAAACATGTGTGTCAGAAACCCTATATCCATTAACTACCCAAGCCTGGCAAATGTGAAGGTAGGCCCTAAAAGGCTAAGAATCAATGTACATTTTTGTATTATTCATGGTAATAAAGTATGTTCTTTTCTTTTTTCTACAAACAAAGCCACATTGTAAAATTGACGAAAAATCTTGCCCGCTTCTTATCATCCACACTTTTTCCCCAATATTTGATCAGAATTGAGTTTGACTGACACATATAATAAACTTTCCGGTCATGAAAGAAGCCGAGAACCTTCTTATCGCCAATCCCACGTGTATTTCTTGTATACATCAAATAGTGGCCTTTTTTTAAGAAAATAGAATGAGAAGTTTTAATCTTATTATAATGCGTGGGGGAAAGTTTGATGATTGATAAGGACAGATTGAAATGGTGTAAGCTAGAAATACCCAAGATAAAACGTTAGTTTTGGAATATTCAATACATACATCAGTGGCGGATCCAGAATTTTGCAGTCGGAGAGGGGGGGGGGGGCACTAAAAAAAGTTACTTCTAGAAAAGGAAAAAACGTACCCCGGCTCGAAAAACCTTGCTATCTCAAAAGTGACTTCCACAAAATACTGACCCTACATACACCCTTTAATTTTTAGGGCTCAAAGCTAACAAAACACCCATTTTGTAAAGTTCGGAGAAGGGAAGGGGGATCCGCTGCTGACATGACATGACGCGGCACTCAAAAATTAGCTGAAGCACAGAGAAATAACGGACCAACGCGTATATTAATGATGAATAAGCTGAAACGACATTAGTAGAAGAAGGCAGTGCGTTCTGCGCCGATCACACAGATGTAGTTCTTTTACCATTCTGTTTAGAAAAGACCCTGTTTAAAAACAACACTGTTTAAAAACCACCCTAGTTTAATGTCTTGCTAGACCACTTGACAGGTTTAAAACGTCATCTGACGACAATCCAGTTTGAACGGCAGGAGATTTTTCGACATGCATTGTCTTTATTTGTTTTGAATTACAACGTTTCAACTAGTAACTATCTCCAGTGGTCGTCAAGTGAATACTGAGTACAGTATTCACTTAAATTATAAAAGTGACTTAAATATTCATTGTGTCACACTGTAGTCCCATTGCATACCTAATAAGCTTTTATTCCTCTACACTCTACACCAGCCACTCTTAACCTTTTTTTTATAGGGGCCACATAGACGATTTAGGAAAGGTGCCGCGGGCCAAAACAGAAATGTATTTAGATGTAAATAAAAAACGTAATTTAAAATGAATGGTTATTTTAACAACACAAAAAGATGATCTTATAAGTCTTATAATATAAGGTTGACAAAATTTGGAAAGAGCTTTTACAATCCCAAATTATGGTTCTATCGAGATTTCTGAAATTGTGAACACTTTTTCAAAACTCGGTCAAGATCGGGCTTGGTTCTGCATGCCCACCTTATTACATCATCCAGATGTGAGTCTGTAAGTTTGTGTCTGTTCACATTTTTTACGTATTTTTTTCGCGAAAACGACGATTCGCAAACGTATGTAGTTCCAAAAAGTGTTAATAGAGTTTGGGCACTTTTTTGAACGGTTTTATATTTTTGCGGGACAATGCTCCAGAATACCACGTATTCACCATTTTTTCCTTTTTTTTCTTTCAACAGAACTTCTAGGTTGGTATCGTTTTTGAAATCGATGAACTCATCGAACAACTCTGCAAAATTACAACTTAAAACTGAAGCTAGCTGTGAGATGGTCGTCGTTCTCAGATGCCATGAGTGTTCTACAAGCAATACACATTTTTCCATTTTCCTTAAATCTTGGAATATTTTTTGACATTCGTCTGACAGTGCAGTTATACAGGGTGATTCCTAAGTTGATACTTCTTTTTTAGCTGTGTATAGAAAGCATTAAAATAAAAAACTTTCTCGAATACCTTTTTTTCAAAAAACTAAAAAATAGGCGAGATAGAGAAGTAAAAAATCGAAGTGCAGGCCTGGCATCAAAACATACCCCGCTATAGTTTTTGTTGTTTTTCCTATCTCTTATTAGTATTAGTCATACGGATGCTGTGGAACAATCCGGTGCGGTGTGTTTTTCTGAAGCAAGTCAATTTTAAATTATTGATTTTACCAAAATGATAAAATTTGAAAACAATGAATTAATAGATAACGTGGTAGTTTACTGTGAGTGTGGCAAAGTGCTTCGAGATTATAAGCAGAACCCTTTCCCTTGAAGGCTTATCCAACACCCAGAAGTTTTCTTAATGTTATTCAACGGGCAAGTTAGGCAGAACCGTATTTGATTGGTAGTGTAATAAATAAATGTAAGTACCTACTTTATTTTTGAGTTTTTTAAAAAAAGGTATTTGAAAATGTTTGTCTATTTTAATGCCTTCTATACGCAGCTAAAAAAGAAGTATCAACTTAGGAATGACCCTGTATAAGTTAAAATTGAGGAACAGTTTTTCTCAGAAATATCGATACAGTCCTCAGTAGCCTTTATCATAGTCGGAAAAGTGGTGGGCCACTTACAAAGGCTCGGCGGGCCTCATGCGGCCCGCGGGCCGAAGGTTGAGTATGACTGCTCTACATCTTTCTGAAATAGACTATAATAAACATTACCAGCTTCTAACCTTGTACAAAAATATTATATATATTCTTAAATAATATTTTCACAAATTCAAATAAAATGCAGTCAGGTTTACTGAAAATTTACATTAATGAATCAATTAATAATATAATTTTAGCTTTAAAAATGTAAATTATTTGCGCTTCTAGGATGAATTATGGAAAATTTACTGGAAAATAAAATGATAATAATTCTAATTATGGAAATCGGGTAACTCGGCAATCTGGACCACCTGCCGCAATAATTGGGGGTAACTGCCGGAAGAACGGTTAATTTTTAGTGGGAGCATTTTTTAAATGAAATTAAATGTATGACATTAATAAGATAAAGTTTTAATCCTGTGGCAGCGTTTGATTACTTCGACGAATGAAAATTACCAAAACGATATTTTTCGTCGACATAACTAAGAATATTATTTATAGTTTTTTTAAACTAAATAAAGACCAACTAATAAAAGGGGACGTTCAAAAAAATATATCTCTCTAACAGTTAAAAAAAATTTTTTTTTTTGGTTGACGTCATCTGAAAAAAAATTATTCCTGTTTCCCTTTTTTAATTTACAATAATTAATTTAAAAAAAATTGCTTTAAGGCCTATTAATAATTTTAAATAAACCATATTCTATGAGGAAAAATTTTATTTTGGTTTTCGATTTCTTCTAGTTTTTTCATTCTAAAGCTTCAAAAAAGTGTGACTGACAAATTTTACAATTTTAAATTTTAGTTTTTGTGAATTATATTTATACAGAGTGTTTTTTAATTGAGTACCGATACTTAAGGTTGTAAATCCTTGGGTGATTTTAAGAAGGAAAGTTAATATTAACATATGTGCTAAAGCTCTTTATTTTTGAGCTACAGGGTGTTAACATTTTTAAAAAAATATAACTTTTTTATCATAATTATTATATAACTCTTAGATATTTTTTATGAAATTTTGTACACAGCCCTTAATCATTAAAGAGCATTTTTTGACTTAAAAGATTTTTTTTAATTATTACCAGTGACGTCCGTACGGGGTTTGAACTGAATATTTTTAAAGAAAAAAATGGTACGCCACTGATTTTTCTAAAAACCAAACTTATATTTAAAATCCTCATTTATTTTGGAGCAAATTTGGTCCATAGACTTACTTTCGTATGACGCACCCTTTTTGCATAAAAAAATAAAAACCAAAAAAACATTTTTTTTCTTCGGTTCATTGAGACTGCTTTCGATATTTTGTTGAAAAAAAAATGAAGAGCTTAAGGACATATATTAATATTAACTTTTCTTCTTGAAATCACCCAAGGATTCACAACCTAAAGTATCGGCACTCAATTAAAAAACACCCTGTATAATAAACAAAAGAATTTTTTTCACACGATCTTTTCTCTTCGTTCGCTGCCAGGGCCTTACCCGATAAGACCTACAGCTTAACGTGGGTTCCGAACCACGATCCTCGGTCATGCGACACCCTCCAAGGGCTATCAACCCTTGGTTTATTGCCATTGCATGTCCTACCGATTGGGGAGTGTGTATCTTCTTTCGCACCCCACGAGATATCCGATCTCATCCGGCCTGGTTACCGGCGTGAAAGGGGTGGGTTGGGAGATGATACCTTTTACATTCTTCCCTACATTCTTAAATCCACTGAATTTCGGACATACTTTTTTTATTGTACGTATGCCCAGTCCGGGAATCGAACCCGGGTCGCCACGGTCGAATGCCTGTAACTCACCTTTGAGCCACCGCCGCGGTTCAAAAAGAATTGTAAAGAGTGACTTTTTTCCAAAAACAAAAAAAAAACAAATTTTACAAGTTTAGTATAGTTAGATGGATTGCAGCAGGGCACTGCACTGGCGGCGCCACTGTTCAACCTTTATACAGCCGATATCCCAGGTTTCCCAAACTCCAACCTGGCTATATTCGCAGACGACGTACTAATGTACGCAAGCTCGTACTATGCGAATGTAGCCAGACAGCACCTTTCCAACCACTTAAGTGTCCTCCTCCCGTGGTACGAGAAATGGAAACTTGAAATAAACGAAGAGAAATGCGAATGCTTAACAATTACAACAAAAAGAAACAACGTTTATATAAATCAACACCTAATAATAAATAATAAAGAAATTGAACCCAAACAAACGTTAAAATATTTAGGAGTAACGCTAGACAAAAAACTGACGTTTATACCAAACACGACAAAAACAATACAGAAATTCTACGCAGCGACCAACAATTTACAAAAATTACTTAGACACGGATCATTTCTTTCACCACAGAACAAACAGACAATTTACAATCAAATGATTCGACCAGTACTGACCTACGCAGGACCGGTCTGGTGCAGTATATCAGACCACCAATACAACAGACTACAAAAACTACAAAACATAGTACTTAGACAAGTACTTTCTGCACCAAGACATACGCCACTACGTGTATTACATAACGCAACAAACACACCATACTTAAAACAGTACGTACAAGACGAAGCGACAAAGTTTTACGAAACAAAACCGAACACCACGATACTGACAGCAAACATGACATACATAAGAGAACAAGACGACTACATACACAAACCCCTTTACCACAAACTGCCAATTTATAATAAAAATAGAGTAAATTAAAAACCAACAACCATAACCAAATAAGAACGTTACACCATTTCTCATACCACGCGGGCTTAGCCTATCCCACTTTAAAGTATCCACCCACCTGATCATTTCGAGTCTTTGACAAAATGCTACACTGTACCTGCGAAAATTAAGCTGGTTTTTTAACCTATTTTTCCAGCAAACGTACCCCATTACTCCATTAAGTTAGCGATAAAGTCATTTAAAAACCTTCAAGTCTCATTCAAAACTGAATCCTTCATGGCAGTAATAGACTACTGGAACTGTCCCTAATAAAAGAAGTATAAGCCAGTGTGCTACTACCACGAGCCAACATCAGCTCCAACGGGGCGTTGCCTTGTTGTGTTATCTATGTGACGTAATATCATATATGTACATTATCTATGAGTTTAGTATCATTAGATTAGTTAGTAGTACCTGACAATGTAAAATATATAATAAATAAAGAGATTTTAAAAGTAAAGTAAGTATAGTTAGATTAATCCGTGGACACACTGTATATCAAAGGCAATGTTGGTCCGGAAATATTCTAACGGTTACAACCCAAAATTTGTAACCTTGACTACCACGCGACGAGTTAAAGAATAAATAATAATTCTGTAAAATATTTCTTGATACAATGGCGAATGTGTTTCTCTTAGTCATCTCCGTAGAGCAAAATATTGTCTCTAAGTCCCATCATTTATTTTAAAATAATAGTTCGAAACATCCATTTATTGCGTCATTATTATCTTTCTTCCAAAAATAAATTGCAGCTATATAGATTTGACACACAAAATTGGTTGGTTTTATACAACAAAATGTACAGTAATAAATATTACACATTTTCGATCTTAATTGTATAACGGACCCTATTACGCGGACAATGGCTGGCCCAAGAGATCTAATTAGTTGTTTCACAATAGCAAGTTCTCAACACGTTGCTGGCACTGATGTATTCGATGCCCTAATAGGACTACAAGAAAAAGTGGTTTTATTTCATGGTAGAAAATTGTTTCTCTAGTATTAATAGAGAGTTTTTACCAACCAATAAAACACTGCTTTTGGAATTTCCAAACGCTATTATCTTGACATTTACTAACTCGTAAAACCTGAATTTCGGTTCGCTAGAAAGAATAATATGAAACATTTTTTTATCAAATTGTTTATGTGGTTTCGGAGAAATTCGCAATTGAAATATTGTTTGACGGGATTTTAGTGCCTGGCAAAAACTGGCTACTAGCCAATTTTAGTATAAACAAAACTATTTTAAAGCTGCGCTTTGATGACAGGGGATGAGCAATAAATATCACCCCAAAATTTAAGACATTTCTGGCATTTCTCCTGTAATTATCCAGATATTCAGTTGTTACGAGCAGATATTAGTCCGAATTCAGATTTAACTTTGGAGAGATTTTAGCAACTACTTACTTGGATTTAGTATAGTGACGTGGTGTATTTGGAAATACTTTGATATAACAATAAGCATCCCTGATATCATTTACACAAATATGAAGGGGACAAGATACATTTCTATCTCCCTAATGTAAGCATGGTTAATTAAAAAAAAATAATTACGTTTTTAAAAAATTGTTTGGTCATATAAATAAAATAAGTAGACCCTACATGATAATTTAGACTGACAGTGTTGATAAGGGAATGACAGCAATACTGATTCTGTAAGAGCAAATTTCAAGGGATTGATTGCCCTGATAACGTAATTATATTATTAAGTTCAATAATACTGTCATTATGTATTATATTCTTATTATATTTTAATATAATTATGCACCATAGCAACGTTGAAGATCAAAGCCATGCTGGGCGTTGGGTCTTCACTTGCTTGGAGCGAGCTAACGGATACGGTCGGCTGGGGCGCGTCAAAATGCACGAGTGTTTATAATTATTGCCCATCGGAGTTAACCGCGGCCCTATTATGCATAGCTACATTCGGATTAAATTAATATTATTAATTCGAACATAATTTTTTTTAAGAGCTAATATGATAGCTGTATTAATATTTAATATAGTCGAAAAACTTTCCTTCTGGTTTTATTTTTTCTTGGTGAGCCCCTTCACCTACTTCACCTGACGAGCCGCTACTGGCCCGGATTTTTTTGAATTAGTAAATATGCATTTTATTTATAGACTTCTTTGATAAAAATGTTAACTATAGTTGACGAGGAATATACATTCCTGTACAGTACATATACTATACTATATATATTTAAACGCAAACAGTCACATCCGATTTATTATTCCGCCCTATCAAAAGTCCATACAAAATACATGGGTATTTTTAAAGAGATTTACGTTAGTCGAGCTTTTTTCGGCTTCGGGCGGTTAATTCGAAAAGGATTTTTATTGGTCAAATGGGAAGTAAAACGTGTTTACAAGCAACGAAAGTGGACTGGATAAAAGGCGGAATCAAAACCCAAATCTAACGGTATTTCAATTTACATAATAAAAATTGGCATTGGTATATTGTATATACAGAGTAGCTATATAAAGTGTATGGGTTGACCTCTCATGAATGAATATTTTAAATGGTACTATGTAGGAACGTGAGGGCTTTTCCTTGAAGTCGTGTGACCCGCTTACCGCCTCCTGCCCACTGCCTGGTCTACCCCTTTAAGTGGTTTGTATGAAGAAAATTTTTAAAAGTATAAAGCTCAGAAAACATCTCAATCGATGTGTTTTTTGCATATTTCACAAATAGTTTTTCATCGACAAGGCGAAATAACCTGCGAAACATTTTTCCTAGCTTCCTCTCCAATATAAATTTTAAGTCATGTATTTTAAACCTGTACCTCAAAGATGAGAATATTTTTGCATGCACTGATTTTACCCTAAACCTAAAAAAATATGTTTGATATGCCCTGACTATATAAAGCAAGTTTATTTTAAATGAGTGACACGTAAAAATGTTAAAATTTGAAAACAATAAACTAGTAGATATGGTGCTAATTTACGGTGAGTGTCGTCACAGTGCGGCTGCGGCTTCGAGATTATACACAGAACGCTTTCCCTTACGAGCTCATCCTACACCCAGAAGTTTTTTTAATGTTATTCAACGGGCAAGTTAGGCAGAACCGTATTTGATCCATAGTGTACTAAATGAATGTAAGTACCTTATTTTTGAGTTTTTTGCAAAAAAGGTATTTGAATATGTTGTTTATTTTAGTGCCTTCTATACACAGCTAAAAGGGAAGTATCAACTTAGGAATCACCCTGTAGATATAATTTCGAAAGGATCTGGTAACTTTGGAGAAGAAATATCAGCCGGAAGCTCTTAAGAAATATTATGTACAAGAAGTCTTCTTGTTTAAAGAGATTATGAAGTGTTTCTGAAAGAACATCATATGTCATCCCAGAATAATGCAGAAAAAGTTACATCAACTTTATGAGATATAAATGGCTATGAGAGACAAAAAAATTAAGTCCAGTGTATTTGTTTGGTAAAACCCGCAACATAATTTGTTTTTGAGAAAATGTGTTTAGTCATTTAATCGTTTGTAATTTGTTAATGTCGAAAATTCGTTTCTTGACATATTATAACCATTTATTTTATAGCAACAAAAACGGTTGTTAAGATAAAACTTTGCGATATTTACAATAAAAAAAAGTTGAACTTAATGTATCCTCAATTTTTAAACAGAAGTTTATAGGAATTATCATTCATTCTGTTAGGGTTCTTGTGAAAATATAGAAATTAATAGAAACCCTGTTTAACTCAAACTTCTTATCAAAGACCCGCGCCTACGGAATAATATTTAGGATTTCCATGGCATAAATCCATGGGTGTCCAAAGAAAAAATGTCTAAGGGAATAGTACATTGTATACCTAGTAGGAAAAGCTCAACCTTCCCGGACGACCGTAAAGATTGTATGTCGAGGCGCAAGCCCAGACTGATAATATGGAGTCCGGGAATGTGGCTTTTTCTACGGAGTATATATACTTTTTTTCCGTAAATCGAAAATTATTAAAAGGATATAACTTATTACGATCAACCTGTTATAATTTTGGGATAAATATTATTAACTTTGTTCACAAATAAAGGATGCCATTAAATATTTGTGTTGTAACTATGGAAACACAGTAATATTGAATTGTCAAGCTTAACATATTTTAGTTTACAAGTAGCCGTACAGAAATAATATTTTCCTACGACCACCTATGAAAATGAGAAAAAAAGCACGGTTAACTTGGCTCGAAAGCGCCGAATATCACACACGTGTTGAAAGAAAATATTTCAACTCTAGAGTGGAAATACAAGGCACACTATTTAATTTAAACATATGATGCCAATTTGACAGACCACACCTATTTATTAAAAAGAACACATTTTAGAAAGCAGTTTAGTTTATTTATCACGTATTTGTCGAGTGATTCAGAATTACAGTGTGAAAATACGCTATCTGAAATTATAAAAAAATTAAGAATATACTGGAAAATCTCTTACCAGTCAAAACAAGCCCCGCTGAAGAAGATGTCATATATTAAACTTAAGCAAGAAATGTTTATGGGTCGCCATAGTGTAGTGACTAGAGCCATGGCCTACAAATCGAAAGATCACTGGTTCAAATCCCATCAGGAGTACTTGACTTTTTTTTATGAAAACATTAAATAATTTATAGAATTATTTTGAATTGAAATCTTCCTTGTTGAGTGATTTTTTTAAATTGATGTTTAATGCATCTTTCCTTGATATAATTTAATTTATATGTATAGATATAATTTGGCATGGAGCTGCTAAATTAAGAAATCTTGATTGAATGTTCTGGACCAAGAATATAATCTTATGGTACTCCACAGTAAATTTTATTATATCTACAAACCATTAAGTTTCTTTGATTAAAGAGGAAGCAATCACCCCCCTCCCCTCGTTTCCCTCTTTGGACGCCCATGCATATATCCATATTTTATGACGTATGCTTTATGAAAACTTTCCTTTCAGCTACCGAAATTTATTTAGGACCACATTTAACTTCGAGGATTTAATAATAGGTACAGGAAAACCTAAAAGTGACCGAGTTTACTAAAAACAAAGACATTTCTTTTAAAAGAAATAAAGTTGGGGTTGTCAAAGACATTTGCTTCCTCTTCACATTCGTTGCTGGATAAATAATGTATTTTGATCATTTTTAAAACTCGATCAAATTTTTATTTAAGTTTGGTTTCATTTATTCGAGAGAAATAGTTTTAATTAGTTTTCATTTTGTAGAAGTCAGTAACCAGGGCCGTAGCCAGAAATATTTTTCGGGGGGGGTTATTCTTACGCGTCGAAGGCGCGGCGCTATTTTGCGCCGCAGGCGAAAATTTTTTCGGTGCCACGCCCTTTTTTGGGTAAAATACCCATAGATAGAGAACTAAAAACAAGTATTTTTATGTCTGCCACTTTTATTTCTTGTAAAAGTTTTTTCTATTTACCGACCATTGTCCAATTTTCATCGCCTCCACATATTAAACAAACAAAACAAAAAAAGTATTGGTATTTTGGTATGACATATAATTTATGATTTATGTATAACTTATTAACATGCACGGGAAAAGTTAAAGCGTGACAACTGTAAACTGTAATTAATTACAAGAAATGTATTGGATTTTAAGATACTAAATTTAAGCGTCTCGCTTTCTCAGTAAACAAATTAAGAACTTCTAGGTATTAAGCGAGCAAGTAGTAAATTATTTTAGATTTGTTAACATTTCGGGGGAGGGTTACAACCCCCCTAACCCCCCCCCTGGCTACGGCCCTGACGCCAATATCGTCATTCGGTGCGTAATGACTTCTTAGACAACTATACCAAATTCCAAATTTGGTTCTGATCGGTCAATGAATTATAAAGTTATTGGACCGTTTCCAGACTACCAGACTTTATACACGCTTATACGCACTCTATATTTATTTTAAACTGGGACTACTTTACTTATACTATACATACCTTTTTAGCTACTCCTTCATTTCATATTTACAGTTTTACATACACTTTAACAATAAAATAGTATATATGCATATGCACAGCACATCACATAATAATTAATAATATCACAACGAGAATTTGTAGGTACTTTTACTTTGCATTAGTTTCTAAATCAGTAAATCACCACAAGAATATTACATTTGTTGGCATTGTTGGCTATAATACTATAACCAATCCTTACAAAATCCAGAATGATCTAATGGCAGCGCAAATGCAAATAATAACATAGACTAGACAGCCCTACCATACAGACCCACATAACAAAGTTTTTGTTTATTATGTGATACAGACACACAACGTCTAGAGCTCGTCTGATCACTGATCAGCAAGTTAAAACGCGTCGCGGCTCGCGGCAATGCGGCAAATGTTGCCAGTGTTGCCACTGTTGTCAATCTTCGGACGCCAGATTTAATTCCGAATTTATGATTTCTCTTACAATACCGAATTTTTTTCGGGTTTAAATTTTGTTGCGAATTACTTAATTTGAGATTTTTAAGAAATATTTATTTTTTTACTTTTATTGAAACACTTTAAAGTTTAAGATTTTTTTAATTTTAAAAATTATTTTTGTTTCTTTCATCTTTCTGATTTTTTTACGATTTTAATTAAATTTTCTGAACTTCATTATTAAATAAATAATTTCGGGGGGGGGGTTCTAACCCCCAAAACCCCCCCCCTTAAATACGGCCTTGTCAGTAACAGTAATTTTAAAATCACAAGTAAATAATATAATAATAATTTCGAAAGCGGTGTAGACTGTAGAAGACACTGTGGTTGAAAACTTTCAAATTTGTTCGGTTCTTACTACGGTTATAATAGGACGTGCAGTAGCGCAACTAAATATTTAATAACCTTTAAATTGTATTAAATTTCTAAAGCTTAGAAGTTCCTAAAACTGTTTTTAAAATTCCAGGTCCGTATTCAAAAAAATGGACTTGAGGTTTGTATCTAAAGAACGAAACGTCGAAATTGAAAACTAATAACGCCATCTTGTAAAATATAAAGAACGGCTATGAGAAAGTGTTTTTTATTTTATTTTTTCCAAGTCAAAAATAAAAGCGAAAAGAAGTAAAAACCAAAAACATATATTTCGGTTTTTTCAGATATGTCCAAAAGCATTCGGGATATTTACAATTTTCTTTTCCCAAATTATTAAGCCCGAAAACATGCAACTTTGCCTCAATTTAACCATCTTCATATCTCTTACCGTTTTCGAGATCCCCTTGTACGCACACGAATTTATAGCTCCGTGTATACCGGGTCGAGCGGGACATAGGAAATCCCATGTAATTTTAAATTTTTAAAAATTCAATTTCCATGTTTGCTCTTTCAATCATACCAAAACAAAACTCCTGTCGTCGTATTTCGTTCCTATCTCTTAGCTCTTGGTGCTTTTCATATTTGTATGAATAATATTTATGTCGTTTCAAAGCTCGTAACGCTGTGGTGTGATCTAATCCTATGTCATCCTCAAGTTTCCTTGTGCTGATCTTCCCATCATTTTCTTCCACGCACAATAAAACTTGCAAGTCCCTATCATTTCTTGCATCTCTTCTTTGTTCCTGCCTTTGCAAGTCCTTATCATTTCTTGCATCTCTTCTTTGTTCCTGCCTTTGCAAGTCCCTATCATTTCTTGCATCTCTTCTTTGTTCCTGCCTTTCTTCACATCTGCAGTTATTTATTACAGTGCCTTTTGTCTCAAATTTCTTGATAGTCCTTTCGACTGTAGATTTTGCAGGTATCGGTCTATTCGAATACAGAGCAGCAAACACATTTTGATAACTATTTCCTTGATAATACCATTTAATCATCAATATTTTTTCTTCAGAAGTGTAATTCATGGCTAATATTTTCGATATACGAGTTTTTATAACAATAAAGCACACATTTCAAAATGACAACTTTATTTGACAGTCATCTTTTACCTTGACTGGTGCCCGCA
This sequence comes from Polydrusus cervinus, assembly GCA_935413205.1. Taxonomy (NCBI): domain Eukaryota; kingdom Metazoa; phylum Arthropoda; class Insecta; order Coleoptera; family Curculionidae; genus Polydrusus; species Polydrusus cervinus. The sequence goes on from OW284514.1 coordinate 4,941,503, forward strand.
AATACGGGGCCATAAAAAGGAGAAATAGTTAAAAAGAAATCGGCGATAACCCGTAAACGGGCTCATCAAAAAAATCTAAAGTTATTCTTTTGAATGTGGGTTTTAGTGCTCTTTAATAAACCTAAATAGAATTTTTCTCTAAAATAATTAGGAAAGCCAATAATTGACCCCATTTAAAATTACATGGGATTTCCTATGTCCCGCTCGACGATGCAACACCCGGGATAGATATAATTTCGCATAGAGCTGGTAACTGGAGAAGAATTTTAAAATATGGGTCGGATGCTCTTAAGATTGAGATTCTGCTACATTAAGATTATTGCCTGGATTTTAAATTCATACTAGCATAACTAGTTATTTATCCATAATAAGTCATTGTAAATATATCAAACTCTATTTCAAGAAGCTTCAGATCGTAATTTTTTGTTTCAAGTAGATCTTCCGTTGACAGGCAGAATTTCGAAAAGCCCTTAATAACCATTTGGGTTAAGTCTCAAAGGAAAAACCTAAAAAGAGACAAATTATTTAGGAACTCACTGACATCAGGACAAATGGATTAGTGGTCTAAATAGTAAGCAGCGTTGAAGTGATAGCGGTTAGGCAGTCAAAAAAGGGTAACTGTGTTTTTATTTGGAAAGGGTCATGGTATTAAAGGAAATGTGTTCATTTTGTTAAAATGAGTGGCAATGGTAGACAATTTATGTATAAAAAATATTCCAGTTTTAAAAGTTGCTCTTTTTAATTTCTTCGTAAAAAAAGTATTTTAATATATGTATGCAGTGGAGTAGCTAGAAAACAGAGGGGGGATTCAGTGGGCGTAAAAGTAGACCATTTTTTTTTGGAGATAAGGACAGTCGGGATTACATACAGTGAAAAAGGTGGAAAAGCGCCGCAGGCGAAAAATTTTCGGGACCACGCCCAAGGTTCGATTAAAATTCACCTAACTACTATTAAATTTCGAAAATTAAATTATTACCTCTCCAATACTAAATGGATGGATTAAATTTGTTTTTGTAAATTTTTTTTTACTTTTTTTTGATAATCCTAACTGGCTTTATTAAAATTTTTTTTTTATATTTGTGAAAAATATTGGTGGGTGTCAATACTAGCGTTTTTCGGGCTCGGTTTTTCATGATTAAAAATAAAGTAAATATCGCTCACCACGCCCGAAATTGATGATTTTTTCAGAAATCATGTATTTCATGGAGCGTAGATCTAAGCAGTTTTTGTTGCAATTGCTTAGACTTTGAAATACTCCTTCTTAGGTGCCGTTTTGTATATTCATAATAAAGCACTCTCGTTCCTTCCCGCACTATTTTTTTTTTATTATAAATTATCATTTTATCATTTATCCATAAAAAATGTTTCAATTAAAATTTTTACTTTAATTTTTCTCTTTAAAAATAAATACCTAATTGTTTTTAGTTTTTTTTTTCAGTTTGATAATGTAGTAGTACTACGAAACTGCAGTAACTAATCAGTAAATAAAAAGTGATATTATAACAAAGTAAAATTACACATATTGTCTTTTTGTTAATATGCAATATCACAAAGTAACGGACTACTTAATCCAATATTTTTAGTTTTTGTTGTAAAAATATTTTATTGCATTGGGTTATATTTTTGTTAATTTAAAATAGATCTGAGAAAAGGGTAAAAAACAACATATAATAGAAAAATACTTTAAAATATTCTTTTTACTAGTTTTCCTTTAAAATTGCAATATAAATTAATAACTAAAACGATATGCGTCTGAAACATTAATCTCTATATAAAACAGGACTTTTAGAAGAAAAAGTTTAAAAACTAAATTTCCTACAAGTCCTTCGCAATCTAAGCCACGAATACATTATTTAAAAATTTAAATTAAGAGTCCAAGCGTGAAACGAAAAATTAGGTTGCAATTAAACCTTTAGATCCGAGCTCCTAGGCTAGGGGGGGGGGGGTTTGTTGGCTCCAGTCCCGTTAAGTACGCCACTGTATGTATGTATCATGTGCGTACGAAGAGAAGGAGGGTGGCGGACACTTCCCCCTCCCTTCTCTGGGTGGCTAAAATTATCATTTCTTTTGCAATGCTTTTAACTTTGAACTACTGGGTGATAAAAATTTTTTCATTTTTCTTGAAATTAAGATTTAAAAATTTTAGGAGTTAATCATAATAACTCTGTAATTTGCCACTTTTCGTCCAATTCAAATCTTCAAACCCACTTTCAGTTTACCCGGAAGTGAAGTCAAATTTTAAATAGAAACCCGCCATTTCTATTCGATGCTTAAATTCCATAGAAAATTGTCTTTTAAATGTCAATATCTTTCTTTCATTCTTTATTCGAGAAAAATATCTCCGCTAGGGCTATTTTATTTACAATATATTTTTTAAAAAACAAAGCGGACTTTCATTTTTTTAAAAATATTGAAAATTTTTTCTACCTACATTTTTTTGATGTTATATGAACTTTAATCTAAAAAATTCTTGACAACAAATGTAGAGGTTTCTAATTTATAGCACGATAAACAGTAAATACCAAGGGAATTAGAAAAAGAAAGATTGATGGTTCAAAAAGCAAAAAGATAAAAAGTTATTTGTCGAAAATGCTTCTTTTGAAGTGCCTGCCCATGGGAATCGGTTAAAATAAAATATTTCTAGTCCTACATTGCTGTTATAAAATTGCATCCCAGTAGTCGATGAGTCGTTACGAATAAATAGTGCATTTCCACCACATCATATTTTACCTGCGTCTGGCGATGGCAATTTTTTTTTGAAAAAAAAAAAAGGATTATCCGCCAAACTAGAAGTTCTTGTGAACTTTTGTTGCGTTTCACGCTGGTATGGAAGAGGCTCTTAAAGAATTACCATATTTAATGTAATTAGTAAGTAAATTATTATTATTAAATATCCTGAAAAGCCATCATCATTTTGAACACTCGGTACTAATTCATCCTTCTAGATTCCCGAAATAATGTAAATTATTTATTTAGGATGCCTATAGCTACTCCCTTACATCTACGACTCAAAGATGTGTAAACTAACCGAATCTAGAGAAGAACTAGTTGGATAAAGCTTTTACTATATTTTTGTGGTCCCATTTCTCATGTAAATTAATACGAATAACGTACGGGGAATTAGAAAAAAAAACTGGGCAAGATATGCATACTTAATTGCGCTAGTGGCTATTTAGGTGAGGTGAGTAAAGTGCCATTTCACCAGAGAATCCTCCAATAGTTTCTAGTAAAATACCACTGACACATTATTCTCTTCTCTCCGACAGCGGACTAACCCCCAACGCAGCGCATCGCGGCGGTATTACTTGATGGTATGGGTAACGTGCACCGACAGTTACCATAATAATCTTGATGTTTTTTATTAGTGGTAGCTACGTTTGAATACGACCTGTGAGGTGTTTTACTTCGATGATTATCTTCAACTTTCTGTAGTTGATTTAATATGATAAGGTCTCCTTGCAGGCTTGCAGCAGATTAATCACGACATATAGATAAGTTTCACTCTTCATCTTCTTCGTCATTAACGAAAATGAACTAAATGGTTCTGCGGGAAGGGAAAATACTTCTGTCATAATCTAACCAAATCCTGTTTTTTTTTTCTATAAAACCTCGCTGCATCGTAAAATACTCACCGCCAGCTAGTCAGCTCGACATCAAAGATTTGCGGGAAGGACTGAACCTTCGGCGAGTAGAAAAAATTTATTTTTTGCTTGCTCATGGCTGCGTAAATATCTACTGGTAAAATAAGCTACCTGCGTCACATCGCTGTCGGCGCCTTTTGACGGGCAGTACGATTTACGAACTCCATTAATAATGAAATTAAAAATATTCTGGTACAGTGAAAATAGAAAATTTAATTAGTCAGGTACACCAGTTCACCCCGTATAAATTATAAATCTCGACACATCCCAATAAGCCCAAAGTACATACTCAAACTACCCTTTTGACATAAAGTAATTCGTCCCCAACTACTTAGAGAAACGTGCTGGAGCATAGCCTGTCGCTCGTGAGTGGACAAATTCGGCTCGCACGTGCCCGTCGTACATAGAAGGTCTTTTTAATAGACCTGGATGTTCTTTATAAACTATATTTAACGTTCTCGATAAAGAAGGAGAAGCAATATTTAACGGCGGTCGTAAAAGAGACGGTGAAAATTAATTTAAGAGGCATTGTTTTATAAGAATTGGTTTTATGAAAGGGGTAACATCGTATTTAACGGCGAAATAACAGCAGGAGTGATCTAGCCGGTCTATATATCTGGCTATATGTAGCCAAGCTATATAATGCTAAGCTATATACCAACGTGATTTTTGATTTTTACCGAGAGTGGACGGAAAACGTATTTTTACCTATATTGCTCTAAATATCGTTTTTGCGTGGCGTTTAAAATACCTATAGCTTAGCCAGTGGCGTATTTAAGGGGGGGGGGGGGGCTGCAGCCCCTACCACCCTGAGCCTAGGAGCTCGGGTATAAAAGTCTAATTGCAACCTAATTTTTCGTCTCACGCTTGGACTCTTAATGTATTCTTGGCTTATATTACAAAGGTCTAGTAGGAAATGTTTAGTGTTTAAACGTTTTCTTCTAAAAGTCCTGTTTTATATAGAGATTAAGGTTTTGGACGCATATCGTTTTAGTTATTGATTTATGATGCAACTTTATAGGAAACCGAGTAAAAATAAAAATATTTTGTAGTATATTTCTATTATATATACTTATCTGTTCCGTTTTCCATTTTTTAGAGCTATTTTAGGCCGGATGAGATCTGACATCTCGTGGGATGCGGAAGAAGGTACACACTCCCCAATCGGTAGGTCATGCAACGGCAATAAGTCAAGGGTTGATAGCTCTTGGGGGGTGTCGCATGACTGAGGATCGTGGTTCGGAACCCACGATAAACTGTAGGTCCCCTCGGGAATAGCCCTGGCAGCGAACGTAGAGGAAAAAAGCCTAATTCGAAAGAGCCATTTTAAATCAACAAAAATATAACCCAATGCAATAAAATATTTTTACGATAAAAACAAAAGGTATTTATTTTTAAAAAGAAATATTAAAGTTAAAATTTTAATTGAAACATTTTTTATGGAAGAAGTGTGATAATTTATAATAAAAAAAATAGTGCGGGAAGAAATGCGAATGCTTTATTATAAATATACAAAACGGCACTTAAGAAGGAGTATTTCAAAACCTAAGCATTTGCACCAAAAACTGCTCTTAGATCTACGCTCCTAAAATACATGATTTCGGAAAAAATCGTCAATTTTGGCGTGGTGATCGATATTTACTTTATTTTTAATCATGAAAAACCGAGCCCGAAAAACGCTGGTTAGAGTCATACGTTAGTCTTATGTTAAAATATTGGATTGACATCAATATTCATATTTTCCACAAATATAAAAAATGTTTTTTTTTTTAATAAAGAGCCAGCTAGGAATATGAAAAAAAAAGTAAAAAAAAAACATTTACAAAAACAAATTTAATACAACCATGCAGAGGGAAAGAGGTAATAATTTAATTTTCGAAATTTGATAGTAGTTAGCTAAATTTTAAACGAATTTTGGGGCGTAGGTACAGTATCTTTTAATACATATAGTCCCGATTACTCCTTTTCTCCAGAAAAAAAAATGTCCTACTTACGCCCACTGAGCCCCCCCCCCCCCCCCCCCCCCCCCGAGCATATTTTCTGGCTACACCACTAAGCTCAGCTATAATGACACAGTCACGGCTAGGATAATTAATGCAGTGCTCAAAAATGTGCCGAAGTGATCTGTCCCCCACTGGTTCCTGCTTGTTCAATAATTATTTCCTTCTTATTTTATGTTTTAACCATTTTTCCTTGGATTAATTCATTGCCATTATTTTATACCTATTTGGGTTAAATATTCATTTGTTGTAAAACATTTTTCAGTGTTAAATTCCATAACACCCTGTACATCCTCACACACACTCTTATACAAGACTTTAATAAAGTTAGGCACTAAGTTTCGAAGATCCTTACAGATAATTCACTAGTGAGATATTGTTCAGGTTCATAAGGGCAAAGATAAAGAGGGTATGACATCGTAATGGCTAGACGCGGCCATATTTCGTTTGAATTTCCCGGTTATTGGATAAGTCCAGCCTGATTTAATTTAATTAGGACATATAACTATTAAATTGGTAACCAAATCATAAAGTAGGTCAACCAAAATGATTAATTTAGTAAAATATTGGATCAGCTCTCAAAATTATTTAAATAATTACGTCTATTCATGAAGTTTTAATAAAATTGTACTAATAGTACTAATTATTATTAATATTAACCTGGCCATGGGTGGCGCTTCTTTTTGAATACTCACCTGCCTGAAGACGATTAGACGACTGACCATACTTACGAGTTGAAACGTTGTGATGTAAAACAAATAAAGACAATGCAAGTCCAAAACTCTTATATCATTTAAATTTGTAAGTATTCCGAATAGCTTTTAAATGTTTTAATTTTGGTTTTAAATTGTATGCGCTTTCAATTTTTTTTTTTGCTTGAGCTGTTCAGCTATTCAGCCAGTCGCTTATTGCTTTTTAACCAAAACATTTCTAAAGCAAGTGTTTCTCCTAAGCTAACGACCATTTGCAAAAACAGAAACGAAAGGAAAGTAGACAGGGTCATACTCTTCTCGTTCTGGGCCGATCAGAACATTGTATAACAAACAGGTGGGCCATTGGGGATACTAACACATAGGGATTACAAAAGGAGCTCATTCTAACTAAAATTTATAATTAAATTTTTTCAATGGCGGCGTGTGTACTGTATTAAGGTGGTCACAACTCAATGTTGTTCTTTTTGAGAAAGCGCATAATCATGTAATATTGCATCCTTATTTTCTATGGTTAAAACATACAATAAATTTATCGGTGAATCGATTTTTTCTGTTTCCTGGAGAGAGGTGTACAGACAGTTGCTATATTTTCCACATTTAAAGAAAATGTGGTCTAGGTCGGCGACTTCATAGCAGTGGTCACATATATTGGTCGGTAATACCTTAATTCTTTGAAGGTGGTAGGGGTAACTTGCATGACCAAATCTTATTCTAGTTATTGTAGTTATAAATTTTCTGGAAACATTAAAGCTATCATGCCATAGTACTGTCGATATTTGAGGGCTTATATGAAATAATCTTGTGTTGGTGGATTTGCCATAGTTGCACCAACGCTGTTGCCATTTTTGTCTCAATTTGTTTTTGTTGATATTAAATGAATATATGATCGATATGGGGTATTTAAAATTATTACTTGAAAGAATAGCTTGTTTTGCCAGGTTATCTACATATTCATTGTGCGTAAGACCTGTGTGAGCCTTAATCCACCTATAAACGATTGTTTGTTGTCTCAATTGAATTTTCCGTGTAATGTTTTTAATTTCAAGTAGAATAGGGGACGTTGTGTATTTCCAATCATTAAGTTTTTCCAACGCTCTAAGTACTGATAATGAATCCGACAGTATAACGATGTTTCCAATATTCTGCGTATAAAGCCATTTTAAGGCTTCTAATATAGCTATACTCTCACATGTAAAGATAATAAATAGCCTCTTTTATGATCTACAAGATGACGTTATTAGTTTTTTTCGTTGTTTAGATAACAACTTCAAGTCAATTTTTTTAAATACGGACCTGGAATTTTAAATACAAATTAAGGCACTACTGAGCTTTAAAAGTGTATTACATTTTAAAAGTTTGTATCCATTTTTTTTAAATTTTAACATTTTTTAACTGTTTGTTAGGTCTGGATGATGCCAGTTTCAGGCGTAGCCAAAATAGGCTATGAGAAAGTGTTTTTTGTTTTTTTCTCAAGGCAACAATGAAGGCGCAAAAAATTAAAACCAAAACTAAAATGGTCGGTTTTTTTCGAATATCTCCGAGGGTATTCGGAATATTTACAACCTTCCTTCACCAAATTATTAAACCCCAAAATGCGCAACTTTGCCTTAATTTAACCATCTTCATATCTCTTACCGTTTTCGAGATCCCCTTGTACGCACACGAATTTGTATCACATCATTCAATTCGCATGGAGTGGAGAAGAATAATTTAGAAACATCATGCTCTTAATTGGGGGCATAAATTTTAATAACTTACATAAAAAGGTTTAATTACATTTTAGAACTAAATATTTAATTACCCAATTTACTTTAAAAAAAATTGTTTCTGTGTGCCTGTTAAAAGGATGATAGAGCTAGAGCAAAATTTGCTTCTATATATAAGCGGAATCCCGTGAACAAACAGTTTTGCAAAATTTTGTATAAGATTACATTCAGTAGTTTCCCAGAATCTTCCAACAAAAGCCAGTATGAAGAACCTCCTTTCTCTTCATGTTTCTAATCTTTTTGATTAAAATTGTCTGTTACGTAGGATTTAACAAGATAAAAGGAATATCTAAAAGGGCCTACTGTAAGTGAAACAGGTAAAAGACAAATTTATTTATTTCATCTTGTTGATTTGCTTTGTAATTTTCAATTATTTACAAATTAGATCTGCCCGATAATAGGAGATTGAAACGAAAATACTTGTATATAGGTACTTTGAGTTTAATTATATTAATCATATATAAGAATATTTAAGTTTAATTAGAATATTTTCCAAAATAGAAATTAAATATCACTTTCCCACACCTACATAGATAAAGTCCGTACAATTACTGGCTGGATGCACGTCACAGCGTCTGACGGCATCGTATATTTTTTCAATTCTGTCAGAATTTAATTAAATTTTAAAATGAACATTTCTTTTTTTGCTGAATAATGAGACATATTTACAGAATATGTTCCAATTCCAAACTATTTTTCACTTTTAAATCACTTTTAACACGAAATTTAATACAAAACAGAGTATAATGATTTTCAGATTCTCAAATCCACTCAGCAAATAAAACATATTTTACGTTAACATGACCGTGACTCCGAATCACTCAAGACGCAAGCAAAAAATGCAGATTTATTTATAAAACAAATTATTTTATCCAGATACATCCAGAGCTGTGAGTAACTTAAGTAACTAGATACTTTTTAGTAACTAGTTACTTAAAGTAACTAGATACTTAGTAACTTAGTTCTTTTTTGAATCATGCCAAAAGTAACTGTAACTTCGTTACTTTTGAAAAGTAACTTGTATCTAGTTACTTTTTAGGAGTAACTATACACTTAAAAGTAACTTAGTTACTTTTAAAGTAACTCCTAAAAAGTAACTAGATACAAGTTACTTTTCAAAAGTAACGAATAATGCACACCATCAGATGATGACCAAGGGACGATCGGCGGCCGTTAATCAGATTTTCACGAAGGGACGAGCGGCAAGTCGCGAGCGTTAAACAGCAAACTGGTTGGAACGCGAAATTTCTTGGAAAGCATTTTATTCTACTTGTTCGTTGTTCGAATTAACACTTCTTAGTTTAGTTTTCTGATGGTAATAATGGTAGTGTGTACAGGAAAATGAATTATCACTACCTGGTAAATTTATGGTATCTAGTTCAAAAACATCTTAGTAACTTTTAGAGTTTCGTAGTTACAATTAAAATAACTAGTTAGTTAAAAGTATCTTAGTTACTTTTAGTAACTAGTTACAATCAAAGTAACTAGTTACCTACTTAAAAAGAATCTTAGTTACTTTAAAATTATCGTAGTTACAATCAATGTAACTAGTTACTGTAAAAGTATCTTAGTTACTATAACTAGTTACTTTTACTAAGTAAATAAGAACTAAGTTACTTTTAGGTAAAAGTAACCATTCCTTATAAGTATCTAGATACATTTGGGCAAAAGTATCGAAAAAGTAACTAGTTACTTTAACTAAGTAACTAAGAACTAAGTTACTTTTAGGTTAAAGTAACTATTCCTTATAAGTATCTAGATACATTTGGGCAAAAGTATCGAAAAAGTAACTAGTTACTTTTCTGAAGTAACTTTCACAGCTCTGGATACATCCTAAAAAAATGTGTCTCTTGCTCTGATTTTAAATTTCAAGTGTGATTTTTAACATTTTTTTCTTTATTACACAATCGTTGAAATTCGAAATAGTGGAAAGCATACAAATTCGCCCTTTACTTTCTTTACATGCGAAACATGCTCCCTAAACCGACCAAAAAATGTCAATAAGAATAGAATTTTGTAATCAAAAGAAATCGGGGATAACCGTTAGATAAAGGAATTCATTTAATCCCTTACACCAAATTGATAATTTTTTTTCTACGACCGTTATACAGACTGAACAAGAAATCGATTAAAATATCTCTAAGTACCTATTTCAACTATTTTTAATAATAGTTTCCCTAAACTTTTCGCCTACGGCGCATTTTTTCTAGGAATAATAATTTCTTTAAAAAAAACATAATTTCTACAGTATTCCGTATTTTATAATATCATCATATACGGGGTGTTATTAGAGATGGGTAGGGGGTTCAGTTCCCATTCCCCAAAATACACACAAGTGCAAAGAAACAATTTAGTTACCCTTAAAGTAAGCGGCAGAAATGAATTACTTGGAACTAAAAAAATAACCTGGGGATAAGATGATTCACTTCGCAATCGACAAGAGTGTTATTTTTCAATTACTTCTGCAAGGGTTATTCTGCAATAATTTACAGAGAAGTTCAAAAAAGTAAAAAAAAATAGAATTGCAACCTAAGACCAATTACCCTAAACAAAACTATTTACATATGGCCATGAGTACGTCCACGGAATGAGAACTTATGCACTATAGTAATAAAAAGGTTGTATTCGCAACACTATGTTGTTCCTGTTAGATGGCGCTGCTACGTTTTCACTACTTATTCATTGTTAAGAAATTCTTTAAAACGAAATTTCGCTGTTTCTGTAGGTGCTTACAAGTATTGGGAATCCATAGAGTCCTAATAAGGACGAAACGGTCGTCACTGTCTACCTCTTCGTCAGGAAATTCATTGTTTTAGCGTCCGCTGTATACTGATGCACCGCTTACCGCTAACTATCCTTTCTATTTAATAAAGCGAGGCGCGTCGCGACCTTTCTGGGATACAATAAAATCTAGTAAATTTTACAATAATATATAGTAAAAGTTAATAAACATTTTCATAAATTTAAATAGACCTAAAATTACAAAATATAATAATTTATATTTCCGAAAATAATACCCGTCACTAAATGAAATACAGGGTGATTCCTAAGTTGATAGTTCTTTTTTAGCTGTGTATAGAAGCCATTAAAATAAACAACATTTTCAAATACATTTTTTCAAAAAACTTAAAAATAGGCGAGATACAGAAGTAAAAAATCTAAGTACGGGCCTAGTCATCAAAACGTAGCCTGATATATTTATGTTGTTTTTGTCTTATTAGTCATGCAATTTACGGGTCGGTCGTCAGTTATTTGGTAATTCGCTGCGGTGTGTTTTTCTGAAACAAGTTAATTTTAAATTGGTGACACGTGAAAATTGTAAAATTTAAAAACAATGAACTAGTAGATATGGTGCTAATTTACGGTTGGTGTCGTCAAAATACGGCTGCTGCTTCAAGATTATATGCAGAACGCTTTCCCTTGCGGGCTCATCCTGCACCCAGAACTTTTCTTAATGAACGGCAGTAGAGTTTTGGACGTGCATTATCTTTATTTTTTTAGAATCACTACGTTTCAACTGGTAAGCATCTCCAGCCGTCCTCAGGTAAATATGAGTACTCACCTGAAGACGATTGAAGATGCTTAACTGTTGAAACGTAGTGATTCTAAACAAATAAAGACAATGCAAGTCCAAAACTCTACTGCCGTTCAAGAAACGTAATTGTCTCCAACCTTTAAACATACACTTTTCTTAATGTTATTCAAGAGGCAAGTTAGGCAGGATCGTATTTGATTCGTAGTGTAATAAATGAATGTAAGTACCTTATTTTTAAGTTTTTTGAAACAAAGTATTTGAAAATGTTGTTTATTTTAATGCCTTCTATACACAGCTGAAAATGAAGTATCAACTTAGGAATCACCCTGTATAGTAATTTTATAGTTAACGGTATTATCCTGGATGGTCCTATATACTACTAGAATTTATAATACATCTTAATACATTTCTTATATAGTACGTTGTAATATAAATTTCTCTCCGTGCAATAATAACTTCTTTATTAATCAAATACGTTGTCGATGGTAATTGGTCTGAGATTTCAACTTTTTCTGCCATAATTTTACCAACAGCCAAGTATTGTTATAAACGTGAAATGAATCATTCATTTCACAGCCACTCGCTTCACTCTACTCCCAGACATTTCATTTCTTAACCTTTTTTGCGTGAAACAATTTTTTTAACGCTATGATTAATGTAAATTTTCTAGCTAAGGTATGGCTCCTGCTACATACAACATATTTCTATACGTTTTGTATTATATTTTAAGCAGTTCCCGAAGCTCCTCTCTCAAAGACCGCCTGAGAGACATAAAGTAAAAACATTACACCAGTGGAATATAAAAAAAAATATGAGGTAATATTCCGCTGTAACCTTTAGAATATTGTGTTTTTTGCATTTCAAAGGAAATATTATACTTTAAAAGTCAATTATGTCAAAAATCGACAGAAATTTTGAAAGATATTTTTGTTATCAGATGTTAACTTTACTAAGGCGTAATAAAAAAAATTGAATTCCGAAAAAAAATATGTTTGGAAAATTGACTTTTTAAATATTGATTTTAACCTTAGGCAGCAGTGGCGTATATACGGTATATTACAGAACTTTATAAAATGATGTAACTTAATATCAAATAAGATGTATTTGCCCTTAGAGTCAAGACAGAGAGAGACCAAAAATTTGAACATGGAATAGTGGTCGGAATTTGGGTGTGGTCCGTGTATTATACAGGGTGATTCACGTTGAGTGGCCTATTAGAAGATCTCGGAAACGAGTAACCCTATCTTTCTAAAAATTTGATAGCAGACATAATTGGTTTTGGGCTTTTAAAACATTATATTTTCACGTTTTTATTACTTCCGGTTATACCGGAAGTTAATGCCAACTTGGCTATTTCAAATGGAATACCCTGTATATTTTAGCATTTTTGATTACCTTCTTAAAATCTAAATAACTTTTGTTAATAATAATCTATTCCTATCTCTAACCGTTTTTGAAATATGAATTATAAAATGATTTTTTTTGTGTAAAAACGCTCCGAGAAGAAAGTTTAGTAACTCTGAAACTAATAAAGGTAAACATTTAAAATTGTGTAAGCTTTCAAGTAATACATAGATCTTTAGTTTAAATTACTTAGGTTTCACGTTTTTTATACATTGTGTCAATGTTTCCATTTAAATAAATGTGCATAAGTCAATTTTTGCAAATGGAACAGCCTATTTTTTAGCTTACTAACGTGTAGAGAATTAAATTTCCTATCTAAATGCCTAATATGTTACAATCCACATTTTTAGTCGTTTTGGAATTATGAGCAATTTAAATAAAAAATCTTAAAATTTCTGTTTGTGTTAATGCGACATTATTTTTGAAAAGAAGGCTTCGACTGGGACTTTCGTTTGGCTTTGAATAAGAAATAGCTAAGCAACGAACATACGCAGTTAATAACAAATGGTAACAAAGCTCAAAGTCAAACGAAAATCCCAGTCGAAGCCTTCATTTCAAAAATAATGTCGCATTAACGCAAAAAGATATTTTAGGATTTTTTATTCAAATTGCTCATAATTCCAAAACCCCTAAAAATGTGGATTGTAACATATTAGGCTATAGATAGGAAATTTAATTCTCTACACGTTAGTAAGCTAAAAAATAGGGTGTTCCATTTGCAAAAATTGACTTATGCACATTTATTTAAATGGAAACATTGACACAATTTTAAGAACTCCCTGTACCATAAACGTAAAACCTAAGTAATTTAAACTAAAGATCTATGTATTACTTGAAAACTTACAAAATTTTAAATATTTACTTTTATTAGTTTCTGAGTTACTAAACTTTCTTCTCGGAGCGTTTTTACACCAAAAAATCCTTTTATAATTCAAATCTCAAAAACGGTTAGAGATAGAAATAGATTATTATTAACAAAAGTTATTTAGATTTTAATAAGGTAATTAAAAATGCTAAAATATACAGGGTGTTCCATTTGAAATTGCAAAGTTGGCATTAACTTCCGGTATAACCGGAAGTAATAAAAACGTCAAAATATAATGTTTTAAAAGCTCAAAACCAATTATGCCTGCTATCAAATTTTTAGAAAGATAGGGTTACTCGTTTCCGAGATCTTCTAATAGGCCACTCAACGTGAATCACCTTGTATATAACGGTTTTGGAGATTTTTGATAAAAATCCAAAAAAATTAAAACTTTAACACCCTGTATCTCTGTGTGTTTTTCTGAAGCAAGTTAATTTTATATTGGTGACACGTAAAAATGGTAAAATTTGAAAACAAGAACTAGTAGATATTGTGCTAATTTACGGTGAGTGTCGTCAAAGTGCGGCTGACTCGAAATTATACGCAGAACGCTTTCCCTTGCGGGCTCATCCTACACACAGGCGTTTCCTCAATGTTATTCATCGGGCAAGTTAGGCAGGACCGTATTTGATTCGTAATGTAAGTAATAAATGTAAGTACTTTATTTTTTAGTTTTAAAAAAAAAGGTATTTGAAAATGTTGTTTATTTTAATGCCTTCTATACACAGCTAAAAAAGAAGTATCAACTTAGGAATCACCCTGTACAATACCACTTCTTTCTCATCAAAGATGTCATGGTCAAATTCCCCTTCCCCCACAAAAACTCCATTACAAAACTGAATTCCTCAATTTTCGGTGGGCACCCATGTTTTAGGGTGGGCCAGTGCCCACCCTGCCCCCCACCGCTGGGGCCACGGCTGGCTCTGGACGTACCTTTACATATTGATAAAGTAAATTATCACTTTCAATCTAAGAAGTTAGATTCTTTGTTAAGCCGGTCCTGACCCAAATACTTTTTATAATTTGTTAGTGTAGGCGACAAATTTAACGGCAACGTAATTGTTTTTTGGGATTTGGACCAATCAATGCTTGAAGATTTATAGTTTGGGATTTTTCTCGCCCCCAATAAGAAGTTGGTGTTGTAAATGAGATCCTATATTGTTGTTATTGGTTTATTTTGTTATACAGTGACGCGCAAAAGCATAGACACTGTGTGGGAAACTTTTTTTAATGTTGAATTTTTAAGAATTTTGATTTAAATATAAATGAAGGACAAAAAAATATTGCTCCATTTAGTTTTTTTGACGATAGTGTTTCTGGTAAGTGAATCCGCGCGCTAAAATTTGCTGAGTTAAATTGCTGTTCTTCTGGGCCCGAATTATTAAAAAAAAAACTAGGCAAATTATTGAATTTTTTTCCGAGTTCCAATGGGAAATGGCAGACCAGGGTTGCTACATCTGGGGAATTTAACTTTCAAAGGGAAAATATAATTTTTTCTAAAAATAATATTATTTTAAATAAATTCAAAATAAACAATTTCTGGTAATAAAATTGTCAGTTGTAAGAAATTAATCGTCGTTAAAATAATGTATTAGATAATTGAACAAACGACCGTAGCCCCCATAAAAAAAAGTCCCTGTGGCTCCGGCGCCTATGGATACTATAGTATATTTCAGAAAGGTGTAGAGTAATAAAATGGGAAATTCCGTCCAGTTCGGCTCAATTTCGGTGTCGGCCATAGGCGGAGGTAAATTTTGTGCATTACATTTTTTATGATATCTAACCAAAAATTTTAGGGGTATTAAGATAAAATAGAATTGTTTGTTATATTAAAATTTCAAGTAATTGCATAATAGGATTAGGAAAGGTATGTTTTCTGGCGCAAGTGAAAGGATTTGTAGCAAGACACAACACGACATCCAAAATGAAAGTTAAGCTACTGTTTGATCAAGCCATTAAGGAAGTGACACCAGAGAACTGGAGAAAAGCAGTCGATCATGTCATTATAGAAGAGGAGAAAATGTGGGATCTTGACCACCTGATTTCTGTATAATGTATTTTGTATTTTTTATAATGTTTAATAAAAAAATAAGTGTACCTAATACTATGTACATAATGCACGCCTTTGACACACAATTTTAAGTGTTTGTGAATGGATTACAATAGACAAAACCCGTAAATTGACCCAAACCGGGGTGGTACTACCTGTACTTGATGAAAGGAAAGAGTTTTCCAATGAAATCAATACCAAACTATGAAAGTGGCTTAAATATTCGTTGGGTCAGCCTGTAGTCCCTTTGCATACCTAATGATATTACTCTACACCTTTCTGAAATAGACTATTAGTTAGATTTTTCGAAACTCTCTAGAAAAAAGGATCGAAAAATTTAGAAGCTCCAATAATTTTTTAGAGGCTTGGGAAAAAAGAAGATTTTCTTATCTTTAACGATGAACAACCTAGTCACATATTAATTTTTTTAAGTAAAATCCACCGTTTTTCTATTCATCACCAAATTCCCAAATCTAGATGAAAAATATTCTATATTGAGTAAGTATATAATAATAGCCAAAGTTTTGAATTTCTTTTTCGAAAAGAATTAAAACATCGTCAAAAATCAGTATTTAAAATATTTTTCAACCGGCCGGCATTTACTTCCGTTTTCCTGTTACTGCTTTAGCATTACAGCATTAGCATACTTTTCACAGCTTCCACGTGACTTGACACGTGATATAGGTGAACCGTCACGTTTCTAACAAATGGTCAGTCAGCTACATTCATATGACTCTCAATTTTTTACATAAAAGCGTAGGTATACAAAAAGCAAAATATTATGAGAATATAGCCAATTAGAGTTGAAAAATCACTTGGTTATACGTTCAGCATAGAACAACTCAATCAACGATTTCTGTATTTGAAACATATCAATAACGTTTGTGGTAAAGTGGGGAATTTTTTACCTTCATCGATATCTTATTAAAGTTATTTTTTTCAGGTTTTCAATGTACTTGCGCAGATGACAACGAAGCTAGACTTATGAGAAATCTTATGGCCACCTACGATGCTGGAGTAAGACCTGCCCAAAACTCTTCCTTACCCCTCACGGTCATATTTGGAGTGTCCTTACATCATATCATTGATGTGGTAAGTCATCTAGCTAATCTAAAGTAATTCTTTATTCACTATCTTCATGCTGTATACAGTGGCGGCTCGCGGTCTTACAAAATGGTGAAGAGCTAGGTATAGTGCGGGTACTTAAACAAACATTGACTAAAAACCCGTGTAACAAAACGTCTCTCTTATCCTCATCTGTCCAACGACTGAATGGAGTTTCCAACAAATTTCAAACTATGTCATTAATTGGGTTCATTTTTAAACCACACAACTAAGTAGGTACGTACACTACTGAATTTACTGAAAAAGAAAAACAAAATTTTTCATCACACAGTAAATCACGTAAAAACGATATCTACAAACGTAAGTTTCGCGAAGCCTCAAAATAAATACCTTAAGGTCAGGCGAATCAATGCTAAAACAATGGTGCATAAGACTAATCTATTTTTAAATGGCTATTCATCATAAAGCAAATTGTTACATGCTGTTTGCGTGACTGATGTCACGTAACCATAGCAACGGTGAATATCAAAGCCATGTTGGGCGTTGGGTCTTCACTTACTTTGAGCTAACGGACACGGTCTGCTAGATCGCGCCAAAATGCACGAGTGATTATAATTATTGTTCATCGAAGTTAACCGTGGCCCTATTATGCATATATATTAGGTGGGATTAAATTAATATTACTAATTTGAACATAATTATTTTTTAAGGGCTAAAATGGTAGCTGTATTGGTATATTAATATTTAATATTTTCGAAAAACTGTCCTGCTTTTATTTTTTTTTTGGTGAAGAGCCCAGCCCCTTCACCTACTTCACCTGACGAGCCGCCACTGGCAGCATATAAAAAAATTGAAAGGAAGGAGTGCCAACAATTACCTAGAGAGGGGGGGGGAGTATTTTTTTATTTTTTTGGCGTACGTACCCCTTAATGTACTGAAAGTTACTGTTGTTCATTGGTAATTGCCCCCTCCCCCGACAACCAAGTCACTTCGGGAAGGTGGACTGGAGAGGTTTAAGAACGCCAAGAATTTTTTTTAGAAGGGACTTTTGGAAGGCATGAAGGAGGTTTCAGGTTAGAAGTAATTTTGGACCAAGGAACTTTTTTTTACTCCCTCCCCTCCTTATAACGTTCTATACACGCCCTTGCTTGCAAGTTCCAATCTTAATCTTTCTTTACGTGGATTCCATCAACTAGTTTATTATCAGACGCATAAAGAAAACGTTTCTAGCAAACCTCGTGCAAGTTTCAATAAAATATCAAACATTTTACGGTATGGAAATATACAAAAAGTAAAGTTTTAATATTAATATCCATAAACGGAGGTTCTTGTCAGTAACGATGACCGAGTATCGTGCACAATCTATCCTGACATCTTTTAACGATAAGGTATTAACGCTAAGAGACCCTTATCGCAGAAAAGGAAAAAAATAAATCATGTTTCATCCCTGGATCGTGTGGCTCTGATATTAAGCATATTCAACTATACAGGGTGTCAAAAAGTCTGGTATATTACAAGTATTTCAAAAACTACTGAATATAATGTTTTGAAAATTGGCACGTTAGATTCTTAAGTGCACTTCTAGGAAGGACAAAATTGTTTGCAATTAGATACTAGAAAATTAGCAACTTATTAATCTAAATTTAAATAAATTAACACGAACACAATGTAAATAGCAACAAAATCTACTATTTGGGATTTTCAAAATATTTTCTATTGTTATAGTATTTCAGAAATGTGTAGAGTACCTAATAAAAGCTCATTAGGTATGCAAAGGGACTACAGAGTGACCCAACGAATATTTAAGCCACTTTCATAATTTGGCATTGATTTCATTGCAAAATTCTTTCTTCTTGTCAAGTGCAGGTAGTACACTCCGGGTTTGAGTCAATTTATGGGTGTTTCCTATTGTTATCCATTTAGAAACACTGAAATTGCCTTAACAAAGGCGTGCATTATGTATATCATATTAGGTACACTTATTTTTTATTAAACATTATTTTTTTTTTTTTTATGATAAAACACCTGCACTGTAGGAAAAATCCTTTAAGGCGCTCTGGGAGCGGTGCGAGTGCGAAAAAAGCGATTAACGTTGGTCTTGAAACGTTGAAGATTGTATTCATTGGGAAACACGACCTCAGGAAGATCATTCCACAAAGATGACGTTCTCCAGATGAAAGAATTCTTGAACAATGAAGTTCGAGGAGTACTAAGCTGAACAACATATGGATGAGCGGCAGTGGTTTGCCGTGTATTTCTGTTTTGAATTGCTCTAGGTGGAATCAAGTGGGCAATGTCAGTCAAACACCTGCCATGGAAATATCTGTAAAAGAGAGCCAAATCACCAACCTGTCTTCGATGCTCCAAGCTATCGAGGGTCTTGGTTAGCTCGGGGTCGCCGATCAGACGAACGGCTCTCCTTTGAATGGAATCCAGTAGCCGAAGGGTGTGCTTGGGTGCAGAGCTCCAGACATGAGAGCAATATTCTAATGATCTGGGCTTTGTAGAGTGTCAAAAGTTGATGAGGTGTGTACAACCTTTTGGTGCGGAAAAGTATACCAAGTTTCTGTGCAGCTGTCTTGGCAATTGCGGCAACGTGATCATGCCAAGACATATTACCTCCCAGATTGACCCCCAGCAAATTAATAGACGGTGCCAGGGGAATTACGTGTCCTGCCATGACTATATCCGGTTCTGCAATGTTAACCTTTTTGGAGAAGACTGCTGCCTGGGTTTTATAAAAAAAATACAAAAAATACATTATACAGAAATTTAATTATAAAAAATTACAATATTCTTCGTCATCTGAGAAACTCACATTTCTTCTTGGCGTTATAATTAACGGGTCGACGGTCCGATAGATCAGATGGTCAAGGTCCCACATTTTCTCCTTTTCTTTAATGACATGATGAACCGCTTTTCGCCAGTTCTCTGATGTCACTTTCTTAATGGCTTGATTAAATAGCAGCTTAACGCTTTCATTTTGAATGTGGTGTTTTCTTGCTACAAATCCTTTCGCTTGCGCCCATATAAGTTCTATATGATTTAATTCGCAATGATATGGCGGGGTGCGCAGCTCAGTTACACTATGGTTTTCAGTTATATTTTCCACGCCATATTTCATAAAACGATATTTGTGTAAATTTGCTATAGCTTATAGTTCCTTCTTTATCAAATTATCTTTTTTTTTTCTTTGGTTAGTTATCATAAATAATTTATTGCACAAAATTTACCTGTGCCTATGGTCGATACCGAAATTGAGCCGAACTGGACGGAATTCCGATTTTATTACTCTACATCTTTTTGAAATAGACTATAGCTGGGCAATAGTCAAGCCTGTCTCTTAATTCCCTTAACACGATGGCAAAAGTATCCTATCGAATTTCACGTATTTCTTTTAAAACTTTAAAGCTCTAAGTCAATCTTCAATATTTATCGGTCTGTTTTTGTAAAACTTATTATTTCAAACGTTCAAAAAGAAAAGTCCAAAATGATGAGGTCTCAGGATTTAGCAGGTCACTCAATTTTACCGCTCCTCCCTATCCACTGATTTGAGAAAAATTGGACACAGTTGTAAACCTAAATGATCGGGGGTGCCATCCTGATACTTCCTTGGTCTGGATAAATAATTTCTAATTATGGAATAATCTTGTCACGTCATAATTGTAAGTAAAGTTTCCTTGCAAGGTTTTTATCAATAAAGAATAGAGAAATTCGCGTATGAAATGTCGTTTAGTGGGATTTTAGTGGCTGTCAAACTAATGTTCAATAATCCGTCCAAAAATAAAAAAAGACACATTAGTTTTGTCTGTCCTTTTCGTATGTCAGGCCTTTTAACGTAGAAATGAAGAAAAAAGGAGTCGAGATTAAAAGAAATATCCCAAACTACACGAAGCTTTCAATTTCTGACACTCAGACATACGGTATACATTTTTGTCCATTAGAATCCAGGAAAAGAAAAAATGTGTTATGATAGGTGGAACAAACGAATAAAAGGCCAAACAAGAAACCCTACCCAATTTGTTTTCGATAGTAGGTTTTTGTGTTATGCTTTTATATCCTTTATTCCATTTATCATTTGTTCATTCACCCCCGCACATAAAATACGTATGTATCACTAATAGTGACGGTTAAAGAACTACACCATAGGGAATGTCCAAATTGGACGTCGACAATAAACGTAAATAATATTTGTACAGCCTATTTTCCTATTAATAAATAATTTAACGCACTGGCGTAGCTAGGGGGGTGGGCAAAGGGACCTTAGCCCTCCCCCTCAAAGACCATAATAATTGTAAAAATATTACATTTCACACGCATTTGTTCTCGCGTAAAAGAGAAGAAAAGTAACATAAAAGAAATGAAATAAAAGCGACTATCGGTAGTTTTTTTTCCAATTTTATGAAGAATACCTATTTACTAAAAACGTAAAAAATAGCTTTCATCCATTTATTCAAAACATGGTAAATGCGCTTTAAATATTTTAATATTGATTATTTATTATAATATAAACTGGATGATAATTTAAAAATATATATACATAGTTATAAACTATAAATTTCCTAACAAGACTACAAGAAAGAATAGATATAATATTAAGATTATTGTCATTTAAAAAACTTACATATAAGCCAACATACATTTTTTTTTTATTTACGTCAATTTTCTTTAGGTACCAATTATGTAATTTCATTTTTAGGATGAGAAGAACCAAATTTTAACAACTAATTGTTGGATCACCCAGATTTGGATAGATCACCATCTCAAATGGAACACGTCGGAATATGCAGGGATAAAAGTGATCAGAATACCATTTCATCGGGTTTGGAGACCGGATTTGATCCTATACAATAAGTAAGTGCAATTTCATGGTTGCCTACCTTGTCTAGTACCCCTCGTTCATTAACCAATTGTAACGAACAGCTGTCAGATTAGTTGATTGTTTTCTGCATGCATTATGTAAAGTGAGCTTTTTGTATATTATGACTTTGAAATGTTTTTTATTAAATCTACTGTAAGTATGTAAATTAGGCGTTTTAAGCTCGAAATTTTTTAATGAAATACTTTGTGTATATGGTAATAATATTGAATCCTTATTTAATATTTTTGTAGAATGTTTATTCGTGCATAAATGCCCTTATAGTCTATTTCAGAAAGGTGTAGAGTAATAAAAGTTCATTAGGTATGTAAAGGGACTACAGAGTGACCCAACGAATATTTAGGCCACTTTCATAATTTGGCATTGATTTCATTGAAAATTTCTTTATTTTCATCAAGTACAGGTAGTACTACCCAGGTTTGGGTCAATTTATGGGTTTTGCCTATTGTTATCCATTCACAAATTCTGAAGATTGCGTGACAAAGGCGTGCATTATGTATACAGTATTAGGTACACTTATTTTTTATTAAACATTATAAAAAAAATACAAAATACAAAAAGTACATTATAAAGAAATTAAGTTAGTAAAATCATAATATTCTTCGTCATCTGAGATCCCACATTTTCTCCTCTTCTTTAATGACATGATGGACTGCTTTTTGCCAGTTCTCTGGTGTCACTTCCTTATTGGCTTAACGTCTTTCATTTTGAATGTCGTGTTGTGTCTTGCTACAAATCCTTTTACTTGCGCCCATATAAGTTCTATAGGATTTAGTTTGCAATGATCTGGCGGTGTGCGCAGCATAGTTACACTATGTTTTTCAGCTATATCTTCCACGGCATATTTTATAAGACGATGTTTGTGTAAATTTGCTATAGCTAATAGTTCCCCCTTTATTAAATTATCTTTTTCTTTGGTTAGTTATCATAAATAATTTAGTGCACAAAATTTACCTGCGCCTGTGGCCGAGAGTTGGACGGAAATTCCCATTTTATTACTCTATACCTTTTTGATATAGACTACAAGCAGTTTCTATTGGTATCTAGACAAGTGAGACTTTTTTAAATATCCAAATAAAAAAATTGATCACCAGGACCTGACACACGTTTTCATTGTTGTTACAATTTGTATTTTCATGACTCTCACTTTTACTTCCTATAACAACTTATAAGCGTATGACACTCACATAGAAAAAACGGTGTAAGAGTACAGGAAATTATACGAAATAGGCTCCTATCGGTCTGATACTGCCCCATAAATAAAACATTATATAACTGTAATAAAAGTCCTTTTTCTACAGGTTCATTAGGCGGTTGGAAAATTTAATAAAACTGAAGAAAAACCATCGAATCAAAATTAAGTCTGGACGTCTGAAAGAAAGAAGGAATGATTGAATTCAGTCGGGGATTTTTTTGATGTGTTGCTGATTTGACGAAAGGATGTTTATTTTCTGAGAAAAATTGGTTTGCTGAAAAGAATTTTCAGTGAATATAATTTAATAAAAAAAAAAATTCGGCAACTGGAAAGATTTCGGTGAAAGGTTCAATTAATTGGATACCCTTTTAATTACAACAATAAAGTAAATGAGGCGTCTAATTGCTACAAACATTAAAAGCATTCGCCAATATTTCTAAATTCTTCTTCGGGGTTACTACAATACAGGGTGTCCCACCGGGAACCAAATCGATCTATATATAGAAAACTATACATAGGAAAATTTGACAGTATGCTGATGCTGATGGGGGCGACCGGGCTAAAATATTTTCAAAATGGTGGCACTTCCGGTTATACCGGAAGAAAGTGTCAACTTGCTTATTTAAAATAGGACACCCTATATATTATTACATTTTTGCATCCTACGCAAGATTCTAGGCAGATTTTGTATACCATGTCCTATACCTATGTCTAAACGTTTTTGACATATTTGAATTTTTATGTCAAAAATGACGTTTGCAAGCCTTAGAATAATTATAAATTTTCTCTATAAAGAAGCCTTATTTATTTAATGTAAGTGGGATTCCTTGTTATAAAAGACCTGCTTAGATAGATTTTTTATGATATTTTGAGAACAATTAATACAGGGTGTTTAAAAAATAAGATTTAAAATAAAATTGAAAAAACTGCAAAAAGTCTAGATTTTCAAATAGAAACACCCAAATTTTAAATTATTTCTTATTTAGCAATAAAATTAAGGGTAAGTTTGTGTATGGTTGTATATCTCAAAAAATTTTAGTTTTCGAAATATTGCCAATTTAGTATTTTTATATGGCGATCTTGCAGCGGATTTTAAGTTCAGTTACTCCTAGTTGGCTATGACTCTGTACAATTTAAGCATCCTAGCATGGTTATTTATTATTGTCAAATGGCAAGTGACAACTTCAATGCAGTCATAGCCAACAAGAAGCAACTGAACTTAAAATCTCCTGCAAGATCGCCATATAAAAATACTAAATTGGCAATATTTCGAAAACTAAAAATTTTTGAGATATACAATTTTACACAAACTTACCCTTATTTTTAATGCTAAATAAGAAATACCTATAAAATTCGGGTGTTTCCATTTGAAAATCTAGACTTTTTGCAGTTTTTTCAATTTTATTTTAAATCTTATTTTTTAAACACTCTGTATTAATAGTTATCAAAATATTATAAAAAATCTATTAAAGCAGGTCCTTTATAACAAGGAATCCCACTTACATTAAATAATAAGAAAAAATTGATAATTATCTAAGGCTTGCAAACGTCATTTTTGACATAAAAATTCAAATATGTCAAAAACGTTTAGACATAGGTATAGGACATAGTATACAAAAAAGGAAAATTGTTTTTTTCTAAGCTGCTTAGGTACTCACTTTTCGAAAGTTGTCAACGTCCTACGCCTATGACTGACAAAGGTAATCCTAGGATTTACTTCTAGCATACTGATCTCAAGATGGGCCTATTCTTAAGAGGAGGGTAACTTTTCACCTACCTATTTCGAGAATAATTAAGCAAATTAGGCAGCTCGTATTTTAGGAATGGGAGATGCGGATTCGATAACAGAGCTCCTCTTCATTAAACATTTAAATTAGGGCAAATAGTTTAATGTGACTCTACGTATATTCCTTTTAAAAACTGCTTGTTTATTGTAGTAAAATTTATTATTATAACTACATTTCTTCGACCCGAATTACAAAAAAAAAAACAAATTATTGATTTTTTTTTTTAAATTAAAGGTGGTATCTATGTTGGTATGGGAAAGTTATTTTCGTGCAGAAAAAACATCGAAAAAAATATATAAACCAATGAAAACTATTGAAATAATGAAAAAAAAATTAAAATAATTGTGTTTTAAAAAATATTAAATTTTTTTTTTTTAATAAAAATACCTGTTTGACACTGAGCAATATCCGTAGAATTCAAATTTAAAAAGTTTTTAAAAATCTATTAATAAACATGGCCAGACTTTGGGCCAAGAGAACGCAATGCTTTTGGTCTAATTTTATATATAATATTGATATAATTTAGCAGGGAGCTGGTAACCTTGGAAAACAATTTAAAAATATTGATCCGATGATATTAAGTTATCGTATTCAGGCATCCCAGTATTTTAAAAGGACAGTTAATTTACCACTCAGTAGGTTAAATCAGCAAAAATCAGTGGATTAAATTAAAAATTAAAGTTAATTAAAAAAATCGTCAACTTGTAAAAATTGGAAATGGCCTAAATTACAATTTTTGCTAATTCTCTTAAAATATTCCTAGAAAATACTTCAAAAACTCGTCAATGCTATAAATCGTTTTAAGAAAGCAGATTTTTTATAATGCCTATTTTTCTCTCCTCGGTTCAATGCTTAAGAAAAAATAACATAAAAAAATTTAAAAAAAGGTATTATGGGTAGTTTCCTTTCCAATCTTAAGAATATTTACCAAAAACGTAAAAAATTGACTTCATCCATGTATTGAAAACATATTAAATGCGCTTTAAAATTTTTTTAATAATTGAAGAGTGGAATGCATAGGTCGGCTAATTGCCAAAAGTTTAGTTTTAAACTAGTAAAGAAACACTGTCTGTGAGACTCAATATAAATGCTAGGAAACTATAATTTCTTTTTTATATGTTTTTTTTTTTACGGTTCGCCGACTACGTAGGCCATCTTGAACCGGTCATCGACCACAAATGTGGTCTACCGACTGGGGAGTGTGAAACCGCACCTTTATCCTACGAGATATCCGATCTCATCCGGCCTGTCCGGCGTGAATAGGATGGCTAGGTGTCGATTCATTTTACACTCTTCCCTGAGGCAAGAGCACGCCGTGTTCCCAAGCGGTCACCCGCCCAAGTACTAACCGCGCTCGACACAGCTTAACTTCGGTGATCTGCGGGAACCGGTGCTTAATATGTCGACAGGCCCTTGCCTTTATATGTTTTAGTGTTATTAGAATACCCTGACAAAAATTTAGAAATCCAGCTTATATGATTATCTTAAAAATAATTTTTAAAGGTCTTATTCACTAGAACAGGCTAAGTGCCTATAAGGCAACATTTAAAAAAAGGCTATGTGCCCTAAGAGTAAAACTGAAAAATATATGTTGCCCTACTCAAAAAAACGACTAAGATTTGTATATCATTTTATTATTACAAAATAATAGATGACATATTTTTTTACACAAAAATCTGTTGTCTCATAAACGTATCAACACCAACGGTTGGGTTAGTACTAGATACTAGACGACTTCAGACTTATCGCCTTAACAGACACGTGTTTACGGTTGGAACTTAGCCGCTTTTAAAGGAAACTTTCGATGGCACATTTTCTGAGCTACAGTAT
The DNA here is from genome assembly GCA_935413205.1 of Polydrusus cervinus. Lineage (NCBI taxonomy): Eukaryota > Metazoa > Arthropoda > Insecta > Coleoptera > Curculionidae > Polydrusus > Polydrusus cervinus. The sequence continues at coordinate 4,968,233 of OW284514.1, forward strand.
TTTAGGAGAGTGACGTAGTTAAATAATGGGTTTGAGCATAGCCTCTTTTAGGATACCTCCGCGTTGGCATTTAGATTATTTTTAAGTAGAAATACTAAAAAGTAAAGAAATGACACTTAGCCGACTTATGCATTCCACTCTTCAATTGGTAAAAGCGCAAAATTTCTTTTTGATAAGCCAAACAAGGTATTTTTCATCTGCGACGCTTTTTGTTTGTCTTGCATTCATGTCGCGAGTTCAACATTCTCTGCCGCCCCTCCTTCTCCCAAGATAAAATTCTAGCTACGCCAGTGAGTCAGACACAATCATAAACAATGTCATTATGACGAAGTAGAACATAATATAGTATTAATGCATTGGTGAATAATTTAAATTCGTCGTACATGATAAGTCTGTTATCCAGTAAACTTTTAAACCTCGTTGAAATTTACAAAATCCCCTATATTAGGCGATAAGTGGATTTCCAAATAAAGTGCGTTTCTTGTAAGTTTGATGTTTTGGAGCTTTTCTTAAACAAGTAGGATTTTCAAGCAATCTCCATAAGCTTGCTTAAAGGTGTAAGACAAAGATGATATAATTTCGGAAGATTGATTGGTTGGACTTAAATCTAAAGCCAATGGTAAAATTTAAAGGAATAGATAGGAAGTTTTGAGGTAAATACCCATTACTTCTACTAGTGGCAAGGGCGTCTGAATAAATATTTTTTCGACTACCACATGGATACTTACTATTTCCTTTACACTTAAGTAAAGCGAAAAATAGGCTTTCCAGTTAACTGTATGGCAAAATTTCATATTCATTACTGTCAGCCACAGTGTTGCAACCTTTAAAAATAAAAAATCCCATTTAAAAAAAAATTCTGCATGCACACAATACTGAAAAAGTATTTTTTAGCAGTTCACAACCACCACGTGATTCTGAAGAATATTCTACAAATATAGGTAACACTGTGCGTACAAATTTCCCTTTGGAGACAGCGCCGACCTAACATTTCTCTGTGCTTTGGATCTTTATTTATCACGAATCCGGAAATTTCCCATTAGTTGACTACATTGTTATAGAAATTAAATTCCTCCGTGGCGTCCTTATAAAGTACTGACCAATCAGAGTTTATTATATCGCCACTGGTGCACGGCATCATAAGGTATTTTCACAATAATTTTGGGCAATATTACATCTAAATGAGTAAAACTTTTTGTTTTGTATTTTTAATGTAGCTTTGTACAAATGGATACGCGTATGGTTCGAATACAAATGTTTCAGCTTTAATTATAAACCAAAATAAAATATTATAAGCCTTTTACGCACCAGTTTTTCCTAAAATTTACACCAAAATGTGTTTTTATAACATTCATCATTATAAAATATTAATATCTGTAATAAAACGGGGTCGCGGTCGGTTACTAGCAAATTGTTATTGATCGATTCTTATACAATACATTATACTAAAAATGCAGTGTCACTGTTTTACGAGGGAATATAAAGGTGAATATGGGAATGTTTACCCCGAATAAAATAATTTAAATCCGCGGCAGAGGCTCACTGGCATTCGACCGTGGCGGTCCGGGTTCGATCCCCGGAGTGGTCATTCGCATAATAAAAAAAAGTATGTCTGAAATTTAGTAGGTTTAGGAATGCAGGGAAGAGTGTTATAGTTATTAATGTACCAAGGCAGTAAAGTGATTCTTTATCGGACGAGTCTGAAATTATGAGATAAGCGAGCGAGGCGAATAACAGGCGAGTTCGATAAAGACACTTTACTGACGTGGTGCATACAAAATTTTACCGCCAACCGTTCATCATCGTTTTATGTAAGGCAGACCGCTCTAAGAAAATAGATGTTTTTCCCCATATTAAATTAATAGAAGAGACGAGCTGCAGACCTATTTTATAATCTACGTAAAGTATTTATTAGTTCTTGCCTTATATTTGGTCAAAATGTAAAGTAGAAGTTTCATACTACCTACTCCATCCCATATTCAAGCTCGAAAGGTTAAAATAGCTTCACAATCCGACGACAAAAACCCCATTTTGGCCTAAATTTGACACCTCAGAAAATTTGGGCCGACCACGTGCGTATTCCAAAGCACCCCTCAAAAAATATGACCTACTATGAGAAATGGCAAATTTTTCCGTTTTGTTCGGCATAGAGTGAAAATTTGCGGAGGGTAAAATACTTTACCTGCCGCAAATGCGGCAGATAAAAGTATTTTATTTTACAATGCAATAAAGTGTTCGTTTATTTCCGGAAATCTCTCTGATAATGTACGGCTTTACTGTCGGTTGGCGATAAAATATATTATCTCCCAACCCACCCTATTCACGCAGGTAACAAGGCCGGATGAGATCGGATCTCTTGTGGGGTGCGGAAGAAGGTACACACTCCCCAATCGGTACGTCATGCAATTTACAAGAAACCAAGGGTTGATAGCCCTTGGGCCTTGGGGAGTGTCGAATGACTGAGGATCGTGGTTCGGAACCAACGTTAAGCTGTAGGTCCCATCGTGAATGACCCTGACAGCGAGCGAAGAGGACAAAATTACACAGTTACAGTTACAGTTACGATGCTTCAAATATTATATGTTTAAAACCACATACAAAAAACTTATGAACTGTCACGCCGACCTGCCTCTATAAATTCGATAATCAAATATGAAAATGTTAACAAAATATGTTTTAAATTAACATAACCGTAACTCCAAAATCACTAAAATCAAGTGGCTGTTACTCAATTATTCAATATGGCCATTGGTTAAGAGCTAAATTATGCATTCTATAGGTACTTTCATGCCGTTCTGTGTACCCGTCAGAAATGTGCTTGAGTGAGGACTATAAAAAGGAAGTTCTAAGAGTGGTTTTGTGGTTGTGACAATAAAAATACGCCTCAAATCAAATAAGATTATATGCATTCAGTAAAACAGTCACATATTTTTTTTTTCAGTGCAGACCCTCAGTACCAATCGTCAGTAATCAACACAAACGTCATAGTGTCGAGTAACGGAGAGGTGGTATGGTTGTCACATGGAATTTACAGATCGTCATGTGACATAAATGTAGAGTATTTTCCATTTGATCTTCAAAGCTGTCATATGAAGTGGAGTTCCTGGACATATGATGGATATCAGGTAGGACTGTTAATTATTGTTCGTATCAACCCCCTCTAGCGAGTATAAAATAAAATAGTTGAAGTTAAATAACCCTGAAAACATTACCCTTCATAACTTCGAAGAAAACTCAATTATAATAAAGGAAAGCATATGTTTACGCTTCATATAACCGCACATCGTCAGACATCGGATAAAGAGCCAAATTTCCTAAAGCACGTCATAGACGACAAAATTTTACCAGAACGATTTCAGATAATGGGGTGCATTTGTTTTGCTGCCAGCAGCCGTGTTAAATGACACCAACATAGTGTATTCTGCAGATTCCGCCGCACTTAGTGAATTGATGCAAGAATATTTGAACCGCGATGGTTTATTTGGTACACCTCCGACTACAAATAAAGGAAAGAAAATAGATTACCAGCTACACAGAAAATAAAGTATTTTAATTCGAAATTTTCTATGGTCTTTAATTAGGGTACCTTTCTGGTACTGGGTACTGGGAATTTGAATAGTTACGCAAGATACAATATATCAGTAGGAACATCAAAAGGCAAATATATAAGTTTGAAAAATTTTGTAGATACTGAGGCACAGTATTTCTCGAAAAATATCGAGACATATCAATATATAGTACCTAAAAATATCGATATTTTATTTTTTAAATATAGTTATTTCTAGAACTGCCAGTACAGGCACTTTATTTATAAAATGTATTGTTTTATTTATTACTCTCTCTCTTTTCTTTTTTCCGTCGCACATAAATATCCAATTTCAATTATCACGAAATATCAAAATTATTAAATTCTATTAAACTGATTCAATAAAATTAAAATATTTGTGAAACTCTAGCCTCCCTATTTATTAGTTCATTAAATTTAATTTAATATTACATTATTATATTTTAACAATAATTCTCAATCTCATTAATATTTGGCAATGACCACGAAAATCCTCAATTTGCAATCCGAATCCTGGCCATGTTTAATAATGGACGCCAGGGACGGTTCTATGGCGGGGGGGGGGGCGGCTAGGAGGGCATAGGCAACTCAATATTTCAAGCAATATAGATATTTTATTCGAATACAATCTGCTATGCCAATGATCTTAATTTTTTTTTAATGCTGCCTGTGCCTCATTTTAAAAACCTACTTTCAGAATTCTGGTGCCCCCCTCCAATATTTTGTGTCTAGAACCGTCCCCGATGGACTCTAAAGATATGGAAAAGTGTCAGAAAGTAATTTTTATTTAAAAAAAGTAATTTACAATGTTTTTATAATACTATGAACCTTAATAATTATTTTTCTTCGTGAAAATAGGATTCCCAGGTTAACAAGAACCGCAATCTAACACAGCAAATTTTAGAGCGGTCGAATCCATTTATACCTTAAATGAATATTATGAAGATAATGCGGTCAGCATAATTATTAACTTTTACTGTTAGATATTTGATTCTAAGTCAAAATGTCTAAAAGCTTTGTCGATCAACATTATTTTTCTGATATTAAATTATATTTTGACTTTGACTGACAAGGGAAACTTTTTTTCACTATAAAATCTCGACGATCGCTGCAGAAGCCAATCTGGCTGTTACTCTGACAATTTTGCTGACTGTGAATTCCCTCTTACAAAAGTTGTAATAAATAAGTGGTTCTCGACATTTCCAGTCCTGACAATGCAGTTTTCGAACTAAACTCACATCGATAATGGTCTATAGGCTTTAATTACTTAACATATACTATGGTCGGTTTTAAAAAAGTCGAGTAGAGCTAGTGGGGGGAGGCTATGGAGCTTGGAGAACAAATAAAATTTTCTACGATTTCAGTTTTACTGAAAAATAATTTAAGAAAATACTGTCTCTAATAAAAACACGCGAAACAACTTTACTAACGTCACAGTAACTACAAGCAATGGCAGCAGTCGATTGCTCTGTGAATGACGCACGCTTACCTAACTAAGGTCTCGAGTCTGGTTTCCTGTTTCTAAACTGTCTTTGTCTATTTAAGTTATCGAAACAAAGATAACAATATAATTGGTCGCACGACTGGCAAATAAAGTATATCCTTTCTCATCTTATGTGTTTAAACTTCCAGCTTTTGCGCCGTGTTTAATTGTTTATGATATGATAAATTCGATTTTAGTGAAAAAAACTTATTTTATTACAAAGCCATTCAAGTATGATAAAATTTAGAGAAGTAAGCATATACAATAATTAAACTTAATCGGTGTTTGCTTACTTTTTTCGATAATGTGTGATAACTACTGACCTAAATATATTACGTACATAGCGACGTTACTTTATCTAGCAAGTGTCTGTGAAATATCAGTTCCAATCATCCAATCGCATCAATTTGGAAACCCGTAATGAGACCCGTGCAAGCCAGAATCGTTTAATTAATGTAGGAAGATTATCGACATTTTCAATTAACGAGTCCATGTACTCTGTATCTTTACTTCGAAACTTGATGACTATATATACGCCGAAAACAGTGGCGTGCAGTCGATGGAAGCGATGGAAGCGCCTCTTCCCTTACTAGTCATCACCAAAATAAATAATTTATATAAGTTTTTTAGAAATGTATAATATTACGTTATTCAACAAGCATATAATGATGGCTGTTATTCACGTAAATGATGTTTATGACACAAGCCGTAGGGATAGTCCTTATTCTCTCTTGCACTCCAATCAAAAAATGTATCAAATTAAAATAATACCATGGAAACACGAACTCAAAAGTATCAGAGTCAAATGCGTAGTCTTTGTATATTTGTATTGAGATCCTTTACAGCAAATGAAATTCTAAATATTTGTATTAAAAACTTTAAAATTAATGATAGTTCACGACTAATTCAGTATATTAAATTATACTATCTGATACCAATAGTGGCGTATTTAAGGGGGCTTCCTAGCTGCAGACCCCCTTCCCCCCCCCCAAACCTAGGAGCTCGGGTCGAAAAGTCTAATTGCAACCTAATTTTTCGTCTCGCGCTTGGACTCTTAATTTAAATTTTTAAATAATGTATACTTGGCTTAGATTACAAAAGGTCTTGTAGGAAACGTTTAGTTTTTAAACGTTTCCTTCTAAAAGTCCTGTTTTATATAGAGATTAAGGTTTCGGACGCATATCGTTTTAGTTATTGATTTATGATGCAATTTTATAGGAAAGCGTGTAAAAAGAATAATATTTTATAGTATTTTTCTATAATATACTTGTCTGTTTCATTTTCCCTTTTTTAGAGCTATTTTAAATCAACAAAAATATAGCCCGGTGCAATAAAATATTTTTACAACAAAACAAAAACAATTAGGTATTTATTTTTAAAGAGAAAAATTAAAGTAAAAATGTTGAAACATTGAAACATTTTTTATGGAAAAAGTGTGATAATTTATAACAAAAAAAATAGTGCGGGAAGAAACGAGAATGATTCATTATAAATATACAAAACGGCACTTAAGAAGGAGTATTTCAAAACCTAAGAATTTGCACCATTAGATCTACTGTCCTAAAATACATGATTTCTGAAAAAATCATCAATTTTGTCGTGGTGAGCGATATTTACTTTATTTTTAATCATGAAAAACCAAGCCCGAGAAACGCTGGTTAGAGTGATACATAAGTCTTATGTTAAAATTTTTTATTGACACCAATATTAATTTTTTTGACAAATATAAAAAAAAAATTTAATATAGAGCCAGCTAGGAATATCAAAAAAACATTTACAAAAACAAAATTAATCCAACTATGTAGAGGGGGAGAGGTAATAATTTAATTTTCGAAATTTGATAGTAGTTAGGTGAATTTTTAACGAACTTTGGGCGTGGTCCCCAAAATTTGTCGCTTTTTCGCTTTCTTCCCTGGGTACAGTATCATAAAATACATGAGGTCCCGACTGTCTCCCTTTCTACAGAAAAAAAAGTCCTACTTACGGCCACTGAGCCCCCCCCCCTCACGAGCATATTTTCTGGCTACGCCACTGGATACCAATTTTAGTGTTATTGACAAATAAAGTTGTTCATTAAAAATCTCAAATTAATAAATTAGTCGTAGATAAAGTATAGTATATAGCAATAACGGCTATATTCCTTGGGAAAATAGCTATTATAATTGACTCGTGGTATAATCTATTATTAAGTTTAGAAATATACTCTTAACATTACACTTTATTCAGTCCGAGAAATATTGCTATCGCTATACTATTTACTGTAGTATATACCAAGTAATTTGGTAAATAACTCTGTATATTCCTAACCCTTTCGATTCTATATAATCCTCGGTTGAGTTTTGGTCACCCTATAGAAAGTATAAAAAGGATTTTCTGATTAATTTCCCATTAATTTTCTTCGACATGAAGCTTCCTGTCTGTCTGCCAAAAACTCGGCAGATTAAGTATTATAATTAAATGCCGCGGGGGTAGTTCCCCTTTTTAGCCAATTTCGAGTTTGTATTTTATTAGAAAAATATTAGGGAGAGTTGTATGTCATAAAACATGCTATTAAACAATAAAACATTTATAGTTCAGACTAAAAATGTGTTCAAAATAAACATTTGACGAACATTCTCACCAAACAATGTTTTGTAACCTCAACATTGCACTCATATAATATTGTAATAATGTGACATCAGGAGGTACATATGTGGATGTTATGGTGATTGTAATATACAGGGTCCTTCACCTCACCACCCGTCTTCTATAGCTCACTTATTAATTAAGTTAGGATTTTGATATTTTGCAGACTTTACCTGTATCCTAGGGCCTATTTTAGGAAAATATTTTTGTTTATACAGGGTGTTCCAAAAAAGTGTAACGTCATAAGGATCTATTTTTTTAGATTACATACCATACATATTCTTACTTATTTGGATGCCTCTTATGGTTGCCTACATACCCCTAAAATTTTAATGAAATCGGTTCAGTATTATAGGCGAAAAAAAATAAACACTAAGAAATATCAGTTTTGCACCCCTGGTTTTAAAACTTATTAAAAATAATGCCTCGTTATTAAAATTATACAAAGGAACTTAATAAATAAGGCCAAACAGTACCGTTAACCAAGTTTGATTAATACGAATTGTACAGGGTGTCCAAAGTTTAGTGTCAGACTTTGCAAACTTTAAATCAATTTATTTTTCTTATTTAAAATTGGAACCCCTGTATATTATTATGTCATTCGATGCAGAATTAAAAATCAAACATTTGTTTTAATTATAACCCTATCGAAATTTCAAACGCATCAAAACCTATTTGCAGAAAACTCATTTTATCAACTATTCCAACAGCCGTTATTATAAATAAATATCAAAATTGGCTATATTATTTTTTGTGATGGAATTCAACCAAGAAGAGCTTGTAGATATGATTTTCATATTAGGAGCATGCGAAAAGAATTATTTTTTATCACTTAAGTAAACGTTAATATAAATAAATTGTTTTTTAAAGCCACCTTTGATATTTATTTATAATAATGACTGTTGGAATAGTTGATAAAATGAGTTTTCTGCGAATAAGTTTTAATGCGTTTGAAATTGCGAAAGGGTTGTAATTATAATTAAGACAAATGTTTGATTTTTAATTCTGCATCAAATAACATAATAATATACAGGGGTTCCAATTTGAAATAGGAGAAATAAATTGATTTAAAGTTTGCAAAATTTGATACTAAACTGGACACCCTGTACAATTCGTATTAATCAAACTTGGTAAACGAGACTGCTCGGCCTATTTATTAAGTACCTTTGTAAAATTTTGATAACGAGGCATTATATTTATTTTTTATTAATTTTTAAAACCAGTGGTGCAAAACTGTGTGGTGTTGTTTATTATATTATATATATAAATTATAAATATATAATTTATAAAAAAAGATTAAGTCTTAGTTTTTAGTTCCCCTCCCCCATGATTTGGATCTAAATCCGCCCTTGTCGAATTTTGTTGTAATATAACATGTTTGTGGGTTTATGGAACCAGAAAAACAAGCTTTTACAAAACCTTACCTGAATATTCAAAATTTGACTTATTTTATGATTCCATAATCTTTAAAGCACTCATACATCGTACACTTTACACCCAACTTACCTGCGTCATTCTGTTTATTCTAATTCCAACATAAATGTTAATTAAAGTTAAATCTCGCGAAGCATAAAAAGTTGCGAGTCGTACTTTTAACGGTTGTTTTCACATTGTATTAATGTTTTCAGCCAAACATTTAAATTTTAAATACATCATAAAGGCGTACAATAGAAACGTTTAAATATGTATGCACGAGTTAGTAAGGTAGAAAATAAAATGTCTGTATTTGCAAAGAATTAAAAAAGGTGGACCAGTTTTCATTTGCTTATAATACAATTTTTTTAAATATGCTTTGCGATGCACAATACGGAAATAACTTTTTACGAGTAAGTAAGTTTCAGGACAATATGAATTTTGTGTACCTTAAGAGCATCCGACCTACGTTTCTAAATTTGTCTACAAGGTTACCAGTTATCAGCTCCGTACAAAATTATATCTTTAGGTATATATTAAATTATACCAAAAACATTGACTTTTCTTGGCCTGAATCATGGCCATGTTTATTATTGTGTTTTTAAAACCTTTTTAAAATTGGACTTGGTTATTCTTATATAAAAAAAATTATTTTATATATTTTTACATTACTTTAGTAATTATTTTGTATTTATTTATTATTTTTATATTTTAGTATTATTATTCTTCTTTACTCATTGTTTTCGGTTAATAAACCGATGTGAGTTAGCGCTGCCTAGCGGGACTCCTGTAATTGTGACGAATGTCTTTACAGGCGATTTCCTCTTAACATTTACTTATTTCTATAAGTTTGTTAGAGGTGCTGGCATGCTCAAGAGTGTCTAATAACGACACAGATAGCGCTCCGTGCCATATATTACTGGTGTGTCCCACCAAGTGCTGCCTTAAGTAGCTTCGAGATCCCTTTTCTTTTCGTCGGATCCTAGCTCTACTGATGAGTCATGATATGACGAAACGCGTCTAGAGATGGATCTGGCGAAATGAAAAGGAAAATCTTCTTTAATTATTTTTAAGGTTTCTTTGGCTTGTATCTTTTTCTTCGAATTTTTGTCGACAGGAAACTAACTTTCCTACACCCCAGGCGCGGCCCGTGAGTTTTTTTTACAGGTATGGGAAATTTTGAGAGCTACTAGTAATGTAACAAGCAAAATGTAGTGTTTTTCTTTAAGAGCTAACAGTAGTCGATGAGTCATCACGAACAAATACTGGATTTCCACCACATCGCGCATATTGTACCTTCGTCTGGCGATGGCAATAAAATTTCTTTTTTATATACAAAGTCTAAATAAAAAAACTAAATAATTCGCTTAGTCCTTTTCTAACTCAGGCCAAGAAGTACAGCAATTTAACACGGTAAATTTTAGCGCTATCAGATCCACTTAAAATAAAATTATGTCATTCTCCGGATACATTTTCATTATGAAAACATGAGATAAGTTACCAATTTCCAAGCGAGCATACAGATATCCGAGCTAAGTTATTACTCTAAAGTGTTGTATAAAAAACAACTTTAGATTTCAAGGAAAATGTCTGTTCTGATTGCATTTTTATCTATGGAAATTAGTACAATTTTTCTTCCAAGAAGATAATAGGGTACCAAATAATTTCAGGCTTGGCTATTATTTTACGTATTTTTTAGATTTTGTGGAAAAAATAAGATAAATCAAATATTCCTCGAATTTTTTTCTGCATGAAAATAACTATCCCACCCCCACGACAGAGATACCACCTTTCCATTGGTGAACAAAACCTCACTAATTTGTTTAGCTTTTTTGTAGTTCGGGCCAATTTAACAGGGCAACTTTAAGCGCGGTCAGATCCAAGGAACTTCGCCAAGTATTTTTAATTGGACAACAAATAAATGATTTTCTCTGAAAAATCCAAAAACGTCTAAAATGTTTCCTATTTCTCTTTTGCAGATTTTAATCGAAAGTAAGCAAAAATATCGTTTAATTTTAAGTTTGAGAAGTTTGATAAACTACCCTGTTTAGCATATTATAAATTTCTGAATCATAAACATTCCTGATGAAACTTTCTTTCCTGCAGAGGCGTTGGATCGTGGATAAAATTTTAAAAAATAATAACACAATGAAACAATTTTTTTTTAACGTGAACCAACCCGAAAAAATCCGATCACTAGTAGGAGTAAGACATAACGTTTTCGGTTTTTATTCAAAATTCCGGAGAAATATAGAATGAAATAAATATATAAGTTGTGTTTTTTTTTATTGGGCAAAATATGAAAAAAAAAAATTTTGCACCAAACTGTGGATTTAGAATCCATGTAAACGTAAATAACTATTTAACATTTCTGATGAAATGAAAGGAAACTTTTCTTCTATAAATAACCTTTTCTTATGACGTTTATTGATATTTTTTGGTTTTAACTAAGCAGAAACATAAAAGAATTTTTTTTTAAACTTCATGAATAAAATTTTGTTCTCTGTGGTGCAGATTTTTCCTTGGATACTGTATAGGGTAGGGACTTTAACTAGAATAAATTCGATATTATTAAAACTGCTGAAGTTGCGCCTACAAAATTTAGTATGTGGGGGTTTTGGAGCATGCGGAATTGGATTATGATGTCGGCGCAGTTGCCAAATTTCTCAGCTTTGCGCTACACGTAGTAATTTTGTTATTTTAAATATAATGCCCAATTTATTTTTATTGCAGTGAATTGGGCATCTCAAACTTAGTAAGTTCCCAAATTTTAAAAATGTTATCTCTACTAATGGCTGAGATATGACATCACAGCATTTTCAAAATTTTTTTATTATTTTCGAATGAGCATTAAACTTATCGGAAACGCCCGAAAATATGAATACAATATGAACAGTAGACTCTGCTCATTTGAAAATAATAAAATAATGCAATTTAATTTTTTTGAAAATGCTGTGTGGTCATATCTCAGCAACTAGTAGAGATCAAATTTTGAAAATTTGGAAACTTACTAAGCTTGAGACGCCGAATTCACTGCAATAAAAATAAATTGGGCATTCCATTTAAAATAACAAAATTACTACGTGTAGCGCAAAGCTGAAAATCTGGCAACTGCGCCGACATCATAATCCAATTCCACATGCTCCAAAATCCCCACATACCAAATTTTGTAGGCGTAACTTCAGCAGTTTTAATAATATCGAATTTATTCCAGTCAAAGTCCCCACCCTGTATAATGCTTCAACGGCTTCAAAGAAAAATAATATATTATTAAAAAATGATTAAGAAAGCTGCCACTGGCTTGGAGGTGTATAGAATTTAGTAATTGGCATACTTTCCGAATAAATACTGCTGCTTTTATCGGCAAATTCTATTATGAGAACATACGAACATTCTTGTAAATAAATTTCCAAAAATCTACCCTTTGAGAGTTGTATTTTTTATATTTATTATCGTAAGGAGGGTGAAAAAATTTAATAAAGCCGCAATATTTTTCTGGAACTGCTGGGTGAGATTAATTTTTTAGATCTCAGGAAACACAATAAATCTGCAAAATTTATTATTTAATCTATGGTGTGTACCATAATTCTCCAAATAAGAGTTCAATTAAATATTTTAAAATAAGAAATTGCAAATAAATTAATTTTACATAAATGGTAAAAATCTAAATATATTTTATTAGAGTTCTTGCACTCTAAAAATTATATTGTTATCGGTTAACAAAATAATATTGTGAAGAAAATTATAGTTATATCTATAGTCGATTGCAGAAAAGTGTAGAGTAATAAAAGCTCATTACGTATGCAAAGGGACTACAGAGTGACCCAACAAAGATTTAAGCCACTTTCATAATTTGGCATTGATTTCATTGCAAAACTTTTTATTTTCATCAAGTGCAGGTAGTACCATCCGGGTTTGGGTCAATTTATGGGTTTTGCCTATCGTTATCCATTCACAAATACTGAAAATGGTGTTGCAAAGGCGTGCATTATGTACATATTATTAGGTACACTTATTTTTTATTAAACATTATAAAAACATACAAAATACAAAAAATACATTATACAAAAATTAAATTAGAAAAAATCATAATATTCTTCGTCATCTGAGGAACTGTCATCTCATCATGACGTTGTAATTACCAAGTCGACGGTACGATCGATCAGGTGGTCAAGATCCCACAGTTTCTCCTTTTCTTTAATGACATGATGGACTGCTTTTCGCCAGTTATCTGGTGTCACTTCCTTAATAACTTGATCAAACAGTAGCTAAACGTCTTTTATTTTGAACGTCGTGGAATGTATTGCTACAAATCCTTTCACTTGCGCCCATATAAGATCCATAGGATTTAACTCGCAATGATATGGCGGGGTGCGCAGCACATTTACACTATGTTTTTCAGCTATATCTTCCACGGCATATTTCATAAAACAATGTTTGTGTAAATTTTGCTATAGCTAATAGTTCGTTCTTTATCAAATTATCTTCTTTTGTTAGTTATAATAAATAATTAAATACACAAAATTTACCTGCGCCTATGGCCGACGCCGAAATAGAACCGAACTGGACGGAATTTCCCAATTTATTAGTCTACACCTTTCTTAAATAGACTATAATAGTATTTAATTTTTAGAAAGAAAGTCTCAAATTCTTATGGGTTTTATAGTTTTAAAATATATTTTTGCTAGGAATACAGTAACACCAAATAAATTTTCTAACAATAATTTTTTTTTAATAATTTTATACTAAAAAAAATATATTATAATTTGATTGCCTAATACAGAGTTTCTTTTATATAAAAAATATATATATCCATATAGATATTTTATCTGGTGGGTAATAAGGCTTATGCTACACCACCCGATATCTACTCGTACTTATTTTAAATAAGTAGCTTACACGAGACGCGTAAAAGCTATATGTATATTCCAAAATGTAGATAGTCAAGCTACTAGGCTAATCTACCTACTAAGGACTACATTTTATAAAGTCAAAGTCGATTTAAACCGAGGTCTAGTTTAAATCGAGGAAATGTCAAAAATGGTCATTTAAGAATGTGGGATTGAAAGCGAACAATGCGTTTAAATTCTTCTCCAAAGATAACCTGCTCCATGCGAAATTATATCTATACATATACAGGGTGTCCCGAAATTAGGTGACAATATTTTAAGGGGATAAAGTACATCCAAAAATAGGACTAAAATCCTCTATTAATATACCTTCAAAAACGCTTTGTTATGGAGCTAGAGCCCCCAGAATGGAAGCTATGATAAGCGGTTTTTCACAATATCTCAGGAACTGATTGAAGTATCAAAACAAAATTTGATACATGTTTTACCCATGATAAGACGCAATAAACGGTTTGTTTAGCTTAGGTGTATTTCTTCCAGTGGCGTCCCACTGGGTAGGTAGTGAGGAGAATATTGCCCTAACTTTTTTATTTGTAGGATTTTTTTACGCCAGGTGCAATTTTTAAAAGCACTAAAGTCTTCTATTGAAAAAAGATACTCTAGCTTCATTTCGGTAGGATTTACCATTAGTAAAATCGATTTAAAAATTTTCGGTTTTTGACAAGCTAAGGTGTTTTTTTGCATATCTCAGCAAACACTTGATATTAAAATATGAAATTTATTAGAAGTTCTACTAGCGACAAGGCATATTTATTAAAGCATATAACATTAAAATATTTTTCCAGTGGCGTCGCACGGGGTGGAGCCTAAAGTAAATATTACATTTTTTTTTAATTTGAGGGGTTTTCATACTTTTAATGTAATTTTTTTAAATTTTTAAATTTTTTGTTAATAAAACCTTCCATTAATGAAATTTGACAGAATATAAGGTTTTCAACAGATTTTTAGACCTTGTTTTTTAAATATTTATTTGTATAAGAGACCTAAAATAAAACAAAAAAAAATAACAAATTGCAAATCAAATTTAATTATAAAACCACACGGGAAACTAATTCTTAAGCAAATGTTCGAAATGATTTCCATTTTGTTGGATGCAAAATCTAGACCTGCGTGTTATGTTTTGTGAGGCACGGAGAATTTGAAAATAGTATAAAAGGAAATCCCCTCAAATAAAAAAAAAATAGTAATATTTACTTTAGGCTCCAATCCGTGCGACACCACTGGAAAAATATTTTAATGTTACATCCTTTAATAAATATGCCTTGTCGCTAGTAGAGCTTCTAATAAATTTTATGTTTTAATATCAAGTGTTTGCTGAGATATGCAAAAAACACCTTAGCCCTTTCAACGGCTTGTAAAAAACCGAAAATTTTTAAATCGATTTTACTGAAAAATGGTAAATCCTACCAAAATGAAGCAAGAGTATCTTTTTTCAATAAAAGACTTTAGTGTTTTTAAAAATTGCACCTGGCGTTAACCAGTGGGATGCCACTGGAAGAAATAGACCTAAGCTAAACAAACCGTTTATTGCGTCTTGTTATGGGTAAAACATGTATCAAATTTTGTTTTGATACTTTAATCAGTTTCTGAGATATTGTGAAAAAACCGCTTATCATAGCTTCCATTCGGGGGGCTCTAGCCCCATAACGAAGCGTTTTTGAAGGTATATTAATAGAGGATTTTAGTCCTATTTTTGGATGTACTTTATCCCCTTAAAATATTGTCACCTAATTTTGGGACACCCTGTATATATTAAAAACATTGCGTGCGTTCCTTTGACGCGAATTCTGTCCATGTTTATTTATGGAGAAAGTTATTTTTATTTTTTTTAAAAATGTTCTCAGTATTTTTCATATAACAATGAATTTTAGTAATTTTCTTTAGGGTTCTCATTGTCTTATATCTTTTTCCTAGATGTTTTTTACTGAATGAAAATAACGTTCTCACACCCACATAGATACCACCTTTCCGTTGGTGAAAGAAAATTCAATAATTTGTTTATATATAGTCTATTTCAGAAAGGTGTAGAGTAATAAAATGGGAAATTGCGTCCAGTTCGGCTCAATTTCGGGGTCGGCCATAGGCACAGGTAAATTTTGTGCATTAATTTATGATAACTCACCAAAGAAAAATAAGAAGATTATTTAATAAAGAAGGAACTATTAGCTATAGTAAATTTACACAAACATCGTTTTATGAAATATGCCGTGGAAGATATAGCTGAAAAAGATAGTGTAACTATGCTGCGCACACCGCCATATCATTGCGAACTAAATCCTATAGAACTTATATGGGTGCAAGTAAAAGGATTTGTAGCAAGACACAACATGCTATTCAAAATGAAAAACGTTAAGCTACTGTTTAATCAAGCCATTAAGGAAGTGACACCAGAGAACTGGCGAAAAGCAGTCCATCATGTCATTAAAGAAGAGAAGAAAATGTGGGATCTTGACCACCTGATCGATCGCTCCGTCGGCCCGTTAATTATAACGTCAAGAGGAGATGACAATTTCTCAAATGACGAAGAATAATATGCTTTTTTATAATTTAATTTCTGTATAATGTATAATTTGTATTTTTTTTAAACTTATTTTTTTATGTTTAATAAAAAAAAGTGTACCTAATACTGTCACACCATTTTCAGTGTTTGTGAATGGATAACAATAGGCAAAACCCATAAATTGACCCAAACCCGGGTGGTACTACCTGCACTTGATGAAAATAAAGAATTTTGCAATGAAATCAATGCTAAATTATGAAAGTGGCTTAAATATCCATTGGGTCCTGTAGACCCTTTGCATACCTAATAAGCTTTTATCACTCTACACCTTTCTGAAATAAATTATAGTTATTTGTAATAACGTCAGTCTATATAGTGTAGGGATTAGATTCGTCTCAAATCTTTAATTTGTCAATTACTCTCATTGTTAAGAGAGACAAACGATATGGTTTTTGGTATGTCAGAGTCCCTTTTTCTTTTGTCAATTTAAATTAAAACGTTATTAGGTTTCAAAATAAATTGCTTATACAAAACGTAAACTTTTTAATATCCTTTAGAGGTCTTAAACACGAAAAGTTATAAAAGTTTTTATTGTTAATTTAGAACGTAAATTAATAAAATTTTACTCCCGGCCGATTTAGGCTTTAGGTGGAAAGATTTAATTTTGAAGAGCTTGTATAAAATGGCGGAATAAAATTTCTAATGATATTTATTTTTATTTGTGTAGATAGGCTTGCGTAAAACTTAATAAGTTGAAAAGTTAAAATGTTTTCATTAAAATTTACATTGTTGCAGCGTAATATGTAAAAGAATGTTTAATTTGCACCGTCCGTAAATGAATAATGTTGCATTTGTATTTACCAGAAAGCAGTAACGCATCCTGATAACGGTTTTGGGAGGGAATTAAACCACTTTTTTCTATAATTCCCAAATAATTACTAATAAAGTCCATAGTCATTTACAACACAATGCGTATAGAGTCAAAATTTAAAAAGTTTTAAAATTCCATTTTAAATCATGGCCAGGATTCGGGCCAAGATAACGCAATGTTTTTGGTCTAATTTAATACAGTGTATAAGATTTTCTGTGAAATCGGTGATAAAAAAATAGTCCATATGTTGCATACTTTTTTGAACACATGGTATACCTCTTAAATTTAAAATAGTTTAAAAAATATTCTTATCAGTGATTAACCGAAAATACTGTCACGCCCAGATTTCAGGGTGCGACGAAGGACGTAAACTCGGATTTAAACCTTTAACAATAAATTAAAAGTAAAATTGTACTTACATTAAAGTTCGGCTCATCTCTAGCGTCTTGATGCCTTGAGGACCAACAAGTTGTTTCACAATTTTTTAGACCTGAACGTGTCACGGACTCGAACACTAATGCCGATAGATATTTCTTCTACCAATAATGTGCCGTTTCGTCAAGTCAGCAATTTTTCCCACTTTAGAAAAACAACGAACTTAGGTCGTAAACCTCATTTCTGCTGACTTTATGAGGAATGACCAGTGTTTAACGCGAATAATGATTAAAATATTAAAATAGAACACATTGATTTATGAAATATTATGATCTTATGGTTCCCTTTCGTGACAATACGTCGTCCATATTAAAATACTATCCCGGTTTCTGTTAAAAAAATTCTTCCATTCAGGCTTTTCATTTAATTTTTTTTATAGGTGGATATTGTAAAACAAACTGAAGAAGGCGACGTCAGCAACTACCAAGCCAATGGCGAATTTGATCTAGTCAGCTTCTCCTCAGTTAAGCACATAGAAATCTACTCGTGTTGTACAGAGCCGTATCCCGATATCACTTATATTATCAAGATAAAGCGAAGACCACTTTTTTACGTTTTTAATTTAATCCTACCATGTATATTGATTAATGGAATAGGTAAGTAGTAAGTTTTCGTTACATTTGCATTAGGTATTCTCTTCTCCGAAGAAGATTGTCTCTCCTTAATCTTATCTTTGTTATTCTTGGAAAACATACCAAAATTTATTGTATATGTAACTAATTTTAGAAATAAGTAATAACCTGTTTGATTTAAAAATCTGGACAAACTAGAAATATTAATGGTGAAATACTAGAGGAAAGGTCTCTATTTAATTAGCAAATGGATACCGAACACCGCAACGATAAAAAAAACTAACAATAAATAGTTACATTGTTAAAAATTATAAAATTTACTGTATTTACGCCGCCGTAGCCTTGGACCTCTAGCCTGTAGCCCTTTAAGGTTGTATATCTAGGTTTACTTATAGTCTATTTCAAAAAAGTATAGAGTAATAAAATGAAAAATTCCGTCAATTCGGCTCAATTTCGGTGTCGGCTATAGGCGCTCGTAAATTTTGTGCATTAAATTATTTATGATAACTAACCAAAGAAAAAAAATAAAGATAATTTGATAAAAAGGAACTATTAGCTATATGAAATGAACATAAACATCGTTTTATGAAATATGCCGTGGAAGATATAGCTGAAAAACATAGTGTAACTATGCTGCGGACACCGCCATATCATTGCGAACTGCATCCTATAGAACTTTTATGAGCGCAAGTAAAAGGATTTGTAACAAGACACAACATGACATTCAAAATGAAAGACGTTAAGCTATTGTTTAATCAAGCCATTAAGGAAGTGACACCAGAGAACTGGCGAAAAGCAGTCCATCGTGTCATTAAAGAAGAGGAGAAAATATGAGATTTTGACCACTTGATTGATCGGACCGTCGACCCATTAATTATAACCTCAAGAGGAGATGACAGTTTCTCAGAGGACGAGAAATATTATGATTTTTTATAATTTAATTTCTGTATAATGTATGTTTTGTATTTTTTTTTATAATGTTTAATAAAAAATAGCTGTACCTAATACTATATAAATAATGCACGCCTTTGTGACACCATTTCTAGTGTTTGTGAATGGATAACATTAGACAAAACCCATAAATTGACTCAAACCCGGGTGGTACTACCTGTACTTGATGAAAATAAATAATTTTGCAATGAAATCAATGCCAAATTATAAAAGTGGCTTTAATATTCGTTGGGTCACTCTGTAGTCCCTTTGCATACCTAATGCGCTTTTTTGAACGGCAGTAGAGTTTTGGACTTGCATTGTCTTTATTTGTTTAGAATCACTACGTTTCAACTGGTAAGTATCTCCAGTCGTCTTCAGGTGAATACTGTAAAGTATTCACCTGAAGACAATGCAAGTCCAAAACTCTACTGCCGTTCAAGAAACGTCATTGTCTCCAACCTTTAAACAGACACTAATGCGCTTTTATTAGGCTGCACCTTTCTGAAATAGACTATAGTTAATGATTGTATCAATGTGTGAGAATTTCGAATTTCTAATGCACGAGCCGCCATTGGTAACACTGGTTAAAGGTTATAAATTGCTACTCATATCAATAAATAAAGTTTTCACTATAAGAACTTCATTTGACCACGATAGTCCAAAAGAAAATATCATTCCAGATTCGATCAGATAAAGAAGGGCGCTAATCAAACCAGTATTATTAGCGTAACTCCCGAAACTCCAGAGTTATTTCCAGGATGATCCATTCAATTTTGATATATTATTAGATTAGCAATAAGAAACTTACTATCCAGAGTTAAAATTAATTATTTCGGGTACAATAAAACAAATGAAGTAAAATGTCTCTGGCATCTCTAGGGTTAATTCTCATTATAGCGAGCCGAGAACAATAATTTGTCTAAATCTCACTCACTAGTCACTTTCATTTCATTTGACCGCCATTTTGAAGAGTTCTGATGGGGTATTATCATTATCCCTTGCTTATTAATGATTGTGACGCTTTATTCGGCATAAATAAGAAGAAGTGTCCATAATAATTTTAAATTTCAATTTATTACTTTATATTGCTTTAAAATACTGACGCTGATGGGTTGTATACAATGGAGTAGTACCGAGGGGAGATCCCCCCCCCCCCTATTTATTCCATCCTATTGCCCCCGTTTTAAAAAACATTATGCCAAAAATTAAAGGAACGGTATTTATTTGAAGACGACTGGAGATTCTTACCAGTTGAAACAGTGTGATTTAAAAAACAAGACAATCCAACTCCAAAACTCCTCTATAGCATTCAAACAGGAACTACTTACATCCACATATATACATACACATATGTGCTTACATCACAAAAAATTAGATTTACAGCAATTCAATGAGCCGAATTATTCCTGTAATAGAGAGTACTGTTCGATATTCGTTATAGAATTCTTTAAATCGCTGTCACATGGTTAATATGCATTTTTGGGGAGTATTAAATAAAATGCGCACCCCTTAGAGATTTACAAAAACCCTTAAATTGAGTTTTTAAAGGCGCAGAATGTTTCATAAAATCCAGCGTCTTTTAAATAAATATTTATTATTAAATTTAAATTATGTTTTTCATTTCAAAATCGTTTTGAATATGGGGCGACCCTTATCGGAACTTCTTCTGTATTTTAAATCTATCATTTAATGAATAAAGGTGTATTAACTATACATTTAACTGAATCTTTTTGGTATTGTGTTCCTGCTTAAACATTTTTTGTGCATTTTTAGCCCTGCTAGTTTTTTACGTCCCCTCGGAGTCTGGAGAAAAGGTCACTCTGGGAATAAGCGCTCTTCTGTCGATGACAGTATTTTTGATGACCATCAGAGAAACGCTCCCTCCCACCGAAAAGACGCCATTAATAAGTAAGTTAAATTTAAGCGCTCCCATTTTTATTGTGGTTAATTTCATTCACTTAAAGTTGTTTTAGCACCTGAATATCTTTTACAATATTTATGATCTAAGAAGAAGATAAAAATGTATAGAATAGTAGTTTTTTGAGATAAGAAAGTGCATCTGTTCGCATATATTTAGTTCGATCAGAAAATAACAATAGTTCGGTAAAAATATACAAGGTGATTCCTAAGTTGATACTTTTTTTTAGCCGTGTATAGAATGCATTAAAATAAACAACATTTTCAAATAGGTACCTTATTTAAAACAACTCAAAAATAAGGTACATTATTACACTATGGATCAAATACGGTTCTGCCTAACTTGCCCGTGGAATAACATTAAGAAAACTTCTGGGTGTAGGATGAGCCCGCAAGGGAAAGCGTTCTGCGTATATCTCGAAGAAACATCGGCACTTTGAAGAACCCTCACCGTAAATTAGCACCATATCTACTAGTTCATTGTTTTCAAATTTTACCATTTTTATGTGTCACGAATTTAAAATTAACTTGCTTTAGAAAAACACACCGCAACGGATTTCCAAATAGCTGACCACCTACCCGTAAATTGCATGACTAATAAGAGATAAGAAAAACAACATAAAGTATAGCAGGCTACGTTTTGATAACCAGGCCCGCACTTAGATTTTTTACTTCTCTATCTCCGCCTATTTTTGAGTTTTGATAAAAGGTATTTGAAAAAGTTGTTTATTTTAATGCCTTCTATACACAGCTAAAAAAGAAGTATCAACTAAGGAATCACCCTGTATATTGATATTATACCTTCAATTTTCGCACCATTTCGTGCAGTCTTTAAAAAAAAGTGTGATAGACTTTGGGATAAATGTTTTGATTTAAATTTAAAAAAAAAGAACAACTTTTATCTGACTAATTTGCATATTTTTGAAGTAAATTCCTAACCTCATTTCTGTCAATGTCAGAAAACGACTTGCATGATTTACAAAGTGGAAATTTGCTTTCTTTGTAATTGACTACTGTGATTGGTCAGTTTCATATCCTAACTAGGATAGATATGAAATCATATTCGTTCAGTTAACCGGAATAGCCTACTTTTCCAATCACTTTACTGTAAAGAAAACAGCAAATCTCCATGTGGGCGTAGATAAAAATATGAAACATTTAATTCTACTATTGTTTAATTAGTTCTCAGAGCTTACCGTTTGTATAAGTAGAAAAAATTAATTAAAATGTAAAAATTCTAAATTCTGTTTTTCAATGAAACTCTTTTACATAATTAATTTTTTTTAAGGGCTCATTTCTTTTCGTATCTGTCGTTTCGTAAATAAAAAAAAAACTACGTGATTGCTCCAACTTATTTACGGGCAGTTTTTAATTACTTAGTAGTCAAATAAAATTTTATTTTAAACTTTCTAGGAAATTATTATTTTTTTGCTATTGTATATTTAAATAAGGGAATGTATTAAGGGGACTCTTGCTGTTCAAAATTAATATAAAAGTAAAGGATTTTCGAAGAGGAATTGTAGTTGATCTAGTTATCCGATGTTAGAAAAGTTACAGGGTACTTAATTTAAAACAACTTGCAATGTTTATATCTTTGAAACGAACTGGGATAATTTCTGTATGAAAAGATTTTGAAAAGTGTAATTGGTCTGTTTAATTTTAAGTATAAATTAGATCGACTCCAATGGTTGCCCAGGCGTCGCGACGTCCTAAAAATGTCAATCGATGGCAGGTACATTAATAGTACATTGTATACCTAGTAGGAAAAGCTGAACATTTCCGGACGACCGTAAAAATTGTATGTCAACGCGCAAGCCAAGACTGACAATACGGAGTCAGGGAATGTGGCTTTTTCTACGAGATATACATACTATTTTTCCGTAAATCGAAAATTATTGAAAGGACATAACTTATTATAATCAACTTGTTAAAATTTCGAAATAAATATTAACTTTGTTTACAAATAAAGGATGCCATTAAATATTTGTGTTGTAACTATGTAATAAACACAGTAATATTGAACTGTCAAGCTTAACACATTTTAGTTTACAAGTAGCCGTACAGAAATAATATTTCCTTACAGTACAATAATAAATATTCCCTAACAGTTATTTTCCGTTGCCTAGCAATGACTAAGTGTAAGGAAATATTGACTTTTTCTTTCAGAAATGTTATTAAAAATGTCAATATTTTCGATCGATTTTCGGAAAAAGTATTATATTTCAGATATTCGTTAAGTTCTTAGAAATGTTTGTTCTTTGCTGAAACTTGATATATCCATTCAGGTTTTTAGATACAATGGGTGGAATAGCCAATTAATTATATTTTTTATGGTTCTATTTCGAGAAATATTGAAAAATAAATAAAAATGTATTAAGAAACTGTATAATGCCCTACTTATTATAATTCACTTTCGAACCTTCAGTTATAAGTTTTGTCTGTAGGAGAATATCATTAGGTCAATTTTGTATTAAAAGACTTGTTAAATTATTACGTTAAAAATAGAAATATTCGTACTGGTTCCCAAGTAATTTTTTTTTAGTATTTCAAACAAAACAAAAAAGTATTTAATTAAAATTATGTTATACAGGGTGTCCTTGAAATGACTGTACACGGCTATATTAATAGCGTGTTTTGACGTATGCGCCATTTTTTTTTATTCCTGCAAATAAAAATGGCGTGTGATTGGTAATTAAAGTTTTTCTTTTTGTTACCCCCCGTATAAATGACCTCAGTTATTTCTGTGTTACTAGCTGACTTCACGTTGAAACTTTTTTGTCCCTTGTAAAAATTTAGCCAGACATGCAGTTTTTCTACAAAAAATTATTCACAATGCAAAACATGAAAAAGTTTCAAACAATTGTTATAAAAATCAAACTATGATGATTGGTAGTTATTTTTAATTAAATTTTTTTTTATGTTTTCTCATTCTGAATAAACAGCAATGAAGAATTACAAGATATGGTAAATATTTTTTTTGTAGAGAAACTACATGTCTGGATACATTTTTACAAGAGACAAATAAGTTTTAACGTGAAGTCAGCTAGTGTCAAAGAAATAATTTAAGTCATTTATACGGGTCGTAACAAAAATAGGAACTTTTAATTACCAATCACACGCCATTTTTAAATTTGCAGGGATTAAAAGAAGATGGCGCATACCCCAAACACTCTATTAATAGTGGTCATTCTTAGTTCCAAAATTAGTGGAAATCGATAAAGGCGTTTAGAAATTATTCAGAAAAAACAATATTAATTTGAAAACTTTAGCGCCCTGTAGCGGCAAAACAAAGCAACATTGCATATAGGTAAGTTTGCCTAGACCGCCTTATTTTTAGTTAAGGAATCTATGGTGAAGCGTTGTACCGGGTGTCCCACTAAGAATGGCTCTCGGCCGTATCTCGGAAACTACTGGGCATAGAAACTCAGGAAAAAAAAATTATAACTAAAGTGGTCCTGAGAAAATCCTGGAAATAATTTTTAAGTTCCGCATTTTGCCGCAAGAGGGCGTAATTGAAAAGTAAATTTAAAAGTTTACATATCTCCGAAAATTCCACATTAAGGTATATCTTTGATAACACCATTGAAAAGCTTGGACAATTATGCATCATTTTGGTCTTATGCTCATTGGCGTACAACTTTACTAAAAAAAAAAAAAATCATATAATATAATTATGATACCATAATCAAAAAGTAGATGAAATTTGTTAGAAAAAATATTAAAACCGCAGCTCGATATCTCCGTTCGTTTCAACGTTATCGCCAATAGAATAATTTTTAAAAGTAAGCGTTTATATATTTTTTAGAAAAAAAGTGGGACGCCACTGATATTTTTCCATGTGGATATTATTTCTGATTAGCCTGGTGAATTCTGCATAAAAATGGTATCTTGCGTTTTTCTCCTCAGGCACACCGTTCTTAATTAAAATAAATTAGCTCTACTATTTATTATTATCATTATTAACATTGATAATGAAAAATTTCGTTTTATAAAAATTGTTGGAAATGACCACCTTCACTTCCGCCTGTCTAATTTAATTTAATTATTTTAATTAAGAACGGTGTGCCTGAGGAGAAACACGCAAGAGACCATTTTTATGCAGAATTGACCAGAAATAATATCCACAGGAAAAAATATCAGTGGCGTCCCACTTTTTTTCTAAAAAATATATAATCGCTTACTTTTAAAAATTATTCTATTGGCGATAACGTTGAAACGAACGGAGATATCGAGCTGCGGTTTTAATATTTGTTCTAGCAAATTTAATCTACTTTTCGATTATGGTATCATAATTATACCTTAGGATTTATTTTTTCGGAGTAAAATCAAAAAATGTGTTATTATTACAAATTGCACCCTCTAGCATTTTTTTTAGAACTATTATGAACAACCAAATACGATTGGTGAAAGTGCATACATTTCTCTTCCAAACAGTTTTTAGTTTGTTAAAATCGGATAAGTCGTTTATAAGTTACAGCGATTTAACTGATTACACATTCAACCGCTTCCCCCCCTTTTATTAAAGTCGGTACGCCAATAAGCATAACACCAAAATGATGCATAATTGTCCAAGCTTTTCAATGGTGTTATCAAAGATATACCTTAATGTAGAATTTTCGGAGATATGTAAACTTTTAAAATTTACTTTTCAATTACGCCCTCTTGCGGCAAAATGCAGAACTTAAAAATTATTTCCAGGATTTTCTCATGACCACTTTAGTTATAATTTTTTTTTCCTAAGTTTCTATGCCCAGTAGTTTCCGAGATACGGCCGAGAGCCATTCTTAGTGGGACACCCGGTACAGTCATTTCAAGGACACCCTGTATATCTCGTACCTCGAAATTGTCGCAGTTTTTAATTAAACTGACTGCTCCTACACTTTACAAGCACTTTATTCCTTATCTGTATTTTAGGACATCCCGTATACAAAATATGGGATATATTACGATTTATCACGCTCAGTTTATAACCATTCATACAAATTTCCAAAATAAAAACGCAAAACCAAAAAGCACGCTGTTATTACATCTGGAAACCTTTCTTGATAACATATTTTATATTCGGGCATATTTCATCGAGAAAAATGCTCGTATTATAGTTTTCAATCGAGTAGCGCATTTTCTTTTAAGAAAAATAAATTTTCTCAAAAGAAGGAAATAAAGAACATTTTTCTTTGCGAAGCAGATTTTTTGAAAAGTAAAAGCACATATAAGCTCATGCTTATGCCCAAGTAGCTGCCGGATTTATTTTATATCATAGAAAAAATTTGTAAAATGAAAATGTACACAACAAAGGAAATATTCAATCGAAATAATACCGTTTTCTGAAAGCCATCAAATCAACAAAACTCTTATTTCAGAGTTACATATGAACCAAAACTGTAAAAATACATAAATGGAATGCTTCGATGCCTGTCCGTCGTTACACTCTAAATTAGTGAATTACGTAACAAGTGATGAAAGTCATACTTTTCAACCGAAATATTTAGCACGAGGCGTCAGCCGAGTGCGGAAATTCTCCGAGTTTTAGAATAATCACTTTTACACGAGTAATGTTTTTTCTACGACCACAAAGAAATATTAAAAAAGCCTTTGACTTGTGAAAAAAATATTTCAACACTAGATAGTGTTAAAAAAATATATCAACACTAGTGTTGAAATTAGCATACTTAGGATTATGTTCCACTTAATATCCGGTTTCATAGTTTGTCAATAGGCTTTTCCTTTATTTTATAGTTTAACTTTTTCATTTTTTCATATTTTTTATATCATAGCTGAAGAACTAATCCTGGATTGACTTCTGGATTAACCAGAATGAAAAATTTTTAATTTAATCAAGGAAAGATGCTTTAAACATAAATTTAAGAAATCCACCCAACAAGGAAGATTTAATTTCAAATAATTCTATAAATTATTTAATGTTTTTATAAAAATAAGTCAAATACTCCTGATGGGATTTGAACCTGTGACCTTGCGATCTGTAGGTTAGAGCTCTATTCTCTACGCTATCGCTATCTATAATACATGACACTCTTTAACGCGATTTGTTTTTTCTGGTAATAGATTTTCCAGTATATTATTAACATTTTTTAATAATTACTAATATACATTTGTATAACTCACTACAAGTTTACAAAGTTACAAATAAATATTTTTTTTTATTTTGATTTTTTTTTGATGACCCAAAAAGTATATATTTTGCGCGGCACCAAAAAATGTTTCGCTTGCGGCCCCCCCAAACTAAAATTCCAGCTACGCCACTGACTCGTTCTCTCAGTCTCCTTGTCAGTAAATTTTAAGTTTAATTTTTATACTTAATTCACTATTAACCTTATTTCAAAGCGAAAAGAAACGAAAAAACTTTCTAAATGAAAGACTTTATTCACCTTTCCGGAGTTTTAGAAAACTTTAAGATGGATCTATCTAAAAAGAAGCGTGTCGAAAACGCTGAGTCATTGTTTTAAATCAGCAAAATCGGAACTGTAAAGTTTTTCCGTTAACTTCTTTTCTTAACCTAATTACGCCATTTTTACCTTATAATTATTTTTAATTATTGCTAAAGAAAATTGAGCAAACTACTTTATTACCATAACTATTGCGGTTTTTCTGAGTCCGAATTACAAAAAAAAACTAAGCACTCCAAGAATAAAATTTTTAAAAAAATCCATTATTAAACATGATCAGCAGTGGAACCAGAAACAATCGTAATCGACAGTTTGTCGACGATTTCCCCTTACGTCTCTCTTCGTCTCACCCTGACTCAAGGTCAATCTACAAAATCGCTACCACCGACAATCGTTTTACGGAAATATATATATCGATTTAATCGAATCGACACAAAGCGACTGACAAGTGAATCCCGCTAAAGCTTGTCGATGAGTAATCTAACCTCAAAATTAGTTTTGTTTGGGTTTGTTTATGTTGTTTATTTCGGCAAAATTTTTTTAAAATAATTTGCATTTTTTTAAAATAATTTGCCATTCTTTCACACGCGGTAAGTAGAAATATTGGTATGATGAATAAATCTCTGACCCAAATTATTTGTTATGATGGAAGAAATTTCATTAATGCAGTTTGACATCGAATGTTGGCTTTGTACTGAAACATCTACGCTTTGCCCCATGAGCCTCTGGTAACTGCCAGTAGCGAAAAATTGCAGTGCCGCAAATATTCTTGTCCGTGGGGACAAGGCACCTCTTCGCGTAATATTCCTCATGTGGGGCAATAGCACCACCAGCATTTGTACCTGTGGCTTAGTCAGTCGGTATCTTCGTCTAAATTCCACGGCGTCCACAGTAAAAGGATTAAATGAGTCTCACATTCGCATCCTCTGCAAATTAAAACGTCGTAGACGTAACCTACGTCTCTCGCGGTCCATTAAATTTATTAAAATATTTACTGGTAACATTTTGATTAATAAACTATAATAACTCACAAAATAATAAATGATTGAAACTCTCCAAATATTTAAAAACGACCATAAACGCCCGAAAACAAACAAAAATATAACCTATTTTATTCCTCCTTTTTTTTCTTCATAGGGAATGTTTTTAGAATGGATTATAAGTCTTTATCGACAGAGCGGAAACACCCGAATAGATGATGATTACGGTAAAGCTATTGACTGTGGTACGAATTTTCGATCGCTTCGACAAGAGTGTCGTCGACTTCTCCTTGTCGATCCGACTTGAAAGCGATTGTTCGTGGTTCCGCTACAGGATTCAGGTCAGGAGAAAGCAATGTTTTTGATCTACATAAATATATACAGATATAATTTCGCATAAAGCTGTGTTTGTATGGAGAAAAGGCTTATGAGTACTAGATACAATAAAGTCTTTTATCTATTAAATAGAACTTCAAAAAATGTATTTACATTTTTTATTAAAAAATTCGTTACCTGAGTCTATCTTTTAAAATTGAAATACGTAATTTAAACAGGTAAAATATTCCCAATATTATATATGATTTTAAAATACCAAACCAATAATATCCACTAACAAATCCAGATTGTGTTCAAACAAACACAGTTTTAAAAATACATGGAAATATAAATTTTCAGCGTCATTGTTGCATTTATTGAATAGAACCATTCAAATTAAAACGATCGGACAAAGTTCATGCATGATAAGTTTGATTTCCAGTCAGTAATAGGTTTTATTCTGTGCCCTTAAAAAAAATGATAACTACCATCTATTATAGCCAGAGCCGGTGTTACATGAGGATGCTGTCGAACCAGGCGATAAATTTGCCTACGGCTTTTGTAAGGGGGCTTTAAAATTCGAGTATTAAATATGTTGCCGGCGTAAAAAGAAGTTGCACGGCCGGCCTGGGATAACAGGACCGCGAAGGCCTCCTAACTGGCATATTACGACTAATTATTGGGTAAATTTAAATTACCAAAAGTTATGTGAGCTAACTTACACACAAGCCACTTGAAAATTGCTTTCGCTGTAGCTGGTCATTTGGTAACAAATCGTAAACTAAGCTTAGACGATAAGCGTATTGCAAGTTCCGTAGACTTTTACTTGCTTGCTTTAAATCCTAATTTTTCTGGGTGTTCATTAACAATTTGCCTTATTTTCTAGTCACACTTCCTGTTTTTGTAAACAAAGCCACAGATCTAGTCAAAACTGGTCGAAATTCATGACTATGTGTCGAAAATACGTCTCCGATAAACTTCTAAAAAAGAAAACGTTCTCCCTTCCGACGGATCCCCCCTCCCCCCCTCCCAGGTGTAGGCACCGGGCGCTAAGGTACCTTAAACCAGTAAAGTCTAGAGCTTTAAGTTATTTTTGTCTCAATTTTCTAAATTACAACCCATTAAAAAATATAAATGATTAATTTTCGTCCTACCACCAAATTCCAAAAACGTCTAGAAGTAATAACGGTAATAGCGTGATTGATAAGGGTTTTACGTCAGATTAGTTTTGTAATGTTTTCTTAGGCCCTTTATTTAGGTGACAACTAAAAAAAAGAGACTAGTCTGGCAGTGAATTATACCACCAGACTGGAAATAAATATCTAAATTAAATTATATGATTAGATTGGTTTATTTCGTATAGATATTGGGTGTTTCAAGTTTCCTCTAGAGAAAAATGGAGAAAAACACACAGTGAATACGGTAAAGAATTCTTTAATACTATTTTCAAATTATTTTTAAATATAACTTAATAACAACTTAAGATAAAAAAATACCAGGACAGTATTTTTTCAATTTTATTTTAGGTTCAAAACTATGTTTGAAACAAATTGTTTCTTGAAAGCCTTTTGTGTTTTAACAACAATACGCGTCCGAAAGTTGAGATTGAAATTTAAACGTTGAGAAATGTGAAACTGTTTCTGCAACGATGAATTTTAAGAATAAATAGAACAGGGCAATTGACTAATATATGAGAATACACGGATGGCCAAAAGAAAATGAGACAGCGTGTACGCACAGACAGACACAGACACTAAAATATTGAGGGGGACAACCCCTAAAATTTTAAATGACAAGGTGGATCAAGAGGCATCTATTTTTAATTCTACTACATGAAGTTTATTTGGCGCTCTTATTAAATTACATGCCACGTTACATTATTTTGCTGGCTAATAGTTTATTTTTTAATTTTAATTCACAGAAAATCAGTTTTGTAGGTTTTGTGAGAAAATAAATATAAAATATATACATCCGACCCTGTGGGAATGCGCGACTGTCCTAGGTTACAATAGTGATCTAGTGATTCAGCATTTTAGAATTCGTTTCAATATCTCTAAAAAAAATATCCATTCGATTTGGTAACATCAATAAAAATACCTGGATTCCTTTCAAAAAACAAGTTATCTGTCAGATCTTTGATATATAACTTTTAAATTATGTTTTTACAGCCAGTAAGTCCCTTATACTATGAGAGACAGTGAAAAATTGGGTGCACAGCCCGAAATGTGTTTTTCGGATTTTGTACAATTTTTTTTTTCTTTTCATTTTGCCTTCGTAAAAATTTATGTAAATTATATTATATGGGTAAATATATTGAAACTGGAAAATTTCATGGTCAAAATGAATGTCTTCAGAAATGTATGCACCGGGGGCATATTTAGGGAGAAAACCCTCCTCCCATAGGTCTATAGAAACGTAAAACTAGTGTTTATTGTGCAATTTCGCAAGAGGTATGAAATAATTCATTGTATTGTAAAAAAAATTTTTAGATTTTTGGTGTCCAAATTTAAAAATCCACTGATAAACATGGTCAGGATAAGGACCAAGACAACGTAATCGGGTGTAAGCATTACTCCACCCACTAGTTATATGCTTCAATGCACCTACCTAGTATAAATAGAGCTGTAGTTACCATACTTATTTAGACTAGAGATACTTATCAGTTAGGACAATGCAAGTCCAAAGCTCTACTGCCGTTCAAGAATAGTAGTTTGTACAACAAGAGTGGATATGATGTCTATATCGCACGAGGAAGTAAATAGAGCACGACGCCGTAGGCGAAGTGGTCAAACTTCCGAGGGCAATATGGACAATCCACTCGAGTTGAACAGTATATTTTTCTACGACCAAACTTACAAACCTTATGCTAAAAACTGTAAAAAAAAGTTTTCAGGTTGCCGGGATCGAACTTACGACCATTGGTTCCATAGTCAAACGCTCTACCTCTCGACTATCGAAACGTTAAACTAATTAGGGGAAAACCAACTGATAAATGATGCCACATGAAATTAATTTTCTATGCACATTCAGCAGGTTGCATTATTGATAAATCTATTATAAATGCGTCTAGATTTTATTATATTGAACAAATTGTACCGTATGCATTTAAATTATATAATTTAGTGGCTTGAAAAAGATGGCGGAGCTTCAGTAAAAATAATATACTGTGATTGGTCAGTACTTTTAAGAACAACAATGGTTTCTCTGTAATTGACTACTGTGATTGGTCAGTTTCATTACCTATCTAGGATTGTTATAAAATTTTGCATCACAGTTAACTGGAATAGCCTACTTTACTTGCCACCTAAGTGTAAAGGAAACAGCAAATTTTCATGTGGGAGTAGAAAAACGTCATTGTCTCCAACCTTCAAAGAGAGAATATATACAGGATGTCCCAGATAAGGATGCACTCTACGGGAATCAGGTAAACCATATAAGATAGAGAGGTGGTTAACATAGAAAAAAGTTGTGCCGTATTAAATTCTGCAACACTGTGTTTTCAAATTTAAAAAACTAGATATTTAAGCAAAACTGAATTTTCGCGATTTCAATTGAATTTTCATCTAGAAATAGTAGTAGAGGAGAAAAATGGTACTGAGAATGTAAACTTTATTTTAACATATCTCTTCAAATAGAGCCAGAAAAAAATAAAAATAAAATCGCGAAAATTAAGTTTTACCCAAATATCTTCGGAAGGATTCCAAGCTTTTTAAATTTGAAAAGACAATGTTGCAGAATTTAGTACGGCACAACTTTTTCTAATTCAACCATCTCTGTATGGTTTAAATCCCTGTAGGGGTGCATCCTTATCTGGGACATCCTATACATATATTAAACATTGCGTTGAATGAATTAATTTTAGGGTTTTCATTGGCTTACCTACATCTTTTTCCAGGATTTTTTCTGCATGAAAATTACATTCTCCTCCCCTTTCCATTGGTGAAAAAGCTCATCAATAATTTACTTAGTTTTTTTTTATAATTCGTGCCAAAAAGAACCACATTTTAACATGGCATATTAACTGTAATTTTATAAGTTCGATAGATCCTTAGGCTGTAGAATGACTCACTTGCCTCTGTAAAAATTTATGTAAATGATATATGGATGTCTTTTTGATTTCGCCGCCTGTCCTCATTCTTTACGTTTTAGGCGTTTTGTAATTTTCATATCAAATCGAATAACATCATTTCATCGTGAATATTGTGGAACATTATTTATTTATTTTTTCCATAAAGATAGAGAAAAAAAGGGAATTTGAATGGTTAAAGAAGTTAAGAAGAGCAGGTCGATTAATCAAATGATACTTTAAAAAATTCGTATTATGTTGTTCATTAAAGGTGTTTTTTTAAGTTTCTGAATAAAAATCGGTAAATACCTGATGGCACTTTCCTCTTCTTTCAGTGGCGGCTCGGGTTAGGTTTGGGTGTGTTCGGGTTTGTTAGGTATGGGCGAACGAATCCTACTAGTTGGGGCGAGAAAGTTCGGTGTGGGTACAGTTGAGCGCCCCGCTTGTGTGTAGTGCGGGTCTTAAAAAATGGTGAAGAGCTAGGTATAGTGCGGGTACTTAAACAAACATAAAATAAATATTTTAATTAATATTATAATTTAGTTGCCAGGACCGGACCGACAAGAAGTGTAAAAAATATGAATTTAAAAAATAAGCAAGTACAATTTTTCATTATGAGAAGGTAATATCGCTATTATATTTTAAGGGTAGGAGGGTTTAAAAATCGGTTAAAAAAAGTCCCGGTCCGTATTTAAAAAAGTAAAGTTGGTGATGGCCGCTCGGAGACGAAACGGCGGATCTTTAGTTTAGTAACGTCATTTTGTATAGGAGAAAAAGGGGCAATGACAAAGTGTCATTTATTTTTAAATAGCTAGTCAAATGAGGTCAGGAAAAAATTTAAACGATTTTGCAAATTTTCGGTTGTTTTCGAGTAAAATCGGAAGTATTCGGAATTTGGAAACTTTTAAAGCGGCATTATAATCAGCACCGAATTGCACAACTTTGTCCCATTTAACCATTTCTCTAACTCCTATGGTTTCCGAGATTCCAATGCTGGTATGTCGAATTTGTAACACCCTGTATGTACAGTATTTTGTTCTTTATCGATTAATAAACTGGTGAGAAGAAATCTCTCTACTATTTTTTTTTCATTTTAGGTATGTACTATGGAGCAAGTATCTGCCTAGTATCCTTTGCTTCCGGTCTGTCTGTAGTCACTCTTAATATTTACCACAGAGGAGTAAGAGGACAAGCAGTACCTAATATCATAAGAACAATCGTGTTGAAAAGGATTGCACCGCTGGTTTTTATTAAGTTTGATAATAAACCTAAGGATACCAAATTGCAGGTATGAATCTTCAATATACACTAAAGAAACAAAGGGGAAGGGGGGGGGGGGGGGGTTTGTTACAAGCCCACACACAAATTGTTACGGTCAGTGGGTATATCAATAAACATAAAATTAAATACAATTAAAATTAATTTTTAAGGAAGTGAACCCTAGGACAGGTACCAGGTTAGACTGCCAATGGCCCTGGCCAGATAAGCAGCCCCAGGAAGACGGCTGTTGCATTCAACAGCGTACGCAAAGGTCCCCCAGATTCGCGTCAAAATCTAGGGGCGACGATTTAGGTAAGCAGGTAAATAAGGTCCATTTTTACAGTACCAAATTTTACCACAAGAAAATCATTCAAAAATATACATGCGGGTTCCTAATGTCATTAGTTACTATGGATACATCACAATAATATTGTAATTATTTTGTAACGGAGACCTTACACGATCATTCAGACTGACAGTCGTGATTATGAATGATACAGTGCAACCACAGAGACCGTTCATAATATTAAGCGCGCGTCCAAATTTGCAGAGTAAGGCCAAATGTTGTTGCGGGTAAATCACTCTATGATCGTTTGTTAGGCGCGCTCTGAGACTCCATTCTGGAACCTAACTTACTCCACGAAAGTCACATTCAAAAAATATCGTCGTAACTCGAGAATTGAGCCCCCAGAGCGCGCCTGACGAAAGTTCGAGGTCGATCGTAAACGCGCCCTAGGTTTACTTTAGTTTATGGTAATACAGATCGTGTAAGAGCAAATTCCAAAAATTGATACCATTTAGGACCGTCAGTTTGAATGATCGCGTAGAGTCGGCAATATTCATACACGATATAATTTTTTAGATCTATTCGAAAAACAAATAATGCGGGTTCTACATAGAGTTCACCAGAACATAGAGAGGACCGAGCTGCGCATATCGGAACAGGAGAGAAAAGAAATGACTGAACTGGAATGGAAGCAGACGTCCATAGTATTAGATAGACTCCTGTTGGCGGTTTTCTTTTTTATAACCATCATCACCTCGACCACCATTTTGTGTAGAAGTCCTCAGGAAACAAGTTAAAATTTAAAAAACTATATAAATTGTACTTCACGGTACCTGTACCACATAATATGTGACCTGTACTTACTTCTATAGACGTTCCCAAAAAAAATTGTAACTCACATAGGTATTTATATTTTGGTATGCATATACGGGGTATAGTCTAAAGTCTAAGCGATTTTCCGAACTTGTTCATTCGAAATGGCACCCTGTATTACATCGATAATCAATTCTATCTCGATGCTGTGTTATTCTTTTGTAACAGCCGTAGCTAATGTAAGAAAAGGAGATAATTCGGCAACAGAGACCTATCGCAATTTTTCATTCCTCTCTGCTGATGCCATTGAATAAAAAGGATTGGCACCCGAATACACTTTTCTGGGGGGAAAGGGGGGCGGACACATATTTCATTGGCAAATCGGTTGCTTAAAAAATTTTTTTATTAAAAAATATTTATAATAGTTTGAATTTTTATTGTAATTTTTTCTATCTATTTAAAAAAACCTAAAAAACTATTTCAACATTTTTTTTACAAGATAGTCAAATCTTTTATTTGTATTTTAACTTTTTAATAAAAATAACATTTACTCGAGTTTGTAGAAAGAATGAGCCGCAGGCGAAAACTTACATATTATATTTTAATAAATATTATATAGTGGTTTGTAAATTAGTATATGTCTTTTGCTTTAAAGTACACTGGAATGCTAAAATAATGGGTTTCCTGGTACACAATGACGGTGGTTTAGTCTTCATTTGGACTCATCGTAAACCTGATGCACCCCCACAGACTGCAAAATAAAATTTTATTATATTAATTTAATGCAAGATATTATATCGAAAAATAAACATTCAAATATAATATACTTAGTTTTTATAGACATGAGCGAGCAGGGCCCGCTCTAGCAATAACGCCGCCCTGGGCAAAACAAGAAATTGCCGCCTTTTTCATCCCTTCTTCGTTTTATACCTACCACAACAGCAAATTGTCTGTCTATTCCTCGCCGCTCGCCGGCTTGTCCTTTGCAGGACGCCGCCATGACCAAAAAAAGTACCGGTGCCGGTGCCGGCGTTGTTCGGCTTGCTTTGTCGCGGAATTGCTTGATATTATTATAATATTAAAATGAAAAGGGATCCGTCGAAATTGTCACTGTTTTAAAAATAAGACGGCACGGCAAAACAAAGGAAATTAAATTTGTTAACTGGGAATTGGAATGGTTCAAATTTCATATATACCTAGGAACGCAGGCAAAACGGGAATTTAAGGTGTTTTTTTGGATTTTTCATGCCGCTCTTCCAACTTGCCGCCCTGGGCAGGGGCCCAGGTTTCCGCCCCCTAGAGCGGGCCCTGTGAGCGAGGTACATAATCAATTTAACTAGAGCAGCAGTCAGTGTTGGCATACCCTCTTCATACGAACTAGAGTAGGTCAGAGCTCCATTTATTATCAAGGAATGAAATTGTATAACGAAATACCCCAAGAATTAAAATTTTTAACGTTTTTAAAATGGTAATTAAGAAAATCTTTAAAAAGAGGCGAGCTAGAATCTAAAAGTAATATTAGTTAAATATACATTCTTCTGTATTATTATTCTTCTTCTTGAAGAAGTTTTTCAACAGAATTTTTATTTTAGTTTTAAATAATAATGTTTTATTTTTCAAATTTATTTTTGTAATATAGGTACTTATAATTATATTTTATCATATGTTGTAATAAGTAGAACATCCCACTTAAAAGATATATTTTTGGGAATATTTTGAAATAAATAAAAATAAATATGAAGAATATGATAAAGAAATTATTTGCAATACTATTTCTGATTAAATGGTGAAGGTGGTTTTAATACGGCTAGAAAATATGTTCTTTTGTTTGAAAGAAAGGAAGATGCAACCGAAAAATATTTTGAACTTCAAATAAAGAGGGTAATTATTTTTATTATAAATTTTGTTTTGAAACGATATGTAAATAGATTTTATGGAAATATAATATGGCACAAAACGATTGTATTGTATAATTTTAATTTGGCAATATTGGTACTTAATGTCAATTTTGCTAAATAAATATCATAATTATTTAAAGATTTCACTTTATCATTTAATTTTTTGTACAATAAAACTTCATTATTTTTTTTCATAAATATCTAAGGGGCGCGGAAGAAAGGTAATCTGTAGGCAAGTACATCCCACCAAACATGTTTTACTACACCATTTGATTACATTGTTTAAAAGTAACTTCTGTAACATTTTTAAAAGTATATAACTGAAGACCACATTACTTCTCTTTTTTCAGATTGACATTAAGTTATATTTCCTCAACATCACAAAGTCATAGGCCATGAACAGTGGCGTAATTAGGGGGGGGGGGGCTCCCTAGTCTAGGTGCTCTAATTTTTCGTCTCACACTTGGACTCCTAATTTAAATTTTCAAATAATGTATTCTTGGCTTAGATTACAAAGGTCTTGTAGGTTTAGTTTTTAAACTTTTGCTTCTAAATGTCCTGTTTTATGATATTAAGGTTTCGGACCCGAGTCGTTTTAGTTACCTATTGATTTATGATGCAATTTTTTAGGAAAACGAGTAAAAAAAATAATATTTGTTTATAGTATTTTTCAATTATATACTTGTCTGCTCCGTTTTCCCTTTTTTAGAGCTATTTTAAATCAACAAAAATAATAAATAACCTAATGCAATAAAATATTTTTACAACAAAAACAAAAAACAGTTAGGTATTTATATTTAAAGTAAAAATTTTAATGGAAACATTTTTTATGGAAGATAATTTAAAATAAAAAAAAATAGTGCGAGAAGAAACGAGAATGTTTTATTATGAATAATATACAAAACTGCACTTAAGAAGAAGTATTTCAAAACCTAAGCGTTTGCACCAAAAACTGCTCTTAGATCTACGCTCCTAAAATACATGATTTCTGAAAAAATCATCAATATTGGCGTGGTGAGCGAGATTTACTTTATTTTTAAGCATGAAAAACTGAGCCTGAAAAACGCTGGTTAGAGTCATACATAGTACGTCTTATGTTAAAATTTTGGATTGACACTAATATTCATATTTTTCCCAAATGTTTTTTTTTTAATAAAGAGCCAGCTAGGAATATCAAAAAAAAAACATTTAGAAAAACAAATTTAATCCAACCACGCAGAGGGACAGAGGTAATTATTTAATTTTGGAAACTTGATAGTAGTTAGGTGAATTTTAAACGAACTTTGGGCGTAGCTGCGAAATTTTTTCGCCTGCGACGCTTTTTCGCCTTCTTCACTAGGTACAATATCATGAAATACGTGTAGTCCCGACTGTCACTCTCTCCAATGTTGAGGTAACAAGACGTTGTTTGTTGGGATGAAACTCTGCATCATCGACGCCTCCTTTTTTAAAACGATACTTATTAAATAAAATTAGAAATCATATTATGTAAATGGAATTTTATTTTCAGGAAAAGATATAAGATTTTGTAATTTTAAAATTGTAAATATACAAAAATTACTGTGTACAAAGTCAAGCAACTACGAAGGAGAACAATTAAATAGTTAAGAAAATAGTATAGTACAAGATATTCTTACATTTATGTACATAATCAATATTAAATAGGTTCGTCTGCATTTATAATGTATTTTAAACTACCAAATAATGACATTATTTTTGCAGACAGACGAAAAACGTTTATACTAATTGTCATTTATTAATAATTTTAGGCATCAAGCGTTCAAACGGTTCTAAACCATATACTTAGTAATAATTCTCAAAGATGTATGTAATAAATCTTCCTGATGTTTTTCAAAAATAAATGTTTAATAATACAAAACATAATGTTTTTTTACTTCCTCCCTTAAAAAGCTATAAATGTGACAAAATAAACAATAATTGGTCACAAAAATTAATATAGAGAGCAGTGGCGGCTCGCGGTCTTAAAAATGGTGAAGAGCTAGGTATAGTGCGGGTACTTAAACAAACATTGACTAATTTTACACTACTGAATTAACTGAAAAATAAAACTTTTTAATCACAGTAAATTACGTAAAAACAATATCTATAACCGTAAGTTCCGCGAAGCCTCAAAATAAATACCTTATTAAGGTTAGGCGAAGCAATGCTAAAACAATGGTGCATACGACTGAACTATTTTTAAATTACCCTTCATCTTAATGCAAATTGTTACAAGCTGTCCCGTGACTTGCGTCACTTAACCATAGCAACGGTGAAAATCAATGCCACTTGATTGTATGTTGAACGTTGGGTCTTCGCTTTCTACTTTGAGCTCATGGACACGGTCGGCTGGGATGCGCCAAAATGCATGAGTGTCTATAATTATTGTCCATCGGAGTTAACCGTGGCCCTATTATGCATAGCTACATTGGGATTAAATTAATATTATTAATTCGAACATAATTATTTTTTAAGGGCTAAAATGGTAGCATTAATATTTAATATTGTAGAAAAAATTTTCTCCTGGTTTTATTTATTTTTTGGTAAAGAGCCCCTTCACCTACTTCACCTGATGAGCCGCCACTGATAGAGAGGGTGGTATCTATACAGGGTGATTCACGTTGAGCGACCTATTAGAAGATCTCGGAAACGAGTAAACTTATCTTTCTGAAAATTTGATAGCAGGCATAATTGGCTTTGAGCTTTTAAAACATTATTTTTTGAGGTTTATGTTACTTCCGGTTATACCGGAAGTTAATGCCAACTTTGTCATTTCAAATGGAACACCCTGTATATTTTAGCATTTTTGAAAACCTTATTAAAATCTAAATAACTTTTGTTAATATTAATCTATTCCTATCTCTAACCGTTTTTGAGATATGAATTATAAAAGGATTTTTTTAGGTAAAAACGCTCCGAGAAGTTTAGTAAAGGTAAACATTTAAAATTTTGTAAGGTTTCAAGTAAAACATAGATCTTTAGTTTAAATTTAGTTTAAATTACTTTTTATACAGGGAGTTCTTAAAATTGTGCCAATGTTTCCATTTAAATAAATGTGCATAAGTCAATTTTTGCAAATGGAATACCCTATTTTTTAGCTTACTAACGTGTAGAGAATTAAATTTCCTATCTAAATATGTGTATATGTTACAATCCACATTTTTAGTCGTTTTGGAATTATGAGCAATTTAAATAAAAAATCTTAAAATTTCTGTTTGTGTTAATGCGACATTATTTTTGAAAAGAAGGCTTCGACTGGGATTTTCGTTTGACTGAGCTTTGTTACCATACGTCTTTAACTGCCTATGTTCGTTGCTTAGCTATTTGTCATTCAAACCCAAACGAAAGTCCCAGTCGAAGCCGTCTTTTCAAAAATAATGTCGCATTAACACAAACAGAAATATTAAGATTTTTTATTTAAATTGCTCATAATTCCAAAACCACTAAAAATGTGGATTGTAACATATTAGGCATTTAGATAGGAAATGTAATTCTCTACATGCTAGTAAGCTAAAAAATAGGGTATTCCATTTGCAAAAATTGACTTATGCACATTTATTTAAATGGAAACATTGGCACAATTTTAAGAACTCCCTGTATAAAAAACGTGAAACCTAATTAATTTAAACTAAAAATCTATGTGTTACTTGAAAGCTTAAACATTTTTAAATATTATTTACCTTTATTAGTTACTGAACTTTCTTCTCGGAGCGTTTTTACACAAAAAAATCCTTTTATAATTCATATCTCAAAAACGGTTAGAGATAGGAATAGATTATTATTAACAAAAGTTATTTAGATTTTAATAAGGTAATCAAAAATGCTAAAATATACAGGGTGTTCCATTTGAAATAGCAAAATTGGCATTAACTTCCAGTATAACCGGAAGTAACATAAACCTCAAAAAATAATGTTTTAAAAGCTCAAAGCCAATTATGCCTGCTATCAAATTTTCAGAAAGATAAGTTTACTCGTTTCCGAGATCTTCTAATAGGCCACTCAACGTGAATCACCCTGTATATCGCTTGGACTCGATAGATTAATTTTTTTTAAATGCGTCTCCACTTCTTGATAAAATAAAACAATC
This sequence comes from Polydrusus cervinus, assembly GCA_935413205.1. Taxonomy (NCBI): domain Eukaryota; kingdom Metazoa; phylum Arthropoda; class Insecta; order Coleoptera; family Curculionidae; genus Polydrusus; species Polydrusus cervinus. Next base: position 5,009,566 of record OW284514.1, read on the forward strand.
ATTTATTTGGAAATATCCTGATATTTTTGGTCTTGTCCTTTTTCTAAAGCTTTCAGCTCTATATCCAGTATATATTGGAATATCCAAAAGTTGGCAAATGTTCTATATATGATAGTAAGTATTATTTTATCCCAAAATATCAAAATTCTACTTTATTATTAAGCCTCCTCGCTATGCCTTTCTTAGCCATTTTTTTTTACACCCACCCAGTATCTCAACCACCCACGCACAAGGGTGGGTGCCGGCAAGGCAGTCTGGGATTTCGAACTTCGCAAACAACAATGAATCGGCTTTTGCTGACGTCACCCAGTATTTCCAAGACGACGTGATTCATAAAATCGTATCGACGTATTGCTGGTTGTATACAACACAGACGCAATCCAAAGATTTTGATTAGATTACGCGGCGTGATTACTACGGATGTTGAGTAAAGAATTAATTAATTTCGCCGGTAGTGTGGAGTGAATTGGAACTTCTGATTGGTAAATTTATTACGCCACGCTTATGTGACGCTTAAAGTTGGTAATAAAACCGTGAAAGTGAACCAGCGAAAAAATTGCGCAGCAATCAAAAATTTGTTTACAAAAACAGCCCAATGTTATCTGATTATGTAAAAGCTGGCTATGCAAGTTGAAGCAATAATTTTTAGCCCTACAGGCTGTGCATGGATAATTAACCATAACTCTTTGGGTGGATTAATCATTTCTACGTTTTATAAATTTGTTACAAACAGAAATAGATCTTTGTTTGGCTGCGACAACTTGTTGCTCGATTTAGGCGTAACATAAAAATAGATAATGAAATGCGCGCGGCTCAAGTTTCAATTAATTTATCTCCCTTGTAAGATAACTACAATATTAAACATCATATAAGTTAGATTTTAAATTGCGAAATGTACATTATTGTTTATACTGATTATTGAGTTTTAAAAAATACAAGCGAAATCGTCTGGCATGTTCTACATTAAAAATTCGATTTTCGTCCCATTTTCCTTGAATTGACAACAGCGCCAACACTGGGCGTGATAGATAACTAATCGGCGTTGCCAATTCGTCAAATAATAGGGAATATGCATGATACTACTAATGGAATTTATGATTGTTTTTTTATGGCCTTCTCGATGAACATAAAGACGATTATTACGATATTATTACGACGACAAAGAAACACTTATGTCTTTATCTACTCCAGAACTATCTACTCTTTAAAAACTTAGAAGGCCATGTTTTTTTAAAAACCATTTTACACAGAGTTATGATTTTCTAAATTCCCAAAATTTTAGAGGGCGCCAAATTTATGTCACATTTGATATAGGATATAGAGATTGATTGAAAATTCTGGGAAATGGTGCAAAAATTAGTGGGGTTTCTAGTTGCGAAATTTCTGGTGAGAGGGGCCAATTCTATATGTTTGCCTCTGGCGCCGAAACACCTAGAACTTGCCCTGCGAAACCAACTGCTATTTCATTTTCATTTCTTTTTTATTTTAGTGCTACTCTGTAAATTTCATTGACCACAAATTCGTAGGAAAGTAGGAAAAGGCACAAGCCTAATGTGGCAACATTGCTGTACGGCAAAATCGAGCGAATACGTAGACTATCAGCCGTGTTTGGTGCGAACAAGAAAAATACGCGAAAAATGGCCAAAAACTAGTAAAAAAATTACCTCTGCGTGTTTAAGACTACCAAGTAATAATTTATGAACGTGTAAGTGCTCAAATTATGTCCTAAAAACCTTTTTTAAGTGGAAAAACTGCATGGTAAACATTCGGGTTACGTAGAGGTACGGCAAAGATGGCTGGACTTTAGGACTCGTCTTTGTGCATTTATCAGTATGAGAGTGGATTTATTTGGAAAGGGACTGTGGATTGAGAGGTAAGTGCCCTTTATACGTCTATTTTATACCCTTTAAATGCCTAAAAAAGCGTATTTTGGCTCCAATATGGGCGATATAAGACGACATTTTGTCGTCAACTCCCCGTCTGTTTACGCGACGATACGTGGGAAGGTGGCCTCGTATAATGAACGTATTTTTCCAGTATTCTTATAAATCCTTTTAAGGATCGTTAACAACTTTTTCAGAAAAGAAAATTATTCATTTAAGAATTAATTATTAAACCACCCTAATTTAATGAATTCTAGGAAAAGGGTCCCATGAATGGCACAAAAGGTTGGGATAGGTTTACCTCCTCTTAATTTTAGGCACTTTTAAGGTCATTTTTAGTCGATAAACATATTTGTAACGGATTTCTCGTATTGTACTCATCAAGTTAATATCAGTAATTTCGCCTAATTTTTCAAAAAAAAGATAATTATTGGATTGGGCTTCAAGGACCGGTTTCGACAGGTTACGTTAATCGGTTATTTTTGAGGCATTGGCTTTGTATGTATTGCATAATAATACTAAAATAATGTATCCAAAAGCTTCAATATCAAGAAGTATTTTTTATAGCATAATTTGACTTTTTCTGTGTCTAGAATAGTATAGGTACCTAACTTAAGTTAAAAATTCGTCCTTAAATTAAATATTTGTCTAACCACTGCATAGGTTGGGTTCATACAGTTCCCCCGGGTTACATCATTTTGTGTAATCTTTTAAAAGCTTATGAAATATAATAAAGCCAACGTATAATTAGCTTTAAAGAATTAAATATTACCCATTAGGGTGCTAGTTTGACTCCTTGTTTAGTGTTCTTTTTTGGTGTACCTAAAATAAAACTTTTGGATTAAAAATCCTTTAAAATCCATTAGGTAACTAGGTAAAGGTGCAGTAAAATAAAAGGTCTATCTAGTTTACAATCTAATCCACATGATCGTTAAGAAGGCTCTTAATAGTGTAGTTTTAGATTAGGTACATAAACCTTCCAGATTCAACTTGAACTTGACCCACTAGACAAATTTTATTATAAGATAACTAAACATTCAGCATTTTTTGAATTAATTTGTGTAAAATTGCATTGAAGTAAGTAATTAATAAAATAACAATAGTCTGGGTTTTGAACTACATATATAGTATGCTATGTGGAAATAGAGTTGTCCATCTATTCTCACAATTACTGTCATTTTAACTTCCTCGGTGACACATTCTTTTTGTCACTACATTGTCTTTACAGGGGCCCTAAGATAGGTACACAGACTAAAAGGCAGTGACTCCAAAACTCAACTTGTTCTCTTCATTACTGTTTGTGTTTGATTAAATATGCCTTAGGTATATTGTTTAAATACTTTATAACCATAATTTCTTAATATGATTTGAATGAAACTATAAAGATTTGTTAACTTAAAAGCTAGAAATACTTAAATTAATGACCTCTAGGATGTTTGTGTAACCAATATATAATTGGTTTTTAATTTTGTATAGTCTATCTAAATTCTTATTCACAAACATACTTTTTTTCAGGGATTGCATGTCATGTTTATCCAATCCCAGCATTTGGTCGCACGTAACATCAATACCGGTAGCACGTCTACAAACAACACAGGAACATTTCTTGGTGCCCCAAAAAAGCGGAAAGCGCTCGATTATTACAACAGCAACTCAACAGCCTCTGATCTGTCGTTCGTGGACAGGGGGTTCAACGCAGTAAGCCGTACAGAAAACGGCGATTTGACCAATCAGAGAGAGAGCGAAGGTGTCCAGGAGAGTCCGAATGGACAACCTTTTGTCAGAGCGTCGACGATCAAATTGCTAGATACGTACCAGCGCTGCGGCCAAAAGGTAAGGAATAAATATAATTATGTTTTTAGAAGTACTCAAATTTTATTTAAAGAGTGAAGAAAAGACGTGTCCATATTTCGAAACGCGATTCAGAATGATATAAAACTGTTGTTTCTTCTTATAAAGTAAGTTAACTTATTAGAAATTAGTCTGGTAAAATTCACCACCGTTCTTTACAATAGCAAAGATAGTGAACCACCTAAATATATGGTAGACAAGTTTAACTTATTTCTCGGTGTTGTGAACTAAAATTTTATATAAAAGTGACATCATGTGAGTGATGCTACATTGCGAAAATCCTTTTAATTTTTTCTTTTCGTTCTGCAAATATTGTCAACTAAGAAGCTGACCTCTGAGAATAGTTTAAAAAGTGGTTACAAACAAACAGAAGGCATGAATATTTAATAAATTATGTGTTTTAACCTCGATTATTTAAATAACAACTTAAAACGTATTTACATTTGCTAAATTTATTTAAATTGATGCAAAATATAGGGCATAAATGTGTTCTCTAATTAGCTTGTTGGTCTTTGGTTAGGAGCGTATGCTATTTTTTTAATGTAATATTGGTCTTTGCAAAGACTTAACGCTATGTATTGTTACTGAAAATTACATCAATTTTGTCATAGTGTATAACTGTATGCATAAGAGAAAGTTACCTAAAAAAAAATCGTACACAAACAGAAGGCCACAAGGACCTTCTTTGTCTTTTTATTAAGTTTACCGGTAAGCTAGGTCTAATCAATCATGGCGTAGGTCAAAAATCCTGTCCGGTATAGGACGAAGAGCATAAACCGCTCTGGAAATTGCGTTCGCTGTGGCTGGTCGCTTGGTACCAATTGATAGACTGACGTAAGACAATGAACTTGCATTTGTAGGTCACATTACAGAAGTTATATTGCAGGTGTGCACGCCGAATAGGGGTTCATCAACGATTTGCCTCACTTATACTTTTAGGCAGTGTAAACTTTGAAGAGTATATTTTGCAAATATGCAAAAAAATTACAATAGCTTGTTAGTTATTTGCTTAAATACTGGAGACAAAAACTTATTCATTTATTAACGGTAAATCCATTTTACAAACAAAAAATTCTTAATATAACACTTCTTACAACTAAATCACAAGTGTAGTGTAAAAATATGAATGCTTTACAATAATAATGAGTACTCAATAAAGCACACATGCATAAATAACTGTACAAACAGCACAGTACAGGTCCCTAGATCATAGACTTTAATACTCTCCTAAAACTAACCAAAGAAAAGCCAAAAACGCATATATAATGCTCTGTTATTATTTCATTTGCCTGCCTGACAATTCTGGTCAATTATTCTTTTCTACCATAATTTGTAGAGTGAAAAGGTATTCTAAAAGTGTTAGTATGGTGACCACGTCTTTCTACGATGTTGAAATTTATATGACTCAGTAACTTAGGACAGTCGATACGACCACTGACAACATTATGTAAGAAACAGAGATCAATAACAATACGCCTAGACTCCAAGTTTTTAATCTCAACAGAGTTAAAATATCATAAGTATATTTATCTCGAAAGAGACTCAATCTAAAGGCCACAGATCTCAGGAATTTGCGTTGAACTCTCTCAATAGTCTCCATATGAATCCTGTAATTAGGAGCCCACGGTTTAACAAGGGAGCAATAAAGATTCCTAAAAGTAGCAATGGAGAGTACATTTAGACGCTGTACAAATCCCAGGATCTTCATGGCCTTCATCAAAAAAACACCTAAAATGTACTAAAAGAAAAACTAGAATCAAGGGCAACGCCATTGATATTTTTATCCAGGGTTGCAATAAATCATGATTTTTTTTTGAAAAAATCAATAAACCTGATTTTTTCGATTAAATTGTGATTTTTATCAATTTATACTGATTTTTTCCTTAAAAATGGCAATAATGAACTTTAAAATCACCTATTTTCATTATTTTGTCTCTATTCGCCCAAAAATATTTGTTGTCTTGATTTACAATTAGAAAATCTCCTCGGCGACATACAAAATAACTTATTATACATAGAAATTTTAGGCAGCGTAATTTATGAATATTTTTTACGCTGGACTAATGACGATTAGTTATGTTTTTACACTTACATAATGTATCTAAACACCCCGTTTTAAATAAACTATATTCCTTTTTTTTAAATTTCCTAATGAGTTATTAGCTTTTGCGATTTCTTTTTACAGAAATTTATAATTTGATTTAAATCGTCGCAACCCTGTTTTTATCGATATGTAAATATTAATGTAATTATTATAATTTTTTTTTCAGCGCAAGACCTGGTCGGCGGGGGGTAATGCGGCAGAGCGGGCGGGAAGTGTCCCCCCTTCGGACGTTTCGAACCCGGTCGGCAACATCAGCACGGCGGCGCAACACGGCAGCAAGACGCAGGCGGCCACTCAGCCGGCGGCTCAGGGGGCTCAGCAGGGGGGCGCCGCTCCTGGCGGCCCCCCTGCCGCCTCGCAGGCGAACCCCCAGCCGCAAGGTAAGAAAAAATGTAATGACGATTTTTTTTTTCTCCTTATTTGTGTGTGAACGGTAACAGAGCAACTGAGTAACCAAGGGATTGAGAGCAGAGCAGCTGTAGTTTAGTCCTTGGGTGACCTTTAGTAACAATTTTTTTTAGTACTGGCATAGAGCTTTTTTTAAAGGAGATTTTTACTTTTAGTTGTCGCCTCTAATTTTGATTTTTTGATAAATTTGTAAAAATTTACTCTTAATTATTTTTTGAAGCTCGGCTAGTTTTAGCTGACTTTATTAGGAATCCTATTCATTTTTTGAAAATTCTGGATAAAGGGCTACTTATCTAAGTTTTAGTTACCTATATTTTTTTTTTAATAATATTGTATAACTAGATTACTTAGTTACAAAAAAAAAATGTCAAAAATTCTCCAGATTAGTAATCTCGAAGTATTTTTAAAAGTAAGAATCCCCTTAAGTTACTTATTGTTTCATTGTGGTTTTTATTTATTTTTGATAACCAACAGGGCTTTTCTCACATTATTTTGATAATAAACCGAAAATAGATACCAAGAGATAACATACCAAAAATTGATAAAAATAGTTTCAGCGAAATTTTTTGTGTCATGCCTATTTCAGTAAAAAAAATATTACAATACATTTAATTTACTGTCAACAAAATAATGTCTAGTTTCGATATGGTCACCCAGGACCCCAGAACTTTTAGATGCAGGATAATTTTGAAAAAGAGGGTAACATGTTTTTTTGTACTTTTTGGTGTTTATGTTTATTTTTTATTTTTAGTCCTTCAATTTAAATATTCCCCCATTTTTGTTTAAATCTACAAATAAAAGTATAAGATAATTGGGTTATTAGAAGAAAGTTAAAGCTTCATGAAAGTGTGCCTTCTACCGGGGCATCAAAATCCTTGTAAAAATCTAGTATTAGAACAATTTTTCTCCACGGCCATTACTGAATGCAATAATTCCAAAATCATTTTTGATAATAGAATGTAAAAATTCTCGCTCCTGAGTTGGAATATTTATTCAGAAACACTTGCTTCTTATGCGTTTTGCGTGTATTTTCATTCCATAACAAGATACGGAATGAATATTCTATAATTGATCTAAATGACATAGGTTGCCATGAATTTCGAAACTGTCAATGTCAGCAGACAAATTTTAGTGCAAGTCAAAATATGAGTGAAAAATCGGATGAATCAGATATGGAACTGGATAATACTCCACCTAAAATTACAAATATTGCGAATAGTATTTTTGGTCGTGGAGAAAATATAGTCTGCTACTCGGTTAGAATGAAAATTTGATCCGAGTGGAAGATTCCGAACGCGAGCATAGCGAGCGTGAGGAACCACGAGCATCGACCTCGTTACAGAATCTACTATTCTGTTCTCAATTTAAAATCTGCCCACCATTAATCTCTGCTCACAACAACTTTTTTCAACCCTTATAGAAGAATTAAGGCAATTATATTCAATAGAACATCCCCGTAAATAATACAATATCTTGAATATTATTGGTAAATTAAAAAATAATAAAATTGATTGTGGGGTACCTCAAGGTCCTGTTCTTGGTCCTTTACTATTTTTAATCTACATATAAAGAGAGCTTGCGTCAATTTTTATAAATGGAAAATGAGACACTTTAAGTCTGCCTCCACTGATACATTAAGCATTTTTTTAAAATTACTTCTCTGCATGTTTTAAATGTATAAACATTTATCATCAGGAGAAACAGTATAATTATATAATAAAGAATGATGGAGCTTTGAAAAATGTATTCATGTTAAAGCTCCATTAAGACAATAGTCAATATCTTTCTTAATCTTGTTAAATTATACTCTGTTTCTTCTGATGATGAATGTTTACACATTCGAAACATATAGAGAGGTATATTAATATACTTTGAATTTAAACATTTAAAGAAAGCCGAATAGATAGGCGCACTATGATTAATTCGCTACGTAAGAACCGACGTGACTTCGGAGCGCGCCGTCTTTTATTGCATAAAATAATACAATATCTTGTGTCTGAAATCGATCGAAAACGGAGACTAACATTAGTTCGTCTCTAAAAACGGTTGCCACATTTTTGCACTGATCCGTCGTTCTTTAAATATTAAAATTCAAAGCAATGGAGGTAGACTTTAACTGTCTAATTTTCTTTCCATTTACATTTCCACTTCACTTTAAGTCTGGACTACTACAAGTTCAATTTATTGTCTTGAATTAATTAAAATTGGTAATGGAGATTTAGTAGCAATTAAAGAGTGGTATGATTCTAACCTAGTTTCTTATATTATTTTATTACTATTACTACACCAAAATATTAAATTTTAAATGTTTACTATTATTTTTGACAATCAAATAATTAGGAACCCCCAATTTTATATTAGAAACAGCTTGTCGATAAAAATTGTTTTCTGATTTTAAAGCATATTTTGATTTGGACTTTTTATCCTAAATTGTATGCCTAAAATGTCCATTCAATAATAAACTAAATAAACTCAAAGCGACCCTAATTTATGACGTAATAGATCTTTTTTGTTTTTTAAACGTGGCCGGATTGTCTTTCAAGTTTGGCTTGGTGCCAAAGTCGGCTGTAACTTCTGCGACTGTTGAATCATTTATGAACTATACCTTTTCTGTAATTGCACACGGCCAAGGAATAATGGTTGGCGAACATGGACTGCTTTTTAAAAAGACATTAAAAATTGATTTTTACAGGTAAAAAGGAATGAATTATGACGCAATAACAATTGTCTACATGAAGATCTTTCTTCTACAGGGCGTTACTTATTCGTATATCGTTCTTTTTTAATTTGACCAATTTTAAATTGAAAAGTTCAACCGAAAACGCTAACCCTTTTTTTTTAGTTTTGGTATAAACTATCATGATTATGATATAAAAAGACATATTTTGTCCTAAAAAATATTGACAATTATTTTTTTTTAATAAAAATAACTCATTCTCCAATATATCTAGAGTTCAATTAAAAAGTTTGTAAAAATCCATTAATAAACATAGATAGGATTCGTTTCAAGAAAAAGCAATGTTTTTAATATACCGGATGGTGCATCGTGGTTGGAAGCATAGGAAATCCCATGCAAGTTTTAGACTGTCCGAATATTTGCTCCCCTGTTGACTTTAGAGCAGGGTTGTAGGGAGACTTTTAGAGTCTCTGTGAGGTGAATGCACATGCGGAGTTTAAACAATTTTGGACAACCCGATCTTAACTTATTTGAATAGGATTGCGGTTGGTTGGAATTCAACGGGTGATGCTGCGGACACCAGCATTGATTGAACTTTTCAACCGGTGATTTGTCATTGTCAAATGTAATTTGCAAACTGTAGGCGTTTTACAAATCTAACAGATATACAGGGTGTGTCAGTAAGGTGCCTGTCTTAGATAGCACCTAAACTATCAAAGAAAGGGAAAAAAGTGTAATACAAAAGTTAAAGGGCTTTTAAGGATACATAATCTAAAAATATTTTTTAATCTACAGGGTGGTCCTAAAAAGTGGTAGGTACTGAATAATAAAAAAGAAAATTAAATTGGACACCCAGTATAATTTTCTAGAATATTATTCGATGGAATAAGGACTTTGCAACCCTATTAAAATTTTTGAAATAAAATGCATTGTTGCCAAGTAATTAATTTTTTTCCGAAATTTTAGTAATTTGAAGGGTATCGTTAAAAAATCATAGCGACCTGTGAATTAACCCTAAGCAAATATTATTTACGTTGTAAGTACTTTAAGGTACGATATATTGATCTATAATATTTTTTTTTAAATCTCTTAAATAGAAAAATATGAGTTATGATAAAGTTAGTTCAGGAAACTAAAATTTAAACAGTAATAAAGTACAAAATGTTTGCAAAATAATTTTGCAATGACAGTTGTGACAAAGAAAATTATTTATTTTTTGTTCCAAAGCAATCTTGACTAAATGGTTTAATTAGAACTTTCCTTTTTTACCCTGATTTAAGACAAGTCCTAAAATATTTCAAAAACTATGATATTTAGAGATATGGCATGTTTAACAAAAAAGTAAGGTTTTCGAAAGATTCATTCTTTTGCCTAAAAAAATTAGGGGGGTCCCATTTAAAAAAATTGAAATAAAGCATTTTTAAAACTATCGAGTTGTCCAACTTGTAATGATCGCTATGTATAAGAGATTTAAAAAACATTATTATAGATCAATATATCGTACCTTAAAGTACTTACAACGTAAATTATATTTGCCTAGGGTTAATCCACAGGTAGCTATGATTTTTTAGCGATACACTTAAAATTACTAAAATTTCGCAAAAAAAAATAATTACTTGGCAACGTTGCATTTCACTTTAAAAATTTTAATAGGGTTGCAAAGTCCTTATTCCATTGAATCATATTCTAGAAAATTATACTGGGTGTCCCATTTAATTTTCTTTTTTATTATTTAGGACCACCCTGTAGATTAGAAAATATTTTTAGTTCATGTATCCTAAAAAACCCTTTAAATACACCTTTTTCCCTATCTTTGATAGTTTAGGTGCTATCTAAGACAGACACCTTACTGACACACCCTGTATATTTAACACTGGATTTAATTAATATTTTCAAATAAAATGTACATTATTTTCAAAACGGATCTTTTAATACAAAACAAATTATTTTATTTACAATAAAACCCATTAAATAGTAATTAAAGTCTAGTGCTGATATCTGTATTTTCTTCGATGTGAAGTAAAGTATTAAGATTTCTACCATTGTTTTCTTCAGCTCTCTCATGATTCTGTGCTGTACATTTGCAGTTGTATATAACAGTGCCTTTCGCCTCAAACTTAGTAATAATTTTTTGTATTGCCGACTTGGTAGGAATGAAATCATAGAATAAGATGGAAAACATATCATATACAATACTTAAATTTTTCCCCGCATAGTACCCTTTTATCATAGTAACTTTTTCTTCTATTGTGTAACTCATAATAATTACCGAGGTAAAAAATTATTACTAGTAAAAAATCTAATTTTTCAAATTACATGTTACAATGACAAATCACAGAAGTTCAATCAATGCTGGTGTCCGCAGCATCACCTATTGAGTTCCAATAAAAACTCAACCGCAATTCTATTCAAATAAGTTAGGATCGGGTTGTCCAAAATGGTTCAAACTCCGCATGTGCACTCACCACACAGAGACCCTATAAAAGTCTTCTTACAACCCCGCTCTAAAGTCAACAGGAGAGCAAATATTTGGACAGTCTAAAACTTGCATGGGATTTCCTATATTTCCAACTACGATGCACCACCCGGTATATATAAAGATATAACTTTTCATGGAGCTGGTCCCTTTGGAGAAGACTTTAGAAATATTGTTCGAATCCGCCTATCGTTTGGAAGAAAATAATTAAAAGATTAATTTTTGTGTTGGAACTGTGTAGAATGACTTATTACCATTATAAATTTTAGCTCTCTATGTCAATCAGTCCACGAGACAAAGGAACTGTAACAAAGTTGATTTGTTCAAAAGCAGAGAGGAGTTCTTATACTGTTATCAATTAATAGGCAATAAAAAGAAGAAATTTTCTTTTAATAACCCAATCTATGTATTTTATACCTTTTCTTTAAATTACCTTATTCTTCAAAATTGGTTTTCATTTTGACTAAAATTCCTGGGGTGGATTTTTTTTGTAGTTTCTTTAACCTTTGCATGAAGTTATTTATTAGTCTAGTAGAATTTTAGTTTTTATATATACAGGATTGAACCTGGAAACAATTCTGTAAAATAATGCCCGTTTTTTTAACTGCACTCCGCATTCCCGGTCGTTGTAAAAATCTGAGCGTGTATAGGATACAAAAAAAGTATATTGGTTATGCTCTGACTATTTCGGACACCCTGTATAATTTAAAATAATGTTAAATTGTAGATCTAATTCAACTTGTTGTTTTTGAAAACTATTAAACATTTGAGTAGTTTAGATTCTGTGAAATCATGCGTTGAGAGCGGGCCACTCTGTATTTTTTTTTTCTGTATGAACTTAGAAGCGTTTTTTTTTGTGAGAGCATGCACTGTTTTAGTTTTGAAATATCAGTTTATTTACGGTTTATTTTAAATTAACAAGATTGGTTTATGTAAATGTGCTAATGTTTTGAGAGTACCCACACAGGTAAAACTGAATTCGATAACAACAGTTAAAAATCAGTTCAAATTAACACTTATTTTTAGTAATATTCAACCCATTTATTTTTTTATTTGGTATACTACAATTTTTTAACGAGAATAAGGACAAAGATTTTACCTCTCATAATAACAGTACAGATATCAATGAACAGAACTGTTAAAGAACATCATTTTGATGAAATTTAGGCTTAACTGTAGACTGAACTGCAACTGATGGAACATTTTTCCAAATATCCAATGATTTTCAGATGTCTCATTTTTGGGTTTGTCGTCGATCAGTCTGTCATGCGGGTAAAAGGCATTAAGTAGGTGGATAAAGTAAATCCAACCGCACTAAAATTAGCGTACAATTTTATAATAAAAATTGTCCTGAATGCGTGATCGTTAACACCGTATCTGTTCAACTAGTCTATGAGTAGCTACTTGATAAAAACTAACACTGCTGCTATAAAAAAATCGACCTTCACAAGTTAAAATTATTAAACTCTGTTTTGTTTATTGTCAGAAATGAGATTGCGAGTTTTTGAAAGCTTTACTACGCTTTAATTTTTTTTCTATGTTTTGAATTGCGAGTTCAACTATTTTGAAAATCGAGCTATTTGCACAGTACACAGTGTGCAAAATACAGGGTGTCAAGAACGTCAAAAATATTTTCCAAAATTTTTTAAAACTACTGAATTTAGAGACAGGCTTGACGATTTCTAGACCTGGAGGGATGGGCTAGGTAGAGGGTAAAGCGCCGTAGGCGAAACATATTCGGGCCACGTCCAAAGTTTGTTAAAAATTCGCCCAACTACTATAAAATTTCGAAAATTAAATTATTACTTACCTGTGCCCCCTCTAACTCAACTATGATTGGATTAAATTTAGTTTTGTGTTAAAAAAAAGTATAATTTGTGAAAGATATGAATGTTGTGTTTCAATCCAAAATTTTTACATAAGACGTATTATGATTCTAACCAGGGTTTTTCGGGCTCGATTTTGTCATATTTAAAAATAAAGTAATTTATTGTCTTTTATACACTCACCACGTCAAAATTGATGATTTTTTCAGAAATTATGTATTTTTGGAGCGTAGATCACGAATCTGATAGCTGTTTTTGTTACAAATAGTTAGGTTTTTGAATATTCCTTCTTAAAGTGCCGTTTTGATAAAGGTTATGTTTAGAATTCATAATGCAGCATTCTCGTTACTTTCCGCACTATTTCTTTTATTGTAAATTATCACACTTCTTTAATAAAAAAGTAGCTAAGCTATTTTCCTGTTCTTTCAATTAAAATGTTTACTTTAATTTTTGTCTTACAAAATAAAGAAAGGAGACTGATTGTTGATTTGTTCTTGTAAAAATATTTTGTTGCATTTTATAGTTTTGTTGATTTAAAATAGCTCTAGAAAATAGAGAAACGGAAAAGAAAAGTATATAATCGAAAAATACTATAAAATGTTATTATTTTTACTTCTTTAAAATTGTATCACAAACCAATAACTAAGACCATATGCGTACGGAACCCTAATCTCTATACAAAACAGGACTTTTGGAAGGAAAATTATTAAAAACTAAGCGTTTCTGATAGAAACTGCTACGCCAAAAAATACATCGTTCCTTATAAACTCATCAGTTTTGGCGTGTAGTAGGTTTTACATTTTTTTAATAAAGATTTAGATTAAAAGTCCAAGCGTGGGACGAAAATTCGATTGCAAAGGGGGGGGGGGGGCGAAGGCAGTTTCCCCTCTTCCCCGAGCTTACTAAATAGGTGTTTTTTTACTGTGAGCCTTAAAAATTGTGGGGCGTGTCAGGGTCAGAATTTTTTTTAGAAGTCACTTTTGAGGCTAAGAATATTTTTAGAGCCGGGATATGCTCTTTTTTTCGGGGGCTGCAGCTTGGCAGCATCCTCCCAATTCCATGGTTGTATAGGTTTCTATGGTATGATACGCAAGAAAAAATCGAATAACCGAAAGACCCATGGTTCCATATTTAATTTAAAACTTACTTTTCTTAATAGGTCCCGTCTTTAACGAGAATAAGCCGTAAAATATGTGGGACATACATACATAAGGACTAGGTCACTAAACTTGATCACCTAGGTTTAAAATAAAAATATTTCTTTTTCATGACTTTAATTAATAAATTTATTGCATCGACTTAACAAGAGTGAGCCTTGAAAGAACCAACGTGCGCCACGAGATTTTCACTTGTGTTCCAGTTTCTCGTTCTTTTACATAAAATTAATTGCTAATGCATTTTTAACGGCGCTACGTACGCCTTGTGTCCTTTGATTTGCCCGGGATGTTACGCCAGAAAGACAAAAGGTTGTGCGATTTAATGGAGGCAATTAGCAGCTCTCTCTCTCTCTCTCTTCCCGAGAATGTCATTTTTTAAGATTCTGTATACAGTGTGTCCAAAAAAGTATGCAACATAAGTAAAAGTTTTTTATTACCGATTTCTCAGAAAATTTTATTCCTGATAAAAGTTGGTGCATGTCTTGAAACTATGAATGCATATTTCACATTTCACCTGCGGCTAATAGTAAGGGAGCAAATGCCATTTTTTTGAAATTGCATTAAGGGTAAAGTACCTTAGTTATTAGAAATACAGCAAAATCTTATTTGGAAATGTTATTGCAAATTCAAAACATAGCCCAAATACGAAATTTGAGTTACGTGTCTCAATTTTTATTTTATTTTTTCTAATCTTTAATTTCCCCTAAACGGTACGCCTCTGGTCGATTTTTCGTTTACGCAATTTTAATATATTTATCAAATAACTTAAACGTAGGTTTATAATAAAAATGCATTAAGTAGTTGCAAACTTTTAAAAACTTTTCAATGAACCTTCATAGTACTGGAAATAACTACTAATTTATTTGTCATGTTCACCCAGTAGGCTAAAGTCCAAAAACCTACTTTAAAAAAATGATTATAAAATATTTAAAAAAAAAATTGAGACACGTAACTCAAATTTCGTATTTGGGCTATGTTTTTAATTTGCAATAACATTTCCATATAAAATTTTGCTGTATTTCTAATAACTAAGGTACTTTACTCTTAATGCAATTTAGAAAAAATGGCATTTGCTCCCTTACTATTAGCCGCAGGTAAAATGTGAAATATGCATTTAGTTTCAAGGTATGCACCAACTTTTATCAAGAATAACGTTTTCTGAGAAATCGGCAATAAAAAACTTTTACATATGTTGCATACTTTTTTGGACACACTGTATATACAGGGCGCTACAAATTCGTGTGCGTACAAGGAGACAGATTGCAAATAATCCTATTAACTTCGGAGATATCAAAAAAAAAAAACAGAAATTTTCATTTTTTTTTTTTCATTTTTCGTCTTCATTTTTGACTTGAGGAAAAAACGAAAAACATGTTTTTTGGAGCCTTTTGGAAAGTTCATTTTATTCTTATAGAGTGGGAACTGGGGATGATACATTTTTTACTCTTTATTTTTATATGTTCGAATAGCAACGACATGACCTATACCACTAGTTTATTAGCCATGGGACAAAAAATAAGTTTCCAACAGATTAAAATAACGTAACGGAACATCTTTCCCGCGAGTCCGACTCGCTCTTGACCACACATTGGCATTATTATAAACGCCAATTAACTCTGATGATTATTTTTGGCGAGACTGTAATGGAGGTCGGTGTTTTCAAACATTTTTGGCAGTCACAAGCATATTTTTCCTAGTAACGTGGCGCTTACCGTGAATAATGTCACTATTAACATATTTTACATTTTATTCATGCGGTATTGTAATGGCAATGTATGTAGACGCGAAACAAAAAAAACATTGTAAATTTGGTTATAGGTTTGTTCGTTAGCGTTTATTGAATCGCAAAGCTTCCGCTTTTATGTTGTTATTTTCCGATAAAAGCACATGACTTGTTCAGTGGTGTAGCTAGAAAATAAGGGGGGGGGGGGGGGGGCTCAGTAGGCGTACGTAGGACACTTTTTTTTGGAGAAAGGGATAGTCGGGACTACATGTATTTCATGATATTTCTGGGTCACGCCCAAATATCGTTTAAAATTCACCTGACTAATCAAATTTCGAAAATTAATTTATTACCTTCCCCCCTCTGCATGGTTGGATTAAATTTGTTTTTTTTAATTTTTTTTTTTGATATTCCTTATTCCTCTTATTAAAAAAAAAACAATTTTTATATTTGTGAAAAATATGAATATTGGTGTCAATCTAAAATTTTAACATAAGACGCATGTATGACTTGAACCAACGTTTTTCGGGCTCGGTTTTTCATGATTAAAAATAAAGTAAATATCGCTCACCACGCAAAAATTGATGATTTTTTTAGAAATTATGTATTTTAGGAGCGTAGATCTAAGAGCAGTTTTTGGTGCAAATGCTTAGGTTTTGAAATACGCCTTCCTAAGTGCCGTTTTGTATATTCTTAATAAAGCATTCTCGTTTCTTTCCGCACTATATTTTTATTATAAATTATCACACTTCTTCCATAAAAAATGTTTCAATTAAAAATTTTACCTTAATTTTTCTCTTTAAAAATAGATACTTATCTAATTGTTTTTTGTTTTTGTGGTAAAAATATTTTATTACATTGGGTTATATTTTTATCGATTTAAAATAGCTCTAAAAAAAGGGAAAACGGAACAGACAAGTATATAATAGAAAAATACTATAAAAAATATTATTCTTTATACTCGTTTTCCAACAAAATTGCATCATAAATCAATAACTAAAACGATATGCGTCCGAAACCTTAATCTCTATATAAAACAGGACTTTTAAAAGGAAAAGTTTAAAAACTAAACCTTTGTAATCTAAACCAAGAAAACATTATTTAAAAATTTAAATTAAGTCCAAGCCTGAGAGGGGGGGGGGGGGGGGTGCAGCTCGGTAGCCCCCTCTAAATACGCCACTGGACTTGTTACTACCTAATTAATTTTTAAGGCTAAGAACGGCTATTTTTTTGCTTTGGCGCTGAGCATTCATTGATCAAATAAAAACTAAATTATTATTGAGCTCAACCCGCACTTCACAGGTGTACAGAAACCTATTAAATATTGACACGATTATCTTATAGATTTAAATTTCGTATGGCATCGTCTGATTTTAAAATAAACCTGGCTATTTAACGCTTTCTTTTCTTTGGCAGACCCAGCCGGTTATAAAACTCAAAATAAAATGCGTTTTTCTTTTAACACTTTTTTATTTTCATGCATTCGCTTGTTTTTTAACTTTTATTTATGACTTGGCTGACTGTGAAAGTGAATTAGGTTTCGACCAACAACACATTTGCTTTTGTGGTTACTAGTGATCGACCGATACGGTTTTTTTGCCGATGCCGATATTTTAGGCACCGGTATTATATCGAAGTTTTATTATAGGAACATCTAATTGAATGGGTATTAAAATTTTATTAATGAAAATAACTTTGTGGAGAATTTGAAAATAATGTAATATACAGGGTGATTCACGTTAAGTGGCCTATTAGAAGATCTCGGAAACGAGTAAACTTATCTTTCTAAAAATTTGATAGCAGGCATAATTGGCTTTGAGCTTTTAAAATATTATATTTTGACGTTTTTATTACTTCCGGTTATACCGGAAGTTAATGCCAACTTTGCTATTTCAAATGAAACACCCTATATATTTTAGCATTTTTGATAACCTTATTAAAATCTGTCACCCATCTTTGGAGCAACACCATCGAACATCATGGAGAATCCCGGGCTGTTGCACTGGACATCTCTAGGGCTTTTGATCGTGTTTGGCACGATGGGCTTCTAAGTAAATTGCGATCCTACGGTATGCCTAAAGGATTCTGTTTATGGTTACCCAGCTTCCTTAAGAACCGTTCTCTGCAAGTGGCGATTGACGGGTTTCTCTCAGACACCTTCACCATCAATGCCGGTGTTCCTCAAGGGTCCATATTGTCGCCTACCCTCTTTTTACTGTATATTAACGACCTTCTAGTGAAAACCCAAAATCCAATTTATAGCTTTGCTGATGACAGCACACTTGTCTCATCTTTCACCTTGACTCCCCAAACATCCGCTGCCGACGCACATCTTCGCAGGCAGCATGAAGTATTGCGCCTCAACAAAGACCTGGAAGAAATTTTGGCTTGGGGTGACAGTAACCAAGTCGAATTTAATGCTAAGAAAACCCAGGCAGCAGTCTTCTCCAAAAAGGTTAACATTGCAGAACCGGATATAGTCATGGCAGGACACGCAATTCCCCTGGCACCGTCTATTAATTTGCTGGGGGTCAATCTGGGAGGTAATATGTCTTGGCATGATCACGTTGCCGCAATTGCCAAGGCAACTGCACAGAAACTTGGTGTACTTTTCCGCACCAAAAGGTTGTACACACCTCATCAACTTTTGACACTCTACAAAGCCCAGATTCGACCATCATTAGAATATTGCTCTCATGTCTGGAGCTCTGCACCCAAGCACACCCTTCGGCTACTGGATTCCATTCAAAGGAGAGCCATTCGTCTGATCGGCGACCCCGAGCTGACCAAGACCCTCGATAGCCTGGAGCATCGAAGACAGGTTGGTGATTTGGCTCTCTTTTACAGATATTTCCATGGCAGGTGTTCGACTGACATTGCCCACTTGATTCCACCTAGAGCAATTCAAAACAGAAATACACGGCAAACCACTGCCGCTCATCCATATGTTGTTCAGCTTAGTACTCCTCGAACTTCATTGTTCAAGAATTCTTTCATCTGGAGAACGTCATCTTTGTGGAATGATCTTCCTGAGGTCGTGTTTCCCAATGAATACAATCTTCAACGTTTCAAGACCAACGTTAATCGCTTTTTTCGTACTCGCACCGCTCCCAGAGCGCCTTAAAGGATTTTTCCTACAGTGCAGGTGTTTTATCATAAAAAAAAAAAAATAATTTTTGTTAACAACAATCTATTCCTATGTCTAACCGTTTTTGAGATATGAATTATAAAAGAATTTTTTTGTGTAAAAACGTTCCGAAAAGAAAGTTTAGTAACTCTGAAACTAATAAAGGGAAACATATCAAATTTTGTAAGCTTTCAAGTAATAGATAGATCTCTAGTTTAAATTACTTAGGTTTCACGTTTTTTATGCAGGGAGTTATTAAAATTGGACCAATGTTTCCATTTATGTAAATGTGCATAAGTCAATTTTTGCAAATGGAACACCCTTTTTTTTGCTTATTAACGTGTAGAGAATTAAATTTCCTATCTAAAAGCTTAATATATTATAATCCATATTTTTAGTCGTTTTGGAATTATGAGCAATTTAAATAAAAAATCTTAAAATTTCTGTTTTTGTTAATGCGACATTATTTTTGAAAAGAAGTCAAAGCCTACTTTACAAATTGGCTACAAAGATCAAAGTCAAACGAAAATCCTAGTCAAAGCCTTTTTTTTTCAATAATGTCGCATTAACACAAACAGAAATTTTAAGATTTTTTATTTAAATTAATTTAATTAAATAATTCCAAAACGACTAAAAATGTGGATTGTAACATATTAAGCATTTAGATAGGAAATTTAATTTTCTACACGTTAGTAAGCTAAAAAATATGGTATTCTATTTGCAAAAATTGACTTATGCACATTTACATAAATGGAAACATTGACCCAATTTCAATAACGCCCTGTATAAAAAACGTGAAACCTAAGTAATTTAAACTAAAGTTTTGTGTATTACTTAAAAGCTTACAGAATTTGATATGTCTCCCTTTATTAGTCTCAGAGGTACTAAACTTTCTTCTCTGAGCGTTTTTACACAAAAAAAATCTTTTATAATTCATATCTCAAAAACGGTTAGACATAGGAATAGATTGTTGTTAACAAAAATTATTTAGATTTTAATATGGTTATCAAAAATGCTAAAATATACAGGGTTATTTATTTGAAATAGCAAAGTTGGCATTAACTTCCGGTAAATCCAGAAGTAATAAAAACGTCAAAATATAATGCTTTAAAAGCTCAAAGCCAATTATGCCTGCTATCAAATTTTTAGAAAGCTAAGTTTACTCGTTTCCGAGATCTTCTAATAGGCCACTCAACGTGAATCACCCTGTATACGGTGTTTCATTAAAAAAGAAATATGTTTGTTATGCCCTGACGATGGGGGACACCCTATATAATTTAAAATAATTTTAGATTGTAGACATAATGCTCTCTTAACTTATTAATTATTTTTTCTTTGGATAACTCAAAACACCTCTTTACTACCTAACACAAAAATACTCTGGGGTGTTCATTGAGGTTAAACGAGTGAAATTAGGCAATCCAATGATGTGTCCAAATGGCGGCTGGCTGGCAAATACTGCTTTGTAATTGGTGCACGTGACCATAAAAATAATGTTGCTGGTGGCATTTAACTGGCAACTCGATGCTTTTTGCCATCAAACCGCCATATTGAATCACGTGGTTTGGATTCCCTAATTTCGGTCTGTACTGTCACAACCATGACAAATGTCGGTTTTCTATGTCAAACGTTCTCTGGGACAAGGGCTGTGTCAGAGAATAAAACTTTAGACATTGTGTGTGATATATTATGATCATCAGTTTTTGAAAAAAATCTTTCCCTTAAATCTCTTTTGACACATTGACAGCTAACCTAAAAATAACTGACAGTGATTAGTGACATAGATATGTCAATTTTGAATGATTGTTGCATGCAATAAAACGCTTCTAAGTTTTGGAATTATTCTGAGGCCCTAGCGTATATTAAAAGGAGGATAACCATAAACCAAATCGTTTAAATTTTTTATTTGAATCCCTTTTCATATTATGGCGTACATGTAAAATTTTGTCTTAGTGTGGCCCTTTTTACCAATCAAGGTTTGATAAATATTTTGAAATAGACTTTTTTCGGATACTATCATATAATAATGTTTATTTTTATATGTTAAGGCATTTTTTTCAATTTTATTGAAATATGTCGTCCGCTTTATACGAGTTTTTATTATTTATTCGGTAAAAAATCTAAAAACTATATTGCAAATTTTTATTAAAACACGATTTTCGCGAGAAATGATTTTTAAACTTATTTAGGCTACGTCCCGTTTTATTCCTTATTGAGATTTTTTTAAATTTTATTATTTGATGAATAAAATATAAAAGTCATCTACTTTGAAAATCTCTCACTAAGATTTCTTCCTCCAGGTTCGGGTAGCGGCGCCGACGGTGACTATCAGTTGGTTCAGCATGAGGTGCTCTACTCCATGACTAACCAATACGAGGTCCTCGAGTTCTTGGGTCGGGGCACCTTCGGACAAGTTGTCAAGTGCTGGAAGAAAGGCACCAACGAAATTGTCGCCATCAAAATTTTGAAGAATCACCCTTCGTATGCTCGACAGGTAAGTGACAATGCTTAATTCAGTACGTACAATGTTAGATTTTTTCTGGATTAAAAAGAATTTTAGTAATTTATCAGCAAAGGTACCAACTATATGTCCATTATAGTCTATTTCAGAAAGCAGTAATGAAAGTTCATTAGGTATGCAAAGGGACTACAGAGTGACCCAACGAATATTTAAGCCACTTTCATAAATTGCCATTGATTCCATTGCAAAATTCTTTATTTTCATCAAGTGCAGGTAGTACCACCCGGGTTTGTTATCCATTCACAAATAGTGAAAATGGCGTGACAACGGCGTGCATTATGGTACATAGTATTAGGTACACTTATTTTTTATTAGACATTATAAAAAAAAATACATTATACATAAATTAAATTACAAAAAATCATAATATTCCTCGTCATCTGAGGAACTTTAATCTCCTCTTGACGTTGTAATTAACGGGTCGACGGTGCGATCGATTAGGTGGTCAAGATCCCACATTTTCTCCTCTTCTTTAATGACATGATGGACTGATTTTCGCCAGTTCTCTGGTGTCACTTCCTTAATGGCTTGATCAAACAGTAGCTTAACTTCGTTCATTTTGAATGTCGTGTTGTGTCTTGCTACAAATCCTTAGCTGGCAATGATATGGCGGTGTGCGCAGCACAGTTACACTATGTTTTTCAGCTATATCTTCCACGGCATATTTCATAAAACGATGTTTATGTAAATTTGCTATAGCTAATAGTTCCTTCTTTATCAAATTATCTTCTTTTTTTTTCTTTGGTTAGTTATTATAGATAAATTTAATGTACAAAATTTACCTGCATCTATGGCCGACACCGAAATTGAGCCGAACTGGACGGAATTTTCCATTTTATTACTCTACACCTTTCTGAAATAGACTATAGATAATAAAATACCTTTTATTTGTATTTTCTGGAATTAGAAATGACAAAATATTTTTTTTAAATAATTATTATGAAATATGCTAAAAAGAAAGTATTTTTGTAGGGCCAGATCGAAGTGAGTATTCTATCCCGATTAAGTCAAGAGAATGCTGATGAATTTAATTTCGTCCGCGCCTACGAGTGCTTCCAGCACAAAACGCATACCTGTTTGGTGTTCGAGATGCTGGAACAGAACCTGTACGACTTCCTTAAGCAGAACAAATTCAGTCCGTTGCCGCTGAAGTACATCCGGCCGATATTGCAGCAGGTGTTGACTGCATTGCTCAAACTTAAGGTAAGGATAATGTGGATCTGCTTTTGCTTTCAGTCTTCCTATTTAATGCCAATGTCAGAGCAGCGGACCGATATTACTAAATTATTCTTTCTAATTCTAGACCTAAACAAACATTGTGTTCTCTTGGCCCGAATCCTGACCATGTTTATTGATATAATTTTTTTTTTGATTTAAATTTTGACTCTACATATATGTGTCTGGCAGTTATTCTTATTAAAAATAATAGTTTTCAATATTTTTTACAGAATTTTAGTTCTTAGGTTTTTTTTTATAATTTGGGCCAAGAAGAACCGTAATTTGTCACGGCAAATTTTAACGCGGCCGGATCCACTTAAGGATCCATGCGTCTCAGTGGCGTGCAATGATGTTTTAACCAGGGTAGGCAAAAATTGCATTTAAGTCAAAAATTTACCTTCCATTCAAGCATCTAAATTTCAAATTTTGTCACAAAATGTCTTGTTTTTAAGTTTGTAAAAAGAAGACTGGCAGAAGAAGAAAAAACGACATTATTTGTAAATTAGTAAGTAGCGCCGGCGGTCTTTAAGTAAAAATTCTTTTAAACGGTCATAAAAATTGATTTTGCGTTTTAAATCCTGCAAAAGGCCACTCTTCAGAGATATTATTGTTATTTTACTTAAGCGTGTCTCTCCGTGTGTGTTTTGTAAATAAGTATGAATTCTTTTTAATCCAGAAAATGATCGTTCTGCAAACGCGCTGCTAGCCGGAATAGTAACAATTAACGCCTCCATATTTAGTTTTTTTTTTCCGAAAACCGACGGCGTGAAGTCTAGTAAAAGGGCGAAAACACTAATTATAAATTAAACATCCATCATCCACCTAATTAAAACAATGTTACCAGTCAATTATTATGTGAAATATGATGATAAGCTTACTGATTATTTAATAATATGAGCCTATCAGCAAAAATTATTTTAATTGTCACAAAAGTGCTTCTTATTTTACGATACCTTATCCGTTATCCATTTAAAAATATCCTAACTAAAATAATTAATAATAAAACTTGTGTTTCATATTTTAAATCGAGAAAGCGAAGTATTTTCCAAACTACGGTAAAACTTAAAGATTGGTACCAATGCATTTACCAAACGCGTGCTTTCTTGGCGCGGGCTGATAGATGAAGAAAGGTCGAAGGTTGCGACGGGTTTATTTGTTATTACCCAACGGCCTACCGGCTTTCTCGTTTGCTTCCACGCTTACAAAAGCAGTGCTTTTGCTTTTTCATAAGTCGCTAATGTACAGCGATATCTTTGCTTTTAGAACGGTCTTACGGAATGCTTATACAGGGATCTAGTTTACGATATAATAAGCAAAGAATGCGTTTGCGAAAATGGTATAGGATTAATTTTTCGGTCCTATTCCTATTCATTATATTAATTAATGTAGAGATAAATTGCCATCATCTGGAGAACGTCATCTTTGTGGAATGATCTTCCTGAGGTCGTGTTTCCCAATGAATACAATCTTCAATGTTTCAAGACCAACGTTAATCGCTTTTTTCGCACTCGCACCGCTCCCAGAGCGCCTTAAAGGATTTTTCCTACAGTGCAGGTGTTTCATCATAAAAAAAAGTACACGGATAAAAAGTAAAATTTAAAAAAAAAATATTTTTGTTTTATTGTTCCCAGGGCAATGCTTTTTTTGCCTATATTGTATGCACGCCACTGCTGCTGTCTCAGTCTTCAAACTGGTTAGTAAATAATGTTTGTATTGTCCGCAAATAGTATGGTTCTGCTAATCCTCCTTTAGATTCGATATTTTTGAACATTCTTTATTGCCAATTAAGTTTATTGGCATAATATGTCTTATTAATTGGTCTACGTTTTTTATCCACCGTAAAATACAATATGCCAATAATTTATATACTAATAATCGAACAATATATAAGAGACTTTGACCCCTATTTATTAAAGTCCATCCATTGAAATAAATTAATCAAACTAAACAGTTTGCAATAAGTCTCGTCAACAAACATGTGCACTTTCAAAGTCATTTAATAGTATTTTTACATAATTCTTATTGTTATCAATATTATTTTTATGCTTGTTATTGATAAGAATTGATAACAATTAATAAATAATATTAATGTATTTGATAATAGTGATAAATTATTTAAAATTAATTCCCCCTAGCAAGGTTTGACATCAAAATGGCGTACTTATTATGTAGAATGCAAAAATAAAGATTGATTACGTTAATTTTTAGTGGTACTTATGTTAGTTGTAATGTTATATAAATAATTAAACAAAACTTTGAAATGGAAGCTTACTTTATTATCTGTTTTGGCACTTTATAACTTTAAACATGTTTTGTTAAGAAAACAAAATTTATTGCGATAATATTTAACAAAACCAAATGTTTTTTAAACTGTGAAAGCACTAATATCTGTCTAAGGCGTAAACATATCGAAATGTTTTTTTTAACGTTGTCATACGTACTTGCTGTGTGTACAGTATGTACCACTAATATATAGGGTGTTTATGAAGTAAGTACACAAACTTTAACGGCTTCGTTATCCAGATACAGGGTGTTCAAAATTGAAATATTTAAGATTTTTCCATATACAGAGTAATTCCTAAGTTGATACTTCTTTTTTAGGCATTAAAATAAACAACATTTTCAAATACCTTTTTTTAAGAAACTCAAAATTAAGGTACTTACATTTATTTATTACACTACGGATAAAATACGGTTCTGCCTAACTTGCCCGTTGAATAACATTAAGAACATTTCTGGGTGTAGGATAAGCCCGCAAGGGAAAGCGTTCTGCGTATAATCTCGAAGCAGCAGCCGCACTTTGATGACACTCACCGTAAATTACCACCATGTCTACTAGTTCATTGTTTTCAAATTTTACCATTTTCACGTGTCACCAATTTAAAATTAACTTACTTCAGAAAGACACACCGCAGCGGATTGCCAAATAACTCACCACCAACCCGTAAATTGCCTGACTAATAAGATAAACAACATAAAGTATAGCAGGCTACGTTTTGATGACCAGGCCCGCACTTAGATTTTTACTTCTGTATCTCGTATAGTTTAAAGTTTTTTGAAAAAAGGTATTTGAAAATGTTATTTATTTTAATACCTTCTATACACAGCGAAAAAAGAAGTATCAACTTAGGAATCACCCTGTATTTTCTGAATGGTGTCAGCTACTTCATTGAAACTTAGAACACACTAATAGATATTCAGAGACTATATTTTGCAAGTATTGTTTTTAACTCCCGCAGTGAAAACTTTGATATTTATTTGAAGTAATTTATTCCTTAGGGACATAAACATGAGCAGTTCCACAGACAACGGAATAACTTGAATCTGAATGTGATTTTTTCGTTGATTCCATCTCGAGTTTGACATAAAAAAAAGTCGGGCCTTCGACAGTAGGTTTGTTGTTAACTTCCAATTATCTAATCTTTTTTTTTAATTTTAGCAATTAGGACTGATCCATGCGGACCTCAAACCGGAGAACATCATGCTAGTCGATCCGGTACGACAACCTTACCGCGTCAAGGTGATCGATTTCGGATCGGCCAGTCACGTGAGCAAGGCTGTTTGCAACACTTACCTCCAATCTAGATATTACAGGTAAGACATATACACACAAGACAGAATATAATACAACAACCTAATATATTAAGTCGTACTTTCTACTGGACATACTAGAATTATGTCTAAATTAGAAGTTTTGCTTCATTATATTATTAGTTCTAAAGTCGTTTTTGAGTCAATGAGTAACAAACCAACACAATAAAGTATAAAAAAAAATTTGTCGTGGAAGGCTTGACCACGGAATTATGAAAACAATGACTCCTTTAATTAAAGTGGTAAAAATTATTCTTTTGGCAATAACTCTGAAACGAACGAAGATGCAACTACGGTTTTTTCTTGCAAATTTAATATACTTTTCGATTATGATTTACAGGGTGATTCACGTTGAGTGGCCTATTAGAAGATCTCGGAAACGAGTAAACTTATATTTTGACGTTTTTATTACTTCCGGTTACACCGGAAGTTAATGCCAACTTTGCTAATTCAAACAAAACACCCTGTATATTTTAGCTTTTTTAATTACCTTATTAAAATCTAAATAACTTTTGTTAATAATTATCTATTCCTATCTCTAACCGTTTTTGATTTATGATTTATAAAAAGGATTTTTTTGTGTAAAAACGCTCGGAGGAGAAAGTTTAGTAACTCTGAAACTAATAAAGGTAAACATTTAAAATTTTGTAAGCTTTTAAGTAATACACAGATATTTAGTTTAAATTACTTAGGTTTCACGTTTTTTATACAGGGAGTTCTTAAAATTGTGCCAATATTTCTATTTAAATAAATGTACATAAGTCAACTTTTGCAAATAGAACACCCTATTTTTTAGCTTACTAACGTGTAGAGAATTAAATTTCCTATCTAAATGCCTTATATTATGTTACAATCCACATTTTTAGTCGTTTTGGAATTATGAGCAATTTAAATAAAAAATCTTAAAATTTCTGTTTGTGTTAATGCGACATTATTTTGGAAAAGAAGTCTTCGACTAAAAATGTGGATTGTAACATATAATTATAAGGCATTTAGATAGGAACTTTAATTCTCTACACGTTAGTAAGCTAAAAAATAGCGTGTTCCATTTGCAAAAATTGACTTATGCACATTTACTTAAATGAAAACATTGACATAATTTTAAGAACTCCCTGTAGAAAAAACGTGAAACCTAAGTAATTTAAACTAAATATCTATGTATTACTTGAAAGCTTACAAAATTTTAAATGTTTACCTTTATTAGTTTCAGAGTTACTAAACTTTCTTCTCGGAGCGTTTTTACACAAAAAATCCTTTTATAATTCATATCTCAAAAATGGTTAGAGATAAGAATAGATTAATATTAACAAAAGTTATTTAGATTTTAATAAGGTAATCAAAAATGCTAAAATATACAGGGTGTTCCTTTTGAAATAGCAAAGTTGGCGTTAACTTTCGGTATAACCGGAAGTAACAAAAACCTTAAAAGATAGTCAAATAATAATGTTTTAACAGCTCAAAGCCAATTATGCCTGCTATCAAATTTTTAGAAAGATAAGTTTACTCGTTTCCGAGATTTTCTAATGGGCCACTCAACGTGAATCACCCTGTAGTTATACCATATGATTTAAATTTAACGGATAAAATGAAAAAAAAACTGTTATTATTACAAATTTCCTTCTAATAATTTTATTAGGAACTATCGTGTACCAGTGGATATGACAATTAAAAGCACTTCCCTTTCTCTTCCAAACAAGCCTACATTTACTAAAATCGGATAAGCAGTTTAGAAGTTACAGCAATTTAAATCATTACACTTTCAATAACTTCCTCCACTCTTATCAAGATCGGTACACCAATGAACCTTAGAGCAAAAGGATGGAAATACTTTCTAGTGATAGTACGTGAGAACTTTTGGAGAAATTTAAAATTTCAGTATTTAATTTTCAATTATGCCCCCTCGGGGCGAAATGCAGAAAAATTATTTCCAGAATTTGCTCCATGGCCATTTTCATAATAATTTTTTTATTCCCTGTATTTCTATGCTCAGTAGTTTCCGAGATATGGCCCTGTGGTCAACCTTAATGAAACACCCTGTATGTATATTTAAATTTTGTTTTATAGAGCTCCAGAAATTATATTAGGACTCCCGTTTTGCGAAGCCATCGACATGTGGTCTCTCGGCTGCGTCGTAGCAGAACTTTTCCTAGGATGGCCTCTATATCCAGGTTCATCAGAATATGACCAAATTCGTTACATCAGTCAAACACAAGGTAGTGCATTTTTCTTTTATAATGTTGGTATTCAGCGATAGGAATGAAACACACTTTTTGACTAAACATTTTTTTAGGTCTACCCACGGAGCACATGCTCAACAATGCATCAAAAACGACCAAATTTTTCTATAGAGACATGGATAGCACTTACCCATTCTGGAGACTCAAAACACCGGAAGAACATGAAGCAGAAACTGGCATTAAATCAAAAGAAGCTCGCAAATATATATTTAATTGTCTGGACGATATAGGTAAGTAGAAAATTTGACTTTTTACACTGGTTAATATATTTTTTTTATTGCCTATTACTAAAAATTGTTATGACTAAAATTTGTATTAGTTTTTATTTGTGATTCACCGTAGTTTCATCAAAAAAGTATCTCTAATAAGGATAACCAAGATTTTTTAGTATTACCAGCATTCGAATGGTTAAAATTCTTCTTTTTTATGTGATAGGTCAAGTAAATGTTCCAACAGACTTGGAGGGAGGTCAGCTATTGGCGGAAAAGGTGGACAGGAAAGAGTTCATCGATCTGTTGAAAAGAATGTTGACAATGGACCAGGTAGCAATATTTATTTTAATTGAATGCGGACTTGGCACTAGTAAAATCATGGAAGAATGATGATAAAAAGATTTTTTTTTGATTTATTTATTTTTTCAAAAAAATCGTGATTTATTGCAACTATGATATAAATGATGTCTCCAATTTAAATAAGTTTTTTTTAATAATATTATTTTTAGTAAAGTGTTGGGTCATAGAAAAAATATACTGTATCTACAACTTGAGTGGATTGTCCATATTGCGTCCAGAAGTTTTCCTTGTGCGATATGAATGTCATATCCATTCTTGTTGTACAAACTACTATAATTTTACTTTTAAATGGCTTATTATGAATGTTTTGTTGATGGCCATACATAATAACTCGGTTATTTGGATTTTCGGTTCAGCAAAAAGAAGCTTATATACAGTATGTCCACAGATAGAGTTTGGAAGAGGAAAAACTTTTTATTAGTAGGTATAGAAGAAAAAGTAATTCTTTATAAAAACGTTTGCTTGTGCTGAAACTACAATTTCGAATATCAGATTTGCGATAACTATACAGGGTTCGTCAGAAACAACCTTTTTAGTTTTTTGGATTTTTTTTTTCAATTCCTTGATTTATAAAATCTATTTTTTCTTGTTCTAAAACTACAATTTCGAATATCAGAGTGGCGATAACTATACAGGGTTGGACAAAAAAAACATTTTTAATTTTTTATAATTTATGATTGAATAAATTAAAGAAATATGTTATGTACTGATAAAAATACTTCAAAAGTAGTCAATGAAAAATAGTTTTCTTACAACAAAATCATTATTCGGCTGATATAAAATAATTTTCTAGGTAGGAAGGCAACAATAGCTGTTTGTTTTGACGTAAATTTATTTTAAACCAAATCCAAAAAAAAATTCTAATGAACCCTGTATAGTAAATCTGATATTCGAAATGGTAGTTTCAGCACAAGCAGACGTTTTTTTATGAAGAATTACTTTTTTATCTATACCTACTAATAAAAAAGTGTTTCCTCTTCCAAACTCTATCCGTGCAGACACACCGTATGTAAAACAAACTTTTAGGCCCATAATACTAGTGCCATGTCCTTTATATTTTCTCTATATCAAATTTCGAATCGATCCTCTGCAACTTAAAAATGTTCAATTTACAGGAAAGGCGAACTACACCTGGCGAAGCTCTTAATCATCCGTTTGTCAGATTGGCACATCTGATCGATTACGCTCATTGTAACAACGTTAAGGCCAGCGTACAAATGATGGAGGTAAGCCAAAATCTGATTATATTGTATATGAAAACTTTGGAAAATATCTCCGTTATTTGACATATTAGAGCAATAGTGAATTTTTTGTGGGGATTAAGAAAAGGAAACTTTTTTATTTAAAACTTGTTGCTGTAAAAGGTTTCGTTTCCGAGATATTTGGGGTTTTATGAAATGAAAAAAAAATTAATACAACGGTAAGAATGATAGAATAGTTTTGGACTTGCATTGTCTTTAATTTGTTTTACATCACAACGTTTCAACTGGTAAGTATCTCCAGTCGTCTTCAGGTGAATACTAAATAAGTAAAGTAACTACAGCTCTATTTATACTAGCTAGATGTACTGGAGCATGACTGAGATGGGTGCAGTCATGCGTTTAATTCTTGTGCGGTATTTTAAGTTTACATCTACTTAACAAAGGTTTCCAGATATTTCTTATATCTAGTGAGGGCTTACTAAAACAATCTGGGTTCTGGTATATGATAGCAGCTTCCTTGAACTTCCTCTTCCTCCAATGTGGTTCTTTGTGCAGGATTCGAGCTTCTGTCCACTTAATGTGATGACCGTGTGTCCAGGCATGGTCAGCTGCCCCTGATTTTTCGGTTTCTCCTTTAAGCGTGTTGTTTCTGTGTTCCTTGACCCTAGTTTCAAGTGGCCTTAGAGTCTCACCAATGTAGGATCTGCCACATTCGCAGGGAATCTGATAGACACAGTTTTTCCTATCTTTTTGACTTGTTGGTTTCGTCTTCGTCAGGTGGCTTCCTAAAGTGTCTTTTGAGCTGAATACCGTATTAATGTTGTATCGTTGTCCTAGTCTTCTAATTCTCTCAGATACTCCTTTGACATACGGAATGTTGAGTGTTGATTGTGACTCTACTGGCTTCTTTTGTGTATTTGACCGATTCTTGCGATTTTCCATTAGTTTATCAACTAGATGCCCGGGGTAGCCATTTTTGTTGAGGTCGGTCTTGATGTAGTTAGTTTCCTGTTTGAGGGCTTCATTTGAATTACAGATGGTAATTGCTCTATTCACTAGCGTTCTTACTATGCCATGTTTTGTGCTATTTGAGTGATTTGAGGTGTAATTCAAATATTGACCTGTATGCGTGGGTTTTCTGTACACTGAAGTATGGATGGTGTTGCCATTTTTCTTTACGTTTACATCCAGGAAAGGTAATTGACTGTTTTCTTCTCTCTCCATGGTAAATTTGATTGTCGGCGCCAGGCTGTTAATGTGGTATAGGAATTCCTTGAGTTCGTCATCGTTTCCATTCCAAATAATGAAGGTGTCGTCCACATATCTCAGCCATGTTTTTGGTTTCTTTTTTGCTTGTTTTATTGCTTCGGATTCAAACCATTCCATGTAAATGTTGGCGATTATTGGTGAGAGAGATGAGCCCATCGGTAGTCCGTCCACTTGGCTGAAAAACCTATCTTTTTCCTGAAAGTAAGAATTATTCAGGCAACATTCTAATAGTTCCATGATGGCCTTGATAGGTAGCAGTGTTCTTTCTTGTAGTGTCTGGTCTTCCTCAAATCTGCTTTTAATAACCTTTAGTGCATCTTTTACAGGGACGTTAGTGTAGAGACTTTCGACGTCAAAACTGACAAGTTGATCTTCTGGTTGTACTTTCATCCCGGCAATAAGTTGTACGAAGTGTTGAGAATTTTTCACAAATGATGTGCTATTTCCTTGGAGTGGTTGAAGTAGGGGTAGTAAGAATTTCGCAAGTTCGTAGGTAGGAGAGTTTCATTCAAGAAACATCATTGTCTCCAACCTTCAAACAGACACAACGGTAAGAGTTACGAAAAATATTTTCAAACGAATGTTGTATGGCCATGAACAATACAACTTTTTGGTTATATGCATTTTAGTCGTATGGTTTAGGAATAAAATGGAGAAAAATGGATTTTCGAAAAATTTCAAAAATCTTTAATTTTGGAAGGTTTTGCAAATTTGGAAAATATCTCGGTTATTTGACATATTAGGGCAAAAGTAAATAGGACCTTTTTTGTGAGGATCAAAAAAAGGAAACTTTGTATTTAAAACTCTGCTGTAGTATATTTACTACAATTTGTCTACATTTAGGTATGTCGTCGAAACGACTATACGGCTTCTTCGACGGCGGCTCACCACCAACCGGCACAACAAGCACCGTCTTTAGTTGCTAACTTCGTGCCTAGTTCAAATGGAAACGTGACGTTCACCATCAACAACCAACTGACCAATCAAGTGCAGAGATTGGTTAGGGACCGGTCTGGCTATGACAATTTGGTAAGATATGTCTGGGTTGATATTTTACAACTTATCAATAAGTCTTTTCACGATAAATAGTTATGACCTGATAACTGCAATGAAATTAAAGGATCCAGTCCATTGTTTGGGCAAGGACTTGGTATTAAATAAGTAAAGTATAAAGGTGCTGTAAAGGGTGGGACTAAGGAAATTAAGTAATTATGATGTGTTTATATTAATTTAATAAAATGGAAAAAAATGAATTTTTAAATACTACTTATATTTATTTACATGTTGAATGTTATTAGATATTTTATATCTAGTTCTGTTTCGCTGTCGCTATCCTCATTTAAATTGATTATAATCACAGCCTGGGGAAATATCATTAACACATTTTTTTTATTAATTCTACAACACAACTTAAAGTCAGAGAAGTATTTTCTAACCTAACAATTGATTTTAATTGGTGCCACATGTGCTCTATGGCATTAAAAATAAATCATATTGCAATACAATTCAACACTCCCCGTGAGATATAATGACTGACATTCAATCATTCAAAGTAATAGAGAGATTTCTAAACATTTAAAATGATCTTATTTTAATTTAACTTTACCTAGAAATTATAATCCGGCTCGAAAATAAATACTAGGGATTACCGACCGCACTTAGCACCCATTTTCTTGCAGTCATTAAATCGGAACCATTTATCGTTACAAGGACTTTACGTAATATTTTTTGTTCAGATAAGTTATTTTGAATATAATTTCTTCATACCATTAAAGTAGTTATCACGCAAATATAAATTATTTATTGGAAATCCTACATAAATCTACTGGAGAAGAATTAGCGGCATGCGGACAAAGTTTTGCATCTGTATTTTGCATTAAACCAGGGCTGTGACGATTTAAATCAACTGATTTTTTCAATATTCATCGTGATTTAAATCAAATTTTAAATTGCTGTAAAAACAGTCGCCGAAGCAAATAACTCATCAGGAAATTTAAAAAAAAGGAAGATAGTTTATTCAAAACGAAGTGTTTAGATGCATTATGTAAGTGTAAAAACATAACTAATCGCCATCAGTTCAGCGTAAAAATATTCATAAATTACGCTGCACGCTGCCGAAGAGTTTTATGTTATACAAGTTATTTTGTATATCGCTGAAGAAATTTTCTAACTGTAAATCTAGACAACAAATATTTTTGGGCGAATAGAGACAAAATAAAGAATATAAGTAATTTTAAAATTCGTTATTGCCATATTTAAGGAAAAAATCAGTATAAGATGATAAAAATCAGAAAATCACGATTTAATTGAAAAAATCAGATTTATTGATTTTTCCAAAAAAAAATTATTGCAACCCTACATTAAACTACACAGGGACGTCAAAATTATGGGGCACCTGTGCCGTCCTGTATACTTTAATACAAAAGACAGGTGCACAACTTTGGCCGCTTGCTGCTTATTTTTCTCTCTGTATTATACATTTTAATTTTTTGCTTCTGTAGTATCAGATATACAATGGAAGGACTGTTGGCCGTCAATATGCTACGAGCACGCGAGCTGATCCTTTTCAACATCAGCTAGTGTCCAGTATTCTCTGCCCTGCAGGTAAGAACTATATTTTTGAGTATTTTATTACCGATTGTAATTTTAAGGTATGTATATTTTAGATGTATAAATAGACCACAAATTGACTTTGTCTTTTATTGTTAATTGTGAGTTTCACGAGTGATAATATATTTTATTGTTTTTTAGGATATCAGGGTATGGGTGGGTCACCTGCCAAACACGTGACAGTAGTACAACAGCCGCCATTGCAAATACAGCCGCCCATCCTGAGTCAGCCTGGACAACAACAGTATGTGCCTGTTAGTGTTGTCGAGCCTACAGGCAGACAGATGTTGCTAACAGTAAGTGATCTAAAGTATAATAAATTTAATTTCTATTAATACTTTAAAAAATATCTCTAACTTTTAGTGTAACAATTTTAAATCTTAGAACCTAAAAAAATACTTGGCTTATACAGAGTAATTCGTTAGAACTTTTGGAGGAGCCACTGAAAATACTATCTTAAAATTTACTACCTATAATATTGACTTTTTTTATCACTTCCAGTTATGCTGGAAGTAGCTGTCAGCTTTGTTATTTTAAATATTATATTTGGATTTTCTCGAAATTCTAAACGTATTTTGTATAACGGACGTCTTAACTAAATAGTGTTTGAGATATTTTTAAGATCGACGTTTTTAGCACTTCGACAGGCTGTAGGAAAAAAAGTCTTTCTTGTTTTTACTTTAAAATTTAACTTTCGGATGTTTGGTTAAACTGGAAGTTAGAATTTTTTGAATAATATGTCGAAATCCAACACTACTCTAAGAAAAAATAATATCTCAAGAACTACCTATTTAGTTTAGATGTATGATTAGATTATGATATACAAGATTTATTTAGAATTTTAAGTAAATTTTAAAAATACAAGGAAGCATTTAAAATAACAAAGTAGACAGCTACTTCCAGTATAATCATAAGTGATAGGGAAACGCCAATATTTTAGGTAAAGAAGGCACATCATGTATATTTTTTAAATATAATTTGTTACAGAACGCAGTACAGACTTCATGGCCTACAAACAGACAACAAATGGCTATAGTTCCATCTTGGCAACAGATACCCCCCCAACACGCTGCCATTCAACAACCTCTACTGTCTGAAGCTGATTGGGGGAGGCCTCTTTTGGTTGATTCATCTGCCATATTGCAGGTAATATTTTTTTAATTTAATTTGTCTCTTAATACAAACAAACAAAATTAACATAAAACTACCTACGCGTAATGTAAAATAAAGTACTATAGATTTACTAAATTGTGTATATTTTTACTTACCTATTTTCTTTAGGAACAGAGACCCGTTTTTCCAGTAGATGTCGCTACTGAAGTATACAATCCCGCCATAGTTGAGCATAGTGGTGCTTGGGGAACCAGCAAGAGAAGTTCAAGGAACCACCATAACCAGCAAACTGTACCACATCACAGTCATCATCATTTAATGGTGTGCAGTTGCAAAATTGGTTTAAATATATTTCTTTTAATTTTGTTTAGAGAATTTTAAGGTCCATATTAGAATAGAATGTACTAACATTTTTTATTTTTTTTAAAAGGTTCCAGCTCATCATAGATCACAACATGACAAGAAAGAACAGACGCAACTGTCACCTGTCAAAAAGCGCGTCAAAGAAGGTACCCCTCCTTCTGAACAGTTGTATGCCAGCAGTAGAAGGAATCACAGTCCCAATAGCGCCCATTGGCAACATCCCCCCGGTCACCAAGTAAGTCGATAATTTTTGAAGATTCCTATATGGTTGTGTTAAAAGAAGCGATAACACAACTATAATTATATAAAAAATAACTCATTTCTTAACCTCTTGCTGTGGGATATAAATCTGAGTGTAAAGAAAACCTACCTTTTCTCTCTACTCTTCTTCTACTAAAATATTAGTGCTATAGTATATTACCTAACAAGTGATGAAAGTGATACTTTTCAAACGAGAAGATATTTAGCACGAGGCGTCAGCCGAGTGCGGAATTTCTCCGAGATTTAGAATAATCACTTTAACACAAGTAATGTACACTATTTTTCCTATGACCACAAAGAATTATTAAAAAAGCCTTTGATTTGTGAAAAAAATATTTCAACACTAGTGTCGAAAAGGAATTACAACACTAGTGTTGAAAAGAACATACTTAGGATTATGTTCCACTTAATATCTGGTTTCATAGTTTGTCAATAGGCTTTTCCTTTATTTGTAGTTTAACTTTTTTATTTTTTCATATTTTATATATCATAGGAAGAACTAATCCTGGATTGACTTCTAGATTAACCAGAATGAAAAATTTTAAATTTAATCAAGGAAAGATACATTAAACATAAATTTTAAAAAATCCACCCAACAAGGAAGATTTCAATTCAAAATAATTCTAGATATTATTTATTGTTTTTATAAAAAAAGTTAAATATTCCTGATGGGATTTGAACCTGTGACCTTGCGATCTGTAGGCTAGAGCTCTGTTCTCTACGCTATGCCTACCCATAAACATTTGTTGTTTAATATATGACATTTTCTTCAGCGCGGTTTGTTTTGTCTGGTCATAGATTTTCCAGTATATTATTACATTTTTTTATAATTTCAGATGGCGTATTTTCACACTCTAATTCTGAATCACTTGACAAATACATGATAAATAAGTTAAACACTTTACAATTACTGCTTTCTAAAATTTGTTCTTTTTAATAAATAGGGGTGGTCTGTCAAATTCGCATCATATATTTAAATTAAATAGTGTGCCTTGTATTTCAACTTTAGGGGTGAAATATTTTTTTTCAACACGCGTGTGATATTCGGCGCTTTCGAGCCAAATTAAACGTGCTTTTTTTTTTTTACTTTTATAGGTAGTCGTGGGAAAACAATTAACTTTCTTTATTGTCCAAAGAAAATTACATTTTTAAAACAGACCATAAATAGGAGCATATTATAATTATATTTATAAATTAACATCATCAATCAACAGAATAACATTAAAACGGTAACAAAAAGTCATTATGATCTAATTTTATAGAAAAAAAAGTAATATTGTCTTATTCTTTTCCAGGTTACTTCACAGGATCACCACACACAGACTCACAACAGCTACCACACCCACCATCATCACCACCATCACCATGGTAGTGGCGGTAAAAACCAGCATACTATCACCATCAATGATACTCCTTCGCCGACTGTCAGTGTCATTACGATTTCGGATAGCGAAGATGAAGGATCGCCTGGAAAAAAGACGGTAAGTTTTAGAGTTACGGATATTAATAAATTAAGAAATTCCTATTGCTACTTAGTGATTTTTCTATTAATTTTAACTTGTTGATTCTTGGAGCTTTTTTGTAATAAATTGTGTTTTTAGGTACATACCAACACTGTGGCTACACAACAGAGCCAAACGCATCAATCAAGTCAGCACACAGCTCCTGCGCCCAGCAGAAAAAATGTCATTAGCTGTGTCAGTCTCCAAGATAGTGATAATGAAGATAGAAGTTCCTGCAAGGTAATTAAATGTTGATTATATTTATGGGAAATCAGTTTTTTTTTCTCTGCAAGTGTTTCTTTTCCTGTTTGAAGTTGTTTAACAGAAGCGTCTGCAAAAATTTAGTTGAGATTGAATGAAAATTGCACAGACATTTGATTTATTTAAATGTTGATTTTTTTTCTAGGCACATATTACTCAACAGACTAACAACCACCATCATCACCAACAACAACAGCCTCAAGTACAGACATACCACAGTCAGCCTGTCATTAAAAATGAACCGACCACCTGTCAAAGTACCGTGAACTATGCTTCACAAAAGAAACGGCTATTGGCTAAGGCTCAGTCAGAGTGTATGCTTAATGTGGCGACCAAACAAGAGCCAGGTAAAAATCTAATTTTATAATATTGCACGGATAATAAATATAAAAAATAAACTCCTTCAAAGTTTTCTTTGAAATCGATCTCACATATCTAGAATTATTACTCTTGAAAGGTAACCCAGATGAAATGTAAATGAATTTTTGAATTTAGGTGTCAATGAATATTATGGCCAATGCAGCTCGGCTTGCAAAGAACAACCTTCGAGTTCCTCTCAGACATATGGCCACTATTCTGGCCCGAATATGGGACACGAGCAGCAGAATTACTCATCGTCGGGTAGCGGAGACAAAAGAGTGAGTTGGGCGCCTCCCGCTGCCCATAACCCATCTTCTAGGTAAGAAAAAAAAACAAGTTATACAGTGACCGATTAAAAGTTTACAACATAGAAAGAATTTAATATAGCGGCGAATTAAAAAAAAAATTGTGAAGTTACAAAAAATGACGTTAGGTGACGAGATATCATCAAAAAGTATTTGAATAAATTGTAATTTTTAAAAAATATAACTTGTCCATTTGCAAATTTTTACCAGTCACTGTACCGGGTGTCTCATTATGGATGGCCACCGGCCGTATCTCGGAAACTACTGGGCATAGAAACTTGGAAATAAAAGATGATAACTAAAGTGGCCATGAGAAAATCCTGGAAATAATTTTTAAGTTATGCATTTTGCCGCAAGAGGTCGTAATTAAAAAGTAAATTTTAAAATTTTACATATCTGAAAATTCCACATTAAGGTATATCTTTGATAACACCATTAAAAAGCTTGGACAGTTATGCATCAATTTGGTCCTATGCTCATTGGCGTACCGACTTTAATAAGAGGGGGCGAAGCTGTTGAAAGTGTAATCATTTAAATCGCTGTTACTTATAAACGACTTATCCGATTTTAGCAAACTAAAGACTGTTTGGAAGAGAAATGTATGTACTTTCACCCATCGTATTTAGTTGTCCATAATAGTTCTCAAAAAAAATGCTAGAGGGCGCAATTTGTAATAATACATTT
This sequence comes from Polydrusus cervinus, assembly GCA_935413205.1. Taxonomy (NCBI): domain Eukaryota; kingdom Metazoa; phylum Arthropoda; class Insecta; order Coleoptera; family Curculionidae; genus Polydrusus; species Polydrusus cervinus. Next base: position 5,048,867 of record OW284514.1, read on the forward strand.
TTTGATTTTACTCCTAGAAAATAAATCATACGGTATAATTATGATACCATAATCGGAAAGTAGATGAAATTTGCTAGAAAAAATATTAAAACCGCAACTCGATATCTCCGTTCGTTTCAGCGTTATCGCCAATATAATAATTCTTAAAACTTTGAATGAAGAAGCGGTTATATATTTTTTAGAAAAAAAGTGGGACGCCACTGATATTTTTCCATATGGATATTATTTCGGATTAGCCTGGTGAATTCTGCATAAAAATGGTCTCTTGCGTCTTTCTCCTCAGCACACCGTTCCTAATTAAATTAAATTAGCTCTACTATTTATTATTATTAACATTGATAATGAAAAATTTTGTTTTATAAAAATTGTTGGAAATGACCACCTTCATTTAATAGGCAAGCTTCCGCCCGTCTAATTTAATTTAATTATTTTAATTAAGAAAGGAGTAAAATCAAAAAATGTGTTATTATTACAAATTGCGCCCTCTAGCATTTTTTTTTTGAGAACTATTATGGACAACCAAATACGATTGGTGAAAGTGCATATTTTTCTCTTCCAAACAGTCTTTAGTTTGCTAAAATCGGATAAGTCGTTTATAAGTAACAGCGATTTAAATGATTACACTTTCAACAGCTTCGCCCCCTCTTATTAAAGTCGGTACGCCAATGAGCATAGGACCAAAATGATGCATAACTGTCCAAGCTTTTAATGGTGTTACCAAACATATACCTTAATGTGGAATTTTCCGAGATATGTAAAATTTTAAAATTTACTTTTCAATTACGCCCTCTTGCGGCAAAATGCGGAACTTAAAAATTATTTCCAGGATTTTCTTATAGCCACTTTAGTTATCATTTTTTTCCCGAGTTTCTATGCCCAGTAGTTTCCGAGATACGGCCGGTGGCCATCCATAATGGGACACCCGGTATATTATTTTAAAACAAAAAAGTGTCCAAAAATTTTATATTTTGACAGGACTATGTTCATATATTCTCTTTCATTTTAACAGCGGTCATTCTAGACGTCATTCGGCAGTTCCAGTGGTAAATTTGCGGGAATATGTCCCCCAACCTCATGGAGACTATGTACAACCACCGGCGGCGCACTCTAGCGGCAGGGATCAGCATTTATTGGCAGCCCCTGGTAAAGGTTGGGGGCCACCGCAGGCTTTGCCGCCCAGTTATAGGTAAGTGATAACTTAGAATTTTTAGACCGTGTGAGACTATTTTTAGGAGATAAAAAGAAATCTATAATATGTAGTAAGGGAATATTTATTTGTCAATGTACGTAATCAGTAAAAAAAAATAGCGATGAGTTATTGTAGTGTTTTAAAATAAATATAAAGGACAGGCCGCAAAAAACAGTTTTGTTATAACGTTTCCAAAACAAATCACTTATGTAATTGGGCTATACATACATATACTCGTATGAATCATCTTCATTGTAGTTTTAAGTTAGTGGGGCTGTACCAAGTACAGATTTATATGACCAGGAGTACTCTGAGTACTCTATGCATTCTGTAGTTAGTATTGTTTCTAACCGCATGCCCTATTATTACCCACATTAGACACAGCACGGCGCATTTGTCGCCGCAGCCTCTGGCCGCTGCCCCTCGACTATCGCCTCAACACCCTTTGGCGGCTGCCGGTCAACCGTTGTACCACCAGGAGTTGTATAGGAGACCGGTGTACGTGACCACTACGCAGCCGGCGGCGTACTTGCCTGCCACTCACCAGGTGGCGCCTGCTGGGTAAGTTGCATCGAACTTACGGCTTTCGCTTATTTGGTGTTGTTTTTCGTTCTGTGCTGTAAATATTGCTTTATTTTTGTGCTTTTACTGTTGTTACTAGTATTACGAACAATTGTAAGTTTATTTATTAAAAAAAATGTACCAATGCAATAGTCCTTGAAGTTATAAAGAATCTGTTAAAATTGGAAAGAAATTTTGAAATATAATAATGGCATCCACATTATTACATAATTATACCCTTAAACAATAAGTCGTAAATAAGGTACACTGTACATTACATACATATACAATATTCACATACTTTTGCTTGGTGTTCTTGTTTGTTTATTGCTTTTTATTTTCAGCAGCACATCATATAGACAAAGCACGTGTCAATGGACCAATCACTTACCTAGTCAATTATCTCCATCATCTAGTCAACTTAATCCTGGCGCTCCATTGACCATAAATAGTCAATTTTCGTTAAAACACAGACCACCAATTAATAGTAGAACTGTAATGAACTCTAGTCAATTACCTTCAAAAGGTCAAATTTATACAAATCACAGTCAGAATTTCTTAAGCTGCAGTCAAGCGCCTGGCAGCAGCTATAATAGTCAGTTTTCCTTAAAGCACAGGCCATTAATAAGGAGTCATAGTCACGTAGCTTCGGAAGATCAAATTTACACAAATTATAGTCAAATTTCCCTAAATTATAGTCATAGGCGTGATAGTCAATTGTCGTTAAAACACAGACCGCCTATCCATAGTCAAAGCATATGTGATTTACAAGGTTGTCAGTCAGTAATTGGTCAAAATGTATTAGACTCTAGTCAAGTACCTATTAAAGGTCGAACTTACGCTGGTCAGAGTCAAATTCCGTCAACTTATAGTCAAAGACCTGACAGTCATTTACCAACCAAAAAACGCAAACTAAATAATCCAAATTGGTGTTTTCATTAAGCATGTATTTTTTGGTTTATATATTTTTTTTTGGATACCTTAGTATTTAGAAATTAGAACAAGAAGAAATATGGTTAATATTATTTTCTTGGGTACAATAGTTTAGCGTAGGTTTTAAGGTTTACATGTACAAAGTTTTCTTTTGTAAATATTTTTTTTGTACAGTTTAGTGTAAATTTAAAAGAGTTGTTGAAAACTTTTGATTATAGTTTTTACTGTTTGAAGCACAATTGTTTGTAAGCTTTACCACTATTATTTTTTGTTTTTACGGTTGAAATGAGTATTTTTGAAATGTTTTCAAAAAAACATTGTTATAGGGTAGTAACAAAATTTTATTTTGGATAACATTTTACTTTTACCAAGTGGTAAAGTAGAAAAATTCTGTTTGGATAAGCAATAAAATATAATAGTCAAAATTTTGGTTGTTCTTATTTTTCCAAATTGTTATGTCGGATTCCTTATTTGTGTGTACTCCTTATCTCTACTAGATTTCCTTATTCATTCACATTATTATGAGCTTGTTGTCCTTTAATAAGTGCTAATTGGTGCATTACTCATACAACGGTAACAATATTATGTATAGCATTTTATTTTTTTAAACTGAGTGTTATAGGTTAGTAAGTATAAATTAAATATTGATGGTGAATTAGTTTTGTTTGTAGGATAGAGAACTAAGGGGGCAGATTAAAATGTTTCTTGTATCAAAATGTAAACAAATCTAACAGTATATTTTATTTTTCTACTTAACAGAAACTGTTCAATGCAGCCTTGTATGTAGTTTAATAATGTTGGTGGAAGATTTTATATGTTGTTTCTTAAACTTGGCCAAAAAAAAAAATTTTGTAACGTTATCTGTGCACAGAATGTGTTTAAGTCAGTATAAAATGTATTTATCGTTGATCCTTATAGAGTATGTCCGTGGATGGGGTTGGAAGAGGACAAATGGATCAAAAAGTGAAAGATACGAAAAAAGTAATTTTTTATTAAAAGTGTTTGCCAATAAAAAGTATTTATGTTTGAATGAAAATGATAGCTATGTTTACTCTTACACAAAATAACGTTTTTGCATTTTTTATACTCCTTGTATAAAAAAGTAATTTTTCATAACGTTTTACAAACAGACACTACTATAAAGAATGATTTTTGTTTCATATATTTGTATTTTTAGTCCATTTTTCCTGTTCCAAATCCCACCGGTAAACATATTGTATATTAGTCATTGTTAAATCTTCTTTATCCAGGTTGTTAATTAAGTATGTGTACAAACAACTCTAAGGAATTAATCTTTGATTGATTTTAAGACAAAAAGTTCATATTAGTATGGATCAGCGTCGTGTCATTTTATCCTTGAAAATCCTAAGAAAATTGCCCACATCTACGCTTATGGATGAATTAAAAACAAACGTACTACTTGCAAAAGTCTCTAAATAGCTTATAGTGCGTACCAAGTTTATTCTAAATTACAGTTTCGATTTGGGGTTTTGCTAATTAACCTTTACTAGAACCCACTAAAAATTTGTATAAACCCAATGGATATTATGAATCTCTTTGAAGTTAAAATGTGCACATTAATACACTCCATAAATATTCAGTTAATATTACACATATCAGTCCGATAACTGGACATCGAACGTGTCACATTGCCAAGCCAGATCACTGATGAGCACCCAGAATCAGAAACAAGGATGACCTCACATTTCATTTTAAGTGAGGCAAGGAATGTTAACATCAAATTAAATGACAGGCTAGCCATGGTACCGTCACAAACCCGATGGACGTATCTATCGGTAAACTATTCGTTTATTGGTAGCTTGGCTGCTCCTGAGTTTTAGTTAAGGCTGATTAAGCCTTCTCATTCAATCACATATCAGTTCATTACAACATAATACGCGTAAAAATAAAGAACTTGTTGAGTAAAGAGTAATTTTGGATAAACATCAATTTTCTGTAATGAAAAATATATAATAATTTACCAAAAAAGATTACAGACATTAAAAGTTTAGAAAAATGTGAGAAATGTTTAAAAAGTTTTTTCTGGAATAGTAAATTTATTATAGATATTTATAATATTTCGTTTTTGATATTTTATTAATTCCTAAACTTATTATTTGTTAAAAATACTTTGTGCTAAATATCATGTAAGGTAGTTAACATTTCTGGTAGTGAACTTTATAGTTGGTTGGAAATAATGGTTTAAAAAACATAAATTCAAAAATATGTTCAACTTGGCAAATTAATTTTAATTATCTATAATCAAACATACACAGGCAAAATTCAGATTTAATTAATACGTCACTAAAATTAAAAAAAAAAATTTAGCACCCCCATAACAGAGTCGTTGTGGACCCATACTTATAAGAACTTTTTGTCTTAAAACCAATCAATTCAAAATTTTTTCACCTACTTAATTAACAAAATGTGTAAAATTTATATAAAATGTATTTAATTTTTTTAGTCGAGCTTTACCACCGCCACCCGCCCACCATGCATCTGCCCGCCCTGTGTTAGCCGGACACCCGGCCCACCCGTTGCCAGCCCATTTGCAGTTTCCATCACATGCACAGGTAAGAGAAAATATTCGCGGTGCGGTATTAAGTGTAGACATACAGTTACATAATTTATGATTTATGTTTAGCCGAACACTGCATTTACCTGAACTTTTATTAAAGGTCGCCGCTGCTGGGTATGGTTTTGCTCCTTTAAGCCCTGGAAAGGGGTACCAGACGAACTTATGGTTCACCGAATAGTGGTAAGTGGTTTATTATTATTTAGTTTAGACTATCAATATACCCCCAGCTTCTATACTGTTTTTTGTTGAATTTTACCAAACTTTATTATTTTACCAGAAAAATCAAATTTTTTATTCAACAAAAGTCATTGCAGTATCTAAAAAAAATACGACACTAATGTTTAAAGGCCAATTCTGGCCCCTTTATTTAAAGAGGAAACTAAAAATAACTATCTAAAAATGAAATAATTATTATAAAATATACAGGGTGATTCCTAAGTTGATACTTCTTTTTTAACTGTGTATAGAAGGCATTAAAATAAACATTTTCAAATACCTTTTTCAAAAATCTTAAAAATATCCGAGATACAGAAGTAAAAAATCTAAGTGCGGGCCTGGTCATCAAAACGTAGCCTGCTATACTTTATGTTGTTTTTGTCTTATTAGTCATGCATTTTACGGGTCGGTCGTCAGTTATTTGGCAATTCGCGCGGTGTGTTTTTCTGAATCAAGTTAATTTTAAATTGGTGACACGTAAAAATGGTAAAATTTGAAAACAATGAACTAGTAGATATGATGCTAATTTACGGTGAGTGTCGTCAAACTGCGGCTACTGCTTCGAGATTATACGCAGAACGGTTTCCCTTGAGGGCTCATCCTACACCCAGAAGTTTTCTTAATGTTATTCAACGGGCAAATTAGGCAGTACCGTATTTAATCTATAGTGTAATAAATGAATGTAAGTATTTTATTTTTGAGTTTTTTGAAAAGAGGTATTTGAAAATGTTGTTTATTTTAATGCCTTCTATACACAGCTAAAAAGAAGTGTCAACTTAGGAATCACCCTGTATATCTAGAATAACGTCCACATTGAAATCAGTTATCAACATGCTTCATGCAGAATACTTATCCCGCAAGTTCGACTCCCACCAACAGACAGTGTTTTCTTTTAGGTACCTGATAATACCACAACCGGTCCAAATTTTAAGAAACATCTACTGCTAATCGAAAATACAGAATATTAAGACGTCGAAACTAAACTTCGTGTTCGAGAAGAACTAAGTACCAAAAAATAAGCGCATATTCTAAAATCAAATTAGCTGATTTAAGTCCAAAAATGTCCATAGAGTTTAAGTAGTGTACAAATGTACCGATCGCGAAAAAAATATTTTTGTTGAAACAAATGGTCAGAAATTTTAGATTTTTATTTCGGTTTAACAAAATAGATCTGTTTTTTAAATAAAAAAAAGGTTTAGTGTTTTATGAAAAATTATTTTTGAAACACAACTGCGGTTTTTGTACTTGGGGTCCTTATTCTTACTAGCAATAACGGTAACCTTCTTTGAGGAAGTTTGGATTTTTATACGCAAGTTTTTGTGTCCATATATTAAGCATAGATTAATTTTTTTGATAAAAATTCACTTCAAACCTACCTGGAAGGCTTGTATAGTTTGCTGTTACATTATTACCATTAACAATGGGACCCCGTGGTGAGTCGACCACTTTTTCATGCAGACTTCTATTTTAATTCACTAATATTTTTTTTAAAAGTTTTATCAGGTTTGCTCTTAAAATTTAAAGCATATTTCGCCGAAATATGTAATAAAATCATGTATTTGGACCAAACTCGCTTCATTGTGAGACGAAATTATAAATAAATTAAACAATTTCCTATTATGTAACACTAAAGGTAGACTAGTCAATTCGCAGAAATATTTTTTCGAAATCGGTATAAGGCGCTTACAAAAGAAGTTGTATCAGTTGTAAAGAGTGGCTATAACATGTCCACTATAATTGCACATAGAATTTTTAATACAATTTTTCCATTCTAATGGTATCAATTAAAGAATTTACTACAATTTTATAAAAAGCATATTTTAAGAAGTATATCGTAGTTGACGTAGTTTATGTTCTAAAGCTAGTTATGGCCAGTCCACGTATAACTCCGAAATGTAGGTGAGATGTTGAAAATTAGTATATTGTGTAACAAGTGTTGCAACTACGCCTTTTCCGCACGTATGTGTGGGCCTTTGGCTCGTTTTGCAAGGGGCGCAAGTGCGCCAAAGGCGTATTTACCGCAGGCGTTATACACGCTTCTAGAACCGTGTTATAGTATGCTTTTATCGCATTGTTTCACTCTATTACGGCGCTAGTGCGTGAATAAGTTATTTACCAAATTTAAAGTCGGATGTAGTAAAGAGCATATTATTACACGGTTATGGGACATAACAATTTTTTAAAAGCTCAATGAATGCTTTGCAATTTTCGTCATATAAATAGTATTTAGTTAGTAGAAAATTGGGATTTTTTTTAAATAATTTATTTTATTGTTGAGAAATAATCAAATTATTTTTATTAAGTGACGATTGATATTTAGACTGGTGGAATTTGAAGGAAACGAGACCTTTTTCTTACAAAAACCAGTGTAAAAATAAGAAAGTGATCGAGCTGGCTTGATTATTTTTAAAATTTTGTTTCTTACGTAATTCACTCTGTAAACAGGTTCGTTCACTTTTGATGTACGAGAGTGCATAAAGATGTACCTTGTACGTCTGGATAACATTCTGCGCAGTTTAGTGCATCACAAGAGAACAAACCTTACAATGTGTAACAAGTCTGATGCAGTGGGGCTAGAAAATGTTATCATAACATGTTTTTATTAAACATACAACCATATTTAAAAGAAAAGTTTTAGCTTAATTTCTAGATCTTCTAATATCTAACAATCCGTTTGCCAACCTAAAATCAGCCTTTTTTTATATTTATATGAAAAAAATATCTCTAATTCATTCGGTCTTAAATTGATTTTATTATATTTTGATATGAAACTAATTTAAATTTCGCCTCACTGTGTCAAATAACAGTCAAGTGCAATAAGACAAACGCACTCATCGACTATTTATTGTATTATCTTACTATTTTAATCTTTATAAAAGGATCGGAATATCTACCCCTTGATAACTCATCCCGTCAGTGGCGTAACTAGCTCTCTGACCTGGAGGTGGCCTAGGGTGGGCCTGTTATTGTTACTTACTTACAGTGGCGGCTCGTGTAGATGCGGGTCGGCAGAGAGTGCGCCGCAGGCGAAATTTCTTTTGGACCACGCCGAAATTTTAACAAATTTGGTCAATAATCAACAGTAATATCACAAGACCTCGTTTTTTTATCGGTTACATTTTTCAGCTGTCACGAAAACTTTTTTGGAATTTTTTTTTGAATTTGGACATGTTTATTCTGAATTTTTTGAATAAACAAGCCAAAACTTTAACGAGTATTGTTAAAAAAGTTTGAGTGAAAAATGGAAAATTTAACCAATAAAAAAATGAAGGTCGGGTGATATTTGGCAAGATTATTTCGTACATCGTTGAATAAACATGCCCAAAGTTCAACGAGTAAAATTACTAAATAATATTATATTTGCGAGGCGAGTAGCGAGCTTACAAAGTCAGCCTTTTTTTCTGTGGGGGGCCTGGCGACGTCTGGGGGGTGCCCGGCCCCCCTAGGCCCCCCTGTAGTTACGCGCCTGCATCCCGTTAACTTAAACTCCTAGATAGAATTATTTTGGTTCGTTGATAATTTTGACCGTAAAAGTTTTTTTAACTGTAGAATAAACTTAATAAGACAACAGAGACCACCAAAATGCAAGGTAGTTATCAAGGAGTTTAAATACCGACCCTTAGTGATAATAGTTCGTAGGTATTATGGAGATTTCAATAATTTTAAGATTTCTTTTTAGTTTTTTTAAGGTATTTAATTTTTTGTGTTGCATGATTTCAAGGCGTGACATAGATTAACAGAAAGGTAACAAGGAGAGGGTCATATTAACTACTATAAGTGTTTAGTTTTTCGTTATATTGTACATAATAATGCAAAGAACTTTTGCTGTCTATACTCCACGTGTTACAAAATGTGTCTTAGAACAGAATTTTTGCTTAAATTAACTAACGTGTTTACTACTGCCTTTCATATCAGAATATTTACGTCCCTCGTTTTATAAAGGGACTTTAGAGTGTTTTATTAGAAATTTAAGTATCCACAGTGGTCATGGATTGAAGTACGTTGTTTTAAAATCGATTACAAATCAAATAATTACGGGGTTTGCTCTATTCTTTGCACCCTGTAGTATATGTGTTAAGTTCAGGATGTACGCTATTTTTTACACCCTGTTCAGTCAACACAGGCCCTGAAGGACTCGTCCTACTTATTTCACAGCTGTGGCTGCTACACTCAAATATATATATTATTTTTTGTTTAATACGGTAGAGGAAATGTAAATCACCTTTTATTAACTGGCAAGTTCACTTTCGGAAGTTCTCGCTGTATATTTGAAATGGCATTTACGATCTACCAAGTTAAATTTAATAAAAGACAAACTGGTCCAACAGAACAAGAAAATGGGTTAAATCAGATTTATATGTAGCAGTTCCATTTTCACCTTTCAAAGTTGTCGTGTCCGAAGAATCGGGGTCCTGTGCCAACTTTCGCTAAATAACGACATAAAGTCTTTATATTGGCTCTATAGTTAGAAAGGACTGATATCCTTTATTTTATTCCAATGCACTTCACCATGGACCACTAAAATAATTATTGTCTTGATTTGTACATAGGACATATTTTATTAGTCTTAACTATGATTTTATTACTTGTACATTATTGGTCGAACGCCTCGCGCATATCGACCTCATTGAATCAGAACGGTAGGTAATATTTAATCTATTTTAATTTTTACTGTATATTTCGGTTAAGTCTTTCGTGTGCTATGTCTAATTTGTGTTGATTTAATTGATTACTGGATTGTATTGGCCAATTTATTACTGCATACTAATTTTTTTCAACATTTTTAGCCTTAGAATTTCGCGTTTCACCTATACAAATAGAAAGAAGAAAGACATTTAATTGTCAAAGGACTTCAAGTCTGTCTATCGGGCCGGTTAATCGATAGCACTGAAAAAGAGACGTCACTTAAGTGTGTTTACATAATTATGTTGAATGAATTATGTAAAAATGTTGAAAAAAGTTATGTTAATTTTCAGTGCCTTTGTTTCTGTTGAGTGATCTTGTATAGAAAAAATAAATAACATTATTATTGGGGTAGGAAATTTTAAGTGTATTATATTATTTTGTTTATAGTTATTTTTTACTAAATTATTAGGTTAGATTAATGCCAAAATAAAGGTCACTCATTATGTTATTCTTATTTAATCGATTGTAATTATTTTTTTTGGGTTATAGTTTTAATCTGCATAAAATTATGGTACGTATTTCTTGATTTTGTATTTAATAACCGAAAATGGCTTTAGTAGAAATATATAATTTGTTGATATGTTTAAAAATATGCTTTTAATTCTTTATAGTGCTGTGGTAGTGGGTTAAGTATATATTATACAGGGTGTGCTCGGAAAAAGACGCGCGAGAAATATAGTATATCCGCGAAACACTCATATATGTATTTGCACAGAAGACAGTTTTTAAGAGTACAAAAAATCTAAATAGGCACCTTAATGTTCCCGGGCGGTTTTTTCTCAACGACCACCCTGTATGTCGTAGTTTTAGAGTTGCATAACAACAAATTATTGTAGAAGAAATAGAATTTTTACTGTAGCGTTTAAAAAAATACAATTTGATGTGCCTGTTTCAAAATAACCTATAATTGTCTGTACTCTATTGTTTGACGTTTAAAGGTGTTTTTAAGATAAACTGGTCCGATATTGAAATGCAACGCTTGTAGAGTGGAATCTACCCATTTTATGTTTATGTAAATTTATCAGTTTTTGGCCATTTTGTAAGGAATATTGAGGGTAGAGATTCCGTATTTAAAGTTACGGGTAAAGGTTTTGAGCAATATTTGTCAATTATAAATTAAGGTTTGACAAGAGTTGACGCAAACCTGAAACATAAACTCCTGGCCAAATTATTGCGACATCATAAATTTAGATATACAGAGTGTCCATGAAATGACTGTATAACGCTTCACCATAAATTCTTTAACTAAAAATAAGGCGATCTAAGCAAACTTACCTATATGGAATGTTGCTTCGTTTTGCCGTTACAGGGCGCTAAAGTTTTCAAATCAATATTGTTTTTTCGGAATAATTTCTAAACGCCTTTATCGATTTCCACTAATTTTGGAACTAAGAATGACCACTATTAATAGCGCGTTTTAACGTATGCGCCATCTTTTTTTAATACCTGCAAATTTAAAAATGGCTTGTGATTGATAATTAAAAGTTCCTCTTTTTGTTACCCCCCGTATAAATGACTTTAATTATTTTTCTGACACTAGCTGACTTCATGTTGAAACTTTTTTGTCTCTTGTAAAATTTTAGCCAGACATGCAGTTTCTCTGCAAAAAAATTATTTACAATACCGTGTAATTCATCATTGCTATTTATTCAGAACGAGAAACATGAAAAAAAAGTTATTCATTGTCATTTCATGGACACCCTGTATGTTCAGAAAAATACAGCAAATTTATTAAACAATACTAATATTGCACACACTTTCAAAGAAACAAAGTTGCAGCAAATTATATTCTGAAAAAAAGTTAGTACAAAAAGAAATTTACGCCTAGAAATATCTATTAAAAAAAGTGGAATGTGGCCTTTAAAAAAAATAACCCTGGAAACATACTTTCGATTTATACAAGACGAGTAAATAAACCTCGAATTTTCTAAACATTACACACTTGGCAATTTACTATTTTGCTCACTCTTTTATACATGGTGTACCAAAAATACCAGTTAAAACTATACCTTTACAAGTGTTGCAGTTCCTTGTCCGACGAAACTTATAAATATAATATATAAAAAACAACTTATAAGCAAAAAAGTTGCACTTAGATGTCTTAAATGTATTTCAGCAGGGAGTTAACTAATTACGTCAATAGAGTTACACGATATATAGTTGTGATATTTAATAAAATCTAGATCGTTTTTTAATGTACATATTTAAAAATTTTCTCAATGTAAAAGTATCAAAGTCAAATTTTGAAGGATTTTTTTGTTCTAAAATGTAGGTTTAGAGGGAGTTTAGGTCAGGATATAGGGTGTCCTATAATCGAGAATGACTATTGGGATCTCAGAATAAGATATGATGGTATAATTTGGTGCCCAATCAAATGTCTTTAAAAATTGAGGAAATTCCTAGTGCTTCTGGAGATATCTAAAAAAAACCGAAATTTGAAAAATATGTTTCTTATTTTTTACTAAAAAAAAATAAAAACAAGTTTTCCAAATATATTTTTTTTCCAGTTATATCTCCAGAAGTACTACAAATTTCCTTAATTTGTACACATTTATTTTGAGTATCAAATTGTGCAACTTTGCCACATTTTAAACTTATATTATCTCTTATAGCTTTCGAAATCTCAATAGTCACCCTCGAATTTGTGACATCCTGTACAATACACATCGAATATGGTAAAATTATATGGCGTTAGGAAAGGGGTTATAAGAAATTAGGACTAAACCGGAAAAATGCAATGGCTCGAATATTAAATATTTGGTGTACGTATATAGACTGCGGTTTGTAGTAAATTATAGAGAAATAGACGTTACTTTTTTCTGTAGGACGTTAAATCGTTGTTAGGTTTTTTAAATGTGAGTTTTTCTTCTATAAAAAATGCTTTTAATCGTTGGTAATATACTAGGAGCGCGCTGTGAACATATTTCCAGGCCCCACCACCCCCTTAAACTTTTAGGTTATTTATTTACATTTTTCCATTATAATAAAGTTGGTTTTTGGGTTCTAAATACATACATAAAAGTCAACATTATTTGGTTATTCCTAAATTGATACTTCTTTTTAAGCTGTGTATAGAAGGCATTAAAATAAACAACATTTTCAAATACCTTTTTTCAATAAACACAAAAATAATTTACTACTGGATCAAATACGGTTCTGTCTAACTTGCCCGTTGAATAACATTAAGAAAACCCCTAGGTGTAGGATGAGCCCGCAAGGGAAAGCGTTCTGCGTATAATCTCGAAGCAGCAGCCGCACTTTGGCGACACTTACCGTAAATTAGCACCATATCTACTAGCTCATTGTTTTCAAATTTTACCATTTTCACGTCTCACCAATTTAAAATTAACTTGCTTCAGAAAAACACTGCAGCGAATTGCCAAATAACTGAACACCGACCCGTAAATTGCATGACTAATAAGAATAAGAAAAACAACATAAAGTATAGCAGACTACGTTTTAATGACCAGGCCCGCACTTAGTTTTTATACTTTACTGTATCTCGCCTATTTTAAAGTTTTTAAAAAAAAGGTATTTGAAAATGTTTATTTTAATGCCTTCTAAACACAGCTAAAAAAGAAGTATCAACTTAGGAATCACCCTGTATAACTCAATACGAATGAGTATTTTTACCAACGGTTGTAGGGTAGAAGGGAATAGAAATTTAAAAATTTTGTGGTTCATCATCTGATATTTTTAAGCCATCATTGAAACAAAAACACAGACTTTATTAGATCTACGTCACTAATATAAAACTGGTAAAATCCCGGTGGTCCAACACGCGTCTGGTAGTTATCGAGCAAAGGAAACAAGAGAAAATGCACAACTGTATCTAAAACGGCATAAAAAATAAAAATATGGCCACCTGACAGATTAGACAGGGTCATCAAAAAAAACACATTATGTAGTCGTTTCAGGGGCTCGGTGACAGTTTTTACCCCGAAAGTTTAAAAAGTATCGCTGTATTTTCTTAATAAAAAATTATGTTAGGTGATACATTTACTCTGAAATGAAGGAATAACATTTTATACGACTGAGCCTGCTATTATTAGAAATATACTAAATTAGGTCATGTGGCGAGATATTTTTCTGAAAAGTTAGGGCTGTGACTTATTTGCCCTTTATTTTGTGATCAATATTTCGTTACTTTTGCGATAAAAAATATAAAACGCACATCTTTTTTTTAAATATTACATTGGCAAACTATTTCTTATCTATTCAAACGCTGCACTTAAAATTCTGACTGCTAATTCTATAAAAACTAATGTACCAATATAACATGTGATGAGCTTTCGTCCACTTTAGCTAAAATCGTGATTAAAAAGGTATATCCATTAATATTAGGACTTAGGAAATGAAGATTTGGAGAAAAAAAAATACTTCAAAATTTGGCCGTAAAAATTATGAATTGGTGGTATTCGTACCTTTATAACACTAGCATAGATGTTAGAAATATTAGATGTGTAAAATAACTAAATATTTTTGGAATTAATAGAATAGGTTTTTGGGGTATATAATATAATAGTCTAGGAGCTGGGAAATATTTACTTATGGTACTTTCATAAAGATTAATAGTTCGATGAGACTGTCCTCTATACATGTCGAGAAAAGAATAAAATGTCGAAAATAGATCATTTGGCGAATAAAGAGTTTTAAACTACATCTTTATCCAAGGTAACTTTACCAGATGGTAAAATTTGAACATTTACAGCAACAATGCTTTTAATAGGTTGTAACAATCCCTTTAATTTTTATCAAGCTAAATATGTCAGCTTCCAATGAAACAGCGAGCAATCTGTGTAAAATTGTATTGTCACAAAGTAAAAGACGAATCAATCAATGCTTAGCAAGTAATGTATTCTTAAATTAATGACAGGTAGCTAAGACATTTTATTCTACATTTGACAGGGAAAATACGTACATCTCAACAAAATATTATTCTTACTGTATGAACGTAAGTAAGCATGTCGCCAGCTTTGCGTCTAAAATTAATATAATACAAACTATTTATCAGGTTTTTCACTGCTATAAGATATAATAATATATTAGGAGACTTCTCAAGTATAACATAGAATTTTTGCTGTGGTGTTTTTAAAAAAATATTATAAATGTTCGTAAATTTGCACTGTGTAGAAAATGAATTGTCCTGGTTGGTTTTAAAAGTTCCTTTTCTATTTATTTACTTTCATTAACGTATCGGGCATGTTCGGTTGAGGGATGGATGAAATTTGGTGTGAAGTATTTTTGCTCTATTTCTTGGCTCAACCAATGCTTTTTGTTAAAATTGAGTAAGCGCAATTGTGTGGAAAATTGAAAATATAAAGTTATTCCAATTTTATGAAAACAAACAAATCTAAGCAATCGACATCCGGGGACGGCTCGTTATTTGAAACGCTCTTTCTATATTTAAGTCATCGAAGCAAAGATATCATTATAATCAGTTTCACAACCGGAAAATAAAAGACATCTCTTCCCTTATGGTTTTAAACTTTCTATTTTGGCGACACTTTTAGAAGATTTTTGTTATTGAGATATATATTCAACAAGTTCTAATTTTGGATGTTAATGATAATTGTGAATAAGCAGTCCCAAGTTATGGTCCAGCAGTAGCAAAGCAATCCTATTTCACACTGAATTTATATCGTATTTCCAACTTTATAAAATGTTCGGCGTGCAAACAAATCTCTATCTTTCATTTCTTTTAAAATAATCAACAAATTTGTACATATTTTTTAACGACTTGTTGATTCAAAAGTATTTTTTCTGCGATGAAGATTAATAAAAGTTTGTTATTTTGTACATAATAATTTTATTGAACTTTTCTTTTGTATTTCTTTTGGGGTTTAAAATATTTGGAAAGTGTATTTTTTACCATTTTCTAGTGGATTTATTAGGTTATTTCATAGTTTTGATGATAATAATTTGTTTCTTTTTCATAATTCATAATTTCTATATAATGATGAAATACACCACAAGGCAAAATATACTAAATTTTCTACCATTGCTTTGGAAAATTGAAATAACTTTAAAAAAATTTTACATTAATGGCATAAATGTGAATATCTCTCGCCTGGTCTCATGGTCTTTTTCATCATTGCGAAGCGAAGCACAAACCCGACTTTAATGAAAAATCTTAGCAACCAACTAAAATGAAAACGTTACGGAATTTGCCACATCAATTCTTTTAAAATAATTGGAACATTTTGTCAACCAACAAAATCCCGCTAAATGATATTTCAAACGTGATTTTCTCGGAATCCACACACACAATCTTGTAAAAACCTATGTCATATTCAGCCGTAAATAAAATTTGGTTTTATACGTCAGTCAGATTTTAACATCTAAAAAATCAATGAGCGGGATTTTGTTGGTTGGCATGTCATGGCATTTAAAAAATGCAACACCCTATAGCAAAAAATTTAAGCCGTTGGGGACGTATGTTCATAGAAACTTTTCTGTATAAAATGACATGGGGAATCATACCCTGAAACAAGAGCACGTCATTAAGAAACGCCCTAAATATCAAATTTGTTCTGAAATGGCAACGAACTTGCGTAAGAACTAGCCCACAATCTCGTTTCCAGTAATTTTACCAATGATCATTAGGTTTTACCGCGTAAATAATTGCTTTAAGACGTTTGTTTGTTTGTTTATAGAGTTTACCTTGAAATGCCTTTCCAAATATTTGTAAATCCTGTTTTACAGTTTAAACGTTTATTATGACGATGAATAGATAATTCGCCTTAAGTAAGACAAATATTTGTAGTGATTTTATTAAAACAAAAAGTTTATGAGAGTCGCACTACTAGTTTTTAATTTTAATAAAGATAATGATGTACTTGCTCTCCATTTAACTTAAACTACAGGGTGTTCAAATTAAAATCGGCACTAGTGCTAAGAGTTTGTACGCTGGAATAGCTGAAAACTTGGTAAAAAGCTATAATACCTATTTTTTAATAACTTAATTCTGGTGTGGCCCACCCTTAACGCAGACTTTCATAGACTTTAAACTGCTTAACTTTAATATTTTTCAAAACAGAGTTATAACGAGGCATTAGTTCTACACTCTAATATTATTTTAAATTATACAAGATGTCCCAAATAGTCGGGGCATATCAAACATATTTTTTTTTATTGGAATACCCTATATATTATATAAATTTTTAATTCCCCATAAAATGCTACGGTTATTATATATAAAATGTCGGATGGCTTCAATTGTACTTGAGATATTGACGTTTAAGATATGGCAATTTTGAGACTGGCTGTAGCATTGGAACGGTTCATTTTCGAGAAAAATGGTTTTCACCTCCCTATCTCAGTTTTTTATCTTAAAGTTACAACTTCCGGTTTAACATGTTAAACCAAAAAATAAAACGGTTTTACATCTTTTTGTTTGTATACAGTGTTTTACGGTTTAACGTGTTGAACCAGAAGTTATACCTTTTAGATAGAGAATAAAAAATTAAGATAGGGAGGTGAAAGCCATTTTTCTGTAAGATAAACCATTCTAATATTACAGCCTGTCAAGGTCTGAAAATGCCATATTTTAAACGTTAATATATTAAAAAAAAGTTGAATTTAAACATGATATTTTATACAAAATGAGCGTAGAATTTTGTGGAAATCAGAAAATAATATAATACATGGTGTTCCATTAAAAAAAAGTAGGTTTGATATGCCCCGACTATTTGGGATACGCTGTATAATTTAAAATAATTTTAGATTGTGGAACTAATGTGTCCCTATAATTCTGTTTTTGGAAAATATTTTAAAAAGGTAAATAGTTTAGGTGCTATGAATTTCTGCGTTGAGAGTGAGCCACCCATTATATCTATGATATTTTTGTGAATTAATTGCCATCATTTAACAAAACACCAAAGTATGCCGAATTTGACTCTACAAACTCCGCAATGTTGCCAAATTCAAGTTGAACCCCCCGTATATAATGCACAGGGTTATATAAATATTAATATACTAATAATTATTATAACAGCGAACTAGAGTTAGAGAAAACTATAATAAACTTTATTCATACTAACAGATTTTTGGGTAGTTTTTGCTTTTTATTATATATATACGTAATAATTTGTTATTATTGCTTGAAACTAAGACTGGCCTATTGGGCAGGGGATTCTGAAAATATATAGCAAGTATGTTTGAAGATTGGAGACAATGATGTTTCTTGAACAGCAGAAGAGTTTTGCACTTTCATTGTCTTTATTTATTTTGAATCACAACGTTTCAACTGGTAAGTATCTTCAGTCGTCTTCAGTTGAATGCTACTCAGTAACTCTAGTTGAAACGTTGTGATTCAAAACAAATACAGGCAATGCAAGTGCAAAACTCTTACCGTTTAAGAATTTTTGTGTTTAATACAATTAAAATTAGTAATATTTTTCACAAAATTGCAAAACCGAACCAAAAAAACGATATTTTTTCGATATATCCTTATTTTAGTTACTTTCTGATATCAAAACTGATGTTTGCTTGGACACCTGTATTGCAATATATTTTTAGAACGCCCTGTATTCTTTATTTAATTCATAGTTACAAAGTGGGTTACAGTTATTTTCGCCCTTATGTATGTTTTTGTGTACAGTTTGTGTTAATCACAGTATTAATGGTCTTTTGCAATAAACTCTGCTTTATATTGGCATATTTGGCTTTAAAATGACAGATTTAGTATTTAGTGGTAAATATAGTATTTGTTGTGATTATTTTACTTATCACGCTCAGTCAGCAACTTTTTTGACCAATTAAATCACTTTGCTGTGATAATTGCTTAGTAAAATTTTTTACTTTATTCAATTAAAATAATTAGAACCAAAAAAGGTATCTACAGCCGCCTTTCCTATTCCTTGGTTACTGTAGAACTGTTTTATTGCTGTTTTTCTGTCATTTTAAATGCTTTCGGCTTTTCTCACATAATCAAAGTACAACATATTTATTTTTAAGAAGGCGGTTCAAAATTTTAAGTCTATCACTTTTTTCTTCATTAATATTATCGTAGATTTTTGCATACTTAGATATATATGTCTAGAATTAAAAATCGGTGTTCTCTATTTATAAAAATCAAACTTTTTAAGCCTAGATGTAGTAGGGTAAGTGTGTGTTTCGGAGTGACGGTATATAGACTTAAATTTTGAGCCGCCCATAATTTTCACACAAAGTTTGGCGATAGACAGGTTTTTAAACTTTCCCCAAAATGTCCTATATCAAAATATTAAGCACAATAAGTATATAAGTGTATTACCTCAACTTGTATATATTAAAAGTATGTGTAGATCTCCTTTTTAACATTTTTGAGGTTCGGTTTAAAAATCTGTAATCCTAGGAAATTTTACAAAAGCAATGCGTCAGGAAAAAATGGGTAAACGTTTTTGGGAAAAAGACTGTTGGTTGGAACACCAGGAAAAATGGGTCTAGACATCTACTACCAAGTTTTTGATATATATGGGTAACTCGGTCTAATTTAGAGATACATAAAAGTACTAGACCGAGCAACGGCCAGGCTCATTTCTGAAAGTATGAAATTTATACAACATTGGCAAAACACCATAGGTACCATTCTGAGGGGTGTAATTACCCCATATACTATATACGTCCGTGAACCCCTTTGGGGTGCAAAATGTGGGTAAAATCTAGGGTGCTTCCTCCGCATGTCTATGAAAAGTGTACTTGAGTTGTACGTATTCAGTTTTATCGCTTTTAGGGATGAGCCTAGTTTTTCGATAGTGAGTATAGAGTTTTTTTCTAATGTGGGTAGACACTATATTTTCAAGTGTATCTTGTACTTAAACTACCTTCCTAAGATACAAATGTGAAAGGAATGAATATTTTGTAAATAGTGGTTTAAAATTAGAGCTTTTATATATTAAAATTCGGTACCCGTAATTAGGTGCCTCAAAAATATTTTATATACATTTGTATCTCGTAAGTTGGTAGAAAATTGCAGGAAAATCATTTTTGGCATTCAACGATGGAGAAAATTATACCAAAAAAAAACCTTTCTTATTTTGAGCTGATGCATCTGAGCCGTTAAAACCTACAAAATATAATTTTTGAATTGAATTATTCTACTAATCGATTTTTATATTCCTATTAATATATAATTTTAATATAATTAATGTATTTTTGGGGTTTTTGGTGAAAAATATTTTAATTTTAGTCAGTTACCATATGTTATTGCGCTTACTTATTATAAAGGTTGTAGATTACCTTATAGTAATTTTTTCACTATACCTAGTGTTTCTATGTATATCAATATCAAAATATAGAATTTTTGGGTAATTCATATAACATAACACTTCCAATATTGTAACAATACGGTTTTTTGAACATGACTAGCGATTTTAACTAGAGTCATCTCTACTTCCCAAATTATATATAATCAAAAACTTTCTATTTTCATACCATGGATTATTCAACACTGAGAAAGTTTCATTTAGTTCTTGCGAAACTTAAGCAACCATTGGCAAAATATGGTATTAAATAGAGAACGACAGCCAAGCACTTTACTCTATAAGTAGAATACACTTTGCTGTGATAATAAAACTACTTGCAAAGAATAATTCCGTTACAACTATAAAGTAATTTTGCTATGTCTAAAAAGTAACCTTGCTGTGGCAACAAAACTGCTTAGCTGTCTGTAGAGATCAGTGTTTATAGTAGAATACGTTTTTCTTGCAGTAGGTAATACACTACTTTCTTGTACTCCATAGTGCAAAAAGAGAGATCACTCTCAGCTATGGGTCACCCACACAGAAAACAAATATTTTGTAATATAACGGGCAATTTCAAGTAACAAATAAAATTAAATACATACAATCATTCAAATAACTTTTTTGCTGAATGATAGAATTTGGGAAATATTTATTATCGACAGCAAAGAACTTTTGAAGATCAATTAAGAGACATCAATAAACCTTATTTTACTGCTAGCAAAAAGTCAGTTTGCAACTTTGGCAAATATTTTACCTGGGATGGCCAAAAATACAAGAGTAAAAATGTTTTTGCTGGAGATTTTCTCACTGAATCTGTGAAGTAATGAACTCATTTATCATTGAATAACAGGTTGTGACCAATCAAAATAAATTATTTCAGTAAAACCACTTCTTACGCTGTTGCGTACGACCAATATTAATGTAGTTGTATCAAAAAAAAGTATATTCACTAGCGGCTCGTGTCGCAAATCTCATCGTCATAAGAATTTTTAAATTTAATGCTGAATTTTAAATTTCATGAAACTGAAATATTTGCAGAAAAAGAGCTAGTCATGTCTTAACTATCAACTTTAAGGCTGCACTATAGAATTTTTAAGGCGTCCCCTGTAATACACTCTATAGTTACTTAGGTTTTTAGAAAACTAGGTTTTGGCTAGTTTTTGTTAAAAATTTATGCTTTTCAATTTGACAATAAACGTGATGGTTTTAAGAAAAAGTTGTTTGATTTATTTAATTTTTATTTATTAATTAGCTGCATTTAGTTTAATTTTGCAAAATACTTACAAAATAATCGTAATCAGAATATTATACTATTTTCCGTAAGCTATTTAAATTTTTAATAAAATCTTTTCCATTTGTGGGTGATCCTCGTAATTTATGGATTTTTTTATTAAGATATGTATAGAAACTACAGTTCCCTGTAATCATAACTTTTCCTATTCAAGCCGAGATGGCGCTGACCGACATGTTATCACTATGAAGTATAAAGTTACTGTTCCGAGAATTAATTATAACACTAGCTGATAGATGGCTCTTTATATTTTTAAAATTTCAAAGCTATTTTTATTTAACATATTTGAAATTTTGGATGTAAGGGAGCTGGGGAATCGTTACTTTTGTAATTAAAAATATTTCCACAATACTTAGTTCTGCTTTTACTCTTAAATTAACAGGATTTAAGAGTGTTATTTCTCGGCTCATAACCTAGCGTTTCCAGAGACTTCAAAAAATGGGATAAAAGCGTCAAGATTTTTTTGGTAACCTTTTATATTGACAGTAAACTGCTTCTAGAATTAATTAGGTAGCCCAATTTTTTATAGTCCAAACCCAGTTGGCTGTGAAATTTAAAAACCCAGACATTTCAAACCGATTGGCAGTCAGCTCAAGTTGGTAAATTTGTAATTGGCCCAGTTTTCCCGCGCTACATAGCTCGTCGTTCGTCGATAAGTCGACGGAGCATCGACCGAAGCGTGCTCGACAGGGAGTGGTAGCCGTCGCCATATTCGACCAATCGGTATTTTGTGTAACCACCAATACGGAGTGTAGTGAGTCTCGGCCATTGGTCTACGATTTGTCTGAATTTGTCGACCAATCATTGGGAAAGTGCACGGTAATTTATCCAATGTAAGTCCACAAATTATCACAATGTTTGTTAGTGATCTTTGAGGGAATTTACCCACCTCAAAACAACTGCTTTTTGAAATTATTCTTCCTAATCTCGACAAGCCATGGAAAATCGTAGATTTGTGACGTTGTCATTTAATATGGCGAACAAAGGATTTGTTCACTTTGAACCATTTTCAATTTCTTAAATTTCTTCATGTGGAAATCACCCAATAGCACAAAACGGCAATATGTTGTTTTTTATTGCTAGCCTTGATAGTAATTAAACAATTAATTAAACTATTTTTTGTTGTCTCATAGTAGTAGGTATAATAATCAATATATATGTAGCTCTATATATGCTGGCTATAATATTATGTTGGTATGTAGCACCTATGCATTATGTATGTAAACAGAAGTATAGATACATTGTTTTCGTGGCCCTAAAACTTCAACATGAGAGTCACTTTTAAACTTGTCAAAAAATGTACCCCAAATTCCTCATATAAGTTTAGCCTCTGTCCCTGTATACTAGTTATAAAGTTGTATACCTATACCCAAAAAATTATAAATGCTACACCGTACGATACTCTTAAGTCTTTTCTGTATACGAATATATACCTATACTATGGGAATCCAAGGGTAGCTCATATGCACAGTTAGAATTACTGGCTGATATTATTGTACTACTATTATAGTTTTGGAAATAATTATGACGTTTTTTATATATTATATAAATGGTAAATGTAATAGCAAAAAATAAATGATCTATAAACAACAAATTTTGATTAACTAGCCTAAAATAATTTAAAATATTGTAATTTACAGAAATAGATAAACCATGGAACAAATAGCAACCACAGCAGATGGACAGGTTGTGATGGGCGTCTCTCCCCAACAAGTCCAAGTGATGCAAATGAACCCAGGTCAGGTGATTCAGGGGGCCAACGGGCAACAAATTATGGTTCACGCAGTGCAATCAGGTGGGCATCAGATACAGGTCGCGGCTCCAGGGACCCAAGGATTACAACAAATTCAGGTAAAAAAATATAAACTGAACAGTTTTAATTATATACTTATTTGTATTTATATATATTTGGTAGTAGGTATGCATAAACCAACATTTTTATTGTTATAAGGTTGTTCCAGTAAGCAGTCTCCAACAAGGTCAAGTGTTGGTACAACCGACACAGCAAATTGTACAAACCATCGATGGACAGACCTTTATCTATCAGCCCGGCGCAGTGCTAGAAGGCTCAAACTTACAACAGGCACCAACAGGTACTTACTTAACATTTATAACCTATCTTCTTTTTTACTGTTATTTTCGTCAAAAAACAATATAAATCTTACATTACATTCCGTTATATTTATTTTCTCCTTTCAGTATTAAACATCAACGGAAACTTGGTCCAAATAGCCAATGCTCAACCAGCAACAACTCAGACTGTTGCAGCCACATCATCTCAAACCACACCCACTGTTGTCCAGCAGACCAATGGACAGCTAGCTATGGCTAATGGGAACTTAGTCATGGTGAGAAGCCCTACAGACGTACGTGAGACCACTTATTTCCAAAACAAATTTTTGAAACTTTGACAAAGGAGTTGAAAAGAACTTGTTTTGGATAAAGTAGTTATATTTAAAGAGAAAGGGTACAGGAAAATTAAGGGGGAATGTATAGGTATACAGGTCTGGCGATGATCCTTTTTGTATGGGCATTTACAATAAATCTGGCAAACAGTTTGTCTGTTATTGTATAGTCTATTTCACTGCTTCGACTTAATAAGTACTTCATCCTTAAGAATATTTATTATGGAAATTAGACAACCAAGCTAGACTTTCCAGACCTGTACATATGAAATATTGCTATTTTTTATCATTAAATTCTTATTAAACTCTGTAGATGGTTCCTGGTACGAGTGGTACCCAATTTCAGAGAGTACCGATACCCGGGCAGGAGTTTTTAGAGGAGGAACCTCTTTATGTCAATGCTAAACAGTACAGAAGGATTTTAAAACGGAGACAGGCTAGGGCGAAACTGGAAGCTGAAGGGAAGATCCCTAAAGAAAGACCTGTAAGTTTAATTTTATTTATAAAATTGTTACTTATGTAAGTACTCTTATACTTTTTTATATAGTCTTTATGGTATAATTTTCCTTTACAGAAATATCTACATGAATCAAGACACCGACATGCCATGAACAGAATTCGGGGTGAAGGCGGTAGATTTCACTCAGGTTCTGTCAAAAAGAGAAGGTAAATTGAAATTTTCACAAAAATCAACCTTATATCTTGTGAATTTAAAATCAGACGTACTATGTAAAAAAAAACATACATTCAAAGCACAGTCATTAAAGTTAGACAAGTAAGAGGAACACAAATTAATTGTGGAAAATTATTATTTTAGAAAAAATATCCAAAAAACCTCAATTTTTATGCCCCGGGACATAGAGGAAACAATTCCAGTGTATTTTTAAAATTAAAGCAGAATATTTATTGTCCTCTGACTTCGTACAACCCGCTGCGCTCGATATGAAAGCGATGAGTTACGTAATTTTGTACCTGAAGTATAGATTATAATTTTATTCTATTTACTTTATTGCAGGCAAGAAATGGAAAGAGTTCAACAACAAGCTGCTCAACAACAAGCTCAACAGGCACAACAACAAAGTCAACAAGTACAACAGCAAGTTCAACACCAACAACAGCAGCAACAACAAGAGATACAGCGAATAAATGTGTCGTATACCAACATTCAGATGAACACGCCCATTATATTAGAGGTTAGTTGAAGAACCACCAAGGCAGTGGCGTATTTATGGGGGAGCCCCCCAGACGAAATTTTTAAATACGCCACTGCCACAAGGCAACTGACATAATAGACTTTTTCACTAAATTTTGATTATGATTTAATTCAAATTTACATCGTAACATTTTTTTACATTTCTTATCAAAAATTTGAGAAACACCCTTTTTCCGTACCCACTTGTATACTGAACTAAATTATAATTTTTTTTCAGAGTTTACCGGAAATGATAAAACCCGAACCGCTCCAGATAGAAACCAAAAAAGAGATTACATTCTAAACTGTAAAAAAGACTATTGTTATTATTTTTGTTAACTTATTTTATAAATTTTCTTGTAAATAATATTATTGCTATATTTTTATAGTTACATCTGACAGGTTATTATTGTTAAGAATTTCATTTTCCATTTTGAAAATTTTTAGACTAGTGTGATAGAGAATATAGAGGTGAAATATTAATAATTAAACATTTAGGTTTTGATAAAGATTGTGGGTGCAATACGGAATAGATATTTATAGCTGCGGTCATTAAAATAGGCGCTGATTTGATCTTCAATTACTTTTTAACATAATTGACGTTTTATTTAAAGAATTGCATGTATTTTAAAGGCTACTTTTTCTGCTTAGTTTTCATGGCCCCAACTATACATTTTTGTAGTCTATATAGTACTTACATGGTCAGTGGCTTTATACAGGGAGAAAGAGGAGAAAATTTTGTTTGTCACTTCAAAATACTTAAAAAACATATCAAATTGTTTCAAAAATACTGAACCCTTACACTTAATCAACTTTTTAAGATATATATCTTGATAGAAATAATATTACTATTCACCCTGTATATTATCTAAATGGCCTAAAGTATCAACTCGATTCGTAATTTATGCTAAATTTTTTTGTTAAGCATTGTATTGTGATAGGAGGTTTTTGTATTTTTAAACGTAGAGGTATAAATGTTACCAAGCAAATAAAGGAAAACATTTTCGTGCTTGAATTTAGAAGTTTTATTTTGCTTAAAATCAAGAATTATATTGTAAATGGCGAATGCGCCGGTTACAACGGCTTACGCGACATCTATGACTTAAGCCTAAGTTAACGATTACAGATTTCTGCCATATGAATTTAGTAATTTTGTTTCTCCAAGAGATGGCGCGACATAATTTTGTTTATCATATCGTTTTATGAATTCATTGTAGACTACACGATCATTCAGATTGACAATTTTGATAAGAGAATGACAGTAAGTTTTACATCTTTTGGCTGGTTGCCCTCCTTCTGAAATGTACTCTATGGGCGCCCATGCTAATCGTGTAAAGATAAACGGCCAGAGTGATATAAATTCTCATTACAAGACTAATGCATGCATAAATGATGAAAATTGATATCGCCCAGAACTGTCAGTCTGAATGATCGTGTCGGATCCCCATATTATGATTTTTTCATAACCTTCTCGATTTAAAGAAGTGAGCGAGAATTCTCTCACTCACTCTTCCTTAAATTTTAGAAGGCCATGCTGATGAAAAAGACAGAAGAGCTTATCTTTACATCATGGAAGTAACGGGCTACCTATCTTTATCACACTCATGTAGCAATATGTGGAGAATGGGTGCTTGGACGAGGAAAGAGAGCCTCGTCTACGTCTACTCGAGTCTACGTCTTCTTAGGTTATGTTCTTGCAAAAATAGTAAACAATTTCTATTGTCCATAGATTATTTGTGTTTGAAATGGATTAGATGATTATGGAAATATATTTTACACTTCACTAGTTAGTAAAACGATAAACTGACAACATGCCTGACTTAAAAAGTATCTTAAAAGAAGGTGCCATTCAAATTGGGGCTGGAGGTTCAGCGGGTAAGTAAGCTCTCCCAAAAAATGAGTTTCTTTAATACTGTTTTATTTATTGTTGCTAGGCTTTGTAGAAGTATGCATAATGCATCCATTAGACCTAATAAAGACACGACTTCAAATACAGTCAGGCAACACACTTTCCAAAAATGATCCAAAGTATTACTCTGGAATTTTTGACTGCTTTCGGAAAATGTACAAACATGAAGGCATCACTTCCTTTTGGAAGGGAATTATTCCCCCAATCCTTGCCGAGACCCCAAAGCGTGCTGTCAAAGTAATACTACAGTACAGTAGGTAGTTTTTAGTTTACCACTAATTAATGATTTTGGTTTTTAGTTTTTTACTTTTGAACAATATAAACAATTCTTTTTGTTTGGGTCACCAACACCTACACCTTTGGTGAGTATAGTCATTAAGAATGCATCTATATAACATCTATTACTAAAAATAAAATTTAATTTTGTTCTATTTTTGTATCATGTTTAAAATATATTTTAATATGTTGCAACTCGTGCATTCTCATACATTTCTAGAATGTGTATTCTTGATCTTTTTAAAAATAGCTAGGCCAAAGGTTAACAGTTAATGGACAGTGTTCTTTGAAAAATATTAAATTTGTATGGAAGGTGGCATATCAGCTTACAATCAGTATTTTAATTTCTAAAACTACAACCTTTTTTATCAAAAAAAAATATCTATTATACCATAATAGTATTATCCATATTTATAGTTTAATATTAAGATATTTTAATGTTAAATTTTAAAATTTTTTGATGGTCATTATTGTCTAATTTATTTGATAAAATAACATATATTTGACAAATATCAAAAACTACCAGAACACTGCAAAATTCTCAGAACTTGGTTTTTAAAATTAATTCTCATATTTTTTAGACATTTTCCCTTGCTGGTTTTGGGGCTGGAGTGACAGAAGCCATATTTGTCAATCCTTTCGAGGTTGTAAAAGTAACTTTGCAAGCTAACAGAGCTGTAGGAAAGGAACTTCCTAGTACTTGGTAAGTTGGTGGCAAAAAAGTATGTATTTTAAAATCTGGTGTCTAAAAATATACTTTATCTTTGCTGTTTGGATAAAAGAATGGGTACTTAACTTAAAAATGTTTATGTTATTTGAATTATATAATAGATAAGTAGGTAACCTTGATGATTAAACAATACAATTTTAAAGAACATTTTAAGTGGTGATCGGGAGTAGTGGTAATATTGACCAGTGCTTACCAGGTTCTTTTTACATAATTCCCCAAAATTTGTTCTCAAATAAAAAATAAATTCAAAAAAAACATCCCCACAAAAATTTATTATTTTATATGTATATTAGCCACTGGTATACCTAATAATATAGATTTTATAGGGCGTTCGAATATAAGATACACAGGGTGTCCATGAAATGACTGTACAACGCTTCACCATAATTTCCTTAACCAAAAATAAGGCGATCTAGGAAAACTTACCTATATGCTATGTTGCTTCGTTTTGCCGCTACAGGGCGCTAAAGTTTTCAAATTAATATTGTTTTTTCTGAATAAGTTCTAAACGCCTTATCGATTTCCACTAATTTTGTATCTAAAAATGACCACTATTAATAGCGTGTTTTGACATATGCGCCATCTTTTTTTCATACTTGCAAGTTTAAAAATGGCGTATGATTGGTAATTAAAAGTTCCTTTTTTTGTTACCCCCGTATAAATGACTTTAATTATTTATTTCTCTGATACTAGCTGACTTCATGTTAAAACTTTTTGTCTCTTGTAAAAATTTAGTCAGACATGCAGTTTCCTTCCTTTCCTTTATTCAGAACGAGAAACATGAAAAAAATGTAAATTCTAGATAACTACCAACTAGTTTGAATTTTATAACAATTGTTCGAAATTTTTTCATGTTTTGCATCGTAAATAATTTTTTTGTAGAGTAACTGCATGTCTGGCTAAAATTTTACGAGAGACAAAAAAGTTTCAACATGAAGTCAGAGAAATAATTAAAGTCATTTATACGGGGGGTAATAAAAAGAGGAACGTTTAATTTCCAATCACACGCCATTTTTAAATTTGCAGGTATTAAAAAAAGATGGCGCATACGTCAAAACACGCTATTAATAATGGTCATTCTTAGTTCCAAAATTAGTGGAAATCGATAAAGGCGTTTAGAAATTATTTAGAAAAAACAATATTAATTTGAAAACTTTAGCGCCCTGTAGCAGCAAAACGAAGCACCATTGCATATAGGTAAGTTTTCCTAGATCGCCTTACTTTTGGTTAAGGAATTTGTGGTGAAGCGTTGTATAGTCATTTCATGGACACCCTGTATATAGTTTACTTTTATCAGAACTTTAGTTCTGATTTTTAAATTTTGTATCTGTTAACAAAAAAACTAAAAATAATTACAGTCTTGCTCTTTAGGATAGTAACTAGAGAAATAGTATCAAAACATGGCTTTGGCTCTCAAGGTCTATTTAAGGGAGTCACAGCAACAATAGGTAGAAATGCAGTTTTTAATATGATCTATTTCGGCTTCTACCATTCAGTCAAAGGATATTTACCTGAGTACCAGGTAAAGATCTATAGAGATGCATGTCTATGTCGTGGGTCTTTATGTGCTTTGGTAGTATCAATAATTGATCTCAATAATAATATGTTAATTTTAGTTTTAATAGGTGCATCATGAAAATTACAGGTAACAAGAAAGTCAGCAGCATGATACTAACATAAAATCACAAAAAAATTACACCTTGCCCTGGCCTGAGGCTCTACGTTTATTAGGAGATTTATTCTTTAAATTATAAAAATCCATAGATTTCATTATCTGTCATATATTGTCATTATCCTGTACCATTACTGTGTGTCTGTACGTACACCTGTACCCTTTTCAAACTACTGTATAAAAACAATATAAGGCAAGAAGGAGTATCACTTTTACTGTGCCTTGTATGATTTTTATTTAACTGGGAACATGGGACTTTCAGATCTTTGTGACGTTTACCGAAGCGTTCTTTCTAGCTGTATGGTGAATACTAACTTACTTTGCTATTAACTGTGAAGGTAAAAGGTAAAACAACCATATTATACCTATGTCTTGCTTTTTAACAAATTTTAACCAACTTTGTGATGCATAATCTTTAAAAAACTGTTATTCCTTTCACTTATTTATTTTTTTCGACATTTTAGGATCCTCTAAAAGAATTTGGGAGAAAAATTGGTATAGGATTCGTATCTGGTACATTAGCTTCCTGTATAAATATACCTTTTGATGTTGCAAAGTCTCGAATTCAAGGTCCCCAACCAGTCCCAAATCAGATCAAGTACAAGGGAACTTTTAAGTCTATTTATGTAATATATAAGGAAGAAGGGTAGGTCCATTATAGATAACCTAAATTTTCAAGGATTTTTTAAAATGGAAACTCAAGTGAAGATATTTTATGTTTGTCCACAGACGCAGGATACTTTTAAAATTTGCATAATTTAAATTATTTCTTATTGTCAGAGAAACATTTCATTTTTTTAAATATATGTTACTGAACGTTTTCGACAAATAATTACATTATCAAACAAACCTATCTGCCTTCATATTTAATAGAAAAAAATTAGACAGATTTGAAATAGTAAATTAAAGGTGGTTATGAGACAAAACCTTAAACGCTAAACCATTATGGAATATTCGTTGTTAAAGTTACCGCTATTTTTTGCTTTTGTAATTTTATTGTAAAAATGTTTCTTGATTTTAGATTCGTCGCCCTTTATAAAGGTCTAGCGCCAAAGGTAATGAGGCTGGGTCCAGGCGGTGCCATAATGCTAGTAGTTTATGATTACTCCCACGAATATCTAACAAAGAAATTTAAATAACAAATATTTTTTACTGGATCAAACCAAGTCTAGAAAAATTGACTGTACAAAATAGGTTTAAAAAAATACCACTAAATAAAAGTACTAAAAATAATCTTTTGAAACTAAACATATCATTCTGACAGTTTTACATGTTCTATAACTATTAAAATTCAATTATTTACAATTACTTTTAGTTCAAAAACTTGTGAATCAAAGCTACTTTATATGTATACAGACAGGTTAAAGCAAAAGGTTATAGGTTTTTATATTAATAATATTTTAATTAGGTATTAATTTTAATTTTTATAAAATACTTACATTTCATTCTTGTTAAAATGGTGCAATATTTTAAATTGGTGTGCTGTATGTATGGCAGTGTGGTTTGTAGTAAGTAAATAAATATTTTCCATAA
Organism: Polydrusus cervinus; assembly: GCA_935413205.1. Classification (NCBI taxonomy): domain Eukaryota; kingdom Metazoa; phylum Arthropoda; class Insecta; order Coleoptera; family Curculionidae; genus Polydrusus; species Polydrusus cervinus. The sequence goes on from OW284514.1 coordinate 5,080,264, forward strand.
ACGGTGGTTTTATTGCAGTGTTAAAACTTCATTTGTTGTTTCTCTATGTGTGTATGCAACTCTTCGAGTTCATTTTTTAGTCTTTCGAATATACCACTCAAGCTAAAAGAAAAAAGCGTATAAATAAAATTGGTAATCTAAAGCGGGAGTCCCATGCATCCGATTTTCGACGATACGATGGCGCTGTCATTGGTCGAAAATCTTGGCGTCAAATTTCGTCCGATTAATTTTAAAAATTTACGATGTCGGAAATTTTTTAAACTGACTACTAGATATTTGACAATTTAACTTTTATTTGGTTGGGTGCTTTTTAGATATTTAATATAACAATGAATGTAGAGAATACATTTGTGCTGCCAATAACGTACTACTTTTATCGCTTTTGTTAATTTTACGAAAGAAACATAAACCCGCTAGAAAAAACAAAGACCGCGAAGATTATAATTTTTTATAATTATTATAAAACCAAAAAATTAACAAAAACATAAATTTGTGATTTAAAAATAGGTATATACCCAAGGTCTCTAAATTTAGGAAGGTTGCCTGGTAACTTTCGACCAATCAGAGAACAGCGCGGGAATACGTCACATGATTGCCCAATTTAAATTTACCGTATTAACCAGGCATTGAAATCAGATCGCGTGTTTAATTTATTACTTATAAAAAGTGATTTTGTGATTAATAAATTGAAATGTAGGTTCGTTTATATAGTATGAATTGAAAGTATTACAATTTTAGGATATTTGTTTTTAAATTTAATTTATTGGATTGATTTTAAAATGGATAGGAAAATGAATTTTTTAAGAAATTATATATTATAATTCCTCAAATTGGACGTATTTTTTTCCTGCAAATCACAATTTACTTTTTCTTATAGGGTAAATAAAACTCAGTCATACTCTTTTGTTTTGTTTTTTTGCAGTGGCGTTATTTTATTTAATAAAGCCTAAATTAAAAATAATCAGTCACATCTGATAAGTAATTTGTTTTAGTCTATATTTAAGTAGATAATATTCTTTATTTGTATACACTAGGTAAAATTGGAGAGTTTAGAACTTTTACCATACATTTAAGCAATAAAACTCGTAACTACAAGTTATAATAATGGAATCTTATAAAATTATTACATTTTTTATTTTTAGTTTTAACATTTTAGCCTATATATATTATATTGTCTTCATCTATCCAAAAAATTGAGGAAAAAAATAGGCAAATTTTCCATATATAAAATATTTGGGGATTGTATTGGATAAACGAAATACGAATACTACATACATACATTCTATCTTTTAAAAAAATTTCTAAGCCGAACAATTATGGAGACTATTTAAAAGTCGTTGGTTGAGCAGCTAACACTAACCTTATTTTTGAGTTTTTTCAAAAAAGGTATTTGAAAATATTGTTTATTTTAATGCCTTTTATACACAGCTAAAAAAGAAGTATCAACTTAAAAATCACTCTGTATATAGTGACAAATAAGAATTCCTAATCATATAGCGTAAAAAAATGCAGTAAAAATTATTAAATTTTACTATATGGTATCTTAGTCTGGGGTGGGCTGTATAATAATTATCTCTACAAACTAAATATAATTCAGAAGTTTATACTTAAAATTATTTACAAGAAACATAGGTTATATCCATCCAACTTACATTAGAACTATATTCATGTCCTCTATCTGTTTTGCATCCTTATTTTGCTTTGGTATACCGACAACCAGGAGATTGTTTTCTTTTTCCTTTTGCTCCCTTACATTTAGTTTTTCCTCCAGAGCTTAAACTTTTGATTTCAGACTGTTGTTTTCGTCCCTGACTTTCTTCATTTCTCTTAGTAAGTCCTATATGGTTTTTTTTGTTCATTGAAATTATCGTAATTAGACTTTTTACAATAATTTTATCTCCTTTACGAATTATTCACTTCGACCTTTTTACTCTCAGGTTTTACTTGCCCTATCAGCAGGTATAATGACGGAACAGCTAAAAATATAAATTTATTATGTATGCAGTTATCCTATTAGGCCTTACTTAAGTACATCCTAAACACTACACACTAGGTACCTGTTGTACCCTATGGATAAAGTATAAGTACTATCAAACAAAAACAATCAACTAAAACTCTGTACCAGATTTTTTTAGACGGTTCCGTTGAGTATTCATTATTCTAGCCTGCAACTCATCTTCAAAATCCTCGGGCTTAAAATGTTTACTGCAAATTCTCTTATTTGCAATATTCGAAACATCTTTACGATAACATTTCCTGACCCATTCTTTCTGGATTTTGGGATCTTTTGGAAAAGAAAAAAAGGAAAGTTTTTCTCCACTTTCCAATTCTCTCTTGGAATTATTTTTGCAAATTGGCACACTACAAAAAATCCCTCTAGGCATCTAAAAAAAAATATTAAGTTAAGGTTATCTATTGATTTCATGTTGTCACCTTTATATACAATATAGCTATTTTATTTCAATAATTTCAAACACATATTTACCTTTATGGATTAGTCGCTGATTTAATTTACAAAATATTCTAATTTAATTGTTGGATTTAGTTAAATATAGACAACGAAAACAAAGCAATTAAAAACGACACCAATCGATCAGATAAGAGCCGCCATTAACATCTGATTCTCGGGCAATCATGTGACGTAGCGCGCTCCTCTCGCGTCTCTCCCCTCTCAGAGTTACCAGGCAACCTTCTTAAATTTAGAGACCTTGGTATATACCTACCTAATTTTGGAAATCTACATTATTACAATATTGACCCTGATTTGTTTAAAATTCTTATGGTGGGTTCCTAATAAAATTCATATTTATAAAACTTTAGTAAGTTTAATATAAATTTTATAATACCTACTGGTTAAATATGTTGTTTTAAATTTAAAATAAATGTTTAGCTTTCATTATTGGGAACTCTATCTTAAAAATAAAGTCTCTTACATTCAGATTTGTGATTTAATCTTAAATTATTAATGAATAAATTTTTTAGTAGACCAGTTTAATCGTATTTTTGCCTTTTAAGAACAACTATGGACATGTGAAGCTAGTCTATAATAAAAGTTCTAATTTTGCTTTTTATAAATATTTATTAATATCTTAAGCATATGCCTACTAGGTACCTACTATAGAAATTCTTTAGCACCCTCGTAGGCTACTTGTAACAACTTAATTTAATTTCTTCTGAGTCCATTATGAAAAAAGGTATATAACCGAACTATAAAAAATATTTCGTTTTAAACAAAAAATATATACTAACAAGTTTTAAGGAAGGTTTGAGATTGAAGGGTATGTCATAAACGTCAGACTTCTAACGTAATGTTTACAGAAATTCGGATCCGAAAATCATATCCATGGGACATGCAAAACATTTTCGTACGAAAACCAAATTATTTTCGGATGTCGGAAATCGGATGCACGGGACTCCCGCTTGTTAGGGTTAGAGCAGTGGTTCCCAAACTTTTTTGTATGGCGCCCCCTTTTGGGAATCAAGAAATGGTCGCGCCTCCCTCTTATCTATTATACAGATACATTTCTTTTACTTCATTTAATCATTCAAAAACGTGACATTTGAACTCTAATCTAATGAGAATTGTGGTGCTGCATTTCTTTAACAAGGTCGGAAATTCTTGGTGCTATCTTTTAAAGTGAGCAACGGAGGTCACTAGCAACATCAAGCCGATTCCGTTGTTTTGTTTTAATTCCCATTAAAACAGAAAATTATTTTTCACATAAGTAGGTCGTCGAGAATAGTATTTAAAATTTCAAAGCAATTTTAGCGATTGATGGATGAATGGGAAGATATTTTATCCAAAAAGTAGTAGTCGCCAAATTTGCAAAGTTAATTTTCGCCACTGAATCGTATTTTAAGTCGATTGCTTGTTACCAAAACTTTTTCGTTCGATCCTCGGAGTGGACATACGCACAATAAAAAAAATATGTCCGAAATGTAGTAGGTTTAAGAATGCATGGAATAGTCTAAAACGTATCATTTCACAAGCTACGCCATTCACGCCGGTAACCAGGCCGGATGAGATCGGATATCTCGTGGGGTGCGGAAGAAGGTACACACTCCCCAATCGGTAGGCCATGCAGTGACGCCAGAAACTAAACACCCAAAGGAACAAACCTGTATACCTACTTTTTTTTGTGAGCTTGATCCAATTCATCTAAACCAGTGTCTGTAAATGTTTCTCTGTTTTTCGTTTCTATCCCAACTTGAATTCCTATCGACTTTTTATCCTAAAAAAGCTTTTATGAATTTTTTGATATAACAGAAAATTACTGAAAATAAATCTAAATTTAGTATTGACATCGCTTAGTAATACCGATCGTGTAGGGTCCCCAGAAATTATACAATAATTATAATAGGTACATATTTTTTTATACAGTGTGTTGTAAGTACGGATAGTCTACTAAAAATTATACAGGGTGATTCGCGACGACCTTCCGTTAGATCTTTTATAAATCTACTAAAAATATTTTGTTGAAACCGTGCGAGTTTGTATTTTTCCTGTGCCCGCTTTAAGTATATATTACTAATAATAGTAAAGAAATACTTCAGTTTTTCCATTAAACTATTGAGTTCAGACGTTCGACCTGCAATAAAAAATTATTAAATTATTTTTTAAATTACAACGTCGATTACTTCCGGTATAATCAGAAGTGATAAAAAACGGCAATATTATAATTGAAGAGGGTATAGCGAAAAATATATCTAAACTTAAGTTAAAAAAAAAGGGGGGGGGCTAAAAAAAATGACTTCTAAAAAAAGAGCGCATCCCGACTCTAAAAATCTGCTTCCTGCTCTCAATAGTGGAAAAAATACTTACTTCAATGCCCTTTAATTTTGAAGACTCGTAGTAAACAAAACACCTATTTTATAAGGCACGGAGGGGGGGGGGGAATCCCCCCCCCCCTGGATCAGCCCCTACCTTTAACATAATAAAACAAAAACCTTGCAATTATAAGCAGCAGTTTTTCAAAATATCATGGTAAAGGTAAATTTAAACACAGACAAAATTATATTGTATGAGATTTATTTAAAACAATTTAATATTCTTATAAAACTACCAATCCTTTTATAAATTAAAATAACGAATCCCTTTCTTAAAAGTAAGTTTTGAAATAAATTAAAATCAAATAAAATTAACAAATCACAAAAATTAAACAATCATTTCTAATCACAAATAGTACAGAGGCGATTTTACGCAATACTTTTTGGCATTCCAGTTACTTTATTCGTAAAATACTTATTATTACAACGATATTACTAATACTACTTAACAAGCTATTCTAATATTTCGACAAAGATTTCAGTAATATTTGGTGAAATGTAATATTCTCGCTTTTCAGTTCGATATACAGGGTGGACCATTGTGTCTGCGTTTGACAGATTGAAGCAACTTTCTTATGTAACAGATTAATGTCTGTTAAAAGCATCTGACCAGTATTTCTAAGTTCTTCTCCAAGTTTAGCAGTTCCATATGAAATTATATATAGTATGTCCCAGATAAGGATGTACTCTACAGGGATCTCGTAAACCATACAGAGTACAGAGATGGTTACATTAGAAAAAAGTTGCGACCTACTAAATTCTGTAACATTGTGTTTTCAAATTTAAAAAACTCCGAAGATATTTGGGCCAAACCGAATTTTCGCGATTTTATTTTTTTCTGACCCTATTTGAAGAGATAAAATAAAGTTTACATTCTCACTACCACTTCTTTTCCTCTATAAGTTGGTGTAAATAGATTTTTAATCCAACGTTTCGTTTTTTCAAAACCATCATCAACTTTGCTTTTTTCAATAGTCGGGAAATGTTATGTTAATGTTTTTAAATTGTCCTCCTTTATAATATAAGTAGGTATCATACCTAGTATTATTAATATGTTTCGGACTTAAAAACTCATCATCAATAAGAATAAGTGCTAATTCATCTTGTATCTATCAACTTTCTATTGTTTTCAAAGCCAGCTAGAATAATAATTTGACTCTGGACGTCGAGTACAAATCATATCCAATATTTCTTCTTGAATAATTTTTATTAAAAAAAAAACCCTCAAAAACATAACATTTTTACTTCAAAGAAATAAGATAAAAGTAAAATGGCAATTAACGATTTTAATAACCTAATCTGTCATTTGGCAAGTATTTAAACAAGTACCTGTTACCGCCTACTATACAGTTAAGACAGATTAGGTTAAGGAGATAAAATAAAATAGTTTCAAATAAGATGAATTTGCACTTATTCCTTTTGATGATGGGGTTTTAAGTCCGAAACGTATTATTAATACTAGGTGATGCGCCATTAAATTATATAAAGAAGGAGGGGAATTAAAAAGTAATAAAATAAAATTTTCCTACTTTTTAAAAAAGAAAAGTTGATGGTTTTGAAAAAACGAAACGTCGGATTAAAAATCTTATTACACCAACTTGTGGAGGAGAAAAATGGTAATGAGAATGTAAACTTTATTTTAACATATCTCTTCAAATACAGTCAGAAAAAAATAAAAACGAAATCGCGAAAATGCAGAATTTAGTAGGGTGCAACTTTTTTCTAATATAACCATCTCTGCATCTTATATGGTTTACGAGATCCCTGTAAATTATCTGGGACACCCTGTATAATAAATTAAACCAAAAACATTGCGTTCTCTTGACCCGAATCCTGGCCATGATTATTCATGAATTTTTAAAATGTTTTTTTACAGGGTGAGTTAACGATATAGTAAAGTTCATTTTTCCTTTATCTTAAGAGTTAGATAAAAATTCGAAATACCAAAGTTGTAGAGATCATTGAGGTGCACATTTTAAAATTATATTGGAGTATACGTCGCGAATATAACTTAGGTTTTTTTTTTAAGGAACAACCTATATATTGTATTATTTTCTAATTTCCCACTAAATTCTGCGCTTATTTTGTATAAAATGTTATATGTCTAAGTTTAATAGTTTCTGAGATATTGACGTATAAAATATGGCATTTTCAGACTTTGACAGGCTGTAAGATTGGAACGGTTCATCTTAAAATGGGTTTCACCTACCTATCTAAATTTTTTATTCTCCATCTAAAGGTTATAACTTCCGGTTTAACATGTTAAACCGTTAAAGCCGTTTTTTTTTGTTTAACATGGGAAATTGAAAGTGGATTTTTTTGGGATAGAGAATAAAAAACTAAAATAGGGAGGTGAAAACCATTTTTCTCTAAGATGAACCGTTCCAATGTTACAGCCTGTCAAAGTACGAAAATGCCATATTTTAAACGTCAATATCTCAAAAACTATTGAATTTAGACATATGACATTTACAAAATAAGAATTTTATGGGGAATCAGGAAATAATACAATATACAGGGTATATCAAAATAATTTCACATCCACATAAAACTTAAAATAATTTGCTTAGTTTTGGAATTGGAATAAATAAAGTTTACTGGGCAATATGACTAAAAACTACGGCTAACAAGTGGCAAAATCCAAAAATTTTAAAAAAATGTGGCATAAACTACAAACCCTTTAAATATAAAAAATATTTAGATCTTACTATATTTGGCAAACTACCACAAAAACAAACATAACAATAAATATAAAAAATACTATTAACAAATACTAATCTCAGCAAAGATATTACGTTTATCTAGAACTACATAACATTTAACAAAATATCTGTAATTAAGTGAAATTAGCAATAAGTGCATGCAACACAGAATATTGGCAATTACTATGACTAAATAACCACACTATAACTAAGTATAACATGCCGTCAATTTTTTTTTAAATACAAAATGATATTTTAATATCAGGTTTCTAGATATTTGTTATAATTAAGTCTTATTTAATAGTTCAAGGAATACCTGAAGGCAACTTTTCCAAAGTAGGAGCAAAAACTTAGACTTGATTAATTTTTTTATTTTGTCCCTTTTACATTGATAATAAAACTTGTTGTTTATTATTATAATTTTGCTATGCTTATCCTTAACAAATAACCTGGTTTCCACTGAGGGAGATCTATAATATTTTTTGGTATTCAGCATTGTTTAATTTGTCAACATTAATATATTCAAAAAAGTATAAAAATAGAAGTTTAGAAATCCTCTTTGGTTTTAAAAATTAGTTGAGAGATTTTTTTAAGATGTATTATTTAATTATTTACGAAAATTTACTTTATGTCAAAATGGTGAAAAGGTTAATAACATTTTTTAAAATAGAATTTTTTGATTAATCGATTTTTGTAATTTGCCTAAAATAACATCAATTTATTACTTGCATAAAAAGTATTATGGACTAACTCATAAATCCGTTTTTCCCAAATTTTCGGTTTATAGGCTAAAATGCATCGTTTTTGAGATATTATATAAAGTATTTGAATTACAAATGTCGCAAAACGGGTATATACATCTAAAAAAAGATCCCCTTGCACAAATTTCTCGATTAAAAAGGGTGGCAATAATTTAATTAATGGCATTAATCCGATTAATCGATTATTCAATTAATCGATTTATTCGAAATTATCGATTATTCAATTAAAATCGAGAATCGATTAGGATATTTCATAATTCATCAAGACTAAAAATTGTCACGTCAAGGCAAGCACCTAAAAAGCTTATGGTTATTAACACAACACAAAATGTTTACCTATTTATACATTTCCATTTCTTTCTGATTAACTCTTATATAAGTTTTTTTTCTACCGCTCTCACTCTCACTAACGATTGCAAAAGGACTTAAGTCATCCTCTTTATCCTCTTTGACATCAAATTTCTTTACATCAGGAATATCAGGCTCTGGAATCTGATACGTAAAGCTTGGATCATATTCCTCTGGTACGTACGACCATTTATGTTCTTCAATTTGTCTTTTCGTAACTTTACTTACTTTATCATCTGCTTTCATCGGATAGGCTTCGCCACCAGAGCTTAAAACATCTCGTTTTGTCCTTATTACAAAAATATCTTTTTCTTCTAATGGAGGACTATTTACCACAACCTTTTTTTCACTCCCACTATAATCATAATCATATGGGACCGTCACAACTTTCTCTGGATTATCTACAACCTCGATTCCTGCAGATTTAAACCCTCCAGAGTGTAGGAGTGAATGAATCACCTCCAGTTTGTTGCTATCCTGGCTTTCAGGATTGGCCGGAGTGGGTTGGGTTAGCTTCTGTTGAAATTGGCTGTATATTTCTTTGGACAATTGCTCGTGGGGATACTGTAAATTTGTATCGTGGTCTTTTTTAGGAGTTGTTGATTCAGGTTGTTCTTCTTTATTTGTTGCTTCAGTTTCTTCTTCGGATTCCTCATCGGAATTACTTTCTTCGGATTCCTCATCGGAATTACTTTCTTCGTCATCATCATCCTCGTTCTCTTCGTCATCATCCTCTTCCTCATCATCCTCTTCCTCACCAGCATCTTCAGTTTCTACGCTTTTAGGCGTTTCGCTATTTTGATCATCGCGCTTTTCCAAAGTCTCCTCCCTATTTTTTTCTGTTTCCTTATTTCCATCATTCTCTTCATCCTCTGACTCTTCATTTTCCTCTTCTTCCTCTTCAAAATCTTCTTGTTTTCTATCATCTTCATTAACTTTTCCCTCATTAATTGTGTTTTTTGTTTGATCTAATTGTTTTAGGTTTTCATCAAACGCTTTGCCAAAAAAACCATCGAGCTCTTTAAATTGGTATTCGTCATGAGGAAAATAGCTGAATTTATCTATATCAACTTTTTTCGTATCTTCTACGATTTCATTGTAACGCTCAGTATCCTTGACAGCTTTTGGCACATTTATACCATTAATTTCGTCAGTCTCAAAGTGTTCTTTGATGTATTTACTAATTTGTTTTTCGTTTTCCTCAAGTTTCCGCCGCTTTTCTTCTTCCGCCTGTAGTCTGGCTATTTCTTCCTCTTTAGCTTGTGTGTCCGCTTTTGCTTTATCATTCGAATCTTCATTTTCAACTTTAGATTCATCGTCTTCTTCTGCGTCGTCTTCAGCTTCTTCACTTTCATGGTTTTGTTCACCTTCTGCAGTTTCCTCACTTTTATCGCCTCTTTCATCTTCATTCTTTTCTGTTCTATCAGTCTTATATTCTTCTGGTTCGGCTACTTTTTGTTTTTCGTTTTTATCATCACTAGTTTCGCCGCTTTCCCTTACATCATCCTCATCTTCTTCTCCTTTATCTTCATTTATGTCTTCCTCAATCTCATCTTCGACCGCTTTTTCTACTGAATTATCTCTATTTGCGTTATTACCATCAGTTTTTTGTTCTTCTACTTTGTCTTCACCTTCTTTCTCAGGCACGTTTTTAGTCACTTCTTCTTTTCTCACCTGTTCTCTTACTTCGTCATTTTGTTCTTTCTCAGTTTGGTTTTTAATAGATTCTTCTTTTTCATCTGTATATTCTTTATCTGCATCATTGACATCGGTTTTTTGAATGACATCCTCGTTAACCTTCTGATTACTTTCGGGGTAAAGTGCCTTTTCAATTTCTTCTAGTTTGAAGGGTGTTGCAAAGTATTCATAATCAAAAACTTCCTCATTTTTTTCATCATTTTCATTCTCTTTAGGTTCTTCATTTGCGTCTGCGCCATTATTATTATTTTCTTTTAAGTTAACACCATCTTCAACACCATTATCTTTAATCAAGGGAATTTCCTTGTTACTTTCCTCTGTATATGCTTCGTTCAGCGCTTCATTTAGCCCAATCACATCTTCATTGCCCACTTTCACCGTTTCATCATCTTCACCGTCATCCTCATTATTTTCGGTGGGCTCTTCGCTTTCTTTACTTAAACTTTCGTATCTAATTTCACTATTTTTCTCTTCCTTAGGCACTTTAATAAAGCCTTCGGCTTCTTTTAATAACTCCAGGACCTTATCTTGCTGCTTTCTCACCTCCTCGTCACCTTGTGGTTTTTGTTTTTCACTTATTAACTTTAGAACCTTTTCTTGATGCTTTACCACCTCTTTTCCACCCCACGGGTCTTCCTTTATTTCTTCAACTGCATCACCTCGAGGTTCTTCTTCTGTATATATTAACTCTAAACTCTTCTCTTGGTGCTTTTTCACCTCTTTTTCACCCCATGGGTCTCCCTTTATATCTTCAACTTCATCACCTTGAGGTTCTTCTTCTGTATATATTAATTCCAAATTCTTCTCTTGGTGATTTTCAACCTTTTCTTCACCTCTTGGGCCTTCCTTTGTATCTATATCTTTAAGCGTATTAACTAGAGGTACTAAAACATCGTCATCAAGTTTTTTAACGACTTCGTCGGTTTCTTTAACCAATTCGATAATCTTATGTTTGTGTTTTTCGACTTCATCGTCAAGTTTTTCGTTATTTTTTGCATCTAAACTTAATAATTTATTCATAAGAAAAGGAGGGTAACCTTTCTTTTTATCGTTGTGTACTATTACTCTGTGATCCTCAAGATTGTTTGGTCTACTCAGTTTTTGAAATGTATTTAGCACAGAGTTTAAGGCATTATTATGGTATTTTTCGACCCGATTATCTCCTAAACTTGGTGTATACTTTGTGACGTCAGAGTTTTTGCTCAGATTCTCCCATGTATCAATCAATGAATTTAAAGCATTCTGATGGTACCTTTCTACGACTCCATCGTCTCTTGGCCCACTCAAGCTCTCAAATGTGTTCACTGGAGTTTCTGTTGTCACTTCCAGCTTAACCTCAGGTGCAAGCGTAGCAATTTCTTGCTGTGCTTGTTTTTCTACGGCAGCACCACTCTGTCCTTCTTCCTCCTTAAAATAAATAGAATAAGGGTCTCGATATTGTTCAGGACTTAGGACATAGTAAGGTTCGTTTATGAGGTGCGGGTTTTGGATAGCGTTTTGTGCGTATTTGGCGTCATTGATAAACTTCTCACCATAATAGTTGATTAGTTTTTTATTTATTATCTTTGCGGCTTCAATGTTTTCAGATGGTTCTGAATCATGGTGGACCAAATAAGATCTGGTATGTGGTTGGTAAAGCAATGTGTCGTGGTGGACTAAGGTGGGGTTATCTAAGCTTCTTACCGATCTGTGGTGGTTGGATGTTTTAAATTCTCCATCTGAATACTTGATTTCTATTGGGTTTTCATTTTTCAGTTCTTGAATTAAAGTTAGAGGTGTGGGGCTTATGTAATTGTATCCTGTTTTCTCTGGAAGGTATGAAGCGGTGTTCCAGAGCTTATTTTGTGTTTGGATTTTTTTTAGAATTTCTCGTTTATTGTCGTTCTTTTGGTTTTTGGCGTAGTCAGGAAAATCAATGTTTACCCTAAAAAAAATATTAATTTTATTATCCTTTAAAAATATAAAAATAACAAATCCCAGAATAGAGACATAATACAAGTAATACTAATAAATTTAGGTAGCTAGACTATTGTTTATGAAGTTTTTTTTTGTAAGACGGAAGAAATCGATAAATAAATTCCATTGTTTTAAATTCACTTGTCGTAACCCCAATTTTTTACGAGAATGCACATTTGTCAAATATCTATTGAAGCATTAAATGATACAATTATTGGTTTATTGTTTTTTTCGCCTACAACTACACCACAGTACACAATCTCCATATTTTTAAAATTGCAGTAAAATGGTTAGCGCTACATATATATGTATGTACTAGTTATTATATAAAATAGTTATATAATATCGTTTCTAAAATTTGGTCAGAGTTTTTTTGCAAATGCTCAAATTGTAGACTTACTTTTTCGGCTTGTCACCATAAGCATAATCCTCCTCCAACACATAAGTTTCTTCGTTGGGATCCCCCGTATCTACTTTATAAACTTTCGGAGGAGGCGCTTTCTCTAATCCTCTTGCAACTTGTTTTGTTTCTTCCCTATCCTCATTATCCTCACTCTCCTCATTATTCTCAGAAGAGTCCTCATTGTTTTCACCATCATCCTCCTCCTCCTCCTCCTCATTTTCATTTGGAGGCGTATCCAAACGTGGGGTCGGCCTCAGCCCAAGGTCACCTAACGCATACGGTATAGACGGAGAGGTAGTTGTCCCATAACTACTCCCTTCAATGGTATTACTAAGGGGAAGTCTATTTTCGAAATTCCTATCGTCATCTTTTTTATGATAAATATTCTTCTGCGACGGTCTATCCTTGTTGAAGTAGATCCTCTCCACAAGGGTTGGAGATAAAGGTTTCTCCCTTAGAAGTGAAGGAAATCGAGGGGGGAAAGGTCTGGCCCCTAAGTTTGCTATTGGGGCACCTACTAGTGGAGGTGCAGGACCAGCGGGTGGAGGTGCTGCTCCTGGTGGAGGGCCGGCTGGGGGAGCTCCTGGGGGTGGTCCTCCTATTCAAAGGAGGGGGTCATTAGAAGTCGTTTGTTCGGTAGGTTATGTCATTTAGTTATACAGTGTGGAATTTTTGTTTCTTTTTCTGATATACGGAGGAATTATTGTTGTGTTATAAAGTAAAATATCGAAGAGTACAGTAGTACAGTGTAGTCTTGGTCCATTAAGACCTGTAAGTCATAAGTAGATAATAAGTAAATTCTTATATTATTAAAGTCTCAGAGCCGACCAAGATATTAACACACATTCGTAATTATCATTGTAAGTATGTAAGTAGGTTTTGTCTTTAATTTTGTTTTTTTTAATTTTTTGTCTTTTGGTTATTTAGGAAATAAAACAAATATGATATTACAAAAAGATATAATTGAAATAAATACGTAAAAAAATAGCTTACATTCTTACAATAAATACTACAAATAAATAATTACCATTTCAAAATTGGTGTGCTATACGAAACAAATACGTCTTTATTTTATAGATACTCTACAACATGATCAGTATTACTAACGTTAACACGGAAATTACCGAAGTAAAAGTGTAAAGGAGCTTTAAAAACTATGATATATCGAAGAAACATAAGTTTGATTTTTTTTAAATGTCCAGCTTCGCCAAGAAATTACGTATTGTAGCTAGGTCTAGGTACAACTTGACGAACATCGATGGCATCATGACTACATAATAAAATTAATTGCAATTCTAAAAACCAGTTCAGGAAATTGCTGTTTAGATCAGATTTGGTAGGAACGTATTTGTTTTGTACTTTTTAAATTTGCATCATGGGAGGAACATGTTTAATTTACTAAGAATGGTTTGTCGTTTGTTCAATCCAATTTGCCTCAGCTACTTATCCTATAAAACGAAACAAATTTGAGTTTAACGGAAATTTAAGTGTGTCGTATGTTCTATATCAAAAATTATACCTTTTCTTGGTATTGCTTTCAGTTTTTTCTACAGTTATACTATGATATTGAGGTAACATGTGGGTGTTTCACTATATTTGCGATATTTTTGGTGGTGAACATCAAAATCGTAATTTAAGAATAAATGTGAATAAAAAGCTCTATATTGAACGTATCCAGAAATAGCCTACCTAGTTGTTGACGTTGGTTAGTAAAATCCCATCCTATTTGGTACGATTGCCTCACACCTTGAGGCGCTGGGGGGCCAGCAGGTGCAGGGGGTGGGGCACCGGCAGCTGGTGGAGGAGCAGCCGGGGCTGGCCCTGGGGGAGGAGCACCTGGATGATTTATTAATTTATTTACTAACATACAAAGGATATCTACGGACTTGGAAGTCCAAAATGATATCCATGGATACATTAAATAGTGTACAGATGTATAGTACTTATCAGCCTAGTTATGAATCATGAATACAATTGAGAAAAAAAAGAACAGGTAATTATTGAATTAAATAACGCTTCCTAACATTATTTCGATGATAAAGGATATAGTAAAATAAAAAACAAGTTACGTTGTATCCATAGAGCTATTAGGATTAGGAAGCTTCCTTCAAATTGAAATTTATGATTGCTCACCTAATTGTTGTCTAAGATTTTGCCAATTAAGTCCAAAACCCAAAGATCTACTTTCACCTTGAACTGGTGGCGGTGGGGGTGGTCCAGGCGGTGGTGGTGCGGCCGCAGGAGCAGGCCCGGGAGCCGCTGGCGGGGGTGCCGGACCTGGGGGCGGTCCTGCTGCTGGAGGTGGAGCACCTATTTTGCGGAATAATTAGAAGATAACTATGTATTTTCTCTAACTTTTTAAAAAAAATTTTGTTCTAAATCTGTGGCTCCAAGGCAAAACTTGATATGTCGATTTTTTGTGATTTATAAGTTGTACTGTACATATGCCCGTAATATATATATATATATATCTATATCTGCATATGATGGCAAAAGCTGATATGTGTTATAAGTTTCTTAAAACTTTAAAACATTAGTGGCACATATTGATATGTCTTTATTCTGATAAAAATGTGAAGGCAAATCTTGATAAGTCGGTTTATCAAGTTTTGCCTGCTAATTTTACAAGCGGTACGCGCTTTTACAGAGTAGGCTAGAACTTGATATGTCATGTTAAATTCAAGTTTTGACAAGAATTTTCTGGCTTTTGACCGGCAATAATAACGCTGGATGTATTTTAGTGATTGGTGGTCGATAAAACCTGTGTTACAAAAAATATTATATTTTTGCATTTGTTAATAGTTATTTGTTCGGTACGAGTAGCAGAAGTAAAAGAATAGTGGAGCTTGCAATCGCCAATACCTCTATAAACAACAAAGAAAATTTTAGCAATATAAGAACGAAAACGAAGGTAAGTTTTACAATTTTTTTAGGTCATTATTCTACATAACAAAGTAAACTGTATAATAGAAATCTTTGTTAATTTTTTTTCCAACAGTAATATGATAAATTCTTATACCTGTTTTTTTATAAAATGATGTAAGGGCAAGGTGAAATTCACATGTTAAAAAAATTAACGTCTATAATATAAATATACATTGATATTTTTATTCAATCATCAAAGTCATTACAAAATAGAAAAAGGTTATGAGTCGTAGGAACCATTAAATAAAAAAGTTTTTTTCTAGAAAAATCATATGCAAACTTAGAACCAGTTCCAATAATATTTCAAAATAATAACGAGGATAGCGACGACTCTATGACTGATAAAGACTTCGAGCCAAATTTCGAAGAAGCTAACGAATCTTCTGATAGTGATTTGAGTCCTACATCATCAAAACGTAGACGTGTGGTGGATGTTAGAAAACCAAAAATTCCTTTTGCCCGGGCATACTCATCTAGAATGTGATGCAGACCATGCACGCATTGAAAGGGCCAAAAAGTCTTACAATGTTCCCATCATGGTCCCCAGTATATGTTCGTAGCCTCTATAAGGGGCAAGAAGCCCTTTAAAGTCGAAAGAATGACTCAAAGCGACTTTGTATCTTTTTCAGAATATCTAACTTCTGAACTAGTGAAAAGAAATTTGGACAAAGAAAAGAAAAAAGTTAATTGGCTGCAGATAAGGTGGCTAAGATATAAAAAATAATTTGTCATAATTCAATTTAAATACTCCCTTTTAGAAGAAGAACCATTCAGAACTTTTGATATACGGCGCACAAGACCTTTAAGATCAAATAGATTATCAACATCGTTGTTGAACTTGAGACTTCCAAAATGCTGCTATA
The DNA here is from genome assembly GCA_935413205.1 of Polydrusus cervinus. NCBI lineage: Eukaryota > Metazoa > Arthropoda > Insecta > Coleoptera > Curculionidae > Polydrusus > Polydrusus cervinus. Next base: position 5,096,747 of record OW284514.1, read on the forward strand.
GTGGTCCACCCCCAATAAACCCTTTAAAAAAGGGAGACTTGATCAGTTTAATTAATGAAAAACTCATAGATGGAGATTGTCATGATTTTTATAAGAATTTAATTACTTCTGAGAAGGCACCTGAGCTAAATTATTAATAATTTTTTCTCAGTTTTTTTTTTGATATGTCTCAACTATGCTGGTACAAACCTAATGCCAAAACTTGATATGTCAATTTTTTTGCAAAAAAATGTTGCAAACCCATTAATCAGTCAAGGAGCTTTCTTCTATTGGACATATCATTAGCCAAACATAAATTTGTAACTGGCATAAATGTAAGTGCGAAGTTATGCATTATTTTATAATTACAGAATATTTTAACCAGCTCTCCTGAAAAATTAGCAAAAAGTGACATATCAAGTTTTGCCTTAGAGCCACAGAATTTTGGGAAAAACTCATCCAACTTACCTCCAAGCTGTTGCCGCTGATTTGCCCAATTCAACCCTAGTTGAAAAGCTCTTCTGACTCCGTCAGTTAAGGTGACTGGGGCCATCAGTGGGGGAGAAATCCCCGGTGGTGGAGCTGGCCCAGGGGGAGCGGCAGGAGCCGGTGGAGCGGCAGGGGGTGCCGCAGGAGGCGCTTGCTGCCTCGCCAGCTGAGGGTCGGCCTGAATGGCTGCAGGTGCCGCGACATATTGGGTGGGAACGACAGATGGACGACGTTGGACGTCGAAGCTAGATGATTATAAATTGTTGATTATAGTCTCTTTTCTAATTTAATTCCCGGTCAACAATCACCTGCAGCAACCGTTTTATGCAATGTAATAAAAAAAAATCACGTCCAATAAAACACTAGTCATCGAAAACTTGTCTATACACCATGGTAAAAGATTACTGGACCATATTATTGTATATTTTGGATATGATGAGCTTTGGATGGGAGCTTACATCATTCATTTCTTGTAGGCGATATTTTGAACTAAAGAAATTCGTTTAATGAACTTTTAAGATACCTTTTTAACCATAAAAACCAATACAGAATATACGTAACCAATGGGAAATGTCTCTACATAAGAATAATGTATTTACTTCTTACCCAAACAGATCTCCTATTCCACCTAACAACAACCCAATAGTCCTTTTATCCCTTGACTGAAAACTGAGGTCCGTTTCGTAAATAAGACCATCATCACCATTCTTTTTATCCAAACTAACGACGTTTTGTTTACTATCACTATCCTCAACTCGAGCACTAAACACTACCACTACCAACACTAAAACCCCGACGGTGTTTTTACTTAAATTTAACATAGTGCATTCTAGTGTGAAGCACTGCGACACTGTCGAATGTCTCAATTAAGTCAATCCAAGATGTGGCTTCAGCTGCTTCGAAAATGAAACTGACACTTTGATCGGATACTGATAACGGAGTAACTAATCTGTTTGAATAATTTAACAGAGAAAGGGTTTTTTTTTTCATTTGCGACATTTTATAAAACGCTGGTTGCGTTTTTTCGCGAAAGTGACCAAACTTACGTAAAAACAATTTTCTGGCTGAAACGCATCATTGGGTTTTGGCTTTGATAATTCGATTGGTTCCAGTATGAAGAATTGATTTGTCGTTAATATACAGAGTGTTCTATTTCGACGTATAATTGTTGCATTTGGATAAGTAAGTGCATCTGTTATCTGTTAATACAGTCGACACACAACCAAAAAAATACGTTATATCTTTCAACAATTTACCAACGGATAATTAAAATGTTGCCGAGTGAGCAATTTTGGTTAATACAATGAAGAAAATGTTGAATGTCTTGTTTTCAGCTAAGTAAAAACCTGCTCAAAGATCAAGCTTTTAAAATCTCAAAACAGTCATAGCTCTGATTGTTAAAAATGTACTACTGAGCTGGGCTTCATCTCGATTCAGCCCCCCCCCCTAGTTGCGCCTATGAACATATCCCAATAATAAAAATTTTCCTAGAGTATCACACACCTTTTTTAGAAACAAGACACGGCGGGAAAGCTGCAAGTTTAAAAACATGAGGCGAGAAGACAGTGGCGCATCCAGAGTTTAAGTCTGATGGGGGTAGTGGCAATATTTATGTATTAAAATTTCATTTCGCTGAAAAGTACTGTAATGTGACTGTGGAAAAAATAAACATAAGTTATTAAGAATGATATTTTTTTGGAAAAACGCACAATTGCAGTTAAAATTTAATACTAATTACCTCAGTTGGTATTTTAATAGTTTTTGCAAAATATCGGTATTAAAAGTTAGGATTAAAAATTAAATTCCTGCGTATATGCGCTACTGCGTGAAGGCATGTACGTCATCCTATTAACCGCACGATTATTTTATTTTTATTTTTTTAGTCATGCTACCGGTTGTATTGTTATCTTTGTTCCGATAACTTAAATAGAGAAGAACAGATTAGAAATAAAACAACAGTCTCGATAGATTAGTCAGGTCGGAGATGAGTCCGAGCGTGTCGAATGAAGGCTGTCCCGGGTTGCTCATTTGCCGATTGTGACGTTGGTATGTTCTTTAGCTTGGTTTATTAGAGAGCGTATTTTTTAAAATTATTTTCTCATTTAATAATTGGAGAATTTAAAAACTGATACAGTAGAAAGTATTTTTTCGTGCTCTATACGATAGGGTCCATATCAGAATTGAGTGAATTGTAGATATTTATTATAGAATTAAAATTGTCTTTCCGTGTATGAATTATTAATTACTTTATTTAAAAACTCAATTAGTAACACGTAAAATTATTTAACCTCGTTTTTGTCCACGGTATGTAAATCAAGCCTAATCAATACAAATATTAACAAAACCGCGGTTTTTGTTTATTTGGCAATTTTCCTTGCGTTTCGTCAATTTTCGTTAAACGAATGACTTTTGCCAATAATTGCGCCGGATCGGGTTTCGAAATGTCTACCTTGTAATAATTTTGGTTTTTTATTACGGTGGTCGATTTAAAAAAAATTGCGGGGAATATAAATCGATTAATAAACTCAACTAGGTAAAATCTGGGGTAGCTAACAAGGTTCTAGATATTTGGAAGCAACAACTGATACTTCAAGGTGGCATTCATGGTGTTTGTAAATGTTTTTTTTTAAATTTGTGAAAAATTTGAATATTGGTGTCAATCCCAACTTTTAACATGAGACGTATGTATGACTCTAACCAGCGGTTTTCGGGCTCGATTTTTCATGATTAAAAATAAAGTAACTATAGCTCACCACGCCAAAATTGATGATTTCTTCAGAAATCATGTATTTTAGGAGCGTAGATCTAAGAGCAGTTTTTGGTGCAAATGCTTAGGTATTGAAATACCCCTACTTAAGTGCCGTTTTGTATATTCATAATAAAGCATTCTCGTTTCTTCCCGCACAATTTTTTCTTATTATAAATTATCACACTTCTTCCATAAAAAATGTTTCAATCAAAATTTTTATTTTTAACTTTCAAAATAAATATAATTGTTTGTTGTTTTTGTTGTAAATGTTTTATTGCATTGGGTTATATGTTTGATTTAAAGTGGCTCTAAAAAAGGGAAAACGGAACAGACAAGTATATAATAGAAAAATACTATAAAATATAATTCTTTTTACTCGTTTTCCTTTAAAATTGCATCATAAATCAATAACTAAAACGATATGCGTCTAAAACCTTAATCTCTATATAAAAAAGGACTTTTAGAAGGAAAAGTTTAAAAACTAAACGATTCCTACAAGACCTTTGTAATCTAAGCCAAGAATACAATATTTAAAGATTTAAATTAAGAGTCCAAGCGTGGGACGAAAAATTAGGTTGCAATTAGACTTTTAGACTTAAGCTAGTGTCTAAATAAGCCACTGCACATCTTCAATAAAAAAGCTATTTTTCTGGGTGCTGCTTCACTGTATCCCTCTCCTCGCCGAATGCCTTCGGTACACCTTTGGGCTTTGATGGCGTTTCTAGAGTGGATGGCATCCATATGAATATTAAACAAACAAAAAAAAACACTGTTAAATCCGTTAGGATTGAGGGGAAAATTCTTAATGTCACTGGCGCTGTTTTGTTGTCTAAGGCCAATGTCAACATAATCGCTTGGTGCAATCCCATACATAAAATGCATCAACAAATACTTTCTTCTTTCATCATCAATGCGGATCGTTCCGGCTCGCAGGTCGTAAATAACCGCGGTGAAGACACACGCCTAATGTTTAAGCGTGGTTTAGCATACCAATTAGTTCTTAACAATGTTTAAGACATTATTAATTAGAGTTTATTTTAAAATACTAATTAATTAATTATTGTAATAAGACATAATAATCAATTTTATTTATTTTAACTGGAAAATTAAAAGCAGCATATTTTCTCGCTCACTCTATGAAGGGTTTTTTTAAAACCTATTTTGGAAAATATTTAAAAAAATACAATATAACATTTTTTTTTAAACCAACATTTTTTTCATTGCATTTTTCTAATTATCTATGATTGTGTACCGGGTGTCCCATTATGGATGGCCACCGGCCCTATCTCGGAAACTACTGGGCATAGAAACTCGAGGGGGGGGGGGGGGGGGGGTTGTGCCGCATTTGGCCGCAAGAGGGCGTAATTGAAAAGTAAATTCTAAAATTTTACATAGCTCCGAAAATTTCACATTAAGGTATATCTTTGGTAACACCATTAAAAAGCTTGGACAATTATGCATCATTTTGGTGTTGAAAGTGTAATCATTGAAATCGCTGTAACTTATAAACGACTTATCCGATTTTAGCAAACTAAAGACTGTTTGGAAGAGAAATGTATGCACTTTCACCAATCGTATATTTAGTTGTCCATAATATTTCTCAAAAAAATTGTTGGAAATGACCACCTTCACTTAATAGGCAAGCTTCCGCCCGTCTAATTTAATTTAATTATTTTAATTAAGAACGGTGTGTCTGAGGAGAAAAACGCAAGAGACCATTTTTATGCAGAATTGATCAGGCTAATCCGAAATCATATCCACATAAAAAATATCAGTGGCGTCCCACTTTTTTTCTAAAAAGTATATAACCGCTTCTTCATTTAAAGTTTAAAAAGTTATTCTATTGGCGATAACGCTATAACGAACGGAGATATCGAGCTGCGGTTTAAATATTTTTTCCAGCAAATTTTATCTATTCTTCGATTATGGTATCATAATTATACCGCATGATTTATTTTTTCGGAGTAAAATCAAAAAATGTGTTATTATTGCAAATTGCGCCCTCTAGCATTTTTTTTTGAGAACTATTATGGACAACTAAATACTATTGGTGAAAGTGCATACATTTCTCTTCCAAACAGTCCTTAGTTTGCTAAAATCAGATAAGTCGTTTATAAGTTACAGCGATTTAACTGATTACTTTTTCAACAGTAAAGTCGGTACGCCAATGAGCATAGGATCAAAATGATGCATAATTGTCCAAGCTTTTTAAAGGTGTTATCAAAGATATACCTAAATGTGGAATTTTCGGAGATATGTAAACTTTTATAATTTACTTTTCAATTACGCCCTCTTGCGGCAAAATGCCGAACTTAAAAATTATTTCCAGGATTTTCTCATGGCCACTTTAGTTATAATTTTTTTCTTCCTGAATCTCTATGCCCAGTAGTTTCCGAGATATGGCCGCTCGTCACCCTTAATGAATCACCCGGTACAAGTAGAAAATACCACTAAACTAAATATTGTAGTAATCCTGTTTAAATATCATAATACGGATTCATTTAAAAAAAAAGGAAAGGGGAAAGTTATCGATGTTCGCAAGCGCAAATATTTTTCCGCGGTACAAATGTTCCACTTATTACATCACATGAACCGTTATACTGTTACAGTATCGTTTTCATTGGGTCAACCTTCTAGCACTTCTGTAATTTAGATTTATTGCTGCGAAACAGGCATAGAGCTAGTAAAGATAAATGCCAGAGAGAGCGCCCGATAAACATTCGAGAAAAAAAAAACGATTTTTTTAAAATTCGCCAAGGCGCATGTTTTGGGTTGTTTCGTATTTCTCCAAGCGAAATTATATCTATATATAGTAAATTAGACGTTCTCTTGGCTTGAATCCTGACCATGTATATTAATGGATATTTTAACACTTTTTAAATGTGGACTCTATAGATATTGGAGAATGTCAGAAAGTTATTTAAAAAAAAAAAATACTTTTCAATATTTTTTACAATGCAATGAACTTTAGAAATTATTTTTAGGGTATTCATTGGCTTATATCTGTATCTTACAATTTTTTTCTGCATGAAAATACCTTTTTTCTACTCCCACATGGAAATTTGCTGTTTCCTTTACACTTAAGTGGCGAGAAAAGTAGGCTATTCCGGTTAACTGTGCGGGAATATTTCATTTCCATCCTAGATAGGTAATGAAACTGACCAATCACAGTGGTCAATTACAAGGAAACTAAATTTACACGTTACAATAGGATGTAGTGTTGCAACCTTTAAAAATAAAATTTCCCATTTTTATAGAAAACTTTCACGAATGCAAACAATACTGAAAAAGTCTTTTATTAGCAGATTACAACCACAAGTGATCCTGAAGAATATTCTACAAATATAACACTGTGCGTAAAAATTTCCCTTTCCCTTTGGAGACAGCGCCGACCTATCATTCCTCTGTGCTTTGTTCTCACGAACCCGGAAATTTTCCATTAGTTGACAATACTGTTATGAAAATTACATTTCTTTATTTTCTTTGTGGTGTATTTAAAAGCACTGACCAATCACAGTATATTATATTTACTGAGGCTCTGCCTTCTTTTTCAAGACACTAAATTATATAATTTAAATGCATATGGTACAATTTGTTATTAATTTGTTCAATATAATAAAATCTAGACGCATTTATAAAAGATTTATTAATAATGCAACAGGCTGCATGAGCATAAAAAATTAATTTCATGTAGCATCATTTATCAGTTGGCTTTCCCACAATTAGCTTAAGGTCTCAATAGTCGAGTAAGTTAGGGCGTTGTACTATGGATCCAATGGTCGTGAGTTCGAGCCCGGCAACCGGAAAACTTTTTTTTGCATTTTTTAGCATAAGGTTTGTAAGTTTGGTCGTAGAAAAAATATACTGTTCAACTCGAGTGGATTGTCCATATTGCCTACGGCGTCGTGCTCAATTTACTTCCTCGTGCGATATGGACATCATATCCATTCTTGTTGTACAAACTACTATTCCACACCCATATAGATACCATGATCTTTCCATTGGTGAACAAAACTCAATAATTTGCTTATTCTTTTTGTAATTCAGGCATAGAAGAACCGCAATTTACCATGGTAACTTTGAGGGTGGCCCTATCCAATCAATAAAAATATTCAGCATGTATTTACATTTGGTAACTTTATCCAATAACCTTTAATATTGAGAATAAAAAGTAACAAAAAAAAAATTTAATTATTGATCGATATTATTTTATGTATGTAATATAATTGTGACGCAATCTGCCGGCATATTTATATTAATTTTATTCCGTAAAATCATAGTGAATTCATCCAAGCGTTCGTTTTACTCGTAAAACTGCCTACTGTAATTTCCTGACCCACATTCCTAAATATGGGTTTCCAATTTTGTGTATTTTCTATCATAGTATTCCTAAAAACAGCCATATTCACTAACGGTAGGTCCAAGGGTTGATAGCCCTTGGGGGGGAGCGTCGTATGACTGAGGATCGTGGTTCGGAACCCACGTTAAGCTATAGGTCCCCTCGGAAATGCCCCTGGCAGCGAACAAAGAGGAAAAAAGCCTGATCCGAAAGAAACGAAAAATACCTAATTTATATTAAAAAGTTATTAAATACACCTACCAATGGGTGCAACCCCAACACGAGCCGCCACTGTTATGGCCCTGGGCCTGAGTAATAAATAATTTCGAATTCCTATACCTGCGTTATAAAGAAATGTATTTGATTTAGGATAATTTTAGATAATATTTGACATTTAAAGAATTTTATGATTTATGTTGTATGGAGATATTGCGATATTAAATAAAACACATTAGGAATCGAAAAACATACAGGGGGAGCTAGAAGTTATGGTATATTATTTATTATTATGATCTATTCTATAAAGGGCTAGTGAGAGACATACATAAATTAAAATTTTACATGAATCTTCTAACCTTATTTTGATCGCATCTACTTGATACTTAATAATTATTGACCATACTTTTCAGAGCATCCTGTATAGTTAAAAATGTAACCATTTGTGTTAGAATAATTTAAGGACGTCTAGGGCGACGTCTAAATTTAAAAAAATAATCAGCAGCCGAAGGACTGACTAGACCTGCACTTGATCGCTTGATTTCTTGATAAAAGAAGTAATTTTCTTTCACTATCAATGGCAAAAAAAAGATGAATTAACATTACAAGTAGCGTCGACAATTAGGCAAAGAAATGCACCCAGAATGGGTAAGCACTTTCGCAGGCTCGTGACAGTGCATACGCATTATTATTAATTAATTCAAATTATTTTTTTTAATCTAATTAAAAATCAACCCTCGTCCGATGAAATAGTTTTATATAAAAACAAAAAGAAAGTGAACATGTCGTTCCTGTTGGTGTAAGTCGGTAGTGGGCGATGGTGTCAGTTTAGTTTCGTGAACAACTTTTTTACTTTTGGATAGTCTTAGTTTGTATGTGGCAAAATGAGGAATTATTTTGTAAGTATTTAAATAAAATAATTTTACGTAGCAATAGGAATCCAGGTCTTTTTTGTTTAAGAAAATTAATTCGGACGTTTTGGCTTACTCAAGCATCTCTAGTTCTCATTATTGTTTAATGCAAATTCTTGTAAACTAAATACTTTTTCTATATTTGTGTATTGAAAAATTTTGAATTATTATGCAATGTCTCAATGCCCCACCAATGATATAGCTGTTCCCATAATGTTGAGTGTAACACTTCCTGTCTTTCCAGGTCATAACTTTAGTCGTCTCACTTACACTTACGAAAACTTCGGCTGACGTTTCATCTTTTCAAGACCAGGACTCTACGTCAGAGCACTTGGACCCTCTACACGATCAAGACCAAGATTTGTCAGATAACAATCAAGACAAAAGAACCCTTTGCGGTGCGTTAAATAAATGTAATGGTGTTTCAGCAGGGCATGTTAGACATGTAATAGTCAAGCCTAACTTTAAGCATCAATACGTAGCTTACGCCCCTGTCGTGAGACCTGTAGGAATCAGGCCTGTAGTACTAGGAGGCTACAAGTACCCTAAACCAAGAGTACACTTTAGATTAAAAGCACCTAGTTCTTATAAACCAGTATTTGGGGGATGGAGTCCAGTCATTACCAGTACGAAACCGGCAGTCCAAGTGGTGAGACCAGCTGCCGGTCATGTAGATATTGTCCATACTAAACCAGTAACACACGTGGATCATGTGCCCACTACTCCCGGTGCAGTACATGTTGACCAAGTTCACCACAATCCAGTGGCTACTCCAGTGCACGTAGATCATGTCCACCTACAACCTGGACACGTACACGTGCGACCAGTGCCACCTGTGGCTATTCAAGGAACGCATATTGATCAAGTACACCAAATAAATGTACCACATGGTAAGCCCTTTCATAATTATTACTGCTTTATACCGGGTGTCCCATTATGGATGGCCACCGGCCGTATCTCGGAAACTACTGGGCATAGAAACTCGGGGGGAAAAAATGATAACTAAAGTGGCCATGAGAAAATCCTGGAAATAATGTTTAAGTTCCGCATTTTGCCGCAAGAGGGCGTAATTGAAAAATAAATTTTAAAATTTTACATACCTCCGCACATTCCACATTAAGGTATATCTTTGGTAACACCATTAAAAAGCTTGGACAATTATGCATCATTTTGGTTTGATGCTCATTGGCGTACCGACATTAATAAGAGGGGGGGGGGAAGCTGTTGAAAGTGTAATGAGTTAAATCGCTGTAACTTAGAAACGACTTATCCGATTTTAGCAAACTAAAAACTGTTTGAAAGAGAAATGTATGCACTTTCACCAATCGTATTTGGCAAGGGCCTGTCGACATATTAAGCACCGGTTCCCGCAGATCACCGAAGTTAAGCGGTGTCGAGCGCGGTTAGTACTTGGGCGGGTGACCGCTTGGGAACACGGCGTGCTCTTGCCTCAGGGAAGAGTGTAAAATGAATCGACACCTAGCCATCCTATTCACGCCGGACAGGCCGGATGAGATCGGATATCTCGTAGGATGAAGGTGCCGTTGCACACTCCCCAGTCGGTAGATCACATTTGTGGTCGATGACCGGTTCAAGATGGCCTACGTAGTCGGCAAACCGTAAAAAAAAAAAAAAAAAAAAAACAATCGTATTTAGTAAATTCGTAATAGTTCTAAAAAAAATGCTAGAGGGCGCAATTTGTAATAATGACACATTTTTTGATTTTACTCCGAAAAAATAAATCATACGGTATAATTATGATATCACCACCATTCAAAAAGTAGATGAATTTTGCTAGAAAAAATATTAAAACCGCAACTCGATATCTCCGTTCGTTTCAGCGTTATCGCCAATAGAATAATTTTTAAAACTTTAAATGAAGAAGCGGTTATATATTTTTTAGAAAAAAAGTGGGACGCCACTGTTATTTTTCCATGTGAATATTATTTCGGATTAGCCTGGTCAATTCTGCCTAAAAATGGTCTCTTGCGTTTTTCTCCTCAGGCACACCGTTCTTAATTAAAATAATTAAATTAAATTAGACGGGCGGAAGCTTGCCTATTAAGTGAAGGTGGTCATTTCCAACAATTTTTATAAAACAAAATTTATTTTCTATGTTAATAATAATGATAAATAGTAGAGCTAATTTAATTATTTAATTAGGAACGGTGTTCCTGAGGAGAAAAACGCAAGAGACCATTTTTATGCAGAATTGACCAGGCTAATCCGAAATAATATTCACATGGAAAGATATCAGTGGCGTCCCACTTTTTTTCGAAAAAATATATAACCGCTTCTTCATTTAAAGTTTTAAAAATTAGTCTATTGGCGATAACGTTGAAACGAACGGAGATATCGAGCTGCGGTTTTAATATTTTTTCTAGCAAATTTCATCTACTTTTCGATTATGGTATCATAATTATACCGTATGATTTATTTTTTCGGAGTAAAATAAAAAAAGTGTTATTATTACAAATTGCGCCCTTTAGCATTTTTTTTTGAGAACTATTATGGATAGCTAAATACGATTGGTGAAAGTGTATACATTTCTTTTCCAACCAGTCTTTAGTTTGCTCAAATTGGATAAGTCGTTTATAAGTTACAGCGATTTAATTGATTACACTTTCAACAGCTTCCACCCCTCTTATTAAAGTCGGTACGCCAATGAGCATAAGACCAAAAATGATTGTCCAAGCTTTTTAATGGTGTTACCAAAGATATACCTTAATGTGGAATTTTCGGAGATATGTAAAATTTTAAAATTTACTTTTCAATTACGCCCTCTTGCGGCAAAATGCGGAACTTAAAAATTATTTCCAGGATTTTCTCATGGCCACTTTAGTTATGATCTTTTTTCCGAGTTTCTATGCCCAGTAGTTTCCGAGATACGGCCGGTGGCCATCCATAATGGGACACCCGGTATATAACCTAATTACTTTTCTACCTAAGTTAGTTTAACCATTAAAGAAATTCTCTTAAATCTCATGTAAATTTTTTTTCCAATTTAAGGTAATCACTACGATACCTTCACTCACTTCGATCACATTCACCAGGCAGCCGTACCCGTCGCTCAACCGGTTGTACCTGTAGCACCACCACCAATAGCAGTTAAACCTTTTAATCCCTCTCCAGTCTTGTTTGAAGTCACCCGGCCCAACCTAGGGGTGCTATCACTAGGCGCAAGATTTCCTCATCCTATTCTACGAGAAATACCTCATGTACACTATAGACCAGCGGTACCGGTAGCTCCTGCAGTACCAGTAGCACCAGTGCCTGTGGAGCCAATACATCACCACCATTATCATCCTGCTTCGGCAATACCTCATCATCACCATTTGCAAGGAATAATTCCAACGGCCTCAGGATTTTCACATATTGTACCACAACCTGGGGTGTCAGTTGAATATCACGGAACAAGAAATTACCTTCCAGTGCCTTTTTTGCACCAGACACCAGTCAATGCTGTACATCCTTTACCTCCAACGGGGTTTAGTGTATCATCTGCTCATCCCCATCAACACTTGCCTTTTGATCATGCTCAGCACGGTTTTCTGCCTGCCCAACACCTTTCCCATGACCACCATGGTTTTCTTTCCCAACAACTTCCCCATGACCATCAACCCCACGGTTTTCTATCTCAACAACTTCCCCATAACCACCAAGCCCAGTTTGCGCCTGAGCACCAACTACCCAGAAATATATCGCCCCAATTTCTTCAAAATCAAGTCCAAGCTGCTCAGCAATATCAGGAAATTCCACAAGGACAACTTCCTCTTGAAGGGGAACCAAGTCTCGATCAGTTATTTCAAAGTAACCAAGAGCAGTATTCTCAAAATTCACTGAATGTGCAAAATTTTAACCAGAACAACGTCATTCAGCCTGGACAAACGGATGTCCAAATTCCTTATCACTTGCCACAGCACCCTGGTTGGGAGGGAACGTCAGTGTTTCAACAGCAACAAACTAATCTTCAAGAAGAATCAAGGGGGATTGGAGAGGAAGTTTTTAGACCATCACCACAATTAGAAGCTCCATACAAGAAATGATTTATATATTTCTTTTTTTAAGTGTTTTTCAGTATTCCCAGCGATGATAACTTCTGATAATATTGATTGATTGATAAAAAATCTGTTGGTACTTTCAAAAACAGAAAAGTCTACGTCCCTAAGCTGTTATTTATTATAATTATAGTAATGTTTTTTTTTATTCTAGTCATAGGTATACTGTTTTATTTTTGTTAATAAAGTTATTTTGTTATTTGATGGTGTGTTCTTGGTATTGCTATGATTATTGGAATAAAACGGGACGAGAAGAAGGAGCAACTAATAAAATTGGCTAAAGAGAGTAAATTTGAGTTAAATAAAAGCTCAAACTATGTCATGGCTCGTAACTTTTAAACATCCTGTGTATTTTAAAATAATTTAAAGCGTTCAAGGTTCAAATAAATTTCCTTTTTCTTAATATAAGCTCATTATTATTTTACACGCGTCTCTCGAACTGTATTCACTTTCTTTGATACCGTTTCGATTTCTGTGTTAGTTTACGATTTTTTGTTGCATCACGAAATCACAATACCGTCTCTTGTTCTTGATTTACATAAAATGTTATTAATAAACGAATAAACGTTGATAATGTAACAAAGAGTTTTTGCTGATCAGTTAATACCAAACGTAAATAAAGGGTTTTAAAATAAATTATAAGTAAAGGATAAAAAAAGCAGAACTTTAAGTACCCAGCTAAATTGCTCAGTTGCACCCTTTTAAATCTATTTCTTTGGCAAGCTGAGAACTATATTACATTCAATGTTCTTTGGATTTTGGGGCTCACAATACCTCTGATTACTGACAATAATAAATAAAATAATCCTTAACTAGGTCTCTCCCTTTAAGTAGAACACGTTAATGGTTAAAATCTTAAGTGATATGTTGATAAACAGGTGCATTTAGTATGCAGTTTAAGATGAATATTTCGATATGTCAATGTATTTATCCTCTTTAGTGCCTGCTACATTTGTATAGGTATGGCAACATAACACAGATAGGTATAATAAAACCATAGTACATTGTATACCTAGTAGGAAAAGTTGAACATTCCCGGACGACCGTAAAGATTTATGTCGAGGCGCAAGCCGAGACTGGCAATACGGAGTTTACAAGTAGGCGAACAGAAATATTATTTCCTTACAGGACAATAATAAATATGTCCTAACAGTTATTTTCTGTTGCCTAGCAACGACTAAGTGTAAGGAAATATTGACTTTTTCTTTCAGAAATGTTATCAAAAATATCAATATTTCCGATCGATTTTCGGAAAAATGACATTTTCAAAATTTAAAAAACTCATTAACGTCAATCCCTTAAATATGTCGAGCCAAAAAACTCTTTAATATTTCGTTATTAAATTAAATATTTAAAATTGGATCATTTCCGTATTATAAAATACTTAAATATGCAAATAATCCCTTTTATGGAGCAATTCTCCAATTCCCATTAAAAATAATTGATTATTATTATTAATTTTCAACTATTGTATAACGTGACGTTGCAATGATTGTACGTTGCAAGGCAGTGGTCAAAATATTTTTGGCTTTTAATCAATTATAAAAAAATATGCAATTACCTTTGCCCGGTATTTTTCTTGCTTCTCAGATTCCTCAAATAAAAGATAATGAATTAACTAAATAGGATTTTTCCCAAAGAAATAGTTTTAAATGGATCCGATTGGTGGATAATAAAATTTCACCATCGGTATTGGTAAATAATTGCCTTACCACAGGCGAACTACTATCAAGTTTCGAAAAATTATTACCTCTCCCCCTCTGCATCATTGGATTAAATTTGTTTTTGTAAATGTTTTTTTTTAGATATTCCTAACTTGATCTTTATTTTTAAAAAAAGTATTTTTTATATTTGTAAAAAATATGAATATTGATAATAATCCAAAATTTTAACATAAGACGTATGTATGACTCTAACCAGCGTTCTTCGCGCTCGATTTTTCATGATTAAAAATAAAGTAAATATCGCTCACCATGCGCAAATTAATGATTTTTTCAGAAATAATGTATTTTAGGAGCGTAGATCTAAGAACAGTTTTTGGTGCAAATGCTTAGGTTTTAAAATACTCCTTCTTAAATGCCGTTTTGTATATTCATAATAAAGCATTCTCGTTTTTTCCCGCACAATTTTTTTTATTATAAATAAGCACACTGATTTATTTATTTTATTTTCTGATTTATATTAATGACCTTGCTTCAGTGGACATTGCGGGCCAATTTACGATTTTTGCGGATGACACCACTATTCTCTGGCATGATTTTGATTCTGATATGTTGAGGATCAAAATTTCAACTGATCTCACTAAAATTAAACAATGGTGTGATGCCAATCTTTTGACCCTGAATTTTGATAAAACCAATATTGTGGGTTTTCGGTGTGGCGTGGACGGTTTGTATCTTGAGGGGGCATTGCTTACAAAAAAAGCTAACACCAAGTTTTTGGGAGTCTTTATTGATGAGTGTCTAAAGTTCGACTCTCATATTTTGGAGCTCACAAAAAAAGTGGCTTCGGGATGCTACGCTGTGCGTTTGATATCGGTGGAGATTGGAACCACTCTGGCTAAGAAGGTCTACCACTCACTGGTAGAATCTCACTTGCGATACGGAATTGTGTTCTGGGGGAATACATGTAACTACCTCCTGAGCTCGTTGTTTGTTCTCCAGAAGCGGGCTCTAAGGTATGTTTGTCGTGTGAATGGCAGAGAGTCATGCAGACCGTTGTTTAGATCCAGAAAAATATTAACTTTAACATTTCTGTTTATTCTTGAAACGGTCTGCATGATTTACAAACACAAAGACACATTGCCAGTTCCCGACCACTCGCACAATACTAGAAGGTCACGAGAACTGTATCTGCCTATACCATCTTCCACCCTTGTCAAGAACTCAATCATTTATGAAAGCCGTAAACTATATAATCATATTCCGGAATATATAAGGGACCTTCCTACCCTTAAATTATTTAAAAGAACTGTAAGGGAACTACTGGCGGAGAGAGCCTATTACGAGTTGGTTGAGTAATACAATCACATTTTAACTCAGTGTGTTTAAACAGGATTGGTCATTTTGTAAAATTTGTTTTGTGTGCCATTTACTCGTAAGTTGTTTGTCGCTACTTGTTTGTTTTATAGCGTGTTATGTTTTTGTCTTTGATTATTTTTATTGTGTACTTTTTAAGGTTTAAGCATGGTTCTGTTGCACCTGCTTGTATATATATTTTAGCTTTGTTAACAAGATAATTTCTTTAGAACAATAAAGCATATTTTGATTTGATTCTTTCATAAAAAATGTTTCAATTAAAATGTTTACTAATTTTTCTCTTTAAAAATAAATACCTAATTGTTTTTTGTTTTTGTTGTATAAATATTTTATTGCATTGGGTTAGAATATGTTGATTTAAAATAGCTCTAAAGAAGAAAAAACGAAACAGACAAGTATATAATAAAAAAATACTACAAAATATTATTCTTACAAGCCCGACAGCCCCCTTCCCCCCCCCCTAAATACGCCACGGGCATCCCAACATAAATCTAATACAATGTAAAACCCTCCTTTGTTAAAGTGTTGAAAAAGTCGAAATTTTAATTTATTACATTGAATTGCATAATTACAACTTTTTTATTACCAACTGTAAAAGCCTGAAAAATGACCAGATCTAATCATAGATTTATCGTAGAACCACCTTAGATATCACGATACGGAATCACAAAATTTGACTTAAACGTATAATTTATTCAAGTATGCACCTATTACACTTTGCAAATCTCGACGCTGGCATTTATAGGCTGTAATTATTGGATTAAGGTTATGCTTGTGCCCTGTATTGGTAAACCACATGTAAAATGTTTCAAAAATGTGGAAAAGGAATGTGTAGATTTAAAATTTTTGTTTATTTGATAGTGGTTAAAATAAAACAGTAATTATGTCAGTGGTTTCACCCAATTAAAATGATTGGCTGATTTCTATAAATTTTTTATTTTATATTAATTTTTACAAATAAAATAGTAGAATTTAGTGTCCGTTAAAATATATAAACGAAAGAAGCTTAGCGGCAAGCGGACAGAGTAGTGCGTCTATCTTTTGCATTAAAGTACACAGGGACTCCAAAGGTAATGAAATCCCTGGGGCACAGGTAGACAATGACAGGCTGTTTCGTTCTTGTTAGAACTCATCAGAAAGTCATAACCCGTAAGCGACCCCCAATACAGCGAGCCTGTTCTTTCAAGGCGTTTTTAAGAAATAAAAACGCGATGAAAACCCAGTAACGCCATCATAAGGAATCAACTCAATGCAAAAGATATAGTCATCTTTCTACGTTTTTCACGTTAGATGGCTATATCTTTTGCATTGAGTTGATTCCTTATGATGGCGTTACTGGGTTTTCATCGCGTTTTTATTTCTTAAAAACGCCTTGAAAGAACAGGCTCGCTGTACTGGGGGTCGCTTACGGGTTATGACTTTCTGATGAGTTCTAACAAGAACGAAACAGCCTGTCATTGTCTACCTGTGCCCCAGGGATTCCATTACCTTTGGAGTCCCTGTGTACTTTAATGCAAAAGATAGACGCACTACTCTGTCCGCTTGCCGCTAAGCTTCTTTCGTTTATTAATTTTTACTTACTTATTTAGTATTTTTTCACAAAATTGGAAAAACTTTTAGAATCACTTCGCTATCAATCAATCATCAATCAAATCAATCTGTCTGTATGACTGTTCGTTTCTTACAGCACATTTACAACCTTATGTCATCTAAATCTAAAATAAGATATACTTTTTGGACTGTCTGATTTCATTTTTAAAAAAGCTTGCATAATTTTCTATATTCATTTTCTAAATATTAACAGAAGCTCTTAATTTTGACTATTTCATTATAGTGACTTTATCAAAATGGGCTATATAATATTGTATAGTTTTATATTATTTTACTGAATGGATATAATTTCATATTCATCCTTGTTAGGTTATGAAACTGACTGTTACAAGAATTAAAGCATTCTACTGTTTTCTTATATTTTTAACGGGGCCCAGTCGACCTTAAAACTTTTATTATACTCAACAGATGTTGCAAAATAACTGGTAAATCTTCTTTAAATGGTGGAAAATAAAGATAAGTACATAAAAAACCGCGGCTCAGAGGTAGAGCTACTGGCATTCGACCGCGGCGACCCGGGTTCGATTCCCGGAGTGGGCATACGTACAATAGAAAAAGAATGTCCGAAATTTAGTGGATTTAAGAATGCAGGGAAGAGTGTAAAAGGTATCATCTCCCAACCCACCCCATTCACGCCGGTTACCAGGCCGGATGAGATCGGACATCTCGTGGGGTGCGGAAGAAGGTACACACTCCCCAATCGGTAGGTCATGCAATGGCAATAAACCAAGGGTTGATAGCCCTTGGGGGGTGTCGCATGACTGAAGATCGTGGTTCGGAACCCACGTTAAACTGTAGGCCCCCCCTCGGGAATGGCCCTGGCAGCGAACAAAGAGGAAAAAAGCCTAATTCGAAAGAAGGGCAGAACGGCAAGTACATAAAACCAGATAAAACAGTCAATACTCTAAGATTTTTGAAAAAAATTCAAGGTTATATGCAATCAATTAATACGACAGCATCGACCACTTTTTGAACGCGTCTTTTTCATATACCTTCCGGAATTTCTCTGGTAAAAAAAAGTAATATCTTATTTGCAATATCCCTTAACTGAGAGTTAGTTAAACAATAATTTTGATTTCTTCTTACTTTTTAAGAATATTAAAAAAAAATTAAACAACAAATTTCACGACAATAGCGAATACGGATAACAAGGCTACTATAACAAATAATCTAATACAAAAATTTAGAAAACTTATTTTCATTTTACATAGGTATGTATTTTTTTATTTGAAAAATTAAAAATAGTTCAAAGTAGAGTAAGCACCGCAAATATAACATTGTTGTTTATATTTTTTCTTCTGTATATTACGATTTTGTACTATCCCTTTTTAAAGTAATATATAGACAAAAACGGAGCGAAGCCGTATCGGCCAGTCGACTTCGAGCAATCGCAAATACTGTCCATTGGTTGAATTTTGCATGATGATTAATTTTTAACCCAATTTAACCCAATGAGGAAAATGGGCTCTAAAGGCCAATAGAAAGTTAATTAGATAGGGTTTTCTTCAGAAAGGTGTAGAGTAGTTCATTGGGTGCAAAGTGACTACAGAGTGACCCAACGAATATTTAAGCCACTTTCATAATTTGGCATTGATTTCACTGCAAAATTCTTTATTTTTATCAAGTGCAGGTAGTACCACCAGGGTTTGGGTTAATTTATGGGTTTTGCCTATTGTTATCCATTCACAAACACTGAAAATGGCGTTACAAAGGCGTGCATTATGTACATAGTTAGGTTACCTAATGTAACCTTATTTTTTATTAAACATGATAAAAAAAATACAAAATACAAAAATGACATTATACAGATATTAAATTGTGAAAAATCATAATATTCTTCGTAATGTGAAGAACTGTCATATCCTCTTGACGTTATAATTAACGGGTCAACAGTTCGATCGATCAGGTGGTTAAGATCTCACATTTTCTCCTCTTCTTTAATGACATGATGGACTATTTTTCGCCAGTTCTCTGGTGTCACTTCCTTAATGGCTTGATCAAACAGTAGCTTAACGTCTTTCATTCTGAATGTCGTGTTGTGTCTTGCTACAAATCTTTTCACTTGCGCCCATATAAGTTTTATAAAATTTAGTTCGCAATTATATGGCGGTGTGCGCAGCACAATTACACTATGTTTTTTAGCTATATCTTCCTCGGCATATTTCATAAAACGATGTTTGTGTAAATTTGTTATAAATAGTTCCGTCTTTATTAAATGGTCCTATTTTTTTTCTTTGGTTAGTTATCATAAATAATTTAATGCACAACATTTACCTGCGCCTATGGCCGACACCGAAATTGAATTGAAATAGACTATAGAGCACTTGTCTCGTTAGAAAACTCGCTCTCCAACATGGACGCGTGCAATGAAATAATGCTTTATAAAACGTGTACTTTAATATCCTATTTTGGTACTCTGCTCTGTACTTTTACCGGTCACTGTATAACAATTATTTAATCATCCATTTTGGCATCTGTTAAAAACTTATTAATTAAACACTTTAACAATTCAGTTGTTTCCAACAAGCACTTTTTACAATCAGAATAACCGATCTGGTTCGTTACCGTTCGAGATTTCACAAGTTTTAATAGCTGCAAAAGGCACCTATTTTCTTGTTGTAAATAACAATTTTGTAATTATTTAAATATTTTTACAAGGTATTGTAATGGTATTTAGGCGAAAATATATGGTTATTACACAAATAATTGAGTCATGTTGATTTATAAATAATTTTAATAAGGGGGTATTAGTAAAAAAACATTCTAAAAATTATACTACAATAAAATTGCATTGATCTAAATAATAATTTATTCCACCAAGTACAAATTACTCATAAATAAATGGTTCAAAAAACGAAACGCTTAAACGGAATTTAGTTAGAAAGCTATTTTTTGATGGAAGCATTTTATTGTTTGAAAGAACATCTCGGTACTATTTTGCGTTCGAGCCCTTGTAAGAAAGTCAAAACAAAATCTTCAAATGAAATTGTAGTTTATACAACAAGAGTGGATATTGAACGGCAGTAGAGTTTTGGACTTGCATTGTCTTTATTTGTTTAGAATCACTACGTTTCAACTGGTAAGTGTCTTCAGTCATCTTCAGGTAAATACTTTTTTTTCAGATGGAGATACTTACCAGTCGAAAAAACAAATAAAGACAATGCAAGTCCAAAACTTTTCTATCATTCAAGAAACATCATTGTCTCCAACCTTCAAACAGAAAAGAGTGGCTATGATGTCCATATCGCATGATGAAGTAAATTGAGCACAACGCCGTAGGTATGTGAGAATAAATCTAAATGTAAAACATCATGATATTAAATAAAAATTATTCAATATTAGAATGATTTTTAAAGGGGTTACCAACTTTACCGACTGTTGTCATCTTACAGTTTCTTTATTATTTTACCTAAATAAGCCATTAGAAAGTTATAATTATATTTACAGTATACTCCTTTAAATAACTCAAAAAGTGTTCCTTATTATCCGCCTATATACAGAGTGTTCACATACAGGGTGTTACAAATTCGACATACCAGCATTGAAATCTCGGAAACTATAGGAGTTAGAGAAACGGTTAAATAGGGGCAAAGTTGTGTAAGTCGGTGCTAATTATAATGCCGCTTTAAAAGTTTTCAAATTCCGAATACTTCCGATTTTATCGAAAAAAGCCGAAAATTTGCAAAATCGTTTTTATTTTTTCCTGAGCTATGACTAGCTATTTAAAAATAAATGACACTTTGTCATTGCTACTTTTTCTCCTCTACAAAATGACGTTACTAAACTAAAGATTCGCCGTTTCGTCTCCGAGCGGTCATCACCAACTTTACTTTTTTTAATACGGACCTGGATTTTTTTACCGATTTAACTCTCCTACCCTCAAAATATAATGGCGATATTACTTTCTCATAATGATGAATTGACCTTGCTTATTTTTTTTTAAATTCATATTTTTAATAATTCTTGTCAGTCCGGTCCTGGCAACGAATTACAATATTAATTAAAAACTTTATTTTATTTAAAACATTCATACATAAGTAGTATAATTTATTTTATAAGAATTTTCCAATAATTCTAAATTTACAAATTATAAATTCTAATTTTCTAAATGTTCAAAGAGATTGCCGTTTTGTTCAATACAAAGATCAATTTTTCTTTCAATTTTGGCGACAGCCGTTTCAACCGATCTTCTCCTTATCCTACCAAATGCAACCTGTATGTAAATATACCTAACATGAACTTTAGACAAACTTTTTTATGAAATTTATTTGTAAAGGTTTTAAATAAAATAAAGTTTTTAATTAATACTGTAATTCGTTGCCAGGACTGGACTGACAAGAAGTGTAAAAAATATGAATTTAAAAAAATAAGCAAGGTCAATTCATCATTATGAGAAAGTAATATTGCCATTACATTTTGAGGGTAGGAGGGTTTAAAAATCGGTTAAAAAAAATCCAGGTCCGTATTTAAAAAAGTAAAGTTGGTGATGGCCGCTCAGAGACGAAACGGTAAATCTTTAGTTTAGTAACGTCATTTTGTAGAGGAAAAAAAGTGACAGTGACAAAGTGTCTTTTATTTTTAAATAGCTAGTCAAATGAGCTCAGGAAAAAATAAAAACGATTTTGCAAAATTTCAGTTTTTTTCGAATAAAATCGGAAGTATTCGGAATTTGAAAACTTTTAAAGCGGCATTATAATTAGCACCGAATTGCACAACTTTGCCCCCATTTAACCGTTTCTCTAACTCTTATGGTTTCCGAGATTCCAATGCTGGTATGTCGAATTTGTAACACCCTGTATAGCCGCACATAAAAAATAATGGTAAATTTTTGTTGATCAGCAAAACCTTATAACACTAAAACATTACCCAAACATTATGATTTTCTTTATACTTTTAAAAAGATAACAACCTGCTTTTCGAGTTCATAACTGCATTTTCCAGATTATTTTTTTATTTACGTAAATATATATACAGGGAGGAATTTTTAACTGGAATAAATTCAGTAATCGAAAGCCTCTATATTTGCGGAGAAAATACTGAAATACGGGTGCCTTTATTTTTAGTTTGGTACACTTTTTTCGTCCCGTCATGAAATTTACCCCTCTCTTGGGGGTTCAAAGTGCCCTCAACTTCTTTTTCTCAAATGTTTTGCGATAGCTCGTTGGAAAGGGCTTTAAAAAAGGAATACGACCCACTATTTACTTTTCAATTTCGGTAATCTAGAAGCAATTTGTTTTATTATAAAAATTGTTGAATATGTTGCCCATTTTTTTCTTAACAAACTTCTCAACTAAACTTGACATTATGTACCATCCATACTATCATTAACATTTTGATTTTGTGTGATTCAGTTAAATAACCCATTTGAAAATACTAAAAATACTTCTTACTATAAAGTAACGGTTTAAACAGCACAAAATACTACAACAGTATTTAACCAGTTCTTATTTTTTTCTGACTTTCTACAGGAACAAAATGCAAAAGTAAATAGTGGGCCAAATTCTTTTTTTTATGCCCTTTCCAACGAGCTATCGCAATACATACCTTTACATTTGAGAAAAAAAAGTTAGGGGCGGTTTCTACCCCCAAAAGAAGGGGCAAATTTCATGACGGGACGAAAAAAGTGTACCAAACTAAAAATAAAGGCACCCGTATTTCCGTATTTTCTCCGCAAATAAAGAGGCTTTCTAATACTGAATTTATTCCAGTTGAAAACTCCACCCTGTATATAGGGTTGTAGACTATAAGAATATAACAGGAGAAGTATTCCAAACAAAGTAAACAATTTTTCCTTATTTAAAAAAAAATAATAATTTATTACCTAAGATCATCACAATAATTTAATACAAAAACTAAAAGAAACAACTCTGCGACAATTTCATTAAAAATCCCATTCGAAAAAACCCTAATGATGACCATGTCCTTGGTTGTAGATATGGGGTCCCCATCCTCTGGTTTCAAGGTGTCCGTCAACTTTGGGGGCGTAGTTGGTGAAATGACCGGGTCCAGGTGCGTCGAACACTTTGGTGACGACAGGGTGGCCGTGAATGATGGGGGTGGCGTAGTCACCACCTCCATGACCACCACCATGACCGCCAAGGTCTCCGGGGTATGCAACGGCAAGGGCTACGAGAGCGAAGAAAGCAATCTGAAACAAAAAGATAATTACAAATTAAAAAGTGCGTTATCTTGGCCCGAATCCTGGCAATGTTTACTAATGGATTTTTAAAAATTTTATGAATCTGGACAGATATTGGAGTGTTTTTTAATTTTTATTTTAAAAAAATGTCAATGTTTTTTTACAATACAATGAATTTTTTTTCTTCATTGGCTTATATATTTTTCTTCGAACTTAAATAAAATTAAAGTATTAACAATGATGCTTAAAACACTGAATTTTAATAAATAAAACATTCTGGCGGTTTTTTAAACGACTTTTTTTTACTTTAAACTGTTTTTAAGAAAATATTTCGACAAAGGGCCTCCCTACATATTGGTGACATTTTGCAAACCAACAAAATCCCTCTAAACGCTATTTCAAACGTGATTTTCTCGGAATCTCCACAAAATTTTTTGTAAAAACCTGTTTCATATTCAGCGGCAATTATAATTATTTCCAGAAAATCGAGAATCCGGTTTCAGGTATCAGCCAGTGCGAAGATTTTACGGCCTGAAAAATCAATTAGCGGGATTTGTTGGCTTGCAAAATGTCACCATTGTTATTGGTGACATTTTTCAAACCAACAAAATCTCTCTAAACGTTATTTCAAACGTGATTTTCTCGGAATCCACACAAAAAATTTTGTAAAAACCTGTTTCTCAGCGGCAATTATAATTATTTCCAGAGAATTGAGAATCCGGTTTCAGGTATCAGCCAGTGCGAAGATTTTACGGCCTGAAAAATCAATTAGCGGGATTTTGTTGGCTTGCAAAATGTCACCATTACATGCTCGTCAACTTAATTTTATTTAATTAAAACTACCTTGTTTAATTATATAACATGTTATCTGTTACCTACTGTTATATTTCCGCAATAAAAATGAACATAAAAAAGATATAAAAATGTCGTTTCCCCCCTTCTAGTATATTTTTAAATAATTTAAAAAAATCCGAAATTTTACCAACTTAATCAAACCAATAAGTTTATGTTTGTCCTATTATTTCCTTAATTTTCTAACTAAAATTCTAACGGTAATAACGAATTTTGGATTTCTCTACAAAGATGGTGTATTTTATATAAAAATATCTAAAAAGTAGATATAATACTATACCAGAACAACATATAGTATGAAAAAAAGTCCAAACTATTGGACATCTCTCAGCCTAGGTTGTCCATTATTTTGGTCTGTACTTATTAATATCCACGGCTGTGTACCACACATACACCAGTCCACTATCTGGTACAATATGTTTTATAAAGAATTTTACTATTTTTTTTTTGTAGAAATCAAAAACCCAAATTACAAAAATCTATTCTTTAATACTCACCAAAGATTTCATGTTGGTTTTGGTAAAAAAAACTTGAAGTTCACAAAGGAAATAGGTAACTAGATTGTACGGCGCTTAGTAATGATGAAAAGTTGCCGAACCACTTTATATGTAAACCACCGGTGGTAGGGTGAAGAAATGAACCATTTTTTTCCCTGTAAAATACAGTCAATTCCGCCATGGTGAAAGATTGTTTGTACCGTACGTAATAGTAGAATGGCCGATTGGTGTGGTACTGTGGGTTGTTAATACACATCTTGTGTAACAGCGTTGAATAATATTCGATATAATATGGGTCTCCGGAAATGTAGAAGCTCTAAGGGCCTACAACATTAATGCTTTATCCCAAATTCTATAACCAAAAATAAGGCAATCTAGGCAAACTTACCTATATGGAATGTTGCTTCGTTTTGCCGCTACAGGGCGCTAAAGTTTTCAAATTAGTATGGTTTTTTCGGAATAATTTCGAAACGCCTTTAGCAATTTCCACTAATTTTGGGACTAAGGACTATTATTAATAGCGTGTTTTGATGTATACCATATCTTTTTTTAATACCTGCAAATTTTAAAATGGCGTGAGATTGGTAAATAAAACTTCCTCTTTTTGTTACCCCCTGTATAAATGACTTATTTCTCTGACACTGGTAGACTTCATGTTAAAACTTTTTTGTCTCTTATTAAATTTTAGCCAGACATTTAGTTTCTCTACAAAAAAAATATTTACGGTCTCTCGCTCATCATTGGTGTTTATTCTGAACGAGAAACATAAAAGTTTTTTAAATTCTAAATAACTACCAACTAGTTTGATTTTTATAACAATTGTACGAAATGTTCACCGTGTTCTTGAATACATAAATTAATTTTTTTCAAAAAATTAAACTGTACTTTGGGCAACGTGTCGGGCTTGTTTTTAAAAAAATCTGCAGTATTGATAATTATTTGCAATTACTCTTCCGTAGCGTACTTGATTTAAGAGCGCTCACAGAAAATAGTCCAGAGGCGTTAGATCTGGGGTTTATGCATGACAGGGCGCCACCCCATTTTAGTATCAACGTGCGAAGATTTTTGAAAGAAAGATATCCTAATATATGAATCGAAAAAGGTAGTATTAAACGTCAAATTGGAAAAATGTTAACGCAAGTCCACATCAAAAATTAAAATACCCGACGAATCAGAGATATTGTTGGAGAAGAAAAGCTTTGGGTTTGAAGCTACTGGGAGGGGTATGAGTGATAAAATCACGAAACAGCTGTTATTGTTAACCTGAAATAGTCCGGATTTTCGCCTTTTGGTATTTTTATCGCACAAAAAATAACCAAGGTACAGGAAAGAGCTTAAATATTATAAAACACATTTTTATTTACTTATAAAAATTAAATAATTTATTATCTAAGATCATCACATTACAATAAAAAATTAAAAAATAGGAACTAAAAACAATTCTGCGTCTTCTTAAAAATGGTATGGTACAAGCAACAAGTGCTTGCTTGTACCCCTTTATAACATAAAATGCAATTAGATGTATACCCGTGTTAAGTTGTTAATTTTTTCTGCTGGAGGAGGTCGGTAATGTGCACTTATAGTTAGCATAAAACATGCCAATAGTTAGGCCTTAACGAACTGAAAAAGGATGTTATAAAGTGCATATTCCGATTGTACAAAAGAACGTCTTAATGGTGACCATGACCCTTTCCGAAGATATGCCCTCCGATTCCTCTGGTGTCCAGGTGATCGGAGGTAACTTTAGGGGCATAGTTATTGAAGAAACCAAGTCCTGGGGAATCGAACACTTTGGTGACGACGGGATGGCCGTGGGTGATGGGTGTGGCGAGATCACCACCTCCGTGACCACCCCCATGACCTCCTGGATAGGCGAGGGCTAGGGCTACGAGAGCAAAAAAGATAATCTAGAAAAACAAAAAAAAAATATATTAGGCTTGAGGCACTATATCTAGGGAAATGTATAATTTTTACTAGCGTTTTGCATTTATAGTTTTCTCAAGAACGACTAAAGCTACTATAGTATGTTTCAGAAAGGTGTAGAGTAATAAAATGGGAAATTCCATCCAGTTTGACTCAATTTCGGTGTCGGCCATAGGCGCAGGTAAATATTGTGCATTAAATTATTTATAACTAACCAAAGAAAAAAAAAATTGATAAAGAAGGAACTATTAGCTTTAGCAAATTTGCACAAACATCGTTTTATGCAAAACATAGTAAAACTGTGCTGCGCACACCGCCATACCATTGCGAACTAAATCCTATAGAACTTATATGGGCGTAAGTGAAAGGATTTGTAGCAAGACACAACACGACATTCCAAATGAAAGACATTAAGCTACTATTTGATCAAGCCATTAAGGAAGTGACACCAGAGAACTGGCAAAAAGCAGTCCATCATAAATCATTAAAGAAGAGAAGAAAATGTTGTATATTGACCACCTGATCGATCGGACCGTCGACCCGTTAATTATAACGTCAAGAGGAGATGACAGTTTTTCAGATGATGAAGAATATTATGATTTTTTATAAATTAATTTATGTATAATGTATTTTATAATGATTAATTAAAAATAAGTGTACATAATACTATGTACATAATGCACGCCTTTTGTGAATGGATAATAATAGGCAAAACCCATAAATTGACCCAAACCCGGGTGGTACTACCTGTACTTGATTAAAAGAAATAATTTTGCAATGAAATGCCAAATTATGAAAGTGGCTTAAATATTTGTTGGGTCACTCTGTAGGCTCTTTGCATACCTAATGAGCTTTTATTACTCTACACCTTTTTGAAATATACTATAAATGTATTTCAAGATACCTATATTTGTTTATTGGAAGATTCCAAAATATTTCTTTTACATTTCACTTTTGTGTTGTTAACAAACACAAGATATTTCAAAAATAGTTGCAGGTGTTCGGCTGTTATTTTCCTTAAATCCAATAGCAATCGGAGCCGCCAAAAAATGAGTTAAAATAGGAGAAAGCTGTCTTGAATAGGAGCAAATAAGTCTTGGAGCCTAAGATGTATGATGTATGGGCCAATGCCTCGATAGATCGGGAAGGGGGGTTACGACGGATTCTCCCCACCTTCGGACTAATGGATCTAAGGGAGCCGTTTTTATTTTAAATTAATTTTAGAAAATAATTGCTACATATGGAAATACAAAAAATGTATTGAAATGATAATTTTAGGTCCTGGAAGAAAATGTTAGTATAATATATTTAATTCGTTAGAAAACGACGATACGAAACTCCTAAAATAATATATACGTTGACAATACTTACCAAAGTTTTCATTTTGGTTTTTGAAAAAAAAACTGGAAAGCACAGATGAAATGGATATGACTGTAATGAGTGCTGTAATGATGAACTGAAATCCAAACCATCTTATATGTCAACCACCGCGTTGGTAGGGTAAAGAATTGGACCTTTTTTTCATTGTACAATTCAGTTCCGCATGACAAAAGACTGTACGGTACTAACAACGGAACAAATTAATTTAGGTGTTGAAATTTGGCGTTAGTAAGGGATTTTATGTATTCGAATTGTAAAAGTACTCCAGGAAAAAAAGCATTTAATTCACAGCCTAAGCTGATGAAAAAACGACAATATTTAACACAAAATAAAATTGTTTGTTTTCCAAATAGGCTTTAATACATTCTTTATTTTGATTACTGTTATTGGCAAAATAAGGTAATTTTTCAAATTTCTTTGTCTCTTGTTTCATTTATTGTTGGGCAGTACCCACTCTACTCTAATATTTTTTTAGCACAACTTAAGCTGAGGATTCTTGTTGAAGGCAAAAACTATGACAGATAGTCCCCGGACTATGCTATATTTACTATGCTAAATTAATAGTTGACATGAAAAAAGACTAATTTGTCGTTATAAACGGTTGTTATAATTTGCTACTTATTAATATTTTGTAAGAAGCGTGACGATAGTTTCGCAGTTTATATACTTATACTACCACAAAAGAGAGTAAATAGACATTTTTAAAACTTTCATTTTTTTGACACTCATCTTACATACATAAGACCCATATTATTGATCTCCTGGTAACTTAACCAGCCATATAATTCCTATGTAAACTATTGTTTCAACAGTGGTTTCTTTGGAAATTATCTTGCTCATAAAGTTACAAGGAGATTGTATATACAGGGTGTCCATGAAATCACTGTATAACGCTTCACCATAAATTTCTTAATCAAAAATAAGGCGATCTAGACAAACTTACCTATATGCAATGTTGCTTCGTTTTGCCGCTACAGGGCGCTAAAGTTTTCAATTGAATATGGTTTTTTCAGAATAATTTCTAAACGCCTTTATCGATTTCCACTAATTTTGGGACTAAGAGTAACTATTATTAATAGCGTGTATTGATGTATATGCTATATTTTTTTAATACCTGCAAATGTAAAAATGGCGTGTAATTGGTAAATAAAAGTTTGTCTTTTTGTTACCCCCCGTATAAATGACTTTAATTATTTATTTCTCTGACACTAGCTGACTTCAGTTTATAACTTTTTCTCTCTTATTAAATTTTAGCCAGACATGCAGTTTCTCTACAAAAATAGTATATTACGTTACAAGACCGGAAAGTACTATTTTACAGGACGAAGCAGGCAATTTCTAGGACGAGCCGCCAGGCGAGTCCTGGGAGTCTGCCAGTCCTGTTAACGTACTTTTCGGTTGAGTGACGTACAATATTTTTTTCACAATCGACACAAGACACCAGTGGCGTACGAGAAAATGTTAATAATGGCTTACTATAAAATGTTTATTTTTCAGTCATAATATCGTACCTGAGAGTTCGTTACTATGGAGGCACGAAAATATAAACATGTCGACGCCTACTTAATATTACTTATAAATGAGTTTGGTTTATTTCCTTAAATGGGAAGCGAGAAGCAAAAAAGAGGGGCCGGAAAAGTACTTTACCGGTCCCTCTTTTATTACTTTCTGGTCTAGACCAGCAAAGTGATATTTTCCGGTCGAAAAATTATCTAGAAAGTGCTTGTTTTCCGGTCGATTGAAAAAAAATATTTACAAGTTCTTGTAATTCATCATTGCTGCTAATTTTGAACGAAAAACATCACCCGCAATTTTTAAATTTGTAGGTATTAAAAAAGATATATATCAAAACACGCTATTAATGTTAGTCACTCTTAGTTCCAAAATTAGTAGAAATCGATAAAGGCGTTTAGAAATTATTCCGAAAAAACGATATTAATTTGAAAACTTTAGCGTCCTGTAGCGGCAAAACGAAGCAACATTGCATGTAGGTAAGTTTGTCTAGATCGCCTTACTTTTGGTTAAGAAATTTGTGGTGAAGCGTTGTACAATCATTTCAAGGACATCCTGTATATTGAAATACGGCCTTAATGTTGGGGTGCACAAAGATTTTTAACCAGAATTAACTAACCAGCAAGTTTTACTGTGAAATAAATGACATTGACAGGCATTATGTGCTCACAATCAAAGGTGCCTGATTAGTAAATTAAAAATTAAGGTATCCGGGCCAGTATCATTGTGAGAAAATTATTTCTGCCAATTACGTCACAGTCAAACTTGCTGGTTTGTTAATTATTGTTAAAATTCTCTGTGCAACCCGGCACACGTCTTTCAAATTACAGCGGCATTTTTTTTTCATCTGACATTCCCAAAAACTCGATATGACCAAACGAAAAACGGTTGGTTATATTTTTATACTTTTTCTGCATGTACGCGACATCTACCATAAATAACCGTAGAACGGCAAATCGCAGACAAGAAATACTTATTAAAGAACTAAAATATCACAACAGGTACTATGCAGTTTATAATAGTAACACTAGAGTGAGCCACATTAATAAGAAAGTAAAAATAATTAATTTTAACAATACTTAGCAGTTTAGCATTCAACTTGCATTTTAGAATAAAAACTTTTGCAAATACACAATGACTCAAAGGAACGACAAAAATAAATTTATTTAGGCCAATTTTGTCTGACTCTCAATTTTTTTTACAAGGTATCCTATTGAATTCTTGAAAACTATAAATAACTAACACATCCTGAACCTATTGAAACTATATCGCAATAATAAAAATCTTCCAATAGTCTCACCAACATTTTCTAGAAACAATTAAAAACACGGCACGAAAGCAGGAAGTTTAAAAACATAAGATAAGAAGAGATGTACGTCATCCTATTAACTACTTCCAACCAATTCTTTTATTTGCGAGTCGTGCGACCAATTAGATTGTTATCTTTGTTTCGATAAATTAAATAGACAAAGAGAATTTAGAAACAGGAAACCAGACCTCAGTCAGATAGGACTGGGTCGTTCCCAGAACTTGCTTGGAATTGTTGTGACGTCGGTAAGTAGTTTCGCGTGTATTTATTGGAGAGCGTATTTTGTTTAATTATTTTCACAGTAAATAATTCATGACGGAAGCCAGCCGTCAGCCGAGGCGCGTTGCAGGTTCTGCCGCTGATTTTAGAAAGAGTGAGCATTAGTGGGCTACTAAGATGGACTATACTTAAGCTTAGAAATTCACTAAAAATTGAGCGTTCATTTAAAAAAAAACCGTGATGGTTTTTGAAAAAATATTTTATAAAAGTTTTTTAAATAATTACGGAATATTGGAAAGTTAATATAGTGTTGCTAAGTTAAAAAAGAAATTATTTAAATATATGACAAACCAAAAGGACTTTCCAATATTCTTTGTTTAATTTCTAGAAACTTTTATACACAACATTTTTTTCTTAATGGATTCATAAATCCGTAAAAGCAAATCTCACTTTAACGGTGTACGGAGTCCTCTTAAACAAAAAAGTTAACTCATAAACATAAAAAAAGACACGCACATGTTTTTACATATAAATCCTATATTTTCTAAGATCATCACAAAAACAAAACATTATGTACAATAAACTACCATAGTCTGACTTCTCCGTTTACCATCCATGACCCCAACCATTACCCCAACCGTTATTCCAACCATTGCCCCAACCTCCAACGGCGATAGGAGCAGCCAAAGAACCGTGAGCTAAGATTGGAGCCGCCCTAAGAATAGGAGCAGATAAGATGGTCTTGGAGCCTAAGATGTGTGGGCCAATGCCTCTGGTGATTAAGGGCCCGGTTACTACTGGTCCTCCCCAGCCTCTTACTAAGGGAACTGGAGGGGCGTCAAAGACCTTGGTTACTACGGGACCTGCGTGGAGAATGGGAGTTTCAATGCCCTTGGTGAGAATAGGACCAGATAGGAGCGAGGGACCGTGACCGATATCGATGAGGCCCCTTTTTTGTTTAACGGAGTCTTCGGCGCTGGACAAGGCCAGACAGGCAAACACGACAATCTAAAATTAAAAGAAAAAAGATAAGTTGAGGGGGTGGAAATTTGATATAACCTCAGAAATATTTCAAATTCAAAATTACTAAAAGTGCATAGAGGGCGTCAAGATTGATTGATTCATGCGAACCAAAGAAATGTTAGAATTAGTAATGAATTTAAATTAATTTTGATTTTTTGTTTATAATATAAAAAACAGATTTTTCGGGGAAACCCAGACGCGTTCTGTATATTGCGGATTTTTTTCGTTAAAATGGAAAAATTTGTTTTTTAACAGTTTATTTCGCTGATAATCGGGATTGTACAGTATTTGCAATATAGACTTTTAACATCCTGTATAAATGTTCCTCGAAGAAAATTTGCTGTCTCCTTTACACAAAGTAGGCTATTCCAGTTAACTGTACGGCAAAATTTCATATTTAATACTGTCAGTGGATGCACAGTGTTGCAACCTAACTAAAAATTCCCATTTTTAAAGAAAAATTCCTCGAATGCACACAATACTGAAAATGTTTTTTTTTAGAATGTCACAACCACAAGTGATCCTAAAGAATATCTTACGAATATACTGCTGTGCGTAAAAATTTCCCTTTGGATACAGCGACGACCTATCATTCCTCTGTGCTTTGGATATTTATTTCTCACGAATCCGGAAATTTCCCATTAGTTGACAATATTGTTATAAAAATTAGATTCCTCTGTGGGCTCCTTATAAAATACTGGCCAATCAGAGTTTATTGTATTTACTGAGGCTCAGCCTTTTTCAGGACACTAAATTATATAATTTATAAAAAAAAAAGCTGAGCCTCATTAATACAATAAACTGTGATGGGTGGGTACTTTACAAGGACGCCACAGAGGAATCTAACATGTTATTAATTTGTTTAATATAACAAAATATATACGTGTCAGTAATAGTTTTTTCAATAATGCAACCTGCTGAATGTGCATAAAAAATTAATTTCATGTAGCATTATTAT
This sequence comes from Polydrusus cervinus, assembly GCA_935413205.1. NCBI lineage: Eukaryota > Metazoa > Arthropoda > Insecta > Coleoptera > Curculionidae > Polydrusus > Polydrusus cervinus. Next base: position 5,129,949 of record OW284514.1, read on the forward strand.
TGAGTTGGTTTTATCATAATTTCTAACATGATCATTTGGCTGAAACGGCAAACTTTGTATTCAATGGCCGTAAGTTCAAGCCCGGCAGCCTGCAAAGTTTTTAAAATTTAACATAAAGCTCGTAAATTTGATCTCAGCAAAAATATACTGTTCAATTCGAGTGGACTCGGAACTTTGAGCAGTCAGCTTACGGCGTTGTGCTTAATTTACTTCCTCGTGAGATCATATCCACTCTTGTTGTACAAACTACTATTGTATTTTAGTGTTTTAAAATGTATTCCAAAAATTACTGGAATTGGTACGAGGGCCCCAGGTATTTCTAAGAATTTAGAATTAGAGCAAGGTGAAACCAAGATAACCGGATAGAATAAAAATTCAAATAAACGGCATAGAACTCGACTGGTATTATGCAAGAACGATTATGCGATATGAATAATGAAAATTAGTTAAAACGGCCGATTTTCTTTGCCAGTCAATAAATTATGATATGAAGCAAAAATTAATGAGATTGCACGAACTATAATTAAATATACCTTTACTGTACGTACGCTACATGTTTACAAGTTTTTTGAATTCCTTCGGGTACCTATTGCAACGAGACAGTGAAATATACCAGTGCCTTATATAGACTGCCTATGATGGGACGTCTACATTACTACATTACAAATAAGCCTTATTATAACATCTATTTTTCGACCTTAAGTAACGATAACTATGCCAAATTTCAGCTCTCGATTTAAAACGGTCGGTTGGTTTTACAGACAAATAGACAAGAAGAAAACGTTTTCCAATTTTTTTCACGGAACCTTAGGAGTACTTTTGGTGGTGCTGATGGGCTTGTTCACTATAATCGAATTTTTTTCTTAAATTCAGCACTTATAATATCATATTATACAGGGTGTCCCATAAATTATGGGCCGTAAAGTAACTGGAGATAATAGACATTAAACTAAGCCGATTAAGTCATATAAGTTTTTTCGGATTGTTACTCGTTCTAGAAATACAGGGTGTTGAAAGTAAAAGTTTATTCTTGAAAATAAGCCATACTTTTAAAACGTTTAATGAATCGAATTGAAAGTTGGCAATATTATGTTTTTATGAGCAAGAAATAAGAATTTGTAGAAATTTTTAAGTTTCAAACTAGAGGGCGCTAGTTGGATACACTGGGCTTAATAAATCTATGATTTGTTTTCTTACCTGTGATATTAGGTGTTTTTTAATTATAGTTTCCTAAAGAAGGGCATTTTCTGAGTCAAAAAGGTTTACTTGATTGATCTTAATATCTTTAACGGGTTTCGAGATATTTCCCTTTAAACATCCCAAAGTATAAAAAAACATAGTACATAATTAAATATATGACTTAATCGGCTTAATTTGATATCTAGTATCTCCAGTTACTCTACGGCCCATAAGTTAAGGGACACCCTGTATAGGAACCCATTGAAAATATACATATCTCAATACCAAAACCGAAAATCAACAATTCAAAAATATAAGACGAAAAGAGATATACATAATTGATTTTTAAATATGGACCCAACAGATATTGGGGAGTGTCAAAGGGTTGCACAAAGAAACATATTTCTCGATTAGTTTAACCGCGTATTAAAAAGACAAAATTTAATCAAAGGCTGGAAAGGCCTACTCAGTGTTGAGCAAAATTGCCTGCTTTTAGATCTGTCAGATTATTTCACACAAATACGATTTTGGCCTTGCCACCCTCTAGTTAAATTTTGTCTTTTTAATACGCCGTTAAGCTAATCGAGAACTATATTTCTTTTTGCAGCCCGCTCTTATGTCGGGTTGCACAAAAACTTTAACAGTCATTATATACTCACATTCAAAGGTGCGTGATTAGTAAATTAAAAATTAAGGTAACCAAGCCAGTATGATTGTGAGAAAATTATTTCTGCAAATGTTACGTCTGTCACAGTCAAACTTGCTGGTCAAATAATTATTATAAAATTCTTTGTGCAACCCGACGTATGTCTTATAAAAAAAATTATTTTTAATATTTTTTACAAAATACAATGAACTTTGGTAATTATTTTTAGGGTTTCCATTCATTGACTTATATCTTTTTCTTTGATTTTTTCCTAATGTTTCTGGTAAATTTGGATTAATTTGTGAAGCAGATTGATTACGCTGATAAAGGCGATAAAATAATTTACATTTATAAATGTAAATTTAATTCTCGCCAAAGAAAGGTTAAATTATGACTAACCAACAAACCATGAAATCGTTCCTAATCTACCATACATTTATTAGGTTTATAGTGAATAAGAAGCGAATGAAAAAAATATCACAAATATATTTATGAAGTGTTCAAAAATTTTATTTCAAATTAAGTTTGACAGGAAGTATGTAGATAATTTAACAAAAAATATTATCTCGTTTTCGAAGTTATTTTATTTAATGAAACAATATAATTTGTAATTTTTTTAAAAGGTCCATATTTTCTCATTTATATTATATACTCGCAAAATTTGGGCATAGTTCTATTTCCGTATTTATCTATCTCTAAATAATCTATACAGGGTGATTCCTAAGTTGATACTTCTTTTTAGCTATATATAGAAGGCATTAAAATAAAAAACATTTTCAAATACCTTTTTTCAAAAAACTTTAAAATAGGCGAGATACAGAAGTAAAAAATCTAAGTCATGCAATTTACGGGTCGGTGGTCAGTTATTTATTTGGCAATCTGCTGCGGGGTGTTTTTCTAAAGCAAGTTAATTTTAAATTAGTGACACGTGAAAATGGTAAGATTTGAAAACAATAAACTAGTAGATATGGTGTTAATTTACGGTGAGTGTCGTCAAAGTACGGCTGCTGATTCGAGAGAGAGAACGCTTACCCTTGCGGGCTCATCCTACACCCTGAAGTTTTCTTAATGTTATTCAACGGGCAAGTTAGGCAAAATCGTATTTGATTTGTAGGCTAATAAATGAATGTAAGTACTTTATTTTTGAGTTTTTTGAAAAACGGTATTTGAAAATGTTGTTTATTTGAATGCCTTCTATACACAGCTAAAAAAGAAGTATTAACTTAAGAATCACCCTGTATAAATAACAATATATACACATACATACTGGGGTGTCAAACTAACCTTTCGCTGGGTATACTTTGATTTGGTACGAAGATTGACACTAGGTCAAAGTAGCCCAACATGCAGTGTTAATTGACGTCAAATTTACTATTTTTTATTTAATGGAAGTAGATATCTTCGAAAGCTGCTATTTGGTGAATTTAGAGCCAAAGAATCAATTGCTCATATAAGACTTAAAAAAATTGGAGATAAAGGAATATTAACAAAACGGCGCTAAAAAACCTATATACTATGTTAAAGTAGCCTCGGTTTACGGTAATAGGTTATAAAATAAAAAAAAGTCTGAATGTCTATTAATATCCACCGGATCGAGAGACACGATATAACCAGTAAAGTATTTTCCAAAAAAGAGCAATGGAACATGGCAAAATTAAAAAAAAATGCACTTATATATTATGATGTAATACTTACCAATGATTTCATCCTGCAAGTTTCTACTTATAACTCACGTTACAAAATGGCACTAATAGTTATTACTATAGTAAAGATGAATAAACAATGTTGATTATTGTTGATTCTATGAGGTTTTAAGGCAACTTTATATACTGTTTGTGGTAGGGTAAAGAATTAAAACGATTTTTTCTCTAAAATGCAGTTCTGCATCTAGAACTAGATTATCCGCTGCAACGGGTATGAGACAAACGAATTGATGAAGTGTTGTTGTTTATTAGTATAGGAGCAAAAGGTAAATAATGTTAATATTAATTATAATTTTAATATATTTTTGGTTCAAGAAGATTCAAAAAATGTTGTACGATGACGGGTAGAGGTATTTCCACTGGCGCACCCAGGATTTGTCGGGGGGCTGATACGTCCCGATCAAATGTGCCTTGTAAAAAAACAACACCGCGCCTTCTTCCACAAAACTTCTTCCCCGATCAAAAGTTACTTTAAAAAAAAAGTTTTCCCTGCCACCAAATTTTCCGTTTCAATGTCGCTAGATCAATGTACGATCATTTATTTGGACGGGTCTGGGGAAGGGGGAGCAGCCTCTCCTGGGTGCACCACTGTATGTTTCTAGTATATTTTACTTGAAAAATGTGCTTTGCCATTAATAAATATCTCAAAATAGACCTTTTTTCTATTTTTCTAAATTTTTAAATGTACTCGAACGGCAACAACATTATGACGTTACACACGGGTAGCCAAATAACACTTTAGCGGAGAGGTGCCCCTGTAACTCATAAATATCAGAAGAACGCGCACTAAAATCTTCCCAGGTATTGTATATAGGCACTCGAAGAGTTTTAACTTTGTCGTTCACTTTTACTTTTCCGATTCCGAAAACTCCTATTCTATCTATAAATAAATCTATATTTATATCGTAAATACCGGTACTTGCAGCACCCAATTATAATTATTAGTTTTTCGATTGATGATAATAAATTACTACCACAGTAATTAATAGTTAAAAGCGATTTAATTTACTTATCCACTTTAGGAGTAATTAAGATTATTATTTAATAAAAATAATCAGCATCAGTAGGTAAAAAAAGTTATTGCAAAACTGGATTCCTACGAACGGGAGGTTCCAAAAATACTGAAACCCCGTTTGGTTAATATTAAGTTCTTTATTTAAAAAAAAAATAAAAATTCGAAGAACTTTTTTTTTATGTAGAAATGTGTATTCCTGATTTACAATCGTCGGTTCATTTATTTAGAGGGATCCAGTAACGGATGCAAAAAGGAGGAAGGGGCTAAAACCGGGAAAAAATGCAATTTCTAATATTTTAAAAGAATCTCACAGCGAAATTTGTTGCTAGGGGGGGGGGAGCCCCCCCCTCATGTCTGCCACTACCCTGCATTGTTTCCAGCCAAGTATATACAATTAAGTGGATCCGACCATGCTAACATTTCCCATGTTAAATTGCTTTTTTTTACCACAAAAAACAACAATATTTTTGTTTTATGTTTTCACCACTGGAAAGGAAGTATCTATATTGGTCTGAGGAAGTTAATTTCATACACAAAAAAATTCTAAGCAAAGAATATAAGCCAATGAAAATCCTAAAAAAAATTACCAAAGTTCATTGTATACTAAAAATCATTGATATTTTTTTTTCTTTAATAAAAACAACTTACTCACATTCTCCAATATCTGTAGAGTACAAATTTAAAAAGTTACGTCAATAAACATGGACAGAATTCGGTTCAAGAGAGTGCAACAATGTTTTTAATATACCAGGTGATGCATCGTGGTTGGAAACATACGAAATCCCATACAAGTTTTAGGCTGTCCCAATATTTGCTCCCCTGTTGACTTTAGAGCGAAATTGTAGGAAGATATTTTTAGGGTATTTTTGTGGCGAGTGAACATGCGGAGTTTGAACAATTTTGGACAACCCGATTTTAACTTATTTAAATAGTCTAACTTGCATGGGATTTCCTGTTCCCAAGCACAATGCATCACCCGGTATATTAAAAACATGGACACACACCGGTGCCGTGGTGGACATAATTTAGCTTAATGAAGCTGGTAACTTTGGAGAAGAATTTAAAAATAATCCGCTTAACTAGATTTTTTCTATGTAAAGATATGCAGGTAATCTAAGCTTTTCATAATGATCAACTATTTTCGAATATTTTTAATAAGTCAATATTGATCTGTTCAATACAAGATTAGAGGCACGATTCGTATCTTAATTTACACTTATTCATATCAAAACTTACAAGAGCGAAATCGATGTTAATCTATTGTTGAAATCTGTTATGGCATTTAAATGTAATGAGTATTTCAAATTAATTATTTTTTGTAATACATTGATTTATTTATTAAGGCGCAAGTGGATTGTGTAATTTTAATTACTTTCAACAGCGCAGTTTTAACTTAACCATAAAAAAAGCGTCCTTAACCTATTCATAAGACCTTTTTACATTAGTTACAAGAAAAAGTGCCTAAAAACATGCAATTTGAAGACTTTTTAATCAGCTGATGCAATTTTATATATAACATTTTTACATTAAGTGCAAGTTGCAAGTAAATAGTCGTTTGTAATAAGAAAAATTGCATTGAAGCTCATGTTTTTGCGCCTATTATTTATAGGAACCACTAAATTAAGACCTTTATTTTAAATAAGCTCCACAAACCAAAATATAATAAGAAAATAAACAATGTACTTAAATAAAAACGTATATTTATTTAGTATCACAAAAACATATAAATAACAACGTTAAAGTTACATCACAACCATTTAAAACAAGTCAACAAAGTTACCAAGGTTTAGCGCCATATCCTAAACTCAAAGGAGCTGAGCTTAAACCCAAAGGAGCTGAGGCGTAACCTAAAGGAGCCGAAGCAGCATAGCTGATTGCTGGAGCAGCCAATTTAGTATAGCTCAAAGATGGAGCGGAGTACCTCAATGCTGGGGCAGCATAGCTCACAGCAGGGGCAGCATAGCTTACTGAGGGAGCAGCGTAACTGACGGCGGGAGAGGCGTAGCTGGCAGAGTAGCTTAAAGCTGGGGCAACTTTGGCGATTATTGGAGCAGGGACAGCTGGTCCAGAAGAGTAGCTGATAGCTGGTCCAGAAGAGTAGCTGATAGCTGGTCCTGCAGAGTAACTGACAGATGGAGCAGCAGCATAACTGACAGCGGGAGCAGCAGCATAACTGACAGCTGGAGCAGCAGAATAGCTTACAGCAGGTGCAGCAGCATAACTGACAGCAGGTGCAGCAGCATAGCTTACAGCAGGTGCAGCAGCGTAGCTTAAAGAAGGCGCAGCAGCGTAACTGAGAGTTGGTGCGGCATAGGATTTAGTTAGAGCTGGTGCGGCGTAGCTGATGGCTGATCCATGTCCAGCAGCATAGCTTACAGCAGGTGCAGCAGCGTAGCTTAAAGAAGGCGCAGCAGCGTAACTGAGAGTTGGTGCGGCATAGGATTTAGTTAGAGCTGGTGCGGCGTAGCTGATGGCTGATCCATGTCCAGCATAGCCTAAGGATACTTCTGGTTGGGAGATGATGGTATCTTGTGATGGAATGCCGTAACCGAGATCAAGAATTCCACGTTTGTTTTGTTTCTTTTCTTCTTCTTTTTTGGCGGCGCTAAGGGCCAAGACAGCAACGAAAACGATCTAAGGAAACACATTTTTATTTTTAATAACAATTTAAATAAATCATACAGAGTATCTTCCTAAGAAATCAAAGAATTTTAATAACTACTAAGAAAAAGAAATGGTTAACATAAAATTACAGCCAGATAAATTAGTAAAATTTTAACAAGCAAACTAATTACTTCTAAAATAATAGCCAAAATGGCGTAAAAAACTAACTGAACACTCTCATTATTTTTTTAGATTGTTTAAGGGTGTTTAAGAAGAGGATGTTAAAAATATGAAAATTTGTTTATCTTTAAGGATTTGTTAATCCAAAAATTAATTCACTTTTACTACTTACCAAAAATTTCATTTTTACTAAATTATTGTTAAGGAACTTCTCTCGGTTACAAAAAAAACTTAGTGATGCATAACCTCCATATTTCAGACTATTTATTTATTAATCGCAGAAAGTGGAGGGAAACACCTTTTAATTTTTTTGATCTTTGTATGACACGTTGAATTTCTTAATTCGATCACGAAAAAAATCATTAAAAACTCGAATAGCAGCACACGGTCAGTGGCGTGACCGTGGACTTAGCTAATTGGCAAAAAAAAGAATTTTTATTTGAATTGGTAGATCCATTTATTTGTCTGAATAGCTAATAATTAGGTACGATACCTGTTATATGAATGAGAATCCATTAATTTATTAATGGCTATATTATCTTCATTTGAAAAGGATGTAAAGAATATTAATAATTCATTTAAACGCGTTACAGTTAAAAATGGCAATATAATTTTTTTATCAGGTTACTTTTTTGAAAATGCCAAGGACTATGCCTGGGGGAAAAAGTTAGATTAGCGCGATAACTGTCATGTTCCATATACTATCCATGATTTGTTTGAAATGTAGATTTCACTATATGAGTACCGGGTGGCAAAATAAAAATGGACCCCGGCCATATCTCGGGAACCGTTTGTCACAACTTTTTAAAATAAAAAAATTCGTTACGAAATCGACTGAGGGAAATAGTTGGAAATTATTTTTAGGGGGGATGGAGAACCTCTTCTGAAAGAAATACTCATAACTTCCACTTGGTGTCGTTTGGAATAGCTTATCTTATAGTAATATTTAAAATTTTGAAAGACCGTTAAACCATATTTTTGGTTTAACCTGTTAAACCGGAAGTTGGTATCTCTGGATAGAGAATAAAAAACTAAAAAAGGAAGGTGAAAATTATTTTTCTTTAAGGTGCGCCGTTCCAATGCTACAGCCTGTCAAAGACTGAAAATGGCATATTTTAAACGTCAATATTTCAAAAACAATTGGATTTAGACATATGACATTTTATACAAAATATACTTGGAATTTTATAGAGAATTAAAAAATAATAATATATAGGGTGTTCTATTTAAAAAAATGCAAGTTTAGTCCGCCACACTTTTTGAGCCACCCTGTATAATGTAAAATATTTTAAAAATATATACCTTATGTTGCTTTAGTAGTTCCTCGATAATGATTTAATCTTCCGTCCCCGCTTCGTTGGCGGACCCGGTATATATTAAAAATAAAGCGTTCTCTTGAAACGAATTCTGTCCATGTTTATTAAAGGATTTTAAAAAAAAATAATTTTAAATTTGGACTCTACTCTGGAAAAAAAAATTTCTCCATATTTTTAGTGAACTTTTTTTTTTAGGATTTTCATTGGCTTATATCTTTTCCCTCGATATTTTTTTCTGCATGAAAATAACTTTCTTACACCCACATACAGTGGTCCACGGATAGAGTTTGGAAGAGGAAAAAAGGTATAGAAGAAAAAGTAATTCTTTATAAAAACGTCTGCTTGTGCTGAAACTACAATTTTGAATATCAGATTTGCGATTACTATACAGGGTCCGTCAGAAACAACATTTTTAGTTTTTTGGATTTTTTTTTTAATTCTAATTTTTAATTCCTTGATTTATTAAATCAATTTTGCTTGTTCTGAAACTACAATTTCAAATATCAGATTTTCGATAACTATACAGGGTTGGACAGAAAACATTTTTAATTTTTTATAATTATTTATGATTGAATAAATTAAAGAAATATGATATGTATTAATAAAAATACTTTAAAAGTAGACAACGAAAATAGTTTTCTTACAACAAAATCGTTATTCGGGCAGATATAAAATCATATTCTAAGTAAGAAGGCAACAACACCTGTTTGTTTTTACGTAAATTTATTTTAAACGATATCCAAAAAACTAAAAGTTTTTTCTGACGAACCCTGTATACTTAGTAATCGCAAATCTGATATTCGAAATTGTAGTTTCAGCGTAAGCAGACTTTTTTTTATAAAGAATTTTTTTTTTTTTATGATAAAACACCTGCACTGTAGGAAAAATCCTTTAAGGCGCTCTGGGAGCGGTGCGAGTGCGAAAAAAGCGATTAACGTTGGTCTTGAAACGTTGAAGATTGTATTCATTGGGAAACACGACCTCAGGAAGATCATTCCACAAAGATGACGTTCTCCAGATGAAAGAATTCTTGAACAATGAAGTTCGAGGAGTACTAAGCTGAACAACATATGGATGAGCGGCAGTGGTTCAAATCAAGAGGGCAATGTCAGTCGAACACCTGCCATGGAAATATCTATAAAAGAGAGCCAAATCACCAACCTGTCTTCGATGCTCCAGGCTATCGAGGGTCTTGGTCAGCTCGGGGTCGCCGATCAGACGAACGGCTCTCCTTTGAATGGAATCCAGTAGCCGAAGGGTGTGCTTGGGTGCAGAGCTCCAGACATGAGAGCAATATTCTAATGATGGTCGAATCTGGGCTTTGTAGAGTGTCAAAAGTTGATGAGGTGTGTACAACCTTTTGGTGCGGAAAAGTACACCAAGTTTCTGTGCAGCTGTTTTGGCAATTGCGGCAACGTGATCATGCCAAGACATATTACCTCCCAGATTGACCCCCAGCAAATTAATAGACGGTGTTAGGGGAATTGCGTGTCCTGCCATGACTATATCCGGTTCTGCAATGTTAACCTTTTTGGAGAAGACTGCTGCCTGGGTTTTCTTAGCATTAAATTCGACTTGGTTACTGTCACCCCAAGCCAAAATTTCTTCCAGGTCATTGTTGAGGCGCAATATTTCATGCTGCCTGCGAAGATGTGCGTCGGCAGCGGATGTTTGGGGAGTCAAGGTAAAAGATGAGACAAGTGTGCTGTCATCAGCAAAGCTATAAATTGGATTTTGGGTTTTCACTAAAAGGTCGTTAATATACAGTAAAAAGAATGAAGAATGACTTTTTCTTCTATACCTACTAATAAAAAAAGTTTTTTCCACTGTATATACCACATTCGTGAAAGAAAATATGCAATATTTGGTAAGTTCTTTTTGTAATTTACTAAGCGTTTACTTAGCGTTAATAATTTACTTTATTTAAGTAACGCCAATGACTTTGAAGGGCGTTGGCAATGAATGAAGAGTGTACAATCCAATTGTCCCACATTTGTAACGCTCAAGTTACTTAATTTAGATTTTTGCTATGGATATGGATAAATTACCGAATATTATGTATGCATTCTATATAAAATTAATCTATTTTTTAAATCTATAAATTATTGTTAAGTATACATCGGAGGTTAATCGATTAGATTTTTATTTATGAAACGAGAAAAATGCAGGATCTCTTATATAAAATGAAGGTGATGGTGTGTTTGTTAAAATAAATATATCACCTATTAAAGGTTGCACAGATTGGAAAACTGGTTCAGTTTAGTAATTTTTGAACTTTACAAATTCAAAGTTGATTGATACTAATTTAAGTCGTCGAACCGGGATTAAAATATTATGTCATACATTAAGAAACAAAAACATATTTAACGTGTAGGCATGTAGGTAGGCAAGAAGGTACCGTACGATGATTATAGTCTATTTCAGAAAGGTGTAGAGTAATAAAAGCTCATTAGGTATGCGAAGGGACTACAGAGTGAGCCAACGAATATTTAAGCCACTTTCATAATTTCGCATTGATTTTATTACAAAATTCTTTATTTTCATCAAGTGCAGATAGTACCACCCGGGTTTGGGTCAATTTATGGATTTTGCCTATTTATTGTTATCCATCCACAAACACTGAAAATGATGTGGCAAAGGCGTGCATTATGTACATAGTATTAGGTACACTTATTTTTTATTAAACATTATAAAAAAAATACAAAATACATTATACAGAAATTAAATTATAAAAAAATCATACTATTCTTCGTCATCTGAGGAACTGTCATCTCCTCTTGACGTTATAATTAACCGGTCGACGGTCCAATCGATCAGGTGGTCAAGATCCCACATTTTTACCACTTCTTTAATGGCATAATGGACTGCTTTTCGCCAGTTCTCTGGTGTCACTTCCTTAATGGCTTGATCAACCAGTAGCTTAACGTCTTTCATTTTGAATGTCGTGTTGTGTCTTGCTACAAATCCTCTCATTTGCGCCCATATATGTTCTATAGAATTTAGGTCGCAATGACATGGCGGTGTTAGTGTGATAGTTACACTATCATTGTTAGCTATATCAGACTATATCTTCCACGGCATATTTCATAAAACGATGTTTATATAAATTTGCTATAGCTAAAAGTTCCTTCTTTATCAAATTATCTTCAAATGCAATATTTTTGGTTAACCAGTCGATAATTTCTTGTTTTCTCCAAGATACGAGTTAAACGCAAAACGTAACTTTATAATTAACTGCCTAACTAATCTCTATACAATATTTCGATTTTGACACTTCAGGCCAAAAAATATATAATCCTTTTACGCAATTACTTGAAATTGTAATATTACAAACAATACTATTTTATCTTAATACCCGTTAACTTAATTTTCTAAAAATTTTGGTTAGTTATCATAAATAATTTATGCATAAATTTTACCACCGCCTATGGCCGACACTGAAATTGAGCCCAACTGGACGAAATTTCCCATTTTATTACTCGAAACCTTTCTAAAATAGACTATACAACTGCACTTAACAACAAGTTCGATTTAAAGGCCTTTGTGCATTATGTGTAATTGCAAGTAAAATTGCCTGAAAGATTGCGCTTTGATGACTTTTTAATTAGCTGATGCTAATTTCTCATTCTTCTCCAAGGTTACCAGCTCTATGCAAAATGATATGTATGTATATTAGAGTGGTCCATTTATTTTCAAATATAAAATTTTGGTGCTCCACAAGGTTTACTTTATTCCAAATGTGCTAACTAATATCTGTATCAAAATTAAGGGCAATCAAGCAATATTTTTTTATTTATCGTTTTTGGGGTGAGCTTACAACTAAACTACTGGACAATTGCTTTCGAGCAAGAAAAATTTCGCCTAAATTTAACAGTTAATATTTTCTGAACCAGATATGATATCGACCTACGGTTTTGAATGGTTGATAAATTCATCCCTTGGGAAACAATTGTCAATGTTGGATTTTCTTTAACTGTCAGACAATTTTATATGCAGGGTATTAAAGAAGACGATGATTTTTGCTCCAATTTTAATGGCGTGTAACTTTCACAATAATATTTTTAAATTTAATCACTCTACGTCAATTGAAGCACTGGTTCATAACAAAGAAAGTAATTTGTCAAATTTTTGATATCTGCTATATTTTAAGAAATGCCGACTTTTTTGGAAAACCTTGCTTTATTTCAACTTATTGGTAGCTAGATCTCACTGTGCGTTGTGTCGTGCAAACTTTGCGAGTGATTATATACCTTATGAAAAGCTTGTTTATGTTCAGTAACAATAGTTGTACCTAAATGTTATGATGTGCAGGGGCGTACTTATAAACACCTATATGTCTATAGTTAATGAGTATAGTGTTAGAAAGTTAAAAATTAATAAATACATTTTTTCCAAAATTTAAATTAAAAAATGTATCTTTGTTAAAATTTTATAAACACACTGTATAATATACCTGTAGTGCGATATGAAAAACTAAAAAATAAGAAAAAATTGACCTAATCTAGGGGCGAGTACTTTCCAATATAAAACAATCGTGAAAAATTGTGAGATACTCATAAACCATAGACATATAGGTGTTTATAAGTACGCCACTGTACATCATAGCATTTAGGTACAACTATTATTACTGAACATAATCAAGCTTTTCATAAGGTATAATAATCACTCGCAAAGTTTGCACGATACAACGCACAGTGAGATCTAGCCACCAATAAGCAGGGTTTTCCAAAAAAATCGGTATTTCTTAAAATATAGCAGATATCAAAAATTTGACAAATCACTTTCTTTGCTATGAACCATTGATTCAATTGACGTAGAGTGATAAAATTTAAAAATATTATTGTGAAAGTTACACGCCATTAAAATTGCAGCAAAAATCATCGTCTTCTTTAACACCCTGTATATAAAATTTTCTGACAGTTAAAGAAAATCCAACATTGACAATTGTTTCCCAAGGGATGAATCTATCAACCATTCAAAACCGTAGGTCGATATCATATCTGGTTCAGAAAATATTAACTGTTAAATTTAGGCGAAATTTTTCTTGCTCGAAAGCAATTTTCCAGCAGTTTATAAAGCACATATTTTTAGTTAAATATTATATTGATATTACTAATCCAGAGTGATTTTCATACTGTTAGTATTGGAAGCAGTGGAACATCTCTTCCTACATAGATCGACGAATCGAAGCAAACATTGTTTCTGTGAGATAAATGTTTTAATTAGTGTAACCCCTTTTCCTGTCCATTCATTTTTAACTCTTAATTGGCGAACATTTTCTACCATATTCACATAAATTTCGTTCTTCTTCCTCATTAAAAGGAGGGATGTATACCTTCTTGTCCTTTTTTAAGTAATAACACAAGTTAAACATTTTATTCTCAAACAGTTTAACGTCTTTGCATTAGGCGTTAGTAGCTAACTATATTTTAGCCATCTCTTTTAGACCTTGTGGAGCACCAACATTTTATATTTGAAAAAAGAATCACCCTAATGTATATATAGTATCTAGTGGCGTATTTAGGAGGGGGGGGGGCAGTCGAGCTGTAGGTATTAAAGATTTTTAACAATAACTAACTAACCAGCAACTTTGACTGTAGCATTAATGATATTGGCAGACATTATTTTCTTAAAATCAAAGATGTTTGATTAGTAAATCAAGAATTAAGCTAACCGGGCCACCTTGGTTGTAAGAAAACTTTTCTGCCAATGTCATTTATGCTACAGTAAAAGTTTCTGGTTAGTTAATTATTGTTAAACATCTCTATGCAACCCGACATTATTATATTATGTATAAACATAACAATATGGTTTTATTTTCAACTTGAAATTTCGAACCGTAAAAACACCTGGTTAGAAAATATCAGCCCCCCCCCGGATGTACTCTACATGGATCTCGTAAACCATATAAGATACAGAGATGGTTAATTTAGAAAAAAGTTGCGCCCTACTACATTCTAGAACATTGTGTTTTTAAAGAACTCCTAATCCTTCGGAAGATATTTGGATAAAACCGAATTTTCACGATTTCATTTTTATTGCTTGATATAAAAAGTGGCAATGAAAATGAAAAATTAATTTATATTAAAACAGAAACGCGAATTTTCGACTTTTTTTGAATATTTTCGGGAGAAGGTATTCGGAATTTTCCAAATTTGTTTGTTTTCCAAATTTATGTCTATTTTTAAAACTTTAAAAGTGAGAATTCACTTAGCATACGGTGTGTTATGCTTATTTCTACTGATATTTATGGTAATTTGTAATCTGAAATCAGACTTTAACACCACTATTGATTAAACATTTATTTTCTGTGGACTTTTTAATTGTTAAAAATAAAATGGAGGTATAAAAAAAAGCGATATTTACAAAAAAATGTAATTTATTTTATTCAATATCACAAAAAAACAAATAAATAACAACTATACATTCATGGCAACAGTTTAAGAATAATTATAAATCTACCACAACTTAGCACCGCTGTATCCCAAACTCAAAGGAGCTGAACTGTAAAGAGATGGTGAAGCGTAGCTGAGAGCTGGGGCGCCATAGCTTAAAGCTGGAGCAGCCTTGATAATCGAAGCGGGAGCAGCATAACTGATAGCTGGAGCAGCATATTTAGCATAACTCAAAGATGGAGCCGAATAGCTTAAAGCTGGGGAAGCATAGCTCAAAGCAGGGGCAGCGTAGCTCTTGGTGTAAATAGGAGCAGGAGCTGCATAGCTTAAAGCAGGAGCAGCATAGCTTAAAACTGGAGCAGCTTTAGCGATAATTGGGGCGGGGGCAGCAGCGTAGCTAATGGCTGGGGCATGAGAATAGCTAAGAGCAGGAGCAGCAGCGTAGCTGAGAGCTGGGCCATGTCCAAGGCTGAGAGCTGGCCCATGTCCAAGACTGAGAGCTGACCCATGTCCAAGGCTGAGAGCTGGCCCATGTCCAAGGCTGAGAGCTGGTCCAGAGTAGCTGATGGCAGGTCCATGTGAAGCATATCCCAGAGAACTTCCTAGTGAGAGTGCTGGCTCTGAAATAATGGAGTCGTGGGATGGAATGCCGTAACCGAGATCGAGAATTCCACGTTTATTTTGTTTCTTTTCTTCTTCTTTGGCTGAGGTCAGAGCCAGGACGGCAACGAAAACAATCTGAGGAAAAAATAAAAGAACATTAAGACAAATCAAAAATGTATACAACAATATGCAATTACAACAAATGAGATGTCAATAGTGCCACAACTTTAGATACAAACTAAAATTAGCAATGAATCACGATTAGATTAGAATATGTTTTTTTGAGACGCAAACTTTGTACCAGACCGAAAATTTTAATATTTTAAGTTTTGGCGCTATAGTAACCCATATGAGAGTAGCTGTATTTAATTTATATTTTTTTCACAAACATTAAGCAGAAAACACACTTATCACCAACACCACATAAAACTACTATAATAAATTTTGTTTCAAGAGACACACATTGTTTAAAAAATACTGTCGTACAGCACGTCATGTTATGTCGGCCAAGCAAAAGGTTACCGTTCACTAAAGCTATAAAAACAGAAAAATGCATATGGCACGCATTTATTGCTCACCAAAAATCTCATTTTAGATAATATATTATTGTGGAACTTCTTTCGATTACCAAAAAAACGATGTGATACCGAAACCCTCAGTTTAAGACTATTTATAATTTAAATGCCCAAAAGTGGTGGCAACGACAACTAGTTTAAGTCCTTTCCTTTACTACGTACGCGTTATTTAATTCATCATCAACTTTAACCGTAATATCCCCCCTTAATATCGGTGTTGTTCAATTCATCGATGCTATCATTTATCATTTTCCTAAATATCAAAAGGTGTCGAGCGATTAAATCTGTCGGTAAAGAAAATTGACCTCGTATTGGCTAATAAGGAAAAGATTTATTATTTAAAATTAACAAATTATTGTATTGATGAAATATGTAAATTTTTTTTAAATTGTCAGCAACAATCATATTTTTTACAAGGGCGGATTTTTATTCCTTGTTGCCTTTACTATAATAGTAATACGATTTTTTTGTGTCTGATTTACGCAGTGGCGCCACTAGACACCTATATTAGGAAGCGGGGGGGGGGGGGCGCTTAAGCCCCGTGAAAAAACCCTACATATTCTACTACCCCTCCTGAAAATGTGTTCTAAAAAAAGGTCCTCCAAAAAATGACTGAGGAGATTGGTCTATGGGGATTAATCTCGATTCAGGGGGCTTAGCTCCCCCCTAGCCCTCCCCTATTTGTTTCTATAGATTTACGTCGGTTTGTGCTGTTTTGCACCTAGTCAAATATTACACCAAATTTTAACATTTTAATTATGAATGAACATTTGAAATCACATATTGATCGCACCAATATATTATATAAATGTTATCAGTTGTTTCTTTAACAACTCAAAAATATGTTCTTTTGCCTTAAAAATTATTTAATTCTGTCATTTCGTGTTATTATTTTGACATTGAAACTTCCGGTGTAATTTGGCCTCTGAAGAGCATAAATAATTCCGAAAAAATTTTTCGTTGATTTAGTAATGATTCAAAATAAAATCTTCTGATTGGTGAGAAAAGGCTGGTGTGAAATTTTCACCTATAATCTCTCTAGAATATAAATTATTTTCGGAAATTTTTTCAAGGTCGCGAATTTTCTTAAAAACTTCGCGACTGGAAAGAAATTTCCGGATTTAGATAGATTCAGTAAGAAAAATTCGCAACCAAAAATATGCCTTTTTGCCTTGACCAAATAATTAAATTTTGTGTCATTATTTTGACGAAAGTGACAGGGATATTTTCAGTGTAATTTGGCTGGTATAAAGAGCAAAAGTATTTCCCAAAATTTTCTACGTTGTCATGGTAATGATTCAAAATGATTCTGATTGAATCTTCTGATTGATTAAAAAAAGTGGGCGCGAAATCTTCGTTGTAATTTTTCTAAAAATGCATTCCTATGGTAAATTTTATACATGAGGGAAATTTTAAAGGAAATTTATTTTGCACTTTACAGGTTTTATATTTCAACATAGTATTGGTGTGCAAAAAAATCAAAACATGAAAATACTACGCTTTAGATATTTTATAGTGATTACAAAATCGGAATTCCTCGTTGGATGAAGCCTATACCTAGGATGAGGTCACATATAATCTGGTTTCCAAATAAGGATGCTTTATTTCTCAAACAAACAATAACTTACTTTGTAAATATACGAGGGGTAGTTAGCTCGTATTTGTAATAAATTATAACCTCTTTGATTTAAGTGCAAGTAAATGGTCGTTTTAAACGGGAAAAAATGCTTTCAGGAAATTTTGCTTGAAATTGCACCTAATATACAAAGACCTTCAGGAATCTTGATAAATCAAAAATTACTAAAGGTGAAAAAACTAAAGGACAGAGCTCCATTTGTTATCATTATTTAGGGGGGGGGGGGGGGTGTGTTCGAGTGTGTTCGTTCTAATTTTTAAATATGGCTTAATGGCTTAGATAACAAGGGTCTTGTAAGAAACGTTTAGTTTTAAAATGTTTCCTTCTAAAAGTCCTGTTTTATATAGAAATTAAAGTTTCAGACGCATATCATTTTAGTTATTGATTTATGATGTAATTTTAAAGGAAAACGAGTAAAACGAATAATATTTTATAGTATTTTTCTATTATATACTTGCCTGTTCCGTTTTCCCTTCTTTAGATCTGTTTTAAATCAACAAAAATATAACCCAATCCAATAAAACATTTTTACAACAAAGAGAAAAATTAAAGTAAAAATTTTAATTGAAACATTTTTTATGGAAGAAGTGTGATAATTTATAATAAAAAGAATAGTGCGGAAAGAAACGAGAATGCTTTATTATGAATATACAAAACGGCACGTAAGGCGTATTTAAAAATCTAAGCATTTGCACCAAAAATTGCTCTTGGATCTAAAATACATGATTTCTGAAAAAATCATCAATTTTGGCGTGGTGAGCGATATTTACTTGATTTTTAATCATGAAATATCGAGCTCAAAAAATGCTGGTTAGAGTCATACATACGTCTTATGTTAAAATTTTGGATTGACACCAATATTCATATTTATCACAAATATAAAAAATGTTTATTTTTAATAAAGAACCAGCTAAGGAATATCAAAAAAAAAAAGTAAAAAAAACATTTACAAAAACAAATTTAGTAGTAGTTAGGTGAATTTTAAACGAACTTTGGGCGTGGCCCCGAAAATTTTTCGCCTGCAACGCTTTTCCACCTTCTTCACTCGGTACAATATCATGAAATACATGTAGTCCCGACTGTCTCTCTCTCTCCAGAAAAAAAAATGCCCCACTTAGGCCCACTGAGTCCCCCCCCCCCCCCCAGCATAATTTCTGGCTACGTCACTGGGCGAGGTTACACTTTGGGTGCTTGCAATTGAATCGAAATTTAACATACAAATAGAAACAGATGGTTTTCATTAAATGGAATTAATTGATTTTATCGTAGCTATTTTTCCAATAGTTTCTTTCATATTATCTAAACAAAAACAAATAGTCTACTGTCATTCATTACACCTATTATTTTTAATTATTGAATTAATTAAAATTATTTTCGTAATTGCTAAGTTGCCAATATTTGATTCAATCTCAGATGATCTACTTTGTGTAATTTTTTTTAATTTATCATAAATCTATAATGTTATGTAAAAATGTTGCATTACGTGACATAAATATACTTTATCTTGCATGTATGGGACGATCGTTTCAAAACGGTTTTGATGAAGGAAACATTATACATTCTTTAAATGCGAGTAAACAATCTTGAAAAAAAAGTACAGAATAGTATCAGCGATATTACAGAAAATCTGCAACATATCTTGCAACTGTACGTTATTTAGATTGTTATTTTTCACTTTTTAAATTACTATTCTAAGGAAAACCGTGCATCATAAAAATAACCGTTTTATTGTGTTTTTAATTCCTCGAAAGGAAAACTATTGTAGTAATGAAAAAAAAAATAACATATTTGTCGATGTTTTAGAGTTATGACAGAATTATGCTCGTTTTCCTGTTGCTTTGAAAACTTAAAAACTATTTGACGGGGATGACGAAATAGTATATTACATAACAAGTGATACTTTTCAAACGACGAGTCTTAGAATAATCACTTTTACATGAGTAATGTACACTATTTTTCCTACGGTTTGGTTTCTGAAAAAAATATTTCAACACTAGTGTTGAAAAAAAATATCAACACTAGTGTTGAATTTAGCATACTTAGGATTATGTTCCACTTAATATCTGGTTTCATAGTTTGTCAATAGGCTTTTCCTTTATTTGTAGTGTAACTTTTTCATTTTTTCATATTTTATAATATCAAAGGAAGAACTAATCCTGGATTGACTTCTAAATTAACCAGAATAAAAAATGTTAAATTTAATCAAGGAAAGATGAATTAAACATAAATTTAAAAATCCACCCAACAAGGAAGATTTCAATTCAAAATAATTCTATAAATTATTTAATGTTTTTATAAAAAAAAATCAAATACTCCTGATGGGATTTGAACCTGTGACCTTGCGATCTGTAGGTTAGAGCTCTATTCTCTACGCTATCGCTACCAATAAAGATTTGTTGTTTAATACATGACACTCTCTTCAGCGCGATTTGTTTTTTCTAGTAATAGATTTTCCAGTATATTATTAACATTTTTTATAATTTCAGATAGCGTATTTTCACACTCTAACTCTGAATCACCCGACAAATACATGATAAATAAGTTAAACACTTTACAATTACTGCTTTCTAAAATTTGTTCTTTGTAATAAATAGGGGTGGTCTGTCAAATTGGCACCATATGTTTAAATTAAATAGTGTGCCCTGTATTTCAACACTAGTGTTGAAATACAACGCGTGTCATATACAGCGCTTTCTAGCCAAATTAACCGTGCTTTTTTTCTCATTTTCATAGGTGGTCGTAGGAAAATTTATATGTGTATTAGTTTGGGTTTGCTATACTATACAGGGTGAGTCTCAGATTTAGAAATATTGGTCAGATGCTCTAAGCAACTAGGCATGTGCTACAAGTTAAGAAACTTATTGTTTTAAAGCTAATTAAATTACAGTCTTATCAAGCAGTCCTCCATTCATTCAGTCAAATGATGCCTTGCGGCAACAAAGATTATTTTATGAAGATAAACCACTCCTTGCTTTACAACACTAAAAACAACGCAATTTTTAAGATTTTACGAAAAAAAAAGAATGCTATAGTTTAATGTAGATCAAGAGCAACATCATAATTTATCGTTGTTAATTAGATTTTTATTTAAATGGCATTTGAGACGGAAATCAAAAAAAAAAAGTGAATTATTATTAACGGTATTGTGTGTTTCCAGTACGAGTAATAAGTATTCGCATAATTGCCATGTGTTTATAAATATAGTATTAAGTATTATGTAAATTTAATTGTTGCAAAATAACACACACTAACAACCTTGGCAATTTGGCAGTCAGTAAATAAATAATCTAGTTCAAGAAAATGGATTAGTCACATCCTAATATATTTGATGCAGATATATTTTTTTTAATTATGCAGAAATGGAAGCCCGATTACTCAAAGGACGTGTTCGTTTCGTCTGTCCCCATGTCATACAGCGGCGGCGCCAGAAGGGGGTCAGGGAGGGGGCAGTGGCCCACCCTAAGACCGTTTTCACACGGCACCATATATCGCGCGCGACAAATGGTCGCAATATTGCTTTTACACAGGCACGTAGCAACAGGGGGTGCGAGTGGTGCCGCGCGCCAGGGCCCGGGCCCCTACGGGGCCCGCGGATCTTCTTGCCTGTCAGGTATATATCCAATGGAAAAGCGATCAAATCTGTGACAAAAACTTTTACAAAAGTCTGAAATTTGAGACCAATTATTGGGTTAAAGTGCTGGAACGGGTAATTAATGTTACATTGACTTTGGCTACAAATAATATATCCTTTAGAGGAAACTGTGAATCGCTATATGATGGAACACATAATCATGGCAATTTTATAAATGTTAATTTATGATCCTGTTTTACAAGAACTATTATCAAAAGATAAGAAATATGTAAAATATTTGTCACCAACCATTCAAAACGAAATTATCGACCTCTTAGCCATAGAGGTGAAGGCTAAATTGATCAGCGAAATCAACGAATCTCCATTTTTTTCAGTAATAATGGATACAACTTAAGATGTGGCGAAAATTGATCAAGTGAGTTTTGTAATAGGATTTGTTAATCTAATGCCGAAAAAATAAACAGTATACGTGATATTGTTGTAAGAGAAGTTTTTCTTGGTTTTGAAGAGTGTGAAGGGCAGTCGGCTGAAATCATGGCAAAACAACTATTATTATTTTTTGAAACTCATAATTTAAACTTTGAAAAACTACGAGCTCAAGGTTACGATGGTGCAGCTAACATGAGCGGCGTTTACAATGGTCTGCAGGCAAAGATTTTGGAGAAACAGCCCAATGCTTTGTATGTACATTGCACTGCACATAATTTAAATTTAGTTATCAATGATTCTGTAAAAATTTCGAGGGAACTACAACATTTTTACGATACTGTGGAAAGTGTGTATGTATTTTTTACACATAGCATAAAGCGTTGGGCAATACTGACAAAAATGTTTGAATCCAAGAAGTATACGTTAAAACGATTGTGTCCGACGCGATAGTCGTCTCATTATGATTCTATTTATAGCTTGAGGTTTCACTATCAGGAAATTTTACAAGTTTTGACAAAACTAACCTTGACAAGCTTGAAAGTCACCGAACAAAATGAGGCACTCGGTTTGAAAAAAAAACTCGAAAATTTTGAAACAGTTATGATAGTGATGGAATATAAAATATTAAGCATTACAAAAGTGGTATCCAATGCACTACAGAGTAAAAACCAGGATATTCAACGGGCTTCAAAGCTTTTGGAAAGTGCTAAAAGAGATATTACAGAGATCAGGGAGAAATTTGAAGAAATTGTGAATGAAGCATCTGATTTAGCTCGTAGTTGGGGAATTGATCAAAGTTTTAAAAATAACAGAATTCGGAAAGTAAAAAAACAATTCGATGAGTTGTCGTGTGACGAACGACTGTCCAATGCCAAAAAAAACTTCCAAGTGTCGGTGTTTAATTTAACGTTGGACGTTATTATATCACAACTGGAAAATCGATTTAAAGGTTTAAACAACGTAGTTCTAAAGTTTAAAGCATTTTTTCCTTCTACCTTAAGAGAGCCTCTGATGCTGATCTAGTACTTCTATCTGAGAATCTAGTTAAGTTTTATTCCAACGATTTATCACATTCGCTTGTTCAAGAAATTTTATCATTTAGGCGCGTTTATAAGGATCAAATTCATGCAGACATTTCCATTAATGACTTGGCGAAATTAGTTATTTGCGATGAAATGATTTCGAGTTCATTTAAAGAAATATGCTGTGCTTTTATACTTTTTCTAACGATTCCCGTATCGGTAGCCACTTCGGAGAGATCATTTTTTCAATCTTAAAGTTGATTAAGAAGTATTTGAGGAATAAAATATCGCAAAGCAGACTTTCTAGTTTGGCAATTTTATCCATTGAAAATCAGACAGCCAGAACGTTAGATATCAATAAAATTATTTCATTGTTTGCTAATCAAAAGGCAAGAAAAGTAGATTTTTCAGCGTAAATAAAATAAGTAAGGTTATTTAGAATTAGGTTTGTATTCATTTAATTCGTTTCGTTATGTTACCCACCATGCACTCGCCATGCATTTTTTGTGCAATAAAATTTGTAACCCATAGCAGACTATTTTTTTTAATGATGAAGGGGGCCCGCTGTGGTCTTGCACCAGGGCCCAGTTGTAACTTGCTACGTCCCTGCTTTTACATCAAATTATCTGTTTTCTAACGAGCCATTTTCACACGCAAGCGATATTAGAGAACACATAATTTGGTGTAAAGCAATATTGCGACCATTTATCGCGCGCGATATATGGTGCCGTGTGAAAACGCTCTAAAGCCCACCCAAAATTGCGGGATTAGGTTTTGTATGGTGGGGGGGGGGGGATTTGGCTGTGAATATTATAATAAGAGATGCCCACCCATTCCAAAAATCCTGGAGCCATTAAAGTCATAGTAGTGCTTTAGGGCCCGTTTCAGTAGCAAATCCAGGATTTTGGTCTAGGCTGAGCAGTGGCGTAGCCAGAAATTTAGTTCTAGGGGGGGGGGGGGGGGGAGGGGGGGGGGAGGGGGGGGAGCCCAAATGAGTAGGGAAAGCGACGAACTAGCGCCGCAGGCAAATCGCCAAAGGCGAAAAAAATCTTGGGTGCCAAGCCCAAAAAACCCTTCTTTTGGACAATCAAAAAAAATTTCAAAATAAAAAAATACATACATTTAAAGAAACTTGTAGTGAGTTATACAAATAAACTAATATAGGTAATATAAAACAGATAATATATACTTGTTAAACAAAAACTTCTTCATAAAATAAGCATAATTGAGCAAAAAAATATTAAAAATAAGGTTTTTTATTTATTTAAAAAACAAAAATTAACCCTAAAATAAAAGCACAACATATTTTTTTGCCTTAAAACTAAACCGTAATTCGTCGCCTTTTTTGACAAAATATATTGATTATTTTATATATCAATGTGTATTTTTTGATAAATACTTGTACGCTCTTCGTCTGAATATGGTTTCCCAGATATGTTTTTTAATCTTTTTAAAGTGGAAAAAACTTCTTTCTGCTGAAGCTGTAGTTACTGGGAGGATGATTTGTTATTTTATTTTTACCCCTAAATATTAGTCAGTGTGGTAATAATGTAATATTTTGCCAATTTCTTTAAAAAAATCAAGGCGTGAGTAAATAGTATAGATGAAGTCGGGGGGAGGGAAGGGCGGGGGGGGGGGGGGGGGCTCAGAAAGAAGAGGTATATTTCCACTCAACCAGGTACATGGTCCTATCTTATAATTATAATTCTGAAAACCGAAATGTGCAATATCACAAAGCCCCCAATTTTTGATGGACAAGTCATACATTACTTAACACTCAATGTTATGTATAGGTATTTCACATTCAGGACAAAATCAAATACCCCATAAAAAACAACAATACTCAACCGTAAATCGATTAGTTAATAGCCTGTCTACAAAACTGCAGAAATGATACAATTAAAACATAACCCCGATTCCGTCTATTGTCTCTGGGAAGCACGTGCAAAAAAACAAGTTTTCAACTCGAATGGAATATTATATCAAAAAAGATTAAATACTGCATAATGTACATCGTGTTTTTTTTCATTAAAAGCTGCTAAAGTCAAACTTTCGCTATCTGCGATCGCGTTTTGCTTTATTCAAACATCTATGGGGATCTGAGACACACCCAAAGCGCGATGTGTAATAGTTTTAGTAGTTTTTGCGTTAATGGGAACATGTGAGGCATTTATCGAGACGACAAATGATAACACAGTATCTTACTTATAAGAGCATTCAAAAAATATTTTTAAATTTTCAGGGTCTATTTTCCCAATAGGTCCTGGCCTAGGGCCCCGCTTTCAGAGGGGCCCCGCGCTTGGTCTGAGCGACACTTATTCAAATAGTTTAAGACTAAATACTTCATTTGCAAGACTGAGAAACGTTTTTATGATAAAAAAATATTTTATATAATCTAAGCCGATCGACAGATCGGCACAATTCTTGTCGGGCCATTAGATACGTTCGCCTTTCTTTGTGTGGCTATTTTTATTAAAAAAATAATTTTGGATATATGTATTTCTTTTAGTTGAATTTTTATTCTTAAATGAATTTAAATAAAAATATACGAAGGCGTAGAGGGGACATGTAGTTTTTTTTTCTTAAATTGCGACTTTAAACTCGGAATCGTACTAAATTCCGACTTTAAACTTGGAATAATACTAAATTCAGACTTTAAACTCGGAATTTTACTAAATTCCGAGATTAAAGTCGGAATTTAAGAAAAAAAAATAGTAATATTCCAAGTTTAAAGTTGGAATTTAGTAAAATTCCGAGTTTAAAGTTGGAATTTAGTAATATAAACTATTAAGAAGCCGCCACTGTCGTTGAGGCGTGTGATTGAACGAATCCCTTTAGCAAGTGTCCGTCGGTACATGACGTCTTCTTTATAGTTCTCGCAAATGAATATTATTGCTACTTAAAATATATAAGTTAAAATAATTCTTATTTGTCTTATACAGGGTGATTCCTAAGTTGATACTTCTTTTTTAGCTGTGTATGAAAGGCATTAAAATAAACAACATTTTCAAATACCTTTTGGCGAGATACAGAATTAAAAACCCTAAATGCGGGCATGGCCATCAAAACGTAGCCTGCTATACTTTATGTTGTTTGTCTTATCTCTTATTAGTCATACGGGTCAGTGGTGAGTTATTTGGCATTCCGCTGCGGTGTGTTTTTCTGAAGCATTTTTAAATTGGTGACACGTAAAAATGGTAAAATTTAAAAACAATGAACTAGTAGAGATATGGTGCTACTTTGCGGAAAGTATCATCTAAGTGCGGCTGCTGCTTAGAGATTATACGCAGAACGCTTTCCTTTGCGGGCTCATCGTACACCCCAAAAGTTTTCTTAATGTTATTCAACGGGCAAGTTAGGCAGAACCGTATTTGATCCATAGTGTAATAAATGAATGTAAGTTACCTTATTTTTGAGTTTTTTGAAAAAAGGTATTTGAAAATGTTGTTTATTTTAATGCCTTCTATACACAGCTAAATAAGAAGTATTAACTTAGGAATCACCCTGTATATAAGACGACAAACGTGTGCCGCAACAGGTCAGAATTTTTTTACGCTTGTCTTTTGTTTTGCATACAGTAATACTTAACATTATATTGACATTCCAATATTCTGTAACTAATTTTAAACAACTTTTATTAAAATAATTTTTCAAAAACAATTATGTTTTTTTTAAAAATCGAAAGTTCAAATTGTAATCTATTTCTTACCTTAATTGAGGAGCGATCAGACAAAAGCAGATAAATCCATTTTTAACGAAAATTAATTTTATACCGGATTCTCAATTTATGGGGTCAGATAAATCCATTGGCGATATCAGATTCAAGCTAAACCAGATATTTCGTATTAAAAATAGCGTTTGAAAGTAGCCAAATCAAGCAAATGCAGATAAATCCAAAAAATCCTGTTTTCAATTCACGTTTCAGGCACGTTTTTTGCATACATGTTCATGATCCTAAATATTAATAAGGTGTAATTTTTTTATAAAACAAACAATCATAAAATAATAGTGTATAACTAAGTTTTTTTAATAAAATGTTTTATTTTTATTCAAGCAAAATAAGTTAATTCAAGCAAAACAAGATAAATCCATTTTTTAAATCGCGATAACTCTTACAGAATACCTATTATTTTTTATATTTTCTTAATTTCAGGTCCTTAACTTAAGCTTTATTGAATGCATTTCTCATTTTTACAATAGATCAAAGGGCCTCTGGATTAGCAGTTTTTTTATCAATAGCTCAAAACTATGTAAAATGGATTTATCTGCTTTTGTCTGATCGCTCCTCAATTATAATCCATTTCAGTCGCCCACTGATGCTCTCTCTTTCTAATATCTACTCTTGGAGAAGCGACGCGCGTCGTCTGACCGCTGGCTTCTGTAGACCAAATATATCATGAAAACTGTAAATGCGGGTAACTAACCGAATCCTCTTAATGTATTTAACAATGTCATGTGTATAAAGGCGGCGTTGTTATAACGACACTTAATTATTATTATTTACGGTAACGATTGCGAAAATACAACAAATAATTACCTACATTACATAATAGGCGTTAAGCTAGGTCTAGGTATATATCTCGCGACACACCTGTTTGTAAAATAATGCGCTTAAAGTGTGCCAGTTTGGCCGCTTTTGTAAAATCACTTGCATTTTTGTCGAACTTTAACGAATACGGAAAAGAACAGTTAACTATTATGGATTTTAATTTTTGAGTTGTGTTTTTTGTGCAGGGTGTTTCATTAAGATTGGCCACTGTATCGAGACTAGACGCGAAGAAAACATTTTTAAAATAATTTGAGAAGATTTTGAAACTAAAATCAATTTTGGTTTAAACCTAATTTCTGCAAAAAAAAAACTTATTTTGGCATAATTTTTTTGAATGGTTTAAGAAAAATTGAAAACATTTTTTTTAAATTTATAGTCTATATTTATGATAAATAACCAAAACTTTTAGAGAATTAGATTAAGATAAAATAGTATTGTTTATAATATTGTGTAGGGATTAGTTAGGTAGTAGATTATAAAGTTACGTTTTGCGTTTAACAGGTACTATTGTGCCGATAAAAAACTGGGACAAGAGATTTACAAAAACAATGTAAGAAATACATATCCCCTAGACTATAAAAGGTGTCTAGAGCTAAAAAGGAAAAACATTCAAAATTTAAAAAGTAACCTAGGTTACATAATGGAATGTTTTGTATTTTTCGATACGGGGTGGTTAAATTTGAGAGACATCATATAATATGGATAAAGTAAATTTATTAGATTTTTTTAAAGTCAAATATTTTATAAATTATTATATTTACCATTACCACAAAATAATAAATAAAGCTAATACAGGTAATAAAATACATTTAATAAAAAGAAAAAAATTGCGAACACAAAGTTTGTCAAAACAACACAAAATTAATATTTGGTCATAGAACCATTTCTGTTTATTACTTTTTGGAGCCTTTGTGGCATACTTAAAACTAAGTTTCTACATAATTCGACAGTTATTTCATCCCAAGCTTGATTTATCCTATGACGTAATTCATCCCTGTTTCTAGGTTGAAAATCATGTTTAAACATAGATTTGACCATGGCACCCCAAATGTTTTCTATCGGGTTCAAATCGGGACTCTTCGAAGCCCAGGGAAGAACTGCTATGTTATTTTCTTGGAGAAAATTTTGTACAATGCGCGCTGTGTGTATTGGAGCATTATCATGCTGAAATGTGTAATTTTGACCGTATACAGCGTTTACCGATGGTATCATCACTTCGTTTAGTATATTAACGTATACTGCTGCAGTTAGTCTTCCTTCGACGATTTGGCAAAGTCCTGGTCCTCTAGCGCTAATCCAGCCCCAAACATTTATGGAGAAACGCCCACTTTGGTTGGTTTTGTGGGTGTATCTCTCATCATACCGCATGCCGGAAGGCCTACACACCCGAATTCTCCCATTATTGCATGACTGAAAAGTTTTCTCGTCAGAAAATATAACTGTTTCCCATAAATTTATTTGATTAATATATTCATGTGCAAATTCTAACCTGCCCTGTTTATTTATTTCCGTTAAAAAATTTGTATTGGCAGCACAACGGCTTCGTATATCGGAATTTCGAACCCTGTCTCTAGCGGTATTTGCAGAACCTGGAAAATTCGTCTCTTCTTTTGCCTTGATTGCAGTTTCGAAGGGATGATCCCTTAGATAATTAACCAGTCTTCTATCATGATCATCAGTAGAAATTTTAGGGGGACCAGAACCTGCATTCCTAATAATAGTCCCATGTCTTGCTATTTTTTGTTTTGCCAATAGCACGGTATTCTTGCTTACTCCCAGTTCATCTGCAATATCCCTAATAGCAACACTATCTCGCAACCGACTATAAATAATTGCCTTTTGCTGGGGGGTTAATTGTGGCATATTTACAAATAATATATGATTGTATGTTTGACGAGTCAATCATAAAGTGACAATCTTTATTGACATGCAAATTTTCATGACATTTTACTGGTACCAGGCTTGATGTAAAATTATTCTTAATAGTCTAGGAGAAAATAGAAAAATTTCCTGTCCCAGTTTTTTATCGGCGCGATGG
Organism: Polydrusus cervinus; assembly: GCA_935413205.1. NCBI lineage: Eukaryota > Metazoa > Arthropoda > Insecta > Coleoptera > Curculionidae > Polydrusus > Polydrusus cervinus. Next base: position 5,159,431 of record OW284514.1, read on the forward strand.
TACATACCTTGGAGAAAACAAGAAATTATCGATTGGTTAACCACCAAAAGTATTGAATTTGAAGATAATTTGATAAAGAAGGAACTATTAGCTATAGCAAATTTACACAAACATCGTTTTATGAAATATGCCGTGGAAGATATAGCTGAAAAACATAGTGGAACTGTTAATCCTATAGAACTTATATGGGCGCAAGTGAAAGGATTTGTAGCAAGACACAACACGACGTTCAAAATGAAAGACGTTAAGCTACTGTTTGATCAAGCCATTAGGGAAGTGATACCAGAAAACTAAAGAAAAGCAGTCCATTGAAGAAGAGGAAACAATATGGGATCTTGACCACCTGATGGATCGGACCGTCGACCCGTTAATTATAACGTCTAAAGGAGATGACAATTCCTATGAATTATGATTTTTTATAATTTTATTTCTGTATAGTGTATTTTTTATAATGTTTAATAAAAAAATAAGTGTACGTAATACTATGCACATATTGCACGCCTTTGTCACGCCATTTTCAGTGTTTGTAAATGGATAACAATAGGCAAAACTTATAAATTGACCCAAACCCGGGTGGTACTACCTAGACTTGATGAAAATAAAGAATTTTGTAATGAAATCAATTCCAAATTATAAAAGGGGCTTAAGTGTTAGTTGGGTCACTGTAGTCCCTTTGCATACCTAATGACTCTACACCTTTCTGACATAGACTATATCTGATCTGACCCCTAAACAGTAATGTGATTTCTGGTATCAGGGCCTTGAATTTATAACGAAAAATTTTGGAAATATTTATTATTGTACTGTAAGGAAACCACCTTTCACATGGGTGAAAAAAAATTCAATAATTTGCTTAGTATTCTTGTAATTCAGGAGAAGTAACACCTCAAACCTGTATTTTCACCGGAAATCCGCGATAGTCCGAGGTCTAGAATTACCTTTTCTTTGTGGTATTTTATTGCTTTTTAAATTATTTTATTAATACACATGCACATACATACCTACACACTATATTTATTTTATTGTTTATTATTGTATTTATTCGGGTATTTACTCGACCATTAAAAGCAAACTAAAAAAACTATTACTTCAGGAAGTAAAATAACCAAATCTGACATAATATAATGCACATCACCGGCAACAGTAAAAATACATATATTTATTAATTTAAAAGGAAAATTATATAGATGACAACAAAATTGTCCGATAGAAAAAAATTTCACTTATAAAATAAAGGGAACTTTTACCAAATCAAACAATATGTTTTAACATCTCATAGAATATGGTTGGGTCGTGTATTCATGTGATTTGAAGGTTCTCAGTTTCAAGTTTCAGTGATTGTCTTTTAGAAAAATGAAAATTTTCGTAAGTACCTACATAATTATACATTCAAATTTCAGAAGAAACCTTATGTTATCGACAAAGGTTTTAGAAATTTTAACTCAATAAATATAAAATCATTAAAATTCAAATCTTAGAATAAAAAATTGCAAATAAAATTATTGCAGACCCTACACAATCAGTCAGACTGACAGTCTTGTTAAGGGAATGACAGTCTAAATGAGTGGAGGGATGGCAAAAAATACATTATTAACAGTTTTTTTCTAAATATTTTATATCTTGATATTTCTTTACTATAAAACTAGAAGGTAATATATTTTTTTTAGACTCATACACTGTAGATTTTTTTCAAGACGTATAATCTTCTTTGGTATCATAAGGAAGTAAATTAATGTTATTTATACAACCCCTTTATTTTATCTTACCTTTTAGATGTTCCTCGTTCTCATAACCATATCTTCGGCGACCTTACATAACCTCTTCAAACCCAAAAAGATCTACAAACATCTTGTAAAACCATTTTTCGGCGTCGCACTAAGAGGATCATCTTCCTATGACGATGACGAATCATATGGACACTTGGAGGAAGATCATGACGATTATTATATCAAGAAAAAACATCATCATCATCACAAAAAATATAAAGAAATCGTGATACACCATCACATACCGCATTATCATCATATGGAACAGATTTATCATCATGTAGAACCGTTTCATCACCAACCGGTTGCTTATGGTGGCCACCAGATGATTTATTCCGGACATCAACCCCTACATTCCGGTCATGTACACCATGTGCACTCAGCCCATGAACCGTTTTTCGATGGTGGTACGGGTGGTCTCTATGGAGGAACCATTGGGTTTCACGATGACCTGATTGGTCATGGAGGAAACTTATTTAAACATGGAGGTGAATCGATTGGTAACATTGGGAATCACGTTGGTCTGGATCATACGGACGAGGGACATAATAATGATTTTAGTGGTTTATCGCATATTCATTAATAGAAATAATTATTGTTGCACAAATTATGACTGGTTATAGTAGGATTTATAAGTAGTATTTTTTTGCTATTACTAGTTTTATAAACGAAAAAATCGTTTGTAAATACAAGATGTAAATACGAAACGAGATCGATACCAAGGCCGGACTCCCGGGCGGGGCGCCTCCATTGATGGGCACTACAATAATCGAAAATCGATTAATCAAAAAATCGATTAATCAAAAAATCGATCAATCGAAGAAATCGAAAATCTCGATTAATAACTTCTAAAAAAACGTGTCTCCTTTCCCAATAGACTACGAAAAAAGAAAAGCCCCTTGCTAACAAAACTTCTTAATATCAGTGCACGATTTTTTGCCCTGATTTGGATGGGGCTGCAACCCCCTTCCTCTTTCAGGTGCGACACTGAATATTATTGAAAGCTGGTAAAAGTATAAAAAATGTGTCGAACTCAATTTTTCCAGTATTGTAGCTCTTGGTATTTTTCTGTTATATAACAATGTGAACTTTGTCGTTGCAGTTGCACAAGCAAACATTTCGTTTGGCAGAATCATTTTCATTTTTCACAAGGTCGTACCCAAATTTTCTGCCGTTTTGCAGATGTTATACCGTTTGTAACCGGGTTAATATAATTGAGTTTATGTACATATAGGATATTTGTAAACATTTTTATGTAATATTTTTGGTTATAAGATCATAATAATAATTATTGATTTTTTATTGTTTGCTACAAAATATGTAAATAATAAGTAAAGTACAAAATAAATATTGTAAGGATAAGTAGGTGTATTCTTTTTAATCTATACCCTAAGTCCAAAATGACTGTCAGTCATTCATCGGTTTCATATAGAGTGCAGCGGGTTGTACGAAGTATTTTTGAAATTCTAATAAAGCAGAATATTTATTTTTATGGATTTTTTTCCTCTGACTTTGTACAAACCGCTGCTCTAGATATGAAAGCGACGAGTCACTGACAGTAATTTTGGACCTGGAGTATAAGAAAGAAACTGCTACTGATAATTGAATCGCTTTATATCTAATACCTATAAATTTGTCTGATTTTTACGCAGATGTGACTAAAAAGTAACAAAACAATTTTAAAAATGTACAAACACTGGAAAGAATAATGTATATCCAAGACTATTAAATTAGCAAATGGTCATTATACTATACATATCTACCATACTCTTCTCATAAACTTTATCTGCGTGAAAAAAAGCCATCATTAAATAATAAACTATTTTATTATTAGTTTTGTCCATTCATAAGGCAGTGGTACATACCTACTTTCAATTATTTAACAAAAACGCAATGTAATAAACCTTGTAAGTAGTAGATTAGGTAGGTACTACGTGTTCATGAGGTATTCAATTCAATCTGAATTCACTTTTCGAATTGAAAATAGCAAAACGGTTATTGAGTTCGATTAGAATTTTAAGGTCGATTCGGCGTTTTTTTGGGATCGTATCTTAAAAAGTCGTGAAAACGCTACAGAATCGAGCTTGGAGTGGAAATGGCAGATTACAGCAACCTAACCTAACCTATTGGCCTGAATTTATGGAATAAGAATTTATGAAACACTTAAAGCTTGATAGATAGAGTCAAATCAATCATGTACAATGACGTATCTAGGTGTTTACGGAGATATTGTCGCAATGATTGACAACGTCACTCTTGAAATCTGCGTGACGTCATTAAAAACCAGTACTGGAATACTATTTAGACATTATTTACAAATAAAATATTAATTATTTTAAGTTATGTAGCAGCTTCTTATAGTTTGCGTCATTGTACTTTACATGATTGATTTTGACTCTACTGACAATACAAACATAACAATATTGGTTGTTATGGACTAGCATAAGGTATTGAAAATTTCTGGTGACAGTGCAGGTGACTATATTTTTTAAAACTTAGTTTTGGCCATAGGAAGAAAGATGCGCTTGTTTTGGCAAAATTATATTTTTCAAGCTAGATATGCTAAATAGGTATATTATTATAACTCCCTGTAAAAAAGTATGAGGTATTTGAGGCGGAAATGTAGACAATACACACTTAAACACACTGTATAAAATTTTTGTACCTATGTTCATTTTAAACGATATTTTTAATATAAAAATTTAAACTTACCACGTGTTTATTATATTGTTCCTGTCTTAAATACTGTTGCAACAGTACTATACAAACCGCTAAATTGGAATCGGTTTCCTAAAACAAAAAATATTTAAGCGGCGATTTAGTGGAGGCAAATCGAAATTTCAAAGAGTTCAAAAAGTTGACAAAACAGAGCGATAAACACTATTTCTCACTTTCAATTTTTCTTGCAAGACCCACAATTTCTGTTCTATAGAAGCTGCCATTGTGCAACGAGAGCAACAAAAACGGAAGTAACGAGGAGTGCAATAAACTGTCGCGTGTCAACGGGAGCCGAATTTCAAAACTATCGATTATTTCATAAATTAGATTCATAACTGAGAACAAGGCATGCAATCCTGGAGTTTATCTGGATTGATGGATGGATAGTCGATTCTTGCTGCACGACAAGAACTTGGCAAGATATAGTATCCATATTTTCATCGATCGAATGCGTGCAGTTTAAGCGATATCGCAATAATTAAGCTGCTAAAGCTTAATTAAGACTATTATGAAACTGTGAATTAAGAAAAGTTTCTTCTTGGATCAGTATATTATGAGAAAATTACCCAAAAAAAGGTGGAATCATGTTCAATAAAATTGAATTCTGTGGAGCTAAAATAAACACAAGTCACCAATTCAAACAAATCAAATATGTTCGCACCGTACCTATCTACATGACTTACGTACTTTTGAATAGCCGGTCATCTTCATCGATCCATTCTTCTATAAAAACACTTAACTTTTAATAAACATTAATAGTACACAACAAAATCACCGTAATGAAACAAGTACAAACCGGCAACAAAAATTCATAGTCATAACCTAAAACCGTTACGAGATAATTATTTATTTAGAAAAAGTTAATCTTTCTAGTTTGGCTTTTAAGTAAGAGATAGCGCTGTAGTGAGCGTATGCCTGTCTTGTAATTAATTGCTGCTGCGACATCTGTGCATTTTAGTAGCAACTATATCCATTTTGGTTTTGATGTTGATGTAACATAATACTCGAGATGGCGCTAGACGTAGTCTAAGACACAAAGAAAATAATCGACGTTCGCTATCTCAAGAGGCGATTTTCGCTTTAAACCAGGTCAATTTCAATGGAAATTGCTTTAACCATCTGACATTTTATTAAACATCAATCATCCGGTTGTCAATTTAATATTAATATGTCATTTGAGTTCGGGCGTTGTTTCGTTGCGGTTCAAGGCTGATTTTTAAAAAATTTAAAAAAAATCGTTAAAAGAAACTGACTAAATCTTTCGTTTAATAAAAACAATCTTCCTTTATACAGGAATTTTATTAATAACAAAGAGTGGAAGTATAAGAAAGGAAGTGTTAATTGTAGGTTTTTATTGGTGTGTAAAGTAATCACAACAAACATTTCTTTGTGCTGTTTTATTTCCTTTTTTCAATATTTCTGACGAAAAAGAGGGCCAAATGCCTCCAGTTGAAGTAGAAAATCAAAATCAAACCGTAAGTATAATTTTTTAAATGTTTGTAAATAATAACATCAGAATAAAATACCTATCATTTTTTACTCCAAAAATTTGGGTTACCCTTTGTATATATGGTATGCCCCTACTTATCGATCTAGAAAATTTGAATATTTTACATCTAAAATGGTAGCAGACTAAATTTGCTAGGTAATATCCTAATTTGGAGCTCAAATTCTTTGTATTTTGGGGCATGGGTTACATACCTCTGGAATAGTTTTATGATAAAAGTAGGTGACCTCACCTAGTTATGGGCTTAAGGAGAAGCAAAATACTTTGTACAAGTATGTAGACTTTGTATGTACATTTTTCAAGTATTCATGTTTTCATAAATAGTTTATCTAAAATGACTAAGCCACAAAGGTATTAAAGCATTGTGAAGCAACTGTTTCAATACATTCAAAACCAATCATTGTTAAATATGACACAAACAAGAAGTGTTGTATGCCACCAAGATGGCAATAACATTATCATTGTTATTCCAAAGTTTGGGAACTCCAGTTCAATAATGTATTTTTTTAGGTAGAAGAACAGATCAGAAATTTAAACCTTTCTGGTCATGTAGGATTTGACAGTTTACCGGATCAATTGGTATCAAAAAGTGTCCAAAATGGCTTTATATTTAACATCATGTGTATTGGTAAGTTTTTTTTTAAACCTTTGAATAAACTTTTTACAGACAATAGACAAATTAATTCGACTTACAGTCCTCAATGATATCAATCCTTCTTCATTCTCACATCAATCTTGTTTCTATGGAGAATTTATATCAGTTATCCCTTACACAATTAGTATTACTGTCATTCCCTTATCAAGGCTCTGAATGATCATGTAGGGTCTGCTTTTACCTTTTCCTTTTCTAGCTTATTTTTTTTGTATTTTTATCAGCTCACATAATATGGTTTTTGTTCATATTTTTTGTTTTGTATAGGTGAAACTGGATTGGGTAAGTCTACTCTCATGGACTCTTTATTTAATACTAATTTCGAGTCTAACCCCAGCCCCCACACCTTACCAACAGTAAAATTAAAGGGACACACCTATGAACTTCAAGAAAGCAATGTCCGGCTAAAGGTAAGTTGTGTTTATTATCTAAATTATATTTAATTTGTTAGTAAATATTAGAAAAATGGATCTGTATTGTACTATTCGATATCTATACTTTTTAGTTGACTATTGTCGATACAGTGGGTTATGGTGACCAGATCAACAAAGACGACAGTTTTAAGGCTATAGTTAACTACATTGATGATCAGTTTGAAAACTATCTACAAGAAGAACTTAAAATTAAAAGGAATTTGCCCAGTTTCCATGACTCCAGAATCCATGCTTGTCTGTATTTTATTTGCCCTACAGGTAAATTACAGTTTATTTGTTACATAATGACTCTTCTTAGAAGATCTTCATCATTTTTATATAAGAAATATACCTAAGCATGTATAATTTTTTTTTTTGAAGATTGGTATTTATATTAAGTACCTACTTATAATTTCTAGCTTTGTCCAAATCATTCTAACTGTCTTATAGACTGTCAAAGGGTAATAAATACATAATTTTGTCTAACTGTTTTTCCAGGACATGGTTTAAAATCCATCGACCTAGTCTGTATGAAAAAACTCGACCAAAAAGTCAACATCATTCCGATTATTGCCAAAGCGGACACTATTTCCAAAACAGAACTGCAAAAATTTAAGTCCAAAATTATGGCCGAACTTCAGAACAATGGCGTACACATCTATGAGTTTCCCGTTGACGATGAATCAGTTTCTGAAATAAATTCTACAATGAATTCTCATATTCCTTTTGCTGTTATTGGTAGTACTGACTTTGTTAAAGTTGGTAGTAAGGTAAGTTATCGACTATAATTGGTTACATGCAATGTCTGTACCTTAGATCATTGGAGTGTTTTTCAAAAATAAACATAACTAATTTATTTTCAATATAATACATTTCTATTGTTATTTTTACTGTACTAATTTTATTTTTTCTCTAAATCCTAAATTAAACATATTTACATATCATTTTTGAAAAATATTTACGAAAAAAGACATTTAAATTGGGGTTAAATAAAATTGATAAATTTTTAACATATTTTTTAGCTGGTAAGGGCAAGGCAGTACCCGTGGGGTACCGTACAGGTAGAAAATGAGACTCATTGCGATTTTGTTAAATTAAGAGAAATGCTTATAAGAACCAACATGGAAGACATGCGTGAAAAAACGCACAACAGACATTATGAACTCTACAGGTAATATTTTTTATAGTGGACTTTTTTTGAATGAATTTATGACAAATAAATTTTTAGAAAAAAACGGCTTGAACAAATGGGATTCTCAGACGTGGACGCGAATAATAAGCCAATCAGTTTTCAAGAAACCTTCGAGGTTAAACGGACCAATCATTTACAAGAGTTACAACAGAAAGAAGATGAAATGAGACAGATGTTCGTTGTAAGAGTGAAAGAGAAGGAAGCTGAATTAAAAGAGGCAGAAAAAGAGGTAAAATTCATGTGACAAGTTGTAGTGGTATTGTGGTAAGATTTCACGTTTGATTAAGCCGCCAAATCCAACCTTGGTAATATTTTAATATTTATTTCGAAATTTTTAGTAATTATTTATTTGTTTATTATTTTTACAGATAAATATTTTTTCTAATTTTATACATGGCATCTAAATTACTTAACTTTTTGATAATTCTTAATAACAAAATTATAGGGAGGCATTAGTTCTACAATTAAAATTATTTTAATGTATACAGGTTGTCCCAAATAGTCAGGGCCAGGGCATATCAAACATATTTTTTTTTAAATATAAAATAAAATGAAATTAATAATAAATTAACGCCCTTAATATTATATTATTTTCTGATTCCATACAAAATGTTACTTGATTTTTTGTATAAATTGTTATGTCTAAGTTCAATTGTTTTTGAGACATTTAAAATATGGCATTTCAGACTTTGACAGGTGGCTGTAACATTGGAACGGTTCATATTAGAGAAAAATGGTTTTCACCTCCTTAACTTAGTTTTTATTTCTCTAAATGTTACAATATCCAGTTTAACATGTTATATGTAAAATAGTTTTTTTGGTTTATCATGTTGAACCACATATATACACTATATTGCTAATACCATAATTCAATGATGCCACCACTGTAAGCAGATGATCAGGGGCCGTTGAGTTTGCGCAGATCGGAAATTTGCTTCTTGATGTAAACATTTGACAGGGCCAACTTTCAAAATATTTTTACAAGCTTTTATTTAAATTCACCCGTTTAGTTTGGGTGTGTACAGTTTATGGTCAAATAAAACTAAGTAACCAATATTTTACATACCTAAAATACCTTATTCCTGGTATTGAACCGCGATTCGTGCAAAAAAGGATCATGCACTTTTTTCTACCCATCTTGAGACACAAGTCGCTAACAATAACAAAATGTCTGGTAAAGTTTTATACCTATAAATTCGCACCCAAAACCTAAAAATAATATCCACAATCACACACGAAACATCCGAACGAATACAACGTAAAAAAAGCTGGAAACGACTACAACTTACAACCTAACAAAAAAAATATCTAAAGTAAAGTTCTATAAATATTAACACCCAAAACTTGGAAATTATAACAACACGCGAATGAACGAAACAAAAGATGGCGACTAATAAGAATATAACGGCGAGCCGGTTCTGTTCAAGAGACCTTGGGTTTTGTTTACGTTCTGTTAGAAATCGTGTGGGTTGCTTAATTTTTTCCCTACTGCGCAAGCGCCACGGCCCTCAACTCAGGTTATTTTGAATCGCACGATGGGTGTATTCTTGGTTCGTGCGGCTGCTTGTATTGGCAATATAGTGTATGTATATATGTGTGTTGAACCGGAAGCTGTACATTTTAGATAGAGATAAAATACTAAGATAGGAAGGTGGAAACCATTGTTTTCCAAGATGAGCCGTTCCAATGCTACAGCCTATCAAAGTTTATAAATGACATTTTAATCGTCAATATCTTAAAAACAAGTGAAATTAGACAAATGACATTTTATACAAAATAAGCGCAGAATTAGAAAATATAATTGGATTCATTTCCATTAAAAAAAGTATATTTAATATGCCCTGACTATTTGGGACACCCTGTATAATGTGAAATAATTTTAGATTGTAGAACTAATAATACCTCCCTATAACTCTGTTTTGGAAAATTATTAAAAAGTTAAGTAGTTTAGATCAGAGTTGCAATAAATCATGATTTTTTTGAAAAATCAATAAATCTGATTTTTTCGATTAAATCGTGATTTTTTTGATTTTTATCAATTTATACTGATTTTTTCCTTAAATATGGCAATAATGAACTTTAAAATCACTTATTTTCATTATTTTTTCTCCATTCGCCAAGAAATATTTCTTGTCTAGATTTACAGTTAGAAAATCTACATACAAAATAACTTGTATTGATATAAAAAAAATTCGGCAGCGTAATTTATGAATATTTTTTGAGCTGGACTGATGACGATTAGTTATGTTTTTGCACTTACATAATGTAATAATGTATCTAAACAGTTCGTTTTAAATAAACTACCTTTCTTTTTTTTAAATTTCCTGATGAGTTAGTTTCTACAGTTGATTTAAATCGTCGCAACCCTAAATAATTGCTTATCTTGTAAACATTCGGCGTCCTTGAAGGGAAACGTAAATAGTTTTGTCTATGGTAATTGGTCTGAGTTTAATCCAAAATTATCTTTCTTGTTAGTTGCATGCGAAATTTGATAAACTGAAGAAAGATCACACAGAAGAAAAGAAACGCAACGAAGAATCCAGGAAAAAACTGGAAGATGAAGTCATTGAATTCAACAGAAGAAAAGCCCAGTATCAACAGATGGGTTCCAGCAGTCATCACACTCTGACTCTTGGAAAAAGTAAGAAGAAATAAAAATATCAATTTTTTTTTAAAGGGAAAAAAAAAAAAAATGGGGGAAATTTGTATATCTTTGAGAGTTATGCCAAATATTAGTGTCGCCAAGTTTTATCTTCTCATATTTTATGCGGAGATTGTAGGAATTAGTGAGAAACGTATTTATTTAAAAAAAAAACTACAAATGAAATAATTGTTTCTTTAACTATTTTTCACTTGTAATTCTATTTTTTAAATTAAAATTAAATTACCACTATTTCTAGAAGTAAAACCATATTCATATTGGCATACAGATTTATATTTCTCTAATTATTTACTTTTCACTGTTGTACAGCACCTTAAAATCTAATCGCACCTTAAATAATTTTATTTTCTTATTTTAACATTTTTCTCTGTAAAATCAACAGTTATACGGAGTGTTTTTACGGTTGCCTACTTTTTACAATGCTATTGTGTCGATGTTCTCTCAATACATAAACTGGTGGACAAAATTAACACAACATTAGAAATTTTCCACATATTTGAAATGCCATATTTTATCTAAACCAATAATCCGATTTGAATTATTTTTTCTTTACATTGTAGGTTGGTTCCTTGACAACCTCATAGTTTTAACCATTTATGATGAAACGTTTATTTTTGGTATATACGGGCTATAATAAAAATGTTTTTTTTCCAAAATTCGTATTACCCTGTGGAGTATACTAGCCACCGTAACCTATAGCGGTTGAAATAAGAGTGTAGCTCTATCTTTCCTTGACATTTTCAAACCCTACAACACTTAAAAATTCCCCAAATACACGAAAATAATCATAAATGAACGACCCGGTCACAAAAGAGCCCAGGGCATAGAGGAATGATAGGTCGTCGCAAAATTTGTTGTTTATACTACATATTGCCCAAGATTGAGTTGGTGAAAGGCTGGGCGCATACATTGGCAATATATTGGTTTTATATACAGTGTGTCCCCGGATAGAGTTTGGAAAAGGAAAAACTTTTTTATTAATAGGTATAGATGAAAAAGTCATTCTTTATAAAAACGTCCGCTTGTGCTGAAATTACAATTTCGAATATCAGATTTACGATTACTATACAGGGTTCGTCAGAAACATTTTTAGTTTTTTGGATTTCGTTTAATTTTACGTAAAAACAAACAGCTAATGTTGCCTTCTTACTTAGAATATGATTTTATATCTGGCCGAATAACGATTTTGTTGTAAGAAAACTATTTTTCTTTGTCTACGTTTGAGGTATTTTTATTATTACATGTCATATTTCTTCAATTTATTCAATCATAAATTCTAAAAAATTAAAAATATTTTTCTGACGAATCCTGTATAAATAACAAATCTAATATACGAAATTGTAATTTCAGAACAAGCAAAATTGATTTAATAAATTTCATCATGAAATTGAAAATTAGAATTTAAAAAAAAATCCAATAAACTAAAAATATTGTTTCTGACGAACCCTGTATAGTAATCGCAAATCTGATATTCGAAATTGTAGTTTTAACACAAGCCGGAGTTTTTATAAAGAATAACTTTTTCTTCTATAGCTACTAATAAAAAAGTTTTTCCTTTTCCACACTCTCTCTGTGGACACACTATATGGTTTTCTCCGCAACAAAATATAGCACCAAATTTGTAATGTTGCGTTAATTATGTCCAAGATTTTTAATAGTAATACTTTAAGCAAGAGTTATGAAAACACTCTGTATAATAATATTATGGAGTTTCAGAAAGGCATTCTCTAGACCAAATACTTTTAAGGACTAAAAGTATGGTAGAAAATAATATTTGGTTTTTGACGTTGCACAAAAACGAACTGAGCTACACTTTTTCTAGCGACAGCTAGGAAAAGTGTTGTGCAAACAAATATTGTAGTTAAAAAATACACAAACATGCAACTTAATCTAGATAAATGTGTACATCATTGAATACCCTATATTAGATTGTAGCTCCGAAAAAAGGAGATAGAAAATACTAGCAATTAGCATTGCTATCATTTTTTATAGGCATATCATGACAAAACACATAGATTCACAAAGTATGAACCTTAAACTATAATACTGCTTTCAGTGTGTTTATAATCTCCTATATACGCTAGTTTTATTTTTGTACATTTATAAGACCTAATAATTTTATACATTTATCCGTTCGATAATCGCTTAGGTAGTAAGAAACGTTCAACACGGCCATCTTTTATTTGTCAGTTTGTTTCCCACTTTGACAGTGGCAACCTCCACGTCAGCGGCCAGGAGTTAAACTAAATAATTTGAGGTTAGCTTTGTTTATAAACTCACGATAAAGGAGTAAGTGAGACAGATTTCCTAGCTATTTTATGTCGCCACTATGACTAATCCAAGTGCGGGGACGTCTCTTGAGATGAGACAACTGACAGTGGTGACCTCCATGTCAGCGGCCAGGGGTTAAACTAAATAATTTGAGGTTAGCTTTGTTTAAATCACGATAAAAGGAGTAAGTAAGACAGAATTCCTACCGTTTCATTTCGGCAATATGATGGATCCCAATACGGGGATGTCTCTGATGAGAGGTAACTGACAGTGGTTATCTCGCGCGGCCAGGGGTTAAATTAATTTGAGGTTAGCTTTGTTTATTAAATCATGACAGGACGTAAAAAAATCAGCTGGTAGTTTGGTTTGTTTCTTGACTATACAGTTGGATTGTATCTTAACTCGCCCAGTAGTAGAAGACTGTCACACGTCATCCTCGAGTTAAAATGCTAGCAACTCCAGATTGTTTGTTACGTTTTTACCTACGCCGGTTAAGTAGGGCTGTCATCCGTGTCAACAAACTGACAATTAAAGAAGAGCTTGGTATCCAAGCTATTTTAATTTGACAACAACCTGTCAAATTTAAATTATGTGGATGTTTTGTCTAAACTTGTAGAGCTAGTAATAATATAAAGTGTCATATCTTATAAAAAAGCATTATTTAGACGTAAAAATAAAATCATATATAAGAGAAACTCTTTTAATTTCATCCTTTTTTTGGTTTTTCATACGCAAGATTCGCCTGGACGCGCCAATTTCGCAAATCTCTTGTAGTACGTGAATTTTCTGGATAGATTTTGTACTTTCTCATACTTCGCATATCTTGGGGTTGGTCTTGGTTTTATTTGTTTCTCGTGCTCCTATAACATTAAACACTTTTATACAGGGTGTGTTCTAAATGCAGGGCACCCAATAATCATTAAAGACATCTTTTAACTTGATTTGTTTAAGTTTTAAAGCAAATAAGTGTGTTTGTATAATACAATAAAAAATAACTGTTATTTAAAAAAAAAGTGTGAACTTTACAACAATACAAATATTCTTTAATAAAGCTAAACAATGTCTTTAAAGCAAAATAACAATTTTCTTTTAACAGCATGCACTGAAAATTTTCACCTGTAAAATCTCACTTGAAAACTAAACTTAAACTGAAATAGTTTTTGAATCCTTTTTAGGTTTTTGCTGCTTTTTGAGTTTCTTCATTCTGACCTTCACCAGAAACTATATACGTGATATTTAAGGCTAATTTTTTAACCTTAAAATAGTCTTACAGTAAAATATACCAACACTCCAATGTTGCCAGGTCTGGTGATTTTTCACCAGATTTGGTGATTTTGAACCCCATCTGGTGATCTGGTGAAAACTTTTTAAAAAAGTCTAATTTCTGGTGATTTTTCGACACTGATGATAAGCTTATATCTTAAAAAAAAATGAGAGAAAAATGGCTTGATTGTGTTTTATTCTTCTTTGTTAAAAATGGTGACATCGATGCAAAAACTTATTGGTTTCAAAAGCGAAAAGCGTTTGTCTTTGTCTGGAAACTCTCTACTTCTCTGTGCCGAATATTTCTTAGTAGCGGGGGATTTACAGAATTTGTATCTGTTACTGTTTTTTTTTATATACTGTTTTTTATATAGTGATTTCTAAAAAAAAAAAAAAAAAAAAGGTCGCACCTTTAAGGTCTTGGCACCGGAGTGCGCACTCATGTTTATAGCTTAAACAACATGAGTGCCCACCCTGGCGTCAAAAGCTTAAATGAGAGGTATGTTATTTTCGAGGTATGACTTTTTTTTTTTTTTTTAGAAATCACAGCAATATATTTCATTTTACATTAATTATATGGTGTTGTATGTGATAATGCGAGAAATTAAGAATCTGGTGATTTCTGGCAACTTTTAAAGCAAGGGTCTGGTGATTTTTAATTTTTTGACCTGGCAACATTGCAACACTCTATCTCATAGTTATTTTAAGGTAAAAAATAGCCCTAAAATATTTTTTTGATACTTTTATAAAATGCATTTGCGGTGCTGTAACATTAGAAGCATTTATTAATCTTAGGCTGAGCATTTCAAATTATGCTAAGGCTTTTGTGATGTGCTGATCGTGCTCTTTTTTTTATTTAAATCGAAAACTGAACACGTAAATTTTCTCTTATTTTCAGAAGTCATGCATAGGTTTATCTAAAACGCGAGCTCTTCTGTCTTCTAGATAAAGATTTATCCGAGAGGTGAAATAATAAGGTATTTTTTATAGATTATAGCAATAAGACTTTCCGATATATTTATCAGTATTTTAAGGTTAGTAAAGCCCAATTTTTTGACTTCTTGGCTAGTTTATTGAAGAGAAAAATAAATTTTCAATTGTTGATGTTACTCTTTTTGCTTACCAATAAAATTTTTCTGAACGTTTAAGATTTAAAGTTGCAAGAAGTCAAAAAATTGGTTTAATGACTCTATAGCCATTTCACTTTTTAATTAACCTTTAATTTTCTTTTTCGCTCGATTCAAAAAGCGGTCAAATACCCGTCTTTGGGTTGTAAATTAGCTACAGTTTAAGAAAATTTGATTGAAACGTAAATAAAAGTTAACCCAAACTGTTTTCACGTTAGATGACTATCTTTTGCATCGAGTTGATTCCTACTGATGGCGTTACTGGGTTTTTATCACATTTTTATTCTTAAAAATGTCTTGAAAAAATAGTCTTGCTGTACTGGGAGTTGCTTACGGGTTATGGCTTTCTGATGAGTTCTAACAAGAACGAAACATTGCCTACCCTTGCCCCAGGGAACCCATTACCTTCGGCGTCCCTGTATACTTTAATGCAAAAGATAGACGCACTAGTCCGCTTGCCGCTAAACTTTTTTTTTATAAAAGTTAACTTTTTTTGTTAAATTTGTCCATATTTCTTTTTCTGCTGTTATTACTTTATAAATCCAAACATTTTTACCTTGATACTGTAGGTAACTGTGCTCCAAAGTATGGTATTTATAATCTTTTGAATAAAATGAAAAAGTATCGACATTTTAATTAATATTATTAGGTTAGTAAAACGTCAATTTTTTTAGCTACACTCTGAGTGTTGCATTAGTTAGCCCTAAATTAGCGTTTCATCTTTAACATGTAAGTTAGGCAGTGGCGTGCGGTTAATACCTGCTGAACAAACCAGAAAAAAGAGCAGGAAAAAATAAAATTTTCTACTGATTCAGTTTTTAAATTATTTACTGAGAAAATAATTAGAATATTCTTTCTAATAAAAACACGTGAAACAATTCCAAGAAATGGCGGCAGCTGATCGCTCTGTGAATGACGCAGTCCTACCGGACTGAGGTCTCGAGTCTGGTTTCCTGTTTCTAAACTATCTATTTAAGTTATCGAAGTAAAGATAATATAATTGGTTGCTCGACTGGCAAATAAAAAGATTGCGCGGTTAATGGGATGACGTACGTCTTTTCTCATCTTCTATTACCGGAAGTAGTCAACTTTGTTATTTTAAATAAGATTTGATTATTTTTATTGAATTTTGCTCAGGATTCTAAACAAATCTTTGTAAAAAATGTTATACGCCTAAACTGAATAGTTCCTGAGATATGTGCGTTTGAAAAATGACACTTATGGGACTTTGACCGTTTTTTTCTAAGAGGCTACAGCCTGTCAAAGTGCCAAAAATGTTATTTTTGAACTTTCAAAGATCGCAAAAGTCATTCAGTTTAGAAATGTGACCTGTTATACAAAATACGTTTAGACTCGAGAAAAATCCAAAAATGCAATAAAAATAATTATTTTATTCCCCACATCAATATCCTACCGCACGCCGCTGAAGATATGACTTATTTCTTAAAAATAATTTGACACAGTAATGGTGAAAAAAAGTTTTTATAAAAAACACTTTCAAATTGAATCTCCTTCTGGCTATGACGTACCTACACAGTTATTGAAGGCGCAGAAGTTGGTAGTTTTAAGGTTTCCAGTATTTTATGATATAAACTCTTGGACAAAACTAACGTAACATAGATTCGCCACATTCGTTGCTATTGTGTTTCTGAACTTATGATTCGTTTTCAATTTGTGTTACGTTGTAGATTGATTTCTGGACAATGTCATGGTTCTCGCTATTTGTGATAACACAGGTTAAGATTAGAAACAAACAATAGTCCACGACTAATCACGAACAAATACTGCATTTTCGCCACATCGCGCATTCTCTACCTGCGTCTGGCGATGACAATATAATTTCTTTTTTATACAGGGTGATTCACGTTGAGTGGCCTATTAGAAGATCTCGGAAATGAGTAACCTTATCTTTCTAAAAATTTGATAGCAGGCATAATTGGCTTTGAACTTTTAAAACATATTTTGAGGTTTTTGTTACTTCCGGTTATACCGGAAGTTAATGCCAACTTTGCTATTTCAAATGGAACACCCTGTATATTTTAGCATTTTTGTAAATATGAATCTATTCTTATCTGTAACCGTTTTTAAGATATGAATTATAAAAGGATACAATGCCTTCTATACGCAGCTAAAAAAAAGTATCAACTTAGGAATCACCCTGTATATAATTGAAACTTTCAATTAAAAAATTGCAATTTTTTTTTTGAAAAAAAATAAGATATCATCCTTCAAGTTAAAGTTCTTGTGAACCCGTTTGTAAAATATTTTTATTACATTTTCAACAAGCCAGGAAATGATCCTGCATTTTACGTTGGTATGGATGCCTCTTAAATAAAAAATGGTTTTCACCTCCATATCATAGTTTTTTTATTCTCCATCTAAAAGTTACATCTTCCAAAACCGAACCGAAAAGACGGTCTTATGGTTTAACATGTTAAACCTAAAGTTTTAACTTTTAGATCGAGAATAAAAAACTAAAGGCGAATCTACACGGTGCCAGTAACTTGCACTGGCACCCTAATAGTTTAGCTGTCGTGTGATGTAAAAATAAAAATTCTTACCTGTAGCCGTTTGAATGAAATCAATTTATTTTTTCTCAAAACTGAAGTACGTCATGAGACCGACGAATGACGTTGCGTTAATTTTGTCCTGGAGTTTAGTATCGCCTTCTCGAATGGGCAGCTTAAAACGCAGCTATTTTTTTTTTAACTTTAAGTACAAATCATATTTTTACTTTACCAAACAAGTATACAAAGTATTTATGTTTATTTATATTCGATAAGCGACAAATCTACAATATATTATGTTAAACATATTTATAAGAGTTTAAGGAATATAATATACGTTTACTTATATGCTCAGAGAAATTGTTTATTTAAAAGGACAGCTAGAAATAAAACATTACTTGTAATATACTTATTGAACGTTTTTAATCGTAGAAAAATATTTACAAAAAACTTAAACAACTACGAAATTCTTAAAACTGAAAATTAACGTGTTTTCTACAAACTACACTAGCATAGTGTATACAGTATGTCCTCGCATGGGGTTTTAGAAGAGGACAAATGGACCAAAAAGTAATAAATATGAAAAAAGTGATTTTTTATAATAGTATGTTGTATACCTAGTAGGAGAAGCTGAACATTCCCGTCCCGGACGACCGTAAAGATTTTATGTCGAGGCGCAAGCCGAGACTGGCAATACGGAGTCCGGGAATGTAGCTTTTTCTCCGACGCATACATACTATTTTTCCGTAAATCGAAAATTAACAAGGACATAACTTAATCACAAGCAACTTGTTAAAATTTTGAAATAAATATTATTAACTTTGTTCACAAATAAAGGATGCCATTAAATATTTGTGTTGTAACTATGGAAACACAGTAATATTGAATTGTCAAGCACACATTTTACTTTACAAGTAGCCGTACAGAAATAATATTTCCTTACAGTACAATAATAAATATTTCCTAACAGTTATTTTCCGTTGCCTAGCAACGACTAAGTGTAAGGAAATATTGACTTTTTCTTTCAAAAATATTATCAAAAATGTCAATATTTCCTATATAGGGTGTTACAAATTCGACATACCAGCATTGGAATCTCGGAAACTATAGGAGTTAGAGAAACGGTTAAATAGGGGCAAAGTTGTGCAATTTGATGCTAATTATAATGCCACTTTAAAAGTTTTCAAATTACGAATACTTCCGATTTTATTCGATAAAAACCGAAATTTTACAAAATCGTTTTTATTTTTTCCTGAGCTCATTTGAATAGCTATTTAAAAATAAATACCACTTTGTCATTGCCACTTTTCTCCTCTACAAAATGACGTTTCTAAATTAAAGATCCGCCGTTTCGTCTCCGTGCGGCCATCTCCAACTTTACTTTATTAAATACGGACCTGAATTTTTTTAACCGATTTTTAAACCCTCCTACCCTCAAAATGTAATAGCGATATTACTTTCGCATAATGATAAATTGTCCTTGCTTATTTTTTTAAATTCATATTTTTTACACTTTTTGTCAGCCCGGTCCTGGCAACGAATTACAATATTAATTAAAAACTTTATTTTAAAAAAATGTTATTTATAAAAATGACGTAGATACCATGGAAGAACGCATACAGGTTGCATTTGGTAGGATAAGGAGAAGATCGGTTGAAAGGGCTGTCGCCAAAATTGGAAGAAAAATCGATCATTTTATTGAGCAAAACGGCAATCTCTTTGAACATTTAGAAAATTAGGATTTATAATTAGCAAATTTAGATATATTAGAAAATTCTTATAAAATAAATTATATTACTTATGTATGGATGTTTTAAATAAAATAAAGTTTTTAATTAATATTGTGATCCGTTGCCAGGACCGGATTGATAAGAAGTGTAAAAAATAATAATTTAAAAAAATAAGCAAGGACAATTCATCATTACGAAAAAGTAATATCGCCATTACATTTTGAGGGTAGGAGGGTTTAAAAAAATCCAGGTCCGTATTCAAAAAAGTTAAGTTGGTGATGGCCGCTCGGAGACGAAACGGCGGATCTTTAGCTTAGTAACGTCATTTTGTAGAGGAGAAAAAGTGGCAATAACAAAGTGTCATTTATTTTTAAATAGCTAGTCAAATAAGTTCAGGAAAAAATAAAAACGATTTTGCAAAATTTCGGTTTTATTCGAATAAAATCGGAAGTATTCGTAATTTGAAAACTTTTAAAGCGGCATTATAATCAGCACCGAATTGCACAACTTTGCCCCCATTTAACCGTTTCTCTAACTCTTATGGTTTCCGAGATTCCGATGCTGGTATGTCGAATTTGTAACACCCTGTAGATTTTCGGAAAAAGTTTTTGTTTGTAAAATAAATCACGTTATAAAAAATTTAATTTTTTATACAGGGAGCATAAAAATATGAGAGCGAAGCAAAAACTTTTATAAACAATACATTTTTTTTTGGAATGTTCACTATTTGGTCCATTAGTCCTCTTCTTACCCCCATCCGCGGACTTACTGCATAATATGATTTGTGAATAATTTTGTTCAACAATACTCAAAACTAAAGTTACTTTCTTATGGTTCGTATATCTACCTCCGTGTTAAACATCTGGTTAATATTAACAGATTTATTTTGGGTTGCCCAAAGATTTTTAACCAGAATTAACTAAGCAGCAAGTGTGACTTTGACATAACTGACATTGACAGACATTACAAACTCACAATTAAAGATGCGTGATTAGTAAATTAAAAACTAAGGCAACAGGGCCAGTATGACTGTGAGAAAATTATTTCTGCCAATGGCATGTATGTCACAGTCAAACTTGCTGGTTAGTTAATTATTATTAAAATTCTTTGTGCAACCCGAAATTACTCTTTCCAAGAGCGTTTAACCAGGGGTAGAATACACGTTACCTCACTATTGTACTGGGTGTTCTATTTTATAAGCGCCAAAAGGTGGTGCATCCTAAAAAAATTAAATTTAACTCAATTGATTAAAATTATGCGACAAATAAAACACCCAGTATAAATTTGCACTATAAGGTATTTACAGGGTGGTCTTTAATAACGTGCTAATATTTTTTCTTTATATCAGATTCATATAAATTTTTCTTCATAAAAACCTGAGGAATTACACCCTGAAACATTAGCACGTTATTAAGAAATACCCTGTATAAAAAAAAATAGTATGGTTTCAGGGGACAGTTTAAACTCTTAAATTATCCTCAGGCAGAGCTGGGCAATACTGGTAAGCACCAAGCACTTTGGAAAAAGTAATTGCAAGCCCTTTAAAGTGCGTCCAAGCACTTAAAAGGGCTTGCTTTGCTTTCCAAAGTGCTTGGTGCTTGCCAGAAAAGGTAATTGTAAGCCCTTTAAAGTGCTGTCAAGCACTTAAAAGGGCTTGCTTTGCTTTCCAAAGTGCTTGGTGCTTGCCAGAAAAGGTAATTGTAAGCCCCTTAAAGTGCTGTCTAGCACTTAAAAGGGCTTGCTTTGCTTTCCAAAGTGCTTGGTGCTTGCCAGAAAAGGTAATTGTAAGCCCTTTAAAGTGCTTCCAAGCACTTAAATAAGGCTTGCTTTGTTTTCCAAAGTGCTTGGTGCTTGCCAGAAAAGGTAATTGTAAGCCCTTTAAAGTGCTTCCAAGCACTTAAATGGGGCTTGCTTTGTTTTCCAAAGTGCTTGGTGCTTGCCAGAAAAGGTAATTGTAAGCCCTTTAAAGTGCTTCCAAGCACTTAAAAGGTCTTGCTTTGCTTTCTAAAGTGCTTGGTACTTGCCAGAAAAGGTAATTGTAAGCCTTTTAAAGTGTTTCTAAGCCCTTTAAAGTGCTTCCAAGCACTTAAAAGGGCTTGCTTTGCTTTTCAAAGTGCTTGGTGCTTGCCAGTTTTGCCCAGCTCTATCCTCGGGTTAGTTAACTGGATGTTAATTTAAAAAGTCTGAAATTAAAATTTAGCAGGTGTTTTTATCTAAAGACCGGTAATACCTACATTCTGTTAACTTACGGTTAGGTACCTTTCTTAAAATAAATTAACTTAAGGGTATTTTTAAGTTTTAATATCATGATGTTTTTTTTTGGGAGTAAAATGAATTTTGGTTTTTGTATTAATGTTTAAAAAAAATCGTAGTAGTACGTGCATTTTTAAAATTTCTTGTACTTTATAAATATGGATGGAATTATTATTACTATTACTAATTTTATTACTATGGGTGATGATTACATTATTTAAATACATTCTGTAATGTAAAACAATAAAAAAAATTATGCTAAGTTAAAAAAAAAGTGGGTTTAAAAATACTATACTAAAAATTACGAAAAGCCTCTAATATCAGTACTTTAGGCAGTTTAAGGCCGTTTCGCCACATAATTTAAGATATGTTTTCATGCTTAAAATTTGAAAAAAAATTTATCAAAACCAATGATATTATTAATCAGCGAGTCTCTGTTATAAGTAAATATTCAGAGTTCGATTTAGGGCAGTACTTATCTTTACTCTGTGGTGCATAACATGTCAGAAACTCACAGGCGAAAATTTAAATAATTTTTGGCAAGAAGGAAGACACAAATCCAATTTTTTTTCAAGGAACTATTTTAAAAATACGAGTTTTTGGATCTTTGCTTTTTTTCAAATTATTTCAAAAAGGGATATTCTTATAATAGAGCTGCCTGAAACTGTATACAGGGTGATTCCTAAGTTGATACTTCTTTTATTAAAATAAACAACATTTTCAAATACATTTTTTCAAAAAATTAAAAAGAAGGCGAGATACAGAAGTAAAAAAACTAAGTGCGGGCCTGGTCATCAAAACCTAGCCTGCTATACTTTATGTTATTTGTCTTATCTCTTATTAGTCATGAAATTTACGGGTCGGTCGTCAGTTATTTGGCAATCCGCTGCGGTGTGTTTTGAAGCAAGTTAATTTTAAATTGGTGACACGTGAAAATGGTAAAATTTGAAAACAATGAACTAGTATATATGGTGCTGATTTACGGTGAGTGTTGTCAAAGTGCGGCTGCTGCTTCGAGATTATACTCAGAACGCCTTTCCTTGCGGGCTCATCCTACACCCAGAAGTTTTCTTAATGTTATTCAACGGGCCAGTTAGACAAGACCGTATTTGATCCATAGTGTAATAAATGAATGTGTTATGTTATTTTTGAGTTTTTTAAAAAAGGTATTTGAAAATATTGTTTATTTTAATGCCTTCTATACACAGCTAAAACAGAAGTATCAACTTAGGAATCACCCTGTATTATAAAAGCAGACCCAAAAAACTTTGCATAAAACAATACGTGCGTTGGCGCGTGATATCTACTAGAGCTGAGAAGCAGTATCGGTATATCGACCATTAATCGATACAGTATCGAATTTTTAATATCACCCAGCCCTAATTTCTACGTGATTCAGCGTGTGACGGATTCCCTATTTTCCCTGGGCGGGGGGCTGCGATATTTTGCTCTTATGTGCAAATACTTGGAAGCGTCATTGGTGATTCTATCGGGACTATCTCTGGAAACGATTTTCACCTGACAGGGATCGTGACGTAACAGGAAGTGATCCAGTGTGTCCCAGCCGCCGCCTACTCGGACCATCATATGTCGTCCCTTTAACAGCTGGAAAAGAAAATTTGAATTTTATTTAAACGGGCATTTTTTCGGTGTGGGGTTTGATGGATTTATCTGTAAAAATAATAGATTTGTGTAAAAAAATTAAACTGGTCATTACTTTTTTGAAAATTAGAAAGATCAGACAACACCTTTGGTATCATGTAGGCATTGATGGAAACCTTACCAACTAACCAAAATATATTCAGTAGAATGTGCTTTGTGTAAAATAACTCCAAACGTTGAAAGTTGCAGCTTGTTAGATATAATCTACAGGGTGATTCCTAAGTTGATACTTCTTTTTTAGCTGTGCATAGAAGGCTTTAAAAAACCCACATTTTCAAATACTTTCAAAAAACTTAAAAATAGGCAAGATACAGAAGTAAAAAATCTAAGTGCGGGCCTGGTCATCAAAACGTAGCCTGCTATACTTTATGTTGTTTGTCTTAGTAACGATGCAATTTACGGGTCGGTGGTCAGTTATTTGACAATTCGCTGCGATGTGTTTTTCTGAAGCAAGTTAATTTTAAATTGGTGAAACGTAAAAATGGTAAAATTTGAAAACAATGAACTAGTAGATATGGTGCTAATTTACGGTGAGTATCGTCAAAGTGCGGCTGCTGCTTCGAGATTATGTTTAAGTTAGGCAGGACCGAATTTGATCCATAGTGTAATAAATGAATGTAAGTACCTTATTTTTTAGGTTTTTGAAAAAATGTATTTGAAAATGTTAATTTTAATGCCTTCTATACACAGCTAAAAAAGAAGTATCAACTTAGGAATCACCCTGTATCCTGTATACTCACTCTTATAAAAACATTCTTCCCAGCTATATTGTACTTTCCCTCCCCGACTTTTCGCACTCTCAGTTTATCGCATTTTCCGCTAGCACAGTTGCAATTCCGTTGCATCAGCCTAGCTGCCAGCTGCACCTTTCTGTCTAGTTCCGTGGTTAAACTTGGAGTTGGGGTATCGCCTCCCCCTAAAAAAATTAAACCTGTAACAACGACTCGTCAACAACACTATGACATAGTAAGTATTGTATGGATTTATAGTACCTTTGCTGTCCACGCTTCTACTCGTATCTACGACGTCCAAATCTGGATCCTCGGGACTTCCCCTAGACCATTCTTCATCCTCTGTGTTGTCGCTTGGTACACCGTCGCTTGCTCCGCTTGTTTTTATCGTTGGGAGTGAACTAAGAGCACCATTATCACCTAAAGCAGATAATTTGCATTAAAAAATGGTTGCTACTACAATATTTGGTGATTGAAGAGTCCATGATTCACAAACAGACCTGATATAAAGTGTAGTTTACGTAAGTTTTTAATGGCCGTTGTTGACACATCATTTTTTTTAAATTCTATTATTTTACAGAACTTGAGGTTTGATTAGGGTCGGACTGGTGTTCCTGTAATAGTTAATTATCAAGTAAACAATATATTTACTTGCTTTTTCATAAAAAGAACACTTCACAGATACACACAGTCCAACAGTTTATTGTCGAGTTGCACAAAGAATTTTATTAAAAATTATTTAACCGGCAAGTTTGACTGTGACAGACGTAACATTGACCGAACTAATTTGCATACTGGCCCGGTTACCTTAATTTTTAATTTACTAATCACGCACCTTTGAATGTGAGTATATATGCCTGTCAAAGTCATTTATGTCACATTCAAACTTGCCGATTAAATAATTATTATTAAAATTCTTTGTGTAACGCGACATATAACCAGAAAGTCTACGCACAAAATAATAGCAAAATGATCTCTAAAAATATCAAAATACAACAACAATACTGCACTTATTGTTCAACACGTGAACGAATGAATGGCGGCTCTGTGATATTGAAAGAACGCAGAGAAGACACGCGGATTAATGAAGTACGGAAAGAGATATGCGAAGGCAAAAGCGTAAGAAAGAGACACATATGAACGGCATCGATGTCAGAAAGTTAAATGTTAAGGTTACACGTGTTTCGGGCTAGAGGGATCTGATGATGCCCGAAAGGGCGAAACACTTGTAACCTTTAAATTAATGATTAATTTTCTGATACCGGGACTTTGGGTCTTTCCTTTATTAATATTTGATGAGTTTATTAAAGAATTCGTTTATATTATGCTCCTTCAATTTTTCGACAAAAAATATGTCGAACCGAAGGCGAACGAATTTATTTCCTATTTACCTGAAGCTCTGGTATCTTCAATAAGGAGGACGTGTGGACCCGTATTCCATCGATCTGCATAGTGCGATATAGCTGAGGTGGATCTGTAAAAATATATACAGGGTTACGAAAGTCTGGGTATAGCAAATATTTCAAAGCTACTCACTATATTTTGAAAATTGACAGGGCACACCTAGGAAAAATGAACCCATTTCCGTAAATGTACAGGGTTAGTCAGGAAAATACTAACTTTATTATTTTAAATAGAATACTTTTGAAGAATCAAATGGCCCTCTGTAATAACAGAAACGGGTTTGTCCTTCCTAAGTATACCGTATATATTATACAGGGTGATTCCTAAGTTGATACTTCTTTTTTAGCTGTGTATAGAAGGCATTAAAATAAACAACATTTTCAAATACATTTTTTTTTAAACTTTAAAATAGGCGAGATACAGAAGTAAAAAATCTAAGTGCGGGCCTGGTCATCAAAACATAGCCCTATACTTTATATTTTTTTGTTTTATTAGTCACGGGTCGGTTGTCAGTTATTTAGCAAATATTGGTGTGTTTTTCTGAAGCAAGTTAATTTTAAATTGGTGACACGTGAAAATGGTAAAATTTGAAAACAATGAACTAGTAGATATGGTGTTAATTTATGGTAAGTGTCATCAAAGTCTGACTGTTTCTTCGAGATTATACGCAGAACGCTTTCCCTTGCGGACTCATCCTACACCCAGAAGTTTTCTTAATGTTATTCAACGGGCAAGTTAGGCAAAACCGTATTTGATCCATAGTGTAATAAATGAATGTAAGTACTTTATTTTTAAGTTTTTTGAAAAAAGGTATTTGAAAATGTTGTTTATTTTAATGCCTTCTATACACACCTAAAAAAAAGTATCAACTTAGGAATCACCCTGTATTAAATACCAATGTAAAAAAAATATATTCAGTATTTTTTTAAAAGTTTTGTGAGTAAAAGTGTCCATTTTTAATATATCGGAAGCTCAAACTTACCGACTATGACTCATCTTAAGCTCACTGCTATCCAGTCTGGGAGGGCTAGCCTGGAATTGCCATGATAACAATGAGCTGAGTCCAGAATCTCCAGAATTGTTCCTTTCTTCTTCTGCTATCTCTTTTTCTAGCTGTACCAGACCTGGCGGCTCTATTCCGTATTTCGTGGCTACCCTTGCCACTTCTAGGAGACATAGAATGACGCTACGTGGATGATTGTGTAAAACTACAAACAAATACCATGTAAAATGGTGGTAGAAAATGGACTGATATAGTTTTTTCAGATTGATGTTGTTCGACACGTTTCTTTATTTTTTAAAGATTTTGTTGGGTATTTTATATGGAAAATAGAAGAAACTTCTTACCTAAATCGTCACTTTCAAACAATAGATTTTCGTGTACTCCCAATGATCTACAAAATTTAATGAAGTTCGCGACGTTGTCTCTAGAAAAAAAACTTCTTCGCATGGCTTTTTCGAAACATTTGCCCCTAACGCTGGGTACATTCTGAAAAATAACAAATAATTCAATGACAACGACAAGAAAACAAAATTTCCAGGGTGTTCCTTATAATGATGTGCTTGTATTATTTAGAAAAGTTATTATATTAAATATTATTAAACAACTTAAGCTGTTAAGTTTTGGCTTACCCCTTTTACCAGTCCGGCACTGGCCGCCCTTTTGGCAGTCTCACAGACAACTTGTGCTAAATGGCATATCACTACACCATTGTCCAATTCTGCGAGAAAATTATCTCTGTTTATATAGTCGATGCCTGAAAAAAAAAGTATTGGGTCAAATTTTTTCTTATGGCCCGAAGCCTGGCCATGTTTATTATTGAATTTTTAAAAAGTTTTTAAATTCGGACCCTACAAATATTGTAGAATGTGAGAAAGTTATTTTTATTTAAATAGTATATTACGTAACAAGTGACGAAAGTGATACTTTTCAGACGAGGAGATATTTAACACGAGGCGTCAGCCGAGTGCGGAAATTTTCCGAGTTTTAGAATAATCGCTTTCACACGAGTAATGTACACTATTTTTCCTACGACCACAAAGAATTAAGTATTAAAAAAGCCTTTGATTTGTGAAAAAAATATTTTTACACTAGTGTTGAAAAAAAATATCAACACTATTGTTGAAATTAGCATACTTAGGATTATGTTCTTTTAATATCTGGTTGCATAGTTTCTCAATAGGCTTTTCCTTTATTTGTAGGTAGTTTAACTTTTTCATTTTTTCATATTTTATATATCATAGGAAGCATAATCCTGGATTGACTTCTAGATTAGCCAGACTGAAATATTTTAAATTTAATCAAGGAAAGATGCATTATACCTACATAAATTTAAAAAATCCACCAAACACGAAAGATTTCATTTCAAATAATTCTATAAATTATTGAATGTTTTTATAAAAAAAAGTCATATACTCCTAATAGGGTTTGAACCGGTGACCTTCGGATCTGTAGGCTAGCGCTCTATTCTCTATGCTATCGCTACCGATAAAGATTTGTTGTTTAATACATGACACTCTCTTCAGCGCGATTTGTTTTTTCTGGTAATAGATTTTCCAGTTTATTATTAACATTTTTTATAATTTCAGCTGGCTTATTTTCACTCTTAATTCTGATTCACTCGACAAATACATGATAAATAAGTTGAACACTTTACAATTACTGCTTTCTAAAATTTGTTATTTTTAATAAATAGGGGTTGTCTGTTAAATTGGCACCATATGTTTAAATAAAATAATGTGCCTTGATATTTCAACACGCGTGTGATATACTGCGCTTTCTAGCCAAATTAACCGTGCTTTTTTTCTGATTTTCATAGCTGGTCGTAGGGAAAAAAAATTCTCAATACAAACAAATTGAAATGGTTTTTTTAAACCCATTTTTCGGCTTTTCCGGCCTTATAGTTGTGATACATATCGTATATGAAAATTTGATTAGAAATTAAATTTTTTTATCAAGATCGTTTATTTTAAACGACCCTAATTTTATCCGATTAAACTTGATTAAAATTTAGGTTAATCTCATTTACTTAACAGTGCGTTAACTGAGCGTATTGTTTTGTTTTGCGGCCCAATTAAATTATTGTGATTTTTTTAATTCGATTAAGAACAGCACATGTTTTTAATCTGATAAAATCGATGAATTTGATACAATTAAGTTTAATTTTTTTTAAGTAGAAAATTCAAAGTGATCTAATTAAAAAGATTTACAATTTTTTTGTTAGTAAGTTTTGAGTCTTTTTGTGTCTATTCTCGTAATAACGCACTATAAGAGTATGCAAAATTATATCTACGATATTAAAATAGATCAAAAAACATCGCGTTCTCTTGACCCGAATCCTGCCATTATTTATTAATTAATATTAAATTTTTTTTTATTTGGACTTTTTCTTCGAATTTTTTTCTTCATAAAAATAACTTTCCCACAAGAGGACAAGTGGACCAAAAGGTCGCGTTCGAATCTACTAAGACCCCGTATAGTCGGCCTATTTTTCCAATAGGCCCAGGCCTTAGGCCCCGCTTTCAGAGGGGCCCCACTCTCGATCTGAGCGACACTATCCTTATTTATAATATTTTAAGACAAAATTCTTTATTTGCAAAACTGAGATGCTGCTGATACCTTTTTATTGTAAAAAAAATATTTTATAAAATCTAAGCCAATCGACAGATTTATTTATTACTATATGCAAAACAAAAACAATCGTAAAAAAATCCTGACGTGTTGCGGCACACAATTGTCGCCTTATAATACAAATTAAAAAAATTTATATTATATGTTTTAGGAAATATTTTTATTCTTTTGCGAGAACTATAAAATTCAATCACACGCCTCGACGACCGTGGCGCTACCCACACCGCTGCGGTGTTGAACTGTACTTTGTCGCAATACTGGGACCTAATAAATCGTTTTAAAAGATGTACAGATAGGTAATAAAATAATTGTAAAACGACTCTTGCAATTATACACCAATCAATTCTTGTTAGAAAATATAGCACACGATTGGCAAAAACAGTTACAAAAACAGTACGTCAAACCAAAGAATGGGTAACGCGACTACTTGAAATTAACAGCCAGTACTTATTATTAGTCTCATTGTATGTAAAACATAATTACAACGATTCCAGTAAGAGATTTATAGATTTTTATCCGTAATTCAGTTTTACACCCAAGAACTTGTGTAGTTACCGAGATATTAACATTACCGGATAGACATCTCGACGAGAGACCATTTACCTTTCAAATTTACATCTTAAATTGTTTATTACGCAATTAAAATTTGCAGAATTAAGAAAACTAATAATTTCCTGTCTTATAATTAGAATCTGTCTTCTGGTTATACATTTCTTTATGGGTGATATTAATTAGCAACGAGCCGAGATGTACAAACTATTTTTTTTTAAATGCGCATACATATTTTTATAAAATAAGTACCTACTTGAGTACTACTACTGCAATCATGCATTTTTGGAGAAAACTCGAAATTCAAATTGCTTATTGTAGCTCGAGGCTAATTTAAAATTCGATTTTCGAGAATGAAAATCGGTGGTTCACCCGCCATCCTCGAAAATTCTATCAACTATGCAGAAATTATATCTACAGTGATGGGCTAAAATATGGAACAAATTTATTTCAGGTATTAATTTTTTGAAAAAACGCTCGGACACGTCGATTATAATGTTTTCTTCCGGATTTTTTGCCTCAAAAAGAAATTATACAGGGTGTGTCAAAAAGTAGATGTAGCAAAAATGTTTGGTATTTTAAATAGAACCCTATTTTTTTCAGTCGAATTTTAAATTCTACGTCAAATTCTGCGCATAATTCATGTAGCATACCATATCCTTTTCTCTAACGGTTTTAGAGAAAAATTACATTATCAAACGAAAATTATTTTATTAAGTGTTGAAAATGAAAGCCATTAACTTCTTGACAATATGCCAATCTACCTTAAAACCCTTCTAAAACATTATTTACCAGTATTTTCATTAATTTGCCTACGTTCATATCTAATTTACCTGTTTACCTTTAAGTAGGTACATGTACCTTTTTTTAAAGAAAAATTTCGTAATTTTTCTCTAAACCCGTTAGAGATAAGGATATGGTAGTATGCTACATGATTTATGCGCAGAATTTGACATAGAATTCAAAATTCGACTGAAAAAAAATAGGGTTCTATTTAAAATACCAAACATTTTTGCTACATCTACTTTTTGACACACATTGTATAATTTCTTTTTGAGGCAAAAAATTCGGAAGAAAAAATTATAATCGACGTGTCAGAGCGTTTTTTCAAAAAATTAATACCTGATTTTTAAATGAATTTGTTCCATATTTTAGCCCATCACTGTATATAAAAGGGCGAAAACACTAATTATAAATTAAAAATCTATCATCCACATAATGTTGAACCAATGTTGCCAAAAACGAAGTCAATTATTATGTGAAATATGATGATAAGCTTACTGATTATTAAATATTATGAACCTATCAGCAAAAATTATTTTAATTGTCACAAAAGTGCTTCTTACTTTACGATACTTTATCCGTTATCCCTTTAAAAATATCTTAACTAAAGTAATTAATAATAAAACTTATACTGTTTCATATTTTATATTGCGAAAGCGAAGTATTTTCCAAACTAAGGTAAATCTTGAAGATTGGCACCAATGCACATACCAAACGCGTGCTTTCTTGGCGCGGGCTGATAGATGAAGGCAGGTCGAAGGTTGCGACGGGTTTATTTGTTACATCTTTCTACCCTACTGCCTATTGGCTCTCTCGTTTGCTACCACTCGTACAAAAGCAGTGTTTTTGCATAAGACGCTAATGTACAGCGAGATCTTTGCTGTTAGAACGGTCTTATGGAATGCTTATACAGGGATCTAGTTTACGATATAATAAACAAAGAATACCTTCGTGGAAATGATATAGGATTAACTTTTCGGCCATATATTATTATTTATTATATTAATGTAGAGATAAATAATTGCCAAAGTTGGATTACACGGATAAAAACTAAAATACAAGAAAAATTGTTCTGTATTGTTCCCAGGGTAGGCAATGCTTTTTGCCTATATTGTATGTACGTCACTGGTTTTGTTAGGTATTCGGATAATACTCACAAAGCCATTTTATTTTACCCCCAGAAGAAGGGTAAATTTCATGAAGACGCGAAAAAGTATGCCAGACTAAAAATAAACGCAGCCGTGGTTCTGTATTTTTTCAGCATTCAGCTTCCTAATACTGAATTTATTCCAGCTAAAAGTTCCATCAATTTGCCGAAAAGTGGAAGACCCAGAGTTTAAATAAACTAAAAGAGAAATATTTTCGAAAACTTTAGGCACATACGTTACAATAGTTTTTGTTGGGTTTCTCCCTGTATACAATCAACTATACAAATTATTCCTTTCATTCTAAGGTCATATTTCACACAATTTCATTATCTCTCTCTGCATAGCAGTGTGACACCTAACATACACCCGGTGTGGTAACTATTATGCATTTTATTTATAGCATTTTGCATTTTGTTTTATGGACGTCCGTTCTTGAACTCTTTGATGTTTCCTTCTAAACGCCCACACTGGAAATAGAGTAGGTCCTTTTTTTGCGACCGAATGCTTTCCCGACAAAAGAACGTATGTCAGTTTTTATTAAATTTGATGTAGAGTTAAATAAAAATTGGCACAAACAGTGGCGTATTCAGAGGGGGGGGGGGGGGGGGCTACCGGGCATCTTTAAATAATGTATTCTTGCCTTAGATTACACAGGTCTTGTAGGAAACGTTTGGTTTTTAAACTTTTCCTTCTAAAAGTCCTGTTTTATATAGAGGTTAAGGTTTCGGGCGCATATTGTTTTAGTTATTGATTTATGATGCAATTTTAAAGGAAAACGAGTAATATTTTTCTATTATATACTTGTCTGTTCTGTTTTCCCCATTTTTAGAGCTATTTTAAATCAACAAAAATATAACCCAATGCAATAAAATATTTTTACAACAAAAACAATTACCTAGGTATTTATTTTTAAAGAGAAAAATTAAAGTAATTTTAATTGAAACATTTTTTATGGAAGAAGTGTGATGATTTATAATAAAAAATAGTGCGGGAAGAAACGAGAATGCTTTAATATGAATATACAAAACGGCACTTAAGAAGGAGTATTTGAAAACCTAAGCATTTGCACCAAAAACTGCTCTTAAATACATGATTTCTGAAAAAATCATCAATTTTCCCGTGGTGATCGATATTTACTTTATTTTTAATCATGAAAAACCGAGCCCGAAAAAAGCTGGTTAGAGTCATGTCTTATGTTGAAATTTTAGATTGACACCATATTCATATTTTTCACAAATATAAAAAATGTTTTTCTCCACGACCATTACTGAATGCAATAATTCCAAAATCATTTTTGATAATAGAATGTAAAAATTCTCGCTCTTGAGTTGGAATATTTATTCTGAAACACTTGCTTCTTATGCGTTTTGCGTATATTTTCATTCCATAACAAGATACGGAAGGAATATTCTGTAATTGATCTAAACGACATAGGTTGCCATGAATTTCGAAACTGTCAATGTCAGCAGACAAATTTTAGTGCAAGTCAAAATATGAGTGAAAAATCGGATGAATCAGATATGGAACTGGATAATACTCCACCTGAAATTACAAATATTGCGAATAGTATTTTTGGTCGTGGAGAAAATATAGTCTGCTACTCGGTTAGAATGAAAATTCGATACTCTTGGTTCCTCACGCTCGCTACGCTCGCATTCGGAATCTTTCACTCGGATCAAATTTTTATTCCAACCTCGTTACAGAATCTACTATTTTTTAATAAATAGAAAGATATACTTTAAAATGTATAAATTCAAAAACTGAAAAATGATCCTGCCAGTTTTCTTTTCTTTATATAAAACTGTTTTTTTTTCCTGCACTGTAGGAAAAATCCTTTAAGGCGCTCTGGGAGCGGTGCGTGTGCGAAGAAAGCGATTAACGTTGGTCTTGAAACGTTGAAGATTGTATTCATTGGGAAACACGACCTCAGGAAGATCATTCCACAAAGATGACGTTCTCCAGATGAAAGAATTCTTGAACAATGAAGTTCGAGGAGTACTAAGCTGAACAACATATGGATGAGCGGCAGCGGTTCGCCGTGTATTTCTGTTTTGCATTGCTCTAGGTGGAATCAAGTCGGCAATGTCAGTCGAACACCTGCCATGGAAATATCTGTAAAAGAGAGCCAAATCACCAACCTGTCTTCGATGCTCCAGGCTATCGAGGGTCTTGGTCAGCTCGGGGCCGCCGATCAGACGAACGGCTCTCCTTTGAATGGAATCCAGTAGCCGAAGGGTGTGCTTGGGTGCAGAGCTCCAGACATGAGAGCAATATTCTAATGATGGTCGAATCTGGGCTTTGTAGAGTGTCAAAAGTTGATGAGGTGTGTACAACCTTTTGGTGCGGAAAAGTACACCAAGTTTCTGTGCAGCTGCCCTGGCAATTGCGGCAACGTGATCATGCCAAGACATATTACCTCCCAGATTGACCCCCAGCAAATTAATAGACGGTGCCAGGGGAATTGCTTCTCCTGCCATGACTATATCCGGTTCTGCAATGTTAACCTTTTTGGAGAAGACTGCTGCCTGGGTTTTCTTAGCATTAAATTCGACTTGGTTACTGTCACCCCAAGCCAAAATTTCTTCCAGGTCATTGTTGAGGCGCAATACTTCATGCTGCCTGCGAAGATGTGCGTCGGCAGCGGATGTTTGGGGAGTCAAGGTAAAAGATGAGACAAGTGTGCTGTCATCAGCAAAGCTATAAATTGGATTTTGGGTTTTCACTAGAAGGTCGTTAATATACAGTAAAAAGAGGGTAGGCGACAATATGGACCCTTGAGGAAAACCGGCATTGATGGTGAAGGTGTCTGAGAGAAACCCGTCAATCGCCACTTGCAGAGAACGGTTCTTAAGGAAGCTGGTTAACCATAAACAAAATCCATTAGGCATACCGTAGGATCGCAATTTACTTAGAAGCCCATCGTGCCAAACACGATCAAAAGCCCTAGAGATGTCCAGTGCAACAGCCCGGGATTCTCCATGATGTTCGATGGTGTTGCTCCAAAGATGAGTGACATATGCCAAAAGGTCACCTGTTGATCTGGACTTTCGAAAACCGTATTGATGGTCGCTGATAATGTTAAGCCCTTCCAGATACTTTAGGAGTTGTTGGTTAATAGCTTTCTCCATTACTTTTGAAATTACTGAAAGCAATGCGACGGGTCGGTAGTTGCTTGGCAGGGTCTTTTTACCTTTCTTTGGAATGGGCTGGACACACCAAACAAACTAAATCTTCTATAATTTATGCTTGTACATTATACAATCCTTGCGTGCACCCAAGAATACACACATAAATAAAATCTAATAAATAATGCAAGAAAATTCTTCGATATTACGTTATATTTCAAATGGCCATATTTGGTATCTTCACGAAGGATTCGGATTCTTGATCGCAAGTTCATAAATTTTAAAAATTACCTACCGTAAAACGGGGTTACTTTGCACCGCTTTTTGCACAATTTTTTTTTATTGAAAGATAAAAATATCTTAATACTAATATAACTATTTTATGATTTTCGGTGGATATCATTAAGCTCATTAACTAAGTCTCATTACATTTTTAAGTTGATTCATTGCAAGATTACGACAAAAAATCGACTTACATCCTGGTGCAAAGTATACCACGGAAAGGGTATACTTTGCTCCCCTTCATTTTAAACTAGTTTTACCGTTTTATCTACAATTAAAGCAAAATAACCGCAACGAGTCATACTTTGCACCATTTCAGATATTGTGCAAAGTATCCCCAATTTCGTAAGAAAAGGGGATTCTTTGCACCAGTTGTACGGTGCAAAGTATTCCCAATTTTATATGGAAATTGCCAATGTAAACAAAAAAAATAGAAAACCCTAAACATGTATTTTATTGACCTATTTTATTTCCTGCATCTCTAAACTAATAATTGTTCATGCGATTGAACGGGTACTTACCAATATTTATCAGCTTAGGCTTTCTCGGCAAGAAGATTTTGTACAGCTTTAAAATGTGACAATTTAGAGGTTATATATTATGGCGGGAAATGATTGACAAATGACGGAATGCGGGAATGTCTAATCTCTTGAGATGATATATTGCAGTGTTCTTTCTCTGCACATGACATTAGTAGGGGCCTCAAATTAAGATGAAGCACTGTGCTACCAAAAATAATATTTTACAGCGTTGGTGCAAAGTTACCGTACTGAGTGCAAAGTAACCCCGTTTTACGGTATAATATTTTATGAACATTGATAAATCTGATTTTTTTAAATCATTCTAAAATAAAAAAAATAGTTATCCATCAATGGAATGGTGGTATTTATGTGGGTGTGAGAAAGATATTTTAATGCAGAAAAAAAATCAAGGAAAAAAATATAAGCCAATGAAACCCCTTTAAAAAAATTACTAAAACTCATTGTATTCCAAAAAATATTAAGAATTATTTTTTAATAATAAACATAACTTGATCATATTCTCCAATATCTGTAGAGTCCAAAGCTAAAAAGTTTTTAAAAATCCATTAATAAACATGGCGAGGATTCGGTTCAAGAGAATGCATTGTTTTTAATAAACCGGGTGGCACAAGAAAGTGCTACCACTCCAATTTTTTTCGTAATTTTAGCAGTAAAGATTTAAAAATATGAGACATTAATAAGTGTGTAAATTGTCATTTTTCGACCAATTTAAACTTTCGAAACCACTTCCGGTCCAACCGGAAGTGAAGTCAACTCATAAATTTGTAATGGAACCCCCTTATTTCTATTCTATATTTAAATTCTATAAAAAATTCTCTTTTCAATGACATGTCACACTTTATCATTTGTTTTAAAAATGGCCGCCTAGATTAATTTTTTGTTTCCTAAAATGTCCATAGTTTTGGTAAAACAAGGTAAGTAGTAAAGAGTAGGCCATGGAAACGTTAAAATGGCTCATTTTAACCTACTTAATAGTATATAAAATTCACTTGCTTGAGAAAAATGTATTCGTTAAGGGCTATTCTATTAACAACGTGTTTTCCGATTGGGGAGTGTGTACCTTATTCCGCACCCCACGAGATGTCCGATCTCATCCGGCCTGGTTACCGGCGCGAATGGGGTGGGTTGGGAGATGATACATTTTACGCTCTTCCCTACATTCTTAAGTCTACTAAAATTCGTACATCATTTTTTTATTGTGTGTATGCCCACTCCGAAAATCGAACTCGGAACGTAAAATGCCAGTGACTCACCGCTGAACCACCGCCGCACTTTACTAAATTTTC
Organism: Polydrusus cervinus; assembly: GCA_935413205.1. Classification (NCBI taxonomy): domain Eukaryota; kingdom Metazoa; phylum Arthropoda; class Insecta; order Coleoptera; family Curculionidae; genus Polydrusus; species Polydrusus cervinus. Next base: position 5,196,635 of record OW284514.1, read on the forward strand.
ATTATTTATTTTTTTATATTTTTTAATATGAAAATTGCTTTAATTAGTTTCCAAACAACGAAACAATATGCCGGGTGATTCATTAAGGGTGACGAGCGGCCATATCTCGGAAACTACGGGGCATAGAAATTCAGGAAAAAAAATTATAACTAAAGTGGCCATGAGAAAATCCTGGAAATAATTTTTAAGTTCCGCATTTTGCCGCAAGAGGGCGTAATTGAAAAGTAAATTTTAAAATTGTACATATCTCCGAAAGTTCCACATTAAGGTATATCTTTGATAACACCATTAAAAAGCTTGGACAATTATGCATCATTTTGGTCTTATGCTCATTGGCGTACCGACTTTAATAAGAGGGGGGCAAGCTGTTGAAAGTGTAATCATTTAAATCGCTTAACTTATAAACGACTATAGATTTTAGCAAACAAAGACTGTTTGGAAGAGAAATGTATGCACTTTCACCAATCGTATTTAGTTGTCCATAATAGTTCTCAAAAAAAAAAATGCTAGAGGGCACAATTTGTAATAATTTTTTTAATACGGTGTGCCTGAGGAGAAAAACGCAAGAGACCATTTTTATGCAGAATTGACCAGGCTAATCAGAAATAATATCCACATGGAAAAATGTCAGTGGCGTACCACTTTTTTTCTAAAAAATATATAATCGCTTCTTCATTAAAAATTATTCTATTGGCGATAACGCTGAAACGAACGGAGATATCGAGCTGCGGTTTTAATATTTGTTCTAGCAAATTTCATCTACTTTTCGACTATCATAATTATACCGTATGATTTTTTTTTTGGAGTAAAATCAAAAAATGTGTTATTATTACAAATTGCGCCCCTCTAGCAGTTTTTTTTAGAACTATCATAGATAACTAAATACGATTGGTGAAAGTGCATACATTTCTCTTCCAAACAGTCTTTAGTTTGCTTAAATCGGAAAAGTCGTTTATAAGTTACAGCGATTTAACTAACACTTAACTTTAACTAACTTTAACTTAACACTTTCAACCAGCTTCCCCCCTCTTATTAAAGTCGGTACGCCAATGAGCATCAAACCAAAATGATGCATAATTGTCCAAGCATTTTAATGGTGTTATCAAAGATATACCTTAATGTGGAATTTTCGAAGATATGTACAATTTTAAAATTTACTATCCAATTACGCCCTCTTGCGGTAAAATGCGGAACTTAAAAATTATTTCCAGGATTTTCTGATGGCCACTTTAGTTATAATTTTTTTTTCCTGCATTTCTATGCCCAGTAGTTTCCGATATATGGCCGCTCGTCACCCTTAATGAATCACCCGGTACAATACAAGAGTGCAATGTTTTGAGTTATATTATATAGCGTGTTAAATTTTTCTTCGGGGTAGTACTACTAAACGGTCATAAGTGGATCAATTGTTTAACAAGATAACGACATACTGTTAACTGGTACTTAAATTTAATATAGCATGTCAAATACGTAATTGAGTGAGTGAATGACAACAGTTTTATGACCTCAAATAATAATTTGTTCGATCGAGATGAAAAGCAAAGATCCTTATAAAAAAATTGATAATATGCATTCCGTAGCTACAAATCGTCATTTTAGTCTCTTTTTTCAAATAAAATGTCCCTGTTAACAGCGGCGGCGCAAGGGGGGCCAGGCTGGGTATCGGCCTAAAACATGGGTGCCCACCTAAAATTGAAGGATTCGGTTTTATAATGGAATTTCCGCGAGGGGAGCCCCCCCCCCCCAACATATTTTCGGGTTGCGACACTGCAAACCATCATAATTAATGCCACAACGTTTATCATAACATCATGCACGACAAAAATATTGTAAAACCATTTAACCATAAACCCAAAATTAACTTGTCCCCTTTTGACAACAAAATTAACCATCAAAAACAAACGATTTTATTTTATTTTCACTTTTTCTCACGATTACGTATATCAAGTTTTTGATCTATCGACGAAGGTCGATAGTTAATCCCATACCAAAGATATTTAGTTATTTATACTAATAAGAACCTTTTGGATAATATTAAACTGAACTGGATAACGCATAGAACTTTTCCCAAAAACGGCTGTCTTTGGCCAACACCTGGTCTGGCGCTTAGTCAAAGCTTCAGGAACCCTTTGATTAAGTACCACGACGTTATTCAGTTCATATTCTAAACATACAAATGACTTGTCAATACCTTATTGGGATTCGTTGTTTTATTTTCCCGGATATCGCTGGGTCAAACACTATCAATTGATATATCGACGTACATATTTTGCAAAGAATTGCCCAGCCCTAATCACGACTACGTGCCCGTATGACCGATAAGGACAAATTACAGACACCCATCTCACCATAAGAGATCGTCGTCACTTTCAAGTCGGCGAAAATCCATTAAAAAATTAGAACGACTTCGTGATTCGCGCCAAAACGGTCGTAATGCGAATTCTATGGAAAGAAAGTGGGTACAGTTTTTAATTAGTTTTTGGTTGATCATTTAAATGTCACTTCTGTATGAGTTATAGGCTATTATTATTTATTATTACAAATATGTTATATAAACAATATATCTTTGGGCACTGAAGAAAAAAAAAATAATTTGATAAAGAAGGAACTATTAGCTATAGTAAATTTAACAAATATCGTTTTATGAAATATGCCGTGCTGTGGAAGATATAGCTGAAAAACAATGTGTAACTGTGCTGCGCACACCGCCATATCATTGCGAACTAAATCCTATAGAACTTATATGGGCGTAAGTAAAAGGATTTGTAACAAGACACAACACGACATTCAAAATGAAAGACGTTAATCTACTGTTTGATCAAGCCATTAAGGAAGTGACACCAGAGAACTGGTGAATATCAGTTCATTAAGTCATTAACGAAGAGGAGAAAATGTGAGATCTTGACCACCTAATCGATCGGACCGTCGACCCGTTAATTATAACGTCAATAGGAGATGACGAAGAATATTATAATTTTTTATAATTTAATTTCTGTGTAATGTATTTGTTGTATTTTGTATTTTTATAATGTTTAATAAAAAATAGGTGCACCTAATACTATGTATATAATGCACGCCTTTGTTAAGGTATTTTCAGTGTTTGTGAATGGATAACAATAGGCAAAACCCATAAATTGACCCAAACCAAGGTGGTACTACCTGCACTTGATGAAAATAAAGAATTTTGCAATGAAATTAATGCCAAATTATGAAAGTGGCTTAAATGTTCGTTGGGTCACTCTGTAGTCCCTTTGCATGCCTAATGAGCTTTTATTACTCTACACCTTTCTGAAATAGACTATAGCCACGTTTATTAATGGATTTTTAAAAAGTCTTAAGTTTGGACTCTACAGATATTGGAGTATCAGAGAGTTATTTTTATATAAAAAAATATTTTCAATATATAATATCACAATAAACTTTAGTAGGTACACATTTTAGGATTTTCATTGTTTTATATCTTTTTGTTCGATTTTTTTCTGCATGAAAATAATTTTCTCCACGACCATTACTGAATGCAATAATTCCAAAATCATTTTTGATAATAGAATGTAAAAATTTTCGCTCTTGAGTTGAAATATTTATTCTGAAACACTTGCTTCTTATGCGTTTTGCGTGTATTTTCATTCCATAACAAGATACGGAATGAATATTTTGTAATTGATCTAAACGACATAGGTTGCCATGAATTTCGAAACTGTCAATGTCAGCAGACAAATTTTAGTGCAAGTCAAAATATGAGTGAAAAATCGGATGAATCAGATATGGAACTGAATAATACTCCACCTGAAATTACAAATATTGCGAATAGTATTTTTGGTCGTGGAGAAAATATCTGCTACTCGGTTAGAATGAAAATTCGATACTCGTGGTTCCTCACGCTCGCTACGCTCGCGTTCGGAATCTTCCACTCGGATCAAGTTTTTATTTAAACCTCGTTACAGAATCTACTATTCCCACATCCACATAGACACCACCTTTCCATAGTAAATTGTTTCTAGACTACCCTCACGGACTTTTTTAAAGTACAACCATAGGCGTAGTTAGACGGTCAACACTGGGGGTGCTGAAGTAAAAATAGGTTAGTTCTAATATTAGCGTATGGCCTATATATTGTAAATGTAATATTTTTTTTTGGGGGTGCTAATTTAGATTTCGGGGGTGCTTAGCACCCCCAAGTACCCCCCTAACTACGCCTATGAGTACAACTATTTTTATGTTTAATTGAGCCCTGAAGAAGATAGAAACCAAACTATCGAAAACTAGATTTAGAATTTCTCTTAAAAAAGAAAGAATAGGTAATTAAAGGAATTTCCTGTCAAATTATGTCACGCTGCCTTCAGGCAGTAAATGTATTTCCTTTTCAAATTAATAGTGGAAACGCATACAATTTTGATTAAAAGAAATTTCACGCATTTGTAGTGTTGTTACACAATATTAGACTTATTAGAATGAGATAATAACATAATTAAGTATATACATATAGATACGAGGGAAATATTGTTTTTTTTTAGTGCTAAATTAAATTATTTTACCAGGAACAAAAGTAAACTTGGTCGCGACGCGGCGACACAAACTAATGTCCTAATTAAAAGGGTGCAGTAGGCATTTTATGCACGGTAACAGACGATCATTAAAATTGTTTGAATAAAATCTGCAAATAATAATTCTTATGTACATACACGTCCAGTGGCGTATTTCCCCCCCCCCCCCCCCCCCCCTAGCCAAGGAGCTCGGGTCTAAAAGTCTAATTGCAACCTAATTTTTCGTCTCACTCTTGGACTCTTAATTTAAATCTTTAAATAATGTATTCTTGACTTAGATTACAAAGGTCTTGTAGGAAATGTTTAGTTTTTAAACTTTTCCTTCTAAAAGTCCTGTTTTATACAGAGATTAAGGTTTCAGACGCAAAGCGTTTTAGTTATTGATTTATGATGCAATTTTAAAGGAAAACGAGTAAAAATAATAATATTTTATAGAATTTTTCTATTATATACGTGTCTGTTCCGTTTTCCCTTTTTTAGAGCTATTTTAAATCAACAAAAATTTAACCCAATGCAATAAAATGTTTACAAAAAAAAACAAAAAATAATTGGGTATTTATTTTTAAAGCAAAAAATTAAAGTAAAAATTTTAATTGAGATATTTTTTAGGAAGAAATGTGATAATTTATAATAAAAAAAAATAGTGCGGGAGGAAACTAAAATGCTTTATTATGAATATACAAAACGGCACTTAAGAAGGAGTATTTCAAAACCTAAGCATTTGCACCAAAAACTACTCTTGGATCTAAGCTCCTAAAATACAAAGGGTGTCAAATAGTCGAGGCATATCAAACTTCCTCTTTTTTAACGGAATACCCTATAGGTATACATACATATACCGGGTCCGCCAACGTGGCGGGGATGAAAGATTAAATCATTATCGAGGAGCTTATCAAAAATACTAAACCAGCATAAGGTATCAACCTAAAAGCGGCATATTTTAAAAATATTTTACATTATACAGGGTGGCTCAAAAAAGTGTGGCGGACTAAACTTGCATTTTTTTAAATGGAACACCCTATATATTATATTATTTTCTAATTTCCTATACAATTCCACGTATATTTTGTATAAAATGTCATATGTCTAAATTCAATTGTTTTTGAGTAATTGACGTTTAAAATATGGCATTTTTTGACTTTGACAGGCTATAACATTGGAACGGTTCATCTTAGAGAAAAATGGTTTTCACCTCCCTATCTTAGTTTTTCATTCTCTATCCAAAAATACCAACTTCCGGTTTAACATGTTAAACCAAAAAAACGATTTTAACGGTTTAACATAGTAAATCGGAGGTTGGTTTCCTTGGATAGAGAATGAAAAACTAAGATAGGGAGGTGAAAACCATTTTTGTCTAAAATGAACCGTTCCAATGTTACAGCCTGTCAAAGTCAAAAAATGCCATATTTTAAACGTCAATTACTCAAAAACAATTGAATTTAGACATATGACATTTTATACAAAATATACGTGGAATTGTATAGGAAATTAGAAAATAATATAATATATAGGGTGTTATATTAAAAAAAATGCAAGTTTAGTCCGCCACACTTTTTTGAGCCACCCTGTACAATGTAAAATGTTTTTAAAATATGCCGCTTTTAAGTCGATACCTTATGCTGGTTTAGTATTTTTGATAAGCTCCTCGATAATGATTTAATCTTCCATCCCCGCCACGTTGGCGGACCCGGTATATATTGTTGTTTTCTAATTCCCCACAAAATTCTACGCTTATTTTATATAAGATGATATGGGGATGGAAAATTCAAGTGTATTTTTCTTAATCATTTCGTATAAACCATAACCATAAAAAAAATCGCCTGGTTTTCCATTCTTATCATGCCAAATCCGAAAAATTACTATGCATAAACCTCCCGAGTTTGACATGCACGATAATTCAACGTTAGCCCGAAAAATATTAGTTGTGGAAATTTCAATCACGGAATCCAGGCATAACGTCGATCCGGAATAAATGTTTAAAAATCTGGAACGACCGTGCCAGGTACAAAAGGGAATAAAAATCTTTCACAAATGCCATACTGTGACAGCGAGTTACCGAATCCCGTTTCATTTTAATCCTGGCTAATGTTTTACGGTTCTGGTACGAGGGTATTTTTATGTTATTAGCCAGTTTTTGCATGGAGATGGTAACCTGGTTGGAGAATAATTTAGAAATATTGATTGGATGCTCTAAATGCATAAGTAGTTATTGGAAACGATCAGGAAATTTTTGATTATCGAAAAAAGACATTTTCTACACATATACAGAAATCTTAGTTAAATTGACTGAGATTAGGCGTTGGCCGTACGGAATACAAGAACGGTCACGACCGTAACGATCTCGTGCCGCAGATAACCCCGAACGGTGTCGATCTTTGACATGAGATCAGACCTTTGGTCCATATTGTCTGTTTGGAAAAATAGAAGCTTTTTCGGCGCGCCTTTGTAACGAAAATTGTAAACAACTCATGTTTCTACTACTGATGATTTAAAACAAAAAAAAAAGGTTCAGTTCGAGTCGAACTTCTGCGATAATCCAAACTGTGTATCAAAAATGGCCTCGGTTTCTTGTCGAAGAAAAACCTATTTCAAAAATCCCAGACTGGCATAAAATGAACATTTATAATAAAAATAAACAAATAGTTAGAAATCAACATTACAACATAAAACACTGCTGTGCCAAAAAATATTATAACATATCATTAAGCAAATCGACATTGAAAATTCTTTGTTTAAACACAAATATTTAAATAGTGCATTATATCGAAACGGGCAGACCCATTATTAAAGTCTCGCATCGTTCGTTCTCGTTTGAAATCGGTTCCGGTGACAGTTACCTAATCTAACAAGTAAAATATGCAACCCAAAAAATAATAGGGTATAGTCTATTTCAGAAAAGTGTAGAGTAATAAAAGCTCATTAGGTATGCAAGGGGACTACACAGAGTAACCCAACGAATATTTAAGCCACTTTCATAATTTGGAATTGATTTCATTGCACAATTCTTTATTTTCGTCAAGTCCACCCGGGTTTGGGTCAATTTATGGGTTTTGCCTATTGTTATCCATTAACAAACACTGAAAATGGTGTAACAAAGGCGTGCATAATGCACATAGTATTAGGTACACTTATTTTTTATTAAACATTATAAAAAAATACATTATACAGAAATTAAATTATAAAAAATCATAATATTCTTCGTCATCTGAGGAACTGTCATGTCCTCTTGACGTTAATATCAACGAATGGACGCGACGGTCCGATCGATAAGGTGGTTAGGATCCCACATTTTCTCCTCTTCTTTAATGACATGATGGACTGCTTTTCGTCAGTTCTCTTTACAAATCCTTTCACTTGCGCCCATATAAGTTCTATAGGATTTAGCTCGCAATGATATGGCGGTGTGCGCAGCACATTTACACTATGTTTTTCAGGTATATCTTCCACGGCATATTTCATAAAACGATGTTTGTGTAAATTTGCTATAGCTACTAGTTCCTTCGTTATCAAATTATCTTGTTTTTTTTTTGGTTAGTTATCATAAATAATTTAATGCACGAAATTTACCTCTGCGCCTATGGCCGACACCGAAAATGAGCCAAACTGGACGGAATGTCCCATTTTATTACTCTACACCTTTCTGAAATAGACTATATATCCTTTTGCATTGAGAAGGTCATGGTTTCGCACGGACGTCCAGTAAATTCCGTCTTATTTTAGGAGTATTTACCCAACTGTTAGTAAAAAAAGGTCATGGATATTATTTCTGATTAGCCTGGTCAATTCTGCATAAAAATGGTCTCTTGCGTCTTTCTTCTCAGGCACACCGTTCTTAATTAAAATAAATTAGCTCTACTATTTATTATCATTATTAACATTGATAATGAAAAATTTAGTTTTATAAAAATTGTTGGAAATGACCACCTTCACTTCCGCCTGTCTAATTTAATTTAATTATTTTAATTAAGAACGGTGTGCCTGAGGAGAAAAACGCAGGAGACCATTTTTATGCAGAGTTGACCACGCTAATCAGAAATAATATCCACATGAAAAAATATCAGTGGCGTCCCACTTTTTTTCTAAAAAATATATAATCGCTTACTTTTAAAAATTATTCTATTGGCGATAACGCTGAAACGAACGGAGATATCGAGCTGCGGTTTTAATATTTGTTCTAGCAAATTTAATCTACTTTTCGATTATGGTATCATAATTATACCGTATGATTTATTTTTTCGGAGTAAAATCAAAAAATGTGTTATTATTACAAACTGCGCCCTCTAGCATTTTTTTTTTGAGAACTATTATGGAGAACTAAATACGATTGGTGAAAGTGCATACATTTCTCTTCCAAACAGTCTTTAGTTTTGCTAAAATCGGATAAGTCGTTTATAAGTTACAGCGATTTAACTGATTACACATTCAACCGCTTCCCCCCCTTTTATTAAAGTCGGTACGCCAATGAGCATAAGACCAAAATGATGCATAATTGTCCAAGCTTTTCAATGGTGTTATCAAAGATATACCTTAATGTGGAATTTTCGGATATATGTAAACTTTTAAAATTTACTTTTCAATTACGCCCTTTTGCGGCAAAATGCGGAACTTAAAAATTATTTCCAGAGTTTTCTCATGACCACTTTAGTTATATTTTTTTTCCTGAGTTTCTATGTCCAGTAGTTTCCGAGATACGGCCGAGAGCCATTCTTAGTGGGACACCCGGTACAGTAAGTCAGAGTATGTACATACATACATAATATGTATATTAAATTATATTTACAGTTATTCTGCTCCAAAATAACAAAATTAGTATTTACCTCGCAGGTTTCTAGTGTGCATGATCTGAAAAGATATGATCGAAGAACTGCACAAGTTCATCTATAACTATAAACTACCTAGATACTAAACTAAATCTTACTAGAATAATAATGAAGGTGGCTAATGGCCAGTTTTTGCCAGTCACAATCCCGCTAAACCTTAATAATTTCTCTGAAACTTCCCAAAAAATTTGATAAGAACGCTGTTTCACATTCAGCGGAAAATGTCGTTCTTTCTAGCGAACCGAAATTCAGGTTTCAGAAGTTAGTGAATGCCGAGATATTAGCGTTTGAAAATTCGGCTAGCAGGGTTCTAAAAAATAATCTTTTTTAATCTACGAAATAGGCTAATGCAAATCATCTCGTCTACTTAGAAATCGAATATAAATACAGGCTTATTGAAATTGTCAATATTATGTATGTACATGTCTAGATGTGCCTTTATATGCTAAATCGTCGAGGCACTTCAAAAGGAACGATCCCCAAAGAAGAACGATTACATTGCGACAATAAACATTCGTCATCTTGAATACGAAATTTGATCGCCCACTACAAGACCTATTGTAGCTTTGCGTTCTTTTTGGAAGTCAGTTGGCAGAAAATTTGCCGTATTAAATTGGGGTTCTTCTTGGCCCGAATTACAAAGCAATTATTGAGTTTTTTTACCAATGGTAAAGTGGTAGATATCGACGTGGGTGTGAGAAAGTTATTTTCCTACGACCAGCTATGAAAATGAGAAAAAAGCACGGTTAATTTGGCTAGAAAGCGCCGTATATCACACGCATGTTGAAAAAAAATATTTTAACACTAGTGTTGAAATATCAAGGCACATTATTTAATTTAAACGTACATATGATGCCAATTTGACAGACCACCCATTATTAAAAATAACAAATTTTAGAAAGCAGTAATTGTAAAGTGTTTAACTTAATTATCATGTATTTGTCGAGTGATTCAGAATTAGAGTGTGAAAATAAGCCATCTGAAATTATAAAAAATCAGAAAAAAACAACTCGCGCTGAAGAGAGTGTCATGTATTAAACAACAAATCTTTATCGGTAGCGAATAGAGCGCTAGCCTACAGATCCGAAGGTCACCGGTTCAAACCACATCAGGAGTATTTGACTTTTTTTTTATAAAAGCATTAAATAATTTATAGAATTAATTTGAATTGAAATCTTCCTTGTTGGGTGGATTGTTTAAATTTATGTATAAAATGAATCTTTCCTTGATTAAATTTTAAAAAAAATTATTCTGGCTAATCTAGTAGTCAATCCAGGATTAGTTCTTCCTATGATATATTATTATAAAATATGAAAAAATGAAAAAGTTAAACTACAAATAAAGGAAAAGCCTATTGACAAACTATGAAAAATTATAAAAAAAATCTCAAGTATGGTAATCTCAACACTAGTGTTGGTATATTTTTTTCCTACGACCACCTATGAAAATGAGAAAAAAAGCACGGTTAACTTGGCTCGAAAGCGCCGAATATCACACGCGTGTTGAAAGAAAATATTTCAACTCTGGAGTGGAAATACAAGGCACACTATTTAATTTAAACTTTATGGTGCCAATTTGACAGACCACACCTATTTATTAAAACGAACAAATTTTAGAAAGCAGTTTAGTTTATTTATCATGTATTTGTCGAGTGATTTCGAATTAGAGTGTGAAAATACGCCATCTGAAATTATAAAAAAGTTAAGAATATACTGGAAAATCTATTACCAGTCAAAACAAGCCCCGCTGAAGAGAATGTCATATTAAACTTAAACAAAAAATGTTTATGGGTCGCCATAGCGTAGAAACTAGAGCTACGACCTACAAATCGAATGATCCCGGGTTCAAATCGCATCAAGAGCATTTGACTTTTTTATAAAAACATTAAATAATTTATAGAATTATTTTGAATTGAAAACTTTCTTGTTGGGTGATTTTTTTAAATTTATGTTTATTGCATCTTTCCTAGATTAAATAAAAAAATTCATTCAATTTTATAATTTATTTAATGTTTTTATAAAAAAAAGTCAAATACTCCTGATGGGATTTGAACCTTTGGCCTTTTGATCTGTCAAATTGGCATCATATGTTTAAATTAAATAGTGTGCCTTGTATTTCCACTCTAGAGTTGAAATATTTTTTTCACAAATCAAAGGCTTTTTTAATAATTCCTTGTGGTCGTAGGAAAAATAGTGTACATTACTCGTGTGAAAGAGAATATTCTAAAACTCGGAAAATTTCCGCACTCGGCTGACGCCTCGTGCTAAATATCTCCTTGTTTGAAAAGTATCACTTTCATCACTTGTTATGTAATATACTATTTCATGCAGAAAAAAAAATCGAAGGGAAAGATACAAGCCAAAGAAAATTCTAAAAATAATTACTCAAGTTCATTGTTTTGAAAAAAATATTAAAAATCATTATTTTTTAATAAAAATAATTTTCTGACACTCTCCTATCTGTACAGAGTTCAAATTTAAAAAGTTTTAAATATCCATTAATAAAAATGGCTAGGATTCGGGCCAAGAGAACGCAATGTTTTTGGTCTAATCTAATATACCACCGGATCCGACAACGAAGCGGGGACGGAAGATTAAATCATCAAAAATACTAAACCAGCATGACGTATGGACTTAAAAGCGACTTATTTTAAATATATTTTACATTATACAGGGTGGCTCTAAAAAGTGCGGCGTACTAAACTTTTTTTTAATGGAACATCCTATATATTATATTATTTTCTAATTCCCTATAAAATTCCACGTATATTTTGTATAAAATGTCTAAACTCAATTGTTTTTGAGATATTGACGTTTAAAATATTGCATTTTCAGAATTTGACATATGGCTGTAGCATTGAAATGGCCCATCTTAAGCTTGGCGCGCACACGTGCGAGCCGTAACGCAGAGAAAAACAGGGTTTTCACCGGTTTAACTCGTTAAAACAAAAAAAAATGATTTCACGGTTTAACATGTTAAACCGGAAGTTGCAGCTTTAAGAACCGGAATTTAACAAGGCAACTTTTATATTAATGTGTGCATTATCAATGCATTGCGTCATCTGCCATACACAATACCGTTTATTAAACATGGCTAGTAGTGTCACCTACATCTAAAACTCATTGAGACGATGTTAATGTCGTTAATTAAATAGAATTCTAATTAGCGGACAAAAAAATATTGAGTTTATGTCAAGGTGGTAATATATCATATCTACACTATGTACACACCGAACGAGACTGACTTGTTCCAGTAACCTGGCTTTACTTTACACTGATTTAACACGAAAATTATTCTTTTATAAAGCGTAGAGATTACTAATTTGTAAACAAACACGTTTTGATATAATTTGGTTTAAAATTTTTAGGTCACAGTGTAAAAGTTTAATTCGTGGTCAGTATATTGGTCAATTTAGTGTGAGAATGAAAAAATCTACTTTAAGACGTGCCCAATTATACAGGGTGGAATTTTTAACTGGAATAAATTCAGTATTAGAACGCCTATTTATTATGAAAAAATACAGAACTACTGCTGCATTTATTTTTAATTTGGCATACTTTTTCGCGTCTTCATGAAATTTACCCCTTTTTTGGGGGGGTAGAAACCGCCATAAACTTTTTTTTCAGATGTAAACGTATGTATTGTGTGGACAGGGCATAAAAAAGGGAATACGACCCACTATTTACTTTTGCATTTTGGTAATGTAGACGAAATTTGTTTTATTGTAAAAATTATTGGAAATGTTGCCCATTTTTTCTTGACAAAGCCCCAATTTAAAGTAAAATTTATTATTGACAATGGTGACATTTTGCAAACCAACAAAATCCCGCTAATCGATTTTTCAGGCGCTAAAATCTTCGCACTGGCTGATACCTGAAACGGGATTCTCGATTCACTGAAAAAAATTATATTTGCCACTGAATATGAAACAGGTTTTTACAAAATTGTTTGCGTGGATTCCGAGAAAATCACGTTTGAAATAGCGTTTAGAGGGACTTTATTGGTTTGCAATCAAATCTGGTGTTATTTGGCGAATTTCGTGTAAGGTTCGTAGTAAGTTGGGTCGTAGAGAAAAAATATACTGTACCACTCCAGTGCAGTGAATTGTCCGTACCTATCCACCCTTGTGTAAATTACTATAGTCTATTTCAGAAAGGCGTAGAGTAATAAAATGGGAAATTCCGTCTAGTTCCGCTCAATTTCGGTGTCGGCCATAGGCACAGGTAAATTTTCTACATTAAATTATTTATGATAACTAACCAAAGAAAAAATGAAGATAATTTGATAAAGAAGAAACTATTAGCTATAGCAAATTTACACAAACATCGTTTTATGAAATATACCGTGGAATATATAGCTGAAAAACATTGTGTAACTGTGCTGCGCACACCGCCATATCATTGCGAACTAAATTTTATAAAACTTATATGGGCGCAAGGAAAAGGATTCGTAGCAAGATACAACACGACATTCAAAATGAAAGACGTTAAGCAACTGTTTGATCAAGCCATTAAGGAAGTGACACCAGAGAACTGGCGAAAAGCAGTCCATCATGTCATTAAAGAAGAAGAGAAAATGTGGGATCTTGACCACTTGATCGAACGGACCGTCGACCATTAATTGTAACGTCAAGAGGACATGACAGTTTCTCAGATGACGAAGAATATTATAATTTTTTATAATTTAAGTAATGTATTTTTTTTATAAAGTTTAATAAAAATTGAGTGTACCTAATACTATGTGCATAATGCACGCCTTTGTCACACCATTTTTAATGTTTGTGAATGGATAACAATAGGCAAAACCCATAAATTGACCCAAACCCGGGTGATACTACCTGGACTTGATGAAAATAAAGAATTTTGCAATGAAATCTATTCCAAATTATGAAAGTGGCTAAAATATTCGTTGGGTCACTCTGTAGTCATATATATAATGAGCTTTTATTACTCTACACCTTTCTGAAATATAAAATATATTAAATTGAGCCTGTAGAAGTAGAAATGCCAGTTTTTGTCTTCATATAATTTTTCGTAACAGACAGAATCAGTAGTAGAGGTAGATTGTAATCATTTTGTAATTAAGTTTCAAGTAAATGCTGGTATTTCCACTGCTTTATTTTTACTATTAATCTCTACTGTATAATAATAGACAGAGACCACCGTGTAGATTAAAATATATCCTCTCTCCACGCCCTCAATTACGGACGTTTATTATGCATTCAGTTATTTTATGCTCGAGTTACACCGAAAGCACATATAACATACAAAAAGGACATTTAGACGGCTGCATATAAGGCACTAATGTGCCTTTGTCGAACAAATGACAGAGGTAAATTTTTAGGCGCGGTTTCTTCGTACTCTACTAGAATGCACCCATTGTTATCTGATTTAAAAAATTGTCTTCTTTGTAGTCTAATGGAATGACGACTTACTAACATATAACACCGTATGAATATAATGAGGAATGTTTTTAATTCTTAGGATTAGCGCCTATTCCTTTAAGTGGATCTGATCGCGCTCACTAAAGGACTCCGCACAAAGCTTATAGGAAAGGACTTTCGACTCATTTTTCTGAATTATTTAGTATTTTCTAGATCTTTACGTCCTGATTAAAAGTGTCCATGGCCGTAATCCAATCCTATGACTAGTTTTGGAGTTATGGCCTTTTAAAGTTGGCAACTTCTTACTTTGAGATTTTATGCATTGTCTGGAGTTTTCACTTGTTTCTTAAAAACTATCAATTTTTTTATTTTTTTTTATTGATGGAAAAGTAGGTCTTAAGTTTTCTTTCACTTATATAGAAATAAAATATGTACAGGATGTTGATAAAATTAGCCGAAAGCCATTTTCCATAAGCTTTGTGCGGGTTCCTTTGGTTGTAGTGTACAAAAATAAAATTTTCTGTGTTTGTACTTTTTGATACTTTTAAGCCATTACTGAAAAAATAAATAAATAAAAAACAATTGGAACAAAAACATGGACTTTATTGAATAATAATTTTGCATGGAGCTGGCAACTTTGGAGAATAATTTAGAAATATTGGTCAAACGATAATAAATTTTCAATATTTTGGCGGATTATTTCAATATTAATAAAAAGTTAGATTTGCATGCTACCTTACCCAAGGTCTTGTTGAGCCAGTCGGCAAGATCCTCTTTCAGGGGATCCAACTGTCTCAATTGCGCTGACATCATTCTTTCCGTACATTCTTCAGCGAACTCTTCGTCGGGGTCAGGCCTGGGGAACCCCAGAGGGCCCACCGTGGATATGGGGCCCCAGGAATTGCGATTCCGGGAGATATTATTGCGGCCAAAGGCCATCTGCAACAAAAAAAATGATAATTAGCCCTAGGAAAATCGCGTATTTCCACAGGATCGGCTTTAAAATTTACATATATTTATTTTCTTATACAATTTTAGTGGAGGCAAATTAATTATTAAGTATGTGTACAGATCAATTTTAAATATTTGGCGAAAAATAATAGCCAGCAAAATAAGGTAATGTGGCAAATTAATTATAGTGCCAAATAAACTTCGTGGAGGTTGTTAATACATTTAATAAGCTTTACCACTACAGTATATTTCACAAACATCGCCTTACATGCCACTTCTTTCAGGGGGCCCTTGCCTACAGATTTTTTTAATTCGTTGGTATCCCCCCCCCCCCCCCTCCAGGCTCGTATATAATTGTTGGATTTATAAAATGAAGATCCGAAAACAGTTCGTCGTTATGTAAAAGTAGGATCAGGAAGGTGGAGAGAACCCACGGATTTTTTTTAGAATTTACTTTGAAAAAGGAGTTTCAGCACGCCAGGGCTCCTTTTTTTTAGAAGTCATTTTGAGCCAATAGTAGTTTGTACAACAAGAGTGGATATGATGTCCATATCGCACGAGGAAGTAAATTGAGCACGACGCCGTATGCGGAGTGCTCAAACTTCCGAGGGCAATTTGGACAATCCATCCGAGTTGAACAGTATATTTTTTCTACGACCTTATGCTAAAAAATGTAAAAAAGAAGTTTGTAGGTTGCCGGGCTCGAACTCACAACCTTTGGTTTCATAGTCCAGCGTTCTAACGTCTGGACTATCGAAGCGTTTAGTTAATTATCGGAAAACCAACTGATAAATGATGCTACATGAAATTAATTTTCTATGCACATTCAGCAGGTTGAATTATTGATAAATATATTATAAATGCGTCTAGATTTTATTATATTGAACAAATTAATAACAAATTGTACCATATGCATTTAAATTATATAATTTAATGTCTTGAAAAAGCAGGCGAAGCCTCAGTAAAAATAATATACTGTGATTGGTCAGTACTTTTAAAAACAACATGTCAATTTGGCCTCTTGACTATTATGATTGGTCAGTTTCATTACCTATCTAGGATGGATATGATATATTTCCGCACAGTTAAGTGGAATAGTCTACTTTACTCGCCACTTAAGTGTAAAGGAAACAGCAAATTTCCATGTGGGAGTAGAAAAAAGAATTTCCCCTCTCCCCTGAATAACCTCTTGCCAACGTTTAATGATAATAAAACTCATGTTTCCGATTATTCAATTCTTTATTGGAAGTACCTCACTGGTTTTTAGTCAAACGATAAAATCTAAATCAGTTAGCTGGTTTAGATCGCTAGTTATACAAAATTAATAATGTTCATTTTTATGTTCCTCTATCACTATAATTCTGTAAAGTACATGTTTTTAATTTATTAAAAAATAGCTAGTTGCACGTACTCTTGTACATAGTGTCCAAAATTCGTAGCTCCTCGTGGGTATCTATTCATTTGCTTGTTGTATTTGGTAAAAAATGTTAAGTAATTGACACCAGAGTCGTCGTATTTATTTAAAAGTAATTATTAAATTCCTGATGATGTAAAGACAACATCAAAACGTCTAAAAATTATTATGTATGAGACAAATAAAAAGCAGGTCCGTATTTCAATGATTAAAGTTGTTAACAGTTCTACAGAAACAAAACGTACCGTAATTTTAAAAACACGCTAGCATAAAGCTAAAAAAGTTGCTATCACAAAGTTATATTTGTTTTTCTGTAGCGGTTAAAATAAGTCAGATAAATTAGAAATACAAAAACTCAAAATTTTAGTTTTTTTCAAATATTTCAAAAAGTAAAAAAGAAAGCAATTTTTTTTTTAAAGATTTTACTGGGCACAAAAGTCTGCGACTCGACCACCTTTTGACCGATGCTGCATCTTTTACAGTTTCCGATATACAAGCATCTAATTTGAGATACCCTGTACAGACCGGTAAAAATAAACAAGAATAAGCCGTTTCCCGACTATTTATTTTTTATAATTATTTATTATTCTGTTTTTACCTACTTATACGACTTTATATGGCATTTAGAATGTTGGTACTTAGTGGGTTTTCAAAATAAAACCTATTTACTTTTTATGAAATTAATTCTGTTTCACCCAAGGCGTCAGAAGTACCAATAATATACCTATAATGACTTAATTATATACGCGTATATGTTATCAAAGATATCAATTCCATATACATATTATCTGCACTATAATCAAAAACAAATTAATACAAATATGTAGAACAATAATTACCGTGTCTTAATTGGGATTACTATCAACATTATTAGAGTTTGTATGAAGATGAACAAAAATGGTAATTTAATTCATAAAAAATCCCGATAAACGATATTTCAAATATGATTTTCTCTGAATCCACACAAACAATTTTGTTAAACCCCTGTTTCATATTCAGCGGCAAGTCTCTCCAGCGAATCGAAAATCCTGTTTCAGGCATCAGCCAGTGCTGAGATTTTAGCAGCTGAAAAATCGAAATGGTTCGTCTTTAGGTGAATACTACGTCAGTATTCACCTGAAGACGACTGGAGATTCTTACCAGTTGAAACGTTGTGATTCAAAACAAATAAAGACAATGCAAGTCCAAAACTATACTTTAAGAAACATAATTGTCTCCAACCTTTAAACAGGCACCTTTATATATGAAAAAAAAGTTGGGGGCGTTTTCTACCCCAAAAAGAGGGGTAAATTTAATGAAGACCCGAAAAAGTATGCCAAACTAAAAATAAATGCTTCCTAATCCTGTATTAATTCGAGTTAAAAATCCCACCCTGTATAAAATGTATTGATATTATATTTAATTTTTATTCCTCCATTCCTACCTATATTTTATGCATAATTTGCAATAAAAAGGGCGTCGTGACACTAATTGAGATGTTTTTTCTTTGAACAGACGCCCGATAATTCCAGAGAATCCGCTGAAAGTAGAGGCGGACCTAAGCTACGTGGGACATATTGCATTGTTTTTCAAGTGTTTATTAATGGGTATTAATTATAATAATCATGTTTAAATCAATCAACAACGTTATATGTTTAATATGATCTGGTGTGTTGACAAATAACACTATGAAAAAAGCATAGAATCGAACTCGGGGGATAAGTCGGTGTTCTGTCCATTATTACTAATATATATTTTTTAATAATGGTCGTTCTACTTTAACTATAAATATATACTATGTTAATTTACCGATTGTCATAAAAGAACAAGAATATTTTAATTATATAGTAATATTTTCTACATAAATACCTATCAATAATGTGTAAATATGGCACTAACGTGTCAAAATAACAAACTTCATACCTTATTTTAGCTGTAAAAAACAACGCAAAAGAAACACAATATTTTGAACTGAAATAGAATTTAATTTTACATCAGGACAAAGATATTACAGTAATTTTAGACTAGCATGTCATGTGCAAGATACCAATCAATCATGCGTGTAAAAGGAATATGACCCGTGAGACAGATGCAGAATATAAAAAAAATAATGTTTATCTAAGACAATTTATACGCTTCAAGTAATGTAAACATATGGACAAAAAGAGAATACAATTTAAAACGCCAAAAAACAAATCGAGTCATACACATGTTTATGTCTCTTTGAAGGCGATAGTCTTGGAATTTATAGCTCCCCAATTGTCCTATTCACAAAAATGTCCTTTTCTGATTTAAAAAATTGTTAAAATTGGCTACCATGTGCAATTATCCATGTTCGGAGAAATTTAACGATAAAGCAGCCAAAGTCCAAACCGTCCTCCGCCAGAGTAACTTTCTAAAATCGAAGAAGTCGTCTATAATTCTCAAAGAGACCGGATATAGATTTAAAGGAAAAAAGGAAAGACCACAAAGTCTCGGTCTCAGCAAATATAATTGTGTGGTTACAAGTGTTTCACCCTTTCGGGCATCATCAGACCTAAAACAAGAGACCTAACTAACAGATACACGAATAATTGAAAACCACTAATTACCTAGAATTTAAAACTGAGAAGAAACAGTCATCATAACATATTAAAATTTAAAAATGTAAATAACAAAAACAAAAAATCAAATGTCAGAGAGCAGTCGGATCAATTGGATCAATAAATCCAGTGAAACGAATGCGACGGGATCTAACTATGTTCAACTGCCTGAAAATATGAAAGAAGATGAGAGCGTAGCCAATCTGTTCTGTGCATTAAAATTAACTTTCTAATCCAACTGATCGCCCTTCCATAGTCCCAATTTACCTCTGTTTGACTTCCTTTTAATCAGAAATTTAAAACGCACTACAGGGACTTCTACGCCTATGTTTTAAGAAGTTAAACACATACCCATAAGACCCGGTCTATGGCGCTTCTTGCGAAAACAATCAGAGTGTAAAATAATAATAAGTAATTATTTTTTCTACCTTGGTACATAAGAAGTTAGGTGTATGTTTAAAACGTCTAGTCAACTCGAAAACCCGTAGTTTTAAGCGGTTTTTATATGCAAAAGGCTACTTTCTACGATTTCTGCGAAAAATGTAATATATACTTTACGTTTAGATTTACTTTGGTAAAGGGATAATCATGCACTGATCAAAAATAATGTAAAGTACTTAAGGCTCATCATCTGTAATAACTTCAGAAATCAGGGTCCGCATCCATAGATCCCAAAAATACAGGGTGATTCCTAAATTGATACTTCTTTTTTAGCTGTGCATAAAAGGCATTAGAATAAACGACATTTTCAAATACCTTTTTTTAGAAAACTTAAAAATAGGCGAGATACAGAAGTAAAAAAATCTAAGTGCGGGCCAGGTCATCAAAACGTAGCCTGCTATATGTTGTTTTTGTCTTATTAGTCATGCAATTTACGGATCGGTCGTCAGTTATTTGGCAATCCGCGGCATGTGTTTTTCTGAATCAAGTTAATTTTAAATTGGTGACACGTGAAAATGGTACCGTTACTTTACCACGATTTTGACACATTTTGCTCTATAACTTTTTTTCAGCTAAGCGAAGGTAGGTCTCTGTTATATATGTGAAATTTTCAACTTTCTTCTTTTGATTACCGTTGTGTTTCAAGGTTAAAAATAAATATTTCTATTTATCTTTTTTTTTTAAATTGTGTAGTCACCCGGTGATCGGGGCGAAATTACACAAGCCTATAAATCACTACAGATGCAATGTCTGGTTTCTGTATAGGTGTCTTTATACATAAAAAGTATTTTTTTATCAGGTGAATATTGTATTATTTTTTTAATGCAAGTTTTTTGCTTTCTACTACACTTTATTTTTAAAACAACACAACAAACATTATTTTCATAACAAAGGAACGTCAAAATATTATATATTATAACGCAAAATATAAAATAGATGATATAACACAAAAAAATATATATATACTTTGTAACATCAAGATTAAACGTATAAAGGCCCTTTTTTTTTAATTGACGGCTTGTCCAAATATTGGACAATGTCATCCTCATTTTGAATGGACATAGGTAAACAATGAACTAGTATGGTGCTAATTTACGGTGAGTGTCGTCAAAGTGCGGCTGCTGCTTCGAGATTATACGCAGAACGCTTTCCCTTGCGGGCTCATCCTACACCCAAAAGTGTTCTTAATGTTATTCAACGGGCAAGTTAGGCAGGACCGTATTTGATCCATAGTGTAATAAATGAATGAAAGTACCTTAATTTTGAATTTTTTGAAAATGTTTATTTTAATGCTAAAACTAGAAAAAAATTTTTTTTTTGTTTTTGTATACACTGCAATCAAAACTTAGTGAAAAAGTCCATTTCGCATGGAGCTGGTAACCTTTCAGAAGAATTTAGAAATATTAGTCGAATACTCCTCATTTAAAACACTGCTTTTTGAAGCGATGTAAACATTCTTTGAATGATCAAACTCTACTTTTGAGTTTACTTAATGAAAAACCGAAAAAATCGAAACAGGCAAATCTTTTATTCTAAAAATATAACACCGAGTTCACGCTTAATTTAAAATTAAAAAAGAAGACAGTCGAAAAAGGAAAGGAAGTGACCATTTCCTGGCGCGTAACTTCTTCAAAAGCCTCCTTTACAAATTATGTAACCGGAGAAAAGCAAAACATGTAAAGCAGTGTTTTTTGGTTGGCGTTTGTCTGTTTGTGTGCGACCTTACATGCTTCTTTTTCGAATTAAAAAGCGTAAGTTCGAATTGTTTTTGGATTGTAGTGGGCATTTACGGTTTAGTCATTATTTTAGTGTCGAGGAACTTATTCAAATAGTTAAAATAGTCATTATGTAAAGAATGAATTTTACTTTAGATTAGGGGTTTGTTAAGAAAAAAATGGGCAACACTTCCAACAATTTTTATAAGAAAACAAATTGGGTCTACGTTACACTATATTGCTAATAGCATAATTCAGGGGCCGTTAAGTTTGCGCAGATCGGAAATTTGCTTCTTGTTGTAAACATTTGACAGGGCCGAGTTTGAAAATATTTTTACAAGCTTTTATTTAAATTCACCCGTTAGTTTGGGTGTGTACAGTTTATGGTCAAATAAAACTAAGTAACCAATATTTTACATACCTGAAATACCTTATTCCTGGTATTCGGATTCGTGCAAAAAAGGATCATGCACTTTTTTCTACCCATCTTGAAACACAAGTCGCTAACAATAACAAAATGTCTGGTAAAGTTTTTATTTGAGATGTGGTGCTATCGCCGCATGCTAAGAATCCCATGGATACACCACGTATCAAACGACACAGTATTGCAACCGGTGGACAACTAGAATTCCTACCAAATGTCAAACGCAGAAAACTGGAATACTTTGGGTATATCATGCGAGGCGAAAAATACCGCCTTCTTCAACTTATCCTACAGGGGAAAATGGCTGCGAAATCTGCGAACATGGACCGGAATGACGTCAACAGCACTATTCAGAGCGGCGGTGAACAGAGTGATTTGGACCAACGTGATTGCCAACATCCATAGAGGATAGGCACTTCAAGAAGAAGAAAGTTTTATATCTAAATTCGCACCCAAAACTTAAAAATAATATCCACAATCACACACGGAACATCCGAACGAATACAACGTAAAAAAGATGGAAACGATTATAACTAACAAGAAAAAAATTTCTAAAGTAAAGTTTTATGAATATTAACACCTAAAACTTGGAAATTATAACAACACACGAATGAACGAAACAATAGATGGCGACTAATAAGAATATAACGGCGAGCCGGTTCTGTTCAAGAGACCTTGGGTTCTGTTTGCGTTCTGTTAGAAATCGTGTGGGTTGCCTAATTTTTTCCCTACTGCGCAAGCGCCACGGCCCCCAACTCAGGTTATTTTGAATCGCACGATGGGTGTATTCTTGCTTCGTGCGGCTGCTTGTATTGGCAATATAGTGTATGTGACATTAACGAAATGCAAAAGTAAATAGTATTCCCTTTTTTATGCCCTTTCCAACGGGCTATCGCAATACATACCTTTACGTTTGAAAAAAAATATCCTCTTTAAACAGTGAGTTGTGGGAACGGCAGAAAACTTACGTCCTAAATAAAAAGTTTAAACTGTTCTAAAAAAATTTTGAGTTATCTTTTACACTACATGGATTAGCGATTACAATGAAATAAACATTTCATTTCAATCAGCAACAAAACTAGTTTTCTCTAATTTTTCTTTTTACGCTAATATCAAAAAACAATTAGAGCGAACAGACGTTGAAATTTCAATTAACATATCATTTGTTTTATTGTTTTCGCTGTACTCGCGGAAAAATTACCATAAAATTTATAAGATAGAATACATTATCAACTGATTATGGTTGAAAATGTTTTTAATCAATAGAATTGCAAATAATATATTTTTAAAATTTTTTAAACAATTTAAAGAATTGGAACATAATAACAATAATTATTTATCTAAAAAATATAAACAAAAGGATTTTTTTAAAATACTTTTGCTCTTGCTTATTTCAAAGAAGAAAGTGGTTTCTGAATAATTTATTCCCAGTATTATAAGTATATATTACCATAGAATCGAAATATTTATAAGATTGGTATTTTTTCTAATCTTAATTTATTGACATACAATTTAATTAATTATAATATATATACGTATTTATATAGACACGGAATCATTCACCTAAATATGGAACCTTATGATTCAGGCGTACATCTGTCTGTCACCCAGTAGAAAGCCAACGTAAGACATGAAATGAAAAATATGAACAAATTCATAGTGATGATGTTTCACGAAAATATCAAAGAATAAATGGAACCATAATTAGGGCGCGAAAAAAAGTACATATTTTATGATAAAAGAAGACAGAAATCGAATTGTCAAGAAAACAAAATTGGTTAGGTACGTCAAAATAAAATCAAAACATTCCAAAATAATTATTCGACTAAACGATATTTAGAAGAAAATCCACCTATGGTGGTTCTAGAAATTTCTTGAAAAAAGTAAAAAAATCTGTTCGAAAGCCAACATTTTTTTAAAAATATCCTTGAATTAAGTGGTTTACAATCAAAAACAAACATAAATATGCAAAATTTTTTACAAAATTAGTAGCCAGGAAATATGCTGGGGGGGGGTGGGGGTGGTTCAATGGGCGTAAGTAAGACATTTTTTTTCTGGAGAGAGGGACAGTCGGAACTACATGTATTTCATGATATTGTACCTAGTGATAAGGCGGAAAAGCGCCGCAGGCGAAAAATTTTCAGGGCCACGCCTAAAGTTCGTCTAAAATTCACCTAACTACACTCACCGGCACAAAATTCCGCCACCCTGAAATTTCGACAAAGTTTGATGTTTTATAACTTAGTTATTTTTTATCCGATTGTCATCATTTTTTTATCAGTTTGTAGATCCATTTATTCTGTTTTCCTTTAATTATTTTATAAAGTATCATTTTTCGATTAGGCTATATTATACAGGAGGAAATCAAAATGTTGTTTTTTGTCGTAATTTCAGAACACCCTGTAGGGAAATTGAGGAAGATAATTTTGTTTACATACAATCTCTTGTTTTCTCTGATGTATTCTAAACATTTCTTTTTTTGAATTATTCCATTATCTCATTTCTGCTGAGAGCTGCAAAATTTTAAATGAAACGCTGATTTGAAGCCTAATTTTATTAAGAAAAACAAACACTAGGTATATCATAAAGTTAATTAACAAAAACAATTTAATAACGTGTATTTCCTCCTCTCTCAGCAATGACAGCTTGCAGTCGTCGTGGCATCGAATGAATAAGATCACTTATTCTTTCTTGAGGAATAGCTTGATATTTTTCGGTCAGCGCCAGTCTTAAGTCTTGCAAGGTTTGTGGTTGTACAGGATGACGACGAACGGCTCTTTTAAGTTGAACCCAAAGATGTTCGATTGAGTTGAGATCCGGGCTACATGCAGGCTATTCCAATCTTGCAAGTTCAACTTCGCTTACTACATGTGCAACGTGAGGTCTAGCATTATCTTGCACTAATGTAAATTGGTTTCCAATAAAAGGAGCAAATGGAACAACAACTTCTTGGAGGATATCCTCAATGTAACGGTGGGCGGTTAGAGCTCCATTTTCAACAAATACAGGATTGGTGCGTGCTTCGGTAGAAATACCCGCCCAAATCATGACTGAACCGCCATAATATGAGATTCGTTCTGATATGGTGCAGTCAGCACATTCTTTCATTTCTACGTCTGTCTACCCGCTCACGACCATCAAAAAATAACATCGTTTCATTTAAAATTTTGCAGCTCTCAGCAGAAATGAGATAATGGAATGAATCAAAAAAAGAAATGTTTAGAATACATCAGAGATTACAAGAGTTAGTATGCAGACGAAATTATCCACCTCAATTTCCCTACAGGGTGTTTTGAAATTACGACCAAAAACAACATTTTGATTTCCTCCTGTATAATATAGCCTAATCGAAAAATGATACTTTATAAAATAATTATAGGAAAACAGAATAAATGGATCTACAAACTGATAAAAAAATTATGAAAATCGGATAAAAAATAAACAAGTTATAAAACATTAAACTTGGCCAAAATTTCAGGGTGGCGGAATTTTGTGCCGGTGAGTGTACTAATAAATTTCGAAAATTTAATTATTATCTCTCCCTCTCTGCATGATTGGATTAAATTTGTTTTTGTAAATTTTTTTTTACACTTTTTTTTAATAATCCTAGCTTGCTCTTTATTAAAAGAAAAACATTTTTT
This sequence comes from Polydrusus cervinus, assembly GCA_935413205.1. NCBI lineage: Eukaryota > Metazoa > Arthropoda > Insecta > Coleoptera > Curculionidae > Polydrusus > Polydrusus cervinus. The sequence goes on from OW284514.1 coordinate 5,222,529, forward strand.
ATATTTGTGAAAAATATGAATATTGGTGTCAATCCAAAATTATAACATAAGATGTATGTATGACTCTAACCAGCGTTTTTTGGGCTCGGTTTTTCATGATTAAAAATAAAGTAAATATGGCTCACACGCCAAAATTGATGATTTTTTCAGAAATCATGTATTTTAGAAGCGTAGATCTAAGAGTAGTTTTTGGTGTAAATGCTTAGGTTTTGAAATACTTCTTCTTAAGTGCCGTTTTGTATATTCATAAAAAAGCATTCTAGTTTCTTCCCGCACTATTTTTTTTATTCCAAGCGTGAGACGAAAAATTAGGTTGTAATTAGACTTTTAGACCCGAGCTCCTAGGCTCGGCTAAATACGCCACTGAAGGCGCCCCTCCGTTTCCTTGATCTATGCCAAAACTGAATTAATCTGTTGTAAAATGAAACAAAAATAAACAATATTGACCCTGAATATTTCAATTTAAATTACCAGAAAGATTATTTTATTTTACTATTCATAAAAAAATATATCAATACGAATCAATAACATTATACCAGCTTAATTTAATTGTTTTTTATATGAAGCGGTAACAACAATGTGAAATAAAAAAGTATTTTAAATATTTTGAGACAGGTATACAGGGTGTTATAAATTTGACAATCACCATTGGAATCTAGTAAGTAAGTAAGGAGGAAGCTGGAAAAATGAAAAATATCATTTGATCTAGATTTCCATAATTAGGGAATATTCTTTGAAGTTCTGATATTAAAAACTTTGCAAGAAATGTAAGACACTTATTAAATAATGTTACAGATCCAATTAGGTGGATTGGACTGCGAGGATTTATAGAATGGCCGCCCAAATCTCCGGATTTTACACCCTTAGATTTTTGTCTGTTTGAAGGTTGGAGACAATGATGTTTCTTGAATGATAGAATAGTTTTGGACTTGCATTGTCTTTAATTTGTTTTACATCACAACGTTTCTTACCAGTTGAAACGTTGTGATGTAAAACAAATTAAAGACAATGCAAGTCCAAAACTATTCTACCTTAGATTTTTATTTATGAGGCGACTTAAAAAGAAGGGTTTATGTCACCAGACCTAGAAATCTGGAAGAGTTGAAGGCAAGGATTCGGGCAGAAATACGTTTAATCACGCCAGAAGTTTTGGAAAGACTAAGGGAAGAGTTCTACTATCGGTTTGGTTTGTACTTACAGATTCATGGGGCACATTAAGTTATTGTTCCTTAAATTTCTTCTTCTGAAACATGGTTTGACACAGTGGCGTAGCCAGAAAATATGCTCGGGGGGGGGGGGGGGGGTGGGCGTAAGTAGGATATTTTTTTTCTGGAGAAAAGGACAGTCGGGACTACATTTATTTGATGATATTGTATCTAGTAATGAAGGTAGAAAAGCACCGCAGACGAAAAATTTTCGGGGCCACGCCCAAAGTTCGTTTACAATTTACCTAACTACTATCAAATTTCGAAAATTAAATTATTACCTCTCCCCCTCTGCATGGTTGGATTAAATTTGTTTTTGTAAATGTTTTTTTTACTTTTTTTTTAATATTATTAAAAAAAACATTTTTTATATTTGTGAATTGGTATTAATCCAAAATTTTAACATAAGAAGCGTTTTTCGGACTCGGTTTTTCATGATAAAAAATAAAGTAAATATCGCTCACCACGCCAAAATTGATGATTTTTCAGAAATCATGTATCTCAGCAGCGTTGATCTAACAGCTGTTTTTGATGCAAATGCTTAGGTTTTGAAATATTCCTTCTTAAGTGCCGTTTTGTATATTCATAATAAAGCATTCTCGTTTCTTCCCGCACTATTTTTTTTTATTATAAATTATCACACTTCTTGCATAAAAAATATTTCAATTTAAACTTTTACTTAGGTACATTTTTCTCTTCAAAAATAAATACCTAATCGTTTTTTGGTTGTGCTGTAAAAATATTTTATTGCATTGGGTTATATTTTTGTTGATTTAAAATAGCTCTAAAAAAAGAAAACGGAACAGACAAGTATATAATAGAAAAATACTATAAAATATTATTCTTTTTACTCGTTTTCCTTTAAAATTGCATCATAAATGAATAACTAAAACGATATGCGTCTGAAACCTTAATATCTGTATAAAACAGGACTTTTAGAAGGAAAAGTTTAAAAACTAAACGTTTTCTACAAAACCTTTGTAATCTAAGCCAAGAATACATTATTTAAAAATTTAAATTAAGAGTCCAAGCGTGAGACCAAAAATTAGGTTGCAATTAGACTTTTAGACCCGAGCACCATAAATACGCCACTGGTTTGACAGATGTATAAAAAAATATATAGACAAATTCCTTCTTGGATAAGCTTTCCAAAAAGATGTCACAAGTCGTATACTCTAACTAGTTAATAATATATTTCTACTTTAGGGCTTTTATTGGAAAAATAAATTTTTAACATGTCCATTTATATTAGCACTAATACACTGTATATTTGGAAAAATAAAGATAAATCTAAAAATTCGTTACATTAGAAACAAACTTTAATATCTTTAAGCTAAAGTAAATCGTATGTCCCAAATTGTATGAATTAAGTGACAGCGCAAGGCAAAAAATGTGTTTATTTTACATACGATGAAGAACTCTTAAAAACGTAACAATAAATCATAATTCGTATTTTACGCCATGTCGTCATTGATTAATGATATACCTTTTAATAAATCGGCTCATTTAAAATATTTGTTTCAGTAATTATTATTATCTACTTATTATTAATGATCTTGAAATTTTTTTATCGATGTTTTGTTTTCCATTATGTAACAAGTTGTAATATTGATAATATTTAAATAGGTACAAGTACATAATATGTAATATAATAAATATAAAACCTGATTATAGCGTTTGTAAGGGTGTGTGTATTTATATATCAAATATCTCTAGTCCTTTCGTCTTCGTTCGCTGCCAGGGCCATTCTTGAGGAGACCTACCGCTTAACGTGTGTTCCTAACCACGATCCTCAGTCATGCGACACCTCCCAAGGGCTATCAACCATCGGCTTATTGTCATTGCATGACCTACCGATTGGGGAGTGTGTATCTTCTTCCGCACCCCACGAGATGTCCGATCTCATCCGACCTGGTTACCGGCGTGATTGGGGTGGGTTGGGAGATAATACATTTTACACTTTTCCCTGCATTCTTAAACCTACTAAATTTCGGATATACTTTTTTTTATTATGCGTATGTTCACTCCGGGGATCGAACCCGGACGTTGAAACTTATGTTTTTAAATAAAAATACTTTCTCCACGGAATGCAATAATTCCAAAATCATTTTTGATAATAGAATGTAAAAATTCTCGCTCTTGTGTTGGAATATTTATTCTGAAACACTTGCTTCTTATGCGTTTTGCGTGTATTTTCATTCCATAACAAGATACGGAATGAATATTCTGTAATTGATCTAAACGACATAGGTTGCCATGAATTTCGAAACTGTCAATGTCAGCAGACAAATTTTAGTGCAAGTCAAAATATGAGTGAAAAATCGGATGAATCAGATATGGAACTGGATAATACTCCACCTGAAATTACAAATATTGCGAATAGTATTTTTGGTCGTCGAGAAAATATAGTCTGCTACTCGGTTAGAATGAAAATTAGATACTCTTCCACTCGAATCAAATTTGCATTCCAACCTTGTCACAGAATCTACTATTCTAACATTCTCCAATATCTAGAGTCCAAATGTAAAACGTTCTTTAAAACCCATTAATAAATAGGGTCAAGAGAACGTAGTGTTTTGGTCAAACTTCGCATGAAGCTGGTAACCTTGGCGAAGAATTTAGAAATATTTGTCGGATGCTCTTAATAGGTTTATAGGTTTCATAAAAAAGGGAGTCGAAAAAATCTAGAAACAGACAAGCCATATTTATCATAAATTTATGTATAATTTTAAGAAAAAACTTTAACAGGGAATTTTAATTTTTCTTTAGAAAAAGGGACCTCGTTATATGGGAGATTTAAAATATCATTCTTTCATTTTAGCCTTATCAATTTTTTTTATGAAGAAACCAATTATTTTATATTCTTTTGCTTAATGAACAAATGTTACTTTAATTAAAATTTGATAATTAAAGAGAAAATACGTATAGAATGGAATTCAGGAGGTTTATTGCTTTTTAATGCGTTTGTTATCTGATTTTTTTTAATCTATAAAATATACGTATGTATACTTATGTACTTAAAATAGCACCAGTAACTTCTGTACAGGTATTTTAAGTATTAGTATAAATAAAAAATATTAAAAAAAAAATGAATATAAGATTATTATTATTCTTCACACGATTTTTTTTCCTCTTCGTTCGCTGCCAGGGCCTTACAGCTTAACGTAGGTTCCGAAGCACGATCCTCAGTCATGCGACACCCCCAAGGGCTATCAACCCTTAGTTTATTGCCATTGCATGACCTACCGATTGGGGAGTGTGTATCTTCTTCCGCACCCCACGAGATGTCCGATCTCATCCGGCCTAGTTACCGGCGTGAATGGGGTGCGTTGAAAGATAATACATTTTACACTCTTCCCTGCATTCTTAAATCCACTGAATTTCGGAAAACGCTCCTATTTTTAATTTACTCAAGCAAACAACAAAAAAATAAATTAAAACAGTTCCCACATAAACAATTTAAATGGTTTAACATTCAATTGCCGTCGATCACGTGGTTCCCTCTTAAGGATGTTATAAACAAACACCCACTTGAAGTGTTTGGCGTGAAAAAACTAACCATAAACACTTTTATTACTTGTACCATTACTCGGAGTTCTTATACGATGAAGTGTATAGAACAGATGGACTGCATAAGTTGAAAGTTCAATGTTCATAGAATCATTCCGTTTTATTGTTTCTTCCAAGGGATTGAGTAGAACAATTTTACGGCTGAAATTCAAGTATAAATTCTATGTAAGGTCTCCGTCAACTATAATTCTTAAATGTTTACCAAAAAAACTCTTATCAGTTCGGGTTTCAGTATTTCTAAAGACTTCTCCAAGAGTTACCAGCTCCATGCGAAATTATATCTATATACAGGGTGTCCCAGATAAGATACCAGATCTACCAGACAGATAACATTGTATTTTCAAATTTAAAAAACTCCGAATTCTTACGAAGATATTTCGGCCATTTTATTTTCTTCTGACTCTATTTGAAGATCTCGATAAATATGTTAAAATAAAGTTTGTTGGATCCACTTAATGCTAAGAGTCATACAGTCTATTTCAGATGTAGAGTAATAAAATGGGAAATTCCGTCCAGTTCGGCTCAATGTCGGTGTCGGCCATAGGCGCAGGTAAATTTTGTGCATTAAATTATTTATAATAACTAACCAAAGAAAAAAAGAAGATAATTTGATAAAGAAGGAACTATTAGCTATAGCAAATTTACACAAATACGTTTTATGTAATATGCCGTGGAAGATATAGATATAGAAACATAGTGTGACGGTGCTGCGTACACCGTCATATCATTGCGAACTAAATCCTATAGGGCGCAAGTGAAAGGATTTATAGCAAGACACAACACGACATTCAAAATGAAAGAAGTTAAGCTACTGTTTGATCAAGCCATTAAGGAAGTGACACCAGAGAACTGGCGAAAATCAGTCCATTATGTCATTAAAGAAGAAGAAGAAGAAGAGAACATGTGGGATCTTGACAACATGACCGATCGGATCGTCGACCCGTTAATTATAACGTCAAGACGAGATGACAGTTCCTCAGAAGACGAAGAATATTATGATTTTTTATAATTTAATTTCTGTATATAATGTGTTATTGTATTTTTTTTATAATGTTTAATAAAAAATAAGTGTACCTAATACTATGTACATAACGCACGCATTTGTCACACCATTTTCAGTGTTTGTAAATGGATAACAATAGGTAAAACCCATAAATTGACCCAAACCCGGGTGGTACTACCTGCACTTGATGAAAATAAAGAGTTTTGCAATGAAATCAATGCCAAATTATGAAAGTGGCTTAAATATTCATTGGGCCACTCTGTAGTCCCTTTGCATACCTAATCAGCTTTGATTACTCTACACCATTCTGAAATAGACTATAAATTAATTGTATACGTCCAGGTAATCCAAGAAGACCAATTTAAATATACATTGTATATATTATGCATTGAAGATTTGAAAAGTATTTTTATTAATAATGTTCTATCCATATTTCAAAAACAATTCTTAGTAATATTGTAATCGTGCAAAGACATTTCTAACGACGTGTTTCTGACAGGGCCGTAGGTAAGGGGGGGGGGGGGTTTAGGGGGTTCAACCCCCCGTGATATATTACTTGACTAAACTACCCAACTCAAAAATCGTCTCCCTAGCCTTACTAGAGAAGATAGAAAAGATTATTTTCTAAAAAAAATATTACTAAAATATATTAGATACTAAAAACAATATTACCTAAATGAGTCAAGGTGTGTCCTTCCACGTTCGCTTTACCTCATTCATCACCTTAAGATTTACTAACAATTTTATTTGTCCGTCCGTTGGACAACTTCCATTTCCGACAGTGCGTTAAGTCAGTCCTATTCTGTGGTTAGTCCGACCCAGTGGCGTATTTGGGGGGGGGGGGGGGGTGGGGGGCTGCAGCTCCCCCCGAGCACGGCTCTAAAAATCTAATTGCAACCTAATTTTTGAACGCTTGGACACTTAATTTAAATCTTTAAATAATGTATTCTTAGCCTAGATTACAAAGGTTTTGTAGGAAACGTTTAGTTTTTAAACTTTTCCTTCTAAAAGTCCTATTTTATATAGAGATTAGGGTTTTCAGACGCATATCGTTTTAGTTATTGATTTTTGATGCAATTTTGAAGGAAACCGAGTAAAAAGAATAATATTTTATAGCATTTTTCCAGTATATACTTGTCTCTTCCGTTCTGCCTTTTTTAGCGCTATTTTCAATCAACAAAAATATAACCCAATGCAATAAAATATTTGCACAACAAACCAAAAAATAATTCATTGAAACATTTTTTATGGAAGAAGTGTGATAATTTATAATAAAAAAAATAGTGCGTGAAGAAACGAGAATGCTTTATTATAAATATACAAAACGGCACTTAACAAGGAGTATTTTAAAACCTATAAGCATTTGCACCCAAAACTGCTGTTAGATCTATGCTCCTAAAATGAAAACATGATTTCTGAAAAAATCATCAATTTTGGCGTGGTGAGCGATATTTACTTTATTTTTAATCATGAGAAACGGAGCCCGAAAAACGCTGGTTACAGTAATACATATGTCTTATGTTAAAATTTTGGTTTGTTATCAATATTCATATTTTCACAAATATAAAAAATGTTTTTTTTTAATAAAGAACCAGCTAGGAATATCAAAAAAAAAGTAAAATTAACATTTACCAAAACAAATTTAATCCAACCAGGCAGAGTGGGAGAGGTAATAATTTTATTTTTGAAATTTGATAGTAGTTGGGTGAATTTTAAACGAACTTTGGGCGTGGCCCCGAAATTTTTTCGCCTGCGGCGCTATTTTCGAATTTAACAGGGCATGGCACCCAAAAAATGCAACTTTTTTTTAACTTAATAAACTAAACCTGGTTTCTGATATAATACAGGGTGAATCAATCATGAAAAAAAAATGATATATATTTATCGATTTTCTTCTGCAAAAACTCTTTCAATACGCACAAATTACCTAAATTTTTATCGGAGAGCAATAAATTTTTGTTCTGCATTTGCCGAAGACCAGTTTTTAATTATACTGTTGCGTTTGCATCTCACGCGGGTTCTCAGACACGTTTATCCGTTTATGAGATATCGACTGCGGCAAGAGTTTTGCGAAAGGTTAGCTGATTTATAGATGGGGTGACACTGACCACAAGAAGTTTAAGTATGAGACGCTTTATTATTGATATTTTGTGATTTCCACTTGCCAACTGTTCGTTCAACATAAAAAAGAAGCCCAGTGAGAGTCGACCTTGCGTACATTATGTTATACTGATAATATTTTTCGCCATGTAGATGTAATTTTTTTACACCCTTGATTTGTCATGACACCCATGAAATTTACCCCCCTTGTGGGGGTAGAATAAAATGGCTTTGTGAGTATTATCCGAATACCTAACAAAACCAGTGGTGTGCATACAATATAGGCAAAAAGCATTGCCTACCCTTGGAACAATACAGAACAATTTTTTTTGTATTTTAGTTTTTATCCGTGTAATCCAACTTTGGCAATTATTTATCTCTACAATAATATAATAAATACTAATATAGGGCCGAAAACTTAATCCTATATCATTTCCACGAACGTATTCTTTGCTTATTATATCGTAAACTAGATCCCTGTATAAGCATTCCATAAGACCGTTCTAACAGCAAAGATCTCGCTGTACATTAGCGTCTTATGCAAAAACACTGCTTTTGTACGAGTGGTAGCAAACGAGAGAGCCAATAGGCAGTAGGGTAGAAAGATGTAACAAATAAACCCGTCGCAACCTTCGACCTGCCTTCATCTATCAGCCCGCGCCAAGAAAGCACGCGTTTGGTATGTGCATTGGTGCCAATCTTCAAGTTTTACCGTAGTTTGAAAAATACTTCGCTTTCTCAATATAAAATATGAAACACATAAGTTTTATTATTAAATAGCTTAGTTAGGATATTTTTAAAGGGATAACGGATAAGGTATCGTAAAGTAAGAAGCACTTTTGTGACAATTAAAATAATTTTTGCTGATAGGTTCATAATATTTAATAGTCAGTAAGCTTATCATTATATTTCACATAATAATTGACTTTGTTTTTGGCAACATTGGTTCAACATTAGGTGGATGATAGATTTTTAATTTATAATTAGTGTTTTCGCCCTTTTATATACAGTGATGGGCTAAAATATGGAACAAATTCATTTAAAAATCAGGTATTAATTTTTTAAAAAAACGCTCGGACCCGACGATCATAATTTTTTCTTCTGGATTTTTTGCCTCAAATTGAAATTATACAGGATGTGTCAAAAAGTATATGTAGCAAAAATTTTTGGTATTTTAAATAGAACCCTATTTTTTTCAGTCGAATTTTGAATTCCACGTCAAATTATGTGCATAATTCATGTAGCATGCCATATCCTTATCTCTAACGGTTTTAGAGAAAAAGTACATCATAAAACGAAATTTTTCTTTAAAAAATGGTACATGTATGTACCTACTTAAAGGTAAACAGGTAAAATTAAATGAATTGTCACTACGATAGCAAGTCATGTGTCAATTAAAAATAACTTTAAGTATAATTTTGAAAAACGGTGATCATGGTGCATTTAAATGGTTTACATTTTCAACACACAAAATAATTTTCGTTTTATGATGTAATTTTTCTCTAAAACCGTTAGAGATAAGGATATGATATGCTACATGGGTTATGCGCAGAATATGACGTAGAATTCAAAATTTTACTGAAAAAAATTGGGTTGTATTTAAAATACCAAAAAATTTTACTAGATCTACTTTTTGACACACCCTGTATAATTTCTTTTTGAGGCAAAAATCCGGAAAAAAAAATTATAATCGACGTGTCCCAGCGTTTTTTCAAAAAAATTAATACCTGATTTTTAAATGAATTTGTTCTATATTTAGCCTATCACTGTATATATTCGTAAGAAAATTCTAGGTCTCTATTTCTTTTATCCGTGAACTTGCAATGGGATATATACAGTTTATTTTCTTTCATCCTAACCATTACCATTGATACTTAACAATATAATTTTTGAACCAGGTACATTTTAATTCGGGAAACCTAGCAATTAATTTTAATATCTTGTGCGAATATTGCAAACTTTTGCGCTACATTTGTCCAAATACCGAAAACAACAACCCCGCACGGAAAATGTCGATGCCGGCCGGATGAGCGGCCACGTATTACACCGTCCCGTATTTCTGTCGGGTCGCGTCTTACCTTTTTCCCTGTCTTACATCAGTGGAAATACTAATTGATATTTGATTTGAACTTTACAAAGTCATAATTTAACAAAAATGACTTAATACTCAATACAGATGAAATAGGTTCATTAGATCACTAGTGTCGTAATGAATATTATTACATAATGGGCTAAGGATGTTCAGAGCCTATGTAGATACCACCACATTGATAAAAACAAACTCAATAATTTACCTAGTTTTTTTTTTAAATTCCGGCCAAGAAGAGCTATGGTAAATCCATAAACTTTGACTTCCTCTGAATGGGATGTTTACAGTTTAGACAAAAATAGGTAATTTTAAACTTAATGTCCTTGCTTTTAAGCCTAAAATTTTAATTGAATTTTTAATATAAAAAATCATTAATCAAAATTAAAATGTAATTTAAATAAAAACGCCAATCACCACTCGCTTCGATAAATCTTTTCTGCGGTAAAAAATAAATTATTAAACAGCGACAATGTTTACTTACATTTTCACGCTCAATGATCCATGAAGAGCGAACGATACAATAATGTTTTAAAGAGCACATTACCGGATGCAAAATAAACTCCTTTTTTGCCCTCCGATGGCGGAAGAAAAAAATTTAAAGTAAAAACACAAAAAATGAGGCGTTTTTGCTTTTTTAATGAAGAATCTGATTAAAGTACAATAAAAAATTATCAATTTTGGGGTGGTGTAGCTATAACAGATTTTTTACTAAAAGGGTAATAAAAATTTGTTTCTTGTTCTTCGAATATTTTTTTCCGACTAGGTAACTGAACTTTTTACATGCTTTAGAGTTATGGGGTCTAGGGTCCTAGTCCCCCCCCCCTTCCTATATACGCGCCTTTTTGTAGGGCCTACCCTTTACCACCTAGATCGGATCCCTGCAAATAGACTAATGTATTTTCGCTATTATAAAATGCTCTAAAAAATGAAAGTGCACAAATTTGATCTTTTCACACGCGTACAGTGTGTTGAAAGCAGAAATAATATTTTTATGGTTATTTAAAAACGGTCGGCTGAACAGCAAAAATAAGCCAAGTATAAAGAATTAAAAAAATGTTTATGTATAAGAATGTTTACTTACCCGAATAAATAAAAATATCGAGTTTTAAACAATTATATCTATCAACAAATATTTTCACTGCATTCGGTCTGAATTTATTAATGTCAATGTCGCAATTATTGTAATGACATGACAGGAAGAGTATCTCTAAAGTTCTAAATAATGATTTTATCAAGTGGGCTTTTTTTAAATGAAAAAAAATCTCGGTCACTTTAAAGGAACAGTGAAGACAATTCAATTTATAAAATTATATTAAACACCATGAAAAAATTAAGTAACCTATAAACCCTGGAGATCTAGCTAAAGAAGCCCTAGGATTAAAAAAAATATTTAAATCTATTATTTCAAAACTAACTAGGCAGATATGCCTAAATGGTAAAAATTTGTTTTTTTTGCAAAAAATACATTGGTCGATAACTGGTAACCATAAAAACCATGCGCTGATGACTTTAAAACGTGTTTGAAACCTATACAATACTATACATGCAAGAAGATTTTTAACCCCGCATGTACGAAAAACTGAAAAAAATTAGTTAAACCCTAAAAAATAAAAATAAATATTTTCTTACCCTTAATACTAAGTCGTTAAAACTGTATCCAAACAAAAATTCAAAAAGCCGGCTTTTTCTTCTCTTAAAAATTAATCAATATGATCTCCATTCTTTGAAATTATTTCATAAAATCAAAATTATTTCAGTCAATTCTTTAAAAATTCTCCAAAATTATTTTACCAAATAAAAACAACAACAAAAACAAACGAAATAAACACCGCACCGGAGCAGCCTACTAGACGCGACGAGCAGGCTAGTGACAGACGAAATGCAGGAGCTCCGTATGATCGCGTATGCGGTATGTATCAAGCAGGCTTGGGCTACAGCTGTTTTGAGCTTTCGCTATCACTGGATGTGATAAAGCGAGACGAGCGATGGGGGAGGCAGGAAAAGCTCTCGTGAGAAAGCTCCCAGCAGGAAAATCCCGTGTGGGTGGGACAGAGAAACATAGAGGCGAATTTAAGGGTCTGGAATACGGTCTAGATTTGATGCGTTTTGAATACCTCTACAATTAAATTATAAAAGAAATGAAGTTTTATTTATTAATCAGTTTCTAAATATGCTTGTTTTGGTACTACTCCTATTATGGTGTGAATTAGAAAATATCTGACAACAATTTTAAATAGAAAGGAGAAGATATTTTCAAATGTTTAAATGGTGTGTGGCCTGCAAGGCTGTAAATTCTTACTAATGTTTAATTGCATAGCTGTAACTACACCATAATATAACCCTGTAAAACAACAGCAATGAAAAATTGAATACTGTGGAATCCTGTACTTGCGAATGCACGGCGTCTACCCACATTGAAAACCGATTATCGACCTTTTTCTAGCGTATACCCACCCTTAAATGTTTGTTTAAGGAACACAAGAGGAAAAGGATGGTGTGTATAAAGGGTGTGTTTGAGTAAAAGAGAGAGGGATAACATAAGAGGGTGGAGTGCTAATGAATAATGTGTCTGGTAGCCTGCAACTCGCCCTTTCAATAGGATCTTAAGCAGGATGAGTGATGTATTTTGGAAGCTGAGGCGTGTTTAATCGATAAAAGTGGTTTGTCAAGCTGTTCTGGATTTTTAATATGTCTATACAGAGTGTTAAGCAACCCGTGATTTTGCCTTACCTGTGCTGGGCATTTAATATCCTTGGAAAAATTATAATTGAGATTTATCACTCGTACTAGTCTGTTGTCTGCCCTTTTTTAATATTAAAAACCAATATCCATTATAAATAAATAATTATTTCAAATTGTCCGTGAAATAAATAAAATGAAGTCATTAACTGTCATTAGGCATTACATTATTTATATTTTAATTTATAATTTTTTCACTACTATTACCAATATGGGTGTATGATAATTATGGGGACTGATGGGCGGTTTTCTTAATAAACAATTTTATAAATGATGATGATTGAAAACCATACAGTAATACACTCAACATAATTTTTGATGACATAATATTTAGTAGGTATTAACAGGATTGTATCTTTTGTTTTCGAGATTCAAAGCTTTTACCAAATATTCCTCTGTGGATTCTCGCCGAATTTAGGCCAATTTTCAGCCCTATACTCTATATATGTATATATTATTATGTCAAATGGTTCCTAAGAAAAAGGGCCATGACAGAAAAAAAAAACAGGTAGGTATATACAGGTCTGGCAAAATCCTTTTACAATCGGCGCCTATAACGGGCAGAAAAGAGAACGTCAGATACAAATTAAATAAAGAGAAAAATCTACTTCATCTTTCTTTCCCGTTCTACCAGCATCTTGCAGATGGCGCATAGGCAGCCAGCCGAGCATTATACAATATATTTTCTCTTTATTTAATTTATAGTGTGTATATTACGTTCTCTTTTCCGCCCGGTTATGTGCCTCATTGTATAGCATTTTGCCAGATCTGTATATATTATAAATAAATTTAACTTTCTTGAATTAAATCAAATATATGAGGTATATCCCTTTAAAGTTACAACAAAATATTGTGATGGATTTCCCATAAATATAGTCGTAATAAATCCATGGGATGGGCGACAAAGATAGACATTTATAAATAATACATATTTTCGAACCCACGCACTCATAACACCTTACATCCTGTGCAAAAATTTATAATTTATTAAATAAAGATCAGTAACAATTTTATAAGACGCAACTGAGGTCAATTTTTCGATTAGATCTGTTTACCAAGTTTTTTTTATATAAAGTGATGTTATAAATCATTCAACCGATGAACAGTTTTTCTTCCGGGTTTTCTTCGCCACAGAGAAAGGATAGATTTATAATTACGTCGGTGTTTACCGTCCCGCCCTCTATGATCAATAAATCAAACCACTATATTAAATTGCAACTACAGTAATCTGTACATTAATCATAGCCAGTTTTTGCCAACCACATATATATATTGCCAACCGGCAAAACCCCCCTATTTCGCTAACTCCTGAAACCTGATTTTCGGTTTGCTGGAAAAAATTGTTAGTTTTGTGAAAAGATTGATATTAGCTGCTGAATATGAAACAGGTTTTTACCAAATTCTTTTTGTAGTTCGCGTTTGAATTACCGTTTAGCGGGATTTTGGTGATTAGCAAAAACTGGCGATACCATAACAATGTAAATTTGCCTTTATGTTTTCGCACAGAGGAGTGATATGTCGTATTCGTCACTTTCGACACGAAAAATTATTTTGACATTTTTAAAATTTACCCTAACCTCACTAATTTGTTATCAGAAAAGTATGCGAGAAAATGCCAACATAGACAAAATAAACGATAATAAGTAATTTCTGAATAAACTATGGATTTGAGATTTTGGGTGTTCGTTGGGTCAGCTTTGGGGGCTTCAGCGCTATTTTCGGTATGTGATATTTTAGTATTTTTAGGTACATTATTGCTGTAAAAATATGTAGTCTCATAAGTTTTTGTCCTCCTATCATTTACTAATTAATTGAATTCTTCCGGTAGGCAGAGGTAGTACATGTGGATCAATTTTTTAATTATAACTAAAAATTTAGAAGACTTTGGTTACAGTTGATTTTTTTAAAGCAGGTACTAACATTTCTAGGTATGTATATTAATAATTGCAACTTCTAAAACTTACCCAGTCATATCCCGATCAAAAAAGGAGAAATGTTTTTATGATCCGCTCAGCGGGAAAACCATAGAGTTTCCTTCCATATCTGAACAACCAAGTATTAGTTTGAGTGTTATAGTTCCTGCCTATAATGAAGAGGAAAGACGTAAGAACATTTTAATGATAGATTATTTATAATTTTCTGGATTATCAATTTTTATTTTCGAGTGTTGTTTAACCTATAAATGGTTGAGTTTTTATTGCACTTATTCAGTATGAATATTATTTCATTATGAAATTTTTAGTTCCACCAATGTTAGATGAATGTCTGGATTTCTTGGAATCACGTTCAAAAACAAACAAAGAATTTTCTTATGAAGTTATAGTAGTAAGTGATGGAAGTAAAGATAAAACTGTGGAAAAGGCATTGGAATATACAAAAAAGTATGGAGCCGATAAAGTGAGGGTGCTTGAGCTAGAGACTAATAGAGGAAAAGGTGGAGCTGTCAGATTGGTAAAATAACTGTAGATAACCAGTTGCATAATTTTTATTGTACAAAGATACAGAGTACCTGACTTATTTTGATCACAAAAAGATATTTTTATCAAAAACATACTTAACATATATTAAAATATTGAGTTGCATAAAGATTTTTAACAATAGTTTACTAACCAACTTGTTAAAAATCTTTAAGCAACCGGACATGAGGAAATAATTTATATTTTTTTTTAGGGTATGCTAAGTGCTAGAGGGGCACTTTTGTTGTTTGCTGATGCTGATGGGGCTACAAAATTTGCAGATATTACTAAATTGGAAGATAGTATTCATGGATTAACAACAAGTAAGCTCAAACTTGCTTTATTTGTATACTTTATTGCTTTTTTAGTTAAGTTTAAAGTATTTTACGCTACCCCATTTTTTCTTCTCTGTTATACAGGGTGGTAACTATTAAATTGACTACTATTGGTATCTTCTAAATGGCAATTTCTACAAAATTGATTAGATTAGAGAAAATATGCCATTCTTAAGATCTGGTAACTGCGTTGGTCAATTGTTTTTGGTTCACTCAAAAACGTCCAAAATTAATTTCATCATAATTCAAAAAGTTTTATTCTTAGAACAAAGTTCTTCAAAAAACCGATGTATAACTCAACCTCCATTTACTTACGTTTCGGAAAAAAATATCACATCATCAGGCAATTTAATGAAATAATACTGCTAAGCAAAATACCAAAATATTCAGTTTTTTTTTATTCACAATTGAATTTCCTAATTTTTTACCTAATTTTTCTGATGATGCTATAATTTTTTACAAAATGTAATATTAAAAATACAATTTTAAAAATCCAGGATATTTAAAAAAAGTTGATTATAATAACTTAGTTACAAGTCAATTTAAAAAAAAATACTGATGAGGCCATTTTGTAGGGAAGAAAAAATACAAAATTTTTATTTGAAGACCTAAAATCTTTTGAGTAATTTTGGATATTTTTAACAAATCACCTTGTATCTCAGGAATTAAAAACAACTCAGGATCGCAGTTACTGGATCTTTAAACTATTAAAATGACATATTGTCTTTAATTTAATCAACTAATCTATAATGTACATAGTTATCAATTTTGTTAACAAGTATTGTTGTTTTTTAAGCAATAAAGAATTTTTTGACTGTATTTAATGCCTTTTCCAGGTAATTAC
Organism: Polydrusus cervinus; assembly: GCA_935413205.1. Lineage (NCBI taxonomy): Eukaryota > Metazoa > Arthropoda > Insecta > Coleoptera > Curculionidae > Polydrusus > Polydrusus cervinus. Next base: position 5,238,870 of record OW284514.1, read on the forward strand.
ATAAAAAATCCAGCACAGACTGCTGAGAAGTTAGCTGTAACAATTGGTTCAAGAGCCCATTTAGAAGAAGAGGCTGTAGCAACAAGAACATTTTTTAGAATTATCCTAATGTATGGTTTTCACTTTTTGGTGTGGTTATTTGCAGTCAGGAAAATAAAGGACACCCAGTGTGGATTTAAGTTGTTGACTAGGAGAGCAGCTGACATTTGTTTTAATAGTTTACATGTAGAAAAATGGTAAGTGGTCTATAGCAGTTTTAAATTTATTATCTCCCTTCATTATTACGTCGTTTTCTCAAAACATATTAATTAAACAATATAAGCTCTCCGATAAAAACACGCGGAACTACTTACCGACGTCACAACAATTTCAAGCAATGGCAGCAGCAGATCACTCTGTAAATTATACACTGCCTGACTGAAGTCTCCAGTCTGGTTCCCTTTTTCTAAACTGTCTTTGGTCTATTTACATTATCGAAACAAAGATAATTGTTCTCACGACTGGCAAATAAAAGGATTTCGCGGTTGATAGAATGAAGTACATTTTTCTCATCTTGTTTTTAAACTACCTGCTTTCGCGCCGTGTTTGTAATTGTTTCTAGAAAAGATTCTGAAAAGGTTTGTACTCTAGGAATATTATTTTATGGTGATATATTTTTAATAGGTTTTATATACTGATTGTAATGAACTCCCTTTTATAATGAATATATAATTTTGTCCCACCGCGTTTATTATAACTGAGTTCGACTGTATTTAGTAAAATGACAAAAGCTATGCAAAAAAGTCAGTGTTTTTGATTTATGTTACCTTGTTTTTAAATATTAAACTATAAAAATTATTTTTTAGGGCATTTGATGTAGAACTTTTGTATATAGTTCAAACTCTTAAAATTTCCCATTCAGAGGTGGCAGTAACGTGGACAGAAATTGAAGGATCTAAAGTTACACCTGTTTGGAGTTGGATACAAATGGGCATAGACCTAGGGCTTATTTGGTTACGGTACACAATTGGTGCTTGGAAAATTAAAAAGGATTAACCAACATTAAAAAAATTGCATTTGCAATAGGCCATCAACCATCAAGGAAAATTAAAGTGATATGGCTTTAGAAGAAAAAACATTTAATATACTTTGTGTAAGAATAAAATAGTATTTTTTAAGTTGTAAAATATATAATATACTTAAGTCCAATATATTTAAGTAGTTAAAACTAAAAACCATCTAACAAAGATTGTTTTATTTATAAAAATATGTTCTTACAATATTTATGGTGAAAACTATGTCTTGGGGGCACCATAAGCATCCGGCATTCTCTCAATTGTATATTTATGTTGAGATATATACATTATAGGTACCCCAGGAAGTTTTCTTATTCTCCTTTTTAGGTCCTTGTCATTTGTGGCTACAATGTAACATTTATGTTGTGTTACTCTTTGAACTAAACAGTCATCTGCATATGTTCCTTTATGCATGCAATTAATTCTTTCAAACCTGGGGTCTTTAATTATACGAAGAGCGACCTAAAACACAAAAATAAAATTAACCCCTCTTTTCAGGCAAGAATCAAAGGTGTTTTACTCATTTTTAATATAAGTAATACCTTGTATTTTTGTCCTAATTTTTCCAATTCACCTAGCACACAGTCTGTTATATATGGAATACATTTCGCGTAAAGACAGTCCATCATATTCTGTATAATATCCAACTTATTCTTAATTGAAAAGTTAATAAAATTTGTATCGACTAAAATATGGTATGGAGGACCCAATTGTGTATTATACTGAAAAAACAATGCTGAGCTGACTTGAGGGGCCTCATGGATTTTAATTTGGTGGGGGTCTTCAGGTTTTTTCTTCCTAGGAGGAGCTCTTAGAGCCTCTTTTATTCTAGGGTCACTGGGACTGATCATTTTCTTCATTTTGGCAAAGCGTTTTACCGCTATTTTACGCGTTTTCTTTGTTTTCCCCTAAAACAATAATATGATTTTTATTCTTACGTTTTATGAGTGTTTTCAAATAATCACATACCATTTTAGTAAAAAAGGTATTGAAAAATTAGCAAAACGAAAATTGCTGGAAAATAATACACGTCTAAAAAAGTAAGGTTAGGGTTGTTGAAAGTTAGGAAATTTCGATTGCAGTTTTGGTCGGCTAGGCGAATTTCACATCAATTTAACAACCAGCTGATTTAAGCAAATTTTTTCCTTCCTGCCTGGGCTGAACTGAAAATAATTGAGGTTATTCGTGTGGCCGGGTACCTTATGTTCCTGTTTAAAATATTTAAGTTGTTAAAGTTACTTTAAGGACTTAAAATCTTTATAATTAAGGATGGTAAGTAAAGTTCTTATATTTATAAAGCCCTATATCCATATTCCTTCATAACATTAATGTTTTCTGATGTAACTTTTTAAAATCTTAATGCAGTCTACAGTAGAAAGAAAGGGGACCTTTAAGGTAGAATACCTTCAAAAAATAGAGTCTGAGGTACAGGAGCGTTGGAAAAATGAAAAAATACACGAGGAAAATGCCCCTAAAGCACCTAGGAAGTCCAGCAATGAAAAATTCATGACTACGTTTCCTTATCCTTACATGAATGGCCGTTTGCATTTAGGTCATACTTTTACTTTAGCCAAATGTGAATTTGCTGTAAGGTAAGGCAAACATTGTATGTTTATTATTTCTATATTATTTATTTTCATGGTATTTTTTAGATACCACCGTTTAAAAGGTAAAAAAGTCCTTTTTCCTATGGGTTTCCATTGTACAGGAATGCCCATAAAAGCATGTGCAGACAAATTAAAAAGAGAAATGGAATTGTATGGTAACCCTCCCCAGTTTCCCGAAGATGTTGAAGAAGAGCAAGTTAAGGAAGAGAATGATGGCATTCCCAAAGACAAAAGTAAAGGAAAAAAGGTATGTTATCATTGTATTATTATAACCAAAGTCCTTCAGCCACACTACATTAAAAAAAACAAAACATTTATTTCAATTAAGTTAATAATTTCACTGTCTAGCTGGATGCAAAATATTTATAATTGTTTATTGTTATTATATTGTACATTTTTCTAGAGTAAAGCAGTTGCAAAAACAGGTTCAGCTAAATTTCAATGGCAAATAATGGAAAGTCTAGGAATTTCTAATGAAGAAATTGAGAAATTTGCTAATGAAAAATACTGGCTTGATTATTTTCCTCCTTTGGGAATGCAAGATTTAACTTCTCTGGGACTTCATGTAAGTTTGAATTACAGTTTGTAAAGTGAATAGCAACAAAAATAAAATACCAATATTGTGTAAGGTAGTTACTGAAAATCCATGTACTGTAGTTGGACTGGCAGGATCGCCATGTAAGGTAACTACTTGGTTCGAAGAAGTAAAATACTTGTTTTACTGGTTAGGTATTAAAAGGGTATATTTGCTACTAGTAGTTACATTATATCAGAGCTATAATGAACCTTATCTAACTTATAGAGTCTATAGAATCTAACCTACTATATTACAGCCAGTCTTATTTATACTACGTACTAACCTTAAACTAAGATAATAACCTTTGGTTTAGAAGGAAATATTATTGTTATAAGTATTAAGAGTGATTATCACATCATGTCTGATAATGACTATAACCCCTGACTTAACCTTGTTATGGTGTTCAGCAGCAACTTATAACAATAATATTAAACAATTTGTTATTTAATAATAAAGGTAAAATAATGGATTTGGTAATTCTACCATAATGTCCTTATTTTTACCCTACAATTGTATGTTTTTAAAAACACAAGGACTTGTTAGTTTTATCAAATCTCTTATTTTTGGTCACCAAAACGTGTAAAGAACTCATATAAAAGTCCCTTGACAATTTATTATTGAATTTTTAAGATTGATTGGCGCCGTGCATTCCTCACCACAGATGTAAACCCTTTTTATGACTCCTTTGTTCGTTGGCAATTCTTAAGACTAAAAGAACGAAATAAGATCCAATTCGGTAAAAGATATACCATTTATTCAGCCAAGGATGGTCAGCCTTGCATGGACCACGACCGGTCTTCTGGGGAAGGTGCTGGGCCCCAAGAGTATGTTTTGGTAAAAATGCAGTTGCTTGAGCCTTTACCTGTGAAACTTAAGTAAGTATAATATGTGAAAATAATAAAATTAAATATTTAAAAACTTAATTTTTTTTTTAAAACAAATTAAACTCTTTAATATTTTTTAGGCCATTTTCCAAAAAACCTATTTATGTAGTAGCTGCTACTTTACGTCCAGAAACAATGTACGGACAAACAAACTGCTGGGTGCGTCCTGATATGAAGTATGTTGCTTTCGAGACTAAGAGCGGTGAAATATTTATTAGTACTGCAAGAGCTGCCAAGAACATGTGTTTTCAGGGATTCACTAAAGTGGAGGGACATTATGCAGTACTTGTTGAAATTTTTGGAGAGGTAATCTTTTTATGGTTCCTATAAAAGTTTTTTTTTACCGATTACGGTATCTTCTAAATAGTAATTTCTATAAAGTTGATTAGATTAAAGAAAATGTGCCATTTTTATGATTTAAGATCCAGTAACTGATTTGCCGAATTGTTTTTGAATGAAAGCAGGATAGTTCGTTAAAAACGCCCAAATTTTATTTATTTAATAACTCAAAAGGTTTTAATCTAAGAAAAAAGTTTTTCAAATAAAATCAAAAAAATACTATTTTGAGCTTTAAATTTTCTTATTTTATTTTGTAGGATCTATTGGGATGTGCTATTAAAGCCCCTATGACAAGTTATGAAAAAATATACGCATTGCCAATGCTGACTATTAAAGAAAACAAAGGTACTGGCATAGTTACGAGTGTACCCTCTGATTCTCCAGATGACTATGCCGCACTAACAGACCTTAAAAAGAAGCAGGTAATAAATAAGTTATCAAGGTTCATATTTATATTACCGATTTATTTAGTATAAATTACGATAGTTTCGCAGATGACACCGCAATTTTTTATACCGATACAAATTGAATATTTAAAAAAATTTGAAAATAAAACATGGCAATATTATACTATGCATTAGTTAACAAATTAGAAATAAGTATTACCAAAAAGTTTTCTTAAAATTATATTAAATATAGATTATCTTATCCTTCAAAAGAAACTTATATAACTCGGAAATTGTTTTTTTATAGCCATTTAGGGAAAAATATGGAATAAAAGATGAAATGGTTCTTCCATATGATCCAATACCTATACTGGAGTTGCCAGAATTTGGAAATCTCGCTGCAGTTGCAGTCTATGAAAAACTGAAAATCCAGAGTCAGAATGACAAAGAAAAACTTGCAGAAGCAAAGGAATTGGTTTACTTAAAAGGATTTTATGACGGGGTAAGATAAATAATGTAATATACAATGTATTCAACTAATTACAAACTGAATATATAAATATAAATAAATCATATTTAATATTTAAAAATAAGTACAATGGCCAAGACATTGGTCAAGATAATGTCTCCTTGTTCTAGAGTTGATAAGTTTATGAGGATTAAAAGGTCGCCATAGATAATATTTTCATTAAACATTTTAAATTTAAAAAGCTCAAGAATTTTCTTTGTATTTTTTCTGACATCTCTACATAAATTAAGTAAAATGTTGGCCACACAGGAGAAGCATATTCTAACACAGAGCAAACAGAATATAATAAATTCCAATTACTATATCTAAATCTAGGATAATTATTCAACCCATTAAGAGATCTCTACACAAAACCTAAAAGTTTAATAGCCCTCTGTTTGATATCAACTCAACATGACTGGAAAAAGACAGTGTCTTATCAAATATTACTCCAACCAAGTTCTAATATTTTTAACTCTTGTGAGGTGAGATTTGAGGATTAACTCTGTAGAAACTCATAACTTTACACTTATGTTCATTCAATTGAGGTTTATTTAATTTATACCATACCAAGGTCATTCTGTACATTTTCGCAATCACTTATTTTAAATTATTCTAAAAATTATTAGCATGTAATAACAAAAATTTCATAGGTTTCTTATAGAACTTAATACCACAATTCTGACCAGCCAAACTTTACATACTTGTATGCAGGGTTGCAATAAATCACGATTTTTTTGGAAAAATCAATAAATCTGATTTTTTCGATTAAATCGTGATTTTTATAAATTTATACTGATTTTTTCCTTAAATATGGCAATAATGAACTTTAAAATCACTTATTTTCATTATTTTGTCTCTATTCGCCCAAAAATATTTATTGTTCAGATTTACAGTTAGAAAATCTCCTCGGCGACATACAAAAAAAATTGTATAGACATAAAAAATTTCGGCAGCGTGCAGCGTAATTTATGAATATTTTTTACGCTGAAGTAATGACGATTAGTTATGTTTTACATTTACATAATGTATCTAAATACTTCGTTTTAAATAAACTATCTTCCTTTTTTTTAAGTTCCTGATGAGTTATTTGCTTCGGCGACTTGTTTTTATAGCAATTTATAATTTGATTGAAATCACGATTAAAATTGAAAAAATCAGTTGATTTAAATCGTCGCAACCCTGCTTGTATATACAATGTATATAAAAAAATGGGCTCTCGCAAAATTGTTTTCGTTCTACTGCTACTTGCCTATGTAAATGCCAGAGGGCTTTTCGGGGAGGCATAGATTTAAATAACATTATTTTAACAAGTTTATCTAACCTGAAATTTAATTATCTTTATAATATAATATGTGACAAAAAGATCAGCAACGTTAAAATATCCCCTTTTTAAGATTATGTTAGTAGGAGAATATAAAGGCAGAAAGATCCAGGAAATCAAAAAGTTACTTCAGAAATCTTTGGTAGATAGAAACGAGGCAGTAATTTACTATGAACCAGAAAAAACTGTCATATCTCGGTCGGGAGACGAATGTGTTGTTGCCCTATGTGATCAGTGGTATTTGGATTATGGAGAGGAAGGCTGGAAAACACTGGTAAAAAGTTATTAATGTTTTCTATTGTTGTCATTGATGTAAAATGTTTCCAGGCGCTGAAAGTATTAGATCAACTTAACACCTACCATGATGAAGTGAGGAAAAATTTTCTAGGAACTCTTGACTGGCTACGTGAACATGCTTGCTCCAGAACTTATGGACTTGGAACCAAGTTGCCATGGGATCCACAATGGTTAATAGAATCTTTATCTGATTCTACCATTTATAATGCGTATTATACCATCTCTCATCTTATACAAGTAAGTTTTGTCAGAGATTTTATTTTCTTCCCTTATTAATAAATATGATTTTTATTACTGTATTGTTGTAGGGTAACAGTTTTCGTGGTGATAAACCCAACGTCCTCGGTATTAAAGCAGAACAACTGACTCCCGAAGTTTGGGACTATATTTTCTTTAAAGATGCCAAATATCCAGCGAAATGTGGTATTAAAAAAGAATCCCTGGATACCATGAGAAGGGAATTCGAGTTTTGGTAAAATTTGCATTTACTATAATAAATAACATACCACAAAATATGAATAGTATTAAAATAACTGATGACATTGAAATTTTGAAAGTTAGTCAAGTAAAATATTTAGGAATATTCTTTGACAGGAAATTAAATTGGAATTTTCACATAGAATATTTGATTAAAAAATTAAGAAGTTTACTACCAATTTTTAGAAACATTAAAAAAAAATTGAACGTAACAAATGGAAATATTATATTATGCATTAGTTACAACTCATTTAAGTTACGGAATTTTAGGTTTGGGAGGAATAAATAGAACTTTAGTTAAAAAATTAGAAATATTACAGAAAAGATTTCTAAAAATTATATTTAATAAAGATTATCTTTATCCTTCAATAAAATTATATTCTGAAACAAAAAAAATTAACATCTTTACATTAATAACATCTTAATATACATATTTTTAAAAAAATCTTCATCATCATCATCATCATATATCAGCTTGTCTCGTCCACTGCTGGACATAAGCCTCTCTCAACGTAGACCATTTAGCTCGATCCTGGGCATCTTGGATCCAGTTCGGAGAAATCCTTTTTAAGTCGTCTGTCCATCGGGTCGGCGGTCGTCCCCTGTTTCTGTATGCTTCGTCTCTGGGGCGCCATTCCAGTATTCTCCTCGTCCATCTATTGTCTGCCATTCTTCCGACATGACCAGCCCAGTTCCATTTTAAGTATGCGATTCTTTCAATTGCGTCCGCAACTCTTGTTCTTCTGCGTAGTTCTTCATTTCTGATTTTGTCTCGTAGTGTAACTCCTAACATGGACCTCTCCATGGCTCGTTGAGTTATTCTTATTTTATTGACAGTTCTCTGAGTTAGTGTGAGTGTTTCCGAGCCATATGTTAGTACCGGGAGGACGCATTGGTCAAACACCTTTCGTTTGAGACAAATCGGTATATCTGCCTTTATCACGTGTTTCAGTCTGCCAAAGGCAGCCCAGGTCAGTCCTATCCTTCTGTTTAATTCGCAGGTCTGATTATCTCTACCCATTCGGAGCTCATGTCCCAGGTATTTGTAAGATGTTACGTATTGAATTTCCTGTCCTTCCATCATTAAGTTTTGACTGGGAACTAAGTTCGTCATAAATTGAGTCTTGGCAATGTTGATTTTTAAGCCTACCTTTTTTGAAACTACGGATAGTTCTGCGATCATTTCAATTGCTTCGTCTAGTCGGTCTGTGATCATCACGATATCGCCAGCAAAACGTAGGTGGTTGAGCTTTTCTCCATTAATGTTTATGCCTTTATTGTCTAAGTCCATCTTTTTAAACATGTATTCTATCAGAGTTGTGAAAAGTTTTGGCGAAATTGTGTCACCTTGCCGAACACCTTTTTCAATCTTGAACCGATCTGTTTCCGCATGTATTTTCACTGTTGCCGTTGCATGTTCATATATGTGTCGTAGTATGGAAATGTAGCGGTGATCTATACGACAGTTCGCGAGAGCCTTAAACAGTTCGTGGTGGTTTACGGAGTGGAATGCCTTTTCATAATCGACGAATATTAGTATTACGGGCTTGTTGTACTCTATACTTTTTTCTATTAGCGATTTTATCACCTGAAGATGGTCATTCGTTCCATATCCGGCTCGGAACCCTGCTTGCTCTCTTGGCTGATACAGGTCCAGTTTATTAGTAAGCCTTGCGGTAATAATCTTAGTGAATAGTTTATACAGATGTGTTAACAGACTTATCGGTCGATAGTTTTGTAGGTCTGTGATGCTGCCTTTCTTGTGCATAATCACGATAATGGCATTATTTCATACTTGTGGGGTTGTTCCTTCATCTAGACATTTATTGAAGAGTTTGGTTATTGCTTTGAGTAGTTCTCTTCCTCCTAGTTTGATGGCTTCTACAACAACCCCGTCTTCGCCAGGTGCTCTATTGTTCTTCATTTCTGACAATGACTTTAGAACCTCTTCTTCCGTTATTTCTGGCATCTCTTCCGATCCTTGGTTTAATATATGGGGTATGCTTTCTGATGCTTCTGCTTGACTCTGGTTTCTATATAGTTTGGTGTAGAAGCCCTCAACGATCTTCAGAATTTCTTCTCTGTTGTTTGTTATTTGTCCTCTCTCATTTTCTAGTTTAGTTATTTCAGTTTTTCCCTTACTTAACTTATTTCGAAGTACCCTCATGCTTTTATTCTCTTCTATAACTCTAGTCACCCATTTATTGTTGTAACTTCTGGTATCGTTCCTTACAGCTTTCGTGATATCCTTATTTAGCTGCCTCAGCTCATCTTTATGTAGTGGATGTTTTCCTAGTAGTGTTCTTCTCTGTCTCATCAAATTTTTAGTATTCATAGAGAGTTTCTCCTCGTTTTCTGTTTGCTTCAAGCAGTGTTTCTTTTGAGCGGCATTAATTGATTCCACAATATTTTTATTCAGATCCTTGAGATTATTTGTCTCATCGTCTTTCAAATTTTGTTCTATCGTTTTTTGATATTCCTCAATATCGTCCACCTTTGTCCACTTTTTGCCTTTGTTCCCATTCACAAGTTTATTACGTTCCGTCCTTAGGTTTAGCATTACCTTCGCTCTCACCATTCTATGGTCACTTCCCACTGACAGTCTATTCAGCACAGACACATCCGTGATTATGTGCTTTTTGTCTGTGATAATAAAGTCGATTTCGTTTCTTGTTCTGCCATCCGGACTAATCCATGTCCACTTTCGATGTTCTGCCTTTTTGAAAAACGTATTCATAGCCGTTAGTTGGTGGTGTAGAAGAAATTGGAGCAGCAGGTTTCCTCGTTCATTTCTGTCTCCTATGCCATGACATCCCAGTGACGTTTCTTCTTCATTTTGTTTTTTGCCCAACTTGGCATTAAAGTCCCCAGTCAGTATTGTGAAATAGGTTGGGAAAGTTGACATGGCTTGAGCTATGTCATCGTAAAAGCTTTCGATGTCTTCGTCTGGTTGTTGGGATGTGGGTGCGTATGCTTGTATAATTTTGATACTGTATCGCTGGTTCAATTTTAGTATTACATAACACACTCTGGAGCTTACACTGTTGATTTGTGTTATACTTTGCACATAACGTTTATGGATTAGCAGTCCCACCCCTCCCACAGAAGTATTTTCGTTACATCTGTGGTAATACATATTTCCTGATTTTAGTAGGAGTTGTTGTTCTCCTTTTTTGCGGATTTCGCTTATTCCAAGTACATCCCAGTGTACTTGTTTGAGTTCTTCCTCCAGTTCTAATAGTTTTTCATCGGTTGAAAGGGTTCTTGTATTGTATGTGGCGATATATAGTTTTCGTCTTCCTTGGCAGCCTGATTCAACCCGGTGATTCTTAGCACCCTCTAACCGCTGTCTTTTCCGACCGCCGCCTTGGCCGGGGACATACGGTCTGCCGGGGACTGAGGGCCCTCCATGATTTTTGTCTTTCATCTTGGTTTGAGGTTTTTAGCCTATCACCTATCACGCTGGCCAGTGCGGGTTGATAGGGGGTCCAGTTAGGAAAAAAATCTTATACAGTTTAAAAACCATAATCATAATACACGTCATAAAAATGAAATAATCATAAAACCTAAAATAAATAAGTCCATGGGACAAAAAAATTTAAAATATTTATGTTTTTATGTAAACAATTATCTACCAACAAAAATTAAAAAATATATTTCATTAAAAAAATATAAAGTCGAAATAAAAGCATGGATATTGGAAACGGATAATTTAAAAATATTTTTGGAAATGTTTTAATTGATATTGGTTATGAATAATATATTTTTTTAAATTTTATTATACCAATATCTTCAAAAAACTGCGTTTATATTTATATACGTAAAATATACTAAAACGTTTTTTATTTGCAATTTATCTTTTATATAAAATTAACAAATATTTTAATATTCTCATATATTTATAATTTAAAATATTAACATTTGCCCCTAACAAGCATGTCTTCGGGGGATCAAAGAAGAAGTTTATTAAGGAAGATAAATAAACAAATTTATTTTATTATAAATATTGAAAAAAAACTTATTATTATTACTATCTAAATACTTACAGAAATAATATGTGTTTAATTTTTCAGGTACCCTGTTGATGTGCGTGTCTCTGGTAAAGATCTGGTTCAGAACCACTTAACATACTACATTTATAACCATTGTGCCATTTGGCCTAAAGACGAGTCCAAGTGGCCCAAAGGTATCAGAGCGAACGGCCATTTGTTGCTGAACTCTGCAAAAATGAGTAAAAGTGAGGGTAACTTTTTGAGTTTGACTGATGCTTTGAAAAAGTTCAGTGCTGATGGAACCAGGTAAATCACTGTTTTAGCCATAAATGGAAGTAATTTTTTTTAAACCAGAATTATGAATTATTTTCTTAACAAATGTTTTTCTCTTCTATCGTTCAAATGTTTTTCTGTTTTAGGTTATGTTTAGCTGATGGAGGTGATTCAGTTGAAGATGCTAATTTTGTTGAAGCCACTGCAGACGCTGGTATTTTGAGACTCTACACGTTCATTGAATGGGTGAAAGAAATTCTGAAGTCTAAAAATACTCTGAGGTAAAAAAAATACAAGATATTTTATTTGCAACATTAATTTTATGGTTTTTAAAGGCATTTAATGATTCTAAAAGTTACACTCGCAATAAAAAAGTACATGTATAAAATATAAAAAATAGTAGGACACAAGTACATAAGCAGCATCTCTGGAGTACCACAAGGCTCTAAATTGGGTCCTTTATTATTTTTAATAGCCATAAATAGCATTGTTGGTATTGCACAGCACTCTAAAGGTTCATCATTTGCAGACGATTTTAAGTTGTTTCTTAAGATTGACATCATTATAAACTTATAATGACAATACATAAATAAAAATAAGAAATAATATTAGACAGCAACTGGATTGTATCTGTAAATGACTTTTGCTATTAATACTTGAATGAAATAAATAAATAAAAGTATACTTCTTCGGTCACATTTTTTATTTGGCAAGAGGATAATATACTTAAATTTTATTTTAGGTCTGGCAAAAACTATACATTCAACGATAAAGTGTTTGAAAGCGAAATGAACTTGAAGATAAAAGAAACTGATGACTATTACAATAAAATGTTGTTTAAAGAAGCCTTAAGAACAGGATTTTTTGAATTACAAGCTACAAGAGACAAGTATAGGGAACTCTGTTTGTTAGATGGAATGCATGTCGATCTTGTGTTAAGGTAATCCATCTGAAAAACAAATTAGTACTGAGGATCTAGTACTTAGTTGCAAAGCCTCATTACTGTTATTTTTAGATTTATCGAAGTGCAAGCCTTGATTTTGTCTCCTATTTGTCCACATATAACTGAAAAAGTATGGGAGTTGCTGGGAAATGTAAGTTACACTTTATAATACTCTCTTATTGTTTTTTAAATTTTTTAATAATTTGTAGAAAACCAGCATAGTAAGAGCTGCTTGGCCGAAAGTGGGGACAATCAATGAAGTCGACATTAAGGCGTCAGAATATTTAATGGAAACCGCACATTCTTTCAGGGTACATTTAAAGACATATTTACAAGGTAAAATTCGATAATAATTTTGTTTAAAAATTATTTTTTTCTTCTCGAAGTTTACCAGCTCCATGCGAAATTATATCTGTATTTATTAAATTAGACCAAAAACATTGCGTTCTCTTGGCCCGAATCTTGGCCATGTTTATTAATGGATTTTTTAAGACTTTAAATGTGGACTCTACAGTTATTGAAGTGTTTTTATTAAAAAAATAATTTTCAATATTTTTTACAATACTATGAGTTTTTTGGGGGGTTTTCATTGGTTTGGCAAAAAAATGCCACTTAAGAAAGTTTTCAAAGGAATGTTCGATTGTCGTTGGCGTTATTTTTAATTTGGTACTGTACCTTAAAAATACTGTAATTGTGACGGCGAAATATTTACTGCTGGCAAAAGGTAAATTTTCTCTTTGGAATTTTATAAATTTCGGGGTTAGGGCTACAGCCCCCCTCCCCCTCGGTACGGCCATAAGCAACATTTATCTAGTGTTTTGTATTGTAGATTCATACAACTTGTGTTCTTGTTTACAACAAATTATTTTGTAGGTATCAAAACTAAGCAAAATCCGGATCCACCACCAGTGGAAAAACCAAATATTGTTACCATATGGGTTGCCAAATCATTTCCTTCTTGGCAAAGTTGTATATTAACAGTATTAAAAGAACATTTTGTGGTAAGTTCGTACGGAAAATTTACCATAAACAAATAAATCAAGACCCAAACAATTGTTTTTGATTCATTTATCATACAGGGTAATTTCTTTAACAACTCAAAAGGTTTAGTTTTAGGAAATAGTTCATTAGTAAATACTTCGTAATTTTTTTCTCCAGAAAATGGTGTCAGTTTTTTAAAGTCATTTGCTGTTCCTATTCTTTCCACAATGGCCTGTCTTTGCTGTAATATTTATATTTTCTTAGAAAAATGGTTCTTTACCAGAAAACAAGGTGCTTTCTTCTGAATTTGCTAAAAGAGAGGAACTTAAGAAGTATATGAAGAGAGTTATGCCTTTCGTCCAGGCAATCAGACAAAAAGTGGATCAACTTGGACTGAAAGCTTTGGCACTTACTTTAGAGTTTGATGAAGCTGAGATTCTTAGAAATAATAGCATTTATTTGGCCAATACACTCGATGTAAGTAATTTAAAACTGTAACTGGACTTATTTTCATAGTTACCAACTGTAGACACAGGATTTTAACTATTTTAGGTGGAGGAGGTAATAATTAAATATACAGATGATGCGGACGCAACTGAGAAAATGAAAGAATGCTGTCCAGGATCACCGTTTATCTTATTCTCCACGAAACCTGGCGTTAAACTGGAATTTGTCAACCCCATTCCCGGTTCCGGTCTGTTCTCGAAGTATATCATTATAAATGATGGAGATAGTCATAAGAAAATTGCAGAGAAATTGGCTAAAAACTTTAAGCAAATAAAGAGTAAGTGTAGCTTCTTATGTCATTCTAAACTGCCAGTTTAGTGTTCCATAATGATGTGCTAATATTTAAAAATTTAAGCCATTGAGGCATGTGTTCATATAAACTTTTCTTTAATAAATGACCTGTGGAATCACATCCTGAAATATAAGTACATCATTAAGGAACACCCTATACAGAGTGTACCCGGATGGGCTTACTTATACCATGAATGAACCTAATTTTTCGATAAAAAGTCATTCTTTATAAAAAAATTTGCTTGTAAAACACTTAACATTTGTAATTAGAAAATCTAGTTCTTGTATACAGGCAAAATGTTAAAACTATCAAGTTTACCTAGTAATTAATCAATTTTACGTTATTAAGGAAAATGCCATTAGGAAATGTTGGTTAGAATTACATGAATCGGCATAACTCAAGATTCAGAGATTTATTTTACATCTATTTTTCTCTATGTCTAACCTGTTTTCCGAATGTAAGAAATCTTAATTTTTACACAAGCAAAATGTTTTAGAAAAAACGACTTTTTGCAATGACTGTGCTTGAAGCACTTTCGAGGCAATTACTGCCCAGACTTGGTATATGTATCCCCATCCAGGAACACCCTTTATGTACAGGGTGGCCAACTAAGAATGCGAGGTACTGTATCTGGGAAACTTTTAATCGTAGAGACTTGCGGCAAAAAAAAATTATTACTAAAACGGCCAAGTGAAAAACCGGGAAAATATTTTCAAGTTTCTGAAATGACCGCTAGGGGGCGTAACTGCAATCTTGAATCTAAAAAGTCATATTTCTGTAAATTCCGCTATATTAACCTAATTTAAAAAATTCTGATCTTTAAAGCTGAGGATAGTGTGAACCTTTTTTGTTTAACACGTTTTGCAGTATCTCTAAAAATAAAGTGGTGGGGGTATTCAAACGTTTTCGTAAATAACATCCTGTATCTTCGAAACGGCTAAGCAGATTTGAACAAACTTGGGCTCGTTAAAAGGAGCTATTTTTGGGCTATAAACATCAATATATTTAAAGTTTTGTAAGTTTTACATATCGCCGCTAGAGGGCTTTTTTCGACATTCCTACAGAAATGGTTAATTTTCTCAACAAAATAAAATGCATTGGTATGATTTTTTTCTTATGAAAAAGTATCTAAATGATGCCTAAACTAGCTCGCGAAAACCGCATCTTGATTTCTTATTCCTAACCCAAAATATCGGCAATAGAAAATTTATTCTAAAATCCCTTAAATTTTTATTTTATTGTATTTTTCTGAAATTCTTTCTATTATGTAAGTTGTGGCCCTAAAAAGACAATTAACAGAGGCAGGTCATGGAAACAAAACCTAATCAAAACATAAATATCACGTTCTATGCACAAGAAAGACAATTAACAGAAGCAATCAATTACCGTTGTTGTTGGAAGATCTGCCTTTGGAAACAAGGCAAAACTTGTTTTTGCAGTTGGATGGTTGCCCAGCACATTTTGCCGTTAATGTGCGAGAGCATATTAATGCAGTATTTCAACAGCGGTGGATTGGAAGAGGAAGTCTGTTTCCATGGCCTTCGCGATCACCAGACCTAACTTGCCTGGATTTTTATTTATGGGGGCGGTTAAAGGACATCGTGTTTCAGACTCAACCTACGATCAGAGAAGATTTGAAAAACCGGATTCGTAATGCAATACGTAACATACCGAGGGCCGAAATTGAAACTTCAGTTTTGTCTACCCATGAGAGGCTTCACCAATGCATAGAACGTGATAGTCAGCTTTTCGAGCATTTGAGGGGGCATTAAAAATCTTCCTTTTACAAATCCGTCCCACAATCCGGGCCACAACTTACATAAAAGAAAGAATTTCAGAAAAATATAGTTACAATAAAATAAAAATTTAAGGGATTTTCGTATAAAATTTTCTATTGCCGATATTTTGGGTTACGAGTAAGATATCGAGAAGCGGTTTTCGCGAGCTAGTTTAGGCATCATTTAGCTACTTTTTCAAAAGAAAAAATCATACCAATGCATTTTATTTTGTTGTTGTCTCTGTAGGAATATCGGAAAAAGCCCTCTAGCGGCGAAATGTAAAACTTACAAAACTTTAAATATATTGATGTTTATAGCCCAAGAATAGCTCCTTTTAACGAGCCCAAGTTTGCTCAAATCGGCTTGGCCGTTTCGAAGATACAGGATGTTATTTACGGAAACGTTTGAATACCCCCCACCACTTTATTTTTAGAGATACTGCAAAACGTGTTAAACAAAAAAGGTTCACATTATCCTCAACTTTAAAGATCAAAATTTTTTAAATTAGGTTAATATAGCGGAATTTACAGAAATTGACTTTAGATTCAAGATTGCAGTTACGCCCCCTAGCGGCCATTTTAGAAACTTGAAAACATTTTCATATTTTTTGACAAACCTCGTATACGACTAAAAAAATTTAATATCTGGTAGTTGCTCTTTATGTTTTGGACCATGCAGAACTTTTTATGAAGAATAACTTCTTTCCGTAAAGTTAATAATAAAAAAGATTCCCATATGTAGCCAACTTAAGTAGACACACTGTTGTATATGTGAAAATTTTAGCCCTATAATCCTTTTATTTTAGAACCTGAATTAATTCAACTATATCGTTTTGATGATCCTATCAAAGGCATAACTACTATGCCCCCTTTCGGCGAGCCATTATTGGGGAAGCAGTTAATACCGCAAAATGCCACGTTCAAGATAGATGTAGAGAAATCGCAGATAAGGGTGGTGTACGATAAAAACGTTATAGATATTGGCAAGAGAGTTACTTATTTGGTGCAGTCGAGTTAGACTGGAAGTTGGCGTAATGGGTTATGTTTTATTTATTTTGAGAATAAACATTGTTTTTTGGCATTTAAATAAGCTGTTTGTTTACAATTTTGTAATAATGGTGCATAATGCATATTCACCGAACTCGTGCATATGATCTAAAATTGCCTATAGCCACAGAGGAATGGTAGGTCGACGATCTCTTTACCAAGGACGCATTCCTAATAATATAGCGACAGCGGCGTCCTATCATTCCTCTGTGCTAATAGCATCTTCAAGATTCTTCCATAGCCTTCTCGATTTAAAAAATGTCTAGCCCTATTATTGCGACACTTTGAAGGGTTTGTTCGAGTTTTTTGTTGAGGGGCATTTAGCGGACGGCTAAAAAATGTCTTGAGCTTCCGCTCCTCGGTTTAGGTACATTCTTTTCTTCACCAGATGAGCCAAATCGCGTTCTCAAATTGCCTATTGTATTATCGGTTGGACATAAATCGTGTTCTTTTATTTCTGGTGATCTCTATCAAAGAGAGAGATCCTCAAATAATTAACCAGCAGTCAATCATCAGTTCCACCGGTGAAAAAAATAATATACCTTATTGACGGTTCAATCGAGAGAGGACAAAAAAAGCCTGACGTTTGACATGACATTTAAAATATTCTGACAGGCCACGAAAATTTATGGTTAGTTTTTGGTTTTGAACTTTAATTTCTAAAAATATCTATGATTTTATCAAAAAAATAGTAAAAGTGGCAAAATGTCGTCTAGTATTTTAGGTCCCGAGTGGTGAGTTATATCCATATATAAATTAAATCCGTCATTTTAATGTCATACCTGTTTAAGGAATCTATGTCCAGAAGGCCTAAATATTGTTACACAAAATGGGGCTAATAAAGACGCAAAAACAGTTCTAAAACACGCCTTGAACGTAAGTAGTTTGTTAAGAATAATCTTCAAATACTGATAATGTTTTTAATTTTTAGTCTGACTTAAAAATAATAGGAAAACCAGCCCTTGCCAATGAGTTATTGAAACCTCGAGTGGGAAAGGTAAAAATCTACATTTATTTTCACTATCACTAGACTTAGTCCCTAAATTTTTGTCTAATATCGCAGATTGTGCTTCAAATTCAAAAAATTCGGAACATCTCTGCACCAAAAGCAAAGGAAGAGTCCCAAGCAGCTCCTCGAATGTTAAAACTTACTCTTACTGATGGAGAGTCTTACATCCAAGCAATAGAAATGTCTCCTATAAACTCAATTAGTAGAGAGAAAACAGCACCAGGTACCAAACTGCTTGTAAATGGAGCTAGTGTGTCTTTAGGATATTTATTGATTAACCCCCAAAATTGTACAGTATTAGGGGGTCAGGTCGAACACTTGTATGATAAATGGCTTTTGGCAAAGAGTATACAGCAGAATCATCAGTATGGTAAGGGTAAGGAACTAACAATTTAAATTTTTTTATTAAGCTTAGAATTTTATTTTATATATTTATTATTATAGAATAAAGTTTTTCATGTCTATTAATTTATATTCTTCATAAACTTAGTTTCTAACGAGGGAGCTCCACCATGGGTGGCTTTTGGTGGCAAAATAATATCAGGAAATCAAGACAAACCATTCAAATCTTTAGAGAAAGGTAAAGATGGCAATAATGATTCAGAATTTGAACAACAGAGAAAAGATGCTATTGCAGAAGCCTCATCTGGAGCATCAAGAAAAACTTTTGGTGGAAGAGTGAAGCAGACTGTCCAGCCTGTACAAAATAATAATCAATTTACTATTGGAGGTTTGTGACTTTTTGTTATTAGCATGGTTCCAACATTTTAACTATAAATAGTGCTTTTTTTGTTATGAGGTAGGTACAATTTTTTATATTTCCTAACTTAATATCTCCTATTTAAAAAATTGTAGGAAGAAACAGTGAAAGAGGTGGTAGAAGAGGCAAATTCACTCAAAGAGATGATGAAGGAATGGAAAAACTACAGAGACCTTCAGAAAAAGTCTCATTATTTTCATTTCTTGAGAACAAACTGCCAATGCCTGAACCCAGAAAACCTGTTGAATATAAAACTCAATCTGGAAGTTCTTATACAAAATCAGGTAACCAAAATTACCAAAAGGACACTAGAACTCAGCAAAAAAGTGAAGGAAACTATACTAGAAATGAGAGTAGGGTAACTAGTAAGCCCCAGTTTGAGAAAAACAATACTTACCAGAAGAATGACAGATCTAATTATCAGAATAACTATAACACATACCCGAAGATTGAAAAACCTCACAATCAGCAGAGTAATAACTCTGTTGCCCCAAACTTGAAACATAGTAACTCTGAGGCAGTGAGTTCTACAAGTAGCAAAAATCTACCTCAAAAAAGCAATAGCGGTGATGCTAGTAACCCCAAATTTAATTCTAGTGAAATTAGCAGTAGCAACAGTATTAGAAAAAATGCAGAAAATATAGGTAGTAATGTAAATAACTATAATCCTAGAGGTAGCCAAGAAAATCAGTATAAAAATAGTAGTGAGAAATACACACAACAACATAATGCCAGTGCTCATTTTAAAGATAGTTTTGGTCAACCTCAGAATCCAGGGGGGTACTATAATAATGGGAGACCACAGCAAAGGTGGGAAGGAAACGACAGGTAATTTAAAAGAATACATTATCGTGGGTCATTTTTCTTCACAAAATAAATAATTAATAATTCTTAGAAACATTAACATATGCTTATAATATCTTTTTTTTATTGTGTCATCCTTAATAGGTAAGAGTAGATGCGCATTCGCCATTTTGTTTTCAAATTAATATTTGGTTACTTTTTAGTTTTATACAGAAATCTGTCAAATTTGATCTTTGGAGCTGTTTATCTACAGTGGCAAGTTAAAAAGTTTAAATTTTTAAAATAATAAAAGCAGAAAAAGAATAGTAAACAAATTTGAAAAAATTTCGTTTTTTACCTTTATTTGTCATCAGAAAATGAAATGGCGAATTCGTTACCTACTAGCCCTACCTCCTAATATGATTTTGACTTTTAACTAGGTATAAATTTGGAGGATTTTTAAAACTATCTGATGTTATTGAAAAAAATCAACATGGCCCGGTTACCTTAATTTTTAATTTACTAATCAGACAACTTTGAGTGTGAGTAAATTATTTCTGCTGTCATTGATGTCACTATCCAAGTGCCTAGTTAGTTAATTATTGTTTAAAATCTTCATGCCATAAGAGTGCTCATCAACCAGAATTTTCAAAAAATTATTTTATTATTAACATGTTATTTATTGGTTACCCAATTGGCCTTCGACCGAGGTCCTTCAGCCGCAGTAAAGTTTACATATTATTTCTGTTTGCTATTGTAGAAGTGTAATTAATTAAATAAAATTTGTTTACAGAAAAAAAAAAGTATTAAATAAACCTTAAACAGTCATACAAAATTCGCCCAGCATCAAAAAATTTAGTGTATATTTTTACAATCTATCAATATTTTTTATTGTTCAGAAACCATTCTTTTGGTGGACCCCAATACCACAACCCAAATAACTATCAACAACCAAACACTCCTCAGTACAATCAGAAATCTCAACCAAATTTCACTCCAAGCCCAAGTCAAAATGCCGAGATGCATCATTTAGCGAACAACCTTTCGAAAATGTCCGTGAGTAACGAATTTGCAAGCAGATCGTTGCGGCAGCATTTGAATTTAGGGCCCCCGAAGCGACAGGATGTGGTGCAGGGAGCGGGGCCGAACTTGTTGAATGTTGGAGATCAATGTATGGCTCGGTATTGGGAAGATGGAAAAGTAAGAATGGTTTAATATTTTTATATTAACATATATGTACATTGCGGTTTTTCTATATAACATGGCGTCCCAATGCATTCTATTATACAGGATGATTCTTAAGTTGATACTTCTGTTTTAGCTGTGAAGGCATTGAAATTAACAACATTTTCAAAAAACTTAAAAATAGGCGAGATACAGAAGTAAAAAATCGGTGCGGACCTGGTCATCAAAACGTAGCCTGATATAATTTATGTTCTTTTTGCCTTATTAGTCATGCAATTTACGGATCGGTTCCGGTGGTCAGTTATTTATTTGGCGATCTGCTGCGGTGTGTTTTTCTGATGCAAGTTAATTTTAAATTGGTGACACGTGAAAATGGTAAAATTTGAAAACAATGAACTAGTAGATATGGTGCTAATTTACGGTGAGTGTCGTGAAAGGACGGCTGCTGCTTCGAGATTATACGCAGAACGCTTTCCCTTGCGGGCTCATCCTACACCCAGGGGTTTTCTTAATGTTATTCAACGGGCAAGTTAGGCCGGACCGTATTTGATCCATAGTGTAATAAATGAATGTAAGTACCTTATTTTTGAGTTTTTTGAAAAAGGCATTTGAAAATGCTTTTTATTTTAATGCCTTCTATACACAGCTAAAACAGAAGTATTAACTTAGGAATCGCCCTGTATATTAAATTAATATTACAGTGAATACTCTGGTATTTTTATTTTCTAGTTTTATCAGGCAACAGTCGCGGCGATAACAGATAAAACTTACGCGGTCCAGTTCACTGGTTATGGAAATATAGAGGAAGTTTTGAAGCATGACTGTTTTTCGTCGGCCAATTCGCATAATCAACAAAGGAATCCAAATTATTCCTATCCACCAAATAATTTCCCAGGTAATTTTTTTAGGAATTTTTCTTTTTGTACTCTAAATAAATTAAGACTTTGTTAATATGTCTTTATGTACTGGTGAAATATTTTAATTTTTTCTTATCAGGTACTACAATGGAGTTTAGAAGTAGAAGAGGACCTCCTAGGAACTAACTAGCAATAAGGCAACTATAACTTTATTTAAATTTTATTTTTATTACTAAAAAGTAGACTGTATTTATTACATAATTATTGAAACGAAACGTTTTGTTACACTGTTTTTAACAAGACAATATAAAAAAATAAACTATTAACAATTCTTTATAAATTTGATTTGAACAATGGTCCCATTTTTAATGGTAAAACCAAGATAAACAATACTACGTTTACATATAGAAAAGATACAAAATTACTGTCATAAATATGATGAATGAATGAATACCATTTCGAGTGATTAATAAAAACATAAAAGAACATGTAAAAAACATTTTAAGTAACAGAATACCATAATTTTGTATAAAGTCTTCAAGAATTACAAGTTTTTTTTAACTATTAAAAATATCACTGAGATTGGCAGCTTACATAGTATATCTGTGCGAATGCTGCAGATTTATGTCATTTAAGCTTTGTTCCCACAGCAATCACGGACTAGTCCGAGCGCTTCAGTTTGGTTTAAAACAGTTTGCACTCGCTATTTGTCTTATATTAAGAGCATTCAACCAATATTTCTAAATTCATCTTCAAAGATTACCAGCCCCATGAGCCATTATATCTACATATAATGAATTAGACAAAAAACATTGCGTTCTCTTGGCCCGAACCCTGGCCATGTTTATTAATGGTTTTAAAAAGGTTAAAGTTGGATTCAAAAGAAAATATTTTTCAATATTTTTTATAATACAATGAACTTTAATAATTATGTTTAGAATTTTCATTGGCTTATATATTTTTCTTCGATTTTTCTTTCTGCCTTTAAATAACTATCCCACACTGACATAAATACCATCTTTCCATTGGTAAAAAAAAACTCAAAAAATTGCTTAGTTTTTTTGTAATTCGAGCCACGAACCGCAAATTTTGGCGTGGTCGGATTCACTTAAGACAAGAAAATTACATTATTATACAGGGTGATTCACAACGCGTTCGTTAGAACATTTGGGAAAACTGAAAATATTTTATTATTTTCTGTCATTTCTGGTTATACCGGAAGTGAGTGTCAACTTTCTCATTTTAAATATGATATGTTATTTTTATATTTTTTGGTTTTGCTCTCATCATACATAAAAGAATTGAATAGTTCTCGAGATATTGGCAGGGTTGCAATAAATCACGTTTTCATCAATAAATCTGATTTTTTCAAAGAAATCGTGATTTGCAAAAATGAACTTTAAAATCACTCATCTTCATTATTTTGTCTCTGTTCGCCCAAAAATATTTGTTGTCTAGATTTACAGTTAGAAAATTTCCTCGGCGCCATACAAAATAAACTTGTATTGAATTTTCGACAGCGTGCAGCGTAATTTTTAAATATATTTTAAGCTGGACTGATGACGATTAGTTATTTTTTACACTTACATAATGTATCTAAACACGTCGTTTTAAATAAACTATCTTCCTTTTTTTTAATTTCCTGATGAGTTATTTGCTTCGGCGACTTGTTTTTACAGAAATTTATAATTTGATTTAAATCACGAATAAAATTGAAAAAATCAGTTGATTTAAATCATCGCAACCCTGAATATTGGCATTTGAAAAACGGCACTGAGGGCACTTTAACAGGCTGCAGTATCTTACAAACGAAAGGTCACTGGAAGTTTTTTAAAAAATTATTCCCAATTTTTTAAGTAGAAAAAAAAATTAGATAGGAATGTAAAAGCTGTTACAAAGATGCTACAGCCTGTCAAAATGTCATTTTTCAAATGCTAATTTCTCAAAAACTAATCGGTTTAGACGTTTGACTACTTGTTATAAAAAACACGTTTAGAATGTTGATGAAAACACAATAAAAATACTGACATCCTATTTAAAATAACAAAGTTTACAGTCACTTGCGGTAGAACCGGAAGTAAGAGAAAAACGCTAATATATTAGTGAAAGAGGGCACTTGGAAAAATATATCTAAACATAGTTTAAAAAATATTTTTTTGAAGTTGTCCCAAAAATTCGAGCTCTCGTCGTGACTTACCCTGTATGCGTTGCCAGGCACTACTGGCAGATAAAAAGTGCCTACCTATAGTTTACATAAAATAATTATTCAGTAAATTTCATTGCCAACCTCTTTTTCACTCGATACCATCACTAAATCTACAGACACTGGTTTGACTAACAGCAAGCGTATTGTTGACCGGAGCTGTCGTAGACACACTGTCCACTAATCCACGTGGAAGTAAGCTCCAAATCATCAGTCAATATTATAAAATCCGCATCAGCTCCATAGTTGAGGGTCCCTTTATTTTTTTCTATGCCTAAAACTTGCGCAGGATGCAAACTTGCTGCTTCTAAGGCATATTCTGGCGAACAGTCTAAAACAAAAAAGATATTGAGGACTGGAATTTGAAGTGCCGTAAGCATAGAAGAAAAAATATTTTGGCGCCACGTTCAAAGTTAATTAAGAATGTTCCCAGTTATATCTCAAACTAAATTTGGTGTCTGCCTATTTTTTTTACTTTTTCCTTATTCTTATCTGCCTGTGCCATGCTAAAAAATGTATTTTTTATATACAGGGTGTTAAAATTCGACGCTTACCATTAGAATCTAGCAAGGTTGCAATAAATCACGATTTTTTTGAAAAAATCAATAAATCTGACTTTTTTGATTAAATCGTGATTTTTATCAATTTATACTGATTTTTTCCTTAAATATGGCAATTTTAAAATCACTTATTTTCATTTTGTTGTCTTTATTCGCCCAAAATAATTTGTTTAGATTTACAGTTAGAAAATTTCCTCGGCGACATATAAAACAACTTGTATTGACATGAAAATTTTTAGCAGCGTAATTTATGAATATTTTGTACGCTGGACTGATGACGATTAGTTATGTTTTTACAGTTACAGAATGTATCTAAACACTTCGTTTTAAATAAACTATCCTCCTTTTTTTTGAATTTCTTGATGAGTTATTTGCTTCAGCGACTTGTTTCTACAGCAATTTATAATTTGATTTAAATTGAAAAAATCAGTTGACAGTGGCGGCTCATCAGGTGAAGTAAAAATAAAACCAGGAAGAAAGTTTTTCGACAATATTAATGTACCAATACAGCTACCATTTTAGCCCTTAAAAAATAATTATGTTCGAATTAATAATATTAATTTAATCCGCTATGCATAATAGAGCCAGGGTTAACTCCGATGGACAATAATTACAAACACTCGTGCATTTTGGTGAGCCTCAGCCGATCGTGTCCGTTAGCTCAAAGCAAGTGAAGACCGAACGCCCAACATGGCTTTGATAAGAACGGCAGTAGAGTTTTGGACTTGCATTGTCTTTATTTGTTTAGAATCACTACGTTTCAACTGGTAAGCATCTCCAGTCGTCTTCAGGTGAATACTGAATAAGTACGGTAACTACAGCTCTATTTATACTAGGCAGGTGCTGTGACGCATGATTAGTGGGTGGGGTCATGCGTGTTGCTAGGTGATGACGCATAACTGGATGAGTCATGCTTGATGAGTCATGCTCGATGACGTCATGCTCGATGACGTCATGCGTCTAACTCTTGGATGGTCTTATTCTAAGATTACATTTACTTAACAAGGGTTTCCAGACGTTTCTCATATCTAATGAAGGCTTACTAAAGCAACCTGGATTTTGGTGTATGGTCGCAGCTTCCTTAAACTTCCTCTTTCTCCAGTGCGGTTCTTTTTGCAGAATTTCCGCTTTTGTCCACATGATATGATGGCCGTGCGTCCAGGCGTGGTCAGCTGCACCTGATTTTTCGGTCTCTCCTTTTTGGGTGTTATTTCTATGTTCTTTAATCCTTACTTCTAGTGGTCTTAGTGTCTCACCAATGTAAGATTGGCCGCATTCGCAGGGAATCTGGTAGACACAATTTTTCTTGTCTTTCTGGCTTGCTGGTTTCGTCTTTACACCAACGTCCCTATAAAAGACGCACTTAAGGTCATCAGGAGCAGACTTGAGGAAGACCTGACCCTACAAGAAAGAACACCGCTACCTACAAATGCCATCATGGAACTATTGGAATGCTGCCTTAACAATTCTTATTTTCAGGAAAAAGACAGATTCTTTAGCCAAGAAGACGGACTACCAATGGGCTCATCTCTCTCGCCCATAATCGCCAACATTTATATGGAATGGTTTGAATCCGAAGCAATAAAACAAGCAAAGAAGAAACCAAAAATATGGCTAAGATATGTGGATGACACCTTCATTATTTGGAACGGAAACGAGGACGAACTCAGAGAATTCTTACATCACATTAATAACTTTGCACCGACAATTAAATTCACCATGGAGAAAGAAGAGAACAACCAATTACCTTTTCTAGACGTCAACGTAGAGAAAAATGGCAACACCTTCCTAACCTCAGTGTACAGAAAACCTACGCATACAGGGCAATATCTCAATTATACATCAAACCACTCAAACAACACAAAACATGGTATAGTAAGAAACCTGGTGGATAGAGCAATTACTCTCTGCAACTCAAACGAAGCTCTCAAAAGAGAAACTAACCACATCAAGACCGACCTCAACAAGAATGGCTACCCCATGAAATTGATTGACACAATATTGGAAAATCGCAAGAATCGGCCAAACACACGTAAAGCAGAGAAAGAGATACAACCAATACTCAATATTCCGTATGTCAAAGGAGTATCCGAGAAAATAAGAAGACTAGGACAACGATACAACATCAACACAGTATTCAGCTCTAGAGACACTTTAAGAAGCCACCTAACGAAGACGAAACCAGCAAGCCAGAAAGACAAGAAAAATTGTGTCTACCAGATTCCCTGCGAATGCGGCCAATCTTACATTGGTGAGACACTAAGACCACTAGAAGTAAGGATTAAAGAACATAGAAATAACACCCAAAAAGGAGAGACCGAAAAATCAGGTGCAGCTGACCACGCCTGGACGCACGGCCATCATATCATGTGGACAAAAGCGGAAATTCTGCAAAAAGAACCGCACTGGAGAAAGAGGAAGTTTAAGGAAGCTGCGACCATACACCAAAATCCAGGTTGCTTTAGTAAGCCTTCATTAGATATGAGAAACGTCTGGAAACCCTTGTTAAGTAAATGTAATCTTAGAATAAGACCATCCAAGAGTTAGACGCATGACGTCATCGAGCATGACGTCATCGAGCATGACTCATCAAGCATGACTCATCCAGTTATGCGTCATCACCTAGCAACACGCATGACCCCACCCACTAATCATGCGTCACAGCACCTGCCTAGTATAAATAGAGCTGTAGTTACCGTACTTATTCAGTATTCACCTGAAGACGACTGGAGATGCTTACCAGTTGAAACGTAGTGATTCTAAACAAATAAAGACAATGCAAGTCCAAAACTCTACTGCCGTTCAAGAAACGTCATTGTCTCCAACCTTTAAACAGACAATGGCTTTGATATTCACCGTTGCTATGGTTACGTCACATCAGTCCCGCAAACAGCATGTAACAATTTGCATTATGATGAAGGGCAATTTAAAAATAGATCAGTCGTATGTACCATTGTTTTAG
This sequence comes from Polydrusus cervinus, assembly GCA_935413205.1. Taxonomy (NCBI): domain Eukaryota; kingdom Metazoa; phylum Arthropoda; class Insecta; order Coleoptera; family Curculionidae; genus Polydrusus; species Polydrusus cervinus. The sequence goes on from OW284514.1 coordinate 5,266,455, forward strand.
CATTGGTTCGCCAAGCCTTAAGGTATTTATTTTGGGGCTTCGCGAAATTTATTTATAGATATCGTTTTTACGTGATTTACTGTGTGATTAAATAATTTTGTTTTTATTTTTCAGTTAATTCAGTAGTGTATGTACCTACTTAGTTGTGTGTTTTAAAAATTAACCCAATTAATGACATAATTTGTAATTTGTTGGATACTATATTCAGTCGTTGAACAGATGAGAGACGTTTTGTTACACGGATTTTTAGTCAATGTTTGTTTAAGTACCCGCACTATACCTAGCTCATCACCATTTTTTAAGACCGCGAGCCGCCACTGTCAGTTGATTTAAATCGTCGCAACCTTGATTTTATATCATAAATATACAGGTCTGGTAATGCATAACCTTACCCGTGGCATTCATAAATTTCCTGACACACTCCAACATGGTGGCAATGCTTCCACAAAGAGTTTCGGTGCCTGCTATATAGGCCCTACTGTCTCTTATTTCTATATCTAACTGCCCAATTTTATGTTGACCATCACGAAGTCCTTGCGCAGAAATAGCATCTGTTACTAATATCAAACCTGGAAAAAAACAATGTTAATAGATACCATACTAAAAGTCCAAAATTACGGCCAGTGATTTATCGCTTTCATATAGAGTGCAACGGTTGTATGAGGTTACAGGAACTAAATCCAGTGTGTTTTTGAAATTGTAATAGACAAAATTATTTATTTTATGGAATTTTTTTCCTTTGATTTGGTACAAACAGCTGCACTCCATATAAAAGCGATGAGTTACTGACAGTAATTTTGGACCTGAAGTATGGTATTATCTAAGTCTTAAGGTCTACTCAAACCAACGCAAGACTGCGGAACGGGAACGAAATGATTGCGGGACACTGACATCATTCTATAGCGGGATATGTATGCGAACCGGCACGCTGGTATGTGCAGTTGCATATCCCGCTATACAATAATGTCCCGTAATCGTTTCGCTTCCGTTTCCGCAGTCCCGCGTTTGTTAGAGTAGACCTTAAATAAAAATAATATGTTTAATTACTAAATGTATGTTTATAAATTAAAATTAAGTTACTATAGTTGGATAAACTTGGCTTTAATGAACTTATTCATTATCATTAGTTACATACCTTTGGGATGTACCCTATAGGCTATCCTTAAGGCAGCTGGATGAGTATGTATTCCATCAGCTATAATTCCAAAAAATACTGATTGTTCTACAGGAATATTGTCTGAAGCTAAAAGACCAACCAAACCTGGATCTCTATGATGAAACTATGAAAAATATTGGTTTACTAAACTAACAAGCTACTTATCCAGTCATGATAATAAATTATAATAGATTGAGTATGGAATATAAAAAAATTTATATGTATATTTCCAAATTAAATTACTTACTGGCAACATAGCGTTAAACAGATGTGTTATCAGGCTAGCACCATTTGCTACAGCTTTTTCTCCTTCTGATAAGTCAGCCATAGAATGTCCTAAACAAATAATATTACAAAAAGTATTGGTGAATTTCTTACTTTCATTCAATTATCAAAAAGTACCCTTAAAATTTCAAATTAAACATTTCCTACTTAAGATCCATGTTAACTATGCCAAATTTAAGGTCTATAGGTCATCAAGTTTTAATTTTAATGTAGATATACAGCGTGTTCCGTAATGACGTGCTAATATTTTAGGGTGTGATTTCTCAAGTCATTTTATGAAAAAAATTTCATATAAACATATTCTAAACGGCTTAATTTTTTTGCTACAGGGTGTTAAATTTTTTTTTTTTTAATGCGTTTTTTCTAATATCTCCGATGGTACTTTAAATAATATTTTCAATTTTGGCATGTGTTAATAGGACATAAAACCACGTGTTTTAGTTATAAAAGTAATTTTTTTTCCCACCAGTGGCGTCCTTGCAAACATGTCCTCTGATATTTTTAGAAAAAAAAGTGGTACGCCACTGACATTTTTTAATATGGATAATATTTCTGATTAGACGTCAATTCTACATAAAAATGGTCTTGCGTTTTTCTCCTCAGGCACACCGTTCTAAATAAAATAATTAAATTATATTAGCTTCATGCATGCCTATTAAGTGAAGGTGGTCATTTCCAACAATTTTTATAAAACAAAATTTTGCATTATCAGTGTGTTAATAATAATAAATAGTAGAGCTAATTTAATTTAATTATTTTAATTAAGAACGGCGTGCCTGAGGAGAAAAACGCAAGATACCATTTTTAGGCAGAATTAACTAGGCTATAATCAGAAATAATATCCACATGGAAAAATGTCAGTGGCGTACCACTTTTTTTCTAAAAAAATATCAGAGGACCTGTTTGTAGGGACGCCACTGGTAGGACAAAAAAATACTTTTATAACTAAAATATGTGGTTTTATGTCCTATTAGCACATGCCAAAATTGAAAATATTATCTAAAGTACTATCGGAGATATTACAAAAAACGCATTAAAAATATAAAATTCAACACCCTGTAGCAAACAATTTAAGCCGTTTAGGACATATGTTTATATGAACTTTTTTCATAAAATGACTTTAGGAATCACACCCTAAAATACTAGCACGTCATTAAGGAACACCCTGTATTCTGTATAGAACACTGAACATAAAATTTACATAGCAATAACTAGACAATATTATACATACCTAAGGAAACAACAATATTCCTTTTCCTAAGTTCTTTTATCACATCAGAAGAATTTACAAATTCAGGTGCCAGGGTCAATATTCTTATATTTTCTAAACTACCATACACTTCCTCTAATTTTGATATTCCCTAAAAAATTAATAAAAAACTAACTAATTCTCTAAAAAACACCTAATGTGACCTAATAGTTATTATGTATTGGTACAGACTGCAGTACACCATTTATACCTGTTCATAATCCAAAATACACTCAGGTGGATGAGCCCCCTTCTTGTCCTTATTAATAAAGGGGCCCTCAACGTGAGCACCTAAAATGGTAGCTCCCTGAGCTCCACCATTTCTAGCATGAAGCTTGGGTAACACCTTATGGTAGATTTCCACTGGGGAAGTAACTACAGTGGGGCAATAAGCTGTGATTCCATGTTCAAGGAGTTTTTTTGATATAAGTGAGATGCCTTCTTCCGTCTTGTCTTGGAATGAAAAATCAAAACCATAGCCACCTGTAAACGTAAATTTGTCTTTACGTACCTTGTACTAATTTAGAATTTACCATATTGTATAAATGGTTTTACAGAAATGAAATGACAATTTTTGCTTACCGTTGATTTGAACTTCTATAAGCCCAGGTGCTATAAGTTTATTTTTACAATCATGTTTAAAATCTGCTGATCTACGCTCATCGAAAAACACCTTTTCAGGGTCGATTATTTTCCCGTTCCTGACCCAGATGTCTTCTTTGATAAATCGGTGGTTCCTCAGTATTAGACAGTTTATAAACTGATATACCTTATTATCTTCACCAGTTCCTGACATAGTATATTCACTTTTTTAATAAGATTGGAATATTAAGTGAAATACATCTGTAACGTCGTTTTAAGTACTTACAGAATCAACGAACATAAACTCAACTAAAAGAAAAAATTAAAAATAAAGAAAAACAAATTTAGGTTATAGTTTATGTTTATTGGATATACTGTCAAATGAAAACAAATGTAGGCAACCAAACATATGGATCCGGTAGAAAAAAAAGTTTCTATCTTTATCTAATTAGGGAAAATGAACTGAGATAGACAATGTTTTCACTAGTATCGAATATCCATGGAATATCCTTTCCTACGGTGAATTACCTTTTACCGGATATCAAGAAATTATAATTATTAAAACCAGTTCAAAAATGTATTGCTTACCCAAATAATAAACTGGTTTTCAAAAACACTCTGTGTCAAGGAAATAAGAGAAATCACAGACCACAGAAGACAAGTTTGGTTTTATTAAATCTCAAGGAATCTTGTTTTTAAGTAGATATCAGTTATTTATTTGTCGTTGGTTTTCGATATCTAATCTTTTTGTAAAGATTAATACCAATAAACTGGTTTTTGACCTAATTTGTAGAAGTTATTATTGTGGCAATCACAAAGATAAAATAAACTTCTGGACAAAATTAACGCAACATCATAATAAATTTCCCACATATTCGATGCTATATTTTTTCTGAACCTTTTTGCAGTGTAGGTTAGTTCCTTGACAATGTTATAGAGGGTTAATATTCTTTTTTAGCTGTGTGTAGAAGGCATTAAAATAAACATTTTCAAATACCTTTTTCAAAAAACTCAAAAATAAGGTACTTACATTCATTTATTACACTATGGATCAAATACGGTTCTGCCTAACTTGCCCGCTAAATAACATTAAGAAAACTTTTGGGTGTACGATGACCCCGCAAGGGAAAGCGTTCTGCGTATAATCTCGAAGCAGCAGCTGCACTTTGACGACACTCGCCGTACATTAGCACCATATCTACTATTCATTGTTTTCAAATTTTACTATTTTCATGTGTCATCAATTTAAGATTAACTTGCTTCAGAAAAACACACCGCAGCGTATTGCCAAATAACTCACCACCGACCCGTAAATTGCATGACCAATTAGAGATAAGACGAAAATGAACTCTTTATCGCAGATTAATTAATTTTTTCCAGGAGTTTATATACGTATCCTGTTCAATGACTTCTATCTAACGTCTTGATCATATTTTTCTCAATCTAAGAAAATGTTTAAATAATAAATCCCACAAAGTCCCGGTCTCAAAAATTCTTTTATATATAAGTATAAAGGTTACATGTTTCGCTCACAAATGAGCATCATCAGACCTAATTACACAAACAAAGAACCATTAAAAATTAAAAATATATAAACACCTCACCCAACTGTAAATAAAACATAAATATGTTTATATCATTTATGTTTTATTTACAGTTGGGTGAGGTGTTTATATATTTTTAATGTTTCTTTGTTTGTGTAATTATTTTTAATGTTTCTTTGTTTGTGTAATTAGGTCTGATGATGCTCATTTGTGAGCGAAACATGTAACCTTTATACTTATATATAAAAGAATTTTTGAGACCGGGACTTTGTGGGATTTATTATTTATACTTAAATCAGGTCTCTTGGAGAAAATGGACAGCTTTTTCGAATAAGAAAATGTTATCTCCAAAAAAAAAACTCTCGACAATTTTTTACAATAATTAATTATATTCATAAACCAATATAACATACAAATGAAAACAACCTTTAGTACATTTAAATAAAAAACATTTCGAAAAATATGAGCATATTGCTCTTGCCACCCTGAATAACCACAGATGTAAAACAATAAGGCAATACGAATATAATAATCAATATCTGGCGTAGCAAAAATCGAAAAGGCCTTTATCAAACTTTTAAACCTTGGCGAATATAAGTAGATATAATACATATATAATATTATTTAAGATAATGTATATTTATATAAGAGTAGGTAGTTATAGTCGTTAAAATACTGAAGCAATAGTCCAAACAAACATAGTCGTGGGGCCAGGTGCCAAAATTTTGATAGTGTTTCATTCCATCGGGGCATAATACAATCGTACCTTTTTGGATTTGTGAAAATTGTAAGCTTATTTCTTATAAAACATAAGGTTGATGATGACAGTTTCTTTGTCGACGTATTATTTGTGGCATCGAAAAGCTCATTGTGGCGAATATAAAAAAAAATCCAAAAGGTTTCGATCGTCGAGGAAAGAAATTGAGGCCCTGACGCAACAACTAATCTAAAACGGTTTACGTAAATTTTGAGGTTAAGCAGAGAAACAAGAGTGCGTAGCCTATATAAATATATCTCAAAGGTACACAGATAGACCGGTTAATACACCGACCCAAATACGGATTGTTACAGATTGATACAGTTGATTAAAAACATGTTCTTGCAGAAGCAACAACACTTGTCTCTGACTAAATTCAAATCTTCGTGCTCAAAATTTGTGCATCGGAACACGTTGTTCTGCAGGAACGATATACATCGAAAAAACATTTTCTATCAAAACACGTAAATGCCACTTCTTGATAGAGGCGGGAAACTGCCGAAGATCAATAACACTGGTACTACGGCATCTATAAAACAGAAATTATACGTTATTCAAGCTTGATTGAAGTTTAATGAAATGCCCCCGTCTCTAGCAAAGTATGCTTAACATACATGCAATCTTGTCTCTGTAAATATCTAGGAATATATGGCATATAGCACGATTATTATTTAATATTATTATTAGTAACTTATCACTAAAAATCTTTGGAAAGAGATAACAATATTAGTCAAAAATGTATACATTTCTTAATTCGTTTAATATGACAGGACTAAGACACAATTTAATTATTTCGTTTATTACTACGATATTTAATGCGTTGCATACATTTAGTTAGGCCTAAAAGTCTCTTTGGAGTTCGAGGGTAATGCTTACAAAAATTTGTCTATGAAAGATGTAAAATAGTTTATTTAGTACGTTTTGTCTACAAACTAATACGTAGCAATCGGCGCAAATTTAAACTACACCTTTGTGTTTGGAACTTAAGAAGAATCACTGACAAGACTAGTGCAAACTCGAAAAATAACTCCTATTTATCAATATACTTTATAAGAAAAAAACACAAAATCTCGGGCTCAAATAAATACATTTCTGTCTGTTTATTCTTGTAACATGTTTCGTCTTAAACGGGCATCCTCAGACCATACAAACCAGTGAAACATGTTATAAGAATAAACAGACAAAAAAATATTTGAGGCATATATTGTGTGTTTTTTCTTACAAAATATCTATCCTACAATATCAGGTCTTACCGAGTTAAAATCGACGAATTCTTATAACATTTCATCTTTTTTCGTCTTGTATGAAATAGATTTAAAAAAAAATATTTCCTTGTTACTTTTTCATCTATTCAATAATTATTATATTAAAATAAATAGTTAATATTTTGTAAACATAAATTCAAGGCGCGAATGGAAGATACAGCTGTAATATACTCTTAAGAAACTATTTTTACTTCAGACTATTTGACGTAGGGATCTGAAATTTGGCATAGTTATTTTTAGTAAAAGAAAACGTTCTCGACACAAAATGTTAAATAGGAAATAGCAAAACACGTTTATTGTTGTACTGCATTAAACTGCACAGTGAAAAATCCCTGGGCATTTTAAATAAAGCTACTACTAAAACTGGGCTCCTGGTGCACAAAAGTGCCGTTTGCAACACAAACAACAAAAAATAGTTAAATGTATGCAACACATTGTTTTAACACACTGAGGTCCGTTACAAAAGACAAGAGTTTTCTTGTAAGGACATAATATAACTTTAATACGATGGATAAGGGGCTTAATAAAACTTGATATGTTATCCATACATACTTTTACAACCATTTGTACTTTAAATGACTATATAGAGTTTCTAAGTTTGAAGCCACGATTGAAATGCAGGAAACATTTTTATATTAATAATTTTGGTACAGATAATAATACACACTTCTCAAAGATTTGTCGAATGACTTAAATTTTAACAATCATTAGCCTAGCCGTTACCGCACTGGTGCTGTAACGTTAGTATATTTCACTGACGTAATATACAGGGTGTCCTTGAAATGACTACAACGCTTTATCACAAATTCCTAAACCAAAAATTAGGCGATCTAGGCAAACTTACCTATATGCAATGTTGCTTCGTTTCGCCACTACAGGGCGCTCAAGTTTTCACTTTAATATTGTTTTTTCGGAATAATTTTTGAACGCCTTTATCGATTTCCACTAATTTTGGAACGCATGACCACTATTAATAGCGTGTTTTGACGTATGCGCCATTTTTTTTGATACCTGCAAATTTAAAAATGGCGTGTTGTGTAAATTACACGTCACTTATAAATTAGCAGGTATTAAAAAAATATGGCGCATACGTCCAAACGCTATTAATAGTGGTCATTCTTAGTTCCAAAATTAGTGGAAATCCATAAAGGAGTTTAGAAATTATTCCGAAAAACAATATTGAATCGAAAACTTTAGCTCCTTGAAGCGCCAAAACGAAGCAACATTGCATATAGGTAAGTTTGCCTAGATCGCCTTATTTTTGGTTAAGAAATTTGTGGTGAAACGTTGTACAGTCATTTCAAGGACACCCTGTATAATGTTTTTAAATGATCCATTTTTTTAAGCCAAGCGACATTGTCTCCGAGAACTGTAGCTTAATTAGAATATCACTGACTCCTACTCTCCGAATATTTATCGAAAAATTAAATAAAACTGAATAAAAAATATATCATCTTTTAGGGATATTATTTTTAAGTGTATAATAATATTCGGTTATATTACTTTTACGTTTTCATATTATATGGCTTATTGCTCTCACATCCACAAGGTTTGTTACAGAACTCTGTTTGTATGAATTAGAAAGTAACCGGGGAAAAAAAACAGCGGGGCCGTTCAGATAAGAACATAATATATTGTCGAAAATGTTTAGTGAAAATGGTTACAATACAAAAAAACTTTTCAAGTGCAAAAAGATCACATTTGACTGTTTATATTGTAATAATGACAAATTGTCTTCTCAAACAATAAAATGTACCTTTCACCAAAAAGTAGCTTTTTAAATAAAACTCCTTTATGGTTATTTCATTTATTGGAATATTATGACAATTTCATAAAGAAATTGCTAAGAAAATAGAAATTTTTTACCTAATTATAAGGTAAGGGCATCGAGATAGAATTCTATCTCAATGAGTAAGGGTTACCGCGACACTAAACATTTTTTACCATATAAGCTCAACTCTCCTAGCGTTTCTATTTCAATAGCTTACTTTAAATTTCTCATGTGAACGACCCATATAACCAAAAACACACGAAACTAGTAGTATATGATATTAATTTATATAAGGTGTATACAATACTAAAAAAATAACTCTCAGTATAATTAAAATTATGTCTAAAAAACAAAAAAAACTGTATAATAATAACCTCAAACGAAACGTCAAAACTGACATTGTCACTATGTTTCGTTGTTTCTGTATGTATATAAACCGCCATTTTTTTTTAAATAAAAGCAGATTAGTCCTGACGTTCCGCGTTTCTAAACAAAATAATTCCATAATAAACCAATACTGGTTTTGAAATATAGTAAAACGTTTTTAAATAGATAATTAACGTCAAAATAGTAACTTCACTTTTTTGACCATATTTTTACAAAGAAAATATCGTTTAGGAAACTTAAAAAAATACTTTCGCATAATCGCTACTGTTGTAGAATCAATTCTCACCGGCAAGATAAGCAAAAATGCCTTTCATTGATGCAGTACCAGAGAAGCGACAAAATACTCATCCGGCCGCTGCCTGGTAGTCGGCAACCCCCAACAGTAAAGGTGTCGACGAATTTTAACGCTTCTCTGGTTCCTCTTCTCGGGCAATACAACATAATATACAAACAGTATATTGATATTCGTATGCAGCCAAACAGGTCTTCTACGTAAGTCGTGTTCTGATTTATGAGCGTGCGCAATATGTTGTATAAACAGCAGATTTGAACCAGCTGACGTCTCAACGCGAGCAGAACTGTATCGTTTATTATTTTAGTATATTTTTGTGTGTTACCGGCCCTATTTAATATTTACATAATTCACCAAATGATGTGAAATGCGTAAATTTTGTACCCCAGTTTAGTTTTCCATCTGGGTTACAAGTTTTGATTTATATCAATATACTGATTGTATATATGTGGGAAGTACAGAATCTCTATTTTTTTAAAACTGTATAAAAACATGGTCAAATTTTTAAAATACCACCCTCAATTAAGTGAGTACTTCAATGCATATATCACCGTTTTAAATATTGAAAAATTTTGCAAAACTCTTAACTGTCTCTACTAAAATATATATATTGTACTCTCACCGATTGTGCCTAAGAGTGAAGCACAAGGTAACACTTGACATCTAAAATGTATCTTTTTTTTTAGAATATTTTTTCTTTATAATATCTAGACATAGAAACTATATTAAAAATTTTAAAACGCATTTTTAGACTATTTTAATTTTGACCTTCACAGAATTAAAATTGTCTTTTTTTATTGCAAAAATGGGGTAATATTGGTTTATACCGGGAGTTATTAAAAAAAATTGTAAGTAGTACGAAGGACTAGGCCTTCCAGCAGAGGCTTTATAAAAGTTTAGGCAAATCGTTTATAATTGTAAAAATGTTATCTAAATTCTTAAGAAATTTTACGTAAAGTGACGGAAAAAAAGCCCTTAAAATTAAACTGATCTATTTGACTAATAAGTGAATTGACAAAGCTTGCATCTGACTAACTATCCTTATCCAGACGGTTTAAAAAACCATGTGTACTTTTCCGACACTTTCCAAAAACTGTAAGAGTTAAATTACATTTTTACAGTTTAAAGCAAACATTTTTACATAAGTGACAAAGAAGGAGATACATCCATCCCAATATCTCGAAATAAAATTTAAAAAATACACCGTACCAAATGTGCAAACAACAATAATTGTTTCATTTTCTTTTAACAAAACCACGGTATAATTTTTAAAACACTATCTAAAACTTTAAAATCCTTTAGCTAAACACTAAAACACATCCTAACTATGGAGATAGGGTAAAAGTTTTAGATAAATATGTAAAAGGCAATGGAGTCTAGTATATGGGAGAAAAAACGGTCACAACCAGTTTATGCTAACAAGAAATGGTCTGGGGGAGGAGCTGATTTTTTTTTAAAGCCAAAAGGGCTTCTACAGTACACTGATATATAGATATTTATAGTAATAGGTATATACTTTTAAGTAACAATGCATTTATATGTATTTTATTTTGTTTTCTTTGGAAACAGGTCAAAATTTAAAGATGAAACCAAAAAATGTTTTTTAGGTGTGAGTTTTAAAATAAACGGGAAGTTGCAAAGAACCTATAACGTTAATTAGTGATAAGAGTAAATAATTTTGATTGTTATAATCGGATAGTTTGGCATACGTTACAAATTTCTTACAGTCCTCCCGGTTAGTTAAAACAAATTACCTGCGTACAACAGAAACATTATTAAATTAAGTTATTTATCCTTAAATTTTGACCACCATTCGCTTCTGTCATTTCATACTATTAAAAATGAAAAAAAACAACTAAAAATAAATCCTCCTAAAACATAAAAATAATACGAAAAAAAATAAAATGATTGTGATTGCTCGGTTGACGAGCAACCGCGTGGAATGATTAATAAAAATGGTTCGCTCCAATACTGACTGATTAAATACTTATTGCTAAACGAATATATATGTTTCATAGTGAACTAAACTCGTCTAAAAATTCATAATAATATATGAAAAAAAAAAATTGAAAATACATTTTTGTAAAGTCGTCATGTATAATATAATATGGCAAAAATTACTGGTATACGAGTATCTAAAAAACGTTTGGTACATACATACACTAAAAGTTGTGATTGTAAAAATTATCGAAAATTCTATCACATTGATAATATATCATATTAGATAAATAAAATAAACGGTAAACATATTTATTTTTTAAATTTTTTTACGTTTTCTTATAAGGTGAACTAATTTCTCCTTGGTCAAAAAACCACCAACATTTTTCTAAAAACTCTAATCTAGATTTAACAGGATAATTTATAAGTCTTCTAGATGATGATTTTTATGAATACTTCAAAAAACCCTGTTTATAAACAAAACTTGTGAAATCTTTAAAAGATCTAAACAAACCATTTTGTTAATTTTAAGTTTAATTTATTCTTCATAAGTCTTTTTCATTGTGTTCACAGAGATGACTCTCAAAAGTTGTTTCAAGTTTCTTTTTTTGATGACATTTCATTTACCCTAGTTAACGATCTTAAGTCTATTCATAATACTGCTATGATCATGTAAATTCAGTAATTTGCCTTCCTATTTGCAGCAAGCGCAGTCATCTAATACAAGATAATGTCATGGTAACGTGGGTGACCCGGTACTTCACAACAAGAAAACGATCGCCCTCTAGCTGTTTGGCATCACACAGTTACTAAAATTTATAAATATTACTTATTTATTGTGATGTGTTTCTGGTTTTAAAGTACCAGGTCATCTACGTTACCATATAATTACAAAATTTCTGTGTATAGTAAGTGCGTTTCTATATTATAAAAATCTTTATTTACGAAGTGAATAAAAAACTTTTTGATTATCTTGTGGGTATACCATATATACAGGATGCTATGAAAGTGACTTATTAAATTTAAGTGGGTGGCTCCTTAGAGAAACACTTCATACTTATTTGTTAATTCAGGAACAATTAAAGAGTGTAATGACTTTATTTTAATGTCACTAAAACAAGCAAATTAACTTTTAAAAGACCACCTAACTATCTACAATCAAATAATTAGCAATCCAAAATTTATCAAAATTATTTTTTATGAAGTTTGCTTTTTTAGAATCCCTTTTAAGATATGGAATGTGTTTCTGGGGAAATTCATGATAATATCCACTACGATCTATTTTCATTTTGCAAAAAACGGTATATTTGTAAAAAATAATAATAGTCTTTAAATTTATATTAAAAAAATGAATATTTTGATGATATTTTAATTCTTCTTATTACATTACATTTAATTGTAGTTAAAATTTCTAAAACATTTGTTATAAAGATGTTTATTTCTGACGTTAAAACATATTTTGCCTTTGACTTATTGATTTTATTGTTCATGTAAAATTGGACTATTCAACTTCAATTACCCTAAAAACTATTCAACAATTCACTAAAAACAGAAATATTCCTTGTATTTTGATGACGTATTGGCGCTTGCACACCTCTTTCCGGTGTATACGATATATATGTTGGTAGTCAATCGAGAAAGAGAAATAGCTACGATTTTTTTTTAAACTTAAGTGAGCAAATGCAATATTACTACGCGACCTACGCAATAAAATTTGTGATATAATTATAAAAAAAATCGAAAATCCACTTAGTAAATAAATAAAAAAGTTTCACATTGTAAATATATAAGACTATAATATGTCAAATATTGAGATTATTGACATCACATCATACGATTTTGAAGAACAACGCCCCCCGAACGAGACTGCCCGCGAAAAATGGAATAAAGTCGAATTTCTAGTTATTGTAATAATAAAATGAAACATTCCGAATAACATTTTTAAATGTTAAGCAACAAATAAAATTATAACACGCTATAATATGTACATATAATAAAAATAAAAGAAAAAAATAAATATATAACTCTATGTAAACATAAATTTGACACGGGTTTCGATGAGTCGAGGAAAAGGCTTCGACACTATGGAAACCGGCCGAAAAAAAAAGTAAAAATAGTATACTTTGCAAGCGGTCTCAACTATTTACAAATATAAGGTAAAATAACAAAGCAAAATGCTGGGTGTAACGAAAAAGGCCAGACTTTAAACTTTTCCAACATACCTTCGCATTTTTTTTTTGTACCAATACCTAAAACGGTATAAAACTATCAAAAGGCGTGGATTTACCGAAACTCGGGCGGGCAGTGTCATTTCTGCGGGGCACAACAGTGTATAAGATACGATTATTTCAAATACATAAACAATCTGGCTTAAAATTCGAGTTTTTAGATTTTTTTTGTATTTTTTTTTCTTATTTATATACATATAAATTTAAAAACCACTGGGACCCGAGCGACAAAAATCGTAAGGGTTTTCGTGGCCCGAAAAATAACAACAAGAGACTAAGGTCACAACTAACCTGAAATACTATTATCACAGGCAATTAACACCATTGCGGGCTATATTATGTATATATAGTGGTTATTTCTTGTTGCCCGTAAAGGTTCAGTTTCGCCATGGGGGCACCCTTCTTTGACCAATGTATCAACTAATTTGAAAACTCAAATGGTAGACCTACAGAAAACTAGGTATTTAAGTGAACTAAGGCTTAATTTGATCAGTATTGTCAAAATATTGATGGCGAGAGTCAAATACACAAGGAAATTGGGACATTAAAAGAATTTAATAGGAGATATTTTTGATTAATCGCTTGATTTGGTTAATTTTTTAAACACTTCAGCTTAAAGACAATCTTTTCTTTTCCTTGCTTTAACTTTTTAAGGTTTAAACTTAACGGAGTTAAGGGCTAGCTCATAAATGTGTAGCTAAGAATTTAGCTGTCCATTGCGCATGTTCGATAACTCTGAAGTTTGTAGTGTCCGCTTTATTTTATCGCTCAAGTTTAGAGAGGCTGCGGAGTCTAGATGTCCCCATAAAAGTGATATATTATCATCTATGTATATTGTCCCGATTTTTAAGTCAAGTTTACTAGCAGCTATATAGATAACATATTTAGCTATACATCGATGAATCCGTCCTAAGTACCTAAAACGTATTACTTCAGTTGGTACTTAAAATATACAAACTTTTAAAAGATAAACTGAAAAACAAAACTGACCAAACTAAAAACTTATAGTCACAAAAACGGTCTCAAAAAATCCCCCATGGTTCAGCGGAAAAACACGCAGGCAATCTTCAACTGGGAAAAACATTTAGAAGTGTTTTCGTCGTTTTTTTAAACGTTACGTTATGGCAACCGCAAGATTGTTATTTAGAGAACAGATTCACAAAAAAGCTCTTCAGTTAGGCTGCGACTTTAGGACCTATCCTAACATGGCACTGTTTACTGCGGCGACCGACTAAATCCTATAATTATTGTTTTTTTTTTCAATTCGGATCACAAAATTTTACCAAGAGCAACCAGCAACTATGAGCCTTGAAAACAGGGCCAAACTCTGAGCGGTATTGTAATGAAAATAAAAAACATATCCTGTGTTCTAAAAAAAACAACTAATTACGTTTTTTGAACCGCGTTTGCCATTGTATTTTAAAGAAATTTTTGTGATCCCAACTCGTGAAAAACAGTTTAGTTTTCCGAAAACCTGAGTTTTAATATGGTAAATATCGAGAAAACATTTTTGAATTGAAAATTTGGGTGTCCAGTTATATTGTCTTTGGGAGAAGAATTAATAAATGGAATAGGAGGGGTTAGTTTAAGCCATCCGAAGCAGTTTTTGAACACCCAAATTTTTTAAAACGTGGAAACGTTCCAAACAACGGGATGGTACGTACACTGGCCACAACTAAAACTTTGTAGTAACCGACAAAACACAGGTAAAACCGAAAATAAAACTTATTTTCTTCCGTTAAAACTAAACTAGTTTGCCCGAAACTTGTCCTTTCAAACAAAAACTAATCCAAGCACTCCGCCAAACACACATTTAAAAAAAAAACATCAACAAAAAAGTTAATATTCCAAGCGTTTTAAGAATAATATTGTAAATATAAAAACAAAATAAAATTGGCACTATTAACAGCGATTCACACTTCCGAAAATAAACTGACACCCTAGTACTAAAAAAAAACTTAAAAAAAAAACAACAGTAGATAATTTTTAGGAACCTTGAATATGCGCCTTCCGCAGATATAAGGGGCAATGTTAACGGTAAAAGTAGGTTTGCAACTGTGTAGGATTGGGCGAAAATATCAAAAAATATTAATTTAAGTAGTCGAAAGTACGAAAAAACATTTTTTTTATTTGTAAAATATAGTTACTAAATCAAAAAAAAACTAAACATGGGTAAAAACTTAAATATTTTTTTGGTTTTTTAGATTCCCTAGTTACATATAATATTTCTGTAGTAGTCAAGCATTAATTGATGGTTTTTCTTTGCGTATATTGCTAGTATATTATAACCCACTGACGTGGAAAGTGTTTTATTACTGTCGACTGATGACATATTTAACAGATGTTAACTGAATCTCAAGAGATAAATGTTAATGAATCTTTTTACTCAAGGTTTGTGTGCAATTTTATCTCCAGCCATTTTCACCCTTTATGACTAGAGTGAAAAGTAAGCACTTTCCACGTGGCTGAGGACTTTCTCCACTCAGTTAGAAGTAAAAATTTGACATTTTCAAGCTTGTCAGAAATGATAACATTCAAGATATGGCAGAAAATAAAAATATTTTATAATAAATAAAGGAACTGTATGTACTTTACGATATTTAACTCATCATTGTTTAAAAGTTTCTTTTGTTATCAAATATTAGAATATTTTTACTGGTGCATTTGAACTATTTTTTTATATTTTACATAGTTTTAACTTTTTTGTAGCTGGGGGTGTATTAATGGTAGTGTACTTTTAGGGTAGAGTGGCAATTTGAGAAATGTTGTTAGCTGATAGGTGAAATCTTTTGTTTTTGTATTTTTTTTTTTAATCTTACTTAGTATTTTAAAACACAACATACAATATGGCAATTTAAGTCTTTTTGAGACAGATTTTTATTAAATCCGCGATATTTAATTTCTTTCTGGCTTCTTTTCGGCCAATCCCATTTATACTCGTTGCAAACCTACAAAGCGCGCCTGTATATGGAAAAAAATATATATTATTGGGAATAATATTAAAGCGTTTAAAACTAGATAAAAGAATCCTTAAAATTAAACTTTGGATGAATTTCAGTTACCTCAAAACGAATAAAAAACCTTAACTAAGTTTAAATAAAAATCAGTTCTTGGCTATGTACAGTGCGAGATCAGTGGCCGGGGGCGCCGTCCCTAAAGTATGTACAGCGTGTTCAGCACGAGTACATGGTGGTTGTTTTTGGCTAGGGTCACCACGTAGCCCTCCGAGGTTATTTTCAGGCCGCAGCATCGAGATACCTACAAAATTATATTTCCTTACTTTTCTTTTACATTATACAGGGTGATATATAACTATTTAATTTACCACTATTGGTCTCTTCTAAACGCTACTTTCCACAAAGTTTTAGAGTTAATATGACATTTTAAAGGCCTTTTCAAGATCCAGTTACTGCGATGCCGAATTTATTTTCATTCATAAGATACAGAGTGATTTAAATGATAGAAGAGTTTTTTATTTGCATTGTCTTTATTCGTTTTATATCACAACGTTTTAACTGGTAAGTATCACCAGCCGTCTTCAGGCAACGCAGTTACTGGATCTTAAAAAAACCTTTAAAATAACACATTTTCTCTAATCTAATCAACTTGTCAATTAAATAGTTATCACCCTGTATACAGGCATTTGTTTTTTTGCGCCAGAAAATGCTAGTGGACTGTGGCATTAAAATTTAGTTAAGATATGTGCTAGTGTGCAACCACCACGACAATGGTTTTATGTAGTTTATTTTGTGTTTATGGATTTTGGATAACTTGGACGCCATATTAAAAAAAAAATTATAATTTTAACTCACCTTAACGTAGGGACACTCGAACTCAGAAATGAGTGACCCATCGCGAGCGAACACGGCCACGTGAAACCTGTTCCCGTGAGAATCCCCTATCAGCACGTCGCCGGCATCCGAAATGTCGATTCCATTGGGGAAATTGGTCAGATTCTCGCATCCGATTCGGCGTAAAAATTGACCATCCTCATTGAATACCACCACGTTGTGGCCTTTGAAGTCGCATACGTAAAACTCCTTACCTGAAAAAAACTTTTTCTGTAATAACTATTTTTATATAAACTCCTCGATAAAATTAACGCAACATCATATATTTGCCACATATGAATTTGTAGCTATATTTCTTCTGATCTGATCCTATGATCAGATTTAAATGATTTTTATTTTGAATTATAGGTTGGTTCCTTGACAATGTCATCGTTTTTATTTTGTATAACAGGTCAAACTTCTAAACCGAATAAATTGTAAGATATAAGCATTTAAAAATTACACTTATTAGACTTGGACAGGCTAGAAAAAAACGGCTTCCACAATCTAATTTTGGTTTTTCATTTTCTGCATAGGACTTTCTCCACTTAGTTAGAAAGTAAAAAAGTGACATTTTCAAGCTTGTCAGAAATGTTAACATTCAAGATATGGCAGAAAATAAAAATATTTTGTAATAAATAAAGAAACTGTATGTACTTTACGATATTTAACTCATCATTATTTAAAAAATTTTCTTGTGCTATTAAATATTAGAATATTTTTACTGGTGCATTTGAACTATTTTTTTATATTTTACATAGTTTTAACTTTTTTGTAGCTGAGGGTGTATTAGTGGTAGTGTACTTTTAGGGTAGAGTGGCAATTTGAGAAATGTTGTTAGCTGATAAGTGAAATCTTTTGTTTTTGTATTTTTTAAAAAATCTTACTTAGTACTTTAAAACACAACATATAATATGGCAATTTAAGTCTTTTTGAGACAGATTTTTATTAAATCCGCGATATTTAATTTCTTTCTGGCCTCTTTTTGGAAAAATCTCATTTATACTCGTTGCAAAACTACAAAGCGCGCCTGTATAAGGAAAAAAAAATATATCAAATCCAATTTTGGTTTTTCATTTTCTGCATAATTGTTTAAAAAATTCGAACATCTTAACTAGAAAATAAAAATTTAAGATAGGAATGTGAAAGCCGGTTTTTCTAAAGTGCTATACAGCCTGTTAAAATGCTAAAGTTGTCATTTTAAAATGTTAATATTTCAAAAACTATTCAGTTTAGACGTTTGACGTCTAATACAAATAACGTTTGGACTCTTAAAAAAGATCCAAAAATATCATAAAAATAAGGATATTTTATTTAAAATAACAAAGTTGTCAGCTACTACCGATGTAGCCGAAAGTGATGAAACAATATTTTAAGTAAAAAGGACAATCAAAAAATATAAACTCGCCAATTCCACAGCATCCCGTGCGTTTTCTTTTGATTTTCCAGTTCAAACATATAAACTTACCATGAATAGCAATATCAGATGGCTCTCTCATAAAATCGCTACAATCGAACCAACGCAAAAGATCTCCATTCTCATGTATAATAAAGACAGTCGGACTGACGCTGTCAACAGCTACAATCTCCCCTGCACCAGTGACAGCCAACCCAGCAACGATGTCGATGTACCTGATGGCGATCTTCTTTAAAAAGTGCCCGTTCTTGGTGAAGATTTGCATACGAGAGCGCTCGTTTCCCCTATCACACACGACGTACTTGCCGGTGCTTCGCATGACTGCGACTTTGCGGGGATACCACAGTTGACCCTCGTCTTTGCCCGGGATTCCGAATTGGAACTTAAACGAACCAGTTTTTTCAAAGATCTAGAAGCAAAAAAAAAGTTATTGGGTTTCTGACGACTCTGTGGACTACGTTGCCGTAAAATTAATTATCGATGCCTTAAAACATATTACTATTTTAAATACTTTCATACCTGAATTCTGTGATTATTTGTATCGGCAACAATAATATCTTCTTCCAGTCCTAGGCAGAAGCCATGGGGAGAGTTAAACTGGCCTTTGCTGGGTCCCAATTGTCCAAACTTGCACCGGATTTGCATGGGGCTCACCTTGTTGGTACGATTAGGTACTGGGTTGGGGTTATTGGCGGATGGAGGCATCATGTTGGTTAGAGTCCCATCTAAAGAAAAAAACGTTCCATGCTGTTCTAGGGGTAGATTCATGGGTTGTTTTAGATTTTTTTTTATTGGAAAGTGTTTCAAATCATGTAACTCTTTTGACAATGTGTGTTTTATTACCTACAAAAATTTAGTTTTTTACCGCATTTCTGAGAAAAATTAATGAAATTTCTATATTTTTTTAATGATCCGCAATTTTTCAGTAAACTTCAAATTTTGAATCTAGATCAGAAATATGTCGTTAAAAATCTGAATTTTTATGCCCCGAGGACATGTAGGTAATAGAACCACAGTATAATAGAACACCCTTAAATTTTGCGCGACAAATTTCGAATTATCAAAAAGTTCCAACAGCACATTTATAAAAAATTATATAATTTTTTTTTAGAGAGATCTGACACACAATGACCTCTTTTTTCCCTGTACTCATTTTTGATAGTTTTGATGTTTAAATTGTTTCGGTGGCCTAAAAGAAATCCATTATCAATAGAACCGTTGCTAAGTTATAACATTAATTTTTTTAAGCTCATTGAAAAACTGCACATATTCGGCCAATTTTAAAATCGCAAGAGCGATGACGTCGATTCGATTAAAATTTATAGTGAGCATCGCTATCGTACTCGTTATGTATCATGTAAATGTTTTTGTTATGGTTTTTCTATACATCCGAATTATTCTTGAAATTTTGATGTATTTTTTTTTTTATTTATTTGCTCATAAAGCTCGATTTCGAAGACTGGTCAGTCCTAAAATTTTCAACCACTATTTTCGTCAGGCAAATTGCGACTTTCATCTTGGAAAGGATATTAATATTTTGTTTGGAACACTGACACTGGTATTTGAACAGCACTTTACAACACAACGCTTAGTTTTCTTGGAAGACATGCTATCATATAATATGAATTTAAAATAATTTTTAAAAATACCAACAAACAACAGAAAGATCGACAAATAACTTGGGTTAGGCTTTTTTCAACTGTGCGTTGGATTGGTCTTCTGTCAATTATTTCGGCTTTGCCATATGTAAAAAGTTTTATGCAAGTTAAATTAGCTATTTATACAATAAGTTGCGAAATGACTGTCTTTTAGGCACGCGACGTGAAAAACACGTCTAGTGGCTAAAAGACATCGTTTCGTAACGAATTATATGTAAGATTTTTTGTGAAAGCGGAGAATTTGATAATTTAAGCTTTTATTAGTATTTTTAAACATTTTGAAAAGTAGGCAGGCAATCTGTTTCTAAGGCATTGTTTATGCATTATTTAATGTCAAGTGTGTTGTCAAATTCGAACGTCGCGTTTTGCTTTTTTTCCCGCAGTTTTTCGAAAAAAATTACTTCAAATGAGTGATATTGACGAGTCTTTGGAAATTGAACAAGCTGCTGAAGCTGCGCTATCCACGTTAGTACCAAAAAAATCGAAACATTTATACGAAAAAACCTACGACAACTTTGAAACCTGGGCCAAAGAAAAACGTATTGAGAACTTTACAGAAAAGGTATTACTAGCCTATTTCTTCAAGCTATCCACCACCTTAAGGCCGTCAACTTTGTGGAGCAAATATTCGATGCTCCGCACCATGATTTATCTGAACAAAAACGTAGATATTTGCAAATTTACAAACCTTATTGCATTTTTAAAAAGGAAAGCTACCGGATATCAGTCAAAGAAACAAAAAATATTTACAAAGCTGGAAAGAGAACGCTTTATAAAACAAGCTGATGATAAAGAATTCCTGTTAGCCAAAGTTGTTTTAGTCGTTGGAGTATTTGGAGCATGTAGGAGGGAAGAAATCACATTTTACATAATTGTACATTTAACATAAATATAATAAATAGATAATTTTCATTGATTTTAAGGTTTTATTTTTACTTTTAGGCACTAGTGCCTAAAACTGTCACATTTAGACACTAGTGCCTAAAAGAGTGTCATTTCGAAATTCTAATCAATATTGAAATATGTCTATTTCAAAACGCTTTCACGAAAAATATATTTTAAGCTTTATTAATTTATTTTAAGACAAAATAAAGATAACACTTGTGTAATAATATGGTGATTTTTTATTTTTCCGCATAAGTCCGTTTTGGACAATTATTTCTATTGTATTACTGTTAAATTTAAAATTTATAGACTGTGGCAAAAGTAATACCAGCATGTAATAGCTTTGCTATTAAATGAACACAATTATTATTACAAGATTTTTTACCTGTTGGAATAATGTCTTCTGGAGTAGACAGCAATGGAGATGTGGAAGTTGAGACGCCACCAAAACCGTTGATTAAATTGTTGGTCAGATTGAGCGAGGCAGTGGAGGTTGAACGTACAAGCGTATTTGAACCATTGGCCGTGATTGCAGGTAAAGTGTCTAGAATAAAATAAATGTATTTGTAATGATTATTTATTAACTTAGAAAATCCGGAAATTACAATGCTTTCCAGGAAAGTAAAAATTCAGAAGTGCTCCCCCTCTTCCGGTACAAAGGTCTTTACTTACCATTGGCATTAAGTCCCAACTTGGCCAACGATGCCAAATTCTTGTACGCCGTATCGTTGGTCAATAAATCGGCCAAATTAAACTGAGGCGACGGAGACGTGGCGGCGCTATTCGACGTTTCGGCCAGCGTTGCCAGCTGAGCCAAGTTGAACTCGGCCATGCTGGAAAAACCTTGCAGAGCTGGCGCAGCGGCAACATGTGGCAACGGTGGGCTGGAAATCTGATTAAAGTTGGGCATGTTATTGGCCATGTCGCCCTCGAAACTGGACTGCATCGAGGTGGGAAGAGATATGGGGCTCCCATTAGTGATGGATGCGGCCTTCGACATTGCTCCGTTTATGTTTAGAGGAGGCAAGTCTGGTACATGATTGGTGGGACTTTGGAGCGGAGTAGCCACGATTGTTTCGGTGATGAATGTACCAAAGTGTTCCTTAATAATCTGAAAATATAAATTGATCAGTTTCCTTATAATTTTAAAACTATTTTTCTTTACCTGCTCAAAGTGTCCAAAATCTGATTTGAACTCCAGAGACAGAGTCTTGTCAGCTTTGGGTATGTTAGTATTAAGAGCAAGCAGCCTGCTAGCTACGATCTTGCGCAAGTACATCATCTCGAGCACGGTGCCGTTTTCCAATAATTTGGAAGTGTACTTGCATGCATCCTCAAAATTACTGATAGTTTTTCCCAATTCGTCAGATTGTTTCATGATTTTTAAGAACCTGTCATGGTAGAGCTTGTTAAGGTCCTCAATAGCTTCATCCTGTAATAAGAAATTACTTTAAATTTATTCATAAATATCAAAAAACATGCAAAGGACTTTGCATAAATATGTTTTTATTTTGTAAAAGCTGGTAATTTTTTTTTAAATCGAAAAAACCATCGATTTTTGATTCTTTTTTTAAATCATGATTTTTATCAACTGTGCTCACCTGTAGAAGGATAATTAAGACTTATACATACACATATTATTAAAAAAAAAACCTACTACATACTTCAATTACGACCCTTACCTTGCACTTTTCTAAAACAGCCTTATAACTTTGGTAAGTTTCGTTAATCAAGTCTTTGGCCGCTGACCTCTGGTGAGCGAGCTCCTCCAAATTATTTTCTAGGCCGCTGGAGCACTTCATCAGCTTCTCCACCTTCTCCTTACTTTTGGTGAGTAGATTCTCCATCTCCTGACGTACCCGTATTTCCGAATCCGATATGCCCTCTGTGGGATGGCCCTGGTGTTCGTTTTTGGCACACAGGCCGCATATCAAGGAGTTGCACGCGGCGCAATTATAGATTATGTTTTCCCCTGGATGGGAGTCACATTCCAGAGGTTTATGTATGGTGATCTTTATACCGTCCTATTAACAAGAATATTTTAAAGTCTTATTATTACTATTTTATAGCAGCACCTCCTTACCTTTCGCATATCTTCCAAAGCAACTACCGTATGGGACTCGAAACACCTCATGTAATGGTGGGCAGAGTCGCAGTTGTTACACAAGAGGTTGTGACAGGTATTGCAACGCGATTTGGCTATCTCCTTAGCAGTGCATGAGGTACAAGTGGGGTTCAGAGAATGGGACACGTCAGAAACGTTAGTCTTGGTCACGTCAAGAGGTAGAGCGGCTACTTTTTTCAGTCCCACCTTGGAAAAAACATTAATTTATAGTTATAAATAAAATTTGAACAAACCCCCACCTCCAATTTTCCTTTTCCGATTTAAGAAAATAATTTCATGTTATGAAAGAATATGTCTTGTAATAAATCAAAGTTTATTCAAATCGGTGATGACCAGCGCAATAAATTTTTATGTTAGAAATATCTAGGTAAGGTAACTTTCAATTTTAAACAAAATTAGTGGACTTGGTGGAAATGATTTATTTTTTCCCAAATTCCCTACTTAGGGCTCCTGGTGTCACAATTAATGGTCTTTTTTTTTCAATATAATACTACCATACAAAATATTATAAAAACAAAAACACAAAAATTGAAGAATTAAGTTACTTTGTTCTAGATCCTTAAATTCTCTATTATTAGAAATAAAATCATTTTTCCTGTATGTAAATACTTCAACTATCTTATCTCAGATACAACATTATTATAATTGTGATAATTCTTTTATTTGTTCACTATTAAAAACCTTTTATCTATTGTATAATTTGTGATAATAAGCCAAACTGAATTTCTATAATTCCCAACACACTTTGTTTACCTACATCATCAAAATTTAAGCATTTTTTGCTGTTTTTATTGGAGCAAAAACAAACAAATTAAGCTGCTTAAAACACATTGTAATAACAGTTCAAACAAAACAATAGTTTTAAATTATAAATTGGTATAATGATTAAATGTTCATTTTCAGACAACCTTATGTTGAATATTGAATTACACAAATGTTGGGTGAATGTATAACTTGGGTTAAATTATGTACACATGCATAAATGATTATGCAATATTGAGCAAAGTTTGGTAAAAAGGCCTAAAGCTTAAAAAAATATTTGCACACAGTGAACAGACAAAATAAATAAATAAATCCAGTTCCAGCACTATATATCTTTCAAAAACTTATAGTTAACCTTAATAGCATTGAAAAATTTACACATCAATAAGTTTTTAGTTTACCTTAGTTTTAAATTCACATGTGGGGCACTGAATGGCTGTGCTGGGACTTCCAGCATCGCCCCCTTCGTCCATAAGTTTCTTCTCCAAGCAGTGTTCACAGAAAACATGCAGGCAGTACAGCATTCTAGGCATAACTAGAGTTTCACTAGAAAAATAGAAAATGTGATGTAATGTAGGCAGCTCTTAAGTACACCTTGCTTGATTGATAGAAAAAAGCATGAACCTTACCCACAAATGCCACAGTTGTCAGGATCAGCCAATAGAGCATCTTCCAAAGGCTCCCCACACATTTTCCCGTTCATTTCTAGACCGCTGTCGGTCATGTCGAATCCCTCAGCCTTTATTGTAAACTGGTCTTCCGATAAAAACTCCTCCTTCAAGTTTGTACCCATGGTTACATTAAATCAGTATTATTTTTGTTGCCAGAGTGGAATTAGCCAAAGTCTCAAGTTCAGTAGATATAGTTCCTTTCTTGTAGGCCTTTATTTTCTCTCAAAAAATGATTATTCGCGTGAACAAATGTTTATCTGGAACAAGTTATTGATTCTCTTAAATGTGTCAGTTGGATGAAGGTTATTTTTTTATGTGGGTGCATTGGAGATGTGAGATGCTAGGGAATGCTTGGGTAGATAAGCAAATTGAACAGAGATGACAAGAATATGGAAAATGAACAACGTTTTTACTGATATAACGTTAAAATATATTTTGATTGTCATATTGTCAAGAAATAAACCAAGATATCAAATATTTTTTTAATTAAAAAAAATTTAAGGTGAATTTTCTAGATATCACTTACCTACTAAAGGCACCTTACAATCTCACAAATTTTTTATTCCAAGTTTTAAATTCAATATTGCAGAGGCAATGCTGTATTGGTACCACAAGTGCTCTTTTCGTCGCGTGCAAAACACTATACTATTTTCGACCGCGAAAAACGATTGGCCCCCCCGAATTTATAACCTCAAAAACTTTTTATACGATATTTAGGATGTGTTATATTTGATATTCACTCGGAATTTTGATTAAATATTGATTTTAAATACTTGAAATTTGACTAAAAACTTACCAATGCCATGACGAGCAAATGTTTAGCAAATGGCGCGTCTGCGTCTAAAACCCAAGGGCAAAATGGTTATTGAATGGGGAATCGAGAGTTTTCGCATTCTCTCCGTTAATACGACAATGGAGACAGATTACGTGATCCATTAGTTGACCAATCACCGATTAAATTTGCGTTTGACTTGCAGAGCCGGCCTGTGTACAATTTGAAAGTGGTTTTTGGTATTTATTTAATTATATAAAATAATTCAAAAATTTCCAAACATATATGAGAAATATATATCTATTACGCACCTTCACTACATTGAAATTAGGATATTTTTAGGAATAACTTATTCTAAGGCGTAAATTATATACGAATCTAAAAAAGCGAAGTTTTTGGAAAATACCAATTTTTTGTAGCTTCTTGATTGCGACGTGTTTGGCATGTGTATAACAACGTTATTTTTAAAATATTACTTTTGAGATTAGTAGAAATATCAGCCGTTCCGTTTCTGAGATTTCAACGGTAACTTTATCGTTAAGGGAGTCCGATGATCCGAAAATTCTCCGATTTAAAGATGGGGATTGGGAACGACGAAATATCTGCAGACCCCGGAAAACGGAGTTACGCAATTTTCGGCCTTATTAAGAAGCACCAAACAAATTGTTCTCCTGAAACAATCAAATAGAAAGAACTCGGTCACGCTGAGACGCATGCATTTCGAACCAAGCAAGGGGTTAGACTAGACCTTATTTTCACCACGTGTAGGCTTTTTATTATTGAATTAAGCTGTTCGGTATAAATAAAATACTGGGCATTAGGAAAAATGTAGGTCAAACTTTTAAACAACTTCAAATAATTTGCTTCAACCTGCAACAATAAAAATACCTACTAAAAATAAAACATCGCTAGCAACAACAGCGTTTGACAAGCAACTGGTTTGCGCCGACTTGCCTGACTTTAATTTTATTTGCGACGTAAAAAACTATTGGTGACCTAAATTGACCTATTATTTATTTGTAGGTGTTAGCGGGGATTAAAATTACCTAAATAATGTAAAAAATGCTAGTTTAAAAGGTTCTTACCCTGAAAAAAATGGAAAAAACTTCACCGAAAAATCGACACACAGCGTACAAAAATTACAAAATGACGTTATTTTTCTTTTGTTTCCAAAGCCTACTAGACATATTTTGATAGCGTCGACAGTTCGATTGAATGGTGGTTTGACTTTAAAAAAGACTTTTAACAATTTAGTTACTACACGGTTGAACTAAAGAAACACATTTACTTTTAAAAAAGTGGGTACAGTATTTCATGTTAGAAAACACCAAATTTGATTAAGTCCTAGAGAATTTCCCTAAAAATGGCGGCAAGTTTTTAAAACCACAAGGTAGGCGGCTGGGTAAGCGTGACGCTGGTTGAAACTTCAGGCAATTTTGTGTGCGTCGATTACCAGAAACAACCGAAATGGACCAACAGGAGAATTCGTAGCATCATAGAAAGTATTTTTATTAAGGGTGGGTCAAATAAAACAAAAATATTTGTTGAAAATTTTATTTTTCATTTCTCCCTAGACATTATAAAAAACAAACATTGCTTCCTATCATCTGGCCCTACAATAAAACAGAGCAACGGCTATAAAAGTGAAATGTTCCATTTTATGGAGTCCACGAGGTTACCTTAAAATACTACAAAAATTCTTAAAAATTAAAATGAAATTTACCTAAATTAAAAACATTTCACTTAATTTATACAAACTTTTTTCATACGTTATGTAACAGGAGAATAGAAAATAAGAGTTTACAGATTCTATAACAAGGCATAACGTACAAGAAAAGAAAAATCTAGCAATTGTAGACACCGGTTTTTTTACAAAGTATTGTCCATTATTAAAAAATGTACAATGTGAGAAAGAAGAGGAACATCCTCCGCTTTGGCTTTTTACTCAGTACAATTTATTTAGATCACTATTGTAATTTTAACTATTTAACAATGATAAAATGATAAAAATATCTGCTCTGCTTATGCACTAGGGAAAGTGGTAAGTTAAATACACTTAAGAATACTTTGCTTCCAAAATAAAAATCACCAATTTTTTCACACAAATTTTCCCAGCATGGAAAATTACAGGGTTGTTAAAAATGCTGCGTCCAATAGAAAACATTAAAAAATTTGAATTTTTTGTACTTTCGTTCCCATAATTTTTGTTTTAAACGCGCCTCGAAATTATCATTCTTAAATTTTTTCACAACCCTACATAGAAAAAAATTGGAAATTTTACGCATATTAAAAGACAACTCAACGCTGCGGTACAGGATTTTTATAATATCGAAAAACTATGTGTAAAAATAATGCCGTACAATGAAACTACTCCGTTACATATCACTGCACTGCCATCATTTCATAAAATTCCGTCAAGGCGAAACTATAAAATGGTAGGGGCGCAGCGTCCGTACACGTTTTATCAACTGAATAATGATTTGTACAAAAATTGATCGATTGTTTTTAGAACATAAACTTTAGGTTCTAAAATCAACTTTTCTGGGACTATGGCGAAATGAGATATTGTCATAAACCTAAAAAATGAGATTAAATGATACAATGTGTGAATGGAACTGCTAAAAAATCTAAAATTGACCCGTCGGTAGACACTGTCACAGACAGTGCAAGCAAAAGATAAGAAAAAGCTTTTAAAGTGGATTTTTAACAAACTTCAGTTCAGTGGAAATAAAAATGTACCTCGACTTTATGCACTAAAGCAATTTTAAAATATAACCGTCACTTCTTAAATTGAAAGAAAATTTACAAAGATTAGAGATGAAATTCAAATTCAAAGGTATTTTTTTTCCTCCAAGTATGGATATAAAATTCAGAAATAACGATGGTCATCATAACTTTTCAACGACTTCCTAAGTATTCATTAAAAACCCACTTTTAAACATTTCAAATTAAAAAAAAATCGGATTTTACACCTTAACGTAGAGTAACGACATCTATACACTACGTAATATGGAAAAGGTTATATCAACAATGCCTAATTTGTAAATATTGGCTCCTGCACGCTTCTCCCACACTGTCAGTCGATAACAGATCCCAAAATTCAGGAAATTACATCTTAAAACATAGTCTGCATACCTTAAGATCCTAGATCTTGGGACTGCTATAAGTACACACTGAATTTGGGTAAAAACAAATTAAAGAAATAAAATTACACGTCTACAGGATGTCTATATACAAAAAAGATTGACAACTTACAATTCCCTGGCTAACGAATAAAATAAGATGAAACTGATCTAATTAGTGTGTAATAGACAGTCAAACATAATGAAACTTAACGTTAATAAACTGAAACAGACTTTTAAATGTGTCATAGACTGCCTTAAAGTCTTTTACAATGTTCCTATTAATTCATGACAGACTGCTTCAGTGTCTTTTACATTTGCAATAGAATACCATGAAGTAAAAACTTACAATGAACGGTGGAATTGAAGCATTTTAAATTTATATGAAAGTTAAGGAACACAAAATAGGTTTTTCTCAAAATATTTTCAACATTGAATATAGCCAAACGACTGTCAGTTGTCAGTCTAAACCTGAGGGAATGAGAAGGCGAATAAACGAACAAGTAAGAGCGAGACGGAGCTAGCTTACTCGTCATCGTCATCTTCTGCCTCTTCATCCTCTTCCGGATCTTCTTCAGGTACTTGTTGCGGGACAGGAGGGTTATTCTTCTTTTTGTAGGCAGTCATTTCCTGGAAAGAAAAATTGACAATCAGCAACCACGCCATAAAAACAACAATTTTTTTACAGGGTGGCCCACTCTCAAGAGGGTGTCCCAAGTAGTCAGGGCATATCAAACCTACTTTTTTTAAATGGAAAACCCTTTATATTATTTTATTTTCTAATCGGCTCTTTCACTAGTGTAGGTATAAAAAATAAAATTTTCTGTGTTTGTACTTTTCGATATTTTTAAGCCATCACTGAGAAACTATTGGAACAAACAAAACGCAGCTTGACAATGTTGCCAATGTTCTCTAAAGTTTTTTTATTATATTACAATGGCAAAGTCTGAAAAGTAATCCAATAAAAATAATTGTTCAAAACGGACTTATGCGGAAAAATCAAAAATCATCATATTATTTCCAAAATATAATCTATATTTTGTCTTAAAATAAGTGATTAAAGTTCTAGGAACAAAATAATAATATTTAACTAGCATAAAAGGTTTTACATGTGGCAACACCGAAATTATTGACAGCAGACCAAGCTAATGAAATGACAGTTGAAAAAGTCTAACCTAAGTTATTTGTCGATCTTTCCGCTCTATAAGCAAATAAATAAAAAGTAGTTATTTTAAGCAATATTACATCAAAATTCCACAATAATTCAGATGTTCGTGGGATGTAAACAAAAACACCGACATGACAAGTGGAAGATCGGTAACGATGCTCACTGTAAATATTTAGCGGAGCGACGTCAACGAGTAATCGAGCCAGTTTTGCGTTTTTAAATTTGTGGGAATTGTACATCATTTTTTCAATGAGCTGCAAAAAATTCATGGTATGACCTAGCAATAGTTTTATTGATGATTATAGACTTAATAATTTAAATGTTAAAACTATCAAATGCGAGAATAGTGAAAAAGCCAATTTCCCATAAACATTTACTCTTATTCGGTCATGTCGATCATGTTTGAACGTTTAAATATAATCTTAAATAAATTGGTTTAAGAGCATTATTTTATTCAGTATTTCTATAGCACAGTATTATGGCCAAAATCCTTTGAAAAACAGATAATGACAGATCAAGCTGTGCAACTGTTTTACATAGATTTTTTATTCTAAACCATAAATTCAAAAATATGTACAGCGACATAACTTGACAACTTTACTTTAATCAGAAAGTGGCACTATCAACAAACATACACAGGTAAAATATACACAAATTCAGAATATTGTTGATATCACTGATAATTTACCTCACATATATAGAACCAATCAGAACGCAAATTTTTATAGCAACGTGGTCTTACCCGATGAGACCAGAGAGAACAGTAATTTATTTCAAAAAATCAAGTTTAACTATTATAACCCCTACAAAATAAAAGTGACACACAACAGTATTTGAGGTGATTTTAGGGCATAAACTTAATTTTGACATTTTTAAAGAAATGTTTTATGACAAAATGTATGCAAGATTAAACCCAGTGTGCTTTGCTTTGACGTGAGATTAAGAAATCTTGGCGTTTTCATGGTAACCGTGATGAAAATAAGCGAATTTGATTTTTGACGTTCCACGCGTCCGATTTAGTCTTGGATTTTTAATTAATTGTTAGTTGTGGCATGTTTATAAACTTAAAAGTAAATCATAATGATGTGTTTGCATATTTTCCTTTATCACAAACGGCTTTTATTTCGGGTTCAGTAAATTATCCAATAAAATACACCTCTAGAAGCTGCGTCTTATCTTCATACCGTTGTTTTTTACTCGAAACTAGATTTTATAAGAAAATTATCACTCAATATAATTTTTACTTATAATCAAAGATAAGACCCTCGAGCTAAAGCTCTCGGGATCTTATTAGATTATAAGTAAAAATTATATTTCGTGAAAATTATCAGAAAATCGATTTCTTGTAAAAAAACAGCGGTATTACCGATAAGACGCCCCCTTTATCGGTATATTACTGTTAATAAGTCACTGAAAACCTAATATAGTACCTTACCACAAAATTAAAAATAAAATAACCCAGCCCAAATCCTTCCCATCAAGGCGTAATTTAAAAAATATCTATGCCCACAAAACAAGAATCTCAAAAAATGTTTACCATTGATTCTATGGTCATATAACCATGCCAAATCTAAGCTCTAAGAAAATGGGTTATGAACACACTGAACAAGTTTTACCAATATCGGTAAAAGAAAACTTACTTTTTCATATCTGGCCTTGTCCTTATCAGCCAGAGCTTCGAATCTCTGCCTGGCTTCAGGGTCGGCCTCGGCCCACCTTCTGCCCAATTCTTTGGCGATGTCGCCAACGCCGTATTCAGGATTGGCGGCCTTAACTTTGCCACGTTCATCATTGCTGAACCAGAAGAAAGCAGACCTGAAATAACATTCAAAATAAGTTTTATGTGTATATTGTTTATTGTAAATTTAACTTATCTCTCTTCTACAGAGTTTTTAAAATATCTATTATTCCAAAACATGGACTTAATTTAAAATTTTCAGGAGCGTATAATATACTTACAGTGACCTCTTGGGCGCATTGGGGTCCTTCTGTTGTTTCCTTTTCTTGCCTCTTGGCTTCTCGCCCTTGGGCGGGGTGTAACTCTGCATTTCGGTGTCGTAACGCTTCTTGTCACCCTCGGCCATTTCGTGGAAACGTTTCTTTTCCTTGTCCAACATGGTCTGAAAAAAAAAATTATATTATGTACTGTAATGAGAACCTCATTTTGCAAATTATACTCCTAAGATTTCTTATTTTGCTAGCTTTTCTTAAATACCCGACACAATGGGCTATGAAAACAGACTAGTCTGGTTCGCTGCTTATAACAAGCCCACTTAGCGATTAATAATACTATAGTCTATTTCAGAAAGGTGTAGTGTAATAAAATGGGAAATTCCGTCCAGTTCGGCTTAATTTCGGTGTCGGCCATAGGCGTAGGTAAAATTTTGTGCGTTAAATTATTTATGATAATTAACCAAAGAATAATAAAGATAACTTGATAAAGAAGGAACTATTAGCTATAGCAAATTTACACAAAAATCGTTTTATGAAATATGCCGTGGAAGATATAGCTGAAAAACATAGTGTAGCTGTGCTGCGCACACCGCCATGTGGTTGCGAACTAAATCCTATAGAACTTATATGGGCGCAAGTGAAAGGATTTGTAGCAAAACACAACCCGACGTTAAGCTACTGTTTGATCAAGTTATTAAGGAAGTGACACCAGAGAACTGGCAAAAAGCAGTCAATCATATCATTAAAGAAGAGGAGAAAATGTGGGATCTTGACCACCTGATCGATCGTTTGAACAGTCGACCCGTTAATTATAACGTCAAGAGGAGATGACAGTCCCTTAGATGACGAAGAATATTATGATTTTTTTATAACGTTTATAAATGATAAGTGTACCTAATACTATGTAAATAATGTAAGCCTTTGTCACCATTTTCAGTGTTTGTGAATGGATAACAATAGGCAAAACCCATAAATTGACCCAAACCCGGGTGATACTACCTGCACTTGATAAAAATAAAGAATTTTGCAATAAAATCAATGCCAAACTATGAGTGGCTTAAATATTCGTTGGGTCACTCTGCAGTCACTTTGTAATGGGCTTTCATTACTCTCCACCTTTATGAAATATACTATATATCTAAAGCTCGCTGTTTAATGAATAATTTGCCGTAACAATGGAATAAGTTGTGCTCGTTATAAGCGGATCCCTTACCAAATTTCAGCTCTCCAAATCGAACATAACTTAACCAATAGAAAACGCTAAAAAAAAAACAGATAACCCTATCTTTTGTTTTAAATGTTTAAGTAATTTAAAAAATAAATAATTATTTGTTTTGCATATTATTTGCCCGCAGAAGCTATTAAATATTGTTAAAGAATTTCTATACGATTTGCCATAAAAAAGTAATTTCGGTAAAATAAATTAGAAACAAACGGGAAGCGATCTCAGACTCTTTTTTTACATATTATAATTAATGGGTTCAAAAACAACCGATGTAGTTTTTGCATTGACAACTTTATCTTGAGTAGTTTTATCGGTGGACCAGAAAACTTGACCTTGTTAATCAAAAGCTCTAAAAATACTATTGTATTGTTATAGAAAAGCATTCTAAAAAAGAATAAAAAAACAAACGTTTTATTGAAAAATACCAATATTTTACCAGTAGGATATTCGCATGGTTGATTAAAATAATGACAGGGCCAAACTAAATGCAACACAGACAAAATTATATAGCAGAACATGTCAATTATTATTTTGCCCCTACATATAGTCAGAACGACCTAATTTAAAAACAAGTTATAAGAGACAAATACCTTTCAATCAGTGCTAAATCTTAAGGCCTAAAAGGGCAACAAATTGTTTCCCATTATAAGGTTTCACCGTTTCAGAAACTACCTAAGATTTTGGGTGGTTACCTAATTCATATTCAGATTTACATTTTTGTGAAGTTAATTTGTATAACAATTTTAATTTAATCACTTCAGTAGTTTCAAAATATCCTTCCGGACCAGGCCGTCAAACAAAATATGAAAAAAAGTCTGTTAAAGAATGAACGATATATTCAACTACACCTTCCGACGTAGCTATAATAATTATTAATAAAATATTATTCAAGAGTTGTGCCCGTAATAGGAATTACAGTTGCCATGCAAAACCTCGCCGATATGTGCCGATGTCTGCGTAGCCTTGAAAGCATTTTAGAAACGCAAACTTCAAGATCTAAGGTCAAGTTAAGTTCTTGCGTTCCTCTTACCGGCTCGTGGTTCTTTAACAAGATTTACAAGAAGGAATCAAATTTTAAACATTCATTGGAACCTTGAATAAACCCTTATGTTTATGCGCATAAAATACCATTTTGTTTTCAAAGATTATGTCGAAAAATAAATGTATCAAAAAAACCGTGTTTTGCTTCATTGTTTCTCGTGACTAAAAATGTTAGAAATTATAAAAAAAAAACGGAATAATGTGATTATTATATTCAAGATTAGAGCCTTCGAAAAACACCGTGAATATCAATTCAAATTTTAATCTTACCTTCCACCTTTCGGCGCATTTCTTGGAGAATTCGGCGAAGACGACGTTTTCTTCGGGATGCTTCTTCTTGTGCTCCTCCCTGCAAGTCTGTACGAAGAAAGCGTAGGCGGTCATACGACCCCTGGGTTTAGAATCGCCCTTTCTCGGCATCCTGCCCTTCGGTTGAGAGATCTGTTGATGCTGTTGTAAAACCTTCCGAAAAAAGTCGGTTTAAATATTTTACCGGGATGACAAGTCGGGAAAAAATACTGTTCAATTAACTTTGAATTAAAGCAGAAATATTCCTTTATACAGGGCGATTCACATGGTTAGAACTTATGGGAAAACTACTGAAAATATTTCCTTGAAACTTTGCAGTGTTAATTTTTTTGTGTCCTCTAACTAAAATATTAACGTTTTCCTATTAATAAGTTGCTGTCACATTAGTTATTTCAAAAGTATATTATTTTTAGAAATTGCTCAAGATCAACAATCCTTGGCAGAACTTTGAAGAATGGACTTTGACAGGCTATCTTAGAGAAAAACGGTTGGCATATTTCAATGTGGATTTTTCATTTTCTACGCTTTCAAAAAAATTATCACTTCCGGTATAACAGGACATCCGAAAGTTAACTTTTAAGAGCATCCGGCAATTATTTCTAAATTCTTCTTCCGTTACCAGCTCCATGTGAAATTATAAAAATGAAATTGTCCGCCTTTTTTAAAAACGCCAAGTTTATGATAGCTTTGAAAAAAAAGTTATAAAAGCAGAAAAATGGACAAATTTCATAAATTTTTGTTAATGCATTAATCAAAATTTCTTTAGTTTAAAACTTCAGGTAATTGCTACTCAAGGAGGGGGTATTTGGCCCCTTTTTAAATAAAGCGAAAAGGATAAGAAATATTAATCAAAAAATGAAATGGCGAATGTATAACTAGACTTCACTCTTAAGTAGAAAATAAAAATTTAAGATGTGAAATGCCAGTCTGTCAAAGTACCAAAAATGTCAATTATCAAATGCTAAATTTCAAAAACTTATCAGTTTTGACAATATACAAAATATGTTATAAAATATTTTTATAAGTTTTCTCAAAAGTTCTAACAAACACTTGTCGTGAATCACCTTGTATAGCCAGCAATTTTATTTAGGAATTTTTTGTGATCTTTCTTGACGAATTGAACGCATAGTAAAGATAAAGAGTTATAGTAGGAAGAAAGGCGCAAAGTAATCCTTAAGATGATAAAAAAAGAGGCTTGAACCTAAAATTTACTTAAAAAAAATATTTGCTCCAACTAAAAATTTCTACACAACAGAAAATCTGCAATTATCTTGCAGATGCCAGTTGTTTAAAATGTTGCAAATTATCTCTTTAATAGTATAATTTTTGCATCTGTAAGTTGACCTGCAGGCCTTCTGTAATCTCACCATTTAGCTAAGTATTTTTCGACGAATTTTTTCAAAATTTCAATGTTTTTAAAGTTTAATTCAATTTTGTACTTTAAATAAATATTAACGACATCTTGTGACAAGGCAAAAGATACTAAATTATATAAAAATTGTACATATTTCTTTTGAAATTAAAAAATGGTATAAAACCTATCTTTTTTTTCACATGATGTACCAAATGATATAATCATCAAAACAATGAATTTTGGAGGAATTAGCACCAAGTCATCAAGTACTCTATATTACAGTACATTTGAGTTGTGGGTCAAATAAAAAAAAAGCTATTTTAAAAGAATAAAATATTTCCCCAAACAATTACCAAAAAAAAAACCTATTTTAAACTGAAATATATTTTATTCTGCATTTACAGTATACTAATTCAAGTACGGATAGTTATAACATCTTAGTGTAACTATATCTACACTGCATATCTTCTTCCCTTCAATCGGGAAACCAAATTACATATCTTCAAAGCGGGTCCCAATTTCAGACCCATGTACTTCATCATCATGTCAGAGTTTAAAAGCAGAAATGCTTTTCCATCAATCTCGTGTCTTCTAAATAGGTCAGCATGAACACCTAAGCAGGGAT
The DNA here is from genome assembly GCA_935413205.1 of Polydrusus cervinus. Classification (NCBI taxonomy): domain Eukaryota; kingdom Metazoa; phylum Arthropoda; class Insecta; order Coleoptera; family Curculionidae; genus Polydrusus; species Polydrusus cervinus. Next base: position 5,302,826 of record OW284514.1, read on the forward strand.
CGGTTTGCTCAATAAACTGTATCACTTCTTCTATTCCCCATTCTACTATGGGTATCTTACTCAATATCGCTGTAGCAGGAGCGGAAACGTTAGAGGAGGAGGGACCTGCATGTGTGGTTGTAGAAGTAGCAGGTTCTTGCTCCGGAGACTTTCGTTTCACCGCAGGTACTCTTGGCGTCTCTTTAATCTCACATAGAGGACAGTCCTTTAAAGATTCCTCCAAGCTAAACATATTTTGACAGCTCTCCAATGTCTGACTGATACTTTGAAATACTGCATCAAAATCGGACACCGTAGTGACTTTGGGCAACTGTATTGTAAGACTATCTCCTTTGTGATTGATTTCCACGTCCTCGCCGGTCAAACTTTGCAATCTTTCAAGGATTTTCTGCGACTGATTCGTTGCGTTAAGCAAGTGTTCGACAAACTTCTTCTCCAAGGCATGTAGCGATATATCTTCTATCGCTGTTGGGAGCATTGTGGTATTAACAAGCGGTCCGCCATTGCAAGCCCTTCGAAAGTAAATAAAAGTAGGAGGTAATGATGATGCTGAAGTATCAGCCTCACTTTGTACAACTTCAGAAACAGAAGAGGTAGAGGTTACTGAGGTAACAGGAGGAAACGTAAAAGCCGGTTTAAAACTAAATCTGTTAATTCCCGTGGTATTTTTTTGTCCAGGAGGCTGCAACGGATGTCCAGATTTTGCACACCAACCCACGGGAAAAATATCACGACTGTCATATTTACACCAATAATCGAAGGCACCCTTCCACCCATCAAATGTCACATGAATTTGGTCATTCTTAATGGCACCTACTGTAGCACAACAAATCAAATGAGGATTTTTCTTATCTACAGCCTCCAGTTTTTGCCCCACTTGAAAGAGATTCTGTTTGGGTCCTTGCGGTTCTCTTTGGAATATTTTTGACGGGGCCATTTCAGCCCCGTTCAGAGTTTTCAACAGAAACATCGGCCATGAGCTAGCGTTCATACGAAAACCCAACGGTGGTTGTAACATTCCGCCCGATTTCTCGCAATGGCCAATAGGATGTATCTCACTGGAGTCTACCAAACGCCAGAAGTCGTTTTTGTTGTCGCTTCCGTCTAATCTTAGCCTTAACCTAGGTCCTAACGTACTAATCACAGTCGCTATACATGTAGACGTCACATTTCTAGGGTCTATTGCCTCTAACTTCATTCCAACTTTAAAATCATTAGTTGGAGGACTTTGAGTTTGCCTGAAACAACTTTGAGGCGCCGCTAGGCTACTACTTTCCTGTAAATATTCTTCCCAATCGAACTGTTGAAAAGTTACAGGTGAACTTTCCAAAGAGGTAGAGGGACCTACAGACGCAAGCCGACTGTTCAGGTCCTTTTTTTGGTGTTTATTCATGCAAAATGTTGAGCAGTAGTCTTTTGAGGCATTACTACTCCCTCTGATCACATTATTGCACTGGATACAAGTACTCCCCTTTATGTACGCTTTGCGGAATTCAGCTAGGCAGGTCTCTGAACAAAATTCTCTTTTGCCATTAGTAGTGGGAAAAACGTATTTCAAGGGAAGTTTCACCTCATTACACCAGGTACACGAATTCGATTTTTTCGGAGGTCTGCCAGGCCCGCGAACTTTAGAACTCATGGGACTGCTGGACATGGTTTTCCCACTCGGGTGCACTCATCAAGTATAAATGTAACAAAGGTTCATGTGGGTTGACGTTTCCCTTAATGTGGCAGAATCCTCATGGAACCTAAAAAAAAGGTCTAAGTTCAGGTTAGTATAGTGTTAGTTAAATAATAGGACCCCAAAGAACTTGATAACCCCGATCCTTGAGCTTTTTTTTTACAGAGTGTTTTAATGTTCAATATTTTAGTTATTTTTAATAAGTAGCGCAAAGAAAATCCACATTAAGGTAAATTATAAATAAGTAAAGTGCATTCGATTAAATTATGTACCTTAGTATACAGGGTAACTCACAAATAGTGTATTTAAAAGAAATAAATTAAAATGCATTAGCAAAAATACCCCTAATATGTTTTTTTTAAAAAGGGAACTTAACAATATTGATTGGAACAAGTTATATTTAAGATTTAAGACCCCTTTTTTTATTACTGAGATATAAAGTCAAATTATATGTATACAGGTACTCTGTAAATATTTGTTGAAGCTTGATTTTGGAATTTTTTTATAGCTAAAGTTACCCTGTATACTAAAGTACAATGTATATACAGACGACTGCAGGCATGTTTAATTTTTCTGGCATCTCTTTGCTGTTTTACGCTATAAACAAAAAATTTAAATTACTAAACATAAAATACCCTGTATAAAAAGCTCATAGGTGAAGTCACCTGAAGTTTGGAGCCTCTATTATATAACCAACATTATACCTCCGGAAAATTTCGTGAACTTAGACCCAAAATCAAGCTTCCAATCCTGCCACGACTATATTATATGAAAAACATTTAACGAAATTTCTATATTTGGCCTTGTAGGTGCAGCAAAATATTATGTTTAAATCTCCTGAGAGAAAAGAGCTTTATAAATTTTAAATTATTTCAGAAGCATCTTAAAAATTATCCGCTCCAAAAATTCGAAATTATTGAGCGTAACTTTGCGCCTTTCTTCATCAACAACCGTTTTCAATAAATTAAAAAAATTACCTGGTGGTGGTTGTTCTGCAGCTGTAACTGTTGTTGCAACTGATGAGTCTGTTGCTGTAGCTGGTGTTGGCGTGCCTGAGCTTCAGCGATCGCCTGACGGTGCTGTTGAATAGCTTCTTGGTGCTGCCTTTAAAAAAATAGAGAAAATAGTCTTTAGAATATGAAGAAAAATAATAAAGTTCAAAGGGAATAAGTTCAATTTACAGAACATTTTTTTTCATGAAACTTAATTTAAAAAAATCTTAAAAAACTAAAAAATGAGTTATTTTTGACCTGCCTGTATTCCTCCTCTTGCTGCCTCTGTACAGCCTCCTGATGCTGTCGATTAACTTCCTGCCTCTGAACTTCTTCTTGTCTAGACTGTTCTTGCTGTAACAAAAACTCTAATGAAATATTTATCATCCAAGATATTAAAAAATAGAAAAATTGCCTAGCTTTTAAAATATGGTAAAAAATTCGTTTTTAACAGCCTTACATAATGTAGCCAACATATATTTATATAAGCGTAAATGATTTTTCATGAATGCTTTTCCCTACATATTACACCTCATTATGATGCGTTAAATTGATTTTAAAGTAATTATTATGGTTTTTAAAATGTTACTTTGCCATGAATCAGATAAGCAATAGAGTATGCTTCCTGGGATTATACAAAGCATTTATGTAGCCTGGCACGATTAGGAGCCTTGCAAGAAGTTAGCAGAGCACCTTGCCCAGAGTACCAGGCATTAAAAACAGTTCTCTATCTCTATCTCGTCGACTTATCATCGACCCTCAAATTTCACCTCCTGTTTTTATTTTACAATATTTTTTCTACCTTGACTATGTTCAGTTTAGAACTTAGCATTACCTATCCATTACACACTTTTGCCTGTTGTAGTAACATTTATCGTTTTTGTTATTGAGAAAACAAAAAACAAACAAACTTTTAGACGTTGTCAATTTTATATTTATGGGAAGAATAAATTATGTTTAAGTAAGCAAACACTCGAAAAAGCTTTTATTTCTATAATTTGTCTATATTTTCCAAAAAAGGTATGTAAATATGTTTAATTTACGGTTTAGAGAAAAAATAGTGTTTAGTACTAAACTTCCTACTCACAAAAGTGACTTCCTAAAATACTACTGACCCTTCATACGCCCTGCAATTTTCAAGGCTCAAAGTAAACAAAATAATCATTTTGAATGGCTGGGGGAGGGGGGGGGGGGGGAGTGTTTTTTGAAGGGGGACTGTCTTTGCCCCTCCCTGGGTTAATTACTCTTAAATTAAACTTTATTGTCCAAAATTCCACGTTATAAATCGACCATTTCTGAAATTTCTACGATTTTAGAATTAATTCTCGGTTTAAACTAAATTGACTGTGCAACATCGTAGACAAGACATACGGAGCTATTTTCAAGGTTTACATTGAGGAAGTTCTTTTTTTGTGGCTTACGTTACTTATTTTCAATATTTCCAAATAATGCAAAAAATAACCAAGCACGAATTTCGTTATAAACCATCTAGGGTTGAAAAAGTAGACAAGACAAAAATTACTACTATTTAACCTAATATCTGTCACTGAATAAGCAGTTCAGGACATATGGAGCTATTTTCAAGGTTTACATTAAGAAAGTTCTTTTTTTGTATCTTACGTTACCCATTTTCAATATTTCCAAAAAATGGACAAACACGAACTTCGTTATAAACCGTTTAGGGTTAAAAAAGGCGATACTCAAACATACCTAAATAAAGTATTTACCCAAGTCACAACCAATCAAGAACTCCCATCACAATTAAGCAAAAAAAAAACTAAAATCAAATTACCATTATCTCCTCTAACGGCGAAAATAATCAACAAATTAGCTTTTACATCACGGAACATTAGAAAAAGAAAAAGTACTATTATTAAAATAATAAAAGTTTCACAACGAAGATAATAGATTTCAGCTCGGAACCGCCTCGAGATATACAGGTAGTGAAAAAAAAACTTGTTAAAAAATTCTCGTTGGGTGCGGCCAGCTGGGAGATCGGACAGCTACACCTGCCCTCGCCTTAAAAGTTGTATTTCTTTTGTTTTTCTCTTTTAATGTGGCTTAGGCGAGATTTGATTTAATTATTACCGTGAAAATTGTTCAACGATTTTTCTCAGAAATGATAAGTAAATTGCCATATTGGAAGTTTGAGTAGATTGTATCGCGTTATTAATACAAGGGGGCAATGAAAAATGCTCTGCTAACACTATACATATTTCTGAATAAAAAGAAGTCAGATGGCATCAAATCGAATTATATGGGAGGTCCTTATACGAAGAGCGACTGTACGTTCCTATAAAATACCCCTCCAAAATCATGATATGTAAATACCGACACATTCCTAACCGCCGTTTTAAGTCATTTGGATTCGATGACTTAATCAAGCTTTTGCAATTTCAAAAATGTCTCTACACTTAAATACCTCCCAATAAAAAAAATCATGTTCAAAAGATAAGATATAAAAATTGTTTACATACAGGATATGATTATAAAAGAAGAAGTTAGACCTTGAACTACAAATAAACAAGCTGGACTTCCTGTTCCAAGGGTTCCTTTCGCCCATAGTACCAACGAAAAATGTGTTTTGATAGAATCCATTGTTTGTTTACAAGTAAAAGTAGGTTTGGATTTAATATGTAAAAAATATTACAGGGAAACAACATAGACGTTAAATGCCTTGAATTTTCTTACCTCAGTACTACCCAGGTCCAAAAATACTGTCAGTGACTCATGTTGTACGAAGTCAGAGAAAAAAAATTCCATGAAAATATTATCCTCTATTAGAATTTCAAAAAATACACTGGAATTGTTTTTTCTAAATTCATACAACCCGCTGCACTATACAGGGTGATTCCTAAGTTGATACTTCTGTTTTAGCTGTGTATAGAAGGCATTAAAATAATCAACATTTTCAAATACCTTTTTTCAAAAAACTTAAAAATTGGCGATACAGAAGTAAAAAATCCAAGTTCGTGCCTGGTCATCAAAACGTAGCCCGCTATACTTTATGTTGCTTGTCTTATCTCTTATTTGTCATGCAATTTACGGGTGAGTTATTTGGCAATACGCTGCGGTCTGTTTTTCTGAAGCAAGTTAATTTTAAATTGGTGACATATGAAAATGGTAATATTTGAAAACAATGAACTAGTAGATATGCTAATTTACGGTGAGTGTCATCGGCTCATCCTACACCCAGAAGTTTTCTTAATGTTATTCAACGGGCAAGTTAGGCAGAACCGTATTTGATCGATAGTGTAATAAATGAATAAGTAACCTTATCTTTGAGTTTTTTGAATAAAAGGTATTTGAAAATGTTTATTTTAATGCCTTCTATACACAGATAAAAAAGAAGTATCAACTTAGAAATCACCCTGTATAAGAAAGCGATGAATCACTGACAGTAATTTTGGACATAGCATATTGTAAAAGGGTCATAATATTTAAATTAAAAGATATTCAGTAAAATCTGTTAGCTTAAGTACAGGTACAAAATGACTGCATAGTACCAAACAATTAATACCAAGAAGGTATCTAAAAACCTTACTTCAAAGGCCCTTAAAAGTAATCCATTGGACCTTCAACCTTACTTTAATTTTATTCTAACCCTTTCTCCTCATAAAACCCAAAATTTAAATAAGGACGCTTATGGTCAAGCCCGGTGTTGTCAGATCTAATAAATTTCCTTTATTACAAAGCATTTCCAACTATTAGGAATAGAACAAAATAGTTTAATTCAATAAAACAAAGCCTGGAATAAAAAATGTAGCAATAAAAAGTGAAATTTTGATGTATTCCCCGGTGTGTGTCGCCAGGCCTGACGATTTGCCATAAAAAACTTATTAAATTTTCTCTTTTCTAGGGTTATGTTTGTTGATCGTAATTTTTCATGCATATTTTAGTGCATAAATCAAAAAACCTTACTTTATCAAGGAAATTCAGTATAAATTTACCTGGCAACACCGATCGAAACTAACCAGAGGTCTTTGTAGTCCGCCTACCTGTTAATAGCCTGAGGCAGCGCGCTGGACCGAGGATCTTGATCCCTCTGTGGCGCCCCAGGCCACTTTTAACATTGAATTGGTCTCGACGGTGCAGAAAAAATATCGGATACAAGAGTTAAATTATGCGTTAAAATTTGAGAAATATTTTAAAAAATTGCCTAGGAGATAATTGAACTTAATAGAGTGAACATACGTAGGTATGTACATATAATAATTTGGTAAAGACTACAAAGTTTTTAGGAAACGTTATACCTATCATGAAGTATTAAAAAATATGGCTGGCCTATTAAAAAAACGGATTAAATAAGTAAGCAAACTTTCAAAAAAGTACGCATTAAAAAATTAATCAACGCTTCTGAATCTCGTAGATAGAAAAAATAATGTAAATACATTTAAGGTCCACAAATAATTCATGGTACAGAACAAAACTAAGCAGGATTTCCACTCGCACTCGACTGGTTCCCTTACATACAATTATAATTTGGGTGGTCAGTTATAACTTTATAAATTTATGACGTGTACACAGAGATGGACGTTTACGATTATTTTAGTTTTATGACTAACTATAGGGATGTAGGGGGTCCCTACAATTTACTGCACGGCTGGATTGGAGTCAGTTTCGGGGATTCAAGGAACGAGTTACAGATACTAATAAACTGTCAAATAACCTAGTATATCTGGAATTACATACTAGGTCGCTAGCTCTCAAATTTATCCTGTTATATATATTATAATATATAAATTAAAAAATTGGCTATATGATAGGTAGTAATTTCGTCCACAAATATTTTTTATTATCACTTCCTTGTCATTTTCCTTATGAGATTTTATCCTTATTATTCTATCTCTTCTTGGCTCGAATTATAAAAAAATTAGCAAATTATTGAATATTTTTACACCAACCAAGGTGGTTTATATTATACAGTGTGTCCACGGATAGATTTGGAAAAGGAAACACTTTTTTATTAGTAGCTATAGAAGATAAAGTAACTCTTTAAAAAAACGTCTGCTTGTGTCAAAACTACAATTTCGAATATCAGATTTGCGATTACTATACAGCAGGGGTTCCCAAAGTTTTTTCTATGGCGCCCCCTTTTGGGAATCAAGAAATGGTCGCGCCTCCCTCCCCCTCCATTATACAGATACAAGTTGTATTAATTTTGCAGTTTTTCAGAGCTCTCGTGCTACCTCTAATGCTGCTTAGCGCCCCCCCAGTTTGGGAACCCCTGCTATACAGGGATCGTCAAAAACATTTTCAGTTTTTTGGATTTTTTTTTCAATTCCTTCATTTATTACATCAATTTTGCTTGTTTCGAAACTACAATTTCGAATATCAGATTTGCGATAACTATACAGGGTTGGACGAAAAACATTTTTAATTTTTTATAATTTATGATTGAATAAATAAATTAAAGAAATATGATATAAGTATTAATAAAAATACTTCAAAAGTAGACAAAGAAAAATAGTTTTCTTACAACAAAATCGTTATTCGTCCAGATATAAAATCATATTCTAAGTAAGAAGGCAGCAATAGATGTTTGTTTTTACGTAAATTTATTTTAAACGAAATCCAAAAAACTAAAAATGTTGTTGCTGACAAACCTTGTATAGTAATCGTAAATCTGATATTCCAAATTGTAGTTTCAGCACAAACAGACGTTTTTATAAAGAATGCCTTTTTCTTCTATACCTACTAATAAAAAAGTTTTTCCTCTTCCAAACTCTATCCATGGACAAACTGTAGATATTTTTACTATATTAATCTAAGAATTCGGACCAAGAAAATATTATAGATAATTTAGCATGGAGCTGATAACATTGGAGAAGAATTTAGAAATATGGGTTGAATGCTCTTAAAAATATTCATAATAATACAGCATTATAGGCATATGTAATACCTAATCACTAAGTAAGTAGATATACCAAGCCCCTTACATTTTACCGTTAAAGACATCTAATGAGTCATCTAAATTTAGACGAAACAACTTTTCCAAAATTAATTGACAACGTGTCATTTTTTGTAATTAATTTTTTTGAATAGCTCATTTACATAACATTTTTCTATAATGCCCCACACAATGGATCAAAACTAACCTTTTTTGATAATCATTTAAATCTCAGTCAGAATACCTCTTGGTATGTTTATGACAGTTACCTAGTTCTATAGACAAATTAATAATTCACCACATTAAAGGACTCTATCACCTATGTACATGGCTTTGGGGGCTTAAAAATCCAGTTTTTAACCGATATTTTTGTTCTAATATTAAAATTTGGCCACCATCCTAGTTGTTTATAAAAAATTATGAGTTCACAGAAGTTTAGAAATTCCCAGAATTATTCTAAGTGTTTTGGAATAAAAACGTGTTAGCCCCGTAGATTGGATATATTCAAATTTTATTTTAGAACAGGAATATCAATTGCCCCAAGGGCATGTAGTTGATATAGTATTCCCTTAATATCTGAACACATTTAATGCGGGGGTTCACTATGATGATAATTAACCATTAAATAAATTAACAAAAGGAACTGTGTGAAGTTAGTCATTAATACACAAACTAGGAATACTTTTATAATCTTTCCTCAACTTTTCAAAAATACATACATATTTACACATTTCTATTTAGACATGTGCGTCGCAGCTTTACAATTTGGAGAAAATTTTACAATGTTGCATTCCCACGTTTTGCAGGAAGTCGGGCAAATTTAAATGTGTGAGCGAGCAATCTAAGAACGAATTTCCCCAGAAATTTTTCCTTATAACGCATATTCCCTCCTTACCCCGGGACTCTGCATAGTTTGCTGCTGCTGATTAGACATATTCTGCAACCCTTGCAACCCCGTGTTGTGCATATCCTGCCCCTGCTGCTGATACCCCCACCATGCTTGCTGTCCGTGCCCACCCCCCTGCATTTGTCCGTGCTGACTATAGTCAATTCCGCCACTATTATAAACATTTTGATTGTTCGTATGCGTCGAATTGCTAGTGTTTGTATTTTCGAATGTGCTGGCCATTTTGTAACTGAACATTTGGTTGTGCGGAGTCTGGTTGGAAGAACTGATAGCAGTTTCAAGATTTTGTTGATTGTTCTGGTTCTGCATCTGCTGCATTAGTTGTTGCTGGTCAGCATTGGGCCACCACATTCCCTCCGCGCCCCAGGCGCCCCGGTTTTCCGACATGGCGGCTCTCTGCTAGGCCCTTTTACCGCGCACAATCGCTCACAGACATTAAAAACTAGTAATTCCAATCTAAACACTGTTTCGAAACGTAAACGACCACTAAAATTATCGGAAAACACTCAAACCACGCGGCGTTACTTTACCGAACTGGTTTCCCGGTAAAAACCGTAATAACCGCTCACTTTTGAATCGTAAAAGTCGCAGTACCTTCCCACCATAACACACATACGCTCACATATTTCAATTCGATAGCCTCTTCACGCGGCAAAACTGCTAGAGTGAATGTGGCAACGCAGCGAGGGAAGTGCGCGGACCAATGGGAGAGCAGGGCGCTTGCGCAGGTGATTCTGCGAAGCCGGTTCGATCCCCTCTAAGCCCCGCGATACGCCGGTGAAGCAACGGTCAATAAGACGGCTGCGAGGGGACTGGCAATGTTGCCAGTCAATACGTAAAATATACAGCTCGAACGAATATTGAACAAATATTAAATAAAAAATAATCTGAAGTTTAAATATAATATCGTACGCCCCTGACCAAAGTTAAACAAAGAATAAATTAGTGTGTATGTACGTTTCCGCGATAGTGAATTGAGGATCGATTCTCATTTTATACCGTAAATTCAAAAATATGTTCAGTGACGTAACTAACTTGAGATTTTAATTATAGAGAGGTAGTATCAACGGTAGTATAACCACAGAAGTAAAATACAATACTATTTATTTCAAATCCGCACTATCAAAATGTAGGTCCTACCTAGGTATAGCGTCATTGGCGAGATGAACATATTTTTGACAATATATTAAAACAAAATCTCTCTTCTCTAAATAAACGGGACTAAAAAAATTTAATGCGTATCCGATGCCGCGCATCAAACAGCCGCTATACGAATTTGTTCCACATAAAGTAAAAAAAGCAAGGAAAAAATGTCTACAAAAATCCAAATTTTTCAAGAAATCTACTGAATAAACGCGGCAACGTCGTATCCCGGGCGAGACGAAGAAAGTTGCCTGCACGGGCGCGCTGGTTAATTAAACTTTGCTCGTTAATAATTCCGCAAGACTTATTTTCTTGCTCATGTTAAAACACCCCATACCCCTTTTTGTGGGGGAAGGATAAAAGGTCATACTCATATAGAACACAATCATATTTTAATATTTCCTCTTTTTGCATGTTAAGTATCTACTAATCAAATTGTTTTCCAAAGAAAAATATTGGTAGCGTCTTTCGTTGTAAGTTGTAACTAACGGACTAACAGTCTCTCTTGTGTTCAATATTAATTTATAAAGCCAAAATGGACAGAAAGACATTCAGTGTGTACCTGCACTGAATAACCCAATGTTAAATGTCATTAACATTTAGAAAGCATAAGAAAATTAAGGGTAGCATATAAGAAGGCCCTAAACTTGAACGTAGCTTGATATAACAGACAATTCCACTTCTTATTACAGCCCCCCAAAAACAATTCAAAATTAATCGCGTAAACTAACACTTTATTGAAAAAAATACCCCAATAATTTTTCGGTAGAACCTGTAGAAAAATTGTACTGCACTCTACACTAAAAGAAATGGCAATAAACACCCCCTCCCCCATCTCATATATCAAGAGAACCAGCCACAAACAAAATGGCTGAGCTTTATGTGTATACCAACTGAAAAAATCGACAAGAAAATACTTTTTCACTCTCCAGATTTTACCCCTATCGATTTTCTTTGTCTAGCTGTGTCCGTTGGCGTAAATACACAAATCAACCACCTTTATCTCTAAAAACACACCTATTTTAAGAGTTATCTAAAATAAATTCATATTTTGAAAGTATTTATCCCATAAACCATTAATAATTTTAAAAATATTAATCCTAAAACTATTTTGCATTAAAACAAGTCGCCCTTAGCGACAAATCAAATAATCAAGTAGCCCTGTTATGAGTGTACGTGACGCCAAAATGGATCCCGCCTAAAACCTCCCAACTACGGCAATTTCGTAATCTTTTCACTACATTTTAACCATATTTTCCAACAAATGTTACGTAATTTCACATGTGCAAACGCATTTTTTCCATACAATATCTCAGGGATAAGTACACACATGGAAATTTGGCGGCAAAATTAAAACTTTTAACAAATTTTCCAACAAACGCCCAAAAACTAACAAAGGAGTCATTTTAGCCTACGTCATCAATGAGGTGATTTGTAAAAATACGCAAAATACCCCTGGGACATAATGAAAACTAAAAACCTAATGTAAAATTACCCGAAAAACGAATATTTTCTATACCCGATATACCCTACACAGTACGGTATATGCCATAAGGAAAGCATTGCATGGCAAACTACACAGTGCAAATGGAGTCGTATACGCTGTATAACCCGGCCATATGAACAAAGCCTGGCCTTAAATATATTATTTTAATACCTTTGCAGTCAAACTATCACTACCAAACTTTCACAATAAATCAAACTAAAAATTAGTAACGTAAGAAAAATTCTAGAAGCCTCTCGGACGCCCCCTAAAGACAGGAAAAATTATACAATTCAGATACCTTGCCGCCTATGCTTTTCTTATGGCAGCCATTTGCTAGCTTTTATATGGAGTCTATATGGACGATTTACGGATTAATAATTACAGCTAAACTAAAGATTCTCGCGAGAAAACAAAACCGTACATAAATTAGTTTAGAAAATAACAATTTATATTATAAAAATGAAACACTGACAATTTCTAAATACTCAAATAATAAAAATTTCTTACCTTCCGATGCTTCGAAACTACTGAACACTGCTTCGTAAATGCGGCCCCACGCCACTTTAGATACGAGCCGAGAGCGGACTGTTTACAACGCCACGCTATTGGCCGGTTTTAAACTAGCCGCAAAAAATCGGCCAATTATAAAGCTTCGGCTGAATTCGTTACGTTTCTTTTTTCGACCAATAAAAATCTCGTTTGAAACACAGGCAAGCGTTTTGTTTGATTAGCGGGAAAATAATCGTTAAATGAATGGTCGATTATGCTAATTTTTTATTAATTTTAGAAAACTGTAAAAATTTATGTACATTTGGTAAGTAGAATTATGTTCTAGTAAATAAAACTACAATCAATATAATAAATGCGCCAAAAATCGCCGAATAATATAGCTTCGTTGGCTATCTAGAAAATGATAAACGCAAGCAACGCCCGAAGCCAAAAATCCTCTCTATACCTATGCAAAGCGAAAAATAAGTATAAATAAATGCAAGAGAAAGAATATAATAAAAAAAAATGGCGTTATCAGTATTAATATTATTGGAAAAAACGTTTAAAACGCTGTAATTAAAAGAAATTTTTCAATATTTTTAAAATTTCTGTGATTTTCTACTAGTATGCAACCATTGATACCGGGCATTACAGTTTTGATTGCCTATGTAAAGATTTCTTTTTTCTTCTTCAGTGGCATAGCAATAATTTCTTACCTCAACATTAAATGAACAAAAAAATTAAAATATTTTTTTCTTGTGTGTTATATTAATAAGACAGACAAGATTTAATAGACATTTTTATCATTCACAGTTTGATGATGGTTTGCAGGAGAAAATATAATATATATTGTTTGTTCTTAATTAATCAAAATTTTACTATTATAAACAAGAAATAATTTATGTAAAATAGTTTAGTCCGTTCCTTCGAACCCTTTACTCAAAAGCAGAATCATTTTACAATCAAATTTTGTGTATTTCCCTTACCTCTTTTTGTTGCGCCTATGTCGCACCTCCGACGATATTTGACATTTCTCCCGCTAGGATCGTTGTAGCCGGCAACCGTCAAATTTGATAGACCGAAAATTTTGTTGCACATTTTTTACAAATATTTCATGAAATAATGCATTAAACAAATTATTTACAGTAAGTTAGTATCCTTTAATGCTTTGCTTTCGTGTAAATCAAATTACATTTTAATTTTGAAACAAATTCTTTTCAATAACAAAATGCAATAACTTTTTTCACTCAAAGTTTGCCATGTGATGCAATGTTTTGATTTTTTTAAGGGGCTGTTTATAGAAAAAACACCTATAAAATGGCTAGCGCTGACGTAGCAGCTTTAGCGGCCGACCTAGCAAGAGCTGTGGAGCTAACGATGAGTTCCAACGCATCTCAAGCTGATCGGTTAAAAGCATATCAAGCCTGCGAGAGTTTTAAAGAAACATCTCCACTATGTGCAGAAGCAGGATTGTATTTAGCAGCTGGAACACAGCACTCCCTTATTTCAAGACACTTTGGGCTACAGTTAATGGAGCACACTGTCAAATATCGTTGGACACAGATCAGTCAACAAGAAAAGATTTTTATTAAGGTATTTTTTATATACTTCACATCTTAAATCCCTTTAAAGTCCTTTGCAGGTCCTATAAATATAAACCTCTTTATGCTACCAAATAAGAAAGTTTTAAAACCTTGTAGGAAAATGCAATGAAACTGCTTGCTGCTGGCGGTATAAGTGATGAACCCCACATGAAAGATGCCCTGAGTAGAGTAATTGTTGAAATGGTAAAGAGAGAGTGGCCCCAACAGTGGCCAGGTCTCCTAAATGAACTGTCAGAGGCTTGTGCATGTGGAGAGACCCAAACGGAGTTGGTGCTTTTTGTGTTTTTAAGATTAGTGGAAGATGTTGCCTTATTACAGGTAAGGAGCAAGTAAATTGTATTTTTTATGACAAAATATACATAAGTATTTTAAAAGTAACATTAACTGCTTTTTTTAGACTTTAGAATCAAATCAGAGGCGAAAAGATATTTATCATGCTCTGACAGCGAACATGTCCATCATTTTTGAATTTTTTCTTAGACTCATTGAGCTGCATGTAGGGCAGGTTAGAGCATGTACGGAAGTAAACGGTCTTAAGGCTGGAGCCCACAGCAGAGTGGTGCAAGTGGTATTATTGACTTTAACAGGTAAAAATTACTACAAACTTATTGTAGTAAGTATTATTATTAACTTAAAATACATTTTTTGTTATCAGGTTTTGTAGAATGGGTATCTATGACACATATCATGGCGCAAGGTGGCAGATTACTGCAAATTTTGTGTTTGTTGTTGAATGATAGTGCTTTTCAATATTCTGCGGCAGAATGTTTGTCACAGGTATGGTCAATACAATAACGGTGGGTTGCAGAAAATATTTTGATAAGAAATAATTTATTTGGACATTTAATTTATTTTAAAATTTATAAAAATTAACTCAACAATGCTTCTTAGATGATTAAAAATGCTTTCTACAACGTGTACATCTTTAAATAAACAGTAATCTTATTGTTTTTGTAGATAGTAAATAGGAAAGGTAAAATTGAGGAAAGGAAACCTCTGATGATGTTATTTAACACCGAAACTATGCAGTGCTTATTGACAGTTGCTAAAAACCCAGGAAGTGTAGTTGATGAGCAGTTTTATTTATTTAAAAAAAAACTGTTGCAGGTAAAGTTTTTTGATTCGAAACAGATTGATATGTTTTTATATACTGTTTTTTACCTGGGGTGATTTTTTTTATATTAATAATATATTTTTTAGGTTTTTGGCGGTCTCAATAATCAGTTATGTGTGATATGTTCTAAAGAACCAACATATAGACCAGTGAATTTTTCTATGTTCCTTGAAGCTATTTTAGCTTATAGTATCCATACTAGTTTAGTTTTAGCTCATTTAGCAAATCCTTTGTGGAATAGTATGCTTAAACATGAACAGGTAAAAATATTGTCTATTTAGTAGATAAAGAAGTGCTCCTCTGTATTTTTTAGTTGTCAAGAATTTTTTCTCAAAAACAAAAAAGTTTTTTAAAATTATTTCTTAGTTGTTTTTTCACCTTCAATGAAAGGGTGTAAAATTAATTCTTAAACTGGTTTAAAATCTAAAATTCTTTAGTAAATAAACCAGGATATGGCTATATCTACAAATATTAGTTTAAGATTATTTATTTTTTAGTTATCTCGGGACCCAATTTTTCTTTCCTGCATACCACAGTGGGTGCAGTGCACAGCCCCCAAAATAATCAAATTCAATTACCCGGCGGGTAAAAGTCCCACAAGCAATGACCTTAACGAAACTGTAGCCTATGCAAAAGTGGATTTTGATAGTGAGGAAGAGTTTTCTGCATATTTTTATCGATGTCGATCAGATTTTCTGGATTCCTTCAGGTAAAAAAAATTGTATAAATGTGTTATAATAAGTTTATAATCTGCAGGCAAATCTCAAAATAGAAGTAAATGAACGTTTTTTGTCACTTACCGTTTTCGAAATTTTTAAAAAATTCATAAAAAATTTATATTAGTAATTTCCTTCAATATTTTGTAAGAAACAAAGTCTCGGCCTCAAAATTATATTTTTAGAATTTTGAAGCCGACACTTTGTGTCTTTTTTCTTACAAAATATCGAGTATATTTAAGTAAAAAATGGACGAATTCTTCGAATTTCCTTCAATGTTATCACTTTTTATAACTTATCCAACGTATATTTTCCATACACGGTCAGGAAATTTAACGAAAATCCATTTTTTTTATCAAACCATAGACTTTACAATCTAAATGCATATAATCAAAAAGTTGTATCTCTCCAAGATCTACAATATTTTTTTTAACATTTTTCGAGATATTAAATAAAATATGATGTCTATAAACCCACAAATATCTCGGAAATGATAACTTTTACAAAAAAAAGTTAATAACAAAAACTTTCCTTTTGTCAGTCCCCACAAAAAAGGTTTTATTCACTTTTGTTCTAATATTTCAACTAACGAATATTTGCTATAATCATCCAAAAATTCGAAATTTTTATAAAAATTTCGATTAGCCATTTCCATCACTTTTTATGACTTATCTTACAAGAAGTTAATACAAATAGTACCAACTTCCAATTTATCCCACTGGTCATAAGTCGAAATATTAGTTCTAATTTTTAGAAGACTGTTTGTATTTAAATAGTTTTTCTTCACTACATTTTTTTAGACAAGCAACCTTGGTAGCTCCCTTGATAACCTTCAACTACAGCGAACAATGGTTACTAAAATGTCTATCGGTACCCAACTCTACCTATGGTTTAGCTCTGACAGATCCCGTTTTTCAGGAATGGGAGGCTCTAGCCAATTTCTTAGAAAGCATTTTGAGTAGGTAAGGTATTATGGTAAAAAGTGGTCTCTCTTGTGCTAGATTTTTTTTTGTTTGTGCCTAAGTTTTTTATTTATATACTTTTTCTGTAGAGTCTTACAGGCACATGAAAGACCGTCAATTCCTTCAGGGCTGAGGTTGCTCCAGATGTGTTTGACTTATCAACCTACGGATCCCTTGATTATGTCCACTCTTTTGACGTGTATCTCGGCGCTATTTGTATTTTTAAGCATGTCAACTGGACAAATGGCACCAGCAGGTTAGTAAATAAGCAGTCACGGACAGTGTTACGATTTTGAATAACTACAAATCTTATGAAAAAACCTAAACTGTGGATTTCCGTATTAGGAAACCAATATTTTTATATGTATATGTGCGGCTTAAGTTTCTATTTGATTATCAAAAAATATTATATATATATACCTTTTTCAGCTAATTCTGTTGCTGCATCTGGTGCGGCATTATTACCTCAAGTTTTAGAGAAAATATTCTCTACTTTAGTTTACACTCCGGAAGGTCAAAGCAAAGATGTCAGATCAAGGACTCTAAAAAATGTTAGACGACATGCTGCTTCGCTTATGGTCAAAATTGGTAAGTCAAAAAAAAAAACCAGCCAATCAAACAAGCGGCAGAGGAACTACTCGTTAATCGACATATTTTCTGACTCAACTGTTGACAAATAAAAACCATCTCACTATTGTCCAGGGTTGCAAGAAATCACGATTTTTTTGAAAAAGTCAATAACTCTGTCGATTAAATCGTGATTTTTTTTATTTTTATCAATTTATACTGATTTTTTCCTTAAATGTGGCAATAGTGAACTTTAAAACCACTTATTTTCACTCTCTATTCGCCCAAAGATATTTGTTGTCTAGATTTACAGTTAGAAAATCTCCTCGGCGACATAAAAAATAACTTGTATTGACAGGAAAATTTTCGGCAGCGTAATTTATGAATATTTTTTACGCTGGACTGATGACGATTAGTTATGTTTTTACACTTACATAATGGATCTAAACACTTCGTTTTAAATAAACTATCTTCCTTTTTTTAAAATTTCCTGATGAGATATTTGCTTCGGCGACTTGTTTTTACAACTATTTATAATTAAATTTAAATCACGATTAAAATTGAAAAAAAGCAGTTGATTTAAATCATTTGATTTATTAATGATTACTATATCGAAATATGCTACTTTAAAATGTCATAATATGAAATATTTTACAACTTTGACAGTTGGCTTAAATAATATACGTTTTATCTTACTAAGAATGTTCAAAATGCATTTTAAATTGGCTTTTCTGTGACGTATTATATGACCATGTATAACTTATGTTTGTTTTTCAATTTTTTTTTCTGAAATGAATGTATTGAGCTTATAAGTAGTCCCACACACACATAATAATAATAAAATTTATGGAGCTAAATCAATAAGCTTATATAAAAGTATTTTTGGTGTTCCTCAAGGCTCAAACTTAGGAACCTATTTATTATAGCAAGTAATGGCATAGCTGGGGTAATAAATGGTTCTAAACCGCTTGCATTTTCGGATTGAGCATTGTAATATTATTTTGTCACCCTCCTATATTGTTTGGAGTAGGTCTTTGGAAGGGGTATATATATCGTAGGTTTTTTAAGTTTATGTACAATAGAAGGTATACATTATATTTAAATTTTACTAGAACTAACCTTTACAAAATGTATCCATTATACCATATTATGTGTATTCAATAGGTCATATTGATGTAAGCACTGCAACACTTTAATAATAATAATAATAATAATAACTCACCCGATGAAATTTATTTGACAAAAATATAATTTAGAAACTCTTTCTAAAACTGTTTCATTTGTGATATCATTATTTGACCAACAAAATGCGTTTTGAAACGATGCGTACGCATCAAGAAAAAATGTCATTATATCAAAACAACCACATCATACTATGCCTGGTTGTAGCTAGCTCAGTTGGCTGGCTTATTCCCAGTTTGGCGTTTTGATATTTTGAAGAAACCATGCCGAAACGTTTGTTGATGAATTTCTGTTTTGTAAGTAAGAGTTTATTCATTATTAAAACTTTTAGGAAATAAGTATCCGCTGTTACTTTTGCCAGTATTTGATCAAATAAGAGCTACCGTGGACAATTTGTCTCGACAAAATGGACCAGCCCATTTAAATACTTTGGAAAGGGTTACTTTAATGGAGGCTCTTTTGTTAATATCGAATCATTTTGGTAAGTAACTGCAAATGGTCAGAAACATGTATTTTTTTTTATTGTTCTTGTGATTACCAAAACATTGCGTTCTCTTGGCCTGAATCCTGGCCATGTTTATTAATGAATTGTTAATAACTTGTGTGTGTAACGTGATTTTTATTTAAAAAAAATAATTTTCAATATTGTTTACAATACAATAAATTCTAGTAATTATTTTTTAAGGTTTTCATAGGCTTATGAATATCTTTTCTTCGATTTTTTTTCTGCATGAAAATACTACCTTGGTGGTGAAAAAAACTTTTTTTTAATAAAAATTACGTTCTGACATTCCAATATCTGTAGAATCCAAATTTAAAAAGTTTTAAACAATCCATTAATAAACATGGTCAGGATTTGGGCCAAGAGAACGTAATTTTCTGGTCTAATTTTTTAAGGTAATAAATGAAAGCTATTGAACTCAGACATCCAAACCGGATAAATTTATTTATAAGTAAAGGATGTTAAAACAAACTTTCCAAAAGAATTAGAATTTCCATTTTTTTAAATTGTTTTGTTTATTCCGGTATTTGTTTCTTTCAATGCATTGCCTTATTCCAACTCACATGGGCTTTCTTTTTACAATCTTCTGCGGATAATGAACTTAAATGTGCCGCATCGACTCTATCTCTGAATTCGTCGTAATTTTTACAAGTAACCACAGCTCTCAACTTTGCATCGTTTCTTACCCAATATCTCTTATCCGCATTTAAATCGGATTTGAGTTGATTAAATAAATCGCCTAATTTCTTGCTTGAATCGGACATTTTTTAGCTTGAAAACTCTAAATTCTGACTTGTTCTCACTGACACCTATTTTGTTTGATCAATAATTTGTTGACAACTCAAATGTCATGTGTAGTGGGTGGCTTAATTATTTCAAAATGTAGCATAGTAGTAAAGCATTTGAAATCAGTGGCGGTGCCTAGGGACAGGGTAGGCACTGGCCATGTGTGTGAAGAAAGCAACGAAAATTAGCAGCAACGGTTTTTTACCGTAAAACCTAGCCACGAATTTAGCGTTAAATTGTCAATTGCGCCTAATATTCCAGAAAATGTCGGAGACTTTGTAAAAAATTAATAACTTTGAGATTCCGCTTGTAAATTGGAAGAAAATTGCATTTACATCCGAAATAAAAGTTTAGACGCCACCATATTTTAAGGGATGTTAGCCTTTATTTATAGCTTACGTATCCACTATATGACATATTCCAGAAAATGTCGGGGACTTTGTGAAAAATTAATAACTCCGAAATTCCGCTTATAAATTGGAAAAAAATTGCAATTACATCCGAAATAAAAGTTTAGACACCACCATATTTTAAGGGATGTTAGCCTTTATCTATAGCTTACGTATCCACTATATGACATATTCCAGAAAATGTCGGGGACTTTGTAAAAAATTAATAACTCCGAAATTCCGCTTATAAATTGGAAAAAAATTGCAATTACATCCGAAATAAAAGTTTAGACACCACCATATTTTAAGGGATGTTAGCCTTTATCTATAGCTTACGTATCCACTATATGACATATTCCAGAAAATGTCGGGGACTTTGTAAAAAATTAATAACTCCGAAATTCCGCTTATAAATTGGAAAAAAATTGCAATTACATCCGAAATAAAAGTTTAGACACCACTATATTTTAAGGGATGTTAGCCTTTATCTATAGCTTACGTATCCACTATATGACATATTCCAGAAAATGTCGGGGACTTTGTAAAAAATTAATAACTCCGAAATTCTGCTTATAAATTGGAAAAAAATTGCAATTACATCCGAAATAAAAGTTTAGACACCACCATATTTTAAGGGATGTTAGCCTTTATCTATAGCTTACGTATCCACTATATGACATATTCCAGAAAATGTCGGGGACTTTGTAAAAAATTAATAACTCCGAAATTCCGCTTATAAATTGGAAAAAAATTGCAATTACATCCGAAATAAAAGTTTAGACACCACCATATTTTAAGGGATGTTAGCCTTTATCTATAGCTTACGTATCCACTATATGACATATTCCAGAAAATGTCGGGGACTTTGTAAAAAATTAATAACTCCGAAATTCCGCTTATAAATTGGAAAAAAATTGCAATTACATCCGAAATAAAAGTTTAGACACCACCATATTTTAAGGGATGTTAGCCTTTATCTATAGCTTACGTATCCACTATATGACATATTCCAGAAAATGTCGGGGACTTTGTAAAAAATAATAATTTCGAAATTCCGCTTATAAATTGGAAAAAAATTGATAAGGCGACACAAGTGGAACCAGTAGATAGTCCCTCAGGCCAACTTCCATAGACAAAGTATTTCATTCATAAAAAAGATATTGTGTGTACATTATTAAAGGCATATTTGCGGTACAAGTAAGTCTCCCACTCTTAAAAGGAGGGATCAATCGGGACGCGTTGACGTGCCATTTTATCACATAAAGTATATTTAATAAAAAAACACTTATAACAGGCCCGACGTTGTCACGTTACAAACTTGGATAATAATAATTTTGGTCCTTGCAGGCCTCTAGTCTATGATATTGGTCTGAGGATATCCCATCAGGTCACTAATATATTAACAACCTGTTTTGGTGTATTAACATAGTTTATTTATTTTAGGTGACTATGAAAGGCAAAGTACGTTTGCAGGGGAAATCCTAAGGGAAGCAAACGCCCAGTTTCTTGCCATTGTCAGTGGCGGTGCTATAAAAGGAGCCCAGGAATTTATTTCATTTGTTGGTAGGTTGGTAGGCGATTTATTTGTCAGTCACTGTATACAAATTGGAAATTGAAAAATATTTGTAAATAATCCTTTACAAAAGTAATTAACATTTTAATGATTTTAGGACTTGACAAGCCTCCTGTTCCGACTAATACCAATGCGATTTGTGGGCATAATCGAAGCAATTTAGTTTTTTGTGTTAATCTAGTTCTTGGTGCTATAAAACGGTGTTCTTGGCCTGACGATCCCGAGAGAGCAACAAGAGGTATGATATTTTTGCCTTAACTACCTAAATTCTCTGGCACAAAATTCCGATTTTTTAAAGTTATCTGTTTCCAATATCCATGCTTTTATTTCGACTTTAAATTTTTTTTATTGAAATATGTTTTTTAATTTTGGATGGTAAATAATCGTTTAAATAAAAACATAAATATTTGAAATTTTAGAAACATTTTCTGTAATTTTTTTTTTAATGAGTTTTAACTAATGCATAATATAATATTTCCATATGTTTTACGTTCAAATTTTTTTTTAATGTTTCTGAAAATTGGTAGTAACCTTTTTAATTTTTTAATCAAATATTCTATGTGAAAATGCCAATTTAATTTACTGTCAAAGTTTATTCCTAAATATTTTACTTGATTGACTCTCAATATGTGAATGTCATCATTTATTTTAATACTATCCATATTTTGTGGTATGTTATTTGGATTTAAAGTAAAAGGAAGATAATTAGTTTTATCAAAATTAATTGTTAATACATTTTTATCAAACCAATTTTTTATTATTTTAAAATCATTTTTAAATTTGTTATTTAAGTTGTCCCAATTTGTATCTGTATAAAAAATTGCAGTATTATCTGCGAAACTATGAATTTCTTCATCATAATTTACATTAAATAAATCATTAATATAGATATTAAAAAATAATGGTCCTAAAATTGTTCCTTGAGGAACACCATATTTAATTATTTTATGATAGCTTTTTCTTTATCTATTTGAACATAAGGTGGTCTTTTTTTTAGATAATTTTTAATGAATTCAAATTGTTTTCCTCTAAATCCAATATTTTCAATTTTTTTCAAGAATAAATTATAACTAACTGTATCGAATGCTTTTGTTAAATCCAGGAAAATACAAATCTAACGTTTTTAATATCTATTATCATCATATATTTTGTTCTGTTAAATAGGATTTTGTGTCGATTTGTTTTTTTGAAACCCAAATTGTTTATTAAAAATAAAATGTATTCTTTCTAAATAATTTTCAATTCTTACTTTTAAAATTTTTTCAAATACTTTGGCTAATGAAGATTTATATGACTATAATTATTAATTTTATTTGAATCTACCAACATTTTGAATAAGTATTTGTTTTTTAAATTTATCTGACTTATTTTAACCGCTACAAAAAAACAAATTCAACATTGTTAAAGCAACTTTTTGGCTTTATACTACCATGTTTTTAAAATTACAGTACAACGTTTTGTTTTTGTGGAACTGTTATCAACTTTAATTATTTAAATACGGACCTGCATTTTTTATTAATTTTTTGAAATCTCTTTAAGCCCTAAATTCAATCATGTATCTTACTTATATGATATAATTTTTAGACGTTTTGATTTTATCTTTCCATCATCAGGAATTTGATTATTACTTTTTACTGTACTTTTAAACCAATATACAGCGTGTCCAGAAACCATCTTAACATATGGGAAACTTTTTTATTTTAATTTAACGAAAAAAAATTATTCTTCATAAAAAGTTCTGCTTGTTGATAAAATAACATTCAAATCAAAAGTTTTGGGCCAGCACATACGGGGTGTTCAGAAAGTCAATAATATTAATACCGTAAATGGAAAACTATATTTAATAATTTTAATTACAAAGTACAATAATGAAATACTACACTAAGCTTCAACATGACCACCGTTTTTTTCCATACAAACGGTTGTACGTCGTGAAAATTCCATTACTGCATTTCCTGAGGGGAAATTTCTTGGACACATTCTCTGATAATTCTCTCTAAATGGTCTATGTTCTCGAAAGGTCTGTGGGTATACACTTTTTGTTTTAAAAATCCCCATACGAAAAAATCCAGAGGTGTTAGCTCAGGTGACCTTGGTGGCCAAGCAAATTCTGATCTTCCAATCCATTTCTGTGGAAATGTCCGGTTTAAGAATTCTGTCACTCTTGCAGAGCTGTGGCATAGAGCGCCGTCATGTTGGAACCAAAGTGTTTGTCTTATATTCATTGGTAGTCCATGAAAAAATTCAAATAATTCCGTGTCCAAAAAGTTCAAGTAAATTTCATCGGTAATATTTTCTCGAAAAAAGTACGGCCCTACAATTTGGTTCCTGAAAACGCCGCATCAAACATTTGTCTTGAAAGAATACTGGTCACGACACTCAATTACAAAATGGGGATTCTCATCACTCCACCACCTACAGTTTTGAGAACACACTACTCCATTTGAGGTGAACATCGCCTCATCTGAAAACAATATTTTTCTTGCGAATAGTGGGTCATCTACCTCACCTTGAAACCAAGAGCAAAACAAAAATCGTGAATCAAAATCTCTAGTTTGTGAAGAAATTTTGGTTTGTATGGGTAAAAATTATTTTTCCTTAAAATAACTTGGGCAGTGGACTTTGTAACAGGTCGTGGAACAGTTTGTGAAATATTTCTCAATGAGATTTTAGGATTTTCCACGACAGCTAGCAAAACATTCAATTGGGTATCTTCGTCCGTACGCCAAACCTGATGCTTGTCAGAAAATGTATTACTTACAGATCCGGAATTTTTAAATTTATTAAAAATATCTCCAACCGTTACATGGCTAATAATTTTATTTGGATATCTTGCATTAAAAATTTGAGCAGCCTCTCTGTACGTCTTGTAGTGGTCTCCAACAATTAACACTATTTCAACTTTTTCCTAAATTGTAAATTTAAGCACCATATTTAATTAAAAGGAAACTGTCCGCCTTGACCAATAAAATAATTAGTTGTCATGGTTTCATTTAGTTTTCCAAGGCGTGCTGGACCTATTAAACGAGAATGAATACCGCTTCTTAAAATATTGTAAATGGGCGTAATTTCATATTTAAACGTGGTTTTTAGTTCTGATCAACTTTTTTTAATAACAATTTTCGATATTATCAAAAATAAAGGTACTTTACTTTTAAGTCAAATACATATTTTTTGACTTACCTCGTATACGCCTGGGAGAATTTAATATCTGATAGTTGCATTTTAGGTTTTAGACCATGCAGAACTTTTTATTAAGAATCACTTTTTTTCGTAAAGTCTAAAATAAAAAAGTTTCCCGTATGTTAAGATGGTTTCTGGACACGCTGTATAAACTTTTTGGTGTAAATAATGACTTATTTTTCACTACGACTTTAATATTAATTTTTGTTTTCTAGGTGGTTTTGTAGTCTCTCTAACTGAATCGGGAAACCCAGTGTGCCGAAACCCGGCCGCTCCCCACGTAGTTCCACTTCTACCTCATATACTCTCTTTAATCAAGATATTCAATGAACTGTTTACCCCCGAGGCTCAGAATTTAATTCACGAAAGCTATAAGGGTTGTTTGGCGATGCCTGAAGCTGAAAAATCGAATCTACTAGGGTTAATCGGTGAGCACTAATGTCACAGAAGCTTAGTAATGGCCAAATCTCGAAGAGAGACTGTTATATATTTTATTTATTACAGGACATACAACTGACAATAATGACAGCCTCATCATACAAAGTCCTTTGGAAAGGATGCAGAGATTCTTGACAGGCCTTCATGAAAGCTGTTTTCATTTGATCGGCTCGATGGGATGCTCTCTTGGACGAGATTTATACAATATTCCTGATTTAGCTGTAGCTATTATTAACAGTGTATTGTCTTGCTTACAAGTAAGTATTTTCTTTAAAACGCAGCAGAGATTAGATCTTTTTTGTTGATTTTTGGAGGAGAACGTACCTTTGTCTATCTGACAGGAACTTATAAATATTAATTGTATTATTAATTTTTAGTACATACCCGACTATAGACTGAGACCTATTATAAGAGTGTTTTTAAAGTCCTTTGTGTACTCATGCCCAGCTCCGTACTACGAAACGGTGGTGTTGCCTGTGTTAGCTCATATTACTCCAATATGTAAGTCCATTTTAATATTTATTAGTACAATATACATACAGGGTGCTAAAATATTTGGGAAATTGTAAATATAAATATTAAGTTGCATTTTAATGTTGAATAATTTGTTAAAGAGAAATAAAAAAATTCCGATGACTTCCGAAGATATCCGAGAGAAAACCGAAAAAATAAATTTTTGTTTTTATTTTTTTTAATGACCAAATACTGATTATTTTATTAAATTAAGGGTACTTTCTTTAGGCAATTTTTATGCTCATCAAGACAATATTTATATTTTTCAAATACGACGTTTCGTTTTTTAAATATTCATATTAAATTATAGTTTCTTTCAGAAAGGTGTAGGTAATAAAAGCTCATTAGGTATGCAAAGGGATTACAGAGTGACCCAACGAATATTTAAGCCACTTTCATAATTTGGCACTAATTTCATTGCAAAATTCTTTATTTTCATCAAGTGCAGGTAGTACCACCCGGGTTTGGGTCAATTTATATGTTTTGCCTATTGTTATCCATTCACAAACACTGAAAATGGTGTGACAAAGGCTTGCATTATATACATAGTATTAGATACACTTATTTTTTATTAAACACAAAAATTACGTGCGCCTATGACCGACATCGAAATTAAGCCGAACTGGACGGAATTTCCCATTTTATCACCCTACACCTTTCTGAAATAGACTAAAATTTTTTTGTCATCCTTCCTAAGTGCTCTGTATACCTAGAAAAATGTAGATTTGTTTGCAACAATAAATTGGCACACTAAAACATTTATGTGATCTGCAACAAACATTGTATTACAAGTACCGTCGTAATGTAAGAATTTATTATAAATACAACGTGCATTTTTTAGTATTAAATAGATTACACGTGAATTGGCAAAAGGTCATTGAATTTAGAAATCGGGAGATTCAAGAGGACAACGCTGATACTCAGGAGGTATTAGACGACTTTTTGACCAGGGCCTTGACCAGGGAGTACTTAGATCTCCTAAAGGTAAAGTAATTTTTACTAATATTCTTAGGTCATTAGAGAAAATATTAAGTTCTGTATTCACTAAAGAGGTTTAAATGCACTAACGGCCGGTGCGAGAGGATTTCTGGGGAGTCGGCCTCCCTGCCAAATTAAATAATAATGAAATCATCTCCCAATAACCCAGAGAACTACAACCACATTGTAGTTCTCTGCAATAACCTAGAATTAAAAAAAATAAAATAAAGAGCAAACCGCTATAATACTTCTCAATTGTTAACTGTATAAAACTAATAAATCCTAATTTTCTATCTTCAATACAAAACTGATAAATTCATAATGGACTTTTTCACATGTGTTCTCTCAGTCATGCCTCCAAAATATCAAAAAGTAAAAATACAAAAAATTTGATTTTTGTTTTATTTTACACTCTAATCAAAATTATAATTTAGGGAATGAAAGAGCATATAAATAAATTAAACCCGTTTTAAAATTAAACCTCGTTAATGAATATGAATATAATAAATAGTTTAAATCTACAAAACCAGCATTTCATTTGAAACAAACTTCATCAGAGTCTACAAAAGTACTCAATTAAATATATGTATAGGTTGGTTTAGTTGGAGGAAGTCTGACACCAGAAAGCAGTACTGACACCATGGAAACTGAGGAGTTGAGTAAATCCCCTACTCCCCCTCCTACTAGGTCCAATTTAACCGCTGAAGTAATATCAGACTTAGGTAAATTTTTCGTTGTTGTATTTCAATACTACAATAATAAAATTAACATAAAGTTCATATTACAAAACTTATACAACTTGTTTTTTCTAGGATTAATTTTGCTACGGAGTGACAAAACTTGTCAACCAATAGTTTTGGCAGTCCTGGGTGCTCTAAGTTGGATTGACAGCAACGCTTCGTTAAAAGCGACTCTGTTAGCTGGCCCTATAGTTAGACAGGTAATTTCTTCGCCCAATTAAAATTAATTTAGTTTAATTAATAATAAACTTTGACCTTAAACGTGATAAACTTAATCTTATATTATATACAGTGACCGTAAAAAAGTTCGTAACATATGGGAAAAGGGTTTCTGATAACCTAAAAGTCGATTTTGAAATATATTACTTGACTACTGGGATAACTGCAAAAAAAAAAATTATGAATTTACAAAAAGTGAGATTAGGTTACGAGATTTACTTTACTTTTACTTTAAAATCCTTTATTGTCCAAAGAAATAATCTTGCTGACAAAGTAATTAATATACATACTATAATATTCACTTATACTTATAATACATTGTTAATGCGAATGGCCATTGCTGTACCATTTGACCAAAATATCTATATATATTATAAGAAAAACACACAACAATTATACAAAATTAACAACACAAAAACCGGCCCAACAGTTAAAGGTTTACAAAATAAAAATAAAATGAAGCTCAGTCAGAACTAACAGTTACACAGTCAAGGGACACAAAACAATTAAAAACGATCATCGAAAAACTCTAAAACGGTATAGTAGGCTTTCTCTAGCAAAAGCCCTTTCACAGCCGATTTAAATTCTTTAGGGGTTCTCAGAGATCTAATGTGAGCTGGTAAGTGGTTAAATACTTTTTGCCAGTATAAAAGATGGAATTTTTTACCAGAGAAGTATGGGGTATGGGCAACTGCAAAACTTCCACTTGTCTCGTGCCGTATTGATGTACCCTTAAATTATCTTGGCTTCTAAATTTTTTTTAACATTAAGCAGGCCGTCTCCAAAATGTAAATACAAGTAAGGGTTAATAATTTATGTTGTCTAAATAACGGCCTACACGGTTCTCTTGCTTGTGCCCTGCACACATACCTCACAGCTCTCTTCTGAAGTACAAATACTGAATTTAAGAGATACTGACTGGAGTTCCCCCAGAAACAGACACCATATCTCAAATGAGACTCGATAAGAGCTGAATATACCGATCGGATTATATTTACATGTAATTCCCTCGATATCACCCTCAATGCAAAACACCCTGAGAATATTTTACTACACACGCTTGTAATATGAGACTTAAACGTCAGGTTACTATCTATATTTACACCGAGGAACTTTACATTGGAACAGATATCCAAATAATGTATTTGAAAAATTTGTTTAGAATTAAATTATGGGCCCATGTGCAAAATTCCTAATTTTATTTTAAAAAATGGGAAAACTTAAAAAAAAAATATTTTATCATTTTCCAATTTAGGTAGCTAAAAATATGTAATGTAATTTTTTTTAGTTGACTATCGACGCCTCTCTCAACGGCGAAATGGCTACTCACATCATGGCGGCCGTTTTAAATGCCTTAATTTTACATGGTCAGCACGAAGCAAATCAGGGATCTTTGCTCACTTTGGGAGCCCAAATTTATGAAATGCTACGGCCATCTTTTATTGAAGTTCTTGGGGTAAGTCGGCATTTGTAAAATGAATATATCAAATGCCAGTGTCATTTTCTTTTAAGGTTTTGCCAAAGAAAAAACACTTATACAATGTAAATATTGTGATGGATAAATTCATAGTTTCGCAGATGATACTACAATACATAAATAAATCGGGACAACTTAAATAACAAAATTAAAAAAGATTTTAAAATATAAAAAAATTGGTTTGATAAAAATTTATTAACAATTAATTTTGATAAAACTAATTCTGTTCCTTTTACTTTCAATCCAAATAACATACCACAAAATATGAATAGTATTAAAATAAATGATGACATTCAAATTTTGAAAGTTAATCAAGTAAAATATTTAGGAATAATCTTTGACAGTAAATTAAATTGGAATTTTCACATAGAATATTTGATTAAAAAATTAAAAAGTTTACTACCAATTTTTGGAAACATTAAAAAAAAATTGAAGGTAAAACATATGGAAATATTATATTATGCATTAGTTAAAACTCATTTAAATTACGGAATTTTAGGTTGGGGAGGAATAAATAGAACTTTAGTTAAAAAATTAGAAATATTACAGAAAATATTTCTAAAAATTATATTTAATAAATATTATCTTTATCCTTCAATAAAATAATATTCTGAAACAAAAAAAATGTATAAGACTTTTTGAACATCTTTTTATGGTAGACTCGCACACCAAATTTTATTTATTTTACGTTGATACCTTTTTTTTTATTACGTTGTGTTTTATTCATCTTCTTTTTTGATGAATTTTGCAAATATATTTTTTGTAGGTGATGCAACAAATACCAGGTGTAAATCCCGTTGATCTTCAAAAATTAGACGAAAGGATTTCAGGCAGTACAAGCAAAGGCAATAAAGTGGAGAAAGTAAAAAAAGATCTGTTTAAAAAATTGACAGGCAATGTAAGTATAAACATCAGGCGCGGCTCGTGAGTTTTTTACAATCGGGGAAAATTTTGATGACAGAAACCTAATAAGCAACATGCAGTTTAGTGCATAGTTTTGCCAAGGAATAATTATTTACCGCGAAAACATAAAATATAAAATTGCATTTTTACTCATTTTTTTTTATTACATCAAACCTTACTTTACTTTATTATTATTTTTTTATATAATTCTCTTACCTTTAGGCAATTGTGTGTTTGTATATCAAATCGATCCTTCTATCCTCTTGTTTGGAAATATGTTCTCTCACTATGCCATTAAAATTATACATACTTCTAATAAAAGGTTTTTCAAATGTGAACGCTGCGCTTATTTTAAATTGTAATATTTCCTTAACTGTTGAAGTCATTGTTCTTTAATACAAGTACACATTAAGGACATACTACGGGCGATTCGGCATTTCTAATGAAACAAAAGGTTTATGCAAATGTTGCAAATACAATCCGCATATTTTGTAATACGTTTTTCTTCGCCTAACGCAAAGTTTTGATTGAAATGGCATGATTCACGGAGCTGCTCGACTGTATTTCCATTAATGCCTATTGAACCACTGACAGATTGAACGCGAAGTATGCCGAAGTCGACGACCGGACGTCTTTTTAACTCCAAGGGTACATATGTCTGTTTCGCTTCATTTATGAAATCTTCTAATTCAATATAAACCCATGAGGTCAATCGGGAGCTAAACGAAAATACGGCCGAAAGCAGAGTGCTTCGATCTGCATTGGGGAGTTTTCGCATGACACACTTTGGAATATTTGCATTTTTTGAAGGATAATTATTTGGTTTGAAAAATAAATTAATTAGGTGGTTCATTGACCAAATGACCTAGTATTGTTTTCATTGAAACTAGCACCTTAAAATTAAAAAATCTTATTTCTCGTCATAATTTTTTGTTAAATTTCAGCTGATTGGTAAAAGTATGGGCCAGCTCTTTAAGAAAGAAGTGAAAATAAATAACTTGCCGCAAATAGTGATACAGAAAAAAGAACACAAAGATATTATCCCAAATCTACGGAATATTTATGGTAGTTAGTAATCGGTTTCTTCTATTTTCCAAGAAAATAGAGTATTTTTTAAATTATTATTCAATTTAGGGGCCTTGGAAACGTTTAAATTTGTCATTGACATCGAATAAACTAAAAAAAGTTTAATTTAAATTAAATTTAAAATAATTAATTAATTAAAAAATTAATTTTAAACAAACAATATTTTGGATACAAAAAACTTTAAAAAAATAAAGAAAATAAGAAAAATATCCTTTGAATTTGCTGTAAAACGAGATATTTTTCGAACTGATAATAATATTTTACAATTTTTTATTTGAAACAAAAACTTTACAATTTTTTTTTGCATATGTATTGCAGACCAAAATTTGTATTTGTTAGTATATGGTCAAATTTAAATCTTTTCAAGACTACCTTATAAAAATTAATTGATGAAAATTACATTTTGTAAAAATTAGAATTGTTCAACATTCCTGTCAAACGTGTTGTCCAATAAATTTTGACTGGCACTAGTTATAAAAAACCTATTGATTGTTTGGGGGGAAGTGGCGTACTGAATATTTTTCTTGAATACAATGAATAATTATTAATCTTGTGGATTTCCTCTACATAAAATAATATAAAATCTATCAATTCTGGTATTTCCGCCTTCATTCTTCCTTTTTATAAGCTTTATTTTTTTGGTATGCCACTGTCGACAAGTCTGGAGAAAAACAGATTTTTTTTAGAAAGAATCGGGCATGTTTTTGTGAAATAACCAAGGTTGCAATAAATTACAATTTTTTGGAAAAAATCAATAAATCTGATTTTTTCGAACAAATCGTGATATTTTTTTATTTTTATCAATTTATACTGATTTTTTCCTTAAATATGGCAATAATTAACTTTAAAATCACTTATTTTCATTATTTTGTCTCTATCCGCCCAAAAATATTTGTTGTCTAGATTTACAGTAAGTTATAAAATCGCCTCGGCGACATACAAAATAACTTGTATTGACATGAAAATTTTCGGCAGCGTGATTTATGAATATTTTTTACGCTGGATTGATGACGATTAGTTATGTTTTTGCACTTAAATAATGTGTCTAAACACTTAGATTTAAATAAACTATCTTCTTTTTTTTTAAATTTCCTCATGAGTTATTTGCTTGGGCGACTTGTTTTTACAGCAATTTATAATTTGATTTAATCTTCGCAACCCTGGTTTAGATGCTATGAAATCCTGACTTGTGAGCGGGCCACCCTGTATACAGGGTGTTACAAATTCGACATACCAGCATTGGAATATCGGAAACCATAGGAGTTAGAGAAACGGTTAAATAGGGGCAAAGTTGTGCAATTCGGTGCTGATTATAATGCCGCTTTAAAAGTTTTCAAATTCCGAATACTTCCGATTTTATTCGGAAAAAACCGAAATTTTGCAAAATTGTTTTTATTTTTTCCTGAGCTCATTCGAGTAACTATTTAAAAATAATTGACACTTTGTCATTGCCACTTTTTCTCCTCTACAAAATGACGTTACTAAACTAAAGATCCGCCGTTTTGGCTACGAGCGGCCATCACCAACTTTACTTTTTTAAATACGGGCCTGGATTTTTTTAAACCCTCCTACCTTCAAAATGTAAGGGCGATATTACTTTCTCATAATGATGAATTGTCTTTGCTTATTTTTTTCACTTGTAAGTCTGGTCCTGGCAACGAATTACAATATTAATTAAAAACTTTATTTTATTTAAAACATTCATACATAAGTAATTAATTTATTTTATAAGAATTTTCTAATAATTCTAAATTTACTAATCATAAATCCTAATTTTCTAAATGTTCAAATGTTTTGCTCAATAAAACGATCGATTTTTCTTTCAATTTTGGCGACAGCCCTTTCAACCGATCTTTTCCTTATCCTATCAAATGCAACCTTGCAAATGCCATTTTAAAAAATATGAATTTAAAAAAATAAGCAAGGACAATTCATCATCATGAGAAAGTAATATCGCCATTACATTTTGAGGGTAGGAGGGTTTAAAAATCGGTTAAATAAATCCAGGTCCGTATTTAAAAAAGTGAAGTTGGTGATGGCCGCTCAGAGACAAAACGGCGGATCTTTAGTTTAGTAACGTCATTTTGTAGAGGAGAAAAAGTGGCCATGACAAAGTGTCATTTATTTTTAAATAGCTAGTCAAATGAGTTCAGGAAAAAATAAAAACGAATTTGCAAAATTTCGGTTTTTCTCGAATAAAATCGGAAGTATTCGGAATTTAAAAACTTTTGAAACGGCATAATAATCAGCACCGAATTGCACAACTTTGCCCTTATTTAACTGTCTCTAATTTCTATGGTTTCCGAGATTCCAATGCTGGTATGTCGAATTTGTAACACCCTGTATATTATAAAATATACTCAAACAACTGAATTTATTAACAATATTCTATATAAAAAAATCTGTTTTTCTTAGGCATTATTAAAGAAATGCATTTTTGTATATATTTTTGTTTTTATTTTTAAGACTATTTTTTGTTTGGCGATTAATTTAATAAAAAATATGACTCAGATTTGTTTTATTTTTATAATTAAAAAAAAAGTATATATTTCTAGTCTATTAACAATTATGGAATAGGTAAAAAGCATTTGAAACTCTATTTTCATCAATTTTTTTTTTAAATTAAAAAATATAATTTTTAAATAATAATTTTATACAAAAAATAAAGGTTACACACATAAAAATAATAAACAATAAAGAAAATATAAAGTGTAGAGACCCTAAGGGCGCTGAAGGGTTTAGGGGATTCGCATGTTGTCTGTGAGGCTGCCTTAAAATTTAAAACAAACTGGTTCTAACAGCAAAATATTGCTGGTATTTTTTAAATGTACAAAGTGACCTAATCTATTTGCTTCAACAATTCCTCCAGCTCATAAATATCATGTTCCTTTTCAATTTGATCTTGAAGCAGTCTTTCAACATTTTCCTGAAACCGCTGTCTTAATGCCAAGTTTTCAATAGTTTCAATTTTCATTTCTTGCTGTATTCGTCTGGCTTTAATTTCATTAAGATCAGAGTTCAGTTCTTGTAGTTTAGATTCAATAGTATCTAAAAAATGTTTAATATTACACTACCAGCACATGTAGGTGTAGAAATGTATCATAAACACTTGAGCACAACTTTCTAAAGAAAAGTGTCCTCACACTTATATGAATAAGACTACTTACCTTTGCTTAAATTAGGTGCTGAAAATGTTATATTTGATGATGATTGACCATAGTAGTCAACTTCTTGAAGCATGGATGGTGAAGCCTCAAACATGTCACTGGTAAACTCAGTAATAAGCTTATGATCAGCTGAAGTATTCTAAAATACAAGTCAAGCTTCAATATGAAGAATAAATATTTTTGTGTGGGATTATTTTACATGTTTATTTTTTAATTTATGATACTTAGCCTCATTTTTCCTTACCAAAACAGAATTTGAATCTGTCAAATGACTATCATCAGCTGAATTCTGACTATTCTCGTCAATAACATCCAAAACATTAAGATGAGCATCTTCATCTTCAGAATCACTAACTGCCCCACCAAAAATATCATCTTCAGCAACTTTTGGCTGTAACTCTGGGTCAATTATTTCCTTTTTAATCACCACTGTACCCTTGTTTACTTTATTTTCATCATCTTCATTGATTACTTCCCATTTAACACTAACCTACAATCAAGTTAATTTCTAAGGTTAGAAAACATATTTTTCTTAGTCAACTACAAAGTTATCAATATTCTTAAGAATTTTATCTGAAAAGAAAGCCATACATACAAGTTACTTACTGCATCATTATCAATCCTTAGTAACCTCTTGACCTCCTTCTCAATTTCAGGAGCCTCAACATACTTCTTTTTTAAAGTTTTTCTAAATCTCCTTCGTCTAACGTTTTTTGTTGGAGGGGTAACACCATGAGGCCAGAGATATTTTTTGTCAACCTTATTAGGATCTAAAAACAAGTAGGAATACAATAATAACCATTGTGTTAACTACTAACTTGTAGATATGATTGTGTTCTTGAAAAATGGATTTAATGATAATTTAATTTTCTATTTACCTTTTTTCTTCTTTTGTGGACTCTCTTCGTCTGTAGTTTGATCATCTTCCTCTTTGCAAATTAAGTACTGACAAATATCGGCCGTTTTGTAAAAACTCTTATTATCGATAGTCTTCAAAGACTCTATTATAGTTGGTGAATCCACAACTTTTGCTGGTAACAGCCAATGATCAAGTCTTACTTCTGCGTGTCGCATATCATTCTCGATCTTTATAACAAAGCGGTCTTTAAGATTTTCACAGTTACGTAGGGCATCTCTAAGAATCTTGGCTGGTTCCTAAAAGAATGGAAAGCTTGTAGCATGAAATAACTACAAATTTGATTTCCCAGTCACATAGATATCTCATTTCATTAAAATAAAGCTGTGTTACCAAAGGCAGGCGTAAAACGAATTGTGATTCTAACTCAGCAGGTCCATCATCAGTTTCTTTGCTTTTGGAGTACATTATTTTCCGTTAGGTATATATTTTATAAAAAGTAAAACATTTTGTAAACTTTACTGTAAAAATAATAAAAATATAAAATGGTGTTATGTTAAATGACTTCTTCTTTTTGCTTGTTTTCGTGGCGTCGACTGTGTCATGCCACAGAGGAATGATAGGTCTGAAATCGTTATATTATTATTATTATACAGGCCCGTACTTAAGAAAGCAAGAATTTGTTGTGTGTTGTGTTTCACGTGTGAACTTATATTCTCAAGCTAAGCTGATCTACGTTGTTTCTCAGAACTCAGAGGGAGGGGGGACTTATATTTTTGTAACCATAACGATACTTTTAAGAAAATAAAACAACAAATAATTCATTAGTTTTTTTAATTACATTTATAAACCATTTGTATTATACAGAAAATGACTTTTAGTATACAACTTACAGAAATAGTACTAGATATTTACATTCTATTAAGTCTTTTAACAATAGGAATTGTCTTTTGTACAGGGTAATATTACACAAGATATGGCAAGAGAATAATTAATTATTAATACTTACAAGAAGTGATTAATTCTTGATGCAAGAACATTGTGCGAATAATGTTGAATATTTTATACATTCAATTTTGAGAGTGAAATATTCATTTGATACTACAATTTTTAATCAATATTTCGTTTCATCCAAAAAGGGGTCATATACCCGTTTTAGGCCTGTATTTTCATCTCCTGGTAACTTTATCAACCAGATAATTTCCAAAGAAACCATTACCATTGAAATAATTGATGTTCCCATAGAAATTATCTTGTTGGTAAAATTACCAGGAGATGGATAATACGAACCTAAGGATACCAATTACCTACCTACAGTTAATTTGGACTTTACTTTAATTATTGATAGATTTTTGAATAAAATGAAAGAGTACCGAAATATTGATCAAAAAATGAAATGCCGAATTAACATTAATAATTTTCTGTCTTTTAAAACCAACCATTTAACCAAAAATCGATTTTAAAACACAGCAAATGATTTCCGAGGTGTATATAGGTATTTGGTAAAAACATATTCAACATTATAAATTATTAAATAAACAGTCTTTGAAGAATTCTATTAAAAATACAGGATTTCACCAAAGAATATACGGGTACATTCTTTACAGGTTATACTCGAAAGTTACACCATTTCGTTTTTACATCAAATGACTACAAAATTTACATATTATTGTGACTTTAGTATAATTTTGTAGCAGATGTCAATCTTATGTGATTTTCAAAATGCCAAACAATTAAATAGTGAAGATCAGGGTGTTGTGGAATTGATACGCATTATATTTAAATGGGTGACTCCTTGGGTATACCAGAGAAACACTAATCTAAGACGTTGGGCAAGTAAGTACCCCTAAAACCAATCCGACGCCAATGCAATGGGGAAATATTATTTGTGCTTGTAAACTATACTTAACGGTGCAGCTGGATTTAAACGAGAACAAAAGACACCAAAACGACATAAACGACCTTTCATTCCTCTGTGCCGAAACCTAATCACGAATCCAATCTCGTCGCGTCGTTCGTCTCGTTTGACGGTTTCCTTATTTAACTTTACAGTCTTCAAATGTGGATTTTGTGGTTGAACAAAATTTTATTATTTAATAATGTTCAATGTCGGTCTTATGATTCACGTGTAGAAAAATTTAAGTTGTGTTTAAAAAACGAAAATGGTTTATGTTATGATTTAAATTGAGGTAAAAGTTTTACTTAATCTTAGATTGGATTTATTGCTAGTGTTTTTATTATGGTTGTGCCAGTCTTGGGATTTCTAAAAAGCATGGTTTAATTTGTATTTCCTCACTGAGAACAGGTAATCAGACCTCTATTAATTGACATTTCAAATTGAAAAAAACACATGTTACTCTTGTCTTGTCACTTGTTCTTTAAGGCCTTTTTACATTGGGTGTAATTGTAAGAAAAAAGGCCTGGAAGCATGCGCTTCGACGACGTTTTAATCAGCTGATGCCCGTTTTCCCATTTAAAACCTGCATCAGCTGTTTAAAACGTCGACAAAGCGCATGCTTTCCGGCAATTTTTTCTTGCAATTGCACCCAATGTAAAAAGGCCTTTATAACTCTGCCAGTAGCGCATGGTCAAGCCATAATACCAAAAAAAACTGTCAATTTTCTCGTGTTTTATAGTTATGCGACATTTCAAAATATTCTTCTCTCCAATGTTGTCATATTAGGATTTACGGGCTTACATATATAATGCGTTAATTACACAACAGCACAACACCCTGTCCTGTATAACAAGTCAAGAAATGATGGTATATTGGGGCAAGTTAAAAATAAACATTGCATCTACTACATTCAAAAAATATTCACTATAAAATTAAAAAATATCATTGTTGATAAATATAGGCACATAAAAAAGTTAAAAATGCCTATGATAAATTTTCAATAAGACATGTCTTGTAGACGGATCGAAAAATAATAAATATTATATCCGTTACAAAATTTTAACTCATGATTAAAGTACCTTTTTACAATGAACTTGAAATATAAATAAATGTATGGTGCTTATATACTTTTTGGCATCACTGCATATAATCATAAAAAAACAACCAAAATAAATATCCTAAATTTAGTAAATTTTTGAACTGGTTATGACCAAGATCTTCTCTATAAGCCAGTTTGTTAGGTTTAGACATAGACATATATGTTTCTTTTATGTCTATGAGTTTAGACATACAAAGGCCCATAGGTATATATTCAATCGGCATAGGTAATAAATTACTTTGTGTCGAATAACATAGGCGTACACCATTGAATAAAAATACAGAAGAAAAGGGTACTATTTCCAAATTGCTATTATCTTGGCATCATCGTGCAATAAGTATGTTTTTTTTGTGGTAAATACTTAAAATAGTTAGGCTAGACTGTAAAAATTAAAAACTGGAAGTACTTATTGAATTTAAGGGTTTGGTGACAGCGGCTGCGAAAATGGTCAGTTGTAAGTATTCCTTAAAGCCCTTTTTACTTGTAAAGTATCTCTACATCCATGCCAATTGAACAATAAGCTTGTTCTTAACGCTGTTATAACTAACAAACTGACAGATAGAGGTACATAATAATATAGAGATGGTCTTGGCTCCGCGAACTATTATTACCTTCTTTGGTGAAACTTACTGTATAGGCACAATTCATTTCTACTAAGGCACAAAAATACAAAATAAAAATACGGCACCAATTTAACACTATTTTTACACATACTCTTCACTAGGTTTGTTATTGTTCGTAAGTCTTAATGAATTTGGCACTCTACTATTAACACTATCAGGTAGCTCTGCTATGTCTTTAAAAACGCCCGCTAAACTTTCGAAATTTGGGCCCCAATTGAGAAGATAGTCCCATCCTAGGGCTGTCGTGGGCGGGCTTCCCGTGCCAGGTCTGTACAGAGGGCCACCTAGTTCGTCGTCTGATGCTACTAGCGTGCTCATCGAGCCCCTGGAATGATGAAAACAAAGCTATATTAAGGGATGATGTTTTTGTCTTGAATTGAATAGAAAAAGTGGATTTTATCTGAACTAAATAGATTTTTTCAAAATATACTACAATTATTACAATGTTTAACAATCATGATGGTTTTGCAGCTTCGATCCCCAGACCCGATATTGCGCGTAAAAATGATCCTCCTTCTGAGCACTCTTAAGAAGTCTTCACAGCAAAAGAGAACCTCTTAAGACTTACCTATACGACGAATCGAAGCCGTCGTACGAGGGCGGAGGTATGTTGCTCTTACTCCCACTACTCGAGTCGTTCCGTCGCGACTCCCGCTCGTTCGGTTTGTACTTGTCTCCCGGTAAACTAGCGTTGTCGTATTCGATCTCGGAACACGTAAAACTATCGTTACCGCTCTCGTCTGTGCTAGTTGAACTGTGGTGCGTTTCTGGCACTGGACTATGGCGCATATGGTTACTCTGAAAAAAAAAAAAATTGAAGACGCTTTGATCATGTTTCAGTTACAGAACAATTTGAGAATAGAAAGTTTTTAAAAATACGCAAAAATTTTAAAGTTAACCGATCCAATATTGGATTGAGTGGTCCGTTATACTTTGTGATATTACATAGGTATTAACAAAAAGAAAACATGTGTAATTTTACTTTGTTATAATATCACTTTTTATTTACTGATTAGTTACTGCAGTTTTGTAGTACTACTACATTATCAAACCGAATACCTTAAACTACGTTTCACAGTTATAAATAGGTTTTTAACAAAGGGTGCTTATAAATATTAAAATAAAAATAGAATATTTATCCCTTAATCTAGTAATTGATCCCTATTGTA
Organism: Polydrusus cervinus; assembly: GCA_935413205.1. Taxonomy (NCBI): domain Eukaryota; kingdom Metazoa; phylum Arthropoda; class Insecta; order Coleoptera; family Curculionidae; genus Polydrusus; species Polydrusus cervinus. Next base: position 5,343,157 of record OW284514.1, read on the forward strand.
TAGTAATGTAAATAGCGGGGAATTCCACAAGTCTGTTTGGTCATTTAGTAGGTTTATGGTCGGGTTTTTATTATGTTTGTAAATTTCTATTGATTCTAAGATGTTAAGCCTCTTGCTTTTTGGTGCAGTATGTAAAATTTTTAAATTATTCACATCTGGGATACAATGACCTGTATCCGAACAGTGTTTAGCGAAATTGGAATTTTCTTTGTTTAACAAATAAGAAGTCTTATTTTCATTATATCGGATGTTAAAATTTCTTTCTGTTTGACCTACTTATATATGAGCTATTACATTCTGTACAACTTAGCCTATAAACTCCTGATTTTTTAAAGGGGGGTGTTTTTTGTTTGGCATTAAAAAATAATTGAGACATTTTTTAGTGTTATTTGTCTTTGTTTTTTATTTATTAAAAAATGAATGATGTTTGCGTTAAACCCGTTATTTTCTGCTATTTTTATTATGGTGTTTAATTCTTTTTGGCGGTTGTCTTCATTTAAAGGAACTGTAAAGGCTCTATGTATCATGAATTTGTATGCTGCAAGTTTGTGGGAATTGGGTGTATGGAGTGATTAGGAATTGTTGTGTCTGTGAATGTTGGTTTTCTATAAATATCAACGTGTAATTTGTTGTCTAGTCTAGATATTGTAATATCCAGAAAATTGATTTTTCAATCTATTTCTTTTTCCATGGTGAATTTTATTTTGTTATGTAAACTATTAAGGTGATTAAAAACCTATTTATAACTGTGAAACGTAGTTTAAGGTTTGATAATGTAGTAGTACTACGAAACTGCAGTAACTAATCAGTAAATAAAAAGTGATATTATAACAAAGTAAAATTACACATATTGTCTTTTTGTTAACCGATCTAGTTTGGCTTATTGGTACACTATATTACTTACCAAATGGTTGGTCCCTCCTACGCGAGGTGCCTCACTACTACTAGATACCGCGTCTAGCGTGGACACTAAACTGGAGGTACGCGGTCTTTGATTCAGTCTTTCGATCTCTTCGGCTGTGAGACCTATGGCAGGTGAGGTAGATGTGACAGGAGGAGGAGCAGCTACTTTTCTGAAAGGTTACAGAAAAATAAAAATTCTCTTCCATCACTATAAAATTAAACATTAAGGTTTCATACTCGAAGTTACAACATATAATGTAATTATGTGGTCCGGGTTGCCTATTTCCTTGATCCATTGAGAGACAACGTTTTGACAGATAAGTATCTTATTCAGTCAACTATAGCAAATACCTATTGTATCCAGAATATGCATTAATTGCCTGGGGGTTGGGATAATTAAAAATTGTCGCTGATGTACATACCTGCTACTACTTTGTCCACTGAGCTGGGACATTACAGGACTATTCAAACTTCTCTCGCTGTTGCTATGCAACACGTCTTTTCCCACACCCCCACTACTAGACGTGGTGGCCAACAGGGCGCTCTGTAGCGGCTTGCCACTGATGTCGTGTAGCGTTAAAATTCTCGGTTGCTGGGCAGACATTTCACTACTAGGACTAAGCCTGGCCAGTGGGGTGGACTGATGTCCTCTGTTGGTTGGAGTGGTTACTGGTGGTGCTCGATGGGGAAATCTGTAATAAAATACAAAATATTACGAAAATTATCAATGTTTAGGTACTCGTGAATGTATTTTATGACAATAAAGTTATTATCACATTATTAATAGGGGTGCGCAAAATAATCGATTAATGGATAATAATCGGTTAATTCATATAATCGAAAATCGATTATTTTTTTGATAATCGCTCAGCCCTAATTATTAACATACCCTGTGGGATGGTGGGGCGAGTGTCTATGTTGCGCCTGAGTATTCGTCGCTCCGTGCTTATGATGATACCCCGCCACATTTGGCGGCGTGGCCTTGTACTTCCTCACCCCTCCCCCTTCCCGAAACCCTTTGTAATGGTACACGATGTCGATGTCAGATGGCGCTATACTGCTGGCGTTCTCAAGGTCGTAGTGTTCAGGCATATCCGAGTTGAGGTCGTTGTTTACGTGATCGTGTGTGTGGTTCGATGATGGCGGTAGTGGGGGATGATGGTCTTCGCGCATTGGTGGGGATTTGGTGACGACCTCGCGTTCTATGATGTCTGGTCGTTGAGGCCGAGGTGGGTCATTGCCTAATAAAAAAATGACATTTGTTAAAATTACGAAAATGTTAGATCTTTCAAACAATACAGGTGCATGTAAATCGAAGCCCCTTACAGCAATTTTTAGGATCCTTGATCCATTTATCATACCTTGCAATATATCACGTTCCTTAAACTTCTTAGGCAACAATTCGGGTCCAACCAATCCATGGCCTCCAATGCCTCTTATCACATCCCCATCAGTGTGATAACTCATAGAATTATCAATACCGTGGAGTCCTCTGGTGAGTACGCTGTCATTTACAGAATTTATGCCTATATAACAAAAAAAATTAGATAAAAATATTGCTATGAGAGTATTAAAAAATATTTAGATATGACTCTAACTAAATACAGTAAACTTATAATGAAAATATTGTTTCTGGACTGAATTTCGTGAGTATTTACCTCCTGCTCCTAAATTTGATCCTCCATTTTGTTTTGAATGAATACCATTTGGACCTATTGGACTACCACTCTTTTCTTTGTACTGCTTCCTCAGTCTAAATACTACAAATGACACAAGTATGGCTACTAGCAGGACTACGAAAAATACTATTACCAAGGTTATACCAATGCTCAGAGGGTCTTGAATAGCTGCGGTACCTACACCTGAAAAAAATTTAAATGTTCTGTAGAAAAATATGTTTTTAATTGTTGTTTTGCAAAGGTAGTTTTGCTACTAGATTCTTCCATAAGGAATGCTTACCCAAAATTCCAATACATCCCTGCCCCAATTTTCCTTTGGTAACAACCTCGAAAAATATACTTCCAGATCCGTTAAAGGGCTGGATCTCCCTATTTACTGTAAAATTGGCCATGCAACCTTCAAAAAATTCCGGAAAGCTGTTGTTGACATAATAAAGTCCACGTTGTACCCCTCCTATTGACAGATATGTCAAATATGGATCGAGAAAGTCGTGTACGCCCGCTGAGTCTAGTTCTTCACCTATGCGATCGCCTAAAGAGAAAATCATGATTAATGAGACTTAATTGAGTTTAATATATCTATTGAACATTGTTAGTTCAATACATATATTACACAGGGTGCGTCAGTAAGGTGTCTGTCTTAGATAGCACCTAAACTATCAAATATAGGGAAAAAAGTGTAATACAAAAGTTAAAGGGTTTTTTAGGATACATAATATAAAAATATTTTTTAATCTACAGGGTGGTTCTAAAAAGTGGTGCTGAATAATAAAAAAGAAAATTAAATGGGACACCCAGTATAATTTTCTAGAATATGATTCAATGGAATAAGGCATTTGCAACCCTATTTAAATTTTTTAAGTGAAATGCAACGTTGCCAAGTAATTAATTTTTTTCCGAAATTTTAGTAATTTTAAGGGTAGGTATCGTAAAAAAATAATAGCAACCTGTGGATTAACCCTACGCAAATATAATATACGTTATAAGTACTTTAAGGTACGATATATTGATTTATAATAATGTTTTTTAAATCTCTTATACAAAGCGTTCATTACAAGTTGGACAACTTGATAGTTTTAAAAATGCTTTATTTCAATTTTTTTTAAATGGGACCCCCCTAATTTTTTTAGGCAAAAGAATTTATCTTTCAAAAACCTTACTTTTTTGTTAAACATGTCATATATCTAAATATCATAGTTTTTGAAATATTTTAGGATTTGTCTAAATCAGGGTAAAAAAGGAAAGTTCTAATTAAACAATTTAGTCAAGATTGCTTTGGAACAAAAAATAAATAATTTTCTTTGTCACAGCTGTCATTGCAAAATTATTTCGCCAACATTTTGTGCTTTATTACTGTTTAAAGTTTAGTTTCCCGAATTAACTTTATCGAAATAGAAAAATATGAGTTATCCATTGAATCATATTCTAGAAAATTATACTGGGTGTCCCATTTAATTTTCTTTTTTATTATTCAGTACCACTTTTTAGGACCACCCTGTAGATTAAAAAATATTTTTAGATTATGTATCCTAAAAAACCCTTTAACTTTTGTATTACACTTTTTTCCCTATCTTTAATAGTTTAGGTGCTATCTTAGACAGACACCTTACTGACACACCCTGTATACTATAGTTAACGTACCATCTAAAAGCACTTGGAGACTTCTAGAACGCATGTGCAGAGTCAAATTATGCCATGCTCCATCGGTGATGCTCTCGTGTGTTCCTGTCATGTTTACCATCGACGACGTTTTACTTGTGTACACAATTTGACCATTGACCAATTCCACTGAGGTATAATGCTTATTTGACGTGGCATAGAAAAAAATACCGTTTTGTTTGACCGTTCGAAATACCAAACTGATGCTTTTATCTGGGGTGATTAGAGGTTTCAAGGCAACTGTTGACCTGGTTTTTCTTTCAAAACCATTAAAGGTTTCCGATGGCGTAGTGGATCTTATGCTTCTTTGGTGGTTCCACAAGGTGGTGCCGTAGTAGATGCTTTCAAGCAACTGCATTCTTTTGTGTTTTTTGGTAATGGGAAATTCGATAAAACCACCTTGGCTAAAGCTGATTGGTTGTAGAGCATTTTGACAGTTAGGAGCTAAGAGAGAGTTTCCGCATGAGCAGGTGGTGTGACTCCAGCGATCAATGCAAGTACCAAAGCCTAAAAAATAATTATACAGAACATATATGAGTATTGTCTAAAAATTACATTGCACATTTTTTCGTATATGGTTAAATTAAAATTACCTCCACAAGGATCTACAGCAACTTCCTTGCTACAACTCTGACTCCTGCTACACTTATTTTCAATTCCTTCCGACTGTATAGGGTGGCTCAAATTCAGCTGGCGCCCGTTTATTGATACACTGTGTACACATCCGACAAAGTCATCAGAGTGAATTTGTCCTGGACGCTCCAATATTGGATCAGGATTGTTAAGACCACCGATTAGAAGGGGTTGGTTGTTAAAATTTAAAGTTCTAGAACAGAAACGATAACTTAGAATATAGAAATTCTGTTAAATATTTTAAAATAAATATAACTATATAAAAAGTTAAATAGCATACCCTGTATCACCACTGTTTTCGGTGTAACAGCTTCCATCATTTGGTCTACAATCTTCGCAAGTGTCACCGTTATCATTGCAACTACCTACGTTGAGGGAAATCACTTTTCCATTTCTAGTAGCGGTGATTTTATACCAGTTTCCATCTGCCAAGTTATCACTGCTTTTCCCTATGGCGTTAATCGACGTTATTGCAGTACGAGCACCTAAAAAATATCAGTTGCCTTACTTACTACATGATTTTCATCAGAAACCAATAATTCTGTTATTATTTTTTCCTAGGAACTTTTATATATATGTACCTGATTTTTTAAGTTTGACATATACAAATCACTCTATCAATTTTACAAAAGTTTTACACGAAAGAGGTCAGAAAAATAAATAAAACTAGGCTCAAAAGATAAAGAAAACGTTGATTTATACGATAGAATTGGAGATTTGCTGGAATAATAGAGGAAAACAGGTTTAGTTTAAATATTTTGAATTATATTTGAAAAATTCTTGACAGACTATGACAAGAAAATCTAACAAAATTAACACCAGCAAAAAAAACGAAGATATATTAGACAATAACCTTTTAAACAAATCTTGTGATAATGAATATTTACCACTAAAATATCCAGAAACCAGCCAAAAAACAACAGAAAAAATTTCAAAATTTAAAGTTTGTACAAAAGATCAAAATGAAGCAGGACCTTCCAATATTTATATTTGTGGGGAATGCAACCAAAAAATTAAAGGTAACCAAGCTGCAATAGAATGTACACTAAAATGTAAAAATTGGTACCATTTAAAATGTTCAAAATTAGATAATACCATGTTTGATTACTTTTCCAAAGAAATAAAAAACCCGAAAGGAAATAGATGGAGTTGCTGTAAATGTTCAAAAAAAATAGAAATTGAAAATAAACAACATTTTAAAGTTTTCGAAAACCAAAAAAAATTTGAATCTGAAGAAAATATCATAAAAATAGTAACAGAATTAAAAAAATCTGTTATCTTCCTATCCGCAAAATTTGATGAGATGGAAAAAAAAAATAAAGAAATATTTATATTATTAAAAAATGTAAAGAGGGAAAAGGAAGAATTCAAATTAGAAAACAATTCACTAAAACAAGAAGTTATGAAATTTAAAAAAGAAATTAATTTTTTAACAACAAAAATAAATATAGAAGAACAAAGTAAAATCATAAATAATATTGAAATTAAAGGAACTCAAAATCAAGAAATTAAAAATGATGAGAATATTACAAAACAAATTTTAAACAAAATTGGAGTCAATATTAAAAAAGAAGATATATTAATAATGAAACGAAAAAATTTTAGTAAGGAAGGAAGCAAAGATATCATTCAAATTAACTTAAAGAATCACAGTATAAAAGAAGAAATTCTAAAGAAATCAAAAGATTATTTCAAAAAAAATGGCAATATCAGAAATACGGATCTTAATCTACCAGGACCAGCAACAAATATTTATATAAATGAACATTTAACAACGAGAAACAAATTTTTACTTGGAAGAGCTAAAGAATTAAAAAGGTTTAATTATAAATTCATTTGGTGCAAAAATGGAAAAATATTTGTGAGGAAAAATGAAGAAGAAAAGATAATCCAAATTACAAATGAAGAAGAAATAGAAAAACTTAAAAAAGGGGGTACATCTTATAGTTAAAATATTATTTTGAATTTTTTACTTGTACTATAAGTACTATATATTTCTATTACTTATCTTATTAATATTTTTAATTTGAAAATAGATAAATATATTTCAGATTTTAAAATTACAAATATTCAAACGCAGCTCATCGAAGATCAAAAAGATTTTAATGATATAATGATTAACACAACTAATAATTTCTCATTATATCACAATAATATTAGAAGCATTTCCAAAAATTTTGACGAAACTAAATTATTTTTACATCAACTTGATCATAATTTTGACGTTATTATATTTACAGAAACTTGGAAAACTTTTAATACTGATTTATTTAAAATAAATAATTATGATATGATTTATAATAATGGAGATTTTAATAAAAGTGACGGTGTTATGATGTATGTTAAAAATGAACATAATTACTTTTTTGATGTTATTTCTATGGGAAAAATAAAAATAATTCTATTAAAACTATCAATTGGAAAAGAAAAAATTAATATTATAGGTATCTATAAACCTCCACCAGTAAACATTTTAGAATTTACTATAAATTTAAAGAATTTTTTTGATGATGTTATATATACTTGTAAAAATGAAACAGTAATTCTAGTAGGTGATATAAATATTGATATTTCCTCAAACTCTACAGATAGTAGTGAATATTTAAACTTATTAAGTGAATATAATTTTATATCATTTATAAATAAAAACACAAGGGAAATAAAAGACTATAACTCTTGTATTGATCATATCTTTGTCAAAACAAACGAAAATTTAGATAATTTCCAATCAATGATCTTTAAATATCAAATAACGGATCATTACCCAACAATTTTACAAAAAAAACTGATTGATAATAAAACTAATAAAAAACCTGTAGCAGTGTACCAAACGTACATTAATTATTATAAATTAAAAGAAAATATAACAAAAATAGATTGGACAAATTATTACTCTTATTCCGAAACAAATGATTTATCCAATAATTTAATAAAAGAAATCCAAAACAATGTACAACAATGTACGACTAAATTTAAAATTAAAATTAAAAAAAGAAAAGAATGGATTACTAATGGCTTACTTAATTCTATTAAAACCAAAAACGAACTTTATAAAAACTTACAAAAAAATAAAAATAACCGATTTTTATTATATAAATATAAAATTTATAAAAACAAACTGACTAAACTAATTAAAGAGGCAAAAACAAATTTTTATAAACATGAAATTGATAAATGTGAAAATTCTAATAAAGATATGTGGAAAACTATAAAAAAAATATGTAATAAAAATCAAAAACATAAAAATATAAACGAAATTAAAATAGAAAATAACTCACTCACTGACAACAAAAGTATAGCAAATAGCTTTATTGACTATTTTTCTGAAATAGGCGAAAAACTAGCAAATAAAATCAATAAATGTAATAACACATCTTTAGATAAAAACATAAACAATATTAATTCATTTTATTTAGAAGAAACTAATCATCAAGAAGTTGAAAATATGATTGATAGTTTGAAATTGAAAAAATCTCCTGGTGCCGATGGTATAACTACTGAAATATTAAAAACTATTAAAACTACTATTTCAAAACCACTTACATTTCTAATAAATAATATTTTTAAAACAAGTATATATCCAGAAGCTTTTAAAATTGGTGTTATAAAACCTATCTTTAAAAATGGAGATTCAAATAAAATTAATAATTATAGACCTATCACATTAATATCTTCATTAGCCAAAGTATTTGAAAAAATTTTAAAAGCAAGAATTGAAAATTATTTAGAAAGAATAAATTTTATTTCTAATAAACAATTTGGGTTTCAAAAAAATAAATCGACACAAAATGCTATTTGCTATTTAACAGAACAAATATATGATGCATTAGATAAAAAAAAACCTTCTATTTGTATTTTTCTGGATTTAGCAAAAGCATTCGATACAGTTAGTCATGATCTATTGTTGGAAAAAATTGAAAATATTGGATTTAGAGGAAAACAATTTGAATTAATTAAAAATTATCTAAAAGATAGACCAACTTATGTTCAAATAGATACAGAAAAAAGCTATCCTAAAGTAATTAAATATGGTGTTCCCCAAGGAACAATTTTAGGACCATTATTTTTTAATATCTATATTAATGATTTATTTAATGTGATTTGTGATGGAGAAATTCATAGTTTCGCAGATGATACTGCAATTTTTTATACAGATACGAATTGGGATAACCTAAATAACAAAATTAAAAAAGATTTTAAAATAATAAAAAATTGGTTTGATAAAAATTTATTGACCATTAATTTTGATAAAACCAATTATCTACCTTTCACTTTAAATCCAAATAACGTACCACAAAATATGAATAGTATTAAAATAACTGATGACATTGAAATTTTAAAAGTTAATCAAGTAAAATATTTAGGAATAATCTTTGACAGTAAATTAAATTGGAATTTTCACATAGAATATTTGATTAAAAAATTAAGAAGTTTACTACCTATTTTTAGAAACATTAAAAAAATTTTGAACGTAAAACAACTGGAAATATTATATTATGCTTTAGTTAAAACTCATTTAAATTACGGAATTTTAGGTTGGGGAGGAATAAATAGAACTTTAGTTAAAAAATTAGAAATATTACAGAAAAGATTTCTAAAAATTATATTTAATAAAGATTATCTTTATCCTTCAATAAAATTATATTCTGAAACAAAGAAAATGAACATTAGACAACTTTACATTTACAATATCTTAATATATATATTTAAAAATAAAAATCTTATACAATTTAAAAACCATAATCATAATACTCGTCATAAAAATGAAATAACCATAAAACCTAAAATAAATAAGTCCATAGGACAAAAAAATTTCAAATATTTATGTTTTTATTTAAACGATTATTTACCAACAAAAATTAAAAAATATATTTCATTAAAAAAATATAAAGTCGAAATAAAAGCATGGATATTGGAAACGGATAATTTAAAAATATTTTTGGAAATGTTTTAATTGATATTGTTATGAATAATATATTTTTCAAAATTTAATTATACCTATATCTTCAAAAAAAAACTGCGTTTATATTTATATACATATATTAAAAAGTTTTTTTTTTTTTTTTTTTTTTATTTACAATTTAACTTTTATATAATATTAACAAATATTTAAACAAAATATTTTAATATTCTCATATATTTATAATTTAAAATATTAAGATTTGCCCCTAACAAGCACGTCTTCAGGGGATCAAAGAAGAAGTTTATTAAGGAAGATAAATAAACAAATGTATTATATTATAAATATTGAAAAATAAACTCTTATTATTATATAATTGTCAATTCAATTAACTTACCACCAAAACTAAACACAGCCCTTCCTTTCACTAATTCAATAGCTACAAAATCACTTCTTCCTAACGTCTGCAATCCATAATTATAGATCAACAATGAATCGGGTTTGGTCGTGGCAAAAACGAAAGAAATATCATTCGTGGTGGCGTCCAAAGATTGAAACATCATGTAGGACAGTTCCTGGAAACCGTAAGTGGATTTGTCGCAGTGCCTACCGTATCTACCCTCCGTGCAGCTACATTTGTATCCTGGTTTTAGGTTTACGCATAGACCACCGTGTAGACAAGGGTTTGGTCGACAAGAGTCTGCTAGGGCTTCGCATTGGTTACCTCTGTAGCCAGATCTACAATCGCAAGATAATATTTAGATTTTAACAGCCTCAAACAAATCTAAAGGCAATAGCTTACAAAAGGATCTATATGTTTACAATAAAATTCAATTTTGTGCTTATCACTGCAAAAATTCCTATTTGTTACCACAAAAGAAAACGTCTTACCTGCATAAACAGAAGAAACTGGACCCATCTGGACTCTCCTTGCACGTCCCACCATTTTGGCAGGGATTCTCCAGACATACGTCTCCTCTTTCCAGCTCACAATGCTTGCCATCCTTATTATGAGAGCAAACGCAATGATAATTAAAACCTTGCCTTCTGCATTGTCCGTTGTTTTTACATGGATTTGGTAAGCATGGGTCTTGCCTCTTGGTACAGGTAGTTCCTGTGAAGCCTTCCATGCACTGGCAGTTATATTCGTGGAGAACCAACGGAGAAGTAAAGATGAGGTTTTGACTGTCGGTTATTTTTGTTGTTTTCTTTACGGTAAGAGACTCTGTACATATACCACCTGAAATAAATAATCACACTATTTAGTAGACTTGAAACGTTCAAAACATTTTTATTTTCGGACCTAAAAAGAATTAAAGCATGATAAATAATTAAGATTGCTTACCATTTTCACAAGTTTCTTCCGCACATGGAGAGTATCCCAGCACGATATCCTCAGTTTGCAACAGATTAATTAATGCATCACGTTTTTTCTGCAACTTTTCATTCGCATAAAACTTGCTTTTATATGTAGATCCACTTTTTACGGCCATAGTAATCTCTAGTCCAAATTCTCCTTCAAATAGGCTATATATGATAACAGTTTCATCTCTGCCGAGGGTATTTTTGACAGTTTCCAAGAAACCTGCATAGTTACGAGCGAGAAAATTTGCTGCGGATACATTTCTTGCTAGGAGTGTGATCGAATTTTCTACTGTCATATTGTCAAACACAATAAACTCCACCTAAGAGAAATTAAAGACAAACATTATGAATTCTGGCATTAGTTTTATACCTTGAAATTGTGAAAACACTATAGGCAGTATAGGTACCTATATAGGTAAAAACATACCGTGACACTAGACATAACAGCTCTATGCTTCCCATCATGACCAGAAATAGACAAGGAATAACCCAGCCCAGGAGTAACCTTAGATGTATGCAGATCACATCCGTAAGGAATACTGAGAATATCCGATGATGCAGATTTTTGCATGATCTTGCACTTATAATCGCCAGTAAGATCGGGGTCGTTAGGGTGAACGTTCGCGATGTTTCCAGTTGGATATTCTCCATTGAAGGCATACACAACGACATGGACTGATCTTGGGGATGAATCGGAGTCATTCTCATCAAGAACTATGATTTTGACAGAGTGTTGCCTCTTCATTTTGGGTGTACCACTATCTTCCACTTCAATCGTAATATAAAGTTCTGGTGTTACCTAAAAATTATATAATGAAAGTATTAAGTAGGTACTAAGTTTATCAAAAGGAAGTTATACAATTTTTTTTTAATAGAATGCATTTTTAACTTTCAAACATTAACCCTTACCTCTCTATCTATGCTTCTAGTTGTCACTACAACTCCAGTATGTTTGTCAATCCGTACATAATCCTTATGTTTGCCTCCAACCAGCTTATATGTAAATGGAGCTCCATTAGGAGGTAGATCTGGGTCTTTGGCACTCAACGTCATGATTTTCGTAAACGCTGGTTCATTCTCTAAAACTTTTCCAATAACTTGTGGTGGATCAAATACCGGACCATTATCATTAATATCCAAAACATTGATTTTCACTAGAGTTGTTCCTGTTTGAGGAGGAAATCCTGTATCTATCGCACCAACAGTCAAAGAGTACACTGGAATGGTTTCTCTATCGAGCTCTCTGGAAGTCTGGATATCTCCAGTTTGTGGATCGATTTTAAAAGCATGCTCAATGTTTCCTCCGATAATAGAATAGCTGAATTGATTGTTTTGGTATCTAACATCTTTGTCTACCGCTTTAACAGCTAATACTTTCGTCCCAATAAACGCAGCTTCCGATATTTCAGCTTCGTATATACTTTGTGAAAATTCTGGAGGATCGTTACCATCTTGAACTGTCACTACAACCTGGGCTTCATCAGTATCGTTACCTCGTATACCTCCAGAGTTTTTAGCCATGACTGTAAGAACTATGCGACTTTGCGTTTCGCGGTCGAGATTTCTGGAAACGCTAATGGCTCCATTTTCACTGTTGATATTAAATCCTTTGTCGTTACTTGAACCTAAAATATGAAAAAATCAAATGAAGAATGGTTCAGTTTATCTTTTTTAAAGTTTGCTTACTACTACACCATCAATACCTACTTACCAACGAGTAAATAATACACTTTTCCATCATCACCAGAGTCCTGATCCGTAGCGAGGACCGTTCCAATTTTGGTTCCTATTTCAGTAGACTCAGAAACATCAAAGTGAAATGCTGACTGGACAAACTTAGGATAATATTCATTGATTCCTGTAATATGAACTCTGACTTCGGTTTCCCCATACATTGTAGAGTCTGGATTCGCTGCTATGATGTTTAGAACATAAAGATTATTTTCTTCGTAGTCAAAAGAGTATTTTGAGGATATCCTGCCAGATTTATGATCAATAGAAAAGAATTCCTTATCTGGTCCCTCTGATATTGAATAGAAAATAATTGCGTTTTTAGGAGAGTCGATATCAGTGGCAACTACTTGATACACTGATGTTCCAGATGGTTTGTTTTCTGAAATATATGCATCGTAATAGCTTTGATTAAATACCGGACTGTTATCGTTTATATCTGTTAGGATAATTGCTAGTGTTCCTGTTGCTTTTCGGGGCTTGAACCCGAGATCTTGGGCTGTTATGTTCAAATGGTATGAGTGTATAGTGTCATAGTCAAGAGGCTGAAGAATAGTCACCGCTCCAGTGATACCATCGATTCCAAAGTCCTTTCTTTCGTTTCCAGCTGATATTTCATATCTTATCATTCCATTAGGTCCACTATCTTTATCTGTAGCCTTTACCACAAGCAATGTAGACCCTAATGGTTCATTTTCAGGCACTATGACTTGGTAACTAAGTGAATTAAATATTGGGGCATGTTTATTTTCACCGGTGACTATTATGGTAATGGTCGATTCATCCATTTGGGGAGGGATGCCTTTGTCTGTAGCACGAACACGAAGTATATAGAGTGAACCAACTCCGTACACCTAGAAAAACGATAAGATAAAAAATGGCAGGTCTATATAAAGTAGAAATCTATTTTTGCGGGTATGGCAATGATGACTTACCCTCTCCCTCAAAGAAATCCACCCAGTAATCTTATGAATTACAAAGTAATTAGACCCATTTCCTCCAACGATGGAGTACTCGATCTCGGCATTTACTCCAGCGTCAAAGTCATCGTTTGCCAATACTTGAAGAAGTTGTTGTCCAGGTACCGCATCCTCGGGGACAGGGGATAGATATTCTTCCTGTTCAAACTTCGGGGCGTTGTTATTGGCGTCCACAACGTTGATGGTAACCATGCATTCAGAGGACATTGGTGGCTTACCATTGTCTGTCGCTAAGATTGTTAGGGAGTAGGTGTTTTCTGGAGATGATTCCAATTGTGTATATTTGTACCTGAAGTAAAAAGTTATATTAATAAAGAATTTTTACTAAAACACCTGTATATAGGTAAAGGTGTATTCATGGTAATATCTGTGATAAAACTTGAACTTGCCTGATACTCTGTTTACTGAAAATCTCCCCCGACGCAGGATCGACAGTAAACAAATCCGAGGGTTGCTGTAGGCTGTAGCTTATCACAGAATTCGGCCCTTGTTTATCACGGTCCGTAGCAATTACTTGTCCTACAAACACAATGTCCCTCTGTAGCTCAGGAAAGTTGAAGCTGTAGTAGGAATGTTCGAATTCGGGCGAGTTGTCGTTTTGATCTTGTATGGTGATAGTGAGGGGAGTTTCTGATCGCCAAGCGCCATCCAAAGCTGCTACTTTGAGGAGGTATTCATCTTGCTGCTCTCTGTCCAAATAGCCTAGAATAGATTGATAAAAGTTACATCCTTGGCCAACAAAACTTTTCCATTTAAGGTCAATACGCTCTTTTATTTAGCTAGAAATTCCACTTACCAACTACTGTCACATTTCCACTAATAGGATCGATCTTAAATTTATCTCCAGGATTTTCTGTAAAACTATAAGTAGCATTGGCATTTTCTCCAATATCTTGGTCTGAACTAGTTACCCTTATCACAAATGATCCTATTTCAGCGTTTTCCGTAACGTTAACACTAAAAAGTCGAGTAAATCGTGGTGGATTGTCGTTTTTATCCAGTACTGTAACTAGGACAGTCGCCGTGCCGGTAAGTTTGGGTACACCCTAAATAATAAAAAAAAAATTGTAGCATAATTTGTAAAAATAAAAATAGTTCATGTAAAGTCTATCAAAGAAAACTTCAAGTATTGATTTCGATTTTTGACCGTGCGTGCTGTTTCTTAGTTGTTTTACCTGATCCTCGGCAATGACGGTTAACTCATAGTTGGATATACTCTCCCTGTCCAATTTAGATTGAGTATAAATTTCACCGCTATTCAAATCTATTTCGAAAGATTCGCCAAAGTTATCTAATAATTTATAGGTTATTTGACCATTATCTCCTGAATCTAAGTCCGTGGCGTTTATCTGCGCTACCAAAATAGGGGGCGACTCCTCTTCCATTACCTGCAAAAGGAAATGATTAATCAGGGGTAAACTTGGTAGATATATGATGTCCAAAAATAAAGTTATCAAACACTTCTTACGTTTCATTGTTAGAAAGAAAAATATACCAAGGGTTCCTTTCGCCCATAGTACCAACGAAAAATGTGTTTTGATAGAATCCATCGTTTGTTAACAAGTAAAAGTAAGTTTGGATTTAATATGTAAAAAATATTACAGGGAAACAACATAGACAATAAATGCCTTGAATTTTCTTACCTCAGTACTACCCAGGTCCAAAAATACTGTCAGTGACTCATGTTGTACGAAGTCAGAGAAAAACAATTCCATGAAAATATTATCCTCTATTAGAATTTCAAAAATACATTGGAACTGTTTTTTCTAAATTCATACAACCCGCTGCACTATACAGGGTGATTCCTAAGTTGATACTTCTTTTTTAACTGCGTATAGAAGACATTAAAATAAACAACATTTTCAAATACCTTTTCACAAAAAAAAACTCAAAAATAAAGTACTTACGAATCAAATACGGTTCTGCCTAACTTGCCCGTTGAATAATATTAAGAAAACTCCTGGATGTTGGATGAGCCCGCAAGGGAAAGCGTTCTGCGTATAATCTCGAAGCACTTTGCCACGCTCACAGTAAATTACCACCTTATCTATTAATTCATTGTTTTCAAATTTTACCATTTTCACGTATCAATAATTTAAAATTAACTTGCTTCAGAAAAACACACCGCACCGGATTGTTCAACACTACCCGTATGACTAATACTAATAAGAGATAAGAAAAACAACAGAAACTGGCGAGGTATGTTTTGATGCCAGGCCGGCACTTAACTTTTACTTCTCTATCTCTCCTATATTTAAGTTTTTTGAAAAAGTTGTTTATTTTAATGCCTTCTATACGCAGCTAAAAAAGAAGTATCAACTTAGGAATCACCCTGTATTGTCCCAGGTTTTTAGAAATTTGACTTACGAATAGGAGAATAGGGCTGGGAGATATTGATAATCTAATAATGAAATCTTGATATGCAAAAAACATCGATATATCGAATTTTCTCCCATCCCTACTTGTGACCATAAGTCTATTCATAGGATAGTCTGATTCTATGTCTATGCTATATTTACCGAAGCGTTGTAAAGTTGATTTTTCATAACCGGAGCGTTATCGTTATAGTCGGTAACGTTTATCGTAAGGCGTAAAACGCTACGTAACGGCGGAATGTCGCTGTCTTGAGCCTCTATCCAGACTTCGTAGGTTTTTGCTGTTTCATAGTCAAGTCCTTTGCCTGATATCTGGATTTCTCCGGAGTTCGGTTCGATTTTAAGGGAATCACCTACGTTACCACCTAAAACAAGAAATAAAAATAAATTCCCAACGGTTTTATTATGATTCATTTCACTTATGTATGGATATTTATAATGTATCAACAAGAACTCTCTAATAAACACACATGTGCAGTGTTAACTTAATTTTTTCTAACTTTCTAATCTATTGGAATGTGTCTCTTTTTTTTATGATTTAGGATATTTTATTACAGTTTAAGTTATGATATTTAACCGAGAGTTAAATTGAATTTATGTAAACCTGAGTTATTATCATTTTTTTGTTATGTTCCATTATACTAAGTGTTAGCTATCGATTATTGATAATTTTGAAAGCATTTTTATATACAGAATGCAGTCATCATAATCTATTTTAAATTTTATTGCAGATTGTTTCTGGTGTTTTTAGTGTATCTTCTGGCTATAAATAATATATTAATTTAAACAGGTAAAATCATACTTATTTACGTATTTACTTGTACTTTCTAAATGTCCGTACACACGATCAGGCATGCCTTCGCGCCTACCTGAAGAGGCAGGTCTGCGAGTAAGTCTGATACTACACATTCCGTACGCACGTCTCAGTTCGACTGCGAGTCATGGTTACTTAAGAGGAACAAATATACACACATAATTTTATTAAAAGAGCTACAATTAGAACCAGATGACTACAGAAATTACATGCGAATGACCGAAGAAGTGTATATGGAACTATTAGATTTGGTATCACCATACATTCAAAAAGAAGATACTGTAATGCGACAATCTATAAGTCCACTCGAAAGATTATCATCCACTCTATCATCTATTTTCTCGATATAGTTCTATAAATTCAGTTATTATATTTTTCTCTCTTGTAGTAGCCATAAATAATTATTATACATTATTATTTATTTAGACACAAAACAACAAGTTCAGTGCTAAATAGTTTTTAACTGGTCGAAAATGAAAATTTGGCACGCGCAGTGTATACACGTTAAAACCTGCCTGCGAGCCTGACCAGAAAATCAAGAATCGCCAGATTGCTTCGCTCCGCGCAAAGTGGCCTGAACGCACCATCAGTTCAGCATACACACGATCGCACTTACTCGCAAGCTTGAAACGTTCAGGTAGGCGCGAAGGCATGCCTGATCGTGTGTACGGACATTAAGAGTCAGTTACGTTTTATTTAAAACTTAATTTATACAGGGTGTTCCATAACTTATGGGCCGTAGAGTAACTGGAAATACTATAGACATCAAACTAAGCCGATTATGTCATAGAAGTTTTTTTTTTGATAATTAAAATATTAATTTAATTATGTTCTATGTTTTTTTATGCTTTGGGGTGTTTAAATGAAAATATCTCGAAAACCGTTAAAGTTATTAAGATCAATCAAGTATACCTTTTTGATTCAGAAAATACCCTTCTGTAAGAAACTATAATTGAAAAATATCTAATATCACAGGTAAGAAAAAAAATCATAGATTTATGAAGCCCAGTGTATGCAACTAGCGCCCTCTAGTTTGAAACTTAAAAATTTCTACAAATTCCTATTTCTTGCTCATAAAAACATAATATTTCCAACTTTCAATTCGATTCATTAAACCGTTTTAAAATTATGGCCTATTTTCGAGAATAAACTTTTACTTTCAACACCCTGTATCTCTAGAACGAGTAACAATCCGAAAAAACGTGTATGACTTAATCTAACACAGAAGAAATTCTTCTTCTGTGTTAATCGGCTTAGTTTGATGTCTAGTATCTCCAGTTACTCTACGGCACATAAGTTATGCGACACCCTGTATACGTGTGAGGTGTCTCGTGTAAATGATAATATAAAGGTTTGAAAATTGACAATTATAGAATGGGGAGCACAGAGAAAGAGATTAGTTTCGTGCACTGTGCGTTCAATAACATCTCACTTCGATGAATTATTGGACTTTATCACTGCGGAACAGTATGACGTCATAGTATTGCCCGAGACCTGGCTCCATAGTGGTATTTCTAATAATTGTTTGAATATTGATAACCATAATTTGATGATATCTGATAGGACTGGACACGGTGGAGGTGTTGCATTTTATGTTAAGTCCAAACTAAAATTTAGTATTTTAGCCACAGAACCTGCGGTCAGTGCTTTGGAACAGATTTGGATCATTATAAAGTTTCAGGCAAAAATATTTGTTTTGGTTCGCTGTATAGACCCCCTAATGTTAACCTGGTACCCTGTTTGGATGATCTGGAAAATACTGTGGTAAACTTTTTGCCATCTTTTGACTGCGTATTGTTCGGTGGGGACTTAAATGTTGACATGTTAAATGCTAATGGTAATGGGTTAGCAATATTCTTGGTAAGTATAATTTGAATCAGTTGGTTAAAACAGCAACTCGTATAACGCGGAATACAAGTACATTAATAGATATTTTGGTAACTTCTTGTCCCGAGTTATCGCTGGATACTGGCGTAATAGGAATGGATAACATAACGGACCATTCCCTGGTTTATACTAATTTAAAAATAGCAAAACCATCTAAAAAAAGTTCTCTTCGTACTTACCGTGATTTTATCGAGTAATGATTGTATCTTTTTATGCATTACCTGCTATAGCGTATTTCACTATGTCACTTGGTTCCTTTTTAGGAGAAGTAGCCTTAAATCTCGCGAACGCTGTTCCATCTTCCACGTTTTCGGCTAAGGTAAAATTAGTTTTTCCTGGTGAGTTCCACGTTGGAAACTGGTGATCGGCTTTTAAATAAACCTGGAAAAAATATGATTTTACTAAATCTAGCACACGTTGCTAAACCAAAAAAAAAATATCAAGTACACATGGTGTGACAGACAATTAGGAGGAAAAAATATTTTTTTTTAAACCATGGATTTGTCTATAGTGGTCCATATTCTATATATGTTTAATTTTCTAAGGTTTTAACCATTATTCGTATAAAAATATTCTTAAAAATAAACAAACTTACTTTTAGTTCTGTGCTAGCCTTTCTTGGCGGCCTTCCTCCATCTTTAGCTTCAATCTCCAAATTAAAAACTTTAGTAGAAGACGTTTTCAGGTTGTGAAGGGCTTTGATCACTCCGGTATCTCCATTAATGGTAAAGTTATACGCATGTTCCCCGGTAAGTATATATGTAATTTTACTGTTGGGGCCAAAATCTAAATCGGTCGCTCTGGCTCCGAATACGAATTCTGAGGCCCTTGTATGATCAGAAATGTAAACCTAAAATCGAGATTTTTAAAAAAATACTTAGAAATTTCCAGATATTACAAAAAGTTACCTCATATTTGGGTTGAGCAAATACCGGCGAGTTATCATTTTCGTCCACGACCGTAATGGTTAAATTTACTGCAGTAGCTCGTGGTTCAGTTGTGGAACAATCCTGAGCCATCAGAGTGAAAAAGTAAGAGTCCGTCTTTTCTCTGTCCAAAATTCCATTGGTTGTTATCACTCCTGTATCTTGGTCTACTTTAAAACCTTCAAAAAGTAAATTGGATAAAAAACGGATAAAAATAAAAGCCACAAACAAAGTTTTAAATCAAACCTTAGATTTTGGGAATCGATAAATTTCTAGTTATTTTAAACAACGAACAACAATGAACAAATGTTGAATTTTTCGTTGATTGTAGTAATCAGACATTTAAAAATATTTTTCTGTAACAGTTTGTATACTATACCTTCTATTTTATCTCCTAGGACACTATATCGTATCTTCGCATTGGGTCCTACGTCTTTATCAGTCGCTACCGCTGTTAAAACCCATGTTCCTATTGGTGAATTTTCTTTTATGGTCGCATAGTATGATTGTCTCTTAAACTCTGGACTGTGGTCATTGACGTCTTGGACTATAATACGCAGAGTACCAGAGCCGGTTAAAGGAGGTGAGCCTGAAACAGAAAATTGAGTAATCAAGCAAAAACCTTTTTCTAGTTAAAGATTGGATGGGTTAGAATTTTGGAAAATAATGAGTTTTCAGTAATAGCAGGAGGTGTATAGGTAATTACACTATAGCTCAATTCAGGCGCGGATCCAAGGGGGGGGCAAAGGCAGTGTCGCCCCCCCCCCTCCCTTCCCCCCCTGAGCCTTACCAAATGGGTGTTTTTTACTGTGAGCCTTAAAAATTGTAGGCTTTGTGAAGGGTCAGAGTTTTTTTTAGAAGTCACTTTTGAGCGTCAGAAGATTTTAAGAGCCAGGATACACTCTTTTTTATTTAGAAGTACCTTTTTTTTAGTCGCACCCCTCAGCAAATTCCTGGATCCGCCATTGGCTCATTTTGTTTAATTCTGACACGGATACTACAGCCTAATGACCTTCTTTATCTACGTAGTGATCCGGTTACTTCTACTAGTGAAAAAAGGATATAGAGGGCAAAATTAAAGAAAATAACTTGTATATGATTAAAAAATTGGAGCAAGGGATGAAGATTACAAAAAATGTACAAGAACTAACTTTGCTAGTTCCGCAAATATCGCCCATTACACAAAATGAAACATTTTCCACCTAGATTATATAAAAACTTATTTCGAAACTAAAAGTTAGCCGAAACGGACCTTTTTATACAAAAATATGGTAAATATGGGTCTCTCGTAACGTTGCCAGTGTAATAAAAACGTGGAATTGTCCGTTTATGGACCAATTTGTAGCCCTGTAATAAGGCAAATTGGATTTACACAATCTTAACAGTGCATATTTTGAGCTGGACTTGCAATATAATGGGTTATTCTCATGCATTGTTCATAATTCGTAACGATTCAGGTCTTGTCTGTTTATCCAAGAATGTCATATCAATTAAAAAAAAAACATCATTTAAAAGTAAGAAATCCCTAAAAATATTTTAAAAAAATTGTGAAGAAGACTGTAAGTTTAATATTATGTTTTAAAAAAAGACTTCAACAGGCAAATAAGAGAGTAAACCTCGATATTTTTCAGTTGTAAGAAGCACTGGGCATTCTGGACACATTATTTATATTTACTTAAAGTGTATGTAAAATTATTACCTGAACAGATTATTTTACACTTAGAACTCCTTTATCCATACCGAATAAATATCTAGTTTCAACAGGATGGCGTCCCTGCTATTTTGGTTTACTAGTTTAAACTAAGTAAGGGTTTCAAATCAGTGGATAATAAGAGGAGGGCCAAATTTAAGTAGTCTGCCAGGTCCCCAAACCTCACCGCTTTAGACTTTTAGTAAGATGATTTAAGAGATAAAGTTTAGAAAAATAGACCAGTTAGTTGAAGATTTAAGGTCTTGTATTATAAATGAAATACGTGAATACTTTGACGTCTTACAAGAATTTAGAGACAGCTAATAATGACTAATCGGCAAGTGCTTTGAACATCTAATAATCTTTTGTTCAGTTATTTAATTTTTCCTGTTTACGTTGTGTTTTTGTTTTTACTTGCTATAAGGATTTGCCTATTTTCAAGAAATTATATTCACTCGTTAAAATAATTGCCCGTTTAATAGGATAACGTACATCTCTTCTTATTTTTAAATTCCCTGCTTTCGCGCCGTGTTTTTAATTATTTCTGGAAAAAGGTTTGTGATACTCTAGGAATATTTTTATTATTGAAATATACTTTTAACAGGTTTTAGTTCATGATGTTAGTGCTGAATATAATAAATTCGACTGCAGTGAAAAAGCCCATTCGTAAGGAACATCCCACCGAAAGCCCACGACTATCCCGAGCGCTGACTCGTCAAAACCCTGTCACGACCGGAGGTTCTCACGAGATCCACGATTAACATCTATCGGACGATCGGGGAAGACCGGCAATTGTTGGTAGGAATGGAATTTTTTTTTATTGATTTATCGATATCACATTGCTGTTTTTCGGAAAAGGACGATAAAAGCTGTAATTATTTCTTTCTATATTTTATTTTTTATCAATGAGTTTTTTACTAATTTTTTATTTTGTGTAGAGTAAGAAAAAATATATTTCTATTTTCCTACGGTTTCAGTTTTTAAATTCCTCAATTATTCACTGAGAAAATAATTAAACAAAATACGCTCTCTAATAAAAACACGCAACACCAGTTACCGACGTCACAACAATTCCAAGCAATGGCAGCAGCTGATCGCTCTGTAATAGACGCGCTCCTACCTGACTGAGATCTCGAGTCTGGTTTCCTGTTTGTAAACTGTCTTTGTCTATTTAAGTTATCGAAACAAGGATAACAATATACTTCGTGGCACGACTGGTAAATAAAATAGTTGCGAGGTTAATAGGATCGTGCATCTCTTCACATCTTACGTTTATACACTTCCCGCTTTCGCGGACTCAGTGGAGTTGTTTAACGTATTCAAGTGTAAGGGTAACCTCTGCCCGTTTGGTCACTCAATTCTCCATAAATGATGTAAACCATAATGTCAGAACCAAAACAGTTTCCACCCTATGATAAGTAATCTTTGTAATGTTTATTTAAATGTTAAATTGTTTATTTCTCTTTTGGTCCGAGTTGACTGTAAAGCGGAAATTGTTTCTCTTGAAATAGCGTCGTATGTGAGTTTTAAGGGAGCAAGTCTTCTTTAGAGAAAACTTCCTAAATTTACTGATTTGACACCTTTATTTTTATTTCTTATGTTATTCACCATAATGTAATCGTAAATTGTTTTGCTTTGCTTCACTTTAATAATACTATTAAAAATCTTTGATGTTTCAGTAAACAAATAGCGTACAACAAATTAAATATATTACAACGTAATTTCAAATCATCTAAGTTACACATTTCAGTCGCCTACCATTTTGATACGTAACATTATCTAAGTTTAAAGAATGACAAAAATTATGAAACAACCTAATATAGATTTTTCTTTCATTTCGTCAGTTTTATTCCTAGCCATATCATGAGTAGAGCTTTAGAGGATTCGACGAAAGAAGGGAAGGACTCTCGATGTCCCAAGCTGGACTCCTGTAATTATGACGAAAGTCTTTAGAGGTGATTTACTATTAACATTTTAAAATATTTCTATAGGTTTGCTAGAGGTGCTGGTATTCTTTAAGAATGTCTAACAAGGACTCTT
The DNA here is from genome assembly GCA_935413205.1 of Polydrusus cervinus. Taxonomy (NCBI): domain Eukaryota; kingdom Metazoa; phylum Arthropoda; class Insecta; order Coleoptera; family Curculionidae; genus Polydrusus; species Polydrusus cervinus. Next base: position 5,366,739 of record OW284514.1, read on the forward strand.
AGATGTCGAATTACGTAATATCCTAATGACGTTCATTCCGTTAGCTGATAATATGGTACATGATCAAAATTAGAAACATATTTTCTGGTCCATGCATAAAAGAAATCACAACAAGTAGGTGTTAACTATCGATATAGAGCTACTTCGATTATCGATATCCTTTCCCTACCTATATCCATAAACGAGCGGGAATACAAACAAAGAGAAGCGCCTGCTTAGACCATTTAACTATTTCTGGTCCATTGGAGATGACCATCGACATTGAATTTGACCCGGCGATGATCGTTTGAATTATCGGAGGTGACTGTGCTCTTTCTCTTCTGGTTAGAGATAGCGTTTGTTTAAAGAAAGATTTTCTTCTTCGATTAACAAGCAAAGAAATAAATTGATAGTTAGCGCTTTTCACTGGAAAATTCGCATGGTGTGAATGGTTTTTTTAACCTTTTTCTTTCCTACGCTGTACAATAAGGATGGATTATAAGACAAAGATAATAATTTTTTTAAAATTTATCTTTCTATGATAATATGAGCTGGTTATGCTCATAATATTTAGGGTTATCAGTGGCGTAGCCCAAACATATGTTGGGGGGGGGGGGGGGGGGGCATGACCAACCGATTTCGTGGTTAGGTTCATAAATGTTTACTGTCGCTGAATGTCAATTGAAAATGAATATTAGGGAATCCAAACCACGTGATTCAATATGGCGGTTGGCTGGTAAAAAGCATTGAGCCACCCGTTAAATGTCACCAGCAATATTATTTATATAGTCACGTGCACCAATTACAACGCAGTATTCGCCAGCCAGCCGCCATTTGGACACATCGTTGGATTGCCTAATACTAGGTATAACCTAAACTCAAATTCACATTTTTACGTACGGAAACTAGAATTATTTTTTCGTCACACAACTAACAAACTACTTAGCAACGTGTGACTGGTAAATCTATACAAAACCAGCCAAAACAATAATTAAGCGATCAAGTGAGTGAGTAGAAACGTCATTTTCAACAAACTAACTGTGCAACTCCAGTACGGTGCATAGCCAGATTAGCGGACAGCTCGAGCTTATTCGTCCCACTATGACGATCGAGAAACACTGTTGCCAGACGTAGCAAAATTTGACCATTGATAATAGTGAATTATATTAGTAAAAGGTGTAACACGAAAAATTAGTTTGCAATTAGAATATTAAACCCCGAACTTCTAAACTCGAAGAGGGGGGGGGGGTGCAGCTCCGCCACTTGGGATTATAATAAAGAAACGGGCAGCCTTTTATATAGAATACCGCCCATTGAATCAAGAATCGCTTCGGCCCGTCACCTAAACACAAATTTATTTAATGCGGTCATTAAATACCTAAATTTTCTGACCAAAACCATACCACATCGTTATTTGAAACCAGTCCCTAATTTAAATTTTAAAAGGGACATTCTGCGGTGAAACAATTACGTATAAATATAATTCACCCCGAACAATAATAATAATCACACTTTACGGCCGGTTAGCAAAAAAAAAAAAACAAAAGACAAAAAGGGAAATGAAAGAGCAGTAGTCGTGAATTAAAAGGTAACGGTATATTTCGTTGTATTTTTAATTGTTTGTTGGCGTTGCGTTGGCCCAACAGAAAAAAATTAATACGCTTCGTTCTTTTATATGGCTGCTGATTCTTTCGAATGTGTCGGTGCTTTTTGATAATTCAGTGACGTACGTACAATATATGATGACGAATATTCCTTACAAGAGTAAAAAACTTAATAATAATGGAAATGTAAGTTAGCAGCAACCGGAAAAAGTTGGGAATCTTTTACATTAAATTGACGGACACTATAGTCTATTTCAGAAAGGTGTAGAGTAATAAAAGCTTATTAGGTATGCAAAGGGACTACAGAGTAACCCAACGAGCCAGCCACTTTTATAATTTAGCATTGATTTCATTTCAAAATTCTTTATTTTCATCAAGTGCTGGTAGTACCAGGTCGAATTATGGGTTTTGCCTATTCTTATCACAAAGGCGTGCATTATGTATATAGTATTAGGTAACCTTATTTATTTTAAACATTATAAAAAAAATATAAAATACACACACACATTATACAGAAATTTTATTTAAAAAAATCATAATACTCTTATAACGATTTTGTTGTAAGATAACTATTTTTATTTGTCTACTTTAGCAGGATTTCTGTTAATACATATCATATTTCTTTAATTTATTCAATTATAAAAAAAAATTCTGTCCAACCCTGTATAGTTATCGCAAATCTGATATTCGAAATTGTAGTTTCAGAACAAGCAACATTGATTTAATAAATCAAGGAATTGAAAAGAAAAATCCAAAAAACTAAAAATGTTGTTTCTGATGAACCCTGTATAGTAATCGCAAATCTGATATTCGAAATTGTAGTTTCAACACAAGCAGATGTTTATATAAAAAATTACTTTTTTTTCTATAGCTACTAATAAAAAAGTTTTTCCTCTTTCAAACTCTATCCGTGGACACACTGTAGATATGATTTCCCATAAAGCAGGTAACTTTGGAGAAAAATTTAGAAATATCGTTAGGATGGTTTTAAAGTAAGGAAAATAACTCTTCACTTCAAAATTCGACAAGTGTACCTATATTTTATCGCCCGAAACAAACACAAAAAACGTGTAAAAAGAATTTTTCAATTTGTCCAAGGGTAATAAAAATCAAAGAAAATGAAATAATAAATCAACCTGATTTACTGCGATACATTTCTACAAAGCTATTAGCGAGAAATAATGAATATACACAAATTGCAATGGAATAATGTTCTGCAAGAATATAATGACATTATTTGTCTGGATGAAAGTTGTTCCGCTGTGGGATTATTACATTTCATCCTCATGGACAAACGCAATCAGTGCCCACATGCCTTGAGATAACGTAGGTAAAAGTTAAGGGTGAATGGATTGTGAATTGATGTACTATATTAATCTGGATAAAAATACTAAATTATTGTATTAAGGTGTCTGTAATATTTTAGATCTGATGTAAAATTTGAAGATATTTTGCGTAAAATGTAATTTCCGTGTAAAAATACTTATCAACTATTAAAATTACATACCAAATAAAAATACACCCAATTCTTAAAATCACAGTGAAAATACACAAGTTTGTAATTTCACAACATTAATTGATGAATATTTACATAGAAGCGGTAATTTAGCTTCTTAGCAGGTCAGTCTGCGTACTTGCTGATGCAATCATTTGTTGATCGACTTTTCACGGCATACTTTAAGATCTTTTTTTTAAATTTTACGTTAGTACAAAAAAAATTACCTTGTATTATATTTTTTTTGCAAAACCTTCTTATTTGCCATAACCGTTCTCCGAGCAAAATTACCTGAAAATAATCGATGATGTCCCACGGCAAGCCCCCATCTTAAATCCTAACAAGCACTGAAAAGCACCGTTTTAATATTATTTAGTATCTATTTGAAAGTGCCTCGGGACTTCATAAATTGACCTCGGCGACCTCTTAAGTGAACCTCTTTAAATGGTGTAAACATGCTGTTTTGTAGATAGGAAAATATTGTTGCCCCGAGGAAAAACTATTTTGAATTTTGCTATATTTTAAAGTGTCAAAGACGAGGTTATATAGAGTTTTTTATTGAATATTTTTGTAAAATAATTTAAACGTTTCTTTTAAAAGTCTATTTTATGCAACGCTTCAGGGAATGTTGAATATGTTAATTAAAAATAAGTACATACATTTCGATACAAATGCGAATGGTAGGAATTGTTGTACACGAAAAAAAGCCTAACCCTTAAGAGCTCTTCATACCAGCGTTAAATGCGGCATCGTTTCCTGGCTTGTCTAATTGAAAATATAACCCAAAAGAATTTTCTCAGACACCTCCTTTATTTTATTAGCTTTGCACCAATCTTCAAACTTCTGATACTCCAACTCATAACGCGCCTTGGGTTTTGTCGGAACTAAACTTGAAATCGCTTCGTTTGCCGCTGCTTCTATATCAGAGGGTAAACTTCCATCAAAATCGCTCATTTTGAAAAACGCTTTTTATATTTGTTTGACAAATTTTCGACAGTAACCATGCGAAACAGTAACTATGCGAAAGGTAACATAAAAAACTTGATTAGTAAACTTAATAGCAGGTGCATTTTTATTTTTAAAAATGCCTTTTGCCAAATATTTTTATTCATAGATGAAAGTAGATAAAATTTTGTACAATATTCTTGTTGTAAATTCATATTACTACACTCGATGTTTTATTAAACTCGGCTGACGCCTCGTTTGACAACTTTAACATCTCGTGTTGTAATATGAATCTTTACAACACTTATATCGTAAATAACTATAACAGCTCTGCAATTTGCTGCACGTGTCAAATGTGACTCAAACGCCAAACCTCGGTTCATTTGCATTAGGATGATCTATAGACCGCGTCTAATATTTATTTTAAATGAAAAAGCGGCACCCTAATGGTTAAAACGTCAGAATTCCAGTATAACAACTCGAGCCTATTTATTAACTTGAAAAGGATACATCGACATATTTTATTGTCAACACCTTGGGCTAGTTATATCCTTTAATGAAAATATCATTTAGAAATAGGATATAGCTCATTACTTAACGCCCAAAGCTGGTTTGATGCGAGATAGATGGAGAAAAAACAGAAACTGAACTAATCGCTTTTTCAATGTTTAATTAAGAATTATTTACTGCACTCGGTTTCCTGTTCCTGAAAAATCAGGCATTCGGCCGGCCTGTAGGTTTACGTCCTCTAGACAAGTCACAAGTGTAAAAATAGTGCACTGAATAAAAATACTGAAAGGAAGGATTTATAATTCATTAGTCCAGGATTCCGAGCCGCCGGATGCACTTGGGCCAGGTTTGGCCAATTGTGCTAATTTTTTTTGCTGTGATAATAATATATGGTATTTTGGGACCCGCAATTGCGCCCTGAAAGTTGAAATTCTTAATAGATTTCAGAAAAAAGTCGCTTTCTTATTAATTCAAGTATGGAAAAAATTTTGATTTCAGTCGCCGGGAATAGTAGATTCTGTAACAAAGTTGGAATGAAAATTTGATCGGAAGATACCGAACGTGAGCGTAGCGAGCGTGAGGAACCACGAGTATCGAATTTTTATTCTAACCGAGTAGCAGACTATATTTTCTCCACGACAAAAAATACTACTCGCAATATTTGTAATTTCAGGTGGAGTATTATCCGATTCATCCGATTTTTCACTCATATTTTGACTTGCACTAAAATTTGTCTGCTGACATTGACAGTTTCGAAATTCATGGCAACCTATGTCGTTTAGATCAATTACAGAATATTCATTCCGTATCTTGTTATGGAATGAAAATACACGCAAAACGCATAAGAAGCAAGTGTTTCAGAATAAATATTCCAACTCAAGAGCGAGAATTTTTACATTCTATTATCAAAAATGATTTTGGAATTATTGCATTCAGTAATGGTCGTGAAGAATAGTAGATTACATAACAATTGATGAAAGTGATACTATTCAAACGAGGAGATATTTAGCACGAGGCGTCAGTCGAGTGTGGAAATTCTTAAAATATAACAATAAATAAATTAAAATATCAACACTAGTGTTGAAATTAACATACTTAGGATTATGTTCCACTTAATATCTGGTTTCATAGTTTGTCAATAGGCTTTTCCTTTATTTGTATTTTATATAACTTTTTCATATTTTATATATCATAGGAAGAACTAATCCTGGATTAATCAGAAAAAGAATTTTGAATTTAATCAAGGAAAGATGCATCAAACATAAATTTAAAAAATCCACTCAACAAGGAAGATTTCAATTCAAAATAATTCTATAAATTATTTAATGTTTTTACAAAAAAAGTCAAATACTCCTGGTGGGATTTGAACCTGTGACCTTGCGATCTGTAGGCTACAGCTCTATTCTCTACGCTATCGCTATCAATAAACATTTGTTATTTAATACATGACATTCTCTTCAGCGCGATTTGTTTTTTCTGGTAATAGATTTTCCAGTATATTATTAACATTTTTTATAATTTCAGATGGCGTATTTTCACACTCTAATTCTGAATCACTCGACAAATACATGATAAATAAGTTAAACACTTTACGATTATTGCTTTCTAAAATTTGTTATTTTTAATAAATAGGGGTTGTCTGTATTGGCACCATATGTTTAAATTAAATAGTATGCCTTGTATTTTAACACTAGTGTTGAAATATTTTTTTTTTAAAAACGCGTGTGATATTCGGTACTTTCGAGCCAAGTTAACCTTCCTTTTTTTCTCATTTTCATAGGTGGTCGTAGGAAAAGATCATTTGGTCACGTTTTACTTCTTTATTTTTACTATTTTAATTGTTACTTAAGACAGTGAAACGCCAATATTTTTTAAATTTTCTACGAAGAAATACGGCAATAATTATAGAATTTACACACTGCCCGGGCAATATTAAAAAAAAAAAATAAAAACCCGAACCGTAGGTTATACGTGACCGAATCTGGGCCGAGTTAAGTGATCGATTTCGTGCTTTAACGTTGCACTGCTACCGTTTTCGATTTACTAAAATAACAGATCATTTTGCGCGAAGGACCGCCAACAAACGGCCGTTTTCGCAACGGCACGTGACCTCGTTACGATATTTTAAAAAACAATTATCCATTGCGACAAGAACGGCATTTAGTAATAATTATGTATCAATTGACCTAATAAGTCAATTGGCCGATTACGTCAATTGATCGAAAAGTAAATTGACTGATTAGTCAATTGATTGCATATTTAATGGCCCAATTGGTCAATTAATCTAATAGCCAATTGACCTAGTAGTCAAAAGAAAAGTTTAATTTCCAAATTATTAAAAAAAAGAAATAAAGAAAAAGAAATAAGTATTAAAAAAGAAAAAAATATAAAAGATTTTAACTTTAACTTAGTTTTAAAATCAACAGTTACAAAATAGGTTAAGGAAAAAATTGTAAAAATCAGTAAAAGTACCTAAAATTAAAAAAAAATTAAACAAAGAGAGATGCTGGTCATTTGGTTTCAACCAGAGCCATAAACCCTAATTACACACACAGTATTTTAATTTATAAAATTCCATGTGCAGGCGCAATATGATTCATTCGCTACATTAGAACCGACGTGACTTCGGAGCGCGCCGTCTTTTATTGCATAAAATAATACAATATCTTGTGTCTGAAATTGATCGAAAATGGAGACAAACATTAGTTCGTCTCCAAAAACGGTTGCCACATATTTGTATTGATCCATCGTTCTTTAAATATTGAAATTCAAAGTTTGTACTAACTTGTGTAATTCAACTGGAAAGAGGGTCGGGGTATTTTCTGGTTGTAGTTTTGGTTGCCCGAATATTTGCTGCTTTTTCCGATCCAGTATCACGCAATGGCAAACTATCTGCTGGACCGTTTCCCTGATTTGCAGAGAAAAAGTAGATGTTTTCCTCCGTGTATCCCTGTTCCGGTATTTTTTGATTTCTGGTGTGATTTTTAAATTGTGTGATATAAAATTTGGTAATTTTTGCCTCGTCACAAAGGCGCGGACGCAGGGTGGCGGGGTATTTGAGCTAACCCCCTTTTCTTCGAAGAAATTACCGTCCAAATTGATAATAATTAGAGATGTGTTGTGGTAAGTGCCTTCTATTTCATTGATGCGAATACTCGAGCAAAAACATAACGAATTATCCCAGCTCTATTTTTGTGCCTTTTCTTGTAGGTACTAGGCAGGAAAAATGACTCATTTTTTGCTTGGTCTATCTAATAAATAATTTACCGTATTCACTGCTAAACCTTTTGATATACCAATTATTATTTTCGAGTTTTTTTCCGGTCAGATTTTTATCTGGCCTCAAGATGCACCACACCGATTGAAAATAACGGTCTCGACAAAATTAACTCTGTATTAGATACTGGCATCTACTTTCTGACAGTCGCAATCTTGAGCGTTGCCAAGTTGTTTCAAAAATACCAGGAGAGTCGTAATATGGACAGTTTGTTATGGCTTGCCATTTTTTCTGCTCTGCATTGAAAATTTTATAGGTAAAATGGTAAAAGCCTAGGATCAGTCTATAACATATCCCAAATTCAAATCGATACCTTTAATGTCAATGTTCAACATAATTTTTCAAAGGGGGTTTTGTTATATTTCTCAAAAATTTTGGAAAAAACTTTGTCCAAAAATGTCGTTGTCTTAATAATTGAAGTATGAAATAAACGAGAAAACCTCCATTTCAATGTCAGTCTTCGGCAAATATTTTTTTTAAATATTGAAAAACGCACTTTTTGAGCTCGGGAGATCGGCCGTAAAAATTAACGAGATATCGCAGCCGGTTCTAGTTTGCGTAGAAAGATTGCTAAAAGATCAGTCTATAACATATCCCAAATTTAAATCGATAGCTTTAATGCCAATGTTGATAGCAGAGTTGGCAACGTTGCAATGTTCTTAGCATTGCCAGAGAAATTTGTGACGCCCGTTGTCTAGACAGAAGTGTATTAGACATCTGATTACTGGTTTGAATGTTCAAACATGCTGTTTTTACTGATTAGGCATTTTGTTCACTCGAACAGACTGATTTTTTTTGTAACAAGAGGTCAACGTATCCTAAAAAACATTTTGTTAATCAAATAAGTTATGCCGAACAATCGATTTTAATTGGACAGTTTAAAAAGATTTTTTTGTTTTGTTGCTTTAGGCGCTTGATGACATAGAAATGGTAAAAAACACACTTTTTTTACTCGACCTTTTTTTTAATATACAGTCGTGGTCACATAAATAGCACACTTGTAATATTTTAGAAAAAACGAACAAAAACGGTTATATTCGGGAATTTAATTATCAGCAAGTTTGGACTGGCATGACGACTATTTATCCAAAATAATTTTACAGAAATATTGATTTAATATATTTTAGGTAATTTTACTTGTTGAGCAGTGGACAAATAAATAGCAACATTCCGATATTCAGTTAAAATATTTTGAAATTTAGATATTTCTGCAGCAGGGTGGCTTGGGGTGACAGTAACCAAGTCGAATTTAATGCTAAGAAACCCCAGGCAGCAGTCTTCTCCAAAAAGGTTAACATTGCAGAACCGGATATAGTCATGGCAGGACACGCAATTCCCCTGGCACCGTCTATTAATTTGCTGGGGGTCAATCTGGGAGGTAATATGTCTTGGCATGATCACGTTGCCGCAATTGCCAAGGCAGCTGCACAGAAACTTGGTGTACTTTTCGGCACCAAAAGGTTGTACACACCTCATCAACTTTTGACACTCTACAAAGCCCAGATTCGACCATCATTAGAATATTGCTCTCATGTCTGGAGCTCTGCACCCAAGCACACCCTTCGGCTACTGGATTCCATTCAAAAGAGAGCCGTTCGTCTGATCGGCGACCCCGAGCTGACCAAGACCCTCGATAGCCTGGAGCATCGAAGACAGGTTGGTGATTTGGCTCTCTTTTACAGATATTTCCATGGCAGGTGTTCGACTGACATTGCCCACTTGATTCCACCTAGAGCAATGCAAAACAGAAATACACGGCGAACCACTGCCGCTCATCCATATGTTGTACCAGGGTTGGTTTATTTGTGTGGGTAGGACAGCAAATAAAAAGGTAGAAACTCTTTCTTGGGGGAAAACAATTTATTTTTGTAGGCAATGCAAAGCTAAAAATAAATTACAAGTTAGAAATTTTATGGAATTATCCGGAAAACTGACTGAGCCTTAAGTAGAACACCTTAATTATTTCATATGCCTTTAAACTTAACAAATTTTACAAGTTACCACTCACCTAATACCAGGCAATATGCCGAAATTAAAAAATATTTGAATTTGGCAACTGACACCACGCGGCTACCAGCCTTGCAAAATACATACTTAACTGAAAACTGCTTCTCGGTGCCAGCGCATGAAATCTTCAGGCGATGGAACTGATTCACAAAAACTAAGCCACTAAAAAATTAACCATTATCAGTAGCGTCGTTCGGATCTTGCTCGATAAATTGAGTTAAACTGTCTCAACTTGCCCCCCCAAGCTTATAAGACAAAATAATACTCGTTATGGAATATAAGCTTCCGTCGGCTCATAATACTTGCGCAAATGGCTCACATGAAACATGCCTCGTTCCTTATTACTATCAGTTTCCTCCAAAATATACGTCACTTGACTGACCGCCTTTTTCACGCGAAAAGGACCTTCAAATAGCAGTAAGAATTTTTTTGTTTCTGCCCTTACACTCGACGATACATTGCAAGCACGCAAAAGTACCAATTCGCCAGGCTGAAATGCCGGATACGGTCTCCCCGGTCGGCGCGCCTTCCGCCGCTCTGCGCTACCAAGTAAGGTTTCCTTTGCAAGCACTAGCTTTCGCTCGTAGGGCAAATGACCTGTACCCGACTCGGTCCCCTGTAGGCCGCCAGGCAGCAGTTTTACTCGCGGTACCCCCAACTGCAGCTCTTCCGGGCTAAATCCCGTTGACTCATGGACTAGCGCATTAAGGAAGCACGCGAATCTCTGTAATTCATACGCCCAACGAGTATGTTGTTCATGACAGAAAGTACGACACAGTCGCCCTAACTCGCGCATCACCCTCTCCGAAGGGTTCCCCTGAGGGTGACGCACGGAGGAAAAAATAACCTTAACGTCCCTTTCCTCTAGAGCCGCCTTCCACTTCCGCGCGGTAAACTGGGTTCCATGATCGTTTAGGACCCGGTTTACCACCCCGTGTTTATCAAAATAATCATTAATCAACCGGTTAAGTAGGACGGTCGTGGTGGCCCTTTTTACTGAATAAAACGTTACGTATTTGGTAAAGACGTCGATTATCACGAAAACGTAGGCCACGCCCCCCCTACTTCTTGGTAACGGCCCGAATAAATCGATAGCGATCAAGTCATTTTTCTCCGCTGGAATGATGGCATTTAACCCCGGTTTGGGCATTACCGCTGCTTTACTTTTTTGACATAACTGGCATGACCGAATCACTTTCTTGGCCGTTTTATGAATGTTGGTCCACCACACTTCGCCGCGAAGCGCGCACCAAGTTTTATAAACCCCAAAATGACCCAGGGCTTCGTGGTACTCCCACACGAATTTTTCCGCCAACGTCCTTGGGACGCAAAGCAAGTAAAATTCCTCATTCGTTTGACGACAATATAACACCCCATTTTTTAGAGTGAACTTCTTCTGCAGATCTTCCTTATTAGGGAGTTGTCGCATAATATCCCCTAACTTCGAATCTTCGGTTTGGTATTTACTAATGTTTTCAAGAATTTTTTTAAACTCTGGTGAAAACTTGAAAACTGCTAGAATCTTAAACATTTTATCTTTGGGGGTTGGTGGCCGCACGGCGGCCTGGCGTGATAACGTGTCCGCTATTATGTTCTGCGGAGACATAATGTGAATTAAATCAAAATCGTATTCTTGAAGAGCTAACGCGTACCTAGCTATTCGTGCGGATAATAACCTACAGCTTTGCAAATAGGTAATGGTGGAGTTATCCGTGTAAACCACAAATTTTTTTCCCAACAAATAAATTCGAAACTTTTCAATTGCCCATACCAAACTTAACGCTTCTTTTTCATTTATGTGATATCGCGTTTCGCGGTCCAATAATAATCGAGATGCCCAAGCCACGACCTTGTGCTGGCCCTGTACTATTTGATATAATTGCGCCCCGAGGCCTGTATCACAGGCGTCCACCGCAAGACAAAACGGCAGATCTTCCCGTGGGTGGTAAAGTAGTGTAGCAGACTGCAGCTGGTATTTTAAATTATCAAATGCTTGTTGTTCGGTTTCCGTCCATCTCCATAGGTTTTTTTTTCGTAGCAAATGCGTCAGCGGTGCTGCGATTGCAGCAAAACCTTCGCAAAAACTTCTATCGAAATTGGCTAGGCCTAAAAACCTCTGAACTTCCTTCCTATTTCGCGGCGTTTTAAAATCTATTAACGCCTGAATTCTTTGGGGATCGGGCCGATATCCAGCTGAATTTAAAACATATCCTAAAAAAGGCATTTCCTGTCTAAAAAATGCGCACTTGCCTAATCGCAAAGTAAAACCGGCGTTTTTTAATCGATTTAAGACTTTTTCTAAATGCTCTAAATGTTGCGGTACGTTCTCAGATATTATTAGAATGTCATCTACATATACCGAGACAAAATCATCGAAATCGGAACCGAATACTTTTTTTAAACAACGGGTAAATACGCTAACGCTAGACGAAAGTCCGAACGGAAGCATGCGAAAACAATAGGTACGCCCGTCGAATTTAAAACCCGTGTATTTCCACGATTCCGGTGACAACGGTATTTGGTAGTACCCACACGTAAAATCGATTGACGACATCACCCCCACTCTGCCTATCGATCTTAAAATCTCATCGATCGGCCTCGGAGAGTCGTATTCCTTGACCATTTGTTTGTTTAAAAACCGCGCATCCAGGCACAAACGAACTGTGTTGTCCTTTTTTAACGTGGCCATCAACGGTGATACGTATGGCGTGGGCATTCGGCAGATCACACCCCACTCTTCTAACACGTCCAGTTGCTTCTGAATAGCCGCTTTTTGTGCTAACGCTATGGGGTACTGCTTTAACTGAAACGATCGTTCGTCCTGCAGCCGTATCCGATGGCAGTATTCCGAGGTTTTACCGGGGCGCTCCGAAAAGATATCTTTATATTTTTCCAGCAATTTACAAAAATCAAAACTGGATTTTTCATTTAGGTTCGCGTTTACCACTATACTATTAAATACGTCGCGCATGGGCCCCCTATCCAGCCTGTCGCCCGTTAACGCGCAAACTTTCTTCTTTGTCATCGATTGTAGTTTTACGCTGCCGTCTTGCGCAAATTCGTGCTTAGGATGTATCTCCGGCACCTCTGCCCACTCACCACTTGTTTTGAGCAAAATTATCCCCATTTTTAGGTCGATCTGCGCGTGCACTGTGCGCAGCCAATCAACTCCTAGTATCACCGGATACACTAAATCGGGAATTAGTAAGAATTCATACGCCGACTGGCATTTTTTTATCGAAAACGACAGTAATACTTGTTTTTTAACTCTTTGCTGTTTTATTCTAAACGCGCCGCTGACTTTGACGCCCACGCACGGGAACGTAGGAATCACGTCGTGAAAATTTTCCAATTGTCCCCACACGTCCTCACTTATAGCACATATTTCACTTCCCGTATCCACTAACGCCGGAAAATGAAAGCCATAAAAATTAATTTCTACTATAGGCGATCGCGCATTGGATTCTACGTGTTCCAAGTCACATTCGCTTAAAAGATCACTTTTAGGGTTACTTATACATATATCCGTCCTATTTAACACCGCCCCCACGATTGGACTTATAATTCGCGAGGCGTATTGCCGTTTCCCGACCCGTCATCTTCTTGATTGTCCCCCGTATTTCGAGACTCGGAGTACTCCCCCTCTTTATCTATCTTCAACGTCCTGACCTTATTATTCGCGGCGGCGTAGGAACGTTCATTATCCCTTCTATCACCTACTTTATTTTTATACATTTGAGGTTTAGGCCGATTTTCAAAATGATTTTCGTTCGATACCTCCGATCTAAAATAATCATCGGCTTGACGTAGTCGTTCCATTGCCGCGTCTATCGAATTAACACCTACTAATATCGACGAAATATTTGGAGGAAAACTTCTTGCTATTGTTTTTAGTAATAACAATTCTGGGTACGGAGGCGTTAAATGCTTTGCCATCACCACATATGTCATGAAATGATTTACGAATGAGCCTTCACTATATCTAGCCGATTGCAATTTCAATTTTATTTCTAATTGCCTGGTCTCGGACCAAAATTGCTCTATGAACGCGGTTTTAAACTCCATATAATTATTAAACCGATGCAAATACGCCTGGCTCCATAACAAAGGCTCACCCTTAAATTGTCCCGCCATTATATATTTAAAAGTATCAAAACCTAAATTATTTAATTGACAAAAATGCTCCACTTGTTCCAAGAAATCCATTGGATGTATTTGTTTATTATCAAAAATGGGCAATCGTTTGCCTGCCTCAATATTTCCCAAATTTGGGAGATTTTGATTATTAGGTGGTTGGTTTACATTTTCTCGGTTTATTAATTGAACACTTTGTAATAAATGGCTAAATATATTAACTAATTGGTCCTCAGAATACAGCAAATTATGTCTACCTTGATTAGCCCCATTATTTTGATAATTCCCTGTATTCTGATTTACCGGATTCCCTAATGCCCCTACACTACTATAAGCAGGGGGCTCATTTCCTGTATTCGTGAATCTAGGTGCCCTAGGTATATCAAATGATAAAAAGTCTCTTTGGGCATTATTCTGAGCCACCCCTTGGTCCCTATTTTCTTGATGATAGAGGGACTGCTGCGCAGTCCGTCTGATTAGATTTTCGCTGGAAAACTGAGCACCTCTACTGGGAGTTCTTATAAAATAATCTCTCCTACCTCGACTTTCAGATACGGGCGTCCCCCTGTAGTGATTTCCCATATTCGTAGTGGTACGGTCTGTTTCCCTGTTACTTCTGTTCACTCCCGTAGGTGGTACTATCTGTGGAAGTGTTCCCGTTGACGTCCTTGGTGGTAGGTCGTCTGGCAGTTGACGTTCGCCTCTGTCTTCCCCAGGGCTATGCTCCAATCCCATTTTGCTGTTCCACTTGGGCGCCAAGATGTACCAGGGTTGGTTTATTTGTGTGGGTAGGACAGCAAATAAAAAGGTAGAAACTCTTTCTTGGGGGAAAACAATTTATTTTTGTAGGCAATGCAAAGCTAAAAATAAATTACAAGTTAGAAATTTTATGGAATTATCCGGAAAACTGACTGAGCCTTAAGTAGAACACCTTAATTATTTCATATGCCTTTAAACTTAACAAATTTTACAAGTTACCACTCACCTAATACCAGGCAATATGCCGAAATTAAAAAATATTTGAATTTGGCAACTGACACCACGCGGCTACCAGCCTTGCAAAATACATACTTAACTGAAAACTGCTTCTCGGTGCCAGCGCATGAAATCTTCAGGCGATGGAACTGATTCACAAAAACTAAGCCACTAAAAAATTAACCATTATCAGTAGCGTCGTTCGGATCTTGCTCGATAAATTGAGTTAAACTGTCTCAATGTTGTTCAGCTTAGTACTCCTCGAACTTCATTGTTTAAGAATTCTTTCATCTGGAGAACGTCATCTTTGTGGAATGATCTTCCTGAGGTCGTGTTTCCCAATGACTACAATCTTCAACGTTTCAAGACCAACGTTAATCGCTTTTTTCGCACTCGCACCGCTCCCAGAGCGCCTTAAAGGATTTTTCCTACAGTGCAGGTGTTTTATCATAAAAAAAAGTAAGTAAATTTTTTTCTTTTGATGAATTTTGATTGTTGTAACAATTTAAAATCATTTCAGTGGGTAGAAAAAAACACTGTGGACCAGAAAAGTACATTGATTGTTTAGTTAAGAAATAATGCACCATTTTTTATATTTAATGAACAAATGAACAATTCTATCGGTTTCCCAGATTCCAAAAAATCTTAAGTGTTCCAGAAAACTTGTGTACAATCCTATTGCACTTTACGCAACCGCAAACAGCATAAAAGCGTTTAGAAATTATTCCGGAAAAAGATATTCAATTGAAAACTTTAGCGCCCTGTGGCGGCAAAACGAAGCAACATTGCATATAGGTAAGTTTGCCTAGATTGCCTTATTTTTGGTTAATGAATTTATGGTGAAGCGTTGTAGTGTCATTTTAAGGACACCCTGTATATTGGTAACTATTCATCAGGTATTATATTACCGAAATCGGTATAGATTATTTCTTGCGTTTAAAAAAATATCTCAGACTTAATTAAGCGTCTATGTAGGCATCTCATACATATTAAAGCCTATTACTGAGCAATATATAAATCTATTTATAACCAGATATATCTATATTTAGTAAACGTAAATCTTTTGATCTCCACCTTGGAGTTTACCATTACAAATCTACTTAAAACGGTCATATGATTCGCTATGGAAATGTGGGCTGGGCTGAATATAAATTCTTTGATTCTAACTTTAACAACATTTTACCGTCGGATGGAATGTTTTAAGTCGGTTTAGAACTATAAAATAGAAATCATATTAATAAAATAATACGAGGGATGAGTCATCACGAATGAATGAATTTCCACCAAATCGCGCATATTGTGCCTACGTCTGGCAATGGCAATAAAATGTCTTTTTTATATACAAAATATTATGAAAACGAATTTTACGAGAATTACGTGGCGCGGCGTCATTGGAGATTTTTAAGATAATATCGGGGCATCGTTTGTGATTTTAATAGACCATAAAAATTAACATGAATAGCCGTAATATTTTTTCTTTATGTTCTGCATGGCGGATGATATAATTTAAACCTATATATATATATATATATACAGGGTGATTCACGGTGGATGGTACGTTAGAAGTATATGATGAACCAGTTAACGAATCGTTTTGAAAATTTGGTTGTTTATATAAACGGACATGCTCTATTTACCTAAAATATTTTTAATGATGCAGTGTTGCCACGTCTACCTAAAATTAGTAGCAACTTCGTTATTTTAAATAGAACACCCTGTATTTTATTAAATTTTTGAACCCTCTATTACTTTCTTAACAACTTTATTTAATGTTATTCTATACTTATCTCTTATCGTTTCTAAGATAATAATTAAATTGCATTTTTTTGACGAAAAACGTTAACTTAAAAAAATGTTGATATTTTTGAACTCTGAAATATTAGAGCCCCGAAAATTGGTGGATGGGTAAATATTACCAGGGGGCTTTTAACCCTATGCCGAAATCTTAGTTGCGATATACAGGGTGGTTTAAAAATACAGTTAATTTGGGGACTTCAATAGGTGACCATAAGTATATTTTTTTAAATGTAACACCCTGTATATTATCACTGATTTAGAAAGCTACTTAAATTGGCTCTTTATTTTTGTATAACATATCTATAGATAACTAGTCAAGTTTTTGACTTATAAGCCATTATTTGTAAAATTTGCTCAAAAATTTGATTTTTAGTAAGTATGTCATGACAAACTCTTGTTTGACATAAAAATTATGGCACTTTCTTTAAAAATTCAGTTAAAAATTACTGAAGAAAACTATTTAAACGCAGTACTTATGAATTTATTTATTTTATTTGGACAGTGTGATATAATTATCGCTAGAACATGTATAAAGTTTAATGAAATGTACCCAAATCTACCGCCAATGAACTTAAGGAAATTTATACTATTTCAGGATTGTAATTAAAAAAAATTAAATCGATCATTTTAACAATTGTTCAAAACGCTGTCCGTTTACATCCAAACACTTTAAGATGCGGGTATTTACCGCATTAGTCGTGGAAGATCTAATCTCATTTGGATTTTGTTCTCTAAATGCTTGGGTAACTCGACGTAGCAATTCTTCTTTTGAATGTACTGGTGACTTGTAAATTTTTTCCTTAAACATGTCCCACAAGTAAAAATCCAATGGATTGAGATCGGGTGATCTTGGAGGCCAATTCCAAGGTCCCAAACGTCTTATCCAACGATCATCAAAAAGTCTATCGAGTTCCACTGTAACTTCTCTTGTACAATGTGCAGGAGCTCCATCGAGTTGATACCAACAGCTTCGATAATCTTCAAGGGGCAGATTATCAACAAAGTTTTCGACAACTGTTCTTAAAATATTTAAGTAGCTTCTCGATGTTAATGACTCGTCGTATATAAAATAGTTTAATTGATTGTCCATTAACATGCAGAAAACATTAAAACTAAATTTTTCTTGAAATCCAGCTTCCTTGGTGACATGAGGGTTATCTCTTGACCAAAAATGACTATTTCTTCTATTAAAAACCCCTTCCCTTGAAAATTTAGATTCATCGGTCCAAATTATTTTACTTAAAAGTTTGGATCTTCTTGGGTGCGCACTAATAACATCTCACAAAATTCAACTCTCTGTTGTGGATCTTGAGGCTTCATGGCTTGAACTTTAGTAAATTTAAAATCATGCATGTTATGCTGTTCTAAAATCCTCTGGACTGATGAATATGTTAGACCTAAATCATATTCAGCACAACGTATTGACGACTGAGGAAATGCATGAAAATAAGCCAAATCATTAATCTGGTTGTCTTCGTCAGAAGTTACGGGTCGAGGCAAGTTTCTTGGGGCTTTTAAAGTTGAACCAAACTCAGTAAAATTTTTCTGGATCCGTAAGAATTTCCTTAAGTTCATTGGCGGTAGATTTGGGTACATTTCATTAAACTTTATACATGTTCTAGCGATAATTTGATCACACTGTCCAAATAAAATAAATAACTTCATAAGTACTGCGTTCGAATAGATTTCTTCCATGCTTTGTAATCATTCAGTATCTCAGTCGACAATATTTAATAAAATACCACAACAATAATGAGAGTGACATAATTTTTATGTCAAACAAGAGTTTGTCATGGCATACTTACTAAAAATCAAAAGGAAATTAAATTTTTGACCAAATTCTACAAATAATGGCTTATAAGTCAAAAACTTGTCTAGTTAGCTATAGATATGTTATACAAAAATAAAGAGCCAATTTAAGTAGCTTTCTAAATCAGTGATAATATACAGGGTGTTACATTAAAAAAAATATACTTATGGTCACCTATTGAAGTCCCCAAATTAACTGTATTTTTAAACCACCCTGTATATCGCAACTAAGATTTCGGCATAGGGTTAAAAGCCCCCTGGTAATATTTACCCATCCACCAATTTTCGGGGCTCTAATATTTCAGAGTTCAAAAATATCAACATTTTTTTAAGTTAACGTTTTTCGTCAAAAAAATTCAATTTAATTATTATCTTAGAAACGGTAAGAGATAAGTATAGAATAACATTAAATAAAGTTGTTAAGAAAGTAATAAAGGGTTCAAAAATTTAATAAAATACAGGGTGTTCCATTTAAAATAACGAAGTTGCTACTAATTTTAGGTAGACGTGGCAACACTGCATCATTAAAAATATTTTAGGTAAATAGAGCATGTCCGTTTATATAAACAACCAAATTTTCAAAACGATTCGTTAACTGGTTCGTCATATACTTCTAACGTACCATCCACCGTGAATCACCCTGTATAATTGAAACTTTAAAATATCTATTCAATTTTTCCCTTGAAAATAAATAAGGTATCATACGCCAAACTAGAAGTTTTTGTGCACCTCTTAGTAAAATTTGTTTATTAAATTTTTAATTAGACAAGCCGTTTAACGCTGGTATGGAAAGCTCTTAATAGAAACGTGATCTAAAATACTAACAGAATTTGCATTTTAATATACAGAGTGAGTCATCATTTTCGCCTTTATCTTAAGAATTAGTTAAAAGTTCCAAATACAAAAGTTATAGAAATCATTGAGGTCATAGGCGCCGATTCCGTGGGGGCTCTGGGGGCTTGGGCCCCCAGAGCCATATTTCTTTGGGGGCGTAGCCCCCATAGCCTAACCCTCACAGTACGTTTACATAATAATGATACTAATAGCAATTCGTTTGCGAACGTGCGTTACTTGAGATTTGATAATTTAATTTTTTTCTATAAAATTTATCTACAGTTGTCGTTTCCTTTTTTAATTTAGCAGGTTATCATATTTAGGAAAAAATTATTTTGGCTTTGAAAATTAAATTATGCTAGATCTGGCAACCCTGCTCTGCCACTTTGCTTAGAGCACGTAGAGAATTTGGAAAGTCCCTGCTCTCAAAGTCTCAAGGTTGCCAGGTCTGGTGAAATTTCACTAGATTTAATGATTTCTAAACCAATCCAAAGTGATTTACATAGTGAAAACTTTCGTTAAATACCCCAGTTTTAGTGATTTTTCGGATTTTATAGCAAATAAGACAAAGTCGTCTAAAATACAATACAAAAATGCAATATTTTAAAAATATTTTTTTCAAAAACACGGCTATTTTTAATTATCCGCTCGATCTATATTTTCTACACGTTGGCAGCCGTGATATCAGATCTGAGCATCATGCAGATCTGACATCACGGCCTAGTCAGCGAGGTCAAGCATCGGCGCGGTCAAGTTGGAGCCAGTGTTACCAGATCTCCTGTTTTAACAGAAGATCTACTGTTTTCACTCTTAAACTACTGTTCTACTGTTTTCACCCTCAAATCTCCTGTTGAAAATTTTTTAATACCAAAGAGGTAATTAAGCTACATAATTCACAAATGTACACAAAAACATTGGATCATTCGGAACTAACTGGCCAGAGCTGTCTTTCCGTACGGGCCCGGTACTTTTTTTTAGAAGTCACTTTGGATAGTGGAATGGCCCCGCGCGTCTTGGGGCCCACAATTTGAATCGATGACCTTTTTTTCTAGAAGTTCCTGTGGAGGGGGGCCCCAAAATTTGGACCAATGACCTTTTTTTTTTTAGAAGTTACTGTGGACGGAGCCTTATTATATTTAAAATTTATTAACTATTACATTATATTATGTGTATATTTAATAAAGGAATTTTTTTTTATTCGTTGAGATCCGGGCTCCAAGCCCCCAGAGCAATTCTGAAATTCCGGCGCCTATGATTGAGGTGCACATTTTAGAATTTTATTGGAGTATACGGGGTGGCCCAAAAAAACGTGGCGAATAGAACACCCTATATAGTGAAGTTTTATCAGCAACCAGAAACGGATTAGATTGTGGAGAGAACAGCTTAACCGTTAGATATAACATGCAACTGTGAATCCCTGTTCTTAACTCTTACCTCTCTCATTTTTTATTAGGTAACCATTCAGGTATAAAGTTTTCTATCTAAGAGAATGCTTTATGAAAATTAAATAGTAGGTACCTATGTACAGGATGAGTCAAAGATAGAGAAAAGTTTATTTTCTTCTTTATCTTATGAATTGGATAAAAATTCGAAATACAAAAGTTGTAAAGACCATTGAGGTGCATATTTTAAAATTATGCTGGAGTTTACGGGGTGGCCCAAAAAAACGTGGCGAATATAACTTGGTTTTTTGTTTTTAATGGAACAATTTCAATGGAACATATTGTATTATTTTCTGATTCCCCACAAAATTCTACGCTTATTTTGTAAATGTCATATGTCTAAATTCAATACTTTTTGAGATATTGACGTTTAAAATATCGCGTTTTCAGGCTTTGTCAGGCTGTAACATTGGAATAGTTTATCTTAGCGAAAAATGGTTTCACCGCCCTATCCTAGTTTATTACTCTGTATCCAAAGAAACCAACTTCCGATTTACCATGCTAAACCAAAAAATCGGTTTTAACGGTTTAACATGTTAAACCGGAAGTTATAACATTTAGATAGAGAATAAAAAATTAAGATAGGGAGGTGAACACCATATTTTTCTAAGATGAACCGTTCCAATGTTACAGCCTGTCAAAGTCTGAAAATGCCATATTTTAAACGTCAATATCTCAGAAACTATTGAATTTAGACACATGACATTTATAAAATAAGCATGGAATTTTGTGGAGAATCAGAAAATAATACAATATATAGGGTGATCCATTAAAAAAAAAAACAAGTTATATTCGCCACGTTTTTTTGGGCCACCCCGTACACTCCAGCATAATTTTAAAATATGCACCTCAATGGACTTTACAAATTTTGTATTTCGAATTTTTATCAAATTCATAAGATAAAGGAGAAAATTAACTTTTCTCTATGTTTTACTCATCCTGTATATATAGGTACGTACTATTTAATTTTCATAAAGCATTCTCTTAGATAGAAAACTTTATACCTCAATGGTTACCTAATAAAAAATGAGAGAGGTAAGAGTTAAGAACAGGGATTCACAGTTGCATGTTATATCTAACGGTTAAGCTGTTCTCTCCACAGTCTAATCCGTTTCTGGTTGCTGATAAAACTTCACTGTATTTATTTAAAGAGCAATTTTGTGTTTATGAAATTACACGGTATGCCTTGTGAGCCCGATTATATTGATTTTGTCAGTTATTCAATACAGGATACAAAGCTCGACTCGAGGAATAATTTTAAGAACATCAGACCAATATTTCTAAATTCTTATATAATTATTATATATTGTATATTAAACAAAAACATTATATTCTCTTGGCCCGGATTCTGGCTATGTTTATTAATAGATTAGATAGATATCAACGTTATAAGGTTGTATATGGCCCCTCTAAGCGCCATCACTTGGTAGTCCCATACCAAAATCTCAAAAAAATTATTAGTTCAAAAAATATTTTCATTATACAGGGTGTGTCAGTAAGGTGTCTGTCTTAGATAGCACCTAAACTATCAAAGATAGGAAAAAAACTGTAATACAAAAGTTAAAGGGTATTTTAGGATACATAATCAAAAAATATCTTCTAATCTACAGGGTGGTCCTAAAAAGTGGTACTGAATAATAAAAAAGAAAATTAAATGGGACACCCAGTATAATTTTCTAGAATATGATTCAATGGAATAAGGACTTTGCAACCCTATTAAAATTTTTGAAGTGACATGCAACGTTGCCAAGTAATTAATTTTTTTCCGAAATTTTAGTAATTTTAAGGGTATGGTTAAAAAATCATAGCAACCTGTGGTTTAACCCTAGGTAAATATAATTTACGTTGTAAGTACTTTAAGGTACGATATATTGATTTAT
Organism: Polydrusus cervinus; assembly: GCA_935413205.1. Classification (NCBI taxonomy): domain Eukaryota; kingdom Metazoa; phylum Arthropoda; class Insecta; order Coleoptera; family Curculionidae; genus Polydrusus; species Polydrusus cervinus. The sequence goes on from OW284514.1 coordinate 5,389,427, forward strand.
AATAATGTTTTTTAAATCTCTTATACAGAGCGTTCATTACAAGTTGGACAACTCGATAGTTTTAAAAATGCATTATTTCAATTTTTTTAAATGGGACCCCTCTAATTTTTTTAGGCAAAAGAATTTATCATTCGAAAACCTTACTTTTTGTTAAACATGTCATATATCTAAATATCATAGTTTTTGAAATATTTTAGGATTTGTCTTAAATCAGGGTAAAAAAGGAAAGTTCTTATTGAACAATAGTCAAGATTGCTTTGAAGCTAAAAATAAATAATTTTCTTCGTCACAGTTGTCATTGCAAAATTATTTCGCTAACATTTTGTGCTTTATTACTGTTTAAATTTTAGTTTTCTGAACTAACTTTATCATAACTCATATTTCTCTATTTCGATAAAGTTAGTTCGGGAAACTAAAATTTAAACAACAATAAAGCACAAAATGTTAGCGAAATAATTTTGCAATGACAGCTGTGACAAAGAAAATTATTTATTTTTTGTTCCAAAGCAATCTTGACTAAATTGTTTAATTAGAACTCTTTTTTTACCCTGATTTAAGACAAATCCAAAAATATTTCAAAAACTATGATATTTAGATATATGACATATTTAACAAAAAAGTAAGGTTTTCGAAAGATAAATTCTTTTGCCTAAAAAAATTAGGGGGGGTCCCATTTAAATAAATTGAAATAAAGCATTTTTAAAACTATCGAGTTGTCCAACTTGTAATGAACGCTCTGTATAAGAGATTTAAAAAACATTATTATAAATCAATATATCGTACCTTAAAGTACTTACAACGTAAATTATATTTACCTAGGGTTAATCCACAGGTCGCTATGATTTTTTAACGATACCTTAAAATTACTAAAATTTCGGAAAAAAATTAATTACTTGGCAACGTTGCATTTCACTTCAAAAATTTTAATAGGGTTGCAAAGTCCTTATTCCATTGAATCATATTCTAGAAAATTATACTGGGTGTCCCATTTAATTTTCTTTTTTATTATTCAGTACCACTTTTTAGGACCACCCTGTAGATTAAAAAATATTTTTAGATTATGTATCCTAAAAAACCCTTTAACTTTTGTATTACACTTTTTTCCCTATATTTGATAGTTTAGGTGCTATCTAAGACAGACACCTTACTTACACACCCTGTATTATACTGTAAAAAATAAATAGCTCTAATTTAACAAACAAATAACGGAAAACATATTTTGGTTAGTAAGTTTTCATAAAAATTTTAAATTTATTACATCCGTAAAGAAATATACCCATGGAAATATAGCTTATATACAGGGTGTGTCAATAAGGTGTCGGGCTTTAATAGCACCTAAACTATCAAAGATAGGGAAAAAAGTGTAATACAAAAGTTAAATAGTTTGTTAGGATGCATAACCTAAAAATATTTTAAAATCTACAGGGTGGTCCTAAAAAGTGGTACTGATTAATAAAAAAGAAAATTAAATGGGACACCCAGTATAATTTTCCAGAATATGATTCAATAGAATAAGGACTTTGCAACCATCTTAAAATTTTCGAACTAAAATGCAACGTTGCCAAGTAATTAATTTTTTTCCTAAATTTTAGTAATTTTAAGGGTATCGTAAAAATATCATAGTAACCTGTGGATTACCCCTAGGCAAATATACTTTACATTGTGGGTACTTTAAGGTACGATATATTGATCGATAACAATGTTTTTTAAATCTCTTATACAGAGCGTTCGGTATAAGTTGGACAATTCGACAGTTTTAAAAATGCTTTATTTCAATTTTTTTAAATAGGACCCCACTAATTTTTTTAGGCAAAAGGATGTATCTTTCGAAAACCTTACTTTTTTGTTAAACATGTCATATATCTAAATATCATAGTTTTTGAAATATTTTAGGATTTGTCTTAACTTAGGGTAAAAAAGGAAAGTTCTAATTGAATAATTTAGTCAAGATTGCTTTGGAACAAAAAATAAATAATTTTCTTTATCACAGCTGTCATTGCAAAATTATTTCGCCAACATTTTGTGTTTAATTACTGTTTAAATTTTAGTTTCCTGAACGAACTTTATCATAACTCATATTTTTCTATTTCGATAAAGTTAGTTCGGGACACTAAATTTTAAACAAAAATGTTAGCGAAATAATTTTGCAATGACAGCTGTGATAAAGAAATTTATTTATTTTTTGTTCCAAAGCAATCTTGACTAAATTATTCAATTAAAACTTTTCTTTTTTACCCTGATTTAAGACAAATCCTAAAATATTTCAAAAACTATAATATTTAGATATATGACATGTTTAACAAAAGAGTAAGGTTTTCGAAAGATACATCCTTTTGCCTAAAAAAATTAGTGGGGTCCTATTTTAAAAAATTGAAATAAAGCATTTTTAAAACTGTCGAATTGTCCAACTTATACCGAACGCTCTGTATAAGAGATTTAAAAAACATTGTTATCGATCAATATATCGTACCTTAAAGTACCCACAATGTAAATTATATTTGCCTAGGGTTAATCCACAGGTTACTATGATTTTTTTACGATACCCTTAAAATTACTAAAATTTCGGAAAAAAATTAATTACTTGGCAACGTTGCATTTTAGTTCAAAAATTTTAAGATGGTTGCAAAGTCCTTATTCTATTGAATCATATTCTAGAAAATTATACTGGGTGTCCCATTTAATTTTCTTTTTTATTATTCAGTACCACCTTTTAGGACCACCCTGTAGATTTTAAAATATTTTTAGGTTATGCATCCTAACAAACCATTTAACTTTTATATTACATTTTTTTTCCTATCTTTGATAGTTTAGGTGCTATCAAAGCCCGACACCTTATTGACACACCCTGTATAGTGAAAAAAAATTATTCCTAACTATATAGCGTAAAAAATACACTAAATATTATGAAATTTTACCATAATTTTTTACAGTGTACTTTAGCTCCCGTTGCAACTAGTGACCATGCACCGCCCTTACTTAACGTCAAAGGTCATCAAAGTACGTTGTACATCCCGCATGTCTTAAATTATTAGATTACTATTGAAAGGTAACTTTGTAGAAGGTAAAGGTGAATGAAAAATAGAACTATCAATTTGAAGTTTTTATCAGCGACCCCCTTCGGACGTTCATGGCCCTAATTAGTTTTCTTTCACATCATATACCAGAGTCTTCCATATTAAATTAGATCCTTATGGTGTAATACTGCTCTGCCCATTATAAAATAACGGAACAAGTAAAATGCATTCATATTTTTCGTAAAACTGGAACTAATTGTCCGACACCTTTGCACTTTGGTGAATGTAGCGCGTCGAACGAAGAAAGGTCATAATGTTTAAGTTATAGACATTTGTTTTATGAAATAATCGGTTCTTATAATCAGCGCAATCTTTTTTGATAAACTGTCAACTATGAGAAAATGAAAACCTTACGAGGGTAGAAACGACTTAGTAATTGAATTTTGCATTTCAAGCCATTTAAGGTGCTTGCAAGCACTTAAAATTACTTTCCTTGGTAATTGGTAATTGCAAGCACTTTTAAAAGTGCTTGGTGCTTGATGCTGGGAATTACTTTTCTCCACGACCATTACTGAATGCAATAATTCCAAAATCATTTTTGATTATAGAATGTAAAAATTCTCGCTCTTGAGTTGGAATATTTATTCTGAAACACTCGCTTCTTATGCGTTTTGGGTGTATTTTCATTCCATAACAAGTTACGGAATGAATATTCTGTAATTGATCTAAACGACATAGGTTGCCATGAATTTCGAAACTGTCAATGTCAGCAGACAAATTTTAGTGCAAGTCAAAATATGAGTGAAAAATCGGATGAATCAGATATGGAACTTGATAATACTCCTCCACCTGAAATTACAAATATTGCGAATAGTGTTTTTGGTCGTGGAGAAAATATAGTCTGTTACCTACTCGGTTAGAATGAAAATTCGATACTCGTGGTTCCTCACGCTTGTTACGCTCGCGTTCGGAATCTTCCACTCGGATCAAATTTTCATTCCAACCTCGTTACAGAATCTACTATTCTGCACGACCATTACTAAATGCAATAATTCCAAAATCATTTTTGGTAATAGAATGTAAAAATTCTCGCTATTGAGTTGGAATATTTATTCTGAAACACTTGCTTCTTATGCGTTTTGGGTGTATTTTCATTCCATAACAAGATACGGAATGAATATTCTGTAATTGATCTAAACGACATAGGTTGCCATGAATTTCGAAACTGTCAATGTCAGCAGACAAATTTTAGTGCAAGTCAAAATATGAGTGAAAAATCGGATGAATCAGATATGGAACTTGATAATACTCCTCCACCTGAAATTACAAATATTGCGAATAGTGTTTTTGGTCGTGGAGAAAATATAGTCTGTTACTCGGTTAGAATGAAAATTCGATACTCGTGGTTCCACACGCTCGCTATGCTCGCGTTCGGAATCTTCCACTCGGATCAAATTTTCATTCCAACCTCGTTACAGAATCTACTATTCTCCACGACCATTACTGAATGCAATAATTCCAAAATCATTTTTGATAATAGAATGTAAAAATTCTCTCTTAATTATGAAAAATCGAGCCCGAAAACCGCATGTTAGAGTCATACATACGTCTTATGTTAAATTTTAGATTGACACTAATATTCATATTGTTTACAAATATAAAAAATGTTTTTTTTTAATAAAGAGCCAGCTAGGAAAATTAAAAAAAAAAGTAAAAAAAAACATTTACAAAAACAAATTTTAATAATTTTGATGAAACTTGTTAGTACCTAGTTAGGTGAATTTTAAACGAACTTTGGGCGTGGCCTCGAAAATGTTTCGCCTACGGCTCTTTTCCGTCTTCTTTCCTAGGTACATTATCATGAAATACATGTAGTCTCGACTGTCCCTATCTCCAAAAAAAAGATGTCCTACTTACGCCCATTCAGCCCCCTCCCCCCCTGAGCATATTTTCTGGCTACGCCACTGCTTATAATAAATATAATACATGCATATGAATGAAGCATGTCGGATGTCGGTCGTTCTAAAATGTAAAAAATTTTACAGCGTCAATCAAATTTCATTATATTTCAACGTGAGAATATGGGCCCTGGTAAGGAATCGAATAGCCCTACCAAAAATTTGGTTCTGGCTACGGCCCTGGGGCCGCCACTGATTTTTGCAGCCGAAAAAGTTTCACATTATAAAAAAATAGTACCTTTCACAGTCATGGTACAAATCACTTAACAGGCAAGGTCGCCCTGGGACAGTTTTACTTAATTCAACTATTTTTATTGTATGTATGCACTTACCCAATAATTTAAACATATCTTTAATTTGATAATTCCATTTTTAAATTTAACGATATTTTGTCTGGCGGTCATCAGCGGCCTTTCTTATAAATATTTTAATTAATGGTTCGTCTTAAATTTATCTGGTCAGGTTCATTCAAACTGTGCTAATCGGTAAAAAGGTTTAATGCACACATAAACTAAGATTAAATTGTCATGTTATTTATAAGCAGAAAACAGTGGCGTTACTTTATTTTAAAGTTGAAGAATTAAACTTAAAGTGGAGTGGATATTTAGAAGGAAAGAAATAAGAACTCAAAGCCTTTCTCCACTGCAGTGGCGTAGCCAGAAAATATGTACGGGGGGGGGGGGGGGGGGGGGGCTGAATGGGCGTGTACAATTTCGTAATCTAAATTGTTCGTCTTTTTCGGTCATATTGGCAACAGTGTCATTTTCACCTACGGGAAGCCAGCGGTAGCCGTGACAACTGTTGACAATGACACGTATTGGATTGTCAGTAAAAAGTTGTTATTTTGACAAGTAGAAAATAAATTGATTGGAAAGTAATTATTGGTATTATTGAAATAAAGAAGAGTTTCCAGGCATAAATCCCTGAACCAGAATAGGGCGTAAGTAGGACATTTTTTTTCTGGAGAAAGGGACAGTCGTTACTACATGTATTTCATGACATTGTATCTAGTAAAGAAGGCGGAAAAGCGCCGCAGGCGAAAAATATTCGGGGCCACGCCCAAAGTTCGTTTAGAATTCACCTTACTACTAACAAATTTCATCAAAATTATTAAAATTTGTTTTTGTAAATGTTTTTTTTTACTTTTTTTTCCTAGCTGGCTCTTTATTAAAAAAAAACATTTTTTATAATTGTGAAAAATATGAATATTGGTGTCAACCCAAAATTTTAACATAAGACGTATGTAGGACTCTAACCAGCGGTTTTCGAGCTCGGTTTTTCATAATTAAAAATAAAGTAAATATCGCTCTCCACGCCAAAATTGATGATTTTTTCTGAAATCATGTATTTGAGGAGCGTAGATTTAGGAGCAGTTTTTGGTGCAAATGCTTAGGTTTTGAAATACTACTCTGTAATTGGATTTACGGTAGAGTTTGTCAACAAATAAAAAAATAATGATGCAATTTCGCGTAAAGCTGATAATCTTGAAAAAGAATTTATTTTTTTTATTGCTCTAAAATGTTCTTAAGGAACAAAATATAGTTAGTTAATTAAAATTAAAAATTAAGTAAGACGTCACTGGTTAAAACTAAAAATTCCCTTTTTGCGGAAGAGATGTGTCTCTATGCCTAATTTACACCAACAAAGTTTTATAAAAATATATAATTTAGCTTCGAAATTAATAAAAAAAAACAATTTTTCAAAAAACAAACTTTCGGATCTATATTTATATGATTTTTTTTCTTAAAATCATTCACTGATTGATCTCCTATAAAAATATTGACATTCAATAATTATGAGATACCCTGTATCCTGTATACAAACTTTTATGTTAGGAATATTATCGAGTAAAATCAAATACTTAATCAACAGTGAGTATCTTGGAGGCGTATTCGAAATCCACGAGAACATATTTTAAGAGATAACTTAAGTAAAGTTATAAGCATTGTATACATGTCATAAGTACGGCTGCAACGATGGAGTTGAAATAGCACAGCATCGGACTGGGCTGGCAAGGACAAGCGGCATAAGAATCCCCCAAACTGCTGCGAACGGTCGGAGGCTTTTACGAGATATCTACCATTGCGGTATTAGCTTGGTTTTATTAAATTGGGATGCAACTTACCTACGGAACAGGGTCGCGCGGCGGACAAGGTTCAATATAGAACGTTCCTTTTCAAAAAAGGGGTTTGCAAGGCATCATAAGGAATTTTCACAAGGATTTTGGGCTATATTACATGTCAATGAGTGCAACGTTTTGTTTAATGTTTGGGACCACGCCGAAAGTTAGTTCGTTTAAAATTCACCTAACTATCAAATTTCGAAAATTAAATTATTACCTCCCCCCCCCCCCCCACTGAATGGTTGGATTAAATTTGTTTTTGTAAATGTTTTTTTCATATTCCTAGCTAACTCTTTATTAATTTTTTTTTTATATTTGTAAAAAATATGAATATTGGTGTCAATCCAAAATTTTAACATAAGACGTATGTATGATTCTAACCAGCGATTTTCGGGCTCGGTTTTTCATGATTAAAAATAAAGTAAATATCGCTCACCAAGCCAAAATTTATGATTTTTTCAGAAATCATGTATTTTAGAAACGTAGATCTAAGAGCAGTTTTTGGTGCAAATGCTTAGGTTTTGAAATACTCCTTTTTAAATGCCGTTGTGAAAATTCATAATAAAGCATCACTTCTTCCATAAAAAAATGTTTCAATTAAAATTTTTACATTACTTTTTCTCTTTAAAAATAAATACCTAATTGTTTTTTGTTTTTGTTGTAAAAATATTTTATTGCATTGGGTGTTATTTTTGTTGATTTAAAATAACTCAAAAAAGGGAAAACGGAACAAACAAGTATATAATAGAAAAAAACTATAAAATATTATTCTTTTTACTCGTTTTCCTATAAAATTGCATCATAAATCAATAACCAAAACGATATGCGTCTGAAACCCTAATCTCTATATAAAACAGGACTATTAGAAGAAAAAGTTTAAAAACTAAACGTTTCCTACAGGACCTTTGAAATTTAAGCCAAGAAAACATTATTTAAAAATTTAAATTAAGTCTCGGGGAGGGGGGGGGGGGGGCTGCAGCCCGGTAAGACCCCTTCCTTTTCTAAATACGCCACTGTGTATAAGCGTTTGTGGGGTAGAACGACACGAAGCAACCACATAATGTGAACGCACCTTTAGGCGGCGACAATATTTTTGTAACTCTAGCATTAAAACCTCAACGCTGAAAATATTAAACGGGGACAAGACGAATCGTGCAGCTCGCCTATTGTTATACTTGTCCGGGGTTATTATAGATTTGAACCGGCGGGTCAAGTGCTTGCTGGCGTTTTTTTCATCGACTCTACAGCCCGCGGAGATAGTAATCGGAATGAACTTTACGTCATAAAATTTTATTATATCTCTGTCGTGTTAGACGCGAACGATTTGTTCGGAAAATGATTGGTGATTGTGAAAAAAAAATAGTAAAATTTACACGGCGATTTAAAACGATGTTATCCTTAATCTTGAATAGAAATTCTGGCTAACGACATTACCCAAAAGTATATACACAGTCTAAAAAATATATAGGTACGATCGTACGATTGATTTTTATTCTTCTACTAGAGAGCATATTGTTCTTTGATAGGTGTAATAGCCTTTAGCTTCTCTATCTACCGTCAAATTTTTAATGAGTGCCACAGTTCACCTAGTCCAGCTCTTATTAAGTACCCTAGCCACCCTTTTTTAAACTACCTGACACGATATCTGGTTTGGATGACAGTCCTTTTAATATGTAATGTCTTAAAAATAGGCACAGTTTTGGTGCTCCAAGGTACTTATCCTCAATTCTATTTACAACGTGAATTCAGTATTCGATGTTTCAAATCAAAAAATCAATTTTTTTAATTTACTATGGCTTTCGCCAAGTTCTCTGGTTACGAAGTCTCGCGAAGGGGGTAGAATCTTTTTCGCATGCCCTTTTCTGTCAGCCTTACACCGCACCCTGCTCCATTACACCTTGCCGCCAAAATGGCTACTGGTATAAAATAGATCACGTAAAACGGGCAGGACCTCATATGACTGTGGACTTCTCTGTCTTCAGTGGGGGCTTTTACGGACTTTTCCCCTTTACTGAGCACTATCCGTGAAATAACTAAGCCCCAACGGGAACTTAACCTCGAAAATAATGACGTGGCGTATTTTTCCGTCACCTCTATACACTTTACATTGAGGAGAGGTGGCGCACACAACTTATGTCCCTATAGTTTTTGGAAAAATGTCCATTTATGTGTTTATCTAAACGCATGTAAAACTACGTGCTATAGAAGATTATGGACCAACGTCTCGCGTATAACAAATTATATAGTTTACAGTTGTAGAAATACGTTTTAATTGTTAAATTATGAATAAAATTAATTTCTATTTTAATGGGCCTTCCAAGTATATAACTATTTATAAAAGTAACAACCATCAACACAATAAGTTTCGCGCTTTAATCGATATTTCCAGTTATACACTCATTTCTGTGACTATTGCATTTTTAGTAAAATATTTAGTATTGCTGACTTACCGGTATCCATGGCAACCAAGCTTAGAACATACTCCTTTTGAATTTCTCTATCCAAAGCTCTGAGAAGCGAGATGTCCCCGGTTGAAGCATTGATGCGAAAAATGTCTGTGTCCCCTTCTTTTATAAAGTATCTAAAAATAAAGAAATAAGTGAATTTAAATAGTTTGTTGCACATGCAAATATAGCCAAAAAAAAAACTGTCTAATTTTCCGTTTAAAATTTAAATATTATTTTTCTTTTAACTACCTGACTAAATTATTAAATGGAGGTGTATCAGCGTCGTATGCATGAACTGTGATGACGTAACCTTCGTTTGGAGGAATGACGTTCTCCATGACGAAGGCGAGGTACGGAGAGTCCAAGAAAGTTGGTGGGTTATCATTTATGTCGGATACCTGTAAAACACAATAATATGATGGTCCTGCGCATAAATCTATCCAAAACACATTATCAATATCTTTAATATTTTAATTTGTAAAAATAACGGTATATCTCCTTACCAAAATCGTTATCTCTGCGGTATCCGATCTCACTGTTCCCTCACTAATATCCCCAGCACAATCCTCCGCTTTCACTGTCAAAACGTACTTGGACCTTCTTTCATAATTTAAATTTTTGGCCACCCTCACCACTCCCGTGTCCTCGGCGATACTAAAATCTCGGTTAGCATCTCCATGGCTTATGGAATATCTGACACGGCCATTGAGGCCATCGTCTATGTCTGTAGCGGAGACCTTAAAAAATGACATTATTATTAATAAACTTACGAATAAAATTTGCACACATTTTTTTTTTATTCTAAAAGTTTCAGTTCAAATTACCGGTCAAAATATAGTATAAACAATCTTTTTAAATAAATATTGCATATTTTTTAATTTCTAACCCAAATGTTTGTCAATGGTGTTTGTACTTAAATATTGATTTGCAGCACCTGAATTTTTGGAAGCGCTAATTTAAACATATATCTAATTTATCCACAACTTCATATTTTATGACATACCGTTTCTTGTTTCACAACAATATATGTTTTTATGATTTACACTTTATCATTTTTAATAAGCGGATTCAAGATTAATAATGGTTTTTGGTTCCAGGGTACCAAATATAAAAAAGATCAAGGTAGACGGGGTAAGAGGAGATGACATTAAAAACCATTTTGTTAACATTGTTACGCCGACGTAAGGATTAGTAAAATAATAAAAAACTCTGATAATTTTTGAATACATTTTTCGATGTGAATTATTTCTCATATGCAGAGCCTTACCTGAAGAACCATAGCTCCAATAGAAGCATTTTCGGCTATACTAGCACTATACTGCTTAGGATCAAATACAGGACTGTTATCATTTTCATCAAGAACTTTAACCAGGATGGACGTATTAGCGCTTTTAGGTGGATCTCCGCGGTCTCGAGCCGTCACGAGGAGCGTGTAGTTACTTTTAAGTTCCCTGTCAATGTTACCAGATACCCGTAGGACCCCATCGACGGGTCCTAAGAAGAAAACAGGATTAGGGGAGAGCGAGTACTCTATGTAGCCGTTACGACCTGAAAAAAAGTTAGTATAGAAACTGGGAGAATGTTAGATAAAAGTGAATACTGGATTCAAAACTTTTACCGTAAATACATATTTTTTCATAGCAAAATTAAATATTTTATATATTTGAATATAGAACTTGTAAAAATCTACAAATAAAAATGTGACTAAAGAGGTTAATATTAATTATTTACCTTCATCCTTGTCTACGGCCTTTATCGCCATAACCATGGTATTCTTAGCAATGTTTTCAATAACGGCAGTTTCATTTGGAGTGATGAATTCAGGAGCCATATCGTTGACATCTTTTATTATTACTGTTACCTGAAACAAAACAAATTAGGAGTAGTTTTTAAAATAAAAATTATTAAAAAAATTGCACAGAAAAATATATAGCATTTTTTTACCCTGAATATTTGAAGGCGTGAAAAGCTAAGCAGAAAATTACAAATATAAACCACCCTGTATACACGCCATCTTTCAAAAAAATTAAGCTCTTATAAGTTTTCCCGTCGTATTAATGAAGTAGACAGAATAAAGAACTCTTCAACGTTGATGGACGCCATATTTATTTAAACTGCAAGCTCTAACGCCTTGAACAAACATGAGCGTATTTACTCAGTAAACACTCATCAACTCTTAATGATCTTGCACCTCTGCTTTGTAGTGTTTACATTGGCTTCAATTGGAATGTCGAGGATTATTATTTTTTATATTTTAGTTCAGATAACAGTTATTAAAAAAATCGTACCTTTAGGAGATGTCTCCTAGTGAAAGTACGTAAGAAATTATATTTAAAAATATATGTACTATTGTGCCGATAAAAAACTGGGACAAAAACAATGTAAGAAATACATATCCCCTAGACTATAAAAGGTGTCTAGAGCTAAAAAGGAAAAACATTCAAAATTTAAAAAGTAACCTAGGTTACATAATGGAATGTTTTGTATTTTTCGATACGGGGTGGTTAAATTTGAGAGACATCATATAATATGGATAAAGTAAATTTATTAGATTTTTTTAAAGTCAAATATTTTATAAATTATTATATTTACCATTACCACAAAATAATAAATAAAGCTAATACAGGTAATAAAATACATTTAATAAAAAGAAAAAAATTGCGAACACCAAGTTTGTCAAAACAACACAAAATTAATATTTGGTCATAGAACCATTTCTGTTTATTACTTTTTGGAGCCTTTGTGGCATACTTAAAACTAAGTTTCTACATAATTCGACAGTTATTTCATCCCAAGCTTGATTTATCCTATGACGTAATTCATCCCTGTTTCTAGGTTGAAAATCATGTTTATACATAGATTTGACCATGGCACCCCAAATGTTTTCTATCGGGTTCAAATCGGGACTCTTCGAAGCCCAGGGAAGAACTGCTATGTTATTTTCTTGGAGAAAATTTTGTACAATGCGCGCTGTGTGTATTGGAGCATTATCATGCTGAAATGTGTAATTTTGACCGTATACAGCGTTTACCGATGGTATAATCACTTCGTTTAGTATATTAACGTATACTGCTGCAGTTAGTCTTCCTTCGACGATTTGGCAAAGTCCTGGTCCTCTAGCGCTAATCCAGCCCCAAACATTTATGGAGAAACGCCCACTTTGGTTGGTTTTGTGGGTGTATCTCTCATCATACCGCATGCCGGAAGGCCTATACACCCGAATTCTCCCATTATTGCATGACTGAAAAGTTTTCTCGTCAGAAAATATAACTGTTTCCCATAAATTTATTTGATTAATATATTCATGTGCAAATTCTAACCTGCCCTGTTTATTTATTTCCGTTAAAAAATTTTTATTGGCAGCACAACGGCTTCGTATATCGGAATTTCGAACCCTGTCTCTAGCGGTATTTGCAGAACCTGGAAAATTCGTCTCTTCTTTTGCCTTGATTGCAGTTTCGAAGGGATGATCCCTTAGATAATTAACCAGTCTTCTATCATGATCATCAGTAGAAATTTTAGGGGGACCAGAACCTGCATTCCTAATAATAGTCCCATGTCTTGCTATTTTTTGTTTTGCCAATTCTTGCTTACTCCCAGTTCATCTGCAATATCCCTAATAGCAACACTATTTCGCAACCGACTATAAATAATTGCCTTTTGCTGGGGGGTTAATTGTGGCATATTTACAAATAATATATGATTGTATGTTTGACGAGTCAATCATAAAGTGACAATCTTTATTGACATGCAAATTTTCATGACATTTTACTGGTACCAGGCTTGATGTAAAATTATTCTTAATAGTCTAGGAGAAAATAGAAAAATTTCCTGTCCCAGTTTTTTATCGGCGCGATGGTACTCCACAATATCAGTATATTTATACTGTACATTAAATAGTAAATTATAATATATAACTCTACGTTATACTAAAAATGTATTAAGAGAGCCAGCTCCCCTTCCCCCCTCTCGTAGCTACCCCACTGGTTCTATAGTCTATTTCAGAAAGGTGTAGAGTAATAAAAGCTCATTAGGTATGCAAAGGGAGTACAGAGTGACCTAACGAATATTTAAGCCACTTTTATAATCTGGCATTGATTGCATTGCAAAATTCTTTATTTTCATCAAGTGCAGGTAGTACCACCCGGGTTTGGGTCAATTTATGGGTTTTGCCTATTGTTATCAATTCACAATAACTGAAAATGGTGTGACGAAGGCGTGCATTATGTACATAGTATTAGGTACACTTATTTTTTATTAAACATCATAAAAAAATACAAAATAGAAAAAATACATTATACAGAAATTAAATTATAAAAAATCATAATATTCTTCGTCATCTGAGGAATTGTCATCTTGATTATAGAGAGAGAAATATATAGCGGTATGCGCAGCACAGTTACATTATGATTTCCACGGCATATTTCATAAAACGATGTTTGTGTAAGTTTGCTATAGCTAATAGTTCCTTTTTTATTAAATTATCTTCTTTTTTTTTGGTTAGTTATCATAAATAATTTAATGCACATTTACCTGCGCCCATGGCCAACACCGAAATTAAGCCGAACTGTACGGAATTTCCCATTTTATCACTCTACGCCTTTCTGAAATAGACTGTTACTTCATGCTTAAAAAATTAATTTGCAAAGACGCTAATGCATTCGTTTTTAAAGAAATTTCGCCATAATTCAACAACCAACATCTTTGTAGTATTTGGGGGCGTTTAACCCACTTTGCTGTCACTCGGTCTACACTCGACTCGCCGAGAGTCACGACTGGTTGACGTTTTGAGGACAAGTGCCTCACGCCGCTTATGTTAATTCAGATCTGATTGGAACTGAGGTTGATTAGATACACGATTACATTATTGGAAACCATATCAAACGCCGCAGGCAGGTCAAAGAGGTCGCAGTAATAAATGGTTCGAGCATTCTTGCTTTGATATATTTTAGAAATGTTTTTGACTTTGGTATACAGACCGTATTATAAATGTGAAGTGCTGATCATGACATAGAACGTGTATTATTTTTTGGTAATTTTAATTTAATCGGAAATAGGGATCATAATTAGCAATTTAATTAAAAATGTTGCTAAACCTAAAATACAAACCGAAAAAAGTTTTTTTTCAGAGGAAAACAGTGGCTTCAAATTTTAGGACTGACCAATATTTTTCAAACCTGTTTCCATTATCAAATAATGAAAAATAATACTTATTTTAATTATAAATAAATCAAAATTCCACTATAATTCAAATGTTTAGAAACTACTGACAAAACAAAAATGACAAGCCGCAGCTTTCCGATCGATTTAAATGTAAAAATTATCAAATTTAATAACGGTAATTGATCCCTTGTTAAAAGTCCTAATACATGTCCTACCTGTACAGTGGAAGACAATCTTTTTCCTGGTGCTACAGCCTGGTCTGTAGCAGTAACGATTAAATTATAGAGGCTGGTTGTTTCTCTGTCCAAATAATTTTTTGTGGTTATTGTCCCATTGGGGACTATGTCAAAGTCATTGTTAGGATCTCCAGACGTAATGGTGTAGATTAGTTTTCCGTTTTCAGCTGAAACAACAAAAAAAATTGTTACAATTGGCTAGAAAAAAAGATAATAGTAATAATAATAATTATTGCGAATGAACATTTTTATCGTTTGTTTGTAAAACAGTGTCTATTTTTCACATAACAATGTCTACTTTATTTCAAAGCAGGGTTGGGCAAAATTTGATTTTTATTAAAGTTTTTTTTTATTTTAATAAAAGAAGTTAATCATCTCGCTTTTTTTAAATTAATATAAATTATAACAAAACTTTATAAATTACTTTTATAAAGGTCTATAAAAGAAAGATTATTGTATAGTTGATACTATTTATTAAAATTACTACGAGAATATGTATATGTATATTTAAAATACGGGTATTCTCAATTGCTTGAAAAAAATTTATAGAAACTAATCGTATTTATACTTGAAACAAAAGATCCACAATTTTCCACACCGCATAATAAAAATAATTATAAGCAGTGACACTCTTGATCGGCGCAAGGAAAATTATAGGATAGGTCAGTGTTGGTTCGTCTATTTCTAGATATGAAACTCGCAATAATTATATGTGATTTCCCCCAGCAATAACCCTGAGGTCACTACAAAACAATGGCGTGTATTTCTTATTTTTTATGTTTTATATATCAAGGTTTGTTTTTGGACGACTCGATTCGGCAAAAAATGCATCTTGATATATCAATCTCTCGTGACGCGCTATATTGCTAGTAACTTTAGTTACAGGATCATTTTTTCAAACAACATAGTTTAAATTAACAAGCCATAACTTCAGATTATGACATACATTTTAATTGTAAAAGAATTTTTTTTTTTTTTTTTTTTTTTTTATGATAAAACACCTGCACTGTAGGAAAAATCCTTTAAGGCGCTCTGGGAGCGGTGCGAGTGCGAAAAAAGCGATTAACGTTGGTCTTGAAACGTTGAAGATTGTAGTCATTGGGAAACACGACCTCAGGTAGATCATTCCACAAAGATGACGTTCTCCAGATGAAAGAATTCTTGAACAATGAAGTTCGAGGAGTACTAAGCTGAACAACATATGGATGAGCGGCAGCGGTTCGCCGTGTATTTCTGTTTTGCATTGCTCTAGGTGGAATCAAGTGGGCAATGTCAGTCGAACACCTGCCATGGAAATATCTGTAAAAGAGAGCCAAATCACCAATCTGTCTTCGATGCTCCAGGCTATCGAGGGTCTTGGTCAGCTCGGGGTCGCCGATCAGACGAATGGCTCTCCTTTGAATGGAATCCAGTAGCCGAAGGGTGTGCTTGGGTGCAGAGCTCCAGACATGAGAGCAATATTCTAATGATGGTCGAATCTGGGCTTTGTAGAGTGTCAAAAATTGATGAGGTGTGTACAACCTTTTGGTGCGGAAAAGTACACCAAGTTTCTGTGCAGCTGCCTTGGCAATTGCGGCAACGTGATCATGCCAAGAAATATTACCTCCCAGATTGACCCCCAGCAAATTAATAGACGGTGCCAGGGGAATTGCGTGTCCTGCCATGACTATATCCGGTTCTGCAATGTTAACCTTTTTGGAGAAGACTGCTGCCTGGGTTTTCTTAGCATTAAATTTTACTTGGTTACTGTCACCCCAAGCCAAAATTTCGTCCAGGTCTTTGTTGAGGCGCAATACTTCATGCTGCCTGCGAAGATGTGCGTCGGCAGCGGATGTTTGGGGAGTCAAGGTAAAAGATGAGACAAGTGTACTGTCATCAGCAAAGCTATAAATTGGATTTTGGGTTTTCACTAGAAGGTCGTTAATATACAGTAAAAAGAGGGTAGGCGACAATATGGACCCTTGAGGAACACCGGCATTGATGGTGAAGGTGTCTGAAAGAAACCCGTCAATCGCCACTTGCAGAGAACGGTTCTTAAGGAAGCTGGTTAACCATAAACAGAATGTATTTTAATAACAACTTCCAAGTTAAAGGTAAGGTGAAGTGGGGTAAGTGGGGATTAAAAATATAAAAGGTCGCCTTTGAAACCATATAACTTTTTTAAAAATCGAGTTACAGAGATGCGCTTTAGACAGGAAGTACTTAGTGATATTTACAATTAGAACAAAATTTGTTTAATTATTTACCCAAGAATTTCATTTAAACAAAAAATTGTTAGGAAAATATACCCATAGAACGCACTTGCCCCAGGTGTAAGTGGGTTTTCAACTTACAAATCGCATTTGAGTAATGTTATATTCAACTGGAGCAAATGGGTTAATCTATTGCGACTTCACCAACAACAGGCTTTTTTCAGATTAAAAAAATTCCTAAAAATAAAGAAGTTTATATGTTAGAGATTACTTCTTCTATAACTTTTTTTAAAACTACGTAATACGGTTTTTAAGTTTTTATTTACTTTATAGTTTTTGCAGATTACGCACAATCTTACATTTTAACTTCTTAAAACTTTACACTTTGAATTTTATTAATAAAAAAAATTTAAACAAGTGGGAATTTATCCCCACTTACCCCACTAACAAAAAAAGCGGGGCAAGTGAGAACTATGGACCTAAAACTGAAAACCTGAAAAATCGAAGTATCAAAAAATACAAGAGATAACGTTAGTGATTACAACTTTGAGGATGTAAAAACTTTGAACCTAAGTTTTAAATTAGCACAGATAAAAAAATTTAAAAATTTTTGCCGTAACTTGTAACTATAAACGAAGTTTAGATATATTTGATATAAGCTGTGTTACTTTAAAAAAAAATATTAAAATTTTTTTAACAATATGTTGGGGTCTATAAAAGTTCAAAAACCCATTTTATTGTAGTTTAAGTTTTTAAAAGTATATTTTTTTACAATTATTACAAAAAAACCCACTTGCCCCAGATCCCCACTTACCCCAATTCACCTTACTTCATTGGTGGCGATTTTTCCCAATTTCATTATAACTGACCCTCTATAATACCGATTTAATTTAAATTTAGTGAACTGACCATAACCCCAAATTATTATTTTTAAATTCAAAAATTTTTCGTTCATTTGTCCGGCCAACTATCCTGGGACACGGTGTATAGTAAATATTAATATATTAGATTCCAAAAAGAATTAATTATGACATATTATTACCATCAAAATATTTATTAACAGTAAATAAGCCTATGTCAATAATACATATATTAATGTTTTGATTAACCATTTTAAAAATTGATATTTTTTTAATATAAACTGGTAGATAATTTAAGAAAATATCATCAATATAATGTAGACATATATAACTCTGAATTATTAAGAAATATGCCAAAGGTAACCGTTGGCGATCTTAAGATATATAGTTTTAAGATTTACATTTTCTTCTATAAGTATAGATTTCCGTTTCATCGGCCCAATCAGTGGCGTCGCCAGCCTTTGGGGGCGAGAGGGGCACACATATGATGGGACGCTCCCCTCTTCATAAAAGGTGACTTCTAAAAAAAAAACGACACCTCACACAAAAAAGGTAATATTCGCCAAACTAGAAGTGTTTGTGAACTCCCTAGTCAAATTTTTGAATTACATTTTTAGTTACATAAGTCAGGAAACGATGCCGCGTTTTACGCTGCTGGTATGGAAGGCTCTTAAGAATTAACATCCGGTAATTTTAAGATTATATATTTTTAAAACAAATAAAAATTCTAAAAACAAAAATTGCGATTACAAATCTTTCAATTTTAGGTCTCTTTAAGTAAAAAATGAACGACTTCTTCAATAACGACATTTTTTACCTAATATTTCTAGATGTTCATTAAAAGTAAACATTTACCAACGCTAATCAGTTGGTTTTACATATTAACAAAATATTGTTAAGTGTAACGTAAGTATTTTTTTAGTTCCACAATAATTAAAAGTTTCTTGGTACTGATGTAAATGCACCAGCCAACCGCAATAATAATTTCTCTCACAGACAGTCGTAATTCACCATTTCGGACGGAGAATCGCGAAGTCTTAAATGTAATTTTTTTCATTTTCTACGCTTATCAGTTTGACGACAATGCTTTTGTGATATACCTCCAAGCAAGCCAACAACAGGGACGGGACAGAAAAATGTTGATTGTTTGAACAAGGCTCGTAATTCGGACAATTCATTTACTGAGTCAAATCAAATGCCAGTGTTGATTTAACTAAATTAAAACTAGCTTCAAGAATTTTTATTATCTCTAATCTATCCTATTTTTTTCTATCTATCCTAGTTTTTTTCCTGTGTACGTTTGATTACGCTGGTGCAGTCAAAATTGCATGTTTTATCTTCAAGAGCGGAATCTAAATAATGGATGTCCTGCAGTGGCGACTCGCGGTTTTAAAAAATGGTGTAGAGCTAGGTATAGTGCGGGTACTTAAACAAACATTGACTAAAAACCCGTGTAACAAAGCGTCTCTCTTATCCTCATCTGTCCAACGAATGAATGGAGTTTCCAACAAACTATGTCATTAATTGGGTTTATTTTTAAAACACACAACCAACAACGATATCTATAAAAGTAAGTTTCGCGAAGACTCAAAATAAATACCTTAAGGTTAGGCGAACCAATGCTAAAACAATGGTGCATACGACTGATCTATTTTTAAATTGCCCTTCATCATAATGCAAAGTGAACGGCAGTAGAGTTTTGGACTTGCATTGTCTTTATTTGTTTAGAATCACTACGTTTCAACTGGTAAGTATCTCCAGTCGTCTTCAGGTGAATACTGAATAAGTACGGTAACTACAGCTCTATTTATACTAGGCAGGTGCTGTGACGCATGACTAGTGGGCGGAGTCATGCGTGTTGCTAGGTGATGACGCATAACTGGATGAGTCATGCTTGATGAGTCATGCTCGATGACGTCATGCTCGATGAATCATGCGTTTAACTCTTGGGTGGTCTTATTCTAAGATTACATTTATAAATAGAGCTGTAGTTACCGTACTTATTCAGTATTCACCTGAAGACGACTGGAGATACTTACCAGTTGAAACGTAGTGATTCTAAACAAATAAAGACAATGCAAGTCCAAAACTCTACTGCCGTTCAAGAAACGTCATTGTCTCCGACCTTTAAACAGACATAATGCAAAGTGTTACATGCCGCTTGCGTGACTGACATCGCAACGGTGAATATCAAAGCCATGTTCGGCGTTGGGTCTTCATTTGCTGCTTTGAGCTAACCGCCACGGTCGACTGGGGCGTGCCAAAATGCACGAGGGTTTATTGTTATTGTCCATCGTAGTTAACCGTGGCCCTATTATGCATAGCTACAATCGGATTAAATTAATATTATTAATTCGAACATAATTATTTTTTAAGGGCTAAAATAGTAGCTGTAATGGTACATTAATTTAATATTGTCGAAAAACTTTCCTCCGGATTTTTTTTTTGGTAAAAAGCCCAGCCCTACACCTACTTCACCTGACGAGCCGCCACTGATGTCCTGCGGATTCATTGTTAAAAATCTAAAGAAATAACTAACTTCGGACTTTTCTTTAGAAAGAAAATTACCTAACCTGACATGCAGAGAAAGATATGAGTAAAAACGGCCATAATAAATTCAAAATATTGTAATGTACAACCAAAAAACCCACACTGAACTATAATTTTTCCCGCCAGTCCAGTGTGCACCAGTCGTACACCGACCAAAAACGTCTTAATTGCTAACGTTTTTGTCGATTGTGACAGTCACCCAGCGGTAAGCCTTTTGAAAAACGAAATTTAAAAATACTGACCAAAGAAAACAGGGATTTTTTAAAGTCGTTTGTCGAATTTACATAAACATCTCCAGGACCCGTTTTGTTAAAATAATCGTGGACCAGTAATAAAAATAATTTATGTTATAAATGAGATGCTCAGGGACTTGTTCGGTTCAGCAGCGTATCGGACCTTTAAAATAATGATCAATATTTCTAAATTGTTCTCCAAGATTTAAGCTCCATGCGAAATTATATCTACAGGGGATTCCTAAGTTGATACTTCTTTTTTAGCTGTGTATAGAAGGCATTAAAGTAAACAACATTTTCAAATACCTATTTTCAAAAAATTTAAAAATAGACGAGATACAGAAGTAAAAAAATCTAAGTGCGGGCCTGGTCATCAAAACGTAGCCTGCTATACTTTATGTTGTTTGTCTTATCTCTTATTAGTCATGCAATTTACGGATCGGTGGTCAGTATTTGGCAATACGCTGAGGTGTGTTTTTCTGAATCAAGTTAATTTTAAATTGGTGACACGTAAAGATGGCAAAATTTGAAAACAATGAACTAGTAGATATGGTGCTAATTTACGGCGAGTGTCGTCAAAGTGCGGCTGCTGCTTCGAGATTATGCGGGCTCGTCCTACACCCAGAAGTTTTCTTAATGTTATTTAACGGGCAAGTTAGGCACAACCGTATTTGATCCATAGTGTAATAAATGAATGTAAGTACCATACTTTTGAGTTTTTTGAAAAAAGGTATTTGAAAATGTTGTTTATTTTAATGCGTTCTATACACACCTAAAAAAGAAGTATCAACGTAGGAATCACCCTGTATATTAGATCAAAAAAATTGAATTCTCTTGGCCCGAAACCGGGCCATGTTTGACATTGATTTTCAAAAACTTCTAACTCAGATATTGTAGAGTGCCAGAAAAACATATTCATTAAAAAAAATATTTTACAAAACAATGAACTTTAGTGATTATTTTTAGAGTGAAATTGGCTGGGGGGGTGGTCAGTGGGCGTAAGAACGACATTTTTTTCTGGAAAAAGGAACAGTCGAACATGTATTTTATGATATTGTACCTAGTGAAGAAAGGGGAAAAACACCGCAGGCGAAAAATTAGTGCGTTTAAAATTGACCTAACTGCTCTCTAATTTCGAAAGTTAAATTATTACCTTTCCCCTTCTGCTTGACTGGATTTAATTTTTTTTCGTAAATGTTTTTTTTTACTTTTTTTGATTTGTGAAGAATATGAATATTGGTGTCAATCCAAAATTTTAACATAAGGCTTATGTATGACTCTAACCAGCGTTTTTCGAGCTCGGTTTTTCATGATTAAAAATAAAATAAATATCGTTCACCACGCCAAAATTGATGATTTTTTCAGAAATCATGTAGTTTAAGAGCATTGATCTAAGAACAGTCTTTGGTGCAAATGCTTAGGTTTTGAAATACTCCTTCTTAAGTGCCGTCTTGTATATTCATAATAAAGCATTCTCGTTTCTTCCCGCATTATTTTTTTTATTATAAATTATCACACTTTTTCCATAAAAAATGTTTTAATTAAAATTTTTACTTTAATTTTTCTCTTTAAACATAAATAACTAAATGTCTTTTGTTTTCGTTGTAAAAATATTTTATTGCATTGGGTTATATTTTTGTTGATTTAAAAATAGCTCTAAAAAAGGGAAAACGGAACAGACAATTAGACTTTTAGACCCGAGTTCTTAGGTTCCCTAAATACGCCACTGTGTCATATTACTTATATTACTATAAATTATAACAAAAGTATAAATACGTTTGTCATATTACTTTTAAATGTAACAAAAAGTGTTTGTTCTATAGATATTTTTAGATTATGACAAAAATATAAAAATCTTCTTTCATATTACTTTACTGAGGTATGACAAAAGCCTTATATAGTTATATTCCTACACTGAAAGAAACAATTAAAACATCTGTCGGCTTAGAACTAATAATGGGTATGACAAACTAATTTTGCTGGTTTCGTGTTAACTGATGCCAGAAATACCAAAAAAAAAAGATTAAGGTCTTTATGCGTGCGCCACTGCTACCGGGACCATAATTTTATTAAACTTGTGGTCATCGACGTAAAACTCCGAACAAGAAATAATTGTTTTCAGTAAAGTATTATTCTCTCTGTCAAATTATACATCTTCATTTGACAAGAGAACGTTGCATGCCCCTTTCACTACTGTCTGCGTCGTGCCGGTACGAATTTTACGCCTTGCCAATTTGTGGTAAAAGTATCACGATACGGTAAATTTACCGATTTTGTTACCTATAATATCGAAAAAACACGATCTTGCAAAATTATTTATTTATTTCAGAAAGGTGTAGAGTAATAAACGCTCATTAGGTATGCAAAGTGACCCAAAGAATATTTAAGCCACTTTCATAATTTGGCATTGATTTTATTGCAAAATTCTTTATTTTCATTAAGTGCGGGTAGTACCACCCGGGTTTGGGTCAATTTATGGGTTTTGCCTATTGTTATCCATTCACAAACACTGAAAATCCTATTACAAAGGCGTGTAATATGTACATAGTATTTAGGTATTATTTTTTATTAAACATTATAAAAGAATAAAAAATACGTTATACAGAAATTAAATGATAAAAAATCAAAATATTCTTCGTCATCTGAGGAACTGTCATCTCCTCTAGACGTTATAATTAACGAGTCGATGGTCCGATCGATCAGGTGGTCAAAATCCCACATTTTCTTCTCTTATTTAATGATGGACTGCTTTTCGCCAGTTCTCTGGTGTTACTTCTATAATGGCTTGATCAAACAGTAGCTTAACGTATTTCATTTTGAATGTCGTGTTGTATCTCGCTACAAATCCTATCACTTGCGCCCATATAAGTTCTATAGGATTTAGTTTGCAATGATATGGTGATGTGCGCAGTTACACTATGTTTTTCAGCTATATCTTCCACGGCATATTTCATAAAACGATGTTTGTGTAAATTTGCTATAGCTAATAGTTCCTTCTTTATCAAATTTTTTTTTTCTTTGGTTAATTATCATAAATAATTTAATGCACAAAATTTACCTGCGCCTATGGCCGACACCGAAATTGAGTCGAACTGGACGGAATTTCCCATTTTATTACTCTACACCTTTCTGAAATAGACTATAGTAAATAGCTAATGCTCACTACGCCAAAATTGCTGATTTTTCCAGGAAAGATGTAGTTTAGGGCTTAGATTACGAATCTAAATGCCCTTTCATATATAATATATGCATTAAATTAGATCAAAAACATTGCTATCTCTTGGCCCGAAATCTGGCCTTGTTTGACATTGATTTTCAAAAACTTCTTAAACTAGGACTAATATTATAGTGTCAAAAGGTTATTTTAATTAAAAAAAAAAAATTATAGGTTACGAATCTTAATTTCTGTTTTGTAGAGGTTATGTTTCGGATGCGAATTGCAGCATGTTGATTCTTCCTTTTTTTTATTTAGCTCTAGAAAAGAAAAAACGGGACAGAAAGGTCCGAAACTTTTAGAAACACCACTTTAAGATGAAATCACTCAAAAAGTACGCGTTTCCGACAAACCCGCGTTTAGATTCCTATTCTACGCCCCTAAAATAATTCTTTTTCTGAAAAAATCATCACTCTTGACCTGATATAGTGAGCGTATAATAGATATTTATTTCTCATTCTAATTCTACAAGGTTTTTAGTTTTGTTATACGAAGTGATCAAATACAATATTTTGCTCTAGTTAATTTTAGTAGTTCTGCGTCTTTCGAATGTGGCCGCAAAACATACTGCGGACTTACTTGCCTCAATCTTTTCCGACACAATTCGAATACTGAATAATAACTGAGCTGGCAACGACGCTTGGCTCGTAGCATAGCAGGAAAACTTATGTCAGTCAGGGCCCAGACGATAGTGCCCTTCACGCGCAAATTAAATGATTTTGAACGGAACGGTGTGACGAATCGGGCGGCTTTCGGCACAGACGGGCCAAACGGGCGAAATAATTAAAATTTGCCCTGGCCACAATACAGCTAAATTGGGAACGAGTCGTAATTAGAATGACAAAGAATATCACAACACGTCGTGCAAAATATCCAGTACCAGTGGTTCTTAGAAATTGTTTTTTAATACGGGTGTTATTAAATATCTCACATTTGTAAATATTATATTTGCGTCATGCATCGTCGTCTAAAAGAGTATGCATGAAAAGGACTGAAAAGACCACAGTAACATGTGTTTGTTTTTAAATGAAATGTCAATTAATAGAAGTCAATGACCCGTGATTACCTGTTATAGGTCAAGAAATTAAACCTACCTCCTCAAAAAAACCAAGACTGGCACAACTATAATAAAAACAATGCCTGTAATTCCAAGCTACGATTAAAATTTTTACCGCATTTCACATCACAACTTTTACTTCTTTTAAACACAAAATACAACTGTGCCAAAATGCTTTATAACATGTTATTAAGCAACTGGACATTGAAATTTATTTCTTTAACCACAAAACAAACATTTAAATACTGTAAACTACTGAATTCGCGCAAAGCGAGGTTTCTCGTCGTTTATTCTTAGTTTTGGCGAGGCGACCTAGACCTGCAGCGACGAAATTTGACCAGTAAATTTTCCCCATGGGTGTCAAGCAAATTCGGTCTGGTTTAAGGGGTACTTACACCACTTTTTAGGCGGCCGTTTAAATAGTACATTACATAACAAGTGATGAAAGTGATACTTTCCAAACGAGGAGATATTTAGCACGAGGTGTCAGCGGAGTGCGGAAATTCTCCGAGTTTTAGAATAATCACTTTCACACGAGTAATGTACACTATTTAGTAGGCTGTTTCGTTCTAATTAGAACTCATCAGAAAGCCATAACCTGTAAGCGACCCCGAATACAGCGAGACTCTGTTTTCAAGATATTTTTAAGAAATAATTCGGGGTCGCTTACAGGTTATGGCTTTCTGATGAGTTCTAATAAGAACGAAACAGCCTGTCATTGTCTACCTGTGCCCCAGGGAACCCATTGCATTTGGCTTCCCTGTGTACTCAATGCAAAAGATAGATGCACTATGCACTACTTTGACCGCCTGCCGCTAAAAAAAACTTCTTTTCCAAAACTATTAATATACCCTAAGTCCAACATTACTGTCAGTGATTCATCGCTTTCATATAGCGTGCAGCGGATTGTACGACGTTAGAGGAAACAGTTCCATTATATTTTTAAAATCCTAATAGGGTTGAATATTTATTTTAGAAAAATAGTCCTCTGACTTTGTACAACTCGCTGCTCTTGATATGAAAGCGATGAGTCACTGACAGTAATTTTAGACCTAAAGTATAGAGATGTGTTTATTCACAATATAATCTTGTCAATTAATCAAAACGGAAGCATATTTCTTTAGAATTCAAAGTGTGAGAAATATGTTAGTAAAACTTTCAGTAATCCATGCACGCAACCGAAGATCGATAGCGCAGCAAATTTTTCCGAACCAGTACTGGGCAGTACTCGGAATCACCATCATAATATTCATTCACTGTATGTACGCGTACATACTTACATACTTAATAAGCAAACACAGTTTAAAACATTTTAAATGGGGAGTTAGCGTAGATATTTTACGATATTATACGTACAGGTATGTTTTAAAAAAATTAGAAGTTCCTATAATTTTAAATATAAATATGTAGTACTTATATTGTGTATTTAGGAGTAAAAGCAATACATTCCCGAATGGCAGTGTCAATGCCAGGCTATCGCCTATAAGCCAGCAAGCAATGAAGTACGAAAATGTATTTTTTCCTACTCCCACCTGCAGTGGCGTAGCCAGAAAATATGCTCGGGGGGGGGGGGGGCTCAGTGGGCGTAAGTAGGATATTTTTTCTGGAGAAAGGGACAGCCGGGACTACATGTGTTTCATGATATTGTACCTAGCGAAGAAGGTGGAAAAGCGCCGTAGGCAAAACATTTTCGGGGCCACGCCCAAAGCTCGTTTAAAATTCATCTAACTACTATCAAATTTCGAAAATTAAATTATTACCTCTCCCCCTCTGCATGGTTGGATTAAGTTTGTTTTTGTAAATGTTTTTTTTTACTTTTTTTGATATTCCTAGCTGGCATTTGATATATTTGTGAAAAATATGAATATTGGTGTCAATCCAAAATTTTAATATAAGACGTACGTATGACTCCAACCAGCGTTTTCCGGGCTCGTTTTTTTTTCATTAAAAATAAAGTAATTATCGCTCACTATGCCAAAATTGATGATTTTTTCAGAAATCATGTATTTTAGGAGCGTAGATCTAAGATCAGTTTTTGGCGCAAATGCTTAGCTTTTGAAATACTCCTTCTTAAGTGCTGTTTTGTATATTCATAATAAAGCATTCTCGTTTCTTCCCGCACTATTTTTTTTATTATAAATCATCAGAATCATCACACTTCTTCCATAAAAAAATGTTTCAATTAAAATTTTTTCTCTTTAAAAATAAATACCTAATTGTTTTTTGTTTTTATTGTAAAAATATTTTATTGCATTGGGTTAATTTTTGTTGCTTTAAAAAGGGGAAAACGGAACAGACAAGTATATAATAGAAAAATACTATAAAATATTATTTTGACTCGTTTTCCTATAAAATTGCATCATACATCAATAATAACTAAAACAACATGCGTCCGAAACCATATTCTTTATATAAAATAGGACTTTTAGAAGGAAAAGTTTGAAAAGTAAACATTTCCTATAAGACTTTTGTAATCTAAGCCAAGAATACATTATTTAAATTTAGAGTCCAAGCGTCAGACGAAAAATTAGGTTGCAATTAGACTTTTAGACCCGAGCTCCTAAGCGCAGCCCGCCCCCCCGAAATACGCCACTTCAATTCAATTTCCAATACAGCATATTTCTTACAGGTTATGGCTTTCTGATGAGTCCTAATAAGGACGAAACAACCTGTCAATGTCTACCTGTGAACCAGGGAACCCACTACCTTTGGCGTCCCTGTGTACTTTAATGCAAAAGATAGATGGACTACTTTGTCCGCCTGCCGCTAAAAACATTCGTTCTATTTTACTTAAACGGACACTAAGCTCTCTCACTACTATTTTGGGTACCTAAATAGCGTTTTTAGCATTCACGTTAAAAACACCAAGCTCTCTATATTACAAAGTTATTAACTATGCAATGTAGCCACCACTGAAAGACATTCAACGCAAAAATCTGCATACTTTAATACGAATTGTTTTTTTACGTTTAACTCTGTCAGAATTCAAATTTGCAGACCTAATATTTGTCACGAATTTTACATTATCAATATTTAACGTTTTAACGGCTGCCGAATAAAAACTGATAAATTTACTTCACTATATAAAAATATTCCTCAAGTTGTGATTGGACGTTTTTTCTTGTATCCAAAAGTTAGAAAAATGTAATAACCCTAAATATTATTCTTTTGAATAAAAATTATTATTTTTCTATCAAAATTAAAAACCCCTTCCCACTCAACATATGTTTCTATATACCATAAGTTCAATATTACTGTCAGTAAGTCCTCGCTTTCATATAGAGTGCAGCGGGTTGTACGCAGTTAGAGGAAACAATTCCTGTATATGTTTGAAATTCTACTAGAGCAGAATATTTATTTTAATTATTATTAAGATCTAAATTGATGATAAGTTCTCTTACCAGAATCTAAATCGGTGGCACTGACTGTCACTATAGTTGTGCCGATAGTGACATTTTCGAATACCTCATTGCTATAGGACATGGGGTCAAAAACTGGCGTGTTATCATTGAGGTCCAGGACGTTGCAGTAAACTGTCAATGTACTGGAGAGGGGATGAACTCCTGAGTCTTGTGCTTGGACAACTAGAATATAGTGTTGAACCTAAAACAAATACATAATATTTATATAAAAAAATAATAATTTAAAATTCTCGTCTATTTTGGTAGATTTGGCGTAGACACGAGGGCGGAGGATGAATAGGTACCTTTTTGAGCATTCTTATCATATACAGGGTGCCCCAGATAAGGATGCACTCTACAGGGATCACGTAAACCATACAGAGACAGAAGATACAGTGATAGTTAAATTAGAAAAAAGGTGCATCCTACTAAATTCTTGTAACATTAAATTTTCAAATTAAAAAAATTCCGAATCCGAATTTTGTTTTTATTTTTTTTCTGACTCTATTTGAAGAGATATATTAAAATGAAGTTTACATTCTCATTACCACTTTTCTTCTCTACAAGATGGTGTAATTATATTTTTAATCCGACGTTTCTTTTGTTTAAAAAACCATCATTAACTTTGCTTTTAAATAGCCAGGAAAATTTATTTTAATGTTTTTAAATTTAAATTATATTATATTTAAAAAACAAGTTGGGGGCTGTTTCTCCCCCAAAAGAGGGGTAAATTTCATGAAGTCGCGAAAAAAGTATGCCAAACTAAAAATAACTCAGCCGTAGTTCTATATATTTTCAGCAAATAAAGAAGCTTTCTAATAGTGAATTTATTCCAGTTACCCTGTATTTTACCCGTTACCCTTCACGTAAAGTACTTTGCCTTATTGTTTTAAAACGATTCAAGTCTTTGTACTAATAATTTATCAATCATTACAAAGTTGGAATACGTTCAACCCTGGTTCTATTGCCTACTCCTTTAGAAAAAGATAAAAATACCGGCATGCGAGATAATTCATTTTAATTCCATAATGTCGCTTTATAACATCACTTGTGTGCTTTTGATGCATCTCAAAAAGGAGATATGACCGAAGAGCAGCAATAAATTAAAGACAAAACATTTAGCTGACTGTGTTCTCTATCTTATTAAAAGAATATAGATTGATTCGTTGACAACTTTTTATTAGAAAATTGCGCTTATGCATTCTTGTGATCGACACTATGGACCTGATGTTGGTGTTAAGGAATTTTCGAACGAGTTTTTGCAAAATTTTATAAAAATAATTGTTAAGGACTTCAGTGATTTAAAAAAAAGATAAATAAATGTTTCTCGAGCCCGATGAGATCTCCTCTATTTGTTAGGTTCACACGTACGATGGTGTCGATTATCACAGAGAAAACATTATTGTGGTATCAAAGAGCAACTCATTAAATCAATGGTAGACTGTATTTGCTATCCCTGAATATCGGTTCTATTTATTTTAATGCTTAACTTATTTTTGGTTCATAATAATAATTATATTTCGTATCCTCGTCCAAATAGATATTACACCGGTAGTATCGCTATTATACCTTATCGAGCACATCTCTAAAACCTGAGTCATAGTTTTTTGTTATCTCACCCATACCCGGCCCGGCCTAGTCATAACATTATTGTGCTTTATCGAGTCAACAGTTGAATTTTAGTTAAAATTTCGTTAAAAATGCCGAGAGGAAATAAAAGAAAACGTTATTATAGTTAGTAGTGGTAGTAGTAGTGAGGAAAGTGATAGTTTAGAAAAGAGGAGAAAACGTTTGCTGCGGAAATTGGATCGTTTGGAGGTACAACGGCAAGAAAAGGCACGTTTACGGGAAAGTTCTAGCAGTGAAGAAAAAAGTGAGTAAAAAACCACGAAGTTAGTGCTTTTGCTGGGCTAAAATTGTTTAAGCAGATACTAAGGGAAAGAGACATAACTGTTAAGTCTCTGGAATTATATAAGAGCTATAAATGTTAAAGCTATTTATCCGCCTTCCTTTTGAACATAGTAAGATTTTATTTATTACATTTTTATTTTCTTCTTTCTATTAAGGTGGTTCTTCTCATGCTAACTATAGTAATATACAAGTGCATGATGAAGACGTAAGGGTTGACAATAACCAACTTGCCAATGAGGAGGGTGCTAATAATCCACAGCTACAAGAAATATATGATAACATTAGTAGTTTTTTTTGGTTCTGAACCAGTAGGTTCAGAGCCGATTTGGGGACCGGAAGTGGAACCAATTATGGCAGGCCAGAATTACATAAAAAGTACCCTGTGCCAAAAAATATCCCGCAGCTTAAAAGTCCTATATTAAACCTTGAAATTACAACGTGTTTAGAAGATGCGCAAAGAAAAGAAGATAAATATATGGGCACCATACAAGGACAAATAGGTAATGGTTTAGCCGCATTGGCAGTTGCTTTAGATAAATTTCTCAAAGCTGATGATAATATGAAAGTAGGTGACCTTAAGCTTCAGGTACTGCCACATTTGGTGGATGCAGGCCGATGTGTTCCATATGCAATCCACGAACAGGAAATATAGGATCGAACCGCATGTAAATTCATCAGTAAAGAGAATTATTCGGAAGAGTAAAGCGGATGTTTTTTTGTGTGGGCAAAACTTCTCCGAGAAGTATAAAGATACAAAAAATCAATTACGGACTGGGAAAGAGCTGAAAGCGACTGGTTTTTCCTCATATAAACGCTTTCCGATTCCAGCTGCGGGGTCATCTGGAGTGGCGACAAATAATGCTAGACCAACTGCCAGACATAATTCTACCACTGGTTCTTTAAACTACCGGGGCCAGTACAACAAGTTCAGAACGAAAAAACCGCCACAGAAATATCAGAAATCGTATCAAGACAAGCAGAAATACCGGAAATAAATAAGGTTAGAGTTTATGCTGGTAGGCTTAAAAGTTTTTACATAAATTGGATATTATGTACAAATAACAAGAACATTTTGTCTTGGGTAAAAGGGTATAAAATTCCTTTTAAAATACCTCCTTTTTATACACATGTAAATATACCTAAATCCTTTAGTAGTGCAGAATTTCGTAATTTAAATAAAGCTGTAAACAAGCTGTCTGATCAAGGCGTAATTAGCAAATGTAATAGTGTAGAAGGTGAATTTTTATCTAGATTCTTTCTAGTTCCAAAATCAGATGGTACAAGTCGATTCATTTTAAATTTGAAACAATTAAACAGGTTTATTTGTGAACCTCCTCACTTTAAACTTGAAAATTATAAATCAGTAAAAGACATTATAACACAAGATTGTTTTATGACAACAATCGATTTAAAAGATGCATATTATATGATATCCGTGGCCCAAGAATGTAAAAAAATTTTGAGATTCCAATTTAATGGTTTTTTATATCAATATAATGCAATGCCCATGGGGTTGTCAACTGCTCCTTATATTTTTACAAAAAGTTAAAGCCAGTATTTAATAGGTTTAGACAAAATGGATGTTGTTGTATTATTTATTTAGATGATATTTTGCTAGTAGGGAAAACTAAGGAAGAAACTCTGAAAAACAGCAGATACATAATTTCGTTATTAGAAAGCCTAGGCTTTGTAATTAATTACCAAAAGTCTCAATTGCTACCAACCAGTGAATGTAAATATTTAGGATTTATATATAATAGTAGAAATCTTACTTTACGGCTGCCACAGGAAAAGAAAATCCATATTTTACACTGTAAAACGTCTACAAAATAAAACAAAAATATCTATTCGCGAATTTTCTAGAATAATAGGAATATTAGTGGCAGCCTGTCCAGCAGTTCAGTACGGCTGGGTATATGTAAAACAACTAGAGCGTTCTTAATACTTTGCGCTGCGAAAATACAAATCATATGAAACAAAATTGACTATTTCCCATACAATTAAATTAGATCTTTGCTGGTGGGAAAACGCTATTACCAAATCGGAAAATACCATTCATATTCAGAATTTTGATCTTATAATTTTTACCGATGTTTCCAAAACAGGATGGGGGGCAGTTTGTGGAGACAAGTCTACACATGGTTTTTGGGAAAAATGTCACAGAAATGTTCATATTAATTTTTTGGAATTGCGAATAGTTTATTATGCACTTAAATGCTTTGCCAAGGCAAAAAATGGTTGCAACATTTTACTTCGCATTGACAATAAGACGGCCATTGCTTATATAAATAAAATGGGCGGTATTCGGTTTCAAAAACTAAATAAATTAAGTCGGAAAATTTGTGGTGTGAAGAGAGGCAAATTTTTATTCACGCCTGTTATATTTCATCTAAAGAAAACACACAAGTTGGACGGGTTGAAAACAAAATAATACGCGACGGAGGTAAAGGTATTCTTATTGTGCCTTTTTGGCCGACACAACATTGGTATCCTTTGTTTTTAAAACTTTGTGTCGTAGAACCTTTTATAATTGCACCCAATAAAAATTTATTATTGACACCTTTTAGGACACCTCACCCGCTGTGGGAGAAGTTATCCCTGGTAGCTGGGAAATTATCAGGGGGTCATTTTTAGGGCGAGGTGTGCCCGATGAAGCAATTCCGGTGGTAATCAGCTCTCTAAGTAAGAATACCCTTAAACAGTATTCAATTACCTATAAGAAATGGTGGAGTTTCTGTAGGGAAAAGAAATTAAATATTTATAAGACACCTGTTGGCAATGTAATCTCCTTTCTTAATGATTTATTTAAAGACCAAGCATCTTACTCTTCGTTAAATGCTCACAGATCTGCACTATCATTTATATTAAATTACTCAAGTGGGGATGAAATTTTGATTAAAAGATTTTTAAACACAACATCCGTCGATTGTCTTGGACTGTGTCAAGTTATGGTATCCCCTAGATACTCTTTCTTTGGAA
Source organism: Polydrusus cervinus (assembly GCA_935413205.1). Taxonomy (NCBI): domain Eukaryota; kingdom Metazoa; phylum Arthropoda; class Insecta; order Coleoptera; family Curculionidae; genus Polydrusus; species Polydrusus cervinus. Next base: position 5,422,764 of record OW284514.1, read on the forward strand.
AGACTCACAAAGAAACTTGTAGTCCTTTTAATTCTTGGGACGGGACAGAGAGTGCCGACAATCTCTAATATCCAAATGAAAAACATAATTCAAGTAAAGGAATCTTCTATCAAGATTTATATTACGCAAATTTTAAAAACATCAAGCTATAATCGAGAACAGCCAGTTTTAGAATTAAAAACATTTAATGAGATCCCCGAACTATGTGTCGTAAGTACATTAAAGACCTACATAGAGAGAACTAAGTTGTTAAGAGAGGATGAAAGTTTTCTTATTCTTACCCATAAAAGACCTCATAAGAATGCAAGCTCCCAGTCTATAAGTCGCTGGGTAAAAGAAGTTTTAAAAATTAGTGGTATTGACACAAACTTATTTAATGCTCATAGTACTAGGCATGCTACTTCCTCAGCGGCTTACAGGCAAGGGATTAGCATTGATCAAATAAGGAACACTATTGGATGGACATCAAAATCACAAGTGTTTCAAAAATTTTATAATAGGCTTCTAAGTCAAGAAAAGCTTAATTTTATAGAAATTGCTATAAAATAGGTTAGGTTAATACTGAATAATGTAAGGTGATTTTCAGTACCGTTTAGTTATTGGATTGTTTAATTTTGGATTTAAGTCATTATTAATTTCCTTTTTTGTTTAATAGTGTTTAATTAATATAAAGATTTATACCATAATTAAAAATTTTCTTTTTCAGTTAAATTAATAATAAAGGCCAAAATCCTCAGAAATAAATAATGACTGAGTTTTTATAAAGAATTTCCTATCTTTAAACATCTACCGGTGTAATATCTATTTGGACGAGGATACGAAATATAATTGAAAGAACAAACGACTTACCTGTAGGAAGTTCGTTCTGAATTATATGAGTATCCTCGTTTTAACATAAGACATATGTATTACTGTAACCAGCGTTTTTCGGCCTCGGTGTTTCATGATTAAAAATAAAGTAAATATCGCTCACCACGCCAAAATTGATGATTTTTTCAGAAATCATGTTTTCATTTTAGGAGCATAGATCTAACAGCAGTTTTTGGTGCAAATGCTTATAGGTTTTGAAATACTCCTTGTTAAGTGCCGTTTTGTATATTCATAATAAAGCATTCTCGTTTCTTCACGCACTATTTTTTTTATTATAAATTATCACACTTCTTTCATAAAAAAAGTTTCAATTAATTATTTTTTGGTTTGTTGTGCAAATATTTTATTGCATTGGGTTATATTTTTGTTGATTAAAAATAGCGGTAAAAAAGGCAGAACGGAAGAGACAAGTATATATTGGAAAAATGCTATAAAATATTATTCTTTTTACTCGGTTTCCTTAAAAATTGCATCAAAAATCACAAAAACGATATGCGTCTGAAAACCCTAATCTCTATATAAAATGGGACCTTTAGAAGGAAAAGTTTGAAAACTAAAACCTTTGTAATCTAGGCTAAGAATACATTATTTAAAGATTTAAATTAAGTGTCCAAGCGTTCAAAAATTAGGATGCAATTAGATTTTTAGAGCCGAGCTCGGGGAGAGCTGCAGCCCCCCCCCCCCCCCCCAAATACGCCACTGGGTCGGACTGACCACAGAACAGGACTGACTAAACGCACTTGTCGGAAATGGAAGTTGTCCAACGGACGGACAAATAAAATTGTTAGTAAATCTTAAGGTGATGAATGAGGTAAAGCGAACGTGGAAGGACACACCTTGATTCATTTAGGTAATATTGTTTTTAGTATCTAATATATTTTAGTAATATTTTTTTTGGAAAAGAATCTTTCCTATCTTCTCTAGTAAGGCTAGGGAGACGATTTTTAAGTTGGGTAGTTCAGTCAAGTAATATATCATGGGGGGGGGGGTTGAACCCCCTAAACCCCCCCTTACCTACGGCCCTGCAGTCAATACAATACTATTATTGGTAATTCACTTCAAGAAAACATGGGAAATTTTAGCGCATCGTATCCTCTTAATATGTATTTTTGAAAAAGTTAGAAAAAGAGAAATTACTTAGTACGAGTTGCCTCTGGTGATTCATACACAATACATTTTTCTGGGATCACTAAACTTTCGCAACTTTTATAGTACCTAATATTTTTATGTATGTATGTGTGTAACATACCTACTTTATGAGCTGCAGTGTTGAAACCAAAGTCTTTATTCGCAAAACGTGTCTAACAGCGAGTTGTTGTACATTTGGAGAATTGGAGGTTATAACACCTGAGGGGTTTTCAATAAAGCCTGTTAAATTCATATTGTTCTTACGTCTTTTGAATATCATTATTGAAACTATGGGTTTATTTATGTTGTGTTAGTAATAACATTTTAAATGGGTATGGTGTGGATTGTGGTATATAGTCAAGTGTTAACAGTGTTGTCAATATGTAGTTTTTTAGATGCAGTGAATTCAGTGACGGCGTTTGAAAGGTTTTAGTGTTAGTTCTTGATGATGCGATTCTTCGTCGAAACGTTCAATAACATAGTACGTTTTTAGAATGACGAGCTTTTTCGAAATCCGAAGTAAAACATCCAGGTCAGGGCCGTAGCCAGACTCGAATGTTAGGAAGGGCAAACAAATTTGTTGAAAGTGCGAATATATTTAAAAGAAAATTATTAGTATAGGTACAAAAAAGAAATGCTCAAAAAATTTTCGAGGCCACGCCCAAATTTGTCAAGAATTTACCCAACCAGAGCAATCTGGAGTGGACAATAGTGGCGTAACTAGAAAATATGCAAAAACGTTTTTTATATTTGTAAAAATATGAATATTGGTCAATACAAAATTTTAATGTATGTATGACTCTAACCAGCGTTTTTAGGGCTCGGTTTTTTATGATTTAAAATAAAGTATATATCGCTCACCACGCCAAAATTGATGATTTTTTCAGAAATTTTAGGCGCGTAGATCTAAGAGCAGTTTTTGGTGCAAATGCTTAGGTTTTGAAATACTTCTTCTTAAGTGCCGTTTTGTATAATCATAATAAGCATTCTAGTTTCTTCCTGCACTATTTTTTTTTTAATATAAATTATCACACTTCCATAAAAAATGTTTCAATTAAAATTTTTACTTTAATTTTTCTCTTTAAAAATAAATACCTAATTGTTTTTTGTTTTTGTTGTAAAAATATTTTATTGCATTGGGATATATTTTTGTTGATTTAAAATAGCTCTAAAAAAGGGAAAACGGAACAGACAAGTATACAATAAAAAAATACTATAAAATATTATTCTTTTTTCTCGTATTCCAGTAAAATTGCATCAAAAATCAATAACTAAAACGATATGCGTCTGAAACCTTAATCTCTATATAAAACAGGACTTTTAGAAGGAAAAGTTTAAAAACTAAACGTTTTCTACAATAAATATCTGAACATGCGGGCTTTTCGAATGCGGACCCTTGATGTGACATACTCACACCCCTATACTGCTAGATGGCACGATAAATTCAAAAATTCTTCGATCTAAACCACGTAATACGGACTCTGTTAACAAGTTGGTTTCCATATAAAAAAATGGTGTGATTAAAACTGAATTAATGACGTCTTATTTTTTAATAATACCAATAAGCAAAATAAATATGAAGAAAATCCAAATATTTTCCAGGAAGGGCGAAATCTTTTCCAGGAAGGGCGCCGCCCTGCCTGGCCCCCTCCTGGCTACGGCCCTGATCCAGGCTAAAATTAAAAAAAAAATGATGTTTTTAAAAGCCATATTGTCCAAATATTCTTAAAAGTCCTGAACCTGATGTATGACGTATCATGCAAGTTCGATTTGCACTTGACCGGTTTTTCGCATTGAAAATATTACTTTTAATGGCGGTGAGACGACAAAGAATAAATCGTTCTAGAAAATACAAACTCTAATAAATTCTTTAATAACACAGATGACCTTGTTTTTAAAGCAAGAAACCCCACGGATATGCATGCTCACAAGACAAGGTATTTTTTATGTCTCGAAAAAAATAAGCTTGCCGCTCGGGTTGACAATAGTTTGGTCTTTTTATTTCTTTATATTCCCGTGTTGCTACGTCCTTGTAGTATGGATAGATGAATATAAATAATGTTTTAATATACAAGATTGGTAATAAATTTAATGTAGCGTATTCACTTTTTCCGAAATATGATATTCTTTGACATGCCAGTACTTACCAGTCCAGGCAAGTTTTTCTGAACCGTTTAAATAAATAAAACTAATTCGGTATTTGTAGAAACCTATTATTTGAAATAGTATATTACATAACAAGTGATGAAAGTGATAGTTTTCAAGCGAGGAGATATTTAGCACGAGGCGTCAGCCGAGTACAGAAATTTTCCGAATTTTTGAATAATCACTTTCACACAAATAATGTACACTATTTTTCCTAAAACCACATAAAATTATTAAAAAAACCTTTGATTTGTGAAAAAAAAATATTTCAACACTAGTGTTGAAAAAAATATCAACACTAGTGTTGAAATTAGCATACTTAGGATTATGTTCCACTTAATATCTGGTTTCATAGTTTGTCAATAGGCTTTTCCTTTATTTGTAGTTTAACTTTTTCATTTTTTCATATTTGATATATCATAGGAAGAACTAATCCTGCATTGACTTCTAGAACCAGAATGAAAAATATTAAATTTAATCAAGGAAAGATGCATTAAACATAAATTTAAGAAATCCACCCAACAAGGAAGATTTCAATTCAAAATAATTCCATAAATTCTTTAACGTTTTTATAAAAAAAAAATCAATTACTCCTGATGAAATTTGACCTTGCGATCTGTAGGCTAGAGCTCTATTCTCTACGCTATCGCTACCCATAAAGATTTTTTGTTTAATACATGACACTTTCTTCAGCGCCATTTGTTTTTTCTGGTAATAAATTTTCCAGTATATTATTAACATTTTTTATAATTTCAGACAACACACTTTACAATTACTGCTTTCCAAAATTTGTTATTTTTAATAAATAGGGGTGGTCTGTCAAATTGGCACCATAGGTTTAAATTAAATAGTGTGCCTTGATATTTTAACACTAGTGTTGAAATATTTTTTTTTCAACACGCGTGTGATATTTGGCGCTTTCTAGCCAAATTAACCGTGCTTTTTTCTTATTTTCATAGGTGGTCATAGGAAAAAGTATAATAGGTACATTTGGTTTAAAATTATTTTTTCGGATGGTGACTTCTTGCTGGTGTTTGGCTCGTGTCTAGATTTTTGTGGGCATTAACGAATTATTTTGGTATTTCTACACAGAAAAGAAGTCTCTTAATTTAAGATTTCTATGGGTTATTCCCTGTAATGATGAGAACAAAAAAGTTCTAAACATCTGCAGGTAGTGCCATCTTTCCTTTAGAAAGGTCTTCCACTTTCAGTAGTTCTTTGCAATTTGAATGGTATTTTGATATATTGATTAAGATTTTACTATCTTAGACTAAAGCTCTGGATTATTTAACATAGTATATAAAGGTTTAATAAGTAATAGAATAATTTTGCCTTTGCATTGTTTTTATTTACTATAAATCGCAATGTTTCAACTGCAAAGCATCTCCAGTCGTCTTCTAAAATAATTTGGTATTACGATGGCCAAATATATGTATTTCTAACTTTTCAATAATTTCACAAGTTAGTTATTACCTAATTAAAAACTACTAATCTTTTTTATCAACTAAAGCCAATACGTTCTTTAAGCTACCACAAAAACTCTTGTTTAAAATATGAATAATGAACGGCCGTCAAAAAATTTATGACAAAATATACAGTTGGTTTTCCATATTTAGTTAAAGTAATCTGCAATGTCCGGAAGTTGTAACAATTATAAGTTACTCACTTGAACTTTTGTATTTTATGCCAGAGACGGAATTTTATTTTTTTTAATGTAGTTTTTTTCTGAAAATTGGAATAACTTTTTAAGTGCATTATTGAAATATAGATACGATTATGCTAGTATAAATTGTCTAGAAATAATTTTTTTCATTAGAGAACTGGTATGCTTTTTTAGTATCCAACATCGCCACTAGACGTCACCGCGTGATACATACTTACGACAGTATACACCTTTTACTAATCAATTAGTACATCACTTTTTCTTTCTTTCGTCGGATCCTAGCCTTACTGATAAGCCATGATATGGAGAACCTCGCTTAAAATGAACGAATGAAAGGAATTTGTATTTCTTGAAAATAAATATTTAAAGTCCAGCTCTGGATGCTAAGGCTACGTTTAAAATTAACCTGAAGGTAAATTCAGGGACTTATGTTTACGGTATTTGAACTTGTTGGAATTATTATAGGTGTCTACAAGTAATATCTGTCTTTTATAGCCAGTCTGTAAATGGTTGAATAATAAATAACTTAAACATAACTTATAAGTTATGGGCTGGAGCCAAACTTTTTAGTATATCTGTATATTTACTTGAACATTTCACATTAACTTTTTCTAACCAATCAGAAGATTTTATTTTGATTCATAACCGTGGCTACGAAAAAATAACGTAGGCAAACATCAAAGTACTACGTTACGAGTTGTACAGAAACACCAATACCATTTATACGAGTACAAAAAACACCAAGAATTGCGGGATTTTGACGAAGAACGAAGATCAAACTTTGGTTTTCAAATGATTTTAAACGACTTTTTTCTATCAAGGCACATAACAGATAAAATTTATAAAAATGTTCGGCAGGAAAATCTGGACCAATTGAGTAACTTAATTTTAGCTTTGTAATGGAATCTGGCCCTACCAAGTGGAAAATGTAAGAAGAGAGTTTTTTAATCGTTTTTTGTGTGGCGGCTAACGAAGGGTTGTTTGAATATAATCTTAAACCTACGGCTGGAAATATTATAACTTAATTTTGTTTAAATATTGTAACAAATTTATCATTGGGTTATTGATTATTTATTGTATAGTGTAAAATAAAAAAATTGTTACTTTTACTGTTGATTTTTTTAACTGGAAGTTTATTACAGTTACTGAATAGGTAATTTTATGCAAAACCTGTCCCTAACCTTAACATTGACAAACAATTACCCGAACAAACTTTTCATAATTTTCAACTCATTTATTTGCTGGTGTACTAACAGAAATGTGTCAGGTCCGTATTTCCTAGTTTATCATTTTAAAAATACATTTTGGTAAATAACTCTAAAATTACTAGAAAAAATACGCTTTATATTGGGCAAATATTTTTCTTATTGTATTCTTTAAAAAATTCAAGTATATTTTTGGGATAAAATAAATACGGGAGCGAATATTTGACCACCTCTCAATTTACATGGGATATGACAAACCAAAGAGACTTTCCAATATTCTTTGTTTAATTTCTAAAAACTTTTTCTTACGACCACCTATAAAAATGAGAAAAAAGCGGTTACTTTGGCTAGAAAGTGCCGTATATCACACGCGTGCTGAAAAAAAATATTTCAACACTAGTGTTGAAATATCAAGGCACACTATTTAATTTAAACATATGGTGCAAATTTGACAGACCACCCCTGATTTATTAAAAAAAAACAAATTTTAGAAAGCAGTATTTGTAAAGAGTGATTCAGAATTAGAGTGTGAAAATACGCCATCGGAAATTATAAAACATGTTAATAATATATTGGAAAATCTATTATCGGAAAAAACAAATCGCGCTGAAGAGAGTATCATGTATTAAACAACAAGGTTTATCGGTAGCAATAGCGTGGAGAATAGAGCTCTAGCCTACAGATCGCAAGGTCACAGGTTCAAATCCCATCAGGAGTATTTGACTTTTTTTTATAGAAGCATTAAATAATTTCTAGAATTATTTTATATTGAAATCTTCCTTGTTGGGTGGATTTTTAAAATTTGTTTAATGCATCTTTTCTTGATTAAATTTAAAAAATTTCATTCTTGTTAATCTAGAAGTCAATCTAGGATTAGTTCTTCCTATGATATATATAAAATAAGAAAAAATTAAAAAGTTAAACTACAAATAAAGGAAAAGCCTATTGACAAACTATGAAACGAGATATTAAGTGGAACATAATCCTAAGTATGCTAATTTCAACACTAGTGTTGATATTTTTTTTTCAACGCTAGTGTTGAAATATTATTTTTAAAAATCAAAGGCTTTTTTAATAATTCTTTGTGGTCGTAGGAAAAATAGTATACATTACTCGTGTGAAAGTGATTATTCTAAAACTCGGAGAATTTCCGCACTCGGCTGACGCCTCGTGCTAAATATCTCCTCATTTGAAAGGTAGCACTTGCATCACTTGTTATGTAATATACTTTTATATACTACTTTTTCTTAATCGATTAATAAACCCATGGGAAGAAATCTCGTCTTAAAGGTATACGGAGTCCTCTTAAATCATAAGTTTGTATCTTTACATTTCTGCAGGCTATCCGAAACGATCTCTAAGAAAACATGCTGTTCTAATAGACAGGCACCGAATCATTTCAATGCCATCCAATAGCTGTAAATATTACCAATATTCGAAATGTTTTAGCAATACATCAAAACTATTGCAATTTTTACTTTCTGATGCAAAAACTCTTAAGTTATTTTACAACGTTTACCAAACGAACTTGAATTTGGCGAGAAAGTGCATAAAAAAGATCAAGGTGGGATTTAAATGCGTATCTTGAGCCTTAACAACTTCATGGTATCTACAACATTCTACAGTATGTAAATAGTGATTGTATAATAACAATTATTGTTTAGTTTATTCGTTTTTGAAGAGAATCTTAAATATTATCATATTTTTAACGATTTTATTTACTCATTTACTATGGCGGCATGAGTTAATTATATTTATCTGGCAATTTTCGTGAGATAAGTGTGCTTATTGGCATTTTGATCTGTGGAGTACAAATTTAAAAGTTTTTAAACGTCCATCAATAAAAATGGTCAGGATTCGGACCAAAAGTATTTAATGTTTTTGATCTATTTTAATATATCTATATACAGAGTGGGGACTTTAACTTGAACAAATTCGCTAGAAGCTTAGGAAAGAATATTTTTGAAAAAAGGAAAAACACTGTGATTGAGATTCGATTCTGAGCCTTAGAAAATGGGTGTTTTGTGTAGAATTTGTGAAGGGTCAGAATTTGTTGTAAACGTCACTTTTGAGAGTAGGAAGGAACAATCCTGGGTCCGCCACTGCCTGCTTATGTAGATATAAATATATATAACTTTTCCACCATTTTAAGATTTGAAATAAATTTAAAAAAATATTGTAAAGGATATTATGTGACTTTGTATAAACAGTAAAAATATGTACATAAATTTTCAGGAGTTCCAGAAAATAGCCTTGCATAAAATAATACCTCATGTTTAAACTAATATATCATCTCGGATTTTTAGTTATCTAAAAGGCATAAGCGCCAAAAATATCTTGATAAGCATTAAGTCTCTAAGTCGTTCGTCAAATCGGAGGCCGAGATGTAATAATATGTATATATAGTTTAATGTCCAAAATGTGTCTGAACGAGTGATAACAAATCGAACCACTACTTTTCCGAGCACAGAATATGTGTATAAAAAGTAGCAAGAACATTTTAAAGAGTTTTTGCAATGATGCACACATTTTCATATAAAATTGTGTATCAATAAGGGTTTTCTTCCTCGTAAAGGAAGGTATTGTATTGTATGTATGTATAACATCATGATTGTAATCGCGAAAAAAAATATTTAAGATATTACGATATGTCGATGTTTTAGGATGCTGTAATAGACGCCCTTACGAAACTCTTATTAAAACTATAAAATTCATATTACTAAATCAAAGTAGATAAATATTATTAACAACATAGAAAGAAAATTTATCGGCAAGCGGGTACAGACGTTTATCGATCATTTGCATTAAAGTACAAAGGGACGGCAAAATAATGGCTTCCCTGGGGCACAGGTAGAAAATGACAGCTATTTTATCCTTATTAGGACTCATCAGAAAGCCAAAACACGTACGCAACATCAGAAACATCGAAAATCAATTGAAGATTTATTTAAGAAATAAATAAGTGATGAAAACACCAGTATCGCCATCTGTAGGAATCAACTCCAATGCAGAAAAAGCCACCGGACGAGAAATCATAGAACTAAAAACAACCAAGACACGGTAGGCCACACATCTAGTACATTTTGCGGTTCACTACACCTTTCTGCAAGTACCCAGTAGGAAGCGACGCTATCCGTTTACATGCCGTGCAATAATCTTACGACGAGTCCTAATAAGGTCGAAACAGCTGTTAACTATTAGTCCAGGAGGCAGTAAATTTTTTTTGTACTTATTTTCCCAGTCGGTGAATATCAAATAGTCTGCTTGGATGGTGACATAAAACGACAATTTGTGAATCTGGCTAAAATTTTCGGATGGGTGCACGAGATAAAAAAAAAGTCAAGTCCACTTATTTTCCCAGTCATAAATATTTGACATTAATTAAAGTGAGTAATTTTATTAACGGAAATAACAGTCTGGCACATCCCAAGTGTAGGAAAGTCTGTCTGGCTGAAAATTGACAGATGTAAAAATTTGATCGATTTTTGGAATCCGTAACCCTTATTTTCCCATGCTTGAAATGTATCGTATCATTTGGTACGATCATCAACTATAATCAAAAGTAAGTCTGGCTGGTTTTTTAAGATTTTAAGATTTTTTATTTAAATTGCTCATAATTCCAAAACGACTAAAAATGTGGATTGTAACCCATTAGGCATTTAGATAGGATATTTTATTCTGTACACGTTAGTAAGCTAAAAAATAGGGTGTTCCATTTGCAAAAATTGACTTATGCACATTTATTTAAATGGAAACATTGGCACAATTTTAAGAACTCCCTGTATAAAAAACGTGAAACCTAAGTAATTTAAACTAAAGATCTATGTATTACTTGAAAGCTTACAAAATTTTAAATGTTTCCCTTTATTAGTTTAACAGTTACTAAACTTTCTTCTCGGAGCGTTTTTACATAAAAAAATCCTTTTATAATTCATTTCTCAAAAACGGTTAGAGATAGGAATAGATTATTATTAACAAAAGTTATTTAGATTTTAATAAGGTAATCAAAAATGCTAAAACATACAGAGTGTTCTATTTGAAATAGCAAAGTTGGCATTAACTTCCGGTATAACCGGAAGTAATAAAAACGTCAAAATATTATGTTTTAAAAGCTCAAAGCCAATTATGCCTGCTCTCAAATTTTTAGAAAGATAAGCTTACTCGTTTCCGAGATCTTCTAATAGGCCACTCAACCTGAATCACTCTGTATATGAATTTTGCTTAAAATAACAAACCCAATAATTCTATCCATGTTTGCTGACTGGGAGAATAAGTACCGAAAATCATCACTGCCTCCTGGACTATATTTTCTTCCAGGGAACCCGTTATTTTGGCGTTCCTGTGTACTTTAATGCAAATGTACCACTTTGTCAGCTAGTCGATAACTTTTCTTTCTATTTTATTATTATATACACTAAATTTCTACTACCTACTTTAGTTATTAATAACCCCTTTGATTAATATTTTCTCAGTTATTAATAAGTCTTCGATCAATGAAATTTTTTATTCAAGATTCAAAATCGTCTCAACAACACCAACCTTATCACGATGGTTTTTTTCTAGCGATTACTCCCGTTCGAGCAAACAGACATCAAATTAATTAAAAAAGATTAACGTTATAAGAACTAAAAACCGCGACGTCGCAAAAACGGCAGAGTCGTTATACAGAGAGACAAAAACTAGAGACTACGAGTTTGGGAGTTAAATGCATTTAGAAAACAAAGCGACGAACAGTAGCAATAAAGTCTGGTAACTTTTTGCATGGAAGACTGGGTCGTGTAGGGTCAAGCTTAGCCCAACGACGGTTTCATTAACGGTCGTTATTACTGGTCCGGTTTAAACTAAGGGTTAAATGTAAATCACTAAGTATGGTTGGCCTAAAACCGGGGTTGCAATAGATCACATTTTTTTTGAAAAAATCAATAAATCTGATTTTTTCGATTAAATCGTGATTTTTTTGATTTTTATCAATTTCTACTGATTTTTTTCCTTAAATATGGCAATAATGAACCTTAAAATCACTTATTTTCATTATTTTGTCTCTATTTGCCCAAAAATATTTGTTGTCTAGATTTACAGTTAGAAAATCACCTCGGCGACATACAAAATAACTTGTGACATGAAAATTTTCGGCAGCGTAATTTATGAACATTTTTTACGCTGGACTGATGACGATTAGTTATATTTTTACAGTTACATTATGTAATAAACTCCCTTTTTTTGAATTTCCTAATGAATTATTTGCTTCAGCGACTTGTATTTATAGCAATTTATAATTTGATTTAAATCACGATTAAAATTGAAAAAATTAGTGGATTTAATTCATGATTTAAGTCGTCGCAACCCTGCCTAAAACCAAATTGTTTTATATGAATTTTTAAAAAGCTTTCACTACCCATTTTTTTGAAAAACATATCACATAATACAGGTTGTCAAAAATGCTAAAATACTTGTTAGATATAATATTAGTCGATACTTTGTAATACTCTCTATAATATTACTGGATTTTAAGACGGCAGATATTAATGGCGGGAGAGGACTACAGTAAAAGTATCAAAATACAGTCTACCATAACGAAATCTTTTAATTGAGGTCAAGCTTTGAGTTTAGAAGAAAAATATCATAGAAAAACATCACCCAACAATTTATGTTGGTTGGACTATGGAAGAAGACTATGTCCCTCCGTGATTGAAGACTGAAATGTTAGTTTTACAAATGAATTCTTTCAATGTCTATTAATTTTGATGAAATATTTTCCCTTTAGTGATTACATCCTTCATCTAATCATTTTTTATTGATCTGATGGACTAAACATCTTAACCGTCCTTATCTTATCTTCATTTTACCCTCACTGCAATACCAAAACATTCTTTATCCATGTACACATTTTCCCGGCAAGTGTCGCTTAGATGATTTTCTTGTATATTTTCTTACATACACAGTTCCAGTCGACAAAATAGCGTGAAAAAAGGTAACACGAGGAATGTTGAAAGCTAGATCGAATATAAGAAAAGGGAATTATCAAAGAATACTAATTGCTAAATTAAAGAAAACCACACAAGACGAATATAAGAAAGACATAAACAGTACTTGCGGAGATACAACAGAAAAACTTAAACAAATGGGCGAGAACCACTTGAATCTATTATGAATGAAAGAATGTATTTTTCTACTTTTAATCGACATAAAAACAAAGACGTTCTCAACTTGTTCGATAACGCCGTTTGTCAAAAGATAATTTAGGAACCGCTGTATCTAGAGGAAAGTGGTTCACATTCGGCCATAGGGAACATTCGGCTACTCACAATAAGTTCGAAACGCGTTTGAATTTGGTGCTTTATTTCAATCCACGCGGTCAGAAAAGACAGTATCTGGCCTTGGAAGCGTGTGAGCAGTAAAGATTTAGAGTTGAAATATATTTTTTTAGTAAAGTGATTTTTAGTGTAATCTAAGGTAAGTTTTTGTGTTTTATATTTTGTTTTGTTTACAAGTTTATTTTTACAAAAAAAAATTCTAATCGCCATGCATCTGATAAGGAATTGTTTACCTGTTAATGTGCAATCAAAACATAACCTTCAAAAAGTGCATACTTTTCGAATTTTATTTACTAATATTTTCAAAGCACTTGGGGAAGTTTCGGCTGACTCTAATGGTGAAGATTAGGCTAGTAGCCGAATATCCCCATGTTGATTTTTAATATACAATGATTCGTTTCCTTTCTAAGAAAATAATAATTATTGTTAAAAAATGTGTTCTAGATGCCTAGGAACTACAGAAAAAAAACCAATCGCTGCGACATTAGTAAAAAAAACATGAAGTTGGCAATTAAAGCTATATTGACTAGGCGTTTAAGTCAATACAAAGCTGCCCAAGATTATCAAGTAACAATCCGCATTGTGCCAAAAAGGGCCATATCCAAAAGTACAACACGAAGAAAAGAAAAAAGTAAGAAAGAGAAAATCGCAGTCAACAATATATACATACACGCCAGAATACGAAAAAAGACAATCTTAAGAAGCAGAACGGAGCAGAAAAAAAGTTTAAAACAGAAGAAGGCATCAGTCCAAAAGATTTGATGGTAGTGGTTAAAAAAAGAAATATTTCTACGTCCGGCGAGTCAAGCACTGAAGTTGTTATACAAGATTCATCTGACGACTATGACGAAGATTTGTTTGAAGACTTAAAACTCATCTCTGATAATGCGAATATTGCCATAGGAAATTTTGTTCTTGTTAAATTTAATAGTTCCAAGGTGAAAATTTTATACGTGAGTAAAATAACTTCTGTCCAAGATGAGGAATATGAAATTACTTTTCTACGCAACACAAATAGCTTTTAATTTCCTACTGTCGAAGATATTTCAGTTATAGAGAAAAAAGATAGTGTAGCAGTTTTGCCTTTCTCTTCCACTCACGGAACTGCAAAGACATCAAGTCTTTTTAAATTTAATGTGAACTTTTCTGATTTAAATGTATAATAAGATAATTAAAATTTGCATTTTTAATACATTTTTTGTGTTTCTTTGACTGTTATTAGATATTTCCATTTATAGCCGAATGTTCCCCTTCATATAGCCGAAACTACCCCCCTAGTGGGGTACTTTCGGCCATTTGTGAACCAACTCTATAAATATAATTTTTTTCAACCCTTAAACCAGTCCCGAATAAATAACAGTTTAATTAGTTATTATTATTTTATGAATAATATGATCAAGTTTCTCAGATTTGACTCCTAAAGGCTAATATGCCGAATGTGGACCACTTTCCCCTACAGGGTATTTTCCAAAGATGGTTTAGAAGGACTATCATAAGGCACTTTCCTGACTCTCTCAATTAATTAATATAATTGGTCTTACCTCCTCATAGTCAAGTTTCGACGTCAAAGTAAAAACTCCTGTTTGAGGGTTCAAAGAGAATACGTCATTGGCCCAGTCGCTTATGACGGTGTAAGTCAATTGGGCATTTAATCCTAAATCAGCGTCAGTTGCTTTGATCTGTCCAACCCTGGAACCGCGAACAGCGTTTTCGGGAATGTCAAAGGAATAGGCTTGTTCCAGGAACACTGGTGGATTGTCGTTGGTGTCGTTAACCTGGAAAGAAAAATAATAATAAGTTTATTTTAAAATATTTATAATATTATAAATGTAAGTTTATATTATCTTCTTTAATAATCTTATTCCTCAATTCCCTTTCCTCTAAATCAATTATTTTCATTTTTTAGATGTAAATTATGGCTAATAGTATCAAAGGCTTTTGCTAAATCAAAAAAATGTAAATACAATATTTTTTATGTTGTTGTGGGAAAGTTTTTTTAATGCTAAAATTATTAGCTCTCCCCCTCTGTAGAGTTGAATTAAATTTGTTTTTGTAAATGTTTTTTTTTGATATTCCTAGCTGGCTCTTTATTAATAAAACAACATTTTTTATATTTGTGAAAAATATTACTATTGGTGGAAATAAAAAATTTTAACATAAGACGTATGTATGACTCTAACCAGAGTTTTTCGGGTTCGGTTTTTATGGTTAAAAATAAAGTAAATATCGCTCAGTCTATTCATGTATTTTAGGAGCGTAGATCTAAGGGGAGTTTTTGGTGATAATGCTTAGGTTTTGACATACTTCTTCTTAAGTGCTGTTTTGTATATTCAAAATAAAGCATTCTCGTTTCTTCCAGCATTTTTTTTTATTATACATTTTGTTTTCGTTCAATTAAAATTTTTATTTTAATTTTTCTCTTTAAAATAAATACCTAATTATTTTTTGTTTTTTTATATTTTTGTTAATTTAAAATAGCTCTAAAAAATGGAAAACGGAACAGAAAAGTATATAATAGAAAAATATACTGCTTTTTACTCGTTTTCCTTCAAAATTGCATCATAAATCAATAACTAAAACGATATCTGTCCGAAACCTTAATCTCTATATAAAACAGGACTTTTAGAAGGAAAAGTTTAAAAACTAAACGTTTCCTACAAGACGTTTGTAATCTAAGCCAAGAATACATTATTTAAAAATTTAAATTAAGAATCCAAGAGTGAGACGAAACATTAGGTTGCAATTAGACTTTTAGACCCGAGCTCCCAGGCTCGGGGGGGGGGGGGTCTACAGCCTGGCAGCCGCTGTACAAACGATCCACCGTGAATCACCCTGTAGATATATAGATATAATTTCGCACGGAGCTCGTAATTTTGAAGAAGAATTTATGGTCGGATGTTCTTAATTATCAAAAAAACCTTGAATATATCGCCTTACAGACAAAGAGAGACAGAGAGCGAATTAAAAAATATTTCCTCACCGTGAACCTACTACTATTATCGTATTAAATATCTAAAATATCAAAAACCTTTTTAATTATGCATATATACGTACATCAAAATCCGAAACTTGATTAATATCTATTAAAACAGAAAAGGATTTTAAATTCTTTATGGACGCTCAGTCGTGGAAAAAATATGACAGAGATTTGGACGGATATTAAATATGACAGTTTTAATTTAAGAAAATTGATTTCAAAAATTTGATTTACTAAAAAGTGGTCAATTCAGGTCGTTAACCAGAACATACCAGAATATACATATTTGTGTATGATATACGTAGATGAGCTGTTGTTTGGTAGATAAATTACCGGATTTTAAAGATTGGTGATATATTTAAGAAAATAAATATTTACGTGCCTTCGTAATACAAGAAAAATATACATTTTTTATATACAATTTTGTTTGTTTGAATCAAATCTGCCGTTCTGCAGTTAATACAAGGATAAACTGTTTTAAGGGCGTCCAACCAATATTTATAAATCATTTTCCAAAGTTACCAGCTAGAGGCCTGTACGGACCGGCTTTTTATCTAGGGCCTTAACGCAGCGCGGATCTCGGGCTCGGGCCGGGACACTAAATCAATAAAGGTTTGGGTTCTCGGGCCTTAATAATTTTTTCCGGGTCTGTCGGGTTTAACGGACCTGCTGGACTTTTGTGGCCAGCCGGTCTTTCGGGGCAGCCTTGGTTTATTTATGTGCTTTTTTTTCTATTGCCAGTTGTTTCCGATATGAATGATAATGAATCACCCTGTATACAGGGTGATTCCTGAGTTAATACTTCCTTTTTAGCTGTGTATAGAAGGCATTAAAATAAACAACATTTTCAAATACCTTTTTCCAAAAATCTCAGAAATAAGGTACTTACATTCATTCTTACTTTTTATTTATTACACTATGGATCAAATCCGGTCCTGTCTAACTTGCCCGTTGAATAACATTAAGAAAACTTCTGGGTGTAGGATGAGCCAGCAAGGGAAAGCTTACTGCGTATAATCTCGAAGCAGCAGCCGCACTTTGACGACACTCACCGTAAATTAGCACCATATCTACTAGTTCATTGTTTTCAAATTTTAACATTTTCACGGGTCACTAATTTAAAATTAACTTGCTTCAGAAAAACACACCGCAGCGTATTACCAAATAACTCACCACCGACCCGTAAATGGCATGACTACTAAGAGATAAGATAAACAACATAAAGTATAGCAGGCTACGTTTTGATGACCAGGCGCGCACTTAGATTTTTTACTTCTGTATCTCGCTTATTTTTAAGTTTTAAAAAAATAGGTATTTGCAATTTTGTTTTTTTTAATACCTTCTATACACAGCTAAAAAAGAAGTATCAACTTAGAAATTACCCTGTATTTAAAACATTGTGTTCTCTTGATGTTTATTGACGGATTTTTTAAAACTTTTTAAAGTTGGACTCTCTTAAATTTTTGTTTTTAATTTTTACAAAAAAAAAACAATGAACTTTAGTAATTTTTTTTAGGAATTTAATTGGGCTATATCTTCTCCCTAGATTTTTTCTGTATGAAAATAACTTTCTTACACCAACATAGATACCACCTTTTCATTTTGGTTAAAACAGAAATTCAATATCTTGCTTTGTTTTATTGGAATTCGGATCAAGAAAACCGCAATTTAACATGGGAAATTTTTGCTCGGTCTGATCCACTTAAGGTTGTACAAATGAAGTGTTTTAACTCTGAGCTAACCTTAAACCGTAAATGGACAACTAGATCTAAGAGGTTCGTTTGCAGATAGATATAAAAAAAGGACATTTTATGATTTTAAAAAAATGTTTGCATCACCGAGTATCTATCCCAATTAAAGAAACGTCTTTTTTGATAATAGATAATAACATCCGCTCTCTCACAGTTATCTATCGGGCATGAAACCCACCATTTATTTCGAATACTAAACGATCAAGATCAAAGAGTATTTTTAACTGGAATGATAAAAATCTATCTAAGAAAACAATGCTCATAGGTCACGACAGTCTGAAAATTTAAACAAAATTCTATCGAAGCAGAACGCAGTACACAGAACGCAAAATGACAATGACATGTGATGTATTAACTACGGTGGAACGAGGATTATCATTTATAATAACCAATCAAAGGGTAGGAATGTTCACATTCAACTGTTTCGCTAGCACTTCGTATCGATCGACCTAATAACGGAGGGCGGTATTATTAAGTAGTTATTCTTGGCCGGTTTTACAAAAAAAAATAAGCAAGATTTTGGGTTTTTGTTATCAATGGAATGAGGCATGCAATGCTGTTTTAACCAGGGTAGGCAAAAATTGCACTTAAGACCAAAACTTAGGTACCTTCCGTAGCATTCAAGCATCTACATTTTAAATTTTGTCACAAAATGTCTTGTTTTTGAGTTTGTGGCAGAAGAAGAATAAAACGACATTATTTGTAAATTAGTTCAACACGGCGGTCTTTACGTAAAATTTCCTTTAAAACGTCGTCATAAAAATTGGTTTTGCTTTTTAAATCCTGCAAAGGGTGGCTCTCCAGAGAGATTATTGTCAATTCACTTAAGCGTGTCTCTCCCTATATGTTTCGTAAATAGGTATGAATTATTTTTACTCCAGAAAAGGATCGTTCTGCAGACGCTCTGCTAGCTAGAATAGTAACAATTAACGCCTCCATATTTATTTTTTTTTCCGAAACCCGACGGCGCGAAGTCTAGCAAAAGGGCGAAAACACAATAATTATTATGTAAAATATGATGATAGGCTTACTGATTATTAAATATTATGAACCTATCAGCAAAAATTAGTTTAATTGTCACAAAAGTGCTTCTTATTTTACGATACCTTATCCGTTATCCCTTTAAAAATATCCTAACTAAACTAATTAATAATAAAACTTATAGAGGTGTGTTTCATATTTTATATTGAGAAAGCGAAGTATTTTCCAAACTACGGTAAAACTTGAAGATTGGCACCAATGCACTTACCAAACGCGTGCTGTCTTGGCGCGGGCTGATGAAGGAAAGTCGAAGGTTGCGACGGGTTTATTTGTTACATCTGTTTCTACCCTACTGCCTACCGACTCTCTCGCTTGCATCCACTTATACAAGAGCATGCTTTTGCATAAGATGCTAATGTACAGCGAGATCTTTGCTTTTCAAACTGTCCCACGGAATGCTTATACAGGGATTTAATTTACGATATAATAAGCAAAGAATGCGTTCGTGGAAATGATATAGGATTAAGTTTTTGGTCCTATATTATTATTTCTTATAATAATGTAGAGATAAATTGTCAAAGTTGGATTACACAGATAAAAACTAAAATACAAAAAAAATTGTATCTGTTTGTTTTATTGCTCCCAGGGTAGGCAATGCTTTTTTGCTATATTTTATGCACGCGACTGGCTGTTGATGTAATTTTTGGTCGTCAACTGTCGAAACGCTGAGTTCTTCGGAAAATATATCACTTATGGTAAAAGCACATCCTGGACTCTGGACTGGAATTTTTCACTATCGTTCGGAAATGTATTGTTCTTTTACTCCCAAATATTACACAATATATCCAGAGGCGTATTAATACTTGGAAGCGCCCAAAGCCCTGGGATATATTTTTTGAATAACTTTTTCAAGAGCTTCTTAAGATTAAATTTATTTTAGGGGGTCCGAAAAAACTTTTGGGGTGACCCGGACCACCTCTGGCCCCCCTAGCGTAGCCACTGCGCCGCCAGCTGCCAAAGAGATGCCTATGTCGCGATGCGAAGCGTATTAATCTGAGAAAATAAGCTACAATAATTAATACAGAATAATATACATGGCGTGTGGTGTTAGCTAAAAATTAACTGGTTAATCAAACGCCGTTTTTTTCTAACCACGGTTGAAATCTCTTAGTTTCACATCTTGTTTGGTTATCTTAGTCTCTCTTGGAGTCTTGGCGCTGGAAAATGTGGCGCCCCTTTCAGATTTGGCGCTACAAGCCTAGGCTTGTTCGGCTTGTACTATAATCCGCCTCTGAATATATCCACTATGATAAAAAAAAAATCAATACCAATCGATATCGATTTCAAATCCAGCACATCTCTACAATAGCCATACCATTAATAATAGCCAATCATACGGCTATAGACTGGAGAACGGCCTGTCAGAAGATTTTTACCATCGGTTCATAGAATACCATTTGATCTTTGTTAGAAGAACGAGAAAGAAAAAAAAAACGTCGACGTATCTCTTTCGGTACATTAATCAAGCTATAGATCGTGTTATTATGCGATGGTGATTTTAATCAGGACCGGAATCACCGGATTCTTAAAATATACATTATAGGATATTATATTAGGTTAATAATAATAAAATAACTTATTCTCTAAAGTTACCAGCTTCATGCGAAAATATATATTTTCTTGATCCCAATCTTAACCACTTTTACTTAGATTTTTTAAATTTAAATTCTACAGATATCGGAGTGTGTGAGATTAAAAAAATATAATTTTCAAAATTTTTTACAATACAATAAAATTTGGTTATTATTTTTTGGATTTTCATTAACTTATATCTTTTTTTTTTCGAATTTATTAGAATAGCCGCAATTTCATACGACAAATTTTATCGCGGTCGAATCCGCTTAATGATTGACTAATTGATTGATAAATTCATTAAAAATATCTTTACAAATAACAACAAGATCTGAAATCTTCAATATTAACTGATCTATTTTTCTAAATTAAACCCCAAAAATTCACTAATAAAAGTCCAAAGAGGTCAGATCTGGAGATCTGGTAGGCCACTCAATTTCACCTTTTCTCCCTATCCACTACTTAAACGTTTGTTCAAAAATTGACGCACTTTTAAACCAAAATGAGCGGGGGCGCCATCCTGTTAAAACCAGATATTCCTTCGTTCTGGACAAAGAATTTGTAATGCTGGAATAATCTGTTCATGTAAAAAGTTTGCTGACGTTTATATCAACAAAATAACTATTTAATTATACTCTATATATAAATCTACAATTTGGACACAAATTCATCAAACAAAGTTTGATTTTCTGACCAACCCTGTACAATTATAGAAACTTTTTTTTTACCGCGCCAGTGGCTCAGAAGTGAGTTACGAGCATTCGACCGAGGCGACCCGGGTTCGATCCCCGGAGTGGGTATACTCATAATAAAAAAGTATGTCCGAAATCTAGTGAATAAAAGAATGCAGTACGCTACTAGTGATTTCTAATATCGGGACCGAGAAGGGCGTCATGGACCTCTGGGGGCGTAAAAAGGATAACTAGTGCATACACGTGGTTCGGATTCTACGTTAAGCTGTAGGTCCTGTCTGGCTGATATTACCCAGAAGATAGGGTATAGGCTCTGACGCCAACCCTAGCAAAAAAAAAAAAACGTTTTCGGACTTTAACTATTTGGATGTGTTCCAGTACGGTCCTGTCCAATATCATTTAAATATTAAAGATCTGATGGCGGCCATCTTAAAAGGAAGTCCATAATTTTTAAAGCCCCATTGATATCGATTTTTTTCGTCACGATTTTGTAACGATTGTCCGAACATATTCCGAAATGTTTAGATAATAAATAAAATCAAACAACCAACGTTTTGTATAATGAATTGACTTGGTTCCGAAGATGATATTTTATCGTATTCTACTATCTATTATTCGTTTTTTATAGTTCGTTTACATAATTAGATTGGAAAGGCCCCATTTTATATATTGCAGCACGGGCCCAGTGAGTACCAACAATATTAAATACATTTTACTGGCGTTTTGTGAAAAATTAATCCTATATCATTTCCACGAACGCACTTCTTGCTGATTATATCGTCAACTAAATCCCTGTATAAGTATTCCGTAAGACCGTTCTAAAAGCAAAGGTCTCCCTGTACGTTAGAGTCTTATGCAAAAGCAAAAGCACTGCTTTTGTACGAGTGGGTGGAAGCAAGCCAGAGAGCCGGTAGGCAGTATAGGGTAGAAAGAGATGTAACAAATAAACCCGTCGCAACCTTCGACAGTCCTTCATCTATCAGCCCGAGCCAAAAAAGCACGCGTTTGGTAAATGCTTGGTGCCAATCTTCAAGTTTTACAGTAATTTGGAAAATACCTCGCTTTCTCAATATAAAATATGAAACACGCCTCTATAAGTTTTATTATTAATTAGTTTAGTTAGGATATTTTTAAATGGAAAACGGATAAGGTATCGTAAAATAAGAAGCACTTTTGTGATAATTAAAATAATTTTTGCTGATAGGTTCATAATATTTAATAATAAGTAAGCTTATCATCATATTTGACATAATAATTGACTTCGTTTTTGGCAACATTAGTTCAATCAGGTGGATGATAGATTTTTAATTTATAATTGGTATTTTCACCTTTTTGCTAGACTTTGCGCCGTCGAGTTTCGGGAAAAAAAATATGGTGGCGTTAATTGTTACTCTACAGGCTAGCAGAGGATTAAAAAGAAGTCGTACCTATTTACGAAACACACACGAAGAGAGACACTCTTATTAACAATAATCTCTTTGGAGAGCGACCTTTTGCAAAACACAAAACCAATTTTTATGACGATGTTTTAAAATACTTTTTACATAAAGACCGTCGTGTTGAACTAATTTACAAATAATGTCGTTTTATTCTTCTTCTGTCAGTGTACTCTCTACAAACTTAAAAACAAGACATTTTGTGACAAAATTTGAAATTTAGATTGAATGCTACGGAATTTAAATTTTTGTCTCAAATGCAATCTTTATCTACACTGGTTAAAACAGCACGCCACTGGATCACAGTTAAGTTTATCTTTGTTGAGTTTGTTGGATATCAAATTATTTATTAGTTGACGTTTCGACCTGTGTTAAAACATCCTCAGAACTATAAATCTAAATCCTCCTTGCTAAAAAAAATAAATTCAAAAAGTACATGCTGGGCATGGGATAATACATGCCTATTGCTGGCTATTTTTAATTTTTATCGTTTGTAGAAATGAACGAAAGAGTCGCACGGTGACAACTAAACACTCTTTACATAATATGTAAGGGGTACAAATAGTACACAATATCACCAGCTGCGTAGGAATATTAAATTACCTTACACTTAAAAACAATAAACATAAATATTTATATCAAATTAACTAACTGAGTCGCGCTACGATACCTCAAAATTATAATTGAGTCTTTAACCACTTATCTATAAATTTTATTCGTCTCGCTATAGGTGTTTTAATAAATGTCCCTTGAACCAACGTAAGTGGGCAATATCTTGTTCAAATTATTACCCGATAGAATTACGCTTAACATTAATATAGGAACGTCATAAGACCTATACGTCCAGCTATTAATTAAATAGTATCTTCGATGGTATAAAGTCGAGAAAAGATATTCTTGTAGATTGATCTGTCACATTGACATTAGGTGAAATAATTGGGGACAAAAGTGTCTATTGAGAGGAACTGCGTGGTCCCTGTCAGTGGAGTATTTAAGGGAGGGGGAGGGCTCCGGGCTGCAAGCCCCCCTCCCCCGAGCCTAGCAGCTCGGATCTAAAAGTCTAATTGCAACTTAATTTTTCGTCTCACGCTTGGACTCTTAATGTAAATCTTTAAATAATGTGTTCTTGGCTTAGATTACAAAGGTCTGGTATGAAACGTTTAGTTTTTAAACTTTTCCTTCTAAAAGTCCTGTTTTATATAGCGATTACGGTTTCGGACGCATATCGTTTTAGTTATTGATTTATGATGCAATTTTAAAGGAAAACGGGTAAAAAGAATAATAGTTTATAGTATTTTTCTATTATATACTTGGCTGTTCCGGTTTCCCTTTTTTAGAGCTATTTTAAATCAACAAAAATTTAACCCAATGCAATAAAATATTTTTACAACAAAAACAAAAACAAAAACAATTAGGTATTTATTTTTAAAGATTAAAGTAAAAATTTTAATTGAAACGTTTTTTATGGAAGAAGTGTGATAATTTATAATAAAAAAAAATAGTGCGGGAAGAAACGAGAATGCTTTATTATGAATATACAAAACGGCACTTAAGTAAAAGTATTTTAAAACCTAAGCATTTGCACCAAAAACTGCTCTTAGATCTATGCTCCTAAAATACATGATTTCTGGAAAAAATCATTAATTTTGGCGTGATGAGCGATATTTACTTTATTTTTAATCATGAAAAACCGAGCTCGAAAAATGCTGGTTAGAGTCATACATACGTCTTATGTGAAAATTTTGGATTGACACCAATATTCATATTTTTCACAAATATAAAAATTGTTTTTTTTTTAAATAAAGAGTCAGCTAGGAATATAAAAAAAAGTAAAAAAAATCATTTACCAAAACAAATTTAATCCAATCATTTAATTTTCGAAATTTGATAGTAGTTAGGTGAATTTTAAACGAACTTTGGACGTGGCCCCGAAAATTTATCCGAATTCAAGAAATATCCCCGACTGTCCCTTTCTCCAGAAAGAAAATGTCCTACTTACGCCCACTGAGCCCCCCCCCCCCCCTCGAGCATATTATCTGGTTACGTCACTGGTCCCTGTACGGAAAAGAGACATGGTCATCGTATACATATACCGGGTGGTGCGTCCGAACAGGACACATGGGATTTTCACTTATAATCTCCCTAGAGCATGAATTATTTCCGGAAATTTTTTCGAGGTCCCGAATTATTTGAAAATTTCACGAGGCGCCAGCCGAGTTATCTTAAAAAATGTGGCAATAATATGCGAATGTCACCGAGGAGATCGAAATGGTATAGAACCAGCCTTTGGAATAGAAGGACAATGTAGAAATTTAGTGCGCTGATAAACTCTTTTTTATTAACTTTAAAAATGTATATGTCTACACAAATTTTTACCATTACCAACACACCATTTTTACCGATTTCTACAAGAAAATCGTCGGAATAAATCATGCATGGCAAACGTTTATTTTGCCGTCAAGTCAATGTCACCGCGAGAATTAAAAAATTTGATTTGTGTAAATCGACGAGGAATTTGAAAATTTTACAACATATGCTTGATAAAAGTATTGAGGTATTCTTTCGGTTTTTCTGAGAGATCGTAGTTGGCATTGCTAGTTGTTTATGGGGGGACAAAGTGCGTGCTTTTTAGTGATATTACTGAAATAAACTAAACTTGTTTATTTTACAAGCCGTTACAGGAAATAATTTAATATATTGTTTTGTTTGAATATACTCTTCTTTATCATAACGCTGGAAATAGTGTAGACTAGCGTAGCCAGAAAATAGGCTCAGGGGGGGGGGGGGGTCTCTGTGGGCGTAAGTAGGAAATTTTTTTCTAGAGAGAGGAACAGTCGGGACTATATGCATTTCATAATATTGTACCTAGTAAAGAAGGCGGAAAAGTTCACCTTATTACTATCAAATTTCGAAAGTTAAATTATTACCTCTCCCCCTCTGCATAGTTGGATTAAATTTGTTTTTTTTAAATTTATTTTTGATATTCCTCTTTATTTAAAAAGAAAACATTTTTTATATTTGTTAAAAATATGAATATTGATTGAACAATAGAAGAGTTTTGGACTTGCTTTGTCTTTATTTGTTTTATATCACGTTTCAACCAGTCGTCTTCAGGTGAATACTGTTTGTGTCAGTATGTGTGTATGTTCCGTCGTAGCCGTATAGCGATATAGAAATAGTATTTAAACTCCCTCCTTTTAGTCTCTTTATTCAACGTGTGTCCTTAATTTGCAAATAAAATAAATATAATTGACTTTTGATGGCCGCAATACATTTGGCTACTAAAACATCTCCCGAATAATAATCCGCTCGTCAAAAGAAAAAGAAGATGCACGTCAAGTCCCAAATATGTACGTCACTCTAATTGACAAGTGAAGCAAAATGCCGTATGACAGTGATGTTTCATCGATAAGGAAATATCTTTTGAGTTGTGTAATCAGGACCACGAATTCACGTTCGTTTCGGTATTTAATAAACAGCTGTCAAAAGTGAAGTGCTACTGATGTGGATAAAGCAGGTATTTTCGGGATGATTATCTTAAAACATTGCGGGTACAATCGCATATAATCAGTGGTGTAGCCAGACTGTAGGCGCGGGAGGGGCGACATTTTTGGGGGCCCCATGTTTTCAATGTTATTGTTATTTATTCTAAACGCCCTGGCAATAAAAAAGTTTTTTTTTAACATTAAGAGTGAAGTCTGGTGATGTATCCGCCATTTCATTTGAAGATACTTTAACTCCACTTTCATTGAACAAAACCATTAAAGTGATTATTCCTTTGACATGGTTAAAATTATTAATGGTTATTTATTTAAAAGAAAACTCACGGTCATTGGCAAGTAGTGTCGGCAAGCGTTGTTTCAAAAGGTTAATTAATTAGGGTTGATAGATTATAATGTCTACTCTGCTGGCATACATAATATTGATAGATCCAAACAAATCTGAACTTAATTAAATTTTATATTTGCTATTCCTTTTGCGGACTGTGAATTTTTGATAGCAATTAGTATGCCAAATTTGTATATGATGTCCTACACTAAATATTAAGAGAAAAATACATATACAATAAACTTTAGGTATTTACAGACTACGGAAAATTGAATGAAAGTTAAAAGGGTGGCGGTATTTAACGACGTTGCTCATACAACCACCCAATTAATAAATAGATATAACGACAGATTAAAACGCTAGAGTATTCATAGTAGTTCTAAGCTATTAGATGATCTCTCTGAAAAATGAAAACAGCTTTAGCGATGAAGCATATTATTGAAGAAAAATATTTGTTAAACGGTATAAAATGAAAAATTACGTGTTATAGGACAGATTTTTCATCTTACACTGTTTAACAGAATTTTTCTTCAATAATATGATTCACCACTAAAGTTGTTTTCATTTTTCAGTATTATTTTCACCTAACATTTCTCATCTCGTCACTTTGAATTTTTGAAAACTATTAACCATTCTACCAACTTTATCTATTAAACTTGGCAGTATGTTTTTCTCTCCTACTGCTATAGAAGTTTTTCAACATTTTTCTTTAATTTATTAATTTCCTCAAAAGCTCCATGACGGTGTCAATAGTGTCACTGCCAATTACCTAATATCTATTTCAACATAAACTATACTTCTCCTGAAGATCAACGTTTATACGTTCGAAACATGAAGAGTAAAATAAATATTTTTCCTTGAAATATATCCTAGTGAAGGTTGATTTAGAGTATTATTTCTCCCCATTTTACGTGCCACTTCACTTCAAGTATGGAGTACTTCTTCAAAATATTACGATACTAAGTGTGCTATTTAAGAAGAAGTCACTACATTGGCCCATTAATAATAAAAGTAAGAGTTTGATGTTTACTCCGGACCTGACCCATAACCTTCTGCTACTCGACCACGGCTAGTAAAAATACAAAGCAAATAGCTGCAAGGTGGAGGTCACCACTAGCTCCAGGCTCCCGTTTTGAAGAGTTCCCCGCACCTAGATCCGTCAAAGTGTCCAAAAAAAAGGGCTAGGAATTCTGACTCATTCACTCTTTTTAAATCGAGAGGGCGCTATGGTGCGAATCATACAACCAACCTTATATTATAATTAACTGATACATATGCGGGTTTGCTAATTGAAAGGGGGTCACTAATTAAAAAATTATAGTTAACAGATGCGAATCATATAACCTTATATAATGTGTAATTAGTAAAAAAGGTGAACCATACAATCTTAAATTACGTCAAAATTTTAAAAGTCAGTCCAAACCCTAACCAATGATTAACTGACATAGACGAGAGTTATATGATCCCTTCATAATGGTTAGCTAATTATGATTAACCTCATATAGACAATTCCAAATTATGGTTAACTGATGCAAATGAGAATATTAAAAAAAAATAAATAAAATAAAATGTGAATCATATAATTCTAAATAATATGAAATTTATAAGAAGGTGAATCGTGCAATCTTAAATAATGTGTAGCTAATAAAAAGTGAGTCGTATAACCTTAAATCTAATTAAAAAAATGCGAATCATACATTCTTAAATAATGATTAACTAATAAAGATCCAAACCAATTATCTTTAGAAATACGAATTATACCCGTTTGCAGATCAAATAATGATAAAAGAATCTATGCAGGTTAAGATGGTTAGCTAGTTGAACGATGATCAGGTCATACCAAATGCTGGTTAACTGATGCAAATATAATTAATATAATCCTTAAAAACTGATTACTTTAATTCTACTGTATTTAACTGAACTGATTTAATAAACTGCTGGACAATTGCTTTCGAGCAAGAACAGTTTCGCCTAAATTTAACAATTAATATTTTTTGAACCAGATATGATATCGACCTACGGTTTTGAATGGTTGATAGATTCATCTCTTGGGAAACAATTGTCAATGTTGGATTTTCTTTAACTGTCAGAAAATTTAATATACAGGGTGTTAAAGAAGACGATAATTTTTGCTTCAATTTTAATGACGTGTAACTTTCACAATAATATTTTTAAATTTTATCACTCTACGTTAATTAAATTACTGGTTCATAGCAAAGAAAGTCATTTGTCAAATTTTTGATATCTGCTATATTTTAAGAAATACCGATTTTTTTGGAAAACCTTTCTTTATTTTAACTTATTGGTAGCTATATCTCATTGTGCGTTGTATCATGCAAACTTTGCGAGTGATTATTATACCTTATGAAAAGCTTGATTATGTTCAGTGACAATAGTTGTACCTAAATGTTATGATGTACAGTGGCGTACCTATAATCACTTATATGTCTATGGTTAGTATCTCACAATTTTTCACGATTGTTTTGTATTGGAAAGTACTCGCCCCTAGATTAGGTACATTTTTTCTTATTTTTTAGTTTTTCAAATCGCACTACAGGTATATTATACAGCGTGTTTACAAAATTTTAACAAAGATAATTAAATAAAATATTAAAGGTTAAGTGTAAAAGCGGGGAGAACACAATGTGTCCAACCTGAACTTCACCTTTGGTTGTGTTAATTGTTTGGTTAGACTATATATTTTTTTTTATTTATTTGTATTTTTTCTCCAAACTAATCAACCAATAAAGACAGTTTATTATTATTATTAATTTTTTTAATTTAATTTTTGGAAAAAATGTGTCTATTAATTTCTAACTTTCTAACACTATTCCTAAAATTAAACTTACATTATTATTTTTGTTATAATTTTGTAAACACAATCGTGAAAAATTGTGAGATACTAACCATAGACATAAGTGATTATAGGTACGGCACTGTACATCATAACATTTAGGTACAACTATTGTCACTGAACATAATCAAGCTTTTCATAAGGTATAATAATCACTCGCAAAGTTTGCACGATACAACGCACAATGAGATATAGCTACCAATAAGTTGAAATAAAGCAAGGTTTTCCAAAAAAATCGGTATTTCTTAAAATATAGCAGATATCAAAAATTTTACAAATTACTTTCTTTGGTAGAAACCAGTAATTTAATTGACGTAGAGTGATAAAATTTAACAATATTATTATGAAAGTTACACGCCATTAAAATTGGAGCAAAAATCATCGTCTTCTTTAACACCCTGTATATAAAATTTTCTGACAGTTAAATAAAATCCAACATTGACAATTGTTTCCCAAGGGATGAAGGGATGAATCTATTAACCATTCAAACCGTAGGTCGATATCATATCTGGTTCAGAAAATATTAACTGTTAAATTTAGGCGAAATTTTTCTTGCTCGAAAGCAATTGTCCAGCAGTTTAGTTTTCATTAGACATCATTAAGTTCATAAATCATGGAAACGTAATTATGGATATTTTTCAAACTCCTGATAACTCATTGGCAATAAACAAGGTAAATACTTGCTTGTAACCAACACCGACTACTTAATGGAACCTGCACTAAAATAGGACACCAATAAATTTCTGGAAATTTATCGGGTGTACCATCGACAATTACGGGTCGTTGCTCCTCCACGTTCAGATCTGCATCTGCATGGTGGCAACGATGATAGACTGCTATTGCGACGGACGTCGGTACAGTAGATACCTAACTGTATTAGTAGGGAGCTATTGTAGTACACTTAGCTTAAAGTCCTCATCTTGACTGAAGAAAATTAATTTTATAAATTGAAATGAAAATTTAATAAATTTGGAGTCAATTAGTGTATTAAAAATGAATTTACCTTTTTTACAAGTATGAAAAATTGTAGATTCAAGCATCTGGATTATATTTATTATTTAGGTCAATTTGTAAAATATTTTACGGGGACCAATTACCTGAATCCATTTTATTAAGGAGTTTTTTTTTACGTTCGAAACTGATAATAAAAGATCAGTGAATGAAATTACCGTTATACGTAATTCAGCCGTATCTCCCTATCATCCTTATGGGATAATGGCAAGATACGCCTTCTACGTCTCGGTGTCTAGGTAGAGCTTGAGCAAACGAGTTCCGCATTTCTGACTAATATTTTATACTCCCTAAGTTATTTACCTACACCTGTATGGAAAACGGGTACTTACCGGAAAATTAATTTTAAGATAAATCGTGCTTTGACCGTTTTATCGGCTTATGCCTTTACCGTTTTATCGGCTTATGCCTTTACTCCTCATTTATTTGAATACAAATATTTATAAAGATACTTATATTATGAGGAGTTTGTTTCAAAAGAATTTAAAAAAAAATTCAAAGTATGGTTTTAAAAATAGGTACTTACCGTAACAGTCACAACAGTATCGGTATGCTGGTTCCCATCGCTACATCTAACAGTCAGCTTGTACACATCCTTACTCTCCCTATCCAGACTGTCGGTAAGCTTAAGAACACCGCTTTTTTTGTCCAGAAAAAATTTCCCGTCGTCACCCTTTAAAATGCTGTATTCTAATTGGCCAATGGTGTCAGGATCCTCGGCTTTGATCGTCGCGAACGACTGACCAGGACCGAGGTCTTCCGAAACGGTGTAGCGGAGGGGTGAATCTTTGAATGATGGCGGACTATCGTTTTTATCGAGGACTGTGATTTGGACCTGAAACAGAAAGAAATTGTTAACAGAATCATAATAAAGTATGTGGTAATTTTTTCTAGTTTTGATCGGACCCGAACAAAAAAAATTAAAGAGTAAATTTTTGGTATAGGAGTCATTATAAGCTGATTGAACACTTGACCAGGCATATCCGCATATCATACGTCGTACGTATCAACCAAATAAAATGACCGGCGGCCTGTCAGGGTCTGTCAATTAACAATTACATAAAATGTGTATTGTTTCCAAAATATTCTCTGTAGTTAAATCTCCCAGATTATTATTTTTATTGATCTGTCGTTGGCGGTTCGCGTTAAGTCATTTTTCGGTATTTTCAAAGAGATCAACGGAGTATTTTGCAAAAATAATCTTATTAAAGTGTTACTTGTCTTGTGTAGTGTGGTATCAGATGTGTGAATTTAATATTGTCAGTTTGACAAACTGCGAATGTCAGAAAAATATTTAAAGGTGCCATCTTGTGGGTAATAGACTAAACTACATATTGCAGTTATATATTCCTTGTTTGAACAGAGGTGATGCCATCTTACACATATATTTCGAAACTATACTTGGCTTGCTTGGTTATGGCTTTGCTTCTAGGCAATTGCCAGAAACTATACTTAAACGCCTGTTGCATAAAACTTTTTCTTTTAAACTTTGTTTCTGTATTTTGTATTTTACATTGCAGGTTTTCGTCACTGGGAAAATATTTGCTGACCTGCGAACCGCCACTGGAAACTGACGAAAAGAAAAATTAACAATCTTTGAAGTAAATGTCCGGAAAGAGATTTCTTAGTAATTCTCTTTTTCCAACACAGTCTTCAAGTAAAATTGGCCTAAAGGAAATATTGCGGCAAAATAACTTTTAAACTAAATTTTTCCCGCATATTTCAAGAAATCATTTTGCAGATATTTCTTATTATAACCACCGTATAGGCTAATTACGAGGAATTATGGGTAATTATATCGAAGGAAAAAATACATTAAAAGTCATTTAATGCAGCCGAGAAAATCTATGTAATATGTATTTTAAAAACACGTTTGTAATGGTAATTCCATATTAAACGCTTAGGATTTATTAGCTCACGTATGTAAAGTACATGAACTAAAAAAATGGTGCAAAAATCGATCTTTGTATAAAATTAACTCGAAAATTACTAAAAAAAACTTTAGATTTTAGTAGGAAGCCGCTAGACTTACAAATTAGAAACTTGTAAAATCTAGTTTTTATGAAAAATATTATTGGAAATCCAATAACAAAGTGTTCTACAAGCAGTGGCGTATTTAGGGGAAAAGGGGGCTGCCAGGCTGCAGCCAAAGGTCTTGTAAGAAACGTTAAGTTTGTAAGCTTTTCCTTCTAAAAGTCCTGTTTTACAGAGAAAAATTAAAGTAACAATTTTAATTGAAACATTTTTTATAGAAGAAGTTTGAAAATTTATAATTAAAAAAATAGTGCAGGAAGAAACGAGAATGCTTTATTATGAATATACAAAACGGCACTTAAGGAGTATTTTAAAACCCAAGCATTTGCATCAAAACTGCTCTTAGATCTACGCCCCTAAAATACATGATTTCTGAAAAAATTATTAATTTTGGCGTGGTGGGCGATGGTTACTTTATTTTTAATCATGAAAAACCGAGCCCGAAAAACGCTAGTTAGAGTCATACATACGCCTTATGTTAAAATTTTGGATTGATACCAATGTTCATATTTTTTCAAATAAAAAAATGTTTTATTTTTTTAAATAAAGAGCCAGCTAGGAATATCAAAAAAAAAAGTGAAAAAAAACATTTACTAAAAAAAATTTAATGCAGAGGGGGAGAGGTAATAATTTAATTTTCAAAATTTGATAGTAGTTAGGTGAATTTTAAACTAACTTTGGGCGAGGCTCCGAAAATTTTTCGTCTGTTGGGCTTTTCTGCTTTATTCACTAAGTACAATATCGTGAAATACATATGTAGTCTCGACTCCCCGAGCATATTTTCTGTCTATGCCACTGTATACAAGATTCTATAGGCATGTAATGGAAGATCGTCCTATATGAAGGTATATGAATTAAATTTAATAGTCAAAATTAGAGCATTTCTCGATGGCCTATCTTATGGCATTCTCCCCGGAACGTTTCAGTGTCTCCATGGCCAGTTTTTCAGGCCATTTTGAAATATCTGACTGGTCGTTTAGCGGCGCAGTCGGAATGCGGTTCGAAAAGCGGCTCTTTTGCGCTCTCTTTTTCGATTAATTCACAGAATACTAATGAGACTCGGGTATTAACTAAGTGTAGTCGTGTTTTCGTCACTCTACCTTGTCTCTGTTCTTAGAAAGTTTCGACAATGACAGAAAGGACAGTGGCGGACGTCAACTGTCAACAATAGTAAATATGTCTTGTCTTTGACTTCTGAACTTCGATCTAGATAAAACGACGCACGTCACGAAATCTGAAAAAATTGTGTTTTGCTGAGAGGGTTCTTTAGTTAGAATCAGGGCCGTCTTCGGGGCCCGGGGTGGCCGTTTTTCTGGGTCGGTATTTTTATGGAAATGTAAAAAAAATATATTTATTTTGAAAAAATCCATCGCTATTCAACTTCTAACAAAATTAAAAAATATATACACTCTAAAAAATGAGTTCGTCGCTAAAGCTCATTTTTTCTTGCTAGGTGGACTTTTAGTCTGCCTAACAATAATCTTTAGTTTCCTAAACCAATTGTAGCTATTACTTGGTTGGTTTAAACAAATTTTTTAGTTTTGGAAACTGAATATTATTCTTAACTGTTTTATAATACTGGTAACCATGTCGGCATACTATAACCAACAGATATTGGGTTACCTAGTTCACACAGTTTAAATATTTTTTCTCCGATTGATAGCAAATATTAATTTTGCAGACACATATCAATCAGCAAAGTATTAATTTTCCTGCCTAGGAAGCAAAATAAGGACTTTCCTGTCTAGGCAGCAAAATGAGTATTCTCAATAGAAATAAAACATTTGACAAATCGTTTATAATTTCCTTCATATTTCATCCCAGACTTTTCTGGCAACAAATTTAACTCAATTTTTTTTGCCACCTCCCTTATTTCTGGAGAAGTACTTCTAAGTCGCTATCACTGTCCATAATATAAATATACCGATATTTTTCCACGAAACTGGCAGAAATTTCATAAGTTGTCAAACTATAATTATTATGGACATATATATTTCCATAACAACCAACCGTTTCAACAATTGCAATTTCTATCAAATTTTATTTTACTTTATTACTACAGGAAAAATAAAAAGATTGTGGAAATTGTAATGATTTGCAAATACAATATAATATATTATTATAAACAATCGGAGAAAAAATTATATGTTCAACTCGGCAGCAAAGTAGATTGACTGCCTTAGCTGAATTGAACTATCAGCCGCGGCAGTCAATCTACTATTTTGCTGCCTAGTAAAACAAATAACTATTTCTTAACCAAGCATGCACCCACGGCAACATTGCATATACAAGCAAGAAAGCGCGATTCACAGTGTCCCGTCAGTCAACTACCCTTGGTCAACCCGCCATTTACCTGTTATGTTTTTTATTTATGCCGGTCTCCAAAGTGCAGTGCATAGTGTGTGATTGGTTTTTAAGCAGCCCGATGAGACTTTTTATGGGAAATATTTGTATTTAAATTTTTGCTTATAATTAAATATTTAAAAAAATTGTATTTTTTTCAATAAGGCGGTAAGTATTTTCAGAAAGGCGAGGTAGCCGTTTCAGAAAGTTTGCCCAGGACGGCCCTGGTTAGAATAAGCAAGTAATAATCGCGAAACTCACCAACTGCGGTATAAAATAAATTTCTATTGGACAAGTTTAGTTAAGAGAATATTTCTCTAAATCAAAATATGCTTCAAATCCAGAAACAGTTACTACAACTAGGGGCACTGAAGCAAGGTTTCTAAATATCCAATAAAGACTAACTAAAACAACCTGAATTCTGGTGTATGGTAGCAGTTCCCTTGAACTTACTCTTTCTCCAGTGTGGTTTTTTATGCAGGCTTTAACCTTCTGTCCACTGCAAATGTGGCCGATCTTATAATTATTAAGACTACTCGAAACAAGGATCAAGGAACATAGAAACCATGACCATACCTGGACGCACGACCATAATATCATATGGACAGAAGCTAAAATACTACATAAGGAACCACAAAAGTTTTTTGTGACAAAGGTTAACGAGAATCCATATATTCTTGCTTTAAAAATATACTTAATAACTGTAAAAGAAAAGTAAATGTGGTGACACCACCAAATATATTTTTGATGCAATGGTACCGCACTGAAAACAAAATGGTATGCCAGACCTCCACCGTCTGCCGTCGCAATTAGCAAAATTCCAATTACCTCTTTAATTTATAACGAATCTACGAATTTTTTGCTTCCCAGTCTGCATACTCGAAATATATGGACAGTTCTTGTTATACAAAATTACTTTAAATGCTATTCGAATGTAATTTCGGGACTCGACAAAATATATCAAAGTTTTACCGCTTGTCGGGACGATTTTCTTTCGATGACTGTCAGTTTTGTGTATACCATCAGCCTAAACGATGCACTGACGCATTTAATAATACGGTATGTAATAACATGAGTATTAAATCAAATATAATACTATTAAGAGTGAAGTGTGGTGATGCATTCGCCATTTAATTTTCTGATCAATATTTCTTTTCTTTTTCGCTTTATTAAAAAACGGACGGGCAGTCCTTGCAGTGGCGTATTTAGGGGGGGGGGGGGGGGGAGGCTGCCGCCCCTTCCGAGTCTCGGGTCTAAAAGTCTAACTACTGCAACTTAATTTTTCGTCTCACGCTTGGACGCTTAATTTAAATTTTTAAATAATGTATTCTTGGCTTAGATTACAAAGGTCGTGTGGGAAACGTTTAGTTTTAAAAATTTTCCCTCTAAAAGTCCTCTTTTATATAGAGATTAAGGTTTCGGACGCATATCGTTTTAGTTATTGATTGTTGATGCAATGCAAAGGAAAACGAGTAAAAAGAATAATATTTTATAGTATTTTTCTATTATATACTTGTCTGTTCCGTTTTCCCTTTTTTAGAGCTATTTTAAATCAACAAAAATATAACTCAATGCAATAAAATATTTTAACAACAAAAACAGAAAACAATTAGGTATTTATTTTTAAAGAGAAAAATTAAAGTAAAAATTTTAATGGAAGAAGAACATTTTTTATGGAAGAAGTGTGATAATTTATTTATTGAAAACTACACAATACAGGTTGATATAATAGATAATGAACATATCATTAACCCAATTATACCGGTAGTATTTATTAGGTGGTGGTCAACTTCTAAAATAATAATTATTCTACTCAAGAGTGAGACAAGAGCAATTTTATCTAAAACTAATTATATACAATAGCATAACTTACACGCCTATTATACACAAAGTTAATGTTACAACAAAATTTAGAAATGTACAAAATCTGTTATATTTAAAATTCTTTTTTTGAGTTTGTTCACAAACGTAATCTTAGAATCGCCAAATATATCACAGTATTTTTGATTTTGGTTGTAATTAATAATCATATAGCTAACAAGAGATTTTTTTTGATAACTAGTTCTAATTGATTTAAAATTAAAAGTTCTAATAATAATTTGTAATAAAAAAAATATAGTGCGGGAAAAAACGAGAATGTTTTATTATGAATATACAAAACGGCACTTAAGAAGGAGTATTTCAAAACCTAAGCATTTGCACCAAAAACTGCTCTTAGATCTACGCTAATAAAATACATGATTTCTGATCAATTTTGGCGTGGTGAGCGATATTTACTTTATTATTAATCACGAAAAACCGAGCCCGAAAAACGCTGGTTAGAGTCATACATACGTCTTATGTTAAAATTTTAATATTGATACCAATATTCATTGTTTTCACAAATATAAAAAATGTTTTTTTTAAATAAAGAGCCAGCTAGGAATATCAAAAAAAAAGTAAAAAAAACATTCACAAAAGCAAACTTAATCCAACCATGCAAAGGGGAGAGGTAATGATTTAATTTTCAAAATTTGATAGTAGTAAGGTGAACTTTTCCGCCTTCTTCACTAGGTACAATATCATGAAATACATGTAGTCCCGACTGTCCCTCTCTCCAGAAAAAAGTCCTACTTTTGCCCACTGAGCCCCCCCCCCTGGAGCATATTTTCTGACTACGCCACTGAGTACTTGAGTAGCAATTACCCATAGTTTTAAATTAAAGAAATTTTAATTAATGAATTAATAGAAGTTAAAAACGAAATTTTGTGAAATTTACAAGGATTTCTTTTTTTTCTTTTATTACCTCATAAATTTCCGCTTTTAATAAAAGCCTCAAAAATTTAATAAACTTTTCAATTTGTTTAAGAGAAATATTTTTGTGTGCCCAATTGAAGAATGACAACAATTTTTGAACAGCAGTTGAGTTTTGGACTTGCATTGTCTTTATTTGTTTAGAATCACTACGTTTCAACTGGTAAGTATCTCCAGTCGACTTCAGGTCGTATTCACCTGAAGACGACTGGAGATACGTGCCAGTTATGTTGTGATTTACATACAAATAAAGGCAATGTGCAAGTCCAAAACTCTTTTTTTTTTTTATGATAAAACACCTGCACTGTAGGAAAAATCCTTTAAGGCGCTCTGGGAGCGGTGCGAGTGCGAAAAAAGCGATTAACGTTGGTCTTGAAACGTTGAAGATTGTATTCATTGGGAAACACGACCTTAGGAAGATCATTCCACAAAGATGACGTTCTCCAGATGAAAGAATTCTTGAACAATGAAGTTCGAGGAGTACTAAGCTGAACAACATATGGATGAGCGGCAGTGGTTCGCCGTGTATTTCTGTTTTGCATTGCTCTAGGTGGAATCAAGTGGGCACTGTCAGTCGAACACCTGCCATGGAAATATCTGTAAAAGAGAGCCAAATCACCAACCTGTCTTCGATGCTCCAGAGTAGATAAGCAAAGTTCGTTCTGGAATAGAATCGTAACATAACCTCACATTTCCCTTTCGATGTTGCGCAAGCGCGAGCGTAGTTGTCATCCCGTCCACCGATCGTTTGTAGATGTCTCTGGTAGTCGATAGATCCTTGTGTTTGATAATGTGTTTGAATGTATGAATGTTAGTTCCAATTTCGTCCACCTGTGTTTTATAGAGTGCGCTAGTGTTGCTGCTGCTGCTACTGTAGCAACCGTTCTTGTTTGTTAGTTCCAATTTCGATCATCGTGTGTGTTCTAGGGGGCGCCACCAATGTCAAGATCCGTGAGCTTGATAAGACGTTTGAATGTAAGCATGCTGGTTCCCATTTCGCCCACCTGTGTTTTATAGAGTGCGCTAGTGATCTATAGATCCGTAAGCTCGATAAGCCCATCATCGTTTCTCTACCGACCCAAACCCTCCACCGCACCCCCGCGCCCCGCACCCCGCACCCCGTTCCCTGCACCCCGTGCGCCGCCCCCCTGCACCCCGCCCGTAATGCCGCGTTCCCGCATCGCCGCGAGCGCGCGCGCCCCTTAGGGTTGCTGTACGCTGGTATCTGGTACCTGTATTCCGTCACCTGATACCTGTACCCTGGTACCTGATACCTGTGTCTTGGTACCTGATACCGTAGTAGCTGTATCTTGATATCCGACACCTGTACCGTGATACCTGATACCATTGGTACTGTAACACACTTAAACTGCAAAGCATCAAAATATAATGTAAGGGGGTATAGCTCAGCGGTAGAGCATTCGAGTTACAATCGAGAAGTCCCCGGTTCAAATCCGTGTGCCCCCTATAACAATATGTTACGATTCTATTCCAGAACGAACTTTGCTTATCTACTCTCCAGGCTATCGAGGGTCTTGGTCAGCTCGGGGTCGCCGATCAGACGAACGGCTCTCCTTTGAATGGAATCCTGTAGCCGAAGGGTATGCTTGGGTGCAGAGCTCCAGACATGAGAGCAATATTCTAATGATGGTCGAATCTGGGCTTTCTATCGTTCAATCTGTAGCTAATTTTTTACATAATTTTTCAGGGTTGATGGTGTTCATTTTATAATCTTAAAAGATATAATTGTTCAAGAAAACACCAAGAAAAATTTGCCAATATAAATAAAAATGCCCTGACTAATTCCAACCAAGTTCTAATATGCCAACCAGACCTGTTTCTGAAACGTAATTTATTCGTAGAAAAATCTAATATTTCAAAACCTCTTGTCCGTTTAATTTTAAGCAGGTAGATCCTCTTTCCTTATTTAAAAATCAAATCCCTCCGATTCAAAGATTTTTTTCACGGCGGGAGATCGGATTTGACGCTCCCAAACGGCCCAAACATGGGGCCCATCGAATTAATGAATTTTTAGGTTTGAATATAAAATGTAGACGTTATATTTTATTGTTTACATATACACTAGGTAACGATATATTTTTTTCACTTCCACATGAATATTCACTTTTTTTTTTTTTTTTTTTTTTTTATGATAAAACACATGTAGGAAAAATCCTTTAAGGCGCTCTGGGAGCGGTGCAAGTGCGAAAAAAGCGATTAACGTTGGTCTTGAAACGTTGAAGATTGTATTCATTGGGAAACACGACCTCAGGAAGATCATTCCACAAAGATGACGTTCTCCAGATGAAAGAATTCTTGAACAATGAAGTTCGAGGAGTACTAAGCTGAACAACATATGGATGAGCGGCAGTGGTTTGCCGTGTATTTCTGTTTTGAATTGCTCTAGGTGGAATCAAGTGGGCAATGTCAGTCGAACACCTGCCATGGAAATATCTGTAAAAGAGAGCCAAATCACCAACCTGTCTTCGATGCTCCAGGCTATCGAGGGTCTTGGTCAGCTCGGGGTCGCCGATCAGACGAATGGCTCTCCTTTGAATGGAATCCAGCAGCCGAAGGGTGTGCTTGGGTGCAGAGCTCCAGACATGAGAGTGTAGTGTAAGAATAAAATAAAAAGAAATATATAAATTGGTTCTTTAATTTGTACACTTAGTATTAAGTATTATGATAATCAATATATAGACGTAAGGTAATTAAGGTGATTTATTTATAAACATAATTTTGTAGCATAATAAGCAATTTTGTAAGGGGGACATGGTTATTTACTTTTTATAGAATAGAGATAATTTTAAGTTGAAAGAAGAGAGTTTTATTTTAACCAAAGGGGGTAGAAAACCCATTAAAATCCCTTTATCACATGGCGATCCTGCCTGCGAACCACGTTGAGGGCTAAATATCAATAAAATGGGCAAGACACAGAGCAAAGAAGAAATAATAATAGCACAAGCAGGGAATAGCGGTGGCCAAACTAATAGCCCCAGTACCCATGGTTTTGGCTCTATCCAAGATATCCTAAGTATATGTATTATTGTGTTGTTGGCAATTTTCTTTGGCTGGTGTATATTTAGAAGAGTTAAAAAAACGATGGTACAGAGAGTGCGTGAAGAAATTCGACAAGAAATCGGGAGAAGCCGAGAAACAGTCTAAAGTAAGAAAAGGAACATTTTAGGTTTTAGGATACAATAAAAAGATGTGTTGGAGATTAAAGGAGCATGGTAAATTTAATGGATAAAAAATGGGATGTCGGTGCCTACTGAATTTGTATATTTACTGGATGAAGTCAAAGTATTCAAGAGGAATTTATTGAAGGACAATACGGAAATACGGCAAAAGAAGAAATATAATCTAAGTAAGCTAATTAAATTTAAAGATTATACATTAGAATTAGGGACCATTAGAGAAACTTTTAATGCAAAAGCAAATGAGCCTAAGGTAATAGATAAAGTTAGGGAATATATACAGCAGATAGAACAATATCTGAAAGCTAGTCAAGATATTTTACAATCTAGGTTAGGGGATATCACGATAGCGGGGATAGAAAGCGAAAGTTTGATTTCCTCTGACTCAGATTCAGAAAATTTTGACAGAGTTACAGCAAAGATGACTCAAAAATTCGATCCCAAAACTGCATCAAGCCTTCTACCAGTTATGGATGGTTCTGAAACTGTAACTTTACAATTAATTAAGGGCATTGAATGGTATGATGCACTTTTGGATGACGCGGGTAAAGCATTGTTAACCACATATGTACTAAAAACGCGTTTATCGGGAAATGCAGATATTAGGTTAAAATCAGCCTATGCTTCAAATCAATTGTTAGTTACGGATCTTAGGCGACATTTTATTACAAAAAAATCCGCGACCGCTTTATCATCTCAGCTAAATAACATAAGACAAGGGTCAAAGTCTGTAGAAGAGTTTGGGAAAGCGATTGAAGAATTAATGGTCGACCTAACTATATCGCAGTCTGGGGGAGACTCTGGAGTGATGGATATTTTAAGGCCGGTCAATGAGAAAATCGCTATAAGCTCTTTTGCTAACGGTCTTCAAAATTTCAGCTTGCGAACCATAGTAAAAGCGCGAAATTACGATACTCTTAGCGAGGCAATTGGTGGTGCGAAAGATGAACACCTAGGCGAAACAAATACAAAACCCTTATTCCATATGAGAGGTAAAGGGAATAATTGCTCACACCATTATAATAATAGGCGCGGACAAAATACAAACTTCCGGAGTAATAGGGGTGCAAATAATTTTGGTGCTACCACTAACAATTTTAGGGGGTATTTTTCGCGTGGTCAGCAAGGTAATAATACTTTTAGAGGGAAAGGT
Organism: Polydrusus cervinus; assembly: GCA_935413205.1. Lineage (NCBI taxonomy): Eukaryota > Metazoa > Arthropoda > Insecta > Coleoptera > Curculionidae > Polydrusus > Polydrusus cervinus. The sequence continues at coordinate 5,464,771 of OW284514.1, forward strand.
TCTCGCTCTAATAATAATTATTTACCACGAGGACAGTATGGTACTAGAGGACGTTTCTTTGGTAATAGTTCAAATCAAAGAGGATATTATATGAATTCCGACGATCTTAATAATGATACCAATTGTAATATTAATAGTGACACATTTTTTCGAGGCCCACCTAAATAAAAATACAAATTTACCTGACCCATTTATATTTAATACTAACGGACTTAATTTTATTTATGTGAAATATAAAAATAGAAATTTAAAAATTTTACTTGATACCGGGGCTTCAATAAGTGTCATTTTTAAAAATGTCATAGACAAAACAGAAAAAATTAATTATTTAAAGAAAATAAAAATTAACGGGGTCTCTGGGACAATAATTTCGCAAGGTTCGGCAAATTTATGGTTAGATATAAATGGTGCAAAAGTGTGTCACGAGTTTTTGCTGATCGACAGTTTTGAGGACAATGTGCATGGTTTAATTGGAACAGATTTTTTTACGCGATACTTGGCTAAACTAGACTACGAAAACTTCTGTTTATCATTTAATGTAAACAATAAAAAATTATTAACGTCTATTCACTCGAAATATGAGAATTATACGTGCATACCGGCTAGACATGAAGTAATAAAATATTTTCATACCAACACAAATGAAGAATGCGTTGTAATGCCAGACGAAATTTGTGAAGGTGTATTTGTTGCGTCAATTTTGGTAAAATCAATTTCTAATCGTATTCCGGTACGAATTCTCAATACACGCAATCATGATGTTAACATAAAAAATTTTGCTCCAAAAATTGTGCCATTATACTATTATGATATATGTCAGTATAACCCAGTCAACACAACTGTAAGCAGAATAGATAAATTGTTAAGAACCGTAAAATTAGATCATCTTGAAAAATCACAAAAATTTTCTTTACAAAAAATTTGCTCTAAATATTCGGATGTTTTTCACTTGAAAGGGGAAACTTTAACTACGACCAAAATATACAAACAAAAAATTCACCTGCAACCTAACACAAGTCCTGTTTATGTCAAACCTTATCGTTTACCTTATTCTCAGAAAACCGAACTTAACAAACAAATTGGTAAAATGCTCCACGAAAAAATAATTGAAGAAACCTCTTCTCCCTGGTCGGCCCCTATTTTACTAGTACCTAAAAAAGCCGATGAGCAAGGAAATAAAACGTGGAGAATGGTTATAGATTATAGAAAAACTTTAAATTCAAATATACAGGATGATAAATTTCCGTTACCGTGTATATCCGAAATTTTAGATTCTTTGTCCGGGGCGGTATATTTTTCACATTTAGATTTATCGCAAGGATATTATCAGATTGAGCTAGAGAAAGAAAGTAGGCCTTGTACAGCATTTGTAACTGACCAAGGACAGTTTCAAATGACTAGACTGCCGATGGGACTTAAAATAAGTCCTAGTTCTTTCTCTAGAGCCATGTCGATTGCTTTATCTGGACTAACTTATTCGTCTTGTTTTGTTTACTTGGACGACTTAATTATTTTCGGTAATAATCTAGAAACTCATAACAGTAACTTAATAAAAGTACTACAAAGATTACGCGAAGTTAATCTCAAGCTAAATCCTGAAAAATGTGACTTTTTGAAAAAAGAACTTTTATATCTCGGACACGTCATTTCAGCAGACGGTGTTTGTCCCGATCCTCAAAAAGTGCAGGCTATACAAAACTATCCTGTACCAAAAGACGAAAAGGAAGTCAAGAGGTTTGTGGCATCAGCAAATTTTTATAGAAAAAGCATAAAACATTTTGCCCAAATAGTTGCTCCATTAAATTATTTGACACGTAAGGGTGTACACTTTCAATGGACACCAGAATGTCAAAAAGCTTTTGAAACCCTGAAGCAAGCACTAGTGAGTCCACCAGTGTTACAGTTTCCAAATTTTTCCGAAGCTAATACTTTTATAGTGACATCAGATGCTTCCAATAAAGCTTTAGGAGCTACTCTCTCGAACGGAGATGGTTCGCCAGTGTCATATATTTCTAGACAGTTAAATAAGGCAGAGGTGAACTATCCCGTTATTGAAAAAGAACTTTTGGGAATTGTTTTTGCAATAAAAAGTTTCAGAAATTACCTATTTGGGAGAAAATTTATTATTTATACTGATCATAGGCCACTTGTTTACCTTTTTGGAATGAATAATCCGTCTAGCAGGCTTACCAAATTTCGATTATTGCTAGAAGAGTATGATTTTGACGTAAGATATATAAAAGGTAGTAAAAATGTAGTAGCAGACGCACTATCTAGAATTGAAACTACATCGGAAGAACTCAAGCAAATGTCAAACAGCGTGTGCAACACAATGTTTGTTATGACAAGGCAACAAGCTAAAAAAGAATTAAATAAGCAAAGTTTTGATAGTTCCTTACACGAAAGGCTTGATCACCCAGGAATGGTGGAACTTTTAAAACCGCAGAAAAATTCTTGTGAAGCACGTTGCATTTCAGAATTTGAATTTAATAATTTATCAAAAAATAAAAAATATGATTATTGTACGCGCCATATAATTTTTTCAGAAAAAGAAAAAGTATTAAAAATTAAGAATTCTCGATCGGCGTGCGTATGCCATAATACCTCGTTGAGAGAACTTAAGAATATTTGCATAAAATATAAGGTACCAGAAATATATATATTAAAAAATAAAAATAATGCGCAATTAATAAATATTATCGGTAGGGATCCCTCAGAATTAAAAATGGCTAATATAAAAATTTCAATTATAAAAGATGTACAACAAATATCGGATATAGAAATGCGTCAAATAATATTAAATGATTTTCATATGCTACCGAGCGGCGGTCATGCAGGCAATAACAGAATGTACAATAATATAAAAAAGTACTATTTTTGGCCAAGTTTACATGCAGACGTTAGCGATTTTGTAAAGCGCTGTGATCATTGTCAAAGGTTTAAACATTCTAGGCCTAATATTGAGCCGATGTCAATAACCACAACTGCTTCGTCCGCTTTTCAAAAATTATTTTTAGACCTGGTAGGACCTTTGCCGGAAGACATATACGGAAATAAATATATACTAACATTGCAGTGCGAATTATCAAAATTTGTCGAAGGTTACCCAATCAAAAATAGGGAAGCACAAACGGTTGCAAAATCTTTTGTAGATAACTTTATTTTAAGATATGGGATACCTGAAACAATTGTGTCAGATCAAGGAACAGAATTAATAGCTACAACTCTAAAAGAAGTTTGCAAAATTTTACAAATTAAACAACTTTCTTCAACAGCTTATCACCACCAAACACTAGGATCATTGGAAAATACACATAAAAATCTAGGCGCGTATTTACGAATACAAACAGCAGAACACCCTGACAGTTGGAGTTCATGGGTTCAGTTCTGGTGTTTTGCATTCAACAATACTGTTCACACTAACACAAAGTACACTCCATACGAACTTGTGTTTGGTAAGCAATGCAAACTCCCTTCAAATATTAACACGGGTACTGAACCATTGTACAATTTCGATAACTACCCACTAGAACTAAAATATAGACTACAGAAAGCTTGGGATGATGCCAAAAATAACCTTATTCAGTCAAAAATACAACGGAAAAATAATCACGATTTTAAAGTTAACGCGAAAACTTATAAAAAAGGCGACCAAGTTTTAGTAAAAAATGAAACCGGGAATAAACTCGAACAAATTTTTACCGGTCCATATGTGGTAGTAGAAGATAAGTCACCAAATATTGTAATTTTAATAGGGAATAAATTTAAAGAAATTCACAAAAATAGAGCTAAATTGTATAATGATAGTAACCAGCGTTTTTAAGAAAAGTTTGTAAATACGGATACGCTCAACATTTTTTTTCTTGTTTTTTTTTTCCGTAGGAGGTGTAGTGTAAGAATAAAATAAAAAGAAATATATAAATTGGTTCTTTAATTTGTACACTTAGTATTAAGTATTATGATAATCAATATATAGACGTAAGGTAATTAAGGTGATTTATTTATAAACATAATTTTGTAGCATAATAAGCAATTTTGTAAGGGGGACATGGTTATTTACTTTTTATAGAATAGAGATAATTTTAAGTTGAAAGAAGAGAGTTTTATTTTAACCAAAGGGGGTAGAAAACCCATTAAAATCCCTTTATCACAAGAGCAATATTCTAATGATGGTCGAATCTGGGCTTTGTAGAGTGTCAAAAGTTGATGAGGTGTGTACAACCTTTTGGTGCGGAAAAGTACACCAAGCTTCTGTGCAGCTGCCTTGGCAATTGCGGCAACGTGATCATGCCAAGACATATTACCTCCCAGATTGACCCCCAGCAAATTAATAGACGGTGCCAGGGGAATTGCGTGTCCTGCCATGACTATATCCGGTTCTGCAATGTTAACCTTTTTGGAGAAGACTGCTGCCTGGGTTTTCTTAGCATTAAATTCGACTTGGTTACTGTCACCCCAAGCCAAAATTTCTTCCAGGTCTTTGTTGAGGCGCAATACTTCATGCTGCCTGCGAAGATGTACGTCGGCAGCGGATGTTTGGGGAGTCAAGGTAAAAGATGAGACAAGTGTGCTGTCATCAGCAAAGCTATAAATTGGATTTTGGGTTTTCACTAGAAGGTCGTTAATATACAGTAAAAAGAGGGTAGGCGACAATATGGACCCTTGAGGAACACCGGCATTGATGGTGAAGGTGTCTGAGAGAAACCCGTCAATCGCCACTTGCAGAGAACGGTTCTTAAGGAAGCTGGTTAGCCATAAACAGAATCCATTAGGCATACCGTAGGATCGCAATTTACTTAGAAGTCCATCGTGCCAAACACGATCAAAAGCCCTAGAGATGTCCAGTGCAACAGCCCTGCTTTCTTTACACTAAAGTGAATGGATAAGTGGGATATTCCATTTAACTTAACGGATACAATTTTACATCCACCCTAGTTAGGATATGAAACTGACCAATCACAGTGGTCATATTTGATGCATATATAGTCCGTATAAAATGAACGTTTGTACTTACTTGCCTTTGTTGTTTTTTTGGCTATGGGGATCTAAACATCTAAACCAAATTACACAATCGACCTTGACACTGTTATTATACACAACAGATATAGAAAAATAACTGGTAAATCTTCCTTAAATAGTGGAAAATAAAGATAAGTATATAAAACCAGATAAAACAGACAAAATTTTAAAATTAAGGCTTTGTAATTACATAGAATAAAGGGGTTGTTCGGGTTTGTTACGCATGCAGGCAAAGAATACATTTCAGCATAACAATTAATTAAATTGGCTATGGTTTAGAAAAATAAATCGTCCATTTCCATTGATAAATATGTTGTCTCTTATTCTCAAACAGCCGAATGTGAAAAAGATATATTTAAAATGAATTTGTGTAAATGACCTAAATCGACAACGTAATGTGGTTCATAGTTCATAGATTTGCCAACGAAATTAATTTTTCCTCATTTATATTTTATTAATTTTCTCACAGGTTCATGGCCAACTAAAACGACAAGTTATAGTGCCCTAATATTTTTTGAAAAAGGTAGTATGAAGTTCGTGCGATCTGGACATCATAATCACACTTGTAGTACAAACCTTTATTTATTTTTTTTTGCTTTGGCAGTTCTGCCATTCAGCCAAAACTACTATTATCTTCTTTCATTTAGTAATATGAATTTTACAGTTCTGTAAATCGTTTTGTAAGGGCATCTATTACAGCACTAGTGCTGTAATAGATGCCTTTACAGCACTAGTGCTGTAATGGAAAAAAACCCGGTTTTATTAAAATTTTGCTGTTAAATAAAACCACACTTTTTAGAAGAATGATTTATTTTCTTGACTGAAATCATAAATCTCAACATTGAGTAGTGAGTCTATAGTGTAGATGGTTTCTGGGAGCGTTGCTTTACGGAAATATAACCCAAAAGGATTTTCTCAGACACCTCCTTTATTTTGTTAGCTTTGCACTAATCTTCAAACTTCTAATACTCTAACTCATACCGCGCCTTGGATTTTGTCGGAACTTAACTTGAGATCGCTTCGTTTGCCGCTGCTTCTATATCAGAGGGTAAACTTCCATCTGAATCGCTCATTTTGAAAAACGCTTTTTATATTTTTGAATTTGTTTGACAAAGTTTCGACAGTAACCATGCGAAACAGTAACTATGCGTAAGGTAACATAAAAAACTTGATTAGTAAACTTAATAGCAGGTGCATTTTTACAGGTGCATTTATATTTTTAAAAATGCCTTTTGCCAAATATTTTTATTCATAGATGAAAGTAGATACAATTTTGTACAATATTCTTGTTGTAAATTCATATTACTACACTCGATGTTTTATTAAACTCGGCTGACGCCTCGTTTGACAACTTTAACATCTCGTGTTGTAATATGAATCTTTACAACACTTATATCGTAAATAACTATTATTTTTGGTACATAATGACATCACCTAAACTCCTTGAAAATCTCCGTATTGGATAATACGGCTCCGAATATAGGCAGGTAAATGAACTTTTAAAGATTTGATTATTAAGTAGTATCTTTATAAAGTTTACGTAGGAATCCTTGATTAAGCTATTGTAATAAAATTAAATAATACCACACAGTCAATATACAATGATTCAATAATAGAAAACAAATTACACAATCTACTGGGGTTCAAGATTGGGTTACCTATCGAAAGAAGAATCCGTGTAAGAGTTCAAGGTTGTTGTAGTTGTTATTAAAAAGCCCAGAGTAAGTTAACTGCCTTCACTGGGTAGAAACGCTAATAATACATAAATGATAATTTCGATTACATATGTAGAAAAGTCTTGCAATACACTGTTATTAATTTAAGTGATTTAAAGTAATATCCACCAAAATGTATATTATATTAAAAAAGTATAAAATAAGTATTATATTTCACAACCGACAAAATATTAATTTTTGAAAATTGTGTCATTCATATAAGGGCACACCTATACGAGGGCCGAGTGGATATAATCTATATCTCACGAGGAAATAAATTGAGCACGAAGCTGTAGGCTGAGTGCTCAAACAACCGAGAGCGATATAGAAAATCCACTCAAGTTGAACAGTATTTTTTTTACGACCAAACTTACGAACCTATTATTAAAAATATTTTTAAAAAGTTTGCAGACTGCCGGGCTTGAACTCACGACCATTGGATCCAAGGTCCGACGCTTTGCTGTTAAAGCCACTTGATCATGTTAGAAAATAGTAATTATACAGAAAAGGTATTAACTTTTATTTTAAATAAAACGTGTATATTTTTGAAAAATTGAAAGTTTCTTAGAAGATAAATTTAACATTAGAAGGTTTGATAGGTTTATAAGTTCAAAAGAAAATGCCAGACCTGTTATTTGATCGGTTGTCTAGTCGATTGTGCTATATGGTACCACAGTATGAAATAAAGGTTTGACAAAAAGGACATATAAGAACATGTTTTTTCAACTACAAAGCTATCAGCATAACAAGGGCATATCGTACAACATCAACCAAAGCACTGTTGGTGATCGCCCGTTTACCACCAATAGACATACTAGCGGAAGAGAGAAGGCAAGCCGAGATACTGGAAGCACGATCACTAACAATAGGAGATAGGAAGGATAGATAGACAGGAAGGTAGAATAGAAGGAGGAACAAGGGGTTGCAGATTGGACGAGACGATTAATCCCAGAACTATAACCTTAGGGGGTGCTGAAAATGCTTGAAGAGATAAAATTCGCCTTAACGCAACTTTTGACGGGACATGGAGTTATGGAGCATTCCAAACAGATTTAATTTGATGGACACGGCAGAATGCACATCCTGCGGAAGTGATGAGACGGTTTAACATGAATACGTGAAATGGGAGAAAGAAATACTAACAATGGAAAACCTACTTGGAACCAACATCGGAAAACATAGTCAAAAAAATGAGAGCTTATAAAGAAAACGGAGAGCAGTTAAAAGTTTATCCAAAACAATTACGACAAGACAAGGAATTAGAGAGAAAGAACAGAAGAATACAGAAAATGGAAAATAAAAATAGTTACAGAATAGTTATAGAACAAACAAACAAACACTCTCTCTGAGATATTGCCGGGAGGCGGTTCCTAGAAGGAAACCAGTAATGCCCGGGGGAGGAAGTTTTTTCGAGACTTTCTTGACAGCCTGTATACCTTATCATACGAAAGAAAAGCTAGTCATTAAAGATGCCCTTTCATTTTTCTTCTGGAATAACGGTACGAGAATAAATAGACTATGTCATTGAATCAATGGGTTTGAGTATGTTTGAACAGACCCGAAAATTCTCTTCGTCAAACATTGGCTTTGTTCATCTAACAATTATTGCTTCCTACTAAACACAAAACTAAAAAAAGGTTACATGCAAGTCAATGAAAGTAGCGCCGTATCGCAGTACCTATATAGTAATAAACTAATGGAATCGATGGTCCATGAAACCAAGAGTTTACCAAGATAAGGAAAACACGCGAAATTGACCATAAAACACATGTTTGAAGCTGTTAATTCCGAGGTAATACTCACATTACTTCGCTATGCTGGCTATGCGGCAATTGTGGCTAAGAGCCTATTAAATATCGATCTATCTAATTATCTAGTTAAAACTGGATGCTGTTTTTCTATCGATTTTGTGATTATCGGTTTTCTAGCTTATGATTAATGAATGATGGAAATCCGTTGAAAAATGTTGAAGTTTTTAAACAGAAGTATATTTATGTCGAGCGGCCAAATATATTTTTCGTTCCGATTATTGTCACTACTGATTTTGAATGGGTTCTATTTTCCAAAATACTTTCCCTTAACTTTAACCAGTGTCGGCTCGTGGGGTAAAATCTTGGGTAGGCTTGGCCAGCAAATCAAAACAAATTTAACCTTAATCATAAAAATACTGTACGCTGTACTGTAATACTTATTTACGATATAAGTGTTGTAAAGATTCATATTACAACACGAGATGTTAAAGTTGTCAAACGAGGCGTCAGCCGAGTTTAATAAAACATCGAGTGTAGTAATATGAATTTACAACAAGAATATTGTACAAAATTTTACCTACTTTCATCTATGAATAAAAACATTTGGCAAAAGGCATTTTTAAAAATAAAAATTCACCTGCTATTAAGTTTACTAATCAAGTTTTTTATGTTACCTTTCGCATAGTTACTGTTTCGCATGGTTACTGTCGAAACTTTGTCAAACAAATTCAAAAATATAAAAAGCGTTTTTCAAAATGAGCGATTCTGATGGAAGTTTACCCTGTGATATAGAAGCAGCGGCAAACGAAGCGATCTCAAGTTTAGTTCCGACAAAATCCAAGGCGCGGTATGAGTTGGAGTATCAGAAGTTTGAAGATTTATGCAAAGCTAACAAAATAAAGGAGGTGTCTGAGAAAATCCTTTTGGGTTATTTTTCCGTAAAGCAACGCTCCCAGAAACCATCTACACTATGGACTCACTACTCAATGTTGCAATGTGCACTATGATTTCAGTCAAGAAAAAGCAAGATATAATTGTTAATAATAAATCATTTTTCTAAAAAGTGTGGTTTTATTTAACAGCAAAATTTTAATAAAACCGTTTGTTTTCCTTTACAGCATTAGTGCTGTAAAGGCATCTATTACTAGATGCCCTTACAAAACGATTTACAGAACTGTAAAATTCATATTACTAAATGAAAGTAGATAAAAAAATTGTTATACCAATCGGTAATTACATTTTTATTAATTTTTTTCCAAAGTTAGTACTTATTGGTACTTCCCCCCCTCCTCCCTTCCCTCCCCGCTAGCCCGGTAGTCTTTTGTTGGAAGGGGAGGGATATCAGCACGCTAAAGATATTTTTTTTTAAAGACTTTAGATCAGGGTCCTTCTTTACCTCTCCTTGCGCATGTATGCCTACTTACCGACATTATCATTTAATAATTTAATGGAAAACCTTCTTTTAAAAAAAATTGTCATATTTAATCTAGCAGCAATAAGTTGCATACAGCGACATCTAGTGCCGTTGTTAGATACTTACATCACACCAGCCCCTCTAGCAAACTTAATAAGTAAAACTGCAAATTCGTTACAATTGTAGTATTATATTATATAATTTATTTTGTTGACATATTTTATGACATGGTTGGTTGGTTGGTTTAAGGCGGGGGTGGAGCGTTCGGTCCAAGCTTCCTGCACTGCAGCCTAGTGGCTTATTGTGCTCCCCTATCTTGCTAGAAAAGATTTGTAAGGTCAAGTAAATTCCTACCAAGTTTGTCATGCAGGAGGTTATCCCCACATTAGATTCCTCCGAAGATTTTGAATCTTCTTCGGGTCAGTGCTTCGCATATATATATGATATGTGAGGCGGTTTCGTCCTCTTCGCCGCAAAGTCTGCATTCAATGGGACCATTGTAAATTCCTATTCGACGTAGGTTTTTTTTTAAGTGGCAGTGGCCTGCTAGTAGGCCAACCATTTGTCTTAGTTGGGTATGCGTTAAAAGTAACATTCCAGTTACTAGCTTTTTAGAGGGTTTCCCAATTGTGGCCCTCGCTTGGGTTTGGTATCCTGTTCCACCGGGATAGGTGTTGTTTTTGCGCCCACCTGTCTGATGTTGCTTTGGTTGCCTGTTTTGATATGCCAAGGGCGGGTTCAGGGCAACTGAGTTTTTGAGATTATCCGGCTCTAGTCAGTTTATCGGCTTTTTCGTTGCCCGCTATCCCCGAGTGACCAGGAACCCATAGGAGTTCAACCCTGTTGTTGTTTAAGACATGACTATTATTCTTACTATTATTATCCCTTCCCGCTCTCGAGAACACATCCGGTCTTAAAAGAATTACGTAATTAATACGGACTCTTTAACACTTTTTCTCTTTCTGTAGATAAAGAAATAAAACGGTAACATAAATCTACAAAAGACTAGTAGCTCCAACATACGCACTTTTCCTTTTACCTAGTACCTCGCGTGACGTTTTAAACAGATCGCCTTTTGACTTTTTACCGACATAGAAATTAAAAAAAAAACTTTAAAAATGTAACATTTGCTGGAATTTAAATATAAACTGAATTAATTTGGAAATTACACTGCACGGAAAAGATACCATCTTAACTGGTTATTAGGGATGATTCGCAATGTTTGGTTTACCGTAAAAGGTTATCGTTACGACAAAGACATTTTTTTTAGAAAGGCAACGCCTAGGAGCTCGGGTCCAAAAGTTTAATTGCAACTTAATTTTTCGTCTCACGCTTGGAGTCTTAATTCAAATCTTTAAATAATGTATTTTTGGCTTAGATTACAAAGGTCTTGTAGGAAACGTCTAGTTTTAAACTTTTCCTTCTAAAAGTCCTGTTTTATATAGAGATTATGGTTTTAGACGCATGTCGTTTTAGTTATTCATTTATGATGCAGTTTTAAAGGAAAACGAGTAAAAAGAATAATATTTCATAGTATTTTTCTATTATTTACTTGTCTGTTCCGTTCGTTTCGCTATTTTAAATCAACAAAAATATAACCCAATGCAATAAAATATGTTTAAAACAAAAACAAAACACAATTAGGTATTTATTTATTTTTAAAGCGAAAAATTAAAGTACAAATTTTAATTGAAACATTTTTTATGAAACAAGTGTGAATTATAATATAAATACTAGTGCGGGAAGAAACGAGAATACTTTATTATGAATATACAAAACGGCATCTAAGAAGAAGTATTTCAAAACCTAAGCATTTGCACCAAAAATTGCTCTTAGATTTTGCCGTGGTTAGCGATATTTCCATTATTTTCAATCATTAAAAACCGAGCCCAAAAAACGCTGGTTAGAGTCATACATACGTCTTAAGTTAAAATTTTGTATTACCACCAACATTCATATTTTTCACAAATATAGAAAATGTTTTTTTTTTTTAAATAAAGAGCCAGCTAGGAATATCAAAAAAAAAACATTTACAAAAACAAATTTAATCCTGCCATGCAGAGGGGGAGAGGTAATAATTTAATTTTCGAAATTAGGTGAATTTTTAACCATCTTTGGGCTTGGCCCCGAAAATTTTTCGCCTGCGGCGCTTTTCGCCTTCTTCACTAGCTACAATATCATGAAATACATGTAGTCTAGACTGTCCGTTTTCTCCAGAAAAAAAATATCCTACTTGGGCCCACTGAGCCCCCCCCCCCGAGCATATTTTCTGGCTACGCCACTGCAATAAGGCTTATAACTTTCCACACCCACGTAGACACCATATTTTTGTTTTTTATTCAAAGTTTCCATTTAAAAAAATCAGCGGTTACCGTAAAAAAATTACGTACAGTCTCTAATAAAACTTCTAAATCGGGCAATCTGGAGGAATTTAACAACTGTTTAATATTAAATTTCATGTCGAGATATTATTTAAATGGACGATAGTTAATAGGATTGAAATTTTAAACAGAGAACCTTTGATGTGAAAGAAATAAAAACTGTCATCTTGTCTCCGATGATAATTATTATTAACGGGTACATACAGGTTATGTATAAGGCCTTGGTGCATAAATCGTTAAAATATTTAACCTTTGAATGTACAGTGAACTGTGGGCAGTAATTCTGCTTCCTGTAGGAACTACATTTTATATTATATTTTTCTTTCTATATCTAAAATCATTAGAAATTGTAAAAAATTGTGAAAATATAAAAATTACGATTTTAGACCCAAAATTTTCACGATTTTTAATTTTTTTTTCGAAAAATAATTTTTTAATAGAATGTCGAATATTCTATCGGAAAGAGCTCGTCAAATTACAATTAAAATATATTTTTTCGATCCTTAATCATTTTAATTTACAGAGGAATAAACGAATCAATTTTGATTTTTTTTTAAAATTTTACAATTTTTTTTTAAGGTACTGATCCGCTTAAACCCATCTCTAAGCCACTGTAACCAACATTTTAAACTTTTTTTAGACTGTTGTTTAGAGGGATAAATAGATTTTAAAATTCATACCGTGCGCGTTCTTCGGTAGGTAGTACGTTTAGTGGTTCAAAAAAAAATAAAACTTAATTTTTGTACCAAAAGTTCGGTATATATAGGTCCAACTTCAGCAACAAAAAATATTAAATATATGGGTGATTCTCTGGATAGAGAAATTTTTACACGAACACCAAAAAAAATAAATTTTTAAAGTTTTTTATGGCTTTTTAATCATTAAAACCGAATTTCGTATAGAATAACCCATTTTTTAAACTTGTTGGGTCAGGTAGATGCCGGCTAAGCCGTTTGACATCGGCAAAACCTTTATAAATGAATTTTTGATGGTCCCTTTTATATAAGTATTTCTAAGAATAATTAACTAACCAGCATTTTTGACTGTGACATTAATGAAATTAGCCAACATCTTTATGCAACCTGATATTTTAGGATCTAACTAAACTGCTGGACAATTGCTTTCGAGCAAGAAAACTTTTGCCTAAATTTAACAGTTAATATTTTCTGAACCAGATATGATATCGACTTACAGGTTTGAATGGTTGATAAATTCATCCCTTGGGAAACAATTGTCAAGTTGGATTTTCTTTAACTGTCAGAAAATTTTATATACAGAGTGTTAAAGAAGACGATGATTTTTGCTCCAATTTAAATGACGTGTAACTTTCACAATAATATTTTTAACGTCAATTGAATCAAGAGTTCATAGCAAAGAAAGTAATTTGTCAAATTTTTGATATCTGCTATATTTTAAGAAATACCGATTTTTTTCGAAAACCTTGCTTTATTTTAACTTAATGGTAGCTAGATCTCACTGTGCGTTGTATCGTGCAAACTTTGCAAGTGATTATTATACCTTATGAAAAGCCTGATTATGGTCAGTAATAATAGTTGTACCTAAATGTTATGATGTACAGTGGCGTACTTATAAACACTTATATGTCTATGGTTTATGAGTAGGTATAGTGTTAGACAGTTCAAAATTAATAAATACATTTTTTCCAAAAATTAAATTAAAAAAATTACCTCTGTTAAAATTTTGTAAACACACTGTATAATATACCTGCAGTGCGATATGAAAACTAAAAAATAAAAAAAAATTCACCTAATCTAGGGGCGAGTACTTTCCAATATAAAACAATCGTAAAAAATTGAGAGATACTCAAACCATAGACATATAGATGTTTATAAGTACGCCACTGTACATCATAACATTTAGGTACAACTATTGTTACTGAACATAATCAAGCTTTTCATAAGGTATAATAATCACTCACAAAGTTTGCACGATACAACGCACAGTGAGATCTAGCTACCAATAAGTTGAAATAAAGCAAGGTTTTTCAAAAAAATCGGTATTTCTTAAAATATAGCAGATATCAAAAATTTTACAAATTACTTTCTTTGCTATGAACCAGTGATTCAATTGACGTAGAGTGATAAAATTTAAAAATATTGTTGTGAAAGTTACACGACATTAAAATTGGAGCAAAAATCATCGTCTTCTTTAACACCCTGTATATACAATTTTCTGACAGTTAAAGAAAATACAACATTGACAATTGTTTCCCAAGGGATGAATCTATCAACCATTCAAAACCGTAGGTCGATATCATATCTGGTTCAGAAAATATTAACTGTTAAATTTAGGCGAAATTTTTCTTGCTTGAAAGCAATTGTCTAGCAGTTTATTTCGATGGTCTAAATTTAAAATCCCTTTTGTGAACACGTAAACAAAAATTATTTTTTTACTTGAATTTTCTTTGTCTGTTAAGCAGCATAATCAACCCAGTCGTCATTAAATCATTTTCCTTGTGGGAGGTGTTTTCGTGCTGTTCAAACCGTGAATCATTTGTTGCCCAGAGAAAAACATTCAAAAAAAAAAATTGAAATCTTCATCATTGTAAAATTGTAAAGCTGTACTACACTGAATAACTTGATGACAATCTTGCAAACTATTTTTACAGATATCGTAAAACGGGGTACTTTGGCATCCGGGAAAACTTTGGGACTCACTTTATTATTCCTAGTTTGTTTCTGAAATAAAAAAAACGGTTTTAAGGTTTAATATGTGAAACCGGAACTTGTACCTTTTAGATAGAGAATAAAACACTTAGATAGGGAGGTGAAACCATTTATCTCAAGATAAACTGTTCCAATGTTACAGCCTGTCAGTCTGAAAATACCATATTTTAAACGTCAATATCTTAAAAACAATTGAATGTAGACATATGACATGTTATACAAAAAAACGTAGAATTTTGTGTGCAATTAGAAAATAATATAATATATAAGTTGTTTGATATGCCCAGACTATTTGGGACACCCTGTATAACTTAAAATAATTTTAGATTGTAGAACTAATCCCACCCTTTAACTCTGATTGAATCTAATTTTTTTAGGTCCAATGAAGGCATAATACGCGATCTAATTTATTGTTGTATGCCAAATTAGTCACCTGCCATAGTCACTGCCTACTTTGATACCCCAAACAATTTCTAGTCTTGATTTTAGTTGCGAAATATAAGCGAGTGTTATATCCGAAAATATCCCTAAATCCGCCAAATAACCCCGTTTTACGGTAGTCTGTAGCCTGAGTCCAGTAGACTAGTTTCGCTTAAAGCAAAACAGTTCATAAAGAATAGTAACTCCCAGTGAATCTTGGCGAACTGTTATCAAGATCCAAGGAGCCGCTCGACGGCAGGTATTTTTTACAAGGTATAATTTGCGTATGTCATGCGTGCAAGTTTCCTTAACTATCCTGATTAGAAAGACGAAATTTGGCGTACGAAAAACTATGGAGATAACAAAGAAATTTAGAAAAATATAAAAAATATTTTTCATATGGTATAAACCAATAAAAACCCTAAAAATAACTACTAAAGTTCATTATATTTTTAAAAATATCGACATTTTTTTAAAATAAAAATAACGTTGCACTCTACGATGTCTGTAGAGTCCAAATTTAAATGTCATTTCTTGCCATTCTTTCGATTTAGGGTTTTTACCTCTTCGTTCGCTGCGAGGGCCATTCCCGAGGGGACCTAAGCTTAACGTGGGTTCCGAACCATGCGACACTCCCCCCCCCCCCCCCCCCCCCCCTCCACCCCCGAGGGCTATTCCTTGGTTTCTTGCGTCATTGCATGACCTACCGATTGGGGAGTGTGTACCTTCTTCCGAACCGGCGTGAATGGGGTGGGTTGAGAGATGATACACTCTTCCCTGCATTTTTAAACCTACTAAAATTGTGTTAAATGTCAAAAAGAAATAATTATAAGTGACATTGAATAACGTCGACAGTCGATAATGTCAGTAACCCTTTCGGTCTGATGCTATTAAGAAGATTTTGGTACCTTTGGTTGTTCTTAGAGGAGGGAGGTAATTATCCTCTTACCCCCCGTAAATCCGCCCTTGCCACTTGTAGCTCCAAAGATGGTGGCCAAGTTATAATTTTAGAATAAATATATCGTCGAAAGTTGTTATGCTCATGGTCCGAGGGCATCTAAGGGTGTCTTGCGTCTACCACCACCAGGTAGTAAAGTAGTTAACTCCTCCATATGCCGTCAATGCACAGCTTTAGACAAGCATTGACTGCCATTGATTCTTGGTTGACTGTTATCAAGATCCTAACCGTTACATGTTATTGTCTTTTCGAATGGCTGGGCACCGATATCACTTAGGTATTAGTATCTGTCAATGTTTGAAAAAAATTAAGATGGAGATTTTTGAACTGGTTCTTTGTCGCTGGCGAAGATCTTAATTTGCTATTGTTCTGTGGCATAGAATTTTTTAGATTATAAATACATCTTATATTAGCATACGAGGTGTGTCAAAAAACTCATCCATTATTGTTTTTTGTTTTGGTAAAAAAAAATTATTTAAATGAAAGAAATAAGACACTTAAAAGTCTTGCTTCACAAATATATTTAAAGGATTAGGATGTAAAAACTCTATCTGTTTCGGACGTAGTAACGTCCATCATCAGGAGTTATGTAAAATAAAAGAGTTATAAAAGGGAAATTGGTAAATGTCACCTCGGACCGTAGATGGCGCTTTAGCAAAAATTATTTAGGGGTGTCAGTTGAGCGGAGTGCGATGAATGCAAATATTTTTGGCAATTGAAACATTATTTTTCCTTAATATTGAGGTGGTAATAACTACAAATTTAAGTGTTTTTGCTGATGTTAATATCTAGCATATATGGTTTGTAATATTATGGGATATAGTAAAACAGAGTTTAACTTGTTGTAAAAGTTAACATTATGGCTTGATATTTTGTTGATTTAACTTAGGACTGATAGGTTGACTAGACTCAGAAGGGCAGCTGTTTATAAGGCTTCATGAAGAGGAGTTCGTGGCCAATACTTTATTCGATATACCCTTTTTTTGATTTGTCTAATCACCAATGTAACACTCCGCGACAGTCGATTTCACTTCACAGGAACGACGAATACTATGTCCTGTATTCTGCTCTGGATATTTCAATTGTACCGAATTAATTTTTTCCAGCACATTGCGTACTGCACTACTGCATGCGTCTTGTCTAAACTGCACAAAAAAAAACGCCTGTGCGGAGTAGATGGTTTTCGCAAATTTGCATATTTATAATGGAGTTGTAAATAATGTTCCTTATTTATTTCATTTGATACTACAAAGATTCTTGAAGTATTATTTTTAGTATGAGGGATTTTTACGACTATCAAATTTCCTTTATCCTCTATATGATCAACCATTATCTTGCAAAGCTCATCGCGCCTACAAGCACCAGCCAACCCAAAAATGATGGCGATTTTTATTAGAAGGTAAACTTAATCAGGTTCTTCTTCCATAAATCTGGTAACTTCAGTTTTGTCAAAAATCTGGTAGCTCTTTGCCAGGGCTGCTCATTTTAACAGCGTGTTGGTGTTTGTAAATTCTGACTGACTAACAAAGTCGACAAGTGCGCTTATACAGGGTGTCCCATAACTTATGGGCCGTAGAGTAACTGAAGATACTAGACATCAAACTAAGCCGATTAAGTCATATAAGTTTTTTCGGATTATTACTCGTTCTAGAGATACAGGGTGTTGAAAGTAAAAGTTTATTCTCGAAAATAAGCCATATTTTTAAAACGGTTTAATGAATCGAATTGAAAGTTGGCAATATTATGTTTTTATGATCAAGAAATAAAAATTTGTAGAAATTTTTAAGTTTCAAACTAGAGGGCGCTAGTTGCATACACTGGGCTTCATAAATCTATAATTTTTTTCTTACCTTTGATATTAGGTGTTTTTCAATTATGGTTTTTTAAAGATGTGCATTTTCTGAGGCAAAAAGGTGTACTTGATTGATCTTAATATCTATAACGGTTTTCGAGATATTTCCCAATAAACATACCAAAGCATAAAAAAACATAGTACATAATTAAATTAATATTTTAATTATCAAAAAAAAAAACAACTTATATGACATAATCGGCTTAGTTTGATGTCTAGTATCTCCAGTTACTCTACGGCCCATAAGTTATGGGACACCCTGTATATGTTATGTTATAATACGGCTTTAATACATCATGGTAGTTAAAAAATATAGTTTTTTTTTGTATTAAGGCGAAATACAAATATCGGGAATTCCGAATAAAAGGTAAAATTACGTTCCATAATAGTGTACAGCTACAAAAATAAATATAAATTTTCCCCACCAATGAGATTTTTATTTTTTCGCACTGAAAATAAACCGCACTGGGTGCGGAAAAGTGTAGGAAATAGTTATTTTCCTAACAAGTGCGCAAAGTGATACTTTTCCGCACGCAAGTACAGTTGGACGAACGACGCGAAGCGGAGTTCGGATAAGTTCTTGCGTGCGGAAAAGCACTTTGCGCACTTGTTAGGAACAACATTTTTCCTACGAGCTTCATATCAGATAACAACAAAAATAAAAATATGATAATTTATTTAATAATTTTTAATTCGACTTTAAAGAAAGAACTATAATATACTTACAACTAAAAATTACATAACAAAAAAAAATAATAGAAAATTAAAAAATTACATAACAATAAAAAAAATAATAGGAAACTAAATTTTTTTCGTTTTAAGCTGAAATACAAATATCGGGAATTACGATTAAAAGATAAAAGAGAATACTCTTGCAACGGCTTCTCACATTGCCATAAAATAGTTTACAGCTACTAAAATAAATATAAATATTCCCTACCAAGGAGATTTTTGAATAGTTTTACTTTTCCGCACCCAGTGCGGATAAAAGTCTTATCCGCACTAGTGCGGAAAAGTGTAACTTTGCACACAAAAATGCGTGCGCAAAGTACTACTTTGCGCACGCTCGTAGGAAAAAGCTTTTTTAAAACCCGTTCAAACTATAACCATAAACACTGTGCCTAGTAATTTTAATGTTGTTAATTAATTTACTTTTGCAATGTGTAAACTTGTGATTTATCCCGTTTTTTCTTGGTTATATCAACTTTTTAGTAAACTGTAGTTAAAATTCAAATTCCGTCAAGTCTCTATGCAAAGTTTTAATAAAAGAGACAGCGATATTTTAATTAATACTTGGATTAATTCAATTTCCATCCCACTGTCGATAAGGCCAGCTCGGTCCAATTAGTTCTCTGTATGTACAGCATATTTACTTAAATAGTTATCGTATAATTTGTAGTTTCCGAGGGATTAGCAAGTTTTGTGGCGTTTGTAACGCACCATTTTAATGTAAACTGACAGACAGCGAGTTGCACTGAAGACGGGGCGCGACCAAATACAACCTAAGCGACGACAAAGTCTACACCTTTTTCAGAGCTGTAATTTAGAAAGGTAAATTGCATTGTAGACTCGGATTGGAACATTTGTACCTTGAGGGTAGGTCGTAACAAGCGATAAACCATCTGTAATACCACGACTTTCGATTGATTAAACTTTTTAAACGCATCTCCAATTCACCGCCGTAATTATTTGTTCTTTTTTTAGAAAGCGCCATCTCTCGGCGTTCAGAACTGGCATCGACGCCATATTGTTCTTATTTGTTTGTTTACGTTTTGCACTGGAAATAATTCTTCTTCTGTGTGTGATGTATAGCATATTCATTGTTATATAATGGTTTATTCGTCATCATTTTGGTTTACAGTAAAATAAATATTATCGGACACAAGTCAGTCATTTCTTGAACGGCAAGGAGAATACTAACTTGTGGAAGACTGAGAAAAGTACTAGTGTTTTGTTTTATTTAAAGAGTGTTGGGACGCCACACTGTGATTATTATTACGGATTTTTTGGTCTTTGACTGTTACATTCTTTTTTCTGGTAATTTTTTCCTGTTTTTTCGCTGCCAGGGCCATTCCCGAGGGGACCTACATCTTAACGTTGGTTCCGAACCACGATCCTCAGTCATGCAATACCCCCCAAGGGCTATCAACCATTGGTTTCTTGCAATTGCATGACCTTCCGATTGGGGAGTGTGTACCATCATTCCACGAGATGTCCGGCCTGGTTACCGGCGTAAATGGGGTGGGTTCGGAGATGATAGATTTTACACTCTTCCCTGCATTCTTAAACCAACTAAATTTCGGACAAACTTTTTTTATTATGCGTTAGATATTCGACCGTGGCAGTCCGGGTTCGATCCTCGGAGTGGGCATTCCGAGGATCGAACCCGGACTGCCACGGTCGAATGCCTAACTCACCTCTGAGCCACTGCCGCGGTGACTGTTAAATTTAGTGTTTATACGTATAGTGTTATCAGTTTTTGCGACGTATTTGACGGTGTTACAATGACGAATAACGAAAACTGTTACCAATCGGTGATAAGATTTAAGATGCCTTGGGCGTTTTTTTTTATAAGAAAAATAGTTATTTGTTTTACTTACCACTCGGCTACGCCTCGGCTATGAAACACCAGCCGCGACATTAAATCTCGTGCTTTTGTGCCGTGTGAAACATATAATTTTTTCTCCAAATTTGCTCCAATTTCACGAAAAATCGTCTTTTTTATATTTATTTTAATAATTATTGCGTTTCATTAAAGGTAACTGGCTTTTCGTTACTATGTTTACCGCTGATAACGTTTGGTGAATTGTTTTGTTTACTTCAGAGTCATTGTCATTTTAAAAGTTCAAATTTGTTCAAAATGGACCAAATTGAAAGTGAAGATGAGTTATTGCCACTAACACCACCTGAGATAAGAGACCAAGCGCGAGACGTGGAATTGAATCTACTACCGGAGAAGTCGAGAACTGTATATTATGAACTCACATACCGCAGATTCATGGAATATAGGCAGAAGAACAATGTAGGATCTTGCTCTGAAAATGTGCTGATTGCCTATTTTTCCGATCTTTCGAAGCAAATGAAGCCCTCAACATTATGGTCTACCTATTCGATGTTGAAAGCTACCCTAAACATAAAAAACAACGTTGATTTGTGAAAATATCTAAAGTTACGAGCTTTTTTGAAACGGCAGTTAGTGGTTTCCATGCAAGAAAATCCCGAGTTTTTGAAAGAGAAGAAGTTGAGAAATTTTTATCAGAGGCACCAGATGAACTGTATAACGTCATTGTCAATTTTAATTACAAGTTTGATTTAAATTATTACCTGGAACGTTGCATAGCAACGACTTTTACTGCCTAAAAGTGGACTTTTTCTGCCTAGGCAGTAAAAGTGTCCCTTTTAGGCCTATTCAGTATCATTAAAAAGCTACATTTAATGTCATTTGGAGAAAAAATATATTACTTACATTCTTGTTGGTGCAAAAATGCCTTTAAAAATCCATTACCTCTTTTACATAGTCGTTTAGTTGCTACCAATGCCGATGATGATATTTATAGTTACATCTCCACAGGCCGAGTGTGTAAAAGAGACATCCTTGTTTTCAGGTGTTAAATAAGAATGCAAATAAAAGGAAAATATAAAAAGATACAAAGTTTATTATCGTTCTATTAGACTTGTTAGCTGTTTAATTGCCGTATAAAATGACCGGAATAAATAACGTATATTTTTTCTACAATCATTATAAAAACGTGTCCTTTTTTACCGATACGAAGACCCTACATAATCATACAGAGTGACAATCTTGATAACAGACTGACAGTAATACTGATCGTGGAAGGGCAAATTTTATGGATTCATGTCAATCTGAATGATCGTGTAAGGTCTGCAGTGAAGTCAGTGGCGGATTTAAGACATTGGAGGCCCTAGGCAAGGTTTTTCGAGCGGCCCCTACAACCGGGATGTATTTTCTAAAACTTTAACCGAAAATGGCAAGTTTTAAGGTTTTTTTAAGGGCTATTTTAAAACAAATTAAAACCAACAGAGAAATGAATTTGAGGTTGACTTTTTTTGAAATAATTATTCCATGTACGCTTGGATGTTTTAAAATCACAAGTTTGTAGCCTATCCAATTCAGAAGTTAACTACTTTAAGATTAATATTTAGATTATTTTGATATGTAAAGTGAAAAAACGGAAAAAGCGGCTTTTTCACTCTATGCGGGTGAAAAGTCAACAACTCTTACTCTTAGAAGTGAAAAAGTAATTTTTTTCAATTTAGAATGTGGATTTGTAAAGTATTAACGCACAATGACAAAATGAACTACAGTATATTGTATTATGTCCAGTCAAATATAAATAAATCATATAATTTTATACCTAAACTCTAAACTTTTCTTGCTTTTTGAGCTGCAAACTTGCTAAAATAGACAATCTTGCGTCAGAACTAGCATTTCGTAAATAATTTTTTATGCTTTTTAAAATGCTAAAAGACCTTTCTCCAGACGCGTTTGAAGTCATCATACACAGTAAAATTCGCAGGGTCGTGTCCAAGTTTGGGAAGAGTGTAGTTAATTGTTTGTCACGAATAAGTTGTAGGAACTCCAAAGGTAAATTTCTGTGATTTGTCTTTTCTTTTTCTCTTCTTCAAAGAACCCAAGTCCAATCTTCTGTGGTAATAATAAATTAATAATTATTAATTCTATTGTTAGCAGATACCATATTTCTACCTGATCCCGTAATAAAAATTGTAAAAATCCATAATTGGGAATTTTTAATTATGACCGGGTTCTGGAAATTTTGGACCAGGGTGAGACGTCCCAAAAGTTAATCGAAGGGTAACTTTTTAAGTAAGAAAAAAAAATTAGGATAGGAATGTGGAAGGAGTTTTTTTTCTAAGCACA
Organism: Polydrusus cervinus; assembly: GCA_935413205.1. Classification (NCBI taxonomy): domain Eukaryota; kingdom Metazoa; phylum Arthropoda; class Insecta; order Coleoptera; family Curculionidae; genus Polydrusus; species Polydrusus cervinus. Next base: position 5,487,868 of record OW284514.1, read on the forward strand.
CTTAAGGTGCTACCGTCTGTCATTGTGTTAAATATGTCTTATATCTTAAGAACTATTCAATTAAGACGTTTGATTAGTTATGTTTAGAATGTTGAGATAAATCTAAAAATGTAATAAAAAATAATTCAACACTAGTGTTGAAATATTAAGGCACGCTATTTAGTTTAAACATATGGTGCCAATTTGACAGACCACCCCTATTTATTAAAAAGAACAAATTTTAGAAAGCAGTAATTGTAAAGTGTTTAACTTATTTATCATGTATTCGTCGAGTGATTCAGAATAAGAGTGTCAAAATACGCCATCTGAAATTATAAAAAATATTAATAAAATACTGGAAAATCTATTACCAGAAAAAACATCGCGCTGAAGAGAGTGTCATGTATTAAACAACAAATCTTTATCGGTAGCGATAGCGTAGAGAATAGAGCTCTAGCCTACAGAACGCAAGGTCACAGGTTCAAACCCCATCAGGAGTATTTGACTTTTTTTTATAAAAATATTAAATAATTTTTAGAATTATTTTTAATATAAATCTTCCTTCTTGGGCGGATTTTTTAAATTAATGTTTAATACATCTTTCGTTGGTTGAATTTAAAATTTTTAAATCTGGTTAATCTAGGTGACAATCCAGAACTAGTTCTTCCTATGACATATAAAATATGAAAAAATGAAAAAGTTAAACTACAAATAAAGGAAAAGCCTATTGACAAACTATGAAACCAGATATTAAGTGGAACATAAGCCTAAGTATGCTAATTTCGACACTAGTGTTGAATTTTCTTTTCACAAATTAAAGGCTTTTTTAATAATTCTTTGTGGTCGTAGGAAAAATAGTGTACATTACTCGTGCTCGTGTGAAAGTTGACGCCTCGTGCTAAATATCTCCTCCTTTGAAAAGTATCACTTTCATCACTTGTTTTGTAATATACTATTTAATGCGTACTTGGTACTTGGAAAAAAAATACAAATCGGTTATAGAGATATTTGTAATTTTTTTTTTTAATTTAAACACCCTGAAATTATCCAAGTATTATCACTTTTTCGGATTAGCATTCAATTATGAAACACCCAGTTGAAGCAGAAGCTAGAACTCAACAAACCTCGTGCTGATCACATCAGCAGAATTTTCAAAATAAATTATCTAATTCCTTAGGTAACACAATTTAATTAGTCCCCTTAAAAATGATTAGAAGAAAAGCTAAAGAAAACGAATAAGCAATTTAAAAAAGGCACGTTCTAAGGTACGTAACTAACTCATTTATTTTATTAACTAAAATAGTTGTTAACCGCGAGTACCACTGTAATAATATGTAAAGAATCCTTTTCACATACATATTAACCGGTATCGAACACGAAACTCGATTATAAGTTAAGTAAAGAATATGGCTAGAAATTAACTCTTCCGATCGGTCTTGACTAGAGCTGGAGTATTTCTCTTTAATTATCGACATTTTTTAAGACAATGTAAGAGTTTTGTAACATAAAATAATTATATTTTGCCAACCAACAAAATCCCGCCTATCGATTTTCCAGGTGCTTAGATCTCGGCAGTGGCTGTTGCCAGAAACAGGATTTTCGATTCGCTGAAAAGAATTATACTTGCTTCTGAATATGAAACAGGGTTTTCCTACGACCACCTATAAAAATGAGAAAAAAGCACGGTTAATTTGGCTAGAAAGCGCCGTATATCACACGCGTGTTGAAGAAAAATAATTCAACACTAGTGTTGAAATACAAGGCACACTATTTAATTTAAATATTTGGTGCCAATTTGACAGACCACCCCTATTTATTAAAAAGAACAAAGTTTAGAAAACAGTAATTGTAAAGTGTTTAACTTATTTCTCATGTAATTGTCGAGTAATTTAGAATTAGAGTGTGAAAATACGCCAACTGAAATTATAAAAAATTATAATAATATACTGGAAAATCTATTACCAGAAAAAACAAATCGCGCTGAAGAGAGTGTCATGTATTAAACAACAAATGCTTATCGGTAGCGATAGCGTAGAGAATCGAGCTCTAGCCCACAGATCGCAAGGTCACAGGTTCAAACCCCATCAGGAAGTATTTGACTTTTTTTATAAAAACCCAATGGAAAGAAAGGTGGTATAATATGTGGTGTGAGAAAGTTATTTTCATGCGGAAAAAAAATCGAGGAAAAAGATATTAACCAATAAAAATCCTAAAAAGAATAACTAAAAGTTATTGAGAATTATTTTTTTTAATAAAAATAACTTTCTTACATTCTCCAATATCCAATTTTAAAGTGTTTTTTAAAATCCGTCAATAAATATGGACATGATTCGGTTCAAGAGAATGCAATGTTTTAAATATACAGGGTATTTCACGGTAGCTGGAACGTTAGACGTTTATGGAAAACGGGTGATACGTTTTCCTCAAAAACTAAAAAACCGGTCATCGCACACTGTAGTTATATAGGTATGTTATGGAATAGGTATTATCGATAGATAAAAATTGCTCATCTCTAGTCTTTAGCAGCAAATTAGACAATAAATAATAATTGTTAAAGGTATTAGTTCTTTGTATTTATGGGCATTAGTATAAGTAGCGACATCGAGTAAGCTTTTAAGTTGGGTACGGAAAAATAGCAATAAAGAATTGTTTTTATAGGGTAGGAAAAATAACTAAACTTTGGACTTAAATTGGATTTAATTTTAAATCTGAAGTATTCAGATGTGTTAATTCTTTGGAATGCGATGAGAGAACAGCGCTCAGGACTTAGGATCACTTATTTCCAACTTTTGCATACTAAACAGTATTTTTTAGAATAATTTATGATTGCTCAAATACATAATTATGTCGTTACATATAATAACAATAGTTCACTCGTTTGACCCTCAAAATAATCAGTAATACTAAAAATAAGCACATATACATTTTCTGAACACTGTATGTTTCTGTATACAGTGTCAAAAACGTTTGTGAGTTTGAGAAACTTTAATAAACTTTTTTTGGACAAAGTTTTTTGTCCAAAATTTTTAAATTTTTGAAAAATAATGTCGAAAATTGGTATTAAAGCTGTCGATTTTAATTTGGGATATGTTATAGACTTCCTAACCCTTATTTAACTTTGGTCGTAGAAAAAATATACTTTTCAACTCGAGTGGATTGTCTATATCGCACTCGAAAGTTTGAGCACTCCGCCTACGGCGTCATGCTCAATTAACTTTCTCGTGAGATATAGACATCATATCCACTCATGTTGTACAAACTACTATTATAGACTAGGGTGCGCCCTACTTAGTCTATATGTATTTTAACCTTATTACCTGTAAGTTGTATTACTGTTTATTATTTTTGATTTAATACAACTCGCTATTTGTTTTCTTACAGTATGCCCTGATGATAGTCTTGTAGGCCAAAACGCGTAGGTTCTGATTTTATCAAATTAATTTGTAAGAAGGATATAGGGCTTTCTGTTTTTAACCCTACATAGGGTTTCACTTTTACTTGTGGAGGCAGTGACGTGCAATACTGTTTTAATCAGGGTAGGCAAAAATTGCATTTAAGCAAAAATTTACCTTCCGTAGCATTCAAGCATCTACATTTCAAATTTTATCACAAAATGTCTTGTTTTTGAGTTTGTGGAAGAAAACACTGTGGCAGAAGAAGAATAAAACGACATTATTTGGAAATGAGTTCAACACGGCGGTCTTCACGTAAATATTCTTTTAAAACATCGTCATAAAAATTGGTTTTGCGTTTTAAATCCTGCAAAATTCGCTCTCCAGAGAGATTATTATTAATAAGCGTGTCTCTCCCTGGGTGTTTTGTGAATAGGTATGAATTCTTTTGAATCCAGAAAAGGATCGTTCTATAGACGCGCTGCTAGCCGGAATAGTAACAATTAACGCATCTATATTTATTTTTTCCCGAAACCCGACGGCCCGAAGTCTAGCAAAAGGCCGAAAACGCTAATTATTAATTCAAAATCTATCATCCACCTGATTGAACCAATGGAAATGATATAGGATTCATTTTTCGGTCCTACATTATTATTTATTATATTAATGTAGAGATAAATTGCCAAAGTTGGATTCCACGGATAAAAACTAATATATAAAAATAAATTGTTTCTGTTTGTTTTATTGTTCCCAGGGTAGGCAATGCTCTTTTGCTTATATTTTATGCACGCCACTGTGTGGAGGACTTAAAAAATAAGACCTATTAAAAGATACCGGTTAAAATTAAAGATTTGAATTAGAAAATAAATAACATACATAAAATTCGACGAAGTACTATTGACATCGTCTTACAGATATTCAGAGACAGAGACTTGCCTATTATTACAGAAGAAAAGTTTCCTGTCATCGATTAATTATTAAAATTAGTGTTTTATATACTACTTTGAAGAATAAATCCATCAAACTCTATTTTTTTGAACTATTTGACACACTATAATATTAAGAATATTGATTTCTTACGACACTATTTTTTTCACTCGTTGACCCGAGCATATATAGATATCGATCTCGCATTCTGATTAAGATAATTTTTAATTTGAATAACAATTAAAAGCTAAAATAAATTGCCGTTTAAATTAAAACCTTAATTAAAGATGTGGTGAGTATGTTTTGGCAATAAAAAATCTCTTATTTGTAACTGTAAAATTTTATTGATTTTTTATTTTCCATTTTGAGAGAGGTTTCATTTTAACTACTAAATGTACGCCTAAAAAATCATGGAGCACTTGTTCAACAAAATAAAAGCGAAAATTACGCGAAAATAATGTTTTTTAATACAGAAAATAGAATAGTGGTTTAAAGTTATCTTTTTGGTTTCTATATACACAGATATATGCATTATTGAGATAAAATATCTCGAGGGTCCGCATGGCCATCAATAATTTGTAAGTATTTTAAAAATATAAGGGAGTATTGATGGTAGCAATAAGGAAAAAGTGTACTAAAAGTCATTCAACAGTAATCTCTATATATATTTTAGCTGTAGAAAATTACACAAACATCGATTTATGAAATATGCCATGGAAGATATAGCTGAAAAAAATAGTGTAATTGTGCTGTGCACACCGCCATGTCTTTGCGCACTAATTCCTATAGAACTTATATGGGCGCAAGTGAAACGATTTGTAGCAAGACACAACACGACATTCAAAATGAAAGACGTTAAGCTACTGTTTGATCAAGCCATTAAGGAAATGACACCAGAGAACTGGCAAAAAGCAGTCCATCATGTCATTAAAGAAGAGGAGAAAATGTGAGATCTTGACCACCTGATCGATCGGCCGCCGACCCGTTAATTATAACGTCAAGAGGAAATGACAGTTCCTCAGATGACGAAGGATATGATTTTTTATGATTTAATTTTTGTATAATGAATTTTTTGTATTTTGCATTTTTTTTATAATGTTTAATAAAAAATAAGTGTACCTAATACTATGTACATAATGCACGCCTTTGTCACACCACTTTCAGTGTTTGTGAATGGATAACAATAGGCAAAACCCATAAATTGACCCAAACCCGGGTAGTACTACCTGGACTTGATGAAAATAAAGAATTTTGCAATGAAATCAATGCCAAATTATAAAAGTGGCTTAAATATTAGTTGGGTCACCCTGTAGTCGCGATTGTCCATAATATCGCGCTCAGAAACTTACGCGCTAGTCAATTTAATTTTTCGTGCGATATGGACATCATATTCACTCTTGTTGTACAAACTCCTATTTCCGGCTATCATTTGTCACACAATAGAGTCTATTAACGGATAGCTTTATGTTGGCAATTACTATCGTTTATTACTTTTTGTTGGTACTTATGCTTCCTCGTTCTTTAGATAAACTACTGTGCAAAAAATTTATTATTTTATCTTTTCTTCACTTTGTTCTTTTCTCTATAACTATATAACCGTAGATTAAACATAATTCACGGATTTATTAAGACATCAAATCGTAAAGTTTATATCAAAACTAAAACCTCACAAAAGAATACAATTCTATGATGCAAATCTATTACTTGAGGCAACGAGTTGCAATGTATAGAAATAAATAGTTTTTTTGAAAATGGGGTATTTCCACAAAGTCTTAGCTATTATTTTTTAATTTTCGACCAATTTATTAACTTAATATAATTTTCTATAAAATTGACTAAATTCAATATTGACGTTTAAAATATGGCCTTTTCAGTCTTTGACAGGATGCAGCATTGGAACGGCGCATAGAAAATAGTTATTTACGATATAAGTGTTGTAAAGATTCATATTACAACACGAGATGTTTAAGTTGTCAAACGAGGCGTCAGCCGAGTTTAATAAAACATCGAGTGTAGTAATATGAATTTACAACAAGAATATTGTACAAAATTTGATCTACTTTCATCTATGAATAAAAATATTTGGCAAAAGGCATTTTTAAAAATAAAAATGCACCTGTTATTAAGTTTACCACCTGTTATTAAGTTTACTAATCAAGTTTTTTATGTTACCTTTCGCATAGTTACTGTTTCGCATGGTTACTGTCGAAACTTTGTCAAACAAATTCAAAAATATAAAAGCGTTTTTCAAAATGAGCGATTCTGATGGAAGTTTACCCTCTAATATAGAAGCAGCAGCAAACGAAGCGATCTCGAGTTTAGTTCCGACAAAATCCAAGGCGCGGTATGAGTTGGAGTATCAGAAGTTTGAAGATTGATGCAAAGCTAACAAAATAAAGGAGGTGTCTGAGAAAATCCTTTTGGGTTATTTTTCCGTAAAGCAACGCTCCCAGAAACCATCTACACTATGGACTCACTACTCAATGTTGAGAACTATGATTTCAGTCAAGAAAAATCAAGATATAATAGCTAATAATAAATCATTCTTCTAAACAGTGTGGTTTTATTTAACAGCAACATTTTAATAAAATCGTTTTTTTTATTACAGCACTAGTGCTGTAATAGATGCTCTTACAAAACGAATTACTAAATGAAAGTAGATAAATGGTTTTGACCTCCCTATTTCAGTTTTTCTATTTTCTATTCAAAAAGACCAACCTCCAGTTTAACATGTTGAACCAAAAAATGCTTTAACACGCTAAATGTGTAACTTTTAGATAGAAAATAAAAAACTAAGATAGGGAGATGAAATGCTACAGCCTGTCAAGGTTTGAAAATGCTATTTTTTAAACGTCAATCCTGAAGAATCATGAGAAATGAGTTCATTGCTCACTGGCATAAACTATCAGTGAATAATGATTATCAATATTGCTTAAAAATGACATAATAATGAATGTTAAACTATACTATAGTCTTTTTATCATAAATTTTCTAAAAGTTAGAGTTCGTTTCGTATTCCTATCAAAAACAGATGGTTGCTGATATTTTAAGAGTTGTGCTGTGAAGAGATATAGAGATTGGGATCAAGATGGCGGTGATTTTATCACCGCGTTTCGCAATATTCAGAAATATTTATATTTTTTCGTGCATAAAATTTACTGTAGAGTATGATATACATCCATTTTTATGGACACATTTTTAAAAAAGGAAAGAAAATAAGAATATGCTGTAGATAAAGGTGAGTAGGCAATAACCGCAGAAAAATAATTTATACAGGGTATCCTTGAAATGACTGTACAAATTCCACAAATAAAAATAAGGCGATGTTGCTTCGTTTTGCCGCTACAGGGCGCTAAAGTTTTCAAATTAATATTGTTCTTTCGGAATAATTTCTAAACGCCTTTATCGATTTCCACTAATTTTGGAACTAAGAATGACCACTATTAATAGCGTGCTTTGACGTATGCCCCATCTTTTTTTAATACCTGCAAATTTAAAAATAGCGTGTGATTGGTAATTAAAAGTTCCTCTTTTTGTTACCCCCCGTATAAATTGAAGCAACATTGCATATAGGTAAGTTTGCCTAGATCGCCTCATTTTTGGTTAAGGAATTTGTGGTGAAGCGTTGTACAGTCATTTCATGGACACCCTGTATATTGCCCTGTACGATAAAATAGCCCAAAGAACTCGAAGGAGTAATTTTGTTATAGTCGATTTTCTACGCGCACGGCGATTTTTCCCCTTATGACGTAACGACTTTTTGTTCATTGCTTTTTTTTTTTAATTTATGACACTTTTTTTATCCACATTATAATTTTCGTCATCCAAAAAGAAAAGATGTCAGTCATAACCACCCAGTCTCCATCCGGTGACAGCGTACGTGAAAATACCAGAAAGAAACGGCCCCGTTGTCGCATTGATGACCCATCAAACTGTGACGTCACACGTCGGCCATTTTGGAATCGGGAACTTTTTGCTCACCGTTTCCATGGACACTGATCGGAATTTGTTTTTGCGGGAGTAACACTGGCGATTTCGGGTGCCGGACTTTTAATTTATTCGATTCCAAAGGCACATTGTGATTTTTATTTATGTTAAAAGCCCGGTCGAATTACGGGGTCTTTTTTTGGCGATCGATCAGAACGGTAATGGGTTTCATAATTACCGTTTTGATTGAACGTTGTTTTTGGATATAAATAACGGATTTTAGTTTTAATTAGTTTGATTTGGTGCTATAAGAGTTCATGTCAGGTAGGGTGAAGTAAGGTAATTTCGTGGCATAGGTAAGTTCGTGATAGAATTATAAATATTTGGCAGCAAGTTGCCTATTGCTTTAGATGGATGATTTCTTGGCTATTAGAAGGCATTTGAATCATTTGATCCTACTAGATGGCACTACCTGTTGCGTTGCGATATCACGAACATACTGGACATAAGAAAACTTTGTTTCCATGTGGTGCTTATTTCGTCGTGGTATTTCGCGGGTTTTGTAATTAAAAAGTAATTTGTTGTGTTAATAGGATTAACTCAAAGGTAGGCTTTTGAAATTTATATTAATTATAGTATTTGAGATGGGGAAGCTTCTTGTCAAATGCGATTAACAAATTCTGGCTTAGTTTTACCGTAATTGCTTAGTCCGTGGAACTAATTTTTTATGATTTCTGACACGTGTTCAAGATATAAAAATTCAAGGGTTGTTTAATATTAAATATCTTTTTTCGTATGCATCTCGTATTTATGCATTTCGTATGCATCTCGTATTTATGCATTTCGTATGCATCTCGTATTTATGCATTTCGTATGCATCCTGTATTCTATGGTTATGTTAAATTTATGTTTGAACACAAACCTAACCAAGACGTTATTGAGCATATCACAAACTTACCTAGTATCAGGAAGTTACCTATTGTTATTTTTATTTGCAGCTTTTATATCACCTAAAATGTCAATCATCGGATGAAGACAAGGTTTTTATGTGTGATCGATGCACCGGTAGTAGCAGCGATGATTCAGACTAATAATTTGTAACTTGTAACCGATAATAAAAATAATTTTTAGCATTAAAGGTTGTCTCACGAATATACCTACCCTATATCACGAAATTAGATATCCTATCACGAAATTAACTCTCCTCGACTAGGGCTACTTTGAAAGTTTTTTTTCGTGTTGTTGTTGAGTTTTATATAAAAAAAATACCAAAATCTAAAGGCATACTGTTAGGTCTTAGGTCTCCGACAATTATAGCAACAAAGCATGTCATTTACTTTACTTTCTGACGAAAAAACTATAATTATCACGAACATACCTTACTTCACCCTATTTCTACTAAGATACCAATAGCACGGGATAGCAAACATAACAAGTAATGTTTAAAATGACATTTATTTACACGATAATTTACCTCACATATATAGAACCAATCAGAACGCTAATTTTCATAGCAACCACCTTGGTAACGGGGTCTTACCCGATAAGACATACCGCTAGCTCGATAAGACCCTTGTAGCTTTTTGTCAAACAAACAGAAATTTATTTCAAGAAATCAAGTTTAATAAATAAATATTATAACCCCTACAAAATAAAAGTGACACACAACAGTATTTGAGGTGATTGTAGGGCATACACTTACCTTAATTTTGACATTTTCAAAGACATGTTTTATGACAAAAGGTATGTAAGATTAAATCCAGTGTGCTTTGCTTTGACGTGAGCTTAAAAAATCTTGGCGTTTTCATGGCAACCGTGATACGACAACAAGCGAATTTGATTTTTGACGTTCCACGCGTCTGATTTAGTCTTGGATTTTTAATTAATTGTTAGTTGTGAAGCATTTATAAACTTAAAAGTAAATCATAATGATGTGTTTGTATATTTTCCTTTATCACAAGTGGCTTTTATTTCGGGTTCAGTAAAGTATCCAATAAAATACACCTCTAGAAGCGGTGTCTTAGCTTCATACCTTTGTTTTTCACTCGAAACTAGATTTTCTAAGAAAATTATCACTCAATATAATTTTTACTTATAATCAAAGATAAGACCCTCGAGCTAAAGCTTTCGGGATCATATCAGATTATAAGTAAAAATTTCATTTCGTGAAAACTTGTCAGAAAATCGATTTCTTGTAAAAAACAGTGGTATTACCGATAAGACGCCTCCTCTATCGGTATATTACTGTTGAAAATTACTTTTATATAAGTAATTTCTTCTAGGAATACAAGAGTAATTTGTACAACGAGAGTGGATATGATGTCCATATCGCACGAGGAAGTAAATTAATCAAGACGCCGTAGGCGGAATGCCCAAACTTCCGAGCGTAATATGGACAATCCACTCAAGTTGTACAGTATATTTTTGCTACGACTGAACTTCCGAACTTCATACTAAAATTTTTTAAAAATTATTTAATTTATTCATCATAACTTGTCTTTTAAGTTGGTCATGAACTTGTGAGAAGATAAAAAAACAATTGAAAAAAACTCAATTTTGATGGACCAAATTATACTGTAATATATTTATCATTTCTTATATTAACACAAAATCGCATTGAATATCTTTCTCTCAATCGGCCTTCTGCAGAATAACATACAAAAAGCGATATGTTTATTAATAAAAATGAACAATTTATTGTTCTCAACCATAGCCATTTTGATTAATTATTGTATTACTGAAAGCACAAAAGAAAAAAGGGTTGGTAGTTTTTTTCTGCTTGCATAAGAGTTATAACTCCGAAAGTACAACAAAATAGCTGCATAGTTCGTTTTAAACAGTTAATCACGGCCTTTGTGCATTAATAAGAACTTTTAATGTAGGTAATGGTAAAGTTTTTCAAAATAATCGCTAATTTACAAACTAGCAACACTGTTAACGTGGAAATACTGTAAGAATAACATAACCTTAAAACCTTCAGTAGAAAATGGAAATAGTTTTTTTCTATAAATATTATAAGTTCGTCTGTCTTATCTGGTTTTATATACTCATTTTCATATTCCACCATTTAAGGAACAATTACCAGTTAATTTTCGGTAGATATATATTTTGGTATTATACCTGCAATTTTCACACCATTTCGTTCCCTCTTTAAGAGAAAATTGTGTATGCCATTTATTGTGGGATATATGTATGTGATTTAAATTAAAAAAAAATAAATTTTATGTGACAATTTGCATATTTTGGAAGTATATTCTTAACCTCACTTCTGTCAAGTGTCAAAAAACGACTGAAAAATTTACAACGTGTAAATTTGGCTTCTTCGTAATTGACCACTGAAATCATATCCGTTCAGTTAACTGGAATAGCTAGCAAATTTCCATGTGGGAGTAGAAAAAAATATTTATTAAGAAACCCTAATTTCTGTCTGTATTTAATACATTTATTTTAAATCCTAATACATATGACTTGAAAAATAGTCCATATTTGAAGTGGAGTGGGAACTTAAATGAAAAGAAAACCAAGTTTTAAATTTCTGTTGAGGTTGTACAAATGAAGTTTAAGCTTGGTTTAACGCTGAACTAAGCGTAAGCCCTAATTGTATACAACCGGATTTTATGACTGTAATGTATACGGTAATGATGGCTCGGTTGGTTGTACAATTGAATTTTGTATTGAGGTGTGTTTGCATAGTTCTGCTGAATGGTGAAATTTGTTTTATTTTACATCGGATAAAGGTGTTAAGTTTATTTACTTTTTTTATTGTAATACAGGGTGATTACTAAGCTGATTTTTTGCGCTGTATAGAAGGCATTAAAGTAAACAACATTTTCAAAAAACTCAAAAATAAGGTATTTGAAATAATTTATTAATGGATGAAATACGGTCCTGCCTAACTTGCCCGTTGAATAAAATTAAGAAAACTTCTGGGTGTAGGATGAGCCCGCAATGGAAAGCGTCCTGTGTATAATCTCGAAGCAGCAGCCGCACTTTGACGACACTCATCATATCTACTTGTTCATTGTTTTCAAATTTTACCATTTTCACGTGTCACCAATTTAAAATTAACTTGCTTCAGAAAAACACACCGCAGCGGATTGCCAAATAACAAACTGACCACCGATCCGTAAATTGACTAATAAGAGATAAGACAACATAAAGTATAGCAGGCTACGTTTTGATGACCAGGCCCGCACTTAGATTTTTTACTTCTGTATCTCGCCTATTTTTAAGTTTTTTGAAAAAAGGTATTTGAAAATGTTATTTATTTTAATGACTTCTATACACAGCTAAAAAAGAAGTATCATCTTAGGAATCACCCTGTATATTCGTCTTCGTATAGAAATATTTGATCCAAAAATGATCATCAAGATATATTTCAACAAATTGAAAAAAAAAATTTAAATACTTTGGATTTGACCACGAAAAGTTTACAGGCATTTTTATAGCAACACGATTTATTTTATTTAGTTACTTACAATTTCCGAAATATCACCTTTTATCTTTGGAATGACCCGAGATGCACCACCGTCTCATAAAGTTTGACGATAATATTATTATGAGGTAATTTGAGGTGATAAAGAAGAGAATAAATGGTAGGTTTATACAAGTTTTAATGTAGGACCGAAACCCGGAGGCAATAAAACTGAAAAATGTTGAATAACTGGAACGTGTATGGGGTTCCCAGGGGCGGCGAGACAAGGGATCAGAAAGAAGGAAAACGTGTAAAACATTATTTTATTAATTTAATACCCGTATTCAGTAAAGAGATATACTTAAGTAAGTATCAAAAAATATTTTTAGATTTTTATAGTCCTATTTGTGTGTTTCACCGGTGGTGCAATCAGAAAAATGTTTGAGAGGGGCTCAGTGGTTCTAACGAGAACCTTCTTTTCTAAAGTTCGAGGCAGTCGGGGCTACATATTTTTCATGGTTTTGTACTTAGTTGTGAAGGTGAAAAATCTTTGGGACCACGCCCAAAGTTCGGTTGTAAAACTAACCGAAACAACTAAATTTCGAAAATTAAATTATTATCTCTATCCCTTCTAATTAACCCATGGTTGGATTAAATTTGGTTATGTGATCCCGATATATGCATCTAGCTGGCTCTTTAATTTTAAAAAATAAAAAGATTTTTTACATTTATGAAATATATGAATCTTGTGTTTCCATCGAAAATTTTCATATAAGACATATGTACGACTCTAATCAGGGTGGACCTGGTTTTTAAAAATAAAATAAATATCTTTTATAAGCTTGCTACGCCAAAATTGATGATTTTTTCAGAAATTATCTATTTTTGGAGAGTAGATTACAAACTTGAGAGCCGTTTTTATTGCAAATGCTTGAGTTTTGAAATATTCCTTCTTAAAGTGCTTATGTTTTATTGCATTTGGTTATATTTTTGTTGATTTAAAATAGCTCTATAAAAGGGGAAACGGGACAGAATAGTATATAATAAAAAAATACTATAAAACATTATTCTTTTTACTCGTTTTTCTTTAAAATTGAATCACAAACCAATAACTAAGAGAATATGCGTCCGAAACGTTAATCTTTATACATAATATGATTTTTAGAAGAAAAATTTTGAAAGCCAAGCGTTTTCGACAAAGACTGGGATTACACCACAGCCAAAGCTTCATTGGGGATCCACACCAAAGACTTATGAAACAGTTGCTTCAAAGAAACATGAACCAGCTGAGAACCATTATAGGAATTCTGACAGGACACATGACTGTCAAGAACCATCTGCACAGAATGCAACTGTACAATAGAGACCTCGACTTTCAGATTATGCGAATAAGACAGGGAAACTGTACAGCATATAGTTTGCCATTGCGAGTCACTACATCGGAAGAGGTAACAAATACTCGGGCAACCAAAACTGGAACCAGAGGACATCCTTACCCTCTCCCAGTTGACCTACACAACCTAGTGCAAGGAACTGGGATCACGGAGTGGGTGTAACATACACTGGTTTTCACCTTGTCATTATTTTGAAACGCCATAATATGAATCTTTCGCTTTCATTATAATAATATACATGTGGGAGTAGCAAAAATAATTATTATTTTATTTGCGGGATGAACTTATTTTTCCAATTAAAAAAAAAATCAATTTACAAAGTACCTACATAGCCCGATTTTTAGAAAAAAACTTATCAGTGGAGCACCGTCAGATTAGCGTATCATCGTCAAAGTTATTTATTGGGGTATAAAACTCGGACGCCACTGATCGGTGGCTTGTTAGTAACACTCAACTTCTCAAACAATAAATTTTGTAAAATTACAGAATGTGCGGCGGACATCTCCAAATCAAGGCAATAAATATGTAAAATAATATCAAGACAGGATTGCGCTATGGCGGTCGCGGCCCTTCCTTTTGCTTTGTTTTCGGAATATTTTCGTTCTCTCGTCATTTATGACCGGATTTCTTTTGACAAAAGAAAGGATCTTTAAAAATCATTTAAAAATATATATTAATTTGAATTAAAGAAACAGTAGGGGAAACTAGTTTCCCTCTATACCGAGCTAATTTTAAGTGGAACCGATTGGGCTAAAATTTGCCTTGTAAAATTACGAATTCTCTTGGCTCCATTGGTCCTCGTTTATTGACGGATTTTTAAAATTTTTGACTGTACCGGGTGATTCGTTAAGGGTGACGAGCGGCCATATCTCGGAAACTACTGGGCATAGAAATTCAGGAAAAAAAAATTATAACTAAAGTGGCTATTAGAAAATCCTGGAAATAATTTTTAAGTTCCGCATTTTGCCGCAAGAGGGCCTAATTGAAAAGTAAATTTTAAATGTTTACATATCTCCGAAAATTCCGCATTATGGTATACCTTTGATAACACCATTAAAAATCTTGGACAATCATGCATTATTTTGGTCTTATGCTCATTGGCGTACCGACTTTAATAAGAGGGGGCGAAGCTGTTGAAAGTGTAATCAGTTAAATCGCTGTAACTTATAAACGACTTATCCGATTTTAGCAAACTAAAGACTGTTTGGAAGAGAAATGTATGCACTTTCACCAATCGTATTTAGTTGTCCATAATAGTTCTCAAAAAAAATTTCTAGAGGGCGCAATTCGCAATAATAATACATTTTTTGAGTTTACTCCGAAAAAATAAATCATACGGTATAATAATGATACCATAATCGAAAAGTAAATGAAATTTGCTAGAAAAAATATTAAAACCGCAGCTCGATATCTCCGTTCGTTTCAACGTTATCGCCAGTAGAATAATTTTATTAAACTTTAAATGAAGAAGCGATTATATATATTTTTTTGAAAAAAAGTGGGACGCCACTGATATTTTTTCATGTGGATATGATTTCGGATTAGCCTGGTCAAATCTGCATAAAAATGGTGTCTTGCGTTTTTCTATTCAGGCATGCCGTTCTTTATTAAAATAATTAAATTAAATTAGCTCTACTATTTATTATTTTTATTAACATTGATAATGAAAAATTTTGTTCTATAAAAATTGTTGGAAGTGACCACCCTGCCCGTCTAATCTAATTTAATTATTTTAATTAAGAACGATGTGCCTGAGGAGAAAAACGCAAGAGACAATTTTTATGCAGAATTGTCCAAGCTTTTCAATGGTGTTATCAAAGATATACCTTAATGTGGAATTTTCTGAGATATGTAAACTTTTATAATTTACTTTTCAATTCTCTCTTGCGGCAAAATGCGGAACTTAAAAATTATTTCCTGGATTTTCTCATGGCCACTTTAGTTATAATTTTTTTTTTCTGAATTTCTATTCCCAGTAGTTTCCAAGATATGGCCGCTCGTCACCCTTAATGAATCACCCGGTACAGATATTGGAGAATGTGAGAAAATTATTTTTATTAAAAAAATAATTTTCACAATACAATGAACATTAGTAAATTTTTTTAGGATCGTCGTACGATACCACATTTCCATTGGTGAAAACTGAAATTTAAATTCTTGCTTAGTTTTTTTGTAATTCGGTTAAAAGAACCGCAATACAACACGGGAAATTTTGGCGCGTTTGGATACCCTTAATCATAAAAATGCGATGTGCAATTTAAAAATACCCGAAAGCGATGGTGGACCCTTAAGAATAAGGAAGAGGGGTGGGGGGACGGAGAGGAGAAAGGGTATTTTTATGAAATAAGATTTAGATTTCGCCACGGCTTTAATCGAAATTTCAACGGCCGAGCGTCCCACCCACATTTCGAGCACTATTTCACGGAAGAAAACCATCAAAATCGCAGCAGAGAAAATATTACACGTTAAAAACTACAATTATGCAAAACTGAAGAGCGATAGATCACGGAATTTTGCTTTTGATAGAAAGATTACCGTCACAGTGCGGCCTTCAGGTCATCTGCTCGTTGCTGCGCTCGGGAACCGTAATGACAGATAGTTATCCGGTACGAAATTGGTAAAGGATAGCCTTAAGGGCTAATATGCGATGCTGCACCGGAGAGAACTGTTGAATTAAGCATGCCATGTAGGTTGTCCGTGCCGCGGGGCCTTGAGGGCTAGCTTTTTAGCCACGGTTAGATTTAACTTTCAGATAATGCATTTCGAAAATAATTTTGTAAAATTGTACAAGTCGGTATTTTTCGCAGCAAAAGTGTCGAATTTAAGCGTGCCCGGGGGGCTCGCTGGTGCTTTTATGATCGTAATTTTTTAAGTATTTATAAATCAGCGCTCTACTGGTCCAATATCCCATTTTTAAAGAAATTTTCCACGAATGCACACAATACTGAAAAAGTCTTATTTTAGCAGATCACAACCACAAAAGTGACCCTTAAGAATTTCCTACGAATATAACACTGTCGCGAAAATTTATTTTTTCCCTTTGGGACAGCACCGACCTATCATTCCTCTGTGCATTGTTCTCAAAAATCCGAAAATTTACCATTGGTTGACAACATTGTTATAAAAATTAGATTTCTCTGTGGCATTCTTAAAAGTACTGACCAATCACAGTTTATTGTATTTACTGAGGCTTTGCCTTCTTTTTTAAGACACTAAATTATAAGGGTCCTGCGCCTCACCTCCCGTCTTCTGTAGCTCACTTATTAATTAAGTTAGGATTTTGATATTTTTCAGACTATACCTGTATCCTAGGGCGCATTTCAGAAAAATATTTTTGTTTATACAGGGTGTTCCAAAAAAGTGTGACGTCATAAGGCTATGTTTTTTTAGATTACATGCCATATATTTTCTTACTTATTTGGATGCATCTTGTAGTCGTCTACATACCCCTAAAATTTTAATTAAATCGGTTCAGTATTGTAGGCGAAAAAAAATAAAAACTAAAAAAAATCAGTTTTGCACCACTGGTTTTAAAAATTAATAAAAAATAAAAATAATGCCTCGTTATTAAAATTCTACAAAGGCACTTAATAAATAAGGTCCTAAAGTCTCGTTAACCAAGTTTGATTAATACGAATTGTACAGGGTTTCCAAAATTTAGTGTCAAACTTTGCAAACTTAAAAGCAATTTATTTTTCTTATTTCAAATTGGAACCCCTCTATATTATTATGTCATTCGATGCAGAATTAAAATTCAAACATTTATTCTAATTACAACCCTCTCGCAATTTCTAATGCATTTAGACTTATTTGCAGAAAACTCGTTTTATCAACCTTTCCATCAGTCATTATTATATAATAAATATCAAAGGTGGCTTTGAAAAACAATTTATTGGTATTATAGTTTATTTAAGTGACAAAAGCCCATTTTGACTTTAGTTATTTTATAGTTTCAAATATTATTAGATTAGTATTAATTATTTAAGCTATATTATTTTTTGTGATGGAATACAACCAAGAAAAGCTCGTAGATATGATTTTCATATTTGGAGCATGCTAAAAGAATTTTTATTTGTCTTTTTAGTAAACTTTAACATCAATAAATTGTTTTTCAAAGCCATCTTTGATATTTATTATATAATAATAACTGGTGGAATAGTTGATAAAATGAGTTTTCTGCAAATAAGTCTAAATGCATTAGAAATTGCGATAGGGTTGTAATTAGAATAAATGTTTGATTTTTAATTCTGCATCGAATGACATAATAATATACAGGGGTTCCAATTTGAAATAGGAAAAATAAATTGCTTTAAAGTTTGCAAAGTTTGACACTAAATTTTGGACACCCTGTACAATTCGTAGTAATCAAACTTGGTTAACGAAACTGTGAGACCTTATTTATTAAGTACCTTTGTATAATTTTATTAACGAGACATAATTGTTAATTTTTATTAATTTTTAAAACCAGTGGTGCAAAACTGATTTTTTCTAGTTTTTATTTTTTTTCGCCTATAATACTGAACCGATTTCATTAAAATTTTAGGGGTATGTAGGCAACTATAAGATGCATCCAAATAAGTAAGAAAATATATGGCATGTAATCTAAAAAAACATATCCTTATAACGTCACGCTTTTTTGGAACACCCTGTATAAACAAAAATATTTTACTGAAATGCACCCTAGGATACAGGTAAAGCCTGCAAAACGTCATAATCCTAACTTAATTAATAAGTGAGCTACAGAAGACGGGAGGTGAGGCGCAGGACCCTGTATAGTTTATTATGTATATGGCACAATATGTTATTAATTTGTTTAACAAACTATATACGCATGTATAACAGTTTTATCAATAATGCAACCTGCTGATGTTCATCTTTAGAAAATTAAGTTCATTTAGCATTATTATTAGGTAAGTTTTACCCTAATTTCTAATATGAGGATCTGGTTAAGCGACATAACCTCTACTTTTGGATCCAACTTTTTTTTAAACATTTTTTAGCATAAGGTTCGTAAGTTTGGTCGTAGAAAAAATATACTGATCAACTCGAGTGGATTGTCTATATCGCACTAGGAACTTTAAGCACTCCGCCTACGGCGTCGGGCTCAATTTACTTCCTTGTGAGATACAGACATCATATCCATTCTTGTTGTACAAACTACCGTTTTAGTTATTTTAGAGAACAAAAAATTAACAGATTGGCATTATTTTGATACTTTTGTACTAGATTTGTCAAATACATGTTTTCTAAATTTATATAGATTATCCCGAGGGTAGGCAACACGCTCTTTTGTTTATATTGTATGCACGTCACTGGGTATAAATAAGGTTTAGAATGTTACTAATTATGTTAGGTAACAAATTATTAATATAATTCCTATCTTACAACAATCTAATCTTGATAAATAATAAACAGCACCCGCATGTTTTAACCTAAAGTTTATCCGCTCTACTTTCGCAATTTTTTTATGGTTCACTTCTCCGACGAAAGTTACTTCTATATGTAACAATAATAACTGCTTGAAAGTATAGAGACGGGTAATAATCTGTCGATAAATTAAGAATGTAAAATAAACTCATATCTTACCGTGCTGTGCTGTCACTGAATTTATCTAAATTGGGACCTACAATTTATGGATCCTTAAAATGTGTTTTTCGTGTAACAATTTTTCATATTTACCTTGCATTTTCGAAATATACTGTAATGTATACTACACTGTAAAATACTGTGGGTATATTATATTATTATAGATTTGATGTCAAATTTGAGGATTTTTGGCTTCAAATGTAATTTCCGTCTGAAAATACTTAGCAGGTATAGTCAAATTACTAATTATTTACACGACATACTGTCAAAATTACACCCAATTCTTAAAAGCACAGCAAAAATAGATAAGTTTGTAATTTCACAACAATAATTGATGGATATTCACATAAAACCGGTAATTTGGCTTCTTAGCAGGTCCCATATATTGCTAATATTATGTACAAGATTTGTGATCTCATGGGGGACTAAAAGGAAATACCAAGTTTGCGCATTTCATATATTTGTTGAAATAAATATTTATTAAAAAAATATATTTTATTTGTCTAAGTTCAAATCGAAAATCCAACATGCAATTCTATCAAAAAAAGGTGTGGTCTCTGCTCGTTATTCCTTAAAATAATCTTAAAATTACGACAAAATTATGATTTTTTACAATAATCTATTGAAAAAATCATGTTATAATATATAGGTATAAATTATAGTAAAAATTGTGGTATTATTATAATAATTTCACAGCGACTTTTAAGAGGAATTTACAAATGGTAGATTAAGACATGTTTATTCAACAAATGTAAAACTACAATTAGAATGTAAATTCGCTATGATATTTGGTGGCCAAAAATAAACAAACATATTTATTCTAATTTTACCATATTTTCTTTGAATAAAAGCCAAACTAACAATCAATTACATGTCAAACAACTTGTGAACCTTCAACTATCCAATGATATAAAACGCCTGCTGTTTTTTTAGAAGTATCATAACAAGAAACTTCCAGAAATCTATCAAAAAAAAAGGTTGAAAATGTCAGGAATATAGTTCAATTTTATGTAGTGATGTTTTTTATCTTTAAAAAACCTATTATTACGTGATTGAACTTTCATCATAATCATATACTAATGGATGATTTAAGAAAGTGTCTGTTACAATTTGGTATCAATAATCTATTGTTAAAAATTGAAAGTAGTTTCGAACAGCATAGCCACTGTCCCTAATACTTTAATCCCTAATTTAAATTAATCATTTTTATCTGAAGTTTTTGATTGGAAAACTATTGTTATTTTATTGAATCCGCCGAATTAATTTAATATTTGTTTGGCGTCAACAATATACTGACACTCGATTTTTTATTTCAATTTAATTAAATTTTTTAGTGAAAGTTATCGAGGAGAGACAGAGTTTAATAGGCCCTAGTTTATTCATTTCACTTTGAAAGTGTACTAGCCAATAATAAAGAGGAAACAAGCACGAATCGAACTCGATTGATAACTGTAATGCATCACGGTTTTTTCAATGTAGACTTCATATTTTACTTTACACTCATCTTTTTAAATTTACATTGGCTATTACCCAACAACTCCTAAAATATTATTGTATTACCCCATATCATAGATATAAAACAACCTCTTGACGTTGTACAGGTCGACGTTCCGATCGATCAGGTGGTCAAGATCCCAGATTTTTTCCTCTTCTTTAATGACAGGATGGACTGCTTTTCGCCTGTTCTTTGGTGTCACTTCCTTAATGGCTTGATCAAACTGTACCTTAACATCTTTCATTTTGAATGTCATGTTGTGCCTTGCTGCAAATTCTTTCACTTGCGATCATATAAGTTCTATAGGATTTAGTTTGCAATGACATGGCGGTGTGCGCAGCATAGTTACACTATGTTTTCAGCTATATCTTCTACGGCATATTTCATAAAACGATAATTGTGTAAATTTGCTATAGCTAATAGTTCCTTCTTTATCAAATTATCTTCTTTTATTTCTTTGATAATTTATCATAAATAATTTAATGCGCAAAATTTACCTGCGCCTATGGCCGACAGCGAAATTGAGCCGAGCTGGACGGAATTTCCCATATTATTATTCTACACCTTTCTGAAATAGACTATATAATAGCTCATTGCTCAACCTAGATACATAATATACTATTATCGTACCTTTCAAGACCTTTAGTTTAAGTTAAATTAAAAAGTACTTAAATGCAGTTGCTTTATTTATTAGCGTAATAATATTTGCGCCCAATAAACTCGCGCAATTTTGATAAGATCCGCATATTGAAAGGATGGAAACGCCAGTGCTTTATCGCAAGACTTTTGAAACAAACATAAATAGGGAACTGAAAGTAGGGGCGACGAGGCATGATCGGTCCATAATTTCTAAGTTATTTTTTGGGTGCTTTAAATTATGGTCAATTCTATTTTATGCTGCTTTAAAATAAGCACTTTTTGAACCGATAATAAATCTAAACTGAAGACGGTATTTTAGGAAGTATCTGCCCAACAAACCGAAAGTGTCATGGACATATTACCCAAATTAGATGTGTACATCCATAAGATTCGCTGGAGCTTTGTTACTATCATATATATTAATGATAACCACTAATGGTAAAAAGATGGGTTCAATTTTCCCCAGTCTCCCCTAATGATTCCAGTATCTATAAATAACCTTTAATGAAACTGAAAAGCGAAGGCAAACGTAAGAACGCGATTCAAAGTGCCCTTACACCGATAAAAGACACCGTGTAAACATTATGTATCTGACAAGGACGAAAGTAACACGATGAAGCAAGACCGAAAATGGTATAGGTTTAGCATGTGGACAGTGGTAGTGCTTTTGGAAATTCGGTTAGGGACATAAACACAAAAAAACGTACATTACTTATACCAGCTTACTTTATTATCTATTTATATTTGTACTACTGTGCCGAGGAAATAATCCTGGTGATGTCTGTTATAATTGGTATCATGGTATCCATATCCATTTGCTAGCAAATGGACACCGAAGACCGCAAACTATTTCCAAAAATATTTGTACTTACTTAAGTATAATCAAATTTAAGTATTCTTGAATCAAATTATTGGCTGTGATATACACATTTTGTAATTGATTTATATAAATTTTGATCTAAAGGGAAGGCCTAATCAGCCTAAACTAGAGCTAAGGAGCAGCTAACCGGTCTACCTCTCATGCGTCGAATAAATCGCCGACAACAATAAGCTCTAGAGTCTAGAGGATCATTATAGTAACTGGACATCGAACATGTCACATTGTCAAGCCAGGTCATAGATGAGCACCCAGAATCAGAAACAAGGATGACCTCACATTTCATTTTAAGTGAGGCAAGGAAAAGAAACAGACAGGACGATTACTCTGTAAAGCTTGCTAGGTAACTAGTGAGTAACAATACGTATCCGGCCTCTTACCTTACCAGTGGGGACTGACGGGTTAATGAGGTTTCCCGATTCACCGTTACCAGACCGTGAGGCATTCTTGCGAGGCATACTCTGTAAGTTTCAAGGAGAATTCACACCCCCTGTGCCCTCATGGGCCTGTATTTGTACATTCCTTCGACTGTAAAACATCTCAATCTTTGTGCTGTTTCGTCCTACTGGGAGTCACCAGAGACGCGCCACCATCCTGCAAAGGGTCTGCGCCTATGGTGAAGATTGAATGATAGAATAGTTTTGGACTTGCATTGTCTTTAATTTGTTTTACATCACAACGTTTCAACTGGTAAGTATCTCCAGTCGTCTTCAGGTGAATACTGAATACAACAGTATTCACCTGAAGACGACTGGAGATACTTACCAGTTGAAACGTTGTGATGTAAAACAAATTAAAGACAATGCAAGTCCAAAACTATTCTATCATTCAAGAAACATCATTGTCTCCAACCTTCAAACAGACACTTTGGTGAAGATGATGAAGAACGCCAGCTGTCAGTCGATTGACTATCCATAGGCGCAGACCCTTTGCGGGTCGCGGCCTCATATTATGATGTTATTTTAGTCCAGGTTCCCCTAAATTATTTTTAATTCTTAGATTCAGGACATCCTAATCTTATTATTTCAGAATAAGCTAGTATTAGAATCAAGTATTAGGTACTTACTTTAAGGATTGTTAAAACTAGCATGTTCTTAATTTAAGCATATTATTCTTAATATTAGTCTTTTAGACCCCCTACCTAAGATTCTTCTAACCGCTATGCAGCACCGCCACTGTTAAAAAACCAACCAACCAACCTATTGCATTTCTCGTCCACACATAATCGCAGGAATCCTGCGCTATGGGCCACGCAGCAGTGGACCCCGATAATCCTCCTAAGCAATTTAAAGTAGCGTTTCGTGTATCGGCCACTTATCACTTATTTATTGGGATCTTTTTATCTCCTACATTATTTTAATCTTCCGTTTTGAAGTTTTTATGAACGTTCAAGAAAACCCTTTGCCGATTTTGTCGATTTATTGTGTCTCGATTGAATTTTCGATCATTAGTCAGCCAAAGAAATTATCCCTATGGGTTTTAAGTTGATTATTTGGTAAATTGCTATGAAATATTGCTTGGGCTGGGCTAGCAGTGAAAAATATATTTTAAAAGGTACAATTTTATTATTGGATGTATGAATACTATGAACAGCATTAATTAGAAACTGGATAGGGTTATGTAATACAATGTTAACCCAAAAAACACTAATTTTAAAGAGCGTTCTAATTTCTATGACCCGTTTTTATCACCCACAATGTTAAAACGCCATTTTCCCAGCAACATGCCATACCAATAAATTATTTTGCAAAGCCACCTTCCTTCCATATTTATTCATAATAATGACTGTTGGAATAGTTAATAAAATGAGTTTTTCTGTAAATAAGTCTTGATGCGTCAGAAGTTTCGATAGGGTTGTGATTAAAACAAATATTTGATTTTTAATTCTGCATTGAATGACATAATAATATACAGTTCCTATTTGAAATAAGAAAAATAAATTGCTTTAAAGTTTGAAAAGTTTGACACTACACTTTGGACACCCTGTACAATTCGTATTAATCAAACTTGGTTAACGAGACTGTTTGACCTTATTTATTAAGTACCTTTGTATAATTTTAATAACGAGGCATTATTTTTATATTTTATTAATTATTGAAACCAGTGGTGCAAAACTGATAGCTCTTAGTTTTTATTTTTTTCGCCTATAATACTGAACCGATTTCATTAAAATTTTAGGGGTATGAAGGCAACTATAAGAGGCATCCAAATAAGTAAGAATATATACCGGGTCCGCCAACGTGGCGGGGATGGAAGATTAAATCATTATCGAGGAGCTTATCAAAAATACTAAACCAGCATAAGGTATCGACTTAAAAGCGGCATATTTTTAAAATATTTTACATTATACAGGGTGGCTCAAAAAAGTGTGGCGGGCTAAACTTGCATTTTTTTAAATGGAACACCCTATATATTATATTATTTTCTAATTCCCTATACAATTCCACGTATATTTTGTATAAAATGTCATATGTCTAAATTCAATTGTTTTTGAGTAATTGACGCTTAAAATATGGCATTTTTTGACTTTGACAGGCTGTAACATTGGAACGGTTCATCTTAGAGAAAAATGGTTTTTACCTCCCTATCTTAGTTTTTCATTCTCTATCCAAGGAAACCAACCTCCGATTTACTATGTAAAACCGTTAAAACCTTTTTTTTGGTTTAACATTGTATAGGGAATTAGAAAATAATATAATATATAGGGTGTTCCATTTAAAAAAATGCAAGTTTAGTCCGCCACACTTTTTTGAGCCACCCTGTATAATGTAAAATATTTTTAAAATATGCCGCTTTTAAGTCGATACCTTATGCTGGTTTAGTATTTTTGATAAGTTCCTCGATAATGATTTAATCTTCCATCCCCGCCACGTTGGCGGACCCGATATAGCATGTAATCTAAAAAATAGATCCTTATGAAAATAGATCCTTACGACGTCACACTTTTTTGGAACACCCTGTATAAATAGAAATATTTTTCTGAAATGTGCCCTAAGATACAGATAAAGTCTGCAAAATATCAAAATCTTTATTTAATTCATAAGTGAGCTATAAAAGACGGGAGGTGAGGTGTAGGACCCTGTATAATGAGGAACAAAAATAAATTTCCTGAATATATAGCGTCAAAAATACAGTAAATATTATGAAATTTTACCATTATTGCCTACGGTGTAATAATTACTTATTTTTTTTTACCAAAACACACGCATGCTTAATATCAATACGATCTCATATTCATTGCAAAAGAAATTCTTACAGAGATGTAATAAAAACATTCCACCATTAAAGCGGAAGCTAAGCATTCACGGTATCATCTACAGGCTAAAAGAAAATAATTTCTGGTAATTTTTGCAATTAAAAACGGTTACTCATGTTTAATTTAAACGAAACCGATAAGGCGTAAAAAACAACGTTGATTTTAAATGTTTCACCTACTCAGAGCGATAACTATCGTATAATGAGAGGATGTCAATTACTGGAATCTAGAATTTCGCATAAATTAGTGCTTAAATAGTTGATATTGCTGCTAAAATGGTTTAAAATTTAATAATTGTATATTGAGTGAGAGTAGTACGGCATGTTAATGTTGAAAACAATTTTTTTATAATTACTATCTGTCTCATAAACATTGATCCCTAATTTCTAGACTATGTTGCCTATTATATAATATAAAAAATTACAAAAAATAGGTATAAGGAAGGAATCCAAATGCTAGACACGGCTTTGCCATAAAGTCATTTGATCAATCAGGGTCTATTTTTGGTTTAAGGGGGCCCCAGGTCCGTTATGTAATCCGGGGCCCCTAATAATGGGCGTCCATAGAGCCAATTTCGGGCGGGGAGGGTAACCATCCAAAAAAAATGTGCCCCGGTGTGCGGTATCAAAAATTTCTCCGATCAAAAGTGACTTATAAAAAAATCCCCAGGACCTAGAGGACTCCGCTCCCTCGTTCTCCCCTTCCTCTCCTCTCCCCCTCCCCTCTGCTTAGATTACATTTTTTTTAAGAATCTCAGTTTTCCAAATGGAGTATTTTATCTTAAACTATATAAACGGTATAGTGACGCTCAGACTGAGCGCGGGGCCCTAGGCCCTATTGGGAAAATAGGCCCTGTGATCACTGACCTTCTATTTTCTTGAAACTTAATACTAATTAAGTGTAAAGGTCACCGGGTAGATATGCCTCCCGGAACTAATTCCCTTCCAATCATAAACAAAACAACTAAAACTGATAATAACAAAGTAGGTAGCAAAAATCAATTATGAATTCCAAGTCACAACACTTAAGTAGCTACCTTCAAGTCAATCAAGTCTATTTCAAAGGAATTTTAAACGATTATTCCTACTACTACTCCAACAATTCTAATCTAATAAACAGTTACCGAGATATCAGTGGCTACCTATAATAAATTTATTATGTCAACCTACATTTTAACCTATACTTTATATCTAATCTTAATTATACCATTGCGAAATTAACAAAACACGAATTATGTCAACACATTTCAGGAACATGAACCTTTTGACAGGTTCTCATCAATAAGAATATTGATTAATAGCTTTGGTACATAAAGTAGAGCTTTATTGGGCGATTTTTTTTTATGCCGAGCTAGTTTGCGAGCGAGGCTATGAAGTGCCAAGATCAATAAAGCTCAGGTTATGTACGCATGGCTTCTTCATTAGAAATCTGCTTCCAATCGTTCGAGTTAATTTTTTCCGACGACCACCTATGAAAATGAGAAAAAAGCTCGGTTAATTAGGCTAGAAAGCGCCGTATATCACACGCGTATTGAAAAAAAAAATTCATCACTAGTATTAAAATACAAGGCGCACTATTTAATTTAAACATATGGTGCCAATTTAACAGACAACCCCTATTTATTAAAAATAACATATTTTAGAAAGCAGTAATTGTAAAGTGTTTAACTTATTTATCATGTATTTGTCGAGTGATTCAGAATTAGAGTGTGACAATACGCCATCTGAAATTATAGAAAATGTTAATAATATACTGGAAAATCTATTTTCAGAAGAAAAATCGCGCTGAAGAGAGTGACATGTATTAAACAACAAATCTTAATCGGTAGCGATAGGGTAGAGAATAATGCTCTAGCTAGCCTACAGATCGCAAGGTTCACATATCATCAGGAGTACATATTTAACTTTTTTTTACAAAAACATTAAATAATTTATAAAATTATTTTGAATTAAATTCTTTCTTGTTGGGTGGATTTCATAAATTAATGTTTACTGCATTTTTCCTTGATTAAATTCAAAATTTTTCATTCTGGTTAATCTAGAAGTCAATCCAGGATTAATACTTCCAATGATATATAAAATATGAAAAAGTTAAACTACAAATAAAGGAAAAGCCTATTGACAAATTATGAAACCAGATATTAAGTGGAACATAAGCCTAAGTATGCTAGTTTCAACACTAGTATTGATATTTTTTTCATAAATCAAAGGCTTTTCTAATGATTCTTTGTGGTCGTAGGAAAAATAGTGTACATTACTCGTGTGTAAGTGATTATTCTAAAACTCGGAGAATTTTCGCACTCGGCTAACGTCTCGTGCTATACAGGGTATCCCATAACTTATGGGCCGTAGTAGTAACTGGAGATACTAGACATCAAATTAAGCCGATTAAGTCATATACGTTTTTTCGAATTGTTACTCGTTCTAGAGATACAGGGTGTTGAAAGTAAAAGTTTATTCTCGAGATTAATCCATAATATTAAAACGGTTTATTGAATCGAATTGAAAGTTGGCAATATTATGTTTTTATGAGCAAGAAATAAGAATTTTTAAAAAATTTTAAGTTTCAAACTAGAGGGCGCTAGTTGCATACACTGGGCTTCATAAATCTATGATTTTTTTTCTTACCTGTGATATTAGGTATTTTTCAATTATAGTTTCTTAAAGAAGGGCATTTTCTGAGTCAAAAAGGTGTACTTGATTGATCTTAATATCTTTAACAGTTTTCGAGATATTTCCCTTTAAACATCCCAAAGCATAAAAAACATATTATATAATTAAATTAATATTTTAATTTAAAAAAAAAACTTATATGACATAATCGGCTTAGTTATGGGACACCCTGTATAGTAAGAAAGTCCCAAAGTAATCAAAATAAATTGATAAATCTTTAGTTTTTCTCATTTATACGCATTTACTTCTAAAAACACTCCATTAGTTAAGGTTACGGCGCCATTTTAAATGAAAAGACATCTGATAATGCAATTAGCGTTGTAAACTATAATTTAGCATGTGTCTTGTCAGCGGCAATTAAAACGAGATTGTATATATCATCTTAGGGCCTGTTATTCTAGTATTAGTAACAAATTACATCCTGAACAATATAATGGATGTATGACAATTCATAAGGTGGGTGATATATCGGGGGCTGATCCAGGAGGAGGGGGTGTCAAGATTTTACATCTCTACATCGCTGCAAACTTTTAAATTGTGTCATTTAAAATTAGAAATGTAAGGGATTTGATATACTGGCTTAGGATATAGGAGCTTGCTCTCCCTTCTTCTTTTGCAAGACAAAATTTAAAAATAAATTACAACCAGAAGTTTCAAAAGCATTCAAATATATTTAAGATACGCAAAAAACAAAGAAAATTTAAAAAGTCTGTACCAAAAAATAACATACAGGGTGTTATTTAAGTCCGTAGGCAAAATTTATACAAGGAATCACCATTTAAAGTTTATCTGCGCACTTAAATAACACCCTGTATATATTGTTACAAGACATTACTCTAAAAAGGTTATGAAGA
The DNA here is from genome assembly GCA_935413205.1 of Polydrusus cervinus. Classification (NCBI taxonomy): domain Eukaryota; kingdom Metazoa; phylum Arthropoda; class Insecta; order Coleoptera; family Curculionidae; genus Polydrusus; species Polydrusus cervinus. Next base: position 5,517,280 of record OW284514.1, read on the forward strand.
GAAATTACTTCCTTGTCACATTTTCAGAAAGAAAAATGTGGTTGCGGTTTCACAAAAGTAACTAAGAAGAAATAGTTATACTTTTAAAGAAAACAATTAAACAACTTATTTGCAAAGGTGACGGTAATGTGCGTAAATTACCAACTTGTGGGAGAATTCATGAGGACTTTGACCAATGGTGTAGCAACAATCATTTGGCTAACATGTGCAGAAAGTAAAGATTTTCCGCACAAGATTACAGTTAAGTTTAAAAAGGCACATTCTGTGTGAGGTAGAAAAAGAAACACTTATAGATAAACTTCTTCTATTTAGCGTTTGAAAATTTCTTTATCTACAAATACTATTAAAGGGACTTCGTACACCAGGGCCCGCTCTAGCAATAACGCCGCCCTGGGCAAAACAAAAAATTGCCGCCTTTTTCCTAGTCTCGCACATAATTTCGAAAGTGTTTTTTCTAATTTAAAAAAATAAAACACTTGCCAGGTATTTTTAATTAAAAAAAAATATTGAATTTTTTTATTGCGTATTTATTGCACATAAATAAATTCTAAATACTAACAAAGTGAAAATTAACAAAAAAACATTAAAAATAATTCCACATTATAAACATATGTTCAAAAAAAATTAAGCTCTTTGCTGTGACGCCGTCATGACCGAAAAAAGCACCGGTGCCGGCGTTGTTCGGCCTGCTTTGTCGCGGAATTGCTTGATTTTTTAATAATATTAAAAAGAAAAGGGTTGAAATAGTCACTGTTTAAAAAATAAAACAGCAAAACAAAGGAAATTAATGTTGTTAACTGAGAATTGGAATTGTTCAAACTTCAAATATACGTAGGAACGTAAGTAGGCAAAACGGGGATTTATGATGTTTTTTAGAATTATCATGCCGCTCTTCCAAGTTGCCGCCCTACGCAGGGGCCCAGGTTTTTCCCCCCTAGAGCGGGCCCTGCTGTACACCTTTAAAACGAGATTTCTTCCCAAGGGTTTGTTCAATTAAGAAAAAATGAGGTATCTAAAAGTTTTTTCAAATTAAACAAAGAATATTGGAAAGTAGGTATGTTGGTGTCTTAAAATTAAAAAAGGTTCATGCCTCCGCTGAGAATTGAACCCAGAACCTCTCGGTTAAGCCTCAAGCGCTCTGCCAAGTGCGCTACGGAGGACCTGATATTCTCTCACCAACTTCGGTCATATAACTTATTCAATTTTTATGTTAGTTGTAACAGTCTGGAATCTCCTGCAATTCACAGACCGGTGAGGGTATTAAGGGGAAAGGAAACTCATTCACTACCACTATACAATATACATTGTGATCAAATTTTTCTATTACCCTGACATCGACGACATATAACGACATCTCTTACCAGGAGTTTTAACAATTATTATGTGAAAGCATGTAAACTTATGACTGATGATCATAACAATCGTAATTCTTGATGTAACGATTAACATAACCCTATTTCAGTTCTCCATTTTAGACTAACCATTTCAATTCTCCATTTTAGACTAACCCCTTTTCTTGAAATAACAATGTTTAAACAAAACTGACTGGCAAGAATAGAACGTGTGGAATACATATTAATCTCTTCTTGAATCAACAATTTTCTCTTGATATAAGTTTATTTTCGCTTTGTATTAACCTAATTTTTCAAGAATAGTTTACGTTTGATATCAGATTATTATTTTTTTAGTTTCTTAATCTACTATTTTAGCTACCTTGGAGGACAGCAGTTATTACCATGCGGTGTTTCATGCGAAATATGTAGCATATGGTTAAAATGATTATCCGTACGACACTGGCTTTTTCTTTTCGCCATTCGAAGAAAATATGCACATAAACGCAATTATAGTTTAGGTTACATGGTAAGATTGATGGGTTTTCATTTTTAAAACAGAAGCAGTGCCGCTCCCAAGCGGCGTAGGTGCAGCTCAATGGAGATATCAGGATGTATGTAAGACCTGCCGCTAAAAAATATGATGGGCTTAATTAATAAAATCGCTTTATTATGGATGGAGGGGGGGGGGGGTTTGCTCGGGTTTGTTCGGGTTATAAACACATAAACATAACACTGAAAATGTCGCGACAAAGGCGTGCATTAGATACCCTTATTTTTTTATTAAACATTATAAAAAAAATATAAAATACAAAATAATCATTCTACAGAAATTAAATTATAAAAAAATCATAATATTCGTCATTTGAGGAACTGTCATCTCCTCTTGACGTTATAATTAACCGGTTAATCAGGTGGTCAAGATCCCACATTTTCTCCTCTACTTTAATGACCTGATAGACTACTTTTCGCCAGTTCCGATGTTTTTCAAAAACACCGCTTGTTCCTGCATACTTAAAACGTTTCAATCAAGCCCTGTATAACAACTGTAACCAATAATGTAGATCATTTTCTATATTGGAATAAAAGACCATATGCAGAGACCACCTACGGCAATTAAACAGTTTTATGCACTGTGGGAACACTTGTACAATAGATACCGAAGGCAATTACAAACAAAACATAATAATAGAATCGCAGCATTTTTGTAAAAACAGTTCCACTTTAAAATCTTAAAGCCCTCGGCGTCTCACGAACTTAAAATAGACATGCGGCTGATACGTCATGTTGATGGTGTATATACTTCGCTACATGGATATTTTGGTGCGGAAGGATTGGAAAAAATCGGTCCTTTTTTTTGGATCATCCAGTTGGCAGTTTTGTCAAAACAAAAAATCAAAAGTTTAGATTCTTTATTTTTTTTAATCCAAAAATAAAACCATATGCGAGATAAAGCCCTGGACGGGCCGGAATTTTAACGTCCAGTCCGTGAACCAAAACCAACCAGGCGGATCTCTGAGGCTCGCCCGGCCCGGCAAGCCCGACAAGTCCGGAAAAAATTGTTAGGGCCCGAAAACCCGAACGAATTGATTAAGTAGCCCGAGAGTCGGACCGGGCCGCGTCAAGGCCCTTGATAAAAACCCGGCCCGTGGATTCCTCTAATTCGAGATCAGTATCAACTTTCCAATACTTTTGTAAAGTAACCGTCACAAATATAACATGGTCGTTTACATTTCCGTTTTCCGTAAATAAACTGTAATCATTAATCAGTTAAAAATTAATACTACCATGCAAAACTCGACCAATCGACAGTATTTCTGATCGCTTTGCTCCGCCCTTATCTATAGCAGACCCTACACGATCAAACGGACTGACAGTCCTGAATGATATTGTCGTTCTTGCATCAGTCTTTTCTCCTTAAAATTTGTCTCTACACGATCATTATTACTGTCATTCTTTTATCAAAATTGTCAGTCTGAATGATAGTGTAGGGTCTGCTATAGATTGTTGGATCTCTTGCTGCCGTAATATATATTATTATACGTTTCTTGTTCACAAAAAGGCGGCATTTTTTGATGGAGCTTTTGTACAGATGACAACAATGTTATATTTGTGGCGCTTACTTTTCATTTATTTCTTAGAGTTTACATTTTAAGTCTTTATATTGTCCGTCTATACGATAACCAGTATATGCGTCGTTTACCCTATAATAAAGTATCTACTAAGGTCATCTTAAACCCATAAAAATAGCCTTCCTGAATCCTGCATCACAAAAGCGAATAGAGAACACATTTACTTGTTTTCTTATCTTAACTTGACCATAATACAGTTTTATTCAGTACTGTATGCTCGTGTTATTGTTGCAAATACTCAAGGAAACGGTGCACATTTACCTTTGAAGATACTACTTGTATTTGAAATTTAATATGCAACATTAATAATAAATATAATGCGCAGTAAACAGTGGGTATATTATTATTTCGTAGAATGGAAGCTGCATGTATTTAAACAAATATAGTTTTCATCTATTTCCTTATAAGATACAATCGTCAATATACAAATAATGTTTCTTCTGTTCTCTTCTGTAAACTAAACCATTTTCCTCCAACTTTTCTTCAAATAATTTACAACCCCGAATTTATCAAATTCTTAAAAATCTATATTACTCAAAAGTTTAATTTAATATAGAAAAAATATTGTCAAAAAATTATGTTCTAAGAGTATTTTCGAATGAAGTAGATAAAACAGTTGTTCGAACTGCTTATTTTGCTTTATTAGAACTTCTTTTGAGATTTGTAATTTGATTCTGGGCAAATTTGTGTCAAAAACTTTGTTTGTACAGCAATTCGCAACCTCGAAAAAATTTCCGGAAATAATTCATACTCCAGGGAGATTATAAGTGAGAATTAAAATTTCTAAAAGCTTTATCAATAAAGTTATACATTAAAGCATAATTTAACTTGGACTCTTGTCAAATGTCACCTCTTCGTAGTGTCCGAATATCTTAGTTCCACTAGGTTGGTTGCTTTAAGGTAATTACATCGAATCGTGTTCATACGCACAACCAGTGGCGTATTTAAGGTTGGGGGGACTGCAACCCGGCAGCCCTAACCCCCCGAGCCTAGGAGCTCGGGTCTAAAAGTCTAATTGCAACCTAATTTTTCGTTTCACGCTTGGACTCTTCACTTAAATTTTTAAATAATGTATTCTTTGCTTAGATTCCAAAAGTCTTGTAGGAAACGTTTAGTTTTTAAACTTTTTCTTCTAAAAGTCCTGTTTGATATAGAGATTAAGGTTTTGGACGCATATTGGACGCATATATCGTTTTAGTTATTGATTAATGATGCAGTTTTAAAGTTAAATGAGTAAAAAGATTAATATTCTATACTATTTTTCTATTATATACTTGTCTGTTCCGTTTTCCCTTTTTAGAGCTATTTTAAATCAACAAAAATATAACCCAATGCAATAAAATATGTTTACAACAAAAATAAAACACAATTAGGTATTTATTTTTAAAGAGAAAAATTAAAGTAAAAATTTTAATTGAAACATTTTTTATGGAAGAAGTGTGATAATTTATAATAAAAAAAATAGTGCGGGAAGAAACGTGTGTGTGTGTGTAATTAGGTTTTATGGCTCTGGTTGAAACCAAATGGCAGAATGCTTCATTATGAATATACAAAACGACATTTAAGAAGGAGTATTTCAAAACCTAAGCATTTGCACCGAAAACTGCTTTTAGATCTACGCTCCTAAAATACTCCTGAAAAAATCATCAATTTTGGCGTGGTGAGCGATATTTACTTTAGTTTTAATCATGAAAAACCGAGCCCAATGTTAAAATATTGGATTGACACCAATATTCATATTTTTCACAAATATAAAAAATATTTTTTTTTTAAATAAAGAGCCAGTTAGGAATATAAAAAAAAGAAAAAAAATATTTACACAGACAAATTTAATCCAACAATGCAAGGGGAAGAGGAATAATTTAATTTTCGAAATTTGATAGTGAATTTTAAACGAACTTTGGGCGTGGCCCCGAAAATTTTCCGCCTTCTTCCCTAGGTACAATATCCTAAAATACATGTAGTCCCGACTAACCCTTTCTCCAGAAAAAAAATATCCTACTTACGCCCACTGAGCCCCCCCCCCCCCCCCCCCGAGCATATTTTTTAACTACGCCACTGTGCACAACCGACTTGTATCAATTAGGACAAACAAACTTGTACAACTACCATTGTAACTAAATACTAAATGATAATAATAATGAAATATAAACTATAAAACGAAGAAACCAATATTCCAACATAATATAGCTAAATTACGTGCACGTTCTCCATTAAAAAAAAACTAATGGCTTTGTGGTAATAATAAGCAACACACTAAAACCGTCTGATATAAATTCTAGCGCCATAAAAGACATTTTATGCTAAATACGTCGTGATTCGAAAGTGAAACTTTTCATTTCAAGTTTATAGCGGCATGTATCGGTTATTGCTTATTTCAGTTCGAAAGGTACCGAGACGAAAGTTGAGTTTTGTGATATATTATGCCACAAAGTGCGGTTAATGGAGTGAATCTTGTTCTGGGAAGATATAAAATTCACGGTTATAGGTTGATGAAATCAAAACAGTGCCAATATTGTTTATCGGTACCGGCGGAATGTAGAGATGCTGGCCAATGGAACGAAAAAGTGCTGTGACAAGAACATATTTTTTCGTTATACAGTGTGTCCAAAAAAGTATGCAACATATGTAAAAGTTTTTATTACCGATTTCCCAGAAAATTTTATTCTTGATAAAAGTTGGTGCATACCTTGAAACTATAAATGCATATTTCACATTTCACCTGCGGCTAATAGTAAGGGAGCAAATGCCATTTTTTCGAAATTGCATTAAGAGTAAAGTACCTTAGTTATTAGAAATACAGCAAAATTTTATATGGAAATGTTATTGCAAATTAAAAACATAGCCCAAATACGAAATTTGAGTTACGTGTCTCAATTTTTATTTTATTTTTTCTAATCTCTAATTTCCCCTAAACGGTACGCCTCTGGTCGATTTTTCGTTTACGCAATTTTAATATATTTATCAAATAACTTAAACGTGGGTTTATAATAAAAATGCATTAAGTAGTTGCAAACTTTTAAAAACTTTTCAATGAACCGGGTCGGTTTAGATATAAGCGTGTTGCACGCCTACTTAAACACATTTTAGCCAACTTCTGTTCGAAACTAAATTATGATAAAATTCAACCCTATTCATAGTACTGGAAATAACTACTAATTTATTTGTCATTTTCACCCAGTACGCTAAAGTTCAAAAACCTACTTTAAAAAAATGCATATAAAATTAGAGATTAGAAAAAAAAATAAAAATTGAGACACGTAACTCAAATTTCGTTTTTTGGGCTATGTTTTTAATTTGCAATAACATTTCCATATAAAATGTTGCTGTATTTCTAATAACTAAGGTACTTTACTCTTAATGCAATTTCGAAAAAATGGCATTTGCTCCCTTACTATTAGCCGCGGGTGAAATGTGAAATATGCATTTATAGTTTCAAGGCATGCACCAACTTTTATCACGAATAAAATTTTCTGAGAAATCAGTAATAAAAAACTTTTACATATGTTGCATACTTTTTTGGACACACTGTATACAGGAGGAAACATCGAATTTTATATAATTTTTCCCTCTTTGTGGCACGTATTAACTTTTAAATGTTAACAGTAGCGTGCATATAATATAGGAAAAAAAGCATTGCCTACCCTGGGAGCAATAAAACAAACAGATACAATTTTTTTTGTATTTTAATTTTTATCCGTGTAATCCAACTTTGGCAATTTATCTCTACATTAATATACTAAATAATAATATAGCACTGAAAACTGAATCCTATATACGCATTTTTTGCTTAATTATATCATAAACTAGGTCCCTGTATAAGAATTCCGTAAGACCATTCTAAAAGGAAAGATCTCTCTGTACATTAGCGTCTTATGTAATAGCAAAAGAGCTGCTTTTGTACGAGTGGAAGCAAGCGAGAGAGCCGATAGGCAGTAGGGTAGAAAGAGATGTAACAAATAAACCCGTCGCAATCTTCGACCTTCTTTCAGCTATCAGTCCGCACCAAGAAAGCACGCGTTTGGTAAGTGCATTGGTGCTAATCTTTAAGTTTTACCGTAGTTTGGAAAATACCTCGCTTTCTCAATATAAAATATGAAACACGCCTCTATAAGTTTTATTATTAATTAGTTGAATTAGGATATTTTTAAAGAAATAACGGATAAGGTATCGTAAAATAAGATGCACTTTTGTGACAATTAAAATAATTTTTGCTGATAGGTTCATAATATTTAATAATCAGTAGGCTTATCATCATATTTTACATAACAATAAACTTTTTTTTGGGCAACATTGGTTCAATCAGGTGGATTTTTAATTTATAATTAGTGTTTTAGACTTCACGACGTCAGGTTTCGGAAAAAAATTAATATGGTAACGTTAATTGTTACTGTTCCGGCTAGCAGCGCGTCTGCACAACGATCCTTTTTTGGATTAAAAGAATTTATACCTATTTTTAAAACACACAGGGAAAGACACGCTTATTAACAATAATCTCTATGGAGAGCGATTTTTGCAGGATTTAAATTGCAAAAACAATTTTTATGAGGATGTTTTAAAATAATTTTTACGTAAAGACCGCTGCGCTGTGTTGAACTCATTTACAAATAATGTCGTTTTATTATTCTACCAGTGTTCTTTCCACAAACTCAGAAACAATATATTTTTTGACAAAATTTGAAATGTAGATGCTTGAATGCTACGGAAGGTAAATTTTTGTCTAAAGTGCAATTTTTGCCTACCCTGATTAATACAGCATTGCACACGTTAGTGAACATAATTAATAATATTTTTGACATTGAAATAATAGCAATGAAAAAAGGTGTAGGTAAGTAGGGGAAGACGGGGATCATTCGGCCGTAGGGAACATTCAGCCACTGTGAATATTTTCCGTATGGGTTAAAATTCGCGCGCAAATTCAGGAAAGACATTTGAAATAAGCGATTTTGTATCAATCCGTTGTAGTTACTACACGTGTTTGTTGTGGTGGAAATTAAAAATATATAAATTGTAAAATCACCGTTTACAATGGAGTTTTTTTTATAGACGTATTTGTGTTGATATTTTGTGTATACGTGACATAAAGGAAAATATCAAGTTATATACCGTAAGTATAAATATTTGAGCTATTATTGCACGTGTTCATTCTAACCTAAAACTATTTTGGACCTTGATTTATTTTAGGTTTTTGTTAATGGCCCGCGAGGGAAACATTCGTCCATGTGGTCAGGGGAACATTCGGCCGGGCGGCCAATTGCTTCCAATCTTTAAACTACCATTGAAAAAAAAATCAGAATAATATGGGAACGGTGGAGATTGCAGATAAGAAAGGTGATTGCAAGGATGTTCTAAGCCAATTAGAAATCATTAATACACCGTCATGTAGTGGTATTAACATAAAAGTCCCCATAAAGTTAAAAATTACTCCTGAAAATATAAGACCATATCCTAAAGCAGGCGAGAGAAAAAGAAAGGGTAACAGGAAGTTAGGTGGTTCTAAAATATACACTTATACTCCAGAGAAAAACCTATTAGAGGAAATTGAAACAGAAAACGAAATAAAGAAGGAAATTAAGAACCAAAAAGAAGCAACAAGGAACTTATGCGGGAAAACGGTCAAGGATAAACGTCAACCCAAAAGAATCAAGATGTCGGTCACACACTTTTCCGAGTCATCAGATGACAGTGGTGATCTTTCGCTTCATGATGATTCAGGGGAAGATCTAAGTGACGAATATGAAGAAATATCTGAAATCAAGGATAAATCAGAAATAGCTAAAAATGATTTTATGTTAGTGCGCTTCAAGGTAAAAAGTTCGATTATCCACTTCATTTTCCAAATTTTGTACGATAGCGATACTGTTAAGAGAATCAAGTTCCTCAGGAGAAAAAGACGTTCCAATACGTTTTATTTTCCAATAATTGATGACGTCCCAGATGTGGCAAATGATGATATCGTAGCAAAGCTAATCACTCCGACAAAAACTGGTACTGCAAGAACCTCGTTCGTCGTATTTAACTTTTTATTATAACTTTGGCAGTTTAGTTGTTCAATAGCAAAATATGATTCTTAAATAAATATTTCAAGTTTTGTTAGTGTTTTTCCCCCTCTGGTGGACGAATGTACACCACATACGGGATCATTCGGCCAAAAATCAACAAAATACAAATGATGATTTTTTTACATTTACGACACTTTTTTCCACAATTGAGCGTCATAAAATGTCAAAGAAAGTATCATATTTGGTCATACGATGTATTAAAAAAAATATTAAGACGTTATTAATTGCTCCATTTCAAAATATCCTCTTAGGTGCCGAATGATCCCCGTCTTCCCCTAAGCCAATGAAACCCCTAATAATAATTACTAAAAATCGTATTGTAAAAAATATTGAAAACATTTTTTTTAATAAAAAATAACTTTCTGATACTGAGTTCAAATTTAAAAAGTTTTAAAAAATCCATAAATAAACATGGTCGAGAAAACGCAATATTTTTGGTCTAATTTGATATCCAAGATAAAATATCGCATAAAGCTGGTAACTTTGGAGAAGAATTTAGAAAAATTTGTCGGTTGCTCTTAATAATCGTACCAGAATGCAAAATATGACCGAAAAAAATACATTCGGTCAATTTGGTGTCAGCTGAGGGCAAACAATTGAAGGTCGTCGATTCGGACACAGGCATGTCGATGTAGTGGGCGGTAGAAAGTGAAATTCAAAACTGAATTGGCAAATGAGAAGCGCGGACAGTGCACTGGCAACGTGAAAGTGGTGCATCCATTACACAATGAGTTTATTGCACTTTCTTGACCTGGAAGTTTGTACAATTTCAAGTCTATTATTGGGTTAAAGACTTTTAAATTTTACAGTGTTATTTTCTAGATATCAGATGTATTCCTGTGTTGCTAGTGACCACTAGTATGCGCTTTACTTGTTATTGATCGGAACGCTGCAGCTTGTCATTCTTACCTTGTTAGTATTTTCATTTGTAACTACATTTTTGTGGAATTTATATTTATTTTTGAGTAAAATTTCTGTATTCTGTCTCTTTTTCTCTTTTTTAAATAGCAAAAGACCTTGGTATTATAATATAAAAATTTTAGAGAACAACAGTGTCACGTTGCCGTTTTCATGACAGATTTGATAAAGTCCGTGTTTTTACTCAAGTAGTTTTCTTATTTATTTATTTTCATACTTTTTTTCAATATTTTATGTCAGGTTATGTACATACTATTTTATATACAGGGTATTACTTAATAATATGTACTTATTTTAATTGGTGATTCCTGGACCAAGTCTAAGTTTTCGATATACTACAGGTTGTTAAAGTTAAATTTTTTCTGGGTTTTTATGAAAAATCTTGCAAACCGCTTGAGATGTTACAATAAATATTGGTATAATAGACTATAACGATATAAGTGGGTGTAAATAGGATATTTTTTTCTGGCGAAAAGGACAGTCGGGACTATATATATTTCATGATACTGTACCTAGTAAAGAAGCGCGAAAAATTTTCGGGGTCGCGCCCAAAGTTCGTTTAAAATTCACCTAACTACTATCAAATTTCGAAAATTAAATTATTACCCTCTGCATGGTTGGATTAAATTTGTTTTTGTAAATGTTTTTTTGCTTTTTTTTTAATTCCTAGCTGGCTCTTTATTAAAAAAAAACATTTTTTATATTTCTGAAAATATGAATATTGGTGACAATCCAAAATTTTAACATAATACGTATGTATGACTTTAACCAGCGTTTTTCGGGCTTGGTCGCTTTTGTTTAAAAATAAAGTAAATATCGCTCACCACGCCAAAATTGATGATTTTTTCAGAAATCATGTATTTTAGGAGCGTGGATCTAAGAGCAGTTTTTGGTGAAAATGCGTAGGTTTTGAAATACTCTTCTTAAGTGCCGTTTTGTATATTCATAATAAGGCATTCTCGTTTCTTCCCGAACTATTTTTTTTATTATAAATGCATCCCGGCATTATGTATTATATATTTATATGGTTTTTCTCTAGGTATTTATGTCTATCTAGGATAGGCACTGGGTAATTCGAGTGGGGTTTTTTTTTTTTTTTTTATGATAAAACACCTGCACTGTAGGAAAAATCCTTTAAGGCGCTCTGGGAGCGGTGCGAGTGCGAAAAAAGCGATTAACGTTGGTCTTGAAACGTTGAAGATTGTATTTATTGGGAAACACGACCTCAGGAAGATCATTCCACAAAGATGACGTTCTCCAGATGAAAGAATTCTTGAACAATGAAGTTCGAGGAGTACTAAGCTGAACAACATATGGATGAGCGGCAGTGGTTTGCCGTGTATTTCTGTTTTGAATTGCTCTAGGTGGAATCAAGTGGGCAATGTCAGTCGAACACCTGCCATGGAAATATCTGTAAAAGAGAGCCAAATCACCAACCTGTCTTCGATGCTCCAGGCTATCGAGGGTCTTGGTCAGCTCGGGGTCGCCGATCAGACGAATGACCCTCCTTTGAATGGAATCCAGCAACCGAAGGGTGTGCCTGGGTGCAGAGCTCCAGACATGAGAGCAATATTCCAATGATGGTCGAATCTGGGCTTTGTAGAGTGTCAAAAGTTGATAAGGTGTGTACAACCTTTTGGTGCGGAAAAGTACACCAAGTTTCTGTGCAGCTGCCTTGGCAATTGCGGCAACGTGATCATGCCAAGACATATTACCTCCCAGATTGACCCCCAGCAAATTAATAGACGGTGCCAGGGGAATTGCGTGTCCTGCCATGACTATATCCGGTTCTGCAATGTTAACCTTTTTGGAGAAGACTGCTGCCTGGGTTTTCTTAGCATTAAATTCGACTTGGTTACTGTCACCCCAAGCCAAAATTTCGTCCAGGTCTTTGTTGAGGCGCAATACTTCATGCTGCCTGCGAAGATGTGCGTCGGCAGCGGATGTTTGGGGAGTCAAGGTAAAAGATGAGACAAGTGTGCTGTCATCAGCAAAGCTATAAATTCGATTTTGGGTTTTCACTAGAAGGTCGTTAATATACAGTAAAAAGAGGGTAGGCGACAATATGGACCCTTGAGGAACACCGGCATTGATGGTGAAGGTGTCTGAGAGAAACCCGTCAATCGCCACTTGCAGAGAACGGTTCTTAAGGAAGCTGGTTAACCATAAACAGAATCCATTAGGCATACCGTAGGATCGCAATTTACTTAGAAGCCCATCGTGCCAAACACGATCAAAAGCCCTAGATATGTCCAGTGCAACAGCCCGGGATTCTCCATGATGTTCGATGGTGTTGCTCCAAAGATGGGTGACATATGCCAGAAGGTCACCTGTTGATCTGGACTTACGAAAACCGTATTGATGGTCGCTGATAATGTTAAGCCCTTCCAGATACTTTAGGAGTTATTGGTTAATAGCTTTCTCCATTACTTTTGAAATTACTGAAAGCAATGCGACGGGTCGGTAGTTGCTTGGCAGGGTCTTCTTACCTTTCTTTGGAATGGGCTGGACACGCGCCGACTTCCAGCAGGATGGAAATCTTCCTTTTTTGTAGGATAAGTTGAAAAGTCTACAAAATACTGGTGTAAGAAGGGGTTGGTGGTGCAACTTGTGACTTCATAGTTATTTTGCAGAATCAGCTTCGGTAGAGTCCTTTTCTGCTTTAGTGTTGCCTTTTAACCTTAAAAGTTTTTAATATTTGTTACTAGATTTTTCGCAATGATGAGTAAAAAATATAAAAAAGTAAAAGCACACTATATGACATTCTCTAGAAAATCGATAAACATTGCTCTAACCTATCGGAATGAGTTGCAATGTAACAAAGCATGTACTTTTTGCCATTTGATGAATCAAATTGATTTATAGACGTTAATAAAACGATTATCACGCATTTAGCATCGGGTTTGCATTTAATTTCTACAGAAGCGTATAATTAACCAATAAATGTCATTAAGCACTTACCCTATAAATTCAAGACTAAATAGGTACACAACTGACATTGGAATGCTATCACAGACACCTTCTAAAGTTTTGATTTTGAAAAGATAGCCATTTTGGTTGGCGGTTATTAACTTCCTATATTTTCTTTAAACCTACTACACGCACGGCGAATTCTAGATGAAACTCGCGATGTAGTAAACCACTTTTATTGGTGAAACTATGGCCTTCCAGAATTTAACGAAGAGTGAGTTAGAAACTGTACAGGCCATTCATTCACTCACTCTTCTTACATCGAGAAGGCATTGGTTGAAATGAACCGGCAAGGTCAAACCATCAAAATAGTATATTATGTTACAAGGACGAAAAATGCAGTATTTCGGACGTATTGCGGGAGATTACTGGACGAGGCAAAGCCGAGGCCAGTAACCCGCATAGTCTGAAATACATTTTTCGTCCGTATAACATACGTTATTTTTTATCCGATTGTGTTTTTGCTCGGATTATAAAATAATGTAAAAATTAAGAAAACCAATATATTTCATCTTGCATTGTAATTTTTTGTCCCTTAAATGTTTGAACAATGAAACCTGTAATATGCGTATCCATGGATCTAACAAATAATTTAATTAATATTATCAACTGACGTTTTATCAATCAGGCGATAGTTTTAACTAATCTTTCGTGTTCTGCTAGTTTTAAAACCTGAAAAACACAATTAAAAATGGAAATAGACGATGATCTTATAGAAGGTACACCACCTGACATTCAAGAAACTGCCAAGAAAGTAATGTTACATTTGTTGCCACAAAAATCTAAGGAAATATATGAAAGAGCTTATAAAAAATTTATGGGTTACCGGCAAGAAAAAAATATACAGTCGTTCTCCGTAAACGTCTTCTTGGTCTATATGGCGGAATTATCGAAAACTATGAAGTCATCTACTCTGTGGTCGCAGTATTCTATGCTACGTGCAGTGGTAAATGTAAAACAGAATATTAATATATCTAAATACATGAGATTACGAGCATTGTTGAAACAAAAAAGTGTTGGATATTGTCCAAAGAAATCAAGGATCCTAACTAGAGAAGAGGTTCACAAATTCCTTTGCCATGCTCCAGATGACAAATACTTAATGTTGAAGGTAAATGTAACTATATAATAGTATTTTAAATTTCTGACTAACAATTTTCTTAATTACAGGTTGCTTTTATTTTTGGAATCGCGGGCGCATGTCGTCGAGAAGAACTGGCTCATATGAAAATTGATGACATACAAGATTTGGGAACGGCTTTGTTAATAAAAATTCCCTATAATAAAACAAACAAACCGAGATCATTTACGGTGACTGGAGAATATCTAAAGTATTATAGAAATTATCTGGCTTTACGTCCAACAAATATGAGTGATGGGCGATTTTTTGTGTCTTATCGCAATGGAAAATGCCATAAGCAAGTTATCGGTATACACAAATTTGGCTCTATACCTCAGGAAATAGCATCTTACTTAAAACTGCCGAATGCCAAGGAATTCACGGAACATTGTTTCAGAAGAACATCGGCCACATTACTTGTAGATGCGGGAGCAGACATAACATCTCTAAAACGGCATAGAGGCTGGAAGTCTTCGGGAGTAGCCGAGGGCTACATAGATGATTCCTTAAGTAATAAGTTAGAGCTGACCAAGAAAATATTCAACATTCCACAATCTGACCTGCAGTCAGTCTCGACTCAGGTGTCGCAATCCGTCTCCCAATCGAGTTCAACATTGGAGAATAATATTATAACGGAGACCAAAAATAATCGCACATCCTCAAAATCAAATTTACATCACCCCGTTCTTGTTCAAAATTGTTCTAATTGTACATTTAATATAAATATTGTAAATAAATGAGTAAAATAAACTGTTGAAAATATTTTAGTGTCCGACAAAATGTTTTTCGGACTAGGACGACAAAGGTTGCCTAGCTACCAGCGCAATAATCAATACCTTATTAAAAAGGTTACCTTTTCGTCCAAATATCTGATTTATAAAACGTCATTTTTTGACACAATCGGATAAAAACATTTTTATGTAAAGCAAGAAACAATTTAATTTTCTAACTTTTCGGTTCCACTCGCCACTGCTCTCGCGCTGTGTTTTTAATTGTTTCTAGAAAAGGTTTGTGATACTATAGGAAACTTTTAACCTTATTTTAGATCTATTTTCAATAGGTTTTAGATCAGGATGTTAGTGCTAAATATGATTAATTCGATTATAGTGAATTAGCCCAATGAGAAATTTAGTAGAAATATCTGGAATTCCCAAAGAGGGTTATAAATAGAAGCGCATACACAAGCTGGGATAGCGGAAACATGTTTATTTACAACCATGTATGTAATAATGACATTTCACCTATCTTTGAAAGGTGGAAAGTTGACGTTTCTTGACTTTTACTTTCCACCCGGGTGGAAAGTGCTCACTTTCCACCCGGGTGGAAAGTAAAATTGTTATTTTTTGTAATTTTATTAAAAATCGATATCTCAAAATAGTAAATTTTTTTTTTTTTAAATTTTAATAAAAATCGATATCTCAAAATAATATACAAACACACCAACACACAACTCATTACACAAATTCAACAACAATAATTTTATTTTTTATTTCTTTAAATGAATTATACCTAAATGACATTTATAAAAAACAAAAAATTAACATGGTTTATGTTTTACTTATTTACATTAAATATTACATTGGCATTATTGTAGGCAGTCACAGATATGTTTAAACCTTGCTGAAATTCTTCTTTTGAAAGGTTTATTTCATGATTATTTGAAGTTAAAGTAGTGTTAGTAAAACTTGAACTTGGCTTTGAAATCAATTTTGCCGTATTAACCTGAGTAGAAACCGAACTGTCTATGTATCCCTCAGCTACTGTGCTAGATTTCCAGCCTCCTAACCGCTTTATTTGCATAAGATCGCCACCGTTATTTGCGAGCAAAGTAGCCGCTGTTCTTCTGAAACAGTGACCAGTAAAACCTTCAGTATTCAGCTTCAGAAAAGCTGCAATTTTTTTTGGAAACTGACTTAAAGTGTTGTGCCCAATACATTGTTTACTAATTTTTCCATATCTTATTTGCATAAAAAGCTTTCCATCCTGTATATTTTTCCGTAAAGTTATGTACTCCTTAAGTGGTGCAATCCATTTATTATCAGTTATCATAAATGATCGTGGCTGGTACGTTTTGCTATTTTGTATTTCAATCGCGACCTTTTCTTCTAAAAAGTGAACGTCTGTTGTTTTCATTTTGTATAATTCATCTGATCGGCAGGCGCCTGAGACACCAATAACCAATGCGACCTACAAATGTATAAAATAATAAGTTAATATAGAAATAGTCAACCTTTTAGCCTAAAATACCTTTTGAACAAGAAATTCCATAGGTGCTTGTTCCAAAAATGTTTCAATATTATCCATAGACAGTGTGGTCGATTTTTTCGGCTTGTATCCTTTGTTTTGCTTTTTTAAAAATGCTAATAGCTTTGCGTGTTTAGATATGTCTACTTTTTCCCTAATTGATAGAGTGGTCCTCAACATTGAATATATTGACCAAAGCGTTGATATTTTCTTTGTCTTGGCATTTTCACTAAAATAAGCTAGTAGCGCCGATTCAGAACCAGGATTTTGAACTTTGTTTCCAATACACCATTCTTTAAAACAGTTATATGCCTTGTCATATCTCGGGCGGCTTTTAGTTGGCAGAAGATCTTCTTCTACTATTTTTGCTGCTTCTCGAATTTCTGGGGGAGTAGCAGCCAAATCAAATTCCTCATCTGAGAGCATTTTTTTGGTGTTTTGTAAAAACTTTGACACTAACGTTTTAAAAAAATAATATATTGTTTAGTGACATGGAAACCATATTCCAAAAATGATATTTGCCATCTTGATGTGTATTATTACCTACGTTATTTTATCACCTGCGGTTATTTGAAATTCTAAATGTCTGTCTACTTTTGCAATGGAAAAGTCAAAATGACATTTACCTTTTAATAATTATTTGAACTCAAAATAATAAGAAGTGGATGTTGGATGTGGTTGTAAATAAAATAGTATACAAACCTCGGTGAAAAGTTTCATTACTGTCTCTGAGATATAGTTTACCTCGACGCTTCGCGTCTCGGTAATCTATCTAATCTCTCGACAGTAATGAAACACTTTCCACCTCGGTACGTAATATACTATTTTTCAATTGGTAAGTATCTCGAGCAGTGGCGTAGCGGCTCGTACAGTAGGGCCACAGTGCCATGGCCCTACCTACCTTATTGAGCAAAACGGCAATCTCTTTGAACATTTAGAAAATTAGAATTTATAATTAGTAAATTTAGAATTATTGGAAAATTCTTATAAAATAAATTATACTACTTATGTATGAATGTATTAAATAAAATAAAGTTTTTAATTGTAATATTGTAATTCGTTGCCAGGACCGGACTGACAAGAATTGTAAAAAATATGAATTAAAAAAAAATAAGCAAGGACAATTCATCATTAAGAGAAAGTAATATCGCCATTACATTTTGAGGGTAGGAGGGTTTAAAAATCGGTTTAAAAAAATCCAGGTCCGTATTTAATAAAGTAAAGTTGGTGATGGCCGCTTGGAGACGAAACGGCGGATCTTTAGTTTAGAAACGTCATTTTGTAGAGGAGAAAAAGTGGTAACGACAAAGTGTCATTTATTTTTAAATAGCTAGTCAAATGAGCTCAGGAAAAAATAAAAACGATTTTGCAAAATTTTTTTTCGAATAAAATCGGAAGTATTCGGAATTTGAAAACTTTTAAAGCGGCATTATAATCAGCACCGAATTGCACAACTTTACCCCCATTTAACCGTTTCTCTAATTCGTATGGTTTCCGAGATTCCAATGCTGGTATGTCGAATTTGTAACACCCTGTATACGTATCAGTTTTTATAAATATTGCAAAAAAGTAATATGGAAATTAAACTAAAATAAATGCTAATTAAAATTTTGCACAGTCATTAAGAGTTGAATGACACCTAATTAAATACACTCTCCGTCCGCGACCTTCCTACCATAAAATTACATAACAAGGAGTCAGCGAAGAAGAAAAATAAATAAATAGTAAATAATATCTCGGGATGTAAATAAAAATCACCCAAGGGTATAATTTATGGTCGAGACCAACCCAATGGGCGTGTAAGTCATGGTTAGTAGTTACAAAGCCATGCCTCCCACGTGAAATAACTATTTCCAAATTTAGTTTGGTCGAAGAGGTGTTTTCTTTTGGCTTTTTTCGAATTTTATTCCGTTTTGTATGGTGGAGTATTTGACGACCGTGACATTCGTTCATTTAGTGTATTTAAATTACTATGTTTATGCTTATGCCGGTCATCAATCTTCTAATTTGCTTCTAATTAGTTTGCTGTAGCTTCTTCTCGAATACGTCTGGTTTATTCAAAGTGTAAATTTGGTATTGCTGAGCTGGTTTAAGCTTTGTTTTGCCCTAGACCTCGAAGGGTCGGCTTTAAATTTTTTATTTAAATTTTCAAATCTTATTGGTTTCATATCAAATCTATTACGATATCGTTTTTAGTACCGTAATAAGCTTATTATAAAACTGTGGTTTATATTTTAAAAGTTGATAATATTATTTTTCCACTACTAACTTTAAAATCACTCATTATTGACCAATTATTAACTTTAGAAATCGTTTTTCTTTACCCCTCGTTATTGACAACGATTAATAATAGAGGCTTCTGGCAAAAACAAAATAAAACAGGCAACTTGACCTTTTTTTATTTTAAAAATATATGAAAACGTCATGTTTAGACAACCAGGTATTCCAACTTTCTTTATTTGGCACCAGTCCTTAAATACTGAGTAGGTTTTTAAATAGAAAACCTTATATTTTTGGGGTAGCAACTCATCATTAATTTATTGTGCTTCCACCCTCATTTTTGGAGGAGTGCACGTATCAGTAATAGTTCTTCGCGTATTTTATCAAAAATACTTGAATTTCTTTATGAATCGACAAATACATATATGTTAACTTTAATTAATAATTTGATGTTGTAGTAGTGGAAAAAATAATATATTTACCACAGTTTAGACAACTATTATTGACCTCACGTCTTAAATCCCTCGTCGCTGCGCTCCTCGGGATTTAAAATCGACGCTCGGTCAATAATGGTATCTGTCTAAACCTTGGTCAATAATATACTATTATCAAATGCTGTATTCTGTTGAGATCTGGCATGGTCTGTTGTGATATTTTAATAAAATCTTCGAGAGAAGGCCGGATATTTGGCACAGAGGAGTGATAGGTCGCTGGACATTTATTTGATAAACAATGCTATTTTAAGCCCCATTTTTAAACTTAATAATGTCAACTAAATTGAAAATAAGATACTTATTGGGCTTGTAGCTTTTAGATTTTCTTTTTAAAAGAGCTTAAAGTCTTACATAATTTTCTATATCCATTTTCCGGTAAATAATAATACAAGCTCTTCATTTTGACTAATTCGTGGGTGGTTTTGGTTTTGCTTTCCTCTTTAAAATGAGCCAGTAAAACAATTTCAGGGTTTTGGGTGTCTTTTTCATATACCTTTCGGAATTTCTTTGATACAGATGATTTAATGCCTTATTTGCAATATCCCTTAACTGAGGGTGAGTTAAAAAATTGTTTTCTTGCTCCATACTTTTTAAGAACGCCAAAGATAAATTATACAACATATTTATCGACAATGGCGGATACGGATAACAAATTCATTTATTATCAAGGCTATTATTATGATAAATAATTTAATAGCACTTATTACCAATATAAAATTTAGATATAAAAATTCACAAAATTTTAAGGGTCGTATTTTCGTTTTAACTAAGTATGTATTTATTTATTAAAAAAAATGCAAAATAGAAAAAAAGTATAAAGTACAAGTTTTATAACGCCAATAGAGTACTTGTCCCATTAGAAAACATGGACGCGTGCTATAAAACGATGCTTTATAAAACGTGTACTTTACTATACTACTTTACTGAAGACAAATAATTATGCTTATGGAAGTAGTCCATTTTCTCATAGTGGAGCTAGTGATATACAGGAAAAAACCATAGACATATAAGTGTTTATAAGTACGCCACTGTACATCATAACATTTAGGTACAACTATTGTTACTGAACATAATCAAGCTTTTCATGAGGTATAATAATCACTCGCAAAGTTTGTACGATACAACGCACAGTGAGATCTAGCCACCAATAAGTTAAAATAAAGCAAGGTTTTCCAAAAAAAATTGGTATTTCTTAAAATATAGCGGATATCAAAAATTTGACAAATTACTTTCTTTGCTATGAACCAGTGATTCAATTGACGTAGAGTGATAAAAGTTAAAAATATTATTGTGAAAGTTACACGCCATTAAAATTGGAGTAAAAATCATCGTCTTCTTTAACACCCTGTATATAAAATTTCCTGACAGTTAAAGAAAATTCAACATTGACAATTGTGTTTCAAGAGATGAATCTATCAACCATTCAAAATCGTAGGTCGATATCATATCTGGTTCAGAAAATATTAACTGTTAAATTTAGGCGAAATTTTTCTTGCTCGAAAGAAATTGTCCAGCAGTTTATTAGGATTTTTTCTTACTTTTTTTAAGAGAAATATGAAACAAATCTTACTTTGTCATTGCTACTTTCTCTTCTTCACATAATGGCATTATTTCCTATAGTAAATAAAGCAAGGATTCAAAATTATAGTTGATATACACTTTAGGTAACATGCTATAATTTTTTTTATTTTATTTTTTTGTTATTTTTGCCACACTGTACAGTTTAAACAAACTATATCAAATCAATAATTACCCCCCCAGTTGATATCAAATTTCGAATGGGTTTTGTTCGCGTAATGCATTTTTCGGCGCAAAAAAAACAAGCATTGATTTATTCTAAATTATGTTTTGGTTTATTTGGTCCCCCGTTGATTTCAGGATATTGTTGTTCAAAATTGGTTTTCGCGCCGGTCGAGATTCGTCGAAAAATTATTGGCATAATTGTATTTATAAGAGTTGATTACAGGAATTATTCGCAGATTATTTTTCTGCGGAGAATGTCACAGGCCAGCAGAACATTTCTTAAAGTTGATGCAAAAAGGATATTTTAAAAGTAAATCCAATTATTTTATAATATGGACTGAACAACCATTACATTTTTTTGTTCTAGATCTTGCACACGGAAAAATTACGCGATGTCTTAATCCGCTCTAAATATGCTTCTTTTAATTTAAATATTTTTTGACCCTTGTCGATGTTATCCACGTAACATGCGGGAAACGGATTCCAAATAACTGAAGCATATTCAAGCTTGGATCTAACAAAAGTAAAATATGGTGTAAAAGTCTTGGGTCATCAAAGTTTTTGCAGTGAAAAGAACAATGAAACCCAGTTTCCTATGTCTACTCACGATACACATACAACGATATTCTGATTAGCAAGCCAAAATTTGAACACCGCATTGCATCGCTCGATCATTACTTAACGCCCGTTGCCGGGCTATTATAACAGCGTTGCCTATTTAAATCCAAAAGTGAAAAAAGGAGTTATCTTCGAATAAAAATCACTTTTAAATAAAAAGTTGCCTAAGATCCCTCTAAAGCTTATCCATCTAAGCTAAATGTACGTCAGCATCCTTTCACGAAACTAAAAATATTGTTTCTTTATATCTGGTTCCGTCCGTCACACCTATAACAAAATTTCGTATTTTTTTTGCTAATTAGATGATGTCTATCAATTCCTTATCTTTGATCATCTAACATAAATAAATGATTTTGTTTTTAATGGCAAGGCTGAAATCTAAGACAAATTAATTTATGTGTCAGAGTTTCAATAATTCACGAATTAATTATTACCACAAGACGTTTCGACATTACCGAATAAAGCTTGGCGCGCACTTATGCGCGGAGAAAAGCGGTGCATTGGGATTTATCGCATGTGGTAAATACAATGTGGGTCCCCGGACTCTAACGAAACGCGGCGCGTCGAACTCAATGTGCTAAAATCCCTATCCTCATACTTCGGCGCGCTTCGCGCGCTTAGGCCCGCGCCAAGCTTAAAACTTTTACCTGACACTCAACACGTTATCCAATAACACTACGACTCTAAACACGCATGATTACTGACGTAATTCCGATAAAAATTTACTAGTGGGCTCTGAGCGCTTGCTTCACTCGGTCGGAAAGCTGCAGCATGTCATTCTTGTCGTGTCAGTGTTTTTGCTTAGGTGTGAATTATTGTGAAAAATTGATTAATTTTGATTAAAATAACTTTTTTTTGTTTATTTGATAATATCGAGCCAGTTTTGAAGAATACTGGTTACCACCATTTTTATCTCACAAGCTTCGACTTCGAAAATTCGTATTTTGGTTCCAATATTTATTTATTTATTTTCTTAATTATTATATCAAAAAGTAAAAAAACAGAAACAACACACTCAAAATTTAGTAAACAAGTCCGTCGTAATTTCTTCAATAAAAACATATGATACTTCCGAAGAAATGACGATAGCCTTATCTTCGCTTTTAAAAAAGAACTCTTGTATCTTGTCATACAAGGAATTTTATGTTAACCTACCGGAATGTCCACCAAAAGTCCACAAAAGAATTAAAATATTTTACCTAGCATAATCGGCTGGTCCGATCTCGAATTCTCGCTAGCCGGACCGGCCAAAAACTAAACAACTAAACGTAGTGGCTCCTTTTTTCCACTAAGGCTCTTTTCTCAGAAAGACTACTCGAAAATAAGGCCATTTGTTAATTGGGCTAATAGTTTGGTGAATTTAGAACGCCGTAATGAAATTTCCTATACATTTTTTTTGTATGCAGATAGCCGATCACCATCTGCCGATGTCATCTCAAGTTTTGAAGTTCTACTACATTTAAAAAGTCAACAAATCCTACATATTTTAACTCCCAAACCAC
This sequence comes from Polydrusus cervinus, assembly GCA_935413205.1. Taxonomy (NCBI): domain Eukaryota; kingdom Metazoa; phylum Arthropoda; class Insecta; order Coleoptera; family Curculionidae; genus Polydrusus; species Polydrusus cervinus. Next base: position 5,540,634 of record OW284514.1, read on the forward strand.
TAAATATGTTATAGTAGTTTGTACAACAAGGGTGGATATGATGTCGATATCTCAAGGAAGTAAATTTAAGCACGACACCCTAGCGGAGTGCTTAAACTTCCGAGTGCGATATGGAAAATTTACTTGAGTTGTACAGTATATTTTTTCTTATACCGAACTTACGAACCAAATGTTAAAAATGTTTACAGGCTGCCTGGCTTGAACTCACGACCATTGGATTCTAAGTTCGCCGTTTTGCCGCTCCTGTTAGAAATTATGGTAATACCAACTCAATAATAATGCTAATAATTTTCTATGCACATTCGGCAGGTTGAATTTTGATAAAACTATTAAAGATGCGTATAAATTTTGTTATATTGAACAAATTAATAACATAATTGTGCCATATGCATATAAACTATATAATTTAATGAAGGCGGAGCCTTAGTAAATACAATAAACTGTGATTGGTCAGTACTTAAGGACGGCATAGAGGAATCTAATTTTTTTAACAATGTTGACAACTAATGGGAAATTCTCGGATTCGTGATAAATGATGATCCAAAGCACAGAGGAATGATAGGTAAGAGCTGTCCCCCAAGGGAAAAGGGAAATTTTTACACACAGTGTTATATTCGTAGGATATTTTTTGGATCACTTATGGTTGTGATCTGCTAAAAAATATTTTTTTAGTATTATGTGCATTCGTGAAATTTTTCTTTAAAATGGGAAATTTTATTTTTAAAGGTTGCAACAGTGTGCAGCATTGACAGTAATGAATATGTGCCGTATAGTTAACTGGAATAGCCCAGTTCCCTCGTTACTTAAGTGTAAAGAAAACAACAAATATCCATGTGTGAATTTAAAAAAAAATATCTTACTTCTATAGAAAGCTTCCCAGACTGCCAATAGGTGCCCTATTCCTTACAATAAATCGCCAATAAGCCAAAAAAAGCAACTCTTAAAGTAGTACTTAAGTAACTAGGGGAGTTAACAAGTAGACTTCTACAAAAAAGGCACTGTTCTCGTTTGTCCTTCTCGTGTAGTACATTTATAAGAGATGTAAATTACATTTGAATACAATTACCGACCGCCGGCACATCGTATGTAAAATTAATTGCGAAAATATAGAAAGTTTTAAACACTTCAATGGCAAATCGAAGATACCAATCGCAGATAGCCTACATAAATTTGAATTCAAACACCTTGTTTTCGAGATCGGAAAAAGAAGAAGAAAACAAAGAAAAAGAAGAAGAATTAAGGTTATGTGTGTGACATTGTGGTTATTGGGCCAACCATGCGGCTGAATTATTGTTATTTGTCTTGGTTGTTCGTGGTCGGTCGTTGGGGTTTTTTAATGAGGATTTCGTTGTGGAGTAGAAAATTAAAAAGTTATAATTGCGGTGTGTGAAAAAGTCAAAAACTTGTATTAAATCATTTTTAGTACCCACAGAAATTTTTCTCTGAGAGCAAACGATTTTTTTGGTTAATTTAGATTTTGGTAACTTCAGTTCCTTTTATTCTTAGCAGTAAAACATTTTTTAGACGTACAAAAGTTATGTTATGAATAAAGGAAATAAATATATTGAAAGACGCATCACCATGAAAAGAAGTTCAGAAAGGTGTGTAGAGTAATAGAATGGGAAATTCGGTATCGGCCATAGGCGCAGGTAAATTTTGTGCATTAAATTATATATGATAATTAACCAAAGAAAAAAAAAATTTGATAAAGAAGGAACTATTAGCTAAGGATAGCAAATTTACACAAACATCGTTTTATGAAATATGCCGTGGAAGATATAGCTGAAAAACATAGTGTAACTGTGCTACGCACACCGCCATATCGTTCCGAACTGAATCCTATAGAACTTATATGGGCGCAAGTGAAAGGATTAGTAGCAAGACACAACACGACATTCAAAATGAAAAACGTTAAGCTACTGTTTGGTTAAGCCATTAAGAAAGTGACACCAAAGAACTGGCGAAAAGCAGTCCATCATGTCATTAAAGAAGAGAGAAATTGTGGGATCTTTACCACTTGATCGATCGGACCGTCGACCCGTTAATTATAACGTCAAGATGAGATGACAGTTTCTCGGATGACAAAGAATATTATGATATTTATTAATTTAATTTCTGTATAATGTATTTTTTGTATTTTGTATTTTTATAAACATAAGTGTACCTAATATTATGTACATAATGCACGCCTTTGTCACACTATTTTCAGTGTTTGTGAGTGGATAACAATAGGCAAAACCCATAAATTGACCCAAACCCGGGTGATACTACCTGCACTTGATGAAAATAAAGAACTTTTCAATGAAATCAATGCCAAATTATGAAAGTGGCTTAAATATTCTCGTTGAGGCAGTCTGTTGTCCCTTTGCATACCTAATGAGCTTTTATTAATCTACACTTTTCTGAAATAGACTATAAATAAAGAATTATTGTACTTTTAAATAAATAACGATTTAAGGAATTTCTGGGCTCTGGTATCATTATCGACATTATAGCATTTATTCACCAACTATTAACCCATCGTCCACGCCCAAAAACCTTCCCTCGCAAATATGAAAAAAACAATTAAGGTTTTTACAACATCTTTAATAACATACTTTTCAAGCTTTCGTTTTTTAGTATCAGTAAATACCAGTTTTTGATCTAGTTCAACACGTACCAAGTTTGTCTTGATCCAAACAAATATCTTGTACAATAAATCTAATAGGTTATAATTTATAGTTGATTAATATTGTGAAGGAGAAAATGTTACAAACAAGATTGAAAATGGCGCTTAAAAGGACTGTTTTCATTGCAATATTAAGGGCGTGGTGCCAGAACAACGGCAATTATCATTTAATTCTTTACATAATTAGTCGTTTTAAAACAAGCAAATATACAAACATAAAGTAGTAGAGTTTAGGTGTCCTTATAACACAGTGACGACAGAGGTAATGGGTTCCCTGGGGCACATATAGATAATGACAGGCTGTTTCGTCCTTACTAGGACTCATCAGAAAGCCATAATCTGTAAGCAATTCCCAATACAGCGAAAATATGCTTTCAAGATATTTTTAAGAATAAATATATGATGAAAACCTAGTATTGCCATCTGTAGAAATCAACTCAATGCAAAAGATAGCCACCAGACGTGAAAATAAAGAACTAATAATAAACCAAGTACGGTAGGCCAACACATCGTTTTTACGCATCCCTATACCTTTACTACGAGTTTGTAGATTCAAATATAGATCGCGCTGTAGTAGCCCACTGGGGTGCCGCACTAATCCGTAATATAATGCCGTGTAAAAAAATTAAGTAGTAGAGTTTAGTGTCCGTATAAGTAAAATAGAAAAATGTTTTTTAGCGGCAGGCGGACAAAATAGTGCATCTATCTTTTGCATTCGCGCGATCTATATGTGAATCTGCAAACCCTTAGAAATGTTAGCCTACCATACTTGCTTTATTGTTAGTTCTTTGTTTTCACGTCTGATTGCTGATTGCATTGAGTTGATTCCTACAGATGGCGATACTAGGTTGTGATCATATATTGGGAATTGCTTACAGGTTATGGCTTTCTGATGAGTCCTAACAAGAACGAAACAGTTTGTCATTGTCTACCTGTACCCCAGGGAACCCATTACCTTTGGCGTCCCGGTGTATTTTAATGCAAAAGATAGATGCACTACTTTGTCCGCTTGCCGCTAAACCCCTTTTTTTAAAAATACAAACGTTTAGTAATAGTAAAAAGGTAGTTGTTTCTTCGTTTCTGATTTTATAAGCTTTACTTATCTAGCAAGGCTAGGAATATTTTTACATGAACCTGTATTATTAAATGATAGTTTTTCGTTTACACTCTATTACCTATCGAAAAATTTGATGTTGGCTTTAGTTTATGGAGTCTTATTTTATCAAGCGTTTTTTTTTTTAGGATAACATGACTTAAAGGAAGAAGACTAGATACATATTTTCCTAATATTTTTACTGTGGACTGCAAAATGTAAGGCAAATTTGCGCAAGCACTTAATACGCCTTGCCAGTCTCTGATTAAATTTTGTCTTTTTATTACGCGGTTAAGCTAACCGAGAAGGACTTTTCTTTATGCAACTCACTGTTAGACTTTTATTTTCTTACCGGTACTGACTGGTTCTTAATATTTCGTTTACAGCCCTTTTCGCATACCTGAAAAACAAAAAAGAACTTCATTAATTTTATACAGTTATACAAATTAAAATTAAATTTTACTAATTTAAAATTAAAAAAGACAAGACGTAATATGAATGCTTATTTCTATTTTGTTATAGTTTTTATTTATAAAACTAGCGATTAGGCTATTATGGATAGCGCCTTTAGGTATTGCCTTTCCCAAGATTAAATAGGTATGATGTAAACTACTCTTAGTTATTTAATTTAACTTATATATTGGTTGCAAAACAGTGCATTGTTGTTAAGTAGCTATAGTGGGTAGGTTTATTTGGGTCATTCTGTCTAAACAAATATTGAACTGTGAAAACATTTATCGAACAAAATAATTATGTGATTAAATAACAGTCTTTATGTTTATATCCATGTTGTATCAATTGGCTGAAGGTCTTCAGGAATTGTCAAAGTCGTCCTTTAAAATTTACATTAAAATACAAAATTCTAGCTACTTTTAACAAGCCCAGAAGTATCAATCATTATAAAAAGCTGCAACTATAATTGAGGAGCGATCAGACAAAAGCAGATAAATCCATTTTTAACGAAAATTAATTTTATACCGGATTCTCAATTTATGGGGTCAGATAAATCCATTGGCGATATCAGATTCAAGCTAAACCAGATATTTCGTATTAAAAATAGCGTTTGAAAGTAGCCAAATCAAGCAAATGCAGATAAATCCAAAAAATCCTGTTTTCAATTCACGTTTCAGGCACGTTTTTTGCATACATGTTCATGATCCTAAATATTATTAAGGTGTAATATTTTTATAAAACAAACAATCATAAAATAATAGTGTATAACTAAGTTTTTTTAATAAAATGTTTTATTTTTATTCAAGCAAAATAAGTTAAATCCATTTCATTCAAGCAAAACAAGATAAATCCATTTTTTAAATCGCGATAACTCTTACAGAATACCTATTATTTTTTATATTTTCTTAATTTCGGGTCCTAAACTTAAGCTTTATTAAATGCATTTCTCATTTTTACAATAGATTAAAGGACCTCTGGATTAGCAGTTTTTTTATCAATAGCTCAAAACTATGTAAAATGGATTTATCTGCTCTTGTCTGATCGCTCCTCAATTATTAACAGATGTAAATAAGGGTATTGTTGTCCTCTAATAGTAAAACAAAAATAATTGCCATATGAACCCTTATTTAATGGTAATGGTAATGGTAAGATAGATCTAGGCTGTAAAAATTTAAGAGTTGAACTTAATAAGACTTGATTTTAAGTAACAAATTTAATTAGAAAATGATAAGTAGTAGCACGTGATCATTCCAAGTTCTCTTGTGATAAGAGAAATTCTCTTATACAGAGATAATTGCTCTTGCCTCAAAGAATTAACGTTCACTGACTACTTTGAGGCAAAAGCACCTCTTTTTTCAGTGCATATTCAAATCCCATCCCGATCTCTACGGGATGTTGAAAGTGTCCTTACTATTATTCATTTTATATAACGCTTCTAGAACACTTTTTTAAATAATTCTACAGAATAACCCATATATATCTGGGTTATATCTATATTCCGGTGTAGGAGAAATAGAGTTACTATAACTAACCTTTTTCAGATTTTAAACGATTGTATTGAAAATGATTTTGCAATATCTACCACATATTTTATGTGCAAAAATCAATTTCGCTATACACTTTATGGGTTATTGTTCAATGTATTAATGGGGCCTATTGTTAGTGGAGTATAGGAAAGTACGAGGTAGATACATCTAGTGATTTTGAAACAATGTTTGGTTTTGTAAGGCAGAAAGGCAAAATTCGAAGGGAAAGGTATTATGTATTTTTCAAAAATTCCCAACTCATATCGAAATGTCCCAACTGTTTTCAATTTGAACGGCAGTAGAGTTTTGGACTTGCATTGTCTTTATTTGTTTAGAATCACTACGTTTCAACTGGTAAGTATCTCCAGTCGTCTTCAGGTGAATACTGTATTCTGTAATTCTGTAACTGTACCAGTTGAAACGTAGTGATTCTAAACAAATAAAGACAATGCAAGTCCAAAACTCTACTGCCGTTCAAGAAACGTCATTGTCTCCGACCTTTAAACAGACACTGTTTTTAATTTCATTAGCATTGGGGAGCCCCCCCCCCCCATCGGTTCGCCCCTGGGTAAAACTAGCATATACTTTGCGGTTGCGTTAAGCTCTTTTCCATCTGCAAGTTTCCATCTTGGTGTTGCATTTCATGAAATCAATCGACTTAATTATTCTAAAAATAAATAGCAAAATTACTTACTGGTGAAAAGTTTTTTTTTATCTCAGGACACTAATGGCAATTAAAATGAAACTTAAGTATTCTTTATAGGAAAAAAATATGATAATAGATTAATTTTTGCTATTCATTCACACCCTACAAATCATAAGGCAATCAAGGTAAAATATTGGCAAAAAAAGGATTTATTTATTTATCTACTGGCAAGACATTGCCACAGAATAATTCTGTGACATTGCCCATTTCAAACCAATTTATTGCTAATTGATAAATTTCCTTATGAGGTTATTTTACAAACCTCAAGGTATTTGCTTAGATATTTTGACGTTTATTAAATTTATTTGTTTTTAGTGAAAGCTAGTTTTTTTAATTAGTTAGGTTGGTTTACGTGACAGATAAAAAACTGTTGTTTAATAAATGTACAAGGTGGATACATTTTTCCCTAACAATAAAGCAAAATAAGTTTTTTTTCCGAAAATCGATCGGAAATATTGACATTTTTGATAACGTTTCTGAAAGAAAAAGTTAATATTTATTTACACTTAGTCGTTGCTAGGCAACGACAAATAACTGTTAGGAAATATTTATTATTGTACTGTAAGGAATAGTATATTACATAACAAGTGATGAAAGTGATACTTTTCAAACGAAGAGATATTTAGCACGAGGTGTCAGCCGAGTGCGGAAATTCTCGAGTTTTAGAATAATCACTTTTACACGAGTAATGTACACTATTTTTCCTACGACCACAAAGAATTATTAAAAAAGCCTTTGATTTATAAAAAAAAAATATTTCAACTCTAGAGTTGAAATTAGCATACCTAGGATTATGTTCCACTTAATATCTGGTTTCATAGTTTGTCAATAGGCTTTTCCTTTATTTGTAGTTTAACTTTTTCATATTTTATAAATATCATAGGAAAAACTAATCCTGAATTGACTTCTAGATTAACCAGAATAAAAAATTTTAAATTTCAAGGAAATATACATTAAACCAAAATTTAAAAAATCCACCCAACAAGGAATATTTCAATTCAAAATAATTCTATAAATTATTTAATGTTTTTATAAAAAAAGTCAAATACTCCTGATGGGATTTGAATCTGTGACCTCCCGTTCTGTAGACCAGAGCTTTAGTGCCTACGCTATGGCTTCCATGGCTACCAATTAACATTTATTGTTTAAATATATGACATTTTCTTTAGCGCGACTTGTTTGTTCTTTTATTAACATTTTTTTATAATTTCACACGGCGTATTTTCACACTCTAATTCTAAATTACTCGACAAATACATGAAAAATAAGTTAAAACACTTTACAATTACTGATTTCTAAAATGTGTTCTTTTTAATAAATAGGGATGGTGTGTCAAATTGACATCATACGTTTAAATTAAATAGTCTGCCTTGTATTTCCACTCTAGAGTTGAAATATTTTCTTTCAACACGCGTGTGATATTCGGCGCTTTCGAGCCAGGTTAACCATGCTTTTTTTCTCTTTTTCATAGGTGGTCGTAGGAAAATACAAATATTTAATGGCATCCTTTATTTGTGAACAAAGTTAATAATATTTATTTCCAAATTTTAACAAGTTGATTGTAATAAGTTATGTCCTTTTAATAATTTTCGATTTACGGAAAAGGCCACATTTCCGGACTCGGTATTATCAGTCTCGGCTTGCGCCTCGACATACAATCTTTACAGTCGTCCGGGAATGTTCAGCTTTTCCTACTAGGTATACAATATACTATTCATGAATTAATTTTTTATTATTACTACTAAACTAGCATCAGGTTGTTACACCTGAAGAACTTTCTTAGAGGTAAATAACACAGTTCTTCGAAGTCTCTTTTGAGATATGGAATTTGTTTCTGGATAAATTAATGTCAATTATACCTTTATTTTTCCATAAAAAGAGCTCAGTTATGTTTGTATAGTAAGATCTACGAATTCTTGTAAAAAAGCTCAATTTTTATATTAGAAACAGTTTGTCTGTTTGAAGATTGGAGACAATGATGTTTCATGAATCAGAATGAGAAGCTTGTAGAGAGAAGACTTGTATTGTCTTTAAAACGAAACCAATAAGCCACAAATACAGAAAAAACTGTGTCTACCGGATCCTCAACGAATGTGGCCGATATTATATTGGTTAGACGCTAACTTGAGGACTTAGTGTCTACCCAACAAGGATTAAGGAACACAGAAACAATACGCTAAAAAGAAAAACCGAAAATTCAGGTGCAACCTGGACACACGGCCATCGGCCATCATATCATGTAAACAGAAGCTGAAATTCTGCATAAAAAACTAAACTGAAGGAAGTTTAAGGAAGCTACCATACAACAGAACCCAGTTTGGTTTAGTAAGCGTCCATTGGATATAAGCAATATCTGGAAATCTTTGCTAAGTAGATGTAAACTTAAAATACCGCATACGAACTAAACGCATGACTGTACACATCTCAGTTATGCTCCAGTTCATCTAGCTAGTATAAATAGAGCTGTAGTTACTTCACTTATTTAATATTCAGCTGAAGACGACTGGAGATACTAACCAGTTGAAACCTTGTGATTTAAATTTATATTGACTTTGACTTTAACTTAAACACTATCCAATACCTCTAAAATTCCAAATTTAACTCCTTACACTTTTAGTCTGTGTTTGGGTCATAAATAACTACAATCGTGCCAAATTTTGGCTCTCTATGTTTAACCGTTTCCAGAAATGGAGAGATAGAGACACACATGTTCCAACTTTAATAAAAAATATCGATAAAAAGAATAATTTCTGAATCAAATATAAGTGATTCGTTTTGTGTTTATTTTTTTATTTAGTAATTAAGTTGGTGAAAACGTCCTTGATATATTATAAGTATGGAGCGCATACAATTTCATGGTAAATTAAAATTATATATTACAATTTAGTATTTTACATACTCCATCATTAAAACGTAAAAATACTGTAATTTCAAGCAATAAATTAATGGATAATTATTATTGTTGTTTTAATGTATCGGAAAAAATTGTTTATATTATGTTTATATGCATAATATAATACAAGAATGGCAAGGTGTGACTGGTAAGAAAAGAACATTAAAATTACTGCCGTTTTTAGTAACACGGCTTAGAATTTATTAGGTTTATAATATATTTCGGGGATTAAATGTTGTTGAAAGATTGTTTTTTGCTGATGGCGGATTTATCGGCGGAAGATTTAATACAGAATGGCTTCGCTATTAAACTTTGAACATAATACATTAAGTTTAAAATCTTAACTCGACACTCGAACAATAATAGTATCTATCTAAACTTTGGTCAATAATATACTATTATTACCATTGAATTGATTCCTACTAAAGTCTATTTCAGAAAGGTGTAGAGTAATGAAAGCTCATTAGGTATGCAAAGGGACTACAGAGTGATCCAACGAATATTTAAGCCACATTCGTATTTTCGAATTGACTTCATTGCAAAATTCGTTATTTTCATCAAGTGCAGGTAGTACCACCCAGCTTTGGGTCAATTTATGGGTTTTGCCTATTGTTATCCATTCACAAACACTAATAATGGTGTGACAATTGGCAATATGTACATAGTATTATATAGGTACACTTACTTTTATTAAACATTATAAAAAAATACAAAATACATTTAACAGAAATTAAATTATAAAAAATTATAATATTCTTCGTCATCTGTGGAACTGTCATCTCCTCTTGACAGGTCGACGGTCCGATCGAATAGGTGGTCAAGTTCCCACATTTTTTGCTCTTCTTTAATGACATGACGGACTGCTTTCGCCAGTTCTCTGGTGTCACTTTCTTAATGGCGTGATCAAACAGTAGCTTAACGTCTTTCATTTTGAATGTCGTGTTGTATCTTGCTTCAAATCCTTTTACTTGCGCCCATATAAATTCTATAGGATTTAGCTCGCAATGATATGGCGGTGTGCGCTGCACAGTTACACTGTGTTTTTCAACTATATCTTCCACGGCATATTTCGTAAAACGATGTTTGTGTAAATTTGAGCTAGTAGTTCTTTTTTATCAAATTATTTTATCTCTTTTTATTGATTAGTCATCATAAATAATTTAATACACAATATTTATCTACGCCTATGGCCGACACCGAAATTAAGCCTAACTGGACGGAATATCCCATTTTATTACTCTACACCTTTCTGAAATAGACTATAGATGGCGATGCCGCGTGTTCACTACTTACTTATTCTTAAATAAATATTGAAAACTCGATTTGGCAGTCTGTGGAGTTGTTTCAGGAGGTTATTACTTTTCAATAAGTTCTAATAAGGAAGGAGCGGCTGTCGCTGTCATTATCTACCTGACCCCAGGGAACCCATTCTTTTGTGTCCCTGTATACCTTAAAGCAAAAGACAGATACACAGTACTGTCCTCTGGCCGCTAATTGTCTTTCCTTGATTGTTACATAATATTTAATTTCTTCCAAATTCCTTTAATTTTTTCGAACAACTAACGGCTTTGTTTCCCAGCGTCTAGAACTCATATTCGTGTCATTCGATCTTTAAACATTGAGTTTCTCTTTCGCAAAATATGCCCGAGTGCGATTAATTGACAGATCGTTTCACAACAATGGCTCTTTTTGTTTTTTACCCTGGCCTGTTAAGATATGCACTCGACTGGTCTTATACCAGCTGTCAAGAGAAAGTTAAACACTATCAATGTGGGTGTAGGTCTCGAATTTTTACAAGAAAATAATGCATGTTTTACTAGGTACGTACCTGGGAAAAATTGGTATGGGTTTGAAAGTAGATCGTATCTACAGTTTTTTACATTTGGTGTATTGGAGTAGTCTATTATGAGTTATCATTTAAAATAAGCTTAAAATACATTTATTCTAAAATGATAGAGGTTTTTTAGGAACGACAGGGCAGAGGGTTACTAGCTTACTCGCCTGTTGATGTTTCATTGGCCTATCTGCTCTTAGGTCTAAAAAGCTTTATTATTTTATCTACTTTCATTTAGTAATATGAATTGTACAGTTCTGTAAAGGCATCTATTACAGCACTAGTGCTATAATAAATGCCTTTATAGCACTAGTGCTGTAATGGAAAAAACGGTTTTATTAAAATTTTGCTGTTAAATAAAACCACACTTTTTAGAAGAATGATTTATTATTAACAATTATAAAATTAGTTACCAAATTATTAATTAAAATATAACACTTAAGGTTTATTATAAACATTAATAAAAAATAAATAAATATAAATCTGCTTATATCTTGATTTTTCTTGACTGAAATCATAGTTCTCAACATTGAGTAGTGAGTCCATAGTGTAGATGGTTTCTGGGAGCGTTGCTTTACGGAAAAATAACCCAAAAGGATTTTCTTAGACACCTACTTTATTTTGTTAGCTCTGCACCAATCTTCAAACTTCTGATACTCCAACTCATACCGAGCCTTGGATTTTGTCGGAACTAAACTTGAGATCGCTTCGTTTACCGCTGCTTCTATATCAGAGGGTAAACTTCCATCAGAATCGCTCATTTTGAAAACGCTTTTTATATTTTTGAATGTGTTTGACAAAGTTTCGACAGTAACCATGCGAAACAGTAACTATGCGAAAGGTAACATAAAAAACTTGATTAGTAAACTTAATGGCAGGTGAATTATTATTTTAAAAAATGCCTTTTGCCAAATATTTTTATTCATAGATGAAAGTAGATAAAATTTTGTACAATATTCTTGTTGTAAATTCATATTACTACACTCGATGTTTTATTAAACTCGGCTGACGCCTCGTTCGACAGCTTTAACATCTCGTGTTGTAATATGAATCTTTACAACACTTATATCGCAAATAACTATTACAAACTGTAATGACGTGAGTGAATATTGTAAGAGCGGAATAATTAGGATTTAGGGGGGGGGGGGATTACTAAAAAATATTGAAAATTATTATTTTTTAATAAAAATAACTTTTCTGATACTACTCCAATATCGAGGATTCGGGCCAAGAGAATGCAATGGTTTTGATCTAATTTAATATATATAGATATAATTTCGCATAGGCCTGGTAAAGAATTTAAAACTTATGGTCGGACGTTTTTAAAAAGTAAAATTACCAGAAACTTGTTTCATTGATAGTTTCCTAGTGTCTATCGTAGAATGTTTTTATTCTTACACATACATCTGCCTACATAGAATATCGCGATCGCGGCTGTGGCTCAGAGGTAGAGGTAGACCGCGGCGACCCGGGTTCGATTCCCGGAGTGGGCATACGTATAATAAAAAAAAGTATGTCCGAAATTTAGTGGATTTAAGAATTCAGGGAAGAGTGTAAAAGGTATCATCTCCCAACCTACCCCATTCACGCCGGTAACCAGGCCGGATGAGATCGGACATCTCGTGGGGTGCAAATGCAATGGCAATAAACCAAGGGTTGGTAGTCCTTGGGGGGTGTCGCATGACTGAGGATCGTGGTTCGGAACCCAAGTTAAACTGTAGGTCCCCTCGGGAATGGCCCTGGCAGCGAACGAAGAGGAAAAAAGCCTAATTCGAAAGAAGGGCAGAACGGCAAACATACATAGAATATAATCAGTGATATAATAATTCAATTTCCATAATTTACGGTATTCTTTAAGTGGTCTTGCTTTTTAATTCTTAGTAATAATCCGTAATTACTATTTAATATCTATTATATGTAATTAAAATTATAATAAAAACAATGCAAATTACTGTTATTAATGCAAAAAAGTTATTTTTAACTAGAATGTTCTGTCTTATGCGAACTACTAAACTTATTAACACCCAAGGATCACTCTTTAAAAAACTTGTGGCGAGAGGCGCGTTAAATACTTTAAATTCTTTAAATTTTGTAAGACAGAGGAAGTACCATATAATTATTTTTTATACGCGCATTTTTTGTACCCTAATTATTGTTGCAATATCAAACAAACCAAATTGTAATAGGAAGTAATAAATAAAAAAAAATTAGCACTCTAAAAAATATGTTAAACATTTATTTAAAGAAAGGTTCTGGATATCTGAATATACAAAAAAAATTAGAGTCGTCCTTAGTGTAGTAAGTTTGGAAATATACGCGATACTAGGTAATAATCACATGCAACCATTTTAACTGATATGAATGGATGAAAGTAAAAACATTCTATATAAGAGTAGAAATAGATGTCTCCGGGTTTGCTGCGAGTAGATTCTGTAACGAGGTTGGAATGAAAATTTGACCACGAGTATCGAATTTTCATTCTAACCGAGTAGCAGACCATATTGTCATATATAGACATATGGCATATCTTTCTTTCTTAAATTCCCTTTTTTCTTATTATTTAAAGTTAATATTAAATATACCTACTGACCCAATTATTTGTTATTAAAACAAGCACACTACAAGAGTGCTATCTACGCATATTGCCGAGCTTGCATTTTGTTACCAATCAATAACTGGGTTAGTTTATTAATACTGATTGGTATAAATAGCAGGCCGGTACTATGCAAAAGACACCATTCGGGGGTCGGGACCATTCGGGTCTCGACCAGTTTGGTCAATACCATTCAAGCCGATCATTTGGTTAGAAACCACTCGGTCGACACCATTTTGGGCAGATACGACTCGGTCCAGATAAGTAATATTGGGTCAGTAGCAGCGCAGAGTCCTGTTCCGGTTATCAGCCCTTTGCCCTAGAGAGCTCGTCCCTAGTTAATACTGTTGTAAGTAAAACCTAATTTTATGTAACCGTTTAACTGTCGTTTTATATTATATAATAAAGTAGGTGTTATGGAGACTTGTCGCCTTTAATTCTTCCCCACGTGACAATATTTTCTCCACGACCAAAAATATTATTCGCAATATTTGTAATTTCAGGTGGAGTATTATCCAGTTCCATATCTGATTCATCCGATTTTTCACTCATATTTTGACTTGCACTAAAATTTGTCTGCTGATATTTACAGTTTCGAAATCCATGGCAACCTATGTCGTTTAGATTAATTACAGAATATTCATTTCGGATCTTGTTATGGAATGAAGATACACGCAAAACGCATAAGAAGCAAGTGTTTCAGAATAAATATTCCAACTCAAGAGCGAGAATTTTTACATTCTATTATCAAAAATGATTTTTGAATTATTGCATTCAGTAATGGTCGTGGAGAAACGCTTTTAAATAGTATGCTAGCTTTTAAAAGTATGGCTATTAAGTATGTAGACCAAAAAAAAGCTTAAAATTGATACGTATAAGGCATAAAGAAGAATTAAATATTTCCTTAGTACCACTCTTATTTTACAACAAGGTATTCCTGGTAATATGATCTGAGTTGGCGAAATCTTTAGTTTAAACCCACATAGAAATTACTTGGTATGTTGGTGCCATTGATATTTTGTTACAAAAATTCAACAGATTCTAACGCAGATTACGCGTTAATTTAGGAACTTAATGACCTGATGATGATATCGTTAGATCAAAACGTTTAAACTTTTCTACTGAAAGCATATAATTTTTGAGGCCATTTACGAAAGGATAACAATATTTAATTTTAATTTTCGTTAGGAGCACCAACCAATATTTTTAAATTAAAAATTAAGGGATCCGGGCCAGTATGATTGTGAAAAAATAATTTCTGCCAATGTCATGGTCAATCCAAACCACATCTTTTAGTAATAAAAGTTATTTTTTTATCCCACCAGTGGCGTCCCTGCAAACATTTCCTCTAATATTTTTTAGAAAAAAAGTGGTATGCCACTGACATTTTTCCATGTGGATATCATTTCTGATTAGCCTGGTCAATTCTGCATAAAAATAGTCTCTAGGGTTTCTCTCCTCAGGCACATCGTTCTTAATTAAAATAATTAAATTAGCTCTACTATTTATTATTAACATTGATAATACAAAATTTTGTTTTATAAAAATTGTTGGAAATGACCACCTTCATTTAATAGGCATGCTTCCGCCCGTCTAATTTAATTTAATTATTTTAGTTAAGAACGGTGTGCCTGAGGAGAAAAACGCAAGAGCCCATTTTTATGCCGAATTGACCAGGCTAATCAGAAATGGAACAAAAGTCAGTGGTGTACCACTTTTTTCTAAAAATATCAGAGGAAATGTTTGCAGGGAAGCCACTGGTGGGACAAAAAACTACTATTTATTACTAAAACATGTGGTTTTATGTCCTATTAATACATGCCAAAATTGAAAATATTATCTAAAGTACTTTCGGAGATATTACAAAAAACGCATTAAAAAAAAATAATTCAACACCATGTAGCAAAAAATTTAAGCCGTTTAGGACATATGTTTATATGAACTTTTCTTCATAAAATCAGTTGAGGAATCACACCCCAAAATATTAGCATATCATTAAGGAACACCCTCTATAATCAATAATCATCCAACAATAGCGGGAGTTGTAAAATATGCGAATATCATTAAATAACTAAAAATATTTATCAGGTTACTTTTTGATCTTTAGGCGATACCAAATCGTATCCCTAAACATCCTGTTTTATTCAGTTTATTTGTTTGATACAATTTTAAAGCTAAATTAACAATGTAGGCACGTTTAGCACGTAAATTCATACAATAAGCAAAGGTGAAATAAGTATTATAGTTGCACTGGGTATATTTTTTTTGTTAAAATAGGTGTGGTGTCTCATACTCAATTACTGCCGTCTCTTTTAAATCTCTCACCGCCTTCTAGGTTTTCAAATAGAGTTTTGCCAACACTGTAACTTTAAATAGTTGGTTTCAAAAATATGACTTTTAAATACCAATAAGATCAGGGGTCACTGTAGTTAGTAAGCCAGACTGAAAACTGAAAAATAAATAAGTTCTGTTATTTTCCGTTAGAATAATAATTGTCTAATAATTTACTGCAAACAACCTTCATATTTTACAATTTTATTTTCAGTTGACAATCCCAAAGTACTAGTAAAACGGAGACATATAATTAAAGTAATTTGTTTCTTCAAGTATCTGTAAATCATAGACAAATGAAAATATACCTGGAGGAGTATAACGGAGTCCAGACATTGGCAACATTTAGTTTTTGACAGAGTGGCCCGGTTGGCTTAATTGTTGAATAGTAGTAACTATATTTTAAATTTACTTTAACAAACCTAGTTAGTTAATGCGGCCTAGTCGAGTATCTAATAAGGCACAAGTCATTAGCAACACAATACACTAAGTTTATTATAGTCGGATCTGGTCTTATCGTGCGGGTCATACGATTCAAGAAATACATACTCTCAGTTTTTGTTTTCTTTATTTGCGTTTAATTTTACCCTCTAAACAAAATACGTAAGATAAATGAGACAGACTTATTCCATTTTGACATGAAAAAAAAGGATATATATGTATTTACTTTCCAGCGATTCTAAAAAAGCTTATAATAGCACCAGCTACGTTTTATTTTAAATATGCCAGTTTTGTGACTTTGACAGTTTCTGATAAAATGAAACAATTTTCTGGGTTTTTGCATCCCCAATCAAAAAAAATGGTACTTAATCTGATAAACTATTTCGAAAATGAAAGAAAAAGTGGAAATTCGCCAACCAATATTCAGGAAACAGTAGCCAAAGCACTGGGAATTAGTTTAAGGACTGTGCAGAAAATTGTGCATGAAACAAAACATAACATAATACCCAAGAATACTAAAAAGTGTAAACGAATAAAGCCAAAGACGGAGGATGTAAGCGAAAATATTAAAATTGGAGTTCTAAATGTGATTTACGATTTATACAAATCAAAAACCAATGTAACTCTTCCAGTTTTACAAATACATTAAAAATTCGGGGTGTTTTGGAAATTGGACTTGAAGCGTTATCAAAATTATTAAAAAATTTAGGTTTTCGCTATAAAAAAGACTGTAACCGAAGATTTTTATGTGAGCAACCACAGATAGTGAGTCAGCGTGTTCAGTTTTTAAAAAAATATACGGACAAATACAAATCGAAATTTAGAAAAGTGGTATTTTTAGACGAAACGTGGATATTTTCGAATGGAAGTGGTTCAAAATCTTGGCAAGATGAGTCTGTAAAAAGTGTTAAAAGGAAAAGGAGTGCGGTACGGGAGAGCGTTTTATTATTGTGCATGCCGGTTCTGCAACAGGATATGTTGCAGGTACGAGTTTAATTTTTTCTTCAACATCAAAAAGTGCTGACTAACATGATAATATGAATTGCGAAATGTTTGAAAAAGGGTTAAAAGTTCAATTGATACCAAATTTGGATGCTTCGTCTTTAATTGTATAAGATAATGCATCATATCATTCAAGAATTTTAAATAAACAGCCTACTTCATCTTGGAGGAAAAGTGATATTTATGAGTGGCTGGAAAAACACAACCAAAATCCTTTACCAAATATGCTTAAATCGGAACTTCTATCAATAGCAAAGTCACACTTTAAATATAACTACAACTATAATATCAGTGATCATTCGATCATGTGTATGTCTTTTTTCTCTCTGACCACCTATGAAAATGAAAAAAAAAGCAAGGTTAATTTGGCTAGAAACGCCGTATATAACACGCGTGTTGAAAAAAAATATTTCAAAACCAGTGTTGAAATACCAAGGCACACTATTTAATTTAAACATATGGTGCCAATTCGACACATTCGACCATGGTTCGTACGTAATGCCACATTACACAGAGACCTTAAAATGGAAATGCACCAAGACTACATCACGAACACCAGCAACGATTACTTCAATACAGCAGAAAGCAAAGCCAGAACCCGCTAATCTGTCATTCCCACCAATCACAACACCAGGCAGGTCCATACAGGCTAACTGTGAGCTTGTCTTTCGAAGTGACAGTGTTGGCGATGAAGCTAATTATACCACAGAATAACTGTGTCAGCGAAATTTTTTTTACAAATAATAGTGTACGATAATAATACTTGTAGGGTTCCATGAGGTCGCCTCACGATCTACGCATCACAAATTAGCTGAATGCTCAAAGACCATAGTCCCAATTGATCGATTGCTATAACGTTAAATATCTAGGTCTTAACGTAACGGCAAACTCATTACGGTAATCCCTCGCAAATACCTTAATCTCAATTCTCATTTCTCAATGCAAATGTCCCATCAGAGAAAGACATATAATTGAGATTTATACGAAGGGGTTTATTTATTGCGACACAGACAAAAACTTAATAGAACGTGGGTAGTACCACAGACACAATGGAGACTTTTTGAAAATCCACTGATCGATTTGTTAAACGTAAACATTTCTGAAACTCGAATTACATCTTTCTCAACACATACCTCGCATTAGACAATCGATTTTCTTTCCAGCGAACCGAAAGTCTTGTTCCAGAAGTTAATTCAATCCGGGTATCTGCCGTTTAAAGAATTGAATGGCCCGTATGCGAAAATTCTTCGGTATGCTATGGTGGCTTATTATTAAATTGAATACTATGTCTATGTTCGTTCGGTTTCAAGAAATAAGGGTGCGGACTTTACGATGCATTTTGATTTAGCTTTTAGAAGACGAGAAATAGCTTTAGATTTTTTCAGACGGGCAGTTATATTGTAAAATATAATACATTGTGTTTACAATAATAGTCACTAATAAAGCCTAAGAGCATCCGACCAATATCTTTAAATTCTTCTAAATGCAAAATTATATCTACAGGGTGACAAAAGTACAATAGCTTCGTTACTATCCCAAATACATAAAAAATGTTAATATAAAAGATAAAGGGCAGTAAGTGAGCTGTAACTGTAAAATTATTTTGGACTCTATATGTCCCCCAAAAAATATATTCAAATTTTTAGGTCTGTGGATCTAGTTGGCCATGACTCTGTTCTCCCACGCCTTATCCAGTTTTCATATTATATTACATAGGTATACTTATTTAGTATTCACCTGAAGACGACTGGAGATACTGTTGTACGTTGCGATTCAAAACAAATAAAGACAATGCAAATCCAAAAATCTTCTATCGTTCAAGAAATATCATTGTCTCAAACCTTCAAATATAGATATTAAAGTTATTTAGAAACGCATTAAGGTAACAACAAGGTTTTTTAAAATATTTGCTTTATTTAAATACATCATTAAAAGGTAAGAAATAAGAATCCATAGGTCGCTGGTTCAAATCCGGCTCGAAGGACCAAAAATGATGCGGTAACGCAGTTAGCAATGGACTGTAACTTAAAAGAAAAGAAATGGGCACACAAGATGGTCGAAATCGCACTCTTACCTGGACTGATTAGCCGTGGCGGTAGAGAGGGCCCTCTTTCTTCCTCCAATTTTTGTTCTTCTATGATGGAGAATCAGCCACGTACTTGCACTGAATAGTTTTAGATAAAATCCGATTTATTACCAATACATTGTGTCTATATCAAGCAAAAATGGTGAGTTTTTTCGAACAACGTCTTTCGCCGTACTTTCTGGCTTCACGGTTCGGACCCAAGTCCTCGACATGCGCGACTATGCGCCGTTCATCGAGAGTGTCGAAATCGAGAACTTGTGCGTTCACGGAAAAATGTCATATATTATAGACTTATTATTGAAAAGTAATTATCTTAAATAAATTGAAATGAAAGAAAATGTTACCATACCATTGTAAGGCCAATTTAAAAAGAAAATAAGAAAATAATAATAGTTTTCTTAACAACAATGCAAATCCAAAAATCTTCTATCGTTCAAGAAATATCATTGTCTCAAACCTTCAAATATAGATATTAAAGTTATTTAGAAACGCATTAAGGTAACAACAAGGTTTTTTAAAATATTTGCTTTATTTAAATACATCATTAAAAGGTAAGAAATAAGAACACAAAGTCTTCCTCCACTGTTATATTATAGAAATGTTTTAAGCAACGTAATCTAAACATAAGGTTTACATCCGGATCACATTTTAATTAAGAAATAATTTTTTAATAGCCATCTTCCTCACACTTACACTTACTTTCTTTTTCACAATGCAATCTGTTTTTCCACCGTTATACTCATTCTTACATCGAACCTGCAATTTTATTGCTATCTATTGATATCTACTGGTTTTTCTTCTTTTATTTATTCTCCTGAAGATGAATGCTTCTGCGTTCGAAACATGTAGATATTAAGTTGCTTAAAACATTTCTATAATATAACAGTGGAGGAAGACTTTGTGTCCTTAGTTCTTACCTTATAAATTTCCACTTAACATTAAGTATGAACTATTTCTTCAAGTTGGCATCATTAAAATCCAATAGGTTCTTATACAGGGTCCTGCGCCTCACCTCCCGTCTTCTGTAGCTCACTTATTAATTAAGTTAGGATTATGACGTTTGGCAAGCTTGACCTGTATCCTAGGGTTCATTTCAGGAAAATATTTATGTTTATACAGGGTGTTCCAAAAAAGTGTGACGTCATAAGGATATGTTTTTTTAGATTACATGCCATATATTTTCTTACTTATTTGGATGCATCTTGTAGTTGACATACCCCTAAAATTTTAATAAAATCGGTTCAGTATTAAAGGCGAAAAAAAAACTAAAAAAAATCAGTTTTGCACTACTGGTTTTAAAAATTAATAAAAATTAAAAATAATGTCTCGTTAATAAAATTATACAAAGGTACTTAATAAATAAGGTCTCACAGTTTCGTTAACCAAGTTTGATTAATACGAATTGTACAGGGTGTCCAAAGTTTAGTGTCAAACTTTGCAAACTTTAAAGCAATTTATTTTTCTTATTTCAAATTGGAATCCCTGTATATTATTATGTCATTAGATGCAGAATTAAAATTCAAACATTTGTTCTAATTACAACCCTATCGCAATTTCTAACGCATTAAGACTTATTTACAAAAAACTCGTTTTATCAACTATTCCACCAGTCATTATTATATAATAAATATCAAAGGTGGCTTTGAAAAACAATTTATTGATATTAAAGTTTACCAAAAGGACAAATAAAAATTCTTTTAGCATGCTCCTAATATAAAAATCATATCTACGAGCTCTTCTTGGTTGTATTGCATCACGAAAAATAATATAGCTTAAATAATTAATACTAACAATATTTGAAACTATAAAATAACTTAAGTCAAAATTGGCTTTTGTCACTTCAATAAACTTTAATATCAATAAATTGTTTTTCAAAGCCACCTTTGATATTTATTATATAATAATGACTGGTGGAAAGGTTGATAAAACGAGTTTTCTAGTAAATAAGTCTTAATGCGTTAGAAATTGCGATAGGGTTGTAATTAGAACACATGTTTGAATTATAATTCTGCATCGAATGACATAATAATATAGAGGGGTTCCAATTTGAAATAAGAAAAATAAATGGCTTTAAAGTTTGCAAAGTTTGACACAAAATTTTGGACACCCTGTACAATTCGTATTAGTCAAACTTGGTTAACGAGATTTTAGGAACTTATTTATTAAGTACCTTTGTGGAATTTTAATAACAAGGCATTATTTTTATTTTTTATTAATTTTTAAAACCAGTGGTGCAAAACTGATTTTTTTTAGTTTTTATATTTTTTCGCCTATAATACTGGACCAATTTCATTAAAATTTTAGGGGTATGTAGGCAACTACAAGATGCATCCAAATAAGTAAGAAAATATATGGCATATAATCTAAAAAAACATATCCTTATGCCGTCACACTTTTTTGGAACACCCTGTATAAACAAAAATATTTTCCTGAAATGCGCCCTAGGATACAGGTAAAGTCTGCAAAACATCAAATTCCTAACTTAATTAATAAGTGAGCTAGAGAAGACGGGAGGTGAGGCGCAGGGCCCTGTAGTTTTTATCCGGTGAACTGAATCAAATTGACTCAACTTTTAAGTGTAATGCAATAAATAAAAGTGCTTTCCCAAAACGACATTTTTACCCCAAAAAAAATGTTTTTGACAGGAAAGTAAAACGCATTAAACATTTACCAGGTATATTAACAGCCAATCGGCTATGTATCTAGATTAACTACTTAAAAGTATTTCAAAACGCGCATCACGGAAGAAAATTTAAAATATATTACCTGCTAACAACATTCTATACAGAAGAACATGGCCGCTGAAAAGAATATCTCGTCAGCAATTATTTTGCAATGTGATTTGTGGACGCACATCTGCGCTTATTATAAAGAAATAGAAAATAAGAGAATGAGGAGAATGTCATTGAAGGTATTTAATTTTCACTTGAGCCGGTTGCCGGTATGACGGAAAAACCACCGATATAAATTATGAAAATCTCGTTGATTTAAGGAAGTCGTATCAAGAGCTGTTAAGCTCCGCGGCCGACACAAACTTTTTAAGTAGAAATTACCAACATTTTTCTTTTTATCATTTTCACATCATAATTGATTTCGTATTTTACAAACAGCAAGTTTATAAAGTATTTAAAAAATATTGTAAAATGAAAACACAATACAAATTCCCACTCCACTCCATGTAAAGGGTGATTTTTTAAGAGTGTCCGAACTTTTATCCGAGAAGGCTGTGAAATGAACTGTCACTTTTCGCGCTTGTAGTGTCAGAATTATTCAGTATAGTCTGGCAAATCATTATGGAAAGAATGACACCAGAGCAACGCTTGCAAATTGTCCAAATTTATTATCAAAACCAGTGTTTTTTTATCGAGCCCTTCGTGAATTCTATGGTGCTCATAATCACCCAACCGAACGAGGTATTCGCCGAGTTATAGACAAATTTCTAACGCAATTTACATTACTCGATATTAAACCAAAAACCAGACAAAAATCTGTGCGTTCCCAAGAAAATATTGACGCTGTAGCTGCCAGTGTTGATGAAGACCCAAATTTGTCAATTTGTAGACGTTCACAAGAAGTTGGGCTTTGTTATTCGACTACGTGGACAATTTTGACTAAAGATCTTGGTTTGGTGCCTTACAAGATTCAGCTTACCCAAGAACTTAAGCCGCAAGATCATCGTTTGCGTCGCACGTTCGCTGAATGGTCTCTTAGTCAATTGCAACTTGATCCACAATTTTACCGCAAAATTTTGTTCAGCGACGAAGCTCATTTTTGGTTAAACGGTTACGCCAATAAACAGAATTGCCGCATTTGGAGTGCAAATAATCCCAAAATGATTCAACAATTGCCGTTGCATCCAGAGAAATGCACGGTATGGTGTGGATTATACGCCGGTGGCATTATTGGGCCGTATTTTTTTAAAAATGAAGCTGGAAACCGCGTGACAGTTAATGGGGATCGTTACAGAGCGATGATTAATGAATATTTAATTCCAAATTTGAATGGTATTGATTTGGACGAGATGTGGTTTCAACAGGACGGAGCCACATGTCATACAGCCAATGCAACCCTGGATTTATTGAGGGAAGAATTCGGTGAGAAAATTATTTCGAGGAATGGACCTGTCAAATGGCCCCCAAGGTCGTGTGATTTAACGCCATTAGATTATTTTCTGTGGGGTTACGTTAAATCATTGGTCTATGCCAATAAGCCGGCAAATATTGACGCATTAGAACACAACATAACGCGGACAATTGCAGGCATAAGTCCCGAATTGCTTGAAAAAGTGGTCGGAAATTGTATTGACAGAATGCGCTTTGTTAGAAGAAGCCGCGGCGGACATTTGACTGAAGTTATTTTCAAACATTAATGCCATTAAGTGTTATTTCACATAAAATAAATAGTTTAGAGATATCTAATATGGTTGTTGTTTAAATTAAATTTAAAGTTCAGACACTCTTAAAAAATCACCCTTTATATGGACTATTTCTTCAAATTTAAAAAATAATAAATTCGGTTATAACGAATTTCATGAATAGCTGTTGTTCTCTATTCGGAATACCCCGTGGACGTGTAAGTTTACGTTTTACTGTTAAATATATTATTCTATAAAGTAAATACTATTTTCCCAATATTCTCCAGGCACTAAGCCTTTGCTTTTATAGCTGCAGATAGGCGTAAAATCCGACTAAATCTTTTACAAGACTGAGTTATAGGTGCGTGCCGATATGGGATGAATAGATAAGCTAACAATTTACTCTCAAAAAGGGCGTTTCTTGACTCTAAGCTGTATTAATAACGTTATTTTTACGTTTTCGAAGCCGGTTTCCGCATAACGTTATATATTCAATCTAAAAAACGTATAACTTATAAAAAATGTCGGTTCAGTGTCGATAAAGTTTTTAAAAATTGAAGAAATTTTATGTCTCTCCGGGTACCAAACCCAGCATTTTACTTGCAATTGTAAGCGACCGAGGGGGAGAGAGCGGTGCTTACTCCCCCTAACTGGCCAAAAAATATGTGGCTTGTTTTCTATAAAGTTCAATTTTTTTTTTAAATTAATTTTTTTATATTATTACCTTTTTAATATAAAAAGGTTTTGTTATTATCTAGATATAATAAAAGGTGCAGTTAAAGAGGGGGGTAGAGGGTTTAGCTCCCTAATCCCCCACACCTTCCTCTCCAAGCTTTAAAAAATTGAGTGAAATTAAAGCACCCTTGGGAAAACCAAAGTAAAGGTTTTGATAATATTATTTTATGTAATATAATATGAATACTTAGTTAGTATTTAAAGACGACTGAAGATGCTTCCCAGTTGAAACGTAGTGATTCAAAACAAATAAAGACAATGCAAATCCAAAACTCTACTGCCGTTCAAGAAACGTCATTGTCTCCAACCTTTAAACAGACAATCAGGGGCGGTTCTAGACCCAAAATATTGGGGGGGCACCACATTGGCGTAGCCAGAAGATATGCTCGGGGGGGGGGGGGGGGGAGGGGGGGAGGGGCTGTAAGTAAATATCGCTCAACACACCAAAATTGATGATTTTTTCAGAAATCATGTATTTTAGGAGCGTAGATCTAAGAGCAGTTTTTGGTGCAAATGCTTAGATTTGGGAATACTCCTTAAGTGCCGTATATTTATATTCCTAATAAAGTATTCTCATTTCATCCCGCAATATTTTTTTTATTATAAATTATGACACTTCTTTCATAAAAAATGTTTCAATTTAAATGTTTACCTTAATTTTTCTCTTAAGAAATAAATACCTAATTGTTTTTGTTGTAAAAATATTTTATTGCATTGGGTTATATTTTTGTTGATTTAAAATAGCTCTAAAAAAGGGAAAACGTATATAATAGAAAAATTCTATAAAATATAATTCTTTTTACTCGTTTTTTTAAAAATCAATAACTAAAACGATATGCGTGTGAAACCTTATTCTCTATATAAAAGGGGACTTTTAGAAGGAAAAGTTTAAAAGCTAAACGTTTCCTACAAGACCTTTGTAATCTAAGCCAAAAATACTATATTTAAAGATTTAAATTAAGAGTCCATGCATGAGATCAAAATGCAGCCCGGCAGCTCTTCCCCCCCCCCCCCCTTATATACGCCACTGGGTGCAGCCACAATTTTTGGTAGCCTTCGCAAGCAAATAAGGCCACAGCAAATTTTTTAGGATCATGCTCAAATTGTATCAAATTATGTAAATAATAAAGCACCCGAAATTTTTTTTTATCAGTGGCATGATTTTTATAGTTTTTTTTTCAGAAATGTTAGGGGGTTCTGGCCCCCCCCCCCCCCACCCCCGTAGAACCGCCCCTGGAGACAATACTTTTTCTGTGTGGGAACCTTCGATTCTTACCAGTTCAAAATTAATATAAATTGCTTATATAAGTTTCCTAATAAACTAATAAATAGATATATTTTAAAATTCGATACGTTAAAGAGTTTTCAGTAAATGAAAGTCGCAAGTAGAAAATCCAAAAAGAGATTGTAGACCCTTAATAACAACACCAAAAAAGACCATCGTTCATCCGGAGCAAAAAAACACATAAATGCCTCAGGTTTTCATTTACATGCATAATTTTCTACTTACTGTAACTTTTGAGATAAATGTTCAAATATTTCGTATAATAAATACTAAAAAATGCCCAGCGGCT
This sequence comes from Polydrusus cervinus, assembly GCA_935413205.1. Lineage (NCBI taxonomy): Eukaryota > Metazoa > Arthropoda > Insecta > Coleoptera > Curculionidae > Polydrusus > Polydrusus cervinus. The sequence goes on from OW284514.1 coordinate 5,566,923, forward strand.
CACAAGTCACCATTCTGATATGTATCAATCTTAAAACATTCGCATAATATTTCATAATAATCTTGCAATTTCTTACACCATACCCAATAAACCATGCCAAATGCATTTCCTATACCTCGAGACTTTGGTACCAACCGGCCAACCAAAGAACGGCATAATAATTTTAATTGTAGACTGCTGCTCACCTTAAACTTGCCTTAAAACATATCTGTGTGTCGTGCCTTTCTAACTGTCTACGAATTTTTCTTGCTTTTAAGAATGTTGATGTACAGGGCGTCTCAAATTGTGATCTCAACAAGTTGAAATTGTAGCAAAGTTGCACAATTTGGTATATTTATTCAAGATATTGTTGAATAGTAATAATTATCTAAATGTAGATTTCCCTCTGCATGCCTTATTTTTTCTTAGCAGGTCTAAATTTTCCTTCAAGACTTTATTCTTCTCTTGACGTCCCTTTAGCTATTTTCTGTAGTTGAATTTAAGGTTAGGGTCTCCTTGCAGCATATTTATCGCGATGACGTTCCTTTAGCTATTTTCTGTAGTTCAATTTAAGGTTAGGGTCTCCTTGCAGCAGATTTATCTCGATGACGTTCCTTAAGCTATTTTCTGTAGTTTAATTTAGGGTTAGGGTCTCCTTGCAGCAGATTTATCTAGATGAATAGATACTTTTCCTGCGAAATTTTTTTCTGTACAAGATTTATGAAATGTTTTGCCACAGTTAGTACACACTGCGTAACTGCAGCGACGGGTTTTATAAAAAAAACATAGTTCAGGAGCAACCGCTTTTTGATTATAATACGACGCCATCTTTTCTTGTTGTATCTCCTATAAAACTACATTAATAATAAGTACATTTAGCTTTATTAGAAATCATTAAACTTAAAAAAAATAATTATAACAAATTATTCTTAAATATATTTAAACTAAGCATTATACTTTAATTATTAAACACCTCATTCCAATTAACTAATTCAGAAGGCTGAGAAAATATTGCTTTATTATAAAGCCACTGTAGTTATACCGAATAATTTGATGAGTAATAAAAAATCGTTGATTCATAATAAAAAATGTTGAGCTCTAATTTTTTTATTAACAAAACTATACAGTTACAGTATTCACAGTGTTTCTTTACTCGTGCGTCATTGTTCAACGATTAAGCGACAACGAGTTTTATAACTCCTCATATTTATTTATTATAATAATAGAGGTGAAAAAAAACATAACCGAACGTCTTCCTGGCTCTATTCTACGACTTTTTTAATTGTCATTTTGGCTTTTGATTTTTTTTACATTTTTGTGCTATGAAAATTTATTTATTTGTGAAAATAGTTCTTTTCGGAGCTTTTACTATCGTTCTCTTGTGTTTCCGGACCAGAAGTTATTGATACGTATTCATTTATTGCAAAAAGTTATACCTTTTAATGACATGTCACGAAAAAAATTACGACGGTGGATATAAATAAAGATATGCTAAAAAATTAAATATTCACATATAATTTGTTGATAAAAATATTGTGCAAAGTACCGTTGAATGATGTATTAAATGTATGAATATGATTGGTTTTTTACTAGACTTAAATTTTTGATTTAAAACTTTAAACAACTCTCATACAACGGGACATTATTATACCGGGTGTTGCATCGTCGAGCGAGACATAGGAAATCCCATGTAATTTTAAATGGGGTCAATTATTGGCTTCCCTAATTATTTTAGAGAAAAATTCTATTTAGGTTTATTAAAGAGCACTAAAACCCACATTCAAAAGAATAACTTTAGATATTTTTAATGAGCCCGTTTACGGGTTATCGCCGATTTCTTTTTAACTATTTCTCCTTTTTATGGCCCCGTATTTGCGGGCACCAGTCAAGGTAAAAGATGACTGTCAAATAAAGTTGTCATTTTGAAATGTGTGCTCTATTGTTATAAAAACTCGTACATCGAAAATATTAAAGGTGTATTTATGAGTACAAATTAATCTGAATAAAACTAAAATAAAGTATCCAATTACAAAGTTAATTATGACATTTTACATGTTTCAATATTATACTAATTAATAGGTAGGTACTATTAAATTGTTAGAACTTTAGGATTTAAGAAGATGTTCAAATATTTCTCCATTGACTGCTAGATAATAACCGAGGCGATCATAAAATTCTCTTCTTACATTCGCTAGTTGGTAAACTGAAATTCTATTGCATTCGACAGAAATAGCATTTTTTAACTCGTCTAGATTTGGGTATTTCGTCCCTATCGCTTAGCTCTTGGTGCTTTTCATATTTGTATGAATAATATTTATGTCGTTTCAAAGCTCGTAACGCTGTGGTGTGATCTAATCCTATGTCATCCTCAAGTTTTCTTGTGCTGATCTTCCCATCATTTTCTTCCACGCACAATAAAACTTGTAAGTCCCTATCATTTCTTGCATTTCTTCTTTGTTCTTGCCTTTCTTCACATCTGCAGTTATTTATTACAGTGGCTTTTGTCTCAAATTTCTTGATAGTCCTTTCGACTGTAGATTTGGCAGGTATCGGTCTATTCGGATACAGAGCAGCAAACATGTCTGACACATTTTGATAACTATTTCCTTGATAATACCATTTAATCATCAATATTTTTTCTTCAGAAGTGTTCATAGCTAATATTTTCGATGTACGAGTTTTTATAACAATAGAGCACACATTTAAAAATGACAACTTTATTTGACAGTCATCTTTTACCTTGACTGGTGCCCGCAAATACGGGACCATAAAAAGGAGAAATAGTTAAAAAGAAATCGGCGATAACCCGTAAACGGGCTCATCAAAAATATCTAAAGTTATTCTTTTGAATGTAAGTTTTAGTGCTCTTTAATAAACCTAAATAGAATTTTCCTCTAAAATAATTAGGGAAGCCAATAATTGACCCCATTTAAAATTACATGGCATTTTCTATGTCCCGCTCGACGATGCAACACCCGGTATAGACTTTCTTTTCACCATATTTCTTCGATTTGATCGTACGATTTTTGTGACTTATAAGTTATAACTAATAACGCAAGAGTCATCATTCCATGAGAATAATGTATGTTTGTGCGTCTTTCAATTTTTATCAAACTAAAGTAATATTATTATCTTTTTGGGTATCAAGAGTTTACAAAATTTACATGGTTGCATATAGCGGAGCTATCGACTAAATAAAGTTAATGTTTTTATGATTATCTATAATATCACCTATTTTACATATATTTTTTATAATCCAATCCATCCATCTCCATAAGCATTATTTTTCGATTTTTCATGCGTGTTGCTAACCAAATTTTTATTGACATGACAATTATGCGATATTATCTTGTCCCAAGGAGCATTATCGAATTTTGGAACAAAATGTTCGGCAGGCCAGGTAATTGGACTATACAACATATTTACATAAAATATGGGTATTTTATGAATAGATAATAATCTCGCATGAACATATTTTAGGATTTGCATCCACAAATAAAAGGTACAGAGTCATCCAACTGGGACTGAAAGAGTTCTTATTTTTAAGTTTCCCAGTATTTTGTTTATGTTTTATAGTAGAGCAAAGTTACATTTAAAAAGCGGTGTATCTCTAAGGTCCAAGTTTATAAAGTCCTCTGAAACCTAAGTTTAAACCTAGATTTAAACCGAAGAATAACTCTAAAATCGTAAAAAGTCAGAAGGGGTCGATTTATAATGTGGGATTGATAGCAAAGTTCAATTTAGTAAGTGTAGTAATCAACCTAGTCATAATTTGTTATGTTATGTTACATTATATTAACGAAGTCGTAACTACTCTCCAGAAGGGACATTGTAAATAAGGGGTTAGGAAAGAAAGCCCTATCTTTCTTTTTACATTTATTAAAAATAAAAACTAGTGCCTACGCGTTTAGGCCAAAAGGCCCATCATCAGGACATGAGGCAATAAGGTCCATAAACACAAAGACAAAGTAGGGCGCACTTTGGTCAATTAAAAATTAATTATTACAAAAAAAACACTAATATAAGTTACATATTTTTATTTTTCTGTCGAATATTTTTAAAGGTAAATCACTTTTAGCTAGAACTTTGCTGTCAATACTACATTATAAGCTTACCATTTTTGACGTTTTCTCGATTTAAACTGGATATTGGTGTAAATCGACAATCGACTGCATACAATTAAGCAAAAGAAGATCTATGATTTAAACCGAGGTCCAGTTTAAATCGAAGGAAAGTCAAAAATTATCATTTTGTAATGTAGGATTGCCATCAAAGTTTGAATTAAAAGTGATTTACCTGGTCATAACAAGTTATGACCATGTCAACTACTTTTAAATTGAACTTTGCTCTCAATCCTACATTATTATCATTATCAATCGACCATTTCTGACATTTCTACGATTTTAGAGTTATTCTTCGGTTTATACCTAGGTTTAAACTTGGGCTTAAGAGGACTTCATTAAATTTAGCCTAAACAAAAGAACTTATTGTTTCTTCTTAATTAAACACCCTCTATATACTGTAAAATCGAGTAGTAATATATAGTAATATTACAGTTAATTTTTATTAACTAAAATGTATATTTTCAATGAGCTAATAATGTAAAAATCCTTGATTTTGCTTTATTTTACATCTAGGTATCAATAACAATCGATAAATCAAAAATACGTACAGTTCGCATAATTTAAAGGTAGTAGCCTTATTAAGAGTTATAGTTTCTTATTCATAAAAAAAGTCGCAGTATATTATAAAACAATGCAGGTCGTACCGCAACAAAATAAAAGAATGACTCCGATCAACTGACGATATTGCCGGGATGCATGAAAGCCAGAGTCAAAGTGGTGAAATTTTTTTTTTTTTTTTTTACGGTTCGCCGACTACGTAGGCCATCTTGAACCGGTCATCGACCACAAATGTGATCTACCGACTGGGGAGTGTGAAACGGCACCTTCATCCTACGAGATATCCGATCTCATCCGGCCTGTCCGGCGTGAATAGGATGGCTAGGTGTCGATTCATTTTACACTCTTCCCTGAGGCAAGAGCACGCCGTGTTCCCAAGCGGTCACCCGCCCAAGTACGAACCGCGCTCGACACCGCTTAACTTCGGTGATCTGCGGGAACCGGTGCTTAATATGTCGACAGGCCCTTGCCCATTGGTCAAACTCTTATATCAGTAATTTAACATTTTTTTAATATACGAATTCGTAAAAAAATATTTAATTTTTTTGACAGTAAACTTATAAATAGTATCAAGAAAACTTAAAAAAGTATTGTTCCTATGCCAGAAAAGATGAAACGCCAATGACTGCTTAGGATGAACCACCAAGGAATTGTAAAATCAAAAAACAGAAAAAAAATACAAAACGAAGAAATTATCGGAATGTGCAAGATACATCAAAACGAACAGACAAATTGGCTTGAGTCTGCATGTTAAGCAGCCATAAATTTGATTAATTGCAGCAAACCATGTTTAATCAACCTCGTTTGTTGCCATTTGCCCAAGCAAAAAATGGGTCCGTATTTGCTGTGGTGAACAAATTTATTGAAAATTTTAATTTATAGATACCGTTTTTGGAAGCCGACCGAAGTTTTCACGTGTCAACATAAGCGCGCGCTATCAGCATAGTCTCTAATTTCTACACTGCAAAAGGCTGGGAGAAATTTACTACATTTACCTTGATCAAAATCCTAAATTACAACATTAAGATGTCTGTAATATTATAGATTTAATGTAAAATTTGAGAATTGAGTAAAATGTAATTTCCGTGTGAAAATACTTAGCAAGCAGTCCAATTACTAATTATTTACACGACATACAGGTTAAAATACACTTAATTCTTAAAATTACAGCAAAAATAGAATAGTTTGTAATTTCACAACATTAATTGATGAATATTCACATAGAACCGGTAATTTGGCTCCTTAACAGGTCAGCACGCGTACATACTGATGCAATTATTTGTTGATCGGCTTTTGACCCATTGGCGTTGGCTATGTAAATGGCCATATTTTGTTGTAGTTCTATTAAAAAGCCACCACCTCTGCGTCCTGAGTTATAGGTCTATACGGTGATGTTTTTTTTTTATACCTATCATGTTTGGGTATATAAATTTTTTTTTAGTTGCTTCCCCTCATTTGTAAAAATATGTTTTAGATGATCAGTATTAAACTAGATTTATTATTTCACATTGTTTAAATTTGTTCTACAAACTGCAAAATAAAAGGACAAACATTTCGGCAAAGTTGAAACCGACCGGTGTTTGTTTTGCACTGACCATATTTGCCGTTCCACAATATTGATTTTAAATTTTAAGACAATGGCGAGGCGCAAACATTTAATATAACATCCTGTATGTTGTTTTTTCTTATTATAGCATACCATAAGTACCAGCCCTGAACGAACACTCAAATTATTGAGGTTTACAAACGCTTTGGTACAGTTCTCATCATTAAAAATGTTTCAACAAAACTTTATTTGTATTAACAAAAAAATTGAATAAACGCAGTGAGGTAAACAACAAAACAAAAGACTGTTTAAAGGTTCGAGACAATGACGTTACTTGAACGACAGTAGAGTTTTGGACTTGCATTGTCTTTATTTGTTTAGAATCACTACGTTTCAACTGGTAAGCATCTCCAGTCGTCTTCAGGTGAATACGGTATTCACATGGAAAAATGTCAGTGGCGTGCCACTCTTTTTCTAATAAATATCATAGAAAATGTTTGCAGGGACGCCACTGGTGGGACAAAAAAATAACTTTTATAACTAAAACATGTGGTTTTATGTCCTATTAACACATGCAAAAATTGAAAATATTATCTAAAGTACTTTCGGAGATATTACAAAAAACGCATTAAAAAAAAAATTTCAACACCCTGTAGCAAAAAATTTAAGCCGTTTAGGACATATGTTTATATGAACTTTTCTTTATAAAATGACTTAAGGAATGATACCCTAAAATATTAGCACATCATTAAGGAGCACCCTGTATAGATACCACGTCTCCATTGGTGAAAACAGAAGTTAAAAATCTTGCTTAGTTTTTTTGTAATTTAGTTAAAAAAACGCAATTTAACATGACATTTTAATGGGTTCGGATCCACTTAACATTCTAAGCAATCAGTGGCGGTTCCAGGATTTTGACGAGGGGGGAGGGGCAAAAAAAAAAGAGCGTATCCCGGCTCAAAAAATCTATTTTCTCTCAAAAATGACTTCTAAAAAAAATTCTGACCCTTTATACGTTCTACAATTTTCAAGGCTCACAGTATAAAACACATCATTGCAATATTACCCTTCTGAGTAAAATTGCTAAGATGTCTCAAGAAATTAGAGGACTAGTGGGTTTGTTCGGTGGGTTATTCGAACGAGCTCTTCAATTTCTTGAGACATCATTGCAATATTACCCTTCTGGGTAAAATTGCTAAGATATCTCAAGAAATTAGAGGACTAATGGGTTATTCGAACGAGTTCTTCAATTTCTTGAGATATCATTGCAATATTACCCTTCTGGGTAAAATTGCTAAGATATCTCAAGAAATTAGAAGACTAGTGGGTTTGGTCGGTGGGTTATTCGAACGAGTTCTTTAGTTTTTTGAGAAATCATTGCAATATTATCCTTCTGGGTAAAATTGCTAAGATATCTCAAGAAATTAGAGGACTAGTGGGTTATTCGAACGAGTTCTTCAATTTCTTGAGACATCATTGCAATATTATCCTTCTGGGTAAAATTGCTAAGATATCTCAAGAAATTAGAAGACTAGTGGGTTTGGTCGGTGGGTTATTCGAACGAGTTCTTTAATTTTTTGAGAAATCATTGCAATATTATCCTTCTGGGTAAAATTGCTAAGATATCTCAAGAAATTAGAGGACTAGTGAGCTATTCGAACGAGTTCTTCAATTTCTTGAGACATCATTGCCATATTACACTTCTGGGTAAAATTGCTAAGATATCTCAAGAAATTAGAGGACTAGTGGGCTATTCGAACGAGTTCTTCAATTTCTTGAGACATCATTGCCATATTACACTTCTGGGTAAAATTGCTAAGATATCTCAAGAAATTAGAGGACTAGTGGGCTATTCGAACGAGTTCTTCAATTTCTTGAGACATCATTGCCATATTACACTTCTGGGTAAAATTGCTAAGATATCTCAAGAAATTAGAGGACTAGTGGGCTATTCGAACGAGTTCTTCAATTTCTTGAGACATCATTGCCATATTACACTTCTTGGTAAAATTCCTAAGATATCTCAAGAAATTAGGGAACTAGTGGGTTTGTTCGGTGGGTTATTCGAACGAGTTCTTCAATTTCTTGAGACATCATTGCAATATTACCCTTCTGGGTAAAATTGCTAAGATATCTCAAGAAATTAGAAGACTAGTGGGTTTGGTCGGTGGGTTATTCGAACGAGTCTTTAATTTTTTGAGAAATCATTGCATTATTATCCTTCTGGGTAAAATTGCTAAGATATCTCAAGAAATTAGAGGACTAGTGGGCTATTAGAACGAGTTCTTCAATTTCTTGAGACATCATTGCCATATTACACTTCTGGGTAAAATTCCTAAGATATCTTAAGAAATTAGAGAACTAGTGGGTTTGTTCGGAGGGTTATTCGAACGAGTTCTTCAATTTCTTGAGACATCATTGCAATATTACCCTTCTGGGTAAAATTGCTAAGATATCTCAAGAAATTAGAGGACTAGTGGGTTATTCGAACGAGTTCTTCAATTTTTTGAGACATCATTGCCATATTACACTTCTGGGTAAAATTCCTAAGATATCTCAAGAAATTAGAGGACTAGTGGGTTTGTTCGGTGGGTTATTCGAACGAGTTCTTCAATTTCTTGAGACATCATTGCAATATTACCCTTCTGGGTAAAATTGCTAAGATATCTCAAGAAATTAGAGGACTAGTGGGTTTGTTCGGTGGGTTATTCGAACGATTTCTTCAATTTCTTCCTCCCCCCACCTTCCTAGATCCGCGCCTGTAAGCAATGAGCTTTTTCACAAATATCGAATTTGATTGTGGTGTGTAAGAGAATAAAAAATACAATTACCTGTGTTTTTACTATTTAGTAATTTGAAGTCATGGCTTAGACAATAAATATGGGGAGGATGGATGCACCTCCCCCCAACCTCCATTTCCGCATGCCAATGTTTTTGACCTTGGCTCAAAATCCTCAATTTTGTCTCGATGAGAAAATATAACTTTGGGAATAACTTTCGTTAAAATATTGACCAAAGGGAACCGGCTGCACGTCGTAAAACCACCATTTGTCAAGTTCGTTGTAACGAAAGGGGATTACGCATCTCCGACTCAGTCTTGTCACCTTCTCTGTCACTTGTTTTAAGCAGCACGTCTGATCTTATCAGAGACTCACGTCACTTAACTTTCTCTTTTCAATGTTTTAAACTGACAAGGCACTTGTGATAGCGAAGGAAGGCCGAAAGTCCGATCTTGTATCATAAATTTTTTACGGTGGTTGAATTTTGAATGTAATTATTCGATTTGGGAGTTAGTTTTTTCATATTGTGTGGATAATTTATATATTATGTCGGAGAGTGAACGAAATAGTATGTTACATAACAAGTGATGAAATTGATACTTTTCAAACGAGGATATATTTAGCACGAGGCGTCAGCCGAGTTTTAGAATAATCCCTTTCACACGAGTCATGTACACTATTTTTCCTACGACCACAACGAATTATTAAAAAAGCCTTTGATTTGTAAAAAAATATTTCAACACTAGTGTTGAAAAAAGAATATCAACACTAGTGTTGAAATTAGCATATTTAGGATTATGATCCACTTAATATCTGGTTTCATAGTTAATCAATAGGCTTTTCCTTTATTTGTGGTTTAACTTTTTAATTTTTTCATATTTTTTATATCATAGGAAGAACTAATCTCGGATTGACTTCTAGATTAACCAGAATGAAAAATTTTAAATTTAATCAAGAAAAGATGCATTAAATATAAATTTTAAAAATCCACCCAACAAGGAAGATTTCAATTCAAAATAATTCTATAAATTATTTAATGTTTTTATAAAAAAAAATCAAATACTCCTGATGGGATTTGAACCTGTGACCTTGCTATCTGTAGGCTAGAGCTCTAACTTTCTACGCTATTGCTAACGATAAAGATTTGTTGTTTAATACATGACGCTCTCTTCAGCGCGATTTGTTTTTTCTGGTAATAGATTTTTCAGTATATTATTAAGATTTTTATAATTTCAGATGGCGAATTTTCACACTCTAATTCACACACTACTTCTTAATCATTTTACAAATATATGATAAATAAGTTAAACACTGCTTTCTAAAATTTGTTCTTTGTAATAAATAGGGTTGGTCTGTCAAATTGTCACCATATGTTTAAATTAAATAGTGTGCCTTGTATTTCAACACTAGTGTTGAAATATTTTTTTTCAACACGCGTGTGATATACGGCGCTTTCTAGCCAACTTAACCGTGCTTTTTTTTATAATTGGTCGTAGGAAAAAATGTTTTTTCTACTCCCACATGGATATTTGCTGTTTCCGTTTCCAATTTCTACAATAGAAATATCTACTCTCATTCGGCACTTTACTACCTTAAATGTAGGTATAAACATTATTACATTTAAGGTCTAGTTTAAATGCAAGTAAATTATATCCTACTCACGGCATATTTCGCAATTACTAGTTTCCTATTATTTATTGTATTAAACGACGTTCTTCCACAGTAATTCCGCGATTAATTCTAGATTTTAGTATTAATTAAACACCATACTTCATGACTTATTAATTATATCGATCTTCATAAGGAAAAACTTAACACTGCGTAATGTCTTCACTTTTTTTCCCTGTTAATTAAGCTATACGTAGAACTACTGGTATCAATCAATGAGAAAGTATTGAAGAGAATTATTATCGTGTCGAGATTTAACATCCGAAATTAGAAGCAATTAAAATAATATATCTCAAAACTAAAAAATCTTTCTCGAGGGTCACAAACTTTTTCTTGAAACGATTGAAAGGACGCTGCGAAAGCAGAAAATTTAAAAACCCAAGATAAGAATAGATGTACGTCATATTTTATTTGCCCGTCGTGCAAAAGAGTATAGTTATATCTTTGTTTCGATGACGTGACACCAGACTTGAGACATCAGTTAAATATTAAAACGCGTCGCGTCGGTTATTGTGCTATCGATTGTTTTGATTTGTTGTGACGTAGGTAAGAGGTTTTGCGTGTTTGAATAGAAAACGTATTTTGTTTATTTAGTTTGTTAGTGTACAGGGTGTCCCCTAACTTATGGGCCGTAGAGTAAATGGAGATACTAGACATCAAACTAAGCCGATTATGTCATATAAGTTTTTTTTTGATATTAAAATATTTATGTAATTATGTACTATGTTTTTTTATGCTTTGGGATGTTTAAAGGGAAATATCTCGAAACCCCTTAAAGATATTTAAGATCAATCAAGTACACCTATTTGACTCAGAAAATGCCATTCTTTAAGAAACTATAATTGAAAAATACCTAATATCACAGGTAAGAAAAAAAATCATAGATTTATGAAGCTCAGTGTATGGAACTAGCGCCCTCTAGTTTTAAACGTAAAAATTTCTACAAATTCTTATTTATTGCTCATAAAAACATAATATTACCAGCTTTCAATTCGATTCATTAAACCGAATTAAAATTATGGCTTATTTTCGAGAATAATCTTTTACTTTCAACACCCTGTATCTCTAGAACGAGTAACAAGCTAAATTGTTTTTAATGTGTTATTTCATTTATTGGTTTTAATGAAGGTCTGATGATGCTCCGTAAAGAGCGAAACATGTCACCTTAGTTGATTTTATTACATGATTGAGACCATGACTGTGTGATTTTTGTCTTCCTATTTATGTCACCCTGTATAAGTAATTCAAAAATTTAATACTGAAACTGTAGAATTTTTCATTTTTTCTTGCTCTATTCGGTTGGGTCAAAATCAAACTGTACTACACACTGGAGCAACATTCACCAACTATCATTCTTATCGCCAGTTATATAAGAGACTTTACCCAGACACAAGCGCTGAGCCTTGGCTTTATGAGTTGCTGCTACTGATCTGAACGGACGGCAGAAGAGTTTTGGACTTTCATTGTCTTTATTTGTTTTGAATCGCTACGTTCCAACTGGTGCGTCTTCAGGTGAATACTAGATGAATATGGTAACTAGTAACTACAGCTTTCTTTATACTAGGTAGTCGCACGCGACTACGACCCAGTATAGAGACGACTGATTCTCCACATGACACAATTACTTTTTGAAGTTCGGTATGAGCTGGTGGGTAGCTTCTATGTCTTGGTGAATCGGTCGTCGCTACAGGTTCGTATTCGCCAGCGACTAGCGACCGTGGAGGAAAATGTCACTGAGCAGGTTCTACGGCAACATCTCTCGGAGCAGCGACTTGTTGATGTCTGTGGTGAACAAAACGTGCAACGATAAGGCCGTAAAACTGTATTTGGATTAATATCAGCTGGTAAAACAATTGTGGTTCGAACCCTACGTAACTGTAGATCCTATCTTATCGATACTAAAACGAAGTAAAATTAGCTCGACAAAACGGGTTACTTGGTCTGGCGCTATGCCTCTTTTCCACTATTTCTTTCCACTTTTCTTGCTCTTTGCTCATATATTATGTTCCCAACTACTTATCATAAAACGGTAATTTCTCAATATCAAGAAATAAATTCTTAAGTTTTTTGACACATCGTGTTTATTGCGGCGTGCAGCAATTTCTTAACAACAAATTTGGATTTATTTTGCCTTAAAACGCATTATTAAAATAATGGCTGCAAATTGCCGGTCGAGCTGGGCGACTTCGTTTGTCATATTTAAAAACCGCCCATGGTAAGACCAGTGGCGTACCCGAGTATTGACAGTTCGTATAATTATTATGGACCAGTTTCCCACAATAATTTTAAACAAAATCATGCAGTCGTATATTTGATCTCCAACGAATAGGTGGTCTTGGTCATAAGAAACTATAATCATGCCAAATTTCAAACGGCATTTAAGGAAAAGGGTCATAATAAACGCGCAGACACACTAAAATGATTCCCTCAATTGCGGCGGTGTCTCAGCGATGAGTCACTGACATTCGACCGTGGCGTTTCGAGTTCGATCCTCGGAGAGGGCATACGCACAATAAAAAAAATATGTCCGAATTTTAGTCGGTTTAAGAATGCAAGGAAGAGTGTAAAATCAACCCACCTCATTCACGCCGCGCCGGTAACCAGGCCGGATGAGATCGGATATCTCAGCATGACTGAGGATCATGGTTCGGAACCCAGGTTAGATAGATAGATAGATAGAAACGTCTTTATTTTTGACTCGGCGAAGGTCAGCTTGCTGTTTGCTTAACTGTTAAGGTTAAGCTGTAGGTCCCCTCGGGAATGGCCCTGGCAGCGAACGAAGAGGTAAAAAGCCTAATTCTGTCTTCTCCAAAAAGGTTAACATTACAGAACCGGATATAGTCATGGCAGGACAAGCAATTCCCCTGGCACCGTCTATTAATTTGCTGGGGGTCAATCTGGGAGGTAATATGTCTTGGCATGATCACGTTGCCGCAATTGCCAAGGCAGCTGCACAGAAACTTGGTGTACTTTTCCGCACCAAAAGGTTGTACACACCCCATCAACTTTTGACACTCTACAAAGCCCAGATTCGACCATCATTAGAATATTGCTCTCATGTCTGGAGCTCTGCACCCAAGCACACCCTTCGGCTACTGGATTCCATTCAAAGGAGAGCCGTTCGTCTGATCGGCGACCCCGAGCTGACCAAGACCCTCGATAGCCTGGAGCATCGAAGACAGGTTGGTGATTTGGCTCTCTTTTACAGATATTTCCATGGCAGGTGTTCGACTGACATTGCCCACTTGATTCCACCTAGAGCAATTCAAAACAGAAATACACGGCAAACCACTGCCGCTCATCCATATGTTGTTCAGCTTAGTACTCCTCGAACTTCATTGTTCAAGAATTCTTTCATCTGGAGAACGTCATCTTTGTGGAATGATCTTCCTGAGGTCGTGTTTCCCAATGAATACAATCTTCATCGTTTTAAGACCAACGTTAATCGCTTTTTTCGCACTCGCACCGCTCCCAGAGCGCCTTAAAGGATTTTTCCTACAGTGCAGGTGTTTTATCATAAAAAAAAAAAAAAAAAAAAAATTCGAGAGAATGGCAAGAAATGACAAGTGTTCCCTATTTTAAATTTTTTTATGGATCATATTTAGAGATTCCACTTAGTAAATAGAAATAATAGTAAAAAGTGTGAAGTGATTAGAGCACAAGTCCCGTGAAAAACATAGACGCGTGTTATAAGATGATGCTTTATAAAACGTGTACTTTAATATATTATTTTTTAACCATGATCATTTTTGCTTTTATAACTACTACCATAGAATAGTCTTGTCGACTGTTCGATCTCAGCCAGTACCTTTAATAATAATTAAATTACCCTAATATCGCCGGTAGGTGAAGAAGACCGACGTATCTCTACTATGCCGGTGTAACAAGGACGACCTGTAGTACTGGAAAAAGGTACTACTACGTTTTCAAATTCAATATATTTTCTAAACTGAAAGAAACACTAAAAAATGATTTTTAAAGTTATAGAAAAGTGTTATAAGAAATATAATTTTTTTTAATAAAAATAACTATTTCGACACTTCCAATATCTGTAGAGTTCAAATTTAAAAAGTTTTTAAAAATCCATCAGTAAACATGGCCAGGATTCGGGACAAGAGTAACCTTGAAGAAGGCAATGCCTCCGTATTCGAACAAAGATTTTAATTCTAAAAAAGTGAAAATTGTATCTAAAACGAAAAGAAAGAGTAATTTAGTCTTGAGAAACTTTAAAAAATTGAATATCCTCGTAAGCACTGCAGTTTTGGTCATCAAGAATAACATTTTCTGTCAAATGAATAATAAAAATTTTTCTACATGAAGCCAGAATTCTGTCTGTCACTGTTCTATGCAAAATATAATACGTCTTAAATATTTAATTTTTTATAAATAAAGTTCGCCCTGTGACGTCACGTAGTATTAACAGCCCGCTCTGGCGCTATGTATTGTAGTACGCTTTGACGTCACAACCACCAACTTTAATCGATTCTGTTTAATCCAGAGTATTGATAAAAACATTACTTCGTTAACTGGGGGGTCTTTTGATGATATAAGCTTAAGCTGAAGAGTACCTATTATTTGTCAAATTTATTTTTCAGACAAGTTCCCTATAATAATTGAAAACTAACAAAAAATACATTCTGTTATTGAGTACCTAGTAAAGAACGTATTCACGAACGTAGTCGTTATCAATTGCCCGAGGCGTCAAAGAAAAGTTTTATAAAATGTGGCCGAATAAAAAAGAAAAAAAAAAGAAGAGCGTACTGTAACCAATAAGATTCGCATGAATATCAAAATATGCATCGATATACATAAGGAGTCGCTTGATTTATTGTCGACGGACAACGCTGGTGCTGTAGCTCTGAAATTTGTCCCTTTAGGGGCTTTTTGTCAGTTTTCTTCTTCTTCTTCTTGAGCTGGCCGACAGAACGGCCTTATTGTAGAGAAAAAATTATTATAACCGTGACCGATAACCAGTGCCGTAGCAGACAATTATTACGAAAAGTCGAGTATATTTGTAATTTTGGACTAGCCATGTAGTATAAACTACTAATACTGACCACTTTATTGGTCACTAACCATGCAACCAAAGACGATTAAGTAGATCAGTCTGCGACATATTAAATTGCGGTTTTCTTGGCACCAAGATGTATCTATAATTTATTTCAAGTAGACTTTTAATAAACGTTGATGACACACGTTATTTCGAGTTATTTCGAAATTAGGGAATTTTTACAAGCGTTTGACAAGAGAAACGCCAAAGTAATAATATAATAAGTACGTAAAATACAGGGTGATTCCTAAGTTGATACTTCTTTTTTTAGCTGTGTATAGAAGGCATTAAAATAAACAACTTTTTCAAATAGGTACCTTTTTCAAAAAACTCAAAAAATAGGCGAGATAGAGAAGTAAAAAATTTAAGTGTGGGCCTGGCATCAAAACATAACCCGCTATAGTTTCTGGTGTTTTTCTTATCTCTTATTAGTATTAGTCATACGGGTAGTGTTAAACAATCCGGTGCGGTGTGTTTTTCTGAAGCAAGTTAATTTTAAATTGGTGATAAAAGTGACATTTGAAAACAATGAACTAATAGCTATGGTGCTAATTTACTATGAGTGTCGTAAAAGTGCGGATGTTTCTTCAAGATTATACGCAGAACGCTTTCCCTTGCGGTCTCATGCAACACCCAGAAGTTTTCTTAATGTTATTCAACGGGAAAGTTAGGCAGAACCGTATTTGATTCGTAGTGTAATAAATGAATGTAAGTACTTTATTTTTAAGTTTTTTGAAAAAAGGTATTTGAAAATGTTGTTTATTTTAATGCCTTCTATACGCAGCTAAAAAAAAATATCAACCTAGGGATCACCTTGTATACTATAAATGGGCGTAAGAAATTTATTTTCATGCAAAAAAAAAACTTCAAAGAAAAGGTGTCAGCCAATGAAAATCCTAAAAATAATTACAGGTTGGCCTAAGCGACATAATTTAATGATAAATGAACCTATATAACCCTTCACCTTGCTTGCTCCTATAAACTCTACCAGAAGAAATGAAAATGATTTAATTTTTCTCACCAGTCCAACGGTGTCATAAATAATGTAAACAAAACAGTTAATTCAGGGTCCATCGAGTTCTTTGTTCACCGTTCTTGTAATTAACCCGTTCACCATTAAAAACGTCAAAAAATACAATATTGAAACAATTATTTCGATACCATACAGACACGAACTCGCAACAGGTGGACTCGTAAAACAGCGGAACGCCGACCGCGCCGCCGCCATCTTGAAAATAAGAAAATGGCGTGAAGTTGGCTACTTTACCCTTGTATCGCGTGCAATCCTTTTAATATGTTGTAAAGTTATCACTTAAAAGAGCGTAATATACTTTTCGTATGTATTTATTAGACTGTGAGGTAGGCAGATAATTTTTGAACAGCGTGATGTGTCCTGTTTTACCGGCAGTTTATTTTAATTGTTTTAGCCAGGGCGAGCAAAATGTTGTTTTGATGCGTGACCACCAGAGAGCCTGGTGGGGATTTGGGGATGTATGGTGGGAATAAAAATTCTGTTATTAAATGTTATTATAGCAGTTGCGCTTTTAAAAATAGTATATTAAAGTAGGTACACGTTTTATAAGGCATTATTTTATAACACGCTTCCAAACGAGCCACTTGCTGGTATTCTATCGCGACAAGTGCTCTAATCGCTTTATTATATTGTATTTTTTCTATTTTGCATTTTTTTGAAAAAAAATGCATATTTGTGCAAATTGTGTAAATTTTTATATCTAAATTTAATGTTGGTAATACCTAGTAGAGGCCAGGTTTTCATATCGAGCCATAACGCACCCGGCCCGACTCTCGGGAACTGATCGGGCCATTTAATCAATAAATGTTCGGGTTTTGGGGCTCTTACTATTTTTTTCGGGCCTGTCGGACGGGTTTGACGGGCCTGCCAGGCCTGACGAGCCTGCCGGCCCTTACGGGCCATCCAGACTTTTGTGGCCAACCGGTCTTGTGCTTTTTTAAAAAGAAATATTTGTGAAATAATTTTCAAGCCCTAATACTTTTTGTTGGGCCTTCCAGGCCTGACGGGCTTGTCGGGTCTGCCGGAGCTGCCGGGCTTGTCGGGTCTGCTGGGCTGTTACTTTGTGGAAGTTTTTCTGTTCCTTTTAATATCGGAGTCATTCTGTAGTCGATCTTCCGCCAATAAATCCAAAATAAAAACCCGAAGCAGTCACTTCTCTCAATGAAATAGAAAGCTCACTCGTATATAGTAAGCCATTTCTTATAATCGTTAAAGTTGCTAGATAATTAAAATTCTTTAAAACTATTTACTTACAGATTAGCTATAAAATTGGCAAACACATTAAGGAGCAAAACGAACTGTACCCGACGCATCGCTAATCTTCCCATTGCAGGTTGCAGCAATTCGATTTGTGCATTTTTAGTGTGAAATTGTTTCGCGGTTTTTTAAAATTGTGTCGTTTCGTTATAGATTTTTATTATGAACACAAATACTATACATTACAATAAAGTATATAATTATTTTAAAAGTGAGTGTTAAAAAGTTTATCGTCGACAAAATAGAAGATTGAATTTTCAATTCAAAATATTAATAAATTTGTAAGAACTGGTACCCTCCCAAGTACAGACGGCACGTCAATGCATTATACTTTTATTTTACATTTTTATTATTCGTCATTGTAACGTCCCTAAGTGGACCAATCAGCGCATTAAAAACTTTTAAAAAAAATTCTTTATTCTTTTTTTTTATAAAAACAATTTCCTGACACGCTCCAATATGTCTAATAAAAATCCAAATTTTAAAAAAATTTAAAAATCTATTAATAAACGTGATGTACGAATCTAAGTGTAATTTTTCAATGGTTACGACGAGATCATACCCGAACAACCGCTCAGTGGGCGTAAGTAGGACATTTTTTTTCTGGAGAGAGGGACAGTCGGGACCACGTGTATTTCATGATATTGTACCCAGTGAAGAAGGCGGAAAAGCGCCGCAGGCGAACCATTTTCGGGGCCACGCCCAAAGTTCGTTTAAAATTCACCTAACTACTATCAAATTTCGAAAATTGAATTATTACCTCTATTCCTCTGCATGGTTGGAAAACCTTTGTTTTTGTAATAAATGCTTTTTTTTACTTTTTTTTTTTTGATATTCCTACCTGGCTCTTTATTAAAAAAAAAACATTTTTTATATTTGTGAAAGATATGAATATTGGTGTCTATCCAAAATTTTAACATAAGACGTATGTATGATTCTCACCAGCGTTTTTCGGGCTTGGTTTTTCATGATTAAAAATAAAATAAATATCGCTCACCACGCTAAAATTTATGATTTTTTCAGAAATCATGTATTTTAGGAGCGTAGATCTAAGAGCAGTTTTGGTGCAAATACTTAGATTTTGAAATACTCCTTCTTAAGTGCCGTTTTGTATATTCATAATAAAGCATTCTCGTTTCTTCCCGCACTATTTTTTTTTTATTATAAATTATTACACTTCTTCCATAAAAAATGTTTTAATTAAAATTTTTACTTTAATTTTTTTCTTTAAAAATAAATAAGTAGTTTTTTGTTTTTGTTGTAAAAATATTTTATTGCATTGGGTTATATTTTTGTTTATTAAAAATTCCTCTAAAAAAGGGAAAACGGAAAAGACAAGTACATAATGCAAAAATATTATAAATTTTTTTTTTACTCGTTTTCCTTTAAAGTTGCATCATAAATCATTAACTAAAATGCGTCCGAAACCTTAATCTCTATATAAAACAGGACTTTTAGAAGGAAAAGTTTTAAAACTAAACGTTTCCTACAAGACCTTTGTAATCTAAACGTGAGACGACAAAAAAAGGGGGGGCTGCCGCTACTGGATCGTAAACTATAAACAACTAAAATATAAAAGGAAGTTCTCCTTAGATTCCGGAAAATGGTGTTCCAAAAATGTTCAGTAGCTCATCAAATGTGAAAGTATAAAAAGGTTAACAGAATAACAAGACCACTATTATCACATTTTAATTAAATTGGTACAACTTTTCCCGGAATATATTCATTAATAAAAGTAAACTCATTATCGAGCCAATATAATCTTATAGAAAAGATTCTATAATGGTAAAATACCTTCATTAATCAAATCCGATTTATTAATGACGCGACTGCAAGTGGCTAATAAAGGTGGGCAGAAAATGCTTTGGTTGCAATTTATTATTCTTGTAGGGTAAATGGACTTTACTTTCTAGGCACATACTCACAAACACAATATTATAGAGTGTATGTTCCTTGCTAAATAGAAAAAAGGCGCAAAATACGTTCTTTGCTGAGAGTGAGATCACATCAGCAACTATATTGAGTAATACCAAATCCCGGAAGCGTAAATCAATTTTTTGTTTAGGGTCACTACTTCTGTACCAACAAACCATCGTTATACAGGTTGTTCCTTAATAACGTGCTAATATTTTAGGGTGTGATTTCTCAAGTCATTTTATGAAGAAAAGTTCATACAAACATATGTCCTAAACGGCTTACATTTTTTGCTGCAGGGTGTTGAATTTAATTTTTTTTAATGCGTTTTTTGTAATATCTCCGAAAGTACTTTGGATAATATTTTCAATTTTTGCATGTGCTAATATGGCATAAAACCACATGTTTTAGTTAAAAGTTATTTTTTTGTCCCACCAGTGGCGTCCCTGCAAACGTGTCCACTGATATTTTTTAGAAAAAAAGTGGTACGCCACTGACATTTTTCCATATGGATATTATTTCTGATTAAACTGGTTAATTCTACATAAAAATGGTATCTTACGTTTTTATCCGCTGGCACACCGTTCTTAATTAAAATAAATAGATTAAATTAGCTTCATGCATGCCTATTAAGTAAACGTGATCATTTCCAACAATTTTTATAAAACAATATTTTGTTAATAATAATAAATAGTAGAGCTAATTTAATTTAATTATTTTAATTAAAAACGGTGTGCCTGAGGAGAAAACCGCAAGAGACCATTTTTAAACAGAATTAACCAGGCTAATCAGAAATAATATCCACATGGAAAAATGTCAGTGGCGTACCACTTTTTTTCTAAAAAATATCAGAGAATATGTTTGCAGGGACGCCACTGGTGGGACAAAAAAATAACTTTTATAACTAAAACTTGTGGTTTTATGCCCTATTAGCATATGCCAAAATTGAAAATATTATCTAAAGTACTTTCGGAGATATTACAAAAAAAGGGATTAAAAAAAAATAAAATTCAACACTGTGTAACAAAAAATTTAAGCCGTTGAGGACATATGTTTATATGAACTTTTCTTCATAAAATGACTTTAGGAATCACACCCTAAAATATTAGCACATCATTAAGGAACACCCTTTATAGTTAAGCCAAATGGCGATTGGGGACAATAATTATAGGGACCATAACATCTGTCATTAACTCTAATATTTTCCTTCAGTCCCCCCTGTATATGTAACTTTTAAAATACTATTTATATTTTAAATAAACAGGAAAAATGGAAATACAATTAATCACGTCCCCAATATCAATTTCCAAAGTATAAAAATTAATCATAAAGACAAAACTGTCAAAAGTGGTAGAAGAATGACAAATTTACTGCTTTAAGTTAAGCGTGCTATCGTGCAAACCCGTTTTTCTTTATCATCAGAGTGAACACCATCTATTATTAGTCTTTGTGGTTCGCATTCCTGGGTACACTCCCCCTATTTTTTTCTTAAAGGTGTACAGACCGACGTATTTACACGCACCTGTAAAAGTCAATGCCTGTGAGTACCTATACACAGTGATCACAAAATAATTTTATTTAGATCAATAACTTAAATTCGAAAAAGCTGTCCATTTTCTCCAAGAGACCTGATTTAAGTATAAATAATAAATCCCACAAAGTCCCGGTCTCAAAAATTCTTTTATATATAAGTATAACGGTTACATGTTTCGCTCACAAATGAGCATCATCAGACCTACAAATGTTGTTGTGTTTACTTCGTGGGCTACTTTTGACCAATCTATGGAAGGTTGTTACTCCCCACTCAGTATAATTTATTTATGTTTTATTTACAGTTGGGTGAGGTGTTTATATATTTTTAATTTTTAAATGTTTCTTTGTTTGTGTAATTAGGTAAGATACTTTTATGTTTTTTTATATGCACATTTTGCAAACACAACAACATTTGTAGGTCTGATGATGCTCATTTGTGAGCGAAACATGTAACCGTTATACTTATATATAAAAGAATTTTTGAGTCCGGGACTTTGTGGGATTTATTATTTATACAATAACTTAAAGATAAGGTAATAGTAATTCTGTAGGTTGAGTTTTCTAAGGGGAATACCACAGCCTTCTCAATCTATACCCTCTCATGGGATCTTATACATTAATGTAATTTTGATAATTAAATAATCTATCCACTAAACTAATTCACACACAACACAACAGAACACATTTTTAAATAATTCTATTCATATTTCTTTTGTAACACTCTGAATTACACAAAGGTATAGCAGTCCGAGGGCAAGAATACTTTTTTAAATTTCCATATCCCATACTGCACAGCAGTGGCGTATATAGGGGGGGGGGCTGCTTAGCTGCACCCCCCCCCCCTAGCCTAGGAGCTCGGGTCTAAAAGTCTAAAAAAGTCTTGTAGGAAACGTTTCGTTTTTAAACTTTTCCTTCTAAAAGTCCTATTTTATATAGAGATTAAGGTTTCAGAAGCATATCGTTTTAGTTATTGATTTTGCATGCAATTTTAAAGGAAAACGAGTAATAATAATATTTTATAGTATTTTTCTATTATTTACTTGTCTGTTCCGTTTTTACTTTTGTAGAGCTACTTTAAATCAACAAAAATATAACCAAAAGCAATAAAATATTTTTACAACAAACCAAAAAACAATTAGGTATTTATTTTTAAAGAGAAAAATTAAAGTACACATTTTAATTGAAACATTTTTTATGGAAGAAGTGTGATAATTTATAATAAAAAATAAATAGTGCGGGAAGAAACGAGAATGCTTTATTATGAATATACAAAACGGCACTTAAGAAGGAGTATTTCAAAACCTAAGCATTTGCACCAAAAACTGCTCTTAGATCTACGCTCCTAAAATACATGATTTCTGAAAAAATCATCAATTTTGGCGTGGTGAGCGATATATACTTTGTATTTAATCATGAAAACCCGAGCCCAAAAAACGCTGATTAGAGTCATACATACGTATTATGTTAAAATTTTGGACTGACACCAATATTCATATTTCCACAATTATAAAAAGTGTTTTTTTTAAATAAAGAACCAGCTAGGAATATCAAAAAAAAAAGTAAGAAAAAATATTTAAAAAAACTACTTTAATCCAACCAAGCAGCGGGGCAGAGGTAATAATTAAATTTTCGAAATTTGAGTAATTAGGTGAATTTTAAACGAACTTTGGGCGTGGCCCCGAAAATTTTTCGCCTGCGGCGCTTTCCCACCTTTTTTACTAGGTGCCATGTCATGAAACACATATAGTTCCGACTGTCCCTCTTTCCAAAACAAAAAATGTCCTACTTACGCTTACGGAGCCCCCTCCCACTTCCCCTCCCCTTCCTCCTCTCCCCCTCTCCCCCTCCTCCTCTTCCCCATGCAGCACAGAATGGGTTTCCTTGGTTCGGGTGCTTTCACAGCTTTCAGCTCCTTCTGGAAGAGCTAATATTGTCATATCACAGTTTTGTGGGGGCTGTGCGAATACCCTCGTGTTAAAATTGTGATGAGCAAGGCTCATTTTGTTGGTAACTCTTTTTTTGAAGGGAACGATGCTTTTTTTAGGTCGGTGATATGAGATCGATTTAATTTACACATGATAAATGGTATCCGTGAACCATAACTTTTTCAAAAAAAAAAGTCGCCCCTTCCCCCCTGGATTCACCTCTGTAAATCCGCCACTGCCCTTTATATGTTTGAAATAACAAGCAGTACGTTATCGACCATTTTAAATAACTACGCCCTAAAAGATTATTAATTGATGTTTTTAATGATTAGCACACAATGCTCACTAATTACCGATGCTTCTCACAGGAATTTCATTATCATTTATAATTGGTCATAAGGACCGCTTTTTAGAGAGCCCGGCCAAAATGGTGGACTTCTTAATTTATCGGAAAAAAAGGTATGTAAAAAATGGCTCAGACTTGGATCTCTTGTCTCTTTGGCTTTTGGTGGACGATTGCATCGGTAAACATTAATGTATTTATAAATTGCAAAATGTTTTGCCGGCGTACAGACTCGATTAAAATTGAAAAAGTTTTATGCCTCCGCTGGGAATCGAACCCAGAACCTCCAGAAGGTTCTGGGTTCGATTCCCAGCAGAGGCATGAAACTTTTTCAATTTTAATCGAGTCTGTACGCCGGCAAAAACATTTTGCAATTTAAAAATTATTTACAGACGCTAACATAACTACTTTAAATTCATTTATTTAGCCGATACTATAGTCTATTTCAGAAAGGTGTAGAGTAATAAAATGGGAATTCCGTCCAGTTCGGTGTCGGCCATAGGCGCAGGTAAATTTTGTGCATTAAATTATTTATGATAAGTAACTGAACTTGCCCTTGTAGTTTTCCATAATATGTTAAGAACTGTTGCAGGTCAGTATAGAATTAATATTCCATCTTTTAAATAAATAACCATACATATTATTAGATTTATCCCTAGATGGCGTACATATAGTTGAAAAACGCGACCTTTAAGGTCAAAGCAATTGCAATTGCGCCTCTAGGGCATTCAGCCATCCAATAATAATTATTCTAGCTGTCCATATTTTAATGCGGTGGACCGTTAGATTTGTCCATAAGCGTTGAAGTTTCAATAAAATAATAAAGTTGCGTCGATATAGAGATATGGGTGTGACTTTAGACGCCATAGTGGTAGGAAGTGATGGAGTTAACAGGTGGCCCAGTGACGGAATAAGCCGCCGGTCTACCGCTCTAAAATCGGATGGATTCTGTCTACAGACTACGAAAGTTTTAATTTTTGAAAAAGCGAAGTCAATAGCCTTTTATTAAGTTTTCTTTTCCCAAAAATTAAAACTTCTCTAAATGTAACCGATAAAAACAAAATATTATATAAATTATAGTCTATTTCAGAAAGGTGTTGAGTAATAAAATGGGAAATTTTGTCCAGTTGGGCTCGCAAGCAGAAAAAACCGAACACACCTGTCTGTGCATTCCAGCAGAACAATTTAATCAATCTAGCTATGGTTGACAAAAATAAATTGTTGATTTATATTAGTAAATATATCGCTTCTGGTCTGTTATTCTGCAAAAGGCCGAATCTGAGAAAGATATATACAGGGTCCTGCGCCTCACCTCCCGTCTTCTGTAGCTCACTTATTAATTAAGTTAGGATTATGATATTTTGCAGACTTTACCTGTATCCTAGGGCGCATTTCAGGAAAATATTTTTGTTTATACAGGGTGTTCCAAAAAGTGTGACGTCATATGGATATTTTTTTTTAGAAAACATGCCATATATTTTCTTACTTATTTGGATGCATCTTGTAGTTGCCTACATACCCCTAAAATTTTAATTAAATCGGTTCAGTATTATAGGCGAAAAAAAAATAAAAACTATAAAAAATAAGTTTTGCACCACTGGTTTTAAAAATTAATAAAAAATAAAAATAATGCCTCGTTATTAACATTCTATAGAGGTACTTAATAAATAAGGTAAGGATAGGGTTGTAATTAGAACAAATGTTTGAATTTTAATTCTGCATCGAATAACATAATAATATAGAGGGGTTCCAATTTGAAATAAGAAAAATAAATTGCTTTAAAGTTTGCAAAGTTTGACACTAAATTTTGGACACCCTGTACAATTCGTATTAATCAAACTTGGTTAACGAAACTGTGAGACCTTATTTATTAAGTACCTTTGTAGAATTTTAATACCGAGGCATTATTTTTATTTTTTATTAATTTTTAAAACCAGTGGTGCAAAACTTATTTTTTTTAGTTTTTATTTTTTTTCGCCTATAATACTGAACCGATTTAATTAAAATTTTAGGGGTATGTAGGCAACTACAAGATGCATCCAAATAAGTAAGAAAATATATGGCATGTAATCTAAAAAAACATATCCTTATGACGTCACACTTTTTTGGAACACCTTGTATAAATAAAAATATTTTCCTGAAATGCGACCTAGGATACAGATAAAGTCTGCAAAATATCATAATCCTAACTTAATTAATAAGTGAGCTACAGAAGACGGGAGGTGAGGCGCAGGACCCTGTATATTGAGTTGAGTAGTAGAAAAAATAATCTGTACAACTCGAGTGGATTGTGTCCATACTGTGCTCGGAAGTTTAAGCACTTCGCCTACGGCGCCGTGCTCAATTTACTTCCTAGTGCGACATGGACATCATATCCACTCTTGTTATATAAACTACTATTTATTGCTAAGAATAAATTTTATGTATAGCACCTTTTGATAGGTCTTGCTAAAAAATAATTATCTATAAGGAATGTAACTTTATGTCTTACCAACTGATCTAGGACAAGCCCGAATCCAATATGTTTACCTAAAAAAAAAACAACAATAATTAGTAAAAATCTCAATTTTTTGATTGCAGAAAAGTTGTATTTTTGGCCATGAAGACAAATTTCAGCTTTCTCTAAGAATAAGGAATGTTACAGATGGACAGCAATCTTTTGTAAAAGAGGGGGTTATTTAATTGTAAGGGGGACCTAAGCATGTGTAACCCCCGCGTACTGCCACTGAGTAGGTGTGTGCATGTTTCCAATTTTGATAGTAACTAAAATTAGTATATACGTTTAGAAAAAGTTGATAATTGTCATTTTTATCACCATGACTATGCGACAAGAACAATTTAATATAATTTTCATACAGGTAGTAGAAAAACATGTTTTTAAGGCCCATCATAACATTGACCAAACAACTACATATATATGACAAACGCAAAGGTAAAAAAAATCTTTCTCAAATCGTATCAAACAAATGAGCTTCATTTTAAATCACAGCGTGTGGCCAGAAATAGAAGTTTCGTCTAATGTCGAACAGTGGGAAGTCCATGGGTTCAAGCTGGCACAAAATATTTAGAAGTTGCTTTTTTATGTTTGAATCACTGTAACCTTTGGAGCCAAAAACCCAATGGTACATAACCATTTATTATTTTTTGTCGGTCCGTTATGTTATAAACATGGGAAACGAAAATTTGTTGGTGTATTTTTTTATTTGGATTCGTTATTGCTTTATTATTGATGCGTCTAGTCTATTTCGGTTTAGATTTTAATTATGGCAGCAAAAATTGCCATTGTATTGTATGTTTTTTTAGTCTGACTTGACTGTATTGTTTAACGTAATATTTTAACAAACATAGAACTACTAAATAAAGAGGATCAACAAATATTTTTAAATTTGACTTTATTTCTCTTTGGAATAGATAACAACAAATTTATTATATGTATAAAACAGTCAAATCAAGTAATTTATAGAGGACCAAGAATGTTGTTGCTACGTAAATTATTTGAACACATAAATACATTCCTGCATAAATGATGAACTGACTAAAAGTACTCCACTCTCCATGGGAGTATAAAGGAAGAGGAGGGGAAAGTAGACAACTGCCTCTCCCCTTTACAAAACAATTTAATTTAAAAACGTCCTTCCAATACCTTTTACGGTTAATAGGCTGTGAAAGTCGTTAAGTCATGTAAATGATTTGTTTACAGAATTATTGGAATATTACATCATATCCACAAAAGATCTAAAAACTATAGCCGTAAGCACAGTTGCTTCTTTTTATTACCTGCTGATTAATCGATTTTAAATGCTTAGAAAATTAATAAAATCGAATTCTTTCCACACACATTATTAACAAATATTTATTTAATACGAAAAAGTCCAGCGGCACATTTTTTTTATCTTGTATCATTTTAAAATTAAAGATTATCCCACAAACTCGGCCATCATTAATTTACGGTAGAGTCACAAGGTGTAATTGAGCGCAGCGGGTAAATGTTCTTAAAGCACGTATATTTGTCCAGAATTATGGTAGATGACCTGACATATATCTTTATCTAGGCATGTAAGTTAGTCCGGGGACTTTTCTGAACGTCTACAAATAAACAGATGGACAGAGTTAATAACATGTAGCACATCCAGGTAACTGTGGCCGATTATTGTAAGTGAGCGGTAACTTACTTGGGTGCATCAGTGAACGTTTTCATCTTAAGTTTTAGGTAAAGGTTAAGTCTAGAGTTAAGTGTAAGACCAACCTTTGCAGTAGTAAAGGATGAATTCGCCTTTTCAGAAGTTGAAATATCTTCCATTTTCTTAAAATATTTTATATTAAACCTTAATGTATGAAACTTCTGAATAAAGATTTTATATATTTATTTATATTTGATAAAAAGAGAACCGCAGAGCTATTGAAGCAGAGTCGGAAAGACGTGAGAAATATTACTGCGGTTGTCACCGGACATTGCCTCTTCGGTAGACATGCCGAACGTATGCAAATACCCACTAGCGACTTCTGCAGAAGTTGCAGAGATGAGGATGAGGAAAAAGTGTTCAACATTTTCTGTGTGAATGCCCTGGCCTCGCAAAAAGAAAGTTCACTTCCGTAGGTGAACCATTTTTCAATAGTCTGGAAGAAAAATAACCAACTTACAACTTGGTCGTCTGAGCAGATTTCTGAATAGTAGTGGCTGGTTTGAATGAGCTGTTAAAATCGTTCTGAGGTGTACGCCGAACTAACCCATCAGAGATCTGACAAAGATGGATTATACGGAACACGTGTGGTGTTTGGAGAACCAAAGGTCTCCCACTCTAACCTAACCTAACCTAGTCCTGGGCTGTGTGAATAAGACATGCAAGGTGAATCATTAAACTCGAATAAATTCGCTGACAAAAAATCCATCCATTCCTTGAAAAAATCCACCAATACTACTTACTTTTTTGTTCTAATTTAGCATGCGAATTTTACCTGCATCGCTTTAAAATATTTATTTCAGAGTATTTGGCTTAGCCGACTATAATACTTAATACATTTACCCAGACTGACTCTATATTAATTATTACAAATTCCTAATTTAATGTGCCACCAAAACTTACAAAAAATTTGGCTACATTCATTATTAATGTTGTTTAAAGCTTTAGAAGGATATACAGAAGGATTTTCGATCTTGTTTTGACTGTAATAAATTTCAAAAGATAAACCTATATCAGATATTTGAAAACTTGCTCTGTCTAACTGTTCGCACACTTGTGTCAGAGTTAAGAAAATGTCGATTTTCAAACGTCCATATAAACCAGAACTCTTTAAAAAATTGTTTTATTCTATTGACATCTGGTATGGGTAGAGTTGCCACCTTTCTTACCAACGATTCTGGGAGTCTAATAACCAAAAAAAAGTTGAAGGTAAATACGTTTATTTACATACAAAATAAAGAAAAACCCTATCTCTAAAAAAAAATAAAAAAAAGATCGCCGCCTCCCCCACGCTCTTGCAGTGTTTTTGTAAACTGGATTTCCGGGAGAAATTATATGAAACCCGAGAGACAAGCTTTTTTAGGCCCGATTCCGGGAGACTCCCGGAATACCGGGAGAGGTGGCAACCCTAGGTATGGGGTATGGTCTGTTGTGGCCATTTAATAAAATATCCAAAAGAAGACCAGGCATCTGGCACGGAGAAATGATAGTTCAATGCATGTGGCTGGGCATTTGATAAAAATAATCAGCCTGATTTATAAACTAGCTAAATCTAAAATAAAATAATTTTTAGGCTTATAGCTCTTAGATTTTTTTTTTAAAAAGTTTGAATGAAGTCTTGTAAAATTTTTCAAGTCTATTTTCTGGTAAATATTAATACAAGCTGTACTACAAAGAATTTTTGGTTTTGTTTTCCTCGTCAAAATTAGCTCGTAAAACATTTTTAGTAAATTTCCACCAGGTTGTCAATGGTTCATTTTCATATGTTTTCCGACATTTCATTGGGAAGAGATAGTTTAATGTCTTATTGGCAATATTCCTTAACTGAGGATGGATGAAACAATCACACACAATTACAATGTTAAAAGACTCATTCCTTTCAATTTTTTCTATTCAAAGCTCTTAACGTAATTTTTCTAAATGTATTTAAATTTATACTCCTCCTAGTTGTATGAGTAAACAATATTCTCTCGTTCCTCCAGTGAAATCTTATTTATACCATTTCTCACCTTAATCTTAAATCTACAAAAGACATAATTCTTTCTTAATTGGATTTTTCTAATTTCGTATCTAATTCTTTCTGACAACCAAAACAAGGCTTAACCTATAAATAAAAACGGTTTACATACTATTCTGGCAGTTACACAAGACTGATTGTCAGATATACTGGGTGAGGTAGCGTTAGTGATCTTATTTATTAAAATTTAAACTTTTCTTAAATATTATATACATTTTTTTTTATTTGTCAATTTATACAATAACTTTAAATGTTAATCTATCCGCAATTATTTAATTGCCATCGAAGGGTTGAAAATTGAGTGGGAATTTGGCGGTATTTCTGTTTCAAAATATTAATTTTAAATATGGCCATACTATGCGATTACTAATTGAACTACTGATATAAGTAAAACTTTTTACAACCTCATTAAAAAAAATTTTCGCCACCTAATTTTTTTTATCCCATAGGGACGAGTGGATTGTCAAATAAAAAGCGAGCCCACAGCGGAGTGCAATAAATGGGTATTTTACCTATTTCGCTGCCTAATATGAAAACTAAACTTTGTAACACCCCGTATAACGGCGTGGGCCGACTAAACCGAGTCTATATTAGGTTATGCAATTTTGCTATAAGGCAAACCGCATTTGTTGGTCGATTGAAGTCCCAATTACGCCATTTGTAACGTTACTTGTAAGACCAATGTCGGCACTGCTGATAGACTTAGAGACTTTTTGCAATCAATTAACGTAATTTGAAGATGCAAAAATATACATACAACCTTTATATTCATGCAAAAAAATTATAAAATTAAGAAGAAACGTCGTCAGACCATATATCCCCGATCCTGTGTATGCACTTATTTTTTACTACACGTAATTATTTATAAACAAGAAAGTTTGTACTTGCCTAAGTTGGTTTCTTGCGATATAAATAAGTTTTCACTACGAGTTTTCTCCTGATTTCTGATATTTTCCCCGGGTCCCTGAATAATCAACCTTAAAACTTTTATTATACGCAACAGAAATAGAAAATTTACTGGCAAACTTTAGTTAAATGGCGGAAAATGAAATAAGTATATAAAACGAGATATAAGGAGCCAAAAGAAAAACTTTATAATCGCGAATGTTAAGAACATCCAACCAATATTTCAAAATTCTTCTCCAAAGTTACCAGCTTCATGCGAAATTATATAATATATTAAATTAGACCAAAAATATTGTTTTCTCTTGGCCCGAATCCCGACCCGGTTTATTAATGAACTTTTAAAAGCTTTTTAAATTTGGACTCTACAGATATGAGTGAGTATCAAAAAGTTATTTTTATTAAAAAAAAGATTGAAAATAAAATAGTTTCAAATAAGATGAATTTGCACTTATTCTTATTGATGATGTGTTTTTAAGTTCGAAAAGTGTTATTAATACTAGATGGAATACGCCATTGACTTATAAAGGAGGAGGGGAATTTAAAAATAATAAAATAAAATTTCCCTACTTTTTAAAAAGTAAACTTGATGATGGTATTGAAAAGACGAAACGTCGGATTAAAAATTTAATTACACCAATTTGTAAAGAATGTAAGGAGAATTCGGAGTTTTTTAAGTTTAAAAACACAATGTTGCAGAATTTAGTAGGGTGCAACTTTTTAATTTAATCATCTCTGCATTTTATATGGTTTACGAGATCTCTGTAAAGTGAATCCTTATCTGGGACACCCTTTATATTAAATTAAACCAAAAACATTGCGTTCTCTTGACCCGAATCCTGGCCATGTTTATTAATGGATTTTTAAAATTGGACTGGAGAGTGTCAAAAAGTTATTTTTATTGAAAAAAAATTTCAATTTTTTTTAAAGTGAAATGAACTTTAGTGATTAACCGCGGCGACCAGGGTTTGATTCCCGGAGTGGGCATACTTACAATAAAAAAAAAGTATGTCCGAAATTTGGTGGATTTAAGAATGCAGGGAAGAGTGTAAAAGGTATCATTTCCCAACCCATCCCATTCACGCCGGTAACCAGGCCGGATGAGATCGGACATCTCGTGGGGTGCGGAAGAAGGTACACACTTCCCAATCGGTAGGTCATGCAATGGCAATAAACCAAGGGTTGATAGCCCTTGGGGGGTGTCGCTTGACTGAGGATCGTGGTTCGGAACCCACGTTAAACTGCAGGTCCCCTCGGGAATGGCCCTGGCAGCGAACGAAGAGGAAAAAAGCCTAATTCGAAAGAAGGGCAGAACGCCAAACTTTAGTAATTCTTTTTATTTGTTTATATATTTTTCTTCGAAACGTTATTTTGCATGAAAATAACTTTCCCACATCCACAGAAATGTAACCTTTCCATTGGTGAAAAAAACTCTTTTGTGGTTATGGATATCTCGAGATGTTTGCGTTCAAAAAAATACCGCTGAAGATGTTGCAAAAACTCACTTGTCGGTACTGCTGATATTTCCATTAGACTGTTAGATTTGGACATGGCGGTACAGTTAGAGATAAATAAAAGATTAAGAAGTGCTTCTTGAAATTCATTAACTCTCATTGTCTTCAAGTTTTTTCCCTACCAACATGTAAAAGAGGTTTCATATTGTTATTAAAAAAAAATAGATCTAATAAAGTTGCGTTGTATTAAAAGGTTTTAAAAATGCTCTGTATTCCGACGTGACTAGCATTCTGCTAACTAAATTTTTAAAACTTTAGACAGAGAAAGGTCGGAACTGAATTCCTGCTAGATTTAAAAAAAAATTTTTTAAGACGTAATAATTTTAATTAATGATTAATGTATTGCTATTGTATTTAAATTTTACAGGTTACGAAACCAAAAATCAATTAAGTAACATTAAAAAAAAAAGAGAAAATATTTAAAACAATAAACGTTTTGTAGTAACGATTGCAACATTTTAGTATAAGACCCTAAATTTAAAAAAACAACTGTTTTAATTACCTATTACGGCCAACAATGAAATAATTTGTTGTTTATAGCAAACATTAGGATTGAGGTTACTTGACCATATTCGTCAAATATGGTTTCTAAATTTTAAATTGTAGAGACACTGAATTGTGTAATCGAAATAGGACTGAAAAATTTACTTATCGCATAAAATATATAATATCGATATGTAAACCAAACACACTCTTAAAAATGACTTGGTATTTGGTACTATGGGCTTCTAAGTAAATTGCGATCCTACGGTATGCCTAATGGATTTTGTTTATAGTTAACCAGCTTCCTTAAGAACCGTTCTCTGCAAGTGGCGATTGACGGGATTCTCTTAGACACCTTCACCATCAATGCCGGTGTTCCTCAAGGGTCCATATTGTCGTCTACCCTCTTTTTACTGTATATTAACGACCTTCTAGAGAAAATCCAAAATCCAATTTATAGCTTTGCTGATGACAGCACACTTGTCTCATCTTTTACCTTGACTCCCCAAACATCCGCTGCCGACGCACATCTTCGCAGGCAGCATGAAGTATTGCGCCTCAACAATGACCTGGAAGAAATTTTGGCTTGGGGTGACAGTAACCAAGTCGAATTTAATGCTAAGGAAACCCAGGCAGCAGTCTTCTCCAAAAAGGTTAACATTACAGAACCGGATATAGTCATGGCAGAACACGCAATTCCCCTGGCACCGTTTATTAATTTGCTGGGGGTCAATCTGGGAGGTAATATGTCTTGGCATGATCACGTTGCCAAATTGCCAAGGCTGCTGCACAGAAACTTGGTGTACTTTTCCGCACCAAAAGGTTGTACACACCTCATCAACTTTTGACACTCTACAAAGCCCAGATTCGACCATCATTAGAATATTGCTCTCATGTCTGGAGCTCTGCACCCAAGCACAACCTTCGGCTACTGGATTTCATTCAAAGGAGAGCCGTTCGTCTGATCGGCGACCCCGAGCTGACCAAGACCCTCGATAGCCTGGAGCATCGAAGACAGGTTGGTGATTTGGCTCTCTTTTACAGATATTTCCGTGGCAGGTGTTCGACTGACATTGCCCACTTGATTCCACCTAGAGCAATGCAAAACAGAAATACACGGCGAACCGCTGCCGCTCATCCATATGTTGTTCAGCTTAGTACTCCTGGAACTTCATTGTTCAAGAATTCTTTCATCTGGAGAACGTCATCTTTGTGGAATGATCTTCCTGAGGTCGTGTTTCCCAATGAATACAATCTTCAACGTTTCAAGACCAACGTTAATCGCTTTTTTCGCACTCGCACCGCTCCCAGAGCGCCTTAAAGGAGTTTTCCTACAGTGCAGGTGTTTCCTACAGCCGAGTGCAAAAATTCTTCGAGTTTTAGAATAATCACGTTTACACGAGTAATATACACTACTTTTCCTACGACCACAAAGAATTATTTATAAAGCCTTTGATTTGTGAAAAAAATATTTCAACACTAGTGTTAAAAAATATATATCAACACTAGTGTTGAAATTAGCATACTTAGGATTATGTTCCACTTAATATCTGGTTTAATAGTTTGTAAATAGGCTCTTCCTTTATTTGTAGTTTAACTTTTTCATATTTTATATATCATAGGAAGAACTAATCCTGACTTGACTAGATTAACCAGAATGAAAAATTTTAAATTTAATCAAGGAAAGATGCATTAAACATAAATTTAAAAAATCCACCCAACAAGGAAGATTTAAATTTAAAATAATTCTATAAATTATATATTTATAAATTATATTATAAAAAAAAGTCAAATACTCGTGATGGAATTGGAACCTGTGACCTTGCGATCTGCAGGCTAGAGCCCTATTCTCTACGCTATAGCTACCGATAAGATTTGTTGTTTAATATATGACACTCTCTTTAGCGCGATTTGTTTTTTCTGGTAATAGATTTTCCGGTATATTATTAACATTTTTATAATTTCATATGGCGTTTTTTACACTCTAATTCTGAATCACTTGACAAATACATGATAATTAAGTTAAACATTTTACAATTACTGCTTTCTAAAATTTGGTCTTTTTAATAAATAGGGATTGTCTGTCAAATTGTCATCATATGTTTAGATTAAATAGTGTGCCTTGATATTTCAACACGCGTGTGATATACGCCGCTTTCTAGCCAAATTAACCGTGCGCGGTCAGAGGAAAAAAAATGAATATCGATATGTCGTTTCCCATTCCTAAAACTTAAAATGCAAGCTACTCGATATTTTAACAACCGAGATTAGCGCTAAAGCCTATTAGAAAAACTGAAAGTTTTTATTTATTATTTAATGGCATTAAAAAAATAATTAATCCTTAAATTTGTACACGGTTTGCTTGCCTAGGCAATAAAATTTGAATTTAAATGAAGGATATTAAAGTTAAAGAGTTCCGCCCACGCTATTTTTTATACTAATTATTATTGTAAATAATACGTGATTCTGATTTAAAGCATGTAATTATAAATACATGTACTTTTACTTAGTACCGTAAAAGGTGGTTACTTGGCAGATTTTGGGATATTTTTACAAACAACTTTGAAACGATCCGTTCATATTTCGCAATAAAAATTTCAATTGTAATAAACGTTTTAAATTCACAATGATGATTCAAAATTAATTACAAAATATTAAAATCTAACGGGAAAAAAAATGTTTTTGGGGTGCCAAAGTAGACAGCGAATTGCGGTTACTTTGGCAGGTAAAAAACTTGCAAAAGACATTAAAGTAGACCACGTTTAAACTTTTTTTTGCGACGAATTAATGAAAATTGCTCTAGTTTTTTTTTTCACATTTTTCTGAGCCTTCTGTAGGTAAATTTTTTTCTAAACTTTTTATTTATACATAAAATGCTAATTCGAGCTTTGGTTTATGAGCTCAGATTTGAACTTTATTAGTTTATTTTTACTGTTCGACGTCCAACTGTTATGTATACCAAATAGCTTATACTAAAGGTAAATGGGGGAGTTCGATGTACACTGTACACTGTGTTCTGAAGAAAGAAAAAAACGTTGTATTTCAGTGCAACTATTTATTAACACTGACGCCAAGCGCTTTCGGCCTTATTTACTCAAGACCATCATCAGTGCTTTACTTAGTCAAATAAAGTTTTGAAAGCAATGCTTAAAAAAATGTTGGTAGTACATAATTTGTATAAATGTTGCAACATACTTATGTACTATCTAAAACTTATGAAGCATTGTTTTCAAAACCATATTTGACTAGGTTAAGCCCTGATGATGACCTTGAGTAAATAAGGCCGAGAGAGCTTTCCGTCAGTAATAATAAATAGTTACACTGAAATACAACGTTTTTCCTTTCTTCTTATACTGAAGGGTTCTTTCTTGCTCTAAGACTTACCCATTCTAACTGCAGCTTCCGCTTTTTTTAATTGGGCAAAGGTATAGGGTAGTTGTATATACGCTCCCAACGTTAATTTTATAACGGCGTGGCATTTTTAGAACATTAAAAATGTAAAAAAATGCCATAATAAACTCAAAAAACAACACAGAATCAAACAATCTAAAAAAAAATATCATATTGATGTATGTGTCAAAGTTACCCCCAGTGCCATAGTAACCCCGTTTTACGGTAACCATTAGTATTTTTTATTGAAATGATTGTTTCCTTGTTGTACTATGAGAGGTTTAGTTTATTGGACATTTTTAGTTGGCGCCTATTCATAGCGAACCGGTTGCAAATCGCTTCAGCGAAACGCTATCATGGTTAATAATTTTTTTACGTTATTTAAATATACGATTAGATCTATTGTAAGTGTTATATGTATTAGGTATCGTTATTTTTTGAAAATGCAGTACAAGTAAGTACTATCCAGGCAGCAAACTGACGTTAATATGACGTCGGTTTTTGTCAACTCAAACGTAAACTGTACTTTAAAAATGACGTCATAATAACGGTAAGATAATGTCATTATGTCACAGACTGATAATGTCACTGGAGAAATAATAACTTTTTTATTTTAAATAAAACTTTCTGTATATTTTTGAAAAAAAAAAATCTAGCCATTTAAAAAAAATATGGTAATCCTAGGAGAACACAACAGAGGAGAGGCAAAAATGAGTGGTCTAACAGATCCTCAGATCTCACTCCTTTGAACCTTTCCTTGTGAAGTAATTTCAAAATAAGTTTTATAAAAATATAGTTAATATAGACGATTTAAAGTTTTGTAGTTATAAAATACTTGTTTGTTTTGGGTTACTGATGAATGACCACTTATCCTTTCGAACATTCAGCCAGCTTGCTCTTGAGCCTACAGCTTAACGTGGGTTACGAACCACGATCCTCAGTCATGCGACACCCCCCAAGCGAGCGCTATCAACCCTCAGTTTATTACCATTACATGACCTACCGATTGGGGAGTGTGTACCTTCATCAGCATCCCACGAGATGTCTGATCTCATCCGGCCTGGTAACCGGTGTGAATCGGGTGGGTTAGGATACATTTTACACTCTTCCCTGCATTCTTAAACCTACTAAATTTCGGGCATACTTTTTTGGTTGTGCGTATGCCCACTCCGAGGATCGAACTCGGACTGCCACGGTCGAATGCCGGTAACTCACCTCTGAGCCACTGCCATGGTCTAATGAAATACTTAAAATTGAACTTTAGAGACAGGTTTGCAATATTCCAGTCTTTTTTGGCACCATGTATAAAATTCCATTAAATTCATTTTCATTTTTTACATAAAAGACAAAAATAAACCCAAAGTAACCGCCTGAAAACATAAAGAGTCAATGTTTGATGCCTTTTTACAGATAAAACTTCTTAAAAACATAATTTTGTGGATTAACATATATCGGTGTTTCAAAAAGCCCAAGCTTAAAGCTTTTAAATATAAAAAAGATTAAAATATGTTTCTTTTAAGAAATACCATGAGATTGAAATCAATTGCTTGAGGCACTTACTGAGTATTGATATCTACATTCTACATACCACGCTTTTTCGTCTACAAATTATTCGATAGCCCTTAAAAGTAGAAAATGGTGGATTATTTTAACTATATCGTCTTATAGAAATTTTTTCGATGCTATAAAGATATGTAAATTTTTAATTCGAGAGTTCAGTGACGTGGTTCCACCCAAGTCTATTACTACGTCCAGTGGCGACTCGTGAATATTATGTATGGAAGGGCGCAGGTCTAGGTACGCTAAAATATTCGAATTTTTGAGGTAATGTCTACTATGCATGACTGAGAAAAAATGGCCACAGAAACTTTAACTATTTAATTTATTTTAAACTGTAAATAATTTTATATTCTTTCATCTAGTAATATGAATTTTACAGTTCGTTTTGTAAGGGCATCTATTACAGCACTAGTGCTGTAATGGAAAAAACGGTTTTATTAAAATTTTGCTGTTAAATAAAACCATACTTTTTAGAAGAAAGATTTATTATTAACAATTATAAAATTAATTACCAATTATTAATTAAAATATAACACTTAAGGTTTATTATAAACATTAATAATACACTTTTTATAGTTAGAAATTTGTATACCAGAAGTGGATGTGATGGAGCCCTCTCGTTCGAATTTCCAATCATTAAATCCGTGTCTGACCCCATAATCTTCTTTGCTATTTGTTTCTTATTGTCTAGAGAATTCTCAACGTAGCCTTCTGCCGTAGAAGAGGATTTCCAGCCCCCATGATGCTTTAACATCTGCATATCTGCACCACCATCAACTAGAATGGTGGCTGAGGACCTCCTAAAACAATGTCCACTGTATCCTTCGGGATTATTCAATCCAAGTTTTGTTGCAATCTTTTTTGGTATACTTCCAAAACTATTAATTCCGACAGGCTGGGAGGTGCATTTTCTTTTTCGATAGAATACAAAAAACCGCCTGTGAGTTGCACTAAGAGGACGAGGTTTAGCATACTTTCGAAAAATACTTAAACAGTTGACACCTGTCACATTTTCTTCTGTTATAACAAATTCTCGCATAATTTTGTTTTTCAAAAATGGATTCACAATTTTTATATACAAATCATTGTGTTCAACATGATCCAACATTAACTTCGCTCCGACAAGCCCCAAAAATGCCGATTATCATAATAACCTTCATAAGTAAATATGTTTCATCATCTGCAGTACTAAGAAACTTACATACGTCTTCCTTTGTGAAAACTTTGGACTTTTTGGCCTTGTAACCCTCTGAACTTCTTTTCAAAAATGCGATTAGTTGAGAACATCTGCTTATATCTTGATTTTTCTTGACTGAAATCATAGTTATCAACATTGAGTAGTGAGTCCATAGTGTAGATCGTTTCTGGGAGCGTTGCTTTACGGAAAAATAACCCAAAAGGATTTTCTTTGACACCTCCTTTATTTTGTTAGCTTTGCACCAATCTTCAAACTTCTGATACTCCAACTCATACCGCGCCTTGGATTTTGTCGGAACTAAACTTGAAACCGCTTCATTTGCCGCTGCTTCTATATCAGAGGGTAAACTTTCATCAGAATCGCTCATTTTGAAAAACGCTTTTTATATTTTTGAATTTGTTTGACAAAGTTTCGACAGTAACCATGCGAAACAGTAACTATGCGAAAGATAACATAAAAAACTTGATTAGTAAACTTAATAGCAGGTGAATTTTTACAGGTGCATTTTTATTTTTAAAAATGCCTTTTGCCAAATATTTTTATTCATAGATGAAAGTAGATAAAATTTTGTACAATATTCTTGTTGTAAATTCATATTACTACACTCGATGTTTTATTAAACTCGGCTGACGCCTCGTTTGACAACTTTAACATCTCGTGTTGTAATATGAATCTTTACAACACTTATATCGTAAATAACTAGTACACAACTAATCACGCAATTTTATTTTAAACTGTTATCATTTTCTAAACATTGAAAACCTACTGGTTTTTATAGATAACAAAATTTTTAAAATCAAAACCTACCAGGACTAATTATTTGCCACTAGGACAGAACTAAGCATTATTATAAAGATATACTGCTTACCGTTTATACTAATTGGCCACCGATTGTTTTATCGGTGCAAAATCAGTTAAAGTGGAGACCAATGTCCAGTTAAGTACTGCTGTAACTTAACAGTACTCTGGCACTACGTACCTCCCAGCGATTTTATTAAAGTTTTATTGAAAAAGAAACTTCAAGCCTTAGTTTAAATAAAATAGAAGAAAAAATGTAGCTTTTATTGCATAGTTACAGTTATTTTTTTTTGTAATATTTGTAAATAGCAGAATGTACTAGCTGGTATACATTTAATAGTTTATTAATGGTAAATAAAAGCAAAATATTATAGACGTATGCAGATAGATCTGTTTTCTTTCAACACAGAAGAATTTAAATAAATATTCTGGATTTAAATTATTATATCAAAAAACACCAGAACAATTAGATTTTTTATTCATTATACTTATGACACTTCGGTGTCTATGTGTTCACCTGTAGGTTCTTTCATAGCTCTGTAGTGCTGAAATTTGACTTATTACACGGTATTCCATAATGATAAAAAATCATAGAACTGATTATGGAGTCCTTCAAGGTTTACTTCTCGGTCCTCTACTATTTTAATTCTATATAAAACACCTTGCGTCAATTTATTATAAATATTAAGTTTGTCGATTAAAACGTGTCTTTCTTAAAACATATTTTGACTTTGATTAAATTGAAATTTTAGGGAAATTGACCACTAGTTCTTTGGAACGTGCCCTTTAGCTCCTAAAAGCGATAGTACACATGTTAGTTTTAAGTTTCTTTGAGTTTTTATGAACCGGGCAGCAAGATATAAGATAATAGATTTGTACCATTAAAGATATGTTGAACCGGTTGGCACTGAGGCATGTATAACCTATCGAGCGTGTGTGGGAACTCATTTAAATATTATTACAAGAATTAGAAACAGTGAATTATTTAGATACATCATAAATCATGTGGTTTAACACTGGTTTTTGCCAAAATTATCGGCTTTTATTAATGACTGTAATCGTGATAATATGTAATCAGTTTTTTGTTACATTTATCTGTTAAACGGTGGCTTAGAGCTGACGCCTTTGCTGTCTAGAATAATCTAGATTTCTCTATAATACACAGTGGCGATTTATGCATTAGAAAAAAATATTTTCTTAATTCAAAGAATATTACCTAAATCCAAGAGAATCATGACTTCTATATGGTCTAAGAAATAAGTTCTTAATCTGTAATACTATAGTCTATTTCAGAAAGGTGTAGAATAATAAAAGCTCATTGGGTCTGCAAAAGGACTACAGAGTGACCCAACGAATATTTAAGCCACTTTTATAATTTGGCATTGATTTCATTGCATAATTCTTTATTTTCATCAAGTGCAGGTAGTACCACCCTGGTTTGGGTCAATTTATGGGTTTTGCCTATTGTTATCCATTTACAAGCACTGAAAATAGTGTGACAAAGCCGTGCATTATGTACATAGTATTAGGTACACTTATTTTTTTATTAAACATTATAAAAAAAATACATTATACACAAATTAAATTATAAAAAAATCATAATATTCTTCGTCGTCTGTAGCTTAACGTCTTTCATTTTGAATGTCGTGTTGTGTCTTGCTACAAACCCTTTCACTTGCGCCCATATAAGTTCTATGGGATTTAGTTGGCAATGATATGGCGGTGTGCACAGCACAGTTACACTATCATTTTTAGCTATATCTTCCACGGCATATTTGATAAAACGATGTTTGTGTAAATTTGGTATAGCTAATAGTTCCTTCTTTATCAAATT
The DNA here is from genome assembly GCA_935413205.1 of Polydrusus cervinus. Taxonomy (NCBI): domain Eukaryota; kingdom Metazoa; phylum Arthropoda; class Insecta; order Coleoptera; family Curculionidae; genus Polydrusus; species Polydrusus cervinus. Next base: position 5,608,511 of record OW284514.1, read on the forward strand.
ATCTTCTATTTTTCTTTGGTTAGTTATCTATAAATAATTTAAGGCACAAAATTTGCCTGCGCCTATGGCCGACACCGAAATTGAGCCGAATTGGACGGAATTTCTTATTTTATTACTCTACACCTTTCTGAAATGGACTATAATTTTTTTGAGTCATAATATGACGTAACGCGTCTACAGATGGATCTGGCGAAATGAAAAGGAAAATCTTCTTTACTCATTGTTTTCGGTTAATAAACCGATGTGAGTTAGCGCTGCCTAGCGGGACTCCTGTAATTGTGACGAATGTCTTTACAGGCGATTTCCTCTTAACATTTACTTATTTCTATAAGTTTGTTAGAGGTGCTGGCATGCTCAAGAGTGTCTAATAACGACACAGATAGCGCTCCGTGCCATATCTTACTGGTGTGTCCCACCAAGTGCTGCCTTAAGTAGCTTCGAGATCCCTTTTCTTTTCGTCGGATCCTAGCTCTACTGATGAGTCATGATATGACGAAACGCGTCTAGAGATGGATCTGGCGAAATGAAAAGGAAAATCTTCTTTATAATTTTTTTATTGTGATAAATTTTTAATAATAAAAATATAAGAAGATTTTACTGCAAATAATAAAAGATAAACACAGCAGAACTACTACAAAATACGGCACAAATATCAACGGGTCAAAAACTGATTTATAAATATACTTGAATAAGACCACGACTTTTTGGACAAAGTTTGAAAAAAAGGCGAAAATTGGCTGAAAAGTTATCGATTTGAATTTGGGATATGTTATGGACTCATCTTCTAGGTATCTTTCTGCGTAAACTAGAACCCGCTACGCTATCCCGTTATTTTTTTACAGTCGATCTCCCTAGCTCAAAAAGTGCGATTCTCAATATTTAATAATAAATTTAAAAGCAAATATTTCCCGAACTTTTCATACTCGAATTAATATTGACTTTTTTGGACAAAGTTTTATACCAACATTTTTAAAAAATGGAACAAAGGGTCTCCCCCTTTGAAAAAAAAAATTGTCGGTAAAGCTATCGATTTGAAAAAGGTTCCAAATTACTGGTTCTATGTGAATATTCATCAATTAATGTTGTAAAATTACAAACTTGCCTATTTTCGCAGCGATTTTAAGAATTAGGAGTATTTTTTGTATAATGTGTAATGTATGTCGTGTAAATAAGTAGTAATTTCCTTACTTGCTAAGTATTTTCACACGGAAATTACATTGTACGCAAGAAATTCTCAAATTTTACATCAAATCTAATGTAATAATTTAGGATTTTTATCAAGATAAATTTAGTAAATTGCACACAGCATTTTACAGTGCATGGCAAAAATACAGTTTATAATTTTAGCATGCTTGTGGCTTTAAAGACCATAACAATTTTTCTTCAATGGTTGTTTATTTTAATTTAAAAAAATATATATAAAAAGTCAAAATTTCTTGGTATCCACTTACCTAAAAAAATTGTCACGCTACATATCGTTAATAAAATACAAGCATCATTAAATAGTATTGATGATTTTGTGTTTCACAGCTTCTTATACAACTTATCATAAGAAAAGCTAAGGTTTAATTAATTTCACGTCTAACAAGGCATTAGCAAAATAAAGAACTAACGAAAATTGACGCTAGAATGGCAAAAAAAATTGTTGCGCAAGTTGCTCTGGCCGCAAGAAGATATTCTTCTTGGAAGTAGAAAACGTATTTTATAATGGATTAAATTCAAAAATAAACAATGATGATTCGCAGTGAAACAAATCTATTATTATTTGTTGCTGGGATTTAAATAGAAATGAGCTGAAAAAAAAAAATAATACTTACGTTTATGTTTTGTAATGCACTTTTTGAGAAAGTTTTTTAGGGAACGTTGGCTTTATACAGGATGTTAGGGAAAAACACCGAAAAAAATAATAATCTGATTTTAAATCTAAACTATTATTGAAAAATTATTTCATGTAACTATCCCAGTGGCGTATTTAAGAGGGGAGGCTGCCGGGCTGCAGCCCCCCCCCCCCTTGGAGTTCGAGTCTAATTACAACCTAATTTTTCGTCTCACTCTCTCTTAATTTAAATTTTTAAATAATGAATTCTTGACTTAGATGACAAAGGTCTTGTAAGAAACGTTTAGTTTTTAAACTTTTCCTTCTAAAAGTCCTATTCTATATAGGGATTAAGGTTTCGGACACATATCGTTTTAGTTATTGATTTATAATGCAATTTTATAGGAAAACGAGTAAAAAGAATAATATTTTTTTATAGTATTTTTCTATTATATACTTGTCTGTTCCGTTTTCCCTTTTTTAGAGCTATTTTAAATCAACAAAAATATAACCCAATGCAATAAAATATTTTTACAACAAAAACAAAAAACAATTAGGTATTTATTTTTAAAGAGAAAAATTAAAGGAAAAAAAAATTTTAATTGTAACATTTTTTATGGAAGAAGTGTGATAATTTATAAAATAGTGCGGGAAGAAACGAGAATGCTTTACTATGAATATACAAAACGGCACTTAAGAAGGAGTATTTCAAAACCTAAGCATTTGCACCAAAAACTGCTCTTAGATCTACGCGCGTAAAATACATGATTTCTGAAAAAATCATCAATTTTAGCGTGGTGAGCGATAATCGCTTTATTTTTAATCATGAAAAACCGAGCCAGAAAAACGCTGGTTAGAGTCATACATAAGTCTTATGTTAAAATTTTGGATTGACACCAATATTCATATTTTTTACAAATATAAATATCTAATGTTTTTTGTTTAATGAAGAGACAGCTAGGAATATAAAAAAAAAGTAAAAAAAATATACAAAAACAAATTTAATCCAACCATGCAGAGGGGAAGAGGTAATAATTTAATTTTAGAAATTTGATAGTAGTTAGGCGAATCTTAAACGAACTTTTGGCGTGGCTTCGAAAAATTTTCGCCTGCGGCGCTTTTACACCTTTTTCCCTGACTACAATATCATGAAATACATGTAGCCCCGACTGTCCCTTTCTCCAGAAAAAAAAATTTCCTACTTACACCCACTGAGCCCCCCCCCCCCCCCCCGGGCGCCACTGAACTATCCTATTTTTAATTCAACGAGCACCTTATATTTAAACGAAAAAAGGTATACATTTTGTAACAATATTGTTTAAGTGATGATATCAACAATTTACAGTTATTTATAAAAAAAATCTATGTTAGCAAGCTTTCAAGTATGTATAATAACATGGCCGGCATATGGTCAAAAATTTAAAAGGTGGAAACCCACGTTTTAAAAATATACCTTACTACATCTTTCAACAAGCAAAATCACTTTTAAAAATAGGCATGAATTTGAAGAATTTTTAAAAAAGAATTATATCTAATTTTCCGATGTGATATAGAATTTTCAGAAAAGGGGGTTAAAGAATTTGAAAGTCACTGAAAACTAGCCCCATATTTTTTGCATTGAAATATTATGTTTTGATAATATTTTTTTAGCTTACACGCTAAAATTAAAGATGTTATCAAGAACGACGTATTTTGGGGCTTGGATTACGAATATAAAGCCGTTTTTAAATCAATCCTTTTTAAAGTGCCGTTTCTTAGAGATTAGATTTTAAATTGTAATATTGTAAATAATCACAATCACTTTCCAGAGTTTTTGACTTGCATTGTCGTTATGTGTTTTAAATCATAACGTTTTAGTTGGTAAGAATCATCTCTTCAGGTGAATACTAAATAAGTATTTAGTAACTACAGCTATACTGAAGTATTGATCTGAAGACGATTGGAGATACTTACCAGTTGAAACGTTGTGATGTAAAACACATACAGACAATACAAGTCTAAAACTCTTCTATCATTCAAGAAACATCATTGTCTCCAACCTTCAAACAGACATTTATTATACTCTTATTGCATTCGGTTATATTTTTTCATCAGTCCATACTTGAAGTGAAGTTGCAAGTTAAATGAGGAGAAATAATACCCTAAGTCAACCTTCACTAGGATATATTTCAATGAAAAATATTTACTTCACTATCCACAAGTTTCGAACGTATAAACGTTCATTTTCAGGAACATAATTCATATTGAAAAAGTTACTAAGTTAGGAAATTGTCAGTAACATCCTCATAGAGCTTTTGAGGAAATTAATCAAATAAAGAAAAATGTTGAAATTTGAAAAATATCAACGGTTATCCCAACTTTATCTATATAACTTGGTAGTATGTTTTTATTTCCTACTTCTATTGAAGTTTTTTAATATTTTTCTTTATTTCCTAACTGCGAAACTTTTTTAATATGAATTATTCTCCTGAAGATGAACGTCTATACGTTCAAAACATGTAGAGAGTGAAATAAATATTTTTCTTTGAAATATATCCTAGTGAAGGTTGACTTAGAGTATTATTTCTCCCCATTTCCTTATAATATTATCAATATATTATAAAATATTTTTTATAATATAACATAATAAACAGGAAGATATGTGCCCGAACCCTCACCTCTACGAAACGACTTTCAGATTCGTAATCCGCTCCCCAAAATACATATTTCCATCAATTTTGTCATGATGATAAATAGAATAGATATTTACATTTAAAGAAAACTAATAGCTCTCTTAGTAATGCTTTAATTCCATCAATTTACTGAATTTACTTCGCTTTACACGCCAGCTGTACATAACATAGGTACGGCTCTGCATCCGATACATGTAAAAACGTAAGATAATTCACACATTTAAAAAAAAAATTCGAGGTATTTTCCGGTACTTTCACAATCTCCCCACAAGTCAATAACATCTCTTACGCAACCATTGACTTTGACCTTCTTGTTAAACAGGCTAGCGGATCTTGACTCTTGTAATTTTTTTCAAATCATTTTCATTGTTACGGTTCAGTAAGTCAAAGAAATGGCACCACTATCTATTTCTAATCAGATTTGAATGGCTTCACATGGCGCTGATGTTATCTCCTAAGACCGAGGATTATAGGACGGCCATCTTGATGAAATGGAGAGTTTTTGATTTTACAAATAATTATCGGGACTTATGCATGATGATCAGTGGCGTATTTAAGGGGGGAGATCCAAGGGGGGCCTAGACCATTTCCGAAAGCATTTTATTGTATTTAATATGAATAAATCCTAAATTTAAATCCTAGCTGTATTTCATATTTTTGTTCGTGTTTGTTAACATGCATACAGGTTGTTTCATAATTAAATGCTGATTCTAAAGGGCGGATAAATTTAAGAAAAAACCTTTATATGAACATAGATCCGCAACCGCCTTATTTCTAAGATACAGGGTGTTGAAATTTAAAAAGAAACAATTTTTTTCTCAATATACAGGGTGATTCACGTTGAGTGGCCTATTAGAAGATCTCGCAAACGAGTAACCCTATCTTTCTAAATTGGTTTTGGGCTTTTAAAACATTATATTTTGACGTTTTTATTACTTCCGGTTATACCGGAAGTTAATGCCAACTTTGCTATTTCAAATGGAATATCCTGTATATTTTAGCATTTTTGATTACCTTCTTAAAATCTAAATAACTTTTGTTAATAATAATCTATTCTTATCTCTAACCGTTTTTGAGATATGAATTATAAAAGGATTTTATTGTGTAAAAACGCTACGAGAAGAAAGTTTAGTAACTCTGAAACTAATAAAGATAAACATTTAAAATTTTCTAAGCTTTCAAGTAATACATAGATCTTTAGTTTAAATTACTTAGGTTTTACGTTTTTTATACAGGGAGTTCTTAAAAGTGTGCCAATGTTTCCATTTAAATAAATGTGCATAAGTCAATTTTTGCAAATGGAACACCCTATTTTTTAGCTTACTAACGTGTAGAGAATTAAATTTTCTACCTAACTGCCTAATATGTTACAATCCACATTTTTAGTGGTTTTGGAATTATAAGCAATTTAAATAAAAAATCTTAAAATTTCTGTTTGTGTTAATGCGATAGTATTTTTAAAAAGAAGGGACTGGGACTTTCGTTGGGCTTTGAATGAGAAATAGCTAAGCAACGAACATAGGCAGTTAATAACAAATGGTAACAAAGCTTCCCCCCCCCCTCCGAGAATATCTTCTGGCTACGCCACTGGATGTTCTCATATCACAAATTAACTCTATAAGCTTTTTATACGGTATTCAATTTATATAAAAAACTTTTATTTGTAATTATCACCATTTAATAACCTTTTGTTGTAGATCACAATAGAGTTCGTTAGAGACCAACCATTTTTAATAATAATGTTAGTTGTGTATCTGCGGCTATTAAGATAGCGTCGCTATGCTTGAATAACTTTGGAATATGGGCAGCCTATAGGCAAATGATACAAGAGTACAATAAGAAATTTGTCAGACATATCTAATATCTACGAACAAAATAGATTTTAAAAGATATGGAGTTAAATATTGTTTTATTTGAGGGGATATAATAGGTATTCTGGAAATCATCAAAAATTAAACATCTACTCTTCCTCAAACTCATTCTTAAAATAGATATCAGCAGTGTAGCTCGTTGATATTAAAAATGAGGGACGCAGGTCGTTGGTACCCAAAAATGAGAGCGCGCGGAAATATTCTAATTTTTGAGATAAAAGATATAAATATACTGGGTGATTCCTAAGTTGATACTTCTTTTTTAGCTGTGTATAACATTTTCAAATACCTTTTTCAAAAAACTCAAAAATAAGGTACTTACATTCATTTATTACACTATGGATCAAATACGGTTCTGCCTAACATGGCCGTTAAATAACAAAAAAACTTCTGGGTGTAGGATGAGCCCGCAAGGGAAAGCGTTGTGCGTATATTCTCGGGTAGCAGCCGGACTTTGACGACACTCATCATAAATTAGAATCATATCTACTAGTTCATTGTTTTTAAATTTTACCATTTTCACCATTAAAAATTAACTTGCTTCAGAAAAACACGCCGCACGAATTGCCAAATAACTGACGACCGATCCGTAAAATGCATGACTAAGACTAACAAGACAAAAAGAACATAAAGTAAAGGGCTACGTTTTGATCACCAAGCCCGCATTTAGATTTTTTACTTCTGCATCTCGGCTATTTTTAAGTTTTTTTAAAAAAAGTATACCTAACTAGGTTTATTAAGGTAAATTTAAACGCTGCTTCACTGACCAATATCATCTTCAAATTGAGTAGGTATATTCTGCCTAATAACGTTGCAGCAGGTGTATTTTCAACGTTCTGACTAAAAATAAGTTAGATAGGGATAAATCAGGAATATAAGGTTCCTGGAGAACCAACTATATATTTTTTTCACTCCCACATGGATATTTGCTGTTTCCTTTACTTACTTAAGTAACGAGAAAAGTGGGCTATACCAGTTAACTGTACGGTAAAATTTCATATTCTTACTGTCAGTGCTGAACAGTGATGTAACCTTTAAAAATAAAATTTTCCATGTTTAAAGAAAAATTCTACGAATGCATACGATACTGAAAAAGTCTTTTTAGCAAATCACAACTACAAGTGATCCTTAAAAATATCCCACGAATATAACACTTTGCATCAAAATTTCCCTTTGGAGACAGAGCCGACCTATCATTTCTCTTAGTTCTCACGAATCCGGAAATTTTCCATTAGTTGACAACTTTGTTATAAAAATTGATTTCTCTGTGGCGTTCTTATAAAGTACTGACCAATCACAGTTTATGGTATGTATATGGTATTTATAACAGTTTCATCAATAATGCAACCTGCTGAATGTGCATAGAACATTATTTCATGTAGCATTGTTATTGAGTTGGTTTTACCATAATTTCTAACTTGATCCTGTGGCTTAAACGCAAAAGCGTCGAACTTTAGAACCAATGATCGTGAGTTCAAGCCCGGCAGCCTGCAAACTTTTAAAACAATTTTTAAAATAAGGTTCATAAGTTTGGACGTAGATTTGATCAATTTACTTCCTCGTGAGATATGGACATTATATCCACTCTTGTTGTACAAACTACTATTTTAACTGCATAACAACGATTGATTTATTATCGAACAATATTCTTAAATTAATTTATCCGTACATGTGTGCTTCGACATTAAACCACTCCAAAATTATAGGAAAAATGTGACATTTATACTTTTAATCTACAATTTACTGCAAGAGTCGCTGCGAGGCAAACTAAACGGTATCTAGAAATATATTATGTGACTTAAGCATTAAACACATTCAACATTTTGTGATTTTTACATTTTTATTGGTTCTTAGGAAACTTGAACATTTTATGTATTATTCGGGTACCGTTATAATGGTTTGGGCCTTAAAAAATGTTACTACCTGATTTTGGAAGTCTATTTTACCTGCGTTGAAGTGTTTTTTATAGGCCCAGATGCTAGGCCAAATAAAAAATGCGGTTTGTTACTAGTATATTACACAACAAGCCTGGAACGTAACACTAGGCATCTTTTCTACAAGCTTCGATTAATTATGTTACTAGAAAAAATCACATTTTTTTACAGTTTAATCTAATACATTTTTTCTCATATTTTTCTAGTTTTTGAATCAATTTTTTATTTACATTGCTTTGCCCCTTTTTACACCGAAAAATTATATGGTCATCATAAACATATATATGGTTAAATCAACAATACCGTTTGATTAGTATAGACACAGTCTTACACAGGGTGTCCCACCGGGAACAGAATCGATCTATATATAGAAAACTCTACATAGGAAATTTTTGAAAATTTGACAGTATACTGACGCTGATGGGGGCGACCGGGCTAAAATATTTTTATAATGGTGGCACTTTCGGTTATACCGGAAGTAAGTGTCAACTTGCTTATTTTAAATAGGACACCCTATATATTATTACATTTTTGCATTCTACGCAAGATTCTAGGCTGATTTTGTATACCATGTCCTATACCTATGTCTAAACGTTTTTGACATATTTGAATTTTTATGTCAAAAATGACGTTTGCAAGCCTTAGAATAATTATCAATTTTTTCTATAAAAAAACCTTATTTATTAAATTTAAGTGGAATTCCTTGTTATAAAGGACCGGCTTTAATAGATTTTTTATAATATTTTGATAACTATTAATACAGGGTGTTTAAAAAATAAGATTAAAAATGAAAATGAAAAAACTATCAAAAGTCCATTTTCAAATGGAAACACCCAAATTTCATAATTATTTCTTATTTAGCATTAAAAATAAGGGTAAGTTTGTATAAGATTGTATATATCCCAAAAATTCTTAGTTTTCAAAGTATTACCTACCAATTTAATATTTTTATATGGGGATTTTGCTGCAGATTTTAGGTTCCGTTACTCTTAGTTGGCTATGATGGCGTTGAAAACAATCAAATGCTGGCCAACGCGTTTGACAAGAGAAATATCAAAGCATTAATAAAGTACGTGAAATTTACTAAATATGGATTTTTTTAAACACTGTTCTCTCCAAAGTACTTGAAATTTACTAAATATGAATTTTTTTAAACACTGTTCTCTCCCTGCATTCCCTGTGGGAGTCATTATTGCTTGAAGTAAGGGGAACCTAAAAATGAGGTTATGCCGCTTCGAACTAACGTATATATTGTGAGATCAAATTCTAAACAACAATGTAATTTATGACATTTTTATGGCAGTCTTTATCGAAACGTTAAAATACACGTAGGCATATAAAACGTTTTTTTCCTCTTATTTACACTAAAAAGCAATTTCCTCAAGATAAAAATTTTAAATGCGATGACCACCAAAGCCTTTAATTAATTAAAACTTATTCGGAGCGCTTTTACGCCTGAAAACCTATAAAAATGGTATTTAATTCCATACCGGACATGTCCGGCATTCTAGTTAAAAATTCTACTTCTTTTGTGTGTGGAAAAATGCCGAACAAAATAAGAATACAGAGGCGGATTAGGGACATAATTAGTTTTCATAAAAGGCATTTAAAAATTGAAAATCTCTATTATGGCCCAACAAACACCGTGGGTGCTCTGAATATTCTGGTAACTGTACCTTTAGTTTCTCAAAAAAGTAGCAAAGTATCGTAAAACTTCACTATCTTCACTTATACGGGAGACCTCCGAAACCACTATCTATGAGCGTCGGGGTGGCGAAACAAAACGACGAAAAGTACCCTTGTTACAATATATATATTCGCAGGCAGCATGAAGTATTGCGCCTCAACAATGACCTGGAAGAAATCTTGGCTTGGGGTGACAGTAACCAAGTCGAATTTAATGCTAAGAAAACCCAGGCAGCAGTCTTCTCCAAAAAGGTTAACATTGCAGAACCGGATATAGTCATGGCAGGACACGCAATTCCCCTGGCACCGTCCATTAATTTGCTGGGGGTCAATCTGGGAGGTAATATGTCTTGGCATGATCACGTTGACGCAATTGCCAAGACAGCTGCACAGAAACTTGGTGTACTTTTCCGCACCAAAAGGTTGTACACACCTCATCAACTTTTGACACTCTACAAAGCCCAGATTCGACCATCATTAGAATATTGCTCTCATGTCTGGAGCTCTGCACCCAAGCACACCCTTCGGCTACTGGATTCCATTCAAAGGAGAGCCGTTCGTCTGATCGGCGACCCCGAGCTGACCAAGACCCTCGATAGCCGGGAGCATCGAAGACAGGTTGGTGATTTGGCTCTCTTTTACAGATATTTCCATGGCAGGTGTTCAATTGACATTACCCACTTGATTCCACCTAGAGCAATGCAAAACAGAAATACCCGGAGAACCACTGCCGCTCATCCATATGTTGTTCAGCTTAGTACTTCTCGAACTTCATTGTTCAAGAATTCTTTTATCTGGAGAACGTCATCTTTGTGCAATGATCTTCCTGAGGTCGTGTTTCCCAATGAATACAATCTTCAACGTTTCAAGACCAACGTAAATCGCTTAAAAGATTTTTCCTGCAGTGCAGGTGTTTTATCATAAAAAATAAATAAATAAATACCTGCCAAACTAAACACGCTGTAGTTACCTACTTACCTGCTCATTGTCTGAAGAGGGTAAACTGAATTACCGAAACATCTAACAATGACATAAATGAGAAACCTTAAAATCTAGTTGAGTTTTGAGTTTAAATTTTTACTCTAATTATGTATCACATTTATCATTAATCAATTCTTACCGCAAACAAAATTACTGTAAAGAAAATTAACAGATATACGAACGCGGAAGATTTTATACAATATACAGACTTCCCAGTAATCTTGCAAGAAATATTTTTCCGAAACAATAAAAATTCTTCTCAGTACAATCCTGAACATCTTCAGAATCTAGGCACAAACTGAAGATTCCGCGGATTCTTTTTGGTGTGATGAAGCCATCTTCATTTGATGCACGTCTACAATCAAAATAACATTTGAAGTCGTCCGATGGAACGTCACTAATAGTCACCGTAGTCACAGTTCTACATTTTTAAGATTAACTTTTATAAGAAATCTTGGTTGTAAAATTATAGTGGCATTTTTAAACGTAACCAGAAAACAAGTTTAAAAAAAATAATACTATTTTTCGTTCTAATGATCTGCTATTACTTTGTTTTCCACCCCTACATTGACATGTTCCTTCTGAAAAATAGTACCGGGTGATTCATTAAGGGTGACGAGCGGCCTTATCTTGGAAACTACTGAGCATAGAAATTCAGGGAAAAAAATTATAACTAAAGTGGCGATGAGAAAATCCTGGAAATAATTTTTAAGTTCAGCGTTTTGCCGGAAGAGGGCGTAATTGAAAAGTAAATTATAAAAGATTACATATCTTCGAAAATTCCACATAAGGTATATCTTTGATAACACCATTAAAAAGCTTGGACATTCATCATTTTGGTCCTATGCTCATTGGCGTACCGACCTTAATAAGAGGGGGGAAGCTGTTGAAAGTGTAATCAGTTAAATCGCTGTAACTTATAAACGACTTATCCGATTTTGGCAAACTAAAGACTGTTTGGAAGAGAAATGTATGCACTTTAATCAATCGTATTTAGTTGTCCCTAATAGTTCTAAAAAAATGCTAGAGGGCGCAATTTGTAATAATAACACATTTTTTGATTTTACTCCGAAAAAATAAATCATACGGTATAATTATGATATCATAATCGAAGAGTAGATGAAATTTGCTAGAAAAAATATTAAAACCGCGGCTCGATATCTCCGTTCGTTTCAGCGTTATCGCCAATAGAATAATTTTTAAAATTTTAAATAAAGAATATTTTTTAGAAAAAAAGTGGGACGCCACTGATATTTTTCTATGTGGATATTATTTCGGATTAGCCTGGTCAATTCTGCATAAAAGTGGTCTCTTGCGTTTTTCTCCTCAGGCACACCGTTCTTAATTAAAATAATTAAATTAAATTAGCTCTACTATTTATTATTTTAATTAACATTGATAATGAAAAATTTTGTTTTATAAAAATTGTTGGAAATGACCACCTTTACTTAATAGGCAAGCTTCCGCCCATCTAATTTTTATTTACTTTATACTAACTCTGCTATACATATAATTTTAGTCTCGTTTAATTTACTTATCAATCCAAGCCTTAAATACCAGCCCTTAAAAGTTAAACAAAAAGGTCCTAAAAGTCCATTCCCCAATTAACCCTTCCATAAGTGCAATAAACGCCTTAATACCTTATCCTCGAGATAACATAACTGGCCACGACTATAGTAAAGGTCGAAAATGGGTAAAAATATGTTAATGCATCTTCCGAAAACCAATAATTAAGATAATCGCCGAAATAAAACTTTTGAAAAGACCGGGCCTAAGCCATTAATCTTTAGATATTGTCAAAATTTACCTGGGAGCTCTTTTTTCCGAGGATCAACTGCACAAATCAGGTTGGTCTCGTGGCCCTTTTTTATTCTTAGATTTTTATTTAGTCAGTGAGCAAAATGAAAATAAGGAACAATTTTGGTACAATCGAATTTTGACTGGACGCTAACTTGACCAGCTGATATTAGCTAATCCTAATATCTTATTAATCAACAAAAAATAGTCATGACTTTTCAACAAGACTTAAAATATAAAGTTTTTTTTCGTATTTTTAATTGAGATAAAAAATAAAGACCGTTCGTCATTTATATATAAATTATGAAAAATATATAAAAAGGTAATCGTATTTTCGTCAATTGTGATAAAAAATATAGAAAATTGGTCATATCTAGATAAATTATGATAAATAATCAGTCAATCGTATTTTTATCAATCGGATGTTTTACTAGTCGAATTTACGTATTGAAAATATATCTCAATAAGTATCCCAATTTACATATAAACAAGAATAATAAAATATCGTATTCTCGCCAATTGTGCCAATTCTTGCCCTTCTCGAATTAGGCTCTTTACCTCTCCGTTCGCTGTTAGGGCCACTCCCGAGGGGCCCTGCAGCTTATCGTGGGTTCCGAGCCACGATCCTCAGTCATGAGACCCCCCCCCCCCCGCCCCTATGGGCTATCAACAGTCGGTTTCTGGCCTCATTGCATGACCTACCGATTGGGGAGTATGTACCTTCTTCCGAACCCCACGAGATGTCCGATTTCATCCCGCCTGGTTACCGGCCGTGATGATACATTTTACACTCTTCCCTGCATTCTTAAACTGACTAAAATTCGGAAATACTTTTTTAAGTGTGCGTATGTTCACTCCAAGGATCGAACTCGAAACGCCACGGTCGAATGCCAGTGTCTCACCGCTGAGCCACCATCGCAGTTTTCGCCAATTGTGATAAAAAATAAAGACCGTTCGTAATTTCAATGTAAATTATGACCAAGAATTAAGAAGTCAATCATATTTTCGCCAATTGTGATAAAAAATGTTTGTTACAAAAAAGTAAATAAAACGCAAATCGTATTTTCTTCAATTGTGATAAAAAATAAAGCAGGTTTTTTACATAAATGTAAATTATAATAAAAATATAAAGATTTAATACTTTTTGTATACGTTGCAATGGGGTTAAAAGCATGAGTAATATAGCATCAATAGAGCTACCCTTCTATTCAAAAATAATAAATGTTATTAATCATCGGACTTTTACTCTCGGACTATTTTTATTTTAGACTTGTTTTCATTACCTTTTTTAATATGGACATTCTGTGATTTGTTACATAATTATACCGAATTTAAAATGATATTTTTATTTTATTTGGCCGATACATTTTGGTAATTAGCGACTACAAAACGCTCATTTAAGACGTGATAAATCAAAACGACTGCCAGTTTTAAATTTCGAAGGACGAGGGTTGCCGTTGTTTCAAACAAAAGAGCAAGTAATGACTCATATTCTGCATTGCAATTCCCGGGAAGGATTTACTTTGATTAAGCTATCGTCAGGGCAAGTAAAGCATCTAACCTTTAGATAATAAAATAGAAGTTTGTACAACAAGAGTGGATATGATGTCCATATCGCACGAGAAAGTATATTGAGTACGACGCCGTAGACCAAGTGCTCAATCTTCCGAGTGCATAATTTTTTTTGCCAGATCCACTAATTCCTCTTGGTATTATGGCATCTCCCGTTGATGTCACTTTATTGCAAGTTAATGCTTTAAGGGCTGCTCGACAAGTATATACAGGGTGTCCCATAACTTATGGGCCGTAGAGTAACTGGAGATACTAGACAGCAAACTAAGCCGATTATGTCATATAAGTTTTTTTTTGATAATTAAAATATTAATTTAATTATGTACTATGTTTTTTTATGCTTTGGGATGTTTAAAGAGAAATATCTCGAAACCCGTTAAATATATTAATAGCAATCAAGTACACCTTTTTGACTCAGAAAATGCCCTTCTTTAAGAAACTATAATTGAAAAACATCTAATATCACAGGTAAGAAAAAAATGTCTAGTATCTCCAGTTACTCTACGGCCCATAAGTTATGGGACACCCTGTATAAATCTGCTTATTAAAGTAAGATATCCTGTTGTTTTTATCGGCACAATGTAGAATGGCGTAAATTTCCGCTTGGAACACTGCGGGTGACTTACCCAGAGAGAAGTAAACGTTTGTTCTCGGTCTTACTCTATGTGTCCGTGGTCCGGTACTGTCTTTGGTTTTTGAGCCGTCTATGTACCAGATTATTGCTCCAAGAGTGATTTCTGGTGTTTTTCCATTTATTAATTAGGTTCTCGAATAGTATATCATAGCGAAACCTAGGTATAATGTGATCTGATCTCCTTTCTAGCTCAGAGCTCCGTATAGTCTTGCTTAGGAGTTTATCTCTAGTTCTCTGCATGTCATAGTGCGGAATTAAACTCTGAAGTCTATCGATAACCAAAATTACTGTTTACTCTTTAGTCCAATAGTATAATTTTTAACTCCAAATATTTGGGAAGAAATAAAATAAAATCATATCATATAAGTTCTAAATATTTTGAAGGTATAAATATGTTTCCAATGTTACTTTAGCAGTTCTGTTTGTTCTTAGAGGGGTTAATAGTATTTTAAAGTACAAGTTTTATAATAGTTATTTATGATTTAAGAAATGAGTCATAACTAGTTCTAAACAAGTTTACATTATATTTTTTATAAAAATATACCTTTACCAGACAGTTTAAGACGTGGTTTAGGTTTAAACTGTTGCTAAAAAGTTTAAAAAAAGAAAGAATGAAATTCAGTGTTCCGAAGGTAATTTTAGAGACTTCAGATGTGAGTCAAACATGCGATATTCTCGCATATATAGGTCGACCACTGTTGTAGTTTAATATCTTGCATAAAATCAGGGGCGGATCCGGCCACTTTTTTAAGGTGACGGACATACACTAATTGTTTGTCCATATACATTTTTCGGGCCTACAATTTTTTTTAAACCAATAAATAAATTGCCGATTACTGAGAAAAAATTACGACATCAAGTATCAATATTTCAGCAATAACGAGTGTAGCCGAAGTTTCTGATCATAGTACATGGCAACCTCACCCATCGTGAGGGTCACAGGACAATTGAAAAAAGTCGGAAGCAGTGCTGCCAAGCCTCCCGATTTATCGATATCTACCGAATTTATTTATCTTCTCTCTATGCACTAAACATGATAAAATAAAATTTATTGAAAGAGAGTTTTTAGCGGCAGGCGGACAAAGTAGTGCATCTATATCTTTTGCATTAAAGTACACAGGGACGCCAAAGGTAATGGATTCCCTGGGACACAGGTAGACAATGACAGGCTGTTTCGTAATTGTTAGGACTCATCAGAAAGCCCAGATTCGACCATCATTAGAATATTGCTCTCATGTCTGGAGCTCTGCACCCAAGCACACCCTTGGGCTACTGGATTCCATTCAAAGGAGAGCCGTTCGTCTGATCGGCGACCCCGAGCTGACCAAGACCCTCGATAGCCTGGAGCATCGAAAACAGGTTGGTGATTTGGCTCTCTTTTACAGATATTTCCATGGCAGGTGTTCGACTGACATTGCCCACTTGATTCCACCTAGAGCAATGCAAAACAGAAATACACGGCGAACTACTGCCGCTCATCCATATGTTGTTCAGCTTAGTACTCCTCGAACTTCATTGTTCAAGAATTCTTTCATCTGGAGTACGTCATCTTTGTGGAATGATCTTCCTGAGGTCGTGTTTCTCAATGAATACAATCTTCAACGTTTCAAGACCAACGTTAATCGCTTTTTTCGCACTCGCACCGCTCCCAGAGCGCCTTAAAGGATTTTTCCTACAGTGCAGGTGTTTTATCATAAAAAAAAAAGCCAAAACCTGTAACCAACTACAGCGAAAATATGCTTTCAAAACATTTTTAAGCATAAAAATGTGATGAAAATCCAGTATCGCCATCTATAGGAATCAACTCAATACAAAAGATAGCCATCAGACGTGAAAACCTAGAACTAAATATACCAAGTACGGTGGCCAACAAAATAAAATAAAATTTATTGTATTATCCACGCATTCGTTACTGGCCCAAATGATATAAAACTTTCTTTATGGTTTCTCTGTGAACAAATTTATCTTAAATTATATTCGATAAGATTTAGTCGCCTTTGAGTAATCGTTATTGAAATATATCCAACAGCGATGATGATACCTGGCATTGTATAAATTGTTAAATTTTTTTGGCGGAATGAGCAAAAACTGGTTATGAAATATACATTAATCCAGTCCTGCACCTGCGAATATTTTCTTAAAGCCCCCGTCGCCCTAGATCCGCGTTATTATACCCACATTATGGATGCAAATTAAGTCCTTTACATATAGATCAATAATTTAAGGCCTTTTTTGAAGGTTTGTTTCGACAGGCAAATTGCTGTATATCTACCTGACGTACTCGACAGCTTATGGTGAGAAGGGTTCTGTGATTTTCGGTATGGCATGAATTTATCAATTTTCTGTAGTAAACGTAATAATTTAAGCAAATTATGAAATGTATGAAGGTATTTTCAAACAGTCGCGAATTTTTTAAATTTCCATCGGCTGGCGCCTCGTGAAATTTTCAAATTATTCCCGACCTCGAAAAAATGTCCGAAAATAATTCATGCTCTAGGAAGATTGTAAGTGATAATCTCTATTGTCACAAAAGAAGAGCTCTTAGTTTACAAAATTCGACTGTCTTGAAAAGCTTTCAAATTTCTCTTGGACGTTTATCTCTTAATTTGTCTTTTTTGGTGTCAACGGGGATACAAACAGGTAAAAGATACCCACTGGAGTATCCACATAATACCTTGTTGCAAAAGCTATTTATTTTGTTTCAAAGGCCTTAGAATGATACTATTTAAAAATTGTATTTACTCTTATAGTCTATTTCAGAAAGGTGTAGAGTAATAAAATGAGAAATTCCGTCCAGTTCGGCTCAATTTCGGTGTCGGCCATAGGCGCACGTAAATTTTGTGCATTAAATTATTTATGATAACTAACCAAACATTCTGGAAAATTTGGTTAACGGGTATTAAGATAAAATAGTATTGTTAGTAATATTAAAATTTCAAGTAATTGCGTAATTCAATTCGGGAAATTACCACCAGGAGATGAATTCATAGGTTTTTGAGGACTATTTTGGTGAAATGATAAAATATCTTCCAACTGATTCAGTAGTAAGTTATGAATAACGCGATCTATCATTCACGACGCACAAAGATGACTCCAACTTCATCTTGGAGAAAACAAGAAAATATCGACAGCCTAACCACCAAAAGTATTAAATTTGAAGAAGATTTGATAATATTATTTTAATTCAGAACGGTGTACCTGAGGAGAAAAACGCAAGAGACCATTTTTATGCAGAATTGACCAGGCTAATCAGAAATGATTGATAATTGTTTGTCAAAGCCACCTTTGATATTTATTATATAATAATGACTGGTGGAAAGGTTGATAAAACGAGTTTTCTGTAAATAAGTCTTAATGCGTTAGAAATTACGATAGGGTTGTAATTAAAACAAATGTTTGAATTTTAATTCTGCATCGAATGACATAATAATAAAGAGGGGTTCAAATTTGAAATGAGAAAAATAAATTGCTTTAAAGTTTGCAAAGTTTGACACTAAATTTTGGACACCCTGTACAACTCGTATTAATTAAACTTGGTTAACGAGATTTTAGGACCTTATTTATTAAGTACCTTTGTAGAATTTTTATAACGAGGCATTATTTTTATTTTTTATTAATTTTTAAAACCAGTGGTGCAAAACTGATTTTTTTTAGTTTTTATTTTTTTTCGCCTATAATACTGAACCGATTTCATTAAAATTTTAGGGATATGTAGGCAACTACAAGATGCATCCAAATAAGTAAGAAAATATATGGCATGTAATTTAAAAAAACATATCCTTATGACGTCACACTTTTTTGGAACACCCTGTATAAACAAAAATATTTTCCTGAAATGCGCCCTAGGATACAGGTAAAGTGTGCAAAATATTAAAATCCTAACTTAATTAATAAGTGAGCTAGAGAAGACGGGAGGTGAGGCGCAGGACCCTGTATATGATATGTTCTTTATAAAATGACTTGAGGAATCACACCCTAAAATATTAGCACGTCATTAAGGAACACCCTGTATAAACTGGACTACGGCTTAAATCGAGTTATAAAAATAAAAAAGTGCCCTTACTGGCCATAAATTTGGCCCACTCTGTATTCATAAGGCCTATTTGTACACTTAAACCGTAGAAAATTGCGCGATGATTACCAACGTCCTCGAATCAAGGTTATAGAAAAGAGTGTTTAGTGACT
Organism: Polydrusus cervinus; assembly: GCA_935413205.1. NCBI lineage: Eukaryota > Metazoa > Arthropoda > Insecta > Coleoptera > Curculionidae > Polydrusus > Polydrusus cervinus. The sequence goes on from OW284514.1 coordinate 5,627,659, forward strand.
CAAGTGTGAGAAAATTAGTAAAGCATGCAAGCTACACATAAGGGGAATCTTGGGGAATAAGGTTATCACAGTTATTTATCGGGTATATAACTATAAATACCAGACTACATATAAGTGACGGCTCGCTCTTGAATCAAGTGAATCGTCGATTCACCTAAAATTTTTTATTTAATGGAATTATAACCTAGTTATTTTGGTTTAAGTATTAACAGCTCGGTTTCGGATAATTTAAAATGGCGTCGTTTCTAATTTTCTCCTTCCTATGTGTATTTTGTTAAAAGAATCTTTTTCCGGATGGAACAATCAGAAGCACAAAAACTTTTTAAACCTTGCAATACTATTGCACAATATGTTATTTTGAAGAATTCATTGAAAAATATATTTCTAACGGACATGAAAAAATGTTAAATTATAAAAACTAATACATACATAGCATACACCAAGTAGGCTCAATATGTTAACGTTTTTGGTTCATTTCTGTGAATAATCGTTATAAAACCAACCAATGAATAGCGAACCGGGCACTTTACCCCCCCTGTCTTATGTTAGCCCATGTTTCCCCTACTTTCAAAGTCGAGTAATTCAAATTCATCAATTAGATTATAAAGCACCGTGATAGCGTAGCATTTTGTGAAAAGACCGAAACAAATTTCGGAAGGACGAATTTGAACGAGTCTCTGATTAAAGAGCTATTTTTAATTTGGTCAGTTTAAAATGTGTGTAAAGCGAAAACTTGACGTTCATTTGTTAAAAGGTATTTTAAAAATTTATTTCTCGAAAGAATATTGAAGCGTTCCGTCAAACTTAAAATACTGACATGGTAGTTCGAACAAAACTTTGCAATACAACGCTAGGTTTTCTTGGTACTACATTTATCTTAATAAACATCCTGTGTACTTTTCCGCACCAAAAGGTTGTACACACCTCATCAACTTTTGACACTCTACAAAGCCCAGATTCGACCATCATTAGAATATTGCTCTCATGTCTGGAGCTCTGCACCCAAGCACACCCTTCGGCTACTGGATTCCATTCAAAGGAGAGCCGTTCGTCTGATCGGTGACCCCGAGCTGACCAAGACCCTCGATAGCCTGGAGCATCGAAGACAGGTTGGTGATTTGGCTCTCTTTTACAGATATTTCCATGGCAGGTGTTCGACTGACATTGCCCACTTGATTCCACCTAGAGCAATGCAAAACAGAAATACACGGCGAACTACTGCCGCTCATCCATATGTTGTTCAGCTTAGTACTCCTCGAACTTCATTGTTCAAGAATTCTTTCATCTGGAGAACGTCATCTTTGTGGAATGATCTTCCTGAGGTCGTGTTTCCCAATGAATACAATCTTCAACGTTTCAAGACCAGCGTTAATCGCTTTTTTCGCACTCGCACCGCTCCCAGAGCGCCTTAATAGTTATTTTCCTAACAAGTGCGCAAAGTGATACTTTTCCGCACGCAAGTACAGTTGGACGAACGACGCGAAGCGGAGTTCGGATAAGTTCTTGCGTGCGGAAAAGCACTTTGCGCACTTGTTAGGAACAACATTTTTCCTACGAGCTTCATATCAGATAACAACAAAAATAAAAATATGATAATTTATTTAACAGTGTTTAAGCCTTTTTATGATTTGATAAAAATAAAAGTGTCGGTGTTTGTAGATTCTTGTGGACATAGAAACTGAGGAAAAATCTGACATCATGTGTCAAAATCGACATGTACATTTATTGTTGCTTGGCAATATTATAATCATTTATCACTATACGAGGTACTTAAAAAATACAGTTTTTTTCGTTTTAAGCTGAAATACAAATATCGGGAATTACGATTAAAAGATAAAAGAGAATACTCTTGCAACGGCTTCTCACATTGCCATAAAATAGTTTACAGCTACTAAAATAAATATAAATATTCCCTACCAAGGAGATTTTTGAATAGTTTTACTTTTCCGCACCCAGTGCGGATAAAAGTCTTATCCGCACTAGTGCGGAAAAGTGTAACTTTGCACACAAAAATGCGTGCGCAAAGTACTACTTTGCGCACGCTCGTAGGAAAAGGATTTTTCCTACAGTGCAGGTGTTTTATCATAAACAAAAAAAAAAAAATAAGTTATTACATTAAAGTGTCTGTAATATTATAGATTTGAAGTAAAATTTGAGGATTTTTTGCGTAAAATGTAATTTCCGTGTGAAAATATACTCTACTAGAGTGGAATTTACAAATAGTAGAATATGGCGCATTTACTTAACAAATGTAAAACTACAATTAGAATGTAAATTCACTGTGATATTCGATGGCCAAAAATAACCAAACATATTTATTATAATTTTATCAAATTTTCGTTTACACAGTAGACATAATTTTATATAAAATGAATGTAATTTAATTTTAAAAACTATCAACAAACCACGAAACGTCAACAAATAACATACTGAGGAATTTTTCAACTACTGTCATTCATCTTTTGTAAATATATTTGGTGTTGCTACATACTACAAGTTCGTTTTGAAGAATTTCTGTTTCATTACTTTTCAAAGATATCAAAAAATTAAAATATAGACAATTTTATTCCGTTATTCCATATTATTCTTTGCCCTAAAGACGATCAGATGGCACTTATCTCTGAGATCTTGTTTCCCAAGAAAATAAAAAAATCTCTTACCAGACCAAACGATGCAAAACACCTAATCCAATCCTTGTTACCTGTAATTTAAACCATTACAATGGCTGTACGTCTTGGAATCTTTATTTTCTAAGAAAGATTTGTCGATTTTGTTTTACATTTTCAACAACTATTTAACTTGTAGAGTCTTGGAAAAGAAATCATTGTCCTTTTTTGGCTTTTACAAGGAAATTTAGTAGAGTTGCTATGCATATATCTACAATCTACATCCTATATTTTATTATATTACCAAAAGTTATATTTTCTCAAAAAGTTCCGATTCTTACCAAAAAGTAAATTTTATAAAATATATAAGAAGGTATTTGTTTGTTGACCCGTTTCTCCCTCTCACATGGTTTTACACAGACCGTTATGGGTTCTGATAGGACCACCCTAATAGACCAGAAGTATATTCAATCAATTAATTTTTAACTTGAAGAAATAGTCCATACTTAAAGTGGAGTGAGAATTTAAAGGGGAGAAATAAGTCTTCCTCCACTAATATATTCAGAAAATTATTTAAAAGTTAGAGTCTCTCTAAATGTTTCGAATGCATAAGCATTCATCTTCAGGAGAGTTGGAACTTTAAGAACGGAAAAAAGATGAAGTGGACAATGTCCTAACTGAGCTTTAGGTTCATGGTGTAGTTAAAACGCGTTCAGAGATTTAACAGTGGACCACCACAGTTCAGGTCTAGTGAAGAAATGCTGGAAGTACACACTGGTACAAGGTTGAGAGTTTAAGTCGTTGGGAAAGAAAGAAATTGGATGTATAAATAGTTATTTACGATATAAGTGTTGTAAAGATTCATATTACAACACGAGATGTTAAAGTTGTCAAACGAGGCGTCAGCCGAGTTTAATAAAACATCGAGTGTAGTAATATGAATTTACAACAAGAATATTGTACAAAATTTTATCTACTTTCATCTATGAATAAAAATATTTGGCAAAAGGCATTTTTAAAAATAAAAATGCACCTGCTATTAAGTTTACTAATCAAGTTTTTTATGTTACCTTTAGCATAGTTACTGTTTCGCATGGTTACTGTCGAAACTTTGTCAAACAAATTCAAAAATATAAAAAGCGTTTTTCAAAATGAGCGATTCTGATGAAAGTTTACCCTCTGATATAGAAGCAGCGGCAAACGAAGCGAACTCAAGTTTAGTTCCGACAAAATCCAAGGCGCGGTATGAGTTGGAGTATCAGAAGTTTGAAGATTGGTGCAAAGCTAACAAAATAAAAGAGGTGTCTGAGAAAATCCTTTTGGGTTATTTTTCCGTAAAGCAACGCTCCCAGAAACCATCTACACTATGGACTCACTACTCAATTTTGAGAACTATGATTTCAGTCAAGAAAAATCAAGATATAAGTGTTAATAATAAATCATTCTTCTAAAAAGTCTGGTTTTATTTAACAGCAAAATTTTAATAAAACCGTTTGTTTCCATTACAGCACTAGTACTGTAAAGGCATCTATTACAGCACAGCTGTAATAGATGCCCCTACAAAACGATTTACAGAACTGTAAAATTCATATTACTAAATGAAAGTAGATAAAGCAATTAGCAGAAGCATTTTAACAGGCATATTCATTAAAATAAATAAAAATCTCTTCCCTACACTCAAATTAGAAGACTGCTTCCTCTCGTAGATATTTCAATTCATATGCCTATTCCATAACTGTTCAAATGCTTCTGCTAATTGCTTTTATACATCCAATTTATTATTTTTCCCATTTAATCAATTTTTAATTAGTGTATGTTGGGCAGTAGAAAAACATACTCTACAACTAAAGTGGACTGTCCATATCGCGCTACGCCTACGACATTGCGCTTCGGGCTAAATGTACTTCCTTGTGCGATATGAACATCATATCCACTATTGTTGTAAAAGTTACTATTTCTTTTTGAGCGATAATGCACAATCAGAAATCCAAGAAACAATTTTGACTCTCGTTTACCAATAAAATATGGTAGAACCAAAGACCCATCACAGCTAGCTTCTAAAGTACAGTGTCTATAGAAACGCCAGCGCGATGTGTAGCATGACTGAGTGGAACTCAGCTTGATTCGAAGTTGTTTAGATGGTAACTGGTGTCAGGGACGTAACCGTGATTATTTTTTCTCTTTTACTAATTTATAATACCTTGAATCCGTTCTCACTGAAATTTGGAAAGTTTCCCGCCTCCAAAAAGGTCTACTGGAAATTCCATGGCTCTCAAATTACTGTAGGGTACAAATTTAAAAAAGGTTTAAAAATAAATTAAGAAACCTGACTTTGGTTAAGACAACGCAATGTTTTTCGTCTAATTTAATATATATATAGACTTTCCATGTGTCCAGGCATGGACATTATCTTGTGGTATTCTGACAAGTACTGACCAATTACAGTATATTATATTTACTGAGGCTCCGCCTTCTGTCTCAAGGCACTAAATTATATAATTAATATGTTTATGGTACAGTATGTTGTTAATTTGTTCAATATAACAAAATCTCTACGTATCTATAATAGATTTATCAATAATACAACCTGCTGAATGTGCGTAGAAAATTAATTTCATGTAGCATCATTATTGAGTTGGTTTTACTATGATTTCCTAAATGACTCTGTGGTCGAGACGGTAGAGCGTTGAACTTAGGATCCAATGGTCGTAAGTTCGAGTCCGGCAGCCTGCAAAATTTTTTTTAAAACTTTTTTTAGCATAAGGTTCGTATGGGTATGGACATCATATTAACTCTTATTGTACAAACTACTATTATCTCTTTCTATTTTTAACCATCCTAGAGGGACGCAATTTTATGGTTATAATAATTAGAAAAAATTATGTTCCGTCACTGCTAAGGAATACTCTTGTAAAATACTTGAATTTGTGCTCAGTCACGTTGAATATTTAACTGGACAACGGGTACACAATTAAAGGCTTTTTCCTTCTCGTTTAATTAACGCGATACAAAACTTTTAGAAATATTTCATTAACGGACAATTCCTTCTCGATCTTTAATTTATTTTGGTCATATTTGAAAGGCGGATGTAGGAGTTGTAATACACTATTTGTTTTTGTTTGAATATTGTAGATAATAATTGCGTTTGTAACATTTACGCAAAACAATTAGAACTGTCCAATTTAACTCTAGATACATTTTTACTGCCGGATACTAAAATACGTTTTTCTACTGACGTTTTATAACAACCTCTTTTTGATTGTCATTATGATTTTTTAATAACCTCCTTTTAGGCGCAGCGTGCTTAAAAATTGTTTAAGCAAGTTACCAGGAACAACGTGCTTAAAAGTAACAAGTATAAACATAGACTATAGTTTTACCTATTTATTATAAATATTAACAGTACAGTTACTTATATTAATAAAATTAATGCTGGGGTAACCTAAAACAGTTCGTTGAGATATTTCTCTTTGTAAAATTGATGAGGAATTTGAACTTTGAATAGTAATGGAATCTGCAACAGCAATATCAATTAAACCCATGCCACTAGTAGAGCTGGTAGAACACTTGGATTTATTACATTTAACACGTTTGTTGTTAGCGTCCAAAGATTTTTGACCAAGAATTTTTTCGGAAATTTTTCTTTTATATTCTAAAGAATCTTCTATATACCCCTCAGTCACGGTATTTGACTGCCAACCTTCATGTCGCTTTAGCATCAATATATCGGCTCCAGAGTCAACTAAAAAAGTTGCTGAAGATCTTCGAAAGCAGTGGCCTGTATATTCTTTGGCGTTTGGAAGCTCCAAGAACTCAGCTATTTTCTTTGGTGTTGCTCCAATGGTATTAATACCCACTGGAAGTCTGGAACATTTGGAGTTTCTGTATGCGATAAAAAATCTTTCATGGGTTACGTGTGCTGGACGTAACTGCGTGTACTTTCGGAAAATATTCAAGACGTTGATGCCGTCAATAGAGCCTTCGCTAATTACAAAGCTTCTTGCAATATTTGTTTTAATGTTTGGAATGGATATTTTAATTAAAGACTCCGAAATTTCGATATTATTCATATTTAAATATGTGAGTTCTTCTCTGCGACATGCTCCAGAGATTCCCACAATAAGTATGACTTTGTCCAATAAATAGTTCTTATCGTCTGCTTCTTTGACAAACCTTTCTATTTGTTCTTTAGAAAAAACTTTCGACTTTTTGGGCTTATACCCCGTAGATTTTCTTTTCAAAAATGCGATTAGGTTTGTAAATGTCTTCATCTCAACATTTTTATTCAAATAAACCATCGTTCGAAGCATTGAGTAAGTGCTCCACAAAGTTGATGGCTTATAGGCATCGGATAATAGTGAAAAATATGCCAAAAAGACTTTTTCTGATAAGTTTTTTACCTTTTTTTCTTCACACCATTTTTTGAATTTTTCGTATGTGCCCTCATTGCGTCATTTGCGGCATTTTCAATGTCTGAGTCCTCTAAATCACTCATTTTTACTTTTATATTTGTCGCAGTTTTTGACAAAAAAATCGAATTTTTTTTGACAACTGTCGATTTTTTTGACATGAAAGGTGTAAATGAAACATAGGTAATAAAATGTTAGTAAAATTAAGTTTTTTATTATAAAACCTCAGTAGAAAAAGACACAACACGACATTCAAAATAAAAGACGTTAAGCTACTGTTTGATCAAACCATTAAGGAAGTGACACCAGAGAACTGGCGAAAAGCAGTCCATCATGTCATTAAAGAAGAGGAGAAAATGTGGGATCTTGACCACCTGATCGCTTGGACTGTCGACCCGTTAATTATAACGTCACGAGGAGATGACAGTTTCTTAGATGACGAAGAATATTATGATTGTTTATAATTTAATTTCTGTATAATGTATTTTGTTTATAATGTATAATAAAAAATAGGTGTACTCAATACTATATACATAATTCACGCCGTTGTCACGCCATTTTCACTATTTGTGAATGGATAACAATAGGCAAAACCCATAAATTGACCCAAACCCGGGGGTACTACCTGCACTTGATGAAAATAAATAATTGTGCAATGAAATCAATGCCAAATTATGAAAGTGGCTTAAATATCCGTTGGGTCACTCTGTAGTCCCTTTGCATACCTAATGAGCTTTTATTACTCTACACCTTTCTGATATAGACTATAAGCTCAGGCCTACCAGGCTTATTGAAAAAATAGGCTCAGTTTATATGAGAAACACAGCATAAGAATGTGTATTTTAATAGATTTAAAAAGAAGAAAACTGTATGATGTCCTAATTTTAAAAAAATTAAGTTACACCGACGCCGACGTTAAAAAAATGGATTTATTTCACAGACAGAAACCTTAAAAATCAGTTCAAAATCAAATGTCCAAGTTCTGACGAAATATAATCGCGATAAACTCTAAAAATCAGATAAATAAATCGGTAGGCAGACTGACAAAATTTATGAATATAAAAAGCGTAACATGTTGAATGTAAATAGACCTTAATTGATTACATATATCTATTTAATTACTATCGTGAATACCGATAACTGCCACCGATGTGTCAATTGCACTTAGTTGTATCCTTATTTATGGCAAACATTTGTTTAATGCCGTTATTGGTTAGATAAAAGGAGCATTTCTCTCTATGTTGGGTATTTGTTACAGTTATTGCATAAGTTTAAAATTTATTGTTTTCATCACTACATTTTAATTGGTTCAAAGATACTACAATGAGGCCAAGTTGTAATTCTTCTTGGCCCGAATACAAATAACTAATCAAATAGTTAAATTTTCTTTTCACCGATCAATGGAAATGTGGTATCTATGTGGGTGTGGAAATAGTACATTATATACCTAGTAGGAAAAGCTGAACATTCCCGGACGACCGTAAAGATTGTATGTCGAGGCGCAAGCCGAGACTGACAATATGGAGTCCGGGAATGTGGTTTTTTCTACGAGGTATACATACTATATTTCCGTAAATTGAAAATTATTAAAACTTTATTAACTTATTACAATCAACTTGTTAAAATTTTGAAATAAATATTATTAACTTTGTTCACAAATAAAGGACGCCATTAAATATTTCTGTTGTAACTATGGAAACACAGTAGGTAATATTAAATTGTCAAGCTTAACACATTTTAGTTTACAAGTAGCCGTACGGAAATAATATTTCCTTACAGTACAATAATAAATATTTCCTAACAGTTATTTTCCGTTGCCTAGCAACGACTAAGTGTAAGGAAATATTGACTTTTTCTTTCAGAAATGTTTTCAAAAATGTCAATATTTCCAAACGATTTTCGGAAAAGTTATTTTAATGCAAAAAAAATCAAAGAAAAAGATGCTCATCAAAACCCCAAAAATAATAATTACACTGGGGAACAAAGGATCCCTTACAAATCTTAAGAGAAATGGCCTTCCGAATTTTTTTAAAATTTTTAGTATTTCGTAGATCTTGACGTCCTGATTAAGAGTGTCCACATGGCGGTAATCCAATTATATGACTAGTTTTTGAGTAATGGCCTTTTAAAGTTGGCAACTTCTTAATTTGAGATTTTCTGACTTGTTTTTTAAAAACTTTTTTATTTTTTTTATTGGTGGAAAATTGAGCCTTACGTTTTCTTTCACTCTCATAAAAATAAAATATATACAGTATATTGAATAATTTATTGGCGGCATAAATAAATTAATAATATTTAAAAATGACGAAAATCCAAAAAAAAAAATATTACACATTTTTTAAATTTGGAAAACAAACGGCTAGATATTGTTCATATTTTAATATCTTGTAGTACCAAGCTTATAGAGAAAAATAAATGGGCATAGATTGATATAGAGTATATTACCGGGTCTTTTTTTCTGATATTAAAAAAAAATTCACCTGATTTTTTTATAATAATAAATTTTTAATAAATTCGTAGATTTGCAATGTTATAATAATTTACTTTAAAAATCAGAAAATTATTTACTTTTCTTCGTTATTAGCAAAATAGTAAAATATACAAAAGTTACTCCAATAAGTTAAAATATATTAAAATAAATTGGATAGCTTAAGTGTTGTTTTTGAGTAAGCATTTTAAACGTAAGACGCGAGTGTAAAACTACTAACACCGATATTAAACCAAGAAAATCTTGATCATTATAATCCTAACAAACATGACCTGTTAAATATTTTTAAGTTCTTTAAGAACATATTTAAGAGTTCCTGAAATATTTTCTGATTACAAAAAAAACTAGTGTCAAAGCATTATTCCATGCTGTGTTTGAGACGTCATTTTAAACTTTAAAAAACTCAACTAATCAAAACCACTAACAAGCAGACCGTTTTAATGTTGATCCTATTATAAACTGAGACAACGTCATAAGTCAATATTACTGGAAATGAATAAATTTCAATAACGAGATATTAATTATCAAGATTGCTTAGGGACACCATGGGTACTGGGAGACTATCGAACTATATTATAAATAAACAAAATTTTATTAGATACAGTAGCAAACGTCGCTTTTCAATTAATTGGATATCGTCTACAGTCTACACTGAAAAAATAATAATTTGATTTCAAACCTAAAACATTCTAGAAAAATTGTTCAATTATATTGTTACCATTAATTCAATGAAAGAGGTTAGTCTAAAATGGAAAATTTGAATAAGTTTATGTTAATCGTTACATCAATAACTACTATTCTTATGACCATCAGTTTACCTGCATTGACATAATAATTGTTAAAACTCCTGGTAAGAGCAGCTAATCACAGTGATGGTTTTCAAAAAATCAAAATTTTATTCCGACGTTTTTCGACTCTCTATAGCCTCTAGAATAACCGTGTGTAAACGTTTTTACCAAATCTACCCCAAAAAAAAGTTTCATCCAATTTTATGATTGCAGGTCAGTTCTCACCACTAGCCGCTTTTGAGTTAAGAAGCGTTCTCAGAGCTACGTTCTGTCGCCAACGACAGGATCGTCAGGCCAGGCTCGCAAAGAGGCAGGAAGAATCAGCTCGTTTATCGTTTTTCGAGGAAGAGGAGGGTGTAATCTACGGGCCAGGCATCGCAGACTAAGTGACAGTGAGACTATTTTGTTGTGAGCTATCGTTGAATCTTTAAAGTTGTTTTTGTCAAAACACTGTTTTTCGCGGTGGCGGAACGTACTTCGGTATGTTCAAATTATCAGAATTTAACGATTTTGGTCTTAAAATGCTTAGAATACAAGTGGTTATAGCCCCCTCTAGAATCAAGTATTTTGCGATATTACAGAAAATATTACGGCCCTTAAAATACAAAAAAAATGGTAAATTTTCAAAAAAAATTTTAAATCTCGCGCCATTTTAACAGTTACTCGAGTTTTGACTTCATTCAAGTTGGGGCTATAACTACATGCTTACAATTGAAAAATTTGGGTCAATTTTATTTTTGTCATGAATAGAAAAATGTATTTGAATTCCGCCAGCAAGTTACGTTTTTTTGAGGGGCACCTTGTAGCACCCTGTAGCACTCTCAAGTTTTTCATTTTTTGGGGGTTGAAAAGTTTTTTTGGTTCGTCTTATCTTTAATAAAAAGAATTGAAAACTTGTTTTTCTGCATTTGACTTATTATCCCCAGAAAAAAATCGTAAAGAAACGATAAAAATAGGACCATCACAGTAGAAATCCCCCTTAAATATACTTGTTTCGATAATTGCTACTTTAGGTAACTAATTAACTTAAAAGAAGTGGACTTAAAAATATTATGTGAATTTTAACTATCATCACATCCAGTAATATTATCCAGAGAGCTCGTCCTTATGCCGGATGCACTTAGGCCTGGTTTGTTCCATTATGCTCACCCTGTTAAATTGTCACACCCACTCAGTGATCCCAGTTCCTTGCACTTGTTTGTGTAGATCAACTGGGGAGAGGGTCAGGATGTCCTCTGGTTCCAGTTTTGGTTGTCCGAGTATTTGTGGCCTCTTCCGATCTAGTAATCCAATATGGCAAACTATGTGCTGTACTGTTTCCCTGACTTGTCCGCTTAATCGGCAGTCAAGGTTTTCATTGTACAGTTGCATTCTGAGCAGCTGATTCTTGACAGCCATGTGTTCAGTCAGAATTTCTGTAATATTTCTTAACTGATTCCTATTCATTTGAAGCAGCTGTTTCGTTAGTCTTAGGTCTGGATCCCTGTGGTGTAATCCCTGTCTGTTATTCCAGTTAATTTTATATTCACTCCTGATACATCGCTTTATGGCATCCCGTACTGTGCACCTTGGAACTTTGGGTGCCTGTTCTGGACCTATGAATGTATTTTCTGAACTTTTCTTTGTAAGTTAATCGGCTTTTTCGTTTCCTGTAACATCTTCGTGTCCTGGTGCCAATTATCCTTGATATTCCCTCACCAGTCTTGAAGTGGCTTTGTTGTATATAAGCGATCTAACGACTGCTTGATTGTCAGAGCATATATGGCTCCGCTTATTGAGGTAAGCGCTCCTATAGATTTTATACGCATACTGTAATATGGAGCAGATTTCTGCTTGAAGTACTGTAGGAGACTTTTCCAGAGGGAAAAACGCGTTTTTCTCAAATTTTGAAATTTATGAACAAAATATGAACTTTTATTAGTTCCTATTAAAACTATGTTCGTTTTTATTCATCTGTCCCCTAAATCAGTTTTTCTCAAGCTCCGATCAGTTGCAACTTTGTCGCTATAAATATCTTACCTTGATTCGGTAAAATTCTTTTTAAAGACATCCATAAAACTTGAGGATCCCTTTGATTTTGACGTTAAAAAATACTTGTTATGCTTTATTTTACGAGTAGAATATTTTTTGTTTGTTTTTACTCTTGTTTTATTTACATGGATGTCCAGTTTTATGCCATCAGGTGATTTCCCTTAACAATTAAATTTAAATATAAATACATTACTTTAATGAGTATGAACAAGTATCGGTGTTATGGATATTCCGGCTTTCAAAATGGACATCATCGCCGTATAAAAAAATTACCGTTTGGAAATACAGGGTCTCCGGAAACTCTGTTCTTATATTTCAAAGGGGATTTTACATGAACATAAAAAAGTTCATATAGATGTAGATCCTGAAATAGAAGGTATGACAGGCCAAGTGTTTTTAAATACAATTCTATAATATTTTTTTTTTTTTATGATAAAACACCTGCACTGTAGGAAAAATCCTTTAAGGCGCTCTGGGAGCGGTGCGAGTGCGAAAAAAGCGATTAACGTTGGTCTTGAAACGTTGAAGATTGTATTCATTGGGAAACACGACCTCAGGAAGATCATTCCACAAAGATGACGTTCTCCAGATGAAAGAATTCTTGAACAATGAAGTTCGAGGAGTACTAAGCTGAACAACATATGGATGAGCGGCAGCGGTTCGCCGTGTATTTCTGTTTTGCATTGCTCTAGGTGGAATCAAGTGGGCAATGTCAGTCGAACACCTGCCATGGAAATATCTGTAAAAGAGAGCCAAATCACCAACCTGTCTTCGATGCTCCAGGCTATCGAGGGTCTTGGTCAGCTCGGGGTCGCCGATCAGACGAACGGCTCTCCTTTGAATGGAATCCAGTAGCCAAAGGGTGTGCTTGGGTGCAGAGCTCCAGACATGAGAGCAATATTCTAATGATGGTCGAATCTGGGCTTTGTAGAGTGTCAAAAGTTGATGAGGTGTGTACAACTTTTTGGTGCGGAAAAGTACACCAAGTTTCTGTGCAGCTGCCTTGGCAATTGCGGCAACGTGATCATGCCAAGACATATTACCTCCCAGATTGAACCCCAGCAAATAAATAGACGGTGCCAGGGGAATTGCGTGTCCTGCCATGACTATATCCGGTTCTGCAATGTTAACCTTTTTGGAGAAGACTGCTGCCTGGGTTTTCTTAGCATTAAATTCGACTTGGTTACTGTCACCCCAAGCCAAAATTTCTTCCAGGTCATTGTTGAGGCGCAATACTTCATGCTACCTGCGAAGATGTGCATCGGCAGCGGATGTTTATGGGAGTCAAGTCTATAATAGTTTATGTAATGATTAAAAAATCCTTTTTTCGCCTCAGCTATTAGCTCAATAATTTTTTACAAGATTAATTAATAATTCTCTACCATTTTAAAAATGTGTCAAACCACGGCAGTGGTTTAGAGGTGGGATGCTTGCATTTGACCGTGGCGGTCCGAGTTCGATCCTCAGAGTGGACATATGCACAATAAAAAAAAAAGTATGTCCAAAATTTAGTAGGTTTGAGAATGCAGAAAGAATGTATCATCTTTCAACGGATCCCATTCACGCCTGTAACCAGGCCGGATGAGATCGGAAATCTCGTGGGGTGCGGAAGAAGGTACAGTAGGTACACACTCCCCAATCGGTAAGTGTCAGTGGTCATTAGTAACCCAGAACAAATAAACACACCGCTCCCAGAGCGCCTTAAAGGATTTTTCCTACAGTGCAGGTGTTTTATCATAAAAAAAAAATAATGTAGCACAAATTTAATATATTTTACTTAGCAACAAATTCTTTGGGTTGTGTTAGTTAGTAAATTCCAAAATATTATTGGTAAAAGGTTTAGGAAATTTCAATTTAAATATTGGATACAGAAATAAAGTTGGCTAAGATAAAAGTGGAAACTCTCTGATAGCACTCGTAGAAATTTTTCCATAAAGTATAGACTGACAAAAATACTTAAACTTAAATATGCAGCGTTCAATACTTTTTGTTTTTATCTCATTATAAAGGGAGTCAAAAAATCCATTATCTACATAATATTATACTAATTCAACTTATTTTTTAGTAATAACTTACCAATAGTAAGCACTCTATTTGAATTATCCTGTATAAAAAGCTAAAACACTTTAACAAATTTTTGTTGACATCACACCTTATTGACAAAGATTATTGACTCGAATTATTTTAACCGTTAGAGTCAGTTACAGTTGATAAGAAAAGTTTAAATTTTTGAAATTTTTACACATTTTAATATATAACTCTAAACGCATTTCATGTTTAAAATGTTAACTCGATCAAAACATCTGGGCAGCCATACTGCTTCTGTATTCCGTCTGCGTTATTTACTTTTAAAATAATTTCTTTAAATAAAGATTTGAAGAGATTGACCTCGTTTAAAATTAACTACGAGCTGCCACTGACAAACACAGTACCAACCAAATGTGCTATTCTAATATTTCATTATTGTAGTTTATCGTATATCGTATATGTACCATCGCGCCGATAAAAAACTGGGACAGGAAATTTTTCTATTTTCTCCTAGACTATTAAGAATAATTTTACATCAAGCCTGGTACCAGTAAAATGTCATGAAAATTTGCATGTCAATAAAGATTGTCACTTTATGATTGACTCGTCAAACATACAATCATATATTATTTGTAAATATGCCACAATTAACCCCCCAGCAAAAGGCAATTATTTATAGTCGGTTGCGAGATAGTGTTGCTATTAGGGATATTGCAGATAAACTGGGAGTAAGCAAGAATACCGTGCTATTGGCAAAACAAAAAATAGCAAGACATGGGACTATTATTAGGAATGCAGGTTCTGGTCCCCCTAAAATTTCTACTGATGATCATGATAGAAGACTGGTTAATTATCTAAGGGATCACCCCTTCGAAACTGCAATCAAGGCAAAAGAAGAGACGAATTTTCCAGGTTCTGCAAATACCGCTAGAGACAGGGTTCGAAATTCCGATATACGAAGCCGTTGTGCTGCCAATAAAATTTTTTTAACGGAAATAAATAAACAGGGCAGGTTAGAATTTGCACATGAATATATTAATCAAATAAATTTATGGGAAACAGTTATATTTTCTGACGAGAAAACTTTTCAGTCATGCAATAATGGGAGAATTCGGGTGTATAGGCCTTCCGGCATGCGGTATGATGAGAGATACACCCACAAAACCAACCAAAGTGGGCGTTTCTCCATAAATGTTTGGGGCTGGATTAGCGCTAGAGGACCAGGACTTTGCCAAATCGTCGAAGGAAGACTAACTGCAGCAGTATACGTTAATATACTAAACGAAGTGATGATACCATCGGTAAACGCTGTATACGGTCAAAATTACACATTTCAGCATAATAATGCTCCAATACACACAGCGCGCATTGTACAAAATTTTCTCCAAGAAAATAACATAGCAGTTCTTCCCTGGGCTTCGAAGAGTCCCGATTTTAACCCGATAGAAAACATTTGGGGTGCCATGGTCAAATCTATGTATAAACATGATTTTCAACCTAGAAACAGGGATGAATTACGTCATAGGATAAATCAAGCTTGGGATGAAATAACTGTCGAATTATGTAGAAACTTAGTTTTAAGTATGCCACAAAGGCTCCAAAAAGTAATAAACAGAAATGGTTCTATGACCAAATATTAATTTTGTGTTGTTTTGACAAACTTTGTGTTCGCAATTTTTTTCTTTTTATTAAATGTATTTTATTACCTGTATTAGCTTTATTTATTATTTTGTGTTAATGGTAAATATAATAATTTATAAAATATTTGACTTTAAAAAAATCTAATAAATTTACTTTATCCATATTATATGATGTCTCTCAAATTTAACCACCCCGTATCGAAAAATACAAAACATTCCATTATGTAACCTAGGTTACTTTTTAAATTTTGAATGTTTTTCCTTTTTAGCTCTAGACACCTTTTATAGTCTAGGGGATATTATGTATTTCTTACATTGTTTTTGTAAATCTCTTGTCCCAGTTTTTTATCGGCACAATAGTACCTATACTTGTGCCCACCCATCGCAAAAATCGTGGCTCCGCCGCTGTTTGCAACAAGACAAATTAAGAACTTCCAAGGGAAATTTAAAAGTTTTTCAAGATAGTTGTATTTTGCAAACGAAGAGCATTTCTCTTGTCACAGTAGAAATTCTCTTATACAAAGATAATTTCTCTTGTCTCTAATAAAAGTAACATTCCTATTTTACCTATTTTTTCAGTGCACTTCCCCTACTCCCTCTGAATAACTACCACTGTAAGACCTTTTCTTTTTATGTATAAATGGTGAGACGTCCTCGTTTTTTCTTGACAAAACAGACACAAAAATATGTAAAAAAAAATTAACACGTAAATAATTTCTTCTGATTACTCCTCATAACATAAATAAAAACAACTAATTGACACAAATTTGTATCAAGCAATGTAAATCAATTAAAACAGAAAAAACTCGTTTGAATCGTTCAAGACAATAATGTAATATAAATTAATTATATATAGCTTATCGGCATAAATGTCATTTTAAGCTATTAAGAATATTTTGCTGGGCTCCTTAATGGTATTATGTTTTTTGCGTTACAGTCATTAATTACTTTACGTTTATATGTAGATATGTATCAAGGACGGAGTTATTAGTATTAAGTTATTTTTATGTAACATTAATAATAGCGATAATACGAGTAATTTGTTTTTATTTATCTTTAGCTGTTGAGAATTTTCTATTAACATTTTTTTAAGGGGACACTTGTAATTTCTTTCCATTTTTTCGAAATAGATTTTTTATCTCTGTCGCTGCCAGGGCCATTCCCGAGGGGACCTACGGGTTAACGTGGGTTTCAAACCACGATCCTCAGTCATGCGATACTACCCCCCCCCCTCCTAAAGGACTAACCCTTGGTTTCTTACGTCATTGCATGGCCTACCGTTTGGGAAGGGTGTACCGACATATCCGATTTCATCCGGCCTGGTTACCAGCGTGCATGGGGTCAGTTAGGAGATGATACGTTTTACACTCTTCCCTGCATTCTTAAACCTACTAAAATTCGGACGTAAATGCCAGTGATTCACTGCTGAGCCAACCATAGACATAAAAAAATGTATGTCTATGGAGCCACAGCCGCAGGGGACACTTACGTTTTTCTATTCGTCGCATTTTATTATTTTGATTTCCACATATACAGGGTGTCCCGAAATTAGGTAACAATATTTTAAGGGGATAAAGTACATCCAAAAATAGAACTAAAATCCTCTATTAATATACCTTCAAAACGCTTCGTTATGGGGCTAGAGCCCCCCGAATGGAAGCTATGATAAGGGGTTATTTCAAAATATCTCAGAAACTGATTGAAGTATCAAAACAAAATTTGATACATGTTTTACCCATGACAAGACACAATAAACGGTTTGTTTAGCTTAGGTGTATTTCTTCCAGTGGCGTCCCACTGGGTAGATAGTGAGGGGAATATTGCCCCAACTTTTTTATTTGTAAGATTTTTTAACGCCAGGTGCAATTTTTAAAAGCACTGAAGTCTTCTATTGAAAAAAGGTACTTCTGCTTCATTTCGGTAGGATTCACCATTTTTCAGTAAAATCGATTTTAAAATTTTCGGTTTTTTACAAGCCATTGAAAAGGCTAAGGAGATATTTTGAAATAACCGCTTATCATAGCTTCCATTCGGGGGGCTCTAGCCCCATAACGAAGCGTTTTTCAAGGTATATTAATAGAGGATTTTAGTCCTATTTTTGGATGTACTTTATCCCCTTAAAATTTTGTCACCTAATTTCGGGACACCCTGTATACGCGTTAAAAATTAATTACTTTAAAAGTTTAGTTACGAAGCCATTCGGTAGTCGATCTTTCCCAATAAATCCGAAATGAAAAGACTTGCAAAACCTATATTGAATTTAAATTCGGAAATTTATATTATGATCAGCCGCCATTTTTGACACATCGTGGATTATCCAATATTTTAAATTAGCCAGCAAAAAATATTTCCCATTTGGTGCCAACTTTCTGCTGCGGTCACTTCGAAAACGAAAGTTAATAGAAAATCAATACTAGCAATTTTATATTAAATAATTATTTTCGTGAAATGTCACGATATGATAGATAATTTCGGCTTTTAGCGGGTATAGCACACAAAAAATTTGTCAACTCTATCAAAAATCAATTTGATGTGAAATCAAGCATTAAATAAAATGATTATTTCCAACTTTAAGGCGTTTCAGGAAATGCGGTTTTTAAGTAAAACTAATATGATTATACAGCATATTCGTAAATAAAGTTATTTACCATTTTTATTCGTAAAAGATATTACACAGAAAAAAAAGAGTAGGTACTCGATGATTTTAGGGTGGTACACTACCCAAATCAAAAGTGACTTCTAAAAAAAGGTCGCCGCCTCCCCCACGGTCTCTCACGCCATTTTTTTAAAAGAAAACGCAAATTTTCAACTTACAACTTTTAAGTGAATATTAAATATTATTTTGACAAGCGATCTAACTTATCGCCATTACCAGATTATTTTCTTTTGTTTCATCAGTCTACTGTTAAATAACTTATTAATTTGGAGAAAATTGTAGTTTATTCAGCTATTTTTCAAAATAAATATATCCCATTATAATTTAATTAGTTAAGAATATATAGGGTGTCCCATTTAAACATATAGATGTTTGCTTCATAACTAAAAAATGGATTTCGCAAGAAAAAACTAACTACGCCACTGGATTCTACAAAAAAAAGTTCTATAAGAATACTTCTTCACTTCTCTAGTAAGTTAAAAAACAACTAGAGATATAGTAGGTGTCGCAAAAGTGATAATTTTCATTTTCACCTTGTATCTCAAAAACCAAGACGGCTATAAAAATTTGGTTTACAGCATGTTTAGTTTCACAAAAAAGTAGTACAGTGCTGCGAGAACCGCAACCTTCTATCTTTAAATGTAAGAGAGATACCCTAAAAAAGTGCCCAAAAATGGACACACTGTACAGTTTCCCTGACTTATCCGCATAATCTGCAGTTAAGGTCTTCATTGTAAAGTTGCATTCTGTGCAGATGGTTCTTGACAGCAATGTGTTCTGTCAGAATTCCTGTAACAGTTTTAAGCTGGTTCTTGTTTATTTGAAGCAGCTGTTTCATAAGTCTTGGTTTGGATCTGGATCCCCAATAAAGCTTTTGCTGTGGTGTAATCTCTATCAGTTACTCTAATGGATTTGTGTTCACTCCTGACCCATCGCTTTATGGCATCTTTTACTGTGCATAATGAATATTCATCAAGTAAAGACTAATTTAATCGAATAAATTGACATACTACCTACACAATCATAATAATAACCATAACCATAAAACTATACCTAAATTTAACAAAAAACAAGGACAGATACATACAAATAAAGTTTACTTTTCTTTTCAGTAGTAATTATAAGGAATCTTGCTCATATCCCAAGCAAGTATACTATTATAATTTAAAAAAGTAATTGCGGCACCTGTTTTATATAGTAATTACTTTAATCGCTACTATTTAGTAAATTTCATTACAGAAGCTGCCGTATTTTATAGTTAAAGACGTGTTTTTGTTTTTAGTTTCGTTTGATAAGAATTGTAAGAACTATTTAGTTGTTGGTGGTAATAAAATCCTCTTTTAACATGTTACCAAATGTATAATAATATTAATGTTTGATGGTATAACTATAGTGTATTTCACTGATACACGTCAGTTCAAGTAACATTTATTTTGCAGAACTTAATGTTTGGTTAGGGCCTGTAATAGTGGTAGCAAGTAAACAATATTCTTACTTGCTTTTTCATAAAAAAAAAACACTTCACAGATACACCCAGTTCAACATTTATAACCAGAAAGTCTACACATAAAATAATAACAATATGATCTCCAAAAATACCAAATACAACAACAATTCTGCACTTATTATTCAACACGTGAACGAAGGAATGCCGGCTCGGTGATATTGAAAGAACTCAGAGAAGACACGCAGCTTGATGAAGTACATAAAGAGATATGCGAAGGCAATAGCGTATGAAAGAGATACACATATAAACGGAATTGATGGGTTTTAGCTGATTAAAGGACGACAGATTGAAGTGTTTAGCGTGTATCTTTGTCCTGTACATGTATATTACAGTGAGTTATATATCCATCTCTCATAATTCTAGCCAATGTTAAGTACAAAGGAAATTTTGTTTATCAAGAAATAATTACAGAAATATATAATTTATTAAACATAAATTTAACTTAATTCACACCTACCGTTTTAATACACTTTATATTTTAAATCTCGTCTAGAACGTGTAATAGATGCAAATAGAAGTAAAAGAAGCAATTTGAAACAATATAATTATTTTGTATAATAAGATAAAATTACTGTATTTTAAGAACAATGGCATTTTCTCGGTGGAATAATGCAGAAGCACATTTTAAAGCTTAGTTACTTTACAAACGTTGGTACACATTGTTTTAAATTGTTTACGTACTACTTGAATGTTTTATAAGAAAATTATAACTTAAGACAGGAAATTTAATTTAAAAAATTAGTAAAATAAAAAATAATATTTAACGAAATTAACAATGCATAAAACAGAAATGTTTTTGACTTTTTAAAATTTACGGGAAGGATTTTAAGATACGAAAACTTTCTTTACTTAATAGTGGTTATAAGCCAGATGGCTTTTTGCGTTAGTTTGTTGATCAATTTTTGTAAATTTAAAAGGAAAAATAAGTTCACTAATTTGTATTTTCCATCCATACATGGAACCCAAGATTTTTTTCCAAACTCAGAACTAGTTGCTTAGAAACATTTTTTTTCCGAGGGCCTGTCCGTCGGCCCATTATCTCACCCTGTTTGGTTTTTACACCCACTCCGTGATCACAGTTCCTTGCACTAGCTTGTGTAGGTCAACTGAGGAGAGGGTAAGGATGTCCTCTGGTTCCAGTTTTGGTGCTTGAGTATTTGTTGCCTCTTCCGATCTAATGACTCGCAATGGCAAACTATGCGCTGTACTGTTGCTCTGACTTGTTCGCATCACCTGCAATCAAGGTCTCCATTGTACTGTTGCATTCTGTGCAGATGGTTCTTGGCAGTCAAGTGTTCCTGTTCATTTGAAGCAGCTTTTTCGTAAGTCTCGGGTCGGGATCCCCAATGAAGGTTTTGCTGTGATGTAATCCCTAACTGTTGGTCCAGTGGCTTTGTGTTCACTCCTGATCCAGATAGAAACACTTACACCAAATTGGACAATAAGGTCCAAAAAAATGCACTACTTCCTGGACTTCACGGCAAACCAATTTTCCTTATATTATAATTTGACAGGTTTAACAACGAGGTACGAAAGTCTCTAAGTCTTACCGCTAAAGGGTTTTCCTCCAACAACCCTAGTACGCTGGAGGAATGAGCTGGTTTTTAGATGCTTAGCCTATTTTGAACACAACTTCCTTGTTTTATAAATAATAAATCCCACAAAGTCCCGGTCTCAAAAATTCTTTAATATAACGGTTACATGTTTCGCTCACAAATGAGCATCATCAGACCTACAAACGCTATAGTGTTTGCAAAATGTGCATATAAAAAACATAAAAGTATCTTACCTAATTACACAAACAAGGAAACATTTAAAAATTAAAAATATATAAACACCTCACCCAACTGTAAATAAAAACATAAATAAATTATACTGAGTGGGGAGTAACAACCTTCCATAGATTGGTCAAAAGTAGCCCACGAAGTAAATGCCCAACTTTGTCTGTTAGTGCCAAGAAAAATAAAACTAAAGAGATAAATGTCAAATGTCACCGGAAAAGGCGGGAGAACAAAAGGTTATGGATATAAAAGCGAATCATTTGTTTATGTTATTGAAAATAAAATAGGGCTCAAAATTAAAAACTTCATTAACACAGGTAAGGACTGGACTCTTCTTAGCTTTGGTTATCTCTAATTTTTCAAGTAAATCCAACTTTTTGCTCTTCTGACATTCGTGAAGTATGTTTACATTTTCAGGTGCCGAGAATTGATGTTTTGATTCTAACAGATGGTTTGCAAACGCTGATTTTGTATTAGTTATATCAGTATTCCGGTATTTATCGACAAAACTAAGATGTTCTTGGATTCTGGTCGATATTTTCCGTCCTGATTGTCCTACATACACTGCAGGGCACTCTCCACAGTGCAAAGAATACACACCTGACTTTGAAAATGAGTCAACTTTGTCCTTAATTTTGACTAGATGCTGTTTAAGCGTATTATTAGTCTTGAAAGCTAGTGATATGTCGTAAGATTTGAAGAATTTTCCCAATTGTAAAGATATGTTACCGAAATAAGGTAATGAAGTATAATTATTTTTGTTAGATATATTTGAATGTAAAATATTATATGATAATTTGTATTTGTTGACGAATTTATAATAAAGTTTGTTAATTAATCTTAATGGGAAACCGTTATTAAAAGCTAATTGTTTTATTATGTTTAGTTCTTTATTAAAGGCACTTCTAGATAAAGGAAGTTTAAATAGCCTATAGAAAAAAGAGTTGAAAGCTGCAAATTTATGGGAAGAAGGTGAGTTCGAATTAAATTGAATTATGTTATCAGTAGAAGAAGGTTTCCTGTAAATATCAAATTCAATCTTATTATTGTTTCTTGTTAAAAGGAGATCTAAAAAAGGTAATTGACCACTATTCTCAATTTCAGTTGTAAATGTTATTTTTGGGTGTATCCCATTAACATAGCGTATGAATTCATGCAAACTCTCGTCAGTGCCACTCCAAACTATGCATATATCATCCACATACCTCTTATAAAGCTATAAGTTCCTTGTTTTATTTTTTTGTAATTCAAGGGGTATGCTTAAACTTTATAGATTATTTATTTCAGATTCTCAGTAATATGTGTGCTGTTAACATGACCCTAAAAAGCATTTATTTATGAACATCTAAAAACTGTAAAAAGGAAAATTATCGTTATCTCGAAATTTACTTACGTTAATGTATGTTGAGGATTCTTAAAGCCTATTAGGTTATCTTAATGCTGTTTAATGCGAGCCAATATACTGCGTTTAATGCGTTACATACGGCCGATTCCCGACAAATTTGCCATACCGGTAATGTTTCCGAGATAAAACCTCTTTTTATGTCCATATACTGTTAATATTGATGGTATTTTTGGTTATTTTTAAAAGATGGAAATTGACCTCAGAATGACTAAATTTTCGGTTAATATGTTGGAACTGTACGAAAAAGGACAATGTCCACGAGTGAAGCACCCAAAGGGGCTTTGGGGGCACTCGGGTCTGAATTGTTTCAAACTAAGCAGTCGGTGGAATATACACCACCACTACCAAGAACACACAACCGAAGCTGAACCTAACCTTTTTTCAATATATCTACCGATAGGGAGACCGATCAAAAAAAAATGATAGTTTTTACCAATTTGTAGAAATACTTCAGAGATATCACAATTGTTTTTAACGAATTTGATATTTAAATAAAATCCGCAACCAAACAATATATGTGATTATTTCATTTTTCATTTTTAAATATTGACATGTGACAATGTGACATGGTAATACTTCAATATTTAGTTCGGGACATACATCTCATGTCGATAGACGCCTCAGTCTTTAGAAATGATTAATTCCTATACAATGGACAAAAATAGGCCATGGCCAATTTAAATATTTAAAAAGAGGTCTATACAGGGTGTCCCATAACTTATGGGCCGTAGAGTAACTGAAGATACTAGACATCAAACTAAGCCGATTAAGTCATATAAGTTTTTTCGGATTGTTACTCGTTCTAGAGATACAGGGTGTTGAAAGTAAAAGTTTATTCTCGAAAAAAAGCCATCATTTTAAAACGGTTTAATGAATCGAATTGAAAGTTGGCCATATTATGTTTTTATGAGCAAGAAATAAGAATTTGTAGAAATTTCTAAGTTTCAAACTAGAGGGCGTTAGTTGCATACACTGGGCTTCATAAATCTATGATTTTTTTTCTTACCTATGATATTAGGTGTTTTTCAATTATAGTTTCTTAAAGAAGGGTATTTTATGAGTCAAAAAGGTGTACTTGATTGATCTTAATATCTTTAACGGTTTTCGAGATATTTCCCTTTAAACATCCCAAAGCATAAAAAAACATAGTACATAATTAAATTAATATTTTAATTATCAAAAAAAACTTATATGACTTAAACGGCTTAGTTTGATGTCTAGTATCTCCTCTACTCTACGGCCCATAAGTTATGGGACACCCTGTATACGGATGAAATCTTAGCTATTTTGAGCAAGAGGGTATTTTGTTATGGGAGAAAAGTTTACCGCTCCCGAGGAAAATCTATATCATGAGGGTAAGGTATGTATACTATTGTTAAGGAAGGAGTGGAGTGGAGGGTCTTTTTTAAGTAAATAACGATGCTTTTAATTCAGAAGTTAGTGGGATCTGAAAAATACTTCCAACGTCATAATCTATGGTTAAACACGCTCACTTGAATAACCTAACCTAAGGTAAATATTCTTTAACAAAATTAATACAAATTAAGGGTATAGCAGCATATTATCAGATATATTTATTTTCGTACTTTAAATACTTTCAAGCACTGGCTCCAAGCTACTTATTTGTACATACACACGCTATATTATCACACATAATTATCGTGATTTTCTGGCTCCATTACTAAACTTTCTTATTTACATTTAGCGTGATATAAAACATTTTTTGTATAATAAATACTCCGACAGTTCGCGAAATTCAACATAAACGGCAGAAATCCTATTTCGTGACGCTATATTATAAAGTCGGCAAGGAATGTTTATATGTTTCATAATAAGGATCAATTTTTTTACAATTTTGTATGGTCCGGTTGACTAAAATCGTATTTTGATATATTCTGCAGAGACCAAAATCCTGCAGCCACAGTCGTTAAACGCGCGCTTGCAGGGAATGCCGGCTAATGTGCTTTCGCTGTCCTGCTATCAGACGATACAGATATCGCGACTAATCTAGTCATGGCCCGCAAAACCACCAGACTTATATCCACTTGGTTCGGGAGGATGGGCTTTGGTTTATTGGTTTTTTTTTTATTTGGTTTTGCAGGTATAATACAATGTAGAGACAATTTGTTTAGGTGTTGTTGAAGGAATGATTTTTACATAATTATTTGATAGTATATTATCATGTATTTTGCGGTTTTTATGCCATTTCAAAACAGGTAATAGTAGTTTGTAGAACAAGAGTGTGTATGATATCTATATCTTACGATATATATCTCAAACTTCCAAGTGCGATATGGAGAATGCACTCGAGTTGAAGAGTATATAAACTACTGGACAATTGCTTTCCAGCAAGAAAAATTTCGCCTAAATTTAGCAGTTAATATTTTTTGAACCAGATATGATATCGACCTTCTGTTTTGAATGGTTGATAGATTCATCCCTTGGGAAACAATTGTCAATGTTGGATTTTCTTCAACTGTCAGAAAATTTTATATACAGGGTGTTAAAGAAGACGATGATTTTTGCTCCAATTTTAATGGCGTGTAACTTTCACAATAATATTTTTAACTTTTATCACTCTACGTCAATTGAATCACTGGTTCATAGCAAAGAAAGTGATTTGTCAAATTTTTGATATCTGTTATATTTTAAGAAATTTCTAAATCTAAACTATTGTTACTGAACATAATCAAGCTTTTCATAAGGTATAATAATCACTCGCAAAGCTTGCACGATAAACGCACAGTGAGATCTAGCTACCAATAAGTTGAAATAAAGCAAGGTTTTCCAAAAAAATCGGTATTTCTTATAATATAGCAGATATCAAAAATTTGACAAATTACTTTTTTTGCTATGAACCAGTGATTACAATGACGTAGAGTGATAAAATTTAAAAATATTATTGTGAAAGTTACACGCCAATAAAGTTGGAGCAAAAATCATCGTTTTCTTTAAAACCCTGTATATAAAATTTTCTGACAGTTAAAGAAAATCCAACATTGACAATAGTTTTCCAAGGGATAGATCTATCAACCATTCAAACCCGTAGGTCGATATCATATCTGGTTCAGAAAATATTAACTGTTAAATTTAGGCAAAATTTTTCTTGCTCGACAGCAATTGTCCAGCAGTTTATTTTCTACGACCAAACTTATGAACCTTATGTTACAAGAGTTTGCAGCCTACCAGGCTTGAACTCACGACCATTCGATTCAAAGTTCGCCGTTTTGGCCAAATGATCATGTTAGAAATTATGGTAAAACCAACTCAATAATAATACTACATATTAATTTTCTATGGACATTCAGCAGAATGCATTATTGATAAAACGATTATAGATGCTTATACATTTTGTTATATTGAACAAGGTAATAACCATATACATATAGATTATATAATTTAGTGTCTTGAAAAAGAAGGCGGAGCCTGGGTAAATACAATAATTGGTTGGTACTTTATTAGGACGAAAGAGATGAACTTAATTTTTTTAACAATGTTGTCAATTATTGGAAAATTTTCGGATTCGTAAGAAATTAAGATCCAAAGCACAGAAGAATGATAGGACGGCGCTGTATTCAAAGGGAAAAGGAAAATTTTTACACACAGTGTTATATTCGCATCGGATATTCTTTAGGAGCACTTGTGGTTGTGATCTGCTAAAAATACTTTTTCAGTATGGTGTGCATTCGTAGAATATTTCTTTAAAAATGTGAAATTTTATTTTTAAAGGTTGCAACACTGTTCAGCACTGGCAGTAATAAATATGGAATTTTGCCGTACAGTTAAATAGCTCTCATCACTTAAGTGTAAAGAAAACAAAAGAAAAAAGAAAACAAAAGAAAAAAGAAAACAAAAGAAAAAATAATTTTTGAGTTAACTGAGCGAAACATTAATAATATACGTTTTCCGATATTAGATCGGAAATATTGACATTTTTGATAACATTATTTCTGAAAGAAATAGTCAATATTTCCTTACACTAAGTCATTGCTAGGCAACGGAAAATCACTGTTATCAAATATTTATTGTTGTAGTGTAAGGAAATATTATTTCTGTACGGCTACTTGTAAACTAAAATGTGTTAAGCTTGACAATTCAATATTACTGTGTTTCCATAGTTACAACAGCAATATTTAATGGCATCCTTTATTTGTGAACAAAGTTAATAACATTTATTTCAAAATTTTAGCAAGTTTCTTGTAATAAGTTACGTCCTTTTAATAATTTACGATTTACGAAAAAATAGTATGTATTCCTCGTAAAAAAAGCCATATTCCCAGACTCCGTATTGCCAGTCTGAGCTTGCTCCTTGACATACAATCTTTAAGGTCGTCCGGGAATGTTCAGCTTTTCCTACTAGGTATACAATATACTATTGTTTTAACTTTACGCGTTTAATAGTAATTTTAATCATTTAACCGGATCAGTTCGTGTTTAATAAATTACACCAGACATAATCCCTCGCAATGATTTTATATTCAAAATTATTTCATTCATACGTAGTAAAAGATTTTAAAAAAATATATATAACAATGCAGGTCATGTAAATGCAAAATGTTAAAAATTAATACAGGCGTTTACAAAGAGCCATTTATCTTGTGATATGACACAAGTATCTGGATATTATTTATTAACAGAGTAAGGGCGGACGTAGCTCTTATTTTTAGAATTGTCAAGTGCATTTATTCACAAGACACCATGACACTGTCATGCCTACAAAAAATTCAGGAAAGTGTTAGTCGAAGGGTGAGAGTTCCTTACCAATGATATTTATTTTAAAAAGCTGATTTTTAATAAACGCCTGAGGCAATCAAAATAATTTCAAAATATGTTTCTAGAATACAGTATTAATTGTCAAATAGTATATTACATAACAAGTGTTGAAAGCGATACTCTTTAAACGAGGAGATATTTAGCACGAGGCGTCAGCCGAGTGTGGAAATTCACCGAGTTTTAGAATAATCACTTTCACACAAGTAATGTACACTATTTTTCCTACGACCACAAAGAATTATTAAAAAAGCCAAGAGTGTTGAGTGTTGAAATTAGTAGGTATACTTATTAGGATTACGTTTCATTTGATTTCTGGTTTCATAGTTTGTCAATAGGCTTTTCCTTTATTTGTAGTTTAACTTTTTCATTTTTTCATATTTTATAGATCATAGGAAGAACTAATCGTGAATTGACTTCTAGATTAACCAGAATGAAAACTTCTAAATTTAATCAAGGAAAGGTGCATTAAACATAAATTTTAAAAATCCACCCAACAAGAAAGATTTCAATTCAAAATAATTCTATAAATTATTTAATGTTTTAATAAAAAAAAGTCAAATACTCCTGACGGGATTTGAACCTGTGACCTTGCGATCTGTAGGCTAGAGCTTTTACTCTCTACGCTATCGCTACCGATAAAGATTTGTTGTTTAATACATGACGCTCTCTTCAGCGCGACTTATTTTCACTGGTAATAGATTTTCCAGTATATTATTAACATTTTTTATAAATTCAGATGGAGTTACTTCACATTCTAATTCTGAATCACTCGAGAAAAACATGATAAATAAGTTAAACACTCTACAATTACTGCTTTCTAAAATTTGTTCGTTTTAGTAAATAGGGGTTGTCTGTCAAATTGGCACCATATGTTTAAATTAAATAGTGTGCCTTGTATTTCAACTCTAGAGTTGAAATATTTTTTTTCAACACGCTTGTGATATTCGGCGATTTCGAGCCAAGTTAACCGTGCTTTTTTCTCATTTTCATAGGTGGTCGTATGAAAAATAATATTGTTAATAATATGTTGGTCTTTGTAATATTAAGAAAAAGTAGGTTAGAGTCACACAATATCAATATGTGATACCCCGCCCCGCCTGTATAAAATATTCCATTGAATTTGTTGTTTTTAACAGAAAAATAACTGTCATACGCCTTTGCTCTCTCGGCGAATCCAATTTACTCTCATATTCATACACAACCTCTCACACTTATAATAGGCCATAACTCTTTCGCATTTTTCAGTTATGTCGTGTTGTTTTGGCGTCCCGTAACTTATGTGACAGATTTATTTGGTTCCTTTTGGTACCACCATGACAAACGGCTGTATCTTGCGACTGTATATGCGCCTACTGTGCGGTAGAGATGCCACGTTGGTACCGGGGTTTTGTGTAGTTCTTGGGTAACGTTGAGCTAATATAATGGGATGCTCTCAGGTTGCGTCTAATAAAGAACTGGTATGGGTTCGGTATCTATTTCAATGAATTTTTTTTTCTTTAAACTTTTGATTTTCTTGATTTTTTCTTTAAGTTTTAAGTGGAGATGGACGCAGGTGTTACACGGAATCTCAGACATGTTGCGGTAGAGATCGACTTGCAATAAAAACAAAACTACCAAGTTAAAAGTGATTTTATTTAAATATAACCCAAATTAACAAATATGCTATAGTCCATTTCAGAAAGGTGTAGAGTAATAAAATGGGAAATTCTGTCCAGTTCGGCTCAATTTCGGTGTCGTCATAGGCGTACATGGAAGCGAAGAGGGATTTTTAAAAGGTTTGCTAACCTTTCAGTCGTTCATTACAGGAGATTACCACGAGGACATCATGAATTCGAATATTCTTGAGGACTATTTTGGTGAAATGATCCAATAATTCCAACTGATTCAATAATAGTTATGGATAATGCAAGCTATCATTCACGACGCACATAGAAGACTCCAACTT
The DNA here is from genome assembly GCA_935413205.1 of Polydrusus cervinus. Taxonomy (NCBI): domain Eukaryota; kingdom Metazoa; phylum Arthropoda; class Insecta; order Coleoptera; family Curculionidae; genus Polydrusus; species Polydrusus cervinus. Next base: position 5,657,716 of record OW284514.1, read on the forward strand.
CATCTTGGAGAAAACCAGAAATTATCGACTGGTTAACCACCAAAATGATTGAATTTGAAGATAATTTGATAAAGAAGGAACTGTTAGCTATAGCAAATGTACACAAACATCGTTTTATGAATTATGCCATGGAAGATATAGCTGAAAAACATGGTGTAACTGTGCTGCGCACACCGCCATATTATTGCGGACTAAATCCTTTAGAACTTATATGGGCGTAAGTGAAAGGATTTGTAGCAAGACACAGCACGACATTAAAAATGAAAGACGTAAAGCTACTGTTTGATTAAGCAATTAAGGAAGTAACACCAGAGAACTGGCGAAAAACAGGCCATCGTTTTATTAAAGAAGAGGAGATAATGTGGTATATTGACCACCTGATCGATCGGGCCGTCGACCCGTTAATTGTAACATCAAGAGGAGACGACAGTTCCTCAGATGACGTAGAATATTATGATTTTTTACAATTTAATTTCTGTATAATGTATTTTTTGTATTTTCTTTATGTTTAATAAAAAATAAGTGTACCTAATACTATGTTCGCAATGCACGCCTTTGTCACACCATTTTCAGTGTTTATGAATGAATAACAATAGGCAAAACTCATAAATTGACCCAAACCCGTGTAGTAGGTACTACCTGCACTTGATGAAAGTAAAGAATTTTGCATTGAAATCAATGCCAAATTATGAAAGTGGCTTAAATATTCGTTGGGACTCGGTAGTCTCTTTGCATACCTAATGAGCTTTTATTACTCTACACCTTTCTGAAATAAACTATACAGAATAATTTGGTCCATGGATTTATCAACGAAAATAATTTTTCTTCAATTGATTTTATCATCATTATCATCAACTATCGGAGTTCAATTCAATCAATGTGAAATAATGATATCTACTTATCATATAAACACTGTATACACCTACATAATACACTACAAATCTTTAAAAAATTAAATCTAAAGATAAAAGGGCGTAAGAACATCCTCTCAGTATTTATTACAATACGTTGGAAAATAATTTAGATATGTAATCAAACAAATTAATAAAAACTCATAAATTCGAAGAATAATGATACTGACCAAAGAGCAAAAATAAATAAAGAATACAGAAATGAAAATTGTGTGCAAGCCTTACTTAAGCGAGGACAACAACGAAGTCTAAAAATTAGAGAAGGTAAAACTCTTTATGAGGACGTAAAACAGAACATTCCTGTCCTTTTGTGGGACAATAATTTAAAGTTATCCGTGGTTAGTGACAATAAACCATTTCAAATGACGACCTTAGATAAACATTTTCCAGCTTCCTGTTAATATCAGGCTTGACTGCGTCTTTTTAAAAAAGTAATTATTATATTTTTTCCAATTCCTTATAAATTTTCACGTACATTTTGTATAAAATATAATATGTTTGGATTAAAATGTTTTTGAGATATAGAGATATATATATATATAGTTTCTTAGTACTGCAGATGATGAAACATATTTACTTATGAAGGTTGTTATGATAATCGGCATTTTTTATAAAAATATATAAATAATTGGTAATTAATTTTATAAATGTTAATAATAAATCATTCTTCTAAAAAGTGTGGTTTTATTTAACAGCAAAATTTTAATAAAACCGTTTTTTTTTCATTACAGCACTAGTGCTGTACAGGCATCTATTACAGCACTAGTGCTGTAATAGATGCCCTTACAAAACGAGTGACAGAACTGTGAAATTGATATTACTAAATGAAATTAGATAAAAGTAATTTTTCTCTTAGATCTGCCGTTCCAATGCTAAGCCTGTCAAAGTCTGAAAATGCCATATTTTTAACGTGTTTCTGTGTTTATCTTAAAAACAATTGAATTTAGACATATGACATTTGTATCAAAATATACGTGGGATTTTATAGAGAATGTTTTTGAAAAATATTAAAAAGTTGGGTGGTTTAGATGCTGTGGAATCCTGCGTTGAGAGCGGGCCACCCTGTATATTAAATTACACCAAAAACATTGCGTTCTTCTTGTCCGAATCCTGGCTATGCTTATAAATGGATTCTTAAAGACTTTTTAATTTCGGATTCTACAAATATTGTAGATTGTCAGGAAGTTATTTTTTACAATACAGTGAACTAAAGGGTTTCCATTGGCTTATATCTTTTTCTTCAATTAGTTTTTTTCTTATTCGGCCCAAGAAGAACCGCTATTTAACACGGTAATTTTTGGCGCGCTGCGATCAACTTAAGAACTTGCCGACTCCAAATTTCCAACTTCGTTTGTCTTTTAATACATTCCCATAAAACAAAAGTCTCGTAGCCATATTGCAACGGGCGCATCACGCTGAGAACCCTGGTTAATTTACCCGGGCGCATTTTTACAAATCGCCATACAACATATCGGTATTTAACCTATTAATAACTTGCAAGAATTATTGCTTATTTGTGGCCGTTTTGTTATGTTTATTTATTGTTTCGTAGTAATTTCACGCGGCTTTTTGAAGTACGATCAAAAAATAAATAAGATGTATCAATTTTTTATTTGTACCTCTATACCTCCCTAGATGACACGTGATATTTTTAGGAGGTCCGCTTATCATTTATAGCCAGTGGCGTAGCCATGGGATGGCAAAGCGGGGATCCCCTCTTCTGTTCAACGCCCATTTGCCCTGATAGAGCGACCTCCACAAATGTAGCATTCTTGGTTATATGTTTGTCTTCTGAAAAATGCACCAGAAAAAAATATAACAAAGGAAGTGATGTTTCCGTATGAAGATTTTAAAAGTCAACGTAGATATTCAAGAAACCCTATTCTAATGAACATTCTAATGGCCTTTCGAGTCCATTTTTCGCTCCTCATTGTCTAAATTAATCATCATGCAAAATTCAACCAGTTGACAGTATTTACAATAGCTCGAACTCGACGCGCCGATACGGCTTCACTCCGTTCTTATCTATAAATAGCGTTAAAAAGGGATAGCACAAAATCGTAACAGTGTCTGGAAACCGGCTACTCTCTACTACCGCAGGTAAAGTTGCGTCAAAAATTCATATATAGTCTATTATTTTACTATTTACTTAATATATTAACGTCGGGTTGCACAAAGAATTTTAATAATAATTATTTAACTTGCAAGTTTGACTGTGACAGACGTAACATTGACAGAAATAATTTTCTCACAATCATACTGGCCAGGTTACCTGAATTTTTAATTTACTAATCACGCACCTTTAAATGTAAGTATATAATGCCTGTCAAAGTCGTTTATGTTACAGTCAAACTTGCCGGTTAAATAATTATTATTAAAATTTTTTGTGCAACCTGACATAAAACAATTTTATTGTCGCTATTGTTTTAAGAAATATATTTATTAATTTCTGTAATAACATTTTCTATTAAAAAATCATTTATATTCTGATAATAGTACATAGTATACCTAGTAGGAAAAGCTGAACATTCCCGGACGACCGTAAAGATTGTATGTCGAGGCGTAAGCCGAGACTGACAATACGGAGTCCGGAAATGTGGCTTTTTCTACGAGGTTTACATACTATTTGTCCGTAAATCGAAAATTATTAAAAGGACGTAACTTATTACAATAAACTTGTTAAAATTTTGAAATAAATATTATTAATTTTGTTCACAAATAAAGGATGCCATTAAATATTCATGTTGTAACTATGAAAACACAGTAATATTAAATTGTCAAGCTTAACACATTTTAGTTTACAAGTAGCCGTACAAAAATAATATTTCCTAATAGTTACTTTCCGTTGCCTAGCAACGACTAAGTGTAAGGAAATATTGACTTTTTCTTTCAGAAATGTCAATATTTCCGATCGATTTTCGGAAAATATTATTACAAGAAATCATTACTTTATTTAATAGCTGTACAAATATAAAGATTTAAAAATCTATCGCTTTATTATTAGGCATCCGTACACGACCAGATGTCAATCATATAAAGATCTAAGTAAAATCATTCGTCAAGATAAATCACAATAATAATGCATCAATGATATCATTCAGGACTGTCAGTAACATTGATCGTGTAGGGTCTGCAATAATTCACAAAGATGGGCATTTTTTGTTTGAGTTTTAATACAGAAAAAAAAATTTAAACAACAATGTTATATTTGCTGCGCTTACCCTCTCTTTCTTTTTAAATTTTATAGTAAGTGAATCCCTGGAGCCGGGTGATACGGATTTATTATTTTTTCACTATTAAATATAGTATTTGTACCGGGTGAGTCAACGATTGCGCGGAGTTATTTTATGCCTTGAAGATAAAATTTGTCGACAATAAACTTTTATGTTAAGGTATGGTTGGATATCAGGCACATTTTAAAAATATTTGAAATTATACAGGGTGTGCCCAAAAAGTAAGGTGTCAAAAAGGTACATTTTTTTAAATGAGACACCCTATATATTGTATTATTTTCTGATTCCTCACAAAATTCTACGCTTATTTTGTAAATGTCATATGTCTAAATTCAATAGTTTTTGAGATATTGACGGTTAAAATATGGCATTTTCAGACTTTGACACGCTGTAGCATTAGAACGGTTCATCTTAGAGAAAAATGATTTTCCCCTCCCTATCTTAGTTTTTTATTGTCTATCCAAAGAAACCAACCTCCGGTTTACCATGTTAAACCAAAAAACCAGTTTTAACGGTTTAACATGTTAAACCGGAAGTAGTAACGTTTAGGTAGAGAATAAAAAATTAAGATAGGGAGGTGAAAACCATTTTTCTCTAAGATGAACCGTTCCAATGTTACAGCCTGTCAAAGTCTGAAAATGCCATATTTTAAACTTCAATATCTCAAAAACTATTAACTCTAGACATTTCACATTTACGAAATAAGCATAAAACTTTGTGAGGAATCAGAAAATAATACAATATATAGGGTGTTCCATTTAAAAAAATGTACCTTTTTGACACCCTACTTTTTGGGCGCCCCCTGTATAATTCAAAATATTTTTAAAATGTGCCTGATATCCAACCATGCTTATTGTCGACAAATTTTATCTTCAAGCCATAAAATTGCTCCGCGCAATCGTTTACTCACCCGGTACATTTAATGATTAAATGAGCCGCGCTGGTATTGTCGAATATCCGGAGGATATTATTCTTGAAATATAATAATTATTGTGCTATTTGGATTTATTCAGACATTCATGATTTTATAACTAGAAATTTTAAATAATGTAAACTATTTTGAACATTACAGGAACAACAACAATTAAATTGCTTAAGTGAATCTGTAATGATTGTTAGAACATAAAAAAGCGTTTAACAACTTTTCTTGAGGCTCAATATTCTCATTGAGTATCGAATTTAAATTTAAATTGCGTTATGTAAAACAGTTTTGACGCCGTAACTTTTTTGTCGATTGTTATAAATATAAATAGATAATGGGGCCTTTTGGCAACCACGCTAATCGATTTTTGAAAGACAAATACCTTGAAAATGACTTGATTCTGAGACAAGATTTTCGATTTGATTGGAAATATTGAGTTTGTCTAATTACAAGGGGCATTAGGGAATTATAAAACAAAATATTTGTTTGATAATTTAATTATTATCTTATATTTATATACCTTTAGAAAGAACAAAGAATTTTATTATTATAACATAAAGATCATATTTTTTTAAAAAGCACGTTGTAAATAAAATAACCCTAACAAAATTTTTCTTTAACAAGTTGTTGTTTTGTTGTATGTTCTGGGATACTGATGGCCACTTGTCCTTTCGAACATTCAGCCAGCCTTCTTTTGGACCTACAGCTTAACGTGAGTTTCGAACCACGATCCTCAGTCATGCAACACCCCCCAAGGGCTATCAACCCGCGGTTTATTGCGATTGCTTGTGGAGTGTGTACATTCTTCCGCACCCCACGAGATATCCGATCTCATTCGGCCTGGTTACCGGCGTGAATGTGTGTACGTTGGAAGATGATACATTTTATACTTTTCCCTACATTCTTAAACCTGTTAAATTTTGGACATACTTTTTTTATTGTGCGTATGCCCACTCGGAAAATCGAACTCATCTCTGAGCCACTGCCATGGTTCCTCGAACAAGTTGATTTCATATTATAAGGTTTGTTGAAATGAACCATTTTAACACAAATTCGATTATAGTGATAATTTACCTCACATATATAGAACCAATCAGAACGCAAATTTTCATAGCAACCTCCTTGGTAACGTGGTCTTACCCGATAAGACCTACGCCTAGCTCGGTAAGACCACTGTAGCTTTTTGTCAAACAAACGGTAATTTATTTCAAGAAATCAAGTTTAATAAATAAATATTATAACCCCTACAAAATAAAAGTGACCCACAACAGTATTTGAGGTGATTTTAGGGCATAAACTTAACTGAATTTTGACATTTAAAAAAAAATGTTTTATGCCAAAATGTATGTAAGATTAAACCCAGTGTGCTTTGTTTTGACGTGAGCTTAAGAAATCTTGGCGTTTTCATGGCAAGCGTGATGACAATTGATGAACGAATTTGATTTTTGACGTTCCACGCGTCTAATTTAGTCTTGGATTTTTAATTAATTGTTAGTTGTGGCACGTTTATAAACTTAAAAGTAAATCATAATGATATGTTTGCATATTTTCCTTTATCACAAACGGCTTTTATTTCGGGTTCAGTAAATTATCCAATAAAATACACCTTTAAAAGCGGCGTCTTATCTTCATACCGTTGTTTTTCACTCGAAACTAGATTTTCTAAGAAAATTTTCACTCAATATAATTTTTACTTATAATCAAAGATAAGACCCTCGAGCTAAAGCTCTCGGGATCTTATCAGATTATAAGTAAAAATTACATTTCGTGAAAATTATCAGAAAATCGATTTCTTGTAAAATACAGCGGTATTACCGATAAGACGCCTCCTCTATCGGTATATTACTGTTGAAAAGATCTAATTTAATTTTTTTAGTAAACGTTCAAGTTCATAGACATGTCATAAAATATAATGTCTTCTATGAACAGTAAGTTGTTGGCGCGTAAAAAAACGTTTATGAATGAAATTATCTTAGTTGATCTTTATTGTTCTAACCGCTTTAAATGGACAATTAAAATGTCGATAAATACATAATATCGATTTAAATGCCGCTCATCCCTACTAAATCGAAAATAATCGAAATTCCACCAAGTCAGACTTTAATTACTGATCTTTTATAGAGTCTAAATTAACAGGTAATGGAGTGTTGCCTTATTTATTTTTTAAAGGCGGGATTTTTACAATGTTAAATAGAAATGCATCTCCTGTGGTTGTTGAAAGCTTTTGTGGAGACACCTGCATAAGCTTGGGTTGAATTAAGTTGATTTCATTGTTGAATTTTTGTGTCTGTATCTTGATTAGCATGGAAATGTTCGGGAACCTACTCGATTTTGTGGGAAAATAGTTTAACATTTTTTGTTGGCCAATCGCAATGGGGTTTTTTCACTATAATATATTTCAATAATAAAAATCCTCATTGAGTATCACAAAAGATCTACGTAATCCGATTAACCGCTCCAGTCTTTTATTTGCCAGTCTTGCGACTAAATATATTAATATTTAAAATATCAAATATCAGGTCACTTTACCAATTATATTGTTATATTTGTTTCGACAATTAAATAGACAAACAGTTTAGAAACAGGAAACCAGACTTGAGACCTTAGTCAGGTAGGAAAGCCAAACTGGCAGGACATTTTGAATTTTTTGAAACAAAAACTATCCCAACCAGTCTCGTATCCTTAAGATAATGTATCTGGTGATAATGGAACATCATCGTTACTTGCCTTTGCACTATTAGCAAATTTCAAAGTACCATCTTAATAATAGTCTGAAAAAACTTCCTTTTAAGGCTTATTCCTCAAAGCAAAAAGACGCGGTGATGTCTCAGTCTATAATAATCAACGCATACTAATAAACAAAGAAAGAAATTATTATATCACGGTATATACAGGGTGTGTCAGTAAGGTGTCTGTCTTAGATAGCACCTAAACTATCAAAGATAGGGAAAAAAGTGTAATACAAAAGTTAAAGGGTTTTTTAGGATACATAATCTAAAAATATTTTCTAATCTACAGGGTGGTTCTACAAAGTGTTACTGAATGATAAAAAAGAAAATTAAATGGGACATCCAGTATAATTTTCTTGAATATGATTCAATGGAATAAGAACTTTGCACCCCTATTAAAATTTTTAAAGTGAAATGCAACGTTGCCAAGTAATTAATTTTTTTCCAAAATTTTAGTAATTTTAAGGGTATCGTTAAAAAATCATATCAACCTGTAGATTAATTCTAGGCAAATATAATTTACGTTGTAAGTTCCTAAAGGTACGATATATTGATCTATAATAATGTTTTTTAAATTTCTTATACAGAGCGTTCATTACAAGTTGGACAACTCGATAGTTTTAAAAATGCATTATTTCAATTTTTTTAAATGGGACCTCTCTAATTTTTTTTAGGCAAAAGAATTTATCTTTCGAAAACCTTACTTTTTTGTTAAATAAAGCATTTTTAAAACTATCGAGTTGTCCAACTTGTAATGAACGCTCTGTATAAGAGAGTTAAAAAAAAATTATAGATCAATATATCGTACCTTAAAGTACTTAAAACGTAAATTATATTTGCCTAGGGTTAATCTACAGGTTGATATGATTTTTTAACGATACCCTTAAAATTACTAAAATTTCGGAAAAAAATTAATAACTTGGCAACGTTGCATTTCACTTTAAAAATTTTAATAGGGTTGCAAAGTCCTTATTCCATTGAATCATATTCTAGAAAATAATACTGGGTGTCCCATTTAATTTTCTTTTTTATTATTCAGTACCACTTTTTAGGACTACACTGTATATTAGAAAATATTTTTGATTATGTAACCCTTTAACTTTTGTATGACACTTTTTTCCCTATCTTTGATAGTTTAGGTGCTATCTAAAACAGATACCGTACTGACACACCCTGTATAGGTACGTAATAGCAAAAAACTGGTGATCGTATCATCTCGTTACCAATTATACATCTTTTATGCTCTCAACAATTTATTTTATTTGTAAAAATATTTAAAAAATCACCTCACACAAAGTATTTGCAACCCGGTCGCTATAAATAAGCCTTAATAATCATCTGCAACAATCTTCATTTTAATCCTTAACAACTCGACAGCGTAACTAACCAAATTCGCGTTGGTTAAATTATTAGAAAAAATTAAATTGGGTGTTCTATACTCAGATTGTTACAGTTTAGACTGTGATAGATACGGTGAAAGAAGAATATGAAAAGTAACGTTCGAAGGGAATGTTTTGACAAAGAATGACCTTTTAAATAGCGATACCGCAGCCTTGGGAATTATTTGTTGAGATGAGCGAACTAAATCGATCATGGCATATCGATGGTATACAAGTAATGGAGAATTTGTCATGTGCGAGTTGAATTCTTGTGATATATATGTTTCGTACATGAGCTGATGGATGTCAATCTAAAAACTGTTAAATTTTTTTAAAGGTTGTGTTGATACAAGGGTAAATATTTTGTAAAATTTGCTTCAAGGTATATCAACAAGTTCAAATACGCATATGTCCTAAAATACTTTGTTTTCGATATACCGTGTTAAAGTCTTCATTTTGGGTTTGGATTTTTCTCAAAAATCTTGAAAACCGCTTGAGATATTATACTAAATTTTGGTATAGACTATTACGATTTAAAAACACATATTTTTGACTCAAATTTTTTTTCCCAAAGCAGGGGTGTAGGTATAGCTGGGCCTTAATACAATTTTAACTTTTTACTAAGAAATGTTACGTTACTGATATTTTCGAGGATTACTTATCGTTTAATTTTAAACAAAAAAGGTATATTTCATCTTTCTCTTAAAACTTACTGTTTGGACGAAAATAATTAAAATAATAATTAATACTTATTTCCATAAATTTCTATGTCAATAAGGCCCGTTTTATCCATCTCCTGGTAACATACCAGCCAGATAATTTCTATGGAAATAATTGTCTCAAAAATGTTTTTTTTTTTGGAAATTATCTTGCTGATAAAGTTACCAGAAGATGGATTTTAATTATTAAGTTTTAAGAGAAATATTAAAGAGACCTATTTTGTTTAAAATCGAATGATAAAGAATAATAAAGGAATTGTTTAAAAAATATTAGTGGCGTAACATATTTTTTTGGTTAAAATTGTATGGGCGCAGCTGTACCTACACCACTGCTTTGAGAAAGAACCGTTTTATGGCAAAAATATGTGTTTTTCTATCGTAATAGTCTTTACTAAAATTTATTGTAATAATATATAGGTATAACAAAGCATTTTAGGCCATATGAGTATATGAACCTTCCGACTTAAAATTTGTCTAGGAATCACCCATTAAAATATTAAGTAACACCCTGTATAGATAAGGTAGGTGTTGCTGACTAGCTAAGAAGTAAACTAGAAATATTGAGTTTGCAGCCAATGAAAAAAGCAATCTTTAAAAACATCCGTTCGATATTCCTAAATTCTTCCCCAAGATTACCAGCTCTATGCAGAATTATTATATACAAGGTGTCCCAGATAAGGGTGCACTCTACAAGGATATCGTAAACCATAGAAGATACAGAGATAATTAAATTAGAACTTCGTGAACTCGTGTTCTTTTTTTTCTGACTCTACTTGAAGAAATATGTTAAAATAAAGTTTATTACAATTTTTTTTCCTATAGAAGTTGCTGTAAATAGATTTTTAATCCGACGTTTCGTTTTTTAAAAATCATCATCAACTTTTCTCAACTGACAACTATTGCAGAAATTTTGACAGGATACATGGCCATCAAGAATCATCTGCACAGAATGCAACTGCAGATTTTGCGGACAAGTCAGGGAAACAGTACAGCACATAGTTTGCCATTGCGAGTCACTAGATCGGAATACTCGAGCAACCAAAACTGGAACCAGAGAACATCCTTACCCCCTCCTCAGTTGACCTACATAAACTGGAATCACTGAGTGGGTGTAAAAAAAAACAGGGTGAGCCCAATTGGCCAACCCTGGCCTAAGTATGTACACAGGACATTCCATTTAAAATTAAAAAAAATTATTTTTTCTGACTTACCCTGTACACTTACAGAAACTGTTTTATCCTTCCTAGATGAAAAATATTTGCAATATTCCAATGACCTTTTAACACCCTGTATAACTCTTAAAATGACCACCCTGTCTAGGCTACCCAGTAAATTTCCGGTTTGACATCAAATACCATACATTTCTTGTTAGCGTACCACTTTTTAATGGCGGCTAGTCTTGTTATAAAGTGATGACAACAGGATTCTAAAGTGAGCATCTACTTTATAAAATCCGTAACATGATTATTAAATACTTGTACGTAGATTACTATTATTAATTTACATCGTTAGTTCTTACAGATAACATGTAGTTAAAAATACATTCCCTATTATAAACACGTATAGAGAAAAAATTGATTTTTTAAAAAATATACCACTATCAATAAAATTATTGTTAAGGGTCTACCACAAGCGCGTAGATAATTTTAATTTTAGGGGGGACGGGATAGCACTAGGAATAAATACTCTCGGCGACCGAAGCGACGGGGTATAGGCTTCCATCAAAATATCGCTCTTCAAAAAGTGCCGTCTAAAAAGTCATGGCGCATTGTATGATTTAAATTAGTATTACTGTAAGTAATAATGATCGTGTAGGGTCGCCAATTAATGCGATGGTCGATTAGAAAAGTCACCAATGGTAATGTAATCGAGACTCTATAATATCATTCAGACTGACAGTCTTGATAAGGAAATGAGAGTAATACTGATTGCATAAGCACCAATTTACCTTATGCCAAAGAAGTATCTGAGATAGACAACTATACAACATCAATACGGTATTCAGGTCGAGAGACACTTTAAGAAGCCGCTTGACGAAGACCAACAAGTCAAAAAGACAGGAAAAACTATGTCTACCAGATCTCCTGCAAATGTGGCCGATCTCATATTGGTGAGACACTAAGGGCCGTTTGCACGGGTTCCACTTAAGACGTTTTAGGTGGGGCTTAACTTAAGGTATCACTTAACTAACACTTTCTCGTTGCACAGTCGCTAAACCGGCACATAAGCCAGCCCTAAGTATACAGGGTGGCCCATTTGTCTGACAAAGTAATATACCGTCTCTACTATTAAAGATATCAAAAAAAAGTTTTTGTAAAAGTTGTGAGGTACAAAAAAATATATCTTCTAAAATTATTTTTAAACATACAGGATGGTCCAAAAAAGTAGGTCAATAAAAAGATACATTTTTTTAAATGGAACACCCTATATATTTTAGCAATTTTTATTTCCTTATAAATTTATCCATATGACGCCATATTTAGTTTTTTAATTTTTTACAACGTTGCCAAACAAAATGCAAAATTCTTAAAATTTTGGAAAAAACATGAAAGTAAAAAATTACCTGTATTTCTCAATAAGAGTATCGAAAATCGAAAATGTACTGTAAGCTCTTAAGTTTAGGGATAGAAAAACTGTTTTAAGTCTTTAAGTATCGAACATTTTGTACAGGGTGTTTTCTGTTGACATCCAAATATACAAAATTTTAAAATACAATAACTCTGTTTTTTTAAATGAAACACCCTATATTTATTAAGTTCGTCTGATAGATATTATAAGTATCTTTTATTATTGTTAAGTCATACCTATACCTAAATTTACTAGTTTTGGCAATATTTCGATTTTTATTTAAATTTGGGTGAAAAAAACTATAATATTTATTTTTCTAGTAAGCCATGACCAGCAAAGTAAAAACAAATGTAATTAAATATAATGTCATGTTTAAAAATAATTTTAGAACATATATTTTTTTGTACCTCACAACTTTTATAAAAACTTTTTTTTGATATCTTTAATAGTAGAGACGGTATATTACTTTGTCAGACAAATGGGCCACCCTGTAGATATGTGCAATGGAAAAGTTTTAGTTAAGCCCCACCTAAAACGTCTTAAGTGGAACCCGTGCAAACGGCCCTAAGATCACTGGAAATATACCTACTAGCACCCAGGTTATTTTAGTGAATCTTCATTAGATATGAGAAACACCTCGTGGCGGATGATGTATGTATCATATGCAACTAAAACAAAATTACAGACACCTACAAAACTGCTCAATCTTAAAAATATCAAAACCATTTCCAGATAAACTTTATATCCTTCATAAAAAAAAGGTACGCCATTGCGTTTCTGCCTCAGGGTAATCAAGGTCTTAACAGGTGAATATTTTTAATGCTTTTCTTACGAATAAATGAAAAATTTCAAACGAATTAAAACTCGAATGCACATTACAAAATACCAAAGCGCTCACAGTTGGACTCGTAATGTCGGTTATATTTTTCCATCAGCGTCGTTTTTTACTCGTAGGGGGTCAAACCCTGCCTGGAGAGGTTTTTTATGGTTTTGCACATAGGCGGGGCACAGCAAGGGATAAGAGCAACGCAATTTTAAGCAATAGAATTATTACTAAACAACTATTTGACAAGCACATGTAATTATTAAATTTAACTGGTTAGAAGAAGTAGTGCATCGTGGGTTTGAAAATAAATGTTTCTAATGTCCCATAATATAGATATTTATAAATGATTCCCACAAATATGTTATGTGAACATCCCTTCTTAAAAACGTATAAACTGGCTGATACCAGTGGCGGCTCGTCAGGTAAAGGGGCTCTTCACCAAAAAAATTAATAAAACCAGGGGGAAAGTTTATCGACAATATTAAATATTAATGTACCAATACAGCTACCCTTTTAGCCATTAAAAAATAATTATGTTCGAATTAATAATAATTTAATCCGAATGTAGCTATGCATAATAGAGCCACGGTTAACTCCGATGGGCAATAATTATAAACACTCGTGCCAACCGTGTCCGTTAGCTCAAAGCAAGTGAAAACCCAACGTCCAACATGGCTGGTTACGTGACGTCAGTCACGCAAACAGCATGTAACAATTTGCATTATGATGAAGGGCAATTTAAAAATAGATCAGTCTTGTCACCATTGTTTTAGCATTCGCCTAACCCTAAGGTATTTATTTGGAGGCTTCGCGAATCTTACGGTTATAGATATCGTTTTTACGTGATTTACTGTGTGATTAAAAAGTTTTGTTTTTATTTTTCAGTTAATTCAGTATTGTACGTACCTACTTAGTTGTGTGTTTTAAAAATTAACACAATTAATGACATACTTTGTAATTTGTTGGAAACTCCATTCAGTCCTTGGACAGATGAGGATAAGAGACACGTTTTGTTACACGGGTTTTTAGTCAATGTTTGTTTAAGTACCCGCACTATACCTAGCTCTTCGCCATTTTTAAGACCGCTAGCCGCCATTGGCTGATACGTTCATAGGCGGCATGGGAGGTTCGAAAAATGTCCCTGGATAAATACAGGACGTCCCATGAATATACGTTGTTGTTCTAACGATTGTGTATTTTATGGATTAGAGATATCAAGAGGTAAGTATGTTAGCCCTCTTTCTCTGTGAGGAAGTATTTGCTGTATGATCGCTAGAGCCTCTTTATATACACAATTAAAATTAATTGTTGTAGTTAGCCTCAAATAACTTAATAAAATACTCCGTTAGATCAAAGAATGTTACTAACAATAAATTATTTGAATTATTTACCATCCTTTCATCAAAGGAAAAAGAACACTCGAAAAAGCATATGGTAATTCTAATTATACCCAAAGCGAAGTCCTCCCATAGTTTATATAATTTTCCTATCTACAACAGATCTAAATTAAATTTTGTAGTGTTTAAAAAACTTGAGCTTATACTTATTTAAAGATAAGAAAGTTTATAGTAGAATATTTCTATGTAACTGTATATTTTATGCAAATTACTTTACTGTTTGACTTTTGTAATTGTATATTATTTCACATAATAATATTTTATTTTGAACTAGGTTTTCTTTAATACTTCATTAGGAAGATCGTTTCTAGTTAAAATATCATTTACGTATATTATAAGTATCTACAGTTATTGAAAATTTAAATAAATATATTATGAATAACGAAAACAATTAAGTGCGGCTGTTGCCGTTCTGCCCTTCTTTCGAATTAGGCTTTTTTCCTCTTCGTTCGCTGCCAGGGCCATTCCCGAGGGGACCTACAGCCTAACGTGGATTCCGAACCACGATCCTCAGTCATGCGACACCCCCCCAAGGGCTATCAACCCTTGGTTTATTGCCATTGCATGACCTACCGATTGGGGAGTGTGTACCTTCTTCCGCACCCCACGAGATGTCCGATCTCATCCGGCCTGGTTACCGGCGTGAATGGGGTGGGTTGGGAGATGATACCTTTTACACTCTTCCCTGCATTCTTAAATCCACTAAATTTCGGACATACTTTTTTTATTGTATGTATGCCCACTTCGGGAATCGAGCCCGGGTCGCCGCGGTCGAATGAAGTGCGACTCTTATAAAAACATTATAAAATTTATTATGTACGAATCGTTTCCACTTTAGAAGTGTAACTGTCGATTTTTTTAACAATTTCATTGTCTTTGCGACTATGCCATTTATAGTTTATTTCAGAAAGATGTAGAGTATTAAAATGGGAAATTCCGTCCAGTTCGGGTCAATTTCGGTGTTGGCTATAAGCGCAGGTAAATTTTGTGAATTAAATTATTTATGATAACTAACCAAAGCAAAAAAAACAAGATAATTTAATAAAGCCGGAACTATTAGCTATAGCAAATTTACACAAACATCGTTTTGTGAAATATGCCGTGGAATATATACCTGAAAAACATAGTGTAATTGTGCTGCGCACACATGTATCATTGCGAACTTATATTGGCGCAAGTGAAAGTATTTGTAGCAAGACACAACACGACATTCAAAATGAAAGACGTTAAGCTACTGTTTGATAAAGCCAATAAGGAAGTGACACCAGAGAACTGGCGAAAAGTAGTCCATCATATCATTCAAGAGGAGGACAAAATATAAGATCCTGGACACATGATTGATCGGACCGTCCACCCATTAATTATGGTGTCAAGAGGAGATGACAGTTCCTCAAATAACGAAGAATATTATGATATAATATAATTTAATTTCTGTATAATGTATTTTTTGTATTTTTTTTATAATGTTTAGTAAAAAATAAGTTTACCTAACACTATGTACATAATGCACGCTTGTGTTACGCCATCTTTAGTGTTTGTAATAACAACAATAGGCAAAACCCATAAATTGACCCAAACCCGGGTGGTACTACCTGTACTTGATGAGAAGAAAGAATTTTGCAATGAAATTAATGCCAAATTATAAAACTGGCTTAAATATTCGTTGCGTCACTCTGTAGTCACTTTGCATACATAACGAGCTTTTATTACTCTACACCTTCCTGAAATAGACTAGTACCTATTTTTTGCACCCCTTAAATAAGGGAACAATTTTATAAGAAATTCAAATTTAATAAGGGAAAAAGAACTAAATTTTAGAGAAATTGGATTTTCTATATCCCAACTAAAAAATAAACGACGAGAACGGCCCTTAAATAAGGGTACATTTTTTTGGTTTTTCTTGGTGGGTATCTTGCTAGCAAAGTTACGAGGAGTTGGATATAATGGGCATCGCAAATCGATACATCATTGTAAAATAAAATTTTATCTTACTTATCACAAATTAATTTTAAAAAAATCTTACCTTAGTTTTAGATGTTCTCGGACTCCTTTCACCAACCACAATTGCATACACTTCAACCACATACGTTTCTACACCAACTTCTCGATCCAACTCCGTCGCGGTTGATAGTACGCCCAACTTCGTATCGATATCGAACAACCTGTCTACTTGCACCCCGTTACCCGTTACATTTGTAATGTAATATTCGATTTCATCTTTCGAGTACTTCGCGCCAACTGTCAAAATTGACGTACCAGGAGGTTCGTTCTCGAACACACTACCGGAAAAAACGGAGTTATCGAACGTGGGACCTGTGTTGATTCGGCTGCTTTCGGCTATGATCGTTACATACGCTTCCGAAGATCTGCGTTCTGATTGGACAGCTTCATCTGTTGCTTTAACACTTAGACGATAGGTCGATTCGGGATTGGTTAGAGGTTTCTTAAGTTTCAGCGCGCCGCTGCTTTGGTCGAGCATAAACAGCTCACTAGCATCACTGATCAATTCGTAGGTAACTAGACCATTTGTAGCTGAGTCAAGATCTCTAGCAAATACGTTCATCACAGTAATGCCTTGCATATAAAATTTTTCATTTTGCTGTGGCAAAATAGCGGCACTCATAGATACAAATATCGGCATGTTATCATTGATGTCTTCTACTATAACCGTCACTAGTTTATCAGCGCCGAGTCTGGTGGAGGGGGGAGACGCCATATCTGTTGCTACTACTGTGAGTCTAAATGTATCAATGGACTCTCTGTCGATTGGTCGTAGAGTGTGGATGACTCCTGTGATTGGATTGATTCCGAAATGACGGTTGGAATCTTCAGGTTCTTGATAAGATATAGAGTAGGTTACCTGAAAGAAAAAATAAGTTTGATACTTAAGAAGAAATGGGTAGTCAGTAGATAATGTAAAGATATTTTTATTTAATAGTAATTTTTCTCGTAATAAATGTCTGATTACCTTTCCATTAATACCAGAGTCAGGATCGTCAGCAGTAACAGTTACAATAGGTGTGTGCACTAGGATTCCTTCTTTAATCTGCCTTACAATGGCGGTGCTGGGAAACGATGGCGGATTATCATTCGCATCCTCCACGAAAATAGAAAACAAAATGGTGGTAAACAATCTCGGACTGCCATTGTCAGAAGCCGTGATGTTAAGCTGGTAACTGGACTGTTCTTCGTAGTCAAGGCCTTTGTGTAGATATAGGACTCCTGTTGTAACATCAATGTGAAAGGTATCTTTACGATTACCTGTAGGAAGAGAAAGCATTTTTATTGATGTTCAAAAAATAACAAAATTTATTGATTTCTCAATATCTGAATTCTAAATTATCGAATATCAGACACTAGAATTTATAGCGACAGAGTAATTTTTACTTACCTGCAGTAATGGAATACACGACTTCACTGTTGACACCCAAATCATTGTCAATCGCTTTGAACTGAATAAGTTCAGTGTTCACAGTAGTAACTTCACTTATGGAGATTTTGGATTCGCTCTGTGTGAACTGTGGAGCATTATCATTTTCATCCAAAACTTCAATTTGTACTGTGATGGAGGAACTGAGTTGTTTCGTCAGTCCTGCGTCGTGAGCCAGGATTTTTAGGGTGTATTTTGATTTTGTCTCGCGATCTAGGCGGCTTGTTAGGTAAATCTGACCTAAAGAGAGAATGATATTATAGTTACGATGAATAGTTTTAAGAGAGGATTGAAATCCAAGAAGTCCAAGTAGAATTGTGAGAAATTAATTAAAATCCATAGATTAAATGTAAAATTTCTTATCTTATGTAATATCCTTAACTCTTTTATATAACTTACCAGTAGCTTCCTCAATACCAAATCGCTTATCCTCATTCCCTCCAATAATCGAATAATAAACATCTCCATTTAATCCCTCATCAATATCCTGCGTATACAACCTCAAAATCTGAGCTCCAACTCTATTTCCTTCGGAGACTTGAACCTTATAAGGAGTCCTCAAGAACTTTGGTTCGTTATCATTCTCATCCGTGACATAAACGTTGACCTTGACCTTGTCCTTAAGTCTAGGGCTTCCGTTATCTGTCACTGTCGCTTCCAAGGTTATAAAGTTATGACCTTGGGTTTGGACAAGGTCCTCTCGATCGAAGACTCGAAGGGTTCGAATAAATCCATTTTTGGGGTCGATGGCGAAATCAGTTTGGAGGGGGGAAAGTGAGAAAATTAACTCGGCGTTTCGACCTTTAAAAAAAAAAAGATTTTTGATAAATAATTACCCATTTTTACCATGTTATTTTAACTACTTGTAAAAATTGCTCAATGTGTGTTTTCGAAAAAGAACCGAAAAAATATCGAAATATTTTTTAAGAATAAAATGTTAATTATCTAATAATAAAAGTGTTAATTTATTCATAGATGTTAAAAACTTTACTGCACATTTAATTAAAAATTTAATTTTAGTAATCATAAAGATCATTAAGTTTTTTTTTAAATTAATCATTACCATCTTTAGTATGCAGAGATTAATAATAAAATATACTGCATCAAGTGATAGCAAAAAATACAGTAAATTAATTATGACTTGTTTAAATTTATTTATAAATACTATATTAATTTTATTTATTTCTAAAGAAAGAATAGCGATAAAAGGGTAAAATAATGCAAAAATTAATTTTTGCTAACAAATTTTACTATAGTTTACATACCTATATCTCTATCAGTAGCCCTCAATTTGCCAACAAACGAGTCCACAGACTGATTTTCCAAGACTTGAAAAGTAAACGTAGAATTGGTAAATTGGGGAGCATTATCATTTTCATCTATGACATGTATCACTACCGGCACAACCGAAAATCTACTTTGATTTCCCATGTCTTTAGCCATAACGGTTAGAGAGTAATAGTCTTTTTCTTCTCTATCTAATGATTTTTTAAGATATAGAAATCCGTCGGGAAATACTCCAAATTTTTGTTCACCATTTCCTTCTGTAATTTCGTAGGTGATTCGTCCATTGAGGTCTAAATCCGCGTCACTAGCTGCAAGAGCAAAAAACCGTTCGTTCACCGGTGTACTCTCTAATAGTGACGTTTCGTATGAAGTGTGATCAAAGACTGGTGTGTGATCGTTTACATCAGCGATGGTGATGTCCAAGGTGAGCTTGGACCAGAGTGTAGGTGACCCACTATCAGTCGCATTTACTTCAACATGTAAAAGACTATTGGGGTCAGATCTTATGGGTTTGTTTAAGTAAATCACCCCTGTAGCCTCAGAAATTCTAAATTGGGCCTCAGGGTTGTAGCTGAGATTATAAGTTATTCTGCTATTAATTCCAGAATCTAAATCCCTTGCTCTAGCCAGGTACACCTCTTGTCCTACAGCGGCGTTCTCTGGCAAGCTTATTTCATCTTTGTACTTTAGAAAGTTAGGTTTATTATCATTTAAATCCTGAACTATTATATTGACAGTACAACTTCCGTAGCTGCTGCGAGCTCTAGCTACTACAATTAGGTTGTAAGTAATGCTCTGTTCCCTGTCGATTTTTTTAGCTGTGGTTATTTTACCCGTGTGTTCATTTATGTAGAAGTTTCTGTTAGGATCTCCGTAGACTATGAAGTATGTGGCATCATTATTTCCCACCCGGACTGTTCCGACGTCTCTTCTTTTGAAGATTAAATTTTCACCTGTGGAATTACAAAAATATATGATATACTGCTTAACAAGAATTGTTTATTAATTAAAAGTTTCAGTTCATAATAAAATCTTTTTTTTAATGCTACATTATAATAATTCGAATTTTTACTTACCATGATCTTCTAGAATTTGAAACTCATATCCTCCATAATTATCAAAATGCAGCTCCTCAAGATTATTTTCCTTTATGATTTCGACAACAGCCATATCTGCAGCTATTTTATCACCATTGTCTCTAGCAGAGACTTGTAGCCTATACATTGACTTTGGATTAGATTTTAAATTACCTCTCA
The DNA here is from genome assembly GCA_935413205.1 of Polydrusus cervinus. Lineage (NCBI taxonomy): Eukaryota > Metazoa > Arthropoda > Insecta > Coleoptera > Curculionidae > Polydrusus > Polydrusus cervinus. The sequence goes on from OW284514.1 coordinate 5,678,373, forward strand.
ATGTTATAACTCCAGTAAATTCATCTATGGAAAAAAGATTGTCCTCTTCATGTTCCAACTTATAGGTAACAAGAGAATTTTCTCCCTCATCCTTGTCGTTAGCTGTGACTTTTAAAACTGAAGTACCTGGTGTAAGATTTTCTTCTATTGGTACGAAGTATTTTTCTGGATAGAATTCAGGAAAGTTGTCATTTTCATCCAGAATTGTCAAGAATACAGTTGCAGTACTACTTTGGGGCGGAATTCCTTGATCTCGGGCAATAATTTGAATCTCATACATGGAAATTTCTTCTCTGTCGAGTTTCTTCTTGGTGGTAAGTTGCCCTGTTAAAGAATCAAGGAAAAACGTATCTTCATACTTTTGTTGTACGTTCGGATGCAAAGAATAGGTTACACTGCCGTTAGTACCTTGGTCTCTGTCCGTTGCTGTTAACATTGCGACTAGAGTACCTGCAGGTGTACTTTCTGATAGAGAAGCGTTAATTTTCGATTGAGAAAACTCTGGAGAATCATCGTTTTCATCTAAAATTGTCACTTTTAGCTGTGTATAAGCCCACTTGGGGTTTGGCCCTCCATCTTTAGCCGAAATATTAAGCTCTACGGTTCCCTGAATCTCTCTATCCAACGGAGCTTGAGTGGTAATTAATCCAGAGTCCTGATTGATTTGAAACCATTGATTTTCATTTCCAGAAATAAAAGCGTAATAAATTTGTGCATTGACCCCTGTATCTTCATCTGTAGCTGTAATTCCGGCTACGTAGGTACCTGGAGGAGCTAGCTCGCTTAGAATAGCTGAGTATTCGCTTTTCTCGAATACAGGTTCATGATCGTTCACGTCATTGACGTGGATTATCAGGAAGGCTGTAGCTGTGCGGGGTGGATTTCCTTTGTCCGTTGCAACGACAGTTAAATTGTATTTTGATATTTCTTCTCTGTCTAGGACACCATTGACTCGTACTATATCAAAACTGGGAGTGTAGTCGAGTCTAAAGTTGTGTAGTTCGTTGCCGGCGAGGATTTTTACTGTTGTTTCGCCTATGGGTAAAGTAAAATAGAAAAGTTATTGATTTTCTTTATAATAGCACTTGCAGTTGATAGAAAGAAACATGGCTTGAGGTAGAAAAATGTTTTGATTCCCTATAAATTTTCTTTGTTTTTAATCCGAAATTTACAGTTCATTTACTATTTTAAAGATAATTTTATTTGAACTATTAACTAACACGGGTCATGTTCGATAGGAGGATATTATACTGGGGTAAATCAATGGGTGTCTCTTGTCTTAAATTTTGAACAACCCGTGTAGAAATTGGGAGTGTTACTGTTTATACTAATACATTTTCTGATGAAGTTCCATGTATTTCTATGTTTGTTATTTAAATCATCGCGTTATCTCAATTTTTAAATGAGTACGATTTTCTAAAAAATATTCTTTCAATTACAATATTTTATAATACTACGTCATTGTTAAATTGAATCAGCTTATGCGATTGTTATAATTATTATAATGTGTATATATAAAGTGACATCACTCAAAATAGATATATGTTTATCTGCATGGCGTTAACTTCATTAGACTTAGGAAAAATTGTTGGTATAATAGAGGAGTTCATAATAAAAAGTTATATGGTACGTATGTTGTGATTAACACTGGGTAAGGCTTAAGATGCTTGGAGTACCTAGGTATTTGAAAACATAATTTTACCGAATATTTAGATGAAGTTGGCTCGCATTGATTAGATTGGCTTGCATGCAGACCAGATTTGAACTCCATGGATTATTTCTGGGATCAGAAGCTAAGGATAATACTTGAAAAATATAATTTAATCCCCCAAAAAAATGTGTGCCCCTTTTTATTACCGTGCTGTTATTGAGGCTACAGGAGAACATACACTTTACCAATTTTAGAAAAATTACTACCAATTCAATATTTGTTGTATCTATCTCACTCGGAGTACCTTAATTAGGCCCATTTTACAAAGCATTGTGTAAATTAAGTTAACGTTGCACAATAAAACAAAAATCCGCAGTCAAAAATAAAAAAGAATTAGGTAATCACAAATACTTTGGTCAACACAAGTGTAAATAAAGTGCAATAAAATAAAACTACGACAAATAAAATAGCAATAAAATCCGAGTGATAAAAATTTCATGAAAAATTAAGCAGATAGACTCATATTCTGGATATAGGTATAATGAAATTCAATGAGAAATTGTTTGAATAAAAAAAAAATTAAAACAGTTTTTGAAAATGGAGACAATGTGACGATTCAAAAAATAAAATATTAGGGATATATGGATCTTTATCAAGAAATTATTACTATGAAGAATACAGCCTCCATTCACAGGGCATTGAAAACCTAAAAGGAAAACACACAATAATTTACCTCAGTATAATAGTGCTTAATCAATCATGATCCGTTTTTAAAAACATACATCACATTTATAATGAAAATTATCTATAAAATGGGAAAAAACTGTAAAAATCGGAATAAAAACAGGTGCTGGTATTTTTTGACAAGATTTTCTTAACATTCTGTCCGAGAAAGTAATATTTTTTTAATTTACCGCATTATTCATTTAAAATAGTTTATGTTTTCAATATTTGGTTGCTTAAGGGCAATGAAAAAAACTTGTTTTTTCAAACCCCTGCAAAAATTATGGGTTCATGAAAGTACCAACATTTTTTTAGGGGGTTTGGAATAAAAAATATTTTCTGAACTCCAATGATGAGCAACTAGTAGCCGCAATGATTGATGGTGGTCAAATTAAAAAAAAAACAATTTTAGAGCAGAAATATCCTTAAAAAATTGATTGATAGATTGCCCTTGCCTAATATTTACTCGGAATTTTTAGATACTTTTAAAACGCACCCTCAAATAGTGTTTTAAATATATACCATGACAGAACAAGAGAGTCACTAACCATTTAGTCCATCGTCCTGATCGACTACAGATACAGCTGCCACTACAGATCCATTCCCAGCGTTCTCGTCCACTGTAGCAAACCCAGCGGTAGCAGGAAAATATCTGAACTTTATCACAGGACTGTGATCATTTGCATCTAGAAGGTTAACTGTTACGTAAGTGCGACCATCCTGCCGGGGTACTCCATGGTCTCTTGCGAAAACGGTGAAAACGCAACTTTTAGGACAGCTAGCCCCGCGTTTACTCGGTTGTGGACAGTTTTGTTGGGGGCAATGAAGACTTTCTGTTGTCGAAATTATTCCAGTTTCCGGATCTACAGTGAACTGACGTTCTACGTCATTGAGGTAATAAGTTATTTTTGCGTTATCCCCTAAATCGTTGTCTGTGGCCATAACTTGGAGGACTGGGGATCCTGGGGGGACGCTTTCGTTGAGGCTGACTATGTAATCGCTGTGGTCGAAGATTGGGGGGTTATCGTTGACGTCCAGAATGGTTACGTTAACTTGGAGGTAGCCGTACCTTGTGAAAAAGAAAGCTTGGTCTTATTTGGGTTCCATGCTTTATGTGTCAACGATATTTCGTTTTAAATTTATACAAGGTGATTCCTAAGTTGATACTACTTTTTTAGCTGTGTATAGAAGGCATTAAAATAAACAACATTTTCAAATACCTTTTTCAAAAAATTTAAAAATAGGCGAGATACAGACGTAAAAAATCTAAGTGCGGGCCTGGTCATTAAAATATAGCCTATTATACTTTATGTTGTTTATCTTATTAGTCATGCAATATGGATGGTAAGTTATTTGGCAATTCGCTGAGGTGTGTTTTTCTGAAGCAAGTTAATTTTAAATTGGTGACACTTGAAAATGGTAAAATTTTAAATTAATGAACTAGTAGATATGGTGCTAATTTACGGTGAGTGTCGTCAAAGTGCGGCTGCTGCTTCGAGATTATACCCAGAACGCTTTCCCTTGCAGGCTCATCCTACACCTAAAAGTTTTCTTAATGTTATTCAACGGGCAAGGACCGTATTTGATGCATAGTGTAAATCAGGGGTCGCCAACTGGCGGACCGCGGAGCGCAGGCCCATTTTGTGCGGACCGCGAGAACACAGCAATTTGCACTACAGAGTACGTAATTTAATAAAAATGTATCCCTCGCATTATCATTGTTGACGTCAATTCAAAAACGGCCGGGGAAAGCTTGTATGGGAGCTCTTGTCAGAAGTAAAAAGTTTTTCGCGAAAACTCGATCTATTTATTAATGATCTTGGTCTTGGTAATGAATGCTTACACTTCCCCAATTTAAATAAAATAATAAGCAGTGACAACAAGGTTGACGTCGGCCAATACAAGACGTTCATTGCGGATCTTAAATCGGAATTTAAAAACAGGTTCGCAGATTTTAAGAAAATAGAGAATGTTGTAGAAATCCTCAGCAACATTTACTCTCTGCATCCTGATGGTGAATGGAGCAACGAAGCTTCAATTGTTTTCGGAAGTGATAAAGCTACTCTGTGGATGGAAATGATCGATTTCCAAGAAAACACAGTTTTAAAACACAAATATGCAGAAGTTTCCAGTGAAGAGTTCTGGATAAAATTTGTGTGCGGTAATAAATATCCAGAATTACAAAAATTGGCTTTGAAACTTCTTACTTTGTTTGGGTCAACATATTATTTGTGAAGCAGCATTTTCGAAGATGAACTTCATTAAGAATAAATTTCGATCTCCACTTACTGATGAACATCTCCAGGATTTAATATCAATAGCTTGCACCAAACTTCAGACAGATAGTCCGCAACAAAAAATGTAATTTTCACATTGATATGTATACCTTTGTTATTTCCCTAATTACATTTGTTTAATAAATATTTTTTTCTATAAAATGTGCGGACCGCGATGGTCACTTAATTTCTTAAAACGGACCCCGAGCGAAACTAGTTGGTGACCCCTGGTGTAAATGAATGTAAGTACCTAATTTTTGAGTTTTTTGAAAAAAGGTATTTGAAAATGTTGTTTATTTTAATGCCTTCTATACACAGCTAAAAAAGAAGTATCAACTTAGGAATCACCCTGTATAGAGATTTATAGTGTTATTGATATATTTGAAATCTGTGTAAAATAAATATTTAAATTAATTGTGTGAGAAAACTGGTGCTTATGTATATCAGCATATAGTCGGGTAGAAGTAGAAATCCCATGTTAATATTAAAAAAAAAATTATAAAACTTGGTGAGGTATAGAAATAAGCTCTCTACAGGAATATATTATAGAGTAGAACATAATAACTCAAACTATTATAAAATAAACTACGAATTTCGAACTGTGACTTGCGAATATGGCCAACTGAGATTGAGAACTGCAAATAGCTTTAGCTCTAGCAAACCTGCAATCGCTGTGTGGTAAGAGACCTTTTTTTTTATCATTTGTGGAGAAAAGGTATTTTTTTAACTTCTATTCACTGTTAGCAATGATAGGTTCTATTACCAGCGAATAAAGAACAAATCGTAATTGCGAATGAAAACTCGCTGCTTAGCTCATCTGTACAAGTTGATAACATCATTATATAATGTGACAATGTTACCCTAATTTTCTGTTATAGAGAGCATCCTATGCCGTATAAGATAACTTTTATAAATTTACGCCGGTTTACCAGGACTACATCGTACATACTTAACAAACAAACAAATCTAACATTAATTTTTTTTAACACATGTGCATGTCTGGTTTGTTTAACACAAGTTCATTTCTGGTTTGTTTTTAACACATGTTCATTTCTGGCAGTTAAAAAAAGCGTCCCTCATGTCTGCTATTTTAGGTTGTTATGTTTAGATCAAAAATTTTTTTTTTAATGCTACTACATAAATAAAAGAATGACAAAAACACGCGATAATTAAATTTCATTCTGAATAAAATCTAGAGCACGTAAAACTATTATTTCTCTACCTTACTATTTACACATAAGTTGTCACTGATCTACATTAATTTTTGTTTAACTTACCTTGGAGGATTTCCCCCATCCTGACCACTGATATTGAGCGTATAAGATCCTTGCGTCTCCCTGTCCAACTTCCCAGTAGTCTCCAGGTGCAAATAAGAAGAATCTCCAGTGGGATTCGTCGTTACCACTAACCTAAACTTTTGATTTTCGTTACCCGCAATAATTTTATAATTATCACTAATCCCGTTGACACCGATATCTTTATCCATGGCCGCATCTAGAAGCAACCTTGTTCCAGACACAGCGCTTTCCGAAAAAGTAACAGCAATACTATTTTCTGGAAACTCTGGCGAGTTGTCATTGATATCCATAACAAGAATTCTTACTTCTATAGGGTATGTAGGTTGACTAGACAATACCACCAAGTCATATCTATCATTTTTCAATATCTCCCTATCTAAAATCATGTTTGTTTTGATCTCTCCTGTGGTGGAATTCAAAACAAATTCCTTAGGAGCCTCATTGAACCTATAAGTAAACCCTACTTTCGTAGGGATTCTTCCAGCTAAAGTTCCTTTAGGTTGACCCTCTAGTATTTCAAAAGTGACTCTGGTATCTACGGATCTGCTTTGCATTTCCTCGGTATCCTTGTAAGGTTCAATGGTAGGGGTTCTAAGTCCGGGTCCAGGACCGGGACCTTGGGCTCCTACTTGGAAAACAAGTAGGAGGAATGCGGAATTTAGCACTATTCGCTGCATGTCCAACATTTTGAGGATGTTTTGCTACCGAAGCATTACTGGTGAAAATTAGTCAATGTTTTGGTATTGTAACAAAATTGACACATATATGTTACTAAATTGCTTGTCTATTCCCGTAAATTAGAGAATTGACGTTTTTAAATTTAATTTATAATATTACAATTTGTTAAGAGTCCTTTGCTTAAAACAATAATAAGGAAATGGGGATGATCCTTAATACTTTTTATTAAATATCGTTCTTATCAAGTTTAAGTTGTCACTACATTCTTTCCTCTTCATTTTGAACCGACTAAAACCCAATCAAATTTTCTAACAAATAGATACATGATTATATTTAAAAATGTCAACAATTTAAAATCGAATCAAAATCCACGTGTAATTCGGTCTTCTATTCTTCAATCTAACATTCCTCAGTCCCTTGCCCCTTAAAATTTCTTCACAAACTCTTCAACTCTCTCCGTCTTTCTTCGGTAGACGCAAAGACACCTCCTTCCCTCTTTGTTACTCTGGTATGCAATATGGCCGAACCGCGAGACACGAGAGATCAGAGAACTCCGGTTATAAACAGTCCGAACGCAGCATCTTTTAAAAATATTCACTATGACTTAAATCTGGTCAACGAGGAGGCTGTGACATCCCAAACTATCTGTGCAGCAATTGTTTTACAATCCTTTGAGTATGTGGCACTTAATACACTTATGATTAACTCAAAACACTCGATATTGAGCACGAAAACAGTGTTTTAAAGCGAGGTTATAGGTCCGGTTACCGTGAAAATGAAAGGATACCGGGAGCACTCGACGGTACTCTCGCGAACCGAAGATGTTGACTGGTCGAGTACCAATTCTTCAGCAGATGGGAGGTGGTTCTTGCGTGGTGGTGCTCGTGCAACGTTGCCCAGTCGTGCAAGAGGAACCAATATGTGTTTTGTTCGGTTATTGGAAAACAAATAATCAGTTATTTCGATAGATTTAATTAATCGTTTCCGCGGTTTTATGAGCATGAAGGTATCAATGGGTTATGGTTGATCCAGGATGTTCAATTTTTAAACTATACAATCTATTATTTAAATTTATGATTGTTGGGGCGAACTTTGGGTCAAAAATGTTATAAGATAGTTGATGAATAAAGGGTGGCCGTATACGACTGGGCACTCCAAATTTATTAAGACTTTATCACCGCATATAAAATAAATCCTTTTGATTTTCCTCTGTCACTGAATTTGGGACATATTGGGATATACGATTTACTTTAGTATTTTAGAAAAAAATACATAAGTCGTTAATCGTCTTTTTTTATAAGGTCCGAAAAATTAAGTTCCTATTTACTCGAGTTATAATCTATTTTAGAAAGGTGTAGCCATAATCGGGAATAATGTCTGCCATGGCCATTAAATTAATTACGATAACTAACCAAAGAAAAAAAAGAAGATAATTTGATAAAGAAGGAACTATTAGCTATAGCAAATTTACACAAACATCGTTTTATGAAATATGCCGTGGAAGATATAGCTGAAAAACATAGTGTAACTGTGCTGCGCACATCGCCATATCTTTGCGAACTAAATCCTATAGAACTTATATGGGCGCAAGTGAAAGGATTTGTAGCAAGACACAACACGACCTTTAAAATGAAAGACGTTAGGCTACTGTTTGATCAAGCAATTACGGAAGTGACACCAGAGAACTGGCGAAAGTAGTCCATTATGTCATAAAAGAAAAGGAGAAAATGTGGGATCTTGACCACCTGATCGATCGGACCCTCGACCCATTAATTAAAACGTCAAGAGAAGATGACAGTTCCTCAGATGACGAACAATATTTTATTTTTATAATTTAATTCCTGTATTATGTATTTTTTGTATTTTGTGTTTCTTTTATGTTTATATGTTTAATAAAAAATAAGTATACCCAATACTATACTATGTACATAATGCACGCCTTTGTCACACCATTTTCAGTGTTTGTGAATGGATAACAATAGGCAAAACCCATAAATTGATCCAAACCCGGGTGGTACTAACTGCACTTGATGAAAATAAAGAATATTGCAATGAAATGAATGCCAAATTATAAAAGTGGCTTAAATATTCGTTGGGTCACTCTGTAGTCCCTTTGCATACCTAATGTGCTTTAATTACTGTATACCTTTCTAAAATGGATTATAACGTTTTTAATAATTTGACCCCCAACCCCCCAACACGCCACCGCTTTATTTACTTGCTGGATGAGCCCTTGGTGACATTTTATAATAGTGCTATAAGGTAAAAAGGTATTCAAGCATTTCAATCAGTTATCAGTAAGTCTATTTTTAAGGTAAAAGTAGCATTATGGTCGTTTTTTTCTCTTTAAAATCGAATTTGTTTTTCAAAAGTAGTTTATTTTTATTGAAAAATTAGATATCTGATCTCCCAGTACTCTAAGTAAAATAGAAAAATGACCTATTTTGAAAAAAAAACTCTAACAGTCGATAAGGCGAGTAACTATAGTATATAGTACTAGGAAACGCAAAATTAAAGTTTAAAAAAGCAGTTTTAAGGGCCAATTTAGATTTTTGTCCCGGTGCGGCAATGCTCTCGAGAGAAATATGTTTCGATGTCGAATAGTCCAAAAATCATTTTTGTACTACCTCAGGTTATGGTGGTGATTTTCGACCGAGAAGAAAGCGCCGCAGGGAAATTTTTTAATACATTTAGGGAAGATTAAGATAATTTTGGAAACTTTTTGTCATTTTGAAGGGGGGTGGGGAATTATTACACTCCTTACACCCTCCTTAATCTACCTTTGAGCAAGTTTCAAGAACCAATATTTCCATATGGGCCATATAGTTAACTAAGTAGGAGTAGCTAAACTTAAAATCTGCAGCAAAATCGCCATATAAAAATTTTAAATTGGCAATATTTCGAAAACCAAAATTTTTTGGAACATACAACCTTACACGTACAAACGTACTTTTATTTTTGATGATAAATAAGAAATAAATATAAAATTTGGAGATTTATATTTAGAAATCTAGACTTTTTGGAGTTTTTTCTATTTCATTTATAATCTTATTGTTTGAACACCCTGTATTAATAGTTATCAAAATATTATAAAATATCTATTAAACCCACTTAAATTAGATAATTAAGAAAAATTGATAATCATTTTAAGGCTTGCAAATGTAATTTTTGACATAACAATTTAAATATTTCAAAAACGCTTACACTTAAGTACATAAATATAAAAGTGTAAATAAAAAATATAAATAGGGTATAGGCAAATTGGCACTTACTTCCGGTATCCATATTGAAAATAGTTTAGCCGGGTTGCCCCCCCCCCCTCCCAACATTATCATACTGTCAAATTTTCAAAATTTTCCTATGTATTGTTCGAGACGATTCCCGTTGGAACACCCTGTATATTTTCTCTATCAATAAAAACGGATTTCTTTAACTTCCCTAAATTGAAATTTAAACCTATAAAATCCAGCTACTTCTACTTATAGGAAACTTTCTAGGTACCATTCATAACAGGCAAAACCGACAACGTCGCAATTCTTCTAATGGTGGTACCTGCAGCATGCGCGGCGTTGCCGCATGGTACCAGAATCACTTGCGACTTTTAATCGAAAAGAACATAAACAATATTTATGGACGTGTCAGCTAGAGCCTGTTCCAACTATAAATCTATCGGATCGGGGATTTTTTTTTCGAGTGGTATCTGGGCATCTATAGGATCTAATGCCATGAGATGAGACGATTAGGCGATTGTTGTTTCTAGGAATGAGTTCTTTCGATTGAGCCGGTCATTAATTTAAAGATATTCTTATTTTATTATTACTGGCGTGTATGTAATAATTGTAGAATTATGCATATTAGATTGTCGAATTTTTAAAAGTGCCGAACAAAAAGTATACTATCTACCAGTGACTTGGGGGGGAGGGGGTCTGCCGGGCCGCAGCCCCCCCCCCCCCCGAGTCTAGGAGCTCTGGGTCTAAAAGTCTAATTGCAACCTAATTTTTCGTCTCACGCTTGGATTCCTAATTTATATTTTTAAATAATGTACCTATTTTTGGCTTAGATTACAAAGGTCTGGTAGAAAACGTTTAGTTTTTCTTCTAAAAGTCCTGTTTTATATAGAGATTAAGGTTTCGGACGCATATCGTTTTAGTTATTGATTTATGACGCAGTTTTAAAGGAAAATAAGGAAAAATAATTATATTTTATAGTATTTTTCTATTATATACTTGTCTGTTCCGTTTTCCCTTTTTTTAGAGCTATTTCAAAATAAATTAACAACTACTAAAGTTGGTAAAAAAAATTTTTTTACAAGTTAAAGCATCTAAACAGAGTTACTTGGGATCGATAAATATATAGTCAAAACAAAATAAAAATTACTAACTTTAGTTAAGCAAAATATTTAAAAAATTATAAAAGAGAGTCTATTCTATAGTTGCGTAATATTTTTCATTTACTAAAGTTGGTAAAAAAAATAATTTTACAAGTTAAAGCCTCTAAACAGAGTTACTTGGGATCGATAAATATATAGTCAAAACAAAATAAAAATTACTAACTTTAGTTAAGCAAAATATTTAAAAAATTATAAAAGAGAGTCTATTCTGTAGTTGCGTAATATTTTTCATTTACTAAAGTTGGTAGAAAAAATACTTTTGCAAGTTAAAGCGTCTACACAAAGTTATTTGGTATCGATAGAAATATATTGAAAACACAATAAAAATTACTAACTTTAGTTAAGTAAACTATTTAAAAAATTGTAAAAGAGAGCCTATTCTGTTGTTGCGTAACATTTTTCATTTACTAAAGTTGGTAGTTGGTACAATATGTGTACTTCAACATTTTGTTTCCTATAATTTTAAGTGACAACTTGTCAAAAAGTCATTATTTCTAAAAACCTGACACTGTAATGTTCCACTTACCGGCCGCAAGTGAGTACATGGAAAGTTGGTTTGCTGGACAAAATGAAATAAAAATAAATTGACAGAAAAAATCTATAAAAGGCAATACATATCTTACAAAGAGTCTATTCTATACCCTTTGTACATACAATACCTTTTTTACAATATTGCAAGTCACTCTTTATAAGATATTTACAAAATGTTCTGTCATTTAGAAATAAACTAGATTTGCAATAAAAAAAATTATCTATTTTCAAAAAATTCTGGGGCACCTCTAATCGTTAAACATTTCTGGAATAAAATTTATTTCGTCCAAATTATTCCTTAAATTTAAATGGAATCAGTAGGTACCTGGGAAATGTTAAGGAGTATTTCTTAAAACAACCATCCAAAATATTTTTGAACCAACCAACGCTTAGAATTTATATATTTTATTTAATTTGTGGGAACTGGATGTAATTGTTGAGAAAAGTTTAACAATATTTCTCAAGGCAATTATGAAAAATATATTTTTTGGTTTGCTCGTCGTTAGTGGTTCCTTCTCGCCCCTAAAGTCTGGCCACGCCACTGCCTGGGGCTGCAACCCCGTCCCTGACTTTCCCAATAGAAGCTACAAAGAGGAAAAAAACACTGATTGTGAAACTGTTTTGCTTAGTTTAAGGTTGAAGAATTTTCCATAGCCAAGATTATCAAATATCTGAAGTGAAGTTTGCTACTCGTAATAAACGAAAAGTTTTAATTTATAAAAAAAAATACCACCGCATGTCAAAGTTCCAAGAAATATGGTCATGAATATGAGGAATCTGGTATCTATTGATGGACAATTTAAGTTTTATCGAAGAAGAGAGGCAGAAGGTAGTTGGTCATGTCATTAGCATCTATTATTCACCGCTTTTCTGGCATCTCGCCCGTCAGAAACGAGTTCTATCTCTGCTCGACGACGGACTTAGATTCTTTTTTAGATGCCTTCAGCTACAACATCTTGGCTAAACGATTTGTGAGTTTAGCAAAATGTTTTTATAAAGTGCTCTGTTTACAAGTACCAAGTTATGCCATGATGTTTCCTCGCTATTTAAGAATCCATCACTGTATGTAAAATAAACCCATATTTTGCCCTCCGCTGTCGCTGAATTTCTCCAAATTGGTACATACGATTTATTTTTGTTCAAAGATATATACTGTGTTTATCATGGAACGGATTTTCAGATTTAACTTTCTTTTTCGAAATACAGGGTCTCAAAAATATTTGAAACGTTGCATATACCGGGTCCGCCAACGAAGCGGGGACGGAAGATTAAATGATTATTAAAAAAATTATCAAAAATACTAAACCAGCACGAGGTATTAACGTAAGAGCGGCATATTTTAAAAATATTTTACATTATACAGGGTGGTTCAAAAAAGTGTACCGGACTAAACTTGTATTTTTTTAAATGGAACACACTAAATATTATATTATTTTCTAATTCCCTATAAAACTCGTATATTTTGTATCAAAGTCATATGTCTAAATTCAATTGTTTTTGAGGTATTAACGTTTTAAATATGGCATTTTTAAACTTTGACAGGCGGTAGTATTGGAATGGCACATCTTAAAAAACCTGCTTATTTTAGTTCTTTATTCTCTATATAAAACTTATAACTTTCAGTTTAACATTTTAAACTAAAAAAATGGTTTTTGTTAGGTACAATTTATAAATATTACTCTGTTTCTATAGTCAGTGGTATTTATGATAATAAAAGTTATAAAATTCAAAAAATTTTATATTTCAATCCATCGGCGGATGACTTGAAATTATGCGCACGTCGTTTTGTTGGCATTTAGAACATTTTAAAATGATGAGACTAAAAAAAAAATGTCGCAAAATGTGGGCCACCCTAATAGACATGGGCGTCTGTAAAGGGAGACAGGGGGGGATAGGGAGATACCTAAATTATTATGGTTGCTTTGCTTCTTTCTTGCGATCCCCTACTGGGCCTTATGACTAAAACTAAAAAAAAATTTTTTTTTACTTAAAATAAATTTCTGAAACTTTTTCTTTAAAGTCGGTTTGAGCAATCGAGTCTCCGACCAAAGAATTTTCGTCTTTTATCCCCCTCCTCCTCCCCCTCCCCCTCCCCCTCCCCCTCCATCCCTAAACATGCTTTTTGATAACACTCGATTACTTTAGAACGCAAAAAATGCATATGACCTCCAAAAAATCATTAAAAACTCCTCGTCCCTACAATTGGTAATAAAAAAATAAAGAAAAGCTCAAAAACCATCCGTAAAAACGTATAATTGTAATTAACAAATAACAAACATCGCATAAAATTCACAATCGATATCTTTTTCATTAGCTGAATTAATTTTATGACCTTTAGGTCTAATTTTTAGTAATTTAACAAGAAAATTATTCTCGATTTTAATTTTTATATTCCTGTTTTTCTCTTTTGGGAACGGCAAGCAATAAAAATCTTTTACACGAACAAATAAATGTCGGATTTGGAACTTTTATTATTTGAAATGGTACCAAATGTTCTGATTACTACTTTTTTTTTTAAATTTCTTGAACAATAACGGCTTTAATTATTTAGTTAAATATATTTTTGAAATTTTCTGAAAGCCAAATAATAATTATTTTAATGAAACCGATTAGAAAATGTATTTAACAAAGTTTTAATCAAGTTTTGATAAGTAAATGGTTATTACAGCAGTGGCAGCACCAGCACGTGTCTTGGAATTGTTGGTGTCTTGGTTTAATTATATTATTAATGGTATAACAATACACCCTCATTTTTACAGTTCATTGATTATACTTTATTTTATCGTTTTCGTATTTACTTTCAAATGTTTAATTATGTCTAAGTAGTTATAGCCAAAATTATAGTTTATTACAAGTAAGAAGGAAGATAGGGCTTTCTGTTCCTAACCCTACATTATTACAAGAAGATATTCTTGATTCTCGATGTTTAAAACTTAAACTGCGACTTTCATTACAGAAAATCCATTTTAGTTTTGAAACAGTATTTTCAACGTCTACGGTCATTACAGGTAACTTAAGTTTGTATAATTTATAATAATAATTGTTACTTTATTTACTTTAAAAAAGTTCGGTCGACTTATTTTTCACTTTAAATGACCACAATGCACCAAACTGTACGACTGGAACGTGTAGCTTAGATAGTTTGAAATTACGATTTAATTTGTGGTGCGCTATTCATTTACAAAGACTTTTAAAAGTTTTATCAAAACGAAGCAAAGCAAAGAAATTGACGATTACATTATGATAAATAACATATACCTAAGTCTAAAGAAATAAAAATAAAGTTATCAAATCAGTAAATTTAGATATTTTTCTCTAAAGAAGGGTTTTTCCCTTAAAACTCACATACGACGCTATTTTAAGTAAGTTCAAGAGAAACAATTTCCGCTTTACAGTCAATTTGGCCAAAAGAGAAATAAATAATTTAACACTTACATAAACATTATTAAGACCACCTACTCATTGGCTAGAAACTGTTTTGGTTCTGACATTATAGTTTACATTATTTAGAGAGACTTGAGATACCACACGGGCAGAGGTTACCCCTACACTTGAATACTTTTTACATTGAGTAAGTTTTTAGTAAACCCCACCTACCAAAATAGAGAAGGGGTTCCTTTTTGCTGTGCCAGGAATTATTAACATTAGGAGAAAAGCTTCTTAAATATACTATTCAAAATGAAACCACTTACAAACAGTTATTTTTATAAAAATTTGTCTACTGACTCCTCCTATGAAACTAGAAATGTTCTTGTCCTTGTTCTATGCACTATCTTTCCACTACACCTATTTTTCTAAAACTTATCACCCATTAAGAGTCCTAACTTCACAGCGAAGTATTAGATGAGCAATCCATCCTTAAGGATACCAATCCATATCCGTCAATATAGTCAAGTCATTTTTATCAATTTAATGATGGGTTATTTTTACTTAGAGATTTTGTCTATGCAGATAATTATTTTATCTTCACTAAAAATAAATTTTGTCAGAAAATAAATATGTATAAAGTTTAAAGCCGATCCTGTGGGAATACGCTATTCTCCTAGGTCAACTTATGATAAATCGACAGACACTCTGACATTTCCACTATTTTTTTCTATCTAAACACGTTTATTAAAAACTAGTTACATAAATATGCTGCACTATTTTACATAATTATCTACTTGTAACTACACATAAAAATAGAACTGTTAACATTTTTGCATTAATTGTAGGTGTAATACAATCTTTTATGATTCTGTTATGTCATTAATGTACAAACTTTTCCTTACCAAGAAAATGTCATTGTCGTTACAGAATGAAAGCAAATCATATCGCACCTACACTTTTTATTGTTTTTTTTTTAACAACAGCCATTATTGTTCTAAATTTTTATTTATGAGCGTTGTTGTTAATTAACTATGCTAATGAGAAATAATTGTTTTCGGTACTTCGATTTAGAAATAGGTGCTTGAACTTTGGCTCTGAAAAAATATTTCTTAATTATAGTGAAACCACATGCTTAGGCTATTTTGGTGAAACCCCCACCACTGTAATTTTCTTGTAGATAACCGAACTCAATGTAAAACTATTCTGTGAATGAGCATTATTAGGGGGGGGGGGGGCAAGCAATTTTCTTAGGAACATCGACATCGCTTAAGCGAGGGGCAACGCGATGTATAAAAACTGTTTCAAAAATAAATTTTATTTAATTAATTTAACTTTTAAAAAATGGTGCTTTTTCTATTAATTTTAAAAAACATTCAAAAAATTTAATAAACCCATATCTAAGGGTCATTGTTAAAACCAAGTTTGAACTTCTTCTTCGTTATACAAATGCAATAATTATTCTTTTGGAAGAAATGTCTGCGTGTTTAATCTAAAAACTTTGCGGTTTTATATAGGTCAAAATTCGATGGCACTTTTTGTAATCTTGGCTCAAGATCGCAATCTAATGATTTTATTGACAGAAGAACCAAAATATACGATAATTATTAAGCCAAATCACATTTATCTTTGGACAAAGGATGTTTTGAGGGATGGGGGCTTTATCCCCTATTCTCCCCCCTGAACAGCACCCCTATAATAGCCCTATAGACAACCATGGCTCCTTAAACTTAATAATTTACTTAGTTTATTTATTTAATTCTGGTCAAGAAGAACCGCAATAATAATCTCCAAATTATTTTCGTACATCTGATGATGATTTAAATCAAAACAAATCGAAACGTCAATACACTAAACTTGTTATTTATATAACAATTATTGACCGAAACCCCAAGAAACATTTCTATATTATTAAACTAATCGAGGCACACCCAGTACACCGTCTTACAGGTAGACCTATGGTTCTTAGACAAGAGCCATCATTGTGACTAGGACTTAAGGTAAACTTTTCCTAAGCCAAAAGACAACAAACAGCAGGTACACAAAACGTCCAACACCTGGGCCAAGCCATAAAAACCACCATTATTTTGGGTAAAAATGTTAATTCTGATTGACAGCCATAAAGCCCAAAAATTAAGCTTACAATTTTTGGAGGTGGTCAATTAAAATTGCAAAGATTCCCATTTTTTTATTACCTTTGACGGGCTCCCCCATTGAAATTTAGAGCTACAAAGAAAGATTAAATTAAGTGATATATGATTTTTTGCAATACTAGACAGAATCCATAGCAAGAATATCAAGAAAATGTGCTTTTTTTAAAAGTATTTGTGGAAGAATGCGTCCCTTGCCCCAAAATCACTGGGCTTTAAATACTGCAAGGGTGGATTTACTGGGGAAGGGGGTAACTATCTCCTTTTTAAGAATTCTCCTCCTTTCAAAAGTGCATGACCCATAAAAATACGCAAAATATACTACTTAAATAATCCACCAAACACAATTGGGTGGGAACATGAATGAACACTTAATGACGATACCTTACTTTCAGGGTGGGCCAGTGTGGGCACCCCCGTGGCGCCGCCACTGCTTTCATGAGATAAGCTGAGTCCGCCCTTGAAATACTGTGTGGTACTTCGGGTACACTTTTTTGTACTATGATAGCTTTCTTTCTATTGTAAAAAAATACTTACAATTTTGTAGTAAAACCCACAAGGTACGAGGGGCGCTAACTTGGGGGAGGGGGATATGCAAAGATGTTATACTTTAGAGTAGAGCATTCTAGAGTAAGTTATAGTTCAATAGTTCAATAGTTCAATAGTTCAATAGTTCAATAGTTCAATAGTTCAATAGTTTTATTAATGTTAGAACACATAAGTGTTTACACAGGTCAAAATACAATATATATAGAAAAGTAAAGTACTTATTATAATAAAACAAACAATCAATAAAGTATATCAACGTTCATAAACACAAGCGTTTACATTGGTCAACACAAAATGTATATATAAGTTAAACGCTTATTATAACAAAATAAAATATATAAAATATAAAAATATATACCTACTGGCGAATACAATACATCAGTTACATATTAAAATTAATTTAGTTCAACAAGGTCATAATTTAAAAATTCGTGAACGTTATAAAAGGCATTTTGAATTAGTATTTTGCTAACACGACCCTTGAATTGCTTCAGCGGTAAGACTCTTATGCCAACAGGCAGCTTATTGAAAAACTTAGTCCCATAATACCCCTGCCCATCCTGGGATCTTTTGAGTCTACAATAATTTGTCAGCACGTTCCCCGCATTGCGAGTATTGTACCCATGAACATCCCCATGAGTCACATACAGGTCCTCATTTCTCTTTACGTACAGAAGGCTTTCAAGAATGTAGACCGAAGGGAGGGTCAAAATTCCAAGAGTTCTAAAAGCGGGGCGACAATCATCCCTATAGCCAAGCTCCGCAACCAGTCTTACAGCTTTTCTCTGTAGTCCAAAGATTCTCTGAGCCTGAGCCGTATGTCCCCACGCAAGAATAGCATAGGACAAGGAACTGTGAAAAACGCTGAAATAGGCAGTTTTCAAAGTCGCCTGGGAAACACAACCAGCAAGGCCTCGCAGCATAAACAAAGTACTACTCAGCCTCCCAGCAACCACCCCCACATGCGCATCCCACAGCAGACCAGAATCGAGACTGACACCCAAGAACCTGACCATCCCTGTCCCAGCATTAGCAGTGCCAATATCCCGCAGCGAAAACACCATTCTGCTAGTCTTGTCTTTGTTTAGGAGTAACCTGTTGGCACTGAACCATTCCTCTACCTTATCTTGCAGTCTTATAGATTCACTGATTGCATCATCCAGTGCTCCAGCAGCAATCGAGACTGTGGTGTCATCGGCAAAGAGTGTAAACTTAGCTAAGGCATCAACCATTGGCAAGTCGTTAATAAAAATTAAAAATAAAAGGGGTCCCAGGACGGATCCCTGCGGGACACCAATGGTGATCTCTCTCATTGCAGATGCCACCCCATCCACTCTCACCGCCTGGAGTCGATTGGTGAGATAAGATCTTATCAGGTCAACACTGTTTGGGCTGAAATTGTATGCTCCCAACTTACGCAGAAGAATGTCATGCGAGACACAGTCAAATGCCTTGCTCAGATCGCAGAACAGTGAAGCTGTAAACTCCTTTTCATCAAAAGAGGTAAGAATATAGGATATATGAATGGGTTATATCTTTATTGCTCCGATATGCTTCACTACCATTCCTTGGCTTCTTACCCCTCAGTTGTACCAACAATAAAATTCTTTGCAAGAGCTTTTAAAATTCTCGACATCAAGTTATTTTACCCAAGTATGCCCGAAGCGCCAGAAAGGAAATAAAAATTCTGAAATATTCCCCCCCATTTACATAATATTTAGGAATATAATCACAATTAAAAATAATAAATACGACATGGCCGAACACACTTCATTTCATTTTGTTTCTTATTTGCATGTTAAACAAGTTTCTGTTGTTGGATTCCCAAGAATGGCGTCTGTTTATTGAATATTATTTGTAAATTATAATGACTACAAGAAGTGGAGTCTGAGAAATTAATATTGTTTCGGGGGACCCTAAAAAAATTAGCGTCAGCGCCATTCAATTCAATTTTGTAAAGGTCCATGGAAGTTACTACCGCCTTTATAAAACCATACATGAGCGACCGAAGGGGGGAGGGGGAGGGGGGGATGAACGTTTTTTACCCTCTCCCCACTCCCCCCGCGACTGGTCAAAAAATGATCATGTTAATATTACACCACTGGTGGTATCAACATTTTCTATAAGAACTTTAACTTTATTTCCATTTTAGTCGATTTTAAAAAAATTGTTCCTATATAAACTTTTCACTGACGGCGCATGTTTCCTTCTTAAAACTTCTCCCCGAAACAAAAATTACTCCTAAAAAAACGTCTCTTCTCTAAAAAAAAGCATCCACGTGATGAACATAATATACAATAATCTCTTAAACACAGTTGGGGGGGGGGGGGAGGTACCCTTAGATTTAGGGTGGGCCACAGCCCCCCTCTTCCCTTCCCTAGTATCGTCACTGGACGGGTCATATAATGGACAGCGGCGGCACCAGGGGAGCTGGAGAGACATTGGCCTTCCCTAAAACTAGGGTCGCCCAGGGAGAGACTTTCGATTGGGAAGTTGTGTACTGAAAAATAAATGATGTAATACAAAAATATTTATTTCCATTGCCTAAACAACTATTTATTTGAAATTTCGTCTAAGATTATTAATTTAACTACTGATTAAAATTTATTATATTTGGACAAATATTGTTTGATTCAAATAAATAATTTATTTGGTTCGGAGTATTATCAGTAGTCAGCAAATCGATGTATTATTTAATCCAAATAAATGTTTGTTTAATAGAAAAAAATATTTGTAGAGTCCAAATTTAAAAAGTTTTTAAACATCTATTAATAAACGTGGTCAAGATTCAGCAAAACCCAATTTTTTTGATCTAATTTATTCAGATTTAATATCGTATGGAGCTGGTAACCATGAAGAAGAATTTAGAAATATTATAGTCGGATGTAAAATGTTGAATAAAAAGTCACAATTAAAATCAGTTTTTTAATTACAAAAATTATATGACATAAAAAAAATTGAATTTAAAAAAGCGATAAGAATCATTAGCAGCTCTGTAAGTCTGTAACATCACTGTAGAAAGCTCTCGCAGTCAAAAACACTTGAAGAAAGACTGCCACAAAGCTCAAACTTTTTCAGTTTTATTTTTTAATGTTTAATCTTTCATTTTATTCGCGTTTCTTTTTCTTTTTTATTTTCTTACACCCGGCCGTCGTCCCACGCATTTTTTGAGCCGCCATACACGCGGGACATTCTTAAAACACGGCCACTGTTGTACAACAACAATGCTGAGAATTGTGCAGGTTTATTTTGCAGGAGAAGACAAGGACTCTTATTGTTTAGGCTTGCTTGAAAAGACTGAGGCTTTTTTGCAATAGTGACTAGAGAAGGTGGACAGGGGATGACGACTACCGACTTAACAACCATTTTTCTTTTAAATTTTAAAATAGATATTTATGTGCAAAGAAGAATGCTTACCTTGATAAGGATTAAGGCCTGTATTAAAGTGTCTGTTGAAATTTTTTTGGTTGGTAACAACAAAACACACCCCCCCCCCCCCTCCCCTCCCAGCAGCGACAAAATTATTTTATATCATTACTGAAGGTGTTACATAAAATCAATTATATACCGGGTGATTCATTAAGGGTGACGAGCGGCCATATCTCGGAAACTACTGGGCATAGAAATTCAGGAAAAAAAAAATTATAATTAAAGTGGCCATAAGAAAATCCTGGAAATAATTTTTAAGTTCCGCATTTTGCCGCAAGAGGGCGTAATTGAAAAGTAAATTTTAAAATTTTACATGTCTCCGAAAATTCCACATTAAGGTATATCTTTGATAACACCATTAAAACGCTTGGACAATTGTGCGTCATTTTAGTCTTATGCTCATTGGCGACTAAATACGATTGGTGAAAGTGCATACATTTATCTTCCAAACAGTCTTTAGTTTGCTACAATCGGATAAGTCGTTTATAAGTTACAGCGATTTAACTGATTACACTTTCAACAGCTTCCCCCCTCTTATTAAAGCCGGTACGCCAATGATCATAAGACCAAAATGATGCATAATTGTCCAACAATCTGACTGAATAATATTTAATATAATATTTTAATTTTCGTAACCAAAAATAGGACCTTTGAATGAAATGAATTTATGTTTGATGAATATACAAAGTACCGTATAGCATTGAATCAATCTATTTGACAATATTTTTCTTTCTGTGTATCATTCTGTTCTTGCCTTTAAAACTCGATATTCCTAAAGAAATTCTATGCCAACTCCAATAATATAACATTCAAAAATATTATTCATGCCTGATTTTTATACGAAGTGGAGAGGTGTTCAGACCAAGTCCTCAGGTAAAATTTGCTTCTTTTGACTGACAGCACTTGAATAGGACCGAGATGAGGGACGGCCTTCCAAAACATTAAAACGCTTTGAAAATTAAATGAAATTTAAAGTGACTATAAAAAATTCATAAAAAATAATAAGCTCGTATAATTTGTTTTAAGGCGGTCTGACTAAAAATTAAGAAATTCACCTTCCCTCCACAAAAAAAAATCGTATATATTTTACGTGTAAAAATATAGTATACTTCCTTATTCTTGCAAATTTTGATCAACAAAGGGTTATTTAGGGTTATTTGTTTATAAACTAAATTTTAAACTTAAACCAAGAGAAATTATTTATTTTAACTGTTAATAATTATGGATCAGATAAAACAGTGACGTAGTACGTAGTCATCTTTTTATTGTTGGTGACCTGGAGTCTATGGAGTGGGCACTATCCAATTCAAAAATGACTTCTAAAAAAAAAAGTCGCCGCCCCACGCTCTATAACGGTATAAGCTGGATGAAATTGCCCTCTTATCCAAGTGGCGTCTAAAAAAAGTCACCTATAACCTGGAGTCAGAGGGTTTCAACCAGGAGAGAGGGTTTCAACCTGGGGACTCCAAACCAAACCTGGAGAAGTGTCAACCCTACGTACCCATCAGACTCTAGGGGCGGGAGTGGCGAAGGCTTTTGGTGACGCCATGTTTTTATTGTTAAATCTAAATGCTGGGGTGAAGTAATACTTGGCGATTAGGATATTTTCCTATGAAAATGAGAAAAAAGCACGGCTAATTTGGCTAGAACACGCGTGTTGAAAAAAAATATTTCAACACTAGTGTTGAAATATCAAGGCACACTATATTTAATTTGAACATATGGAACAAATTTTAAAAAGCAGTAATTGTAAAGTGTTTAACTTATTTATCATGTATTTGTCGAGTGATTCAGAATTAGAGTTTGAAATCCTTTTATGTGTTTATAAATCATAAAAAATGTTAATACTAGGTATACTTACTGGAAAATCTATTACCAGAAAAAAAAATCGCGCCGAAGAGAGTGTCATGTATTAAACAACTAATCTTTATCGATAGCGATAGCGTAGAGAATAGGGCTCTAGCTTATAGATCGCAAGGTCACAGGTTCAAGTCCCATCAGGAGTATTTAACTTTTTTCTTATAAAAACATTAAATAATTTATAGAATTATTTTGAATTGAAATCTTCCTTGTTGGGTGGATTTTTTATATTTATGTTGCATCTTTCCTTGAATAAATTTAAAATTTTTCATTCTGGTTAATCTAGAAGTCAATCCAGAATTAGTTCTTCCTATGCATATATAAAATATGAAAAAATTAAAAAGTTAAACTACAAATAAAGGAAAAGCCTATTGACAAACTGGGAAACCAGATATTAAGAGGAACATACTCCTAAGTATGCTAATTTCAACACTAGTGTTGTTATTTTTTTTTCAACGCTAGTGTTGAAATATTTTTTTCACAAATAGTGATTATTCTAAGACTCTAAGAATTTCCGCACTCGTCTGATGCCTCGTGCTAAATATCTCCTCGTTTGGAAAGTATCACTTTCATCACTTGTTATGTAATACACTATTTTTCCTTTTGTTCTTAACCAAAACGTGTGCAGAAGATTGATATTCCATGAGTTTTCGAAGTACGGCAGGGTAGATCGCCCCCTTTGCCTCTCCCCCCTCTGTGGACGCCCCTAAGCTAAAATGTTTGAGTTCTGGTAGAAATTAATTTTTACAAACTGTTTCTTGAATTATTTGCTTTTGAACGCTAAATAAACATAACCCATAGTTTTGTGTATCTTGTAAAAATGTTTCAGTCATTATTTGTCTTAAATAATTTTGTTTTTCAGTGGCGCAACAGTTTTTTTTTGTACAAAATCGAGGTTTAATTTAACAGTTAAGAACATCCTACCCATATTTATAAATTCTTATCCAAGGTTTTAGCAGGTCCATGTGATATTATATTCATATTACAGGGTGTATCATAACTAATAGTACACAGTGAAACTGCAGATTTCTTGGATAGAAATATTGCGATTTGACAAAACTTAGCTTAGTTCAAAAGATGATGATAACTGAGAGGTACAGGGTGTCCAAGGGTAAATTTTTTTTTCGCTATTTTCCTAAGTACCTTTCCTTTTAACCGAGCTTTTAACCAATATCTTAAAACTAAAAATGTTATGATTGGTGGACAGAACTGTGAAAGTTACTTCAGAAAAGTAACTAGTTACTTTTTCGATACTTTTGCACAAATGTATCTAGATACTTATAAGGAATAGTTACTTTTACCTAAAAGTAACTTAGTTCTTAGTTACTTAGTTAAAGTAACTAGTTATAGTAACTAAGTTACTTTTAAAGTAACTAGTTAATTTGATTGTAACTAGTTACTTAAAGTAACTAAGATACTTTTGAGTAACTAGTTATTTTAATTGTAACTACGAAACTCTAAAAGTTACTAAGATGCTTTTGAACTAGATACCATAAATTTACCAGGTAGTGATAACTCCTTTTCCTGTACACACTACCACTATTACCATCAGAAAACTAAACTAAGAACAACGAACAAGTAGAATAAAATGCTTTCCACGAAATTTCGCGTTCCAACCAGTTTGCTGTTTGACGCTCGCGACTCGCCGCTCGTCCCTTCGTGAAAATCTGATTAACGGACCGCCGATCGTCCCTTGGTCATGATCTGATGGACGGCACGTGTGCATAATTGGTATCCTAGAGGAACTTTAAAAGTACCTAACTTAGTTACTTTAAAAGTAACTTAGTTACTTTAAAAGGAACTTAGTTACTTTTAAAGAATCTAGTTACTTTTTAAGTGTATAGTTACTCCTAAAAAGTAACTAGATACAAGTTACTTTTCAAAAGTAACGAAGTTGCAGTTACTTTTGGCATGATTCAAAAAAGAACTAAGTTACTAAGTATCTAGTTACTTTAAGTAACTAGATACTAAAAAGTATCTAGTTACTTTAAGTAACTAGATACTAAAAAGTATCTAGTTACTTAAGTTACTCACAGCTCTGTTGGTGGATTTTCGAGGAGCGAGCAAAATTAATTTATTAAGAGTTTTGATGTAAATTGTAGAGGGCGCTCTCTGCGGAACTCTGAGTGTGCAGAAATAGGTGTATTTTTTTTGCGTCTTCTGTTTATGTTTTTATTAAAAAAAAAAAAAAAAGTTGCTCTTCGTAAATGGCGCTGGGAGTAACGGTTTTCGAGATTTTTACATTTAACATTTCTAATGCATCCGTTTAAATTTTGATTTGAAAGACAAGTGTGGAATTTTTTAAAGTAGGTTTTAATTAAAACAAATGCAATATGAAAGTGCTTCGAAACTCCCTTAAAAGTTTGGTGTGTTTAAAGAGTTTTTCAAGAAATTATACTCGTTTCCTGATTTAAATATCGTACTCTATAACCAGCACGTCTATGTTTTATTAAACACGTTCTAACATATCCTTGTAAAAGATAAAACAAACATATTCAAAAACCCTTGGGACGGTTCTGTGCAAACACCAACTACAGGTACTACAACATGATTTAGTAATTGGCTACATTTTGTCTGTCAGCCCGCGTGTATTCATCAAGGAGGTACTGTATGGTCTTTCAAAAATAAAAAAAATACTGCATGTTTTTGTTCCACCTGAAATTTTTGTAAAGACAGGAAGACGGTGCTTTTAATAGGGATAAAGCTTTTAGGGCCTTTAAAAGCTCAATAATGACAGTAACGTTATTTTTTCTGAAGAATGTGTTTCACTCTTTTAAAATAAAATAATATTATCGAATGTTTATCATAATCTTATTAACAGATGGCCATTTTAATTGTGTTTCCATTGTTAGGAATAGAAATTTTACTTATCACATTTATTGGCTTTTTTCCTCTTCGCCTTTCGCTGCCAGAGTCATTCCTAATGGAACCTACAGCTTAACGTGTGTTCCGAACCACGATCCTCAGTCATGCTTTTTCTCATTGACCGCGACGGTACACATTTTAAATAATACCGCTCCAAAATTACGGTATCCAAATACCTAACACATCCGTAATAGCGGATTGAAAGAGCTCGTCATAAGTCATCTATTGGCAAAAGGTAGAACTAAATTATTACACAGACATTAGTTGGCTTCTTAGACGAGGCTTTTCCCGTCTATAGTTGGATTACTATACTATAGATAG
Organism: Polydrusus cervinus; assembly: GCA_935413205.1. Lineage (NCBI taxonomy): Eukaryota > Metazoa > Arthropoda > Insecta > Coleoptera > Curculionidae > Polydrusus > Polydrusus cervinus. The sequence continues at coordinate 5,704,460 of OW284514.1, forward strand.
TGCAACTGTAAAACTGTATATTTTGTTGCCTACATCATATTAAGATTATTGGCAAGGGAACATCAGTTGATGGATGGAATGGAAAGCAATATTACAAATACAAAGAGTTTTATTATTTTGTTAGTCATTCTATATTGGGATATTATTATCTGTGAGTGTTTTAATATTTTTATTTCGAAATAAAATTAGTATTACAGTCGCTAATAATAGACAAAAAAAATAATATTCCTATCATAAACTTTTCTTCTATGATCGCCATCTATCAACTTGTAACCGAACTAAAGCTGACGCCTACAGCGCCATTTTGTTTTGATTTCATGAAATTCATTATTCTCCCATTTATAGTTTTCTGGTTTGTTTTTATTTTTTTAATTTATCGCAAAAAGTGACATTTTTATGGTTTTAGTGTCCTTTTAATTATTGCACAATAACCCATTATTAAAATTCCATCAATTATTTATTAGAAACAAGTGTTGAGATGGTAAAACAACTTAAGAACAAAGAAATATTTGTTAAAAATATGCTTCATTCTACAGTTTGCTTAGGAAGTGCTTCAGAGATAAAAGGTAGGTGTTTTTAACTTTGAAATTATATTTCCTTGTAATTTATAACTTTCTCTTTGTTTCTAGGTCTTAGATGTTAAAAAACACCGTAAAGTTGTAAAAATTCAGTACGAATTGTTTAAGAAAGCTTAGAAATGAGCGTTGCTAAGGAAAAAAGCTTATGTAAACAACAATTTTCTAACCTCCAATGTTGAATGATTTTTTAAAGAAAAACCACTTTTAATCAAATATTGGGTGAGTATATTATAAAATCAAATATCACAATACATTTTAATTAAACTAGTCCTATTTTATACCATCATTAAGTAAAATACGCACAGACATTTTCCAATTTTCCCTAGGATAACCTTCATAGATTCTTATACAATTTTTTGATATTAGTGATATATTTCTGACTTTATCACTAAGAATACATTACTTAGAAAGCTTATAACTTGCAACCCTGCAGGGCTTAGATTGCTATTTATCAAAATTGCTTTATGTCTCGATGCCTATTTAATAAAAAATTTTCACTACTCTTATTAACAATAAAGACATATATTAAACATAAATAATTAGTCACTATCTTCATCTGGGGTGGGTTCTGACTGTTCTTTCCGACTATCAGACAAGACGTATCTCCGTTTAACTTGACTTTGGATGCAACGGCATTCGTTGTAGTCAAATTGATAATTTGTAGAGCAAGGGGAAACTTCACGACACTGACATGCACAAATATCTGGATTCCAAAGTTTTTTTAGATTGTCTTTGTAGCATTTCTTTTCTTCGTCAATATTTTTACACACACAGCGACATTCAGATTCTTTATATTCTTGGTAAACATTACAATCCTGACAAATAAAATAACTTGTTATTTTTTGTATTTATTGAAATATAAAGGGTAATAAAGAATGTATACCTTTTCTTTTATTTTGCATCCACACTTGCATTTTGTATGTTTTTCAACAAGAATTGGTTCTTTTCCTACATACTTTAACTTCTTGCCACCTGAGTACTCTGTTTTCATTACCTACAAAAGTAATAATAATAAAATGTTAAGCTTAATATTACAAACATTAGTATATAATAAAATACATATCCCCATATCCTTACTTCAGTATCTTATTGCCTTTATCTCGGCCCTTATAGTTTTCTTACCGAGTAAGTTACAGTCTCTGTTTCTATTGGTTGACAAGCCAACAGCACGTGAGAACAACAACCTCCACATCTTTCTATCCTGGTACATTCAGGAATATAAAAAACGTTCGGATCCTTGGATTCTGCAATTTTAACAGTAGTCAGTTCGGGCATACATTTTGCTGGCCGGGCAATTTTTGCTGAATCTAAAACACAAGAATGCTAAGTAAATTTTCTCTAATAACTCTTAGGAATTACAAGTATCTAAAACGGTGTCATAAATATTTTATTATGTATAGTACTTACTTCTTTCGGTCTCGTTTGCGTCCTCTCCTTCACCAAAACGACCTAAAATGAAAAATACTTGTTTAATATTAAAATTTCACATTTTCTGTCTGTTTTTAGCTATAAAATGGCTGATCAAAAATCACCAGAAGATAAGGTTTCAAACCCTCAAATTCTGCTCGATTTCTACATAGATCTGATTGAAAACTCAAAGAACCTGCTCAAGTACTATCTCTCAGATGACACGGTCCTCGATTGGTTTGGACAAACTGTCAAAGGTCAGAAAAATGTCTCAATGTTTATCAAGAGCAAGGTGATGCCTGTAAGGCATTTTTTCCAAGAAGCAAAGACTGTAAATAAGATTGGGTTTAGAGAAACGCATCAAGTGAAATCATTAAGGTAAAAAGAAATAGTTATATCATTCTTCTAAAGAGTAATATTTTATTCTAAAGAGTAATATAATCAGTGGCGTATTTAGGAGGGCCTACCGGGCTGTAGCCCCCCCCCCCCCCCGATTTAGGAGGGCCTACCGGGCTGTAGCCCCCCCCCCCCCCGAGCCGCGAAGCTCGGGTCTATAACGTCTAATGGCAACCAAATTTTTCGTCTCACGCTTGGACTCTTCACTTAAATTTTTAAATAATGTTAGATTACAAAGGTCTTGTAGGAAACGTTTAGTTTTTAAACTTTTCCTTTCAAAAGTCCTGTTTTATGTGTATCTACTGTAAGAAAATCAATGGTAATAATTGTAAATCGTTGGTAAACATTAGAAATCAGCGTTAGTTATGGGAAATCATCGGTAATCTTAGGGAAATCATCGGTAATCAACTGGTAATCCTTGTTTTATTTATGGAAGTAAACGAAAATTGTTATTTATAGAAAGGAAACTTAGGGGCATTATTGTTATTTATTTAATTTAGTTATTTATCAGAATTTAATGATAAAATCAATAAAATTCAATTGTGATGGTTAGAATTCAGTGATAGTCACTCAAAACCAGTAGTCTTTACTAGAAATTTGTGGTAATTACTGAAAATCATTGATAATCAGTCGGAAATCATTATAAATCGATGGAAATCATATAAATGACCCTAGTTTACGCACATTTTTTTTTATTAGTGAGACACCCCGCTGGGTTTATGTTTGATAAATTAGAATATTTTCATCCAGAAGCCAAATATTGTAATTTTGAATATATTAATGAAACAAAAATATTTTTTAAGTATTGCAAAAGAATGTAATGTACAAAAGAAATATCAATATCACTTCTCCAATTCGAATTTTTGTCTAAAACTAATCCTAAAAATCCTATCATTTTTGAATAATATTCTCATTATTAAATTTTAAAGGTTGACAAAATAATTTATTTTAGTTTTGGTCATATAGTACATAAAAGATTTTGTAAAATTTCTGCGAAATAAATAATTGTGTTTCTTTCAATCATGTGATGGTGGCACATCAAGACAGACCATACATTAATTTTTTTTTAATAGGCCGACAAGAAGGATACTGCGTTCCGCATTTTTAAGTCCTCCTCGTCCCACCCTACTGAACACCCCGAAAAAGCAACCGATTCCCTCTACCAGCGCCAAACGTCAAATCATCCGACCTAATCTTGACGTCTGTCAGTCGAATAATAACAACAATAACAATTCGCCAACGAGCACGAGTAAGGACTTGCCAGGATCTCCGCGAAAACGTCAAAAAGTAACAGACACAAGTGACACGGACGTTTTGGAAAGCGAAAATGACATTCCGGACGTCAACGTCAAATATTTGACAGCCGAAGGGCATGTGGAGTTTCACAGGCCCAGTTTGAAAAAGTTGCAGAAAGAAACAAAGTGGCAGAGGCCGTGTAAGATTCATATAGCGTACGATAGTGGAAAAGATGTCAAAGACAGCAGTTTTTATTTGATTATATACGAGGGTAACGTGAAATGCAGGAGGAATTTAATGAAAGATTTTGAGGCGGAAGAATCTGAGAATTAGGGTCTGCCTATGAACTTTATACATTAAACTATTAAGTATGTTATGTTTAAAGAGTTTTTTTTCTGATTTAGTATTTGTTAATGATCTAGGGTTTCTGACAAATCTTACGTGTTTTGGTTTTGATTGATGGCTTCTACATTTCATTTTTTGGTGATTTGTAAACTCTTATCTGGAATTTTTATGGATTTTTCAATTCGATCGCATCGGTCAATTTTTTTGCGTTTTTTAAGGTAATTTCTAGGTTGTCCCAAGAACAAGTTATGAGAACTTACTTTATTTTTGTAATGGCAACCCATATTTTTTAATTTATTTTTTAAAGTCTAGTTACGCATTCGTCATTTAATCAATATTTCGTTATTTTTTTCTTTTATCCAAAAATCGGCCAAATATCGACATTTGAAGCATAATTACCTACAATTTAAATTTAAACACGTTTGAATTTATAAAGAAAATGATAAATGAGCAAAATTCACAAATTTTCGTTTTTTGCTTTTAATAATTCATTAATCAAAAATTCATTAGGTAAAAACTGTAGGTAATTGGTACTCAAGGACGGGTATTTAGCCCTTTTTGAATGAAACGAAAAGGATAAGAAATATTAATCAAAAAATTAAATAGCGAATGATATTAATCACCAAAAATGAATTGGCGAAGGCACAATCTTTTTAATTGGTTGGTACTAGAATCAAGGCTACCAAAATAATATTGGCCAAAATAAGTTGCGTTTATGACAAACTCGATCATATGCATGGACTTAACAATCCAAGTGGATCAAAAATTTGCGAAATTTCTGAAAAAATATTTCGCTTGGTTACTTTATTTAAATTGAAAATTTTAACATTATACATTAAATCATCAGAATTTGGGCACCAAATTAAACCTAATTTCTTGGTATTTTCATTTTCTCCAAAATCAACAATCTTTGATAATGGATCATTATCAGGTAGCCAATCCAATATTTTAGAATCATTAGAGAAGAACTTTCTTAGATTAAAACAGGCTTTAAGGGTTATTACCATAAATATTAAGCTGCATAACAAGACTTTAGACTGTGAGTCGTTGGAGACATTATTTTGGCCACAGAGATGCATAATCCAATGCTTCTTTAAATCTTTTTTTTATTGCAACCAAATTTTCGTTCCGTACTAAAACAGCCAAAAGTTTTATTTTAACTTTAAGGTATTTTGGTTTCTGCAAATGTGTTGATTCTTGCGAATTGCTTTTATTTTTTTAATGTTACAATAAAGGTTGCTTTAAATACATTTTTTTAAATTTTTGGGTCGTATTCTGTTCAAGGAGATAATAAAGCTCAGTTGGTCAGAAAGATGATATTGTTGCAGATAATTGGGTTAGTACAAAGACAGAAAAAATACTGCAGTGGGGGCTCGTCAGGTGAAGTAGTCACCAAAAAATAAAATAAAACCAGGAGGAAATTTTTTCGCCATTATTAAATTTTAATGTACCAATACAGCTACCATTTAATTACGTTCGAATTAATAATATTAATTTAATCCGAATGCTATGCATAATAGGGCCACGGTTAACTCCGATGGACAATAATTATAAACACTCGTGCATTTTAGCGCGCCCCAGCTGACCGTGTCCCTTAGCTCAAAGCAAGTGAAGACCCAATGCCCAACATGGCTTTGATATTCACCGTTGCTATAGTTACGTGACGTCAGTCACGCAAACAGCATGTAACAATTTGTATTATGATGAAGGGCAATTTAAAAATAGATCAGTCAGCATTGGTTCGCCTAACCTTAAGGTATTTATTTTGAGGCTTCGCGAAACTTACGGTTATAGATATCGTATTTACGTGATTTACTGTGTGATTAAAAAGTTTTGTTTTTATTTTTCAGTAAATTCAGTAGTGTAAAATTAGTCAATGTTTGTTTAAGTACCCGCACTATACCTAGCTCTTCACCATTTTTTAAGACCGCGAGCCGCCGCTGAAATACTGACTGAAGGTTAAACGAGGCCGTATTTATTCTTGACCAGAATACGACGTAGACCGTAGTTTAGATTAGGATTAGCAAGTAGATTAGTGTTACAAAGAGCGTTTTATTTTTATATTTCGAATATTGATAATTACTGATGTATTTGTAAGTTTGGCGGAAACGGTAAAATTCGCTAGACTGAGCGTCCGGGGATAGGCGAACAAGTGAGTAAAATAGTGTCAGAAATCAAAAGTGCTGAATGTTATTACAAAAAATTAAACCTAACCATTTTTGTAAGAGTAAAATTGCAAAAAAAAACTTTGTGCTTTAATGTGTAATTAAAGTTTTCACCGACCCCGGATTTGCAACATTTTTTTCAAGCTTATACAGGGTGGTAACGATTTAATTGACCATTATTAATTGATATCGTCTAAACGGTAATTTCTACGAAGTTGGAATAGATTAGAGAACATGTGCAATTTTGATTGCTTTTTTAAGATCCAGTAACAGAGTTGCCGGTTGTTTTTGATTTATAAGATACAGGGTGGTTTATTGAAAACTTCCAAAATTAATAATTTAAAAAGTTTAATTCTTAGAAAAAAATCTTCAAACAAAAACTTTATATTTTTTTCTTCTGGCGTTATCAGTTTTTATCAAATGCCATTTAATATATCAGGGTTATTATCGTCAGCTTTTTTTTAAATATGTCCCCGTTTTTTTAATTTCAGGATGTTCTATACCAAATACAATGACGTATTATTTAACTCTATTTTCTTACGTTTCGCAAAAAATTATTACATCAGGAAAATTAGGTGCAAAATTAAAACAATCACTCGGGAATAAAAATAACTATATATGTTGCTTTGTAATATCATTTAAATAAAAGCTTGATTTTTAATAATACATTTTCCTGATGTATTATTTTTTTCCGAAATATGAGTAAATAGGGTTAAGTTATTAAAGAAATTAATTTTGTATAGTTTCAACAAATCACCCTATATTCTCTGGAGACATCTGGATTTTAAATAAGGGTTAAAAATGGCATATTTTCCTTATCTAATCATTTATGTAGAAATTACCGTTTAGAAGATACCACTAGTGATCAATTAAATATTTACCACCCTGTATATTTGAATTAATTCTATAATAAATTTGTGCCAATATTTAAAATATAATCAAATTGTGATAATTTCAATAACTTACAAATAACAAGGCCTGTAACAGTTTTTTTTGTATAAAAATTAAAATTATGCTTTAAGCTCAGACCAATTACCCTATAGACAAAGTATTTTCATCCATAAAGGAGCTATTGTTGTGTGTACATAGTTAAAGGCACATTTGCGATACAAGTAAGTCTACCACCCTCAAATCACCCGAACACACGGAGAAGCGGATAAAATGGACGAGAGTCATAATATACAAAAGCTGATCGTTACAAATAGATTAATAAGGGCACCAGAATGGGTAGGCAACCATCAGATCGCAATTATAACAGACGCGAGGTTGTCAAACTTGGAAAATAATAGTTTTTTTTTTATCATAAGGATAACCGTATTACTTTCAATATATTAACCTGAAGTTTGTTAGGAGTGAAGTATAATGGTGCATTCGCCATTTTATTTTTAGATCAATGTTTCTTATGCTTTTCGGTTTATTTAAAAAAGGGACCAAATAGCCGTCCTTAAGTAGCAATTACCTACAGTTTTGAACTAAAGAAATTCTGATTAATGAATTAAAAAAAGCAAAAACGAAAATTTGTGAAATTTGTCCATTTTTCTTTTTCTGTTTTTATTACTTTATAAATTCAATTTTTTTAAAGTTTAAATTGTAGGTAATTATGCTTCAAATATGGGTATTGGGTCGATTTTTGGATAAAAGAAAAAAGTAACAAAATATTGATCAAAACACGAAATGGCGAATGCGTCACTAGACCTCACTCTTGAGAAAATTTGCATAAATATTTATTATTTTTTCAAATTAATTCTTTTTCGTATTTTGTTTTGCCTGCGTGCCGTCTCGTTTACCTACTGCTTATATTTTAGTGCAGGTCGGCAAGATAGTGATACGATCACAACCTTTTTATTACTTACTAGAGTGCTTAAATTCTTATTTTATAAACATCAGACGTCCTTATGGCCAAATGTAAATAGTTTTGTCTAGAATTGGTCTGAGATTTTAAGCCATAGGCACTGTAAATCTCGGAAGGGATAAAAAAATGTTTTGATAAATTTAGTTCTATCATATACTTGGTATGGAAGATACTTATTAAATTTAAACATAAATGCTGAAACCACAGAATATACAGGGTGAAGTTGATACTTCTTTTTTAGCTGTGTATAGAAGGCATTAAAATAAACAACATTTTCAAATACCTTTAATCAAAAAACTCAAAAATAATCATTTATTACACTACGAATGAAATACGGTTCTGCCTAATTTGCCCGTTGAATAACATTAAGAAAACTTCTCGGTGTAGGATGAGCCCGCAAGGGAAAGCGTTCTGCGTATGATCTTGAAGAAACATCGGCACTTTTACGACACTCGCCGTAAATTAACACCATATTTACTAGTTTATTGTTTTTAAATTTTACCATTTTCACGTATCACACACTTTAAAATTAACTTGCTTCAGAAAAATACACCGCAGCGTATTGCTTAAGACTACCCATATGACTAATACTAATAAGAGATAAGAAAAACAACAGAAACTATAGCGGTCTTTGTTTTTATGACCAGGCCCACACTTAGATTTACTTCTCTATCTCGCCTATTTTTGAGTCTTTTGAAAAAAGGTATTTGAAAAAGTTGTTTATTTTAATGCCTTCTATACACAGCTAAGAAAGAAGTATCAACTAAGGAATCACCCTGTATAAGTAGATATATTTTGTGCTGAAACACATTAATAAACGATGGATAAACAAATTTATATATAAATATTGTATTTTTTAATTTCCTACCAAAAGGTTTATATTTAATTTTTTCCTTAATTTTAAAATAACGGAGATATTTGCAAAAACGTACTTTTTCATTAAAAATTTGCAAAATTTTCTACAACTTTGGCGGTCTTTATTTTCCAACCACCCTTCTGACGATTACTCGTTTTCCATTTAAATATAATAGGTAATTTCCATAATACCCTGTATATAAACATTTTATTAAAATATATATAGAACTGCCCCTGTATTTTTCATGTACATAGAAAACTTTTTATTTGTTTATAATCTTTTAGGTATAGTAGTTATATCGATTTTTAAATGATTAATTGATAGAAATCATATTAAATAAAAAACCTGTTAAGTTGTTATTGTAAAATAAACGATATTTTTTCTAATAAAGAATAGTGGTACTTACTGCTAAGATGTGGTTTTTCTGGGGTGTCTGGTACATCGTCTATGTAGTTTAGCAGCAAGTCGGAAACTATGTATTCATTGACTGATTTTGCGAAATCCAGAGGAATCTAAAAAGTACCTCACCCATACACTTAAGTTACAGATTGACAACAAAAAATCTACACATTAAGAGTGAGATCTACGCATTCGCCTTTTCGTTTTTCGATCAATATTTCTTTACTTTTTCCTTTTATCCAAAAATCGGCCAAATACCCATATTTAAAGTATAATTACCTACAATTTAAAGTTAAACAAGTTTGAATTAATAAAGTAATAAAAGCAGAGAAAGAAAATTGAACAAGATTCACAAATTTTTATTAATGCATTAAAAAATGTCTTTAGTTCAAAACTGTAGGTAATTGCTACTTAAGGACGGGTATTTGACCCCGCTTTGAATAATGCGAAAAGGATAAGAAATATTTATCAAAGAATGAAATGGCGAATGCATCACTAGACTGCACTATTAAGAGCATTCGGCCAATAGTTCTATATTCTTTAAGGCTACCAGCTCCATGCACCATGCGTAATTATATCTATACAGGGTACAATAAATCGTGATATAGACTACTCAGAGCCGTAGCTAGAGGGGGGCTGGCCAGGGCAAAGCCCTGGTAAATAATATTAAGCCCTAGTAAAAAAGATTTTGGAATAGAAAAGAATATTAAGAACATTAGATGAAATTTAAAATGATCGCTCATTTAGTAAACAAGACACTGCCAAATATGTGGGAATTAAATCAGTTATGTTGGAATACGACTTTAGATTCACCCCTGCTTTTATGAAAAAGTTGCTTGGGCTTTTGGAACCTGCCGATTCAGCTCTACAAGCTCGTAAATTAGTCTAAAGGAAGTCAATGAAATTATAAAGACAGTAAAAAATAAAATTCGGGATCTAAGAACAAATGATGCCTATCAAAGTTTAGCCAATGAAGCTAAAGAACTTTTATAGGATGTAGAAGAGATTCCAACTGAAAAGAGGGCACCAAAACTGAGTGTACCTAACTATGAATGAAGGAATTCTTAGTAATGGAAAAACTGCCATCTGAAATGTCTAATAAACCAAATATCAGTAGCAGTAGCCCCAAATCAGTATTTTTTGAGTCCTTGGTACAAAACAAAGTAAATAATGGCGATATACGTGTATGCTACCTACATACTTATAAACTTATAATAATTATAGTACATGCTTATGAATGAAGCACGTCAGATGTCGGTCGTTCTAAAATGTAAAAAATTCTACAGCGCCCCGTAAAAATCAAATATCATTAGGTATATTTCAACGTGAGAATATGGGCCCTGGTAAGAAATCGAATAGCCCTACCAAACGTTTGGTTCTGGCTACGGCCCTGAGACTACTACGATATTGATTAGATTTTTTACTAGTTATAATTTTTTACCTATGTAATTATTATGAGTTAGACAATAGAAGAGAAAGTCACCATGATAAAATGGTACTATGAGGGGAAAAGCTTAAGTATTGTTTATGTTAAAGATTTTTAAAAAGCCTACCGTTTGCTAATTACACTTGCCAATGACAAATTACAGGTTGCCACCTGTTGTATTCCAATGAAACACCAACCGATATCCTATTTAAATAAGTTAAGATCGGGTTGTCCAAACTCCGCATGTGTACTCACCACACAAAGACCCCAAAAAAGTCTCCCTACAACCCCGCTCTAAAGTCAACAGGGAATCAAATATTTTCCGTCTTAAACTTGCATGGGAATTCATATGTTTTCAACCACGATGTACCACCCGGTATATACTTAGTAACAATTGTGGATTTTTAGCTGACTAATAACAATAATTTTATTTATATAATTCTATATTATTATAAACAAATTAAGTGTGGAAATAATTAATCATTTGAGGCACGTATTGGATTTCTTTTTCTTAAATAGTTAAAAATGCCATAAATTTAAATGATAAAACAATAATTTTTTTAACACACAAAGAAACCTATTGAAAACTGTCAAATAAAGATTTTCATTTCGTCAGATTCATTCCTGGACGTGTTTCGCCGTATCATGGCTCATCAGTAAATTGAAATGTGTAACAAAACCTACAGGGTTGGCCAATAGAATGGATTCAGTAATGGTAAAATTCAATCTAAATTAATTTCTGGACAAAATTAACGCAACATCATAAACATATTTGATTCTATATTTTTTCTGAAACTGAACCCCGGAAATTGTAACTTTTATGTTGGGTTGCACAAAGAATTTTAATAATAATTATTTAACCGGCAAGTTTGACTGTGACGTAAATGACTTTAACAGGCGTTTATACTTACATTCAAAGGTGCGTGATTAGTAAATTAAAAATTAAGGTAACCGGGCCAGTATGATTATGAGAAAATTATTTCTGTTAATGTTACATCTGTCACAGTCAAACTGGCGGGTTAAATAATTATTATTAAAATTCTTTGTGCAACCCGACATTAGACTTTTAGAGGATAAAAAATTAAGACAGGTAGGTGAAAACCATTTTTTTCTAAGTTGAACCGTTCCAATGTTACAGCCTGTCAAAATCTGAAAATGCCATATTTTAAACATCAATCTCTCAAAAACTGTTGAATTTAGACATATCGCTACCCCAGTTCAAAAGAGAAACATCTCAAATGAATTAAAAATAGAAATATTTAAGTATATTTCTTTTTTGAATGCAAAAAGAGAGTTCTTTAAGGAAATATCGATGTTTATTATAAAGACATGACACTTTTAAGTTGTTTCTCTTTTGAAATGGATAATATTAACTCCTAATCTAATTTTTGAGAAATTTGAAGTTATATCGTTTTTGAACTAGGGTAGCAAAATGACATGTACAAACTAAGCCTAGAATTTTGTGGGGAATTAGAAAATAATACAATGTATAGGGTGTTCAATTAAAAAAAAAAGAGTTATATTCGCCAAATTTTTTTGGGCCACCCCGTATACTCCAGCATAATTTTAAAATATGCACCTCAATGGTCTCTACAACTTTTGTATTTCGAATTTAAAATAAACTACTGTACACTGTACAGATATAATTTCGCATAGTGCTGGTAACACTTTGGAGAAGAATTTAGAATTATCGGTCAGATGCTGTAAAAAAAAATTAAAAGATGTAATACCCCAGTAGAATTCCATGGGTCATAGTCGAACTCTTCTTCATCTTTCGATGACTGTCCGCCGTAATGCCCGTGTTGATAATTGTGATAAAAACCCTGAGGCTCTCCGTGATAATGGTTGTAGTAACCGTGATGGTAGTGATTGTGATAATGGTTGTCTGGAGTGGGAGGTTTTGTTATGGAAAAATCGTTGGGAGAAACGGAATCTCTGGAAATAAATAAAAATTGAAATGTATAACGGAACAAATCATCAAATTTTTTTTTATTTGACCTTTGTGTGACCGAATATTTTGCAGGCGTTCGGCCGTGTCACTAATCAAACGAGCAATATTCAATTAATAAAAAAACAAAACGCAATAGTACCTGTTATCATCATCATCTGATATTAATTTTCTTGAATAGTATGTCCCTCTTCGTTCTACAATTTTCTCTGTTTCTTCTCCACCTTGACACTCCACCACAGCAATTATACCGAATAACACACAAAGTAACACCTTCATCTTTTGGTAAAAATTTCGCTAAATTTTTTTTAAAAAATCCACTTTCTTATAAGTACCCAAATATCACACTTGAAATAATAAAAATATGTTGTCCGTAAACACCTGTTTTAAAATTGTTTATGTTAATTGTTTAAAAAAACTTATTCTAAGCGAAGCAGTTTGACCGGTACTATAGAATAAAATATATCCGACGAGGTCTGTAGTCGGTACTCAAGTGTCTACTGAATGGTATTTTTAATGTTTCAAGTTTACAGCGGTACAATGATGCGGTACCCAGGTACTATAGATATAAATCAAAATATTTTGAAAGGTCGCGGGACGTAAGAAGTTTAAACTATTATGAGTAAATGCATTTTAAAGTTCCATAATGCAGCCTTACCTAGTGAGGAGTATAGATGAAACGTTATTTAAAAAAAATACATGAACTAAATAATCCTAAGAGACAAAAAAAACACAAATTATATGCTTTGTTTTTGGAAGATGCTTCCGTATGTACCATCTAGTCCAAAATTACTGTCAGTGGTTCATCGCTTCTAGAGTACAGTCGGTAACAGAAAATAATTTCAGAGTATTTGTGAATTTCTAATGAAGCAGAGTACCTATTTATTTTCATGGCATTTTTTTTTACTTTATTATTTTAATAAATGTTGTTTACTGTCTATTTCAGAAAGGTGTATAAAATGGGAATTTCCGTCCAGTTCGGCTCAATTTCGGTGTCGGCCATAGGCGCACGTAAATTTTGTGCGTTAAAGTATTTATGATAACTAACCAAAGAAAAAAAGAAGATAATTTGATAAAGAAGTATAACTAACCTAACCTAGCTATAGCAAATTTACTCAAACATCTTTTTAAGAAATGGCAAGGGCCTGTCGACATATTAAGCACCGGTTCCCGCAGATCACCGAAGTTAAGCGGTGTCGAGCGCGGTTAGTACTTGGGCGGGTGACCGCTTGGGAACACGGCGTGCTCTTGCCTCAGGGAAGAGTGTAAAATGAATCGACACTTAGCCATCCTATTCACGCCGGACAGGCCGGATGAGATCGGATATCTCGTAGGATGAAGGTGCCGTTTCACACGCCCCAGTCGGTAGATCACATTTGTGGTCGATGACCGGTTCAAGATGGCCTACGTAGTCGGCAAACCGTAAAAAAAAAAAAAAAAAAAAAATAAAATAAAAGAAAAAGTCTCGGCCTAATTTTTTTATTTTTTTTTTTAATTTTGAGGCCGAGACTGTGTGTTTTTTTTTCTTACAAAATATAGTGTAACTGTGCTGGACACACCGCCATATCATTGCGAATTATATCCTTCCAATATTCCTTGTTTAATTTCTAAAAACGTTTATACATATACAACATTTTTTTCTTTGGGAAGAAATCTAGTTTTTGTACTCTTTAAAACCACATTTTTTTTTGGATATTTGAGTTGGCCCGTTTTAATGATAAAAAGTTCTGAATTCAATGAAAAATTCTGAATATTAGTTGACCTAAAAAATTATTAAGTTCATTCATAATTACCTCTTTGATGATACGAAACCGTATCTGTAATTCCGTAATTTTGATCCATCCATGACCAGTTTTTTCTACGGAACGCGAGATTATCCATCGTTTAGGGAAAGGGCTTTACTTCTCCGTAACAGTGATGGAGGAAAAGGAATCGAATTTTCCACTGTTCCAATTTATTTCAACATTCGAAAAAAACTGGTTTTAGGAACATGTCTCTTCGCAATGTTTTTTAAGTAGAATTTAAAAAATTCTATTGCACTGGTATTGTGGTATTCCCCCCCAATAAATTATGTTAATTTTTAAATAAGATTCTAAAACTGCACCCACGGTAAACCGGATACTTAAAATTTTAATCAAGATGATACGCCACGTGCACAAAGTGTCTTAACTTTTTGTTGACTTTTGTTATCTTTATTTTAATTTTATGATTATGAACTTTCTATAAATTCTAATTGGATGCTTATACGAGGGAATGAGTAAGCCTAGAATAAATATCTTATACCAGCTATGCAAAAACAACTAACTATATGTTGACTTTAGTGGGATAGCAATACTTTGTCTGCCCTATAATCAAAAGTTCCAATAATTAGAACTCCACTGAGCAAATTTCCATTGACAGCGGGAGAAAGAGCTCTTACGCATGCCCTACAAACTCAGTGGCGGCTCGCGGTCTTAAAAAATGGTGAAGAGCTAGGTATAGTGCGGGTACTTAAACTAACATTCACTAAAAACCCGTGTAACAAAACATTCTTATCCTTATCTGTCCAACAACTGAATGGAGTTTTCAACAAATTACAAACTATGTCATTAATTGGGTTCATTTTTAAAACACACAACCAAGTAGGTAGAGACGTACACTACTGAATTTACTGAAAAATAAAAACAAAACTTTTTAATCACACAGTAAATCACGTAAAAACGATATTTATAACCGTAAGTTTCACGAAGCCTCAAAATAAATACCTTAAGGTTAGGCGAATCAATGCTAAAACAATGGTGCATACGACTGATCTATTTTTAAATTGCCCTTGATCATAATTCAAATTGTAACAAGCTGTTTGCGTGACTAACGTCATGGAACCATAGCAACGGTGAATATCAAAGCCATGTTGGACGTTGGGTCTTCACTCGCTTTGAGCTAACGGTCGACTGGGGCGCGCCAAAATGCACAAGTGTTTATAATTCATCCATCGGAGTTAACCGTGGCCCTATTATGCATAGCTACATTTGGATTAAATTAATATTATTAATGCAACCATAATTATTTTTTAAGGGCTAAAATGGTAGCTGTATTGGTACATTAATATTTAATATTGTCGAAAAACTTTCCTCCTGATTTTTTTTTTGGTAAAGAGCCCCTTCACCTACTTCACCTGACGAGCCGCCACTGTACAAACTTGATAAACCTCGGAGCCTTTGGCCAGTGATACATTGATACCTACGCCACTGACCTACATTTGTGTGTCAAATCAAATTTCAATTCGTTCATTACAGTCAATAAGATTGAAATGAATAAGTTTAAAATTATACTAAAATAGCACAATTGTATCTAGGTACATATTATATCCTTGAAATAAAATTGATTTTTTTGAATGATAATTTACTGCTGGTACTGCGTTGGTATTTCCCAGATTGCGTTAATTTTTGACATTTTAAAACGTGTATTGGACACAAAAAAATGGGAAGAGAATTTCCAAGCAATAAAAATCTTGTCTTCGAGGTTGAGCTATTTTTACAAATATGTTATATTACAAAAAATGTCCAGTTCACTGATTTAACGGTATTAGGTACACTACCAAAGCAGCAGACTGACGTCTAAATCACATACATTTTTAGGATACAGCTTTTCTTAGACATTACAATTATTATGATGGATCAGAAAATGTAGCGGTTATTCAAAAGTATTTTTCTATTCCCGGCTTGGTAAGGACTCCTTACTGAAACTGATTTGGGAAAGGTACTTACGTTTTACTTCCCTTGGAGGTACGTTAATACTTACCTTCCTGGGTAAGTAAGTAAATACTTAGACCAAAGTAAGTAAATAAACAATAGACTGCAATAATTATTTAAAAAATACAAATTTTATTTATAGGACAATTTGATAAACGCATGTCATTTTTAAAAATTTGGTAACACTTCTTGTAGCTGATTCAATAATTCTTGAGACCAACATGCCCTAGCAATCCCAACTATCATTATCACCTTCATGAATAAAAAATTTCTATCTTCGTCCTCTCTCAAAAATTTGTCCCTTTCTTCTCGGGTGAAAATACGGGACTTCTTTGGCTTATTACAATAATAATTTTTTCTGTTCAGAAAAATCTTTATTTTTGTAAACTTTGAGATATTTGTTGTCTTCAATGGATAAAGTGGATTTAAGCATGGAATACATCATAAACTTGCAGGGGACTTAAGCATCTTTAATTTATCCACAAAGTAGGCCAGCATAGAGTTTTCTGTAACTTTTTAAACGCTCATCATTCGACATCAAGTTCTGAAATTTTTGTAGGCATTTTCGTATCTTTCTTTCGACTTTGTGGGCAATAAAGCTGTTAAAGCCGCCCCTGCGGTTGTATTAACATCCATTTTACCGTTTTTTTCACAAAACTCACAAAATAATTAATTAAATAGAACCAGATTTGTCGATGAAAGTTTGATTATATTTTATTTATTATGTACAGGGTATCTAACTTGGAATACCTGAATTGTATATTGTACATTTTTTTTTTGATGATAGAACAATCTGAGCAGAAAAAATATAATACAGAACTCGGGAGGAAGTGCTCTTGATCATCAGTCTTCGTTATCGCACGGGCGCAAACCACTTCTTCGACTGGTAAGAGCTATTTACCTCCCTTGTAGTGTAAATAACTATTATTCACTTCCTTTTATTTTTTTTTAATCCATGGTGGGAATTCTAAGAAGGTATATTTTAACATGATACATATAATTTTGTCACTTTGTCATTGTGTGACCAAACAAAATGTCAATCAATCTATATCATTTAACGGAAAATACAATCATGGATAAAATTACAAAACCAAATTTGGTACGTATTATTGTTTTTCTTCAAGGATTTTCTTGTTCCCAATATCGTTCCTCGAAAATTACGGAGGATGACCGATAAAATGTATATAGCATACAAACACATACTTAATTTTTCCCATTAACATTAACAATTTACTCACGATTTTTTTATTTCTCACCATTTGTTGAACGGTATTTATGCGTCTTTATGACTAATGGAATTACTTTACAAATAAATGCAACATCAGGCATACTTAGTTCTTAATGGTTGAATATTACTAATTTTAAATAATTAAACAACAAAATTATTAAATATTTATTTATAGAGAGAATTTCTTTTGTGAAAATTATTTGACTAAATTGCAATGGTTATTTTTAGAACGCCAGAGGAATATATCCAAAACCAATGATATTATAGACCCTTAAATAGGCTCAGTGGTGGCGAGAAGGACCCCCTCCCCCCTGCGCTAGATTTTGCCAAGCGTCAAACGTGTATTATTGATGTTAATTTTTTATGAACTACAATTAGAAATGTGCCCAACGCTGGTAAAGTAGGAGATTAGGTATTTTCTTGAAGCAGGGGCCAGGTCCCACATCGCCAACACTGCGGGCTCCTTATCGCCCCCACTGAATAGGCGCCACATTAACATTTTTGCAACACATATCACCTCTTACATCTGATATAACATGTTATTATATTTTATTTTATTACACCTTTGTGGTTTCCACCACAATATTGGCATTTTAATTGTGATAGTGATACATTTTTAGAATATAATTAAAAAATTAGTCATCTTCAAATAAATGAAAAAATTAAAAAATTTATATTACGCTAATAGCAACAATAGATGCGTAACCACGTATTGCCAGGCCTAATGTACAGTTATATTAATAGGAAAACCCAGCAGGACCAACCAATCCAATGTTGTCATTGTCTATCACAATAGCAACCAACTTACAATTAGATGCAAATAAATATATGGGCTGTTATTAGTGAAGCAAACTTCTTTTTTGTTGGTCTTGTATTGATTTATTTGATACATTTGGATCATCTGGTTCAACCTAAAAATTAGAGTTGAAGTGTTTTAAGTTCCTCTAAAAAAAACGGTGTTAATTATTTACTAAATTTATTCCGATTTAAATATCCAAATATTCTTTGTTTAAAAAAAATATTTTAAGAATAGGGCACCACTCACCTGCGCTTTTAAACAAAGCTTCACGTTTGATCAATTTTCCGGAAGCAAAAACACAAAATGACAGAGTTGCAATAACAAAAACATTGTCTGCGAGACCGTAAGATGACCTGGTGCACATGGACAGGGAAATTTTGGGAAACGTCCCCATAGAGTGCGGTGCACTAGGTGTCAGAAAGTGATTTGGTGGAGGGACTAGAGCGTTTGTGGGGTATAGGATAAGGTTTTAAGGTTATGTGAGGATAGACGTGTTTGTGGCAGTGTACTTTAAGAATTGAGTCATCAGCAGGAACAATTTCTTAGTAGAACGGAACTATGTGCGAAACAAATTATTGCTTTAAAAGGGGTAAAAAATGAATTATTTACGTGCCAAATACTTCGCAAACATATTTCTTTATAATAATTAGATATCTTTAAAATAACAAGCCATAACTGTGTAGGGGTGTAAACGTTTTTTAAAATCTTGTACTTTGTTGGGCACCTTCTCCATAAGGGAAGGTAGCACCAAGTGAAAAATTCGGCATGAAATGGCTTTTACAGCCGTTTCATTTTATCGCAATGATAATGATGATGATGGTGTTTGACCGAATAAAAGCGGAAGAAGATTTGGAGTTCACCAAGGTCGATGTGGCCAAATTAGCGACCCATGTATATGGAACAGGTGAGTATGACACCTAATAATTTTAAATTAGTATAATTAGTGACCACATTGACTAATATTTACGTGTAGTAATAGTTGGGAAATGGTCAGTAAAACAGCTCAGAAATTCAAAGATTGTATTTTGCCAACGTTTCGACCTCTATGAGGTCATCCTCAGAGCTTTCGCAAGACATCATTTGCTGGCGTTCAATAGGGAAAAAAACGTGTCCCCAAAGATATCTCTACTTGTAAAAATTGGGGAATTAAAAATGTAAAATAAACCATTTTATTTGTTTAATCTTATGAAATTGAAGATAAGTTGTTTGTTAAATTTTTGAAATTTGTAATAAAGCCATTTTAAGAGCATCCGACCAACATTGCTAAACAAGGTTACCAGCTCCATTCGAGATTTTATCTATTTTAAGTTAGACCAAAAACAACGCGTTCTCTTGACTCGAATCCTGGCCATGTTTATTAATGAATATTTTAAATTTGGACTTTACAGATATTGGAGTGTCAAAAAGTTATTTCTATTAAAAAAAAATAATTTTTAATATTTGTTTCAAAATACAAGGAACTTTAGTAATAATTATTTTTGGATTACCTATACATACTTATCTTTTTCTTAAATTTTTTTATATATTACAAAAATACCTACAAAACAAAAAAAACTTTGATTTTTTTTCATTTCATGTAATTTTATTATAATGTTAACTTTTCGCCTGCGGCGCATTTTTTCTATAATCTTGAGCTACGTTATTTTAAAGAAGTACGATTTCTATAGTGTCCACTTTTTTACATTATCTTTGAAAAAAGAGGAGCTGCTAACTAGGGTTTTTGGCCCTTATTCACCCAAACCCATCCTTCCAAAACAAAAAATTGGTAACTGCCATAGTCCCGATTTAGATTTTGCAACATAAATTAAATGTTTCGACAAAGTAAACAAACTCTATTAATATTCTTCTACCACAAAACAAGAAAATGTTTAATCAATCTCTAAACATCTCATTTAAAATATGGTTTGGGGTTAAAAGTTTGATGAAAAACATCCGGTGCCTTGCACCAAAAATCCCCATCAGTAAAATTGCGCAATTTCACGAAACTACCATAAATCTTTTGTCTTGTGATTTCGTCAATCCTGCATGGGGGAAACGAAGACGTGTGACTTTTATTATTCAGATACCTACAGAGGGTTTTAAATAATATTATAAAATATACTAGTTAGTATATTAAAGCTCATTAGGTATGCAAAGGGACTACAGAGTGACTCATCCCGTTTGGCATTGATTTCATTGCAAAATTCTTTATTTTCATTAAGTGCAGGTAGTACCACCCGGGTTTGGGTCAGTTTATGGGTTTTGCCTATTGTTATCCATTCACAAACACTGAAAATGGTGTGACAAAGGCATGCATTATGTACATAGTATTAGGTACACTTATTTTTTATTAGACATTATAAAAAAAAAATACAAAATACAAAAAATACATTATACAGATATTAAATTATCAAAAATCATATTATTCTTCGTCATCTGAGGAATCTGTCATCTCCTCTTGACGTTATAATTAACGGGTCGACGGTGCGATTGATCAGATGGTCGAGATCCCACATTTTCTCCTCTTCTTTAATGACATGATGGACTGCTTTTCGCCAGTTCTCTGGTGTCACTTCCTTAATAGCTTGATCAAACAGTAACTTTACTCAACGTCTTTCATTTTGAATGTCGTGTTGTGTCTTGTTACAAATCCTTTTCACTTGCGCGCATATTAGCTCTTTAGGATTTAGATCCCAACGATATGGCGGCGTGGGCAGCACAGTTACACAATGTTTTTCAGCTATATCTTCCATAGCATATTTCATAAAACGATGTTTGTGTAACTTTGCTATAGCTAATAGTTAATTTTTTATCAAATTATCTTATTTTTTTCTTTGGTTAGTTATCATAAATAATTTAATGCACAAAAATTTCCCTGCGCCTCTGGCCGACACCGAAATTGAGTCGAA
This sequence comes from Polydrusus cervinus, assembly GCA_935413205.1. NCBI lineage: Eukaryota > Metazoa > Arthropoda > Insecta > Coleoptera > Curculionidae > Polydrusus > Polydrusus cervinus. The sequence goes on from OW284514.1 coordinate 5,725,714, forward strand.
CTGGACGGAATTTTCCATTTTATTACTTTACACCTTTCTGAAATAGACTATGGGATCATATGATCAAAATTGTGCTGACCCAGTTTTGCAGCAACTTTTGTATACATAGAATAAAATAATAGTTCAACAATATAGGTACCTACAATATCCAACAATACATGCATTTTTCATATCAGTCTGAAATAGTATTCAGGAAAATTCAAGAGAAAATTAATAGAACACGCAAGTCATCGAATCAAACTTGTTTCCATTATCCATTTTCATTTTAATCTGTTTTCATACCAAACAATCAAATAAATCGTGTGTCCTCAATACGAAATCGGACAGTTATAATATATTCTAATTTAGGTTAAATACATATTGATACTGTATGAAAACTTTTCATACATTAGTGGAAATATATGTATGTATGCGTATAGTTCACTGACCTTTGGAGAAACCAAAAATATTAATGGTGATTTATCATAGGTTTTTATACTTGTCAAGGATGGAATTCAGAATAATTTTTTTTGGATCTAAAATATAAAAAACAATCGAAAAAAACTATAGTTTGACATTAGGGGACAGAAAACCTACGTGGAACGGTTCTTAGCTCTACTATTTATTATTATTATTATGAACATTAATAATGAAAAATTTTGTTTTATAAAAATTGTTGGAAATGACCACCCTTAATAGGCAAACTTCCGCCCGTCTAATTTAATTTAATTATTTTAATTAAGAACGGTGTGCCTGAGGAGAAAAACGCAAGAGGCCATTTTTATGCAGAATTGACCAGGCTAATCCGAAATAATATCCACATGGAAAAATATCAGTAGCGTCCCACTTTTTTTCTAAAAAATATAAAACCGCTTCTTCATTTAAAGTTTTAAAAATTATTCTATTGGCGATAACGCTGAAACGAACGGAGATATTGAGCTGCGGTTTTAATATTTTTTCTAGCAAATTTCATCTACTTTTCGATTATGGTATCATAATTATACCGTATGATTTATTTTTTCGGAGTAAAATCAAAAAATGTGTTATTATTACAAATTGCGCCCTTTAGCATTTTTTTTTGAGAAATATTATGTACCACTAAATACGATTGGTGAAAGTACATACATTTCTCTTCCAAACAGTCTTCAGTTTGCTAAAATCGGATAAGTCGTTTATAAGTTACAGCGATTTAAATGATTACACTTTCTACAGCTTTCCCCCCCCCCCTCTTATTAAAGTCGGTACGCCAATGAGCATAAGACCAAAATGATGCATAATTGTCCAAGCTTTTTAATGGTGTTACCAAAGATATACCTTAATGTGGAATTTTCAAAGATATGTAAAATTTTACTTTTCAATTACGCCCTCTTGCGGCAAAATGCGGAACTTAAAAATTATTTCCAGGATTTTCTCATGGCCACTTTAGTTATCATTTTTTCCCCCGAGTTTCTATGCCCAGTAATTTCCGAGATACGGCCGGTGTCCATCTATAATGGGACACCCGGTATATCTACTTGCTACTATAAAACATCGAACGCTACAAACAGACCATAATGTCAATCTTTTAATCACACAATTGGATTACAGAAATTCCCCACTATTAAAATTATTATAAATTTGATCTGGCATTTTTACCTTTAGAATTAATTATCCATTATAATAATTAAAAATGTTATAAGAACTATAGTAATCAACATATAGCTATAATTTGAAGATGGAGTACTACGGAACGCCAAATTTTTTAATAATATAGTGACAAACAAGGAAGTTTCCAATCTAACTTGATCTCATCGGTTTTACCGCTTTCTATTGCTAAATAATAATAATAATTATTATTATTACCTACTTGACAAATAAAGACAACATATGACAATATCTAAAAAAAAATATAATAAACAATAACTTCTTTTACTGTTGAACTTCTCTCAACATTTCATACTTTTTTGCAGAGCTTCTTCTTCTGGAAAACTCTCATTATACAGAACAGAAATCGTATAAGTTTGAGGACTTTTTCTGGACAGGTTCTGGAGATGGTTTACCAGACGAAAACATATGGACATCGGATGGCCCTACAATAATTTACAAGACTTCTACTGTAATCAGTACCGTGTTTGTTGAATCTCCATCCACTCACGTCAATGGAGTAAGTTTTTCTCTTTAATAACATCATGTTTTTTCTGATGAATAGACCTTATGAATGATTTCCATTAACTGAGAAAGCACGTTGCAGAATGCAGAAATTTAGTTTCTTATAGGAATATAATATAAACAAAGTATCTAACACGTAAATCTCTTTACAATATTTTAAGTCTACCACAGAGAAGCCAAACTGTACAATCAACTGCGATTCACCAAAACCCCCCATTGGTGACATAGATCCAACACCAACATTCACAGAAGCGAATGAAAATGGGGATCCTCGACATCAGCACGGCGGTGATGACGACTTTTTCGATGCTGATCGACAGTTTTGGTTGTTGACCGTTTTGAAAGGTGACGGAAAAGATCCAGTTATCATTGAACTTAAAAATAGTTTGGCTAAATTATACAAAACTGCGTTTCAAAGGTAAATAAACATAGTAGGATTTTAGTGACCAAAATAATTCCTAATTATTCACAATTATTTTTAGACAGCAAGCCGAGCACTTGGGCATAGTCACGCGTCAAAAACGAAACCCTACAGATAAACCAGTGAATGTCTACATCCACAAAATAGATAAACAAGATGGCGACGATAAAATAATTGAAGTTCTGTATCATGTAGAAGTACAGGGTAAGCCTGTAGACGCATATACAGCTGCAAATGACATGAAGTTAGTCACAGACGAAGAAGTTAGGAATGAATTGGGATATCCGTTTGTGATAAAAGCAGAACGTAAGAGGAAAACTTTTAATTAAAGGAAAAAAAATATTTATATTTAATTTTTTTAAAGTTTCAAAATGGATTCTATTTAATAATCTTTTAGCCTATTTGAAACCAACGGAACCTCTGGGGCTATCTAATGCAAAGAACACATGGTTTGTTATAGGAGTATCTATAATAGGAGTATTACTAATCTTGCTAGTCTTGGCGTTTTTAACACTGGGACTTACCAAAAGAAAACGGTTTCAGCAACCAAATGCTGGTATTGAAAACAGGTAAGTACCTTACATTTTTCACTTTTTTAATTATTATGTTGATGTTTTGCGTCCGCTGATGATATGTTAATTTTCAGAAGACACATTTTTGAACGGGGTATTGGACACGAAAATAAAGGTTTAGTTCAAGATGACGATACAGTGAGTGACAGCAAAGGAGGCAGAGAAGAATCACCGACTTACATTAACTTTGGGAATCAACAAACTAGGGCATCTGTCGTTTTGAGGCCTCAAAGTTCAGCTAGTGGAACGTCATCAAGGTAAAGTGTAAAGGTCAAAATGCCGATAAGGTGAGAGGCAAAGTCGCTTGATAAGTATTCCGTACATGTACGTACATACATATACATTCTTATTCTTTTTTAATTAATAATAATTTAAATTAATATCTGCAATGGCTTGTGATGTCTTGATTGAAATAAATCATTTTTTATTATTAAGTTCGGTCTATTACTTGAATTAAACACGATTGTGGATATCCCAAACATTAAATTAAATTAATAATTATAATTTCTATTAAACAAATTCTTCATTTCATTGGTGAAATTGGAAAAACGCAAATCTTGAATGAAATTATTCAAGCATCGATTAATCTGTAATTATATATATATTTATTTTATTAGTTCTAGCTCACTGGACATTTCTCCTCTGATGAACCTCAATAAAAAGCACAAGACACCTCCTAAAAAACCACCAAGACCAAGGGCAGCGCTTAACAAGACAGTACCCCTCAACACAACTATAAGAAAACTACCTTCGGAAGTATTCGATTCTGATACTAGTACTTCCAGAAAAGACGAATCCCCGGATATGACGTTTGGCGATAACTTAGACCCTGAAGTTATGAGTCCGAAAAGTTATCTGTCTATGCCTAGCGTAAAAAGTTTTCCCAGGTAAGAAAGTAAAAAAGACTGAAAGAATAATAGTCACTTGGTTTCGTCTTGTAAGAATGAAAAGTAACAATAATTTAAAGCTGATCACACATGTAGAACCAGTACCTACTTACTTCCTTCCAGTTTGACAAATCATTGACTGACATAACTCTTCAGTATTCTTTCCTTATTTTAATTTTGTATCTTTCAGAACCAACATGCCAGAACCACTTAATAAAGTCCTAGAACCAGTCAGTGTCACCCATTTAGACATGCCTGAAGATGACTCGAGCTTTCCTCAACAATCTTACCGAAGATACGGTTCTGAAACGTTGATGCGTCATGGAAGTGTGGGCACAGTTGAGGACCCTGGAGTTATCGGTCCTGTAGTTTGGAATATGCACTGCGAAAGGTTAAGACATGGTAGGTTGTACTTTCCCACCTGAGAAGTGTAACTATAAATTTGTTACTGTAGTTTTTTCTTCTTCTAGGAGTCAGTGTTGACCAAGGAATTAATAATTTCAGAAACGACCCAAACCCCTCAAGTAACATCTCTAGGATGCGGAAAAGGTTCCACGACCTTTTAGATGACACTTTCAGTCTCTTTGGGAGTAGTAGAAAAGGAAGTCCAATCAACACCCCTGCAGATGATACTAGTAGACCGATTGCCATTGAAGTTAAAAGTCATTCAGCTAATGATAACAGGTAGATTGATCATAACCTGGAAGCTAATGTTAAAGTTCATAATTTCTTATCCTTTTTCAGACCTAGTGATCTACCATCCTCAATCCTAGGACCCCGCCCCAGAACAACAGGGGCCAAAAAGACAGATTTCCAGTCCCCTGGTCCAAGTTGCGCATGGAGTAGCACAGCCCCTTCACCTCTAGTTCGAGCCGTTAGTGCTGCACCTAGAGTCGTTAGCGCAGCCCCTAGCGTCACTTCAAGTACGACACCTGAAGAGCTTAGCGAGTTAAGCAGGGTTCCTAGTGGGATTCGAAAGTTCCCCAGTGTCCCTAGGGTAAATGTAGAGCATATTCTAGCGGAAGGAAAGTTTAGACCGAGTGATCCGGCGATATCGGTGATAGAAGCAATCAAAACTGAGATAGAAAGAGTATCTTTACCTGGTAGTATTACGGATTTAAATAAGTAAACACTATACAATATAGTGTTCAGGGGTAAATCCAGAATTGTTTTGTAGATAGTTTTATAAGAAATGTGCTGTACGTTTTTAAAGATGTTCCATAGGGCGATAGGTGAATTTTGATTGATTGTGTTTCTTGTTTTAAACACTCTGTGAAGAAATTGGGACTATTATTTTTTATGCCAATAAGTTCTTAATAAAGTTCAAGGTATTCCTTACATTATTTGTTTTTTATATTATCACGGTTTTTCCATTTTCCGAAGATATATGCACTTTACAATGAAAATTAGTATTTAAAGTTTTTTTTATTTAAACAATTTTAAAACAATAATAATATTAACGTGTTTGCATCTATTCCTCTACTTTCAAAACCTGAGCATATTCTTGAACGGCAGTAGAGTTTTGGACTTGCATTGTCTTTATTTGTTTTGAATCACAACGTTTCCACCGGTAAGTATTTCCAATCGTCTTCAGATGAATACTGAGCATTTTCTGCTAAGTAGTGAATAAATAAGAGTAAGTATTCTTTCTTGAGTGATTTGAATTATATTCTGCAGAAACTGCTATTCTTGACTGCTTGATGACGAACGACTCTTTTTAACTGCATACTGAAATGTTCAACGTGGTTTAAATGTGGACTACATGCAGTCCATTCTAACCGTCAAATGCCAACTTCATCTTCATCATTCAGTTACCACGCGTACAGTATGGAGGCTATTAATCGGACTCAATATAAATTGTTCGCCGATTACGGGAGCAAATGGGACAACTTACATCTTCTGAAGAATATCTTCTATTTTCTATCAATATCAGTTCAGTTTAGTTTAATTGACATACCCGCCCATAATCGCGTAAGTAGATTGAATTGAACAAAACTGGGTTGTCTTATAAATACTGCATTTTGAAGAATGAAGTTTTAGAAAATTTTATCTTTTTTAAAAGTCGATATGGCGTAATTATTTAAAGAAACGAAATATTAGGAGTGCATGGACTTTATCGAGAAATAATTAATAAAAAATATAACAGTCCCAAAGAATCAAATTTTACAAAAATTCCAAGTTGAAGTTTTTTTTGTCTGGGAGGAAGTGTCAAGTAATCCTAAAATAACTTTCTTAGTTACTTGTAAATATATTTCTCGTAAGAGTCTAGGTTAACATTTGGTACCCATATAGTCTTATTGACAGAAAATACACTTAGTTTAACTATTATTGATTTGAAAATCATGCCATGTTGTTAATTATGATAAAAAAATAGTTCTTTTAAATATTTTTTGTAAATATATACTTATCAATTATTTTTATATTGTTGATCTGTGTTTTTTCTAGTCTGTTTTATACGTAACCTTTGGAGTTTATTAGTCAAAGATAAAATAGATGTGTTAATTTTCAAACAAACACCATTTTGTTAAGATGAGAAGCAAATAGATATTTATAATATAAGTGGTGTTTTTTTAAAACAAATTTCGATATTACAGTTAAAGCTGAAACGACGTATTTAAAATAGCACAGCGTCGCATCGGACAAGCAGCATAAAAATCCCCAAAACTGCTGCGAACAGCCGGAAATGTTTGCGAGCCTACCATTGCGGTGTTGGTTTGGTTTCATTAAACTGGGATGCAACTTACCTACTAAACAGTGTCGCGCGGCGGACGACGTTCAATGTAGAACGTTCCTTTTTAAAATACGCGCGCACGGCATCGTAAAAGGTATTTGCATAAGGATTTTGGGCAATATTAAGTGTCAAAGAGTACAAGTTTTTATTTTACATTGTTAATTTACATTTGTGGAAATTGTTTGAATACAAATGTTTCAGCTTTAATTAAAATTTAAAAATGGCGCCTCCTTATTTATCTGTAAACGCCCGTCCTTACTATGAAGATTTAGAATCCACCGGCATCGGCACCTGCCAACAGATGCCACCAGCTGGGATAAGTGGTTTTTTTATTTTGAAAATTTTATGCCTACAATTGTCATGCATGACTCCAAATTTTTATATGCCTAGCCACGTATTTCGCAATAAGTTATTGATAAGGTATTATCGACATACAGCCAAGTAATTTGTTTGCATGCCGCTAGCGCTTTTATCTCGTGTTGCACAATAGTAGATTATTCAACAAGCATATATTAATGGTGACCATTATTCACGCGGATATAGTTTATGACACGAGCGGTAAGAGAATTTCATAAATTTCATCCAAGTAAAAAACAGCCATTTTATGCCTGTTGAATATTATACTTTGTCCATGATTTTGAAATAATTGTAACTATTGTAACTATCAAATTGAAACCAGTAAATACTGATTTTATTATGACACCAGGCAGTTTTGGCTCTGACATTAATGACAGTGGCAGACATTTAAAATTAAAGTTGAATGAGTAAATTAAGGATTAATCTAACCGTCCCACTTTGATTGTGAGAAAATCAGTAGATACCAATGTAACATCAAAGTCAGTTACTCTTACTCTTAAAAGTGACTTTGAAAAAATTCTACTACAATTTTCAAGGCTCAAAGTAAAAAAAAACACTTATTTTTTAAGACTCAGGGAGGTACCCCCCACCTCCCCCCCTGTATCCGCGCCTGATCAAAGTTACTTTTTTATTGTGCAACCCGAATGTGTTGTCTAATCTACATAGTATATACAATATTTCGAGGTTTCTCGTCAAGTAGTTTTGAACATTTGAGCCAGACAACAGATAGGCTAGTATACAGATACAGTGACAGAACTGGAAAACTTTCATTTTGTGCTAAAACATCAAGATCAATAGTGACAAAATATAAATAATTATGCATTACATTCACAGCTAAATAAAATAATGAAGTTTAAACACCCTGTATATTATTAAATATACAAATTGTAAGTGTAAACAAACAAACGGTTGCTTTTAAGATTAAAAAAATTAGTCGATAACCTTTAGAATTTATGCAATATTTTGTTGTAACCTTCCTAACTTTTCAGTAATAATTTATATTTGAAAGCATTATTATGGATTTTACAGGAAAAGTTGTGCTTATAACTGGTGCTAGCTCAGGTATAGGTGCCACGACAGCCAAACATTTTGCAACACTAGGAGCCAATTTAGCTTTGGCAGGTAAATTATTATATATATTTAAAAAATAATAATAAAGATTTGTGCCAAAAAAACAATGACAATAAATCATATTTAATAAAATGAAGTTGTAAAAATTATATTAGAATTCCATTACTAAATAACCATTGGTGACAGTAACATAACAGTTAGCACAAAAAGGTAGGATTTTGATCATCAGTGAAATCAGTCTTTCAATACGACCCTTAGAAAATATATTTTAAAATTATTTTTAAAAGTCGAATAGTTTCATTTTTTTTTCTTTCCGATTGTATATTATTGAACTAAACGGCTGGAAAATTTCTTTCGAGCAAGAAAAATTTCGCCTAAATTTAACAGTTAATATTTTCTGAACCAGATATGAAATCGACCTACGGTTTTGAGTGGTTGATAGATTCATCTCTTGGGAAACAATTGTCAATGTTGGATTTTCTTTAACTGTCAAAAAATTGTATATACAGGGTGTTAAAGAAGACGATGGTTTTGGCTCCGATTTTAATGGCGTGTAACTTTCACAATAATATTTTTAAATTTTATTACTCTACGTCAATTGAATCACTAATTTATAGCAAAGAAAGTAATTTGTCAAATTTTTCATATCTGCTATATTTTAAGAAATACCGATTTTTTTGGAAAACCTTGCTTTATTTCAACTTATTGGTAGCTAGATCTCACTATGCGTTGTATCGTGCAAACTTTGCGAGTGATTATTATACCTTATGAAAAGCTTGATTATGTTCAGTAACAATACCTAAATGTTATGATGTACAGTGGCGTACTTATAAATACCTATATGTCTATGATTTACGAGTATCTCACAATTTTTCACGATTGTTTTATATTGGAAAGTACTCGCCCCTAGATAAGGTAAATTTTTTCTTATTTTTTAGTTTTTTATATCGCACTACAGGTATATTATACAATGTGTTTACAAAATTTTAACAAAGATAATTTTTTTAATTTAATATTTTTGGAAAAAATTTATTTATTAATTTCTAACTTTCTAACACCATTCCTAAAATTAAACTTACATTGAAAGAGACTATGATATTAAATATCACTAGCTGCCGTCAAACCAAACCCTGTCCATCCGAGGAGGGCCAACAATTTATTATTAATCCCATCAAAATCAAACTAGCGTTACTTAATTTTAAGGATCCTCCAATCGTGAAAAATTGTGAGATACTCGTAAATCATAGACATATAGGTATTTATAAGTACGCCACTGTACATCGTAACATTTAGGTTCAATTATTGTTACTAAACATAATCAAGCTCTTCATAAGGTATAATAATCACTCTCAAAGTTTGCACGATACAACGCACAGTGAGATCAAGCTACCAATAAGTTGAAATAAAGCAAGGTTTTCCAAAAAAATCGGTATTTCTTAAAATATAGCAGATATCCAAAATTTGACATATTTCTTTCTTTGCTATAAATCAGTGATTCAATTGACGTAGAGTGATAAAATTTAAAAAAATTATTGTGAAAGTTACACGCCATTAAAATCGGAGAAAAAATCATCGTCTTCTTTAACACCCTGTATATAAAATTTTCTGACAGTTAAAGAAAATCCAACATTAACAATTGTTTCCTAAGGGATGAACCTATCAACCATTCAAAACCGTAGGTCGATATCATATCTGGTTCAGAAAATATTAACTGTTAAATTTATGCGAAATTTTTCTTGCTCGAAAGCAATCGTCCAGCAGTTTAATTATATTTAAAATAAGTTTTATATGTTTCTGGATCTTGAGTAAAAGCACATCCCGGACATCATTGCCCCCAGACATTGTCATTCTAAAAAGTACTGCTTTTACTACTAGATACACAATATTATTGTTCTTATTAGAATGAGAATGAAACAGGGTTTTCATTAGTTTTAATTTAATCTATACTGATACAATAGTACGATATGTGCTGTGCAGTATAAATAGTCATTAATATTTTAGGTCGAAATAAAGAAAATTTACTAAAAGTTTCTTCGGAGTGCTCCAAAAGTTCAAATAACAAAGAACATTTACTTTTAATTGGAGAACTGACAAATGAAGCTGAAACAAAAGCTATAGTTGATAAAACAATCGAATATTTTGGAAGGTTAGATGTCTTGATTAACAATGCAGGTAAGCATCGATAAATCACTGAATCAGGTAAGTTATAATAATTACAGATTGATCCCAACATAGTGAGACAAAGTAAAAAAAGTGATTATTTAATTAGTTCACTATGTGACTAAAAAATAAGTTAGGCTTTTCACGAAAAGCCGAGGCAGATAGCGTAACAATATTTTTCCTATGACGGAAGAGTTTTTGACTTGCATGGACTTTATTTGTTTTGAATTACAACGTCTCAACTGGTAGGTAGGTATCTCCAGTCATCTTCAGGTGAATACTGATACTGAATATTTCTCTACACTCTAAGCCGGCGATTCATGAAAAGCCTAGGCATAACTGGGGATTTCACTATAATATGACTACGACAGATACACATATGAACTTACAATACGATACTTTGGTAGGTGTACTGGAAGCAGGTTCAGTAGAAAACACCAACCTGGAACAATATGATAGAATAATGAACGCCAATGTCAAATCAGTCTATCATCTAACAACTTTAGCTGTACCTCATTTAATCAGTACCGAAGGAAATATTGTAAATGTTAGTAGCGTTACAGGAACTAGGGCGTTTCCTGGAGTTTTTGCCTATTGCATATCTAAAGCTGCAGTCGATCAGTTAACAAGGTAACTAAACAAGTTTTAATTACTATATCCATTGAATAAAGAGAGTGAAAGGAAGGACTTAAATACTTACATATACAAATACAGGCTACGACCATTGATGACGTGATACTTTCCATTTTAAAGTACCACTTTTTAATGTCGTTGTCGACAAGTTGATTAAAAAATTGACATCTTGGTATATTATATCTTAATAGTGTAAATATTTCTAGTAAGCTCTGCGTACACTCTTACCTTGAACGTACAGATGAAAAAAATATCTCAAAATATTATTATTGATTATGTGTTGCGAAAATTCAATGATAATGAAATATTTCAGGTGTGCAGCTTTAGATTTAGCCCCTAAAAAAGTTAGAGTAAATGCAGTAAATCCAGGGGTTACAATATCGAATTTACATAAACGAGGTGGAATGAGTGAAGAGGAATATGCAGCATTTCTGGAAAAATGTGAAAAAACACAACCATTAGGTATGTTGATTTGTTATATAACTATATTTCTTAGTGCAAATCGCTGTTAGATAATTATTTTTTTCTATTTAACTTGTGATGTTATATTCTTTCTTTTAGAAGATTTTATAATTTTTAGGAAGACCTGGTCTACCAGAAGAAGTAGCAAGAACAATAGCCTTTTTAGCTAGCGACCATGCTAGTTTTATTACAGGTCCCAAGCAACACGCAAATCTATAATATCGTTTAATAAACGTATATTTAACCATTTTTTTCTATATTTTTGGTTTTTGTATATTTAATCAACGTGGATTAAGCGTTTATTACCACCGTATATCTTGCGATCGTATATTCTACATATATGATATACTATTTTTGTATCATTATGCAGCTGCATTTTTTTATTTTTATAATAATGACCCATTGACAAATTTATTATAAGTAAAACTAAATAAATAATGTTTGTAAAGCCAATGGTGATCAGAAATTAATTATCCTTGACAAAAATAGCTCATATTTAACTTTAGCTTTTACTGTAACGTCAACGTCTGACAGTACCAAAAATATACGTATATGTTATACCATTTTATAGCACTATTAGTTTTTTAATTTATATTTTTACAAGGCATATACCCTGTACAAAATTGTAAGTTCGATATAAATGTTTATATTATATAATAGTACTCGCTATATAATATTTGTTTTCATCTACCTACATATAAAAATAAATTTGTCAATATTTTTCGTAAAAATAAACGTCCCACTTATACCAATAATTAACAATCATAATATACCAATAATTAACCATCATAATAGACAGAATTGTTGCTGTGTGTTTCGGTATTATTCGTACACTCGTACAAATAACCAATTGCTTCAACCAATAAGCGTCTTGCAAGAGTGTGTGACGACAACGACGCGAACTTGCCGGTTTACTAATGGCCGCCTATAGTGTTTTATGTGATGTGCCTACATTTTATGGATGATTAGTGACATTATTTCTCTGCTTTGTGTTGATTGCTGCTGCGTGTTTATGATTGACTGCTGCTCAAGTAAGTTTTGTTTTAATTTTTAAGTTCTTAGACTGGTAGGTTTAGTTAAAATATCCAAAAGCTGCTTTTAACGTTGGATGCAATATTTTTGACCATAAATTAAGTACTTAATGCAAGTTAATAAAAGTCATGCACACTGCTCTTTGATTTACCTATTATTATTAGGATAACATTATTATCAAAATTAGATTTATTTTGTTCCACCTGTTGTTAAATGATTCAATTTATTTTGGGTTGTCTTTAAGGTTAGGTTATTATATTATACGTTTATGGTATACTATTTATAAACGTACATTATAAGCCCTTGTATTTACAGATATTGTATACTCTTTAATAAAAGTAATTTTTGTTTTGTTTTTGACTAATAACATTAATATACAGAGGGTTGTTCAGAAGTCCGGAATAAAATTAATATAACCTTAACCTGTAACTTTTGGGGAAAACGCTCGGACACGTCAATTTAGTTTTATATTTGCTCACATTTTGGCGTTATTCGTTTGTTTTTTTATAGACATTTTTTGTTATTTGTTTTATTATTAGATTTTGAACATATAGCTCAGAATTAGATGAAGCACGAAAACGCAAAAAAGAAAAGACTAAAAAGTAATTTACAATATTTAAAACGAAAAATGTGAGGCGCATGCAATAAATAAAAGTAAGGAGTGCAGAGACTGTTATTGTTCAGAAAAGAACTCACACATTAGTTGGTATCATTTGCAGTTCAATTAAATTGTTAGTGATTTAGGTGAACCATTTATGCTGCAAATATTTATTGCATACTATTTTCGTTAATATTATAAATTATTTTCTTCTTTATAGTTCATTTTAAAAATGTGATATATAAAAAAATAATTTTTTACTTAAATATTTTTTTTAATGTGAACTAGAGGCAATGCGTAATTAGGTCCAAATATAGTACAAAAAAATATTGTATTTCTCTGAAAAAAGTCCAAATTTTCGTCAACATTTTTAGACTTGACCATTAGTGTTGATATTTCCAATCTATTTCATTTATAAACGTACACACTTTTTAGTAACTCTTTGTTTTACATTTTTTCACAGAGGCAACCAAGATTTCGCTCCAAGGAGTCAAAAATCAAATGGGAGGAACCTCAGTGGTCGGTGAAATAACCGACAAAGCCATTGGACAAGCCTCTCAAGATTGGCTAAAGTTATCAAAACAAAGATATATGAATTCTAAAAAGTGAATTGTATATTTTAAAGGGCAATATAAATTATAAAAAACCTGTTGTTTACATTCAGTAGTTTGGGTCTTACGACTGACGGAGTTGCCACAAGATGCAAATGTTAATCTTACTAATCTTAATATCAACAAGAAAATGTATAAAACACAGTTTATAATAAAACAATATAAATAATACAATTAAAAATACCGAAAGTAATTTACAAAAAAAACTTTTTTATGAAACATTTTTAACTTTTTATATACCCTGTACCTAGATATCTAAATAAATATAAACGTATTACAAAGAAAACTAATAAACGTGTTTCGTATACGTCGACAAATGGTATATTTTCTCTTGTTCTTTAACGTATATAACGAGGCCATTTTAACGTCAAAATTATAATAAATATAAACGTATTTCGTTTATACTTTTTAAACGTATTGTGTAAACGTTAAAGTTTGGTATAATGTATATAATATTTTTACCTTTATCAGAAACGTACATTTTACTGTTGAATTTATATTATATGTAAACGTATATTTTAAACCATAATTACACATATACTACTATAATATACATCAACCTATATTAGGCGGACATTTTAACCTATATTAGAGGTCAACTATAAACCTAAAATATACTAGTGGTATATACAAAAATTAAACGTTTAATAGACGATTTTGTGTTGCTTGGGGTGTTACTTTACCAGTAGATGGTGGCAAACATGTGATGTCACTACGATAAGATTGGATCCAAGTAGTACGACTAACTTTTATTTTAATTAAATTTAAAAGAGATTGAGGCAATGTATGATTTACGCAGAACGCAGTTATACTTTTTTAGCGAAATCGAAATATTCAGGGTGGGGATTTTAAATAGAACGCTGCTTATAGCTGCTCTGGGCTCTGGGTATAAGATTTCTCTAAAATTAAAAATACGCCCTCAATTATTTTTTATGTAAAGAAGGAGAAGAAGTAAGGAGGGTCTTCATTCTGCTGGAAAAATATATTTTGGTCTAGATGTGAACACAATGGACAAATTCCTTTTTCGATAAGCTTGCCAAAATGGTGCCACAAGTGATATCTTCTAATTTGAAAAAATGTTTGTTAGGGCTGCGCCCCCTCCTTGTGGTCACAATTTTTTTTCATGATAAGAGCGAGGCCCATAAAAAGTCTTTTAAGATGTATTTATTCCCAGAGCAGCTATGAGCAGCGTTCCACTTAACCCCACCCTGTATAGGTACCTATATATTTTTAATATAACACGACTCCACTATACATTTATTGTTGTTTTGTATTATTTATCAAAGAAAATTTATAGGGTTTTATTTATTATAACCCACATTTCTAAAGCCATGGTCACAAAAATATGGTTATTCTTGTTCTAAGGTGCACTTTCTATGGCCATCTATGTTCATTCGACAAAAGCTTCCGCCAAGGTACCGCCCAGGTTCTGCGGAAAATTTATATTTTGTAAGTTAAAACCTTGGTAGGTATCTCGTTAGATGGTGCTGGTAGTTTCACTATGGAGAATGCACCTGAAAAATTTTGATTTTCAATTTTTTTGCAGATTCAGTAAAAATATCGTGGATCCCAGCGCTAAAATTTCCCATGTTAAATTGCGGTTTTCTTGAAGTGAATTACCAGGAAACTTAACAAATTATTGAATTTTTTTTTCACCAATAAAAGTGGGTGTGAGAAAGTTATTTTCACGCAGATAAGAAAATCGAGGAAAAAGATAATCCCTAAAAGTAAGTACTAAATTAATTGTATTGTAAAAAATAATAAAAATGATTTTTTTGGAGGAATTTTCTGACACTCTCCAAGATCTAAGTCCAAATTTAATAAGTTTTAAAAAATCCACTAATGAACATGAACAGGATTCGGGCCCAGAAAACGCAAAAGATTTTTTCTTCGAAATGTATTTTTTAATGGGTATTTAAACCGGGATTAATCGTTGTAATCCCGGTATTTTCGAGTCAGGTTTTCCTTCCGAGATCCCGGGATTGACATCCCTAGTTCCAATGTTACAGCCTATCAAAGTCTGAAAATGCCATTTGTTTTAACGTCAATATCTCAAAAAAAAATTTAATTTAGAGATATGACTTTTTTTTTAATTTACGCAGAATTTTATAGGGAATTAGAAAATAATATACCTAATATTATAATAAATAATAATATATTTATTTTTATAAGTAACAGTGTGCATGTGGTGATTCATTAAGGGTGACGAGCGGCCATATCGCGGAAACTACTGGGCATAGAAATTCAGGAAGAAAAAATTATAGCTAAAGTGGCCATGAGAAAATCCTGGTAATAATTTTTAAGTTCCGCATTTTTCCGCAAGAGGGCGTAATTGAAAAGTAAATTATAAAAGTTTACATATCTCAGAAAATTCCGCATTTAGGTATATCTTTGATAACACCATTAAAAAGCTTGGACAATTATGCATCATTTTGGTACTATGCTCATTGGCATACCGACCTTAATAAGAGGGGGGGGGGGGAGCTGTTGAATGTGTAATCAGTTAAATTGCTGTAACTTATAAACGACTTATCCGATTTTAGCAAACTAAAGACTGGTTGGAAGAGAAATGTATGCACTTTCACCAATCGTATTTAGTTGTCCATAATCGTTCTCAAAAAGAATGCTAGAGGGCGCAATTTGCAATAATAACACATTTTTTGATTTTACTCCGAAAAAAGAAAGCTGGAATACCTGGTTGTTTAATATTGTTTTTGCCAGAAGCCTCTATTATTGACCGTTGTCAATAACGACGGTCAATAATAGAGGCTTCTGGCAAGGGGTAAAGAAAAACAATTTCTCTAAAGTTAATAATCGGTCAATAATGAGTGATTTTAAAGTTAGTAGTGGAAAAAATGTGTTAAGCTTGAAAATTCAATATTTCTGTATTTCCATAGTTACAACACACATATTTAATGGCATTCTTTATTTGCGAACAAAGTTAATAATATTTATTACACAATTTTAATAAGTTGAAGTTGATAAGTAATAAGTTATGTCAATTTAATAATTTTCGATTTACGAAAAAATAGTATGTATACCTCGTAGAAAAAGCCACATTTCCGGACTTCGTATTGTTAGTCTCGGCTTGTGGCTCGTCAAGGGTGGGAAAGACACTTTACGCATGAGTTAGGAACATTATTTTTTCTACGACCGTATATACAAAAAATATACCAACCCATTTTTCAAAAATTATTTTATTTCAACATACATAATATACAAAACTTTAACTAAAAACTACTAATTATTATAAATATTAATATTAAAACACAATAGTTATAACTTCCGAAGTAAAACACTATCTAATAAGGTCAAAATTTGCATTATATTGACACTTTCAAAACTAAAATGCATGCGGGAAAATGGGTTAAAACGCACGGTCGTAGAAAATAAATATCCTACACCCACATGTTCTATACATATACCACATTTTCATTGGGAAAAAAATATCTAAATAATTTTCTTAGTGTTTTTGGTATGTCGGGCCAAGAAGAATGCAATTTAACACGGAAAATTTTAGCATAGTTGAAATTTTTTTTATTATTAATAAATTTAAATGATGTTTTCTCAATTACTTCTAATACTTTACGGTTTGCAGCCACATTAAACATAATAGGATCGGTCCCGATTTTTCTAAACCCGCTTAAAAGGAAGTGACTATTTAATGAGACTTTTTTATTCCCTGTGAACATACACGAGTACTTAGCCTACCGGGCACTGAGTATGGTGTGACGGACGTATTTTATTACGGTTCTATTTTCTATGGCAACAGGCACGGATTTATCCATTTTAGGACTCCAGGCCCCATAAGACGCCAAGAAGAATATAAAAAAATTTGAATACACGAGTATTTGCACTGTATTTGTCCCAAGGAACTTTTGTTACTTATGTGTGTTTTAAATTTTTGCTAGGGTAAAAAGGCTTAGCGGGTTTCCTACCTTATGGTTGTGGCCCTTAGTAAACGTGAACAGGTAGAGGCTCCAAGAATAAAAGGTATTTTAAATAAAAATAGACCCTCAAAGGCTCCTTCTCAATTAATTTAAAATAAGTCTAGAGAGCTATGAACAATTTTTTACTTGAATTGTCTCCTGAGGAAACTAAAGGCCTTTTTACATTGGGTGCAATTGCAAGAAAAATGGCCTGGGAGCATGCGCTTCGATGACGTTTTAATCAGCTGATGCACGTTTTCCCATTTAAAACCTGCATCAGCTGTTTAAAACGTCGACAAAGCGCATGCTTTCAGGCAATTTTTTCTTGCAATTGCACCCAATGTAAAAAGGCCTTAACACATTAATATTATTTGCCGAGGAACAGCGAAAGGCTGAAAACTTTTAAGTCCCTCCCAGGTATGGGAACCGGAAATGGGGTGGACACTGGATACTATTAATCGGTCAGTTCTTTATATTCTGCACTGAAATCGTTGTAATTATACCTTGTGGATAGTTCAAGAGCGAGATTTACAACGGATTTTGCGAGATATTATTAAATTATACGTTACAAGATTTACATAATAAAATAGAACAAGAATATTAAAAAGAATATATTCTTGTATAAAAGCGGATGATTGTGATAAGAAAGTTAGCTATAGTTGTTATATTCTTAATGACATAAAATAAGTTTAAAAAGATAAAGCTTTTATTTTTTTAAAGCAATCGTTTTAATTTCTTTTCCCACTTTTCTCCATTCTCAACCCAAAAAAATAATTAGTAGGCTTTTCTGGAATGCGTTTATTTTCAAAGAATTATCTACGGTGTATAATATTTGCCCTCTCTAATATCGGAATCATTGCTTGATTTTTCTATGGTCCCATTTCACGTCCTTGGGGTACTCCAGCTTTGATTACCTTCGAGCATTTAAACATTTATGCCACACTTTGTTAGATGCAGTGGCGGCTCGCGGTATTAAAAAATGGTGAAGAGCTAGGTATAGTGCGGGTACTTAAACAAACATTGACTAAAAACCCGGGTAACAAAACGTCTCTCTTATCCTCACCTGTCCAACGACTGAATGGATTTTCCAACAAATTACAAACTATGTCATTAATTGGGTTCATTTTTATAACACACAACTAAGTAGGTACATACACTACTGAATTAACTGAAAAATAAAAACAAAACTTTTTAATCACACAGTAAATCATGTAAAAATGATATCTATAACCTTAAGTTTCGCCAAGCCTCAAAATAAATACCTTAAGGTTAGGCGAACCAATGCTAAAACAATGGTGCAAACGACTGATCTATTTTTAAATTGTCCTTCATCATAATGCAAATTGTTACATGCTGTTTGCGTGACTGATGTCACGTAACCAAAGCAACAGCAACGGTGAATACCAAAGCCATGTTGGGCGTTGGTTCTCCACTTGCTTTGAGTTAACGGACACGGTCGGCTAGGACGCGCCAAAATGCACGAGTATTTATAATTATTGTCCATCGGAGTTAACCGTGGCCCTATTATGCATAGCTACATTCGGATTCAATTAATATTATCTATTAATTCGAACATAATTATTTTTTAAAGGCTGAAATGGTAGCTGTATTGGTAAATTAATATTTAATATTGTCGAAAAACTTTCCTCTTGGTTTTATTTTATTTTTTTGGTGAAGAGCCCCTTTACCTACTTCACCTGACAAGCCGCCACTGGTCAGATGTCTGGGATACATCTAGGAATATTGCATGATGGAGAAGAGTTTTGGACCTGCATTGTCTTTATTTTTTTTTTTTCAAAACTCTTTTGCCATTCGAGAAATATCATTGTCTTCAACCTTTAAACACAGTAAACAGACATAAGAATAGTGATTGTCTAACATTTATACACCCTGTATATAAAGCGTATCTACATACCCATTAAGTATTGTCTGCAAGAGACTGCAAGACATACTTGAACACAATTATTTTAATCTGGATATACCAATTATGTAATTACGATAGATCTGCTGTAACTGGCGCAATTTGTAATGATCAGATTTATTTTTAGAGCTTTTTTTTTTTAAATTGCAGTCCGTACGTGAGCCGAGTACAAAGCAGGTATTTTGTTAAGGTTGGTTAGGTTTACGTTTTTATCGAGATGGTCGATAATTTCCTTTAAATGAGTGCAATTTTTACTTCAGCCAACTGTGATAGATGAGGGGAATTAAGGGCTATTACAGGAGATTATGCTGAACGTTTTTAAATATTTGCTTTAAAATTAATTTGATACTAGTAAATATGTCCTTTAATTCAGTGGCGTAGCCAGGAAATATGCTCGAGGGGGGGGGGGGGCGGCTTAGTGGGCGCAAGTAAGACATTTTTTTTCTCATATTAGTGTCAATCCAAAATTTTAACATAAGATGTATGTATGACTCTAACCACCGTTATTCGGGCTCTTTTTTCATAATTAAAAATTAAGTAAATATCGCTCACCACGCCAAAATTGATGATTTTTCAGAAATCATGTATTTTAGGAGTTTTTGGTGCAAATGCTTTGGTTTTGAAATGCTCCTTCTCAGGGCCGTAGCCAGAAATATTTTTCGGGGGGGGTTATTCCGGCGCGGCGCTAATTTGCGCCGCAGGCGAAAATTTTTTGGGTGCCACGCCCTTTTTTGGGTAAAATACCCATAGAAAGAGAACTAAAAACAAGTATTTTTATGTCTGCCACTTTAATTTCTTGTAAAAGTTTTTTCTATTTACCGACCTTTGTCCAATTTTCATCGCCTCCACATATTAAACAAACAAAACAAAAAAAGTATTGGTATTTTGGTATGACATATAATTTATGATTTATGTATAACTTATTAACATGCACGGGAAAAGTTAAAGCGTGACAACTGTAAACTGTAATTAATTACAAGAAATGTATTGGATTTTAAGATACTAAATTTAAGCGTCGCGCTTTCTCAGTAAACAAATTAAGAACTTCTAGGTATTAAGCGAGCAAGTAGTGAATTATTTTAGATTTGTTAACATTTCGGGGGAAGGTTACAATCCCCCTAACCCCCCCCCCCCCCCCCCCCCCTGGCTACGGCCCTGACGCCAATATCGTCATTCGGTGCGTAATGACTTCTTAGACAACTATACCAAATTCCAAATTTGGTTCTGATCGGTCAATGAATTATAAAGTTATTGAACCGTTTCCAGACTACCAGACTTTATACACGCTTATACGCACTCTATATTTATTTTAAACTAGGACTACTTTACTTATACTATACATACCTTTTTAGCTATATTTACAGTTTTACATACACTTTAACAATAAAATAGTATATATGCATATGCACAGCACATCACATAATAATTAATAATATCACAACGAGAATTTGTAGGTACTTTTACTTTGCATTAGTTTCTAAATCAGTAAATCACCACAAGAATATTACATTTGTTGGCATTGTTGGCTATAATACTATAACCAATCCTTACAAAATCCAGAATGATCTAATGGCAGCGCAAATGCAAATAATAACATAGACAGCCCTACCATACAGACCCACATAACAAAGTTTTTGTTTATTATGTGATACAGACACACAACGTCTAGAGCTCGTCTGATCACTGATCAGCAAGTTAAAACGCGTCGCGGCTCGCGGCAATGCGGCAAATGTTGCCAGTGTTGCCACTGTTGTCAATCTTCGGACGCCAGATTTAATTCCGAATTTATGATTTCTCTTACAATACCGAATTTTTTTCGGGTTTAAATTTTGTTGCGAATTACTTAATTTGAGATTTTTAAGAAATATTTATTTTTTTACTTTTATTGAAACACAGATTTTTTTAATTTTAAAAATTATTTTTGTTTCTTTCATCTTTCTGATTTTTTTACGATTTTAATTAAATTTTCTGAACTTCATTATTAAATAAATAATTTCGGGGGGGGTTCTAACCCCCAAAACCCCCCCCTTAAATACGGCCTTGCTCCTTCTTAAATGCCGTTTTGTATATTCATAATAAAGCATTCTCGTTTCTTCCCGCACTATTTTTTTTATTATATAAATTATAACACTTATTTCATTAAAAATGTTTCAATTAAAATGTTTACTTTAATTTTTTTCTTTAAAAATAAACACATAAGTAATTGTTTTTTGTTGTAAAAATATATTATTGCATGGTTTATATTTTTGTTGATTTAAATTAGCTCTAAAAAAGGAGAAACGGTACAGACAAGTATATAATAGAAAAATACTATAAAATATTATTCTTTTTACTCGTTTTCCTTTATCTAAAACGAGATGCCTCCGAAACCTTAATCTCTATATAAAACATGACTTTTAGAACGAAAAGTTTAAAAACTAAACGTTTCCTACAAGACCTTTGTAATCTAAGCCAAGAATACATTATTTAAATATTTAAATTAAGAGTCCATGCGTGGTTGCAATTAGACTTTTAGACCCGAACTCTCAGACTGCAGCCCGGCAGCCCCCTCCCCCTAGATACGCCACTGGAGGCTAGTATACTGCCGCAATTATCCTAATTTTGATGTCAATTAATTTCAAAAAGTGGCCTTAATGTCGATAGCTATCGGTCTCGGCCAAAAAATTCATATCGGTCGATCACGAAAAAAAAACTAAACAAACTATTGACTTTTTTTCACCAATTGAGAGATAGTACCTACCTATGTGTTTGTAAAATGGCCAGGATTTGGAGCTCGTAACCTTAAAGAAAAATTTATAAATCTTGGTCGGATGTTCTAAAGGGTTTGCTGGGGATGAAATAAGTCCCCAAAAAATGCCCACCACTAAAAAGTGGGCGGGTTAACAAGGCGATAAAATTTAAAACCGCCATATTCTCATATAAGTTCTCACCCAAAAAGCCTAGTTATCCTTAATTTCTTTCCCGTGTCAAAGTCAGTTTTTATGATCTATCAACATTGGACGAAGGGTGGTTTTTCTATTTAAAAGATTTTATTTCTTTTTTACGACTGAAATTTTATCTCTTCGTCTTTGAGCCTAACTGGAGATTTCTTTTTAAATTCCATTTTAAGTCCCTGATGGGCAGTAAAATTTGGCAGTTAAAAATAGTAGTTTTATGGGAGATTCTATAATGCGTATATATGTAGGTTAATGGAAATTAAGTGGTGGTAATAAAATAAAGTGATTTATAGAAAAAAATTGTACATTTGTTCATCGTAAAAGAGTTTCGTCAATATCACATTATTAATTAGCAGTGGCAGGGCCAATTTATCCATTAGGCAAGAAAGGCAGCTGCCTAGGGCGGCAGGTTGATGAAGGGCGGCCAAATTTTTAATGAAAATACTATCCGAAAGTTATTTTAAAATAAAAATATGTTATAAAAAATGTACTTGAATTTTTATTATTAAGAGGAGGGCGGCAAAAAAAAATGTGCCTAGGGTACCAATTTGCCTTAACGCGGCCCTGAGCAGTGGCATCCTGATTGATGGTTAAAAGAATAGTATGATGCCAATACTTTCTGCAAAAATAAATCGATTTGTTGAATTTACTGCATGAAATAGATAACTTTGAAATCAACCTTTATTTCATCTAATAATATAATCTTAAAACTCCGTTCAAATGATATATATCTATCCTTTTTTTCTTAATTTCGTTTGTTCTCCTGAAGATGAATGCTTCTTCATTCGAAACATGTAGAGAATTTGATTAAAATATTTCTATAATAATAACATATAATAATATTTAACAGTGGAGGAACACTTTGAGTTCTTATTTGTTTCCTTCTATCTTTATAATTATTAATATATTGTAAAAATAAGTATCTTGTAAATGGCTTAGTAGTGGAAGAAAGTTATAATATAGTCTATTCCTGAAAGGTGTAAAGTAATAAAATGGTTCGGCTCAATTTCGGTTTCGGTCATAGGCGCAGGTAAATTTGGTGCATTAAATTATTTATGATAACTAACGAAAGGAAAAAAAGAAGATAATTTGATAAAGAAGGAACTATTAGCTATAGCTAATTTACACAAACATCGTTTTATGAATAAATATACCATTCAAGATATAACTGAAAAACGTAGTGTTACTGTGCTGCGTACACCGCCATATCGTTGCGAATTAAATCCTATAGAACTTATATGGGCGCAAGTGAAAGGATTTATAGCAAGACACAACACGACATTCAAATTGAAAGACGTTAAGATACTGTTTGATCAAGCCATTAAGGAAGTGACACCAGAGAACTGGCGAAAAGCAGTCCATAATGTCATTAAAGAAGAGGAGAAATTGTTGAATCTTGACCACCTGATCGATCTGACCGTCAACCCGTTAATTATAACGTCAAGAAGAGATGACAGTTCCTCAGATGACGAAGAATATTATGATTTTTTATAATTTAATTTCTGTATACCTAATGTATTTTTTGTATTTTGTATATTTTTTATAATGTTTAGTCCCTTTGCATACCTAATGATCTTTTATTACTCTACACATTTTTGAAATAGAATCTAAGTCCTAAGAAATTCGGTAACCATGTGAGACAAAAATATGTATATCTTACATGCGGTAACGAACTCTTAAAAGGCAAAAGATTTAATGCAACTAAGGCTCGTTTATCCTGAATGCAAAAGGTGATGCTTTGTTACCTTGGAAATAAAGTATTGTTGTTTGAAAGGTAATTTATTAGTAATTCTTATTGTTATGGGTCGTATCCTCTTTTTTTTCTTCATACATTATAGCACACGCTTCATGTGTCATGATGGAAGGCGTTAATGGTTGTTGATATATTGTAATTTTTTTCTTGGAGTTATAAATGAATATTTAAAATAGCTCTATTTATTTAGGAACCATATTTCTGAATTATTCTCCAAAGTTACCAGCTCCATGCGAAATTATATCTATTTATCTAATAAAAACATTGCGTTCTCTTGAAGCAAACCCTATTCATGTTTGATAATGGATTTTTAAAAACTTTTTAAATTTGGAGGATGGATATTGGAGAATGTGAGAACGTTGTTTTTATTTAAAAAAATAATTCTCAATATTTTTTACAATACAACGAACTTTTAGAATTTTCATCTTTTTCCTCGATTTTTATTTGCATGAAAATAACGTTCGCACACCCACATAGATAGAACTATGTTATACAGTTAAAAATACAAATTAAAAAAAAAACAAGCAATGAATGACCTTGGTTATTTATTTAAATTTAATAAGAGACATTAATTAAGAAGGTATTCAAAATTAAGTTTGATTTTTGAAAACCCCATGTAAGGCGTACGTACCGGGTGGTCAACTAAGAATAACCGCCGGCCATATTTCAGAAACTAGTAATCGTACAGCATCCGGGTAAATTTTTTTATGACAAAAGTGCCCAAGAGAAAATGCCGGAAATTATTTTTAAGTTCCGCATTTTGTGGCAAGAGGGCTTAATTGAAATGTAAATTTTAAAATTTTACATATCTCCGAAAATTCCACATTAAGGTATATCTTTGATAACACCATTAAAAAGTTTGGACATGTATGCATCGTTTTGGTCTTTGGTCATTGGCGTACCAACTTTAATAAGAGGGGGGAAGCTGTTGAAATTGTAATCAGTTAAATCGCTGTAACTTTTAAACGACTTATCCGATTTTAGCAAACTAAAGACTGTTTGGAAAATAAATGTATGCACTTTCACCAATCGTATTTAGTTGTTCATAATAGTTCTCAAAAAAAAATGCTAGAGGGCACAATTTGCAATATTAACACATTTTTTGATTTTACTCCGAAAAAATAAATTATACGGTATAATTATGATACCATAATCGAACGGTAGATGAAATTTGCTAGAAAAAATATTTAAACCGCAGCTTGATATCTCCGTTCGTTTCAGCGTTATTGCCAATAGAATAATTTTTTAAACTAAGCGTTTATATATTTTTTAGAAAAAAAAGCGGTACGCCACTGATATTTTTCCATGTGGATATTATTTCGGATTAGCCTGATCAATTCTGCATAAAAATGGTCTCTTGCGTTTTTCTCCTCAGGCACACTGTTCTTTATTAAAATAATTAAATTAAATTAGCTCTCCTATTATTATTAATATTGATAATGCAAAATTTTGTTTTATAAAAATTGGTGGAAATGACCACCTTCACTTAATAGGCATGCATCAAAGATATACCTTAATGTGAAATTTTCGGCGATATGTAAAATTTTAAAACTTACTTTTTAATTACGCCCTCTTGTGGCAAAATGCGGAACTTAAAAATAATTTCCAGCACTTTTGTCATAAATAAATTTACCCGGATGCTGTACGATTACTAGTTTCTGAGATATGGCCGGAGGTCATTCTTAGTTGACCACCCGGTACAGGTAAATTTTGCAAATGGCAACAGAAATATAAAATCTATATGGAGATAATAATTAAATAAAATTAAGAATTAAGGAACATGCAAATTACCTGTAATAATACTAATAATAACCCTCATTTTTTACATCTCATGAATCCGAGACCGATAATGATTTTCCATATACCCCACAGCGTGTATGATAACAATTTAAAAACGTCCAAAACCAGAACCTGTGCGACTACAAGTTGTAATTTACCAGAAGCTAAATAAGCAGAATTTTAAAGGCTTGCCACCATTTTATTAAAAGTCATAATTACTCATTTAAAGACCCTCGAGTTATTTCTTTAATCTTCTGTACGGTCTTTGTTACTTTGTGGCAATCAAAAAGAATATTAAGGTAAAGTATGCGCCACAAGTATAACATTATTGTTTATTAAAAACCAAAAAAAATATAACCAAGAAAGCCGATATTCTAGTAACAAGAATTCATAAGAGTCAACGTGAACTACAAGAAAGCCCTATCTCTTGCTCCTCATTGACTCAGAAATTAATATCACCATGCAAAACTCGACCAATCGACAATATTTCTGATCGCTAGTAGCCGAAGCGCCTATACGGCTTCCCTCTGTTCTTATCTACAATCTACAAAATACAATTTACAGAGTTGGTTGGTATTATTATTTCTCGCATTTTCTAAAATTAATTTAAGAAATATATAGGATGGAAAGAGCATGAAGGTCATAAAAAACTTGTAGTGTCATGATGTTTTCAAATTTTACTGCAGTGAACGAATGGGTTTACTCGTCTACTATCACAAATTCATCTATCAGGTGCTTTTTTGGTGGGTCTGAAGGGGGGGTTGCAGCCCCATAGCCCCCCCCCCCTAGATTCGCCACTGAAACTTACAGAACCCCTACTTTTTCCAGGAATACAAGGTGTTATGGAATTGACGCATTATATTTAAACCCGTAAATCCTGCCACTTGCTTTTTTGATATTATGGCTTGACCACGCCGATATTGGAGACATTTTAAAGGAAGAGTAACAATTTTTTTTTATTTGAAATTATTTAATAGAGGTCAATGATCTGGTCTAAAAATAATGAGTTTAAACTCAATCTACGATTAAAACTTTTATATCTTTTAAACACAAAACACAACTGTACCAAAATACTATATAATATTAAGCCACTGGACATTAAAAATTATTTGTTTAACCACAATGTCCATAAACATTTAAATAGTGTTTAGCTAATCAAACAAACCAACGAAATTGTGATTATAGACTGGAAACCCAAAAGTTTAAATATACGTCTCATCCATAATACCCTGTATATCAAAAACTAAAATCAGGATTTGTTTATTGTAATTAATAGCATGGCAAGTGATGACGCCAACGAAAAAAAATCCTTTTCAAAAAAAGGTCTACGCTCGAAATCTTGATTTTTTTGTCAATACCACGGAAAACCAAGCCACAAAGCAATAAGGAATAAAGCTTTATCTCGGGTTGCATCTCCACAACCCACACCTTCTTGTAGATCAGCGATCACAAAACATCGTTGTAATTGCGGTGCAGCAAGATCCTTAGCCAAGGCCTTAATCCTCTTGATTCCGATGGAGATAGCCTGAGTTAAATCATAAGCGGAACACAGAGGAAAAACTAAAATTTTTAGATTTTTTTTTAATAGCAAAATCCTAACCCAATTATGGAAGAATACTATAAAGTATGGATTAGATCAGTGTTTCCCAAAGTGGGCGATAACGCCGCCTTGTGGGCGCTGCAGGCCTAAAGGGGGGCGGTAAGAGACCCAGAAAAAAAAGGGGGGTTGTGTAGAGGCTTGGGGGGGCGATTTGTAATTTCATCTAGCTAGGAGGACTCTTAGACACCAACTGAGCTCTTGACTACAACTTGTGAACATCAACTAATATTAATTAAGAGATTGCTCAAACTAGGTTCGATATTTCTCTCCGCGTAGTTCATATATCTGTTCTGTTTTATTGAATAAATAAAATAAAAATCATGTCAATCGGTCACTCCGTTTCGAAATGAAAGTAGATACAAACAAATAAAAAGGCAACAGACACACCTTCGCATTTTAATAGTTATTAGTATTCCTAGATAGGTAATTTTCGTAGATAATAGACAGCGGGCAATCATGTTTTAACAAGTTTTTGTTAAATAACCCGATTTGTGCATTCTTGCATCAATGCGACTGTTCTTGAGTAAATTGGAACCTGATATCAACAAACTTATTAAACAGCATCAGATTCATCCTTCACATTAATTTTTATATAAGAATCGATTATGTTTGTTTTATTTTGAATAAAAGATACTCTGCCTGAATACTATAAAGTTGCGTTTCAATAATCATTTTCATTGGCAGGTGTAGCCCGTAAGAGTGAACTTGAGATCTGAGCGCCGTTGTGTACTACCTACTGGGCGGGTTATAGTAAAAGTCTCGTTTTGAATGAATGTTTAATCTCCGCTAATATAGTCACAATAATTAATTAATTTAATTTGAAGTTATAGTGGTTTTTAAGTAGGTAAAAAAATGGGGGCGCTAAAAAAAAATTTATTCTCAAAGTGGGCAGTAGACAAAATAAGTTTGGGAACCCCTGGATTAGATCAACAAAAACATACCTACTTATGTATATTACATTGCGTATATGTCAATTTTGCTTCTTAGGTATATTCAACATTTAAAGCCATTCAATGTTGTTGCAGAATATGGTATATCCAAATCCAAAAATCAGCCAAATAACGACATTTAAAGCATAATTCCCTAAAGTGTAAATTTACCGAGTAGTAATAAAAGCAGAAAAAGAAAAATGGACAAATTTCACAAATTTTCGTTTTTTGCTTTGATTAAACAAAATCTTTTTGGTTCAAAACTGTAGGTAATTGCTACTAAAAAACAGCTATTTAGCCCCATTTTGAATTAAGCCATAAACTCCAATCTTAATTAAGAACCGTTGCTATTAAAATAAGTGGATTCGAAGGCAACACACACCAAAGGAAGATATTTCTTTTATAAATGATAGCGTTCATGTTATGAGTATTACTTCATAAATAAACTCAAAAATCCATTCAAAACATAATTAAAGCTCTATGAGTACCTACTAACATGGGTAATGCGATCTGCACCATGTCCACATTTGGTTACCTAGATACTTGGTATACTGGTATATTGCGCCAGTCAGATGAAGAGATCTAAGTGAACCAGGAGGATGTGGGGAATGGGGCTGAAGTCCCCTCAGACCCCCTAGAATTTGTGTAGTAGGGCATGGAAAGAGACAAAAATCCAGACACTATTACACTCCACACAATCATTAGATGTAATTTTTTGGAAACAATTTTTGGAAGGGGGGAAAGGTACCTGTATCAGGACGCTTTGTGGTTAGAGTGGTTACTGTAATGTGGTGAAATATTTCAATTTTAGCTTTGGGGAAGGTTGTTGTTATTAAATAAATGTTGATTGTTTCGTTTGCCTTTTAAAACAGGACTATACCCTTTCGCATATATGTATAATATTATGTGTTACGCCTATGGACGTTATGATAAAAATAAAAAATCAAGAGAATAGAGTAGTACGGTAGCGAATGCCTAATTCCAGGTAGCACAAAGATAAATTATAGTTTTGGTTTTTTGTTATTTAATTTAATGGAAAACATGTATCTGATAAACGGTTTGTGTAGATCAATTTATTTACGCTGTACGAGCCTGAGCGAGCAACATTCTATAAACAGAGAGTATTCTTGAAATGTTACTTTTCTCACATGAACCTCATTACTTTTTGATATATTATCAGATATTGTTTAGATATTTTACTTCGACGACGCATTTCTAATTTTGATTTTCATTTGGTTTCAAGCGTAAGAGTTTATATATCTTGAAAATTAATCAATTTTTGAAATGAAGCAATGGCAATTCCAAACATTGGACAAGGTAGACCAATTATGAATGGCTATTTACGCCTTAACAGGAATACATGGGCGCTCAGTGGCGTAGCCAGTAAAATATGCTAGGGGGGGCGCTCAGTGCTCAGTGGGCGTAAGTAGGACATTTTTTTTCTGGAGAGAGGGACAGTCGGGACTACATGTATTTCATGATACCTAGTGGAGAAGGCGGAAAAGCGCGAAAAAACAAGTATATAATAGAAAAATTGGTCTTTTTACTCGTTTTCCTATAAAATTGCATCATAAACCAGTAACCAGTGGCGTGGGTGTTTTTTTACCTTGAGCCTTGAAAATTGTAGGGTGTATAAAGGGTTAGAAGTTTTTTTAGAAGTCACGTTTGAGAGTAGGAAGATTTTTAGAGCCGGGATACGCTCTTTTTTTTAGAAGTAATTTTTTTTAAATCGCCCCCCCCCCCTCAACAAAATCCTAGATCCGCTACTGCCAGTAACTAAAACGATATGCGTCCGAAACCTTAATCTTTATATAAAACAGGACTTTTAGAACTAAACATTTCCTACAAGAACTTTGTAATCTAAGCCAATAATACATTATTAGAGATTTAAATTAAGAGAGCGTGAGACGAAAATTACTTTGCAATTAGACCCGAGCTCCTAGGCTGGGGGGCTGCCCCCCCCCCCCCCCCTAAACACGTCACTGGATATACTACTGCAGTTTCTTTTAGAGGTCACTACATTTGATAAGTGAAGTTTAGAAGCATTTTTTTAGTTGCCTTCGAGAGGAGATCCCTCCTCCCCTGAATTTTCCTGCATGGGCGCCTATGTAGGAATGTGTTTTATTAAATTGTTCTTAAGAAACCTTTTAATCTCGATAGGTCTCGACCCTTCTTTCACATAATATTTGAGATAAAAATGAAGTACATTCAACTTAAAACTTAAGTAGATCTCCCTTGGAATGTTAAAAAACAACTCACAGGCACGGCATTCATCACCATCACGAGAAGACGTCATATTATTACGTCCTATCAAGACGAAATATCTTATGCGAGGTCAAGAACAAGTGAGTGCCACAAGTAGTACTTATTTTATTATTTCAATTTTACACAGACTGTGAAAGCTTTGTGCGTTAATTAAATAATATTTTATGCGGTTTCGGTACACTTGTCACCCAGCAATAGATGGCTTTGAAGTGGATGAAAGCGCTAATGATTGCCGTAATTCCTGTACACTATGATGTTACGAGGGAAATAATAAAAATAGCTACATATGTAGGTACCTAGCCATATGAATGAAACAACTGATTGTGGGTTGCCTAGTAATATCCAATAGGAACAACTATTAGTGATGACCACGTGGCCTCGGGCCTCCTTAAATACGATAAATTTAGTTTCATTATGATATTTATTTAGTTCATCGGCAAACAATAAATAGATTCAGTGAATCTGTCGATAAATTAGAAGGATTGGCACCACCGCTTTCAGCTTTCTTTCTAAAGGCCTTTTTACATTAGAGGTGCAATTTCAAGAAAAATTGCCTGAAAGCATGCGTTTTGACGACTTTTTTATCAGCTGATGCAAGTTTTCCTATTTAAAACCTTTATTTTATTAAAACGTCATGAAAGTTATTGGGGGCCCCGCCCAAATTTCGTTTAAAATTCACCTAACTACTATAAAATTTCGAAAATTAAATTATTACCTCTCCCCCTCTGAATTGTTGGATTAAATTTGTTTTTGTAAATGTTTTTTTTTGATATTCCTAGCTCTGGCTCTTTATTTTAAAAAAAAACATTTTTTATATTTGTGAAAAATATGAATATTGGTGTCAATCCAAAATTTTAACATAAGACGTATGACTCTAACCAGCGTTTTTCGGGCTCGTTTTTTCATGATTATAAATAAAGTAAATATCGGTCACCACGCCAAAATTGATGATTTTTTCAGAAATCATGTATGTCAGGCGCGTAGATCTAAGAGCAGTGCAAATGCTTAGGTTTTGAAATACTTCTTCTTCAATGTCGTTTTGTATATTCATAATGAAGCATTCTCGTTTCTTCCCGCACTATTTTTTATATTATAAATTATCACACTTCTTCCATAAAAATGTTTCAATTAAAATTTTTACTTTAATTTTTTTTTTTTCAAATACTTAATTGTTTTTAGTTTTTGTTGTACAAATATTTTATTGCATGGGTTATATTTTTGTTGATTTAAAATAGCTCTAAAAAAGGGAAAATGGAACAGACAAATATATAATAGAAGAATACTATAAAATATTATCCTTTTTACTCGTTTTCCTTTAAAATTGCACCATAAATCAATAACTAAAACGATATGCATCCGAAACCTTAATCTCTATATAAAATAGGACTTTTAGAAGGAAAAGTTTAAAAACTAAACGTTTCCTACAAGACTTTTGTAATCTAAGCCAAGAATACATTATTTTAAGATTTAAATTAAGAGTCCAAGCGTGAGACGAAAAAATGGGTTGCAATTAGACTTTTAGACCCGAGTCGGAAGGGGGGGAGGGGCTGCAGCCCCCCTTAGATACGCCACTGCATACCAGAACTTAAATTCATAAGTTTTCCTGCTGATAAAAAAATGGTCATGATTAAATTTCTTATATTGTAAGTAAATAATCAAACAAAATTAAAAATTATTTAGAATATGCTCCTTATTGGTTCATTTAAATAAATATCACATATGGCGTCCGCTTGCTTACTGCTGGGCATAATTATGTGAATAACTGTTCTTTTTACTGCTAGTGACCAGGTGAACAAACTTATTATTTGTTAAAGGTGTTTTTGTTTACATCTAATTTTAAGTAATTTACACACCTTTCCATGTAGAAAATATTTAGAAAAACGAAAGTATAAATTATTCAAGATAAGTAATATCCATCAGCATCAAACTTAAGTGGCTCCGCAGGCGCAACAAATTCCCATGGTAAATTGCGGTTTCTTTTAAATCGACTTACAAATAACTATAGGCAAGATTTTAAATTTCTTCACCAATCAAAGGTGGTATCTATCAGTGGCGGCTCGCGGTCTTAAAAAATGGTGAAGAGCTAGGTATAGTGTGGGTACTTAAACAAACATTGACTAAAAACCCGTGTAACAAAACGTCTCTCTTATCCTCATCTGTCCAACGACTGAATGGAGTTTCAAACAAATTACAAACTATGTCATTAATTGGTTCATTTTTAAAACACGCAACTAAGTAGGTACGTATACTACTGAATTAACTAAAAAATAAAAAACAAAACTTTTTAATCACACAGTAAATTACGTAAAAACGATATCTGTAACTGTAAGTTTCGCGAAGCCTCAAAATAAATACCTTAAGGTTAGGCGAACCAATGCTAAAACAATGGTGCATACGACTGATCTATTTTTGAATTGCCCTTCATCGTAATGCAAATTGTTACATGCTGTTTGCAAGACTGACGTCACGTAACCATAGCGACGGTGAATATCAAAGCCATGTTGGGCGTTGGATCTTCAGTTGCTTTGAGCTAACGGACACGGTCGGCTGGGCCGCGCCAAAATGCACGAGTGTTTATAATTATTGTCCATCGCAGTTAACCATGGCCCTATTATGCATAGCTACATTAGGATTAAATTAATATTATTAATTCGAACATAATTATTTTTTAAGGGCTAAAATGGTAGGTAGCTGTATTGGTACATTAATATTTAATATTCTCGAAAAGCTTTCCTCCTAGTTTTTCTTTTTAGTAAAGAGCCCCTTTACCTACTTCCCCTGACGAGCTGCCACTGGTATCTTTATTGGTGTGAGAAAGTTATTTTCCTTTCTCCCTCCTCTCTCCCTTGCCGCAAGAGCTCCTCGGGTTAAATTTTTTCTTCCCCCGGTCCAAACTAGGACACTATGATGGGCACCTTTTTCAGGGGGGTCAGGGCCAACCCCGCCCCCCCCCTCCCCTCCTAGCGCCGCCACTGTAAAAAAACCTACGACAATGCTTGATTGTAATATTATTATACCAGACATGCTTTTATCGTTTCATTACTTTAATTTATTTACCAACAAACTCGTTTATTATTTTCTGTTGTTTTTGTTTGTGTTATCTAATCAAAACAGTTTAGTTTGTTTTTAATTAGATTGTGGTAATTGACATGTTGGCAGGAATAAATAGATTTAATTTACGGCGTCAAATTGGCATTGACAAGTCAATGGATTCATAAGAAGTCGTATATTTCTTGGTAGCCATAAAGTCTATCAAACTATGGACAATATGCTATAAATAAACAGTTAAAATTATCATTTGAATCGATTGAGATTGACCACCAGGGACGCATATGCAATTAATTTTTTAAGCAATTGTTTGGAACTTTTGAGTTTTATTTAAAAGCGATAAAAATCAATAGACAAATAATTCAAAATTTTTTACTATAAAATTATTTTAAAATTAATAAAACATTTCACTTATTTTTCTATTTTCTCACAACATGGCGTTGCCTTCTCCCCCCTTAATAGGATCCGACGAATATTTCTAAATCCTTCTCCAAAATTACCAGCTTCATGCAAAATTATATCTTTTTGTATACAGGCAGCAGCGGCGCCAGGATTTTTGGGATGGGTGGGCACAAGAGGGCCCGATGTTTTTTGAGTGGGCACTACCCAAATGAAAAATGACTTCTAAAAAACAAGATAAAAAGGTCGCCGCCTCCCACCACGCTGTAGTACGCCCTAAGCGCGGGCAAACGAACCCTCTTGTCCAAAGTGCTGTAAAAAAAAAGAAAATTGAAAATAACATACAACTTTTCTTTTCTCATCTCAGCTTTCATAGCCAAGTCTCTTTTCCCCCCGGATATTCCATTACAAAACCGAATCCCTCAATTTTGGGGGGGGCACCAGGGTGGGCACTCATGTTTCTAGGGTGGGCCGGTGCCCACCCTGGCCCCCCCTGGCGCCGCCGCTGTATACAGGGTGAGGATTTTAAATGGAATGCTGCTTATACCTAGCGGCTCCGGGAATAAGGTTTCTCTAAAAATCAAAAATACGTCCTGAAACATATTTTTGGGCCTCCCTTTTGTCATGCACAGACCAACCCGATAGTGGAACCCTTCCCTTAGGTACTCTTTCCGACACTGGCGTGATTAAACGTTTTTCTGCCCGAATCCTTGCCTTCAACTCTTCCAGATTCTTAGGTCTGTTGACATATACCATTCTTTTTAAATCGCGTCATAAATAAAAATCTAAGGGTGTAATATCCGGAGATTTGGGCGGCCAAAATATAAATTCTTGCAGTCCTATCCACCTATCTTGCAAAGTAAGGAGGGGCTCCATCCTGCTGGAAAAATATCCTTTGGTCTAGATTTCCATATTTAGGGAATGTTCTTTGAAATTCTGGTATTAAAAACTATGCCAGAAATGTAAGAGAATTATTAAATGTTACATTTCCAAATAGGTGGACAGGACTGCGAGTATTTATAGATTGGCCGCCCAAATCTCCGGATATTGCACCCTTAGATTTTTATTTATAAGGCAATTTAAAAAGAATGGTATATATATGTCACTAGACCTAGAAATCGGAAAGAGCTGATGGTAAGGAATTGGGCAGAGATAAGTTTAATCACGCCAGAAGTTTTGATAAGAGTAAGTCTGTGCTAACAGATTTATGGGGCATATTTTCAACAAGTGCTTTGCTAAAAAAGTGACATTACAGTTTTTAAAGTTATTGTTAATCTAATTGTTTCTTAAATTACTTTTTATTAAATTTCTGATACTAGGTTTAACAGATGTAAAAAAAATGTATGGACAAATTTCTTTTTCGATAACCTTTCCAAAAAGGTGCAACAAGTGGTATCCTCTAATTTAAAAAAAGTTGTTTTGGGCTGCGCCCCCTCCTTGGGGTCTCAATTTTTTTTACATGACAAAAGTAAAGCCCATAAAAAATCTTTGGGGACTGGTATTACTGGATAGCTAAAAGTTCAAATGATGTTTGTTTTGTAATAGATTCTTAATTTGAGGCTTCCGTTGGATGAAAATAATTCTTAAAGAAGGCTAACTTATACTTACATAAATTACTAACTAAATTACCAAGAATCACCAGATAAAAATTAATACAAAGGTTAAGAAACACCCCATCAAAAAAAAAGGCATAAATTCCTGTATATTTCAAAAAGTTAAATTTGAAATTCTATTACATGAGAAACACAGTTGAAAGATGCCTCTCAATATTTTCGTATCGTATCTCTCCGTTTGAAGAATTTCAGATCCACGGACGTCGTTGATTTCCCCAACCTCCCGCTGATACCCTTTGCCAAAGCCTAAGATTTATTTTTTGTCTTAAATCGTACACTGGCCGTCTGGTGACATCAATGACATTGACAGAAATGATTTACTCGTAGTTGTCTGGTTAGTACAGGTTGATATAGGCCCGATTGACCGTGTCAGTTTTATAATTAAAGAATCTGTTAGTGTTGCACTGTCACGAAATCAGATAATTGCTGATTGATAGCTGATAAGCGTAAAAAAATAATGGGCACTGGGTTTGAGTACGCGGAAACAAAAAAATGCATCTTTTTGCCATGATGAACTCGCTTGTCACAATAATTTATTATGGAGTCATGAAAATGTATTCTTTCTTCATGATTATAGAGTCACGTTTTGAAGCATGAAGGATAAGAATGATGGGAAAAAGTTACGTACGCCAGAGAATGACTGGATTCACGAGAGATATGAAATTGCGAGAAACAATGCTGACAATTGATATTTTTATGAAAAATACTCGTGCAAATACCATAGAAATTGTTGTAATATAAAATTATTACAGAATGTCTCTATACATACAAGACAAAAAAGTTTGAAATTTTTCATCGTCGTATTTTTCGCTTCTCGAAATGAAAGCTATTTTAATGACATGTTTGTTATGGCTTTATAATTTGATTTTTATTACTGTATGAAAAAAAATGTATTTCTAAAGAGTGTTTCTTCATTAAGTAGACCTAAACGCGCTAAAGTTTCCTAAAAAAAATTACCAAATGCATTGTATTGTAAAAATTATTGGGAATAAAAATAACTCTCTGACAATTTCATTAGCTTGGTCTTCTGTCAATAATTTCGGTGTTGCCACATGTGAAACCTTTTAAGCTAGTTAAATACTATATTTTGTTCCTAGAACTTTATTTACTGATTTTAAATAGAAATAAAAATATTAAAATAGAGATAACATTTTGGAAATAATATGTTTTTTTATTTTTCCGCCTTGGATAATTATTTCTATTGGATTACTTTTCAGGCTTTGTCATTGTATTATAATATAAAATTTTTAGAGAACATTGGCAACATTGTCAAACTGCCGTTTTCGTGACGTATATTGGATTAAGTCCATGTTTTTGTTCCAATAGTTTTTTTATTTATTTATTTTCTCAGTAATGCATGGCTTAAAAATATCAAAAAGTACAAACAGAAAATTTTATTTTTGGTTCCTTTATCCACCAACATCAAAATTTAGTGACAGAGCCCATTATGAAAATTGTATGCTTTCATTTTTCCCAAATAAGGGTACAAAGGGTAGGCTTACCAGATGTAAATTTCGAAAAAGGGGTTGATGTTTTCAAAATGTTTATTTCCGACGCACAAAAATGATGACAATATGCCATATCATAACCAACTTGTTATGGTTATATATCAGCCATAAATCCAGGAGCCGTTTGGGTGTAGTCGTAGGATAAGCACCAATGGTAAATATAGCAAAACAAAATTGGGGGCACGCCCAAAATTAATGAAAAATTCACAAAAAATCATAGGTAGAGCATTAATATGACAGTGAATATGGACTTTAAAAAATTGTTTTTATTTAAAAAAATCGTAATATAATCTTATAAAAAATGCTTAACTCGCCAGAACGTTGTAAATAGGTTACTGTTTTATCCAGGGTTCCAATAAATCATCATTTTTTTTTTCAAAACAAAAAATTTGATTTTTTCGATTAAGTCGTGATTTTTTTGGTTTTTATCAATTTATATGTTTTTATTTGTTCCTTAAATATCCCAATAATGAACTTTAAAATCTAACCGCGGCTGTGGCTCAGAAGTAGAGCTACTGGCATTCGACCGCGGCGACCCGGGTTCGATTCCCGGAGTGGGCATACGTACAATAAAAAAAGTATGTCCGAAATTTAGTGGATTTAAGAATGCAGGGAAGAGTGTAAAAGGTATCATCTCCCAACCCACCCCATTCACGCCGGTAACCAGGCCGAATGAGATCGGACATCTCGTGGGGTGCGGAAGAAGGTACACACTCCCCAATCGATAGGCCATGCAATGGCAATAAACCAAGGGTTGATAGCCCTTGGGGGGTGTCGCATGACTGAGGATCGTGGTTCGGAACCTACGTTAAACTGTAGGTCCTCTCGGGAATGGCCCTGGCAGCGAACGAAGAGGAAAAATGCCTAATTCGAAAGAAGGGCAGAACGGCAACTTTAAAATCTCTTATTTTTATTATTTTGTCTCTGTTCGCCCAAAAATATTTGTTGTCTAGATTTACAGTTAGAAAATCTCCTTGGCGACATACAAAATAACTTGTATTGACATAAAAAATTTCGGCAGCGTGCAGCGTAAATTATGAATATTTTTTACGCTTGATAGATGACGATTAGTTATGTATTTATACTTACATAATATATCTAAACAGTTCGTTTTAAATAAACTACCTTCCTTTTTTTAAATTTCCTGATGAGTTATTTGCTTCGGCGACTTTTACAGCAATTTATAATTTGATTTAAATCACGATTAAAATTGAAAAAATAAGTTAATTTAAATCATGATTTAAATCGTCGCAACCCTGGTTTAATCGTCCTGAAATAATGATATTTTAACATTGTAACCAATTCATTCTGTTTATCTATTATTTAAAATTCATTCTTTTATCTACGACTAATTTAATATCATCCCTACTGTTGAAATGTCTTTTTTTTAAAACTATAAGGTAGTTATAGTTTTTTCCCAAAGTAGCCCAAGGATACTTCTAACTCTACCCCCGCTTTCCGTAAATTATGTATCTATTACATCGTTCTTCGTTTTTCTTCTTGTCCTATCTTGTCTATTCTTCCTCCAAACAGGTCTATGAAGAGCAACAGGCAGTAACAAAGCCTAAAGAGGTCGCCTTGAACTCACGAGCAGCGGTGTCACTGACTCCGGAGCGCGTCCCTCCCGTTCTGCCCTTCGCCCCACCGCGATATGCCCAAGGCCCACAGGGCACTGTTTTGAACACAACTTTAAGTTGGGCCAAGGCCTGTTTGGTAAAGGCTTGATGGTATCATCGTTGACCTGAAAATATGGTCCAGTATAAGTAGTGAATTTTTTTGGTAGATACTTATCCCAGTCAACAATCATGGGATATTTTAATTAGTGATGGTAAGCAAGAAGTCGTATATACT
The DNA here is from genome assembly GCA_935413205.1 of Polydrusus cervinus. NCBI lineage: Eukaryota > Metazoa > Arthropoda > Insecta > Coleoptera > Curculionidae > Polydrusus > Polydrusus cervinus. Next base: position 5,764,907 of record OW284514.1, read on the forward strand.
GAAGAGGTGTTCCACTTTTAATACTTCATGGTCTGTTTATTCTTAGATGATGCCAGCAGTGGCGTATTTAGGGGGGGGGGCTGCAGCCCCCCTTCCCCCCCAGCCTAGGAGCTCGGGTCTAATTGCAAAGTAATTTTCGTTTCACGCTCTCTTAATTTAAATTTTTAAATAATGTATTCTTGGCTTAGATTACAAAGGTCTTGTCGGAAATGTTTAATGTTTAAACGTTTCCTTCTAAAAGTCCTGTTTTATATAGAGATTAAGGTTTCGGACGCATATCGTTTTAGTTATTGATTTATGATGCAATTTTAAAGGAAAACGAGTAAAAAGAGTAATATTTTATAGTATTTTCTATTATATACTTGTCTGTTTCGTTATCCCTTTTTTAGAGCTATTTTTATTCAACCAAAATATAACCCAATGCAATAAAATATTTTTACAATTAAAGCAAAAAACAATTAGGTAGATATTTATTTTTAAAGAAAAAAATTAAAGTAAAAATTTTAATGGAAAAATTTTTTATTGAAGAAGTGTAATGATTAATAATAAAAAAAAATAGTACGGGAAGAAACCAAAATGCTTTATTATGAATATACAAAACGGCACTTAAGATGGAGTATTTCAAAACCTAAGAATTTGCACCAAAAACTGCTCCTAGATCTACGCTCCTAAAATACATGATATCTGAAAAAATCATCAATTTTGGCGTGGAGAGCTATATTTACTTTATTTACATAAGTCTTTTATGTTAAAATTTTGGATTCACCCCAATATTCACATTTTTCGCAAATAAGAAAACAGTTATTTTCCTAACAAGTGCGCAAAGTGATACTTTTCCGCACGCAAGTACAGTTGGACGAACGACGCGAAGCGGAGTTCGGATAAGTTCTTGCGTGCGGAAAAGCACTTTGCGCACTTGTTAGGAACAACATTTTTCCTACGAGCTTCATATCAGATAACAACAAAAATAAAAATATGATAATTTATTTAACAGTGTTTAAGCCTTTTTATGATTTGATAAAAATAAAAGTGTCGGTGTTTGTAGATTCTTGTGGACATAGAAACTGAGGAAAAATCTGACATCATGTGTCAAAATCGACATGTACATTTATTGTTGCTTGGCAATATTATAATCATTTATCACTATACGAGGTACTTAAAAAATACAGTTTTTTTCGTTTTAAGCTGAAATACAAATATCGGGAATTACGATTAAAAGATAAAAGAGAATACTCTTGCAACGGCTTCTCACATTGCCATAAAATAGTTTACAGCTACTAAAATAAATATAAATATTCCCTACCAAGGAGATTTTTGAATAGTTTTACTTTTCCGCACCCAGTGCGGATAAAAGTCTTATCCGCACTAGTGCGGAAAAGTGTAACTTTGCACACAAAAATGCGTGCGCAAAGTACTACTTTGCGCACGCTCGTAGGAAAATGTTTTTTTTTAATAAAGAGCCAGCTAGGAAAATCAAAAAAGAAATTAAAAAAACAACTTTTACTAAAATAAATTTTAATAATTTTAATGAAATTTGTTAGTAGTTAGGTGAATTTTAAAAGAAACTTTGGGCGTGGCCCCGAAAGTTTTTCGCCTGCGGCGCTTTTCCACCTTCTTTATTATATCGTGAAATACATGTAGTCCCGACTATCCCTCTCTTTAGAAAAAAATGTCCTACTTATGCCCATTCAGCCCCCCCCCCCTCGAGCATATTTTCAGGCTACGCCACTGGATGCCAGTTTAGTAGATAAGGCGAAATATGTTACGAGATTAAACAGATAGAAAAGTATCTACTTGAGGCCGAGATTTTGTGTCTTTTTTCTTACAAAATATAAGGTATTAGTTCAATCACACGCCTCGACGACAGTGGCAGCATCTTTATAGTTTCTGGGAAAATATGATTTTTATATTTTGAAAATAAATAAAAATATGAAGAAAACACTAATAATGTGTTAAATTCCACTTTATTTAAAAAAACACACTTAAAATAGTTGTTGACTCAACATGTTGCGCTACACCGTAGCTTAATCAGTTGAGTCCACAACTATTTTAATAGTGTTTTTTAAAATAAAGTGGAATTTAAAACATTATTAGTGTTTTCTTCATATTTTAAATTATGGAGTTCCACCTAGTAAAGGCAGAGTCTATTCAATTAAAAATAATTATTTTAGGAAGGGTTTTTATTTTAATTCAAATTCATTCATTCAAAAATACAAATTCAACTGTATAAGAAATTTTGCCAGTTTTACTGGGTACATGAACTAGCTTTATTTTTTTTTATTTTTAATTTCTATAGAATTATTATTAAAAAATAATAATTCTATAGAAATTGTATAAAATTTAATGCAGATACTTCTTAAATAGCACTACCACTATGAGTAGCAGTGACCTGTAAAAGTCAGTACTGATTGGTAATCTTTATACAAGGTTATATTATTTTCATAGTTCGCTACAGTTACAAAGTCACGAGCGATTTCGATTTTCTCCTGACTCTCGTCAAGCCTTTAACTTTATCGTCCTTGGTGGTACTAGTAGATGGCCCTAAGGCGACGCCAAGATACTCGGTACAACCGGCCGCGGCCTTACGACGAGTGTACGCCTGACGTACAAGTTACTATCAAGCCATGACCAACACAAAACAGTAAAAGTGGTACCGTGTATATTACTCAGGTTCAAGATTTACCACCGCATCGGTGGGAGTTTTGGTACTGTAGCACTGACCGCGATATTAAATGTATACTAATTTGAAATTTGACGAAATTATTTTGGAATTTAACTAAATACATGGGCAATTATAAGGGTAGATTTTATTCTTTAATATCACAAAGTAAAATTTAAAAATGTTCAAAGCATGCCTATTCTTGTGCGAGAACTATAAAGAAGTCGTCACCGACGTAATGTATACTTGCAAGTATTCGTTCAATGTTCAATCACACGCCTCGATGACGGTGCCGGCGTCTCTATAGTTTCTGGCAAAATATGATATTTATATTTATAAAAATAATCATTTTATGGAGAATTTTTATTTCGATTTAGACTAATTCAAGAATTAAAATATAGCCTTAAAAGAAATTTGTGTGGGGGGCGCTGCCGGGCTGCAGCTGAAAAATATTGTCCAACTTACGCCCACTGAGCCCCCCCCCCCCCCCCCCCCCCCCGAGCATATTTTCTGGCTAGGCCACTGGCCCCCTATAACTAAAAATAAGAGGGTTTGGATACGGGTAAAGTTCAAACATTCATTACGTTCCGCATTCTTCCAAAAAAAACAATACCGGTACGTTAATTTGGAGTTTCTGTCTCACGCGTTGCGTGATCAATTTCTGTATAAATATTGAAATTTGAAAGTATAACTTCAGTTTTTTTGGTGTACATACGTTAACTTTACGAAACACATTATTCCGCCGAACTCCGAAGACTCTCGAAAAATAAAAACCGGTCAAGTTAAAAACCTCTTCAGAGTACAACTACAGCGTTATTACCGCTTTCTTTTTCTTTTCTTTTGGAAATTATGACTATAAAAATAAATATAATTGCGTGCATGTTGGTGGAAATTACCCCACAATATCTATATGTTGTTCAACGTAAATATAGCCTATAATGACGTATTTTAGAACGATTTATAACTAATAAAGTGAGTTTTTTTTTTCTGGGGATCGATGGGAAGCGGTGGTTTTAATTTTTTATTAAATAAATAAAAAAATAATATTTGTTGTGTGAATTATGGTATAAGAAAATCTAGTTAAGAACATTTGACCAATGAAATTGGTTATCAGCTCCATGCGAAATTATAAATTAGACTAAAAATATTGCGTTCTCTTGGCCCGAATCCTGGCCCTCTTTATTAATGGATTTTTAAAAACTGTCAAATTTGTACTCTACACATAATTAAAAAAAACTAATTTTCAATATTTTTTAAAATACAATGAATTTTAGTAATTATATTTAGGGTTTTCATTTTTCCTTCGATTTTTTTTTCTGCATAAAAAATAAAATTACGCGTATGCGTATTGGCGTATTCGGAACATTTCTTTATATACGTTCTTTATATACGTTTTATGGGTCTTAAATTTAATAAAAATTAATTCTGGGGTGGTGCCATTATGCTAATTTTTAATCACCTACTAACTCAATACATATTTTTATATTCATTTTATTAATAATTATTTACCTAATTAGTTTTAAAAAATAGTAAACATTATTCTCTAATAAAGTATTATTAATTATAAAAATGGGTGCCACTCCCGTATTTCTAAGGCACGAGCCACTACTGGCCGAAGCGATAAAAGAAGGACAAACGACCTAGAATCAAACAGAGGCAGACCTAAAGATATTGATAGTTAAGTGGATTCGAACGCGCTTAAATTTCCCATGTTAAATTGCGGTTCTTCTTCACCGAATTACGAAAAGACTAAGCAAGATTTTGAATTCCTGTTTTCACTTAAAAGGAAAAAGGAAGGAAAGGTGATATAGGCCAATAAAATTCATAAAATAAAATACTAAAGTTCCTTGCATTGTAAAAATGATTGGGAATTGTTTTTTTCAATAAAAATAACTTACTCATATTTTCCAATATCTGAAGAGTCCAAATTTAAAAAGTTTCTGTCAAAAAATGCAAATAGCAACGACAAACATAAAATGTTTAAAATTCCAGAATCTTGCACGTAAAGATATAGTGCAATTCAAAAAAGTTCAAGCAAGTTTTAAAGTCTAACTAAGTTGATGATGTCCAGTGGTATATTTAAAAGGCCCCCCCCCCCCCCCCGAGCCTCTCGGAGCTCGGGTCTAAAAGTCTAATTGCAACCTAATATTTCGTCTCACGCTTGGACTCTTAATTTAAATCTTTAAATAATGTATTCTAGGCTTAGATTAGGAAACGTTTAGTTTTTAAACTTTTCCTTCTAAAAGCCCTGTTTTATATAGAGATTAAGGTTTCGAACGCATATTGTTTTAGTTATTGATATATGATGCAATTTTAAAGGAAAATGAGTAAAAATAATAATATTTTATAGAAACTAGGTTAAAAAGAATACAAAAATGAAAAATGTATAAATCTTCACTTATTTTTTATTGTACTATGACAAAACAACAAAAGTTTACATCGGACAAACAGGTAGAAGTTTTGAAACAAGAATTAAAGAACACAAAGCAAGCTATAATAAAAAACTCACCAATTCGTATTATTCCTTACATCTTAATAACGAACAACATAATTTTGATGACAAATTTGAAATTCTACATGTAGAAAACAAATCAATAAAACTTAATTTTTTAGAAAGTATGGAAATTAACAAATACAAAAATTTAAATATTTTATTAAACGATCAGCTCGATTTGAATAATTCCCCATTATTAAATCTATAACCATTCGGTATTCCCTGATATTATTATAACAATAGTTTTTTAAAATATTTTTCAGAATAGTTAAGAAAAGGTGTGTTTTCATAATTAGGGTTCGGTACTTTATTACTATAATGTCTTTATTATTAAGTTGTAAAATAGGTACATTATTTTGGAGTAGGTTACCATTATATTTTAAGAGAATATTATTTGCATTAGATTTCTACTATCTGACGAAGACACTGTGTGTCGAAGCAATTGTCATAGTACAATAAAAAATAAGTGAAGATTTATACATTTTTGTATTCTTTTTAACCTAGTTTCTATAATGGATCTTCATCAAGTAACGGCTACATCTATTGAATAAATATTTTATAGTATTTTTCTATTATCTGTTCCGTTTTCCCTTTTTTAGAGCTATTTTAAATCAACAAAAATATAACCCAATGCAAGCAAATATTTTTACAACAAAAAAAAATTGGGTATTTATTTTTAAAGAGAAAAATTAAAGTAAAAAATGTAATTGAAACATTTTTTATGAAAGAAGTGTGATAATTTATAATAAAAAAAATAGTGCGGGAAGAAACGAGAATGCTTTATTATGAATATACAAAACGGCAGTTAAGAAGGAGTATTTCAAAACCTAAGCATTTGCACTTAGATCTACTCTCCTAAAATACATGATTTCTGAAAAACTAATCAATTTTGGCGTGATGAGCGATATTTACATTATTTTAATCATGAAAAACCGAGTGAAAAACCAAGCCCGAAAAACACTGGTTAGAGTCATACATAAAGTCTTATATTAAAATTTTGGATTGACACCAATATTCATATTTTTCACAAATATAAAAATGTTTTTTTTAATATAAAGAGCCAGTTAGCAATTTAAAAAAAAAAGTAAAAAAAATTTACAAAAACCAATTTAATCCAACCATGCAGAGGGGGAGAGGTAATAATTTAATTTTCGAAGTAGTTAGGTGAATTTGAATCAAACTTTGGGCGTGGCCCTGAAAATTTTTCGCCTGCGGCGCTTTTTTGCCTTCTTCACTAGGTGCGATATCAAGAAATAGATGTAATCTTGACTATCCCTCTCTCCAGAAAAAAAGTCCAACTTGCGCCCATTGAGCCCCCTCCCCCCCGAGCATATTTTCTAGCTACGCCACTGATGGTGTCCGTCTTTTTTTCAACAAATGTCAAAAATATGAAATTAGAGGTCTCTCTTGATCCATCCTCTCTTGAATAAGATAAAAATTAATAAAATCGATCCATAAATAAAAAAGTAACTATATAAAAACCAAATTCTATTTTGTTTTCTTTTTGAGCAACCCAATATTAATTTACTTCGTTTAAAATAATTGAATATCGAGCCTAGTCCTCGATTGAGGGCTAAAATAATTGTTAGGACGGCATAAATTTTTCGAAAAATTTGTACCTTTACGTCGGGAGAATAAATGAATAAATTGAAAACGTTAAGTATATTTACAATAATCGTAAAAGTGTGGTTTTGTCGTGGGCTTCACAGCTTGAGGTATATACAACTTGACTCAAGTACTTGCACTTAAAAGTGTGAGAACGCAAATAAATCGGAAAGAATTTCATTCGCCTCTCAAAATAAATGTTCTTACAATTAATTACGGCCATTTGATTATTGTTGACTTTCTGTCAAAAAAATACCCTGAAAATTTCATACCACTTTTTGTAACCAGATGATTTCATTTTGAATCATTACCAACAAAAAATAAATTCCGGTAATATTCATGCTGATAGATTATAAAATTTCTAAAAAAAAATTAATTCCATTTTTTACTAAAGGTTTCAAGGTTATGGTAATCTACAGTATGGCCACTTCTCTTTCCACTTTAACAGTGTTGCCAGTTTGTTAATGGGCAATTATTTTGAAAAAATGTACCATAGCGAGCGTTAAAAGTTCATATTAATACACTAAATCCATTTATAACTATTTAAAACAAATTCTACAACTATTTTGTTGTACTTTCGGAGTTATAATTCTTACGCAAACAGAAATAAATCCGAGCAAACTTTTTTTTCTTCTGTGCATTTCAGCAGAACAATTTAATCAAACCGGCTATGGTTGAGAACAATAAATTGTTAATTTTTATTAATGAATATATCTTTTTGTCTGTTATTCTGCAAAAGGCCGAATGTAACTTAAGATAGATATGTATCTTCAAAGTGATTTAGTATAAATATAAAAAACTATCCAAATCGATAAATATGATAGAGTGTAATTTGGTCTATGGATTTGCCATTGAAATTAATTTTTCTTCGATTGTTTTTTATTATCTTTCTCTCAAGTTCACAGCCAATTTAAAAGACAAACTACGATGCCTAATTTAAATAATTTTTTTTTAATTTTTAGTAGAGAGTTTGGAAGTTGCGTCGTGGAAAAAATATTCTGTAAAACGCGAGTGGATTGTCCTTATTGCGCTCGGGAGTTTGACGATATGGACAGGGGTGGGGGGGGGGGGGGGGGGGGGCTGAAGCCTCTATACTATCATCACTACTTTTTCTCTTGTTTAAAGTAAACTCATTATCAACACTAATGAATGTGTGAAAAAAGTGTTCATGCATAAACAAACAGAAATTTAACAATGCCACAATGTACAAGGCCGTGAAAATTACTAAAACAGGTATGGGCAAAGGCACAGGTGTTCAAGACTATTCTTCGTAACACAGGTAGCGAAGGTTGATTTAAAAATTAATAAAAGGAGATTTTTTATGACATTTGTTCAGGAATATAATAGGCAATAGGGTATAGTGAGAGAAGAGCTAAAAAATGGAATATTTTTTTTTAAATCCCGAGTTGTTAATTTCTATATTTCCTAATCTTCAAGAGAACTAGGGATTGTAATCACAAAGCAAATAAACAATCCCTGATGGATCCTGTTATATAAGCCCGGGATCGGACAAGTATGTTAAAAATGATAGCAATCCCGGGACTCCGGCGTCGGCGTCGGTATGTTGTTTTGCGTGTTTTTATTACAAAGCATATTTTGTTTAACTATTTTCTGAGTAAATTTATATTTTGAGGTAGCAAGAAATAAGAATTTGTAGAAATTTTTAAGTTTAAAACTAGAGGGCGCTAGTTACATACACTGGGCTTCATAAATCTATGATTTTTTTTCTTACCTGTGATATTAGGTGTTTTTCAATTATAGCTTCTTAAAGAAGGGTATTTTCTGAGTCACAAAGGTGTACTTGATTGATCTTAATATCTTTAACGGGTTTCGAGATATTTCCCTTTAAACATCCCAAAGCATAAAAAAACATAGTACATAATTAAATTAATATTGTATTATCAAAAAAAACAACCTTATATGACATAATGACATAACCCGCTTAGTTTGATGTCTAGCATCTCCAGTTACTCTACGGCCCATAAACTATGAGACACCCTGTATAGTTTCTCACTCGGTCTCCTTAATTTCTAGAAAGCTATGGTATTACTATTTTGTTGAAAATTATATAAAATACACCAACGCTTTTATACTGTTTTTATATTTAATATTATAGTTGCAGACGCACTCAAAAGTTTACCTTATGACCCGCCACTGATGTACATGCATATGCAATTAACTTTTATGTAAAGTTATAAACTTAGTTATGGATTTTAGCTATGGAGATATGGGCTATTGCAATTTCCATAAATAGTTGACGTTAATAGCTTGTGCTGTTATAACTTTAGTAATAAAGCAGGTTTTACGGTAAATTACTTAATTACGAGATATTATACCCAAAATAATGTTTGCGTTGGGGATGAGCGTGTTAAACCTGGGCGATAATTTGGAGAGTTAATGTTACAATGGCGGATTTAGCTGAGGGGGGACTAAAAAAAGTGACTTCTAAAAAATACTGACCCTTCAATTTTCAAGGCTCAAACTAAACAAAACACCCCACAGGGGGGGGGGGGGGGAGATTCCCTCCCTCTATCAGCCCCTGCAAGGTTAGAACCGACCCGAAATTATATCTACTACAGTGTGTCCCTACGGATAGAGTTTAGAAAAAAAAAACTTTTTTATTAGTAGCTATAGAAGAAAAAGTGATTCTTTATAAAAACTTCTGCTTGTGCTGAAACTACAATGTCGAATATCAGATTTGCGATTACTATACAGGGTTAGTCAGAAACAACATTTTTAGTTTTTTTGATTTTTTTTTCAATTCCTTGATTTATAAAATCAATTTTGCTTGTTCTGAAACTACAATTTCGAATATCAGATTTGCGATTACTATACAGGTTTGGACAGAAAAAATATTTTTAATTTTTTATAATTTAGGATTGAATAAATTAAAGAAATACGATATATATTAATAAAAATACTTCAAAAGTAGACAAGGAAAAATAGTTTTCTTACAACAAAATCGTTATTCGGCCAGATATAAACTCATATTCTAAGTAAGAAGGCAACAAGATCTGTTTGGTTTTTCGTTCTCAATCAAATGTCATTTAAAAATAGATGAAATGGCCAGTACTTCCGGAGATATCTGGAAATCCCCGTAATTTTGGGAAAAACAATAAAAAGTGCTGCAATTTTTGAAAAAGTGTCCTAGTGAAAACTTTTTATTGTGCATTGTTTTTAGTAGTAAAATTATTGTAGTATATTCTTTATTTATGAATTACTTTATTTATTCCATACACTGTTTTACAGTTTCCCAGTTACAAAACAGGTAGAAAAATTTAATTCGGTAAAATGAAAAGAAATTATTTTACAATTAACATAAAGAGAGCAATATCTAGATTTATAAAACTAACAATACAGTGGTACCCTACCAAAAGAATTACATACATATACCTACTTTAACTACGTCACTCCCATTACCATTACTTTACCTATTAACTTCAAATAGATTACCGTAAAACGGGGTTACTTCGACAGGTTTTAGCTATATTTCGTACTATATGAAAAAAACCATTCTCTTTAGGACCTTGGATTATGTGTCATCGCAACAATTGAAGCCTTTTTTTTCCACAATCCCCCTTCTACCTTTTTTTATTTTTCTTTTTACCCCGGGTACGGGGTAACTTCGACACCATGTTTAATCCTACATGAAATCGAAGTTAGATTTTTCTGAGGCAACTTCCACACTAAAAGAAGTGAAAATCATTATAAATTATTAACGAGAAGCATTGAGCAATGGTTTTAGAGCACTAAATTAGGCAAATAAAACAAAAAAAAAATGGTCATTTATTTTTAAAAACTTTTGTTTGGCACGTATTGGAACAAACTAGGAATAAATTTTTAATCGTCGTTGGAACATTCGTATCTCGCTTGTTTGGATCCGTTGTTGCAATGTCCACAAATCTACTTTCCACAGGTCACACACTTGATCCAAACATTTCTATTTGTGTACTCGGAGTACTGTATTAAGCAAAGGGAACAAGAATTATTGCATGAAGGACATTCATATTGAGGCTCCTTGGAGCCACGATTACAAATACCGCACACCAACATTAGACAAGAAACGCAACAAATACACTCATTATTGTTAGTGTAGTTTGCGTAGGTTAGGTTAGGTTAGGTAAGAGTGGCAGACCCTTGGTTCTGACCAAACAGTCTTACATAGTCCTGATTAGGTCCGTTGTGATACCACACGTGTTCCGTAGAACCCACCTTCATCAGATCTCTGATGGTTTGTGCGACATAACCGCGGAAGGATTTTAACAACTCATTCAAACCAGCCACTACTGTTCAGAAATCTGCTCAGCCGTCCAAGTTGTAAGTTGCTTAGTTCCTCCAGGCTATCGAAAGATGATTCACCCAGAGTAGTGAACCTCCTTCTTGCAAGGCCAGGGCATTCACACAGAAAATGTTGAATACTTTCTTCCTCTTCCTCATCTCTGCAACTTCTGCAGAAGTCGTTAGTGGGTATTTGCATACGTTCGGCATGTCTACCGAAGAGGCAATGTCCGGTAACAACCGCAGTAACATTTCTCACGTCTTTTCGACTGTGTCTCAATAGCTCTGCGGTTCTCTTTAGTTTGCGTAAGAACATTTGCAAACTGAGCAGAAAGAATCGGCCTAAAAAAAGATCATTATAATATACGTGTCGAAGTTACCCCCGCTGTCGCAGTAGCCCCGTTTTACGGTACTTACTTAATGTATCTTAATTGTTGTTAATAACGTTTGTTCATTTATGCAACTTAAATTGATGTTAGTTTTAGGGCGTAAAGTTAATTAAATAAGTTTATTTTATTTTACTCAGGGACAGATAGTTAACAAAACTCAACTCCGTATTCGCAATTACAGTGCCACACCTTTCTGAAATAGACTATAAATATAAAAATCCATTACATGAGAAACACAATTTGATGGATGATGCTTCTTTTAGTATCTTTAAACTGAAATGAATCGTAAGTCCCAATTGTTTGAAATTCATTGACAGCGTGGGTTAAAAAAAGAGTTTATTTTACATCCGGTGATGACCTCTTAAAGCAATAATATAAGCTTTTATCTTCGGTCCACGGCACAAGAAGATAAATTACCTGGGATGCAATAAACCTAAAACCGGTAGCATGGGCTTTATGGCCGTTTGTCACACGTAATACCTCACTAATCGTATTTAATATCATATATTTTTTTAAAAGAATTCTCTTGCCGACAGGAGTGACTTCGCTTGCAATGAAGGGATTGGACGGGATTTTCTGTTTTACAATACCAAAGTTTTGTTATTAATTATGTTTTCATTTTTTTATATTTAAGAAGACATATCGGAGACACGCTTTAAGAATTCTAAATACAGAAAAGTACCTATAAAAAAGTGCTATTTAAGAGAATCGTGACAGTCGTGTTTAGTAAACGAAGAACTCTTTCCTTGATAGAAATGGTCCTTCACAAAGATAATTTTAAAAGAGCACCGTTATAGAGGACTAGAAGGACCATATATGCCCCCCCTCCCCCCCGGGTATGGATGCCTTTGGTAACTAAGATGGCAACAAACAAAAAAGATAAATCGTAAAAAATTCAATCATACATTGTGAAATTGTGTAGATATTTTAGTTCATTAAATACTAATGGTGAGTCATATATTCTGAAGTGATGACAATTAAATAAATTAAGTTCGGACGAAAATTTTAGGATTCGAAGGAAGGAAAGAACTCTCATTTGGTACGGAACTTTATGCCGACGCGACGACACTCACTAATTAAGTCTTAACTTATTTCTGAAAATAAAGTTGAAAGTTAACTGTCAATGGTAGCGAAATTACTAATAAAAAAATACTATAAACTATTATTCTTTTCACTAGTTTTCCTTTAAAATTGCATCATAAATCAATAACTAAAACGATATGCCACTAAAACCTTAATCTCTATATAAAATAGGACTTTTAGAAGAAAAAGTTTAAAAACTAACCGTCTCTTACAAGACCTTTGTAATCTAAGCCGAGAAAACATTATTTAAAGATTTAAATTATTAAGAGTCCAAGTGTGAGACTAAAAATTAGGTTGCAATTAGACTTTTAGACCCGAGCTCCTAAGCTCGGGGGGGGGGGGGGGGGGGAGGTTACTATAATTAATAGGGGACTGCAGGTACCAATAATTAGTCTATGCCGCAACTCAGCTAGAGTTTCTCTGACATATAGTAGGTATGTGATAAACTGATAAGCCCTTAACACATCACCGACTTGTTTATTACGCAATATGGTTCGTAAAACCTTATCAACGGCATATACCGTAAGACCAACAACGTAAAGATGGATTACAATAGAGCAATAAACAGAAAAACCGGTAACCGGTAGCGTGCAGCTTGTTTGTCACACATTACGCCTATTTATTTCAAGAAGATACCGCCGATAAACACAAAGGAGCCGACAGAATATAAGCCGCTATCTCCTTATTCTGCTTTGCTAACATAGTCGTCATTATTTTTTTACTTTTAGTCGAGCTGGTTTGGTCACTGCGTCTGTAAGACATCGAAATCATTATAAAATCGTCTTAAGTTAGAAAAAAAGGTTGCTAATTAATTACTTGGTAATAATAATAATATCATAATTAAATAACCATTGGTGACAGTAACATCCAGAGGCGTCTTAAAATTAAAAATTGAAAACAAAAAGTAAATACAAAATTATTTAAGTACATTATTATTACAACCAAATTAATATTTAGTGAAAAAGTTTGATGACATTAAAGGGTAAACATGGCTTGCCGTTATGACCTTTAAGTCTATCTTTAATCAACCTTTAACACCTCATAAAATTCCCATTGAACAATTAATACAAAACCGACAAAGAACGGTAGCAATTCAATAAGTGCCAAATACAATTAGGGACAATTGGTATGAACCCTTTTTGTCTATTGTTGACCTAAATAAGGGCCTATGATTTAAACATCAAGAAACTAGTTTAGGACAATGGGTCATAGCGAAAATAATAGCTACGCTACGACTACGGTCATAGTAAAAGGGGGAAAGTATTTTCCTCAACTGCGCCCGCTGTTTAAAACATTTACCCTTTTCTTAAGATCATTATTTAGATATAAGAGGGTTGCTCGCTTTTTATTTGTCTGATAGTGACAGGATATAATTTTTGAGCAGAATAGAAATTTTGCGGTTGTTATTGGTTAAAATAATTAAGAAATCGTTGTTAATGCCAGCGGAGCTTTGTATAAAAAACATTCGAGCACCAATTTAACTATACTGGGTCCTGCATATCCGGTGTTTCCTTATAGATCGAAAATGCGATGTTGATTTTTTTTCTTTTAGACTCTTTTTTAATCAGAGGAAACAGTCCCCTGGTTTGTATTTTTAATAATAGCGAAATTAGCAATGAAGTATTTGGCAAATCCGTTTTAAGTCAATAACATACTCTTTTGGGTCAAGAACAAACACTCTTGGCTGAAGACCAAACACTCTTGGGCCAATAACAGCCTTTTTTGGATGAAGATATAATGACTTTGAATGAAGAAAAAAAATATTTATTTCAGACTCTTAATTTATGGCAAGAGAATTACGGTTTTGGACCCACATTTGGACCTATTTAGGAGAGCGAATCTTTTGGATTAAAGGCGTAGGTAATTCTCCCAGTAGATTAACTATTATACCGGGTGTTGCATCGTCGAGCGGGACATAGGAAATCCCATGTAATTTTAAATGGGGTCAATTATTGGCTTTCCTAATTATTTTAGAGAAAAATTCTATTTAGATTTATTAAAGAGCACTAAAACCCACATTCAAAAGAATAACTTTAGATATTTTTGATGAGCCCGTTTACGGGTTATCGCCGATTTTTTTTAAACTATTTCTCCTTTTTATGGCCCCGTATTTGCGGGCACCAGTCAAGATGACTGTCAAATAAAGTTGTCATTTTGAAATGTGTGCTTTATTGTTATAAAAACTCGTACATCGAAAATATTAAAGGTGTGAGTACAAATTAATCTGAATAAAACTAAAATAAAGTATCCAATTACAAGGTTAATTAAACATTTTATATGTTTCAATATTTTACTAATGAATAGGTAGGTCTGGTAGGTACTATTAAATTGTTAGAACTTTAGGATTTAAGAAGATGTTCAAATATTCCTCCCTTGACTGCTAAACAATAACCGAGGCGATCATAAAATTCTCTTCTTACATTCGCTATTTGGTAAACTGAAATTATATTGCATTCGGCAGAAATAGCATTTTTCAACTCGTCTAGATTTGGGTATTTTTCCTTGTATATCCTGTTTTTTAAATGGCCCCAGAGAAAGAAATCATTTGGCGATAAATCAGGAGACCTGGCTGGCCAATTTACTGTATGATTTAAGCCAATAACATTTCCATTAAAAGCACGGTTTAAATATTCCCGGACAGCCAGGGTACTATGTGCCGGGCAGCCATCCATTTCGTACCAAACTTCCTGATTTTCCCTGGCGGCATCATGTAAAGTAGGTAAAATATTATCTTCAAGTAGTTCCAAAAAATATTCTGCAATTAAATTTCGTGTAAGAAATAATGGCCCGATAATATTTTCTCCGAAAATCCCAGCCCAAACATTAACTTTTTGTGGATATTGCGTCCTTGTTTCGACAAACCTGTGTTGGTTTCCTTTGCTCCAATATCGATAATTTTAAACATTGGGTTCATTGTTTAAGGTAAATGTGCATTCGTCAGTGAAACAAATGTTTTAAAAAAATTCCCTATCCATGTTTGCTCTTTCAATCATACCAAAACAAAACTCCTGTCGTCGTATTTCGTCCCTATCTCTTAGCTCTTGGTGCTTTTTATATTTGTATGAATAATATGTCGTTTCAAAGCTCGTAACGCTGTGGTGTGATCTAATCCTATGTCATCCTCAAGTTTCCTTGTGCTGATCTTCCCATCATTTTCTTTCACGCACAATAAAACTTGCAAGTCCCTATCATTTCTTGCATCTCTTCTTTGTTCCTGCCTTTGCAAGTCCCTATCATTTCTTGCATCTCTTCTTTGTTCCTGCCTTTTTTCACATCTGCAGTTATTTATTACAGTGCCTTTTGTCTCAAATTTCTTGATAGTCCTTTCGACTGTAGATTTTGCAGGTATCGGTCTATTCGGATACAGAGCAGCAAACATGTCTGACACATTTTTATATCTATTTCCTTGATAATACCATTTAATCATCAATATTTTTTTTTTTCAGAAGTGTAATTCATGGCTAATATTTTCGATGTACGAGTTTTTATAACAATAAAGCACATGCACATTTCAAAATGACAACTTTATTTGACAGACAGTCATCTTTTACCTTGACTGGTGCCCGCAAATACGGAGCCATAAAAGGGAGAAATAGTTAAAAAGAAATCGGCGATAACCCGTAAACGGGCTCATCAAAAATATCTAAAGTTATTCTTTTGAATGTGGGTTTTAGTGCTCTTTAATAAACCTAAATAGAATTTTTCTCTAAAATAATTAGGGAAGCCAATAATTGACCCCATTTAAAATAACATGGGATTTCCTATGTCCCGCTCGACGATGCAACACCCGGTATAAGGAGGAATTAAAAGGGAGAATAAAATTATTATACAGGGTGATTCCTAAGTTGATACTTCTTTTTTAGCTGTGTATAGAAGGCATTAAAATAAACAACATTTTCAAATACTTTTTTTCAAAAAACTTAAAAATAAGGTACTTACATTCGTTTATTACACTATGGATTAAATACGGTCCTACCTAACTTGCCCGTTGAACAACATTAAGAAAACTTCTGGGTGTTGGATGAGCCCGCAAGGGAAAGCGTTCTGTGTATAATCACGAAGCACAACCGCTCTTGGACGACACTCACCTTAAATTAGCACCATATCTACTAGTTCATTGTTTTCAAATTTTACCATTTTCACGTGTCACCAATTTAAAATTAACTTACTTCAGAAAAACATACCGCAGCGTATTGGTACATAAATTACCACCGACCTGTAAATTGCATGACTAATAGGAGATAAGACAAACAACATAAAGTATAGCAGGCTACGTTTTGATGATTTTTTACTTCTGTATCTCGCCTATTTTAAGTTTTTGGAAAAAATGTATTTTTTGAAAATGTTGTTTATTTTAATGCCTTCTATACACAGCTAAAATAGAAGTGTCAACTTAGGAATCACTCTGTATTTAGTAACAATTAGTCAATGTGTTTGAAAATATATTAGTTTTATTGGATTTTTATAAATTATTTTAGATTTTATTGGGCTCTTTCTCCACACACATTTCTATATTTTGGCCCACCGTCGCGCCGATCAGAGCCTCGATGAAGAAGATGGTATACCCTCTTAAAGAGAATTATCGAATTATCATAATTTAAAAACCATATAGACACATAAAAGTTGTTTACAAGTACTGAGTACATGCCACAAGGCGTCTTTTTATTTCTGTAATAAAAATTACTATGCTTAATTTATTTTGACCGTGTATACCTAGTTGTCGGTCAATTATTACAATCATTTTTAGTGACCTCAAATAAAACGTTATATTAAAACATCATTTTTATTAATTTTCGTTCGCGATTATTACATGACAACTAACGATAAAACTGCATAAGAAATACATTATTATTAATGTTATAATTTAGTTTTTGGGGTTTGGCAGGGAGAACAGAGGGGACAAAGGGGACAGGGATACATAGGGACTGGTGGGCATGGGGGATATTAGGGATACGGACAGGAAGATAGGGGTAGGGGCAGGAGGGACAGGGGGATAGAGGGGACATGGGGACAGGAGGATAGGCGGATAGTGTTGTTTTTGTGCAACCTCAGGTTGTGGTAACGAATTTCGATCGACAAAATGGCGAGACGGATAAAAAAGCGCCGCAGAAAATATTTAAGAGATTCCTACTAGGGATTACAATCCCGAAGCAAATAAACAGGGATATTTACTAAGGGGTTCACAAGAACTTCTTGTTTTGCGGATGATATTTAAAAATAAAATTGAAAATGTATTTTAAAGGTTCAATTATAAAGTTCAAATTACATATATCATCCGCCATGCATAACATAAAAATAGAAATATTGCGGCTATTCCTGTCCTGTCCTGTGTGTTGTGTGTCTTCAAAATCCCACTGACGCCGCGCCACTTAAGTCTCGTTAAATTATTTTTTATAATATTTCGTACCTATATAAAAAAAGAAATTTTATTGCCATCGCCAGACGCATGTACAGTACGCGTGATGTGGTGGAAATGCAGTATTTGTTCATGATGACTCATCGACTACTGTTTGCTCTTAAGTCTGCGACTGCTTTTTAGGTTGACTATGTTTGTTTAGGAATAAGACTTTGAGTTTACTTAATAAAATTTGTAGTAACAACAACAATGAAAACCCCAAAAATAATTACTGAAGTTTATTGTATTGTAAAAATATTGAATTTTTTTTAATTAAAAATTATTTTCTGACAATTCTGCGGGCTAGGGCCCCCTCCATGGACGCCCATGATCAATTTATCGTACTACAATGCGTGTACAACAGTTTGTGTTACTAAATTAATAATTTTGTACTTTGTACAAGATATTCAGGCTCATTTTTTTATTTTCGATAAAAAATGCAATCGAAGGCGTCGTATTGTCTACGTGACTACTACATATTTTACACATTGTTTTTCGCTTTTAAATTAACGCAAAACATTTATTGTATTTTTGTTTCTGCCAATACAATTTAGATTAAATTGTTTTTCTCATTAAATTAAAGATAAAAGTCCGTAATCGGTGCACTGTACTTAATTTTAGACTGTACGTACTGCGAATGGCTCATTCCAAAGCTAACAAGTTATTTATAATTTTTTATATTTGTTTAGACATGGAGGGAAACATAAAACTGAACGAAAATATTGTAAATTAGGTCCCATGTGCAAATGCAAATAACCCATTTATTCATTTAACATTATACTAGGAGCCAAATATAATATGACATGACCAAATGAGAACGGCATCGGCTGTCGTGTGCTGTATTATATGGAGATAGATACAGGGCCGTAGCCAAAACCAACTTTTTGGTAGGGCTATTCGATTTCTTAGCAGGGCCCATATTCTTACCCCATAACTTCCAGACATTTTTGACACTCATTTTCTCCTATTTCAAAATCTTTTTTACCAGGGCTCAATATTTTTTTTCCAGGGCTTCGCCCTCGCCAGCCCCGCCCCTCTGCCTACGGCCCTGGATAGATAGGGTATAGCACGATACATATCTACAGCATAATGTCCCGATATCAGCTGATCGATGACAAATTACTGTTGTCGTCTGTCGGAAAACGAGGGAATTAATTGCGCAGACTAAGTAGGTATATAATAACATATTCAATAGCAAGCCGAAATTTGAACACTGCTGTGCATCGCTCGATCATTACCTTACACCCATTGCCACTTTTATTCGTTCTGTGGCTGTTGTGTATTTAAAGTTAAATTATTTTGGCACTGGATATTTTGTATCGATCTTTTTAATGGACACATTTTCATACCTATGTATCGATACCATATACATGGTGATTCCTAAGTTGATACTTCTTTTTTAGCTGATTATAGAAGGCATTAAAATAAATCACATTTTCAAATACCTTTTTTCAAAAAACTTAAAAATAGGCGCGATAGAGAAGTAAAAAATCTAAGTGCGGATCTGGTCATCCAAACCTAGCCTGCTATACTTTATGTTGTTTGTCTTATCTCTTATTAGTCATGCAATTTACGGGTCGGTGGTTAGATATTTTGGTAATCCGCTGCGGTGTGTTGTTCTGAAGCAAGTTAATTTTAAATTAGTGACACGTAAAAATGGTAAAATTTGAAAACAATAAGCTAATAGATATGGTGCTAATTTACGGTGAGTGTCGTCAAAGTGCGGCTGCTGCTTCGAGATTACACGCAGAACTCTTTCCCTCGCGGGCTCATCCTACACCCGGAAGTTTTCTTAATGGTATTCAACGGACAAGTTAGGCAGGACCGTATTTAATCCATAGTGTAATAAAGGAATGTAAGCACCTTATCTTTAAGTTTTTTGAAAAAAAGTATTTGAAAATGCATTTTTAACATTAATACTATTTTACCGATACCATCGGGGTATCGATACTTTCTGTGCGGTATCGAAATCAAAAATATAAATTTTAAAGTCACTTCTTGATGGGAGAGAAATTTTGGAACAGTTTTTTTGATCGGAGCAGCTTTTTTTTAGAAATCGCTTACCCTTATACTTTAAAGTATGTACCATCGCGCCGATAAAAAACTGGGACAGGAAATTTTTCTATTTTCTCCTAGACTATTAAGAATAATTTTACATCAAGCCTGGTACCAGTAAAATGTCATGAAAATTTGCATGTCAATAAAGATTGTCACTTTATGATTGACTCGTCAAACATACAATCATATATTATTTGTAAATATGCCACAATTAACCCCCCAGCAAAAGGCAATTATTTATAGTCGGTTGCGAGATAGTGTTGCTATTAGGGATATTGCAGATGAACTGGGAGTAAGCAAGAATACCGTGCTATTGGCAAAACAAAAAATAGCAAGGCATGGGACTATTATTAGGAATGCAGGTTCTGGTCCCCCTAAAATGTCTACTGGTGATCATGATAGAAGACTGGTTGGTTAATTATATAAGGGATCATCCCTTCGAAACTGCAATCAAGGCAAAAGAAGAGACGAATTTTCCAGGTTCTGCAAATACCGCTAGAGACAGGGTTCGAAATTCCGATATACGAAGCCGTTGTGCTGCCAATAAAATTTTTTTAACGGAAATAAATAAACAGGGCAGGTTAGAATTTGCACATGAATATATTAATCAAATAAATTTATGGGAAACAGTTATATTTTCTGACGAGAAAACTTTTCAGTCATGCAATAATGGGAGAATTCGGGTGTATAGGCCTTCCGGCATGCGGTATGATGAGAGATACACCCACAAAACCAACCAAAGTGGGCGTTTCACCATAAATGTTTGGGGCTGGATTAGCGCTAGAGGACCAGGACTTTGCCAAATCGTCGAAGGAAGACTAACTGCAGCAGTATACGTTAATATACTAAACGAAGTGATGATACCATCGGTAAACGCTGTATACGGTCAAAATTACACATTTCAGCATGATAATGCTCCAATACACACAGCGCGCATTGTACAAAATTTTCTCCAAGAAAATAACATAACAGTTCTTCCCTGGGCTTCGAAGAGTCCCGATTTGAACCCGATAGAAAACATTTGGGGTGCCATGGTCAAATCTATGTATAAACATGATTTTCAACCTAGAAACAGGGATGAATTACGTCATAGGATAAATCAAGCTTGGGATGAAATAACTGTCGAATTATGTAGAAACTTAGTTTTAAGTATGCCACAAAGGCTCCAAAAAGTAATAAACAGAAATGGTTCTATGACCAAATATTAATTTTGTGTTGTTTTGACAAACTTTGTGTTCGCAATTTTTTTCTTTTTATTAAATGTATTTTATTACCTGTATTAGCTTTATTTATTATTTTGTGGTAATGGTAAATATAATAATTTATAAAATATTTGACTTTAAAAAAATCTAATAAATTTACTTTATCCATATTATATGATGTCTCTCAAATTTAACCACCCCGTATCGAAAAATACAAAACATTCCATTATGTAACCTAGGTTACTTTTTAAATTTTGAATGTTTTTCCTTTTTAGCTCTAGACACCTTTTATAGTCTAGGGGATATGTATTTCTTACATTGTTTTTGTAAATCTCTTGTCCCAGTTTTTTATCGGCACAATAGTACCTATCAATACTTTTTTGATAAGCATCGGTTAGCATCGATACTTAAAAAAGTATTGACGTCGGACCGGTATCGATACTTTTTGAAATTCATCACCGTCCCTAGCCCAGACTGCCCCCTCACTTCTCCAAACGCGCCCCACTATACGAGTAAAATTTATTCTTATAATATAATAATTATTAAATTTGATTTAGGCAGGGGGTGGCGATATTGTTTTTTTTTTTGCACGTGGCGGTTTCTGTGTTACAAAGTGTGTGGGAACGGGTTATGTTATGACATACCTACCGTCCTTTTAAAATTTTAAAATAACGACGAATGTTGTCAATGCCACCCTCAGCCAGTATCCATAGCAACGGCAAGCGACGCGGCGGCTTATTTAGTAGTTGAGCGTGGCATAGCATAAAACATAGACCAAATTCTTCTTAGGGTCCAAGCGTAACCATGGATATTCTGACTAGTCTAAAATGCCTAATGTTTAGTTTTTAAACTTTTTGGCGTTTAATAAATTTTCTAATGAGAATCCATCATTAAAATGATGTTTTAACTTAGAAAATTGAAACGTCAGTAACACGTGAAAAGATTTACCTTAAAAAAATAACGAAAAAGGCCCGAAAAATTGAAATTTGGGACGCCAAGTTTTGAATTTCTAATTTACCGCGGACTCCCCTGCGCGTTCTATGTTGGACCAGTCCAATTGCTTCCCGCTCACCGCACTCCACAACAAACAATAACAGCCATGTTGCCAACTTGTCGTTTATTTCGTTGTAGAAAAACAATTTTTCAAATTTTTTAAATAATTGGAAAAATTAAATGTGTTTTCTGACTAAATTAAATATACAGGAAATATCAATATTATCAACTGTTGGAAAAATTATAATATGGTTAAATTCGTTCTAACCATATAATGACCGTATTTTATAAAGTAAAATATATTAAAGAGATCAGTTTAAAGAAAAAAAAACAATAAAGCAAAACAGCGACTATCGGTGGGAAACCATCAACTCGAATGAGCGTTAAACATTCTTTCTATCATATTATTAAATAACAAATATATATAAACATAATATATCTTCTTAATGTCTTATTGTTTAATTCGATTTAGAGAAATTAAGATGGATATACAAATATACCTCCCCCCCCCCCTTCTCCCAGTCCACAATATATGTATATCAGGCTTTGTACACATAAAATTATTTTTTTTTAAATTGTTCTTTTAAAAACTTGTTAAGACTTTGGTAATTCATCAAATCATGTTAAGTAGCTAAGTATATCAAAACTTTTTCAAGTATTGTTTATTAAACAAAGGCACTGAAATTAACGACAGCACTTTTTAATTTCTTTAAAGATTTTTTGCGTATAAACGTGGCAACGTCGAGCCGCTTCGTCGTTCTTTGCTGACGCATTTTGTTTTACCAGTCGCGTCATAAGCTTCGTTTAGGTTGTATGTACTGAGCGTTTTGTTCCCGCAAAGTTCGAACTTAGCGGAAAATCGAAGTTTTCTCACAGTTTAAAATAAGTTACAGTGTTTATGGATATTCAGGTAACTCTAGAGATTTTTTCTCCGTCGAGATAAAGTGTTGACACTGTGCAAAAAAGTGATTTTTTCGCAGTAGAAAACGGAGTGAAACTTGGCGCGTGGCGCGTTGTATTGTTGGTTGCATATTGCTTTACAAACTTGACAAACATGAGTACGAGTGTTTATAGTTCTACAAGACCTACACTATCCTCAATTAATCAGGACTTAACAACCTTTAATCGCCCTGAAGTTCGAAGGGTCAAAAGGATATTGTTTGGGCCCGTTGATCCCCAAGCCACACAAAAATTTATCGACAAAGAGCTGAAAAAAATCATGGTAACGAACTCGAAGCAGTGGAACTTTGATTTCAAAAAAGAACGTACCCTGAGCCCTGATGGGGCGTACGAATGGAGGCCAGCGACTCCAAAGAAACAAAGCTCACCCCTCAAAAGAAAAGCAGAC
Organism: Polydrusus cervinus; assembly: GCA_935413205.1. NCBI lineage: Eukaryota > Metazoa > Arthropoda > Insecta > Coleoptera > Curculionidae > Polydrusus > Polydrusus cervinus. Next base: position 5,788,411 of record OW284514.1, read on the forward strand.
TCAGAACTGGACATTATGGACCAGTATTATAAATTTTCCGACGCGGATATTGTGAGACCGCGACCGATCAAGTGCCCCTCACCTACAAATAATAATGGTCACAAGGCTCAACAGCAAAGCAGGATAACAGGTAAGAAGAGCTGATGATAACTGTGTCTAAATATCGAAACGTCTACTCCTCGGTCTATGCTCTAAAATCTAAAACAAGTTTGGTGTACCATAAATGCTTGATAATGATTTTCTTCAGTATTTTTTTTCATACTATTAAATTTCAAAAGAGAGCATTACTTAGTTTCTCTATGAATAGCGATAGGGATATTTATTATAAAATATCCACTGAAATTTATATTGTTGGATACTTTTTGGCGGTCCTTAATAATTGAGCACTTATAAAATCACTTGGTAGTAGGCTGTTTGTCTGTCTGTCACTTCCCTGTAGGCTGTTTGTCACTTCTCTGTAGGCTGTTTGTCTGTCTGTCACTTCTGTTTGTCAAAGGCCGTTTGAGATAGATAGTTTTAGATCCAGTTAAGTATAGGTTACTAAATACTACTGTTTGGACATTTTTTGATCTATTTATGGGGGGTAAAATAAGTAGTAACCTCAACCCCCATATCCCGAGCCATATCCATTTTTCGTGTTCAATCCGCGGTTGAATTTTTTGTTTAATTGCGCGTAGGTAGGTTGACTGTTACTGACCTTCCTTATTGATAAAGATTTGACGCTCGGTCTGACGCGAACGATATGTACCTGCTACTTGAAATACTTTTATTTTAAATGTATCTGCACTCATCTTAACCTATTTAAAAATAACAGAAAGTTGAAAAAACCCGAGACCTAAATCTGCTATTTATAACGAAGCATTTCTGATAGCAATTTTAAAAAGAATGCTGCATCTTGGCATGTAAAAATAAACCGAGAAATAAACAACTTCTGGCTTCTATCGAGGCTTTTATATTAAGGGCTACGTTTTCATATAAAATAAATAAACGTGTCTAAGTATCATGATTTTAAAATTTAAAAAATGACAATTGGCTGAGGTAAAGCTTAGTTTCCTGTCCGTATCCAGGTATACTATTCAATGCGTCTTTAGACTTATCTATCTATAAATCAACATTTTTTTTACAAATAACCATGTGTTTAAAATTTACTTTAATAGAGATTTTAATTTATTGTAAGTTGTAGTGATTCTCTTAAAAAATGTGTTGTTTTTCTGCCAATTATACTAATATTGTAAAAATTAACGTAAAAAGTAGGTCATTCTTATCGTCATAATAAAGAGACCCAGTTTCTAATCCTAATTCACGAGATTAGAGTCGATTGTAATGAAACACATTATTTAATAAATTTATGTTCTCACTTATGATAATTGCCTTTTTAACACTTGTTTTGTGTGGCGTATGTGTGATTACTTCGAGACAAGTTTGACAAATAAAACATATTTATTTTTGTCCGTTTATTATTAGTTCAACGAGTTAAAATAAGAATTGACCTAACCTACATGTTTGCTCAAGTTCTATAACCAACCGATCAATCTGAAGCTGCATTTTTAATAATTGTATAGATTACAGATACCTATGACACCATTGTAAAAAAATCACTACCTACGAGTGTGGGCGTCCAAAGGGGTTGGGGGGGGGGGGGGGGGGGGGGGCTTTTCAAATATATTCTCAAATAAATAAAGCATACAAAGAAAGTGGTATCGATCAAAAATCAAATCGTGCGACAATGCTTGTCGGTACATTTGATTCGTTTGCCTTCCTTTGTGGCGGTATTTTTTATTTTATTTAAAGGCACATGCAATACTTAAGTGATTAAATCCCGTCATTTCAGAACCCATTTCAAAATGATTTAAATAATACCCTTCATGAAAACGCCTTCTGGGATCTGAATTCGAATTCAATTCTTGACAATTCTCCATGAAAACGTATTGTTTCTCAAGAAGCGTTAAGTAAAAATTAATATAAGAAGAGTTTTCTTTCGTTTTGTCAGATTCATCCACAGACGCGCTTCGCCATCTTATGGCTCATTAGTGAGATTACAGAGTCTGACAAAAATTAATATATTTTTAAAGTGTTGTCCAGGTCTACGTTGACTGCGGTCGTCATAGTATAATACATGGTGATTCCTAAGTTGATACTTTTTTTTAGCTCTGTACCTATAGAAGGCATGAAAATAAGCATTATTTTTAAATACCTTTTTTCAAAAAACTCAAAAATAAGGTACTTACTTCATTATTACACTATGGATCAAATACGGTCCGCCCGTTGAATAACATTAAGAAAATTTCTGGGTGTAGGATGAGCCCGCAAGGGAAAGCGTTCTGCGTATATGAATAATTATAAATTAGCACCATATCTACTAGTTCATTGTTTTCAAATTTTACCATTTTCACGTGTCACCAATTTAAAATTAACTTGCTTCAGAAAAACACACCTCAGCGAATTGCCAAATAACTGTCCACCGATATTGCATGACTAATAAGATAAACAACACAAAGTATAACAGGCTACGTTTTGATGACCAGGCCCGCACTTAGATTTTTTACTTCTGTATCTCACCTATTTTTAAGTTTTTTGAAAAAGGTATTTGAAAATGTTTATTTTAATGCCTTCACAGCTAAAAAAGAAGTATCAACTTAGAAATCACCCTGTATACACTCTACAGGAGGCACTGTAGACTTGATAACTCTATCACAAGAAATATGGCCGTTTGAAATGAGAAATGCATATTGATTGGTCCAATAGCAAAGGGTTTCGTATAGAGCTAACATGAAAGAACGAAAAAATAAATTAAAAACTTCCAGCAAACATTTTATTTTGATTTGATTGCTTCACTAAAGCATCAAATAAATACGAAGTAAGTGAGTAAAGTTTTTGAAATTAAAAATTACATTCCTCCAAACTGAGTGTTGTAATTCCACAAATATCTATTTGCCTATGAGTTTATTTCAATCCAGGACCGTCCGTTTACCCTAAAAATCAATACATATGACCGTGACGTTTTGAAAACCGTTAAATTCACCCCCTACCTCAGCGTTCTCACATGTTTGACTCACATGTTTATTTCCAAAGCGGCACCCCCGTCTATCGTTTGTTTTTATTTCACCCCCGACTCCGAAAGGGCCCCGTGAATGCACATACGTCTATTTTCGCAACACATCTGCCTGTACTCGTCCGTCTGTGCGTTCGCCTACATTTCTAGGTCGTTAGCCTTTGCATGAAGATAATGTAGAAAAATGAACAGCTGATCGAGATAGGTGTTTGGCTGAAAATTCGCATGTTGTGATGGGGCGAAAATGATTGTAAGTATGTATAGTGTTGTTCTGAAAAACAGTTTTTTATGTATTGTAAAATGTTAACTTTTTGGCATACATAACTTACCAGCGAGCTTACCAGTTATGGAAATTAAGCTCCACAAATGTAACATTGTTAACATTTTTGTCTTCTGTTTAAAAACTACAGGAAAAAATGCCGCCTTTTTGTGAACAAGAAACGATAAATTGTTGAATCTTTATATTTTGTGTATTAAATAAAGTAATACTTTTTTTAATTTATAATATTTTTAACTCCTAATTACCTAAGTACCTAATAACAATTATTGAAACAATTATTATATTTCATAAAAAATTTGATTAGGTACTTACCTCGGTATTTACCGAAATTAATAAACATACCTATGTACCTAATACTTAAAGCAATAATCCCTTTTTAACGTGATATATACTACTTAGATGTAAGAACAGAGCGAAGCCATCGGCGCTTCGGCTACTAGCGATCAGAAATTCTGTCTATTGGTCGAGATTTGCATGGTGATATTAATTTCTAACTCAATAAGAAGAGGGGCTTTGAGGCCAATGAAATATTTTTTATACAGTAAACTAGATATGGCTTTCTTGTAGTCCACATTGACTCTTATTAATTATTCTTACAGAACATCGGCTTCCTTTTATATTTTTTGCTTGAGTTTGTTTTACTTAAGTTTTTTTACAGAAGATGGGAATGTGTTATATTTGTGGCGGTTACTTTACCTTTGCGGGCCTTGCAGATACCTAAGCACTTTTAATAATGGACTTTTTCAAGAAATAATGATTTTGATTGTAGTTAAAAAAAGAACATAAAACAAAATTTTTTGTTTTCATTTTTTGAAATTTTTAAGCCATCATTAAGAAAAAAAATTGGAATATAAACACGGTCTTTATCAAATTTACGTCACTGAAACCGGTAACTTGACAATGTTGTCAATGTTCTTTAAAATTTGTAAATAACAAGAAATACCTAACAAAAGTAAGTAAGTAAAGTAATCCCAAGAGTAAGCAATCCATAGAAATTTTTCAAATCGGACTTACGCACTAAAAAAATCACCGTATTATTTCTAACCTGACTCCATTATCAAATAAATAAAGAAGAATAGTTATTTTAATCAAAATTCCTGAAAAATTTCACAATAATTCAGATGTACCCAAACAAAAATACTGACAAGACAAGAATAACAAGCTGCAGCTTTTTACTAGTAAATTTTTATCGAACCTACGTCATTCATGGTGGGTGTTTATAAATTTTAAAATTGGTTGAGTTTGAGCAGGTTTTTAATGAGCTAAAAAAAATTAATGGTATTTCCTAGCAACAATTTTATTGATGAAAAACGCTGAAAAGCTGTCACAACTATCAAATTTGATAATAGTGAAAGGGCCCATTGTTACTTTTGGTACTTTGGTTACTTTTTTACCTCATTTCTAGCATAGACATGCCAAAGGCGTAACTCTTGTTTGTGCATTTAAAATAAACTCTCATGTTCATCTCCAAAATGTTTGATTAATCTTCCAAACAAAGCTAACAAAACGAAACGTTCGCCTGCCAGTTCTGTTATTCTATGTGAATGACCTTTGTTGTCCTTCCGTAGGCCATCAGCAGCTTTTCTTCTTCTCTAGGCTTATTATTTGAGTTCGTACCGAACAGCGGTCATGAGGTCTTTTACCTCTAACTTATTTTTAAGTTTTTAACGTTGTTTTTAACTAGATAAGTACTTATTTAGGCATGGGGCATGTTTCGAAAGCAAAGAACCTATTATTTATTTTTATGTTTTTGTTTAAATGCTTCTCTACAGGCGAATTGAGAATAATATGGTAAATTAATTTGTTTACGGCATAAGGTGTACTTATGTATTGTATACAATTAATAAAATAAAGCTTTAGTCCAAAATTACTGTCGGTGATTCAGCGCTTTCATAACGAGTGCATTACCGCGGTTGTGGCTCAGAGGAAGAGCTACTGGCATTCGACCGCGGCGACCCGGGTTCGATTCCCGGAGTGGGCATACGTACAATAAAAAAAGTATGTCCGAAATTTAGTGGATTTAAGAATGCAGGGAAGAGTGTAAAAGGTATCATCTCCCAACCCACCCCATTCACGCCGGTAACCAGGCCGGATGAGATCGGACATCTCGTGGGGTGCGGAAGAAGATATACACACTCCCCAATCGGTAGGTCATGCAATGGCAATAAACCAAGGGTTGATAGCCCTTGGGGGGTGTCGCATGACTGAGGATCGTGGTTCGGAACCCACGTTAAACTGTAGGTCCCCTCGGGAATGGCCCTGGCAGCGAACGAAGAGGAAAAAAGCCTAATTCGAAAGAAGGGCAGAACGGCAACGAGTGCATTGAAATGAATTTCTAGGGCAGAATAGTTATTTATTTTCATAGAATTTTTTTTCTCTGATTTCGTACAACCCTCTGCTCTCGATATGAAAGCGATGAGTCAGTGACCTGGAGTATAGCACAGAGTGTATACATAATATGTGTATACCAAGCCTTTTCGTTTCTTTACAAATTTTAACAAGCGGAAATTATTTCTTTGTAAGTTTCAACCAATAATACCACGGTTTTATAGTTTATGGTTTAAACGAGATTTAAAAGATGGTTGCCTCGATTGTTGCCTTGCAAGCAGGGGGCGACGATTTAAATCAACTGATTCTTTCAACTTTAGGCGTGATTTAAATCAAATTATAAATTGCTGTAAAAACAAGTCGCCGAAGCAGATAACTCATCAGGAAATTCAAAAAAAAAAGAAAGATAGTTTATTTAAAACGTTTATTTAAAAAGTTTTTAGATACATTATGTAAGTGTAAAAACATAACTAATCGTCATCAGTCCAGTTCAAAAAATATTCATAAATTACGCTGCTGAAATTTTTTTATATCAATACAAGTTATTCTGTATGTCGCCGAGGAGATTTTCTAACTGTAAATCTAGACAACAAATATTTTTGGGCGAATAGAGACAAAATAATGAAAATAAGTGATTTCAAAGTTCGTTATTACCATATTTAATGAAAAAATCAGTATAAATTGATTAATATCAAAATTCGATTTAATCGAAAAAATCAGATTTATTGATTTAAAAAAAAAATCGTGATTTATTGCAACCCTGCTTGCAAGCAAAAAAAATTCAACTGTGTGATCAGGACCGCCTCTAGTGTGTCATCCCGTGTGGAATTTCAACTTGGCCGCCCCCTTACAGTGAGATCCCAAAAAAAACCTGCCATTTCAAAAATTGCTCCTATCAAAAGTGACCAGCTGCCGTTCTCATTCACAAATAACTGCTTTTAAAGATGAAGGACTTAAATTTGTATCAACATTTTTTCGATTAACTTTTTAACTAATTTTTTTTCTTCCTAGTTTTTAAACCCATTTTGACATTATGAGTATTCAAAAACAATCTTTTATTCCAAGAACAGAAACAGAGTCTTTTAAACAATTCAAATTATTTTTCTGATTTCTTGTTGGGCGATACTGATCGGGAGAGCACAAAACGTCTTGGAATTCTCGCGTTCAACTTAAATACGCTAATTATATAAAAATTCCGCTTCCTAGCGAGAAAATAAAAACAAGTTTTCTGTTCTAGGTATAATTTAGAGCCATAATAAATAATAAGGCCTCGGACTCGGCCACGACCAAAGTGCCTATTAAATCTTGAAAGTTGCGTGAGACCGTCCGTCAGTCCCGAGCTGATGCCCTTTGGTTTTTTGGGGTTTTAACTGCGGGGCGCATCAAATTATTACGCAATAAAACATTTGAGTCGGTTTCGGCGCTCGTTTTTGTTGGGGGATGGACAAGGGATGTAATTTTATAATATAAAATAATGGAATTTCCGAGAGCTTTTCTCTGAGCACAAAATTTTCCTATAGTCTATTTTAGAAAGGTGTAGAGTAATAAAAGCTCATTAGGTATGCAAGGGGACTACGAAGAGTGAACCAACGAATATTTAAGCCACTTCCATAATTTGACATTGATTTCATTGCAAAATTCTTTATTTTCATTAAGTGCAAGTAGTACCACCCGGGTTTGGGTCCATTTATGGGTTTTGCCTATTGTTATCCAATCACAAACACTGAAAATGGTGTGACAAAGGCGTGCATTATGTACATTATTAGGTACACTTATTTCTTATTAAACATAAAAAATACAAAATACATTATACAGAAATTAAATTATAAAAAAATCATAATATTCTTCGTCATCTGAGGAACTGTCATTTCCTCTTGATATTACAATTAACGGGTCGACGGTCCAATCGATCAGGTGGTCAAGAACCCATATTTTCTTCTCTTCTTTAATGACATGATGGACTGCTTTTCGCCAGTTCTCCGGTGTCACTTCCTTAATGGCTTGATCAAACAGTGGCTTAACGTCTTTTATTTTAAATGTATTGTTGTGTCTTGCTACAAATCCTGTTACTTGCGCCCATATAAGTTCTATAGGATTTAGTTCGCAATGATATGGCGGTGTGCGCAGCACAATTACACTATGTTTTTCAGCTATATCTCCCACGGCATATTTCATAAAACGATGTTTGTGTAAATTTGCTATATATAGCTAATAATTCCTTCTTTATCAAATTATCGTCTTTTTTCTTTGGTAAGTTATCATAAATAATTAAATGCACAAAATTTACCTGCGCCTATGGCCGACACCGAAATTGAGCCGAACTGAACGTAATTTCCCATTTTATTACTCTACACCTTTCTGAAATAGACTATAGGAGAATTGAGAAAAAAGTTTTTCTTATCTCCAAAGATAAATTTTTGTATCTTTAATATTTTAGAAGAAAGTTATTAAAAAAGCTAAATGTTTCTACCCATAAACCTCAAGGATATCCAAACAAAGTGCATTAGTCATTGGTTAAATCATGGCCGTACCGGTACTCGTCGATGATACTACTGCAGCTGCACTTTTCAAACGAGTTTATCGTCGAGTTTAATGACCAACTCTTTCCTATTTAGTAGTAGTACTTCGGAGTCGTAGAGGAACGTTTAATACATCAATCTTACACGGTTTATAACGTTGCTATACAATATACTACGGATGGAGCACTTACTGGTACATGTCCAACCTACTTCCTGGTTATCGAGTCAGATTTTCCACGTATTGGCGGGGTTATTGGAAATTTTATGTGATCAATCTTCTTATATTGTATGAATGTGGTTGACCGATTATTATAATTATGTTGAGTAGGTACTATGTTATTTAGATAGTTTCGCGCCCACTTTTTCTAACCAATCCGGAGATTTCATTGAATCGTTACCATGGCAACGTAAAAAAATTCGGAAATATTAATGCTCTTTGAACTTCCGGCCAAATTACACTGAATATTTCACTCATGTATAAATTTTCCCATAAGAAACGTTAAAAATAAAAAAATATCAGCGGATATACAACGTTGCCTAGACAACGTTGTATATCCAACACACAACAATCGAACCTATTTGACGAGACAGTTTTTTTTTTTTACCTTTTTACTGCGAACGTGATCGTTATTGTTATGAGTTCCCTTCGGGAAATTTGATACTACTGCAGCTGCACTTTTCAAACGAGTTTATCGTCGAGTTTAATGACCAACTCTTTCCTATTTAGTAGTAGTACTTCGGAGTCGTAGAGGAACGTTTAATACATCAATCTTACACGGTTTATAACGTTGCTATACAATATACTACGGATGGAGCACTTACTGGTACATGTCCAACCTACTTCCTGGTTATCGAGTCAGATTTTCCACGTATTGGCGGGGTTATTGGAAATTTTATGTGATCAATCTTCTTATATTGTATGAATGTGGTTGACCGATTATTATAATTATGTTGAGTAGGTACTATGTTATTTAGATAGTTTCGCGCCCACTTTTTCTAACCAATCCGGAGATTTCATTGAATCGTTACCATGGCAACGTAAAAAAATTCGGAAATATTAATGCTCTTTGAACTTCCGGCCAAATTACACTGAATATTTCACTCATGTATAAATTTTCCCATAAGAAACGTTAAAAATAAAAAAATATCAGCGGATATACAACGTTGCCTAGACAACGTTGTATATCCAACACACAACAATCGAACCTATTTGACGAGACAGTTTTTTTTTTTTTACCTTTTTACTGCGAACGTGATCGTTATTGTTATGAGTTCCCTTCGGGAAATTCATTGCTTTTGAAAAACAAACCCTCTCAACAGATAACGACAAAGATATAATTATGGCATAAATAAAAAAATATAAATATTATTTAAAAATTTTTTATATATATTTCATTCTAGAAATATTCTCCCTAAATACCGCTCGTGCATAAAAATTAACCAGATAATTTTCATTCAAGCTTGTTATACTAATTCCACTCGTTCTTCGAACTCGTGGAATTATAAATAACAAGCTTTCATGAAAATTATCGGTAATTTTTAAGCACTCGTGGTATTACCCCCGAAAATTTTACACACTTTTTCTGACCAATCAGAAGATTTCATTTTGAATCATGGAAACGAAAAGAATTTCCAGAAATGTTCTTGCGCTTTGAACTTCCGGCGTCCAAATTACACTGGAAATTTTTCTGTCAAAGTAATAACACGAAATGAAAGAATTAAATTATTCGTTAAAAAAGGCATCTTTTTTAGTGGCTAAGGAAACAACTAACGTAATTTTATTCTTATTCATGGATGTTATTTGAAATGTTTTTCATTCATAATAAAAATGTTAAATTTTGGCGTAATATTTTATTAGGTGCGAAATTTTCTTACCGAATCTCCTTCGAATTATAAATCCGGAAATTTTTCTTCAGTCGCGAATTTCTTTAAAAAAATTTCAAATACCTACCTCGCGACTTCGAAGAAATTTCCTAAAATAATTTATGATCTAGACTCTAGAGAGATTATAAGAAAACATTTATCTTGGAACGAATTTTAAGACAAAAATTTTTTTTGGAGTACCTCAAGGTCCAGCTCTCGGTCCTTTTACCTACTAGTTTTAATCTATAAATTATATTGCGTCAATTTCTATAAATTGTAAATTTACTATGTTCGCTAATAATCAGTGATCGGAAATTTGTACGCGCCAAAATTAAAACTTCTAGTATGCAATGTTTCCGTACGAAGAATTTAAAAAGTCAACGTGGACTACAAGAAAACCCACTCTAATGGACACTCTATTGGCCTTCCTTATTGGCTTAATCAGCTAGAAATTAATCATCATGCAAAATTCAACCAATGGATAGTATTTCCGATCGCTCGAAGTCGACGCGCCGATATGGCTTCGCTCCGTTCTTATCCATATATCACGTTCAAAAAGGGTTAGCACAAAATAGTAATAGAATATGGCAACCAGCGATCCTCTACTACCGCAGGTAAAATTGTAACAAAAAGTATTGAGGCAAAAATTCATATAGCTTATTATTTTACTATTTACTTAATATATTACAGGCAATTGTCGCTACTGTTTTAAGAATTATATTTATTATTAATTTTTATTCTAATAATTAAGTAGAAAATATTATAATATAAGAACTCATTGCTTTATTTAATAGCTGTACAAAATATAAAGATCCAAGAATCTATCGCTTTATTATTAGGCGTCCGTACACGACCAGATGTCTATCATAAAATGATCTAAGTAAAACTATTCGTTAAACTAAATCACAACAATAGTGTAATTATTTTGTAATAATAATAATTGAATGACGGCACTAATACTGATCGTGTAATGAAGTTGATATCATTCAAGATTGTCAGTAATAGTCGTTTAAGGTCTGCAATGGTTTACAAAGAGGGCGCATTTTTTGTTGAAGTTTTTATACAAAAGAAAAAAATTTAAACAACAAGGTTATATTTGTGTCGCTTATCCTACCTATTAAATCTAAAGCTACCCACCTCAAATTTATAAAAAACTTTAGGAATTTATATTACTCAATAAAACAAATATGATTTAAATAATTTGCTTCAAGTTAGTTATGCCCTCAGACTTTCTCATGAAGTAGTTAATAGAGTTCTTTGAAATATTTATTTTGCTTTAATGAATTCCTTTTAAATATGAAATTTGCGAGGAAATTTGTTTCTGGGTAAATTCATGGCAATGGCTTCTTCATTCTTTATTTTTATTTTACAAAAAGATCCATTAGTATATTTGTACAACAAGATCTGGAGATTCTTGTAAACCCTTTATCTAACACTAACTTCACTTATTAAATTAGAAACAGTTTGTTTGATACATATATATTTTTGGAATCCTCAATAATTTAATAAGTAGGTACTTAATAATACTCTTTACAATACATAATGCTATTAAAAGTAGTCGTAGGTAAACATCAATTATTTTCGATTATTTACTAAATTCGCAGCTTATTTAGACGAACAATGCAAAAAAACACGTGTCTCTATTCATATTCTTACTCACAACCTTCAACAAAGGGCGGTTTTTAACTTGTGGCAGAATCACGACCCAAAAGACCTGTTATATTTGCGTCTTTTTCAGGGGGTTGGTTTCTTAATGTACAAAGGCACATTCAAAGGGTCGTTTTGAGCAATTGTTGACGCTTTCTCGTCATTGAAAAAAGGACTGACAGTTATAAAAGGTTTGTGGAAAACAAGGAACTGAGGTATAGTATTTTATAGGGGAGTTGAATAAGGATCTTCGCTTTTCGCAAAGTATAGGGAGGTATAAGGGTTCTTCCAATCAAAATTTGGCATCTAGCGTGACACTTCTAGTGGCGATGCTGACACAAATCATCTGATTAGCGGTATGCAATTCGCACAGTTACCGGTTTGCAAATGTTATAAAACGTGGCTTGTTAGGAATGTTAGAAAGTGGGTCAAATAACTGGAGAGAGCTTAGTGTAAAGCTCCACTGTTAGTATAGTAATACAAGAGAATGTTGTTTGAATGCCAACCGATTGTAAAACTTGAGGATTGGCTTTTCATCATGTAATATGGCGCGGTTTATAGGCGTGTCTCGTACAATTATTATTGGTTTACAAAGTAACAAAAAATTGCGTTTTTCTGTCTAGGTAAATAGTCGGATCCAGACTGTGTGAGTCTGGGTTTTGCCTAGTTTGCGGACATCAGATGCGAGGCTGTCGTATGTTTCTCTAAGCGAAGCAAACGTTCCTCAGTTGACTTACATTTCGTTTCAGCAACCATAGAAAAATGTGCTAGAATTTTATAGTTTGTTTCAGAAAGGTGTAGAGTAATAAAAGAGGCATGCAAAAGGACTACAGAGTTTTTTTGGCATTGCTTTCACTGGAAAATTCCTTATTTTCATCAATTGCAGGTACTACCACCCGGATTTGGGTCAACTTATGTGTTTTGCCTATTGTTAGCCATTTACAAACACTGAAAATGGTGTGACAAAGGCATGCATTATGTTAGCTACACTTATTTTTTTATTAAACATTATAAAAAAATACAAAAATGCATTATACAGAAATTAAATTATAAAAAATCATAGTATTCTTCGTCATCTGAGGAACTGTCATCTCCTCTTGACGTTATAATTAACGGGTCGACGGTCCGATCGATCAGGTAGTCAAGATCCCACATTTTATGCTCTTCTTTAATGACATGATGGACTGCTTTTCGCCAGTTCTCTGGTGTCATTTCCTAAATGGCTTGATCAAACAGTAGCTTAACGTCTTTCATTTTGAATGTTGTGTTGTGTCTTGCTACAAATCCTTTCACTTGCGCCCTTATAAGTTCTATAGGATTTAGGTCGCAATGATATGGCGGTGTGCGCAGCACAGTTACACTATGTTTTTAGCTCTATCTTCTACGGCATATTCCATCAAACGATATTTGTATAAATTTTCTATAGCTAATAGTTCCTTCTTTATCAAATTATTTTCTATGGTAAGTTACCATAAATAATTTTTTTTAGTGTACAAAATTTACGTGCGCCTATGGCCGTCACCGAAATCGAGCCGAACTGGACGGAATTTCCCATTTTATTACTCTACACCTTTCTGAAATCGACTATAGTAGAATTTGTCCGTGTTCCTAGAAAAACACTTAAAATAATTCGCACCATACCCATTCCGACAGAGACATTTGACGATCTCCATATGCGACCCTTCCAGGCCACTTGTGCCTCTAATAACCCATCTAATATTTTAAAAGAACTCGAGTGCTCGGCACTTAAAAATGTTAAAAATCTAGCGCAGTACATACGGGTGCACTTGATAATGTTCCTCTTGAAAATAAAAAAAAATTAACCCGTATAATTTGATACTTTTGATACGGCTATGCTTTTGGATAAGCAAATGGCAGTTTGTAGATTAAAAGGGCCGCCTATTGAAACCTTTGAGGTAGCACACTGTACAGGGTGTTCCAAATTCGATGTTCGTCGTGGGTATCTCGGAGACTATAAGAGATTCAACATCAGTCAAATAGTGTGCTCAGTAATATTGCATAAAAAAGAGTTTTTTCGAAAATTGATCGGAAATATTGAAATTGTTGATAACATTTCTGAAAGAAAAAGTCAATATTTCCTTACGCTTAGTCGTTGCTAGGCAACGGAAAATAACTGTTAGGAAATATTTATTATTGTACTGTAAGAAAATATTATTTCTGTACGGCTACTTGTAAACTAAAATGTGTTAAGCTTGACAATTCAATATTACTGTATTTCCATAGTTACAACACAAATATTTAATGGCATCCTTTATTTGTGAACACAGTTAATATTTATTTCGAAATTTTAACAAGTTGATTGTAATAAGTTATGTCCTTTTAATAATTTTCGATTTACGGAAAAATAGTATGTACTTATACTTTGTAGAAAAAGCCACATTCCCGGACTCCGTATTATCAGTCTCAGCTTGCGCCTCGGCATACAATCTTTACGGTCGTCCGGGAATGTTCAGCTTTTCCTACTAGGCATACAATGTACTATTATTTTTTACTTTTTGAAATATTCGAAAATAAAATTTTTTATTTACCTAACTGACTTATTTTAACCGCTACAGAAAAACAAATACAACATTGTTAAAGCATTTTAGCTTTATACTACAGTGTTTAGAAAATTTCGGTACAATGTTTCGTTTTTGTGGAACTGTTATCAACTTTAATTTTTTAAATACGGACCTGAATTTTAAATTTTATTTTTGAGACTTCTTTAAGCTCTAAATTTAACCATGTATCATACATTATAATTTTTAGACGTTTTGATGTCATCTTTACATCTTTTGGAATTTGATAATTACTTTTAAATATAAAGTAGGGTTAGGACTTTTAAATATGGTGTCAGTTATTTAACAATTTTTACCAAATACAACATGCAAATGAATGCGGAATCTAACAGTTATAAAATGAATTCACTACGTATATAATATCTTTTTACACATAAATCTGTTTCGAACAAATTTTAATACTGATGCGTAGATTAAAGGGCTTGTTGATTTAAAATAGCGCCAAAAAAGGGAAAACGGAACACACAAGTATAATAGAAAAATGCTATAAAATATTATTCTTTTAACTCGTTTTCTTATAAAATTGCAACATAAGTCAATAACTAAAACGATATGCGTCCGAAACCTTAATCTCTATATAAAACAGTACTAAAAAGAAGGAAAAGTTTAAAAACTAAACATTTCCTACAAGACCTTTGTAATTTAAGCCAAATATACATTATTTAAAAATTTAAATTAAGAGTCCAAGCGTGAGACGAAAAATTAGGTTGCTATTAGACTTTTAGACCCGAGCTCCTAAGCGGGGGCTGTAGCCCCGCAGCCCCCCCCCCCCTTAATACGCCACTGATCCTTAGTAGGTACTTGTTAAGCTGTTCTAGTAATCGTAAAAAATATAGAGTTTCTTGCATGTCATCTATTTCACGCTCTGGTGAAGCCCTTATTCATCGGAAACTATCCGATATCTAGTAGTTACATGTTATACAGGCCCTGTTACTTTATACTTTGATACGGCCCCATCGGACGATGCATTTAATACGCCGGTGGTCTAGCCTATATCAAATAAAACGATAGACAGGAAGACCCATCAAGCTACGCCGTGATATATTCTGACTGATATTCGTTTGTTACTCTCTCTCTATGTGGGTTCGTTACCCTCTTAAATGATGGAAAACACCGTGTAGAATTCTATTAAGAGTCATATTTAAAGGGTCAGAAGTCAATTAGTACTGGGTTTCGATGTTTTTATAAGAAGAAATAACACTTCCTGTATTTTACGTTAGGGAAACTGAGACTATGCACAAAAATAATTAAAATAGTCCATTAAAATTAGTTTTCCTATGACCACCTATGAAAATGAGAAAAAAACACGGTTAATTTGGCTTGAAAGCGCCGAATATCACACGCGTGTTGAAAAAAAATATTTCATCGCTAGTGTTGAAATATAAGGCACACTATTTAATTTAAACATATGGTGTCAATTTGACAGACCACCCCTATTTATTAAAAAGAACAAATTTTAGAAAGCAGTAATTGTAAAGTGTATTTATCATGTATTTGTCGAGTGATTCAGAGAGTGTGAAAATACGCCATCTGAAATTATAAACAAATTTAATAATATACTTACTGGTAAATCTATTACCAGAAAAAACATATCGCGCTGAAGAAAGTGTCATGTATTAAACAACAAATTTTTATTGGTATCGATAGCGTAGAAAATAAAGCTCTAGCCTACAGATCGCAAGGTCACAGGTTCAAATCCCATCAGAAGTATTTGACTTTTTTTTTATAAAAACATTAAATAATTTATCGAATTATTTTGAATTGAAATCTTCTTGTTTTGTGGATTTTTAAATTTAGTTTAATGCATCTTTCCTTGATTAAATTTAAAATTTTTCATTTTGGTTTATCTAGAAGTCAATCCAGGATTAGTTCCTCCTATGATATATAAAATATGAGAAAATGAAAAAGTTAAATTACAAATAAAGGAAAAGCCTATTGACAACCCATGAAACCAGATATTAATTGGAACATAATCCTAAGTATGCTAATTTCAATACTAGTGTTGAAATATTTTTTTCACAAAACAAAGGCCCTTTTAATAATTCTCCTCTACTATTTATTATTATTAACATTGATAATACAAAATTTTGTTTTATAAAAATTGTTGGAAATGACCACCTTCATTAATAGTCATGCTTCCGCCCGTCCAATTTAATTAGGTAAATTATTTTAGTTAAGAACTGTGTGCCTGAGGAGAAAAACGCAAGATACCATTTTTATGCAGAATTGACCAGGCCAATCAGAAATAATATCCACATGGAAAAATGTTAGTGGCGTACCACTTTTTTTCTAAAAAATATCAGAGGAAATGTTTGCAGAGACGCCACTGGTGGGACAAAAAAATAACTTTTATTACTACAAGATGTGGTTTTATATCCTATTAGCACATGCCAAAATTGAAAATATTTTCTAAAGTACTTTCTGAGATATTACAAAAAAAGCATTAAAAAAAAATAATTCAACACCCTGTAGCAAAAAATTTAAGCCGTTTAGGACATATGTTTATATGAACTTTTCTGCATAAAATGACTCTAGGAATCACACTGTAGACTGATGAAAAGTAAATTATTTTTATCTTAAAATGTACACCTTCCCACATGATTTTCCTTGAAGCCTTAGGGATTTGAATAAAATTATTCCTTATCGCGAAATTCTCTACAAACAAAACACATTCAAATACCCTGTTGACTTATCTGTTTATCAAATACTAAGCGTTTTGTGCGTGCACAAATGTTGCGAAAATATTGATAAATGATAAGTTTTTCCAAGGTTTTTACAATTATTTACGTGCCTACGCATATTATCTATAAATACTGTACGAATATAACACTATGAATTGGTGGATCTTATTGTTATATGGAAATAAATAGCATTTTATAGTACTATAAAGCCTGGAACATTTTTAAAATCTAGGTCAAAGATGCTAAAAAGACTATTGTCGGAGTTAATTTTTAATTTACTAATCGGCCATTTTTGATTTGAAAGCCATAGTAACTTAATTTTTTGATTTTACAATAATAACATGGAAGGTGATTTCTTTTAGGTAGACAACTAGATAATAATAACAAACTAGATTCTAAGAGAAGTTCGATGTTATAATGCATCGATACTGTAAATGACAAATACAAGAAAAGATAATGTGCCATATAGGAAGGGCTTAACATTATCAGCGACCATCAATACGGTTTTCGTAAGTCCAGATCAACAGGTGACCTTCTGGCATATGTCACCCATCTTTGGAGCAACACCATCGAACATCATGGAGAATCCCGGGCTGTTGCACTGGACATCTCTAGGGCTTTTGATCGTGTTTGGCACGATGGACTTCTAAGTAAATTGCGATCCTACGGTATGCCTAATGGATTCTGTTTATGGCTAACCAGCTTCCTTAAGAACCGTTCTCTGCAAGTGGCGATTGACGGGTTTCTCTCAGACACCTTCACCATCAATGCCGGTGTTCCTCAAGGGTCCATATTGTCGCCTACCCTCTTTTTACTGTATATTAACGACCTTCTAGTGAAAACCCAAAATCCAATTTATAGCTTTGCTGATGACAGCACACTTGTCTCATCTTTTACCTTGACTCCCCAAACATCCGCTGCCGACGCACATCTTCGCAGGCAGCATGAAGTATTGCGCCTCAACAAAGACCTGGAAGAAATTTTGGCTTGGGGTGACAGTAACCAAGTCGAATTTAATGCTAAGAAAACCCAGGCAGCAGTCTTCTCCAAAAAGGTTAACATTGCAGAACCGGATATAGTCATGGCAGGACACGCAATTCCCCTGGCACCGTCTATTAATTTGCTGGGGGTCAATCTGGGAGGTAATATGTCTTGGCATGATCACGTTGCCGCAATTGCCAAGGCAGCTGCACAGAAGCTTGGTGTACTTTTCCGCACCAAAAGGTTGTACACACCTCATCAACTTTTGACACTCTACAAAGCCCAGATTCGACCATCATTAGAATATTGCTCTCATGTCTGGAGCTCTGCACCCAAGCACACCCTTCGGCTGCTGGATTCCATTCAAAGGAGAGCCATTCGTCTGATCGGCGACCCCGAGCTGACCAAGACCCTCGATAGCCTGGAGCATCGAAGACAGGTTGGTGATTTGGCTCTCTTTTACAGATATTTCCATGGCAGGTGTTCGACTGACATTGCCCACTTGATTCCACCTAGAGCAATTCAAAACAGAAATACACGGCAAACCACTGCCGCTCATCCATATGTTGTTCAGCTTAGTACTCCTCGAACTTCATTGTTCAAGAATTCTTTCATCTGGAGAACGTCATCTTTGTGGAATGATCTTCCTGAGGTCGTGTTTCCCAATGAATACAATCTTCAACGTTTCAAGACCAACGTGAATCGCTTTTTTCGCACTCGCACCGCTCCCAGAGCGCCTTAAAGGATTTTTCCTACAGTGCAGGTGTTTTATCATAAAAAAAAAAAAAAAAAAAAGGAAGAACTAATCCTGGATTGACTTGTAGATTAACCAGAATGAAAAATCATAAATTTAATCAAGGAAAGATGTATTAAACATAAATTTAAAAAATCCACCCAACAAGAAAGATTCAAAATAATTCTGTAAATTATTTAATGTTTTTATAAAAAAAAAAAATCAAATATTTTTGAAGGCAAGGGCCTGTCGACATATTAAGCACCGGTTCCCGCAGATCACCGAAGTCAAGCGGTGTCGAGCGCGGTTAGTACTTGGGCGGGTGACCGCTTGGGAACACGGCGTGCTCTTGCCTCAGGGAAGAGTGCAAAATGAATCGACACCTAGCCATCCTATTCACGCCGGACAGGCCGGATGAGATCAGATATCTCGTAGGATGAAGGTGCCGTTTCACACTCCCCAGTCGGTAGATCACATTTGTGGTCGATGATCGGTTCAAGATGGCCTACGTAGTCGGCGAACCGTAAAAAAAAAAAAAAAGAAAAATATATTTTTGATGGGATTTGAACCTGTGAGATTGCAAATCTCTAGGCTAGAGCTCTATTCTCTACGCTATCGCTACCGATAAAGATTTGTTGTTTAATACATGACACTCTCTTCAGCGCGATTTGTTTTTTCTGGTAACAGATTTTTCAGTATATTATTAACATTTTTTTAAATTTCAGATGGCGTACTTTCACACTCTATTTGTGAATCACTCGACAAATACACAAAAAATAAGTTAAACCTTGGTTAATACTCTACTATTATGCAACCTTACATACATACATAATTTGATATGTCCAAGTACTTAGGTGTATCACTTCAACAGTTTTTTTTATTTTTTACCCAATCAATCCCTAAAAGGCAATGGTCTCCAAAAGGTCTACGACTTGACAATAAGTAGGACAACAACCGATTATATTTTTTATTGTCCCATTATGTACCTATTTAATAACAACACGTAATTGGAAAAGCATGCTGGTAGCCATTTATATAAAAAAAATATAACAATGACGTTTTCTTATCACCGTTCGAGCTTAATTAACCGTATGTTGATGTCCTTCTTATGTATAACTGATTTGGATTCCTATAAAAATGAATTATGATACCACGATGATGCAGTGAGAGTGATGATGAGACGAGATGATTGATTCTTTTGTTTCCCGCTTGAGTCATAGCTTTGTTAGTCCAGGGGTAAAGTGGCGAAGCTAGAAATGCCGTCTAGAGGAGGGGGCTAAATCGGTCATTGTCAGGGTTGCAATAAATCACGATTTTTTTGAAAAAAATAAATCTGGTTTTTTCGATTAAATCGTGATTTTTTTCAATTTATACTGTTTTTTTTTTAAATATGGCAATAATGAACTTTAAAATCACTTATTTTCATTATTTTGTCTCTATTTGCCCAAAAATATTTGTTGTCTAGATTTACAATTAGAAAATCTCCTCGGCGACATACAAAATAACTTGTATTAGCATTAAAATTTTCGGCAGCGTGCAACGTAATTTATGAATATTTTTTCCGCTTTACTGATGAAGATTAGTTATGTTTTTACACTTACATAATGTAATCTAATCACTTCGTTTTAAATAAACTATCTTCCTTTTTTTTGAATTTCCTGATGAGTTATTTGCTTCATCGACTTGTTTTTACAACAATTTATAATTTGATTTAAATCACGATTAAAATTGAAAAAAATCAGTTGATTTAAATCGTCGCAACACTGATGATCATTGTAGACCAAATTTAGAGGAGGAGGGGAAAGGACCAATTCCACAGGAAATATTTTTTCGAAATACGATGGTTAAAATGTAGGTAGTAGCGGGGGAAATGGTTGTTGCATGTGATGTCCAGTTGGCTTCTGAACCAAAATGTTTAGTTTGAGTGAAAAGAGTAATTTTCTTCAGGGTTGCGTCGATTTAAATCAACTGATTTTTTCAATTTTAATCGTGATTTAAATCAAATTATAAATTGCTGTAGAAACGAGTTACCGAGGCAAATAACTCATCAGGATATTAAAAAAAAGGAGATCGTTTATTTAAAACAAAGGGTTTAGATAGATTATGTAAGTGTAAAAGCATAACTAATCGTCATCAGTTCAGCGTAAAAAATATTCATAAATTACGCTGCCGAAAATTTGTATGTCAATACAAGTTATTTTGTATGTCGCCGAGGAGATTTTCTAACTGTAAATCTAGACAACAAATATTATTGGGCGAATAGAGACAAAATAATGAAAATAAGTGATTTTAAAGTTTATCATTGCCATATTTAAGGAAAAAATCAGTATAAATTGATAAAAATAAAAAAAAATCACGTTTTATTGATTTAAAAAAAAAATCGTGATATATTGCAACCCTGGTTTCCTCTATACGAAATACTTGTTGACAAATTTGCGCATGTGGATTAGAAGGTACTTAACTTTACAGATGCACGTTTTCAAAAACTGTCTATTGCCGAATATATTTGAATGTTTAAAAACTTCCTTCCCCGTATATCGCCAAGTAACCTAAAAATAAATTATTCCGTCTGCACACTTCCACGACATATGGTTATAAAATCCTGCCCGTCGTCATACCCACCGAACCATCCATACACCCACGCAATGATTTAAAAATAAATCTCTCCCTCGCTTGACGCGAAAATAAACCATCTTTTCTCTGCATGCGGCTGCAGCACAATATGTGCCCTGCTGCCTCGTTGGCGTGTGGTGCGGTGTGCGTACCACCGTCTTTTTCTTCTTTTTTTCCTTCGATTCTTTTTTCCTTTTCTCTCGTTTCTGCAGTTGCAGGAACGGAGAGTGCAGTTCGCGCTCGTGCCTAGGGCGTGGTCCCGTCGCAGAACTACTTTCAAGGAGCCGACCGACCTGGTGCGTCGAACGGGAGCCGTTTTTTTATCGCAACCGCGTCGGCGTCAGCAGGATTCGCTGTCGAGGTCGCGAGATGTGACCTCGATGGCCGTTGGTCGTCGGGCGACTATAAAATTTTAGACTGATTTAAAGGCGAGTTAAATAAAAGTGGTTTGAAATTTTTAATTTTCCCTTTTATAATTGAGGTTTTTGAAAAAATTAATTCTTGGGAAGATCTTCGAACATAAATTGACTAAAATAATGTTTGTGTTTTGAATGGACCACAATTAATCCTCAAAATATTCTACGTAATAAATCAAGCGAGCTCCTCTCACAAAAAAAATATTTTTCCTACGAGCACCTATGAAAATGAGAAAAAAAGCACGATTAACTCTAACGCGTTTTGAAAAAAAATATTTCAACACTAGTGTTGAAATACAAGGCACACTATTTAATTTAAACATATGGTGCCAATTTGACAGACCACCCCTATTTATTAAAAAGAACAAATTTTAGAAAGCAGTAATTGTAAAGTGTTTAACTTATTTATCATGTAATTGTCGAGTGATTTAGAATTAGAGTGTGAAGATACGCCTTCTGAAATTATAAAATTTTTTAATAATATAGGTACTTACTGGAAAATCTATTACCAGAAAAAACATATCGCGCTGAAGAAAGTGTCATGTATTAAACAACAAATTTTTATTGGTATCGATAGCGTAGAAAATAGAGCTCTAGCCTACAGATCGCAAGGTCACAGGTTCAAATCCCATCAGGAGTATTTGACTTTTTTTTATAAAAACATTAAATAATTTATTTTAAACTATTTTGAATTGAAATCTTCCTTGATGGGTATATTTTTAAATTTAGTTTAATGCATCTTTCCTTGATTAAATTTAAAATTTTTCATTTTGGTTAATCTACAAGTCAATCTAGGATTAGTTCCTCCTATGATATATAAAATATAAGAAAATGAAGAAGTTAAACTACAAATAAAGGAAAAGCCTATTGACAAACCATGAAACCAGATATTAAGTGGGACATAATCCTAAGTATGCTAATTTCAACACTATTGTTGATTTTTTTTTTCAGCGCTAGTGTTGAAATATTTTTTTCTCGAATCGGCTTTTTAATAATTCTTCGTGGTCGTAGGAAAAATAGTGTACATTACTCGTGTGAAAGTGATTATTCTAACACTCGTTGAATTTCCGCACTCGGCTAACGCCTCGTGCTAAATATCTCCTCGTTTGAAAAGTATCACTTTCATCACTTGTTATGTAATACTATTGCAGAGGTCTTCCTCCCCGATTTCTCAATCATTGCAATCAAAAACAAATTACGTACCAACGAGGAACCAAATCAGAAAAGAGACAAAACGCCTAGCGTCACGTATTCTCGGTTTCAATTAGCCGCTCATCGAACGCGCTACCATGGAAACCGGTCTTACACGGACCAAGGCCGAGTACGCTCGGGTACTACCACTGAGTGCACCTCGGGGTACGGCCCCGCGCACCCGCCCACTAGATGATGGTACTCGTTGGGACGTGACGCCAAGCAAGATGCATCGTCGTCGAGTAGAAGGAAGAAAATAAAGATTTGGTAGCGTTTTTTGTTGCCAAGCGGGATCGGAGTGTTGTAACCGAAAATAATAAGTACAATATGGTAAAAAAGTAAACGCCACAAATATAACAATATTGTTCACATTTCTGTTTTATGTATTAAAACTCCAACAAAAATGCCGTTTCTTTTAAACAAAAAGCGATGGATCTTTTTATAAAGTTATGCTTTTTATAATTTTTTATATTTTCGACTTACTTACTTACCGAAATTAGCGACAATTGGCAATTTATTAAATAAGTAGTAGAGAGTGGCTGGCTGCCAAGCCCTGAGTACGACTGTGCTATCCCTTTTTAATGTACTATACAGGGTGATTCCTAAGTTGATACTTCTATTTTAGCTGTGTATACTTAGAAGACATTAAAATAAACAACATTTTCAAATACGTTTTTTCAAAAAACTCAAAAATAAGGCACTTACATTCATTTATTACACTATGGATCAAATACGGTTCTGCCTAACTTACCCGTTGAATAACATTAAGAAAACTTCTGGGTGTAGGATGAGCCCGCAAGGAAAAGCGTTCTGCGTATAATCTTGAAGCAGCAGCCGCACTTTGACGACACTCACCGTTAATTAGCACCATATCTACTAGTTCATTGTTTTCAAATTTTACCATTTTCACGTCTGACCAATTTAAAATTAACTTGCTTCAGAAAAACACACCGCAGCGTATTGCTCAAGACTACCCGTATGACTACTTAATACTAATAAAAGATAAGAAAAACAACAGAAACTATCGCGGGGTATGTTTTGATGCCAGGCCCGCACTTAGATTTTTTACCTCTCTATCTCGCCTATTTTTAAGTGTTTTGAAAAAAGGTATTTGAAAATGTTGTTTATTTTAATGCCTTATATACACAGCTAAAAAAGAAGTATAAACTTAGGAATCACCCTATATAGATAAGAAAGTAAAGCCGTATCGGCGCTTCGGCTACTAGCGATCAGAAATACTGTCGATTGGTCTAGTTTGGCTTGGTGATATTAAATTCTAACTAATTGGGCGAATGAGAAGCGGAGAATAAGCTTTGAAATCCAATAGAATATTAATTGGAGCAAATTAGATCGGGCTTTCTTGTAGTCCACGTTGACTCTTCTTAATTTTTTTTACTAGAACATCGGCTACCTTTGTTATATTTTTTGCTTGAGTTTTTTACTGAAGGCCAAAATGTTAACAATACTATTATATTTGTGGCGATTACCTTACCTATATGAAAGTTTACCTACGAGTTTTATGCCGTTTCTATATCAAACGGTATCAGAGAGAGATACAAGCATAATAGAAAATGGTTAATGCACAATGTTAAGTCAGAGTGGCGAGGAATTTTTAGTGGAATATATAAATCTTTGAGTACCCACTGATATGCTAGACTTATTGACTGTGATACTGTATAATGTACAATTGAGGTCACTGGGTTATCAATATTCGATTTAAATATTGGTTACTAAAGCTTGACCTAAAATAACCTCGATTAACAATCACTATGTTTTCGTTTAAAACTAGACAAAATATTTTTCGTTTCAATACTAAATGTCACTGATTTGTTGCAAAATATTTCTAAGAAGGATTTTTCGTTTTTGAGCAGCCAAGAAGATAGTTTTACTCAGGGTTGAGATGATTAAAAACAATTGTATAAAATCACGATTAAAATCATGATTTTAATCAGTATGATTTTATTCAAAAAAAAAAAAAATGATGAATTTTTAAAAAAATTAACACTTAGAATGTATTCGTTCTTTTAAAAATTAAAACCACACGCGTTTTTATGTGGTGTTATTTATTATTTTATTATAATAAAAAAACAAAAAGAACAGCTGGTTATTACAAAAATAAAACTTAAAAAAAATTTAAAATAACCTTTTTAATACAAAAAAATACTTAATTTAAATTTAATAAAATCTAAGCTTAAATAGCTGCTTTCCAATCAAAATCCAAATGACCGCTACTTCCACTATTTTCACGTCCATACCTACACATTTCTTTTTTCACAGTTATCCCTTCTCTGGTTCTTTGCCAACTGGATAATTTCACTCTGGCTAGTTCCAGGCTGTGACTGACAATCACCATGAAGAGTTTCAAGACCACTGCTAATATCACTAGTTTCACTTTTGCAGGTTTCCCAATGACTTTTTAGTCCGCTGGACCTTGCAATTCTTGGCCACACTTTTTACATACTGCTCTACAACCTAGTTTGCCCACCACTTTCTTTTTTATAAAATGCTGACAAACAATAAATTTCTTTCTGCCCCGGCTTGTTATGATTCCAAATGTTTTGAGAGATTAACCCCCAAAGCAAAAATTATACTGATAAAACTGAAATAAATGCGTATCGTTGATATAGCCGGGCGTTTTCTGCCAGTTATTAAAAGTTTCGACCAAGGCGCAAACTTACAAAAACTACTGTTAAAAGTTAAAACTTCTCCAGGTTTGCTTCGGATCTGTACTATTCCTGCCTAAAAATATTTGTTTACTTAACAAAAAATATAAGCAGTTAAAAATAATAATATTTGTAAAAGCTGATAAACTCAAAATCAAAAAAATTATCGATTTTTGATTTTTTTTTTTAAATCATGATTTTTATCAACCCTGGTTTTAATCTATCTCAAACTGTCATTTCCATGACTACACCATGCAAACTATCTTGATATCCACCAGAAATAAATCATCCTACTTAGCGGTAAAGTCCGTACAATTCGTCACAGCTTCTGACATAATTTTGGATTCGAGTCATGTCTTTAATTAAATCGTATATTTTTTCAATTCTGTCAGGAGCCAATTAAACTTAAAAATGAGCCTTTCTTCTTTTGCTGAATAATGAGACATATTTTCAGAATATGTTTCAATTAATTAGTTTTAGCTTTCAAATTACTTGTAAAACACGTAAAATTAAAGTTTTTCGAAATTATAAAGGTCGAAACGAATTTTACGTCAATTGACAGGACCCTTTAAGTAATAACAGACCTACCCTATTTTTTGTTTCTGTTATGATTGTGTATTTGCGAGTTGTGCCGTGCATCCAGCCTGTAATTGGAGGAACTATACCTACATAATATTCATTTATAAATTAAAATCCCGTCGACGACAACAACCCCGAACGATTTTCAATTTTAAATAGGTGCATGACAAATATTTACACATATAATCTACTATAGTCAACTTCAAAAAGTTATAGAGTAATAAAAGCTCATTAGGTATGCAAAGGGACTACAGAGTGAGCCAACGAATATTTAGGCTACTTTCATAATTTGGCATTGAATGCATTGCAAAATTCTTTATTTTCATCAAATGCAGGTAGAAGTACCTCCCGGGTTTGAGTCAATTTATGAATTTTGCCTATTGTTATCCATTCACAAACACTGAAAATGATGTGACAACACATTATAAAAAAATACAAAATACAATACAGAATCCGATCGATCAGGTGGTCAAGATCCAACATTTTCTCCTCTTCTTTAATGATATGATGGACTGCTTTTCGCCAGTTCTCTGGTGTCACTTCCTTAATGGTTTATTCAAACAGTCGCTTAACGTCTTTCATTTTGAATGTCGTGTTGTGTCTTGCTACAAGTCCTTTCACTTGCGCCCATATAAGTTTTATGGGATTTAGTTCGCAATGATAGACACTGCAGTATAGTTACACTATGTTTTTCAGCTATATCTTCCACGGCATATTTCATAAAACGATGTTTGTGTAAATTTGCTATAGCTAATAGTTCCTTCTTTATCAAATTATCTTTTTTTTTCTAGGTTAAAAAGAATACAAAAATGTATAAATCTTCACTTATTTTTTATTGTACTATGACAATTGTTTCGACACACAGTGTCTTCGTCAGATAGTAGAAATCTAATGCAAATAAGTGAAGATTTATACATTTTTGTATTCTTTTTAACCTAGTTTCTATAATGGATCTTCATCAAGTAACGGCTACATCTATTGAATATCTTTTTTTTCTTTGGTTAGTTATCATAAATACTTAATTCAATGCACAAAATTTACCTACGCCTATGGCCGACACCGAAATTGAGCCGAACTGGACGGAATTTCCCATTTTACACCTTTCTCAAATAGACTATAATAGGCTTTCTATAGTATTGCCACGGCATAGCCTTTTCGTACTCTGGGGTTGCCTATTTCTATTCTAATTATTTAAATTTGTGATTAAAACCGCTTAAAGTCAGTCCCAAACAACCACGCATAGTTTACGCAAATTGTTTACCAAAGTTCGATTCAAAGCGTTGTTTGCATAAGTATGGATTATTTTCGAAATAATGCTGAGATAAGAGGAGAGGCACGGAATAAATAATCGGTTTTTACGCTAAAGCAACTTGTTTACAACCGTTTTATTACGTGAAATATATTAATATTTATGTGGTTATCGAAAAAGCCCGCCAATTTTTTTGGCATGTTTGTGGACTTAAAAATGTCGGCAAATTTCAAGGTCTAGAGTACGCACACATAATACCTTTGACGATTTGCTAGACCAGCAAGTGTGATTTGGGTCTAAGTTAATACCTTGGAATATTGCCAATGTTCGTTTACTTTTTCTAAATCACAACTGTGTGTTGCAACTATAATATCTGTAGAGTTTTAGCCTAGTGGGTTTAAAATTTACTATCCACTGAAACATTTAATTAATAAATTACTTTATTTTAAACCGAAAAAGCTTTCATAATATATAATCGAAAGGCGCTGACTTTATGTCTACGTTTATTAATTATTATGTCAAAAATTGTCAACTCATTTTGGGTTATTTCATTGAATTGTTTCTCATAACGTACGCGGTCTCTATCAATACGAATTCATTGAAAACAAGTGTTCTCCTTGATTTTGCGTCACTTATCTTTGACCTTATCATTTGTCATTCCAATAATAGCATCACGCCATTTTTTTTACTATACCGTACGAAACCTTGGATCGCTTTTTCCACTGGCTGTGACAAATGATAAGCCCAGCGATCGGATAAAAAAAAATCAGCAATTCTATGCGTGATGAAGGAATTTAAGTGATTTTAACAAATTACTTTGTTTTCTTCAATGTGGAGGGTTAGTGTAATAATAATAATGAATCAATGGAATTTAAAAGTTATATACAGGGGAGAACGTGATTGAATCAAACCCCATGCCATGTCACAGCACATATTGGATACTATCCTCCTGTAACTATTTTTGATAGAGACCTGTTGACTATAAGATTATTGGCAAGCTTCCATAAGTATTTGGGTTTTCAATTGTTAAATGGTTAGATAATGTTATTGTGTCCTCTCTGTTGCACAAAAAATATATTTCTAGATCTAATAATAGAACATAAATCCATTTTTTGTGTAACTTTGGCGTCCGCCATTGAATTTTGAGATATATTTAAAATTGGCTCTCAAAACTATTTTTACTACTATTTGTATTTTTTAAGGAGTGTCATTTTTTACAAAGGAACACTCCCTAATCTTGAATATAAAATGTGTCGGGTACAAACAATAAACTAGACAACAATAGGTGATAAAAATAATGACTGGTGCAGTATATGCCCTATTTTGTTAGTGAACGTTTATGATTATTTATGAAATTTAAATGTTATTTATGATATATCTATTAAACACTTTATGATTGATCGTTATGAATCAGTATTGACAAGAATTAACCTCACTTCATGTAAGTTAAGTCAGTGATTTAATTCGTGAATTAAATTAAATGACATGACGGGAGGCAACATTTTACAGTTTTTTAGCTGGTTGCCACCTCTTTAATTTACTTTATAAGCGCCCATGACTCCCATGCCTAGACTAATATGACCGTCGGCCCTAGTGTGTGAAAATATATTTTTGAGAAAAAGCGTTTTAGGCAGGGTTGCAATAAATCACGATTTTTTTTTAAATCAATTTTTTCGATTAAATCGTGATTTTTTTGATATTTATCAATTTATACGGGTATTTTTAAATATGGCAATAATGAACTTTAAAATCACTAATTTCGTTATTTTGTCTTTATTCGCCCAAAAATATTTGTTGTCTAGATTTACAGTTAGAAAATCGCTTCGGCGACATACAAAATAACTTGTATTAACATGAAAATTTTCGGCAGCGTAATTTATGAATATTTTTTACGCTGGACTGATGACGATTAGTTATGTTTTTACACTTACATAATGTATCTAACTAAACACTTCGTTTTAAATAAACTATCTTCCTTTTATTGAATTTCCTGAAGAGTTATTTGCTTCGGCGACTTGTTTTATAATTTGATTTAATTCACGATTAAAATTGAAAAAAATCGGACGATTTAAATCTTTTTTAGCAACTTTATATTAAAAAGCTTTATAGAGTTTTGAGTAAATGACATAAAAAAATTCCCGAAGGCGCTGGTAGACATTTAAGAGGGTTCAATTACAACGACATTTTAGCGTTTTGATTCTACTATTACCATTTTCGTAGTTTTCTCATGAAATTCATAATGTTCCCAGCTGCATATTTATTAATTTTTTCAAAGTATATTTTTAGTTTTTCCTTCTCCGGCTTTAACAACAACTTCTACTATCATCTATTAAGTATTTAGGTCAAAATAGTACACGTCCTCCTACGAGAATAATTACGTTATCAAATTTCACTTCCCATGGGTTCTTTTAACATTTTTTCAACGCCATAGTTAATTTATATGTAGCTGGTGTCCCTAATTACTAAATCTCCCACATACGCATGTGTACGCATGTTTCCATACGAATAAAAAAAATCGAGCGAGTAGTGCAATGTAAATAAGGCACATCTGGTGAGGCTTTACTACGCACTTACTATATGAGCCAATGGAGTACGTTTCTAAACAAAGCAAGAAGTCAACGGCCTTCTTGGTTAGATGGTAATGACACTATCCTTGGGTCGATGGCTACTCGAAATAATAAATGAGGAGCAATTTAAGACGCGTGGATTTTTTAACGTACTATGCGTAGAACATTACGCAATGTTACCTGGCGGTTTTATTATATAATAAGCAAATCTGTGGAGGTCAAATCCGGTCATTCGTACGGCCAGTTGGATAAAAAAATCTTTCTATAGGTTATGTACAGGGTCCTGCACCTCACCTCCCGTCTTCTATAGCTCACTTATTAATTAAGTTAGAATTTTGATATTTTGCAGACTTTACCTGTATCCTAGGGCGCATTTCAGATGCGTTAACAATTATGATAGGGTTGTAATTAGAACAAATGTTTGACTTTTAACTCTACATCGAATGACATAATAATATACAGAGGTTCCAATTTGAAATAAGAAAAATAAATTGCTTTAAAGTTTGCATAGTTTGACACTAAACTTTGGACACCCTGCAAAATTCGTAATAATCAAACTTGGTTAACGAGACTCTTCGACCTTATTTATTAAGTACCTTTGTATAATTTTATTAACGACACATATTTTTATTTTTTATTAATTTTTAAAACCAGCGGTGCCAAACTGATTTTTCTTAGTTTTTATTTTTTTTCGCCTATAATACTGAACCGATTTCATTGGCATTTTAGGGGTATAAAGGAAACTATAAGAGACATCCAAATAAGTAAAAATATATATAGCATGTAATCTAAAAAAATAGATCCTTATGGCGTCACACTTTTTTTGGAATACCCCGTATAAACAAAATTTTTTTCCTGAAATGTGTCCTTGGATACCGGTAAAGTCTTCAAAATATCAAAATCCTAACTTAATTAATAAGTGAGCTATAGAAGTGGAGGACCCTGTATATGAAACTACTGTTAGAAGTTTTGACTTTCGAGTACTTAGCCTCGTATAGTGAGAAAATAAATTAACCATTTAGACATTGGCATTGATGATTCTGACAACCTGACCATCAGATTGTATCTGGAATATAATTTTTTCTGATATTCAGTAGGTCGTCGTTCACCTGGTGTGACTTTTACTTTACTCTGTTAACATTTATATTAAAAATATATTTCTTTTGTTTCAGATTTCATGAAAGCAACAAAAAGACCGTCGTCAACAAACGAAGTTTCGAAAAAGCAATCATCATCAGAGTGGAATTCCGAGTTACCGATGAAGATACCCCGACTTGATATTGTCAGTTAAATGAATATACTACTCAATCCCGTCAGAGCGGTAACAAAAATGATTTATTTAAGAAACGGCAAAAAGAATCTCTTTAAAAGCGGTTTTTCTAGAGCTTTTTTTTAGATAATTCAGGTTTTTTTTGTTACTCTGTACATTTATTACTTTCTTCCACGGAATACAAATTAATGATGATCTCTAAAAAATATTTTATTATTATTTTTTTAAGTAGAGTACAATATTAAGTTTTTTGTTCAAAGAATTATTAAAACTTATGTTTAGGCTTAGAGGTGGCGAGAATTATTGCTGACGTGTAAAAAATTAACTTTTTCCACATGCAAAAATACTAAGATTCTTTTAGATTATCATATTAACTTCTATTAGAAGACAAACTGTGCTTTTCTATACCAGAACAAAAATTAGTGATAGCAAGAATCTTCAATGTTTTCCGGTTATATCCGTACAGCTCAATCTTGCCATCTCTCGGTCTATGAACTTAACTCTAGGTTACTGTACTATAATTTTGTTGGTCTTTTAGACTTTGTATTTATTTTTCGCGTGATCTCCTGAAATTCTATTTTTTTTGTTGGTGTTTTTCTTTTTTTTTGCCAGTTACCTTCTGTCCGATTTAAAACGTTTAGGCCTGGTTTTTTAACTCTTTGGTTAAACCATTGTTGAAAAACCCACCTTTAAGGGGACAGGAATAAGCTTTTGCTTTGCTCATAAATTCAGATTTCAGTTTGATAAAAAATGTATTGAATTTTTTTAACTAATTTTCTTTCACTGCTTTATATACTCTTAACTAACTGTATTTGAACTTTTTTTTTTACTTTCAACACATTTTTTTTTGCATAGTTCAACTTAATTTTTTGTATTAATTTAAACTATAAAAGTAAATTCCTGCTTTCTTAAACGGTTACAAAAGAAAAATTAAAAAAGTGCTAAAAGCATAGGACTCTTTTTAGATATTCATCAAATTTTCTAGACCACACATCACAATGAAGTACCTTTGAAAATCGTACTAATATTAATTTCTACCAAAACTTGTATATAATTTTATTTTAAATTGTAAAAAACCTACCCTGTATTTGTACATTAAAAAGTTCAGTATTTGTTTTAGGTTTAAGAGAATTTATATCAACACCCCGGGTTCAGAACTGCCGAACAGGCCTCGCGAGTCAGCTATTGTAAATTCTACCACGCGAAGCAAGATTCCCCACAAGGCTAAAAGGCCTTTTTACATTGGGTGCAATTGCAAGAAAAATGGCCTGGAAACATGCGCTTCGACGACGTTTTAATCAGCTGATGCACGTTCTCCCATTTAAAACATGCATCAGCTGTTTAAAACGTCGACAAAGCGCATGCTTTCAGGTCCAGTTTTTTTCCTGCTTGTTAGGGTGACTGTTTCTAGACAGCCAGATAAATTTAAACTGGTTGGTAAACACGAAGTCCGTATTTTATCCATTTTTCAACCTTTCGGTAGGCAACCAACAGTTACCGTTAACAGCTAACTTCACGCGGTATACAGCTAAATCAAAACTTGTCTCTTTTCAATATTTTTGTGAGGTTATTTTGTTATTTGTTGGTTGTTGGGTTTCAATTAAACGACGACGGTTTGTTTTCGGTTTTTGTGAATTTCAATATCATCATCATCATCACTGACGGAATCGAAAACGTTAACGTTTATTTCTATCATGGTTTAAATTAAAACTTTACTATTGTTTGATAAGGCGGAGAAAAAAATCAAAAATGCAAATTAATTCACAAGAAAAAAGACAGGTTAGGTAAAGGTACTAATAATCGTTTCCGGTGGGTTTGTGTTCGTTTCGGTTCGTCTCCTTGTTAGCGAATTAACAGCTGGACACACTTCTTGGCAATTGATCCCTTTGTCAAACAGCTTTTATCCCGTTGGAAAGACAAACAATTGGTTAAAAAACCGAACTTTTCTTCTAACAATCGGTTTACCTTAACAGTCACCCTAACAAGCAGGAAAAAACTGGGCCTCAGGCAATGTTTTCTTGCAATTGCACCCAATGTAAAAAGGCCTTAACTCGCGAGGCTGTTTGAATTATCTGGCACCCGGTAATATCATAATATTATGAGAATGTTTCATTGAAAAAGTAAGGTTAGGCCCTATGGTGTGGTGCGTAAAAATGTGCTTGGTAATTTTCAATTTTACTTTTTCCTTGGGACAATCAAAAATAAGACCTGTATTTGGGGACTTGGGAGGCTACTATGTTGCTTAGGTGTTATGGAATTGACGTATTATACAGGATGATTTCTAAGTTGATACTTCTATTTAAGCTATGTATAGAAGGTATTTAAAAAAACATTTTTTCAAAAAATGCAAAAATAAGGTACTTACATTCATTTATTACACTATGGATCAAATACGGTTCTGCCTAACTTGCCCGTTGAATAACATTAAGAAAACATCTGGGTGTAGGATGATCCCGCAAGGGAAAGCGTTCTGCGTATAATCTCAAAGCAGCAGCCGCACTTTGACGACACTCACCGTAAATTAGCACCATATCTTCTAGTTCATTGTTTTCAAATTTTACCATTTTCATTTAAAACTTGCTTCAGAAAAACACACCGCAGCAGATTGGCAAATAAATAACTGACCATCTACCCGTAAATTGCATGACTAATAAGACAAAAACAAGATAAAGTATAGCAGGCTACGTTTTGATGACCAGGCCCGCACTTAGATTTTTTACTTCTGTATCTCGCCTATTTGAAAGTTAAAAAAAAAGGTATTTGAAAATGTTGTTTATTTTAATGCCTTCTATACACAGCTAAAAAAGAAGTATCAACTTAGGAATCACCCTGTATTTAAACCTGTAAATTCTAATATGAAAACAAGCGTGAAAACATTAACCGTATTAAAATAACGTGCCGCGCGGCGGAATACGTGGTCTCTCGACCGGCAATATCGGCATTTAATTTACAATTTTTCCTACCGAGTTGTTCATCCAATATATGCATTATACAATCGATATTTTGTGAACATTTAAATAATATAGCATATCTAAGCTTTAGAGAACTTATGAGGGAATATTTTAAAATTTAAGGAAGTTGAAAGATTTCACGATATACTATCCCTCTCTTTGTCGATATAGGTACCTATTATACCTCCTTTTGTCCGCCTTGTATAGGGTACTGGGGTATATCTCATTTTGATTTACCTTTATAAAATGACAAGAAATATTTATTTGGTTTTGTATATAGAAATTTATTTTTTACAGGGTTAGTGTTTTTAAATCAACTTAAGACGTTTATGTGCAATGTTGGTACTTGACCAAGTGTAAATAAAAAAGTGTACAGTTGATTTAAAGGCAAAGGTTTTTTAAATAAATATCGTCTGGCTTTATCTGGTATTTTTTTATGCAAACGCTATTTTAATCAAAGGAGAATGAAAAAAAGTTCTCTATCCAAGTGATAATTGGATAATAATCATATGGTTTGCTTATTGTCAAAAAATTATGACGTATAAAAGAATTAAATACATTATTAAAAGTATGATTTTCCAAAATTTTATTGTTTTAACGAGTATTTCATTTATTAGACTTTTCCTTCTTTTCAAAAATAATGTCGCATTAACACAAACAGAAATTTTAAGATTTTTTATTTAAATTGCTCATAATTCCAAAACCACTAAAAATGTGGATTGTAACATAATATAAGGCATTTAGATAGGAAATTTAATTCTCTATACGTTAGTAAGCTAAAAAATAGGGTGTTCCATTTGCAAAAATTGACTTATGCACATTTATTTAAATGGAAACATTGGCACAATTTTAAGAACTCCCTGTATAAAAAACGTGAAACCTAAGTAATTTAAACTAAAGATCTATGTGTTACTTGAAAGCTTAGAAAATTTCAAATGTTTATCTTTATTAGTTTCAGTTACAAAACTTTCTTCTCGAAGCGTTTTTACACAAAAAAATTCTTTTATAATTCATATCTCAAAAACGGTTAGAGATACGAATAGATTATTATTAACAAAAGTTATTAAGATTTTAAGAAGGTAATCAAAAATGCTAAAATATACAGGGTGTTCCATTTGAAATAGCAAAGTTGGCATTAACTTCCGGTATAACCGAAAGTAATAAACACGTCAAAATAGAATGTTTTAAAAGCCCAAAACCAATTATGCCTGCTATCAAATTTTTAGAAAGATAGGGTTACTCGTTTCCGAGATCTTCTAATAGGCCACTCAACGTGAATCACCCTGTATATGTAGTGTATTTCAGATAGGATTTGAATGGCCGTCGATGATACACGTCATTTCTATTAATAAATAATAATATATTTACTCGCTTTCTTATAAAAGAACACTTCACAGATACACACAGTTTATAACCAACCACAAAATACTAGCAAAATGATCTCTAAAAATACCAAATACAACAACAATACTGCCCTTATTATTGAGCACGTGGGCGAATGAATGCCGGCTCTGTGATACTGAAAGAACGCAGAAAAGACATGCGGATTGATGAAGTACGGAAAGAGATATGCGATTTCCAGCTTTCCTCGGTAATGTTAAAAAAGTGAATCACTTGCCTGGTTACATGACGCCACATTTTAATGACAAAAGATATTAAATGAAATAAATCTTTCAAACAATGAAATTGTAATAGAATCGGTACCACTGGTTTTAACAAGAACCTTTTTTTAGACATTTTTTTTAATGTGCCATAATTTTTTAAAGATAAGCATATGCTGAGTGATTTAAAAATAAACTTGATTAAAACAAAGAAAAACTATATTATAGATTATGTTAGGGCTAAATTTAGAGTTTAGGTGGAAGTCGGGCTTTATATTATTATCGAGTAATCAATTGTTTAATACATACTTTTTATACCTGATCTTTTTTCTTTTTACATATGCAGCCCAAAGAAATTTTAGTACAAATTAAAAAAGCATCAAAATTTTTGCAGAGTTTCGTACAGGCTCTATGATAAATAAGTCTTTATTTATTTGCAAAATAGATACAAACTTATTTAGCGCACAACCTGTATAATTGGCAGCTTTGCGCCTTGTCTGAATTTTGAAACGATTTAAGGAAAAGAGTTTTGGATTTTTAAGGGGCTATTCGTATCGTAAGTTAAGGGGTAATATTTGGTTATAAAAGGGGACACCTTTCGTAATTTTTTTATAAAAGAGTTAGATATTTATAAAATTATTGATTAGGTAAAATATGAAAGCAAATGTCTGTTTAAATGTTTGAGACAATCATTTTTTCTGAATGATAGAAGAGTTTTGAACTTTGAACATTTTCTTTATTTGTTTTAAATCACGTTTCAGCTGGTAAGTATCTCCAGTCGTCTTGAATACATTAATATGGTAACTACAGCTCTATTTAGACTAACTAGCACTGAAACATAACCGAGATGAGTGCAGTAATGCTTTTTATAAAATCCAAAGAAACCAACCTTCGATTTACCATATTAAACCGTTAAAACAGGTTTTTTGGTTTAACATGATAAATCGGAAGTTGGTTTCTTTGGATAGAGAATAAAAAACTAAGATAGGGAGATAAAAACCATTTTTCTCTAAGATGAAACGTTCCAATGTTACAGCCTGTCAAAGTCAAAAATGCCATATTTTAAACGTCAATATTTCGAAAACTATTGAATTTAGACACATAACATTTACAACATAAGCGTAGAATTTTGTGAGAAATCAGAAAATAATACAATATAAAGGGTATTCCATTAAAAAAAATTGTCAAAGACGTGACGACAGGTCTATAAGACACCCTATATAATATTTTTTTATGTCAAAAAATGCACAATTAAAAATAAAAATTTACTGGTCCAAGCGTTTTTCCTAGATCTTTTTCCTTTAATTGATATTAATTTTATGCGGGACTTTTGGGAGACCCAGTAAACTAAAGTCTATCTGGCAAAAAAAAAATGTTTTTACCATATTTATTTAGTATTCACCTGAAGACGACTGGATATACTTTTAGTTGAAACGTTGTGATTAAAAAAAAAACAAATAAAGCCAATGCAAGTCCAAAACTATTCTATCATTATAAAAGCAAATATATGGTGTTTGAAAAAGTGTCCTCTTTTGCGATTGGTTAAAAAAAAATGTTTTGCATGAGACAGACATTTAAGCGTATAATGTTGCAGATCTCAGTTCTGCAATAAAATAAATTTACTAAGCATAAGAAAAATTTTTGAAAACAATTTTCAATTTTGAGAAATTGTTTTCGAATTTTTTTTTTAACGCTGGATTTTAATATAGGAATTTTGAGACCGAAATAAATTTAACGTAACATCTGTGATGTATTACGATTAATGATCTCAAAATAAAAAGAAAATATATTAATATATTTCCTGGAATAGCTTTTTGACGGCCGCGTATTGGCACAACACCCTGTATTACAGATTAGCCGGTAAGGTGGCTTTATTTTACATGCTGTTCGTATACAGGTTGTTGTGTAACGCAAATTGCACTCATTAAAATTGCAAATAAAAATCTACAACAGCCTAATAAAAAAGTTGTTCCTTATATTGCTAAAAAAGTAAATAGTAATAATGTAGTTATATAGATCAAATAGAAATAATGTAAATTTGTTGTAAAAATAACATTTTAAAGTATATGTGAAGCTATTTAATAAAGGCTTCCTTTGTTAGAGTAAATTTGTGTTTCATTTTTTCTCCCGTTTTGAAAAAACCTGTAAGTTCCACAATAGCGGTCCTGAGGAGGGTTGGGGACAGGCAATAGGGCTGGGCCATTATGAAAGTTAATAGAAAATAATCGATTAATTGAAATAATCGTAAGACTTATACTCAGATCAAACGTGCCTTCTAAAAAAA
Organism: Polydrusus cervinus; assembly: GCA_935413205.1. Classification (NCBI taxonomy): domain Eukaryota; kingdom Metazoa; phylum Arthropoda; class Insecta; order Coleoptera; family Curculionidae; genus Polydrusus; species Polydrusus cervinus. The sequence goes on from OW284514.1 coordinate 5,826,458, forward strand.
AGCGGCGACTTGCTGTCTTATAGCGTTTTCGATTTACTGCTCTCGGGCACTCTGAGAGTGCTCTCTCCGAGATTTGCGTGTTCGGTTATCAAAATCAGGTGATCTCGCTCGGAGTCATACGTTCGATTTACAAATCTGGTTACTCTAAATCCGTTAGCGAGCGCTCCTTTTCGATCTGCAAATTTTTACGGAGTAGAGAGGCTGCGCCTGCACACTTTTTCTTTAAGACTGTGAACGATGTTCTTTTGTAAATTCGCGTGTTGTTGTTTGAATATTTTGAACATAGTAATATTTTTGTTTAATTTAAAGAAGAATTGTTTTAACTTTATATTAAATTTAAAGGTTAAAATTATTTTACCATCTGTCATAATTTTAAGAGCAATCATACATTCTATTTACACTCCGTCCGAGGGCAACCGTATTCAGGGTGACAGCAAATCTCGGGCGAATCTATGACGTTACAGATCGCTCTCGGAGCACTCTCAGAGTGCTAAATCGAAATCGCTATTAAGGATATCCGAGCGATATTTCGAAATTCTTCCAAGTTACCAGCTCCATGGAAAACTATATCTATACACGGCCCTGTAATAATGTGTCAGGTTTCTACCATGGCGGCTCATCAGGTAAAGGGGCTCTTTACAAAAAAATAAATAAAACCAGGAGGACATTTTTTCGACAATATTAAATATTAATGTACCGATACAGCTCCCATTTTATCGCTTTAAAAATAATTATGTTCGAATTAATAATATTAATTTAATCCGAATGTAGCTATGCATAATACTCGTGCATTTTGGCGCGTCCCAGCCGAACTTGTCCGTTAACTCAAAGCAAGTGGAGAACCAACGCCCAACATGGCTTTGGTATTCACCGTTGCTTTGGTTACGTGACGTCAGTCACGCAAACAGCATGTAACAATTTGCATTATGATGAAGGACAATTTAAAAATCGATCAGTCGTATGCACCTTTGTTTTAGCATTGATTCGCCTAACCTTAAGGTATTTATTTTGAGGCTTCGCGAAACTTACGGTTATAGATATCGTTTTTACGTGATTTACTGTGTGATTAAAAAGTTTTGTTTTTATTTTTCAGTTAATTCACTAGTGTACCTAGTTAGTTGTGTGTTTTAAAAATGAACCCAATTAATGACATAAGTAGTTTGTAATTCGTTGGAAACTCCATTCAGTCGTTGGACAGATGAGGATAAGAGAGACGTTTTGTTACACGGGTTTTTAGTCTGTTTGTTTAAGTACCCGCACTATACCTCTATACCAGTGGTTCCAAAACTTATTTTGTCTACTGCCCACTTTGAGAATAAATTATTTTTTAGCGCCCCCATTTTTTCACCTACTTAAAAACCACTATAACTTCATATTAAATTAATTAATTATTGTGAGCTATATTAGCGGAGATTAAACGTTCATTCAAAACGAGACTTTTACTATAACCCGCAAGAGTTAACTTGAGACCTGAGCGCAGTAGGTAGTACACAACGGCGCTCAGATCTCAAGTTAACTCTACTACGCTACACCTGCCAATAAGAATGATTATTGAAACGCAACTTTATAATATTCAGGCAGAGTATCTTTTATTCAAAATAAAACAAACATAATCTATTCTTATATAAAAATTAATGTGAATGATGAATCTGATGCTGTTTAATAAGTTTGTTGATATCAGGTTCCAATTTACTCAAGAACAGTCGCATTGATACAAGAATGCACAAATCGGGTTGTTTAACAAAAACATGAATGCCGGCTGTCTATTATCTACAAAAATTACCTATCCAGGAATACTAATAACTATTAAAATGCGAAAGTGTGTCTGTTGCCTTTTTATTTGTTTGTATCTACTTTCATTTCGAAACGAAGTGACCGATTGGCATGATTTTTATTTTATTTATTCAATAAAACAGGACAGATATATGAACTACGCGGAGAGAAATATCGAACCTAATGTGAGCAATCTCTTAATTAATATTGGTTGATGTTCACAAGTTGTAGTCGAGAGCTCAGTTGGTGTCTAAGAGTCCTCCTAGCTAGATGAAATTACAAATCGCCCCCCAAGCCTCTACACAACCCCCCCTTTTTTTCTGGGTCTCTTACCGCCCCCCTTTAGGCCTGCAGCGCCCACAAGGGGGCGTTATCGCCCACTTTGGGAAACACTGCTCTATACCTAGCTCTTCATCATTTTTTAAGACCGCAAACCGCCACTGGGTTTCTATTGCTCCCATACGTAATTTTCTTAGGCTCGGATTGGAAGACTGATTAAATAACTAATCAAACTCCTATCTTTTGTGTACCAACTGGTATGTTACTATCACCAATTAATAGTTATTTAATTACAATATAATTTAAAAAAATTACTCTTCAGAAGCATATGCAATTATGCTACAAAATTCCAAAAGTTCTACCAGAGCTGTGAAAGTTACTTCAGAAAAGTAACTAGTTACTTTTTTGATACTTTTGCACAAATGTATCTAGATACTTATAAGGAATAGTTACCTTTACCTAAAAGTGACTTAGTTCTTAGTTACTTAGTTAAAGTATCTAGTTATAGTAACTAAGATATTTTTATAGTAACTAGTTACATTGATTGTAACTATGATAATTTAAAAGTAACTAAGTTACTTTTAAAGTAACTAGTTACTTTGATTGTAACTAGTTACTAAAAGTAACTAAGATACTTTTGCGTAACTAGTTATTTTAATTGTAACTATGAAACTCTAAAAGTTACTAAGATGCTTTTGAACTAGATACCATAAATTTACCAGGTAGTGATAACTTCCTTTTCCTGTACACACTACCACTATTACCATCAGAAAACTAAACAACGAACAAGTAGAATAAAATCATTTCCAAGAAATTTCGCGTTCCAACCAGTTTGCTGTTTGACGCTCGCGACTCGCCGCTTGTCCCTTCGTGAAAATCTGATTTAGGGCCGCCGATCGTCCCTTGGTCATCATCTGATGGACGGCACGTGTGCATAATTGGTATCCTAGAGGAACTTTAAAAGTACCTAACTTAGTTACTTTAAAAGGAACTTAGTTACTTTAAAAGTATCTAGTTACTTTTTAAGTGTATAGTTACTCCTAAAAAGTAACTAGATACAAGTTACTTTTCCAAAGTAACGAAGTTACAGTTACTTTTGGCACGATTAAAAAAAGAACTAAGTTACTAAGTATATAGTTACTTAAGTTATTCACAGCTCTGAGTTCTACCTGCATGCCATTCGTATTGCTATGCGAAATCATCATTATTTCTGCTTCATATGCATAAAATTACAAATAAAAAAAACAAGAGGTGCTGTTAAAGCAACGCCAACGCGTTCAGCCTCAACCATATTGCTCGATTGTATGTATGACCTTTAAGGTCATTTGTGTGTGTCAGCCTTTAAAACAATGGACAATAAAATATGGAATTAGTGGAAACCCTACACCTGACATTGACAAGGGCACTTCGACAAATAAAACTGTTTTTATGTGTTTGGTTAGGTTAAAAGAAGAATAAGCATTGTTTGCTTTTACGACTGCTCTATGAGTTATTTGAATAGGGCACATTGAGCATGTTCTGTATTACCTACTTTACAAGTGGGAATGGAATTTGTACTTAAAATTTAATATGTTTTAAATATATACATAATTATCAACAATAGGGAATTTGAACTAAATTGCTATGAGGTAATTAAGTTTCTCTAAAATGTACCAAAAGCTTGAAACAAAACTTCCCATGCAGTTGGCGACTAGACATAAGTGTCATTTGGGGAGGGGGAGAAGAGGTTTAAGTTCTAACCCATGACTTCTAAAAAAAGTCTTAGCTATTGCGTGAAAATCTGCTGAATATCTTTTTTTTTTAATTTATTCTATGCAAGTATTTATTTATGCTTTACATTTTTTTATTTGGGGGTTGCTGTGTAAGAGGCGTTCTTTAGAAAACTCGATCTAGCATCATAAGTTTGTTTATTATTACATAATAGTTATTTACGATATAAGTGTTGTACCGATTCATATTACAAAACGAGATAAAGTTGTCAAACGAGGCGTCAGCCGAGTTTAATAAAACATGGAGTGTAGTAATATGAATTTACAACAAGAATATTGTACAAAATTTTATCTACTTTCATCTATGAATAAAAATATTTGGCAAAAGGCATTTTTAAAAATAAACATGCACCTGTAAAAATGCACCTGCTATTAAGTTTACTAAACTTTGTCAAACAAATTCAAAAATATAAAAAGCATTTTTCAAAATGAGCGATTCTGATGGAAGTTTATCCTCTGATATAGAAGCAGCGGCAAACGAAGCGATCTCAAGTTTAGTTTCGACAAAATCCAAGGCGCGGTATGAGTTGGAGTATCAGAAGTTTGAAGATTGGTGCAAAGCTAACAAAATAAAGGAGGTGTCTGAGAAAATCCTTTTGGGTTATTTTTCCGTAAAGCAACGCTCCCAGAAACCATCTACACTATGGACTCACTACTCTTTCATGTTGAGAACAGAAGGAAATATGACAGGTGTCAACTGTTTAAGTATTTTTCGAAAGTATGCTAAACTTCGTCCTCTTAATGCAACTCATAGGCGGTTTTTTGTATTCTATGGAAAAGGAAAATGCACCTCTCAGCCTGTCGGAATTCATAGTTTTGGAAGTATACCAAAAAAGATTGCAACAAAACTTGGATTGAATAATCCCGAAGGATACAGTGGACATTGTTTTAGGAGGTTCTCAGCCACCATTCTAGTTGATGGTGGTGCAGATATGCAGATGTTAAAGCGTCATGGGGGCTGGAAATCCTCTTCTACGGCAGAAGGCTACGTTGAGAATTCTTTAGAAAATAAGAAACAAATAGCAAAGAAGATCATGGGGTCAGACACGGATTTAATGATTGGAAATTCGAACGTAAAGGGCTCCATCACATCCACTTCTGGTATACAAATTTCTAACTGTAAAAAGTGTATTATTAATGTTTATAATCAACCTTAAGTGTTTGTCACTTTCGCCTTTACTTTCTTCAGATCCTGAAGCTTCCAATTTTGGTTCTAAAAGCATGTTATTGTGTATTTCAGCAGCAATTTATCTAACCCCTAACAAGTCCATATGCTGTACAATTACTTCTTCTTACAATGAGACTATTCGCTTCGCAGTGTGTTCTAGCAATACCCCCTTAGGAGGTACTGGTTCTAGGAGATTTTTTAAAGAAACTTGGGCAACAGTATCAGTAATATCTGCTGGTCTACATTTGGATTTACATTGCCAAACTTGATTATAGTCAGCGTAAATATAACATTTTTTTGAACAAGCCACCTGATCTATATCTAAATATTGCTGGTTGCTTAAGTTCGAGTCTAAAATAAGCTCCAAAGCTTCGTCTGCTATGTAGATGGATCTACTTTGGGAAAGGATAAAATTCTTCGTACTTTAGTTGGTCGGGTTGGACTTTCGCTAACGTGTTTTAAAAGTGCTGCCAAATCATGCTTTCCCTGATGACGCGCAGACATACACACAGCTTAAACCATTAAAGAAGATTCATGCCCTTGTTCGTAGGGTATCTGCGAGGCTTCCAGTCTTTTTGAGCGACTTGATTTTTTAGAAAAGGGAAGGCTTGACCTACCGAAAAGGTGGATGACAAAGGTTCGTATGTTTCAATTACAAAGTAGTTTTGTAACCAAGCAGAATTTTTATTTTGAAAATTTTAGTTTTTTCTACTCGATTATTGAAGCCATCTTTCATGAAAGTTACGACATAAATGTTGAATTTTTTCCTTAATTTGAAGCTCATTAGCTAATTTTACATTTTCTCCAATTTTCGTGGTTATATAATTAAAAATAGTAGCATATTTTTGATTTTTCTTTCCTTCGCGAAGCCACAATTCAAAAAGTTCTTCATTCTTAAAGATATGCATTACTAGAACAAAATTCAAATATTTTAATTGGCGCAAGTAGGCGCAGCTAAACTCTTTAAAAATGTAATTACCGATGAAGACTGAAAAGTTTCCAGCAAGACTTATCACCGCCAAATACCGCCTTAGTCTACATAACTATAAAAATTAATATTTTATAATACAAATATACAAATACCTACATAAGACTCATATTATAAAAAATCTTATAAGTAAAATTAAATTTTTCTCTTACAACACAAGAAAGTACATACCTTAGAGAAAATAATCCAATTTACTCCACAATAAAATACTAATAAAATACAACCTACTGGCACAATTATAAAGCTTCGCTATTTTTGGCGACGAAATCACACTTACAAACGATTTAGTTAAAAGTACTAAAACAGATAGTCGTATCAGGTAATAACGGCCCATTAGCAAAGAAATATATTAAGATAATTATTATTTGGGGTATTTATTAGCAATATAAATTAAAAATAGGGCATTATCTAAGAATTGGAAAATTGGATTTTGACCAAATAATTGGTTCCCAGAAGGCCAGAAATCATAGTGCACCGCCGCAGTTTGAAACATACGTTAAGAACCCTAATAAACATTTGTCTGACGAACGACTAACTTTGTATCTATAATGACGTAATTTTTAGTCGGGTACGTACATTAGCTATGTACATACATTAGCTAACTTCGCAATTTTTATGTTGACAAAGTGTACACTAGTGTACAGCTACTACCCGGTAGGGCAAAAAATGATCTTTTTACCTAATGAATTATTTTACAGTCAGTGTCAGACATACATATGTACATATTTGTTCTTGTCATATTTATTTTGATCTATGCGCGTATAATTTTTTTTCTCAAGTAAGTATAGCTTTAACAATGCTACAATAAAAAAAGAGATTGGCTGGAATTAATAAATGCCAGGCCATGCATCAACACATAATTTTTACCATATTGCACACTTGTTTATATATTGAGGCCTTGAAAATATCATGATGCCATTAATGAGTGTTTGCATTATATTTAACATTTGTTCATTTAGATAAATGTTTGTTGTGGGTTATCAACAAACCTCGGACAATGGCGTATTACCCCCTGAAAATACAGGATCGGCTTAGTAGGTATGGGTAGGTATGCAAGAGTTTATATTATACGAAAAATATGTCCGTAAGCCAATCACTTGTTTTAACTGGGCATTTGTTAAAAGTATCTAACATTCTAGTAGATAGCTTCTATGAGGGTGTCGTTGTTGTGCCACAGGCAGAATTGTTTTGGGACTACGACCAAATTCCGACAAAAATTTGAATTACTCAATTTTATAAATTGTCTTATTTATTTTATTTTTTAAGTATTATACGCCACAGGGTATAGACAAGGCGCGGATCCAGGGGGAGGGCGAAGAAAGTTTCGCCCCCCCCCCCCCTGAGCCTGACCAAATGGGTGTTTTTTTTACTATGAGCCTTGAAAATTGTAGGGCGTGTAAGTAAGAAGATTTTTAGAGCCGGGCTGGGCTCTTTTTTTTAGACGTCACTTTTTAATCCCCCCCCTCAGCAAAATCCTGGATCCGCCACTGATGAAGAATAAGAAGATTTTCTAGATGTGCAGATCTATCGCTAAAAATTCATTATAGTTTTGAAAAAGTTCTTTCAACATCTCTGGTAGTCCCAGGTACATACTTAATAGGGATCTCGGAGTCCTGGGACCCCGGAAGGAAAACCTGTCCCGAATCTAGTGGGATTAGACCTGTTAATCCCGGGATAAATACCGATTTTTTATGCATATAACCGTTCATCCTACAAGTGTGGAATCTGAGAACTGTTTCTCATCTGCAGGATTTTTATATAATAAGATACGTTCGAGGCTGAGAGCTAAAACCTTAGACCAGGGCCGTAGCCAGAACCAAATTTTTGGTAGGGCTATTCGATTCCTTACCAGGGCCCATATTCTCAATTTGATTAAATCGCGGTCGATACTTGGTGGAAATCCATTGAAATTTAGGCGAATGGAAGTAAAAAACGTATTGTTTTACAAAAATTTCCCTTATATTTAAAACACTGTAATGAATTTTTACGACATGTTTCGCTACACGGCAGCTTCTTCAGGTGTGAAAATATAAACAAGGATTACTATTTATAAATACCATCTATAACTTATAATAACAATGTACTTAAAAATGGGTTTTTACCACGCCAAAATTGATGATTTTTCAGAAATCAAGTATTTTTGGAGCGTAAATCTAGGAACAGTTTTTGGTGCAAATTCTTAGGTTTTGAAATACTCTTTCTTAAGTGCCGTTTTGTATATTCAGAATAAAGCATTCTCGTTTCTTCCCGCACTATTTTTTTTTTTATTATAAATGATCACACTTCTTCAATAAAAAATGTTTCAATTAAAATGTTTACAATATTTTTTTTCTTTAAAAATAAATACCTAAGTAATTATTTTTTGTTTTTGTTGTAAAAATAATTTATTGCATTGGGTTATATTTTTGTTGATTTAAAATAGCTCTAAAAAAGGAAAAACGGATCAGACAGGGGCAGGACAGGACTCTACCCGTATGACGAAATTATTTAAATAATTTTATTTTATTAAACTTATCAAATAACTTGCAGACATTTTTGACACTTATTTTTTTCTATATCAAAATCTTTTTTACCAGGGGTCAATATTTTTTTACCAGGGCTTCGCCCTGGCCAGCCCTCCTCTAGCTACGGCCCTGCCTTAGACGCACTATTATTTTTGCGGTAATTTAAAAAAAAATGTCATCAAGTTATTTGTTGATATTAACAATACATTTCTATTAGTTTGTTTAGGATTTTGTTTTCTTAAATTTTATGTTTTAAGTTAATGCAATAAAAATTTTTAAATGTTATCTGATTTTTTTTGGTACATATAATCGCGGGACTAACGGTACAAATCTCGAAAATCCCGGAATTAAGGACACATTTCGGGACTTACATTCCTAATACACAATGGTTGAATACTTCAAATAGAGAAATGGTAAAAATTTCTTGACTAAGTGATGTGATAATAACCCTTAGAAGATTATAAAAATTCCTTAAATTCTTTAATGACAACAAATCCTTACCTTTTGTTTACCAATCTAATTTTTAACTCATAGAAAAGAACCGTTTCCGTAATAAATCAGTTTTCTCATGTCTCATTATCTCTGTTATAGTTGGTAAATACGTTTTATCGCCCTTATCCGTCAAAAATTTGAAAATTAGGCATAAGACCTGAAGACAAATATTGTCCCTTCAATAGACCCATATAAAACGAGGTTTAATATTTAGAAGCCTTATATAAAATAGCAGTGGCGTAACTACACCAAGGAAATTCATCGAATAGAGCTCTCCCTCAATGTAAAGAAGCTCAACCAACGTTATAGTTTTTTTTAAAAATAAATCACCATAAAGTATAGGCGAGTCAACGATAGAGTAAAGTTTACTTTTACCTTTATCTTAAGAATTAGATAATAATTCGAAATACAGACAGAAAACAGTTGACCATTGAGGTGCACAATTTAAAATTATTTGGTGACCCAAAAAAATTTGTCGAATATCACTTGGGTTTTCTTTTAAATGAAACACCCTATATATTATATTATTTTCTGATTCCCTATAAAATTCTACCCTATTTTATAAATGTTATATGTCTATATTCAATAGTTTTTGGGATATTGACGTTTAAAATATGACATTTTCAGATTTTGACAGACTGTACCACTGGAACGGTTCATCTTAGAGAAAAATGGTCTTCATCTTCATATCTTTTTTACGGTTTAACATATTAAACCGGAAGTTGTAACTTTTAAATTATCCTCCTTAGTTCATGACCCTCTCGGGCCGGGGCCCCTGGCATTTTTCACATTTTACACTTACGAGCATCCAAAAATAAATACTACCAAGCAATGGACTTTCTAACTATATACAAATTCATATTATATAATTAAGAAAATCTTCCTAGACTATCATAAACCATTTCTAAAATCAATTAAAAACACAGCGCGAAAGCTGGAAGCTTAAAAACATAAGATGAGAACAGATACACGTCATCCCATTAACCGCGCAATTTGTTTTTGTTTGCCAAGCGTGCGATCAATTATACTGTTATCTTTGTTTCCATATCTTAATTAGACAAAGACAGTTTAAAAACGGGAAACCAGACGAGATACCTCAGTCAGGTAGGAATGCGTCATTCACAGAGCGATCGGCTGCTGCCATTGCTTGGAATTGTTGTGACGTCGGTAAGTCGTTTCGCGTGTTTTCATTAAAGAATGTATTTTGTTTAATTATTTTCTCAGTAAATAAGAATTTAAGAACTGAAACCTTAGAAATAGTACACCTAGTAGGAAAATCTGAACATTCCTGGACGTCCGTTAAGATTGTATGTCGAGGCGCAAGCCGAGACTGATAATACGGAGTCCGGGCTTTTTCTACGAGGTATAAGTACCTACATACTATGTTTCCGTAAATCTAAAATTATATTAAAAGGACATAACTTTTGAAAAAAAATTTTGAAATAAATATTATTAACTTTGTTCACAAATAAAGGATGCCATTAAATATTTCTGTTGTAACTATGGAAAGACAGTAGGTAATATTGAACATGTTAGTTTATAAGTAGCCGTACAGAATAGTAGATTCTGTAACGAGGTTGGAATGAAAATTTGATCTTAGTGGAAGATCGAATTTTTATTCTAACCGAGTAGCAGACTATATTTTCTCCACGACCAAAAATACTATTCGCAATATTTGTAATTTCAGGTGGAGTATTATCCAGTTTCATATCTGATTCATCCGATTTTTCACTCATATTTTGACTTGCACTAAGATTTGTCCGCTGACATTGACAGTTTCGAAATTCATGGCAACCTATGTCGTTTAGATCAATTACAGAATATTCATTCCGTATCTTGTTATGGAATGAAAATACACGCAAAATGCATAAGAAGCAAGTGTTTCAGAATAAATATTCCAACTCAAGAGCGAGAATTTTTACATTCTATTATCAAAAATGATTTTGGAATTATTGCATTCAGTAATGGTCGTGGATAAATAATATTTCCTTACAGTACAATAATAAATATTTCCTAAGAGTTATTTCCCGTTGACTAGCAACGACTAAGCGTAAGGAAATATTGACTTTTTCTTTCAGAAATGTTATCAAAAATGTCAATACTTCCGATCGATTTTCGGAAAATTGTATTTCTTCTTCCTTCATGCGATTGGGTCAAAATCAAAACTTAGTGAAAAAGTCACTGTCTAAAAAAAAAGATTATAAAAAAATCTAGACCAAGAATGTCAAGCGAATGCATCCTCTATTCTGTGTTCTCGCTGAAACAGATTAGTTATAAAAACAAAGGGTGTGGTGTTATATCTGTTGGTTTATACAAGACGCCCAATGGTTCCTAAAACGAACCAAAATAAAGGTGGCACCCAGTTCCGTTGGGACGTTGTATAAAATGCTTAGTCACAGTCGTATTTCTGTCATTTTTATGAATAGAATATTTAAGAATTTATTAAACCAAAGACAAGACAGACAGTGTTTGCTTTTTTACTTACTTTGACCGTTATTTTAATGACAATTATATTTATAAAAAAAATCTCAATTTTTCCATATCTAAGATTGCTATTTTTTTTAAATTTTATTTTTTTATGGACATTATTTCATTTAATAGGTAGGTACCTGTCATCTCTTCTTGATGTTGTTATAATTAACGGGTCGACGATCCGATCGATCAGGTGGTCAAGATCCCACATTTTCTCCTCTTCTTTAATGACATGATGGACTGCTTTTCGCCAGTTCTCTGGTGTCACTTCCTTAATAACTTGATCAAACAGTAGCTTAACGTCTTTCATTTTAAAGGTCGTGTTGTGTCTTGCTACAGATCCTTTCACTTGCGCCCATTTAAGTTCTATAGGGTTTAGTTCGCAATGATATGGCGGTGTGCACAGCACAGTTACACTATGTTTTTCAGCTATATCTTCCACGGCATATTTTATAAAACGTTGTTTGTGTAAATTTGCTATAGCTATAATAGTTCCTTCTTTATCAAATTATCTTCAAATTCAATACTTTTGGTGGTAAACCACCAGTCGATAATTTCTTGTTTTCTTTAAGGTGATATTATCCATAACTATTACTGAATCAGCTGGAAGATATTTTATTATTTCACTTAAATAGTCCTCAAAAACATTCGAATTCATGTCCTCGTGTATAAAATAGAAAATTTATAACAGCACACACACAGTCAAAAACTTTATTCAAAATTCAGAAAATTAAAATTTATTTTGTAATAAAAATAACATTTTAATAGTTATTTACGATATAAGTGTTGTAAAGATTCATATTACAACACGAGATGTTAAAGTTGTCAAATGAGGCATCAGCCGAGTTTAATAAAACATCGAGTTTAGTAATATGAATTTACAACAAGAATATTGTACAAAATTTTATCTACTTTCATCTATGAATAAAAATATTTGGCAAAAGGCATTTTTAAAAATAAAAATGCACCTGCTATTAAGTTTACTAATCAAGTTTTTTATGTTACCTTTCGCATAGTTACTGTTTCGCATGGCTACTGTCGAAACTTTGTCAAACAAATTCAAAAGTATAAAAAGCGTTTTTCAAAATGAGCGATTCTGATGGAAGTTTACCCTCTGATATAGAAGCAGCGGCAAACGAAGCGATCTCAAGTTTAGTTCCGACAAAATCCAAGGCGCGGTATGAGTTGGAGTATCAGAAGTTTGAAGATTGGTGCAAAGCTAACAAAATAAAGGAGGTGTCTGAGAAAATCCTTTTGGATTATTTTTCCGTAAAGCAACGCTCCCAGAATCCATCTACACTATGGACTCACTACCTAATGTTGAGAACTATGATTTCAGTCAAGATAAATCAAGATATAAGCAGATTTTTTTCCATTACAGCACTAGTGCTGTAAAGGCATCTATTACAGCACTAGTGCTGTGATAGATGCCCTTACAAAACGATTTACAGAACTGTAAAATTCATATTACTAAATGAAAGTAGATAAAGACATTTATTTGGTATTTTTAATTTTCCCCATTTTTATCTGGAGGAATTGGGACCAACAGAGTAGAAATCGATATTTTTGTAAAATATAAACATTGTTTGACCCGTCAGGGAATAGGCAAGGGGGATATGGCCCCATTCCCATTGTGCGAAATGAAATTGAATCGTCAAATAAGCAACTATCGAAGCTAAAATAACCGCCAAAGTACCAGACACTAACCAATTAAGAATTGGAGCAACTACATTATTATGTTCACTTTCCTAGCCTCTAATAAAATCCCAAACAACCAATAAATTGGCTCTTACGATTAAAAAAAAATTAAACCCATTCAAAACAAGTTCAGTGACCTCCTGTAGTGGTTTTATTCGACAATTCGTTCACAATCGTGAGGATCCATCTTTTGGCAAACATCCTATTCAGTTTTTTCTGACCCACTTTCATGACTCTACCTTGCATTTTGTACGTTATATAATTCGGGTACAAGGAACATTCGAAAAATAATTTTTAATCCAATATATTGTCAAGGTAAGAAGGCGTTCTAAAAGTTTGAAATTTTAAGACGTTTTTGAAATGGGTACTGAGAAATATTTATCATTTTAATATACCAGATGTTAACGACAGTTGCGTAGCCAGAAAATATGCTCGGGGGGGGGGGGGCTTAGTGGGCGTAAGTAGGATATTTTTTCTGGAGAAAGGGACTATAAGTATTTCATAATATTTTACCTAATTAAAAATACCTAAAAACTACTATCAAATTTCGAAAATTAAATTATTACCTTTCCCCTTTTAAATGGTTTGATTAAATTTTTTTTTGGAAATTCTTTATTAAAAAAAAACATTTTTTATATTTGTGAAAAATATGAATATTGGTGTCAATCCAAAATTTTAACATGTCATGTTCAATGAAGGGTTGTACAGCGTTTGTGCTTTGTGAACCTGTCTATCATCTTTAGTTCAATAAAGTGTTGTACCTAGGTATCATCCTACACAAAAACTTAAAATGGAATAAGCACATAGAATTTTTAAATACAAAAATACAAAAGGGAATAAATATAATAAAGGCATTCTGCAGAGTATGGTGGGGGGCTGACCCCAAGACCCTCTTGATGGCCTACAATGGTCTCATCAAATCTCACTTAGACTATGGATCTATTTTTATCAAACCAAGTAGTAAGGCATTCCTCAAAAAATTAGATACGGCACAGTTGCAGAGCATAAGAATAGCTTTGGGTTGCATGCGATCCACACCCACAAATACGCTATTGGCGGAAGCTGCAGAAATGGACTTAGAACACCGTAGAAAATTACTCGCTGTTAAGTTTTTAAGTAAAATAATAGTAATAAACAATCACCCTCTAATCCATATAATCCAACAATTGAGAAGACTATGTGCCAGAAACGCAAACTTTTGGAAAAACAAAGATGAACCGTATTTAGTACAGGCATACAACTACTTCCTTCCCCATATAAAAACATTGTATAGATCAGACCATATTACCCCATATTTGAAGTAAAAAATGAACATTTAATAAACCCAATTCAAATACTTAAACTTGACGTAAAAAAAGACGAAAATCCCCAAGATCAAAATTTCTTAATCTCTACCTCACCATATAAAAACTCACATGTATGCATTGTATATGCGTCAAAAAATCAATCGAGGGTCGGATTTGGAATACACATTCCACGAATCAATTTTAACTTTTCATCCCGACTCCCAAATAACCTTTGCATCTGCACAGCCGAAGTAACTGCTATATATGAAGCCATTAAGGTAGTGCTAAAAAAGGGCATCAAAAATGTTATTATATTTTCAGACTCCCAAGCGGCCATAGGAAAAATTAAAAAAACTGATGTACACCCATGCAGAGACTATCTATCGCTAAAAACTAAAAGACTACTCTTGACCGCAAATAGTAGCGACTCAAATATAACTATTGCATGGATCCCAGGACACGCGCATATAAAAGGTAATGATAAAGTGGACAAGTTAGCTAAAATAGGCGCCAGCCTAAATGCTCCATTACAAATGAACTTAGACAGGTCAGAAATAGTTAATATTATCAAAGAAAAAATTAATGACGAACACAACACATTCTGGCAGGACACATTAAAATCTAAAGGGATATTTTACTCAAGGATAATATCCTCCTTCCCCAAAAAGAGATGGTTTGATGATTTTGAGTTTGTTGATCGCAAACACATCACGACAATAATAAGAATGCGCACAGGTCACTGCCTGACATCTTCGCACCTCTATAAAATTAACATCAAAACAGACCCATATTGCGAATGTGGCTTAGAAGAGTCACTAGAACATATTTTCCTAGAGTGTCCAATTAATTCCATTCCTAATTTCGATGTTTATCAGGAACTGGTCAGTTCTGGGCTTCAACCCCCTCTTAATATCGCCATTATTCTGTCATGTCTCACAGAACTCAGAATTAAAATATTAATAAGATTCTTAACCTACAACCAAATAAAATTATGAAAAATGTGAATTATAAATTTTTATTAATTTTTTTTTTCTTTTTTCAGCAAGCTAAAAGTCAACTGTATTTATGCTTTGATGTATCGTACAAAATAACACCTCATCTTATAAAGTAATAGACATATCGTTCTAATTTTTAAAACCAAGATCGGGTAACCAACCCCGGTGGCGGTTATTCTTACTCCACAGCACAAAACTACAACTCGCGGGGATGATATGGTGAAAAACCAGACAAGATCACCTCGCCACGAATGAGCTGGCAAATTGCCCGTAAAGGAGCAGAGCCATTAACTACAAACAACAACAACAACAAGAATATCGTAAACAATGAGTACTGGTACAATGTATAGGTAGATCCTTATTTCCATTATGACTTTGATTGACATCTAATGTCAGTAAAATATTTCAATAACCTATTTCAACAAGTATTTTTACAAGATGTTAGAATCGGTGTACAACACTTCATTGAACATGACTGTATGTATGACTCTAAGCAGCATTTTTCGGGCTTGGTTTTTCATGAATAAAAATAAAGTAAATATCGCTCACCACGTCAAAATTGATGATTTTTTCAGAAATCATGTGTTTTAGGAGCATAGATCTAAGAACAGTTTTTGATGCAAATGCTTGGGTTTTGAAATACTCCCTCTTAAGTGCGGCTTTGTATATTCATAATAAAGCATTCTCGTTTCTTCCCGCACTATTTTTTTATTATAAATTATCACACTTCTTCCATAAAAGATGTTTCAATTAAAATTTTTACTTTAATTTTTCTTCTTATAAATAAATACCTAATTGTTCTTTGTTTTTGTTGAATAAATATTTTGTTGCATCTTAGGAATCGCCCAGTATTTAAAAAATGTACAGCTTTACGCGACCTTTATACGTTGTCTAAAATGCCCTACTTTTCACTTACCCTTGTACATTATAGCGAAATAATTTCAAGTCAAAAAAATTTTGCACGGTTCGATACGATTTGCATTTTCGCTATTCTCGCACAGAGATAGCTCTTTCTTTATCTTTTTCTCATGAGGTTGAATAGAATAAATTTCAAAGGGGAGAGGCATGGTTTACAGTTTTTTCTCTTATTATGGCAAGTTGTAGAGTTGCACTGATGTGCTCAACATGACAGTGATGTATTGTGCTTATCTCGTTTAGATTTTACCAGTTACGAAATTTTTTTTGTCGCGAAATATAAATTATATTTTTATTTTTCGCTTAAACTTCTGGTATGAGGAAGGTGCATTCCTTTTTGGTTCGGTGTTTGGATCGTTGAACCTTAACTATGTCAAATTGCAGTTTTGTAAATTAAACACCGAAGTCATTATAAGTGTTCAGGCCTAACCCTTTAACGTAAAATGTTCCAGTATGCATTTTTGAAATACGTATCTGAATTATGTATATGGCTCCAAAAACTGTTTATTTATAATATCTCGAAACCATTTAGTTTTAGAAAAAGTTATATAGGAAACAGACAATATTCATGTTTAAAGGTTGGAGACAATGACGTTTCTTGAACGGCAGTAGAGTTTTGGACTTGCATTGTCTTTATTTGTTTAGAATCACTACGTTTCAACTGGTAAGCATCTTCAGTCGTCTTCAGGTGAATGAATACTGAATAAGTACGGTAACTACAGCTCTATTTATACTAGGCAGGTGCTGTGACGCATTACTAGTGGGCGGAGTCATGCGTGTTGCTAGGTGATGGTTCGAATCCGAAGCAATAAAACAAGCAAAGAAGAAACCAAAAATATGGCTTAGATATGTGGATGACACCTTCATTATTTGGAACGGAAACGAGGACGAACTCAGAGAATTCTTACATCACATTAATAACTTTGCACCGACAATTAAATTCACCATGGAAAAAGAAGAGAATAACCAATTACCTTTTCTAGACGTCAATGTAGAGAAAAATGGCAACACCTTCCTAACCTCAGTGTACAGAAAACCTACACATACAGGGCAATATCTCAATTATACATCAAACCACTCAAACAACACAAAACATGGCATAGTAAGAAACCTTGTGGATAGAGCAATTACTCTCTGTAACTCAAACGAAGCTCTCAAAAGAGAAACTAACCACATCAAGACCGACCTCAACAAGAATGGCTATCCCATGAAACTGATTGACACAATATTGGAAAATCGCAAGAATCGGCCAAACACACGTAAAGCAGAGAAAGAGATACAACCAATACTCAATATTCCGTATGTCAAAGGAGTATCTGAGAAAATAAGAAGACTAGGAAAACGATACAACATCGAAACAGTATTCAGCTCTAGAGACACTTTAAGAAGCCACCTAACGAAGACGAGACCAGTAAGCCAGAAAGACAAGAAAAATTGTGTCTACCAGATCCCCTGCGAATGCGGCCAGTCTTACATTGGTGAGACACTAAGACCACTAGAAGTAAGGATTAAAGAACATCAGAATAATACCCGAAAAGGAGAGACCGAAAAATCAGGTGCAGCTGACCACGCCTGGACGCACGGCCATCATATCATGTGGACAAAAGCGGAAATCCTGCAAAAAGAACCGCACTGGAGGAAGAGGAAGTTTAAGGAAGCTGTTACCATACACCAAAATCCAGGTTGCTTTAGTAAGCCTTCATTAGACATGAGAAACGTCTGGAAACCCTTGTTAAGTAAATGTAATCTTAGAATAAGACCACCCAAGAGTTAAACGCATGATTCATCGAGCATGACGTCATCGAGCATGACTCATCAAGCATGACTCATCCAGTTATGCGTCATCACCTAGCAACACGCATGACTCCGCCCACTAGTCATGCGTCACAGCACCTGCCTAGTATAAATAGAGCTGTAGTTACCGTACTTATTCAGTATTCACCTGAAGACGACTGGAGATACTTACCAGTTGAAACGTAGTGATTCTAAACAAATAAAGACAATGCAAGTCCAAAACTCTACTGCCGTTCAGACAATATTCATGTTTAACGAATTAACACAATCTACAATTTATCGAGTACCTAATTAAAATAGAAAATACTACAGGTCATCCGGTAAAGACAGTGGTGTAGCCAGATTTTAGGGACTGGAGTGAAATATTTTGGGAGGCTCCGTGTTTTCAATTTCATTCAACTTTAGTATTGAACACTAATCTTAATCTATACCCTAAGTCCAGAATTACTGTCAGTGATTCATCGCTGTCATATAAAGTGCAGCGGGTTGTACGAAGTTAGAGAAAACAATTGCAATGTATATTTGAATTTCTAATGGAGCAGAATATTTATTTTTTAGGAAAAAAATATAAGTCAATGAAAACCATTAAAATGATGGTTTAATTTTATCGTAATTGTTAAAAATATTTTTTTTAATGAAAAAAACTTTCTCGCACTCCTCAATATCTGTTGGTCCAAACTTAAAAAGTATACAAAAATTCATTAATAAACACTAGCCAGGATTCGGGTCCAGAAAACCCAATGTTTGTTCTTTTTAGCCTTTTTTTGAACATTTCTTCATAGAACTTTATAAGAGCATAGTCGATGAGTCATCACAAACAAATAGTGCCTTTCCACCACATCGCGCATTCTGTATCTGTGCCTGGCGATGGCAATAAAATGCATTTTTTTATTTAGCCGCAATATTTTTATTTTTATTTTCTAAATGACGGATGATATAATTTAAACCTATTTATAATTAAAATTTCCAATTTTTTTTTGGAAAAAAAATAATTGATCATCTGCCAAACTAGGTAATTAAAAATGTTATTTATTTTAATGCCTTCTAAACACAGCTAAAATAGAAATATCAACTTAGGAATCACCCTGTATAATTGAACCTTTAAAATAAATTTTCAAAAAATAAAGTATCATCTGAAGCAAGAAGGTCTTGTGAACCCCTTAGTAAAATCTTTGTGTTAAATTTTCAATTAGACGAGCCAGGATACGATGCCGCGTTTCACGCTGGTATGGAAGGGTCTTTAAAAAAATCAACAATAATTTTAAATTAATTTCTTCGACATCTTCACGTTGTCACCGTATTAACCGGATATAGTCATGGCAGGACACGCAATTCCCCTGGCACCGTCTATTAATTTGCTGGGGGTCAATCTGGAAGGTAATATGTCTTGGCATGATCACGTTGCCGCAATTGCCAAGGCAGCTGCACAGAAACTTGGTGTACTTTTCCGCACCAAAAGGTTGTACACACCTCATCAACTTTTGACACTCTACAAAGCCCAGATTCGACCATCATTAGAATATTGCTCTCATGTCTGGAGCTCTGCACCCAAGCACACCCTTCGGCTACTGGATTCCATTCAAAGGAGAGCCGTTCGTCTGATCGGCGACCCCGAGCTGACCAAGACCCTCGATAGCCTGGAGCATCGAAGACAGGTTGGTGATTTGGTGATTTGGCTCTCTTTTACAGATATTTCCATGGCAGGTGTTCGACTGACATTGCCCACTTGATTCCACCTAGAGCAATGCAAAACAGAAATACACGGCGAACCACTGCCGCTCATCCATATGTTGTTCAGCTTAGTACTCCTCGAACTTCATTGTTCAAGAATTCTTTCATCTGGAGAACGTCATCTTTGTGGAATGATCTTCCTGAGGTCGTGTTTCCCAATGAATACAATCTTCAACGTTTCAAGACCAACGTTAATCGCTTTTTTCGCACTCGCACCGCTCCCAGAGCGCCTTAAAGGATTTTTCCTACAGTGCAGGTGTTTTATCATAAAAAAAAAAAAAAAAAAAAAAAAACAGGACAGTTTTTTAAAGTTCTTGTTGAGCTATGACTTTCAAAAATCCGTTGGCGCCTTGACAGAACAGGTATTGTAAGTAATCATCTTCATATTTCATATGAATATATTTTGCACACCTGAGCTTGAGTCTTTGAAACCGGACCTATATATTTTGTAAGCCTACTATGATATCTACGAGAATAGCTCACGGATGGCACTATAATTCAATTCGCCGCCAGGTCTACAATTCTAATTATTTCGGATTTATCGGCAGAAGATCGAATACAGAATGGCTTTACAATCAAATTTTGTACATAAATTATTTTTGCTAAATTTGCGGTGGAAAGTAATTGAATAAATAATACTAATTTGTGTTTTTCTTAATTCTCCTTTTACAAAATCCTGAGACCTCAAAATTGTTATAGCCTCTAAGCCTAAATATTATTTTTAATGAATTTTTCACAATTTTTGATTAATTATATTGGTTTTTTGTATTTGTCAATAATTTTTTTTATTATTATTTTATCCATTTTATATTATATTCATTTAAAATAGGCTCTTTCACCATTGTCATAGTTTTTGCATTTAAATTGTTAAGTCGGTGCTATAACAGGAGTTTATCATCAATAAAACTATTGCTAGGTCATACCATGAATTTTTTGCAGCTCATTGAAAACATGCACAATTTCCATATATTTTAAAGACGCCAAAACTGTCACAATTACTCGATGACGTCGATCCGATAAAAATTTGCAGTGAGCATCGTTACCGATATTTCACTTGTCATGTCCATGTTTCCGTTTACATCCCACTAACATTTGAATTATTGTGGAATTTTGATGTATTTTTGTTTAAAATAACTGTTTTTTAAAAATTTATTTACAGAAAGATCGACAAATAACTTAGTTTAAACTTTTTTTAACTGTCATTTCATTAGCTTGGTCTGCTGTCAATAATTTCGGTGTTGCCACATGTGAAACCTTGTATGCTAGTTAAATATTATTATTTTGTTCCTAGAACTTTATTAACTTATTTATAAATAACATTTTGGAAATAATATGATTTTTTCTTATAAGTCCGCTTTGGACAATTATTTCTAATGGATTACTTTTCAGAATTTGTCATTGTATTACTTATAATATAATTTGTTTTCAGAATATTGGCAACATTGTCAAGCTGCCGTTTTCATGACGTATATTCGATAAAGTCCGTGTTTTTGTTCCAATAGTTTTTTTATTTATTTATTTTCTCAGTGATGGCTTAAAAATATTAAAAAGTACAAATACATAAAATTTTATTTTTTGTTCGTTCATACACTACAACCAAAATCGAAATTTAGTGAAAGCCCATTGTGCCAATATGTTAATGCCTATTAAGAAATTACAACAAACCCCAAAATTTGAACAACGGATTTTTAAATATCAGCCATAGTAGGCTTGCAAATCTCAAAACTCTTTCCCATCTCCTAGATTTTCTACGAATCCCCGTCTATTACGTCACAATGATAATAGGGCACAATAGACTACGTACTTTACGACTAAACGACTTCTTTGTATGAAAATAAAAACGCTTATAAATAAAAAGGTCAGTAATTACCTTGTTTCGCAAGCAAAGGGCCACAACAAGGACATTTTTCTGGACGAAGGGACAACTTTATCTCTTGTCGGTTTTCTAGGCTATTGTCTTTAAATGGTGCAGAAATAATTTTATTAATAACGGGTCTATTTACATACTTGCTACTTTCACTTTCATGCAAATAAATAGTAGGTATGTGCGTAAATATTGGTTGGCATTGAGAATATCCGCCAGCGGTTGTACCATAATTCAATGATACCACCACTGTAAGCAGATGATCAGGGGCCGTTAAGTTTGCGCAGATCGGAAATTTGTTTCTTTATGTAAACATTTGACAGGACTTTCAAAATATTTTTACAAGCTTTTATTTAAATTCACCGGTTTAGTTCGGGTGTGTACAGTTTATGGTCAAATAAAACTAAGTAACCAATATTTTACATACCTGAAATACCTTATTCCTGGTATTGAACCGCGATTCGTGCAAAAAAGGATCATGCACTTTTTTCGGGCGATTTCCAACTCCGCCCGGCGCCAGGTACACGAGGACAGACAGTACCCATCTCCGCCCCGAAATATTTTCGCTCCCTTATCTAACTACCTTTGGACTACCCGTTTGGAGCTGAACTGAGGGTTCGGTAATCTGCTCTAATAGGTGTATATGTTATACAATACGTCGCGAAGCGATCAAGTTAAATTTATAAAAAATATATTATTATGAATTTGGCGAACAGCTCCAAACGGTGTATTGGGGCGGGTTAGAACTTGTTCAACAGGGCAATCTATATTAATTTTTCCCAAACTCGCAAAAATAAAGTAAATACGCTCGGGGCGGAATTGGGGTGCAGGATTAACATACCTGAGAGGTCACTATTTTTGGAATAATTATGCGGGCGGAGTTAGGCACTGCTCCTTTTTTCTACCCATCTTGAGACACAAGTCGCTAACAATAACAAAATGTCTGGTACAGTTTTATACCTAAATTCGTACCCAAGAATATCCACAATCACACACGGAACATCCGAACGAATACAACGTAAAAAAAGCTGGAAACGACTACAACTTACAACCTAACAAAAAAAAATGTCTAAAGTAAAGTTTTATAAATATTAACACCTAAAACTTGGAAATTATAACCACACACGAATGAACGAAATAAATGATGGCGACAAATAAGAATATAACGCCAAGCCGGTTCTGTTCAAGAGACCTTGGGTTCTGTTTACGTTCTGTTAGAAATCGTGTGGGTTGCCTAATTTTTTCCCTACTGCGCAAGCGCCACGGCCCCCAACTCAGGTTATTTTGAATCGCACGATGGGTGTATTCTTGCCTCGTGCGGCTGCTTGTATTGGCAATATAGTGTATGTATGTGGTATTTACACGGTTCTAGCAATGCATTCGCCATTTCATTATTTGATCAATATTTCTTATCCTTTTCGCTTTATTCAAAAAGGGAGCAAATACCCGTCCTTAACTAATAATTACCTACAGTTTCGAACTATAGAAATTTTGAATAATGAATTAATAAAAGCAACAAACGAAAATCCCAAAAATCCTGGCGCCGCCACTGCATCCTACCAATATTTCTAAATGAGCTCTTTTATTATAATCGAGTACCACAAACCTTTGCTAGAAACAATAAAAAACACGTCGGGAAAGCTGCAAGTTTAAAACATAAGATAAAAAGAGATCAACGTCATAATTTTAATTATCAGGATCCACACTTTCACAATAATACTTCTATTGCCACAAAAAGCTCATGATAATTTTTATGTCACGATCCAATCAATAAATTTGTTCAGTTTTTTTGTAATTGAAGCCAAGAAGAACCGTCATTTAACACAGCTAATTTCAGCGCGGTGCGATACACTTAACCTTGAAGGTATTAGCATATCATATATTAATATATTATGATGAAATTAGCAATTTGTGAATCATGCATTCTTATGTTGTGTTAAATAAAAATACAAAATTTTCTATATTTTTTGCACTAATGGTCTGTTTCTAAAGATAAAATAATAGTTATTTACAATATAAGTGTTGTAAAGATTCATATTACAACACGAGATGTTAAAGTTCCCAAACGAGGCGTCAGCCGAGTTTAATAAAACATCGAGTGTAGTAATATGAACTTGCAACAAGGATATTGTACAAAATTTTATCTACTTTCATTTATGAATAAAAATATTTGGCAAAAGGCATTTTTAAAAATAAAAATGCACCTGTAAAAATGCACCTGTTATTAAGTTTACTAATTAAGTTTTTTATGCTACTGTCGAAACTTTGTCAAACAAATTCAAAAATGTAAAAAGCGTTTTTCAAAATGAGCGATTCTGATGGAAGTTTACCCTCTGATATAGAAGCAGCGGCAAACGAAGCGATCTCAAGTTTAGTTCCGACCAAATCCAAGGCGCGGTATGAGTTGGAGTATCAGAAGTTTGAAGATTGGTGCAAAGCTAACAAAATAAAGGAGGTGTCGGAGAAAATCCTTTTGTGTTATTTTTCCGTAAAGCAACGCTCCCAGAAACCATCTATACTATGGACTCACTATTCAATGTTGAGAACTATGATTTCAGTCAAGAAAAATCAAGATATAAGCAGATTTTCTCAACTAATCGCATTTTTGAAAAGAAGTTCAGAGGGTTACAAGGCCAAAAAGTCCAAAGTTTTCACAAAGAAAGACTTATGTAAGTTTATATAATAATAAATCATTATTACTGCATATGAAGGTTGTTATGATAATAATAATTTTTAATAATAAATCATTCTTCTAAAAAGTGTGGTTTTATTCAACAGCAAAATTTTAATAAAACCGTTTTTCCATTACAGCACTAGTGCTGTAATACATGCCCTTACAAAACGATTTACAGAACTGTAAAATTCATATTACTAAATGAAAGTAGATAAACACTTTCTTAGACTGATCTCCAAATTAACGTTTATAACAGCCCGCTATCACCACAATATTAGAATAAAACATCTACAATCCGCACGTCACAATATGACATCATTTAATAAAAAAAATATTTGCAATATATCGTAATAATAATAAATTTAAAAGGCAACAAGTAATTTATTAAATTATTTATTTTTAGACTGTTAGACAAGTCAGTAAAAGTTGTATTTAAAGAGCCTTTTTTTATTGACCTTCCAATAAAAAAGCAAAAGTGACTTGGTGTAGGTCTAGATAGCAAAGCTAACTTGTTTTCTTAAGATAGAAACTAACGTTATGACAAAAACATACTTTTTTCTACTCCCACATGAATAGTGTCTTTATAACTAAGTGACTGGATAAATGGGTTATACCAGTTAACTGAAAGGATATAATTTGATATCCTACCTTTGCTAGGATTATGATAATTTGAGAAATATGACAGAAACCAAAGCTACACCTTTATAAATTTTGCGCGTCGTTTTGTAACACATTTAATAAAAATTAGATTACATTACATTGTAAGAATATATTTTAACTAAACTGCTGGACAATTGAATTCGAGCAAGGAAAATTTCGCCTAAATTCAACAGTTAATATTTTCTGAACCAGATATGACAGTTTTAAATGGTAGATAGATTCATCCCTGGGGAAACAATTGTCAATATTGGATTTTCTTTAACTGTCAGAAAATTTTATATACAGGGTGTTAAAGAAGACGATGATTTTTGCTCCAATTTTAATGGCGTGTAACTATCACAATAATATTTTTAAATTTTATCACTCTACGTCAATTGAATCACTGGTTCATAGCAAAGAAAGTAATTTGACAAATTTTTGATATCTGCTATATTTTAAGAAATAACGATTTTTTTGGAACACCTTGCTTTATTTCAACTTATTGGTAGCTAGATCTCACTGTGCGTTGGATCGTACAAACTTTGCGAGTGATTATTATACCTTATGAAAAGCTTGATTATGTTCAGTAACAATAGTTGTACCTAAATGATATGATGTACAGTGATGTACTTATAAACACCTATATGTCTATGGTTTATAAGTATACTGTTAGAAAGTTAGAAATTAATAAATACATTTTTTCCAAAATTTAAATTAAAAAATGTATCTTTGTTAAACACACTGTATGATATACCTGTAGTGCGATATGAAAAACTAAAAAATAAGAAAAAATTTACCTAATCTAGGGGCGAGTACTTTCCAATATAATACTATCTTGAAAAATTGTGAGATACTCGTAAACCATAGACATGTTTATAAGTACGCCACTGTATATCATAACATTTAGGTACAACTATTGTTACAGAACATAATCAAGCATTTCATAAGGTATAATAGTTTCTAACTGAAGTAAATCAGTGAGAATTTAAAAATTCAGATAGATCGTAAGCCAAAAAAAGAGTTTATTTTACACGAGGCCAAAAGAAAGAAAAAATCACTAAAACCTAAAGATATATCAAGTAAATTACCTGCTATCTTAAAAGAGGACTTAAACTTTAATGGAAACCCATTTGACAATCATAAAAACCTTATTTATCGGTCTTAGTCACCAAAACTACTTAACGTATTTTAAACTGAAAGTTTCAACGTGTTCGTGGAATAGAATTTGGCGCCAAAAAGCAGATTGCAAGAATTAGTTTTGGCAGTGAATTGTGGTTTACGTTATTTTAACGTACAGTCTCAGCGAATAGATGTGTATAGTTTTAAAATTAATAACATCTGACCCATATTTCTGAATTATTCTACAACATTGAGATCTCTTGGCCCGAATCCTGGCCATTTTTATTAATGGATTTTTTAAATCTGGACTGTACAAATATAGAAGAGGGTCAGAAAGTTTAAAAAAAATAATTTTCAGCATTATTTACCTTTCCATTGGTAAAAAAAACTCAATCATTTACTTAGCGTGTTTGTGTGGGCCAGGAAGAACCTCAATTTAACACGACCAATTTAAACAAGGTCGGATACACTTAAGGGTTACATAGATTCGAAAAATCGTTCTAATTTCCAAAAAATAAAGTAAAAATAAAATAACTTAATAAATACCCAATAATCACTCTCTAAAGAAAATCGTAGAGAATCGAAAAAAGTTAGTTCTTGATTATTGAAACGAATAAAAATAATTTGAAGAAACGTATCTACCTCAAACAAATTGTATACTAATTTTCTAATCTTTGTTATGCGCCTATATATAATTTTTTTTTTTCAAAATTTTCACAAACGCCTAAAACGCTTTCCTTATTATATTTGTTTAAAATATTGTGTTCATTAAAAATAAACACTTTTTAATCACACAAAAGATGACTTATTAATGACAACATACAGTATTTTTGCAAAAACTCACACATGTCACTTGTTAAGAACGTTAAGGTCAACGAGTCCTGAAATTTATTTTTTAGGACCTTGAGATTTTTAATACTAAATAATACATTTCGAGTTGTGGTTCGCTGTTTTTCGACTTTTAAGTTGGAGGGTTAGGAGCATAACACAACCAACGTTATCTTTTTGACTGAAATTATTTCTTGCGTCCGTTGATACAGTGAAAATGCACCGTTGGGTAGTAGTACTACGAAACTGTAGTAACTAATCAGTAAATAAAAAGTGATATTATAACAAAGTAAAATTACACATATTGTCTTTTTGATAATTTACCATCAAGGGCGTCGATAATTTTTTCTTTTGGGGGGGGGGGTAACAAATTACCAAGATAAATTTTCAAAACATTTTTATTGTTTGTATGCCTTTCGGATTTGGGATCAAATCGAGAGTGATTTCTAAAAAAAATAACATACATCTGATTTAAGCTTTTGGCACCGGGATGGGCACTTATTTTTATAGCTTATAAACAAGCTTTTTTTTTAGAAATCACTTTTCTTTCGTCTCGACAAAAAACTTTTTTTTGTCAATCTTGGGGGGGGGGTAATTACCCCCATTACCCCCATTACCCCCATTACCCCCCCCCCCCCCTTATCGACGCCTTTGTTTACCATTAGTTGACAACATTGTTAACGCGTCGGCTTAATTTACTTTCTCGTGAGATATAGACATCATATCCACTCTTGTTGTACAAACTACCTACTATTTTCAGTTCCAAAAAATGTATTCCAGCGCCAAACTCTTCAATTGTGGTAAACTAAATTTCAACTTTTAAATTTAAACGTAATTTAGTTAATTTGTGCATATGTTTTAGTCATTAGACCAAACGTGTGCGGTTTATACAGGACTATACCGGGTGTGCCAAAGAAAACGCTTAGTAAAAAATACAGCATTTTTCACGTGGAATTTCTTTGTAGTTCCAACATGCCACAACATTCCAAGAGAAAGAGTGCGATGTACATTCTGCTAACGGCCTTTAAAATATTTTTTAAACGCCTGCTTAATACGGCAAAAAAAATATCTAAGACACGCGATATTCCTGCAGCTGCAGGAGATCTAAAGCCACGCAAGCACTTAGATAAAGCTCAATCTAATGTAAATATTCGTTTTAGTGTACCGCGGTGCACGTGCAAGGGTCTTTAAATTTTAAAAGTTGTCACACAGAGATCGTATTTAGTGGATTTAAAAGGCATTGTAATGTTGTAAAAGGCTTTACGAACTAGAAAATGTAGGTCGTAGGTTAAAGTCCTGTGATGAAGTGATTTGAAAATATATTGGATTGCTTTATTATAATAAAACTAACGTTTCACTCTCGCATTTTTTTCATTTTCGTGTAGTTCTTGCGAGACGAGAATAGGCATGTCCCTTGCCCGCAGTGGCTGCATTCACCCCCCCCCCCCCCCCCTGAGCCCAGGAGCTGTGGTGTAAAAGTCTAATTGCAACCTCTAATTTTTCGTCTCACGTTAGGACTCTTAAATTAAATTTAAAAAAAATGTATTCTTGGCTTAGATTACAAAAGTCTTATAGGAAACGTTTAGTTTTTAAATTTTTCCTTTTAAAAGTCCTGTTTTATATAGAGATTAAGGTTTCAGACGCATGTCGTTTTAGTTATTGATTTATGATGCAATTTTAAAAGAAAACGAGTAAAAAGAATAATATTTTATAGTATTTTTCTATTATATCTTTGTCTGTTCCGTTTTCCCTTTTTTAGAGCTATTTTAAATCAACAAAAATATAACCCAATGAATAAAATACTTTTACAACAAGAACAAAAAAACAATTAGGTATTTATTTTTAAAGAGAAAAATTAAAGTAAAAATTTTAATTGAAACATTTTTTATGGAAGAAGTGTGATAATTTATAATAAAAAATTAGTGCGGGAAGAAACGAGAATGCTTTATTATGAATATACAAAACGGTAATTAAGGAGTATTTCAAAACTTAAGCATTTGCACCAAGAACTGCTCTTAGATCTACGCTCCTAAAATACATGATTTCTGAAAAAATCATCAATTTTGGCACCACGGTGAACGATATTTACTTTATTTTTAATCATGAAAAACCGAGCCTGAAAAACGCTGGTTAGAGTCATACATACGTCTTATGTTAAAATTTTGGAATGACACTAATATTCATATATTTCACAAATATAAAAAAAAATTTTTAAAAAGAGCCAGCTAGGAATATTAAAAAAAAAAGAAAAAAAAGACATTTATAAAAACAAATTTAATCCAACCATGCAGAGGGGGAGAGGTACTACAGACGAGATTATTTGCTGCACAACATTAGAAAAATTAAATATTTCAAACATTTTTATTAAAACATACCACTAAAAACGCCAATGATCTTGGATGTTTAGAAACTATACAGAGAGAAAATTTTCACTAATCGAGAAACCCTTTTATTTCTGGAATTAAAATATAATATGCTGCAAAGAAAATGTAGCAAAAAAATCAAAAACATTTTTGCTACATACCATAATCGTTATTGTGACTTTTATAGTTTAGGCGTTATGCTTTTTTATGTCGCTCGAAATTTAATAAGTTTGCAGGAAAAAAAAACTTTTTGTGAATAGTAAAAAAGTTTAAATTTTATGTCTGAGATGCGGCAAACAACAGTAACGCCACTGGACACATGAAAAAAAAAGGCCAACGTCATTATGTAAGAAAATATTTTGTGAAAAAAATATTCCGAACAAGAGGGTAAGAAGTATACCAAAATTTAAAAATAAACTGCACTTTGCTCACAAACATAGCGACTTGATAAAAATAGCACGAGCGAAGCTCTGAGTTCGCTTTTTCCGCTAGTATTAAATAAAATACATATAGATAGGACACAAAAAACACATATTTTACATTGTTACTTTATTATTAATATGTGAAATTATGTTGGTATAAATCGTTTCCAAACGGTGTGGGTTTGTTCAAGCTTCTCTAAAAATAGTTCTTTATCAAAACGATTACAAAGAACGTTTTTTATAACATCTATCACCCTACATATGCTCTTCCTTATCTAAAGCAAAGCAAATCAAAAATGCTTTGATCCGGTATCTTACCTATTTATGCATTTGTGTGCATGGGGATAATAACCGATAATAATCTTTCAAGAATGTCAATATTTCCTTTCCTCAAAAATAAATATCGTTATTAATCCGGAATTTTTCTTCCACGACTTTCTAGTTTTTGAACATCAGAATATTAACAGTCTAAAACACCTCTAAAAGTTCAAGTTCAAGTAAATGGTCGTTTTAAATGGGAAAACTTGCATCAACTGATTAAAATGTCATCAAAGCGCAAGCTTTCAGGTAAATTTGTACCTAATGTAAAAAGATCTTAATAAAAAGCACGTTTTCATCAACTTCCCCTTTTTTATTTAGGTTCTCACATTGCAAGTGTAAAATTATTCGTTACAAATAGGTGTGTCCAGATTTTTCTCATCACAAATCCTTTCACTATTCATAGAAATCGTAGTTGGAACTAGGTGAGCGTTGAAGTAGGCTGTGCATAAATTGAATGGTTTTTTATGCATTTTTATTATGAAACTACGCCTGCTGTTTTGCCTTAGGGCTAGGGAGTTATAGCATAGCGTGTTTTAGATTTCAGTATGCAGTTAAGTGAATCCGAACAATATTTCACAATTCTTCTCCAAAGTTACCAGCTCCGTGCGTCGTTGTAGATTCGTCAATTATTTGATGTTTATTGGATATCGATAAAGCTACATCATATTCACCTCTTGTATTGGTAGCTTGACCTCAGTGTCCAAAAAATTACGTCATTGCGACGTCAGCTTACTCTAGAATAAAAAAAGTGTTACCATTTGAGTTAGCCAGTTTTTGTCAACCCGCTACTCGAGGTTTCAAACTCTAATATCTCGGCATTCACTACCTCCTGAAACCTGAATGTCGGTGTGCTAGAAATAATGATATTTGCCGCCGAATTTCAGAGAAATTCGCGTTTGAAATATAGTTTAGCGGAATTTTGTTGGCTGGCAAAAACTGGCTATTGATGCCAAGATACGCAAAATCTCTTCCCTGCAAATCCTGCAATCTCCTGCCACTGCCCACTGACTGCTTGACCTCGA
This sequence comes from Polydrusus cervinus, assembly GCA_935413205.1. NCBI lineage: Eukaryota > Metazoa > Arthropoda > Insecta > Coleoptera > Curculionidae > Polydrusus > Polydrusus cervinus. The sequence continues at coordinate 5,857,574 of OW284514.1, forward strand.
TACTTTTGGCGGGAACTGCAGCCATTGGCCAAGACGTTTTAATTTAATTCAAAGCACGGCTTTGGCTGTTGCGGAGATATTACGTGTATCATGCCCACTGCATTGCCCGGTAGCAGAGAGGTGTTTGCATTTTGTTTTATTACTTTTTGTTGGCAGCCTTGGGATGATATATTTATAGCGTTCGATTTTTGAATATGAGTAGCTCTGCTGTCGCTTTGCAATGGATTATCTGTAGTGCAAGTTTGTAATTATGTTATAAAATTATAGGATGCTGAAATCCAGTGGCGTATTTAGGCGGGGGGAGGGGGTGCCGAGCCTAGGAGCTCGGGTCTGTCACGGTTGGACTTTTCATTTAAATTTTTAAATAATGTATTCTTGGCTTAGATTACAACGGTCTTTTAGTTTTTAAACTTTTTCTTTTAAAAGTCCTGTTTTATATAGAGATTAAGGTTTCAGACGCATATCGTTTTAGTTATTGATATATGATGCAATTTTAAAGGAAAACGAGTAAAAAGAATAATAGAGTTTATAGTATTTTTCTATTATATACTTGTCTGTTCCGTTTTATCTTTTTTAGAGCTATTGTTAATCAACAAATAAGTATAATAAATATAACCCAATGCAATAAAATATTTTACAACAAAAACAAAAAATTAGGTAGTTTTTTAAAAAGATAAATTAAAGTAAAAATTTTAATTGAAACATTTTTTATTATGGAAGAAGTGTGATAATTTATAATAAAAAAAATAGTGCGGGACGAAACGAGATTGCTTTATTATGAATGTACAAAACGGCACTTAACAGGGAGTATTTCAAAACCTAATCATTTGCACCAAAAACTGCTCTTAGATCTACGCTCCTAAAATACATGATTTTTGAAAAAATCATTAATTTTGGCGTGGTGAGCGATATTTACTTTATTTTTAATCATGAAAAACAGAGCCCGAAAAACGCTGGTTAGAGTCATACATACGTCTTATGTTAAAATTTTGGATTGACACTAATATTGTTCACAAATATAAAAAATGTTTTTTTTTTTTTAATAAAGAGCCAGCTAGGAATATCAAAAAAAAAAGGAAAAAAAAACATTTACCAAAACAAATTTAATTCAACCATGCAGAGGGGGAAAGGTAATAATTTAATTGTCAAAATTTGATAGTAGTTAAAAGAATGTCCTACTTACACCCACTGAAGGTGCCCCAAGTGACTTAAAGTATTGAAAACATACAGTGATGGGACAAATTCATTTAAAAATAAGGTATTCATTTTTTGAAAAAACGTTCGGACACGTCGATTATAATTTTTCCTTCCGGATTTTTTGCCTCAAAAATAAATTATACAGGGTGTGTCAAAAAGTAGATGTAGCAAAAATTTTTGGTATTTTAAATAGAACCCTATTTTTTTCAGTCGAATTTTGAATTCTACGTCAAATTCTGCGCATAATTCATGTAGCATACCATATCCTTATCTCTAAACGGTTTTAGAGAAAAATTACATCATAAAACAAAAATTATTTTATTAAGTGTTGAAAATGCAAACCATTAACTTCTTGACAATATGCCAATCTACTTAAAAACCCTTCTAAAATATTATTTACAGTATTTTCATTAATTTGGCTAATTTCATATCTAATTTTAAATTTTAAGTCTTCCAAAATTTTATATCTTACGATAAATCGTGAGAAATTCTCAACCCCTTTTTCCAAGTGTATAGTTAGTGCATATTCAGGTGAATGCGCTCATGTGTACAAGTCTCTAACCTAATCGCTGCTCACCAGCGCGTTGAGGTATCATTTTCCGCACTAGTTATATAAATGCGGTATACATTTGAATTTTATTTCATACTGCTTGCACCGATACAAGGTTATTTTTATTACGTATATATACAGGGTGACCACAAACTTAACTCAAGAAAACTATACAGGGTAAATCAAACAGTCAAGACACACCAAATATATATTTTTAAATGGAACTGTTATTTATTTATGATACTTACATTCTTCAGTTATTGTACCACCACAATTATTTACTTTGGATAAATAATGACATTTATTATTTTACTATTATTATTATTACTATTCTTATTATTATTATGTTAACAGTGTTCTGTTTCACAGCATTTTGTTGGTATTGCTGGTGTTATTTACAGTACAGAGAAGAAATTCATCTTAACCTGTACTGTTTAGAAACTTCCGTACTATGTGGCAAGTTTGGAGGATGACGCCTTTCTGAATTAGTTGGTATAAATAACCTGAGAGGCCAAATTTTTCCAAGTTGGGCTTGAAATTTTTCGTCATCATAGCTCCCTCCACCGATATATTATTATCGGAATAATGTCTATTTTTTCTACCTTCCATGTATTTTTTAGCTCTATCGCCAAATTCGAGTACTTGGTTTTCTTCGTCGATTCGGTTTTAAAGAGGTTTTATGTTAGTGGGCAACCTATTACGAAAGCTTTCTTGGTCGTCTTATCGATAAGAAGGATATCCGGACGGTTGTGGTTTACTGTTCTATCCGTTATTATTGGCTTGTCCCAGTATAAGAGATATTCAGGGGATTCAAGGACTAGCTCGGATGAGTATTGGTAGTATGGTGGGAGGTTTTCCCTTAGACCTAGTTTATGGGCCAGTTCCTTGTGGATAATCTTTGCCACTTGATTATGTTTTCTCAGATAAGCGTTGGGTGCCATAGCACCACGACCCGCCATAATATGTATGTTCTATCGTTTCTCCGGGGCAAATGCATTTTCTGCACACATCATCCACATTTCTTTTCAAGATGACCTTTTTATACTTTCGAGTTCGAATGACACGGTCTTGGATAGAGATTATAAAACCTTCTGTTTCAGCGTGAAGGTGCCTTTTTTCTAACCAATTCAGTGACATTTTTTAAAATTATTATTAGTATTATTATTAATATATTCCAAAGTTATATAGGTACTATGTAAGTCTGTATATGAAAAGAGAACATACTAATGAAGGTAATATATAAATTAAAACCTCTTATTTAACTGTACTTGTAATACCATTACTTATTCTTTAAAAAATTATCAGATACATAAGAATTAGGTGGTACTACGCGGTGTGTAACCTACAAAACATAACGGATGCCGTATCCAGTTTACATACAAAACTCACCGGTTTTGACTGAGATTTCGTACTTTGCACGATTTATCACAAATTATACAGCTATGTCGATGATGCATATTTATTTTATAGCAACGTGTTAACACACTCGTATTAAATCTTAATTTTTAATAGCGTTTTAAGAAGAAAAGCACACTTTCTCCAGTATTATAAAGGAAATTGAGGAAAAAATCATTCAACATAAGCCAAACTTCTTTGTTAGATACGTATTATTACAAATAACCTATCTGTGGTATTATGAATATATGTATTTATACTAGGGTTGTAATAAATCACAATTTTTTTCAAAAAATCAATAAACCTGAATTTTTCGATTAAATCGTGATTTTTTTGATTTTTATCAATTTATACTGATTCTTTCCTTAAATACGACAATAATGAACTTTAAAATCACTTATTCTCATTATTTTGTCTCTATTCGCCCAAAAATATTTGTTGTCTAGATTTACAGTTAGAAAATCTCCTCGGCGACATACAAAATAACACAAAAATCTTCGGCAGGGTGCAGCGTAATTTATGAATATTTGTTTACGCTGGACTGATGACGATTAATTATGTTTTTACTTTTACACTTATATAATGTATCTAAACACTTCGTTTTAAATAAACTATCTTCCTTTTTTGACTTTCCTGATGAGTTATTTGCTTCGGCGACTTGTTTTTACAGCAATTTATAATTTGATATAAATCACGATAAAAATTGAAAAAATCAGTTGATTTAATTGATGATTTTAATCATTTGATATAAATCGCCGCAACCTTGATTTATACATAATAATTTAGGGCAAAAAAAGACTACCCAAAAAGATTTTTTTTTGCCCATCAATAAATTTTTCAAAATAACTAATTTAATTAAAAATCGATTTAAAAAAAGATGTTAAATAAAAACTTAAAAAAATAAATAAAATAAACATAAAGAATGGAACTTAAAAAAACGTTCATAGTAAGATATAATAATAAATTGACTTAAAATAATATACCGAAACCTAATTAAATGTTTTATACCTGCCTGATATTTATCATAAAAAGAAATATGAAATCCTATTTGACGCAATCTCAGGAGGACCCATAATATTGCCTCTCAAGCTCGCCAAGTCGGAGGATAATATTAGGAGTAAAAAAAGTATTCACGAAGACGACCGGAGATACTTACAAGTTGAAACGTTGTGATGTAAAACGAATAAAGACAATGCAAGTCCAAAACTCATTTATCGTTTATTAGGAGTAAATGGCACATTCGCCATTTTGGATTGAGCTCTCTGATGACAAAACTGCAAAGTTACTCAAAACAGTAATTTTTTTTATTTTTATCTGTTGGGGGGAGGGTCATACTCCACATAATCCCCCCCCCCCCCCTGATTCCGCGTTTGAATAATATGTATATTATAATAGTTACCTCCAAGTTTCCGTTGTAGGGCGTCCTGAATCGTACAATTACCTACGTCGATTAAACAGTCCTGTCGTAAAATAAAACAATTTTTGGTAAATGTATTTCCTAAAATATAACCCAATTTTCAGTTGATAAATTACTTTTCTATAAACGTCCTAATTAAAAAAAAAATCCCTCAAGAAACCGGATCTATTAGTGTCACCGCAAAGCCAATTTCACACGTTTTTCTTTGTGCAGAAGGCCCTCGCTAGCCATTGTCCACTCTTTACGTTGTTTTCTATTATTACCCTTTTTTCTACTACCCTTTGACAAGTTCTAGTCCCCTTTGCCAAAAATAGCCGGGTTGCATGCGAAAAAGGGGTAAACATTTTATCCGGAGCTTAAGGATAGAAACTTGATACCCCCGAAACAGTTTATACGGCTGCATGGATCAAATTTGCAGAAAACAGTTGGATTAGCAGGGGTGGACCGAGATAGTTTGACCACCGGTCACTACAGTATTAATTTAAGTTATAGGTAGACGAAGAAATAATTAAACCTCGAAAAATTAATTTGTAAAGATTTTGCCGATATCAAACAGCTTAGCCGGCATCTACCTGACCGAACAAGTTAACAAAAATGGGTAATTCTACACGAAATTCGATTTTACTGATCAAAAAACCAGAAAAAAAGCTTAAAAATGTGTTTTTTTTGGAGCTCGTGTACAGGGTGAGTCAACGATAGAGTAAAGTTCATTCTTGCCTTTACTTAACAATTAGATAAAATTATATTTGTTTATGGTTAACCAGCTTCCTTAAGAACCGTTCTCTGCAAGTGGCGATTGACGGGTTTCTCTCAGACACCTTCACCATCAATGCTGGTGTTCCTCAAGGGTCCATATTGTCGCCTACCCTCTTTTTACTGTATATTAACGACCTTCTAGTGAAAACCCAAAATCCAATTTATAGCTTTGCTGATGACAGCACACTTGTCTCATCTTTTACCTTGACTCCCCAAACATCCGCTGCCGACGCACATCTTCGCAGGCAGCATGAAGTATTGCTCCTCAACAATGACCTGGAAGAAATTTTGGCTTGGGGTGACAGTAACCAAGTCGAATTTAATGCCAAGAAAACCCAGGCAGCAATCTTCTCCAAAAAGGTTAACATTGCAGAACCGGATATAGTCATGGCAGGACACGCAATTCCCCTGGCACCGTCTATTAATTTGCTGGGGATCAATCTGGGAGGTAATATGTCTTGGCATGATCACGCTGCCGCAATTGCCAAGGCAGCTGCACAGAAACTTGGTGTACTTTTCCGCACCAAAAGGTTGTACACACCTCATCAACTTTTGACACTCTACAAAGCCCAGATTCGACCATCATTAGAATATTGCTCTCATGTCTGGAGCTCTGCACCCAAGCACACCCTTCGGCTACTGGATTCCATTCAAAGGAGAGCCGTTCGTCTGATCGGCGACCCCGAGCTGACCAAGACCCTCGATAGCCTGGAGCATCGAAGACAGGTTGGTGATTTGGCTCTCTTTTACAGATATGTCCATGGCAGGTGTTCGACTGACATTGCCCACTTGATTCCACCTAGAGTAATGCAAAACGGAAATACACGGCGAACCACTGCCGCTCATCCATATGTTGTTCAACTTAGTACTCCTCGAACTTCATTGTTCAAGAATTCTTTCATCTGGAGAACGTCATGTGGAATGATCTTCCTGAGGTCGTGTTTCCCAATGAATACAATCTTCAACGTTTCCAGACCAACGTTAATCGCTTTTTTCGCACTCGCACCGCTCCCAGAGCGCCTTAAAGGAGTTTTTCTACAGTGCAGGAGTTTTATCATAAAAAAAAGGAGAAAATAAACTTTACTCTATTGTTGACTCTCCCTGTAAATTGTCTCTATCTAGAGAATATTTAATATTTTTTGTCGGACGACTCGGACCTATATGGGTGATTCTCTGGATAGAGATATTTTTACACGAGCCCCAAAAAAATACACACACAAATACATTTTAACGTTTTTTTCTGGCATTTCTTTCAATAAAAGCGAATTTCGTGTAGAATAACCCATTTTTTTTTTAATTGTCGGGCCTGGTAGATGGCGGCTAAGCTGTTTGATATCGGCAACTTTTATAAATGAATTTTCTATGGTTCCTTCCATACCAAAATAACAGCAGAGGTTAAATTAATGACAAGGTTGCGCAATATCAAGGGTATTAGCAAGCTGTTGACAAATTTTTAAAATACGGAGTAGAGTAAAGGAAAGCGTTTCTCAAGAAAGTTTAATCCTGTAAGACAGAATGTGTCAACAATTAGAAACTTAAGGTTAGTAACATTGTGTACCATTTGTACATTGTCACCTTACATTAAAAATTACCTAAACACGGTTCTGTCTTTTACAAGAAAACCCCATTTTTTCCTTCTTTCGCAACGAAATTCTTCCTTTGTGCAAATAGGTGTTGAAGAATACACCTGAGTCCACTTGAAAAAGATTAAGGTGTAATTCAGACATTGTTTGTTATGCTTTCTATAGTTCAACAACTTTTTAGTTGTTCCTCTCCCCTATTTTCTATTTCTATTATGTTCTATTTCCCCTGTTATGGGTGTGTATCTTAGGTTCACTTTTCGGTATTTAGCATAGGCGGCGACATATCATTATTAATGTAAGAAGTAAGTTAGGAAAAAGCAAAATGTTATAGCAAAGTCTTTCATTGCACCCCCTAAAAAGGTATAAACATTCGACTTCTCAAAGAAAAATGGTTTTTAAAGTCCCTAAAGAGAGTTACTTCCATATAACTAAATGGGCCTTTCTAAATTTGGATTTTGACCCTGTCACATAGAGCAACAAAAATCAAATTTTCTACGGTTTTAGTTTTAAAATTCTTTAGTTACAAAAACACGACACACTAATTATCGATGTCACAACAATTCCAAGCAATGGTAGCAGCCGAGTGCTCTGTAAACGACGCACTTATACGGGACTGAGGTATCTAGTATTTAAGTTACCGAAACAAAGATAACAATATAATTGGTCGCATGACCGGCAAATAAAATAATTGCGCGGTTAATAGGATGACGTACATTTCTTTTCATCTCATATGTGTTTACGCTTTACGCTGCTTTCATGCCGTGTTTTAATTGTTTCTAGAAATCGTTTGTGATACTCTAGGAATATTTTTATTATTGAGATATATTTCCAGTAAGTAGTTTAGTATGTTATGCCCGTATTCTTCATTTTTTCATAAAGCGGGCTTAATTTAAGCTCTGTTAAATGTTAAAGCTGGCTTAAATTAAATTTGTTAAGCACCGTAGAATATTTTTGGTTACTTAACTAAGCCTTATTTTGAGCTGGCAACGATGCGGTTATTCTCTTCTTTTTTTTAGAGTTAATGGCTGCAGCAATGAACGACAATCTACGCCTACTTTGTGTTATCGTTACTAACTTTGTGTTGTGGGTTTTTAACCTTAGTTTTCAAAACATTTTCAAATTTCAACTGACATATAATTTTCTTTCCTTCATAATTTTCCTGCTAAAATGGAGGAAAAAAGTGCTGTAATTTTCCATATTCAGCAAAATCATTTCTATTCAGATTAATCGCTGACAAATATGCGTTACCTCTTGAGGACAAAAAACCGACCGTGCTTCCGTAAAAAAAACGTGTGGAAACTCATTGAGGAAGACTTTAATGCGGTAAATCCTTAAAATAACTATCGGGATGCTAATCAGCTACTAAAACTATACTGTAATAAGAACAAAGAGCTACGTAAAAAAGTGGCAGAGGAGAAAAAGGACATTTTTTTTACTGGCGGTGGACCGCCCCAAAAGTACTTTTACAAGATGATGTTGATAATATAGATACTTTTCCTTCGTAGATTCTTCTGGGAAATCCAAGATCTATAGCATCCAAAATATCTCCATCGTTCTCAATAAATATTTCATCTTCTATTTCCATATTTTACTTCGAAAAATACGAATATATATTACACGACAGGAGCAAAGATAAGTCAAATACGGCGCAGACGCGTGTTTAGGCCTGCAATATTTAGGGCTTAAAGTTAATTGAGCTTAAGTCTCCAAATAGCGACCGCGAATACGAAATCAGTAATCAATTTTAAAACGGCTTGAAGCGTTACGGAGAATACGGGCATTAGTAGGTATTTGAATATGAGACATTCGATTATAGTGAAAAATACCATTCCTAAACAATAATTGCAAAACTGGCAACATTTTTCGGCTTCCCTGGATTCGAGTATACGCACTTAAGGCTCCCAAACTTTACTGCCTGTATATATTTTTATTTAAATATTAATATCACTACAGAGAAGAATTTTATAGAATATGGAGATGGATAACATATTAGAAAGTATAATAAAGAGAAAAATAAACAAAGCAATTAGAACAATGGCCGTTGTACGGCTCTGAACCCTGGCAGATGACACTTTCTAAAGAAGAAACAGTTGAACAGACTCATTTTTTGATCAATTAATCTAAGCTTTTGTCTGCCCATCTAATAACCTCTACAGATCGCTAGTGATCGACCGTAAAAAAAAATGGGTGAAAGAGACATTACTAGTAATGTTCTGGATAAAAAGCGATTTAAAAAAAATTAGAAGTTAATAAACATTGATTTTATCTTGAATATAAAACATACTAATTAGATTGCTATTACTTTAAGCTACTTATCAGAACATTATCGCCGTAGTTTTAAACTGAATCAACTAAGGACTGGTATAATAAATAGATCAAAGCTCACTTGGTGCATACTCCGTGTAAATGGTTTTAATAACAGTCGTTGTAACCGACTACCAGCTCTAATAGTTTTAATAGGTTTTAGAGGAATCTGTTTTTTTTTAGAATTTAATAATTGAATCCAGCTGTTAATGGGAATTTTAATTGCTCTTTGTAAAGACCGTAATTGATCGGGTTCGTTAATTTTACGCTTCCTTTTGTTGTATAATAAATTAACTTCATATTCATTCATAAATACGTCGGCCATGTTGAAATACCGTTCAGGGGTTGTTAAAAGATTCCTCCCTTTTAGAATTTTTGTTTAATGAAGTGTTCTAAATTAACCCAAATTTTTGACTAGTTCTACGACAATTTTGAAAGATAATAATAAAACAAATTATTTAATTACTTATTCGTAAAATTTTTTTAATTCACTTTAGTTCTACGCTACTGGGTTGTTCTTGATTTACCGGTTGAACTCATTGCGCCCTAGATAAACATATATTACCCCTAATAGAAAGTCGCACACTCTTTTTAATATGTTTTCATTACTTCAGTATTGCATTAATTAAAGTATGATTTAATTAAGATGGTAATTTTTTAAAATTCATAATCACATTCTATAATTCACAAAATAGCATAACAGCTAACAGGAACGCTATAAATTTGATAAGAGAAGTTGTAATACCTTCTACGAAATTAACAAAGACAAAACAACGACATAAGATAACCTCAAAGTTTAATTTTATTTTTTCTTCAAAATTTATGATTTTTTCTGTTTTATTTGGTCATATCTTCATCTTCATTTTTCACTATTTAAGGAAGATTTACCAGTTAATTGTCTATTTTTGTTGTAATAAATAGTGTTTTAAAGTCCATTGGAGTTGGAACCCCGTTGAGAATATCAGAAGATAGTAAGTAGAATAGTGTAAATAAAATTCAAGCTCATTTATTATACTTTGTTGAAGTATTTTTTTTAATGGGTAATATTTTTTTTTGTAACGATTTTCCCATGAAGAAAAATATATACAGGCGTGTTAAGCCCAGGGCCGTAGCCAGAACCAAATTTTTGGTAGGGCTATTCAATTCCTTACCAGGGCCCATATTCTCCCGTTGAAATATAATGATATTTGATTTTTAAGAGACGCTGTACAATTTTTTACATTTTAGAACGACCGACATCCGACATGCTTCATTCATATGCATGTATTATATTTATTATAAGCAGTGGCGTAGCCAGAAAATATGCTCGGGGGGGGGGCTGAATGGGCGTAAATATGTATTTCATGATATTGTACCTAGGAAAGAAGACGGAAAAGCGCCGCAGGCGAAATATTTTCGGGCCACGCCCAAAGTTCGCTTTAAAATTCACCTAACAACTAACAAATTTCATAAAAATTATTAAAATTTGTTTTTGAAAATGTTTTTTTTTTACTTTTTTTTGAATTTTCCTAGCTGGCTCTTTATTAAAAAAAACATTATTTATATTTGTGAAAAATATGAATATTGGTGTCAATATAAAATTTTAACATAAGACGTATGTATGACTCTAACACGCGATTTTCGGGCTCGATTTTTCATAATTAAAAATAAGTAAATATCGCTCTCCACGCCAAAATTGATGATTTTTCAGAAATCATGTATTTTTGGAGCGTAAATCTAGGAACAGTTTTTGGTGCCAATTCTTAGGTTTTGAAATACCCTTTCTTAAGTGCCGTTTTGTATATTCATAATAAACCGTTCTCGTTTCTTCCCGCACTATTTTTTAAAATTATAAATCATCACTTCTTCAATAAAAAATGTTTCAATTAAAATGTTTACTATAATTTTTTTCTTTAAAAATAAATACCTAATTATTATTTGTTGTAAAAATAATTTATTGCATTGGGTTATATTTTTGTTGATTTAAAATAGCTCTAAAAAAGGGAAAACAGAACAGACAGGGACAGGACAGGACTCTACCCGTATTACGAAATGATTTAAATAATTTTATTTTATCAAACTTATCAAATAACTTGCAGACATTTTTGATTTTTCTATTTCAAAATCTTTTTTACCAGGGCTCAATATTTTTTTACCAGGGCTTCGCCCTGGCCAGCCCCCCTCTAGCTACGGTCCTGGTTAAGCCCAGTAAAGTTTGGGGGCCTTAAGTGCGTCTATGTCAAAAAAAAACGATAGATTTTATTTTATAATTGCATCGTTCATCGTAAGACGATGAATATGTTCGGTAGATCTACTGATAAATCGCGAGGACTGGCATCATCGCCTCCAAACCTCTTTCCAACTCTTCTATGACCTCTCTCTAAAGACTACTTCCATAGTACACAGTTAATAATTATTGTCAGCGATATACAAAAACAGAAGCACACGCACGCACTATACTATTAACCGTAAGACTAGAAAGTCACATAAAAATTCTATACAAATAACATGGCAGCAATTTTTTCGCGGCAATCGGTAAAAATAATCTTTTCTGATGGAAAGATGAAATAAAGTCTCTGGAGAGTTGTGACACGGGTGGAGCATTTTTAAGACAAACAATTTTTAAAAAATGTGGACATTATTGTAGGTGTATTATATAGATCCCTCCAATATTTTCCAAGAACATCACCTAATTTCAACCGACATGCTAACAAAAGGGCCTAACACGTAAACAAACCCCAAAACCTGTACTACCACAAAATAATACACTGAACACACAAAAGCCATTTTAAAGTGTCAAAAGTTGATTTATTTTTATTTAGATTTGTTCGTTTTTAGGTCGTACCAGACAGCCTGTCTCGTCTAGAGATAAATCGTCTAGGACACGATAGTCCTAAATTTTACAGTCATGTTATCGACCATGCAACGTTGCCAGTACGATCGACATTCAGCAATTTCGAAATTGTTGCACAAAATTCGTGAATACGAGTTTTTTATTTGAATAACATGACACTTATCACACAAAGATGTTGTCAACAATGATATTTGAAAAGCGGCATTTTAAAATGGCTACTATGACGTCATTTCCGTTGTTGCGATTTTAATTAGATTCCTACAAACGAAAAATTTTGAAAATTAACAAAAACTATTTTTCTTTTTAAAAAAATTAGTTTAAAAAAGTGTTTTTTTAAATAGCTGTTTTTAGGAATATTAATAATTCCTGCATTATTAAAAATATCGGTAAAAATATTAACCTTTACCTCTCTCAGTTTTGTTTGTTGTTGTTATTAATATTTTCAATATGATGCCATAAGTTAATGCTATTTTTAATAATACCAGTGGCGTAGCCAGAATATATGCTTCGGGGGGGGGGGGGGGGGGGACATTCGACATGCTTCATTCATAAGCATGTACTATATTTATTATAAGTTTATAAGTATGTAGGTAGCATACACGTATATCGCCATTATTTACTTTGTTTTGTACAAGATCCAAGGACTCAAAAAATACTGATCTGGTGCTACTGCTACTGATATTTGGTTTATTAGACATTTCAGATGGCAGTTTTTTTATTACCAAGAATTCCTTCATAGTTACACTCAGTTTTGGTGCTCTTTTTTCAGTTGGTATCTCTTCTACATGCTATAAAAGTTGTTTAGCTTCATTGGCTAAACTTTGATAGGCCTCATTTGTAGTTAAATCCCGAATCTTATTTTTTACTGACTTTATAATTTCATTGGCTTCCTTTAGACTAATTTACGAACTTGTAGAGCTGAATCGGCAGGTTCCAAAAACCCAAGCAACTTTTTCATAAAAGCAGGGGTGAATCTAAAGTCGTATTCCAACATAACTGATTTAATTCCAACAAAACAAATTTGGAGGTGTGTTGTTCACTAAATGAGCGATCATGTTAAATTTCATCTAATGTTCTTAATATTCTCCTATATTCCAAAATCTTACCAGAGCTCAATATTTTTTTATCAGGGAAAACGGAACAGACAGGGGCAGGCAGGACAGGACTCTACTTGTATTACGAAATGATTTAAATTATTTTATTTTATCAAACTTATCAAATAACTTGCAGACATTTTTGATTTTTCTATTTCAAAATCTTTTTTACCAGGGCTCAATATTTTTTTACCAGGGCTTCGCCCTGGCCAGCCCCCCTCTAGCTACGGCCCTGGAGGGGGGGGGGGTTTAAGGAGGGGACCCTCGAGGACTACATGTATAGTATTTCATGATATTGTGCTGTAGTGAAGAAGGCGGAAAAGCGCAGCAGGCAATACAATTTCGGGGCCACGCCCAAAGTTCGTTTAAAATTCACTTAACTTCTATCAAATTTCGAAAATTAAATTATTACTTCTCTCCCTCTGCATACTTGGATTAAATTTGTATTTGTAAAGGTTTTTTTTGCTTCTTTTTTAATATTTCCCTCTCTTTATTAAAAAAAAACATTTTTTACTTTTGTGAAAAATATTAATATTGGTGCCAATCGAAATTTTAACATATTTTAACATAGGACGTATCAGACGTATGTATGACTCTAACCAGCGTTTTCGGGCTAGGATTTTCATGATTAAAAATAAAGTAAATATTGCTCACCACGCCAAAATTGATGATTTTTTCGGAAATTATATATTTTAGGAGCGTAGATCTAAGAGCAGTTCTTGGTGCAAATGCTTTGGTTTTAAAATACTCCCTCTTGCCGTTTTGTATATTCCTAATAAAGCATTCTCGTTTCTTCCCGCACTAATTTTTTATTATAAATTATCACACTTCTTCCATAAAAAATGTTTCAATAAAATTTTTCCTTTAATTTTTCTCTTTAAAAAAGAAATACCTAATTATTTTTTGTTTTTGTTGTAAAAATATTTTATTGCATTGGGTTATATTTTTGTAGATTTAAAATAGCTCTAAAAAAGGAAAACGGAACAGACTAGGATATGTATAATAGAAAAATATTATAAAATATTATTATTTTTACTTGTTTTCTTTTAAAATTGCATCATAAATCAATAACTAAAACTATATACGTCCGAAACCTTAATCTTTATATAAAACAGGACTTTTAGAAGGAAAAGTTTAAAAACTAAACGTTTTCTACAAGATCTTTCTAATCTAAGCCAAGAATACATTATTTAAAAATTAAGAGTCCAAGCGTGAGACGAAAAATTATATTGCAATTAGACTTTTAGACCCGAGGAGCTCTTAGGCTAAATACGCCACTGAGTCAGTGGCGTAGCCAGAATTTTATTTCGGGGGGAAAATAGGCAGGGAAACCGACGAGGCAGTGTCGCAGGCAAATCGCCGAAGGCGAAAACATTTTTAGGTTCCACGCCCAAAAAACCCTTTTTTTGGACAATCAAAAAAATTTCAAAATAAAAAAATACATACATTTGAAGAAACTTTAGGAAGTTATACAAATACACTAATATAGGTAATATAAAACAGATAATATAAACTTGTTAAACAAAAAATTCTTCATGAAGTAAGCATAATTGAGCAAAAAAATACTAAAAATAAGGTATATTTTTTATTTATTGAAAAAACAAAAATTAACCATAAACTAAAAGCACAACATATTTTTTTGTCTAAAACTAAACCGTAATTCGTCGCCTGTTTTGACAAAATATATTGATTATTTCATATGTGGATTTTTTCATGAATACTTATTAAAGCTATACTAGTTGTACGCTTTTCGCCTGAATGGTTTCTCAGATATGTTTTTAATCTTTTTAAAGTGGAAAAACGTCTTTCTGCTGAAGCTTTAGTTACTGGGAGGATGATTTGTTATTTTATTTGGCGCGTTATTGATAGCGTTGCTGTCAAAGATTTTTTATGTTGCCTAATTATAGTTTATATCTTCTACGCTACGCCACTGCACTAAGTAATACATAATGTTTTATTTTACATAACAGATGATCGGGAAAACCGATTGAAAAAGCTAAAATTTAAGACGTTAGTCCAATTTTTAGAAAGCTGCAAAAAAATAAATATTTCAAATAAATAATTTTTAGCATTCGTAAACATAATTATAAAAAAAAAGATTTTTGTTTAAATTATCACAATATCTGTAAACTACCGCTACTGAAGTACCTTTAACATAACTTGGCAACACACTAAATTATGACAGGCATCGCGTAGGATGAAAGTTAAAGAGATAATAGCTTTAAAACTTTTCAGGTTTTTGTTTTTGGATGTAGTAAATTTTCCCGCCTTGGTGAGCAGGTAAAAAAACTTTTTCTTCAATAGTAAAAAAGGGTTCAAATATGATTTAGATATTTTTGTTTAGACGATATTGAATTTTAAAGGAATATAAATTATATTTTAAAGCTATGGCTAATGGCGAGCCGCGAAAAGGGGGCGCTGCAGCTTGTAGAAAAAAAACAGGCAAGAAGTTTACGATACATTTTATTAAAATGAAGTGAAATGAGAATAAACAGAAATTTTTTTAAAAACCTTAACACAGCAACGATATTTTTTCCTACGGGGGGGGGGGGGGACTCCTTGGTTGCCCTTGACAATTACTACTTAAATTTAAACTGACCCTTAATCAGTACATGTGCCGCCAGTAACCTGCTCTTGGGTATACCGCTGGCCGCCGCCAAATTATGTAGGTACTATTAAAAACAGTAGCGATTAACCATACATTTTCAGAGACAAATGGTGAATTTTCCCTCTCTTATTATGGAAAAGCGACATTTATGAATATTTGTCTTCAATGTATTTTTCATCACATCCTGTATATGCATAATATTTATAGTGTTCAAGCTTTACATTATTTTACATAGCTGTCTATACAGTTCCTGTGAGAAATAAAAAAATAGATAAAGCCCTATATATTCAACCTTCCTGCAAAACAAGGTTTTTAAACCACATTTTATTTAAAAGTAGCAGCAAAAGATACAAGGGTTCTGAACCCGGGATTAAACATCCGCTTAGGGCAGGATATTCTCACCCTCAAGACTTAAGTCACATGTCACTCCCGTTGCTCAACCATCTAGGGTGAGCGGATGTGCACTTTAAATTTCCCCCCGTTCGTTCCGTTCGTTCGTGTCAATCTGGAGCTTTTAGCTTTAAGTCAGAAATGCACAAGATGCAGGCTTTTAAATAAGATTATCGTATGTCACATCGCTCTCAGGATATAAATAAGTATAAAGATTCGAAGCAGTGGTGCAATAAAAATGTACGCCTGAGGACCAATTTTATTTGCTCCCAGACTAACGCTCTATGTACGCCCTTGGATATAGGGGAACGCGGGGGTAATTGGAGCCAGTAGGGAATGGGAGCCACCATATTATTTCACGTTGGAATATCATATTTTATTAGTTCTGGATGCTTAACTTTGAGCTCTGAGGACTGACTAACATCATCATCACATTAACACAAATTAGTTGGTTTTGAATGTGTGTGAAGAAAGCAACGAAAATTAGCGGCAACGGTTTTTTAGCGTAAAACCTAGCCACGAATTTAGCGTTAAATTGTCAATTGCGCCTGCATATTTGGCAACGATTTATCACAGCAACGAAAATGGTTACATCTCCCTGTAGCCACGAATTTCTTAACCAGTTGGAAAAAGTGTAAATGTGGCCACGGTAGTTTAAATATTAGCATCTTTTAACTTTAAATAATTAGAAACGAATCTTAACTTTACTATCAATGAAATTATTAAATTAATTAATTAATTAAATACACCTATTTTATTTTATAAAGCTTAGCTTAAATCCTTACTATACTTCTAGCTATATGACATATTTCAAAAGATTCCGCTTATAAATTGGAAAAAAGTTGCAATTACATCCGAAATAAAAGTTTAGACGCCACCATATTTTGAGGGATGTTAGACTATACCTATAGCTTACGTATCCACTATATGACATATTCCAGAAAATGTCGGGGAATTCATAAAAAATTAATAACTCCGAGATTCAGCTAATAAATTAGAAAAAAGTTGCATTTACATCCCAAATAAAAGTTTAGACGACACCATATTTTGAGGGATGTTAGACTATACCTATAGCTTACGTATCCACTATATGACATATTCCAGAAGATGTCGGGGACTTTGTAAAAAATTAATAATTCCGAGATTCCGCTTATAAAGTGAAAAAAAATTGCATTTACATCCGAAATAAAAGTTTAGACGCCACCATATTTTAAGGGATGCTAGACTATACCTATAGTTTACGTATCCACTGTATGACATATTCCAGAAAATGTCAGGGACTTTGTAAAAAATTAATAACTCCGAGATTCCGCTTATAAATTGGAAAAAAATTGCATTTACATCCGAAATAAA
Organism: Polydrusus cervinus; assembly: GCA_935413205.1. Lineage (NCBI taxonomy): Eukaryota > Metazoa > Arthropoda > Insecta > Coleoptera > Curculionidae > Polydrusus > Polydrusus cervinus. The sequence continues at coordinate 5,875,054 of OW284514.1, forward strand.
AGTTTAGACGCCACCATATTTTAAGGGATGTTAGCCTATACCTATAGCTTACGTATTCATTTTATGACATATTTCAGAAAATGTCGGGGACTTTATAAAAAATTAATAACTACGAGATTCCGCTTATAAATTGTCTAAACTTTTATTTTGGATGTAAATGCAATTTTTTTCCAATTTATAAGCGGAATCTCGGAGTTATTAATTTTTAACAAAGTTCCCGACATTTTCTGGAATATGTCATATAGTGGATACGTAAGCTATAGGTATAGTCTAACATCCCTCAAAATATGGTGGCGTCTAAACTTTTATTTCGGATGTAATTGCAACTTTTTTCCAAATTATAAGCGGAATCTTTGGAAATATGTCGTATAGCTAGAAGTATAGTAAGGATTTAAGCTAAGCTTTATAAAAAAAAATAGGTGTGTTTAATTAATTAATTAATTTAATAATTTCATTGATAGTAAAGTTAAGATTCGTTGCTAATTATTTAAAGTTAAAAGATGCTAATATTTAAACTACCGTGGCCACATTTGCACTTTTTCCAACTGATAAAGAAATTCGTGGCTACAGGGAGATGTAACCATTTTCGTTGCTGTGATTAATCGTTGCCAAATATGCAGGCGCAATTGACAATTTAACGCTAAATTCGTGGCTAGGTTTTACGGTAAAAAACCGTTGCTGCTAATTTTCGTTGCTTTCTTCACACACATTGGTTTTGGATAGTCGGATGGAGTTCAGCAAATTTTGCATAGACTTCTAGTAATAACACGTGGAAATTACCATCAAGGTTACTAATTCTATTTTTTGTATACACAAAAAAACGATTTAAAAAAAAAATAAACATAAATATTACCATTTTTATAAATATATTTCCCCAGGTGGCTCCAATTCACCCCGTTTCCCTATCCTTAAAATAAAAAAAATTAGGTAACCTGTCTTGGGTATGTCAAATACAATATTTTTGACGTTTTCAGAATAATTTATATTTATTTACTCATATTTTATACATATATTTTAGCAATTTTTTACAGATTACCAAGAAATCGACTTTAGTAAGTAACTATACCCTTTTTACTATTAATCAACCTTTATTTAGTGTAATTTTATCACATTTTCCTATTTTTAAATTTGACTGATTTTGCTGACGTTCTGGCGAAGGAAAATAATTAACCTTTTTCAAAACTTGATCTGGCTCATATTTGAAAAATTGTGTATTCTCAAATTTACCTAAATATTTTGTAATTTCATTGTAAAGGACACAGGAGATGCGGGTTTAGAACGAGCACAAAACTTATTTAACATAATAAAGAAGTAAATACGAAATAAATCGGTTAAAAATCCGTTAAAACAATGGTGTATTGTTAATTTTTATAACGTTTTTTTGAATTCTATTTTAGCATTAAAAGATTCAAAACAATTCAGATTCTCAGCATTACAGAACAATATAGAGGAACAGTTACAGATATTTTGCCGAAAACGAAATATAACGGGCGTATTGTTCACAACAGAGTTTCTAATTTAAAACTATAATTAGAACTTTTTTTAACGTTAGTCCAAGTTTTAAACGTAATTGTTTAAAGTTTAGTATACAGAGTATTAAAAGGTCTGAAATATTTCATAAACTACGTATAAAGAGAAATTTACAAATTGCAGATTAAAACGTATTTACTTAACACATGTAAAACTACAATTAGAATGTAAATTCGCTGTGACATTTGGTGGCCAAAAATAACCAAACATATTTATTGTAATTTTACTATATTATGGTCGTTTACAATGTAAAATGTCCTGTATTTATATGTTTGAAAGCCAATAGTGTTTAATGGATTTTATCCGTCAATATGACATAGGAAAACAAATTTAAATGAACCTACTAGAACACACTGTAAATAGGAAATAAACCGCTTTGAAATGCGTTAGAAAAATGTTTATAGTATATATTTTGTAGTAAGTATTCGGCACCTATTCCTTAGGAAGTGAACTTACCGGCAAAATACCTGTACACACCGTTTATTCTTAACTCATCAGACCGAAAAACGGAAACGCCGTATAATTAATCTGAAAGAATAGACGGAAATAAGGGGGGAAGGGGGGTGAAATGGAGCAGTCTGATTGGCGTAAAGCCACAACTCCCCAACTGCTTTCATTGTTTTATGTTGGCGAAATGTATAACAAAATAAAAGAAATAGTCTGACATGGAATTGTTACTACGAAACAGATTAATATTTCTATCCGATTTCGAAAGAGTCAATTTGTTTTAATCCATTTAGTGGTTAATATTTTGTTTTTAAAAGTGTCTTTTAATGATAGTTTGCAAAAATGTGTAAGAAAAAGGTAACTATTACTTTTTTTTATCATATTTGGGACATAAAAATGTACTTGTATACCCAGGGGCGGTTCTAGACCCAAAATATTGGGTGGGCACCACATTGGCGTAGCCAGAAAATATGCTCGGGGGGGGGGGGGGCTGGGGGGGCGTAAGTAGGACATTTTCTGAAGAGGGGGATAGTCGGGACTATATGTATTCGTATTCCATGGTATTGTACCTAGCGAAGAAGGCGGAAAAGCGCCGCAGGCGAAAAATTTTCGGGGCCACGCCCAAAGTTTGTTTAAAATTCATCTAACTACTATCAAATTTCGAAAATTAAATTATTACCTCTCCCCCTTTGCATGGTTGGATTAAATTTTAATGTGTTTTTTTGATATTCCTAGCTGGCTCTTTATTTAAAAAAAAAACATTTTTTATAATAATTGTGAAAAATATGAATATTGGTGTCAATCCAAAATTTTAACATAAGACGTATGTATAACTCTAACCAGCGATTTCCGGGCTCGGTTTTTCATGATTAAAAAAAAAAGTAAATATCGCTCACCACGCCAAAATTGATGATTTTTTCAGAAATCCTGTATAGTAGATCTAAAATCAGTTTTTGGTGCAAATGCTTAGATTTGAAAATACTCCTTCTTAAGTGCCGTATATTTATATTTCTAATAAAGTATTCTCATTTTATCCCGCACTATTTTTTTTATTATAAATTATCACACTTCTTCCCTAAAAGATGTTTCAATTGAAATGTTTACCTTAATTTTTCTCTTATGAAATAATACGTTATTGTTTTTATTGTAAAAATATTTTATTGCATTGGGTTATATTTTTGTCGATTTAAAATAGCTCTAAAAAAGGGAAAACGGAACAGATAAGTATATAATAGAAAAATTCTATAAAATATTATTCTTTTTACTCGTTTTACTTTAAAATTGCATCAAAAATCAATAACTAAAACGATATGCGTGTGAAACCTTAATCTCTATATAAAACAGGACTTTTAGAAGGAAAAGTTTAAAAGCTAGCTTACGCCGGGAAAATAACTTTCTGTTACCAATTCATTTATCTTTTATGACATTGCTATCTCGGTAACTATAAGAGATAGAGGGTTGGTTAAATAAAGGCAAAGTTGCATATTTTAATACTGATTATGTGTTAAAAAGAAATTTTAAAAATTCCGATGACTTTCGAAAAAATCGATTTTTGTTTTAATTTTTTTTTTATTATAAAACACTGATTATTTTGAAAAACCACCGCATGCAAGGTTGCATGTTGATTGATAAATTATTAATAAAAGAAGAAACCAAAATTTGTTAATTTTGAATATTATATTTCTTTTTCAACTTTTTTAAGGAAATATTGATCACAAAACGAAATGGTGAATGCATAAGCTGATCCTGGTGGTGAAACAAACAAAATAACTTTAGAATTTTGTGGGTCGTGTGTATTTATTTATAAACATTTTATAGTAAACCACGTATTATATACTGATATGAGCTATTTTAAAAGATATTTTGTATTTTATTTGTATTAGCAAAACCGCATATTACTGATTCATCTATGACCACAGCCACACAATAGAAGGAAGTTCTTATCAAATTATTTTATTTTTGTATATGTTATTTGTTCGTTATTGGATTGTCCGTTTTATCTTCTACTTCTCTCTTTCTCTCTCTTAATTATCTACCTACTCCTCTTTCACTTTTTCTTGGTAAAGTAACTATTTATGTTGTACATTTAGCGGTAAGTTTTAATTTATCAAATATAATTAGCGGTAAAAATTGCCCATAATAATTACAATAATATAGTAAACTCACTAAGTAGGTTTTTGTTGATAGTCTTATCGTGACATATTAATTTGTTTACTAATTGTGAGAGTCGTACTTACATGGTCGTATTTATTTCTTTTTCTGTTTCATCATAGCCGTAGAAATTACACTTTAATCGTTCAACAAAAAGTTTTTTTTATATTCCAAGATGGCCAGCTAGTAGCCATATTAATCGCCGCTCCTTCTTGAGGCCGCGTGGTCTATCCCCCCCCCCCCCCCCCCCCCCCACGATTATTTTTTTCATCATGTTTTTTGTTTAATTCATCGGAAGACAATGAATAAATTTGGTAAATTGGCAACACTGTACGATAGCAGCCTCAATATCCACGTGCCGCCACTGAGCCACATATAACAGCGATGGTGCCAGGGGGGGGGGGGGGGGTTAGAGTGGGCACCAGGTGCCTACCCAAAATTGAGGGATTCGGTTTTGTAATGGAATTTTCGTGGGGAAGGGGAATTTGACTATGAAATTTTTGTAGAGAAGGGAATGATATTATAGGATGTAATAATGTAATAAGAAATAAAGAGAACGATGATGACCTTTTTTTACCCCGCTTATGGCGTTATAGAGCTTTTTTTTTAGAAGTCGTTTTTGATCTGGGTAGTGCCCACCCTAAAATTATCGGGCCCACCCATCCCAAAAATCCTGGCATCCCGTCGCCACTGACATATAATATTGAAAAAACGAATTTATTGCAAACATAGAGAACATCCAATCATATAATAAAGAAAAAAATACATTTATGTATTTGATTATTTTTCGTTAAAATTGACTTAAAATAAAGTAGGACAAAAGGTGGAGTAAAAGAAATCAAATAATCAATGACTACCATAGATTCTTCAGATTTTTTGTTACGCTTGGCAACAACACTTACGAGACGCGTGGCATCGAAAAGCGTCGGCGTCGCGTCGACGTGGGCGTCCAATTTATTGATTGCATCAATGCAGTCGGGACAACACTAAAATAGGCCTGATACCAATGACGTAGCGACGTAAAGGAAGGAGGGGGGGATATTATTCTCCGTTTCTCTAACTTGAGACGGCTTAAATTTTCCAATGTGCATTCGGCAGATTCGATTTAATTTTAGAGGTGCTGACCTTTCTTTTTTGATGGTCGATTGAAAAAATATAAAGTATGGACTGTAGCACTCAATATAGTCATCCATTTATTTTAAATATAATGCATCAAATCCATAAAACCCTGTACAGCTTCAATATTACTTCTTTTTCCTCTGCTTGCCGCTTGATAAATTTTTTTAGCATTTTAGGTCGCACGATGACAATAAAGTTTGTATTCCTTTTTAAGTAATAAATCTACCTACGCCTATGGCTATATCGATTAAAAAGGAACTCTTTTATCGATAAATTATAACCAAGCGACGACGTCGTTCAAAATTAGAAAGTGCAGTAGCAGGAATTTTCAGCTATACTCCGTCTGCAGAAGTGCACTTTTCGTGACCCCAGTTCAGTTCCAAAATAGAACATGTGAATGAAAAGAAAATTCCTGCCTGCATATATATTTCCTTTCCTGCCGTTCAGTTGGATTGCCGCAGGCTACGGTGCGATATGGTGCAGTTTTTCGTGTGAAAGTTTGTTTTTTGTTTGTTGTGTTTTTATTAGGTTGGTATTTATAATCGTAGTTTTTAGAACAAATGTTATTATTTCAAGAATAGTGGTAGGGCTGTGTTACAAAAAATACGGAAAAAGGTATAAATAATATTTATTATACAAAAGGTTGCCCAGCCAGGGTTAACTTTTGGAGAAAACGCTCGGACACGTCAACTTAGTTTTATATACGCTCACATTTTGACGCTATTCGTTTGTTCTTTTTATAGAAATTTGTCAAAGTTATGACGACATCGATCTTTTTTTTTAAATGGAAACATACAGCTTGTGATACATCATTTGAAAGCTAATATCTCGTACAGTACGCTTATAATTTTTGGCGCGATTCTGTCAAAGCTATTTTAAAATGGCGACTGTTTTTAAAAAATTTTTATTTAAATAAGCGGAAATGATAAATCATTTATATCTTTACCTTTCAAGGTAAGAAATCTTTATTGATTCACGTTCTGACATGTTGTGACATTGTGAACAGAACTTGTAAAATTAATTTAGGTATTTCCGAAGTATTTTTTTACAACTTTCTAAACAAAAATGGTTTTGTCGGAAAGACAGCGTATCGAAGTCTTGATATTGTCAGGATACAACATAACTATTGTTAAGTCACAAAATGTCAGAACGTAAAACAATGAAGATTTCTTACCTTGAAAAGTTAAAAAAAACATCAATGATTTATCATTTCCGCTTATTATAGAGATTTTTTTAAAACCTTTAACATTCACCATTTTGAAATAGCACTCGTGTTTTTGAGAGACTTGAGGACGCCAGGGACCTTTTTTTTTAGAAGTCACTTGGGGAAGGAGTAGAAAATTTATTACGTCAGAATGTTTTAAACCCCCCTTCCCCTTGCATAACGTTCTATGGGCGCCCTTGGTGATTGATGTGATACATATAATAATTATAAAGGAAAGTTATTGACAAAAACATATACGATTTTTAGTTATTGGGGGACTTATAAAAAAATATCATTGCTGTGTGGATATTTTAAGAATCGAATAATATACTCGATTATTGTACTCGAGTAGGTACTTCTATCATTGTCTAGGAGTGTAGCTTGACCCCCTTAATCCGTGCGGCTCTGATCGTATGCCAAGACTGCCTTAACCGGTTGCAAAGAAATAAAAAAAAACTAATCTTTGGATGTTATTTTTGAACTGCCATAGCATCTTTATAAGACAATTAAAGGACCTTTTTTATGTTTTCATAATATGTAGAATCTCCCCTTCAAATATACGAAAGAAATTTTCCTGACACCCGATATAATATGATATCGTAATTTTTTCGCGATAAATAATAGTCGAAAATATCAATTTATCATTATCGAATTATCAATTACGCGAGTTCCCCTCGCACTAGACCGCCTTTTATGACATAAACGCAACAATTTAATTGTATGCAAGCAGTGCTCTCAGTTTAGTAGTTCCTACGACCTGCAGGAAGTAAAATATTTATTTTCGTGTCAGCCGCAGCCGACAGTAAAAATAGACACGCGTGTGGCTAATTTACAGTTGCAAGCAATCAAGAATACGCTAATTATTGATAGTGCAAAGGTGTTAGTGAGTTTACTTATTATTGGTAAATATAATTTTTACCTTCAGTCTGGTGGAATACTTTTTAATTGATGAAATATTGAATATCTAGTTTTGATACAAACTGATTAGTTGAGATATTACATTAAAATAATCCTTTGTTTGAGTTTGTGTTTAAATACTGTATTTAATCTTAGAAATTGATAGTTTTTATTTAAGTCCTAGGTAATTTAGAGTTTTTGGGGGGGGGATGCCCGACGAAAGGAGACAAAGTACAGTGGTGGCGTGTATATACCACCACGGGCAAAGACTTTACCGCTGGTCTAAGAAAAAACTTGTTTTAAGAGGAGAAATTCTCCTCCTTCGTGAATCTCCCACTGAGCTTTAAACATTTTCTGAATGGCTAGTTATTTTTTTTTATTTAAGGAAATCAAATTTAGTTTGAATTGTTAGCAAATCAGTAGATTCAGACCGCATAAATTTAAAAAGTCTTCAAAGTATGCAGTGCTTTAGTTCATTCAATTACTGGCTGGATGCACGTCATAACTTGCAAATCCGTAATCATGACAAAAATAAGATAGGTCTGTTATTAATGAAAGGGTCCTGTAATTGACATAAATTTGCTTTGACAATCTTTGTCATTTCGAAAAACTTTAAAATTACGTGTTAAAAGTAATTTGAAAGCGCAAATATGTCTCAATTGTTAGCAAAAGAAGAAATGCTCATTCTGAAGTTTAATTAAATCCTGACAGAATTGAAAAAATACACAATTTAATCAATGACACGACTCGAAACAAAAATTACGTCAGAAGCTGTGGCGTGCATCTAGCCAGTAATTGTAAGGGTTTAAGAATCAATTTCGCATGTTTTAAATTATTATTCTGGAAAGGTAACCTAAGGCAGTAGCGCAGCCAGGTTTCTTTGGGAGGGATTCCCCTCCCCAAAACTTCCCCGATCAAAAGTGACTACTAATAAAAAAAGACCCGTCTCCCTCCCCAAAACTTTTCCTCCAATCAAAAGGTGACTTCTATAACAAAAAAAACGTGTCTCCCTCCCCAAAACATGTCTGTTTCAATATCGGTACATGGTCCTTTGCTGGGCAAAATGTCCCCCCCCCTCCTCGTGCGCCCCTGACCTAGGGTTGCCAACCGTCCTTTATTTGAAAGGACAGTGCTTTATTTTAAAATTATGTCCTTTGTCCTTTTGAAAGGTGTGAAAGGACTGCAAATGTCCTTTAAAATCCGAAAATAAATAAATGAATTTAAGAAACCACAAATAAACTAAAAAATAAAAGACGGAAGATGGAGGTTTTTAGGAGTGGTACAGGGACAGTCCTTACAGTCAGTAGCCTAGGCCTAGAAGCTCGGGTCTAAAAGTCTAATTGCAACCTAATTTTTCGTCTCACACTTGGACTCTTAATTTAAATCTTTAAATAATGTATTCTTGGCTTAGATTACAAAGGTCTTGTAGAAAACGTTTAGTTTTTAAACTTTTCCTTTTAAAAGTCCTGTTTTATATAGAGATTAAGGTTTCAGACGCATATCGTTCTAGTTATTGATTTATGATGCAGTTTTAAAGGAAAACAAGTAAAAATAATATTATTTTATAGTAATTTTTCTATTATATACTTGTCTGTTCCGTTTCCCTTTTTTTAAAGTTATTTTAAATCAATAAAAATATAAGCCAATGCAATAAAATATTTTTACAACAAAAACAAAAAACAATTAGGTATTTATATTTAAAGAGAAAAATTAAAGTAAAAATTTTAATTAAAACATTTTTTATGGAATAAGTGTGATAATAATATAAAAAATAGTGCGGGAAGAAACGAGAATGCTTTATTATGAATATACAAAACGGCACTTAAGAAGGAGTCATTCAAAACCTAAGCATTTGCACCAAAAACTGCTCTTAGATCAACGCTCCTAAATACATGATTTCTGAAAAAATCAAAAAAAGCGATATTTACTTTATTTTTAATCATGAAAAGCCGAGCCCAAAAAACGCTGGTTAGAGTCATACATACGTCTTATGTAAAAATTTTGGATTGACACCAATATTCAAATTTTTCACAAATATGAAAATGTTTTATTTTAAATAAAAAGCCAGCTAGGAATATCAAAAAAAACATTTACAAAAACAAATTTGATCCAACCTTGCAGGTAATAATTTAATTTTCAAACTTTGATATTAGTTATGTGAATTTTAAACGAACTTTGGGCGTGGCCCCGAAAATTTTTCGCCTGCGGCGCTTTTCCGCCTTCTTTACTAGATGCAATATTACAAACTACATGTAGTCCCGACTGTCCCTTTCTCCAAAAAAAAAATATACTACTTACGCTCACTGAGCCTCCCTTAGCGTATTTTCTGGCTACGCCACAGCGTATAGTGGTACCAAAAAATATTTCCGAATGTGTCCTTTATTCCAATATCCGAAAGTTGGTAACCCTACCCTGACCAAAGGTAAAAGAATAAGTGTACTGTCAAGTTTTGAAGTAAATTAAGACATTCAGGATAAATTAACAACGGCATCCTTTTTTAAAATCTTATGGTATTTAGTTTCTGTTATTTTTTCGAAAATCGATCGGAAATATTTACATTTTTCTGAAAGAAAAAGTGAATATTTCCTTGCTAGCTAATGGAAAATAACTGTTAGGAATTATTATAGCTACCTACTTGTAAATTTAGAATGTTTCAACTTTGACAATCCAATATTACTTTATTTCCATAGTTCCAACACAAAAATGTTATGGCCAGTGTTGTATTTATGAGGGGGGGGGGGGGGGTCAGGGGTTTACCCTCCCCCAAAAGGATCTTCTTGTATTAAATATAAATAAATCTTCAAATTATTTATATATACTCAACAAAAAATGTTACTTGGACCATTTATTTGTATTTTACAACTCCAATATTTTTTTAAGATATGTTAATATTTCTTTATAAATTCTTAAGTTTGAATATCTATCCCAAATAAATATTAATAACTCAAAAAAAATTATACGTTTTCTATTAAAGTATCTTGCTAGACTGTGTATCACCGTGTTTTGTAATCACTATGACATCATGTAGAGATTATGCTATGCATACATATCAAAACAATAATTAATAAATTTTCTAAGAAATCACCATCATTTAGCTAACTAGAATATATGACCTTGGGTGACATTCATCAATAATTATTGTATCTACAAAGAATAATAATTACACAAACTTAATTATCGCAAAATAATAGCGGTTATCATAATATTATCGCCCATTGAGGCCTCGCCCATATTTAATCTGCCAAGTTTTTTTTAATTGAATTTAAAACCTCTGATAACAAGAACAAAGAAAAATTACTGCATATATCATCATAACGTAATATTTTATTGAGATTTGGTTAAAATTTAATACCCCTAAAACTGAGAGTAAAAAAAAAATATGGGAATTTTCATATTTGGCACGTAAGTGGATATTTGAAAATAAACAACTTTTTTATTTACCATTTTTTGACTTTTTCGGAAATAGCCTAACTTTTTTCCAATGTCTCATTTGACAGCATAATTACCTACCCTGCCAAAAAAATCGCATAAAAACATATAAAAAACATATAAGATTTGATGATTCTTTATAGAATTGAAGAGATTTGATGGGACAGAGAATATTTTTTATATATGATTTTATGAGTGTTTAAAGAACAATATCTCTTTATGCGCATTTAAAGGATATTTGAAACTAAAAATCACATTGGTTTATAAGACTTCATGGGTATAAATTTAGGCAACATTTGATAATGTAAAACCATATAAATTGTTCATAAGATTTTATAGGACATTCCAAAGCAAACGTGTTTATAAGTTTATATGTTGTATTATCAAAAAGATCAAACATTTTCGTATCAGTTTTTATCAGATAATAAATTATATAGTATGAATCATATATTATTTTGTGAGTTTTTATGGGTTTAAAATTATACAAAATTTAATAATGCAAAACCCTATAAAAAGTTTATAAGATTTTATAGTACATTAGAAAGCAAACTTGTTTATAATTTTATATGTTGTATTATCAAAAAGGTCAAACATTTTCGTATCAGTTTTTATCAGGTAATAAATTATAAAGTATGAATCATATATTATTTTGTGAGTTTTTATGGGTTTAAAATTATACAAAATTTAATAATGCAAAACCCTATAAAAAGTTTATAAGATTTTATAGTACATTCCAAAACAAACTTGTTTATAATTTTATATGTTGTATTATCAAAAAGGTCAAACATTTTCGTATCAGTTTTTATCAGGTAATAAATTATAAAGTATGAATCATAATAATATATTATTTTGTAAGTTTTTATGGGTTTAAAATTATACAAAATTTCATAATGCAAAACCCTATAAAAAGTTTATAAGATTTTATAGTACATTCCAAAACAAACTTGTTTATAATTTTATATGTTGTATTATCAAAAAGGTCAAACATTTTCGTATCAGTTTTTATCAGGTAATAAATTATAAAGTATGAATCATATATTATTTTGTAAGTTTTTATGGGTTTAAAATTATACAAAATTATAAAAGTATAAATCATATATTGACATTAAACTTCAAAATGCATTTTAATATTAAAATAATCACAAGGTTATTGTTGTGAATGACAAACGTTTCCAACGCTATGGTTATACTAATTAACTGATTTCATCATAAGAAAATGTAACATTTATATGTGTTAAAAATATTTTCAATACGCTTCCGCGGTAACAATCACTTTTAACACTGTTGGCTGTCATTAAAAGTGTCACTTTTAATGGCAGTTGTACGAAAAAAACTTTTAACACTCTATATGATTTTATTTCATTACTGGCACTGGACACTGAAAACTCCTAAAAACTTATAAACGTTTTATAAGTATTTAGGGGGAAAGGGATTTTCACTTCCCTATATTCTCATTGAATATCTTAAAAACTTATAAGTATCCACAAGTTTTGATGCGTATTTGACATATCAATGTCACATAGAAACTCATATAAGGCATATAAACTGAACCAAATGTGACATATAAAATCTTATTAATTCATCATAAAACCTCATAAGTTGTTTAGGAATTGTCACATAAAAACTTTTAAGAATCTATCTGATTTTATAATCTGACACTTGATAACTCCTAAAACCTTATAAACGTTTTATAAGTATTTAGGGGGAAAGAGATTTTTACTTCCCTACCCCAGGTAGCAAAGTTACGTGAATTCACCTGATTTTGACGTCTACATGTGGTGATATTTGGTCGAAAATTATCACGGGTCTTAAGTGGCGTCATTTACACGTCGAATTTGAAACCTACTTTAGAGATGTTGAAATAGTTCGAATATATCCCGTCATCATGACATCCCTAATTTATTTCTATAAAAGCTTAATTTAATGACTTAATAATATAGGGCCTACTCAAATTTAATTGAAATAATATTAAAAAAATATCAGATTAATCATCGTAAATATTGTAAATAGGTACCTATATCTTGAACCATAAATAATATGGAGATGTCAAACAAAAAGATACTTAAGCATTTTATAGTATTCTATAAGATAACTTTAAGACATATATTTGTAATTATTTGAGTGCTATAAAATTTAATTAACTTATTCTAAAAAGGACAAACGTTCAGAAACTATTATAGCGATGTAGGTATACAAACAACAGTATCATGACAAATATAACTAATTCCTAAATATTTGAATTTCCCGCTAAAAAAAATGACAATTGACATTGCCCTCGCCCACGCTTTCACCACGTTTGTCTCATTGTATTGTCATTTAGCTCTTTAGTTTGGTCAGATGGCATGGGAGGCATTTTGTTTATTCGTTTCTTTTGTGTTTATCGGTTTTTAATAATTAGTGTTTTCGGTTTTACAAAGTATTACTGTGGTATTATTTGCAAATAAATATAATACAAAAGTACAGGTAAGCCCTTCATACATAATTATTTAGATGGTATCTGATTTTTACAGGTATTAGGTATATCATTATTATATGTATCTAGCAGGTACCTATTGTAAATAATTTCTTAATCTGTTTCTTTTTAAACATTCAATAAGCATTGTAGTTAAGATAGTTGTATTGTATTTGTATGATTTGAGCTTAGAAGAACCAGCAGTAGTAGAAACATGGCCTTGTTAATTTGTAATGAAATGATTTTTTCGAGAGTTTCTTTAAGTTTGTGCATTATTATTGGTTTCAGATTTAGGAAAGACACTGTTAACCTACCTAGTGACAATAAAAAACCAAATATCAGAAATCCTTGCCAGACTGAACTGCCGTGTTAACGAAAACTACCTCAAGTGATTGAAAGTGACATGTTGAGAATAGACCGATTTGTTTTAAAATTCATAGCATTGCTATTTTCAATAAGAATTGTTTAAAACATAAATTTATAATAGTTTTTTTTATGTGATTTGTATATTTGGGGACATTTAAAGTGCATCATTATTAATTTATAATCTTAAATGCAGATAAGGTGCTTTTGGGACCTTCATATGTTCATTTAGAATGCCTTATCTACACATGAGGTATTTTTGTGTCACATTGCGCCTAACTAAGTAGTAGTTAGGGTTTTTGTGAGATGTAACTAAATAAATTATTTAATAGTAGTTGTCATTTTGGATATAAATAAAAATGCAGCAAACTAGGAAAAAATATAATATACCAAAATTTTACAAAAATAGGTAAAAAAGTGGAAAATATAAACAATTGAATGTATCAAAAAATATACATAAGTTAACATTTAACAATCAGTTTCTTTAATCAAATCTACAACTTCATCGGAAATCGGTAGTAACTCCCAAAAATGTCGTCGATTTTGAGGCATCAAAGGACATAACTTTTTTAAAATATCATCCTTCTTTGATTTAGTTATACCCCTGCAGCGTTCTCTTGACTTTGGTAAAACTGGTTGTTTCAAATATTTTGCAGTTAAAAAATTTAGCTCTGTGTATGCTGCATCGTATTCGTAAGAGTACCACATATTATAGCTACCTCTTTGGAACTTTAATTTAACGATTTCACTTAGATATGGCCTTGGTGAATGCTTTTTAATTTTCTGTAAAGAGGTATGATCTAACCAATCTTTAAAATCAGTTAGCTCCATGGCCAGTACCTTTACATTTTTCATTTTTACTTGCTCGATGGCGCATTGGAAGTCGTTAAAGTCGTAAACTTTTCCACCATCTCCATTACTTCCATATGAGTTTAAAGATTGTTCCACCTGGTGGTGAAAACTGTCCGCAGACATATAAGTGTGCCCTGGTTCAAAATAATAAATTTCAATATCGTTTGTAGCAATTTCTAAAGAATTAATTATGTGCGCGATAAAAGAGAACAATGTCCAGTTCTTGTTTTGCGCAGCACAATTATCAAGCCAGATTTTAATTGACAAAACATCACGTTGACTCAATAAATATTTGTGAAAAGTGCTACAAAGTTCTTCTTTTTTGCGGCCAGCTAAAGCTTCATGCCAAATAACACCTGATGGGCCCAAAAATTTTTGATGTTTCCCTACTGCAACAAAGCTCTCGTTAAATGCAATGATTCTTTGGGTAAACAATACCTAAAAAAATGAACATATAAAAATTACTGGATAAATTCTTAAAAAGGTAATTTAAAAATACCTGTTTGAAAGTATCGATGCGAGGCAGCATTATAACTTTTTGAAGATCTGCTGACACACATATATTTGTAGCTGTCCATTCTGTAGACTCAGCATCTGCCCTATATTTTCTTCTTGCTACTTTAGACTTGTTTATATGCACGTTCCATTTTTTGCAAAATTCGCATGTATCTAAATCCATGTTATTTTTGGAATGATTGTTATCATGTTGTTCAAATATCTCGCACTGCTCGCATTCTTCGTGGCCTAGCTTGGTAAATGAAATTTTCATCTGATCCCTTACAAACGCCCTGTATGTATAATACGAACAATCGATATTTTTATGCTTTTCCATAAAATCTGTGTGCATTTGTTTAATAGTAATATCAGAAGGAAGATATTTCCGATGTGGTGCATGCTCTCTGCGGTAATGGGAGACGCACGGATGAAATAAATTAACATGCCTTTCTAGCACTGCTCGATCAACATTTCTTCTATTGGAATGTGTTCCTCGATTATCTCTAACTGTTAAAGAGTTCGACGAATTGTTCTTATAGGATATGGATGTCTTGATTATTGTATTATTATTTTTCTTATAGCCAAGAGTTGTTAGGAAAAATGTTCGGCAGACGGAATTTAAAGAACCTTTTTTATCTTTAAGCAAAAAATAATTTGAGTGATTTCTTCTTAGTTTGCTATCTTCAGCTGGAACGTCAATGGTCCTGCGTTTTACAATAGTTTGCTCAATGCTACCCTTTACAAACATGTGTCGTTCTGTCCATGATAAATTCCAATAGTCCTTGTTAAGCTGCTGTCGTTGCTTCTCATCAATTTTTATGAAGCACCGTTTCTTACATATAGCTGGACATGGAGGCAAAATAGGATGGCTATCGGGCAATTTACGGTCCATTTTTTGTTTTTTAACACTTCTGGATTCACCGCATTTTTTTCTTTTACGCAAATTTCCGTTTTTTGTATAAGTTCTGCTTCTATTTTCATTTTTCTCTGTGTTTGCTTCTACATCTTGATCCTTGCTTACATCCTGATCAACAGTTTCGTCTCTCCCAAGTTTTAAAGTCTCTGGTAATGGTTGCACTAGTTGCGCAGATTCAATCATAGCTACTTGGCTTTCTTCTAAGTCCGTATTCTGAGAAACTGTTTCCCTAACTTCATGTTCGATTTGCCATATTTTAATGCCTTCTTTTTCTTCTTGACAAAGTTCCATAATATCATCGGGACATGGCGTAGCATGAACTGATTCTAGTAAATTATTGATACATGGAAATATACTCTAACTATCATAGTTTAGACTTTCACCTTTAACTGTATTATTACTAATTACGTTTAATGGCTGTTGCGGCGATACATCACTGACATCAGTAAAATTTGTGTCGGGAACTTCAGTATTTACAACTGAATTTTTTAAAGTTAAAATGTTATGAATAATAATTTGTGGGCATGAATCATTATTATCATTTGTATCATCACTTAAGAATGCCGGTGGAAATGCATTAATTGTATTTGTAGGAGTTGCCTTTTGAACTCCTTTATTCACAAGTGGATTTTCTAAGTTTATTATATCATCACTAAGTTGTCCTGATGTTATGTTATCATTATCAAAGATCATATCCTCAACTTCAAAATTTTCAATAAAATCAAGTTGATTCTGGCGTGCTCCTAGGCCGGAATCAGTATCATTATAATTCGGCGAAGGTAGCTTTAGCATATCTAGGATTTTCTTCCCTCGTGACATTCTGCAAATTAAAATGGAAAATTCAGTTAGTTCTTAAGTATTATTTCATAGTTATCTACTCAAAACTGTATAAACAAACGATCCTAAAATTTAAGTTATTTTTAAACTATTTTTTAATAAATAATGGTACTGCTCTCTTGAAGCGTTTTCATATTTTCATAATTTATTAACACCCTGTACATGTGATCTAAATTTTTTTTATCGTCAATTCATTTTCTCAACAAGCAGAACGTTTTATAAAGAATGACTTTTGGTCGTAGAATGAATAATAAAGATTTTTTTCCCTATTGAGTACCTCGATCCGTGGACACACTGTATATTGGATTTGTTTGATTTAATGACTTAAGCACTTTTCTAATTAATTTCTGGTCAGGTCACCCCAGGAAACAAATCTAATATTATTTGTTAACAAATGGTCAGGGAAAGTAAACTAATCATATGGATTTTTGTTGGCGGGCAAGTAACAATAATTCTAACCTACAAATTTATATACATATAAATTACACTTACCTGTTAGTTCTTATTGTTTTTTGAATTTTAATGTCACAGCCAAATAAAACTAGTAACAGTAAGGTTTAAAAGCTTATTTAAACAATATTATATGTAAAATTCACAGGCTAATAATAGCAAACATAAAATGCTACTTGGCGCACGTGTCAACACTTTTATGGCACTGATTTGAAGCAAGACTAACTTAACTACGATATAAATACCCCTATGCGCATGCGTTCGAAGATGAGGCATTTTACATTAACATCATTTAAAAACGCAATGTGGGTTGAGGCTTATATATAACAAGTTGAGGCGTTTTCTATTAATATTTGCAGATAAGGCAATCTTACATCACAAACCAGTCAGATATGCACTTGAGGTAAAAATATATTGGGTTATTATTCCGAAATGAATGCAATATAAGGTGTTTTTGCTTCACATATAGGTAGAGAATTGCTTGATCTTTTATATACTATACAGATCTGGATTTTGAAAAAAATGTAGTTGAGGCGTTTTTCGTTAACACGGCAGTGAAGGAAAAGGATAATATTTCAAGAATAGGAGAAATTGTTCTGAACAATATCTCCCCAGCTTCCTGTAAGATGTCCAGCAGATGTACATTTGTTAGAGGATTATTTAAAAAAGGACGGAAAAATAACTTCCTTGGTAAATATTTTTTCAAACAATTTTAATATCAAATCATTAAATAACCCTGTCCTTCTTTTGTGATTACATATTATGTACCTATTATATTTTTAGGCTTCCCATTGTGCCGTTTTTGGAGGGAGATACCTTACCAATTAGGTAAACCTTATTTTAAAGAACCTTATGACTAATATGGTTGCAGTTAATTACAACTATTGTGCATTGACGGGTGAAAAAAAGGCATTTGGAAAATTGAAGTTGAAGTCAGTGGTAACTGGTAAGTAGTTTACCTACGTTTTCTAAAAATTATGATAATATGTACTTATATATGTATATTTTTTTTGGATCTACATAACTATGCAATAAGGCCCTAAAATAAGGAATAAAATTACCTATTATCTTTAAAAAAGATGATTGATGGCGTAACTTTTAAATATTTTTTTTGATAGCCATTTGCGAGGCCATTTGTTATATTACATATACCTACTATACTGAAAACTTTGATTTTGTTATAGTGGGTTTTTCTCAAATTTTGTCAGATTCCAGCAACTTTGTTATATTAATATATTTCGACCATGGTTGAAGCGAATATAAACAAATTATTATTTTTTGAAATAAGAATAATTGTTATCGCTATCTAACATAATATTAATAATAATTCAGGGTTTCCATTCAAAAACAGCAATTATTAAGTTAAAAAATGGACATGTGATGGTTATATAATCATTGTTTTAAAAGTTTTTTTTTATATAAAAGTTATTGTTACCAAGATATTTTAATTTTTTTGCTGGCAACCATTACTTCTATGAAAAACTTTGTTGGGTTTTTCAATTTATCCTTCTATTGTTAGGTATTTTGATCTATGGAAAAAGTTAATTCAAAAAATGTTATTACAAAATACATTTTATAAATTTTAAAATCATAAAGAGTGAGATTGTTCTGAACAGGTAACAAATACAGTTACTTACAACAAATATAAAACATCTTTTTTTCTAAAACTGTCATGTTATAGATATAATTATGTCCGTTTATGGTTTTCCGTTATTTTCTTTGTTGCAGAAGCCATACTGCTCAAATCGCCAGCAATATCTGTACACCAAAATTTGGTTGAAACACGCCCCAAAGAGACTCGGCATGGAATAACGACAAAAGAGAGCTTAATAAAACTGTATATTTTAAAAAGATCTTTCTAATTGTAATTTTGTAAATTTGAAAACAAATTTAAAAAAACTGTCGTTTTTACAGATTATTTATGTGTATAATTTATCAAACATCCTAGAATGGAAGCTCGAGTTTCAACCATGTCAAAATTTGAATGGCTTGCCTTCGATTTAGGTATCTTTATTTTGAATTCAATTGAGTAAAAAACGCTGAAGACACTGTGCAATCGGAGGTAAATGTCAGCATGTATTACTTTGACAATGTTAAAACCAATAATTAACCATGCTATCCCTATTCTGGAATAGGTCTTTTTGAGTGGTTTTGACGTGGCCGAATACACGTCTCTTTGACGTGTCCGGAATGACGTCAATTTGCTGTGACATATTGCCGTCATATAAACGTTGATTGCCCGTCAGGTTTTTTGGTAACTTCGACGAAATGGGTAAGTCTTTTCTGCGTATAAATTACGTGTATTTGCTACCTGGATATTCTCATTGAATATCTTCAAAACTTATAAAGTATCCACAAGTTTTGATGCGTATTTGACATATTAATGTCGCATAGAAACTCATTTAAGGCATATAAACTGAACCAAATGTGACATATAAAATCCTATTAATTTATCATAAAACCTCATAAATTGTTTAGGAATTGTCATATAAAAACTTTTAAGAATCTATCTGATTTTATCATCACTGACACTTGAAAACTCCTAAAAACTTATAAACGTTTTATAAGTCTTTAGGAGGAAAAGGTGTTTCACTTCCCTATATAGAATCTCGTCATTGCTCATATATCTTCAAAACTTATCCAAACTTATAAAGTATCCACAAGTTTTGATGCGTATTTGACATATCAATGTCACATAGAAAATCATCTAAAGCATATAAACTGAACCAAATGTAACCTATAAAATCTTATTAATTCACCATAAAACTTCATAAATTGTTTAGGAATTGTCGTATAAAAACTAATAAGAATCTATATGTTTTGAATCAACACTGCCACTTGAAACTCCTTAAAACTTATAAACGTTTTTATAAGTTTTCAGGAGGAAAAGGTGTTTCACTTCCCTATATATAATCTCATCGTTGCTCATAAAAGCACAACACATTTTCTATATATAATCTCCTCGAAACTTATACTTTTTTTTATGAGATTTTATAGGAATTTTTTGGCAGGGTACTATTAAATTTAAATAAGTTTGAATTTATCAAGTAATAAAAGCTTGTCATTTCCTGCCATTCCTTCGAATTAGGCTTTCTTCCTTTTCGTTCACTGCCAGTGCCATTCCCGAGGGGACCTACAGCTTAACGTGGGTTCCGAACCACGATCCTCGATAATGCGACACCCCCCAAAGGCTATCAACCCTTAGTTAGTAGACCTACCGATTGGCGAGTGTGTACCTTCTTCCGCACCCCACGAGATGTCCGATCTCATCCGGCCTGGTTACCGGCGTGAGTGGGGTGGGTTGGGAGATGATACCTTTTAAACTCTTCTCTGCATTCTTAAATCCACTTAATTTCGGACATACTTTTTTTTTGTACGTATGCCCCCTCCGGGAATTGAACCCGGGTCGCCACGGTCGAATGCCAGTAACTCACCTCTGAGCCACGACCGCAAGTAATAAAAGCAGCAAAAGAAAAATGGACAAATTTCACAAATTTTCGTTTTTTGCTATTGTTAATTCATTAATGAAAATTTCTTTAGTTTAAAACTGTAGGTTTTTGCTACTCAAGGACTGGTTTTTGACCCCTTTTTGAATCAAGCGAAAAGGATAAGAAATATTGCTCAAAAAAAAAATTGGCGAATGCATCACTAGACTTTACTCTTAAGCTAGAACTGTTGATACAGCCAAAATTTTCTTAAATTCATTAATAAAAAAAATCCCATATAATGCTGACTTTACCGATGACACTGTATATTTATTTATTTCAGAAATATGTCATCGTTTCTTACACAAGAACAAAAAGACAAAGTTAGAAGACGTCTTTTTGTAGAAGATAATCCAGCGGAAACTGCAACTTCAGATGATCAATCAGGAATTACCCCTCTTGAAAATTGTAATGGAGGTCCTGCTGATTCCGGAGCTGAAAAAACAATATGTCAAGGCAAAGCCAGTTCATCTATAGATCAAAACGAACCCAGTCAGAACGAAATCAATATCATTGATTTGTCGAATATGACGCAACATCAAAAATACGAACAAATGAAGAAATGGAACTTCGATTTCGACAACGAAGTCCCGTTGAATGGAAATTGGGAATGGGAGAGAGTCGAGCCACCAAGAAACATTGATCATAAGGAAAAAATTTGTGTCTTGGGTAAGGACGAACCAAGAGACAGGAATGTATAGATTGTATAAAATGTGTATATTTTAAAATAGCGAAAAAAAATGTTTCCCCATTTTCCTTCTTCCTAAACAAAAAAGGTACTAAATTTATTTATGTATTGACACCCCACCATAAGGCGCAAATATACCAGGTTCATCAAGGTCATAGTAGCATTTATTTTCTACTGTTATGAACATAGTTCAAATTTAAATTTTTTTTATCATCACACATCATCGTTATCATCACATCACAATCTTAAAAGACTGACAAAAAATCATAAGAAACCTATGTTTTATAGAAGTATTGTATACATTGGCAATAAAAAGTCCTTAAAAATATCAATGTTAATAAACTTGTGTAAAATAAATATTATTTTTAAGTTATGAAAAATGTAATGGAAGAAAAAATATTAAAAATTTTTTTAAAAAGAAATCTTGTACTTTAACTTAGAAATTTGTTATTTTTTTATAGAAAATAATAAACAAGGTATTGTTTAGCCTCATACGCAAAATAACGATTTCGTATTTTTATGTTCTCAGTATAAAAAATTAAATTTTTCATATTGTAAGATTTATTTATTTTACAAGCAACAACTTTTTTTAGGAGTAACATCTTTTAAAATTTTATCCATTTTTGTCCTCTTTTACATCCGAGTCTTGGACATACTAAGGTTGTCGTGCATTAAATTTTTTCTGAAAATCGTTATTCTATAAAAAATTTTTAGAAGGATAAAGTTAGTAATTTTAAATTATAATTGCAAATGTTATTTATAAGTAGAGTAGAGTAGATGTGCAATTATTTTGGTTTGTACTAGTCGTATTAATGGCTGTTTATAATTATGTATTTATTTATTTATTTATTTATTTTTTAATTTTAAAAATATTAATATTGTAAAAACGGTCTAAAAATACTTGTATGTATTTTTTAACCTCATACAGCTAAAAAGCCAAAAAAATGTAGATAACTTACTAGCATAGGAGATAGTGTTAACTTAAAATAATTCCAGTAACTAACATAGATTATTTAAAACAATGGGCTTTTTTACTAAATTTTGATTTTGATCCTATCGTATAGAAGAGCAAGAAGCAATACAAGTTTCAATGGTTTCAGTTTTTAAATTCTCTAATTATTTACTGAGAAAATAATTAAACAGATAAAAACACGCGAAACTACTAACCGACGTCACAACAATTTAAAGTAATGACACCAACCGATCGCTCTGTCAACGACGCACTCCTACCTGACTGAGGTCTCGAGTTTGGTTTCCTGTTTCTTAATTATCTTTGATTATTTAAGTTAATATACCAAGATAAAAATATTATTTATCGCACGATCGGCAATTAAAAGGATAACGCGGTTAATAGGATGATGTATATCTCTTATCATCTTATGTTTTTAAACTTCCACCTTTGGCGCCGTGTTTTCAATTGTTTGCTGAATGTGATAAATCCGATTATAGTGAAAAATCCCATTACATAAGGAAAATAAAAAAATTTTGTATTTCTGTATAAAAATAAAAATATGGTTAATATGTACGTTTTTTACTTTTCTTTAATACTATATTATAGTTTCATAAGATAATACTTTAGAGCACCCGTATATTTTTTAGAAGAGGCTACGCCTCTGATATTTGACAATTTTTTTATTATGATCAAAGTTAAACGTCGTACCAATCATTTTAACAGTTTTATCTCTAAAAATAATTTAACACTATTGATGTGCCTGACTGAATTAACTTACTAACTATACATGTCACTAATTAATATGACCTTTGGGGCAAAGATCAACGTGCAACGACAATAATTACGAACAATTAAGGACAATAATTATAACGTCCGTAACAAATGTATTTTTTAATAGCCAATTCTTGCTAGTAAAAAAAAATCCCGTTAAACGATATTTCAAAGACGAATTTTTTTGAAATCACAGAAATTTTTTAATAAATACCTGTTTCATATCAATCATCGGCAAATATCATTCTTTCCAACGAACCAAAAATCAGGTTCCGGGAGTTAAGGAATCCCAAGAAATTAGCGTTTGAAAATTCGTATTTGAGTTTCGTTATTGGTAAAAACTGGCTAATGCTCTGATGAAAATACTATACAGGGTGGAATTTTTAACTGGAAAAAATTCAGTAGATATTAGAAAGCCTCTTTACTTGCTGTAAAAATACAGAACTACAGCTGCGTTTATTTTTAGTTTGACATACTTTTTCGTGTTTTCATGAAATTTACCCCTCTTTTTGAGGTAGAAACCACCCCAACTTTTTTTTTCAAATTTAAAGGAAATTATTGTGATAGTTCATTGGTAAGGGTATAAAAAATGAAATATGTCCCACTTTTTACTGTTGCATTTCGGTAATCTAGAAAGCCACAAAAAAACTTTTAACCATTTTTTCCACTACCAATTTTAAAATCACTCATTATTGACCGATTATTAACTTTAGAAATAGTTTTTGTTTACCCATTGTAAGGAGCCTCTATTATTTACCGTCGTTATTGACAACGGTAAATAATAGAGGCAATGACGGTCAATAATAGAGGCTTCTGGCAAAAACAATATAAAACAGGCAATTTGCCCTTTTTTTATTTTAAAAATATATAAAAACGTCATGTTTAGATAACCAGGTATTCCAGCTTTCTTTGTTTGGCACCAGTCCTTAAATACTGAGTGGGCTTTTAAATACAAAACCTTGGATTTTTGGGGTAGCAACTCATGATTAATTTATTGTGCTTCCACCCTCATTTCTGGAGGAGTGCACGTATCAGTAATAGTTTCTTCGCTCATTTTATCAAAAATTTTGGAGTAGTTTTCAGTGTTTGTAAATGGATAACAATAGGCAGAACCCATAAATTGACCTAAATCCGGGTGGTACTACCTGCACTTGATGAAAATAAAGAATTTTGCAATGAAATCAATGCAAAATTATGAAAGTGGCTTAAATATTCGTTGGGTCACTCTGTAGTCCCTTTGCATACCTAATGAGCTTTTATTACTCTGCGCCTTTCTGAAATAAACTATAGCTCTTATTTTATTTATAGAAATTATTTTCATCTCAACAAAATTAACTCAAAATTATCAATATAAAACAAAACCAGGTAGAAAAATGTTGTATACACCACTGATATACCTGAAATAAGTCGGTAATGTTGAATGTTTTCTATAAATGTCCCTCTTGAGAAACTCTACTTTCAAAAATTAGTTTAAGAAAAATTATCTAAATTCGAATGGTAAAGGCAGGCCTTAAAAATTCCATATCTACGCTCCGATTGTTAAGAGTGCGTAACCACTTCTGCACACGCTGTTAAACAGAACATTAACTGTTAAATAATCGCAGTTAACTCATGTGAAAAAACTTAAATAGGTAGTTACACTATTAACTGCGGTAATAAGCCTTTATACATGTTCGCCAACGCAGCTTGGATACGGAATATATGCATTTTTCGCTGCGGGGGGCGAAGTGCGATTGCTTAAGAGGGTGGAAGTTTGCAAAAGTTCATCACCGCATGTAAAAATAACCCTCTTTCTCTGCTGTCACTGAATTTCTCTAAATAACATTTACTTTGGTTTAAAGATAATGAAAGACTGTTCCTTGAGAGCATTCGAACAATATTTCTAATTTATTTTCCAAGGTTATCAGCTTTATGCGAAATTATATCTATACAGGGTGTCCCATAACTTATGGGCCGTAAAGTAACTGGAAATACTAGACATCAAACTAAGCCGATTATGTCATATAAGTTTTTTTTTGATAATTAAAATATTAATTTAATTATATACTATGTTTTTTATGTTTTGGGATGTTTAAAGGGAAATATCTCGAAAACCGTTAAAGATATTAAGATCAATCAAGTACACCTTTTTGACTTAGAAAATGCCCTTCTTTAAGAGCTATAATTGAAAAACACATAATATCACAGGTAAAAAAAAATCATAGATTAATGAAGCCCAGTGTATGCAACTAGCGCCCTCTAGTTTGAAACTTAAAAAATTCTACAAATCTTATTTCTTGCTCATAAAAACATAATATTGCCAACTTTCAATTCGATTCATTCATTAAAATTATGGCTTATTTTCGAGAATAAACTTTTACTTTCAACACCCTGTATCTCTAGAACGAGTAACAATACGAAAAAACTTATATGTTTAAGAAAGCATGAAAAATACATTTTCAAACCACCTGAAAGTGCCTTATACTATAAGGTTGTATTTTGTCTAACACTGTTAGATAATAAAATACAAATCTGATTGCATGATTCTACCAAGACATGAAAACTTTACATTGGTAGGATGTCACCACCTGCAGACCGGTTTCGAACTCTTTTCTTCTCGTCATGCCATACCAAGTAAATGTTTTGAAACCTAATGCATATAATATCAACCTTCTTCGGTCGTATATATACGTTACCGCCATCTCTTGGTAGTCCCATGCAATCTATCTGAGTATACCCGTCAAGGGATTTACAAGAATTGTAAAAACACAGAATTTCTTACTACCTAGTCAGGTGGAAGCAAACATTTAAGAAAGCATGAAAAATAAATTTTCAAACCACCTGAAAGTGCCTTATATTAAACTTAAAACTTTCACTTGGTATGGTATGAACACCTACCCTGTACTGACGAGAACAAAAGAGTTCGAAACCGGTCTGCAGGTGGTGACATCCTACCAATGTAAAGTTTTCATGTCTTGGTAGAATCATGCAATCAGATTTGTATTTTATTATCTAACAGTGTTAGACAAAATACAACCTTATAGTATAAGGCACTTTCAGGTGGTTTGAAAATTTATTTTTCATGCTTTCTTAAATGTTTGCTTCCACCTGACTAGGTAGTAAGAAATTCTGTGTTTTTACAATTCTTGTAAATCTCTTGACGGGTATACTCAGATAGATTGCATGGGACTACCAAGAGATGGCGGTAACGTATATATACGACCGAAGAAGGTTGATATTATATGCATTAGGTTTCAAAACATTTACTTGGTATGGTATGACGAGCAATGTTGCCAGGTCTGGTGATTTTTCACCAGATTTGGTGATTTTGAACCCCATCTGGTGATCTGGTGAAAACTTTTTAAAAAAGTCTAATTTCTGGTGATTTTTCGGCACTGATGATAAGCTTATATCTTAAAAAAAGAGAGAAAAATGGCTTGATTGTGTTTTATTCTTCTTTGTTAAAAATGGTGACATCGATGCAAAAACTTATTGGTTTCAAAAGCGAAAAGCGTTTGTCTTTGTCTGGAAACTCTCTACTTCTCTGTGCCGAATATTTCTTAGTAGCGGGGGATTTACAGAATTTGTATCTGTTACTGTTTTATATATAGTGATTTCTAAAAAAAAAAAGGTCGTACCTCGGAAATAACACAACACACATCTCATTTAAGGTCTTGGCACCGGGGTGCGCACTCATGTTTATAGCTTTATAGCTTAAACAACCTCACCCTGGCGTCAAAAGCTTAACTGAGAGGTTTGTTATTTTCGAAGTATGACCTTTTTTTTTTTTTTTTTTAGAAATCACAGCACAGCAATATATTTGATTTTACATTAATTATATGGTGTTGTATGTGATAATGCGAGAAATTAAGAATCTGGTGATTTCTGGCAACTTTTAAAGCAAGGGTCTGGTGATTTTTAATTTTTTGACCTGGCAACATTGATGACGAGAACAAAACAAAAGAGTTCGAAACCGGTCTGCAGGTGGTGACATCCTACCAATGTAAAGTTTTCATGTCTTGGTAGAATCATGCAATCAGATTTGTATTTTATTATCTAACAGTGTTAGACAAAATACAACCTTATAGTATAAGGCACTTTCAGGTGGTTTGAAAATTTATTTTTTATGCTTTCCTAAATGTTTGCTTCCACCTGACTAGTAAGAAATTCTGTGTTTTTACAAAACTTATATGACTTAATCGGCTTAGTTTGATGTCTAGTATCTCCAGTTACTCTACGGCCCATAAGTTATGGGACACCCTGTATGTTAATAAATTTGATCAAAAACATTGCGTTCTCTTGTCGCGATTTCTGGACATGTTTATTAATGGAAACTTTTTAAATGTGGATTTTACAGATATCGGGAGCGTCAGAATAATTCAAAAATACCAATTGATTTGAGGGGCTAGCCCCCTGTCCCCCTTTAGTTACGCGTATACAGTGATACTTATTTGTTTAATTAAATTTTACTGGATAATTTAGTCACAGTCGAATGCCTGCAAATATTTTAGAAAAATTTATCTTTGTGTTCGGTGATAGCACAGGTTGTCGGTCTCCTGACGTAGTGGCGTATTTTAAAAATTTGAAATTTTGAGTTACGCTAGATTTCTATAAATTCTTTTTTTTTCGCAACTATCTAATCAAATCAACCATTGCTGCTTCAATTCATAAAAAGGGTGATTATTATGAATCTGCTTCCAATTTTCGAAT
This sequence comes from Polydrusus cervinus, assembly GCA_935413205.1. Taxonomy (NCBI): domain Eukaryota; kingdom Metazoa; phylum Arthropoda; class Insecta; order Coleoptera; family Curculionidae; genus Polydrusus; species Polydrusus cervinus. The sequence continues at coordinate 5,902,781 of OW284514.1, forward strand.
AATTTCTGTGCCTTAAATACTATCGAAAAATATTGAAAAAATTATTATAAATAAGTAGGACAATTTTTTTATATTTATTTGTACATAAAATATGTTTCATTCCGCCTTACTACAACCACATTATTAAAGATAATTCGAGAAATTTATCTAATAAAAATTCTAGAAAATGGCAAACAAGTATAAAAATATATTTCAATTTTCAGAAAAAAATGTGATGATCGGTCAAATTTTGAGAACCACTGGATAACGAAATATTTTTTCTTTAATATGTTATTGACTTTTGCAACCGCCACCGCCAACCATATGAACATTTAAATTGGTTTTAAGCGGAATCCGAAGAAAGATATGCAATTTTTTAGCCTACGCGCACACCTACACGTTAGAAGCACACCCAGGGACCATGTCCAAATTGGGAAGGACTAAATAAAACCAATAAAACAAACACATATGCAAGGTGTTATTATAGTTTGGAATAGAGGCCTGCACGGGCCGGAATTTTACTACCCGACGCGGCCCGACAAGCCCGGAAGGCCCGAACAAAATTATTTGGGCTTAAAAATTATTTTATAAATATTTCTTTAAAAAAGGCGCATACGCAAACCAAGACTGACCCGAAAAAAATTGTTAGGGCCCGTTAATAAGTTACTGTATTTTAAACACATGCCGATTATGAATTAGATGATTTGATATTATTCAAAATTGATGATAAGCTGGTAAAGGCATACCTTAAATTTAGAGATACCCTGAGCTGCCAGATGTTAAGAGAAAATTACAAATGAAAATATCGAAAATCAGATAAGTTGTCGAAGGGTGTGCATTGTGTTTAACCAGGTACCCGCATCATTGGTATATTTAAAACAGTTATCAGTAGCATATCAGCCCTTTTTAAAGGGTAGCACGTGTGCAATGAACAGTTTTAATTTCTAACGAAAATTATTTGTTTCATAGTTTTTTTCGTTAGTATAGAATAGTAATTTGTTCAACAAGAGTGAATATGATTTCCATATCGTACAAAACAGTAAACTTCCGAGCGCAATATGGACAGTCTACTCGAGTTTTGAACAGTATATTTTTTCTAAGAATCAACTTCATACTCAAATTTTAAAAATTTATTTAAATTAAGCATTACAACTTGTCTTTTTAGTTGGACCAAATTACACTGTAACATATTTATCTTTTTGTCATTTTTATTTACACAAATCACTTTCAATATATCTATCTTTCTCACATTCGGCCTTATATTTATTAATAAAAAGGAACAATTTATTTTCTCAATTATAGCTAGTTTAATTAAATTGTTCGCTAACGTAAAATTTTTCAAAATAATCGCCAATTCACAAACTAGCAACACTGTTAACGTGGCAAGCAATACTGTAGAAATAACTTTTAGTAAAAAATATAATTGTTTTTTTTTAAATCTTATAATTTCGTCTGTTTTATGTACTTATCTTCACCAGTTAAGGTCCTATCTCTGTTGCCTATAATAAAAGTTTTACGATCGATTGGGGTTGAATCCCCGTTCAAAAAATATTTGAAAATGTCGAGGTGGACAAATTTTTGCGTGGCAAAGAACCAACCAAGGTTAGTAAAAAACGTTCATTAGTAGGTCATTTGTTTTTTTTGTAACCCATCACTGTGATTGGTCAGTTTCATATCATAACTAGGATGAATATGAAATTATATCCTTTCAGGTTTCCATTCACTTTAGTGTCAAGGAAACAGCAAATTTCCATGTAGAAGTAGAAAATAGTATATTACATAACAAGTGATGGAAGTGATACCTTCCAAACGAGGAGATATTCAGCACGAGGCGTCAGCCGAGTGAGGAACTTCTCCGAGATTTAGAATAATAACTTTCACAGGAGTAATGTTCACTATTTTTTCTACGACCACAAAGAATTAATAAAAAAGCCTTTGATTTGTGAAAAAAAATTTCAACACTATCTAGTGTTGAAAAAAAAATATCAACAGTAGTGTTGAAATTAGCATACTTAGGATTACGTTCCACTTAATATCTCGTTTCATAGATTATTAATAGGCTTTTCCTTTATTTGTAGTTTATCTCTTTAAATTTTTCATATTTTATATATCATAGGAAGAACTAATCCTGGATTGACTTCTAGATTAACCAGAATGAAAATTTTTAAGTTTAATCAAGGAAAGATGCATTAAACATAAATTTAAAAAATCCACCCAACAAGGAAGATTTCAATTCAAAATAATTCTATAAATTATTTAATGTTTTTATAAAAAAAAAGTCAAATACTCCTGATGGGAATTGAACCTGTGACTTGCGATCTGTAAGCTAGAGCTCTATTCTCTAAGCTATCGCCACCGATAAAGATTTGTTGTTTGATACATGACACTCTCTTCAGCGCAATTTGTTTATTCTGGTAATAGATTTTCCAGTATATTATTAACATTCTTTATAATTTCAGATGGCGTATTTTCGCACTCTAATTCTGAATCACTCGACAAATACATGATAAATAAGTTAAACACTTTACAATTACTGCTTTCTAAAATTTGTTCTTTTTAATAAATAGGGGTGGGGTTGCCTGTCAAATTGGCACCATATATTTAAATTAAATAGTGTGCGTTGATATTTTAACACTAGTGTTGAAATATTTTTTTTCAGCACGCGTGTAATATTCGGCGCTTTCTAGCCAAATTAACCGTGCTTTTTTTCTCATTTCCATAGGTTGCCGTAGGAAAATAAATTTTTATTAGTTCGTGCCATAATATAAGTTTACCGAAGCCATAAAACTCTAATAAGTTTAGTATTTCGTTTAATAATTATTTTCCGAACCAGTGAAACATTTATCGGCATTTACCCCTAAAACAAAAGATATCGACTACAACATCCCATATGGTCGATGATGACAGAAAAAGGGGTGTCAATTTTTAAACGCTAATTATTTTTTGCGTTCCCCAGTTGTTATTGGGATAGAATGTCAAAAATGACATATGGGTTATTTGGGTGCACGTGATGTGTGTTAGCATAAGGCAAACATTTATCTATATCTATATTGGGTTACGTATAAAAGTATCTGGTTTTAGAAATAATTGTTTTCACATTTGCATAATTAGTAGATTTTAAAATATGTTATTTGTTTAGGGTGAATTAAAAAGAATTTTTTTTCGCCATTGGAAATTGGGGGGTGTAAGAAAACCTGAGGAAATTTAGAGTGTGGGAAACATAATTTCATGCAGAAAAAAAAACGAGGAAAAAGATATAGGTCAATGAAAACCCTAAAAAAAATTATTGAAGTTCATTTTATTGGTGACATTTTACAAACCAACAAAATCCCTCTAAATGCTATTTCAAACTTGATTTTCTCGGAATCCACAAAAACAATTTTGTAAAAACCTGTTTCATATTCAGCGGCAAATATAATTATTTCCAACGAATCAAGAATCCGGTTTCAGGTATCAGCCAGTGCGAAGATTTTAGGGCCTGAAAAATTGATTAAAGGGATTTTGTTAATTTGCGAAATGTCACCATTGTAAAAACTATTTAGAAAAACTATTGAGAAGAATAGGTTTAAAAATAATTCTATCAAAGCAAAATAAACAACAACAAAAGTTAAAACTTTTTACCCTCCCCCAATTCAACAAGTAACTGGGCTGGCCATGGCCTAGAATATTGAGCTTGTAACATTGAAATGTTGATAAAATCAATATTACCATTGATGGATCTTTTATTCGTAAAGCTTCTTACAAAATCAACCTTATTTTGTATCAAGTAATGGTTTCTCCGCCATATCGTCAAGAATTGTGTGATTGTGTATATAAAATGTAAATTTTGTAAACAATAAAAAATAATTTTGTCTTTAACCTAATAATGACTGAAGTCCACGCTAAAAAAAAATAACATTAGCTTAACACTTGACCTCACATAAGGTCGACTCGCTGTTGACCACATTTTTAAACCATAATCATAGTTTAACATGTTAAAGATGGTTTATGCACTCACCGTGAAAAAAGTGCAGTTTTTATATTGATGAAACAAAAATGAATTTGTTGCTAACTAAAGGTTACTCGTCTTAGCGCCGGTTGATTTCTTAATTCTGTTTTCTAGTGCCCCGTGTCCATATCACACCTTTATACAGGGTGATTCCTAAGCTGATATTTCTTTTTTAGCTGTGTATAGAGAGCATTAAAATAAAAACTGGATTTCTACTGTGATGTTCCTATTTTCATCGTTTCTTTACGATTTTTTTCTGGGGATAATAAGACGAATGCAGAAAAACAAGTTTTCAATTCTTTTTATTAAAAATAAGATGTACCAAAAAAAAATTTTTTAACCCCCAAGAAATAAAAAACTTGAGGGTGCTACAGGGTGCTGAAGTTACCTCCTCAAAAAAAAAAACGTAACTTGCTGGCGGAATTCAAATAAATTTTTCTATTTATGACAAAAATAAAATTGACCCAGATTCTTCAATTGTAAGCATGTAATTATAGCCCCCACTAGAATTAAGTCAAAACTCGAGTAACTGTAAAAATGTCGCGAGATTTAAATTTTTTTTTGAAAATTTACCAATTTTTTTGTATTTTAAGGGCCGTAACATTTTCTGTAATATCGCAAAATACTTCATTCTAGAGGGGGCTATAACCACTTGTATTCTGAGCATTTTAAGACCAAAATCATTAAATTCTGATGATTTGAACTTACCGAAGTACTTTCCGCCAGCGCGAAAAACAGGGTTTCGAGAAAAACAACTTTAAAGTTTCAACGGTGGCTCACAACAAAATAGTCGCACTGTCACTTAGTCTGCGATGCCTGGCCCGTAGATTACACCCTCCCCTTCCTCGAAACACGATAAACGAGCTGATTCTTCCTGCCTCTTTGCGAGCCTGGCCTGAGGATCCTAATTGGTCGAGATGATGTCGCTGGCGACAGAACGTAGCTCTGAGAACGCGGCTTAACTAAAAAGCGGCTAGTGGTGAGAACTGACCGGCAATCATAAAATTGGATGTAACTTTTTTTTGGAGTAGATTTGGTAAAAACGTTTACACACGGTTATTCTAAGGGCTATAGAGAGTCGAGAAACGTCGGAAAAAAATTTCGATTTTTTGAAACCATCACAGTAGAAATCCCCCTCAAGTAAAAATAATGTTATCTAAAAAAATAGCAGGCTATTCAGTTTGGAAAATCAAAGAAAAAATCGAGAAATATAACTTCATTCCACCCTAATACATATGCCCCCAAAAGATTTCGCCCCTCCCGCCCCTAGTGTCTGGCTACAACACTAGCTTAAGCATGGCATTAATGCAACCTCTAAAATTATAAATACACAACTTTGTGATGTCCAATGATATAGGGATACAGGGGGGAAGGAAGACAGGGGAGTACATATAATACATACATTTTAAAGTTAACTGCATACTAAAAACATGATTGAAATTTACCTCCGGAACCGACATAGTTTCATCAAATCAACATAAAGATTTCCTAATCAGTAATAACACTAATAATACACCTTATCTATACGAAGAATCCTTTAGAGCAGAAAATGAAATTGCTAACCTAAATAAATATGCTAATTTAATGTCTTTAGCAACAATGCAACAATGCCTCGACAGGATGGGTGGGACAAAGACCGTAAAAAAGTCTACTCACCGTAAAAAGTCACATCCTTTCAAAAGATTTAATGGGTATGTGGTTAGTCATTTGTTAAGGGTTGTTATTATCTCTTTTTCTTTGAAGCGTTTAATCTTTAATCCAAAGATTTAATTTGGAACGGGATGACATTATTGATCACTATGCTCTTGGTACTTGTTATACCTACAATGTATTATCATGTTAAGTTTTTTGAAAAAAGTATTTGAAAATGTTGTATATTTTAATGCCTTCTATACACATTAAAAAAGAAGTATCAACTTAGGAATCACCCTGTATAGGTTTAAATTATATCATCCGCCATGCAGAAGATAAAAATATTGCGACTATTGATGTTAATTTCTTATTTTCCATTAAAAATACAAACGATGCCCCGATCTTATTTATTGCCAAAACGTTAAAATTTTAAAAATCCTTAATTTGGATTAAATTTTTAAAGCTTAGAAGTCCCTAAAATTGTTTTTAAAATGCCAGGTTCGGGTTCAAAAAAATTGACTTGAGGTTGGTAACTAAAAAACGATACGTCGAATTTAAAAACTAAAGGGCTATCTTATAGAATATAAAAAGCGGCTATGGAAAGTGTATTTTTTATTTTTTTTCGCACGTCAAAAATAAATGAACAAATAATTAAAAACCAAAAGTAAAAATTTCTTTTTTTTTCGGATATCTTCGAAGATATTCGGAATATTTACAATTTTCTTTCAACAAATTATGAAGCTCAAAAATACGCAACTTTCTCTCAATTTAACCATCTTCGTATCTCTTACCGTTTTCGAGATCCCCTTATACACACACGAATTTGTAGCACCCTGTATAGGTACTACTAGAAATTATAATACATATTATTATATTTCTTATATACGTTGTATTATAAATTTTTCTACGTGCAGTCGGACATACTATAAAAATATATGATAAAAATCACAATATCGCAACAGAATTTGAAACAATAAGTTATGACTGTCTCAAAGCACATTTTATGGTTCTTAGATTAATGTAATTCGTTTTAACGACTTTTTTAATGAAGGTTATTTTATAATCACATAAATTACAATGATTTTGCCGCAGATTTTCCGCTAAATTGTTACGATGAAATGTACAAGGCACGAGGGGATATAATGAGTGTGCGTTATGGTATGGTGGGTTAGATTTTCAACGGTCTTATTCATCCATGTGTGTCATATTGTTTTAAGTTTTGCAGGTAAAACACTGACACTGCATAGCAATTATTTATAAGCTGTATGTCTGTAAGTATACCAACTTGAAACTTGTTAATAAGTGTTTTCTAATAAGGTTTCAAATTATGGGCATCCAGCTTTCCTTCTCACCACCTTCCACACGTGGTTCGGATTCCACGTTAAGCTGTAGGTCCCGTCTGGCTGACATTACCCAGACTATAGGGGATACAATGGGCCTCATATAGGCCTAAGTATACTGGTTCTTCCGCCAATCCCAGCAAAAAAAAACGGGTTTCATAGTTTGCCAATATGCTTTTTCTTTATTTGTAGTTTAACTTTTTCATTGTTTATATATCATAGGAAAAACTAATCCTGGATTGACTTCTAGATTAACCAGAATGAAATTTTTTTAATTTAATCAACGAAAGAAGTATTAAACATAAATTTAAAAAAATCCATCCAACAAGGAAGATTTCAATTCAAAATAATTCTATAAAATATTTAATGTTTTTATAAAAAAAAAATTAAATACACCTGATGGTATTTGAACCTGTGACCTTGCGATCTGTAGGCTAGAGCTCTATTCTCTACGCTATCGCTACCGATAAAAGTTTGTTGTTTAATACATGACACTCTCTTCAACGCGATTTGTTTTTCTGGTAATAGATTTTCCTGTATAATATTAATATTTTTTTATAAGTTCAGATGGAGTATTTTTACACTCTAATTCTGAATCACTCGACATATACATGATAAATAAGTTAAACACTTTACAATCACTGCTTTCTAAAATTAGTTCTTTTTAATAAATAGGGGTTCTCTGTCAAATTGTCACCATATTAAATTAAAAGTGTGCCTTGATCAACACTAGTGTTGAAATTTTTTTTTAACACGAGTGTGATTACGACGCTTTCTAGCCAAATTAACCGTGCCTTTTTCTCATTTTCATAGGTGGTCGTAGGAAAATTTATATTTGCATAGAATCTGGGATAGATGTCTTCATTCAAATAATAAATAACAAATCTGACATATTTGCATCTTCTTGAACTGCATTCTTAACCTCACTTTTGTTAAATGTCACAGACCGGTATTGTTGTCGTATTGCTTTTCATATCTTAGTCTGGATTTGGCAGGTAACAGCTCGGAATTAGCTTTATCTGCAGCCTTCAAAATGGCTTCGGGAAGTTCTTCGTCGGATGAATTCATTAATATTATTGCTTTGGATTCGGTTTAATGTGGTTTAATTTAGAAGAAGATTGTATTCGGTCACTTCGAAGACGCTTTGAACAACTTTGACGTTTTAGTAACAATTACACGCCTGGGTTATCGTAGCAACTGATATCAAACCCGGTGGTTTGATAGTTGTTTTGTAACATTACTTTAAAGAATGTACAGGGTTATATAAAAATATACTTATTCATTATTTTATATTTTCAAAAAATTAAAAATGCAACAAAAAGCTAGAAAACATGTGTAGATTTTATTTGATGGACTATTTCGTAAATATTTATTTACCTGTTGTAACAATATTTATAACTTCCGAAGAAAAAAACTATCTAATAAGGTCAAAATTTGCATTATTTTACTTTCCCGCACTAGTGCGGGAAAGTGACACTTTCAAAATTAAAATGCGTGCGGGAAAATGGGTTAAAAAGCACGATCGTAGAAAAATTTATATCCCTAGTATGTTTGGACATTTTAGTTCCATTTTCCGTAAATCCACTAGTTGCCACTGGCTTTAAATTTTCGACATATTTCCGAAAAGCGTCCGAAATATAATATAGCACCAAAAGGTTGTACACACCTCATCAACTTTTGACACTCTACAAAGCCCAGATTCGACCATCATTAGAATATTGCTCTCATGTCTGGAGCTCTGCACCCAAGCACACCCTTCGGCTACTGGATTCCATTCAAAGGAGAGCCGTTCGTCTGATCGGCGACCCCGAGCTGACCAAGACCCTCGATAGCCTGGAGCATCGAAGACAGGTTGGTGATTTGGTTCTCTTTTACAGATATTTCCATGGCAGGTGTTCGACTGACATTGCCCACTTGATTCCACCTAGAGCAATGCAAAACAGAAATACACGGCGAACCACGGCCGCTCATCCATATGTAGTTCAGCTTAGTACTCCTCGAACTTCATTGTTCAAGAATTCTTTCATCTGGAGAACGTCATCTTTGTGGAATGATCTTCCTGAGGTCGTGTTTCCCAATGAATACAATCTTCAACGTTTCAAGACCAACGTTAATCGCTTTTTTCGCACTCGCACCGCTCCCAGAGCGCCCTAAAGGATTTTTCCTACAGTGCAGGTGTTTTATCATAAAAAAAAAATATAATATAGCCCTCTTACCGCACGCCATTTGGTCGAAATTCAAAAAGGACCGACAACACCAAGCGTGCTATATCTTTTCTAAGTCCATTCAAAAATAAGCAGATGCCATTCTCTTACCACCGAAATTGCAAAAGGGTACGGGCCTCATCCCTTTTCCATTATGAAATTTACAAATGTATTGAATATATAGTTTCGCTGCACCTTGTATACCCGCATAAATATACCGGGCGCGCTTCAGACCCGTGCCTGCATGCAACGGTGTTTATTTAAATAGAGAGAACGTGTTTTGGTTGACAGATATATATCTGGATAACGACTGGAATGAGAATTAGATCGTATTGTATTTTGAACAATAGAACATAACGATAATTTGTGTCTTAAATGTACAGGATTGGTGGTGGATGAATATTAGGTTTTTCAGTGTTTCGTCCCAAAATTTAAAACCTAAAACTTTTATTAAATTATGTTTATAATCTGTCTAAATGTACAGGGCATCCCAAATTCTAGTCGCAAAATTGAATAGTGTTAAAAACTTATTTTTATAACAAAAATGTTTTAATTTTTTTGGAATACAATGAATTTTAGTAATCATTTCTAGATTTTTAATGGTTTATATCTTTTTCCTCGATTTTTTTCTCTGCATGAAAATAACTTTCTCAAACCCACATAGATGCCACCTTTCCATTGGTAAAAAAAAGAAATTCAAATTCTAAAAATAGAAATTCAAATTTTTGCTGTTGTAATTTGGTTAAAAAAACGCAATTTCGGATTCACTTAACCCAATCGTATTGATAACGTAAGTAGGACATTTTTTTTTTCTGGAGAGAGAAACAGTCGGGACTACATGTCTTTTATGATGTGTGTACCTAGTGTGGAAGGCGGAAAGCGCCGCCGCAGGCGAAACGTTTTTGGGGCCGCGCCCAAAGTGGTTGAATTAAATTTGTTTTTGTAAATGTTTTTTTTTTTACTTTTCTTTTGATATTCCTAGCTGGCTCTATTATTAAAAAAAAACATTTTTTATATTTGTGAAAAATATAAATATTGGTGTCAATCCAAAATTTTAACATAGGACGTATGTATGACTCTAACCAGCGTTTTTCGGGTTAGGTTTTTCATTATTAAAAATTTTGTTGCTAATGTTTAGGTTTTGAAATACTCCTTCTTAAGTGCCGTTTTGTATATTCTCAATAAGGCATTCTCGTTTCTTCCCGCACTATTTTTTTATATTATAAATTATCACACTTCTTCCATAAAAATGTTTCAATTAAAATTTTTACTTTAATTTTTCTCTTTAAAAATAAATACCTCATTGTTTTTTGCTTTTGTTGTAAAAATATTTTATTGCATTGGGTTATATTTTTGTTGATTTAAAATAGCTATAAAAAAGGGAAAACGTTACAGACCAGTATATAATAAAAAAATACTATAAAATATTATTCTTTTTACTCATTTTCCTTTAACACTATAAATCAATAACTAAAACGATATGCGTCTGAAACCTTAATCTCTATACAAAACAGGACTTTTAGAAGGAAAAGTTTAAAAACTAAACGTTTCCTACAAGACCTTTGTAATCTAAGCCAAGAATACATTATTTAAAGATTTAAATTAAAGGTCCAAGACTGAGACCAAAAATTAGGTTGCAATTGGAATTTCAGCCTCCCCCCCCCCCAATTAGACTGCAGCCCGGCAGCCCCTCCCCCCCCCCGCTTTAATAAGCCACTGCGTAATGAATTGACAAATAAATGCGTTGAATAAAACCATACCATCATTTTCTTTGGTCTAGGCACGTACTCGCCCTTGTGTACCTCTTAATTTTTTTAAATCATTAGTTTCACTCGACAAACCAACAGAATAAAAATAATTAGTTTGTTAATTACCCAAAACTGGTTCCCAATTTTTACAAGGTAATAAAATTTCAATAAAATGGCGAACAGTATCCACTTATAAGACCGTAAAATTTTAAAAGTCACCATGCGATCTAAAAAAACACATAAAAACAATCCATTACTTGCTTAGAAAAACAGGAAGGAGATTAAAAAAATGGTGCACAAGTTCAATCAGAGTTCTCTTCGTGATGGTGGTGACGATGACATCGTGTCTGCTTTTTGCGGAAGTCGTTTTTTGTCAGTGAGGTGGGGCATATTGTTTATTTTAATGAGACATGGAGGTATTCCAGTGGTGTCCTTTTAGAATACACTTATTTTGTTTAATTAAACCTGAACTTCGGATCTTAAAAGTTAGCCATTGTTAGACATTATTTTTAATTTTTATTAATTTTTAAAACCAGTGGTATAAAACTGATTTTTTTTAGTTTTCATTTTTTTTCGCCTATAATACTGAACCGATTTCATTAAAATTTTAGGGGTATGTAAGCAACTACAAGATGCATTCAAATAAGTAAGAAAATATATGGCATGTAATCTAAAAAAACATATCTTTATGACGTCACACTTTTTTGGAACACCCTGTATAAACAAAAATATTTTCCTGAAATGCGCCCTAGGATACAGGTAAAGCCTGCAAAACGTCATAATCCTAACTTAATTAATAAGTGAGCTACAGAAGACGGGAGGTGAGGCGCAGGACCCTGTATATGGATTCGGATTAAATAACAACCACTATGTCTTCTCTTGACCCGTCCTGAAATCAACATCTGGCTACAGGCCTATGGTTACAAAGGTAACCGTGGAATCTATATCTTTATTACCAGATTAAGCTATGAACAAAATATTTCTAATGTTATTGTTTTATCCATACGTTTCCTTTATTTAAAAGCTAATGAAATTTTCTGGATTACTTATATTAGCCATTGGCAACAACTGGCTAATAATTTTAAACTTCAATTCATGTTTTCCCAGATTTTACAGTAAAAAATACTAGTGAGAATTTTTACTGTTCTGTGCCGGCACTGATTCTTAACCAAATAGACTTTATTTCGATATAATGTTTAATATCGGGGGAGTGTGGCAACGTAATACTTCCACATATAGACAGGATGTGAATTACCGGTATGAGTACCTAGGTCTGGCCTGTAAGGCAGTAAGGTTCCATTTTGGATACACATGGCCGACTGAGACCGTTGAAAATCTAGTTTACCATAACGCACACACAAGTTAATGCACCTTGCTTTTGTCGGAATCTGAAAAATGTAAAAATAGGATGATGGTTTGGTATAACTGCCGAATTTAATCATTATTAATGAAGAATAAGATTTTTAGCGTTTTTATCTTTTCTAACTACACTGAAAACAAAATTGTTCATAATATTAATGAATGGCAATCAGTGGCGTAGTCCGAAAACATGATGGAGGGGGGGGGGGGGGGGGGGAACTCAGTGGGCCTAAGTAGGGCATTTTTTTCTGGAGAAAGGGACATTCGGGACTACATGTATATCATGATATTGTACCTAGTGAAGAAGGCGGAAAAGCGCCCCAGACGAAAAATTCTTCTGGGCCACGCCCAAAGTTCGTTTAAAATTCACTGAACTACTATCAAATTTCAAAAATTAAATTATTATTACTTCTCTCCCTCTGCATGACTGAATTAAATTTGTTTTTGTAATTTTTTTTAATTTTTTTATATAAAAAACCATTTTTTATATTTGTGAAAAATATGAATATTGGTGTCAATCCAAAATTTTAACTTAAGACGTATGTATGACTCTAACCAGCGTTTTTCGGACTGGGTTTTTTATAATTAAAAATAAAGTAAGTATCGCTCACCAAGCCAAAATTGATGATTTGTTCAGAAATCATGTATTTTAGGAGCGTAGATCTAAGTGCAGTTTTTAGTGCAAATGTTTAGGTTTTGAAATAGTCCTTCTTAAGTGCCTTTTTGTATATTCCTAATACAGCATTCTCGTTTCCTCCCGCACTATTTTTTTTATTATAAATTATCACACTTCTTCCATAAAATTTTTCTCTTTAAAAATAAATACCAAATTGTTTTTTGTTTTTGTTGTAAAAATATTTTATTGCATTGAGTTATATTTTTGTTGATTTAAAATAGCTCTAAAAAAGGGAAAACGGAACTGACAAGTATATTATTTTTACTCGTTTTCCTATAAAATTGCATCATAAATCAATAACTTAAACGATATGCGTGTGAAACCTTAATCTCTATATAAAACAGGACCTTTAGAAGGAAAGTTTAAAAACTAAACGTTTCCTACAAGACCTTTGTAATCTAAGCCTAAAATACATTATTTAAAAATTAAGAGTCCAAGCGTGAGACGAAAAATTATATTGCAATTAGACTTTTAGACCCGAGGAGCTCTTAGGCTAAATACGCCACTGAGTCAGTGGAATTTTATTTCGGGGCTCCTAGGCTCGGGGCTGGGGGGGGGGGGGGGGCTAAATACGCCACTGATGGTCATCATTAACTAATGTTTTATTGAAACAATGAATTTTTTCATCATTGTAGTGATACGCGTAATGTAAATGTTTGTTTTTCATTTTGAGCGCAATATTTTATTATAGTAACGGGCATCATAAGGTTGGCTGGATGAAGTGGTACGACGCGCGGCAATGGCAGGTTACGCAGACTAGTAAACCTAATGTAAAGCATAGTTTTAATAGCAGCCACCGCTCCTATTCAGGAAAACCCTGACACGCTAGGAGACATATAATTTAATTTGTTAAATTATAGATAGTCGCAAAACAAATAATTTATCAAATTGTTTGCGAAACTGTTTTTCTTTGCTTTAGAAACATTATGAAGTGTATGCAACATTTCATGTAAATTCTGAAGGCTGTTCTATTATTAGCTTTAATTAAGAACGTTTATTAAACATGGAAACATGATTTCGCATAACATATTCGTATGAAATTCCCACGTATTTCTACCAAAACGCTTTGTAAATTTATGAACATAAAATTAACATTGTTTATGGGACAAAGAACACCACTATCTGTCGACCGATGTAATTTTTAATGTAGCAAGTGGAAACGATCACTAAAGTGCATTTAAAAAGGAAGTATGGGGTTCATTTATTTTAGGGTGAACTCGCTGTATTTTTACAGCGAACCACGCTCACGGGCGGCCAAAATTGCCTATCGATTACAAAAATTCCCACAACAAAAAAAAATTTACAAACCGTATTACGAGCCGTAATAATATTGAGTTTTATTGTGGCCTATTTTTTAGAAAGAAAATTAGAGCTTAGGACTCCTCTCCCCCCCTCCCTCCTCATTTGTTCCAAACCGAATGCAATGTCGGCATGCCATTGGTTTACAGTAAAATTACAGCAGGCCTGCAGATTAACTTGAAGATGTAAAAATAATAGATTATGGTCATAATAATTTAAAAAGAGAGAAATTGCAGAATTTCTATAATTTCCCAGTTGGCCGATAGATTTTTGTAGTATCCAGACGCAACTTGTAACGTCATTTGGCCAACAGACCACCTAATTAATTTATTTTTCAAAAAATGCAAATAATTTAAAGTGTGTCACGCGAAAACTCCCAAATATAGATCGAAGTCATCATCGAACCGGTCTGCTGGGCCGTTTTTTAGTTTAACTCACGGTTGATCTTATGAGTTTATATTGAATTAGTAGATTACATAAATGAATTGGAAACTTAGAGCGAAACAGACATACGCGCTCTCAGAAGTTAAAAAGAGACGGGAAAAAGACTCGTGCGTTCAATCGGCATTTAAGGAAACACAGTCGAACGGCTCCGTGAATTATGCCTTTCAATCAAAACTTTCCGTTAGACAAAGAAAAACTTATTACAAAATATGCGGATTGTATTTACAACATTTGCATAAATCTTTTATTTCTTAAGGAATGCCGAATCGCCCGTAGTATGTTCTTAACCCTTATTTAGTTCGTTTATGTGTATTTTTGACGTGTATTTATGTGTATTGTGACTTGTATTAAAGAACAATGACTTCAACAGTTCAAGAAATATTACAGTTTAACCGGAGCGTTAACATTTGAAAAACCTTTTATCAGAAGTATTTATAATTTTAATGACCAAGACCAAGTGAGACATGAAAAACATTTAGATGCACACAAATAAAAAAAATCCAGTTTCCATGTAAGATTAAAAAATTTCACAAACATCATAACTAGAAATTTTTAAATAATTTGTCATGGGAAAAAATTCCAAAAACGACCCTAAAAAACGGTTAAAAACAGGACCAACACCCCTGACACTCCTACACGTGTGAGGTTGTGTGTGTGTGTGAACGTTAGCACTTATACAGCGTCCGTTAAAAAATTGGGCCGGACACATTAAAATGTACTCATTCGTAACGATAATGGATCTTATTTATAATAGAAAGAGGGTCATAATTTGGATAATACCTAATGAAAGCTTTAGTTTTTAAAAAAGTCACAAAGTTTTGATGGTAAAGTAAAGATATAAAGGATATGGTAGGTACTGCGAAATTTTCTTTTGCTATTAAGAACATCCGATCGATATTTTCAACATCTCCTCCAGTGTTACCGGCTCCATGCGAAAATATATCTACAGTGTGTCCACGGATACAGTTTGGAAAAGGAAAAACTTTTTTATTAGTGGCTATAGAAGAAAAATGTATTCTTTAAAAAAAGCCTGCTTGTATTAAAACCACAATTTCGAATATCAGATTTGCGATTACTATACAGGGTTCGTCAGAAACAACATTTTTGGTTTTTTGGATTTCTTTTCAATTCTAATTTTCAATTCCTTGATTTATTCAGTCAATTTTGCTTGTTCTGAAACTACAATTTTAAATATCAGATTTACTATACAGGGTTTGTTACAAAAAAACATTTGAAATTTTTTATAATTTATGATTGAATAAATTAAAGAAATATGATGTGTATTAATAAAAATAAAAGATATAAAATCATATGTTAAGTAAGAAGGCAACAATGGCTGTTTGTTTTTACGTAAATTTATTTTAAATCCAAAAAACTAAAAATGTCGTTTCTGACGAACCCTGTCTAGTAATCACAAATCTGATATTCGAAATTGTAATTTCAACATAAGCAGACTTTTTATAAAGAATGACTTTTTCTTCTATACCTACTAATAAAAAACTTTTTCCTCTTCTCAACTCTATCCGTGGACACACTGTATACACAGGGTATCCTAAAAGGTATAGTCAATAGTTAAATTTTAGGGAGATTGGACCAAATAAAGGTAAAACTTTATATAAAATATTCTCCCATGTCCCCTAATTACCGACCTACAGTCCCCTAAAGGGAGGACTCTGATGATTGTTATTTCCAAAATGTCGGTATTTTAAAAATGGCGTCAATAGGAAGGGGGAGAATAGAAATAATAAAATTTTAATTCAACATACAAACTAAAACCAAAATAAACTGTTACATTCATTCTAACAAGCTTAAAAAAACAGGAATAAAACTATAAATAACAGTAAGAAATAAATGGCGAAATATTAGAAAAAAAAACGTAGTTTTAATAACGTTAATTACCGAATGAGCACCTTGTACAGCTGTACATTTTCTTAAATTTTTAAGGCAAGCCCTTGGAACCTTAAAAAGCATTATTCCTTATTGATTCGCAGTCAAACAATCCAATAATTTCTTTTTTGATAAAACAGAAGTGCAATAAACAAGATTAATTTTTAAGATATTCCTCTTAAGAAAAAGTCTAAAGGATTTAGGTCTGGAGATCGTGGTGGAAAAAAGCATGGATTACCTCGACCTATCCATTGGTTGGGGACAGGCGCTGATCTAGAGGGGGGGGGGGGGGTATGAAATAAGTGTTAGTTTACTTTGAGCCTTGATGATAAATGGTCAGTATTTTCTACGCTCCTTTTTTTTAGAAGTCACTTTTTTTGTCGCTGTTTGGGAATCGCTTATCTAAATATTTCCCCACAATATTACTAAAAAAATTTTTTTACGGACAGCCACAAATTTCAATAGCTAAAAAGATTTACCAAATATAATTTCAAAAGAAGAAATTTTCACTAGGGCAGAAGGGGGGGGGGGGGGCTACTAAAGAATTATTTGCTTGATACTGCCTACATATTCTTAACCTTAATAAGTATGTACCGATTATTTGACCTCCTAACGTCAATTAGGACAATCTGTAGTATACTAATAATGTCTGTTCCTATATTTATGAGGCGCCATTACAGGGATGATACCATGTAAAATAAAAGTGTATAATATGTATAAAAACATGTGTTTAAATTACTGATATAATGTTTGCAAGTGATGTGATGTTCGCTGAAGCTCTCTTTAATTACTTTTTTTTTTAAATATAATTGTATCGTTGAATATTAAATTTAAGGGCAAATGAAAGTCATACGAATGGAAGTTATGAGTATATATATGACGCCTTGTTAAAAAATATAATTATTATAACAGAGGTAGTTCCCTAGGTTGCCTATGGTGGCGCATCGAAAACGAAACAGAGACATTTACTGGCAGCTTAGTTCTTTTTTGGAAAATCACTCAGACCCGTCGATTTTGTTTTCGAGGGGGACACAAAATTGACAAAAAATCACGTTAACATGGGCAGCCCCCTGGGCGGGGGCTGCCACGTGTTGTGGCACCACCACCCCTAAAATCTTCAATAGAAAGGGGGGTCGAGTGATACTTTATTTTAAAGGTTTTGCAATTCCCTTTATAATGATGTAAAATTCATGTACTTCAGTCTTCAGTTCAATAGTTTTGGAGATTTATTAATTTAAAGCCTAAAGTAGACTTTAATAGGTACATCAGATTAGTTTTTACTACTTTCGGAAGAAATTTGAGTAAAAGCATTTACTTACGCTCAGGGGGGGGGGGGGGGGATACTTTTGTACTGCCAATGCAAATGAATGCTGAAATAAACATTACTTTGAACGTACCACTCTTAGCAAAACATAATTTACGACATTATATAAGTACGAGTAGGTAGCACCATTAAATTTGGTTTCGGGTACCTATTTTTTTATCTAATTTCTGACATTCTGATGGTACTAATAATCACCGTTTCCTCTGTAAATATTTTGTTTTGATAAAACTTTGGGTACTTAAGAATCCGGTAGCCATTTCAGGTAGTAGGTATATAAACATGCAGTTTAGTGTGTATAGTTGCATTATGTCACCATAATGCAAAAGTCATAAACATAAAATATGATTTATGCATTTTGGTTGGCTAAAGTAAGTATTTTTTTTTTAATTCACGTATACTTTATTTTGGGACAAACAGGAATATAGTTCTTATGGTATCAGTAAATATTTACATACTAATAAATAAAAAAAAAATAAATACACGCGTTAGTTAGCAGGGGGGAGTTATATTTGGGTTAACCTCCTCACGAAATGTTCAAAAATTAACACATACTACATTAAGTGGTGCGCGCGTGGAGTCGTGGTAATCCCACGAGAGCTATGATACTACTCAGCGTCATGTAGTGGCGTATTTGGAGGTCTTGTAGGAAAAGTTTAGTTTTTAAACTTTTCCTTCTAAAAGTCCTGTTTTATATAGATATTAAGGTTTCAGACTCATATTGTTTTAGTTACTGATTTATGATGCAATTTTAAAGGAAAACGAGTAAAAATAATAATGTTTTGTAGTATTTTTTTATTATATACTTGTCTCTTCCGTTTTCACTTTTTTAGAGCTATTTTAAATCAACAAAAATATAACACAATGCAATAAAATATTTTTACAACAGAAAATAATTAGTGTCTGTTTGAAGGTTGGAGACAATGGTGTTTCTTGAATGATAGAATAGTTTTGGACTTGCATTGTCTTTAATTTGTTTTACATCACAACGTTTGAAACGTTGTGATGTAAAACAAATTAAAGACAATGCAAGTCCAAAACTATTCTATCATTCAAGAAAATAATTAGGTAAGTATTTATTTAAAAAAAATTAAAGTAAAAATTTTAATTGAAACATTTTTTATGGAAGAGAAGGGTGATAATTTTTAATAAAAAAAAAGTGCGGGAAGAAACGGGAATGCTTTATTATGAATAGACAAAACGGCACTTAAGAAAAAGTATTTCAAAACCAAAGCATTTGTATCAAAAACTGCTCTTAGATCTACGCTCCTAAAGTACATGATTTCTGAAAAAATCATCAATTTTGGAGTGGTGAGCGTATTTTATTTTTAATCATGAAAAACCGAGCCCGAAAAACGCTGGTTAAAGTCACCCATATTATGTTAAAATTTTGGATTGACACCATTCATATTTTTCACAAATAATATAAAAAATGTTTTTTGCTTTACTAAAGAGCCAGCTAGGAATATAAAAAAAAAGTAAAAAAAAAACATTTACAAAAACAAATTTAATCCAACCATGCAGAGGGAAAGAGGTAATCATTTGATAGTAGTTAGGTGAATTTTAAACGAACTTTGAGCGTCGCCCGAAAATTTTTCGCCCGCAGCGTTTTTCCGCCTTCCTCGCTAGGTACCTACAATATCATGAAATACATATAGTCCCGACTGTCCCTTTCTCCAGAAAAAGACGTCCTACTTACGCCCACTGAGCTCCTCCCCCCTCCCCAGCACTGAGAAGGGAGATACGATTTTTTAGAAGTCACTTTTTATCGGGGGAGAAGTGAGAGAGGTACCTACATGCTTTTTATATTAAAGTTACTTTTTTAAGTACCTAAAAGCGAACTCCACATGGTAGCGACGACGTTATTTTTGGGTTTTGCCCCCCCCCCCCTTCCATGTTATATTATAAAGTTTTACTTTGTTATAAAAATAACATTTTCAAAACAATTAGGTATTTGGGTTTCCCTGAAAATGCTTTTTAATCTTTCCAAATTTTGTGTCATGTAAATCATAGAATGGCTAAAATAAAGCCATTCGTTACCAGATAAATGACAATAATGATGTAATTATTTTGTAATGGAGACTCTACATGATCATTAAAACTAACAGTCCTGATAAGGAAATAATAGTAACTGATATAGTGAAGGGGCAAATTTCAACCCTGTAGAAATCATGCTTCTTTAAAAAAATCGATTGAAGTTTCTACAAAAAAGCCATCCCAGGCGAAAAGTAAAGTATAAATTTGAATAAAAACAAGTGATGGAAATGGGAATACAAAGAAGTTTTCGGAAAAATGTTGACACGGTATTTTTGCTACAAATGAAAATTTTTTGGCCAGCTAGGGTGGAAGCACTTCAAACCCCCCCTCCCTGTAAGACAATAACCATAACTTCTTTGAGCCTTTGAGCCCAAGAAAATTAGTCATATTAAATTTCTTAACACAAATAAGAATATCCTCGTTTAGCATAAACATTATCATAAAACAGGACTACCACTGGTACCATCATTTTCATTCAAGCACAACTCTGTGTTCCCATATGCGCTAAAATACAAAAATTGAAGTTTTGGCTATGGTAGGAAGGGGAAAGAGCACACGCTACCTGTAAAACTAATGCAACTCATACGTCACTAATCGTACAACCTTTCTCTAGCTTGCACCGATGAGTTCAGATCTGTAGAGAGCCCGTACGCGATAGTGGTAATTTCGCGTGTTTTTTACGCTACATTTTTTTTGAACGTTTGATAAAAACTTTTTAGTCGATTTAAAAAAAAAAATTCGTTTGTGAACAAGCTTATTGTGTTAAAATCATCATGGATAACAACGGAGCTAAAAATATTTGCAAGGTATTAATTCTGGAAAGCAATAAACGTCGAGTTTTCCATCCCAAATTGCGTGACAACTTTCTCGAGAGAGTCGCAGCTCACAAGAAACCTTCAGGATTAAAACGATGCCTTTTTGGTAAAGCCAATTCCGATGACACGAAACGGTTTCTGGACGAACAATATTCGTTGGACCAAGAACGGTTTTTCCATAGATTTGGACTTGATATTGAAACGATAGAACATCTGGAAAGAAGTAACGACGATCCTCAAGCTAATATAGAGAATGACAGGAACGAGCAAAATAGGGAAGCGAAAATTACGAGCTGTGATGTTTTTAGTGGAGCTGTGAAAAATTTAGGAAGAAAAGTTTTGACAGCTAGGAGGAAAGTTAATTTTAGTAAAGCGCAAACTAGGCAGAGTCAGCAGTTTATTACCGGTAAGTGTATTTGATAATAGTGTCATTATATTTTGGTGGTCTTTTAATCTCTTGTCATAAATTCATATGTCAATCAAGGTTCACAACCGATATATCTTTTTTCATGCCTTTTTTTCTAATTTATTACGTCTTTCCTCTTTTTGTACTTTTTTTACCTAACGTAAATAGTAGTTTGTACAACAAGAGTGGATATGATGGATATGAAACTTCCGAGGGCAATATGGACAATCCACTCGAGTTGAACAGTATATTTTTTCTACGACCTTATGCTAAAAAATGTAAAAAAGAAGTTTGTAGGTTGCCGGGCTCGAACTCACGACCATTGGTTACATAGTCCAACGCTCTAATGTCTGGACTATCGAAGCGTTTAGTTAATTATCGGAAAACCAACTAATAAATGATGCTACATAAAATTAATTTTCTATGCACATTCAGCAGGTTGCATTATTGATAAATTTATTATAAATGCGTCTAGATTTTATTTTATTGAACAAATTAATAACAAATTGTACCATATGCATTTAAATTATATAATTTAATGTCTCGAAAAAGAAGGCAGAGCCTCAGTAAAAATAATATACTGTGATTGGTCAGTACTTTTAAAAACAACATGTCAATTTGGCTTCTTGACTACTGTGATTGGTCGGTTTCATTATCTATCTAGGATGGATATGATATATTCCCGCACAGTTAACTGGAATAGCCTACTTTACTCGCCACTTAAAGTGTAAAGGAAGAAGCAAATTTCCATGTGGGAGTAGAAAAAAGGAATTTTTGTTAGAAAGGTGCTTTTTTGGTAGAATTGTTTGTAAAAAACACTTCAGTGGGTACCTACTAGTTTGTGTCCAGCCCGTGCGATTACTCGATGACGTAAATCCGACAAAAAATTACAGTGAGCATCGTTACCGATCTTTCGCTTGTCATGTCGGTGTTTTTGTTTACATCCCACTAACATCCGAATTATTGTGGAATTTTTATGTATATTTGTTTAAAATAACTGTTCTTTTTATTTATTTGCTCATAGAACAGAAACTTCGACAAATAACTGTCATTTCATTAGCTTGGTCTTCTGTCAATAATTTCGGTGTTGCCACATGTAAAACATTTTATGCTAGTTAAATATTATATTTAGTTTCTAGAACTTTAATAACTTATTTTATGATAAAATATAGATAACATTTTGGAAATAATATGATGATTTTTCCGCATAAGTCCGTTTTGGACAATTATTTCTTTGGGATTACTTTTCAGACTTCGTCATTGTATTATAATATAGAAATTTTATGGAACATTGGCAACATTGTCAAGCTGCGTTTTTATAACGTATATTCGATAAAGTCCGTGTTTTTGTTCCAATAGTTTTTTGATTCATTTATTTTCTCAGTGATGGCTTAAATATATCAAAAAGTACAAACACAGAAAATTATATTTTTTGTTCCTTCATACACTACAATCAAAATTTGGTAAAAGAACCCATTCCTTTTTAAACATTTCGTTCATTATCTAATGCTGGAAAAACCACAAAAATCACGATAAATCCTTATTAGTCAACCACGACAGGGAATCGACCAAAACGAAACAAACTTATTTTTTAATTATTCAGCCATTTTTGCGACAATAATGAGGTCACTGTCCTCAACTCAATAATTATTGTTACGACGGCAATTTAGTACAAAAGAGTCTTATCTTTCACTGCACAATACCATGAAACATGAGTACAATGGTCTAATAACAATTTATTGTCTTATGTTGGTAACGTTCGTCTGAATAACGTTGCCAAATAGGGTAGGCACGTGGTTTAATAAAATATTTTGTGACGTCACTTGTGACTAAAAACAGCCATATTGCGATATTTTCCCTTGTTTAAGTTCCGTATTACGTTCCAATAAGCAAAAATGTTATTTTTTAGAGGTAGGATGTATTTTCGTATCAGAAAACTAAATACAAAATTACACGATGCAACACATTCTAGAAAAAGAAAAATGAATAAAACAATAACCTCAATTTTTCATGATCACAGTAATCAATCTAAAATGTATGTTTCAAGGTTTAAGTCACAGTAGAAATTATAAGGCTAATATGATTTGAAATAAATTTATTAAAAATTTTGGAAGAAATTTTGGCTTGGGGTGACAGTAACCAAGTCGAATTTAATGCTAAGAAAACCCAGGCAGCAGTCTTCTCCAAAAAGGTTAACATTGCAGAACCGGATATAGTCATGGCAGGACACGCAATTCCCCTGGCACCGTCTATTAATTTGCTGGGGGTCAATCTGGGAGGTAATATGTCTTGGCATGATCACGTTGCCGCAATTGCCAAGGCAGCTGCACAGAAACTTGGTTTACTTTTCCGCACCAAAAGGTTGTACACACCTCATCAACTTTTGACACTCTACAAAGCCCAGATTCGACCATCATTAGAATATTGCTCTCATGTCTGGAGCTCTGCACCCAAGCACACCCTTCGGCTACTGGATTCCATTCAAAGGAGAGCTGTTCGTCTGATCGGCGACCCCGAGCTGACCAAGATAGCCTGGAGCATCGAAGACAGGTTGGTAATTTGGCTCTTTTTTACAGATATTTCCATGGCAGGTGTTCGACTGACATTGCCCACTTAATTCCACCTAGAGCAATGCAAAACAGAAATACACGGCGAACCACTGCCGCTCATCCATATGTTGTTCAGCTTAGTACTCCTCGAACTTCATTGTTCAAGAATTCTTTCATCTGGAGAACGTCATCTTTGTGGAATGATCTTCCTGAGGTCGTGTTTCCCAATGAATACAATCTTCAACGTTTCAAGACCAACGTTAATCGCTTTTTTCGCACTTGCACCGCTCCCAAAGCGCCTTAATGGATTTTTCCTGCAGTGCAGGTGTTTTATCATAAAAAAAAAATATATAAAATTGCCTTTTAATAACGTAAACTACACTTTGGCGTATAATTCAATTCAAAAATTCCTCTCTGTGTGACGTCACGATCCACTGCGCACCCTGTTGATATCATACCTTGTATAGTTGTATCATGGACAAAGTACCCTTAGATCTGTACTCTGTACATGTTATTATGTGTGCAGTCAAAAGCTATGCTAGTATTTCCATTTTGCCCAATTATGGATACAATGCTGTGTTTCACACATAGATAAAAAAAAAGTCAATTCTTTATTTTCTTTGGTCCTAAATGTCTGTATCTTGTAAAAATAGGCTTTATTCAAGGGGATCCGAATGATATTTCTAAATTCTGTTCCAAAATTACCAACTCCATGAAAAATTAAATCTATATTAAAGATATTGGCTTCTCTGGACCCGAATTTATATAAAGTTAAACCCATTGCATTCTCTTGAACCGAGTTCTGTCCATGTTTATTGACGGATTTTTTGAAACTTTTTAAATTTGGACGGTGAGAAAGTTATTTTTTTTGAAAAAATATTTTTAGTTTTTTTTTTTTTAATTTTGGCCTATATCTTTGTTCTAGATTTTTTTTTCTGTCTATAAATAACTTTCTCACACCTTTCCGTTGGTTAAGACAGAAATTCAAAATCTTGCTTAGTTTTTTTTGTAATTCAGTTAAAAAAAACGTAAATTTAACATGAAAAAGGGGTGTTTCTCTTCGGAGCTTTTGGGGGGTGCTGGAGGGCCGGTTTTTAAATATTTTTAAAATTTCTACAGAAGTCAAATGGAGATTTCGTAATTCAGAGGTTCAAATTAGTTGAAAGTTGACTAAAAAAAAATAATCCGAGTATTTTTTACATTTCTATTGATTTAGAACATCGTTTTTTTACTCCCACATGGAAATTTGCTGTTTCCTTTACACTTAAATGGCGAGTAAAGTAGGCTATTCCAGTTAACTGTGCGGGAATATATCATATCCATCCTAGATAGTTAATAAAGCTGACCAATCACAGTAGTCAATTACAGAGAAGCTCTTGTTGTTTATAAAAGTACTAACCAATCACAATATATTATTTTTACTGAGGCTCTGCCTTCTTTTTCAAAACATTAAATTATATAATTTAAATGTATATGGTACAATTTGTTATTAATTTGTTCAATATAATAAAATCTGTACGCATTTATAATAGATTTATCAATAATGCAACCTGCTGAATGTGCATAGAAAATTAATTTCATGTAGCATCATTTATCAGTTGGTTTTCCGATAATTGACTAAACGCTTCGATAGCCCAGACGTTAGAGCGTTGGACTATGGAACCAATGGTCGTGAGTTCGAGCCCGGCAACCTACAAACTTTTTTTTTACATTTTGTAGCATAAGGTCGTAGAAAAAATATACTGTTCAACTCGAGTGGATTGTCTATATTGCCCTTGGAAGTTTGAGCACTCTGCCTACGGCGTCGTGCTTAATTTACTTCCTAGTGCGATATGGACATCATATCCACTCTCGTTGTACAAACTACTATTCCTCCCGATTTTGCATTTAGACGTTCTGCAACACTGGTGTTGACATCCTACCAGCAGAATAATCTTCTACTTCTAGTAGTTCTATGCGATTTGATATATTGATTACGATTTTATTACCTTAGCCTTAGACTAAAGCTCCAGGTTAATTAAGTTAATAGTGTGTTTAGAGATTCTTTCTTTAAAATTTAAACTCTTTCTGGTATAAAATACTTTTAAATTATGACCTTTGGATGTTGTATCTAAATTACCATTAATAAAGGAAACATTTCCATTATATTGAACTATGAGTTCCTTTAAACTAGAACCAGAAATGCAACTTTAAATAAAAGCAACATTGGTTTTGATGAATCAGATCTGTATCTCTTGGAATTATAAAGCCCATCTTTTCAAATCAGAAAATAAATTTTTACTGTGCTCATGCTCAATATTCAGGACAAGATCCACGTGTATTTTCTGTTTAAATTTAATTTACTGCCAGAGGGAAATAAAACGACACTAGAAATTTCTGATAAGCTTTATTATTTTAAAGTAAATGATATGATTATGAAATTAAACCATTTTTTACTAAATATGAATTTCTAGAAATTGAAAGTGTGTCGCCATGATTCACAAAAACAAGATGGGTCTTTCCACTTTCGTGATGTTACTTATATGTGATATAAAACACTTTTTGTGTGTGTTAAACAAGTAAAACTGAATTTGCATAGATACTTATTATTAACATTGACTATTATATGCAAAAAATTAGACGTGCTTGCAAAAATGTATAACAAAACAATGAGGAGAATGAAGTCGTTGACCCTAAGTAGGAAATATACATATAAAAGTACTTGATACATATTTTTATCTTGTTTTATATGTAAAAACCACAATAGACAAGCATACACTGTGGAATTTTTAACTGGAATAAATTCGTTATTAGAAAACCCTCTTTTTCGCTAAAAAAATACATAAATATGCTTGAACAAGGGGTTAAATGATATTTAGTAATATAGGTATTTCATATGAAACAAAATAAGAAATAATAATTTTTTTAAGGAGTAAGCCACCCTTTGGAGTAAAGTTATATATTCTTTAAATCGTATCAAATTTAGTGGGGTCCCAATAGAAGACTTGGTAGGGAATCCTATTGTTACACAATGTGTTAATATCTTGGTCAGTTTTTTTTATAAAATAGTTTTCCTTTTGGAATTAAATAATCATCATTATTATTAAATCAAATCGGTTAAAAATTATGTCACTTCATTACCATTTTACTTATGTAGTTTATTTATACAATATGTTAGTATTAATGGACTATGAAAAACAAGAAATGTGCATAGATAGATAAGACTCGCAGAATTAATTTCAAAAGATGAATGAAATAAATATATCTGGTAATTTTTGCAAGCAACGAAATAAATCTACAGGGATATTACAGAAAATTAGCAACTTTACAAGTTGCTTAGAATGTGGTATATTCTGCTCATTTTAAATTACTTCGACAATATTATAATCTTTTCGGTGGCGCGTCTTATACCCCCCCCCCTCCTGTATTGTAAAAAAACCACCCCACCTTTGGCATTTCTAATTTTAATAATTGAACTAAAATCCAACATAATAATAATTTGCCCAAGTTTCGATAACTTAAATTTTATAACTATTTTTTTTTCGATTTTCTCCTCTTCGCTCGCTGCCAGGGCCTTACCCGAAGGGACCTACAGCTTAACGTGGGTTCCGAACCACGATCCTCGGTCATGCGACACCCCCAAGAGCTATCAACCGTTGGTTTCTTGCTATTGCATGACCTACCGATTGGGGAGTGTGTATCTTCTTCCGTACCCCACGAGATGTCTGATCTCATCCGGCCTGGTATCGGCGTGAATGGGGTGGGTTTGGAGATGATACATTTTACATTCTTCCCTGCATTCTTAAATCCACTGAATTTCGGATATACTTTTTTTTATTGTACGTATGGCCACTCCGGGAATCGAACCCGGGTCGCCAGTCGTCACGGTCGAATGCCAGTAACTCACCCCTCAGCCACCGCAGCGGTATTTTATAACTAAAATTTTCGTCGGAAACGTTTTTGAAATATTCTTTTTGAAAGTCGCTGTTCATAGAGGTTGGGTTTCAGAAGCCATATCGCATTTATATCGGTTTTTGATATAAGAAGAGAGAAAAAAAAGTAATGGAGCATGGTTCTCCATGCAGTTTAGTACTGTTTCCCCTATTTTTGTTGCTTTGGGACTCCTTTTAACCGAAATATAACCTTCGGTTCTTCCAACACTTTATATTTTTGCATTTAAAAATTGACATGCAGACCTTCTGTAATCTCACCGCTAGTCTTTATTGCTCATTTACTATAAAAGATGCTACTTAAACTTCTTTGCTTACTTAGTCCTAGTTTAAACATTATCGTCTGTCATAGTATTGTGAAATATGGTCTCCTAATTTCAATATCTCAAGAAAATTTCTACTTCTGCCTTCGCAGACATGGTCGGGCCGATAATTTCAGATGACGTAACGCCATGACTACCATGAGTCATTGTACTTTTAGTAACTATTATTACTTTTCTTTGTTTCTTTACTGTCGATTTGTTAAAGCAAGCTCGAACAGGATCATAAAAAGTCTAACAATTCTTCTTCCATTTTAGCTGTAGCGCCTATCATTTTGTTTTCAGTGTTATGATTCACATGAGTTTACGACTTTTAATGGTTTCATTTTGTTGGATGTATTAACTATCACATCAGTTATGAGTTTCACGTTTGAACTTGATCAATAAAGAACGAAAACAAGTCATGCTGTTTCTTTAATAGACATATAAAAAAAGTATGTACAAAATTAACTTCAGATTGTTGTTAGTATGCTGAGACTTTCTCATAAAATGGATACAGTATTTACAGTGATTTTCTACTCGCTCGTGCATCATTGTTCATCGGTTAAGTGACAATAGTGGCGTATTTAAGGGGGTGCCCCCCCCCCCTGAGCCTAGGAGCTCGGGTCTAAAAGTCTAATTTCAACCTAATTTTTCGTCTCACGCTTGGACTCTTAATTTAAATTTTTAAATAATTTATTCTTGACTCAGATTACAAAGGTCTTGAGGAAACGTTTAGTTTTCAAACTTTTCCTTCTAAAAGCCCTGTTGTATACAGAGATTAAGGTTTTAAACGCGTATCGTTTTAGTTATTGATTTATGATGCAATTTTAAAGGAAAACGAGTAAAAAGAATAATATTTTCGAGCAAAAAGGTAAAAAGCACCGCAGGCCAAAAAATTTTAAAGCCACGCCTAACATTTGTTAACTAGTTAGTTAACATTTGAAGTCAAAGGGCGACTGACGAATTTTTAGCGATGGCGGGGTAAAACAGGTGTAAAATGGCCACTGGGGATGGATTACTATTTGCCGCGTGGTGCAAGCGCCCACTACCAATTTGATGCGGTTAATGCACATAATGGAAAATTATAACAGGGTCTTTTTTTATTGTAACCCATATTTCTTATAATTTTTTTGGAGGATACAATTTTAAGATTTATTTATATGTAATACAAGAAGAGCCTTGGGTGGGGGGTCTGGACCCCCTGGACCTCCCTCCTACAAATATGCCACTGGTAAAAACATCGATATTTTTTCATATTTTATTTTCCATAATAAACCTGTAAAACCTTTCTTCCCCTACATAAGAAATTTTTAAACCAATTTCTTACACGTTAAAAATCCTTTTATTCTGAGAACCTTTCGCACAATACCACGTTTGAACTTAAACTTTGTAACAATGAGTCACCTTAAGATCGAAACCACGGTGCTTCGTCTTGTACCTGACAAGTTAGGTGGGCCCTTTTTTCTTTTTTCGCTTGTTCCCACGAGTTATTTTGTGACTAAGATCTTTAACATTTTTAGCGCCAAAAATTTGGCGGTCTTTCAATATGGACTTGTTAGAAATTAGTGTTGTAACTTGTGAAAACTTGTAGAACTTGAAATGAACATGATGGTACTTAAGTTCGTATTTTTTTGCTTTAGAACTTGCTATTCTCCTTTTTCGTTTCTGCGTAATTAACAGACACTTAGGTGATTCTAAATGGGAAAATATATCTCAATAATAAACATCTTCCTAGAGTATCACAGATCTTTTCTAGACACAATTAAAAACACTTCTCGAAAGCAGGAAGTTTAAAAATATAAGATAAAAATGTTATCCTATTAAGAGCATTCAATTCCTGCCGCATACATACTAATTTGAATCAAAGATTTACACCAAAACTAACCAACGAAATAAACTGCTGGACAATTGCTTTCGAGCAAGAAAAATTTCGCCTAAATTTAACAGTTAATATTTTCTGAACCAGATATGATATCGACCTACGGTTTTAAATGTTTGATAGATTTGTCCCTTAGGAAACAATTGTGAATGTTTTTTTGTTGATTTGCTTTAACTGTCAGAAAATTTTATATACAGGGTGTTAAAGAAGACGATGATTTTTGCTCCAATTTTAATGGCGTGTAACTTTCACAATAATATTTTTAAATTTTATCACTCTACGTCAATTGAATAACTGGTTCATAGCAAATAAAGTAATTTGTCAAATTTTTGATATATGTCATATTTTAAGAGATACCGATTTTTTTGGAAAACTTTGCTTTATTTCAACTTAGCTAAATCTCACTGTGCGTTGTATTGTGCAAACTTTGCGAGTGATTATTATACCTTATAAAAAGCTTGATTATGTTTAGTAACAATAGTTGTACCTAAATGTTATAATGTACAGTGGCGTACTTATAAACACTTATATGTCTATGGTTTATGAGTATCTCACAATTTTTTACGATTGTTTTATATTGGAAAGTACTCGCCCCTAGATTAGGTGAATTTTTTCTTATTTTTTAATTTTTCATATCGCATTACAGGTATATTATACAGTTTGTTTACAAAATTTTAACAAAGATAATTTTTTTAAACTTAATATTTGGAAATTTAATAATTTCTAACTTTCAAACACTATACCTACTCATAAACCATAGATATATAAGTGTTTATAAGTACGCCACTGTACATCATAACATTCAGGTACAACTATTGTTACTGAACATAATCAAGCTTTTCATAAGGTATAATAATCACTCATAAAGTTTGCACGATACAACGCACAGTGAGATCTAGCTACCAATAAGTTAAAATAAAGCAAGGTTTTCCAAAAAAATCGGTATCTCTTAAAATATGGCAGATATCAAAAATTTGACAAGTTACTTTCTTTGCTATGAATCAGTTATTCAATTGACGTAGAGTGATAAAATTTAAAAATATTATTGTGAAAGTTACACGCCATTAAAATTGGAGCAAAAATCATCGTCTTCTTTAACACCCTATATATAAAATTTTCTGACAGTTAAAGAAAATCCAACATTGACAATTGTTTCCCAAGGGATAAATCTATCAAACATTTAAAACCGTAGGTCGATATCGTATCTGGTTCAGAAAATATTAACTGTTAAATTTAGGCGAAATTTTTCTTGCTCGAAAGCAATTGTCCAGCAGTTTAGTACAAAATTTTGGAAATATTTTCTAGTTTTATTGAAATTTGCCATCGTGGGACCAATTATTATAAATGTTATCTTTGTTTCGATAACTTAAATAGACAACAACAGTTTAGAAACAGAAAATTACACTCCAGACCTCAGTCAGGTAAGAATGTGTCGTTCACAGCGCAATCGGCTGCTGTCATTGCTTGGAATTGTTGTGACGCCGATAGTTTTTTCGCGTGTTTTTTTTTTAATTAGAGAGAGTATTTTCTCAGTAAATAATTTAATTTAAAAACTAAAACCGTTGATCATTTTATTTTTTCTTGCTCTACGATGAGGTCAAAATCAAAATTTATTGAAAAAGCCCATTAAGTATGTATTTTTCGTTTTGTAAATTTTTAGATATGAAATATTCACTAAACATGATATAAAAAATAACCTGCTCCTGAAAAGATCTTTGCAATATTTACATACGGGCCATAAAATTCACAGCCTGATAAAAAAGTGCAAACCAGACAAACATCAGGTACTATTTGTTTATGTGACGTTTGTGTATATGAACGTCTGCATAATGTAGGTATGGTAAAAAAATTTATGTTTTATATTTATTACATGGAGACCTTTGACTGTTAAATATGATGGTACATACGAAAATATCTAAAAATATTTAAAAGATTCATTAATAAACATGGCCAGGATTCGAATCAAGAAAATGCAATAATGTTTTGGTTTAATTTAATATATTTAGATACAATTTCCCATGGAGCGGCAGTGGCATGCATACAATATAGGCAAAAAAGCATTGCCTACCCTGGGAACAATAAAACAGATTTTTTTTTTTGTATTTCAGTTTTTATCCTTGTAATACAACTTTGGTTATTTATATCTACATTAATATTATAAATAATAATATAGGACCGAGAAATTAATCCTAGATCATTTCCACTAACGCATTATTTGCTTATTATATAGTAAACTATATACTAAGCATTCCGTAAGACCATTCTAAAAGCAAAAATCTCGGTGTACATTAGCGTCTTATGCACAAACAAAAGCACTGCTTTTGTTCGAGTGGAAGCGAGCGAGAGAGCCGGTAGGCAGTGGAGTAGAAAGAGATGTAACAAATAAACCCGTCGCAACCTTCGACCTTCCTTCATCTATCAGCCCGCGCCAAGAAAGCACGCAGTTGGTAAATGTATTGGTGCCAATCTTCAAGTTTTACCGTAGTTTGGAAAATACTTCGCTTTTTCAATATAACACGCTTCTATAAGTTTTATTATTAATTAGTTTGGTCAGGATATTTTTAAAGGGTCTCCCTTTATTTTAAATTAAAAATAAATAATGTTTACTGATAGGTTCATAATATTTATTAATCAGTAAGTTTATCATCATATTTTACATAATAATTGACCTCGTTTTTGGCAACATTGGTTCAGTCAGGTGGATGATAGATTTTTAATTTATAATTAGTATTTTCGCCCTTTTGCTAGACTTTTCGCCGTCGGGTTTCGGGAAAAAAATAAATATGGAGGCGTTGATTGTTACTATTCCGGCTAGCAGCGCGTCTGCACGACGATGCTTTTGTGGATTAAAAAGAATTCATACCTATTTACAAAACATACAGGGAGAGACACGCTTATTAACAATAATCTTTCTGGAGAGCGACCTTTTGCAGGATTTAAAACGCAAAACCAGTTTTTGTGAAGATTTTTTAAAATTAAAATTGAAATTAAAACCCACTGGGGTGCCAGTCCGTTTCGGACTTGTTCCCCAATGTCCCCCTGTAGTTATGGACTAAGATTCATACAGTATACAGTGAAACAATTACTGTTACTTTCTTAATAATTTTTCTATAAAAAAAGGTTAAATAAACAACCTTTCTTTCTCCCCTTGGTTTCCGGGATGAAAGTTCTTGACCTGTGAGTCTTCATTTTTCTTATATCCTTCTCTTTGCCCAAACGGGCCCCTCTTATCACTGTTACCTGTTGCCCATGGTCAGTGTTAAGAATTAAGTATCCCATTCTTTAATCATTAACTCATTTCAGATTATTTTATCTTTCATGGCTACAGGAGAGCTTCATCGAAGTTCACTACCATTTAACTTTGTTCCTCTGATTTAATATAACTATTTTTTCTCTTTGTATCTCATTCCTGATGATGGGTGTTTCTACACCCGAAACATGTAGAATGTCTACCATATTTTAATTTTATTACCTTATTAAACCAGTGGAGGAAGACTTCATGCTTTTTATTTATTCCCATAAATTAACTAAACTTTAAGAATGGACTACTTCTTCAAAATTTTTTAAAATAATTTTTACGTAAAGACCGTCGTGTTGAATTAATTTACAAATAATGTAGTTTTATTCTTCTTCTGTCAGTGTTCTTTCCACAAACTCAAAAACAAGACATTTCGTGATAAAATTTGAAATGTAGATGCTTGAATGCTACGGAAGGTAAATTTTTGTCTTAAATGCAATTTTTTTTTTGTGTCAGGGAGGAAACCCTTTATGGGCACCGGTTACTTGTTCTACCTTTCGCCGGTAGTGTGCGAGTCCAGAGGCTGTCCTGTTTACGCACTAAAACCTCCCTCCTCTACGGGACTGCCCCGGAATCACCAAAAGGTATTACCGTCAAGGGAGCCCCGGGCTATGTATCCTCTACTGCCTTTCTTCTGCCACTTTGGTCTCCAGGATAGTTTTGATATATTATGGTAACCTTGGATTTTGGAAAGATTGGTCGCATATTCTTAATAAATTTCTATTTGCTTCGATATACCAAAGTGAATATTGAGTTATCGAAATCTTATTTAGATCTGGTTGTTTACACATTCTCCTTGTAATATTAGCTTTTAATCAATCTGTTTGCAAGAAACTGTAAACAGTATGCCCATACTTTTTTTTTTGCATAGTAACAATAAATATAAATGGGCATAATTTATTATCAAAATAAAACAATGCATATAGGTAGATATAACGAAATAAAATATGGCTTGTTTGTTTTAAATGTTAACAGGATAAGGTAATTATGGAGTTATTCATATAAAAAGGATAGTTTGTTTAGTTGCTAAAATGTCAAATGCGAAACATGAAATTTACCTATTTTTATTAACGGTAATGTGTTATTGACTTAATCTTTATATAATTGGCAAACTTATTGCAGCGATGCAGTCAGTGTTGTTATTTTTAAATATCATTGTATGTCATTAATTCTAAAGGTGAAAATATCCGAATAATATTTCTAAATTCTTCTCCAAAGTTACCAGCTCCATGCGGGCGGGGGGGGGGGGGGGGGGGGTTCAGTGGGCATAAGTAAGACATTTTTTTTCTGGAGAAAGGAATAGTCGAAAATTAAATTATTACCATCTCTGCTGCATGGTAGGAATAAATTTATTTTGGTAAATGTTTTTTTTTACTTTTTTTTTGATATTCCTAGCTGGCTCTTTATTAAAAAAAACATTTTTTATATTTGTGAAAAGTATGAATGTCAATCCAAAATTTTAACATAAGACGTATGTATGACTCTAAGCAGCGTTTTTCAGGCTGGGTTTTTCATGATTAAAAATAAACTAAATATCGCTCACCTTTCTTTCAGAAATCATGTGTTTTAAGAGCGTAGATCTAAGAGCAGTTTTTGGTGCACATGCTTAGGTTTTGAATTACTCCTTCTTAAGTGCCGTTTTGTATATTCATATTAAAGCATTCTCGTTTCTTCCCGCACTATTTTTTTTATTATAAATTATCACACTTCTTTCATAAAAAAATTTTCAATTAAAATTTTTACTTTGATTTTTCTCTTTAAAAATAAATACTTAATTGTTTCTTGGTTTGTTGTAAAAATATTTTATTGTATTGGGTTATACTTTTGTTGATTTAAAATAGCTCTAAAAAAGGGAAAACGGAACAGACAAGTTTATAATAGAAAAATACTATAAATTATTATTATTTTTTTCTTTAAAATTGCATCCTCCCCTTTCTTAAATACGCCACTGCAAACGATTTTCTTTCGATCGATTGTCCGTTCATTGAGTTTCTTTCGGGGCAACGATTCGAAATTTTTTAAATTTGATAATTTACCTCACATATATAGAACCAATCAGAACGCAAATTTTCATAGCAACCACCTTGGTAACGTGGTCTTTTTCGATAAGACCTACGACTAGCTCGGTAAGACCACAGTAGCTTTTTGTCAAACAAACAGTAATTTATTTCGCGAAATCAAGTTTAATAAATAAATATTATAACACCTACAAAATAAAAGTGACACACAACAGTATTTAAGGTGATTTTAGGGCATAAACTTAACTTAATTATTGACATTTTCAAAGAAATGTTTTGACAAAATGTATGCAAGATTAAACCCAGTGTGCTTTGCTTTGATGTGAGCTTAAGAAATTTTGGCGTTTTCATGGCAAGCGTGATGACAATTGATGAACGAATTTGATTTTTGACGTTCCACGCGTCTGATTTAGTCTTGGATTTTTAATTAATTGTTAGTTGTGGCACGTTTATAAACTTAAAAGTAAATCATAATGAAGTGTTTGCATATTTTCCTTTATCACAAACGGCTTTTATTTCGGGTTCAGTAAATTATCCAATAAAATACACCTCTAGAAGCGGCGTCTTATCTTATACCGTTGTTTTTCACTCGAAACTAGATTTTCTAAGAAAATTTTCACTCAATATAATTTTTACTTATAATCAAAGATAAGACCCTCGAGCTAAAGCTCTCGGGATCTTATCAGATTATAAGTAAAAATTACATTTCGTGAAAATTATCAGAAAATCGATTTCTTGTAAAAAACAGCGGTATTACCGATAAGACGCCTCCTCTATCGGTATATTACTGTTGAAAAGACAATGCTGCCGTACAAAGGAAAAATCAAGTAACTCGAAAACCAAAGGTTTTGGCCAGATCGATTTGTTTATTTTAACATGTTTTTTTTGATAACTTTTTTGAATTTTATCCCTCAGAGTTGTTTTCTTTTTCAACTTAAATGTTTTTTTGTCCTCTTTCTAAGGATATAAGTAAATATAAGACAATCCTACTAAATATCTATGTTTTTGATAGTGCTCGAGTTACTAAATGCAACAATCGCTTGGATATGCAATCCTAAAAGCAAGTAACTCTATATGCTAGATGTTTAAATAAGGTAAATGCGCAAAAGCAATAAAACAATCAAGCAACTGGATTTATAATGTACACTACAAAAAGCAAAGCAACAAAAAACTTAGATAAATAGAGTAAAAGGTGTACAAGTTTCTAAATGCTTTTTTTAAAATAAAGTAAAACAACGTATAAAAAACTAAGTTTTATTTTCAATAAATGAAAATGAAATTCAAACGTGACAAAACAACATTAAACATAATGTCTAAGAATAAGTACGTGTGTACAAGCATATAAATCCCTTAAACAAAAACTGCCGAATAAAAAAATTATTTAATTAATAAAATTGGATTTTCGGTACATATAGGTATTTGTGTCTTGACTTACATAGGCTTAAAAAATTATTGATTTTAAGATTGTACGGTGGAAATTCCTAAATCTTCAACATCTTCTCTACTTGGCTAATTCTTCCAAAAAATCTGTTTTCTTGGTGAGCTCTTTAATAATAGTATCTTTTTTCATTTGGTTTCTGCTGTCGTAGAATTTAGGAAGCTTAGCATTCCAGGGTTATACCAGTGATAAAAGCGCTTTAGCCTAATTAAAAAAATATTAAACAATATAACCCACTACTTTTATGGGATTTCTTTGCTAATATTTCTAGCATTTTTTTCCCTTGACTAGACATTTTTTGCAATAACTTATTACTCGAATTAATGAATTACGACTGAGATTTTGTCACAACCCCCACTTGCATAACAAGGTAACAAGATTTGATCGAATGAGAAGGCTTAATCAGCCTTAACTGGAACTCAGGAGCAGCCAAGCTGCCTACCTCTCATGTGTCGAATAAATCACCGACAACAATGAGCTAAGGAGTCTAGAGGATCATTATGATAACTGGACATCGAACGTGTCACATTGCCAAGCCAGATCACTGATGAGCACCCAGAATCAGAAACAAGGATGACCTAACATTTCATTTTAAGTGAGGCAAGGAATGTTAACATCAAATTAATTTGATGATCATTTTGATGTTAACATTCCTTGCCACACTTAAAATGAAATGTGAGGTCATCCTTGTTTCTGATTCTGGGTGCTCATCAGTGATCTGGCTTGGCAATGTGACACGTTCGATGTCCAGTTATCAAGGTAACAAGACGTAGAGCGCGGGAAGCGGATAATTCGGTTTATCAATTTTGTTTCGGTAATTAGAATTTTAAACGAAGTCGAAATATTTGCTATCGTTTTAACCCTTTCGAACAAGCTAAGTACAGTTACTTGATTCTTCGTTTGCATTTTATAGTCCTTAGAATTAAGTAAATCGATTTACTTGTTTCTTAAATTGTAAAAGTGTCAAATCCCAAAAAGTAACTCGATTAGATTTATTTATGCACTGGTAAAATATAAGTAAGAATAGAAAAATGCAAAACTTTGCAAGTAAGAAGATTTACTAAAATATTTGTCACAGGGAAGTAGAGATACTAGAATGTAGTAGTAAATAACTTGGTAATTTAACACTACTTAAATATCAGAATTAGTGGAGACAAAGAGGGGTCAAAGGGAAGCCCAAAGATGCATACAAAGTAAAAATCAAGTAAGTCAAGTTACTTGATTCTTTTTTTTTACGGCAGAATGTTGCAAAATTTAGTAAGGCGCAACTTTTTTCTAATTTAACTATCTGTGTTATCTTTTATGGTTTACGAAATCCCTGTAGATTGCATCCTTTTCTGGGACACCCTGTATATGTATATACATTTCATGTCAGAACCATTCAGACTAAACCTTTAAAAAAATCACTTTCCCACAAACATATCTGAAACTATCAACCAATTTCCCACAGAAACTAAATATGCACTTTTCCCTGCTCAGTGCTCACACGGAAACCCTTAGACCATGACTCTGTGGTAGAGATTTATATCAGATATAGACCATCATTAAATTACTTAGACCTCGACTTTAATGTAAATTGTATCGCGTGTCTCGTTCCGATGCAACGCAAATACCTGGGAAAAAGGAGATGAATAATTTGATTTTGTTTAAGGGCGTGTTCTAATTATTTAAGTACGGTACTAATTTGAGTAGGTACGTTCGGTAATTGAAATGGTCTGGTGATTCAGTGACACCAAAAAAACGTTATGTGACGTGGTTCTTCAGGATTTTGATGTTTTTGCATTGTTTTTATTCTGTTATGGGTGATAGGCAGCTTAATTTTAAGCTATATCTTTATAATGAACGGTGAGGTGAGCTGTAAGCTACACTTTTTACTTTCAAACAAATGTTTCGAAATTAGTAGATAAGGACGAGAAGTAAAATTGAGTAGGCTGCCAGGATTTTTTTGATGGGTGGGCCCGATGATTTTTGGGATGGGCACTACTATGACTTCTAAAAAAAAATGGTCCCCGCCTCCCCCTCTATAACTCCATAAGCGGGGTAAACAATAAACAAATCTCCTCTTGTCCAAACTGACGTCTAAAAAAAAGGTCATCATCGTTCTCTTATTACATTATTACATCCTTCTATGATACAACTTTTTTCTCATCAAAGATTGCATAATCAAATGCCCCTTCCCCCACAGAAATTTCATTACAAAACCGAATCCCTCAATTTTGGGTGGCCACCCATGGTTTTAGTGTGCCCCCCCCCCCCCCCTTGCGCCGCCGCATTGGCGGCTAAATCGCCAGACCCCACTCCTTTGGACTTTTAATTGTAGGTAGTGGTGCAGACGGACGAACGGACCAGGGGGGGGGGGGGGGCAGGAGCGAAATATTTAGGGGGGGATCCATTTTGAAATTTCGATTTTGAATTTTCGATTTTTAAAAAATCCTGGAGCATCTCTTAACGCCGAGCTAGCTAAAATATATTTTTTACAGTTGCCTTGAGAAATATTGTTAAACTGTTCTCAATAAAAGCGCTGCTCACTGTCTCGACAGATGAGTGCGAACTCTGCCCTTGTTGGAAAAATGTATGTGTTGTTGTAATTGCAATGATTTATTGTATTTTACTAATTTTTCAACAATAAAAACAATTATTATTATTATTATTAATAATTACATCCCGTTCCCACCAATTATAAAAAAAATACATTTTAACGAACATTCTCGAATTCCAAAAATATTTTGGATTGTTGTTTTAAGAAGCACTCCTCAACTCAGGGCCGTAGCCAGGGGGGGGCAGTAGTATACAATGTACTATTTTTACACTAAAAGTATTTAAAGAACGCCAACAGATTTGAAATTTTACCCACAACATACAATAACTTTCACTTAATATAAAATTTTAAAAACATACGTTTATTAGTATTATATATTACCAGGACGGGAAGGCATCGAACCAAGGAGGCGGGTGAGTCGCCACCCTGTGGTTCCGCCACTGATTGTGAGGTGATTTATTTGAAATATTGCGAAATCATACTATTCAAAATTTGATATATGCAGGAGAATGTATGGATTGGAATTCTTAAACATAAAGTGAGATTAACAAAATCTTTTCAATACAAATCTAAATTAAAAACGTACATAATGAAACTGCAGGAACACGTGCGTTTACGAAATGTGATATTTTTAGAGTTCATACCCAATCAAACATAAAAACAAAAATGGGCTAAACCAATTTTGCGGTTTTAAGAGCACATTTATTTTTGGGGGCACGAGTTTAAGGTTCCCATATGCTCTATAGATAAGGCAGATCTGTAACAGGATTTTATTGAATGATGTTTTTTATTATTTAGATAAAAATGGGTTTAAATAGCTTGAGAATTATAAGTTTATACTGGATATTTGATCGCTTTTTGAATAAAATAAAAAATAAACGATAGATATAAATATTATGTTTTCTGATTTCGTTTCAAATTTATTACGATATCGTTTTTACTATCGTAGTAAGCTATAGCCTATTTCAGAAAGGTGTACAGTTATAAAAGCTCATTATGTATGCAAAGGGACTACACAGTGACCCAACGAATATTTAGGCCACTTTCATAATATAGCATTGATTTTATTGCAAAATTCTTTATTTTCATCAAGTTCAGGTAGTACCACCCGAGTTTGGGTCAATTTATGGGTTTTGCCCATTGTTATCCATTTACAAACACTAAATGGTGTGACAAAGGCGTGCATTATGTACATAGTATTAGGTACACTTATTTTTTATTAAACACTATAAAAAAAAATACAAAATACATTATACAGAAATTAGATTATAAAAAACCATAATATTCTTCGTCATCTGAGGAACTGTCATCTCCTTTTGACGTTATAATTAACGGGTCGACGGTCCAATAGATCAGGTGGTCAAGATCCCACATTTTCTCCTCTTTTTTAATGACACAGTTCTCTGGTGTCACTTCCTTAATGGCTTGATCAAACAGTAGCTTAACTCTTTCAATTCGAAGAAGTAGTCCATTCTTAAAGTGGAGTTAATTTATAGAAATAAAATAAAAAACATAAAGTCTTTCTCCACTGGTTTATTAAAAATAAAGTTAGAAGGTGGTAGATATTCTACATGTTTCGGGTGTAGCAACACCCATCATCAGGAACAAAATATAGAGAAAAATTCATAGAAAGGAACAGACGTAAATGGTGAGTGATAATGAACCTCGATGGAGCTCTCATCGAGCCATGGAAGATTAAATGTTGAGAAATGGGATAGTGATTAGAAGAAAATTGACATATTTAAGTCTTAACACTGACCATGGGCAACAGGTAACAGTGGTAAGAAGGGGCCCGTTTGGGCAAAGAGAAAAATTAAGAAATGTAAAAAATGGAGATTCACAGGTCAAGAACCTTCATCCTGGGAACCGTGGAGAGAAAGAAAATTTATTAATTTAGCCCTCTTTTTAAGGGAAAAAAGAAAATATTTTAGTTAAGAAAAGTAAAAGGCATAGAACTGATGTAGAATCTTAGTTCATAGCCGAAAAATTAAAAAAATTTTAAAAAAATTTATTTAGGGAAACAAGCCCGAAAGGGCTGGAACCCCAGTGGGCGTTAATTTTAACATAACAACCAAAATTAGACTTTAAAAAAGAACTAAAAAAGACTAGAGAGTCGGAGTACTTTTAAAAACTTTTGTTAGGCACGAGGTCAAAACGGAAAAGTCGGAATGTCGTGCTGTATCTTGCTACAAATTCTTTCTCTTGCGCTCATATAAGTTCTATAGGACTTAGTTCGCAATGATATGGCGGTGTGCGCAGCACTGTTACACTAAGTTTTTCAGCTATATCTTTCACGGCATATTTCATAAAACGATGTTTGTGTAAATTTGCTAAAGCTTATAGTTCCTTCTTTATGAAATTATCTTTCTTTTTTTTGATTAGTTATTATAAATATATTAATGCACAAAATTTGCCTGCGCCCATGGCTGACACCGAAATTGAACCGAACTGGACGAAAATGAAATAGACTATAATTATTATAAAACTGTTTTTTTTTCTTCAAATTCAAATTTGCAATGTTACAGTTAGACTTAGGTACTGCTCTGCGCTTAACATAAAATTAAAACCGTCAGATGTTAGAAGAATGCAGAAAACAGATGATTTGAAAAGTGCTATAACATAACAGATGTCAGATGTGAAAAGATATATATACCTTTTACAGCGTTTGTTATCTGCCAAGTTTGTATATTTAAAATGTTTTTTTTTGCTCAAAAACCTTTGTTAACACTATACTGACTTTTATAGAATATTATTAAAACTTGCATTGCCTATTAAAAAGGACAAACAACACGTTTTAATAAGTAATATTAAAAAAATATTCTATCAATAATGATCACTCCAGATTACTCTCGGAATAGTTCCGTCATAGTACTTATACAACTCACCAACTAACTTAAGCTGTAACGCGTATGCATGAGATTCCAGGTTCGAATCCCAATGGTGACATAATATATTATTTTTAAATGTATCTAATATGCTTATAATAATATTTTTAGTTTTTAATTGACCATGGAGAGTCAGGTATTTCCGGTGAAAATATAATGTCAACTTGATAATCTGCATATGTATGCATCATTGTTACATTTTATTAATGATACTATACAGGGTGTTACA
The DNA here is from genome assembly GCA_935413205.1 of Polydrusus cervinus. Taxonomy (NCBI): domain Eukaryota; kingdom Metazoa; phylum Arthropoda; class Insecta; order Coleoptera; family Curculionidae; genus Polydrusus; species Polydrusus cervinus. The sequence continues at coordinate 5,944,982 of OW284514.1, forward strand.
AATTCGATGCATTAGCATTGCTATCCGGGTAACTATAAGATATAGAGCACTTTTTTGTACTCTTCAAAAAAATAATTTTATTTTTCAGATACGACGTTTCATTACTTAAATACCTACCTCATCAACGTTTCTAAATACCTGAATATCTTTCTGTATTTTTGAGTTTTGATCTCCCAAAACTAATGATGAATCACAACTTGTCACTGAACCGTTCTTTGTTCTTTTATTAAGGCAATTATTGTGTACAAGGTACAACGTTTCGGTTTTTGGATTGAGGAGCATAAAAATCGCCTTAAGAAAGAACCCCTTACAATTTAGTGACAAATGTGACACATCATTTGTTTTGGTAGGTCAAAAGCTTTTGTTGTGCACTTATTTGTCTCTACTGATATTAATTTACTAAAAATAAGTTTTGAAAAATTTGTTAGAAAATAATGTCAAGACGTGTTTCGCCTTAAACTCCCATCTTCAGACCTAAACGAGTAAAAACAATTAGAAATTGCACAAAAAAATCAAAAAACAAAAACTAGTTAGGTACCTCATAAAAAAACATAAGTACCTACATCACAGTATCATAATAATGAATACAAAAAACAAAAACAAGACTTAGCTAACCATTGTTTTCTTTTGTTGCAGATTTCTACCAAGCAAGGAAAAATAGCTTGCTGCCCTCAGAGATAAAGGAAATCCAAGAGAAGACTGTCAATAAGACCACCAGCTTTAACTGTTAGTTTTCATCTTAAGTGGATTCGAACGCGTTAGAAAAAATCGAGGCAAAAGATATAAGCCAATGAAAACCCTAAAAAAAATACTAAAATTCATTGCATTCTAAAAAATAATGGGATTTTTTTTTTAATAACAATAACTCTCTCACATTCGCCAATATTTGTCCAAATTTTGAAAAGTTTTTAAAAATCCATTAATAAACATGGCCGGGATTCAGGCCAAGAGAACGGATTTTTTTGGTCTTATTTAATTTATCTAGATATAATTTTGCATGGAGCTGGTAACTTTGGAGGGGAATTTAGTATAATTGTTCGAATCCACTTAAAAACAAATATTTTTAAAATATATTTTCGTTTTTTTGTATAATAAGACTGTAAATATTTAAATTATTTCATACGGCATAATGCCAAAGTATTTTAAAAATTTGTGTGATAAAAGCTGTTGGGGGGTTGTTGATCAGTTTACACACAAGTTAATAACTCTGCTCGTTTGGTTAAAAAAAAGACTCTCTGTCGATGAATTTGTTTAATTTCTAAACATTTTCTTGTGAAAGCGAAACTCAATAATTAAAAATTGGAGATCTGATTAAACAAATGCAAATGTTAAAGCTATAAGATTGCTAATGAGTTTAAAATTTTATTCCATATTTGTAGCATATCCTATTTACTTATGTTATACATTATAAACATAAGCTATAGTTTCTAGTCCTGTTTGTAAATTATTAGAATAAAAACTTGTATATTTTGTAGATAAAGTATTAGTGATCATGTTTAGCAATTTTATTTATAATTCAAAGAAATATATTATTTCTAATAAATTTAGTTTTACGAGTAGCCCCTGTGTTTTATTGTTGAAAACAGTAGTTCTCAGTATAAGGATAATAGTAGTCTGTACAACAAGAGTGGATATAATGTCTATATCGCACTAGGAAGTAAAAACAACTTCCTAGCGCAATATCCACTCGTACTTCCGTACTAAAATAATTAAAAAAAATAGTATATTACGTTACAAGACCGGAAAGTACTATTTTACAGGACGAAGCAGGCAATTTCCAGGACGAGCCGTTAGGCGAGTCCTGGGAGCCTGCGAGTCCTGTTAACGTACTTTTCGATTGAGTGACGTACAATATTTTTTTACAATAGACACAAGACATCAGTGGCGTACGGGAAAATGTTAATAATGGCTTACTATAAAATGTTTATTTTTCAGTCATAATATCGTACCTGACAGTTCGTTACTATGAAAGCAAGAAAATATAAACATGTCGATGCCTTTATATACTTAATATTACTTATAAATGAGTTTGGTTTATTTCCTTAAATGGGAAGCGAAAAGCAAAAAAGAGGGACCGGAAAAGTACTTTACCGGTCCCTCTTTTATTACTTTCCGGTCAACACCAACAAAGTGATATTTTTCGGTCGAAAAATTATCTAAAAAGTGCTTGTTTTCCGGTCGATTGAAAAAAAAAATAGTTTATGCATAGACTCTGGGATAAATGTTTTGATTTAAATTTAAAAAGAACAAATTTTATCTGACAGATTTACATATTTTTGAAGTATATTCTTAACCTCACTTCTGTCAAGTGTCAGAAAACGACTTTACAACATGTAAATTTAGTTTCTTTGTAATTGACCTGTGTTATTGGTCAGTTTCATATTCATATCCTAACTAGGATGGATATGAAATCATATCCGTTCGGTTAAGCGGAATGGCCCACATTTCCAATTACTTTAGTCAAAAGGAAACAGCTAATTTCCATGTGGGAGTAGAAAAAATTAATATACATACAGTGACCGGCCGATTTCTCGTTCCATATAAAAAACTTTTTTATTACTAATTTCACAGAACATTGTGTTCTGAATAAAAGTGTCGTGTATATCTAATACAGCACTCATGAGAATTTAAAAAACTGTAGTGCATTTAAAGTGGCTCAAGAGTAAAGTACTCTGATTTTTCGTTTTAGGGATAATTTTCACTTGTAAAAGTTGTTTAGAATTAAAAATTATATCCGATATTCAAAAAACGAAAAAAAAATTTCTTATATTTTGTCTTACCCTGTATAGAATGTATAGAAACTAGATTAAAGAGATCAAATTATTTTTAAACGTTCTTTTTAATATTTACTTTTAGTATAATATGGCCATACTATATATTTCTTGTTATTTTTAAGTTTTCTTAAACCATTCAAAAAAATTATGCCAATATTCGTTTATTTTTGGACCAAATAAATTTAAACCAAAATTAATTTTAGATAATACATATATTCAGGATCTTCTTAAATGACTTAAAAAAGTCTTCCCAATTATAAAAATTAATTTATGTAAAAAAAATCTAGTCCAGAGTAAGATAAAAAAAAAATTAGTTTTTTGAATGGAAGGTTTTCCTCCCAAATATAGGTGCGCTACTGGAAACGTAGTATTCATAATGCGGAATCAGCAGCCGTACTTTGTCAACACTCACCGTAAATAAGAGTAATAGTAATATTTTTAACTAGTTTATTCATATTTTAACATATTGTTCCATCTTCACGTTTTAAAATATTAACAATTTATGGCCAGGATTCGGGTTAAGAAAACGCAATATTTTTGGTCTCTCTTCCCCCGAAAATTCCATTACAAAACCGAATCTATCAATTGTGGGGGGGGGGGGGGGGGAGCACCAGGGTGGGCACTCATGTTTCTAGGGTGGGTCGGTGCCCACCCTGGCGCCGTCGCTGCTTAGAAAAGAGTCTAGAATAAATATTAGTCGGATGCTTTTGAGTGCACATTTAATAGTTGTAACTAAGTACCCACCACACAACCGTACGCCAATGATTTTGGCGGGATTTAAAATTTAAAAGCAGCCTTCACATGTTGCTACGACCTGAAACCAGAACAGCTGATTTGAAAGTAGGTAGGTACGAAGACCAAGTGTCTGAACACCTGTTCCTTTATATGGTATTCTGAAGGTAATGCAACTGTTCATTATTATGTGGAAAAGGGCCTAGAATCTCTTTAAAATTTAAAATCTTTAGGGTTTTAACATTTTTAAGGGCCATCTTGTTAATTATTTAATCGGCAATGAAAACATGGCGCCAAAAATATGAAGATCGTTAAAACTAAACAGATGGACAATTGCTTTCGAGCAAGAAAAATTTCGCCTAAATTTAACAGTTAATATTTTCTGAACCAGATATGATATCGACCTACGGTTTTGAATGGTTGATAGATTCATCCCATGAGAAACAATTGTCAATATTGGATTTTCTTTAATTGTCAGAAAATTTTATATACAGGGTGTTAAAGAAGACGATGATTTTTGCTCCAATTTTAATGGCGTGTAACTTTCACAATAATATTTTTAAGTTTTATCACTCTACGTCAATTGAATCACTGGTTCATAGCAAAGAAAGTAATTTGTCAAATTTTTGATATCTGCTATATTTTAAGAAATACCGATTTTTTGGAACACCTTACTTTATTTCAACTTATTGGTAGCTAGATCTCACTGGGCGTTGTATCGTGCAAACTTTGTGAGTGATTCTTATACCTAATGAAAAGCTTGATTATGTTCAGTAACAATAGTTGTACCTTAATGTTATGAAGTATAGTGGTGTACTTTTAAACTGCACCTATTGTCTATGGTTTATGAGTATATAGTGTTAGAAAGTTAGAAATTAATAAATACATTTTTTCCAAAAATTAAATTAAAAAAATTGTCTTTGTTAAAATTTTTGTAAATACACTGTACAATATACCTGTAGTGCGATATGAAAAACTAAAAAATAAGAAAAAGTTGACCTAATCTAGGGGCGAGTACTTTAAATTATAAAACAATCGTGAAAAATTGTGAGATACTCATAAACCATAGACATATAGATGTTTATAAGTACGCCACTGTACATCATAACATTTAGGTACAACTATTGTTACTGAACATAATCAAGCTTTTCATAAGGTATAAGAATCACTCGAAAAGTTTGCACGATACAACGCACAGTGAGATCTATTTACGAATAAGTTAAAATAAAGCGAGGTTTTCCAAAAAAATCGGTATTTCTTAAAATATAGCAGATATCAAAAATTTGACAAATTATTTTCTTTGCTATGAACCAATGATTCAATTGACGTAGAGTGATAAAATTTAAAAATATTATTGTGAAAGTTACACGCCATTAAATTTGGAGCAAAAATCATTGTCTTCTTTAACACCCTGTATATAAAATTTTCTGACAGCTAAAGAAAATTCAATATTGACAATTGTTTCTCAAGAGATGAATCTATCAATCATTCAAAACCGTAGGTCGATATCATATCTGGTTCAGAAAATATTAACTGTTAAATTTAGGCGAATTTTTTCTTGCTCTAAAGCAATTGCCCAGCAGTTTATATAAATGGAATATTTATTGTAATCGCTGATGATAGAACAATCTATGTCAGGGTAGATGTCAGTAGCGGCTCCTGGTGTAAATTTTAAGGTGTTCTGCAATTTTTGTAAAAAAAAGACGTACTTATTTTTTATAAATTAAGTCCATCCTACGTTCTTTTCTGTTCGCAATTCTTGTAGTACGAAGTGAAGAGGAGGTCGATCGCCACTATCCGTAGGTTCCCTCTTAAAGACGTCTCCGCACCTGGATACGTCAAAGTGGCGAAATGAAAGGACGATAGAAATTCTATCTCACTTACTTATTTTAAATCGAAAAGGTTTGATATAATAATAGATACCTATCTACCTGTACAAATTTTTTAAGAACATTGGACACATTATAGTATATTTCAGAAAGGTATAGAGTAATAAAACGGCCATAGGCGTAGGTAAATTTTGTGCATTAAATTATTTATGATAACTTACCAAAGAAAAAAAAAGAAGATAGGCGCAAGTGCAAGGATTTGTAGCAAGACACAACACGACATTCAAAATGAAAAACGTTAAGCTACTGTTTGATCAAGCCATTAAGGAAGTGACACCAGAGAACTGGCGAAAAGCAGTCCATCATATTATTAAAGAAGAGGAGAAAATGTGGGATCTTGACCACCTGATCGATCTGACCGTCGACCCGTTAATTATAACGTCAAGAGGAGATGACAGTTCCTCAGATGACGAAGAATATGTATTATGATTTTTTATAATTTAATTTCTGTATAATGTGTTTATTTGTATTTTGTATTTTTTTATAATGTTTGATAAAAAATAAGTGTACCTAATACATAATGCACGTCTTTGTCACACCATTTTCAGTATTTGTAAATGGTTAACAATAGGCAAAACCCATAAATTGACCCACACCCTGGTGGTACTACCTGCACTTGATGAAAATAAAGAATTTTGCAATGCAATCAATGCCAAATTATAAAAGGGTCTTAAATATTCGATGGGTCACTCTGTAATCCCTTTGCATACCTAATGAACTTTTATTACTCTACCCCTTTTTGAAATACACTATAGTAATGTGCTGTTTTCGTGACGTAGACTTGATAAAGTCCGTGTGTCTTTTTACTTTATTTATTTTGTGACTGATGGCTTAAAAATAGGTAAAAACACATAGACGTTTATTTCGTGTTACTTTATACACTACAACCGAAATTTAAATGTAGCTACAGATACATTTGGAGTAATTGACAACAAATTGGGTTTTTACAGACACCCTGTACAACCCCGCGAGCCGAGGGAGAATTCCAAATTTAAAACAGAAGGTAAAAGCGGACGCTTCGGACGGAAATCGGGATCGAATCTCGCCATCTGGCTGGATCAAATTGATGATGGATCGACTTCGAGATGTGTACACGTTATAAGTTTCACATGGGGGATGAAAATGCACGTGTAAAATGATATAGTGCCCGTGGCCCATGCATCCTGTCAAAAATATGTTCGAAATAGGAAATAATGCGGGAGTGATTTAGGCGGGAAAAGTAGAGTTAAGACCAGGGCCAATTTTTGACTATAGACGGCGTTGGGCCCGTTACGCATTCCGGGACCCCTCATCTTGGGTGCCCATAGAGCCAATTTCAGGCGAGTAGGGGGAGTCTAACCAGCCAAAAAATAACGTGACCGTAGTATCAAAAACTTCTATCAAAATTTACTTTTAAAAAAATTCTAGGATCTTCCCCCCCCCCCCCCTAAGGGTGCTTCTGCCTCTCAAAACTTTATATTGTTTTTACCTTAATAACACCATAATAATTTATTATTCAATGACGTATCACACAGTATTAATAATAAGTTTCGGATTTAAAAACCTATCATCAATAAGAATCAGTGCTAATTCATCTTGTATCTATCAACTACTAGGTGTGAGTCATCCCACAAAAACTGGGTGATTCTCGGGATAGAGATATTTTTACACAAGCGTCGAGAAAATAAATTTTTAACGTTTTTTTTTAGAGTAGGAGTGAATATGGATCGTGGCTTGGAAACCACGTTACGCTGTAGGTCACTTCGGGAATAGCCCTGGCAGCGAACGAATTCCTAATTCGCCTAATTTGAAAGAATAACAAGAAATGACAATCTTCGGGTTTATACTAAAAAAATATCAAATATTGAGGAAAAACAATTAAAACTGTATTATTGAAATATGCTTATCATACTGTAAATTATTATTTCCGTCGACCGTGTATTTACATCCGATATTAACGTTCCCAAAATCATTCATTAATGACCCCTATTAATGCATGATTTTCTGTAAATGCACGATTTTGGTAATTAAAATTAAAGGCAGCCATGCAAACAAATCAACAAAATAATAAAACGTCAATCCAAAACGTCGTCCGCTGTCATTAGTATTTGTAGAATTGTGAAATCTGGATTGTAAAATAAAAGTTGTTAACTGTTTTTCTTCACTTTAGTAAAAAATACGGTCGACGAAAAAACATTGTAACCAACTCTTTCATTAAAATGTGATTAATGATCTGAACTGAAAAAATTTCGATCATTAATCGCCATTATTAATGTACTTGTTGGTTAAATTACTATTATTTTGATGATGATAATCTGTCATAATAATTATTTGCGTTTTTTAATCTATTTTGTCATTTTTACCATATTAAATTTTATTGTAACTTAGAATTTTTAAATGATGTGTTGATAAAGACATTAATACATATTTTAACTTTGACTTTCTCTATGAATTTAGAAGTTTCCCCTATCCATTAAGTACTTAGATAATGTGAAAAATTTCAACTTCCTATTGATCGCTTGAATATTTTATTTTTATTTCTTTATACTTTGACGTGGTTTCTATTTTCCTAAAAGAAATTCGACTTCACTCGACTTAGAAACCACCTGATGGACCTTCAGGATTCGAAAGGACGTTTCAAGTTCACTTGAATCCCGCTTAAAAATTGGCGGTTGTCGGTTTACACCTGTTCCAGCACTCTCGGTGCTTCTTATTCCGGCCTTTTGTCCGCCGATAGGAAGTCCAGCAGCTGCCGTTTTAAAATCACGTCTTGGTATGGGTTCTTAGATCGGGGTGGTACCATATCTAAATAAGGACTGTGTTCGTGATACCTGATACGTCTTTATTAGTTCATTTTTGATGATATTTTTGTTCTCAAAATAAAACAATTTTAATTTGGCCACCATCAAATCGATACCCGTAAAGTTACCACTTTGAAGATAGGAAATAGTATATTACATAACAAGTGATGAAAACGATACTTTTCAAACGAGGAGATATTTAGCACGAGGCGTCAGCCGAGAGCCGAGTGAGGAAATTCTCCGAGATTTAGAATAATCACTTTCACATGAGTAATGTGTACTATTTTTCCCAGGACCACAAATAATTATTAAAAAAGCCTTTGATTTGTGAAAAAAATATTTTAACACTAGTGTTGAAAAAAATATATCAACACTAGTGTTGAAATTAGCATACATGATCCACTTAATATCTTGTTTTATAGTTTGTATTTAGGCGTTTTCCTTATTTGTAGTTTGAACCAGAATGAAAAATTTTAACTTTAATCAAGGAAGATTTCAATTCAAAATAATTCTATAAATTATTTAATGTTTTTATAAAAAAAGTCAAATACTCCTGATGGAATTTGAACCTGTGACCTTGAGATCTGTAGGTTAGAGCTCTATTCTCTACGCTACGCTATTGCTACCGATAAAGATTTGTTGATTATTACATGACACTCTCTTCAGCGCGATTTGTTTTTCTGGTAATAGATTTTCCAGTATATTATTAACATTTTTTATAATTTCCGATGGCGTATTTTCACACTCTAATTCTGAATCACTCGACAAATACATGATAAATAAGTTAAACACTTTACAATTACTGCTTTTTAAAATTTGTTCTTTTTAATAAATAGGGGTTGCATCCCTGTTAAATTAGCACCATATCTATGTTTAAATTAAATAGTGTACATTGATATTTCAACACTAGTGTTGAAATGGTTTTTTTTCAACACGCGTGTAATATACGGCGCTTTCTAGCCAAATTAACCGTGCTTTTTTTCTCATTTTTATAGGTGGTCGTAGAAAAACATTTTTTCTTTTTCGTTCCAAACCTCCCTAGGTCATTTCTTATCTCCAAAGATGAGTAGAAGTTTAAAAAAAATGTCTGTGTTGATTTTGGTGTCGCTTTTTGATTTAACTGAATTTGTCACTTACGTCACTATTTATAAGTTACATTTTAAGTTTAATACCGGTAAATGCCTAAAGAAAAGGATGTATCTATGGTACTGCCCTTTGTTTAAAGGTATGATTTGCAAGTGCATCAATGATCGGCACCTGCAGAGCTTTTGTCGATTAATGAATTAAATTTTTGGCGCGAAATGTAATTCCTTGTAACACTGCTTACATTCTAAGGTAGGTACTGATTCACTTGAAGACGACTGGAGATACTTATGAGTTGAAACGTTGTGATTTAAAACAAGTAAAGACAATGCAACTCCAATTCAAGAAACATCATTACAAATTTGTTTTCTGTGTGAGTGACCCGCGGCTGAGTGTATGTCTTTGCACTATACCATACAGGAAAATTGTTTATAGTCTATTTCAAAAAGGTGTAGAGTAATAAAAGCCCATTAGGTATGCAAAGGGACTACAGAGTGACCCAACGAATATTTAAGATACTTTCATAATTTGGCATTGATTTCATTACAAAATTCTTTATTTTCATCAAGTGCAGATAGTACCACCCAGGTTGGGTCAATTTATGAGTTTTGCCTATTGTTATCTATTCAAGAAAGCACTGAAAATGGTGTGACAAAGGCGTGCATTATGTACATATTGCGGGTACTCTTATTTTTTATTAAACATTATAAAAAATACGAAATACATTCTACAGAAATTAAATTATAAAAAATCATAATATTCTTCATCTTCATCTACAAAATACAAATAAATACATTATACAGAAATTAAATTATAAAAAAAACATAATACATATTCTTCGTCATCTGAGGAACTGTCATCTCCTCTTGACGTTATAATTAACGGTTCGACGGTCCGATCGATCAGATGGTCAAGATCCAACATTTTCTTTTTTTAATGACATGATGTTGACTTGATAAACTGCTTTTCGCAAGTTCTCTGGTGTCACTTCCTTAATGGCTTGATCAAGCAGTAGCTTTATGTTGTTCATTTTGAATGTAGTGTTGTGTCTTGCTACAAATTCTTTCACTTGCGCCCATATAAGTTCTATAGGATCTAGTTCGCAATGATATGGCGGTGTGCGTTGTACGGTTACACACATGTTTTTCAGCTATATCTTCCACGGCATATTTCATAAAACGAGGTTTGTCTAAATTTGCTTTAGCTAATAGTTCCTTCTTCCTTCTTAATCAAATTATCTTTTTTTTCTTTAAGTAGTTATCATAACAAATTTAATTCACAAAATTTACCTGCGCCTATGGCCGACACCGACATTGAGCCGAACTGTACGGAATTTCCCATTTTATTACTCTACACCTTTCTGAAATAGACTATAGAGGGGCGTTTTTTACTATAACAAAATCATCCCTATGGTAGAAATAATTATTTTACCAACGCAGACCTCTACAGGAACAGCCAAGCATTTTTGTTGTCATAAAAAAAAACATTTTTGTGCCTGCAGAAATGTGTTGTTTTATTAGCCAAGTATTTTATAATTTCATAGGTCACTTTATAATTACAGCAATGTTACGTTCTAGACATTACCTTGTAGTTATAACAGAATTATTCTTTGTAATTTACTAATAATTACTAGTAATAATAATACTTAGTAATTTATTACCACACAAAGTCTGTTCAGAAAACTACATTCTCCTGATAGATAAGGTGCTTGGCTTTATTCATAAATCTTAGCTTTTTTCAGCTCACCCAAAAGTTTGTGTTTCTAAGGGTAACCAACAGTAAAATCATTCGAACAAAAATATCCAAAAAACATTGTAAAAAAGATATGTGAAATTATGAAAATAATTATAGGGTTCGATTCGCCTCTGCCAGAAGCTCGCCCTAAATATAACCCTATTAAAATTAACATCCAGGTGTGAATGATCCCTTTATAATTAACACCAAACAATAACGTTGCTGATCATCAAAAAAAAAATGGTAAGTCACGATAGCCACGAGCCAATGGTCATTATTCAATTACCAAAGCGTTCTGTCTATACCATGTCATAACATGGTTGATAGTTTTTAATTCAGCTGCCACTGTAATTGTGGGTTTTAGCTTCGTGAAGAGTTACATCACCAAAAATGAATACGAACTAATTATGCCGATATTTAAAGTTCTTTTTTCTTCCCTTCACCGAGTTTCTATACAAGGTATTAAAAAAGTTTGGAATATTGTAAATTGGTATTTCTTTTTTTTTTTTTTTTTTATGATAAAACACCTGCACTGTAGGAAAAATCCTTTAAGGCGCTCTGGGAGCGGTGCGAGTGCGAAAAAAGCGATTAACGTTGGTCTTGAAACGTTGAAGATTGTATTCATTGGGAAACACGACCTCAGGAAGATCATTCCACAAAGATGACGTTCTCCAGATGAAAGAATTCTTGAACAATGAAGTTCGAGGAGTACTAAGCTGAACAACATATGGATGAGCGGCAGTGGTTTGCCGTGTATTTCTGTTTTGCATTGCTCTAGGTGAAATTAAGTGGGCAATGTCAGTCGAACACCTGCCATGGAAATATCTGTAAAAGAGAGCCAAATCACCAACCTGTCTTCGATGCTCCAGGCTATCGAGGGTCTTGGTCAGCTGCCGATCAGACGAACAGCTCTCCTTTGAATGGAATCCAGTAGCCAAAGGGTGTGCTTGGGTGCAGAGCTCCAGACATGAGAGCAATATTCTAATGATGGTCGAATCTGGGCTTTGTAGAGTGTCAAAAGTTGATGAGGTGTGTACAACCTTTTGGTGCGGAAAAGTACACCAAGTTTCTGTGCAGCTGTCTTGGCAATTGCGGCAACGTGATCATGCCAAGACATATTACCTCCCAGATTGACCCCCAGCAAATTAATAGACGGTGCCAGGGGAATTGCGTGTCCTGCCATGACTATATCCGGTTCTGCAATGTTAACCTTTTTGGAGAAGACTGCTGCCTGGGTTTTCTTAAATTCAAAAATTTTTGAATATAAGGAAATAAATAAGACACTCCATTTTGGAGTGGATGGACTATTTCTTTAATTTGCTAGTTTTTGAAAATTGACACTGCATATATACAGGGTGCTACAAATTCGTGTGCGTACAAAGGGGCCTTGAAAACGTTAGAAGATACATTGAGGCGAAGTAGTGTATTTTATGGCTTAATAATTTAGTTAAAGAAAAGTGTAAATATTTTAAATACCTTCGAAGATACTGAGAAAATTGAAATTTTTGGTTTTAAATTTTTGCGCCTTCATTTTTGACTTGGGAAAAAAACAAAAAAACTTTTTTTATATACGTTTTTTGTATTCTACAAGATGCCGTTATTAGTTTTTTTAAATACGGACCTGGAATTTAAAACATAGTTTTAAATGTCTAAGCTTTACAAATTTACCACATTATTCTTATTAAATCATTACGGTCCTGAACATTTAGCGCCGACTCCAAAAAAATATTTGTGAAGTGAAGACTTAAGTGTTCCTTTTTACTCAAAAAAACCTGATATTTTGTAAAAAAAAGACCTAAAATCTCAGCCTCAAACATTTTTTTGTCTGGTTATTTTCGGTACATTTTTCGCCTGAACTGATAAGACCTTTAAAAAAAAGTTTACAAAATGTATAATAATTTTTTAACAAACATAGAAATTAAGGCATTAAATAATAAAATAAATAAAGATACTAATAAAAAATTAAATAATTAAGCATCTCATGCCTTAAAAATTTATTTTTCTTCCTAAAGTATTGTTACGGTAAATCTTATTGAAATAATTAACGGTTTAAACACCCTATAGCTTCTTGTAATGTAATGTTAATTTAACTAATCTTCAAAATAATTGCCAGGGCCGTAATAGTAAAAAAGGATAATTTGAAATAGTATGTGTTATTTAATGACATCACGTTAAAATTTTCAAAACTTTTAAATTATATTAAATTTCTAAAGCTTAGAAGTTCCTAAAACTGTATTAAAATTTTCAGGTCCGTATTTAAAAAAGTTGTCTTTAAGTTGGTATCAAAAGAACGAAACGTCGAATTTAAAAAATAATTCCGCAAACATAAAAAACCGCTACAAAAACAGGTTTTGAATTTTTTTACAAGGCAAAAATAGGGGCGCAAAAACTTTCGATTTTTTAAAGATATCTCCGAAATTAGTCGGAACTATTACGGAGAGAAAATTTATTAAGCCCCAACATACACAACTTTGCCTGGCATATAGTATTGCCATTTTAAACTGTATTTGCAAGAGTTCAGACCTTATGGAGACCCTGTACTACTTCAATAACCTAAGCCTCCTTAACCTATAATTTCCTTTCTGGTGTCTTAAACACATATAAGAAAAAAATATTTGACCCTTCCAAGACAAACATTGTTAACTCAAGCATTAAATGGATTATAAGAACAGTTGTTCTTTTGAAATTAGAGGCACCACCATTCCGTAACCAATCGAAAAATCTTGTGCTTTACCACCGTTTTCAATCATGGTACCACCTGCTTTGGTTTCACGGTTTCGTGGGTGCGAGCCTTAAGAAAATAACCATGTCGATCTCCCCTTTGGGTTTTGTCTAAAGGTGTGTTTACAATAAATATAGTCAAGAATTAGTTTAAATCTAAATAAACATTAACACAAATTATTCGACCGGTATGAACACCGCTGAAACTCGAAATTACCGTTTTTAAACGTTTGGGACATTAGTAATAATTCTACCTTTGCCAAATTTCGCATTTCTATACAAAAAATCACGAATCAAAATAAGTTTCGTCACACTGCAAAAAAAAAGAAGGAATTATTATGCATGCCATATAATTGTACGATTAACAATTTGTAAAATTTCTCATACATGTATGAAGATACGATTTACCTTTTATCGTTTGGACCAGGGTGGGCACCGGCCCATCTTAAAAACATAGGTGCCCACCCAAAATTGAGTGATTCGGTTTTATAATGAAATTTCCGTGGGGGGAAGTAGGATTTAACTATGAAATTTTTGATGTGGAAATGAGTGGTATAGAAGAATGTAATAAGAGATAAATAGAACGATAAATAGATAGATGATGATTTTTTAAGGCTTTAGTTTGGACAAGAGGAGAGTTTTGTTTACCCCGCTTATGGCGTTATAGAGCGTGGGGGAGCCAGCGACCTTTTTTATTTTTAGAAATCATTTTTGATTTGGTTAGTGCCCACCCTAAAATCATCTTGTCCACCCATCCAGGCCCGTAGTCAGACTTGTATTTTAAGGGGGGCACAGATATTTTTAGGGGGGGCTAAAAGTTAAGATACTCAGACACATGTATTTTTATAATGTTAAAAATATATAACGCCAACATACCTACTTACGGATTTCTGACATGTAATTTTGTTGTGTGGGTAATTTAATTCTTTTCAAACTAAACAAATATATACATTTACATGCAAAAAATTATTAAAATAAAATTACAACTTATGGGTATTTACTTTTCTTTGCACTTAGTGTATTAAATATATCTCTCAGCAATTCTGCAACACAACACAACTAACTGAAACTTTGGCTAGTAAAACATTAAATTACTTCATTACTTTGCAAAAGGGTTTAAATCTTTTCTGCTTTCTGCACGAATAAAGAATTCCAACCAAATAAATTAAATTTCTGGGGTTCTGCTCTGCAAAACAGCTAAACAACAACTAACAGTTGTTACAAAAATATCATAAATTAATATACATAAACACCCTTTGAAAACACACCGTATGCCGCACGACGGCGCGGCGCCGATTGACGGTACCGGTGGACAAAGAGGCGGCATTTATATGAGGAGAATTGAATAAATAATATTGAGGCGTATTTCACGTAAACGCTAGCGCTAGCTGTTCGTTCTATTAAAAAAACTAACGGAATATTTGATTATAATAATAATAGTAAGTTAAAAATAATATAATAGTAAATTAAGGTATTAATTTTTGAGGCAAAAAATAATTCATTAAATAAATGAAATTTTTAAAGAATGACAATATTTCAGTGGGTTGACAAGAAAGGCCAGGGGGGGCAACAAGTAAGGCCAGGGGGCTAAGCCCCCCTGTCCCCCTTCTGGCTACGGGCCTGCACCCATCCCAAAAACCCTGGCGCCGCCACTGTGCTAAATGCAAAAGTTTGTCAAGAAATAGATAATTTATGTTAACAACAAACTTCTTACTAAACAAACATACGTGTAAATAGGCCCTAAGCAGTCAGGGGCTAAGAGTAGAAAACGACCGTTAATTTAAAGTGGTTCTACAAAGGAAATATCTGATTTACTTTTGAAATGTGTAGAGATTTTCGTTAGATATACTTAATTTAGCCAGGAAGTCGTAATTTTCTTTTCATTGTGCTTTATATTTTTTTAAAGTACTAAGAAACAAGTACCTCCGTTCATGGTATAGATATAGAGGTATAATTATATATACCTTTTTATGAACAGTGTTAATTTTTGTAAATACTATTATATACACACCCCTCATTTAATTTTCATGTGATATAATAAAAAATAAGATGCTAAAATAATTTCCTGCAAAAGAGTCCTGGTCATTTCATTGCCATTACTACACAACATATTTATCGATTCTTTATAAAATGGTGAACGACAGATTTAAATTCTTTTTAAGGACTTCTAATATTAATTTGTATTTTATTTTTTGATGATTTTCTAATGTTCATCATAAAACAACAACTTCAAGATGTTTTAATAAAAACTTGAAAAAGTAAGATAAACGTACGAAACGTTGTAACATAACAATGAGTTTTTTATTGGAGTAACCTAATATACCCAAGAATCACCAGAAAAAAATTAATATAAAGGTTAAGAAACACTTCATCAACAATTAATATTTTATAGATCTTGACGTACTAACTAAACGTGTTGAAGGCCGTAATCCGATCATATTTTCTGCATTGTCTGGACTTCTCACTTGTTACTTTAAAACTATTATTAATATTTTGAATTTTCATAATTTTTAAATATTATTAATTAATTATTAATAAATTATTCAATCTTGTACATATTTTATTTCTTTATAAATGAAAGAAACCGTAAGGCCTAAATGTTTACTTATAAAAAACAAAACAAATAGATAATACTTTTTAAAAAACAAGTGAATACCAGTGGCGGCTCGCGGTCTTAAAAATGGTGAAGAGCTAGGTAAAGTGCGGGTACTTAAACAAACATTGACTAAAAACCTGTGTAACAAAACGTCTCTCTTATCCTCATCTGTCCAACGACTGAATGGAGGGTTCATTTTTAAAACACACAACTAAGTAAGTACGTACACTACTGAATTAACTGAAGAATAAAAACAAAACTTTTTAATCACACCCTAAATTACGTAAAAACGATATCAATAACCGTAAGTTTTGCGTTTTAAAATAAATATCTTAAGGTTAGGCGAACCAATGCTAAAAAAAATTATGCATACCACTGATCTATTTTTAAATTGCCCTTCATCATAATGCAAATTGTTCCATGTTGTTTGCGTTACTGACGTCACGTAATCATAGCAACGGTGAATATCAAAGCCATGTTGAGCTTTGGATCTTCACTTGCTTTGAGCTAACGGATACGGTCGGTGTGGCGCGCCAAAATGCACGAGTGTTTATAATTATTATTGTCCATCGGAGTTAACCGTGGCCCTATTATACATTCGGATTAAATTAATATTATTAATTCATACATTATTATTTTTTAAGGGCTAAAATGGTAGCTGTATGGGTACATTAATATTTAATATGGTCGAAAAATTGTTCTCCTGTTTTTTTTTTGGTGAAGAGACCCTTCACCTACTTCACCTAATTCACCTGACGAACCGCCACTGGCGAATACTCCAGGCAATTCAGGAAATCTCAAAGTAAGAATTTGTCAACTTTAAAAGGCCATAAATCAAAAACTAGTTATAGGATGGGAAAAAGGATTAAGGCCATGAACATTTTCAGTCGGGAAGTCAAGATCCATATACTACTAGAAATTTAAAAAAATTACTCATAAGCGGCGGGAGGGGTCCAACTAAAAGGTTTTTTTGTGGTAATAAGTTTTAAATTATGGCAAACATATTAAAGATGTGTAATACCATATGGCCCAGGTATAAAATTAATGACACAAAAATAAAATTATTATGATTATGATTAATGATAATTCTGGACGTGTGATGGGGTAGATAGCCTTCATTTAACGTTAAAACTGATGCGTACTGTTTTATAAAAAAGGGAGTGCCATTCGTTTATCACATTTTATAAATTAGTGAAATATGACAGATGCGTTTGCAACTTGTTTTGGTATTGTTAATTGATACGGAGAAAACAATTGTAAAAACGTACCTAACAATTAAAAATTTACGCAAACTAGTTTCTTTTTAGAAGATCCCACTTAATGCTCTGTATTGTTCAACTGATTCAGTTCCATCATAGCAAGCATATTTTTCTGAGTGGTGGCTAGAAGTCTAAACTATGCTTTTTGCCTTGGAAAAACAAACAAAAAAACACGTTGTTCAGGTCTAAAAACGTAATCTCCCTCCTGTCAAAAATGATTTTTAAAAATAAACGTTACAACTTCTACATTTTTTTTCTATGCAAAATGACTTTAAAAAAAAATAATTCAACCCCGCGAGTATAGTTTGGATAAGCTTTTCTGAGTTTATTTCGATCGTCAGGGAAGGGGGGGGGGGAGGATTCTGAGTGGGACACAGTTCATTTGTATCGCATGAGAGGGGGGAACAAGGATTTCTAAGTGGCGTGCCCCCTCTAGCTGTTGCCCTGTATTAATTTTTTTTTTGTACTTTTGTTGGCAAATATACTAAAACTCCAGGTCCAAAATTACTGTCAGTGACTCATCGCTTTCATATCAAGAGCAGCGGTTGTACGACGTCAGAGAAAAAAATTCCATTAAAAAGGAATATTCTCCTTGATTAGAATTTTAAAAATACACTGAAATTGTTTTCTCTAACTTCCTACAACCCTACATTCTATATGAAGG
Organism: Polydrusus cervinus; assembly: GCA_935413205.1. Taxonomy (NCBI): domain Eukaryota; kingdom Metazoa; phylum Arthropoda; class Insecta; order Coleoptera; family Curculionidae; genus Polydrusus; species Polydrusus cervinus. The sequence goes on from OW284514.1 coordinate 5,963,214, forward strand.
CGATACATCACTGACTTCTTCTCGCCGTCTCTGGTGTCACTTTCTTAATGGCTTGATCAAACAGTAGCTTAACGTTTTTCATTTTGAATGTCGTCTTGTGTCTTGCTACAAATCCATTCACTTGCGTCCATATAAGTTCTATAGGATTCAGTTCGCAATGATATGGCGGAGTGCGCAACACAGTTACACTATGTTTTTTAGCCATATCTTCAATGGCATATTTAATAAAACGATGTTTGTGTAAATTTGCTATAGCTAATAGATACTTCTTTAACAAATTATATTCTTTTTTTCTCAGGTTAGTTAACATACATAATTAAATGCACAAAATTTACCGGCGCCTATGGCCGACACCGAAATTGAGCCGAACTGGACGGACTTTCCCATTTTATTACTTTACTTTACTTTACTACCTTTCTAAAATAGACTATAGCTTATAATTTGGTAGATGCAACTATGTACCTGTTGACAAAAAAATATTCTAGTCAATTTATCGCTAACCATACAAATTTGATTACTTAATAAAATTTTCTATTTGGTTTTTATATAGTTATATTTATCAACAAATTTTCGATTTTACTAACCTAAAAGGTAAAAAAACTGTTACCGATTGGTACGATCATTTTCAAGGAAATGAAATAACAATTTGAATACCGCTTTAATCTTTTAATATTGTATAATAATAAGTAGTAATTATGGCACCTAAAGTTAGGCAATCAGTAGGTATTTTTAAGTACAAAAAATATTTTACATAATAATTAACACAAAACAGCATTCCATTGGTATTTGCAATATTTACAAACATAATTACGACTATTCCAACAAAAAATTAATTGACAATTCTAATTAAAAGGTACAATTTGAAACAAAATAGAAAATAATAAAGTATGTAAGTACAGGGTATGCAAAAAATGTATAAAAAAGATTTTTGCTATATCGGGTGTTTCAGAATAAGATGCTTAACGGTGTGAATCCTTAGGTGATTTAAAAAGAAAAGTTATTCTGAGAAAAAGCAGTGGCGTACATAATATTTTTCCAAAATGTCTAGTGCATACTCTTTCAGGACGCCACTGCTTAAAAAATTTTAAAATTTTTCTACACCAAAAAATGGCTATTGATGCTTAGAGGGCATGTGTGAAAATTCATAAAAATGTCTAGAAAGGTGTTAAAGTTATGATTCTTTTCTTAAAACTTTAACGCCCTGTAGTCAGTGGCGGCTCGCGGTCTTAAAGAATAGTGAAGAGCTAGGCATAGTGTGAGTACTTAAACAAACATTGACTAAATACGTCTTTCTTATCCTCATCTGTCCAACGACTGAATGGAGTTTCCAACAAATTACAACTTATGCCATTAATTGGGTTAATTTTTAAAACACACAACTAAGTAGGTGCGTACACTATTGAATTAACTGAAAAATAATACTTTTTAATCACACAGTAAATCACGTAAAAACGATATCTATAACCGTAAGTTTCGTGAAGCCTCAAAATAAATACCTTAAGGTTAGGCGAACCAATGCTAAAACGATGGTCCATACGACTGATCTATTTTTAAATTGCCCTTCATCATAATTCAAATTGTTAAATGCAGTTTGCGTGACTGACTTCACGTAACCATAGCAACGGTGAATATCAAAATCATGTGGGGCGTTGGATCTTCACTTGCTTTAAGCTAAAACGGACACGATCGGCTGGGGTGCGCCAAAATGCACCAGTGTTTATAATTATTGTACATCAGAGTTAACCGTGGCCCTATTAGGCATAGCTACATTCGGATTAAATTAATATTATTAATTCGAACATAATTATTTTTTAAGGGCTAAAATGGTGGCCGTATTGGTACATTAATATTTCATATTGTCGAAAAACTTTCGTCCTGGTTATATTTTTTTTTGGTGAGGAGACCTTCACCTACTTCACCTGACGAGCCGTCACTGTCTGTAGTTCGAAAGTTGATAGGTTAAGGATATATGTTAATTTGAACTTTTCTTCTTAAAATCACCTAAGGATTCACACCGTTAAGGATCAGCATCTTATTCTGAAACACCCGATATAATTATAAAATTTCCATACACCCTATATTTACAGGAATTAATTGATCATAATAGTCTTTGGTTCTCCCTATATTCTAAATTATAATAAATATCTAAAAACACTATGAATAATATACACTACAATTTTATCAACAATGTGTTACTTGTGCTAGTTCATTTTTTTCTTTCAGGGTTATTTTTCGCTTCTTCTTTATAGCTACAACGTAGAAAACAATACCTATGATAACAATGACAGCTAAACATATGAAGGCTATCTCTATGTGCCAGAGTCGACGCTTCCTCATGGATGCTTCAGAGTATTCTGCAAAAAGAAAAATTAGAGTGGTAGACCACTGCTTAGCAGAACAGCTGTTTCGGGTACAAGTCAAATGTACTCATCCAGTACCCTATACAGAAAGTATTTATGGACAGAATATACCCATTTATAGAAAGAAGGTTTTTTAGCGGCACGCGGACAAAGTAGTGCATCTATCTTTTGCATTAATTAAAGTACACAGGGACGCCAAAGGTAATGGGTTCCCTGAGGCACAGGTAGAATCAGTGGCGTATTTAGGAGGGGGGCTGCCGGGCTGCAGCCTCCCCCCCCCCCCCCCCGAGCCGAGGAGCTCTGGTCTAAAAGTATAATATATTAAACTTTTCCTTCTAAAAGTCCTGTTTTATATAGAGATTAAGGTTTCAGACGCATATCTTTTTGGTTATTGATTTATGATGCAATTTTATAGGAAAACGAGTAAAATGAATAATATTTTATAGTATTTTTCTATTATATACTTTCTGTTATGTTTTTCCTTCTTTTGGTTTTCCCTTTTTTGAGTTATTTTTAATCAACAAAAATATAACCCAATGCAATAAAATATTTTTACAACAAAAACAATTAGTTATTTTTTTTTAAAGATAAAAATTAAAGTAAAAATTTTAATTGAAACATTTTTTATGGAAAAAGTATGATAATTTAAAATAAAAAAATAGTGCAGGAAGAAACGAAAATGTTTTATTATGAATATACAAAACGGCACTTAAGAAGGAGCCTTTCAAAACCTAAAAATTTGTAACAAAAACTGCTCCTAGATTTACGCTCCAAAAATACATGATTTCTGAAAAAATAATCAATTTTGGCTTGATGAGCAATATTTACCTTATTTTTAATCATGAAAAACCGAGCCCGAAAAACGCTGGTTAGAGTCATACATATACGTCTTAGGTTGAAATTTTGGAATTCATATTTTTCACAAATATAAAAAATGTTTTTTTTTTAATAAAGAGCCAGCTAGGAGTATAAAAAAAAAGTTAAAAAACATTTACAAAAACAAATTTAATCCAACCATGCGGAGGGGGAGAGAAATTAATTTAATTTTCGAAATTTGAGAGTAGTTAGGTGAATTTTAATCGAATTTTGGGCATGGCCCCGAAAATTTTTTGCCTGTGGCGCTTTTTCGCCTTCTTCACTAGGTGCGGTATCATGAAATACATGTAGTCCCGACTGTCCCTATCTCCAGAAAAAAAAATGTTCTACTTTACGCCCATTGAGCCCCCCCCCCCCCCCCCGAGCATATTTTTTGGCTACGCCACTGGGTAGAGCCCACAGGGAACCCATTACCTTTGGCGTCCCTGTGTACTTTATTGCAAAAGATAGATGCACTATTTTGCCAAAAAAATTTCTTTCTATTTACATGACCACATAAATGGACACTAAACTCTACTACTTTATACCCTTTATATTCAAAGTACAGAAAGTGAGCGCTTGAATTTTTACTGCCCAGCTCTGAGGCTAGCACCTTATTTTTCAAATAAAGCTAAGGATTAGCTATATTTTGCACTCAATCTGTGTGACAGTTCCTGAGAGTAGTAAAAAATAATGTTTTCTTACCTGCTGAATCGTAGTTTTTCCTTAAAAATTCCACATTTGAGAAGAAAATCTGAGTTCCGTCTTTCATTCTAACAACCTTGCTTTGTTCCGATATGGAGTCATCTAAGAGGGGAGCGAATGTTACCGAGTTTTTCTGCTTTTTAAACTCATTGCCTAAAATTGAGCACACACTAATTAAAAACTATTCAGGTCTCACTAACCATAACGAGCGATTTTTAAAATTGTTTCTTTACCTGTTAATAAATTTACCATAATTTCCTTTATGACATAAAAATGTTCGGCTTCTAATATTCTCAATGCTATAGAATTGTTGAGATATTCATTAGTCTCCCAGGTAATGTTAATGGTGTTTGCATATTCTCTTATATAAGCAGAAGAAGGAACATAGAATGTTTCATCCTAGAAAAAATAATATAATTACAATTACATCGACTTAAAAAGATTAACTTTTGTAGTTCAAGCTAAATAAAAATTATGGTTTTTCTCACCTCTTTAGTTATTTTTACGCTGAATTCGGCAGTATTATTTAAAACAATGCCACTCAAAAGAACAACCAATGGTCTTTCGCCCATTGTAACATATCCATTTGCTATTGGCCCTGGCTTGTCTCCACCAACTGAAACAGTACTAGCGTTAGGCCTTTGTCTTGATATTTCTAGAGTATTTATCTCTTTTTGATCATTTTCTTTATCCACTTTACTTTCATGTTCCTTGTCCTTACTTCCGAATAAAGTCCATCCATTTAAATTTTCCTCAGAATCATCACTAGCATCTTCCATTGATTCATACTCCTCAATTTTTGAGTTATATATCGACTCTACTTCACTTGGACTAATTTCATGGTGTTCTATTACTGCTTCCTTAAAGTCAACAACTCTTGGAGCATCTGTAGTAACAGTTTCAAAGCTAGTGTCTGCTAATACAGGTACAGCTTTGTTTGTTTCCTCTGTGGTAATAATATTAGGTTCAGTAATATCAATAATTGAATTAAATGTGTTCGTGTATATTGAATTATCAACATTACTATAGCTTGCCCTATTTAAATCTGGTTTTGCTGTATTTATAACAGTTAGAGTTGCTTCTGTTATAAACACGTTATCAGTTGTAACTTCCTTATTATTTAAATAATTTACATGTTCTGTAAATTTCTCTGTGAAGCTTGTTGAATCGATAGAAACCGTCGAGGTATCCACAGGAATAGTTACTGTTTCGTTCTGTTCTTCATTTTTCTTTGCATTAATAGTAACATATTCTTGTATTTGTGATTTTTTATATGTTTTCGTCTCCTCTAAACTTTTACTATCCGCTAATATTTGTTTTATTAAAGTCATGGCTCTATCTATGTCATCCATTCCTTCAGCATTTTTTAAAACTAATGGATTATATGTAGTACTAGGAATTGGTTCTTCAAACTCTTTATAAAGTTCGGTTACTGATTCTTCAGGATTCATAGTATCATTAATATTTTGACTTGATAAAACAACTTTCTCTTCAGTAAACGAATTAATGTTTGAAAAGTGTTCTGGTATAATAGTTGTAGTCGATTCTACGTCAGCTTTATTATGTATCATCACCACTTCTTTTCCAGTAAAACTTGGTAAATTTTCGGTAACAAAAATATTATCTGTCGTTTGATGGGGCACTTCTGTATATTTCTCTTGATCTCCATTATTGTATGTAGTAAGCTCTTCATTATAATTAATTGTTAAAGTTTCTGTAGTTTGTGGCGGTTCTGTGATTATAGCTTGGTCCAATATCGTGGTTAGTTCTGGAAAATCTCTATACTCTTCTATCTCGGGTAAATCAGTATAACTTTGAGTACTAGGAAGTTCAGTTTCAAATTTCAATTCAGGTTCCTTAATATTTCTTTCTTCTGAATTTAATTGTTTACTATTTCCATTAGAACTCTTAATATTTTTTATGGTTTTGGTTTCCTCTTCTTTCTCTGGCTTAGAATATTCATCGTCTTCATCTAAAAAATCCCCTTCAGTTTCACTAAACATTATTTTCACATCACTAACATTTGATGAGTTTTTGTGTTCTGTGTGAAATATTTTCCTGTAATTACGAGGATCCTCAGTGTTAGATGATGAAGTGTTAACTTCTTGATCTCTTTCATTAGGATCAACTTTATTAACATTAATATCTGGATCATTATGTCTGTCATCGGGATTCTTGATATTGTCTGTTTCCATAGCGTTTTCATTTTTACTATCGCCATTTTTTATCACTGATTCGTCATATTCATTAGTATCATTTAAAATAACATCCATATCTTTAATTTCTTCATTGTCGATTAACATTCTGTCAGCGCCATCATCAGCAAAGTTTGGATCAACATGTAAAAACGAATCTAGGTCTTCTATAACATCATTAGGCAAGTTATTTTGAGTAGTATTTTCTTCTTCTTGGTTAGAAGAATGAATTCGTTTCGAATCGTCATAATTTTGAGTTCCATAATTTTTTTTAATAAGCGGTAAGTTGGTTTTAATGTGTCGTAGTTCTTCACTGTTTGGTCTTCTTTCAACAGTTTTTCCGTTTACTGTTTCTTGAACACTGATTTCAGTCACAATCATTGAGTCTGGGAAAGAATTATCTTGGGAACCTATAAAAAGATGTAAGTTATAATATAAATATAACAGAAAAATTTTAGGTTTCAGTGTAATGACTCTTGAAGGTACTCGAAAGTGTGATCGAGGGTTGATAAGTGTAAGAGATTTATTTTAAAAGGTTATCGTAAGTAATATCGTTATTACAAGTTTATAATTTATAAGTTATAAATAACAAGAATTGTCTTTGTTTTTTTTTGCATATCTACAAAAATCTGTTAAATGGTGGCCCAGTACAATACCTCGATAATTCCTAGACACATATACCATTATTAAACCCATAAAGAGATTTTAACACAAAACCTAAAAGTTTACTAGCTGTGTTTGATATCAATATAATTGAAAAAAGAAAGAATTCAACCAAAAGTTATTCCAATATCTTAAAAAATGTGTTCAACTTTTTCAAAACACTCATTGTTCCAGTGATAATGATAGCGTGTTAAGGATTTAACGCTATCGAAACTCATAACTTTCTACTTATTTATTTACAATTAAATATAGTTTATTTATACTATGTCAAGAGCCTATCAAGACTAGACCATTAGTTCATGTTTTAATAGTGTTTTAATAACTGTACTAGATGTCGCTTCATGCAACATCTTGCTGGTGGTTTTTACCAAAGACTGCTTAAGTAGTTTAAAGTATTTTCTTTCTTTTGTCGGATCCTAGCTCTACTAATAAGTCATGATAAGCCAAAACGCGTCTAGGTATGGATCTGGCGAAAGGAGAGGAAAATATTTATTTGACACTATTATATTTATTTAAATTAATTGGGTCATCCATTCAAAACTTTGGCTATTGTAGCTTTAAATTTAACAGTTTTTAAGTATGTTATTTTAAGACGAAAGTGAGAACAAATGGCTTTTGCTGTTGCCACTTTATATTTAAAGAATCATTAAATGCACCTTTATTTTTAGATCTGTGTTAGAAAAATAGGAAAATGTAAGTGGTTTACCAAGTTGGATATGACATTTCCTAGTTTTAGTGGGAAATAAAAATATATAATTCAGGGGCGGTCATATCAACTGTTTGAGGGGGGGGGGGGGGGCATTTCAAGTACTTATTCTTAATTCCTATTATACTAGCGACTTATGACTAGAATTGTTTAATTGTAAGTAAGACCCACTTCCAGTGACGTAGCCAGAAAATATGCTCGGGGGTGGGGATCAGTGGGCGTAAGTAGGACATTTTTTTTCTGGAGAGAGGGACAGTCGGAACTACATGTAGTTCACGATACCGTACCTATTGAAGAAAGCAAAAAGCGCCGCAGGCGAAAAATGTTCGGGCCACGCCCAAAGTTCGATTAAAATTTACCTCAATCAAATTTTAAAAAATTAAATTATTAGCTTTCCCCCTCTGCATGGTTCGATTAAATTTGTTTTTATAATAATTTTTTTTTTGATATTCCTCTTTATTTAAAAGAAAAAACATTTTTTATATTTGTGAAAAATATGAATATTGGTGTCGATACAAAATTTTAACATAAGACGTATGCATGACTCTAATCAGCGTTTTCGGGATCGGGTTTTCAGGATCAAAAGTAAAGTAAATATAGCTCACCACGCCAAAATTGATTATTTTTCAGAAATCATGTATTTTAGGAGCGTAGATCTAAGAGCAGTTTTTGGTGCAAATGCTTAGGTTTTGAAATACTCCTTCTTAAGTCCCGTTTTGTATATTCATAATAAAGCATTCTCGTTTCTTCCCGCACCATTTTTTTATTATTATAAATTATCACACTTCTTTCATAAAAAATGTTTCAATTAAAATGTTTACTTTAATTTTTCTCTTTACAAATAAATATCTAAATGTTTTTTTGTTTTTGTTGTAAAAATTGTATTGCATTGGGTTATACTTTTGTTGATTTAAAATAGCTCTAAAAAAGGGAAAACGGAACAAGAGTATATATAATAGAAAAATACTATTCTTTTTACTTGATTTTCTATAAAATGCATCATAAATCAATAACTAAAACGATATGCATCCGAAATCTTAATCTCTACATATACAGAAATATACAGTAAAAATTCGGTATTTCTATTTTTTCTGTTGGCAAACAACATTTTTTTTATTATTTCGGAATTTTCTTTAAATAAATGTACATATCTAGTGCCTAAATATGCACTTACTAGTCATTACTAACATAATGATATTCCGGCAAGCTGTTTAAACTAGTTTCCTCTAACCTCTCTTTACTTCTTCTATTATAAAAATATTCAAAAAATTCCTAATGAAGATTGAGTTTTAATGAAATTTGATAATTAACTTGTTCGTGTTAATATTGTATTCAAAATAGCCGATGTAAAAATTATATTTAAAATGTTTTTCTACAATATTAAACAACATAAAACTAGGCTGCTATTATTGTATAACCGCAAATTTGTAAATTAAAAATGTTAATTTGACTTTGAGTAAGATTCTGCAATTATTATATTTTTAAATTTTTCTGTTGCAACTTATTAATTTAATAAAACTATTACTTTTATATCATGTGCAAGTGATTGCTAAAATAATTAACACATAATCATTAAAAAAAACCTCCACTCTACCAAGTAAAAATAACAAAACAATAATCCTATATTTTCCTCACCTACTAATCCGTCATTAATAGCACTCTCCCTAGTTTTTCTATTTTCATCCTTGTCTTTCACATCATCGACGACATCTTTATTATCTCTGTCTGTCGTTGGTTCCAATTTAGTCACCACATTACTGAGTGCGGCTCTATTAATATCAAGAAGTAGGGAATTGTTGGGGTTTGGTGAATTTTCGGATCGAACTGAATTTGCCGCTGGAATTTGTGCATTGGAACTATTAGGTTTTGGAATGATGGTGTCTCGTTTTTTCGTGTAAAAACCTTAAAAAAAGATTTTGAATTGTTTTTATTAAAGTCAATCAATTATAACAAGTAGATTACTCCATGGCATGTCAAATTTATAAACTGAATTTAATTTGCTTCAGTTTATTGATATTCGTTTTTTATATACATTAATTATTATGGAATGTTAAAGAGTTACTGGACTTTCAACAGCCCATATTTTCATCAAAACTCAATCCATTGATTATATTTTTAGCTTATTGGGTATAGACTATCGTTTGGACCACTAAGTACAATATGTGTAACTTCTCTTTATATCTTTTTTATACAAGGTGACGGCTAAAATATCAAGCTGTGTAAATCTATTGATTTTAAAATTGATGTTTCTAAAATACGAAGCTAAAAAAATTTAATTTTATTATTGTGTATATGTATATATCGTTAAAGTTTTGTGTTAGGTGCTCACTGCACCCAAAAAAAATTAAATTCCGAAAATTTTCATATTTTCAATTACGCTGCTGTGAAACTTACGCTTCCCTACGTTCTCGAGGTAGGAAAATATGGAAAAGTGTTAAATGTCCAAGAGAATTTTAAAGGTTTTTCAAAAGAACCGTATTTTGTAAAACAAGAGCATTTTTCATGGGACAAGAGACATTCTCTTATACAGGGTGATTCCTAAGTTGATACTTCTTTTTAGCTGTGTGTAGAAGGCATTAAAATAAACAACATTTTCAATTACCTTTTTTCCAAAAACTTAAAAATAGGCGATATACAGAAATTCAAAATCTAAGTGCGGGCCTAGTCATCAAAAAATAGCCTGCTATACTTTATGTTATTTGTCTTATCTCTTGAGTCATGCAATTTACGGGTCGGTTGTGAGTTATTTGACAATACGCTGCGGTGTGTTTTTCTGAAGCAAGTTAATTTTAAATTGGTGACACGTTAAAATGATAAATTTTGAAAATAATACACTAGTATATATGGTGCTAATTTACGGTAAGTGTCGTTAAATTGTGGCTGCTGCTTCGAGATTATACACAGAACGTTTTCCCTTGCGGGCTCATCCTATACCCAGAAGTTTTCATAATGTTATTCAACTGGCAAGTTAGACAGAACCGTATTTGATCCATAGTGTACCTTATTTTTGAGTCTTTTGAAAAAAGTTAGGTTAAAATGTTTTTTATTTTAATACCTTCCATACGCAGCTAAAAAAAAGTATCAACTTAGGAATCACCCTGTATAGAGATAATTTGTCTAGCCTCAAAGAATTAACGTTTAAAAGAGCTGACTACTTTGAGCCTAAAGCGTCTCTTTTTTCAGTGTAAGCTTCCATTTTGCCCAAATAAGGGTTATATGCCCGGTGTTTTATATATTCTGTATTGAGTGGTTAACAAAAACGAGGTAAACAGATAAATCCGGTCCTATTTTTTTAAATTGGAAAATGCGCATGCTCAAATCCGAGAGATTTTAGTTATATGTATACGCGAAGCCCTACATTTTCCACTTTTACCATTAAGTCAAACACGAAATAATTATGTTCAAAATACAACTCACAAAATGATAGATTACAATAAAATTAAAAAACTAAAATTAAATTCCTTCAAAAATATAAAACATAGCTTTATAAAAAGCACTTAAAATTCACTCCAGCTACTGATTATTTTTATTGACAACCCTAAAACAACATTAATGTGCCACATTCTTATTACCATTTCTTTCAGTAGTCTTATTCAAACTGTTTAGATTTCTCGAAGATGTATCCGCGTGGGTGGTCTCTCCCTTCAACATTTCATCAATGCTGCTTTTAACTGGTGTTTCAAACATTTTATCGATGTTGTCCACATCTTCCTTGTATCTATTCCTGGACTCCTCCAAGCCTCTTGAGAAAAAATCGTTCATCGTGTCATCTCCGAACGAACTATTGTAAAAGCTGTCGTCGTCTTTGAAGAAATCGAGGTCTTTAAAGAATATATCCATTTCGGGGTCATTTTCTTCGGTTTCAAACATTTTTTCGGTCTTTTTTGACATTTTTCCGAAACTATCGTCTCGGGATGTGGGGAATGCATCAAAGGTAAACGGGTCAATTTTTCCATTGTTTTTCGTTTTAAGGTTGATTGTGCTCGAATCTAAAAAAAAAATACAAAATACATTTTTTTGTGAATTAATTGTGTTTGGCGATAATTCACATTAACACGAAAAATTATTTTTCTCTTATTTTGATATGCCATCTGTTCAAAATATTACCAGTATCGCCAGTTTTTATTCTAGGCGGATAGGTTTTTTATATTCTTTAAATAAATAATAAAATAAATTCGTTTCTTGTACAAAATTATTGTTTAAATTTATTGCAAGTGATGTAACTAAAATTAGCTAACACCCTTTTCAGCTCTTTTAAACATGCAAGGAAAACTAGAATCATACAACAGTGGAAAAATAATAATTATATTAAAAATGCGCCCGAATTAAAAAGTTTTTCTCGGTTGGCGATTTCTTGCTTGGTTGTGGCCCGTGCCTAGTCAAAACAATAGAGTCAGTTCCGGACTTGTTGTAAATTTAACAATTTACCGCCTGTTACAGGACCCCCTGTAAAAGTTACTAGTTAAAATAGATATGGGTTTTGACCGTGGGAGAATAATCATGAACCTTTAAGCAGTAGCGGAATCATTGTTGATCCAAATAATCCAAACGAATCTACCGTAAATTGGTTAAATCGGTTTTTCTAGATACAGAAATAGAAAAAATGCTAGTTAGAATCATTGCCATTTTTGTATATTTTTTATACAGGGTGATTCCTAAGTTGATACTTCTTTTTTAGCTGTGTATGTATAAAGGCATTAAAATAAATAGCATTTTCAAATATCTTTTTGCAAAAACTTAAAAATAGGCGAGATGCAGAAATAAAAAATCTAAATGTGGGCCTGGTCATCAAAACGTAGCCTGCTATACCTTATGTTGTTTTTGTCTTATTAGTCATGCAATTTACGGGTCGGTGGTCAGTTATTTATTAGGCAATCGCTGCGGTGTGTTTTTCTGAAGCAAGTTAATTTTAAATTGGTGACACGTGAAAATGGTAAATTTTAAAAACAATGAACTAGTAGATATGGTGCTAATTTACGGTGAGTGTCGTCAAATTACGGTTGCTGCTTCGAGAATATACGCAGAACGCTTTCCCTTGCCAGCTCATCCTACACCCAAAAGTTTGCATAATGTTAGTCAACGGGCAAGTTAGGCATGACCGTATTTGATCCATAGTGTAATAAATGAAAGTTAATACCTTATTTTCGAGTTTTTTGAAAAAAGGAATTTCAAAATGTTGTTTATTTTAATGTCTTCTATACACAGCTAAAAAAGAAGTATCAACTTAGGAATCACCCGGTATATCTTTTTTATAAATCGTAATATGACGAATAGCTAAAGAGGATCATACTTTACAGTCTTTTGAGTTTAATTTTCAACATGATTTTGGCGTCAGTAAACTTGTTTCTACTCAAAAATTCCGATTTTGTAAAAGTTTGTTCTGCGTTTTAAAATTTCGATTTTGTGCAACGTTTGTTTTGCGATTGGACAACAAATCGTGATATCACAAGAATAAAACCTTGTGTCTATCTGTTCTTTGTTGCTTATGTCATTTTTAAATTAGTCACGTTTTTAGAATAATGCACTAGACAAAAAAAAACTGCAACATCTGGTTTAGATTATAAATGAAAGTTCATAAATTCTAATCTTTTGGCACTTATATTACCCATGTCAATTTTTACTGACCTAAGTCAACACAAAAATCGACATGTGGCACAATAATTTAGACATTTGGTGTTAATTATGTTGTTTTTGAATATCTCGTTTTGTTGGCGAATGTTTGTTATAAAATTCAGAAAACGAGATTTTTACGACTTTTTACAAATTTAACTTAACAACCAGCATAAACCAAGATATTATGTATTGTTTATTGTTATCTGTGTTTTACTACGTAAGCCAAAATATGTCGAAAATAAAACTATTATCCGCCGACCACTAAAAATGCGAATGGAATATTTTATTTTGCCTAAAAATTATAACTTCCGGTTTAACCTGTTAAACCGTAAACCCACTTTTTTGGTTTAACATGTTAATCCCGAAGTTGATATTTTTGGATAGAGAATAAAAACTAAGACTGGGAGGTGAACACTATTTTTCTCTAAGATGCGCCGTTCCAATGCTACAGCCTGTCAAAGTCTGGAAATGGAATATTTTAAACGTCAATATTTCAAAATTAATTGAATTTAGACATACGACATTTATACAAAATATACGTGGAATTGTATTGGAAATTAAAAAATAATATAAATATATAGAGTGTTCCATTTAAAATACAGTGAAACCTCTCTTAGGCGGACATCTACGGAACTGTCTAAATGTGGCCGCCTAATAGAGGCAGGGCCGTTCCTGGCGAGCGTGCAGGGCGTGCATGCACGCAAGCGCAAAATTTTAGGGGCGCAAAATCGACGGTCATTCGGGATTCTTTATTACAAATTTTAAAAAAATATTCATATATTTTATCATTTTAATATATCTAAAATTTTACCAAACATTTGCCTTAATAACAGCACAAAAAATGGGTTCTCTCCGTAGATGCCTTGGTGGTCACTATTATTTTGATTTATATTTTTGTTGTTTATTTTATTTACGTTAATTTTGTTCTCCTTTAATTTTCTCATGAATAATACTTATCAAATATTTTTTGTGATTTTGTTTGTTTTGGTAATTTAATAAATACTTTTCTAATTATTTTTTATCAGGTTTCTTAGATTTAAAAATATTACCAGTTTTTCCCGAAATATATTTTTGAAAATAGGATGTTTTTTTTTTAACTAGGGCGCACCAAAGAAACCTGCACGTAGGCGCCAAACACCCCAGGCACGGGCCTGAATAGAGGTGTCCGCCCATGGGAAATTTGTTATTAGGTATATATATATGTAAATGCAAAGTTATTACTACATATATGTATGTACAAATAAACATTTATTAAACATAACAAAAATACACTAGTTTTAGTTAGGATGTAGTACTAAAAATCGCTACGTTTTTCTGCCATTGTATACGATTGTAACCTTACAACTCACAAATAAACGGCGGATTGATTTCGGGGAATCACACTACTCTCATTCGGCGAAGTCCTTTCGCGCTGCCACGCATACGCGATCGGTTGCCGGTCTGTCTTCAGAGAGTTTTTGCACCGTACTTATTCGTCTCTCAAATACTCACAAATTGTTTTTCCCATTTAAAGGAGAGTTTTCGCACTCTTTGTATGAAAACAGTCTGTCCGCGTCCGCTCAAAGGAGAGTTCGCCCAAGAGAGGTTGATTTTCATGGAATTTTATATACCTAGTTCCGGACTATGAAAAAATGTCCGCTTAATAGAGATGTCTGCTTATCAGAGGTGTCCGTTATGAGAGGTTTCACTGTAACAATATTTTCACCTGTTTCGGGTAACGCCGCATTGCTGAAAATATTTTAAAACGATATACTATGGGCGGAAGGGGCTATGCCAGTGGTGGTTACTTATTGTAGTGATGTACAGAACTAACGATCCATTACGACGATTAAAAATAAAAGTAATTCGAAGTAATTTACAAAAACAACAATGATCTAGTTCCTTTACCGTTTTAAAATAATTACAGTTTTTTTTTCGGTAAAAAGTATTAGGTAGTTACCTCATCCTTTGCGTTACTTGCACTTTCGAGATATAACTTCTCTACGTCACTACTTAATGGGTAATAGCGTAAAGAAAAAAGTAAGAAGAGATTGTAAATTATTCGCCATTTAAAATTCTTGATTAGTTCAATTTCCTAAACAAATTACATAATGGTACTTTCCGTTATATATTATATACTATCGTATGAAAAAGTTATGTTTTCAGGTAACTAGTGATATTCCAATTCCAATTTTCACCTTGCTCTTAGAGCATAAAAATGTAATTTATTTAAAAAAAATTTGTTCAGGATCAAATTTAGTGTTTAGATATTAAATCACAACCATCTACGAAAAAAATATTTTCTTGCTAATATGGAAAACTTTATGATCTTAGATAATATTTATAAAAATAAGTTGTTTTTTTTAAATCAACGATAAAAAAAAGTTTTCTGTATGTCGCCAATATTCACATACTACGCCCAACCTCCACCTTAAACCAACCAACCACCACATACTGAATAAATAACTTCTTTTTTTTTTGTCAATTTTAGTTCTATACATATTTATTACAGGACTCTCTCTCTTGTCCGGCCTAGTCAGTTAAAATGGGATTTTCTGAACTACAAATATTCTTGAAAGTCATAAATATCAGGTTGGTTTAAAAAAAGAAATTTTTGTTATTTTGATCTTTTAATTAACGCTGTAGACTAATAATAAATATTTTTTCTCTACATAAAAAGCGACACCTCTTTAAAATAGACTAAATTAGGTACCGCCACTCGCCAGTCTCTTTCAGAAAGTCAAATTTATGTATCTCTATAAATACATGAAAAGGAGTAAAATTGATTATTTATGATGTGGTAATATTTGGGGTAGTATCCATAATTAAATGTATTATTATAAAATTGTCAGCCCTGGCTACGTCGTGGAGTTCAAATAGTGTTTTAAGATTTAACTGATATCTGCATTTATGGAGTTGAAATAGCAAAGCACTGAAGCGGGCGGGCAAGGGCGACTAGCATAAGGATCCCCCAAATCAACGCAAATTCGCTGCTGAAAATTTTTGCAGACTGTCTAACATTACGCTATTGGTTTCATTACGGAACGGTTTGCACGGAATTATAAGGTATTTTCACAAGGATTTTAGGCAATATAAAATGTAAATGAGTACAACTTTTTATTTGGCATTTTTAACTTTTGTAAATTTGAGTACGCCAATGCTTCGGATACAGATGTTTCAGCTTTACTGATATCTTTTCTTGTATATAGTTTTAATTTTTTCAAATGTCAACCTTTATCCAAATAATTATCTCAATTGTTCGCCAGAAATCTGCACTCAAGTGATAATAGATAACATTAATATTACTTTCTCTACGACCATTACTGAATGCAATAATTCCAAAATCATTTTTGATAATAGAATGTAAAAATTCTCGCTCTTGAGTTGGAATATTTATTCTGAAACACTTGCTTCTTATGCGTTTTGCGTGTATTTTTATTCCATAACAAGATACGGAATGAATATTCTGTAATTGATCTAAACGACATAGGTTGCCATGAATTTCGAAACTGTCAATGTCAGCAGACAAATTTTAGTGCAAGTCAAAATATGAGTGAAAAATCGGATGAATCATATATGGAACTGGATAATACTCCACCTGAAATTACAAATATTGCGAATAGTATTTTTGGTCGTGGAGAAAATATAGTCTGCTACTCGGTTAGAGTGAAATTTCGATCCTCGTGGTTCCTCACGCTCGCTACGCTCGCGTTCGGAATCTTCCACTCGGATCAAATTTTCATTCCAACCTCGTTACAGAATCTACTATTCTCAAATTATATCAATTTATTTAAAAATGCCTACTTTAATTTCTCGCCTTGAAATAGTTTTGTTAGAAATCTATTTTCGAAAGTTCTTTGAAAACATAATGTGTTAGAATTCACGACTAGTAGTTTAGAAATTATTACTTTTGCTAGGTCATTACAAAGGTCATTAATTTGCATATTAATATTCTGGTTTTATTGCCTTCAAAATAGAAAATAGGAAGCCAACAAAGACATGTAACTTTTGTTAGTCTCCATTTTCTTTCAGATGGTTTTTTGACATTTTATAGTTTATTTCAGAAAGGTGTAGAGTAATAAAATGGGAAATTCCATCCAGTTCGGCTCGATTTCGGTGTCGGCCATCGGCGTAGGTAGATTTCGTGCATTCAATTATTTATAATAACTAACCAAAGAAAAAAAAATAAGATAAATTGATAAAAAGAAACTATTAGCTATAGAAAATTTATACAAACATAGTTTTAGTTTAGTGGAAGATGTAGCTGAAAAACATAGTGTAACTGTGCTGCGCACACCGCCATATCGTTGCGACCTAAATCCTATAACACTTATATGGGCGCGTGAAAGACGTTAAGCTACTGTTTGATCAAGCCATTAAGGAAGTGATACTAGAGAACTGGCGAGATAACACATTACATGTTGTAAATTTGTTTTTTTTGTAATTGACCACTGTGATTGGTCAGTTTCATATCCTAACTCCGATGGATATGATTCGTGGTAGTTAACCGGAATAGGCCACTTTTCCAATCACTTCTATTCTATATTATACCCTCACTTGTATATTAAAATAAACATATGCAGGCATTTTAATAACGTTTTTATAGACTATATTCTGGTTAATACAAGATCGCTGGTCTATCCGAAAAAGCATTTACAAAAAAAGCTTCTTTCAATCGGGACTGTCGGAAGATAAGAATCTTGTATTGCTCTGCCTCACTTCAACCACTTCAACGTAATTTTATAATAAAATATTTAACGATCATATAAAGAACCGCTCAAAAGTGTTTAAATGAGTGTTACAGTTAATAAAACTAAAAGGATCTGGGTTTTAAAACAATAAAATTATTGTTTTTTTGTTACCTACTTTTATGTGATCAATTGAGCTCCCCAGTTCGGCTTGCTATACAGACCAGACGGTATATCAGTATTCGTAGTTATTTGTAAATATCTGAACTAAAATCTATTGAAAATATACATCTCAATAATAAAAATCTTCCTAGAGTATTACAAACCTTTTTAGAAATAAATAAAAGCACGGCGCGAAAGCAGGAAACTTAAAAACATACGATGAGAAGAGATGTACGTCAGTACGTCATCCTATTAACGACGCAATTATTTTATTTAACCATCGTGCCACCATTTATATTGTTATCTTTGTTTAGATAACTTAACTAGACAAAGATAGTTTACAAATAGGAAACCAGACTAGAGACCTCAGTCAGGTAGGAGTGCATCGTTTACAGAGCGATCGGCTTCTGCTATTGTTTGGAATTTCTGTGACGTCAGTACGAGGTGTCACGTATTTTTATTAGAGAGTGTATTTTTGTTATTTACCTTCTCAGTAAATTACAAAAAAACTAGCAAATAATAAACAAAAATTTCCACCCATGGAAAGGTGGAATCTAGGATGCAGGATGTATGCAGGAAAAAAAATCGAACCCTAAAAATAATGACTTAAGTTCATTGTACCGGGTGATTCATTAAGGGTGACGAGCGGCCATATCTCGGAAACTACTGGACATAGAAATTCAGGAAAAAAAAAAAAACTAAAGTGGCCATGAGAAAATCCTGGAAATAATTTTTAAGTTCCGCATTTTGCCGCAAGAGGGCGTAATTGAAAAGTAAATTATAAAAGTTTATATATCTTCGAAAATTCCACATTAAGGTATATCTTTGATAACACCCTTAAAAAGCTTGGACAATTATGCATCATTTTGGTCTTATGCTCATTGGTGTACTGACTTTAATAAGAGGGGGAGAAGCTGTTAAAAGTGTAATCAGTTAAATCGCTGTATCTTATAAACGACTTATCCGATTTTAGCAAACTAAAGACTGTTTGGAAGAGAAATGTATGCACTTTTACCAATCGTATTTAGTTGTCCATAATAGTTCTAAAAAAAAGCTAGAGCGCACAATTTGTAATAATAACACATTTTTTGATTTTCCTCCGAAAAAATAATACGATATAATTATGACACCATAATCGAAAAGTAGATGAAATTTGCTAGAAAAAATATTAAAACCGCAGCTCGATATCTCCGTTCGTTTCATCGTTATCGCGAAAAGAATAATTTTTAAAATTTTAAATAAAGAATATTTTTTGGAAAAAAAGTGGGACGCCACTGATATTTGTCCATGTAGATATTATTTCGAATTAGCCTGCTCAATTTTGCATAAAAATGGTCTCTTGCGTTTTTCTCCTCAGGCACACCATTCTTTATTAAAATAACTAAATTAAATTAGCTCTACTACTTATTATTTTTATTAACAATAATAATGAAAATTTTTGTTTTATAAATATTTTTGGAAATGACCACCCAGCCTGTCAAATTTGCTAAAATCGGATAAGTCGTTTATAAGATACAGCGATTTAACTGATTACACTTTCAACAGCTTCCCCCCCTCTTATTAAAGTCGGTACGCCAATGAGCATAAGACCAAAATGATGCATAATTGTCCAAGCTTTTTAATGGTGCTATCAAAGATATACCTTAATGTGGAATTTTCGAAGATATGTAAAATTTTAAAATTTACTTTTCAATTACGCCCTCTTGCGGCAAAATGCGGAACTTAAAAATTATTTCCAGGATTTTCTCATGGCCACTTTAGTTATAATTTTTTTTTTCCTGAATTTCTATGCCCAGTAGTTTCCGCGATACGGCCGCTCGTCACCCGGTACAGGGTGAGTCAACGATAGAGTAAAGTTAATTTTCTCCTTTATCTTAAGAACTAGATAAAAATTCGAATTACAAAAGTTGTAGAGACCATTGAGGTGCACATTTTAAAATTATCCTGGAGTATACGGGGTGGTCCAAAAAAGCGTGGCGAATATAACTTGGAATTTTTTTAATGGAACACCCTATATATTGTATTATTTTCTGATTTCCCACAAAATGCTACGCTATTTTGTAAATGTCATATATCTAAATTCAATAGTTTTTGAGATATTGACGTTTAAAATACGGCATTTCAGACTTTGACAGGCTGTAACATTGGAACGGTTTACCTTAGAGAAAAATTGTTTTCTCTCCCTATCTTAATTTCTTATTCTCTATCTAAAAACTACAACTTTCGGTTTAACATGTTAAACCGTTAAAACCGGTTTTTTGGTTTAACATGGTAAATCGGAAGTTGGTTTCCTTGGATAGAGACTAAAAAATCAAGACAGGAAGGTGAAACCGTTTTTCTTTAAGATGAACCATTTCAATGTTACAGCCTGTCAAAATCTGAAAATGCCATATTTTAAATGTTAATATTTTAAAAAATATTGTATTAATAAAATAAGAGTCGAATAAATATGGGGATTTAGAAAATAATAGGTACCTACAATATAAGTATTAATAATACAATATACAGGGTGACAATTTGAAAACGAACAGCATTTAATATTGCCTCTACCAATGATAGTATGAAAATTTGGCGAAACACGTCAATTGATATATCGAGGGGGACATTTTTTAAGACATTTGTTGTCGTGTTACTTTTAACCCCCTCACTCCCAGGGCACCTACCCCTAAAATTTTAAATAGCAACCCCTATTTATTTTACCATTTTTGTGTTCCTTATAAAATTCTACATAAACTGTATTATTTTTTTTTTTTCAAAAAATGTAATTATTTTATTTTTTCTAGTGGCGATATCGAAGACGAAATATAAATAAATAAAGGAATTTGGAATGTATTTCAACATTTTTCGTCTTCGATATCGCCACTAGAAAAAATAAAATAATTACATTTTTTGAAAAAAAAATGATACAGTTTATGTAGAATTTTATAAGGAACACAAAAATGGCAAAATAAATAGGGGTTGCCATTTAAAATTTTAGGGGTAGGTGCCCTGGGGGTTAGGGGGTTGAAAGTAACACGACAACAAATGTCTTAAAAAGTGTCCCCCTCGATATATCAATTGACGTGTTTCGCCAAATTTTCATACTATCATTGGTAGAGGCAATATTAAATGCTGTTCGTTTTCAAATTGTCACCCCGTATTTATAACGACTTTTAAAAATATGTTAATAAAGAAATTAAGTAGGTACCTACCTAAATAAAAAAATACTTACCATCAAACGCCGTAGACTGTATATCCAATAATGAAAGTAACAAATACGCCTGCATGAGTATCCAAAACATATTGTCAAATTTTGAAAACTTAAAAAAAACACTCTTCACATAAACTTCAATAACAAACTATAGATTAGAGTGAATTAAAAACTAAGAATTTCCAAAAAATAATTTATAATTTTCAAATATATTTTTAAATTTATAAAAATTAGCAATTTTCTTTCAAAGCCGACATATTTCACGTTACATTTAAAATTCGAAAGGTCGCGCGAACTTTCTAACCAATTAGAATAGTTCTAACTGCACTCAATGAGTTCTTAAGTGCTTCTGTTGCTTCTAGTGTATTTATAATATTTAACAGAGTTTTAAGCAGTGTTTCGGCTTCCTATCTGTGATTTTAGGCAAAAGCGCTTACTTTTGGAAAAGTGGAGGCGGTTTTAATTTTATTGACTTAAGGGTGGAGCCTCTAGTTGAGTAGATGTATAAAAACTAAAAAGAACAAGATAGAGGGCGGAGAGAGGGGGGGGGGGCAAAACAAGAAAACTTACGGGCTCCACGGCACAAGGGGCATAACAGACGATACCATAAACATAAAAACAATTTTAAAATATCATTAACACTCATCCTCTACGAGCCACGAACCAACTGATTGGTGTGTGAATGATTTGTTTATGTACTGAATGGTGATAACGTAAAATTATTGTTACGCATTTCTTTTTTTCAATTAAGTGGATCAGAACAATACTTCTAAATTATTCTCCAAAGTTACCAGCTCCATGCAAAATTATATCTACATAGATTCTCTATCTAAAGAGACCCACTTCCGATGTAACATGTTAAACCAATAAACCGGTTTTACAGTTTAACATGTTATAAAATGTAACTTTTAGGTAGAAAATAAAGAATTAAGGAGGTGAAAACCATTTTTCTCTACGATGAACCGTTCCAATGTTACAAAAACATTCCACATTTTAAACCTAAATATCTCAAATACTATTAAATGTAGGCATATAACATTTATATTAGAAAATAATACATTATATAGAGTGTTCCATTAAAAAAAAACTAAGTTATATTCGTCGCGTTTTTTTTTTTGGGATAACTCCATATTATGATTTCAAAATGTGCAACTCACAACCTACAAATTTTGTATTTCGAATTTTTATTTAATTCTTAAGGCCTTTTTACATTGGGTGCAATTGTAAGAAAATATTACCTGAAAGCATGCGCTTTGTCGACGTTTTAAACAGCTAATGCAGGTTTTAAATGGGAAAACGTGCATCAGCTGATTAAAACGTCGTCGAAGCGCATGCTTCCAGGCCATTTTTCTTCAAATTGCACTCAATGTAAAGAGGCCTTTAAGATATAGAAGAAAATGAACTCTACTCTATCTTTGGCTCACCCTATATAAAGAGTTTTTTCTTTTATTAAAATAACTTTCCGACATACTCCATTATCTGCAGAGCTTACATTTAAAAGTTTTAAAAATCGATTAATATGGTTAGGATTCGGGCTAAGAGAACGGAATGTTTTTGGTGTAATTTAATATATATAGATATAATTTCGCAAGGAGCTGGTTACCTTGAAAGAACACTTTAGAAATATTCGGAAGCTAACATTTCACAAAAAGTCTACTTGATCAAAAACCAAAGGAATGTAAAGAAATTTTACACTAAAAAAATCGAAAGGTTGGAATTTATATTTTAAATTGTGTGTCCACCCTTAAGGCTGGCTGTTCATAAATGAAAAGGTCCTTTATTTTAGGGTACTGATGGTTACAAGATGTTGTTATTTTTACTTCAGGCCAAATTGTAGGTTCAGAGACATCTTAAGGATTAATAGAGGTATAGAGTTTCTCAAGTAAATGGCTAATGCCTTTTGGCGGATTAAGGGAGAGATCATAAACCCCAGAGAAGTTAAATACCATTACGAACGTCGCTTTTAATATTTTTTTTAGTTTCAGTAGTCGCCAATTTTGGATTTGTAGTACCCATTTATCCCCAAAAATAAGGGCTTTGCTGAACAAAAAGAAAATTTCTAACGAACAGTTATGACAGAACAATGAACTGATATGAGCAGTACTATAGTCTCTTTCAGAAAGGTGTAGAGTAATAAAATGGGAACTTTTGTCGAGTACGGCTCAATTTCGGTGTCGGCCATAGGCGCAGGTAAATTTTGTGTATTAAATTATTTATGATAACTAACCAAAGAAAAAAAAGAAGATAATTTGATAAAAAAGGAACGATGAGCTATAGCAAATTTACACAAACATCGTTTTATGAAATATGCCGTAGAAGATATAGCTAAAAAATATAGTATATAACTGTGCTGCGCACACCGACATATCGTTGCGAACTAAATCCTATAGAACTTATATGGGCGCAAGTGAAAGGATTTGTAGCAAGACACAACACGACATTCAAAATGAAAGAAGTTAAGCTACTGTTTAATCAAGCCATTAAGGAAGTAACACCAAAGAACTGGCGAAAAGCAGTCCATCATGTCAAGAAAGAAGATGAGAAATGTGGGATCTTGACCACCTGATCGATCGGACCGTCGACCCGTTAATTATAACGTCAAGAGGGGATGACAGTTCCTAAGATGAAGATGAAGAATATTATGATTTTTTATAATTTAATTTCTGTATAATGTATTTTTTGTATTTTGTATTTTTTTTATAATGTTTAATACAAAATAAGTGTAGCCAATACTATGTAATTAATACACGGCTTTGTCACGCCATTTTCAGTGTTTGTGAATGGATAACAATAGGCAAAACCCATAAATTGATCCAAACCTGGGTGGTACTACCTTCACTTGATGAAAATAAAGAATTTTTCAATGAAATGAATGCCAAATTATGAAAGTGGCTTAAATATTAGTTGGGTCACTCTGTAGTCACTTTGCATACCTAATAAGCTTTTATTACTCTACACCTTTCTAAAATAGACTATAGGAATCCAGAATTTTTAAAAAAGGGTACTATATCTACCCTTTTAACCCCACAGATATTTAATCACTATCTTCACTCTAATCTAAAGAAAGATCACTATTTTGTCCACACGTCTCAACAGAAAACATCAACGTCATTAAAAACTACTTTAAAAACAACAAAACCGTATCAACCCCCTCAATTGTAAGGTCAATATTTATACGCAAAGTAACACCATTAGCCCCTAACTTGGGTCAATAATTCTGTCTGTCGCCTACTTTTACTAACTGTCTGTTAGGAGATAAATTAATTGACTAAATTACCTGAATCGTACCGTTAACAACAATGGATTTGTGGAACAAATCTGCATGGGCGGTGCACAAGAGAAGTACCTGGTATTATAATAATTGGACGTTTAAGGATTACAAAAGAACTACCTAGGCAAAATTTTAATGGGGCAGATTCTCGTATAGAAACAAAGGTAACTTGAAAAAGATGATTGATATCGAATTTTCAAGTTAGTGAAAGAAATGTTAAGTTAAGTAGTCGTAATGTGGCAAATATTTTATTGACTGCCCACCAAACATGTTATATTACAACATTTAGTTACTTTGTTGAAAAATAATTTTTATTACATTTTTAAAAGTATATGTATATTTCACAGGGTGTCCTTGAAATGACTGTACAACGCTTCACCACAAATTCCTTAACCAAAAATAAGACGATCTAGGCAAACTTACCTATATGCAATGTTGCTTCTGAGCTAAAGTTTTTAAATTAAGGGGGATTTCTACTGTGATGGTCCTATTTTCATCGTTTCTTTACGATTTTTTTTTGGGGATAATACGACAAATGCAGAAAAACAAGTTTTTAATTCTTTTTATTAAAGATAAGATGTACCAAAATAAATTTTCAACACCCAAAAAATGAAAAACTTGAGGGTGCTGAAGTTACCCCCTCAAAAAAAACGTTACTTGCTGGCGGAATTCAAATAAATTGTTCTATTCATGACAAAATAAAAATTGAAAATTCGTTGTGGCTGTGTACACGTAGGGTAAAATTGAAGAAAAGAAGAGAGTCGGGTTTGTATTACGTGTAAAAATTTTATTTTGTTAAAATCTTAGCAGAGCGCTTTCGGCTTTCGCCATCCTCAGTGCTATTCGTCAGTATACAATGATATCCTCAAGGTGGAATGGCATTTCGTCCACACAATGTTTCAAAAACAATATTAAAATTGTAAAAAGACAACACGAAACAAAACCTAAAACATATTTGATTTAAAAAGACATGTTGACAAATATGTTTTATGTTTTATTTCGTGTTGTCTTTTTACAATTTTAATATTGTTTTTGAAACATTGTGTGGACGAAATGCCATTCCACCTTGAGGATATCATTGTATACTGACGAATAGCACTGAGGATGGCGAAAGCCGAAAGCGCTCTGCTAAGATTTTAACAAAATAAAATTTTTACACGTAATACAAACCCGACTCTTTTCTTCAAAATAAAAATTGACCCAGATTCTTCAGTTGTAAGCATGTAGTTATAGCCCCCACTAGAATCAAGGCAAAACTCGAGTAACTGTTAAAATGGAGCGAGATTTAAAATTTTTTTTGAAAATTTACCATTTTTTTTTTGTATTTTAAGGGCCGTAACATTTTCTGTAATATCGCAAAATACTTGATTCTAGAGGGGGCTATAACCACTTGTATTATGAGCATTTTAAGACCAAAATCATTAAATTCTGATAATTTGAACATACCGAAGTACTTTCCGCCAGCGCGAAAAACAGGGTTTCGAGAAAAACAACTTTAAAGTTTCAACGGTGGCTCACAACAAAATAGTTTCACTGTCACTTAGTCTGCGATGCCTGGCCCCTAGCGTGCTTTCCTCGAAAAACGATAAACGAGCTGATTCTTCCTGTCTCTTTGCGAGCCTGACCTGACGATCTTGATTGGTCGAGATGATGTCGCTGGCGACAGAACGTAGCTCTGAGAACGCGGCTTAACTTAAAAGCGGCTAGTGGTGAGAACTGACCGGCAATCATTAAATTGGATGTAACTTTTTTTGGAGTAGATTTGGTAAAAAAAGAGAGGCTATAGAGAGTCGAAAAACGTCGAAAAAAAATTTTGATTTTTTGAAAACCATCACAGTAGAAATCCCCCTTAATATCATTTTTTCGGAATAATTTCTAAACGCCTTTATCGATTTCCACTAATTTTGGGACTAAGAATGACCACTATTAGTAGCTTGTTTTGACGTATACGCCATCTTTTTTTAATACCTGGAAATTTTAAAATGGCGTGTGATTGGTAAATAAAAGTTTGTCTTTGTGTTACCTGCCGTATAAATGACTTTAATTATTTCTCTGACACTAGCTCACTTCACGTTGAAACTTTTTTGTCTCTTGTAAAAATTTATCCAGACATTCAGTTTCTCTACAAAAAAAATATTTACCATACCTTGTAATTCTTTATTGCTGTTTATTCAGAACGAAAAAACATGAAAACATTTTTAATTCTAAATAACTACCAACTAGTTTGATTTTTCTAACAATAATTATTCAAAACTTTTTCATGTTTTGCATCGTAAATAATTTTTTTGCAGAGAAACTGCATGTCTGGCTAAAATTTTACAAGAGACAAAAAAAATTCAACATAAAGTCAGCTAGTGTCAGAGAAATAATTAAAGTCATTTAAACAGGGGGTAACAAAAAGAGGAACTTTTAATTACTTACCAATCCCACGCCATTTTTAAACTTGCAGGTATTAAAAAAAAAGCGCATACGTCAAAACACGCTATTAATAGTGGTAATTTTTAGTTCCAAAAATTAGTGGAAATCGATAAAGGCGTTTAGAAATTATTCCGAAAAAACAATATTATTTTGACAACTTTAACGCGCAAATGAAGCAACATTGCATATAGGTAAGTTTGCCTAGATCGCCTTATTTTTGGTTAAGGAATTTGTGGTGAAGGTTGTACAGTCATTTCAAGGACACCCTGTATAACTAAAGACGACACAATTTTTCTTATTTTAGATTGATATTATTAAGTTATATTTCCTCAATATCTCGAAGCGATAGGCCATGAATATAAGTATCCATTTTGACACTATAGATGTCGCTCCGGGTTACGTGCCTTCGCTTTACACCTTTGATATTTTTTATTATAGTTGCGTGCACAATTACCTTTCATCAGGTCTGATCTTATAGTATCTGTCTCAATAAATAGCTATGATGTGGCCGAATGCAACTGATGGGGACCCGTAAGGATAATATGGCGTTATTTATAGGCAATATTACATAAAACAAAGACATAATAGACATTTCCACGTCACACTAATATTTTCATTTTTACTATGCTTTTGTAATTTAATTTAAAATTGATTTGGTGAAGAATAAGATAAGGTAATTTACATTTCGTGGGAGCAATTCGGAAGTAGATATTCTTTCACATTCTGCAAAGAAATAAAAATATTGTTCTGTCACTGGCTTAATTATCAGAAAAGTTAAAAAAAAATATTACCGTAAAATCGGACATCTTGTAATAATTATTATTGCATAAACTCGGTTACACAAAATAATTTACAACTTTATAAAGATAGTTTTAAGCTAATGAAGCGTCTCGCAAAAATAGATCAACAAATATTTAGTAGATTTACTTTTAATTTTGGTAATTTTTTTGCCTCGTTGTGGACATTCTAATTTTAATTGCGCGGTCCACTGCTAGAACCGAAGAAGTAAATTTTTTAAGAAATTGAGTAAGCAAAGATGTTGAGTAAAATAATCAGTATAGATCAGATATGCTTAAGAAAATTTTGGAATTGATTTTTTTATAAATATTAATTTTATTGGTATTGCCGGCCTTATACGATCAGTATTACTGATACATACCCAGGAGCGTATTTAGCATAGGAGCTCGGGTCTAAAAGTCTAATTGTAACATAATTTTTCGTCTCACGCTTGGACTCTTAATGTAAATCTTTAAATAATGTGTTCTTAGCTTAGATTACAAAGGTCTTGTATGAAACGTTTAGTTTTTAAACTTTTCTTTCTAAAAGTCTGTTTTATATAGAGATTAAGATTTCAGACGCATTATTAGTTAGCATTAGTTATTGATTGATGATGCAATTTTAAAGGAAAACGAGTAAAAAGAATAATATTTTATAGTATTTTTCTATTATATACGTGTCTGTTCCGTTTTCCGTTTTTAGAGCTATTTTAAAGCAACAAAAATATAACCCAATACAATAAAATATGTTTACAACAAACCAAGAAACAATTAAGTATTTATTTTTAAACAGAAAAATTAAAGTAAAAATTTTAATTGAAACATTTTTTATGGAAGAAGTGTGATAACTTAAAAAAAATAGTGCGGGAAGAAACGAGATTGCTTTATTATGAATATACAAAACGGCACTTAAGAAGTAGTATTTCAAAATCTAAGCATTTACACCAAAAACTGCTCTTAGATCTACGCTCTTAAAACACATGATTTCTGAAAGAAAGGTGAGCGATATTTAGTTTATTTTTAATCATGAAAAACCGAGCCCCAAAGAGCTGGCTAGAGTCTTATGTTAAGATTTTGGATTGACACCGCCCTACCTATATCTGTAAATTCTTGAGCGCGGTTACCAGCTCTATGCGAAATAATATTTGTACAGGGTGAGTCAAAGATAGAGTAAAGTTCATTTGGCACCATTATCTTAAGAATAAGATAAAAATTCGAAATACAAAAGTTGTAGAGACCATTGAGGTGTACATTTTAAAATTATGCTGGAGTATACGCGGTTGAAATATCACTCAAAAAAAGCTGAAAAACACCTTAGATATAAAGACTTACAGATAGAAACACAAAGGATTGAACAAGACTGATCTCAAAAGGAACATAACAAGCCATTAAACTTATTCCTAAAATCTGTCGTATTGAGGACTGCACACATTGTACGCAAAGTACTCTAAGCTGTGCACCATAGAGATTCACCCTAGGAGCAAGGTCCGCTCTCGGTGGCTCTCCTTAACTACCACAGAAGCTTCACGCTGAAATAAAAGGTTTTATAATCTCTATCCAAGATCGTGTCATTCGAACTCGAAACTATGACAAGGTTATCTTGAGACGTGTGCAGAAAATGTAATTTCCCGGAGAAACGATAGAACATAATACGCCGGGTCGTGGTGCTATGGCCCCCAACGCTTACCTGGGGATACATAATCACGTGGCAAAGATCATCCACAAGGAACTGGCCCATAAACTAGGTCTAAAGGAAAACTTCCCACCATACTAACAATACTCACCCGAACCAGTTCTTGAATCTTCTGAATATCTCTCATACTGGGACAGGCCAATAATAACGGATAGAACCGTAGACCACAACCGTCCGGATATTCTTCTTATCGAAAAGACGACTAAAAAAGCTTTCATAGTAGATATATGTTGCCCACTAACACACAACCTCTCTAAAACCGAATCGGAGAAGAAGACCAAGTACTCGAATTTGGCGATAGAGATAGAAAATATATGGAAGCTATAGACATCATTCCGATCATAATATCGGTGAAGGGAGCTATGAAGAAAAATTTGAAGCTCAACTTGGAAAAACTTGGCGTTTTTAGGTTATTTATTATTTACAAAAGCGTCATACTTTAAACGTGCCATATAGTACGGAAGTTTTTAAACAGTACAGGTTAAGATGAACTTTTTCTCTGTACCTACCTACTGTAAATACTACCAGCCATACCAACATAAAGCTGTGAAATAGAAAATAGAACATTGAAAACATAATAACAATAATATTATAATAAAAAATTTATTAAAATATTTGTATTATCATGTATAAGTATTGTACTGAAACCACCAATATCGCAACCCCTTTTTTAATCAACTCATACACCGAAACATATAGTTATATGGTATTATTATGTTTGTGCCCATGTTGTAATTTGAGAACACGAGCGCTGCACATATCATTCAATTTCCTGTACGAAATTATACGTCAATTAGTGGTTTTTGTGCCAGCAATCAAAATTGAAAGGCACGCGAATCGTTCGACGAAATGGAGGGTTGAAGGGAAAATTTGTTGACTTAATAATTAGGTTAAGGTAATTCTGTAGTTACCCGCATTTATAGTTTTCATAATGTTTGGTCCACGGAAGCCAGCGGTCAACCGACGCGCGTCGCGTCTTCGAGAATAGGGTTTGTTGCTATTCATGTTAAAAAGAGAGAGTATCACTGGGCGCTGGGCGGCTGAGATGGACTATAGAAAAACAAATCGAAGATAAAGATATAAGCCAATGAAAACCCTAAAAATAGCTGTGTAAGGGTGGGTGCGCGTGTGTGTGCGTGTTAGGGTCAAGTCTTGCAAGTTAAATTAGAGCCACGTCCTCTTGTCCTAAGGAGTTGATATTTTACACGGTGATTCATTCATTGACAATGCAAGGGAACGTGCAACAATGACGCATTAATTATTGAAAAAAACAACAACACACAACAAAAATATTCAATGAAAACTAAAAAAGAAATAAATAAACTATATTTGGCCAAATATGACTAAACTAGGCCAAGAAGTCCGTTATTTTTGTGCTTTATTGATGTAACAAAAAGAAATGATATAGCGATAATCAGTACCTAACAACAATTTTTCATTAGTCATTCTGTTAAAAATATGGTACCGATTAACAAAATCCCTTTAAATAAGGTATTATTAATTAATTATCTTGTGTTAAACCCCTTCATTAAAAACCTCAATAAATTCAATATACATCCAAGGGTGATTTAAAAATTAATTTGTATTATTTTGTTGATAATGCGGGGGAGGTTAACTGAAAACTAAAACATCTGTCAGTATAGGCACGATATAAAAAAATAGGGGTTAGTTTGAACGAATACATCTGCATTGCAAACAATAGAACGTCTGGATTTCTATAATTAATATTTTTAACGTCCATTACTTTTTATTATGGTTAAACTTCGGTTAAAATCAAAGATGATTTTTCTGTTGTTCAGCGGAGTTTATTTTCCTGTAAAAACCATTATATTTTATTCTAGCACACATGCTTGTCATCCAATGCTTAAATTTGACTTAAAAGTTTTGATAAAACATTGAAAAAAAATTCAAATAGTTTATAATTTATTTATTTCTAGTTAATAATAAAATAGTGGCATTGCTCAAAATACGAGGGGCAATAAAAAATGTATAAAGCACATTTTTCTTACGCCCCTCGTATTAATAATAATTTACAGGCACGTCTAAAATATATCTAATATCACACTGTGTTACACTCTTCATTGCAATATTTAATTCGCAATATTTTCGTGAAACTTTAATTTACTATTAAACCTAACGTAAAAATTATTGGTAGTAGAAAGAAAGTTTTAGCGGATGGCGGATAAAGTAGTGCATCTATCTTTAGCAATAAAGTACACAGGGACGTCAAAGGTAATGGGTTCCCTGGGGTACAGGTAGACAGGCTGTATTGTCCCTGTTAGGACTCATCAGAAAACCATAACCTGTAAGCAATTCCCAATACAGTGAGAATATGCTTTCAAGATACTTTTAAGAATAAATATATGATGAACACTTAGTATCGCCATCTGTAGGAATCGACTCAATGCAAAAGATAGCCATCAAAAGCGAAAACGTAAAACTAATAACAAACCAAGTACGTTAAAAAATAAAATAGTAAAGTTTATATGTTTTTACACGGCATTATACTACGGATTAGTACGGCACCTCAGTGGGCTACTGCAGCGCGATCTATATTTGAATCTCCAAACCCGTAAAAAAAGTGTAGGGATGCGCAAAAACGTTTCCTATACTGGATGTGTTGGCCTACCGTACTTGGTTTATTGTTAGTTCTATGTTTCCACGTTTGGTGGCTATCTTTTGCATTGAGTTGATTCCTACAGATAGCGATACTAGGGTTTCATCATTTATTTATTCTTAAAAATATCTTGAAAGCATATTTTCGCTATATTGAGAATTGTTTACAGGTTATGGCTTTCTGATGAGTTCTAACAAGAACGAAACAGCCTGTGTCTACCTGTGCCCCAGGGAACCCATTACCTTTGGCGTCCTTGTGTACTTAAATGCAAAAGATAGATGCACTACTTTGTCCGCCTGCCGCTAAAACTGTCTTTCTATCGTACTTATACGGACACTAAACTCTACTACTTTATTATTGGTAGTCTTGCTTGAAGTTGTCGCGTCGTTTTCAAAAAAAAAAATGTCACTTTTACGTGATCTCTCATTCCAACGATTTAGTTTTGTAAAATTCGTGATTTTAATGAGCAAAATCCGATGTTGCCACATACGCAAAGAGCTGATTACAAAATATATATTTTCGCTCTCTTCGTCATTAAAAAGAAAATAATGGGAACACACAACATTTTTTACCATAATCGAGCTTTTCATATTCAGCGTTAACATCCTGAACTAAAACCTATTCAAAATATATCTTAATTACAAGAATCTTTCTAGAGTTCCATAAACCTTTCCTAGAAATAATCAAAAACACGGCGCGAAAGCAGGAAGTTTAAAAATATTAGATGAGATCATCCTATTAACCGCGTAATTCTTCTGTTTTCCAGTCGTGCGATCCAATAAATCGCCATCTTTTTTTCGATAACTTAAATAGACAAAGATAATTTAGAAACAGGAAACCAGACTCGACACCCCAGTCAGTTAGAAGTGTATCGTTTACAGAGCGATCGGCCGCTGCCATTGCTTAGAATTGTTGTGACGTCGGTAAGTTGTTTCGCGTTTTTTTTATTAGAGAGCGTATATTGATTAATTATTTTGTCAGTATATAATTGAATTTTTTCTTATCCTGTACGATGGGCTCAAAATAAACATGTAGTGAAAAAGCCCACTGAAATAGTTCCACAACAACCCTTTGTGTCTTAGTTAGTAATCTAATTTGTCGAAGAAGGCACACAAATCTTAATTTTAATAGATAAGTTCTAGTTGGTGCTTCTGCTATAAAAAAATTTAGTCTAACGCTGCTCTCTTATTTCAATCTTGCTTAGACTTGTTTCCGCATCCTTTTTTGTGTCTTCTGCGTTTGATGTTATTATATTATTTGGTATATTGTATTTTTTGCCTTTTTTCGCTTCTTTACCAAATTTTACACTTTTTTCCATGAGGATTCATATAGCTGTTTTTAGGACATTCAAAGGCTTTGGAGAAATCTTCAGAGTTTTGGACAGATCCAATAACTCTAATAGCATTGGGGCAGTGTTCGTCGTATTCAAGTTGAGTTTTTAAATCTTCTAAGGAAGAGGTTTCACACCAAATCTACAACAAAAAGTTTTTTTACAATAGCATAATTTATGGAAGTAGAAGCAAAAAAAGAAAAAAACGGCTGGAAAGTATAATAATAAAATAATAAATTTAATTTCTGTCCAAGACCGTGTCATTCGAACTCAAAACTATGAAAAGGTCATCTTAAAAAGAAATGTGGAAGATGTGTGGAGAAAATGCAATTGCCCCAGATAAACGATAGAGCATATTACGGCGGGTTGTAGTGCTATGCCACCCAACGCTTATCTGGAAAGGCATAACCAGGTGGAAAAAATCATCCACAAGGAACTGGCTCATAAACTATGCCTGAAATAAAACCTCCCGCCATACTATCTATACTCACCCAAGCCAGTTCTTGAATTTCCTGAATATCTCTTATACTGGGACATGCCAATAATAATGGTTAGAACAGTAGACTACGACAACAACAAACAATTGTCCGAACATTTTTCTTATCGAAAAGATTTCCAAGAAAGCTTTCATAATCGATATCGGTTGCCAACTAACACCAACCTCTCTAAAGCTGAGTCGGAGAAGAAAACCAAGTAAGTAGGACAAGTAGGTACTCAAATTTAGCGATAGAGATCAAAAATATATGGAAGCTAGAAAAGATAGACATCATTCCCGCATTCCGATCATAATATCGGTGGATGGAGCTATGGAAAGAAACTTCAAGCCTAACTGGGAAAAAGTTGACATTTCAGGTTATTTATACCAACAAATTCAGACCAAACTTGTCATGTAGAACGGAAATTTCTAAACAGTACAGGTTAAGATGAATTTCTTCTCTGTACTGTAATACCAGAAATACCAACAAAATGCTGTGAAAAGGAACATTGAAATAATAATAATAGTAATAATAATGTAGATAATGTAGATAAAAAAGAAAATTTTAGTTTTTCTTATTTTTTACTTACACTTCCAAATGCAATAAAAAATAACTGATCACTGGTATAATTTTCAAATCCTGGTAATTTTGGCTCGTCGCCATTTTTTTTCCTAAAACGAGTGTAAGCTGTATAAGCCTGATTTAATCCGCCATTGTCAGCTAGATTTTCTCCCAGTGTTGCTTGTCCCTTTACCTAAAATAAAATACAACTTTTTTTTATCTGGACATCATAAAAATAGCTTGTGTTAGTACTTCTACAAGTAAAAGTATTACCAGACACTTAAAAGTTGGCACACTTAAATACATTTAAAATTTTCTATTAAATTTTCAATTGGATGCCCTGTTTCACACTGGTATGTAAAGCCCTTAAGTTCCAAGTGAAATACGGTGTAGGTTGTATAAGTTTTTATTTTGGTAGAAAAGTATTTCTTATAGTTTAAAAATCTTACATGTGTTTCTATTCCTTCAATGGTAAAATTGTCATATTGTTTTATGAAACACTGGGTCATATTTTCAAAGGTTTCTGCCGTTTTGTTTGACCACCATTGCCTGTAGTTGCCATATTTGTCGTGTTTTCTCCCTAGTAATCAAAATAAAAAATAAGAAAAAGAAGAATAAAATAATAAAACTTTTTTCAGCTAAGCTAAGTTAATTTTTTTAGTTACCTGTATTATCAAATCCATGTGTCAGTTCGTGGCCCAATATTGATCCGATTGATCCATAGTTTAAAACCCTACAAATAAAAAATGATTTAAACGTTTTCTTAAGTAATAAAACTGATACATTTTTCCAAAACTTTATATTATTACTAATACATTTTAACTGATTTTAAATCTAACTTTTTTTAAAAGTATATATTATTTTGCAAAAAAAATACTTACTCTAAACCCAAATCGTATAGAGGGAAGTTTAGTATAGCCATTGGTACATCTAGGAAAAGAAATTAAATTTTATAAAATGTTTTAAAGTTGGATCTCTATACATTACGTATTGAGTGTTATAAATAGCATATTATGCACGAATAAAAGAGTGCGTAATTGCATTACAACTTGAATTAAGTACCATGATACTTTACCTACGATCATATTTACTTTTTTTTAAATATATATTTTAAACTGTTTCTTTGTGAAGAGATCAAAAGTTGCATTTGTCCTTTCCCCCCAGCATTTGTGATAGCAGCCTCCTACGACTTTCCTGTTATTCTTTAATAAACTTAAGTTCCCTTATTGAAAGTAAAGCATTGCTACACAATGTGCACTTTTGTTGAATATAAAAAAGGCGGTCTGGTTTGCTGTGCGATTTACTTTATAAAATCCATGCGATTTACTTCAGAGTACGTAAAATTAAACGTTTAAATTTAATTGACGCTGGTAACTTTGGAAAAAAATTTTAAAATATTTTTCGTATCCACCCTAGAAAGAAACCCTGTATACTTACTAATAGCATTGTCGGTAAATGAATTATATGCATTCACAGTTATAGCTTCTGAGGTCCAGTCCCTGGGATTGGGCAACCTCAAGCGAGTTAAAGTTTCCGTGGTATAAAGACCCACAGTATTGATCATGTTCTGTAGGTAAGTAGTTGCATTGATTTCCAACTGAAAAAATTTAAAAAATATATACAAATTTTTAATTTAAGAAAAAATATTTCAATTTGAAATAGAGTGAAGAAAACAAGATTGTTTATGATTTTTTTTTTTTTTTTTTTTTTTATATGACTATTTAACTAGAGTGTTTTACACTGGCAAAATGTCATAGCAACGGCCGGTTTTCTACTGGCAAAATTACTACCTGCACCTACCTGGACAAAATTCACATGTGATTTTTGCCGCGGCAAAATTTTAATAAAACTTAAGAGAAAAAGCACCAGATCAAGTAATATCATCAAATCAAAATCAATCAAATAATGCACAAACGTTTAATTATCACAACTGTAACTTTTACATCAATAAATAAGTAATTTTTTTGTTTTATTCTTAAATAAAAGTTTTCTAATTTTATTGTTCTTTGTCTTTTTTCTAGTTAAATAGTCATGTCGAATACCACTCGAGAAAAAATTGTGTAAGCAAAATTGTTCTCAAGGATTTATTTAAGTTTGTTGCTTTTAAGCAATTTCGCTCATGCCACATTTTCGACAAAATCACTCGCCTGACGGCTCGTGATTTTGTCAAAAATGTCATTCGCGAAATTGCCAAGCAACAAACTTTCATACCTTTCGAAAATTTTGCCGACAAAATTTTATCTCTTGTGATATTATATATGATAAAACACCTGCACTGTAGGAAAAATCCTTTAAGGCGCTCTGGGAGCGGTGCGAGTGCGAAAAAAGCGATCAACGTTGGTCTTGAAACGTTGAAGATTGTATTCATTGGGAAACACGCCCTCAGGAAGTTCATTCCACAATGATGACGTTCTCCAGATGAAAGAGTTCTTGAACAATGAAGTTCGAGGAGTACTAAGCTGAACAACATATGGATGAGCGGCAGTGGTTCGCCGTGTATTTCTGTTTTGCATTGCTCTAGGTGGAATCAAGTGGGCAATGTCAGTCGAACACCTGCCATGGAAATATCTGTAAAAGAGAGCCAAATCACCAACCTGTCTTCGATGCTCCAGGCTATCGAGGGTCTTGGTCAGCTCGGGGTCGCCGATCAGACGAACGACTCTCCTTTGAATGGAATCCAGTAGCCGAAGGGTGTGCTTGGGTGCAGAGCTCCAGACATGAGAGCAATATTTTAATGATGGTCGAATCTGGGCTTTGCAGAGTGTCAAAAGTTGATGAGGTGTGTACAACCTTTTGGTGCGGAAAAGTACACCAAGTTTCTGTGCAGCTGTTTTGGCAATTGCGGCAACGTGATCGTGCCAAGACATATTACCTCCCAGATTGACCCCCAGCAATGATGTTCGGCAATAAAGGTCCAATTGCGCCGAACTCATTTATATCAAATATAAAACAATATCATTTTGCACTTCGCACTCATTGAATTTCCTCAAATTTAAAAACACCTACGATATTTTTTTTTGAGATATTAAAAGACATATCCTTAGACGATGTTTTTCATGCAACTCATATTAAGATTTAATTTTAATTTTAAAAATATACAGTAATTTAAATAGGGTGATTCCTAAGTTGATACTTCTATTTTGCTGTGTATAGAAGGCATTAAAATAAACAACATTTTCAAATACCTTTTTCAAAAAACTCAAAAATAAGGTACTTACATTCATTTATTACACTATGGATCAAATACGGTTCTGTCTAACTTGCCCGTTGAATGACATTAAGAAAACTTCTGGGTGTAGGATGAGCCTGCAATGGAAAGCGTTCTGCGTATAATCTCGAAGCAGCAGTCGCACTTTGACCGTAAATTAGAACCATATCTACTAGTTCTTTGTTTTCAAATTTAACCATTTTCACAGTCACCAATTTAAAATTAACTTGCTTCAGGAAGACACCCCGCAGCATAGTGCCAAATAACTCACCACCGACCCGTAAATTGCATGACTTATCAGAGATAAGACGTACGTTTTGATGACCAGGCCCACACTTAGATTTTTTACTTCTGTATTTTGCCTATTTTAAAGTTTTTTGAAAAAGGTATTTGAAAATGTTGTTTATTTTTTTAATGCCTTCTATACACAGGTCAAGAAGTATCAACTTAGGAATTACCCTCTATTTAGTATACATATAATAGTCAAGAATAAGAATTATTTTTGTCCTGCGACTATTATTATTTTAAAGTATCCATCTGAGCGATTGTTAATAACACGAAAGGGTACAAAAGTAAACAAATAATTTTAGTTGTATTTGAGTTAACTTTATAGATAACGGTGTGACGAAACCAATAACAATATTAGCCCCTAGCAAGTTGCATGAGCTTAAATCTTACCCCTGGATATTTACTGTCAAGAGCCCCTTCTTTATAGAGCCAATCGGGATAACCAATCAAACTTATCATTTCCTCACTTTTTTCCAATGTTACTTTTTTGGTAGCAGTATCCATCCACTTTATAGTTTCAACATGTTCCACAAATGCTTCTTTTATATCGTTTATCATTTTCTCCACCTAAAAACACGGTTCATTTTTTCATGTTTAACATTCTCTAAGTAACGTCATAGATAAATAAGTCTCTTTCTAAAATATAAACCAAATTTTGTCCTATTTGGAGTGTTTTTTTTTTTAAATTAATTATATTCACTGATATAGTAAACATCATCTTGTTTGAATAATGTATTTGAACAAGTTGACAGTGATGGATTAGCATGGTTAACATTTTTACAGCGATTTCAAACTTTAAAGTTTCGTTGCTAAAAGAAAAGCAAATTTAATTTTTACTTCTTTTAAATTTCTTTTGTAGGTACATTTTTACTTTTCTTACAAAGAGAAAAGTATTATTATAGCGGAAAATATTTTTTTGGGATTTTAAACTTGACGAGCTTGTTTTGTCTCTTTTTTAAAATAAAATTTGTTCAAAAAATGTATTGAGGCAACTTCTAAGGGGAGGGGAAAGGGGAGTAATAGGTGGTATGGCCTTCTTTACCTTATTGGGACTTTAAACAAAAACAGTGGCAGGTGGATAAAACTGCTTATTGAAACTTTTTGTTGTAAGGCTAATATTAGCCTAGATATTTATTGAGTAAGATATGATTTTTTAACAAACCCGGTACCTACTTAAGAGCAAACAGTAGTCGATGGGTCATCACGAACAAATACTGCATTTCCACCACATCGTGCGTACTGTACCTGCGACTAGCGATGGCAATAAAATTTCTTTTTTATATAGAAAATATTATACAAACGAATTGAACGAGATTTAAGGAATAGTGGAGATTTTAAAAATAATATCGGGGCATCGTTTGTAATTTTAATGGAAAATAAGAAATCAACATGAATAGCCGTAATATTTCTATTTTTATGTTATGAATGGCGGATTATAAGTAATTGAAGCTTTAAAAAAAATTCAACTTTTTCTTTTAAATATCATTCGCCAAACTAGAAGTTCTTGTGAACCCCTTAGTAAAATTTTTGTATTAAATTTTCAATAGACTTTTTGTATTAAATTTTCAATAGCCAGGAAACGATGCCGCGTTTCACGCTGGTATTGGACGCTCTTAATAAATTTAAAAAACTGTTTTTGTTTTTTCATTGGCCTAAATATATCATTGTTCTGCATGAAAATGAATTCCCAACATCGGCACAAATAGTTACCACCCCATTGCCATTGATAAAAAAAAATTCAATTAGCTTTTTTTTATAATTTAGATCAAGAAGAGCCTCAATTTAACAAGGCAAATTTTAGCTTGCTCGGATACACTAACGAAAAAAGGGCCTGGTACAAATATTTGCAGATATTTTTTAAACTTACCTTAGGTTTGGTTTTATTAGCAAATGTTTTATCAGCCACTGCATAACTAACGGCCCATCCCATATATTTGTTTACCAAGTCACAACAATCCAACGATCTAAACAAATAATGTATTTAAATACTATTTAAGACATTAGCTATACAGGGTGATTCCTAAGTTGATACTTCTCTTTTAGCTGTGTATAGAAGGCATTAAAATAAACAACATTTTTTCAAAAAACTCAAAATTAAGGTACCTACTTACATTCATTTATTACACTATGGATCAAATACGGTTCTGCCTAACTTTCCCATTAAATCACATTAAGAAAACTTCTGGGTGTAGGATGAGCCCGCAAAGGAAAGCATTCTGCATATAATCTCGAAGCAACAACCGCACTTTGATGACACTCACCGTAAATTAGCACCACATCTACCAGTTCATTGTTTTCAAATTTTACCATTTTCACATGTCACCAATTTAAAATTAACTGGCTTCAGTAAAACACACCGCAGCGTATTGCCAAATACTGACCCGTAAACTGCATGACTAATAAGAGATACGACAAACAAATAAAGTATAGCAGGCTATGTTTTGTAACCCAGGCCAGGCCAGGCCCGCACTTCGATTTTTTACATCTGTATCTCGCCTATTTTTAAGTTTTTTGAAAAAGGTTTTTGAAAATGTTATTTATTTTAATGCCTTCTATGCACAGTTAAAAAAGAAGTAACAACTTAGGAATCACCCTGTATAATACAATACTGAAATACCTACTATATACTAAAAATACTAGGAGTATATTTTTCTGCAGTTTTTCTAGCTTTATGAAAATTTAAAAATTGTTCGGGCTGTAATAATAATCTTGATATTGAAAATATTTCTATGTTGATCTGGGCCATTTTTTATTATGAATCAAAAACATCAAAGAATATAAATACATCTTACCTGGATTTGATATAAACTGTTTCATCAGAAACACCTGCATAATAGCGAGCCGTTTGAGTCAAAATATACTCAGTTATATTAGTAGAAGTGTTAATAATCATGGCGTACACTGTTGACCACCATAGATATAGTTCAACATGAAGAAGCGGTTGACTAAAATATATAAACAAAAAATTACATAAAAATGGCTCGAAAATAAAAAAATATCTCACCTAGAAACATATTCCAATATATTCCATAAATATCCAATCTCGGTGTCAGTAATGTAAATATAATCACTTGTAGCGTTGATAGTAACATTGGTCTCCTCAAAAAGTTGATTGATATAATTTATCCAAAAATTGGGCATTGGCATTTTGACGTTGTTGTCAGTAAGATCTTGCAGATATTTGAAACTGACTTGACGCGTTTCGTCTTCACCCCCGTTTCCGTCAGATAGAGAAAAATTTGATGTCAACTAAAAAGCAAAAAAAATATGGATCCTTCAAGAGTTGTATATAGTAAATTTTTGGTGCAATAGACTGAGGCACTTGCCTATGGATAACTTTTTTAAATGATGGAATAATACCTACATCATCCATATAGTATGTCATATTATTAATAATATCGGCTGCGTTTTTAAGTTTACTGGCATCTGCTACACTAATACTATTGTTTTTCATTATTTCTTTTATAACGTATGTAATAATATCAGTTCTTATTTTTGTTTTTAGGTCTTTCCGCCTGTCATCCATAGAGTCGTCATCATCTTCATCCTCATCATCATCACTATCAGTTGAATTTTTGCTTGCTTTGTTTTTAGTTATCATGCTTCTTTTCCAAGGTTTTCGCAAATAATCGTATTTCCTCTTAAAGGGGCTGAAAACAATCAGCATGTTGTTAAAAATGTATAAAATTGATATATATGTCATGTTGATGTCGTCGCATGTTTAAAATTTTCAGCTCAAATTTAATAAAATAAACTAGAGCAGTGGTGCGCAAACTATTTTCATTTGCGACCCCTTATTTTGTGTAAAATTTTGTCACGACCCCCTGGATAGACAGTAGGCGTTTTTCATCGTCAACGTAGTTACATTGAAATTTTTTCTGGGATTTGCTCTTACAGGGTCTTCTTAAAAGAGTGTCTTGACGTCATCCATTGAAATAACGCCATTTTAAAATAGCGCATCAAACTTATAAACCATCATAGAAATGTTATAAAAGTTGTAACATCATACAAATCACACAATCGACACATAATTTTATGAAACAATGCTTTATTTGTGCATAAAGATATAAATATTTTTTAATGAAAATACTTTTAAAAAACTTTACATCATAAGAAGTCAATGTGAGGTATGTGCTTGCAAAGAGCTCATGATTGCTTCTATATTCGGATCTGTATTGGAAATCGCAAGCCGCAAGTCATCCTCTGGATCCAATCGAGATCGATATTTTGTTTTAATGGCAACTAATTTTGAAAATCCGGATTCACATAAGTAGGTCGATGCAAACTGAATCAAAATATTGATTGCCTTTCTTTTCAAATCGGAATATTCGTTTCCAATCGATAACCAAAATTTTTGGCAAGTTAGAGAGTTAAATTGAATGCCCAATGTTTAGTCGCTTGAAACATTAATTACCTGTTCTTTTTCATTTAAAGGGATATTAGAATTAATAATATTAAACGAAAATGAATCACGAATCCAACCTCATCTCATCGAGTTTACGAGCGCGCTCGTAAAATAATAATTGTCAGTTTCTTCGCTTGTATTAATTCCGATCTCTAAAATGAATAATAGATTTTTCATAAATTTGAATTTCTTTGAATTTCGCGACCCCCAAAAATTTTCTCGCGACCCCCAGTTTGCGCACCGCTGAACTAGAGAATAGATCAATATGATCTATTATTAAGGTAAACATTTATTAAATATTAATATTTTTTCGAGTTTTAAAAGGTGGTATCTCCTAAAGCTACTTTAATATGAAATCACCAGAAATAAATTATATTTTTACCTTGGCAATGGGCAGCTTTGATACAAGACTCCCATATACATAACATTCTCATTTCTCTTATAAAGATTAGGCTGTACAGTAAAACCAATAAAAGCGTCCATAGCCAAAACAATTTTGATCCTGGCTTCTGATTTAGACCAATCGAATTTAAAGGTGTTAGGGTCTAAAGATTGGTTGAAAAAATTGGGGACTATTGGCAAGTTCATCATTGTTAGGGTATTGTATAGAGGATAGAGTCCCAGGGAGTC
The DNA here is from genome assembly GCA_935413205.1 of Polydrusus cervinus. Classification (NCBI taxonomy): domain Eukaryota; kingdom Metazoa; phylum Arthropoda; class Insecta; order Coleoptera; family Curculionidae; genus Polydrusus; species Polydrusus cervinus. Next base: position 6,006,003 of record OW284514.1, read on the forward strand.
AATTTTATCTAAAATTATTAACACAATAGTAATACTTAGTGTATCTTTGACAATACACAGGTCACCTTCAAATAATTTTTTGAAAAAGCCTTTTTAAAAATATGCCTCTTCGGCTGAATGTATTTCATTTCATTATATTTATGCCATAACGTATTACTTTACCTGTATTCATACATGACTGATAGAACCACTTAGCTTGACTAACAGCCATAGGTTCGTCTTCTTTGACTCCATCATCCAAGACAGCTAAAGATTCCATTACAATTTTTTCAGTTATAGTGGTAAAGGTTGAAAAACTTGAGTACCATCCATGGTTTGGATGTTCCTTTGACCATTTCCCACAGCAAAACTTGTAGAAATTATCACAAGGGTCTACTGAAAAGTCTATGGAGTATTTTAGATTTGCTGCTGATCGGATGCATTCGCTTGTCGTGCATATTTTTTGTGAAGTATTTAATTTTGAGTCTGAAAGTCGAGGAAAACACTGTTCATTATGGTTGATCTATGTGTCAGCTGACGCGTGTCGCGTCTCCGAGAATAGGGCTTGTTATAGAAAGAGTCATTAGGGATCAGTAGGTAACTTAGTTTGATTTTAATTAGGCTAAGAAATGGACTACTGATTTTTTTTACTTTTTCATCTTAATGAGGTTATTTGGGCAAACTAAAATAAAATCTTTATTGAAAAAACACTATTTAAAATACTTACATAAAATTAAAATGATTATCAGTCCAATGAGCAATATTATAACTAATACTGTTAAAACTATGGTGGCTCTTTGATAATATACTGGTTTTTTATTCCTAAAAAAAATATGAATCAAAAATACACAATATCTCGATCTCAGGAATACAAAAAGCATTTCACAAATCAATGTATGTTACTCTCCCTTTTAGCCGTCGATATTATGTCTGTTCTATAGATAACTTACGGTTTGAATCTAGAATTTACCCCAACTAGAAATTCATTAGAAGTAACTTGTTTAACTCCGGAGTCAGTTCCTACAATAAAAAAAAGACACGGTTCTAGAGCCACAATGCGTGAAGATGCAGAAGGATAGAAAACATAGTTTATAGCCCTGGGCAACAATTAATATTTGTTTGAAAACTGATTTTTCTTTATATACCTCTACTATCGGTATCGTATTTATTAGAAATTATTCTAGTAAAAAGTATTTTTTTCAAAAAAATATGAATAATGGACGATTGGTTTTTAAAATATTTTTATTTTACCACTTTTTTTTAGGCAGCTTTGACTTTTAGAATACATTAGTAACCAGTAACGTATTACTTAAAAAAAGTCTACAATTTTTTAATAAACAAATGTTAATTGTGTCTTAAAAAAATTAAAAGGTCGCTAAAGGTGATGACATTTTTTGACTCAATATAGAGACAGAAATTAGAAAAATATTTTTAAAAACTTACTGGATATTGTATAAGGTCTTCCATTATTATCGTCCGCTATATATCCATAGTTATCCATTGTCCACCAATGTAGGCATGCACTTAAAACTTTTCTTTGCCAGATATGATCATTTTTCTTGTTGATTTTGTTTCACTGTTATACCATTAACAAATAATATGTTATCCTTATCTTATCAAACCGTATTTAGTTTTTACCGAATGTGATTCCTAATAAATCTATTTTTTCTCAACTTTAAAAAAGTACATATTTTAATTTACCCCATTTTTACCCGTATTTGAATAATTTTGAAAGGAAAATTATTTTTTCTTGTTCAATTGAACTTTTCCAACTGAATGTGTTAAAGGTATAAAAATATAAATGTTTGTGTTAGATAAAATTGTCGTTTTACCAACGTATATATGGACGTGTATTTTAAACCTTTGGGGAGTTTTTGCGTGTATGGAAAGCTATTCCTTTATACTAATGATAAATTAATTTTCTCGTTATATTATCATAAAAAGAAAGAAGAATAAAAGTATGTATAAAAACTCTCTGCGAGGCAAGGGCGGATTCAGCTTTGTGTCAGGGATCATGGGATGGATAACGCTCTTGAGAAAAATATGGTTCCCATATCCGTGTTTATGTTTCCAAGTACCTTTCATCAAGGGAAAAAAGGGTAACGTCAATGGACGTAATTAAAAAGTGCAAACTGTAAGTATTAGTAGTATCATAATTTAATGAAAGCGGCTGCGAAAATAGTCAGTTTTGTGGCATCCCGAACCAAAAACACGTCAGAGAATGTTGTAATTTAGGCTTAGGATCAGTGTAGAATCTAAGGGTGCTTTGGGGCTGCAGCCCCTCCCCCTCCTACCCGACAGATTCACCAGAATAAGCGCCTCATATGAATTTATGATAGTAGAGGAAAAAACCAATTCGTTTACTCTAGTAAAATTTAAAGACATCACGACATTACAAGTTTTTTATAAACCCAGACCAAAATCAATCTTGGATTCATTACTGCTAAGGATAATAGATCAGTTTGATTGAATTCGTTCGAACAACTTTGTTCAAGTTGAAAAAAAATACCTAAGCATTTGCTCATGTGTCATTAATATAAATCGATTTAATATAAACAAATTTGACTTTTTTTTTTTACGGCTCGTCGACTACGTAGGCCATCTTGAACCGGTCATCGACCACAAATGTGATCTACCGACTGGGGAGTGTGAAACGGCACCTTCATCCTACGAGATATCCGATCTCATCCGGCCTGTCCGGCGTGAATAGGATAGCTAAGTGTCGATTCATTTTACACTCTTCCCTGAGGCAAGAGCACGCCGTGTTCCCAAGCGGTCACCCGCCCAAGTACTAACCGCGCTCGACACCGCTTAACTTCGGTGATCTGCGGGAACCGGCAAATTTGACTTCAAATTATCAATATAAAACAAAACCAATTTAAAAAATTTTGATATGCGATTGACATACTTTTTTTGAAACAATCAATAAACCCGATTTTTTCGCTTAAATCGTGATTTTTATTAATTTATACTGATTTTTTCCTTAAATATGGCAATAATAAACTTTAAAATCACTTATTTTCATTATTTTGTCTCTATTCGCCCAAAAATATTTGTCTAGATTTACAGTTAGAAAAATCTCCTCGGCGACATACAAAATAACTTGTATTGACATAAAAATTTTCGGCAGCGTGCAGCGAATTTATGAATATTTTTTACGCTGGACTGATGACGATTAGTTATGTTTTTACACTTACATAATGTATCTAAACGCCTCGTTTTAAAAAAACTATCTTCTTTTTTTTTTAAATTTCCTGATGAGTTATTTGCTTCGGGGACTTGTTTTTACAGCGGTTTATAATTTTATTTAAATTACGATCGCCGCAACCCTACTTATTCCTTTTTTTACACAGAAATTACACCATTTCAAAAATATTCATAAACAGGCATAGATTTAAGGGAAAAATTTACACACAGAACTATTTCTATGTTGTTTCTTTTTTAACTAATGAGGTTAACTAAAAAACAAAAAATATATATTATAGATACCTACTTACGGATTTTCTCTCGGAAAACGATTGTTACAAGATGCATTTGTCTACTAAAAGTGATTATTACCAATCCTATTATTATGCCTCAATTAATTATTTGTGAATAATAATTGTGATCAGGAATAATTTAAGCCTTGAAGTGGCTCATCTTTACGTAACCAGTTCATTTTGCGTTTTTCAAGGTTTAATAAAACTGAAAATCCTATACTGCGTGATGATATTGTTTTTTTTTTTTTTTTTTTTATGATAAAACACCTGCACTGTAGGAAAAATCCTTTAAGGCGCTCTGGGAGCGGTGCGAGTGCGAAAAAAGCGATTAACGTTGGTCTTGAAACGTTGAAGATTGTATTCATTGGGAAACACGACCTCAGGAAGATCATTCCACAAAGATGACGTTCTCCAGATGAAAGAATTCTTGAACAATGAAGTTCGAGGAGTACTAAGCTGAACAACATATGGATGAGCGGCAGTGGTTTGTCGTGTATTTCTGTTTTGAATTGCTTTAGGTGGAATCAAGTGGGCAATGTCAGTCGAACACCTGCCATGGAAATATCTGTAAAAGAGATCCAAATCACCAACCTGTCTTCGATGCTCCAGGCTATCGAGGGTCTTGGTCAGCTCGGGGTCGCCGATCAGACGAATAGCTCTCCTTTGAATGGAATCCAGCAGCCGAAGGGTGTGCTTGGGTGCAGAGCTCCAGACATGAGAGCAATATTCTAATGATGGTCGAATCTGGGCTTTGTAGAGTGTCAAAAGTTGATGAGGTGTGTACAACCTTTTGGTGCGGAAAAGTACACCAAGCTTCTGTGCAGCTGCCTTGGCAATTGCGGCAACGTGATCATGCCAAGACATATTACCTCCCAGATTGACCCCCAGCAAATTAATAGACGGTGCCAGGGGAATTGCGTGTCCTGCCATGACTATATCCGGTTCTGCAATGTTAACCTTTTTGGAGAAGACTGCTACCTGGGTTTTCTTAGCATTAAATTCGACTTGGTTACTGTCACCCCAAGCCAAAATTTCTTCCAGGTCTTTGTTGAGGCGCAATACTTCATGCTGCCTGCGAAGATGTGCGTCGGCAGCGGATGTTTGGGGAGTCAAGGTAAAAGATGAGACAAGTGTGCTGTCATCAGCAAAGCTATAAATTGGATTTTGGGTTTTCACTAGAAGGTCGTTAATTTACAGTAAAAAGAGGGAAGGCGACAATATGGACCCTTGAGGAACACCGGCATTGATGGTGAAGGTGTCTGAGAGAAACCCGTCAATCGCCACTTACAGAGAACGGTTCTTAAGGAAGCTGGTTAGCCATAAACAGAATCCATTAGGCATACCGTAGGATCGCAATTTACTTAGAAGTCCATCGTGCCAAACACGATCAAAAGCCCTAGAGATGTCCAGTGCAACAGCCCGGGATTCTCCATGATGTTCGATGGTGTTGCTCCAAAGATGGGTGACATATGCCAGAAGGTCACCTGTTGATCTGGACTTACGAAAACCGTATTGATGGTCGCTGATAATGTTAAGCCCTTCCAGGTACTTTAGGAGTTGTTGGTTAATAGCTTTCTCCATTACTTTTGAAATTACTGAAAGCAATGCGACGGGTCGGTAGTTGCTTGGCAGGGTCTTTTTACCTTTCTTTGGAATGGGCTGGATAATGGGTTCTCAACTTATTTAATTTTTTTCAAATAATGTACTCTACATGCATAATTTGAAAAAAAAATATATGAGATATTGAAAATTTTTAATAAAAATAACTTTCTGACGCTCTCTAATAAGTCAAAATTTCAAAAATTCGTTAGAAACCATGACCAGGATTCGGGCCAAGAAAACGCAATGTTTTTGGTCTAATTATTTAATATATGTTTATACAGGGTGATTCCTAAGTTAATACTTCTTTTTTAGCTGTGTATAGAAGGCATTAAAATAAACAACATTTTTAAATACCTTTTTTCAAAAAACTTTAAAATAGGCGAGATACAGAAATAAAAAATCTCAGTGCGGGCCTGGTCATCAAAACGTAGTCTGCTATATCATGTTGTTTGTCTTATCTCTGATTAGTCATGCAATTTACGGATCGGTGGTCAGTTATTTGGCAATACGCTGTGGAGTGAATTTCTGAAGCAAGTTAATTTTAAACTGGTGAAATGTGAAAATGGTAAAATTTGAAAACAATCAACTAGTAGATATGGTGCTAATTTACGGTGAGTGTCGTCAAAGTGAGGCTGATGCTTCGAGATTCTACGCCGAACGATTTCTCTTGCAAGCTCATGCTACATCCAGAAGTTTCCTTAATGTTATTCAACGGGCAAGTTAGGCAGAACCGTAATCGATCCACAGTGTAATAAATGAATGTAAGTACCTTATTTTGAGTTTTTTGAAAAAAGGTATTTGAAAATGTTGTTTATTTTAATGCCTTCTATACACAGCTAAAAAATAAGTAAAAACTTAAGAATCACCCTGTATAAGTAGATATAATTTCGTATGGTTACCAGAATTTAGAAATATTTGTTGGAAATTTTATTTTTTAGTAGATTTACCAAATTTGTTTATGGTCTCCATCGATATGATCAAATTTATCATATTTCCGGGAGAAAGGACGCGTCCTCAAAGAAAACCCGTAACTTTTTTTCTTTTAATTACTGTAAATTTACAGTATCTCCCCTCAAAAACTCCACTAATGTCCATTCAAAATCGATCAACTGTTCATATCGATTGTCCGGATTATCCTTTAGTTAATAATGCATTACCTACCCAGTTTTTATTAAGGCTATAGTTATATTGTTTAATTTTTAATGATTTTTTTTGGTATAATTGGTTACTTTGTATGCTAGATTTGTCGCCACAATACTATAGTTCAATGTCTATTATAATTATTTGTTTTGTTTGACAATGTGTTCATGCGGCAATGATAAACCGGAAGATTTTTTTAAGAATTTTTCTACACTTTTTCTGTATGCTATTAATTATTGTATGGAAGTTATTGTTATTAATACCATTTTTTTGTGTAATTTTTTCCTCTTCGTTCGCTGCCAGGGGCATTCCCGAGGGGCCCTACAGCTTAACGTGGGGTTCGAACCACGATCCTCGGCCATGCGACACCCCCAAGGGCTATCAACCCTTGGTTTCTTGCCACTGCATGACCTACCGATTGGGGAGTGTGTATCTTCTTCCGCACCCCACAAGATGTCCGATCTCATTCGGCCTGGTTGCTGGTATGAATGGGGTGGAATAGGAAAAATCCTTTAAGGCGCTCTGGGAGCGTTGCGAGTGCGAAAAAAGCGATTAACGTTGGTCTTAAAACGCTGAAGATTGTATTCATTGGGAAACACGACCTCAGGAAGATCATTCCACAAAGATGACGTTCTCCAGATGAAAGAATTCTTGAACAATGAAGTTCGAGGAGTACTAAGCTGAACAACATATGGATGAGCGGCAGCGGTTCGCCGTGTATTTCTGTTTTGCATTGCTCTCGGTGGAATCAAGTGAGCAATGTCAGTCGAACACCTGCCATGGAAATATCTGTAAAAGAGAGCCAAATCACCAACCTGTCTTCGATGCTCCAGGCTATCGAGGGTCTTGGTCAGCTCGGGGTCGCCGATCAGACGAACGGCTCTCCTTTGAATGGAATCCAGTAGCCGAAGGGTGTGCTTGGGTGCAGAGCTCCAGACATGAGAGCAATATTCTAATGATGGTCGAATCTGGGCTTTGTAGAGTGCAAACCCAAATAGTTTATTTCTGATTGTTTGTGGGGTGGGGGGGGGGGGGGGATAAAAAATTACTGCCAACAGCAATAAGGTTTGTACAGGAGAATATAATAAGTATAAATTAATTAAACAAACAAAATATTAAAATTAAAAGTCTTGTTTACTACCTAACATAAATGATTACATTTTTGACCAATAATTTAGGCCTCCACAAAGATTTGTTGAAGCATTCGGTAACTTAAGTACATAAAAAAATTTTAATTGTAAATGTTTTTAAAAATCTGAATGTAGGATCATTTTTTTCGAATAAAAATGTCTTTTATACAGGGTGTCCCGAAATTAGGTGACAATATTTTAAGGGGATAAAGTACATTCAAAAATAGAACTAAAATCCTTTATTAATATACCTTGAAAAACGCTTCGTTGTGGGGCTAGAGCCCCCCGGATGGGAGCTATGATAAGCGGTTTTTTTACAATATCTCAGAAACTGATTGAAGTATCAAAACAAAATTTGATACATGTTTTACCCATGACAAGACGCAATAAACGGTTTGTTTAGCTTAGGTGTATTTCTTCCAGTGGCGTTCCACTGGGTAGGTAGTGAGGAGAATATTGCTCTAACTTTTTTATTTGTAGGATTTTTTAACGCCAGGTGCAATTTTTAAAAGCACTGAAGTCTTCTATGGAAAAAGGGTACTCCTGCTTCATTTTGGTAGGATTCACCATTTTTCAGTAAAATCGATTTTAAAATTTTCGGTTTTTTGCAAGTCGTTGAAAAGGCTAAGGTGTTTTATTGCATATCTCAGCAAACACTTAATATTAGAACATGAAATTTATTAGAAGTTTTACTAGCGACAAGGCATATTTATTAAAGGATGTTACTAAAAAAAATGTTTCCAGTGTCGTCGCACGGGGTAAATATTACTATTTTTTTTAATTTGAGAGCTTTCATATTTTTAATTAATGTAATTTTTTTAAATTTTTGTTAATAAAAAAAAGTTTCTTATAAAAATTAATATTTAAAAAACAAGGTCTAAAAATCTGTTGAAAACATTATATTCTGTCAAATTACAATAATAGAAGGTTTTATAACAAAAAATTTAGAATTTTTTAAAAATTACATTAAAAGTATGAAAGCCCCCCAAATTAAAAAAAAATTGTAATATTTACTTTAGGCTTCACCCCGTGCGACCCACTGTAAATTTTTTTTAGTATTATCCCTTAATAAATATGCCTTGTCACTAGTAGAACTTCTAATAAATTTCATGTTTTAATATTAAGTGTTTGCTGAGATATGCAAAAAAACACCTTAGCCTTTTCAACGACTGCAAAAAACCGAAAATTTTACAATCGATTTTACTGCAAAATGGTGAATCCTAACGAAATGAAGCAGGAGTACCTTTTTCCAATAGAAGTCTTCAGTGATTTTAAAAATTGCCCCTGAAGGGGGAGTGTATTGCCTCCAGGTTTTTACACTCCTATCTGACCTTCGGCATTTTCCATTAGGTACCTACACTTTAGTATTATTAAATGTATTATAATTACAATGGAAATAAAGACCTCATTTATTTATTTATTTATTTATTTATTTAAGTTAAAACTTCCTACAAATAAAAAACTTAGGGCAATATTCTTTTGACTACCTACCCAGTGGGACGCCACTGGAAGAAATACAGTCAAGCTAAACAAACCGTTTATTGCGTCTTATCATGGGTAAAACATGTATCAAATTTAGTTTTGATACCCTAATCGGTTTCTGAGATATTGTAAAAAAAAACGCGTCATAGCTCCAATTCGGGGGCTCTAGCCCCATAACGAAGCGTTTTTGAAGGTATATTAATAGAGGATTTTAGTCCTATTTTTGGATGTACTTTATCCCCTTAAAATATTGTCACCTAATTTCGGGACACCATGTATATCATACCACAGTAGATTATACTCCTAAATATGTAGTTATATTATAAATAATTTGGGAAAATTATTCAGAAAGCCGGAAAATGACAATAAACCTTTAAAAACCACTCCAATTTTCAGAAAAACGTTTCAAATAATCAATTTTTTTAATCAATTTTACGCTAAAGTATCAATCCCTGATTTAAAAAAATTTATCCTAGAAAATAAAGCAAAATTTTTCAAAAATCGCGATGTAGTAGGTACTTTAATAATAAACATGAATCCTAAAAATTATTTATGTGAAAGATTTTTTCTAACATGCATAGTTATTTCTGAAAATTGTATTGTATACTCTTTCGTACACCAAAATTACCGATAATTCTGCCTTACAGTAGCAGAATGAGTTTATTTTTAATTAAATCTGACAGAGTTCGACCTCAAAGAAGGAAGGAGAACTTCTTCGAGATTTATTCAAAAACAAAATAAACGACTGCAGTTTCTTAAAAAAATACATTTAAATGCATAATTATCTGGTATTTCTGATGCACGAGTGGTATTCGGTGGAATATTTCCCCAAAAATCGTAATTCATATTTTAAATAACCTACCCATCCAATAGTAGTACAAAATTTGATTATGATTGACATCAGCTACTGTGGAATTATCTCTATTATGTTGTATCTTTTGAGTTTTTAGTACACGTGAGAAGTATTCAAGAATATTTATAATTACACTAACACAGGCTTAAATCTTATATTTACATATAGACAAATTTCACCGATCTCCTTAAATAATAATAAAAATGGCGAATGCAACACAAAAGTCTTTGAAATTTAAATTACACAAGATTCTAGTGGTAGCCATATTCCAATGATGGAGCATACGTTTTCAAAATGGGTTGAGCAGCAACCACAGTCTAAAAAAATGGAAAAAAGAGTTATCGATACATTTTGTTTAAAGTCGAACGTGGAAGTAAAATTTGAAGCGTGTCAGAATGTACATTGAACATTCCCGGACGACCGTAAAGATTGTATGTCGAGGCGCAAGCCGAGATTGACAATACGGAGTCCGGGAATGTGGCTTTTTCTAAGAGGTATACATACTATTTTTCCGTAAATCGAAAATTATTAAAAGGACATAACTTATTACAATCAACTTGTTGAAATTTTGAAATAAATATTATTAACTTTGTTCACAAATAAAAGATGTCATTAAATATGTGTGTTTTAACTATGGAAATACAGTAATATTGAATTGTCAAGTTTAACACATTTTAGTTTACGAGTAGCCGTACAGAATTAATATTTTTCCACGACCATTACTGAATGCAATAATTCGAAAATCATTTTTGATAATAGAATGTAAAAATTTTCGCTCTTGAGTTGGAATATTTATTCTGAAACACTTGCCTCTTATGCGTTTTGCATGTATTTTCATTCCATAACAAGTTACGGAATGAATATTCTGTAATTGATCTAAACGACATAAGTTGCCATTAATTTCGTAACTGTCAATGTCAGCAGACAAATTTTAGTGCAAGTCAAAATATGAGTGAAAAATCGGATGAATCTGATATGGAACTGGATAATACTCCACCTGAAATTACAAATATTGCGAATAGTATTTTTGGTCGTGGAGAAAATATAGTCTGCTACTCGGTTAGAATGAAAATTCGATACTCGTGGTTCCGAATCTTCCACTCGGATCAAATTTTCATTCCAACCTCGTTACAGAATCTACTATTCCTTACAGCACAATAATAAACATTTCCTAACAGTTATTTTCCGTTGCCCAGCAACGACTAAGTGTAAGGAAATATTGACTTTTTCTTTCAGAAATGTTATCAATATTTTTGATCGATTTTCGGAAAAGTTACTTTTATAAAAGAATAATTTTTATCGATATTTTCTACAGCACAATACAATGCACTGTCGTAATAATTTTTTTATTGGTTTACTTATATTTTTTTCTTTAATCTTATTTCTGTAAGAAAATGACCTAATAATTTGCTTAGTTTTTTTGTAATTCGGGACAAGACAGCAATTTAACACGGCCAATGGGCCAATTTCATCGTGTTCTTTTTTCTATTTAAATTATCTTTCTGTAATCACGTAAAAGGTTATAATTTACCCACTAATTTTATGGTCATTTAAAACACACACAGTTTCTTGACCCTCTACTTCTCTAATTACTTTCGAAATCAAACAAAAAATAACACTTCCAATAAAGTTATAAATTATGTTAGCAGTTCGTAATGTTTGTATGGAACTGTTCATTTTTTGATGTAATTATATTAAATTTCCTTCTGTATTATCTTCCAAGGAGGAGTTATAAAATCAAATATGCATGACCTTTTTTTTAGAGGTTTTTGGCCTTGTTAAAATAATAAATACCAGCTGAAAATATAAATAAAACATTTATAGATTCTTCTTTCATTTAATATGTATTTTTTACTAGAGAACTCATTAGTCTGGAAAATATACAGTCAAAAAGTATGGGTACTTGCAATTATTTCAAAAACTACCAAAATTTTATGAAATTTAGTACATCCATATGCAGTGTGTCCAAGAAAGTATGCAACATGAATAATTTTTTTTACCGATTTCTCAGAAAATTTTATTCTTAATAAATGTTGGTGTACCAGCGTGGAAACGCGGCATCGTATCCTGGCTTGTCTAATTAAAAATGTAATACAAAAAGTTTACTAAGGGCACACAAGAACTTCTAGTAAAAAAATTGAATTTTTTTTTGTACAAGATTAGTCAGAAATAATACTAACTCAGATCATATAACATTTTTTACTTTACCTTAACAATCGGCGCATGTGATACATGATATGACGTTACCGTTGCATAGCTGGTAGCAGGAGCAATCGCCTTATAAATAGGAGCAGGTGCATAAATAGGAGCTGGAGCAATCGCTTTTATAATAGGAGGCGAATAAATAGGATCATGAGCAATTGTTTTGATAAGAGGAGCTGAGTAACTAGGTTCGTGAACAATCGTTTTGATAATAGGTGATGAATAAATTGGTTCGTGAGATATGGTTTTGATTACAGGACTCGTCAGGAGGGGAGGGTGGTCATCGAAGAGGTTGTGACTGAAGTCTAAGTCATAGCCAGGTACTGGAGCTGCTGAGGTCAGAGAGAAGAGTCCAAGACAAATCTGAAATGCAACAGGTGCATGGTGAATCGTTTAATATTCTACTACGTTGTTTATGATCATATACCGGGTGTCTCATTATGGATGGCCACCGGCCGTATCTCGGAAACTACTGGGCATAGAAACTCGGGAAAAAAAAAATGATAACTAAAGTGGCCATGAGAAAATCCTGGAAATCATTTTTAAGTTCCGCATTTTGCCGCAAGAGGACGCAATTGAAAAGTAAATTTTAAAATTTTACATATCTCCGAAAACTCCACATTAAGGTATATCTTTGGTAACACCATTAAAAAGCTTGGACAATTATGCATCATTTTGGTTTTACGCTCATTGGCGTACCGACTTTAATAAGAGGGGGGGGGGGGGGGAAGTTGAAAGTGTAATCATTTAAATCGCTGTAACTTATAAACGACTTATCCTTTACTTAGCTCTACTATTTATTATTATTAACATTGATAATGAAAAATTTTGTTTTATAAAAATTGTTGGAAATCACCAACTTCACTTAATAGGCAACTTCCGCCCGTCTAGTTTAATTTAATTACTTTAATTAAGAAAGGCGTGCCTGAGGAGAAAAACGCAAGAGACCATTTTTATGCAGAAGTGACCAGGCTAATCTAAAATAATATCCACATGAAAAAATATCAGTGGCGTCCCACTTTTTTTCTAAAAAATATATAACCGCTTCTTATTTAAAGTTTTAAAAATTATTCTATTGGCAATAACGCTGAAACGAACGGAGATATCGAGCTACGGTTTTAATATTTTTCTAGCAAATTTCATCTACTTTTCAATTATGGTATCATAATTATACCGTATGATTTATTTTTTCGAAGTAAAATCAAAAAATGTGTTATTATTACAAATTGCGCCCTCTAGCTTTTTTTTAGAATGGACAACTAAATACGATTGGTGAAAGTGCATACATTTCTCTTCCAAACAGTCTTTAGTTTGCTAAAATCGGATAAGTCGTTTATAAGTTACAGCGATTTGACTGGATTACACTTTCAATTATTAAAGTCGGTACGCTAATGAGCTTAAGACCAAAATGATGCATAATTGTACAAGCTTTTAATGGTGTTACCAAAGATATACCTTAATGTGGAATTTTCGGAGATATGTTAAATTTTAAAATTAACTTTTCAATTACGCCCTCGCAAAATGCGGAACTTAAAAATTATTTCCAGGATTTTCTTATGGCCACTTTAGTTATCATTTTTTTTTCCGAGTTTCTATGCCCAGTAGTTTCCGAGATAAGGCCGGTGGCCATCCATAATGGGACACCCGGTATTGCGGCAAAATTCGGATTACTTCCATTTTATTTCCAGGATTTTCTGTTACCCACTTTAATAACGATTTTTTCCCTGAATTTCTAGGCCCAGTACTTCCCGAGATACGGCCGGTGGCCATCCATAATGGGACATCCCGGTATATAATGCACACTATTGAATTCGCCTGTTTAAGTGGCATATTTGTTCCCTCAACTATTAACAAGAACCAAAATAAATACAAATACCGTTCCGGATTTAAGAAAGAACTTTGATTTTATTCCCAATTCACTTAATTTTGCTAAAATTTTCTTTAAATCTTGACCTTCAGATCGATTTTTTTTTAATATGAATTCCGCAATAATACTTTTTTTATTATTAGATATCTATGGTTGAAAAACTTTGACTATATATCATCTAGAAGGGCCTTATTAAAAGCGATGTTAAGGATGGGGGACAGGGGATTTAGCCCCTCTAAGCAAAAAGTTTAAAAATTTTTTAAAAAACACTTTCAGGGAAAGCTAAAAAAATGCTTGTCCCCCTCCCCTCGAAAATTCTTAGACACCTTAGCTTTAGACCAATATAATTATAAATTTAAAAATATTTGGTAATTCGCATAGGTACTTACCAACCAAATCATACTGAAGTTTGTTCAACGATCACAACCAAAAACTATATGGACTTAAGTTGACTAGACAAGCGTTTCAGAAAACCTGAAAAACGTTTATTTCACCAGTTCTCTTTATATATATAGGAAAAAGCGCCGATTTGCAAAATATATTGATGAATTCTACTGCAGTTGAGAAATACCGAAAAAACCTGTATTTTACAATAGTAATGCCGAACGTGCATGTTCGAATAAATACGCAAAGGATTTAATAATTACTGCAAGTGTTACAGAAAAACAAACGACTTTTACGTAAGAATAATAAAAAAGCGAGTAACCTCTTTGGGCCAACACATGTAGACAAAACGATAAACCAGATTCTTTTAAAGGTGCATGTATATGAGGCAAAAAATTGCATATTATTGGTATTTTTCTATTTGTTAATTCATATTTTTTTTAGTGATAATAAATAGATAGATGTATATTGAGTCAATGGTATAAAACTAGAGCAATCAAGTTTCCAATTCAAATCAAATCAAATCAAATATATTTCAGTTTTAGGTTTACAGTACATTTCTTATGGTAAATAAATGTATTCCTATTTTAAGTCATTACATTTTAAACATGCACCTAGGGGACTGAACCCCTGTATGTGCATAATAAAATCTAAATTTGTAAGGTTAGCTCTAATTTAAATCACTAATCACTCTTTCAAATATTACAGTAATAAAAATAAATCAAAAATCTCGAACAAAGTGTTGAATTTTTGGTAGTTGTCTGAAATAAACCTTCCACAGTTGTGGCGAAATTTTTTAAAATGTGTTATGATTCGCATCTCTGCTGGTAGAATATTATAAATTTTTGGAAATAGATAGATAACTGATCTTAAGTTAGCATTGGTATTACTATTAGGAATCACTAAGTGATTTTTGGTTCTGTTCCTTGTCTCATGAAAATGGGCAACATATTGCCTTACTTTGACATTCTTGTGAACAAAAGTACACACCGAATGAACAAAAAGGGATCGAACATTGAAAATTTCAGCAGAGTACAGTAACTGGGTAGAGTATCTTTTGTTTTTTCTGTATAAAACCTTTAAGATATAATTTTGTGCAGTTTTAAGGGGATAAAGAGAGTTCTTGTACAGGCCTCCCCATACAATTATCCCATACCTTATTAAGGACTCCACCAGCATTTTGTATACAGTAATTAACATATTTTTGTTAAGTATATCTCTTAGGGTGTAGAATTTGTGTATTAATTTTCTAATATTTTTTGTCAATTTTAAAACATGAGGACCCCATTTTAAATGCTTGTCAATTATAATGCCAAGGTATTTAGTATTGTCAACCTCAGACACAGTACAGTCCAGATTGTCTATATAAAGCTCATTAAAATGAGGTCGATTGGCAGTTGTAAGAGAAAAGGCCATGTAGTTTGTCTTACTGAAGTTTAGAGTTAGTTTAAATCTATCTAGCCAGTTTTTTATCAAGTTAACACCCTCAACAGCCCTCTCCTCAACCTGAGCCCATGTATCTCCAGAAAATATTGCCACCGTGTCAAAAGTACAGGTCCTAGTACGGTACCTTGAGGAATGCCAATTTTTATATGTAGTGGCTCGCTCATTGTTTTTCCCATCTTTACTATTTGCTGCCGGTCGCTCAGATAGCTCTTGAAGACATCCAACAATTAGTAACAATATTTTTCTATTGTAAAAATTCTAGTCACTATACAGGGTGTCCCACCGTGAACCGAATCGATCTATATATAGAAAACTATACATAGGAAAATTTTGAAAATTTGACAGTATGCTGATGCTGATGGGGGCGACCGGGCTAAAATATACACCCTATATATTATTACATTTTTGCATTCTACGCAAGATTCTAGGAAGATTTTGTATGCCATGTCCTATGCCTATGTCTAAACGTTTTTGGCATATTTGAATTTTTATGTCAAAAATGACGTTTGCAAGCCTTAGAATTATCAATTTTTTCTATAAAGAAGCCTTATTTATTTAATTTAAGTGGGATTCCTTAGTCGGACACAAAATTGGCAAAATATCACGTTAACACGTGAAGGCCCTTGGGCGGGGGTGGCACCACCTCTAAAATCTTAAATGGAAAAGGGGGTCGAGTGATCCTACCTTATTTTAAAGGTATTTTGATTCCCTTTATAATGATGTAAAATTCATGTACTTCAGTTCAGTAGTAAAGGGAATTGAAATACCTTTAAAATAAGGTATCACTCGACCCCCCCTTTCCATTTAAGATTTTAGGGGTGGTGCCACCCCCGCCCTGGGGGCTGCACGTGTTAATGCGACTTTTTTGCCAATATTGTGCCTCCCTCGAAAACAAAATCGACGGGTCTGAGCGTTTTTCCAAAAAAGAACTGAGCTGCCAGTAAATGTATCTGTTTTGTTTTCGATGTGCCACCCTGTATATTATTTACTGTGTCATAAAAGAGTATAAATGACAGAAGTAGGTATACTTATCTCATGCTTATACTAACAGGAAAATTAACCCACTCCATATACTTAGCCATAGTTTTACATAGTTAGAATTCAGAGCAATTTTTGTTGAAAAGGAAATGAAGAAATGCTGATCAATCTTAGAGCGTTTTTAAAAAATATTTATACGAAGGATCATGGAACATGAGGAGTGTTTTGTACAAAAACTAATATCACTTCGAATTTAAAATGTTCTAGCCTGTGGCGCTTTTTGTTTACCTATCCTAATTCCTAATTGAGGAAATATGCGTTAGTTATCATGATATCCTCCCTCTTTCCTTACTTAATACTTTCAGTAGGTACGCCCCTGGACATTAGTTTATAGATGACAAAAAAAGTTGTAGTTAGGTAGGTAGGTACGTGTTAAAATCCATTAAGTTAGTGTACATTTTATAGTGTAATAGCATAGTTCGTGATAACATTTATATGAAAATTAAAGATTGATATCATAAAATAAATATTGTTAGGTATATAAAACAACGCGTTTATTAACCTCTGAAGATATTGAACAAATTTCAAAAGAATCCCGGCAAAAGATATTTTACCTTAAAATCCTAGATACATTAAGAATCAATAATGTCTACGCGACGTGGAACAGCCGATTTGAGCAAAAATTCATCACATTATTTTGCTCACTGTATCGCGGCAACACGCACAATAAAAATATGTGAATTACAATTTATTTTCAAAGATATGA
Organism: Polydrusus cervinus; assembly: GCA_935413205.1. Classification (NCBI taxonomy): domain Eukaryota; kingdom Metazoa; phylum Arthropoda; class Insecta; order Coleoptera; family Curculionidae; genus Polydrusus; species Polydrusus cervinus. The sequence continues at coordinate 6,023,311 of OW284514.1, forward strand.
GGCTTTAAATATGACTAAAAAAATCCTTTGTAACGGTTTTGTGGCATCCAAACGACTGCAACCATTTCTTTAAATATTAGATATCGTTTCGTTAGTTAACAGCACAAGAGTTACATCAATATATCTTAATAAACAAAATATCTATCGCAATGACGAGCGGTCCATGGAAGCGATGATTTCATCTCTTCCCCTGCTAATTACGATATAAAAAAGTATTTATAAGTTTTTCCGAAATATGGTTATTTTCAAATTATAATCTAAAATTTGCTTGGTCTTATATGGAAATTATTGCTTGATCATCAGTCGAACGCATGCAACTATTATTGGTCAAAGTTAAAATATACTTTAATGTCAGAAAGAATTATCTTTTTCCGCAAAGCTTTTTAAAAAAATATTGTAGAGTAAAAATAAAACGTTATAGATTAGAAATATGTAATTATGAGATTATCGTCAAGAAAGGCGTTAATGGTATATTATGCCTTTTTCAATAGCAGGCTCCACACTATCAGTCGGACTGACATTCCTGAATGATAACATAGAATGAGAATTTACATCAGTCTGACCATCAATCCTTGCAATTTGCCCTTTTACACGATCAGTATCACTGTCATTCCTCTATCAAGACTGTCAGCCTGATTAATCGTGTAGGGCCTGCAAATAATACATTTTTAAATGTATTTTGAATATTTTTAAATTTGATATTTTTTTATTATCAATTTTCAAGAATCCCCATAGACATTGCCGATTGCTCTTTCTTGGTTTCAAATATACTTTATAACTCTTTTTTGCAAAAGGAATATAGAATGAACAAGAATTTCCCAGAAACAAATTCCATATCTCAAAAAAATATATACAGGGTGGATCACTCTCAACGCAGGATTTCATAACATCTAAACTAATTGACTTTTTAATATTTTTCAAAAACAGAGTTATGACAAGGCATTACATCTACAATTTTAAATTAGGTACCTACAGGGTGTCCCAAATTGTCAGAGCATATCAAATATACATTTTTTTTTAAATGAAACACTCTAGACATTATATTATATTTTAATTCCTTACTTACACTATTCTATGCTTGAACGGCAGTAGAGTTTTGGACTTGCATTGTCTATTGTCTAGTCGTCTTCACCTGAACACGACTGGAGATGCTTACCAGTTGAAACGTAGTGATTCTAAACAAATAAAGACAATGCAAGTCCAAAACTCTACTGCCGTTCAAGAAACGTCATTGTCTCCAACCTTTAAACAGACACTATTCTATGCTTATTTCGTATAAAAAGTTATATGTCTAAATTCAATTGTTTTTGAGATATTGACGTTAAAATATGGTATTTTCAAACTTTGCCAGGCAGTAACATCAGAACGGTTCAGCTAAGAGAAAAATTTTGTACCTCCTTACTAAGTCTTCTATTCTCTATCTAAAAGTTACACCTTCCGGTTTAAAACCGTTCTTTTTTCGGTTTAATGTTAAACCTGAAGTTACGCTTTTTAGATAGAGAATAAAAACTAAGATAAGGAGGTAAAACCCATATTTCTCTAAGATGAACCGTTCCATTGAGTGGGTACATTCAAGCGGCTGAACTGCTTCCTAAGAGGCCCTGCTGAATGTACCGCTGCTTAGATAGCAGCTAAGTGTTTTGCTTAGCGTAATTTTGACACAACAAAAAAAAAGGGCTTTAAAAAAAAGAGCGTATCCCGGCTCTTACGGCTTCCCACTCTCAAAAGTGACTTCCAAAAAAAATTTTTACCCGTTACACGACCTACAATTTTCAAGGCTCAAAGTAAAAAACACCCATTTTGTGAGGCTCAGTGGGGACTGCCTTCCCAACCCCCCCCTGGATCCGCACCTGCTGCCGAATGCTAAACTAAGCGGCTAGGATTGTCTGACTATACCCATACCTACAGCCTATAAGCATAGAATTTTGTGGAGAATTAGAAAATAATATAATATATAGGGTGTTCCATAAAAAAAAACATGTTTGACATGCAGTGGATATTTGGGACACCCTGTATAATTTTAAATTGTAGATCTAATGCCTTCTTATAACTCTGTTTTTGAAAAATATTTAAAAGTTAAGAAGTTTAGATGCTATGAAATCCAATAATTATTAATATAAAATAAAACAAATTTCTGTATAATATTTAGCTAAAATGTAGCTATTTTTTTATTTATTAAACACAAATATTTTTCTTGTAAAGTTTTAAATCTGACTTTGCACTTAGCAATAACTTTAGTAACATAATACAAAAAAAAATATAATGATTCGACTATATTTTCCTATTGGATAATTGACTAAAACATATAATTTCAAATTTATACCTAATTGCCAATAGAGAAAAAAGTGATTTAATTTTTAAATAGCTGTATTTGAAAAAAAAACTTAATTCTGTAAAATCTACATATTTAAAGAATAAATAAATTTTTTCAACTCATCTTTTATTTCGATCTCCAACTAAGGCTTTTTTTATTTACAATAAAACTGTGAGAGAACGGGCAATCGGATACATTTTTACAATATTTTCCATATTTACAGGGTTTTGGGTGATAAAAGGGACATTTTACGTTTGTACAATTTGGGAAGAATTTGCAGTTTTGGACTTGAGAAGTTATCGGCAGTTTCGAACCTAAAAAAATTAAATAAAATATTATATAGACTCTGTGCTTCAAATATATTTAAGGGTGTACCACCTTCATATCTTAGAAGCATAAAAACTCACCAGGGGAACCATGTTACGCCATTAGAATAAAAAAAAAACACAGAAAGAAAATTTCTTTCCGATATAATTAGGCACAGGATGTCCCAGATAAGGATGACAACGCCAGATTTGTAGTGGCGTTTTATTTTTTAAATTCCTATCTAGCTATCTATTTTGCTAACTTTTTGCTCATATCGCTCACTTGTGACTCGATGTGTGCAACTACAGGACGGAAAGTTCTTTTCCAATGGTATCTCGGGCGCCACCTCTTGGATTAATGTGGTAAGAGGCCCACAAATGCCTCGGGGAGCTTTTAGACAGTGGAGAAATATAAACCAGGCGATCACTACGCTATGTGCGACTACCTAATACTCCTTTTGAGCGTCCTGAAAATGACAGTTTTCGGGATGAAATAAAATAAATGAAACAATAGACTTTAAAACATAAGCGAAAGGCTATAAAACTTTACATATACACTATAAACGGATTTATTTATTATTTAAAAGAAAGAGGAGGGTTGTATATATGCATTCCTCGCGATAAAGTGTTTTATATATTAACTTGATTTTAATATATTGTGTATTCGCGTCTTTATGTTCGCAAGCGGTCCGGCGGTCAACTTAACTATCTGGAACTACAGGGATGTCGTAAACCATATAAGATACAGGTATGGATAAATTAGTAGGTATCAAATTGTTGAATTATAAGGGAGTTGAATTTAAAAATAATTTTAGAAAATTTCCCGACTATTTAATAATGTAAAGTTGATGATGGTTTTGAAAAGACGAAACGTCGGATTAAAATCTAATTTCACCAACTTGTAGAGAAGAAAAAATGGTAATGAGGATGTAAATTCTATATTAACATAAATAGAGCCACAAAAAATAAAAACGAAATCGCGAAATTTCGGTGTAGCCCAAATATGTTCGGAAGGATTCGTTTTTTTTAAATTTGTAAACAGAATGTTGCATAATTTAGTAGGGCGCAACTTTTTTCTAATTTACCCATCTCTGGTTCTTATATGGTTTACGAAATCCCTGTAGAGTGAATCCTTATCTGGGACACCCTATATATATAAAAAAATTTGAGCTTGATCGTTAAATCTTGGACACAGAAAAAGTTATACTATAGGATCTGAAAACATGTCGTTTTGCGGTTAAAACCAGCAGAAAATTATAAAAGAAGAAAAAGTATGGTTATATTTATGTTTTTGTGTTATGAATCAAAAATATTTGATATATCCAAAGCGAAAAACTTGACGCTGCGTTTTTAAAGATATTTGTTCTAAAATAGCCACAGAAATAACTAACGGTAACGTGGGTTGCCTGGCACTTTGTACTGTCGTCTAAGACTATGAACATTCATCCTTCTTTGCCGGTACACACAAATCAGGTCAGCCAATATTTGGTATATTATAGTTTAGTAACTTACTTATGGATGTTTTGCTATGGTCATAAGGACAGTCTCTTTTGGTACAGGACGAGCCAAATTTACACTTTGGATGTAGAAAAAGGCATTTTTCGCCAAATTTACATTGCGGAAATAGTTCACAATTTTGACTAGGATGGACGAACTCACATTTGTCACCTTGCCTACATCCAGGCCAGTATTTACACCTGAAATAAAATTTGAAGGTTTATTTTTAATTTAGCAGAAAAAATAATAAAATCCAAGTTAAAATTTAAAAAAAAAATAAGGATAGCCTTAAGTCAGCCTTAGAATCAAAGAGTTTTACGAGATATATTTACCAAGTTTCTTTTCACCAATAAAAAAAGGTGGTATCGATGTGGGGGAGAAAGTTATTTTCCTGCAGAAAAAAAATTTTAAGAAAAAGTTATAAGCCAATAAAAACCGGTCCGGCCCGGTTGCCAAAGAAACTATAATCTATTTCAGAAAGGTGTAGAGTACTAAATTGGGAAATTCCGTCCAGTTCGGCTTAATTTCGGTGTCGGCCATAGGCGTAGGTAAATGTTGTGCATTAAATTATTTATGATAACTAACCAAAGAAAAAGAAGAAGATAATTTGATAAAGAAGGAACTATTGCACAAACATCGTTTTATGAAATATGCCGTGGAAGATATAGCTCAAAAACATAGTGTAACTGTGCTGCGTACACCGCCATATCATTGCGACCTAAATCCTATAGAACTTATATGGGCGCAAGTGAAAGGATTTGTAGTATGACACAGCACGACATTCAAAATGAAAGACGTTAAGCTACTGCTTGATCAAGCCATTAAGGAAGTGACACCAGAGAACTGGCGAAAAGCAGTCAATCATGTCATTAAAGAAGAGGAGAAAATGTGGGATATTGACCACCTCGATCGGACCATCGACCCGTTAATTATAACGTCAAGAGGATATAAGATTTCTTCAGATCAAGAAGAATATTATGATTTTTTATAATTTAATTTCTGTATAATGTATTTTTTGTATTTTTTTTAATGCTTAATAAAAAATAAGTGTTCCTTATACTATGTATATAATGCACGCCTTTGTCATACTATTTTCAGTGTTTGTGAATAGATAACCAGTGGCGGCTCGTCAGATGAGGCAAGTGAGGCGCCGCCTCACTAGGCTTTTGATGAACCAAATATTAAAATAATAAAAAAATAATTTTATTAAGTTTTATTTTTCTATCAAAAAATAATTAATTATATTTTTTTTTACGCCATAAAATTAATAAACTACACATGCATTTTATAGTTTGCGTTAAAATGTTATTTGCGTATAACGTCGTCAGTGCGATGACACACTCCGGCGATAAAAATTTCGCCTCGAATACCATGGCGCCTAACATGCATTTATCCCAAGAAGACGACGCCGACGTACGTGTCTTCTCTACATTTCCATCACATTTGTTCAAAACGTAGGTCGCGATTTACTTTGTTGCCGAGGCGACTGTAACCTCGCCTCTGATTTGCGATGTTGTCTATTTAGCTAAGTTAAATCATATTTTTTGTTAATTATTTTGTAATGTACTTAATAACATATATCTTTTTCAATATAAATTTCAATTTTATGAAAATGTTGATATAGGGGTGTGAACTGATCAACTGAAGGAGTGAGGGCAACAGGTAAATAAAAATATCCCTTGGTGTAGAATTCAGCATTTTTTTTTACCCATTCCGCAATTTCGTTGCCAGTCGGCAACACTGCATGAGCGACAAGTGCAGTTCACGGCTTCTTAGGTCAGAGTTCGGGGAGTGCCGGAAGTAGGAGTGATTAGTGTTTTGGCGGTCGATTTTATCGATTCATTTTTGATTTTTATACTGTGTGTATTTTGTTTTTCGATATTTCTTTCGACGCGTTGATAAACAATAATGAATCCGTTGCATGATATCGTGATGTCCCTTGTGGAAACGCCTTTTTCAAGGCGTAATGAAGAGGAAAAGCGAAAAATTATTTGCTATGGTAGACCTGCCCCTCAGATAAGTACTCTTACAAAAGATAAAAAAGACGGAAAACAATATAGCCGCAGTTTTCAAAGTTCTTGGTATCAAAGTCATAACTGGATTTGCGGTTGCGTTCTTAAACAGCGTTTATATTGTTGGCAAAAATATCACGAGGTTTATAGATGATTAGGCGCAAATATTCAAAAAACAATTGATAATGACATGCAACCAAAAATTCGCCTCACCGCATCAATACTTCACGAGCCGCCACTGTAGATAACAATAGGCAAAACCCATAAATTGACGCAAACCCGGGTGGTACTACCTGCACTTGATGCAAATAAAGAATATTGTAATGAAATCAATGCCAAATTATGACAGTGGCTTAAATATTCATTGGGTCACTCTGTTAGTCTCTTTGCATACCTAATGAGCCTTTATTACTGTACACTTTTCTGAAATAGACTGTAAGCGTGCCATCAAAAAAGGATTTTTTTATTAAGTAAGTAACACTAAATCACGTCCACAAATGTGTTTGATAAGAGTTTGTAAAAATGCACATAGAACAGTCTGGTTTTAAAACAGCTAAATATCACTTGACATGACATTTTGATTCTAAGTACATAAGCTTTCATGTTAAAAAAAATTGATTAATATACCCAAAATCCATAGTACGCCTCTTTCTGTATATAAGTTCAGTGTAAGTTATATAAATCAGAATATATTATTATATCAATGAGAGTTTTTCCTTAATAAGTAAGTAATGGATAAATCAAAAAAAAAAGTGAAAATGCAATTTTTCTTTGTGTACCTAAGCTACTAAAAAGAAAAACCTAACAATGCTTGAAAAAAAAACACTAAAAATCCCTACCTTTCCTTATTTTTGACAGATAAAGGTGGGTGGACTACCGGCAACTTGTCCGGTATATTTGGCCTAGTACAAGTAGTAGTGTCGACGCTTTGAGTAGTTTGATCGAAAATTATTGGAGACGGCGATTTTTTACCTTCCAGTCTAAAAGAGACAACAAAAACTCTACAATACTTAGTGAAATAATGTGTTTGATATGTTATATTTGCAGCCGTAATCACTAAAAAGATTTAAATTTAACAGTACGAAATAAACACCATGTACAATGACCCGCAAAAGTTCGCAACTTATGGGAAAACATTTTATTAGCAAAGTACCAAGAAAACTTTTATCCGATAACCTAAAAATCGATTTTGACATATGTCACGGGACTACTGGTGATAATCAATCCAACGATGTATCAATAAAGGCGGTGGTGGGCAAATATTGCTTTGTAATTGGTACCCGTGACTATAAAAATTACATTGCAGGTGACATTTAACGAACAACTCAATGCTTTTTTGCCCACAGCCGCTATATTGAATCATGTGATTAGGATTCCTGTAGTTAGTGGCAAAAATTATCGATTCACCCGTTAAATGCTACCAGCAATGTAATTTTTATGATCACGTGTACCAATGGGCTCTTTCACAAAATTTTGATTTTGGTTGTGGTGTATAAAAAAGCAAAATGTACAATTTTCTATGTTTGCACTTTTCGATAATTTTAAGCCATCACTGAGAAAATAAACAAAAAAAACTATTGGAACAAAAACACGGACTTTATCGAATATACATCATGAAAACGGCAGCTTGACAATGTTGCCAATGTTCTTTAAAATTTTTATATTATAATACAATGACAAGGCCTGAAAAGTAATCCAATAGAAATAATTATTGTCCAAAACGGACTTGTGCGGAAAAAAAATCATCATATTATTTTCAAAATGTTATCTATATTTTGTCTTAAAATAAGTTATTACAGTTCTAGGAATAAATTATAATTCTTAACTATCGTAAAAGGTTTCACATGTGGCAACACCGAAATTATTGACAGAAGACCAAGCTAATTAAATGACAGTTGAAAAAGTCTTACCTAAGTTATTTATCGATCTTTCTGCTCTATGAGCAAATAAATAAAAAGACCAGTTATTTTAAACAAAAATACATCAAAGCTCCACAGTAATTCGAATATAAATAAAAAGACCGGCATGACAAGTGAAAGATCGGTAACGATGCTCACTGTAAATTTTTATCGGATCGACGTCAGCAAGTAATCGCGCCATATTTGTATTTTTAAAATTTGTGGAAATTGTGCATGTTTTCAATGAACTGCAAAAAATTCATGGTATGACCTAGCAATAGTTTTATTGATGATAAATTCCTGTTATAGCATTGACTTAACAATTTACATGCCAAAACTATCAAATTTGAGAATAGTGAAAGAGTCCATTACAAAGTAGTATAAACCCATTTTTGAAACATCGTTGGGTTGCCTAATAGCGGGAAATAAAAAAAAATTGTAAATTAAAAAAAACGAGGTGAGATATCCGAAATATACAGTGTGTCCAAAAAAGTATGCAACATATGTAAAAGTTTTTTTATTACTGATTTCTCAGAAAATTTTATTCATGATAAAAGTTGGTGCATGCCTTGAAACTATAAATGCATATTTCACATTTCACCTGCGGTTAATAGCAAGAAAGCAAATTCCATTTTTTTGAAATTGCATTAAGAGTAAAGTACCTTAGTTATTAGAAATACAGAAAATTTTTATATGGAAATGTTATTGCAAATTAAAAACATAGCCCAAATACGAAATTTGAGTTACGTGTCTCATTTTTTTTTATATTTTATATGCATTTTTTTAAAGTAGGTTTTTGGACAATAGCGTACTGGGTGAAAATGACAAATAAATTAGTAGTTATTGCCAGTACTATGAATAGGGTTGATTTTATTATAATTTAGTTTCGAACAGAAGTTGGCTAAAATGTGTTTAAGTAGGCGTGCAACACGCTTATATCTAAACAGACCCTGTTCATTGAAAAGTTTTTAAAAGTTTGCAACTACTTAATGCATTTTTATTATAAACCCACGTTTAAGTTATTTGATAAATATATTAAAATTGCGTAAACGAAAAATCGACCAGAGGCGTACCGTTTAGGGGAAATTAGAGATTAGAAAAAAATAAATACAAATTGAGAAACGTAACTCAAATTTCGTATTTGGACTATGTTTTTAATTTGCAATAACATTTCCATATAAAATTATGCTGTATTTCTAATAACTAAGGTACTTTACTCTCAATGCAATTTCGAAAAAATGGCATTTGCTCCCTTACTATTAGCCGCAGGTGAAATGTGAAATATGCATTTATAGTTTCAAGGCATGCACCAACTTTTATCAAGAATAATATTTTCTGAGAAATCGGTAATAAAAAACTTTTACATATGTTGCACTTCTTTTTTGGACACACTGTATATTTGAATATTTAGGGTTAATTTTGAAACTCATTTAGTGAATAGGCTGGTTGAAATAACAAGTTAATAAATGCGAAAAAGATTTTTTTCTACCTTAACTTTGCCGACAATTTCTTTTCTGCAAAGACCGTTTGTTCTAAATTATCTATGCCATCCAAAGTAATGATAAACTGCTGTTTGCCATTCTCTTTAGTATCACTATCGATTTTCTCGGTGTTAATTTTGGTATTATTTGTTTTCGTTGAGGGTGTGTAACTAGGAACGACTCTAAAAATGCATATGATTTATCATTGAAATTATGTACTTAAATTCAAAAAGTCTTGTGTTTGTTACGTCTACCTTTCATGTTGTAAATTTTTTTCATCTATAAAATGCCTAGGGCATATTTTTCAAAATATATTTTTCAAAAGAAAGTGTTATTGTATTTTCCTACGACCACCTATGAAAATGAGAAAAAAGCACGGTTAATTTGGCTAGAAAGCACCGTATGCAGACACGGGTTGAAAAAATATTTCAACACTAGTGTTGAAATATCAAGGCACATTATTAATTTAAACATATGGTGCCAATTTGACAGACTACCCCTATTTATTAAAAAGAACAAATTTTAGAAAGCAATAATTGTAAAGTGTTTAACTTATTTATCATGTATTTGTCGAGTGACTTAGAATTAGAGTGAGAAAATAAGCCATCTGAAATTATAAAAAACGTTATTAATATACTGGAAAATCTATTACCAGAAAAAACAAATCGCGCTGAAGAGTGTCATGTATCAAACAACAAATCTTTATCGGTGGCGATAGCGTAGAGAATAGAGCTCTAGCTTACAGATCGCAAGGTCACAGGTTTAATTCCCATCAGGAGTATTTAACTTTTTTTTTTATAAAAACATTAAATAATTTATAGAATTATTTTGAATTGAAATCTTCCTTGTTGGGTGGATTTTTTAAATTTATGTTTAATGCATCTTTCCTTGATTAAATTTAAAAATTTTTATTCTGATTAATCTAGAAGTCAATCCAGGATTAGTTCTTCTTAAAAATATAAAAGGTCGCCTTTGAAACCACATAACTTTTTTAAAAATCGAGTTATAAAAATGCGCTTTAGACAGGAAGTACTTAGTGATATTTACAATTACAACAAAATGTGTTTTATTTTTTGCCCAAGAATTTCATTTAAACAAAAAATTGTTACGAAAATATACCCATAGAACGCACTTGCCCCAGGTACTGGGGTAAGTGGATTTTCAACTTATAAATCGCGTTTGAGTAATGTTATATTCAACTGGAGAAAATGGGTTAATCTATTGCCACTTCACCAACAACACGATATTTCAGATTTAAAAAATTCCTAAAAATAAAGAAGTTTATATGTTAGACATTTCTTCTTCTATAACTTTTTTTTAAAACTACCTAATACAGTTTTTATTTACTTTATAGTTTTTGCAGATTACGCACAATCTCACTTTTCAACTTCTTAAAACTTTTCACTTTGAATTTGATTAATATAAAAAATTTAAATGGGACAAGTGGGAACGAATCCGCACTTACCCCACTAACAAAAAAAGCGGGGGGCAAGTGGGAACTATGGACCTAAAACTAAAAACCTGAAAAATCGAAGTGTTTAAAAAATACAAGAGATAACGTGATTACCAACTTTGAGGATGTAAAAACTTTGAACCGAAGTTTTAAATTAGTACAGATAAAAAATGTTAAAAATTTTTGCTGTAACTTGAAACTATAGACGAAGTTTAGATACATTTGACATAAGCTGTGTTAGGTACTTAAAAAAAAATATTAAATTTTTTTTAACAATATGTTGGGGTCTATTAAAGTTCAAAAAACCATTTTATTGCAGTTTTAGTTTTTAAAAGTAATTTTTTTTACAATTATTACAAAAAAAAACCCACTTGCCCCAGATCCCCACTTCACCTTATAAAATATGAAAAGATAAAAAGTTAAACTACAAATAAAGGAAGAGCCTATTGACAAACGATGAAACCAGATATTAAGTGGAACATAATCCTAAGTATGCTAATTTCAACACTAGTGTTGATATATTTCTTTCACAAGTCAAAGGGTTTTTTTAATAATTCTTTGTGGTCGTAGAAAAAGTAGTGTACATTACTCGCGTGAAAGTCATTATTCTAAATCTCGGAGAATTTCAGAAGTATCACTTTCATCACTTGTTATGTAATATACTATTATTGTCAACATTGATTAATTATCAAAGCCTTCTGCGATTTGAGGAGTGAGAGACACAATCCAGACCCGTTTATGCTTTAAAGAAAAAATAATTCAATAGACAACTACTTTTTATATAGGAACATTAAATAATTTACAGGTTGAATTTTCTAAGGGTCTTGCAAACAAATTCACGTTTATATAAAAAAAAATGAATATGTTACCTTTCTACATTTTTAACCGGTTTAGGAATATATTCACCATCACTGTCGTACTCGCCGCTACTCTGCCGCAATCTACTTCTCATTCTATTCGACGACTGTTGAATTATATTACGAAGCTTGTTTTTTTCTTCCATTGAAAGCCTGCGGGTAGTTTCTTTTTTAACCGTCGAGTCTGTTGCTTTGTCTTTATGTTTCTTGGTATACAAAACGTGGGACTACAATTTAAAAAAAAATCAAATAATGCGAAAAAAATTTTCAAGTTTAAAAAAACTAACTTTTATTTCTTTTCCAACTTTGGGCGTCTGCGCAATACTCCTATGCGCGTCAGCCATTGCTTTTAACAGTAAATTTTTATTCGCCTGCGGCACGTCACTGGGTATGACCCTGGGTTTCACCTTTATCAGACTAGGGACTTCCCGGACCACTTTCGGCTCCTCTTCATCGCTATTGTGGTTTACCTCGGGCTTTTTGATAACAGAAACCTTGGATTGGACACCCACTCTGCTAAAAATACCCTAAAAAAATACTTTTTTGTAATCATAAGAAAATTAAGTTTGCAATCAAAAGGTTGTAAACTGGCTTAGTACAGGGTACCTGGTTGTCAGGCCAGGTACTCAGTGCAATCTTACCTCAGATCTAGTGTCCCTGCTTCTTTCCCTAGATTTATAGGGACTTCTATCTCTACTTTTACTTCTTCTATCTCTCGAACTGTCCCTTTGTCTTGTATCTTTATTTATCCTACTCAGTACCCTATTTGTTTTGTCTCTGGATGAACTCCTTTCCCTATGTTCTTCACGATATCTAAAATTTAATAATAAATTTCTATAGTCTATTTCAGAAAGGTGTAGAGTAAAATGGGAAATTCCGTCCACTTCGACTCAATTTCGGTGGTGGCCATAGGCGCAGGTAAATTTTGTGCATTAAACTATTTATGATAACTAACTAAAGAAAAAAAAGATAATTTGATAAAGAAGGAACTATTAGCTATAGTAAATTTACACAAACATCGTTTTATGAAATTACCGTGGAAGATATAGGTTAAAAACGTAGTGTAACTGTGCTGCGCACACCGCCATGTCATTGCGAAATAATCCTTAAGAACTTATATGGGCGCAAGTGAAAGGATTTGTAGCAAGACACATCATGACATTCAAAATGAAAGACGTTAAGCTACTGTTTGATCAAGTCATTAAGAAAGTGACACCAGAGAACTGGCGAAAAGCAATCCATCATGTCATTAAAGAGGAGAAAATGTGGGATCTTGACCACCTGATCGATTGGACCGTTGACCCGTTAATTATAACGTCAAAAGGAGATGATGACAAAGAATAATACAATTTAATTTCTGTATAATGTATTATGTATTTTTTTTTATAAGTAATTTTTAATAAAATATAAGTGTACCTAATACTATGTACATAATGCACGCCTTTGTCACACCATTTTCAGTGTTTGTGAATGGATAACAATAGGCAAAACCCATAAATTGGCCCAAACCCGGGTGGCACTACCTGTACTTGATGAAAATAAAGAATATTGCAATGAAATCAATGCGAAATTATGAAAGTGGCTTAAATATTCATTGGGTCACTCTGTAGTCCCTCTGCATACCTAATGAGCTTTTATTACTCTACACCTTTCTGAAATAGACTATAATAATTAAGAACCTATTTCTTCAGATGTTGGATACATTTACAATTATTTTTTTACAAATTTATTCCTTTTAATTATTTTTATAAAAATATAAATGTTCAAATTAACATTTTTTCCAATTAGTTTTTAGAGTACCTACATACTGTTATAAAAATTAAAAATTAAAATATTTAGAACCCTGTTATACCATAAACATAAAATAAATATTCTCCTTAGTAATAAACTTTAACTGCCTTGGGTATGGGATATTTATTTGTTTATGGTAGGTTGGAATTCCCTAAGACCAGAGGGTAAGTAGGTAGAAGAAGGAGGCACAAAATTTCACAAAAACGGTTGAGCCAAAGAGGGTTTTTAACTTTTCAAGAAAAGCACACAGCTTTTCGGTTGTCTTTTGTCACCCTGTACTAGGGGTTAGATTTTTCGTGTGTACTCACTGTACAATTAAAACCGCTAGTTTTCTTTTCGGTCATTTTCGGCAGATTCTTTTGTTACCTAACTCGATAATATAATAATAATAATATAGTCAGTTTAGTTTATTAACATACTGTGTGCCTATCTGTCAGTTACCATTTTTCCATTTACCGTCGCATTGTCAAAACTTTGTAGATATATGTTCCTGTTACCAAAAAAAAAGTGTTTTCACCACCCCAAGACCTATGGAGATATAATTATTTATTCGCAACGAAGTAGTTGCTGGTCCTTCAATATCAAAGAAATTCCTGTTGGGCAATCCCCAACAATAAATATTAAGATGTTATAAATGCAAAGATGTCTAATATAAGTACATCTTTATTGATAATCTTTATTAAATATCACTTTCAGAAACCTTTTAGTAAAACTTCCAATTTTTTTACTAAAGTTGTATTTATTGCCCCCCAACCCTAAAATGATATTTTTTCAGACATTTTAGGTACACTCAAAATTTTCGTAATGTTTCTAAAAATTGCTAGTAAACTCCTTACTTTTTTCATCAAATATTCTATTTCTAATTTACTATCAAAAATTATACTACTTACCCCAAAAATCGATTCTCCTCTTTTTTATTTGGTGATGAATTAATTCTCTTTCTACCTCTTTCTAAACTTCCAGGTCTTTTTCCCAATCTATCCAATATCGACGGTTTCTTACCAGTTACCATTTTAGTGGGAGACCTACTAGGAGTTCTATCACGAGACTTATCGCTTGACTTATCACAAGTCCTCTCCTGTGACCTATCACGAAATCTATCTTGTGGTCTATCTCGTAACCTGTCCCGTAACCTTTCACTTAATCTATCACGCCTTGTTCTTAATGAACTTGATTCTAGTTCATCCTTTTCAAATGTTATTCTTTTATGTTGTAACTTTTTTCCATTATCTCCATCTTCCGATGATAGCTCTTTTTCCAGTTCAACATTCCTATTTTGACTTGTGTTTGCTTGATTATTTTCTATCTCAATATTTCTGTCTTTGCCTAAAATGTTTGTGGTTCTGCTAGGTTTTTCAGCTTCTCTATGTTCCGATTCTATTATTTCATTTTCTAAAATACTCATTTGTCGATAATTGGATGTTTTTGCCTGTTTATTATTCTTTTCAACTGGCTTAAAAGAAAAATCTAAAATTTAAGAAGTATTATAATAAATGCATAGGTAGGTACCATTAGTACTGTAAGAGAATTACCAAAAATAACAATTGCTTAAATTTCTACCTCTTTCTGCCTTCAATATGATTAGCTCTTCGTCATTGTCACTTTCAACTAGAATACCCAATCGACTTTTGACATTTCTGATCTTTCTTTCAATGTCTTGCAAGTCCTGTTCATTGGAGCTCTCGGTTACTTCAGATAATAATGGAATATCAAAATTATCTTCAACTGAAACAAAAAATAGGTACCAAGGTAATAACTAATAACCTAATAAAATATATCAATCAATCAATCAATCAATCAATCAATTTATTCATGTTAAATACCAAAAGGTTTACATTTGTCAAAATACAATACATATATAAAAAGGTATACCTACAATTATAAAATTTAAAATACAATTATAAAATTTAAAATACAATACACTATCCTATACCTAGCAGTAAAACAGGTTGTGAAAGTAATTTATAACTAGAATCTTTAAAACAATCCCGTAGGAGACTTTCCTATTCCTCATCCACTCTTTAAAATGTAAAATTTAAAAATTCGTCAAAAGAATAAAATGCATTTTTTATTAGGAGACTTTTTACCCTGCTATAAAATAATCTCTGAGGTAGGTCTTTAATATGTTGGGGAAGGGAATTAAAAAATTTGATAGACCAATATCCAGGACCGTCCTGGCACCTTCCCAGACGCCAGTAGAGGGGCACTATGTTATTCTTACCACGTGTATTATAAGTATGGATGT
Organism: Polydrusus cervinus; assembly: GCA_935413205.1. NCBI lineage: Eukaryota > Metazoa > Arthropoda > Insecta > Coleoptera > Curculionidae > Polydrusus > Polydrusus cervinus. Next base: position 6,039,164 of record OW284514.1, read on the forward strand.
TTTCATGGGTTTGGAAATGTATATTATTCTTAACAAACATGAGATTCTCTAGGATATATAGGGATGGTAATTTATTTATTAATTAATTTATTTATTTATTTGTCAATATACAGGACATGCCCATTCGTACAATAAGTTCTTAGTCTAAACTAAAATAACCTACCACTCACACAAATACAAAAGTTAAACATTATTAAATAGCTAATACATCTATTATTAAATTAGTAGTAAATATTCTTTAATAACCTTTTTAATGGTTCCAAATTTATATTAAATAAATCACCCCTAAACCTGTTCCCATTTTTCATAATTCGATTAATTGGAGAATTTTCACCATACACAGTACGGTGCTGCCTTAATTCAAACATTTTAGATTCTCTTAATTGCCTAGGAGGTACATATAATTGGAGCAAGGACAAGAGTTCTGGGCTACTTATTGAACCATTTATAATTTTGTGTGCCAAAATAATGTCGTTATGTTCATGACGTTTTTTTATGCTAATTAGTCCTAACTCTTGTGCTAAATTGACATAATTTATGTTTTCTAATAGTATATGTTTCTTAAATGCTATATACCTAAAAAAATTTCTTTGAACGGATTCGAGCTTGTCAATATAAATTTGATAATGTAAGTAGTCCAAGAGAAGCAAAAGCTTCTCTGCAATCATCCCTATATCCTAGGCCTGCCATAACCCTTACTGCCCTTCTCTGGATTGCAAATAACCCACGAGCCCCAGAGGAATGTCCCCAGGCCAATATCGCATAAGCTATAGAGAATGGAAAACTGCAAAATAGGCTGTTCTAAGGATCGAAAGTGAAACACATCTCGAGAGATTTCTGATGACGTACACACCACTATTAAGCTTTTTAGCCACTGTCCTAATGTGTGGATCCCACTGTAATTTTGTATCTAAATTCACACCCAAAAATCTAGCGTTTGTCACACAGTCCTCGTACTCATTCACTTCTCTCATCGCAAAGATCATTCTATTAGTCTTTTCCCTGTTAAGCAGGAGCCTATTTGAGCAAAACCATTCCGCCGCCCTAGTTTGCGCCGCTATTAATTCGGAACGTGAATCATCCGCAGTACTACCCTCACAAGAGATTGTGGTGTCATCGGCAAAAAGGGTGAAATGCACTGAGGCGTCACTCATAGGGAGGTCATTGATGTATATCAAAAATAAAATAGGACCTAATATTGAGCCCTGTGGGACGCCCATGCTAATCACCCTCTCAGCCGACGCATCCCCATTGTGTCTAACCATCTGTGATCTATCACTTAGATATGAAGTCAGTAAGTCAATACTGCTTTGGCCAAAGTTGTATGTGCAAAGCTTTCATAGAAGAATATTATGGTCAACACGGTCAAAAGCCTTGCTTAAGTCGCAAAACAAAACGGTGCTGTACTGTTTATTATGAAAGGCCTCAATAATTTTAGAGGTAAGATCCAGAATTCCCATTGTGGTACTCCTGCCCTTGCGAAAACCAAACTGACAATCAGAAAAGAGACCATGATCTTCAAAGAAGCGCACCATCCTGAGAGCCATGCATTTTTCAAATATTTTTGATATGATTGGCAGGAGAGAAATTGGCCTATAATTCTCAGGACGGTTGGGGTCACCCTTCTTAAAAATTGGGGCAACCAGTGCCCTCTTTAGGACTCTGGGAAAAATATTCTCTCTAAAGCACAGATTTATAATTTTTGTTAACGGTACAACAATTATATTTTTTATGGCTTTAATCATTCTTACACTCAATCCAAACACATCTACATAATATATACTATACAGGGTGTTAATTAAGTATGTGCACAAATCCTAAGAGGGTTATCCATAGCTGAGTCCACAGCTATACTTATAGTTGAATTAAAAATAATTTAATACAGATACTGAAAGTTACTGAATATCTTGTAGTATGTACCAATAGGTTTGTAGTAAGTAGCTGTATGAATTTTTATTTTCTAGATAATGTACTTATTATTGCATATTTCTTACCAATATCTTCAGTGGACTGTCCTTCAAGATTATCATTGGTTAAAATAACTTTTCGTTTTTCAGCAAGCTTATTTACTATCCGTAAATTATCTGTCAGAGACCTAGCTCCTTGATTGGTTTCAAATTTGTCTTCTTCAGTTTTTTGTATTTGAGACTCTTTCTTTACCTGTAAGCATGGATAATTTCGGTTTATAAAATTGTCAATGTTCACATGTGCATGTAATTTACAAAAATAAAAATATTAGTCAATCTTTGAGTACCTATTGGCCTTTTTCAAAGTTCTGGTTCAGAAAGAAAACAAAGCAGATATTTTTTCTTACTTACTTTTTTTGAGCTTTTCTCCTTTTTAAGCTTTAGATTACTTTTATCATCTGATGGTATTTCGGTACTTTTCCTCTTGGTAGCCTTCTTATAGACATCAGGGTTGGTTACTGTGACTTCTTTTAGTTTCTTTAATACAATATGTAACCAATTAACAAAAGGGGTTGTCTTGGTTGAAAGAAATAAGTTAAGGTCCTCATTCATTTGACCCTTTGTTCTTCTATTAGCTACCATCACCATTATGTAATCAGGAAGCTCATCATCTAAAAAGAGTTTTAAATAACTTTTTTTTTATCCAAACAGTGAAGTATGTAGTATGCAAAGCAGGGCTTAAAAGGCAGATAAATATGTTATGGTTTTATCTGATGTTTTTAATACTTCAGCATAGCTTAAACAACAGCTCCAGTTCAATGCAAATAGATAGCGAACTAGTCTAAAACTCCTGCCAAATATTATTGTTATCAATGGTAGTATAGTGTATAATAATGTATGCAAAAAAATCACAACGTACTTACCCACATAGCAGTCTAGCTCCATGAGTTTGGCTTTAATAGCACTCTAAAATAAAAGTTTATTTTTAAACTGGGTTTCTAACCTTTCAAAAAAAAATCGATACATACCCTCATTTTTTGACCTACTTCGGCCCCTATGGATTCCATTGTAAAGTTAAGTTTTCACATTTACTCAAGAACGTGATAAAGCTATTTGTATACTTTATTTATTCCAAAATTGTTTTATTATTTTAACCACATTTGACACATTTACACGCCATTTTGCTTTACAAATAAAACATATGACATTTGACAAATGACAAAAACTTGGATATGAATGTACATTTGGCAATCTTGTATAATTTCGAAATCCGAAATAGAAATCTCTGAAATTTGGCAACATACATACAACTAGCTTTTCGATTACAGTTTCGTTCGTTATGGTGGTTTTTCTTTAAATTTTGCCATGATTTAATGAAATCGGTCCAATTTCGGGAAAATCTTGTTTATTTTTCGTTTTCCCCAAGTTCCATTTAGTTAGTTATCGATTTAACCCACTTTATCATGATTGATATGACTGCTTCTCAGTATCAAGATGAGGTAAGTAAATTTAGTCCAATTTAAAGGCTTTAAGCAATTCCCTGCATTATTCTATTATTTAGTTATGATTAGGGTATAATTTTATTGCTTTAAACAAATAATTAAAAGACATTTTAAATAATTTTTATTTGGCGCCTTCTACTATAACCTCACATTATAGGTTTGTACGTTACGCAAGTAATTTCCATGACACTATCGTTACGACGTACGTTATATTTCTATTTTCTATGCATCAGAAAGAGATACGGTTACTAAGGCAAGCGGTTCTGGTAAATCCTCCGATCAGTGTCGTCCTGATATTTAAAATTTTTTAGGCAAACACTGCGAGTAATACATCCAACTTGCTATACACTTCCCCTACCTGGGACTTTTTCTGCAATGCCACTATGCAAGAAATAATTCCTGGGGTTTATTTAGGGCCACATTCTGCTGCACAACTACACTGCCTTACAAACTTAATCGAAAAAGGAATTAGGTAAGAAAACTAAATTTAAAAAAAGGCTAAATATAATTCCATAATAATTTCTTTAGATACATAATCTGTGTCCGTCAAGACTTAGAAGCTCATTTTATACGACCTCAAATAAGCGATCCTTCAATCACTTATCTAACTTTGGACATAGCCGACCAGGTGAATGAGAACATTATAAGATTTTTTCCTGAAGTAATTAATTTTATTGAGGAAGCTTTGTCTAAGAATTTTAAAGTTTTGGTTCACGGTAATAATGGAAACTCTAGAAGTGCTACTTTAGTTTTGGCTTATATTATGGAAAAGTTTGGATTAGGAGTAAGGTATGTGAATTATTTATAATTGGAACTGAAGTAGTTATTAGGTATATCACTTGTTTGTATATATTTTTATTACTTATTGCCATTTTAACAGTTTTTTTTACATTGTAGTGATGCTTTGTGCTATATAAAAACGAAGCGAGCCTCTGTCAATCCTAACGATGGTTTTAGAGCTCAATTATTTGAATATGAACCCATATACAAAGCTAAACAGATGTTAAAGAATGGGGAGTCCTCGTATTCCAATAAAACTCGACATAAAAGAAAGTCAGAACAACTCTTTGACATAGGTAATGCATGTGTGCATTTTTTATGTACTGTACACTTTTTCTACTAATATTAAGGTATTGGTTATATTTTTGTTTTATCCGAAAAGCTACCAAATACTGGTATTTGGTTCCCAATTACCTACAATTTTAAAGTTAAAAATTTTGACACAGTTTTGCTGTTGTAACTTATTAAAAACCTCTTGAATTTTTCTAGGAAATGATACTTGCGACTACGACTTGGTACAGCCCCCTCCTAGCCCCACTGCATGTGAGAACAATAATTGTGAGGCTAAGGATAACAGCCCCACTGCTCGTGAATTTTCCAATCATCTCTACCGACTGTGGGTAGATAAAAGGTAGAACAAAATGTTTTTTTATTAACATTTTTTTTGTATAGGAAGTTTTTAGAAAACAGTTTTTCTATTTTATTTACTTGAGACGTTAACTAGGGCAACAGTAACTGGTAGCTAATGGTAGATTTTTTAAGAATACTACTTGATCTTTTACAAAATGAAGATGACAATGTGATTTAAAAGTATTTTCCATTTATACACATGTATTATGATAAATAAAACCCTGTAGATAAGGTATGTAAGACATTCCTTTCTATTGTTGGTGTACCCTTACCCTTCAAATGTTTTTGTGGTTTTTTGATCAATATTTTGTTAATTTTTCGTTTTTTTAATTCAAAAATGGCAGGAATACCTTGGAGCTCAATTATCTATAATTTCAAGTTAAAATGGTCTGAATTTATAAAGTAATTAAAGCTGAATAAGAATTTTTCAACTTAAGTACTTAATTGCTACACCAAGACTGTATTTGCCGCTTTGATCTTTAAATACAACGAAATATTTATTAAAAATTGGGAATGTGTCACAAGCCCTAAAGTTTTCTCATCAAAAGAAACGATCTTGTTACTAGTTTTGTTTTGTTATTTGTTAGAATTATTATTGTAATTGTATTTTTTTTAATTGTCACTTTTATTTATAGTTTATTGAAGATTGAACTGTTTTAAAATAATTATTTGGTGCAATAATTGTTTACTAAAATACTTCTGGTCATTGAGATTTTTTTTAAACATAGTATATTTTCCTATAAGATAATAATTTTTCCATTTAAGTAATTATATTTGATCTCTTAACTTTTAGGTATTTAAGGTACTTCTTATAAATTGTGTAGATGTTTATATATGCATACAGAGTGGCAAAAAATGCTATTTAACTTTAATTATATTTAATTTTTCATTTTCAATTATGCCAACGTGAACAAAAATGTAATGAACCTAGAACTATCTGTAAATAATAAACTTTTTTTACTGCCCTGTATAAAACTATAATAAAACAGCCACATCACCTTATAACAAAACATGAAAAATTATTTTTCTATTTTTGTATTAAAAAAAATTCTTGTAGTTATAGTTGATAGAAGTTGGGTTATTTTTAAGCGAATTACTTAGAGGGAACCCAATTAATGTATGTACACTTTGAATTTCAATCGCTATAAGAAAAAGATGATTCTCAGAACGCGTTAAACTTTGAATAAGATGCCAAGATAAAAGGATTGTTCCCACAGAGTGATAGTTTTTCAATTTTCTAACCAATCCAAACGGCCATAATCTTTGTAGGAACGCGTTCGAGTCTATTGTGCAGAATCCTGATTCACTTGGACTGTCCGATTGCTGTGGGAACAAACCTATAAGCCAACTTCTGACTTAACTTGTTACAGTGGCGGCTCGCGGTCTTAAAAAATGGTGAAGAGCGAGGTATAGTGCGGGTACTTAAACAAACATTGACTAATTTATATTTTAATTACGTACTTACATAGCTAGTTTTTGTAAGTCAGATCGATTCTTCGCTTGAGGTCTAGCGTTTTCTTTTAAAGCATCGACAATAGTATTTTGATTTTGTCCAAAATTTCTTAACATTAACTGACATTTTAAGTGTTCTCTAGAATCCCCGTGTTTACGCAACGATCGAGTAATATTTAAAAAATCTGTAAATCAGTCCCTATATACCAAACGCAATGTTTATTCGAAAAGAGTAAACACAACTAACAAAACAATTTTTGTAAGGCGGCACTACTACATAGCCAATTATATTCTGAAAACCAGGAACGCTTAAAATTAATCTTCACTTTTTTTAAAATTCTTTTTCAAAAATCTATGTTTAAGATTCCAGTAGGTCGCCCGTGTAACAAAACGTCTCTCTTATTATCCTCATCTGTCCAACGACTGAATGGAGTTTCCAAAAAATTACAAACTATGCCATTAATTGGATTCATTTTAAAAATACAATACTAAGTAAGTACGTACACTACTGAATTAACTGAAAAATAAAAACAAAACTTTTTAATCACACAGTAAATCACGTAAAAACGATATCTATAACCGAAAGTTTCGCGAAGCGTCAAAATAAATACCTTAAGTATCAAAGCCATGTTGGGTGTTGGCTCTTCACTTGCTTTAAGCAAACGAACACGGTCGGCTGGGGCGCGCCAAATGCACGAGTATTTATAATTATTGTCCATTATTGTAATCGGTAAAATGGTAGCTGTAGGTATTGGTACATTAAGTAATATTTAATATTCTCGAAAAAATTTTCTCCTGGTTTTATTTTTTTTTGGTGAAGACCCCCTTCTACTGAAGAGCCGCCACTGACTTGTTAACAATGACATTTGACAATAATATTTTATTTTGGTCGTGGCCATAGAAGTATGGAAATAGTATTTAAAGTCCTTTCTTTCAGTCTTTTTATCCAAAGGTTAAGCTCCAAACTTGAACTGACATTTCATTTCTTTACACGTTCATCTTTAACGCAGCATATCTGAGATAAATCGAATTTGGAGTAAACCCAGCTTTCACGTCCAAATATATGTTGTAAATTTTCAATGCTGTTCCGTTGTTCTGTATTTTTCGAAATTCAAAGATGTACCTTGGATATAGAAGTTTAGATGTATTGTAAGATAAATTAATAATAAAAAATTATGTTTTACTAAATTTTATTAGTTTTTAACAAATATTGCAGGATGTTTTCTCACTTTTATAATAGAACATATTTTGCCCCTACATTTTCTTAAAGCCGATACTACAGTAGGGTGAAGTTGAAAGGCAGAATACAATATTTTAACATTTTTTTATTGATAATTAAAATTTTAATTTATTTGGGGACCAGATTAATGTATGTTACAACAATTTATATTTTTGTTTTTGGGTTCGTCGGGTTACTGGATTTTAGCAGGAATCAGTGCACAAATAATGTCATTTTTTTCATCGTCCTTAAGTTCCCATTTGATATTAACTGTCACCTGTGAAAAAAAACAATAATTAACATTTTCTATTAATACTGAAAGGAGTGAGACAGAGTTCCTAGGTACTCTGACGGATATATGGATTGAGGAGGTACAGAGGGGATGAAGCGAAGGACATTGGTAACCGCCATGGCAGCGGCCAGAGGTTTAACTAAAACTTTTGATTGTCATTACATGACAAGTTGTCAATATTTGGCAAAAACGTCCAAAATCCACTACCATTTCGGTTTAAAAATAAAGGATTCCTATTTGAGCTAGACCACTCGGCATTTGATCCGAAGTTGGATTCGTCTGACTTTTTATGTATTCAGAAATTTAAAGAGCATCTCGGGGAACATCTTTTTGCCGACGCCGAGGACCTATTTTATTCAGATTTAATAGAAATTTTGTTTATCGAAAAGTTCCTGGTTAAAATATTAAAACTGAAAAGACAGCAAATAAAATACAAAATGAAGCGAATATTTGCTGGCATGCGAAACCATGACAACAGATTTATCTTCTATTATAGTATAGTATAGTAAATTTAAATATTTTTTCGTACCCTTGGATAGCTTGACTGGATAGGCATCTTAGTGGTATATTTATAAGTATTGCCAGCCTTCAAAGGACATTCTATCCCAGAATCTTGACAACCATTTGAGTTTGGGAGATCAAAAGGCACTTCAACACTAAGAATTACTCCATGTACAACTGCAGTTAGACTATTCGAATCTACACCTGAAAGAAAGGAAATGTTGGACGATTTCTATTGCCTTATGGTTTAAGGGAGCTCGGGTTTAAAAGTCTAATTGCTAATTTTTCGTCCCACGCTTGGACTAATCTAAATCCTTGAATATTTATTTAAAAAACCATCTCATCTATTACACGCTCACCAAACCAAAATTCACGATTTTATAAAGAATGATTAGTATTTTGGCTTAGTTTACGGAGCAGTTTTTGCCGGAAACGCTTAGTTTTCAAAAATGTCCTTCAAAAAAATTTGTTAGTAGTTGGGCAAATTTTTAACGAACTTTCTGCGTGGCCCCGAAAATTGTTCGTCTGCGGCGCTTTTCCGTCTTCCTAGGTAAGTACAAAGTCATGAAATACATGTAGTTCCTGCCCTGCCTTAAAAAAAATGTCCTAGTTACGCCCACTGAGCCCCCCCCCCCCTCTACCTCACTGTCATCTTTTGCTTTCTTTTTCCTGGTCCCCACAGATGTCGGAAAACGGGGGCGAATAACGACAACAGAGCAAAGATTATTGTCGTTAGGAGTGGACAACGACAAATACCAAAAATGCAAATAAAATTAAGTTTGTGGCCAGAATTAAAGAAAATTACCTGTATGTATGATGTAAATAAGTACCTAAAATATTGGTTTTCAAGGTTATTTCTGGGATGCGTGTAATATTGTTCTTGTTAAGCTTAATTACCGTTTCCTATATTTTATTATAATTGAATTAACCCAAGAATAATAGCTAGTTTATGCAAACCAGCAAAATCCCGCTATTCGAGTTGTCAAGCGTCGATTTCTTAATGTTTGCTAGTTCCTGAAATGTAGTTGGTTCACTAGAGATGATATTTTTGTCGCTTCCAATCAGTGACGGCTGGTGAATAAGGCCCAGATTTTCCATCGTGTAATCTTATCGTTTACGAGATCCCCATGTTCGCACACGAATTTGTAGCACCCTGTATATTTCGAAAATTAAACTTAAGTGAATCCTAACGCAACAAAATTTCCCATGTTAAGTTGCAAGTTTTTAAAAATCGAATTACAAAAAAAACAAGTAAGATTTTGTATTTCTCATTCTGCAATATCTGTGGAGTCAAAATTGAAAAAGTTAGAATAAACATGGACTGGATTTGGTTCAAGACAATGCAATATTATTAATATAATAATATATACATATAATTTTGCATGGAGCTGGTAACTTTGGATAATAATTTAGAAATATTGTTTGGATCCACAATAAACTCAAAAATGTTTAAATGGAAAAGATACTTTAAGAATGTGAAGAAATTCCGCGACAGCGAGGATACGCACCCTTCTTGTATCTTTCTTCTATATGGTATTATATCAGTTTGGTACTTACTTGGTGTGAATGTGATATCCATAGAAGCATTGGTATTTCTCTTTAAAATACATCTTTTTGCACTTGGCAAACAATTTGAAATCTCTACGTTAACAATTTTGCCATTCGATGACCCTAAAAATTAAAAATTCTGCTAAGATAGAGTCAGCTACTGATTGGAATAAAGATCGATTCTCTGATCTGTCTAAATATGTGAAAAAATAATTCCACAGGCATTAGGGATCGCAATCCCGAAGTAAATAAACAATCCAGGGATGTCCGGGATCCCTTTATGGAAGCCCGGGATAGGAAAAATACGTTAAAAATGATAGATATCCCAGGATTGCAATTTCAACATGCTTCCCCGACCTCCAGCTGTTTACCGACGAGGTACTGCTTTCAACCATAAACATACCACCGCGCCGTGCATTTTAAGTCTAGGACTGCTTTTTGGGTTTAGAAATAAGACTGAGTAAAATTTGTGGTAATATAAAGAGCTATATTTTTTCGATCCCGGGATCATATTTTTATTTCCCGGGATCGGAAAAGTATGTTAAAAATGGTAGCTATCCCGGGATTGCAATCCCTAACAGGCGCACAGAACATAGATTCCGGCGAACATTTTATTTTATTGAATAAAAATGTCTAGTCACATGAAAAAATAACATAAATATTACATCTTCAGTATTACTCCTTAAATTTTTATAAATAACTGAATTCGCCGAGTGAGGTTGCGTAGGTCTTGCCCGCTACTGCGAAATGGATCGTAGTACGGTTTGACGTCACAGCCGCAAACTTTAAACGCTCATATTTAATTCAGAGAAATAATAATAGTAGATTCTGTAACGAGGTTGGAATGAAAATTTGATCCGAGTGGAAGAACCACGAGTATCGAATTTTCATTCTAACCGAGTAGCAGACTATATTTTCTCCACGACCAAAAATACTATTCGCAATATTTGTAATTTCAGGTGGAGTATTATCCAGTTCCATATCTGATTCATCCGATTTTTCACTCATATTTTGACTTGCACTAAAATTTGTCTGCTGACATTGACAGTTTCGAAATTCATGGCAACCTATGTCGTTTAGATCAATTACAGAATATTTATTCCGTATCTTGTTATGAAATGAAAATACACGCAAAACGCATAAGAAGCAAGTGTTTCAGAATAAATATTCCAACTCAAGAGCGAGAATTTTTACATTCTATTATCAAAAATGATTTTGGAATTATTGCATTCAGTAATGATCGTGGAGAAATTAGTTTTTCTGTGAACTGTGTGGGTCTTTTGATGGTATAAGCTTACGCTTAAGAGTATTAGTTTTCAAATTTCATTTTCATGCAAGTTTTCTATTAATATTGGGAATTTTTTAAAAAATTTTGGTATGTGGTTCTTTCTCTATTTTTTTGCCTACGAGCACCCGTTGTTTAAAACAAAAATTAGTCATTGAATTATTGTAAACTAAAGAATTTTATTGTTGTCTACTATCTGTGTACAGGTGTACATTGCTGTATAAAAATTATTCAATGAGTTTGTTTATAAATATACAATACAAGGGTCATTCATCACTAAAAAAAATTTTTTTTCAACAAATTTTTCCTCAACTTTAACGCATTCAATTTGAATAAATTATTCCCATTGGACTTTAAAATATACATCAGTTCATCAGTAGATATTAAGATAGAGTGTAAATATAAAGTTTTCTTTCTTTCTTTCAGCTAATTCTTGAGTATATTAGGTTACTCCAATAAAAAATTCATTGTTATGGTAACGACGTTTTTTTTTAAATTAGTTCATTGTAAAAATATACCCGGTGGTGCCTCGTGGTTGGAAATCCCATGCAAGTTTTAGACTGTCCAAATATTTGCTTCCCTGTTGGTTTTAGAGCGGGGTTCTAGGTTCTAGGACGCCTTTTAAGGGTATCTGTGTAGTGAATGCACATGCGGAGTTGGAACGATTTTGAACAACCCGATCTTAACTTATTTGAATAGGATTGCGGTTAGTTTTTTATTGGAATTCAACAGGTGATGCTTGGACTTGTCAACCTGTGATTTATCATTGTCAAATGTAATTTGCAAACCTATTAAATAGTTTTAAAATCACAGGGGAAGAAAATAAGAGGGTGTTTAAAAATAAATAATTGTTTATAAATAAACCTAATAATAATTGTATTTTAAGAAAACTGTACAATCGTTTGGAATATTGTTAATTCTTAATTAAATGTCCAAATAAACCGCCATTTGTTGCTAATTGCTATATTTTATCAAAAGAAAACCAACCGTCTTGTGACCAGTGCCTCTGTCGGTAAAACACATTTTAATCGAGTGCCCCAAATTTGACGCGATTAGGCACCAACACGACATGAAAGACAGTTTACAACACGTTCTTAATAAATACTTACAAAAGACATTAAACTTTCTTAAAGACTGCGGCCTACTTGACCAAATATAACCTAGAGACAGTAAAATTCATAATTAAGTACCTCATGAGCTAATAACCCTAGGTGGTTGATGCGCTTTTTTGTAAAAAAAAAAAATAGTAAAATTCTCTACGAACATTTCATCCCCTTCTAGCAATTCTTGATGGTTTTGATACGTATATGAATGATATTTATGCTTTTTCAAAGTTCGCGGTACTCTGGTGTGATGTTTTTCTAGTTCTAGTGCTGATGTTTTTATTTCCTTCGACGTGAAGTAAGAAATAATTACCAGTAAATAATTCAATACTTTTAAATTACATTTAAATAATATAGCAAATCACAAGTTGAAAGGTCCCATCAATGCTGGTGTCCGCAGTATCACCCGTTGAATTCCAATGAAAAACCAACCGCAATCCTATTCAAATAAGTTAAGATCGGGTTGTCCAAAATTGTTCAAACTCCGCATATGCACTCACCACACAGAGACCCTATAAAAGTCTCCCTACAACCCCTCTCTAAAGTCAACAGGGAAGTAAATATTTGGACAGTCTAAAACTTGCATGGGATTTCCTATGTTTCCAACCACGATGCACAACCCAGTATATTTTTACGATTAACTTATTAAAACACAAATTTGACAAAGTACGATACAGACGAACGAAACGTCGTTACCATAACAATGAGATTTTTTATCGGGGTAACCTAATATACCCAAGAATTATCTGAAAGTATAAATTACAAAGGTTAAAAAACACCCCATCAAATATAAAGTTTTCTGGAATGAAGAAAGGAAAAGTTAGGAAGTGTTTCTCAAAACAATCTTCTGTATTGTTGCGTTCCACTTTAGGTGTTTGTATTGGATTGAAAGAATACGCACTGTTTTTTTGGCAGATAGATATCAACAAACATTGCTCCAGATAAAAAAAAACATCACTTACCACAGTCAGTAAACCCACAGTCCACTAATCCATACAAAAGCACTGCAGCTGAGACAAATAAAACTGATTTATAAACCATTTTTAAGCCTGTAGTTTTATCAAATTTTTTCCAAGCAATCTGTTAGGTAGGAATTTTTATTGTTTCCAACCTCGGCGGCAATCTATAATTTTATATTAATTAATAATTTATGAAGTTATACACGCTTATTATGGTCTGATATGCGATTGTAACTGAATACGTATTGGATTAATTTAATGAAAGACTTGTTACGGTGCTAAGCGAAAAAAAAGACAACGCTGCGTTGCGATGATTTAACTAAAAATAACAATGATATTTTGTGAATTAACGTAAGTAGTTATTATCAACAAAGGACAAAAGTTTATCATCTCAGTCGGTTGACCAGAGACCACGGGCTCAGATAGTAATATGGTGAGCTGTTTATTAAGAGCCCCATCGTTTTTTTTTGTTTACAATCTTTGTCGAAAATATGATGCAATGCTACATTAAGAAAATTCGACCAATTCTAAATTCTTCTCAACACAATGAACTGAATATTTTTAGGGTTTTCTTTGGCTTATATTTTTTTTTATTCTTCCAAATTTCAAGAATTAAATTATTACCTCTATCCCCTCTGACTAACCCGTTTTTGTCATTTTTTTCTTGATATTACTATCTGGCTCTTTAATTTTAAAAAAGAAAAATATGTTTTATATTTGCAAAAAATATGTTGTGTTTCAATCCAAAATTTTCACATAAGACATATCTTATGTATGACTCTAACCAGAGGTTTTCGGGCTCGGTTTTTCATGTTTAAAAATAAAGTAAATATCTTTTATACGCTCACCACGCCAAAATTTATGATTTTTTCAAAGATTCGATCATTTTGGAGCGGAGATTACGAATCTGAGAGTCGTTTTGGTTGAAAATGCTTAGGTTTTGATATATTCCTTCCTAAAGTACCGTTTTGTATAAAGGTTAGGTTTTGGATTCATTATGAAGCATTCTCCTTGCCGCATTATTTTTTTATTGTAACACATCTTTAATAAAAAGCTGTTTTTCTGTTTTTCCAATTAAAATATTTACTTTTCCTACGACCACCTATGAAAATGAGAAAAAAAGCACGGTGAACCTGGCTCGAAAGCGCCGAATATCACACGCGTGTTGAAAGAAAATATTTCAACTCTAGAGTGGTAATACAAGGCACACTATTTAATTTAAACATATGATGTCAATTTGACAGACCACACCTATTTATTAAAAAGAACAAATTTTAGAAATCAGTAATTGTGTGTGTAAAGTGTTTTAACTTATTTTTCATGTATTTGTCGAGTGATTTAGAATTAGAGTGTGAAAATACGCCATGTGAAATTATAAAAAATGTTAATAAAAGAAAAAACAAGTCACGCTGAAGAAAATGTCACATATTTAAACAACAAATGTTAACTGGTAGCCATGGACGCCATAGCGTAGACACTAAAGCTCTTGTCTACAGAACGGGAGGTCACAGGTTCAAATTCCATCAGGAGTATTTTACTTTTTTTTATAAAAACATTAAATAATTTATAGAATTATTTTGAATTGAAATCTTCCTTGTTGGGTGGATTTTTTAAATTTTGGTTAAATGTATATTTCCTTGAAATTTAAAATTTTTCATTCTGGTTAATCTAGAAGTCAATCCAGGATTAGGTCTTCCTATGATATATAAAATATGAAAAAATGAAAATGTTAAACTACAAATAAAGGAAAAGCCTATTGACAAACTATATGAAACCAGATATTAAGTGGAACATAATCCTAGGTATGCTAATTTCAACTCTAGAGTTGAAATATTTTTTTTCAACTCTAGAGTTGAAATATTTTTTTTTTACAAATCAAAGGCTTTTTTAATAATTCTTTGTGGTCGTAGGAAAAATAGTGTACATTACTCGTGTGAAAGTGATTATTCTAAAACTCGGAGAATTTCCGCACTCGGCTGACGCTTCGTGCTAAATATCTCCTCGTTTGAAAAGTATCACTTTCATCACTTGTTATGTAATATACTATTAATTTTTGTTTTAAAAATAAATAAAGGAGACTTGAGGTTGTAATTTGTTTTTGTTGTAAACATTTTTTATTGAATTTGTTTTTTTTTTGTTGATTTAAATTAGCTCTAAAAAAGGGGAAACGGAGCAGAAAAGTATATAATAGAAAAATACTAAAAAATATTATTCTTTTTGCTCGTTTTTCTTTAAAATTGCATCTCAACCCAATAACTAAGAGAATATGTGTTCGAACCCTTAATCTTTATACATAATAACTTTTAGAAGAAATTTTTTAACTAACTAAGGGCTTCCGCTCTAAGCCAAAAATATCATCATATATTTAAATCATTCCTTATAAAAACATTAATTTTGGCGTGTTGAGCGTGTAATAGATACGCATATGTATTAAAAGGCAAACTAATATGTTGATTTTTTAAAATAAATATTTAAATTTAGATTAGAGTCCAAGGGTGGGACGAAAAATTAGGTTTCAATTGACTTTTAGACTCGAGCTCGGGGGGGGCAGCCCCTCCTTGCTAGAACTAGAGTTTTTATACCAGAACTTGAACTTTCAACACAATTTGCAGCGGACAAGGCACTAAAAGAAAAGAAATCAAAAAGCACTGCAATACCTTCACGAATCGAGGAAGTTTGAAAATCAGCCGATTTCAGTTTTTAAAAATGTTTTAAATTAAAATAAAATGTATTGTCATTCAAATTTTTTAAACTATAAAAATAATATATATAGCCAACAATGAAATTTAAAACAAACCTATTCATATTCATATATTAACAACTTAAGGTTTCTATTATCTTAAAAATATGTACCTACTTATATTATTTAAATGCACAGCAATTTGTGCCAGTAGAAATATCAGTGGCGGCTCGTGGCTATTGAGTATTTGAGGGTGCAGACCGTAGTTATGCAAACATTAGTGCAGTAGGAAATGTCCTAATTTTTGGGGTAAAGTCTGGGCGTTTTTATTTTACATTTTAACCCCCCCCCCCCCTAAACGGAGTGGGCATACGTACAATAAAAAAAAGTATGTCCGAAATTCAGTGGATTTAAGAATGCAGGGAAGAGTGTAAAAGGTATCATCTCCCAACCCACCCCATTCACGTCGGTAACCAGGCCGGATGAGATCGGACATCTCGTGGGGTGCGGAAGAAGGTACACACTCCCCAATCGGTAGGTCATGCAATGGCAATAAACCAAGGGTTGATAGCCCTTGGGGGGGTGTCGCATGACTGAGGATCGTGGTTCGGAATCCACGTTAAAGTGTAGGTCCCCTCGGGAATGGCCCTGGCAGCGAACGAAGAGGAAAAAAGCCTAATTCGAAAGAAGGGCAGAACGGCAACCCCCCTTATAAAATTTGGTTCAATCGGTTTTAGTCGCCCCCTTTTTAGGATTCACTTAATTTTGGTTGCCGTTTACTAAGCGACTTTAAATGGGGGTTGAGAGAGAATTCCAAAAAAACTAAATAAATTATTGCATTTTTTGGTTGTGTAATTTTAATGCAGAGAAAAAAATCGAGGAAAAAGCTATAAAACCAATGAAAATCCTAAAAAAATTACTAAAGCTCATTGTATTTTAAAAAATATTTAGAATTACTTTTTTTTAGTAAAAATAATTTTCTTACATTCTCTAATATCTAATAGTCAATATACTTATAAAAAGTTTTTAAAACCCCATTAATAAACATGGACAGGATTTGTTTCAAGTTTCAAGAGAACGCAATGTTTTTAATACAGGATGGCGCATAGAAAACGAAGCAGGGACATTTACTGGCAGCTCAGTTCTTTTTTGGAAAAACGCTCAGACCCGTCCATTTTGTTTTCGAGGGGGACACAAAATTGGCAAAAAATCACGTTAACACGTGCAGCCCCTGGGCGGGGGTGGCACCATCCCTAAACTCTTAAATAGAAAGGGGGGGTCGAGTGATGCCTTATTTTAAAGGTCTTTCAATTCCCTTTACTACTAAACTGGAGTATATGCATTTTATATCGTTATAAAGGGAATTGAAAGACCTTTAAAATAAGGTATCACTCGACCCCCCTTTCCACTTCAGATTTAATGATTTTTTGCCAATTTTGTGTCCCTCTCGAAAACAAAATCGACAGGTTTGAGCGTTATTCCAAAAAAGAACTGAGCTACCAGTAAATGTCTCTGTTTCGTTTTCGATGCGCCACCCTGTATATATTTTCGTATGAAACTGGCAATTTTGGAGAAGAATTTAGAAATATTGTTCGATAATATGCAGTACAGAGGATGACATAAGTGTTTTGAAATTAAGGAACAATACGTTGAAAAATATAATTATTAAAAAAATATTTTGTTGGAAGAGAACGTTTTTCCTGTCCTACAAAATTTACTGTAACTGTTACGGTATGTATATTACTATAATGTTCTGCTACTAGGGCTCTTAATTCAAGTGCTTTTCACTGTGTAATCGCACTAATCGGAACACTACTTAACACTTGAACATTTGACTCTTGAAACAAGATAAAAATATGTCCTATAATAGATTTAATTTCTTTAATTAGATTAGAAGTATTGGTGATTAAGGAAACCAAGAAACCGTATTACGTGGAACTCGACGAAATCCTAACAAACGCTAAGAAAACAAATTATTTTGTGAATTCAATGTTAAATCCAGTGGCGACTCGTGATATCCGAAATACGGGAATCACCATTTGTGTTTCTTTATTCCCTCTTTCAGTTTTGATTTTCAAAATTTAAAGTTTTTTTTATCCAAAAAACGATTTTTCCAACGAAACATACAATTTTTTAGCTATTTTAAATTATCGAAAATTACTTTAATGCTTTAATCTTGCCTCGGGTTGTACATACATTTCCAATGTATTTTTAAAATTCTAATAAAGCAGACTATATAATTAATTATACTATCTAATTTAATTATACATTTTTAACTATTGTATTTTTGTAGTTTTCCCTGCAAAATTAAAAAGCTTAAAGGTGTAAGGTAATTTTTAAAAATATTATTTTCGGAAGAATTTTAGTTTCGCTACAGCTTTATTAAAGACTGATGGAAGAGTTTTGGACTTGCATTGTCTTTATTTGTTTTATATCACAACGTTTCAACTGGTAAGTATCTCCAGTCGTCTTCAGGTGAATACTGAGTATTCAAAAAAATTAATATTGTAATTCGTTGCCAGGACCGGACTGACAAGAATTGTAAAAAATATGAATTTAAAAAAATTAGCAAGGACAACTCATCATTATGAGAAAGTAATATCGCCATTACATTTTGAGAGTAGGAGGGTTTAAAAATCGGTTACAAAAAATCCAGGTCCGTATTTAAAAAAGTAAAGTTAGTGATGGCCGCTCGGAGACAAAACGGCGGATCTTTAGTTTAGTAACGTCATTTTGTAGAGGAAAAAAAGTGACAATAACAAAGTGTCATTTATTTTTAAATAGCTAGTCAAATGAGCTCAGGAAAAAATATAAACGATTTGGCCAAATTTCGGGATTTTTCGAATAAAATCGGAAGTATTCGGAATTTGAAAACTTTTAAAGCGGCATTATAATCAGCACCGAATTGCACAACTTTGCCCCCATTTAACCGTTTTTCTAACTCTTATGGTTTTCGAGATTCCAATGCTGGTATGTCGAATTTGTAACACCCTGTATAGATATAATTTCGCATGTACCCGGTGACCTCGGATGATGTTAAATAAAACTCGCTTTTATTAGTTTATTAATCTTTATTTGAAGCGTTCATATTTTTAACATAAAACTTTTTTGCATTTTGAGATCTTTACAGGAGGCATATATGGCTTTTTGCTAAACACCTATTTTACACAGTAATATTTGTAAATGTATTTTCCTTAAATTTTATTAGGTGAAAATATCGAGAAAAATAAGCTATGATATTAAGAAGTTCGTTCACCGATTCATTTTTTAATCGATATTTCGTTTAATTCACATTCAATCGACCAATTGCCTGGCCTATATTAAAAAAAAATTAAATATCATAAATTAATAATAGCAAAAAACTAATTTATGTCAAATTTTACTATATTTCTTTTTCTCTTGCTATTATTTTATACATTTTTTAGCACAAAGATGAGTATTTTACTGACTTTTTGATACAACATAAAAGCAACGAAACATCGATTAAAAATTAAATCGTCCGGGTCTCCCTGGCGTAAATTTCACAGCTTACCTATTCTTTAAGATTTAAACCGTCGAAGAAGCTATTTTAAAATGGCGGGTTCTTCGACCAATCACGTCTTAGAGAATAGGTAAGCTGTCACGCTTCCAGTGTAAAAGGACACCGCACAAAGCTTATGGGAAATGGCTTTCGACTAATTTTTCTGAATTTTTAGTATTTTCTAGACCTTGACGTCCTGATAAAAAGTGTCCATGGCCGTAATCCAATCCTATGACTAGTTTTGGAGTTATGGTCTTTTAAAGTTGGCAACTTCTTACTTTGAGATGGTATGCATTGTCTCGAGTTTTCACTTGTTTCTTAAAAACTATCGCCTTTTTTTTATCTTTTATTGGTGGAAAAGTAGGCCTTAAGTTTTCTTTCACTCATATAGAAATAAAATATGTACAGGATGTTGAATAATTTATAGACGGATTAAATAAATACTAATATTATAAAATTATGAAAATTAAAAAGAAAAATTACTCATTTTTTGAATTTTAAAATCAAACGGCTAGATTTTGTTCATATTTTAATATTTTGTAGTACAAAGCTATGAATGAAAAAAATGGGTATAGGTTGACGTAGAATATATTGCCGGGTATTTGATTTTTCAAAAAAAAAATTGAAAATTCACCCGAAAACGTAATAAACGACTTTTAATTGATTCATTTAATTATTATGCCAATCTGTAACAAATTTCTTGTACAATAATTATTTTCTAACACATTCCTATCTTAGATATACAGGGTGTACCTGAACCTGTGAACATAAATATAGGAAAATTAAAAAATGTTTTTATTTTTATCATATGACAAAATATTATTGGTAAATTAGAAAATATTTTTTTCGTAAAATACCTTGGCTCTTGTACATGATACGTTTAGATTATCTTCGAGTCATACCAACATGTTTTTTTTTCATAAATTATATTTTTTATTTTCCTATACTTTTAAAGTTTTCACTTGTGTAAATCATTGTAACTGGTTCACCTATACCCGTTTTTTTTTCATCCATAGCTTTGTACTACAAAATATTAAAATATGAACAAAATCTAGCCGTTTGATTTTAAAATTCAAAAAATGAGTAATTTTTCTTTTAAATTTTCATAATTTTATAATATTAGTATCTATTTAATCCGTCTATAAATTAGTCAACATCCTGTACATATTTTATTTCTGTATAAGTAAAAGAAAACTTAAGGCCTACTTTTCCACCAATAAAAAAAAATTAAAAAGTTGATAGTTTTTAAGAAACAAGTGAAAACTTCAGACAATGCATAAAATCTCAAAGTAAGAAGTTGCAAACTTTAAAAGGCCATACCTCCAAAACTAGTCATAGGATTGGTACGGCCATAGACACTTTTAATCAGGACGTCAAGATCTAGAAAATTAGCCAAAAGCCATTTCCCATAAGCTTTGTGTGGGGTCTTTTACGCCAGGTGGTTCCGATATTAATTACTCTTAAGTAGTCATTGACAAAACTTTAAAATTATAACAGAACACAAAGAAAAATATAAAAATAAACGGTTTAATATAATAAAAATTTGCTGGCAAGAAGCGCGTATTTGACGACTGTACTGAAAAATAAATTAAATAATATCTAAATAAATTAATTACTAAAAATATGTTACATCACTTTTGTACAAAAAATATAATTATTATTATGCTAAAATAAATTATTACAGATCTGATCAACCAACAAATGATTTTTTATAAGTAAAAGTGGTAAAATGTTTGCGACTTTTTACCGCTCTTTTGAAGACTGATCAGATGTTAAACCGCTTTTTATCCGCCAATGAAAGGACTTTTCTTGTTTTTCAAAGATTTAGATTATCCATTAGTTATTTAGAAAAAAAAAGTTAAAATAAAGGGAATTTTAGCATTACCCACTTTAGGTATTATGGTTTTGAAAAGCCCATAATTGGAAAAATACTTACATACATTCTAACACTAAAACACTTGTGCAATTAATATTGCACCATAGTTTCAAATTACTATTTTACCGGTACAACTTTATTTTTAATATTTAGTATAGAAAAATGTTTAAAAGCCAAAAATGTACGACGACTTGGGACTGTTAATATCGGATATCTTGTATGACATTCTCATACCATTTTTTTGCCACATATTTAATTTAATATATTTTTCGCATTCACATCAATATGTGTGGTAGGTACATAATGTCTTAAAAGTGGGTATTTTATCACCGACAAATTCATTTTTCTCTACGATAGATCTGTTCTAAAGTAAACATTTTAAATTTGGTCACCATTTGTGATTACTAGTGGTCCAACTATGGAGATAAAAGTAGGTGTTTTCTAAACCACCATTTCTAAATTGTTTGGTGTTATCAGCAAAACAATACCAAAATTGTGAAAGAATTGAAAACAATGCTTTTGGCAACCCATATCTTTTCTAGGGAGCTTAGCATACAGGGTGTCCCACTGGGAACCGAATCGATCTATATATAGAAAACTATACATAGGAAAATTTTGAAAATTTGACAGTATGCTGAGCTGTTTAACCTAGCTCGAAAGCGCCGAATATCACACGCGTGTTGAAAGAAAATATTTCAACTCTAGAGTGGTAATACAAGGCACACTATTTAATTTAAACATATGATGTCAATTTGACAGACCACCCCTATTTATTTAAAAGAACAAATTTTAGAAATCAGTAATTGTAAAGTGTTCTAACTTATTTTTCATGTATTTGTCGAGTGATTTAGAATTAGAGTGTGAAAATACGCCATGTGAAATTATAAAAAATGTTAATAAAAGAAAAAACAAGTCGCGCTGAAGAAAATGTCATATATTTAAACAACAAATGTTAACTGGTAGCCATGGACGCGATAGCGTAGACACTAAAGCTCTTGTCTACAGAACGGGAGGTCACAGGTTCAAATCCCATCAGGAGTATTTGACTTTTTTTATAAAAACATTAAATAATTTATAGAACTATTTTGAATTGAAATTTTCCTTGTTGGGTGGATTTTTTAAATTTTGGTTTAATGTATATTTCCTTGAAATTTAAAATTTTTCATTCTGGTTAATCTAGAAGTCAATCCAGGATTAGGTCTTCCTCTATGATATATAAAATATGAAAACATGAAAATGTTAAACTACAAATCAAGGAAAAGCCTATTGACAAACTATATGAAACCAGATATTAAGTGGAACATAATCCTAGGTATGCTAATTTCAACTCTAGAGTTGAAATATTTTTTTTCAACTCTAGAGTTGAAATATTTTTTTTTACAAATCAAAGGCTTTTTAATAATTCTTTGTGGTCGTAGGAAAAATAGTGTACATTACTCGTGTGAAAGTGATTATTCTAAAACTCGGAGAATTTCCGCACTCGGCTGACGCCTCGTGCTAAATATCTCCTCGTTTGAAAAGTATCACTTTCATCACTTGTTATGTAATATACTATAAAGCAGGTCCTTTATAACAAGGAATCCCACTTACATTAAATAAATAAGGCTTCTTTATAGAAAAAATTGATAATTATTCTAAGGCTTGCAAACGTCATTTTTGACATAAAAATTCAAATATGTCAAGAACGTTTAGACATAGGTATAGGACATGGTATACAAAATCTGCCTAGAATCTTGCGTAGAATGCACAAATGTAATAATATATAGGGTGTCCCATTTAAAATAAGCAAGTTGACACTTACTTCCGGTATAACCGGAAGTGCCACCATTATGAAAATATTTTAGCCCGGTCTCCCCCATCAGCATCAGCATACTGTCAAATTTTCAAAATTTTCCTATGTATAGTTTTCTATATATAGATCGATTCGGTTCCCGGTGGAACACCCTGTAAAATAAAATGATTCCTAGAAATGATGATGTTGACCAAGTTTTAAATTTTTATTTTTGAATAAAATGTATATCTTCAAAATAAATACTTTTTTCATTCTCCCCCCTCCACATCAACGAAGGTAGGTGATAAGAATACCCTTAACGTGAACTTTTAAATAACCCTGTACAATTGCATCAAGAAAAATTTTACAGGTTTTTCGAAAAACTCGGGCTTTCACAATGACCTGAACAATTTACTCACTGACTACATTTACTTAAAAGTAAACCAGACTAATCTTGCTATAAAAATTACTTGAATGGATAATAACGTAGTACCTTTTCTTTTATTTATTATTATTTTGAATCAAACTATAACCTATTTTTATTTTAGATGCTGGGGAGGAAATTAAATTATTTAAGGGAGAGATTAAAAGTTATACGTTGAGTCCCAATAATAGCAACTAAAATGTAACAAATGGTAAACAGTATTTTATGGAATAAATATTAGACCAGTCTGGTTCTAGGGCGATGTTTGTATCTTAACTTAAGATTTAAAAAAATAATATGGTGCAAGTTCCGTAAGAAAGTCCGTCACACAATAATATAAAATTTTCAAATGCAATTTAAAAAAATCACAGAAAGCCTTAACTCAACAATCAACGACATAATAAACATACATATACATACGTAAACTCAATATCATACATTTTATAGACAGAGAAAGCAATTCCAAAAGAACGTATACTTATAGAGTGAGAGACGATATGACTTTATTATATTAGTTATATAAAATTAATATCAATTAAAGGAAAAAGATCTAGAAAAAACGCTCGGACCCGTAAATTTTTATTTTCAATTGTGCATTTTTGACATAAAAAAATATTATACAGAGTGTCTCATAGAACTGTCGTCACGTCTTTGACAATTTTTTTTAATGGAAAACCATATATATTTTCTGATTCCCCACAAAATTCTACGCTTATGTTGTAAATGTCATGTGTCTAAATTCAATAGTTTTTGAGATATTGACGTTTAAAATACGGCATTTTTTGACTTTGACAGGCTGTAACATTGGAACGGTTCATCTTAGAGAAAAATGGTTTTCACCTCCCTATCTTAGTTTTTTATTCTCTATCCAAAGAAACCAACCTCCGATTTACCATGTTAAACCAAAAAACCGGTTTTAACAGTTTAACATGGTAAATCGAAGGTTGGTTTCTTTGGGTAGAGAATAAAAAACTAAGATAGGGAGGTGAAAACCATTTTTCTTTAAGATGAACCGCTCCAATGGTACAGCCTGTCAAAGTCAAAAAATGCCATATTTTAAACGTCAATATCTCAAAACCTATTGAATTTAGACACATGACATTTACAACATAAGCGTAGAATTTTGTGGGGAATCAGAAAATAATACAATATATAGGGTGTTCCATTAAAAAAAATTGTCAAAGACGTGACGACAGTTCTATGAGACACCCTGTAATACACAATTGAAAATAAAAATTTAGGGGTCCGAGCGTTTTTCCTAGATCTTTTTCCTTTAATTGATATTAATTTTATGCGGGACTTTTGGAAGACCCAGTATATGGAACCATATTTTTACTTATGGTACTGTCATCAGGTCCAACATAACCTTACTTAACGCTAGAGGTAGTATTGTATCTCATTCAAACGTCTACGCCGCAATGTTGAACTTGTTTTATCAGTCTATGAATGAAAAAAGTTTACTTATAATATTCAATAGACTAGAATCAGATATGACACTTTTCATAAAGTTTTATAAATTTTCCTGTGAATAAAACTTGAAGCTATAAGGGAAACCTATAAAACCTTAAAATTATACACAAAACGTATTAAAATATCAGTTAAAAATATAAAAATCACTATAGGGTACTTATACCTAATTAGTTTTTAGAAATATTTTATGTTTTGATTAATATTTTTTTTTTCTTTTACTCTAAATAAAAATCCTGGAACCATTAACTGATACGGAACCAATGACCTATGGAAGAATGATAATGACATCTGGTACATTATTATGTATTCATATTTCAATGTACGCTAAACTAAACTCCTTTTTTGTTGATATTTTTTTTTCTATAAACATGCTCGAGAAACTAAATAATAACTTTGTTCACGGTAAGGGTTCTGAACCGATTCAAAGCTATTCGCATGCGCAGTTCAAAAAATGGCGTCCGCGGATCACAAACTTCTGAATTATCTGAATGCGCATGCGAATAGTTTCAAATCGGTTTAGAATTCTTACCGTGAACGAAGCTAAATAGCTGCGTCTGTTTGTGTTTGCCAAATTAAAATTTAGAGTGTTTTCTGTGAACAAAACATGAGTTCACACATGTGAATGCAAATGTCTTTTAATATATTTTACATTTTTATAATTTTTTTATTTAGGTATCATTGCAGAAATTTATTTTGGATAAAAGCAAAAAAAAAACGAAACTTTAATCAAAAAATAAAATTTCAAATACGACACATTATATTTTAAAAATATTCCTTTTTAGCCAAACGAGCAGGTCAGGAATTTTGATTCTTTCTGAGTGTGTAAAACTTGACTTTTATCGTTAGGTAATAGTTTTTTGAAATAAATGCATTATTTAAAATTAGAGGAACAACAAAAATAGGTAAGTTACGGTTTAAAAAACATTTAACTTCTGTGCTATCGTTTTTTTTGTCTGTTATATGCTAAAACTTAGAAACTAAAGTATTATGCTAGAGGTGTCAAGAAATAAGATTTTTCTTGTGCGCCGTGATTTATTTTCTAAGGATGGTTTACGTTGGACATATTACTGAAAAAAAAATTGTTGATTAGAATTACATAACAACAAACTACATATACATATTTTCCCTATAAAAATAATGAGCCACGACTATAGTTCTTGTCTTGGCTGGCAATTTTTTGCCGAGTCGTGTCTAGTCAAACTAATAGAGTCAGATCCGGGCTTGTGTTAGGTCATTTCTATAATTCAATATTATATAATAATAGAAAGATAACTTAGCGGCAAGCGGACAGTGTAGTGTGTCTATCTTTTGCATTAAAGTACACAGGGACGCCAAAGTATATTGTTCCCTGGGGCACAGGTAGGCAATGACAGGCTGTTTCGTCCTTGTTAGGACTCATCAGAAAGCCATAACCTGTAAGCAATTCCCAATACAGAGAAAATATGTTTTAAAGACATTTAAAAAAATAAATATATGACGAAGACCCGATATCGCCATCTGTTCAATCATCAATTCAATGCAAAAGATAGCCATCAGACGTAAAAACGTAGAACTATAAATAAACAAAGCACGGTAGGCCACTCATTCAGTATAGGAAACATTTTTTGCGCTTTCCTACACATCTCTACGGTTTTGTAGATTCAGATCTAGATCGCACTGCAGTCGCCCACTGGGGTGCAGCATTAATCCGTAAAACTGCCGTGTAAGATTATTTATTAATTCTTTTTAAATTTAAAATACTCACCCTTAAGTATATAGTCCGTAAGTAAAGTGGGGACTGTTGGACTGTCTTCATTAATGGCTTTTAAGACTAAAAAAAAAGTATATCAAAAATGTAATCATGCAAAAACAAACAATACATAGATATATTTTGTACTTTAATCGTCTTCTCACATTCCACGTAACAACGTTTCAATTGATGCAATCATCTTCAGGTAAATAGTGTTTAATTCAAGACAATTGATGAAAGTAAACCGTATGTATTAGAATGATAATAAAATGCATACAAAATACATCTATCATATTCAACAACAATTTGTAAATATGCTGCGGGACATACAAATTCAGTTTTTATAATATTTCTGTTTAAATTTTAAAAAATTGCCACCTTCTGTTACTACACTGTTTTCCATCTTTGGAAAAGAAGATTATCTTTTTGTAAGAAAAAAAAATATGGGGGTTTGGAAAAAAATTGTTGCTCATCTAAATAACAAAGCTTAATGGTAGCCAAATTAACAAAAATATAGCAAAAAACTGTCCCTGTGGTAACTATTGGAAGTGAATGAAAAACTTACTTTTTATTAACACTTGAAGCGTTTGATTGTCTGGGGTACCATTGTCTATGTGGTATGGAATAACTGTGGTTAGGTACTGCAATAAAAAAAAAATCAAATAACTTTCTATTCTTATCAAAACTACGAAGTTTTATAAGAATATGAAAACCTATTAATATAGTGTAAAGGGGTAAAAAGATCGAGATACTTGAAATGATTTATACCTAAGCGAATCTTAGGAAGTCATATAAATAAAGTTTAAATACATTTCTAGAGATGTAAGGAATTTTTGCAGAAAAGCAGAATCGAGTTGTGTGTTTTAGAATGTAAAAAATTTGTCAGGCATAAGTATTGCACACTTACTTTTGGATCAAGCCCATTTGGCGTCTTGATCAAATTACTCTTTGAACTCCTTTTCCTTTCGACATGGTATTGTCTCCTTTTATTCTGCACAGCCAGCAACAACGAAATAAACGTGTTTTTCAGTTCTTTTTCATATTCTAACTCGTCCCTAAGGGCCAACTCTGAAATCAGCGTTTCGGAAAATTCCCTGATCAGAACTTCCAGTTCCAGAAATAGTTCGTTTAGTTGGGAGAGGCTTAGATCTCGGAGTTCTAGAAAAAAGTTTAATTTTAAAAAACATCATAAATTCATTATTGTTATTTCCATGTTTATATGTATATACAAGGTGTTATGGAATTGATGCATTATCTGTGTAGTGTTTTACATGGGTAAGTTTTGTGTCCTAGAAAATAAACTGTCCAAACTTTTTCTTAATCGATGCTCTAAACGGTTAGGTAAGGATAAATAAACAACTATTGATTGAGGTTAAATTTTATTTAATTTCGAGTTTTGGTGTTTGTGAGATTTTTATTATAGTATTGTTGCCTTTGTTGAAAGGACGTAAGCAGCTAAAAAAAACTAAATTTTTTACACAGTACATAGATAGTATGAGAGTAATAATATAGAGCATAATCAAATAGGATAAAAAGTAAGTATTTTTATTTAAAGCTAGGTAAGTCAAAATGTAAATTAGTTGTATTGTTTTCTATTTGTTTTCATTTATCTTAAATTTTTTTTTCACGCAGTAGTGGTATAACCTGTGATATATAAAGTATAAATCAAAGGATTATTTAATAATTCTTTGTGGTCGTAGGAAAAAAGGAGTACATTACTCGTGTGAAAGTTATTACTCTAAAACTCGTTTGAAAAGTATCACTTTCATCACTTGTTATACAGGGTGATTCCTAAGTTGATACTTCTGTTTTAGCTGTGTTTAGAATGCATTAAAATAAACAACATATTCAAATACCTTTTTTCAAAACACTCAAAAATAAGGTACCTACTTAGGTAGGTACATTCATTTATTACACTTTGGATCAAATAGGGTTCTGCCTAACTTGCCCGTTGAATAACATTAAGAAAACTTCTGGGTGTAGGATAAACCCGCAAGGGAAAGCGTTCTGCGTATAATCTAGAAGCAGTAGCCGCACTTTGACGAAACTCACCGTAAATTAGCACCATATCTACTAGTTTATTGTTTTTAAATTTTACCATTTTTACGTGTCACCAATTTAAAATAAACTTGCTTCAGAAAAACACACCGCAGCGTATTGCCAAATAACTCACCACCGACCCGTAAATTGCATGACTAATAAGAGATAAGACAAACAATATAAAGTATAGCAGGCTTCGTTTTGATGACCAGGCCCGCACTTAGATTTTTTACTTCTGTATCTCGTCTATTTTAAAGTTTTTGGTAAAAAGGTATTTGAAAATGTTGTTTATTTTAATGCTTTCTATACACAGCTAAAACAGAAGAAGGAATCACCATGTATAACATCCTATCAGGATCTCTTTCTCGTTGACGTTGATAGAAATCAACAGAAATCATCCACTATTTACTAATCAAATCAGAACTTTTATTTTAATGGTCCAGTAATAAAAATTGCCGCTTTTTAACATAAAACATAATAACTTACTATCTTCATACAACGGCGATGCCAAAACTTCCTTAGCCTTCTCCATAACTTCACTATTTTCAAAAGATTCCCGAGGGCTTTCGTCGAGAGAGCATTCGTCTTCTTGCATCATATCGTCTATTTCTTGAATAACCTAAAAAAATTATAATAAATATAGTACCGACAATGGTAACGGTGTAATACATGTGGGTGAGAGTAAAAAGTATGAAATAAGGTTATTTATACAACAAAACCATATTGAATGAGACGGTTTAAATTTGATCAAAATTTTCTAATAAAAAATAAATGTTGGAAAATTTTTTATTATTGATTTATTGTTAATATTCTTACTTCGTCGGCAGTTTTTAGTGGTTCGGTATCTTGTTGAAGACCTCCTAATATCAGAGAATGCATATCTAGGTCATTTGCAACAGCTTCGTCTTCGGATGAAAGGTCAAGGTCGTCATCGGGCGTCTGTGGTTGCTATGGAATAATTTATTATTTAAATTATTTTATAATAATATCCACAGCAGAATGGACAAAAAATTATTATATGTTCGCTTCAAAAAAATAAAATTTTCGGGTGCTTTTATTTGAAGTAAGATGTTTCGCCATTTAAAGCTATAAAAAAGAACCCTTTCCATTATGGGGCCCTATACCTATATTTCGGTTAGAAGGGACTATATAGAAAAGGCTACTAACAAAAAATTTTGGAAGTCCTCTATCTAAATGTAAAATTCGTTCAGTAAGGTCTATTGACGCATTCGCCATTTCGTTTTTTGATTAATATTTCGTTACCTTTTTCTTTTATCCAAAAATCGGCCAAATACCGACATTTGAAATATAATTACCTACAATTGAAAGATAACCAAGTTTGAATTTATACAGTAATAAAAGCAGAAAAAGAAAAACAAACAAATTTTACAAATTTTTATTTTTTGCTTTTATTAATTCATCAATCAAAATTTCTTTAGTTTAAAACTAAGTAATTGCTACCCAAGAACGGCTTTTTGGCCCCCTTTTAAATAAAGCGATAAAGATAAGAAATATTGATGAAAAAATGAAATGGCGAATGCATAACTAGACTTCACTCAGGAGAAAATAGCCGCCCAGGGTATTGATGAAAAGATGTTGTAATTTCTTGCCCATCTTTCGAATTAGGCTTTTCACCTCTTCATTCCCTGCCAGGGCCATTCCCGAGAAGACCTACAGCTTAACGTGGATTCCGAACCACGATCCTCAGTCATGCGACCCCCCCAAGGGCTATTAACCCTTAGTTTATTGCCATTGCATGATCTACCGATTGGGGAGTGTGTACCTTCTTCCGCATCCCACGAGATGTCCGATCTCATCCGGCCTGGTTACCGGCGTAAATGGGGTGGTTGGGAGATGATACATTTTACACTCTTCCCTGCATTCTTAAACCTATTAAATTTCGGACATACTTTTTTTATTATGCGTATGCCCACTCCGGGGATCGAACCCGGACCGCCACGGTCGAGTGCCAGTATCTCACCTCTGAGCCCTGCCGCTGATAATAAGATATAATACTGATGTTTGTTATATTCCTTGGCGTTAGCATGGAATCTTGAGCTAAGGGTTTCTGTTAGAAAATTGCATGTCCACATTGCGGTTGTGGATATTAAGATTATTATTTTTGACCGAAGATTGAACCAAAACTCATGATTGAGTGTTATATATTCCACGTTTTAATATTTGACTGGCGTGTTATTATGAGCGTAAAAGCAAACATTTATATCAAGGAAACCATAAATGAGACGCAATTAGTAAACACAATGCGGTTAATAGGCTTCACAATTTAAAAATTTGTGCCCGTGACTCATGACAGTCATGACATGATTTTATGGATTCGTAACACAATTCCGTCAACGCAAAACTGGATTACCAAGAAACTTATACATATTTTCGATGATTTAGAGCATTTCCAAAGTCGTAAACTCAATATTTAATCTCCGGCAATAAAATGCGCTAATAACACTGGTTAACAAGATTTTTGTCCCAAGCGCAAAAATGTCTGATTTCAATATAATTTTGCATACTGAAATCAATCATGTTTTCAGAATTTCTCCATCACCCTTAGTTTTTATGTTCCAGTATACCTATGTGATTATTTATCTATAAAATCCACGCGTAGGTCTGTACTATAAGAGTCATCTAACAAAAAACTTGTGTCAGGCTGTGAAGCTTCTTTTGGAAAAAATTAAATATATAGGCTTTAAGTGGAATATTTGTGGCGATTTGAAAGTTGTTTCACTTTTGCTCGGCATGCAACTCGGTTACACAAAGTATTGTTGTTTCCTATGCGAATGGGACAGTCGAGATAGGAAAAATCACTATGAAAAGAAAGAGTGGCCTAAACGAACTTCCCTGACACCAGGAAATAAGAATATCAGTGGTATCCCACTTGTTGATCCCCAAAAAATTTATTTACCACCTTTGCACATTAAGCTTGGGTTAATGAAGAATTTTGTTAAAGGTATGGATAAAACTAACAGTGCGTTTGCATATGTGAGAAGTAAGTTCCCTAAAATCAGTGATGCCAAGATAAAGGAAGGTATTTTTGTGGAACCTCAGATCAGAGAGCTACTTCGAGATGAAAACTTTAGTGAGGCTCTGAATGGAGTTGAAAAAGCAGCATGGTTTTCTTTCAAGGACATTTGCAACGGCTTCTTGGGAAATCGTAAATCCGAAAATTACGTAGAGAATGTTAACAATTTATTGGTCTCATATAAAGCCATAGGTTGCAACATGAGTCTAAAAATACACTTTCTTCATTCACACTTGGACTTTTTTCCGAAGAACCTTGGAGCAGTAAGTGACGAACATGGCGAGCGATTTCACCAGGACATTCTGGACATGGAGAAGAAGATACCAAGGCAAATGGAGCCCCGCTATGTTGGCAGACTATTGCTGGACGCTGAAGAGAGATGTTTCTGATGCAAAGTACAGTCGAAAGTCATATATGACCACATTTTCTAAGTAAATATATCACTTTGTACTTTATTTTTTCATAACTTATACCCATATTATAATATATAAGTTCACAAAAATCCATTGCTTTGTCACTTTAAAACCCTGCGTGATGGAAAAATTCTGAAAACATATATGAAATATGTTTAAAAAGTACTACCAAGTACACCCACTTCAGCTCGTGGGACAAAAAAAATCTTAAATTTTGTTGACCAGTGTAATCGATATAGTCGAAATAGTCGAATAAAAGAAACCCTTAAAAAGAAATTTTAATTAGAAAGGTGCATTTTTGATGGAAGATGCATTTTAATGCTTAAACTACCTCCTCCTCCTCCCCCCCCCCCCCCCCCCCCGCACCTGTGCCATTCCTAGTTTGACAACAGTAAATGCCATCGTTAAAAAAAATTGCAAATATTATTTTTCACACTTTTCTAAACATTTTAACGGTTTTTACCAGACTGTGAAAAAAAATGTATTAAAGCTTACGTCACTCCATAAGTAAATAAGCTCTAATTTACAATGATTATTTTAACACATGAACTTAGTTGTCTCACTCTATCCTTGAAATCAGCATGTGTGGGACCAATATTACATTTAAAAAACACGAAACATCTGTCGGAATGATTTAATTAATATAAGAAATAATCAATAAAGGTATTTAATAAGTTTTAGAAGGAAAACAATTATTTTAAAGCAAATCTCATCACATGCTCGTTACTTCATCCCATGCGGCTTTGTTTAAAAATATTCACAAGTAGCGCGCGTGCCATTTTAAAAGACAAATGGTAAAATTAATCGCAAGGAGCCTCTGCAATTTATTTTCATATTGGGATTTACGGGTTTAAATAAACAAACTATATACTGTTTTAAAGGCATACAAAGGCAAGGGCCTGTCGACATATTAAGCACCGGTTCCCGCAGATCACCGAAGTTAAGCTGTGTCGAGCGCGGTTAGTACTTGGGCGGGTGACCGCTTGAGAACACGGCGTGCTCTTGCCTCAGGGAAGAGTGTAAAATGAATCGACACCTAGCCATCCTATTCACGCCGGACAGGCCGGATGAGATCGGATATCTCGTAGGATGAAGGTGCCGTCTCACACTTCCCAGTTGGTAGACCACATTTGTGGTCGATGACCGGTTCAAGATGGCCTACGTAGTCGGCGAACCGTAAAAAAAAAATAAGTTACCTGTTCTAGATGTAGAGCGTCTATTTGTATTTTTCTGGCGTATGACTTAGACCAATCAATTGGCAGAATATTTCCAAAGTTCCCTGTGATTGTCCACCACATTCTATAAAAAAAAGGGAACTCATTTAAAAAAAAATCTGTTAAATATTCAAAAGTTTGCTTAAAATTAGATTTTTAAAATGTTTTTTATATAAATATTGCTATATGAAAGTTAATATACTCTTCATGGAAAAATCTAGAGCAAATATTTACATTGGGCGGCAAAAATAGACTCTCATAAATTAAAATCTATGCACATTGTGGTATATGCTCACCGTTAGTAATAGTGGGTACATATTTTCTGGTTACATAACCTTATTTACTCGAGGTAAACATTTTAGGAAAATAATAGATATCGCAAACAAAAATCAAGGTGTTAAATACCTGAAAAACAATAATAAAGTATTAAATTTTGTAAAAAAAGCACATAAAATAAAGTAAACCTTGGAACCCGGTCAGTAGGTACAAAATGTGTGGGTTTTGTCCATATTTTGAAGCATATAGCAAGTATTTTTGAGACATTCTGTAAATAGGTTCACCTAAAAGAAAAGTACCTACTAATTTAAAATAAGGAAAGTTAGTAAAAAAAAGTTTCTTTACAGCTTTAATCTCTTACTTAAAATGAAAAATAGATTTGGTTCATTACTAATACAAAATAGGACAGTCGGGCAGACATGAAGGCGTCGACCGTGAGTGTACAACAGCGTCGCGGCGCCGAAAGAGTTATTAAAAAGTTTTCGCAGTCTTTACGGTAAGCTCGACTTATTTATTACTTTGATATAACTTCCTTATTAGTCTCTCGGTGATAAAAATTATTTTTTTATTGAAGAAATCATGCATTTTATAATTACCTGAATTATTATTTTTTTGTTATTGAAGGAGAGAAAAGTTTTAAAAATATTGTCAACATAATATCCGACCAATATTTAATGTATTTATGATTTCATTGCAAAATTCTTTATTTTCATCAAGTGCAGGTAGAACCATCCAATCACAAACATTGAAAATCGGGTAACAAAGGCGTGCATTATGTACATAACATTAGGTACACCTATTTTTTATAAAAAAATTCAAAAAATACATTATATTACAAAAATTAAATTATAAAAAATCATAATATTCTTCATCATCTGAGGAACTGTCATCTCCTCTTTACGTTATAATTAACGGGTCGACGGTCCGATCGATCAGGTAGTCAAGATCCCACAATTTCTCCTCTTCTT
Organism: Polydrusus cervinus; assembly: GCA_935413205.1. Lineage (NCBI taxonomy): Eukaryota > Metazoa > Arthropoda > Insecta > Coleoptera > Curculionidae > Polydrusus > Polydrusus cervinus. The sequence goes on from OW284514.1 coordinate 6,073,757, forward strand.
TAATGACATGATGGACTGCTTTTCGCCAGTTCTCTGGTGTCACTTCCTTAATGGCTTAATCAAACAGTAGCTTAATGTCTTTCATTTTGAATGTCGTGTTGTTTCTTGCTACAAATCCTTTCACTTCCGCCCATATAAGTTCTATAGGATTTAGTTCGCAATGATATGGCGGTATGCGCAGCACAGTTACACTATGTTTTTCAGCTATATCTTCCACGCCATACTTCATAAAACGATGTTTGTGTAAATTTGCTATAGCTAATAGTTCCTTTTTTACCAAATTATCTTCTTTTTTTCTTTGGTTAGTTATTATAAATAATTTAATGCACAAAATTTAGCTACGCCTATGGTCGACACCGAAATTGAGCCGAACTGGACGGAACTTCCCATTTTATTACCTACAGTCTACACCTTTCTGAAATAGACTACAACGTCAATAATGCAAAAACTCCTCTTATTGACTCGACCACCGCCAATATCAACTTATATTGGGGTTGACACGAAACCTTTGTCTGGTTACCTGAACTTTTTAGCTCGTATTACCTTATTTTCTACCTGACAAGAAAGTTGTGCTTTTACTTTAATATGCGTTGATGCTTTAAGCTAAGAGACACATATTTGGAATAGTTGAACCGATGGTTGAACTCATAAAATGAGAGAAACGTTTCATACTGAAAGTTTCATGGTGGGACTGAAAGTTGTACCTATCTATAGTATATTTCAGAAAGGTGTAGAGTAATAAAAGCTCATTAGGTTTGCTAAGGGACTACAAAGTGGTATTCTATATAAAATGCTGATCTGTTTCTTTATCATAACTCTGTATGTATCTAAACTGCTGGACCATTGCTTTCGAGCAAGAAAAATTTCGCCTTAATTTAACAGTTAATATTTTCTGAACCAGATATGATATCGACCTACGGTTTTGAATGGTTGATAGATTTACCCCTTGGGAAACAATTGTCAATATTGAATTTTCTTTAACTGTCAGAAAATTTTATATACAGCGTGTAAAAGAAGACGATGATTTTTGCTCTAATTTAAATAGCGTGTAACTTTCACAAAAAAAATTTGATCACTCTACGTCAATTGAATCACTGGTTCATAACAAAGAAAGTAATTTGTGAAATTTTTGATATCTGCTATATTTTAAGAAATACCGATTTTTTTGGAAAACCTTGCTTTATTTTAACTTATTGGTAGCTAGATCTCACTGTGCGTTGTATCGTGCAAACTTTGCGAGTGATTCTTATACCTTATGAAAAGCTTGATTATGTTCAGTAACAATAGTTGTACCTAAATGTTATGATGCACAGTGGCGTACTTATAAACACCTATATGTTTATGGTTTACGAGTATCTCACAATTTTTCACGATTGTTTTATATTGGAAAGTACTCGCCCCTAGATTAGGTATTTTTTTTCTTATTTTCTAATTTTTCATATCTCACTACAGGTATATTATACAGTGTGTTTACAAAATTTTAACAAAGATAATTTTTTTAATTTAATTATTAATTTCTAACACTATTCCTAAAATTAAACTTACATTGAAAGGGATCCTTAAAATTAAGTAATGCTAGTTTGATTTTGATGGGATTAATACCTTGCAGGCCCTCCTCGGATGGACGGGGTTTGGTTTGACGGCATCTAGTGATATTTAATATCAAAGTCTCTTTCAATGTAAGTTTAATTTTAGGAATAGTGTTAGAAAGTTAGAAATTAATAAATACATTGTTTCCAAAAATATTAAATTCTTTTTTAAAATTTTGTAAACTTATTGTATAATATAGTACCTATAGTGCGATATGAAAAACTAAAAAATAAGAAAAACTTACCTAATCTAGGGGCGAGTACTTTCCAATATAAAACAATCGTGAACAATTGTGAGATAAACCATAGACATATAGGTGTTTATAAGTACGCCACTGTACATCATACCATTTAGGTACAACTATTGTTACTGAACATAATCAAGCTTTTCATAAGGTATAAGAATCACTCGCAAAGTTTGCACGATACAACGCACAGTGAGATCTAGCTACCAATAAGTTGAAATAAAGCAAGGTTTTCCAAAAAAATCGGTATTTCTTAAAATATAGCAGGTATAAAAAATTTGACAGATAACTTTCTTTGCTATGAACCAGCGATTCAATTGACGTAGAGTGATCAAATTTAAAAATATTATTGTTAAAGTTACACGTCATTAAAATTGGAGCAAAAATCATCGTCTTCTTTAACACCCTGTATATAAAATTTTCTGACAGTTATAGAAAATACAACATTGACAATTGTTTCCCAATGGATGAATCTATTAACCATTCAAAACCGTAGGTTGATATCATATCTGGTTCAGAAAATATTAACTGTTTAATTGAGGCTAAATTTTTCTTGCTCGAAAGCAATTGTCCAGCAGTTTATATACATTTCTTTTTATTGGTTGTGTGTCTAAAATAATGATGTTTTTAATTTTACCATTACCAATATATAAAAACTATAGATTTGCTTAGACTCATTAATATTAAAAATAAAAATTGCCTGCATTATTAATCGTGCGCATCATATAAACTTTATTTTTATTTAGGTCAATAATACACTCCAGTAATTTATTATTGTCATCATAAATAAAATAAAAGAGTATTCATTTAAAATGTATGGAATTTAGAGATAGAATTATTTATTGCATTGCTACCTAATGCACCCAATTGCATAAAAGGTAATTATTAAACATTATTCTAGCAACGAGAGGATATAAAAATGTATTTTAATTTTAATTAAGAAACAACATAAAATAAAGAGTGTACGGAATCGCTATTATCCTGTTTTTTTTGTTCGAATGGGTTGTTAAGATTTTATGTAATAGTAATAACTGCCAAATGAAAGAATTGCTCTCTTTTCATATTATGTTTTTAAACTGGCTGCTTTCGCGCTGTGTTTTTAATTGTTTCTAGAAAAGGTTTGCGATACTCTAGGAAGTTTTTTATTATTGAGATTTATTTTCAATAAGTTTTAGTTCAGGATGTTAGTGCTAAATATGATAAATTCGATTATATTGAATAAAACCCATGGACCAAAAAAAAAAATAAAAAAATTGTATTTTGAACTTCTATTTTATTCTCCAGATCACATTACTTACGAAGTTGTTTGATAAACAAATCACAACGTGTGCTGTGAAAGGTGATTTATTTCACGGCCCTCAAACTCTACAGATTTAACTCAGCTGGATAAATATCCTGGTTCTGGAGATATTTTAAAGACAGTTATTTTAGTATCACGAAAATTATTGAGGAAAGTCTCGCGTGAATCATCCAGGAAAAAAGTTAATTGTGGATTTTAAATACGTTATAATTAACAGGTCGACGGTTCGATCGATCGATAAGTTAGTAATCATAAATAATTTAATGTACAAAATTTACGTGCGCCTATGGCCGACCCCGAAATTTAGCCGAACTGGACGGAATTTCCCATTTTACTACTCTCTCACCTTTCTGAAATAGACTTGTTACAAAACTGCTTTTTCGAAGGAGGATAAAAATATTTAAAAAAAATGTTTTTTTCCATACGCAAGGGTTGAATTTAAAACAACGACAAATTGTCTTTTCAAATGATACCAAAAAAACAGCTTTCTAACTTTCGTTTTTCGGACTAAAATGTAAATTTTATAATCATTCGCAGAAAAGATAGACAGTGAAATATTCCTTCCTCCATCCTATTGTTTTAGCAAAACGGAAATGAATAACAAAGAGGCCTATATAAATATTTATAAAACTAAATATTATTCACATGATATTTATAAGCTTTGCTGTTTTGTATTATTTCCATTTCAAACAATACGCTGTCGCGTACTTATTATGCTAAATAAAAATTATTTTTGACCGACTGGCATAAATTTTTGATAACCAATTAGTAAGTTGTTGACCCTGTCACAATTAGGTACATGTTCAAGCAACGCGGATTGCATGACAAATTATTTGGTACCAATATGTTAGGCTACTTTTGATTTTATCAAACAAATTACATGATTATTTGAAATGTTATGCATATATTAGTTTTGACTAGACGGTAAACTAATACTATGGTTAAAATAGAGGCAATAAGAAGCTAATTAAACCCCCAATACATACAGTCATTTAGATACAAGATTCAGAGATCATGATGTGAAAATTTTTAATATTCTACTGACAAAATAGCAGAGTTAAGAACCTTCCATACAAACGTGGAACGCGGCATCGTTTCCTGGCGTGTCTAATTGAAATTTTAATAAAAAAATTTTACTAAGAGGTTTTTACAAGAACTTCTAGTTTGTCGGATGATACCTTATTTTTTTTTTTCAAAAAAAAAATTGAAAATTTATTTTAAAGTTTCAGTTATACAGGGTGATTCCTAAGTTGATACTTCTTTTTTAGCTGTGTATAGAAGGCATTAAAATAAACAACATTTTCAAATACCTTTTTTCAAAAACTCAAAAATAAGGTACTTACATTCCTTCATTACACTATGGATCAAATACGGTTCTGCCTAACTTGCCCGTTGAATAACATTAAGAAAACTTCTGGGTGTTGGATGAGCCCGCAAGGGAAAGCGTTCTGCTTATAATCTCGAAGCAGCAGCCGCACTTTGATGACATTCACCGTAAATTAGCAGCATATCTACTAGTTCATTGTTTTCAAATCTTACCATTTTCACCAATTTAAAATTAATGTGCTTCAGAAAAATACACCGCAGCGAATTGCCAAATAACTTACTACCGACCCGTAAATTGCATGACTTATAAGACAAACAACATAAAGTATAGCAGGCTATGTTTTGATGACCAGGCCCGTACTTAGATTTTTTACTTCTAAATCTCGCCTATTTTCAAGTTTTTTGAAAAAAGGTATTTGAAAATGTTGTTTATTTTAATGCCTTCTATACACAGCTAAAAAAAAAGTATTAACTTAGGAATCACCCTGAATATTCAAACGTTGAGGAAATACTTGTGACAGGGCTAAATATAATTTCTAAGTTCTGTGTCTATTTTTGGATTTGGACGCCCTCCTGGTTTATATAGTTCACTTCCTCTCGTTAAGAATGAATTTCAAAAGGAGAGTTAACTTGCCATAGAATAATTGGACTGTCTTTTATCCCTATTCTAAATTTAGCTTCACTTTATTTACATAAGAAGTAAGAAAAGTTCATCGTGTGTAGTACATTTAATTTATTTCTTCCTCGATTTTGCTTTCACATCTTACCAGATTTACTATGCTGTTTATGCAGGCATAAAGATTACTTTGATTTGTTGCAAGTTGATGTGTAAATGTTGGTTTCCGGCCAATTTCTGCCTACATATATCCGTTTTGTAGTTTATAATTTCGTTATTTGAATAATAATTACAAACCCTTTTTTTAAAGGGCAGATTTAGCTTAGAGGGGAAGCTCTCGAGAATTTTTTTTTTCTAAGAGGCGGAAAAGAACGTGGCGCCTCCCTCCCAAAACTTGTTGACGATAAAAAGTGACTTCTAAAATAAACGTGCGTCCCTCCTACAATTTATCCCCCTCAAAAAAAACGGGTCTCTGCTTGAAAATCTCCAAAAAAGTTATTTCTTCCCAAAATATGTATCTTCAAAACGACCAAAACGGTGTTAATAATAGTGCAAAACGATTAATTTCGAAGGGTCTGGGAGGGGCACCCCCTGGATGCACCACCAAGTACTACAATGGGCATAAATCGGACACATAAAAAAAATTGAACATGTTTGTATCGCTAGTAAAGGCAATACGCAATAAAGTGTAAAACAGTGGTATTAACATGCTTAAACATTTCTTTATTGGCAAGATATCAAAATCAATACTCTGCTATTTTGTACCATAGTTTTAAATAGACCATTTTACTATAGCGATTTTACAAAAACTGAACGTACTAGCACCAACCAGTTATTGGTTTTAAAGTGGATCCAAACAATATTTCTAAATTATTCTCCAAATTCTATCCATGTTTATTAATGAATTTAAAATTTTTACTCTACAGATATTGGAGAATGTCAGAAAGTTATTATAAAATTATTCTAAATATTTTTTACAATATGTATCGGGTGATTCATTAAGGGTGACGAGCGGCCATATCTCGAAAACTTCTGGGCATAGAAATTCAGGAAAAAAAAATTATAACTAAAGTGGGCATGAGAAAATCCTGGAAATAATTTTTAAGTTCCGCATTTTGACGCAAGAGGGCGCAATTGAAAAGTAAATTATAAAAGTTTACATATCTCAGAAAATTCCACATGAAGGTATATCTTTAATAACACCATTAAAAAGCTTGGACAATTATGCATCATTTTGGTCCTATGCTCATTGGCGTACCGACCTTAATAAGAGGGGGGGAAGCTGTTGAAAGTGTAATCAGTTAAATCGCTGTAACTTATAAACGACTTATCCGATTTTAGCAAACTAAAGACTGTTTGGAAAAGAAATGTATGCACTTTCATCAATCGTTTTTAGTTGTCCTTAATAGTTTTCAAAAAAAATGCTAGAGGGCGCAATTTGTAATAATAACACATTTTTTGATTTTAATTCGAAAAAATAAATCATACTGTATAATTATGATACCATAATCGAAAAGTAGATAAAATTTGCTAGAAAAAATATTAGAACTGCAGCTCGATATCTCCGTTCGTTTCAGCGTTATCGCGAATAGAATAATTTTTAAAATTTTAAATAAAAAATATTTTTTAGAAAAAAGTGGGACGCCACTGATATTTTTCCATGTGGATATTATTTCGGATTAGCCTGGTCAATTCTGCAGAAAAATGGTCTCTTGCGTTTTTCTCCTCAGGCACACCGTTCTTAATTAAAATAATTAAATTAAATTAGCTCTACTATTTATTATTTTTATAAACATTGATAATGAAAAATTTTGTTTTATAAAAATTATTGGAAATGACCACCCCGCCCGTCCGCAATTTAACATGGGAAATATTACCGCGTTCGTGGATCAACTTAAAGTACGCGCAAAATAAATAGACTGGGCTTGTTGAATAATGATATAATAAACTCATAAAAATGTATCTATTTAAAATAAGTATCTATAATTCAGTTTTTTAGTTTTTAATAAATACTTTTTAAAAATTATTCATGCAAATTCAAAATTTTGAAACTATTCCGCTTATTTTAATTAAATTTATGGCATTTAAACAAATGTTACGTATGCAGGATGTGAGAAAGCGACCAAATTAGAATATTTAAGCAGTCAATTGTAACTTTTTTCATGTTTCAATTACGAAAAATGTAATGCCATTTAAAAGTGAAAATGGGTGCACATAACCGAAGCAAAAGTTTCTGATGAAACATGTCAAATACTGGAAACATCCAAGCACCGGCTAACGTAATCAAAGTTGGTCTATCTAGAATAATAAATAGGTTGAACGACAGTAGAGTTTTGGACTTGCATTGTCTTTATTTGTTTATTATCACTACGTTTCAACTGGTAAGCATCTTCAGGTGAATAAATAGGTTATTTTGAATTAAGGAAACATTTTTCTATAATTATTATAGATTTATACTTAGAAATTTAAACCTATATTTACACACTTTTGCCTTTACTAGTGTGTTGTAGTAACAATTAGTGTGTTTGTTCTTCAGAAAACATAAAAATGGATGGATTATGGATATAATTTCGTTTACTACGTTTGCTGTCTTTCTGACGGCATGTCTATTTCACAAAATCGACGAAGAATTTTGTATAGCTATACAAAATATTGCTATATAAATCTATAATGATAAAACTTTAATCGAGACTGGGCAAAGTGCTTGCAAGCACTTTAAAGGGCTGGCAATTACTTTTTTCAAAGTGCTTGGACTGCTTGGTGCTTTCCAATATTGCCCAGCCCTGCTTAATCATATAGATATTTCTAAAAGTTTAAAATCTTATTGTTTATTTGTTTATGAGCACGCTATGAGTATTCTTTACACTTAAAACCACGAGCACTGCGGTACGCACCTGCTGTATAGCGTATGGTTTCAAACAAAAGAACATTTTTTACCAAAGAAAAGAGCTACAACAAAAATTCTGATGATGATGATGATGATGATGATTATGCAGCGGCGCTTACATTCCTCATTTTAAGTCAATTGGAATGATTTAAGAGATTTTAATCTAGGAGAAATTTACATAACATAAATAATAACTAGGTACCTAGACTATATCCACCGAGCTATTTAAATTATGATATAACTTTAATCTGAATGTGTTATGGTAAATTTAATAGTAAAATAACAAGCTTTCAGGTGCTTTGGCATATCAAATTTAAATTATTTGGAAAGTTCTGACAGGAGGTAAAACGGTAAAACAATATTTTATTTAAATGTTGTTCACTTTAATTCTATATCAACTAAAATTAAGAGAAAACAGGCTGATGGCAAGTAAAAAAAACTCATAGTGTAAACACCAGAACTGAACCAATTTTAGAGAAAATTGTCCAAGGATGCTGCATCTTTGTGACACGATCCCTTCCAAACAAGAACGAGTTTTCTCTTTCTGAAACATGCATTTCGTGCATAATAATGACCATTACAGAAGAATAACCATCAAAGAAGACGGAACAGATGAAGAAGTAGAGGAATCTCGGCTTTACCGTTCTTACGATGATCACAACTTGTTTAACGATATAATGATACAGCATTGTTAGTTGGGAACCATAATGATATAAACATACCGCTATGCTATGATGTAAAAGTAAATTCATGGTTATTTGTATTTACTTAAATATTTTAGGTTGTTGATTTATTTAATAATTATTTATTAATGGAAAGAGAACAGCATCATCGTTAAATTGAAAATGCTCTTTAAAAAATGTATAATGTGTAGGTGTTATTTTTTTAAAGGAAAGCGTGAAATACCGGGTCCGCCAACGTGGCGGGGATGGAAGATTAAATCATTATCGAGGAGCTTATCAAAAATACTAAACCAGCATAAGGTATCGACTTAAAAGCGGCATATTTTAAAAATATTTTACATTATACAGGGTGGCTCAAAAAAGTGTGGCGGACTAAACTTGCATTTTTTTAAATGGAACACCCTATATATTATATTATTTTCTAATTCCCTATACAATTCCACGTACCGTTAAAACCGTTTTTTTGGTTTAACATGGTAAATCGGAGGTTGGTTTCCTTGGATAGAGAATGAAAAACTAAGATAGGGAGGTGAAAACCATTTTTCTCTAAGATGAACCGTTCCAATGTTACAGCCTGTCAAAGTCTGAAAACGTCATATTTTAAACGTCAATATCTCGAAAACAATGTAATTTCGACATATGATATTTTATACAAAATATACGTGGAATTGTATAGGGAATTAGAAAATAATATAATATATAGGGTGTTCCATTTAAAAAAATGCAAGTTTAATCCGCCACACTTTTTTGAGCCACCCTGTATAATGTAAAATATTTTTAAAATATGCCGCTTTTAAGTCGATACCTTATGCTGGTTTAGTATTTTTGATAAGCTCCTTGATAATGATTTAATCTCCCATCCCCGCCACGTTGGCGGACCCGGTATAGGAGAATAATGAAGACCGAAAATCCAGCTTCGCTGGATGCATGCATGGTGTTTTGAAGATTGTAGGTGCCGGTAAAAGAAAATATAGATAATACTAAAGATGAACTAAAAATTAGTGCCCTATTTGAAGTAGTATAATAGACTAGAAGAAGGCCCTAATGACAGGATAAATGTTAAAAAGTATGGCTTTTTTATATATATATATTTATATTAGAATTCTTAATTACTATAGTCTATGTCAGAAAGGTGTAGAGTAATAAAATGGGAAATTCCGTCCAGTTATCCTCAATTTCGGTGTCAACCATAGGCGCAGGTAAATTTTATTCATTAAATTATTTATGATAACTAACCAAAGAAAAAAAAGAAGATAATTTGATGAAGAAGGAACTATTAGCTATAGCAAATTTACACAAACATCGTTTTATGAAATATGCCGTGGAAGATATAGCTGAAAAACATAGTGTAACTATGCTGCACACACCGCCATATCATTGCGAACTAAATCCTATAAAACTTATATGGGCGCAAGTGAAAGGATTTATAGCAAGACACAACACGACATTCAAAATAAAAGACGTGAAGCTACTGTTTGATCAAGCCATTGAGGAAGTGATACCAGAGAACTGGCAAAAAGCAGTCTATTATGTCAAAAAGAAAAGAGAAGAAAATGTGGGATCTTGACCATCTGATCGATCCGACCGTCGACCCGTTAACTATAACGTCAAAAGTAGATGACAGTTCCTTAGATGACGAAGAATATTATGATTTTTTATAATTTAATTTCTGTATAATATTTTTTTGTATTGTTTTTATAATGTTTAATAAAAAATAAGTGTACCTACCTAATACTATGTACATAATGCAGGTCGGTATCACACCATTTTCGGTGTTTGTAAATGGATAACAATAGGCAAAACCCATAAATTGACCCAAACCCGGGTGGTACTACCTGTTCTTGATGAAAATAAAGAATTCTTCATGAAATCAATGCTAAATTATAAAAGTAGCTTAAATATTCGTTGGGTCACTCTATAGCCACTTTGCATACCTAATGAGCTTTTATTAATCTACACCTTTCTGAAATAGACTATAGTTTTCTATAATTTAACAACAATTAAAACATTATATTAGGTTAACAATATTTATCCCAAAGCCCCAATTATTTTATCCCATTTTGCGCATGAGTGCCAAGACAGGAAGGTCACTGAACATCCTCTGGAAAATCAATAACTTCTGTGAGGGGTGATGTAGTGTCATTACAGGGGTGGAATAAAAAATGTTATTTACTTAGAAGCATAAAGACACTCTAAAAATAAAAAGTAGACAGTCATAGAATATAGAAAGGAAGAAGAATTTTTATTTGTTTATGAAGTTTTTGCTTATTGGTCTGTTCATACAGGGTGTCCTATTTGTCTGACAAAGTAATATACCGTCTCTACTATTAAAGATATCAAAAAAAAAGTGTTTATAAAAGTTGTGAGGTATAAAAAAAAATTTGTTCTAAAATTATTTTTAAACATACAGGATGGTCCAAAAAAGTAGGACAATAAAAAGATAAATTTTTTTAAATGGAACACCCTATATATTTTAGCATTTTTTGTTTCCTTACAAAATTATCCATAAGAAGCCATATTTAGATTTTTAATTTTTGGCAACGTTGCCAAACTAAATGCATAATTCTTAATATTTTGAAAAAAACATGATAGGAAAAAATTACCTGTATTTTTCTATAAGAGTATCGAAAATCGAAAACTTAAGAGCTTAAGTTTAGGGATAGAAAAACTGTTTTATAAGTACCGAAAATTTTGTACAGGGTGTTTTCTGTTGACATCCGAATATACAAAATTTTAAAATACAATAACTCTGTTTTTCAAATGAAACACCCTATATTTATTAGGCTCGTCTGATAGATATTGTGAGTATCTTTTATTATTGTTAAGTCATACCTATACCTAAATTTACTAGTTTTGGCAATATTTCGATTTTTATTTAAATTTTGGTGAAAAAAACTAAAGTTTTTATTTTTCTAGTAAGCCATGACTAGCAAAGTAAAAACAAATGTAATTGAATATAATGTCATATTTAAAATTATTATATTTATATTTATAATGTTTGTGAACTTATTTTCAATATCAAGTTGCGTAATAAAAGAGAAGTTTTATTTAATTAAATAAATACGTAACTAACTATGGTTATCGATTTATTTTAATATGCATTATATTCAATTACATTTGTTTTTACTTTGCTGGTCATGGCTTACTAGAAAAATAAAAACTATAGTTTTTTTCACCAAGATTTAAATAAAAATCGACATTTTGCCAAAACTAGTAAATTTAGGTATAGGTATGACTCAACGATAATAAAAGATACTTACAATATCTATCAGACGAGCCTAATAAATATAGGGTGTTTCATTTAAAGAAACAGAGTTTTTGTATTTTAAAATTTTGTATATTTGGAGGTCAGCAGAAAACACCCTGTACAAAATTTTAGATACTTAAAGATTTAAGACAATTTTTCTATTCCTAAACTTAAGAGCTTACAGGAAATTTTCGATTTTCGATAGTCTTATAGAGAAATACAGGTAATTTTTTACTGTCATGTTTTTTCCAAAATTTTAAGAATTTTGCATTTTGTTTGGCAACGTTACAAAAAATTAAAAAACTAAATATGGCTTCTTATGCATAATTTTGTAAGGAAACAAAAAATGCTAAAATATATAGGGTGTTCCATTTAAAAAAATGTATATTTTTATTGTCCTACTTTTTTGGACCATCCTGTATGTTTAAAAATAATTTTAGAACATATAGTTTTTTATACCTCACAACTTTTATAGAAACTTTTTTTTGATATCTTTAATAGTAGAGACGGTATATCACTTTGTCAGACAAATGGGACACCCTGTATGTATCAGTCTTTATTTATTTAAAAAGGTGGTGTGGAACTCTTTTAAATAAAGGATGTCGTTCATACCGTCTTTGATGGTATGGTAATCTTTTAATTTAATTTCAAAATGTCTATTTGTATTTAGTCACGTCTCAAAGGTATTATACCAGTATTTATTTGTGACATAGTTATTTATTATTGACAAAAGAAGATAAAGGTGGAAGAAATCGATAATAAATTTTTTATCGGGATTTAGAGAGATAGTTAAAGTTAGTAACAGTTAAAAAAAATTAAAGATAAGGAACAATGTAAATTTGAAGTGGCTTTATACTTCCAAGGGCCATTGTTCATTGTTTTGGTGCAAATTTTGTCAATTTCCTTTTCACGGGGGTAAGAAATTCTGAATAATATTGGTACCATACCTGTAACACCAGTAAGTACAAATTTTAACTGGAAGAATAAAGGAAATAAATGTATAAACATACAAGTTTTCTGTTTTTCTCTACTTGCCTTAAATGTATGTGATAAATGGCAAAACTGCTTATATACTTGGGATTTTTAACAGATGGTAAAAATCACATGGTGACGGCAGACAACGAAAGAAAGAGAAATTAATGCAGGATATTGATAAATATGCCTGTAAGCTGTATCTATACATATTATAGTAGTATTTGGTTGGAATGGTGCTATAAACAGTTCAAAGCGCATTACGAAAAAAATTTTTAAGACAAATCATCGTGCACCGATCCAGCGACATTGAAAACGAACATTTGTTGGTAGAGACGATGGGTATTGGTATAAAAAGGAAGACATTTTTTGGAAGGTACAAAATTCCCGAAAAAGCGATGATAACAAAAAATCAATATCAAAAGGTTTTTAAAAAAAATAAACGCATTTACTTACTATGTTTTATATAAAGAAATACATTCTCTAAAAAATAATTGTATGGATTGTAGTCGTGGGCACATTACCGTACATAATATTGTGGTTTTCCTTCAGATTTGTTGATTGTGCAAGAAGGTGTCTGTATCTACAATTTTCCATTTAAGGAGATATTTGTTTACTTTACCTAATTACATATACTAGGTAGTACATACCATTTATGAATTATGTATAGAGTAAGGCACTCAGCCATCAACATAGTTTATTTTAAGATACATTAAAAATTGCACGTTAAAGGTCGAGTAATGTTTAAATAATTTTTTGTTTATTTTAAGATTTTTTTATAGCTACCTTTAAAAATGGAAATATGAACGTTTTCTAAATATTTGCATGATTTAACTCAACTAACCTTGCATACACTAGGTCGAACGTTTTTCGAAAATCTAAAAATATACAATTATAAGTAATAAGGTGAAACATAATTTGAAAGTTTTGAATTTTCATCAAACGATGTGTGAAAACCACATAAATACATGTACAAATCTACTTTGGTCAAATGTACATACACACATATTATATGTACATATTTATATACGCTATTTCTTCTGTCATTTAATACACAAATCAAATTTTTACAACTTGCCACCAGGACACAAGGGTATTACAGAAAATGAAAAGGCTGATGAACTTGCGAGGAACGGCTCAGAAAACACGTTCATTGGTCCAGAGCCGGCACTCTGAGTATCAAGATGCCATAAAGCCATGGATTAGGAGTAAACACAAAATTCACTAGAGCAACAGACAGGGATTATACCACAGCAAAAGCTTTATTGGGGATCCAGACCCAAGACTTACGAAAACAAGAACCAGCTAAGAAACATTACAGAAATTCTGACAGGACACTCGGCTGTCAAGAACCATCTGCACAGAATGCAACTGTACAATGGAGACCTTAACTGCAGATTATGCAGACCAGTCAGGGAAACTGTACAGCACATAGTTTGCCATTGCGAGTCATTAGATTGGAAGAGGCAATACTCGGGCAACCAAAACTGGAATCAGAGGACATCCTTACCCTCTCCCCAGTTGAACTACACAAACTAGTGCAAGGAACTGGCATTACGGAGGGGGTGTAACAACCAAACAGGGTGAGCCCAATGGGCCAAACCCGGCATCCGGCTCACGGACGGGATTTGTGGTGCAATGTTAAGGCATTCCTTTTAAAAAACGATAAAAGTATACTATATATAAAAAAAAAATTCTAAAAATCTTCCTAACCACGCACACGCTTCTTATTAAGAATCATTTAGCTTAACAAGTGTGGAGTGTATGATTCACTGGATTCTCTACCCACCAACTAAAGTGGCTTTAATATTAATGACTTTAAACAATAGTATAAATTGCAATAATTCTTATTAAATAAGTTTTTAACGGTTCTATAACATTTTTTTTACGCGGAGAATAATTTTATTTGGAAGTTTAAAATAATATGTATGTTAGATGATGATCTGAAATGAAATGAAAACCAACAATCAACAATAGAAACAAAAACTTTATTAGCGTGAAAGTTATATTTGTAGAAAAAAGAGTTTTAAACGCCCAAAAACATTGAAAAAATGCTCCAAGAAGTGCTCCTTGCATTTGCCCCTTTAATTGAGGAACGATTTATATTGATGCATGATAATACTAGACCTCATTCTCCAAGTAAATCCTAAAAAGTTTCTTGATACTTATTGTTTAAATTACATGTAACCTCTTTGGGTCAAAATAAGTCCGTTCCTGGATAAACAAAGACAAAATAACTGTTTTCCTCACCCCCTTTTCTTCCTTTCACGGCAAATATTTCGATGAAATCAACCTTGTTTTGACTGGCTCAAACATTTGCCAAGAATTTGGCAATGAGAGATTGATTTTCTGGAAATTGTATTGCTGAAGTTGCCAACTTATGAATAACTAGGTTTTTTCGTTATTAGTCAGAGTCAGCGTATGACAAATAATAAAAAATAAGATAAAAAGTTTTTAAATTGCATTTATTTTTATATGAAATATAGAATGATAATGCATAATATTATACACTACAGGGTCGCTTTTATGTACTATGGAACAGGCGCGGATCCAGGTGTAAGGGGGGAGCCCCCCCCCCCTTCTGAGCTTTACCAAATAAGTGTTCTTTTAGAGCGTTTTCACACGGCACCATATATCGCGCGCGATAAATGGTCGCAATATTGCTTTACACCAAATTATGTGTTCTCTAATATCGCTTGTGTGTGAAAATGGCTCATTAGAAAACACATAATTTGGTGTAAAAGCAATATTGCGACCATTTGTCGCACGCTATATATGGTGCCGTGTGAAAACGCTCTTACTGTGAGGATGAGGGTCAGAATTTTTTTTTAGAAGTCTTTTTTGCGAGTAAGAAGATTTTTAGAGCTTACGCTCTTTTTTTTTAGAAGTCACTTTTTTTTTAGTCCCCCCCCCCCTCAGCAAAACCCTGGATCCGCTACTGGTACGTAAACGATCGATTATTTCTTAAAGTAAGATAGCTTGCAAAAACTATACAGGAAGAGTCAAAAAGTCAGGGAAGAAAAAAGTGAATTTATTTTAAATGGAATACCCTGTATATTATTCTATATTTTAATGATTTGCGAAATTCTCAAAAAAAATTGTTACTACTTACCCAAACCTAACGGTTTTTGATAAAATTCCCTAATTTTCTACTTCATCAAGTTACCTTAAAAACTATTTAACAACGTTCTTGTTGTCAATGAAGTAATCTTGACAACAGATGTCAAAAATACATTTTTTCTACTACCTTACTAGAAAACGTCATTTTCAACCCCGAAACAAGGGAGGAAAATGGTACTTTTCCTCCCGTGGGGTTTGTTCGGGTTTGTTCATATATATGTAGCAAAATTTAAAAAAAATGGACAGGGTATCATATCTCGATGGGCCACTATAGATTTATGGAGATCCATATAAGAAAATTTCGAAAAAAATTTGTTTCGCATGTTTTCATTTCATTTTCAAAAATATACATAAAATTATATTTAATTAATTTATTATTTTTTCCTACTTACACTTAACACTGAAACATTTTAGAAACTGTTTTGTTCTTGTCGCAAGTACCGTTTTTAACTAAAGCGATATGCGAATTTAAAACCCATATCTTTAACCACCAAAAAATTAAAATCCTGTAAAAACAGTTTTCTTCTTTGATCGAAACATTAAATTTTAACAGTTATATTAAAAAGGCAGAATTATTGAAAAGTTTATTATTTTGATCGTTAAAATTACATTCTAAAAATACTCAGAAATACACATTTTCCTGTTTTACGCTTTTCTAAAATAAACGTACTACTTTCGAGGTTTTTGAATGTTGAAAAATTGCTATCGACACTTTTATTGGCTGGAATCAGTGCCAAATATTTTGAATGGCGCTTGACACAGATATATTTGATATGTTTGACACTAACATTAAACAAAATAGTTTTCTTTTTAGTTCACAGAGAACAGGCGCGGATCCAGAACTTTGATTTGGGGGGGGTCAAATGATGTGAATTTTTTTTTTAGGCCACGCTCAAAGCTCGACCAGAAAAGCGCCGCAGGCGAAAAATTTTTGGAGCTACGCCCAAAGTGAGATAAAGAAAGCGCCGCAGGCGAAACATTTTCGGAGCCACGCCCAAAGTTCGATTAAAATTCGCCTACATCATCTACTATCAAATTTCAAAAATTAAATTATTACCTCTTCCCTTCTGCATGGTTTTATTAAATTTGTTTTTGTAAATGTTTTTTTTTTACTTTTTTTTTGCTTCCTAGCTGGCTCTTTATTTAAAAAAAAAACAATTTTTTATTTGAGAAAAAAAAATATGAATATTGGTATCAATCCAAAACTTTAACATAAGACGTATGTATGATTATAACCTGCGTTTCTCGGAATGGGTTTTTCATGATTAAAAATAAATTAAATATCGCTCTACACGCCAAAACTGTTGATTTTTTCAGAAATCATGTAGTTTAGGAGCGTAGCTCTAAGAGCAGTTTTTGGTGCAAATGCTTAGGTTTTTAAATACTCCTTACGTGCCGTTTTGTATATTAAGCATTCTCGTTTCTTCCGGCACTATTTTTTTATTATAAATTATCACACTTCTTCCATTAAAAATGGTTCAATTAAAATTTGTACTTTAACTTTTTTTAAATAAATATATTATAATTGTTTTCTGTTTTTGTTGTAAAAATATTTTATTTCATTGGGTTATGCATGCAGCCCGGCAAAACAATAAAAATGTGTTTGTGTTTCTCTGTTTTGGGGGGGACCCCCAGGACCCCCCCCCTGGATCCGCGCTTGACAGAGAACTTGTTGAGAATTTTGTTAGGATACGACCAACTATATAGCAATTAAATTTTATTCGATTGTGATAAAGTGATAAGTTATGTAGTAAAAGAGCCCATCAAACATAGTTCAAAGTTCCATTAAATCATCATTTTATATTATTGCTTTGACCATATCTTAAGTTCAAAAAAAATTATATTGTAATGTCCAAAGGCGTACATTAAAAAAAAAAATCACAACTTACTGGCATTCATTCATAATTTCCTCTTGACTCCTCACTTGAACAGGCGCCAATTTCTCCACCGATTCCTCGTAATTCCCGAAACATTTCGTGATTTTCTCGTCGAAGGTGTTAACTAAATCCTCTAACGAACCAGAAAAAGTTTCAGTGAAATTGTCATCGGAAACATTGGTATTATCTGGGTTTGAGTTGATTTGAGTATTCTGTTCGTTCTTGAGAAGGACTTTTGGATTGGGTGGAACGATGTCCAGTGTGTTGGAGTTGTTGATGTGGTCTTCATTGAGTTCATTGAGGACCTGAAAAACATATAAATGTTTTTTTTATTGTTAGGGCAAAGACTTGTCTAGTTTTTTAGGGTTCCTCGTAATGTAAAAGATTAACAAAGTAAGATCTATCAACTTGCGAAATTTTTTTAAATGTCTAGTTGCCATAATATATTTATAAGACGAAACTAAAAAGGTAGCAGAGGCCATAACGAGTTTGTTTGTCCCAGTTTATTGAATTTAAACTTTAAAGTACGTAGGTAGGAATTTCTTAAGTGGATCCGTACAATATTTCTAAATTCTTCTCCAAAGTTACCAGCTCCATGCAAAATTAAATCTATATACAGGGTGATTCACGGTGGATGGTACGTTAGAAGTATATGACGAACCAGTTAACGAATCGGTTTGAAAATTTGGTTGTTTATATAAACGGATATGCTCTATTTATCTAAAATATTAATAATAATACAGTGTTGCCACTTCTACCAAAAATTAGTAGCAACTTTGATTTTTTAAATGAAACCCCCTATATTTGGTGGTTACTAATACACGCTGTGCGGTCTAACCACCTTTTGTTAGTACAAGTATTTGTTCTTTCAATAAAATTATTCTATTTTTATTTTTTATTTTTTTATTTTATTTTAATTTATTTTCGAATCCCCTATTACTTTCTTAACAACTTTGTTTAATGTTATTCTATACTTATCTCCTACCTTTTATAAGATAATAAATAAATTGCATTTTTTTGACGAAAAATGTTGATATTTTTTAACTCTGAAATATTAGGGCTCTGAAAATTGGTGGATGGTTAAATATTACCAGGGGGCTTTTAACCCTATGCCTAAATCTTAGTTGCGATATACAGGGTGGTTTAAAAATACAGTTAATTTGGGGACCTTAATTATACATAAGTATATTTTTTAAATATAACACCCTGTATATTATCACTGATTTAAAAAGCTACTTAAATTGGCTCTTTATTTTTGTATAGCATATCTATACCTAACTAGTCAAGTTTTTGACTTATAAGCCATTATTTGTAAAATTTACTCAAAATATTAATTTCTTTTAGATTTTTAGTAAGTATGCCATGACAAACTCTTGTTTTACATTAAAATTACGTCACTTTCATTATTGTTGTGGTATTTTGTTAATTATTGCCGATTGAGATACTGAATTCCGTTAACAATTATGAAAGAAAACTACTAATTTTTGGCAGAAGTGGCAACACTGTATCATGTCCGTTTATGTGAACAACCAAATTTTCAATTCGTTAACTGGTTCGTCATATACTTCTAACGTACCATCCACCGTGAATCACCCTGTATATATGACAAACATTGCGTTCTCTGGAAGCGAATCCTGTGCATGTTTCTTAATGGATTTTTAAAGACTCTTTAAATTTGGACTCTACAGATATTGGAGAATGTAAAAAAGTTATTTTTATTAAAGAAAAATAATTCTCAATATTATTTAGAGTACAATGAATTTTAGTATTTTTTTAAAGGTTTTCTTTGCCTTATATCTTTTTCCTTGATTTTTTTCTGCATGATAACTTTCTCACATCCATTCCATTGGTGAAAAAAATCAAACATTTTGGTAATTCACTTCAAGAAACCCACCACCAAAGTGGCGGGACAATATTTTTTTGGAACAGTTATTGATTTACTGCTCTTAATTTGGAATTATCAGTGGCGCAACTAGACAAAATATTTGAGGGAGCCTAAGCCCCGTGTGGAGTACCTACACAATCAGCGGCGGCGCCAGGAGGGGGGGGGGGCACTGAGACCCACCCTGGAAACATGAGTGCCCATCCAAAATTGATGAATTCGGTTTTGTAATGGAATTTTCTAGGAGAAAGGGGGATATGGCTATTAAAGTTTTTTTTAGAAGTCATTTTTTATTTGGGTAGTGCCCCCTCAAAAATCATCGGGCCCACTTGTGCATACCCCTCCCAAAAATCCAGGCGCCGCCACTGTAGACAATCCTGCTACACTTCCTGAAAATGTCTTCTTAAAAAAAGGTCACGCGTAGGTAATAATCCAGCAGGTCATAAAGATGATTAGAATGTAAAAAAACCAATTGGTCTGGGGGGCTAATCTACATAAAGGGGGCTAAGCTCATCTATCCCACCTCTAGTTGCGCCTATAGCATTTTACTTGCTCAAACCCCTCTATAAAGGTATTGAATTTCATTCAAGATTAAAGAATATTATTGAACATTTGAGTTTATGTGTTTAAAGCGAATACCAAGATAAATGTTTCAAAAATAGTCGCAGGCCTTCGACTATCACTAAATATCACCAGTAAAATTTAATTAAACAAGTGAACATTTAATATCACTGGATAGCTAAGGGTTCAATTGTTATTTGTCTTGTAGTAGATTTAAATGTTAAGCCTTATTTTTGAGACAAAATTATTTCTTTGCTGGCATACGTTTCTATATAATATATAAAAATATTAAATCTGAAAATAAAAATATCGCCAGCATTACAGAAATATAACAATCGTTTTCCATTATATAAATATTAACAAAGAATCTTACAATTTACGCAGATAGTATTTTGCCAAAAACAGGGGCGGGTTTTACTACCCTCCGTACTCACCTGATTCAAATCCTTCACCTTTTTATTACTATTTATATTGTTAATTTCGTTCTCGTTATTTTTGTACGATTGAAACTCGGTGGAACCCCATTCATCACTTTCCTCGAACTGAGCCAGGGGGGCTTCAAATTTTAATTCGGCCATTTTTGCGGCCAGGTCCCGCATCGTTCACGTAACGCGATTGCAACCGGCGCCGTCACTGGACTGAACACGGAGCTTCGTTCGATTAAGGTAATTGTACGAAATTCGAGGATATTGTACTCAAATGGGAGAAATCATACTAAATGATACACATTTAGCTCGTAAGGTAAAATTGATAAATGTATTGTCTAGCTAGACAGAACCTAATAAATACATACCTTACTCATATACAATAGCTGTATTAAAAAATGGGATTGTTGCATTTTTTCTGTAGATAATTTAATTGATTTTTTTTCCTCTGAATTATTTTTCCACATAACTTTCGCACACCCACATATATGTAGATATAACCTTGCGGCGGTGGCTCCGAGGTGAGCTACTGGCATTCGACCGTGGCGGTCCGGGTTCGATCCCCGTAGTGGGCATAATAAAAAAGTAGGTACGAATTTTAGTAGGTTTAAGAATGCAAGGAAGAGTGTAAAATGTATTATCTCCCAACCCACCCCATTCACGCCGGTAACCAGGCTGGATGAGATCGGACATCTCGTGGGGTGTGGAAAAAGATACACACTCCCCAATCGGTAGGTCATGCAATGGCAAGAAACCAAGGGTTGATAGCCCTTGGGGGGTGTCGCATGACCGATGATCGTGGTTCGGAACCCACGTTAAGCTGTAGGTCCCCTTGGGTATGGCCCTGGCAGCGAACGAAAAGGAAAAAGCGTGTGAAAGAAAAATTGTTTATACAGGGTGATTCACGTTGAGTGGCCTATTAGAAGATCTCGGAAACGAGTGAATTTATCTTTCTAAAAGTTTGATAGCAGGCATAATTGGCTTTGAGCTTTTAAAACATTATCTTTTGAGGTTTTTGTTACTTTCGGTTATACCGGAAGTTAATGCCAACTTTGCTATTTCAAATCGAACACCCTGTTTATTTTAGCATTTTTGATTACCTTATTCAAATCTAAATAACTTTTGTTAATATTAATCTTTTCCTATCTCTAACCGTTTTTGAGATATGAATTATAAAAGGATTTTCTTGTGTAAAAACGTTCCGAGAAGAAAGTTTAGTAAGTAACTCTGAAACTAATAAAGGTAAACATTTAAAATTTGGTAAGCTTTCAAGTAATACATAGATCTTTAGTTTAAATTACTTAGGTTTCACGATTTTTATACAGGGAGTTCTTAAAATTGTGCCAATGTTTCCACTTAAATAAATGTGCATAAAGCAATTTTTAAAAATGGAACACCCTATTTTTTGGCTTACTAACGCGTAGAGAATTAAATTTCCTATCTAAATGCCTTATATGTTACAATCCACATTTTTAGTCGTTTTGGAATTATGAGCAATTTAAATAAAAAATCTTAAAATTTCTCTTTGTGTTAATGCGACATTATTTTTGAAAAGAAGGCTTCGACTGGGATTTTCGTTTGACTTTGAGCTTCATTTGCTATTAAACACCTATGTTCGTTGCTATTTCTAATTTTCAAACAATTTTGAAATTGCAGGTCATATCCTGATATATTATATATTCGTTTTAAAAAGGTATATCATACCATAGAATATGCTCTTTTCTTTGTTAAAGTGACAAAGGATGTCAAAGTTACAAGGAATTTACTAAAAAAGAGTGATATTCTTTTTAAAACCTCGCATCAATCTTTTAGATACGATGATTGAAACAATTTTCAAAATGCAGGTCATATCCTGATATATTATGTAAAGTTTTAAAAAAGGTATATCATACCACAGAATATGCTCGTTTCTTAGTTAAGATTCCAAAGTATATCACAGTTACAAGAAATGTACTAAACTTAGTACGATCCTCAAAACAATACCAACCTGACCAACTGGGATTCGATATTTTTGCCTACCGACAGACGCAAGTGCAGCATTTGTGTGTTCTTGCGCCGTGTCGATGATTCTCTGCGAAAGCGTGAAATTTCATCTTTGATATACCAAGTGAACCCAGCTGAGGTTAGTCATCTAGAAGAACCCTATTTTAATGTATGTTTGAAAATATGGTTCCTGGTAATCCTGTTTGAAAAGAAAAATACATTCTATACCAAGTAGCAACGAGTTAAATGAAATTCATTAAACACTGGAATTTTGAGTTCTGTCTAGGGTTGTTTATTACTGTTGACCTGGAGTCTATGCAGTGGGCATTACGCCGCCTCCCTTACCCTTTATAACGCAATAATCTGTGGGAAACAAAACTGCCCTCTTGTCTAAGTGACGTCTAAAAAAAAGTCACTGGGTGGGCACTCATGTTTCTAGGGTGGGCCAGTGCCCGCAGTAACCCGTAACCTGGAGGCAGAGGGTTTCAACCTGGAGAGAGGGTTTCAACCTGGAGACTCCAGGTCAGACCTAGAGAGGTGGCAACCCTAGTTCTGCCCCTGATCTATGATGTATCAGCGCATAGTTCTTATCAAACGACTGGATTTTTGGAACATTTAGGCATTACAGTATGATGATCTAGAATACACAAAAATGGATAATGCTAAATGTTAAAATTTTCCTTGAATAAATATATGTATAATACATAATATAGTATGTACCAAAACTATAATTATCAGATTTTGGTTTACTACACCCTGTATAAAATGGTCGGTGATTTTAATGGGTCATTTTCAAAACGTCGTATGATGTTTTATTGATCCCACAATCACCATGGCAACAAATATAATCCCCTGTTAGGTATATAACCAAACATTATCAAGCTACTCTGATCATGTGATCAATATACTAGTTCAGTTCATTGAATAAAGAACGTCGTTCTTTATACAATGAGTTCAGTTCCTATACTTTTATTCGTTTTTCTTTAAAATTTCGATAGGGTCGTTATTAGTCGTTTTTACTATTAAATTACGAGCTTTAAAAAATTGGACAGAGAGATTGTTTTATTTTGTGCGCCTAAGAAATCAATCATAATAAAGAATTTATTTTAAAATTATATCTTGGTTTCGATGTTGTGTTAAAAGATGGCGCGAATAGAAAAATATCTATTATTTATTCATTTTTATTTTGACAAAATGGCGGCGATTTTTTTCCATTGAAAAAAAATTGGAAAAAAAAGATATAAGGCAATAAAAACCCTAAAAATAATTACTGAATTTCAAATTGTAAAAAATATTTAAAACTATTTTTTAAATTAATTTTTGGACACTGTCCAATATCTCCAGTCCAAAGTAAATTTAAAAAAAAATCTATTTATAAACATGGTCAGGATTCGGGCCAAGAGAGCGCAATAATGATTTTATTATCGGTCATACAAACTATACGTTATATTTTACATTTTTATAATGAATACTCCACAATAACGGGATTATTTCCATTTGTTGTCCAAAATCAATACTCTCGTTATCTATTCACAATTAATTATCTAGTCGAGAGTGCGCAACGATTTTGATTAAATTACAATTAATGCTTCAACTGTTTTACAGTAACGGACTATCTGGCTTGATAGTGCTGAGGAGCATGCATTTGTAAAAACGGCCCCATCTAAATCTATACAAGGATAGAGCCCACCAAACATGTTATAATACAACATTTGGTTACATTGTTTAAAAGTAACTTTTGTTACATTTCTAAAAGCATAACAGTTATATAACTGAGGACGACATCACTTTTCCTATTTTAGACTGATATTATTAGTTAGTTATACATATTTCCTCAAAATCACAAAGTGATAGGCCATGAATATAAGTGTCCACCCCGACACTATAGATGTCGCCCTGGGTTGCGTGCTCTTACTTTATGCCTTTGATATTTTTAAATATAGTTATTATAATTATTATTATTTGGGAACTGGGATTGTTATTTTTCATACTAATGATTTCATGATAAAGTTCCATGTATTTCTAACGCTATCGCCATTTTTAAAAGAGAAAAAAATTCTTTCTTAAGAATATAATTTAATCCCTCATAAAAAATCGTTGTTTTTACTTTTTAGGCAGTCCGCACACGGGGAAACTTAAAAGAAACTGTAGTAGCTTGGAGACTGGGCGACTAGGTCACCCAGCATGTAGATGGGAATGGCGCTACTCACACGGCGCTACCTAAATTGAGGCGACTGGAAGACCCGGCAATCCGAGTATCCGCGACTCGGCATGCTGGTCACCACGCTACTCCAGTCTCTTGAGTGACGCAAAATAATAAATATGGAGCAAATTTTTAAGCTGAAATTCATGAATGTGCGACTGCGTGACTATAATATGTAGTCAAGTCGCCCAGTCTTGTAGTCTCCACGATACAACAGTTTTTTTTTAAGTTTCCCCGTGGGAAGACTGCCTTATTCGTTCACTATACATACATGGCTATATTAGAAAGTTGACAAGTATATCGTAATTTCAGATAATCTGTAACCATGATACAGCCTAGAAAAAATCGAGTCCTGTCCACGTTACATGCAAAAGAAGTTGTTAGTTTTCCATACCCACGCTCCGGTAATAACCCCGGAAACAGTGCATATATGCATCTCCATGCGTGCTCCCGAACATCTGCTAACTCCGGGAAATCCGGCGATTCCGGGTTAATTGCTCGCTCCGGGTAATCTGGACGAGATGGCAGGGGATGTGCAAAATGGACTTAATTTCCGGATTATGAAGGAAAGTCAAAATGTGTTCCGCTTTGGCGATGAAAGGGTTAGTATTTTTTTAGCTATTTTCTTTAATATAGATACTGTAAGCCGATTTATTAAATTAAATCATTTTATAAGGTTTAGTGACCCTTATATTTTTTGCGCTTAAAATTAATAATTACACCAAATTTTGAATACTATATTTTAGGCGCCAATAACAAAGAAATCTATTTAAGGTACCGTGTGTCTCCTAAAAAAACAAGGAGTCAAGCCTTTGTTTTTTTATTGATGATAATATCATTCATTAGACAATGAAAATATCTATTAAAAACAATTTTTTCGTTCATTGACGCAAGTTTAAACCTAACATTAATCCCAATTTTTATAAACCACGACTATATTGAGGTGCATGAATACATACATCATTTATTATTTATCATTCCATTATCATTATACATACAATAAAATAAGCCACCAGAAAGTTCATTTATTATTATCAATAATGTCAATGATAAAGACATACGCTGTATTTTTTTAGCAAATGAAACTGGGGCAATATTTAGTGTTGGTTATAGTTATAAGTGTACTATTTTAATCAGAATATCATTATTTACATTAATTTATTCAGTATCTATTACTAGTTTTCTTTCAAATCGGTTGAAACTTTTTTTTATAAATATCAACTACGTTATTGTAAGGTAAGACAAATATATTCTTTCATATATTATTCATATTCATATTCATATTCATATTTATTCATAATAATATACATTTAGTAATTAGTCAAGAAGATAAGATATTTTTTAAAAAAGTATAAAAACAATTTTACATATAAAGATAAAACTTACAAGTAATAAAAATAACACTTTAAAAACATTTGTATATGTCGAGGAAGGTCCCAGATAAAGGCGCTATGAAAGTAGTTATGCAGGGCTGAAGTCAAAGCCGCTGCCCAGGTACTCCTCGCAGGAGTAAAAGGCATGCCTCAATAAATACCCTCTAACGGCACTCCTAAATGCTATTTCATCCATGTCCCTGATATTTCGGGGTAGCGCATTGAAAAAAGTTATACCGAGATAATTTGTGCCACCCCTGGATCTTAAAAGTCTGTGGTATTCATGTCGTATGTCCTGGTTGTTTCGTGTGTCATGGTCATGATAGTACTGGTGATTATTATAAAGATGGAGATTTTGTTTCACGAACATGAGACATTGGAGGATGTACAGACAAGGGAAGGTGAGCACCCTTAGCTGAATGAATTGCTGTCGGCAATCATTACGATATCCGATATTGGTGATAATTCTGATGCATTTCCTCTGTAGCGCAAATACCCTTCCAGAATGAGAATTTACTTAGTTTGTAATCATTTAAAAAACATAGTAAGGGAAATTTAAACATATTTTCAAGAGGAAGAAGGGTAACTTGCATGAATATAATTATGGGGTCTATCCGGGGGGCTTGGTCCATTAGGTTAAAATTATATCGCTTCCGCATAAACACAGTACAGAAACTGGCACTTATAGAATATATAAAAAAACAGAATTTTGTTTTACATAATAACTTTTTTATTTATGGACTGATTTTATTAATTTTTATCTTGTTTATTGGAATAATTTTTATCTATTTTATCGGGAAAGACTGCTAATCTGGTATTTGTGACATTTTATGAAAAACAAAATGGCGGACACACCTCAACTTGGTTAAACTTTAAAACTAGCGGGAACTTTCTTGAATGGCACTGTATATCTTTACGTGCAAGCAGTCAGGATTTTTCGAATGGGTGGGCACAAGCGGGCCCGATGATTTTAAGGTGGGCACTACTCATATCAAATATGACTTAAAAAATCTTCTTTCTAGCAAAAATGTCTTCTAAAAATAAATTCTGACCCTTTATACGCCCTACAATTTTAAGCCTCACAGTAAAAAAACACCCATTTGGTAAAGCAAGTGGGGGGGGGGGGAACTGCCTCCCCCTTGATCCGCGCCTGGGGAGAGGCACGAAAGATAAACAAATGACATAAAGCTTTGCAGATGAAACTTTTCTGAAAATTGGAGATATTTCAAGTTCTTTTGTGAACTACAGTGGCGGATTCAGGATTTTTCTCAGGGGGAAGCGACTAAAAAAAAGTGTCTTCTAAAAAAAAGAGCGTATCCCGGCTCTAAAAATCTTCTTACCCTCAAAAGTGACTTCTAAAAAAAATGCTGACCTTACCACAATTTTCAAAGCTCGAAATAAAAAATCACCCATTTGGTAAGGGGGGGATTGCCTCCCCTCCCCCGGATCCGTGCCTAAACCTATAGCTACTATTTTTTTGTAGTTTTATGTGTCGCTTAGTGGGAATGAATCCTTCATAAATTTAATTAAAAAAACTAAAAACACAATATTTTTAAAAAGTAATTAATAATCCAATTAGAATTTTAAAAAATAATGAAAATTTAAGACATCCTTTATGACAAGTGGGAAATTTTAGAGATTTCATTTTCTCATTAACATTTTAATGTGCAGATAATGCACATATTTTCCCACAATGAAATTAAACTGCTCGGTTTGCGACCAGACTTTTTCATTTAAAAAACAAATTTTAATTAACATTTTTAAGTATTTACATACGCAATATGCAAGGTTTATATTTAACTATATACGAGGGCAGCTGCACTAGAAACTGCTTATTCCAAATAGTGACTCAAAACACTGAACCAAATCCAAATATACAGGGAACAGGTTGTTACTTTATGGTATATACTTATTTTATTGGCAAATTTTAAGTTAAAAAGTTCATAAAGCAAATGGTTGCGTTTTTTTTCACCAATGGAAAGGTGGTGTCTATGTGGGCGTGGGACCGATGCACTTTTTTTGGAGTCCCTTTTGATCGGAGGAGAAATTTTAATAGGGGGACACTTTTTTAGAAGTCACGTTTAATTGGAGACGTAACAGATACAAATTATGTTAAAAAACACTATAAACCTACTCGTCGGCGCCTTTACAGAAATTTCCTATCAAAAAGGGACTGCCCCCTTTCCTCACAAGGGTGCCTATAAAACTATTAATGTTACGTACTAATATGCAAACAAGATATTACAAAATTAAAGCCAGTTTTTTTAATAGGTAAAATTGGTAGAAGCAGTAGCGTAGCCACAAAATAGGCTTGGGTGGAAGGGGAGGGGGGGGGGGCTCAGGGGGCGTAAGTAGGACATTTTTTTTTTGAAGAAAGGAACACTACATGACTGCATTTTATAATATTGTACCTAGCGAAAATGGCGGAAAAGCGAAAAATTTTCAGGCCACGCCCAAAGTTTGTTTAAAACTCACCTAGCTACTATCAAATTTTAAAAATTAAATTATTACCTCTTCCCCTCGGTATGGTTGGATTAAATCGCTCACCACGCCATAATTGATTATTTTTTCAGAAATCATGTATTTTAGGAGCGTAGATCTAAGAGGAGTTTTTGGTGCAAATGCTTATTTTTTGAAATACTCCTTCTATGTGCCGTTTTGTATATTCATAATAAAGCAATGTCGTTTCTTCCCGCACTATTTTTTTATTATAAATTATTACACTTCTTCCATAAAAAAAATGTTTCAATTAACATTTTTACTTCAATTTTTCTCTTTAAAAATAAATACCTAATTGTTTTTTGTTTTTGTTGTAAAAATATTGTATTGCTTTGGGTTATATTTTTATTGATTTAAAATAGCTCTAAAAAAAGGAAAACGGAACAGACAATTATATAATAGAAAAATACTATAAAACATTATTTTTTTTACTCGCTTTTCTATAAAATTGCATCATACATCAATAATTAAAACGATATGGGTCCGAAATCTTAATCTCTATATAAAGGAATATTAAAGAAAACGTTTAAAAACTAAATGTTTCTTACAAGACCTTTGTAATCTAAGATAAGAATACATTACCTATTTAAAAATTTAAATAAAAAGAGAGCGTAAGACGAACAATTAGGTTGCAATTAGACTTTTAGACCCGAGCTCATAGGCTCTTAGGGGGGGGGGGACCGGAGCCCAGCAGCCCCCCTTTTAAATACGCCACCGGGTAGAAGTACAACTTTTAGTACTGTGGACTTGTACCTATCAAACGGACAAAAAAAAGTAAATATAAAAATGAAGTAATGTGCTGAGCTTCATTAAATTTTCATTTTGCTTCCACAAGTGGATTTTTTTCCAAAAACTTTTTATCGTTTTTTTATGTGGTAAATATAGCTCACCCTATAGATTTATGCATAAGGACATTAAATATGATATATGGGATCACATATCCTGAATAAGAAATTGTATTAAATTAATATTAGGGTCACTTTACAAACAGGAAGTTCCTATGGCGAGTGATATATTTAGAAGTTTTATTATTTTATTGTGTGCTGTGCAACAAAGTATTGTATCATAATTTTTTCTATTGTTACCATAGAATCCAGTCTATCAAGTAATTAGTGTATAACAGACACTTTCTCTCAAAAGGGTTTTTTATGGAAATTTTTTCAAAGATACAAAAAAATTGTGTAAGTAGGATTTTTCTTATATTTGTTATTTTTTGTAAAATATTTGCGCACACCATATACAACGAGTAGTTTTTTATTCTCTATCCAAAGAAAACAACTTCCGATTTACCTTTTTTCTCTAAGAGGAACCGTTTTAATGTTACAGTCTGTCAAAGTCAAAAAATGCCATATTTTAAACGTCAATATCTCAAAAACTATTGAATTTAGACACATGACATTTACAACATAAGCGTAGAATTTTGTGGGGAATCAGAAAATAATACAATATATAGGATGTTCCATTAAAAAAAATTGTCAAAGACATGACGACAGTTCTATAAGACACCCTGTATAATATTTTTTTATGTCAAAAAATGCACAATTAAAAATAAAAATTTACGGGTCCGAGCGTTTTTCCTAGACCTTTTTCCTTTAATTGATATTAATTTTATGCGGGACTTTTGGGAGACCCAGTATGTAGAGATATCCATTAATAAACAAGGCCAGGATTCAGGCCAAGAGAAAGCAATATTTTTGTCTAATTTATTATATATAAATATAATTTCGCATGAACCTGGTAACATGGAAGAAGAATTTAGAAGTATTGGTGAATCAAATTTTCTTCCACCTAGTTTGTTTGCTTCGTATTTGATTGCGTACCGAAAGCAGCTTTGTGATTGCGTATTGCCGACACTGTCAAAATGGAAATACATTTTTTTGTTGCTAATTAAAATTTTAAAAATATAATAAATATGAGGTCAACTTGTGAATTTACAAAATAAAGCTCGGTAGCGCTGTTTTTTTTTTATTTGAAAATGGAAATTAGCATTTCGCTTGATAAAAAAAATTGCTTGTGGTTTTTAAAATCGTGTGTTTGCATAATTTGCTTTATTCTTTGGTCACGAAAAAATAATAAACTACTCTTCTATTAATAATTTTAAAAAATGCACACTTTGACAGTCTCGAGTTTTATGAATGAAAGGTTAACAACTATACAGAGTGTTCCTTTCTTCTTGTGCTGATATTTCAGAATGTTGATGAATGAATGAACAACAATTGTTGTTTACACATTTTTAGGTTTCAATAAGTATGTAGTGACTGTTTTCTCGTAATTTTTAAAATTCTAGGTCTGATGATGCCCGAAAGGGTGAAACACGTGTAACCATACAAAATTAAGTATATTTGTTGAGACCGTGACTTGGTTATCTTACTTTTCCCTTTAACAGTAATATCGCTTAGATAAATGATATAATTATTTTGTATATTATAGATTTAGAATGTTATAAAAATGATATAATTATTTTTACACTTTAGGCTGGTTAGGTTACACAATACATTTTCACAAAAAATTATAACCTTGACTTTCGCGATCGTAACCTTTTTTTATTACTCCTGTGTGGAATAGCACCCGTTAAAATCAGTTAATGATTGACGACAATAAACAAATGTCTATTAAACCGTGACATTTTTTTAATATAATATTCTTAATAAAGTTATATATATTTATTACGTCAGTTGTTAGTACAAGTACAATAAACTAATTTGATGATTCTTTTTTGGTCCACGAAATTGTTTACAATTTTTTTTGTTTGCTTAACGTTAAAAAGGGATGTTTACAGTAAAATGTACATATCGTCGGTCTCCTGAAGTATATCGTCGGTCTCCTGAAGTAGTGGCGTATCTCAGTTTTGAGGATATGAAAAAATACATGACATTGGCAGAAATAATTTGCTCACAATCACACTGGCCCGGTTACCTTAATTTTTAATTTACTAATCAGGCACTTTTGATTGTGAGTAAATAATGCCTGTCAATATCATTTATGTCACAATCCAACTTGCTGATTATAACATAAATAGGAAGACAAAAATCACAAAGTCATGGTCTCAATCATATAATAAATACAACTATGGTGACATGTTTCGCTCTTTACGGAGCATCATCAGACCTTCATTAAAACCAATAAATGAAATAACACATGAAAAAAAAAAAGTAGCATGTCAAAACAAAAACTCGTCTTGTTTTTCATGTGTTATTTCATTTATTGGTTTTAATGAAGGTCTGATGATGCTTCATAAAGAGCGAATCATGTCACCATAGTTGATTTTATTATATGATTGAGACCATGACTTTGTGATTTTTGTCTTCCTATTTATGTTGTTACTTTGGTCTCTTTGAGAAAATGGACGATTTTTTCGAATATTGCTGATTATAGTTAATTCTGGTTAAAAATCTTTGTGCAACAACCCAACATTAAAGTATAGTTAAAATAGTAGTAACGATAATAAAAAAGAAAAAACCTATTAAATTTATTTTTACAAAAAAAAACAATAGTTTTAAGAGCTGTTAGCAAAGTGGTTTTATGGTGGCCCATAACTTATAAATCCGATAACACAACTTTAAAGCTTGGTTGAACATTTATTTGTCATTTATTAGTGTAGTTACAAATAGCGAAAAAGTACTAAATTTTCTTACTTTTTTCTAGTCGTTGATTTTCTAATTTTCATTTAAATATGTCTTCGCCTAGCGCAATGAAACCGGTGCCGGCGTGGAGATATCAAGAGACGAAAAAGTTGTATTTTTAGCGGCTTAATTCGAAAAAAATATTTAAAAAAACTCAGTTGCGTACATTTTCTTTAACACTATTATTCGTGAGACTGCCCCCCCGAGACGTGACTGGAACTAATAATTATCTTGTAGTTAGTGCTAACTTAACGTCTTGTTCCAATGAACAACAGTGCCAAGTTTCAGCAAAAGAAGCTTCGAGGTATTAATAAAAAACATTTTTTTTTTAAACTTTGACATCCTGTATCTTGAATACCACACTTTTTCAGGACACAGGTTTATATGAACGTTTCTACTTGAATTTGGGTCAGAAATGCGCCCTTGAAATTACGGCCTATCATTAAGTAACACCCTGTATATTGGAGAGTGTCAGAAAGTAATTTTTATATATAAAAAATAATTTTCAATATTTTTTACAAGTATTCTTAAGATTTTCATTGGTTTATATCTTTTTTTTCGATTTTTTTTTTCTGCATGAGGATAACTTAATAACACCTTTCCATTGGTAAAAAAAAATTAATAATTTGTTTAGTTTTTTTGAAATTCGGGGCAAGGAGACCGTAATTTAACACTACAAATTTTAGCGCGGTCAGCTTTACTTATTATGGACATTTTGCCAACCAACAAAATCCCGCTAAACGATATTTCAAATGCGATTTTCTCAGAATCCACACAAACAATTTTTGTAAAAACCTGTTTCATATTCAGCGGTAATAGTTATTTACTATATAGTGTTGTAAAGATTCATATTACAACACGAGATGTTAAAGTTGTCAAACGAGGCGTCAGCCGAGTTTAATAAAACATCGAGTGTAGTAATATGAATTTACAACAAGAATATTGTACAAAATTTTATCTACTTTCATCTATGAATAAAAATATTTGGCAAAAGGCATTTTTTAAAATAAAAATGTACCTATAAAAATGCAACTGCTATTAAGTTTACTAATCAAGTTTTTTATGTTACCTTTCGCATAGTTACTGTTTCGCATGGTTACTGTCGAAACTTTGTCAAACAAATTCCAAAATATAAAAAGCGTTTTTCAAAATTAGCGATTCTGATGGAAGTTTACCCTCTGATATAGAAGCAGCGGCAAGCGAAGCGATCTCAAGTTTAGTTCCGACAAAATCTAAGGCGCGGTGTGAGTTGGAGTATCAGAAGTTTGAAGATTGGTGCAAAGCTAACAAAATAAAGGAGGTGTCTGAGACAATCCTTTTGGGTTATTTTTCCGTAAAGCAACGCTCCCAGAAACCATCTACACTATGGACTCACTACTCAATGGTGAGAACTATGATTTCAGTCAAGAAAAATCAAGATATAAGCAGATTTTCTCAACTATTCGCATTTTTGAAAAGAAGTTCAGAGGGTTACAAGGCCAAAAAGTCCAAAGTTTTCACAAAGGAAGATGTATGTAAGTTTCTTAGTACTGCAGATGATGAAACATATTTACTTATGAAGGTTGTTATGATAATCGGCATTTTTGGGGCTTGTCGGCGCGAAGAACTAGCTAAGTTAATGTTGGATTATATTAAACACAATGATTTGTATATAAAAATTGTGATTCTATTCTTGAAAACCAAGATTATGCGAGAATTTGTTATAACAGAAGGAAATGTGACAGGTGTCAACTGTTTAAGTATTTTTCGAAAGTATGCTAAACTTCGTCCTCTTAATGCAACGCACAGGCGGTTTTTTGTATTCTATGGAAAAGGAAAATGCACCTCCCAGCCTGTCGGAATTAATAGTTTTGGAAGTATACCAAAAAAGATCGCAATAAAACTTGGATTGAATAATCCCGTAGGATACAGTGGACATTGTTTTAGGAGGTCCTCAGCCACCATTCTAGTTGGGCATTTATTACAGCACTAGTGCTGTAATAGATGCCCTTACAAAATGATTTACAGAACTGTAAAATTCATATTACTAAATGAAAGTAGATAAATATAATTATTTCCAGCCAATCGAAAATCCGATTAAAGGCTTCCGCCAGTGCCGGGATTTTAGAGCCTGAAAAATCGATTAGCGGGATTTTGTTGGTTGGAGAAATGTCACCATTATTTATTTTAATGTTGGATTTGCGTAGTTCAATATAATATAAGAACGTTTCTGTACACAAAACATAATAATTTAAAAAATAAATAATACGTACGATGTATATAGAACAGTTTCTAATCGATGTTAATTTAAAAAAATAACAACATTTTTGTTTGTTGCTTGTTTCTTTTCTATAGTAATTAGGACCTATAAACGAATGGTTTATATATAGATCGGTATATTCCCAAGTTTATGTTTAACAACATAATAAATCGCATATACTTTACAATGTTAACCAATTTGCCAATAATTGTCAACTAATCGCGTTAAAATGCTTTACGGGTATGAATGAAATTTTGCACTGGTAGTCCATACCCATCACAAAAAAAGTAGATATAATGTGACTATAAACAGACAGATAATTAAAATTTGTACAATTAATAGGTTTATAAAAAGGTAATGAACATGTTGGTTTAAATACAATGTTAGTAGAGATAAGTGCCATATACAGTAGCGGCTCGTCAGGTGAAGTAGGTGAAGGGGCTTTTCACCAAAAAAAAAATAATAAAACCAGGAGAAAAGTTTTTCGACAATATTAGTTATTAATGTACCAATACAGCTACCATTTTAGCCCTTAAAAATTTAATCCGAATGTAGCAATGCATAATAGGGCCACGGTTAACTCCGATGGACAATAATTATAAACACTAGTGCATTTTGGCCGCCCCAGCCGACCGTGTCCGTGTGCTCAAAGCAGCAAGTGAAGATCCAACGCCCAACATGGCTTTGATATTCACCGTCGCTATGGTTACGTGACGTCAGTCCCGCAAACAGCATGTAACAATTTGCATTATGTTGAAGGGCAATTTAAAAATAGATCAGTCGTATGCACCATTGTTTTAGCATTGGTTCGCCTAACCTTAAGGTATTTATTTTGAGGCTTCGCGAAACTTACGGTTATAGATATCGTTTTTACGTGATTTACTGTATGATTAAAAAGTTTTGCTTTTATTTTTCAGTTAATTTAGTAGTGTACGTACCTACTTAGTTGTGTGTTTTAAAAATGAACCGAATTAATGACATAGTTTCTAGTTTGTTGGAAACTCCATTCAGTCGTTGGACAGATGAGGATAAGAAAGACGTTTTGTTACAGGAGTTTTTAGTCAATGTTTGTTTAAGTATCCGCACTATACCTAGATCCTCAACATTTTTTAAGACCGCGAGCCGCCACTGGTTATATATACAGCGGGTTGCATAAAGAAATATAGTTCTCGATTAGGCCTTGCCAGCCCCTGATTAAATGTTGTCTTTTTAATGTTATAATCTCCGAACATTGAATGAAAAGACCGAAAGAAAAAAATTGAATTTCCATTTTGCTACGACGAGAACGACGTTATAGTTGCCATTTTGAAATATCACTTTAAAATATCATTGGTGTTTATCTTCGTGCTATAAGTCTGATGTTATTCCATAAATAGATATATCAAGACTGTCAATTTAAAAGCTAAAAGTTATAATAATAAATTTAGAAAGTTTTTAAAAATCCATTAATAAACATGGCCAGGATTCGGACCAAGAGAGCCCAGTGTTTTTGGTCTAATTTAATATTAAGTATAGATATAGTTTCCTTTGGAGTTGGTAACCTTAAAGAGGAATTAAAAAACATTGGGCGGATGCTGTGACGTGAAAAATAGTGATATGTTTAATATTTGTTTTTCGCGAGTTAACCTATATCTACCTAACTTTGACAAACAGCTTTCATAAAATTGGAAGGCAAGTCTCGAGTACCGTTTGTAATTTTTTAAAACACCACGCCCCTTGACTGTGTTGCACATTAGTCACTAGACAACAATAGGCGAATAAATTCTGGTTTTTTATCCACATATCATTTTCGCAATAAAAAAAAAGACAAAGATATTATGTATAAATTATAATTTATCAGTTTGATCCCATATTTATCTTGTATACCATTCTCCATTCACTACTTCTTAGAAAAAAAAAACTCAATTATTTATGCTGCTATGCTTTACTGTGCTTTTATTTTATTTGCTCGTATGGTATGGCGAAATTTATAGTACTACAATAGTAGTATAGTAGGTACTGTAAGTGAATCTGTTCTACACTTACATCCTGTATAAGGAAACAATTTATGTCTATATGTAAAATAAAGATGTAGGGTTAGGAATTGTTAATCAAGCATAATAAAGTTTGTTACTTAATCCAGTTCACAAGAAGCAGGGAAGCAGTGGCGGCACTAGAAAAATTGTAATGGGTGGGCGCAAGCGGGGAGTTTTTCCTCAAAAGTGATTTCTGAAAAAAATATCGCCTTTTTTCTCTTGATTTAAAAGTTACCTACTTCTGTAAAAGAAAACGTATTAAACAGGGTTTTTTTTCTGTCTGTTTGAAGGTTGGAGACAATGATGTTTCTTGAATGATAGAATAGTTTTGGACTTGCATTGTCTTTAATTTGTTTTACATCACAACGTTTCAACTGGTAAGTATCTCCAGTCGTGTTCAGGTGAATACTAAATAAGTAAAGTAACTACAGCTCTATTTATACTAGCTAGATGTACTGGAGCATGACTGTGATGGGTGCAGTCATGCGTTTAATTCTTGTGCGGTATTTTAAGTTTACATCTACTTAACAAAGGTTTCCAGATATTTCTTATATCTAGTGAGGGCTTACAAAACAATCTGGGTTCTGGTATATGATAGCAGCTTCCTTGAACTTCCTCTTCCTCCAATGTGGTTCTTTGTGCAGGATTCGAGCTTCTGTCCACTTAATGTGATGACCGTGTGTCCAGGCATGGTCAGCTGCCCCTGATTTTTCGGTTTCTCCTTTAAGCGTGTTGTTTCTGTGTTCCTTCACCCTAGTTTCAAGTGGCCTTAGAGTCTCACCAATGTAGGATCTGCCACATTCGCAGGGAATCTGATAGACACAGTTTTTCATATCTTTTTGACTTGTTGGTTTCGTCTTCGTCAGGTGGCTTCTTAAAGTGTCTTTTGAGCTGAATACCGTATTAATGTTGTATCGTTGTCCTAGTCTTCTAATTCTCTCAGATACTCCTTTGACATACGGAATGTTGAGTGTTGATTGTGACTCTACTGGCTTCTTTTGTGTATTTGACCGATTCTTGCGATTTTCCATTAGTTTATCAACTAGATGCCCGGGGTAGCCATTTTTGTTGAGGTCGGTCTTGATGTAGTTAGTTTCCTGTTTGAGGGCTTCATTTGAATTACAGATGGTAATTGCTCTATCCACAAGCGTTCTTACTATGCCATGTTTCCTATACCACATTAACAGCCTGGCGCCGACAATCAAATTTACCATGGAGAGAGAAAAAAACAGTCAATTACCTTTCCTGGATGTAAACGTAAAGAAAAATGGCAACACCATCCATACTTCAGTGTACAGAAAACCCACGCATACAGGTCAATACTTGAATTACACCTCAAATCACTCAAATAGCACAAAACATGGCATAGTAAGAACGCTTGTGGATAGAGCAATTACCCTCTGTAATTCAAATTAAGCCCTCAAACAGGAAACTAACTACATCAAGACCGACCTCAACAAAAATGGCTACCCCGGGCATCTAGTTGATAAACTAATGGAAAATCGCAAGAATCGGTCAAATACACAAAAGAAGCCAGTAGAGTCACAATCAACACTCAACATTCCGTATGTCAAAGGAGTATCTGAGAGAATTAGAAGACTAGGACAACGATACAACATTAATACGGTATTCAGCTCAAAAGACACTTTAAGAAGCCACCTGACGAAGACGAAACCAACAAGTCAAAAAGATATGAAAAACTGTGTCTATCAGATTCCCTGCGAATGTGGCAGATCCTACATTGGTGAGACTCTAAGGCCACTTGAAACTAGGGTGAAGGAACACAGAAACAACACGCTTAAAGGAGAAACCGAAAAATCAGGGGCAGCTGACCATGCCTGAACACACGGTCATCACATTAAGTGGACAGAAGCTCGAATCCTGCACAAAGAACCACATTGGAGGAAGAGGAAGTTCAAGGAAGCTGCTATCATATACCAGAACCCAGATTGTTTTAGTAAGCCCTCACTAGATATAAGAAATATCTGGAAACCTTTGTTAAGTAGATGTAAACTTAAAATACCGCACAAGAATTAAACGCATGACTGCACTCATCACAGTCATGCTCCAGTACATCTAGCTAGTATAAATAGAGCTGTAGTTACTTTACTTATTTAGTATTCACCTGAACACGACTGGAGATACTTACCAGTTGAAACGTTGTGATGTAAAACAAATTAAAGACAATTCAAGTCCAAAACTATTCTATCATTCAGGGTTTTTTTCGTTGCACAAATCTTTTCGGATTATCCAATCAAAAAATAAGTGACATTATTAAGCATGATATTACAATATTAGAAGTATAAGTTTGAATTTAAAATATTCCTTTATTTAAAAGAAAATGAGCAATGTAATTATAATTAAATACTAGTAAATTTCTTTATCTTATCGCAAATTAAACATCTTTTTACAAATAAAATATTATTACTATATCAAATAGATAAATTTTTAAAATTTATATATAAGTTGGAGAGGCAAAATTACGCTTTTAGTGAACTTTTTATATTCAAAAAAGTAGGTAAGTCTCCAATAAAGTTTAAGCAAAGCTTCGCATCTCTTCTTAATAGTTGTTTTAAAAAAATATAGAAAGTTTAAATTAGCACAGGTTGACAATTCACAAATAATTTTTCTTAAGTCAATATGTGATTTAAAAATTTCTTAGTTCCCAAAACGGATACTATAAATTTACGTGTACACGACAAAGATATACACTGAACACTCTAATCTGTTTCCCTTTAATCAGCTAAAACCCGTCAAGAGATTATTGTTACAGAATATATCTTTCTCCACGACCATTACTGAATGCAATAATTCCAAAATCATTTTTGATAATAGAATGTAAAAATTCTCGCTCTTG
The DNA here is from genome assembly GCA_935413205.1 of Polydrusus cervinus. Lineage (NCBI taxonomy): Eukaryota > Metazoa > Arthropoda > Insecta > Coleoptera > Curculionidae > Polydrusus > Polydrusus cervinus. The sequence goes on from OW284514.1 coordinate 6,113,279, forward strand.
AGTTGGAATATGTATTCTAAAATACTTGATTCTTATGCTTTTACGTGTATTTTCATTTCATAACAAGATACGGAATGAATATTCTGTAATTGATCTAAACGACATAGGTTGCCATGAATTTCGAAACTGTCAATGTCAGCAGACAAATTTTAGTGCAAGTCAAAATATGAGTGAAAAATCGGATTAATCAGATATGGAACTGGATAATACTCCACCTGAAATTACAAATATTGTGAATAGTATTTTTGGTCGTAGAGAAAATATAGTCTGCTACACGGTTAGAATTAAAATTCGATACTCTTCTTCCACTCGGATCAAATTTTCATTCCAACCTCGTTACAGAATCTACTATTCTGTACTTCATCAATCCGCGTGTCTTCTCTGAGATCTTTCAATATCGCAGAGCCGGCATTCATTCGTTTAAGTGTTGAATAATAACTGCAGTATTGTTGTTGTATTTAGTATTTTTAGAGATCATTTTGCTATTATTTTGTGCATAGACTTTCTGGTTATAAACTGTTGTACTGGGTGTATCTATGAAGTGTTCTTTTTATGAAAAAGCACGTAAATATATTGATTGTTTGGTAATTAACTATTACAGGAACACCAGTCCGGTACTAATAAAACTTTAAGTTATGTAAAAAAAATGTTACTAGAAATGACGTGTGTCGTCGACAGCCTTTAACAGCTTACGTGACATATACTATTGATATTATTATTTTTTAAGTAATTATTAAAATATTTAAGAATATCGTCTTTATACTACTCTCAAAAACATGTTTTTTTAACTAGGGACCGGATTTTCCTAGTGCTCACTTGATGCTGTAAAAACTAAGATGATATAACAGAAATCATTTTTAAAAAACAAGCACATATTTATTTAAGGTTGTTTACGAAACGAGGCAGGGGAAACTACCAAAACCCTGATAATAAAAAGAACACGACAGTTACCATACAGTTATTTAAAAAAAAAATTGAATTTATTATATTGAATATAAAATGTAATTAGTCTTGAGGTTTTGATCAAAGATTATCTTCAAGAATCTATTTTTAAAAACAGTCAAGTATTACTAATTGGTACAAAACTCTGAATTATCGGCCGATCAAAAGTAAAGGAAGGATCTAAATAAAAGTGGTATTTTCCCACAATATGTATACGTAGAGGCGTCCAGTCCATAACGTAAACAGGTATCATTAAAATGCAATTTAAATGTATTATAATCAGTTTTATTCCAAAAGATAAAGAATCATTGTGGCCCAAGAAGTAATACGAGTAGTTCAGCAAATTTGAGTAATATTAAGTTGCTTATCGTTATAATAATTGATCGTCGTTGCAACGAGGCCGTAAACCTTTAGTACCCCTTGGATTATCGTCAGTTATCTCGAAACGTGTAGAAGAATTGGAAAGAAAGCCGGAGACAGTGATGCCAATCCTCCTGATTTATCGGTAGATCTACCGAATTTATTTATTGGCTCTCTATGAATGATGAAATACAATTTATAGTATTTTCGACATGGGAGGGTTCTCTAAGGTTACCAGCCCCATGCTGATATCTACAGGGTGGCCCGCTCTCAACGCCAGGATTCCATGGCGTCTAAACTACTCAACTTTTTAATATTTCTCAAAAACAGAGTTATGAAGAGGCGTTAGATCTACAATATAAAGTTATTTTTAAATATACAGGGTATCCCAAGTAGTCAGCGCATATCCAACATATTATTTTTAATGGAACAACCTATATATTATAATATTTTCTAATTCCCTATAAAATTCGTAAATATTGTATAAAATGCCATACCTATGTCTAAATTCAATTGTTTTTGAGCTATAGATTTAGTTCTTTATTCTTTATCCGAAGAGACCAATTTTCGGTTTAACATGTTAAACTTAAAAAATGGTTTTACAGTTTAACATGTTAAACCGGAAGTTGTAACTTTTAGATAGAGAATTAAAAACTAAGATAAGGACGAAAAAACAATTTTTTTCCTCAAGATGAGCCGTTTTAATGTTTGCCATATTTTAAACTTCAATATCTCAAAAATAATTGAACTTAGACCTATAATATTTTACACAATATACGTGAAATTTTATAAGGAATTATAAAATAGTATAATAAGAGGGTGTTTCATTTAAAAAAAAATGTTAGTTATGACCTGGCTGTTTGGGACACCCTGTATAATTAAAAATAGTTGAGCCTTTTAGATGTTATGGATCCTGCGTTGAGAGCTCGCCGTCTTGTATATATTTTAAATGAAACCAAAAACATTACATTCTCTTGGCCCGAATCTTGGCCATGTTTACTGATGGATTGTTAAATTTGGAGTCTACAGATCTAGCACAGTGTCAAAAAGTTATTTTTATATAAAAAAACTAATTTTCAATAGTTTAAACATTTTTTACACTACAATGAACTTTAGTTAATAATTAAGGTTTTCATTGGCTTATATCTTTTTTGCATGAAAATAACTTTCCCACACCGATATTCATTGATAAAAAAAAACTCATTAACTGGCTTAGTTCCAGTTCGAGCCAAAAAGAATCGAAATTTGAGACGGCAATTTTTTTTCGAAAATAAAAGATGTGAAAATTCGTTACATGTTTACACATTTAAAAATACGTCTTTCAGTGTCGTTAAAGTAGCGTAAATCGTATGTCATCACATTTAAATTTTAGACGTCATCACTATTTAATAAATACTTAATTTTCACTTCAAATTTATTAAAGACTTTGAAAATCCTACACCAAATTAATTGCCTGTATGACGAGCGCGATAATTTACGTAAAGGTACCAATAATTTAGATAAACTAGCATGGGCGTCCGTAGAAACATTTTCAGAGGGGGAGAACATACATATTTTCAAAAATAAATTAATGTAGAGAAAATGTGTGAAAAAAATGTGATATAATTTTTTTTTTGCCAAATATTGTGATTTTTTAAACTTAATTTCAAAAAACGTCTAAAAAAAATTAAGAAAATGGAATTTTGGCAAAACTATTAAATGAGTTTTAATCATAAGAGTCATAAGGCCCAGTAGCACAGCACAAAATTCGTTTGGGGAAGGCACAAGCAAAATTGCAAGCAAGTAAAGCTATTATAAAAACTACAGACATTAGCATAGGATTTATGCATAAAATTTAAAAAAATGTTTTTGCTCGGTGAGGAAAATTCACTAAACTCCCCATCTCCCTTCTCTAGCATCACTTCTCATAAAACCCCTTCTAGATGATAGCTACTTGTTTTTTTAAACATAGGTATTAAGTGGATTAGAAGATAAGAAAATATGGGCCAGTGAAAATCCAAAACATACCTAATTACTCAAAAAAAATTTAAATTTATTTTTTTTATATAAAAATAACTTGATGAAACTCTCCACTATCTGTAGAGTCCAAGTTTAAAGAGTTTTTAAAGATCCATTAATAATGATGGCCAGGATTCGGGCCAAGAGAACGCAATTTTTTTGGTCTAATTTAATATACTGGGTGGCCCACTCTCAACGCAGGATTTCATAGCAGGGAGGCATAAATTCTGCAATTTAAAATTATTTTAAATTATACAGGATGTCCATACAGTCAGGGCATATCAAACGTATTTTTTTAATGAGTCACCCTCATTAAAACAAAATGTCTTTTTGATATGCCCTGATTGTTTGGGACACCCCATATAATTTAAAATAATTTTAGATTGTAGAACTAATGCCCTACCTACCCTGTTTTTGAAAAATATTCGGATGCCCTTAATTTCCAAAAAAAAATCCTGATTTTGTAAAGAAATTTAATTGCATTCACTAGAAAAAAGCCCAGCAGCCTGAAAGATTTGGGAATATTTTAATAAAATCAAGTGAAATAGAAATAAAATCTAAAGCTTTGTAAAAAATAATGACAGCGCAACGGTACTTTTGTAATAAGTGATAATTCTTTGCTAGCTTGAGGGAGGGCAATTACCCCCTTCGTACGCCCATGTTAATTGTTAAAATATCCTTGGCCAAAAACTTTCCATGGCTATCAAGTCATTAAATATAAAAATTTCGGAAGAGATCATTAAGAAAGGAAGAGGTTCTTACCAAAAAAGAACGAGTAATTCTTGTTAGGATGTGTTATTTATAAACGAATAAAAAATACGAAGGCCTAGACTTTATAGTTAGACCGGGCTATCATTCATACTGCAACGCTACCGGACGGTCTGTGCATAATCTGTAGTCAATTTAAATATTTTAAAAATAAAAAAAAAACGCGACGGTAATTAAAAAAAATTACAAACTAGATTTAAATTTTCTCAGTTGTAAAAAGTGCTAAATATGGCTGTGCAAGTTCAAAGAAGTTTTCTGTTCAGGTTTATACACAAGATCGAGGAATTCAAGTTTTTACAATATGAGGTAACATAAATAATATAATATAACATTTTTCTACTATCAGACGAAAATACTAATTTTGCGTACTGGCACTATAGAAGTGTGTAAAATTTAACTTTAAGCATGGATTACTGCTTCTTTAATTTTATTTTGCTTTTTTTCTTGGGCCCATAAACGAATTATAATATAAAGTAAAAACACCGCCCCACCTTTAGAATTTCTAATTTTATTATTTGAACTAAATTCCGCTATAATAATAAATGACCCAAAATTCGATAACTCAAATTTTATAAATTTAATACGACTGAAAATTAATGTCTCCACGACCATTACTGAATGCAATAATTCCAAAATCATTTTTGATAATAGAATGTAAAAATTCTCGCTCTTTAGTTGGAATATTGATTCTGAAACACTTGCTTCTTATGCGTTTTGGGTGTATTTTCATTCCATAACAAGATACGGAATGAATATTCTGTAATTGATCTAAAAGACATACGTTGCCATGAATTTCGAAACTGTCAATGTCAGCAGACAAATTTTAGTGCAAGTCAAAATATGAGTGAAAAATCGGATGAATCAGATATGGAACTGGATAATACTCCACCTGAAATTACAAATATTGCGAATAGTATTTTTGGTCGTGGAGAAAATATAGTCTGCTACTCCGTTAGAATGAAAATTCGATACTCGTGGTTCTCTTCCACTCGGATCAAATTTTCATTCCAACCTCGTTACAGAATCTACTATTCCGTATCTTGTTATGGAATGAAAATACACCCAAAACGCATAAGAAGCAAGTATTTCAGAATTAATATTCCAACTCAAGAGCGAGAATTTTTACATTCTATTATCAAAATTGATTTTGGAATTATTGCATTCAGTAATGGTCGTGGAGAAAGATTCTTATAAAAATTTTTATTTATTTTTCTCGACCGCGGCGACCCGGGTTCGATTCCCGGAGTGGGCATACGTATAATAAAAAAGTATGTCCGAAATTTATTGAATTTAAGAATGCAGGGAAGAGTGTAAAAAGTATCATCTCCCAACCCACCCCATTCATGCCGGTAACCAGGCCGGATGCGTGCCGGATGCGATGTGCGGAAGAAGGTACACACTCCCCAAACGGTACGTCATGCAATGGCAATAAACCAAGGGTTGATAGCCCTTGGGGGGGTCGCATGGCTGAGGATCGGGGTTCGGAACCCACGTTAAACTGTAGGTTCCCTCGGGAATGGCCCTGGCAGCGATCGAAGAGGAAAAAAGCCTAATTCGAAAGAATTCGAAAGATTTATTTTCCAATTTATATTAAAAAAGATTAAATTTTTAAATAAAAAAACGGTTAAAAATCAACGATTGAAAACGGCTTATTATACCCTTAATCAATATTTTATTTTTATAGTTATTTGTATTTTTTTCATCTAGGAATATTTTAATTTTTACTAGGGGCCATTCACAAATGTCTACCGCAATTTTGGTGTTAGAGGGGCGTCAAAAATTGGAGAATATTGTAAGATAAAATTTTTAAAAGCTTTGTCGACAATAAAGCATATTTTGACTTTGACTTTATGACTGTTTAAAAGTTGAATTATTGCGCGGTCATTTACACCAAATGAATCATTTTTTAAATTGATTCAAAATCCTTGACCAAAAAGTGACCATGGCCATCAAGCTAGCAACAACAAAACGTACCCAAAAGCAAAAAAAAGAAAAAGGTTTCAATAAAAGGGAGCGAAAAAAACATGCGTACTAAAATCTCAAACGACGCTCGGCTATGCGAACTTAGCGATATAAAAGATTGAGAAATTCAGAGTCGCAAATCAGAAACGGGCCTGAAAGTGCCGGTATTCATGTCTATGAACCCGAAGCATTTACGCGGAGTATTATTTGTAAGGATTCACATTGACTTTTCGCGGAAATCGTATTTTCAGTGATTTTTCTTGGTGATATTTGGATAGTTTCTATCAGACATTAGAATAAATTATTTTATAAAATAATATTTATAATTATAATTAATAAATAAATTTCGCTAAAGACAAATTTTTAAAATTTTGAACTTTTAAAAAACAGCAAACATGGCTGTACAAATGCAAAGAAGCTTTATGTCCAGGTGCAGGCCTCAAATTGAGAGGTTTAAATTTTCCAGATATGAGGTAACTTTTAAATATTATTGTTATATAAGAGTTAGGGCTAGTAACAGTGGCGTAGCCAGAAAATATGCTCGGGGGGTGGGAGGAGGGCTCAGTGGGCGTAAGTAGGACATTTTTTTTTCTGGAGAAAGGGACAGTCGGGACTCGTGTATTCATGATAGTGAACTTATAGGGAAGAAGGCGGGAGAGCGCCGCTGGTGAAAAATTTTCCGGGCCACGCCCAAAGTTCGTTTAAAATTCAAAATTCATCTAACTATACTATCAAATTTCGAAAATTAAATTATTATCTCTCCCCCTCTGCATGGTTGCATTAAATATGTTTTTGTAACCGTTTTTTTTACTTTTTTTTTGATATTCTTAGCTGGCTCTTTTTTTAATATTAAAAAAACATTTGTTATATTTGTGAAAAATATAATTATTGGTGTCAATCCAAAATTTTGACATAGGACGTATATATGATGTATGACTCTAACCAGCGTTTTTCAGGCTTGATTTTTCATTATTAAAAATAAAGTAAATATCGCTCACCACACCAAAATTGATGATATTTTCGGAAATCATGTATTTTAGGAGCGTAGATCTAAGAGCTGGTTTTGGTGCGAATGCTTAGGATTTGAAATACTCCTTCTTAAGTGCCGTTTTGTATATTCATAATAAAGCATGCTCGTTTCTTCCCGCACTATTTTTTTTACTATAAATTATCACACTTCTTCCATAAAAAATGTTTCAATTCAAATTTTTACTTCAATTTTTCTTTTTAAAAATAAATAATTAATTGTTTTTTGTTTTTGTTATAAAAATATTTAACCTTAATCTCTATCTATATAAAGCAGGGCTCTTAGAAGGAAAAGTTTAAAAAACTAAACGTTTCCTACAAGACCTTTGTAATCTAAGCCAAGAATACATTATTTAAAAATTGCAATTAGACTTTTATTCCCGAGCTCCTAGAGTAGGCATTACGTTTTTTAATCAACTTTTCGTTTTATCCAAATATTGGTCACATTTTTAGGGTACAATTACCCACAGTTTGGAGTTAATAAAAATGTATTTACACAGTTACTAATAAAGGAGAAAAAGAATTATAGGAAAATATGATAACGTTTTATTTTTTGCTTTAATAAATGATCAATTAAAGTGTTTTTAAGCTCAAATTTTGGATAATCATTAACACCGTTTCTTGGATAAACCAAAAATTAAACGAGATAGTAAGCACTAGTTTTTAGGTACGAAAATTACCATTTTGTCAATATTGCAAATACAAAAACTCCTCTTATTGACTTGAAGGCGCCAATATCTCATTGAATTGGGGTTGTTAGGAGACCCTTGTCTCATTCCCTGAACTTTTAAGCTCACATTAACTTATTTTGTGCCTGATAAGAATGTTATGCTGCATCCGCAATATTTCTAAATTTTTCTTCTTCTAAATTATATTCTTAAATTGATGATTGTTCATAAACGGATTTTTAAAAACTTTTGAAATTTAAACTCTACATAAATATTGAAGAGCGTCAGGAAGTGCTACAAAATTTGATTTTCAAACACAAATTTCTAAAATTTTGCTTAAATAATATAATTTTCAAAATTATCCTACTTTTCTAAAAATTTTATTAGTTCTTAAGATATAAGCAAATTAAAAGTTTAGGTCCATTATCCAACAAACTACTACAATATATGTTAGTTTACCCATACTTTCATCTAAGGTAGCTATGGATCCCAGTAGATCTTTTTATTAATTTCAACTGTTTTACGACGTTATTATTATCCATAGCTACCTTAGATGAAACTATGAATAAACTAACATAAATTGTTGCTTTTTGGATAATGTAACTATACTTTGGTAAAGACATAGGGAAGCATAATTAAAAAATAATTAAAAAAGTAAGATAATTTTAAAAATTAAATTTAAAAGGGAGTGCCATTAAAAGTATTGGAGACATTTGTGTTTATATGTTAAATTTGGTAGCACTTCCGGTTAAACCGGAAATGAATAAGTTTTGACCCATTCATACGGAATACCTAAAGCAGTAAAAAAATATTATTACATTTTTTACTTAGTCATTTATTTCTTATTCAAAAATGTGTGGTGAATTTAACAATTTCCAACGCCATTTTCTTGGAAACTGTCCTAGATAGGTATAGAATATGGTACACGTTTCATGCTTAGAATTCTTTGTAGAATGTATATTTCTAAAAATATATAGGGTGTTCTGTTTAAAATAACAAAGATGTGTGCACTTCCGGTTCACCCGGAAGTGACAGTCAGATGTTTGAATACTAAAAAGGTGTGGGCAGTTTAACAATATTACATACCAAAATTTCATAATAATGTTTTATTTTATAAGGACTTGACAAACTGGGTAGTAACTTCGTTGTCATCCAGTACATTACCTTTCCATTGATAAAAAAAACTCAATAATTGCGTTTTTGTAATTTTAGCGCCTTCAGATCCAGTATTTATAGTCTAAGATAATGAAAAATAAAATGAAGAAATAATCCAGTTGCAAGTTTCATTTGATTCATTATTTAATTGGGTAAATATAGGAAAAGGGGACAAAAGGTTTACATTTTTACTAAGTTCTTTTATTATTTTTTTATGATACCATTGCCATAATTAACACAAATTTAATCGGCAAAGTTATAATTATAATTTTTATATTTATTTTATTGGCGTTATTATTAAAAGGGGTACCGCTAGTATTTTAAAGTTCAAGGATGTTTTTAGTCAAAAATATGTCTGGCACTTGCCTAGGTTGATTGAGATGATAATCAATTATAACATTTGTTTAAAGAAGGAGGGGGATAGAAAAATAATAAAATAAAATTTCTCAACTACTTAAAAAATGCAAACTTGATAATGGTTTTGAAAAAACGAAACGTCGGATTAAAAATCCAATTATATTAACTTGTAGGGAAGAAAAAATGGTAACGAGAAAATAAAATTTTATTTTAACGTATCTTCAAATAGCGTCAGAATGCTGTATCTTCAGTGGCGGCTCGTCAAGTGAAGTGGGTGAAGCTCTTCATTAAAAAAAAAATAATACAATGAGGAAAGGTTTTTTACAATATTAAATATTATTGTACCAATACAGCTACCATTTTAGCCCTTAAAAAATAATTATGTTCGAATTAATCATATGAATTTAATCCAAATGTAGCTATGCATCATAGGGCCACGTTTAACTCCGATGGACAATAATTATAAACATTCGTGCATTTTGGCGCGCCCCAGCTGACCGTGTCCGTTAGCTCAAAGCAAGTGAAGACCCAAGCTTTGATTTTCACCGTTGCTAAGGTTACATGACTTCAGTCACGCAAACAGCATGTAACAATTTGCATTATAATGAAGGACAATTTAAAAATAGATCAGTCGTATGCACCATTGTTTTACCATTGGTTCGCCTAACCTAAGGTATTTATTTTGAGGCTTCGCGAAACTCACGGTTATAGATATCGTTTTTACGTAATTTACTATACAGTAGTGTACGTAACTACTTAGTTGTGTGTTTTAAAAATGAACCCAATTAATGACATAGTTTATAATTTGTTGAAAACTCCATTGAGTCGTTGGACAGATGAGGATAAGAGAGACGTTTTGTTACACGGGTTTTTAGTTAACGTTTGTTTAAGTACCCGCACTATACCTAGCTCTTCATCATTTTTTAAGACCGCTAGCCGCCACTGTGTATCTTATATGATTTACGAGATCCATGTAGAGTGCATCCTTATCTGGGACACCCTGTTTATTAAATTATACCAACAACATTGAGTTCTCTTGGCCCATATCCTGGCCATGTTTATTAATATTTCTATTTTAAAAAAATCTATATTTTTTACAATACAATGAACTGTAAAAATTATTTCAAGGGTTTTCATTATTGGCTTATATATTTTACTTCGATTTTTGTTCTCTACATGAAAATTACTTTCCCACACCCACATAGATCTCACGTTTTGATTGGTGAAAAATAAAACTCAATAATTTTCATAGATTTTTGTAATTCCAGACAAGAAGAAATTCAAATTAACACGTGATGTAGTATTTTAAATAAATAGATGCAAATAAATTATTATTTGAAAATGTATCTAGCAGGTTCAATGTGCACTTGTCCGATTATTTTTATTAAAATTCCCCGGAAATAGTTCGTCTGTGTAGATACTTCAATAAGGTGTTTATGTTGACATTAAAAATTGCAAAAATGTGTAACCTTCGTCAAAGCGTATATTATATTATTATGTTGGTTATTTTAGTGTAACCATATTATTTTTGTAAATATTTAAACTTTCCGCTATATCGATGGTTGTAGCTACTTCATTGAAAGTATTAAGTCATAATTTTTTAAATTCATTCTCATAAGAGCTATCTTGTATTTTTTTTTTGTTGAGTTCTGAGCAATTTTAATCCCTACTTAAATTTGTCCATAGGTGTGCATGAAAACCGCTACCTATATGAAATTGTCTCGAAAATGGTTCATCCTATCAAAAGCTATCAGGAGACACTTTTTGTGTATTTCTTACCTGGCTTACTTGGTAATGTTTTAAAAGATTCAGTACCATGCCAGGATCAGTGGTGTGCCATTTTTCATGATAATTCTAAGAATGTTACCCATATACCGGGTGTCCACGGAAGGTGTCTCGCCCTTATAACTTTTTTGTTTTTAAATATAGTGAAATTAAAATTGGAGGATTTATATATGACGTAAAATTGCATTTTTTGACAAGTGATTTAACTTTATGAAACTTCCGGTTTAACCGGAAGTGACATAAACTTTTTATTTTTAAATGGGACACCTGGTATATTTTTCCTTTTTTTAACTCTATATGACGTTCTAAATACAACCATGTGTCACTTGTCACTTTTTGTCACCAAAATTATATATTTTTTTTTAATATATTTTTTTTTCTAGAGGGCTATGAATACGTTTAAATCACTTATTTTAGTCCTAAAATCTTGGGAAAAATACAACTTGACCGTTTTTGGTCAAAATCTATCTGCTGTGTGAAATTTAAAATGTAAACTTGTTTTACTCATTTTTTTTAAATGGCAACATGGTGGCTCGTCAGATTAGAAACAAAGAGCACTTTGTTACGATTAATTTGATACCACACACTATTAAGTTTTAACCAAATTTCCATTAAAAAAACTTTAAAAATGTACGTTGGAACGTCCCTAAAATAAAACATCGTTTTTGAATAAAATACGCTTTAAATGCATCGAGTAGCCTGCGACTAAGACTACTCGATGCATTTAAAGCATATTTTATTCGAAATTGTTTTATTATTCTTGTATAAATCACTGCCAATAGCTGAAATATGTATGCGATGCCTGAGACATTTTTTTACGATTTATAAACGAGTTAAATAAATAAATTATTTAAATTGTTAATTTGAACCTTATGTCGGATTTAATCATGAAAACATAATAATAAACACGGACTGAACAGATATTTTTATTTCATTAAAATTGGCAGCCTTCTCGTTATTCCTGGCTTTATGCCAATTTAATAAGTTGTAAATATTATTTTAATAAATTAATGCGATAATAGCTATCAGTACAGTGGCGGAAGAAAAATTTTAAATCTTATCTGATAACGCTGTTTAGTCGAGGAAATCTAAAATATATGTTTTTTATAGAAATTGTTAATGTGTGCAAAGTTTTAAAATTGCCCTAGTTACAAGATATCACCCATATTTTAAAGGGCACCAATTCACTAAATTTTGATTTTGATTGTAGTGTTTAAAGGAACAAAAAATAAAATTTTCTGTGTTTGTATTTTTAAGCCATCGCTGAAAAAATAAATAAATAAATAAATTATTGGAACAAAAACATGGACTTTATCGAATATACGTCATGAAAATGGCAGCTTGACAATGTTGCCAATGTTCTTTAAAAAAAACTTCAAGTTTGTTTCTTTCAGCATATTTTGACTTTGACTCTCAATTTTTCCAAGTACTTAATTGTCTTATATTTAATAAAAGAGAGTACTAATTTTTGGGAATTATTCCAATCCCGAAACAATGAAATTGTAAAAGAATCGGCACCATCGCTCTTAAGATTGCATAACAATTTTTTAATAATCCATCAAACAATGTAATTATACAGACATAGTACTTTGGTAAAAATAATAATTATTGCTTGGGGCCCTCTAAAGGTATCTTATATATTCTTATTATATACAGCATGTTCAAAGTTTAAAATGGTATATTGTTACTCTTTTTTTTTTAACCCGAAGAAACACTACGTTTGCAGTCGGTGAATTTACAAAACTAATATTAGTACCTTACAGTTATTTTAGCAAACGCTTCGGCAAACAAAATATTGGCCGCTCTTGCCCTTATGCCCTTCTTTCGAATTAGGCTTTTTTCCTCTTCGTTCGCTGCCAGGACCATTCCCGAGGGGACCTACAGTTTAACGTGGGTTCCGAATCACGATCCTCAGTCATGCGACACCCACCAAAGGCTATCAACCCTTGATTTATTGCCATTGCATGACCTACCTTCTTCCGCACCCCACGAGATGTCCGATCTCATCCGGCCTGGTTACCGGCGTTACTCTTCCCTGCAGTCTTAAATCCACTAAATTTTGGACATACTTTTTTTTATTGTACGTATGCCCACTCCTGGAATCGAACCCGGGTCGCCGTGGTCGAATGCCAGTAGCTCTACCTCTGAGCCACTGCCGCGGTAACAAAATATTTATACTTTAGCACAGAGGCATATACAGCTGGGTTAAAAAAAAATACTAAAGTTTTTAAAAATTTTTTTGAATGACTTTTGGACTGACATTTTCTCTATTTGTTTTTAAATCACAACGTTTTAACTGGTGAGTGTCATCAGTTGTCTTCAATACTAAATAAATATGGTAACTACAGCTCTATTTATACTATCTGGGTATACTGAACAGTGGCGGCTCGCGGTCTTAAAAAATGGTGAAGAGCTAGGTATAGTGCGGGTACTTAATCAAACATTGACTAAAAACCCGTGTAACAAAACGTCTGTCTTATCCTCATCTGCCAACGACTGAATAGAGTTTCCAACAAATTACAAACTATGTCATTAATTGGGTTCATTTTTAAAACCCACAACTAAGTAGGTACATACCCTACTGAATTAACTGAAAAATAAATAAATTTTTTAATCACACAGTAAATCACGTAAAAATGATATGTAAAACCGTAAAGTTTCGGGAAGCCACAAAATAAATACCTGAAGGTTAGGCGAACCAATGCTAAAACAATGGTGCATACGACTGATCTATTTTAAAATTGCCCTTCGTTATAATGCAAATTGTTACATGCTGTTTGCGTGACTGACGTCACATAACCATAGCAACGGTAAATATCAAAGCTATGTTGGGCGTTGGGTCTTCACTTGCTTTGAGCTAACGGACAAGATCGCTGGGGCGCGCTAAAATGCAGTATTTATAATGATTATCCATCGGAGTTAACCGTGGCCCTATTATGCATAGCTATATTCGGATTAAATTAATATTATTAATTCGAATATAATTATTTTTTAAGGGCTAAAATGGTAGCTGTATTGGTACATTAATATTTAATAATTGTCGAAAAACTGTCTTCCTGGTTATATTTTTTTTTATAAAAAACCCCTTCACCTACTTCACCTAACGAGCTGCCACTGGGTTGTGTCCATTTTTCTTGCTTTTTTTGCGATTTTTAAATATTTTATCATCTAATTTCAAGGGATAGCCTTTTTTGTTGAGGTCAGTATTATTGATATGATTAATTTCTCTATTGAGCGTTTCGTTTGAGTAACCGAGTGTAATTGCTTTATTTACAAGGGTTCTTAATTTAATTCATAATAACATAATTAAAGAGACATTCACTTTTATATTATTTCATTGTTAAAAGAAAACTAAAGAATTGATTTTTCGTAGGCCTATAAATACTTACCAGTGATAAATCTTTGACCTTGATATTTAAAAATGCATTTTATTCTACAACCGTTTTACATAAAAGTAACAGGGTAACTTTATGTTAATAATTTTTTTATGTCAAATAGCTTAATTATTATTTAAATACCTTATAATATTAGAAAAAATTGCATTACATGCAGGGCACGCACTTTTTATTATTTATCGATTTACAATTAATTATAGACTGATGGTTTACGTAGGCTTTAATGGTACAAGTAAAGTTAAGTTTCTAATACCTTCTCCAAGGCTCCATGAAAAATTACAGTATCTATAAATAGACAAAAAAACATTGCGTACTCTTGGTCCGAATTCTGGCCATGTTTTGTAATGGATTTTTAAAAACTTTTTAAATTTGGACTCTATAGATATTGGAGAATGTCAGAATTTATTTAAAAAAAATATCAATAATTTATAAAATACAATGAATTTTAGTTATTATTTTTAGGGTTTTCATTGTCTTATATCTTTTTCCTAGAATCAGTGGCGGCTCGTCAGGTGAATTAGGTGAAGGGGCTCTTCACCAAAAAATTTTAAAAAACCAGGAGGAAATTTTTTCGACAATATTAAATATTAATGTACCAATACAGCTACCTACCATTTTAGCCCTTAAAAAATAATTATGTTCGAATTAATAATATTAATTTAATCCGAATGTAGCTATGCATAATAGGGTCAAAGGTTAACTCCGATGGACAATAGTTATAAACACTGGTGCATTTTGGCGCACCCCAGACGATCGTGTCCGTTAGCTTAAAGCAAGTGAATATCCAACGCCCCACATGGTTTTGTTATTCACCGTTGCTATGGTTACGTGAAGTCAGTTACGCAAACTGCATGTAACAATTTGCATTAAGATGAAGGGCAATTTAAAAATAGATCAGTCGTATGCACCATTGTTTTAGCATTGGTTTACTATTTTAAGGCTTCGCGAAACTTAAGATTATAGATATCGTTTTTACGTGATTTACTGTGTGATTAAAAAGTTTTGTTTTTATTTTGCAGTTAATTTAGTAGTGTACGTGTTTTAAAAATGAACTCAATTAATGACATAGTTTGTAATTTGTTGGAAACTCCATTCAGTCGTTGTACAGATGAGGATAAGAGAGACGTTTTGTTACACGGGTTTTTAATCAATGTTTGTTTAAGTACTCGCACTATACCTAGCTCTTCACCATTTTTTAAGACCGCGAGCCCCACTGCCTAGAATTACTATTATTAATTAATTAATCAAAATTTCTTTAGTTCAAAACTGTAGGTAATTACTACTCAATGAAGGGTATTTGGTTTCTTTCTGATAAAACGAAAAGGATAAGAAATATTGATCAAAAAATGAAATAACGAATGCATTTTTTTTTGGGTAGGGGGTCATTTTTAGAGAAACTTCTTTTTGTCTATGTAAATTTATAGGTAGGTTAGGTTAGGTAAGAGTGGCAGACCTTTGGTTCTTACCAAACAGTCTCACGTAGTCCTAATTAGGTTCGTTGTGATACCACACGTGTTCCGTAGAACCCACCTTCATCAGATCTCTGATGGTTAGTGCGACGTAACCGCAGAAGAATTATAACAACTCATTCAAACCAGCCACTACTGTTCAGAAACCTGCTCAGCCGTCCAAGTTGTAAGTTGCTTAGTTCCTCCAGGCTATCGATAGTGAACCTCCTTCTTAAGAGGCCAGGGTATTCACACAGAAAATGTTGAATACTTTCTTCCTCTTCCTCATCTCTGCAACTTCTGCAGAAGTCGTCAGTGGGTATTTGCATACGTTCGGCATGTCTACCGAAGAGGCAATGTCCGGTAACAACCGCAGTAATATTTCTCACGTCTTTTCGACTGTCTCTCAATAGCTCTGCGGTCCTCTTTTTATCGAATGTGGGCCACAGTTGCCTGGATGTACTACAGGTTGTCAACCCTGTCCATCTGTTCTGTGCAAGCTGCTTGGCCGTGTAGTCAATCTCCTTTTTTACCAATCTCAGTGGTTTATTCACTGTATTGTCTGCTAGATCAGCTGGCATGTCTGCGCCCTCTCTTGCGAGCGCATCGGCAGCCTCGTTGCCATCTATTTTGGAGTGTCCAGGAACTCAGCACAGAATAACCCGATGTTGGTGCATAGATTGTTGCGGCATCGCTTTACGAGCTTTGATTTAACGCTGCTGGAACAGGTTGCCTTAATCGCCGCCTGACTATCGCTGAAGATGGTGATTGACGAGGCTACTCCCAGGCCAAGGTGTTCTTGCAGGATATTGACCGCCTTCTCTACTGCCAGTACTTCTGCTTGAAAAATACTACAATAGTTGGGGAGTCTATACGATTTCTGTATTTGTAAACTTTCGGAAAAGACCCCGGCTCTCACACCAACGTCCATTTTTGAACCGTCTGTGAAGATTGCGTGATCTGTTTTCGTTATATTCTGATTGCCTTCCCACTCTTCCCTACTCGGAATGAGTATAGAATACCTTCTATCGAAGCATGTTATTGGGACAGAGTAATCAGTCGGGTCTCGTAGATTATTCCCCGGGTGGATCTTTAATATACTGCTGTGCCCGTAGTTGGTTTCTTTCCAGAATTTAAATTTATAGGTAAAGCAATAAGAAAGTGCCGTAGGCGAAAATTCTTTTTTGGCCCATGCTAAGTTCAAATAGTACCTTTTTTTAAAATCCTGGTTTCTACTTTAATTGTTACTGTATTAACATCCTGCATTCCTGATGCTGTAGAAAAACCTATATATAAACGTCAGCCTATAAAAAACACCTCTGCGAGGTTTTTTTGCTCTACAACATCCTGATTAAATCATAAGATATCATAATTAATTATCAGATTGCAATAAATAATTAATCGAGAATATTTTTATCATTGGGAGTTTATGCTTTGTCGCTAATATTGCAATGTCTGTATCAGGATTTAATTTTTTTAAGAATCAGGTGGGAAAAAAAAATTAAATACTGAAACGTGCGATAACGGTGATATATAAAGCGATAATACACATATTGTTATAGTTTATGTAATCCTGGTATAAATTATTATTATTATTATTATTATTATTACTATTTCAAATTTATTCTGTTTTTTTTTCCGACGCTTTTGTTTGATACTATTTTTTTTTGTACAATTTACACCAACCGCCATTTTTGTGTGAGGTTTATAAAGTTTATTTTATAATGTGAACTCAATATAAATATTTACCTATTTAATTATATATTTTTCCTAAATCAATATTTATTAATGTTTTAAAAAAGATTTATTACCAAGCAGCTTTTAGATGTAAAAACAGTAATTAATTATGTTTATCTTATTATATAGTCAGTGAAAAGTAACGTAAATTTTTTGTAGTTAGGTATGCAATGACATTATTTGGCGTTCCAATATCATTTTTGAGAAACTTACGAAACTTCTGAACTTAAGAATTAAAACTGGTAACTAATAACGGACAGAATAGGATGTTTTGGATAGTATTTCACTCTCGTCTCGTTCTCGCGAGACGAGAACGAGTCAAGAGCGGTTCCATATCCTGCGAGGCGAGATAAAAGTTTTTTATGCGATAATCTCGCTAGACGAGAAAACGATTATGCGAGAACGAGAAATCTCACAAGATAATTAAATTTACATTAATACAATAACTAGAATTTACTATATTTTACGAAAGTATTACAGAAAGCTGGAATTTTTAGCATTATACCTTTAATTTATGGAAAATAATTCACTTTCTGACTAATATTTTTGCTTGTCGCGTTATTTTATTCATAACTTTAATTTGTTAATGGTAATTACCGTTCGATTTTGTAATAATAATTGCCTAACTGGTGTGTGTGCTCACTTTCAATTTTATATTTCTTTTTCTGTAAGTTTTATTGGTGAAAATTTTGGTGATTTCCTTGGTTTGTGAATATTATAATAAATATAAAATTACAGTTAATACGTTTGTTTTTTAAATCTTACGGTACCCACTAATTTTGTTGTTTTTATTTTACAATCGTTTTGATTTCGAGTATTTTGTACGTTAAAGACATCTTCAAAAGGATTAGAGTTTCTCAGTTAGCATGTAAAGTAGCAAAAAGTGACTTGGGTAGTTTCTGAATATGCGAAATTAAATAAGCGAGTCAAATACAAATCCAAAAATACAAACAAAAATAATCATATTTAAAATAACAAAAAGAACAGCTACTTCAGATATAACTGGAAATAATAAATAGTATCAATATTTTAGTTAAAATGGGCATATTTAAAAAAATATGAACCAAAAAAATATATTTTAAAAGTTGTTCTAACAGGGGTTTTTGGATGAAATAAAAAAATTCCATTTAAACCCAAGAAAACAATAGTAAATCGACAACAAACGATGTATTGATACCTCTCTTAGTATAATTACAACTAATTACCATAAATATAAACGAATGCAATTACCATAAAGCAATAAATTAATTAGGCGAACAACATGAAACGCTTAGAAAATGCCTCGGAAAATTCATTCACGCGATTAAATAAAACTATTGTTTACAAGATGCAAATATTTTAAGATATAGAATGAAAAGTTAGCGCTAAGCGAACCAAGTTCTGAATTTGTTTTTTGCACGAAACAGGCGTCATTGTCTACCTGTGCCCCAGGGAACCCATTGTTTTGGCGTCTCTGTGTACTTTAATGCAAAACATATACAACTTTTTCCGCTTGCCGCTAACTTTTTTTATATTTTATTATTACATACACTCAACTTCTACTACTTTATTTTAAAATATACCGGATGAATGTTCTAACCCCATAAATTTTTCCCGTAATTTTCTAAGTCAAGATTTAAAAATTTGAGGAGTTAATAAGTCTGTAAATTGCCATTTTTCGGCCAATTCAAATCTTCAAACCGATTCAACCGGAAGTAAAGCCAACTTTTAAATTTTAAATAGAAACTTCTAATTTTTACTCGATTATTAAATTATGTAGAAAATGCTCTTTTTTAATGACATATCACACTTTATCATTTGTTTTTAAAATGGCTGCCTAGATCAATTTCCCTTTGTTTTATAAAATGTCCATAATTTTGATAAAACAAGGTAAATGGTAACGAGTAGGTCATGGAAACGTTAAAATGGTTTATTTCAACCTGCTTTATAATTTAAAATTGATTTCCCTGAAAAAAATGTATCCGTTAGGGCTATTTTATTTATAACCTATTTAAAAAAAAAACGAAGCGGAAATTCTTGATATTTTCAAATAGCAACCCATCTTTGTTTTATTATAATAAAATTCTTCATTTAATTTTCTTTCTATGGGTGTATCACAAGTTAATAATTATTTATTAGGTAATAGTATTTTTTTTTTTTTTTTTTTTTTTACGGTTCGCCGACTACGTAGGCCATCTTGAACCGGTCATCAACCACAAATGTGATCTACCGACTGGGGAGTGTGAAACGGCACCTTCATCCTACGAGATATCCGATCTCATCCGGCCTGTCCGGCGTGAATAGGATGGCTAGGTGTCGATTCATTTTACACTCTTCCCTGAGGCAAGAGCACGCCGTGTTCCCAAGCGGTCACCCGCCCAAGTACTAACCGCGCTCGACACCGCTTAACTTCGGTGATCGGCGGGAACCGGTGCTTAATATGTCGACAGGCCCTTGCCCTAGGTAATAGTAGAAATTAACTATATGATAATTGTAATAATAAGCCGTGAGAATTTATGTCAAGTATGCAATGGAAAACAATTAATTCATTTTAATAATAAATAATTATATTTAGTAGAAATATTAGCCTATAAACTCCATCCAGGAGTTTATAGGCTAAGTTGTACAGAATATAATAGCTCATATATAGGTCAAACAGAATGAAATTTCAATATCCGATATAATGAACATAAGACTTCTTATTTGTTTAACAAAAAACATTCCAATTTCGCTAAACACTGTTCGGATACAGGTCATTGTTTCCAGATGTGAATTATTTAAAAATTTTACATACTGCACCAAAAAGAAAGAGGCTTAACATCTTAGAATCATTAGAAATTTACAAACATAATAAAAATCCGACCTTAAACCTACTAAATGACCAAACAAACTTGTGTAATTCCCCGCTATTTACATTACTATACAATAGGAATCAATTACTAGATTAAGGGATAAATATTCTATTTTTATTTTAATATTTATAAGCACCCTTTTTTAAAAACCTATTTATAACTGTGAAACGTAGTTTAAGGTATTCAGTTTGATAATGTAGTAGTACTACGAAACTGCAGTAACTAATCAGTAAATAAAAAGTGATATTATAACAAAGTAAAATTACACATATTTTCTTTTTTTGTTTCCCTTTAAAATTTAAATGTTGACTCCGGTTAAACTGGAAGTGGTTTCGAAAGTTTGAATTGGTCGAAAAATAGCAATTTACACATGTATTAATGTCTTACATTTTTAAATCTTTACTGTTAAAATTACGGAAAAAATGGGGGGGGGGGGTGGTGCGCACTTTTTTGTGTCATCCGGTATAAGGATCCTCCGTCGTTATTGAGGATTTGTGGCCGCCGATAAAATACTGTTAAATGGTAAAAAATATTTTTCTGTAAATAGGCTCCATACACCTTGTACACATACTTTCTCATTTTATTTATTTCAATTATTATTTACTTCTTACTATTTTTTTTTCTTGCAGTCTATCGACGAAATTATGACACCGCCAATTACGCCCACCACGCCCATCAGTCCGAAGGAATACGACATTTTGCCAGCAACTGTAGAAGACAAGGATGACATTATTAATTTTATGAGGGAGTTTTTTTTTAGGGATGAACCACTTAATAAATATTTAGGTAAGATTAACTAAAAAAAACTACAACATTTCAATATACAGGGTGATTCCTAAGTTGATACTTCTTTTTTAGCTGTGTATAGAAGGCATTAAAATAAACAACTTTTTCAAATACCTTTTTTCAAAAAACTTAAAAATAGCAGAGTTATAGAAATAAAAAATCTAAGTGCGGACCTGGTAATCAAAACGTAGCCCTTTACTTTATATTGCTTTTCTCCGTTTTTTGTATTGTTAGTCATGTATTTTACGGATCGGTCGTCAGTTATTTATTTTATTTATTCACTACGCGGTGTGGTTTTCTGAAGCAAATTAATTTTAATAGATTGGTGAAAATGGTAAAATTTGAAAACAATGAATGTTATTCAACGGATAAGATAGGCAGAACCGTATTTGATTTGTAGTGTAATAAATGAATGTAAGTACCTACTTTATTTTTGGGTTTTTTGAAAAAAGGTATTTGAAAATGTTATTTATTTTAATGTCTTCTATACGCAACTAAAAAAGAAGTATCAACTTAGGAATCACCCTGTATAGTTATTCCCTGGAATCAAACGGAACAAAATCCGAACTATACGACAACGACGGCGAAGCACATAGATAAAATTGGCGCAGAAGCTGGTCAAAATTATCTGATGTAACTTAATATTAAAATAGATTTTTCTAAAAAGATTTAAGTCACCTAGCACACCATCGCAATTTTTTTATATACAATATAGACCTACTAAGGTACTTCCTCCTAAAAGTCTAAGGAAACTTGAGAAATGTACCGTATGCCGACAAGTGTTATTTATTATTTACCTAATTTTACATACAAGTATTTGAAAGATAAAACGACATTATATTAAATAAATAACAATGAACGCTGTGTGGTTTAGTTGAAGAAAGGTAAGCTCGCGGAGGAAGAGTTGGCTTTGTGAATTCACATCTCAAAGAACGCCATTTAGACGATTATTATTAACTGAATCTGTATACAAAAGATCTTACAGAACTCCTATTTTTTGTTTTAGACTTAATAAATGCAGAAAAGCCAATTTGTCAAGACCTAGAAGACTTCGCTATGCATGATATAGATAATGGACTGAATCTAAAAGCTGTATATAATGGAAAAATAATAGGAGTGTGTATTAATGCTATTTTAAAAAAAGGTACCTACGTACAAACTATCAAATTAAACAAAAAGGATAAAAGTGTATTTACTTTTTATCTCTAAACCTTTTGAAACTAGGTTTTGGTCTTGTTATTAATATTATTAAATTCAAATAGTAATTCAATGTTAGGTCGGTCTTACAGCCCAAACAATTTAGCAGTTTTAATTATTTATCTTTCAGTGGAGACTCTTCCATTAGGTCATTTAGTCTCTATTCTTTTTTCACAATAAATAATGAACAAGAAAGAAATAAACTCGTGCCACCATTTGCACGAAAGGCGAAAAAACATACTGTTCATCGGGCTAGTTCTTAGAAATCTTTGGGGTGTGACGAACGTTGTGCATTTTCGCTAAAGTACCTGTAGGTCATACCTATAGACGTATAGATATAATCTGCATGTAATATTGACCACGAGTCGCCACTGATTTCTTATTCATAGCAGAAGACATTGTGTTCAGACTTTGTTGATTATCAAATCTAATTTTAGGTTATTTAGAAGAAGACGATCACAGTGTCAGCGTAACAGACCCGAAATTTGGCAAAATAGCAAGGCTTCTGGATCACGTAGCACAGGAATCAGACATCTTTTCCCGATTCCCGGACTTTGACAAAGCAATGACTGTCAAAATTTTGTCTGTCAACGGTGCATTTCGAGGGCAGGGAATAGCGAAAGAACTTATGAATAGAACTAGGTAAGTCACTAAGATCCGGTTGTACAATAAGAACTTAAGTACGAGTTTTGTACAGCTCTACTTAAAGTTGAACTCGGTTCTATTGAGCTTTTATTCGTCAGGTAAGTTGTCAATTTTCTAGGCTTAAACCAAGTTATTAATGACTGATACCTTATAAAAATTATTTATCTACTTTCATTTAGTAATATGAATTTTACAGTTCTGTAAATCATTTTGTAAAGGCATCTATTTTAGCACTAGTGCTGTAATAGATGCCTTTACAGCACTAGTGCTGTAATGGAAAACACGGTTTTATTAAAATTTGGCTGTTAAATAAAACCACACTTTTTAGAAGAATGATTTATTTTCTTGACTGAAATCATAGTTCTCAACATTGAGTAGTGAGTCCATAGTGTAGATGGTTTCTGGGAGCGTTGCTTTACGGAAAAATAACCCAAAAGGATTTTCTCAGACACCTCCTTTATTTTGTTAGCTTTGCATCCAATCCATCAATACGGTTTTCGTAAGTCCAGATCAACAGGTGACCTTCTGGCATATGTCACCCATCTTTGGAGCAACACCATCGAACATCATGGAGAATCCCGGGCTGTTGCACTGGACATATCTAGGGCTTTTGATCGTGTTTGGCACGATGGGCTTCTAAGTAAATTGCGATCCTACGGTATGCCTAATGGATTCTGTTTATGGTTAACCAGCTTCCTTAAGAACCGTTCTCTGCAAGTGGCGATTGACGGGTTTCTCTCAGACACCTTCACCATCAATGCCGGTGTTCCTCAAGGGTCCATATTATCGCCTACCCTCTTTTTACTGTATATTAACGACCTTCTAGTGAAAACCCAAAATCCAATTTATAGCTTTGCTGATGACAGCACACTTGTCTCATCTTTTACCTTGACTCCCCAAACATCCGCTGCCGACGCACATCTTCGCAGGCAGCATGAAGTATTGCGCCTCAACAAAGACCTGGACGAAATTTTGGCTTGGGGTGACAGTAACCAAGTCGAATTTAATGCTAAGAAAACCCAGGCAGCAGTCTTCTCCAAAAAGGTTAACATTGCAGAACCGGATATAGTCATGGCAGGACACGCAATTCCCCTGGCACCGTCTATTAATTTGCTGGGGGTCAATCTGGGAGGTAATATGTCTTGGCATGATCACGTTGCCGCAATTGCCAAGGCAGCTGCACAGAAACTTGGTGTACTTTTCTGCACCAAAAGGTTGTACACACCTCATCAACTTTTGACACTCTACAAAGCCCAGATTCGACCATCATTAGAATATTGCTCTCATGTCTGCAGCTCTGCACCCAAGCACACCCTTCGGCTACTGGATTCCATTCAAAGGAGAGCCATTCGTCTGATCGGCGACCCCGAGCTAACCAAGACCCTCGATAGCCTGGAGCATCGAAGACAGGTTGGTGATTTGGCTCTCTTTTACAGATATTTCCATGGCAGGTGTTCGACTGACATTGCCCACTTGATTCCACCTAGAGCAATGCAAAACAGAAATACACGGCGAACCACTGCCGCTCATCCATATGTTGTTCAGCTTAGTACTCCTCGAACTTTATTGTTCAAGAATTCTTTCATCTGGAGAACGTCATCTTTGTGGAATGATCTTCCTGAGGTCGTGTTTCCCAATGAATACAATCTTCAACGTTTCAAGACCAACGTTAATCGCTTTTTTCGCACTCGCACCGCTCCCAGAGCGCCTTAAAGGATTTTTCCTACAGTGCAGGTGTTTTACCATAAAAAAAAAAAAAAAACAATCTTCAAACTTCTGATACTCCAACTCATACCGCGCCTTGGATTTTGTCGGAATTAAACTTGAGATCGCTTCGTTTGCCGCTGCTTCTATATCAGAGAGTAAACTTCCATCAGAATCGCTCATTTTGAAAAAGGCTTTTTATATTTTGAATTTGTTTGACAAAGTTTCGACAGTAACCATGCGAAAGGTAACATAAAAAAACTTAATTAATAAACTTAATAGCAGGTGCATTTTTATTTTTAAAAATGCCTTGTGCCAAATATTTTTACTCATAGATAAAAGTAGGTAAAATTTTGTACAAGATTCTTGTTGTAAATTCATATTACTACACTCGATGTTTTATTAAACTCGGCTGACGCCTCGTTTCGTTCACTTTAACATCTCGTGTTGTAATATGAATCTTTACAACACTTATATCGTAAATAACTATATTGACTTTAAAATTTGTGGTAATAATATTTTAAAGTTATGAATGCGAATGATAAGGTTGAACACTTTCTGGATTTATCAGACGAATCGAATCGAATAGAAAACGTTCGAACACTGCCACGAAACTACGAACCGGGACCTGATCATATTCAAATTTTCGTAATTAAATTTAGTCTTAATATTTGTTCTTTATTAGTAATATTATCTGTTTTTTATTTTTATTTTTATTTTCCAAAGTACCTTTAAACTCCTTAACAAAAATTCGTAGCAAAAATTCTTCTTTGGAAGTAAAATTTGCGTATAGTTTTGTGTTAGAATACATGGGAAAAGTAGCTGCAAATTGTTAATATCCCAAACTTTGACAACAAATAAAGTTTGATTGTTTTTTGATAGCGTAACCATTGCCAACAACCTGCTTTGAAAGTGGGCCGCCCTGTATATTCACATAATTACCTGAGGAATCACACCCTGAAATCTTAACACGGCATTAAGGCACACACCCTGTAGTCGTATGATGCAGATGCAGATATAAAATTGAGAAATTGGATAACATATTTGTCTTTGCTCGTAAACCGCAATATTTCTGTTAAATCAAAAACTCAATAGAGACTTATATTTCAGGAAATAAACTATAATTTGATTCGTTTCGTAGTAATTGTGTTATTAACAAAGGCTGTAAAACGCGAAACTCAAATAATGATATAGAGGCATTTATCGCACAAGTTGCAGCTGTTATTGGCGCAAATCCAATTTGCAGCGGGAGCACATTTTCCGCATTATTTAAAGTCGTAATAATTTTTCCTAGATAAAATGGAATAATGGAAATGTCACAGGAAAATTAGTTTTTTCTATTTACAAGTTATATTTATGAAGTTTTACTTGTAATATTGACTTCTATCTAATTGGATCCCTAAATAATAAACGCAAAAGTGACAAATTTACTTACTCAATTAGCTTATGTATACAGGGTGCTACAAATTCGTATGCGTATAGAAGGCATTAAAATAAACAATATTTTCAAATACCTTTTTTCAAAAAACTCAAAAATAAAATACTTCCTGCCTAACTTGCCCGTTGAATAACATTTAAGAAAACTTCTGGGTGTAGGACGAGCACGCCAGGGAAAGCGTTCTGCGTGTAATCTTGAAGCAGCAGCCGCACTTTGACGACACTTGCCGTAAATTAGCACCATATCTACTAGTTCATTGTTTTAAAATTTTACCATTTTCACCAATTTAAAATTAACTTGCTTCAGAAAAACACACCGCAGCGGATTGCCAAATAAATAGATGACCACCGACCCGTAAATTGCATGACTAATAAGCAACATAAAGTATAGCAGGCTACGTTTTGATGACCAGGCCCGCATTTAGATTTTTTACTTCTGTATCTCGCCTATTTTTAATTATTTTGAAAATGTTGTTTATTTTATTGCCTTCTATAAACAGCTAAAAAGAAGTATGAAATTAAACGTAAAAAAATAATTCCTGATTAGATGCGTAAAAAATACAGTAAAAATTCTAAAATTTTACCATCATTTTTTACAGTGTACCTATGGCGGTTAAAGCGTTGTTCACCGCGAAATATACTTTTACTTTTAAGAAATTAATTCCCGTCTGTAAATACCTAATTTCATTTTACTGATGTTCGTCTCACATTTAAAAAAATCATTAATTAGAGCAAATAATAATACCTACATTTTGTGCTCTAAAGTACAGTAAGAAATTTCTAATTATTTCCCTTTACGCTTTTAAAAGCAAGAGAAAGTTCAATGGCTTAGAAATTCACCAAAGAACGAAAGAACATTAATTCTTTAACAAACTTTTCATCAAAACCTTTTTAAAAGTTGATTTTGCTGATAAATTGGAACCAAGTTGTTTGCGAAGTAAGTACATAAAAGAAAAAATGACGAGGGCCCTAAGCTTTGTATTTTTTTAAAAAGAACTTCTGATTTTTGCAAGCTCTTCTATCAAGGTAACAAAATAAATGTGTCCATAAGATTTGTGAAATTTTACCTCTCCTATAAAATACTGCTCTTACGGAATTCCCTTCAATTGTTATTCATCATCATTTATCAATTATCACAAGGCTCTTTAATCTCTTATTTTATTGTTCTCATAAACCCCTGTTTGGCCTTAAAATGACAAAATAGGGCTTACGGCCTTGATCTACTGATCTAAAATTCAAACTTTGAATATTAGATTTTACTTATGTCGCTAGGATTTCCGACTTTATTGGCCGTTTATATTCTGAACTACTTTTTGGAGTTTTATGCTCAGTGGCGGCGCCAGTATTTTTGGTATGGGTGAGCACAAGTGGGCCCGATGATTTTATGGTGGGCGCCACCTAAATCAAAAATGATTTCTTAAAAAAAAAAGGTCGCCGGCTCCCCCACGCTCTATAACGCCATAAGCGGGGTAAACAAAACTCCCCTCTTGTAGAAACTGACGTCTAAAAAAAATGTCATCGTTCTCTTTATCTCTTATTACATTACATCCTTTTATAACACCTATTTCGCTTCAAAAATTTCATAGTCAAATCCCCCTTCCCCCCCACCGAATCTCCATTACAAAACCGAATCCCTTAATTTTGGGTGGGCACACATGTTTTTAGGGTGGGACGATGGCCACCCTGGCGCCGCCGCTGTATTGTGCTGCTGGAACATTTAATCATCGTGTTCTGGTGCTATTTAAGAGTTTATTAACATCAGTAGCGGCGCACACTTCTGTATGGAGACCTTGCAAAAAATAACGTGTCTCCTGGATTGAAGGGACGGGGATCATTATTACAAAAACTTTTTTTAAGCGCTGTTGACGAAAATGTTTTGGGTGCCACGCCCGAACATCACTTTTTTGGCCTATTAATAAGCTTTTTAAGATAAAAAAATTAAGAAGCTAAATTAAAAAAAAAATTGTAGTAAAAAACTGATTAAAAAACAAAAAAAATGGAACTTAAAAATTTGTTAATAGTAGTTTGGTGGCTGTTACCAGTCAACCAACGTATTTACAGGGAGGGGGCCAAAGGCAGATCCGCTCTCTATGATATTGCCGCTTAAGCTCGTCGAGTCGAATGATTATATTAAGAGTAAATTCGAACATTCCCCATTTTGTTTTTTGATGAACATTCCGTTACTTTCTCGTTTTATCCAAAAATCGGGCATATTCTCAGCATGCTTACTTACAATTTAATGTTAAAAAAGTTTTAATTTATAAAGTAATTAAAGTAGATAAAAAATAAAGACAGATTTCACAAAATTTCGTTTTTTTTAGTGTTATTAAATTTATCTTTAGGCAATGAAAAAGCTGGATAAATATCTAATTGCCTTTCTTGACAAAAACATACCCTACCTCAAAATTCTTTGTCAAAAGCAAACTTTTTTCCACCAAAGAAACTCCAGGAAAAAGACTTCTCGCTTTCGGTTCAAAATAAATGATTTTATTATACGAAAATTGAATTTTAGTAGTTCAAGGTCACGCAGGGTCTCAGGAAAACGCTGGGAAATTGTGATTCCGCGGGATTCATTTTCCAAGAGTTCGCGTGGCTTTCCCGGATTTTTCCTCTCGAAGTTGGACAAACAGAAAGAGCCCGGCTAACCGGGCTTGTGGGATATGCGGTGTTGGAGAGATCGGCAGAAATTAGGGATATTTAATTCCATACTTATTTACTTATTCAGAGAAAATTAGTTTGTGTAGAATCGGGTATTTTCAAAAATTTCACACTTTGAAATTGAGTACTTTTGTAAGTTTTTTTAGTATATAAGTACTTATTAGTTTATAAATTCGCCAGTAATGTAGAAATCGATACATTATCATTACAGATAAGTAGGTACGAATTTTTAGGATCTGCTTTAAGTATCTAAGCGCGGTGACGCTAGTGAAATTCAAAATTACGACAAAAAATCATTTTTGAAGAATATGATTTTTATGTCTAAAGATAAATCTTACCATAAAATAAAACGTACAAGGTAACGCATGTTTAAAATAGAATAAGTGGTCAAAAAAATATATTATTGTTACACCTAATAAACCTAGAGATACGGATGTCAGTCTTTTTCATCTATTTATGCGCCCGACACACTGTATATTCTGAAAAGTAAATTATAGTCTATTTCAGAAAGGTGTAGAGTAATAAAAGCTCATTAGGTATGCAAGGGGACTACAGAGTGATCCAACGAATATTTAAGCCACTTTCATAATTTCGCATTGATTTCATTGCAAAATTCTTTGCTTTTATCAAGTAGCAGCAGGTAGTACCACCCGGGTTTGCCTATTGTTATCCATTCCCAAATGTGAAAATGGTGTGACAAAGACGTGCATTATGGATATAATATTAGGTACCTACACTTATTTTTTATTAAACATTATAAAAAAAATACATTATACAGAAATTAAATTATAAAAAATTATAATATTCTTCGTCATCTGAGGAATTAACTGTCATCTCCTCTTGACGTTATAATTAACGGGTCGACGATCCGATCGATCAGGTGGTCAAGATCCCACATTTTCTCCTCTTCTTTAATGACATGAGAGACTGCTTTTTGTCAGTTCTTTGATGTCACTTTCGTAATGGCTTGATCAAACAGTAGCTTAACGTCTTTCATTTTGAATGTCGTGTCGTGTCAAATCCTTTCACTTGCGTCCATATAAGTTCTATAGGATTTAGTTCGCAATGATACGGCGGTGTGCGCAGCACAGTTACACTATATTTTTCCGTTATATCTTTCACCGCATATTTCATAAAACAATGTTTGTGTAAATTTGCTATAGCTAATAGTTCCTTCTTTATCAAATTATCTTCTTCTTTTTTTCTTTGGTTAGTTATCATAAATAATTAAATGCACAAAATTGATCTGCACCTATGGCCGACACCATAATTGAGTCGAACTGGACGGAATCTCCCATTTCATTACTCTACACCTTTCTGAAATAGACTATAACATTTTTTTCCTTGTTTTAGGGATATGGCACGAGAATTAGGATGCGGGTTTATGTCAGTAGATTGTTCCAGTCACTTCACAGCTCTAGCTTTAAAAAAATTGGGATTTGAGTTGCACTATTCTCTCAAATACGCCGACTACAGAGAAAATGGACAAGTGGTATTTAAGCCGGAACCGCCTCATGAAGCGGTCACAGTATATGTACAGAAAATTTAAAAACGTTAATTAAACGTCAAAGAAATCAGGGGAAAACTTGAACAAGAGGCATCGGCATCTTGTAAGAAAAATATAATTATGGACAATTAGGGTGATTTTTTAGAAAATTGAATCTATTGAATATTATTACTACTTTGAGTCATTTTTCTGCCACGCTATTTCATAAAATTGACTTAACATATTTTCTTGTTGCTTATAATCATATTAGGTATTTTTTAAATAATTTTAATAACCAAAAAATTCTAGTTATACTTATATATAAGTTTAGGTAATTACGGAAACGTAATCCACTGAGTACCTACGCAAAAGTCTAGTAACGTTATTATGTGTATATATGAATTGTGGAGAGAACGAAAAAATTATATTAATTTGTCTTTTATTTTTGAGTGACAGGTTAGCAGATAGCCTCAACAATAGGTATCCTAATTATCTTATCACTCAAAATCAATGTCATAATTTAACCCTTATTTAAATGTAGTTTCTTGTAAATCTTTAATTTGGGGTTCAGAGAAAAAATATTATTAGTGTAGTACAACTAAATAAAAAAAATCATCAGTTTTAAACTGAAACATTATAATATAATTTACCCGCATTTATTTAATATTGTTTGCATCAAATATACAGGGCGATTCCTAAGTTGCTACTTCTTTTTTAGCTGTGTATAGAAGGCGTTAAAACAAAAAACTTTTTCAAATACTTTTTTTCAAAAAACTTTTAAAAAACCGAGTTACAGAAGTAAAAAATCTAAGTGCAGGCCTGGTAATCAAAACGTAGCCCTTGACTTTATATTGTTTTTCTCCGTTTTTTGTATTGTTAGTCATGCATTTTACGGATCGGTCGTCAGTTATTTATTTTGGCAATTCGCTGCGCGGTGTGGTTTTCTGAAGCAAATTAATTTTAATAAATTGGTGAAAATGGTAAAATTTTAAAACAATAAACTAATTATGGTGCTAATTTATTGTGAGTGTCGTAAAAGTGCGGATGTTTCTTCTCTACACCCAGAGGTTTTCTTAATGTTATTCAACGGGTAAGATAGGCAGAACCGTATTTGATTTGTAGTGTAATAAATGAATGTAAGTACTTTATTTTTGGGTTTTTTGAAAACATGTATTTGAAGATGTTGCTTATTTTAATGCCTTTTATACGCAGCTTAAAAAGAAGTAACAACTTAGAAATCACCCTGTATAAACAGGTAAGCTTATGTTAAAAAAAATTTGGTTATTTATGAAGAACACTATGTTGGATTACAAAAATTATTCGAGAGGTTCAATTTTTTAAAAAAGAATTATGAAAAATGTGAATTGTTAGGTTAATTTCTTAAAACCCGTATCAAAAAAAACTTTGTGTACCATGTACTATGTACCTATTTGTATGAGACATTGATCTACCGGGTCCGCCAACGTGGCGGGGATGGAAGATTAAATCATTATAGAGGAGCTTATCAAAAATACTAAACCAGCATAAGGTATCGACTTAAAAGCGGCATATTTTAAAAATATTTTACATTATACAGGGTGGCTCAAAAAAGTGTGGCGGACTAAACTTGCATTTTTTAAAATGGAACACCCTATATATTATATTATTTTCTAATTCCCTATACAATTCCACGTATATTTTGTATAAAATGTCATATGTCTAAATTCAATTGTTTTTGAGTAATTGACGTTTAAAATATGGCATTTTTTGACTTTTGACAGGCTGTAACATTGGAACCGTTCATCTTAGAGAAAAATGGTTTTCACCTCCCTATCTTAGTTTTTTATTCTCTATCCAAAAATACCAACTTCCGGTTTACTATGTTAAACCGTTAAAACCGTTTTTTTGGTTTAACATGTTAAACCGGAAGTTGGTATTTTTGAATAGAGAATAAAAAACTAAGATAGGGAGGTGAAAACCATTTTTCTCTAAGATGAACCGTTCCAATGTTACAGCCTGTCAAAGTCAAAAAATGCCATATTTTAAACGTCAATTACTCAAAAACAATTGAATTTAGACATAGGTATGACATTTTATACAAAATATACGTGGAATTGTATAGGGAATTAGAAAATAATATAATATATAGGGTGTTCCATTTAAAAAAATGCAAGTTTAGTCCTCCACACTTTTTTGAGCCACCCTGTGGGGTAAAATATTTTTAAAATATGCCGCTTTTAAGTCGATACCTTATGCTGGTTTAGTATTTTTGATAAGCTCCTCGATAATGATTT
This sequence comes from Polydrusus cervinus, assembly GCA_935413205.1. NCBI lineage: Eukaryota > Metazoa > Arthropoda > Insecta > Coleoptera > Curculionidae > Polydrusus > Polydrusus cervinus. The sequence goes on from OW284514.1 coordinate 6,145,897, forward strand.
AATCTTCCATCCCCGCCACGTTGGCGGACCCGGTATATTTTCAAGAAGACAGTGGCATCACTGCGGTATAGTGGAAGTTAGTTAGGGGGCCTATACTTTATATATTTTTCTACACATTGAATATATTTTGAGTATATTCCTAACACACTTTCTTGGTAACATGGCGGCGTATATAAAATAGACAAATCACCTCTTGGTTAAGATTGAGGTCTAGTGCTGCATTCGCCATTTCGTTTTTTGATAAATATTTCGTTATATTTTCCTTTTAACCCAAAATCGGCCAAATACCGATATTTGAAGCATAATTACCTACAATTTAAAGTTAATGAAGTTTGAATTTATTAAGTAATAAAAATAGAAAAAGAAAAATGGACGAATTTCACAACGTTTAGTTTTTTGCTTTTATTAATTCATCAAAAATTTTTTTAGTTCAAAACCGTAGGTAATTGCTACTCAAGGACGGCTATTTGGCCCTTTTTTTAATAAAGCGAAAATAATAAGAAATATTGAACAATATACGAAATGGCGAATGCATCACTAGATTTCACTCTTAATCGGAAAGTGAATTGTTAAATACATTAGTCTTTAAACGAAAATATGGCTCATTGTATCTGCTTCAACTGTTGTACATTTATATATTAATATTTAAGTATATTAGGTACCTAATTTTTGATGTGATAAATATAGATTCTAGTTATTATAGATACATGTATTGATATATTTACGATAAATTATGTTTCAGAAGTAAAAAGTGCTCAATATTATAATATGTTAGTTTTTCTATATTAGCTAAATTTTTCAAAAATATATTCTTGATAAATTGCATGCTTTTAAACCTTGATCAATGTATGGAGGTTTTAAAAAGGATACATATTTCATTTACTATCTAATAAAATATTTAACGCTCTATTTTATAAACTGTATTTATCTTTCTTCTTGAGACCCTTTTTTTAAAACCTACAGAACAATATTTATTGTTATTGATGAAGATGAAAATAACTTTTGTACCTTTTTAACTAAAGTATTTCTTATAATTTTCTACTTTTTAGAAGATTATTATTATGTAGTAAATCGGCCTATTTTAAAATATTTTTAAAATGGAAACGAATTTTTTATAAGGCACGAAATGTGAAAACTCTGTAACAGAGTGTACAAATAAATGTGAATTAAAATAAAAGTTTTGTTTTATTTACAAAAGGCACAACATACCAACATCTCAAAATATGGAACTTTCCTATATTTTTTATTGATTAAAAATGTTCAGTTACATAAAAAAATAATATATACAAAATATTACGGCTTAAATATCGCTACTAAATTTTTTATAAATAATTAAGGTTCGCCGTTGTGACGTCAGGTAGTATGAATAGCCCCCGCTCTCGTGCTATGTATTGTAGTATGCTTTGACGTTACAACTGCAAACTTTAATCGCTTCTATTTAATCTAGAGGACCTGTGCTACGCTCAAGAGTTTTATTTTTCAAATTTGTGGCCCGCATGTAGCCCAGATCTTAGCCCCATAGAAGATTTCTGGGATGAAGTCAATAGAACTGTTCGTCGCCGTATTTTTTTACCGCTAAGAATTCGGCAAGATCTAACGTTGGCACAGGCAGAGGAAAAGAAGGCTATTCCTCAAAAAAGAATAACTAACCTTATTTATTTGATGCCATAAAGGCTACGGGATGTCACTGCTGCGAAAGGTAAATATATATGCAGGCTATTAAAATTTTTATTGTTAATTCGTTAAATTAGTTTTTGTTTTGTCAATTTTTTACTATTTTATTAGTATTTATTTAAAACTGTGTAGCTCTTACAAAAAATTAGATAATGGGATGATTCAAAAAATAAAATGTAAGGAATACATCTAGGCTCATAGAAAACAGTTTTTAAAAAAATTATCTGCGCAATTTTTTTAATAAAATAAAATTAACAATTGTACAATTTTATTTAAAAAAATAAATAACATTTTGAAAAAAAAATCACATATGTACATACATCATTCTACAGGTCCTTTAAGTCTCTCCCTTTGCCTCTCTGCTTCTTCAAAATGTCTTCTAAGTATCTCGACTTGCATCTCGTTTCCATTCCTATGTGCTCTAGCTCGAATTTCGTTCAGCGTCTCTTGAGTTTCTTGCGATCTTCTCAGCATCTTATCTCTTTGTAATGTAAAAGAGTAGCTTTAACAAAAATAAAATCTCGAGGTAATGGCACGACACCCTCTAGAATTTTGGCAAGTCAAGTGTCAAAAATGCTACTCCTCTTCATTTTGAATTTAGCCCCGTTTATACATAAACATAAGTTGTAAAAATGCAAGTAACAGTTTTAAAAATAAAATTAATGAATTAAAAATAGTTTATTTAAACTGAAAACTACGGACGCGGAGAAAAGCCACAAATTTTTATTTTTTCGACTCGATTTTATCGAGTCACAAGTAGAAATTAAATATTTCTGACTTGTAAGTAGGTTTTATCAACTTACAAGTAGGTTTTAACTAAACTGCTGGACAATTGCTTTCGAGCAAGAAAAATTTCGCCTAAATTTAACAGTTAATATTTTCTGAATCAGATATGATATCGACCTACGGTTTTAAATGGTTGATAGATTCATCCCTTGGGAAACAATTGTCAATATTGAATTTTCTTTAGCTGTCAGAAAATTTTAGATACAGGGTGTTAAAGAAGACGATGATTTTTGCTCCAATTTTAATGGCGTGTAACTTTCACAATAATATTTTTAAATTTTATCACTCTACGTCAATTGAATCACTGGTTCATAGCAAAGAAAGTAATTTGTTAAACTTTTGATATCTGCTATATTTTAAGAAATACCGATTTTTTTGGAAAACCTTGCTTTGTTTTAACTTATTGGTAGCTAGATCTCACTGTGCGTTGTATCGTGCAAACTTAGCGAGTGATTCTTATACCTTATGAAAAGCTTGATTATGTTCAGTAACAATATTTGTACCTAAATGTTATGATGTACAGTGGCGTGCTTATAAACGCCTATATATCTATGGTTTATGAGTATAGTGTTAGAAAGTTAGAAATTGATAAATACATTTTTTTGAAAAATTAAATTTAAAAAATTATCTTTGTTAAAACTTTGTAAACACACTGTATAATATACACACAATCGTGAAAAATTGTGAGATACTCATAAACCATAGATATATCGGTGTTTATAAGTACGCCACTGTACATCATAACATTTAGGTACAACTATTGTTACTGAACATAATCAAGCTTTTCATAAGGTATAAGAATCACTCGCAAGGTTTGCACAGTGAGATCTAGCTACCAATAAGTTGAAATGAAACAAGGTTTTCCAAAAAAATCGGTATTTCTTAAAATATAGCAAATATCAAAAATTTGACAAATTACTTTCTTTGCTATGAACCAGTCATTCAATTGACGTAGAGTAATACAATTTAAAAATATTATTATGAAATTTACACGTCATTAAAATTGGAGCAAAAATCATCGTCTTCTTTAACACCCTGTATATAAAATTTTCTGACAGTTAAAGAAAATCCAACATTGACAATTGTTTCCCAAGAGATGAATCTATAAACCATTCAAAATCGTAGGTCGATATCATATCTGGTTCAAAAAATATTAACTGTTAAATTTAGGCCAATTTTTTCTTGCTCAAAAGCAATTGTCCAGCAATTTATTTACAAAGTGTTATTTGAGAAATTAATTTTCAGTCGTATTTATATTTTTCTGACATGTAACTCGGTTTTATCAAATTTTTGTAAGTCGATAAAACGGACTTTCAAGTCGATAAAACCGACTTGTAAGTCGATAAAACCGATTTGTAAGTGGATAAAACAGACTTGCAAGATAAATAAAAATTTGTGTCCCTTCTACGTTTCCGTAGAGAAGGGTATTATAGCGCTTTAAATAAGAACTTTACCCAAAACCTTTGAATTTTTAAAGAAAAAGAACAACACAACAGTGTTAAATATTGACAACCTATTGCCCCTTGAAGTCACATAAACTGATGTTATTAAAAATAAATTTAATATATAGATAGAACAAACAGAAAGAAATTCACAAAATAAACCTGTATTATCACTTTAGACTTATTACGAGTAGGTATCTATTAATATTTCAAAATCGACCTATAACTTTCTCACAGACTTTTCCTTATATCCCAATGTTTAACACGTGACTTACTGAATATAAAAATTAGTCCTTACTCAACATTGATCTATGAATCAATCAAAGTTTATTAATGGTAATATAACCCATACTCTAAATCTATAATATACCTACCTAAAATTAGTGAAAACTCGAAAATTGTAAAATCGCGAAATATTTCTTGGCACAATGGTGAATGTTTTTTTTTTTAACTAGTTAGTTTAATGTCACGGATTGCGGGACCCGTGCTAGTAACATAATTATACATCATCAAACAAACACTTCAAATAGTGTAAGAGAAGGCAAGAATTGTAATTTAAAAACTAAGTTTATCGATATTTTCGCTTTAGAGATATTTTCAGCATAATTACACCTATTCTTTATTTAAAGATTAATATATTTATAAAAAATCCTTACTTTATTGCAATCATCTGTCCAAAAAAACCCGTGAGGGTAAACATGATAATTATAAATGCTACAAGTCCATTTGACACCTTTTTGACGCCTCTTATACCATAATAAGGGCGCTCCTCATATCTTGCTCCAGGTCTGGATCTGTTGTAAAAAAATGGCTCATCCCACCGACTATAAATGAAGATAAAGAACAACTAAGTATGTGTAAAAATACAAAGATAAAAACATTTTTAAACCTGAATTTAAACTTACTTCCTTTCTCCAGTCGTGCCTGATCGAGTACTTCTAACATTAGTAGTGTTATTATCATGACTATAATAAGGGTTTGATAAACCTAAATCATAATTAGTTCTGGATGTTGATTTGCTCAAAACATTGTAGGCTTCCTGAATTTTTAAAAATTTCTTGTGAGCGCTTGGGTCTTTATTTACATCTGGGTGATTCTGATAACAGGAAGCAAGTATTTAATGTGCGGAGCACTAAAACTAACAACTGTAAGTATCATTTTATTTTTACCTCTTTTGAAAGCTTGATGAAAGAATCTCTTATGTCTTTTGAGGTGCAGTTTTGGTGAAGTTTTAAAGTTTCGTAATGATTTCCGAAATATATCCTGCAAACGAAGATAAAATATACATACAAATGTAAATTAGAAATGGGGCCAATGTTTACATAATTGAAATTTAACCTTAAAAAGTATTGTAATTATTTTTACATTACCCTGAGTTATGAAATAATTTTTGAAGATTTAAGCACGATTTTTTAAGTAAAACTGAACAGAAATTTTGATTCATGCCACAATGGGGTGAAATCACTCAATTTTTGAGTGAATTTTTAATAAAATGATTTTAAAACCGAAACTTCATTCTTGTTTGACCTTCAGCCTTCAAGGCTCATTGTCATGACGTCACATCCATTTGTGTCGACAATTTCAATTTCTGAATCCCTATAGCAGAATGTCAGAAACCGCCTGTAATTTTTTATTTTTGATAATCAGCTGGTTTGGACGACAGAACAACAGAGAGTGAATCATATTTTGGTTTAATTCGAATATAACATAAATTTTTACAGATTTGTCGCCTTTTAGGTCAAAATGCCAGAGATATCTCCAACACAATCATTGTCCGCATGAGGCAATAATGTAAACAACATGCTTGACAAAAGAAGTTAATGATTTTTCCAATATAAGTTAAGTAATCCTTCTAGTAAAGTCACAGTGCAGTGATGACTTCAATCAACACCACCCCATTATTACAAGAAATTGATTCTGACAATGAAGATGGGTTAGATATTCATCATAGTTTAGCTGTAGCAGACAACAAACCTTTGTTTAAGCCTTTGGAACCTCGAGACAAATTTTATACAGTGTATTTTATTTTTTATTTATTGGGGATTGTCAGTCTTCTACCATGGAATTTTTATGTAACTGCAAATGATGTAAGTACAGAAAAAATCTTAGAGATCTTGTTTTTAGAATAACATTATTATTGGCTGTAGTTTTATCCTCCTTTTATACCTTGGTTTTCCAAAAACCAACATTATTTAGGTATAATATACCTTACCTAGTTAAAGGGTAATAATATGGCAGTAGCCAGCAGTGTAGTTATTTAAGCTGCATAATATCTATATTTTATGTAAGCATTTGTAATATGTCTTTGTTGGAATTTAATATTTTGGGCAAATTTTGGAGTATTGTTTCGATTCACACATATACACAATACCTTTCCTTAATTTTGTATTACCTTTAAATAAAATATTTCTATAAGATAAGAAAATAATTCATTTATACCTTCTTACAGGAAATTCGAACATACTATAGATTTTAAAAAAAGTTAAAATTATTTGCAATATTAATACATATATACATAATTCCAGAAATGTTATTTTATTGATAACAGTAACAATGATATTCATGTTTATTTTTAGTATTGGATGTATAAATTCAGGGACACGCACATACATAACAGAAGCGTAATAGGAAGTGATGTCAAAAACAAGACCCCCTTGCAAGCTGAATTTACTTCTTATGTCAGCGTTGCTTCGGCAGTTCCTGGTTTGATATTTTTAATTTTAAATGCAGCTATCAGTCATAGGTATTAAATTTTTTTAAACATACAAGAACCCGTATTACAAAATAAATGTGTCAACTGTCAATGCTTCTACATATTTGAATTAATCTACAGGGTGTTTATAAAAGGTCTTTACACAAACCTACAACATATTCCTTAAATAAAAATAAGCAAATTTAAGTAAAACTTACCTTTGTACAAAGTTGCTTGTAGTTTGGGCTTTATAGGGTCCTTAAAATACAATTTTGAAATGATTTTTTTTATTATAATTAAGCTTTGTTAAACAGTTGATTGTTTTAAATATTTAAAATATCAATAAACAGGTTTTCGTTAATCTATGATTTATTTTGTGATGAGAATTTTGCATATTTAATTTTACAGATTCAATTTTATTAATTTTACATTGTTATAATAATAAATAAATAAATATTTATCTTATGCAGTTAACAACTCTCTATTTTTAGGATATCTGTGAACAAAAGGATTCTAGGCTCTTTAGTATGTATTTTACTACTCATGATTGTCACTTTGATTTTTGTGCTTGTGGATACTGATGATTGTGAGTATTCTCATTGATAAAATTGTATTCTATTACTAATATAATGTATAAATATGTATTGCCACAACAAACCTTATGTTTACCATTTTTTTTTTACTAGTTATACAGGGTGTGTCAGTAAGGTGTCTGTCTTAGATAGCACCTAAACTATCAAAGATAGGGAAAAAAAGTGTAATACAAAAGTTTTTTAGGATGCATAATCTAAAAATATTTTCTAATCTACAGGGTGGTCCTAAAAAGTGGTACTGAATAAAAAAGAAAATTAAATGGGACACCCAGTATAATTTTCTAGAATATGATTCAATGGAATAATGACTTTGCAATCCTATTAAAATTTTTGAAGTAAAATGCAACGTTGCCAAGTAATTAATTTTTTTCCGAAATTTTAGTAATTTTAAGGGTATCGTTAAAAAATCATAGCAACCTGTGGATTAACCCTAAAAAAATATAATTTACGTTGTAAGTACTTTAAGGTACGATATATTGATCTATAATAATGTTTTTTAAATTCTTATACAGAGCGTTCATTACAAGTTGGACAACTCGATAGTTTTAAAAATGCTTTATTTAAATTCTTTTAAATGGGACCCCCCTAATTTTATTAGGCAAAAGAATTTACCTTTCGAAAACCTTACTTTTTTGTTAAACATGTCATATATCTAAATATCATAGTTTTTGAAATATTTTAGGATTTGTCTTAAATCAGGGTAAAAAAGGAAAGTTCTAATTAAACTATTTAGTCAAGATTGCTTTGGAACAAAACACAAATAATTTTCTTTGTCACAGCTGTCGTTGCAAAATTATTTCGCCAACATTTTGTTCTTTATTACTGTTTAAATTTTAGTTTCCTGAACTAACTTCATCATAACTCATATTTTTCTATTTCGATAAAGTTGGTTCGGCAAACTAAATTTTAAACAGTAATAAAGCACAAAATGTTGGCGAAATAATTTTGCAATGACAGCTGTGACAAAGAAAATTATTTATTTTTTGTTCCAAAGCAATCTTGACTAAATAGTTTAATTAGAACTTTCCTTTTTTACCCTGATTTAAGACAAATCCCAAAATATTTAAAAAACTATGATATTTAGATATATGACATGTTTAACAAAAAAGTAAGGTTTTCGAAAGGTAAATTCTTTTGCCTAATAAAATTAGGGGGGTCCCGTTTAAAAAAAATTAAATAAAGCATTTTTAAAACTATCGAGTTGTCCAACTTGTAATGAACGCTCTGTATAAGAGATTTGAAAAACATTATTATAGATCAATATATCAAACCTTAAAGTACTTACAACGTAAATTATATTTGCCTAGGGTTAATCCACAGGTTGCTATGATTTTTTAACGATACCCTTAAAATTACTAAAATTTCGGAAACAAATTAATTACTTGGCAACGTTGCATTTTACTTCAAAAATTTTAATAGGGTTGCAAAGTCCTTATTCCATTGAATCATATTCTAGAAAATTATACTGGGTGTCCCATTTAATTTTCTTTTTTATTATTCAGTACCACTCTTTAGGACCACCCTGTAGATTAGAAAATATTTTTAGATTATGCATCCTAAAAAACCTTTTAACTTATGTATTGCACTTTTTTCCCTATCATTGATAGTTTAGGTGCTATCTAAGACAGACACCTTACTGACACACCCTGAAGTTAATAGGTATTTTTTACAATAAGCTATTTTCTGTTTTAGGGCAATATTTATTTTTTGTGACAACATTGGCTGTTATCGTTTTGCTTAATGGTAGGTAATAGTGTTTTTATCATAGATATAAGTAAAATAGAGGAGTAATAACACCCAAAACTAGCTTAAATCTGTAATGACTGAAAATACAACTGAGAGACTATAAGATCTAAATATTTCGCTGGTTTAGTGAACACTGGAGTGAGTTAGAACTTTACACTTACTTTAGTTATATTGGAAATAGGATTTGGTAGGTATCCCTTAAGAGGCATATCCTTCGTTTTTATACCCTGGAATCCCTACAATCCAACCATACGAACCTTTATACTTTTGACAAACTTAAAATATCTACTTTTTTTTCAGTATGTTGTGCAATTCTCTCTGGCAGTATTTTTGGTGTAGTAGGCAACTTTTCACCAGTTTATATCACGGCAGTAATTGGAGGACAAGCTTTAGGTGGAATCTTCGCAGCTATTGCAGAAATTGTATCATTAGCCATCGGCGCATCCTCCACACATACAGCTTTGGTTTATTTTATAATTGGCAATGTCACTATTGCCATATCTATAATTTTGTATATTGTATTGATGAAAACTGTATTTTTTAAGGTAAATATCTTGACCTAAATTTTCGTTTCTTGTGAACATAATCGATCCAAATAGAATTAATTTTCTCATTCCAAATGCACATTAACCCTTAAGACCAACTCACCAATATTTCTAAATTCTTCTTTAAGGTTACTAGCTCCATTCGAAATTATATCTTTATAATATGTTAAATTAGACCAAAAACATTACGTTCTCTTGGCCCGAATTCTGGTCACGTTTATTTTCGGTTATTTTTATTAAAAGAATTGTTCTTTTCCCAACAAGTGCAGAAAGACACTTTACGCATGAGTTAGGAACATTATTTTTTCTACGACCGTATATACAAAAAAGTATACCAACCCATTTTTTTAAAATTATTTTATTTCAACATAAATATACAAAACTTTAACTAAAACCTACTAGTTATTATAAATATTAATATTATTTATATATAATATTTCTCCTTACACCATGTAACAAAATGGTCATATTGCTTTTCATATCTTAGTCTGGATTTGGCAGGTAACAGCTCGGAATTAGCTTTATCTGCAGCCTTCAAAATGGCATCGGGAAGTTCTTCGTCGGATGAATCCATTAATATTATTGCTTCGGATTCAGTTTAATGTGGTTTAATTTAGAAGAAGATTGTATTCGGTTAAAAAACTATCTAGTAAGGTCAAAATTTGCATTATTTTACTTTCCCGCACTAGTGCGGGAAAGTGACACTTTCAAAACTGCGTGCGGGAAAATGGGTTAAAACGCACGGTGGTAGAAAAAATAATTTTCAATATTTTTTACAATACAATGTATAAAAGTAACTTTCCCACACACTAACATATAGATATCACTTTTCCATTGGTAAAATTTTTTTTATAATTTGCTTGTTTTTTGCAGGGTTGCAATAAATCTCGATTTTTTTGATATTTTTTTTATCAATTTATACTGATTTTTTCCTAAAGTATGGCAATAATAAACTTTAAAACCACTTATTTTCATTATTTTGTCTCTATTCGCCCAAAAATATTTGTTGTAACCCAGTATCTTTCTATCTCTTTCAGTATCATGTTGAAGAGAAGTTTCTCAGCATATCAGATTTTAGTAGTAGTTCTACGACCGTCCTGATATCCCACAAAGTTATAGTTAGAAAGATATGGGTGTTTGGAATTTCTATGTTTATAGTTTTTGGAATAACGTTGAGTGTATACCCCGGCGTAACTGTACTTATAGAATCTGAAGGCAAAGGACATGGAAACAAGTGGAATGGTAAGCTTTCGTTTTTGTGTTTTTTTTTAAAGGAAACTATGGATGTCTTTTTCTTTTTAGATGTGTTTTTTGTACCAACTATCGCCTACTTGTTGTTTAGTTGTGGCGATTATTTCGGGAGAGTTATCGCAGGAAGAATTCAGAAGGTAAACATTTTTTAAGCATTGAGGTTTTCGTTTACCAAAAAACAAAATTTTTTTTTTGTTAAAAATCGAAACCAACACATTGAGAATTTGTTTATAAATTTTCTTTTCATTTTGAAAATGTTTTTTGTTTCCTGGACAAAATTTGACGAAACCTAAGCCCTGAAGATGGCCTTCCAGTAGGCCGAAAGCGCTAGGCAATAGAAAATAAATTACGCTTAATACAAAAAATACCTTTCATTACATGGTTTAAGTTCCACCGCTCATTTAACATATTTTTTAGCCAAAAAATGAAAGTATTATCCTTATTCTAAGTCTATCAAGATTCATATTCATTCCACTGATGATGCTGTGTAATGCACAGCCAAGAACTCATTGGGCGGTGGTTTTTGACAAAGACTACCAGTATATCATTATCCTATTTATGTGTGCAATTAGCAATGGATATTTGGCCAATTTGACAGCCATTTTAGCCCCTAGGTAAGAACAGTTTATAGTATCTATTTATAATACCTATCTCGTAAATCTGTTTCTCTTTAACTTTTAGTCCTTATAAACTTGTTCTTAATAGCTTGCTTCAGCCCGAGTTCACATGGAGCGCAAGAGGCGTAAATATGACAGTGTAAGTCGGACGTGATTGATCGAAAGTCAGCTGATTGACAGAATCAATGTCAATCAGTTGACTTTCGACCAATCACTTCTGACTTACGCTGTGATATTTACGCCATTTGCACCCCATGTAAACTCGGGCTTAGAGATAAAAATTGAAGTCTGTTATCCAAATTACGGGTAGATAAATTAATTGAAATATTTTCAGCGTTAGGTATTTATTATAAAGAAAAAATATTTTTTTAGAAAAGTCGATGATTTTGAGAAGGAATCTGCGTCGTCCATGATGACTGTATTCATGGGAATCGGTCTTGCCTTAGGATCTGTAATAAGCTTAACTATGGTGAAGTTATTATAAATTTATTAAGAAATTGTTGGTAGAAAGCGGGTAACGTTTTTCTTACGTCGCTTTGACCAATGTAAAATTAATTTAAGAAAAAATGCAAAAAGAACATCAGTAACATAGCCGGGTCCAGATTGTGAGAGCAGCGCTACATCTGCAGAACATTTGCTTTGTTCGTAATAAAGGTACTTTTGGGCCGCTCGCCTACTCACTCTTTATTTATAGAAGACATTCTATCGTATAACATCAACATTTTTTCAAGTCTAATACAAAATGTCATGGTATATTTTTGGTTATGATAAAGAAAATAATAACTATCTTAGCCGGTCTGGCGCTGGCTATTGACATTAGTACTTAATAGCTATAAATAGCCTTTTTATTCCCTATTTCTATGTTCTTGTGAGTATAAAAAAAACCAAAAGTAACATTTGAAACACAATATTTTTGCTATTAAAAATGTGGTGAAAAAACATTCATTTCTGGCCCTGTTGCTATACTTAATATTTTATCTTATTTATAACTAGGCTAAGGTCAGCCGAAATTTTTCCTTACCTGTATAGGTAGTATTAATCAATCCGAGCTGCGGTCATGAATAATTTTAATAATAATGAATAAATATTCTTTAATACATTCACTGATGGTTGTAAGTTGTAAGATATTAATTATCTACCTAGTTATGGTTTTATATGTATTTGATTGGTTGACTGTTGACTACAATGACTACTGGAGTTTTGGATCAAAAAAAAAAAGTTTACCGGTATGCCCGCTGATAGGGTTTAGAAGAGGATAAATGGGCTAAAAAGTGACAAATGCAAAAAAAGTTTTTGCTTATAAAATAATTGAGATTCCTGTTATGAAAAATTAAAAAATTTTTAGACCGAGTATATAAAATATGAAAACGTTATTTTCCTACGACCACCTATGAAAATGAGAAAAAAAGCAAGGTTAACTTGGCTCGAAAGCGCCGAATATCACACGCGTGTAAAAAAAATATTTCAACACTAGTGTTGAAATACAAGGCACACTATTTAATTTAAACATGGTGCCAATTTGACAAACCACCCCTATTTATTAAAAAAAAACAAATTTTAGAAAGCGGTAATTGTAAAGTGTTTAACTTATTTTTCAAGTATATGTCGAGTGATTCAGAATTATAGTGTGAAAATACGCCATATCTGAAATTATAAAAAATGTTAATAATATATTGAAAAATCTATTTAGAAAAAACAAGTCGAGCATGTATTAAACAACAAATAATTATCGGTAGCCATAGTGTAGAGAATAGAGCTCTAGCCTACAGATCGCAAGGTCACAGGTTCAAATCCCGTCAGGAGTATTTGACTTTTTTTTTATAAAAACATTAAATAATTTATAGAATTATTTTGAATTTAAATCATTTCTTGTTGGGTGGATTTTTTAAATTTATGTTTAATGCATCTTTCCTTGATTAAATTTAAAATTTTTCATTCTGGTTAATCTAGAAGTAAATCCATAATTAGTTCTTTCTATAATAGGAAAAAATAAAAAAGTTAAACTAAAAATCAAAAGCCTATTGACAAACTATGAAACCAGATATTAAGTGGAACATAATTCTAAGTATTCTAATTTCAACAATACTATTGATATTTTTTTCAACGCTAGTGTTGAAATATTTTTCTTACAAATCAAAGGCTTTTTCAATAATTCTTTGTGGTCGTAGGAAAAATAGTGTACATTACTTGCGTGAAAGTGGTTATTTTAAAACTCGGAGAATTTCCGCACTCGACTGACACCTCGTGCTAAATATCTCCTTGTTTGAAAAGTATCACTTTTATCACTTGTTGTGTAATATACTATTTGCGTACGATTAAACATACCTTGTATGCCTTCTTTGAAAGTAAAAAAGGCTATTATGCCAGAGTAGTAATTATTGTAGTGATTAGTACTTTGGATATACATTTAATATAGGTGAGAGAAAGTTGGTAGTTTCTAAAAGTAATGCGATAAAACTCAAATTTTTAATGAAATCTTGTACTTCGGCTAAGATTTATTTATTTTTTTGGTAGAAAATTACTCTTGCCGAAAATAACGTTTTCGTCTTTTTTGCTCCCTGTAAAAAAAATGAAATTTTTTATAACGTAAATCTCATCTATTTTACAAGCCAAAACTTTTATAAGCAATACCTTTTTTCGTATCTTTCACTTTTTTGTTCCATTTATCCTCTTCTAAACTCTATTTGTGGAGGTACCTACTGTATAAATAAAGTACACAAAAGAGAAATAATAGTTATATTGTAACGATTATTATAACTATAGTAAGTACAGGTAATTATAATTTTGAAATTCACAAATGTTGGTTATTGTGAATAATTAATAAAATATTCCTACTAAACAGTGGTGCGGTGCTTTAATAAAAACCTCTTTCCTTATGTTTTTTTTAAATTACCTGTTTTTATAATTAAAAGGTGAAATATGTTCACCTTATCACCACTATTTGTGGTCTAATTACCTTATAACTTTTCCTCCGTGTATAACACCAAAATAAATACTACTTTGAAAACTTTTTACTAAAGTGGTCTAAAAATATCATTTTAATTACTTAAATTAAAGTAAACACTATTATGAGACATATATATGGTAATTAATACTATTGTGGTGAAATAAATGTTGTAATAAGCCACTTCTGGTTTATAATTTTATCTGTTATATTATGTGTGTCAAGGTTTATTATTTTTTGCTACAAATTTCATAAAATAATAAAAGAATACGATCAGGATTTTCTGAATTTGTGTATTTCACGTAGAAGCACTTTATTATGAAAGGTATGATGGTACTGGACAATGAAACCTATTTTTGTTGGTTTATAGTTGTTCAAACACAAAAAGGAATAGAACAAGAAACAGCCCACAATTAAAATAAGATTATTTACATTGATATAGTATGTAACTTTCTATGTAGATACATTTTAATTAAATGCATTGTCAAAATCAGTTCCTATTTTTTTTTTTGTATTCTATACTTTGAGTAGTTGTCGCCAGAGAATCAGAATTTATATACAGGTCTAGCAGGCTAACTGAGCTGAACAATCTGGTTCTTTGACAGCGATTTATTTTATACATTTTTTTAATAGGAAAGTCTTAATCTCGTTTTTCTTTTCCTTTAAATTTTTTAAATTTAGATGTTTTTTTTTCTGACCTTTTATGTATAATATGAATTTTACATAAGATCCTATTTTTATGGTAAATAAAAAAATGTAATTGTTGTAAATATAATATTTATTATTGATATTGAAAATTGGATGTTTTATTAGGTGAAAAATTTACCCAAAAATTTTAAGGGTATATGAAAACATTTTGTTATTTAATTTGAAGAAGTAGTCCATGGTTAGTTGGTTGGTTTAAGGTTGGGCGTTCGGCCCAAGCTTCTTGCACTGCAGCCTAGTGGCTTATTGTGCTCCCCTATCTTGCTAGAAAAGATTTGTTCCTTTTATAAGGTCCAGCAAATTCCTACCAAGTTTGTCATGTGGGAGGTTATCCCCACATTGAATGTCTCCGAAGATTCTGAGTCTTCCTCGGGTCAGTGCTTCGCAGTTATATATGATATGTGAGGCGGTTTCGTTCTCCTCGCCGCAAAGTCTGCATTCAATGGGACCATTGTAAATTCCTACTCGGTGTAGGTGTTTTCTTAAGCAGTGGCCTGTTAGTAGACCGACCACTTGTTTTAGCTATGTGCGCGTTAAAGGCATCATTCCAGTTGATAACTTTTTGGAGGGTTTTCCAATTGTGGCCCTCGCTTGGGTATGACCAGGTATCCTCTGTTCCATCGGGACAGGTGTTGTTATGCCCACCTGTCTGATGCTGTTCTTGTTGCCTGTTTTGATATGCCAAGGGCGGGTTCAGGGCCCCTGAGTTTTTGAGATGATCCGGCTCTTGCCAGTTCATCGGCCTTTTCGTTGCCTGCTATCCCTAGTTCCAGCAGGAGAAAAACATAGTACCAAGTTACATAGATAAAGTTGGGATAACCGTTGTTATTTTTCATAAAGGTCTCACCTCGTAACCTTACATTTTGAAAAATAACAACGGTTATCCCAACTTTATCTATGTAACTTGGTAGTATGTTTTTCTCCTCTACTTATGGAAGTTTTTCAACTTTTTCTTTGTTTGATTAATCTCCTCAAGAGCTCAATTAGGATGTCACTGACAATTTCCTAACTTATTGTAACTTTTAATATTAATTATTCTCCTGAAGATGAACGTTTATACGTTCGAAACATGTAAAGAGCACATTTAGAAAAATATCTATGAAATATATCCTAGTGAAGGTTGACTTAGAGTGTTATTTCTCCCCATTTATTTTGTTATTTATTCGGTGGAATCATCAAATGCCTTATGCGACATTGTCAGTAGACAAATTATGTTCACATAAGCAAAAACATCGATGAACTTTTTAGTTTTTAGGGAAATCACAGGGAAAATATGTTTAATGCAAGGATCTTTAGTTTGACACGAGATGGTGCTATGTGTAAAATCTTTTCTTATACAACCAACTATTGTAACAGTGGCCTACTATTCGACTATAAGGATTTTCAGGTTTTAATATTTGGCTGTAAGAAACCAATTAGATGACAGCGCATTTAACTGTCATCCGTCAAAATTTTCAAAAACAAAAGTGGTGTGATTTGTTTTCGTGAAAGAAAAAGATTTTTATTAAAGAAAAGTACACATTTCTGTATAAAAAATACAAGAAAAGTGTCTTCACGAAATTATCAGTGCCTAAAGAAACCTAGTAATAAGCAATTTACCCAGTGATGAATACGCCGCAAGTTCAAGGTGATATTCTAGTGCAGAGCCCCGTTATTAGTTCCTCATCCGATTTATATAATACTCCTTTTGTATCCAAGTTTTCCATTAGAGGCAGACCTTATTACAGAACACCTTTCCGAAGACTCCAGTTGCCTCCAAATCCCAGATATATGTCTAATGCGTATCCTGAGTTTGTAGAACCTGAATCTTGTAATAGTATGTTTGAGCGATGTCCTATCCTATTACCTATTTTAATTGAATACAAGGGGAAATCAAAAGAACAATCTACACGCTATTTAAAGATACAAGTCTGTACACATATGAAAACTAACATGGTTTTGTTTTGTTTTAATAGCAAAAGGGCAATTTTAGTTTGAACCGGGATGTATTTACTAAATTTTAATTATTTTGTAGATGTTAGACCTCCTCGGAATGAAGAAATATCCACACGATATGCCACTCTCTCAGTATTACTCATTTTTCTAACATCGTTGACTGCCCTATATGTTGTTTATCAAACATTTCCACAAGTGACCAAGTAAGTTGAAAGAATAACTTACACATTTGAATTTTTATATTATTTCAGGTAAATTGCTTTTTTATTTCTTCAAAGATAATGCGCTTCCTTTGTGCATTGCTTGTCAGTATTTGTGTTTTTAAGGGATACAAAGATACATATTTCAATTTTGAGATATTTGGTGATAGAATCAGCTCATTTTGCTGCTAAAAACTCTTAAATAAATAAATAATTTCTATTGTTTAAAAATCATTTCTGTAACTTTAAAACAAGGTAGTATTATACATGAAGGTCAAGATATAATTTAGTTCCTAGTTTTATATACCTACATTATTTATACTTTATTAGGTTTTTTATTTATAACTGAGCATAAATGCCTTGATAATATTTTAAGAACCTTTTGTTTATCTTTGAAATCAAGATTTATTTTTAGAGAAGAAGAACAACACATAAAAATACCTTGGAATATAGAAGATGCCAAAAATTTAGGAATTGTTTTAAATAGATATAAAGGGGACCACTACTATCATGTCATGGCTGCAGTTTTTTTAACTTACATATTGTATCCTTTAGAATACTCTTCAGAATAGGTACTTACTCAAAAATAGTTTAAAATAAAAAGTGAAATTTTTTTCATAGGCAATTTGAATAAACTTGAGCTTGTCGATGTTCTGAGGGTCTTATTGGTTTAAACTCGGACCATACTTCTAGCTTATATACCAAAAATTTCTTGTTATTTTGAACCAAAATTAATACTGAAGATAATTTTATTATTATTATTGGTAAATTAGTTTTATTAAAAAGAATTTCTAACTAAAAAAAAATTTAAAGATATACTTACTAAATAATATTTTATATTCCTTAATGACTCTACAGTCTCCAGACGTTTGCCATTCCAGGATCCTTGTTTTTATCTATATTATCTGGATACTTATTTCCATTCTACGTAGCCTTAATTCTAGTCTGCAGTTGTTCTATGATAGGAGCAACTCTATGTTTTCTGTTATCTCAGCTGTTAGGACGACGGTTAGTATTAAAGGTAAGATTGAAAAAAACGGTTTGACAAGGAAAGTTTATAAACAAATTTAAAAAAGTTATCTTATGTGTCAACAAAACACTTTTCACACTAGCTGACTATTTGATTAATATAGTTGACTTCTTTTTTTTAAGCATTTTCCAAAAAGAGCCATCCAGTGGAAAATCCAAGTAGATAAGCACAGGGACAACTTGTTTAATTATGTGGTTTTCCTGAGAATTACGCCTATCTTGCCAAATTGGTTTATAAACCTTTCAGCACCCGTCGTTGGAGTACCTTTGATTCCTTTTGCCTTTGGAACATTTATAGGTAAGAAAATTCACATTATTGACTCTATTTACTAGATTCTTAAACAATAGTAACATTTTGCCAACCAATAAAATCCCGCTAAACGCTATTTCAAACGTGATTTTCTCGGAATACACACAAACAATTTTGTAAAAACCTGTTTCATATTCAGCGGCAAATAAATTATTTTCAGCGAATCGAGAATCCGGTTTCAGATATGAGCCAGTGCGGAAATTTTAGCGCCTGAAAAATCGATTAGCGGGATTTTGTTGGTTGGCGAAATGTCACCATTAATGGCAAAATTATAATGAATCCATAAAATACATGGTGTCCTTGAATTGACTGTACAAAGCTTTATCACCAATTCCTTAACCAAAAATAAGGCGATCTAGGCAAACTTACCTATATGCAATGTTGCTTCGTTTTGGCACTACAGGGCGCTAAAGTTTTCAAATTAATATTGTTTTTTCGGAATAAATTCTAAACGCCTTTATAGATTTTTACTAATTTTGGAACTAAGAATTACCACTATTAATAGCGTGTTTTGACGTATGCGCCATCTTTTTTTAATACCTGCAAATTTCAAAATGGCGTGTGATTAGTAATTAAAAGTTCCTTTTTTTGGTATCCCCAGTATAAATGACTTAAATTATTTCTCTGACACTAGCTGACTTCACATTGAAACTTTTTTGTCTCTTGTAAAAAATATGCCTACCGGTCGACACAGTGGTAATAGAAAAAGTTGTGGAAGCTATTTGAGTAAAACGTAAAATAGAAATGTTAATTTAATATTTATATACTAATGTGTTGTTATATAATATATCTAATATTGACATAGGCGTAGTTCGGGGGTGCTAAGCCCCTAAATCTAGCACCCTCAAAAAAACACATCTATTGACAAGAAAAAGGTTGAAATGTTAATTTTAAAAAACAGTTTAACAGACCACAATAATAAGATAGAAACTTCAGAATTTGTTAAATACCGAAACTTTTAGTTGTACGAAAATGAAAACTAATAATCGCTAAAGGTGAATTATTATTATACAACCTATATAATTCCGTACTAAAATTTTTAGCAATAAAAAAATGCTTCCTAAGATCACACGAAACCACACTAAAATTCAAAACATTCAATTCAGAAATACCGAAAATATACGCTTGTTTCCATTATAAGTTCATAATAATTGCGAAATATTTTTTTATTTTAAAGATTTAAGGTTAATAATTGTCTTGCATTTTTTTTAGTTGAAATCGATTTAAAAAAAATAAATAATTACTGAAAAACAAAAAAAAAATAAAAGTTTTGTCCGAAGCGGGGTTCGAAACCGCGACCCTTAGTTCCAAAGAGCCTATACCCCTACGCCAAGAAAAGGCGCCTTCTAAAAAGTAGATTCAAATGCGTTATATGACTAAATGCAAGAAATTATTGTAAAAATAAATTGAAACTGTTTAAAAATACCTTCTCAGCAATGGCATCAGCTGCGGTACTAGGCAAACAATAGTTATGATCCATAATTAATTGTTAGTTATAGTTTAAAACAGAATATCATACGTTTATGAATCAAACATTGGCTGAATACGTCTCTGTCAAAATCTGGGGAAATTTTGAGAGTCCTAATCAGCCGGCCGAGGTCATATATCTGGATGTCAAATGCCGAAAAACGAGTTCTCTCGTGAATATTTTTTTATAAACATGTTTTTTAGGTGTTGCGCCACCATCTTTCTTTGCTATACAGGGTGGTCAAACATTGAACACCCTTACTGTAGAAGACAGTGCATTCAACATGAACTCCCTGATGTGGCTAGGACTGTTTGGAATCATATCGATTATCCCAATTTTTTTGAAAAATAGGGTATAGGACTGTTTATTGACTAGGAAAATTTTTTGTGTAGCTAGGCAGGATATTGAAATTGCGGGAAATAAGTGAATTTAGTAGGTCATCATCATATTTTAAGGATTGTCATATTTGATACAATTTTAATAATTACTAGTACTGAATGTTGAAAAAATTTGGTATGAAACTGATAAAAGTTTATTATGAGGAGTTTGTGTTTAATTCAAAAGAAACTTTGCTTATTAGTATTGATCACATATTGCTAATACCATAATTCGATGTTGACACCACTGTAGGTAGATGATCAGGGTCCGTTGAGTTTGCACAGCTCGGAAATTTGCTTCTTGATGTAAACATTTGACAGGACCGACTTTCAAAATGTTTTTACAAGATTTTATTTAAATTCACCCGTTAGTTCGGGTGTGTACAGTTTATGGTCAAATAAAACTAAGTAACCAATATTTTACATACCCGAAATACCTTATTCCTGGTATTGAACCGCGATTCGTGCAAAAAAGGATCATGAACTTTTTTCTACCCATCTTGACACACAGGTCGCTAACAATAACAAAATGTCTGGTAAAGTTTTATACCTAAATTCGCACCAAAATTTAAAAATAAGATCCACAATCACACACGGAACATCCGAACGAATACAACGTAAAAAAAGATGAAAACGACTAACAACCACTTACAAACTAACAAAAAAAATGTCTAAAGTAAAAGTTTTATAAATATTAACACCCAAAACTTGGAAATTAAAACCACACACGAATGAACGAAACAAAAGATGGCGACGAATAAGAATACAACGGCGCGGCGAGCCGGTTTTGTTCAAGAGACCTTGGGTTTTGTTTACGTTCTGTTAGAAATCGTGTCGGTTGCCTAATTTTTTCCCTACTGCGCAAGCACCACGGACCCCAATTCAGGTTATTTTGAATCGCACGATGGGTGTATTCTTGCTTCGTGCGGCTGCTTGTATTGGCAATGAAGTGTATGTATATATGTGGTATTGATCCCTATTTAGGTCTCAACAAAGATGATGAGATGAAGACGGGTGGTTGTCTCCTGAAATAAAATGCATATGTATTTCTTATGTATGTCTCATACAAAAAAACAACTTTTTTTTTTAGCTGAAACTGTAATTATGTGGCCTGAAATCATATCCCATTCTTTGGAATCTCAGTATTTAAAGTATTATCAACCTAAAATATCACGTAAAGGCTCAATATAGAATACTGTTTGTATCAATTAAGAAAAAGTAATTATATTGAATATGACCTCCTAAAATTATGGCGAAAATAAATTAATTTTTGTTATTTATTTTTTAAGTTATGTTTCAGATAGTATTTTAGATGATAATTTAGGAAATTTTAACTAATTGCGATAAAACTTGACGAAATTAGCAGAAATAAAATCCAGGAACTAAATAAGCATTTAATTTGTTTATTTGACCATTGAGTATTGCAAAAATATTAAGTTGATCTTGTTTTTAAATTATTAAAAATACCAATAAACTACTACAAAATTACCAAAGTAAGAATAAAATCGACTATCAATTTTTTACTGTAATTATAAATTTTAAAATTGTTGAGTTGTTGTTCAAAAACAATACTTTAGTTAAATGTTACAGGGTTGTTATAAAGTAAGTAATTTTCTTTGTTACTTGTTAAAGTAAAAGTTACACATTAGAACGCCCTTTTATATTTTTTAATTGAACAGTGAAAACACACATTTTCCTAAAATAAAAAATTTAAAATATATTATTATTGTTTTATTTTAAAAAACATTTAAATAATATTTTTATGAATACGTTGAATATTGAGCTGCCTATGGTATCAACTAAATGTTAACATTTACAGTAAAAAAGTAAGCCTATTTTAAATATTTTAAAAACTAATGAATTTATTTTTTCGAAAATTGGCACATCTATATACGACCTGACTGACGTCTCGAGTCGGTCAGTCATAAAATCATTATTAAAAAAAAACATTTTTGGATTTTATAAAATGTAAAATTTTAAATAAGTACGTTTGTAGGGTTAATTTTTTTTTAATAATCATTTTATAAGTTACCAACTAATGTCACTTCTCTGTACCGACCCCCGTTTGTATATTTTTGTATTTTGATTAGCTTTACTGGAAATACTTACCAGTTGAAACGTGATTCAAAACAAGTAAAGACAATGCAAGTCCAAAACTCTTCCAAGAACCTTTTTATGTTTTTTTTATGTATTATTTGCAAGCAGTCAGTCTGCTAAAGATCCTTTTCGAGAAAGGCAATCAAAGTTTTGTCTGTGAAATTTTAGCGGTTTTCTTAATCAGTACACCATATTGAGGAATAAATCTATTAATCCCTATATTGTTGAATTTGTATTTTAAGGAACTTGGATATTCAAACATACCTATACATGTTCTATTTAAAATAAAAAAGTAAGTATTTTTTTCGACTAACACTGTGAACAACGATTTCGTCCTTCCTAGGTGTGCAGTTTTACAATATGAATGTGCCATTTTTTGAATTATTATATTCAGTAGTTTTTAAAATATTTGCAAAATATTTTGACATTTTGATTGCTATAAAAATTAGGTATTTGCATAAATTTAACATTGTAAATTGGACAAGAAGACTTATGATAAAAATATATATTTTACCTATAAGGACTGATTTAATTAATAAATATTAAATCTAACTAGAACAATCACAAACAGATACCGGGTAAATTATTGTCGAGTAGCCCACTTCAAATGGCACCAAATAAGTAACCATAATTTCTTCTCAAAACTGGTCATGCTAGACTTTGAAACTAGGCAACCAAACTAGACTAGCAGTAAGAATTCATATATGATATGGATAAATCTGTTTGGTTCTTAACTGGAAGACTTACTGGTCTCCAATACCACCAATTATACAGTACTGAAATAAAAATTTTAAATTTTCAATAAAAAATATTCAATATTTTCCGCCAATATTACTTTTCATATTTGTAACAAACTGATGAGATTATCCTGTTATAAAGAAAAAATATCACAAATATATTTACTTACAAACATAGGAAGGCTTCATATGAACAGATACAGTTTTGCACTTATGTTTACATTCATTTGAGGGTTTTAAGACTATGGTTCTTTCACCCGAACCCTGTATATTGAACACATAACTACATTCTGTGTTTGGCAGCTGATATGGTTCAGAATTAGGACCATCGATAGTAAGGAATCTTTCTACAATTTGACCAGATCTAAAACAAAATATCTTTTTAATGTATTTCAAGAAAATATTTTAGATTGTAGGTACTATAGTTACTGACTTCAGTTAACTTGCCTGTCAGGTAGAAAGTATGGCCTAGGGAACAATTTTCTTATAATTCTAGCGGCAGTCATTTTATTTATTCTCCATTGGATATGCACGTTGGAAGACAATATTTGTTCTTTTGTTGTAAATAACTCTTCCAGACTCTTTATGTTTGAATTGGCAACTTTAATTCGTCTAGAGTCAGAGTTTAGCTCTGATGAGTAATTTTTATATAGCTCCTGCAGATCCTTTAAAGATACAGGTTGATGACTAGCCTGGAAAATAGTTTATTCTCAATACAAATATGATAATAATAGATCACATACATACCTTAGAGGCAAGAGCCTGTCGACATATTAAGCACCGGTTCCCGCAGATCACCGAAGTTAAGCGGTGTCGAGCGCGGTTAGTACTTGGGCGGGTGACCGCTTGGGAACACGGCGTGCTCTTGCCTCAGGGAAGAGTGTAAAATGAATCGACACCTAGCCATCCTATTCACGCCGGACAGGCCGGATGAGACCGGATATCTCGTAGGATGAAGGTGCCGTTTCACACTCCCCAGTCGGTAGACCACATTTGTGGTTGATGACCACCGGTTCAAGATGGCCTACGTAGTCGGCGAACCGTAAAAAAAAAAAAAAAAAAAAAAAAAAAACGTACCTTAGCTATAAATGGTGTTCCTTCCCCAATCTTTTCATAAGTATTTAAGTCTTCAATACCTGTTAGGTCTATAACAGAAACTATATTCTCACAGGGCCAGCATTCCATATCAGATACGTAAAAATATGGGTTGTCTACCAAACAACTTTCATCATACAAATCTACAATGGAAAATATGCTAATGCAAGGAAAATTTACTAGAAAAACCTTAAAATTACCTGTTAAAGAAGGAAACAATTTTATAATGGGCACTGAGATTATTCTAACTATTTTTAAAGCTGGGTATGTAAGTCCTTGTACATTTCTTAAAACTATACTGGAAGTAGGAGTGTGAACATTTAATAAAACATACACAATAATACTTAGAAAAAAAATTAAAATTGCTGATATTTTCAGAGCATTTTCACGGATTTTTTGAAATAAAGAATCATTATTGCTGTGTTTTGAGTAAAGTTTTGTCGCTTTGAGTTCCTGAAAGGATTCTTTTATAAGTTTAGTTATTTCTTCATCATTTAAGCCTGACTTTCGGGCTTCACTTTTTATTTTTTCTACATTTTTCTTGTACTCATTTAAAACATTAGATTTGATCATCTTCTACACATATTTTTTAAGTTTCTTTAATTCCTTTGTTTACTTTTAAATATTTACAACATAACCCAAAAAATAAAATCACAAGTCAATTTTTAGTTTTTCTGGTCATAAGGTTTCAAGATTTTAGGATTATCCTGTTACGAACAGCACACTTTTAGGATAAATATAAAGAAACGTCATAATTGGAGTGTTGTCAAAACTGCCGGGGTTTGTTTACGTGTGCATTTCATATTTTTGAACTAATTTTGCTAAAAAACCTGTTTTTTAGTGGTTACCTCTTTTACATTCACAAGAAATAGTGATTTTTGAGATAAAAGCAAGTGTATCCTTTATAATTACAACGTAAGACCGTATTATTCTACTTTTTGAGCTAGATATAAAATTCTTTTTACTTCTAGGCCCTCCAAGATACCCTACATTTTTTTTGAAGAATGAAAAAATAGTTTCAAAATGTCTTTTATAGTATATTTAAGCAGACGATCCCGTACTATTAGACTTCTAGCATTTTGTGCTATTTTAATGTGTATAATTTACTTACTGGCTACATATGATAGGGATTCCGGAAGGAATTTTGGTAATTCGATAGCCAGTAGACTGAAACAGGTAAAATATATAATCTTATACTGGTGTTAAAGTTTTCTACCAGCAATTGATACTTTAAGTGACAAAATTTCTGTCTCACATTTTTTTCTTCATTGATCAAAGAAGGATTATCCGTAAATTTATAGAATGAAATAAATATGTCAACTAGTATAGAACTCTTATTATTGACTAGATTGACTCGCACTTTATCGAATTTTTCGTTGTAAATAAATAGCAAACATTTCTATGTCTAGATATACCTGAGGATATACCTAATGAGTGGTTATTAATCTTAATTATGCAGAAAATAAATAATGCATGTGTATGCTTAAATTCTTTGTTATTTAGCTTTCCTAAATTCTCATAGTTATTCTAAGTTGTGCTACTTAAATCACAATAACTACAACATAGTTGTTAAAAAAATGGAAAGTAGGCAAAAATGATGTTATTCTGAAATTGACAGAGATTTGTACCTGGTTTAAACAATGATTGATTATTTTTATAAAAGTGATAAAATAAGATTAGGATAATATTCTTAGTTAACCTTCTTATTATAATTATTATAAGTATCTAAGTTACTAAATTTATATTGTAACAATTGTCAAGTGTGCTCCTAAGGTTTTTTAAAATTTGCAGGTCATTCTATAGGTTCTTAAATATTGTTTATACTTTTAGTGCTATCGAATCTTGGATAATTTTCTGGCAAACCTTTGAGGAGAGACAATATCACCATTCTTATTACTTTTTAGGGCAAACGAGTAGAGCGTGCCGTTCCCAAACTGATAAATGATCTCGGAAATTTTGAACCTAAAGAGATAGAAGACAAAGATGGACCCGGAGAAAAGGGACAGTCACATATTTTGAGGTCGGATCAACAGAATGACGTTGATCAATCTGAATCAGATTATGGAATGTGTGTGGCATGCTCCGATGAAATTTCTTTGGGTAAAAAAAAATCTAACTTAATACATTTTTTTAAATTCTTCCATATATTTACTATACTATATTAGCTTATTGTTTTAAATAGACGAGAATATAAAATTAATAATGGATGAAATGTAACGAAATATTAAGAAACAATACAGACTAAAAATTTTGTTTTCTTAGACCGAACCATTTTGGACACCAGACTAGCAGAATGCAAGCACTGGGACTACCCTGTAGATCTTCCCACTACAAGTGTGATAATAGTCTTCCACAACGAAGGGTGGTCAGTGCTTCTTAGGACAGTGCACAGTGTTCTGAACAGAACACCCAAAAGTATACTGAAAGAAGTACTCTTAGTGGATGATTTTTCTGATAAAGAGAATTTAAAGTATGAATTGGACAAATATATTGAACAGTTTGATGGAAGAGTTAGGTTGATAAGGAACACGCAAAGAGAAGGGTTAATCAGAACGAGAAGTAGGGGTGCTGTAGAAGCCAGAGGAGAGGTTATTGTGTTTTTGGGTAAGAAGTAAATAATTTTTTTTAAAGTAATGGTGGTATTAATAAATAATAATAATAATATCGTTTATTTCCCCAATTGAAAAGCAATACAAAGTACTATAATTGGAAAAAACGTCATGTAAGGAAGAGCATTGCACTACAGGAAAAACTCTCTAAGGGTATAACAATTCTTTTGAAATAACAATTTTTTAAGTCTACTCTTAAAAGTACCAAAGTTAGACGCCACTTTTATGCTACTATCTAGGGCATTATAAAATTTAAAACAGTTAAAATAAAAACTCTTTTGATAGGTAGCTGTTTGATGAGGCGGCGGCAACAATCTTAAGTGTCCTCTAGTATTATATTTATGATTAAGTTGGCAACCCTCAAACAGATGCCTCTCTCTATAAACATATGAACAAACTTCAAGTATGTATATGTAAAAAACCATAAGAATTTTATTCCTTCTAAAGGCTTGTTTACAGGTTTCCCATCGTTGAAGTTTGAATAGTATTCTAATTGCAAACCTTTGAAGTAGAAAAACCCTATTTATTTGACAGCTGTTACCCCAGCACAATATACTGTATCTAAGGTAGCTATGAAAATTTGCAAAATATAATGACATAAGTGTAGGCAAGCCACATTGCCCAGACAAAAAGTGTAGTCCATAGCAAGTGCTCCGCAATCTGGAGCATAGATTATCAACATGAAATCCCCATTTAAGTTTACAATCAATTCCCACCCCCAACATCTTTGTATTTTCCTGACAGTTTAGTTCTTCTGAAGTTCCTTCGAATAATTTAAAGGTACTTTCGTTATTTCGTCTTGATAATGTGAAGGAAAGCAATACCGTTTTTTCTTTATTTAGTTTTAGAAAGTTCTTATCCGCTCACAGTTCTACTTTACTATAAACACTCTCACATTCATCATTTAGTATCGACCGATCATCCGCAGTTATTAGGATGTTAGTATCATCTGCATAGCAGACATCAAATACTTTTTCTGTAGTGATACATGGACTTAGGTTATTCGCATAAGCAATGTAGAGAAAAGGACCCAAGTTTGATCCTTGGGGAACACCCTGTGAGATCTGTTTAGTGCTTCCTCTAACCCCGTTAACTTTAAAAACAATTTTTCGCAAAATTTTCTTGGTTTTCTTGTTTAGTTAAACGTGTTTTTTTTTAGATGCTCATTGTGAAGTGAACACAAATTGGCTTCCGCCACTACTAGCGCCTATATACAGGGATCGCACAACAATGACTGTCCCTATAATCGATGGTATTGATCACAAGACTTTTGAGTACCGCCCTGTATATGGCGAAGATCGTCATTTTAGAGGTAAATAAAATAAGCAATTATAAACAAGATATTTTAAAAAAACACAACACAGATTTTTAATTTGTTATTATTCATAAATATTTTAGGTATTTTTGAATGGGGCATGCTTTATAAAGAAAACGAGGTACCCCAAAGAGAACTGAAGAGAAGGCAACACAACAGTGAACCTTACAAAAGTCCCACCCATGCGGGTGGCCTGTTTGCGATTGACAGGAAATATTTCTTGGAAATAGGGTCATATGATCCCGGACTGCTTGTTTGGGGTGGAGAAAATTTCGAACTTAGTTTTAAAATTTGGCAATGTGGCGGTAGTATAGAATGGGTGCCGTGTTCCAGAGTCGGTGAGTAGATTTAAGGTGTTATTTATTAAGTGTTTTAGAACTGTTGTGTAGGGATGTGCCGTAAACGACCCGTTCAAAATTGGCGAATCTTTTCGATGATCCGCCATCGATCCAATCACATCCTATCGTTAATACAGAGTGATTCCCAAGTTGATACTTCTTTTCTAGCTGTCTATAGAAGGCATTAAAATAAACAACATTTTCAAATACCTTTTTGTAAAAAACTTAAAAATAGGCGAGATACAGAATTAAAAAAACCAAAATGCGAGCCTGGTCATCAAAACGTAGCCTGCTATACTTTATGTTATTTGTCTTATTATTAGTCGTGCAATTTACGGGTCGGTGGTTAGTTATTTGGCATTCCGCTGCGTTGTGTTTTTCTGAAGCAAGTTA
Organism: Polydrusus cervinus; assembly: GCA_935413205.1. Lineage (NCBI taxonomy): Eukaryota > Metazoa > Arthropoda > Insecta > Coleoptera > Curculionidae > Polydrusus > Polydrusus cervinus. The sequence goes on from OW284514.1 coordinate 6,174,795, forward strand.
AGTTTAAATTGGTGACACGTGAAAATGGTAAAATTTGAAAACAATGAACTAGTAGATATGGTGCTAATTTACGGTGAATGTCGTCAAAGTGCGGCTGTTGCTTCGAGATTATACACAGAACGCTGTCCCTTGCGGGCTCATCCTACACCCAGAAGTTTTCTTAATGTTATTCAACAGGCAAGTTAGGCAGAACCGTATTTGATCCGTAGTGTAATAAATGAATGAATTTTGGTACTTCTTTACTTAACGTCTGGGAAACATTAACGAATTAAACGGTCAATAATTGAATATTTAAATTACATCTAGGGATGTACATACTAGAACTGATCCGGCGGATCTGACCCTTGTACCGGGTAGTCAACTAAGAATGACCGCCGGCCATATCTCAGAAACTAGTAATCGTACAGCATCCGGGTAAATTTTTTTATGACAAAAGTACTCAAAAGAAAATGCTGGAAATTATTATAAGTTCCGCATTTTGCCGCAAGAGAGCGTAATTGAAAAGTAAATTTTAAAATTTTACATATCCTTATTTTTGAGTTTTTTGAAAAAAGGTATTTAAAAATGTTGTTTATTTTAATGTCTTCTATACACAGCTAAAAAAGAAGTATCAACCTAGGAATCACCCTGTATAATAATTTTATTACAAAAATTATAGCAATAATATTTTATTTATTGATTGATATAAATGTTTTTTTTGGTAATGCTAAAAACGGTAAGCGTTTAAATGGGTACCTATAATCTTCAGTCAAGTTCACGTTGGTCTAATAAAGTGTTTTTCCATGTGCAAATACAGACTGCAAACATTTTTAATCTGTAAATATTTTGTTAATTTTGAGCACATTTTTTTTTGATAAAGTTTAATAACAGAATAATGTTATTTTTAATCTAAAAGCGTTTCTAGTGCAGCAGTAAAATTTAAAAATAATAATAGGGGATACAGTAAAATAAAGTGAAATTTATACAATAAATTTAGATTATTGTAAAAATATATACCGTGGAATGGTAAAAAAAAAAATTTTTTTTTATGAAATATATTTTTTTAAATTTTTGTTGTCAATAAAACTCTATTTATACTACGGGAAATAAATAATAATTTATTTGTCATTTTCACCCGGTATGAAGTCCGAAAACCTACTTAAAAAATGCATATAAACACAGATGATTTATGCAAATGGAAGGGGATATGGTATTTTATTAAAACGCTAGAAAGCTACGCTTGCTACTGAATTGTGAATTTTTAAAGCCATGCCGTCGAACCCAGTATGTTTTACCCTTTCTTTAAAGCAACGTTGGCCGGATCCAGGAAAATAAATAAAACAATAATTTTAATATTATACAGGGCGTCCTTAAAATGACTGTACAACTAGGGTTGGCATGATATATATCAATGATATTTATTGTTCGATATACCGGGTCCGCCAACGTGGCGGGGATGGAAGATTAAATCATTATCGAGGAGCTTATCAAAAATACTAAATTAGCATAAGGTATCGACTTAAAAGCGGCATATTTTAAAAATATTTTACATTATACAGGGTGGCTCAAAAAAGTGTGGCGGACTAAACTTGCATTTTTTTTAATGGAACACCCTATATATTATATTATTTTCTAATTCCCTATACAATTCCACGTATATTTTGTATAAAATGTCATATGTCGAAATTCAATTGTTTTCGAGATATTGACGTTTAAAATATGACGTTTTCAGACTTTGACAGGCTGTAACATTGGAACGGTTCATCTTAGAGAAAAATGGTTTTCACCTCCCTATCTTAGTTTTTCATTCTCTATCCAAAGAAACCAACCTCCGATTTACTATGTTAAACCGTTAAAACCGTTGGTAAGTCGATACCTTATGCTAGTTTAGTATTTTTGATAAGCTCCTCGATAATGATTTAATCTTCCATCCCCGCCACGTTGGAGGACCCGGTATATCATGATATTTATTATTGAAAAATACATTTTAATTTACCGCCAAATTTTGTATGGTTTGGGTTGGTATTACGGCTGGTAAGACTATTTAGTAATTTAACTGGCTTGGTACTGGCCCTATTAGTTGAATCAACACCATTCCCCAAATATGTATTTGGATCTCAGTTTAAAAATATACTTCCTATGGTGTGGTGGAAATGAGTTGTTATTGAGGATGAGGATTGGCCAAATAAAAAAAAAACTTCCTGGCTTTATGTGAACAACTGCTTACTGCAGTTGCGTCTATCGCGTCCATTGAGAGAACCTTTTCATCATTTGTCAAATCGAAACTACCCAATAGGCTTGGAAATGAAAAAGGTGGAAAATTTAAATCAAATCAAATAGAAACAAAAAAAGAAAATATTGATTGGATTTGGGCAGGAACTGTACCAGAAGAATTACCGGGACGTTCCATCGATTCTGACGATGACTTACCATTGATAAGGCTGATTTAAGATGGTTATTTATATTTTTTTTTTGGGATTTTTTTTGGTTGTACGCATTCACCCTAGGTAAATATCTGTTATCTAGGTGAATATCTGTTATTATTATTTTGTTAGCTTTTATGCTTGTTCCGAGGCTTGTTCTGTTTAGAAATAATATTTATGTTTTAATAAAAATATTTACTCAAATATCTACTTCCTTGATTTTACTTGGCTCTACTATAAGTATGAATTTATCTGTTTTGGTTTCGGCTGAAAAAAATTATTTGATATATATCGGATATATCTCCGATATTTATATAAATATCATGATATTTGCCAACTCTGTGTACAACGCTTCACCAGAAATTCTTTAACTAAAAATAAGGCAATCTAGACAAACTTACCTATATGCAATGTTGTTTCGTTTTGCCGCTACAGGGCGTTTTCAAATGAATATCGTTTTTCCGGAATAATTTCTAAACGCCTTTATCGATTGCCACTAATTTTGGGATTAAAAATGGCCACTATTAATGGCGTGTTTTGACGCGTGCGCCATCTTTTTTTAATACCTGCAAATTTAAAAATGGCGTTGGTAATTGGTAAATAAAAGTTTGTATATTTATTACCCCCCGTATAAATGACTTTAATTACTTTTCTGACACTAGCTGACTTCATGTTAAAACTTCTTTGTCCCTTGTAAAATTTTAGCCAGACATGCAGTTTCTCTACAAAAAAATTATTTACGGTATCTTGTAATTCATTGTTTATTCAGAACGAGAAAACATGAACATTTTTAATTTTAAATAACTAGGTACCAACTAATTAGATTTTTATAACAGTTGTTCGAAATGTTCATCGTGTTCCTGAATACATAAATTAATTATTTAAAAAAAATTAAACTGTACTTGGGCATGGCATTTTTTTGTTTCTGAATATAATTATTTTGAAAAGTTACATTTTCTTCATATTTTTTTAAATATTTCTTAATATTTTAGGTCATGTCTATCGAAGCTTTATGCCCTACAATTTCGGGAAACTCGCCCAGAAGAAAAAGGGCTCTCTTATCACCATAAACTACAAGCGAGTAATCGAAACGTGGTTTGACGAGAACTACAAGGAGTATTTTTATACTAGAGAACCCATGGCAAGATTTTTGGATATGGGCGATATCAGCGAACAACTTCTTTTAAAAGACAGGTACGGAACTTTTGTCAATGCTAAACATTTACCATTACTTTATTTTTATTATTTTGTAGGTTAGGATGCAAGAGTTTTAAATGGTATATGGAGAATGTCGCTTATGATGTGTTGGATAAGTATCCAGAGTTGCCTCCGAACTATCATTTCGGTGAATTACGGTAAGTAAGCAGTAAAACCGAGTAAAACTTTTACCACAAATAAACTTTTACATCTTTTAAACACAAAACACAACTGTGCCAAAAGACTTTATAACATGTTTTTAAGCAAATCGACCCTAAAAAATATTTAAGTTTGCAAACATTTAAATACTATAAAACTAAACAAACCGAAAGCGGACGCCATCATTTACTAGACTGGAATCGTCAGACGGCGATTAGCCGGTGACGAAACGTCAGGTCTCGCGTCGTTTGTTCTTATTGAAATCTGATTCCGTTAAGGCACATCCTGAGACAGGTAGATTTTTTTTTAATGGGGTTTCTCATTGGCGTTCACCAAATTTGGTCTGGTGTTGGGGGTACATACCCAATTTTTTGAACGGTCGTTTTAGAAGAATAGTGTTTCTCTAGGATACCCAAGGAGTCACCCCATACGTCAATTCCATAACACCCTACTTTGAATATCAACATAAAAAGAATTACAGATCTTTGGAAAATCTTGACAACTCTGCGTTGGAGCTGGTTTGGCCGCCATTGTGGAGTTGTTCGTAAATCTATAGTATTTAATGTTGCACTTGGGCGACAGAGGTCCCTAAATCATGAATTTTAAGGCACAGTGTTGCCGCACATTGTATTTCGTTAGAATTTTCAATGATTTGAACATTTTTAAAAACATTTTGTTGATTTGAAGAAGTAGTCCATAGTAGTTACTGTGAAAGCCCTTAAAGTTCTTTAATGCAAGCACAAGTCACAATAAAGAAGTACAGTTCTGTTCATAAAAAACCCGTATAAGTCTTATGATTAGTTTTTGTATTATTTAAGCAGTTTGAAACAGGCTTTTGTGATTATTTCTTCGAGGTTATCAGAGACGTATGTTTAAGGTTATATGCAATGAATGCAAATCATTGGCGTAGAGGAAGTAATTAAAAAAAATTAAGTAAAATGGTAACTAATATTTTATATTTATAATAATTTTATAAAAATGCGAACAAATTGAATATTATATTAAACAAGAACAATAAGATAGTAGGTATAAAAATTAATATTTGGTCATTGAACCTTGTTTCTCGATCACTTGAGCCAATCTATTAGGCATTGAGTTAATCAAATTTCTTATAATAATTGGGTCAAGCTCCTCCCAGCATTCATGAATTATTTCCCACAATTCAGTAGAATTTTGAGGCAAGAAATTACGGTTATAATTTTTTTTTACAATTATAGCCCACACATTTTCTATTGGATTAATATCCGGACTGAATGAAGGCCACAGTAATACTTCTACATTATTATTTTGAAACCAGCCCTTAATAGCATTTGCAGTGTGCACAGGACAATTATCGTGTTGATAAATAAAATAATTATTGGGGTAAATGGACCTAACAGATGGGAGCATAATATGCTCCAAAACATTAAGATAATTTTCAGACTTAAATCTTCCCTCCAATCGCCAGCATACACCAAGCCCATGGGCACGTATCCAACCCCATATGTTGACAGAAAAACGCCTAGATCTAAAAGCAAGGTCGCTAGTATAACGCTCTTCAAATCTTGTCCCATCTGGTCGATACACCCGAATTTGTCCGTTATAAGTAGATTGGAAAGTTTTTTTAATCCGTAAATACTACCCTGTTCCAATATTCAGGTTCGCGATATATGTAATTTAATGCAGAGTAACCGCGACTGCCTTCGTTTTTCTGTTAATTTAATATTTTTCGCCGCAACGCGATTTTTTAACTCTGATTCATTAATTCTTCTACTGGCGGTAGGTCGAGAGCCAGGAAATTCTGTGATATTTATAGCTTCCCTCGCGACTTCAAAGGGATGATCTCTTAAGTGCTCCAGAAGCATAGCATCCTCTTCGGGACTGGTAACTCTAGGACGACCGGAACCCTCCTTTCTTTTCAAGGACCCTTCTTGCTCCCAACGCTTTTTAATTTCTAGAATTGTGCTCTTATTTCTGCCATTAAATTGTGCTAGGGCACGAATTGACCATCCTTCTTCAATTTTTGTCACTATTTGTGCCTTCTCAACTAATGTTAAAGGACGAGGCATTTTAAAATGTTTGACTTTTAGACGTCTATCAACAATTGCCACCATTCACTTTTAAAAACGTTTAAAATAAAAAAGAACTATTCACACCATGGCAAATAAGTGTACGGTTTTTTTATGAACAGAACTGTACATGGTCCATTATACAAAGAACACTATATACATCAACATAAATATCAAACAATATCCAAAATTGGAAAAGTCAAATTTATATCAATCTCAATTTAAACATATACAAACAAACTAAATACTACCACCGTGATTCACTTGAGGTATGTGGGCGGGGACTGGATCGTGCAGCGATTGAAGATCATTAGGACTAACAAAACTAGGCAACAGTGCTTTAATTTAGCCGCAGGAGGCCTCGTCGGTACTGACTGCATTAATATAAATTATTTTGACTAGCCTCCTCGCGCCATCTATGAATTTAACTTAGCAGATTGAGTAGAACTGCTTATATGACGTTCTTTATGTGTTGATATTCAAAGCATCCTATATGTAGATTATCAGTAAGCCCTTTACCGTTTGTATAGCACTTTATCTTTAATAGTTTAGATGCCATTGAAGTCAGACACCGACTGACACACCTTGTATAACTTGACTTTCTGGAGATCAAAAGTGCCAGAAGCGATGCAACCGTGTCTCCTATGGTTATCTACCCGTATTCATTTTATATTTATGGTATAACTAGACTTTCTGACCGGTCATACTTTTTGTCTGTGGTTATTTACCCGAGATACATGCGCAATTTTCAAAATTCCCTGTTGAGACAGTGACGTGTGACAACAACACCATTTGTCAATGTGACAATAGGCAAAAAAATTTTCGTTCGTAATAAAAAAGTTCAAAACTGTGATATAATAAAATGTCTGAAATCCACGGTGAACCTAGTGAACCTCAAATCACCACGTCGGTGCAACCTCAAGTCCATGTTTCGCATGCAGGCGAAGATCATTCATCAAATCATAATAATGTGATATCGATCGCTACCAAGCAGATTAGCGATGTGATTCAGTTCCAAGAGCCCTCGACTTCTAAAAATTACTCTTTTAAAACTGAGATCAGGATTAATATTTTGGGGGAACCAACGCCAAGCCAGAAGACGATAGATACTGATGATTCTGTGTCGTTGACTCTTTTTGAGGAGAACGTCGATCCAAAAATGAAAAGAGGTAAGAAAGGATTGTTTTAATATTGAAATAAATATTTTTAATTAAGTGGAAAAACTTTTTTTTGTAACTTTTTGTGTGCAGACTAAACAAAAACATTTTTTGTAATAATGGGCCTTTTCACTAAATTTTGATTTTGACCCTAACGCATTTTCTACGATTTTAGTTTTTAAATTATTTAGGGACAAAATACGCTCTGTATTAAAAACACGCAAAACCTACGTCACAACAAATCAAAGCAATCGGCAGCCGGGGACTGTTCTTTACCCGACGCGCTTCTACCTGACTGATGTTTCGAGTCTGGTATCTTGTGTCTAATATGTTCTTTTTTATTTAATTTATCAAAACAAAGATACCATTATAATCGGTCGCACGATTATCAAATGAAAGAATTGCGCAGTTAATAAGATGACGTACATCTCTTATCATCTTATGTTGTTAAATCTTCTGCTTTCGCGGCGTATATTTTTTTTATTGATTCTAATTCAGGATATTAGTGATGGATATTCTATTATAGTAAAAAGGCCCATTGAAATAATAAATAATTATAATTATTTCTAGAGCTCATAGAACCTGAAGAAAGTTACTCTACTGTTGACCCTTGCGTTAAGGAAAAAACGACTGATACCAGTGACACCGTAACCCAATTTAGTAGAAATGATAGGACTCAGAGGGTAAAAATACATTTTATCACCTGTTATGTTTACTGAATATTGCATTTATAATTTTTATTGTGTCTCTTACATTTAGCGAGTACATGGAAAAAAGGCAAGGAGTCTGTAACTTAAAATGATTTAGTTTCCATCCACACAGCTCAACGAAAATTAATTCAGTAACATTATTTTCAAACGGCAAATTTCTTCCTGAATTCTTAATCCGAAAAATCGTCCCTTTTACGCAATCTGGTTTTCCGTGTCCTGACTTCTGACGTTCCCCTAAATGGTCGATTCTGGTGTCAAGATATCGGTACGGATATCCCACAAATTATCCTCCTTAAGTCACACCTAGATAAAATTATAAAATTAAGACTCAAAATGGGATACAGCTTGTAAATTAAAAAGCATAAGTTAATTCTCACTTTTGGTAAAAAATGGACATTTTCCTTTTCTCCATGTATGATTGGCGACTTTGCTATCGACCACAATAAAAAAACAATTATGTATTCCCTAATAGCTTTTAGTGAAGAAGCCAAATTTCATGTCAAAAAAATCTATGTTTACAAATTTGACATATACGACGCCATATTGGATTTTCTTAAATGGCAACCCTACCTTATAGTAAGCCAGCTGCATTCGCCTATTTGTTCCAACATTAAAAATGTATAATTGTCAATATTGATTTTCAGCCGTTCCGGAAATACGAGGCTTCGAAGTTGGCGATTTTGTTATCATCGAATTAACAGAAGCTTTGAGGTTAGAAACTCAATTTTTTCTGGAGATACGTAATTTTTTATGGCGGAGCCACCCATGCTATTGCCATATAAGTCAGATGTCGAAAAATGACAGATACGGCGCCATTTTGAATTTTTTTAAATGGCAACCCACATTTATAACTACGTCAGTAAATAGCATATCGCGGTCCGATTTCAAAAATATATAATTGTCGATATTTATTTCCAATCCTTACTGAAATACGACTATATCAAAAACTGCATCGTACGATTATGTGTTTTAAGTGTAACATAATCGTACGATGCAGTTTTTGATACAGTCGTATTTCAGTAAGGATTGGAAATAAATATCGACAATTATATATTTTTGAAATCGGACCGCGAAATGCAATACACTGACGTAGTTATAAATGTGGGTTACCATTTAAAAAAATCAAAATGGCGTCTTAACTGTCATTTTTTGACATCTGACATATATGGCAATAGCATGGGTGGCTCCGCCATAAAAAATTACGTATCTCCAGAAAAAATTGAGTTTCTAATCTCAAAGCTTCTGTTAATTCGATGATAACAAAATCACCAACTTCGAGGCCTCGTATCTCCGGAACGGCTGAAAATAAATATTGAAAATTATACATTTTTAATGTTGGAACAAACAGGCGAATGCAGCTAGCTTACTATAAAGTAGGGTTGCCATTTAAGAAAATCCAATATGGCGTCGTATCTGTCAAATTTGTAAACATAGATTTTTTTTGACATGAGATTTGGCTTCTTCACTAAAAGCTTTTAGGGAATACATAATTGTTTTTTTTATTGTGGTCGATAGCAAAGTCGCCAATCGGGTGAGACACTTAAAATAATGTCCCTGTACCAGTCATTTTCTCCTATACTTATAATATGTCTTTGTTTTTGTAGCTAATAGTGGTAAACACTGAAACCCCGCCTCCCTACGACAACCAGCCTCCTCCAGCCTACTCCCGAGGGTATTATCCACCCTCTCAGCAACAGACGTACTTCCAGCCAGTGCAAGACGCTAGCAGGGGAGGCGCATACTACTACAACGACTACACATTTTATTCCGGTGAATTCGCGTTCCCGGAAATTCGTCATAACTTCATTAAAAAAGTTTTTTTGATCTTAACTATGCAATTAGCTATGACCACTGGGTTTATTTTGCTGGTTATGTTCCATGAACCGTCCAAATTATTTATGGTACGCAATATAGCGATGTTTTGGGTAATGGCCATCATGGAGATGGTCCTTCTGGTGACTCTCATGTGCTATGAAGCCCCCAGGCGTATATTCCCTCTCAATTTTATACTTCTCTTGCTTTTTACCATTTCTCTCTCGTACATATGCGCTTTTGCCACCATTTTTTACACTACAAAAGTTATTCTTACTACAGCCGCTAGCACGGGCCTCATATGTCTTGTAGTGACAATCTTGGCGTGGCAGAACTGGTTCGACATAACTCAATGGTCATTTATTATAATGATAGCCTCCATAATAATGATGATTTTCGGGTTTATCGTGGTAATTATATCAATGTTTGTTCATTCGCCTGTTTTGTGGCTTATTTACTCTGGTCTGGCGACTGCGCTGTTCACAGTTTATTTACTGTACGATATGCAGTGTATATTGGGGGGACGGAGACAGGAAATATCTCCAGAGGAGTATATTTTTGCAGCGCTAACGTTATATGTGGATATTATTATGATTTTTATGTATATGTTGGAACTTGTACAGTTTTGCTCTCGTTAATAAATTCTAATTTTAGTAAGTTTCTGTCTTTTTTCTTTGCACATTAGACGGTGACTATCTTGGATGTCCGAGAGATAGACTTGTGCAGGGTGCTACAAATTCGTGTGCGTACAAGGGGATCTCGAAAACGGTAAGAGATATGAAGATGATAATAATAATAAAAGAATAATTTCGAAAAAGCCGAAATTTTCAGGTTTGGTTTTTATTTTTTTGCTCCTTAATTTTTGACTTGGAAAAAAAACATAAAACACCATTTCATAGCCGTTTTTATGTTCTAAAAGACATTTTAACTTTTTGTCTATATCTCAAAAGGGATTCTATCAAAGCAACATAAATGTTTCGAAGAACTGTATTATGTACTTCATGAGAAACAGAGTTGCAATGAATCACGATTTTTTTGAAAAAATCAATAAATCTGATTTTTTCGATTAAATCGTGATTTTTGTCAATTTATACTGATTTCTTCCTTAAATATGGTAATAATGAACTTTATGGTAATATGAACTTATTTTCATTATTTTGTCTCTATTCGCCCAAAAATATTTGTTGTCTAGATTTACAGCTAGAAAATCTCCTCGGCGACATACAGAATAACTTGTATTGACCTGAAAATTTTCGGCAGCGTAATTTATGAATATTTTTTACTCTGGACTGATGACGATTAGTTATGTTTTTACACTTACATAATGTATCTAAATACTTCGTTTTAAATAAACTATCTCCCTTTTTTTTTGAATTTCCTGATGAGTTGCTTGCTTCGGCGACTGGTTTTTACAGCAATCTATAATTTGATTTAAATCATGATTTAAATCGTCGCAACTCTGATTAGAAATAACTTGAGTATTATTCTATTTACTTCTTAGGTGCCCCAAAAATACACTTTATGTTTTTTTAAATTTACCGTTTAAAAAGTTGGGCACGGATCCCTAAAATCACTATACATGCACCGCTAGTGACGTGCTACATACATATTAGAAGTCAATAGAAAGATATTGCGACGTTAAAACAGTAGCGGTTCGCCATAAATTTCAAAAGACAAATGGTGAATTATCTCCCTTATTATTATAGCACAGTGAGATTTAAAAATATATTTCTGCAATGTATATTTATATCAAGATTTACGTATTTAAATATAATTAGTAGTTTCCATAACGCCCTGTATTATATTTATTATCAATATTTTTTTCTTCAAGAAATGTGGCCGTGAGTAAATGCCTAGATACCTTAGGCCATGGTCCGCCATCTTTAATGGCGGTACAGCACTGTCATGGCTTCGGAAACAATCAGCTGATACGCTTAAACGCCAAGGGACAGTTGGGAGTGGGGGAGAGATGCATAGAAGCTGACGCGCAGGGAATAAAGTTAGCGTTTTGCAGGTAAGATTATATATATTGTAGAAAATCGTTTAATAATGGTCGTTTTATAGGTTAGTAGTGAAAAATAGTATATTACATAACGAGTGATTAAAGTGATACTTTTCAAACGAGGAGATATTTAGCACGAGGCGTCAGTCAAGTGCGGAAATTCTCCGAGTCTTAGAATAATCACTTTCACACGAGTAATGTACACTATTTTTGCTACGACTACAAAGAATTATGAAAAAAGCCTTTGATTTAAGAAAAAAATATTTCAACCCTATTTTAAAAAAAAAATACCAACACTTGTGTTGAAATTAGCATACTTAGGATTATGTTCCACTTAATTAACCCGCGTGTGATATACGGCGCTTTTTAGTCAAATTAACCGTGCTTTTTTTCTTATTTTCATAGGTGGTCGTAGGAAAAAGTAATTACAATGGCCTGGTAACGGGTGTAACGGAATGATCGAGTAATACGCGGCGGTGTTCAAATTTCGGCTTGCTAATCGATATACCGTATTCTAGAGTACAAATTATTTTTTTCAGCTAACCTAGTTATTTGTTTTTAGACTTAGGGAGATTCTTACATTTAAAAATAGGATGACTAACCTAACGGATATCCGACGCCCATTTAAAACCACTTTTTTTTCTTATAGGTTAGGTACGGTAGATGGTCCCTGGCTCTATGACGAAAACACACATACCATAATGCACAGGGTGCACAAAAAGTGCATGGCCCTGCACCCTCAAACCTCCCATTTATCACTGATGCCCTGTGATATAAACAACGCATATCAGCAATGGTTGTTCAAACAGCTGACACCAAAATGGTAAAATCGGTAGTAAAAAAAACATTTTTTGTAATTACAGTCATTTTTGATAACATTTTGTTTGTCGACAATAATTGTGCCATCGACAAATGTACAGTTTTTAATGTAATTTATTCTTTTTGCCCTTGTGGTAGCTGTAAAAATAGGTGTTCTAAAAGTTTTTTTATACTTACGTACAATGTTAAAGTCCTGTTATTGCTATAATTTAGAAAATATAGTTTCTGAACTTTAAGGGTCGTAAAAATTAGTTCCTTACCACACCTATCTTAAAGAAAAACTAACTAACCAGACACTTTGATTGACAATGACATTGATAGAAGTGATTTTTTCACAATCAAAGTGGTCTGGTTACCTTAATTCTTATGTTACTAACCAGGCAATTTTAATTGTGAGTATATCATTCCTGCCACTGTAATTGGTGTCACCATCAAACTTGTCTGGGTAGTTATTTATTATTCAAAAGCTTTGTGCAACTCAACCTACAAGTTTTTTAAAATGGTAGTAGACGCTGACAAGTCAATACTTTTTGTCAGGGGCGTGAGGTGGAAGTAAAGAAAGCGCTACTTTCTTTAAAATATTGTTCGCTACATCCCAACCAGTTATTATTTTTAACTGGTATCTACTGTCGTCTAATGTCATTCTTAGAATAATAAAACAATCGGGTTAAAAATATTGTTCAAAAATTATATCTCTATTAAATTATTTTTTGGTTTGGTCTACTATTTTTGTAATTTTTGTCGCGTTCACCTCACCACTTCGGCCTTTCTCGCCGACCATACAAATCCCATCCGTCCCTTTTTTTGCGCGGTTGTTTGCCTGGAAGGTCCATTATTTTCGAACAAAAACGACCTTAGTCGTACAATACTGCCCTTCGATCGACTGTTTCGGATTTCGATGGGATGCATAGTGACTAGAGTTGCGTGGTGTATATATATCAGGCGAATGCGGATATTTTTTCAGCAAAGAAGAGATTTAAGTCCGTCGCGCCGATTTTATAGTCCTGTGTGGGGTAACTTTAGGTTTAAGTAATGCGGATGATACGGCGGAGTGGTGTGTGCCGCGGTAAGGTGTGAACAATTAAAAAATGGTTTTTTTCTACTTATTTTCATGGAAAAATTAAATATATATTAAAACAGTAGATAAAAGTACAGATAAACCTAACAACAAAAATTAAAACTCTTAAGCGATATTTTTTTTTAACCCGGAAAAATAGGTTGGTTAATAAAACTTGTGAAAAATGCTTTCCTTGCTTTTAATGTCACCGCCACGCCCCTGTGTTTAATGTATTTTGGTTTTATAAGGTCTATTTTATGCAACAGTTACTTTTGCAGAGATTTGCAAGATTGATGATGACCAAATTAAAATTTTTACTTTTATTGTTGCGATTTTTTAAAGTATTTGATACATTTTGAACCGAAATAGATAAAATATTAAATACACATGGCGAAACAGTGCAAAATATCATTTTAGAATACCTGACAAGTGATTTGCATAAGCGTAATATTTTAAAAAGTACATCTCTTGTACGAAATTTATATTCTCTTCTTTAAATACCTGCAGTTACTATACAGAGTCAAAAAAATTTAGAATATTACAAATTTTTTTAAAGTTGGCACATCTATATAGTTAAAAACCACATATCTAGGAAGGACAAAACTGTTTCTACTTATACAGGGTTAGTCAGAAAAATATAAACTTTTTTTTTTCTTATGAAAGTAGTCCATGACGCAAAGTGGAGTTCGATAGTTTTGTGGAAATACTTTGAGTTTCCTCTACCTCAAATTATTGTTATAAGGAATGACTAAATAAAAAAATAGGTCTATTTTTGTGGACCTTATTTTTTAAATCACATAACAAATAAAAGTCCAATGGGCTGAGGTCTGGGGATCTGACAGGCCACTCGATTTTGCCTCTCCTCTCTATTTATTGAATCGGAAATATTTTGTACATAAATCTATTATTTTGACAGATAAATCTATTCAATTGTTGAATTATTCAAAAATTTACAAGACATTTTTATTTAAAATTATAAAGTTAATATATTTTTGGCTACCCCTGTACAATTACAGAAACGGTTTCAGCCAATTGTCAAAAAATTATATTCTCTAGTTTTTGAAATATTTGCACTGTTCCATATTTTTTTTTGACATTCTGCAGATAATTGGTTGTGAAATTTCATTCCTAAAAATAAGTTGTCAGATCTCCAATACTTTCAAGAAATGTAGTTTTTTTTTAAATTTTAGGTTTGTTAGCAGATAATATGTTATTTGCGATACATTATTTTTTAATTTAAATATAGGTATACCATTTTTTTTAGTATTATCGGGGATAACTGGAAAAAATACTTTATATTTGCTCATGATTAATGGTATAAAATTTAATAATTCTTGTTTTGTCACATGACGTAAGCTATCAGTACGAGAAAACGTACAAAGCCAGATTTTAAGGAAAAACCTACGTAATGAAATAATCACCAAAACAATCAAGTTTTTGGAAGAATTGGCAGCAATGTCCTTAGTATGAATTATTTTTTGTTCAGGTTTGTTGAGGCAATTAGTATTGCCAAGTTATCATGTAAATATTTATTAAAGTACAATAAAATATTGTCTGTATATTTTTGGTACAATTATATTGTTTTTAATAAAGTTTTTTAAAATTGCCCAATTATTAAAAAGTAGTTTTTATATGTAATTTATTGTCTAAAGTAGCAACTATAAAGAGGGATTTGAATTAAGTAAGACTTTTGAAATTAATAGTTAGTTTTCTAAAGAACATGAAAAGTATGAAAATATACAGGGTGTTCCATTCTCAGCGCAGGATTTCATAGCATTTAAACTACCTAATTTTAATATTCTTCAAAAAAATAGCTTTAGGATGGCATTAGTTTTACAATCTAAAATTACTTTAAACTATACAGGGTGTACCAAATAGTCAAGGCGTATCAAACATATTTTAAATGGAATTCCCCACACATCTCTACGCTTATTTTGTATCAAATGTCATAAAATTCAATTGTTTTTAAGATATTGATGTTTAAAATATGGCATTTTCAAAATTTGACAGGCTGTAACATTGGAACGGTTCATCTTGGGGAAAATTGGTTTCCACTTCCCTACCTTATTTTTTTAATCCCTATAAAGCTACACTTTTCGGTTTAACATGTTAAACCGTAATACAGTTTTTCTTGATGTATACACCGAAGTTGTAGTTTTAGATAGGGAATAAAAACTAAGGTAGGTCGGTGAATATCATTTTTCTCTAAGATGAACCGTTCCAATGTTACAGCCTGTCAAAGTCCGAAAATGACATATTTTCAACGTCAATGTCTCAAAAACGATTAAACTTTGACATATAACTCTGTTTTTAAAAAATATTAAATTATTAAGTAGTTTATATGCTAGAAATCCTGAAAATGGACCACCCTGTATTTATAAGAGCACAAAAAATTGACTTGATTTTTTTGTTTTGTGGGGAATTGGAAAATAATATAATATGTATGGCGTTCTATTTAAGAAAAATGCATGTTTAGTACACCCTGCATTTCTGAGGCACCCTGTATATTTAAAAAAATGCCCATCAACCCCTAACACTTTTGTATTTATAGTTATTTTATATAGTCGACCGTTAACGAGATATCTTCCACCGGCACACTAAACGGACACCCGGTATGGCCGGTGGCCATCACTGGGACACACGGTATAAGGAATTTATCAGGTGGTTAGAAAATTATTTTTCTTACATATTTTTATTAGATATTAAAAGTTGAAGCTATTGACGAATTCGTCAATTCTTATTTTGGTCAATATTTCGTGTTATTCAAAAATCGACCAAAGGATGATTCCTAAGTTGATACTTCTTTTTTAGCTGTGTATAGAAGGCAATAAAATAAACAACATTTTCAAATATCTTTTTTTAAAAAACTTCAAATAAGGTACTTACATTTATTTATTACACTGGATCAAATACGGTTCTGCCTTACTTGCCCGTTGACTAACATTAAGAAAACTTCTGGGTGTAGGATGAGCCCGGAAGGGAAAGCGTTCTGCGTATAATCTCGAAGCAGGAGCCGCACTTTGACGACACTTAACGTAAGTTAGCACCTTATCTACTAGTTCATTGTTTTCAAATTTTACCATTTTTACGTGTCGCCAATTTAAAATAACTTGCTTCACCACACCGGATTTCCAAATAACAAACTGACCACCGACTCGTAAATTGCATGACTACTAAGAGATAATACAAACAACATAAAGTATAGCAGGCTACGTTTTGATGACCAGGCCCGCACTTAAATTTTTACTTCTGTATCGCCTATTTTAAATTTAAAAAAAAGTATTTGAAAATGTTTATTTTAATGCCTTCTATACACAGCTAAAAAAAAGTATGAACTTGGGAATCGCCCTGTATTTGGATCACATCTACCTACAGTTTCAGTCAACAGCTGTATTTTTTAAGTAATTAAGGCAGGAAAAAAACACTGACAATTTTGATGCAATTTAGTTATTTGTTTCTTTTAATTTATCAATAGACATTTTTTAATCAGGCCGATTTTACGGATAAAACGGAACAGAAAAGAAATATTGATAAAATAAAAACGAAATGGCGCTAACCTTAGCCTTTATCGGAACTGATATTTTTTGTTACTATTATGTAGAATGTATGTAGAAATGTGAGTTATAAAATATGCAATCAGTAAACACTGTAGATTGTCGATAAAATCGTACAATCCAACATATACACTAATATACAGGGTAAGAAATTTAAATTTTTCATCTTTAAAAAAAAATTTCCAACACAAATATATAATGTTTGAAAAATTTCTTGCACCCTTTCTACACAGTACTTGTAAATACCTAAAACAATAAGACTAAAAAAAATAAACTACAACCCTCTACTACAATCATTAAGAAAATAATTAGCAGAAATTAAAAACAACTATAGATTTTTTATACCACGTTAAGTTTTTTAAAATACGTAGATCAATGGGGGAAGCCATCCATTTTTCTCAGAAAGAATATAGGTATATCTTAGCAGTTAAAAGACACACGGCCGTCTCGAGACAGAGACTTTTGATATCTTTTACTTACTAAGTTATACCAGTACCATAATATATCGTAAGATGAAAAAAAGGCCCTCAAAGTGTACCGTGGATTTGTGAGGTCGTTTGGTAACAATTCTTGGATTAAGGTTAGATGTTAAGTGTGCATATGCAGGTCACATTTCAGGATTATAGTGTAGATTTCATAGAATACATATACTAGCTCAGGGGCGAAATCGCCCTTGGCATATCAAAACAGGCAACCAAAACAACATCAGATAGGTGGGCGCAACAACAACACCTATCCCGATGGAACAGGATACCTGGTCAAACTCAAGCGAGGGCCACAATTGGGAAACCCTCGAAAAAGCTATCAACTGGAATGTTGCTTCTAACGCGCACCCAGCTAACCCTACTAACAGGCTACTCTGCCACTTAAGAAAACACCTACGTCGAATAGGAATTTACAGTAGTCCCATTAAATGCAGACTTTGCGGCGAAGAGGACGAAACCGCCTCACATATCATAAATAACTAGGAAGCACTGACCCGAAGAAGATTGTGGGGATAACCTCCCGCATGATAAACTTGGTAGGAATTTACTAAACCTTATAAAAGGAACAAATCTTTTCTAGCAAGATAGGAGAGCACAATAAGCCATTAGGCTGCAGTGCAGGAAGCTTGGGCCGAACGCCCGACCCCCGCCTTAATCCAACCAACCAACAACAATAGTTGTTTGATGAATGAAATACTTTTGTCTATAATGATTAGTCTTACCTTTTAAAAGTAATAATTTAAGATATGCGGGATCAATTCCAACACCTACTTTGAGGACGTTTTTTTTAAAGTCTTACGTTGGTGCACATCAGAAAAACCTGAGTTTGTAAAATTTAAAATAGCCTGTGTGCCTTTCAATTGATTTTTAATATTTTTGAATGTTACTTTGGTTTAACCAACTGCTCAATATTGTCCTTGATTTTTATAATAATAATTATTAGGACAATCTTTAGGTGGCCCGCCTTAACGGTTATATTTTTTATTTAGGTTATTAGTTCTGCAAGTGAGTTGTTACAGTACTAGTTTAGATGTTTACTGATACGAATTCCATAAAGCGCGGGGTCCAGGAGTTTCTAAATGAGTACTGTAAAACCTGTTTAAAGGCTGTGTTATGTAACGAGAGACACTAGAAAGGTCAGGATGAAATAAGGTTGTTACAGCACAGGTGGGGCAAGGGGAAGGAAAGTTTTCTAGTGCCTCTCATACACAGTATAAAATGAATAATATTTAGGGACATTTACGGTGAGGATGACCCTTTATAAAAACCTTTTAAGTTCATTTTATGGTAAATTTTTCTAAAATAAAAAATGTAAAAGTTACCTAGCTAATAAAAAAATCGTACTTAAATAGTGTTTAAAACACAGAGTTGTAAAGTAAAATTAATTATAATACAGTAAATAAATGTCATTTTGTAGTCACTTCAGTTGGTTATTTATTATTTTTCCTTCCTTACTATTTTACTACGCCAGAGGTTTAGTGGACGAAAATATAGAGAGAAAATATTATCCAATAAATCTTAAAAATACTAATACTACTTGACGATGGAAAATTATCTTTCTAGTTGTGACTTTCGATCAAAGTACAATTGATATAAATATGCACGGTAACGGCATGATTTTGCTAGTTCTAAAGAAAGGTCAAGAGTTTGCACGAGGGTTAACCATTATTCGGAGTGCCTTTTTCTGCAGACGGAAAACAGTATATCCGCATTGCAACTATTACCCCACAGAACCACTCCATAATTAATGCGTGGATAAAACAGGCCAAAGTAACAGTGGCAGCGTCAAGGTGGGCCCCGGCCCACCCTAAAAACATGAGTGCTCACCCAAAATTGAGGGATTCCGTTTTGTAATGGAATTTCCGTGGGATGAAGGGGGTTTGACTATGACATTTTTGATTAGAAAGAAGTGGTATTATAAAAGAATGTAATAAGAGATGATGTTTACCCTGCTCATGGCGTGGGGGAGGCGGGCACTTTTTTTTAGAGGTCATTTTTGATTTGGGTAGTGCCCACCCTAAAATCATCGGGCTCCCCCATCCCAAAAATCCTGGTGCCGCTATTGCAAAGTAGCACATAAGAACACTCGAACTCACAAAGGATGTCAACCTTCTCAGCGATATTTATTTTTATTTACACCGGAGTTTCGATATATGTTAATTCCAGTTTAAACTGTCATCTACAGTGATACCCAGAAGCTTCACAGAACGACCCATACATTGCGAATTGAAGATATCCATGGTTTGGGTTTTGTTGTTATTTAGTAAAAGTTTATTGTTTGCAAGCCAAAACTCAGCCTTATTAATTATTCCAACCAAACTACAATTCAAGTATTTGTTAGATTCGACAAGACTAATATCATCAGCATATAACACACATTTAGTAGGATTCATATATTGACATAAATCGTTTATGTAGATAATAAAAAGTAAGGGTCCTAGTATAGAGCCCTGAGGTACATCACGGTCCAAAGTTGCACTTTAAAAGAGCTCATTCTAAAATACAACACGCTGAGTTCTTCCTGTAAGGTAGGACCACATTATAACGTAGGTGTTATATGGGTAGGACTCAATTAACTTTAGTGGAGTACCATTTACTCCTTAAGTTTGGTGATTAAAATGTCATGAGAGACGTAGTCAAAGGCTCTAGATAAGTCGCACCGGGCAATTGCAGCATGCTCGCCGAAGCGCTTTGAAGGTTTAATTAGTTTATGCAGCTTTAAATGGGAAAACTTGTATCAGCTGATTAAAACTTCGTCAAAGCGCATGCTGTCAGGTAATTTTTCTTGGAATTGTACCTAAGGTAAAAGGCCTTTTTCCCCGTATTCACTAAAAGGGT
Organism: Polydrusus cervinus; assembly: GCA_935413205.1. Classification (NCBI taxonomy): domain Eukaryota; kingdom Metazoa; phylum Arthropoda; class Insecta; order Coleoptera; family Curculionidae; genus Polydrusus; species Polydrusus cervinus. The sequence goes on from OW284514.1 coordinate 6,195,035, forward strand.
TTAAAATTTAATATTAGATAGTCTCACAGTTGTGTTTTCACGGATTATAATCCGAATGAAGCACTAAATACAAGGAGGGCACACATAAGCGGCCAAGAAGTCAACTCTAGAAAAGTGAAATTAAGTGTAGTGTTAATGATTTATCAAGTGAAATGTAAATAATTAAGATAAAATTGTGAAATGTTAATAACTAAGTTAGCTTAGAAGTTATATTTACTAACCCATAACCAAAAAATGGCTTACAAGCCAAAACCAGTCTACTGGCAGAGGCATCCTACAGTATACACCAGTACACCACAAATAACACATACATACATAGGTATGCCTAATGCATTTTGTTTATGGTTAACCAGCTTCCTTAAGAACCGTTCTCTGCAAGTGGCGATTGACGGGTTTCTCTCAGACACCTTCACCATCAATGCCGGTGTTCCTCAAGGGTCCATATTGTCGCCTACCCTCTTTTTACTGTATATTAACGACCTTCTAGTGAAAACCCAAAATCCAATTTATAGCTTTGCTGATGACAGCACACTTGTCTCATCTTTTACCTTGACTCCCCAAACATCCGCTGCCGACGCACATCTTCGCAGGCAGCATGAAGTATTGCGCCTCAACAATGACCTGGAAGAAATTTTGGCTTGGGGTGACAGTAACCAAGTCGAATTTAATGCTAAGAAAACCCAGGCAGCAGTCTTCTCCAAAAAGGTTAACATTGCAGAACCGGATATAGTCATGGCAGGACACGCAATTCCCCTGGCACCGTCTATTAATTTGCTGGGGGTCAATCTGGGAGGTAATATATCTTGGCATGATCACGTTGCCGCAATTGCCAAGGCAGCTGCACAGAAACTTGGTGTACTTTTCCGCACCAAAAGGTTGTACACACCTCATCAACTTTTGACACTCTACAAAGCCCAGATTCGACCATCATTAGAATATTGCTCTCATGTCTGGAGCTCATGTCTGATCGGCGACCCCGCGAGCTGACCAAGACCCTCGATAGCCTGGAGCATCGAAGACAGATTGGTGATTTGGCTCTCTTTTACAGATATTTCCATGGCAGGTGTTCGACTGACATTGCCCACTTGATTCCACCTAGGGCAATGCAAAACAGAAATACACGGCGAACCACTGCCGCTCATCCATATGTTGTTCAGCTTAGTACTCCTCGAACTTTATTGTTCAAGAATTCTTTCATCTGGAGAACGTCATCTTTGTGGAATGATCTTCCTGAGGTCGTGTTTCCCAATGAATACAATCTTCAACGTTTCAAGACCAACGTTAATCGCTTTTTTCGCATTCGCACCGCTCCCAGAGCGCCTTAAAGGATTTTTCCTACAGTGCAGGTGTTTTATCATAAAAAAAAACAAAAAAAAAACAGTAAGTCATACCAAAAACAACCAACCCCTTCAATAATTAGAGATGACAAATCCCTGCATATGCGGTCAACATATGCAGGTAGATCCAAAACAAAAACATGCCTTGGCATGGAGATGTGGAAAGATCAGTACGACGTCTGGAGGCTTTTATAGGCCATTCGGGCCCGGAAACCGAAAGAACGCGGGGAGTTTTAGTCGGTAGGTAACCCCTTCAGGATTGAATCCGACACTACCTTGTCCCCACAAGGTGTCTTTGGAAGATCTCTCCTTGACAAAAAAAAAATTGTGTCTTCACCGTGGCATTAATTTATATACCACGCCGCTTTTGTGTTAATTTGGTTTTTAGGGTTCAGACATATTTAGATTTTACAGTCTCTCAGTTGTGTTTTTACCATATTATGATATGCCATATGACGCTTTTAAGTTAATTTGATTTTTTTGTATTTAAATAGTTTTACTGATCAATAATTTCATTGGGATATTGTTGTAAATACAGTTTTGGTTCAATTAAAGAACACACTTCGAATACTTTTTCTTTATAAGTTTAAAGAAAACCCAAAAAAATATTTAAAATACAAAACTTAGTCGACTTATTCTGTCATTTGTCATGTTAACCCAGATCTGTCAACTTAGGAAGGTATTTAATTTAGAACCCTTGTGAATACGACTGTAAAAATCTAAAGTAATCTTATCAACAATTTAATGAAATGACTAGATATTTATTTACACCGTAACAATGACTCGTCACACGACCTTGTAAAATTACTTCTCATCTGAACATTGAATAATATATTGTTTATAAGAGTAATTTAAAAAATCCAATAAAAGCATCAGTATTAACTGTGGTTCCATAGTAGATGGTTGGACGATAACCAAAATCTTTCCGTGATATTTTTAAATTAAGAAAAAATTTTAAAGTCAAAATTCGCAGTGATATAATTAATTAATAGTGACTATTATTTTTATTATTAATTTAATAATTATAAGCGTATCAAGTACAAGGCGAACAACGTCCTGTTGTTGTTGATAGAGCTCATAAAATATCAGTTTTTGTAAATTGTCCGTTACAGAGTTGTACAGGACAGGTATATTTATAAAATAGACATTATATAGAAAATTACAAAATGACTTCTACTGAACTATCACCAGAAATAGAAAACTTGGTAGAAGAAATAGCGACCAAGAATAATATTACAAACTACTCGATTGAAACTAACAAAAAAGTATCCAATGACGGAGATGGATATATAGGTATTTTAAATGGATTAACTGTGATTGACAAGGACAGTGACAAAAAACTAAAATTGGTGGTAAAAAAAGCGTCTGCAAATGAAAATTTAAGGAATCAGTTTCCAACAAGGCCATTTTTTTTGAATGAGATTCTTATGTATGATAAAATTTTCCCAGGTAAGTAAAATAATATTTGTTTTTAGGAAGAGGTACAGGTCGAGCGGATTGAGATGTTTACTGGTATAAAAACATAAATTAACTAAAAAAGCTATATATACAGGGTGTCAAAAAACAGTTAGTTAAATAAGTACTTGAAATTTTAAAACCCATTTCATTTTTAATTTATTGGGTTGGCTTTCACTTAGACCACTAAGTACAATACTTATGTGATACTTAACTTTATGTTTTGTCAGGGGCGGCTCGCACAACTAACACAACACAACTAAGTAGGTACGTGCACTACTGAATTAACTGAAAAATAAAAACAAAACTTTTTAATCACACAGTAAATCACGTAAAAACTATATAACCTTAAGTTTCGCGAAGCCTCAAAATAAATATCTTAAGATTAGGCGAACCAATGCCAAAACAATGGTGCATACTACTGATCTATTTTTAAATTGCCCTTCATCATAATGCAAATTGTTACATGGTGTTTGCGTGACTGACGTCACGTAACCAAGCAACTGTGAATATTAAAGCCATGTTAGGCGTTGGGTCTTTACTTGCTATGAGCTAACGGACACTTTCGGCTGGGGCGCGCCAAAATGCAGGAGTGTTTATAATTATTGTCCATCGGAGTTAACGTGGCCCTATTATGCATAGCTACATTCGGATTAAATTAATATCATTAATTCGAACATAATTCCTGTTTTTTTTTGGTTACCTGACGAGCCGCCACTGTGTTTTGTTTATACAGAGTGGATGGTTAAAATATCAAGCTGTGTAAAATCTTATTTTAAAATTGATCTTTTTAAAATACTACAGTCCCAAAATTGAATATTATTATTGTGTTGGTTACATCTTTATGTTATGTACTTATTTCTTATATACAGTGCACGGCCGTTCGTGTTAATTGAAAAAAAAATTTCCAAAAATGGTTTTATTATTTAAACCCACTTTTCCCTGGTTTTTAAGAACGTACACAAAAAAGTGTTGATTAGAGCTTTCTGTTAGATTCCTATTGTACTTCCTACAGCTCAGTGCCGTGATTAAATTCCAATAATCGTTATACTGCTAAATTACTCTTCATATCAGCAAAACTGGCAATATAATGATTTTTGGAATATACCTTATTTTGTTTTAATTGACACAATATGGGCTTTTAAAATTCAAGTAATTTATCAACCATTTTTTTAATTACTTCACAAATAATTTAAATTGGGTGGTAGCTCAGTTCTCCAGACCTCACCCCTTTAGACCTTTATTTGTGATTTTAATTAATGATCAAACAAACGCGATGCCGATGGCCCGAATAACACATTGAAAACTTGTATTTTTATAATAGGGAGATATTTATGTGAAAATATTTAATTCTGTTATTTGTTAAGTAAATACTCCTCATGATAAACATTTATCATACACGTACTACTTCTATAAATAATTATATACTTGTGCATTCAGATCAAGCTAATAGAATAAAAATGATAAATGTCGCATGGTTATTATAAAAAAACAATGAAACAAATCCATGTAATCTTCTTGATAAATAATTCACATTAAAACACTGTAAAACTAAAGCTGCTTTATTTGTGGACGAAAAAATATTCATTTTAATTTTAATGCATGAACCCATGAAATTATTAACGAATTGAAACCAAGGCCGTATATTTATAAAAAATGGTGATTATATGTGATGATTGGTAAAATTACATCTCAACATCCAAAAACCATTAGATGCAATACATGTTTGCGTTCAGGTGCATCACAACAATTCTTTTAAACACAAAACATAACTGTGCCAAAAGACTTTATACCATAGTAATAAACAATTCGACATTAAAAATTATTTGATTAACCACAGACTTCATAAAAATTTAAATAGTGTAGCTTGATGAAGTCTTCAGGGTATAAAAGAAAAAAGTTGCCCAATGCAATTTTTTTTGTAATGGTTAAAATGTGCCAAGCAAATTCAGAGTTAAGTTTTTTTAATATATTGAAAAAATTGCAACGGTTTAATCGATCCTGCGACCCTTAAAAGTTAGAGTTTTGAGTACCCTATACAGTGGTACAGTGTTCATATTATCTATACAGGGTGTCCCACCGGGAACCGAATCGATCTATATATAGAAAACTATACATAGAAAAATGTGACAGTATGCTGATGCTGATGGGGGCGACGGGGCTAAAATATTTTCATAATGGTGGCACACAACAAGTGTCAACTTGCTTATTTTAAATGGGACACCCTATATATTATTACATTTTTGCATTCTACGCAAGATTCTAGGCAAATTTTGTATACCATGTCCTATATCTGTCTAAACGTTTTTGACATATTTGAATTTTTATGTCAAAAATGACGTTTGCAAGCCTTAGAATAGTTATCAATTTTTTCTATAAAGAAGCCTTATTTATTTAATTTAAGTGGGATTCCTTGTTATAAAGGACCTGCTTTAATAGATTTTTTTATAATATTTTGATAACTATTAATACAGGGTGTTTAAAAAATAAGATTAAAATGAAATTGAAAAAATTGCAAAAACTCTAGATTTTCAAATGGAAACACCCAAATTTTATAATTATTTCTTATTTAGCATTAAAAATAAGGGTAAGTTTGTGCAAAATTTTATATCTCAAAAATTTTTAGTTTTCGAAATATTGCCAATTTACTATTTTTATATGGCGATCTTGTAGCAGATTTTAAGTTCAGTTGCTCCTAGTTGGCTATGACGGCATTGAAGCTGTCACTTGCCATTTGACAATAATAAATAACCATGCCATTTTAAATAAGCAAGTTAACACTTACTTCCGGTATAACCGGAAGTGCCACCATTATGAAAATATTTTAGCCCGGTCGCCCCCATCAGCATCAGCATACTGTCAAATTTCTAAAATTTTCCTATGTATAGTTTTCTATATATAGATCGATTCGGTTCCCGGTGGGACACCCTGTATATCCTCTTTTTTTTAGAATTATTGGCTTTTCAACGAGATTACAACATCCCAAATCCATTCATATCAATACCCAAAATTTACGGTTTCATCAGCGACGAATTCAAAGAAACTTTGCTTCTAGAAAACTTAAAGGAAGAGGGTTTCAGTCTCTGTACGAGACAGGAGCCTTTAGATTCTCATCATCTTAGTTTAATTGTAACTGAATATGGCAAATTACATGCAATCTCTCATGCCATGAAAAAGTTGGAGCCTGAGAGATTTGGGAAATTAAAAGAATTATTAGGGTAATTGATAAATAGTATATTGGAATATATATATAGGGTAAATTTTTTTCAACTAGAAAGTAATGTAATATTATACTTTAATTATTTTTTTTATTCAGAGAAAATGTTATGTCCAAATTCCAAAATCATGCAAAAAAGAATCAGGATGACTCCTCCTCTTCCGAAAAAACTCCATTTGGGTTTGATCCAGTTGCTGCTGTAGATGTGTTTTTCGCTCCAACTATGAGAGCTATAGAAGGTAAAAGTCCAAAGGTATTGGAAGCCGTAAAAAAATTTAAGGCAAACAGTCTCCAGTACATGTCTGGAAAAAATGACGCAGACGAAAACTACAACGTCATCAGTCATGGCGATTGCTGGAGTGCGAATATGTTGTTTAAGTACGAGGTGGGTACTAAAATGTCTTGATTAAAGTTGTTTTTCATATCTCTCTTCGCTTTTTTTATTATATATTAAGAATTTATTATTTATTAGTATTAAAATGCCCTTGGCTTCACCGTATGATAAAATTGATAGAAATAATTCAAATAAAATCGGAAAATTATTTTTTTAGGACCAGAATCTACCAAAAATTCCCACAAAAATCTGTCTAATCGATTGGCAAATGGCAATGTTAAATACACCAATTCACGACTTAAGCTATTCTTTATTTATAAGTTCTGGAAAGAAAGATCTAGAAAATTACAGGAGATATTTGCACATCTATCATACTGCGTTAAGTGAATCGTTGACTGCCTTTGGTTTAGATCCTGAAGAAGTATATCCGTTTAGTTTGTTAGAGCAGCATTTTAAGGAACAATGCAGAATCGGTAAGTTGCCTCTTAAATCTACAATTTTCTTTTGGAAAGTTAACATCATACGCTTCTACAACATCCCGAATTCATGATACTAGATACTAGGCAGTCCACACTAGGAAACTTAAAAAGAAACTGTAGTAGCTTGGAAACTAGGAGACTGGGCGACCAGACTACTCGAGTTGCCTCTTATACTCACACTGCCGATACTATAGTCACGCCATCGCAAGTTAAAGACCGCGCATTCATGAATTTTAGCTTAAATATTATTTGCTGCTCGCGGTCTTAAAAAATGGTGAAGAGCTAGGCATAGTGCGGGTACTTAAACAAACATTGACTGAAAACCCGTGTAACAAAACGTCTCTCTTATCCTCATCTGTCCAACGACTGAATGGAGTTTTTAACAAATTACAAACTATGTCATTAATTGGGTTCATTATTAAAACACACAACTAAGTAGGTACGTACACTACTGAATTTACTGAAAAATAAAAACAAAACTTTGTAATTACACAGTAAATCACGTAAAACGATATACACTATTGGCAAACTCGAATCTGGGGTGCGAAATCGATAATTCAACCAAGAGAGACGGCGCATATGGGCAAAACCTTCAGTTAAAAAGAACGGGAGGATATATGTGTGGTGTGGCCACTTCGACCGCGTGTTCTAAAGAATGGAAGGTGGGCGGTAGGGGATAGCGTGTTCACTGTTTAACGTATTAAACGCTACTAAGATTCTCCGTCTGATGCGTTTATATTGGCACAATAGATTCGAGTTTGCCAATAGTGTATATAAATAACCGTAAGTTTCACGAAGCCTTAAAATAAATACCTTAAGGTTAGGCGAACCAATGCTAAAACAATGGTGCATATATACGACTGATTTATTTTTAAATTGCCCTTCATCATATTGCAAATTGTTACATGCTGTTTGCGTGACAGACGTCATGTAACCATAGCAACGGTGAATATCAAAGCCATGCTTTGAGCTAACGGACACGGTCAGCTGGGGCGCGCCAAAATACACGAGCTTATTAATTCGAACATAATAAATTTTTAAGGGCTAAAATGATAGCTGTTTTGGTACATTAATATTTAATATTGTCGAAAAACTTTCCACCTGGTTTAATTTTTTTTCGATGAAGTGCCCCTTCGCCTACTTCACCTGACGAGTCGCCACTATGCTGCATATATTTATTATTTTGCGTCACTCAGGAGACTGGAGTAGCGTGGATCCAGAATGCCGAATTGTGGATACTCGGGTTGCCGGGTCTTCCAGTCGCCTCAATTTAGGTAGCGCCGTGTGAGTAGCGCCATTCAAATCTCCAGACTGGGTAACCAGTCTCCAAGCTACTACAGTTTCTTTTAAGTTTCCCCGTGTGAGGACTGCCTTACTAAAGAAGATAAAATCACTTGGCCACTACTTGGCTGTTACTGAGAAACCACAATACTGCTTGTCGCTATGGAAAAGCCGAACCCTCATATTACTTTTAAAGGTTCGATCGACAGGCCGTGCAAATCAGGTCTTGACGTGACGTCAAATCGACGCCCAAATCTATGACCACCCATATAAGTCCTTGGTCAAGTTAACGTAAAATTTTTAGCAAGTCTAATTTTTTAGGTTTTATAATGAACCTCGTTATGTTGCAACAAACTTTAAGTGAAGGAAAGACCCACGATTTTGAGGAACTCGCCAACGAAGGAAAATCTATAATGGATTTAAACGAGAGAGCTATGGCACCTTCCGATTTATTTAAACAGAGGATGGGCGATTTAGTGGAATTTTTAGTTGAGCATGAGTTTCTTTAGGTATTTTGGTGTCAAAATAAAATTTTCAAAAATTTTTGATTTTTTGTTTTATTTTTATATAGTGCGACACGCAAGGGCGAATTTAACTTTTGTAATGGGGGGGGGGGGGGGGGTGTCACTCTACCTGTTTCTATTTTTAGCCCCCTAGTTTTGGTGCTCATGATGAGACGAACATTTCCCCGTTTAAACCCTTTCTAGAGCAATAAAAAAAAAATTTGTGGTGAAAAGTTATCCTATATAAAAATGTTTTTTTAAGCTGAAGCTATGATTAATTTTTAGCAAAGTATTTTAAATAAATATACCAAAAAATGAAGGAAAAAAAATAAGAATAATAGTCTAAACGGCACCCTTCTTTTGCAAATAATAACGGAGATATGCCTCTGCAAAAAGTCATATTTCAGACGTCACAAGAGCTTGGCCGCTGCATAAATAAGTATAGTGCATGGAATTTACGTAAGTTTTAGCGCTTAGTATTCGTCGGGTTGTTAAATAGCTATTTATACAATTAGTTGCGAAATGAGTGTCTTTTAGGCACGCGACGTGAATTGTCCTACGAGGCGAAGCCGAGTTGGACAACACGTCAAAGTGACTAAAATACATTGTTTCGTAACAAGTTGTATACAATATTTTTTCTACTGAGGTTTTATAATAAAAAACTTAATTTTACTAACATTTTATTACCTATGTTTCATTTACACCTTTCATGTCAAAAAAATCGACAGTTGTAATAAATAGGTAAAACTATAGTCTGTGTTTATACTTGTTACTTTTAAGCACGTTGTTCCTGGTAACGTGCTTAAATAATTTTAAAGCACGCTGCGCCTAAAAGGAGGTTATTAAAAAATCATAATCACAATCAAAAAGAGGTTATTATAAAACGTAAGTAGAAAAAATAATTTAATAAAAACCTTACTGCCTGATGAAAAAATAGTTTGGAGATTAAAAAAATGTACAGAGCGCTGCTAACCGAAGCTTTCGTGACGTCAAGCAAATTTTAACCCGCTATTTCTCAGCAATGGTTAGTCGTAGAATGACGAGGTTTGAACCGTTATTCTTAGATTTTTTTGTACTAAAACTTTAATTTTTGGCGCATACCCTCTTTAATAATATGGCGAAAACACAAAAACTATAGGGAATATCGATGCATAAAACAATTTTTTAAACTACTTTTAAATGACCTATGTTATTTTATAAATATATAAAGAATTACAATAATAATACACTTTTAAAAACATTTAAACGCCAACTACAATGCGAATTAACATTTTGACCTAAACGAGTAAAAATTGCTTTAATTACATTACCAATTCAGTTTCGACAACAATAGACTTGAAAAAGTGACATTCACATAAAGTGTATTTTCTGTGCCGTTTCACAGGAAAAACTTTTTATAGTGTTAGTGTTTTTGGTAAGTACGTAGCTAAAAAGGCACTGTATATTATTATTGTGAAAATTTTCTAGATATATATGATATTGGTTAGTCAAGGATTACTCATAGGCCTAATGCATTAATAGAAATTATTAAAAATAGTTCATGAATACTCATTTTTGAAATGGTTTAAAGAAAAATTAAGAACTATCCGCGTTTGACGCTTACTACTTGATACAAATTAATTATTAAACTTAACCCAATAACCATTTTCTTCGTTTCTAACATGATTTTTTTTATATGGACCTCATATTAACATGTTTTGGAATTTTTTTATCGAACAACGAAATCATTAAAATGTTACCCTGTTTAAAAAAATTTAATAAATAAAAACATAGAAATGTGGCCGCCTGACATAGATTAGACAGGATAGGATTATATAATGAAGGTTAGCACACAAAATATATAAAAAATCATATTAAAACAAAGACAAGGGCGTCACGTTACAAGATTTTTTAAGGGGCAATCACCTAATGTGGTATAAGTCGGCACTATTGCTAACTTTCTTATTATAGGAGATACAGCGTCGATTAAGTTAGTTATAGTTTTAAGTGGTCATGATTATGGTGATGTTAAAAAAACAATTGAACATCAAAATAACGTGATATTAACAAAAAAAAATTAACGGAGAGTGCAATTTCTGTTTGATAGAGAGTAAATTTCTAAGCTAAACCACATATCGCTAAACTCAATAATAACGGAGATATTTATATTTAAACGCATTTGCATTGAAAATCGCGAATTTTATTAGTAATATATCGTGATTCTGACGTTCAATTGTTCTTTTGACATTACCATAATCATCAGCCCCTGAAACTACAACTCTTTACTAATTAAACTAAAGTCGTATCTTTTATAATAATAAAGCCGACTTAAATTTAAACACAAGGTATAAGCGACAATTGCCTATAATTTTTTGAGTTCACGCCCAAATCTTGCTGAGTTTGGTTAATAATTTATAGTAAACAATAGTCTGCCGTTGGTTACACTCTTTAGTTTACCAAAAAAATAATCAAAGAAAAAAGTCACCCCCGAGTGTAAATTCACTCCAACCTAATACCTTTTAAATACTAAAATAATTTACACTTTCTTCTGTGTAAAAAAATCATAAAATAAGAACTCTCATTAAAGTATACATTTAGAAACATAAAAAAAAATAAAGTTGAAAGAAATAATAAACTAAATAATCCTTACATTAAAAAAAAAACAATGAATATGATTAAGAAGGAAATTTAAAAAAACGCAACTTTTTCGAATTAAAACTTGTTTAACAAAAGGTATTAAGTCAACTTCCAGGGGGGCATTGTCCCCTCTTTCCCCGCTAAAAGATGAGGCGACATTTTGACAGATTTATAGTTAAGATCGTACCATTTTTTTTATCACTTAATAATTTTTTTTTAGTACAAAACTTACAAGATGTCCGAAGAAATATTTTCCTTAATATTCGTCTTCATAATTCTCGGAACTCCATTTTGTGGTGCCCAAGAATGTGAATTTTCCAACCCCGAAAAATCCTACATCTGTAAAAACGTCATCCATCAATTTCCTCGAGTCCACTACGGAAACTACCATCTACAATGCTACGATTGTCAAATCGAAGAGTTTAATAAAGACACTTTTCCGCACGAGAACACTTTAAGAAGTTTCAATATTTCGAATAGTGGACTTCATCACATTGCACCGTTGGGTTTTTCAAGCTTCCACAGTTTGGAATATCTGTATCTTCAGAAAAATGGGATCGTTAACATATCGGAAAATGCGTTTAATGGAGTGAAGCAGCTATTTGAATTGCATCTCGAAGATAACTTGCTTAAAAATCTGGAGCCAGGATTTTTGAATGGAGTGTCAAGCAATTTTATAAATATTTCAAATAATAATTTAGGACGCTTGCCTAAAGACGCTTTTAGGGGTTCGATAGCGCTTCTTACTTTAGATATTTCATACAATAAAATTACTGAACTAAATAAGGATGCTTTTTTGGGACTTCAAGATTTGGAAGACTTGGATTTAAGTTTCAATTTTTTATGCCATATCCCCTTAGGGGCATTTAGAATGTTAAATAGTTTAAGGCGTTTAGATCTTGCCAATAACAAATTGACCCGATTCAACAATGGTGCATTCTCGGGTCTTAAGAACCTTAATTTTCTATTTCTAGCTAGAAATTCTTTGACAAATTTTGACTCTACGGTTCTTCTGCCAATGATGCACTTAACGAAACTTGACATAAGCGGAAACGGAATCTATACTTTTGATGCAAATGATATTATGTTAAACGTTCCTACTCTGAGAGTGATTTCATTTGAAGATAACATATTTTCTTGTACTTTACTGAAGAACGTTCTTCAGTTCTTTAAGTCCAAAATGGTGGATGTTGAAATAGGCTTTTACAGATATGAATATCAGAATATTATTGGTATAGCTTGTATTGATAGCTTTGTTGTAGATTTTAACATTTCTTTGAAGTATTTTTTGAAGAAATCCGAAGAAGAAGCTAATATACTAGTATCTTATTGTTAAGCTATTTGTCATAAAATTCAGTCAACAATAATCAGGTAACCAGGCAACTTTGACTGTGACATAAATGATATTATCAGAAATGATTTTCTCGCAGGTCAAGTACCCCGGTTGACTTAATTCTGCATTTAGTAATGAAGCAGCGTTAATTGTGTGTAAATGTTACCGGCCAAGCCATAAATATGTCACAGTCAAAGTCCTGGTGAGTTAAATATTGTTTAAATTCTGTGTGCAACCCAAGATAAGTAAAATGTATTAACCGCATTCAACAAATTTTAAAAAATAGGTTTGGTTTTTCACTCCTTGTAAATCGAGAAGGCTGCGATTAAAAGGAGCTATAATAGTACATTGTATACCTAGTAGGAAAATCTGAACATTCCCGAACGATCGTAAAGATTTTATGTCGAGGCGCAAGTCGAGACGGACAATACGGAGTCCGGGAAAGTGGCTTTTTCTACGAGATATACATACTCTTTTTCCGTAAATCAAAAATTATTAAAAGAACATAACTTATTATAATCAACTTGCTAAAATTTTGAAATAAATATTATTAACACAAATAAGGGATGCCATTAAATATTTGTGTTGTAACTATGGAAACACAGTAATATTGAGTTGTCAAGCTTAACACATTTTAGTTTACGAGTAACCGTACAGAAATAACATTTCCTTACAGTACGATAATAAATATTTCCTAGCAGTTATTTTCCGTTGCCTAGCAACGACTAAGCGTAGGAAAATATTGACTTTTTCTTTCAAAAATGTCAATATTTTCAATCGATTTTAGGAAAATAATATTAAATGGTATAATTTTCTTTAAGAATAAGAATCTTTATTTCAAAAATAGTGGATCTTGTTTATAAATAAGTCAAAATACAAAAATTGAAATTGCATAATTTTTTACTACGATTTCTAGATGGGTAAATACATTTATGTCAAATCCTTTTAAACATTTTCCGCAATTTTTTTACACTCACGCTGTATCCATACTGTTCCATATGGACAACTAATTCTGTGTACATATTGATTAAAAGTTGTTCCTCCGGGTACCCCCCACTGGATAATTTTTGTATTTGGACTGTTTCGGTTTATAAAGTCTTCATAGGGGATTTTATCACCAAAAATTAGCTGATTGCTCCAGGAAATGATCAATAATAGGAGGATTGTGTTATTTTTCGTCATTGTTGTGTTATGAAGTATAGAACCATTATTCTACAACAAAAAATGTATGTACTTTTTTATAGGTATGACTTCCAGATTATACAGGGTGGCCCAGTCTCAACTATTTAATATTTTTCAAAAACAGAGTTATAGAAAGGCATTACAATTTAAAATTATTTTAAATTATATGTATAAAATATACAGGGTGTATCCAACATAAATAAAACACCCTATATCATATATCATATTATTTTCTAATTCCCCATAGAATTCCACGTTTATGTTTTGTATAAAATGTCATACGTCTAAAGTTAATTGTTTTTGAGATATTGAGGTTTAAAATATGCCATTTTCAGACTTTGACAGGCTGTAGCATTGGAACGGCGCATCTTAGAGAAAAATGGTTTTTACCTCCCTATTTTAATTTTTTATTCTATATCCAGAAAAACCCACTTCCGGCTTATTATGTTAAACCAAAAAACTGGTTTTATGGTTTAACATGGCAATCCGGTAGTTGTAACTTTTTGATAGAGGATAAAAAACTAAGATTGGGAGATGAAAATCATTTTTCTGTATGATGCGTTGTTTCAATGCTACTGCCTGTTAAAGTCTAAAAATGGCATATTAGATGCTATGAAATCCTGTGTTGAAAGGGGGCCACCCTGTATATTTATAAGATAGATAAGTTACGCCAACACCAATTTAGGTATTGAGGTTGTGTGTTCGCTATAAGTAAACAAAAATATATGTAGTCCTAGGCATCCATTGGAGGGGGGGGGGGCTTCCCCGCAAGAGCCTTTTTTTGGAAGTATTTTTGAAAATTTGGAAGAGTTTCTGCAATGGGCCTTTTTTTAAATTCATTTTGATCCAGTTTGCCCCACCTCCTCATGACTTATGCTATCAAATCATGTGATCTTTCATTACATAATATTAAATATTATAATTTTGGCATTTAAATTAAGTAGGTAGTTTTTTTATCCTGTTCAAAATTAACCAATTTTAAAATTTCCAAACTTTACACGTTAAAAAATGAAATGTTTTTGTTTAATTATTGTGGAATTTCGGTTTAAATAACTATTCTTTTTATTAATTTGACAATGGAGCTAGATTTAAAAAAGTCCTACAACTTTTAGCCACGTCTTTCCCCTGACAAGCTGCTACTCTTCTCTTCGAGAGGATATGAAAATTTTCTTTGGAACACTGATACTGGTATTTGAACAGCACTTTACAACACAACGCTTAGTTTTCTTTGTATACATACTATTGTTGGAATAATAGCAACAAACCACGATACGTCAACAAATAAAATAGGTTGGGTTCTTCTCTTTTCAACTAAGTACTGTTATTTATCTTCTGCAAATAAACTGGGTGTTGCCACATAAATAAAGTTTTATAAGTTAAATAAGTATTTAATTTTGTTGTTAGGACAAAATATAGACACTTGAGACATATTTTTTGGTACTTACCGTATTTTCAATCGATTCGTATAACAAACCATATAACAATTATTTTAATGAAATAAATCAAACCATTTTCTTTGCATTTTAAATGTAAATATGGTTGTAGTAAGAAGGACCAAGTATATTTTCTACTGTTTTTTGTTCGATTTATTGCACAGTGTAAAATAAAATATATACTACGTAAAATAAGCTGATAAATTATGTTTATAATTTTAATAACCTTTGACACCAACAAACAATAAAAAATTAGTATTTGGAGTTATCTTTGCGTTTCTTGTTCATTTCATTAAATACGTTTTGTAAAGCAGGCCCTACACGATGAGTATCTTAATGTTGCTACCGCTGACCTATACGGTGATTGCTACTGATTATTATCACAGTCAGTGACGGCTCGTAAATATTGAGTATAGGAGGACACAGATCTAGATACCCAAAATTGAGTGCCTGCGGATATTTTTCTAATTTTTTGAGGAAATGTCTAAAGTACATGACTTACAAATTCATATCGAAGACATTAGCTAAAAAAATTGTCCACGATGTGATTCACATTTCTTTATTTTTTTAATTTAAGAGCAAGAGCAATATTTCTAAATTCTCCAAAATTAGGTACCAGCTCCACGCGAAGTTATATCTATATTATTAAAAACATTGGGTTCTCTTGACCCGAATCCTGGATAACGTTTATTAGTGGATTTTTTAAAACTTTAAATTTGGACTTATTATAGACATTGAGGTGTGAGAAAGGTACTTTAATAATAATAATAATAATAAAATTAATCAATACTTTTAATGGTTTTCATTGGCTTATATTTTTTCCTGGAATTTTTTTTTACATTAAAATAACTTTCCCACACACAAAACCGGAAATTCAATATCGGGCTTAGCTTTTTTGTAATTCGGATCAAAAAAAAATTTACATGGCAAATTTTTACGCGGTCAGATCCACTTGCCGTGTCTCCCACTTTATATTGATGCTTTGCGGTTTGCCGCGACACCTTCGCGAATAAACCAACGAGATTTCAGCCTGTTTTCAGTTACACAGTAGCGGATGGAATAGGGCCGTCCGAGGTGGCTGATTTTACGCGTACCGAGTCACAACCGTGCGTATTATATGAGTGCGCGAGGATTAGTAACGAAGGTGGTAAGAGAGTCGCAGGTAGTGTTGCCAATTCTCCTGAATTATCAGTAGATCTACCAAATTTATTTATTGTTTTCCGATAAATTAAATAACAATAAACATGATAAAATAAAATAATCGTATTTTTGGTCACCACAGATCACCGTAATAAATTATTATTGATAACGTATGAAAGAATGCATACATATTAGTTTTTTGAATGATAGAATAGTTTTGGACTTGCATTGTCTTTAATTTGTTTTACATCACAACGTTTCAACTGGTAAGTATCTCCAGTTGAAACGTTGTGATGTAAAACAAATTAAAGACAATGCAAGTCCAAAACTATTCTATCATTCAAGAAACATCATTGTCTCCAACCTTCAAACAGACATATTAGTTTTGTTAATATGATTTATCGTATAGAGTCTGCTTAATTGTTAACATTTAATTGTTCCTTTTCCAAACCCGTTGTCTCGGCAGTAATGAATTGAAAAGCTTTCTAAAACCAGTACACAATGTTATTGTTAAAGCATATGTGCAGTATTTAAAAAAATTTAAATTTGGATACTCCATGCAAAGCACCTTGTTTGTAAACAAACCTCTTAAATGATTAAGTAAAAAACATTTTTATTATAATAAAAAAACCAATAGGAATGAGACAAATAAGTTTTCCGATAAGATAATAATTGAATTATTTAACTTCTGTTGCATAAAATCATAAGTTTTTGATGATACTCTTGTACTATACAAAATGGGCCAAAGAAAAGCGGGTGAGTAGATATGTTTCTCTAAATTTTTGGTATATTTCATGTAAAACTATTTATTTTAAATTTTTAGTGATTTTTTCTGCAATTTTCTCCACTCTTTGCTTAAGTGTCCAGGCAATAGAAAATTTAAAAGACACCACTGGCAAAGTTGAACTTAAATACGTTAAAAGCAGTAATGGTTTAGACGTGGAAATAGTAAGGAGTAAGTAGATTAACCTTGTGTCTGTTAAAGACAAGACAATTTCTTGAGTTTTTGACTTGCATTTTTTTATTTATATATCCGTAGTTCCCATTATATTTCTAGGAAATTATATTAAATTTATTACTTTTTAGATGGTAAATTACGTCTTACTGGAAAGCTCGGCATTGGCAAGAACCTGGAACAACTATCTTGCGTGGGAGAAAAATCCTGTACATTTGGTAATAACGAGCAACTTCTAATTAAACCAATCGAAAATGGATTCAATATTACTTGGGTTTCGGATGATCCAAGTGAAATATACGAAGACTGTTATGATCTGAATTCAAGTAAGGATTAATTTAAGAACTTAGAACGGCACCTAGAACGGGGGGCGGGGGGGGGGGGGGGAGGCATTGGTCCCAGTTCACTTGTTTAGCACTGCTTACCTATTTTTATATTTATAGAGACGAGACGTTGCATAGCAAGTATTTGACCAGTGTTATGTTCTATATTTGTTTTTGTTATGTCAGCTTCAGAGCAGCTTGAATCTTCTGAAGAAAGCAGAATGAGAATGAAAATAAAACTGTTTGTCTATTACTCTCATGTTAACTAAAATCTTTGACTTCTACACGTTAGAATACCAGTGTGCCTATAAAAATTATGGATTAATAATCAATATTACCATTGTGTTATTTTTTAGGTAGTACTAATTGGTATGGAGGCCCACAACGTTCGAAACAAGTTTGGCCTTTAGAAAAAATGACAATTGATGGTAACGAACCATATGTCATAAAGAAATCTGATAACTTTGGAGTTGCTGAGATGTAAGTGAAATCAGTTATTAAAAAGAAAAAATCCGTGGAACATTGATATAATTTTTTTAAAAACAAATCAGATACCGAAGTATTTATAATTTCTTCATTTTTTAGGTACTGGCTTAATTCAAAAGGTCACTTTTTTTTCATAGATGAGAAAACACCTTTGTGGATTGACCAAAACAATAAAGCCAAAGATCAAGTTTGCTTTAGGGCTGAAGCTAAAGCCCCTTATATTAATAGATGGAGGGTAAGTACACAATATGTGATCTTAAGAATATTTTAGCTTTTTTATTCTAAGCTGAAGACGAAAATATTTAAGGTATAACGCATTGACCAAATCTATTCCTCATGTTTAAGGTTGCTCTAGTCTATACAGTAGGATCCTTTGACGATTCAAAAACAGCACATATGAACGCCGTCAACTTATTTTTAGGTAAGTCTAATGGTAATTGTATAACCCTACATGACATGTGTACGAAACAAAATATTGATAGTACATTATTGATTTGCCTTGATGCTTTAGGTGTACCATTAGCTCACCCCAACGAAAAACTAGTAACTGAACCCATTTGGACCACATGGGCAAAATACAAGAGGCCAATCAGCGATACCACCGTGTTAAATTACGCCACTGAAATTCGAAGCCATGGTTATACAGGAGGGCAACTGGAAATCGATGATATGTGGGAGGTAATGGATAAAAAATATAATAAAAGATCGAGTAAATTGATGTTTTCGTCAAAGGCTTTTCCAGTAAGCCTTTCTTAGCCCATTTCTTTACTTGTTTCAAGTTTCCAACATTTTGATACTGATATTATGGACAAGTTAAATAAACAATTAAACTTTAAACTAGAAAACAATAACTTTAGGCGTACCTAATTCATTAATGCATTTGTATCGTTAAATCTATTCAATATTTTTTTAAGCCATGTTATGGAGCTCAAACATTTGATGCTGGGAAGTTTGGAAATATCAAAAACACAGTCGCGGCCCTTCATAAAGATAACTGGCGGGTTAGTTTGTGGATACATCCGTTTGTTAATAACGATTGTCAAAATAATTCACGAGATGGAATAGAATTGGGTAAGTCAAGTAGAAATGATTAAAGATGGATTTCAATCGGTAGAAGTTATCAACATTAAAAAAACAGCAAGTTATTGCTTTAAATTATTCAAAAATAAAATTTAGAGCATTCTTTGTTATATTTTTTCCAATATAAGTGTATTTTATTTAAAGCTCTAAGGGCTGCTTTAAGACTCCCATGCTTTAAAACGCTATCCTATATGTATATACAGTGTGCTCAGTTAAGGGTACTGAGCGGCCATATCTCGGAAACTACTGGGCATAGAAATTCAGAAAAAAAAAGTGATAACTAAAGTGGTCATCAGATAATCCTGGAAATAATTATTAAGTTCCGCACTTTGCCGCAAGAGGGCGTAATTGAGAAGTAAATTTTAAAATTTTACATATCTCCGAAAATCCCACATTAAGGTATATCTTTGATAACACCATTAAAAAGCTTGGACAATTAACCATCATTTTGGTCCTATGCTCATTGGCGTACCGACTTCAATAAGAGCGGGGGAAGCTGTTGAAAGTGTAATCATTTAAATCGCTGTAACTTATAAACGACTTATCCGATTTTAGCAAACTAAAGACTGGTTGGAAGAGAAATATATGCACTTTCACCAATCGTATTTAGTTGTCCATAATAGTTCTCAAAAAATGCTAGAGGGCGCAATTCGTAATGATAACACATTTTTTGATTTTTCTCTGAAAAAATAAATCATATGGTATAATTATGTTACCATAATCGAAAAGTAGATGAAATTTGTTAGAAAAAATATTAAAACCGCAGCTCGATATCTCCGTTCGTTTCAGCGTTATCGCCAATAGAATAACTTTTAAAACTTTAAATGAAGAAGCGAGTGGGACGCCACTGATATTTTTCCATGTGGATATTATTTCCGATTAGCGTGGTCAATTCTGCATACAACTGATATCTTGCGTTTTTCTCCTCAGGCACACCGTTCTTAATTAAAATAATTAAATTAAATTAGCTCTACTATTTATTATTATTATTAACATTCATAATGAAAAATTTTGTTTTATAAAAATTGTTGGAAATGACCACCTTTATTTAATAGGCATGCTTACGCCCATTTAATTATTTTAATTAAGAACGGTGTGTCTGAGGAGAAAAACGCAGGAGACCATTTTTATGCAGAATTGACCAGGCTAATCAAAAATAATAGCCACATGGAAAAATATCAGTGGCGTCCCATTCGTTTCTTCATTTATAGTTTTAAAAATTATTCTTTTGGCGATAACGCTGAAACGAACGGAGATATCGAGCTGCGGTTTTAATATTTTTTCTAGCAAATTTCATCTACTTCTCGATTATGGTAACATAATTATACCATGTGATTTATTTTTTCAGAGTAAAATCAAAAGATGTGTAATTACAAATTGCGCCCTCTAGCATTTTTTTGAGAACTATTATGGACAACTAAATACGATTGGTGAAAGTGCATATATTTCTCTTCCAACCAGTCTTTAGTTTGCTAAAATCGGATAAGTCGTTTATAAGTTACAGCGATTTAAATGATTACACTTTCAACCCCCCTCTTATTAAAGTCGGTACGCCAATGAGCATAACACCATAATGATGGATAATTGTCCAAGCATTTTAATGGTGTTATCAAAGATATACCTTAATGTGGGATTTTCGGAGATATGTAAAATTTTAAAATTGACTTCTCAATTACGCCCTCTTGCGGCAAAATGCGGAACTTAAATTATTTTCAGGATTTTCTCATGGCCACTCAGTTATTATTTTTTTTCCTGAATTTCTATGCCCAGTAGATTCCGAGATATGGCCGCTCCGTACCCTTAACTGATCACGCTGTATATGCAATTTGCAATTGCAATGCTTTTTTTGAATTCCATCTGAAATTCTTTTAATGCAGTGGATTAAATTAAGAATATGAAAATCTTAATGTAATACCCGTTTTTTAGATTACTTTGTTAAGAACACAACTGGTCAAACTCACGCAGTATGGTGGAATGGTGATGATGCTCACCAAATTGATTTTACAAAACCAGCAGCCGCAGAGTGGTGGGCTGCTAGAGTAAGAAAGATACAAACGGACATAGGAATTGATAGTTTTAAATTTGATGCCGGTGAAACCGATTACGCTAATCAGGTAAGTAAATAAATTAATATTTTTTTCCACTTATTACTTTTAGAAGTTTTTTTCCCTATTATTAGCCTAATGCTTATGAAGATGTTGAAAATGCACCAAATATTTTAACCAAAAAGTATATTGAGGCCTGTATTGAATTTGGAGATCTTATTGAGGTCCGATCCTCGTTTAGGTAAGTTTTAGAGGTCTATTCCTTTATCTTTCTAAATCAATTTGGGTTCAAGCATGCGGTGCATCCATTTGAGTACAGAAAGAGACGTGTGGTCTACTAGTAGAGCGGCACATTAACTTCCTAAATTATTTTTTAGAGGTCAAAGTTATGGAGAATTTATAAGAATGCTGGACAAGGAATCTAGCTGGGAAATTGAAAATGGTCTGCCCACCCTTATTACAACACTTCTGCAACTGAACATGAACGGTTATGTAATGTAAGTTTTTTTAAAAATATAACTTCGTTCGTCATGTATTTGGATTTTTTTTTGTAGGGTATTGCCAGATATGATTGGCGGAAATGGTTATAGTCAGCAACCCACTGGCGATCTTCTAGTAAGATGGACGCAAGCAAATACCTTTATGCCTACCATGCAATTCAGCTATTTACCATGGGACTTTAAAGACCAAGTTTCGGTAAATAAATATTTTTGTATTTTACTGTGAGACATTCAATCAATTTCAATTTGTTAACAATTGACATATTATTATATAGGTATATACCGGGTCCGCCAATGTGGCGGGGATCATTATCGAGGAGCTTATCAAAAATACTAAACCAGCATAAGGTATCGACTTAAAAGCGGCATATTTTAAAAATATTTTACATTATACAGGGTGGCTCAAAAAAGTGTGGCGGACTAAACTTGCATTTTTTTAAATGGAACACCCTATATATTATATTATTTTCTAATTCCCTATACAATTCCACGTATATTTTGTATAAAATATCATATGTCTAAATTCAATTGTTTTTGAGTAATTGACGTTTAAAATATGGCATTTTTTGACTTTGACAGGCTGTAACATTGGAACGGTTCATCTTAGAGAAAAATGGTTTTCACCTCCCTATCTTAGTTTTTCATTCTCTATCCAAGGAAACCAACCTCCGATTTACTATGTTAAACCGTTAAAACCGTTTTTTGGTTTAATTTGGTAAATCGGAGGTTGGTTTTCTTGGATAGAGAATGAAAAACTAAGATAGGGAGGTGAAAACCATTTTTCTCTAAGATGAACCGTTCCAATGTTACAGCCTGTCAAAGTCAAAAAATGCCATATTTTAAACGTCAATTACTCAAAAACAATTGAATTTAGACATATGACATTTTATACAAAATATACGTGGCCTTATATAGGGAATGAGAAAATAATATAATATATAGGGTGTTCCATTTAAAAAAATGCAAGTTTAGTCCGCCACACTTTTTTGAGCCACCCTATATAATGTAAAATATTTTTAAAATATGCCGCTTTTAAGTCGATACCTTATGCTGGTTTAGTATTTTTGATAAGCTCCTCGATAATGATTTAATCTTCCATCCCCGCCACGTTGGCGGACCCGGTATAGGCAGTGAGACTGAAATCATCGTCAAATTGAACAATTCTTTTCTACTGATAACAAAATCTGTTTTAGTACGATATTGAAGGAATTGTCAAAAAATACGTTGATCTTCACGCACAATATGCACCCAACATCCTTAGAGCCATGAATCAGAGCATACTCGCGGGAGATCCAGTTAATCCTCCTATATGGTGGGTGGATCCCACGGATTCTATTGCTTTGGCATCAGATGATGGTAAGACAATACATAAAAAAGTCCTGCAGATTTAATCCTAAAGATGCTTTGTAAAATTTTATTAAATATGTTTTCCCCAACATTGGGACAGTGTAAAATATCTCTATAGTGGTGAAAATTCTTGGTTTGGCCTCCAAAATTCAAAATCGCTATAAAGCATGACATGGATTATTCGTACACCCATATAATTGGATAAATATTTTTTTAGAATACCTTTTGGCTGAAGAAATTCTTGTAGCTCCAGTAATCGTACTAGGTGCAGTATCTAGAGATGTGTATCTTCCGAAAGGACAATGGAAGGATGGAAATAATGGAACAGTGTATACGGGACCGATAAGCTTGAAAGATTATCCAGCACCAATCGAAGTTTTGCCATATTTTATTAAACAATAAAAAATGTTTGTTAGTTCTTTTATCACTAATTATATAAATTATGTATAGCCAGTGTTTTTTTTTAAATTATTGACCGATATCAATATGAGACATTTCATTTTGGAATATTATTTTTGCAAAAATAAGTTTCTGAATGGCAGTTCTTTCTGTCATTAATTAAAACCTTATAACATAAGATATCATATATAGCATATCGGACATATAAATGAACAAAAGTAACGGCCCTAATATAGAGCCTCGTGGAATGCCAGATATTATGTTGACCTGGTCCGAAATATCTACCGTCAGAAAATATTTTTGGGTAGGTAACGACATATCCTCAATAACTGAACATGATTTCTTTTCAAACCCATAACTTTAAATGGCGGGCGTAGATTCATAAAATATATTCAAAGCCCTACGTTCACATGAATCTTCCCTTGATTTCAAGGGGGTATATTTATACGAGTGGAATCTTCAGACACCCTGTATGTAATTACATTCTGGATATTGAGGAGGTCTTCGCTTTTCTCTCAATTTCAAACCTTTAGCTTTATTTCTATCGACTACCAAAGTGATTTGGATCAAAACCGGCCATAGACATGTTAAAATAGCATTTGAAATGTAGGATTTGGAGCAAAACCGGACAAATCCATGTTTTTTATAGCAAACCCGGCTATATCCAATAAATGGCAAGATGGCAATTTTTAAGTTTCATTTTAAAGTTTCATTTTAAAGCTTTCTTTTATTTTATAGTTTTTAAGTAGTTTAAAGTTTTTGTAAGTGTTTTGTTATTATTTTTGAAAAATATAGTTTTTTTTACATATTTATTTTGGGATTTGAAGCAAAACCGGCTTATCCAAAAAGTTTTTTTTAATTTCAACCTTAATATGAAGTTTTCGAGAATAAAAATATGTATCGTAAATCAAGTACAATAAAGCCTACAAAACCTAACTTTGCATTTTGTTTTATTTCTAAAGGCCAGGAAATGGGGAGTTTTTGCCATTTTCCCAACATTTTACTAACATGGATATAGCCGGTTTTGCACGGATGCTCCTCAATTAATTGGCTGAGAGGTGCTTATTCAGAATCAACTAAGGTAATAGAGGTATCACCTGTTTAGCGGTTAAGTGACAACACTTTTAATAGTAAACACCTAAAAATGTGACAATAATGAAAAATTGATTGTTCCTGATACGAGATTAAAAAGTCATAAAAACATCATTTATTTATTTAAATTGAAATATATTCCCTTGTTTTCATATTGATTTATTGATTGAGTGGCCAAAATGGCTAATACAAAAACAGGTAAGCAAATAGCTTTTGTTATTAAAGAATCCGTTTCATATTTCAATTTTTTAAATAATTTTATAGCAGCAGTTATCTTAACTCTTTGCTGGAGCTTCTGCTCTTCACAAACGTTAATAGATAAAACTGGAAATGTTCAACTGAAATACATCAAAAGTAGCAATGGAATGGACGTGGAGTTAGTAAGAGGTAAGTATAAATAATTACTCTTATGTCTGTATTTATAGTTCTTCCTTGAGGAAGCCTCGATACTTTCAAGTGTCAAACCGGGATTTATAGACAAAAATTAGTCCGTAACATCGGCGCAGCTAGAGGGGGGCTGACCCCCCTGAAATTTTCAATAAAAAAAAATTGCATATAATCCACCGTAGACTGGGGCCCAGGCTCCCCCTGAAAACTAAGGCTAGCTACGCCGATGGTCCGTAGGGATTCCTCAAGGAACTGTCAGTATCGAGAAACGTCCGGACGTACCTGAGGCGTCCTCAAAGGACAAAAAAGTAAGGAAACAAAAGGTTAGGAGACGTTTTTTAAAATAGTTTATGATTGAAAGTTGGAGTTTGATTTTTAGTGAATTTGTGACGAGACAAAATGACGTTATAATGCTTCCCTTGAGGAACAGTTGAGATATTTCTTGAGAATGTCCTTGAGTAAAATCTCAAGGCGTTTCTTAAGGAACAACTCTAAATATGGGCATTAATACCTTTTGGGATCAGTAGTATTGCAAACAGGATTCTAGTACAATAAATTAACATTCTCCTAATAACACATAGTACTAAACATTTTTGACAAACGTTCTTCCGTTGTATATTAAATCTAAACTATTGTTGATGTTTCTTGTAGATGGAAAACTGCAAGTTTCAGGAAAAATCGGATTGGGAAAAAACTTAGAATATGTTTCCTGCATAGGAAGTGAACAGTGTATGTTCGGCAAAAATGAACAGCTTTTGATTAAACCTGTTCAAAATGGGTTTAATATTACTTGGGCTGTTGAAAATCCCAGTGAAATCTATGAAGATTGTTACAATCTACACTCTAGTAAGTACTAGGTCCTACACATATTTTTTAAAATTCAAATCTTAAGAAATAAAAACCTATTTGTTAGTATAC
The DNA here is from genome assembly GCA_935413205.1 of Polydrusus cervinus. Taxonomy (NCBI): domain Eukaryota; kingdom Metazoa; phylum Arthropoda; class Insecta; order Coleoptera; family Curculionidae; genus Polydrusus; species Polydrusus cervinus. The sequence goes on from OW284514.1 coordinate 6,220,877, forward strand.
AGTCTAAGTAGTAAACCTTTTTTTACGTTAGATACCACTAACTGGTATGGGGGTCCAGAACGTTCAAAACAAGTATGGCCTTTGGAAAAAATGACCATCAATGGCGACCAACCGTATATCATAAAAAATATTGACTATCATGCAATTGCCGAAATGCAAGTAAAATTTATTAGTTAATTTATGATTAATTCTTCTTTTTTAACAAACAATAAAGTAATTTACAATGTTCTCTGACACTTTTAATATTTTCAATACGTTTTTAATATTTTTTCTAGGTATTGGCTCAACTCTAAAGGTACTTATATTGTTATTAACGAGACTACTCCTCTTTGGGTTGACCAAAATAATAAAAACAAAGACCAGGTCTGTTTTAGGGCTGAAGCTACGGCTCCTTACATCAACAGATGGAGAGTAAGAATCGTTTAAAAATATAAATAGCAGTTTAAATGTCTATTATGTAATTTCTATTTAAGGTTATACTAGTTTATACACTTGTATCTTTGGAGGATCCAAGGACCGCACATTTAGACGCTGTCAATAAATTATTAGGTAAGTTATATAGGATATAATTCTTTCTTCCATATTTCCTTAATTGTAACAATTGTAGCAAAAATATAAAATTTGGGGTCTTAATATTTTCTGTTTGTGATAGGAAAGCCTGAATTTTATCCTGATGAAAAAATGATCACTGAGCCCATTTGGACTACATGGGCAAAGTACAAAAAAAGTATCAGTGATTCTGTAGTACTTAAATTTGCCAAGGAGATTCGTAGTCATGGTTATACCGGGGGTCAAATACAAATTGATGACATTTGGGAGGTACGAGAGTAAGATAAGGATAATCAGTTGTCCTATCATTTGGAATTAAATTAATATGTACCATTGCGCCCAAAAAAAAAACTGGGACAGCAAAATTGTTGTTGTAGAGTAGCTCCTTGACTATAAGGAATATGTAAAATCTACTGAGGAAAGGTTATCATTGTTGTTATAATAGTTGTCATGGAAGTGAAAAGGTTTAACACCAAAACAACAATACTACATTTTTAGAAATACGAGGAAAAATAAAAATACGCATATCATGCATCCAATGCTTGCATTATCATTTGGTTTAATTCATCCCGAGTTCTAGGGTAGGTTTTTCATCGGAAAATATTACGGTTTCCCATATATTACCTTGATTTATATATTTATAAGCAAATTCTACTCTTCTCTGTTTGTTTGCTTCGGTCAAAAATATTTTATTGGCAGCACAACAACTTTTTATATCTGAACTACGAATTCTTCTACGCGCTGTATTAGCCGAACCAGGAAAATGTGTTTCTTTTATAGCTTTTATTGCTGCTTCGAAGGGATGATCTTTTAGAAAATTAATAATTCTATATCTTGGCCGTCATTCGAAATTTTGGGGTGACTAGAACCTGCTTTTCTTACAATACTTCCATATTCTGCAAATTTGTGCTTAGCCAACAACACGGCATTTTTGCTAATCCCTAATTCTTTGCGATGGTTTTTATTTGATGATTGCCCATCTCTCAATCAAGTGTAAATGATCGCCGAGATGATCGCTTTTTGCTCAGTGATTATCGCGGACATTTAAAAAAATATTTCGTTTAACACGTCACTGTCAATCACAAAATTAAATTAAATTGACAACTTCAAAACAAGCTAATAGCCTGGGAGATTAAACTAAATTTTGCTGTCCCAGTTTTTTTTTGGGCGCAATGGTACATAACGTGGCGATTTATAAAAAAAATGGTGTAGTTTATACGCTTAGAACACCAAAACAATATAACATTGACTGATCCTTTTTTAATTTCTAGGTTTGTTATGGTTCCTTACAGTTTAATCCTACTACCAAGAAATTTGTAGATATTCACAATACCGTGGCTTCTCTACATAAGGATAACTATATTGTTAGACTGTGGGCTCATCCATTTGTGAACAACGATTGTCAAAACAATTCTAGAGATGGAATAAAATTAGGTAAGTATAGTTGTGGGTATATTAAATTTTCTCTATAGCGTTGTTTAGGCATCATTTAAATTGAAAAAAGGTTGATATTTTTGTTATTTATAGATAAAACGAATCATTCAAAAAATTATTTTGATCGTACTCGTTAGATTTATAGAATTAAAACAAATATGTACTGATTTAATTTTTTCTTTTATCATAGGTTATTTTGTTAAAAATACAACTGGTCATGTCAAAGCGTCTTGGTGGAATGGATACGATTCTCACCAAATTGATTATACAAAACCAGATGCTGCAAAATGGTGGGTCGCCCGGCTTAGAAAGTTGCAAACCGATGTCGGAATTGATAGTTTTAAATTTGATGGTGGCGAAAGCACCTTTGCTAACCCAGTAAGTTAAAAATAAGATAATATTAGAGAAAACAAATTAAATAGAATGGCGGTAGAACACACGCTATAAATATTCAATGTATAATTTCATTATATAAATTGTTGTTCTTTTTCGGTCATATTGGCAACAGTGTCATTTTCACCTACGGGAAGCCAGCGGTAGCCCATGACAACTGTTGCCAATGACTCGTATTAAATGGTCGGAAAAATGGTTGGTATTTTGACAAGTCAGAAATAAATTGATTGGAATAGTAGTTTGCACAAGAAGAGTGGATATGATGTCTATATCACATGAGAAAGTAAATTAAGCACGACGCCGTAGGCGGAGTGCTCAAACTTTCGAGTGCGATATAGACAATCCTCTCGAAGTGAACAGTATATTTTTTCTACGACCAAAATTACAAACCTTATGCTAAAAAATGTAAAAAAAAAAGTTTGCAGGTTGCCGGGCTGGAACTCACGACCATTGGATCCATAGTAAAACGCTCTGCCGTCTCGACTATCGAAGCGTTTAGTTAATTATGGTAAAACCAACTGAATAATGATGCTACATGAAATTAATTTTCTATGCATATTCAGCAGGTTGCATTATAGATTTTGTTATATTGAACAAATTAATAACATATTGTATCATATACATTTAAATTATATAATTTAGTCTCTTGAAAAAGAAGGCGGAGCCTCAGTAAAAATAATATACTGTGATTGGTCAGTACTTTTAAGAACAACATGTAAATTTAGCTCCTCTGCTGTAATTGACTACTGTGATTGGTCAGTTTCATAACCTAACTAGGATGGATATGAAATTTTGCCGCACAGTTAACTGGAATAGCCTACTTTACTCGTTACTTAAGTGTAAAGGAAACAGCAAATTTCGATGTGGGAGTAGAAAAAATAATAATTATTGGTATTATTGTAATAAAGAAGAGTTCCAGGCATAAATCCCTGACCAAAACATTCATTATGGGTTATTCTCTCTTATCTTGTTTTAGCCAATTATATTTGATGATGTTGAACATATACCAAATATTTTGCCTCAAAAATACGTCGAAACTTGTGCTGAACTAGGGGATCGTGTTCATTATAGAGTATCCTTCAGGTAGGTGCTGCAGGAATATTTTGTATGATGTTCTTTCTATTTAAAAATAGAATAAGCAATATTTTTCGATATTAAGATCAATAATAGAAAAAGGGACTGGTTTTAGGAGTCAACATTTAGGAAAATTCATAACAATGATGGATAAAGATTCTACCTGGAAAATTGAGAATGGCTTACCGTCTCTTATAACATCACTTTTGCAATTTAATATGAATGGCTATGGAATGTAAGAATTTACTACATTGCTCTTCTCTTTCTCTGAACCTATAAAAATATTATAGGTTTAGAATATAATTCTGATATACCGGGTGTCCCATTATGGATGGCCATCGGCCGTATCTCGGAAACTACTGGGTATAGAAACTCGGGGAAAAAAAAATTATAACTAAAGTGGCCATAAGAAAATCCTGGAAATAATTTTTAAGTTCCGCATTTTGCCGCAAGAGGGCGTAATTAAAAAGTAAATTTTAAAATTTTACATATCTCCGAAAATTCTACATTAAGGTATATCTTTGATAACACCAATAAAAAACTTGGACAATTATGCATCATTTTGGTCTTATGCTCATTAGCGTACCGACTTTAATTTAAGATATCGAGCTGCGGTTTTAATATTTTTTCTAGCAAATTTCATCTACTTTTCGATTATGGTATCATAATTATACTGCATGATTTATTTTAAAATCAAAAAATGTGTTATTATTACAAATTGCGCCCTCTAGCATTTTTTTGAGAACTATTATGGACAACTAAATGCGATTGGTGAAAGTGCATACATTTCTCTTCCAAACAGTCTTTAGTTCGCTAAAATCGGATAAGTCGTTTATAAGTTACAGCGATTTTAATGATTACACTTTCAACAGCTCCCCCCCTCTTATTAAAGTCGGTACGCCAATGAGCATAACACCAAAATGATGGATAATTGTCCAAGCTTTTTAATGGTGTTATCAAAGATATACCTTAATGTGGGATTTTCGGAGATATGTAAATGTTTAAAATTTACTTTTTAATTACGTCCTCTTGCGGCAAAATGCGGAACTTAAAAATTATTTCCAGGATTTTCTTATGTCACTTTAGTTATAATTTTTTCCCCCGTGTTTCTATGCCCAGTAGTTTCCGAGATACGGCCGGTGGCCATCCATAATGGGACACCCGATACAGGGTGCCACAAATTCGTGTGTGTGCGTACAAGGGGGTCTCGAAAACGCTAAGAGATACGAAGATGGTTAAGTTGAGGCAAAGTTGCGTATTTTGAGGCTTAATAATTTGATGAAAAAAAAATTTAAATTAGTCCAAATGCCGAAATTCTCATTTTTGGTTTTTAATTTTTTGAGCTTTCATTTTTAACTTGGGAAAAAAATAAAAAACACTTTTTTATAGCCGTTTTTATGTTCTACAAGATGGCGTTATTAGTATTCAAATTAGACTTTCGTTCTTTAGTTACCAACCTCAAGTAATTTTTTTTTAAATACGAACCTAGAATTTTAAATACAGTTTTAGGGATTTCTAAGCTTTAGAAACTTAATACAATGTACAAATGTTTTAAATTTTAACGTTTTGTCATCTGATAGATAACACATTTTCAAATTATCTTTTTCATTTCATTACGGTTCTGAACATTTAGAGCCAAACTAAAAACAAAATATTTCTGATTTTAAAAATCCGTCGAATTTTACTCAAAGAGGCTTAATATTTGATATTTTGCAAGAAAAAAGACCCAAAGTCACGGCCTCAAATATCTAGGTCTGTTTATTTTTGTTACATGTTTTGCCTAAAACTAATATCATTAGATCTTCTAAACAGTAAAAAAAATTGAATTGTTTTTGAAACAAACATAAGCGCATCACAGTAACCTAACTAGACTAACACTCCAGTTACCTTTTCTTCACTCGGGAGCATTCTTTTTTTCTGTTTTACGATATTTCGTTCTAGGCCTAAGGCAAAAACCATAGGATTTAAGGTATAGGTACGTTATATTAATAAAATAAATAAAATACTAATAAAAAATATAATTACTTCTCATGCCTTAAAAACTTGCTTACTCCCTAGCTTAGGTACAGTATTGTGATGGTTAATTTTATTGAAAAAATAAACAGCCTAAACAAAATAAAAATAATTGCCAGGGCCGTAATAGTAAAGAAATAATAATTTGAAATACTAGTGATGTGTTATTTAATGACAGAACGTTAAAATTTTAAAAACCTTTAAAATGTATTAAATTTCCAAAGCCTTAAAACTCTCTAAAAATATCCAGGTCCGTATTTAAAAAAAATGAATTGAGGTTGGTATCTAAATAAGGCAACGTCCAATTTAAAAACTAAAAACGCCATCTTGTAGAACATAAGGAACTGCTATGAGAAAGTGTTTTTTGTTTTTTTCCTAAGTCAAAAATGAAGGCGGAAAAAATTAAAAACCAAAAATGGAAATTTCGGTTTTTTTCGGATATCACGGAAAACAATCGGAATAATTAGAATTTTTTTCACCAAATTATTAAGCCCTAGAATACGCAACTTTGCCTCAATTTAACCATCTTCGTATCTCTTACCGTTTTCGAGATCTCCTTGTACGCACACGAATTTGTAGTACCCTTTATATTTACATATTTTTAAAAAATCAATAGGGTGATGCCAGATATGATTGGTGGTAACGGATACGGTGACCATAAACCAACTGGTAATCTTCTAGTAAGATGGACGCAAGCAAATACTTTTATGCCAACCATGCAATTCAGTTACCCGCCATGGGATTTCAAGGATCAAGTGACGGTAAAAAAATATTAATATATAAAATATAAAAAAGTCTTCTTATATAAAATGAATAAAACCATAAAAATATTAAAATATATTTATACTTTTATTCTTTATCAAAAATTACTTTTTAGTATGATATTGAAGCAATTATCAAGAAATACGTAGATCTTCACGCAAAATACGCACCCAGTATCATTAGGGCCATGAAGCAGAGCATTAACAATGGGACACCTGTTAATCCACCTATTTGGTGGGTGGATCCTACGGATCCTATCGCATTGGCGTCGGATGACGGTAAGATATAAAAGCTCAGAAATATCTTATGAGCTAATCAAAAACCAATTTTGTATTTTTACCTTAGAAAATTAAACCTATAGAATTATCAATAAACAACTTTGTAATTTACTTATTAGGTTCTAGTTTACCAAACACAGCCATTTAAAAAAAAAGGTTACCTTTTTATAATTGTATGTCTTCCAAAAACATAAAGGCGCGTAAAATATATATAACGTTTCGATATAAAAGTGTTTTCCAAAAATCGATTGGAAATATTGACATTTTTGATAACATTTCTGAAAGAAAAAGTCAATATTTCCTTACACTTAATCGTTGCTAGGCAACGGAAAATAAGGGTTAGGAAATATTTATTATTGTACTGTAAGGAAATATTATTTTTGTGCGGCTATTTGTAAACTAAAATGTGACAATTGACAATTCAATATTACTGTGTTTCCATAGTTACAACACAAACAATTAATGGCATCCTTTATTCGTGAACAAAGTTAATAATATTTATTTCAAAATTTTAACAAGTTGCTTGTAATAAGTTATGTCCTTTTAATAATTTTTGATTTACTTACAGAAAAATAGTATGTATACTTCGTAGAAAAAGCCACATTCCCGGACTCCGTATTGTCAGTCTCGGCTTGCGCCTCGACATACAATCTTTACGGTCGTCCGGGAATGTTCAGCTTTTCCTACTAGGTATACAATGTACTATTATTTCTGCTTTCTCCGTGGATTATATCAACATAGTTATCCTAAAATATATTACTAGAAATTTTAAGTCAAAGTTTGTTGATGCTCTGTCACCAACAAAAACAATAAATGTTAGTACAAAATACCCGCATAGCCTAAAGTGTGTAATGGACAGCTAAAGCTATAAGTTCATTTTCCTAAACTGTTTATATTATTCTAGTAAAATAACTGTACAATATTTTTTTGTTATAGAATATCTATTAGGGGAAGAAATTCTTGTGGCACCAGTCGTGGTCAATGATGTGGTTTCGAGAGATGTGTATCTTCCTAAAGGACAATGGAAAGATGGAAATAATGGAACAGTGTATACTGGACCAGTTAGCTTGAAAAATTATCATGCACCAATTGAAGTTTTGCCATATTTCATTAAACTGTAGGATTGTTTTATTTTTATAAATATATTAAAGTTTTTATAAGATAAAACCGTTTTTAATTATTGAATAGGTCTCACTCGAGCAAATACGAATAAAGAGCAATGGTAGCAAAATTATTCCTGATTAATAATATCCTAAAAGCACTATTTGCAAAATCCACAAAAACTAAGCTTATGCAGTGCAAACATTTCTTCAAAAATTGATAGATAGATAGATAGATAAGCATTTATTTCAAAACAAATTTGTAAAATTCACAAAGTTTGAAATACGTCATTAAATGTTACAAAAATACATATTCTAAATTCTACAAACAACAAAAAATTGTAAAATACACTTAAATTTATACCAGGTACCTAATTACAAATTTTGTTTTTTATAATCAAGATATTCCTGAATTGTATACGGTTCAATATTATTAATATAAACAAATAATTCTTTTTTGAAATTATTTATGCACTTTATATGCTGTGGCAAAATATTAAAAATGTGATGACAGCATAGTGACAGCTGTGCTCCGTCAATGTTAAAGAGTGTTTTGGAAAATTATAATCAAAAAGTCTACCTCTCGTATCATGTCTGTGTTCTTTTTTTAAATGAGTGAATTTACCTTGATTCTTTTTGAAAAACAAAATGCATTCATAAATATAAATACCCGGAGTTGTTAACAGTTTTTGCGTTTTAAATACTCCACGACAACTCTGAATATAACTCATGTTTAGTAGAATTCTTAAAGCTTTCTTTTGATAGATAAAGACTTTGCCCAAGGGCGTCTGTATGGGTATTCCATTTAAGATTTGCATCGATGTGCATACCCAAAAATTTGCAAGTCCCAACAATATCAACATTTGAACTATCTATAGTAATAGAATTAGGAGTATTTTTCTTATTTCTAGATGTCTTAAAAATTAAGCATTGGGTTTTTTCTGTATTGAGAATAAGGCCATTGTCGTGGAACCATTTTTTTACTATTAAGAATTGTTCTTTCGAGATACTTAATAAATCAATGATATTTTTCTTTCTAATTAGTAGATTGGTGTCGTCGGCATAATTTACGATGGATACAAGTGGGCTTAATAAAATTGTAGGTAGGTCACTTAGATAAATAATAAACAGGAGTGGCCCTAGAATGCTTCCCTGTGGTACACCAAGGTTAATTTTCAACCTATCAGAGACGAACTGTTGACCATGCTTATCCTTAACAACAACTTTTTGGGTTCTATCTTTTAGGTAGGATTTTATCTACGACAATGCCGAACCTCTCACTCCATATTTATATAGCTTATCCAATAAATCTGTATGAGAGAGACAATCAAAAGCCATAGAGAGATCAAGAAATAGACCGCAGGCCAAATCTCCTTCCTCCAGGGCTTCCAGTCCTCTCAATAAAATCAAAAACAGCTGTTTCTACCGATCGACCTTGCAAAAACCCATGTTGAAAATTCAAAAATAAATCAGCTGACAAAAAATACTGCTTGAGTCGATTATAAAAAACCTTTTCAAATATTTTTGAAAACGATGGCAAAATACTTATACGACGATAATTCTCCAAGTTATTTGTATCACCTTTTTTGTATAAGGGTATGAGAGACGCGTTTGAAATTGACTGAAATATAAAATTAGCCCCAGAACAAAGTACTTACCGATTTTTATTCTATGATCTTAAACATAATAATTCAGGGCGATTCCTAAGTTGATACTTCCTTTTTAGCTGCATATAGAAGGCATTAAAATAAACAACTTTTTCAAATACCTGTTTTCAAAAAACTCAAAAATAGGCGAGTTAGAAAAGTAAAAAATCTAAGCGCGGGCCTGGTCATAAAAACACAGACCGCTATAATTTATAGTTTCTGTTGTTTTTCTTATCTCTTACTCCTATTAGTCATACGGGTAGTCTTGAGCAATACGCTGTGTGTGAAAATGGTAAAATTTAAAAATAATAAACTAATAAATATGGTGTTAATTTACTGTGAGTGTCGTAAAAGTGCCGATGTTTCTTCGAGATTATACGCAGAACGCTTTCCCTGGCGGGCTTATCCTACACCGAGAAGTTTTCTTAATGTTATTCAACGGGCAAGTTAGGCAGAACCGTATTTGATTCGTAGTGTAACAAATGATTATTTTTGAGTTTTTTGAAAAAGATATTTAAAAATGTTGTTTATTTTAATGCCTTTTATACGCAGCTAAAAAAGAAGTATCAACTTAGGAATCACCCTGTATATAACAACATGCAAATTATATCAAGTCAATTTTTATAAACATCTCTTTCAAGTGATACGGACTTTAAACGATAAATAACTTATATTGTGACAAAGAAAGGCTTTACGAAGGGTCTTTGATAAGATAATATTTTTATAAATCAATAAAAATACCGATTAATAATAATCTTTAGTTTCCCCAAGAAGTTTGTAGTTAAGACAGGTACCTAAAATGACAAACATAAATACAGGTAATTAAATATAATGTTATATAAAACATATTACCTTTAATAATAAAATGTGTTCGTTTTATTTAAGGAAAATGTATATTTTTAGTAATCCTTATTGCCACTGTGTTACCACTTTTCTTGAGCGTCAGCACCCTTAGGGAATTTCTAATAGATACCACTGGAACTGTTGAATTAGAATATATAAGAAGTAATAATGGAATGGACGTGCTGCTATTACGAAGTAAGTTCGCTAAACTGTTACAATCGTTGCCGACGTAGTTAAAAAATAAAATTTGTTCACAGATGGACACCTGCAACTTTCCGGAAGACTTGGTATCGGCAAGAATCTAGAACAAGTGTTCTGCATAGGAGAAGTAGGATGTACATTTGGAAATAACGAACAGCTTTCTATCAAACCAATTGAAAACGGCTTCAACATCACCTGGGCTGTTGAAGATCCTACTGAAGCATATGAAGACTGTTTTGACCTGCACTCCAGTAAGGATATCGATGCAGTGTTTGATTTAAAAAATAATAACTATTGTGAATCTGTATTTTAGATACCACTAATTGGTATGGAGGTCCAGAACGTTCTGAGCAAATTTGGCCTTTAGAAAAAATGAGTATTAATGGCGACGAACCATACATTATAAAAAATACTAATCACTTTGCAGTTGCTGAAATGTAAGTTCTGTTAATCTTTTGTATAACTTCAATTCAACTTAGTTGGAGTATGATTTTGATTTTAGGTACTGGCTTAATTCTAAAGGTGTTTATATCGTTGTGAATGAGACTACGCCCCTTTGGGTTGACCAAAACCATAAAAGCCAAGACCAAGTATGCTTTAAAGCTGAAGCAATAAGTCCTTATATAAATCGATGGAGGGTAAGAGATAATATAGATACCCTTTCAACATATTAGAAAATTTTTGTTTAGATTTTGTTGGAAATATTTAATGAAAGTTTCTGATAATATTCGAACTGTAACAACTAAAATTCTTTTCGATTTAAGGTTGTTCTAGGTTACACGTTAGTATCCCTAGATGATCCAAAAATTGCACATTTAGATGCTATCAATAAATTATTAGGTAAGTCAATGAAGCCAACACATTGAAAACATTCTTACCGATTATTTTATTGCTACAGGTAAACCACAAGCATACCCCAATCAAAAAATTATATCAGACCCCATATGGACCACATGGGCAAAATACAAAAAACAAATCAATGACAGTGTAGTACTAGCATTCGCCCAGGAAATTCGTAGCCATGGCTATAGAGAAGGTCAGCTGGAAATTGACGATGTTTGGGAGGTAAAAAGATACTGCAAATGGAGAGAATTAATGTATTTTTGGACATTAATATTATTTTATATCATAGTTTCTTAGTTACAAAGTATTAACTCGATGTCTCCTAAATTCTACTTGATACCTGATGATTTGTTTCATTTTTATTTTGTGTTCCATCGATATTTTTATCACTCTTTTAATTTTAAACTCCAATTTTAGACTTGCTATGGCGCTCAAGAATTTAACACAAAGCAATTTAGTGATATTGTGAATACAGTTTCCACTTTACATAAGGATGACTGGAAAGTAAGCTTGTGGGTACATCCATTTGTTAACAATGACTGTGAGAATAATTCAAGAGATGGCAAGGCATTAGGTAAAAATAAAATAATATAAAATATCATCAAAATTATGAAATAAAATACATAAAGGGATCAAAACTCCATTGTTTTTGTGGACTTCAACAGAAAAGACTATCGTAAACCACTCTCTATAATATAATATAAGCAACTTTTCTTTCCTTATTAGTTTAATCTAGGGAGAGTGAAGTTTTCAATGGTGGTTATTTAAACCAGGATTTTAATTTTTAGATTACTTTGTTAAAAATACAACAGGTCACATTAATGCATCGTGGTGGAATGGTCATGATAATGCTCACCAAATAGATTTTACCAAACCAGATGCAGCAGAATGGTGGTCTTCTAGGCTAAGAAAGTTGCAAGCGGATATTGGAATTGACAGTTTTAAATTTGATGGCGGTGAAAGTAATTATGCCAACCAAGTAAGCAAGGAATAAAAGAATACTTTCGTTATCTTGTTAATTTCTCTAATAATTTAGATCTTGAATACCATTGTTTTTAGTTGCCGATTTGTCGAATCTATAATGTTTATCATTTTCTCTAGCCTAATGTTTTTGATGATATCGAACATACACCAAATATTCTAACTCAAAAGTATATCGAAGCTTGTGCAGCGTTTGGAGACCGTATAGAATATAGAGCTTCCTTTAGGTTGGTATAATTTATTTAGTATATTATTCATTGCAAAATGAAAGATACGAAAACTAAGACTTTAGACTGTGAATAAGATTACACATTTTTTAACTCTATACCTATTACGTTTTGTCATAAGTAAATGTTTTCCTTTTCTTTAAGAAATCAACAATATGGTAGGTTTTTAAGAATGCTCGACAAATCATCCACCTGGGGAATTGACAATGGATTGGCAAGTCTTATCACATCGTTGCTACAATTTAACATGAACGGTTATGGAATGTAAGTAAAAGCAAGGGTTCGGAAGAGTGCCAATCTGCATTGTGAAATGAAACTGAGTGTTTCCTATTAGAAGTTTACTTCCTGGTAAATACCATGTCTTTGTTAATTTTTTAAAACATTTTTCAAATAGGGTGTTACCTGACATGATTGGTGGTAATGGATACCGTGACATATATCCAACTGGTGACCTATTAGTACGATGGACGCAAGCGAATACCTTTATGCCAACCATGCAGTTTAGTTATCTGCCTTGGGATTTTAAGGATGACGTTTCGGTAATAATAATTTATTTAAGTTAATATAAAGATTTTGTACTTTTGTATTTAAAGGAGTTTTTTTTAGTATGATATTGAAGCAATTATAAAGAATTATGTAGATCTTCATGCACAATACACACCTAGCATCATGAGAGCCATGCAAAAGAGCATTAGTGATGGTACACCAGTTAATCCACCAATTTGGTGGGCGGATCCCACTGATCCTATTGCTTTGGCATCAGATGATGGTAAGATAAATAGGTTTTTTTAAACAAAATATTTGTTACTCAAGATGACGGAGATCCGCCATCTTGCAAAGCATTTTTAAGTAGAACGGAGGGTCGAGTAATACCCCAATTAAAAGGTCCTCTTATGTTGAATTTAACCATGTAACTTTAATAATTCAAAATATACAGAGTAAGTGTTTTTTTTATCATGTTTTCTTCAAAAGTAAGTATGCTTTACGCATACCGAATTTGTACCATATATTATCTCGAACCATTTCCGAGTTAGCAAGGGATGGGGGGCTTTATACAAGCACTGTATAGTATCGTCTAACCTGGCTCAAATTGCGTCATATTACTGCAAATTTTATTTTTCTATCGCTGTATACTTATTCTCCTATTTTTTTAGAGTATCTTTTGGGTGAAAACATTTTGGTGGCACCAGTGATTGTGAATAATACAGTATCAAGAGATGTGTATCTTCCCAAAGGACAATGGAAAGATGGAAACAATGGAACGGTGTATACTGGACCAATTAGTTTAAAAAATTATCCTGCCCCAATTGAAATTTTACCATATTTTATTAAACAATAAATAAAAAAGTGTGTTTTATAATAAAAAATATTAACTTACATAGTTCTTTCGTTAGTTCCCTCCTAAATATCTAAACTTGTTCTTCTCGGACTTATAAGGTCATTAGAGTACAGCTTCAATAAACAAAGCTATCAACAATCATAATCAAAACTTAATTATAAGACAAACGAAGAGCATTCCTAAGCATCTTTGATAAGATATATTTTATATTAAATAATAAAATTACTGACAAATCAATATAGTTGTCATAAGAAATTTGTGGTTGGAACAGATAGATATGACTAAAATAAATACAGGTAATTAATAGTAATTTAACCAACAAGTACTATTGTGCCGATAAAAAACTGGGACAAGAGATTTACAAAAACAATGTAAGAAATACATATCCCCTAGACTATAAAAGGTGTCTAGAGCTAAAAAGGAAAAACATTCAAAATTTAAAAAGTAACCTAGGTTACATAATGGAATGTTTTGTATTTTTCGATACGGGGTGGTTAAATTTGAGAGACATCATATAATATGGATAAAGTAAATTTATTAGATTTTTTTAAAGTCAAATATTTTATAAATTATTATATTTACCATTACCACAAAATAATAAATAAAGCTAATACAGGTAATAAAATACATTTAATAAAAAGAAAAAAATTGCGAACACAAAGTTTGTCAAAACAACACAAAATTAATATTTGGTCATAGAACCATTTCTGTTTATTACTTTTTGGAGCCTTTGTGGCATACTTAAAACTAAGTTTCTACATAATTCGACAGTTATTTCATCCCAAGCTTGATTTATCCTATGACGTAATTCATCCCTGTTTCTAGGTTGAAAATCATGTTTATACATAGATTTGACCATGGCACCCCAAATGTTTTCTATCGGGTTCAAATCGGGACTCTTCGAAGCACAGGGAAGAACTGCTATGTTATTTTCTTGGAGAAAATTTTGTACAATGCGCGCTGTGTGTATTGGAGCATTATCATGCTGAAATGTGTAATTTTGACCGTATACAGCGTTTACCGATGGTATCATCACTTCGTTTAGTATATTAACGTATACTGCTGCAGTTAGTCTTCCTTCGACGATTTGGCAAAGTCCTGGTCCTCTAGCGCTAATCCAGCCCCAAACATTTATGGAGAAACGCCCACTTTGGTTGGTTTTGTGGGTGTATCTCTCATCATACCGCATGCCGGAAGGCCTATACACCCGAATTCTCCCATTATTGCATGACTGAAAAGTTTTCTCGTCAGAAAATATAACTGTTTCCCATAAATTTATTTGATTAATATATTCATGTGCAAATTCTAACCTGCCCTGTTTATTTATTTCCGTTAAAAAATTTTTATTGGCAGCACAACGGCTTCGTATATCGGAATTTCGAACCCTGTCTCTAGCGGTATTTGCAGAACCTGGAAAATTCGTCTCTTCTTTTGCCTTGATTGCAGTTTCGAAGGGATGATCCCTTAGATAATTAACCAGTCTTCTATCATGATCATCAGTAGAAATTTTAGGGGGACCAGAACCTGCATTCCTAATAATAGTCCCATGTCTTGCTATTTTTTGTTTTGCCAATAGCACGGTATTCTTGCTTACTCCCAGTTCATCTGCAATATCCCTAATAGCAACACTATCTCGCAACCGACTAATAAATAATAAATAATTGCCTTTTGCTGGGGGGTTAATTGTGGCATATTTACAAATAATATATGATTGTTTGTTTGACGAGTCAATCATAAAGTGACAATCTTTATTGACATGCAAATTTTCATGACATTTTACTGGTACCAGGCTTGATGTAAAATTATTCTTAATAGTCTAGGAGAAAATAGAAAAATTTCCTGTCCCAGTTTTTTATCGGCGCGATGGTACATTAATAATGGCGATTAATGATCGAAATATGTTAATGTTCGAGATCATTAATCGCATTTTAATGTAAGAGTTGGTTACAATGTTTTTTCGTCGACCGTATTTTTTACTAAAGTGAAGAAAAACAGTTAACAACTTTTATTTTACAATCCAGATTTCACAATTCTACAAATACTGATAGCGGACGACGTTTTGGATTGACGTTTTATTATTTTGTTGATTTGTTTGCATGGCTGCCTTTAATTTTAATTACCAAAATCGTGCATTTACAGAAAATCATGCATTAATAGGGGTCATTAATGAATGATTTTGGGAACGTTAATATCGGATGTAAATACACGATCGACGGAAATAGCATTTTCCGTAAATGCACGATTTTGGTAATTAAAATTAAAGGCAGCCATGCAAACAAATCAACAAAATAATAAAACGTCAATCCAAAACGTCGTCCGCTGTCATTAGTATTTGTAGAATTGTGAACTATGGATTGTAAAATAAAAGTTGTTAACTGTTTTTCTTCACTTTAGTAAAAAATACGGTCGACGAAAAAACATTGTAACCAACTCTTACATTAAAATGCGATTAATGATCTCGAACATTAACATATTTCGATCATTAATCGCCATTATTAATGTACTTGTTGGTTAAATGATTATTACATCACTATTTAGTGATTTATTAAAGAACAGTAACTATTAAACTTTATTTTCAGTAATTTTGATTACATTTTTTTCATCACTTTTCCTGAGTATCAGTGCCCTTAGAGAATTTTTAATAGACACCACTGGAACTGTTGAATTAGAATATATAAGAAGTAATAATGGAATGGACGTGCTGCTATTACGAAGTAAGTTCGCTAAGCTATTGCAATCGTCGCCGACGTAGTTAAAAAATACAATTTGTTCACAGATGGAAACCTGCAACTTTCTGGAAGACTTGGTATCGGTAAGAACCTAGAACAAGTGTTCTGCATAGGAGAAGTAGAATGTACATTTGGAAATAACGAACAGATTTCTATCAAACCAATTGAAAACGGCTTTAACATCACTTGGGCTGTTGAAGATCCTGGTGAAATATATGAAGACTGCTTTGACCTGCACTCCAGTAAGAATTTCGATGCAGTGTTTGATTAAAAAAAATTATAATTTACTGTGAATCTATATTTTAGATACCACTAATTAGTATGGAGGTCCAGAACGTTCTAAGCAAAGTTGGCCTTTAGAAAAAATGAGTATTAATGGCGACGAACCATATATTATAAAACGTACTGATAACTCTGCAGTTGCTGAGATGTAAGTTCTGTTAATTAATGTAATAACTTCAATTTAGCTTAGTTGAAGTATGATTTTAGGTACTGGCTTAATTCTAAAGGCGTATTTATCGTTGTGAATGAGACTACGCCTCTTTGGGTTGACCAAAACCATAAAAACAAAGACCAAGTATGCTTTAAGGCTGAAGCAACAAGTCCTTATATAAACCGATGGAGGGTAAGAGATAATATAGATAGCCTTTTGGCATATTAGAACATTTTTGTATGGATTTCCTTGGAAATATTTAATGAAAGTCTCTGCTTATATTCTAACTGTAACAACTAAAATTATTTTTGGTTTAAGGTCGTTCTAGGTTACACGTTAGTATCCCTAGATGACCCAAAAATAGCACATTTAAATGCTATCAATAAATTATTAGGTAAGTCAATGAAGCCAACACATTGGAAACATACTTACCGATTATTTTATTGCTACAGGTAAACCAGAAGCATACCCCAATCAAAAAATTATATCAGACCCCATATGGACCACATGGGCAAAATACAAAAAACAAATCAATGACAGTATAGTACTAGCATTCGCCAAGGAAATTCGTAGCCATGGCTATACAGGAGGTCAACTGGAAATTGATGATGTTTGGGAGGTAAAAAGATATTGCAAATGGAGAGAATTAATGCATTTTTGGACATTAATATTATTTTATGTCATAGTTTCTTAGTAACAAAGTATTAACTAGATGGCTCCTAAATTCTACTGATACCAGATGATTTGTTTAATTTTTATTCTGTTTTCCATCGATATTTTAATCACTCTTTTAATTTTAAACTCCAATTTTAGACTTGCTATATGGCTCTCAAATATTCAACACAAAGCAATTTAGTGATATTGTGAATACAGTTTCCACTCTACATAAGGATGACTGGAAAGTAAGCTTGTGGGTACATCCATTTGTTATCAATGACTGTGACAATAATTCAAGAGATGGCAAGGCATTAGGTAAAAATAAAATTTCATCAAAATTATGAAATAAAATACATAAGGGGATCAAAACTGTTTCTGTGGACTATAACAGAAAAATAATGTAAAACACTTTCTATAATATTAGTCCCACCTTTTTTTTCCCAGAGCAACTTTCCTTTCCTTATTGGTTTAATCTAGGGAGAGTCAAGGTTTCAATGTTAAATAGGTTATTTAAACCAAGATTTTAATTTTTAGATTACTTTGTTAAAAATACAACAGGCCACATTAACGTGGTGTGGAATGGTTATGATAATGCTCACCAAATAGATTTTACCAAACCAGACGCAGCAGAATGGTGGTCGGCCAGGCTAAGAAAGTTGCAAGCGGATATTGGAATTGACAGTTTTAAATTTGACAACGGTGAAAGTGATTATGCCAACCAAGTAAGCAAGGAAAAAGGGGATAATTTAGTTATCTTGTTAATCTCTCTATAATAATATTATTCTTACCTACCATAGTTTATAGTTGCCTTTTTTTTCGGATCTATAATGTTTATCCTTCTCTCTAGCCTAATGTTTTTGATGATATCGAACATGCACCAAATATTCTAACTCAAAAGTATGTCGCAGCTTGTGCACCGTTTGGAGACCGTATAGAATATAGAGCTTCCTTTAGGTTGGTATAATTTATTTAGTTATTATTTATTGCAAAGTGAAAGATACGATTATTTTAGACTGTGAATAAGATGAAAAATTTTTTAACTCCATACCTATTACTTTTTGTCATAAATAAACGTTTTCCTTTTTTTTTTAAGGAATCAACAATATGGTAAGTTGATAAGAATGATCGACAAAGCTTCAACCTGGGGAATTGACAATGGATTGGCAAGTCTTATCACGTCGTTGCTACAATTTAACATGAACGGTTATGGCATGTAAGTAACAGCAAGGATTCGAAAGGGTATTATTTGCAAATCTGCATTGTGCAGCAACTATTAAACTGGACGACTCCTATTAGTAGTGATAAATACTATAGTTCATCCAATTACTGGCTGGATACACTTCACAACTCGCAAATACATAATCATAACAGAAACAAAAAATAAGGTAGGTCTGTTATTAATTAAAGGGCCCTGTCAACTGACATTTGACAACCGTTGTCATTTCGAAGAACTTTTATTTTACGTGTTAAAAGTAATTTGAAAGCGAAAAATAATTAATTGGAACATATTCTAAAAATATGTGTCATTATTCAGCAAAAGAAGATATGCTTATTTTGAGGTTAAAACTAAATCCTGACAGAATTGAAAAAATATACGATTTAATCAACGATATGACTCGAATCAAAAATTACGTCAGAAGCTGTGACGTGCATCCAGCCAGTAATTGTATGGACTTTATACATATTTTTTTAAATATTTTTTGATTAGGGTGTTGCCGGACATCATTGGTGGTAATGGATACCATGATCAATATCCAACTGGTGATCTATTGGTAAGATGGACGCAAGCGAATACCTTTATGCCAACCATGCAGTTCAGTTATCTACCTTGGGATTTTAAGGATGACGTTTCGGTAATAACAATTTATTTAAGTTAAAATAAGGCTTTTGTACTTCTGTATTTAAAGGAAGTTAATTTTTTTTAAATCTGTAGATCTTCATGCACAATACACACCCGACATCATTAAAGCGATGCAAGAGAGCATTAGTAATGGCACACCGGTTAATCCACCAATTTGGTGGGTAGATCCCACTGATCCTATTGCTTTGGCATCAGATGATGGTAAGATATATAGGTTGCTTGTATAAAATCCGCTCCAGGGGGGGGGGGGGGGGGGGGGGTGAACTATCTAGTGAATAGCTTGAGAAGATATAATATTTAAATGTGATATGCGTAATAATAAGTAAAATACTTATTAAAGAAGAAGATTTTCCTTTTCATTTCGCCAGATCCATCTCTAGACGCGTTTCGCCATATCATGACTCATCAGTAGAGCTAGGATCCGACGAAAAGAAAAGGGATCTCGAAGCTACTTAAGGCAGCACTTGGTGGGACACACCAGTAAGATGTGGCACGGAGCGCCATCTGTGTCGTTGTTAGACACTCTTGAGCATACCAGCACCTCTAACAAACTTATAGAAATAAGTAAATGTTAAGAGGAAATCGCCTGTAAAGACAGTCGTCACAATTACAGAAGTCCCGCTAGGCAGCGCTAACTCACATCGGTTTATTAACCGAAAACAGTGAGTAAAGAAGAAGATTTTCCTTTTCATTTCGCCAGATCCATCTCTAGACGCGTTTCGTCATATCATGACTCATCAGTAGAGCTAGGATCCCACGAAAAGAAAAGGGATCTCGAAGCTACTTAAGGCTTATACTTATTGCCTAAAAAACAATTTTTCTTTATTGTTATTCATTATAGAACGGAAGATCGAGTGATACCCAAATTTAAAAGCCCTTTTACGTTGAATTTAACCCTGCAACTTTAATAATCCAAAATGAACAGTTTCAAAATGGCATATCGGAAAAATAATCAAAAAACATATGTTTTTGGCGGATCTTAGTCATCTTATACCACAAAACAATTTTGTTTTACAACCAAACGTATTTTAATTAGAATTTACACATATACCGGGTGATTTACTACGAGCTTGCATTAGAACTTTTGAGGAAACTACTGAAAATATATTTTTTTAAATTTGTAGGTTTAAGTTAATCGATATGCTCTCTTAAACTAAAATATTAACATATTTCTTATACCGGAAGTAGCGTGAACTTTTATTTTTTAAATACAATATAGCATTTTTTTATTATATTTTTGGTTTTTGCATTAAATTATAATTATATTTTATGGAACATGTTTTTTACCTAAGTCTACTAATTTCTGAGATATTTGCATATTTTGTAATTATTTCGTAAATGCTAAGCGATGAGATTATCCGTATATATTTTTTACCTTAGCTCCTGGACTAAATTTTTTTGTTATTGTATAGTTAAAGAATCAACAAATCTTAAACAATAATTAAACTTGACATAAAATATACAGGGAGGTCATAATTAAGGGCTCATTGTTACAACTTTAAACATTAAAAACTTTCTTATTTTAAATGGAACACCCTGTATATTTTTATTTTATATGATGGTAAATTAACTGCTCCCTAAAATTGCTATAACCTTTTCTATACCTTTTTTTTCTTAGAATATCAAGTGTTTTTTAATACCAATTTTTGCAACCACGGTATATGTAGTATCGTCTAGCCCGTCTCAAAATGCGTCATATCACTATTTTTTTTTTTTTTTTTTTTACGGTTCGCCGACTACGTAGGCCATCTTGAACCGGTCATCGACCACAACAAATGTGATCTACCGACTGGGGAGTGTGAAACGGCACCTTCATCCTACGAGATATTCGATCTCATCCGGCCTGTCCGGCGTGAATAGGATGGCTAGGTGTCGATTCATTTTACACTCTTCCCTGAGGCAAGAGCACGCCGTGTTCCCAAGCGGTCACCCGCCCAAGTACTAACCGCGCTCGACACCGCTTGACTTCGGTGATCAGCGGGAACCGGTGCTTAATATGTCGACAGGCCCTTGCCCCAATCATATTACTAAAATTTTAATTTTTATCGAAGCATATTTTTCTATTTTTTTTTTTTTAGAGTATCTTTTGGGTGAAAACATTTTGGTGGCACCAGTGATTGTCAATAATACAGTATCAAGAGATGTGTATCTTCCCAAAGGACAATGGAAAAATGGAAACAATGGAACGGTGTATACTGGACCAATTAGTTTAAAAAATTATCCTGCCCCAATTGAAATTTTACCATATTTTATTAGGCAATAAATAAAAAATTATGTTTTATAATAATTTTTTTTTTAACTTATACAGGATGTTCCTTAATGACGTGCTAATATTTTAGGAAGTGATTCCTCAAGTCATTTTATAAAGAAAAGTTCATATAAACATATGTCCTAAACGGCTTAAATTTTTTGCTACAGGGTGTTCAATTTTTTTTTCTTTAATTCGTTTTTTGTAATATCTCCGAAAGTAAGAAAAATAATACTTCAATTTTAGCATGTGCTAATAGGATATAAAACCACATGTTTTAGTTATGAAAGTTTTTTTTTGGTCCCACCAGTGGCGTCCCTGCAAACATGTCTTCTGATATTTTTTAGAAAAAAAAGTGGTACGCCACTGAGATTTTTCAATGTGGATATTATTTCTGATTAGCCTGGTCAAATCTGCATAAAAATGGTATCTTGCGCTTTTCTCCTCAGGTACACCGTTCTTAATTAAAATAATTAAATTAAATTAGCTCTACTATTTATTATCATTAACATTGATAATGCACAATTTTGTTTTATAAAAATTGTTAGAAACCACGTTCACTTAACAGGTATGCAAAATGAAGCTAATTTAATTATTTTAATTAAGAACGGTTTGTCTGAGGAGAAAAGTGCAAGAGACCATTTTTATGCAGAATTGACCAGATCAGAAATATTATCCACATGGAAAAATGTCAGTGGCGTACCACTTTTTTTCTAAAAAAATATCAGAGGACATGTTTGCAGGGACACCACTGGGAGGACCAAAAAAAAACTTTTTATAACTTAAACATGTGGTTTTATATCCTCCTAACACATGCCAAAGTTGAAAGTATTAAGTACTAAGTACTTTCGGAGATATTACAAAAAACGAAAAACACTCTCTGTAGCAAAAAATTTAAGCATTTTAGGACATATGTTTATATGGACTTTTCTTCATAAAATGACTTGAGGAACCACACCCTAAAATATTAGCACGTCATTAAGGAACACCCTGTATAGTGGTATCCTTCCTAAATATCTAAACTAGTCCTTCTCGAACTTATAAGGTCATTAGAGGACAGCGTCAATAAACAAAGCTCTCAATAATGATAATAAACAAACAACAAACTTAAGAATAAGACAAACGAAGAGCATTCCCAAGCATCGATGATAAGATATAATTATTAATAAATAATTATAAATACTGACTAATCTAAAGTTGTCATAAGAACTTTGTGGTTGAAACCGATAGCTAAAATGACTAAAATAAATACAGGTAATTAAATTCTATTTACACAACTATTTAGTGATTTATTAAAGAACAGTAACTATTAAAAATTTATTTTCAGTAATTTTGATTACATTCTTTTCATCACTTTTGTTGCGCATCAGTGCCCTTACAGAATCTCTAATAGATACCACTGGAATTGTTGAATTAGAATATATAAGAAGTAATAATGGAATGGAAATACGCCTTTTACGAAGTAAGTGAAATAAATTATATGATGAATAATGTAGTCGTTGTAAAACTATACGGCTTTTTTACAAAATTAATGGAGACATTTTTATTTTATTTAACTTTTAACAGATGGAAACTTACAACTTTCTGGACGTCTTGGTACTGGTAAAAATCTAGAACAAGTATTCTGTACAGAAGAAGCAGGGTGTACATTCGGAGATAATGAAGAACTAGTAATTAAACCAATTGAAAATGGCTTCAATATTACATGGTCTGTGGAAGATCCCAGTGAAATATTTGAAGATTGCATTGACCTGAATTCGAGTAAGTATTTTGATGCAGTCTTTAAATTTGCAAATTCATCTATTGTTAATCTGTTTCTTAGGTACCACTAACTGGTACGGAGGTCCGGAGAGTTATGTCCAAGCTTGGCCTTTAGAAAAAATTAGCATCAATGGCGATGGGCCATACATTATTAAAAATACGGATTTCCTTAATGTTGCTGAAAGGTAAGTTCTATCGGGTTTCTGTCGCGTTTAAGTCAAGACCCATTTAGCAAGCTTGCGTAAACAATCTATATTAATGTTGAATATATTTTTAGGTTTTGGCTTAATTCTAAAGGTACTTATATTATTGTGGATGAAATCACCCCTCTTTGGGTTGACCAAAACAATAAATACCAAGACCAAGTCTGCTTTAAAGCCGATGCGAAAAGTCCTTATATAAATAGATGGAGGGTAAGGAAAGTCTAACCAGCTGGAATACTAGTATAGTTTCTTTGAATTATGGTTTGAATTTCTTTATATTTAACTTTGCATTACCCAAACGTTTTTTGGAATGTTTTAAGAAAATATTGATTAAAACCTTTTTCTTGTTATATAACTACATTATTTCTTGTTCCAGGTTGTTTTGGGTTACATACTAGTATCCTTGGATGATCCAAAATTAGCGCATTCAAATGCCATCAATAGCATAATAGGTATGTCTCTATAGAAAAGGTAATTAAAACTTACTTGATACAGTTTTTTAAAATTTATTAAGGTAAACCAGAAGCATATCCTAGTGAGAAACTTATCGCCGAGGCCATTTGGACTACATGGGCTAGATACAAACAACAAATCAATGATGATGTAGTCCTAGCATTCGCCAACGAAATTCGTAGTCATGGTTATACTGGAGGTCAATTAGAAATCGACGATACTTGGGAGGTAACAAATATAGTGCATGGATGCAATGAGAAAAATATATTTTTTCTATAAGTCCTGATCATAATTATTAACGTTCACAGTTGACTAGACGTTTTAAAGTAAAAGTGTCTACTTGATACTTACCTGATGTTAAATTAGTCCAAGTCTATTTCAGTGGCTACCAATATGATTTTAATTTGGCTCTATTTTAGTTTTGCAATAACTTTCTTAACTTTTAGACATGTTATGGCGCTCAAGAATTTAACACAAAGCAATTTAGTGATATTGTGAATACAGTTTCTACTCTACATAAGGATGACTGGAAAGTTAGTTTGTGGGTGCACCCATTTGTTAACAACGACTGTCAGAATAATTCAAGAGATGGAGAAACATTAGGTAAAAAAATGTAGAATTTCACAAACTTTTAAATCAAGATTTAACCAACCAGAATTTACATTTCAATTAAATAGAGAAAAATGGCAATCATGCAATATGCAATGATTGTATCTATTTATTATTGTTGGACGAGACTTTGGACAGCCAGACTTTCAGTACTAATTAAGTAATTTTTAAAATAATGTTACGTTTTTCAGATTACTATGTAAAAAATACAACAGGCCAGAACCAAGCTTCTTGGTGGAATGGTGCCGATTCCCACCAAATTGATTTCACCAAGAGAGATGCTGCCGACTGGTGGTCAGCTAGGCTAAAAAAATTACAAACTGATGTTGGCATTGACAGCTTTAAATGCGATGCCGGTGAAAATAACTATGCTAACCTAGTAAGCAAATTTATTAATTGTACTTATGATTCAGAAGAACTGGATATATTTCGTGTGAAGTGTCAGAAGTATTATTTGTTATTTTTCTATTCTAGCCTAATGTTTTCGAAGATATTGAACATGCGCCGAATATCTTAACTCACAAGTATATTGATGCTTGTGCTGCATTTGGAGATCGTATTGAATATCGAGCTGCGTTTAGGTTGGTATTGGTGGAATTAATAAATTAGTATGTAAAATTGTACTTAAACTCCGTAATTTCAATCATTTTATATAATGAGATTAACAAAATATCGATAGAGATTTTATTTTTGTTAGAAGTCAACAACATGGAAGATTATTAAGAATGGTTGACAAAGGATCAACATGGGGCCTTGATAATGGATTGGCCAGTCTTATAACAGCTTTGTTACTATTTAACATACATGGTTATGGAATGTAAGTAATGGATGGATAATCGTGTATAGACCGATGGTTTAATTTTACAATAATTTTTTTTTATTAGGGTGTTGCCAGACATGATCGGCGGAAACGGATACGGTGACCAACAACCAACTGGCGATCTTCTAGTTAGATGGACGCAAGCTAATACCTTTATGCCGACTATGCAGTTCAGTTATTTACCATGGGATTTTGAAGACCATGTTTCGGTAATAATATTGTCAAACCACAAAAATCTTTTGTACTGTTATGTTTAATAAAAGCATTTTTTTTAGTATGACATAGAAGCCATTATAAAGAAATATGTAGATCTTCATGCACAATACGCCCCGAATATTATTAATGCCATGAAAAAGAGCATTAGCGATGGAACACCAGTAAATCCACCGGTTTGGTGGGTGGATCCTACTGATCCTATTGCTTTGGCTTTAGATGATGGTAAGATTAAACTTTTTTGCACTGGAGGTTATTTAAGAATTTTATAATATTTGAACAGGGCCTTTTTAAAACCACAGTTTACTTTTCTGATTTTGAATTTTTTTTTGTAATATCTGTGTTTTTAAAATTATTCTTATTATTTTTTTTAGAATATCTTTTGGGTGAAGAAATTCTTATTGCACCAGTTGTTATCAATAATACGGTATCAAGAGATGTTTATTTGCCAAAAGGGCAATGGAAAGATGGCAACAATGGAACAATATATACCGGTCCAATCAACTTGAAAAATTATCCGGCCCCAATTGAAGTTTTGCCATATTTTATAAAACAATAATCGTTATTGATTGAAAGTGTTATTTTTATAATAAAAAAATTACATATTTTATATAGTTTTTGTTGTTGGGGGTTTCTGCTTTTATACTTTCTGATGGAAGCCTCTGAGATCGATTTAGAGGAGTCAGGCGCGTACCTACTCAGAATTTTACTTGGGGAAGAGGAAATTCATCAATTCTACACATCTTCTGAAGTGATTTTTGAAAATTTCAGGGTATGAGGGGTGGTTTAATCCTTAACCCCACCCCTTGTATGAGCGCCTGAGAGGACTGGGGATTATTTGGCAAAGGGTCATTTCACCTGAATACCCGCCACTTGCGCACATTCATATCCGGAAAACATTGTTTATATGCTCGAAGCAGTAAGTTTTCCACCTGAATTCAAAAATTCTATAAATGCCTTAGAATGGTAGGTAATTACATATATATATACTTTAGGTACTTTCTTGGGACTTCTGGTTCTTGTTGAAAAAAAGGCTGTTGTTTTTTTTTCCTAAATTTTTGTTTATTACAGCGGAATGCAAAACAGACGTTTCGGCAATATTTTTGCCTTCATCAGTGATTCTTTATTAAAAAATATTCTGACCATATATTGTCCTTATAGACTCGTAGTTTAGCAGATTTTCACCCATCCTGCGTTATATTTCTTGAGGAATAAATTTCTTGAACCAATAGTAATATATTCTTTAGGTACTTTCTTGGGACTTCTGGTTCTTGTTGAAAAAAAGGCTGTTGTTTTTTTTCCCTAAATTTTTGTTTATTACAGCGGAATGCAAAACAGACGTTTCGGCAATATTTTTGCCTTCATCAGTGATTCTTTATTAAAAAATATTCTGACCATATATTGTCCTTATAGACTCGTAGTTTAGCAGATTTTCACCCATCCTGCGTTATATTTCTTGAGGAATAAATTTCTTGAACCAATAGTAATATATTCTTTAGGTACTTTCTTGGGACTTCTGGTTCTTGTTGAAAAAAAGGCTGTTGGTTTTTTTTCCTAAATTTTTGTTTATTACAGCGGAATGCAAAACAGACGTTTCGGCAATATTTTTGCCTTCATCAGTGATTCTTTATTAAAAAATATTCTGACCATATATTGTCCTTATAGACTCGTAGTTTAGCAGATTTTCACCCATCCTGCGTTATATTTCTTGAGGAATAAATTTCTTGAACCAATAGTAATATATTCTTTAGGTACTTTCTTGGGACTTCTGGTTCTTGTTGAAAAAAAGGCTGTTGTTTTTTTTTCCTAAATTTTTGTTTATTACAGCGGAATGCAAAACAGACGTTTCGGCAATATTTTTGCCTTCATCAGTGATTCTTTATTAAAAAATATTCTGACCATATATTGTCCTTATAGACTCGTAGTTTAGCAGATTTTTACCCATCCTGCGTTATATTTCTTGAGGAATAAATTTCTTGAACCAATAGTAATATATTCTTTAGGTACTTTCTTGGGACTTCTGGTTCTTGTTGAAAAAAAGGCTGTTGTTTTTTTTTCCTAAATTTTTGTTTAATTACAGCGGAATGCAAAACAGACGTTTCGGCAATATTTTTGCCTTCAACAGTGATTCTTTATTAAAAAATATTCTGACCATTGAATATTTCAGTAAATATTTGAAATTTTCGGACGAAAGTGTTTCCCGACTTGCCGTTGTGAACCTACTTCCTTGATGGCGCAATTGGTTAGCGCTCTGTACTGGATATACGGAGGTTGTCGGTTCGAATCCGGCTCGAGGAAATACTTTTTTCTGAATTTCAAATTAGGTGTTTATACACAAGAACTTTCCATCTTAAGATATATACATACTTTATTTTCTTACGAAAAAGAACCGATAGGTATTAATCAGCCGCCTGAAAAGCATACATCTGGTTGCCGAAACGGTAATGTTGTTGTTTTAAAAGAGTAAAAATGATTTACAATATCTATCACTGTGCGTATATATATAGTGATTCAAAGACGTATTTTGGGGTGCCCTAATCCATACTTTTTATTGGTTAAGGAAGCCTTCAAGGCATTTAGACAATTCTGCATACCACTCTTAGGGTTCAATATAATTCTTCTGTAGTTTATATTTGTAACTCGTTTATTTTATACTTTTTTGGTGGCTAACAATGTTCAAAACCAGGTTTTAAATGGGTGTGCTCTTCACCTGACCCCTTTTTATGTCAATACCTTTTAAAAATTTGATTGTTTATTACATTATAAGAGTACTTTTTGGTATGTGATCAGAATATAATAGAAATTGAAAAAAAAAAAATAGTTACATCATAAATCATCATCAATCATATTTTTTTCTTAAAAGCAAAGTACTTTAGAAAACACTTCAATTAGAGAATTATATTTTGATAATATTTTATTATCATATTTAATACATATAAATACATGTGTTTAGGTCGACGACATACCACGTCAAGCTCTGAAATGTTCACAAGGGGTAAGTGAAAAATGCTTCGACTATGTTTTTTTTTTAATTTAAAAAACATAAAACAAAGAGAAAACCACAAAACAAAACAAATCGTATGGTTTGAATTTTCAGAAATATGTTAAATATAGTATCTGATTGGTATTTTTAATATTCTACTTTTCATCATTATTATTTTAGGTAGAAGTTGGGTTTGGCTTCTAGTTTCACTAATACTAGAATCCCAGGCCTATGTGATTATTGAAAAAGGGGATCTACAAGATGGAAATGTGAATTTGCTCGTTGACCAGACGGAAGAAGGAATTAATATAACACTGCTAAGAGGTAAAAAAATCTTATTGGGATATAATTTTTAAAAAAATAGAAATTTGACTCTTAAAATCATCAAATAGTTTAAGACAAAATACTTCATTCGTAAAATTGAGATGCCGCTAAACTGCTTTATTGTAAAAAAATATTTTATAAAATCTAAGCCAATCGACAGATTTATTTATTACTTTTATCCTGACGACATGTTGCGGCACACGTTTATCGCCTGATAATACAAATAAAACTTATTTTAAAATATATATTTGGTGCCGCATCGAAAACGAAACAGAGACATTTACTGGCAGCTCAGTTATTTTTTGGAAAAACGCTCAGACCCGTCGATTTCGTTTTCAAGGCGGACACAAAATTGGCAAAAAATCACGTTAACACGTGTAGCCTCCTGGGCGGGGGTGGCGCTACCCCTAAAATCTTAAATGGAAAGGGGGGTCGGTCAAGTGATACCTTATTTCAAAGGTATTTAAATTGGGTTTGACAGAATGTGTGACGGAAGCCCCTTAGTTTACCCTTGGTTGGGTAAGAATTATTGAAAGTAGAAAAGATTATATATTCCTAAGTTTGGACTATCTATTGATATTTGTTTTAGAAACCTCTACCCCTGTTTGATTTTTATACCAAAGTTTTAGCTTTTCTACGTCACTAAATAGGGTATTCTTCTCTATTTAGAGCTGATGATGACCTTCACGAAGGTCAAAACATTTTTTTTTCATCAATGTAAAGTACCCCTAAACATTTTTTTTCATTATTAAAGATATTGTTGTTTACACAGACTTTTATTCCTATCAAATATTATTTTATTTCCCAGATGGTATTCCCAAACTTCAAGGTCTTTTGGGAGTGAATATGTCAAATGTAGAAAACTACACGTTATCGATAATTAGGCTTGATGATGGCAATGGCTATACTATAGAGTGGTTGACCGAAGATAAAAACACAGCGATCAGTGACTGTTATAACCTTCAAAAAGGCATGTACCTACTATATACAATTAAAGAAATTATATTTTAATAAAATATCACCGAAAAATAAATTCAGAACATTTTTTCATTTCGTATATATTCTTAAACCTATTTATCTTACATCAGGGATAATATCTTTTACATTTTAAGGGGAAATAAATTGGTATGGAGGGCCACAAATATATCAACAGGAATGGCCAATAGAAAAACTTCAACTTAGTCGAAATGACCCGTATGTTGCAAGGAAACTTGGAAACTTTGCAGGTATATTCTATTTTTAAAATGAACGATATTTTATAGGATAGAATTTAAAAACTTTATAAAAATACAAAAACAACAATTTTACAACGCTTCTGTCTCACTTTTTCAGTTCCTGAACGATATTGGTTAAATTCGAAAGGTGCCTATATATTTATTGATGACAGGGTACCTCTTTTTATAGACCAAAACATGCAGACTGAAGGAAAAGTATGCTTTATTGCTGAAAATATTGCTCCTTACATAAATAGAACAAGGGTAAGTTTATCGTGGTTTATTGTAAAATACTATTATTAAAAATAAATAAATTTTTATAGTATATTTCAGAAAGGTGTAGAGTAATAAAAGCTCATTGGGTATGCAAAGGGACTACAGAGGAACCCAACGAATATTTAAGCCACTTTCATAATTTGGCATTGATTTAATTGCAAAATTCTTTATTTTCATCAAGTGCAGGTAGTACCACCCGGGTTTGGGTCAATTTATGGGTTTTGTCTATTGTTATCCATTCACAAACACTGAAAATGGCGTGAGAAAGCCGTGCATTAGGTACACTTATTTTTTATTAAACATTATAAAAAAATATATAAAATACATTATACAGAAATTTTATAAAGTTATAAAAAATCATAATATTCTTCGTCCTCTGAGGAACTGTCATCTCCTCTTGACGTTATAATTAACGGGTCGACGGTCCGATCGATCAGGTTGTCAAGATCCCACAGTTTCTCCTCTTCTTTAATGACATGATGGACTGCTTTTCGCCAGTTCTCTGGTGTCACTTCCTTAATGGCTTGATCAAACAGTAGCTTAACGTCTTTCATTTTGAATGTCGTGTTTTGTCTTGCTACAAATCCTTTCACTTGCGCCCATATAAGTTCTATAGGATTTACTTCGCAATGATATGGCGGTGTGCGCAGCACATTTACACTATGTCTTTAGCTATATCTTCCACGGCATATTTCATAAAACGATGTTTGTGTAAATTTGCTATAGCTAATAGTTTCTTCTTTATCAAGTTATCTTATTTTTTTTTTGATTAGTTATCATAAATAATTTAATGCACAAAATTTACCTGCGCCTATGGCCGACACCGAAATTGAGCCGAACTGGACCGAATTTCCCATTTTATTACTCTACACCTTTCTGAAATAGACTATAGTAACCTTGAAACACCGGAAACAAGTATTTATTATATTAATATGTCGCAGCTAATCCATACTTACACAATTGTGGCTTTTGATGAAGCTGTCTCTGCTCATCGACATGCAGTCACTAATTTCTTGGGAAAACCAACCAGTAAGTTTCTAATTTTAACCTGGTGTATTTAAGGAAGTCATTTTTTAATCAAGATCATTCTCAGTTTAATTTACTAACTAAATTAATTTTTATATTTAGCTCTTCCCAATAAAGATATGGTACGAGAGCCAATCTGGACAACTTGGGCTAAGTACAAGAGAGACATTACAGATAGTATGGTTCGCGACTTTGCTTACCAAATTTTTGACCATGGATTTAAAGGTCAAATTGAAATTGATGAAAAATGGGAGGTAAAAAGCATAAGCATTCATTTTAATATGACTTCATATACGCTTTATAACAGTGGCGGATTTGGAGGCGGGCGCTGGGGGCTGTTACTAAAAATGTTGAAGTTGAAAGTTCAGAGATTGAAATTACTAATAATTATGATATTGGATTGTATTTGTCAGCAATGGCCAGTATTGACGACACGGCATGCTACAATTTACTAAAAAATCATTGGGTTCCCAATGAAAATTTTGAATTTCCCTTTTCCATCCATAAAAAAAGAGGGCGCGACGAACGGCGAAGAGCTAACCAAGGACATCTCGCAAAACACGAATGGTTAGTTTTTTCAAAAGAGAAAATGGGGTTGTTTTGTGTATATTGTGTCCTTTTTGCCGAAACCTTAGTTGGCGGTCGCCACAGTCAATCTCACAACGTTCTACCACAAAAACTAGTGAAAATTTCGCTAACTACTCTGTTATTTTTTGTCTACTCTTAATAGAGCATTGTTTTGCTTATTTCAGTATTTTATTTTTTTAATTATGTCTTAGTATTATTTTTTTGTATTTACCTTTTTTTCGGCACAAAAGAGTTCTTTGTACTAAATAAATAATACCGAAAAAACCTACCTCTCGTTTTAAATTTTATTCCACATTGAAGTTCCGTAAATAATAGGAATGTAAAGGTTGTGTCGCGTGGTACCCAAAATTTTTTCGCCTGCGGCGCTTTTACTTTCTTCTTACACTTTCCTTTTGCGCCCCCCCCCCCCCCCCCAGACCAGATCCTAAATCCACCACTGCTTTATAAGATCCAAGATTGATTGGTGGTGTATTTTTCTCTATCTTTACAGGATACAGACAAGTTGAATATATCATTCCACTTTTCTTCTTATTTCAGACCTGCTTTGGATCTAAAATATTCATGCCCGATAAATTCAGTAACATTTCAAATATTGTTAAAGATTTGAAGAGCAAAAACTATAGAGTTACCCTGTGGTCAGCTCCATTTGTTAATCCAGATTGTGAGGATCTGGTACAAGAAGGCGAGGATAAAGGTAAGGGCTAGTTAATATATAACTATTATAGTTGAATGGATTTCAAGGAAGAAAAAAGTTCTATAAAATAACCAAATTGATTTATTAGGTTATTTTGTCAAGAATACCAATGGTGACATGAAAACGGTATGGTGGGAAAGCGATGACGCCCGACAAGTAGACTTCACCAAGCCCGAAGCTGCGGAATGGTATTCGGAAAAATTAAGAAAGCTGATGGTCGATCCTGGAATTGATGGCTTTAAATTTGATGCAGGGGAAACAGATTATGTTGCGCAGGTAACAGTGTTTTGAAATAAAAAACATAAAAACTTTGGGCAGTATCGTAAGGTGAGATATTGTTGTGGGACAGCGCTCCAAAAAAAAAAATACTTTTTAGTGACATTTAAAAATTAACATATTCTAGAAAAACTTTTAAATTAAAGGAAAAATCTCATTTCTTTACTTTAACTATTTCTACAACTTTAAAATTAAGTTTTTTGGGTTATGGCACGCAGAAGAAACGGTGTTTCCATTGCTTTCATTGATCACATGCTATTGTCTCTAAGGCGCTTAAGATTAGGCCATTGCATTGCAAATTCTTTAATAATGTTTGTTGTAGCCAGCAGTTTATGAAAACGAAGATCCAGAGTTAGTTCCTAACATTTTTACTCAGCGGTATATTCATACGGTTACTCAATTCAACGATTTAATGGAGGCGAGATCTGCTTTTAGGTAAGAGGAAATTCTTGCTGCCAAAGCACAACTAAACATTCCTAAATATTGTATTATTAAATTATTATTTTTCCTAAACCTTTAAGGACTCAAAATTACTCACTCCTACTACGAATGATCGACAAAGACTCCGTCTGGGGAATCGATGATGGACTTCAATCTTTGGTAACAACACTTCTGCAACTCAATATGGTCGGGTATCCTTTGTAAGTAAATGGTATTATTATTTTTTGATAAAAGCCCAGTTTGTAATTTTCTTATTTTGATCATCTTCAGGTTTAACTTTCACTTGTTTCAGCGTACTTCCCGATATGATCGGAGGTAATGGATACAAAGCTCAGCCTGACTTGGAACTTCTCATCAGGTGGACTCAGGCAGCAGTTTTTATGCCCTCCTTACAGTTCAGTTATCTACCATGGGATTTTTCAAACGATAATGAAGTAAGAATAACTACTTGTTAATGTACATTGAATAAAATTACTGCATCTCAGTGGCGGCTTGCGGTCTTAAAAAATGGTGAAGAGCTAAGTATAGTGCGGGTACTCAAACAAACATTGACTAAAAACCCGTGTAACAAAATGTCTCTCTTATTCTTATCTGTCCAACGACTAAATGGAGTTTCCAACAAATTGCAAACTATGTCATTAATTGGGTTCATTTTTAAAACACACAACTAAGTAGTACGTACATTACTGAGTTAACTGGAAAATAAAAACAAAACTTTTTAATCACAAAGTAAATCACGTAAAAACGATATCTATAATGGTAAGTTTCGCGAAGCCTCAAAATAAATACCTTAAGGTTAGGCGAACCAATGCTAAAACAATGGTGCATACGACTGATTTATTTGTAAATTGCCCTTCATCATAATGTAAATTGTTACATGCTGTTTGCGCGACTGACGTTACGTAACCATAGCAACGGTGAATATCAAAGCCATATTTGGCGTTGAGTCTTCACTTAGTTTGAGCCAACGGACACGGTCGGCTGGGGCGGGCCAAAATGCACGAGTGTTTATAATTATTGTCCATCGGAGTTAACCATGGCCCTATTATGCATAGCTACATTCGGATTAAATTAATATTATTAATTCGGACACAATTATTTTTTAAGGGCTATAATGGCAGCTCTATTGGTATAATAATATTGTCGAACAACTTTCCTCCTGGTTTTATTATTTTTTTTCACCTACTTCACCTGACGAGCCGTCACTGCTGCATCTATTAATAAGAAAAAAGTAGTCCGTTTTAAATAATTTTTTCAATAGCTTAATGGTACCGAAATCATCAGATCCATGGTAAACTTGCATGAACAATACACCGACGTCATTTTAGCAGCAATGAATACCTCTATTAACGACAATACCCCTACCAACGCTCCTATTTGGTGGGTAGATCCTACAGATGAAATTGCTCTTCAAACTAATGATGGTAAAGTTCTTTAATAATTTTTTTATCTTTGTGAATGGATTTATTTCATTTAAGGTGGTATATTTTTTTTGTACATGGTAAAGGAGGGTTATGTTTTTTAGAATTTCTACTTGGAGAAAGCATTTTAGTAGCCCCGGTAATGGTACAAGGAGCCACATCTAGGAACGTCTACCTTCCAAAGGGGGTATGGCAAGATGGAAACAATGCAGAAATATCATATACTGGACCGGGCAGCATCACCTATGATGCGCCGATAAATATTCTGCCTTATTTTATTTACGTTAAGACTGAATCGAATGAGTAGATACATTATTATTTCGTGAATAAATACATTATCAATTTTTGTATTGTTTTTATAACCTTATGCATTTGTTTTCTTTCCACTTAAACGAAATTATTGGAGGACAATATTTTCCACGTATGCTTTTAATGCTTTAAAGTTTCTCTTATGAAACTCGTTGGCTAACTTGTGATATAAAAATTTCCTGATTTCGAAAGGGCTTTTCCCCACGAACATTGGCTAAATTCATAAGAGAAGGATATATAACTAACCGTGTATTTTACATGTGCACGACAAAGGTACACACTCGACACTCCAATCTAGTTGTCCTTCAATCAGCTTATTTATTTCTTACGCTTTTGCCCTCGCATATCTCATTCCGTATTTCATTAATCTCATTGTCTTATCTGCAGTGGCGGCTCGCGGTCTTAAAAAATGGTGAAGAGCTACAAACATTGTCTAAAAACCCGTGTAAGAAAACGTCTCTCTTATCCTCATCTGTCCAACGACTGAATGGAGTTTCCGACAAATTACATACTGTCATTAATTGGGTTCATTTTTACAACACACAACTAAGTAGGTACGTAATTACACTACCAAATTAACTGAAAAATAAAAACAATACTTTTTAATCACACAGTAAATTACGTTAAAACGATATCTATAACCGTAAGTTTCGCGAATCCTTAAAATGAATACCTTAAGGTTAGGCGAACCAATGTTAAAACAATGGTGCATACGACTGATCTAATTTTAAATTGCCCTTCATCATAATCCAAATTGTTTGCGTGACTGATGTCACGTAAGCATAGCAACGGTAAATATCAAAGCCATGTTAGGTGTTGGGTCTTCAATTGCTTTGACCTAACGAACACAGTCCCTATTATGCATAGCTACATTCGAATTAAATTAATATTATTAATTCGAACATAATTATTTCTTAAGGGCTAAAATGGTAGCTAAATTGGTACAATAATATTTAATATTGTCGAAGTCGAAAAACATTCCTCCTGTTTTTTTTTTTTTTTTGGTGAAGAGCCTTTTCACCTACTTCACCTGACGAGCCGCCCGCCACTGCTTATCTGTGTTCTTTCAATATCGCAGAGCCGCACCGCATCCATTTTGGTTTCCATCGTTTACGTGTTGGAGCTTATGTGAAAAATACTATATAAAAAAATATAAGAATATGAAATCAGGGGGGTTGAAGTCATTTGCCCGGAGCGATTTAAAGATCCAGTCCGGCTCTGGAGTATACTTAGAATAAATGCAGAAAAAAACACCAGTCCATATGGATTTTTCAACAAGAATAGTTGTTTATTATTTGATAAACTGATAAGTAATAAATACTTTAAAAACCCTCAATTTTAGAATAAATATTTATGATAATTATAAGATATGGTATGTGTTTTAAAAAATGATTTATTCTAGTTGGCAATCCACTATTTAGAAGTAAGATGTTTACAAAAGGTAAGACAAATAGTAAACCTTACTCTAGGTTTGTTAGCCTAAAGATTTTTCCCACATGTTGAAAAAATGAACCTTCCAAATTAAATATCACCTAATATTTTATTGCATATTTAGGTTTGTTTTAATGTTCTTTATAGTTGTCCAAAATTTTATTTAATTTGATTTAGTACATAAAAATTAAAACCCAAAAACTAATGTCGGGTTGCACAAAGAATTTTAATAATATTTAACTAACCAGCAAGTTAGACATATATGACATTGGCAGAAATAATTTTCTCAGCATCATACTGGCCCAGTTACCTTAATTTTTATTTACTAATCAGGCACCCTTGATTGTGAGTTCTTAATACCTGTCAATGTCAATTATGTCACAGTCAAACTTGCTGCTTAGTTAATTGTGGTTAAAAATCTTTGTGCGACCTAACATCATTCCTGAAAAAAAAAGATCAAAAAACAATCTAAAATCATTTTTTAAACCATGGATAGCATTGGGTGAGATTTGTGACAAGGCATCTAGAATACTATCAACCTAATAGTGTTTATCTATTTTATACAGGGTGTTCATAAAGAGGTTTCAATTTTTTTTCTTATTTTTAGGTAGAAATTGTTTAATTTGGCTCATAGTTTCCCTAATTCTAGAAACCCATCAATTTGACATTGAAGCAGATACTTTAAAAAATGGAAATGTTGAACTAACTTTTAATTCAACTGAAGAAGGGTTACAAGTTACACTGCTAAGGGGTAAACAAAAATAACTGATGTTGATTAATTTTTGAATACCTATTTACTTAAATTATTTGTAAATGTTTGCTACTTTAAAACAACTTACAGATGGCATCGCTAAACTCCAAGGTGTTCTTGGAGTGGGTACAAATCTTTTACAAGATGGCAGCAGCATAGCTATAGGAAAGCTTGATGATGGTAATGGTTATAATATTGAGTGGAACGCTGACAATGAGAGTATCGTAATTAAAGACTGTTTCGAACTTGAAAATCGTAAGTGGAGGAATGAGTTAACTTTACTTATGTCTAAGATTGGCAGGCATTTTCTCAAAGTTAAAGTGAGAATTTAGTATAGTTGCAAAGTTGTCCGAAAGCATTCAGGTGTTTTTGAAGATTAATTGGTAAAGTGATTGCCCGAAAAATAACATTTTTAGGGTCGATATCCAGATAAAATAAAACTTTTTTACTTTAAAAGTGTTTGGAAAGGCGAAAATCGTATTTTCCAAAGATAATAAGACACCTTCTTCATTTCAATTGCTAAGTATAGATATCAACATTACTCGAAAACCTGATATGATAAAAAATAGAAATGTTGTGTTTAAGGTGACGTTAATTGGTATGGAGGACCACAAATGTACAAACAAGAGTGGCCAATAGAAAACATTCTAATAAGTGGAAATGATCCGTACGTTGTAAGGACAGGTGGAAATTACGGAGGTAAATTGAAACCTCATTTTTAGTACTAGACACCTACTGGCATGTGTTGTAGTCCTTGTCATTTTAAAATAATACACTTTTTCCGAAAATCGATCGGAAATATTGACATTTCTGAAAGAAAAAGTCAATATTTCCTTACACTTAGTCGTTGCTAGGCAACGGAAAATAACGGTTAGAAAATATGTATTATTGTACTGTAAGGAAATATTATTTCTGTACCGCTACTTATAAACTAAAATGTGTTAAGCTTGAAAATTCAATATTACTGTGTTTCCATAGTTAAAACACGAATATTTAATGGCATTCTTTATTTGTGAACAAAGTTAATAATAATTATTTCAAAATTTTTACAAGTTGAATGTAATAAGTTATGTCCTCGGTTGTGTCCTTTTAATAATTTTCGATTTACGGAAAAATAGTATATACCTATGCCTTATAGAAAAAGCCACATTCCCGGACTTCGTATTGTCAGTGTCGGCTTGCGCCTCGACATACAATGTACAATTCCCTTTGATAAACTAATAAATTTGTGTCTAGTACCTGAACGCTACTGGTTGAATTCTAAAGGTGCCTACATTTTTCTGGATGAAAGAATACCACTTTATGTAGATCAAAATATAGAAATGGATGGACGAGTGTGCTTCATTGCTAAAAATACTGGTCCCTACATAAATAGGACAAAGGTTAGTTTATATTTTAATTGATTTAATACTTTATTAACATGCACCATATTGTATTTTATCAGGTTATTCAAACTTACAATTTAGTAGCTTTTGATGATCCCGTGTCTGCCCATCGACACGCAGTCGCCAATTTCTTGGGAAAACCAACTGGTAAGTAATAATTTATGTTTTGATAATATTGTCCCTAAAAATTATCTTATTATTTAGTACTTCCCAACATAAATATGATCAGAGAACCGATCTGGACAACATGGGCGAAATACAAGAAGAATATTACAGATGGCATAGTAAGAGATTTTGCTTACCAAATTTTTGATCACGGATTTAACGGACAAATTGAAATTGATGAAAAATGGGAGGTAATTAAGAATTAAATACTGAGA
The DNA here is from genome assembly GCA_935413205.1 of Polydrusus cervinus. Classification (NCBI taxonomy): domain Eukaryota; kingdom Metazoa; phylum Arthropoda; class Insecta; order Coleoptera; family Curculionidae; genus Polydrusus; species Polydrusus cervinus. The sequence continues at coordinate 6,260,046 of OW284514.1, forward strand.
ATGTGAAATAATTTTGGCAAAAAAAAACGAAACAGAGACATTTACAGCTCAGTTATTTTTTGGAAAAACGCTCAGACCCTTCGATTTTGTTTTCGAGGAGGGCACAAAATTGGCAAAAAATCACGTTAACATGTGCAGCCCCCTGGGCGGGGGTCCCACCACCTCTAGAATCTTAAATGGAAAAGGGGTTGTTTTTAAAGGTCTTTCAATTTCCTTTATAATGATGTAAAATTCATGTACTTTAGTTTAGTAGTAAAAGGAATTAAAAAACCTTTAAAATAAAGTTTAAGATCGAGCGTTTTTCCAAAAAAGAACTGAGCTGCCAGTAAATGTTTCGTGTTCGTTTTCGATGCGCCACCATGTATATTTATTTTATTTTAGACTTGTTTTGGATCTAAGATTTTCATGCCAGACGAATTCGGTAATATTTCTAATGTTGTCCAAGATTTAAAAAGCAAAAATTTTAGAGTTACTCTGTGGTCAGGTCCTTTTGTTAATCCTGACTGTGTGGAATTGACAAAAGAAGGCGAAGAAAAAGGTAAGAACTAATTTTCTCTATCGTCCAATTGAATTTTAACGAAGATACTTCTTTTTAAATCAGAAATGTGCCCCATTCTGGTTACGTTAGGTACCATATATTCAGTGGCGGCGCCAGGATTTTTGGGATGGGAGGGCACAAATGGGCTCTATGATTTTTGAGTGGGCACCACCTAATATAAAAGTGCCTTCGAAAAAAAAAGGCCGTCAGCCTACCGACATTCTGGAACGCTATGTGCTGCGACAAACAAAACCTTCCTTGTAATGTCTAAAAAAAAAAAAGTCATCGTTCTATGAAAATAAATTACCATACAACCACTCATCAAAAATTTCATAGCCAAGTCCCTTACAAAACCGGATCTATCAATTTTGGGGGGGCATCAGGGTGGGCACACATGTTTCTACTCCCCCCCCCCCCTGGCGCCGCCGCTGCATATGTTTATAGTAGTTTGGCTTGAGTCTGTTTTTTAGAGGTAGTTTTAAAAATTAAAAGAAAAAATTTCTTAGGATATTTTGTTAAAAATACCGATGGGAACATGTCTACAGCATGGTGGGAAAGTGATGACGCTCGCCAAATAGATTTTACTAACACTGAAGCTGCGGAATGGTATTCAGAAAAATTAAGGAAGCTACTGGTCGATCCTGGAGTTGATGGTTTTAAATTTGATGGGGGAGAAACAGATTATGTTGTACAGGTATATCAGGAACCAAAAATCATTAAAATAAAATTGAAAAATTCTAGTAAGAGTAAGGTGCTAATTTAATGTACCTACCTATTTAAAATTTCTAAATTTTACAATTTTTTAAAAAAAATCTTCAACTTTGTAGCCAGCAGTTTATGAGAACGAAGAACCTGAACTAGTGCCCAACATTTTCACCCAACGATACATTCACAACATTGCTCAATTTAATGATTTAATGGAAGCAAGAATTGCATATAGGTAAGAACAATAGTTTGACAACTGATGCAGCAATTTTTAGAATATCAGACTGCATAATAATTATAAAAAAATATGTTATTTTAATTGTCAAATACATTTTAGGACTCAGAATTATTCATTCTTACTTAGAATGCTTGACAAAGACTCTGTCTGGGGTCTTGACGATGGGCTCCAATCTTTGGTCACAACGCTCTTGCAACTGAATATGGTTGGGTACCCTTTGTAAGTATATACTTAAAAAATAAAGGATAAAGATTTTAATTTTCAATATTATCGGGTTTTATTGTTGTATTATAGTGTGCTACCCGATATGATTGGCGGTAATGGATACACTGCTCAACCTGACTTGGAACTTCTTATAAGATGGACTCAGGCAACTGTCTTTATGCCATCAATGCAATTTAGTTACCTACCATGGGATTTTTCTAACGATGATGAAGTAAGTATGTAAAAATCAATATTATAGACCAGGCACTGGGTATAAAATAAAGGGGTTGTCTCGCAAAAGGTCAAAGAGGGTGGTGGGACTATGCACCTGAGCGATTCCTCAAAAATGGCGCCATTTCTGTAGCTTCTAGGGAAAAAAGTTGTTATTCAATAATATAGAACATATAAATCATACGGTATAATTATGATACCATAATCGAAAAGTAGATACAATTTTCTAGAAAAAATATTAAACCTGCAGCTCGATATCTCCGTTCGTTTCAGCGTTATCGCGAATAGTATAATTTTTAAAATTTTAAATAAAGAATATTTTTAGAAAAAAAGTTGGACGCCACTGATATTTTTTCATGTGGATATTATTTCAGATTAGCCTGGTCAATTCTGCATAAAATAGGTCTCTTGCGTTTTTCTCCTCAGACACACCGTTCTTAATTAAATTAGTTCTACTATTTATTATTTTTATTAACATTGATAATGAAAAATTTTGTTTTTTAAAAATTGTTGGAAATGACCACCCCGTCTAATTTAATTTAATTATTTTAATTAAGAACGGTGTGCCGGAGGAGAAAAACGCAAGAGACCATTTTTATGCAGAATTGACCAGGCTAATCCGAAATAATATCCACATGGAAAAATATCAGTGGCGTCCCACTTTTTTTTCTAAAAAATATTCTTTATTTAAAATTTTAAAAAATATTCTATTCGCGATAACGCTGAAACGAACGGAGATTTCGAGCTGCATATCGAGTGCATACATTTCTCTTCCAAACAGTCTTTAGTTTGCTAAAATGGGATAAATCGTTTATAAGTTACAGCGATTTAACTGATTACACTTTCAACAGCTTCCCCCCCTCTTATTAAAGTTAGTACGCCAATGAGTATAGGACCAAAATGATGCATAATTGTCCAAGCTTTTAATGGTGTTATCAAGGATATACCTTAATGTGGAATTTTCTGATATATAAAATTTTAAAAATTACTTTTCAAATACCCCTCTTGCGGCAAAATGGGGAACTTAAAAATTACTTCCAGGATTTTCTCATGGCCACTTTAGTTATAATTTTTTTTTCCCTGAATTTCTATGCCCAGTAGTTTCCAGGATATGGCCGCTCGTCACCCTTAATGAATCACCTACAAACTCTACTATTTTTATAGCTAAATGGTACCGAAATCATCAGATCGATGGTAAACCTGCATGCGAAATATACGGATGTCATTTTAAAAGCAATGAACGCTTCCATTGTGGACAACACCCCCACAAACCCACCTATTTGGTGGATTGATCCGACGGATGAAATTGCTCTCCGGACTAATGATGGTAGATATCTCTAAATTTATTATTTGTTTTTTTAAATTGCGGCTCTTTTTGACTTGAATTACAAAAAAAACTAAACAAATTAATTATTTTTTTTTACCAATAGAAAGATGGTATCTGTGTGAGAAAAAGAAAAAGATGCAGCCAATGAAAACCATAAAAATAATTTCTTCATTCATTGTATTGTAATAAATATTAAAAATGATTTTTTTAATAACAATAACTTCGAAAATTGAAACACCTTATTTTAGAATTTCTTCTTGGAGAAAGCATCCTAGTAGCCCCGGTAATGGAAAAAGGAGCTACATCTAGGACTGTATATCTTCCAAAAGGACTGTGGCGAGATGGAAACAGTGAACAGATAATATATTCAGGGCCTGGCAGTATAACATATGATGCCCCAATAAATGTTCTACCTTATTTTATTTATAATAATGAAACAGTGGTCTGATAATTAACTTTGTACCTATATAAATAAATCCACCTCAGAATGAACAGAAAATATTATTTGTTCCTATAGGGGCGCGCCTTGTGTATATCTCCTGTATCCACCACTGCTAAGTAGAACAGATTTTTTCTAAATTCCAACAGAATTGCTTAAAACACGTAATAGATAATATAATTTAACAATATATTACCAGCATTCTACAAATTACTCCTACAAAAGGGACTTCTAAAAAAAAAAAGTCACTACCTACCAGGTGCCTCCTACAAAAAGTGACTTCTAGAGTAACATATGGTTTAAGAAAGTACCAGCGTAACAGATAAAATATGCTGTTATCGATAACACTGATAAAGTAGAATATAACAATAATTCCAATCAAATTTGATATTTGTCTGGATCTGGCAACGTCGCAAACTTACTCCATAGTTTGTGGTATTCATGCCACCTAGTAAAGCTAATATAAACTAATATTTCGAAACCCAAAAACATCTTACAGATTTCTATGGAAAAAAGCTTATTTACAAGAAAAAAGTTGTCAAATTGAAATTAGTCCTAAATACTAATCCATCAGCTGCTATCTCTTTAACCTTAAAATGTAAAGTTTTTAGTTTTGTTGTGTTATTTTGACAATAAAATAGTATATTTTAGCCGAGTGTGTCAATTATTTGTGAATATGCGAGAATTAAAATAATTATTTGACTAAAAATGTAAGTATAAAATATAAATACAAATACCATTTTGTCTTGCTGTATTGTTTTGTATTTATCATGTTACAAACCTACCACAGCCCCAGGGCTGTGAACCTACATTTAAGGGATATTTCTTTGTCTTGATTAGATACTATGATTAAATTACACCAAATAAATTTTTGTTTTTCTTTACCAAAAACAATTTTTAAGAATGAAGTCGTCACCAGCTGCATAGCATAGATTAAACAGTTCGTTTGTTGTATTCTATTAATAGTAACCATTAAATTAGACTACAGTCTAATGTAGCATTTCTTAAAACGAAACAGCAACAGGCGGAACTATAAGTTCATGCTATAAGAAGTAATAAATAAACAAATTTAAACACTGAACAAACCTGAAATTCTGATCACATCATCACATGCTAATCCAACTCCATTCCACATTCCACTCCAATTCTACCTTGCGAACCAAACGATTATAGTCCTGTAGCGACAACAATACAGAGAGCTGTAACTGACTGACCGACCGTAATAATAATATTGATGTGCACTACAGAAATTCAAACATTGGACTAAAGATGGAGCCGGCAACTCTGCCAGTATATGCCGCGAGCAGTTGGAACTTTACGAACTTGTGCGGAGCCGAGGGACTTCACGTATGGAATGCCTCTAGGCATGATATGGGAATTTGTTTCCAGCAGTTAGTTTTGGATATTCCTGTTTTAGGTAAAAATACTATACGTACATACACTATTGGCAAACTCGAATCTGGGGTGCGAAATCTCCAATGTGACTAAGAGAGAAGGCACATATGGGCAAAACCTTTAGTTAAAAAGACACACCTAACTACTCCTATATTTCTACTGAAAGGGGGGATACTGTGTTGTGTGGCCGAATCGATTGCTCCCGTGGCTGCTTCGACCGCGTGTTCTAATGAATGGAAGGTATGAGGTAGGGGATTCTCTGTTTAACCTGTTAAACGCTACTAATATTCTCCGTCTGATGCGTTTATATCGGCACCCCAGATTCGAGATTCCAATAGTGTATATCATCGTAATATACCTATAATGTAATGTTTAGAGAAAAAAGAAATTGTAAATTTTGCTTTCTCCTTATTTATTCATGCTCTTTTTGTCATTGTAGGTCTTTTAGCAGTTTTTTCAAGCTATTATCTTGGACGATCAGACGGCTTGGTAGCCAGAGGAACACCTCAATTACTTGCGATTAATCTACGATGTTTCTTGGTACTTTTGTTAGCGTTTTTACCGTTGGTTCAAATATACATTTATAGATTTACAACATCGGAAGCCATTCCTCAGATAGCGTATTTTTTAAGCGCCGTCCAGGGTCTGGCGTGGTTTGTGCATTTTCTTTATAATGTGAGTTTACGGACAAAGTTGGGCAAAAGTCCGAGGGGACCTATGATCATCTGTGTTTTGTGGTTAGTATATGTTTATACCTACTAATATACCGGGTATATTATAGTCTATTTCTAAAAGGTGTAGAGTAATAAAATGGAATATTCCGTCCAGTTCGGCTCAATTTCGGTATCGGCCATAGGCGCAGGTAACTTTTGTGCATTAAATTATTTATGAAAACTAACCAAAAATTTTAGAGAATTAGGCTAACGGATAAAATAATATTGTTTGTTGACCACCTGATTGATCGGACCGTCGACCCGTTAATTATAACGTCAAGAGGAGATGATAGTTCCTCAGATGACGAAGAATGTTTTTTATAATTTAATTTCTGTATAATGTATTTTTTGTATTTTGTATTTTTTTATGTTTAATAAAAAATAAGTGTACCTAATACTATGTACATAATGCACGCATTTGTTTCAGTTTTTATAAATGGATAACAATAGGCAAAACCCATAAATTGACCCAAACCCGGGTGGTACTACCTGCACTTGATGAAAATAAAGAATTTTGCAATGAAATCAATGCGAAATTATGAAAGTGGCTAAAATATTCGTTGGGTTACTCGGTAGTCTCTTTGCATACCTAATGAGCTTTTATTACTCTACACCTTTCTGAAATAGACTATAAATATCGCCACAAAGCAAAATAGTATAAGAATTGTATGAGAATCGAAAAATTTAAACACAGAAAAGGGTTTAATCTATTATTTTCTTAATGGGCTACAGCAGCTTTATACTCTAGGGCAGTCTAGGGAGTCTACGGTGTCAAAACACCTGGAATATTAAATACATTTTAAATTTTTCGCCTGAGGCGCATTACCTACGGCGCTTTTTTACCACCCCCAACATTTCTTTTTAGATCCACCCTTTATTGTACCCTATTTTGCAATAATCCAAATTTTTTTGACACCCTCTATAGAACTTGGACCTACGTTTTGATTCTCATAATCACCAAAAGTGTTTTTTGTCGCACTTTTTTAACCAGATTTTTTCTTAATATAGGTCGTTACTTTTTGTTTTAACTGTCATATCTGTACGGAGTCATCTTTTATTTTTAAAATATGTCGACAAAAAGCTGTACAGCAACAATTTAGCTTATGGAATGAGTCTGTGCTACCTCATAATACAAATTTTCTACGCCCTGTCTCTCATACCAGGTGAGGGGGAAACGACCTATTTGAATTTTGTAGAAAGTTATACAGAGGTAAGTAATACATATTATTAAATTTATAGAAATAATCCATACTTAAAGTGGAGTGAAAATTTATAAGGTAAGAAATAGGAACACAAAGTCTTCCTCCATGTTCTAAGCAACTTAATCTCTACATGAAGGTTGGAGACAATGATGTTTCTTGAATGATAGAATAGTTTTGGACTTGCATTGTCTTTAATTTGTTTTACATCACAACCTTTCAACTGGTAAATATCTCCAGTCGTCTTCAGATGAATACTGTAGGTTCGATGTAAGAATGAGTATAACGGTGAGAAACAAAAACCTACAATTTTATTGCTCAGTTAGGGTGATATCTCTACTGGGTTTTCTTCTTTTATTTATTCTCCTGAAGATGAATGCTTCTGGGTTCGAAACATGTAGGTAGAGATTAAGTTGCTTAAAACATTTCTATAATATTATAACAGTGGAGGAAGACTTTGTGTTCTTATTTCTTACCTTATACAGGGTGTTACAAATTCGACATACCAGCATTGGAATCTCGGAAACCATAGGAGTTAGAGAAACGATTAAATGGGGCAAAGTTGTGCAACTCGGTACTGATTATAATGCCGCTTTAAAAGTTTTCGAATTCCGAATACTTCCGATTTTATTCGAAAAAAACCGAAATTTTGCAAAATGGTTTTTATTTTTTCCTGAGCTCATTTGAATAGCTATTTAAAAATAAATGACACTTTGTCATTGCCACTTTTTCTCCTCTACAAAATGACGTTGCTAAACTAAAAATCCGCCGTTTCGTCTCCGAGCAGCCATCACCAACTTAACTTTTTTAAATCCGGACCTGGATTCTTTTTAAACGATTTTTAAACCCTCCTACCCTCAAAATGTAATGGCGATATTACTTTCTCATAATGATGAATTGTATTTGCTTATTTTTTTAAATTCATATTTTTTACACTTGTTGTCAGTCCGATCCTGGCAACGAATCACAATATTAATTAAAAACTTTATTTTATTTAAAACATTCATACATAAGTAATATAATTTATTTTATAAGAATTTTCTAATAATTCTAAATTTACTAATTATAAATCCTAATTTTCTAAATGTTCAATACAACGATCGATTTTTTCTCCAATTTTGGCGACAGCCCTTTCAACCGATATTCTCCTTATCCTACCAAATGCAACCTGTATGCGTTCTTCCATGGTATCTACGTCATTTTTAAGTATTACATGTATTATTTAAATACCTAACATGAACTTTAGACAAACTTTTTCATGAAACTTATTTGTAAATGTTTTAAATAAAATAAAGTTATTAATTAATATTGTGATTCGTTGCCAGGACCGGACTGACAAGAAGTGTACAAAATATGAATTTAAAAAAATAAGCAAGGACAACTCATAATTATGAGAAAGTAATATCGCCATTACATTTTGAGGGTACAAGGGGTTTAAAAACCGGTTAAAAAAATCCAGGTCCGTATTTAAAAAAGTAAAGTTGGTGATGGCCTCTCGGAGACGAAACGGCGGATCTTTAGTTTACTAACGTCATTTTGTAGAGGAAAAAAAGTGGCAATGACAAAGTGTCATTTATTTTTAAATAGCTAGTCAAATGAGCTCAGGAAAAAATAAAAACCATTTTGCAAAATTTCGGTTTTTTTCGAATAAAATCGGAAGTATTCGGAATTGGAAAACTTTTAAAGCGGCATTATAATCAGCACCGAATTGCACAACTCTGCCCCTATTTAACCGTTTTTCTAACTTCTATGGTTTCCGAGATTCCAATGCTGGTATGTCGAATTTGTAACACCCTGTATATTATTAAATGTTTGTGATTTTATTTTTCAAGTAAGATATTAATTTTATTTAATAATGTCAAAAAAGAATTAGTCTTTTTTTGTCTTTTACATAGTAGTATCTATTTTCCACTTTTAGATAGGAGAAAACCAACCCCTTCTAAGCAATGCCTACGTAAGGTTTGTAGAAGAAGGAGACCCCGCCTATTTAGGAGTAGCAATGGAGAATATCAATTGGCTGTCAAAATTATTGTTTGCATGGGTAGAACCCCTAATGAGAAAAGGAGTACAAGGTTAGAAATAAATAATTGTTACTATTTTGGTTATACAGTGATGGGCTAAAATATGGAACAAATTCATTTAAAAATCAGGTATTAATTTTTTGAAAAAACGCTCGGACACGTCGATTATAATTTTTTCTTCCGGATTTTTTGCCTCAAAAAGAATACAGGGTGTGTCAAAAAGTAGATATGAAATTAGGCAAATTAATGAAAATACTGTAAATAATGTTTTAGAAGGGGTTTTAAGTAGATAGGCATATTGTCAAGAAGTTAATGGTTTGCATTTTCAACACTTAATAAAATAATTTTAGTTTTATGATGTAATTTTTCTCTTAAACCTTTAGAGATAAGGATATGGTATGCTACATGAATTATGCGCAGAATTTGACGTAGAATTCAAAATTCGACTGAAAAAATAGGGTTCTATTTAAAATACGAAAATTTTTTGCTACATCTACTTTTTGACACACCCTATATAATTTCTTTTTGAGGCAAAAAATCCGGAAAAAAAAATTATAATCGACGTCTTCGAGCGTTTTTTCAAAAGATTAATACCTGATTTTTAAATTAATTTGTTCCATATTTTAGCCCGTCACTGTATATACAGGGTGGGGACTTTAACTGGAGAAAATTCGCTAGATATTTCGGAAAAATGCGAAAATACGTTTTTTTTCGAACCCATTAAACCCAACCTATTTTTTTTTTTAAATTGGATGATGTACCACTTGTGTCACCTTTGTGAAATGATCTTTTAAAGACACAATGTGTGCTCCCCCTCCCCCCTCCCCCCAACGACGCCTATGTCTGCAAAAATAGAATTGATTTGGAAATAAAAAAAATTTTGTTATTTTTCATGTTTTTAACACATTTAAGTCCTAATAAGGGAAAGTGTTATGAAGCACAACGTATCTTAGGACGTTTATATTATTTTTATATTTCATTATACTATTATTTTATTTTTTTAAGGCCAATTAAAAGATTCTGATGATTTATATGATCTTCCCGTTACTTTAAATTGTTCGGCTGTTAGCCACGAATTGGATCTTGCCCTTTGTGAACACGGAAATGAAGCAGTTTATCAAATTTCCCAGCAAAGTAAGTTAATGATATTCAAGGTAATACAGTTAAGAGGGTTCGACCAATATTTCTAAGCTCTCCTATGATTTTTATCAGCCCCATGCGACATTACATCTATACAGAGTGGACCACGCTAAACGCAGAATTCCATAGCAACTAAACTACTCAACTTTGTTATATTTTCAAAAACAGAGATCTACAATTTAAAATTATTTTAAATATACAGGGTTTCCCAAATAGTCAGAGCATATCCAACATACTTTTTTTTATGGAACACCCTATATATTATATTATTTTTTAATTCCCTATAAAATTCCACGTATATTTTGTATAAAATGTCATATATCGATAGTCTATTTCAAAAAGGTGTAGAGTAATAAAATGGGAAATTGCGTCCAATTCGGCTGAATTTCGGTGTCGGCCATAGGAGCACGTACATTTTGTGTATTAAATTATTTATGATAAAGAAAGAACTATTAGCTATCAGATTTACATAAACATCGTTTTATGAAATATGCTGTGGAATATATAGCTGAAAAACATAGTGGAATTGTGCTGCGCACACCGCCATATTATGGCTAACTAAATCCTATAGAACTTATATGGGCGCAAGTGAAAGGATTTGTAGCAAGACACAACACGACATTCAAAATTAAAGACGTTAAGCTACTGTTTGATCAAGCCATTAAGGAAGTGACACCAGAGAACTGACGAAAGCAGTCTATCATGTCATTAAAGAAGAGGAGATAATGTGGGATCTTGACCATCTGATCGATCGGACCGTCGACCCGTTAATTATAACTTCAAGAGGAGATGACAGTTCCTCAGATGACGAAGAATATTATAATTTTTTAGAATTTAATTTCTGTATAATGTATTTTTTGTATTTCGTATTTTTTATAGTGTTTAATAAAAACATAAGCGTACCTAATACTATGTACATAATGCAAGCCTTTGTCACACCATTTTCAGTGTTTGTGAATGGATAACAATAGGCAAAACCCATAAATTGACCCAAATCCGGTTGGTACTACCTGCACTTGATGAAAATAAAGAAATTTGCAATGAAATCAATGCCAAATTATGAAAGTGGCCTAAATATTCGTTGGGTCACTCTGTAGCCACTTTACATACATACCTAATGAGCCTTTATTGCTCCACACCTTTCTGAAATAGACTATAGTTGTTTCTATTTAATGAATTATAACACAAATTTTAGGGCGGTATAGAATCCGATTTCTTGTATCGATCACTTTTTTCCTAACATTTTAATTATCAGAGTGTAAAATTTGATGTCTTTGTCCCAACTTACAACAAGCCAACATATCTCAACCTTATATCGCCTTTCATCAAACAGTAAAATGGAAAAAAGCAAACAATTTTCCATCGTTTCAAAGAAAAATATATCTCGTACGGGCGTTTATTTCACGTACTTTTAACACGAGTTTTAAAAATACATTGTAACTAAAGTCTTTTGTGTCAGGTTACAGTTTTGTTATGTTGTTATATATAAGAGTAAAATACGTATCTACTTTTATGAGGAAAAAAGCTGTACGTTATTAGATAATATTTTATATGCACCTACTTGTTATCATCTGCTGTCCCGTCTGTTTTATGACGGTGCATAAAGTTTTTATTTCTAAAAGCTTTTTTAATATTTGATAAAAGTAACCGGTTACTATATTATTGTACCAGTTGCAATGAAACAAATATAGGAATACTTTGGTCTTGGTCATACTTATTTTACACGATTGTTAAAAAATTCGCTTGAAAATTGATAACAATGTTCACTTTGCAGCTTGTGTGTGTCATCCTTGGTCCTTGGTTTTATTTACATCTGAATAGGTTCTTTAACTATTCCCATATTTGATAGTTTTAGAATTTAAATTGTTAAGTAGGTGCTATAATAGGAGTTTATTTATCATCAATAAAACTATTGCTAGGTCATACCAAAAAATTTTTGCAGCTAATTGAAAACATGCAAAACAATTTCCACACTTTTTAAAAACGCAAAATTGACGAGATTACTTGCTGACGTCGATCTGATAAAAATTTATAGTGAGATTCGTTACCGATGTTTAACTTGTCATATCGGTGTTTTTGTTTACATCCCTTATACCTACATCCGAATTGTGGAATTTTTGCTTAAAATAACTGTTCTTTTTATTTATTTGCTCATAGAGCAGAAAGATCGACAAATAACTTAGGTTAGACTTTTCTCAACTGTCATTTCATTGGCTTCATCTTCTGTCAATAATTTCGGTGTTGCCTCATGTGACACTTTTTATGCCAGTTAAATAATATATTTTGTTCCTAGAACTGTAGTAACTTATTTTAAGACAAAATATAGATAACATTTTATAAATATATGATGATTTTTTTATTTTTGGACACATATAATATATATATATATATAATTGCTAATACCATAATTCAATGATGACACCGCTGTAAGCAGATGATCAGGGGCCGTTGAGTTTGCGCAGATCGGAAATTTGCTTCTTGATGTAAACATTTGACAGGGCCAACTTTCAAAATATTTTTACAAGCTTTTAAATTTACCCGTTTAGTTCGGGTGTGTACAGTGTACAGTTTATGGTCAGATATAACTAAGTAACCAATATTTTACATACCTGAAATACCTTATTCCTGGTATTGAACCGCGATTCTTGCAAAAAAGGATCATGCCCTTTTTTCTATCCATCTTGAGACACAATTCGCTAACAATAACAAAATGTCTGGTAAAGTTTTATACCTAAATTCGCACCCAAAACTTAAAAATAATATCCACAATCACACACGAAACATCCGAACGAATACAACGTAAAAAAAGCTGGAAACGACTACAACTTACAAAATGTCTAAAGTAAAGTTTTATAAATATTAACACCCAAAACTTGGAAATTATAACAACACACGAATGAACGAAACAAAAGATGGCGACTAATAAGAATATAACGGCGAGCCGGTTCTGTTCAAGAGACCTTGAGTTCTGTTTACGTTCTGTTAGAAATCGTGTGGGTTGCCTAATTTTTTCCCTACTGCGCAAGCGCCACGGCCCCCAACTCAGATTATTTTGACTCGCACGATGGGCGTATTCTTGCTTCGTGCGGCTGCTTGTATTGGCAATATAGTGTATGTATATATGTGGTTTTGGACAATTATTTCTATTGGATTACTTTTCAGACTTTGTCATTATATTATAATTTAAAATTTTTAGAGAACATTGGCAACATTGTTAAGCTGTCGTTTTCATGACGTATATTCGATAAAGTCAATATTTTTGGTCCAAACTTTTTTTATTTATTTATTTTCACAGTGATGACTTAAAAATATCGAAAAGTAATATATTCTATGCCAATTAATATACCTAATTAATGCTGTAAACGTAAAAAGAGAAGGGGCAATCTCAGCGACAAAATTTACAAGACAAACCTAAAAAAAAATAATTTAACTTTTTTCTACAAATCTTATAATTATGTCTGTGTTATCTGGTTGTATTTACATTTAAAGGTTTACAAGTTATTTTTCTATTCTTGTTACGTATAATAAAAATGTTATGGTCGATTGGGGTTAGGACCTCGACCCCGTTGAAAATAGTAGATAAATCGTGGTGGAAAATTAATTACATGGCAAAAACCAACATAAGCAATTACAAACTCTGAATATTATAGTAAATGTCCAGAAATTAGTGGAAAACTGGAGATTTTTGTAACAAGAATGCCAAGCCAATGTCCAAATTTACAGTCTTTAAAAATCCATTAATGGCCAGTATTCGGGCCAAGAGAACGTTTTTTGGTCTAATTTAATATATTTTGCATGAACCTGGTAATCTTGGAGAAGAATTTAGAAATATTGATTGGATGGTTTTAATGAAATATGTGAAAGTAGAAAAATTCCTTATATAAAAATTAAACAAATATTTTTTTGTGTGTTTATTGTGTATTTTCTTTTTAATTTTAAATTGGCGCAAATAAAATTAATGTTATTTATTTTCATTTTAGGTACTCAAGAATTACAACCAATTATAGAAGAAATACAAGTAACAAAATCAGATTTTACTTTAATAAAAGCTTTACACAAAGTGTTTTGGTTTGAATTTTATATTGTTGGCATTTTAAAACTCGTAGCTGATTTGGCTGGGTTTGGAGGTCCCATGTTATTAAATAGGTAAAAAATATTTATATTGTAAAATATGGTTTTTGATATTTCATACCAAATATTAAAAATCTGCAAAACGTGGTTTTGTCTATATCTATTTATCTTTTACCCAGAGTGTTACAAATTCGATGCATTAGCATTTCTATTGCGGTAATTATAAGAGATAGAGAGTTGGTTAAATAGAGGCAAAATTGCATAGTTCAATGCTGAATAATTTGTTGAAATAACATTTAAAAAATTCCGAAAAAATAAAAACAAAAATTGTTTTTTTCGGATATCTCCGCAAGTCATAGGAATTTTTTTAATTTCTTTTTTTGGCCAGCTCTTTATCTTTGTAGTTACTGAGATAGCAATACCAATGCAATTAATTTGTAACACCCTGTATAATCGTTAAAAAACACTGATTTTGGCCAATTTATTTTAAGGTTAATTACATTTATTGAAGATAAAAATGAAGATATTAAATGGGGATATTTATATGCCGCTGGTTTACTAAGTACTACATTAATAAGTAAGTGTAATTTTACTAAATAAAAAAATTTAGAACTTTTGCTTTTCTACTATACAGGGTTTTAAAAAGTCTGGAATATTTCAAAAATTGCTAAATATTATATTTTTTTTGAAAATTGCCACATTCATATTGATAAAAACGGCACACCTTGGATGGACAAAACTATTTTTGCAATGGAACAGAATTAGTAAGGAAAAATACTATTTTTTTTATTTTGACTAGAACGTCCTGTATACAGGGTAGGGGCTTAGTAATTTTGTGAAGGAAAATTGTAAATATTCCAAATACTATCGGAGATATCCGAAAAAAACCGCAATTTTTAGTTTTGGTTTTTAATTTTTTGTGCCTTTATTTTTGACTTGGGAAAAAACCAAAAACACTTTCGCAGTCGTTTTTTATGTTCTATAAAATGGCGTTATTACTTTTCAAATTCGACGTTTCGGTCTTTAGATACCAACCTCAAGTAGATTTTTTAAATACGGACCTGTAGTTCCAAGAGGTGAGGTCTATCGATATGACAGGCCACTTAATATCGCCTGTCTTCCCTACTTTGGAAACATTTGGTTCAAAAATCTTGTATATTCAACCAATTAAAATCTCAATTTGTTGTTAAGGCATTGACTTTTTTGAGACCCTGTATATTGTGCTTTCAAATAATTTTATACCAATCAAGAACGAAGTGGCCATTTTAAAAATAATAATTTGTATTAAGCAAAAATAATTTTTAGGTGCATTGTGCGACTGTCACTTTCAGTTTCTCATAGCTAAGGTAGCCTTCAGAATGAGAGGGGCAATAGTAACGACGATTTACAAAAAAACGCTTAGTGTGAACACAGCAATATTAAACAGTCAATTTTCGGTCGGAGAGATTGTTAATTTTATGTCGACTGATACTGATAGGATTGTGAATTCTTGTCCCAGCTTTCATGCATTGTGGAGTATACCATTTCAGGTATGAATTCGTATGTTTCTTTACTCTATATATTTATAGCGAAACCAACGCCAACGAGTGCAAAATGAGGCGTGGGCTCCTTGTCAAAGCTGGAGGCTGGAGCATCCACGCATCCACTTTATATAAGCCCATTTTTTTATCCGTACTAAATGTAAAATCCCTTATCGACATTTATTATTAGTAGAGCCGTAGTAGAGCCAGTTGCGGCTGGTGTAAAGACATGCAGTGCTCCAGAGGTCCCAAAAAACGCTTACGGCAATTTTAAAATGTCATACTCTTCATAATGCTGATTTACTGTATTTTAAAATATTTATTTACTTCTCGAATTCATTAATGCGGTTTTCATTTAAATCTTAATACGGATAAAATTACAAAATATGCCAACACGACCTTGAATAATCGAACTCATTACCTGTGTTGATGTAATTTTTAATTCGCTACGCGGATTCAGATCGATTTATGTAAAAAGGTGCTTCATGAAAATGTGGTAAATTATTAGGAATACGAGAATATACCACCTCTGGTGGCAGTCACAGAAGCTCCCTTAGCTACCATTCAATGACAAATTTTCTAGAAATGTTTGTCGTTATTAGTAGTTTGACTAGTTTGAGGTTAGAATATGTTTTAGCTTAGACTCGTCTAAGGTTGGTTCACCGGTGGCAGCGGTTGAGCCGCATCGCATTCTTAAATTGCCTATTGTATTACCGGTTGGACATAAATCATGTTCTTTTATTCATGGTGGATTTCTGCTGATTTTTATCAACGTCAGCGAGAGAGAGATATCGTAAAATAATTAACCAACCGGTTGATGACATCATTCCACCTGCTGTCAATCATAAGTTTATCAGTTCCACCACTGGTTGAATCCACCGGCACCGGTGAAAAAATAATATATACCTACATATTTGAACTCAAATAAAACCAACAATGTGAGATTCTTTTATTTATTTGGCAACAGCGTATTATACGCTCGTAAAAACTTCCTACTATTTTCTTATGATTTCATTCATGGAACTCATCAGGAACTAAGTGATAGCTTGAATTTTAGTTCTTGTCGGTTTGTTTTGATGGGGGGGAATGTAGGTTCTATCTTTGCTTTCGTGTCGTTGGTAAAACAGCTCTTTCCATGCTATCCGATTAAAAAAAACTTAATCTCCGAAATATACAATTTAAAAAAATTAATCTCCGAAATATACAGGGTGTCCCATCGGGAACCGAATCGATCTATATATAGAAAACTATACATAGGAAAATTTTGAAAATTTGACAGTATGCTGATGCTGATGGGGGCGACCGGGCTAAAATATTTTCATATTGGTGGCACTTCCGGTTATACCGGAAGTAAGTGTCAACTTGCTTATTTTAAATGGGACACCCTATATATTATTACATTTTTGCATTCTACGTAAGATTCTAGGCAGATTTTGTATACCATGTCCTATACCTATGTCTAAACGTTTTTGACATATTTGAATTTTTATGTCAAAAATGACGTTTGCAAGCCTTAGACTAATTATCAATTTTTTCTAAATAAGAAGCCTTATTTATTTAATTTAAGTGGGATTCCTTGTTATAAAGGACCTGCTTTAATAGATTTTTTATAATATTTTGATTACTATTAATACAGGGTGTTTAAAAAATAAGATTAAAAATGAAATTGAAAAAACTGCAAAAAGTCTAGATTTTCAAATAGAAACACCCAAATTTTATAATTATTTCTTATTTAACATTAAAAATAAGGGTAAGTTTGTGTAAGGTTGCATATTCCAAAAATTTTTAGTTTTCGAAATATTTATTTATTTATTTATTTATTTATTGACGGGCAAACCCATTTACAGTTTTTACATAGCAAACTAACTTTAGTTTTTTTTTTTACTTAATAATGTAACAGATTGAAACTAACTCTATCTATATTAAATTATAAACAATAATTACAGCAAAAGTCGAGAAACATTTCGCTTAAAAGAGGCGAGGGAAGTATTAAAAAAAAAATCATAGCCAATTTAGTATTTTTATATGGCGATCTTGCAGCGGATTTTAAGTTCAGTTGCTCCTAGTTGGCTATGACGGCATTGAAGCTGTCACTTGCCATTTGACAATAATAAATAACGCTTAAATTGTACAGATTCATAGCCAACTAGGAGTAACTGAACTTAAAATCCGCTGCAAGATCGCCATATAAAAATACTCAATTGCCAATATTTCGAAAACTAAAATTTTTTGGGATATGCAACCTTACTTACTTACCCTTATGTTTAATGCTAAATAAGAAATAATTATGAAATTTGGGTGTTTCTATTTAAAAATCTGGACTTTTGACAGTTTTTTCAATTTCATTTTTAATCTTATTTTTTAAACACCCTGTATTAATAGTTATTAAAATATTAAAGAAAATCTATTAAAGCAGGTCCTTTATAACAAGGAATCCCACTTAAATTAAATAAATAAGGCTTCTTTATAGAAAAAATTGATAATTATTCTAAGGCTAGCAAACGTCATTTTTGACATAAAAATTCAAATATGTCAAAAACGTTTAGACATAGGTATAGGACATGGTATACAAAATCTGCCTAGAATCTTGCGTAGAATGCAAAAATGTAATACTATATAGGGTGTCCCATTTAAAATAAGCAAGTTGACACTTACTTCCGGTATAACCGGAAGTGCCACCAATATGAAAATATTTTAGCCCGGTCGCCCCCATCAGCATCAGCATACTGTCAAATTTTCAAAATTTTCCTATGTATAGTTTTCTATATATAGATCGATTCGGTTCCCGGTGGGACACCCTGTACAATTTTAATAACAAAGTGATTTGCGAACAGAAAATAACGTAGGATAGACTTAATTTATAAAAAGTAGGTAAGTGTTTTTTTGAAAAAATTGCAGAATAACTTAAAATTTTTACCAGGACCCGCCACTGAGTAGGGCAAAATATCGCCATTCGAGTTCATATAAAAAACAAAAAAAAACAAATGACTAGAATTAGGGCATCGCACACTATTCGCTCGAAAAAACAAAGATATGAATTCCGCCGACGACGACCTAAAAACTTAGCAAAATCGTCATAAATTCTGAACTTGTACAAACTTCCGGTATTAAAGAAAAATGAACAGAAGTTTTTCGTGGGGATTTATCTGTTATGGTGCAGCATAAATGTGAGAAACTTTACGGAAAACTGCCTGGAAATTCGGGAAAACTATTCCGATGGCCCAGATAACGTGATAAGGCATACAAACGATGTCCATTAAATAAATTTCCACGATTTTGTTGTTCCCATCGATGTTTTTCTTTGCTCTATTGACCGGAAAAGTCGTGTTTTCGCAGCATAAAGCTATTGGGAAAAATGGTTCATTTAATAAGCGCATATAACTTGAGGATTTAGTTTGTTTTTACACAGTAAAAGTATCGAAAAAGCCCCGGATTTGTCCGCATTGCAAATTATTTTCTTTCGTTTGCTACAGTTACATAAACAAATCGCCTTAATTTTTTTTTAGTTGGCAGTCACCCTCTATCTGCTCTACAGCCAGGTGGGAGTAGCCTTTTTGGCCGGGGTTGTTTTCAGCATAATTTTAATCCCCATAAACAAAGTGATTGCGAACAAAATCGGGGAATTAAGCACGAAGCTCATGGAGAAAAAAGATTCAAGGGTAAAAATCATTACCGAAGTTTTGAGAGGAATCAGAGCAGTAAAATTGTACGTTTGGGAGGATCATTTTATGCGGCAGATTTCACGTATGTACAATTTTTTAAGCTTATACAGGGTGTACAAATGCATTTTTATTTAAAATTATAAATCCATCCACAAACGACAATGATTAGCCGTAAAGTTACATATATTTGTCTTAAATATTTGTCTATATCTATATGTTTCCTTTCATTTCGTCAGATCTATCCCTAGACGCATATCGCCATATCATGGATCATCAGCATAGCAAGGATCCGACGAAAGAAAGGAATAACTGAAAACTGCTTAAGCAGTATTTGGTCGGACACACCAGTAAGTTGTTAGACGCTCTTGATCATAGAGATCATATCGCGATAGAAAACGGCGTTTCGACAGTTGAAAGCCACAGATGACATTCACAGCTGATTCTAGTTCTGCCGAAAAGTTACTAGATTTAGTGTGGACCGTAACAAGTTCACATGTCAGTTCGCGTCCTATTATTTTCGTTGTTTTTTGGTGGTGTTGTTTAGTATTTTTGTGGCTATTTTTTATATAGTTTGTATTTAAAAACATTTGAGATATTTTTAGACTTTTACATTGCAATTTTCTTGGAGTTTATTTTATATTTTAACCATATATACCATGTTTTGCGTATTCTACCTAGCTGGTGCAGTATTACCGGCATTTATTACATTCTTTAATATTCACGAGCAAAGGAGAGTAGTTTGTCGATAAGTTAATTTTTTTAAAAGCTTTGTCGATAATATTTATGTTACTAGTACATTACTATATATCACAATATCTAGGTAGTATTCAGTGGATACCTAATAGGTTCTTGACTTTTGTTCCAATTTGGATAACATCTCCAAAAGTTTCTTGACAACTTTAGTTAAGAACGATGATTTAAATAGAAAAATTTGTAAAGCCTTCTTTGATAAATTAAAATGGGAGATAAGGAACTTAATATTAAAATTTTTTTTAGTTTGTTAATGGAACATAAAAATAGTCCGGTCCTATCTTTTTAGCCAACCTCTAAACGTAAAATATACGTCAACAGGGTGCCATAAATAACAATTGACTTGGCGTTTTCTTAAAAAAATTTGACTATACCAGTACCTCGAACAAACTTATAGAAATAAGCAAATGTTAAGATGAAATCGCCTATAGACATTCGTCACAATTACAGGAGTTCTTGTCTATATATGTTTAAGATTTAGTTTGCATATAAATAGTGGTTATAAATAGCTTAGAAACGATTGCTCTAGGCAAGTAACTCCTTCATATTTATTATTCACACCTTGTACAAATAGGAGAAATAATCCGGATTAAGTTATTAAATTTTCCTGCAAATGCAAATACGGATTATGGCTAGGTAGATCCTCAGACAAAATCCATAATTTCCTTACCTATCAAGATATCTACTTTAATTTAGAATGTTTTAGTGTAACTTGCTTTTAATAAATTTTGGGAATTATCTATAGTGTGTGATATTAAAGTTGTTTCTGGTTTTATGTACAAATGGTAACTCTGTAGTCAGTTTTTGAAAATATTCAACAGTAATATACCGATAGAGGAGGCGTCTTATCGGTAATACCGCTGTTTTTCACAAGAAATCGATTTTCTGATAATTTTCACGAAATATAATTTTTACTTATAATCTGATAAGATCCCGAGAGCTTTAGCTCGAGGGTCTTATCTTTGATTATAAGTACAAATTATATTGGGTGAAAATTTTCTTAGAAAATCTAGTTTCGAGTGAAAAACAACGGTATGAATATAAGACGCCGCTTCTAGAGGTGTATTTTATTGGATAATTTACTGAACCCGAAATAAAAGCCGTTTATGATAAAGGAAAATATGGAAACACATAATTATGATTTACTTTTAAGTTTATAAACGTGCCACAACTAACAATTAATTAAAAATCCAAGACTAAATCAGACGCGTGGAACGTCAAAAATCAAATTTGCTTATTTTCATCACGGTTGCCATGAAAACGCCAAGATTTCTTAAGCTCACGTCAAAGCAAAGCACACTGGGTTTAAACTTGCATACATTTTGTCATAAAACATTTCTTTGAAAATGTCAAAATTAAGTTGAGTTTATGCCCTAAAATCACCTCAAATAGTGTTGTGTGTCACTTTTATTTTGTAGGGGTTATAATATTTATTTATTAAACTTGAGTTCTTAAAATAAATTACTGTTTGTTTGACAAAAAGCTACTGTGGTCTTACCGAGCTAGTCGTAGGTCTTATCGGGTAAGACCACGTTACCAAGGTGGTTGCTATGAAAATTTGCGTTCTGATTGGTTTTATATATGTGACGTAAATTATCATCATAACAACACCACATAAGTACAACATTTTCTTAATTTGACCAATCTAATACCTTGCAATGTTGCCAAACTTTGACGTTTTTGAGAAGTCATCAGTAAACATGGACATTATTTAAATTAGAAGGTATACGTACCTACTGAAAACAACTAAAAACACTGTTTAAAATCACAATAAACGGCAAAAAAACACAAAAACAGGGTGGTTTTTAAATAGAAAGATCTTAAACAGGGTGGTTTTATAGTCTATTTCAGAATGGTGTAGAGTAATAAAAGATTATTAGGTATGGAAAGGAAATACAAAGTGACTCAACGAATATTTAAGCCCCTTTTATAATTTGGCGTTGATTTCATTGCAAAATTCTTTATTTTCATCAAATGCAGGTATTACCACCCGGGTTTGGGTCAATTTATGGGTTTTGCCTATTATAATCCATTCACAAACACTAAAAATGGTGTGATAAAGGCGTGCATTATGTACATAGTGTTATGTACACTTATTTTTTTAAAAATATTATAAAAAAATACATTATAAGTACAGAAATTAAATTATAAAAAAATTATAAAATTTTTCGTCATCTGAGGAACTGTCATCTACTCTTGATCGCTTGGCATTATAATTAACGGGTCCACGGTGCGATCGATCAAGTGGTCAAGATCCCACATTTTCTCCTCTTCTTTGATGACACGATGGACTGTTTTCTGGGGTCACTTCCTTAAAGGCTTGATCAAACAGTAGCTTAACGTCTTTCATTCTAAATATCGTGTTGTGTCTTGCTACAAATCCTTTTACTTGCACCCAGATAAGTTCTATAGGATTTAGTTCGCAATGATATGGCGGTATGCGCAGCACAGTTACACTATGTTTTCAGCTATATCTTCCACGGCATATTTCATAACACGATGTTTGTGTAAATTTGCTATAGCTAATAGTTCCTTCATCAAATTATCTTCCTTTTTTTTTCTTTGTTAGTTATCATAAATAATTTTATAAACAAATTTACCTACGCCTATGGCCGACACCGAAGTTGAGCCGAACTGGACGGAATTTCCCATTTTATGTAGGATGTTAATCTATGGAGATTTGACGCAGAACTATCTTAGGTTTAGCTACTGATAAGGTACCAAACATTTCTATTTTAGGGCTCAGAACTCAAGAACTCAAATACCTAAAAGGGCGTAAATACCTCGACGCCCTCTGTGTTTACTTCTGGGCAACCACCCCAGTCATAATCTCCATATTGACATTTGTGACATACGTATTGTTGGGACACAAACTTACCGCGGCAACAGTGTTTACTTCCATAGCGTTACTCAATATGCTTATTGCTCCATTGAATGCTTTCCCGTGGGTTCTCAACGGTATGATGGAGGCCTGGGTCAGTGTTAAAAGGATACAGAGGCTTTTGCAGGTATAATATTTATTAAAAGTGAATTAAATAATTTACATGTAACCATTTTAGTTAAGAAAACACGGAACTAGTGACGAAAATAGTTACATTAGTGCCTGACAGCGGGTTGCTCAGAGACATACAGGGTGTCCCACCGGGAACCGAATCGATCTATATATAGAAAACTATACATAGGAAAATTTTGAAAATTTGACAGTATGCTGATGCTGATAGGGGCGACCGGGCTAAAATATTTTCATAATGGTGGCACTTCCGGTTATACCGGAAGTGTCAACTTGCTTATTTTAAATGGGACACTCTATATTTTATTACATTTTTGCATTCTACGCAAGATTCTAGGCAGATTGTGATGACCCTGTCCTATACCTTTGTCTAAACGTTTTTGACATATTTGAATTTTTATGACGTTTGCAAGCCTTAGAATAATTATCAAATTTTTCTATAAAGAAGCCTTATTTATTTAATTTAAGTGTTATTCCTTGTTATGAAGGACCTGCTTTAATAGATTTTTTATAATATTTTGATAACTATTAATACAGGGTGTTTAAAAAATAAGATTAAAAATGAAATTGAAAAAACTGCAAAAAGTCTAGATTTTCAAATGGAAACACCCAAATTTTATAATTATTTCTTATTTAGCATTAAAAATAAGGGTAAGTTTATGTAAGGTTGTATATCTCAAAATTTTTTGTTTTCGAAATATTGCCAATTTAGTATTTTTATATGGCGATCTTGCAGCGGATTTTAAGTTCAGTTACTCCTAGTTGGCTATGACTCTGTACAATTTAAGCGTCCCGGCATGGTTATTTATTATTGTCAAATGGCAAGTGACAGCTTTATAGATTTCTTTAGCATTTAACTATTTTTCAATGCCGTCATAGCCAACTAGAAGTAACTAAACTTAAAATCTGCAGCAAAATCGCTATATAAAAATATTAAATTGGCAATATTTCGAAAACTAAAAATTTTTGAGATATACAACCTTACACAAACTTACCCTTATTTTTAATGCTAAATAAGAAATAATTATAAAATTTGGGTGTTTCCATTTGAAAATCTAGACTTTTTGCAATTTTTTCAATTTCATTTTTAATCTTATTTTTTAAACACCCTGTATTAATAGTTATCAAAATATTATAAAAAATCTATTACAGCAGGTCCTTTATAACAAGGAATCCCACTTACATTAAATAAATAAGGCTTCTTTATAGAAAAAATTGATAATTATTCTAAGGCTTGCAAACGTCACTTTTGACATAAAAATTCAAATATGTCAAAAACGTTTAGGCATAGGTATAGGACATGGTATACAAAATCTGCCTAGAATCTTGCGTAGAATGCAAAAATGTAATAATATATAGGGTGTCTCATTTAAAATAAGCAAGTTGACACTTACTTCCGGTATAACCGGAAGTGCCACCATTATGAAAATATTTTAGCCCGGTCGCCTCCATCAGCATCAGCATACTGTCAAATTAGGCCGTAGAGTAACTGGAGATATTAGACATCAAACTAAGCCGATTAAGTCATATAAGTTTTTTTTTGATAATTAAAATATTAATTTAATTATGTACTATGTTTTTTTATGCTTTGGGATGTTTAAAGGGAGATATCTCGAAAACCGTTAAAGATATTAAGATCAATCAAGTACACCTTTTTGACTCAGAAAATGCCCTATAACTATATTTGAAAAACACCTAATATCACAGGTAGGAAAAAAAATCATATATTTATGAAGCCCAGTGTATACAACTAGCGCCCTCCAGTTTGAAACTTAAAAATTTCTACAAATTCTTATTTCTTGCTCATAAAAACATAATATTGCCAACTTTTCAACGATTCATTAAACCGTTTTAAAATTATGGCTTATTTTCGAGAATAAACTTTTACTTTCAACACCCTGTATCTCTAGAACGAACAGACCCGAACAAACTTATATGACTTAATCGGCTTAGTTTGATGTCTAGTATCTCCAGTTACTCTACGGTCC
The DNA here is from genome assembly GCA_935413205.1 of Polydrusus cervinus. Lineage (NCBI taxonomy): Eukaryota > Metazoa > Arthropoda > Insecta > Coleoptera > Curculionidae > Polydrusus > Polydrusus cervinus. The sequence continues at coordinate 6,285,197 of OW284514.1, forward strand.
AAAAGTTATGGAGCACCCTGTATAGGTAACACTTGGGAAATATTATTGTTATTTATATTTTTCTTTGATAATTTCTATTGAATTACTTTTCTCCACGACCATTACAGAATGCAATAATTCCAAAATCATTTTTAATAATAGAATGTAAAAATTCTCGCTCTTGAGATGGAATATTTATTCTAAAACCCTTGCTTCTTATGCGTTTTGCGTGTATTTTCATTCCATAACAAGATACGGAATGAATATTCTGTAATTGATCTAAACGACATAGGTTGCCATGAATTTCGAAACTGTCAATGTCAGCAGACAAATTTTAGTGCAAGTCAAAATATGAGTGGAAAATCGGATGAATCAGATATGGAACTGGATAATACTCCACCTGAAAGTACAAATATTGCGAATAGTATTTTTGGTCGTGGAGAAAATATAGTCTGCTTGCTACTCGGTTAAAATGAAAATTCGATACTCGTGGTTCCTCACGCTCGCTACGCTCGCGTTCGGAATCTTCCACTCGGATCAAATTTTCATTCGAACCTCGTTACAGAATCTACTATTCAGACAATTCATTTCTGGTATTATAATATAAACATTTTTAGGGACCATTGGCAACATAGTCAAATTTCTGTTTTTATGACTTATATTTCATAAAATTGCGTTTTTTAAATAGTTTTTTTTTAAATTTATTTTCTCAGTAAAGAATATCGAAAAGTAACTACGCAGAAAACTTTATTTTTATGTTTTTTTGTTATTTTTAAATCAACTCACTACTTACTAACTAAGTATGGCTGTTTGGCATTTGCAAACAATTTTTTCAGCTTCCTGACTTAGATTTGAACTCCTATTACCAGCCACTTGAAGAACATTCTTATGACATAGTCTTGCAAAGTGCAGGTTTCAACTATGGAAAAGAACTCTCCCCTGAAGAAAAATTAACGCTGCATGGAAGAAATGCATCAAAGTCCCTAAAAGGAAAAGGACTAGGAAAGAATAAAAACTCGAAAAAAGTTAGCTTTGATAATGGAGACAGTGAGGAGGGAGAGAGATTTTATCTAAATAATATAAATTTGAAAGTTAGGAAGGTAATGTATCATGCTAGAGTTTTGTATCTTCTTTAAAAATGTACTAGTTTTTATACCTTTTCCCTTGCCGGAAGGAATTTAATTTAATCCCCTGAGGAAACGTAGGTTAGGATTACATTCTAAATTTTTAAAATCAAATTTCCCCGAATCTGTCTTTTCCTTGATTTGGATTTATTTGTTGCTTATTGAAATATACAAGGTGGTATTTAAGTACGTAATAAAACTTTAGGGCGTAATTCCTTGTATATTCAGATAAAAAGTTCATATTAATAAATGTGTCCTAAACGTTTAGGTTTTCGAGATACAGGATGTCAAAAACAATTTTTTTTTTAAATTCTTCTTTATAGTTTTAGAAATAATTAATTGAAATTTAGCACAAATAATACTTTTGCCAATACTTATAATACATTACCCTTTAAAGTAAACCACAGGGTCCTCTTTGACATCATGACTCCCTTTTTTTATTAGTTAAAGTTTTTCTTTAAAAATTATACATCACCTCTTAAGGTTTGTCTACGTACTTAAATAACATCCTGTATTTGAAATAATTTAAAATGTCATTGTCAGAGGAAATATATACAGGGTGTTACGGAATTAACACATTAAATTTAAATCGGCCGAATAAATAGTTGAACAAGGATAACCGGATGACCACAAAAAAGAAACACCTTAATGTAAAAGAGTTTACCCTATTGTTTTTTTGGGTTGCATACTCTACTTGTTAGATTACGCCACTGTCAGGCCGCGTCGCCGGTTCAAACAAGAGAACAAACGACGCGAGACCTCGAGATTCTGGATTTAATAATGTCGTCTGCCGCATTCGATGTGTTTTTTTAAGATTATTTATTCAATAAACTATTTAAAAGTTTGTGAATTTTCAATGCCGATTTGCGTAATGGCAAGGTAAGAAGTTTTTTTTGGCACAGTTCTATTTAAGAAGTTGTGAAAATGTGTTGTTTATTGTGATGTTGTGAAATGCGGTAAAAGTTTAAATCGTCGATCGGATTTTAAACGATTTGTTTATTTTTTATTATGGGTGTACATTTTGTGCCAGTCTTGGATTTTTGAGGTATTTTAATTTTTATTTCTTAACTGAAGAACATGACAGATAATATCGTATAAATCAGTAGGTCACTGACCTCTATTACTTGACATGTCAAATAAAAACCAAACGCAAACGTCAGTTTTTGTCATTCTTTCTTTAGAACTTCCAGTGGCGGCGTGGTCAAGCCATAATACCAAAAAAACAAATGGAGAATTTTCTCATTTGTTATAGTACTGCGACATTTAAAAAAAAATTCGAAAACCTGTTATCATATCAGGATTTACTGGTTTAAAATGTAATACGTCAGTTTCATAACATCCTGTATAGTGAAATTAAATATTTTTATATAGTTATTTCCAAGTTTCATATCAATAAAACGAAGAAAGAGATTTCATTAAAAAATATTTAGGAGCTAATATTTCCAGGGTGAATTTATAGGAATCATGGGTCCAGTCGGATGCGGGAAATCGTCGATATTATCGGCCATTCTCGCCGAGCTATCGATGCATTCTGGAGAAGTTGCCATCAGCCAAATTGAATCAGGTATGGATAATGTACACCGATAAAATATAAAGTTAAAAAAAGCAGTACCTGACATACATTTTTTAATAAAATTTCCATTTCCTCACCTTAGAACCGAAGTATTATGTTTATTGTTAAGGATAAAAGCAGGGTTGCGACGATTTAAATCAACTAATTTTTTCGTGATTTAAATCAAATTATAAATTGCTGTAAAAACGAGTCGCCGAAGCAAATAACTCATCAGGAAATTTAAAAAAAAGGGAGATAGTTTATTTAAAACGAAGTGTTTAGATACATTATGTAAGTGTAAAAACATAACTAATCGTCATCAGACCAGCGGAAAAAATATTCATAAATTACGCTGCACGCTGCCGAAAATCAACACAAGTTATTTTGTATGTCGCCGAGGAGATTTTCTAACTGTAAACCTAGACAATAAATATTTTTGGGCGAATAGAGACAAAATAATGAAAACAAGTGATTTTAAAGTTCATTATTGCCATATTTAAGGAAACAACCAGTATAAATTGATAAAAATCCAAAAAATCACGATTTAATCGAAAAAATCAGATTTATTGATTTTTTCAAAAAAATCGTGATTTATTGCAACACTGAATAAAACTCATTCCTATTGAATACTGTCTAGTTTATAACCAAACTATTATTTAATAAATATATTAATCTCTAATAAGAGAAAAATAAATTTTCTATTTTCATTTTATATTTTAAACTCCGTTACTCCGTAAACCATATTGCACGATATCAAACATTTTTCAGTATTTAATTCATTTTTTAAAAAGTGTTTCCATTGTATTCAATTTTATGTAAACACTGCAAAATCCATTTGACAGCATATGGCAGCCGAACAGTTGCAAATCCGTTGTTTACGTTCCTCGGAAATTATGTACTAAACCTTTGTTAATTTAGCCTATGAATCCCCATGGGCGTAGTTAGATCTGACTTTAGAGAAGGGGGGGGGGGGCTCCGATGCCCAAATACAGTATGTTCACGGAAATGGTTTCGAAGAGGACAGAAAAGTGAAAGATATGAAAAAAAGTAATTCTTTGTAAAAAAAATGAGATTCACGTTATGAAAGATTTATTTTTTTTATACAGGGAACATGAAAAATATGAAAACGTTACTTTGCGTAAGACTAAACAAACATACCTTGTATATCATTGTCTACCTAAAGAATAAATATTATATATGTTCTAAATTAAACTCTAAGCTGAAGTGCAAGATTTCGAAAAAAAAATTAAATATTAAAAGTAAGTAGTTTTATAGCATTACTTTTAGAAACTCCTAACTATTTTCTGTCATCTACATTTTCTTATTCTACATATCAACATCTATATATACAGGGTGATTCCGAAGTTGATACTTCTTTTTTAGCGGTGTATAGAAGGCATTAAAATAAACAACATTTTTAAATACCTTTTTTCGAAAAACTAAAAGATTAGGTACCTACATTCATTTATTACACTATGGATCAAATACGGTCCTGCCTAACTTAAACATAATCTCGAAGCAGCAGCCGCACTTTGACGATACTCACCGTAAATTAGCACCATATCTACTAGTTCATTATTTTCAAATTTTACCATTTTTACGTTTCACCAATTTAAAATTAACTTGCTTCAGAAAAACACATCGCAGCGAATTGTCAAATAACTGACCACCGACCCGTAAATTGCATCGCTAATAAGACAAACAACATAAAGTATAGCAGGCTACGTTTTGATGACCAGGCCCGCACTTACATTTTTTACTTCTGTATCGCCTATTTTTAAGTTTTTAGAAAAAAGGTATTTGAAAATGTTTATTTTAATGCCTTCTATACACAGCTAAAAAAGAAGTATCAATTTGGAAATCACCCTGTATAGGAACTAATACTCTGGATATGTAGGTAAGAGAAAATAGTTGAGAGTTTCTAAAAGCAATGCGTCAAAACTGACCTTTAATTTTCTCGGCTTAGGGCTTAATTTAAAAGTTTCCGGTAAAAAGAAATGTATTTTTCATAAAGATAATATAATTTATTTTACAAGCAAAAAGCTTTTTAAACAATAATGTTTTTTTCGTATCTTTCACTTTTTGGTCCATTTGTTCTGTTCAAAACCCTATCCGCAAACACACTGTGTGTATAATGCTCTCCTGTTATTTTTCTGTCTAATTTATCGACAAAAAAAGTTAGCTTTAAGAAAAATCTTATTTATTAATTTTAAAATGTTCAGCCTAGTTTTTAAAATCTCAAATATTTAGTCGAATTTACAACAAAAATATTCTTATAGGTTTCGGCTATGTTACCCAACAGCCATGGCTCCAACACGGTACCCTGCGGGACAACATACTTTTCGGTAAACCATTTGACGAACAAAAGTACAAAGATGTACTTTTCGCTTGTGGACTGGTCGATGACATAAACATATTACCCAATGGAGATATGACTGGAGTGGGGGAAAGCGGTATGACCCTTTCAGGCGGTCAGAAAGCTAGGGTGGCCTTGGCCAGAGCTGTTTATCAAGATAAGTACGTTATAAATATGCGTTACGTATTGTATCATATCTGTCAGGCGCGGCTTATCCATAAGGTCATTATTTGGTCAACGATCCACCTAATTTATTTATTTTTCTAAACAAATAAAAATTATTATCCTTCAAAAAATGCAAATAATCCAAAGTGTGCCATGCGAAAACTCCCCAATATAGATCGGAGCCACTATCTAACCGCTCCGCTCGGCCCTTTTTTAGTGTAGCTCATCATCTTATGGGTTTATTTTATATTGAATTAAAATATTACATTAATGAATTGGAAACTAGAGCGAAACATACATACACGCTCTCAGAAGTTAAAAAGAGACAAATCCGTCGTCGACTTCGGCACACTTCGCGATTAATCACATACAATAGGCATTTATTGAAACACAGTCGAACAGCTCCATGAATCATGCCATATTATACAAAACTTTGCGTTAGACAAGGAAAAATTTATTACAAAATATGCGGATTGTATTTGCAACATTCGCATAAACCTTTTCTTCCATTAGGAATGCCGAATCGTCCGTAGTATGACCTTAACCTTTATTTCGTTCGTTTATGTGTTTTTGACATGTACTGTGACTTGTTTTAAAGAGCAATAACTTCAACAGGCTGAGAAATATTACAGTTTAAAACAAGCGAAGCGTTAACATTTGAAAAACCTTTTATTAGTAGTATTTATAATAATTTTAATGGTGATAGAACGTTTTTCCAAACAAAAATATAGAAGGATCGATTAGATATACAAACACACAACTACATAAAGGTAATATAAAAAATAATAACAGATTCATATTGCAACACGAGATGTTAAAGTTGTCAAACGAGGCGTCAGCCGAGTTTAATAAAACATCGAGTGTAGTAATATGAATTTACAACAAGAATATTGTACAAAATTTTATCTACTTTCATCTATGAATAAAAATATTTGGCAAAAGGCATTTTTAAAAATAAAAATGCACCTGTAAAAATGCACCTGTAAAAATGCACCTGCTATTAAGTTTACTAATCAAGTTTTTTATGTTACCTTTCGCATAGTTACTGTTTCGCATGGTTACTGTCGAAACTTTGTCAAACAAATTCAAAAATATAAAAAGCGTTTTTCAAAATGAGCGATTCTGATGGAAGTTTACCCTCTGATATAGAAGGAGCGGCAAACGAAGCGATCTCAAGTTTAGTTCCCACAAAATCTAAGGCGCGGTATGAGTTGGAGTATCAGAAGTTTAAAGATTGGTGCAAAGCTTACAAAATAAAGGAGGTGTCTGAGAAAATCCTTTTGGGTGATTTTTCCGTAAAGCAACGCTCCCAGAAACCTTCTACACTATGGACTCACTACTCAATGTTGAGAACTATGATTTCAGTCAAGAAAAATCAAGATATAAGCAGATTTTCTCTCTCGCATTTTTGAAAAGAAGACCAGAGGGTTACAAGGCCAAAAAGTCCAAAGTTTTCACAAAGGAAGACGTATGTAAGTTTCTTAGTACTGCAGATGATGAAACATATTTACTTATGGAGGTTGTTATGATAATCCGCATTTTTGGGGCTTGTTGGCGCGAAGAACTAGCTAAGTTAATGTTGGATCATATTGAACACAATGATTTGTATATAAAAATTGTGATTCCATTCTCGAAAACCAAAATTATGCGAGAATTTGTTATAACAGAAGGAAATGTGACAGATGTCAACTGTTTAAGTATTTTTCGAAAGTATGCTAAACTTCGTCCTCTTAATGCCACTCACAGGCGGTTTTTTGTATTCTATGGAAAAGGAAAATGCACCTCCCAGCCTGTCGGAATTAATAGTTTTGGAAGTATACCAAAAAAGATTACAACAAAACTTGGATTGAATAATCCCGAAGGATACAGTGGACATTGTTTTAGGAGGTCCTCAGCCACCATTCTAGTTGATGGTGGTGCAGATATGCAGATGTTAAAGTGTCATGGGGGCTGGAAATCCTCTTCTACGGTAGAAAGTTACGTTGAGAATTCTTTAGAAAATAAGAAACAAATAGCAAAGAAGGTCATGGGGTCAGACACGGATTTAATGATTGGAAATTTGAACGTAAAGGGCTCCATCACATCCACCTCTGGTATACAAATTTCTAACTGTAAAAAGTGTATTATTAATGTTTATAATAAACCTTAAGTGTTATATTTTAATTAATAATTGGTAATTAATTTTATAATTGTTAATAATAAATCATTCTTCTAAAAAGTGTGGTTTTATTTAACAGCAAAATTTTAATAGAACCATTACAGCACTAGTGCTGTAATAGATGCCCTTACAAAACGATTTACAGAATTGTAAAATTCATATTACTAAATGAAAGTAGATAAATAATTATTCCTTGGAAAAAATTATGCACTAAACTGCATTTTCCCTGTTAGGTTACTGCCATCAAAATTTGTGGGGCCGAGCCGTGCCTGATACCTGTCAAAATTAATTTTTAATAACGTGTGTGTTTCTGTGTTGCGTTAAAGCATAAGGCGCTATGGCATATCCGTGCTGAGTTAAGAGTTAATTTCGATTTTTTAAATTTAATTCATCATACAAGCAATTTTTTTTTCTAGATCTGTCTATCTGTTCGATGATATTTTGTCGGCAGTAGATCAAAAAGTTGCAAAACACATATTCCAACATTGCATTATAGGATTACTAAAAAATAAAACTAAGATTTTGTGTACCCATCACGTACAGTTTTTGGTATATGCCGACAGAATAGTAGTGATGGAGAAAGGTTTGATTAAAAAACAAGGTAGGACGAGTAACAATAGTAATAATTTCGTTCTCTTTTTATTTTTCTTCTACTGCTTGTTCTTCTTCTTGCGAGTCTTCTTGTGTTTTTTACTTTTTATACATTTTTTATTTACAGGAAAACCGACAGAAATCCTTCCAGACATAGACGATTCCCTAGCAATAGATCTAGAACTAGGCGAGAGCATTCAATCGAACCGCTCTAGCTCATTATTAGATAGTATCCGGGAATCAAGTTCTTCCATTGACAAAGACAAAGATAGTGATAGCATTTTGAATTTAGAAGTCAGTGAGACAGGAAGCCTGAGCTTTAGCGTTTATGGTTCCTATTGGAAAGCCATTGGACACTTGCTATGTTTATCTATATTATTGTCAATAGTTTTGATGCAGGTATGTAAGCAAGGAATTGAGATAAAAGTACGTTTAGATGTGGTAGAAACGTAGACACGCCCTCTAAACACTTGGCAATGTATAGTTCCATTAGCATACGTTATTAAGCTTTATTAAAGATTAATAGACTTGGAGTATTTTGTATTTGTTGATTTTTATTGGGCACTTATAATAGTAAAGAAGGCTTAATTTGTTAAAAAACATGGTTAATTTTTGATACAGACGTCAAGAAATATGACTGATTGGTGGTTGGCTCATTGGGTTACAAACGCTGAATCAATAAATGGAACTAATATTACAAATCTTAGCGGTCCATATAGTGAGAGTGATTCAGTTTCTCCTGTCTTCCTGATAACCTTCTTCGGGTAAGTGCTTTTTTTTTAAATTTTAACCTTTGTTTCAGAATATGCTATAATAATTACTAAACTGCTGGACAATTGCTTTCGAGCAAGAAAAATTTAACAGTTAATATTTTTCGGAACCCGATATGATATCGACCAACGGTTTTGAATGGTTGATAGATTCATCCCTTGGGAAACAATTGTCACTGTTGGATTTTTTATAACTGTCAGAAAATTTTATATACAGGGAACGATGATTGAGAAGACGATGATTTTTGCTATAATTTTAATGGCGTGTAACTTTCACAATAATATTTTTAAATTTTATCACTCTACGTCAATTGAATCACTGGTTCACAGCAAAGAAAGTAATTTGTCAAATTTTTGATATCTGCTATATTTTAAGAAATACCAATTTTTTTGGAAAACCTTGCTTTATTTAAACTTATTGGTAGCTAGATCTCACTGTGCGTTGTATCGTGCAAACTTTGCGAGTGATTTTTATACCCTATGAAAAGCTTGATTATGTTCTGTAACAATAGTTGTACCTAAATGTTATGATATACAGTGGCGTACTTATAAACATGTCTATGGTTTATGAGTATCTCACAATTTTTTACGATTGTTTTATATTGGAAAGTACTCGCCCCTAGATTAGGTGAATTTTTTCTTATTTTTTAGTTTTTCATATCGCATTATAGGTATATTATACAGTGTGTTTACAAAATTTTAACAAAGATAATTTTTTTAATTTAATTTTTGGAAAAAATTTATTTATTAATTTCTAACTTTCTAACACTATAATGATAAACCATAGACATGTAGGTGTTTATAAGTACGCCACTGTACATCATAACATTTAGGTACAACTATTGTTCTCTCTAGCTACCAATAAGTTGAAATAAAGCAAGGTTTTCCAAAAAAATCGGTATTTCTTAAAATATAGCAGATATCAAAAATTTGACAAATTACTTTCTTTGCTATGAACCAGTGATTCAATTGACGTAGAGTGATAAAATTTAAAAATATTATTGTGAAAGTTACACACCATTAAAATTGGAGCAAAAATCATCGTCTTCTTTAACACCCTGTATATAAAATTTTTTGACAGTTAAAGAAAATCCAACATTGACAAATGTTGTCCAAGGGATGAATCTATCAACCATTCAAAACCGTAGGTCGATATCATATTTGGTTCAGAAAATATGAACTGTTAAATTTATTTTTTAAATTATTTTTAGTTTTGGCCTATTATTGATACACTCTGTTACGTATATATAGTCTTTTTACAACACGTGTACCTCCCTCCTTCGTCCTTTTTCGCTGACCATTCACGTAAAAGACGTGTCAGCTCCGTCCCATTATTTCTGCGGTCGTTTACCTGGAAATTTACCGGCATGATCGCATTTCTTCCTCTAAACGTAACCAATTTGTCGAAATTTATTAATTTTAGCTCATTTTAAACCGCCCTTACCCGTAATATTTGTTAATTTTCAGCTCTATGACTCCGGAAGACAATACAAACTCCTACTTAAAAATTTATGTTGTGTTCGCGGTGGTAAACACTTTATTTACGGTATTCCGAGCGTTTTTATTCGCCTATGGAGGAATAGTTGCCGCCGCAAAGTTCCACAAGCTCTTATTAAAGGCCGTGGTTAAGGTGAGGATTAACTTTTTGTTCTATAATAGTTTTATAGTAGGGGAAGGTTGGGAAAAATGGAAAAAGTGAAAATAGCTTTTTTTGAAAAAAAAAATTGAAACGAAGAAGTTTTTTAACAACCTCCTAGAGGCCGGGATGGTATTTCAATATATCAGATTCGTTTCCGGTAAATAAGCGTCTTGTAATAGAAGATTGTGTAACGAGGTTGGAATGAAAATTTGATCCAAGTGGAAGATTCCGAACGCGAGCGTGAGGAACCACGAGTATCGAATTTTCATTCTAACCGAGTAGCAAACTATATTTTTTCCACGACCAAAAATACTATTCGCAATATTTGTAATTTCAGGTGGAGTATTATCCAGTTCCATATCTGATTCATCCGATTTTTCACTTTATTTGACTTGCACTAATATTTGTCTGCTGACATTGATAGTTTCGAAATTCATGGGAACCTATGTCGTTTAGATCAATTACAGAATATTCATTCCGTATCTTGTATGGAATGAAAATACACGCAAAGCGCATAAGATGCAAGTGATTCAGAATAAATATTCCAACTCAAGAGCGAGAATTTTTACATTATATTATCAAAAATGATTTTGGAATTATTGCATTCAGTAATGGTCGTAGAGAAAGATAGTTTCTGAATTATTTCAAATAATATACAGGGTAATTCCTAAGTTGATACTTATTTTTTTGCTGTGTATTGAAGGCATTAAAATAAACAACATTTACAAATACCTTTTTTCAAGAAACTTTTAAATAGGCGAGATACAGAAGTAAAAAATCTAAGTGCGGGCCTGGTCATCAAAACGTAGCCTGCTCCACTTTATGTTGTTTGTCTTATCTTTTATCAGTCATGCAATTTACGGGTCGGTGGTCAGTTATTTGGCAATCTGCTGCAATGTGTTTTTCTGAAGCAAGTTAATTAATTGGTCAAATGTAAAAATGGTAAAATATGAAAACAATGAACTAATAGTTATGGTGCTTAGTTAAGTGTCGTCAAAGTACGGCTGCTGCTTCGAGATTATGTTTAACTTAGGTTGGACCGTATTTGATCCATACTGTAATAAATGAATGTCAGTACCTTATTTTTGAGTTTTTTGAAAAAAAGGTATTTAAGAAAGTTATTTATTTTAATGCCTTCTATAAACAGCTAAAAAAGATACTTCTTTTTCAACTTAAAACACCCTGTAGATATCAAACATTTCTTGTTTGGAATACATTTTGCTGAGTATACAGCGTGATCAGTTAAGGGTACGGAGCGACCATATCTCGGAAACTACTGGGTATAGAAATTCAGAAAAAAAAATAAAAAAATATGATAACTAAAGTGGCCACGAGAAAATCCTGGAAATAATTGTTAAGTTCCGCATTTTGCCGCAATTGGGCCTAATTGCCTTGCCTAAGTTTATTTTCAAATAGGTAGAATGCCCTACTTTTCACACGGACGTTAAAAAATTGACTGACACCCCCCCCCCCCCCCCCATTTCCCTGGGTGCTCCACTAAAATTACCTTAACTTTTAAATTTTAAGTTTAAATTTAACTACTTATGAAATAAACACAAAAACACCCTTATCGCACGAAGCTGCCAAAATAAAACTTCTCAGCCAATTTATCAACAATGTCCATTAAAAGTGATATTTTAGAATTCTTTATTATCTTCGTCATAGTCGTAGCAAACGAGAAATTTGGACTGAGGGGAGGTAATTAATTATGTGTGCAGTGGGAGAGCTAAAAAATCTCGGAGCCAGTTCCGTAAGAAAGTTGTTGGTTAAAAATTCAACCAATAAGAATTTTTGCAATGAAAAGGATAAAACAGGAGTAATGTTAAAGTAAATTTAAAAATAAACGACGAAATATACAGTGCAAATCAGTTTTTCTTTCTCTTTATTTACGTTCCAATATTCTGGAAAATTGCCAGGTTTTTTATTGACCTTAATATTTTAAGAAAAATAAAAAGTAATCGTGTTATAATGTAAAAAATTTGTGGGGGGGAGGGGGATATACACCAATTACGCTTTCCTCTGGCTACAGCCTTCCGTATATGCGTATATGAAAATATTAATTAAACTCTTCCTTTCACTTTTTTTTACTCAGAGTTATCTATCGATCCACGAGTTTGGGGGCAAGCGTCTTTGCCAAGATCTCTATTGTTTCCTACTTTCCCCTTATTTTTCATACTCTCGCATTTTTATGTTCTCATAAAACTGGCTTACTTTTATTAACAGGCGAAAACGACGTTTTTCGATATTACTCCATTGGGAAGGATTTTAAACAGATTTTCTAGCGACACCTACACGGTTGATGACTCCTTACCATTTATTCTAAATATTTTGCTGGCGCAATTTTTTGGCTTGCTGGGTAAGTAAGGGAGAAACTCATTAAAAATAATATCAAATACAATTATTTATTCATTCTTAGGAGATTCGTATTTTTATATTAATTGTCTTATTTGTAGTTTTCAGCCCTAGGAAAAAAATAGTCCCATGTTTATATATTTTCGAGACAGCTTAATCCGAATCCGACCTCCGTTTCACCCCATCAAGTCGATTGGGGGCGTGAAACCACTCTTTCAGGGGCTAAAACCCATATATAAATTCATATTTATATATGTACATGTATATACAAATCTCTTCCCCGTCGTTATTCTGAGAAATATCCCTCGAAAAAAAAACTGTTTCACCCCCTGAAAAGGTAATTTCACCCCCGGAAAGGGTGGTTTCATCCCCGATAGGGTGAAACAGAGGTCGGATTCAGATTCAGCGACTTCGAAAAGCATATAAAAGCATGTGGGTCTAGTCAAGTGACCATGACTTTTTTTTTCATGAGGCTGTGTTATTTTACAGTGAAAAACGGATTATTTTTTAAATATTTTTTTATCTCTTTATAAATTTCGAGTTTTTTTTCCTGTAGGTAGCTTGGCTTATATAAACCCCGCATATTTGGATAAGAATAAACAAATGTAATAGTTTTTTCTACAATTGACAGGACACAATCGAGAATTTTTTTAAATAAAATTTTGAAATTTTTCATATGGCCTAAAACTTAATTCCGTGGTCCCGGAGAAAAAGGAGATAAGTCTCAATTTGGTCAAAATGAGATAAATGATAAAAACACTTTCAAATTGTTGCGTCTACCTTCGAACCTAACGGGATAGGTTAATTCACATTAATAAGATTTTTACGGCAAAGTACATTAGGAGATATGTCATAAGTTAGCCACTAAAATATGCTTTAAGGGATAACTAAACTTATTTCTTTTTACACATAACTATACCCGCATTAAAATACTGTCCATGAAGAGATAAGTCGACATATCTCTTTTAGTCCCACAATTTTTTTAGTTTACATGCACATATCTCTATTTAGTCCGAATATTTACGTTAAATCTGACGAGTCATTTTGCCTAAGAACTCTTTGAAAGCAAGTTGTTTCCTTGATATCCCATATCCCAGTTGAAGTTATCGAAATGGAGTCTAGGGGAAAAAGACTAGTGTCTATGTGTGGAAGGTAACGGTAAGTATTTTTGAATAGTAAAAAAGGAATTTTATATATTTAATTTAATAAAAAAGGAATTGCAAGTAAAGAAAAAGGATGAATTAGGGGACCCATTTTATTGGCGTAATGTTCGAGACATCACCGTTAAAAAAATCAAATGGGTCACATGTTTTTTAAGACAAACATTAATGGGAACTTTAAAATTTTGTCATTTAAGCGACGTGGTTCCCCAGCAAATTTAATTTCTAATTTACAGTATAATGGTCCAGTACCAATTGCTAAAAAGAAAAAAGATAACCTAATGCAGCTACTTCCGTATATTTCAAATCAATTTTGGGATTTTTACAAAAACCTTCCTACCGTGGATGGTGAAAAGGAAACACATCCTGACCTGGTATCATCAGACAAAGAAGACTAAGTTTAGTATAATTATTAGTTCATGTTTCTAGTTATCGTTTTATGTCTAACTACATTTGAATTAAAATAGTAGCAAGTGTTTAGTTCTGACAGTACTTTATTTTTGTTTTAGTATAATATAAATAAAATGTTATAAATGAGATAAGTATTGTTTCAGTTGGTTCTTAAAGGGATAACTACATTTTTTTCTTCAAAAACCAAAAATATCAGATCAAGTATTAGACACATTTAAACTTAAGGTAACATTGACTATACCATTAAAATTTTAGCGTCCAAACCCCTTCGCCTGATTTGCAGTACTAAATTAAACTTTAACTCAATCCCCTGAAAACTTTAAAAAATCAACTTATCTCCTTTTTCTCCGGGACCACGGAATTTAAAAAAATGTATATTTAATTTAAAAGAAAAGTACGTACTTTGAGCTTAATCTCTATTTTTTTAAAGGTTCCATTGGTATAACTGTGTACGGTCTTCCTTGGATCTGTATTTTCCTGGTACCTCTCATTCCAGTGTATCACTGGCTACAAAATTACTACAGACTGACTTCCAGAGAATTGAAACGAATTACCAGTGTCTCACTTTCTCCTGTTTACAGTCATTTTAATGAAACTTTACAAGGTACCTACACCTCCCGTAATGTAACTTTAAGCCATTTACGTCATGGTACGTTTGGTTTCCGTAAATGTCTATGATTGGTCGGTGCCGTTGTTGGTAGACATTTCCCTTATCTTAGTAACAAGTCGATTTATCCCATACTCAAATGGCTTGATGTTACTATTCCTATAAATAGTTCACGCGCTATAGACATCATTTAATAACTTTTTCTACTACCACCTATGAAAATGAGAAAAAAAGTACGGTTAACTTGGCTCGAGAGCGCCGAATATCACACGCATGTTGAAAAAAAATATTTCAACTCTAGAGTTGAAATACGAGGCACACTATTTAATTTAAACATATGATGCCAATTTGACAGACCACCCCTATTTATTAATAAGAACAAATTTTAGAAAGCAGTAATTGTAAAGTGTTTACATTTTTATCATGTATTTGTCGAGTGATTTCGAATTAGAGTGTGAAAATACGCCATCTGAAATTATAAAAAATGTTAATAATATACTGGAAAATCTATTACCAGAAAAAAAAACCGCGCTGAAGAAAATGTCATATATTAAACAACAAATTATGGATAGCCATAGTGTAGAGACTAGAGCTCTAGCCTACAGATCGCAAGGTCACAGGTTCAAATCCCATCAGGAGTATTTGACTTTTTTTTGTAAAAACATAAACTAATTTATAGAATTATTTTCAATTAAAATCTTCCTTGTTTGGTTGATTTTTTAAATTTATGTTTAATGCATCTTTCCTTGATTAAATTTAAAATTTTTTACTCTGGTTAATCTAGAAGGCAATCCAGGATTAGTTCTTCCTATAATACAAAAATATGAAAAAAGAAAACGTTAAACTACAAATAAAGGAAAAGCCTACAAACTATAAAACCAGATATTAAGTGGAACATAATCCTAAGTATGCTCATTTCAACACTAGTGTTGAAATATGTCTTTCACAAATCAAAGGCTTTTTTAATAATACTTTGTGGTCGTAGGAAAAATAGTGTACATTACTCGTGTAAAAGTGAATATTCTAAAACTCGGAGAATTTCCGCACTCGGCTGACGATATCTCCTCTTTTGAAAATTATCAATCTCATCATTTGTTATGTATGTGTATGTTGTATACTATTTCCTTACAAACACTAATAATATTTGAAGTGATTTTGGAAACTTCGCAAATATTATTTTAGGATTGACGACCATTAACGCTATGAGAGCCAATCAGAGATTTAAAAGAGAAAACCAAGAGCACGTGGACGACAATATTAAGGCCCAGTTTGCCTCGCAAGCTGCTGTCCGCTGGTTAGGTCTTAGATTACAATTTATCGGAGTTGCTATAGTAACGGGCGTTAGTTTTATCGCCGTTATTCAGCATCAGTATGATATGGCGGATCCAGGTATGACATTCTTTTAGAAACTGTCATTTTAGTTTGTTAAACTGTCAGCCGAGAAGTGAGAGTCCGAAACCCAACACGACAGACGATTTTGTCGTCCAGGGTGACATGGTTACAAAGTCCGAACAACAATAGTTGTCTGTCTGTGTTGTCGTTCGAAATCGGTTCAATCTGTGTAACAGTGGCGGTTCATCAGGTGAAAAAAAATAAAACCAGGAGGAACGTTTTTCGACAATATTAAATATTAATGTACTAATACAGCTACCATTTTAGCCCTTAAAAAATAATTATGTTCGAATTAATAATATTAATTTAATCCGAATGTAGCTATGCATAATAGGGCCACGGTTAACTCCGATGGACAATAATTATAAACACTAGTGCATATTGGCGATCCCCAGTCGACCGTGTCCGTTAGCTCAAAGCAAGTGAAGACCCAACGCCAAACATGGCTTTGATATTTACCGTTGCTATGGTTACGTAACGTCAGTCACGCAAACAGCATGTAACAATTTGCATTGCAATTTGAAAATAGATCAGTCGTATGCACCATTGTTTTAGCATTGGTTCGCCTAACCTTAAGGTATTTATTTTGAGGCTTCGCGAAACTTACGGTTATATATATATCGTTTTTATGTGATTTACTGTGTGATTAAAAAGTTTTGTTTTTATTGTTCAGTTAATTCAGTAGTGTACGTACCTACTTAGTTGTGTGTTTTAAAAATGAACCCAATTAATGACATTTGAGTTTGTAATTTGTTGAAAACTTCATTCAGTCGTTGGACAGATGA
The DNA here is from genome assembly GCA_935413205.1 of Polydrusus cervinus. NCBI lineage: Eukaryota > Metazoa > Arthropoda > Insecta > Coleoptera > Curculionidae > Polydrusus > Polydrusus cervinus. Next base: position 6,302,238 of record OW284514.1, read on the forward strand.
GGATAAGAGAGACGTTTTGTTACACGGGTTTTTAGTCAATGTTTGTTTAAGTACCTGCACTATACCTAGCTCTTCACCATTTTTTAAGACCGCGAGCCGCCACTGCTGTGTAACAAACTGACAAATAGAAATTATTTTGATTTGCGCAATGGACAAGAAAAAAGTACATATTATAGATATCGTTGTTTTAGGTCTGATTGGCTTAGCGATTTCTTACGCGTTAACTGTAACCAGTCTTTTAAGCGGTGTTGTCAATGCTTTCACTGAAACAGAAAGAGAGATGATCGCTGTAGAACGAGTCAACCAGTACATAAAGGAGGTACCATCGGAAAGTACCCATTACGTCACAGATCCTCCTTTTGGATGGCCGAGTCAGGGTGTTATAAGCTTTAATGAGGTTGTTTTGAGATATAGGTATGTTTTTTTGGAACCTGAATTACTAACTTGGAATGTTTTTGGTTCAATATTAAAGTTAGTGTTCGGTTAAATTAATGAAAAATGATTCAATATCCGTTAGCTATGTTGTCTAATTGCTTTTAGTTTCCGAGAAAATAAGGAATTAAATGTCCAAAGTTTGTACCTTATAAAGTATTCTTTTCTCTTAGTATACCAATTATTTTTAGAGAACATTTAATTCCTTCCCTAAAAGGTATATCATTTGAAACAAGATCTTCTGAAAAAATTGGTGTTGTCGGACGAACCGGAGCGGGCAAGAGCTCTATTATCCAAGCGTTGTTTAGAATGGTCGATATTTCTACTGGTGAAATAAGTATAGATTCAGTGAACATATCGAGAGTATCAATATCATCGTTGAGGTAAATAATTAAGGAAACTCTGGAGTAAGTTACAATTTTTCGCCCGATTTACCTATACTTAAATTCTTATTAATGAGTAACAAAACTGTTACAATTTCCACTATTTATTTTAAATTGCCATAACAATTGTTTCGACACACAGTGTCTTCGTCAGATGGTCTAATCTAACTAAGATTAACAGATTTTTCAAAATTATTAGAATGATAATAAAATAATAACTTTAGCCCGTAAACAAATCAAATATCTATAAAACCATAATTGTATTATTTAATGAACACTAAGAAGGAAAACCCCGACAAGGGTTAACAATAGATGGAGTAATTACCTAAACGAATACAGGGTGTAACCTTTAAGTTTAATAATGGGGAACTATTCAAGTCCAATTGATCATTTATTAAAACATTCAATTTTTTATATTTGTTTATTTCCATTGACTCAATTAGATTTAACTTTGATTGATATTTTCTTGGTGTAATATTTGGAAATTATTATAAAACATAATTTTGACGATAATTTCCAAATATTACATCAAGAAAATATGAATGAAGTTAAATCTACTTGAGTCAATTGAAATAAACAAATATAAAAAATTGTTTTATTAAATGATCAATTGGACTTGAATAATTTTTTCCCATTATTAAACTTATAGGTTACACCTGTATTCGTTTAGGTAATTACTCCATCTATTGTTAACCCTTGTCGGGGTTTTCCTTCTTAGTGTTCATTAAATAATAAAATTATGGTTTATTTAGATATTTGATTTGTTTACGGACTAAAGTTATTATTTTATTACATTCTGATAATTTTGAAAATGTTGAAAAATCTGTTAATCTTAGTTAGATTAGACCATCTGACGAAGACACTGTGTGTCGAAACAATTGTTATGGCAATTTAAAATAAATAGTGGAAATTATAACAGTTTTGTTGCTCATTAATATTATATAATGAATTTCCATCAAGTATCGGCTACTTCAGTAGAATATACTTAAATTCTTTAAAAAAAATTGATACAGCCAAGAGTTTGAAAAATTAAGGATGTCCTACTGTTTAATTTTTTTCCAAAGTTTCAGGAATACCTTTTAACTATTTTTTAGATCAAGACTTTTTTGTATACCTCAAGATCCCTTTTTATTCAGCGGAACTCTCAGAGAAAACTTAGATCCTTTAGGGGAATTTAGAGAAAACGAAATTTGGAGCGCCCTTTCTAAAGTCAATCTAGAAACCACGATTAAGAATTTGGGAGGTTTAAATAATAATGTTGAAGGAGGAGGATCAAATTTTTCTGTCGGCCAGAAACAGCTGATTTGTCTGGCTAGAGCAGTATTGCACAATGCAAAGGTAATTGGTGACCGAAATAGTGTTTTTTAGGTTATAAAAATTGTACCAGGTGGTCAACTAAGAATCGTGGCCGGCCATATCTCAGAAACTAGTAATCGTACAGCATCCGGGTAAATTTTTCTATAATAAAAGTGCCCAAGAGGAAATGCTGGAAATTATTTTAGAGTTTGTAAAATACCCGCAAGGGGGCATACCAGCCATGACCAAGGTTAAAATTAGGATTTTTATCGTGTTTTGACTAATTAAGCTGTTTAAAAATTATCTGTATATTAATCCTTACATATTTTCTAATACTTTTCTTTCTACACAATTTTTCCGATCTAGTAAAATAAAGTGGTGGGTGGAATTAATTTTTTTCTAATAATACGCCACGGTTACTCCGGTTTGGCATAACCGATTTGAACAAACTTAGTCTCCTTTAAGAGAGCTTTATTTACCCTATAAATTGCGCTTTTGTTTTTTTATCCCTGAGTTTTCCCGTTGCCGCTAGATGGCCGTAACTGATATATAAGCAAATATTAAGCTTTTTCTCGGAAAAGTTTGTTTTATCATGGTATAATAGAGAAATAAATCCTTAACATTTCGGTAAAAAACACAAATTTGTAACTTTTTTTACAACCGGAGTTATGAGGAAAATTAATTACATTAAACGAATTTTTTTTATGGGCGTTTCAATTTTATCTATAAAGTAATTTTACCACACATATTTTGAAAATTAAAAATATAGGCGTTTTAAAAATTTTGTAATTTAAGAACAGTCATCGATTTTTATAACTTTTTATTTATTTATTATTAATGTGTGATAAAATTATTCTATAGATAAAATTGAAACGCCCATTAAAAGGAAAAAAATCGAATAATGTAATTAATTTTCTTCATAACTCCACTTTTAAAAAAGTTAAAAATTTGTGTTTTTTACCGAAATGTTAAGGATTTATTTCCCTATTGTACCATGATAAAACAAACTTATCATTGCATTTAACTTTTCCAAGAAAAAGCTTAATATTTGCTTATATTTCAGTTAACGCCATCTAGCGGCGACGGCAAAACTCATAGATAAAAAAAACAAAAGCGCAGTTTATAGGGTAAATAAAGCTCTCTTAAAGGAGACTAAGTTTGTTCAAATCGGTTTTGCCAAACCGGAGTAACCGTGGCGTATTTTTAGAAAAAAATTAATTCCACCCACCACTTTATTTTACTAGATCGAAAAAATTGTGTAGAAAGAAATGTATTAGGAAATATGTAAGGATTAATATACAGATACTTTTTATACCGGTCAATTAGTCAAAACACGATGAAAATCCTAATTTTAACCTTGGTCATGGCTGGTACGCCCCCTTTCGGGTATTTTACAAAGTCTAAAAAAATTTAACCGGATGCTGTACGATTACTAGTTTCTGAGATATGGCCGGCCACCATTCTTAGTTGACCACCCGGTACATAATTTTTTTATAAATGGTAACAATAGATTTATAATTAAAGAAGACTATAAATGGAAATTACCTAAATGTACTGATACTTTTTCCTTATTTTTAGATACTATGTATAGATGAAGCTACAGCCAATGTAGATCAAGATACAGATCGACAAATTCAGCTGACGCTGAGGTCTGCTTTTAGAAAAAGCACAGTGATCACTATAGCTCATAGAGTTCAGACCATTTTGGATTCCGATAGAGTTTTGGTGATGCATGAAGGTCAGATTGTTGAGTTTGACACACCTGAAAATTTGTTAAATGACACGTATAGTCATTTTTATCAGTTGGTCAACCATGATAGTTAATTCTGGTTAAATTATTTATTTTTATTATACATAAGCCTGAAAAATAGAAAATCTTCGCACTTTACAAGATAAAATGTGATGTACAGTATTTTTTACATAACTAATTATAATTAACTGTATTTTTTTTTGACAATTTCGTGTTTATAGTTGTATTTATGTTTTTATTAATACATATTTTTATTTAGAGGTGCCTTATTGACTTTATTTTATCCATGTGGCCAGAGTATTTTATTTATAGAGCTAGTCCAGAAAAGAGCCTTCAGCAATGATAACATTTTTAAGAAATCAGTGAAAAATTATTCTTGAGATGATAGCAGCGGCATGCGGTCATGTAAGCGATGTCTAATATTTGCCTTGTCTAAGATTAGAATCATTGATTGACCTAGATTCTCTAGATTGTAGTTTTGCACAAAAAGAGTATTTCTTTAGGCAGGCACATAACATCCATCCATCGATTTGGAATTTAAAATAGAAATATTAACTTGAAGAAATAGTCCATACTTAAAGTGGAGTGGGAATATAGAAGGTAAAAATAAGAACACAAAGTCTTCCTCCACTGATATATTATAGAAATATTTTAGTAAACTTCTCTACATGTTTCGAATGCAGAAGCATTCATCTTCAGGAGAAAAATTAAAAGAAGAAAGGACCAGTAGATATCACCCTAACTGAGCAACATAAATATAGGTTCGGTATAAAATGAGTGGAACAATGAAGAAACCGATACACACATTGCATTGTGAATAAGAAAAGTATATCGGTTGAGACTTAAGGCACTGTGAAAACCTTAAAGGTAGAATGAAAGATTTAACATCTTTGTGTGGAAGAACTGTCGAAAGATCAGCAATTCATCATTCATTCCCTTTTACTTCATTCTGATCTTTCGACAGTTCTTCCACACAAAGATGTTAAATCTTTCATTCTACCTTTAAGGTTTTCACAGTGCCTTAAGTCTCAACCGATATACTTTTCTTATTCACAATGCAATGTGTGTATCGGTTTCTTCATTGTTCCACTCATTTTATACCGAACCTATATTTATGTTGCTCAGTTAGGGTGATATCTACTGGTCCTTTCTTCTTTTAATTTTTCTCCTGAAGATGAATGCTTCTGCATTCGAAACATGTAGAGAAGTTGACTAAAATATTTCTATAATATATCAGTGGAGGAAGACATTGTGTTCTTATTTTTACCTTCTATAGAAATATTAGCTGAGAAAAACGATAGTTACAGGAAAGTTACTTTCCTGGCGGGCGTGCCCGGTTTACACAGTGGCGGATCCAGGATTTTGTTGAGGGGGGGGGGGGGAGGGCGACTAAAAAAAATGCCTTCTAAAAAAAAAAGAGCGTCTCTAAAAATCTTCCTACTTTCCTTCCTACTTCTAAAAAAAATTCAGACTCTTCACACAACCTACAATATCCAAGGCTCAAAGTAAAAAACACCCATTTTGTAAGGCTCAGGGGGGGGGGGGGGGGCGAACCTGCCTTCGCCCCTCCCCTAGATGCGCGCCTGGTTTTACATATCTCTAAATAACTGTCCGACATTGTTCCGCAGGTAAGTTGCATCCCAATTTAATAAAACCAAACTAACACGGTAATGGTAGACAGCTCGCAAAAATGTACGGTCGTTCGTAGCAATTTGGGGAATTCTTATGCGTTGCTAGTCCTTGTCCGATGCTTTGCTATTTTAACTCCAACGTTGCAGCTTTACTAATGATAAACCTGTAGGTTGCTCAAAAATAGGCTAAAATATTAGAAAAAGTAAATCGAGATCTGATATTGGACCGAGAAAGTTGACATTATGGACCCCTTTCCCACATTAATATCCCACCGCACGTCACTGGTTCGTTGTAATCTTGTAAAAACACTTACCGAAATTGTACGAGTAACTTACTCCCATCTTCGATTTCGTATCAAGAAAGCGAACATTTTAGATATTTTTCTCCCTAAATTTAATTCTTCCTCCGTCCGTTAACGGCTTATTGATCTTACCTATACTTAATCCTTGATTAAAAGATAAATCCTTTAAAGGTTTCAGCTTCCCAATTTGTGAATTTTACATGGAAATTCGGAAATTGATGTTTAGGTTTCCCCGAGGCGATTATCAAGTATGTATATACACCGCGCGCGATGAAAATAACTATATTTTACCGAAGTCAATAAATTTTGTATTTGCGCTTAAATATTTAAGTCAAATAGAATTGCGAGTTGTTTATTTACTTTATACTTCAAATATTGGTTTGTTTATTGTGTTTGTAAAGGCCGCCCCAATTATAAGGGGCGGCCAATTTTCAATTTATTTTTGAAATAAACTGTCGTAGCAACGAAAAGAAATGCTAACCGTCTCTTTGATTAAAAATCCATCCCACCAGTATTTCTTTAAAAAAAAAATTATATAAATTTGGACTCTATACCGGGTGTCCCACTAAGAATGGCTCTCGGCCGTATCTCGGAAACTACTGGGCATAGAAACTCAGGAAAAAAAAATTATAACTAAAGTGGTCATGAGAAAATCCTGGAAATAATTTTTAAGTTCCGCATTTTGCCGCAAGAGGGCGTAATTGGAAAGTAAATTTTAAAAGTTTACATATCTCCGAAAATTCCACATTATGGCATATCTTTGATAACACCATTAAAAAGCTTGGACAACTATGCATCATTTTGGTCTTATGCTCATTGGCGTACCGACTTTAATAAAAGGGGGGGAAGCGGTTGAATGTGTAATCATTTAAATCGCTGTAACTTATAAACGACTTATCCGATTTTAGCAAACTAGAGACTGTTTGGAAGAGAAATGTATGCACTTTCACCAATCGTATTTAGCTGTCCATAATAGTTCTCAAAAAAAATGCTAGAGGGCGCAATTTGTAATAATAACGCATTTTTTGATTTTACTCCGAAAAAATAAATCATACGGTATAATTATGATACCATAATCGAAAAGATCAAATTTGCTAGAACAAATATTTAAACCGCAGCTCGATATCTCCGTTCGTTTCAGCGTTAACGCCAATAGAATAATTTTTAAAAGTAAGCGATTATATATTTTTTAGAAAAAAAGTGGGACGTCACTGATATTTTTTCATGTGGATATTATTTCTGATTAGCCTGGTCAATTCTGCATAAAAATGGTCTCTTGCGTCTTTCTCCTCAGGCACACCGTTCTTAATTAAAATAATTAAATTAAATTAGACAGGCGGAAGTGAAGGTGGTCATTTCCAACAATTTTTATAAAACTAAATTTTTCATTATCAATGTTAATAATGATAATAATAAATAGTAGAGCTAATTTATGTTACATGGTACATGTTCCTCCCTTGTTTCGAGGTCGAAATTGACGTGTTCTGGTAAGGTAGTAGAAAAAAATATATTCCTGCATTGTCTTTTTGTATTATTGTAGGATTATGGATTTAATATAATAAGAATAAGTCAGTCCGTATTTTTCGAGACATCTCATTCTCATTCGTACTACTCTGGTTTCCAGTTATTTTATGTTAAATAAAGACAAGCATGAAACTACAAAAAACAAAACCTCTGCCTAGAGAACAGGCTTTTACGAGATTGTTTGTAATCATCATTAATATTTAATTCTCATTTTGTATGAGTTTGTTTCAGCTGCGAGTTTTATTCCTTCTGTTTTTTTTTAATTAGGTACTTAAAATATAAGGATAGTTTTATTTTATACTATGCAATAAAAATAGCTGTGGTAGACTAAACACATACTAAATATACTATTTTTCAAAATACATACTTGATGAATTTCTATTTCTTTGTAAGACTAATGCTTGCAGGTCACAATAAATTAAACTTCTTGTAACGTCTTAAAACATTTATTTAAGGATACACATGGCAGGACGTGTTCATAATTGTTATACAAAAAAGGCGCCTTTTATTATGCAGGACTTTCCAACACGAGACAGGAATCGAAATGTGATTTCATCATTTTATATCGAATAGAAATGACAGATCAAAACTGAACATAGTCACTAATGCACAGAGTAAATTTAGACAGTATCTTATATCGCAGCTGGAACTAAAACCAAATAATTATATTTCAACACTCCTCCTTAATTATTTTGCTTCGAAGTTTAGCAAAGATATTGCGACTCAAGGGCTTAGTCAGTATATCCGCAAGTTGCTCTGAACTTCCCACATGTTCAAGTCTGATTGTTTTTCCTATGTGTTCCTTAATAAATTTTCTTGGAATATCTATGTGTTTTTTTCCTTTTGTCACTTTTCCTTCATGGACATTTTCCAGCATACAGATAGCAGATCGATTATCTACATATAGGGTTGTAGGTTCATTTATATCGACAAATCCCAATTCGTGACCGAGTCGTCTTATCCAGCATATGTCATCTATGGAAGATACTGCTGCTCGATACTCAGCTTCTGCTGTAGATGTGGCCACAAGTCTTTGTTTCTGGGCATACCAAACTACGGGACCTCCTCTTACTACAAGTACTCCACTAGTCGAATGACCAGTATCTGTATCTCCTCCGTAATCTGAATCTGTATAGGCTGTAAGTTTATTATCATTTGTAAACAATATACCACTATTAACCGACCCCTTTAAATACTGAAAAATACGTTTAATCATTTTCCAATGACTTACCATAGGGTTATTAGTAAAGCGACTTAAATAATTTACAGCGAAGCTTATATCAGGACGAGTAATAGTAGCTAAATATAGTAGGCTTCCTATCGCCTCCCTATAAGGTTCTGACTTGTCTAGTACCTTATCATTTGCAAAGTTTTCTCCATTGGTAAGCATTCCCTTCTCCATTGGAGTATATACAGGATTGACGTCATCAAAGTTGAAACGCTTCAAAATCTTTTTCGTATAATTTGGTTGACTAACAAATATTCCATTTGAGTCTTTTTTAATTTTCATTCCAAGGTATGATAAATTTCCATCATGAGCAATATCATATGTAATTTCAAATTCTTGCTTTAATGTGTTCAATATTTGAACCATATCATCTTTACTGGTTCCTACAATAAGACCGTCATCAACAAACAACACAATAAAATTAGTTCTCTCTTCATTGTAATAAACACAGGGATCATCATCTGTGTTATCAAAACTAAGTGACTTCAAAAATGTTGAAAACTTCTCATTCCAATTTCGTGGTGCTTGTTTTAAACCATAGAGACTTTTATTTAATTTGCAGACACGATCTGTATTATCACTGAACCCTTCAGGTTGATAAATGTATATTTCTTCCTTTAAGTCTCCATATAGGAACGCTGTTTTTACATCGAAAGTCATGAGATTCATTCCGCTTGCAGCTGCATGACTGAGCATCAACCTAACTGAAACATGACGTGCAACAGGACTAAATGTCTCAGAAAAGTCTATTCCCTTTTTTTGTTCAAAGCCCCTGACCACCAGTCTGGCTTTCAGCTTACCATCTTGCTTTTGACGTAACACCCATTTACAGGTTAACGGTGTGACGTGTTTAGGTGATTCAACCAGATCCCATGTTTTCATTCTTGTTAATGACTGAAATTCGTCATTCATTGCATTGTGCCAATTTTCATCTTTCAAAGCATCTAGAATAGGGATGTCTTCCACTTCACCTATCATGGCTGTATTTCGATCATCGTCATCTGAAGAATAATCCATAATAAAATCTTTGAATCTTTCAGGTGGTTTAATAGATCTTTTATTTCTCATATTTATATTTTCAGGCTGGTCATTCTCTGGAGCATCTGGCTCGTTAGACACATCACTGTCCTCAGAGTTAGTGTCTTCATTTTTATTCCCTTCCAATTTTTCACATTGTAACTTAATTTCTGTCAGTTCTTTCTCCTTTTTAACATGTTCTTCAAAAATTACATTGCAAGAGGTAACAACATCATTTTCCTCAAAAATAAAAATTCTATAGCATGGCGAGTCTAGATCATACCCAACAAAAATTCCCTTCTTTGACTTCTTTTCTGTCTTTCTTCTTTTATGATCTTCAATTAAAACATAGCTTGTACAACCAAACCCTCTCAGTTTTCCAAGATCTAACTTTCTGCCGAACCATAAATCCGCAGGACTTTTATTTTTAACTGAGCTTGTTCCTGTTTGATTTATTGTGAACACAGCATAGTTAACTGCCTCAGCCCATAAATTTTCAGGCAAGTTTTTTTCATGTATAATAGATCGAGCTGACTCTACTATAGTCCTCATTTCTCTTTCGATCCGTCCGTTTTGTTGAGGAGTATATGCACTTGACTTGGTGTGAAAAACTCCAAGTTCTTCCAAAAACTTTTTAGAGTCTACATTCTTAATCTCTGTTCCATTATCTGACCGTAGATATTTTACTTTTCTTTCAAACTGATTTTCCACCATTGTCATAAAAATCTTTAATTTGGAAACAGCTTCATCCTTTGACTTCAAAAAATAGACAGTGCGAAAGTGGGAAAAGTCATCCTTAAAAAGCAAAAAATACTTAGCTCCTCCTAGAGATATAATATTCATTTCGCACAAATCAACATGGATCATATCTCCTGGTTGGTTGGCTACTTTGGAATTCAAGGAGTGAGAAACACGATGGTGTTTTCCATATACACACCCTGGACATACATAGCCATTCCAATCATCTGTAAACTTAATATTATTTCTTGCTAGAATCTCTCTAACATACTTAACATTTTGGTGGGCTAATCTTTCATGCCACGTTTTAATAGACACTTGAGTGGCTGTCAATAAACCCTTGTCAGGCTCTTCACGATGAAACAACATTTTGTATAAGTTTCCGTCTCTCTTTGCAATTGCAACTATTTCATTTCCATCTAAACTCTTAAACACTGACTGATTTGCATCAGCACACTGAGCATATCCTTTATCCAACATTTGAGTGACAGAAAAAAGATTGAAAGACATCCTTGGCACTAGCAGCACATTCTTCAAAATTATTTCATACCAAGTTTTACCATCAAACGCCTTCAACTCTATATCTCCTTTCCCTATACCTTCTAATTTTGTTGCGTCACCAATCATTACCATTGTAGGTTCTTCAAATTCTGTATAATTAATTATCCAGTCCCTCCTAGAAGTCATATGTTGAGTTGCTGCACAGTCTTGATACCACGAGTTATTGCAGTCTTGTTCTGACATTATGTCATTTACATTTGCAGTCGATAAACCAAGTGTAATAAATGCACGACGGTTGGTGTCTTTATATTTATTTTGCCCAAAATCTTGGCTTTTATCTGTACTGGCATGGCCTCTTGGACAGTCTTTTGCAAAGTGACCTTTTTGTTTACAGTTATTACAGGCATAATTGTCTTTACAGTATGTTAAATACTTTGCACAAGGCTTATTCCTACAGTGCCTCTTTACATGTCCCTTCTTACCACACTTAAAGCACTCAACAGCAGCACTTCCTGTCGCAGATGAATTTCCTGCTGGTTTCCCTGGTCTATGATTTGAAATGAAGGCATTTTGAGCATAGCTGTGTGGCTCACTTTCATTTAACCTATCTTCCTCCAATCTTAAGCGTTCAAGTAATGTACTTAAATTTTTATCTATAACGCTCACATTATCCCAGGCTGTCCGGAAGTGATGTAATTTAGTTGGTAACATCCCCAAAATCCTTGTCATAATCCAACTTTCTTTAACATCCTCTCCTTCTGCTTTCAAGTCTTCGGCATATTGCTGAACAGTCATACAATTTTCAACAGCCGACTTACTGGAATCATACTTAAAAGCAAAGAACTGTCTCTGCAACCCTTCAACAGTTAGATCAGACTTTTTGCCATACAATGTATCCAACTTTTCAAGCATTTGATGTGATGTAGTGCAGTTTGCTATTCTTTTTGCGATACTACTGCTGGTATTTAAACCTATAAACGTTTGAGCCTCAAGATCCTGTTTAATCCAAGCTTTAACAACATCGTCTGAATTTGAACCAAATGGTTTTAATTCCACACCACTTGCTATAAGATACAAACCCTTTGACTTTAATGTTAAATTTAATTTAAACCTCCACGATACATAATTTACATTACCTTCCGAATCTTCAGACAATGTCTCCATTTGTGACCGAATAGAGTCCATTTCTGTTTGGAAATTCCTATACTTTATCTGACAACCTAACTAGACAGTAATCTGATAACTTCCTTACAATATTATGTAATGTAACTTAAATTTTAACCTATTCGGTATTTTAACAGACAAGTAATAACTACAGACTATACAATACAAGAAAACTTAGAACATAGTGGTACACACAGTTTCCTTTCCAATAACAAACATCTAACAATTTTGTTATTTAATAATTGCTGACAATTGACTTACGAGTATAACAATAATTCCAGTTCCACAAAATACAAATAATAATATTTCCGACTTACAGACTTTCTCCAAAACTTACAACTGACCAATGGGGCTGACGACTGACTGATACAGACCCCACGAAAGACGTGTTAACTGACTTGCGTTGGCAGACTTCACAGAACTTCTGTATCCTTCTCGTATCTGACCTTTTGACCTCTAAATTCTAGTCCAACAGCTTGACCACATGCCTGGGTCCATAACCTGATGAATTTCTATTTCTTTGTAAGACTAATGCTTGCAGGTCACAATAAATTAAACTTCTTGTAACGTCTTAAAACATTTATTTAAGGATACACATGGCAGGACGTGTTCATAATTGTTATACAAAAAGGCGCCTTTTATTATGCAGGACTTTCCAACACGAGACAGGAATCGAAATGTGATTTCATCATTTTATATCGAATAGAAATGACAGATCAAAACTGAACATAGTCACTAATGCACAGAGTAAATTTAGACAGTATCTTATATCGCAGCTGGAACTAAAACCAAATAATTATATTTCAACAATACTAAACCTATTTTTTATCCGATTGTGTCAAAAAATGACGTTTTATAGATCAGATATTTGGACGAAAAGGTAACCTTTTTAATAAGGTATTGATTATTGCGCTGGTAGTTAGGCAACCTTTGTCGGACACTAAAATATTTTCAACAGTTTATTTTATTCATTTATTTACAATATTTATATTAAATGTACAATTAGAACAATTTTAAACAAGAACGGGGTGATGTAAATTTGATTTTGAGGATGTGCGATTATTTTTGGTCTCCGTTATGATATTATTCTCCAATGTTGAACTCGATTGGGAGACGGATTGCGACACCTGAGTCGAGACTGACTGCAGGTCAGATTGTGGAATGTTGAATATTTTCTTGGTCAGCTCTAACTTATTACTTAAGGAATCATCTATGTAGCCCTCGGCTACTCCCGAAGACTTCCAGCCTCCATGCCTTTTAAGAGATGTTATGTCTGCTCCCGCATCTACAAGTAATGTGGCCGATGTTCTTCTGAAACAATGTCCCGTGAATTCCTTGGCATTCGGCAGTTTTAAGTAAGATGCTATTTCCTGAGGTATAGAGCCAAATTTGTGTATACCGATAACTTGCTTATGGCATTTTCCATTGCGATAAGACACAAAAAATCGCCCATCACTCATATTTGTTGGACGTAAAGCCAGATAATTTCTATATTAGATATTCTCCAGTCACCGTAAATGATCTCGGTTTGTTTGTTTTATTATAGGGAATTTTTATTAACAAAGCCGTTCCCAAATCTTGTATGTCATCAATTTTCATATGAGCCAGTTCTTCTCGACGACATGCGCCCGCGATTCCAAAAATAAAAGCAACCTGTAATTAAGAAAATTGTTAGTCAGAAATTTAAAATACTATTATATAGTTACATTTACCTTCAACATTAAGTATTTGTCATCTGGAGCATGGCAAAGGAATTTGTGAACCTCTTCTCTAGTTAGGATCCTTGATTTCTTTGGACAATATCCAACGCTTTTTTGTTTCAACAATGCTCGTAATCTCATGTATTTAGATATATTAATATTCTGTTTTACATTTACCACTGCACGTAGCATAGAATACTGCGACCACAGAGTAGATGACTTCATAGTTTTCGATAATTCCGCCATATAGACCAAGAAGACGTTTTCGGAGAACGACTGTATATTTTTTTCTTGCCGGTATTCCATAAATTTTTTATAAGCTCTTTCATATATTTCCTTAGATTTTTGTGGCAACAAATGTAACATTCCTTCCTTGGCAGTTTCTTGAATGTCAGGTGGTGTACCTTCTATAAGATCATCGTCTATTTCCATTTTTAATTGTGTTTTTCAGGTTTTAAAACTAGCAGAACACGAAAGATTAGTTAAAACTATCGCCTGATTGATAAAACGTCAGTTGATAATATTAATTTAATTATTTGTTAGATCCAGGGTTACGCATATTACAGGTTTCATTGTTCAAACATTCAAGGGACAAAAAATTACAATGCAAGATGAAATATATTGGTTTTCTTAATTTTTACATTATTTTATAATCCGAGCAAAAACACAATCGGATAAAAAATAACGTATGTTATACGGACGAAAAATGTATTTCAGACTATGCGGGTTACTGGCCTCGGCTTTGCCTCGTCCAGTAATCTCCCGCAATACGTCCGAAATACTGCATTTTTCGTCCTTGTAACATAATATACTATTGTATAACAGGTTAAACAAAGCAGGTTTTAAGATATTAGAATTTAAAAAATTACATTTTAGGCAATCTGTTGGTTTTCCGTTTTCTACACATCCAAAAATTATAATTTCCGGTTTAACCGGACATTTGAAAGTGAACCCAAGGAAGTAGAAAATAATAAAATTATACTGATCTAATGGTAGTTTTTTATGCTAAAACCCACAAAATTACTCCCAATAGAAGAAATTCAAACACGAACCCTTTTTTTTCTATTAACCATTTTACTTCTCGGTGCGAATTAAAAATGTTCACTTGAAACAGGGTTTTTCGAGGACCTGACGCAGGAAATCCATACGCTATTTCGAAAGACTCAAGAACTTATTCAAGGGAACACAATAAAAATCGCAGAGAGGTCTGCTAGTATGCAAAATATGCCCCTTTTAAAAGTGCTCGAAATAGGCAGTTGCTGCTGTGGGGATAATAAAATTGACGGTATTTGTGAATCACCATTACTCTTCTGCTGGCAAGTTCCATGTTTTTTTAAAATATCCTAGTTTCCTGTACACAGGCATAGACAGATTAGCCCTTAGATCCGTACAATGTATTCTAAGACTTATGAATTAAAAATACTTTTGGGGACATTATTTTAAGTGTCTCACCCGATTGGCGACTTTGCTATCGACCATAATAAAAAAACAATTATGTATTCCCTAACAGCTTTTAGTGAAGAAGCCAAATTTGATGTCAAAAAAATGTATGTTTACAAATTTGACCGATACGACGCCATATTGGATTTTCTTAAATGGCAACCCTACCTTATAGTAAGCCAGCTGCATTCGCCTATTTGTTCCAACTTTAAAAATGTATAATTGTCAATATTTATTTTTAGCCGTTCCGGAGATATGAGGCTTCGAAGTTGGTGATTTTGTTATCATCGAATTAACAGAAGCTTTGAGATTAGAAACTCAATTTTTTCTGGAGATACGTAATTTCTTATGGCGGAGCCACCCATGCTATTGTCATATATGTCAGATGTCAAAAAATGACAGTTACGACGCCATTTTGAAATTGATTTTTTAATCACAAAGCTTCTATTTTTTAATGGGGTGAGATACTTAAAACACATAATCATACGATGCAGTTTTTGATACGGTCGTATTTCGGTAAGGGTTGGAAATAAATATCAACAACTATATATTTTTAAAATCGGATCGCGAAATGCATTACATTGATGTAGTTATAAATGTGGGTTGCCATTTAAAAAAATTGAAAATGGCGTCGTAACTGTTATTTTTTGACATCTGACATATATGACAATAGCATGGGTGGCTCCGCCATAAGAAATTACGTATCTCCAGAAAAAATTGAGTTTCTAATCTCAAAGCTTTTGTTAATTCGATGATAACAAAATCACCAACTTCGAAGCCTTGTATCTCCGGAACGGCTGAAAATAAATATTGACAATTATACATTTTTAATGTTGGAACAAATAGGCGAATGCAGCCGGCTTACTATAAGGTAGGGTTGCCATTTAAGAAAATCCAATATGGCGTCGTATCTGTCAAATTTGTAAACATAGATTTTTTTTGACATCAAATTTGGTTTCTTCACTAAAAGCTGTTAGGGAATACATAATTGTTTTTTTTATTGTGGTCGATAGCAAAGTCGCCAATCGGGTGAGACACTTAAAATAATGTCCCTGTACGTACCTGTCATATTTTAATATATTTCCACCGGAAATGGTGGAACATAACGAGCCTGGAAACCATTTTTTAAAAGTTTTTTTGCATTTTCTTGCGGTTCGCAGCCCCGGAGCCTCGACTCAGCTCTCGTAAGAGCCGGCACTGATCGTAATCTCTAATTTTATTTTAGGTTTATCCAGGATTGTTAAAACGCTCCTTTTTATATTTACCGTAACACCGTGATCACATCTTCAACAAATCTCTATTTTTTCCATTATAATGCGCAAAGAACGAAAAAAGATGGAAGGTGGACGTGTAGGTACTTACACAACTACAGGGCTTTGTGAAATTGTCAAAGAGTAAAAGAGGAGTATGATTGTTAGGTGCCAGTCTTCGGGCTGTCATCACTTTGGTTAATTATTGCTGAAATAATTATTGTAAAAATAGGCCAGACAAAGGGGAAAAAAGAAAATGGAACTAACTGTAATTACTTGGATTAATCTTTTTATATTTGTAAAAATAATCATTTCATTAAAGAATTTCAAGAGAAATTGTAAAGTATCAGTAGCTCCCTCTAGCAGCTATAAAAAAAAACATCAGAGATGATATTTCAAATCAGGAATCAGAGCAAGTTATTTTTAATAAAACCAAATTTTCTTAGTGCCGATTAACCGTACCGGACGTATAGACATTTTTGTTAATGTCAGCCCGTCCTCCACCCCTTTATGATTCTTAAGTTAATACTTATTTTGTGTGTCATAATATAGGCCAGTAAAATTTTTCGCGTAAATCAGCAACAAAATATGCACTAGTTTATTACTTTTATAATGTTCCATTTTTACGTTTCAACAATTTAAGTAAAAGAATACTCCCATAACTTGAACACCATGCGACTAGTTGACAACTAATGGGCTGGTACACTGCGTGATTCTTTAAAAGCGAACTAAACATAAACATACCTTGCCAAGGATGCATTATAGGGTTAGGATTTTTATAAATTTATGAGGGATTACGTATATCTGCTTACTTTTGGATTATTTAAAAAAAAGTTGTTGGAAATATTTGTATATATTAATATCCTCCCTACACACCCAAGTATCAACTTAAAAATCAGTATTCAGATCGAAATATAGTAAATTTTAGGGATATACAGCAGTTGACTTGATTTAAAAAATCAACTGAACTAAACAGGTTGAAAACCTTCTCCGAAGGCGAACATTTATATTAATGAGTACATTTTTGCTTTGTCGGCTTTTTTCCTCTTCGTTCGCTGCCAGGGCCATTCCCGAGGGGACCTACAGCTTAACGTGGGTTCCGAACCACGATCCTCGGTCATGCGACACCCCCAAGGGCTATCAACCCTTGATTTATTGCCATTACATGACCAACCGATTGGGGAGTGTGTACCTTCTTCCGCACCCCACGAGATGTCCGATCTCATCCGGACTGGTTACCGGCGTGAATGGGGTGAGTTGGGAGATAGTACCTTTTACACTCTCGGAAACTACTGGGCATAGAAACTCGGGAAAAAAAATTATAACTAAACGCCATGAGAAAATCGTATTTAGTTGTCCATAATAGTTCTCAAAAAAATTGCTAGAGGGCGCAATTTGTAATAATAACACATTTTTTGATATTACTCCGAAAAAATCATACGGTATAATTATGATACCATAATCGAAAAGTAGATTAAATTTGCTAGAAAAAATATTAAAACTGCAGCTCGATATCTCCGTTCGTTTCAGCGTTATCGCCAATAGAATAAATTTTAATGAAAAAGTGATTATATATTTTTTAGAAAAAAAGTGGGACGCCACTGTTATTTTTCATGTGGATATTATTTCTGATTAGCCTGGTCAATTCTGCATAAAAATGGTTTCTTGCGTTTTTCTCCTCAGATACACCGTTCTTAATTAAAATAATTAAATTAAATTAGACGGGCGGGAGCATGCCTAATAAGTAAAGGTGGTCATTTCCAACAATTTTTATAAAACAAAATTTTTCATTATCAATGTTAATAATAATAAATAGTAGAGCTAATTTAATTATTTTAATTAAGAACGGTGTGCCTGAGGAGAAAAACGTAAGAGACCATTTTTAGGTAGAATTGACCAGGCTAATCAGAAATAATATCCACATGAAAAAATATCAGTGGCGTCCCACTTTTTTTCTAAAAAATATATAATCGCTTTTTCATTAAAATTTATTCTATTGGCGATTACGCTGAAACGAACGGAGATATCGAGCTGCAGTTTTAATGTTTTTTCTAGCAAATTTAATCTACCTTTCGATTATGGTATCATAATTATACCGTACAAATTGCGCCCTCTAGCAATTTTCTTGAGAACTATTATGGACAACTAAATACGATTGGTGAAAGTGCATACATTTCTCTTCCAACCAGTCTTTAGTTTGCTAAAATGGGATAAGTCGTTTATAAGTTACAGCGATTTAAATGATTACACTTTCAACAACCCCCGCTCTTATTAAAATCGGTACGCCAATGAGTATAAGACCAAAATGATGCATAATTGCCCAAGCTTTTTAATGGTGTTATCAAAGATATACCTTAATGTGGAATTTTCCGAGATATGTAAACTTTTATAATTTACTTTTCAATTACGCCCTCTTGCGGCAAAATGCGGTACTTAATAATCATTTCCAGGATTTTCTTATGGCCAGTTTAGTTATCATTTTTTTTCCCGAGATTCTATGCCCAGTAGTTTCCGAGATATAGCCGGCGTCCTTTCTTATTGAATCACCCGGTACGTATGCCCACTCCGGGAATCGAACCCGGGTCGCCACGGTCGAATGCCAGTAACTCACCATTGAGCCACTGCCACGGTTAATGAGTATTTATTAAACGTTTGAAATATTTCAATTTTTTTTAAAGAGTATTTTTTTCACATCAGGAGAAACTATTTCGGCTTCTGTTCACCTAAACAATCCCAAGAAATTCCCACACAAATAATTTTCTTTCAAAAAGCCTAAAAACTGTCATCACTCAGTCTTATAATCTAAAAGAAACATGACATAATGGGCATAATAAGCCATTAGGTATGTACCATGTAGACCATCAAATTATGGGTCGCAGCCCATTATTACTAGACATAATGTTTTACATAATCTGAGCTCGTGGTTTGTGAACCATGATGGGTAGGTGACTAGATTATGGTATTTTAATTGTATCTGAGAATGAGAGGCACGTTTGAATTTATAAAAGGCATTTTTTAGGACTATGGCGTTTTTTTATGTTATTGAAACTAATATACTATAAATGGGGAGAACTAATACTCTAAGTCAACCTTCACTAAGATATATTTGATAAGAAACCTTTATTTTATTGTACAGGGACATTATTTTAAGTGTCTCACCCGATTGGCGACTTTGCTATCGACCACAATAAAAAAAACAATTATGTATTCCCTAATAGCCTTTAGTGAAGAAGCCAAATTTGAAAATCTATGTTTACAAATTTGACAGATACAACACCATATTGGATTTTCTTAAATGACAACCCTATCTTATGGTAAGCCAGCTATATTCGCCTATTTGTTCCAACATTAAAAATGTACAATTGTCAATATTTATTTTCAGCCGTTCCGGAGATACGAGGCTTCGAAGTTGGTGATTTTGTTATCATCGAATTAACAGAAGCTTTGAGATTAGAAACTCAATTTTTTCTGGAGATACGTAATTTTTTATAACGGAGCCACCCATGCTATTGTCATATATGTCAGATGTCAGAAAATGACAGTTACGACGCCATTTTGAATTTTTTTAAATGGCAACCCACATTTATAACTACGTCAGTGTATTGCATTTTGCGGTCCGATTTCAAAAATATATAGTTGTCGATATTTATTTCCAACCCTTACCGAAATACGACCGTATCAAAAACTGCATCGTACGATTATGTCTTCTGTATCTCACCCCATTAAAAAATAGAAGCTTTGTGATTCAAAAATTTATAATCTCAAAGCTTCTGTTAATTCGATGATAACAAAATCACCAACTTCGAAGCCTCGTATCTCCGGAACGGCTGAAAATAAATATTGACAATTATACATTTTTAATGTTGGAACAAATAGGCGAATTCAGCTGGTACTATAAGGTAGCGTTGCCATTTAAGAAAATCCAATATGGCATCGTATCTGTCAAATTTGTAAACATAGATTTTTTTTGACATCAAATTTGGCTTCTTCACTAAAAGCTATTAGGGAATACATAATTGTTTTTTTTATTGTGGTCCATAGCAAAGTCGCCAATCGGGTGAGACACTTAAAATAATGTCCCTGTACTCTACATGTTTCGAACGTATAAACGTTCATCTTCAGGAGAAGTATGGCTTATGTTGGAATAGATATTGAGAAATTGTGAGTGTCACCCTCATAGAGCTTTTGAGGAAGTTAATTTATTTAAGAAAAGTGATGAAAATCTTCCATAGATGTAGGGGAGGAAAACATACTACCAAGTTCTATTCTATTCTCCCCTATACTTCTATAGAAGTTCTTCATCACTTTTCTTTAATAAATTAATTAAATCACCAGTTGGAACGTTGTGATTTAAAACAAATAAAGACAATACGCAAGTCCAAAACTCTCCTATCATTCTGTAAAAATGTTATTTTTCAAAATATCCTGTCTTAGCGTCAACCAACTTACGCCAGAAAATGTTATGATCTCTTTTCGATTTATAGGACTTTAGACAATCCAAACTCAAAAACTTTACAAATATCTTAAAATCACTGTAACATATCCTTTCCCACCGATTTCGATAATCCCTTGAATGTCAAGGTATATACAAAAATATTAAAACCTATTTTTACTCTGTATATTTACCTATTTTAAACGCCATGTATTAAGAGTCTTCAACATTTTTTAATAGGTTAAAACATCTTCTGCGTCTGTCAGTTTGGTAGGTTGGCAGTAGACCGGCCTGTTCAGTCTACATCGATGAAACTATTTTCTTTATATATGGCTCACATACACCCTCTCTATAACAAAAATTTAGAGTTGGTACCTAATATAGAGATTAGACAGTTTTTACCAAACAACAAAACCCGGCTCTTTGAATTTTCAAACGCTCAGATTTCGGCATTCACCAGCTCCTGAAACCCGAAATTCGGTTCGCCAGAAATAATAATTTTGGCCGCTAAATATGAAACAGGTTTTTACCGAATTGTTTGTGTAGTTTGAGGAAAATTCGCGTTTGAAATATCGTCTATCGAAATAATTCCAAACTTTGTTTGAGACTCTTAAGATCTGTTCTGTTCACTATGTGATCCAACGGCTCTGTTCGAACTCTGTTTATTTGTGGGGTTACAAAAATAACCCAAAGTTAATTTATGAACTCGATATACACTAAGTTAGGGTGATTATGTGATTAATTTAAAAGAATTGGGTGCATGTAATACAAGATAATCCTTGAAAGCGGGAGTATAACATGTCATGTGTCACAGAGCGAACAGTTTTTCAGGTTTTTTCGGGGCTTCATTTTATAAGTTCTAAGTTTTTGGTTACCGGGGGACCTGGCATCGGGTTAATTGATTGTCAGGTAGTTTGTTGCCTGATTTTATTTTTACTTACGGTTTTTATTGTTTAATATTTGTTGAGAATGTATGTAAGATGTCCGTATGTACGTAGACAATGGCGATGTTCTGTATACTAGTTATGAAGGCTTCCCATTATGTGAGTTAGCCATGTTTTTAGGGAAAAAACAGTCCTCTCTCACACATATGTATTCTTATGGTTAACATGTTGCAGTGGCGTATTTAGGGGGGGGGAGCTGCAGGGCTGCAGCCCCCCCGAACCTAGGAGCTCGGGTCTAAAAGCTAAAAGTCTAATTGCAACCTAATTTTTATTCTCACGCTTGGACTCTTAATTTAAATTTTTAAATAATGTATTCTTGGCTTAGATTACAAGGGACTTGTAGGAATCGTTAGTTTTTAAACTTTTCCTTCTAAAAGTCCTATATTAAATAGAGATTAAGGTTTCGGAGGCATATCGTTTTAGTTATTAGTATCTATTATGCAATTTTAAAGGAAAACAAGTAAAAATAATAATATTTTATAGCATTTTTCTATTATATACTTGTCTGTTCCGTTTTCACTTTTTTAGAGCTATTTTAAATCAACAAAAATATAACCCAATGCAATAAAATATTTTTACAACAAAAACAATTAGGTATTTATTTTTAAAGAGAAAAATTTAAGTAAAAATTTTAATTGAAACATTTTTTATGGAAGAAGTGTGATCATTTATATTAAAAAAAATAGTGCGGGTAGAAACGAAAATGCTTTATTATAAATATACAAAACGGCACTTAAGAAGAAGTATTTTAAAACCTAAGCATTTGCACCAAAAACTGCTCTTAGATCTACGCTCCTAAAATATATTATGATTTCTGAAAAAATCATCAATGTTGGCGTGGTGAGCGATATTTACTTTTTAACCATGAAAAACCGAGCCCGAAAAACACTGGTTAGAGTCATAATACGTCTTATGTTAAAATTTTGAATTGACACCAATATTCATATTTTTCACAAATATAAAAAATGTTTAAAAAAAAAAAAAAAATTGGGATATCAAAAAAAGTAAAAAAACATTTACAAAACAAATTTAATCCAACCATGTAGAGGGGAAGAGGTAATAATGAAATTTTCGAAATTTGATAGTAGTTAGGTGAATTTTAAACGAACTTTGGGCGTGGCTTCGGAAATATTTCGCCTACGGCACTTTTCCGCCTTCTTCACTAGGTACAATGTTATGAAATACATGCAGTCCCGACTGTCCCTCTTTCCAGAAAAAAAGTGTTCCACTTACGCTCACTGAGCCTCCCTTCGAGCATATTTTCTGGGTATGCCACTAATATTCCCCAATTTGGAGTAATTTTAATACCGAAACATAAAAGGAGTTTGCGGTAATGAACCCTTTGTAGTTTTATATAGCCACGTCTATGGACCTATTAGACTATAATTACTAGTAACTTTACCATTGGCTCGTATTTATGGACATCATGAAACTTTATGGGGCTATTCGGAAGTCATAATTCATGTGTGAAAAACAACATTTTACACACTGCCGGGGGAACCTTATACGGTCATGGTTTGTTTACGTGTTTACAATCTTGCAGCTTGACTATTGAAAAATTTAAATGAAGTATGTGATGTGACAGCTAATGAGGTCAAATTTTGTATTTTGTTGTTGTTATATAGGCTTAGCGGATGTCCCAATAGAGTACGACAAACTAAAAGCCACTCCATCGAGGTTAAAATAGCCAAAAATTTGTATCTACGGATCGATATACCGGTTGGGGCACTGCCAGACCGGCTATAGGTAATCCCATGTACATTTTACTACCTACAAATATTGTCCCCCCTATAAGTTTTACACCAAAATTGTATTAAACTATTTTGATGGTCATTGTACGCAGGGTTGATAAAAATCATGATTTAAAAAAAAAATCAAAAATCGATGATTTTTAAAGGAAACCATGATTTTTTTTTAAATTTACCAGCTTTTACTAATGTTATTATTTTTATCTGCTTATATTTTGTTTTGTTAAGTAAACAAATATTTTTAGGCAGGAATAGTACAGATACGAAGCAAA
The DNA here is from genome assembly GCA_935413205.1 of Polydrusus cervinus. NCBI lineage: Eukaryota > Metazoa > Arthropoda > Insecta > Coleoptera > Curculionidae > Polydrusus > Polydrusus cervinus. The sequence continues at coordinate 6,325,990 of OW284514.1, forward strand.
CCTGGAGAAGTTTTAACTTTTTACATGCAAATTATTGCAAATTTCGTTTGCGTAGTTTTAGCAAGTTTGCGCCTTTGTCGAAACTTGTAATAACTGGCAGAAAACGCCTGACTATAAAAACGATACGCACTTATTTCAGTTTTATCAGTAATATTTTTGCTTTGGGGGTTAATCTATCAAAACACTTGGAATCATAACAAGGGAAAGGAATTTAGTGTTTGTCAGCATTTTATAAAAAAGTGGTGGGCAAACTAGGTTGTAGAGCAGTATGTAAAAAGTGTGGTAAAGAATTGCAAGGTCTAGCGGACAGACTAAAAAGTCATTGGCAAACCTGCAAAAGTGAAACTAGTGATATTAGCAGTGGTCTTGAAACTCTTCAAGGTGATTGTCAGTCACAGCCTGGAACTAGCCAGAGTGAAAATATTCAGTTGGCAAAAAAATAGAGAAGCAATAACGTTAAAAAGGGAAATGTAGGTGGACGTGAAAATAGTGGAAGTAGCGGTCATTTAGATTTGGATTGGAAAGCAGCTAAACTAGTAGCATTATAACACTAAGGTTTTTTTTATATTTTTTTTGTTTAAATTAGGTATTTTTTTGTATTAAAAAGGTTTTTTTGGTTTTAATTTTTTTTTATTTTCGTAATAACCAGCTGTTCTTTTCAATTATTATAATAAAATCATTAATAGCACCACATAAAAATGCGTCTGGGTTTTATTTTTTATATGAACAAACACATTTTGTGTGTTTAAAGTGTTAAACATTTTTTTTTAAATTAATCATGATTTTTTTTGAAAAAATCATACTGATTAAAATCATGATTTTAATCGTGATTTAAATCAATTAATTCTAATCATCTCAACCCTGATTGTACGATAGGCTTGCACACCTAATTTTACTATTATCCAATAAACCAATTCAGATATTCAGAAACAATTCTGCGTTAAGTCATTGAAAATTAAATACATGTAGGAGGATTCTACGGCATTAAAATTTGCCATTTTAAATTGCAGTTGTTCTTGACCTGAACTACCAAAAAACCTAGGAAATTATTGAGTTCCTTTTTCACCAATGGAAAGGTGTAGAAAAAAATATCAAAGAAAAATATATAAGCCCATGTAAACCATAAAAATAATAATAATAGTAGATTCTGTAACGAGGTTGGAATGAAAATTTGATCCGAGTGGAAGAACGCGAGCATAGCGAGCGTGAGGAACCACGAGTATCGAATTTTCATTCTAACCGAGTAGCGACTATATTTTCTCCACGACCAAAAATACTATTCGCAATATTTGTAATTTCAGGTGGAGTATTATCCAGTTCCATATCTGATTCATCCGATTTTTCACTCATATTTTGACTTGCACTAAAATTTGTCTGCTGACGTTGACAGCTTCGAAATTCATGGCAACCTATGTCGTTTAGATCAATTACAGAATATTCATTTCGTATCTTGTTATAGAATGAAAATACACGCAAAACGCATAAGAAGCAAGTGTTTCAGAATAAATATTCCAACTCAAGAGCGAGAATTTTTACATTCTATTATCAAAAATGATTTTGGAACTATTGCATTCAGTAATGGTCATGGAGAAAGAGTAATTCTTTATAAAAACGTCTGCTTATGCTAAAACTACTTTCGAATATCAGATTATTACGATTACTTTACAGGGTCCGTCAGAAACAACATTTTTAGTTTTTTGGATATCGTTTAAAATAAATTTACGTAAAAATAAATAGCTATTGGTGACATTTTGCAAGCCAACAAGATCCCGCTAATTGATTTTGTCAGGCCGTAAAATCTTCGCACTGGCTGATACCTGAGACCGGACTCTCGATTCGCTGGAAATAATTATAATTTCCGCTGAATATGAAACAGGTTTTTACAAAATTGTTTGTGTGGATTCCGAGAAAATCACGTTTGAAATCGCGTTTAGAGGGATTTTGTTGGTTTGCAAAATGTCAGCATTGTTGCTTTCTTACTTAGAATATGATTTTATATCTGACCGAATAACGATTTCGTTGTAAGAAAACTATTTTCTTCGTCTACTTTTGAAGTATTTTTATTATTACTTACATGTCATATATTTCTTCAATTTGTTGAATCATAAATAATAAAAAATTTAAAATGTTTTTTCTGACGAACCCTGTATAGAACAAGCAAAATTGATTTATAAATCAAGAAATTGAAAAAAAATCCAAAAAACTAAAAATGTTGTTTTTGACGAACCCTGTATAGTAATTGCAAATCTAATATTCCAAATTATAGTTTTAACACAAGCAGACTTTTTATAAAGAATAACTTTTTTTCTATAGCTACCAATAAAAAAAGTTTTCCTTTTCCAAACTCTATCCGTGAACACACTGTAGATATAACTTCGCACGGAGCTGGTAACTTTGGAGAATAATTTAGAAATATCCTTCGGATGCCCTTAAGATTTTGTTAAAAGAGTTTCCCTAATATTCCCTGGTGATCCCTATAATACCCGGTTGCGCCTGTTCGTCCCGTCTTTACACCGAACCAGCATGGTGTCTGTTTTCTGTTCAGAGCGCTTGCAATCCTGCAAGCGTGCGGTGTCGTTCGGTTCGCGGCGCGTGTTTCAAAAAAAGCTCGTCAAATTCGGAATCGGAGTTTTAAATCGGTGAAGAACTTTAAAACTTTTTGTTTTGGCGCCGGTTCGCTTATTCGGTGACGGGAATACGTTTTTTTTTTTGATATTGTAGTGAAATGGGATAGGCAGAGGTTTATTTTTGTTTGGATACGTGGACATCTGGAAGGTTGTGGTTATGTTTTGGTTAGTTTTGGGGTGCGTTTGGGACAGATCAACGAAATGGTTAATGTTATAAACTTATCCATCCAGAGTCTTTAAAAAGGTGTTATCCTTTGCTGGTAAGTTTAAATATTTGGTATTTGAAATATTATTAATAAACACGAAGATACTTTCTTCAATCTCTTTTTTCTCTTATGGATGTTGTCATCATCTAACAACTGATTTTTCTAAAAGAACATATTTTTAAAGTCAGCACTGCGGTCATCAATTGACTCAAAACATATACAAAGTTATTATTTTAATAATTGTTAATGCTGTGGCAATATTTAACATTTTAGCGTTCCCTAAAAAATTAAATACCTACTTACATAGGTTGGGTTCGATGTCTTTTTGTCCGTTTGTCGCAAAGCGTTACCGATAATTTGTTAAATTCCTTTCCATGTGGAATTAAAAGAAAATCTCAAAAACTGGCAGAGATACTGCACTAACTTTTGGTAGATATACCTACCTAAATTGTGACATAAAAATCCATATTTTGCCCTAATTTTCTTTTTCACAAACCAGTGGCTCAGGTATGGCAGTTTACAAGGCCAGATTAAGGCTATAATGGGCCCACACACAGTGGCGTGCAATGCTGTTTTAACCAGGGCAGGCAAAAATTGCATTTAAGACAACAATTTACCTTGCGTAGCATTCAAGCATCTACATTTCAAATTTTGTTACAAAATGTCTTGTTTTTGAGTTTGTGAAAAGAACGCTGACAGAAGAAGAATAAACCGACATTATTTGCAAATTAGTTCAACACGGCGCCGTCGGCATTAAGTAAACATTATTTTGAAACATCGTCATAAAAATTAGTTTGGCGTTTTAAATCTTGCAAAAGGTCGCGCTCCAGAGAGATTATTACTAATTCACTTAAGCGTGCGTTTTATAAATAAGTATGGATTCTTTTTAATCCAGAAAAGGATCATTCTGCAGACGCGCTGCTAGCTGGAATAGTAACAATTAACGCCTTCATATTTATTTTTTTCCCGAAACCCGACGGCGATGGCGCAGTCTAGCAAAAGGCCAAAAATACTAATTTTAAATTAAAAATGCATCTAATTGAAACAATATTACCAAAAACGAAGTCAATTATTATGTGAAATATGATGATAAGCTTAGATACTGATTATTAAATAATATGAACTTATCAGGAAAAATTATTTGAATTGTTACAAAAGTGCTTCTTATTTTACGATATCTTATCAGTTATCCCTTTAAAAATATCCTAACTAAACTAATTAATAATGAAAATTATAAAGGCGTGTACCTATCATATTTTATATTGAGAAAGCGAAGTATTTTTCAAACTACGGTAAAACTTGAAGATTGGCACCAATGCACTTACCAAACGCGTGCTTTCTTGGCGCGGGCTGATAGATAAAGGAAGGTCGAAGGTTGCGACGGGTTTATTTGTTACATCTCTTCTTACCCTACTGCCTACCGGCCCTCTCGCTTGCTTCCACTCGTACAAAAGCAGTGCTTTTGCATAAGAAGCTAATGTACAGCGAGATATTTGCTTTTAGAACGGTCTTAAGTTGTTTATACCAATTTACGATATAAATAAGCAAAGAATACGGTTGTGGAAATGATATAGGATTAAGTTTTCGATCCTATATTAGCTATATTAATGTAGAAATAAATTGCCAAAGTTGTATTAGGTACTATTGTGCCGATAAAAAACTGGGACAAGAGATTTACAAAAACAATGTAAGAAATACATATCCCCTAGACTATAAAAGGTGTCTAGAGCTAAAAAGGAAAAACATTCAAAATTTAAAAAGTAACCTAGGTTACATAATGGAATGTTTTGTATTTTTCGATACGGGGTGGTTAAATTTGAGAAACATCATATAATATGGATAAAGTAAATTTATTAGATTTTTTTAAAGTCAAATATTTTATAAATTATTATATTTACCATTACCACAAAATAATAAATAAAGCTAATACAGGTAATAAAATACATTTAATAAAAAGAAAAAAATTGCGAACACAAAGTTTGTCAAAACAACACAAAATTAATATTTGGTCATAGAACCATTTCTGTTTATTACTTTTTGGAGCCTTTGTGGCATACTTAAAACTAAGTTTCTACATAATTCGACAGTTATTTCATCCCAAGCTTGATTTATCCTATGATGTAATTCATCCCTGTTTCTAGGTTGAAAATCATGTTTATACATAGATTTGACCATGGCACCCCAAATGTTTTCTATCGGGTTCAAATCGGGACTCTTCGAAGCCCAGGGAAGAACTGCTATGTTATTTTCTTGGAGAAAATTTTGTACAATGCGCGCTGTGTGTATTGGAGCATTATCATGCTGAAATGTGTAATTTTGACCGTATACAGCGTTTACCGATGGTATCATCACTTCGTTTAGTATATTAACGTATACTGCTGCAGTTAGTCTTCCTTCGACGATTTGGCAAAGTCCTGGTCCTCTAGCGCTAATCCAGCCCCAAACATTTATGGAGAAACGCCCACTTTGGTTGGTTTTGTGGGTGTATCTCTCATCATACCGCATGCCGGAAGGCCTATACACCCGAATTCTCCCATTATTGCATGACTGAAAAGTTTTCTCGTCAGAAAATATAACTGTTTCCCATAAATTTATTTGATTAATATATTCATGTGCAAATTCTAACCTGCCCTGTTTATTTATTTCCGTTAAAAATTTTTTATTGGCAGCACAACGGCTTCGTATATCGGAATTTCGAACCCTGTCTCTAGCGGTATTTGCAGAACCTGGAAAATTCGTCTCTTCTTTTGCCTTGATTGCAGTTTCGAAGGGATGATCCCTTAGATAATTAACCAGTCTTCTATCATGATCATCAGTAGAAATTTTAGGGGGACCAGAACCTGCATTCCTAATAATAGTCCCATGTCCTGCTATTTTTTGTTTTGCCAATAGCACGGTATTCTTGCGCGATGGTACATGGATAAAAACTGAAAAACAAAAAAATTGTTCCCAGGGTAGGCAATGCTTTTTTGCCTATATTGTATGCACGCCACTGTTATACATAAGTTTGTGCGTCCCTTATGTAACTCGGGTCAAGAATAACGCAATTTATCACATCAAAATTTAGCGCGGTAAAATTTAACTAATAATAAAATTTTTGTAATTTACAAAACTAATATTTAATAATAAACATTGAAGAGTCAAGACAATGCGATGGAATACCGAGACACGTTGATATTTTATGCAGGCGTCATAGATCCATTTGCAAATGAAAAAGACAGACAGAGATTCTAAAAACGGATACAAGCCAGCCTATCTGACTGCTTGCCCAGCGGCCATTATTTTAAAACGACGAAGCCCAAGATATACAAGAAAATAAAACCGAAACAACAAAAATACAAAAAAAGCGCTCAAATAACTGAAACAGTGGACATTCGAGCTTGTTGCATTCATGGCGAAACAGCGTTGCCGTTATTTGTTTGCGAAATATTTCTTGCACTTTACTTTTGGGAATTTAAAATAAAAATAGGAATATCAAACAACTTTCGATACTTCAATAATATTTTATAAAATCAGCACTTAGAAACAATTATAAAATAATATATCTCTGTATTTTTCGAGTTTACACCCGCTCTGTCCCCTCCGCTCTCGTAACGACAATACAATAGCTCTGCGCATCCAGCAGGGTTTGTGCACAGTCGTATTGTATGGGCCTGGCTCGTCGCATAAAAAATAAATTTCGACGTTGCCGGATTGGCTTAAAATTCGCTGAAAATTTCTTATGCCCGTCTTACGTGTCTGGAACATGCAATTCACTGAAATAAAACTAGAACCAACCCTATCACAAGGACATGACATAAAACTTGCAATAGCTGATTAGAAATTACTGTAATTTTAACAAAAAGTGTCCCGGTGTGAGGGGGCATAATAGCGTTACGGTGACTATATCAATGGTGACATTTTGCAAGCCAACAAAATCCCGCTAATTGATTTTTCAGGCTGTAAAATCTTCGCACTGGCTGATACCTGAAACCTGATTCTCGATTCGCTGGAAATAATTATAATTGCCGCTGAATATGAAAGAGGCTTTTACAAAATTAAAAATTGAAAAAATCACGTTTGAAATAGCGTTTAGAGGAAAATTTGTTGGTTTGCAAAATGTCACTAATAAACAGAGACGGCCGGAGACAGGGGCGAATCCAGAGGGGGTTAAGGCAGTTCGCATCCTTCCCCCTGAGTCTTACAAAATGGGTGATACCTACCATTCGAAATTTTGTCATTAAAAAATACATTTACAGAAAATTTGTTATATTTTACTTGTGTTGGCAACAGTGCCTATGAGTTTGACATGAATGCTTTTTCGCTAACAAGCAGGGCCTTATTTTACGGTCACTCTTTATGAAGATCATTATCGTTGCACTCGCATTCACCGTTCATTGAAACAGGACAATGCGTGGCTATTTTTAAAATTACACGTCCAGTCTAAACGCAGTTCTGTAAAGAAAAAGTTAAAATATGATATTAGTTATTTTTTATTCTAGTAGGTTTGCCAAAGTATTTCTCAGCCAAACGTAAAGACACACTGTAAAATTTTTTTATAATATTTACAGTAGTTTTTACGCTATACAGGGTGATTCCTAAGTTGATACTTCTTTTTTAGCTGCGTATAGAAGGCATTAAAATAAACAACATTTTCAAATACCTTTTTTCAAAAAACTCAAAAATAAAGTACCTACTTACATTCATTTATTACACTACAAATCAAATACGGTTCTGCCTAACTTGCCCGTTGAATAACATTAAGAAAACTTCTAAGTGTAGAGAAGAAACATCCGCACTTTTACGACACTCACAATAAATTAGCACCCTAATTAGGTTATTGTTTTCAAATTTTACCATTTTCACCAATTTATTCAAATTAATTTGCTTCAGAAAACCACACCGCGCCGCGAATTGCCAAAATAAATAACTGACGACCGATGCGTAAAATGCATGACTAACAATACAAAAAACGGAGAAAAACAATATAAAGTAAAGGGCTACGTTTTGATTACCAGGCCCGCACTTAGATTTTTTACTTCTGTAACTCGGCTATTTTTAAGTTTTTTGAAAATGTTGTTTATTTTAATGCCTTCTATACACAGCTATAAAAGAAACATCAACTTAGGAATCACCCTGTATATTGTGGTAATAAATTGTCAACGATAAATAGTGTAATTATATTTAACAATGCAGAATGTCAATCAGTACAGTGTATGTTGCAAATACATATTTCAAAAACGACAGAATTAAATTTTTTGAAACTCAATTCCGTATGCCGCAGCTTTAGCGATTTTGAAGATATTCAAGCGTTCCGGTACTTTTTACTAACCAGGTATATGTTGGGTCTCCCAAAAGTCTCGCATAAAATTAATATCAATTAAAGGAAAAAGATCTAGGAAAAACGCTCGGACCCGTACATTTTTATTTTTAATTGTGCATTTTTTGATATAAAAAAATATTATACAGGATGTCTCATAGAACTGTCGTCACGTCTTTGACAATTTTTTTAAATTTTAACACCCTATATATATTGTATTATTTCCCACACCAAAAAACCGGTTTTAACGGTTTAACATGGTTAATCAAAGGTTGGTTTCTTCGGATAGAGAATAAAAAACTAAGATAGGGAGGTAAAAATCATTTTTCTCTAAGATGAACCGTTCCAATGTTACAGCCTGTCAAAGTCAAAAAATGCCATATTTTAAACGTCAATATCTCAAAAACTATTGAATTTAGACATATGACATTTACAACATAAGCGTAGAATTTTGTGGCGAATCAGAAAATAATACAATATATAGGGTGTCCCATTAAAAAAATTGTCAAAGACGTGACGACAGTTCTATGAGACACCCTGTATAATATTTTTTTATGCTGGACTTTTGGGAGAGCCAGTAGATATAATTTCCATGGAGCTGGTAACGATGGAGAAAAATTTTAAAATATTGTTGGGTACACTGAAAAGATAAATTTAACGATGTAGGTTTTGATGTATTTATCTGTCAAAATAACAGATTTAGGTTCGTAAAAAAATAAAATGATTGTTGCTTCTTTAAAAATTGGCAAGGTACGCCTTCTTTTAATAATTATTAGTATTCTGACAATTTCATAACGGTTTTTTAACCCTTAACCTAACCGTAAAGCCAACAATTGTCTTCCAAGTTACTATAAAACTTTAAATTACCACATTAATAGTTCCGCAGTGATTTAAAGATCTATTATAAAACTGATTATTTTTCTAAACTGAATGGGTTTTCCTACCTAGCCGTCTCGTTAAGAGTTATTTTATTTATATTGTTAGGGAATTTAATTTGTAGAGACTGATTTTCCGGGTTGTAAATTGAAATTTATTAGACATTCGAGACATTTAGACTATTTCAGACACCAATTTCGAGTTAACAAGTTATTATTAGCGTGAGGAATTCAATGAAGGATCGAATACATTTTTACCCTCAGTTTCAATAATATAAAAAGCATTATTGTCGTAGGAATATTTTATTTTTAATCGTACCACCTTCTTTGTTTAGGCTTTGAAGCCTTAAAGGCAATAGTTTAAAACAGTGACGGATTCAGGATTTTTTTTGAGGGGGGGGGGATATAGCTTATCCCGGCTCTAAAATCTTCCTACTCTCAAAAGTTACTTCTAAAAAAAAATTCTGACCCTTCAAGCGCCCTATAATTATCAAGGCTCGGGGGGGGGGGGGGGGTCTTCCCCCCCCCCACCAAGATGAATCTGCGCCTGGTTTGATAAAAGGAAAAATATAATATAATAGAGAGCTCTTAAGATTTAATAAAGTTTTAAGTCAAAGCTGGACAGTAATTGCTTCGAAAGTAAAAAAGTACTTTAAGCACAATAGTGCTTTGAGCACAGTACTTGCAAACGCTTTCAAAATACAGTGCTCGGTAACTGGTAATTAAAGCCCTTTATAAAAAGTGATTGGTGCTTGGTAATTTAATTTCAAGCCATTTAAAGTGCTTACGAGCACTCAAAATCACTAAAAATTACATTCCTTGGTAATTGCAGGCAATTAGAATAATTTACAAAATGCTTGATGCTGGCAATTACTTTTTCAAAGGTCTTGGTGCTCGAAGAACTTTATTCGAGTGCTTTGCTTAGTTCTGATTTAAGGGGATTCCCACTTTTTTCTAGTTATCGCATTAATTAAAATTTGACAACGGAAAATTTAAGTAAGCATAAGTCATAAATGTATGTATAAAATGGTATAAAAATATTGTATACCTCGATGTATACAGTATTATGCAGCAGAGCTGGGCAATTACGTTATCCAAAGTGCTTGGCGCTTGCCAGTTTTGCCCATCAGCTCTGTTATGAATTACTTACCAGCTTGAACAGAAGCCATCCATATTTGCTGGATAAAGAAAACACAATACGAGCTTAAACATGCATAGTTGAATGTCCAAAATTTACTTTGAGACTGCTTTTGTCAATAGAACGTTACACTGTGTGACTTTTATTTCCATATATTATATGCCTTGCAAAATGTATTTATTTATTTATTTTATACACTGTTTTACATTTTCCCGGTTACAAAACAGGTAAAAAACAAAATTTAATTAGGTAAAATGAAAACAAAATATTTAACAATTTATATAAATATTAACAATACAGTGGTAATAATAGGTACCCTACAAAAAAAATGTTACTACACACGTCCAGTAGCAAAGGTACTATAGTGAATAAATAGTATATTACATACCAAGTGATACTTTTCAAACGAGGGGATATTTAGCACGAGGCGTCAGCCGAATGCGAAAGTTCTCCGAGTTTTAGAATAATCACTTTCACACGAGTGATGTACACTATTTTTCCTACGACCACAAAGAATTATTAAAAAAGCCTTTGATTTGTGAAAAAAATATTTCAACACTAGTTAATATCTGGTTTCATAGTTTGTCTATAGTCTAGGTCTAGATTAACCAAAATGAAACATTTTAAATTTAATCAAGGAAAGATGCATTAAACATAAATTTAAAAAGTCCACCCAACCAGGAAGATTTCAATTCAAAATACTTCCATTAATTATATAATGTTTTTATAAAAATAAGTCAAATACTCCTGATGGGATTTGAACCTGTGACCTTTCGATCTGTAGGCTAGAGCTCTATTCTCTACGCTATCGGTACCGATAAAGATTTGTTGTTTAAGACATGACACTCTCTTCAACCCGCTTTGTTTTTTCTAATAATAGATTTTCCAGTGTATTATTAAAATTTTTTATAATTTCAGATAGCGTATTTTCTTATTCTAATTCTGAATCACTCGACAAATATAAATAACAAAAATAAATAATTTAAACACTTTACAATTACTGCTTCCTAAAATTTATTATTTTTAATAAATAGGGGTTGTCTGTCAAATTGGCACCATATGTTTAAATAAAATGATGTGCCTTGATATTTCAACACTAGTGTTGAAATATTTTTTTCAACACACGTGTGATTTACGGCGCTTTCTAGCCTCTTTTTCTAATTTTCATAGGTGGTCGTAGGAAAATACTTTTTGACAGCTTTTTTTTTAAATTTTTTTATTTTTTACGGTTCGCCGACTACGGAGGCTATCTTGAACCGGTCATCGACCACAAATGTGATCTACCGACTGGGGAGTGTGAAACGGCACCTTCATCCTACGAGATATCCGATCTCATCCGGCCTGTCCGGCGTGAATAGGATGGATAGGTGTCGATTCATTTTACACTCTTCCCTGAGGCAAGAGCACGCCGTATTCCCAAGCGGTCACCCGCCCAAGTACTAATCGCGCTCGACACAGCTTAACTTCGGTGATCTGCGGGAACCGGTGCTTAATATGTCGACAGGCCCTTGACCTTTTGACAGCTCTCAAGCTACAAATTATTGTCATTGTAACATGTACACATCATATATAGGCCTTTTTACATTGGGTGCAATTGCAAGAAAAATCGCCTGGAAGCATGCGCTTCGACGACGTTTAAATCAGCTGATGCACGTTTTCCCATTTAAAACCTGCATCAGCTGTTTAAAACGTCGACAAAGCGCATGCTTTCAGGCAATTTTTTCTTGCAATTGCACCCAATGTAAAAAGGACTTATTGATGGAAGAATACATTTGTTTAAATTCGTCGGTTCGTGAAGGTAAAATGTAGAAAGTATTTATATTAGTTTCGGGAATTAAGGGAAGGAATTATAAAGTGCAGTTTGTGCAGCAGCTCTTCAGAAATAAGTTTGTTATTGAGCAGTTAATGTAAAAATAAATATGTCAAATAATACCCAGTGTGCTTTTTAGTTACTTTATATAAACTTAACGACTAAATAAATATTTTCAAGACAAGAAAGCCCTAAAAATAAAACGGTGCCATTAATCTACAAATGCCACCCTTTGCACACCTCAGTAAATCCAAAAGGCTCATGCTCGAGAAACTTTTTCTTTTCACTAACTACAACTTACACCTTTTGATACTTTTTTTAGGCATTGCGAACAACTTTATGTGTTGCTAGAAGCCATAATTTGTTCGTAGTTTGTCTACGGTTCAGTTAACTCCTTTCTTCTCGTTAAAAATAAATTTTACTTTTTAGAAAACTGAGAGCTATCTTTGAGATAGCGAGAACGGCGCTGTTATTGTGTTGGAAAGTTGAGAATTTTTCAGTGGATAAATTTACTAATGAAAGAAAAGTTAAACAATGGGTACCGCTAAATCATAGATGGCTATAAGACTGTATAAAAAAAAATGTGAGGCCTTTTGAGTATAAATAATAAATCCCACAAAGTCCCGGTCTTAAAAATTCTTTTATATAACGGTTACATGTTTCGCTCACAAATGAGCATCATCAGACCTAATTACACAAACAAAGAAACATTTAAAAATTAAAAATATATAAACATCTCACCCAACTGTAAAACTTTACTTACTGGAAAGCTTACAAAATTTTAAATTTTTACCTTTATTAGTTTTAGAGTTACTAAACGTTCTTTTCGGAGCGTTTTTCCACAAAAAAATCCTATATAATTTATATCTCAAAAACGGTTAGAGATAGGAATAGATTAATATTAACAAAAGTTATTTAGATCTTACTAAGGTAATCAAAAATGCTAAAATATACAGGGTGTTCCATTTGAAATAGCAAAGTTGGCATTAACTTCCGGTATAACCGGAAGTAACAAAAACCTCAAAATATAATGTTTTAAAAGCTCAAAGCCAATTATGCCTGCAATCAAATTTTTAGATAGATAAGTTTACTCGTTTCCGAGATCTTCTAATAGGCCACTCAGCGTGAATCACCCCGTAAGCTTGTATTTCAAAAAAAATTGCTTAAGATTTTTACATTAAATAGTCCAATAATATACAGGGTGTTCCACTTTAGATGAAAGATGAAAATTAATTTAAAATGTGTCGTTTTTAAAACGAGTGGTGCGACCAAGTGGAACACCCTGTATAAAATACATAATTACTATTAGACTCATAATATCTCTAGACCCCTTTTCATTCAATCTTACCGAATTTTATGATTTAAAAAATGAATTTAGATGATTTTTTTTTTTCAGAACTGTAAGACCTCATTTTTTTTAGTTTTTAATTTAATATTACTAAACTACCAAAGCTAAATAAATAAAATTTAAGACAGTTATAAAGGACTCTAATACGATCCTAAATATGCGATAAAATACTGGGTTTGTTGTCTTAATACGTTTATTTTTTAGCACGTTTCTTTCGCCTCGAGATTCGAAACATTTTCCGAACTCACGTATATTCCAGCTACAACACAATTACCAAAATTTCTAATGATCCTAAAATTATCCGTATCCAAGCCAAACTAACCGATTAGTTCAACTTTATGAACTTGTAACCTCATTAAGTTGCTTTAATTTTCTTCGTTTCCGTTACATACTTTACGATCAGTTTCCCTTAACGGAATTAGGGAGCGATCGTCGTGAAACGTTGTTAATGGCTTCCCATAATGTTGTGGATACTTGGTTTAACATAATTGTTATTAGCCGGTTTTTGCCTGCCATCAAAATACCGCTTAACGATATTTCGAATGCGAATTTCTCTGAAAATTCCACACCTGTAATTTTTAACCAATCAAAACGTGTATTTTTGACAGATTACCATGGCAACTAATGAATTTTAGTGGACATTTTTTCCTCGTTAGTACCCAACAGCGAATTATACTGAAAATTTTTTGACGTTTATAGTGACAGAATATTTTTTTGAAAATCTGGTTCTTATTTTATTTACATGATAATTTTGATAGATTTCAATTACAAAGCTAAGATGTTTTCTATATTCTTTGGACATCTCCTTTCTTCTTAACGGCGAAAATACAGGACTTGAAATGGAATGAATTAAATGTCTATGTCTAATGAAATATATATAATATTTAGACACTATTCTATTCACCTTTTTTCCATTTAGCACTTTGAATTTTGAATAGTTAAGGTGCAAATATTCGTGAACAATTCGAAACAAATTTTCTTTCTTCAAGTAGGAGCCACAATCCTCTATTAATGCGGGTAAATAAGTCATCTCACAATGATTGATCATTACAACAGACAATTTCACGCATATTTTGCATATAGAATGATTTTCAAATCGATTCATTTTTAAAACAACAAATTTTGTTGGGTTTAATGGCTGCACAATATTCTTTATTACAACAAACCGCGAGTTTTTCTGGTGTTTTGAACTGTTAAAATACGATGATCACAGTCTCCAATGATTGACGCTACGCGCTGGTTATGAATTCCATACCAATACAACGAGTAGGTATGAAAAGTTAATAAAAACGCAAAAGAGCAATTTTCTACCACTTGTAGTTACTCAAAACTTATGGTAAATAATATACTGTGTTGTGTCTTGAGATGGTATTTTCGTGCAACTACAACGAGTAGAAATCAACAATTTAAAGGTCTAAATTGCTGCCAAGACTGTGACGCGCCGTAAATCTGTTCATGAAGCGTTCCGAAAAACCTTTTAAATTATGATTTTCTACCACGTGTAGTAAGCCCAAGTAACTATAAAATGAAAGAATATAATATTTTAGATCCTAAAATGGCACTTTTGAGCTACTACAATCAGTAGAAATTCGCGGGTGTTAACTGCTTAATCTCCTGGCGAATATTTTTTTTGCTTTCTTGACCGAAGCGAAACATTCTTTTACGTCGTGCCGCTTGACAGCTTAAAAACTGAAATAATTTTTAGGTTAGGGTTTTACTTAGTTGCCATGGTAACTAAATAATTAAGTCGACCAAACCTTCTATGGTTTGCTGGTACTTAATGAAGACGAAAATTGACGTTGTTGGAAATCAAAAAATAAATTTTAATTATTAAACACAATTTGGTGTGAAATTTTCTTATCGAATACCACACGAGGCCAAATTAAATCCGGAAATTTTTCCTCGCTCATTTTTAGAAAATTATTAATGAGCTCGAAAAAATTTCCGGATTTAATTTAGTCTCGTCTTCGACTCGAGATTATTTTCAAAATATTAATGAGCTCGAAAAAATTTGCGCAAATAATTTGACCTCTATTAGTATTATAGGTGAAACTACCCACACAATTTGGTAAAACCGTGTTTCATATTCAGCGACAAATATAATTTTTTCTAGCGAACTAAAATTTGGGTTTCAGAAGTAACGGAATGCCGAGATATTAGCGTTTGAAAATTTGAATAGAGGGGTTTTATTGGTTGAAACTTTGTTTATGGTTGCGTCTCTTGTTTAACCAATATTTTTCTTTTTCATCTATCGGAACAGACGTGGAAGTAGGCTCTAACCTTTTCGAATATTGAGAGGCAAAACACATAGTCAAAAATGTCATTGTGTCAATCATTATTCTACTTCTATTCTATCATTGCTTAACAGCTTGATTTCGGCAACAACACCCAAGGTTATCAACTAACCTACAAACGTAATGCATATTATATAAAAAAAATATACGTATTTTATTAATTTATGACTTACCCTCCATCGTCTTCTTCCGCTGAGTCTTCATCTGTCTCAACATTCGGTTCTGGGGGCTCAATGTAATTATCAGCTTCGATATCTTCATTATAAGTTATATCCAACGCTACTGCTAACTAAAACCTTTCCTAAAATTGTTAAATAAAATTTACAATGTGTAAGCGTCTAGCGTTGTCATATGGCAGCGGTAAGATTTACATACATGTATATAAATCAAGCATAATTTTACTAAAAGTTTCTCAATTATCAGAATAAAATAGCCTGTATTATAATAACCTGGATATCATTTATTTGCTTTTAAAATTAGTTAAAAATATACTTACGTGAAACAAATGTCCATATTGTTCCGACTCACGCTGTTCAAGTTTCACTAATATGGTCGCCCTGTATAAGGCATAAAATGTAGTTAATTTCATATACGCGCAAAATCGATAGAAACTACTTTTTTGGCACTAAGGCGGTTTTAAGATCGCCGAGGAACTAGTAGTACAATAAGTACCAATATACGCGTACGACACTATTTTTCTCGCCTTTTTTACCATTTTTACGCTGATCACGCATTTCGTGAAGTGCTATTTTCTTTAGGCCACAAGGGTACCCGTGAAAAGCCTTCCAGCTCTACGAAGACTACACCAAGGTAAGCCGTTTTAGTGCCTCGCATTGTTTGTTCTTATTTTCTCATTTTTATATATATATTTTCATGCCTTTACTTAGCTTCGCCATTTTCTTACCATTTATTTTAATATCACGCTAATAAAAATTACAGTCCACTTTCAAACCCTAAAAATCTGAGCTTCGTCGTAACACACGCACCACCAATATTCTGGACTATATAGACCAAACTTATTGCTTCCAAAATGCAACTGCCGACACAAATTTCACGAATACATTATTATGTGTATAAACTGGTATTCCCGCTGCTAGTCAGAGATAGGAACAATATATCATTGCTCAACTCAACTCCCTAATCTAAACATCCGAATAATTTTAATTTTGATTTTTCAAAAAACATCCAAAAAAATATCGTGATACACCTTCCATAATTGAAAACGCGGATTACGGCACAATACAAGAGCACCCTATTAATTTTTCAAGACCGCAGTGACGCGAAGACCATTGTAAAGCAGGACTGTTTGTCATAAACTTGTCAAACAACACTGCGACTCCTGCACATTAAAATTCGTAATAATTCATTTTCTAGTGTTTTTGACTCTTTGTCGGTTGGTTTGTATGACTTTATTACTATGTTTTTCAGATATCAAATTTTTAGCGACCTTATTGTATTAAAATATGACTTTTTGGAGTGGCGTAAGTTGTAATACAAGGTGTCCTTGAAATGACTGTACAACGCTTCACCACAAATTCCTTAACCAAAAAAGGCGATCTAGGCAAACTTACCTATATGCAATGTTGCTTCGTTTTGCCGCTGCAGGGCGCTAAAGTTTTCAAATTAATATTATTTTTTCGGAATAATTTCTAAACGCCATTATCGATTTTCACTAATTTTGGAACTAAGAATGACCACTATTAATAGCGTGTTTTGACGTATGCGCCATCTTTTTTTAGCACCTGCAAATTTAAAAATGGCGTGTGATTGGTAATTAAAAGTTCCTCCATTTGTTACCCGTCGTATAAATGACTTAAATTATTTCTCTGACACTAGCTGACTTCTCGTTGAAACTTTTTTGTCTCTTGTAAAAATTTATCCAGACATGCAGTTTCTCTACAAAACTTTTTTTTACTATATCTTGTTGTTGAATAAAGAAAATATTTTTAATTCAAAATAAGTTTGATTTTTATAACAATTGTTCGAAACTTTTTCATGTTTTGCATCGTAAATAATTTTTTTGTAGATAAATTGCATGTCTGGCTCAATTTTTACAAGAGAGAAAAATGTTTTATTGTGAAGCCAGCTAGTATCAGAGAAATAATTTAAGTCATTTATATTATTTAAATAGAGAAACTTTTCACACGCCATTTTTAAATTTGCAGGTATTGAAAAAAGATGGCGCATACGTCAAAACACGCTATTAATAGTGGTCATTCTTAGTTCAAAAATTAGTGGAAATCGATAAAGACGTTTAGAAATTATTCCGAAAAAGCAATATTAATTTGAGAACTTTAGCGCCCTGTAGCGCAAAACGAAACAACATTGCATATAGATAAGTTTGCCTAGATCGCCTTATTTTTAATCAAAGAATTTGTGGTGAACCGTTGTACAGTCATTTCAAGGATACCCTGTATAATGTTGGCACACACCGACGTGGTTCATGAACGTATGTCCAATTTCAAACTTGATTCATCAAAAAAGAAAATTGCAGTATGCAGGTACGATTCCATTTATTGCTGGAATCGTAAATGAAATTACCCTTATTTCACCACAAATCAGCAACTTCAATACATTGTTCCAATCTCTCTCCCGTAGTTTCAAGCTATCTCACAATATTCGACAACTTTATGGTCGCTTTATGTTCCCATATTGTTTTAACACCTCTCGAACGGTTGTATAAGAGCTATGCACGGGTGTTTTTCAATCAGGAATTATGGCAGAACAAACATCATGTACTGCCGCCCGTGGAGTGCTCTGGAACAAGCGGTGCGGTGTGGTGCCTGTATTGATAAGATCTGAATTTAGTGTTTATTCAGCGATGAATGACAGACTGGCTTCAGGAACAGTGGCGTCGAGAACAGGCGAAAGGTTCGAATGAATATTTTAAGAAATTAAGAATTAGGTTAGGTAAGAGTGGCTCTGACCAAACAGTCTCACGTAGTCCTAATTAGGTCCGTTGTGATACCACACGTGTTCCGTAGAACCCACCTTCATCAGATCTCTGATGGTTAGTGCGACGTAACCGCAGAAGGATTTTAACAACTCATTCAAACCAGCCACTACTGTTCAGAAACCTGCTCAGCCGTCCAAGTTGTAAGTTGCTTAGTTCCTCCAGGCTATCGAAAGATGGTTCACCCAGAGTAGTGAACCCTCTTCTTGCGAGGCCAGGGCATTCACACAGAAAATGTTGAATACTTTCTTTCTCTTCCTCATCTCTGCAACTTCTGCAGAAGTCGTTAGTGGGTATTTGAATATGTTCGGCATGTTTACCGAAGATGCAATGTCCGGTAACAACCGCAGAAATTAAGAATTAATTTAAGCAGTCCTCACACGGGAAAACTATAGTTGCTTGGATACTAGAAGACTGGGCAACTAGGTCCCCAGCATATACATTTGAATGGCGCCACTCACACGGCTTTACCTAAGTTGCGGCGACTGGGAATGCTGGATCGCCACGCTATTCCAGTTTTTTGAGTGACATCCAGTCTCCTAGTTTGCAAGCTACTACAGTTTTCCCGTGTGCGGACTGCCTAATAAGAGTCAAAACAAAAGTAGTTGCGTCTCTTCCATAAGGCCATTTGACCAGCCAAACTTGAATTGTTTCTTTTACTATATTACTATACATACAACCGTTAAAACCGTTTTTTTGGTTTAACATGGCAAATCGGAGGTTGGTTTCCTTGGATAGAGAATGAAAAACTAAGATATTGAGGTGAAAACCATTTTTCTCTAAGATGAACCGTTCCAATGTTACAGCCTGTCAAAGTCTGAAAACGTCATATTTTAAACGTCAATATCTCGAAAACAATTGAATTTCGACATATGACATTTTATACAAAATATACGTGGAATTGTATAGGGAATTAGAAAATAATATAATATATGGGGTGTTCCATTTAAAAAAATGCAAGTTTAGTCCGCCACACTTTTTTGAGCCACCCTGTATAATGTAAAATATTTTTAAAATATGCCGCTTTTAAGTCGATACCTTATGCTGGTTTAGTATTTTTGATAACCTCCTCGATAATGATTTAATCTTCCATCCCCGCCACGTTGGCGGACCCGGTATATTAATCATTGTGTTTTAACTTGTTCAACCCTTATTAGAAACTATGGACTGCTGCTCAATGTTAACCTAAGGTTTACGGACATTATTGACCAAAATCCGTCATTGTCTTTTACAAAATCGATCAGTATCACTCTACTGTTTATATGGTTTTTCTTATTTCTTCGTATGTGTAAAACCCCTGCCACCTCCAGATACGCTACTGCTTAAAATTCTTGGGTAGGAGTTTCAAACGCACGGAAAAGTGAGTCTTTATTCTCGAGCTTCTACCGATGCCAAATTATTTGGGTTATATGGTTCCCTTCAGTGGCGTATTTAGGAGTCTAAAAGTCTAATTGCAACCTAATTTTTCGTCTCACGCTTGGACTCTTAATTTAAATTTTTAAATAATGTATTCTTGGCTTAGATTACAAAGGTCTTGTAGGAATCGTTTGGTTTTTAAACTTTTCCTTCTAAAAGACCTGTTTTATATAGAGATGAAGGTTTCGGACGCATATCGTTTTAGAAATTGATTTATGATGCAATTTTGAAGGAAAGCGAGTAAAAGGAATAATATTTTATAGTATTTTTCTATTATATACTTGTGTGTTTCGCTTTCCCATTTTTAGAGCTATTTTAAATCAACAAAAATATAACCCAATGAAATCAAATATTTTTACAACAAAAAACAATAATTAGGTATTTATTTTTAGAGAGAAAAATTAAAGTAAACATTTTAATTGAAACATTTTTTTATGGAAGAAGTGTGATAATTTATTATAAAACAAATAGTAGGGGAAGAAACGAGAATGCTTTATTATGAATATACAAAACGGTACTTAAGAAGAAGTATTTCAAAACCCAAGCATTTGCACCAAAAACTGCTCTTAGATCTACGCTCCTAAAATACATGATTTCTGAAAAATCACCAATATTGGCGTGGTGAGCGATATTTACTTTATTTTTAATCAGAAAAAACTGAGCCCAAAAAACGCTAGTTAGAGTCATACATACATACGTCTTATGTTAAAATTTTCTATTGACACCACTTCACTAGGTACGATATCATGAAATACATGTAGTTCCGACTGTCCCTTTCTCCAGAAAAAAAAATGTCCTACTTACGCCCACTGAGCCCCCCCCCCCCCCCCGAGCATGTTTTTTTGGATACGTCACTGGTTCCCTTGTATTAACACCAACGCTACTAACAATAAATTTAAAATGCAAAGCAACAAAAATAACAATTTTAAAATTTATGCGTTGAGGCTGAAACTCCAAAAATCTACTAAATTTTTATTGTGTTGTTTTCCACGCCACTGCCTGATAATGTGTTTTGACTATGACTAGGCCTATTCAGTATAAGGCCCCATGTGTGATGTATGGCCGACCTTTTTGTGTTTACCAGGCCCTGTATACCAACATCACTTTTGTATGACTTAAGCACAAAGGGGATTTGCGAACTCTCTGCTAATAGAAAATGGGTTTATTATTTGGAAAAAAATTGGCGAAATTGAGATTTGAATATTTTATATGTTAAATGTGTCAGAATGGAGAATTTTACATTTTTTTAGCTATATTATTTTAGCAATAGGGTCGTTTAGGCCGACGGTCTGGGCACTCAGACTTTACACCAAGATTAAAAACTACATAAAGTGTTTAAAATATTTTGGTAATTTTTGAAACAATATTTTTTGCATCCCCCACACCCCTCAAGTAACCTATAATCTAAGGATTAATTTAAAAAACAAAGCAATTAGTATAGTGTATTCTTGTTTGTTGTTTACCATGGAGCTCAAAAGATAATGAGAATCGAACATTTCAAGAAGAAAGTAAGAATTGTGAAGGCCGCTCCGACTGATGACCAGTCTGGCCTAAGCTCGGTAAAGAACAATGACGCCGATGTCGATAGTACGGATCTCAAGGCTGGCAAATGACTCCTGCTAAAGAAGGCACAGATGATTGCAGATCTAAGATGATTTGTCTATGGTGGGTTTCATTTGCAAAATTTCCAGTTAAAAAAGTTTTATTTCGAAGCTAATAAAATTAAAAAAAGAAATATACGCAAATTTCACTGAAGAAACTTTAAAAAATATTTTTCGACATTTATAGAGCGAATTTTAAGCATGGTCGACCGAGTATTTGTTAAAATAGAATGACCGATCACTGACTCGAAGCGAAATAATTCACTTGGCCATGCGAACGCTGAACATGCAATTTATCAATGTCCTTTTGCATTAAATAAGTAATGTGTGGAAATGAGATAGAAATAGCAGTAATCATAATTAAGTTAAGTAGCGATCTTAAACGATCAGAGAAAAGCAATTTTTGTTAGTATGTATAGAAGAGACTACCGATAATTAATTTTTTTTACGAAGCCGCATAAAACTAAAAAAGCAAAAACATTTTCGTCAAAATATCTACATCTGCTAACTTGGCGTCATCATCTGTAAGTCATATAAGGAGCAAGTCTATCGACAAAAAGATATTAAATATATGGGTAATTCTCTTGATAGAGAAATTTTTACACAGGCGCCGAAAAAAATATATTTTAACGTTTTTTCTGGCTTTTCGATCAGTAAAACAGAATTGTTTAGAATAACTTATTTTTTTAACTTGCCGCGCCAGGTAGATGCTGGCTAAGCTATTTGGTGTCAGCAACCTTTATAAATAAATTTTCAATGGTCCTCTTTATACTTATGCAGGGTGATTTCTATCCTAAGTTGATACTTCTTTTGTATAAAAGGCATTAAAATAAACAACTTTTTCAAATACCTTTTTTCAAAAAACTCAAAACTCAAGATAGAGAATAAAAAACCAAGATAGGGAGGTGAAAACCATTTTTCTCTAAAATGAACCGTTCCGATGTTACAGCTTGTCAAAGTCAAAAAATGCCATATTTTAAACGTCAATATCTCAAAAACTATTGAATTTAGACTTATGACATTTACAACATAAGCGTAGAATTTTGTGGGGAATCAGAAAATAATAAAATGTATAGGGTATTCCTTTAAAAAAAATTGTCAAAGACGTGACGACAGTTCTATGAGATACTCTGTATTTTTTATGTCAAAAAATGCACAATTAAAAATAAAAATTCACGGGTCCGAGCGTTTTTCCTAGATCTTTTTCCTTTAATTGATATTAATTTTATGCGGGACTTTTGGGAGACCCAGTACATATATAATTCTTACAACAGTTGCAACATTTGCATGTAATATATTAAGTTAATAATAAAATAATAGGCTATACAAATTCTTAACTCAATATTTTTTATCAGTAGAAAATTAAATACCTACCAAAAAAAATTCCCGCGTCTGCTGCTAGACCTGTATAGACATTTGGTAAGAAACAATAAATAACTTAATAATTTATTGTTATTGTTAATGTTAAGTAACTGACACTCAGACTGGTATCCCATGGTCCCATTATACTGTATACAGGATGTTCTTATTACTTAAAATCTTGTAATTTATTAAATAAACTTATTGAGAGGTAAATAAATAAATAAATAAAGACTGCCAGGCAGACGAATTCCTGTATAACAGTGTTGATTTAAACGGTTCATGATTAAGTGCCGTCAATAATGATGGCCAACATGCAACACTCTCACGGCAAATTTTGGTACCAAAATTTGATCGACATAATTATGTATCATAATGTATCAATATCAAATCTAGTAGAAATCTTATTCCTGCAGAGGTCGCAATATGTCGCGAGGTATGGATAATAGATAAATTAAATATTAATGATCAGTCACAGTGGTCGTGAATGAGTTCCCCTCCCATTATAACACCCTCCCCGGTTTGGAATCGTGGGAGATTCCAAACTGTGTATAATTGACATAAACTTAAATTGAATCTCAGGGTCTCCGTAGCGCAATTGGATAGAGCGCTTGCCATGTACTTTAGAGGTTCTCGGTTCAATGCCCAGCGAAGGCCTAAGACTTTTTCATTTTTAAATGTCTGCACGCCATATTTTTATCAAAACTTAATCAATCCGTTGCAATTTTAGTTTATTAGTTAGTTTGTCTCTTGTCTTAAACCACTAAGTAAAATGTTATGTGTTTTTTATGAACAGGCTAAAATAGCTGTGTAAAATCACAACGCCGCGTCGTAGGCGAAGTGTTTAAACTTCCAAGTGCGATATGGACAATGGACTATATGGACTCGAGTTGTACAGTATATTTTTTCTACGACTCAACTTCCAAACTTCATACTAAAAATTAAAAAAAATTATTTAAACTGAGCATCATAATTTCGTTGGCAAATCCATGGAGCAAATTACACTGTAACATATTGGTCAATTTGGATAATTTTTTATATTTTTCATTAGTCATTTTTTTTCTCTCATTCAGGCCTTTTGCAAAATAACAGACAAAGAGCAATATACTTATCTATTAAAACGGAGAATCTCTTTTTCTAAACCATGGCCTTTACTTGCGAAATAAACCCTAAAAAACCCTTTTTTCTGTGCAAAACAAAACAAAACAAAACGTAAAATATACCTTACCTTAAAACCTTTAGTTGGAATTTTATTAATGTTATAATTTCGTCTGTTTTATCTGACTATCCAGAGAAAATTTACCAGTTATTTTTCTATATTTGGTGATTTTCGAAATAAGAAAGAGCATCTGTGCACAAATCTTTAGTTCGGTCAGAAAATAACAATAGTTTGGTAGAATTATAATAATTTTGGCATTATACAGTCAATATTCGCACCATTTCGTGCACTCTATAAGAAAAAAATGTGTTGATTTAAATTAACTAGGTTAGGTTAGGTAAGAGTGGCAGACCCTTGGTTCTGACCAAACAGTCTCACGTAGTCCTGATTAGGTCCGTTGTGATACCACACGTGTTCCGTAGAACCCACCTTCATCAGATCACTGATGGTTAGTGCGACGTAACCGCGGAAGGATTTTAGCAACTCATTCAAACCAGCCACTACTGTTCAGAAATCTGCTCAGCCGTCCAAGTTGTAAGTTGCCTAGTTTCTCCAGGCTATCAAAAGATGATTCACCCAGAGTAGTGAACCTCCTTCTTGCGAGGCCAGGGCATTCACACAGAAAATGTTGAATACTTTCTTCCTCTTCCTTATCTCTGCAACTCCTGCAGAAGTCGTTAGTGAGTATTTGCATACGTTCGGCATGTCTACCGAAGAGGCAATGTCCGGTAACAACCGCAGTAATATTTCTCACGTCTTTTCGACTGTGTCTCAATAGCTCTGCGGTTCTCTTTTTATCGAATGTGGGCCACAGTTGCCTGGATGTACTACAGGTTGTCAACCCTGTCCATCTGTTCTGTGCAAGCTGCTTGGCCGTGTGGTCAATCTCCTCTTTGACCAATCCCAGTGGTTTGTTCACTGTATTGTCTGCTAGATCAGCTGGCATGCCTGCGCCCTCTCTTGCGAGCGCATCGGCAGCCTCGTTGCCATCTATTTTGGAGTGTCCAGGAACCCAGCACAGAATAACCCGATGTTGGTTGCCAAGTGTGCATAGATTGTTGCGACATCGCTTTACAAGCTTTGATTTAACGCTGCTGGAACAGATTGCCTTAATCGCCGCCTGACTATCACTGAAGATGGTGATTGACGAGGCTACTCCCAAGCCAAGGTGTTCTTGCAGGATATTGACCGCCTTCTCTACTGCCAGTACTTCTGCTTGAAAAATACTACAATAGTTGGGGAGTCTATACGATTTCTGTATTTGTAAACTTTCGGAAAAGACCCCGGCTCCCACACCAACGTCCATTTTTGAACCGTCTGTGAAGATTGCGTGATCTGTTTTCGTTATATTCTGATTGCCTTCCCACTCTTCCCTACTCGGAATGAGTATAGAATACCTTCTATCGAAGCATGTTATTGGGACAGAGTAATCAGTCGGGTCTCGTAGATTATTCCCCGGGTGGATCTTTAGTATACTGCCGTGCCCGTAGTTGGTTTCCTTCCAGAATTTCGACTCTTTCAGTCGCAGGGCACTTTTTGCAGCTATACTTTTTCCATAGATATCCAAGGGGGGTAAATATAACACGACCTTTAAATTAACTAAGAACACATGTCATTTGACAGATTGGTATATTTTTGAAGTGTCAGAAAAAATACTGGTATAATTTACAAGATGTAAATTTTGTTTCCTTGTAATTGACCACTGTGATTGGTTAGTTTCATATCCTAACTAACATGTATCTGTTTAGTTAATCGGAACAACCCACTTTTCCAATCACTTTAATGCAAAGGAAACAGCAAATTTTCATGTGTAAGTAGAAAAAAGCATTTTTCTATCAACAGAGATGCAAAAATTACTACAAAAATACCACGTTGCGCTCTATTAACTAACACTCACGGTTTATATCAATAATGTAAACCCCAACTAAACCAAAGCAACTTCCAACGAGCGCTGACCAAAATTGACATGAGAGCTTGAAAAATACGTTGACAGCTCTATACGAAACTGAAAGACGACTCACGATAGTCACGTGGCCTACACGTGCTCAATTCCGATCGTTTTTTGTTTTGGATGTAATGGGAGACGCATTCACATTGGTCTTTATGGGTTCTTTCATCGGGATATTTTAATGTTAGTTTTAGTGATTGCCTATGGCGAATTGAAAGAAATTGTCATGACACATGACGGGTTTTCCGTTTGGATTCGGTTTAAATAAATAATTATTAAAATAGTGGAATTTAGTATCCGTTAAAATATATAGAAATATACTTAGCGGCAAGCGGACAGAGTAGTGTGTCTATATTTTGCATTAAAGTACACAGGGACGCCAAAGGTAATGGGTTCCCTGGGACACGGGTAGACAATGACAGGCTGTTTCTTTCTCTTTGGGACTCATGAGAAAGCCATAACCTGTAGTGGGAATTGCTTATGTTACAAATGTTGGAGAGTGTTGCCTCAAGCCTCAGGTCAGGCGAAAATATTATTAGCTCAATAGTAATTCTACCATCTACACCGACATTTTTTACTTTGTTGGAGAAAAAATCTTTAATACACTTAGAATATTACTAAAAATCTATTGTTCGATCTTCCCGTTTTTTTTTAAATTGCATTAATACAAATGTCTAAAATTTCCGCATACTATAGCAGATTAAAATCATTTTTCTTTGTGAATCTTTCCGCAAAATGAAATCTCAGAGGAACGAACATTAGGAAAATTGGTTCCACTGACGGAAAAACTCGTTTGTATACTGGAAAATTACTTTGGAAAATTTATACGGCCCTGAAGGTAGAGGAAAATGATATTCGTATGGGATTTATGACAATTTTATAGAGCGGAGCTTATTTAAACGTCGTATATCTCTTATACGAAATTTCCTTAACTTTTATTATGTTAGTTTTTATTGCTCTCATTTAGAAAATTGGAATTTGTAAGAAGAATTAACTTGTCAGTTTGCCACTATATTTTTAAATAAAGACATTTAGCTCGTAATTTGAATTATCTTCAATAAAGGCCCTCATTTTACACACAACATTTTTCCTATTCCCACATGCATATTCTGCCGTTTGCCAAAAATACGGTAATAGTATATTACATAACAAGTGATAAAAGTGATACTTTTCAAACGAGGAGATTTTGTTCCACTTAATATCTGATTTCATAGTTTATCAATAGGCTTTTCCTTTATTTGTAGTTTAACTTTTTCATATTTTATACATCATGGGAAGAACTAATCCTAGATTGACTTCTAGATTAACTAGAATAAAAAATTTTAAATTTATTCAAGAAAAGATGCATTAAACATAAATTTAAAAAATCCACCTAACAAGGAATATTTCAATTCAAAATAATTCTATAAATTATTTATTTAATGTTTTTAAAAAAAAAAGTCAAATACTCCTGACGGGATTTAAACCTGTGATCTTGCGATCTGTAGGCTAGAGCTCTATTCTCTACGTTATGGCTACCGATAAACATTTGTTGTTTAATACATGAAACTCTTCAGCTCGATTTGTTTTTTCTGGTAATAGATTAGATACCATTTTTTATAATTTTAGATGGCGTATTTTCACACTCTAATTTCGAATCACTCGACAAATACATGAAAAATAAGTTAAACATTTTACAATTACTGCTTTCTAAAATTTGTTCTTGTTAATAAATAGAGGTGGTCTGTCAAATTGGCACCATACATTTAAGTTAAATAGTGTGCCTTGTATTTCAACTCTAGAGTTGAAATATTTTTTCTCAACGCGCGTGTGATATTCGGCGCTTTTAAGCCAAGTTAACCGTGCTTTTTTAAAATCATTTTCGTAGGAAAATTCTATATCATCACCAATTGTTTAGTTTATCGGGAAACGATAAATAAATTCGATAAATCGGGAGGATTAGAAACACTGCCTGCAACTGTCTTACAACCTTCGGTATCTGATGATAATTCGCGCTTCATCATATACGTATTAAACGTTCCAGGTATACCGAGTACCGAATTTTCTGCGCCCTCTCCCCTATGACGATCGCGTAAAATCAGCGACCTCGCATAGCTGATACTCGGCACTCTGTGTGATTAGCTGAAATCACGCCGAAATCTCGCTGGTTGACTGGTGGGGCGGCAATTGGAAAAGCACCAACGTAAAGTGAGAGATACAGCGCCTACGACGTTCAATTTGCAAACTCTCACCAGCACATCTAAAATGTTATACAGCTACCACCAAACAATATCAGTATCAGTAGAAACTGCGGCCCTATGCTCAATTTACTTCCTCATGCGATATGCCTATCATATCCCCTCTCGTTGTACTATGGTACGAACTATTGAGTATGTTCTATCTTTATTGCTCTGGTCCACTAGTGAGGATTTGAGAGATCAGTATTCTACTCTATTCCGGCAGCACTCAGCAGTATAAGAAAATACATTGTGGACTCGCGTGTGTAGTTACGTTTGCGTGTAAAATACAAAACTCCACCAATGAAAAGCAATTTATATCGTGTTCTTAAAGGCACTTAGACTTTCCTTATATGGCACTGCATGACTTGTGCAAAAGAAACCCGCTGCTACACACGACAATTATTTCTTCATAATTCCGGGCACAGTCTAAGTGATAAACAAATATCAAATTTTGTTGTGGAATATTGATTGATAAATATATCTTAATACATAATGTTAAAAATGATTATCCATTTTATTATATAATATGTACATAATATCTACAAATGAAGTTATTGGGGGAAATGGAGGAAGTGAATTCCTATCTGACTTCTTTAATCTATCTAGCTTCTATAATAGAAGATAGATAGCACTTTACTGCCTGGATCAAATACGGTTCTGCCTAACTTGCCCGTTGAATAACATTAAGGAAACTTCTGGGTATTCGATGAGCCCGCAAGGGAAAGCGTTCTGCGTATAATCTCGAAGCACTTTGCCACACTCACAGTAAATTACCACCTTATCTATTAATTTATTGTTTTCAAACTTTACCATTTTCATGTATCAATAATTTAAAATCAACTTGCTTCAGAAAAACACACCGCACCGAATTGTTCAACACTACCCGCATGACTAATACTAATAAAAGATAAGAAAAACAACAGAAACTATAGCGGGGTATGTTTTGATGCCAGGCCCGCACTTAGATTTTTTACTTCTTTATCTCGCCTATTTTTGAGTTTTGTGAACAAGGTAGGTATTTAAAAATGTTGTTTATTTCAATTCCTTCAATACACAGCTAAAAAAGAAGTATTAACTTAGGAATCACCCTGTATATTATATTAAAGAAAATTGAGGACAATTTTGCTTTCTCATTCAGTTAATAATAACCCTTTTGGAGAGTGGATATGATTTTGAAATAAAATTTGGTATTGCTGTGTAGTGTATAGGAAGCGATTCGTTGTCGCCTGGGCCAAATCGCCTCATTCCGACACTGATCTTAATGGCTTTCCAGCATCGTGCAAATAACATCGTAATAACCAAAATTAATTCATAAATCAGGGAGCAAAGGATGTAGAATAGAGCCCATACAATATCTACAGTAATATATCAAATCTTAGCCCTACCGTTGCGTCATTATACTGGTCTGATATGCAAGAACTAATAAGCGAGTCTAAGAGAGAACTCATTATTTTACACCTGTTTCTTTAGGCTGTCTGCCCATTTATGGACTTAGAGAAAATTATATCTAAGGTGCGTGTAAGTCGGTTTTTGCATTGTAATTTTTTTAATTATAACAAATAGGTATTAGGTGGTTTCTTACACCATAAAGCACACAAATTTGTAGTGAAAGTGTATGTAACAACATAAACATGGACCCTTATACATTTACATACATACCTGATGGCTACGTTACATGTGATGTCGTCAGCTGTAATTTTGTTACCTATGCTATTACCAGAGTATAGAAAACAATCTATATACCGTTCTATTACTACTCACCGCAATTTTGTTTTGACCGAACTAAATATTTGTGCATAGATGCACTTTCGTGTTTCAAAAATCTCTCATCTCTCCCTCTTAGTTTTCCACTTATTTCTAGATAACTAGATACTAGAATACTACAAGATTTAATGCATAAAACGTACTGCATACCAACAAAATGAACGTTTTTTACTGACCTTGGTTGATTTTTTGCCATGCAAATATTTGTCCACCGCGATATATTTTAAACGGGGATCCAACCCCCATCGACCTTGAAACTTTTATTTAAAGCAAAAAATGTAGAAAAATAACTGTTAAATCTTCCTTCAATTATGGAATATGAAGATGAGTACATAAAACATGATAAACCAGACGAAATTATGATTTCTAGAAAAAAATTAATTCTATTTTTTACTAAAGGTTTTAAGGTTATACCATTTTTATAGTATTGCCACTTACTTCTCTTTCCACGTTAACAGTGTTGCTGGTTTGTAAATTTGCGATTATTTTGAAAAACTTTACCATAGCGAATGTTTAAAGTTCATATTAAAGCACAAAAGCCGTTTTTAACTGTTTAAAACGAACTGGGATTCTTATTCATGCAGAAAAAACCCGAACAAACCCTTTTTTCTTCTGTGCATTTCAGCAGAACAATTTAATCAAACTAGCTATGGCTGAGAAAAATAAATTGTTCATTTTTATTAATAAATATATCGTTTTTTGTCTGGTATTCTTCTAAACACCGAATGTGAGAAACACAGATATATTCAAAGTGATTTTGTGTAAATATAAGAAATTACCCAAATCGATAAATGGATGGTGTTATGCAACAGTGAGTCAAGCCACCGCCCACTAGTTTTGAGATAATAAGGAAAATAGTTTTGTAACTTAAAAAGAATTGGGCAAAGCCCTATTAGTTTAAAACTTTTTCTAAATCATAACACTGGGTTCCAGACTTTTCGGGCAATCGTTTTTCAAAATTTATGGTTTTAAAATCATGGAAAAAATGTTGGTTAACTCATTTTTACTTATTATTTTATTAAGGTTATATAAAAAATAGCAATAATGATATAGTTTTTTATTTGTCATAGTATCTTCCTCCGTAACAGCTTCAAACTCCTGTTCATGTTCCATCTCTATTTGAAAGTCAAAAGACGTACCAAAACCGTCATCTTGAAATTCTTGGGAATTTGCTGATGATAGAAAATTATCAAATTCTGTAGCATCTTGAGGTACCAACTTAAACAGTTCTTTTAAATCCCTCCTCTACACTTTCAAACACGTTTAGGCCCAAACAGGTTTAACTATTTTTACTTTTTATTAATTAATTCTATGCTAAAAGATGATTTTTTAGGATATTCACCGGCATAACATGAGGGATAACTCAATATTGCAATAAGAAATCAGCTTGTGGGTTAACTCATTATTGCCAAACGGAAAATTCGTCTATGGGGGTATGTGGGTTAACATAACTGTCAATAGATGGCGCCACAGGCCAGCTGTGGTTTGAATCATTTCAGCTTACTGTAAAGTATGTGTTTATAAGTAGGTGTAGTGGTATAACTCAATTTTAAGGAAATTGTGGGTTGACTCGTTATTGCATAACACCATCCAAATATAATATATTACTGATATAATATATACAGTGATTTGATCCATGAATTTGCCAACGGAATGAATATTTCTTCAACTGTTTATATTATTTTTTTTCATTATGTTTCTCACAAGTTCACGGTGGACTTAAAAGACAAGTTATGATGCCTAATTTAAGTATTTTTTAAATATTTTTAGTATGAATTTTGGGTTTGTTCGTGGTGGAGTCGTAGAAAAAATATACTGTACAACTCGAGTGGATTGTCCATATTTTGCTCGAAAGATTGAGCATTCCGCCTACGGCGTCGTACTTGGCGTTACTTCCTCGTGTAATATGGACATCATATCCACTCTTGGTTTACAAACTACTTCAAAATTTAATCTTATTGTTAATATACATCTAACCAAACCAAATTAAACTATACTTCTTTTACCAAAATTCCATTAACCAATGTCAACACCAAACATTGTTAGTGATCTCGTCTACAAAGCTGAATAATTAAAATTAGGTAATTAGACTCACCCCTTAAAGGTAAATACAGTTACTTTGACTAATAACCTACCCCTATTTTAGCCTATTACAAAACATATTATGCCAGCATTCTGCTAATTCTAAGCGATGCGTATTATTGTATTTACCGATTCCAGATGTATAGAATGTTTCAACATAAATACATTTATTCATTTATTGTGAGTGGTCCATTTTATGTGTTTGAACAACTGTTACTTATAAAGACTATTTCGTGTATGGCGGGTATTATGGTAAAAATTAGATTTGTAGGGCGGGTATTGGATATGATTAAGGGTGAAGGGCGCTTTAATTGTTATATCCACTTCTTTGGTTGGTGACTTTTATATACAGGGTGTTCTCAAAGTTGAGTTATTTATTTGAACAGGTTGTAGAACTCGTAAAAATAAGTAATTATACCAAAAATCATGTTATATAAAAGTTGAAGAGTAAAGAAGTTATTAACAATTAAAAAAATTTAAAATTAAGACCTGACTTTTTGATATTCTCGACCACTGCGTTATCAATGTTTTGTTTACTGATATGGCTCATTTTTTTGTAGTTCATGTTTTTATTATTCATTCATTCATTGTACGGTTTTCGGAGTGCGAGTTTCGGTTTGACCAGTGGTAAATAATTCGCTAAAGTGCGTGATATTTTTGATTTTTGGGCATTTTGTGCGATAAAAATGGCACACGTTTATGAAAACAATGAACTAGTGGACATAATATTAATTCACGGGGAGTACCAATAAAATGTAGCCGCAACATGTCGTTTGTACGAGGAAAGGTTTCCTTTAAGAAATCATCCGGCTCCGCGGCTGTTTGTAAATTTACTTATGGTGACAATTTTGAACAATTTTTGTAACATCGGGATGCATTTTACCGGTAAGCATGGATTTATTGTGAGTTGCAATAACAATTAAACGCAGTGGTCGAGAATAAAAAAGGCAGGTATTACAGTTTTTTAATTTTACATTTTTTCAATTGTTAACTTTTTTACTTTGCAACTTTTAAATAAATGATTTTTGGTACAATTACTTATTTTTACGAGTTCTACAACCTGTTCAAATAAATTACTCAACTTTGAAAACATCCTGTATATTAGGAACATTGTTTCAAGATAGACAGTTGTCAGTATGCGTTATGTATGTAACTTTACTTGATTTTACTGATTAAAAAGCCAGAAAAAACGTTAAAATGTATTTTTTAGGCGCTCGTGCAGAAATTTCTCTATCCAGAGAATCACCCATAATCGTGTTGACCACCAAAAAACATGAAATGCATGGGTGATTCTCTGAAAAGGGAAATATTTACACTAGGGCCGAAAAAATACATTTTAACGTTTTTTTCTGGCTTTTCGATTAGTGAAACCGAATTTCGTGAGATAAGACCAGTTTTACTAACTGGTAGATGCCGGCTAAGTTGTGTGATGTCGGAAAACTTTATAAATTAATTTTCTATGGTCAATTTTATACTTACCCGTTACCTCGATAGCACTCTAAGTAGGCACAGAACTTCATTCATTTTTACAAAAACTTTTATATTGGGTGTTTCAGAATAAGATGCTGATCCTTAACGGTGTGATTCCTTAGGTGATTTTAAGAAGAAAAGTTCAAATTAACATATATCCTTAACCTATCAACTTTCGAACTACAGGGCGTTAAAGTTTTAAGAAAAAAATCGTTTTTCTATCATAACTATAACAACTTTCTAGATATTTTTCTGAATTTTTCACACATGCCCTCTAAGCATTAATAGCCATTTTTTGGTGTAGAAAAATTTTAAAATTTTTTAACCAGTGGCGTCCTGAAAGGGTTTGGACTAGACATTTTGGAAAAATATTATGTACGCCACTGCTTTTTCTCAAGATATATTTTCTTCTTAAAATCACCTAAAGATTCACACCGTTAAGGATCAGCATCTTATTCTGAAACACCCGATATATAATATTTTGTCGAGGGCCAAGAAAAAGCGCCGTAGACGAAATTTTTGGGGTGCCACTCAAAAAAGAACCATTTTTTTGGTCTATCAATAAATTTTTCGAAATAAAAAAAAATTATATTTCTTAATATTTTGTTTGTAGTGACTTTGACAAAATTATACTGATTTAATTAAAAACAGATTTTTAAAAACATGTTAAATAAATGCGAGTAGTCATTTTTTTGTATTTATTTGTTGTGGCGGGGGGGGGGGGGGGGGGGAAGATCCGCGCCTTACGCTAATGAAAGTACCAATATTAAAACACATTACAAATTCTGTCCAGTAAATTTCTCTTTAATTTCTTAAGAAACATTTTTTTTTGAAGAAGAATTTCAGGTGCAAACGAGCATGAAACATCAAACGTGATTTAAAAATAATTAAAAGCGAACCTTCTGAATTTATTTAGAGAAATAAAGCGGTCAAAAACACGGAAAACGTGGCATTAACGAAAATAATCAAGCCAAGTAACGTAAACAACGCTTTCTTAATTACATGGATAAATCCTATTAGTGCATTTGGTTTCGTTTACGAAAGGAAATGGGTTACGTTTTTGGTTGCAAAAAAACTATATTTTCACGTAAATATTTTCCTTTGAATTATTCTTAAAACGACATTTTATTTGTTACTTAAGAGGTCCTATCCGTTAATTTATATCTTTGAATTTTAACATTTAAAGAAAGCCGAATAGATAGGCGCAGTATGATTCATTCGCTACGTAAGAACCGACATGAATTCGGAGCGCGCCGTCTTTTATTGCATAAGATAATACAATATCTTGTGTCTGAAATCGATCGAAAATGGAGACAGACATTAGTTGGTTTTTTGCACTGATCCGTCGTTCTTTGAATTTTTTGCATTTTTGAAATTCAAATGAACAAAATAGATTCAATGCTAGACTATATTCCGTATTCCTTAAACATAAATATACTATTTCATTAAACGGTTATCCTATTTTCGGTTACGAAAAACTAAAATGAAAATATTATTTTTTTTTAATGTTTAATGTGTAAAAACCTATTTTGGTTTTAACGATATATTTAAATATAGCAAATGTTTCGACGCGAGTAATATCATTATTTAGTTTTTAAAGACCCCGTAATTAGTTAAATGTGTGCTGCGTGTTAATATAAACTGCTGGACAATTGCTTTCGAGCAAGAAAAATTTCGCCTAAATTTAACAGTTAATATTTTCTGAACTAGATATGATATCGACCAACGGTTTTGAGTGGTTGATAGATTCATCCCTTCGGAAACAATTGTCAATGTTGGATTTTCTTTAACTGTCAGAAAATTTTATATACAGGGTGTTAAATAAAACGATGATTTTTGATCCAATTTTAATGGCGTCTAACTTTCATAATAATATTGTTAAATTTAATCACTCTACGCCAATTAAATCACTGGTTCATAGCAAAGAAAGTAATTTGGTAAATTTTTGATATCTGCTATATTTTAAGAAATACCGATTTTTTTGGAAAACCTTGCTTTATTTCAACTTATTGGTAGCTAGATCTCACTGTGCGTTGTATCGTGCAAACTTTATGAGTGATTATTATACCTTATGAAAAGTTTGATTATGTTCAATAACAATAGTTGTACCTAAATGTTATGATGTGCAGTGGCGTACTTATAAACACCTAATAAAAATATTGTATGACAAACATATATTTGAATATAATGACATAATATTTTTTATGTCATACCAGTACATTATTGTGTTTTTATACCTTAGATACCACCTACATAATTGATTACTTTATGCCCGTGCGGGCATAATGTACACATTATGGCTCCCGAAGGCATAATGAAGCAAAAAACAGGGTAATAATAAAAAATTGGTAAATCAAACTAAATTTTTAAAAAATATTTATTATTTAAAACGAACTGGTATGACATACAATTTTGTATGTACCACGGGTACTAATAGATATATACCCTCGAGCGACTTAACAATGTCACCCTTAGGGCATAATCATCTACTTAGTACCCTTGATACATAAATAACTATTAAAACAAAATAAAAGTATTCCTTCAATATTTTTATACAATTGATTAAATGTGACCAAAATACTTCTGTCATTCAAAAAATATATATTTTTCTTCGACTAAAAGTATCTGCATTTATTTTTTAGCAGGGTTTCTATATTTAGAACAAGAGTGCTTTAAAAATTGTTTAAATTTATTTTTATAAACTTAATAATAAATAGATTTAATGCACAGGAAATGTTCGCAAATATACATACTACTATATTTCAATATACAAACAATATTCTTTTTTCTGTGTGGGACATCTTTTTTATATATATTTCTATAATTTTTTGAAATAGTCCTTTGTTTCTGGGTGCTTTAGCCCTGATGATGGTGTGGATTACACCGAAACGTTTTACATACAACACTTATTAACTGTGTAACATGGATTAATTTAATTAATGTGACCCCCCCCCCCCGAACATATCTTCTGGCTAAGCCAGAAAAGAATTTTACCAGGAGCCGCTGTGACCATGTGACCATAGAC
Organism: Polydrusus cervinus; assembly: GCA_935413205.1. Classification (NCBI taxonomy): domain Eukaryota; kingdom Metazoa; phylum Arthropoda; class Insecta; order Coleoptera; family Curculionidae; genus Polydrusus; species Polydrusus cervinus. Next base: position 6,362,583 of record OW284514.1, read on the forward strand.
ATATTCTTTTATGTCTGTGGGGCTGTGACATTTTCCCGAAATGCATACTTATCTAGTTGATAGGCGACGATACATCCATCGTTTCATATGTGTTATGTTATAAAAAATATACTTGTAGCTATCACCACGCAGTAAACTTCCCGATAAAATAAATCCTTGTAAACATATAAAAAACGAACGTTACCTTTACTTTATCTGAAACAACAATCAAAAAGAACGCGAATATTGTACCGCGCCTCGGGCAATATTTTCCTTTACGGCAAGTTGCCTTTGCACAATTGGGCTACAACAGCATGTTCGAAGTATATTATACAGATTTGCTATAGACCGAAATTTATAGTCATTTTTATGCTCGCGAATCCGAAACGCTTTTTATTATCGGAAGTTTTACAGCTTTTGCGAGGAAGAGGTGCGTAGTCAGATATTAAAAGTCTGATATTAATCTTTTAATATTTTTTTCAGTGGCGTCGTTCCTGTGGTTTGGATAAACGCACCGATGAAAAATTATTATTTCGCCCATTCCAATAAGCTTTTTCATCATATAGAGTAAAAGAAAATACATTTTTTTGTGGGTTCACTTCCTACATTCTTTAGTTAAGTAATAACTGATAAAATAATGAAACAAAATACGCTCTCTAATAAAAACATGCGAGACGACTTACCAACGTCACAATAGTTCCAAGCAATTGCAGCAGCCGATCGCTCTGTGAACGACGCACTCCTACCTTACTGAGGTCTCGAGTCTGGTTTCCTGTTTCTAAACTTTTTGTCTATTTAAGTTATCGAAACGAAGATAACAATATAATCGGTCGCATGGCTCGCAAATAAAAGGATTGCACAGTTAATAGGATGAAGTATATCTACTCTCATCTTATGTTTTTAAACTTCACGCCGTGTTTTTAATTGTTTCTAGAAAAGGTTTGTGATCCCTTAGGAAGAGAAACTATATATTTTTGTAAAAATTATTACAAGACGAATAAATTAAATCACATCGCACGACTGGCAAATAAAAAAATTGCGCAGTTACCGACGACGTATACTACCTCTTCTCATCGTATATTTTTAAACTTATAAATTCGATTATTAAAAGCTTATTACACTTTGCGAGTCATAAAATGCCTGGTAAAACATCACAATCATCAAATCCGGGATCCTCACGTTCATAATAATTCTTTCCAGCCCTTCAAAAATTCAAGAAGAATTAATCTCCCACGGTCGTAACACATACTTATTTTCACTACGAACCGTCACAGGGGTCCGGTATTCTATTAAACTCACTATGAAATAGTGATAACTATAATACCCTTTGCAAATAACAATGTTGGAGGTTAAGAATTTTGTTACTTGAAACTGAGAATGGGTTTTTTCACTGTAGGTAATCGAATTTATTATTTTCAGCCCTAATATCCTGAACTAAAACCCATTGAAAATATTTCTTAAGAGCCTTCCATACCGGCGTGAAAAGCGGCATCGTTTCCTGGCTTGTCTTAGAAAATTTAATATAAACATTTATCGCCAGACGTGTTTTTCTGAAGCAAGTTAATTTTAAATTGATGATACGTGAAAATGGTAAAATTTGAAAACAATGAACTAATAGATATGGTGCTAATTTATTGTGAGTGTCGTAAACGTGCGGATGTTTCTTCGAGATTATACGCAGAACGCTTTCCCTTGCGGGCTCATCCTACACCCAGAAGTTCTCTTAATGTTATTCAACGGGCAAGTTAGGCAGAACCGTAGATTCGTAGTGTAATAAATAAATGTAAGTACATTATTTTTGAGTTTTTGAAAAAGGGTATTTGAAAATATTGTTTGGTTTAATGCCTTTTATATACAGCTAAAAAAGAAGTAACAACTTAGGAATCAACCTGTATATTTAATATCTTGAGTACCACAAACCTTTTCTAAAAATAGAAAAAATAAAGAGCACGGCGGGAAAACTGGAAATTTAAAAACATGAAATGAGAAAAGATGTACTTCATCCAATTAGATATAATTTTAGTAATTATTTTTCGGTTTTTATTAGCTTAAATCTTTTTCTTTGAATTTTTTTTCTATACGAAAAAAATAACTCAATAATTTGTTTATTTTTTGTGACCCTTGCCAAGAACAACCGCAATTTACCACGGCAAATTTTAACGTGGTCGTATCTACTTAATTTTATCCAGGAGTTTATGTTATTCAAATATAACTGTGCACCACTGGTCTACCATTTTTGCACAAAGAATGATGAAGAGCTTTTCGAACGGGTTGCAACTCCGCATCCCATTTTCGGCTTTTAAAAGTAAGGCCGCGTCATTTTTCAGGCTTACGTCGAAAGATTAACTGTAGAAATGGGCCATGTTACTCTAGAGGTTAATGGCTCCTGTAACAGGTGTTAGGTAAAAAGGAATTTGACTTATATTTCCTTGGAAATGAGACCTTTATAAGGAGTTATGGGCGTTGTGAAATAAACCAGAGATTTTGCAGAAATCAACAAACCTTTATTGAAAATATGAAGAAAATGTAATGGACTCTTTTACTATAATCGAATTTATCATATTTGGCACTTATATTCTGAACTAAAACCTATTGAAAATATACATAACTCAATAATTAAAAATTAGCGGCATCCACTGCTTCGCTCGTGGTGATTTAACTTGTTCGATTTATATTAATTTTTATCAAAAATATATACTTTCTCTGTCTCTCCCCAGGATAGCTCGTATACTTCTTTACCGATTTGGCCTAAAACTGACTAACTTATGTTAAAAAGGCGTCTCTTTCCGAGGAAAATGTCAAGAATTAGCGGCATCCACTGCTTCGCTCGTGGTGATTTAACTTGTTCGATTTATATTAATTTTTATCAAAAATATATACTTTCTCTGTCTCTCCCCAGGATAGCTCGTAAACTTCTTTACCGATTTGGCCTAAAACTGACTAACTTATGTTAAAAAGGCGTCTCTTTCCGAGGAAAATGTCAAGAATTAGCTGCATCCACTGCTTCGCTCGTGGTGATTTAACTTGTTCGATTTATATTAATTTTTATCAAAAATATATACTTTCTCTGTCTCTCCCCAGGATAGCTCGTAAACTTCTTTACCGATTTGGCCTAAAACTGACTAACTTATGTTAAAAAGGCGTCTCTTTCCGAGGAAAATGTCAAGAATTAGCGGCATCCACTGCTTCGCTCGTGGTGATTTAACTTGTTCGATTTATATTAATTTTTATCAAAAATATATACTTTCTCTGTCTCTCCCCAGGATAGCTCGTAAACTTCTTTACCGATTTGGCCTAAAACTGACTTACTTATGTTAAAAAGGCGTCTCTTTCCGAGGAAAATGTCAAGAATTAGCGGCATCCACTGCTTCGCTCGTGGTGATTTAACTTGTTCGATTTATATTAATTTTTCTCAAAAATATATACTTTCTCTGTCTCTCCCCAGGATAGCTCGTAAACTTCTTTACCGATTTGGCCTAAAACTGACTAACTTATGTTAAAAAGGCGTCTCTTTCCGAGGAAAATGTCAAGAATTAGCGGCATCCACTGCTTCGCTCGTGGTGATTTAACTTGTTCGATTTATATTAATTTTTATCAAAAATATATACTTTCTCTGTCTCTCCCCAGGATAGCTCGTAAACTTCTTTACCGATTTGGCCTAAAACTGACTAACTTATGTTAAAAAGGCGTCTCTTTCCGAGGAAAATGTCAAGAATTAGCTGCATCCACTGCTTCGCTCGTGGTGATTTAACTTGTTCGATTTATATTAATTTTTATCAAAAATATATACTTTCTCTGTCTCTCCCCAGGATAGCTCGTAAACTTCTTTACCGATTTGGCCTAAAACTGACTAACTTATGTTAAAAAGGCGTCTCTTTCCGAGGAAAATGTCAAGAATTAGCGGCATCCACTGCTTCGCTCGTGGTGATTTAACTTGTTCGATTTATATTAATTTTTATCAAAAATATATACTTTCTCTGTCTCTCCCCAGGATAGCTCGTAAACTTCTTTACCGATTTGGCCTAAAACTGACTTACTTATGTTAAAAAGGCGTCTCTTTCCGAGGAAAATGTCAAGAATTAGCGGCATCCACTGCTTCGCTCGTGGTGATTTAACTTGTTCGATTTATATTAATTTTTATCAAAAATATATACTTTCTCTGTCTCTCCCCAGGATAGCTCGTATACTTCTTAACCGATTTGGCCTAAAACTGACTAACTAATGTTAAAAAGGCGTCTCTTTCCAAGGAAAATGTCAAGAATTAGCGGCATCCACTGCTTCGCTCGTGGTGATTTAACTTGTTCGATTTATATTAATTTTTATCAAAAATATATACTTTCTCTGTCTCTCCCCAGGATAGCTCGTAAACTTCTTTACCGATTTGGCCTAAAACTGACTAACTTATGTTAAAAAGGCGTCTCTTTTCGAGGAAAATGTCAAGAATTAGCGGCATCCACTGCTTCGCTCGTGGTGATTTAACTTGTTCGATTTATATTAATTTTTATCAAAAATATATACTTTCTCTGTCTCTCCCCAGGATAGCTCGTAAACTTCTTAACCGATTTGGCCTAAAATTGACTTACTTATGTTAAAAAGGCGTCTCTTTTCGAGGAAAATGTCAAGAATTAGCGGCATCCACTGCTTCGCTCGTGGTGATTTAACTTGTTCGATTTATATTAATTTTTATCAAAAATATATACTTTCTCTGTCTCTCCCCAGGATAGCTCGTAAACTTCTTAACCGATTTGGCCTAAAATTGACTAACTTATGTTAAAAAGGCGTCTCTTTTCGAGGAAAATGTCAAGAATTAGCGGCATCCACTGCTTCGCTCGTGGTGATTTAACTTGTTCGATTTATATTAATTTTTATCAAAAATATATACTTTCTCTGTCTCTCCCCAGGATAGCTCGTAAACTTCTTAACCGATTTGGCCTAAAACTGACTAACTCATGTTAAAAAGGCGTCTCTTTTCGAGGAAAATGTCAAGAATTAGCGGCATCCACTGCTTCGCTCGTGGTGATTTAACTTGTTCGATTTATATTAATTTTTATCAAAAATATATACTTTCTCTGTCTCTCCCCAGGATAGCTCGTAAACTTCTTTACCGATTTGGCCTAAAACTGACTTACTTATGTTAAAAAGGCGTCTCTTTTCGAGGAAAATGTCAAGAATTAGCGGCATCCACTGCTTCGCTCGTGGTGATTTAACTTGTTCGATTTATATTAATTTTTATCAAAAATATATACTTTCTCTGTCTCTCCCCAGGATAGCTCGTAAACTTCTTTACCGATTTGGCCTAAAACTGACTAACTTATGTTAAAAAGGCGTCTCTTTTCGAGGAAAATGTCAAGAATTAGCGGCATCCACTGCTTCGCTCGTGGTGATTTAACTTGTTCGATTTATATTAATTTTTCTCAAAAATATATACTTTCTCTGTTTCTCCCCAGGATAGCTCGTAAACTTCTTTACCGATTTGGCCTAAAACTGACTAACTTATGTTAAAAAGGCGTCTCTTTTCGAGGAAAATGTCAAGAATTAGCGGCATCCACTGCTTCGCTCGTGGTGATTTAACTTGTTCGATTTATATTAATTTTTATCAAAAATATATACTTTCTCTGTCTCTCCCCAGGATAGCTCGTAAACTTCTTTACCGATTTGGCCTAAAACTGACTTACTTATGTTAAAAAGGCGTCTCTTTTCGAGGAAAATGTCAAGAATTAGCGGCATCCACTGCTTCGCTCGTGGTGATTTAACTTGTTCGATTTATATTAATTTTTATCAAAAATATATACTTTCTCTGTCTCTCCCCAGGATAGCTCGTAAACTTCTTTACCGATTTGGCCTAAAACTGACTAACTTATGTTAAAAAGGCGTCTCTTTTCGAGGAAAATGTCAAGAATTAGCGGCATCCACTGCTTCGCTCGTGGTGATTTAACTTGTTCGATTTATATTAATTTTTATCAAAAATATATACTTTCTCTGTCTCTCCCCAGGATAGCTCGTAAACTTCTTTACCGATTTGGCCTAAAACTGACTTACTTATGTTAAAAAGGCGTCTCTTTTCAAGGAAAATGTCAAGAATTAGCGGCATCCACTGCTTCGCTCGTGGTGATTTAACTTGTTCGATTTATATTAATTTTTATCAAAAATATATACTTTCTCTGTCTCTCCCCAGGATAGCTCGTAAACTTCTTTACCGATTTGGCCTAAAACTGACTTACTTATGTTAAAAAGGCGTCTCTTTTCGAGGAAAATGTCAAGAATTAGCGGCATCCACTGCTTCGCTCGTGGTGATTTAACTTGTTCGATTTATATTAATTTTTATCAAAAATATATACTTTCTCTGTCTCTCCCCAGGATAGCTCGTAAACTTCTTAACCGATTTGGCCTAAAATTGACTTACTTATGTTAAAAATGCGTCTTATTTCGAGGAAAATATCAAAAATTAGAGATTCATGAAGATGATCATAATTTTTTAATGCAAGACGAATTGGGCCCCCCGTATCGTGGGGCCCCGGGGGCATCAGCTCCCTTATCCCCCTTCGTTTATCCAGCTCTGCCTACGGTCCCTTTGTAATTCCATTTAGAGAGCACAGGTGAAATTTTTCATCACGAAAACCCAAATACGACATTGCATTTTGTAATACATCATTTTTAATCCGACAGTTATGTTGGACCTTTTAAGCTCTTATTACAATCACTTTTTGTGTCCGCAGTTATTACAGTCATGTGCATTTCGTATGCATAATGTTATGTACAAAAATTGCATTAAAAAATCTATGTAAAAATATTTATTACATAAAGAAAACGACCGTTCTTGCATTGTTTAGTGGATTCGACCAATATTTCTAACTTTTTCTCCAAGGTAGCAGCTCCCTGCGAAATAATATCTATACTATATTAAATTAGACCATAAATATTGCGTTAAATTGATTCGAATCTTGACCATGTTTAGAGTGGCGGCTTGCGGTCCTAAAAAATAGCGAAGAGGGTATAGTGCGGGTACTTAAACAAACATTGACTAAAAACCCGTGTAACAAAACGTCCCTCTTATCCTCATCTGTCCAGCGACTGAATGGAAATTACAAACTATGTCAATAATTGGGTTCAATTTTAAAATACACAACTAAGTAGGTACGTACACTATACTGAATTAACTGAAAAATAAAAATAAAACTTTTTAATCACACAGTAAATCACGTAAAACGATATCTATAACCGTAAGTTTAATTTATAAATACCTTAAGGTTAGGCGAACCAATGCTAAAATAATGGTGTATACGACTGATCTATTTTTAAATTGCCCTTCATCATAATGCAAATTATTACATGCTCTTTGCGTGACTGACGTCATATCAAAGCCATGTTGGGCGTTAAGACTTCACTACTTGCTTTGAGCTAACGGACACGGTCGACTGGGGCGCGCAAAAAATTACGAGTGTTTATAATTATTGTCCATCGGAGTTAACCGGGGCCCTATTATGCATAGCTACATTCGGATTAAATTAATATTATTAATTCGAACATAATTATTTTTTAAGATCTAAAATGGTAGCTGTATTGGTACATTAATATTTTTAGTATTGTCGAAAAACTTTCCTCCTGGTTTTATTGTTTTTTGGTTCACCTACTTCACCTAACGAGCCACTACTGCATGTTTATTGATTTTTAAAAATTTTCATTAAAAATATGTTTAAAATTTGAACAAAATATTTTAAAAAATCTACATCGCAAACTCAAGTTATCCAAAATCATTTACATTTTTTTGTTGTTTTTGATTGAAGAATGAATAAAACCAGGTAGCTTACAAGAAAAAGCCCTCTATTTTTGGCCTACACTCAATTATGTCAGCATTTGTCACGTCGAAATTTATTCCTAAAAACTGGGGTAAATTTATAGGATAAAAACAGCAGGAAAAATGTCCTGTGGCCCTAAAAGTTGTGTGATATATTTAGATATGAGCAGCAAATAGTCATAAATTTTAGATCCGGAATATTTTTTTTATCATTTTTTGTTTGATATTTTTTACTATGACAAATCGTGCGTGCGTTGAGTTATATTTTTCTATAAATCTCCTTTAACCTTGTTTTCCGTTTTTGCTTGCAAACAAATATAAATACACGTTTTTTATAATTTTTAAAGCTAATAAGTTTTTAGTGGTGCCCTCCCATTACATAATTGCTTTACAACACGCAATACGTATACTATACTTTTTCTACGACTCTTACTAATAAATTAAAGATCGGTTTATAATTTATAAAGTATCGATTTGAACTTCAAATCTCAAATAATGACAATATCACTGTCAAATATTCAAAACGCAATACAGATAAATGTCACGATTTGAGTGGTTCAAGGCTAACTTGATTGTATTATAGGTATCATAACGCACAGTTTTGTGTTTTAATGCATCATAACGCATAGTTGTGCGCTTTTATTCTTTACGCACAGTTTTATGTGTTAAATACAGGGTGGGGATTCTAAATGAAATGCTGCTTATAGCGGCTCTGGGAGTAAGATTTCTCTTAAATCCCAAAATACGTCCTCTAAGATTATTTATGGGTTTCGCTTTTGTTATGTAAAAAAAATTGGGATTAGATAAAGAATAAAAACTTAAGAAGAGGTGAAAACCATTTTTCTCTAAGATAAACCGTTCCAATCTTACAGCCCGTCAAAGTCTGAAAATGCCATATTTTAAACGTCAATACCTCAAAAACTATTGAATTTAGACATGAAATTTACAAAATAAGCATAGAATTTTGTGGGGAATCAGAAAATAATACAATATATAGGGTGTTCCATTAAAAAAATCCAAGTTATATTCGCCAAGTTTTTTAAGGCCACCCCGTATACTCCAGCATAATTTTAAAATGTGCACCTCAATGGTCTCTACAACTTTTGTATTTCGAATTTTTATCTTATTCTTAACCCAAAGGAGAAAATGAACTTTTCTCTATCGTTGACTCACCCTGTACGTAAAATAATGTTTACTAATGTAGGAGTGGAAAAAAGTATATAATAATATTCTTCGACAGGCCCTTAAAATTCACACCCTTCTTCACGGTCAGTAAGCAAAAATAATAATACTGAAGAAGAATTTCTCTTTATTTCGTCAGATCCATCCCTAGACGCGTTTCGTCATATCATGACTCATCAGTTGAGCTAAGATCCGACAAAACAAAGAGAACTCAAAGCTGCTTATGGCAGCACAGTGGTGGGACACATCAGTAAGATGTGGCACGGAGCGCCATCTGTATCGTTATTAGACACTCTTGAGCATACCAGCACCTCTAACAAACTTATAGAAATAAAATAATAATAATTATGTAATCCTAAAAAAAAACACAAAGCCTTGTAAATTCAAAGAATTCTAGCTAAGTATTATTATAATTTTTTCAGATTATCACCCTGTAGACTAAAAAGAAAACCTAACTTAAATTTCGTACCAGTTTGTGTTACTGTGCTTAAAAATAATACAGTAAAGCAAGTCATATAAAAGCTTTAAAACTCATATAATTAACATAAAAAAATAAAAACCGTTTTAAGCCTGGTTTCAAGTTGTTGAACAACATTAAAAACTTTTTTTTTCATTTAAAAAGAAAATATGAGATCGTTTAAACTTTAAACACTTTGTAAGAGTTCTTTAAAATTTTGATTAAAATTATTAATCTGGTGACTACAAGGACTGTAAAATAATCCACAATTTTTACGTGTTGACACTCAAGAAGCCCCCCCCCCCCCCTCCCCCACAGCACAAATTATTATTTTCTTGCATATTTAGCTCCCCGGAGAGGGTTTAAACACGTTGAGGATGGTTTTTTTTTTGGGAAGGAGGAGAGAAGACCATTTTGGAAAAGAGGAGGGTTCAAAAGAAGAAGACCAGGAATCTTTTCCTCTCATAAATAACTATCTACAGACGCCCTTGTCATTTCTTGCCATTCTTACGAATTAGGCTTTTTCCTTTTCGTTCGCTGCCAGGGTCATTCCCGATGGGACCTACAGCTTAACGTAGGTTCCGAACCACCGTCATGCGACACCCCCCAAGGACTACCAACCCTTGGTTTCTTGCCATTGCATGACCTACCTTTAGGGGAGTGTGTATCTTCTTCCGCACCCCAGGAGTTGTCCGATCTTATCCGGCCTGGTTACCGGCGTGAATGGGGTGGGTTGGGAGATGATACCTTTTAAACTCTTCCCTGCATTCTTAAATCCACTGAATTTCGGACATACTTTTTTTAATATTAATGAGTAACAAATCTGTTTTAATTTCCACATTAAATAGTGGAAATTATAACAGTTTAGTTACTCATTAATATTATATAATGAATTTCCATCAAGTATCAGCTACTTTAGTCGATTACATACTTTTTTTATTGTACGTTTGCCCACCCCGGGAATCGAACCTGGGTGGCCACGGTCGAATGCCAGTAATTCACCTCTGAGCTACCGCCGCGGTTTACAGACGCCCTTACCTTTATCTATGAGTACTCACACCTATAATAGACGACACTGTGTCTTCTAAATCGTTTTAACATTTTATATATTTTTTTAAATTAATAATTTTTAGTTTTGATGGGATGTTTTTGACGATGTGATGGGGAACCCTTAATAATTACTTCGCCTACAGGACGAATAAAACTTTCCTTTATTTCTTTATGTACTTACTAAAATTGCCATAAAAAATATAATTGCCATAAAAGGCAACAATAAACCTGCTTTAATTTAGTTAAGAGTAATAATATTTTATCTGATGATGAGAGTTTTATTAAAATTTTTATGCGTATACCTTAACGAAGCCAAATGTCAGATTTCAATTAACAAAATGCAAAAATCCTCTGAAGCTCTAATTAAAACACATTTTTATATATAGTCCGAGTAAAAGGATTTTTACAAAAACCCAGAAATAAATCTGAAAGAATTTTAGAGTGTTTTGAATAAAAACAAGCCTAAATGTCACTAATTAATTTTAAGAAGAGGCTTTTAACACAAAAATCGTATTGTATTAATTTACAGTTTTTAGGAGACGCACAGGTTTTCTTTATTTAGGTTTGTGACAACCCTATTATTAAAATTACAATGCTTCTTTTAAAGACATTTAAAAATTATGGTTTCCAGTGAAGACTAATGGGCGACCGAAGGAAAAGTAATTCAAAAAATCAATTTTTGAGGAAGAGGAGGGGGCACAACGTTATTTAGAGAAAAATTGTTTCAAAAATTATGAATATATTTAGTTTAAAATTTTTTAGCAAAACTACTAGAAACTACAGAAATTCGTCAGGTACAGGGTTCGTTAGTTTCGTCATCATCATGATAATAATTAATAGTAATTAAGAATATCAAAATATCAGATGTTAATGATTTATGTAGGTATATAATATGTATATCAATAAATAAACTGCTGGTCAATTGCTTTCAAGCAAGAAAAATTTCGCCTAAATTTAACAGTTAATATTTTCGGAACCAGATATGATATCGACCTACGGTTTTGAATGGTTGATAGAGTCATCTATTGGGAAACAATTGCCAATATCGGATTTTCCTTAACTGTAAGAAAATTTTATATACAGGGTATTAAAGAAGACGATGATTTTTGCTCCATTTTTAATGGCGTGTAACTTTCACAATAGTATTTTTAAATTTTATCACTCTACGTCAATTGAATCACTGGTTCATAGCAAAGAAAGTAATTTGTCAAATTTTTGATATCTGCTATATTTTAAGAAATACCGATTTTTTTGGAAAACCTTGCTTCATTTCAACTTATTGGTAGCTAGATCTCACTGTGCGTTGTATCGTGCAAATTTTGCGAGTGATTATTATACCTTATGAAAAGCTTGAATATGTTGAGTAACAATAGTTGTACCTAAATGTTATGATGTACAGTGACGTACTTATAAACACCTATATGTCTATGGTTTAGGGGTATCTCATAATTTTTCACGATTGTTTTATATTGGAAAGTACTCGCCCCTAGATTAGGTAAATTTTTTCTTATTTTTTAGTTTTTCATATCGCGCTACAGGTATATTATACAGTGTTAACAAAATTTTAACAAAGATAATTTTTTTAATTTAATTTTTAGGAAAAATGTATTTATTAATTTCTAACACTATTTTTAAAATTAAACTTACATTGATTGATTGATCCTTAAAATTAAGTAACGCTAGTTTAATTTTGATGGGATTAATACCTTGTAGGCCTTCCTCGGTTCCTCGGATGGACGGGTTTTGGTTTGACGGCATCTAGTGATATTTAATATCAGAGTCTCTTTTAATGTAAGTTTAATTTTAGGAATAGTGTTAGAAAGTTCGAAATTAATAAATAAATTTTTTCTAAAAATATTAAATACATTTTTTTTTAAAATTTTGTAAACACACTGTATATGTATAATATACCTGTAGTGCGATATGAAAAACTAAAAAATAAGAAAAAATTTACCTAATCTAGGGGCGAGTACTTTCCAATATAAAACAATCGTGAACAATTGTGAGATACTCGTAAACCATAGACATATAGGTGTTAATAAGTACGCCACTGTACATCATAACATTTAGGTACAACTATTGTTACTGAACATAATCAAGCTTTTCATAACGTATAATAATCACTCGCAAAGTTTGCACGATACAACGCACAGTGAGATCTAGCTACCAATAAGTTTAAATAAAGCAAGGTTTTCCAAAAAAATCGGTATTTCTTAAAATATAGCAGATATCAAAAATTTGACAAATAACTTTCTTTGCTATGAACCAGTGATTGAATTCACGTAGAGTGATCAAATTTAAAAATATTATTGTGAAAGTTACACGCCATTAAAATTGGAGCAAAAATCATTGTCTTCTTTAACACCCTGTATATAAAATTTTCTGACTGTTAAAGAAAATCCAACATTTACAATTGTTTCCCAAGGGATGAATCTATCAACCATTCAAAACCGTAGGTCGATATCATATCTGGTTCGAAAAATATTAACTGTTAAATTTAGGCGAAATTTTTCTTGCTCGAAAGCAATTGTCAGCAGTTTAGTATATTTATTAACCAAGGTTTAGAGAGCTACCATAATTGACCGAGAGCTATAATAGTATAGCTGTCTAAAATGATGCCTACTGCTATAACTATTTCGGATGGAAAGTTAGTACTTTCCACATTAATAGGTAGAACGCACATTCTTCATACTTTTGTCAATGCATCATGTCGGTGTTAACCTATTTATTTTATAATTTATAAATAATACCATACATCATAAAATTCTGCTTTTCATTCTTCTTTTCATGCTTCAAGAAGTTGGATTTTTGATGTTTAGACTGTATTTTATTTTGGTCGATAAAACTGATTGGCCATATAGAAATGACATCTAACCAAAATTTTAAATTTGAACCAATAAATAATTCACTTTAATGATTCCCTTTTCGTTTCTCTTATTCTATTCTTGTTACTTTTATAAAATATAAGTTTATTATCTGTTTTCTCTTTTATAATAAGGATGAATTCCTTAATTGGTACACTTAAGACTCTATAAATATAGGAAATACTTAAATAATCTCCCTGCTCGCTAGTAAAACATCTCTTTCATTACTAACTATGGTTTTATAGAAAAAAGGATTTGGTTTAAAATGTAAAGGTAGAAAAGCCAGTGGCGGCTCGCGGTCTTAAAAAATGGTGAAGAGGAATAGTGCGGGTACTTAAACAAGCATTGACTAAAAACCCGTGTAATAAAACGTCTCTCTTATCCTCATCTGTCCAACGACTGAAAGGAGTTTTCAACAAATTACAAACTATATCAATAATTCGGTTCATTTTTAAAACACACAACTAAGTAGGTACGTACACTACTGAATTAACTGAAATATAAAAACAAACCTTTTTTTTATCACACAGTAAGTCACGTAAAAACTATATCTATAACCGTAAGTTTCGCGAAGCCTCAAAATAAATACCTCAAGGTTAGGCGAACCAATGCTAAAACTCTAAAACAATGGTGCATACGACCGATCTATTTTTAAATTGCCCTTCATCATAATGCAAATTGTTACATGCTGTTTACGTGACTGACGTCACATAACCATAGCAACGGTGAATATCAAAGCCATGTTGGACTTTGGGTCTTTACTTGCTTTGAGCTAACGAACACGGTCGCTGGGGCGCTCCAAAATGCACGAGTGTTTATAATTATTGTCCATCGGAGTTAGCAGTGGACCTAATATGCATATCTACATTAGGATTAAATTAATATTCTTAATTCGAACATAATTATTTTTGAGGGCTAAAATGGTAGCTGTGTATTGGTACATTAATATTTGATATTGTCGAAAAACTTTCCTCCTGGTTTTATTTATTTTTTTTGGTATAAAGCCCCTTTACCTACTTTACGTGACGAAGGGCCATTGAGAAAAGTCCCACAGACCATGTGCCACAGGCGAAATTTTTTTTGGGACTAACCCCAAATCCCAACAAAAATTCACCCAACTATTATCTAAGGTCATAAATAATCTTATTTATTTATTTTTTCTATTCTTGCTTACTATAATGGGACTTGGTATTTCGACGTGGTGAAGCGGTATCGACGCAAAATATATCGCTATACGTAACCATTTCTATTTCTCCGACTTTCTTCTTTTGCTTTTCCGTATTATTATGCTTTATTGCACACAATTTCTTAAGATTCCAGAATTCTGGATCTTTTACAACTAGGTGCAACTAAATTATTAGCTCGCAGAGCTTTGAAGTGGATTTAGTTTTATTTTTAAAGATGTGAAGTAGTCAGAATTCATAATAAATTGAGGTAATAAAGATGATTAAGAGTTCTTGTAGATCTGGGGCTAGGGTTAATTTATCTTTCCTAAATAAAAAAAAACAACCAATTGCAAGTGGAATCCTCGTTGTTAATAAAATATTGTGCAAAGATATACATTAGGGAAAATCATTGGAATATTTACCTACGATCGGTAAATAGCAAAAAACATACTACCTACTATCTAAATAAATTACACTGTTTTTGTAAAGTGAACCAGACCGCCTTGTTTATTTTTAATAAAAATACACCATTGCGTAACAACGCTTTCCTTTCAATATGGAGACTTAAGCAACTCTAGCTTATTAAAGAATAACAAGAGAGTCGTAGGCGGCTGCTATCACACATGCTGGGACAAAAGGACAAATGCACTAACTTTTTATCTCTTTACAAAGTAATGGTATATTTTCTTTTTAGTTTTGTAAAATATGATCGTAGCTATATGGTACAAAATTCGATGCATTACGCACTCATGGGATTACGTGCTCACCGCTACGCGGCTCCGCGCGTAAATTTTCTCCATTCATGCGTAATGTGCTATTTACAACAGGCATTACGTAATGTATAATTAAATTCGAATTAATTAAGTTTGAGTGTAACATATTTAAAACTAAAAAAAAAGCTGTACTTGATCTACTAAGATTTTACTTGACATATATCAAAGCACGGCATATCAAGATCGATCACTGGAGATAAAATACAAGGTGATCTAACTTGACTAAATTAATTTTTAAATTGAATTAGAACACGCAAGTATTTCATAATTATCTTTAGCTTATTTCTTCTTACTATATTATTTTATATTTATAAAATATGTTTAAGAGTTTCTATACAGTACAACCCTATTATCGCGTAGCATTTATAAATATATAAACAATGAGCATACTATACACATAGAGAATGTCATAAAAGTCTGGACTATTGTAAATATTTCAAGAACTACTGAAAAAAATATAAGCCAACGAAAACCATTAAAATTATGGTTTAATTTCATTGTAATTTTTAAAATATTTACAGTTTTTTTTTTATGAAAATAACTTTCTCACATTTCTCTATATTAAATTGAAAGAAAAAGATATAAGCCAATGATAACTCTAAAAAAAATTACTATAAGTCATTGTAAAAAAATTGAAACTTTTAAAAATCCATTTACAAACATACTTAGCCAGCATTCGGGTCAAGAAAACACAATTTACTATACAGGGTGTCCGTAAAATAACTGTACAACGATTCACCATAAATTTCTTAACTATATAAAAATAAGGCGATCTAGGCAAACTTACCTATATGCGTTGTTGCTTCGTTTTGCCGCTACAGGGCGCTAAAGTTTTCAAATTAATATTGTTTTTTCGGAATAATTTCTCAACACCTTTATCGATTTCCACTAATTTTGGAACTATTAATAGCGTGTTTTGACGTATGCGCCATCTTTTTCTAATACCTGCAAATTTAAAAATGGCGTGTATTTGGTAATTAAAAGTTCGTCTTTTTGTTACCCCCCGTATAAATGACTTAAATTATTTTTCTGACACTAGCTGACTTCACGTTAAAACTTTTTTGTCACTTATAAAAATTTAGCCAGACATGCAGTTTCTCTACAAAAAAAAATATTTACGATGCAAAACATGAAAAATTTTCGAACAATTGTTATAAAAATGAAACTAGTTGGTAGTTATCTAGGATTTGAGTTTTTTTCATGTTTTCTCTTCTGAATAAACAGCAATGAAGAATTACAAGTTATGGTAAAGTAAAGTTTTTGAAATATTCCAAACATCCTTGACACTCTGTATAATACAACTTATAGTAAAAATTAAGGAAATCAGTATAAAAATAATATTTCTTCGGGATAGACTCATCTAGAGGCAGTAGCTTTTATGGGTGCGCCATTGCATATAAATTCTCTTAAGGAAAATACTATCACATAATTTATTAGCAGTACCTGCTAATATAATATATGATTAATAAATAATTTATTTGCCGTATGCATTAATTAATAAACTAACCATTACAAATTTTATTGTTTCTACTGTAATGTAGACAAATATGGACGGCTTATGATTGGCATTACAAAATAGAGGTAATACGGATAAATAAACATATACAGGGCGGAATTTTTAACTGAAATAAATGCCGTTTTAAAAAGCATATTTATTTTCTAAAAAAATACAGAACTACGGATGCGTTAATTTTTAGTTTGGCATACTTATTTCTCCATGAAATTTACGCCTCTTTTTGGAGTTGAAACGCCCACAATTTTTTTTATTTCGCAAATGTTAGCTCATATACGTACCAGGCCCGTAACACCTGGCCGGACAACCCTCTCCCCCCAAATTGAGTTACGTAATTTGTAGATAGCCCCTTAGTGGTGTTTAAGAAAACTGTATAAATACCAGTTGCCGATCAGTGGAAAATATCCCTCGAGGGTGGTGGACCTTTAAAACAATACTAAAATAAGTATCTGAAAGATATAACATTACTCTGTTATCTTTTATTGTAAAATTTTATTTTGATTGCTAGGTGTAGTTATTCAGAGAAATAAAACAAAAGCCACTCTCAAGCGCTTCAAATTTAGAATTTATATAGCAATGCAGCTATGGAAATGCAAAGAGATCTAAAGGGATCTAGAGTAGACTGTATATACAGTGGCGGAGTGATGTGGGTTTTGAGGTTATTATTATATTTTTGTTACTAGGTAGAAATTTGGAGTGTTTTGAAAATGTAACTGTACCATTACACAACTGTTTGCATCTTGGGACAGGTGTACCTGCCATTTCTTTTTGACAATGGCCCATTATATTAGAGTTGTCAAGTAAATAAAGTACTTGAAGTTGATGAGTGAATCTGGGCTAAAGTCTATTTCAAAAAAATGTAGAGTAATAAAAGGGGAAATCCCGTCCAGTTCGGCTCAATTTCGGTGTCGGCCATAGGCGCCGGTAAATTTTGTGCATTACATTAATTATAACTAACCTAAGCCAAAAAAGAAAATAATTTTATAAAGAAGGAACTATTAGCTATTGCAAATATACACAAACATCGTTTTATGAAATATGCCGTTGAAGATATAGCTGAAAAACATAGTGTAACTGTGCTGCGCACACCGCCATATCGTTGCGAACTAAATCCTTTAGAGCTTATATGGGCGCAAGTGAAAGGATTTGTAGCAAGACACAACATGACATTCAAAATGAAAGACGTTAAGTTACTGTTTGATCAAGCCATTAAGAAAGTGACACCAGAAAACTGGCAAAAAGCAGTCGATCATGTTATTAAAGAAAAGGAGAAAATGTGGGATCTTGACCACCTGATCGATCAGACCGTCGACCCGTTAATTATAACGTCAAGAGATGACAGTTCCTCAGATGAGGAAGAATATTATGATTTTTTATAAATTAATTTCTGTATAATGTATTTTTTGTATTTTGTATATATTTTTATAAGTTTAATAAAAAATAAGTGTACCTAATACTACGTACATATAGCACGCCTTTGTCACATCATTTTCAGTATTTGTGAATGGATAACAATGGGCAAAACCCAGAAATTGACCCAAACCCGGGTGGTACTACCTGCACTTGATGAAAATAAAGAATTTTGCAATGAAATCAATGGCAAATTATGAAAGTGGCTTAAATATTCGTTGGGTCACTCTGAAGTCCCTTTGCATACCCAATGAGCTTTTATTATTCTACACCTTTCTGAAATAGACTATATTTATTTTATAATGTAATCGTTCCCGAGGAAGCCCAATGTTCTGAACCTCACCAGCGAACGACAATGGCCTCAGAAACAACGTTATTCTTACCGATTTCTAACGCCGTATGGGACAGGAAATCGAATTTTCCAAAATCGTGTTAGCAGAACAGAATCTTCTGTACAATAGTCATCATTACCGTTTCTCCTAATCCAGCTCTCAGGAAAATAAAATTAAAGCATCATAAACCGCCGTCCAGACTTTATCTATCTTTGGAGAGATGCAGAATTTGTGAATTCGGATTCCAGAACTCTGAGTAATAAAACATAACAATTTCCCAAATCAGCGCTTTTGTTAATAAAACCAGACCAATAAAAGGAAATGTTCGGAATTAGGAGGAAATTTTATTATTTTAGGTGGATATTTTTGAGAGCATCATTAAATTTAAATAACTATTTCATACTCATACTATGTTGAGTAATTATTATGCACCGTTAATGTCTTTATCAAATACGGCGCGCTATGGGAACATAGAAAATTTACTATCTAGCGACAAGCAGGCGCGGATTCAGAACTTCGTTTTGAGGGTGTTTTTTGCAAATTTTTTTTGTATTGAAGTATTCACTTACGACAATGAAAAAGCGCCGCGAATTTTTGAAAAATGATCATTTAATTATTTAATTTGGACTCTACAGATATTGGAAAGTGTCAGAAAGTTATTTTTATTTAAAAAAAAAAATAATTTTCATATTTTTGACAATATAATGAACTTTAAAATTTTTTTTTTCCTCATTAAAATAACCTTCATACACTCGCATAGATACCATCTTTCCATTGGTAAAAAAACACTTAATAATTTGCTTAGTTTTCTGTAATTCGGGTCAAGAAAACCGCAATTTAACACAGAAAATTTTAAAGCGGTCGGATCAACTACTCACATTATGAAAATTAACACAAAGTTATTTTTTTCACCGTTCTATCCAGTTATTTATGATGATAAACGGGTAATAACAATTTAACTAAAATAGTTAAATTAATCAAAGCCGTTAAAACATCCATTCGAGGCTGATAAGCTACTGATTTCCATAAAAAATTAACATTTCTTATCAAATAGACAATAAAATATTACTAAAACGATGCTATTTTATCGGTTTGTTTAAATAATGATGGATTTTTCTATGACTAAGAAATATCGATTCATTGTTAAAAAAATCTTTGGAATTTTAAATTAATTAATAAATATCCCTTATAGAAAAATTATTTATTTTTCTGTTATGTTCATTAAAGTATGATTGACGAAGGAAATGTTGATAATTATTAATAAAATGAGATAAAGTATGTAATTGTTATTCACTTTCTGATTCTTCTGATTGGTTAATTACAGGGTGTCTCCAAAAGGACAAACACACAAACAAAACACTTGCATACATTTCTGAGGCTAAAATATGAGGATTTAGCCAATACCACCTCAATGGGTGGTATTGATCTAGCTCAAATTACCTTAGTCCAAAAGTTGTTTGTTGCCAAATTACAGTGTTATTGTTTTTTTAAATGTTTTTGTAAATATTCCTTGTAAGCGGGTAATTTTTTTTCTATAACAGTGATAAAATGTTTATATCACACACTAAAAATTTTAGGAAGATATTTGGATATGCTAAAGGGGCACGTATGAATAAAATAAAACAGAATTGTGGCGCTCAGAGGTTTTTAACTAAAATGTATCCAAATTAATATCGAAGGGAACTTATCAACATTTTTCTATTATTATTTTTTTTTGGATGGTTTAAAGCAATAATAATTTTTTGAAAAGCACTTCCCACTTCGTCTCCGTTTATTCTCTTTTCATTGGCCGGCAATAACTTATCCTTAAAGATTCCTTTCTTGCTCATATAATCCTGGTTACGACCCTGCATTACAATGACAAATAATAAAAATTATATGCTTCCATTTTGTTCAAATAAGGGTGCAATATACCGATCCGGTGTTTCATATTTTTTGTTTATTGTATGGAGTATAGTTAAGTCCGGACCTATCCAACTTTGCAAATCAGAAAATAAACATTTATTATAGTGCGCATACTCAAATCCAGAGGACTTTGTATAATATATGTTACTTATATGCGCGAAGCCGTGAATTATATTATTTAGGGCTCCAGTTTAGGATAGAAGTTACATCGTAATCTCAAAGAAGATTACTATTTTTTTAAATTTATTATAAAACTAAAGATTTTCTAGCACAGTATAAACAAGCGATTTCCTTGTTTGCAAATAGCACTAGAAAATAGCTATTTCCTTGGACTACACTCTTATATTATACGGTATTTTGCATATGGGTTACGTTACATACTTGTGTATTCATTTCATTACCCTCGGAATGCATTATGTTGCAGAATTGCACGCCTTTTTAGGGCAGTTATTGCATGCAAACTACATAATATATATTTTACGTGAAGCGTTATAAATAAGTAGGTAAGTGAAACTTACCTACATAACCAAGTAAGTGGAAAGGGGCGTTAGTAGTTTTTTCCCCAATAATGAAACCAAAGACTTTTTAATAGAGCTGGGCAACATTTTCCATTACTTTGTGGTATTAAAATTACTTATAATATAGAATAATAAACTTAAAAAGTAATTACATTTTTAATTACTTTTGCCTTTTAGAATGAAATGGAAAACACCATAATATATTTAACTAATTTTTTTACCAGAAAATTTATTTTAGAGCTAAAAGAACTTAATTAACATATGGCAATACTAAAAATACTACTCAATATGTATTACGGAACGCCCAGCGGCCTATGTAAGATTTTCGGGGGAAGGGGGGGGGGGCTGTCAGCCATCAACCGGAAAGGTAAAAAGCGCCGTAGGCTACCATACTAAACTGCTGGACAATTGCTTTCGAGCAAGAAAAATGTCGCCAAATTTAAACAGTTAATATTTTCTGAACTAGATATGATATCGACCTACGGTTTTGAACGGTTGATAGATTTATTCCTTGGGAAACAATTGTCAATATTGGATTTTCTTTAACTGTCAGAAAATTTTATATACAGAGTGTTAAAGAAGACGATGATTTTTGCTTCAATTTTAATGGTGTGTAACGTTCACAATAATATTTTTAAATTTTATCACTCTATGTCAATTGAATCACTGATTCATACCAAAGAAAGTAATTTGTAAAATTTTTGATATCTGCTATATTTTAACAAAAACCGATTTTTTTGGAAAACCTTGCTTTATTTCAACTTATTGGTAGCTAGATCTCACTGTGCGTTGTATCGTGCAAACTTTGAGAGTGATTATTATACCTTATGAAAAGCTTGATTATGTTCAGTAACAATAGTTGTACCTAAATGTTATGATGTACAGGGGCGTACTTATAAACCCCTATATGAATGGTTTATGAGTATAGCGTTAGAAAGTTAGAAAGTAATAAATTTCCAAAAAATTTAATTAAAAAAATTATCTTTGTCAAAATTTTGTAAACACACTGTATAATATATCTGTAGTGCGTTATAAAAAACTAAAAAATAAGAAAAAATTAACCTAATCTAGAGGCGAGTACTTTCCAATATAAAACAATCGTGAAAAATTGTGAGATACTCATAAACCATATAGGTGTTTATAAGTACGCCACTGTACATCATAACATTTAGGTACAACCATTGTTACTGAACATAATCAAGCTTTTCATAAGGTATAATAATCACTCGTAAAGTGTGCACGATACAACGCACAGTGAGATCTAGCTACCAATAAGTTGAAATAAAGCAAGGTTTTCCAAAAAAATCGGTATTTCTTAAAATATAGCAGATACCAAAAATTTGACAAGTTACTTTCTTTGCTATGAACTAGTGATTCAATTGACGTAGAGTGACTGATAAAATTTAAAAATATTAAAAATTATAAATAAATTAAAATTAGAGCAAAAATCATCGTCTTCTTTAACACCCTGTATATAAAATTTTCTAACAGTTAAAGAAAATCCAACATTGACAATGGTTTTCCAATGGATGAGTCTACCAACCATTCAAAACCGTAGGTCGATATCATATCTGGTTCAGAAAATATTAACTGTTAAATTTAGGCGAAATTTTTCTTGCTCTAAAGCAATTGTCCAGCAGTTTATCTAATTTCGTTGATTAATCAGCGATCGCGGTGTAAAACAGGTAAAATGGCGACTGGGTATGGACGCCCATATGGCAGAAATGAATTTGAAACTGATGGTAACTTGAACCATAAACGTATAAATACTGACATAAATTTTAAATCTCATTAACCTTGTATATCACCTATTCCAGGTGATAATACCAATAATACCATAATGTAGTAATAAATTATAATAGCCCACAAAGTTACATACTACACTGTAACATAACATAACTGTCATGGCTTTAGACCAGAAACGCAGATGCTGCTGTTCGTCATCCAACTAAATATCTCATAACTAATAACAGTCAATATTAACAACGGATCTCGCACAAAACGTCAACAGCTATTACAAAATGAAAACTGCAACTAATTATGACAGATTATTATTATCAAGATATTCCTTTACACATTGGCGGAGCTAAGGAGGAGGGGGGACAAAGGGACATTGGCCCCCCAAGGACCGTAAAAATTTTAAAAAATAATACATTTTACAGTGCTGCATTTTGTTTCCCCGCTAAAGAAATAAAAATAATATGAAAAACACGACTATCGGTACGTTTTCAATCTTATGAATATTATACCAAAAACGTAAAAAATTGCCTTCATCCATTTATTAAAAAAATTGTGAATGCGCGTTTTTTAAAATATTAGTACATTAATATGGATTTAGATAAGGCCATCATAATAAATTATTTGAAATTGCTAAAAGCTCAAAAAAAATTTTGATAAGCCAAACAAGGCATTTTTAGGCGTGGCCCTCAAAAAATTTTCACCTGCGGCGCTTTTTATTTGTCTTACATTTATGTCGCGAGTTCAATATTTTCTGCCTTGCTGAAAAAAATATTGTATAACTTTCCCCAGAAACAAATTCTATAATATGTCAAACAAAAGGGATTGTTTCAAGCAAAATAAACATGTCGCAGAGCTGTGGCTTTTTAGTGGGTATTACTTACTCAACTTACTGGATTAAAAATGCCATTTTAATCCGCTAATGCAAGTTTTCCCATTTAAAACAACCATTGACTTACACTTGCACTAGCAACTTGCATCTAATGTAAAAATACCTTAACGTTGTTT
This sequence comes from Polydrusus cervinus, assembly GCA_935413205.1. Classification (NCBI taxonomy): domain Eukaryota; kingdom Metazoa; phylum Arthropoda; class Insecta; order Coleoptera; family Curculionidae; genus Polydrusus; species Polydrusus cervinus. The sequence continues at coordinate 6,386,272 of OW284514.1, forward strand.
GTCGTTTAATAGATTTTTAATTCAGGACTTGGCCTGATATCGGCTTTCACTGATTTGTGCAAAAACTTCGGTTTGAAACTTTGCGAAATAAAATTAGCGTCACAACCGTTAAATGCATGTAAAAGACAAATAACTGTAAATAATGAGAAAGGCTATTTTCGATTTTATCTCCGAGGATTTTTACAACTTCTTGAAATAGTTTAGTGCCTGCCGTAACACCGTCTTGTTGGTCTTGAGAATTTTCACTTAATATTATCTGGATAATAGTTTTAGAGAAACTTATTAATCGCCTATTATTTCCACGTCTATTTAATTCAAAATGTTGCTATTTTAAATGTAAAAACCTTATAACTTTAAAAGTAGAGTCTTACAAAACTCGTAGTTAAGCTAATATTGTACAATCGAATCTAAAAAATTTCAACAAAAATACACGGAAATAATCACAAAAAATGAACCATCCTGTCACAAGAGAGCCAATGGCATAGAGGAACGATAGGTCGTCGCTGTCGCTATACAATCAATATTGTGTGTTTATACTACATATTGACATATTGACCAGGGTTGAGATGATTAAAATCAGTTGATTAAAATCAGGATTAAAATCATGATTAAAAATTTTTTTTTTAATTTTAACACGTAACGGTATGTATTTGTTCATACAAAAAATAAAAACCAGACGCATTTTTATGCGGTGTTATTTATTATTTTATTATAATAATTGAAAGGAACAGCTGGTTATTACGAAAATAAAACTTTAAAAAAAATTAAAACCAAAAAAACCTTTTTATACAAAAAATACTTAGTTTAAACAAAAAAAAATACAAAAAAAAACTAAGTGTTATACTAGTTTCTTTTTTATAAAATGCTGACAAACACTTAATTCCTTTCTGCCCCGGCTTGTCCTGACACCAAATGTTTTGATAGATTAACCCCCCAAGCAAAAATATTAATGATAAAACTGAAATAAGTGCGGATCGTTTATATTATAGCCGGGCGTTTTCTGCCAGTTATTACAAGTTTCGACAAGGGCGCAAATTTGAAAAAACTACGCGAATGAAATTTGCATGTTAAAAGTTAAAACTTCTCTAGTTTTGCTTCGTATCTGTACTATTCCTGCCTAAAAATATTTGTTAACCTAACAAAACAAAATATAAGCAGTTAGAAATATTTAATAGCTATTAATATAACGAGATTACTATGCGATTTATGATAGTCGAGGACATTACTAGGTGACGAGGCAACAGCCGAGTCACCCGGAATGTCCGAGACGGTGTTAAATCGCTAATAAGCGAGTTTTATTCAAAGCTTTATCGTATCATTGACAACGGCGATGTATTAGCTGCAGCCAACATTATAAGGTTGAACTTGCTTCCGGACAATTCTAAAATCCATTATCAAAAAGAATATCGGCAGTTTTGTGAGTGGCGAAACAAAGTACATGTTCAAGGTGCAGAAGAAACGTATTGCTGGCGTATTTCGCAAAACTCTTTGAGGAATACTCTGCTTCATCCTTATGGCCGAAATATTCCATGTTACGAGCGACTTTAGAACTGAAGGAAAGAGTGGAATCGACAAATACGGCGCCTTAATAGGTTTCATCAAGAAGAAAAATGTTGGATATAGAGCAAAAAAATCAAAAGTATTTACAAGAGAACAAGTCAACGAATTTGTGTGTTCTGCCTCAGACGAGAAGTTTTTAATGATGAAAGTGGCTTTCTTAATTGGAATTGGAGGAGCCTGTCGAACTAATAAATTAGCGAAGATGACCACGGAAGATGTTGACGTTTTAGAGGACAAGCTGTTACTATTTCCGACTCAAAAACCCACAAGAAACGTATTTTTCGCTGTGGTATTTGACGGCGAAGTCAATCCTGTGATTTTATTTAAAAAGTACGCAATGTTAAGGCCAGACCATGTCACTCACCAAAGATTGTTTGTATCATATAGAAAAGGGAAATGTATGGTACAGCCCTGCGGCATTTACTTCTTCTCTAAAATACCTCAAAAAATAGCTAAGTATCTCTCACTTGAAAATCCTAATTTGTATACTGGTCACTGCGTTAGAAGATCTTCGGCAAATTTTCTTGTTAATGCTGGAGGAGATATATTAGACCTACAAGAACTTGGTGGATGGGAATCGGCGAAGGTTGCTAGAGGGTATTTAGAAGAAAGTGTGACCAAGAAAGTTTCCATCGCTCGCAAAATTCAAATCGGCGATGTTTCCGGCAGTGGATTAGGCACTGGGGAACCGCACGAAATCGAAAGAAGTGCTTGCTCGGTCATTAATCAGTCTTTAGAGGGCATACCTAAGATCGTGAACGTTAAAGATAAAGGTGTATCCATCAAATTTGAAAACGGTCAAAATATTGTTTTACATGTTCATGAAAAATAGTTCTAATATTATTTGGTATCTAACGTATTAAATTATGGTAACTAATGTATTATGAGTAACTAAGGTGTTATGTAGGTTTTAGTACGTATATGATGTTAATAATTATTGATAAAGATATCATATAAAAATGACTTAATCTTCAATGATACGAAAAAAATAATAATATTTGTAAAATATTTTTAAAAAATCATCGATTTTTGATTCTTTTTTTAATCATGATTTTTATTAACCCTGGTATGGACCTACTAACTTTGGAGCAGAATTTAAAAATATTGGTCGGATGTTCCTTCCTAAAAGGAAGTTAATTTGTAGAGCCTCCAACCGGCAAAATGTCATTAACCACCATCTTAAGTCACGTGTCCTAAACATTCAAGACTGACTATAAAATAAAATCCAAATCCCCGTCATTTAATCGGTTACAGCCCTTGATATCTCTCAGCGGGTTTGGCCGGATTTCTTCAGCAAAAGTCGTAAAAAGTTCGGTCAACTACCAGGTTTTAATTTTCGGAGAGGTACTCCATATGGAAATTTTCTTTCTTGGATATATTTTTTTTGTCGTGGATTTTAAGCATATATTTACCCTTAGATTCTACAGCTTACCGGGTGCGCAGATAGAAGCTAATATTTTATGAATCAAAAAGTCACCAAACTATTCATTTACGCCAGTGGCGGCTCGCGGTCTTAAAAAATGGTGAAGAGCTAGGTATAGTTAACGTGACCATACGTCCCGTTTTAAACGGGACAGTCCCGTTATTTGATACTCAGTTCCGTTGTCCCCAAAAAAAGCTTCGGGACGCCAAAATGTCCCGTTTTCGGGAAGTGGGCGAAGTTGGTATATATAAAACTCAATTGCAAGTATCAGTCCTTAAAGCGATGTTGATTATGAGGTGAATGTGACTAAAGCCTGTCAAGAATACCATTCTTTTCTAAATTCGTCACCTAATATATGAAAAAACAAATTCTTCATCTGAGAAATATCAAACTTAATTAAGCCGCCTATTATAATGATGCTTAAAAATAAATTTTTCAATTATGTTGTGCTTTTCTTTAAACAAACCAAACAGATTTTGCAGGGTCCCGTTTTGAGGAGAAAAATAAATGGTCACGTTAGGTATAGTGCGTGTACTTAAACAAACATTGACTAAAAACCCGTGTAACAAAACGTCTCTCTTATCCTCATCTGTCCAACGACAACAAACTAAGTAGGTACGTACACTACTAAATTAACTGATTAATAAAAACAAAACTTTTTAATCACACAGTAAATCCATTAAAAACGATATCTATAACCGTAAGTTTCGCGAAGCCTCAAAATAAATACCTTAAAGTTAGGTGAACCAACGCTAAAACAATGGTGCATATGACTGATCTATTTTTAAATTTCCCTTCACCATAATGCAAATTGTTACATGCTGTTTACTTGACTGACGTCACGTAACCATAGCAACGGTGAATATCAAAGCCATGTTGGGAATTGGGTCTTCACTTGCTTTGAGCTAACGGACACAGTCGCTGGGGCGCGCCAAAATGCACGAGTGTTTATAATTATTGTCCCTCGAAGTTAACCGTAGCCCTATTATGCATAGCTACATTAGTATTAAATTAATATCATTAATTCGAACATTATTATTTTTTAACGGGTAAAATGGTAGTTGCATTGGTACATAAATATTTAATATTGTCGAAAGGTTTTTTTGTTTTGGTAATACATTGATTTTGAAAACGTTTATCTTTAGCGATCCTAGCGCGATGCGATATTCTCTTCTAAGAATCGATATCTTAAATGTATCGGTACGTTGAAATCGATGTAAAATATCGATATTTTTTAACCGATATATCGATAATATGATAGTATCTAATAATAGTAACTAAAACCGTAAAGTGGTCATGAATACTAAATTAAAAGTGTCATAAATGAAAAAAATTAAAAAGGCGTCGGATGTAGTGGGTAACAACTACCAATTATTTTTCTTGATAACAGCCATAATTTGTAAATAAGTGTATTGCAAATTTTTAAAGTTTTCCTATTAAGTATAAAATCCATGGCTTCATGCTTTATCAATGCATTTTTGGCCATAGTACTAGAAGAAAGCATAAAACAATTTTATAGGACCGCCCTTCCAGAGACAAATTCTGTTTAATAGGTCTATCCCCGATATCTGGCATACATTACCGACACGTCGACTTTTAATACCGTACAAAACTCGTAAATTTCAGCGGTCACATGACTCACTCCCGTTTCGAATCAGATTCTGGATAGCAGGCCGATCAGTGGGGTAGTAGAGATGGGTATTATTTATGCAAGAGATAAAATTGAATTTTTTATGATTGTAAAGTTTAACGGTACGCGCCATGGACAGCTACTTAACTTTCGAGATATTCTAGTTTAAAAGTGTTGTATTAAGTAAAGAAAGGAGAGGCTTTATCCTGCTAGAAAAATATCCTTTGGTCTAGATTTCCATAACTAGGGAATATTCTTTGAAGTTCTGTTGTTAAAGACTTTGCAAGAAATGTAAGAGAATTATTAAAGTTACATTTTCAAATAGATTAATAGGACTGCGGGTATTTATAGAATGGCCGCCCAAATTTCCGGATATTACACCCATAGATTTTTATTTATGAGGCGATCTAAAAAGAAGAGTATATGTCACCAGACCTAGAAATCTGAAGAGTTGAAGGAAAGGATACGGGCAGAGATACGTTTAATCACGCCAGAAGTTTTGGAAAGGGTTAGGGAAGAGTTCTAACATCGGCATCGGTTTGGTCTGTGCTAACAGATTCATGGGGTACATTTTCAATAACTGCAATCCTAAAAAAGTGACATTACAGTTTTAAAGTTATTAGGGAATTATTGAAAATAAAATTTTTAAGTAAGCACTAATTGAACCTTATTTCGCTAAAAAATAAGGACTTGATTGTAACGCTTTCCTTTTAACGACAGCGTTATTTTCAACCTAAAAAGTATATTTTTATTTTTGTGTTGTGAATTCTGTTTGGTACCTTTGTTAAGTGATTGTATTTAAAAAATTAAACGACACAAAACATAAAGTTCACCAATTTTAAGATTATAATGCAACATTCTGTTTTCGGTTTGCCAAATAAGGGAAATAAGGAAACGTTATTTTACTTAAGGTAACTAGTCGTAAATAGCGGAAGGCCGTATTTTATTATAGTTCCCGTATTAATTTTTTTTTAGTGCGCATGCTGTCATTTTAGGAACGACTATAATAAGGCTTTGCCTTATAGCGTTTCCAATAATTCCCTATTTGTTCTTAAATTAGTTTTTATTAAATTTCTGACACATGATTTGATAGATGTAAGTGTTAAATTCTAATTTGAAAAAAAAGTTTGTAGAGCTGCGCCCCTCCTTGGGTCCCAATTTTTTTTACATGACAAAAGCGAGACCCATAGAAAATCTTTAAGAACGTATTTTTGGATTTTAGAGAAAACTTATTTCCAGCGCCGCTATAAGCAGCAATCCATTTAAAAACGCCACCCTGTATACATTTTTATAATTATTTATCCTGTAAAAATAAGTATCTTGTAAATGTTAAAAATTATATTAACCATGGTTTAGACAACTATACTATTATAGCTCCCTCATCTTAAATCCCTCGTCGCTGCGCTCCTCGTGATTTAAATTCGACGCTCGGGCAATAATGATAGCTATCAAAACCTTGGTTAATAATATACTTTTTTTAAACTAGATCTCTAAAACCCCTTCTGCATCCCCACATGCTAAACCGCCTATTTAGGCGCGACCCTGGTTTTAAGGAGTTTTAATGGATATATATCCATCAGCTATTTTCCACTCTTTAGCGTAATAAAAGGGTGTAGGAGCAGCTAAAAAGGGAAATTAAGTGCAACCGGCTATATCACATATCATCCGATAAAGCCCCGATGCATTTACCTCCCTTATTTATCTCTGTAAAATAGCGCATTGGGGATGTTTTTTTTCGGCCACTCTGGGGGTATTAGAGGATAATTTTTTCTTGATGCTGGCCAATTTTGTTTAGATGAAAGACCAAAAGTACACTTTTTACCTTTATTAGGTTTAAATGCAGTGAAAACATACTGATTTTTCCCTTTTATACAAATATAATAAATTGTCCGTTTTAAAAGGTTTTCCTACGACCACCTATGAAAATGAGAAAAAAAGCACCGTTAACTTAGCTCGAAAGCGCCAAATATCACACGCGTGTTGAAAAAAAATTCTTCAACGCTAGTGGTGAAATACAATGCACACTATTTAATTTAAACATATGGTGCCACTTTGACAGACCACCCCTATTTATTCAAAAGGCCAAATTTTAGAAAGCAGTTATTGAAAAGTGTTTAACTTATTTATTATGTATTTGGCTAGTGATTCAGAATTAGAGTATAAAAATACGCCATTCGAAATTATAAAAAACGTTAAAAATATATTGGAAAATCTATTACTAGAAAAAACAAATCGCGCTGAAGAAAGTGTCATGTATTAAACAACAAATTTTTATGTGAATGATTGGTATCAATTCCATCAGGAGTATTTGTCTTTTTTTATAAAAACATTAAATAATTTATAGAATTATTTTGAATTAAAATCTTTGTTGTTGGGTGGATTTTTTAAATTTATGTTTAATGCATCTTTCCTTGATTAAATTTAAAATTTTTCATTCTGGTTAAGCAGGATTAGTTCTTCCTATGATAATATATAAAATATGAAAAAATTAAAAAGTTAAAGTACAAATAAAGGAAAAACCTATAGGCAAACTATGAAACTAGATATTAAGTGGAACATAATCCTAAGTAGGTATGCTAATTTCAACACTAGTGTTGAAATATTTTTTTCACAAATCAAAGGCTTTTTTAACAATTCTTTGTGTTCGTAGGAAAAATAGTGTACATTACTCGTGTGAAAGTGATTATTCTAAAACTCGGAGAATTTCCGCACTCGGATGACGCCTCGTGTTAAATATCTCTACGTTTAAAAAGTATCACTTTCGTCACTTGTTATGTAATATACTATTAATATTATTAATAGAAAAATTCACGTTAAATAAAATCGGTCGTTTTAAAGTAAAGATAATATTTCCTATATTTTTCAAGTTTTTTTCTACATCGATCACGTTCCCTCCGCCCTTAAATGGATCCGAAAGCGCTATAATATGCCGTGGTAAATTGTGGTTCTTCGTGGCATAAAAACTCAGAAAATTAGAGTTTTTTTCATATCTTTTCGCATGAAGCTGCTAACCTTGGTTAAGAAATTAGAAATATTTGTCGGATGCCCTTAATCAATTGATATTTCGACGAGAAAACGTTTACCCCCTCTGAAAATTATTCTTTGGGCGCCCATGTTAACCATCGATCGCGATAATATTGTTCTAATTCTTAAAATTAAATTTTTCGGCCCATTGAGTTTATTTACCTTCCGTACATAACGTGTTAAAAAATGATTTAGCTCTGATATAATGCCACACTTTTTTGCAGTCATATTTCTTTTCACACATCGTTGGAACCATTTCCTTTATACAAACACCCAATAAATCAGATGACTCTCGATGATTTAATGACAAATTTAATCTTTAGGTCATAAATTTTAAACCATAATATTTATTATATAGAAGCAGGCGTTAGAGAATAGACGAAAAATTATAGAAGCATTTATTTAATAAAAAATGAATTCCTAGTAACGAGGAAATAAAGCAATTTTAAAATATCTCATAATTAAAGCTGAAACATTTGTGTTCGAACCATAAGCGTACAAATTTTTACAAAAAAGTTGTACTCATTGATTCGCGAGAGAGGGCGCAGGCATACCAGCTGATCTAGCAGACTCAGTGGCGGATCCAGGGGGGGGCGAAGGCAGTCCCCCCCCCCTTGAGCCTCACAAAATGGGTGTTTTTTTACCTTGAGCCTTAAAAATTGTAGGGCGTGTGAAGGGTCAGAAGTTTTTTGAGAAATCACATTTGTGAGTAGAAATATTTTTAGAGCCGGGATACGCTCTTTTTTTTAACTCGCCGCCCCTCCCTCAACAAAATCCTGGATCCACTACTGAGCAGACTATACGGTGAACAAACCACTGGGAATTGTCAAAGAGGAGATTGATTACACGGCCAAACAGCTTGCACAGAACAGATGGACAGAGTTGATAACCTGTAGTACATCCAGGCAACTGTAGCCCACATTCGAAAAAAAGAGAACCGCAGAGCCATTGAGACACAGTCAAAAAGACGTGAGAAATATTACTGCGGTTGTTACCGGACATTGCCTCTTCGGTAGACATGCCGAACATATGCAAATATCCACTAACGACTTCTGCAGAAGTTGCAGAGATGAGGAAGACGAAGAAAGTATTCAACATTTTCTGTGTGAATGCCCTGGCCTCGCAAGCAAAAGGTTTAGGTTCTGGGTGAACCATTTCTCGATAGCCTGGAGGAACTAAGCAACTTACAACTTGGACGACCGAGCAGGTTTCTGAATAGTAGTGGCTGGTTTGAATAAGTTGTTAAAATTCTTTTGCGGTGTATGCCGCACTAACCATCAGAGATCTGATGAAGGTGGGTTCTACGGAACACGTGTGGTATCACAACGAACCTAATTAGGACTACGTGAGACTGTTTGGTCAGAATCAAAGGTCTGCCACTCTTACCTAACCTAACCTGTACTCATTGATATGTAAAATTGCCCAAAATCCTTGTGAAAATACCTGATGCCGTGCAACCCCCTTTTTTGAAAAGAACGTTCTTTGGCGGGTGTGTTGCTGTGTTGTTGAGAACACACGCCTTTTTTTTATTATTTAAGATATGAGTGTAGATGCACAGTTTACTTTTGATAAGGAGGTAGAGGACGGAATAATAAACGCCACCTTTACTAAAAACAAGAAAACTTTTAATTTCAACAAAAATACATAACACCGATTAACTAGAAAAATATACGTAAGTTGCGTGCGCGATATGACAGATAAAAATTGACAAACTTGACAGAACGAAAAACAAAACGAAAACTCTACTCCCCAAAATTTCTTAACTAACTGTCTTCGGTAAGAAAAACCAAGTGTGTCCATACTTTGGACAATGGTACCACCCCCTGTCTCGACGCCAATTTCTTATTGGCCAACTAGTTAGTAGAGGGTGAATTTTGTGGAGTAGGTTATATTATTTACAACAACGGTTTATTGTACCATCCTAAATTCTGGGATTACCGGGCTGTTAATCGTACGTCACGAAACCTTAAAATTTGAACCTGGGTTTATGACCACACTACTTTTATTGCAAAGCCCGGGTAATTCCATCTGATGGTACAACAATCCAAATGATATTTTACAATACCCTAATTTAGTAAACTTATCATAAAACGTAAACTATCTATTTATGCAGAATTTACAAGAATTTTATTATTGGGTTTTAAGAGCTGTAAAAGAATATTAAATGCACGCCTGATTTAAGAATAAAATTTGTTTTAAAATACTTTGCTTATGAAGAAATAAAAATGATATAAAAAATTTAGAAATCAAAAATATTTACATGATTTGGCAGACAAGTGTGGGAGACGTAAAGCCTCCACAGCACCCCCCTGCCAGTGATTTGGAATCACGAAAATCCAGCCTGGAAACGATCGGGGAAGTGGATTCGCCTGCCTGATCTGGTCTGTCGCATTGGTAATTGGTGGATAGGTTCTGCAGGAGCATGGATTCCTGCTGGTGGCTGGTTTGCGTTTTCTACTCGTTGTGGGACCTGAAGCGCAGTTTCGTGACTTCCTGCTGGTTGTGGCATGGATTTAGCTGGTTGTTGGTCTCCTGCTGGGTGCAGGATGTACTCAGTGTCCACATCCTGAGGTATTGGTAAATCGACTGGATCTTTGTTCAGGATATAGGCTGGCTTAAGCCGGTCGACACTGACAGTGACTTGGCGTCCTCGCACGTCGATAACGAACGTCTTGTCTTCACGGCTAACCACGCGGTACGGACCATCGTATGGATGTTGGAGTGGCTTCTTTTGGGCGTCGTGACGAAGAAAGACGTGAGTGGCTGTTGCAAGGTCTTTAAAAATGAAAACTTTTCTCTTATTATTGTGGTTGGTGCCGCTGATGGGTCGTAATTCGCTAAAATGCTGCCGGAGCTCCTTTATGAAATTAGAGGCACCATCATCCTTAGCGTCTGGAGGTCGGGATGTCAGGAATTCCCCAGGTAGACGGATAGGTTGACCATACACCATCTCTGCTGCTGTAGCGTCAATGTCCTCCTTCCAGGCCATCCGAATTCCCAGCAGAACTGTGGGCAGGCTTTCGGTCCAGCGGGTTTGGTGACATCTTAGAGAAGCTTTAAGCTGGCGGTGGAATCTTTCAACCATTCCGTTAGCAGCCGGGTGGTAAGCGGTTGTGCGAATGTGGTTGGCACCTATCAGCTGGGTAAGGTGTTTAAATAGGTGCGACTCGAACTGGCGTCCTTGGTCAGTGGTGATTCGTAGAGGAACTCCAAATCTAGAAATCCAATGATCATAGAACGCTCGTGCAATGGTGGTTGCTTCCTGATCTTGCAATGGAACGGCTTCCGGCCACCTAGAAAATCTGTCAATTATGGTTAAACAATATCTGTAACCTTGACATAATGGCATGACCACTAAGTCGAGGTGAATATGTTCAAAACGGCTAGAAGGTGGTGCAAATGTTCCAACCGGAGCTGTGACATGACGTGTAATTTTAGAACGCTGGCACTCAAGACAAGTCTGTGCCCATTTTCTGCAGTCACTCTTGATAGAAGGCCACACGAAGCGTTGCGTAACTAACTTGACTGTAGCCTTGACACCAGGATGGCTTAAGCTGTGCGCACTGTCAAATGCTGCTCTTCTAAATGGCTTTGGAATGAAGGGCCTAGCAGTAGTTGTCGAAACGTCACACCAAAGGCTGCAGGTACTGCCAGGGATTGGAACTAGTTTAAGATCCAGTGTTGAAGAAACATCTTGTTGTAATCCGACAAGCTCCTCGTCAGCGCTCTGCGATGTTGCCAGTGCCTCGTAGTCGATTAAGGATTGTATTTCCTCGACTCTGGATAGGGCATCAGCGACCACGTTATCGTTGCCAGCAATGTGACGTATATCCGTAGTAAACTGGCCGATGAAGTCCAGGTATCGAAACTGTCTAGGTGAAACTTGAGACGTTTTATGGCGAAAGGCGTATGTTAACGGCTTATGATCCGTAAAAACGATGAATTTTCTTGCCTCTACCATATGCCTGAAATACTTTACTGATAGATATACGGCAAGAAGTTCACGGTCGTAGGCTCCATACTTGGATTCCGCTGGGCTAAGCTTTTTGGAGAAAAAATTTAAAGGTTGCCATTCTCCATCAACCCACTGCTGGAGGGTTGCGCCTACGGCAAAGTCTGAGGCGTCGCAGAACATAGCAAGAGGTGCGTCGATTTTAGGGTGCGACAGCAGTGTTGCTTGGGTTAACGCTTCCTCGTGTGCTCTTGGATTGACGCTGAGGCTACAAGAATGTCGTCGATATAGGTGTAGCAGAAATCCAGTCCTCTAGTAACCTCATCAATAAAACGTTGGAATGTCTGAGCTGCGTTTCTGCGTAGTAATAGCTGTTTTCGGGATGTCTTCCTCAGCTACGGGAATCTGATTGAAAGCACGTACCAAGTCTATGGTGGAGAAGATTGATTTCCCCTGAAGCTCTTGAGCGAAGTCCTGGATATGGCGAATGCCATATTGGTCAGGGCAGGTCCGGCTGTTCAAAGCTCTGTAGTCCCCGCAGGGCCTCCACTCGTCAGTGTTTTTGGGCACCAGATGCAGCGGTGAGGACCAGGGACTTTTCGATGGGCGTGCAAGTCCCAGTTTAAGCATGGCATCAAACTCCTCTTTAGCGGCCTTAAGTTTGTCCGGCGCCAGACGTCGTGGTTTCTGTGCAACCGGCGGGCCAGGTGTGGTGATAATGTAATGCTTTGTTTCATGCTTGACTTCTGTTGGTGCACCGCTTGGTCGGGTTATTTCGGGAAATTTTTCAAGAAGTTCATGGAAGGGTGATACGCCACTGATAATTTTAATGCACGGGGTTTCACATTCAGTCACATCGCCTCGTGATGTAAGTTGAGTCATGCTGTCCACAAGCTTGCGTCCCTGCAGGTCTGGAAGAAGACCATAATGCGCCAGGAAATCCGCCCCAAGGATTGGCTTAGATACATCAGCTATAAGGAATCTCCATGGAAAATCACGGCGCAATCCTAAGTCCAGAGTACGCGTAATCGTCCCGTATGTCGCAATGGGAGATCCATTGGCAGCTGAGAGCTCGTACGTAGATTGGACGGGTGTACCTTTCACTTGCACTCGCGGAAAAACACTTAGATCAGCGCCAGTGTCTATGAGAAAATGAAGTTCGGTTCCTCGGTCATACACGAATAAGCGGCGTGATTTGTTGTGGCGGGTGTCATTAGCCGCACTTAATGACGGCCTGTCCCGTTTCCCGGGGTCCACGTGCATGGCGCTGTACACTTTTTAGCTTCACGCTGAAAACGCCGATGGTACCAGCACAAACCGGCGGTGCGCAAATCTCGCGTCGCGGATGGAGATCGCGGGCGCGTACCGGATTGAGAACGGTCTCGCGGGCGCCAGCCGCGGCGACTGTTGTGGGCTTTCACTCCCTGCTTAATGCTGGCTAACTCGCCTTTTACGTCTGACAGTTGTAGGGTTAGCTGTTGTATCAGCGAATAAAGGTGGGTCTCTGAGCCTGTATTGGCGTTGACGGCGGCTACTGCTGGTCTTGCAGGCAAAACAGCGAATACATTGTCTGCTAGGTCAGCGCTTTCGCTCAGCGTCTGGTGTGTCAGTGTAGCGAGGATGGGTTGCAAATTATCTGGTAAGCGTCTTACCCAAATGCTCTTCACTAATGTTTCCGGAACAGCTATTCCTGCTAGTGCCTGTAACCGGCGAAGAAATTGTGATGGTTTTTCATCACCCATGGCTTCGTTCTCCAGGAGCTGCCTTATTTTCTGCTCTTGGCTGGTGCTTAGGCGCTTGATGAGTTGTTGCTTGAGTTCCGCATAAGAGTCATTATTTAACGGCTTGGTCACGATATCGCGCACTTCACTAATGTACCGAGAAGGTAATTTAGCGAGAATCTCTAGGTATTGCCGTTGTGTATCCGTTATGTTTAACCGATTAAAACTTGCTTCGACGATCACAAACCATAGTTCGGGATCCGATGGATCAAAGTCCGGAAGGCGCGGTGCTGCATTTACCGCAACTGCATTCGCGATCGTGTTTACGGCAGTAATGTTTGCTATAGAACCCCCAGGTAGGCCTGCGCTAGGCGCTGCGGCGTCGTTTGTTGCTTCTAGATTAGGCATCGTTCGTCCAAATGTATGTATGTATATATATAAGAAAAAAGTGCGTAAAACTATGTTTGATTTTACGAAGGGTCGCAGGTTTTACCCAAAAAAAAAAGTCACTTTGTGCGCAGAATAGTCACGAAAAAGTCACTGAAAGTCAGTAATTAATGCGAAATTACTTACGTTGTTCTGCTATGTCCATATCCCAAATCACTATACACTTTACACTATTTATTTACACTCACTATCAGATCACGTCGGGGTCACCACTTTGACGGGTGTGTTGCTGTGTTGTTGAGAACACACGCCTTTTTTTTATTATTTAAGATATGAGTGTAGATGCACAGTTTACTTTTGATAAGGAGGTAGAGGACGGAATAATAAACGCCACCTTTACTAAAAACAAGAAAACTTTTAATTTCAACAAAAATACATAACACCGATTAACTAGAAAAATATACGTAAGTTGCGTGCGCGATATGACAGATAAAAATTGACAAACTTGACAGAACGAAAAACAAAACGAAAACTCTACTCCCCAAAATTTCTTAACTAACTGTCTTCGGTAAGAAAAACCAAGTGTGTCCATACTTTGGACAATGGTACCACCCCCTGTCTCGACGCCAATTTCTTATTGGCCAACTAGTTAGTAGAGGGTGAATTTTGTGGAGTAGGTTATATTATTTACAACAACGGTTTATTGTACCATCCTAAATTCTGGGATTACCGGGCTGTTAATCGTACGTCACGAAACCTTAAAATTTGAAACTGGGTTTATGACCACACTACTTTTATTGCAAAGCCCGGGTAATTCCATCTGATGGTACAACAATCCAAATGATATTTTACAATACCCTAATTTAGTAAACTTATCATAAAACGTAAACTATCTATTTATGCAGAATTTACAAGAATTTTATTATTGGGTTTTAAGAGCTGTAAAAGAATATTAAATGCACGCCTGATTTAAGAATAAAATTTGTTTTAAAATACTTTGCTTATGAAGAAATAAAAATGATATAAAAAATTTAGAAATCAAAAATATTTACATGATTTGGCAGACAAGTGTGGGAGACGTAAAGCCTCCACAGTTCTATACTGAACGGTATGCCGCGCGACACTGTTCCGCAGGTAAGTTGCATCCCAATTTAACAAAAAACCGCAAACTCCAAATTTAAACCAATAAAAAACTTAAAAATAATTACTAAATTTCATTGTGTTCTAAAAAGAAAACTTTTTTTAATAAAAAATAGGTTTATGAAGCTCTTAAATATCTCATTATCATAATTATTGACCGAATAACATATTTATTGACCGAAGGTATCAACGCTTAGGGTTTATTGCCTTTTATTTAAAAACTTTTAAAATTCCCAAAACGATAACATATGGAATAGGTAAGTAACACAGAGGACCCAAACTTTCCAGACCAAAAGTTAATAATGATACAATACTATATTCTTTGCTTTATATTGTATATATGTATTATGCGCCATTCCAAAAAACTTTTCGCTTAAGGTCTGTTGTTGGAAATAATATTTTTGTTAATTTCGTTATAAACTGGAAAAACTTTTTATCCGGAACGGTACAAAGATAATTGTATAAGTTCAAAGGTTATTTCTCATTTTGCTAGCGACAGTTATATGTTTATAGCTAGATTTAAAAAGTTTTTGAAAAGTTGCAATATACAGGGCATCGCAAAAGCCTGAAATTTTGCAAATAATTAAAAAACTACTTTATATAATTTTTTGTAAGGACGTCGGGTCTAAAAGTCTAATTGTAACCTAATTTTCGTCTCACGCTTTGACTGTTTAAATTTTTAAATAATTATTCTTGGCTTAGATTACAAAGGTCTTGTAGGAAACGTTTAGTTTTTAAAAGTTTCCTTCTAAAAGTCCTGTTTTATATAGAGATTATAAGGTTTCGGACGCATATCGTTTTAGTTATTGATTTAAGATGCAATGTTCCGTTTTCCCTTTTTAGAGCTATTTTCAAAAACAAAACACAGTAAGGTATTTATTTTTAAAGAGAAAAATTAAAGTAAACATTTTAATTGAAACATTTTTTATGGAATAAGTGTGATATTTTATAATAAAAAATAGTGCGGGAAGAAAATGCTTTATTATAAATATACAAAACGACACTTAAGAAGGAGTATTTGAAAACCTAAGCATTATTTGCACCAAAAACTGCTATTAGATCTATGCTCCTAAAATACATGATTTTTGAAAAAATCGTCAATTTTGGCGTGGTGATCGATATTTACTTTATTTTTAATTATAAAAAACCGAGCCCGAAAAACGCTGGTTAGAGTCATATATAAGTCTTATGTTAATATTTTGGATTGACACAATATTTATATTCTTTAGAAATATAAAAAATGTTTTTTTCTTTAAATTAAATTAATATCAAAAAAAAAAGTAAAAAAAACATTTACAAAAACAAATTTCATCCAACCATGCAGATGAGGAGAGGTGATAATTTGATTTTCGAAATTTGATAGTAGTTAGGTGAATTTTAAACCAACTTTGGGCGTGGTCCCGAAAATTTTTCGTCTGCGGCGCTTTTTCCCCTTCTTTGCTAGGTACAATATCATTAAATACATGTAATGCCGACTGTTCCTTTTCTCCAGAAAAAAAGGCCTACTTACGCCCACTGAGCCCCCCCTGAGCATATTTTCTGGCTACGCCAATGTGCGAATTGCCTGACCTACGCATGCGAATTGTTCCGACTCGGTTCAGAATCCTTACCGCGAACAAAGCTCTTAAGTATACAATGGAACTTTTAAAGTTAAAATGTAAAAACTCTCCGATAGTGTGTTTATTTCCTTCTGTCCGGAGAATAAAGAAATATGAACAACCAAAAAGCAAATAAATACTGAAAGTCTGTCAGCCATACTAATCAAATAACCGGTAACTCTTTTACATCTAGTTAGCCTGTACGCGGCCGTTCATTAGTGCAACAAACACACTGGCACGTTTCTGTGACGAATTTTACCGTTAAAATTCCGGTAATTACGTAATTTGGGACTATTTTATGGGTAAGAAAAGGAATAAATGTCTGTCATTTGGTTATAATACAGTTACCGGCAAAAGTTCGCAACTTTTTTTTTAGCAGAGTTGACACCGAAATAACTTTTTCGAGGGATCGGTTCTGCATGTCCAATAACGGTAATATCGAATACCGGAAAAAAAAATAATTAAAAATTTACAAAAAGTGAGGTTGGGTTCCAAAAATGTATTTGAAATAGTTGTTTTTTTTTTGGATTTTTTAAAAATTATTATACAAGGTTTTTTCTTTAAAGTAGCTTGACTAATGTAAAGCCAAGTTTTTGGATGGAAATAAATTTAGTAGTTTTTCCTACAATAATTGACAAAATTAACAAAAAATAATTTCGCCGAACGCTCGCTTTTGCAATGGTTTTATAACATATGACTGTAAAAAAATTGCATTTTCCAATTATTCTAAATAACGTATATGCCTACAATTTAATTCTAAACACCTTTTCCAACTACATTTTTGGAATATCTCGTTATCTAACCTATTTTTTTGTAAATTCACAATTTTTAATTCAATTTGTCTCTTTATTTATATGGTTGGTTGGTTTAATGCGGGGGCTGTTCGGCCCAAGCTTCCTACACTGCAGCCTAGTGGCTTATTGTGCGCCCCTATCTTACTAGAAAAGAATAAATAATAAATCCCACAAAGTCCCGGTCTCAAAAATTCTTTAATATAACGGTTACATGTTTCGCTCACAAATGAGCATCATCAGACCTACAACCGTTATTGTGTTTGCAAAATGTGCATATAAAAAACATAAAAGTATCTTACCTAATTACACCAACAAAGAAACATTTAAAAATTAAAAATATATAAACACCTCACCCAACTGTAAATAAAAACAAAAATAAATTATACTGAGTGGGGAGTAACAACCTTCCATAGATTGGTCAAAAGTAGCCCACGAAGTAAATGCCCAACTTTGTCTGTTAGTGCCAAGAAAAATAAAACTAAAGAGAGAAATGTCAAATGTCACCGGAAAAGGCGGGAGAACAAAAGGTTATGGATATAAAAGCGAATCATTTTTTTATGTTTTATTTGAATTACTAGAAAAGAGTTGTTTCTTTTATAAGGTCCAGTAAATTCCTACCAAGTTTGTCATGCGGGAGGTTATCCCCACATTGGATTCCTCCGAAGATTTTGAATCTTTTTCGGGTCAGTGCTTCGCAGTTATATATAAAGTGTCAGGCGGTTTCGTCCTCTTCGCCGCAAAGTCTGGATTTAATGGGTCCATTGTAGATTCCTATTCGACGTAGGTGTTTTCTTAAGTGGCAGTGGCCTGTTAGTAGGCCAACCACTTGTTTTAGCTGGGTGCGCGTTAAAAGCAACATTCCAGTTGATAGCTTTTTGGAGGGTTTTCCAATTGTGGCCCTCACTTGGGTTTGAGCAGGTATCCTGTTCATAGGTGTTGTTGTTGCGCCCACCTGTCTGATGTTGCCTTGGTTGCCTGTTTTGATATGCCAAGGGCGGGTTCAGGCGTTCAGGGCCCCTGAGTTTTTGAGATGATCCGGCTCTAGCCAGTTTATCGGCTTTTTCGTTGCCCGCTATCCCCGAGTGACCAGGAACCCATACCCTGTTGTTTCTTGCTGCTAGGTCTTAAGGTTGTTTAGGCACTCCATTGTGATCCTAGATTTAAGTAGATTGGAGTATAGGGCCTTGAGGGCAGCTTGACTGTCTGACAGAATGTAGGTATATCTCCTGGTCGTGTAGCCCTTTTCAATATTTTTCTGTACACATACTTGTATAGCACCTATTTCCGCTTTGTATACTGTCGCGTAGTTTCCCAGGGGAATGCTGAATTCCATTCTGGGTCTTTCCTCAAATATACCTGCATCTACTCCGTAGGCCATTTTTGATCCATCAGCGTACCAAACCAGGCCCTTGTCTAATAACGGAGGTGTCCCTTTTGACCATATGTCAGAGTCGCAACTGATGTTGAAAGGTCTGGTGAAGTTATAGAACTCTTCATGTGACGTCAAAATCTATTCGTAGGTTATCAAACATGCAGCACTGATACCCCGAAAAAGTACTAATAAAATGTTCTTCCATAGGGTGCCAACCTTTTGCTCGTCACTGTACAACATGTTAGATGTATGTAAGAAGCGATTTTCCAATACGTACAGTTGCGGTGAAAACAGTTACGTGTAAAACATAGTCAAGGCGACATTGTTATAAAGATTTTTGCCAATTTTATTATTTATTCAATTTAAGCCTCTAGAGAACCTCATTCTAGGTCCAATTACTTGTATTTTATGGTTAAATAATTTGTAATTTATGGGCAATAAAAACTGAAAACTAAATATGGCATTTCATAATTACTTTGTCCTATATTCAATTCTCTGCTTTTAATAATAATAATTTACGTCTATCAATGTGAATAAAACTACAAAGTAATGAAATAAAATTTATTAAAAAAATAATGCGCACTGAAGGCTGCTCCCTGAACGGAAGAAAAGTAGTCAATTTCCTTAACATTTTATTAAACATCAATTTTCTGGAACACCTACCAAAATTACGTTCAGTGATTCATCTCTTTCTTATAGAGTTCAGCGGGTTGTACGAAGTTAAAGGATCCGATTACAGTGTATTTTTAAAATGGTAATAAAGCAGAATTTACTTTCAAGGATTTTTTTCCTCTGACTTTGTACAGCTTACACAGTATCAGTCTAAGTATATTGTAGTGTTGTACAAATTAAATAAAAGAATACTTTACCATATGCGCCGATGAACTTACACCAGTATTTTGTAGACTTTTCAACTTATCCTACAAAAAAGGAATATTTCCATCCTGCTGGAAGTCGGCGCGTGTCCAGCCCATTCAAAAGAAAGGTAAAAAGACCCTGCCAAGTAACTACCGACCCGTCGCATTGCTTTCAGTAATTTCAAAAGTAATGGAGAAAGCTATTAACCAACAACTTCTAAAGTATCTGGAAGGGCTTAACATTATCAGCGACCATCAATACGGTTTTCGAAAGTCCAGATCAACAGGTGACCTTTTGGCATATGTCACTCATCTTTGGAGCAACACCATCGAACATCATGGAGAATCCCGGGCTGTTGCACTGGACATCTCTAGGGCTTTTAATCGTGTTTGGCACGATGGGCTTCTAAGTAAATTGCGATCCTACGGTATGCCTAATGGATTTTGTTTATGGTTAACCAGCTTCCTTAAGAACCGTTCTCTGCAAGTGGCGATTGACGGGTTTCTCTCAGACACCTTCACCATCAATGCCGGTGTTCCTCAAGGGTCCATATTGTCGCCTACCCTCTTTTTACTGTATATTAACGACCTTTTAGTAAAAACCCAAAATCCAATTTATAGCTTTGCTGATGACAGCACACTTGTCTCATCTTTTACCTTGACTCCCCAAACATCCGCTGCCGACGCACATCTTCGCAGGCAGCATGAAGTATTGCGCCTCAACAATGACCTGGAAGAAATTTTGGCTTGGGGTGACAGTAACCAAGTCGAATTTAATGCTAAGAAAACCCAGGCAGCAGTCTTCTCCAAAAAGGTTAACATTGCAGAACCGGATATAGTCATGGCAGGACACGCAATTCCCCTGGCACCGTCTATTAATTTGCTGGGGGTCAATCTGGGAGGTAATATGTCTTGGCATGATCACGTTGCCGCAATTGCCAGGGCAGCTGCACAGAAACTTGGTGTACTTTTCCGCACCAAAAGGTTGTACACACCTCATCAACTTTTGACACTCTACAAAGCCCAGATTCGACCATCATTAGAATATTGCTTTCATGTCTGGAGCTCTGCACCCAAGCACACCCTTCGGCTACTGGATTCCATTCAAAGGAGAGCCGTTCGTCTGATCGGCGACCCCGAGCTGACCAAGACCCTCGATAGCCTGGAGCATCGAAGACAGGTTGGTGATTTGGCTCTCTTTTACAGATATTTCCATGGCAGGTGTTCGACTGACATTGCCCACTTGATTCCACCTAGAGCAATGCAAAACAGAAATACACGGCGAACCGCTGCCGCTCATCCATATGTTGTTCAGCTTAGTACTCCTCGAACTTCATTGTTCAAGAATTCTTTCATCTGGAGAACGTCATCTTTGTGGAATGATCTTCCTGAGGTCTTGTTTCCCAATGAATACAATCTTCAACGTTTCAAGACCAACGTTAATCGCTTTCTTCGCACACGCACCGCTCCCAGAGCGCCTTAAAGGATTTTTCCTACAGTGCAGGTGTTTTATCATAAAAAAAAAAAAATATATTTCTATGGGGACTTTTATTCCAAAAATACATTAACAATAAATCAAATCAGCGAATTTAGAAAAATTAAACACTAATTTCACTGTCGATAAATCATCGGAGGCAAGAGGACACGAGAGTATCAGGTGACTGCCAAAAACTTTCGCACAACCGATAGGTGCCGGTTCTTATCTGGCGGCAAAAAATGCATTACATATTCAAAAATCGCAAATCAGCAACTGGCGTTGCTTCTTAAGGTAAAAGTTATTACATAAAATTTTTTTATTTTTTTATTTTGTTTTAAATATTCTGTTTTATTATATTATTTACTTTTGTATTACACTCCTGCGGCCTGTGAATATTATTTGTCGATATAAAACCTGTCAAAAATATTTACAAATATTTAATTTCATATTATTTAGGTATTTTAATTATAATCTGAAAACTACTACACTCAAACCAAAATATTTTTTATAAACGCGATTAGTACACATAAAAATGGAAAAATGACAGCTGTTAGTAAATAACTATGTAATAATACTGTAATTCGTGTATTTCATCTTTATTCCTTTTATTTGTTTCACATAGTTAACACTTAATATTAAATTGTTTATTAATAATTGAAATAGTTAAACTTTAAAAATGTCAAGCTAGCAAAAAACGACCTGTTTTTCAATCCCACAAATTGTTTGTTCCACGCAATTATCAGGTAACTTTGATTGTGATTACATAATGCCTGCATATGTCATTTATCTCACAGGCAGACAAAGCCGCGGTTACTGATGTGTGTGAAGAAAGCAACGAAAATTAGCGGCAACGGTTTTTTACCGTAAAACCTAGCAACGAATTTAGCGTTAAATTGTCAATCGCGCCTGCATATTTGGCAACGATTTATCACAGCAACAAAAATGGTTACATCTCCCTGTAGCCACGAATTTCTTAATCAGTTGGAAAAAGTGTAAATGTGGCCACGGTAGTTTAAATATTAACATCTTTTAACTTTAAATAATTAGCAACGAATCTTAATTTTACTATCAATGAAATTATTAAATTAATTAATTAAACATACCTATTTTTTTTATAAAGCTTAGCTTAAATCCTTACTATACTTCTAGCTATATGACATATTTCAAAAGATTCCGCTTATAAATTGGAAAAAAGTTGCAACTACATCCGAAATAAAAACTTAGACGCCACCATATTGTGAGGGATGTTAGACTATACCTATAGCTTACGTATCCACTATATGACATATTCCAGAAAATGTCGGGGACTTTGTAAAAAATTAATAAGCGGAATCTCGGAGTTATTAATTTTTCACAAAGTCCCCGACATTTTCTGGAATATGTCGTATAGTGGATACGTAAGCTATAGGTATAGTCTAACATCCCTCAAAATATGGTGGCGTCTAAACTTTTATTTCGGATGTAATTGCAATTTTTTTCCAATTTATAAGCGGAATCTCGGAGTTATTAATTTTTTACAAAGTCCCCGACACTTTCTGGAATATATCATATAGTGGATACGTAAGCTATAGGTATAGTCCAACATCCCTTAAAATATGGTGGCGTCTAAACTTTTATTTCGGATGTAAATGCAATTTTTTTCCAATTTATAAGCGGAATCTCGGAGTTATTAATTTTTTACAAAGTCCCCGACGTTTTCTGGAATATGTCATATAGTGGATACGTATGCTATAGGTATAGTCTAACATCCCTTAAAATATGGTGGCGTCTAAACTTTTATTTCGGATGTAAATGCAATTTTTTTCCAATTTATAAGCGGAATCTCGGAGTTATTAATTTTTTACAAAGTCCCCGACGTTTTCTGGTATATGTCATATAGTGGATACGTAAGCTATAGGTATAGTCCAACATCCCTTAAAATATAGTGGCGTCTAAACTTTTATTTCGGATGTAATTGCAATTTTTTTCCAATTTATAAGCGGAATCTCGGAGTTATTAATTTTTTACAAAGTCCCTGACATTTTCTGGAATATGTCATATAGTGGATAAGTAAGCTATAGGTATAGTCCAACATCCCTTAAAATATAGTGGCGTCTAAACTTTTATTTCGGATGTAATTGCAATTTTTTTCCAATTTATAAGCGGAATCTCGGAGTTATTAATTTTTTACAAAGTCCCCGACACTTTCTGGAATATGTCATATAGTGGATACGTAAGCTATAGGTATAGTCTAACATACCTTAAAATATAGTGGCGTCTAAACTTTTATTTCGGATGTAATTGCAATTTTTTTCCAATTTATAAGCGGAATCTCGGAGTTATTAATTTTTTACAAAGTCCCCGACATTTTCTGGAATATGTCATATAGTGAATACGTAAGCTATAGGTATAGTCCAACATCCCTTAAAATATGGTGGCGTCTAAACTTTTATTTCGGATGTAAATGCAATTTTTTTCCAATTTATAAGCGGAATCTCGGAGTTATTAATTTTTTACAAAGTCCCCGACATTTTCTGGAATATGTCATCTAGTGGATACGTAAGCTATAGGTATAGTCTAACCTCCCTCAAAATATGGTGGCGTCAAAACTTTTATTTCGGATGTAAATGCAATTTTTTTCCAATTTATAAGCGGAATCTCGGAGTTATTAATATTTTACAAAGTCCCCGACATTTTCTGGAATATGTCATATAGTGGATAAGTAAGCTATAGGTATAGTCCAACATCCCTTAAAATATAGTGGCGTCTAAACTTTTATTTCGGATGTAATTGCAATTTTTTTCCAATTTATAAGCGGAATCTCGGAGTTATTAATTTTTTACAAAGTCCCCGACGTTTTCTGGAATATGTCATATAGTGGATACGTAAGCTATAGGTATAGTCCAACATCCCTTAAAATATAGTGGCGTCTAAACTTTTATTTCGGATGTAATTGCAATTTTTTTCCAATTTATAAGCGGAATCTCGGAGTTATTAATTTTTTACAAAGTCCCCGACATTTTCTGGAATATGTCATATAGTGGATACGTAAGCTATAGGTATAGTCTAACACTCCTTAAAATATGGTGGCGTCTAAACTTTTATTTCGGATGTAATTGCAACTTTTTTCCAATTTATAAGCGGAATCTCGGAGTTATTAATTTTTCTATCTAGTGGATACGTAAGCTATAGGTATAGTCTAACCTCCCTCAAAATATGGTGGCGTCAAAACTTTTATTTCGGATGTAAATGCAATTTTTTTTCCAATTTATAAGCGGAATCTTTTGAAATATGTCATATAGCTAGAAGTATAGTAAGGATTTAAGCTAAGCTTTATAAAAAAAAAATAGGTGTGTTTAATTAATTAATTAATTTAATAATTTCATTGATAGTAAAGTTAAGATTCGTTGCTAATTATTTAAAGTTAAAAGATGTTAATATTTAAACTACCGTGGCCACATTTACACTTTTTCCAACTGATTAAGAAATTCGTGGCTACAGGGAGATGTAACCATTTTCGTTGCTGTGATAAATCGTTGCCAAATATGCAGGCGCAATTGACAATTTAACGCTAAATTCGTGGCTAGGTTTTACGGTAAAAAACCGTTGCCGCTAATTTTCGTTGCTTTCTTCACACACATCGGTTACTGGCCATCTATAAAATATTTTTCCTACAATTATAAACTTAGTTTACACATTTATACCAAATTTTGTTCAGATTGGATAAGTAGGTTACGAGGTAAATTCATTTTACATGCGTATGCCAAATTTATGGTAGATCGGTTAGGTAGTTTTCGAGTTATAATAAAATCGATTTGTTAAGGAGGACAAAATGGCAATTCCTGATATTTCTTAATATTTTTCCTAAAATTGTAAACGTCTTTTACATACGAATACCAAATTTTATTCAGATCGGAGTAATTTTTTAGGTAAATTTATTTGACATGCGTTCACCAAATTCTGGGTAGTTCGATTAAATAGTTTTTAAAGTAAATTAATTTTACGCGTACCTACATCACATTTTAATATTTGAATTATATTTTATATTTCCGAATATAGAAATTGAAGATGTTTATCTGAGGTCGAAACATTGGACTCAATATCTGATAACAATATATTATAGCAAACGGAATGGAAGGGTAAAATTTTATAAAGAAATTTGTTTATTTTCTTCACTCTTGTACT
The DNA here is from genome assembly GCA_935413205.1 of Polydrusus cervinus. Classification (NCBI taxonomy): domain Eukaryota; kingdom Metazoa; phylum Arthropoda; class Insecta; order Coleoptera; family Curculionidae; genus Polydrusus; species Polydrusus cervinus. Next base: position 6,411,371 of record OW284514.1, read on the forward strand.
CATATCGTTTGGGCCACGGCACATTGCCTGTCAAAGGTTGGGCCGCAGCACCGAAAGTTTTTTGCGCCTGCGGCGCCTTGTCTATTGGCGTTTGGGTCGCAGCGCTGAAAGTATTTGCGCCTGCGGCGCCTTGTTTCTTGACGCTTGGGCCGGTCGCATTTAGAAGTTTATAATACTATTCGGCTGCACAATTTTAAGCAAGACACAATAAGACAATAATATTCTAAATACGACCCTGTTCAAGCCGAGTATCCACGTCTATATGGTTTCAATTTAATGCCGGTCTGCCAGTTGGAAATAAATAGACTATAAATAAATCGAAAATATACAAGACGTTTTTAACAATAGGTACTTGAGTATCGACAATTTTTTCTTTTTACATTTATATAAATTTAAATGTTTCCTTTCACTATACAAGATTGTATTTACCAAAAGCATTCCAATAGCTAATTTAGGCTTACTCACCTTTTTAACTTATTAACACTCTTTAAAGCCGCTTTGTTTATCTACAGGACTAAATATTTATATTTGGAGGCATTAACCTACTGCTAGTTCTTGTCAGCGACGTAATCGACAAAAGACTTGCAATAATGCATGTTTCGTTACATTTTTTTTAATACAGGGTCTTATGAAGATGGCTTATAAACAGGGTTGATAAAAATCATGATTAAAAAAAAAATCAAAAATCGATGATTTTTTTTAATTAACCAACTTTTACTAATATTATTATTTTTAACTGCTTATATTTTGTTTTGTTAAGTAACCAAATATTTTTAGGCAGGAATAGTACAGATACGAAGCAAACCTGTAGAAGTTTTAACTTTTAACATGCAAATTTCGTTCGCGTAGTTTTTGCAAGTTTGCGCCTTTGTCGAAACGATACGCACTTATTTCAGTTTTATCAGTAATATTTTTGCTTTGGGGGTTAATCTATCAAAACATTTGGAATCATAGCAAGCCGGGGCAGAAAGGAATTTAGTGTTTGTCAGCATTTTATAAAAAATTGGTGGGCCAACTAGGTTGTAGAGCAATATGTAAAAAGTGTGGTAAAAAATTGCAAGGTCTAGCGGACAGACTAAAAAGTCATTGGGAAACCTGCAAAAGTGAAACTAGTGATATTAGCAGTGGTCTTGAAACTCTTCATGGTGATTGTCAGTCACAGCCTGGAACTAGCCAGAGTGATCCAGTTGGCAAAGAAACAGAGAAGCGATAACTGTGAAAAGGGAAGTGTAGGTGGACGTGAAAATAGTGGAAGTAGCGGTCATTTGGATTGGAAAGCAGCTAAACTATAATATTTCTATTTAGGCATTATAACACTTAGGTTTTTTTATCTTTTTTTTTTGTTTAAATTAAGTATTTTTTTGTATTAAAAAGGTTTTTTTGGTTTTAATTTTTTTTTTGTTCTTTTTCAATAATTATTATAATAAAATCATAAATAACACCACATAAAAATGCGTCTGGGTTTTATTTTTTATATGAACAAATACATTTTGTGTGTTAAAGTGTTAACATTTTTTTAAAAATTAATCATGATTTAAAAAAAAATCATACTGATTAAAATCATGATTTTAATCGTGATTTTAATCAATTGATTTTAATCATCTCAACCCTGCTTATAAATAGGTGATTTCTTGGGTGTCCTAGAGTTATACTACATACTTTTGTTTTAAACTAATGGTTAAATATTTTTAAAAGGAACCGGCGCTTATGGGCAAGAAATATCGATTCAAATCTTAACATTTGGTTCGTGGAATTAGCTGTCAAAGTTAACATGCATACCTACAATAATGCATATTTTCATTCTTTGCACTAGCCAAATAATGCAGAGCATCCCACCAATATTTATAAATTCTTTTCCAAGGATACCAGCTCCATGCGAAATTATATCTACAGGGTGGGGACTTTAACTGGAACAAATTCGATACAAGTTAAGGAAAAAATATTTTTGAAAAAAGAAAAAAAAACGTCATTTGGGATTTCGTATGAGCAACATTTTGGCACCAAGAAATTTTTTTTTACCCTCTGTATAAAGGGAAACATAACCAAACTTAATTTTGTTAAATGGGAAGATTGATACCTTTTTGGGAAGCTTTTTTTAAAAGGAAATTGAATATCCTATTGTTGAAATGAAAGGTATTTTTTGTATTCAGCGTAATTTATTTTCTATTGCCTAGCGCTTTCGGCCTACTGGAAGGCCATCTTCAGGGCTTAGGTTTCGTCAAATGTTGTCCAGGAAACAAGAAACATTTTCAAAATGAAAAGAAAATTTATAAAAAATTTTTCAATTCAATGATTTTTGACAACAAATTTTTTTTTTCTTGTTAAAAATCGAAACCAACACATTGAAATTTTTTTTTTTGTTAAAAATCGAAACAAACGCATTAAATAAAAATTTATAATTTTTTTTTATAAATTTTTATTTTTTATAATTTTTTTTTTTATAAATTTTCTTTTCATTTTGAAAATGTTTCTTTTTTTCTGGACAAAATTTGACGAAACCTAAGCCCTGAAGATGACCTTCCAGTAGGCCGAAAGCGCTAGGCAATAGAAAATAAATTACGCTGAATACAAAAAATACCTTTCATTTCATTGAAAACCGGCGTACAACCGACCTCCTCCCCTTTTATTTTTGTTATAATTGTTTTTCATTTTAATTTAGGTTAATTTTTTTATTGTAAAAAAATTTGTTGGATTATGTTTCACCCCTTAAAAGGGGTTGACATTTTTTTTGTTAAGAGTATGAAGCCCATAAAGCATCTTAATCGACGTGTTTTTGCATTTTTCACAAATTTTTTACAATATTTTAGTGAATTTGTTCCAATGAAAGTCACCACCCTGGGGAAATAAAAATAAATTAAAAATAATAGGATATAATTTTCACTTTAAAAGAGCTATTCAAAAAGGTATCATAAGTGGTATCTTCCCATTTAAAGCAAATTAAATCGTGTTATGTTTCACCTTATACAGGGGTCAAGCAAATTTTTTTTGGTGCCAAAATGTAGCTCATACAAAATCTTAATCAACGTATTTTTCCGTTTTTTAAATATATTTTTTCCTAAACTTCTACCGAATTTGTTCCAGTTAAAGTCCCCACCCTGTTTATTAAATAAACACATTACGTTCTCTTGGGCCGGATCCTGGCCACGTTAGTTCATGGATTTTTAAAAACTCTTTAAATTTAGACTCTACACATAGTGAAAAGTGTCTTTCTGTGTTGTTAAAAAAAAATCAAAATAGTAATTATTTTCAGGGTTCTCATTGGCTTATATCATTTTGTTTTCTGCTTGAAAATAACTTTCCCACACCCACATGTATACCACCTTTCCATTGGTGGAAAAATAATTCAATAAATTGCTTAATTTTTTTTATAATTCGGGCCAACAAGAACCACAATTTAACAAGGCAAATTTTGGCGCGGTTGTGACCAGTTAAACACAAAACAAAATAATTTTTACACAAAACTAAAAAACCAAAACTTCTCAACTCCATAATTCGAAACTAATTTTAAATGTGGGCTTTAAACAGCTGAAGACAAACAAAACAAAAGTTAAACAAGCCCTTATAAAGTTCCGATCTGCAAAGGGTCCGTGTTGGGGACAAAGGGTGCAACTGGGCGCGTAAAAATGGGGTCCCTTAAATTATTTAATGGGTGAATTCGTTTTTAAATGGAAAATAAATAGGGTAGTGATGTTGTAAATAAGACCGTTTAATCATTAAAATGAGATTTTGCTCTGAATGTAGAAGTAATTATCAAAAATTAGTATTATTATTGATTAAAACTATAGTCTATTGCAGAAAGGTGTAGAGTATTAATAGCTCATTAGGTATGCAAAGGGACTACAGAGTAACATAACGAATATTTAAGCCACTTTCATAATTTCGCATTGATTTCATTGCAAAATTCTTTATTTTCATCAAGTGCAGGTAGTACCATCCGGGTTTGGGTCAATTTCTGGGTTTTGCGTATTGTTATCCATTCACAAACACTGAAAATGGTGTGACAAAGGTGGGCATTACGTACACTTATTTTTGATTAAATATTATAAAAAAAATACAAAAAATACTTTATACAGAAATTAAATTATAAAAAATCATAATTTTCTTCGTCATCTAAGGAACTATCATCTCCTCTTGACGTTATAATTAACGGGTCGACAGTCCGATCGATCAGGTGGTCAAGATCCCACATTTTCTCCTCTTCTTTAATAACATCATGGACTGCTTTTAGCCAGTTCTCTGATGTCACTTCCTTAATGGCTTGATCAAACAGTAGCCTAACGTCTTTCATTTTGAATGTTGTGTTGTGTCTTGCTACAAATCCTTTCACTTGCACCCATATAAGTTCAATAGGATTTAATTCGCAATGATATGGCGGTGTCCACAGCACATTTACACAGTGATTTTCAGCTATATCTTCCACGGCATATTTCATAAAACGATGTTTTGCTATAGCTAATAGTTCCGTCTTTATCAAATTATCTTCAAATTCAATACTTTTGGTGGTTAACCAGTTAATAGTTTCTTGTTTTCTCCAAGATGAAGTTGGAGTCTTCTCTGTGCGTCGTGAATAATAGCTTGCGTTATCCATAACTACTACTGAATCAGCTGGAAGATATTTAATCATTTTACCAGAGTAGTCCTAAAAAACATTCAAATTCATGTCCTTATGGTAATCTCCCGAATCGAATTACGCAATTACTTTTAATTTTTTTATTACAAACAATACTATTTTATCTTAATACCTGTTTATCTAATTCTCTAAAATTTTGGGTTAGTTATCATAAATAATTTACGTGCGCCTATGGCCGATGCTGAAATTGCGCCAAACTGGACGGAATTTCCCAGTTTATTACTCTACACCTTTCTGAAATAGACTATAAATGAAAATCATTTAAAATCAATAATTCATTAGGAGTAACTGATGTGTGCTTTATTACTATCTACTGTAAACAAATTTAAAGGACCACTAATGAAATTTATAAAATCTAGATGTACATGAATATTTAGTTACGTCGTTTATCTATTATTTCATCTGTTTAAAGTATTTTTGATTGAATTAGTCATAATCATAACCATCTGTTTAAAGGCGTTTTATGGATCATATTTCGTCTGAATGGACAGACACAAGTCGTATTAAATTTTTGATAGTCTGTATGTTTAAATTATCATGAGAAACATTTTTGTTTGTCAATAACCTATACCAATTTTTTCTATTATGATTTATGTATGTGTGGAGTGTCCAGCAAGATTGCTAGATCCTAACTTTCTTTACGGCCACCCAGTGGCGTATTTAGAGGGGGACGCGCTGCAGCCCCCCCCCCCCCCCCCCGAGCTAAAAGTCTAATAATTGCAACCATATTTTTGGTCTCGCCCATGGACTCTTAATTTAAATTTTTAAATAATGTATTCTTGGCTTAGATTACAAAGGTCTTGTACGAAACGGTTAGTTTTTAAACTTTTCCTTCCAAAAATCCTGTTTTATATAAAGATTAAGGTTTCGGGCGCATATCGTTTTAGTTATTGATTTATGATGCAAAAAAGTAAAAAGAATAATATTTTATAGTATTTTTCTATTATATACTTGTTTGTTCCGTTTTTCCTTTTTTAGAGCTTTTTTAAATCAACAAAAATATAACCCAATGCAATAAAATATTTTTACAACAAAACCAAAAACAATTAGGTACTTATTTTTAAAGTAAAAATTGTAATTGAAACATTTTTTATAGAAGAAATGTGATCATTTATAATAAAAAAAAAGTGCGGGAAGAAACGAGAATGTTTCATTAGGAATATACAAAACGGCACTTAAGAAGGGGTATTTCAAAACCTAAGCATTTGCACCCAAAACTGCTCTTAGATGTACGCTCCTAAAATACCTGATTTCTGAAAAAATCATAACTTTTGCCATGGTGAGCGATATTTGCATTATTTGTAATAAAAAAAACCGAGCCCGAAAAACGCTAGTTAGAGTCATACATACGTTTATGTTAAAATTTTGGATTGACACCAATATTCATATTTTTCACAAATATAAAAAATGTTTTTTTTTAATAAAGAGCCAGCTAGGAATATCAAAAAAAAAGTAAAAAAAAAACATTTACAAAAACAAATTTAATCCAACCATGCAGAGGGGGAGAGGTAATAATTTAATTTTTGAAATTCAATAGAAGTTAGGTGAATTTTTAACGAACTTTGGGCGTGGCCTCGAAAATTCTTCGCCTGCGGCGCTTTTCCACCATCTTTACTAGGTACAATATCATGACATATATGTAGTCCCGATTTTCCTCTCCAGAAAAAAGAATGTCCTACTTACGTCCAGTGAGCCCCTTCCCCCCCCCGAGCATATTTTCTGGCTACGCCACTGCTGCCACCTTAAAAGTAAAGTTTACGTAACTAAAAAAAATGTTTTTGACTTTAGATCAGCGTTTTGCCAGAAAAATAGTAAACATTATCAACAATATTTACGATAAAAATATTATTTAAAAAATCACGTTTTTTACATTTTTTTTCGCGTGTCAGGTTACAGAAGCAGCAGGTTGCAGCTTCCGTTTATTTGTATATAATGGGTTTTATTAAGATAATAAGTTACCGAAAGTAATAATAATATAATGAAAGCAAAAAAAACACTTAAATTTATTCACTAAAATTATGCATGCATATCAGTAAGGTATAATTAAGATAAGAACTATTATTAGCTGGCTACACAATGCATCACATCAGAATGATCTTCTAAAATTAGCCATCCATTCACAAAGAACTTTTATTGTTAGTATTCTTGTTATTCGTTGAGACTGTATCATATTTTATGTTTAACTTTAAACATATTTCTTTGATAATGCCACCCAAGTGCTGCTTTATTACAGAACTACGGCCTTATTGCCACAACAATTTGTGACCTGTTTTAATTGAATTTAAATTGGGAATGTATTTAAAAATTCACTGACATCTCACAAGGTTAGAGAGAGATTACCAAAATCGCCGCAACAATAATTATTCTATCATCACCCACGTCATTGTACTTTAAGTGGTTGGTGATTGGTTCTGACTCTAGTTTATTTATGTTTATTTTTAATTAAAAGTTAAAGCAATAAACAAATATTTTGTTATTATTATATGAAGCAAAAATATTTTGTTTGTTATTATTTAAAATGTCCCATTAAGTTTTATTTTAGTTTTTAGATTCATTTGTAGCTAGAATCAGGGCCCGCTCTAGCAATAACGCCGCCCTGGGCAAAACAAGAAATTGCCGCCTTTTTCATCCCTTCTTCGTTTTATACCTACCACAACAGCAAATTGTCTGTCTATTCCTCGCCGCTCGCCGGCTTGTCCTTTGCTGCGACGCCGCCATGACAAAAAAAAGTACCGGTGCCGGTGCCGACGTTGTTCGGCTTGGTTTGTCGCGGAATTGCTTGATATTATTATAATATTAAAAAGAAAAGGGATCCGTCGAAATTGTCACTGTTTTAAAAATAAGACGGCACGGCAAAACAAAGGAAATTAAATTTGTTAACTGGGAATTGGAATGGTTCAAACTTCATATATACCTAGGAACGTAGGTGGGCAAAACGGGGATTTATGGTGTTTTTTTGGATTTTTCATGCCGCTCTTCCAACTTGCCGCCCTGGGCAGGGGCCCAGGTTGCCGCCCCCCAGAGCGGGCCCTGGCTAGAATGGAGTTCTTCTCGGACGTATATTAGTTATTTTTTAAATGCGATGTGACAACATCTTATTAGCAATGATTTTTTTTTCACTAAAATCGAATTTATCATATTCAACACTAACATCCCAAATAGTTCCAAAAAATATTCTGCATTTAAATTTCGTGTAAGAAATAATGGCCTGATGATATTTTTTCCGAAAATCCCAGCCCAAACATTAACTTTTTGTGGATATTGCGACCTTGTTTCGACAAACCTGTGTTGGTTTTCTTTGCTCCAATATCGATAATTTTGAACATTGGGTTCATTGTTTAAGGTAAATGTGCATTCGTCACTGAAACAAATGTTTTTAAAAAATTCCCTATCCATGTTTGCTCTTTCAATCATACCAAAACAAAACTCCTGTCGTCGTATTTCGTCCCTATTTCTTAGCTCTTGGTGCTTTTCATATTTGTATGAATAATATTTATGTCGTTTCAAAGCTCGTAACGCTGTGGTGTAATCTAATCCTATGTCATTCTCAAGTTTCCTTGTGCTGATCTTCCCATCATTTTCTTCCACGCACAATAAAACTTGCAAGTCCCTATCATTTCTTGCATCTCTTCTTTGTTCCTGCCTTTCTTCACATCTGCAGTTATTTATTACAGTGCCTTTTGTCTCAAATTTCTTGATAGTTCTTTCGACTGTAGATTTTGCAGGTATCGGTCATTTCGGATACAGAGCAGCAAACATGTCTGACACATTTTGATAACTATTTCCTTGATAATACCATTTAATCATCAATATTTTTTCTTCAGAAGTATAATTCATGTCTATATTTTCGATGTACGAGTTTTTATAACAATAAAGCACATATTTCAAAATGACAACTTTATTTGACAGTTATCTTTTACCTTGACTGGTGCCCGCAAATACGGGGCCATAAAAAGGAGAAATAGTTAAAAAGAAATCGGCGATAACCCGTAAACGGGCTCATCAAAAATATCTAAAGTTATTCTTTTGAATGTGGATTTTAGTGCTCTTTAATAAACCTAAATAGAATTTTTCTCTAAAATAATTAGGGAAGCCAATAATTGATCCCATTTAAAATTACATGGGATTTTCTATGTCCCGCTCGACGATGCAACACCCGGTATATTTAAGTTTAGGGTTAGAAATTAACTCTAAAACAGACCCATTTAGACACGTTTTTTTCTAAAAGGTTTTCACCTCCGGACTGGCCATATTTCTTTTATTATAATCTAGTGAAAGCTCTAATACACTATGGAATATATTGTATGGACATGATCTGTCAACACTTCACAGAAATATTATCTAAGCACAAAAATAATATTTGATTTAAGAAGTCCTGCATTTTACAATAATAGGTCATTATCATTAATATTTTGTTATCACAATGCAGCTTTCTATTTGATAATGAATTTTTCTTGCACGGTTGTGGTTTTAACCTTAGGTGACAGTTTGGATAAATGGCGTCAAGGTTGATAAATTTTTTTTAGATTTTAATTTTTGGCCAACCTGTATATTTAACTTCAAATTGTATATCTACTTGTTTATATCTTTTATTTTTTGGTTTTCTATAACTATAAACTTTTTATCGTTTCAATCTAAATGGAGTAAAAACTGAAATAAAGTACAAATATTAAATAAGTAGGTTTAATGTTTGTAAATTCTTCTCCAAGGATACCAGCTTCCATGCGAAATTATATCTATATACAGTGGTGGTCAACTAATTAGAAACAATATTTCATAACCAAAAAAAACACCATAATTACAAGAAATGAAATGTATTTACTCTGCACTTATACTGTTACTTGAACGTTAAATTTTACCAAAAAGCAACTGCTATCAGTACCTTTACATGATAAACTAAAGATAATGCTAATCCCTAATTGACAGTTAATTAGAGACTATATTTTCACAAAAAAATAATACAACAAATATAAGTTTAAGACATGATTTGTTACCCAAAATATTCTACCACAGGCCAATATTTAGTAGGATATCCTTTGGTCTTAATAACGGCTCTGCATCGTCTCGGCAAACTATGTGCTGGCACCTTTCCAAAGGTATAGAGTTCAATTCTTCTTAGGCAATATTAGTTAATTCATCAAAATTTTTATTTTTTTTATTGTCCTTTTAAGATCACCCCAAAGATTTTCAATCGGGTTCAAGTCCGGACTACAGGATGGGCAATCCATAAATGTCACAATATTATCGTGAAACCATTTTTTGACCGAGCGGGCTGTATACTTGGAATCGTTGTCTTGCTGCCACAACCAAGTAATTGGCGTATTTTCTTCAGCAAAAGAAAGCATAAAGTTTTATCATTTTCTTGATCCATAATTTCATCTATCTTGACTAACGGATCAACTCCACGCCAAGAAAACTAACTCCATAGTTTAATATTTCCATCACCTTGTTTTAATGTTGTTGTAGTGTACCTTGGGTCGTTTTATTTTTCTTTAGTTCATCTTACAAATACTCTTCAATCAGTTCCTATTCTATTTATTTTGGTTTCGTCAGACCACAACACTTTTAATGTTTGAATCTTATTTTTATTTTTATATCAGGTGTTTCAAATTAGTTGACCACCACTCTATATTAAATTAAACCAAAAACATTGCGTTCTCTTGGCCCGAATCCTGAGGATGTTTTTTAATGGATTTCTGAAAATTTTTCAAATTTGGACAGATATTGACGAGTGTGAGAAAGGTATTTTTATTACAAAAAATATTGTTCAATGTTGTTTATAATGCAATAAACTTCAGTAATCAATGTAAGGGGTTTCATTGGCATTGATACCACCTTTCCATTGGTAAAAAAACTCATTAACAATTATTACCGTATATTTTGTACGTAGTTTTGAAAATTTCTTATAATCTATTTTGTTACAGATTTAAAATGGAGAGTTCCAGACATCAGTTCCACCCGATGAAACGGAAATCTACACCCATACCGGTAGCACCCCCGCGGGTGCCTACGCCTATGCCCCCTAATAACAACAATGGACCAAGGTAACATTAAAAAATAGTAGTTTGTACAAAAAGAGTGGATATGATGTCTATATCGCATGAGGAAGTACATTGAGCACGTGCTTAAACTTCCGAGTGCGATATGGACAATCAATTCGAGTTGAATAGTATATTTTTTATCTATCATTTAGTAATATGAATTTTGCAGTTCTGTAAATCGTTTTGTAAAAGCATCTATTACAGCACTAGTGCTGTAATAGATGCCTTTACAGCACTAGTGCTGTAATAAAAACGGTTTTATTAAAATTTTACTGTTAAATAAAACCACACTTTTTAGAAGAATGATTTATTATTAACAATTATAAAATTAATTACCAATTATTAATTAAAATATAACACTTAAGGTTTATTATTCTTGACTGAAATCATTGTTCTCAACATTGAGTAGTGAGTCTATAGTGTAGATGGTTTCTGGGAGCGTTGCTTTACGGAAAAATAACCCAAAAGGATTTTCTCAGACACCTCCTTTATTTTGTTAGCTTTGCACCAATCTTCAAACTTCTGATACTCCCCCAAACCCAACTCATACTGCGCCTTGGATTTTGTCGGAACTAAACTTGAGATCGCTTCGTTTGCGCTGCTTCTATATCAGAGGGTAAACTTCTATCAGAATCGCTCATTTTGAAAAACGCTTTTTATATTGATGAACCTAAACCGACTTTGATACCTCTTTGTGTTTTGAGAATCGAACACATATCAAAAGTCTTTAATGAAAATTATTTCATTGTACCACCCAAAGGGTGCGAAAAAGAAAAATTAATCTATTTGTTTGCTACCGAATTAGAGAGGAACAACAAATAACGCCATGATGATTGCTTCCCCTCCACCCTTTTTACTTTTTCATTCAAATTAAGTATTTTATACCAAGAACCTTTTTAAAATACTACATACAGTTCATAAGTTATAACATGTAAAAAAAATTTAGATTTGACTTTTGAAATTATTATTGATAAAAAAAATAGTTTTTTGAGCCAGTGAACAAAAGGGTTTCCATCACACATTCTGTCTAACCCCCATACACTCCTGAATTTTCAGACTATGTCTGTCGACATTATGTTGTAGAAGCCTCTACCCCTGTTTGAATTTTATACCATAATTGCTATACCACTATTTTTGTATCAGTGTATTAGCTTTCCTACGTAACTTCTCTATTTAGAGCTGATGATGACCTTCTCTAAGGTTGAAACATGTTCTCTTTCACCTATGTAAATTACCCCTAAAAGAACATTTTATTTCATTAAAGATAATATTGTGGTTCAGACCGATTCCTATTCCTATCATATAATTATTAACCACTGTGAGTATGGACTACTTTTTGAATCTTAAAAAAATAAGTTTAGACATAGGGAAGCATAAATAAAAAATATTTAGAAAAGTGATATAATCTTAAAAATTCTAAAAGGGTATTAAAATTATAAGAGAAATTTGTGTTTGAATGTCAAATTTTACGGTTTAATTGTGAGTTGTGACTCATTTATACGGCATACCTAAAGAGAAATAAGAAATAATATTTCACTTTTTACTTATTTATTTGTTTTATTTGATAAAGAAGTAGCTGGGTAGTAATTTCGTTGTCAGCCGGTATAGAAAAATTACACCGATCCTCATAAATAATTTATTTACAATTTTTATAAAAGAAATTTTAAGCAATCTACTGTTTTTATCATTTAAATTTTTTTTATCTCCTACATTATTTAATTGCATTCTACACTCTTTAACATTTTTACAGCTTTTAGTTCTGCATCATATTACAATTTTACATCTGCCTTAATTTATATACGCCCATTGTTTTGAATTATACCATATATCCATCCCTTTTTAATACAGGAAGCTACTTCTCTAAAAAGGCTTACTCATTTCACCATCCGTTATAAGATTTTAAGTAGTTTTTAAGTATTTTCATTCCGCATGACGTATCTGAAACCTACATCTCAATTCACTGGCTTACAAATCGCTTAAACATAAAAATAAAATAAAAGGAGCGTAGCCTGTACGACATACGTCTCGTATAAATATACATTTACTTGAAACCTTATGTTGTAAATGAAAACGTCCTTTAGTTTTTTAAGCATAGAAATGTTCTGGTGCAGATAGAGATCTAACATCCTTCCAGTTTTAAAAAGCCAAAAGGGCTTTAGAATATTTTTCTGAAATGCTTTTGAAAATGGCTTAAAGGAAATACGTACGTAGGGATACTTCCTAAATATTTATATATTTAAAAGTTTCATAGATTTTGCCTGTGATGAAATACCACTCCCTACCTTAAGAGCCTTCCATACCAGCTTAAACATGCCAGGATTAGGAAGGGGGGGGGGGATATTTTAATTTTGACTTATCAGGCTATTTCTGAGCAGGGACAGTTCTAGACCCAAAATATTGGGAGCACCAGGATTCCGAAAGTAGGTTTTTAAAATTTTCATTGGCATGAAATGAATAAGTAGTTAGCTATTCGATATTAATATACATAAAACTGTAATAAATTTCTGAAGCTTAGAAGTCCCTACAACTGTATTTAAAATTCCATGTAAGATTTTCTTTGAGGTTAGTATCTAAAGAACGAAACGTCGCATTTAAAAGCTAAAACGTCATTTTGTAGAACAAATAAAAAACATTTATGAAAAAGTGCTTTTAGTTTTTCCCCCAAGTCAAAAATGAAGGCGCAAGAAATTAAAACCAAAATAAATATGTCGGTTCTTTTTCGATATCTCCGAAAGTATTCGGATAACTTAGAAATTTCTTTTACCAAACTATTAGAAAACAAGTGAAAGTTCCAGGCAATGCAGAAAATCTCAAAATAAGAAGTTGCCAACTTTAAAAGGCCATAACTCCAAAACTAGTCATAGGATTGGATTACGGCCATGGACACTTTTAATTGGGACGTCAAGATCTACAAAATACTAAATATTCATAAAAACTAGCCAAAAATCTATTTCCCATAAGCTTTGTGAGGGGTACATTTATCATGTTTTAAAAAATCCATTAATAAATATGGACAGGATTCGTTTCAAGAGAAAGCAATATTTTTAAAGTCTATTTTATAAAGGTGTAGAGTAATAAAAGCTCATTAGGTATGCAAAGGGCCTACAGAGTGCCTGAACGAATATTTAAGCCACTTTCATAACTTGGCATTGATTTCATTGCAAAATTCTTTATTTTCATCAAGTGCAGGTACCACCCGGGTTTGGTCAATTTATGGGTTTTGCCTATTGTTATCCATTCACAAACACAAAAAATGGTGTGACAAAGGCGTGCATTATGTACATAGTATTAGGTACACTTATTTTTTATTAAACATAAAAAAATACAAAATACCTTATACAGAAATTAAATTATTAAAAATCATAATATTCTTCGTCATGTGAGGAACTGTCATCTCCTCTTGACGTTATAATTAACGGGTCGACGGTCCTATCGATCGGGTGGTCAAGATCCCATATTTTCTCCTCTTCTTTAATGACATGGCTTTTCGCCAGTTCTCTGGTGTCGCTTCCTTAATGACTTGATCAAACAGTAGCTTAACGTCTTTCATTTTAAATGTCGTGTTGTGTCGTGCTAAAAATCCTTTCACTTGCGCCCATATAAGTTCTATAGGATGTAATTTGCAATGATATGGCAGTGTGCGCAGCACAGTTACACTATGTTTTTCAGCTATATCTTCCACGGCATATTTCATAAAACGATGTTTGTGTAAATTTGCTATAGCTAATAGTTCCTTCTTTATCAAATTATCTTCTATTTTTTTCTTTGGTTAGTTATCATAAATTATTTAATGCACCAAATTTACCTGCGCCTATGACCGACACCGAAATTCACCCGAACTGAACGGAATTTTACTAATCTACACCTTTCTGAAATAAACTATAATATAAATATATGTATATAAATTGGCAGGGATCTGGTAACTTTAAAGAAGAAGTTAGAATTAATTCCCAAATTTAAATTCCTATTAGTTTATTTTATTTGCCCAAAACGGCGAATTTTCCTCGCCAAATAGAGACCTTAAGGGAGTAATAATTATAAAATTTTAATGAAAGCAAGCAATAATAAATCATCGGCAAACAAGGAGGCGGCGTACTTATTCACAGCTAGAAATAAGGCAGTTAGTTATAATTAAAATCCAGGCGGATCGGGCTTTAATGAAGTTATTACTACTGAGTTTGTCCTTTGATGATGGAATTTCTTCGCAGTTAATATTTGCGAAGATGGAAGTAGTACCTTTAGGCTTGATTAAAGGTCGGTTTTATTAAAATTCTATCATATTTGCAGAGTGGTGACGAATCATTTGATTATATTAAATTTCGTATCTTTTGATAGGCAGTGAAATTTTATTTGATCGGAATTTCTATACTATAGTCTATTTTAGAAAGGTGTAGAGTAATTAAAGCTTATTAGGTGTAAAAAGGGACTACAGAGTGACCCAACGAATATTTAAGCCAGTTCCATAATTTCGCATTGATTTCATTGCAAAATTCTTTCTTTTAATCAAGTGCAGGTAGTACCATCCGGGTTTGGGTCAATTTATGGATTTTGCCTGTTGTTATCCATTCACAAGCACTGAAAATGGTGTGACAAAGTCATGCATTATGTACATGGTATTAGGTAGGTACACTTATTTTTTATTAAACATTATAAAAAAAAAGTACATTATACAGAAATTAAATTATAAAAAATCATAATATTCTTCTCATTCATCTGAGGAACTGTCATCTCCTCTTGACGTTATAATTAATGGGTCGACGGTCCGATCGATTAGGTGGTCAAGATCCCACATGTGGTGTCACTTCCTTAATGGCTTGATCAAACAGTAGCTTAACGTCTTTCATTTTGAAAGTTGTGTTGTGTCTTGCTACAAATCCTTTCACTTGCGCCCATATAAGTTTTATAGGATTTAGTTCGCAATGATATGACGGTGTGAGCAGCACAGTTACACTATGTTTTTCTATATCTTCCACGGCGTATTTCATAAAACGATGTTTATGTAAATTTAGTATAGCTAATAGTTCATTTTTTATCAAATTATCTTCTTTTTTTGTTTGGTTAGTTATCATAAATAATTTAATGCACAAAATTTACCTGCGCCTATGACCTATGAAACCGAAATTAAGCCGAACTGGATGGACCGTTGTGTTAAAAAATATTTACAATATATTAGTTTATTCTATAAGTTGTCTCATGAATAAAAATTTGCCAATTTTCGAGGGTTTTCTGCTTTAGGTTTATAACCTTAACCCCCATGCTAAATTTTAACCCTCAGACATCTGGAGGTAAGAGAACATTTTTCGATAAACATTGCCGGTTGAACACAGAAAATTTATTTTTAGAATCATAACCCATTGATTTTTTAATAGACTTTGAGAAGAAATAGGTAAAAATTTATTAAAATCTGTCTTGTATTATAATAGGGTAAATTAACAATATTTCTATAAAGTATGAAAATAGAAAAAAAAGTTAGCGACAAACGATGGTGTATCTGTTTTTTAAATCAAAAAGTACACAGGAACGCCAAAACAATGGGTTCCCTGGGACACAGGTCTGACTCTACAGAAAGCCATAACCCTTAAACCATGGAGATGCCGCGTTTTCAATACTTATTTTATTTTTGATTGATTTTTTAATGAGTTATGATATGACGAAACGCGTCTAGAGATGAATCTGTCGAAATGAAAAGGAAAATCTTCTTTACTCATTGTTTTCGGTTAATAAACCGATGTGAGTTAGTGCTGCCTAGCGGGACTCCTATAATTGTAACGAATGTCTTTACAGGCGATTTCCTCTTAACATTTACTTATTTCTATAAGTTTGTTAGAGGTGCTGGTATGCTTAAGAGTGTCTAACAACGACACAGATGGCGCTCCGTGCCATATCTTACTGGTGTGTCCCACCAAGTGCTGCCATAAGTAGCTTCGAGATCCCTTTTCTTTTTGTCGGATCCTAGCTCTACTGATGAGTCATGATATGACGAAACGCGTCTAGAGATGGATCTGGCGAAATGAAAAGAAAAATCTTCTTTACTTACTTTATTGTTAAGCAGTGGCGTAGCTAAAGGAGGGGGCAAGGGGGTATTTACCCCATCCCAAGAATCATTAATATTATAAAAATAATACATTACAGTGCTGCATTTTATTGCAGCCCTATAGCAAAAAATAAACACGACTATCGGTATAGTTTCTTCTCCAACAACTTTAAAAATATTTGCGGGTTTATACCTACGTGTGTAAGACGTTATTTAACTCTGCCTGTGCTAAAATGCACTGATGAATTACTTCCGCGTAACTTTATGTCTCTAATCTAAAACATTATAAAGGCGAATCTAAAATGCTTTAAGACTGGTTATATAACTCATCGTTTTGTAGAGTACCTACTCATATCTTATATCACCATAACCATTAACCGTTTTTTTTTATATCGGTCTATAAATAAATAATTAAAGAACGGAATAAAAACTTTGCAATATAAACAATCTCAATGTCATTATAGGTAGGTACATATAAACTAAAGATTCAACAAACAATTTTTACAAAATTAAAAACGTAATTTCTATCTTAATATTAAAGAAGTAGTAAAATTCTCAAAATAATTATTTATTATATGATGTGCCTTTTTTACATTAAAAATAAGAAAATTAATATTGATTTGCTACAACGCTGCCATCTAGCTACAAACCTTTCTCCTCCTTTCTCCTGAAACCTGTAAATCAATACGGAAGTAAATTTCATTTTTCAGGTCCCCGCAGAAGAGCTTTTCAGTGAGTTAGTTTTAGTTTACGGTCGTAGATGGCGGTATTAGTAGGTGGGGTTTGTAAATTTCTAGATCGAAATAAAAACAGCAATGGGCTTCGCCATATTGGCCAGAAATAAAGGAAGTCTTTTGGCTACCCACTTGAATTCCTATTGCCGGTATCGTTTCTACTTTTATTTATGTATGTAACACAAAAAAACTGCTTTTTTTTTATTTAAAAAAAAGCATTCGTAATTTACGAGGATACGATTCGCATTCTTCTGCGAAAAAAAAATTAGGAGAAAAGTTGTAGTTAAAAATAGGCATACAATTTTAGGAGTTTTAGGAGTCAGTAATTGGTATTTATTGTAGTTATGATTCCGATTTACTCCTGTTGTGCTGATCCTATTATTATGGATATTTTCAAAAATTTATTTTATAATAATTATATTGGACATAGAATATGCTTCATATCACACCATAATTCAAAAAGTTAATGGAAAAGCAGAAAAATTACATTGAAAATTAAAAAGGTAGTTATATAAGAATTTTTTTAAAGAGGCTTTTCGATTAACTAATTCAAAGACTTTAAAGGGGTTATACAGGGTGTGTCAGTAAGGTGTCTGTCTTAGATAGCACCTAAACTATCAAAGATAGGGAAAAAAGTGTAATAAAAAAGTTAAAGGGTTTTTTAGGATACATAATCTAAAAATATTTTCTAATCTACAGGGTGGTCCTAAAAAGTGGTACTGAATAATAAAAAAGAAAATTAAATGGGACACCCAGTATTATTTCGATAGTTTTAAAAATGCTTTATTTCAATTTTTTTAAATGAGACCCTCCTAATTTTTTTAGGCAAAAGAATGTATCTTTCGAAAACCTTACTTTTTTGTTAAACATGTCATATATCTAAATATCATAGTTATTGAAATATTTTAGGATTTGTCTTAAATCAGGGTAAAAAAGGAAAGTTCTAATTAAACAATTTAGTCAAGATTGCTTTGGAACAAAAAATAAATAATTTTCTTTGTCACAGCTGTCATTGCAAAATTATTTCGCCAACATTTTGTGCTTTATAACTGTTTAAAGTTTAGTTACCTAAACTAACTTTATCGAAATAGAAAAATATGAGTTATGATAAAGTTAGTTCAGGAAACTAAAATTTAAACAGTTATAAAGCACAAAATGTTGGCGAAATAATTTTGCAATGACAGCTGTGACAAAGAAAATTATTTGGTTTTTGTTCCAAAGCAATCTTGACTAAATTGTTTAATTAGAACTTTCCTTTTTTACCCTGATTTAAGACAAATCCTAAAATATTTCAAAAACTATGATATTTAGATATATGACATGTTTAACAAAAAAGTAAGGTTTTCGAAAGATACATTCTTTTACCTAAAAAAATTAGGGGAGTCTCATTTAAAAAAATTGAAATAAAGCATTTTTAAAACTATCGAGTTGTCCAACTTGTAATGAACGCTCTGTATAAAAGATTTAAAAAACATTATTATAGATCAATATATCGTACCTTAAAGTACTTACAACGTAAATTATATTTGCCTAGGGTTAATCCACAGGTTGCTATGATTTTTTAACGATACCCTTAAAATTACTAAAATTTCGGAAAAAAATTAATTACTTGGCAACGTTGCATTTTACTTTAAAAATTTTAATAGGGTTGCAAAGTCCTTATTCCATTGAACCATATTCTAGAAAATAATACTGGGTGTCCCATTTAATTTTCTTTTTTATTATTCAGTACCACTTTTTAGGACCACCCTGTAGATTAGAAAATATTTTTAGAATATGTATCCTAAAAAACCCTTTAACTTTTGTATTACACTTTTTTCCCTATCTTTGATAGTTTAGGTGCTATCTAAGACAGACACCTTACTGACACACCCTGTATACTTACCCTTCTTCCAGCTTTCATCGCAAGTCATTTAAATATTGAATTTTTTTTGCCTCTCTTGTTTTGCGAGTATTTTTTAATTTGGACATTTTACTTGTTTCTTGATTTATGGGGGGGGGTAATAACTTCCCCATTACCCCCCTTGTATACGCCCTGGGATTAAGCCAATATGTAACAAATACTGCCAATTCTTTAGGATATCACCTACTCTACTTGATTCTTGTACCTACTCAAGTTCACGACCTAAGGTGGATTAGGTAACCCTCTCTCCAGATGGTTTTGCATAAATCTAATAGATTTGGATATAGGATGCTCTATTAAAGGAAAAAAGTAGAAAATCAATGTCTGATCCCAAATGACTAGATCGTACTCGATCAAGGTTGATAAAAATCATGATTTAAAAAAAAAATCAAAAATTTGTGATTTAAAAAAAAATCATAATGTTCTTGATTTTTTTTTTAAATTACCAGCTTTTACAAATATGATTATTTTAAATTTTGTTAAGTAGGTAAACAAATATTTTTAGGCAGAAATCGTACAGATACGAAGCAAAACTGTAGAAGTTTTAGCTTTAAACATGCAAATTTCGTTCGCGTAGTTTTTGCAAATTTGCGCCTTTGTCGAAACTTGTAATAACTGACAGAAAGCGCATGGCTATATAAACGATACTTACTTATTTCAGTTTTATTAGTAATATTTATACTTAGGGGGTTAATCTATCAAAACATTTGGAGTCATAATAAGCCGGGACAGAAAAAAATTTAGTGTTTTTCAGCATTTTATAAAATAGAAAGTGGTGGGCCAAATTGGTTGTAGAGCAGTATGTAAAAAGTGTGGTAAAGAATTACAAGGTCTAGCGGACAGGCTAAAAAGTCATTGGGAAACCTGCAAAAGTGAAACTAGTGATATTAGCAGTGGTCTTGAAACTCTTCACGGTGATTGTCAGTCACAGCCTGGAACTAGCCAGAGTGAAATTATCCAGTTGGCAAAGAAACAGAGAAGCAATAACTGTGAAAAGGGAAGTGTAGGTGGACGTGAAAATAGTGGAAGTAGCGGTCATTTAGATTTGGATTGGAAAGCAGCTAATAGTATTTCTATTTAAGCATTATAACACTTAGGTTTTTTTTGTTTAAATTAAGTATTTTTTTGGTTTAAATTTTTTTTCCCTTTCAATTATTATAATAAAATAATAAATAACACCACATAAAAATGCGTCTGGGCTTTATTGTTGTATGAACAAATACATTTTAAGTGTTAAAATATTAAAACTCTTTTTTTTTTAAATTAATCATGATTTTAATCAATTGATTTTTAATCATCTCAACCCTGTACTCGATCGTATCTACTATAGTTAATGTAATTGTATATGTATATGAGTTTTTTTTATCAATTCTCTTCTCACTATATCTTCTCGATCGGATATTTTTATCACAACCTGCTTGAAGTGGTACAAAAATGAAATATTGATAATGGATTGGACACTTTTACTACCTTCCGAAAACATTGTCCTCCCCCTCCATTGTTTTGACGTTAGGACGCAGGACACTTATTTTTACGACATGATTTAAGACAAGTTAGTTATATCAAAAACTAAGGACACCTATATACATTTCATCTAAATGGAAGAAAGCGAGGTGCCAGACTTCGATATACAACTCGTCCAAGATAAAATATAAAAATTTTGCCGGTTGCGTACAAACCAAAAAAAGAATACGTTCGGGGTAACAGAGAGGCACGATACGCGCGACCGGTAGCCATACTTGATGCGGAGTGGCAAGTTAAATGGGAAGAAAAAAAAAATTTAAACAAAACCAAAAACAAAGTTTTTTTAAAGATAACAACTTTGCCTTCTAACTACATTCATTTCCCTAACAAAAATACCTCGGTTGTAATAACTAAACTTCATGTTATAGTGTTAGATAATAGACCAAAACTGACTAAAACCAATTAGCATGTTCTTAAGAAATTTTGAAAAACACATTTTTTTTATTTTATTTTAAGACGCCCTCTACTGGCTTAATGAAGCAATTTCGGATATAACTCGACGCATGTTCACGTTGTACATGTATTTTTCGGACACCCTGTATACTGAATCCAAAAAACAGGAAAACTTTTTATACTCTACGAGCTTGTACTGTAGGGGGATCAATCGTTAATTTTACAATAAGGGGTGAAATATACTTTCGTTCAAAACCGAACTTATACGAAGGGATGCAAGGGATGCTAAAGATCGCTAGATGATTTATAGTAAGAAACGTATATTTACGTGACTTAAATTTTAAATTGTTTTATTTTTTTTTCGTTATATTCCTCCTCTGGCGTAATTTGATCCGAAATATTTCCATTTGATTAATGGAGGTTGTTGTACGACTTGCATATGGCGCTGGAGTATTTTTGCGGGTGTATACAGGGTTTTTTGGAAAGTACGAAGATTTTTATGCTAGAAATGCCCCACAAAACCATTTACTGGGGGGGGGGGGGGGGGGAAAGGCGCTGAATGGGCGTAAGTAAGACATTTTTTTTTTGTAGAAAGGAACAGTTGGGACTACATGTATTTCATGATATTGTACCTAGGAAAGAAGACGGAAAAGCGCCGCAGGCGAAACATTTCCGGGACCACGCCCAAAGTTCGTTTAAAATTCACCTAACTACTAACTACTAACAAATTTCATCAAAATTATTAAAATTTGTTTCTGTAAATTTTTTTTTTTTACTTTTTTTTTGATTTTCCTAGCTGACTCTTTATTAAAAAAAAAATGTTTTTTATATTTTGTAAACAATATGAATATTAGTGTCAATCCAAAATTTTAACATAAGACGTATGTATGACTCTAACACGCGATTTTCGGGCTCGATTTTTCATAATTAAAAATAAGTAAATATCGCTCTCCACGCCAAAATTGATGATTTTTTAGAAATCATGTATTTTTGGAGCGTAAATCTAGGAGCAGTTTTTGGTGCCAATTCTTAGGTTTTGAAATACTCTTTCTTAAGTGCCGTTTTGTATATTCATAATAAAGCATTCTCGTTTCTTCCCGCACTATTTTTTTTATTATAAATCATCACACTTCTTCAATAAAAAATGTTTCAATTAAAATGTTTACTTTAATTTTTTTCTTTAAAAATAAATACCTAATTATTTTTTGTTTTTGTTGTAAAAATAATTTATTGCATTGGGTTATATTTTTGTTTTTTTAAAATAGCTCTAAAAAAGGGAAAACGGAACAGACAGGGGCAGGACAGGACTCTACCCGTATGACGAAATTATTTAAATCATTTTATTTTATTCAACTTATCAAATAACTTGCAGATATTTTTGATTTTTCTATTTCAAAATGTTCTTTACCAGGGCTCAATATTTTTTTACCAGGACTTCGCCCTGGCCAGCTTCTCTCTAGCTACGGCCCTGACTTAAGCGCAAACAGTAGTCGATAAGTCATTCCGATCAAATACTGCATTTCCACCACAACGTGCATACTGTAACAGCATCTGGTGAATCCTTGAGTAATTTTAGGAAGAAAAGTTAATAACAACATAATATGTCCTAAAGCTCTTCATTTTTCAGCTACAGGGTGTTAACATTTTTAAAAAAATATAACTTTTTTATCATAATTATTATATCACTTTTAGATATTTTTATGAAATTTTGTACACACTTCTTAATCATTAAGGAGCATTTTTTGACATAAAAGGTTTTTTAAATTTTTACCAGTGACGTCCGTACGGGGTTTGAACTGAATATTTTTAAAGAAAAAAATGGTACGCCACTGGTTTTTCTAAAAATCAGGTTTATATTTAAAATCCTCATTTATTTTGGAGCAAATTTGGTCCTTAGACTTACTTTGGTATGATGCACCCTTTTTACATAAAAAAATAAAAACCAAAAAAATGTTTAAAAATCGCAATTCATTTAGTAAAACGATAAATTCCAAATCTCAAAAAAGAAATTAAGAGCTTTAGGACAGATGTCAATATTAACTTTCCTTCTTAAAATCCCCCAAGGATTCACAACCTTAGCAAGCACTCAATTAAAAAATACCCTGTATGTATTAATTAAATAGGTTCAAATTATATTATCCGCCATGCAGAAGATAAAAATAGAAGGCTTTTGATGTTAATTTCTTATTTTCTATTAAAATTACAAACGATGACCCCGATATTATCTTAAAAATCTACACTAACGCCTCGCCATTTAATTCTCGTAAAATTCGTTATAATATTTTGTATATAAAAATAGACCTTTTATTGCCATCGCCAGACGCAGGTAAAATATGTGCGATGTGGTGGAAATGCAGTATTTGTTCGTGATGACTCATCGAATAGTTTGCTTTTAATTTAGACCTCGACTTAGACGTAACTTTTAAATGATGTTTTTTTTTTAACCGCCCTGGTATTACGTTCATTTGGACCCCTGCTATACACTATAATACAATACTACGGTATTCAGTCCTTACAAGATGAATTTAACTTTGACGTGCAGGACATCTTGACAAATTGCCTTTATAATTTCGGTTGCTGATAAGAAAAATGTTTGCGAGTAAAGAGCACGGGCTGCTTATAAAATTAATTGTTGTGCATTTAAAAAATATTACTTTTACAAATTATTAGCCAGTTTTTTTGCCAACCAATAAATCTGCGCTATTTGAATTTTCAAACGTTAATATGTCGGCATTCAATAACTCCTGAAATCTGAATTTCAGTTGGCTAGAAAGAATGATATTTGCCGCTGATTATGAAACAGGTTTTTACCAAATTGTTTGTGTCGTTTCAGAGAAATTCGCATTTAAAATGTCGTTTTTTGATGTCTGGAAAAAGCTGACTATTATTTTACTTAACATACCTAAGACCAAAAACATTGCGTTCTCTTTGCCTAAATCCTGGCCATGTTTATATAATGGATTTTTAAAAACTTTTTAAACTTGGACTCCACAGAGTGTGAGAATTTTTATTTATAAAGATAGTTTTTAGTATTCTTTACAATACATTGAAGATAAGTAATTATTTTTAGGGTTGTCATTGGCCACTTTTCCATATAATTTGCTTAGTTTTTTTTTGTAATTTTGGCCAAGAGGAACCAAAATTTTAACTTCTTTAAAAGGTAATCTAGTCTTGGATGATTCACGAAACTTGCCTTCGCGTCGTATGTAAATAATGCCGGGAATCCAATTACAAAAATCATAAAAAAAAGCTTTTGAGATTTTTTTTTCCAGTTTTATAAGCAGCATTATCTTTTATTTCCAGATCAACCACTAAGGACGACGATCTTGGCAAAAACCCAATGCCATCTGGCCAGGACACCCAACGGCTTATCTCAAAGACCCCTTTCCGACTGTTGGATAATGACGTCAAAACCGCCTGGATCAATCCCAGATTAATATCAAAGGTAATTAATTGGGACTTTGAATTCTGGATAACGAAAATCTGGATTCTATGCTGCGTTTCTGGTTTTGTATGTGACGTTATCCGTCGTAAATAAAGAAAAAACTAGAGGGGGTATACAGGCTGTAACTTATTTTACTGACTGATTCCTTGACCAATTTGAGATTGAAAAGTTTATATGAGACATAGTACAGGCCAGATACAGGCCGAATTTTCATCCCCCCCCCCTCCCTCTTGACCCTTTTCTTCGTTTTATATAATACTTACAATACTACTTTTCATTAAATAAAATCAAATCTTCGTTTTCCAGAGACAGTTAACAATTGTAGGGGAGAGTTGGTGTTGTGATGTTCGTTGTATAGTCACAACTGTCTTGTAGGGGAGTAGGGTCAATTTAAAATTAGATACTTAAAAAAAAGTAACCATAATACAATAAAAACTCTTTAAGGATGCAATAATTATAATACAATAAGACAGACAACTAAAAAAAACTAATTTAGGCAATGAAAATAACATAGATGACCAAATTGATTTCAGTGACTATTTAATTTTCTTAATTTTGTCAGGCATCATTAAAAATTTTAGTTCTTAAAGATAAGAATGTGAAAGTCTGTTTTTTCTAAGATACATCGTTAAGGTGTTACAGCCTGTCAAAGTACATACTGAAAATATAAGTTTTAAATGCTAATATGAACCGGTATGCAAAATACGTTTAGGAACTTTAGAAAAATGCAAAAGTGCAATAAAAAAGGGCATACACTAGTTAAAATTACGAAGTTTACAGCTTCTTTCGGTCTTAGTGATAGAAAAATGAGATATTTTAGGTAAAGGATCGAATCGGAAAATCGAAATCGGATGAGACAATTGTCAATGACCCTATACATACCATTAAATATTACCCTGTATAAAGCCTTTTTTTCTAGGTTTTAGTTGGAATATATTTACTCGACCAATCCATATTTTTATATAAATACTAAAATTGTGTCCATAAATCTTGCAGTTTTGTGTTGAATGCTTGTATACCGTTTTTTATGTATCATGGTTTGTTTAAACCATAATCATCACCAGGACATCAGTTTTGATAAGAGTTACCAAAATAACGTTCCCTATGCTTTGCAGCTAATGCTCAATTGCCCAAAACTAATCCACTATTGTCGCAAGGAAAATATAAAAACGCAATAACAGAAAAAGAGCTTAAAACACTAAGAGCTCCTGATTTATAAGACTTTTACCGAAGTGAAAGAAATGCCCCATTAGGCACTTAGTGGCGGAAAGCAGGCAAATGGAAATATATCAACAGTTTCTGCTATAGCAGGAATATTTCGAATTGCAGGACCCCAGTGGTCACCTAATGATGCCTGTTACACTGCCGCAATTTTTATGATGATTGCTATTAGGAATAAAAGTTTCTTTTTACAGGGGGTGAATAGCTATTTTCTATTTTCGGTTCATAAATTAAGTTCCGGTAGCGGCATGGAGTGGGGCAGGATAGAAAACTTGCGAAAATAAGGAGTCATCGGGTTTAGCAGGAAAATAATGGGTACTTATCTACAGACGTTAACTGTATACTTATTTTATCTACTTTCATTTAGTAATATGAATTTTACAGTTCTATAAATCGTTTTGTAAGGGCATCTATTACAGCACTAGTGCTGTAATGAAAAAAAACCGTTTTATTAAAATTTTGCTGTTGAATAAAACACACATACACTTTTTACAGTTAGAAATTTGTATACCAGAAGTGGATGTGATGGAGCCCGTTACGTTCGAATTTCCAATCATTAAATCCGTGTCTGTCCCCATGATCTTCTTTGCTATTTGTTTCTTATTTTCTAAAGAATTCTCAACGTAGCATTCTGCCGTAGAAGAGGATTTCCAGCCTCCATGACTCTTTAACATTTTTTAATTTTAATTTAATTTTTATATGCAAATGGAATCACAATTTTTACATACAAATCATTGTGTTCAATATGATCCAACATTAACTTAGCTAGTTCTTCGCGCCGACAAGCCCCAAAAATGCCGATTATCATAACAACCTTCATAAGTAAATATGTTTCATCATCTGCAGTACTAAGAAACTTACATACGTCTTCCTTTGTGAAAACTTTGGACTTTTTGGCCTTGTAACCCTCTAAACTTCTTTTCAAAAATGCTATTAGTTGAGAAAATCTGCTTATATCTTGATTTTTCTTGACTGAAATCTAGTTCTCAACATTGAGTAGTGAGTCCACATAGTGTAGATGGTTTCTGGGAGCGTTGCTTTACGGAAAAATAACTCAAAAGGATTTTCTCAGACACCCCCTTTATTTTGTTAGCTTTGCACCAATCTTCAAACTTCTGATACTCCAACTCATACCGCGCCTTGGATTTTGTCGGAACTAAACTTGAGATCGCTTCGTTTGCCGCTGCTTTAATATCAGAGGGTAAACTTCTATCAAAATCGCTCATTTTGAAAAACGCTTTTATTATTTTTGAATTTGTTTGACAAAGTTTCGACAGTATAACCATGCGAAACAGTAACTACGCGAAAGGTAACATAAAAAACTTGATTAGTAAACTTAATAGCAGGTGCATTTTTATTTTTAAAAATGACTTTTGCCAAATATTTTTATACATAGATGAAAGTAGATAAAATTTTGAACAATATTCTTGTAAATTCATATTACTACACTCGATGTTTTATTAAACTCGGCTGACGCCTCGTTTGACAACTTTAACATTTTGTGTTGTAATATGAATCTTTACAACACTTATATCGTAAATAACTATTTTTAAGACATTCAGAAGCGGCATAACATTTCCGAACAAAAATCGCCATTTTATAGAATTATATAATATACAATATAGTACCAAGTGACACAAGAAAAGTAGATTATACAACAAGAGTGGACATGATGTTCATATCGCACGAGGAAGTAGGGGCATAGATAACGAATCATCTGAAAACCATTTTCGTCGGAAAAAGAACTAAAGGGCTAAGGCGCGTTTGTTATCAAATAGATACCGCAAACAGCAACGTTAAAAAACGAAGAGTAAATAATTACTTTAATAAAAACTATTTTCAAAAAGGAAGAATCTATAATGATCATCTTTCTGCGAACCGTACTAACATACTTTACACATTAAATATTATGTAAAGTCAGTTTAAACAACTGTACTTATACCCTGATGATGACTTAATAGATGCCAATACGCGTGTTATATTAATTAAACATTTTTTTCGAAGAAGTGGTCTTTGTTATGCTGTGCTCATCAAGTGTCAAGGCAAATACTCGAAATTAAGTACCTACTTAGGTATGTGCATAGAGTTTATTATTTTGCACGTGCATGATATTTATACAGTGACCGGGTATCTTTTTAACAGGTGTTTCAACTACACTGCTGGACAATTGCTGTCGAGCAAGAAAAATTTCGCCTAAATTTAACAATTAATATTTTTTGAACCAGATATGATATCGACCTACGGTTTTAAATAATTGATAGATTTATTCCTTGGGAAACAATTGCCAATGTTGGATTTTCTTTAACTGTCAAAAAAATTTATATACAGGGTGTTAAAGAAGACGATGATTTTTGCTCCAATTTTAATGGCGTGTAACTTTCACAATAATATTTTTAAATTTTATCACTCTACGTCAAATGAATCACTGGTTCATAGCAAAGAAAGTAGGTTGTCAATTTTTTGATATTTGCTATATTTTAAGAAATACCAATTTTTTTGGAAAACCTTGCTTTATTTCAACTTATTGGTAGCTAGATCTCACGGTGCGTTGTATCGTGCAAACTTTGCGAGTGATTCTTATACCTTATGAAAAGCTTGATTATGTTCAGTAACAATAGTTGTACCTTAATGTTATGATGTACAGTGGCGTACTTTTAAACACCTATGGTTTATGAGTATAGTGTTAGAAAGTTAGAAATTAATAAATACATTTTTTCCAAAAATTAAATTAAAAAAATTATCTTTGTTAAAATTTTGTAAACACACTGTATATTATACCTGTATTGCGATGTGAAAAACTAAAAAATAAGAAAAATTGACCTAATCTAGGGGCGAGTACTTTCCAATATAAAAAAATCGTTAAAAATTGTGAGATACTCATAAACCATAGACATATAGGTGTTTATAAGTACGCCACTGCACATCATAACTGCGGAAAGAAAGTTACCACAACCCTCCAATGCCGAATATTGTAAAAATACACCAATTATTAACAAAATTATTCATAAAAATTGAAAACCAAATTGAACTTTTGTTACCCTGTATCTCCGAAATCATCCACTTTTGGACTAAGGTAAGTTGGGTTAGATCGTCATATTTACGCCTCAGGAACTTGTGGTAGCTTTTTTTCCGCACCTTTTAAGACACCCTGTATATTATAACTTTAAATTAAGGTTATTGCTACTAAATGCGTTTTTTTTCTATGATCTCCTGTGCGTCCTGAAGAAATGTCGCTATACTCCCCGGACTTAAATGAATTTTTCCAAATGACATCGAAATTATTATCGAACTATTTCATATTAAGGAAAAATGACACCCAGAATAAAAATAGGTTTTATTAAAGATAATATCGCTGGTGTGGATCTTCTATAAAAGGTATGTGCTACACCAGTCACGTAGAAAACTTACTGTTTTTGAGGGGAATATATATTAGAAATATCGAAAACAATGATCGGTATAGACTTGCTTTGATACGTGATAAAATTAATAAATTGTTGCAAATCATTATGTTATATTATAGTTGAAGGTTGTGATTTTGAAGACATTTAATAAAATTAAATGACGTTCCTTTTGTTCAATTTTTTTTTACTGGTTTTACTCTCTACCAGGGCTATTATTGAAGATGAAGATACTAATGGTGAATTAGCAAGGGTTGGAAAAGCATACATACACTGCAGTGGCGTAGACAGGGGAAGCCCAGCCCAGCCGCCCCCCCCTCAAAAATCAAAAAAGATGTAAAATATAATTGGGAAACGAAATTACACCAACCCTATTAATAACGCACCAAATCAAGCAACAAATAATCTTATACAAAATGCTTGCAAGACAAACTGATATTCACGCAAATTTTAAAACTTTTAAATACACACGCGGCGTGCGATACCCTCTTCGGATTTTATTTATTAATTTAAAAAGTTTTATTGGTGTTTGCATGCATAATCTTTACATGACAGTGGCTTCTAATTATTATATATATTATAGATTTTTTTGGTTTTCAATAAATAAAAAAGAAACGTTATTTTAATAGTAGTTTGTACAACAAGAGTGGATATTATGTCCACATCGCACGAGGAAGTAAATTGAGCACGACGCCGTAGGCGGAGTGCTCAAACTTCCGAGGGCAATATGGACAATCCACTCGAGTTGAACAGTATATTTTTTCTACGACCTTATGATAAAAAATGTAAAAAAAAAAGTTTGTAAGTTGCCGGGCTCGAACTCACGACCATTGGTTCCATAGTCCAATGCTCTAACGTCTGGACTATCGAAGCGTTTAGTTAATTATCGGAAAACCATTTGATAAATGATGCTACTTGAAATTAATTTTCTATGCACATCCAGCAGGTTGCATTATTGATAAATCTATTAAATTAAATGCGTCTAGATTTTATTATATCGAACAAATTAATAACAAATTGTACCATATGCATTTAAATTATATAATTTAATGTCTTGAAAAAGAAGGCGGAGCCTCAGTAAAAATAATAAACTGTGATTGGTCAGTACTTTTAAAAACATGTCAATTTGGCTTCTTGACTACTGTGATTGGTCAGATTCATTACCTATCTAGGATGGATATGAGATTTTCCCGCACAGTTAACTGGAATAGCCTACTTTACTCGCCACTTAAGTGTAAAGGAAACAGCAAATTTCCATATGGGAGTAGAAAAGTATTTTTATGCTCTTATTTTATACATTTTTTTATAAGTTTTAAATTATTTATGTATAACTTCCTACAAGTTTCTATAATTATGTTTTCTAATTTGAAATTTTTTTTATGGTCCAAAAAAGGGTTTTTTGGACGTGGCACCGAAAAAAAGTATTCGTGCAAAACCGAATTTTTTCGATCTCGTTTTTAATTTTTTCTGATCCTATTTGAAGAGACATGTTAAAATAAAGTTTATATTCTCATTTCTATCCAAATCCTTTCGAAACTTTTTCCTGAATAATATATAACCCACACTTAAGACTTCTTTATCATTTCGGGCAATATTTCATCTTTTACCCCCCTGAAATCCCATAAAATAAAGAAAATCTTCGAGTTAGTGCCTAAAGTCAAAAAGAATCGTAATCCGTTTCAGACAGGGGGGTCGCGGTGTACGTAAAATCATATTTTCGCCTCTCATCGTGCCAAGGAATTGATGTTTCGGAATGAAAATAATATTTAAGGGGTGGTTCATGGGGAAAGTTTGTCCTGAGGGGGATGATTTTAGTAAGTGTTACGGCGGAATACATCAGTGGTGTAGGGTGAAAGAACATTATTCAGATCTAATAGAACATTAGTTTCGCGACTCATATAATATTCTGATAAGTAGGTAAGTACCTTAATTTTTTTCAAAAAAAAATTAATAATTAATTTTTAATTTTGAATTATTTATGTTCAACGTAGATCATCCACCATGCAGCACATAAAAATATAAATATTGCGGCTATTTATGTTAATTTCTTATTTTCCATTAAAATTACAAACGATGCCCCGATATTATTCTTCAAAATCACCACTGATATCGCGCCCCTTAATTCTCGTAAAATTCGTTTATACAATATTTTTTATATAAAAAAATTAATTTTATTGCCATTGCCAGACGCAGGTACAGAATGCGCGATGTGGCGGAAATGCAGTAATTGTTCGTGATGACTCATCGACTACTGTTTGCACTTAAGGAATGTATTTAAGGGGGATTTCTACTGTGATGGTCCTATTTTCATCGTTTCTTTACGATTTTTTTCTGGGGATAATAAGACAAATGCAGAAAAACAAGTTTTTAATTCTTTTTATTAAAGATAAGATGTACCAAAAAAAATTTTCAACCCCAAAAAAAGAAAAACTTGAGGGTGCTACAGGGTGCTGAAATTACCCCCTCAAAAAAAACGTAACTTGCTGGCGGAATTCAAATAAATTTTTCTATTTATGACAAAAATAAAATTGACCCAGATTCTTCTATTGTAAGCATGTAGTTATAGCCCCCACTAGAATCAAGTCAAAACTCGAGTTGATACTTCTGTTTCAGCTGTGTATAGAAGGCATTAAAATAAACAACATTTTCAAATACCTTTTTTTTTTAAATTTAAAAATAAGGTACTTATATTCATTTATTACACTATGGATCAAATAGGCTTCTGCCTAACTTGCCCGTTGAATAACATTAGGAAAACTTCTGATAGGATGAGACCGTAAGGGAAAGCGTTCTGCGTATAATCTCGAAGCAGCAGTTGCACTTTGACGATACTCACCGTAAATTAACACCATATCTATTAGTTCATTGTTTTCAAATTTTACCATTTTTAATTGTCACCAATTTAAAATTAACTTGCTTCAGAAAAACACACCGCAGCGTATTGCCAAATAACTCACCACCGACCCGTAAATTGCATGACTGATAAAAGATAAGACAAACAACATAAAGTAGAGCAGGCTACGTTTTGATGACCAGGCCCGCACTTAGATTTTTTATTTCTGTATCTCGCCTATTTTTAGATTTTTTGAAAAAAGGTATTTGAAAATGTTGTTTATTTAATGCCTTCTATACACAGCTAAAAAAGAAGTATCAACTTAGGAATTACCCTGTATTAGCAGATCTTGGCGACCAGCCAAGATAATTCGTTTTCAATTTATATAAATGGACTTTGAAAATTTTATATTTCCTCGTTTTTTTTTGTTGGATAATGATAAATTAATGTTTTCTGTACATTCCATTGATGGCAAAACCAGTTAAAACCGACAAAAACTTTTACCTACTATTTGTGCACTAAACCAGGTTTAAAAGGGTCTCATCGACTGACAATTCCGTGCTTTTAACTTTTATTTACCTCGTCCAGTCGCTAAAAGAAAATTGCTTTAAAAATGGCTTCTTAAAATTGCATGTCTTAGGCACATCGTCTGGCTCTCTAAAATGGCATCGCAATTTTCTTAAAGAAAGTACACATAAACGCATACTTATAGTAATTGAGTTGACTAATATAAGTTGAATAATATACCGGATGTCTATTTAAAAACGTACCATCCTTAATATCTGAGACTTCTATAAAATATGGAAATCTGGAAAAACACGTCAATTTTATTATTAATAAGGACATTTTTTAATTAAATTTAATCAACCCTCTAGCGGTACTAGGAACAACAAACAATCACTAATCTCTTAAATGTTAAAGGGGGTTAAGGTTAAGTCATACATTATTTAAAATATCGTTCAATTTTACCTATTCAGTGGTAAAAAATTGAGACTCCAAGGGGAGGGCTCACCTACTGTTTTTTTCTTCTTTAAGGGGCTCTAGCCCACTACAGAAGAATTTCTCAAGGTATGTTTATCAGACATTTTTGGATGTACTTTACGCCCTATAGTCTATTTCAGAACGGTGTATAGTAATAAAAGTTCATTAGGTAGGCCAAGGGACTACAGAGTGACCCAACGAATATTTAAGCCAGTTTTATAATTTGGCATTGATTTCATTGCAAAACTCTTATTTTCATCAAGCGCTGGTGGTACCACCCGGGTTTGGGTCAATTTATGGGTTTTGCCTATTTTTATCCGTTCACAAACACTGAAAATGGTGTGACAAAGGCGTGCATTATGGACATAGTATTGGCTACACTTAATTTTTATTAAACATTATAAAAAAATACAAAATACATTATACAAAAATTAAATTATAAAAAATCATAATATTTTTCGTAATCTGAGGCACTGTCATCTCCTCTTGACGTTATAATTAACGGGTCGACGGTCCGATCGATCAGGTGGTCAAGATCCCACATTTTCGCCTCTTCTTAAATGACAATCATGATGGACTGCTTTTTGCCAGTTGTCTGGTGTCACTTCCTTAATGGCTTGATCAAATCTTAACGGCTTTCATTTTTAATATCGTGTTGTGTACAAATCCTTTCACTTGCTCCCATATAAGTTCCATAGGATGTAGTTCGCAATGATATGGCGGTGTACACTATGTTTTTCAGCTATATCTTCCACGGCACATTTCATAAAACGATGTTTGTGTAAATTTTCTATAGCTAATAGTTCCTTCTTTATCAAATTATCTTCAAATTCAATACTTTTGATGGTTAGCCAGTCGATAATTTCTTGTTTTCTTCAAGATGAAGTTGGAGTCTTCTCTGTGCTACGACTAAATCAGCTGTAAGATATTTTATCATTTCACCAAAATAGTCCTCAAAAACCTTCGAATTCATCTCCTCGTAGTAATTTCCCGAATTGAATTACGCAATTTCTTGAAATTTTGATATTACAAATAATACTATTTTATCTAAATACCCGTTTACCCAATTCTCTTAAATTTTTGGTTAGTTATCATAAATAATTTCATGCACAACACCGAAATTGAGCCGAACTTGACGGAATTTCCCATTTTATTACTTTACACCTTTCTGAAATAGGCTATAGAAATACTGCATGCTAATTTCGGGACAACCTGTATAGGTTAAAATAAAAATAGCAAAGGACGGAAAACTGATATAATATAAATAGAATAAATTATACATGACGTTTTATTAAGAAAAATTAAAGAGTGTTAGCTATTAAAATAAATACCGCATTATCTGAAAAGAATGCGCATAAAACCATTAAAAATGCAACACACGTTCTTTGAAAGTGAATAAAGTCACCCCCGTTTTAATTTTCAAAGTTTTCGCGTCTCGGAATGCCGAGACATAAAGGTGATGATTTATTTCTTCATCAGGAATAAAATTAATCTTTCCCCTTATGAAGCGGAATTAATGTTGTAATGACTTTAATGTCCTCAGAAGTAATTTGTTCTTAGTGGCAGACTAAGTATTTAATGATATAAAAGGAAAAAATTCGTCCTGCTACTTCTGCTTTCGGAAACAATTTTCTATATAAGTCCTTTGACAGACTTTACACTGAGAGACTGTTTTCGCGTTCACAGCTATAGTCTATTTCGGTTCGTTGGTCATAATTAAAAATAAAGTAAACATCGCTCACCACGCCAAAATCAGGGTTGGCAAATATCATGATATTTATATAAATATCAAATATCGGATATACAGGTTGGCCCGTCTCGTCTCTACTATTAAAGATATGAAAAAAAAGTTTTTATAAAAGTTGTGAGGTACAAAAAAATATATGTTCTAAAATTATTTTTAAACATACAGGATGGTCCAAAAAAGTAGGACAATAAAAAGATAAATATTTTTAAATGGAACACCCTATATATTTTAGCATTTTTTGTTTCCTTACAAAATTATCCATATGACGCTATATTCAGTTTTTTAATTTTTTGCAACGTTGCCAAACAAAATGCAAAATTCCTAAAATTTTGGAAAAAACATGATAGTAAAATATTACCTGTATACCTGTATTTCTCAATAAGAGTATCGAAAATCGAAAATTTCTTGTAAGCTCTTAAGTTTAGGAATAGATAAACTCTCTTAAATCATTAAGTACCGAAAATTTTGTACAGGGTTTTTTCTGTTGACATCCAAATATACAAAATTTTTAAATACAATAACTCTGTTTTTTCAAATGAAACACCCTATATTTATTAGGCTCGTCTGATAGATATTGTAAGTATCTTTTATTATTGTTAAGTCATACCTATACCTAAATTTACTAGTTTTGGCAATATTTCGTTTTTTATTTAAATTTTGGTGAAAAAAACTAGTTTTTATTTTTCTAGTAAGCCATGACTAGCAAAGTCAAAACAAATGTAATTGAATATAATGTCATATTTATAATTATTATTTTTATATTTATAATGTTTGTAAACTTATTTTCATTATCAAGTTGCGTAATAAAAACAAAATTTTATTAAATTAAATAAATACGTAACTAACTATGGTTATCAATTATTAATAAACAAAATGGCACACGTTGAATTGAAATTTTCGAATACCTGAACCAACTATAGAGAGGACGCATCTTTCAATGTCACTACACTATGTTTCACCGACCTATGGCCGGGTGATTTTTCTTTTTTTTTACAAATAAAAGCGTATTTCTTACATTTTTCATGACAGTGGACTAGTATTTAGGGTTTGGATGACATGAAATTATTGAAAAAGGAAATTCATTCAGGAGACAGCGGAATTATTTCAAAATTATATACAGAATGATTATTATTGAAAAATACCAGGGTTGGCAAATATCATGATATTTATATATATATCAAATATCGGATATATACCCGATATATATCAAATAAATTTTTTTAGCTTAAACAGATAAAATCATACTTATAGTAGAGCCAAGTAAAATAAAGGAAGTAGATATTTGAGTAAATATTTTTATTAAAACATAAATATTATTTCTAAACAGAACAAGCCTCGGAACAAGCATAAAAGCTAACAAAATAATAATAACAGATATTCACCTAGACAACAGATATTTACCTAGGGTGAATGCGTACAACAAAAAAAATCCCGAAAAAAAATAATATAAATAACCATCTTAAATCAGCCTTGGTAATGGTAAGTCATCGTCAGGATCGATGGAACGTCCCGGTAATTCTTCTGGTACAATTCCTGCCCAAATCCAATCAATAGTTTATTTTTTATTTGTTTCTATTTGATTAGAGTATTTAAATAAAAACGTTAATTTTCCAGCTTTTTCATTTCCAAGCCTATTGCGTAGTTTCGATTGCACGAGTCCAAATGATGAAAAGGTTCTCTCAATGGACGCGGTAGACGCAACTGCAGTAAGCAGTTGTTCACATAAAGCTAGGAAGTCTTTTTTATTTGGCCAATCCTCATCCTTAATAACAATTCCTTTCCACCACACCATAGGAAGTGTATTTTTGAACTGAGATCCAAATGTATATTTGGGGAATGGTGTTGATTCAACTAATAGGGCCAGTACCAAGCCAGTTAAATTACTAAATAGTCTTACCAATTGTAATACCAACCCAAACCATACAAAATTTGGCGGTAAATTGAAATTTATTTTTCAATAATAAATATCATGATATATATCGAGCTATAAATATTATTGATATATATCGTGATATATATCATGCCAACCCTGGCCAAAATTGATGATATTTTTCAGAAATCATGTATTTTAGGAGTGTAAATCGATCTAAGAGCAGTCTTTGGTGTAAATGCTAAGGTTTTGACATACCCCTTCTTAAGTGCCGTTTTGTATATTCATAAATCATAATAAAGCATTTTTGTTTCTCCCCGCACTATTTTTTTTATTATAAATTATCACACTTCCCCCGTAAAAAATGTTTCAATTCAAATTTTTACTTTAATTTTTTTCTTTAAAAATAAATACCTAATTGTTTTTTGTTTTTGTTTTAAAAATATTTTATTGCATTAAGTTATATTTTTGTTGATTTTAGAAGAGGGAAAACGGAACAGACAATAGAAAATACTATAAAATATTACTCTTTTTACTCGTTTTCCCATAAAATTGTATCATAAATCAATAACTAAAACGATATGCGTCCGAAACCTTAATCTCGATATAAAACAGGACATTTAAAAGGAAAAGTTTAAAAACTTAACGTTTCCTACAAGACCCTTGTAATCTAAGCCAAGAATACATTATTTAAAAATTGAAATTAAGAGTCCAAGCGTGAGACGAAAAATTAGGTTGCAATTAGACTTTTAGACCCAAGATCCTAGGCCCCTGCCAGTTACGCCACTGAGGGTGGGCACCCATGTTTTTAGAGTGGACCGATGCCCACCCTGCCCCCCCCCCCCCCTCCTCCAGGCGCCGCCGCTGGGTCTTGGATGGCAACCTCACCAACTTAGTTGAATGATTTATATATGTCTATGCGTGGCGCCACTCATCCTTTTTAAAAAAAATTTAACAATAACATTTGGTTGTACAAAATAAGTCCATAATAAAATCGATACTCGTTTTGAATAAAAGTGAGCCCACACGCCGCACCGGTGCGGCATCAACAAAGGACCTTACGCAGGCAATATTTTACCTAAATTTATTACGTAATTGTGGATATAAAGAAACGTGTTGCTAGTACTTCCGGAAACTCGTACCTACACGGAAACCGGTACCTCCGGTCTTTCAAATTGGTTAATGCCTGTTTAGAGATTTTTATTGAAGTTTAATAAAAAATATTTAGATAAATTCTAAATCATTTTTATTGTCATATAAAAATCCTATAGGACATAACACGAGAACGTCAATTTAAAACAAACAATTATTTCTTTAGAAATGCAGAAAATTCGGTCCTATTTACAGATCCTTATCCAATCTTTCAGAAGATTGATTAAAAAATAGAAGGAACGGAGTATTTCTTTAGGACACCCCCCAAAAAATGGCTTATTCTACACGAAATTCTATTTAATACTTTTTCTCAGATGACTCCTATATAGGTGATTCTCTTTAATAAAGATTATTTTACACAAGCGCGAAAAAAATGCATTTTTAACGTTTTTTCTGGCTTTTCGATCAGTTAAATCGAATTTCATGTAGAGTAACTCATTTTGTTTAATTTGTTGGGCCAGGTGGCCAGGTAGCTGTTTGATGTCGGCAACATTTTTATAAATGAATTTTCGATGGTCTCTTCTATAACTAAAAGATATTCTTTACAACAAATATAAACTAAGGAATAAATAAAAACATGAAGTCTTTCTCCACTAGTTTATTATTATTTAGTAAAGTTAAAAGGTGGTAGATATTCTACATGTTTCGGGTGTAGTAACACCCATCATTAGGAATAAAATATAAAGAGAAAATATTTATAAGTGAGAGGAACAGACCTAAATGGTGAATGGTAGTGAACCTCGATGGAGCTCTCATCGAGCCATGGAAGATCAAATATTGAGAAATGGGATAATGATTAAAAAAATTGGTATGCTTAAGTCTTAACACTGACCATGGGCAACAGATAACAGTGGTAAGAGGAGGCCCGTTTGGGCAAAGAGAGAAAATAAAAAAAAAAGAGAAAAAAAAACTTCTACTTCTTCAAAATATAAACTTTAAAAATTGCAAATTGTGCTTATTTTTCCTTAAAAAAATCTGTTTTTCGACTCTTCGTTCTTATTAAAATTTGATGACCTGACCGAAAAGATTGGACTGCACGAAGGTCATCGAAAGTAATCAATTTGTGCATATCCTGCTTTTAGGGTGTAAAATGGTTTGATTCGAATGCCCACTTCTGTTGGAATTAAAAACAGTGACGTGGAGTAAAAAAATTACTTTATAGTAATATTAATCCTTCATTATAAATAAAAGATATATCTTTTCTCTCTCTTATACATACATAGGTAGGTACTCCCGTAGGTACCTTGTCATATTTAACATTAGAAATTTATAATTTCTTCTATAAATATCTTTTTCATCTACACTGCTAAAAATGTTGGTAAAATGTCATACTATTACGTTTCTTTTACGTTATATAATGAGGATTTTTTTTCACTATGTACTATAAGCTATATTGTCCTGGATAAGTAATGTTTTTTACTGATATTGTGAATTAAAAAATTTACTAGCAAAAATATTTTTCCGCTATTTGTTATGCAAAATTAATGCTTTTTATTTTTTATATTATTTATAATGAAAACATTTTTTGAACTAATAATTTTTGGGGTCAATTATTAGGAAATGGCACTAAGGGCTATATATAACTCAAGAACGTTGATATCATGCGTAGACTTGTCAAATGTCTTTTGAAAATGGCGAATGCGTTTCCTTACGTTGCAAACTTTTTCACGGACACTATAAACCTACTGTCGTCGGCGACTCTGCCAATAAATAAAATACATTCCCGTATCTGTGTGGTCTGCAAAATGTCCCATTTGGCCATGGTGACACCCCTTGAATGTCGCCTTATTTACCTTATTTGATTTTCATCCCTTGTGTTAAATCTCCAAATCCTTAATTCACTTATTCCGGACCATATGATGTTCGTTAGCATTCATTATAGGTTGACATCGAGGAAATAAAATAAATTAATGGAAAAGTTTTCATGATCTTTTTTTTATTTTTTATTATCGAAAAACTATTGTATATTGGAAAGAAAATTTAGTAAATTTTATAGGCATAATAAGGTGTATATTGTTTCTTCAAGATCCTTAATCATTTACATCACTATACAGGGTGTCCCGTAACTTATGGGCTTTAGAGGAACTGGAGATACTAGACATCAAACTAAGCCGATTTAGTCATATAAGTTTTTTCGGATTGTTACTCGTTCTAGAGATACAGGGTGTTGAAAGTAAAAGTTTATTCTCGAAAATAGGCCATAATTTTAAAACGGTTTAATGAATCGAATTGAAAATTGGCAATATTATGTTTTTATGAGCAAGAAATAAGAATTTGTAGAAATCTTTAAGATTCAAACTAGAGGGCGCTAGTTGCATACACTGGGCTTCATAAATCTATGATTTTTTTTCTTACCTGTGATATTAGGTAAGCATAAAAGAATATAGTAAATAATTAAATTAACAAAAAAAAACAAAAGTGACAATTCGAAAAAACGTATATGACATAATCGGCTTAGTTTGATGTCTAGTATCTCCAGTTACTCTACGGCCCATAAGTTACGGGACACCCTGTATACACACTTTTTTTTTCGTCCTTTATTTCCTTACCAACGAAAAATTGTACAAAAGAAAATTCTTTATTCAAAACATCCTTTTTGGCGGCCTCAACTCTTTGATGTTGTGTCATTTCATTGCACTTGTATTGTACATTGTTTTGAAATATTTGCTGTATTTAAATTCTAAGTTTTGATTGTCTCTATAGAAGCTTGTATTGAAGAAAGAACAATTTACAGGATAGTAATGAGAAGAATAAACTCTATAATATCATAGAGGTAATATACACCATTACACATTTCATGTATATGCAACCATATTTTCAAAACACGTTTATAGGAACATTGTGGTACTATAATAAAAGATATAAGCCAATGAAAACCCTAAAAATAACTATATTAAAATTCTCGGTATTGTAATAGTAGTTTGTACAAGAGTGGATATGATGTCTATATCTCACGAGGAAGTCAATCAAGTCATCAAATTGAGCATGACGCTGTAAGCGGAGTGCTCAATCTTTAGAATGTGATATGGACAATCCACTCGAGTTGAACTGTATATTTTTTCTACGACCATTAAATCCAAAGTTCGACGGTAAATTTCCGGATTTGTGAGAACAAAGCGCAGAGGAATGATAGGTCGAAAAAAATTGGAAATTTTATTTTTAAAGTTCGCAACACTGTGCAGCACTGAACAGTAAGAATATGAAAATTTGCCGTATGGAATAGTCTACTTTTCTCGTCACAGTGTAAAGGAAGAAGCAAATACCCATGTGGGTCTAGAAAAAAAAACTTACATTTTTTTTTTAATAAAATCCAAATTTAAAAAGCTTTTAAACATCCATTAATAAACATGGTCAGGATTCGGACCAAGAAAACACAATGTTTTTGATCTAATTTAATATTAATAGATATAATTTCACAGGGAGCTGGTAACTTTCGATAAGAATTTTATTTAGAAATATTGGTTTTAGAGACGGTCCTGGCATATCCGATAATTTACATGTTCAGCAATTCGTTGCAGGGAATTTTGTTGATTGCACAAGATATCAACTAGGGGGTGTTAAATACAGGGGTGAGGGTTAAACATTTGCGGAGGTGGAGCAGGGTGGTAAAGTTAGTGACGTGCATGTCCTGTCCATATTTTGGGAATTTGTTGGAATTGAATAGAGAAACTGGTTAAGACATACGTAGGGTAAAATGGGGTAATGGCGGTCACTTAACGAAATTTGGACATAAAAGTTAAAATATGAAGTATATATTTATTCTGATAGAAGAAAAATGAAACATAAAAGTTACTCTAAGTTGTCAAAAACAAAAAGAACTGAAAATCTAACATTTCTTGGTAAAAACTCTTAAATTAAAAAAAGTTACTTTGACCGGTATTGTCGTAACATTCTGGTATTACCGGTCATAGCATGGGTAATACCGGTCACAAACAAAAATCACAATTATATCCGGTTGGAGAGTCCCTTGCAGAACACAGGGAGTGTGCCCATTGTCCGCATATGACACACCTGTACCACATCTCATTATTCGCTCCGTATTCACCACAAATCACACATAAAGTGAAATCTATCTCATTATCACTGTACATCTATAAAATATAGATGCTAGATATTTTATCTGGTTCGACATTTCTACTTCCTGCTCCCCGGTGAAAACAGTTTTTCTACCCAAAATAGGACTGATAAAGTTTCCTTTCTGAATTTTTACTTGTAAGGTTGAAAATGTAATTTCACATCTTTTAGCTGCAGTTCGCATGGAAACCCCTTGCTGATATAATCGTTTAACAGCATTCA
Source organism: Polydrusus cervinus (assembly GCA_935413205.1). Lineage (NCBI taxonomy): Eukaryota > Metazoa > Arthropoda > Insecta > Coleoptera > Curculionidae > Polydrusus > Polydrusus cervinus. The sequence goes on from OW284514.1 coordinate 6,453,573, forward strand.
GGTTTTCAACTGACCACTTTGCTCTGTTAGTTAATCTTACACGTGGCTTTGGCATCTGCAATAAAGAAAATCAACAAAATTAATTTTTGTTAATGAGGGCAATACCGGTCACTCGACCGACATTGCCCTCATATGAAGGCATACATTCAAAAATAATTTAGGACCTTAAAATTTTGATTATCACTCAATTCAATACGTAAGATTATTCTATGATGTACCAAACAACCGATAAACTAAGCACATTCTTAAGAAATAATAAATATAAGTACTTACGGCTTATTTTCAATGATGACGAAATTAGAAAAAACACAAGAAAAACAAATAGCCGACTGTTCCGCGTCAACACTTGATGGTAACTGAAACGATCAAATGCCCTCAATGCTAGGGCATTAAAAACAGCCGTTTGCACCAAACGCTGTTGCCGGATCTATCTTCCTTAAGGAAATATAGGGTTGACCGGTATTGCCCATTGACCGGTATTACCCGATTTTCCCCTATACTTGGCGTAGGACAATGATATTACATATCATTTAATAAGTTCTTTCTTGGTAAATTTCACTCTTAAAAGATGGTTAACCCTAATATTTTTAAAAATCATTAATTAGTTTAAGTGCAATACATAGAACCATAACCATGCATTTTGACAATTAATATTTTTTGAGTTAGAAAAGCCCCCATTGGAGCCCCCGAAGGGCCATTTTGAGACTAAAATTTTTTTAAAAAAAGTCTAAATGTCATTTGACGGGGTTTTATATTTGGCACTGGTATAGGTCAATTTTTTTTCATTAAACATGCAAAAATACTCTTTTTATTTCTGGCTTTACATAATTATAAGCCAAATTTGATCTTTTTAACAATTTTGTTTAGGAAATATTCAAGTGATTATTTTTGTCACAGGATTTTTTCCTCTTTGTTCGCTACCAGGGCCTTACCCGAATGGACCTAAAAATCTTTCTACTCTGAAAAGTTACTTCTAAAAAAAATTCTGACCCCTCACACGCCCTACAATTTTTTTACAAAGTTAAAAAAACACCCATTTTGTAAGGTTCGTGGGGGGAGGGAGGACGGACAGTCTGCCTCCCCCCCCCCATTCGCGGAGTGATTTTCATGATAAGAGACTTCCTTGCAGTGTTGTTGAATTTTTTCAATCGTAACAGATTTGCTTAAAAAACGTAACTAAATTTTTTGGATGGGTGGGCCCGATTTTTGAATGGGCACTACCCAAATCAAAGATGACTTCTAAAAAAAAGACGCTGCGATCGGCATAAGCGATAAACGTCATCAGAATAAAGAAACGATAAAAAAACTCTCCCTTCTTTCGAAACTGACTTCTAAAAAAAAAAGGTCCTCATCGTCCTCTTAAAGGCTGATGTCCACGACGGCTTGACAGAGTAACAGATCCTTTCAAAACTTAACAGATCTGTTACGGTTGTAACAGATCGGCAACACTGCTTACTTGTATTGCAATGTGTACAAGAATAGCTTTTTTAATAAATGTCTAGTGTAATAATTGGTTTGAGTATACGGATCCTAAAAAAAAATATCAACCCTTATTTTGATGAAAATTTGTTTACTGTATAAGATTTCAAGGAAATACAACCCATTTCATTCTTTCTTTATTTCAATTGGCAATACCTTAATTAAGCTGTCGAGGGTATAGATAGTTTATCACTCGGTAAAAGGACAAAAATTCCTATAATACATATTTGTTTTCCTACGACCACGAAAATCAGAAAAAAAGCACGGTTAATTTGGCTAGAAAACGCCGTATATTACACCACCCCTTTTTATTAAAATGAAAAAAAAAATTATAAAGCAGTTGTAAAGTGTTTAACTTATTGATCATGTATTTGTCGAGTGATTCAGAATTAGAGTGTGAAAATACGCCATCTGAAATTATAAAAAATGTTAATTATACTGGGAAATCTATTACCTACCAGAAAAAACAAATCGCGGTAGCGATAGCGTAGAGAATAGAGCTCTAGCCTACAGTCACAGGTTCAAATCCCATCAGGAGTATTTGACTTTTTTTTATAAAAACATTAAATAATTTATAGAATAATTTTGAATTGAAATCTTCCTTGTTGGGTGGATTTTTTCTCGATTAAATGTAAATTTTTTCATTTTGAATAATCTAGAAGTCAATCCAGGATTAGTTATTTCTATAATATAAAACATATGAAAGTTAAATTACAAATAAAGGAAAAACCTATTGACAAACTATGAAACCAGATATTAAGTAGAACATAATCCTAAGTATGCTAATTTCAACACTAGTGTTGAAATATGTTTTTCACAAATCAAAGGCTTTTTTAATACTTCTTTGTGGTGGTAGGAAAAATAGTGTACATTACTCGTGTGAAAGTGATTATTCTAAAACTCGGAGAATTTCCGCTCTCGGCTGACGCCTCATGCTAAATATATTCTCGTTTGAAAAGTATCACTTTCATCACTTGTTTTGTAATATAATTTTATAACTTTCCGTCGATTTAACCCGACTTTACAAAAGGCTTCGCAACAAAATCCCCAAAAACAACATTAATAAGGTTCAATAAGCTCTCGACGCTCGTTTATTTTGCAAAAAATAACTTTTATGAAATAACGACATAATGAATAGCTGAAAAAATCCCAGATTGATAGGTGTATATTTCACCGACCGGAGTTAAATCCCTTTCAATAATCCCTTAGAGTTTCCAAAGGGCGTAAAATCTGACGTTAAGATTGATTGATAGAACTTTACTGATTGAGCTTTATCGGAGAAAAGAATTGCAATAATAGTTGGATTAAGAGTGGGATGGACAGTACAATTTATATGTCTTTATGGTTGGCTGGATAAGGAGAAACAATGATTGACGAAATATTGAAATACGAAACGTGAAACTAAAGTCATCAAAGTTATTAGTTAAACTATGCATTAATGTTAAAAAGAATCATCCTAAAAGCAATAAAAGTTTGGACGATTTTAAACAGCGTTAAAGGTTTTAAAAAAATATTGCCAAGACCCTAATTTTACACTCTTAAAATTATGTTGTTAAGGGAAAGAAATAAGAAGTCAAAGTGTTCCTTTACTCCACTTCAAGTATGGACTACTTCTTCATGTTAAAAATAAAATATTGTTTTATTGCTATATTTTATTATGCTTTTGCTACGACCGCCTATGAAAATGAAAAAAAAGCACGGTTAATTTGGCTGGTAAGCGCTGTATATCACACGCGTGTTAAAAACAAATATTTCAACACTAGTGTTGAAATACAAGGCACACTATTTAATTTAAACATATGGTGCTAATTTGACAGACAACCCCTATTTTTTAATAAACAAGAACAAATTTTAGAAAGCAGTAATTGTAAAGTGTTTAACTTATTTATCATGTATTTGTCGAGTGATTCAGAATTAGAGTGTGTAAATACGCCATCTGAAATTATAAAAAATGTTAATAATATACTTGAAAATCTATTACCTGAAAGAATAAATCGCGCTGAAGAGAGTGTCATGTTTTAAACAACAAATCCTTATTGGTACCGATAGCGTAGAGAATAGAGCTCTAGCCAACAGATCGCAAGGTCACAGGTTCAAATCCCATCAGGAGTAATTGACTTTTTTTTATAAAAACATTAAATTATTTATAGAATTATTTTGAATTGAAATTTTCCTTGTTGGGTGGATTTTTTAAATTTATGTTAATTGCATCTTTCCTTGATTAAATCTAAAAATTTTCATTCTGGTGAATCTAGAAGTCAATCCAGGATTAGTTCTTTCTATGATATATAAAATATGATAAAATTAAAAAGTTAAACTACAAATAAAGAAAAAGCCTATTGACAAACTATGAAACCAGATATTAATGTCGGGTTGCACAAAGAATTTTAATAATAATAATTTAATCGGCAAATTTGACTGTGACATAAATGACTTTAACAGGCATTATATAATCACATTCAAAGGTGCGTGATTAGTAAATTAAAAATTAAGGTAACCGGGCCAGTATGATTGTGAGAAAATTATTTCTGTCAATGTTACGTCTGTCACAGTCAAACTGGCCGGTTAAATAATTATTATTAAAATTTTTTGTGCAACCCGACATAAGTGGAACATAATCCTAAGTATGCTAATTTGTGTTGAAATATTTTTTTCACAAATCAAAGGCTTTTTTAATAATTCCTTGTGGTCGTAGGAAAAATGGTGTACATTACTCGTATGAAAGTGATTATTCTAAAACTCGGAGAATTTCCGCACTCGGCTAACGCCTCGTGCTAAATATCTCCTCGTTAGAAAAGTATCACTTTCATCACCTGTTATGTAATATACTATTATTAACTACTGGTTATCGCCCGTAACACGGAAAACAACTACAACTATAATAAATAAACTTGACTTTCCTTAAACCGTAATTCTGCTATTCAACGTTTCGTTTCGTCACACATAAGTAACAAACTAATTTATAACGCCCCTTAACCCTCTTTCCTCTATTTTTCTTATTTCATCCCTCGGAAAAATTGTTCTTACTCACCGAAAAGGCTTTCTTTTCAAAGGAGTTTTCTTTTATCCTCTAATCTAATATTCATGTATAAGTTTATGGAGTTTTTCTTTGACCCTCGATTTGGGGGCGACAACTTTTTATAGACCGTAACCACAAGTGATGGACCACAGCTTAAGTTTACCCCGGGTTAAAAAAGCTCCCTGGGACACTTGATTACTTTTAAAGTGGTTTTTGTATAAAGGAACAGGAATTCGACTATAAAATTGTTATATTTGAGAGGGGAAACTGCGGTCTTACCGAATGCCGAATACCTAATTCATTTCTTTCATTTATTTATATTCCTACGACCGTCAATAGAAAAAAGTACGGTTAACTTGGCTTAAAAGTGCTTTACAACACTGTGTTGAATACTATATTGATCTACACGTCCTATAAAGCATCATTTTATAGCACGCTTCCGCGGCGAATTTTATAACGGGAACAGTGCTCTAATTGCTTTATAAAATATGTACTTTATACTATTTTTTTTATTTTGTATTTTTTTCATTAAAAAAATATATTTTTTAAAAAGAAAATTATTTTAATTTTAAAAATTTGTAGTTAAAGTTTTATGTTGGTAATTCTATAACATTATTTATCATAGTTGACCTCAGAGATTTGCATTTAAATATATTCTTAACCTCAATTTTGCTAAGAAGTGTGATAATTTATAATAAAAAAAATAGTGAGGAAAGAAACGAGAATGCTTTATTATGAATATACAAAACGGCACTTAAGAAGGAGTATTTCAAAACCTAAGCATTTGCACCAAAAACTGTTCTTAGGTCTACGATCCTAAAATACATGATTTCTGAAAAAATTATCAATTTTGGCGTGGTGAGCGATATTTACTTTATTTTTAATCAAAAAAAAACGGAGCCGGCACAACGCTGGTTAGAGTCATACATATGTCTTATGTTAAAATTTTGGATTGACACCAATATTCATATTTTTCACAAATATAAAAAATATTTTTTTTTTAATAAAGAGCCAGCTAGGAATATCAAAAAAAAGTAAAAAAAAACATTTACAAAAACAAATTTAATCCAACCATGCAGAGGGGGAGAGGTAATAATTTAATTTTCGAAATTTGATAGTTAGGTGAAATTTAAACGAACTTTGGGCGTGGCCCTGGCAATTTTTCGTCTGCGGCGCTTTTTCGTCTTCTTCACTAGGTACAATATCATGAAATACATGTACTCCCGACTGTCCCACTCTTTAGAAAAAAAAATGTCCTACTTATTATATAGATAGATATTACATTATTTCATTTTTTGCCATTATTTAGCAGACGGATAAAATTTAAATTAAAAAAAAATAAGTTATTGTAAAATATGTCCATATTTTTATAATGTCAGTTATTAAAATAAGTTTTATCAGTAAAAACACCAAACGTAGCGTGATATTTATTTAGCAAAAAGTTCACTGGTCCGAAATCTATTAAAATTTTCGTGTTCGTATTAAAATAAAACACTATTTCAATTTATTTTATACGAATTTGTTTTTACAGTAATATTATAAATATAGGGTTGGAAGTTAATTCTTTGGAAACAAATTTTGAAATTAAGGGAACATGAAAGCTGAAATATACATATTATATAGTAAATTTGCATAATATTTTTCTAGTATTTTAATTTTTACTGTATTATATTTTATTGTAAATTAAAATGTCTAACGGCTTGGTCGATAAAGATATTTGTTTCTGACATTAGAGTGTATTTTAGTGGCGGCTGGTCAGGTGAAGTAGGTGAAGAAACTCTTCACCAAAAAAAAAAATAAAACCAGGAGAAAAGTCTTTCGACAATATTAAGTATTAATATACCAACACAGCTACCATTTTAGCTCTTCAAAAATAATTACATACGTTCAAATTAATATTATTAATTTAAACCGAATGTAGCTATACATAATAGGGCCACGGTTAACTCCGATGGACAATAATTATTATAAACACTCGTGCATTTTGGCGCGCCTCAACCGACCATGTCCGTTAGCTCAAAGCAAGTGAAGATGAAGACCCACCGTCTAAGTGGCTTTTCACCGGTGTGGTGCTATGGTTACGTGACGTCAGTTACGCAAACAGCTTGTAACAATTTGCATTATGATTAAGGGCAATTTAAAAATAAATTAGTCGTATGCACCATTGTTTTAGCATTGGTTCGCCCAACCGTAATGTATTTATTTTGAGGCTTCGCGAAACTTACGGTAATAGATATCGTTTTTACGTAATTTACTGTGTAATTAAAAAATTTTGTTTTATTTTTCAGTTAATTCAGTAGTGTACGTACCTACTTAGTTTAATTTTTATTGTGTGTTGGTACGTAATAAAAACATAAATAAGTCAATGCTTGTTTAAGTACCCTCACTATACCTAGCTCTTCACCATTTTTTAAGACCGCGAGCCGCCACTTGTGTATTTTCACTTTGACTTTGACAAGGGAATTATTTTACTTGTCGGGTTATTGGAACACCCTGTATGTATGTGAATAAAAAAATATCTTTATCACTTAGTTTATAATAAATAAATTAAATAATAATTGTTGGTTAATTACCGTATATCAAATTTAAAAAAAAATTAAACCCCGCAAAGCAATAACTAATAAACACAAATAGGAACCAAAAATTCATTAATTTTATATTTTCGGAATTTGCATTGGTTATAGCTATTTATTGCATATCCTACGCAATAATTAACTCGGAATTAGAAATATAAAGTGACCGGATGACTAAAGCGGCCACGTTGGAGTTGAAATAGCATAGCATCGGACTGGGTGGGCAAGAACAAGCGGCATAAGAATCCCCCAAACTACTGCGAACGGCCGGAAATTTTTGCTTTTTTTTGTAGATTCAGATCTAGACCGCACTGCAGTCGCCCACTGGTGTGCATCACCATAGAGTTGTGGCGGAAAGCGAAAATGATGTTTCCTATACTGAATAGGTGGCCGTCCAGTGGCGTAGCCAGAAAATATCCTCGGGGGAGGGGGGGGGGGGGCTCAGTAGGCGTAAGAAGGACATTTTTTTTTCTGGAAAAAGGGACAGTCGGGACTACATGTATTTCATGATATTGTACCTAGTGAAAAAGGCTGAAAAGCACCGCAGGCGAATCATTTTCAGGGTCACGCCCAAAGTTCGTTTAAAAAATTCACCTAGCTACTATCAAATTTCGAAAATTAAATTATTACCTCTTTCCCTCTTCATGGTTGGATTAAATTTGTTTTTGTAAATTTTTTTTTTAATATTCCTAGCTGGGTCTTTATTAAAAAAAAAAAACATTATTTATATTGAGTGAGTAGGAGTTATTTATATTTGTGAAAAATATGAATATTGATGTCAATCCAAAATTTTAACATACGACGTATATGTATGACTCTAACCAGTGTTTTTCGAGCACGGTTTTTTTTTATTAAAAATAAAGTAAATATCGCTTACCACGCCAAAATTGATGATTTTTTCAGAAATCATGTATTTTAGGAGCATCTAAGAGCAGTTTTTGATGCAAATGCTTAGGGATTGAAATACTTCTTTTTAGTGAGGTTTTGTATATTCATAATAAAGCATTCTCGTTTTTTCCCGCATTATTTTTTTTTATTATAAACTCACTTCTTCCATAAAAAATGTTTCAATTAAAATTTTTACTATAATTTTTCTCTTTACAAATAAATACCTAATTGTTTTTGTTCTAAAAATAATTAATTGCATTGGGTTAAATATTTGTTGATTTCAAATAGCTCTAAAAAAGGGAAAACGGAACAGATAATTATATAATAGAAAAATACAATAAAATATAATTCTTTTTACTCGCTTCTCTATAAATTTGCATCATAAATCACTTACTAAAACGATATGCGTCCGAAACCTTAATCTCTATATAAAACAGGACTTTTAAAGGAAAAGTTTAAAAACTAAACATTTTCTACAAGACCTTTGTAATCTAAGCCAAGAATACATTATTTAAAAATTTAAATTAACGTGAGACGAAAAATTAGGTTGCAATTAGACTTTTAGACCCGAGCTCCAAGGCTCGCCACTGTGGCCGTTCATGCTTGATTTATTTATAGTTCTATGTTTTTACGTGAGATGGCTATCTTTTGCATTGGAGTTGATTCCAACAGATGGCGATACTAGGTTTTCATCATATTTTTATTCGTAAAAATATCTTGAAAACATATTGTCCTTGTAATAGGAATTGCTTACAGGTTATGGCTTTCTGATGAGTCCCAATAAGGACGAAACAGCCTGTCATTGTCTACCTGTGCCCCCAGGGAACACATTACCTTTGGCCGCACTTTGGCATCCCTGTGTACTTTAATGCAAAAGATAGACGCACTACTGTGTCCACGTGCCGCTAAGTTTCTTTCTAATAAATTAAAATGTATTTACATCTATAATTGAAAGATTCAAAAGTTGTCAAGTGATCTATTTAGTCAGTAGTTTAGTAGATTTAAACAAATTGTTTGTTATCTTAACATTCGGGTTGTGGATTTCAACGGTGTGATGCATGTTGAGTGTTAATGACACACATTGGGGGCGCTTCGGTAGCATGCATACGTTTTGTGACACCTGATTTTTAATTACCCCTCTAGAGACCAATTGCGTACTCGCAAGACCCCTAAAGTATACTAATTACCCATATAACTTACTGCTTTCAACTTTCTGCATTTTTGTTTTGTTTATTTCCTAAATATTTTAGTTTGATTCATTTTATAGGGTAACAAAGCATTTGAATAAGAGTTTAGCCTCAGGTTTACAACGATCCCTTCACTCAGTTGAGTGTAGTTATATGTAGGATAAATAATTAACTCTAATAAATTGTAACTCTTTTATTTTTAGTCTGATTTTAGTGATTTTTCTTAGAGAACTGTAGGTACAACTATCAGTTTTAACTTGACTTTTACAAATTTTAACTAAAATTGGTTATTTGACATATTATACAAGGATAGTCGAAATATTTTTTTACCTAACATCAAAACACCCTGTGGTATAATCAAGTAGCGAAATTATTTCAAAATACCAGTTTTCGTTTAGTCATCTATTCTTTATATTTTGTATTTTGATTTATGTAAATATATGCATTGATTCTCATACACATGGTTCCTTCATGGTTTGGGGTGCAATTTTAATGCGGGAGAAGGAATCGACCCTGTTTTCATCTGTAGGGACGACCGAGTTCGCGGGAGAGAAGGTTTAACAGGTACATCGAGGAAATGTTAACACTTCATGTGGTACCTTGCATCGACTTCCTTGGAGATAAATTTCTTTTTATGTAAGACAATACAAGGCCGCACACCTCAAGAATCGTGCAAGCTTATATTACTGAAGTTGTTTTTCGGGTTATAGAGTGGCCAGCATATAGTCCGGACCTAAATCCGATCGAACATTTATGGGATGGTCTATACTAAACTCTAAAACGAAGACTTCAGAGAGAGAGAGAGAGGGATAATTGCGATTAAACCATTTTTTTAGAAATTAAAATAGTTAATTTATTTCATGCCTTAAAAGAATCATTTTACATTTGTGAGAGAATAAATGCATGTATTGACATGAACTAAGAAACAAAATGTAAAGAAGAGATGACTCTAAACGAAAACTGGTATTTTTAAATTACTTTGCTACTTGATTATACCACAGGGTGTTTTGAAATTAGGTAAAAAAACAACGTTTCGATTATCTTTATATAATATATCGAATAACCAATGTTAGTTAAAATTTGTAAAAGTCACGTTACAACTGATAGTTTTCTAAGAAAATCATTAAAATCGATTTAAAAATAAAAAAGTTATCAAGCCTATAACTTAATCAAAATTTTGTAACGGCCGTTTTTTGTGCACGCGAGTGTATGTAAAAAATATATTAATTATTTATCCAACGTCTATGTTCATTTCTTATTAATATAGATATTACTTATTTATTTATATTCGAATTAAAATAAATTTAAATAAAATTAATAAAACACCTCCATCCACCATAATAACTACGGCAGCGCAAAAACCTTAAAGCATATTATTTATAAAATAAATAATTCATTGCCATAAAACTCATTTATAATTTACATTTTAATTGGCGCTAATTTCCTTTTAAATATTAATTTTACGCTACTTGTATACAGGGTGTCTCTAAAAGTATTGGAATAACAAACTAGGGTTCGATATTTGAAACCGCCTTATTTAAAAATTATATGCTTTTATTCTAAACGTCGTTTCACCCCATCAGATTTATTGGAGTGTCAAACCACCCTTTTGGGGTGTGAAACCCTTATTTTTTGTCTTTGAAAGATGTTTCTCAAAATTATGACGGGGTAGAGATTTGTATACAGGGTGTCCCGAAATTAGGTGACAATATTTTAAGGGGTTAAAGTACATCCAAAAATAAGACTAAAATCCTCTATTAATATACCTTGAAAAACGCTTCGTTATGGGGCTAGAGCCCCCCGAATGGAAGCTATATTAAGCGGTTTTTTCACAATATCTCAGAAACTGATTGAAGTATCAAAATAAAATTTGATACATGTTTTACCCATGTTAAGACGCAATAAATGGTTTGTTTAGCTTAGGTGTATTTCTTCCAGTGGCGTCCCACTGGGTAGGTAGTGAGGAGAATATTGCCCCAACTTTTTTATTTATAGGATTTTTTAACGCCATTAACGATTAAAATCATGATTTTAATCAGTATGATTTAAAAAAAAATCATGATTAATTTAAAAAAAGCTGTTTAACACTTTAACGCACAAAATGTATTTGTTCATATAAAAAATAAAACCCAGACGCATTTTTATGTGGTGTTATTTATGATTTTATTATAATAATTGAAAAGAATAGCTGGTTATTACAAAAATAAAACCTAAAAAAAAAATCAAACAAAAAAATACTTAATTTAAACCAAAAAAAATATTTAAAAAAAAACCTAAATGTTATAGTGCTTAAATAGAAATACTAGTTTAGCTGCTTTCCAATCCAAATCCAACCACGTCCACCTACACTTTCCTTTTCACAGTTATCGCTTCTCAGTTTCTTTGCCAACTGGATAATTTCACTCTGGCTAGTTTCAGGCTGTGGCTGACAATCACTAGTTTCACTTTTGCAGGTTTCCCAATGACTTTTTAGTCTGTCCGCTAGACCTTGCAATTCTTTACCACAGTTTTTACATACTGCTCTACAACCTAGTTTGCCCACCACTTTCTTTTTCATAAAATGCTGACAAACACTAAATTCCTTTCTGCCCCGGCTTGTTATAATTCCAAATGTTTTGATAGATCCACCCCCAAAGCAAAAATATTACTGATAAAACTGAAATAAGTGCGTATCGTTTATATAGCAGGGCGTTTTCTGCCAGTTATTACAAGTTTCGACAAAGGCGCAAACTTGCAAAAACTACGAGAACGGAATTTGCATGTTAAAAGTTAAAACTTCTCCAGGTTTGCTTCGTATCTGTACTATTCCTACCTAAAAATATTTGTTTACTTAACAAAACAAAATATAAGCAGTTAAAAATAATAATAATTGTAGAAGCTGGTAAATTAAAAAAAAAAAATAAAAAAAATCATGATTTTTAATTTTTTTTTAAATCGTGATTTCTATCAACCCTGGTTATCACCTCCCTATCTTAGTTTTTTATTCTCTATCCAGAAATACCAACTTCCGATTTAACATTTAAACCAAAAAAATGGTTTTTTATTTTAAAAATATTACTCTTTATTCTTGTTACCTAATTATCAAATATCTGAGGAAGTATTCTTTATTGTACCTAAATCTACTGTAATTATATACATAATAATTTAGTAAGTAGTAAATTGTTGTTTTCTATATAATAAAAATTTATGAGCCCTACATTTTTTTATACTATTCAAAATATAGTTATAACTGGACAGTTATGTTTATCATATACTATAATAGAAATCCACTGTAGCGTAATGATAAAAATATTTTATATTATTATTTAAGCTGAAACATTTGCATTCGAACCATAGGCGTACCCATTTGTACAAATCTAAATCAAAAATATACCTTAAGATGCCGTGTAAACACCTATTTTAAAAAGGAATTAATACAGGGTGATTCCTAACTTGATACTTTTTTTTTAGCGGTGTATAGATGGCATTAAAATGAACAACATTTTCAAATAACTTTTTTTAAAAAATTTAAAAATAGGCGAGATACAGAAGTAAAAAATCTAAGTGCGGGCCTGGTCATCAAAACGTAGCCTGCTATACTTTATGTTGTTTTTGTCTTATTAGTCATGCAATTTACGGGTCGGTGGTCAGTTATTTGGCAATCCACTGCGGTGTGTTTTTCTGAAGCAAGTTAGTTTTAAATTGGTGACACGTGAAAATGGTAAAAGTTGAAAACAATTAACTAGTAGATATGGTGCTAATTTACGGTGAGTGTCGTCAAAGTGCTGCTTCGAGATTATACGCAGAACGCTTTCCCTTGCGGGGTCATCCTACATCCAGAAGTTTTCTTAATGTTATTCAATGCCCAAGTTAGGCAGAACCGTATTTGATCCATAGTGTAATAAATGAATGTAAGTACCTTATTTTTGAGTTTTTTGAAAAAAGTATTTGAAAATGTTGTTTATTTTAATGCCTTCTATACACAGCTAAGTAAGAAGTATCAACTTAGGAATCTCCCTGTACATTTCTAAGGAATTTATAGACATTTTCTACAGCGTGAAGTATTTTTTCTGTAACCAGAAATCACGTTTTTTGTGCCACTTAAACCAAACTACATCTATTCCATTAACATTCCGTTTTGTCGGCACATTTAAACCAGTATAAGTAATTTAAAAAAAATAGTACACACAAACCGTTCACAATGACAAATAAACCTAATACATCCAAATTAAACAGCCAAAGCTATTTTAATTGAAAGTCATATATTATGTTACCCTTTTTAATTTGATCGCAGTAGAGCCCCTCTCATATTATACGTTATGTTACTGTCACATTTGGTACAGATTGAAATGAATATCTGGGGATATAAAATCTTTTGTTGGTGTGACGGGGATTCCTTTTTTAGTGAGAAAGAATGTTTTCTATATGTGAGAAGAACAATGGTAACAAAACAGAACAATATTAAAAAATGCGCTATCTTCAAGAAAAATACATACTTATAATACATTACATACATTCAACAACATATATTGTATTTGATTTTAGGCCAACTATACAGGGTGTCAAAAAAGTACGGAATAATGTAAATATTTCAAAAACTTTTAAATATACATATATATTTTTTAAATTGACTCATCCAGTTTCTGTAATTGCAGAGGGTAAGTCAGAAAAAATATTATCTTTTTATCTTATTTTAAATCCATTAATAAAGATGGTCAGGATTCGGGACAAGAGAAAGCAATGTTTTTGGTCTAATTTATGATGTATATACAGGGTTCGATGGAACGTTAGACGTTTATGGAAAACGTTTTTTAAAAAAATTGGTGGTTTAGATAAACAATCATTGTCTATCGTTTTTAAATATTTTCAGCAATGCGGCGTTGCCGCTTCCGCCTGAGATAGGTGGCAACATCGTTATTTTAAATGGAACACCCTCTATCTATAATATATTATTTTCTAATTCCCTATAAAATTCCACGTATATTTTGTATAAAATATCATGTCTAAATTCAATCTTTCTTGAAATATTGACGTTTAAAATATGCAATTTTCATACTTTGACGGGCTGTAGCATTGGAACGGCGCATCTAAAAGAAAAATGGTTTTACCTTCCTATCTTAGTTTTCAATCCCTATTCAAAAATACCAACTTCCGGTTTAACATGTTAAACCAAAAAATGGAAGTTGTAAGTTTTAGATAGATAATAAAAAACTAAAATAGGGAGGTGAAAACCATTTTTCTCTTAGATGCGCCGTTCCAATGCTACAGCCTGTCCAAGTCTGAAAATGGCATATTTTAAACGTGAATATCTCAAAAACAACTGAATTTAGACATGGTATTTTATACAAAATAAACGTGGAATTGTATAGGGAATTAGAAAATAATATAATATATATGATATTCTATTTAAAATAACAATGTTGCCATCTGTTTCGGACAGAAGCGGTAACACCGCATTGCTAAACATATTTTAAAACAATAGACAATGATTGTTTATCTAAGCAACAAAATTTTTAAAGAAAACGTATCACCCGTTTTTCATAATAACGTTCTATCCATCATGAAACACCCTGTATATAATATATTTTTATTTAAAAAGTGCATTTTTTGTTTAATTAACACTGTGTTAAATATATGTGTTGTAAAATATGGGAGTTTTTTGACACGATTATTCATTCCTTTGTCCAGTTTTTCACAATTTATTAAAAACAGCGTCCTTTATTGCCATAACTATTATTTATTACCCAAATCAAAAATAAAGTCCTTTCCAAAATTTATAGATGACCAGAAACTGTTTTGTCCAGCGAATGCATTGTTTATTGTTCGCCAAAACGGTTTAATTAATTTAATTTCTTCATTGCAAACAACGTTTCAGAGTTGATTAAATGTAAAATTCATCAGTCGCATTACAATTGCCGAAAGCTGTTTGTAATAGCTGGTATAAAATATTTTAAAATGTTGAAACACTATTTCTGTCTTAGTTTATTGTAATTCTATTTATTGACCTATGACTTTTATGAGCGATAAAAATTACCAGATAGTTTAATATTCTAAGCATCAATTCCCTGAGAAACTAACTTAAAATGCGTTTAAACTGTGAAGTACCTTCCACTTTTTTTTCCAAAGAGGTATCTACTACATACAGGATGGCCCATTTGTCCGTTCACAACATACCGGCTCTACTATTAAAGATATCAAAAAAAAAGTTTTTATAAAAGTTGTGAGGTTTCAAAAAATATATATTCTAAAATTATTTTTAAACATACAGGATGATTCAGAAAAGTAGGACAATAAAAAGATACAATTTATTACAATTACATTATATTCAATTACATTTGTTTTGACTTTGCTAGTCATAGCTAACTACAAAAATAAAAACTATAGTTTTTTTTACAAATATTTAAATAAAAATCAAAATATTGGAAAAACGAGTAAATTTAGGTATAGATATGACTTAACAATAATAAAAGATACTTACAATATCTATCAGACGACCCTAATAAATATGGGGTGTTTCATTTGAAAAAACAGAGTTATTGTATTTTAAAATTTTGTATATTTGGAGATCAACAGAAAACACCTTGTACAAATTTTTAGGTACTTAAAGATTTTAGACAGTTTTTCTATCCCTAAACTTAAGAGCTTTTTTCGATTTTCGATACTCTTATTTAAGTAAAATGAATCTTAGCTGTAACACCTTGTAAGTACATAACAATAAATAAATGAATTTTTATCAATCTTATTTATTGTTTACTTCCAACTTTTAAAAATAAACACCAAAATATATCTCTCAAATTAAAAGACAAATTTTACAGGAAACAGCACAACTCCCGCAATCTGAACGAAACAAAATAAGCTTTTTCACTATCAGGACGTAGTTGTAACGAAACGGACAAACAGATTTGTCAAAGTGTCAACGAAAGCGAAAGCTCGAAAAAGCCGTTTCGGTTTTTACACCATTTGCTATTTTGTGTCATCCCATTCTTAGCGTAACTGTAGTATGATTCAATTACAGTTGATTTATAAGGATGGTATAATGGATTTAGCTGAATAAATTGTAAGAAAAACACGATAATCTTAATTTCGGTATTTATTGCTAATCATATAACACGGCAACTTATAGACTAACTCGCTAAACTCTTTTACGTTTTCCCATACCAAAAGTGTCCACTTGACACTTTTGGGCGGTGCCTTCCTTTCAACACATCTGTTTATCGTTTAGAGGCGATAGACTAAACAAAATCGATAAGATAGGTACCTTAACTCAAGACTTCAATATACAATAATATAAAGTTACAAAAATACTAAATAACACTCGGCCATCCTGACCATGGGTCTGTCCTCAGACCTATGACCATATAAAGCTTATCATGTACAATCTTAATATAATAAAAGTATAATAATTACAAAAGTGCAGTGAGCAATAAGTACTTGGCAGAATAACACAAAAAGTTAATAAAAACATATTGTTTATATGATGGGAACGACGTCTGAACACTCGTCTGAAGACAATAGTTACGTTCGTTCAAAGAGAGGCAACGTTTGCCATAAAATATCGTTCGTTCGTTCGAAGAGAGGCAACGTTTGCCATAAAACATCGTTCGTTCGTTCGAAGAGAGGCAACGTTTGCCATAAAACATCGTTTCGTCATATAATCGTTCGAAGAGAGGCAACGTTTGCCATAAAACATCGTTTCGTCATATAATCGTTCGAAGAGAGGCAACGTTTGCCATAAAACATCGTTCGTTCGTTCGAAGAGAGGCAACGTTTGCCATAAAACATCGTTTGTTCGTTCGAAGAGAGGCAACGTTTGCCATAAAACATCGTTCGTTCGTTCGAAGAGAGGCAACGTTTGCCATAAAACATCGTTTGTTCGTTCGAAGAGAGGCAACGTTTGCCATAAAACATCGTTTTGTCATATAATCGTTCGAAGAGGGGCAACGTTTGCCATAAAACATCGTTCGTTCGAAGAGAGGCAACGTTTGCCATAAAACATCGTTCGTTCGTTCGAAGAGAGGCAACGTTTGCCATAAAACATCGTTTTGTCATATAATCGTTCGAAGAGAGGCAACGTTTGCCATAAAACATCGTTCGTTCGTTCGAAGAGAGGCAACGTTTGCCATAAAACATCGTTTGTTCGTTCGAAGAGAGGCAACGTTTGCCATAAAACATCGTTTCGTCATATAATCGTTCGAAGAGAGGCAACGTTTGCCATAAAACATCGTTTAAATAGTGACGTAAAACATAATAATTTTTCCGTTGCAAATATCGTGTAAAGGATGAATTTGCCGTTGCAAATAACTTTTAAATTATGATGTGAAAATAATTAATTTGCCGTTGCAAATACACACATACATATATATAACATAACAACACATAACAACAATATATTTGCCGTTACAAATATCGTTTAAACGATAACATAAAATTTATTATATTTGCCGTTGCAAATATCGTTTAAATGGTAACGTAAAATATAATATATTTGCCGTTGCAAATATCGTTTAAATGATGATATAAAAATACATCGACATTAAAATTGTTAATTTCTGTTCTACAAACGTAGTTAAACTATTTATATTTCGTTAAAACTTGCTCATCGTTATAAATAATGAAGCATCGTAGCGACAACAGTTCGTGTTATCATTCAAAGGCCTAGTAAATCTTCGATATCGTCTATGTGGTTAATTAGAACTGCAATCATGTTACTTGGAATGACCCTTTGAAATTTGGAAGAATTTTCTGACTTCCCCCTGTAACTGTGTCGTGTATAATTTTGACCAACCAATTCGGCCTGGCTGCAACTAGTGGCCTGTCATCCAGTGTTGTCGTATTGTTCTTCTCTTTATTTTACTTTTTCTAAAGAGTATCTAAGATGTTCAGACATTCCTTTCTTAATTTGTTATAACATTCGTTACTTCTTTCTTTACTTCATTCGTTACTCTTTTGTTACTCAGGAAAACGGTTACGTAATTCTTTTAAAAATCAAATCTGTGTAGGCCTTCTTTACTTAATTTCAGTTAGAATTCGTGAATCTGCAATGTGTTTCATATCTTGTAAGGGCTTCCATTGGCGTAGCAATAACAAACTTGTTGTGCTCGATTGCACTTTACACTTGCATTATGTAAAAGTTCCACTCGACACCTTTTTTTACTTTTAACTTTTTATCGGCGGTTGTTATTAATTGTCCTAATATATCATTCGTATTGTCCGTTTGCACGTGGAGTCGCCATTGTCTTTAAAATATTTAATGCCGTAGCACTCACAAGTAATTAAATGTTTTTGACGTAAAAGTCTCTCCATCGTCGTTGAGTCTGATTCAACTTTCATGGAACACCAAATGTATTAAGTAGGTACTAATTATGCACCTTGCTGTATCAAGTTCCTGACTTAGGCGGCATTACTAACTTAGGTATCATCAAACTGTTTTTACAGTAATCTAATTTTCTGTAAATTTTTGTTGTTTTTGAGTTCATATTCGTAAATACGGTTTCATTTGTTACTTTTCGTAATTCGTATCTTTCGTTATTAATTTGTTTGATTTTTCGTAACTGCTCATCTTATAATTATTGTGCTCCTATTTGCTCCTACTTTAAGGATTTTTGCTCAATGCGTCTACATGCATCCTGTATTCCTGAAACTCTATGTTAAACGTACATTCTTCAATTTGGAACCACCAATTCTCATGCTAACTAGAAGATCCTTTTAAATAAAAATAGTCTTCAATCCGTTTCAGTCAGTAATCACCTCGGTAACCACTTTAAAATATTCTTAATAAGTACACTCTTAAATATCGTAAAGCAAGTAAACTGTTGTGGTTTCTAACATGCGTCTTGCAGAGTCAAAAATTGTATACGCCTATGGGGTCTACATCTGTGTTACTTCCTACGTAATTTATAGTCAAATATTGTCAGAATCGGTTTTCCTATTAGTATATTTGTAATTTGTTAAAGTTGCCTTTTTTTTTCTTGACTGTCACCCTCTGGCCCAGATACACTTTACACCTTCTCTTGTAAAACGAGTCAATAATTTCACAATGACAGCGTAGTGTGCAATAAATTTTCTAAAATACTCTGACAAATCAAGACAAACCCATAAATTGCTTGATTTGTGCATGTTCACAGGGGCAAAGTGACAGCTTTTAATTTTAGGGTTATAAACTTTCAGCACTGGTTTATCTTCCTTTTAGGAAATATACCATCTGCGTATGTTTAATATTAAAATATGTTTACTTTATTTCCTTAATATTTGTTTCAGGCGTACTACCCCGTTATCTCCTCCAATTTTGTCTATCTGTTCCTTAATCTATGACAAAATGCTTACGTCCTTTTTTTTTTAAATTTAATTAATATGTTCCTGCAAACTTCAATAACATGAAAATGTTTTGATCTTATTACGTTTGTCACAAAAATTTTCATCATTAACGTCTTCAAGCGCCGATCAAAAGTTTCTTTTTGTATTTTTTCGAATTATTTTCCTTCGTAATTAGAATCATCTCTTAAAAATTAGTAAATGGAACGGACTTACGAAATTGCTGGCTCATTGATGTTTTTATTTCGGCCCAACTTGAATCATATTTGACGGTTTCGTCGTACCATTGGCGAGCATTGCCCCGAAGTCGTCCAGAAATCAGTCGAAGAATGGTGTCGTCATCCCACTTGTAACGATCCGCCAAACTGTCGATTTTCTCTAACCACTTATCTACAATCACATCATCCCGGCTCGGATCAAACACCGGCACTAAAAATTCATCACCCGCACGAATAATAGAACTCGCGGGTTGGCGCTTTAGTTTCTTAAGTTTCTTTTTTTTTAATCGTTTTAATTTTCGTTTTGTTTTGTAACTACCCGACGAACTAGAACAGGTCGAACAATTACTGCGTGAACTATCATCACTGCTACTCGGCGATACCTTTCGTTTTTTTGATTTTCCCATAATTTACGGCACGTATAAACTGATTTTGAGAAATATCCCACCGCTGCTTTGTAAGAAAAACACGATAATCTTAATTTCGGTATTTATTGCTAATCATATAACACGGCAACTTATAGACTAACTCGCTAAACTCTTTTACGTTTTCCCATACCAAAAGTGTCCACTTGACACTTTTGGGCGGTGCCTTCCTTTCAACACATCTGTTTATCGTTTAGAGGCGATAGACTAAACAAAATCGATAAGATAGGTACCTTAACTCAAGACTTCAATATACAATAATATAAAGTTACAAAAATACTAAATAACAAAATGTTGGGTTAACTCCGATTTTTTTTTCTTATAGCGATAATTCAACTCAATTAATGAAAGTACGAGGGAGACTAGTAAACATATATTTCTAGAGTTAATGGAAACAAAAATTGGTTGTCTCCTTGGTTGTTCTAGAGAAACATATATTTTTTTCATTACTAAAATTCACAACAAAGGTAAGGTTTCTGTTTGAAGGTTGAAGACAATGATGTTTCTTGAAGAGTTTTGGACTTGCATTGTCTTTATTTGTTTTGAATCGCAACGTTTCAACTGGTTAGTATCTCCAGTCGTCTTCAGGTGAATACTAAATAAGTAAAGTAACTACAGCTCTATTTATACTAGCCAGATGCACTGCAGCTAAACTGAGATTGGTGCAGTCATGCGTTTAGTTCATGTGCGGTATTTTAGGTTTGCATATACTTAACAATGGTTTCCAGATATTTCTTAGAGGAAATCCTGCATAAAAAACCACACCGGAGGAAGTCCAAGGAAGCTGCAACCATACACCAGAACACAGATTGTTTTAGTAAACCCTTATTAGATATAAGACATAGTGGGAAATCTTTGTTAATATCCACAGTATCGTAAAATACAAAAATAAAAACCCAAGAATTTAATAATAATAATTTCCTACTCTATAAAACTATTTATGTAGAACTTTCCAAACAAAACATTTTACCTAACCTTCATTTTCTTAGCGCTTATTGATTCCGATGACTTGTGCATTCTGTTCTTTCCAATTTTCCAGAATTAATTGTTTTTGGGAAAGTGCGTTGCAACGTCATTGGGAGATGATTTATCGGTCCACTAGGCAATTCCCTTATTAAGTAAATTTTATGGCTAGTACCTATAACTTTGGGTTAAAATATGAAGAAAATGTGGGGTATTTCATTAAAAAAAAAGTGTTAAAGACGCCATAACCTGTTTTATCCTCGGTTTTATCCGTAATATTTTTTTTATGTCAAAAAATACACTATTGGTTTTTTGCAATTTTTGAAAAATTTGTGCATTACATGAATGCAGTTTGTAAAAAATTATCCATAATCTTCAATGAACGTTTATATATCTTAAAACAAACTCGAGACCTTCAGTAATGGGCGCGAGTAAATTCTAGGGCGGGGGCAATCTCCTATTAAAAAACATTATCCTCCTATCAGAAGTGACATCTGCCTGCATCTACTACCTTGCCCAGAACCGATAAGGGTGAAGGTCAGCCGACCTTTCTCCTATGGGCAGTCTCCCCTATGGGCGGCCATGGCTTCAATATAGTTTTTCAGATAACGTCATAAAACAATCAGCAAACGGAAAATACTCATCACAGAGTTTTAGGATCCGTGTCGAGTTAAATAAAAACATAAGAACTTGAGGAAGGAAAAACGCTTCAGTAAAGTTAGTCAAAGCATGAAAGAAGCTAATTTGTGTAAATAATACATCCTTATTAGTGGGGAGTTTTAACATCGCCGTCTTTTTCTAGAGATAATGAAATTGTAAAATTGAACTTTTAATTAATGAATTAGGGATTAATTAAAATTTTAGGTTTATTTAGAGAGTTATTCTGATAAAAGGAAAATATGGGTAAAAAAATATCTAAAAAAAGTAAAGTTAGCGAGCTTTACTCGAAGATGCCAGACTAGAAGCATCAAAATATACATAGTATAGTGTCATATTATGGTATTTTCTTTTATTAATGAATTTAAGAACGAAATATTTCCGTTTGAAATCGGCTTTACTCCATCTTTAGACTCCTGTTAAATTTGGCAGCTGGCCCTTACTAGAGAACTACAAATTAAAATTTTGTGGAGAGGATTCCGAGTTTACTTTATCCTGTGTTATGTAGGTGTTTAGGAGTTTTCAGCGGCAAATTCTTATTGCTGATTTTAAAAATATCTAAAGTAAAACATCCATACAAGCAATAACGACCTCACATTTAAATGATTTTATTTAGAATTTGTTAAAATTGACTTGAAATGAGAAGTTAGAACGAAAGTTTTGGAATTTAAATTTGACCAGTGAAGCCAGTGGCGGATCCAGAATTTTGTTGAGGGATTGTGGGGGGGACTAAAAAAAAAAAGTATCCCGGCTCTAGAAATCTTCCTACTCTCAAAACTGACTTGTAAAAAAAAACTGACCCTTCATACGCCCTACAATTTTCAAGGTTCAAAGTAAACACCGATTTTGAGGGGCTCAGGGGGGACTACCTTCGCCCCTCCCAAGGGGTTGACGCCTGGATGAAGCCGTTTTCTTAAATCTTTTATCCATGGAATTTAGCTGTATTTTACTTTTAAAGAAAAAGTATTCACAAAATCGAAATTTTCCTAAATTCAATAATATAGTTCAGTTATTTTCCTAACAAGTGCGGAAAGTATACCAACCCATTTTTCAAAAATTATTTTATTTCAACATACATATACAAAACTTTAACTAAAAACTACTAAAAATTATAAATAATAATATTAAAAACAAAATAGTTATAACTTCCGAAGTAAAAAACTATCTAATAAGGTCAAAATTTGCATTATTTTACTTTCCCGCACTAGTGCGGGAAAGTGACACTTTCAAAACTAAAATGCATGCGGGAAAATGGGTTAAAACGCACGGTCGTAGAAAAAAAATATTCTCATATGATGCGGCAATGTAGGTATTTCAAAAATACATTATTACAATTTTCATCTGAGCAAGTTAAGTTTTTTAATCAGAATAAACATTTAAATGAGCATTGCGAAAATTACCAAATAATTTTAACAATTTGTAAAGAATATTAAAGCTGAACGTAATATTATACTTGAATTTGAAACATGACACTTTGAGGTTAAGGAAAAATAAAGTTCTTTCTTTTGACATGATGCGTGTAATTAAATAAATTTGTTTAGTTTTAAGTTGACAAGGTCAGTAAACCCTATAAATATTCTAGTTCTAGTAGTAGAAAAGAGGTGGTGTGACACCAAGAAACTAGACCAGTACCTAATATGTATTGCCAACCTAATTTTTTCTAGTACATCTTAATTATTGTAATCGAATAAAACGTATTGATTTGTATTGTTCGAACTATTCTTTAAAAATGTGGGGTGCCTAGACTCCCCTAGTCCCCAGAACCCTCCGTGTCCTTGTCAAATGGTCTCCGTATAAAAATCAGAAAAAAAAAACACTTTAATTTCTGAAATTGAAAGAATTCGTCCATTTTTACTCAAAAAGACTTCTATCCAGAATTCATAACAAAATCAAGTTTCTTCCACAAAATGTTGACACGGCAATAGTATTTTTGAAATAGATGATATTTTTTAGATAGCCAAAAAGGGAGGGGGGAGCAAGCGCTTCCCCCTTTCTCACGCCTATGAATACGTTTATAAAATTAAGCAAAACATTTATAGAAAAAGTAAAATATCTATATATCTCCCAAAAGTCCCGCATAAAATTAATATCAATTAAAGGAAAAAGGTCTAGGAAAAACGCTCGGACCCGTAAATTTTTATTTTTAATTGTGCATTTTTTGACATAAAAAAATATTATACAGGGTGTCTGATAGAACTGTCGTCACGTCTTTGACAATTTTTTTTAATGGAACACCCTATATATTGTATTATTTTCTGATTCCCCACAAAATTCTAGGCTTATGTTGTAAATGTCATGTGTCTAAATTTAATAGTTTTTGAGATATTAACGTTTAAAATATGGCATTTTTGACAGGCTGTAACATTATTGGAACGGTTCATCTTAGAGAAAAATGGTTTTCACCTCCCTATCTTAGTTTTTTATTTTCTAAACCAAAGAAACCAACCTCCGATTTACCATGTTAAACCGTTAAAACCGGTTTTATGGTTTAACATGGTAAATCGGAGGTTGGTTTCTTTGGATAGAGAATAAAAAACTTAGATATATTCATTAAAAAAAATTGTCAAACACGTGACGACAGTTCCATGAGACACCCTGTATAATATTTTTTATGTCAAAAAATGCACAATTAAAAATTTACGGGTCCGAGCGTTTTCCTAGATTTGTTTCCTTTAATTGATATTAATTTTATGCGGGAGTTTTGGGAAACCCAGTAGATAAATAAATAATCAAAAAAAAAACTTATAAATATAATTTGTGGAGATGACAGCTAAAAGAAATTAGTCCAATCATTAATATATTATAATCTGTCTATATTTCTTTCAGATCGACCTAGACCTTATCAAAAAAACAGACTACGTCTTACCGTACGAGCGCAACATGAATGGTCATAACAATCCTCCGCATCTCCGAGCGTCTTCTTGCGGAAGAAACCACGACAAAGAGTGGGAGAACACTACAACAGGCCCTGTGAATGGACGCGCGAGACATGGAGTCCCATCAGTGCCTACCGCAACTTCACCCGGAACAACACCGGAGCAATCCGGAGTCAGGCGGAAATCAAAACCCGGAGTCGCGAATATACGCGCCAAAATGCCGGTGGATCTTTCGAAGCCCAACGGACCGCGAGCGGTTAAAAGTCGATTGCCTCAAGGAACCGTACGAGTCACACGCTCGGGTACACCGACAATAGTAAAAAACTCCTTTAATCAACCGGTTAAAAACACTAGTTGTCAACCGCTTATTATACCGAGTCAATCTCTTGATACTCAACTTTCGCAAGCGTTGGTACCTCATCATCATCCCCTACTAACGGGTCCTACAACTCCTACTAATAGTCTTTACGGCGTGAATCCTAGTCAGTTACGCACGACTATGTCCGGTATAGCTTATCATCAGAAAAATGTTATGTACGCATCAGGTGTTGATAAGTGTGATAGTGCGGGTGTTTTTGGGGTCTACGCTGAGACAAAGTATGTCTACGCTGTGAATGGTGTAGGAAACAATTTGGCTCAGGCGTCGGCTGCAGCGGCTTTTTTTGCAAGGTAAGAAGTTTTTTCCCGTTGGTGTTTTTTGAGTTTTGCAGCATTTGAGGCAATAATTAACCACAACCTGATTTGTCCTTACTGGTACACAGGATTGATTGTCTCGTCCGTTACTTTGTGACCAACTGTGCATGTAAATGACAATCGTTATTACTTTGTTTTTTTTACCATATTTATTTTTTAAATTGCCGCTGCGTCATTTAAGACGTTAATCCAGAATCTTAAACTTTATATTTACATTATAAAAATAATACACTTGGACAGCAAATTGGTGAAAACAATAAATTAATAAAAACAAACTGGAATTGAAACCATTTTTTTATGTTTCAAGTTTTCAATGTTTTCTAAAATATTTAATTTTTGGCGTTTTTGTATTTCTATACAGTGTCAATCGTCAAGTCCCCATCATAGGGCAATTTTTTTCGGTAATTTCGACAAAGAATATATTCCTCATACACTTATATACTTGTCGTTTTCATAGTTTTTAATATGTAGAACCCATAGTATGTTTATAAAATGAATTATTAAATTTCTTACCATATTACTCTTCATTTCTCTTAACAATTCTTTTTCTAACACCTGGTTGTTAGACTTTTATTCTGTACTTAAATTCTGATAGTACCCAAAGCTACAAACCTTACGTATATTTCTTTTTTTGACGTGTATTTTGGTAGGTGATGATTTTCTCACTTTTCTACTCATTGGACCTTTATTTCAACTAATATTATAGGTAATCTTAAGGCTCCGTTAAGCTGATATCTACCCTTTTCTTCTTAATTTCATATGTTCTTCTAAGGATGAATACTTCCGCATTCGAAACATGTAGATAATTTCTATTTTAAAACAATTTCTATTTAAAAAATAAAATTAATATAACAGTGGAGGAAGGCTTTCAGTTCTTATTTCTTTCCTTCTAAATATCCACTCCACTTTAAATATGTACTATTGCTTCAATTGCACACCTAATATAATAAAATTATGGCTTACATACCTACATGTTTTCTTATTAGCAATATTTTAAATTTACACTTTTGAAAAAAAATCATAAATGGTCTAGTTAAAATAAGTCATACCTAATAAAATCATCCTCCATCTCCATGTCACTCCACAATACAGGGTGATTTCTAAGTTGATACTTCTTTTTTAGGTGTGTATAGAAGGCATTAAAATATACAACATTTTCAAATACATTTTTTCAAAAAACCCCAAAATAAGGAACTTATATTCATTTATTACACTATGGATCAAATACGGTTCTGCCTAACTTGCCCGTTGAATAACATTACGCAAACGCCGCGCTTTGAAGACACTCACTCTAAATTAGCACCATATTTTTTAGTTCTTTGTTTTCAAATTTTACCATATTTCACATGTCACTAATTAAAAATTAACTTGCTTCAGAAAAACACACAGCAGCGAATTGCCAAAATAAATAACTGACGACCGATTCGTAAAATGCATGACTAATATACTAACAATACAAAAAAAGGACAAAAACAATATAAACTAAAGGGCTACGTTTTGATTACCAGGCCCGCACTTAGATTTCTTACTTCTGTAACTCGGCTATTTTTGAGTTTTTTGAAAAAATGTATTTGAAAATGTTGTTTACTTTAATGCCTTCTATATACAGCTAAAAAAGAAGTATCAACTTAATAATCACCCTGTATTTCCAAATTAGTATTAAAACAATACAGGGTGTTCTCAAAGTTGAGTCATTTATTTGAACGGGTTGTAGAACTCGTAAAAATAAGTAATTGTACCAAAAATTATTTATATAAAAGTTGCAGAGTAAAGAAGTCAGTTATTAAAATTGAAAAAATGTAAAATTAAGACCTGACTTTTTAATATTCTCGACCACTGCGTTTTCAATGTTTTGTTTACTGGTATGGCTCATTTTTTTGTAGGATACAAGTTACTCATCCTTATCATTCATTCTTGCATTGTACGGTTTTCAGTGCGAATTTCGGTTTGAGGTAAATAGTTCGCTAAAGTGCGTGATATTTTTGATTTTGGGCATTTTGTGAGATAAAAATGGCACATGCTTATGAAAACAATGGACATAATATTAATTTACGGGGAGTGCAGCATGTCAGTAAATACTGTGCAAGAACTACAACAGCGCATCGAAAACGCTTGTGATGTTGTTCGTGGACACCCCGATTTTTTTTTTGGAGCGTGTAGTGACTTTGCGCAAACCGAACAAATGGTGACAATTTTGAACAACTTTTGTAACATCGGGATGCATTTTACCGGTAAGCATGGATTTATTGTGAGTTGCAATAACAATTAAATGCAGTACAGTTTTTAAATTTTACATTTTTTCAATTGTTAACTTTTTTACTTTGCAACTTTTATACAGTCTGTGTCCATGTAAATTTTGCATGGTCCAAAACCTAAAATGCAATCATCAGATGTTAAATTGTTTCAGTCGTATACGAGGTTTGTCAAAAAATGTGAATTTTGCCCAAGAGTAAAGTACCTTTATTTTTGACAATATCGAAAACTGTAATTAGGAAATATTGTTCGGCATTAACAACAATGTCATAGCATGTAATTACAATGAATTTTTGTTTTTGTTTTTTTAAATTTATCGGTAATTTGAGACAAAATTTGTAAAAATAAATAAATATTTTTTAGTGTAATTGCATATTAGAACATAGTTTTTCATACCGAAGAACTTTTCATAATTACAGTTTTCGATATTGTCAAAAATAAAGGTACTTTACTCTTGGGCAATATTCATATTTTTTGACAAACCTCGTATACGACTGAAGAAATTTACCATCTGATAGTTGTATTTTAGGTTTTGGACTATGCAGAACTTATTATGAAGAATAACTTTTTTTCGTAAAGTTAATAATAAAAAAGTTTCCCATATGCCGCCAACTTACGTAAACACACTGTGTAAATGATTTTTGGTACAATTCCTTATTTTTACGAGTTCTACAACCTGTTTAAATAAATGACTCAACTTTATACCCTGTATAACAAAAAACACATTGCATGAGTGTTGTTGCAATACCGTTGTAATATTGCGTGACATTGAATATCTCTGTTATTTTACAACCTGAGCCATACTCTATTGCACACATATTACAATGCCATTACCACCTCATACCTCGGAATATCAAATTATTAAAATGTTAAATGAGTGCAATGTTAAGATAATACAGCGTTGTTTGGTGGGCGAGTTAAATAAATATTTAATCAAGTTGTAATTTTGTCCAAATTGAAAAAAAAAACATTACCTAAAACTTGCTTAAAATATTCGGTTTTCAAAATTCAAACAAGCAACATATTTTTTATATCTATCGGTTTTTCTTTGTGTTTTTTCTGAGGCGAAAGCTGAAAACCAAAATTAAAGTTAAAAATTTCAATTAGAAAGAGTTAGGCATCATGATCATGAAATGTTTCATGATCACTCCAATCACCCGGTAAACCTGGGTGTATTAAAGTTATAATGTGGATAAAGCATCGTGCTTGGCATTCTTTTTGGAGAAAGAATTCCAGTTATTTACCTCATATGCATATATAATCATAATTATATGAATTAGATGGTGGCGATTTCCATAAACCGTCCATTACACAAGGTGTCATATTGCTAATGGGTCACAACAGTAATGTTTGATGGCGCTTTTATATGCCATATTTAATTAGCTTTTTAGATAATAAAACAATGGAACCTGCAGTACAGTTGCATGCTTAGTATTTAAAGATTGGTCTGCTGTTTTGGTTTTACGATCTGAGTAACTCGTCGACCGATTGTGAATATCTGTTTTTACAACTTGATATATGGAGAAATAAAAGTAGTGTCGCACAGGGGTCAGTTTTGGGTTTATGATAAAGTAACCGCCATAAATATAGCATTCTTGTTTATATTTACGTCTTCTGTAAAAAAACACCAGCAAAATATTTAACAATCAGAGAAGTCCATTTTTTTCATCTATGGATTTCTACGGATTTTTAGTAGTCTGTCTACGGATATCAACTGTGAAAAGTTAGCGACTTTGGGCTCTGATCAGTCCGCCGACGATGCATTGATGTTTCCATTGCAGGTTGTAGCAATTCGAATCGTGCATTTGTTTCGTGCCTCTTAAAATTGCAACGTTTGGTTTTAGGTATGTTACATTAAATATTTTTATTATGTATACACTAACATAAAGTATACAATTACTATAACTGCGAGTGACATTAAAATACTTATTAAAAGCTGTTGAAAAATTTAGCTCTAACAAAAATAGAATAATGGATTCTGAGTATTCAATTTATTCCCTTAGTTTATATTTGCGGACAATTTATACTTTTAAATGCAGTAAAACCTCTCTTATAAGGTAATATGTAAATGCCAAATTATTACTACATATGTATGTACAAATAAACATTTATTAAACATAACAAAAATACACTAGTTTTAGTTAGGATGTTGTACTAAAAAAACGCGATGTTTTTCTGCCATTGTTTACAATTTTCACCTTACAACTCACAAATAAACGGCGGACTGCTTTCGGGGAATCACACTACTTTCATTCGGCGAGGTCCTTTCGTTCTGCCACGCATGTATTGTATGAAAACAGCCTGTCCGCCCAAAGGAGAGTCCGCCCAAGAGAGGTTGATTTTTATGGAATTTTATATACCTAGTTCCGGAGTATAAAATAATGTCCGCTTAATAGAGATGTCCGCTTATTAGAGATATCCGTTATGAGAGGTTTCACTGTAATTTGTTTGCATATTTTGACTTTGAGGCAATTCCAGGCATTCTATCATAAATCTTATCTGGTATATTACAAAGGACTTAATGTTCCAGCAAATTACCTTGGGTGGAAACGATTTACCCTGGACCATGCTTATTACGTGAGCATGTCTATCGGTCATTCGAAGCAGAAAATCGCTAATGGCTATTATTCAATTTAATTTACGCATACATATAAAATCTATAATTTACCTTGTTTACATGATTTAAACCACCGTTATGAAATATTACCATTATCTACCATACCATATTACCATTATAACCCCTTTGTTCCCCCCATTTAATATATCTTCTTTCTTTATTCACTTCCTTTTCCCATTTTTTGTCTTCGTCTTTATTACTGTTTTATACACTTAACACCGATCAGCCCCATATTTTACGTCGGACAGATTGCGCAGATAAATTATACGTCTTGGGCAACCTAATTATATGTCATTTTATAATGAGAGTTTTGGTATAATTGCATTTATTTTACGTAAACCATAAACGTAAAAGGAATATCTCAAAAGTCTCTGACTCTGAGAGAGAAGTAAACATTTTGTTTTCTATACAAAGCGATACCTGTGACATCAGTCCCGATCGTCATTCTCTCTCTTGGTCATTCTCTCATAAGTCTTGTTTTTAATTTACAACAATCTGGCTAAAGTCTGAAGTCTGAATTACCTTGTAGGGCCTGCAAAAGAGTATGAAGGGTTTATGACCCGAAAGACCGGCTGGTCACAAAAGTCCGGCAGACCCGTCAAGCCCGGCAGGCCCGGCCAGCCGTTGGATCTTTTTAAACTATGTTTCAAAGTGTCTAACAACGATACCAGATGTCGCTGTATGCAATATCCTGCTGAAGGGTTGCCCCGTAGGCTAGGCTACTTGATTAGTAGACAATTTTTCCTTTCTTTCATTTAATCCTAGCACTACTGATTATCCATGATATGGCGAAACGCGTCTAGGAGTTAGTCTGATGAAATAAAAGAAAAATCTTTATTTTTACTATCTTTGAAAGATTTTCTTGGAGTTTGTTGTTAGCATTAAAATCAAATGTATAAAAATTACTGCGTACTAGGCACAAGTGTTTTTTTAACGCCCATGAATAAAGATAAACCCTTTTTATTGGAAAAAAATAGGCAATGATGTAATGAATTATACCTTCTTAACTTTTATTTATCGTAACGATACATTTTGGTTAAATACCGTCCTGCAAAGACTGCTGTATAGTTGCTGCAACGGTATAAGAATCCGAATAAATCAGATTAAAATTTCTCTCATAATTCTCACGTGCAGTATTCTTTTGGTACCCAGGAGTCCGGAATAATTATATATCTCTGTAAAATGGACCGAAATTATGGGAAAAAAACGGACAAACGCGAAACGTTCCGAATCGTGGCGTGTAACTTATAATTTCCATAATTGATTGAAAAATAAATTTCAAATAGATTCAACTCAACGTCCTATTGTGGTCACGCAGTTATTCTTTTTTTTTACTTCCTGCATTGGATTTATTGATTCTATTAATCTCATAGCTGAAACTATGAACACTTTTTTGTTATAAAAATGGGTTGCAGTTTTATTGTGGAAGCAAAAATACACGAAAAAATGCATAAGTGCGGATCGAAATTTACTGTTAAAAATTATGGGAAACACCGGCCAAATACTTTCGAATAGTGATGTACAAATGTATACAATTTCCGCATCTGATTGAACAATGAATATTAAATGGTATATTACACAACTACGGCCATAAAACAAAATTATACCTATTGTATCTATACAGGTGTTCGTTTTTTAGTTTCCGGCTCTTCAATATATAATAATTTTTATTGTATCAACTTTGTATAGGTACTAACTTATATCTATAGTTTACTGATTGTATAGTTTATATTTTCAAAAATACCGAAAAATTTGCAGGGTCGTCCTTGGTTGGTTGGTTGGTTGGTTTAAGGCGGGGGTTGGGCGTTCGGCCCAAGCTTCTTGCACTGCAGCCTAGTGGCTTATTGTGCTCCCCTATCTTGCTAGAAAAGATTTGTTCCTTTTATAAGGTCCAGCAAATTCCTACCAAGTTTGTCATGTGGGAGGTTATCCCCACATTGAATGTCTCCGAAGATTCTGAGTCTTCCTCGGGTCAGTGCTTCGCAGTTATATATGATATGTGAGGCGGTTTCGTCCTCATCGCCGCAAAGCCTGCATTCAATGGGACCATTGTAAATTCCTACTCGGTGTAGGTGTTTTCTTAAGCAGTGGCCTGTTAGTAGGCCGACCACTTGTTTTAGCTGGGTGCGCGTTAAAGGCATCATTCCAGTTGATAACTTTTTGGAGGGTTTTCCAATTGTGGCCTTCGCTTGGGTATGACCAGGTATCCTGTTCCATCGGGACAGGTGTTGTTGTTGTGCCCACCTGTCTGATGCTGTTCTGGTTGCCTGTTTTGATATGCCAACGGCGGGTTCAGGGCCCCTGAGTTTTTGAGATGATCCGGCTCTTGCCAGTTCATCGGCCTTTTCGTTGCCTGCTATCCCTGAGTGGCCAGGAACCCATAGGAGTTCTACCTTGTTGTTCCTTGCGGCCAGGTTTTTCAGGTCGTTTAGGCACTTCAGTGTGATCCTCGATTTGAGTCGACTGGAGTTCAGGGCCTTGAGGGCAGCTTGGCTGTCGGACAGAATGTATATCTCTTGGTCGTGGTAGCCCTTTTCGATATTTTTCTGTACACATGCTTGTATAGCACGTATTTCTGCTTGGTATACTGTGGCGTAGTTTCCCAGGGGAATGCTGATTTCCATTCTGGGTCTTTCCCCAAATATACCTGCGCCTACTCCGTCAGCCGTTTTTGATCCATCAGTGTACCAAACCAGGCCCCTATCTAATGACGGTGGTGTCCCTTTTGACCACATGTCAGAGTCGCACCTGATGTTAAAGGGTCTGGTGAAGTTGTAGACCTCTTTCATGTGATCTGTTTGCATCTCCAAGAGCTCGTCGTTGATTAGATCCGCGGCTCTTGTGAGATTTTAAGGGAGAGCAGACAATTGATTGCTAAATGGAAGGGGAAACGCAACGTAGAGAAAAATCGTTTCAAAATTTTTTTGAGTCGCAGTGATGTTCGAAATATATTTCCTTCAAAACTGCTGGTAGGGCAGCATGGAGAGCAGTACGGATCGCTCACCGCTATAACAGCGCGCATTTTTGGCAGCTTCAGCTCGCTTTCTCAGCAGTGATGTTCTAATCCAAAAGGTATACCAGCTCGGTGAGACTTCGTATGGGCGGGATCGAAGCTAGTGACATCAGACCTCCAGACTATTCATTCAAGTTAGAACCTACGTTTATTGGCTTTAAAATATTGCTAATAAAGAAAATAACAAAACTGTAGGCATTTAAATGTGCCGCTTCTTGATTCGAGGTGCTCGCCAGACACGATGGTGACGCCACTGGGTTTTGACGTTTCTTTGCTTCGACCAATTAACAATTTTGTTTGTCTTCTTTTTCTACTTGTCTTCGTTGGGGTATACCTTTAGCTGCGCCACTGAGTTAAAGTCACAGTCCTCCGCTGCTGGAAGATTATAATTTATTATAAGACGCTGTAAAAAAAATCATAAACATCACCCATACTTACTTACCACTCGCTAATAATGTGCCACATTTTTATAACTTTTTACCACACGATAATGGGATAATAAAAATCGAAATTGGTCTTAAAAAAATGTTCGAAAATCGAAACCAATAAAAGTTATAATAAAAGTTTTTACGTCCAAGCGCCTACACCCCATTAGCGCCAAACAACGTATTTTTTATGGGCATAGATGAAAGTTTACACTCGTCAACGTCGAAGTTGGATATAAAAAGTATCGCGAATATTTTTCAATTTTATAGGGAGTTTTATGGCTTAATAATTGCTGTTATACGCGCCATTTTATAGTGATTTGCTGAGGATTATCAAGTAATAAAAAATATTAATAAGTTTTTTGCTACCGATTACCTATCCCTATCCCAATGGGATATTGTATATTAATCTTCCAGAAGCTTTAGGAGATAATAAAGAATGGTTAATTAATTCATAAAAGCTGCTCGATTTAAGAGCGTCCGATCAATATTTCCAGCAGCTCTATACAAAATTATATCTCTTGGTCCGAATCCTGGCCATGTTTATTGATGGATTTTTAAAAAGTTGTAAATTTGGAATCTTAAAGAGTGTCAGAAAGTAACTTTTCAGTAGTTTTTCTATTTCCACATGGATGCTTGCCGTTTATTTTACCCTTAACTATCGAGAAAAGTAGGCTATTCCAGTTAACTGCACGGCAAAAGTTTATATTCTTACTGTCAGTGCTGCACAGTGTTGCAACGTTTAACAATAAAATTTACTCTTTTTAAAGAAAAATTCCACGAATGCACACAACACTGAAAAAGTATTTTTTAACAGACCACAACCACAAGTAATCCTAAAAAAAAACCTACGAATATAACACTGTGGGTAAAAATTTCCGTTTGGATATAGCGCCGACTTAGCATTCCTTTGTGCTTTGTTCTCACGAATCCGGAAATTTCCCATTACTTGGCAACATTCTTATAAAATACTAACCAATCACAGTTTATTGTATTTACTGAGGCTCCGCCTTCTTTTTCAAGACATTTAATATATAATTTATGTGTTTATAGTACAATTTGTTCAATATAACAAAACATATACGAATCTATAATAGATTTATCAATAATGCAACCTGCTGAATGAGCATAGAAAATTAATTTCATGATTGTTATTGAGTTAAGGTTTTACCATAATTTTTAATATGAACCAGTGGCCGAGACGGTTAAGCATCGAACTTTGGATCCAACGGTCGTGAGTTCAAGCCCGGCAGCCTGCAAATTTTTTTAAAACATTTTTAACGAAGGTTCGTAAGTTTGGTCGTAGAAAAAATATACTGTTCAACTCAAGTGGATTGTCCATATGGCACTCGAAAGTTTGAGCACTCCGCCTACGGCGTCGTGCTCAATTTAATTCCTCGTGAGATGTAGACATCATATCCACTCTTGTTGTACAAACTACTATTGTACCAAACTTACAAACCTCATGTTAAAATTTTTTAAAAAGTTTGCAGTTTGCGGGACTTGAACTCACGGCCATTGGATCCAAAGTTCGCCTCCTTGCGGTTTCGGCCATATGCTCATGTTAGAAATTATGGTAAAACCAACCAAAAATAATGCTACATGATATTAATTTTTTATGCACTTTCAGGTTGCATTACGCCCTTGTATCATTGATCAGCTTCTTTTCGGTTTGTTGTGTAAAAAGTGTAAGAAAATTATATTAAATAAAATCGTGTTTCTATCGATGTGTTTGATAATTCGAGCCGCCCAGCCAGTTTTCTTTTTTATATTAATAAATATGTTTTTAATAACCCGAGCCGAATTCGTTAATTGGAAGCTTTGAAACCAATGTTAATTTTAATTTAAAAACAATATTGACTCTTATAATCCGCAAAATCTCAATATTCCAAAAACCATTAGCGATAGAGGGTTATTGGGGATATTTAGGGATATTTCGCTTACCTAAAGCCCATTTATAACGATTTTAAAGTCATTATAATCAATAATATCATTTTCAGAGTTTGTCAAATATGCAAATCTCATTCATTAGGGAATTTTTGTATTTCGTTGGGTGATAATAACGTTAACGTACCGCTAATTAATAAGCAATTTTTTTGAATAGTTAAAACTTAAAGACATTGGGTCATGACCCCCCTCTTGGACGCTCAACGAATCATTTTCAAGGGGGAGCGGGTAAAGATTTTTTCGCCGGATAGTAAATTGTCAGCAGAGGCATAACGTTATGTAAAAAAAATATTTTAAAAATTAGAGAAAATAAAAGTTTGCGAAAAATTTTTTTCACTGATTTTTTAATTAATTTTTAAAAATCTTCCATCAAGAAAATTAGGTAAATTCAATGATAAAGTGTTAGTCCTATTTATATATTTAAAAAAAATTTTAAATAATGAAGACTTTAATATTTTAAAGTTATACTGTGTAATAAAAATAACATTTTCAAACCATTTACTTGGTTTTCCCCAAGGTATCCCTAAAAAAAAGATGGTCTGGGGAATGGGGGCTAAACTCCCTGCCCCCCCCCCCCTAACAGACCTATCTGGAATATAGATAATAATGTAAAAAATTGAATACTGTAGAAATCGTGGTTTTTCGAAATATTGTTTCGATCAAATCATCTAGAAAAAATGCGTTGCAAGCGATCAGTTTAAGGAAAAATATAATAAAATCCAGTGCAATGAAAATAAAAATTAAATTCGTTTAGATTCCAACAGCATTTTTGAAATATATAATATATTTTTTAGGACAGCACGGGCGAAGCCCCCCCCCCCCCCCCGCCAACAAAGAAAAGTGCTGTAACTTATTATTTAATCATGTATTTTTAGGCATTTATATACACAAAAGCGAAATATATATGTATGTTATCCCCCCCTCTCCCCCCCCCCCCCCACCCAAAGTTTCTGATCTGCGATCTTACTATTAGTTGTAATATTACATGAAAGAATAGTAAATTATTATATATTCTGCTTTGCAAAAATACACAGTCACGGTCATTTTACATAAAAATTGTTCATACTAATTCTACATAACATTTTTACTGTTTACTGAACGTTATAAATAAATTCACTTTAAAATAACGTTAACGTTATTTTAAAGTGAGGGCAACCCGCTCTAGCTTATCCAAAGCCAATGAAGATTTATTAAAATAGAGTTTATATGCCCTAATCACATGCTATATCATAATAAAGGCCCGGTAATGCATTAGAGTGACGAAAAAGGGTCAAAAGGGATGATGCCTGCATATAAAAGGGACCAAATGGAATGTACAGTAATATAGTGGTCATTTTATAGAAAATTTAGAACTTTGTGGTAAAATAATGAGTTTTTATTTACTTTATTTACAACCATGCATGTAAAAGTCATCTATCTTTGAATGGTGGAAATTTGACTTCTACTTTCCACCCGGGTAAAAAAAAAATAATAATTTCTTAAATGAATTGAAGCTCTTGGTGCAAAAAGGTGTTAACTCACTTTTTCGTTTTTGCGTTTTTCTTCTCAGACACACCGTTAACATAATTAAATTAGCTCTACTATTTATTATTTTTATAACATTGATAATGAAAATTTTTGTTTTATAAAAATTGTTGGAAATGACCACCCCGCCCGTCTAATTTAATTTAATTATTTTAATTAAGAACGGTGTGCCTAAGGAGAAAAACGGAAGAGACCATTCTGTATGCAGAATTGACCAGGCTAATCCACATGGAAAAATATCAGTGGCGTCTCACTTTTTTTCTAAAAAATATTCTTTATTTAAAATTTTAAATATTATTCAATTCGCGATAACGCTGAAACGAACGGAGACATCGAGCGGCGGTTTTAATATTTTTTCTAGCAAACTTCATCTACTTTTCGATTATGGTATCATAATTATACCGTATGATTTATTTTTTCGGAGTAAAATCAAAAAATGTGTTATTATTAAAAATGAGCCCTCTAGCATTTTTTTTTTTTGGAACTATTAGGGACAACTAAATACGATTTATTAAAGTGCATACATTTCTCTTCCAAACAGTCTCTAGTTTGCTAAAATCGGATAAGTCGTTTATAAGTTACAGCGATTTAACTGATTACACTTTCAACAGCTCATTTTGGTCTTATGCTCATTGGCGTACCAACTTTAATAAGAGAGTCGGCAGAAGATCTTCTTCTACTATTTCTGCTGCTTCCTGATTATTTTAGTAGAGAGTAGAGTAGCAGCAAACTCAAATTTCTCATCTGAATTTTTTCGATGTTTTGCGAAATTCTCGAGAATACATACGTTTTTAAAAAATAATAATATATTGTTTAGTGACATGAAACCTGGGGTTATTTGAAATTCTAATGTATTTTTAATTTTTAAATGGAAAAGTCAAAATGACATTTTACTTTCAATAATAATTTTCATTGAAAAAAATAAGAAGTAGATGAAGTGGCTAAAAATAAAATTGTATACAAACCTCAGTGAAAAGTTTCATTACGGTCGCGCCGCGGTTACCAATTCTCTCGGCAGAAATGAAGCACTTTTCACCTATAGTCTATTTCAGAAAGATAATAAAAGCTCATTAGGTATGCAAAGGGACTACATACTGACCCAACGAATATTTAAGCCACTTTCATAATTTGGCATTGATTTCATTGCAAAATTCTTTATTTTCATCAAGTGCAGGTAGTACCACCCGGGTTTGGGTCAATTTATGGGTTTTGTCTATTTTTATCCATTCACAAACACTGAAAATGCTGTGACAACGACGTGCATTATGTACATACATAGTATTAGGTACATTTATTTTTATTAAACATTATAAAAAAAATACAAATTACAAAAAATACATTATACAGAAACTAAATTATAAAAAATCATAATAGTCTTGGGCATCTGAGTAACTGCCATCTCTTCTTGACGTTATAATTAACGGGTCTACGGTCCGATCGATCAGGTGATCAAGATCCCACATTTTCTTCTTTTCTTTAATGACATGATGGACTGCTTTTCGCCAGTTCTCTGGTGTGAATTCCTTAATGGCTTGATAAAACAGTAGCTTAACGTCTTTTATTTTGAATGTCGTGTTGTGCCTTGCTATAAATCCTTTCACTTGCGCCCATATAAGTTCCATAGGATTTAGTTCGCAATGATATGACGGTATACACTATGTTTTTCAGCTATATCTTCCACGGCATATTTCATAAAACGACGTTTGTGTAACTTTGCTATAGTTCATAGTTCCTTTTTATCAAATTAACTTTTTTTTTTTTGGTTAGTTATCATAAATAATTTAATGCACAAAATTTACCGGCGCCTATGGACCAACTGGACGGAATTTCCCATTTTATTACTATACACCTTTCTGAAATAAGCTATAGTTAAGTAATGTAATATTATTGCCATATGGTAATGTGCACTGTACAGTATTATTTTAAGTTAGTTCGGTTGAAGTTAGACGATCATTATAGTATCAATACACTCAATACAGTAATGTCCACAATGAATAAAAATAGCTATTTATGCCATCAGTTACGAAATGCCTAATTTTGTGTAACGCGTGAGATTTTTGCGGAATGAACGAAGTGAGTTTCGCAAAAACTCACAAGTTACACAAAATTTCATTTCGTAACGTATTGCATACAAGATTTTTTCTAATTTTGAAGAAAGTAATAAAAAAATAAAATTTAATATAATTGATAAAAATTTCGAAAACATAAATTTAGTTTTTCTAATTTTGCTTCAGAAGAAGCTCTGCCACTTTCCTAGCAGACAGTGGCGCTGATCTTTTAAAATTAAAGAGTCACGGAGGTTGGAAATCTAGCTCTGTTGCGGATGGATATGATGAATAATAAAAAACTTATAGCGCAAGAAATATTTAGTGAAACATCTAATGCCGTTCTCTGCAAGTGGCGATTGACGGGTTTCTCTCAGACACCTTCACCATCAATGTCGGTGTTCCTCAAGGGTCCATATTGTCGCCTACCCTCTTTTTACTGTATATTAACGACCTTCTAGTGAAAACCCAAAATCCAATTTATAGCTTTGCTGATGACAGCACACTTGTCTCATCTTTTACCTTGACTCCCCAAACATCCGTTGCCGACGCACATCTTCGCAGGCAGCATGAAGTATTGCGCCTCAACAATGACCTGGAAGAAATTTTGGCTTGGGATGACAGTAACCAAGTCGAATTTAATGCTAAGAAAACCCAGGCAGCAGTCTTCTCCAAAAAGGTTAACATTGCAGAACCGGATATAGTCATGGCAGGACACGCAATTCCCCTGGCACCGTCTATTAATTTGCTGGGGGTCAATCTGGGAGGTAATATGTCTTGGCATGATCACGTTGCCGCAATTGCCAGGGCAGCTGCACAGAAACTTGGTGTACTTTTCCGCA
Source organism: Polydrusus cervinus (assembly GCA_935413205.1). Classification (NCBI taxonomy): domain Eukaryota; kingdom Metazoa; phylum Arthropoda; class Insecta; order Coleoptera; family Curculionidae; genus Polydrusus; species Polydrusus cervinus. Next base: position 6,493,507 of record OW284514.1, read on the forward strand.
CCAAAAGGTTGTACACACCTCATCAACTTTTGACACTCTACAAAGCCCAGATTCGACCATCATTAGAATATTGCTCTCATGTCTGGAGCTCTGCACCCAAACACACCCTTCGGCTACTGGATTCCATTCAAAGGAGAGCCGTTCGTCTGATAACAGACCCCGAGCTGACCAAGACCCTCGATAGCCTGGAGCATCGAAGACAGGTTGGTGATTTGGCTCTCTTTTACAGATATTTCCATGGCAGGTGTTCGACTGACATTGCCCACTTGATTCCACCTAGAGCAATGCAAAACAGAAATACACGGCGAACCACTGCCGCTCATCCATATGTTGTTCAGCTTAGTACTCCTCGAACTTCATTGTTCGAGAATTCTTTCATCTGGAGAACGTCATCTTTGTGGAATGATCTTCCTGAGGTCGTGTTTCCCAATGAATACAATCTTCAACGTTTCAAGACCAACGTTAATCGCTTTCTTCGCACACGCACCGCTCCCAGAGCGCCTTAAAGGAAAAAATGCAATGTGCGTCGCTTCCCAAATAACAGCAAGTTCGAGCAATCAAAAAAAATATGTCGTCGGGAATTAATTTGAATAATTGCAATAATTGTGTTATCAATATTTATAATAATTAATTAATTTATAATTTATGTTTTTAACTTGTATTATAACAGTTTAATAAATAGAATAATTCTTTTTGTCACTAATTTTGAAATACATTTTTCGTCACCAATTGCATAAAATTTTACTTTATGCAACTAGTTACAAAAAGTAAGACGTTTCATAATATCAATCAGTTTTAAAAAGTGTCACTTTATATGTCAAAATTAGAAAAAACCTTTTATAAAATAACGTTTTCGAATATTTTTCAGTCAATCAAAAGTTATCGTTGACATTGTAACGATATCTCTAGCAGTATTATAATTTTATGGACTGCAGTAAAAGTAAATTTTCAATTTATTTCCCTTAAATGGCATAGTTAAGTAAGCTGTTTATTATGACGCTTACCAAATAAAGATTATGCAACAAGGAAACCTTATCATCTGATAATTTCCAATAACTACTGCTGCTTTTACCTATTGAGATACCTTATAACCGGTATAGTAAATAACATTATAATGAAAACAGTTATCTTTAATAAGAAAGTTGATAGCTTCCTTTTGAAAAAATTAAATACTAGAGATACAGGAAATCATAATGTTAATTATCTTTTAAGTGTCATCACGGGTACATGATTAGATAATTAAAATTGATTTTTATATGTTATTTGATTCAAGAAGTTATGTTATATGTATTTAATTATGCATCAATTATTTACATGTATTGGTATTTGAAATAAAATAGAATACTTAAGAGCATCCCACCAATATCTCTAAAATTTTTTCGAAGCTTACCAGCTCCATGCTTCCTGGATGTTCTTAACTAACGTTTATCGTGAATCGCCCTGTATATTTCATGCTAATTTATTAAATACACTATAGTCTATTTCAGAAAGGTGTATAGTAATAAAATGGGAAATTCCGTCCACTTCGACTCAATTTCGGTATCGGCCATAGACGCAGGCAAATTTTGTGAATTAAATTATTTATGATAACTAAACAAAAATAAAAGAAAATAATTTGATAAAGAAGGAACTCTTAGCTTTTGCACATTTACGCAAACATCGTTTTATGAAATGCCGTGGAGATATAGGTGAAAAACATAGTGTAACTGTGCTGCGCACACCGCTATATCATTGCGAACTAAAACCTATAGAACTTATATGAGCGGAAGTGAAAGGATTTGTAGCAACACACAACACGACATTTAAAATTGAAGGCGTTAAGCTACTGTTTGATGAAGCCATTAAGGGAGTGACACCAGAGAACTGGACAAAAGCAGTCCATCATGTCGTTAAAAAAGAGGAGAAAATGTGGGATCTTGACCACCTGATCGATCGGACCGTCGACCCGTTAATTATTACGTCAAGAGGAGATGACAGTTCCTCAGATGACGAAGAATATTATGATTTTTTATAATTTAATTTCTGTATAATGTATTTATTGTAAGTTTATCTACTTTCATTTAGTAATATGAATTTTACAGTTCTGTAAAGGCATATATTACAACACTAGTGCTGTAATAGATGCCTTAACAGCACTAGTGCTTTAATGAAAAAAAAACGGTTTTATTAAAATTTTGCTGTTAAATAAAACCACACTTTTTAGAAGAATGATTTATTATTAACACTTATATCTTGATTTTTCTTGACTGAAATCATAGTTCTCAAAATTAAGTAGTTAGTCCATAGTGTAGATGGTTTCTGGGAGCGTTGTTTTACGGAAAAATAACCCAAAAGGATTTTCTCAGACACCTCCTTTATTTTGTTAGCTTTGCACCAATATTCAAACTTCTGATACTCGAACTTATACCGCGCCTTGGATTTTGTCGGAATTAAACTTGAGATCGCTTCGTTTGCCGCTGCTTCTATATTAGAGGGTAAACTTCCATCAGAATCGCTTATTTTGAAAAACGCTTTTTATATTTTTGAATTTGTTTGACAAAGTTTCGACAGTAACCATGCGAAACAGTAACTATGCGAAAGGTAACATAAAAAACTTGATTAGTAAACTTAATAGCAGGTGCATTTTTACAGGTGAATTTTTATTTTTAAAAATGCCTCGTGCCAAATATTTTTATTTATAGATGAAAGTAGATAAAATTTTGTATAATATTCTTGTTGTAAATTCATATTACTACACTCGATGTTTTATTAAACTCGGCTGACGCCTCGTTTGATAACTTTAACATCTCGTGTTGTAATATGAATCTTTACAACACTTATATCGTAAATAACTATTACCACATTTTCGTTTACAGTAAAGAGATTACAATTTTTTTTTGTTCCCATAAATTATGTAAATTTCTTACTTCAGATATTTTGACTACACGCACCCCCATTGGCTAAATCGAAGTCACGTGTCATCAATCAACTAACAGTGGGGGGTTGCATGGCTATGCAACTCCCAAGGGCACCACGTGCACGTGCTGCTTATCACAGAGATAATTCTAATGCTCTGTCGCTAATTTTAATGCCTTCAGGCACACAACGTTACGGGGTGACAAATAGTAGTGGCCTGGCTAGTCTAGAACATGCCCGTCACAATTTTGACATGTGACGTTGCCATATTAGCTATTATTATTTAAATTTAAAGGTAAATATTTTACCACCAGTGTCAAAATGTTTCATTATTGTTTATGTTATTTTAAATAACCGATATTATAACTGAGTTGGGGTGGGTTAAATGTCAATTTAAAGAGCTGCAAAAAATTTAGAATGTAACCAGGTGAATCCAAGCGGGCAGATCTTAGCTTGGGAGTTGTATAAAATGGTTGTTTTTTAATAAATTAATCATACGTGAAGGAGAAGAAATAATTGTGAAAGTTTAGCACCCACTTTTTCTAATTAATCACAAGATTTCATTTTGACACACTACCATGACAATAAAGAAAATTTCCGGAAATACTCATGCTCTTTGAACTTCTGGCGGCTAAATTACAACACTTTCATCCAAATAATGACACGAAATGACAGAATTAAATTATTTGTCTAGGCAAAAAGGCATATTTTTGGTTGCGAAATTTTCTTACCGAATCTCCCTCGAGCTTGAATTATAATTCTGGAAATTTTTCCTCAGTGGCGAATTTTCAAAGAAAATTTCCCTCGGCTGACGCCTCGTGATTTCCAAACAATTCGAGACCTCGACAATATTTCCGGAAATAATTTGTTCACTGATTATCACAAAATTTCGAAATTACGGCCAATGCGGTATTTTTAACTACACTTGGCAATGCTCAAAATTGTGACTATCATGAAACAGACTGTAATGATAAATAGTGCCCTAGCTGCTAGGTATTGGGGGGCCAAAGTTATCGAAATACTATCACGAAAAGAATACAGTTAATTTTAATATGAAAAAAAGGAAATTAAAGCAACAAAAAGTAATTTTATTATGTCTAGCAACGCAATGGAATAACATCATATACAGGGTGTCATAAAAATATTTAATAATTGCTTGTTAGATCATTAATTTTTTTTCGTTTCATCAATAACACTCGCGATGAAGATATGATTATTTTTATTGCATTTCCGGATATTTCTATTATTTCTAGGTCATATATTAACAGCTTTGAGAGGCTCTAACACCTTAACGAGGCATCTTAAAATTTAATTTTCTCGATTAAATTAACTTCCTGTTAATTTGCTAAAACCGAAATTAGAATTTTTTAAATAATCATGTAGAAAATAAAAAACCAACACGGAAATGTTCAAGCCGTTTTTCTCTATGATACATCGTTTAAATCCTATAGCATTTCAAAGTCCCATAGGTGTAATTTTGCAAATACCAAAATCTTAAAAACTATTTAGTTTAGACGTATGACATGTTATTTATACAAAATTTGTTTAGAATCTTGAGCTAAATCCAAAAATACTATAAAAACAATCACAGTGAGTAAGTGACAAGAAAACTGAAGTGGAATGGGCACATTAAAAAATATAAACTCGCAAGCAACATTAAAAAAAAATTTTTAGTACTTTTTCCAAAAGTTCTAACGAACGCTTATCGTGAACAACCCTATATACAAGAATTTTGAGGTCGACTGGAAACATGGACTCCCATAGAGGGGCAGATTGTCGCACTCCGCCTCGGGTCCAGAATAAGAATAATATTAATTTGAATATGTGGTATGGTGAATTTATATTATTAATTACATTTCAATCATAATAATTCATATTATTGTATCAAAATGCCAGATGGACTATGCGCATACCTTTCTTTACAACTGCATCATCCCAAGAATGTTTTTTCTCTTTGCAAAGTCGTATCAGTAAATCAAACTGCATATCAGGAACCGAGCTCTTTCAACAAATGGAATGCCAGATCAATGTCACAACTGAAATTATTTATGACAAGCTATGTTATTTATTTCTAACGTAAGATGAGTACCAGAAGTTATATTCTCAAGATTTAAAACAAAAAGAGGTAGGTTATAATACAACAATAACTTTCATAATATTAATAGCGAAAAAAGTTGTATACAGTTAGGGAAATTTTTTCGACTGACCTTACCGAAATTAGTAGTGAAAATAGTACGAACATTTGAATGCTATAAATCGAAGAAATAGGAATAATCGTAGTGGAATTCTGCGATGCTTGTAAGTGGTGCTTAGAGCTCCTTAAGTTATATTGATTAAATTAAATTTTAATTCAGTTTAGACTGTTAAAGGGCCATGTACTGCATTGGTCACAGGTGCCATAAAAATTACGCACTGCAGGTCTATTTTTATTTTTAGTTAATAGTCATCAGAATGTTCTGAAAGAAATAAACTATTATAAAATAATTAATGAAATATGCCGTTTTATAGTAAATAACAAAAGTAATTCTGTGAGAAGTTAGGAGAGACGCGACGTAGTGAAAACCCTATTCATCTCTATTTCTTTTGTTTTTCGTATATAAGCCAGAAAAACCTTTGATATTTATTCATAATAATGTCTGTTGGAATAGCTGATAAAATGAGTTTTCTACAAATAAGTTTTGATGCGTTAGAAATTGCGATAGGGTTGTAATTAGGACAAATGTTTTATTTTTATTTCTGCATCGAATGATATAATAATATACAGGGGTTCCAATTTGAAATAAGAAAAATAAATTGATTTAAAGTTTGCAAAGTTTGACACTAAACTTTGGACACCCTGTACAATTCGTATTAAGCAAACTTGGTTCACGGGATTGTTCGACCTTCGTATAATTTTAATAACGAGGCTTAATTTTTTTTTTTTTTAATTTTAAAACCAGTGGTAAAAAATTCATTTTTCTTAGGTTTTTTTTTCGCCTATAATACTGAACCGATTTCATTAAAAGTTTGGGGGTATGTAAGCAACTATAAGAGGCATCCAAATAAATAAAATATTGTATGGCATGTAATCTTAAAAAATAGATCCTAATGATGTCACACTTTTTTAGAACACCCTGTATAAACAAAAATATTTTCCTGAAATGCGCCCTAGGATACAGGTAAGGTCTGCGAAATATCAAAATCCTAACTTAATTAATAAGTGAGCTATAGAAGACGGGATGGGAGGTGCAGGACCAACTTCGTTGGCTCAGAAAGATAGAGATCAAAACATCACTTCGAATAAAATGGGTTTTATATCAAAATTGAGCCCTCTTTAGCCACCGTTTTACTAAGATATCCCAAAGTCCAGTCACACCGAAGCTTTTCTTTCTTTATTTCCCAAATCAAATCGCACCCCATCAATCTCCAATCCTCGACACTTTTTCAGTTCGTGCCTGAAAGGTTTTTATTTTTTATGGGCTTTATCTTCTTCTCGAAATCAGAAGTGGTGGTAGCGCCCATGGCACTATTGTTCGCACCGACGTTTTATGGGACATTTTGTAATTGTCACGCGTGCCCTTAAGGATTATTAATAAGTCCGGAAGTCGGATATTTAATCACTCCGCAAAGAATGGTCAGAGAAAATGGGGTATTTAGATTGCGGGGTTTCAGACTATTATAAATAAAGTTTAGGAATTGGTAAACAAGCAAGCAACCCTGTATAAGTTTTAGAAAATTTATCACAAATACCTTTTTTCTGAGTTCCTTATTGAGTATGTGTGTGTAGGCGAAAAATTTTTTTGGGTCGCGCCAGAAGTTCGTTAAGAATTTAGAAGAAATTTTACATTTAAAAGGACAAAACATGGTTAATGTTAAAAAAAATTAGAGATATTAGTTGACGAAATATTGTAAAATAGTATGAAAAGGCCAAACGTACAAAAAATAAAAGAAAGAGGCACAACCAACACTCAACATTCCGTATGTCGAAGGAGTATCTGAGAGAATAAGGAGACTAGGATAACAATACATTAATATAGTATTCAGCTCGAGAAACATTTTAAGAAGTCATCTGACGACGTTGAAACCATCAAGCCCCAAAAGACAGGAAGAACTGTGTCTACCAGATCCCCTGCGACTGTAGTGAATCCTTTATTCGTGGGACCCTAAGATCACTCGATGTAAAGATCAAAGAACACAAAAAACAATACTTTAAAAGGAGAGACCGAGAAATCTGGTACATCTGACCAAGCCTGGATGCAAGGCCATCATATTACGTGGATAGAAGCCGACCTCCTGCATAAAGAACTACAATAGAGAAAGTTCAAGGAAGCTGACACTATACATGAGAACCCAGGTTGTTTTAGTAAGCACACATGAAACATAACAAATATTTGGAGGGAAGCCCTTGGTAGCAGTTAATCTAATCTTAGAATAACACTGCTTACGAATTGAACGCATGACTGCACCCATCCCAGGTTATGCTTTAAGGCACTTAGCTAGTATAAATGAAGCTATATTTACTTAGTATCAGTGGCAGGAGCCTAGAAGCTCGGGTCTAAAAGTCTTATTGCAACCTAATTTTTCATCTCACGCTTGGACTCTTAATTTAAATTTTTAAATAATGTATTTTTGGCTTAGATTACAAAGGTCTTGTAGGAAACGTTTAGTTTTTAAACGTTTCCTTCCAAAAGTCCTGTTTTATATAGAGATTAAGGTTTCGGACGCATGTCGTTTTAGTTATTGATGTATGATGCAATTTTATAGGAAAACGAGTAAAAATAATAATATTTTTCTATTATATACTTGGCTGTTCTGTTTTCCCGTTTTTAGAGCTATTTTAAATCAACAAAAATATAACCCAATGCTACAATTAGGTATATATTTTGAAAGAGAAAAATTAAAGTAAAAACTTTAATTGAAACATTTTTTATGGAAGAATTTATAATAAAAAAATAGTGCGGGAAGAAACGAGAATGCTTTATTATGAATACACAAAACGGCACTTAAGAACGAGTATTTCAAAACCTAAGCATTTGCACCAAAAACTGCTCTTAGATCTACGCTCTTAAATTACATGATTTCTGAAAAAAATCATCAATTTTGGTCGTGGTGAGCGATATTTACTTTATTTTTAATCATTAAAAAAAATTTTAATTAAGAGCCAGCTAGGAATATCAAAAAAAAAGTAAAAAAAAACATTTACAAAAACAAATTTAATCCAATCAAGCAGAGGAGGAGAGGTAATAATTTAATTTTCGAAATTTGATGGTAGTTAGGTGACTTGTAAACGATCTTTGGGCGTGGACGCTAGGTACAATATCATGAAATAAATGAAGTCCTGATTGTCCCTTTCTCCAAAAAAAAAATGTCCTACTTACGCCGACTGAGCCCCCCCCCCCCCCCCCCCCCGAGCATATTTTCTGACTATGCCACTGCCTGGTATTCACCTGAAGACGACTGCAGATACTTACCAGTTAAAATGTTGTGATTTAAAAGCTAATGAAGACAATGCAAATCCAAGAAACTTCTAATATTATCAGATATCTTGATACTTGTTGAAGCTTAGCGCTAATCACTTTTTAAAAAGGAGGCTGAATGTCTTTGCCTCTGACTCCATTTAATAAAAGCTTACGTGTTCAAAGAAATAAATATTTTAATAATCATTGTTATTATGATATTTCCTTTTTCTTCCAATACTAATTTAATAAGAAACACTCCGTTATCTCTTCAATAAACATTCCTTTCCATTTAGGTATTTTCCTGACTTTGTCCGGCGTATTTTATTATCGGGAATGTTTTATTCATGCGCCTGGAAATGGCCAATATTAATCAAACACGTTCAAAGTCCGTGAAAAACTGCCATATCCAGAGTTATTTAATTATCAGGAGAGCCAATGAAGCCGGCCATTATTTAAAGTAGACACTGAGAAAGAAAATTTGACAAATCGCCCCACTGCCAAACGGTCGCGTGCAACGTCGGATAAGTTACGTGGTGTTGCTGGTTTTTATAAACAGGCAACCGACTTCGTATTTTGTTTTTACTGTTAGAAGGTAATTAATTTCGTTTATTTTTTGAAGAATTTAGGATAAACTCAAGGCAAGTAGGGGAAACGGTGCTTGTACCGCTTTCATGGACCGCACGCCACTGAGTTTAGCTAATTATGATCTCTATATACTTCTGGCAATCTTTTATTCTTGTGAAAATTCAGTTAGTATAAACGGCAAAAAATAACATAAGGTGAAGTAGGGATTAAAAAAAACTACATATTATAACTTTTTTTTAAATAGAGTAACAGAGATGCGCTTTAGACAGAAAGTAATTAGTGATATTTACAATTACAACAAAATTTGTTTAATTATTTACCCAAGAATTTCATTTAAACAAAAAATTGCTATGAAAATGTACCCATAGAATGCACTTGCCCCATCAGGTACTGGGGTAAGTGGGTTTTCAACTTATATGGGGTAAGTGGGTTTTCAACTTACATGGGGTAAGTGGGTTTTCAACTTATATGGGGTAAGTGGGTTTTCAACTTATATGGGGTAAGTGGGTTTTCAACTTATAAATTGCGTTTGAGTAATGTTATATTCAACTGGAGCAAGTGAGTTAATCTATTGCGACTACACCAACAAAAGGCTTTTTTCAGATTTAAAATATTCCTAAAAATAAAGAAGTTTATATGTTAGAGATTTCTTCTTCTATAACTTTTTTTAAAACTACGTAATACGGTTTTTAAGTTTTTATTTACTTTATAGTTTTTACAGATTACGCACAATCTCACTTTTCAACTTCTTAAAACTTTTCACTTTGAATTTGATTAATATAAAAAATTTAAACGGGATAAGTGGGAACTAATCCCCACTTACCCCACTAACAAAAAAGCGGGGTAAGTGGGAACTATGGACCTAAAACTGAAAAATTGAAATGCTAACAACAACAACTTTTAGGATGTAAAAACTTTGAAGTTTTAAATTGGTACAGATAAAAAATTTTAAACATTTTTGCCGTAACTTGTAACTATAGACGAAGTTTAGATAAATTTGACGTAAGCTGTGTTACTTTAAAAAAAATATTAAATTTTTTTTAACAATATGGGTCTATAAGAGTCTAAAAACCCATTTGATTGTAGTTTTAGTTTTTAAAAGTATTTTTTTTTACAATTATTACAAAAAAAGCCACTTGCCCAGATCCCCACTTGCCCCACTTCAGCTTACCTCATTTTGATATTTAATTGGTGATTAGTTTTATTTGTTTTCGTATTTAAATCAGTTATTAAGTCCAGAAAAGTACAGATTGTATACTAGAAGGATTTTGTCGTTTACCGCTTCTTACTCTCCTTTTAAATTATACTTTTTACCTCTTCGTTCGCTGACAGGGCCATTCCCGAGGGGACCTACAGCTAAACGTGGGCTACGAACCACGATCCTCAGTCATGCGACACTTTCCCAAAAGGGCTATCAACCCTTGGTTTATTGCCATTGCATGACCTACCGATTGGGGAGTGTGGACCTTCTTCCGCATCCCACGAGATGTCCGATCTCATCCGGCCTGGTAACCGGCGTGAATGGGGTGGGTTGGGTGATGATACATTTTACACTCTTCCCTGCATTCTTAAACCTACTAAAACTCGGACATACTTTTTTTTTATTTGTGCGTATGCCCATTTAAATACAACCCCTCCTGAGTCTATCAAGAATATATCACGCTCGGTTCCATATATTATTCTCAAAACTTCATCAACATTATTAATTAAAACCGACTTTGGAGAATTACAGTCAGATTCTGACGTGAAAATGACTATAATCTCGACTATTACTTACTAATACTTCATGTCAGCTGATGCCATCCTGGTGCTACCAGGAATCTTTAAAAGGTAGTCCGTGAACTGTGCGGGAATGGTAAATACGCTGAATTCCATCTATTTATTTTATTATCGCTGTAGAACAAGACGGTTTCATAAATAATAACGCTACTATCTCTGCCTTCACTAACTCCTGGAACCTGATTTTCGTTGCGCTAGAAACAGTGATAACATTTGAGTATGAAACATGTTTTTACCAATTTGTTTGTGTAGTTTCAGAGAATTGTGCGTTTAAAATATCGTTTAGCGAGATTTTGACAGCTGACAAGAACTGGCTATTTAATTTTTTTTTATTGCCCCCAAAGAATAGGGACCAATGCCTGTATTCTCCTTTTTTTCATAAAGCGGACTTAATTTAAGCTCCCTTAAACTTTAAAGCTGGCTTAAATTAAATTTGAAAGCACCGTAGAAAATTTTTGGTAACTTAACTAAGAATTATTTTGAGCTGGCAATGATGCGGTTATTCTCTTCTTTTTTTTAAGAGTTAATGGCTGTAGCAACGAACGACAATCTACGCCTACTTTGTATTATCGTTACTAACTTTGTGTTGTGGGTTTTTAACCTTAGCTTTCAAAACATTTTCAAATTTCAACTGACATAAAATTTTCTTTCTTTCATAATTTTCCTTTTCTGGCTAAAATGGAAGAAAAAAGGTGCTGTAATTTTACATATTTAGAAAAATCATTCCTATTCAGATTAATCGCTGACAAATATGCGATAACTCTTGAGGACGAAAAAATCGACTGTGCTGCCGTAAAAAAGTGTGGAAATTCGTTGAGGAAGACTTTAATGCGGTAAATCCTACAAATAACTATCGGGATGCTAATCAGCTAAAGAAACTATACTGTAATAAGAAGAAATAAGAGCTACGTAAAAAAGTGGCAGATGAGAAAAAGAACATTTTTTTGACTCACGGTGGACCGCCCACAAAAACTACTTTTACAAGATGATGTTGATAATATACTTCTCGTTCGTAGATTCTTTTGGAATATCCAAGATCTATAACATCCAAAATATCTCTATCGTCCTCAATAAATATTTCATCTTATATTTCCATATTTAACTTCGAACAATACGAATATTTATTACAATATAGAAGCAAAGAAAAGTCAAATACGGCGCAGACTCGTGGTTAAGCCTGCAATATTAAAGGCTTAAAGTTAATTGAGCTTAAGTCTCCAAATAGCGACCGCGAATACGAAATCAGCAATTTAAGCTGTATTAAATTTTAAGCCGGCTTGAAGCGTTACAGTGAATACGATCATTAACCTCCCGCCTCTCTCCTTAGCCCCCCCCCCTACTTTGGCAACTATGGTGCTAATTAAAATTTGTTAAAAATTACATTCGAAGTGCTTGCCTAAACTGTGGCGGTGGCTCAGCGGTGAGTCACTGGCATTCGACTGTGGCGTTCCGAGTTCGATCCTCGGAGTGGGCGTACGCACAATAAAAAAAAGTATGTCCGAATTTTTAGTAGGTTTAAGAATGCAGGGAAAAGTGTAAAATGTATTATCTCCCAACTCACCCCATTCACGCCGGTAACCAGGCCGGATGAGATCGAATATCTCGGTAGGTCATGCAATAGCGCAAAAAACCGAGGGTTTGCCCTTGGGGGGGAGTGTCGCATGACTGAGAATCGTGGTTCGGAACCCACGTTAAGCTATAGGTTCCCTCGGGAATGGCCCTGGCAGCGAACGAAGAGGTCAAACGTCTAATTCGAAAGATTGGCAAGAAACGACAAGTGTTTGCTTAAAACTTTTGACGTACTACTTGTTGTCCCCCGGTAAAATATATTCCTTTCTAATTGATGTGGACTCGGAGTCGTAAAAGGCACTGCTGGCTCTCACTATTCAATTGGAAGTTGACTTATTAGCGCCGACTTTGACACATGGGGTGTCGGACGGGGAGCTGGGTAAAAAATTGCTCAGTAAATATTACAGTTTGAAACTCGGGATTTGAGGGATGTTACTAATAGTGTTTTCCCTTTTCAGATTTTCAGATTAATGGCCGCCTTTCTTCTTGTTATTAAAAAAAATATTGGTTTGTAAAAGGGTGTTTACATGACTGTCGCCAAGCTTGAACTTGAAAACAAACTTGGCACAAATAATTTTCATCGGTCATATTTTACGGCAATATTAAGGAAGTTGCTATATTTTAAATTTATTTTAACAAACCTAGTTAGTTAGAGTGGCGTAGCCAGAAAATATGCTCGGGGGGGGGGGGGGGGTTCAGTGGGCGTAAGTAGGATATTTTTTTTCTGGATAGGGAGACAGTCGGGATCACATATATTTCATGATGTCGCATCCAGCGAAGAAGGAGGAAAAGCGCCGGAGGCGAAAAATTTCCAGGGCCACGCTCAAAGATCGATTAAAATTTACCTAAACTATCAAATTTCGAAAATTAAATTATCAACTCTTCCCCTCTGGATGGTTGGATTAAATTTGTGTTTGTAATTTTTTTTTACTTTTTTTTTTGATATTCCTAGCTGTCTCTTTATTTAAACAAAAACATTTTTATATTTGTTAAAAATATTGGTGTCAATTAAAAGTTTTAACATAAGACGTATGTATGACTCTAACCAGAGTTTTTCGGGCTCGGTTTTTCATGATTAAAAATAAAGTAAATATCGCTCATCACGCCAAAATTGATGATTTTTTCAGAAAACATGTATTTTAGGAGCGTAGATTTAAGAGCAGTTTTTGGTGCACATGCTTAGGTTTTTAAATACTCCTTCTTAAGTGTCGTTTTGTATATTCATAATAAAGCATTCTCGTTTCTTCCCGTACTATTTTTTTTTATTACAAATTATCACGCTTCTTCCATAAAAAATGTTTCAATTAAAATTTTTACTTTAATTTTTTTATTAAAAAAAATACATAATTGGTTTTTGTTTTTGTTGTAAAAATATTTTATTGCATTGGGTTACATATTAGTTGATTTGAAATAGCTCTAAAAAAAGGAAAATGGAACAGACTCGTTTTCCTATAAAATTGCATTATAAAGCAATACCAATAACTAACCATATACGTCTGAAACTTTAATTTTTATACAAAACAGGACTTTTGAAGGGAAATGTTTAAAAACTAAACGTTTCTTACAAGACCTTTGTAATCTAAGCCAAAAAAAAGTATTTAAAAATTTAAATTAAGACATTAAGAGTCCAAGCGTGAGGCGAAAAATTAGAATATTAAGTTGCAATTAGACTTTTAGACCCGAGCACCTGGGTCCGGGGGGGCGGGGGGGCTGCAGCCTGGCAGCCCCCCCTCCCTAAATTTGTCACTGGTTAGTTAGAATGCTATATATACACTATTAATAAATAACATTTCTTATATATATACAATAAGTAATAATAAGTACAAAAAGGACACAATAAAACTATTAAGTAGAATGTATACTTTCGACCATGGAAAAATGTTTAAATAAGACTTATTCTGGCTGACCTGCAGTTAAATATATCAAACGTATTTTGGTACCGATTGTATGTACTTAATATACGATGTAACGGCGAGTATTTTTTAATGTTAGTTTGCGATGTGGGTATAAAAAAACGTAAGAGAATGACGGGCTGAGCTGCGTGGAACCAAAATATTTATCTGATGTAGAATTTCTGAGCAATCAATTTTGTTATGAAGGATCTGATGTAAAAATTTAAGGTCAGCTATCATTCTCTGGTCATCTAAGGAAGAGAGCGAGTGACTTTTCAACAGCTGATCATGGGGAAAACCAACATTAGGATAGACACCATTATTCTTGAAGCTAAGGTATTTAAGAAAGCGTCGCTGAATTTTTTCGAGACTGTCAATATGCACCTGGTAGAAAGGTGACCAAATCGTACAGGCAAATTCCAACTTTGATCTGACAACAGCAAAATACAACAATTTTATAATGTTTTCATTGGAAAAGTCGCGGGAATTTCTAATTATAAATCCCAAGGCCCTAAAGCAGGATTGAGTAAGGTCGAGAATATGGGGAATAAACGATAATTTGCTATCAAACAAAACTCCAAGGTCACGAAAGGTCATCTGGCGGTTTAACCTAATGTCATTATGATGACTCGTAGGTTTTCTTGCAATTTAATTAACTGTTCCTTGTGAAAAAAATAACCGAAGCAAACTTTGTGCTTAAATGAAATTAATATCAAGAACTCGTAGCCATTATTCGGTTATTTTATCACCCTGAATCTCCCGCATTTTCGACATTTTCCTGTACAAATATATCTCGATTATCTTAAGATTAATAGCCACTTTCTTGCCCATCAACCGATTCAAAACACCCATTAATCAGCCCATTATTTATACAAGATGTTTCTCGACCCTGTCCGAGGTGAGCAGCCGCAAAATCGTGTTCTCGATTTCGACCTGCGGGCGGTCGGACCGGGCTAACCTCCGACCCTGATTACTCTTTGTCCAGGTATTGCAAGAAATGCATTCATTTAACACCGTGGTCGGGCCTGGGGGCACTAAGAGATTAGATAGTCAAGATTCTCACAGATTAGCGAACGGTTTTGTGTAAAATATCTCGTAATTTTGTCACTTAAGATGGAATATTGTTGGGTTCCCATTGTTGAAAATTATGTTTTTAAAATACATTCAAACGACGCGACTCGACGTGGCCAAATAGATACGTTTATTGTCGATAGAAATTTTAAAATGTGCTTTAAGTGGATCCGATCTAAAATAAAATTTACCGTGTTAAATTGCGGTCAATCTTGGTTTGAATCACAAAAAAAAACTAAACAAATTATTGAATTTTTTTGCACCAATAAAAAGGTGGTATCTATACAGGGTGCTTTACGTGGATGGAATGTTAGATGTTTATGGAAAACAAGTAATACGTTTTCTTTTAAAATTTGGTTGCTTAGATAAACAACCATGATCCATCGTTTTAAAATATGTTCAGCAATGCGGCGTTACCGATTAAACAGGTGGCAACACGTTATTTTAAATTTTTCATTTTTTGACCGGCTGTAGCACTGGAACGGCACATCCAAAAAAAAAATGGTTTTCACTTCCCTAACTTAGTTTTTTATTCCCTATCCAAAAATACCAACTTCCGGTATAACATGTTAAACCGGAAGTTGTAACTTTTAGATAGAAATTAAGAAACCAAGATAGGGAGATGAAAACCATTTTTCTCTAAGATGCGTAGTTTCAGTGCTATAGCCTATCAAAGTATAAAAATTGCATATTTTAAACGTCAATATCTCAAAAATAATAGAATTTCACCATAGTTTGTGCGATATATTCTCGGTTTCAAGTCAAACATTATAAGGTGATGCCCCTTCTAATGATAGAAATAGCTGCTTTATGTTGTTTTGTCCTAATAATACACAATTTATGAAAACAAATAATTATGCCAAAAGCAATACTAATGGAATAATGGAAGTGTCTACACCTCCATACAACGGGATTAGATCCAACCCTTCGAAACGAACTGAAATGTTAAATAGGGATGTTTTAGGAATTTGCATAAGAATGGAAGTGGGTTACACAGTTAAGAGCTTTATTCAGGACTTAAAATCGTAAATTCAATATTAGGTATCAGCCCGAGACAAATATCTTATAGACAAGGAGCTTAGCTACCTAATATACTTTGCTCTTTGACAGAATAAAATTTTTAAAAATCCAAATTTTCTTATATTTTTTGGTCATAATCCGCAATACAGAATCTGTTCCTTAATACACTCTTTAATCCATTCAGAATTAATATCAAACATGCATTTTTTCAGGGCTCACTTTTTCCTTAATAAATCACTCACTTCGTTTGGAAAGCTTATCCTCGACTACCGTTAAGATTATATCATTCATCAATCATATTTCTACTATATACGAATGCATTTTTTATGGTAAAATAAGTGTTTCTTGTAGTAATAAACCATTTTTTTGTACTTCATAGTCTAGTCCAAAAAGAGAAAACATACAATTAAATGCGGGTCAATCATAAGCATCAGTTTTACGTCCTGAATAATATCAATCTTAAAATGACTAAAGTAAAATTATTTGTTACTAAAACACCAATAATAATGTAATTATTTTGTCATGGAGACGCTACAAGACCATTAAGACTAATAATGATCCCAGGTCCTTGCACTAGTTTGTGTAGGTCAACTGGGGAGAGGGTTCTGGTTCGAGTTTTGATTGCCCGGGTATTTGTTGCCTCTTCCGATCTAGTGACTCGCAATGGCAAACTATGTGCTGTACAGTGTCCCTGTCTTGTCCGCATAATCTGCAGATAAGCCGTATGTCCTGTCAGAATTTCTGTAGTGGCTCTCGGTTGATTCCTGTTCATTTGAAGCAACTGTTTCGTAAGTCTTGGGTCTGGAACCCCAATGAAGCTTTTGCTGTGATGTAAGCTCTGTCTGTTGCTCCAGTGGATTTTGTGTTCACTCCTGATCCATCACTTTATGGCATCTCGTACTGTGCACCTTGGTACTCCGGCGGTTCTGGACCAATGAATGTATTTTCTGAGCCTTTCCGTGCAAGTTTATCGGCTTTTTTATTTCCTGTAATACCTTCGTGTCCTGGTACCCATTGCAGTGGGTATTACTTTGTTTACTTTTAACAGGGCCTCCAGTTCCTCTTGACATTCCTATACCAGTCTTGAAGTTACCTTGTAGCGTATAAGCGATCTAAGGGCTGTTTGAGTCTTAGAATATAATAAACTGCTGGACAAGTTCTTTCGAGCAAGAAAAATTTCGCCTAAATTTAACAGTTAATATTTTCTGAACCAGATATGATATCGACTTACGGTTTTGAATCGTTGATAGATTCATCCCTTGGGAAACAATTGTCAATGTCGGATTTTTTTTAACTGTCGGAAAATTTTATATACAGGGTGTTAAAGAAGACGATGATTTTTGCTCCAATTTTAATGGCTTGTAACTTTCACAATAATATTTTTAAATTTTATCACTCTACGTCAATTGAATCACTGGTTCATAACAAAGAAAGCAATTTGTCAAATTTTTGATATATGTTATATTTTAAGAGATACAGATTTTTTTGGAAAACCTTGCTTTATTTCAACTTATTGGTAGCTAGATCTCACTGTGCGTTGTGTCGTGCAAACTTGTGAGTGATTATTATACCTTATGAAAAGCTTGATTATGTCCAGTAACAATAGTTGTACCTAAATGTTATGATGTACAGTGGCGTACTTATAAACACTTATATATCTATGGTTTATGAGTAGGTATAGTGTTAGAAAGTTAGAAATTAATAAATTTTCAAATATTAAATTAAAAAAATTATCTTTGTTAAAATTTTGTAAACACACTGTATAATATACCTGTAGTGCGATATGAAAAACTAAAAAATAAGAAAAAATTCACCTAATCTAGGGACGAGTACTTTCCAATATAAAACAATCGTGAAAAATTATGAGATACTCATAAACCATAGACATATAGGTGTTTATAAGTACGCCACTGTACATGATAACATTAAGGTACAACTATTGTTACTGAACATAATCAAGCTTTTCATAAGGTATAATAATCACTCGCAAAGTTTACACGATACAACGCACAGTGAGATCTAGCTACCAATAAGTTGAAATAAAGCAAGGTTTTCCAAAAAAATCGATATCTCTTAAAATATGGCAGACATCAAAAATTTGACAAATAACTTTCTTTGCTATGAACTAGTGATTCAATTGACGTAGAGTGATAAAATTTAAAATAGCTATTTATACAACAAGTAACGAAATAAGTGTCTTTTAGGCACGCGACGTGAATTGTTCTACGAGGCGAAGCCGAGTTGGACAATACGTCAAAGTGACTAAAAGACATTGTTTCGTAACGAGTTGTATACAATATTTTTTCTACTGAGGTTTTATAATAAAATACTTAATTTATTTTACTAACCTTTTATTACCTATGTTTCATTTGCCCCTTTCAAAAATTGACACTTGCCAAAAAAAATTAAATTATACCTAGTCTGTGGTTATGTTTTAATTGTAAATAATTACCTGCATTACTTTTAGGCACGTTGCTCCTGGTAACGCGCTTAAAAGTTTTTTAAGCACGCTGCGCCTAAAAGGAGGTTATTAAAAAACCATAATGACAATCAAAAAGAGGTTATTATAAAACGTCAGTAGAAAAATATTATTGTGAAACTTACACGCCATTAAAATTGCAGCAAAAATCATCGTCTTCTTTAAAACCCTGTATCTAAAATTTTCTGACAGATAAAGAAAATCCAACATTGGCAATTGTTTCCCAAGGGATGAATCTATCAACCACTCAAAACCGTAGGTCGATATCATATCTGGTTCAGAAAATATTAACTGTTAAATTTAGGCGAAATTTTTCTTGCTCGAAAACAATTGTCCAACAGTTTATATGAATCCGCTTATTGAGGCTGAGATATTTTCTATTGCTCCTGTTCTATGAGTCCCGTATATTAAGCATCAACCCAGGGGACAAATATTTTACTGGTGGTTAGTGAGTAACGAAAGGGTGCAGTTATAAAACAGGGAGATGTACAAGAGATACAACAGCAATTCTATACATTTAAATTAGGTTTTATGCGAGGGACATTTACTTAATTAAGCGTTTTTGAGATTGGAGTATCGCTGTTTTGAGAGTGGAAACAGATTGTTTCGTGAATAATTAATTTATATGTAAGAGTGGGTCATGCACGAGGAGAACTAGGTGGAACTGGGCTATTTATGAGATTAAGTAAATATTTTATAGACAAAAATACAGTGTGTCTGTGTATTCTCAAGAGCATCCGACCAATATTCCTAAATTATTTTTCAAACTTACCAGCTCCAAGTAAAATTATTTCTATACAGGGTGATTCCTAAGTTGATACTTTTTTTTTAGCTGTATATAGAAGGCATTAAAATAAACAACATTTTCAAATACTTTTTTTCCAAAAACTCAAAAATAAGGTACGCAGCAGCAGCCGCACTTTGACGACACTCACCGTAAATTAGCACCATATCTACTAGTTTATTGTTTTTAATATTTACCAGTTTTATGTGTCACCTGTTTTAACATTAACTTGTTTCAGAAAAACACACTGCACCGTATTGCACGACCCGTAAATTGCATGACTAATAAGAGATAAGACATACAACATAAAGTATAGCAGGCTACGTTTTGATGACCAGGCCGGCACTTAGATTTTTTAATTCTGTATGTCGCCTATTTGAAATTTTTTGAAAATATTGTTTATTTGAATGCCTTCTATACACAGCTAAAAAAGAAGTATCAACTTAGGAATCACCCTGTATACAGGGTGTCTCAGATAAGGATACTCCCTACAGGAATCTCGTAAACCATAAGATACAGAAATGGTCACATTAGAAAAAGTTGTGCCCTACTAAATTTTGTAAAATTGTCTTTTTAAATTTAAAAATCTTCCGCAGATATTTGAGCAATACCGAATTTTTGCGATTTCGTTTTTGTTTTTTTCTGATTCTATTTGAAGAGATATGTTAAAATAAAGTTTACATTTACATTTTTTTTCCTATACAAGTTGTTGCAATGAGATTTTTAATCCAAAGTTTCGTTTTTTCAAAACCATCATTCACTTTGCTTTTTTAAATAGTCGCGAAATTTTATTTTATTCTTGTTAAATTCCCTCCTCCTTTATAATTCAACGACGTATCACAACTAGTATTAATAACACGTTACGAACCTAAAAAACCCATTATCAATAAGAATTAGTGCAAATTCATCCTATTTGAAACTGTTTTATTTTCAATCTCCGTAACATAATCTGTTACAACTGTATAGTATATGACAGGCACTTGATTAAATAATGGTATATTACAATACAAGTACGGTAGGTACGTCTTTACCGCATGTGCGTGATGACAAAACGATTCAAAGGCGAGTTTGGTAAATCACGCAAATGCGATAAAGACGTACCTACCGTAAGTGTATTGTACGATATTTTATCTACAAGCATGTTAGGGCACCAATATTAATATTTCTTAATTTATAAGTTGGGATTACTTTAGAAATTTAAATATGTAAGTTTTTGTTATACATATAATGTTTAATAGAGTTTCTTTTAAAAATTAAAAATACACTTGAATAATATAAAAACTTGTTTTTATAGTATGTAATTACTTACAGCACTAGTGCGGTAAAGTGATACTTACTGCACTCAAATCAGTGCCGTAAGTAGTTACTTACCGTACGCTTGTAGATTAATAATTGCAAATACTTTTGTCAAATGACAGATTCGGCTAGTAATGAAATCGTTTGGTGCAAATGATTTTTTAAGTAAAATTTTTATATTTTGGAGGAGCTGTGTAATTGTAGTTTTTTTTTTAATCAACATTATGGAACATTATTCAAGAGAAGAAACATTTGATATGATTTGGTTTACATCCAGAATTAAAATATATCTAGCTTTGAAAACAAAAGCAAGTTGATAAGAATTTGCACTTATTCTTATTGATGATGAAGTTTTAAGTCCGAAACGTATTATTAATACTATGTGTGTTACGTCATTGATTATAAAGGACGACAGGAATTTAAAAATGGATGATGGTTTTGAAAAACGAAACGTTGGATTAAAAATCTAATTACACCAACTTATAAAGGAGAAAAATTTTAACATGTCTCTACAATATAGTCAGACAAAATAAAAACGAAATCGCGAAAATTCGGTTTGAGCTTCGGATAGATTCGGAGTTTGTTAAATTTGAAAAGGCAATGTTGTAGAATTTAGTAGTGCCCAACTTTTTTCCTAGTTTAAAACCATCCCTATATCTTCTATGATTTACGAGATTCCCATAGATTGCATCCCTATATGGGACACTCTGTATATTTAATTCGAACGAAATAATTACGTTTTTTTGGACCGAATCTTGGTCATATTTAATGGATTAAATTAAAAACTTAAATTTTGACTCTATAGATATTGGAGAGTCAGAAAGAGTTTTAAATAATAATTTTCAATATTTTTACAATACAATGTAAATGTAAAGAAATAATGAAATGATTAAGAAATATAAAATATAATTGAATTTAGGGTTTTCATGGGCTTATATCTTTTTCATCAGACTTTCTTCTGCATGAATTTAACATTGTCACTTCCACAGAGATACTACCTTTCATTGGTAAAAAAAAACCAATAATCTGCTTAGTTTTATGTAATTCGGCCCAAGAAGAACCGAAATTAAACACGACAAATATTTGTCGCAAGGCCATGTTACGCGACCCACTGTTAGTTGTTCTTTTTAAGACTCCATCGTATCAAAAACTACCTATTTTCTTATTTAGAATCCGAACCATAATATTCTAAAAATAGTGACAAAAGCTCGCTGCTTTTCATCTGCACCGAATCTTTATAAAGCTCCCTTTCAAAAGCTCTAGCTGGCGGTAAAATTGTGGCTGAACTTCCAGAAAGTGTTGTTAGGTGACGACACTTGCTTGTAATCAATAAATAAAATGTACTATACGTATTCTGTAAGTTATAAAAGGAGGTAAAAAAAATGTTGTCCATGGAAAATGTTGTAGATGGAAGAAACAAAAAAGACAATGTTTAGTTGGTTGGCTGTTTTAGTTGGTTGGCTGTTTCTGGCATTTTTTAAAGTTTAACTTAATTTTTATCGTAAAAAAGTTAATGACCAAAATCAAACTATCTGTTGAATGGAAATAAGAGCCATTCTTCTCTTAAAAATCATTAGGCTTGGCCTAAGGAACCCGGATGGTATTATGATTTTAAGGGCCTAAGATAATACCCAGTTTTTACCATTTTATCAATTTCTCCGAAACTATACAAACAATTTGGTAAAAGCCTGTTTCATATTCAGCGGCAAATATCATTCTTTCTAGTGAACCGAAATTCAGGAGTTAGTGAATGACGAGATATTAGCTAGTTATTGACAGATTAACATAAAAATTATAGTCATAGCCTAGCTTTCAATCGACCGAGGGGATAAGAGCATCCCACTAATACTTCTAAACTATTCTTCAAAGTAATGTGAAATTATAGGGCCTCCATCAGGGCTGTAGCTAGACGTTATTCATGGGGGGGTTTAGGTTATTAAGTTAAAAAAAGTTGAATTTTGCGAAAAATTTTCGGGGCCACACCCAAAGTTCGTTTAAAATTCACCTAACTACTATCAAATTTCGAAAATAAAATTATTACCTCTCCCACTCTGCATGGTTGGATTAAATTTGTTTTGGTAAATGTTATTTTTTACTTTTTGTTTGATATTCCTAGCTGGTTCTTTATTAAAAAAAAACATTTTTTATATTTGTGAAAATATGAATATTGATAACAAAACAAAATTTTAACATAAGTCATATGTATTACTGTAACCAGCGTTTTTCGGGCTCGGTTTTTCATGATTAAAAATAAAGTAGGGAAATATCGCTCACCACGCCAAAATTGATGATGTTTTCAGAAATCATGTTTTCATTTTAGGAGCATAGATCTAACAGCAGTTTTTGGTGCAAATGCTTATAGGTTTTGAAATACTTGTTAAGTGCCGTTTTGTATATTCATAATAAAGCATTCTCGCTTCTTCACGCACTTTTTTTTTTATTATAAATTATCACACTTCTTCCATAAAAAATGTTTCAATTAATTATTTTTTGGTTTGTTGTGCAAATATTTTATTGCATTGGGTTATATTTTTGTTGATTGAAAATAGCGCTAAAAAAGGCAGAACGGAAGAGACAAGTATATATTGGAAAAATGCTATAAAATATTATTCTTTTTACTAGGTTTCCTTCAAAATTGCATCAAAAATCAATAACTAAAACGATATGCGTCTGAAAACCCTAATCTCTATATTAAATAGGACTTTTAGAAGGAAAAGTTTAAAAACTAAACGTTTCCTACAAAACATTTGTAATCTAGGCTAAGATTACATTATTTAAAGATTTAAATTAAGTGTCCAAGCGTTCAAAAATTAGGTTGCAATTAGATTTTTAGAGCCGAGCTCGGGGGGAACTGCAGCCCCCCCCCCCCCCCCCCCGGTAGTTCAGTCAAGTAATATATGGGGGGAAGGGGGATTTGAACCCACTAACACCCCCCCCCCCTTTCTACGGCCCTGCCTTCCATTCATACCAGCGTGAAACGTGGTATCATTTCCTGGCTTATCTAATGGTGTCTTTTACTATTCTCATATTTGAGAATTCTGACATTTAAATTGTTAAGTCCGTGGTATAATACCAGAGCTCATTGAAAACATGCACAATTTCCACAAATTTTAAAAACGCAAAACAGGGCGATTACTCGATGACGTCAATCCGCTAAAAATGGACAGTTAGCATTGTTACCGATCTCTCACTTGTCATGTTGGTGTTTTTGTTTACTTCCCACTTACATCCGAATTACTGTGGAATTTTGATTTATTTTTGTTTAAAATAATTCTTTTAATTTGTTTGCTCATAGAGCAGAAAGATCGACAATTAAATTAGGTTAGACTCATTTCATTAGCTTGTTCTCCTGTCAATAATTTCGGTGTTGCTACATATGAAAACTTTTATGGTAGTTATTATATTGAGCACGACGCCGTAGGCGGAGTGCTCAAACTTCCTAGGGCAATATGGACAATCCAGTCGAGTTGAACAGTATATTTTTTTCTACGACCTTATGTTAAAAAATGTAAAAAAAAAGTTTGTAGGTTGCCGGGCTCGAACTCACGACTATTGGATCCATAGTAAAACGCTCTACCTTTTGACTATCGAAACGTTAAACTAATTATGGGAAAACCAACTGATAAATGTTGCTACATGAAATTAATTTTCTATGCACATTCAGCAGGTTGCATTATTGATAAATCTATTATAAATGCGTCTAGATTTTATTATATTGAACAAATTAATAACAAATTGTACCATATGCATTTAAATTATATATACATTAGTGTCTTGTGTACTGTGGTTGGTCAGTACTTTTAAGAACAACAATGGCTTCCCTGTAATTAACTACTGTGATTGGTCAGTTTCATTACCTATCTAGGATGGATATGAGATTTTCCCGCACAGTTAACTGGAATAGCCTACTTTACTCGCCACTTAAGTGTAAAGGAAACAGCAAATTTCCATGTGGGAGTAGAAAATAACTTATTTTAAAATAAATTATAGATAACATTTCGGAAATAATATCATCACAAATCTTATCCAGAATAATGGCATCTAAATCAATTAAAATATTTGGATTGTGTACAGAGGAAATAACACAATGCACGCCTGATCGGGCAGTAGTGCACATTGAATCTAAACCTTGTAATGATAGAGCAATATTAAATTTAGACAAGGATAATTTATTTGCACAACTTTTAGTTATAAAAGAGGATTGGGCTCCACTGTCAAGTATGGCCTTGACAGTATGCCAATTATTAAAAATATCTTTGACTCGCAACAAAACTGTAGATAGTAAGACCTCGTGATCGTTGAGTAACATTCCCACGGTAGAAGTTTTCGCAACTGTAGGAATAGAATCAGAGTTTTCAGCCGCAAAGTTAATCTGAATATTTGAGTCAGAAGAGCTAGCGGTGTTTGAATTATGACCAGAATTATTAATACCGTAATATGTGATCTTTTTATTTTTCGCATAAGTCAGTTTTGGACAATTATTTTTATTGTATTAATTTTTAGATTTTGTCATTAGTTAGTTAGTGTATGTCATATTATAATATAAAAATATTTAGAGAACATTGTCAAGCTTCCGTTTTCAAGACATATTCGTTAAAGTCTGTGTTTTTGTTCCAATAGTTTTTTTTTAATTAAGTATTTATTTTCACAGTGATACCTTAAAAATATCAAAAAGTACAAACATAGAAAATTTAATTTTTATTCCTTTATACACTACACCCAAAATCAAAGTTTAGTGAGAGCCCATTAAAAATTTAACACAACAATTTTAATAAGGTTCACAAGAACTTCTAGCTTGGCAAATGATACCTTATTTATTGTCAAAAAAAAAAAAAAAATTAATTATTTTGTATATAAAAAAAAGAAGAAAGTGCTATTGGTTTTTCAAAATAGTCAATGTTTTGTCGTAAAGAAAATAAGAACAAAAATTCATTTTGTCGTGTGTTTTTTTTTGGATGCTCTGGAACAATTTTTTAAATTCTTTTTTACAAATAATTCAGCAGTAAAATATGCGACTTTGCTTTCACTTAACCACATTTATATCTTTTAAAGGTTACCGATATAGCAATGTTAATGCATCGAATTTGTAACACCCTTTCTCATTAAAGATTTTTATTGATATCTTGGCCTCACCTGTATCGACAACATCACGAGCCGCCACTGGATGGGGGTTGTTATAAAAATACATTTTTTCAAAATGTTGGCAATTTGAAATGAAGAAGGTCACCTAGACCTTCTGTAATTAAATGATTGACAGCGTAACCAAGAATTATTTAAACCCCTTTCACTCCACACTGCCAGTACTCACACAGAATATCAAAGAGCCATTTGCATACCAAAGCCAGGCGATCGGGTCAAAAGCTTTGATAATATTTTGCTCTGCAGAATTCCAGTTTCAGAGAATGTTATCTTATCAGTAAGTCTGTTTCCTTTGTGAAAACTCGGAAAAGTCGATTTTAATATTGAGAAATGCGACGAATCTATAAGTGGAATCTGGACCAAAAGGGAAAAATCTGCTTTAAATGGTAATCGGAAAATTTTCTTTAGAAATTTTAGTCCTTTAAATAATAAGGTTTGTCAGCGTCAGCTCTCTTTAGTAGAGATTGAACCAGGAAACATTTTTTTTATTAAATTGACGTTGCTGTCTCACATAATATTGGACTTTTTAATTTAACAGGTGATCTTAAGAGCCTTGCATACCATCGCGAAACGATGCATCGTTTCTTAGCTTATCTAATTGAAAATTTAATACAAAAATGTTACTAAGGGATTTAAAAGAACTTCTAGTTTGACGGATGATACCTTATTTAAAAAAAAATTGAAAATTATTTTAAAGTTTCGATTGTATAGGTTCAAATTACATCATTCGCCATGCAGAACATAAAAATAGAAATATTGCTTCTATTTATGTTAATTTCTTATTTTCCATTAAAGTTACAAACGATGGCCCGATATTATCTTAAAAATCTATATTGACGCCGCGTCATTTAATTCTCGTGAAATTCGGTTTTGTAATATTTTGTATATAAAAAATACATTTTATTGCCATCGCCAGACGCAGGTACAACACGCGAAATGTGGTGGAAACGCACCATTTGTGTGTGATGACGCATTTGTTTGCTCTTAAACCCTAAAAATAGGTTGTAAATAAAATATCCTTAACGCATTCATTTTTCTGAGGCAAGTCAGTTTTATACTATTAAGTAGATTAAAATGAGCTATTTCAACAGTTCCATGGCCCACTTTAGTACTTACCTTGTTTTAATAAAACTTTGGACATTTTTAAAAAGAAAGGAATCTTCAAACAAATGATAAAGTGTGATATGTCATTAAAAAGAGAATTTTCTTTAGATAGAATTTAAATATAGAATAAAAATAAGGGGTTTCCACTTAAAATTTAAAAGTTGACTTCACTTCCTGTTCAACCGGAAGCGGTTTCGAAGGTTAGGCGAAAAATGGCATATATACTTATTAATGTCTCATATTTTTAAATATTTACTGTTAAAATTACAAAAAAAAATTGGGGGGCACATTCTTGTGCATCCCGGTATAGATATAATTTAGCAGTGAGCTACTAACCTTGAAAAAGAATTTATGAATATCGGTCGAATATTCTTTGTACAGAAAGTGTCAAATTCTCGACCAAATATTTCAAATAAAATCAGGTGGACATGATAATATGCCAGTTTTTAAAGTGTCAAGTTGATATTAGCTATCATCACATGCATTAAAAGAATTTTTTAAATCTGAATAACAACGTCCCAAATATGTCATCCTGGGTGATGAAATTTGTACTTAGGCATACAAGAGGTTTCGTCATTATCCCCAGGAATTTCATTACTTCACTTAGGGACAAAGAAAGGGCTTTTCGGGAACGGCTCAACCCTTCCAGATTCTTAGACGCGGCACCCCATGCAGATCATTAGGACTTATTGGCAGAAGGGTCGAAGCAATTTAAATCTGGCAGTTTCGGAAAATAAAAGTTTTTCTAAAAGGAACTAATATTTGGTTATACGGACGCTATAAGATTTTTCGGATGCTTGTGCAAATAATGGTGGAAGTTTTGTACAACAAGGGTGGATATTATGTCTATATCGCACGAGGAATTAAATTGAGCATGACGCCGTAGGCAGAGTGATCAAACTTCCGAGCGCAATATGGACAAACTGGTATAGCCAAAGATATAAAAATCTTTGGGTATTTATCCAGTCATTTTGTGTTACAGAAAATAGACAATATCCATGTAAAAATTACTGACAAGCATTACCCAGAAGGTATAGTTCACCAATACTAATATGTATATTGATCTAGTCTATGTCAATATTGGATAACTCGAACTATTAATTTTCAGCTTATCAATATATCAAAATTACATTTAGTAAAGTGGAAATAAATAACTAAAACTAAAAATAATACAGGGGCGATGTTGGTAATACTATAGATTTTCATATAATTTTACAATAGAGAAAAAGAGGACCAGGGAAAATTGAAGGAAACGATTTTTCATCGTTGGGGTTTACTAGAAATCTGGTCTTGAGTATACCAGTTATTAGCTCCATAAGAAATTTGGCACTTTTTTTTTATAAAGTCGGAGTAACAGATCTTCTTGTTGCTTATTCATATCAGGTATTTTAAATACGTTATAATAATGACAATGACTAAAAAGTTGAGATGTCCAGTATTTATTGAGTAGGTACAGCCACATAATATACAGAGTGATTCCTAAGTTGGCACTTCTTTTTTAGCTGTGTATAGAAGGCATTAAAATAAACAACATTTTCAAACAACTTAAAAATAGGCGAGATACAGAAGTAAATACCTAAGTGCCGGGCCTGGTCATCAAAACGTAGCCTGCTATACTTTATGTTGGTTTTGTCTTATTAATCATGCAATTTATTTATTTGACAGTCCGCTGCGGTGTGTTTTTCTGAATCAAGTTAATTTTAAATTGGTGACACGTGAAAATGGTAAAATTTAAAAACACTGAACTAGTAGATATGGTGCTAATTTACGGTGAGTGTCGTCAACGTGCGACTGCTGCTTCGAGATTATACGCAGAACGCTTTCCCTTGTGGGCTCATCCTACACCCAGAAGTTTTCTTCATGTTATTCAACGGGCAAGTTAGGTAGGACCGTATTTGATCCATAGTGTAATAAATGAATGTAAGTATTTTATTTTTGAGTTTTTTGAAGAAAGGTATTTGAAAATGTTGTTTATTTTAATGCCTTCTATACACAGCCAAAGAAGAAGTATCAACTTAGAAATCACCCTGTATTTAGTATTGTTACAGAACATCTACAATTTACAAAGAGGGATATTAAAGAAAATGAGTTAACAATTTTTTTTTTTGATATATTTGTGGGGTTTGCGTCAACCTGCAAGTAATATTAGGCAATCCAACGATGTGTCAAAATAGCGGCTGGATGGCAAATACTGCTTTGTAATTGGTACACGTGACCAAAAAAATAATATTGCTGGTGGCATTTAACGGGTGACTGAATGCTTTTTGCCATCCAACCGCCATATTGTATCACGTGGTTTGGATTCCCTAATAGTAAAGCAGTCACTGTCACCATTACTGCCACACAGACGGACAGACAAAAGTGACATTATACTTGTTCGATTTTAAACCGAAAACTGAAAAGATACACGTGCCAGTTTCCATTAAAATATTAATGCCGTTCTAAAAATATGCCTGTAACAGAGCAAAAATGAACTGAAATATTAACCTGACGCAGCATTTGCGATTCTGACAACGGAACGCCATTAGGCCATTAAATAATAAATGTTTCACCTGAAATTGTGATATGCAGCCTCGACTTGTGGACTCAGTTTAGATTGATTGACACCTCCGGTATGCCTTATTGATTAGTCAAGTGGATGTGATCAATACTTGGGGCTAAATTATTCATTAAATATAATAATTATACGGGGTGATTCCTAAGTTGATACTTCTTTTTTAGCTGGCATTAAAATAACCAATAATTTCAAATACCTTTTCTCAAAAAACTCAAAAATAAGTTACTTACATTCATTTATACACTATGGATCTAATCCGATCCTGACTAACTTAAACATAATCTCGAAGCAGCAGCCGCACTTTGACCACACTCGCCGTAAATTAGCACCATATCTACTAGTTCATTGTTTTTAAATTTTAGAATTTCACATGTCACCAATTTCAGAAAAACGCACAGCAGAGAATTGCCAAATAACTGACCACCAACCCGTAAATTGCATGACTAATAAGACAAACAACATAAAAAATAGCAGGTTACTTTTTGATGACCAGGCCAGCACTTAGATTTTTTACCTCTGTATTTAGGATATTTTTAAGGTTTTTGAAAAAAGGTATTTGAAAGGTTGTTTATTTTAATGCCTTCTATACACAACTAAAAAAGAAGTATCAACTTAGGAATCACCCTGAATAATACGGTATTATTTAAAAAATATAAACGAAATGTTATCAATGTTTATATTTATAGCTACACACACATTACTGAATGCAATAATTCCTAAATCATTTTTGATAATAAAATGTAAAAATTCTCGCTCTTGAGTTGGAATATTTATTCTGAAACACTTGCTTTTTATGCGTTTTGCGTGTATTTTCATTCCATAACAAGTTACGGAATGAATATTCTGTAATTGATCTAAACGACATAGGTTGCCATGAATTTCGAAACTGTCAATATCAGCAGACAAATTTTAGTGCAAGTCAAAATATGAGTGAAAAATCGGATGAATCAGATATGGAACTGGATAATACTCCACCTGAAATTACAAATATTGCGAATAGTATTTTTGGTCGTGGAGAAAATATAGTCTGCTACTCGGTTAGAATGAAAATTCGATACTCGTTCGGATCAAATTTTCATTCCAACCTCCTTACAGAATCTACTATTATGGTTTTTATATATTTTACTACATACTTTTATTTTTTTTCTGGTACGTCTATTTGAGAAAGTAACTAGGGAAATATAGTCTACGAAGTAGACGAAGCCTTATTACTACTTTATTATGATGTGTTTCAGAATTATCATTATAACTGATTAAAACGAAAAAATTACTTCAGTCTTTCATCTCTCATTTATAAGGTTTTATTGTAGAAGAGACATAATTTAAAATCAGATTACCATATTTGAAGAAATAGTCCATACTTAAAGTGGAGTGGGAATATAGAAGGTAAAAATAAGAACACAAAGTCTTCCTCCACTGATATATTATAGAAATATTTTAATCTACATCTCTACATGTTTCGAATGCAGAAGCATTCATCTTCAGGAGAAAAATTAAAAGAAGAAAAGACCAGTAGATATCACCCTAACTGAGCAACATAAATATAGGTTCGGTGTAAAATGAGTGGAACAATGATACACACAATGCATTGTGAATAAGAAAAGTATATGGGTTTGAGGCTTAAGGCACTGTAAAAACTTTAAAGGTAGGATGAAAGATTTAACATCTTTGTATGAAAGAACTGTCGAAAGATAAGAATGAAGTGAAAGGGAATGATCATTAAGCAAAAAAAAAACTATTAGCTAGTCATTAGAGAAAAAAAATATGGAGAAGAAGTGAATGTAAGTATGAGGAAGAAGACTATTAAAAAATTAATTAGAAATTAAATTTTATTTTTTACTGGATGTAAACCTCATTGGTTTACGAATAAACATAGTGAAAGTAGAAATATAAAAATTGAATTTTAAAAAATTCTTTCATTTTAGACTTTTTTGAAATAAATTTTTTTATTTCAGCTCGACTGCTACCGCGTGCTTTTCCAAAAAGACCTGTCTTTTTGGAAAAGCAAATGGAAAATTCAATTTTTATATTTCTACTTTTACTATGTTTATTCGTAAACCAATGAGGTTTACATCCAGTAAAAAATAAAATTTAATTTCTAATTAATTTTTTAATAGTCTTCTTCCTCACACTTACATTCACTTCTTCTCCATATCTTTTTTCTCTAATGACTAGCTAATAGTTTTTTTTTGCTTAATGATCATTCCCTTTCACTTCATTCTTATCTTTCGACAGTTCTTCCATACAAAGATGTTAAATCTTTCATCCTACCTTTAAAGTTTTTACAGTGCCTTAAGCCTCAAACCCATATACTTTTCTTATTCACAATGCATTGTGTGTATTGGTTTCCTCATCGTTCCACTCATTTTATACCAAACCTATAATTGTGTTGCTCAGTTAGGGTGATATCTACTGGTCTTTTCTTCTTTTAATTTTTCTCCTGAAGATGAATGCTTCTGCATTCAAAACATGTAGAAAAGTAGATTAAAATATTTCTATAATATATCAGTGAAGGAAGACTTTGTGTTCTTATTTTTACCTTCTAGATTACCATATGTTTGAACAAAGTGTAGACAAATACTTATTATATTATTATCAAATAATCGAAGTTGTATCTAAATTATATTCGTCGATAAAGAATATCATAAATTATGAAAAATAAAAATAGAAAACGGGACAAAAAGCAGTAAGACACTAGAGCCAACTAAAAATAATTTTACTCTGGACGTCGGCAACAAATTATATCCACATATTCGTCTCTTGAATAATTCAATAATTAAAAAAAAAAAACTACAATCAAACACACATCAACATAAAATTTTTACGTCAAAGAAATTAGATTAGATAGTTTATTTGCACTGAACGATTTCATTAACCTTATCTGTCATTTGACAAGTATTTCTAATTTATTTTAAAAATTGCCTGTCAAAGCAAACTCTACAGTTGAGACAGATAAAAATTAGATTAGGTTACGGAGATTGAAAATAAAATAGTTTCAAATAAGATGAATTTGCACTTATTTTTATTGATGGTGGGTTATTAAGTCCAAAACGTGTTATTTATACTTGGTGTGATGCGTCATTGAATTATAAGGAAAGGGAATTTAAAAATAATAGAATATAATTTCCCAAAACTTTAAAAAGGCAAAGTTGATGATGGTTTTAAAAAAATTAAACGTCATACTAAAAATGTAGTTACACCAACTTGTAGAGGAGAGAAAGAACGGTAAATACGAATGACACCACAATATCGCTCATTGTATAGAAAGAAAATTACATACATATAGATGTTTACAAGATTACAAATATTTAATTTTCATTTACACTTGTCACATTATAACCCCGTATCCAGAAATCCAGCCCGCATGAAAGCTCCAGTGAACAAGCCCATTAATGTATGCCATTTAAAATTTACTAATTTTAGCCGTTCCAGCCGGACTGGCATTCTTTAATTTACTCTAAATACAAAACTGATGCGTTTGGTTTCGGTGAGTTATGGCGTATTTTGCAAGACAAATGGCTTGTTTTCAAACATGCCTACGAAAAGAATGCTTGTAACAGCGGTATTTAGCGCTTTGTTGTTTGCTACGGTGACTTTTAACAAGCATGGTTGAATAATATGATAAAATTACAATGAATAGATTCTCTGGAAAATAAAATTTAAACTAAAACATATTCCAAGAGAAATAAGGTGAGATATGTTATATGGGCAGTTTCGTCCCCCCCCCCCCCCTGATCTTTACCAAATGGGTGTTTTTTTTATTCTGAGCCTTGAAAATTGTAAGGCGTGTGAATGGTCTGAATTTTCATTTAGAAGTCACTTAAAAGCAAGAAGATTTCTAGAGCCGGGATACGTTTTTTTTTATAAATCACTTTTTTTTAGTCGCCCCCCTCAGCTAAATTCTGGGTTTGTCACTGAAATTCTGAATGCGAGATTTAAACCAGGCGCCGCAGGCAATGCCAATGAAAGAAGTGGATCCGAACGTTATTTCAAAGTTTTATATACTCTAAAGTCACCAGTTCCATGCGAAATTGAATCTATATATATTAAAAACATTGAGTTCTCTTGAACCGAATCCTGTCCATGTTTATTAACGGATTTTTAAAAACCTTTACTATACTCGAGAATGTGAGAAAGATATTTTTTACATTTTGGCTTCAAATAAAAATGTTTTTTATTTGTCCTAAAAAAGTATGAAAATAAAAAAAATAACCAAGTCGATCATTGGTCTATAAACAACTAGATAAAAGATTTCAAAGCTAGATTAAAGTCAAGTTTTAGTTTCAAAATGGATCTTTTATATGAATTTAAAAAATATTTCAATTCGACTATTTCATAATATTTACGTTTTACAAGGTTTGTTTTTGTACCTAACTTCGTCTTTTTCTCCAAAAATACGTTTGCAACATCCGCGACAACACGCAACTCATTTGTATTCGTATGGCACGTTTCATTTGACATACGTCCCGTTTCTCTATCTCTATGTCCCTCCTTGTTTTCTCATAAGTTTGTTTCCCTCTATCTTTTCTGTCTTAATAACGAAACTTCTGGTTCGATGTCATGCGGTTTTTTAAAGGAGTTTTAGCGATATATTGCCAAAATAAGTGAAAAGTGAATTTGTTTTTTATAAGGGAATAACACCCCAATCCTCAGGTTTGTTCGAACACAAATATATTTTTGGAGACTAAAACTTTCATAGTAGGTATCTAGCGTTTATACTTAGACCCTACACGATCATTCAGACTAACTTGATAAGGAAATGATTAAAGTTAATTAAATGAAATAGAAAGGTGGGCATATATACATTCTTAAATTTGATAGTTTTGGCAATTAAATTAGGTTGGCATATGCTATTAGAAGTTTTGTTCATTAAAGGGGATTTCTACTGTGATGGTTTTCAAAAATAGAAATTTTTTTTTCGACGTTTTTCGACTCTCTATAGCCTCTATAATAACGGTGTGTAAAAGTTTTTACCAAATCTACTCCAAAAAAAAGTTACATCCAATTTTATGATTGCCGGTCAGTTCTCACCACTAGCCGCTTTTGAGTTAAGCCGCGTTCTCAGAGCTACGTTCTGTCGCCAGCGACATCATCTCGACCAATCAGGATCGTCAGGCCAGGCTCGCAAAGAGGCAGAAAGAATCAGCTCGTTTATCGTTTTTTGAGAAAGGCACGCTACGGGCCAGGCATCGCAGACTAAGTGACAGTAAGACTATTTTGTTGTGAGCCACCGTTAAAACTTTAAAGTTGTTTTTCTCGAAACCCTGTTTTTCGCGCTGGCGGAAAGTACCTACTTAAATTAAATTAAAATGCTCAGAATACAAGTGGTTATAGGCCCCTCTAGAATCAAGTATTTTGCGATATTACAGAAAATGTTAAGGCCCTTAAAATACAAAAAAAAGGTAAATTTTCAAAACAAATTTTAAATCTCGCGCCATTTTAACAGTTAATCGAGTTTTGACTTGATTCTAGTGGGGACTATAACTACATGCTTACAATTGAAGAATCTGGGTCAATTTTATTTTTGTTCTGAAGAGAAAAATTTATTTGAATTCCGCCAGCCAGTTAAGTTTTTTTTGAGGGGGTAACTTCAGCCCCCTGTAGCACCCTCAAGTTTTTTATTTTTTGGAGGTTGAAAAATTTTTTTTGGTACATCTTATCTTTAATAAAAGAATTGAAAACTTGTTTTTCTGCATTTGTCTTATTATCCCCAGAAAAAAAATCGTAACGAAACGATGAAAATAGGACCATCACAGTAGAAATCCCCCTTGATAAAGCTTATCGCTAAATCATACTATTAATTTGTGTTAGCTACGATACACCACATCGATACACTAACACCGGATGCTAACGCGCATAAACGCTCAATCTCCATATTGTGACGTCACGTGCGAGGACACTTTAACAATATTAAGGCCTGTTCACATCAGCTGTAAGTGCAATAAAATAATCCTATTATAATATTATAAACTATCGTTCGTACCAGCAGCGGTGCCAGGGGGGGGGGGGGGGGCACAGGCCCACCCTAGAAACATGAGTGCCCACCCTGGTGCCCCCCCAAAATTGATGACAAAGTTTTGTCTGTTGCTGTTTATCGCGTTCTAGAGCGGCGGGAGGCCGGCGACCTTTTTTTTTTTGGTGCCCACTCAAAAATTATCGGGCCCATTTGTGCCCTCCCATCCCAAAAATCCTAGCGCCGCCGCTGGTTCGTACTGACTTAATTCATCTTAGCTACTTCTTTTTTCAGATCCTTTTCCGCCAAAGCACAGTTTGGCATTGTCAATATCCAAAATCCTACACAATTTTACAATAAGTATAAAACTTCAAACACAGCGGCACTAGTTTTTCTTTAACTTGCTGTTCTAATATTGTTCTGCCAAAGTACCAAATACGTAACCGAATCCATAGTTAATTATTACTACGCTATATAACAACCCGAAGAAACCCGAAGGAAAATAAAAACAACAACAGCCACGGAAACAAAATTTGCTCGCTTTCTATGTGAGGTTAGAATCTTCCTCGCGTCAAACAGTTACTAAGCAACGGTGCTTGCGTTCCTCGCATGTGACGACATGCTTAGCGATGTTCAAATATAAATTTGCTTATTGGCATACCGTTGTAGGTGTATAATTGTGGTTCCAGCTCATTAAAAATGACGATAAAAATTTGCTAGTGAGCACTGAACATCCGCTTTATCAATCGGGAAGCTCATCTGAATTATTGTGGGATTTTGATTTATTTTTGGTTGAAATTTTTTATTTTTTTTTAATTTGTATTAATAATGGAGCCAGGTTTGGAATAAAGTTAAGAAATTAAATTTGGTGATAATGTGGCTTTCGAAAACTCTTCGTTGTCTTAAAATGGAAGTAGTAGCAAATGTGCCGTAAATCAAATGATTAATAGTGTTTAATTTGTAGAACAACGTGTCGCAGAATCCAAATGTGTATCTCTATCTGGAAGTTTTATTTCGGGACATGATGGGGTGAGGGTTCACTTTCGATATTGTCTTAATGATTTAAGTTTTAAACGTAATATCATGAGATATATTTATATACTATTTAAGTTGTCCAAAAAAATTAACCGATTATTGAGGTTTTTTTTTGTTGAGTCGTAGAATAGTAGATTCTGTAAAGGTTGGAATGAAAATTTGATCCGAGTGGAAGATTCCGAACGCGAGCGTAGCGAGCGTGAGTAACCACGAGTATCGAATTTTCATTCTAACCGAGTAGCAGACTATATTTTCTCCACGACCAAAAATACTATTCGCAATATTTGTAATTTCAGGTGGAGTATTATCTAGTTCCATATCTGATTCATCCGATTTTTCACTCATATTTTAACTTGCACTAAAATTTTTCTGCTGACATTGACAGTTTCGAAATTCATGGCAACCTATGTCGTTTAGATCAATTACAGAATATTCATTCCATATCTTGTTATGGAATGAAAATACACGCAAAACGCATAAGAAGCAAGTGTTTCAGAATAAATATTCCAACTCAAGAGCGAGAATTTTTACATTCTATTATCAAAAATAATTTTGGAATCATTGCATTCAGTATAAAAATATACTGTGCAACTCGAGTGGATTGTCCATATTGCGCTCGGAAGTTTGAGCACTCCGCCTACGGCGTCGTGGTAATTTTACTTCCTCGTGCGGTATAGACATCATATCCACTCTTGTTGTACAAACTATTATTTCATACAGAAAAAAATAATCGAAGAAAAAAATTAGCCAACAAACAGAATATTTTTTTTTTAAATTATTTTAATCGAAATTTCACAATAATTCAGATATAAACCAAAATACGGACAAGATAAAAATGACAAGCTACATCTTCTCGATTAATAAAAAGTAAAGTGCTCACTAGCAATTTTTTTGTATATATTTCAAAATTGCTTGAATCGAACCATCGAACTGGCCTGTAATGTTTCTTTCTCCTTTAATCGCAGAGGGCCTTGAATTTGATAGTAATGAAGTAGCCCGTTTAGATAACTTCTTTAAAATTGAAATACTTTATATAAATATAATCATTGCAATAAAAGCGTAATAAATTTTAATTAAAAAATTTAAAGCGGTACACAGAGAGGCGGTTTTCATTATCACTCCACAACACAAATTGGCAGAAAAACTTAAAACTGAAGTTAAAATAATTGCGGCAACGGCAGAATAAAGCACCGACTCGACGTTGCCTTTAATGAAAGGACCCTGGCATTTTGGTGTTTAAATTAAAATGCAGATTTAAAGGCATTCGACGAAATAAAGCAGCGGTTTGGCTGTAGTGTGGAAAGTGATTAAAGAAAATTGCCATCTCAACCTGTTTTTGTTGTGTCTTGATTTTCATATCGACAAAGGAAAGGACTTTTGAGTTATTTAGATTTATTTGATGCCGGCAATGGAAATGAAGTTTGACTTGAATATTTTGTACCCAAGAAGATTTTAAAAATTAAACTAAAAACTATTGGGAGAAATGTCAAACCGTCTTCTCTAAATTTCCTATAAGAGTCTGAACTGAATACTTTTTCTTCTCTTAAAGTCCTTATATCTTATACTTATACAGGGTGTTACAAATTCGACATACCAACATTGGAATCTCGGAAAGCATAGGAGCTAGAGAAACGGTTAAATGGGGGCAAAGTTGGGCAATTCGGTGCTGATTATAATGCCGCTTTAAAAGTTTTCAAATTCCGAATACATCCGATTTTATTCGAAAAAACCCGAAATTTTGCAAAAACGTTTTTATTTTTTCCTGAGCTCATTTGACTAGCTATTTAAAAATAAATGACACTTTGTCGTTGCCACTTTTCTTCCTCTACAAAATGACGTTACTAAACTAAAGATCCGCTGTTTCGTCTCCGAGCGGCCATCACCAACTTAACTTTTTTAAATGCGGACCTGGATTTTTTTAAACCGATTTTTAAACGCTCCTACCTTCAAAATGTAATGTCGATATTATTTTCTCATAATGATGAATTATCCTTGCTTATTTTTAAATTAATATTTTTTACACTTCTTGTCAGTCCAGTCCTGGCAACGAATGACAATATTAATTAAAAACTTTATTTTATTTAAAACTTTTACAAATAAGTTTCATGAAAAAGTGTGTCTAAAGTTCATGTTAGGTATTTACATACAAAGGGCTGTCGCCAAAATTGGAAGAAAAATCGATCTTTGTATTGAGCAAAACGGCAATCTCTTTGAACATTTAGAAAATTAGGATTTAATTAGTAAATTTAGAATTGTTAGAAAATTTTTATAAAATAAATTATATTACTTAGGTATGAATATTTTAAATGAAATAAATTTTAAATTCATATTGTAATTCGTTGCCAGGACCGGACTGACAAGAATTGTAAAAAATATGAATTTAAAAAAATAAGCAAGGACAACTCATCATTATGAGAAAGTAATATCGCCATTACATTTTAAAAGTAGGAGGGTTTAAAAATCGGTTACAAAAATTCCAGGTCCGTATTTAAAAAAGTAAAGTTTGTGATGGCCGCTCGGAGACGAAACAGCGGATCTTTAGTTTAGTAACGTCATTTTGTAGAGGAAAAAGAGTGACAATGACAAAGTGTCGTTTATTTTTAAATAGCTAGTCAAATGAGCTCAGGAAAAAATAAAAACGTTTTTGCAAAATTTCGGGTTTTTTCGAATAAAATCGGAAGTAATCGGAATTTGAAAACTTTTAAAGCGGCATTATATTCAGCATGGAATTGTACAACTTTGCCCCCATTTAACCTTTTCTCTAACTCCTATGGTTTCCGAGATTCCAATGCTGATATGTCGAATTTTTTATTACCTTTTAAATAATATTAAATTTTAAATTTTAAATGAAAACCCCTTATTTTTATTTTATATTTAAATGCTAATAAAAATTCTCGTTTCAAAGACATATCACACTTTATCATTTATTTTCTAAAATGTCTATAGTTTTGTTAAAACAATATAAGTAGTAAAGAGCATGCCATGGACACATTAAAATGGCCCATTTCAACCTACTTAATAGTATAAAACTGACTTTTACTTGAAAAAATGTATCCGTTAACGGTATTTTATTTACAACGTCTTTTCTAAAAAAACGAAGGTGAATATTTTTTTAAATTTCAACCCATCTTTGTGTTCATTATTGGTTATATAGTTTTCTTTCTAACGATGTAACACAATTTAAAATGATTTATTAGGTAATAGTAGGTATTAACAAGAAACATCGAATAAGCTCTAAGAATGGCTTTTGTTATAGCAGGATTTACAAGTGTCAATTCCAGAACATGCACCCTGTATCGAGGCTGGTTACTGTGTAGGTGAAATGTTATCTCTTTTCCCAACATTCTTACAGGTGTTTACTAAATTAAATACTATTTATTTTTGTCTCACCCTAAAAATAATCTTTAGACGTCAGAGCTGGTAAGTGTGATTTAAACTCTGGGATTTCGGTCTTATGTGACAAAGAAAATCTGCGAATATGACAAAAGAAAGAGAAAGAAAACGCTTTTATTACACGTTATTACAGTAGTATTTTCAGCTTATGCTGGTCCATGGGACGAGCGAAGATGATAATAGTCTTTTATGAATTCTCCGTGTAAAAGGCTGGGTTTACCCCGAACAAGGTTTAAATATGACAATGTTTTAACAACTAATAGGGCTTTAAATGTTTTTTTACTTTAGTAACCTTATTGCGTACACAGAGAAAACAGTATGGAGGTATTAAAAAGAAACTTATTAAATCAATGGTAGACTGTATTTACTATTCCTGAATAACTATTCTATTTGTTTTAATGCTTAACCTATTGTTGTCATAGATTTTTTTAGCATTTGATTGTTTTTCAACACCGCCATAGCCAACTAAGAGTAACTGAACTTAAAATCTGCAGCAAAATCCCCATATAAAAATATTAAATTGGCAATATTTCGAAAACTAAAAATTTTTGGGATATACAACCTTATAACTTACCCTTATTTTTAATGCTAAATAAGAAATAATTATAAAATTTGCGTGTTTCCATTTGAAAATCTGGACTTTATGCAGTTTTTTCATTTTCATTTTTAATCTTATCTTTTAAACACCCTGTATTAATAGTTATCAAAATATTATAAAAAATCTATTAAAGCAGGTCCTTTATAACAAGGAATCCCACTTAAATTAAATAAATAAGGCTTATAGAAAAAATTGATAATTATTCTAAGGCTTGACGTCATTTTTGACATAAAAATTCAAATATGTCAAAAACGTTTAGACATAAGTATAGGATAGGGTATACAAAATCTGTCTAGAATCTTGCGTAGAATGCAAAAATGTAATAATATATAGGGTGTCCTATTTAAAATAAGCAAGTTGACACTTACTTCCGGTATAACCGGAAGTGCCACCATTATGAAAATATTTTAGCCCGGTCGCCCCCATCAGCATCAGCATACTGTCAAATTTTCCTACGTATAGTTTTCTATATATAGATCGATTCAGTTCCCGGTGGGACACCCTGTATAATAATTTGCTTAAAACAATATGTAAGTTATTTAAATTACAGTACTATTCTATAACTTAGTTATGCTCTTGTATCCATAAGGGTTCTCAGGTTCTCACCCCGCAAAAAAGCCTAGCACACAATCTTCTGTTAGATGACTCATAGCTACAATCTCTTGTAGATAATATATTATTCTTTTAATTTTTAATTATCTTTCTGTTTTTATATTAAAGAAATATTAAGTTTTAAAATGTTAAAAAAAAAGTTGTAATAGGCTTTAGAAGTAAACCTAGTCATACAAAAGCTAAAAGGCAAAATATTAACGTCAAATGACACAGTGTTTGGATAAAGCGGAAAAATAATGAAGCCGCATGTATGTAGAATACGGTTTTATTAAATTTACGCGAGTAATCCTCGAGATGTGTCTCATCCTTTCTCGTCTTTTCTAGTGTTACCGAAATGAACGACTAAAATTTGCATAAGCAACAATACTAAGGAGATTTCAGACCATCCAGGTGAATAAACTTGAATTATGGTAGATATTAAACAATTTTGTGCTGTATTTAATACTTAACATGGCAGTATTTTAAATTTCACTTACCTCCTTTTTTTCACCGTCCATTATTTTTGGGATTACGGATAATCCGTGAAATTTAATGCAATAGCCAGACAATAACAATGAAGTTTAAAAAATATTTTCAATTTTTATACATTAAAGCATATCTATAATTTTTAGAAATGTTTTTTTTTTATTAGCGATTTTTAAGGTTTTTAATGGATAACTTCTTGGGTATCCTAAAGAAACACTCCATACTTTATTTTTTTTAAACGATCGTCTAAAAAGTTGAATAAGGACCCCTAAAACCAGACCGAATTTGGCGGACGCTCATTTTAAAATTTACTTGTTAGATTACGTCGATATATGTCTAGCTCGCCTCGGCCTTGCCGGAATCTAGAACAAACGACGCGAAACCTCGCCTTTCACTTCACGATTATGTCTAAATTAAAAGTATTTGATGATTATATTATTAATATGTAGTTTTTGGGCTATTAGAATAATGAGTGACAAACCTACATAATCATAAATGTCAAAAATATTTTTAAGTCGTTTATTGCTTGATGACATTAACTATGAAAATAATCACTTCTGCTATTAAAGTTTTAAAAATTATTCTTTTGGCATTAACTTTGAAACGAGAGAAGCTATTGTACGTGGCTATGGTTTCGACATTTTTCTTACAAATTTCAGTCTACTTTTCGATTATAATGTCGTAGTTATACCGTATGTTTTAAGTTTTCTGTATAAAATCAAAAAAACTGTTATTTTTCCAAATTGCGTCCTCTAACAACTTTATTATGAGCTATCGTGTGCCAATGGATACAACAATTAAAAGTACATTTTTTTCTCTTCCAAACAAGCTTAACTTTTCTAAAATCGGCTTAGTCGTTTAAAAGTTACAACTATTTGAATGATTACATGTTCACTTACTTATCAAAAGAGAATTCTTATCAAGATTTGTACGAATGTGGAAATTTTTGGAAAAATTTAGAATTTTAATATTTAATTTTCAATTCCCTCTTGCAACAAAATGTGGATTTCCAGGATTTTATCATAGGCACTTTAATTACGATTTTTTTCTGGTTGTGTTTCTTTATAAGTCCACCAATAAAACATTTATAGTAAAAAATAATTCTCAAAAGTGTCTAAAAACTGGTGCGCTCCACCAAATACTGCTCAAAGCAGTTTTGAGTTACTTCTTTCTTTCGTCGGATCCCAGCTCTACTAATTAGCCATGATATGGCGAAACGCGTCTATTGATGGATTTGACAAATTAAAACCCTTCTTCGGGCCTGTCGACATATTAAGCACCGGTTCCCGTAGATCACCGAAGTTAAGCGGTGTCGAGCGCGGTTAGTACTTGGGCGGGTGACCGCTTGGGAACACGGCGTGCTCTTGCCTCAGGGAAGAGTGTAAAATGAATCGACACCTAGCCATCCTATTCACGCCGGACAGGCCGGATGAGATCGGATATCTCGTAGGATAAAGGTGCCGTTTCACACTCCCCAGTCGGTAGATCACATTTGTGGTCGATGACCGGTTCAAGATGGCCTACGTAATCGGCGAACCGTAAAAAAAAACCCTTCTTCTACAAAATCCGAGCAAAAAAAAAGTATTATGCCTTCACCAATTAAAAAAAATGTTGAATATGTTGTGTAAAATATACATTTCTTAGTCGGGTTGCACAAAGAATTTTAGTAGGTAATAATTATTTAACCGTCAAGTTCGACTGTGACATAAATGACTTTGACAGGCAATATATACTCACATTCAAAGGTGCGTGATTAGTAAATTAAAAATTAAGGTAACCGGGCCAGTATGATTGTGAGAAAATTATTTCTGTCAATGTTACGTCTGTCACAGTCAAACTTGCCGGTTAAATAATTATTATAAAAATTCTTTGTGCAACCCGACAATATAGACTTTTATTTCTAAATGGCCGACTGAACACCGATCCACCAATATTCTTAACACTTTTAAACACAATTTTAAAATTTACAAATATTTCCTTTGTTTGCCGTTAAAAATAAAGCGAAATGCTTAATCCAACAAATCCGTATTAAAGTGAATGCCTGAAACGTTTCTTTTAAGAGATACAACGGCTCTTAAATGCCAGGGAGTAAAAAGTGCCATAAATAAGTATTCATCTTAAGAGGCACTAAAAGACATTTTCAA
Organism: Polydrusus cervinus; assembly: GCA_935413205.1. Classification (NCBI taxonomy): domain Eukaryota; kingdom Metazoa; phylum Arthropoda; class Insecta; order Coleoptera; family Curculionidae; genus Polydrusus; species Polydrusus cervinus. The sequence continues at coordinate 6,537,315 of OW284514.1, forward strand.
ATGAGGAATTTGTAGGGGAAACGACGGGAATTGGAGATACAAGGGAAGATTTTCGGGTTAGATACCTTTGAAATCAGTGGCGTACTGTCAGCAAAATATTATCTACCCTATTTGTACATTTAATATTATCATCATCATCATCCAGCCGTTATCTTGTCCACTGTTGGACATAGGCCTCCCGTAACATTGCCCAATTTCTTCGGTCTTGGGCCGCTTGTATCCAATTTGTCTCGATTCGCTTTAGGTCGTCTGTCCACCTAGTTGGTGGCCGCCCTCGATTTCGGTACGCTTCTTCTCTTGGCCTCCATTCAACAATCTTCCTTGTCCACCGTCCATCGGACATTCTTGCCATGTGGCCGACCCAGTTCCATTTTAGGTGGTTTATCCTCGTTACGGCATCGGCCACGCCGGTACGTTGTCTTATTATGTTGTTGGCAATCCGGTCTCGCAATGACACTCCCAACATCGCTCTCTCCATCTTCCTTTGTGCTATTTTGATTTTATTTCGAGATTGCTTAGTAAGTGTCAGTGTTTCAGCACCGTAGGTCAGAACCGGGAGAACACACTGGTCAAAGACCTTGCGTTTCAGGCATACCGGAATGTTGGATGTAAAGATGTGTTTCAGTTTTCCATAAGCAGCCCAGGTCAAACCAATTCTCCTGTTAAGTTCGTGTGTTTGGTTGTCTCTATTTACTTTTATTTCATGACCCAGGTATAGATAAGAGGAAACCTGCTCTATTGGGGTACTGTTCAACGCAATGCAATTGCTCAATACAAGGTTTGTCATATATTGAGTTTTGGACAGGTTCATTTCCAACCCCACCTGACGTGAAACGTTGTTAAGTTCTTCCAACATTCTACATGCATCGTCTATTCTGTCGGTAATTAAGACTATGTCGTCCGCAAATCGCAGATGACTCAACTGCTCTCCATCAATATTGATACCGGATAAGTCCCAGTTGATCCGTCTGCATACGGACTCCAGAAGGGTCGTAAAAAGCTTTTGTGAGATCGTATCTCCCTGTCTGACTCCTCTTCCTATTTGAAATCTGTTGGTGTCGGCATGTGCTCTGACGTTAGCTGTGGCTGTTTCATATATGTGTTTTATCAGTGAGATGTATCTGTGGTCGATTCTACATTCCGCCAAGGCTCTCAGCATTTTGTCGTGATGGATGACATCAAAAGCCTTCCGGTAGTCCACGAATATTAGGATCAGGGGTTTATTGTATTCTATGATTTTCTCGATCAATATTTTCATTACCAGAAGATGGTCATTTGTTCCAAAGCCCTTTCGAAATCCCGCCTGCTCTCTCGGTTGATAAAAATCGAGTTTGGGGCCTAAGCGATTGGTAATTACTCTGGTAAAGAGTTTATAGACATGAGAGAGAAGACTGATTGGGCGGTAATTGTTCAAGTCAGTGTTGTCACCTTTTTTGTGTAGAACGATGATAACAGCATTGTGCCATAGCTCCGGGGTTGTTCCTTTGAGCAGGCACTTCGTGAAGAGTCGGCTAAGAGTCTGCAGGACACATCTTCCGCCTGCCTTGATCGCCTCTATCATCACCCCGTCGTCTCCTGGTGCTCTATTGTTCTTCATTTGGCGTAGAGCACTATCAATCTCAGATATTGTTATATCTGGTATGTCTTCGGAGCCTTCATTTTGCACGTCATTGGTACAAAGGTAGAATTAATTGAGAAGCATATTTGATTAAATAAATTAAAAACAGTGGCATTGTGTTTTTAATTAAATTAAATTGGCCCGAATTACAAGAAAACTAAGCAAAAATATTGGACAATTATTATTTTTTAAATAAAAATAAATTTTATTTATTTTATAAAGTTTTTAAAAATCAATTAATAAACATGGTCAGAAGACTGGCCAAGAAAACGCAATATTCTTAGTCTAGTTTATTATATATAGATATAATTTTGCGTGGGGATGGTACCTAATCTTAAAAAGAATTTAGAAATATTTTTAATTAAAAAAAATTTAACTACCGAATTTTGCGTACTGAAATGCGTTCAAACCTTAATTAGTGGTTAATTTGTTTAAGAAAACTAATTTTTATTGAAATACTGTCTTGCCCCACCACTGGATAAAGGTTTTAAGCAAGTGCACGTAACACCAGTCGGCAAATTATGGTACTAAAAGACAGGAGGTTAGAATAACGATCCGGATAATGGAAAATGTTACTAAACAGTGACACAGCGAACAGACTGTGACAATGATGATACTCCATTTGCGACAAATGCTGTTAATTTCTTTTAAGAGAAAAATAGGAAAATATTATTATTTCCAAAAATTTGTTTAGAAAACAAGTTTTTTAATGAGTTTATTTTGACTTTTAAAAGATGGATTCGGATCCTTTTATAATATAGCTACAGCTACATTGTAATAAATTAAAAGCTAACGATTTTCTAAATAAATAAAGTGTTCTTAAATGGCAAGAAATCAAAATATTATACTTGAAATGAATTATGAAATAATTCAAGCTTCCATTATTGATACTTTACTATTTCTAATCTATATAAATAACCGTGCGTCAATTTTTATAAGTAAAGATATGTTACACAACAACATTATGGCATAGTAAATACTGTCTTAGGTTATTATTTAAATATCGTTTGACGTAAAAAACCTTTTTCCCAGCATTCCTCCTCTAGAAGTTGTAGACATCATAGATAACCTTTTAAATAAACATAACACTAATCATTTTATTAAACAAGATCTTTTAAACGCCCTTATTGTTTGCCTGGACCAAAATTATTTCGAATTTAACAATAACTATTATACTGCAAATAAAGGTCTAATTATGGGAAATCCCCTTAGCCCATTATTAGCCGAAATATTTATGGATAATTTAGAATCAAAAATTCACAACAATCCTTTAAGTAAAAATCTATTATTCTGGTTCAGGTACGTAGATGATATTTTTGCTTGTTTCACAGGCAATTCTAGACAATTAAAAATTTTCTTAAATTACCTAAATAACATACATAAAGAAATTGAATTTACATTAGAAATCGAACAAAATAATACTTTAAATTTTCTAGACTTAACAATAAATAAAAATCAAAACAAACTTGAATTCAGTATTTTTCATAAACCTTCACATACAGACATAACTATACATAATTCTTCTATACACCCCTATACACAAAAAATCTCAGCATACAACAGTTACATCCATCGCTTATTACACCTTCCATTATCACAAGAAAACTTTTTGAAAGAATTAAATATCATAAAACAAATAGCAGTAAATAATGGTTTCCAAGCTAACTTAATAGATTCTATACTACTTAAAAACAATACAATAAAACAATAAAAATGGTCTATCCCCAACCTCCGAAAAGTAATAATAAATTTTATACTCTTTCCTATACAGGTGAACTTACCGAAAGAGTGTCGAAAATTTAAGAAAACATGATTTAAATATTGCGTTTAAAACAAATAACTCTTTAGGAAAATATATAAAAAACAATAAAAGTAAAGTCAATAAATGGTATAAATCTGGTGTATACAAATTGAAATGCGATTCATGTCCTAAGGTTTATATAGGTCAAACTGGTCGTTCTTTTAAGAAACGAATATATGAACATAAAAGAAGTTTTCTCAAAAATCAAAAAGACTCTAATTATGCTAACCACTTAATTGAAGAAAATCATATGTTTAACGAAAATTTTGAAATATTACATGTACAAAATAAAAGCCGCAAACTAAATTTTCTGGAATCTTTAGAAATCAACAAACTTAAATACTCCAATATTTTATTAAACGACCAGTTAGACCTGAATAATTCTCCCTTATTAAATTTACATTTTTAGGTAATATAAATTACCCTACATACAATGTTATGACTATATTAACAAATATTATAAACTTGTAAATTAGTCTTTAGTACTCACCATCTGACGAAGGTACTGTGTACCGAAACAGCTGTAATGGTTTCTACCTAATATAAAGTGAAAATCAAGAATATACTGTGTTTTCTTATTGTATTATCATGGATTTTCATCAAGTAAAGGCCTCATCAATAGAAATATTATTTAAATGAAATAATTAATGTAGATTTAGTAAAATTTTGTATCTAGGTAAGTTAAAATTTCTAAAAGCTTGTGTGAAAGAATTTATATTTTGACTTGAGCTTAAATAAATCAAGAACCCAATTAAATCATAATAAAATCAAAAGTAATCTCAAATAAGTTTCGAAATTAATAAAAACCGCGGCTCGCTCCAAAATTTTATTTATAGCGACAAAATACGTTGCACATAATGATGATTTCAAATTGTCTGACAGTTCGTATGCTTCATAATAAAATTGACACAACTTTTCCACTTGGGTGTTGGGTTGCAACCATCAGATTTTTCCAGTTGTTTTGTACTTTATTTATGAGTTATTAAGTGTTTTAGAAATTTCCATGTGTTGCTTTTAACATGAAATTAAACAGGTTTGAAAGAATTATTTTAACGGGGCTAGGATTGTAAAATCGTGAGACTTTTCACACAGATGTCGCCTTTAAATTTTAATCAATGTAAAAGCAATAAATTAATCTTAGTATAGAATATTATGTCGAGAACACAATGAAAAAGATCATGAAAAAGGATCAGTGATAAAAAATAATAAAAAATACATTATCAGACTCTAATTCAGTTTTGAGTATCAAAGAAAAATAAACCAGTAACCGATACGTCAACGTGTTGGGGAGTCTAAATTTGAATACAGTTGAAATATAAGATCCAGAAGATCATGAAGAATGGAGACATTGGATGGTTGTTGAATGGAACAGTTAGAGAGAGTTAGGTTAGGTTAGGTTAGGTAAGAGTGGCAGACCCTTGGTTCTGACCAAACGGTCTCACGTAGTCCTGATTAGGTCCGTTGTGATACCACACGTGTTCCGTAGAACCCACCTTCATCAGATCACTGATGGTTTATGCGACGTAACCGCGGAAGGATTTTAACAACTCATTTAAACCAGCCACTACTGTTCAGAAATCTGCTCAGCCGTCCAAGTTGTAAGTTGTTTAGTTCCTCCAGGCTATCGAAAGATGATTCACCCAGAGTAGTGAACCTCCTTCTTGCGAGGCCAGGGCATTCACACAGAAAATGTTGAATACTTTCTTCCTCTTCCTCATCTCTGCAGCTTCTGCAGAAGTCGTTAGTGGGTATTTGCATACGTTCGGCATGTCTACCGAAGAGGCAATGTCCGGTAACAACCGCAGTAATATTTCTCACGTCTTTTCGACTGTGTCTCAATAGCTCTGCGGTTCTCTTTTTATCGAATGTGGGCCACAGTTGCCTGGATGTACTACAGGTTGTCAACCCTGTCCATCTGTTCTGTGCAAGCTGCTTGGCCGTGTAGTCAATCTCCTCTTTGACCAATCCCAGTGGTTTGTTCACTGTATTGTCTGCTAGATCAGCTGGCATGCCTGCGCCCTCTCTTGCGAGCGCATCGGCAGCCTCGTTGCCATCTATTTTGGAGTGTCCAGGAACCCAGCACAGAATAACCCGATGTTGGTTGCCAAGTGTGCATAGATTGTTGCGGCATCGCTTTACGAGCTTTGATTTAACGCTGCTGGAACAGATTGCCTTAATCGCCGCCTGACTATCACTGAAGATGGTGATTGACGAGGCTACTCCCAAGCCAAGGTGTTCTTGCAGGATATTGACCGCCTTCTCTACTGCCAGTACTTCCGCTTGAAAAATACTACAATAGTTGGGGAGTCTATACGATTTCTGTATTTGTAAACTTTCGGAAAAGAAATGGAACAGTTAGAGAGAGTTAGTTAATGACGTACTAATATATCAGAATATGATTACTTACTCAGGTTATATTATAAAGACAAGTTTATATAAATATAATATATTATGTGTAATTTTCGGCTTTTGCAATGTACTAAAACAATCTGCCTTCTATGCAACTACAAGACGCTAGTCCTTGTTTAAAAATTAACCAGAAAATCAGAACTAACTGAGTGCTAAGGGTCCATTGTACCCCTTTACTCGAACACAGGAGTAAATAAATGATTAGGTCAGGTCTACCCGACCACAATATAATTCAATTATTGAACAATTCTCTTGTACACTGTTGTCAAGTATATATATTTTTGCATTGAAAAATCTGGGTAATACATGAAGAAACATAAACACAAAGTTGCGGATGTTTTTTCTTAACCTGATTTTTTATCTGTTAGGTTAGGTTGGGTAAGAGTGGCAGACCTTTGGTTCTGACCAAACAATCTCATGTAGTTCTATTAGGTCCGTTGTGATACCACACCACCACACCTGTTCCGTAGAACCCACCTTCATCAGATCTCTGATGGATAGTGCGGCGTACACCGCAGAAAGATTTTAACAACTTGTTTAAACCAGCCACTACTATTCAGAAACCTGCTGTTCGTCCAAGTTTTTTAGTTCCTCCAGGCTATCCAGAGCAGTGTACCTTCTTCTTGCGAGGCCAGAGCATTTACACAGAAAATGTTGAATACTTTCTTCCTCTTCCTCATCTCTGAAACTTTTGCAGAAGTCGTTGGTGGGTATTTGTATACGTTCGGCATGTCTACCGAAGAGGCAATGTTCGGTAACGACCGCAGTAATATTTCTAACGTCTTTCCGACTGTGTCTCAATAGCTCTGCGGTTCTCTTTTTATCAAGTGTGGGCCACAGTTGCCTGGATGTACTACAGGTTATCAACTCTGTCCATCTGTTCTGTGCAAGCTGCTTGGCCGTTATCTGTAGTTCCTTAATTGATGATGCTTGAAGAGAAAAAAATTTAATTATTGCTTCACTAGATGAGGATGAAACTCACTTATCAAAAGATAGGTTTAATAATGATCGGATGTTGTTAATGACTAAGTAAACATTATTTTTTCTTCTATTAAATAAATCTGGCAACACCGAGGAACACATACAGGTTGTCCAACTGACATCCAGAGTTCGCCAAATCGAGTTAGCCAGGCGTTTCAGGAAAGTGCAAGGGGTTCCCTTGGGATACGTCATGCGGCTGTCATGTTTCTATTAGATGAGGAAAACGCCATATTAATGGTAATGAACTTGATTTTCAACCAGAAAATATTTATCTAACCATAATATTTTATTTAAGATTAACAATATTGATCGGAAATGAACTGCTTACGAAATTAAATGGATCCGGTCTATAATTTGACGTGTTAAATTGCGGTTCGTCTTAGCCCGAATTACTAAAAAACTATAGTCTATTTCAGAAAGGTGTAGAGTAATAAAAGCTCATGAGGTATGCAAAGGGACTATAGACTGACCCAACGAATATTTAAGCCACTTTCATAATTTGGCATTGATTTCATTGCAAAATACTTTATTTTCATCAAGTGCAGGTAGTACCACCCGGGTTTGGGTCAATTTATGGGTTTTGCCTATATTGTTATCCATTCACAAACACTGAAAATGGTGTGACATTATGCACATAGTATTAGATGCACTTATTTTTTATTAAACATTATACAAAAAATACAAAATACAAAAAATACATAATACAGAAATTAAATTATAAAAAAATCATAATATTCTTTGTTATCTGAGGAACTGTCATCTCCTCTTGATGTTATAATTAATGGGTCACGGTCCGATCGATCAGCTGTCAAGATCACACATTTTCTCCTTTTCTTGATTGACATAATGGACTGCTTTTCGCCAGTTCTCTGGTGTTACTTCCTTAATGACTTGATCAAACAGTAGCTTAACGTTTTTTATTTTGAATGTCGTGTTGGGTCTTGCTACAAATCCTTTCACTTGCGCCCATATAAGTTCTATAGGATTTAGTTCGCACTGATATGGCGGTGTGTACAGCACAGTTACACTATGCTTTTCAGCTATATCTTCCACGGCATATTTCATAAAACGATGTTGGTGTAAATTTGCTATAGCTAATAGTTCCTTCTTTATTAAATTGTCTTTTTTTTTTCTTTGGTTAGTTATCATAAATAATTTAATGCACAAAATTTACCTGCGCCTATGGCCGATACCGAATTCGAGCCGAACTGGATGGAATTTCCCATTTTATTACTCTAAACCTTTCTGAAATAGACTATAGGCGAATTATTTTTTACCGATTGAAGGGTATTTTCCAGCAGAAAACAGTAACAATTATTTTTTTTTAATAAAAAATAACTTCTGACACCCTCTAATATCTGTAGGGTCCACATTTAAAAATTTTTTAAAAATCCAGTAATAAACATGGCTAGGATTCGGGGAAAGAGATCAAAATATTTTTGGTCTCATTTAATATAGATATAATTTCTCATTGAGCTTCTAATCTTTGAAAAGAAATTAGGAATTTTATCGGGATGCTCTTATAATGAGCTTGTTTTAGAAAGTTTTTTTATTAGCCTGATCAATTCTGCATGGTTAGGCTAACCATGCGTTTAATTAACTGAAAAGTAAAACGCTCACAGCGGGTTGCGCAAAGAAATATGGTTCTCGATTAGCTTAACCGCCAGTGTTTTTTTACAGATTAGCTTAAAAACCGTAACAGCTTAACTAAAATAGTAACAGCATTATAGAATATATCTTCTTCTAATCCAAGCGAAAAAAGGGCAGCACCCCTAACTACCCAACATACTCAAAGGACGAACCCGAACAAGCCCGACCTAACCTATCCCTGCACAAACGACGAACCCGAACAAAGTGATGAACAACAAACCACAAAAAGAGGTATTTCTTCTCCTACCCAAAAAAAATTACACAGAACAGATTGCTTAAAGGGTAACAGAGTAACAGTGTAACAGATCCTTTAAAAACTTAACAGATCTGTTACAATTGTAACAGATCGGCAACACTGTTAACCGCGTATTAAAAATACAAAATTTAATCAGAGTCTGGCAAGGCCAACTTCGTGTTTGTGCGAAATAACCTTATATTTTACCATCTTTTGCAAGATCTAAGGAAATTTTGGACCAGAAGAACATTGCGTTCTCTTGGCCTGAATCCTGATCATGTTTATTAATAGATTTTAAAACACTTTTTAAATTTCTGTAAGAAAATTTTTTTATTAAAATTTTTTTTTTACAATACAATGGCTTATATCCTTTTCATCGAATTTTTTGTCATAACGCCCACATAGATATCACCTTTCTATTAGTGAAAGAAAACTGAATAATTTACTTAGGTTTTTTGTACTTCGGAACAAGACGAACCACAATATATAATTTCTAGATCTCAATTCCAATAAAACAGATATTGTGTTATTCCTAACCCTAAACTTCCAAACTTAATCTCGCCCAAAACGGGTCACATACTTCAAAAGATCTTTATGCAAATTTTGAAGTTGTTAATTAAGCTAAACAAAGGCCTCACTTGATGAGTAGATAAACATTTTGTTGATTGTTGAGCAAACAACGAAATTTTGTTTAAGTTTTCACAAAAAAGGTTCGTTGGATTAGGGACATAAGTTTAATTTAATAGGAACCAACAAAGAACTAATCTTTTACCACTTTTTGGGACTTAAAACTTACTAGATTGCATATAAAAGGGGTCAGAAGCTTTCATTCATCACTTATTACACTGGGGAACAGCAAAAATATTTCCGAGACCAAAATAAATAGCAAAATATTACTTTTTTTATTATACTAATTAACAATCTGTCTTGCAAACAGTGGCGTAACCAGAAAATATGCTCGGGGGGGGGGGCTCAGTGGGCGTAAGTAGGACATTTTTTTTCTGGAGAAAGAGACAATCGGGACTACATTTATTTCATGCTATTGTACCTAGTGAAGAAGGCGGGAAATTTCGGGATACGCCCAAAGTTCGTTTAAAATTCACCTATCTAAATTAAATTATTACCTCTTCTCCTCTGCATGGTTGGATTAAATTCGTTTTTGTAAATGTTTTTTTCCTTTTCTTTTTGATATTCCTAACTGGCTCTTTATTTAAGAAAAAACATTTTTTATATTTGTGAAAAATATGAATATTGGTGTCAAACCAAAATTTTAACATAAGACGTATGTATGACTCTAACCAGCGTTTTCCCGGCTCGGTTTTTCATGATTAAAAAAAGTAAATATCGCTCACCACGCCAAAATTGCTGATTTTTCAGAAATCATGTATTTTAGAAGCGTAGATCTAAGAGCAGTTTTTGGTGCAAATGCTTAGGTTTTGAAATACTCCTTCTTAAGCGCCGTTTTGTATATTCATAATAAAGCGTTCTCGTTTCTTTCCGCACTATTTTTTATATTATAAATTATCACACTTCTCCCATAAAAAATGTTTCAATTAAAATTTTTTCTTTAATTTTGTTCTTTAAAAATAAATACCTAATTGTTTTTTGTTTTCGTTGTAAAAATATTTTATTGCATTGGGTTGTATTTTGGTTGATTTAAAATAGCGGTCCTGTGCCCCCCCCCCCCCCCCCTAATGCTTGTAAAAGTCTTAGTTGGCTTTTGTTTCATAGATCCATGTTTTTTTTAGCCATTAATGTGAGTTTCTGGCACTAGAGATAGTTAATATATATATTTTTCTCTCGGCATAGATTGAAATTAATAAGAAAAACTTAAAATAATAAAACGTTTTCTCGAAAATAAACCCGAAAGCGTTTTTAATACCTCTAAAACTGCGCACCCCCTCTAGCAATATCAAATTAAAAAGTAAATACCAACCGAACCCCAATAAAAGACTTAAAAATCTTAAGTTTATTTCGCAAAATGCCTTCTTCAATTCATTAGGGTGTCGGACTAATTATACCTATTTTCGTTGGGGCAAATCGGTTAAAAGACATTTAAAGAAAAGGGTAAAAAAGAATACTCGGGGTCATTTTCGCATATCTAATAAAAAAAGTTTTATGTACAATTTCTATAACTAGTCTTTGTGATTTTGGTTGAAATCCAGCGTCGCGCACACATGTTTAGTAACAGGGAAAAAATAAAATCTCAAATATATTAATCTCAGTTTAGAACTAAGTTAGCTTTGAATAACTCAAGCATATATCTTTTTAAAAGGAACATATATACAGGGTGGTTCCTAAGTTGATACTTCTGTTTTAGCTGCGTATAGAAGGCATTAAAATAAACAACATTTTAAATACCTTTTTTCAAAAAACTCAAAATTAAGGAACTTACAATGATTTATTACACTATGGATCAAATACAGAAACTTCTGAGTGTAGGATGAGCCCGCAAGGGAGAGCTTTCTACGTATAATCTCGAAGCAGCAGCCGTACTATGATGACACCCACCGTAATTTAGCACCATATCTACTAGTTCACTGTTCAAATTTAATTTTACCATTTTCACATGTCACCAATTTAAAATTAACTTGCCTCAGAAAAACACACCGCAGCGGTTTGCCAAATAACTTATCACCGACGCGTAAATTTCATGACTAATAAGAGATAAGACAAACAACAAAAAGTATAGCAGGCTACGTTTTGATGACCAGGCCCGCACTTAGATTTTTTACTTCTGTATCTTGCCTATCCTTATAAGCTTTTTGAAAAAAGGTATTTGAAAATGTTGTTTATTTTAATGCCTTCTATACGCAGCTTATAAAGAAGTATCAACTTAGGAATCACCCTGTATAATATCTGTTTCGTCATACAAATCTTCAGAGTGAGTAAGAATTATTTTTAAAATACTTAGTTTATAAAACAAACATATTTTTATCATGGATTCTTATAACATTTTATTTAGAAATTACAAATCTTTATTGTTCTATTTGAAAATATATTTTTTGTGTAACACCTGTTATACTCCAACACGCCTCATACTAGCGAATGGGCGCTGACTAAACAATGTTTTGAAATGCTTCCATTTTGCCCAAATAAGGGTAAAATGTCCGAGTAAGGGTGCAATGCCCGGTGTGTTATATTTTCTGTGAGTTGTTTTGAGTAGTTGAAAGAAACTAGGATAAGAAGATAAATCTGGCATTGTCCATCTTTTTGAATCAGAAAATGTACATACATATTTAATACATCCTCAAGTTCGAGGGAAATTGTTTATTTGCACAAATAAGCCGTAAATTTGCCACATTTCCCATTTATTATTTAGGAATAGGTACAGCTAGATAGACTCACTCAAATAAAAAAAATATTGAAACCACATTTCAATTAAATCTAGCTAAAGTCATCGATAATTCCTCCCACAGGCAACAGTCCAAAAACTCCCTCTTTCTTAAATTAAACACTAAAGTTTGGAGTTATTGAAGTTACGGACGAGTTGCAAAAGCGCAGCGCCCACGGACTATTGAACTTCACGCAGTTGAAACTTCTTAACGAAAAATTCTAAAAATAATAAAAGAGCGGGTTTCTTTTAAACGCTGCTGTTTGCTTATTTATAGTCGTCCTCTTAACGAACTTAGAAAAGAAAATAAAGAGAAAATAATAAGAAACCAGGGGTTGTAATCAAATTCCAGTAATATTAGAAACAGCAGTTTAAAATATTAAAATTCGTAAAATCTAGGGCTCGGACGGAAATAATGATATTACATAACAAGTGATGAAAGTGATACGTTTCAAACAAGGAGATATTTAGCACGAGGCGTTAGCCGAGTGCCGAAATTCTCCGAGTTTTAGAATAATCACTTTCACACGAGTAATATACACTGTTTTTCCTATGACCACAAAGAATTATTAAAAAAGCCTTTGATTTGTGAAAAAAATATTTCAACACTAGTGTTGAAAAAAAAATATCAACACTAGTGTTGAAATTAGCACTTAATATCTGGTTTCATAGTTTGTCAATAGGCTTTGCCTTTATTAGTAGTTTAACTTTTTTATTTTTTCATACTTTATAGAATATCATAGGAATGGGTTGACTTCTTGATTAACCAGAATGACAAATTTTAAATTTAATAAAGGAAAGATGCATTAAATATAAATTTATAGAATCCACCCAACAAGGAAGATTTTAATTTAAAATAATTCTATAAATTACTTAATGTTTTTAAAAAAAAAAGTCAAATACTCATGATGGGGTTTGAACCTGTGACCTTGCGATCTGTAGGCTAGAGCTCTATTCTCTACGCTATTGCTACCGATAAACATTTGTTGTTTAATACATGATACTCTCTTCAGCGCGATTTGTTTTTTCTCATAATAGATTTTCCAGTAGGTATATTATTAAAATTTTTTATAATTTCAGATTGCGTATTTTTACACTCTAATTCTGAATCACTCGACAAATACATGATTAATAAGTTCAATTACAATTACTGCTTTCTAAAATTTGTTCTTTTTAATAAATAGGGGTGGTCTGTCAAATTGGCACCATATGTTTAAATTAAATAGTGTGTCTTGTGTTTCAACACTAGTGTTGAACTGTTTTTTTTTCAACACGCGTGTGATATTCGGCGCTTTCGAGCCAAGTTAACCGTGCTTTTTTCTCATTTTCATAGATGGTCGTAGAAAAACTTTAAAATTTGAAATCAAACGTTGTGTATATTTAAAAAAAAACATTTAGTCCCTTAAAAGATAAATTCAACTATATATTTGTTACTTCCATATTTTTTTGACACCCTGTATATCCAATAGCGATTATTTCCACCAGCATCAGCAGCAGAATTTCGCTTTCATAGGGCCATATAAACAGTAAGCGATAATATATTTTATTTGCAGGAATCAGTGAGCATAACGATGCATTCCTGCGGTTGCAGGGCATTTATCTCCTGGCAGGATGTTAGACTAACAGTGGGGTATCCTGTTCCTTAATTGGCAGGAGAATGAGAAACAACCAGCTAAGCCTTCTCGGTCTCAGCAGTAGAGTTTGATAACTAACTGTAACTTTTGAAAACAACTTTTGAAATATAACTTCTACATGGTGTATGATAATCTAAAAAATAGGCAGTTGCCTTTTTTAAAAATTACTAACTTAAAAGAGAGTATAGTCTATTTCAGAAAGGTGTAGAGTAATAAAGATAAAAATACAGAGTAAGCCAAAGAATATTTAAGACACTACACTTTATTAAACATTATAAAAAAAATACAAAATACAAAACATACATTACACAGAAATTAAATTATAAAAAAATCATAATATTCTTCGTCATCTGAGAAACTGTCATCCTCTCTTAACGTTATAGTTAACGGGTCGACGGTGCGATCCATCAGGTGGTCAATATCCACATTTTCTCCTCTTCTTAAATAACATGATGGACTGCTTTCGCCAGTTCTCTGGTGTCACTTCTTTAATGACTTGATCAAACAGTAGCTTAACGTCTTTCATTTTGAATGTCCTACCTGACTGACGTCCCGAATCTGGTTTCCTGTTTCTAAACCTTGTGATTAATCTCATGAGCTTAAAATTTCCCCTAAAAAAATTTTGGTTAAAACGGACAACCTTACCCTACTTTAAGCGTACAATATATCTCCGAGAACCTCAAGCATTTCTGGCATATTCCTCAAAACTATTTCAAAACAATATCCAAATATTTCGCATTAAATATGCATACGTTTTGTCGGAGACCCCGATTTAAACCGAAATATGAAATTTACCAAATATACTATATAATTATAAAGAAGGATGTGGGGTAGGAATGTCTGAAATGTTTGGTTGAGAAGATATTTAGATGAGAAATTCGATATAGTTATGTAACAAATGAAAAGGGCGCCACTAATATGGACGTCATATTATTACTTAATGTGTGTTAATTGTGGTATGTTGAGACAGAAAAAGAAAATAGCATTGCGTACCTATGCCTCGAAGGTCACCTGAAAGACCTATGGCAGCAAGGAACAACTTAACTCAAGGTTTAACTACTACGGATTCTGTATTACTCGGGGATAGCGTGCAACAAAAAATCAGATGTTCTGGCTAGAGCCGGATCTGTTCAAAAGCTCAGGGGTACTGAACCCTTCCTTGGTATATCAAAACAAGCAACCAAAGCAACATCAAACAGGTGGGTACAACAACACCTGCGAGGGTCACGAATCCTCAAAAAAACTATCAACTGGAATATTGCTTTTAACGCGTACCCAGTAAAAACAAGTGTTTGGCCTACCAATATTCCACTGCCACTTAAGAAAACACCTACTTCCGATCAGGAATTTAAAATGATCCCATTTAATGCAGACTTTTCGGCGAAGAGGACGAAACCGCCTTACATATTATTATATACAACTACGAAGCACTGACCCGAACAAGATTCAAAATCTTTGGAGGAATCCAATGTGGTGACAACCTCCCTCATAAACAAAACTTGTCCAGAAAGACACAATAAGCCACTAGGCTGCAGTGCAAGTAGCTTGGGCCGAACGCTCGACCCCCGCCTTAAACCAACCAACCTAAGCTTATTAAAAGTATCCTGCCAGTATTTCTGAATTCTTCTCCAAGGTTACAATGACCTTTGTTCTTCTTCGTATGCCTATCCGGGTCGGATGCTGGCGACCATCTGAATGATCATAATTTTGTTGACTGCTTCCCTGAACAGTCCCGTTGTTGACTTTCCGAACCAGACTCTTAGGTTTTTCAACCATGAGATTCTCCTTCTTCCTGGTCCTCTGCTCCCGTAAACTTTACCTTGTAGGATGCATTGGAGGAGATGGTATCGATTTTCATTGCGCATTATGTGTCCAAGATATTCTAATTTCCTGCATTTAACGGTGTAAAGGACCTCACGTTCCTTCCCCATGCGGCGTAGGATTTCTTCATTGGTCACCCTCTGCGTCCACGACATTCTCAGCATCCTTCGATACAGCCACATTTCGAAGGCTTCCAGCTTCCTCTCAGTAGCAGCAGTCAGTGTCCAAGCCTCTACTCCGTAATACAAAACAGAAAAGACGTAGCATCTTAACAACCTGATCTTTAGGTTTATGTTCAAGTCATGGCTCTTAAAGCACTTTGTCATTTTATTGAATACTGTTCTGGCCTTCTCTATCCTGCATCTGATTTCCTGTGAATGGTCCCACTCTTCATTAACACAGGTACCCAGGTATGTGTATTTTTGTACACTTTCCACACGTTTTCCATTTATAATTAGGTGGTCATCCGGGATATTTCTTTTACTGATGATCATTAATTTGGTTTTGTCAACATTTATATCAAGACCATATTGCTGACTGATCAGTGTGATTTGTGTCATCAGGTTCTGTAGATCGTCTAGGTTATCTGTGAACACGACGGTGTCATCTGCATATCTTATGTTGTTCAGCCTCTGTCCATTCAGGTTCAATGACCTTTAATTATTATTTTTAGGGTGTTTTATTGGCTTATATCTTTTTCTTCGTTTTTTTCTGCCTGAAAGTAACTTTTCCACACAAATAAAACGCAATAGTTTCCTTAGTTTTCTTGTAATTCCAGCCAAGAAGAACCACAATATATGATGTCAAATTTAAGCGCGGCCGGATCCCTTTAACTAAAAAAAAACACTTTTTTAAAGCCCCTCGTAAAAGCAATACTCAGTGCATTCTTGCACGTGCAACTCAACATTCCTACTAAACAGTAAGAATACGTTTTTCCTTATTGGCATTTTAAACGAAACTAACTAAATATAACAATCGCCTTTACTTTTAGTTAAAACCGAAAACATCAAAAAAGTTTAACAACATAAATCAAGTAGCTCTTGTCGTTTTAATTTACTCATTTTATAAAAAAATTAAACCAATTTCCAGACAGCCACTCCACACTTTATTAAAAATAACGAACTTTTTAACAGTAGGAATTTTTTCGAGAGTCGTTCTAACGAATTTTATTTTTTGCAGGATTGGGTTAAAAATGTCTGCTTGGTGTTCATTTGCCGAACTTTGTAATGGCTTTAATTAAATACATTTTGGATTTTAACTTTGCAATGTACAAAAAGATGAAATATTAATAAATGGTCCTCAAATATTTCTGGAATGTAAAGAGTGTGACTGGGGGATATAAAACTCAGATTTAATTCAGTTGATTAAAGGGCAAAAACATGTTTATTCAGAAAAATAAAGTTTCAAACTGTTTTAATATATAAAAAAAATAAACCTTTACCGATAGAATTTTATAATACAACGTATAAAAAATATAATAAAATTTATTATAATTTCTAGTAGTATATCGGGTAACAAAAGAAAGTGTTTCCCCCCCCCCCCCCCCCCCTTCCCCAATTTTTTTCATAATTTTAGCAGTAAAAATTTAGAAATGTGAGCCATTAATAAGTGTGTAAAACCTTCGAGACCACTTCCGGTTTAACCGGAAGTGAAGTCAACTTTTAAATATTAAATGGAAACCCATTATTTTTATTCGACGATTAAATTCTATAAAAAATTCCCTTTTAATGACATATCACACTTTATCATTTGTTTTAAAAATTGCCGCTTAGATCAATTTTTTTTTGTTTTCTAAAATGTCCATAACTTTAATAAAACAGGGTAAGTGGTACAGAGTAGGCCATGGAAACGTAAAATGATCTATTTTAACCTACTTTAAAATATAAGTTTGACGTGCTTGAAAAATGTATCCGTTAAGACCATTTTATTTACAACCTATTTAAAAAAAAAAACAAAGCGGAATTTCTAGATTATTTCAAATGGCAACTTATCTTTGTTTTTTTTCCGAGGGCCCGTCCATGCGCCGGATGCACTTAGGCCAGGTTTGGCCCATTATGCTCACCCTGATTGGTTGTTACACCCACTCCGTGATCCCAGTTCGTTGCAATAGTTTGTGTAGGTCAACTGGGGAGAGGGTAAGGATATCCTCTGTTTCCAGTTTTGATTGCCCGAGTAATTGTTGCCTCTTCCGATCTAGTGACTCCCAATGGCAAACTATGTGCTGTACAGTTTCTCTGTCTTGTCCGCGTAATCTGCAGTCAATGTCTCCATTGTACAGTTGCATTCTGTGCAGATGGTTCTTGAAAGCCATGTGTCCTGTCAGAATTCCTGTAATGGTTCTCAGCTGGTTTCTGTTCTTTTGAAGCAGCTGTTTCGTAAGTCTTGGGTCTGGATCCCCAATGAAGCTTTTGCTGTGGTCTAATCCTTATCTGTTACTTCAGTGGATTTTGTGTTCATTCCTGATCCATCGCTTTATAGCATCTCGTACTGTGCACCTTGGTACTCCGAGTGCCGGTTCTGGACCAATGAATGTATTTTCTGAGCCTTTCCTGCATGTTTTTCGGCTTTTTCGATTCCTGTAATACCTTCGTGTCCTGGTACCCACTGCAGTATTACTTTGTTTACTATTACCAGAGCTTACGGTTCCTCTTGACATTCCCATACCAGTCTTAAGATTACCTTGTTGCAAATTAGCGATATGTTTGTTTTATTATAAGAATGTTATTATCAACCCACAATCAAAAACTCATAATAACCAATATTCGCTTCTTCTGTGTAGAGAATCGAGGCATTTTTTTATATCTACGTAGTAGATATACCGGTTTAAAAATATATTTTCTTTTCTCCTAATAAACAAGAGAAATCCACTAGAGTCCTCATGTAGACGGTATAAATTGACTTTTCATCTTAAGGATTGAAAACAGGCAGAGAAATAGGGAAACATTCGAACAAATCCAGGAATCCTCCAGGGTCGTTGGGAATATTGGCTTCGTTTGAGAGGAATCGGCTTTAGTGGTCGCATATACATTGTTCGTGTTCACAGGGCTTAGTGTGTTTTTAACGTTTGTTAGTAATTCCAAACTTATGACATTTGGATCAAAGAACAATTTTTAAAAGATTAAATTAATCTTACGGAAATAGTTTATTCCTTCAGAGTGGAGCTGTAGAGGTAAACAAACCACAGGCTCGAAGCATCTTACCCATATTACACTGCAACCTATTTGTCGATTTCGGTTTTTTCTAACCAATCAAAAAATTTCATTTTGAATTATTACCATGGCAACGAAAAAAAAATCCGGAAATATTCATGCTCTTTGAACATCCGGCCGCCAAATTACACTGGAAATTTTTCTGCCATTTTAAATGTCAAAATAAGTAGACGAAATGACAAAACGAAATTATTTGTCACTACAAAAAAGTCATATTACAGTTACAGGACACAACTAACGCAATTTTATGCTTATTCGTGGTTTACTATTTGATTTCAAATGTTTTTCATTCATAATAAAAATGATAAATATTGTTGTATTACGGATGGGTGCAGCACCCAGTGGGTTACTGCAGCGCGATCTATATTTGAATCTACAAACCTGTAGAAAAAGTGTAGGGATGCGAAAAAACGTTTCCTATACTGGTGCGTTGACCTAACGTACTTGGTTTATTGTTGTTTTTACGTCGACGACTATCTTTTGCATTGAGTTTATTTCTATAGATGGCGATACTAGGTTTCCATCAAGTGTAAGAATAGCTGACTCATGCTGATTCGGCTGAACTTCGCCCTTGCTTTATGCAATTTAATTTGTTGTTGTATTTTATTGTATGTTGTTAATAAAGTCGATTTATTATTATTATTATTATTATTATTATTATTATTATTATTATCACTTTTTTATTCTTAAAAATATCTTGAAAACATATTTTCGCTGTAGTGGGAATTGCTTACAGGTTATGGCTTTCTGATGAGTCCCAACAAGGACGAAACAGCCTGTCAATGTCTACCTGTGCCCCAGGGAACCCGCTACCTTTGGCGTCCCTGTGTACTTTAATGCAAAAGATAGATGCACTACTTGGTCCTCCTGCCGCTAAAAAACTTTCTTTCTTTCTTTTATTGTAATATTTTACTAGGTGGGAAATTTTCATACCGAATTTCCCTTGAGGTTGAATTATATATTCGGAAATTTTTCCTCAGTTGTGATTTTTTAAAAACAAATTTTCAAATAATTCGCCACTTCGAAAAAATTTCCGGAAATAATTCATGCACTAGAGAGATTGTAAGTGAGTATATCTATCTTTTTCACATTCGGTATTTTGCATAATAACAAAATATATTCATTAATTAAAATAGACAATGTATTTTTCTGAACCATATCAAATTTGATGTGCTGAAGTTGCTATTGGCATAGGCGCAACTAGTGGGGGCTAGGGAGAGCTAGGCCCTCCTGAATCGAGGTTAGCCCCCTAGACCAATTGGTATTTTTACATCCTTTTCTATAAAGAACGCCTTTTTTTAGACTATTGTGAAGGTGATGGATTATTACACGGTAGAACCTTTTTTTTTAGAAAACATCTTCAGGAGGTGTGGTAGGATTGTATAGGATTTCTACACGGGGCTTAAGCCCTCCAAATATAGATATCTAGTTGCGTCATTGATTATTAGTTGCCTGTTTTGGTCAGAATAATAACGCTGAGCTATAAGCAAGATATCTGTGAAATTGGCTTTAACAAGTACTTTTATATATTAATGTTAACTTTTAACCATCGCGATGGTTAAATTTTCACAATTATCACATTCTAAGCAAAATTCCCATACTTAATAGCAACGATTGTCGGAAAATGGCAAAAAAATCGTGTTGAAATAGTTATTCACGATATAAGTGTTGTAAAGATTCATATTACAACATGAGATGTTAAAGTTGTCAAACGAGGCGTCAGCTGAGTTTAATAAAACATCGAGTGTAGTAATATGAATTTACAACAAGAATATTGTACAAAATTTTATCTACTTTCATCTATGAATAAAAATATTTGGCAAAAGGCATTTTTAAAAATAAAAATGCACCTGTAAAAATGCACCTGCTATTAGGTTTACTAATCAAGTTTTTTATGTTACCTTTCGCATAGCTACTGTTTCGCATGGTTACTGTCGAAACTTTGTCAAACAAATTCAAAAATATAAAAAGCGTTTTTCAAAATGAGCGATTCTGATGGAAGTTTACCCTCTGATATAGAAGCAGCGGCAAAGCAAGCGATCTCAAGTTTAGTTCCGACAAAATCCAAGGCGCGGTATGAGTTGAAGTATCAGAAGTTTGAAGATTGGTGCAAAGCTAACAAAATAAAGGAGGTGTCTGAGAAAATCCTTTTGGGTTATTTTTCCGTAAAGTAACGCTCCCAGAAACCATCTACACTATGGACTCACTACTCAATGTTGAGAACTATGATTTCAGTCAAGAAAAATCAAGATATAAGCAGATTTTCTTAACTTATCGCATTTTTGAAAAGAAGTTCAGAAGGTTACAAGGCTAAAAAGTCCAAAGTTTTCACAACGAAAGACGTATGTAAGTTTCTTAGTACTGCAGATGATGAAACATATTTACTTATGAAGATTGTTATGATAAATAATCGGCATTTTTGGGGCTTTTTGGCGCGAAGAACTAGCTAAGTTAATGTTGGATCATATTGAACACAATGATTTGTATATAAAAATTGTGATTCCATTCTCAAAAACCAAAATTATGCGAGAATTTGTTATAACAGAAGAAAATGTGACAGGTATCAACTGTTTAAGTATTTTTCGAAAGTATGCTAAACTTCGTCCTCTTAATGCAACTCACAGGCGGTTTTTGTATTCTATGGAAAAGGAAAATGCACCTCTCAGCGTGTCGGAATTTTGGAAGTATACCAAAAAAGATTGCAACAAAACTTGGATTGAATAATCCTGAAGGATACAGTGGACATTGTTTTAGGAGGTCCTCAGCCACCCTTCTAGTTGATGGTGGTGCAGATATGCAGATGTTAAAGCGTCATGGGGGCTGGAAATCCTCTTCTACGGCAGAAGGCTACGTTGAGAATTCTTTAGAAAATAAGAAACAAATAGCAAAGAAGATCATGGGTCAGACACGGATTTAATGATTGGAAATTCGAACGTAAAGGGCTCCATCACATCCACTTCTGGTATACAAATTTCTAACTGTAAAAAGTGTATTATTAATGTTTATAATAAACCTTAAGTGTTATATTTTAATTAATAATTGGTAATTAATTTTATAATTGTCAATAATACATCATTCTTCTAAAAAGTGTGGTTTTATTTAACAGCAAAAGTTTAATAAAACCGTTTTTTTTCATTACAGCACTATTGCTGTAAAGGCATCTATTACAAAACGATTTACAGAACTGTAAAATTCATATTACTAAATGAAAGTAGATAAAATTATTTACATCGCAAAAAACCAACAAAACAAAGTACAAACATTTATTTTTATAAAGTATTAAGTATAAAAATTGTATGCTTTAAGTCTTGTAGAAATTGTCTAGAATTAATTAATTTCTAATAAGAAAGTTAATTTATTGATAAAAATGACAAAACTATCATATTTGATAATAGTAAAAAAGCACAATAACTAAATATATAAACCTTCCTAGAATATCAGGTATAATTCCTACATTTGGTAAGCATCGATAGAAAATTTAAACTATTAAAAAATCACTCCATTTATCTTCTAAAGCAAATTTCATTTATGATATAAATAAAAATCAATGGTATATTTACTTAACTCTGAAAGGAAACGTAGCTTTTTTTCGGATAAGTCGGTAGCAAGAAAATCTCGGTTAAGTCGTTCACAATGGAATGAGGACTTTTAAACAAGCACAGGAAATGAATCGGCAGATAGCATCATTATCGCTCTAAACGGAGATTTTGCCAGATTTTCGGCAAAATGAGCTTAGTCAGAGAAAGCGCTCACCTGTTCGTGGATATGGAGCAGTTGGAAATTTTCTGGAACCTCTTTTATAATTGTAAAGATTTTATTTTAGATTTTACAAGCGTAAATTGTACATAACAAAAATGTTTTATGATTCTTATATTATTTATTATCAAGATTTATTACACTCGTTTGTCTTTTAATTCTTCTTAGTTTATTAGAGTATTACTATACAGAGTGTAATAAATTAAACACTGTAGTACATCCAGGCAACTGTGGCCCACATTCGATAAAAAGAGAACCGCAGAGCTATTGAGACACAGTCGAAAAGACGTGAGAAATATTACTGCGGTTGTTACCGAACATTGCCTCTTCGGTAGACATGCCGAACGTATGCAAATACCCACTAACGACTTCTGCAGAAGTTGCAGAGATGAGGAAGAGGAAGAAAGTATTCAACATTTTCTGTGTGAATGCCCTGGTCTCGCAAGAAGGAGGTTCACTACTCTGGGTGAACCATCTTTCGATAGCCTGGAGGAACTAAGCAACTTACAACTTGGACGGCTGAGCAGATTTCTGAACAGTAGTGGCTGGTTTGAATGAGTTGTTAAAATCCTTCCGCGGTTACCTCGCACTAACCATCAGAGATCTGATGAAGGTGGGTTCTACGGAACACGTGTGGTATCACAACGGACCTAATTAGGACTACGTGAGACTGTTTGGTCAGAACCAAGGGTCTGCCACTTTTACCTAACCTAACCTAACCTTCCACATGGCACCCCAAAGCTATCAACTTTTACATAAGTTCACCTTTCACAGTATAATACGTATTTTGGTGGTAAATTTTTTTCTTTTCTATTTAACTTTTTATTAACTAATACCGTTATATAATCTTAAAGCTCCGATAATATGATAGTTATTACCTTTTCCTTTTTTAGTTTATTTATTCTCCTGAAGATTAATGCTTCTGCAGCCGAAACATGTAGAGAATAACGTTTTTGTTTTTTAAAAAAATTTAAAATAAAATATCATTTTTTAAAATATAACAGTGGATGAAGACTTTGAGTTCTTTTTTTTTACTTATAAATATCTACTTTACTTTAACTATGGACTATTTAGTTGGCTAATGATAAAAGTGACTAGTAACCAATGCCGTAATCGGCCTCAGAATAAAATGTAGTCTCCATTACTCTGTTTCCTCTTGGGGGTATTTTAACTAACTTTTTATGTCACGGAAACCAAGATTCTGATATGGTATACTAGGCTAGTTATAAGAGTGAACAACCTAGTACCAGGAGCGGATCCAGGAGAGGGGGGGGGGGCGGAGGTAATTCCCCCCAAAATAAGTGTTTTTTGTACTTTGAGCCTTGAAAATGTAGGGCGTATAAAGGATCTTCTCCAAAAAGGTTAACATTGCAGAACCGGATATAGTCATGGCAGGACACGCAATTCCCCTGGCACCGTCTATTAATTTGCTGGGGGTCAATCTGGGAGGTAATATGTCTTGGCATGATCGCGTTGCCGCAATTGCCAAGGCAGCTGCACAGAAACTTGGTGTACTTTTCCGCACCAAAAGGTTGTACACACCTCATCAACTTTTGACACTCTACAAAGCCCAGATTCGACCATCATTAGAATATTGCTCTCATGTCTGGAGCTCTGCACCCAAGCACACTCTTCGGCTACTGGATTCCATTCAAAGGAGAGCCGTTCGTCTGATCGGCGACCCCGAGCTGACCAAGACCCTCGATAGCCTGGAGCATCGAAGACAGGTTGGTGATTTGGCTCTCTTTTACAGATATTTCCATGGCAGGTGTTCGACTGACATTGCCCACTTGATTTCACCTAGAGCAATGCAAAACAGAAATACACGGCGAACCACTGCCGCTCATCCATATGTTGTTCAGCTTAGTACTCCTCGAACTTCATTGTTCAAGAATTCTTTCATCTGGAGAACGTCATCTTTGTGGAATGATCTTCCTGAGTTCGTGTTTCCCAATGAATACAATCTTCAACGTTTCAAGACCAACGTAAATCGCTTTTTTCGCACTCGCACCGCTCCCAGAGCGCCTTAAAGGATTTTTTTTACAGTGCAGGTTTTATCATAAAAAAAAAAATCAGTATTTTTCTAGAAGTCACTTCTCGCGGTCTCTTTTTTTTAGTCGCCTTCCCCCCTGGATGGAAATCCTGGATCCGCCACTGCCTGTTGATAGTCTTAGGCAGCAAGCTCCTTTACAGCAGTGTCTCTAATATATCAGTAAAAAGAATAACCTTGAACACATTAAAAAAATTTTGAATTATGATTTCGAATAGATGTATTAGTATGCACTGCGGTATATTCTCATCCTGGGTGGTAATGTTCGAATATATTGTGCCGAGAAAATTAGTCTCAGATGCGACAGACAGCCCACGACACGGACGTGTAATACATGAATTTATTGGAAACATGTCTGAAATTGTAATTTTTCGGTGAAATATTTTGACAGCGAAAGAAGTGGTTTAGGAAAAAATCTTTAAAAATAATGAGCAATTTATACATACAATAGGAGGTCAAAAAGGGAAAAAAAATCTTTAGACGGGAAAGACAACTAAGATTTCATATAATTTTTTTGTGGTATATTATAATACCATTAAAATAAGACACTGTGTAGACACTGGGTAGGTGAAATATTATTTCTGTACGGCTACTTGTACACTAAAATGTGTTAAGCTGCGTTTCCACAAATATTTAATGACATCCTTTATTTGTGAACAAAGTTAATAGTATGTATTTTAAAATTTTAACAAGTTGATTGTAATAAGTTATGTCCTTTTAATAATTTTCGGTTTACGGAAACAGTATGTATACCTCGTAGAAAAA
The DNA here is from genome assembly GCA_935413205.1 of Polydrusus cervinus. NCBI lineage: Eukaryota > Metazoa > Arthropoda > Insecta > Coleoptera > Curculionidae > Polydrusus > Polydrusus cervinus. The sequence continues at coordinate 6,562,578 of OW284514.1, forward strand.
GGCACATTCCTGGACTCCGTATTGTCAGTCTCGGCTTGCGCCTCGACATACAATCTTTACGGTCGTCCGGGAATGTTCAGCTTTTCCTACTAGGCATACAATATACTATTTTTAATGAAATGAGACCTCAGCATGGTCATAACTCATAACCTAATCCCTGTACTACAGACGCACAATCTAATATCTAATATTTGACAAGACCGATGCTTCTATTTACATCAGTCAATTAAATCTACCGCTAAACAAACAATGGTCAAACAGACAATTAGACTATTGTTTAGCAATACAAACCTCGCATATACCTTTGTTGCGCGCTTTCGATGCACCTTGACAGGCACCGTCGCGACGCTGAAGACGCTAGTTGCACGCTGGCGTTCGCGCCGTTCGGGCCTATGTCGGTATTGGTTAGAATATTACGAACATTTCTGAAAAATACAAATCAATTTTGGAAAAAAAACTTTTCTTAAATAAAAAAATATTGTTTGCTAAATGTTGGTGAAAAAATGCATTTTTGTTTGTTGAAGGCGAAGACATTTATGAAATTATTAGACATATTTTTGATAAACAATCTTCAAAAAAACACGTTGACAGGGATTCTCTAAATTAATAATTTATATCCCAAGATCGTTTAGAAAAAACAAAAATGATGGTTGCCGATTTTGAAAATATGTTTTGGTAACGTTGGTATTGATATTACAATTATATAAACTTAATGTTTTTGTTACGTTTTTGGATCTTACCATATTATAAATGTGCAATAATTAATGAAAAGTGAAAGTGTTGAACTTTTGTTGACGTTGACATTACAAGATACAAGTTGTTGTTTCATGTTACTGTTTATTTGTTTTTTTATTGTTGAAGACTATATTTATTAAGAAAAAATTGAGATATGGCAACACCAAATGATTCGTCTTCCAGGGATGAAAGGTAAAAAAGGGTTTTTATTAACAAAATAATATATAAAAATTTAAAAAAAATTACAATAATGTTTTGTATTAATATTTTAATATTAATATTATATGATATTATTTGTTCTTAATAATTTTATTGTATACATTAACACATATCTTTATTATTTAAATTATATTAAGTCAATTCCTAATTATACTGTGTCTTTAAAGAAGTTTACAAGTTATGATAATAATTATAAATATCCAAAAAAGTGTTTTGTTTAACGATTACACGGACAATATAATTTTTAAAGTGATCACAGTTTTAGAATAATGATTTAAGCCAGTTTTTGTCAACCAATCAAATCCCGCTATTCGATTTTCAGACGCTAAAATCTCAGCAACCGCTGACTCCTGAAACCCGAATTTGACTTCGTTAGAAAGAATTTGCCGCTCAATATGAAACAGGTTTTTATCAAATTATTCTTGTAGTTTCGGAGAAATTTGCCTTTGAAATATCGTTTAGCGGGATTTTATTGGTTGGCAAAAACTGGCTAATTTCATTATATCGATTATACCGCGCTAAAAACTACCGTGTTAAATTTCGATGATCTTTGGCCCGCATTACAAAAAAAAAATAAGTAACAGCTTATGATGAAAACCCCAAAAATAATAGGTAAAGGTAAAAAACATTGAATTTTTTTTTTTTAAATGACTTTTTGAAACTCTAATAGCTGTAGATTGCAAGTTAAAAAGGTTTCCTAAATAAACTGCTGCACAATTGCTTTCGAGCAAGAAAAATTTCGCCTAAATTTAACAGTTAATAATTTCTGAACCAGATATGATATCGACCTACGGTTTTGAATGGTTGATGGATCTCTTGGGAAACAATTGTCAATGTTAAATTTTCTTTAACTATCCGAAAATTTTCTATACAGGGTGTTAAAGAATACGATGATTTTTGCTCCAATTTTAATGGCGTGTAACTTTCACAATAATATTTTTAAATTTTACCACTCTACGTTAATTGAATCACTGGTTTATAGAAAAGAAAGTAATTTGTCAAATTTTTGATATCTGCTACGTTTTAAGAAATACCGATTTTTTTGGAAAACCTTGCTTTATTTAAACTCTATCACTGTGGGTTGTATCGTGCAAACTTTGCGAGTGATTATTATACCTTATGAAAAGCTTGATTATGTTCAGTAATAATAGTTGTACCTAAATGTTATGATGTTCAGTGGCGTACTTATAAACACTTATAGATCTATGGTTTATGAGTAGGTATAGTGTTAGAAAGTTCACCTAATCTAGAAGCGAGTACTTTCCAATATAAAACAATCGTGAAAAATTGTGAGTACGCCACTGTACATCATAACATTAAGGTACAACTATTGTTACTGAACATAATCAAGCTTTTCATAAGGTATAAGAATCACTCGCAAAGTTCACACGATACAACGCACAGTGAGATCTAGCTACCAATAACTTTAAATAAAGCAACGTTCTCCAAAAAAAACGGTATTTTTTAAAATATAGCAGATATCAAAAATTTGACAAATTACTTTCTTTGCTATAAATAATTGATTCAATTGACGTAGAGTGATAAAATTTAAAAATATTATTGTGAAAGTTACACGCCATTAAAATTGGAGCAAAAATCATCGTATTCTTTAACACCCTGTATATAAAATTTTCTGACGGTTAAAGAAAATTTAACATTAGCAATTTTTTTCCAAGGGATGAATCTATCAAACATTCAAAACCGTAGGTCGATATCATTTCTGGTTCAGAAAATATTAACTGTTAAATTTAGGTGAAATTTTTATTGCTCGAGAGCAATTTTCCAGCAGTTTATATTAATAAACGTGGGTATAATTCGGGCCAAGAGAATGCAATGCTTTTGGTATAATTTAGCATAGCATATTTTGCTAACTCTAAAATAAAATAAAGTTTACATTCTTATTACAATTTTTTCTCCTCTATAAGTAGTAGTAATTAGATTTTTATTCCAAAAGGTTTCGTTTTTTTACGACCATAATCAACATTTTTTAAAGTGATGATGAGTTTTTGAGTTCGAAACGTCTTACTAATTTAGAATGTTATACGTCATTGATTTGGTCTGAAGAGGGACATTTAAAATGTATATGAAATTAAACTAAAGAAACATAACCGACCTGTCACCACACCACACATTATAAGATGAGAACGAGAATGACAACGACAATGGCACTTAATATAATGCGGCGTTGTCAGATTAACCTAAAACTAGCTAAATTAGTTTAATTTGAAAGATAACATTATTTAGAAAAAACAAGGAGCCGGATAGAGCTCAGGAAGGGCGAGCGCCCCCTGGATCCGTCCATGGAAATAATTGTATAAAAAGTAAGTGAAATTATTGACATGATTAAATGTAAATAATTGTCATAAATTGCTGCACCTACATACAACATGTTTCACAACTAAAATTTATAAAAATGGCCAATTATTATTTGTTATGGCAACATCAAAATATCCAAGTAACGAGAGATGAAAGGTGAATTACACGGCATTATCATATTTACGTATTTACAATGTAATGCTAAAATATATCGTTTTGTTATTTTAATTGAGGATAATTGCTTTATTCCTTTCTCTGTAATTACTATGATGAAGTAATTTAACAAGGTGATTATCTTGTTGACATATTTAAATAATACGACACTTTAATATATGTATTATACATATTTGTTTAAATAAATTTTCTGCTTCATTTAGTGTCTAGAATTATATTAACTTTCACTGATGTAACCAAGACTTTAGCGGATCCGACCGCGCAAAATTTGTCCTGTTAAATTACGGTTATTCTTGGTATTCTAATTTAAAATTTCCAAAGCAGACCCTATACGATCAGTCAGTCTGACAGTAATAATAATCATGTAAGGGTAAATTTTAAGGGTTGATGTCGGACTGTTATAAATTATCATTATAAAAAAACTGATGCGAGAATAAAGATGGATTGATATTATTCAGGACTGTGAGTCCTACTGATCGTGTGGGGTTTGTGTATAAAAGCTTTGTCAATAAAAAGTTTTTTTTATTAAAGTAAACTTTGACCCGTTAACCCTCTGTCTATGGAGTAATTCTAGTTATAAATTTGCAAAGCAGTAAAACACCCCAGTAGTGTATTTAGGGGGGATGCTTCCGGCCTACAGCCCCCCCATCCCCCCCCCCCCCATCCTCCAAACCTAGGAGCTCTGGTCTAAAAGTTTATTTGCAATCATATTTATATAGAGAAAAAAGTTTCAGACGCATATCGTGTGAGTTATTGAATTATGATGCAATTTAAAGGAAAACAAGTAAAAAGAATAATAGTTTATAGTATTTTTTACTTGTTTGTTCCGTTTTTCCTTTTTGGAAGCTATAAATCAACAAAAATATAACCCAATGCAAAAAATTATTTTTACAACAGAAACAGAAAACAATTAGGTATTTGTTTTTAAAGTGCCAAATTAAAGTAAAAATTTAAATTAAAACATTTTTTATGGAAGAAGTGATAATTTATAATAAAAAAATAGTGCGGGAAGAAGCAAGAATGCTTTATTATGAATATACAAAATGGCACTTAAGAAGGAGTATTTCAAAACCTAAGCATTTGCACCAAAAACGGTTCTAACGCTCCTAAAGTACATGATTTATGAAAAAATCATCAATTCAATCGTGGTTAGCGATGTTTACTTTATTTTTAATCATGAAAAACCGAGCCCGAAAAACGCTGGTTAGTCATACATACATCTTATGTTAAAATTTTGGATTGACACCAATATTCATATTTTTTACAAATTTAAAAAATGTTTTTTTTTAATGAAGAGCCAGCCAGGAATATTAAAAAAAAATGTACAAAAACAAATTTAATCCAACCATGCAGAGGGGGAGAGGTAATAATTTAATTTGATAGTAGTTAGGTGAATTTTAAACAAACTTTAGGCATGGCCCCGAACATTTTTCGCCTGCGGCGCTTTCCGCCTTCTTCACAAGGTACAATATCATGAAACACATGTTGTTCTAACTGTTCCTCTCTCCAGAAAAAAAATGTCTTACTTACGCCCACTGAGCCCCCCCCCTCCCGAACATATTTTTTGGCTACGCCACTGAAATCACTGAAATACCCGATCTTTATTTGTTTTCTAAAAATCGTAGTTACAAATTAAAAATATATCATGTGCAATTATGGCACCTTTTTTAAAATTTTTCTTATGCATTGCTGCTTTAAAATTTTAATTAACTTTTAATTAATTTTATCAAAATAATTAGATACGTCACCGGCTCGGCATTTGTTTTTAGGGAAAACAGCGGCCCATTGACATACTATATAAATAATAGCGTAATGGGGTAAAGCTCTGATAATAAAGCCTGTAACAATGGCTTTATTGTGTGCGATAATTTACATTATATAACTAGTTAACTACATCGACGGTTTATTACTAAATTGCTTTGTTTACGTCCTGCTGAAGTTTACCCGAAATTTTAGCATAATTAACCTCAAATTAAGCACGCAATAAGTTTTTGTTTTCGGATCTATAATACTAATAATAATTTTATAATTAAGAGCATCGGACCAATGTTTCTATAGTCTTTTCCAGTGTTAACAGCTCCATGCGAAATTATATCTATATACAGGGTGTTCCACCGGGAACCGTTTCGATCTATATATGGAAAACTATACATAGGAACATTTTGAAAATTTTACAGTATGTTAATGCTGATGGAAGAGACCGTCGAAAATATTTTCATAATGATGGCACTTCCGGTTATACCGGAAGTAAGTGTCAACTTGCCTAATTTAATTAGAACACCCTATATATTATTACATGTTTGCATTCTACGCAAGATTCTAGACATATTTTCTATACCATGTCCTATACCTATGTCGAAGCGTTCTTGACATATTTGAATTTTTATGTCAAAAACGACGTTTGCAAGTCTTAAAATGATTATCAATTTTTTCTATAAAGAAGCCTTATTTATTTAATTTAAGTGGGATTCCTTGTTATAAAGGACCTGCTTTAATAGATTTTTTATAATATTTTGATAACTATTTATACAGGGTGTTTAAAAAATAAGATTAAAAATTAAAATGAAAAAACCGCATAAAGTCCAGATTTTCAAATGGAAACACCCAAATTTTATAAATATTTCTTATTTAGCATTAAAAATAAGGGTAAGTTTGTATAGGGTTGTATATCCCAAAAATTCTTAGTTTTCGAAATATTGCCAATTTAATATTTTTATATGGCGATTTTGCTGCGGATTTTAAGTTCAGTTACTCCTAGTTGGCTATGACGGCATTAAAAAATAGTCAAACGTTAAAGAAATCTATGAAGCTGTCACTTGCCATTTGACAATTATTATAAATAATCATGCCGGGGCGTTTAAATTGTACAAAGAGTCATATCCAACTAGGAGTAACTGAACTTAAAATCCGCTGAAAAATCGTTATATAAAAATATAAATTAGCAATATTTCGAGAACTACAAATTTTTGGAGTAGACAACCTTACACAAGGTTACCCTTACTTTTAATGCTAAATAAGAAATAATTATAAAATTTAGGCGTTCCATTTGAAAATCTAGACTTTTTGCAGTTTTTTCAATTTAATTTTTAATCTTATTGTTTAAACACCCTGTATTAATAATTATTAAAATATTATAGAAAATCTATTAAAGCAGGTCCTTTATAACAAGAAGTTCCTCTTAAATTAAATAAATAGGGCTTCTTTATAGAAAAAATTGATAATTATTTTAAGACTTGCAAACGTCGTTTTTGACATAAAAATTCAAACATGTCAAAAACGCTTAGACATAGGTATAGGACATGGTATAGAAAATCTGTCTAGAATCTTGCATAGAATGCAAGCATGTAATAATATATAGGGTGTTTTATTAAAAATAAGCAAGTTGACACTTACTTCCGGTATAACCGGAAGTGCCATCATTATGATAATATTTTAGCCTGGTCGTCCCCATCACCATTAACATACTGAAAAATTCTCAAAGTTTTCCTATGTATAGTTTTCCATATATATATCGAAGCGGTTCCCGGTGTGACACCCTGTATACAGGGTGATACAAATTCGTGTGCTTACAAGGGGATATCGAAAACGGTTAAATTGAGGCAAAGTTTCGTATTTTTAGGCTTAATAATATGGTGAAAGAAAATTCTAAATATTCCGAAAACTTTTGGGGATATACAAAAATTATTTTTATTATAAAAAATACAAGATTTTAATTTTGGTTTTTAATTTTTTGCGCCGTCATTTTTTACTTGGGAAAAAATAGCCGTTTTTTATGTTCTACAAGATGGCATTATTAGTTTTTAAATTTGGCGTTTCGGTCTTTAGATACTAACCTCAAGTAAATTTTTTAAAATACGGACCTGGAATTTTAAATACAGTTTTAGGAACCTCTAAACTTTAGAAGATTGATACACTTTAAAGGTCAATATAATATAACAGACACAAAGATTTGTAATCAGAATTAACTATGACCAGCAAGTTTAACTGTGATTGTGTTTAATTAAAAATTAAGGTAACCGAGCAAGTATGATTGTGAAAAAATTATTTCTGCCAATGTCATAGTTAAACTTGCTGGTTAGCTAATTATTATTAAAATTCGTTGTGCAACCCGACATTAATCTATAACATATCCACACTCGATAACGTTACAGATAAACAAATTACTGGCGTTGGACTACAAGCTAATTTTAGATATTTCTTCTGATAGGTGCTCTCCAGTTTTTGCCCTGTAGAGCAAATTGACGATTAGAGAAAACTTACTAAATTTTTCGACTCCAATCAAATTCCCTACCATTCCTTCCAGTTGGAAGAAGAAAAATGTCTACACGTCATAATAAGAGGTATCTTAGAAACCATTTCTGAAGAAGAAATAAAAACAGAAATCGAGTCTTTGGGCTTTCACCCAAAGTCAGTTATCAGGTGGCTAAGAAAAGATAAATCACTGACGCCCTTGGTACAAGTCATGGTACCAAAAACTGAAAAATCAATTTTTAATTTGACAGGTCTTCTCAATATGAGAATAAAAATTGAGGCTCAGCATGCAAAGAGAAATACTCAATGTTATAATTGTCAGTTGTTTGGTCACTCATCGAGTCGGTGCAAAGCGCTCCCAAAGTACCTAAAATGCGCCGAAAGTCATCCTACTCAAACTTGTGTCAAACCAAAAGACAAACCCGCTAAATGTGTTAATTGCCTAGGCCCACACCCTGCTTCTTTTAGTGGTTGTCCCAAGAATCCACTAAAAATCAAAGAAACACGTCAAATTAACACTTTTTAATGGGGTACACAAAACAATAGTAATTTAGCCCAGCAAGATAACAATAGCTCCCAACAAGTTAATAACAACTCCCAACAAGCTCCTCAGGTATACCAAGCCATTTCTGCCCTCCATACCGCCATGGAACAGTTCATGGAAAACTTGCAAAATCAGCTTAAAAGCACATTATTGCCTCTGCTGCAAAATATCTCAGGCCAACAAACTAAGAAACAGGCAAAATAAATATTCAAAATTTACTACAAAACCCAGCGCATCTCAAAATTTGCACCTAGAATTGTTACGGTGTCAAAAACAAAAAACTAGAAGTCCAAAATTTTCTTGAACATCATGAAATCGACGTAATGCTATTACAGGAAAAAATTTTAAAACCGGCTGATAGATTCAGTATAGCCAACTACAACTGTTTTCGAACATACAAGTTAAATGGCGCAAAAGGCGGAACCGTCATTTTAGCAAAAAGGTGTAGAAACATTCATAAATGACCAAAAAACAAAATATTTCGAATCAGCAGGCAGAAACCCAAATCCACTAATAACCGCATCTCATGCACCGAATCAAAAAGCCAATAACGGCTATAAAATGCCGAGATAAATATTCGAACCAGCCAAGTCAAGGTTTGTACACACACTTCTAGCCATGTAGCAGTTTACCTGCATATTCAGGTCAATTAAAATAAGAAAAAGGCAGTGCCTAGCTTAAAATATTCATTGAGGACTCGACTCCAGACAAGCTAATTTTAGATATTTTTTCTGATAGGTACTCTCCAGTTTTTGCCCTGTAAAGCAAATTTAATAGAGAACTCTTTTATTTCTAGTTTAGAAAGATCTCTAATTTTTTACGCAACACAAACTAAAGCTAAAATCTCTAATATGATTTACAAGCAATTCCTGAACTTTCTAAATACCCACTATAATTTAGTTTTGTTTTTCGGTCACGTTTCCTGTTCTTTATTGCCTTTTTCTTCGTTACTTGTCTACTTATTAAATTAACTAGCGACTTTTAGGTATTTAGTTTTCCCGGTTTATTTTGTTGCTGAAATAGGAAATAATTTGGCCGAGGAAATTTTCTTGGCAAATTTAATAAACCACGTCGGTTGTTTTGTCCCGACAATAATTACACAAAAATAAGGTTCGGGCGCTTAAACAAGTGATTGTCTATCTGTCGTAGAGCAGGGGGAGGGGGACAGAAAATTTTCCATCCCAATCAGCTGGTAACTTCAGCACTAGAAGTTGGGTTAAGTTGTTGACAAGTCCAATCATTGCTGGTATCCGCAGCATTATCTGTTAAATTCCAATGAAAAACCAACCGCAATCCTAATAAGTTAAAATCGGATTGTCCAAAATTGCAATCACCACACAGAGCCTCTAAAAAAGTTTTCCGACAACCCCGCCCTAAAGTCTAAAACAGGGGCAAAAATATTTGGACAGTCTAAAACTTGCTTATCTATATATTAAATTAGACCAAAAACATTGCGTTTTCTTGATCCGAGTCCTCTCCATGTTGATTAATGAATATTTAAAACATTTTAAATTTGGATTTTTTTCACCAGACAGACCTTGCTTTTTAACTTTTTTTTAACTTTTCGGACTGAACCAGCATAAGTATCCTTGTCTCGAATAGGCGCGACCCAGGAAGAGGAAGCAAACCCCCCCCCCCCCTTAGCCTTACCAAATGGGTGTTTTTACCTGTGTTCCTTGAAAATTGTAGGGCGTATGAAGAGATCGAGATTTTTTTTAAGTCACTTTTGAGAGGACGAAGATTTTTAGGGCCGAGATACGCTCTTTTTTTAGAAGTCATTTTTTTTAGTAACCCCCCCCCCCCCCCCCCCCCATTAACAAAATACTGGATCCGCCACTGGTCTAGAATAACCAAATTCATATTAGATTTTTTTTAAGGGGGATTTCTACTGTGATGGTTTTCAAAAAATCGAATTTTTTTTCCGACGTTTTTCGACTCTCTATAGCCTTTAGAATAACCGTGTGTAAACGTTTTTACCAAATCTACTCCAAAAATAAGTTGCATCCAATTTTATGATTGCCGGTCAGTTCTCACCACTAGCCGCTTTTGAGTTAAGCCGCATTCTCAGAGCTACGTTCTGTCGCCAGCGACATCATCTCGACCAATCAGGATTGTGAGGTCAGGCTCGCTAAGAGGCAGGAAGAATCAGCTCGTTTATTGTTTTTCGAGGAAAGCACACTACGGGCCAGACATCGCAGACTAAGTGACAGTGAGACTATTTTGTTGTGAGCCACCGTTGCAACTTTAAAGTTGTTTTTCTAGAAACTCTGTTTTTCGCGCTGGCGGAAAGTACTTCGGTATGTTCAAATTATCAGAATTATATTACAGAAAATGTTACGACCCCTAAAATACAAAAAAATGGTAAATTTTCAAAAAAAAATTTAAATCTCGCGCCATTTTAACAGTTACTCTAGTTTTCACTTGATTCTAGTGGGGGCTATAACTACATGCTTACAATTGAAAAATCTGGGTCAATTTTATTTTTGTCATGAATAGCAAAATTTATTTGAATTCCGCCAGCAAGTTACGTTTTTTTTGAGGGGGTAACTTTAGCACCCTGTAGCACCCTTAAGTTTTTCATTTTTTGGGGGTTGAAAAATTTTTTTTGGTACATCTTATTTTTAATAAAAAGACTGGAAAACTTGTCTTATTATCCCCAGAAAAAAATCGTAAGGAAACGATTAAAATAGGACCATCACAGTAGAAATCCCCCTTAAATTGAGTATTTCTACTTGATCCGCCTCTGCGACAAGGAAAGGAAACCCGAACGAACATGCAAAAATACCTAAAAAAAATTAAATTATTACGCAAACAAAAAGTTGTAAAACCCATAAATAACATTTTTTGATTAAGAAATAACTTCTGGAAGACTTGTCGTGTCGCCGAGAAGTCTTTTTGTTAACTGGGTGCGTGCAATGAGGTTGAACGTTTTTTGCGCAACATGTTGTATAGGTAACGGCTACGTTGTTACATTCTATTTGACGTTTATGGTATTTTTATGGGTTTAATGTTTCCTGTGGTATAAGAATTTCGTGGTAGATATTTATAATTGAAATATTATTTTAATTTCTTTAAATATACATAATGCGAAAAAACAAATTATAAATACTTTTGCCTTGTACACGTCATAGACGTAGTTAGGGGGTACTTGGGGGTGCTAAGCACCCCCAAGGTCTAAATTAGCACCCCCAAAAATAATGTACATATACCTTTTCTTTAAGGTAAAATAAAATACCTAATTAAATAAATACACAGAATCTGTTTTTTTTTTGTTTATTTAGGACTTCAGCACCCCCAGTGTTGACCGTCTAACTACGCCTATGGTACACATGGGCGTCGAAGTAGGGGTACATTTTAAAAAAAAGCACTCATAACATGAGTCGATATTCAATTAAAAAAATAACCAAAGGAGAAAAATTAAAACTATAATATACTTTTACGAGAATTGAGTGAACACAATTTTGATCGCAGAATTAAGTTCTGCGAAGGTATTCTGGATAAATAAAAACAAAATATCAGCTTTGTCAACCACATTTTATTTTCTAAAGAATTTACAATTTGTTTAAACGGGTACGTAAATCAACAGAACTGTAGGTATTGGTCAGATCAAAATTCACATTGAATAGAAGTTCACCCTCTCCCCCCAACGACCAAAAAGAACAATGTTTGGTCTAGCATTATTTATGTATATGTCATAGGCCTTTATTTTATATACAGGGACATTATTTTCAGTGTCTCACCCGATTGGCGACTTTGCTATCGACCACAATAAAAAAAAATTATGTATTCCCTAACAGCTTTTAGTGAAGAAGCCAAATTTGATGTCAAAAAAAATCTATGTTTACAAATTTGACAGATACGACGCCATATTGGATTTTCTTAAAAGGCAACCCTACCTTATAGTAAGCCAGCTGAATTCGCCTATTTGTTCCAACATTAAAAATGTATAATTGTCAATATTTATTTTCAGCCGTTCCATAGATACGAGGCTTCGAAGTTGGTGATTTTGTTAATATCGAATTAACAGACGCTTTGAGATTACAAACTCAATTTTTTCTGGAGATACGTAATTTTTTATGGCGGAGCCACCCATGCTATTGTCATATATGTCAGATGTCAAAAATGACGCCATTTTGATTTTTTTTTAAATGGCAACCCACATTTATAACTACGTCAGTGTATTGCATTTCGCGGTCTGATTTTTTGATTGATTTTTTTTTTGAAATCTCCAGAAAAAATCGATTTTTTAATCGCAAAGCTTCTATTTTTTAATGGGGTGAGACACTTAAAACACATAATCGAACGATGCGGTCGTATTTCTGTAAGTGTTGGAAATAAATATCGACAACTATTTATTTTTGAAATCAGAAATGCGAAATGCAATACTTTGACGTAGTTATAAATGTTTGTTGCCATTTAAAAAAATTCAAAATGGCGTCTTAATTGTCATTTTCTGACATCTGACATATTTGACAATAGCATGGGTGGCTCCGCCATAAAAAATTACGTATCTCCGGAAAAAATTGAGTTTCTAATCTCAAAGCTTCTGTTAATTCGATGATAACAAAATCACCAACTTCGAAGCCTCGTATCTCCGGAACGACTGAAAATAAATATTGACAATTATACATTTTTAATGTTGGAACAAATAGGCGAATGCAGCTGGCTTATTATAAGGTAGGGTTGCCATTTAAGAAAATCCAATATGGCGTCGTATCTGTCAAATTTGTAAACATAGATTTTTTTTGACATCAAATTTGGCTTCTTCACTAAAAGCTGTTAGGGAATACATAATTGTTTTTTTATTGTGGTCGATAGCAAAGTCGCCAATCGGGTGAGACACTTAAAATGTCCCTGTACATACATTTCAACTCTTAACGATATTTATTACTATTGCAAGAAAATATTGTTCCAGAGCTTAGCCGATTATGCTTGAACTATAATAATTCTAATTAACCAACAAATATGGTTTCAACAAGATGATTCTCCTAGACATTTTGTACGGGTGGTGCGGGTATATCTAGAAAATAGTTTTCCTGGTACCTAAATGATTGGACGGCGGAGTTCAATTAAAGAGACAGCTAGTTCTCCCGATATGACCCCTCTTGACATTTTCATGTTAGTGTATAAAATATCGAAATGTTGCAAAAAATAATAATGCTCCTGCCCCCTAAAATATTTCTTCGGACGCCCATGCTTGTACATCAGTCTTTACAATCCTCACGATTTACAAAATTTCCTGTGTGCATATTTTTCAATTTTATTTTTAGATACCTATTATACCAACATGTCTAAAAGATAGGTTTAATTAAAAAATTAATTAAAAATTCTCAAAAGTCAGAATTACCTTTTTAGATAAATAAAGAAGCATCATTATATCTACAATTATAATAGAGTAAAAAGCATTTATGCATACGTGTATTCCACCCATTTTCAAAAGAAAAATGACAGAATGCCCTGGATTTTTTACTTTTAAGTAGCAGAAGGCATGAAAGAGAAAACGGTTTTAGTTTTTCTTTCCGCATGTAAAACGTATATAAATAAACAGGGAGAATTTGCATATTTTTGGTAATATATAGCTTATTTATTTAACTGGGTTAAGCATGTTTTGGGGTAAATGTGAAACATTTTTCATTAATGTAGGGCATTGATTCTGTTATAGATTTAAGCGAATATGAAATTATTTGATATCAGGGACGGATCCAGAAATTTGTCGACAGAGACACCCTCTATCGATATAGGTATACTTACGAAAATGTCGATGAACCTCCTTATTTTTCTCCTTACTAGTTTGCCTAATATTTAAATTGGTATATTCGTAGGATATTTTTTAGCACTTGTGTTTGTGATCTGCTAAAAAATACTTTTTAAGTATTGTGTGCTTTGATGGAATATTTTTTTAATAGGAAATTTTATTTTTAAACGTTGCAACACTGTGCACCACTGACAGTAATTAATATAAAATTTTGCCATACAGTTAACTGGAATAGCCAACTTTTGTCTTCACTAAAGTGTATGACATCTTCGCAGACAGCATGAAGTATTGCGCCTGAAATTTTGGCTTGGGGTGACAGTAACCAAGTCAAATTTAATGCTAAGAAAACCCAGGCAGCAGTCTTCTCCAAAAAGGTTAACATTGCAGAACCGGATATAGTCATGGCAGGACACGCAATTCCCCTGGCACCGTCTATTAATTTGCTGGGGGGTCAATCTGGGAGGTAATATGTCTTGGCATGATCACGTTGCCGCAATTGCCAAGGCAGCTGCACAGAAACTTGAGGTACTTTTCCGCACCAAAAGGTTGTATACACCTCATCAACTTTTGACACTCTACAAAGCCCAGATTCGACCATCATTAGAATATTGCTCTCATGTCTGGAACTCTGCACCCAAGCACACCCTTCGGCTACTGGATTCCATTCAAAGGAGAGCCGTTCGTCTGATCGGCGACCCCGAGCTGACCAAGACCCTCGATGGCCTGGAGCATCGAAGACAGGTTGGTGATTTGGCTCTCTTTTACAGATATTTCCATGGCAGGTGTTCGACTGACATTGCCCACTTGATTCCACCTAGAGCAATGCAAAACAGAAATACACGGCGAACCACTGCCGCTCATCCATATGTTGTTCAGCTTAGTACTCCTCGAACTTCATTGTTCAAGAATTCTTTCATCTGGAGAACGTCATCTTTGTGGAATGATCTTCCTGAGGTCGTGTTTCCCAATGAATACAATCTTTAACGTTTCAAGACCAACGTGAATCGCTTTTTTCGCACTCGCACCGCTCCCAGAGCGCCTTAAAGGATTTTTCCTACAGTGCAGGTGTTTTATCATAAAAAAAAAAGAAAAAAAAAGAAAACAGCAAATAACCATGTGGGAGTAAAAAAACGAAATTTTTGATCCATATAGCTCTTATCTGTGTACGAATCTGAGAGTAATTGTTTAAGGGAATATACCTCTGTAAGGTAACCCTGGTATTTTCTTTCGATCGATACAGATATTTAAATATTCCTATTGTAAAAAATATCCTCAAAGAAAATTTAATATCTCGAATAATCCATATCGTTGTATCGTCAATTACTTTTTGAATATGTATATTAATATCCTCATATTTGAAATGGCATAAGATTATTATCTGCAGAAGCATATTTTAGCGATGCGAAACGAGTCACAATATATAGAATAGTCCATTTTAGGTAATATTTTATTAAGAGATACTAAAGCCATTAGCTAGTTTGTGCCAGCCACCAAAATCCCTCTAAATCATATTATTTCAAACGCAAAATATCTCTGAAATTAGATTTTAATGAAACCTTTTTTATAATCAGTGCAAATATTTTTCTTTCTAGCACACCAAAATTCAGATTTCAGGTATCTTATTAAATACAAAAAATATTAAATACTATACCCTAAGTTTAATAGTACTGTTAGTTATTCATCGCTTTCATATAGAGTGCAGCGGGTTGTACGCAGTTAGGGGAAACAACTCCAGTGTATTTTTGAAATTCGAATAGTGCAGAATATTTATTTTCATGGATTTTTTTCTATGATTTCGTACAACCCGCTGTTTTCAATATGAAAGCGATGAATCTCTAATAGTGATATTGGACCTGAAGTATATTATATTGTGGAAGGAAAATAAGATGTTCCTGTAATTTGACGGTACTTTACGAGGGTCCCTCTTGTGACCAACGTAATATAGATTATATACCTCAATCCGATTCTGACCAATTAAACGCTGTTTTGCGACCAATCAGATGCATATTATACTGAATATACCCCGCATAAGTGGATATACCCCGGGCCACCTGCCACAACAATGCCAATGCATAACAACATCATAACAAGTTTAAAATATTTGATGGTTGCTATAGACCGTTTCTATAATAACAAAAATCCCTTTCAACAAATCAAGTTTTTGATGTTGTCAGATTCATGTCACATTTTTTTAAAAATGGAATCTTGCCGATGGTAATGTTTCAGTCGAAAATATAAGAAAAAACGCTGAAAAGACTATCCCAGAAAAGACAACAAAAACAAAAAGTATATATGGACCCAATTCGAGAAATTCTGCGAAACACGGCAGTATATATTGACCAAAAATACAACTATAATACAGCTTGCCTGCTTGAAGAAAAAAGATGGTTCTGACTACAAGGAAGGGGTTATCAAGACAATGTGGAACCAAACAGCCCAACTGCTTCAAAAAAGGTACTTCAATAAATACAACATAAAATTTGATCCTTTTAAAGATCCTGAATTCCAAAAAGCACGTATGGCTAGAAATTCTAAAAGAAAACTGCTTCAGGCTGATCCAAAAAATCACCGGAAAAGTGCAAGAGCACTAACCTACGACGAGTTGTATTTTTTCTATTTTTTTGGTATATAATCTCAACATATACCACTCGAGGTAAATATTTTATTTAGAATATGTTTTGACATTTTTCCGCAAAATTGTAAAAAATATTCAAAAAAATATTCACCTCTTGTGATATAACTTATGAATATTTCCCATATTTTTTGTGGTGTTAAAAATAAAACCGAAAAAAATTCGGGGCATCTCTGAATATTAAGGTAGCAAATTATATTCTTCACAGTTTTTTCAAGAAATATTCTTAATTAAATTATTAAAAAATATATGGGATTTATTTTTCTAAAGTTTAGAGTGTTGTTATTAGGATACGCTAGTCAACTTTTTCTAGTTGTTTCATTTAATTCCAGAATCGTCTATTGAGAATAAGTTCTATTAATATAAGCTCGGTTTCTCGACCAGGTTGTATCGACATTTTCCACTCTCTCCATGTGGAAATTCTCCACTTTTCCATTCGCATTCTTTAGGTCACGTCCGCTATTTCTCTTCCTGCCTTCCGGTTTTAACTTTATCTCGTCTTATCTGAATTCGTCTGAAAACCTGATCGTTTTAGGCCCATATAATCCATATTATATTTTTTGCAATATATCTCTTTTTAAATTTAAATTCATAGAATATTCTAGACGAGAGATTGTTTAACATCATAAAATCAGATTTTCTTTTTTATATAATACAGGCCAGAGTTAAACAGGGTGATTACTAAGTTGATACTTCTTTTTTGTGTATAGAAGGCATTAAAATAAACAACATTTTCAAAAAACTCAAAAAGATTTATTACACTATGGATCAAATACGGTCCTGCCTAACTTGCCCTTTGAATACCATTAAGAAAACTTCTCAGTGGAGAATGAGCCCGCAGGGGAAAGCGTTCTGCGTATAATCTCGAAGCAGCAGCCGCACTTTGACTACACTCACTCTAAATTTACACCACCATATCTACTAGTTCGTTGTTTTCAAATTTTGCCATTTTCACGTGTCACCAATTTAAAATTAACTTGCTTCAGAAAAACACACTGTAGCAGATTGCCAAATAAATAACTGACCACCGACCCGTAAATTGCATGACTAATAAGACAAAAACAACATAAAGTATAGCAGGCTACGATTTGATGGCCAGGCCCGCACTTACATTTTTTACTTCTGTATCTCGCCTATTTTTAAGTTGCCTTCTAAGCACAGCTAAAACGGAAGTATCAACTTAGGAATCACCCTATATAGTTATGTACTACGTAATTAAGTATATACATAGGTACACACGTGATCTGCATTGAGGAATGTATATGTATATAAAAAATACCATCAGGTAGATATTCCTGTCTGTCGAAAAGGGCCTATTTTACATAACAAACAGTTAAAACACGGGTTCGTTTTAACCGTCAAATGCGAAAATTTAAATAAACTCATTTTCTATTTTGCTTTTACTGCCCAACAAATCAACACGCGAAGCTTTTACACATATTTTACGAGTTCGGCCGACGAAACATGGTCTGCTAATTATTTTATTGTTATTATGACAGCCGGATAAATTTATAGTTTTTCGTTATGTTCAGCATTGTTGTAAACATTTTTACATATTTTATTATCTCCGCTTATTATTAAAATGTATGTGAATTGTTTTTTTACAATGTATGTGTATATACATTTTGGAGAACGACAGGGAAAGCCAGATAGAAATCAAAATATTACTATTAGTAGTGAATTTTATAATTGGGAAATTAAACTGTTAATTTAGCGCTATAATAACATCAATGGTAATTTTTACGCACAGGACCCATTTTCCTAATGGGGCCAGTAGGCCCGGGCCTAGGTCCCATCTTCTAATGGGGCTATACTAATTTAATGATAATAATATTATTCTTTTGCGAAAACTATAAAGAAGCCGTCACCGACATAAACTTACAGGTATTTGTTCAATCACACGCCTCGATGACGCCGACTGTGGCGGCTTCTTTATAGTTTCTGGGAAAATATGATTTAATGGGTCTCCCAAAAATCCCGCATAAAATTAATATTAATTAAAGGAAAACGATCTAGGAAAAACGCTCGGAATCGTAAATTTTTATTTTTAATTGTGCATTTATTGACGTAAAAAAATATTATACATACACATACAATTTTTTTAATGGAACACCCTATATATTGTATTATTTTCTGATTCCCTAGAAAATTCTACGCTTATGTTGTAAATGTCATGTGTCTAAATTCAATAGTTTTTGAGATATTAACGTTTAAAATATGTCATTTTTTTACTTTGACAGGCTGTAACATTGGAACGGTTCATCTTAGAGAAAAATGGTTTTTACCTCCCTATGTTAGTTTTTTATTCTCTATCCAAAGAAACCACCCTCCATTTTACCATGTTAAACCAAAAAAACGTTTTTTTTTAACTGTCATCCGTCTTCTGCGAATAATTTTAGTGTTACTGCTTTCAGGTCAAATTTGATAAAGTCCGTATTTTTGTTTCAATAGTTTTGTATTCATTTTTTTTTTCTTAGTGATCGCTTAAAAATATCAAAAAGTATAAATAAATAATAAATATTGTGGTGTTGATTGTTGATATAATTTTTAAATTCCGTATTTTTAATTTTGTCTTCGCAATGTGTTTTTTTTAATAATTAACTTATTTAATTTAACATTAAAGCAACAGAAATGCCTGATTACCACAGGGCAAAAATTAATTAAGCAAAGTTCTATCAGGACCTTTAAAGTGTTGGTACAGCTGACGTAAAGATGATTTACTGCTGTTATTTCAGTGCATTTAATTGCTTCAGACTTTAGAATGAAACAGAAATAGTTGGCAGTCATAAGATATGGCAAGTGAAGTGTGAATAAAAGTAAAGTGAATTTAAAAGAGAAATAAAAAAATTGTCAAAAATAGAGTTTAAAAAAAAAGTTAAACTTGTTGACAATTTAAACAAATCAAAATTGGACCAAAATATCGAACACAAAATGATGGTAGAGAATGTGACTTCAGATTTTTAACAAAAAGGTCCTATTTCTGTCAATTATAATAACTGCACATTAAATTGTTCATATTATTAAACGATTGTTAACATTGTTTTTTTTTGTATAATAAAATAATATAAAAAATATAGGATAACATGCCTGTTATTTTTTTGTTAACATTAAATCAATGAATGTTTTATTTGTGTATCATTATGTGACTTTTGTGACATTATGAATGTAATGACATTATAAAAAAATATGTCAAAAAATTATCAGGATCATTTTTTACAACAATAGAATAACCCCATGGTCCCACATAATAAAATTGTGGTATTTATTTGTTAAAATATGAAGTTTGACAGGTGAATGAAATTCTCACTTATAATACCGCTAGAGGTCAAATTATTTTCGGAAATTTTTTCGAGCTTATTAATATTTTGAAAATTATAATTTTCTAAAAATATTAATGAGCGAGAAAAAATTTCCGGATTTAATTTGGCCTTAGTTTGACAGGTGAATGAAATTCTTCTAGAATTTTTTTAAATTTTAATAGGGATGGTTCAACTGTGATTTAATACTATTAGTACAAATACAGACAATTTTTTCAATTTCTTTTCAATAAAACCCAATAAAGAAACAAAAACAGAGTAAGCTAAGATTTGCCCTTTTGAGGACTCGTAAACGAAGTGTTTACTTTAACAGTTTGATTCGCAATTTCGTTTTCGATGGATCGTTTTTGTCCTTTTATAGAGAAAGTTTCTTTTTGAGTTGATCAGGATTTCTAGACTTTAGTTTATCGATAAATGTATAAGTAGAATCAAAGGAAGCATTGTTTTTTTTAATATTTGACAATAAGAGACTCAATAGGTTAAGTCGTTTCTAAGTAAATAAATGGAATGCGCTAAATAAAAATGCCTTCCAGCAAGAATGGTTTGTACTTAAAGGCATCGATCATTATTTCTAAATTCTGCTGCAAGGTTACAAAATGTGATCTATATACTAAATTAAACCAACAAGAATGCGTTCTCTTGGCCCGAATCCTGACCATGACGGATTTTTAATACCATTTAAATTTGGACTCTACGGATATTGGATAGTGTCAAAAAGTTATTTTTTTATAAAAAACATTTTGTAATTGATTTTAGGGTTTTCATTAGCTTATATTCTATTTTTAGAATTTGTTTGATGTCCTAATTATACCGTATGTTTTGAGTTTTCGGGATAAAATTTAAAAAACGGTTACCTATGACAAATTACGCTCTCTAGCTATTTTATTAAAAACTATCGAGTTATCAAGAATTATCTAAGCTTTCTTATGATGTCACCAAAGGTATACCTTAATGTGAGAATTTTCGAAGAAATTTAAAATTTCAATATTTAATTTTCAATTGTGCCCTCTTGCGGCAAAATGCGGAACTTAAAAATTCTTTCCTGGATTTTCTCTTACATTAACCACGATTTTTCGCTGAGTTTCTATGCCCAGTAGTTTCCGAGATACGGCCGGTGGCCATCCATAATGGGACACCCGGTATAATGATAAAAAAAAAAATTATTGCCAAAATTATCAAATTTGATAATAGTAAAAGAGTCCGTTGACCACGGCACTGGCATTCGATCGTGGCAGTCCGAGTTCGATCCTCGGAGTGGACATACGCACAATAAAAAAAAGTATGTCCGAAATGTAGCAGGTTTAAGAATGCAATTAAGAGTATAAAATGTATCATCTCCTATCCCACCCCATTCACGTCGGTAACCAGGCCGGATGAGATCGGACATCTCGTGGGGTGCCCCAATCGGTAGGTCATGCAATGGCAATAAACAGAGGGTTGATAACCCTTGGGGGCTGTCGCATGTCTGAGGATCGTGGTTCGGAACCCACGTGAAGATGTAGGTCCAAGAGCAAGCTGGCTGAATGTTCAAAAGGATAAGTGGCCATCAGAACAAACAACAGAAGAGTCCGTTCTAGGGTATATCTATAAAATACCGTTTATTACGGTCTACGTATAATATACCGTATATTCGCTAACCTTCCCTCCCGCTGAATAAATAGTTAGGAGGCAATATTAGCTCTCGTATATGGCCATTAAGCTCGAGATTTATTCAAATGCCTTTCTTATACGCATTTTCAAACTTGGGTACGTTTCTTGGCCGTTTATTTTGACACTAACTGCGTGATGTTATGTAAATATCTTAAACATGCATTTAACAATTTTTCAATATGCTTATTGGTATACGGTACCCATACTTGCAAAACATTTATAATAATAATGATATATGGGTATGTATACTATACCTTCGAACGTTTAATCACTAGAAATGTAAATAAACATAATGATTATGCGGGATTATTGTGTTTACAAACACGATTGGTCCTCAGGTTTGTTCCTGGCTGTCTCTAGGCATCTGAGACAACTAAGTAGACAGTATTTTTTTTTATAAATTAAACCTGTTGTCCATAAAAAAGTTTATAATGTTTGTAGTTAACTTGATGATTTTTCATGACCCGGGATGCATACCAAAAATAATACAAAATAAAACTATAGTTTAAAAGGCAAGAAATAAGAACTCAAAGTGTTCCTCTGCTGTTATATGAATGAATGCAGAAGCATTCATCTCGGGACGAGCCCACGAAAAAGAAAAATAATGCTTCTGTAACTTTTTTCAATCAAGTTACCTGTGCTTTGGAATTGGCAAGATACTTTGTTTTTGTCTTATCAGGTGGCTTTGGTAATGTCAAATTGAGGTTGGCTTAAGTTACGATTGCTGAATAATTCATCGATATATCAAGGTTATAAAAATGACACAGTCCGTTTCTCCTTAATCTATTGTGTTGTACCTATTACTATTTTTTGTTTTGGAAGCTCTGTTTTTTGTGAGTTCTGCAATACTGCAGCGCTTGCGCATCACCCGCCACTGTGTGTTAGTTGAAATTACATATACTTTAGTACATGAATATCACCGACAGACCTATAATTAATAAAAAATTTATGGAGATGGTAAACAATAGGAATTAGAGAACTTATGTAAAAATTAGATAAACAACAATTTTTCATCACTCACGCTCTATTTTTTCGAGAAATGCTTTCACAAAATATCTATATTTACTAACATAAATTAAGCTTAAATTCGTTTAAATTCAAAGCGCTTTTTTATAGCTTAAAACTTTTTGTCGAGCTTATTTCATATCCCATTTACCTCCCTAAAATCCGTGAAATAAAATCGGGAACCACAGGGAATTTAAGATTTATAGTTAGTGTGGTTTAGCTGCAGGAGTATGGGAAATAATGTACTGGGTGTTCCTTATTGACGTGCTAATATTTTAGGTAATAAATAGTAGAGCTAATTTAATTTAATTATTTTAATTAAGAACGGTGTGCCTGAGGAGAAAAACTCAAGAAACCATTTTTATGCAGAATTGACTAGGCTAATCAGAAATAATATCCACATGGAAAAATGTCCTTGCCGTACCACTTTTTTTCTAAAAAATATCAGAGGACATGTTTGCATGGCGAGACAAAAAAATAACTTATCTAAAGTACTTTCGGAGATACAAAAAACGTATTAAAAAAAAATTTAACACACTGTAGCAAAAAATTTAGGCCGTTTAGGACATATATTTATATGATTTTTTCTTCATAAAATGACTTGAAAAATCACACCCTAAAATATAAGCACGTCATTAAGGAACACCCTGTTTATGAATCAACAAGCATTGGCGTATATGCAATGAACTCTAACTACTAACAAAACCATAAAGCATAGTAAAAGTGATCGTGTAGAGTCCCCATTAAGTAAAATTGTTAACATTATTCAGACGGTAAAAAATGATAAAAAAAATTGAAACCTATAAAGTTCATTCCCATCAAAGCAACGAAAATTTAACAAATGACATTCTTGCATTAATCTGCATAAAAACAAGCCAATTTTTTCGCGTGGACGTTTTCTTTCGAGAAGTTGGAAAGCGCAATTAATTTTGCTGCATTTTGTCGTGAATTATGGGTGCAGATATACCAAAACCATTTAGGTATTTATGTAATCTGAGACAGATATAAATTCCCATGTCACCAGCGATTTTTTTTCTTACTTCAAACCATTTATAAAATAATAGTTCGGGCAAAGAAGACGGAACGTGAAAATAAAATGTATTATCATAAAAATCAACTGTGTAACGGGTCGTCATTGTCGTCAACTAAGAATGGACACCGGCCATATCTCAGGAACCATTTGTTATAAAGTTTCGGAATAAAAATTCATTATCAAGTCAAGTGAGAGAAATTATTTTCTAGTTTCTAAGTTTATTGCCAGAGGGCGTTCAACCTTTGACTATCGATCTTTATGTCAAATAAAATTAAAATTGACTGACGGTAGGAGGGGGAACCTCTTTCGAAAGAAATACCCATAACTCCGCTGTGCCTTTACCAAATTTAGTAATACATTTTTTGGGTTTTTATATGTATAGTTCACATTTAAAATTTTTCAAAAATCCATCAATAAACATGGTCAGAATTCGTTCCAAGAGAATGCAATGTTTTTGATATCATTTAATATGCATACCTTTAGAAATATTGGTGAAATGCTTTCAAGACAAACCGGAGTGACGAGTATTTTTTTCAAAAAAAGTTCCCCAATTAATTTTGCGAGTTAGACACATTAAAAAAAATATTTAACACATTTTATTAAATAATCTCTCAGGACTTTTCTTTTTTTCTTGTAACTTTTTCGTCTTCGTTGCCAATGCCATTTTCAAGGGGAGCTACAACTTAATGTGGGTTTCGAACCAACCACAATTTTCAATCATGCGACACCCCTTCCCACCCATTCCTCTTTAGAAAACGACCTGAGGAATCACACCCTCAAAATATTAGCATGTCGTAAAAGAACACCCAATGTTTTATAAAAAAAAACGTTTAAAGTTTTTTAACCATTACCACTTCGCGGTCCTATTATTACGACCCATCAACTCATCATCTTTATTACCATCAACAATCTTAATTACCTGCAATGTCGGACATTATCAAAAATTGCTCCTTGACCAGATTTCAAAAAATAATTTTTATTACACCCATAAGAATAATCATCCTGTAAAATACAGATTGCCAGTTTGCGAAGTCACATCAGGTATATAATTGCAATTTATGGCCACATTTATAACCAATTTCATTTTTATGCATAATATCCAAAAATCATTGCCAGAATAACGGTATGCAAAATTTTTTGCAAGCAACGTTGCCAATTCTTATATTTTTTTAAGACTGTCGTTATTTCTTTCTATGTATCAAAATATGCTTACTCATTATTATTGAGAGCAAACAAATAGTGCATTTTTACCACATCGCGCATATTGTACCGGTGTCTGGCGATGGCTATAAAATGCCTTTTTTATATACAAAATGTTATAAAAACTAATTTACCCTTAAAATAATATAAATGTAAATGGTCAACTAATAAATGTTGTATAGAACTACATCATCAGGGAGCACTTTATGTTGATTTCAGTCAATGGAAGACGAATTCAAGGTAGGGCGAGTGCCCCCTGAGCCCTAAAAATTTAAGAACGAATGGCGTTTCGTCCACATCCTTGAAAGTCACATTTAATAGGATGATACAAGAATAAATAGCATGATGAAGTTTTGTGGAAAAGAGTAACTTTTTTTAGAAATTACTTTTCTTTTATATTGGTTTTTAAATCCCAACGTTTCAACTGGTAAGTATCACCAGTCGTCTTCAGGTATATAGATAATAAATGAGTATAGTAACTACAGCTAGATGCACTGAAGGACGGGTGCAGTCATGCTTTTATTTCATGCACGTTAAGCCGTTAAGATTACATTTACTTAACAAAACTTTCCAGATATTTCTTATATTCAATGAGGGCTATCACTAAAACAACTTGGGTTCTGGGGTATGGTGCGTGACAGCTTCCTTGAATATCCTCTTCTCCTAGTGTGGTGCTTTATGCCGGTGTTCAGCTTCGTTCTACATGCTATGATGGCCGCGCATCCAGGTCTGGTCAGCTGCAACTGATTTTTCGATCTCTCCTTTTAGCGTACTGTTTCTGTGTTCTATGATCCTTATTGTGAGTGGTCTTAGTGTCTCATCAATATAGGTTTGGTCAGATTCGCAGTGCATCCGGTAGAGACAGGTTTTTCTGTATTTTTAACCGGATGGTTTCAATGGTCTTTAAGATACCGTTATGTTTCAACACTGTTATGTTTTGGTACATCTCGGTGTGTTATGTCAAATAGTTTGTTAAAATATATACCAAATACCTTCCAAAATACCCTAAAATTGCTATTTTTGACTATGTTTATACTCAGGTATGTTAAATATTCACGACAAAATCGAAATCATATAAATTTCCAATATGGGTATCTATAGCATTGTTTTAAATTTTGAATTAGTTTTTCACAAAACTATTGAAGTTTGTGACACTAATGGACACGCTGACAGAAATATTATTGTAATCAAGCTACCATCTATCTTTCCTCAAGACTCTTTGGGGGTTAATTACGGCAACACTGCCTCCATTATGTATATCGTTTATCAGCCCGAAGGATTGGGTCATACCGGACAAGACAATTATTCAGCCTGGCAAATTGACTTGACGTATGATGCCCCAGGACAGAGTTACTGACACGGTGCTTCGACTGCACTTATCGTTGAGAGATCCATTCGGATTGGCTGAAATTAAAGGAGCCGAGGAAGTTATGTTTTAATTATTTTGTACGAGTAGCGGAGATCTTATCGGCTTTGATGTATCGCGGTACATATTGATAGTTACTGTTATGTAAAAATATATTTTCTGTCCTAAAATTTACTTCATATGGGGAACTTATTGTGGTCCAGCACAACAATGTATTCACTTAGTCAAAGGTAAAATATGCTATGTCAGAACGAAATATCATCGACACAGGTTTTGGAAATTTTAACTTACAATATAATATAATATAACCAGTGGAGCACCGAGAAGTTTCCTCTGGAAGAGGATTTCTCAATACATTTACTAACCCAAATATTGCGGCTTTTCATGTGAATTTCTTATTTTTCATTGACGTTACAAACGATGCCCCGATTAAATCTTAAAAGTCTCCACTGACGCCGCGTCACTTAATTCTCACGAAATTTGTTTATATAATATTTTGTATATAAAAAAAATATATTTTATTGCCATCGCCAGACACAGGTACAATATGTGCGATGTGCTGGAATTGTACTATTTGTTCGTGATGACTCATCGACTACTGTTTGCTCTTAAACATGTTGTTTTTTTTAGGGTTATGTCAGCGCCGCAGAATTGTTGACTTGTTTTTAGTTTGTCAGAGCCCACTACTAGGCAAAATAACTTTATTGTGTTAGAGTTAGCTGATTCAGTAGTAGTTATTATCGCAAGCTATCATTTACGACGCACAGAGAATTGGAGTCTTATTATAGCCATCTAACGTAAAAACATAGAACTATAAATAAAACAAGCACGGACGGCCACCTATCCAGTATAGGAAACCTTTTTTGCGCTTTCCTACACTTCTCTATGCTTTTGTAGATTCAGATCTAGATCGCGCTGCAGTCGCCCGATGGTGTTCAGCACTAATCCGTAAAACTGCCGTGTAAGAAATAAATAAAAAAGTGGAATTTAGTGTCCGTTAAAATATATAGAAAGAAACTTGGCGGCAAGCAAACTTTAAATAAAATCTGAGCCTGTTTTACTTGGGTGCTTTAGAACCAAAGTTTTAATCTGTGGCCATGAAAATAAGTCGCACGGTGTGAGATCGCTGGGGTGCAACTATGTTCATCTTCCAGGGCGATGTCGGTTCGAATTTATCCCAGAATGTTCATTGAAATCTTCGCTTCTAAGCGATATTTTAAGCGCCTTAAGGTCCTTGGCATTATGTTTGATTTCCTTGGGAGTCTGCGGTTGAAAAAGGTTAGGAACCGCTATGTTAGAGGAACCGAAGCTTATATTTTGGTTAAAAAGAGCCCCAAAGAAACTAAAATAGGGGGAAAGTACCAAACTGCATGAAACATGGCCCGTTTTAAGCAATAAAAAGAATTCTTATATCAGATAAGAATATAAATGCAATTTGGCTTTGGAAACCCATATTTAAAAATAACATAAATTTTGGCGTACTTAATTTATAAAACTTGAGTTATCGAAATGTTGGTCATTTATTATTATGATGGCTTCTCGAATGGTTTCGAATAATAAAATTAGAAATAAACAAGGAGCAGGAATAATTCATTTACTATCGGACTGTGAAAGAAATACCCAAGGTGAGGTGGTATTCAACATAACATGCCCTGGGGGGTTAACTCTTCAAATCCCCTCTTCTCTGCACCACTAAATATGTCGTCATACTATTGGCTACTTGGGCAGCCCTGTATTTGTTTGGTTTTCTTTTTGTTTTGCCGTTGTTTTTCTGTTATTTTTTTTTTGTTACAAATAATAAACATTGACCAAATATAACTCTTGCATAAAAAACGGCGATTCGTATTGGTAATCTGCGCCGAAAAATTCATCATTACCGAGAAAAATCATCAATTTTAGCGTAGTGTATAGCTAAAACAAAAAACTACCCAGATTTTTTGAAAATTTTACCTTATAGACTCATCTCCGACACTCACACTGACAAAACTCTTCTCCATCCAAACTCTTACCATTTATTCCAAAACTCACGTAGTGCAGAAGGCGATATTTCAGAACTTTTGCACCTCCGTAGGTAATCCAAGTGTCGCACTTTGCGCTACGAATGATCTACGTCGCCACTTTATTAGATTATAAAATACAAACGTTCAAAGGTGCAGGGTGTAAAGTGTTACTTTACGGACTATTCAGTTAGTAAATTTCAGTTTTGGGGCAGGGTGTTTTGCAAAGTATCAAATAACAGTGTATTGTTTAAAAACCGGAATTTTGACCTTTTTCTGACGAAGCTACTCTTATGCTTAACTAATGCTAACTCAATGGACATAATTCTGTTAATCCTTGGTGGATAATGGAAGCACACACACAAAGACCATAAGAAGTTAACCGAGAAAATATCTGGTTGCCACAGAATGGCGGTTCCGCTCATTTTGGTTTATGATTCCGTCAATTTCTGAACCAAATGACACCCTGTATAATGTATTGCACGTATGTTTTTAATGGCCGTCAGTACCACCAGGGTTTGGGTAAATTTATGGGTTTTGCCTATTATTATTATCCATTCACAAACACTGAAAATGGTGTGACAAAGGCGTGCATTATGTACATAGTATTAAGTACACTTATTTTTCATTAAACATTTAAAAAAATACAAAATACATTATACAGAAATTGAATTTAAAAAAATCATAATATTCTTTGTCATTTGAGGAACTGTCATCTCCTCTTGATGTTATAATTAACGGGTCGACGGTCCGATCGATCAGGTGGTCAAGATGACACATTTTCTCCTCTTCTGTGCTGACGTCGTATTGTGTCTGGCTACAAATCCTCACACTTACGCCCATATAAGTTCTATAGGATTTAGTTCGCAATCATATGGCGGTGTGCACAGCACAACTACACTAGATTTTTCAGCTATATCTTCCACGGCATATTACATAAAAAGATGTTTGTGTAATTTGCTATAGCTAATAGTTCCTTTTTTATCAAATTATCATCTATTTTTTCTTTGGTTGGTTATTATAAATAATTTAATGTACAAAATTTACCTGCGCCTATGGCCGACACTGAAACTGAGCCGAACTGGACGGAATTTCTCATTTTATTACTCTACACCTTTCTAAAATAGACCATAGGCAATGTTCGTGAGAAAAGCCGTTTTCCAAATTTTTAAATCGCATATGTTGGCCAACGCGTTTGACAAGAGAAACGTCAAAGCATTAAAGACGTACGTGCAATTTACTAGGAGCACTATTGATACAAATTTTCCATTGTATTCGTGGCTTGACCACTCAAGAGAATGCTCTTTTGTTTTCCGTTTTTTTTTTTGAAGTGGGTCAATCAAGTTATGCCATGGAAAATAAGTAGTGGGCTCTCTAAGGATCTCCACATGGAAATGGAAAATTGATAAAATGGAAGAAAAAAGGTAAATCCGCAAGGGAATCTCGTGTGTTTCTTGTTTGTCGGGTCCAAAAGGGAAAAGTTCTAATAAAAATATACATAATACAAGAGGAAACTTCTTAGAAAATATGTTTTGCTTCCTGAAATATTTGGCCAGAAATTTTTTCTGGATACAATCATTTTTTCAATATAAGAAAAGACAACAAAAATGTTCGGTATTTGTTTTTCTATTTTAAATATGTTATAAAAATTATGGCTTTTATTCCTAGTAATAATGGGATTATGGCACAACATACAGGTGGAGAAGTTCAGCACACCAGGAAACTTTTGTTTAGAGTACGAACTTGAGGATAACTCTAAAAAATTTTTTAGAATCATTAACTACAGATTTTTTTACAAAATTAAAAGAAGGAATAGACATTCAAAGCTTGCCTTGTATTATACAAGTAGGTAAATTATTATGATTTAAGTGTTTTTTTATGTATAAAACATATTGTTAGCATACCCCCAGAAATACTTCTTTAGGGGGCTAGGGCCCCTCAAAGAGGGTCGAGAGGAAAGTTTCTTTTTGTAATAGCATGAAAACCGTTTAAGATAATTTCATGAAAATTGGTACATACCTTAACAATAACCGATAAGTTGTAAATTACAGTGAATTTAAAGTGAAAATATTTCTCCCAGTGGCGTCGCACGTGGGGCTTACGGTAAATATTATCCTATATTTTTATTTCTAAGACTTTTTTAATTTTAAAAGCAATTTTTTGAAAGTCTAGAGTTTTTTCTTAAAAAAAGATATTTTTGTTTTATTTCGATAGGAAGCAACGTTTTCGGGACACCCTGTATACGTTACAGTAGCCCCAAAACCCGGGTAAGACATACCTTTTTTTTTACTATTGTCTTTTTTCTTGTGTCAGGGGGAAAACCCTTTATGAACACAGGTTACTTGTTCTACTTCGCCGGTAGTGTGCGAGTCCAGAGGCTGTTCTGTTTACTCACTAAAACCTCCCTCCTCTACGGGACTGCCCCGGAATCACCAAAAGGTATTACCGTCAGGGGAGCCCCGGGCTATGTATCCTCTACTGTCTTTCTTCTGTCACTTTGGTCTCCAGGATAGTTTTGATATATTCTTTCAGTATGGTCCACTTGTGTCCTGACTCCAGCATCTCTTCTACAAAGGTATCTACTTCTAGATTTTGTATACCTAGCCGTAGGTGTGTGTTCTGCCTCTGTACTACCCATCTCGGACACTCAAAAAGTGTGTGCTGGACCATTTTGAATGCACCAATCCATTCGGCAGGTTGGTTTGTTATAATCTTGTTTATTTCCCAACATTTGGTTAATAAATAGTGCCATATTATTACAAAATGTCTTTAAAATGTGTTAAAGCAGCCCCGTTTGACAGTAATGTAAAGTCCTAATTCCTAAAATTTGATAAATTTGGGGCTGCTAATTATTTGATTGTCAAAAGTAATTATTAAGTATCTCTGAGTGTTGCACTGTCATTTGGAATCCCTACTATCATGTCTATAGTAATCAGGTTGAGAGGGTTCAAAGGAAATTTCTCAGGTATGTAGCTTTTAAAATAGGTCAGTCTGTCACTGACCTTGACTACTTTGAACTTGAATCCCAACTAAGAATTCAATCTTTATATTTAAGAAGAAAAAACTATAATTTGATCCTTGCTCACAAATTTATTCATGGGTCGATTGATGCTTTTGAGGTGTTACCGCTCTTGAACTTCAATATTCCCACTAGGAACTTGAGAAATTCAAGAATATTTGGTATTGACTTTCATCGTACCAGATATGGTCAGAATTCGGTCATTACCAGAATGATGCAACATGTGAATGAGACTGAGATTGAAGTGGATTTATTCAATATTTCCGAGAGCGCTTTAAAGGGCAGGTTAAAGAAAACCTATTAACTACTTCTCTAATTCTTTTTTTTTTAATGTGGTCTGTTTATAAGTGTAAAGCTATGGAATATGCTCTTTTAACCTATTGGTATGTTTTTTATATATTATTGTCTTAAATTTTTTAATCTGTTTTGTACAATATTTCATTACAATTTTATAAAAAAAAATACATAAATACTGGATTTTATTTAAATAATAAATGGATTAAGTTGTTATATAAACGCACTTTAAGCTTATAGTTTCTATTGTAGGATCGCCACATTGGATTCTGTAATTGTACTCATCCCTTCAAACATTAACTATTTAAGATAAATGACCCGAGTATGTTTATTTACAAAACTTCTTTCATGTTTTTCCGTATTACACCCGAAAATCCGAAAGATACTCTTTGTTCCTTGTTTGTAGAAGATCAACATTATTTATTTTCTTGCAGAGAAATGATAAACGATCAGCGATCTAACGCTGTTTAAGTAATTTCTCGATATTTCATCGTATCTTAGTGTTTCTTGATCGATTTCTAATTGTTTCTCTTTAGAGAACTATTAATATTTATAGGCGAATGAATGAAGAGGAAAAGAAAACAAAAAGAAATTCATTTAGAGGATTCTGCCTTTAGACAATCGCAGTGGCGGGCAATGCATTTATCCTTTGAATAAAAGACTTTACTCTAAATATTGTATTGGTTAACAAGAAATTATTGCAGCCCGGCAGACCCCACCCCTTGGTTGGTTCAATTATGCGTATGTCTAATAAAAAACTATCAAAGATAGAAACTGCTTTATTTTCGAATATCTTTATTACAGTTGTTCTGGCATAGTTTCCAGTTCTGTAATGTTGGTACAAAACACTAGAAATAGGTTAAATTTAAATGTCAAAAGTAATAAATCCGCATCCTTATGTCACCCAGCTTTTACAGATTTATCTCCAAAGGGGCTTGAAAAATATCATGTAGCACTTGCCTAAAAGAAATCTATCGAAAAGTTTTTATTTCCTTTCAGATTTCAGAAAAATCCTTTCCACTTTTCCAACATAGAAATTCACTCGTCTTTTCGTACTTTTGAAGATGTATACCTCCATTTTTACTTTTAAAACTTCTGTACTTAGTTTGAATGGTGGAAATATGGTGTATATCCTGACATTTTTCTTTGATATGTTTTGAATTTTTTTTAGCAGTTTTTCTTAGTTATTACGTTGTGTTTTACTTTTATTCATCATAACTTTTTGCGAGTACTATTTATGGTAGGGTAGGTTAAAATAATTAAAGAATTAGGACCAATTAAATAATTAATATATTATTAGTAAGAAAAAAAATTAGTGGTTGGTTACCAGTCTTTTGCATTAAAGTAAGCAGCGAAGCAGGTGGACAATGACGGCCGTTTCGTCCTATGAAAAGCCATAACTCCTTACTGCGAAATTGCGTATTTTATAGTTAGTAAGTAAGTACCTACATGGAGCCAACTGGCTTTTATAACTGTATATTGTAAAAAAATGATACTTAGTATTCAGTATAATAACTATCATACAGTGGCGGTTCGCGATCTAAAAAAATGGTGAAGAGCTAGGTATAACGCGTTACTTAAACAAACATTGACTAAAAACCCGTGTAACAAAACGTCTCTCTTATCCTCATCTGTCCAGCGATTGAATGGAGTTTGCAACAAATTACAAACTATGTCATTAATTGGGTTTATTTTTAAAACACACAACTTAGTAGGTACGTACACTACTGAATTAACTGAAAAATAAAAAAATAAACTTTTTAATCACACAGTAAATCACGTAAAAACGATATCTATAACCGTAAGTTTCGCGAAGCCTCCAAATAAATACCTTAAGGTTAGGCGAACCAATGCTAAAACAATGGTGCATATGACTGATCTATTTTTAAATTGCCCTTCATCATAATGCAAATTGTTACATGCTGTTTGCGTAACTGACGTCACGTAACCATAACAACGGTGAATATCAAAGCCATGTTAGGCGTTGCGTCTTCACTTGCTTTGAGCTAACGGACACGGCCGGCTGGGGCTCGCCAAAATACACGAGTGTTTATAATTATTGTCCATCGGAGTTAACCGTGGCCCTATTATGCATAGCTACATTCGTATTAAATTAATATTATTAATTTAAACATAATTATTTCTTAAGGGTTAAAATGGTATCTGTATTGGTACATTAATATTTAATATTATCGAAAAACTTTCCTCCTGGTTTAATTTTTTGGTGAAGAGCCCCTTAACCTACTTCACCTGACGAACCGCCACTGCTATTATAAAATAGAGAATCACTTTTTATTACCTGATAATATAAAATTATAAGTAATGTAAATAATGCACAATAATTTCTTATAATATTAAATTACGACTTAAGATGTTTTACAATTTATTAAAATAGACGGTCTACCTGTGCCCCAGGGAAACCATTTCTTTTGCGCCCCAGCATACTATATTGCAAAAGATAGCCGCACTACTCTGTCCTCTTGCCGCTAAGTCTACTTCTATGTTACAATTAAATATTTTGCTATTGTGAAATATTTAAGGAAATATTTATTATCGACAGCAAAGAACTTGTTAAGATCCATAAAGAGAGTAAACCTTATTTTATTGATACAAAAGAGTAAATTGTTAAGTTTGGCAATTGGAAGAGCCAAAAATACATTAGTAAAAATGTTTTTGCTAAAGATTTGTTCAGTGTACAGTGTACAGTGTGTGTAAGTTAAAGCGCTACAAAAAGTACGGAAAAAAATCTTCGACGCAAAAAAAAAGGACTTTTTCGTCAAAAGAAAAAGAGACATTTAATTCCTGACAGAATCCGAGATTTCGTTTCAGTCCTTCTATTTTTTTTTTATTAAAACATAAATTGTGCAAAAACTGTAAGAGTCGTCCCGAAATATCCATCCCTTTTCCTTCATAACTTGGCCTTTCGAAAACAGGAAGGTCAGATGAGATTAGACGTCCACAAAACAGCTGATCCGTGTCAAGCAGTGTCGGGTGACGTCGGCGGCGTCTTTTTTGCCGGGGCCGACGCCTTTAGAAATACGGCGCTATTATTCTTACTCGGAAGTGTTTATTATTTCTTATTTATTGTTTCTTGGGAAGTTTTTAAAATGTATACAAGGAAAACATAACATGTATCCGATTGTCATTAACGGAGTTATGGCAGATTTTGATGAAGAGTTGATTGAGATATTACATCAGAATTTGTAAGAAATATAAATAAAAGTATATTTCACGCACTAACCTGCTAAAAATTATATTCTTGGACTTTCTGAAACTGAGTGCTGCACAATAGATTACTTTGCAGTGGCGTACAATGCTCTTTTAATTAGGGTAGGCAAAAATTTACCTTCCGTAGCATTCAAGCATCTAAATTTCAAATTTTGTCACAAAACGTCTTGTTCTTGAGTTTGTGAAAACAACACTGGTAGAAGAGGAATAAAACGGCATTATTTGTAAATGAGTTTAAAACGGCGGTTTTTACGTAGAAATTATTTTAAAACATCGTCATAAAAATTGGTTTCGCGTTTTAAATCCTGCAAAAGTCGCTCTCCAGAGAGATTATTGTTAATAAGCGTATCTGTCCCTGTATGTTTTGTGAATAGGTATGAATTCTTTTTAAACCAGAAAAGGATCGTTCTGTAGACGCGCTGCTAGCCGGAATAGTAACAATTAACGCCTCCATATTTATTTTTTTCCGAAACCCGACGGCACGAAGTCTAGCAATTATTATGTAACACTAATTATAAATTAAAAATCTATTACCCACCTAATTGAACCAATATTGTCAAAAACGAGGTCACTTATTATGTGAAATATGATGATAAGTCACAAAAGTGCTTCATATTTTACGATACCTTATCCTTTATCCCTTTAACTAAATTAATTAATAATAAAACTTATAGAGGCGTGTTTCATATTTTATATTGAGAAAGCGAAGTATTTTCCAAACTACGGTAAAACTTGAAGATTGGCACCAATCCACATATTAAACGCGTGCTGATAGATGAAGTAAGGTCGAAGGTTGCGACGGGTGTATTTGTTACATCTCTTTCTACTCTATTGCCTACCGGCTCTCTCGCTTGCTTCCACTAATACAAAAGCAGTGCTTTTGCTTTTGCATAAGACGCTAATGTACAGCAAAATCTTTGCTTTTAGAACGGTCTTACAGACTACTTATACAGGGATCAAGTTTACGATATAAATAAGTAAAGAATGCGTTCGTGGAAATGATATAATATGATTCATTTTTCGATCCTTTATTATTTAAATTGTCAAAGTTGGATTATAAAACTGTAGGAACTAATATATAAAAATAAATTGTTTCTGTTTGTTTTATTGTTCCCAGGGTAGGCAATGCTTTTTTGCCTATATTGTATGCACACCACTGTTACTTTGACAATGGTAAAACGCAGTGGCAGCTTGAAATAACAATAAAAAGAGCTTGAAAACATAAAAATAATAATAAAAACCTGTAAAACATAAAATTTATGATTTCTTGAATCTGAATTTTATAAATTACTGGTGTTCTCCAAACGAAATTAACAAGTAAAATTAAAACCCAAAATCTAAAATTATTCAACTATTACGCCTTCCTTTCTCGCCGTTTTATCTATATCGAAAAAGAGGGCAAAATCCTGTTGAAATATCAGCAGAAATTCGCGAAATCAAACCATTTTCGCTCCTGCTGATTTATGGCCGGCAGCTTGCCGCTGTCTCCTGCGACATTATGCAAAGTTCCGACGTTTCTACCGCTGTTTGAACCCCAGATCCACGCCCCACCTTTGATGCATTGCTTTTGGGGCATTCGAGCATTAGAAGGCCTAGATAGGGCATATATATTGTAGTAATAAATTAAATTTTCTTTTTCCTTCTCTACAGATAATAATAGTCTAAAGTTTTTTTTTAAGAAACCTAAAAATGTAGTTAAAGACAAAAACTAAGTATTTAAGAAACCTAAAAATGTAGTTAAAGACAAAAACTAAGTAATAAGTTCCTAAAATTATATTTGTAAAAAATCAGTGCAGCTGCTCAAATATTGAAGAATTAAAAATTCACAAATTTATAAAAAAATTATTTAAATTTTACTTGCGTTTTATGACCACAGTTAAGTTTATCGTTGTAGAGTTTGTTGGATAATGGTCAATGACAAAACTTAGACGATCAAATTATTTATTTAGTCGACGTTTCGTCCTATATGACGTCATCCTCAGGACTATAAATCTAGATTCTCCGTATTAAAAAATTTAAAAAGTACCTACTGTACATGGAATACGTACTTATTTTGTTTTAGCAGTTGTTGTGCTATTGGTAAAGGCAAACAGTGAACAATTTGTTTAGTTTTTTTTTCACCAATGGAAAGGTGATATATATGTGAGTATGACAAAGTTATTTTCATACAGAAAAAACATTCGAAGAAAAAATATAAGCCAATGAAAATCCTAAAAATAATTACTAAAGTTCATTCTGACACTCCACAATTTGTAGAGCACAAATTTAAAAATCCATTTATAAACATGGTCAGGATTCGGGTCAAGAGAAAGCAATTTTTTTGGTTTAATTTAATATATATAGATATAATTTCACATGAAGCTGCTAACTTTGTCCTGGAAGAAGAATTTAGAAATATTGCTAGGGGCTCAGGAATAGTTAGATACGTCTTGCACCCATCAAGAAAAAAACACATTCTATACGTATTAAAATTCCCCCGAAGAAACTGTCTTCCCAAACCGACATAATATACAAAATGACTTATTCCAAACAGTGCAGAATATATTTTTATATTCCAAAACATTATTTGAAACAATATGTTACATTTATGCAGTGTGTTGAATATTTCAGTAGCTTGAAGGCTATATTTTAAAATGATGAGACTGCATGTCCCGTTGACATATGAATTTCTTTTTGGTCAATGCAACAAAATAATTATGATTTATTTACCTTTACTATTTTTTTTTATTGATAGGTCATCAAATAAGCCCGGCCAAAGTGCCTAAGATGTCTAGTGATAAGTTAGGATTAGTGTTTCCCAGTAGTTTCTAGGGGGGTTTTGATCCTACACCATTAAAAGATCATGATAATTTTTAGTTATCCGACCCTAAGAAAATGTTTTTAAAAAGTCGAATCGTTAAATTTGTTTATATCAGATATTATTGAACTATTATATGTATTAAAAAGATGTTTTATATTTTTCTGTATGATGTATTGGCATTTTCAAATTATTTTGATTTCTAGTATTGATGTGGTCAATTCTAAATTGATTTTTTAAAGATAATCTATTTTTTTGGTAGACATTTTTTATGAATAAAACGATTTAGGTGAATTTCGCGTCTATATACAGGGTGTCCCATAACTTATGGGCCGTGGAGTAACTGGAGATACTACGGACATCAAACTAAGCCGATTAAGTCATATAAGTTTTTTCGGATTGTTACTCGTTCTAGAGATACAGGGTGTTGAAAGTTAAAGTTTATTCTCGAAAATAAGCCATAATTTTAAAACGGTTTAATGAGTCGAATTGAAAGTTGGCAATATTATGTTTTTATGAGCAAGAAATAAGAATTTGTAGAAATTTTTAAGTTTCAAACTAGAGGGCGCTAGTTCCATACACTGGGCTTCATAAATCTATGATTTTTTTTCGTATCTGTGATATTAATGGTTTTTCAATTATAGTTTCTTAAAGAAGGGCATTTTCTGAGTCAAAAAGTGTACTTGATTGATCTTAATATCTTTAACGGTTTTCGAGATATTTCCCTTTAAACATCTCAAAGCATAAAAAGACATAGTACCTATATAATTAAATTAATATTTTAATTATCAAAAAAAAACTTATATGACATAATCGGCTTAGTTTGATGTCTAGTACCTCCATTTACTCTACAGCCCATAAGTTATGGGGCACCCTGTATATAAATTTTATATGTTGTAGAGGCTAGGTTGGGGCAAGGGCCTGTCGACATATTAAGCACCGGTTCCCGCAGATCACCGAAGTCAAGCGGTGTCGAGCGCGGTTAGTACTTGGGCGGGTGACCGCTTGGGAACACGGCGTGCTCTTGCCTCAGGGAAGAGTGTAAAATGAATCGACACCTAGCCATCCTATTCACGCCGGACAGGCCGGATGAGATCGGATATCTCGTAGGATGAAGGTGCCGTTTCACACTCCCCAGTCGGTAGACCACATTTGTGGTCGATGACCGGTTCAAGATGGCCTACGTAGTCGGCGAACCGTAAAAAAAAAAAAAAAAAAAAAGAGGCTAGGTTGGAGTAACATAGTCATATTTTTTAAGACTTGTGGAAAATTTTATCAAATTGTTTTGTAATATTTATATCGCTTGTTTGTCTTTATAATTTATATTTTTATGATAGATAAGCGGCGATGACTCAGCGGTGAGTTACTGGCATTCGACCGCGGCGGTCCGGGTTCGATTCTAGGAGTGAGCATACGTACAATAAAAAAAGTACGTTCAAATTTTAGTAGGTTTAAGAATGCAGGGAAGAATGTAAAATGTATCATCTCCCAACCCACCCCCTTCACGCCGATAATCAGGCCGGATGAGATCGGTGAGGTGCGGAAGAAGGTACACACTCCCCAATCGGTAGGTCATGCAATAGCGCAAGAAACCGAGGGTTATTGCTTGGGGGGGGGGAGTGTCGCATGACTGAGGATCGTGGTTCAGAACCCACGTTTAGCCGTAGGTCCCCTCGAGAATGGCCCTGGCAGCGAACGAAGAGGTAGAAAGTTTAATTGGAAAGAATGGCAAGAAATGACAACGTGATAGATAACATCACCATAGTCTCAACCACTTAAAATAATAGAGTTTACAAGATTTAATTTGGCATTAAAATAAATTGATCATATTGAAACATCCGCTGCCGACGCACATCTTCGCAGGCAGCATGAAGTATTGCGCCTTAACAATGACCTGGAAGAAATTTTGGCTTGGGGTGACAGTAACCAAGTCGAATTTAATGCTAAGAAAACCCAGGCAGCAGTCTTCTCCAAAAAGGTTAACATTGCAGAACCGGATATAGTCATGGCAGGACACGCAATTCCCCTGGTACCGTCTATTAATTTGCTGGGGATCAATCTGGGAGGTAATATGTCTTGGCATGATCACGTTGCCGCAATTGCCAAGGCAGCTGCACAGAAACTTGGTGTACTTTTCCGCACCAAAAGGTTGTACACACCTCATCAACTTTTGACACTCTACAAAGCCCAGATTCGACCATCATTAGAATATTGCTCTCATGTCTGGAGCTCTGCACCCAAGCACACCCTTCTGCTACTGGATTCCATTCAAAGGAGAGCCGTTCGTCTGATCGGCGACCCCGAGCTGACCAAGACCCTCGATAGCCTGGAGCATCGAAGACAGGTTGGTGATTTGGCTCTCTTTTACAGATATTTCCATGGCAGGTGTTCGACTGACATTGCCCACTTGATACCACCTAGAGCAATGCAAAACAGAAATACACGGCGAACCACTGCCGCTCATCCATATGTTGTTCAGCTTAGTACTCCTCGAACTTCATTGTTCAAGAATTCTTTCATCTGGAGAACGTCATCTTTGTGGAATGATCTCCCTGAGGTCGTGTTTCCCAATGAATACAATCTTCAACGTTTCAAGACCAACGTTAATCGCTTTTTTCGCACTCGCACCGCTCCCAGAGCGCCTTAAAGGATTTTTCCTACAGTGCAGGTGTTTTATCATAAAAAAAAAAAAAAAAAGGTTGTTAAAAAAAATACTTCTTCCTTTCGCCTTTTTATACATAGATATAACCCTTTTTCTACGTCAATGTCGCCATCTTTCAATACTAACTCCGAAAATGTCAAAGTAAAATGCATGAGTATTTCGAATAAATTAATTTACTTGATGGCAAAAGTTTCAAATCTTTTAAATCCAGGCAATGTCACTGAGTTCACTAAACGGTTTGGGAAACCCTTAATTTAATTTTGAATTTAAATTTATATTTTGAAACGGCATTAACTTTCTGTATTTAGAAATAGAGGAGAGGTTTGTGAGCTAATCACACCTCTGGGAAATCGTTCGAATAGATTTAATAACTATCGGAATATAATATTATTCATGAATAAAATCGGTCAACCATGAATATACGGTGTCCCAAGAGTCGAAAGTTGATTTCGTATAAGATGGGAAAAAAACAGAGAAGGCAATGGTGAATACAAGTAATTATATAAGCGCGTAGATAGCTTGGGGGGGGGGGGGGTGCCGTTAAAATAAATATTGTTCGTACCAGAAAACATTTCCTTTTTCATAGAATATTCCCTAAATCCAAGAGAATCATCACCCTTGATATTATACTCTACTGACAAAAGATTTGAGTTTAAGTTTAAAAGAATGATTCTCTAAACACAAAAGTATATCTCCTAAACATTGTAGTCTATTTTGGAAAGGTGTAAAGTAATAAAAGCTCATTAGGTATGCAAAGGGACTACAGAGTGACCCAACGAATATTTAAGCCACTTTCATAATTTGGCATTGATTTCATTGCAAAATTCATTCTTTTCATCAAGTGCAGGTAGTACCGACCACCAGGGTTTGGGTCAATTTATAGGTTTTGCCTATTTTTATCCAATCACAAACACTGAAAATGGTGAGACCAAGGCGTGCATTATGTACATAGTATTATAGGTACACTCATTTTTTTTAAACATTATAAAAAAATATGAAATACAAAAAATACATTATACAGAAATTAAATTATAAAAAATCCTAATATTCGTCGTCATCTGAGGAACTGTCATCTCCACTTGACGGTATAATTAACGGGTCAACGATCGATCAGATAGTCAAGATCCCACATTTTCTCCTCTTCTTTAATTACATGATGGACTGCTTTTCGCCAGTTCTCTGATGTCACTTCCTTATTGGCTTGATCAAACAGTAGCTTAACGTCTTTCATTTTGAATGTCGTGTTGTGTCTTGCTACAAATCCTTTCACTTGCGCCATATAGGTTCTATAGGATTTAGTTCGTAATGATATAGCGGTGTGCGCAGCACAGTTACACTATGTTTTTCAGCTATATCTCCCACGGCATCTTTTATAAAACGATGTTTGTGTAAATTTACTATACCTAATAGTTCCTTCTTTATCAAATTATCATCTTTATTTTCTTTGGTTAATTATCATAAATTATTTAATGCACAAAATTTACCTGCGCCTATGGCCGACACCCAAATTGAACCGAACTGGAAGGAATTTCCCATTTTATTACTCTAAACCTTTCTGAAATAGACTATGGACCTTTATGTAGTAAGTTACACATAACACAGATGTCGCTCCGTGCAACATCTTGCTGGTGTGCTTCACCAAATACTGCTTAAAGCAGTTTTGAGTTACCCCTTTCGTAATTATGGTTTAAACCAGAAACATTGAAGGTTTTATATGAAATTATTAGCATTTTTGATGTAAGATAAATATTGAATAAAATTAAGGACTTTTTTTTGGATTTAGTACCTTTCATAGATTAAATGAACTACTTTTATTAAATTTTTTTTCTTAAAATTAAAAGTTTTAAGATTTTTATCTCCATGAAATTACTTTAATTTAAAAAAATAGCGACTTAATTTAAAGATCATAGAAACTCTTGAACTGAGAGATTGTTTTTCCTGTGTAGATTCTACTTGAAGTAAGTAAGTATATTTCCTTAAAAGTTTGAGTGGCGCCGTCCTGTTCCTAGGTTCGTACTTAATATTTTACTTCATTTTTATGCTTTTTTCTATAATTTTTCATTTTATTCCAACAAGATAAGCTAAACGGCTCAACAAGCAAATGTTTTAGGGTATAAAGCTTATAAAGAATACTTTGTCTTCGACAAAATAATATGAGAATTCTTCTACTAAGCCAAAAGTAACTCGAGGCCTTTGTAGTTTCACTTTTCTCTTTGAGACGAACTTTTCGCTAGAGCAGGTAGCATCGTACGTTTATGATGTTAATTTTAAATTTAATATCTCTTGAAATTTACAAAATTTACTTACGTATTCTCTTTAAGTGCTTTTAAAATTATCTTTTAGATTAACTTCACTTAAGATCTTGTTTGTTTTTATTATTAAAAAACATGCCTTAATTTATGTTAAAGTGTGCGAAAAGGAAAATAAAAATTAATTTTAAAACAGGCGCAGACTCTATTTGTA
This sequence comes from Polydrusus cervinus, assembly GCA_935413205.1. Lineage (NCBI taxonomy): Eukaryota > Metazoa > Arthropoda > Insecta > Coleoptera > Curculionidae > Polydrusus > Polydrusus cervinus. Next base: position 6,605,235 of record OW284514.1, read on the forward strand.
CAATTACTTACCTTAATTACAGATTCATAAGTTTGTCGACATCCAACAATGCAATAAAAATAATATAAAGTAACAAAGTTGACAGCTACTTTCAGTATAACCGGAGGTGATAGAGAAAGTCAATATTTTATTTAAATGTCGATTAATATGAATAAACATAAAAAAAAATATTTTTAGAAGTTGGCCCAAAAGTTCTAACGAACGCTCGTCGTGAGGCACCCTGTATAAATGAGAAACCCTATGAAAATGAGAAAAAAAACACGGTTAATTTGGCTAGGAAGCGCCGTATATCACACGCGCGTTGAAAAAAAATATTTCAACACTAGTGTTGAAATACAAGGCACATTATTAATTTAAACATATGGTGCCAATTTGACAGACCACCCCTATTTATTAAAAAAAACAAATTTTAGAAAGCAGAAATTGTAAAGTGTTTAACTTATTTATTATGTTATTGTCGAGTGATTCAGAATTAGAGTGTGAAAATACGCCATCTGAAATTATAAAAAATGTTAATAATATACTGGAAAATCTATTACCAGAAAACACAAATCATGCTAAAGAAAATGTCATGTATTAATCAACAAATATTTGTCGGTTGCAATACCGTAGAGAACAGCGCTCTAGCCTACAGATCGCAAGGTCACAGGTTCAAATCCCATCAGGAGTATTTGACCTTTTTTTTATAAAAACATTAAAGAATTATTTTGAATTAAAATCTTCCTTGTTGGGTGAATTTTTTAAAATTAGATTTAAAGCATCTTTCCTTGAATAAATTGAAAATTTTCATTCTGGTTAATCTATAAGTCAATCCAGGATTAGTTCTTCCTATGATATATAAAATATAAAAAAATGAAAACATTTAACTACAAATAAAGGATAAACCTATTGACAAACTATGAAACCAGATAATAAGTGGAACATAATCCTAAGTATGCTAATTTCAACACTATTGTTGATATTTTTTTTCAAATCAAATTTCTTAATAATTCTTTGTGGTCGTAGGAAAAATAGTGTACGTTACTCGTGAAGTGATTATTCCAAAACTCAATTTCCGCACTTGGCTGACGCCTCGTGCTAAATATCTCCTCGTTTGAAAAGTATCACTTTCATCACGTGTTATGTAATATACTATTACTCAATCCAGGCACGAGCCAAACCCTAGCAAGAAACTGCTAATCAAGGAAATAAATTAATCATATAATTTCTTGTATACTTTCCTGATTATTTTATTGTTTTACCTGCAAACATACAGGGTAATTCACGTTGAGTAGCCAATTGAAAGATTTTGGAGACCAGTAAAGTTATCTTTTAAAGAATTAATAATATATTTTGAACTTTAAAAAAATTATATTTTGACGTTTGTATCCATTCTGGTTATACCGGAAGTAATGTGGTCATGACTTTGGTATTTTAAATGGAATACGTTATATATTACAGCACTTTTGGATACCTTATTTAAACCTAAGTAACTTTTTAATTTTTAAAAAGTTAACTCGTCTCCAAGATCTTCTAATAGGCTACTCAACAGAAATCATCCATACTGTAATAAATTTCAATAATAATTTTGCGTAGAAAACGAATTTATTTTATTAATTATATTATTTAAATGGTGCAGATAACTTATTCGCCGGAATTCGTAGGAACATTCAGAAAATCAGTTTTTATAAGAATATGAACGATTCTGGACTATTTTACCAAGCGTTTTTTTTTCTACTAATTTTAAAATTTTATATTTCCTGCAAACCTTTTCTGTTAAACCTGTCCCACTTGAAAAAGCTTTCTAAAAAACGTAATCCCTACTGACATCTTGACTAATGCCAGTGGCACCTTCTGTAATCTGGTCCTGTTTTCCGTTTGCAGGACGTCGCAAAAAGTGGGCTTTCCTGCCATTTATGCCGCAGCAGGAAAGGTATAATTCAGGATAAGTTGACAGAGGAAGGTTTTTTGTCGAAATCTTTAAAAAAATGTTGAGCCTTTTATGGTAAAATGTATTTATTTTAGACAGAATAAAAGGTCGGGTGTTTTAAAATATTTCAAAATATTGTTTTAGGAATTTTTTGGATAATACTTATATTTTTTTAGAAATCATTTTGCGCCTAGCAGGAATTTTTAAACCGGGACCTATTTTTATAAACAGTTTTTCGCCTTTGATAAATTCCATAACAGAACCATTAGTTTATAAATCGTTTTGTGCCTTCGAGGATTAAATATTACAATTTTTCTTACCGAATTTCTGGATAAAATGGCATCAAATATATGGCATATTATTTGTGATGTTGTATTAATTTTGTCCAAGAGTTTATTATATCTGGATCTTAACTAATTACAAAAAAAAAACACTTAGATTTATGCATTACCAAACAAAGCAGTGAAACAGTAGATTTTCTTAATAAAACTTTTAAAAACTCTTTCTAACTAGCCTAAAGACAAAACACCTTAGCTAACAACCCCTGGAAAGGATATATCTCCACATGTAACCACGTGACCTGATCCAGGTGCTGATAGTGTCACCCCAATTGATGGATTACTCCTTTTCCCTAACTTTCAGAGCTACTTTTCACTCTGGGTGATGTAATTTTTAGTCGACGAGTTCAAATATTTGGAACTTATTAAAATATAGACATTTTTCAGATAATTCTTTAATAAGACCTGATACAAACGCGACACCTTATTTTTGGGATTAAGGTAAAGGAGCTGATAGGAGGTAACTAAATAAGTTCAGTAACTACAACTCTATTGATACTAGCTATAGTTTATTTCAGAAAAGTGTAGAGTAACAAAAGCTCATTAAATATGCAAAGTGACTATAGAGTGACCCAACAAATATTTAAGCCACTTTCATAATTTGTCATTAATTTCATTGCAAAATTCTTTATTTTCATCAAGTGCAGATAGTACCACCCGGGTTTGGGTCAATTTATGGGTTTTGCCTAATGTTATCCATTTACAAACACTGAAAATGGTGTGACAAAGGCGTGCATTATGAACATAGTATTAGGTACACTTATTTTTTATTAAACATCTCTTGCGTTATAATTAACGGGTCGACGGTCCGATCGATCAGGTGGTCAAGATCCCACATTTTCTCCTCTTCTTTATTGACATGATGGACTGCTTTTCGCCAGTTCTCTGGTGTCACTTCCTTAATGGCTTGATCAAACAGTAGCTTAACGTCTTTAATTTTAAATGTCGTGTAGTGTCTTGCTACAAATCCATTTACTTACGCCCATATAATTTTATAGGATTTAGTTCGCAATGATATGGCGGTGTGCGCAGCACAGTTACACTATATTTTTTAGCTATATCCTCCACTGCACATTTTATAAAACGATGTTTGTGTAAATTTGCCATAGCTAATAGTTCCTTCTTTATGAAATTATCTTCTTTTTTGTTCTTTGATAAGTTATCATAAATAATTTAATGCACAAAATTTACCTACGCATATAGCCGACACCGAAATTGAGCCAAACTGGACAGAATTTCCCATTTTATTACTCTACATCTTTCTGAAATAGACCATAGATGCACTGGGATGTAACGGAGATGGGTGCATTCATGCGTTTAGTTCGTACGCGGAATTATTCTAAGATTACAGATTACATCTTATTAAATGTTTCCAGATAGTTCTTAAACAACCTGGGTTCTCGTGTATGGTAGCAGCTGCCTTGAACTTCCTACAGTTTATTTTTTTTTATTTTGGCTTGTTGATTTCGTCTATGTCGATCTGAATTACGTATTATTGTTTTACCATTGTTCTAATCATCTTATTCTTTGACATACTGCCTTTAGGCACAACCAACGCTCAACATTTCGTATTTGATTTTTCTACTAACGACATGTAACTCATCAGTAAGAGAATCTATTTTTCCAAGCTCGTTTTTACACACCCCTCAGTATCCCTATTTATGTATAGTATGGCAACATCGTGATTATTCAAAACAATTTTCGCCTTTCATTCATAAGAACATTTGAGATTGAGCTATTAATCAATGTTTTGGCGTATTTCGGAAATTGAAGGAAAGTGGTTTATGGGGTTTAGGTGGTATATTCAATAGATTTAAGGGGTTACCAATATCTTACGAAGATCTTATTAATGTTTATTCTTTTAATAAAACGTTTTTGTTCCGACAGTTAACAACAATTAAAAAATATTAAGTATCTATCCAAACAAATTAAGATTTTTCTGTCATTTCGTCAGATCCATCCATAGACGCGTTTCGTCATATCATGCATGGCTCATCCGTAGAGCTAGGATCTGACAAAAGAAAGGAACAACTCGAAACAGCTTAAGCAGTATTTGCTGGGACATACCAGTAAGATGTTACAGGGAGCGACATCTGTGTCGTTGTTAACTATCTATATTCAGGGTGCTACAAATTCGTGTGCGTACAAGGGGATTTCGAAAACGGTAAGATGGTTAAATCGAGGCAAAGTTGCGTATTTTGGGGCTTACTAATTTGGTGAAAGAAAATTGTATATCAAGAATACCTTCGGAGATATCCAAAAAATAACGAAATTTTTAGTTTGGTTGTAATTTTTAGCGCCTTTATTCTTTTTTTTCTTACAGTCGTTTTTTATGTTCTACCAGATGGCGTGATTAGTTTTCAAATTTAACGTTTTGACCTCAAGTCAATTTTTTTAAATACGAACTAGGAATTTTAAATACAGTTTTAGGGACTTTATTAATTTAATACAATTTAAAGGTTTTTGAAATTTTGACGTTTTGTCATTTAATAACACATTTTTTTAACTTATCTTTTTATACATTACAAGAACATTTAGAGCCAAACTAAAAAAAAATTTCGATTTGAAAAATTCGTCAATTTTTATTTAAAAAGACCTGATACTTGATATTTTGTAAGAAAAAGACCCAAAGTAACGGCCTCAAATATTTGTCAGTCTATTTTTATTACATGTTTCGCCTGAAACCTGAAACTAGCAATATCAACCCTTAGAAACAGTAAAAAAAATTGATTTTTTTTTAAAACATGAAAACAAAAAAATTAGCGCATCATAGTAACATAACTGGACTAACACTCCAGTTACCGTTCTTTTACTGTTTTACAGTATTTCGGATAATTTACTTCTCATGCCTTAAAAACTTACTCACTTCCTAAATTATCATTACGATAAATCACATTGAAATACAAACGGTGTGTACGCACAAGAATTTATAAATAATAATAATAATAATAATAATAATAATAATAATAATAATAATGATGTTTTTATTTCTGTATTAAGTAATAGTATTACAATTATATCAAAATAAGAGTTACAGCAACAGAAAAGGCGAAGTCCAGATGTGGATAACACGTACAGATATTATCCACCCTGATCGACTTAACCTTAGAATCAACAATATAATAACAATGAAAATAAAACGTCCAAGAGTAGTACGCTAGTATTTCAAAAATAAAAAAGATAAAAACATTAAAATAAAAAGAAACATATCATATTTTTTCCTATCCTATAGCTTGCTTAGCAAAGAGGTATTTAAAGATATTTTTTCTAAATTTTTCTGGAGTAAGAGTTTTAAAGTAGTCGGGCAGCGAGTTATATAACTTTGCAATATTAAAAGTAAAGGATCGTTCAAACATAGTATATTTATGCAGGGGTGGGGTTATTATACCCCGAGCTCGAATATTTATGTCATGTATATGAGATCTAAAAACCACTTTGGCATATAAATATGGGGGACTCTGATTGGATACAATTTTATGATAAAAACAGGCCTCGTGTAACTTTCTCCTTCCCTCCATATTCAGCCACTTTGCATCAATTAGCTTATGGGATATTCTATCTCGTCGCCGGATTCCATAGATAAGACGTAAACAAGAGTTTTGAACCTTTTGGATTCTTTGTTTTTGATTGGATGTTAAACAGTTTCCGTAAACTACATCTCCATGGTTAAATATGGAGAGTACAAGTGAGTCACAAAGTAAAATTTTGAGTTTTGCTGATAGTTCATGGCGATTACTATAGAGAAGTTTTAATCTAACATAGGCCCTCTGGACACACTGCGTAATGTGCTGTTCAAAACGCAAGGCACCATCAAAAACCACTCCCAAATTTCTTACATTGTCTCTAAGAGGTAATACCGAGTCGCCTATCCTTATATCAAGTGAGTCTTTTACATTATCGACGTCATTTTTCTTACCGAAGATCATTACACAGCATTTTTTTGGGATAAGGTGTAAGGAGTGTTCTAAGGAAACTTTTTCATTCGCATTTTTTTATTTAGTATTCACCTGAAGACTACTGGAGTTACTTACCAGTTAAAACGTTGTAATTCAAAACAAATAAAGACAATGCAAGTTCAAAACTCTACTGCCGTTCAAGAAACATCATTTTCTCCAATCCTGTATAAAGTTGGAAAAATTTCGAAAATTCATCAATATTGTTCGCTCTGTTATTTCGTAATATTTTCCAAAAGGCAACTCGTTCCTCTGACACTAAACTGCAATCTCGAAATACGTTCGAATGTTCAGGTGGCCATTTGCAATTAGCGTATGTCGGAACTTTATGACGCCATTTGTCCCATTTTATGGGAATACCTTTATGCATGTGTTTGTTGTCTGTAATGCACGTAGTGGTGGAGAGTTTTCGCGATTTATTTTACAAGGGCTAAAAACTATACGAAAAATTAACTATCTTTATTTATGTCGACTGAGAAATAATTAACAGATTACGGATTTTCAAAAATTAAGGTATTTTCCTATAAGTGATACCATAAACTAGACATCCCATTTAAGTGGGCTAAAGCTCGACTCAAGACCTTGACGTAAAAATGCCGAGAAGAGAAGTGATTTTAGACGGATTATTACACAATTTATGAGCGGTAAGAATTTTACAGTGGATCGTTCCTCTTGGTTTGGGTTCTCTGTGGTGATACTTTTCCGCACCGGACTGCATACAACAGAACGACGCAATGCTAAGAGTTAAGTATAGATTTTAATCTACCCTTTTTGGGCTAGATTTATACCAATGATTGAACCAGTTAAAGAAAATACATTAATGTAATTTTTGTCTTCCTGAAAATCGGGTTGTAAGAGTTGCAAAAATTCTCCTGGGAATAGTTTTCATGTTGCATCGTCGTTTCGAACTATACGAGCCACTTTTAATTTATTTTAACTTTATTTTTCAATCACCATTAACTTTGTAGCTGCACCTCAATAAAATGTCTTTTTTAAAATTTATTCTACGGCCGTTTCTGAGAAAAGAAAATACCGAGAACCGAACATAATATATCGAGTAGTTTGTAGTTGTAATAGGTATCCTATTTTTAGGTATACTTAGCGTTTATGTATGTTTGAATCTGGTATAAGATTAATCATCAGAGATAAGGGGTCGATATTCAAAGGTATACATAAACTTGTAATGAGGTAAAAGTCGGATTAGTTGGGTAAAAGCGAATTTCTTTATTACACATTTATAAACTAGAAATTCCCATTGATTTTTATCTAACTAGGTCCCTAAACACTAGGGTAACCGGATCTCATATGGGGGGAAAAAAATGTCGGAATCTTGTTCGTCTGAACCCCACAAAACGATTCCCCTTTCCAGATATTGAGATAGCCGAAATTTGAGCTCGATTAAACGACGTTAACCAGCGCCGCTCGTCGCTCAAAGTTTGAAAAAATCCAAATTTTTGGCCAAAAAGCTGACATATGGAGCCATAACTCCAGAACGATAAATAATAGAAACACGCTGAATATCTCAAAAGAAAGCTAATGTTGTTCTTTAAAATTTATATTCTATACATAATTGTTGTTATTTTAAGTCAAACCGAGTTACAACAGCCTTTAGCCCCAAAAACGTGGCCTGGTACCAATTCAATTCAATTCAAAAATATCTTTATTGTTTAAATGTGTTTACATATATCATGTTCTTACTACTATTCTTAACTATACAATATTACAATACAGAATTATAATTTTATACAGTAGTATACTCTCTCTTGTTATTATATAACAAGGACATGGCAACAAGGCAACGCCCTGTTGGGGTTGGTGTTAACCCTTGGTAAGAATGCATGATTTTATATTATATCTTATGCGACAAGTTCCAGCAACCTATTCACTGTCATGAGGGGGTTTTGTTTTGTTTTCACTTGAGATGGCCTGGTACCACTAGGAGCATACTTCGTATATTTTGTTATTAAGTGATAAATTTTGCTTTTTTTTTGGTATGAGTTTAAAGTAGATATATATAATACAAAAAAAATATACTAAAAACAAGTAATATTGATAAGTCTAATGACATTTTTTATTTTAAAATATAAAAAATCAGGTATGTAATACATACAAAACAGACACACAAAAGATACAGACGTAGTACCTACCTAAGTTGATAACTTTACATAGTTATCTGATCTATTCTAGAGCTGTTGTTAAAGTTGTCTTTGAAACGTCAGGATATAATGCTCGGCATTTGCTTACAACTTGCAGGGCATATTGCTTTTGCTCTTCATCTTTTGTCAGAAGGTCGTTAAAGTCGGTTATTAATTTAACACCACGCTCAGCCATATCATTAACTACTTTTAATGTTTTTTTTGACAATTTTCAATCCTTCTTGGAAGTTGTTATTTTAAGGCAAGGTGTTTGGATGTTGTCTTAGGAAATCTGTTTTTATATTAAATCGGTCAAAGAATGTATACGTTTCTTTGGTAAGTAAATTTACCAATCCTCCATCAACTAGCTCTTTTAATTTTTCTTTACTAACTTTTGGATTTACAACCCTAGCGTGCTCTGATGGTTCATCTGTACTACTGAGTAATTTATTAGCCATTTTTCATCGTCTGTGATGGTGGGATCAAAAAACGATAATCCCACCAACTTTGCATTCAAATACCACAAATGGTTCGAAAATTTAGTCAGGGCTATTTCTGTAATGTCGTTGTTACATTCTTTATAGTCTAACAGACTATGCAAAATACTTCAATCTTGCTTTGGTGCAAAATGAGCTTTTGGAGCATTGAAATTTACAATAAATTTTAACTAGGAAAACAGAAATGGCACGCTCAGAACTTTTTTCTTCTTTAGACATCTTAAATTGACGACGAAAAATGAACATTTTTAAGCTATAAATAGCCTTTGCCATCCACCTAGGGTGATGAATGGCTCCTGGAGTTCTAAAACCCACAACATTGCCGTCTAGTGATCCAACAAATACGAGAACCAACTGCAATAGCTCCTTGTAGTAATCTCTGGGGTAGCTCTCAGTTAATTTGGTCTCGAATTCAGCAGTGACATTTGCAATTACTTCTGGAGTTAGCTGCTTTTGTATTAGATTGTCACTGATACCGGTGTCGTATTTTTGTTTGTCTATCTTGGGCCACGCAGTGAGGAATCTCTTGAAAATGTCTGGATGAGGTCCAGTGGTTGATCCCATTTTTGTGTCGAATACGCCTCTTAAGAGAATTTCCAAGATATGTTGACGGCAAGCTAGATATACCAATTATCTTCCCAACATTTGCTCCAATATGACGCATGCTCCTTTGACTCTTTCGGTGTTGTATGATGTAGTGTCGAAGCACATCGCCTGGACGGTATTAGGAAGACCCCACTCATGTAGGAATTCATATACGGCTACGGCTTGCTCCTCTCCAGAGCTGCTTGCTGTTACAAGAACTCCCAGCAGCTGTTCCTTTTCGCCATATGAAATAGCAATAGCTATTTGCTCACATTTTTCATTTTTTAAAACCCCCGGCAAATTTTTATATTTTAAAATAAAAAATGTCATTAGACTTATCAATATTACTTGTTTTTGTATTATATTTCTACTTTAAACTCAAACATATACCAAAAAAAGCAAAATTTATCACTTAATAACAAAATATACGAAGTATGCTCCTAGTGGTACCAGGCCACGTTTTTGGGGCTAAAGGCTGTTGTAACTCGGTTTAACTTAAAATAACAACAATTATGTATAGAATATAAATTTTAAAGAACAACATTAGCTTTCTTTTGAGATATTCAGCGTGTTTCTATTATTTATCGTTCTGGAGTTATGGCTCCTTATGTCAGCTTTTTGGCCAAAAATTTGGATTTTTCAAACTTTGAGCGACGAGCGGCACGGGTTAACGTCGTTTAATCGAGCTCAAATTTTGGCTATCTCAATATCTGGAAAGGGGAATCGTTTTGTGGGGTTCAGACGAACAAAATTCCGACATCGATTTTTTGTGGTCACCCTACTAAACACTAATAGCAAAGTAACAAATTTTCGGATTCCCGAAAATAAAGAAAGTCCCTGGATTTGAGCATGCACACTGTACTAAACTGCTGGACACTTGCTTTCGAGCAAGAAAAATTTCGCCTAAATTCAACAGTTAATATTTTCTGAACCAGATATGATATCGACCTACGGTATTAAATGGTTGATAGATTCATCCCTTAGGAAACAATTGTCAATGTTGGATTTTCTTTAACTGTCAGAAAACTTTATATACAGGGTGTTAAGGAAGACGATGATTTTTGCTCCAATTTTAATGGCGTGTAACTTTAACAATAATATTTTTAAATTTTATCACTCTACGTCAATTGAATCACTGGTTCATAGCAAAGAAAGTAATTTGTTAAATTTTTGATATCTGCTATATTTTAAGAAATACCGCTTTTTTTGGAAAACCTTGCTTCATTTAAACTTATTGGTAGCTAGATCTCCCTGTGCGTTGTATCGTGCAAACTTTGCGAGTGATTATTATACCTTATGAAAAGCTTAATTATGTTCAGTAACAATAGTTGCACCTAAATGCTATGATGTACAGTGGCGTACTTATAAACACCTATATGTCAATGGTTTATGAGTATCTCTCAATTTTTACGATTGTTTTATATTGGATAGTACTCGCCCCTAGATTAGGTGAATTTTTTCTTATTTTTTAGTTTTGCATATCGCACTACAGGTATATTATACAGTGTGTTTACAAAATTTTAAGAAAGATAAATTTTTTAATTTAATTTTGGAAAAATGTATTTATTAATTTTTAACTTTCTAACTATACGTACTCATAAACCATAGACATATAAGTGTTTATAAGTACGCCACTGTACATCATAACATTTAGGTACAACTATTGTTACTGAACATAATCAAGCTTTTCATAAGGTATAATAATCACTCGCAAAGCTTGCACGATAAACGCACAGTGAGATCTAGCTACCAATAAGTTGAAATAAAGCAAGGTTTTCCAAAAAAATCGGTATTTCTTAAAATATACCAGATATCAAAAATTTTACAAATAACTTTCTTTGCTGTGAACCAGTGACTCAATTGACGTAGAGTGATAAAATTTAAAAATATCATTGTGAAAGTTACACGCCATTAAAATTGGAGCAAAAATCATCGTCTTCTTTAACACCCTGTATATACAAATTTCTGACAGTTAAAGAAAATCCAACATTGACAATTGTTGCCCAAGGGATAAATCTATCAACCATTTAATACCGTAGGTCTATATCATATCTGGTTCAGAAAATATTAACTGTTAAATTTAGGCGAAATTTTTCTTGCTCGAAAGCAATTGTCCAGCAGTTTATATGCATTTTCCAATTTGAAAATATAAAGAAAATATGAAATAACAGACTTGATAACCAGGTCCGCGCTTAGATTTTTTACTTCTGTATCTCGCCTATTTTTAAGTTTTTTGAAAAAAAGTAATTGAAAATGTTTTTTATTTTAATGTCTTCTATACACAGCTAAAAAAGAAGTATCAACTTAAGAATCAGTCTGTAGCAAATGCAAAAAATATCAAGGGAATTTTTAAAATTTCGAGCAAGGAACAAAACATTACAAAAACGTTTTCCTTTGTTTTATCACAAGGAAAGCATCTTTAATACTTGTAAGCCGTTGTGTATCTCCACCCATCAATATTCCCTTTTTCGCAGTAAATAAGTATGCGAAAAGGCTTTTTCGTCACTGAATATTTCAGTTAATATTGAACAGAAATTTTCAACTCATCCGTCTTTCAATCTTTCAGACGTCTTGACAGCCTTTGGCTAAAATTTCAAACCGCTACAGACAGCTTTTTAAAATTGCTGCAAAGTGAACTAAAATGGAGAAAATTAATGTCGAAAAAATACACCAATGTGTTTTTTATGTACAAGTTACTATAAAGATTATCGATTTAATTGTGTATATTGAAACAAAATAGTGTAATTTTAAATACATATAACAATATTATTAATTTAGGTAAATTATAAGAAAATCCAGTATTTTGGTAACTTTTTAAATTAAAATCTCTTTAATTTGTTAACGTTTCGGTTTATTTTAAATCCATCTTCAGAACTACAAGTAATTATAATATTTTATTAAATTTGGAAAACACAAGTCGCTGCCGAATCTATTTTTTTACCAAATAGAAAAACATACCTTATGTTGGTTGTTCACTTTTTTACTTTAAAAACTAAGAGACTAAAGACTAGACAATACTTTAATATTGCTGGGTAAGCATAGTTCAAAAAATAAGGAGAGCATAGCCCTCGGACTTACCTGGAACAGCATAGCTCTTGATGCAAACTTGATTTAGAGCAGCGTAGCTGATAACAGGAGTGGCGTAGCTGGAGCAGTCTGAGCGAAGATTGGCGCTTGGAAGTTTAAGCACTCAATGCAGGGCGTTGTGTTTAATTTACTTCCTCGTGCGATATGGACATAATATCCAATATATCCATTCTTGTAGTATAAACTACTAACTTTGAATAATATATCCAAATGTTAGCTTTTCTGCTGCTCCTTTGTAGACCTTAGGGACTTACAAAGCTTAAAGCAGACGCAGCATAGCACTTGGTGTAAATTTTAGCTGGAGTAGCATAGCTCAAAACTAGTAAGTAGCAGTAGCGAAGATTGGGGCAGAAGCAGCGACATGGTTAATAGCTGAGGTATGAGATTAGGTAAAACCTGGGGCAGCAGCGTAACTGAGACCTGAGCTATGTGTGTTTGTTAAGGGCTAAGACCGGGTATGATTTTGATAGAACTGGTATAGGGTTGCTGATCACGGATTCATGTGCAAAATATTCTAGATAGTTCCTAGGAAGAGTGCTGGCTCAGAAATGATGAAATTCTTGGGATTGAGATTAGGAATTCACTTTTCTTCCTCTTCTTCTTTAGTTGAGAATCATTGAGTTGACGCCACAGCCAAAACGGCAACGAAGACAATCTGGGAAAAAGATAAAAGAACATTAAGAAAAATGGCAAATATAATAATACAAACATTCTTTTTTCAAAAAATTTATGGAGAAAAGGCTTGAACTCAAATTTTCATCGACATCCACATGGGATTATTAATTTAAAAAACAGATATTATTATGTGCCATTATTTATTAATTAAGACACTTTTCAACCGATTTTTTTTCGGTATGTTAATTATATAAAAAAAGAACGATAAAACAAGCAATTCCACTTTTTCGATTTACCTTTTATTTCATATCATAATTCTGAAATAAAACGTATAAAATAAACATAAAATTAACCAAAATAGTCACTGAAAAAAACCTTTACGTTTATATATTCCATTTACCCTTGTTTTCATTGCTCTCCTCTTCCCCCCGTTTTTAGCACCCCATAAAACGCGTGACGTCCATACATAATTCCTCTATTCTTGTTTGTCCTTCGTCCTGTCAAAATATTACGTTTGCAGAAGGATAATGTGTTATTTTTGTGGTTTTGTGAAAATTTTTCGCAAGCTCGTTTCCCCAATTCAATTTTCCGGCTTTGAATAGCTCCGAATATCGTTTTCGTTTGTTTTAGAACAATCGGTTATGAGTTTTGAGCGTTTTTGTTGTATTGTAAATTGCTAACGATCTGTTTTCTTTTTAAAATTCTGTTTTTAGGATTTTGTATATGTGAGCTATACGGAAGGAAGCCTATTGTGCCTTTCAGAGGTCCGTCGGTCATAGTCAGTCTGTCAGTCACTCGTAGTCCAATAAACTAAAGGCTTTTAAGAATAAAAATTAGTTAGAAAGCTGCTTTTTTTTTGGTACTTTTACATACATAAATATGTTAGTCGAATTTCGATGGATTTTTAGAAAGGTTTAGAGTAATAAAAGCTCATTAGGTATGCAAAGGTACTACAGAGTGACCCAACGAATATTTAAGCCACTTTCATAATTTGGCATTGATTTCATTACAAAATTCTTTATTTTCATCAAGTGCAGGGTTTAAGTCAATTTATGGGTTTTGCTTATTGTTATCCATTCACAAGCACTGAAAATGGTGTGACAAAGAAGTGCATTATGTACATAGTATTATGTGCATTTATTTTTTATTAAACATTATAAAAAAAATTACAAAATACAAAAAATACATTATACAGAAATTAAATTACAAAGAACTCATAATATTCTCATAATGACATGATGGACTGCTTTTCGCCAGTTCTCTGGTGTTACTTCCTTAATGGCTTCAAACAATAGTTTACCGTCTTTTATTTAGAATGTCGTGTTGTGTCTTGCTACAAATCCTTTCACTTGCGCCCATATAAGTTCTATAGGATTTAGTTCGCAATGATATGGCGGAGTACGCAGCACAGTTACAATTGTTTTTATATATCTTCCACGGCATATTTCATAAAACGATGTTTGTGTAAATTTTCTATAGATATGGATCCTTCTTTATCAAATTGTCTTCAAATTCAATACTTTTGGTGGTTAACCAGTCGATAATTTCTTGATTTCCTTAAGATGAAGTTGGAGAGATTTTGACACTTCAGGCCAGGTTAGTTATCATAAATAATTTAATGCACAAAATTTGCGCCTATGGCCGACACCGAAATTGAGCCGAACTGGACGGAATTTCCCATTTTATTACTCTACACCTTTCTGAAATAGACTTTAGTAATTTAAAGAGTAATGAGTATGATAACCTAACTCATTTCTATTAATTTAACCTGAATATTATTTGGTACGTTTTGGAGTAGCCACTCTGTATCTTTATATTATTTTTTGGGTATAAGATTGCTTCCTGAATACTTAAAAAAATCCCGTATTTTCGTTCGCTAATTTTTCTCCAAGGCCAGGGAAACTCTCTTGTCATTCATAAAATTAACCCAAATTCAAATTTAGCCATTGTCATGCAAAAAAGTCGACGAGAAAGGTGGGAAAAATAAAATAAGCCGGAAAAGGAAAAAGTCTTCGCCAGAGCTTTTCCAATTTCACACTTCCCTGCTCCCGAAACGAGTTTTGTGGCACAATCACGTGATTTTCGAGAAGAAAGCGTTGTTGCCAAATATTTTTTCACAACGTCACGTTTCAATTCAACCATCAAAATTTATCTATCTACACTGTAAAAATTCACAATATTTACTAACTAAGATATTGTAAATTTAATACTTTTATGAAAATTTACTAGCCAAATATATTTTTTCTGCTATTTGGTATGTACAATAAAGAAGAGTTGCATTGGCTGGAAACTGTTTTGGTTCTGACATTATGGTTTACATCATTTTAAGAGACTTGACTGACCAAACGGGCAGAGGTTACCCTTACACTTGAATGCGTTAAACAACTCCGCTGAGTAAGTGCTGTTTTGAGTTTTTATAATGTTTTGTAACCCCTACCAAAATATAGAAGGGGTTCTTTTTTGCTGTGCCAGGAATTATTAACATTAGGAGGAAAGCTTCTCAAATGTACTATTTAAAATGGAACCCTTTCTTCAACCAATTACAAACAGTTATTTTTATAAACATTTGTCTACTCCTACGAAACTGCTGTATTTTGCAGGCGTGTTAAGGAGCGTTTGCTGGCGAGTCGTAATCCGCACTAGCGTTACACTACATGGTTACCCTTTAGTATTATATAATTTACTTTTATTAATAACTTATCAACTCTATTTCCTATAAACCTTAATTTATTTTTGTTTATCTATTACACTAGTAAATCTTTAATATTTTTGTTTTATATTTGCTTTTTTAGTTATATAGGTATAAATATTTTTTTCAATCGATTTTATAAACTGGGTGGTTGTATGAGCAGCTTTAGTTGGATACCGCCACCACATTTATTTGTTATTTGTATTTATTTTTTTGTACATAATAAAAGGCATTATTATTATTATTATTATTATTATTATTAAACTAGAAATGTTTTTGTCCTTGTTCTATGCACTATTCCACTATACCTACCTATTTATCACCCCTTAAGAGTCTTAACTTCACAGAGAAGTATTAGATGAATAATCCATTCTTAAGAATACCAATCCATATCCGACAATATATACAGAAATAATTTCTCATAGAGCTGGTAATTTTGGAGAAGAATTAAGAAATATTGTTCGGATCCACTTGACAGTGTGCTGATGACGATATTTGGCTCCCATAGAAAAATCATTGCTCTTATCCATGCTAATTTTACATAAAGGGCTTTTACTGTGTGCAATTTAGTTAAAATTACTTTTTTTTTCAGGGCTGCCCAAAAACTAAACCTGTCCTCGTCTCCTCACCGACGGAAACGATACAATTCAGATGAAGCGGACCCAGGGGGGTTTTGTGGGGCATTGCAAAAGAGCCCGCCCCCAGTTCCGCCTGCGTTACTTAGAAGAATTGGAGTCAGAGAAGTTACTGGTGTTGGAAAGGTACGTTTGATATGCGCCAAAAATTTAACTAGTGATTTTAATATCAAGAGTTGTGATAAAGAAGCTGATCGGAGTACACCGCTTACTTGATCAAAAATCGCTCGGACATAATCATTTTATTTTTTTGTAATTCATTTGCCTTATCCGTCACTAATTTTTGTTGACTTAATTATTTCTTATTTATATTTTCTATAGAAAAAAATGCAGTTATAAATATTTATTTTCTCGTGAGCATAACACGTCAAAAACAAATACTCTTGCATATTCCGTAAAGAAAATACGATCATACATTCGAAAATTATGTAAAACTTTTTGTAGATATAAACATGTCCAATAAAATTTATACTTTATTATTTTTCACCATAAAAAAGTCACAGGTGCTACAAAGAAAACTAACCCCATAAAACATTTGGCACATTATTTCCTGCACAACGGAATTACGACGTTGTCAAGCCATGTGTCTCTTTATTATATCTCCACAGTAAAACAATTTTTCATTACGTTATTTAGCATGTGCGCGTTTCAAGAATTTATGGAAAATTTTATAGAAAAATATTATAGAATACTCGTGTTATTTTTTTGAATTTCTCAGTTGGAATAAAGACTTGCGACGCAGATGCTTGTAATGGTTAATATAATGTCGTATATTTCTTACTAGATTTATAAGCATTGTAGATGCATTATTTTTAACGGCTACCTGACGTCGATTCTAGGTCCCGGAAGCTGGAATTTTGTTATATTATGCGAGATTAGTAGTTTGTACTATAGTATGAAAGGTAAAGAATAATAAAAGCTCATTAGGTAAGCAAAGGGATTACAGAGTGACCCAACGAATATTTAAGCCACTTTCATAATTTGGCATTATTTTATTGCAAAATAGTTTTATTTTCATCAAGTGCAGGTAGTACCACCCGGGTTTGGGTCAATTTATGGGTTTTGCTTATTGTTATCCATTCACAAGCACTGAAAATGGTGTGACAAAGGAGTGCATTATGTACATAGTATTAGCTACACTTATTTTTTATTAAATATTATAAGAAAATACATTTTACAGAAATTAAATTATAAAAAATCATAATATATCTTCGTCCCACATTTTCTCCCCTTTTTTAATGATATGATGGACTGGTTTTCGCCAGTCCTCTGGTGTCACTTCCTTAATGGCTTGATCAAACAGTAACTTAATGTCTTTCATTTTGAATGTCGTGTTGTGCCTTGCTACAAATCCTTTTACTGGCGCCCATATAAGTTCTATAGGATTTAGTTCGCAAAGATATGGCGGTGTGTATAGCACATTTTTAGCCATATCTTCCACAGCATATTTCATAAAACGATGTTTGTGTAAATTTGCTATAGCTTCTTTATCAAATTATCCTTCTTTTTTATTTTTTGTAAGTTATCATAAATAATTTAATGCACAAAATGTACCTGCGCCTATGGCCGACACCGAAATTGAGCCGAACTATTTTACTACTACACCTTTCTAAAATAGACTATTCAAGAGTGGATATGATGTCCATATAGCACGAAGAAATACGTTGAGCACGTAGGTGGAGTGACACCCTCTTTGTTTCTTGACTAATACAGGGTGTTTTTTAATTGAGTGCCGATACTTAAGGTTGTGAATCCTTGATGGGCGATTTTAAGAAGAAAAGTTAATATTAACATAATATGTTCTAAAGCTCTTCACTTTTGAGCTACAGGGTGTTAACATTTTTTTAAAAATATAACTTTTTTATCATAATTATTATATCACTCTTAGATATTTTTATGAAATTTTGTACACACCTCTTAATCAATAAGAAGCATTTTTTGCCTTAAAAGATTTTCTTAAATTTTTACCAGTGACGTCCCTACGGGGTTGAACTGAATAATTTTAAAGGAAAAAATGGTACGCCACCGATTTTTCTTAAAACCAAACTTATATTTAAAATCCTCATTTATTTTGGAGCAAATTTGTTTCATAGACTTACTTTCGTATAATGCACCCTTTTTGCATAAAAAAATAAAAACAAAAAAACAATTTTTTTCTTCGGTTCATTGAGACTGCTTTCCATATTTTGTTGAAATGAAAATGAATGAGCTTTAGGGCGTATGTTAATATCAACTTTTCTTCTTGAAATCACCCAAGGATTGACAACCTTAAGTATCGGCACTCAATTAAAAAACACCCTGTATAGTTTTAGAACATCCTATATAGGCATAAATATTGTACCACTGCTTTTAGCTGAACTTTCATTTGCATTTTCATTATTAAATATGTCAGTAAATTAAAAGTTGAGATCTCTTTTCGCCCCAAATAAACTTTTGCTTTTCATATCCAGAAATAGACGACAACCATTTATTATTTTGCCCTTGTTTTGCATAATTTAAAGGCGCAAAAACTTTTTAATTTTAATGTGTCGTCCAAATTTAGTATGAATGCAAATTTTTAAAGAGAATTAAAACTTTTACTCCCCGACGAGCCATGGAGCAAATGATTTAATTTCGTTTTAAAAACGACGATATGTCTTCATTTTTAAGCGTTTTAATCTTTTGGGGTATTTAACCTCTGCTATTTTGTCCCAAAATCGAAAAAATAACAGATACAAATCTGGATCTCTCATATGCAAATCCTACACGATCATTCAGAATAAAACTCTTGATAAGGAAATGATTTAAGACCAAATTTCAAGGATTGATGGCCAATCCAATGTAAATTCTCATTAGAAACAAGCCTGATGCTTGAATAAACGATGGATTGATATCATTTAGTACTGTCAGACTATCTAAACAATTGTGTAGAGTCTACTATAGAATTATCTAAACTACTAGAATAGTAGTTTATACAACAAGAGTGGATATGATGTTCGAGATAGTAAATTGAGCACGACGACGAGGCGGAACAAGTTATCCTACTATTATGTTATCCAGACCAAAGGAATTCTGGTTTTCAACAGGATCGCATCCCCACTCATTTTGGTTTACAAGTGCGTCAATTTTTCGTACAAATGTTTTCAAATCATCAGTGGTTAGGGAGGAAAGGCACAATTCAGTGGCCTGCGAGATCCCCAGACCTCATCCTTTTGGACCTTTAATTGTAGAGTGATTTAAAAAATAGGATTTATAAAAATAGACTAATTAATGTGGACGTTTTAAAGTCTTGTATTAGAATTGAAATACATGAAATTCGATAGAATACTTTTGACGATTTCTTACGGATATTTCGAGACAGGTTTGGTTATTATCTAACTAAAAATGCATCAACACATTCAGTAGTTTTTAAGTTCTGGGGTCTCAGATATTAAGACTAACAATCTGAGAATAACAAAAAGAATTGCCAAAGTTGGAACGGGTATATTAATTTTAGTAATTGACTACTAACTGGTTGTTTTATATGTGTAATATTTACTTCTTTGTTGGAATACCTACCCTGACGAGAATAAAAGATTTAGAAATCGGTATACCATGTTGTCACGTCCTGCCATTAAAATACCTTTTTTTTGGTAGAATACCATGCAAATTGAACTAATATTTTATTTGTAACGGTGCGGTGTGACAAAAACGGGAAATTTTGCTTTGTAGCATACTTTATTTAATCCTTATTGTATTTGGACCATTCAGGCGGTTACAATAATTATTTCCTTGCATATTTAAAATAATTACTCCATAAGAAGTAGGTCACAGAAAAGAAAAAATGACACTAAAGCAACAAAAAGAACGGAAAAAGTAATAAAATCTCTGGCAATTATTAAGTCCTTTCAGCATATTCATGCTGAGCGTTTCAATTAGGTCTAATTCTGGAAAAATAGATGCAGGCAGCAGAAAAACCACTCTGCTGGTTTCAGATGCATTCATTCTATCCACGGAACAATTCCAAGGATAGAACTTGAAAATCTTTCTAGCCAGGGGCGTCGCATACGAACAATAAGCCTGTAATAATATCCACTTTTATTGTACAATTTACTATTTTAATTTAGAACTTTCATTGTGAGAAAATAATTTCTTAAGGGGACCTATTTATACTAATAAATATGTAATTATCAATAATGACTTAGATATTTCTAAAATAAAATAATAATATTATTATCCGTTATACAGGGTGGAATTTTTAATTGGAATAAATTCAGTATTAGAAAGCCTCTTTATTTCCGGAGAAAATACGGGTGCCTTTATTGTTAGTTTGGTACACCTTTTTCGTATCGTCATGAAATTAACCCCTCTTTTGGGGGTGGAAACCGCCCCCAACTTTTTTCTCAAATATAAAGATATGTATTGCGATAGCTCGTTGAAAAGGAATACGACCCACTATTTACTTTTGCATTTTGGTAATGTAGAAACCAACGCACCAAAAGGTTGTACACACCTCATCAACTTTTGACACTCTACAAAGCCCAGATTCGACCATCATTAGAATATTGCTCTCATGTCTGGAGCTCTGCACCCAAGCACACCCTTCGGCTACTGGATTCCATTCAAAGGAGAGCCGTTCGTCTGATCGGCGACCCCGAGCTGACCAAGACCCTCGATAGCCTGGAGCATCGAAGACAGGTTGGTGATTTGGCTCTCTTTTACAGATATTTCCATGGCAGGTGTTCGACTGACATTGCCCACTTGATTCCACCTAGAGCAATGCAAAATAGAAATACACGGCGAACCACTGCCGCTCATCCATATGTTGTTCAGCTTACTCCTCGAATCTTTATTGTTCAAGAATTCTTTCATCTGGAGAACGTCATCTTTGTGGAATGATCTTCCTGAGGTCGTGTTTCCCAATGAATACAATCTTCAACGATTCAAGACCAACGTTAAAGGATTTTTTCTACAGTGCAGGTGTTTTATCATAAAAAAAAAAAAAAAAAAAAAAAAGCCAGAAAAAAAATAAGAACTGGCCATTTTAGCAACAGTTTATACTACAATTTTGGTTTTGGCAGTGCAGGCTGGCTAAAAAAAATGACGAATTAAATTGAAATTCACCAAATAACCCCGGAAATGGCACATCATGTCAAGAAAAAAATTTACTTTAGATTAGGGTTTTGTCAAGAAAAAAATGGGCAACATTTCCAACAATTTTTACAATAAAAAAAATTACGTCTAGATAACCGAAATGCAAAAGTAAATAGTGAGTCGTATTCCCTTTTTTATGACCTTTCCAACGAGCTATCGCAATACATACCTTTACATTTGAGAAAATAAAAGTTAGGGGCGGTTTGTACCCACAAAAGAGGGGTAAATTTCATGACGGAACGAAAAAAGTATACCAAACTAAAAATAAAGGCACCCGTATTTTCTCCGCAAATAAAGAAGCTTTCTAATACTGAATTTATTCCAGTTAAAAATTCCACCCTGTACATATAACAAACCCAGTTTAAGGATGCTTTTTTGATTTTTGAAACTAAAGTAAATCGTAGATTTTAATTTGAAGAAATTGAGTGACACTGAACAGGTTTATTTCCCATGCGGTATTAGCGACATTTTGCCAACCAACAAAATCCTGCTAAACGATATTTCAGACGTGATTTTCTCGGAGTCCACACAAACAATTTTGTAAAAACCTGTTTCATATTCAGCGGCAAATATAATTCTTTCCAGCGAATCGAAAATCCTGTTCCATGCGTCAGCCAGTGCTGAGATTTTAGCCCCTGAAAAATCGATTAAAGGGATTTTGTTGGTTGGCAAAATCTCACCAATGACACCTTTAACCATACATTAAAATGTCCCGCAAATAAGAATTTTTCACAGTGTTATAACTTTCTCGTCAGAAATAATTTAAAACATTTAATTTGAAAGTCGATATGGTAATTTGTTTAAATATTCCGCTACTCTCCCGATACTTCCCTAATTATCATATTAATTAGATATACTTAGTTAATTTGATTCAAGAATTCCCCGCCTCTGTAGTTCACTTTCTATCGGCATTCTCCGTGCATCTTCAAGCCCAATTATTGGCTCCTCTGCGTTCTGAATGTGAAACAGCGCTTTCCTTCGGGCATCGCTCTTCTGCAGAGGCAAAGTCTTCGACAACTCGTGACGCGGGTTACATTCTGAATGCGGATCGTTTTTGTCGGTGGAGACATCGAAAAAAGAAGTTTTGAACGGGTAAATAATTTTAAACAGTAAATGTTTTGACGGGAAAAGTTACTGAAAAAAAATGTTAATGTCATTTATCGCTAATTTTTTTTAAAAATTTTTTTTGCAAGAGTGAGATTTTTCACTAAATTTCGACTTTATTGTCTATTTCAGAAAGGTGTAGACTTGTAGAGTAATAAAATGGGAAATTTCGTCCAGTTCGGCTCAATTTTGCATTTTCAATTTCATTTTGTGCATTAAAATGAATGAAAACTAACCAAAGAAAAAAAAAAGCTAATTTGATTAAGAAGGAACTATTAGCTATAGCAAATTTACACAAACATTGTTTTATGAAATATGCGGTGAAAGATATAACTGAAAAATATAGTGTAACTGTGCTACGCACACCGCCGTATCATTGCGAACTAAATCCTATAGAACTTATGTGGGCGCAAGTGAAAGGATTTGTAGGAAGACAAAATACGACATTCAAAATGAAAGACGTTAAGCTGCTGTTAGATCAAGCCACTAAGGAAGTGACACCAGAGAACTGGCGAAAAGCAGTCCATCATGTCATTAAAGAAGAGGAGAAAATGTGGGAACTTGACCACCTGATCGATACGACCGGCGACCCGTTAATTATAACGTCAAGAGGAGATGACAGTTCTTTATATGACGAAGAATATTATGATTTTTTATAATTCAATTTCTGTATAATGTATTTTTTGTATTTTGTATATTTTTTTATTATGTTTAATAAAAAATAAGTGTACTTAATACTATGTACATAATGCACGCTTGGTCACACCTTTTTTAGTTTATGTGAATGGATAACAATAGGCTAAACCCATAAATTGACCCAAACCCAGGTGGTACCACCTGCAATTGATAAAAATAAGGAATTTTGCAATGAAATTAAATCCAAATTATGAAAGTGGCTTAAATATTCGTTGGGTCACTCTGTAGTCCCATTGCATACCTAATCAGCTTTTATTACTCTACACCTCTCTAAAATAGACTATAAATGTGGTATATATGAAATAAAATTAAAATGTTCTACTACACACTGTAAACGAAAATATGGTAAAATTATTATAAATATGGTTGGTTATTTTGGCCACCAAATATCACAGCGAATTTACATTCTACTTGTAGTTTTACATTTGGTAAAAAAATACGTTTTAATTTACCATTTGTAAATACCTCATTCGCAAAATCTATATAAAAAATACCACAATTTTAGTAAAAATAATGTACCCTTTTACATTTTTTTTACAGTAAGTTAATGTAAATTTATGAATAAAACAATTTTATCTCTTGGTCATTTTTCCTAACAAATATTATTTCCGTATAAATTAGCAAGTCGTCCATTTTTCTTACCTAGGTCTGCGCCCCCTCATACTTAATGTGCACGAGCCTCCACTGTAGTTATCTATTAAAATGTTGTGCAAATTACTGCAATCAACTGTTAAACAAGAAAATGTGAATCGTACCTTAACAAGTTATATATAAAGCTATTTAAATTTGAATAATTTTAACAAAAACCACAGTTTTAGTCTTTACCGGTACAAAACAAAGGTACATCAACCTTTAACCGTTATTCCCAGTTTTCGCAGTCAAGTATAATTTATTTACACTTAGTAAAAACCCCTTGGCTTTACAAAAACTCCCCCACAGTAGACACACCCCAAGGCATATCCTGAGAGACCTTGGAGGTAACCCCAATCAAGTCCAATTATCATGCGGCCGCAAAATTTAAGGGTTGATTTCTATTCGAAGGGTGTTGAGGAGTAAAAGGTTTTTGGGGATGTTTTGATTACAGAAATGCATCGTCAATGATGATGGACGTATAAAATAGATTCGTGATTTTTTTTTATTACCGGAAATTTTTTTGATTGCAGTGAAATTTTTAGAGGAATAATCTACTTCCATGTTCTACTACGTCAAGATGACCTTATTTATATGTTTGACGACCATATAATAATTCACTACTGTATATAATACAGGGTGATTCCTAAGTTGATGATACTTCTTTTTTAGCGGTGTATAAGACATTAAAATAAACAACATTTTCAAATACCTCTTTTTTTTAACTTAAAAATAGGCGAGATACAGAAGTAAAAATCCAAGTGTGGGCCTGGTCATCAAAATGTAGCCTACTATACTTTATGTTGTTTGTCTAAAAATCTAAAAATCATGTTTTCTTTACTGTATCCACACCTGATTTTGAGTTTGATATTTGGCAACATAGCGACATAGCGACATCCATCTCTATCTCTCGCGAGGCTTTTTCCATATCTCTTACTCTTTTTTACATTGAGAAGGTCATGGGTTTCCCTATTCTCGTCCGGCAAATTCTATTTGTGTTTAGGTGTCCTTAAACCACATTTTAGACGGTCGATTAAAAAAAAACGATAAAGTGTTTCTCTACGACACCCAAAGAGTCACCCATAACTCCATAACTCCCTGTATACTACCAACATCTATAATATCTACATTATTTCTCATTAAATTAAAACATTTTTCTTACTGTTCCCTGATACAAAAATATTCTAATACCCACCTAAGTTTAAATGCAGGCTTGAATAGACTTAAGCTAATAATAAGGACTTAAAACTTGAAGAGCAGTCAATCAGAGAGCCTTAAAATGTTAAGAGGCTTAAGAAATCTCCCAGACTTTATGATACTTCGTTGGTTTTACTTAATAATACGGAGCAGTGCGGTGAAGGTTTTTAGCATTATTACATTGTTATTGGTTTTGTTCTGTGAGTCGAGAGTAGTTTTAAGACGTATTAAATAAAAAAAAGAATTCGCTGAAACATTGTCTAATAGCAGCGTCGTAGCTAGGGTTATGTGCGCCTCTGGCAAAATTTGAATTTTGCGCCCCTAAGGACTAAATTTCTGGAAAGAGAAACGACACAATAACTGACTATAAAAGTGATATTTAAGTTATGTATACATTTAAGCATAAAATAGGTAGTTCTTACTTACTATTAAGTAGGAAGGAAAACAATGCAATACGAGTTCGTTCATTAATAGGCATTATAAAATCTCTTAAAAGTTCGCTTTTCTGGCTTTTTCTGAGGCCAATTTGTAAATAATAATTAAAACTTTTTGCAATGTCACATTCCGTCAATATTATAGGGACATTACTCAAATGTTCTTGATCAATCTGAGATCGTAAATAATATTTTATTAACTTTCAATTAATTTACTGAAATATTTTTCATATCATAATAAATATATTAAGGTTAGACGAACCAATGCTAAAACAATGGTGCATAAGACTGATCTATTTTTAAATTGCCCTTCGTCTTAATGCAAATTGTTACATGCTGTCGGGTGACTGACGTTGCGTAACCATAGAAACGGTGAAAATCAAAGTCACTTGACTGTATGTTGGGCGTTGGGTCTTCACCTGCGTTGAGCTAACGGACACGGTCACTGGGGCGCGCCAAAATACACGAGTGTTTATAATTATTGTCCATCGGAGTTAACCGTGGCCCTATTATGCATAGCTACATTCGGATTAAATTAATATTATTAATTCAAACATAATTATTTTTAAGGGCTAAAATCTAAAATGGTTGTATTGGTACAATAATATTTAACATTGTCAAAAAAATGTCCTCCTGGGTTTATTTTTTTTTGGTACTACTTCACCTGACGAGGCACCACTGCTAAGAGTAGGTAATACCTAAATATCTATCTAACCCCCTTGTAAAATTAACCATAATAAGCCGTTACTGGATTATGAAAACTAAAAACGCAGCTTATTTTAATAAAATAAAAAAATATCTTATTTATTTTCCTTCCAAAACCCACCATTGTTGTTGAAACGGTCGCATAAAATGAAAACAACCACACAAACAAAACTTAAACTAAACAAAGTGCAATAAACGACCGTAGGAATCAATCCTTGTAAGCCAAATGGCCACGTGGTCATCGTCCTGGAGAATTCCTGCAGGACAAAAGCAGGATTATGTCAGGCCATTTGCCTGATGCGATTAAGCTGTTGAAAAATGTTTGATATATTAAGGCAAGGATTCACAAAGTCGGGGGTCAATTTTGCTGCTATTTGTTGGATGTTAAATTGACCAGTAATGGGGGATAGTATATACAAACAGAAGAAGAGAAGGGAAATGAAGGAAGAAGAGATGAAAACAGGGTAATCAGGAGTGGTGTAATTAGAGTTGTTTAAGAATGCATAAAATAATATTTCTCTAAAATAATAGAAATTTTAGAATTTTACTCAGGTTATCATCACATCAGAAATATCTTTAAAAAATTGTTACAGGATTGTTGGTCGTACACAAAACAGGAGTGGTTGTATCCGAGTTTTTTAAATCTAATATAATATTTTGATTTAAGTGGAAGTTATGCCAGATTTAGCATTTTAAATAGAAACCTGTTTATTTATTTTTTTTGTAGATTTGTATATTACATAAAAATACCTATTCAAAATATCTGTTATACATTTTCTCATAAATCAGATAATCTTTATAGCTATATACAGGGTGTCAAGAAATCAACAATATTAACATTTGATGGATTTATCAAAATAATAGACGTTTATTGTAAATTTTCATTTATCAGCTGCATTCAAAAACTAGAATTGAGTGCTTCGTTGCCAGGACCGGACTGACAAGAAGTGTAAAAAATATGAATTTAAAAAATAATCAAGGACAATCCATCATTATGAGAAAGTAATATCGCCATTACATTTTGAGGGTAGGAGGGTTTAAAAATCGGTTAAAAATAATCCAGGTCCGTATTTAAAAAAGTAAAGTTGGTGATGGTCGCTCGAAGACGAAACGGCGGATCTTTAGTTTAGTAACGTCATTTTGTAGAGGAGAAAAAGTGGCAATCACAAAGTGTCATTTATTTTTAAATAGCTAGTCAAATGAGCTTAGGAAAAAATAAAAACGATTTTGCAAAATTTCGGTTTTTTTCGAATAAAATCGGAAGTATGCGGTATTTGAAAACTTTTAAAGCGGTATTATAACCAGCACCGAATTGCACAACTTTACCCCCATTTAACCGTTTCTGTAACTCCTATGGTTTCCGAGATTCAAATGCTGGTATGTCGAATTTGTAACACCCTGTATAAGTTAGGTGGCTATCTTCCAGTTAAACCAAATGACTTGTGATCTCATTCATATACAATGTTTATATTTTCATTATTGTATTTTTCGGTAAAATAAAAATATATCCATTAAATTGAAAATATAGTTCATATAAAACATGGTATCTAAAATTCGGTCGAACAAACAACTGAAAACGTATATAAATATTAAAGTTTTGTCCAATATACTTACGTATGGGGCGATGGGCAGATGATGCAACAACACAGTGGCGTCATTTATTCTTAATTTAAAAAATTCATATATAAATATTTAGGGTTAAATGGAAAGAATCAAGACACTTTAGGTCTATCACCACCGATATTATTAAATAATAGATAGAAGCAAGACTTAAAGTATCTTATTTATTAGACCAAACCTGGCCTAAGTGCATCCGGCGCAGGGACAGGCCCTCGGAAGAAAAAAAATCTTATTTATTTTCTAGCCCGGTTTCTCCTTTTCACGGCTCATCAGTAGGGCTCGGAACCTACGAAAAAGGGAATAATGGTCTACTATCAAATTGTCCATGCCAAAATTCGTCAGAAGAATGTTGCATGTATCGTTAGAAACTAAATTATACCATCCTTCTGAAATTAGTTTTTAGATATGAATTATTAAATACATAATTCAAAACGAGCAATTCTCGCCACCACTGACGTAATATCTTATTGGAAGTGATGCACACGCGGTCAATTCGTATCAGATGCACTCGATGACCAAAGGCCGAGGGGACAGAAAAATCGGAAAAGTCGAGCTCCGACCCGGTCGCTTATTACAATCACGGATTCTGCTTTTACTTTTGATTCTTGTTGTGTCGTGTTCGAAAATTTAGTTTCAAGACTAGATCGAATTAAAAAAAAATAATTACTGAAAGCATGATTTTATATTATTGTAGAACGGCAAGGATTTTTCCTGATAGTGTACATCAATCACCAATTTTATTTATAACATTCAGTGGATACTTAAAATTTTTAAAAAGCCATTAATACACATGGCCAGGATTCGGACCAAGGGAGCACAATGTTTTTAGTCCAATTTTTTCAAAATCTGCTCTAGTAGTATTGTATCATCAGACAAATATTAGATGATCCTGTAGAGAAAAATATAAGTCATCATTGTCATACGTCAAAAATAATATTTGTTCTATACTTATCGTCTATTTCAGAATGGTATAGAGTAATAAAATGAGAAATTCCGTCCAATTCGGTGTCGGCCATAGGCGCAGGCAAATTTTGTGTATTAAATTATTTATGATAACTAACCAAAGAAAAAAAAAGTAGATAATTTGATAAAGAAGGAACTATTAGCTATAGCAAATTTACACAAACAACTCTTTATGAAATATGCTGTGGAAGATATAGCTGAAAAACAAAGTGTAACTGTGCTGCGCACACCGCCATATCCTTGCGAACTAAATCCTATAGAACTTATATGGGCGCAAGTAGTAAAAGGATTTGTAGCAAGACACAACACAACATTTAAAATGGAAGACGTTAAACTACGGTTTGATCAAGCCATTAAGGAAATGACACCAGAGAACTGGCGAATCATATCATTATAGAAAGGGAGAAAATGTGGGATCTTGACCACCTGATCGATTGGACCGTCGACACGTTAATTATAACGTCAAGAGGAGATGACAGTTCCTCAGATGACAAAGAATATTATGAATTTTCATAATTTAATTTCTGAATAATGTTTTTTTTTATAATTTTTTTTTTTAAAATAAGTGTATCTAATACAATATACATAATGCACGCCTGTGTCACACCATTTTCAGTGTTTGTGAATAGATAACTTGATGAAAATAAAGAATTTTGTGGTGAAATCAATGCTAAATTATGAAAGTGACTTAAATATTCGTTGGGTCACTTTGTAGTCCCTTTGCATACCTAATGAGCTTTTATTACTCTACACCTTTCTGAACTAACTGACTATAGTACCCATTTTTTTCTTTCTAGCCAGTCGCAATTGATATGAATAAGCACAAAAATACTTGTTAATAATGGCTGCTGATTACACAACAATTTTTCTAAATACTTACTTCAAAATATAATAGATAAAAAAAAATTCAGTAATGTATAGTTTCCCCTAATAATCGAACGTACCTCTTTATGAAACCTCATCTTACCGCAAAGGCTGTCCCATCGCCAATTTCTGATTCCGGCAACGTTTTCCAATCTGTTTACTTCGCTTCATTGAATCCCTTACCTCATTGGTTTGGTCTGCTTAGTAATTTTTCTTCAGTTTTCTTATTATATGAGAATACAATGTTGCAATATACTGTGCATGTTTAATAATATATGATGATAAAATATTGTTTATTTGTAAAAAGAAAAATAAAATATCAGTTTTGGAACCTTTACCACAAACTAAAGATAATATAATTAATAGAACCCAATAAAATACTTTATAATTTTAAAGAAACTTAGTTTAAAGCATCATTTTGTAGTAATAGGTACTCTAGTAATATCTACAACAAAAAATATTTTTGATGTATGACAATGATGACTTAAATTTCTTTCCACAGGATCATCTAAAGCAGCGGTTCTCAACCTTTTGGAGTAATGTACCACAAAACCCTTCTTAAAATTTAGGTACTACCTAACTAAAATAGTACCTACTATATACTAATAGATATTTATGTTATAAGGATCATAATAACGATCATTATGGTACTAGCCGTGAATATTATTGGACGAGGCGGTAGCCGAGTCTAATAACACGGCGTGTACCATAATGATCGTTATTATGATCCGAATTTCATACAATATTTTATATTCCGACGATTTTTGTGTTTTTTTAAAAGAATTTTAAGTTTTCGTCAGTAAACTAATAGCTTGATTTTAATAAAACCAGGTAACTATAGAAATATTTGTTTGTATTGTCATTGTCAGAATTGAATTTTTAATTTTAACGTTTATATAATATAATATGGATAATTTGCCATCAGAAATCGAAGAATTGGCCAATAGAGCAGTTGTTGGTTTGTTGTCCGAAAAGTCTAAGGTTGTCAATATCGTACACAAAAAGGTACTTTTGGCATACTTCAAGGAAGAATCAATTAAGAAAAAGTCGTAATAAGTAAGTTCAATCAATTGATTGCTTTTTTAAAACGAATATCTGATTCTTACACACCCAAAAAATCCAGGATTTTGACTAAAGAAAATATTGCAAAGTTTTTACAAGAGGCAGACAACGAAACATACTTGCTATTAAAAGTGTCAATGATAATAGGTATAAGTGGAGCATGTCGAAGAGTTGAGTTAAAAAACTTAAGGATAGAAGATGTACACGATAAGGGGGTTGTTTTTCCAATTTTCATACCTAGTACAAAAACCAACCTTCCCCGAGAATTTTACGTAACGCCTGGCGATGTCGAAGGAATAAATATAGTGCAGCTTGTTCGGACCTATGTAGCAATGAAACCCCCGATGCCGAAGTTTCTCGTTTTTTTCTATCATTTAGAAACAACAAATGTACAAACCAACCAGTGGGTTACTTTCGAAAATATGTGCAAACGATCGCTGCTTTTTTAAAGTTACCCCATTCCGCCGAATACACAGGTCACTGGTTCCGGAGGTCTTCAGCTTCACTGCTGGCTGATTCAGGAGTCGATCTTCACACTATTAAACGCCATGGTGGCTGAAAAAGTGACACAGTTGCTGAAAGATATATAGAGAACTCTTGCGAAAACAAGAAAAGAATTTCATCAGCCATTCTCGGGAATAAATCATTATCGAGTGTTTCATTGACTGTCGTTCCCTCAGAAGAAACAGAAACCATAGAAATTAAAAATCACAACAATGCAACCATTTCAACTCCTATGTCCAACATCAATTTAACGAATTGTAATAATGTTACTTTTAATTTTAATCATTAAATTTTGTTCCATTTTGTTTTAAATTAATTTTTGCGTCTAATTTTCATTATAGTACTTAGTCCTATAATAAAATCATTATAGTACTCAGTCCTATAAAAAATGTCATTTTGACACTGAAAATGAAATCCATAATAATGTCATTATGACCCGTCGGAATATAAAATAATATAATCTATAGTATATCAGTGATAAAATAGAATTCAACAATGGTAAAAATATTTTTTATTACTGTTTTCTGCTGACTTTAGGGCAGCTTTTGCTTACAACCTCAAATAATGATATGTACCATCAGTGGTATATGTACCACAGGTTGAGAACCGCTGATCTAAAGTTTGGCTTATAAAAATTAAAAAATTCGCGACTGAGGAAACATTTCCGGATTTATAATTATTCTAGGAGATTCGGTAAGAAATTTTCGCACCTAGTAAAATATTTCACCAAAATTTAACATGTTTATTATGAATGAAAACATTTCAAATAGGACAATGATCCATGAATACGAAAATTACGTCTGTTGTTTCATTAGCAACTGAAAAAAGCATTACAAAATAAAGATCATGATTCCGTGATTTATAGTATGGGAAAACGACTAGTCCTTTTTACAAGCAATAATTTTCCTTTATAAGTGAGGAAAGTGTGAAAAGTCAAATCGTTTATTGAGTTTTTATACGTTTCGAGGGTCCGAAAAATAATGTTCCCAAAGGAAATTGTACCTTTCTATAATCGTGTTTTATATATTGAAACTTCATCATTGTTTTATTGAAACTTATTAGGGAAAAATGATGGTAGAACTTTGTAAATAAATTAATATATATATATATAAAATATAAAATTTTAGGGTTTAAAAAAAAAATGTTAAACCGGAACTTGTAACTTTTAGATAGAGAATAAAAAACTGAGATTGGGAGGTAAAAAACATTTTTCTCTAAGATGCGCCGTTCCAGTGCTACAGCCTGTCAAAGTCTAAAAGTGGCATATTTTAAACGTGAATATCTTAAAAACAATTAAATTTAGACATATGAAATTTTATACAAAATATTTGAAATTAAAAAAGGGGTTCGCCAGGGATGTATCCTGTCCCCAATGTTATTCAATTTGTACGTGGAAAGGGCATTCTCCGAGGCAATCTCAGATAGCCCCTTTGGTATTAAAGTAAACGGAATCTCCATTAACAATATCCGATATGCGGATGATACTGTGATAATAGCAGAAAACGCACAAGAACTCCAAAGTCTGCTGGATCGGGTCTGCGAAGAAAGCCAAAGATTAGGTCTGAAACTTAACATCAAAAAAAACAAATTTATGATTGTTAGTAGGAACGATATTCCACACACCCGAATTCATATTAATGAAGAAAATATCGAACAGGTCACACAGTTTAAATACTTGGGATGCATGATTAATAAAGAATGGGATCCGGATCAAGAGATTAGGTGCAGGATCGAACAGGCTAGAACAACCTTCCTAAGACTTCGAAAGTTCCTTACAGACAAGAATTTGGACTTTAACCTCAGATATAGGATGATAAAGTCTTAGACAGTAGACAGTCTGGTGTCTTCACGATTGCGCAATTATATATAAAAAATATAATTAGATTTTCTCTCAGTAGAAATATTTTTCATAATCATATCAGTCATAATATCTTGACAAGAGCAAATGTTAATCGTGACTTAACTTTGCCTGTCGTACACTTTAATGCTACACAAAGGTCCATCTCATATGTAGCTCCGAAGATCTTGAATCTGCTACCAGAGCAAATTAAAAGAAAAAAATTTCATCTGGTTAAAAAAGACATTAACAAATGGATTATGAATAATACTGAAGTAATTAAAAATGTTATTGGATTCTTATAAATTGTAAAAAGGCTTACTTAATGAATAATAACTATGTATATATGTACCAGAATTATAATATATTAGTATTAAGTATTTCCTAGTTTTGTGAGTTATTGTGTGCACACACAGACTTTTAGTCCATAGTGTACACTTTTGGATTTTGTTATACTTTATAATTTGTTATATGTAGAAATAAATAAATAAATATTTGGTCTGTTCTCCTATACGGGGTTGAGGCATGGACGCTGAAAGTAACAGTCATCAACAAAATAGAAGCCTTCGAGATGTGGATCCTGCGAAGAATGTTAAAAGTGTCGTGGGTCGATCATGTGAGAAATGAGGATATTCTCCGAAGAGTCGGTCTAGCGGATCGAGAACTCTTCGAAAACATCAAGAAAAGAAAGATAGGTTATCTCGGACACATACTGCGCGGAGAACGCTACCACTTTCAACGCCTCATTCTTCAAGGTAAAATTGAGGGAAGAAGAGGAATGGGCAGAAAAAAATTATCATGGCTTAGAAATATCCGTCAATGGACGGGGATAAAGGACTTTCAAACATTACAGAATGCTGCAATTAACAGAGCCATATGATGGAAATAGAAGAGGATGAACGCCTACGCAGGAATCTGCACGGCACTAAAAGAAGAAGAAGAAGTGTTTAGGCCATGTGTTTTTCAAATAAATGTTTTAAAATTTAACAACGAAAGTGTAGTTAATTTAGGAAAACCCAGCCGGGAAATTTTCATAAACCGACCGGGAATTAGTCGGGAGTTTTGTTTTCGATTGTTGCTAGACACCCTGTTATATTATTTTAAAGGGTTCATTAAATACTTAATTTTTTTTTAACTTCGTGGTTTATTTGACATAGAAAGACCTCATGTAATCTCAATTGGCCCAAATAAAAATTATTTATTAAATTAAAGTCTTTATTACTAACTAACACGCTGTATAATAGAACCACTATACTTTTAATTAACTCCGAACTCTAAAAACTAAATTAACTTTGAAAAAACTATAACAGACCATTTAAGGTTTCATAAAAATAATGAACCGCTCATAAAGGACAATTTAGACTACTTATAACGGTCATAAAAGATTTAATCAGACCAATATCTTTTGTGAAAGGTCAATTTACCCTCAACAAATAAGGTCTAAATGCAACTGCGACATGCACCGGTCTCAGATATCGGACGTACACAATGAACATTTATAATTTAAGGACATCCACTACATGTTGTTAGAGATTTATTTTTGTGTGCATTTTTATTAACATTTAAAAAAATAAGATATAATGTGGTAGTTACAGTGAATCCTCTCTTAGGCGGACACCTACGGGACTATCTAAATATGGCCGCCTAATAGAGGTGTCCGCCCATGGAATTTTTTTTATTATTACCACATATATGTATGTAAATAAACATTTATTAAACATAACAAAAATACACTAGTTTTAGTTAGGATCTCTTACACTTAGTTTTTCCCTATTAAAAACTTCAACAACTTTCAGACTCAAAACGCGACGTTTTTCTGTCATTGTTTATGATTTTATATAACCTTACAACACACAAATATAAGGCGGACTGCTTTCGGGGGATCACACTACTTTCATTCGGCGAAGTCCTTTCGCGCTGCCACGCATACGCGATTGGTTGCCGGTCTCACAGTTTTTGCATCCTACTTATTCGTCTCCCAAATACTTGATACTTCTGTTTTAGCTGTGTATAGAAGGCATTAAAATAAACAACATTTTCAAATACCTTTTTTCAAAAAACTTAAAAATAAGGTACTGACATTTATTTATTACACTATGGATCAAATACGGTCCTGCCTAATTTACCCGTTGAATAACATTAAGAAAACTTCTGGGTGTAGGATGAGCCCTCAAGGGAAAGCGTTCTGCGTATAGTCTCGAAGCAGTAGCCGCACTATGACGATACTCACCGTAAATTAGCACCATATCTACTGGTTTATTGTTTTAAAATTTAACCATTTTCACGTGCCACCAATTTAAAATTAACTGGCTTCAGAAAAACACACCGCAGCGGATTGCTCAACACCACCCGTAAATTGCATGACTATAAAAGGTAAGGAAAACAACATAAAGTATAGCGGTCTACGTTTTGATGACCAGGCCCGCACTTAGATTATTTACTTCTCTATCTCGCCTATTTTTAAGATTTTTGAAAAAAGGTATTTGCAAATGTTGTTTATTTTAATGCCTTTTGCACACAGCTAAAAAAGAAGTATCAACTTAGGAATCACCCTGTATATTTAAAAAAATATATTTTATTTTTTGATTCGTTGGATGTACCAAATAATAATTCCAAAACTGTTTTTTCTTCACAAAACCTAGATATCTTCTCAAAATTATTATCATAAAATGAAAAAGGGCCAAAATACAAAGCGAGTGAAATTTTAATTAAGTTTTAAGGCAGATCTGTATTCGGCTTTTTCAAATTGGTTCGGGCTTATTGCACGTTTCGGATATTGATTGAATGCGACACGGAAAATAAATAAAGAAATATGATGTGGAGCGAAAATGGGATAAGGAAAAAGGACAAAAAGGCTTTGGGTTGTTAATAACTGAGTTGCCGGGAATTTCGGCGGAATACCAATTAGTTCGGGACGAAGGAAAATTAAAGTACACTGAACAACGTTTGTGATGTTGGCATCTTGTTTTTCAATAAAACGAATGTCATATTTGAAATTGTCTTTATTTACCTGTCCGTTCAGAGTAGTAACTAGGCCTCGGACAATAGCGTATTCCAATAGGGTCGGCTTTAAACTTTATATCAATTTGAGCACAAAATATATAACAGTTTTTTTTTAATATAAGAAATAATAGTTTGTAGAACAATATTATATTTATGTAATATTGTTGTACAATGCAGGACATAAAAATAGAAATATTGCCAGTATTCATGTTAATTTTTTATTTTCCATTAAAATTACAAACGATTAACCGATATTATCTTGAAAATCTCCACTGCCACTGAGCCACTTAATTCTCCCTAAATTCGTTCTTACAATATTTTGTATATCAAAGAAGACATTTTATTGCCATCGCCAGAGTATATTATGAGCGATGTTTCGGAAATGCATTATTTCTTCTTGAGACTCATTGACTACTATTTCCTCTTAAGATATTGTCACGTAGGAAAGATTAAAGGGGACAAGTCTCCATAAAACCACACTTTATTTGTACATAAATCTGAAAAGGCATCAGTTAAATAATTACAAAAATTAAAACTACTTACAAAAACCTGGTTCAGCTAAGGGCAAGCTCTCTAGGGGCAAAGGACTGTAGATGGACCCGTTCTTGAGGCCGCTACTGACTTGGTATCGACCGACTGGTATCGACGGACTTTACTAGACCGAATGGTATCTACCCAAATGAATGGTATCGACCTAATGGTCGAGACCTAGTGGACTGGATGGTGGTGACCTGAATGGTCCCTTCTGCATAGTACAGGCCTGCTATTTATATTACTTTACTGGGTTAGTTTATTGATTTGTAACAAAATGCAAGCTCGGTATTATGCTAAGATAGCATTCTTTGTAGTTCATGTTTTGATAATAAATAACAGGGTATGTTTAACATTAACTCTTTAAATAATAAAAATTAAATTTTGGAAAAAATAGGATATTGATATATGTCTGTAAGTGACAATATTTTTTAATAAACTTTTGCTCTCTCTCTCTCTCCTTTTATCCCGTAGTCCAATAATGACCCAAAAGTAAACATGTTTCACAAAAAATATTTAGTTCGCACAAAAAAAAATGCAATGCAGTCTAAATTAATTTTTCGATTAAAAAATCATTACTTAAACAATTTTTACCAGTGAGTTGCAAATTTTTTTCATTTTTGCAGCTTTCTGTGTTTTTGTGACAATTGTAATACATTTTTTAAAGTTAATAACAAAATTCTGATCAAACATTTCTTTTTACTGAAGAAACTAGAAGTGCGTATCATACTTTCAAAAATTGTAATTTGGGTATTTTTTAAAACAGAAAAATATGTTTTCTTTTATTTGGTAAGAAGAAAATAAAAGACAAGACTGGATGGCAAAATGTATTTCAATTTCATAAATTTAACCAAAATATAAAAATATAATTAATATATTAATCATACCATGAAGAACAAATATTAAACATTGTTGAATACAGCACATCTAAAATGTATACCTGCAAAGCTTCTGCAAACAAACCCTTAATTTACCTGATTGAAAACACAATCATGAATGTAAACTGTCCATAATCCTTAAAGTCCTTTGTACTGAAGCTCAACAGGATTATCGTTAATAATATGTCCTGGTATGATGTACGTTGGCAAGCAAGAATATAACTATTTTGATTGAGTAAATTGTATTATCTTCTCATAACTAACAGAAAACTGAATGGCAGAAGAGTTTTGGATTTCCATTGTCTTTGTTTTGAATTACAACGTTTCAACTGGTGAGTGTCCCCAGTCGTCTTCAGGTGAATAGAGACGACTGGAGATACTTACCAGTTGAAACGTTGTAATTCAAAACAAAGACAATGCAAGTCCAAAACTCTTTTGCCATTCAAGAAACATCATTGTTTCCTACCTGCAAACAGACACTAACAGAAAAATGTTGGCTTACTTAAAATAAGTTTAATGTAAAAATAAAGGGTCGCGACATTTTTTTATCATGCCCTGAATTTATTAACAATCTTCAACTTTAAATATGCAGCAACGTGTTTGCTATATTCCTCGATACATTTTTAAAATACGTTTCATCACAATGTCTTTTACAGTGCATACTGTCCTTATCTTTCCATTTAAAGTATTTCTAATATTTGCACAAAAATCTATATTCTAGCATGTCAAACACATATTTCAGTTTTTCATCCTACTGCGAACCGAACTACAACAAAGTAAACATGTAGATAACCTTTTTAAAGGCATATCTAATTGAAAAAGCCCATATAAACGTGCCTGCAAATTCTTTACATAGTTCAGCTTTGTGATACTATCGTCTGTCTGTGTGTGTGTGGATAATGTGTAAAACATAATGAAGGCTTTGTTTTATTAGGGCCTTTGTAATTAAAATTAAAAATTCCCATGTTTAGAATTGTCGAAATATTTAAAATAAAATTAAAATAACTAGAACTCCAACAAATAAGTAAATGCATTCAATGATGCAGAGTTATATAATACTGTGTGTATGTCATTCATTAAGTACATTATTCTTTTAGTTAATTTAATTTATACTGTATAAGATACGGTCAGTCTCATGCAGCTAAAAGTATGTCCTTGTCAGAGAAATTTTGTTAATTAAAATGCGAAAATAAAAAGTTAATATTTTTTCTGACTAGAATTGCAAAAACAGTTTGATCCTTTCTAGGTGTATTGTTTTAAACAATATCGGATATTCGGATTTAAAAAAAATTGTGTTCGGTAGTTATTGAAATACACTGCACCCATTAATTATGCGAATAGTTAAAAAATTATTTAAATTTCAAAAACCCATATTTTCATCAAATTTTAATTAATCCTCCGTTCCATCTTTAGTTTATTGGGTAGGCCGTCTCTTAAACCACTAAATACCGGGTGATTCATTAAGGGCGACGAGCGGCCATATCTCGGAAACTACTGGGCATAGATATTTAGGAAAAAAAAATTATAACTAAAGTGGCCATGAGAAAATCCTGGAAATAATTTTTAAGTTCCGCATTTTGCCGCAAGAGGGCGTAATTGAAAAGTAAATTATAAAAGTTTACATATCTCCGAAAATTTCACATTAAGGTATATCTTTGATAACACCATTAAAAAGCTTGGACAATTATGCATCATTTGGGTCCTACGCTCATTGGCGTACCGACTTTAATAAGAGGAGGGGGGGGGGGGCTGTTGAAAGTGTGATCAGTTAAATCGTATCTTATAAACGACTTATCCGATTTTAGCCAACTAATGACTGTTTGGAAGAGAAATGTATGCACTTTCACTAATCGTATTTAGTTGACCATTATAGTTCTCAAAAAAATACTAGAGGGCGCAATTTATAATAATAACACATTTTTGATTTTACTCCGAAAAAATAAATCATACGGTATAATTATGATACCATAATCGAAAAGTAGATGAAATTTGCTATAAAAAATATTAAAACCGCATTATCGCGAATAGAATGATTTTTAAAATTTTAAATAAAGAATATTTTTTAGAAAAAAAGTGGTACGCCACTGATATATTTCCATGTGGATATTATTTCGGATTAGCCTGGTCAATTCTGCATAAAAATGGTCTCTTGCGTTTTTCTCCTTAGGCACACCGTTCTTAATTAAAATAATTAAATTAAATTAAATTAGACGGGCGGAGTGGTCATTTCCAACAATTTTTATAAAAGAAAATTTTTCATTTTCAATATTAATAAAAATAATAAATAGTAGAGCTAATTTAATTTAATTATTTTAATAAAGAACGGTGTGCCTGAGGAGAAAACGCAAGAGACCATTTTTATGCAGAATTGACCAGGCTAATCCGAAATAATATCCACATGGAAAAACATCAGTGGCGTGCCACTTTTTTTCTAAAAAATATTCTTTATTTAAAATTTTAAAAATTATTCTATTCGCGATAACGCTGAAACGAACGGAGATGTCGAGCTATACAAGCGTTAGCGACTTGGACATTAACTACTTGGGCGTTAGCTACTTTAGATCTTACACAGTTTGATATTTAAGCCATCACCCTGTATAAAAAAGACATAAAGTGAAGTTACATACACTGTATTTAAAGGCTCAAGAGACAGCCTACTCAATAAACTGAAAATGAAACAGATTGATAGAATTTTGATGAAAACATGAACTTTTGAAATACAAGTCATTTTTTTAATTTTGATTAATTGTAGTATTTGCAGTATTCCATACTTTTTCACATCCTATATAAATTCGGTTTTCTAAAAAGTCACTTCCCTATAAAAAAAAATGTTTAGTTTAAATAACGGCTTAATTCCTAAGGAGCTTTAAATCATCCTAAACACGTTTCTCAAATAAATAAATCTCGAAATGCTCTTAAGAGGGCACAAAAAATCAGTAAAAATCCCTAAACTAAACTTAAAAAGCATATAGGGGCGGCAGGAATTGTTTCAGGAAGAGCCCCGATTTCTCTTGCGTGAAATGGTCCTTCTTAAACGGTCTTCCCAGCAAATAAAGGGGATGATTGACCCTCATACAGAAAGTCTCACTGGGGTAGTTCAAATCAGCAATGATTTTTGTCCCTCAAAGCTTGTGTTGGCACGTTTTTCTTAGGTGCATTAGGGGCTATTTAAGTAAGTTTTTATTCTCCGTAATAGAGAGGGAGTCCAATTTCTGCGTTATTCTACTGAATTTTGAGTCTGACTCTATCGCATAGAAAAAATTAAGTTGACTACGGTTTTAGTTTATAAATTCTTCAATTATTTACTGAGAAGATGATTAAACAAAATACGCTCTCGAATAAAAACACGTGAAACTACTTACCGACGTCACAACAATTCCTAGCAATGGGAGTATACGATCGTTCTGTGAACGACTAATTCCTATCTGACTAAGGTCTCAAGTCTGGTTTCCTGTTTCTAAACTGTTTTTGTGTGTTTAAGTTATCGAAATAAAGATGATAATATGATCGGTTGCACGACTGGCAAATAAAATAATTACGCGGTTATTAGGATGATGTACATCTCTTCCCATTTTATGTTTTTAAACTTACGGCTTTCGCGCCGTGTTGTTATAGGTATGTGTCCGAGAAAGGGTTTTTAAGAGGCTTTTTATTTGTTAAATTTATTTTTAATATGTTCTAGTTCATGATGATAATGCTGAACTCGATTAAAGTTAAAAAGCCACTTGTAATATTCATTGGAATCAATTTAACAGTAATAAATAATGGCTTGTCTATTGGAAGGTTTTCTTAAATGACACAAGAGTTTTGGAATTGCATTGTCTTTATTTACTTTGAATTACAACGTTTCAACTGGTAAGTATCTCCAATAGTCTTCAAGTGAATACTAAATAATTATGGTAACGATAGCTCTATTTAACAAACAAAATAAAAACAATGCAAGTTCAAAAATCTTCTGCCGTTGAAATCATGGCTTATTCCAAAAGACAGATCATGAGTCTACAAGTTAAAAGCAGTTCATTTTTCGAAATTAATTAAAAGTTTTTTTTACAAATCCAATTATTTTCTCTAATATAGTATTGTGCCATGGGACTAGGATACATTAGACGCAAAATTATACCACATTTTAGTGGGTTTATAAGGTCTATCCGCATCTTTGCATATATTTTTTATTACCTCATTTTTGGCTCAAACAGAAGTTATTTTTATTGAATACATTTTAAAATTATTTTGACTTACGCCTCTTAATCCAAATGTCATTACAATTTATATAGGTATTTAATTTGCAAACGTCCATAACATAAGATAGACAGTTCATTTGCAGTATATTCTATTTTATAATAGTAGATCCTGTTTCACAGCGCTCGATACAGCTGACGACACGTTTCTCTCACCAAAAAATATTGTAGTATGACAGAGCGCTCGCAGCACATATTCCTTTTTGTTTTTAGAGTTGTTAAAGCGCATTTTTAGAAGGCCTAGGCCTAAAATTCTTTTTGATTTTTTAATTTTAATTTCTTTAGTTACATACATTATGTAAATAAATTTACGATCTTTTTTTCTCTGTTTCTCAGTTTCAAACCATGCAATGTCGAGAGTCTCTCTTCATGTAATATATAAGTAATATTTCGCTGATGACGAAGGTTTTTACCTTCGAAACATATGCGGCTTACTATAAAGTCTTTCTGAAAAGAAACCCTTTTAATAAACTAGTGGAGCAGACTGTCTGGTATAATTATTTACTTAAATATATATAATACAAAACTTGACTTATTCTGATCTTTGTCATTTTAAACCCAGAATTGTCAATTTAGGACGGTTTTAAATTAAAAACCCTTTAGTGAATACAGCTGTTAATGACATGAACTGATAATCCTCCTAGAACATTAATTATTTCCGGAAATTTTTTTGAGGTAGCGAATTATTTAAAAATTTCCCGAGCCATTAGCCGAGGGAAATTTTCTTAAAAAATTTGCGGCTGAGCAAAAGTCTCCGGAAATATAAAGCTCGAGGGAGATTCGGTAAGAAAATTTCTCGACGCAGTAAAATATTCTACCAAAATTTAACATTTTTATTATGAATTAAAAATATTTTTGGAAATAACATACTGACTCATAAATAAAAATAAAATTAAGTTAGTGGAAACTTGCCGTTTTGCCCTTCTTTCGAATTAGGTTTTTTTCCTCTTCGTTCGCTGCCAGGGCTATTCGCGAGGGGACCTACAGTTTAACGTGGGTTCCGAACCACGATCCTCAGTCATGCAACACCCCCCAAGGGCTATCAACCCTTGGTTTCTTGCCATTGCATGACCTACCGATTGGGGAGTGTGTACCTTCTTCCGCACCCCACGAGATGTCCGATCTCATCCGGCCTGGTTACCGGCGTGAATGGAGTGGGTTGGGAGATGATACCTTTTACACTTTTTCCTGCATTCTTAAATCCACTAAATTTCGGACATACTTTTTTTATTGTACGTATGCCCACTCCGGGAATCGAACCCGGGTCGCCGCGGTCGAATACCAGTAGCTCTACCTCTGAGCTGTGGCCGGGGTTAGTGGAAACTTAAGAATATGCTCTGACAAATAAATTAATTCTGTCAGTCCGTGTTATTATTTCAACGTTTAAAGTGACAGAAAAATTTCCAGTGTAATTTGACCGCCGGAAGTTCATGAATATTTTTGGAAATTTTTTTCGTTGCCATGGTAATGATTTAAAATTGAATCTTCTGATTTTGAGGTTAGAAAAAGTGGGTGCGAAATTTTCACTTGAATAAGAGTATTTTATTAATATGTTTTTATTGGTTTTCCAAATGGCCATCGACCGAAGTCCTTCAGCCGTATGAATAAGAATATTATTCCGCAAAACAGTTAAATATTTTACTCAGGTTAAAAAAAGCTTATTACGTCCTAACAACTTCCAGAATATTTGCCTCAAGGGAGTTATCCCTTTGATATATCCCTAACCCTAACTTTATAAATATTGATTAAAACAAAATTTATGGAAGAAAATACTTTATTGCAGTTTTGGGAGTAGTACAGTTGTTTTGACGTTATTTC
This sequence comes from Polydrusus cervinus, assembly GCA_935413205.1. Lineage (NCBI taxonomy): Eukaryota > Metazoa > Arthropoda > Insecta > Coleoptera > Curculionidae > Polydrusus > Polydrusus cervinus. Next base: position 6,648,874 of record OW284514.1, read on the forward strand.
TCTAATAAAATAAAAACTAATTAAAATTTTAAAACCAAGTGGATTGGACCGGGCTTATATTTGCCGTGTTAAATAGCGGTTCTTCTTGGTCCGAATTACAAAAAAAGTCAGGTAAATACTGAAGTATTCATTGAAGACGACTGGAGATGCTTACCCGTTGAAATGTAGTGATTCAATACAAATAAAAACAATTCAAGTCCAAAACTCTACTGCCGTTCAAGACACGTCATTGTCTTCAACCTTTAAACAGACGCAAGTTATAACCAGGTTGATTACTTTTAAATTAAACTTTGCGGTCAATCCCACATTATAAATCGACCATTTCTGACATTTCTACGATTCTAGAATTAATATTTTTCGGTTTAAACCTAGGTTTAAACTTACGTTTAAGAGAATTTGATAAAATTAGCCCTAAAAGTCCGGAGGTGTCGGTAATAACCCAATTTTCGACATTTTAAATTGTAACTTGATGTACCAAATAATTATCGTGTTGATCCCTATTTTATTTTTTTATTTAATGTTGTGTTTCACAAATATTTTGAACCAGAATTAACTAACCAGCAGATTTGACTGTGACATAAATGACATTGACATGCATTATGTACTCACAATCAAAGGTGCCTGATTAAAAATTAACGTGACCGGGCCAGTATGATTGTGAGAAAATTATTTCTGTCAATATCATGTTTGTCACAGTCAATTTAGCTGGTAGTAAATTATTATTATATTACATAAAAAGTGATGAAAGTGATACTTTTCAAACGAGGAGATATTTAGCACGAGGCGTCAGCCGAGTGTGGAAATTCTCCGAGTTTTAGAATAATCACTTTCACACGAGTAATGTACACTATTTTTCCTACGACCGCAAAGAATTATTAAAAAAAACCTTTGATTTGTGAAAAAAATATTTCAACTTTAGAATTGAAAAAAAATATTTCAACTCTAGAGTGGAAATCAAGGCACACTATTTAATTTAAACATATGATGCGAATTTCACAGATCGAAAGGTTCCAGGTTCAAATCCCATCAGGAGTACTTGACTTTTTTTTTAAAAACATTAAATAAATTATAAAATTATTTTGAATTGAAATCTTCCTTGTTGAATGATTTTTTTTATTTAATCAAGGAAAGATGCATTAAACATGAATTTAAAAAAAATCACCCAACAAGGAAGATTTCAATTCAAATAATTCTATAAATTATTTAATGTTTTCATAAAATAAGTCAAGTACTCCTGATAGGATTTAAACCTGTGATCTTTCGATCTGTAGGTCATGGCTCTAGTCACTACACTATGGCGACCCATAAACATTTCTTGCTTAAGTTTAATATACGACATTTTCTTCAGCGGGGCTTGTTTTGACTAGTAATAGATTTTCCAGTATATTCTTAACTTTTTTATAATTTCAGATAGCGTATTTTCACACTGTAATTCTGAATCACTCGACAAATACGTGATAAATAAACTAAACTGCTTTCTAAAATTTGTTCTTTTTAATAAATAGGTGTGGTCTGTCAAATTGGCATCATATGTTTAAATTAAATAGTGTGCCTTGTATTTCCACTCTAGAGTTGAAATATTTTCTTTCAACACGCGTGTGATATTCTGCGCTTTCGAGCCAAGTTAACCGTGCTTTTTTTCTCATTTTTATAGGTGGTCGTAGGAAAAATTCTTTATGCAACCCGACATAAGACTGTATCATCGATTTCATCACCATATCGTACAAAACAATAAGGCTTTTGGTATCAATGCAATTATACCATTATTTAAGCCTTAATTTTATGCTTGTCATGAAGTTGTTAAAAGCATCTGAATAAAACGTTTTTAAAACAAAGTTATAGAGCATATATTACAAACTTTCCCTAATAAAAATAACAATAACAGAAAGTCTCACTCATTTAACTTAACTTGTATATTTTAATTTCAAAAATGAACTTTGAAGTTCCAGAGTTTGATGGGTTATAACGCCGTAAAAGTTAGAATACAACATTAAAAGTACCTGGTATAGTTTTAATAACTTTTAAACGATGAGACCGAGTTGTTAAAGTCTGCAATTTGTTAATTTTCTCTAATTATAACGGGAAATGTTATAAATTTCTTCGGAAAATCCTTCCAGTGCCGTGTAAAAATACAACAATTTAAAAAGATTAAAATAATTTTATTTGTCTGTTTAAAGGGAGTTAATAATGTATTTTGAATGCAGTGGCGGCTCGCGGTCTTAAAAAATGGTAAGGAGCTAGGTATCAAAACGTCTCTCTTATCCTCATCTGTCCAACGACTGAATGGAGTTTCCAACAAATTACAAACTATGTCATTGATTGGGTTCGTTTTTAAAATACACAGCTAAGTAGATACGTACACTGAAAAATAAAAACAAAACTTTTTAATCACACAGTAAATCACGTAAAAACGATATCTATACCCGTAAGTTTTCTGAAGCCTTAAAATAAATACCTTAAGGTTAGGCGAACCAATGCTAAAACAATGGTGCATACGACTGATCTATTTTTAAATTGCCCTTCATCATAATGCAAATTGTTACATGCTGTTTGCGTGACTGATGTCACGTAACCATAGCAACGGTGAAAATCAAAGCCAAGTTGAGCGTTGGGTCTTTACTGGTTTGAGCTAACGGACACGGTCGATTGGGGTGCGCCAAAATGCACGAGTGTTTATATAATTATTGTCCATCGGAGTTAACCTTGGCCCTATTACGCATAGCTACATTCGGATTAAATTAATAATATTAATTCAAACATAATTATTTTTTGAAGGCTAAAATGGTAGCTGTATTGCTACATTAATATTTAATATTTTCGAAAAACTTTCCTCCTGGTTTTATTTTTTTTTGGTGAAGAGCCCCTTTACCTACTTCACCTAACGAGCCGCCACTGTTTGAATGATGGAGGAATTTGCTTTTTTAAATCTCAAGATGTTGTGACTGGAAGATGACTAAAGATACTTACCAGTTAATACGTTGTGATATAAAGAACAAGTAAAAACAATACAAATCCTGAACTCTTTTATCATCCATATTTTTCTTTGTGTAACAATACGTATAATATTATTTTGTTTTTTCTTGTATTTGATTGCTATATGACGTCTAGATTCGTTATTAACAAAGACCAATAAAATTCTCCTCAAGGTAAATGATACATTTGACTTATGTGTTTTTAATAAATGCAGACAAATTTAGTGATAGTGGATATAATTTCTCTTACATGTAGTGATAAAAATATCCCTGATGTGGAACTATTCGTAAGAAACATTTTAATGGTGGTATCTTCCTCCCTAACTGCGCAAATATATATATATATATATATATATATATATATTTTTAAATTGTATTGTCAATTATTGTTTTTATGTCAGAGAAATGTTATCCTGTCATTTTCTTCTTTTCCATTTAGTGGGCAACCCCCAAACCAAAATCCTCATAACGCCACTGAAATTATGTTTTCATAAAGGAAATGCTTTGCTGGACTTTTTTATGCTTAAAGTTTTAATGATCCACGTCTTAAGGAAACATAATTAAATCTGGTATAATTAAAAGTTAGAAGAACAATAAATATGAGTTTTAAGTTTTTTTTTGTTCTTGCTTTAAATTATTGCTTTTCTTTGCTATCAACAGGTTCTCTTAAACATGTCTTCAGACAATAATGATTTTTTTTTAATTGAAAGCTTTTAGTTACGGACGTATTAATTACGTCCGGAAAGTAACATTTTAATTTACTATAAATTAAATTTCAGAATGAGCTTCTTTTAACAAGTTGATTGTAATAAGTTATGTCTTTTTAATAATTTTCGATTTACGGAAAAATAGTATGTATACCTCGTAGAAAAAGCCACATTCCCTAACTCCGTATTGTCAGTCTCGGCTTTCGCCTCGACCTACAATCTTTATCGTCCGGGAATGTTCAGATTTTCCTACTAGGTATACAATGTACTATAACTTAACTCTCGTGTCGTTTTTAGACCTAGACCGGTAGATAATGTGATATTCGGGCCCATAAGTCGACTAGAACATACTGACCAATTAATAAAAATGAATCCAAGAATCCAGATTATATATGAATTGTTGAATTACATTTATTACTGCCACGAACTCTAATTTTAAAATACTTTCACTGACTATATTTCAAACAATATATGCACTGACTATATTTCAAACAATATTGCAAGGATAAACGGTCATTATAAAAAAATTAATCAAATTATAAATATTGCTGATTTACTATAAAATATTTACCGTAACATTTGCAAACAAAACAGAACATTTAAACAAAGTAAACAACTGGCTATAGACACGGCTAATTAAAAAAATTATTTTTGCCATAAAAAAAACTTACAAACAATATTTTATTTTGTATTAGGCTGCGCGTTGTTTTATACTGTCAACAGGCTGATATTTACGATTTTTAATTTAAATAAAATTTCCACAGTGTTTATGGCTTTTTAATTTTTTTAGGATAAAGTTGAAATATATAAAATATATATTAAAATGTTAAACTTTATGGACTTTACGAAAAACTTTTTTAAGCTGGAAATTTTCGATAAATCAACAGTTTTTATTTTGTGACAGACCTTTACAGTTGCTTATGTAATAAAGGCATAAAGTATTTTTTTCACAAATGGAAGTTAGGCAATTCTGTTAAATAAAAACAAGAGTACCGTCATACAAAATTTTAGTTTAGATGCTCAGGAATTTAGGTAGCATTTTCAGACTAATTTAATTATATTCAAAAATAAAAAATAAAATCTGGAACTCATTTTCTTTACAGTATTTTATCGAACTGTAGTTAAACTTTTTATCACTCTATAAAATTAAATACTTGGATCTTGGTGCAGCTTTAAATAATTTTATTAATTAATATAGTGGTTGTCACAATAAGAGGAATAACTTTCTTAAAATAAACCCGTCATAAAATTACAGTTAAAATATTTGTAGAAATGCGTTAATCAAATATTTATGGAATAACATTGAACCAGCTTCGCTTGGTTAATAACTCAGCGCGTGCCGTAAACAATAACTTTTCCTACCAATGATATAAATGACTATTTTGCACTAAACTAAAATTTGCTAACAATAAATTTGCAATAGGTTTGCTGTTGGCTCTGTCAACAAGCGAATGTTTACGACTGTTAATTAAAATAAATTTCTCTGCTCTGTTTATAGAGTTGGATTTTTTTTTGGGATAAACTCCGATACTGAAATGTTAAGCTTTATGCATTTTTGGCCAAAATTTTTTGTTTAGCTTCGGTGAAAATATTTTACTACAACTTGCAATTTTATGACATACATTTATTAATTTCACCACAATTTTTTGATATATGACATGCACTTTGCTTTTAATGCTATTCGTTTATATATTTATTAAATAGTCGATTTAAAAACCAAAAATCAAAATATGCTCTAATGTTAGAAAGAAACATTTGTCGACAACACTTTTACAATAAAATATAATATAGGAAAAATTAAAATATTGGTTTAAAAATGTAAATAAGTAATAAAATCAGAATACTTATTTACGGTTTAAAAAGCATATTCGATAATATGTCTTTAATCGTTTTTTGGGCATAAATACTAAAAAACAAGTGGCCCGAAATTTAGTAGGTTTAAGAATGCAGGGAAGAGTGTAACGCACCCCATTCACGCCGGTAACAAGGCCGGATGAGATCGCACATCTCATGGGGTGCGGAAGAAGGTACACACTCCCCAATCGGTAGGTCATGAAATGGCAAGAAACCGAGGGTTGATAGCCCTTGGGGGGTGTAGCATGACTGAGGATTGTGGTTCGGAACCCACGTTAAGCTGTAGGTCCCCTCGGGAATGGCCCTGGCAATGAACGAAGAGGAACAAATTACAAGAAAAAAAAATATTGAAATGTGATATTTTTTAAATTTAGGCTAGGGGAAAATTAAAAAAAAATAGGATCAGTAACTCTAGATTTATTTACAAGATTAAAAGAAAAAATAGGTAAATATATATTAAAAATCTTGTCTTGGATTATAAGTATATTTAATTAAAAGTTAATATTATTTCTGTGTTTTTGCAAAATAATAATATAGACAAAAAATTTTCCATAAGGAATTCCTGTATCTCAAAAGGGAGTCATTAATGCAAAATAAATACGGCATTATTTACTTTGCATGAATGAATGTACCTACTCTTAGGATGTAATAATCTGAAGCAATCTTTTTACATAATTTTTCTTTATTATCATAATAGTAAGATATTGAGTAATGTAAATAACATTATTAAGTGAGCATTTAAAAGTTATTATATTGATTTTAGTAATATTAACAAAATGTAGGGTAGAGATGCACCACTCTTTACTTTTTACTAAATCTTTATTAGTTATTTGCTTAGATTAACTGAAAATATGCTTAAATATGCATTAAACATGGTATTTCTAGCTATTTTCACGTAGTTAAGACATAATATCGATATCCTGAAACATACATTTCACCAGAACATAGCTGCAGGCTATCAGTAATGTTCGGAGTTTCTCTTAGTAAGATCTGTGTATATTATGGAATGTTTCATCTATGGAAAGCAGGAGATTTAATTCTATAATAATTAATATTCAAATAACGTTTTTAGCTAAAACAATTATTTTGTTTTTACAATGTTAACAAAATTTTTGCTCCTGGACTTGATGATATTTCTATATAAACAAATTACCAATTGTAAGGCGACACTGATATCTCCTGGATATAATTACTAGCTGGATACACCGAACAGCTTTGGAGGTAATTTTGGTTACGGGTCATGTCGTTGATTAAATCGTATATTTTTTAAATTCTGTCGGCTTCAAAATGAACATTTCCTGTCTTCAATAATTGTGACTCGTGTCGTTACGCCTTTTTTCAGCATTTGCTTATTTTTTAAGTTGGTTGGAGGGCTGGATATGACTTGGTAGCGTCCAACTTCGACACTGATGGCGCCGCGGGCTCCATCCTACATGGGTTTTTTTCGGCAGATTCCGTAGCCTCATCGATGAGCCATAAGATGGCAAACGCTTCTGGGGATGAATATGACGAAATGAAAGGACACTTTTCTTCTTCTGTATGTCCTTTTTTGCTGAATAATGAGACGTATTTTTAGAATATGTTCCAAGTAACTATTTTTTCTTTTTAAATAACTTTTAACACGTAAAATTAAAGTTCTTCGAAATGACAAAGATTATCAAAACGAGTTTATGTCAATTGACAGTACCCTTAAATTAATAGCAGATCTACCTTATTTTTTTTTTTTGTAATGATAATGTATTTGCGAATTGTGACGTGCATCCAACCAGTAATAATTGTAAGGACTATATTATAGCATTCATTGTTAGTTACGGAAGCCAATATTATCAAGATAAATTTTTTCATGATACGCTAACACCGATATCCTAACGCGCATATATTCTTTATCTCTCTTCCACATTTTGACGACCTGGGCCAGGATACTCTAGGCCGGTTTAAATTAGGTTCAAGAAAATAATCGTTTTATTTTTATTAAGAAAATAATCCTATTATAATATTATATTAATAACGCTTCTTTTAAAATGTCCTAATTACACAAATAGTAAAAATTTGGCCGCTTTTTATGTCAGGTTACAGCCGTCAGTCGCGTCAAAAGGTTATGTAACCATGGTCGCATCCTCGCATACCGTTGTAGGTGTATCGTGGATAAATTGCTACTGTGTGTGACTAATTTTGACGATGCAAAAGATCAAGTTCTGATTTTTAATATTCGAATACGTTGTTATAATGTTAAATCTTACACAATATCAAGAAAAAATAATTGTAGTTTATTATATCATAATTATAATCAATCCAAATTGTCAAATTATGTTAAATAATATTTTGTAAATGTATAAAAGAATGCAGTAGCTACTATAACATTTCATATTCTTGAAGGTATAAACACCATATAAATTATTCATACTCAAATTTAAAAACTGGCTCTTATAGATGAGACAACCTCAAGATAGGGTTCGAGCCCTTTACCATACGTCGGGTTATGAGTAGAAATCTCGCGGGTCTCATTGATAATTATTATAACACGAAGGGCGGCCGTTAAGGGCGCGTTCAACGGCACTCGAGGGCTACGACTTGTAACTTTACGCATCGGCCCCCGAATTTGATGCGAAGGTATTTTATTAAGTTATGCCGGAAAGGTAAACTAGTTCGGAAAATGTTGACTTTTTAAAGGGATCCTTATGCACTTCTTCTCATTGATTCAAATTTCGATATTTCTTTTTTTGTTTAGTTTAGTAATAGTTATTTATGATATAAGTGTTGTAAAGATTCATATTACAACACAAGATGTTAAAGTTTTCAAACAAGGCGTCAGCCGAGTTTAATAAAACATCGAGTGTAGTAATATGAATTTACAACAAGAATATTGTACAAAATTTTATCTACTTTCATCTATGAATAAAAATATTTGGCAAAAGGCATTTTTAAAAATAAAAATGCACCTGCTATTAAGTTTACTAATCAAGTTTTTTATGTTACCTTTCGCATAGTTACTGTTTCGCATGGTTACTGTCGAAACTTTGTCAAACAAATTCAAAAAAAGAAGGTTTTTCAAAATGAGCGATTCTGATGGAAGTTTACCCTCTGATATAGAAGCAGCGGCAAACAAAGCGATCTCAAGTTTAGTTCCGACAAAATCCAAGGCGCGGTATGAGATGGAGTATCAGAAGTTTGAAGATTGGTGCAAAGCTAACAAAATAAAGGAGGTGTATGAGAAAATCCTTTTAGGTTATTTTTCCGTAAAGCAACGCTCCCAGAAACCATCTACACTATGGACTCACTACTCAATGTTGAGAACTATGATTTCAGTCAAGAAAATAAATCATTCTTCTAAAAAGTGTGGTTTTATTTAACAGCAAAATTTTAATAAAACTGTTTTTTTCCATTACAGCACTAATGCTGTAAAGACATCTATTACAGCACTAGTGCTTTAATAGATGCCCTTACAAAACGATTTACAGAACTGTAAAATTCATATTACTAAATGAAAGTAGATAAACATTATTTTACGTACAGTTCACTTTCACTATGTAAGTAAATCCATTCTTCCGCACAACTGTGCATTTTGATGAATAGTAAAACACAATTGTGCGTTATGATGCCTAGTATAACAATCAAGTTAGCCTTGAAACACTCAAATCGTGATATTTAACTACATACGTGACATTGTCATTATTTGAGGTTTAAAGTTCAGCTCGATACGTTATAAATTATAAACCGTACTTTAATTTATTAGTAAGGGTCGTAGAAAAAGTATAGTACGTATTGCGTGTTGTAAAGCAATTATGCAGAATGTAATATCCACGATCGCCGCTACGCGGCTTGTTCGCAATTTTTCCATTCGTGCGTAATAATATGCTTTTTACCACACTTAATACGTAATTTACTATTACCTAACAAGCAAACTATATTTCACATAATACTAACTAACCTCTTTTTAAGAATAAAACTAATATACTAATATTTAATATAATTCTTTAAATCCAATATTTAATTTTTTTTTGAGGGCCCGTCCGTGCGTCGGATGCACTTAGGCCAGGTTTCGCCCATTGTGCTCACCCAGTTTGATTGTTACCCACCTCCGTGATCCCAGTTCTTTGCACTAGTTTGTATAGGTCAATTGGGGAGAGGGTAACAATGTCCTCTGGTTCCATTTTTGGTTGTCCGAGTATTTGTCTTCCGATCTAGTCACTCGCAATGGCAAACTATGTGCTGTACAGTTTCCCTGTCTTGTCCGCATAATCTGCAGTCAAGATCTCCATTGTACAGTTGCATACTCTGCAGATGGTTCTTGACAGCCATGTATCCTGTCAAAATTCCTGTAATGGTTCTTAGCTGGTTCCTGTTCATTTGAAACAACTGTTTCGTAGGTCTTGGGTCTGGATCTTCAATGAAGCTTTTGCTGTGATGTTATCACTGTCATTCCTGATCCAATATTTAATGATTTGGTACCAATTATATTATTTACTTGAATAAAATATAATTATATCGCAAAGAAGCTCAGTAGAATTAAACCTTTTTCTTTGTGTGCATAATTTTGTAGAGAAATATTAAAATTTGTGGTCCGTCCCCTCGTCGTCTGTTTAACTGATACTAAAGTATATAATGGTAAAATAGACGAGTAAATTGCAATTATTTTTAATATAATAACATTATTAATAAATTTGTGCTTATTTAAATATAATTTAAATTTCCAATATTATTACATATTTATTTTGTTTAATATAATATTAATTAGTGTTTAAATTAGCAAAATATATTGTGTTTTGTGGTGGTTATGGTGAGGGTATTTGTAATATTTATTGGTAAGTTGATAATTAATGAAATTTTATGTTATTAAATAAATTTGTGAGTAAAATTTTTTATCGTCCATTTAATTTACGGAGGAACTGGTATTTATTTAGGTGGATCCAACCTCTCTAAAATTGCCTTGTTAAATTAGAGTTTTCTTGGACTGAATTACAAAAGCTAAGCAAACTATTGGTTTTTTTTTCATCAAGGGACAGATGTGAGTGTGGAAAAGCTAAGAAGAAAAAGATGAAGGCCAATGAAGACGCTAAAAATAATTACTAAAGGTTATTGTATGATAAAAAATTATAAAAATTATTTTTTTAATTAAAAAATGGGATTATTAAAAGTAGGACCATAGACAAATTTACCCTTAGATCAATTTGTCCACTCAGGTTTTCTGGATGGGCCCTCTAAAAAAACTCCCTCGTCAATATTTCTCCTACCAAAAGTGATTTTAAAAAAAAACGTGCTAAAAAACCCAAAAAAATCGTCGTCCCTGCCACAAAAACTTCTATTCCAGTCTTGTCCATCTTTTTAAATTGAAAAATAAACATAATATTACAGTGCGCATAATTCGGGGACTTTGTCTTTATCCGCAAGCCATTTTTACTATTATCGTTTAGGAATCCAATTAGATAGAAGTCACTGGGTAAGACCCACAAAAACTGCAGAGCTATTGAGACACAGTCGGAAAGACGTGAGAAATATTACTGCGGTTGTTACCGGACATTGCCTCTTCGGCAGACATGCCGAACGTATGCAAATACCCACTAACGACTTCTGCAGAAGTTGCAGAGATGAGGAAGATGAAGAAAGTATTCAACATTTTATATGTGAATGCCCTGGCCTCGCAAGAAGATAGTTCACTGCTCTGGGTGAACTATTTCTCGATAGCCTGGAGGAATTAAGCAACTTACAACTTGGACGACTGAGCAGGTCTCTGAATAGTAGTGGCTGGTTTGAATGAGTTCTTAAAATCCTTCTGAGGTGTACGCCGCACTAATCCTCAGAGATCTGATGAAGGTGGGTTCTACGAAACACGTGTTGTATCACAACGGACCTAATAGGACTACGTGAGACTGTTTGGTCAGAACCAAAGGTCTGCCACTCTTACCTACCCTAACTTAAGACCCACAAAATCATCTTCCAAATTAAATATTGGGCAATAAAGACAATATAATTTAATAATAATTATTTAATATACCAGTTAGACGACCGACTTTTTTCTAAAATATAGCTTTTCTTTTTCTTAAGAAAGTCGAAAAACACTTAGCTTGTATCCGTCTATAGCAAATTTAATAATATATAAGTAATGTTAGATATAAAGGTAACTTTTATCTGTTTTAGGTCCCTCGAGATCTGTCTAAAGTCGGACCGAATTACTTTCTCAAAGAAACGTTTTTCGCTTTCTGCCTTTCCAAAGGTTTTATTTTATTTATAATACGTGTTTTCTTTTTTCTAAAGTAGAAAAGTTTTTTCTATAGGAAATAACTTATTTTTATTTTATTCCATGCCATTTTTACAGTCTACAACAATAGTAGTTTGTACAAGATCGGATATAATGTCCACATTGCACGAGGAAGTAAATTGAGCATGACGCTGTATAGGCGGAGTACTCAATCTTTCTAGCGCAATATGGACAATCCACTCGAGTTGTACGCTCAATCTTTTGAGCGCAATATGGACAATCTACTTGAGGTCTACAGTGTATTTTTTCTACGACTCAACTTCCGAACTTCATACTCAAAATTAAAAAAAAAATATTTAACTTAGGCATCTTAACTTAGCTTTTTAGTTTGCCGTAAACTTGTGGGAAAGATAATAAAAAACAATTGATGATAAATGCATATTTCGTTGGAAAATCAATGGATCAAATTACACTCTAACATATTTATCAATTTGGGTAATTTTTTATATTCACACAAAATCACTTTAAATATTTCCATCTTTCTCACATTCGGCCTAACAAACAAAATGCGATTTATTGATTGATACAAATGAATTTTTTTTAACCATAGCTAGTTTGATTAAATTTTTCTGCTGAAATTAACAGATGAAAAAAGGGTTTGGTCGGCTTTTTTTTCTGCTTGCGTAAGAATTACAACTCTGAAATTACCACCTAAAAATTTATTAAACAGGGTGTGTCAGTAAGGTGTCTGTCTTAGATAGCATCTAAACTATCAAAGATAGGGAACAAAGTGTCATAAAAAAGTTAAAGGGTTTTTTGGGATACATAATTTAAAAATATTTTCTAATCTACAGGGTGGTCCTAAAAAGTGATACTGAATAATAAAAAAGAAAATTAAATGGGACACCCAGTATAATTTTCTAGAATATGATTCAATGGAATAAGGACGTTGCAACCCTATTAAAATTTTTAAAGTCAAATGCAACGTACTTGGCGACGTTGCCAAGTAATTAATTTTTTTCCGAAATTTTAGTAATTTTAAGGGTATCGTTAAAAAATCATAGCAACCTGTGGATTAACCCTAGGCAAATATAATTTACGTTGTAAGTACTTTAAGGTTTGATATATTGATCTATAATAAAGTTTTTTAAATCTCTTATACAGAGCGTTCATTACAAGTTGGACAACTCGATAGTTTTAAAAATGCTCTATTTCAATTTTTTTAAATAGGACTCCCCTAATTTTTTTAGTCAAAAGAATTTACCTTTCGAAAACCTTACTTTTTTGTCAAACATGTCATATATCTAAATATCATAGTTTTTGAAATATTTTAGGATTTGTCTTAAATCAGGGTAAAAAAGGAAAGTTTTAATTAAACTATTTAGTCAAGATTGCTTTGGAACAATAAATAAATAATTTTCTTTGTCACAGCTGTCATTGCAAAATTATTTCACCAACATTTTGTACTTTATTACTGTTTAAAGTTTAGTTTCCCGAACTAACTTTATCGAAATAGAAAAAAATGAGTTATGATAAAGTTAGTTCAGGAAACTAAAATTGAAACAGTAATAAAGCACAAAATGTTGGAAAATCATTTTGCAATGACAGCTGTGACAAAGAAAATTATTTATTTTTTGTTCCAAAGCAATCTTGACTAAATAGTTTAATTAGAACTTTCCTTTTTTACCCTGATTTAAGACAAATCCTAAAATATTTCAAAAACTATGATATTTAGATATATGACATGTTTAACAAAAAAGTAAGGTTTTCGAAAGGTAAATTCTTTTGATTAAAAAAATTAGGGGGGTCCCATTTAAAAAAATTGAAATAAAACATTTTTAAAACTATCCAGTTGTCCAACTTGTAATGGACGCTCTCTATAAGAGATTTAAAAAACATTATTATAGATCAATATATCGTACCTTAAAGTACTTATAACGTAAATTATATTTGCCTAGGGTTAATCCACAGGTTGCTATGATTTTTTAACGACACACTTAAAATTACTAAAATTTCGGAAAAAAAATTAATTACTTGGCAACGTTGCATTTCACTTCAAAAATTTTATTAGCGTTGCAAAGTCCTTATTCCATTGAATCATATTCTAGAAAATTATACTGGGTGTCCCATTTAATTTTCTTTTTTATTATTCAGTACCACTTTTTAGGACCACCCTGTAGATTAGAAAATATTTTTAGATTATGCATCCTAAAAAACCCTTTAACTGTTGTATTCTTTTTTCCCTATCTTTGATAGTTTAGGTGCTATCTAAGACAGACACCTTACTGACACACCCTGTATACTATGAAGATTTCGCATTTTGTCTAACACAGTTAGATATTTAAATACAAATCAGATTGCATAGTGCTACCAAGAAATGGAACTCTTTTTTTCTGTCAGCACAACGAAATTCTTAATACTTATCCCTATATCACACATCAAGCTGTCTTGTGTCCCCTAAATTTCTCACAAAGAAGAAAATACTTTTTGAAACTTTTAAAAACCTTCCTCGCTCTAAAACACTTTGCCATTTTTATTTTTAACCCTTACCGCCATAAAACTTGGCACTGCGCGGTCCAAAATTTGAAGTTGCTAATAAAAAAGTTTTATTCGTAAAATATGTCCTTTGGCCGTGCTTTTAGTACAATCATTTTCGAAACTTTCAAAGCTCTCTACTTTTGCTTTTGCGGACACCGCATACCGAATGTCCTGAAGCGGTGTATCGATAGGGAGGTATTACGGAAAATGATTTTAACGTATATCTGTATTACCTGTCTTGAAAATTTTACGATATACCGTTAAACTTTTCCTAGCAAACTTTATTTTCTCACAATCATAGTGACACGGTTTTTGCCATTGTGCTCACCTTGTTTGGTTCTTACATCCACTCCGTGATCCCAGTTCCTTGCACTAGTTTGTGTAGGTCAAGTGGGGACAGGGTAAGGATGTCCTCTGGTTCCAGTTTTGGTTGCCCGAGTATTTGCCTTTTCCGATCTAGTTACTCGCAATGGAAAACTATGTGCTGTACAGTTTCTCTGTCTTGTTCGCATAATCTGCAGTCAAGATCTCCATTGTACAGTTACATTCTGTGCAGATGGTTCTTGACAGCCATGTGTTCTGTTAGAATTTCTGTAATGATCTCAACTGGTTCCTACTCGTTTGAAGTAACTTTTTCGTAAGTCTTGGATCTGGATCTCCAATGAAGCGATCAAAGGGCTGCTTGACTGTCAGAATATATATATTACAGTGGTTTTGGAGCCGTCTGTGTAGCAGATTATTGCCCCAGGAATAGTTTCTGGTGTTTTGTTTTTCCATACGTTTTGCTCATCAATTACGACCTCATATGGTATGTCATAGCGAAACCTCGGATTTATGTGGTGTGATCTCATTTTTAACTCAGGTCCACCTATAGTCTCTCTTAAAAGTTCGTGTCCAGTTCTCTTCCTGCCTAAGAGCGGCGTAGAACTGGCCCGGTTACCTTAATTTTTAATTTACTAATCAGCAGTGGAACCACAGACAATCGTAATCGACAGTTTGTCGACATTTCCCCTTATGTCTGTCTTCGTCTCACCCTGACTCAAGGTTAATCTACAAAATCACTACCACCGACAAACGTTTTACGGAAATATATCGATTTAATCGAATCGCCACAAAGCGACTGACAAGTGAATCCCGCTAAAGCTTGTCAATGAGTAATTTAACCTCAAAATTAGTTTTGTTTGGGTTTGTTTACGTTGTTTTTTTTCAGCAAAATTTAAAAAAAATTATTTGCCATTCTTTCACACACGGTAAGTAGAAATATTGATATGATGAATACATCTCTGATCCAAATTATTTGTTATGATAGAAGAAATTTCATTAATGCAGTTTGACATCGACATTGACATGGCTTTGTACTGAAATATCTACGCTTTGCCCCATGAGCCTCTGGTAACTGCCAGTAGCGAAAAATTCCAGTGCCGCAAATATTCTTGTCCGTGGGGACAATGCACCTCTTCGCGGAATATTCCTCATGTGGGGCAATAACATTTGTGCCTGTGGCTCAATCAGTCGGTATCTTCGTCTAAATTCTACGTCGTTCACAGTAAAAGGGTTAAATGAGTCCCACATTCGCATCCTCTGCAAATTAAAACGTCGTAGACGTAACCTACGTCTCTCGCAGTCCATTAAAATATTTACTGGTAACATTTTGATTCATAAACTATAATAACTCACAAAATAATAAACGATTGAAACTCTCCAAATATTTAAAAACGACCATAAACGCGCGAAAACAAACTAAAATATAACCTAACCTAGGAGATATAACCAATGTTTTTAGAATGGATTATAAGTCTTTATTGACAGAGCGAAAACACCCGAATAGATGACGATTTCGGTAAAGCGATTGACTGTGGTACGAATTTTCGATCACTTCGACAAGAGAGTCGTCGACTTCTCCTTGTCGATCCGACTTGAAAGCGATTGTTCGTGGTTCCGCTACAGGTACCTTTGATTGTGAGTTCATATGCCTGTTAATGTTAGTTATGTCACATGCAAACTTGCTGGTTAATTACTTCAGCGATGGTTAAAAATCTTTGTGCAACCACAACAATAGACATCATATCCACTCTTGTTGTACAAACTACTATTAAAATAAAGTCACATACGTTAGATTAGGGTATTAACTCTAAAACTCCTTCTCTATCGTACAATACAAAATGTCCCATGATTTTGCAACCGAAATAGGGGTCGGCTAAAAGGAGGGTACCACATCATTTCACCTTTGGCCTCGGGGCAACAGTTAAATGTCTCCCCATTAAATTCTGTATTTCTAAACTTTGGAATCAGGCGATATCTGCTATTTTAAGCTTCATTAAACAAAGCTTATTCGAAAATTTAAACTAAGTTTATAATTACATTGAAAAATTGGATCGGTCTGTCGAAAAATAATTGGATCTTAAAATCAGTCCTTTTTTACAAATCGATCTACAAAAAAAAATTGATAAATTTTGGTAATGTCGGTTAAGATAGAAGTTAAACGAATGTTAGACGGATGTCTCGTCATATTAAATTAACAATCCCGTCATTTCCGACATTTTAATTTTCGGCACACTTTAATAATGAAAACAAATTGTGTGCGTTCGCTCAGTATCCTTTGTGAAAATATTAATGATTTCCTGCTAATCGTATAATCCTGCTGCCGTAGAGTTAGTCCTGCTCGCCCGGGGCTTAATCTTCAATTATAATGGGCCAGATCTGTCTGTCTGTCTCTCTATGTCTGCCACTTTTCCCGTTTCGCGTTTTGACGCTAACTGTGGGTATGAGCGGTTTAATATATGCCTGCGTGCCCTTTTGTTCTCTTTTGTATTTGATTTTGTGTTGTGTAGTGGTATCAGTGAATCGAGGTAATACTATGAATGATCGCTAAAAAATGTTGTTTGATAATAGAAAGAACTTAAAAAGGTAGGTTTTCTTCCACGCTCGCTAGTCGACGACCCACTGGCAATGACCAATTCGCTAAGACATGTACCGGGTGGTCAACTAAGAATGGCTGCCGGCCATATCTCAGAAACTAGTAATCGTACAGCATCCGGGTAAATTTTTTTATGACAAAAGTGCCCAAGAGAAAATGCTGGAAATTATTTTTAAGTTCCGCATTTTGCTGCAAGAGGGCGTAATTGAAAAGTAAATTTTAAAATTTTACATATCTCCGAAAATTCCACATTCAGGTATATCTTTGATAACACCATTAAAAAGCTTGAACAATTATGCATTATTTTGATCTTATGCTCATTGGCGTACCGACTTTAATAAGAGGGGGGGAAGCTGTTGAAAGTGTAATCAGGTCAATCGCTGTAACTTATAAACGACTTATCTTATATAATCTGAAATAATATCCACATGGAAAAATATCAGTGGCGTACCACTTCTTTTCTAAAAAATATATAATTGCTTCTTCATTTAAAGTTTTAAAAATTATTCTATTGGCGATAACGCTGAAACGAACGGAGATATCGAGCTACCCTTTTATTATTTCTTCCAGAAAATTTCATCTACTTTTCGATTATGGTATCATAATTATACCGCATGATTTATTTTTCGGAGTAAAATCAAAAAATGTGTTATTATTGTAAATTGCGCTCTCTAGCATTTTTTTGAGAACTATTATGGACAACTAAATACGGTGAAAGTGCATACATTTCTTTTCCAAACAGTCTTTAGTTTGCTAAAATCGGATAAGTCGTTTAAAAGTTACAGCGATTTAACTGATTACACTTTCAACAGCTTCCCTCCCTTTTATTAAAGTCGGTACGCCAATGAGCATAAGACCAAAATGATGCATAATTGTCCAAGCTTTTTAATGGTGTTATCAAAGATATACCTTAATGCGGAATTTTCGGAGATATGTAAAATTTTAAAATTTACTTTTCAATTACGCCCTCTTGCGGCAAAATGCGGAATAATTTCCAGCATTCTCTCTTAGGCACTTTTGTCATAAAAAAATTTACCCGGATGCTGTACGATTACTAGTTTCTGAGATATGGCCGGCGGTCATTCTTAGTTGACCACCCGGTACAATTTTTTTTTAAAGTTCGGTAGCGGTGGTCGGGTAGCTTTTAGGAAAACAAACATGTTCAGAAACCAGTGTACATGTCTTGACGAAATAGTCATCGCTACTGGGTCGTAGTCAGTTGCGGCTTCTCCTTCAGGCCACAAGTTTTCGACAGGATGTCTATAAAATCGATATTTCAATACATTTAAACATTGAAAGGCAACGAAATATACCTTTGAAAAAATAGTCATTCGTATAATGTAAGAATTTTTTATTTCTATATATTTAATAAATCAACCCCCATTTATACATTACATAAAGCTATTTAATTATAATTATTTAATTTGCCCCAGCATTAAATTTCCCCAAAAATCTTATTTATTATTCATTCCGCTGCAATGAAAATAAAATTTGACAAGTCTGACCGTCGGAATTATAAAGGCCCGTCTGTCGGTCAATTAGGTACGGCAAAAACACCGGCACGGGACGTAAAGCGGTAACAAAAACAATTTCGGGATGTTTGGGTAACAGAGGGGGATTTTTTTGAGGATGGAAAGGGATGTTTTTTAGAGTATGTTAATGGATATTTTAAGAATTATATTTACAGTGGTTCTCTGATGAGTATGTATTATAATATTTACATACTAACTCTGTCCAGTGACGTATTTAAAGGGGGGGAGGCTGCCAGGCTGCAGCCCCCCTGCTCAGAAGCTAGGGATTCAATAGTAGAATTAACTAATTTTTCGTGTTACACCTTTTAACTAATATTTTATATTCGACCACATTCCGCTACATTTTACAAATTTTCAAAATTCACTATTATCAATAGTCGAATTTTACTACCTACCTCTGGCAACAGTAATTCTGGATCGTTGATTTTATTTATTTTGCTTTGGTAGTTTTAGAGTTATAAATAAAAAACCTAATTTTACGGTCCTGGAAAAAAAATAAAAAAACCCATCTAAATTAATTTTTTTAGCCATGGAATTGAGTAAGATTTAAGGGGTCTAGAGATGCCATGAATTTAATAGAAAATTACCTGATCGATCGGACCCTCGACCCGTTACAGTAGAACCCCGATTATCCGTGCGGCGGATTCTCCGTGCGGGATTGTAATTGTTTATCCGGGCGGCGGATTATCCGTGCGGCATTTTAAATTTCGGGGAATACCCTATTTATCTGTTTACTTATTATTTTCGCCAACTGCTGACCGACTCGTTAGTTAAACGTAAACAGGCGCCCAAAATGCAGCGTACCGGTGCTAATGAAAAGTGTAAACGCAATGTTTTAACTATTGAACAAAAAATGGAACTTTTAAAACAATTTGAAAATAACATGTGTTGCTGAATTGGCTAAAGCATGTAACATTGGAAAACAAACGGTTCGTGACATTGTGAAGAAGAAAGCCGAATTACAGAGCTTTGTAGCTAAAGCTGACAGTGCAAAAGCTATTTCTGACAGGAAATCTCTAAAAGGGTCTACTTTTCGAGAGCTTGATGATGTTATGACCAGGTGGGTCTTGCAGAAAAGATCCGAAGGGGTTCCAATATCAGGGCTTATGTGTGCTAAGCAAGCTCAAAAGTTTCACGAGCAGTTGAAAATCAAAGGAATCTTCTGGTTGGCTTTACAGGTTTAAAAGACGTCATGGAATACGAGAATTAGCTGGTCAAGAGGAGAAATTAAGTACTGATTATGGCGCTATGGTAGAATTTTGCTATGCTTTGGAAAACCTTATACAGGAGCATAACCTAAAACTAGAGCAAGCGTATAATGGAGACGAAACTGGACTTTATTGGAAAGCGATGTCAAAAAGAACACTTGCTGCAGGCTTAGAAACTAGTGTACCAGGTTAGCTTTACATACATATTTTACGTGTATACAGTGCTTTTTAAAATATTTTTTTTTAAGTTTCAAAGTAAGCAAAGACCGTGTAACAGTATTATGCTGTGCTAACACATGTATTTTTTAGAATAAATTTTTATAAAAATAAAAATGAGGTCTTTGGATTATCCGTGTTTTCGATTATCCGGCGAAGGCTCGGTCCCGTCTGGCCCGGATAATCGAGGTTCTACTGTAATTATAACGTCAAGAGGAGATCACAGTTCCTCGACAACGAAGAATATTATGATTTTTATAATTTAATTTCTGTATAATGTAGTTTTTGTATTTTTTTTATAATGTTTAATAAAATATAAGTATACCTAATACATAATTCACGCCTTGGTCACATTATTTTCAGTGTTTGTGAATGAATTAGAATAGGCAAAACCCATAAATTGACCCAAACCTGGGTGGTACTACCTGCACTTGATGAAAAGAAAGAATTTTGCAATGAAATCAATGAAAAATTATGAAAGTGGCTTAAATATTCGTTGGGTCACTTCTGCTGTAGTCCCTTTGCATACCTAATGAGCTTTTATTACTCTACACCTTTCTGAAATAGACTATAGTATTCTTTGAATATTATAGTCTATTATAGTATACTATAGTATTCAAAGAATACTGTAAGAAAATATGTTTTCTGTGTACAAGAGAAAATCATTTTGTACCTAACAAAATGTTTTATGTAATATTTTCTTTAATAACATTTCTACTTTTCCATTTTGATGCAAATAAAACTTTATATTTCAAAATTGAAACCGTATATTTCCATCCACAATATATCTACATTAAAATTCACGGCCTCACGTTTAACACTGGCAAAATAAAATTATCGGTAATTTGGCCATGTGTTTTGCATAATGGCGAATTTACTTGTTATTTCAATTATCTCTCCACTATCTAAACTGAATTCGGGAAACTGTTTTTAGTGGTAACATTAATGCTTTAGGGGTTTGGTCAGTTTACCATAAGTCAGAAACATCATAAGCTTCTAAAGAAATGTGCTACAGAATTTTTTTTTATATAGACCCCCTATTTTTTTAGTAAAATCTGGATTATCTAAGTTTTATCGCTCCATTTAAAGGTTTAAGTTTCTAAAAAACTTATTATGGCAATTCAAGAATATTTACTTTTTGCTAACCTACATTTTTTAAATTAATAAAATTCACGATACGCCACCCTTAATCATCTTAGGCTTCACTGTCAAGTTTGGAAGTCGAAATTATTCATTACAATTTTAGCAAGCCATCCTGTGTCGGGTCTAATTGGGTTATTGTGCAAGCTACTCTTCTGATTTATTTGCTTTTTATTTTCTTTATGGCAGCAAGAAATAATATAACAAAATAAATATTTAAAATGGAAAATTACTTGGAAATCTTTAACTTTGTATTATATTATTTGTATCTCATTGCTAAAGCATCCAAATTTAGCCTGTTCTCAGTGTCTTCATTTATGTATATTTACTTCATTATCGACAATAATTTGTAAATAATTTTTTAAATTCCTTAAAAACAATAATTTTTTTTAGATATTGTCGGTAGGAATATTTTCTGTAAAAATATGTCGGATAATAAGAGCCAAAATAGGTTAGGAACTTTAAAATTCTGCTTTAATCGCGAATTAATCTGTAGGCTGGATCGCGTAACAATGCATTAACCACAAATTCATCTGTAGACTAGATCGCTGGCTACGCATAAAGCACAAATTGATCTGTAGACTAGATCGCTTGGCTACGCATAAAGCACAAATTGATCTGTAGACTAGATCGCGTGGCTACGTATAAACCACAAATTGATCTGTAGGCTAGATCACCTAGCTACACATTGACCACAAATTGATCTGTAATCTAGATCGCGTGGTTACGCATGAAGCCCGAATCGATCTGAAAACCAGATCGCGTGGCTACGCACTAAGCAAAAATTGATCTGTAGGCTAGATCGCGTGGCTAGGCATAAGCCACAAATGGATCTGTAGACTAAATCACGTGGTGACGCAGATATATAAATTCAAATTCCCATACTAAAATCTTCACATTCGTTAACCGAAATATCCAATAATTTTAGTATAAAGGAAAAAATAACAAATATCCATGTAGGAGTAGAAGAAATATTTTTTATGGCAGCAGATTGTTATCTTCTCTCTAAGCAGAATCGATGTATTTTAAATAAATTCCAAAATGGTAAGAACCACAGCAGTTTTTGAATTTGTTATTGAAATCTCGTCTGCTAGAATCTGTCATGCTGCGCTCACCATCTATAATAGATAAGGTTAGGTTAGGTAAGAGTGGCAGACCCTTGGTTCTGACCAAACAGTCTCACGTAGTCCTGATTAGGTCCGTTGTGATACCACACGTGTTCTGTAGAACCCACCTTAATCAGATCTCTGATGGTTAGTGCGACGTAACCGCAGAAGGATTTTAACAACTCATTCAAACCAGCCACTACTGTTCAGAAATCTGCTCAGCCGTCCAAGTTGTAAGTTGCTTAGTTCCTCCAGGCTATCGAAAGATGATTCACCCAGACTAGTGAACCTCCTTCTTGCGGGGCCAGGGCATTCACACAGAAAATGTTGAATACTTTCTTCCTCTTCCTCATCTCTGCAACTTCTGCAGAAGTCGTTAGTGGGTATTTGCATACGTTCGGCATGTCTACCGAAAAGGCAATGTCCGGTAACAACCGCAGTAATATTTCTCACGTCTTTTCGACTGTGTCTCAATAGTTCTGCGGTTCTCTTTTTATCGAATGTCGGCCACAGTTGCCTGGATGTACTACAGGTTGTCAAACCTGTCCATCTGTAATAACTTATGGTGCCATTATAAATAAAAAGTTGTATACGATCATTTTATAATATTAAAAGAGATACAATATACAATATCATAATTTATATAAAATTCGTTTTGATAATATAAAGGTAATTAATTTAGTCTACTTGCCGCTATTTTGATTTTTTTTTTTTTTTTTATGATAAAACACCTGCACTGTAGGAAAAATCCTTTAAGGCGCTCTGGGAGCGGTGCGAGTGCGAAAAAAGCGATTAACGTTGGTCTTGAAACGTTGAAGATTGTATTCATTGGGAAACACGACCTCAGGAAGATCATTCCACAAAGATGACGTTCTCCAGATGAAAGAATTCTTGAACAATGAAGTTCGAGGAGTACTAAGCTGAACAACATATGGATGAGCGGCAGTGGTTTGCCGTGTATTTCTGTTTTGAATTGCTCTAGGTGGAATCAAGTGGGCAATGTCAGTCGAACACCTGCCATGGAAATATCTGTAAAAGAGAGCCAAATCACCAACCTGTCTTCGATGCTCCAGGCTATCGAGGGTCTTGGTCAGCTCGGGGTCGCCGATCAGACGAATGGCTCTCCTTTGAATGGAATCCAGTAGCCGAAGGGTGTGCTTGGGTGCAGAGCTCCAGACATGAGAGCAATATTCTAATGATGGTCGAATCTGGGCTTTGTAGTGTGTCAAAAGTTGATGAGGTGTGTACAACCTTTTGGTGCGGAAAAGTACACCAAGTTTCTGTGCAGCTGCCTTGGCAATTGCGGCAACGTGATCATGCCAAGACATATTACCTCCCAGATTGACCCCCAGCAAATTAATAGACGGTGCCAGGGGAATTGCTTGTCCTGCCATGACTATATCCGGTTCTGCAATGTTAACCTTTTTGGAGAAGACTGCTGCCTGGGTTTTCTTAGCATTAAATGCGACTTGGTTACTGTCACCCCAAGCCAAAATTTCTTCCAGGTCTTTGTTGAGGCGCAATACTTCATGCTGCCTGCGAAGATGTGCGTCGGCAGCGGATGTTTGGGGAGTCAAGGTAAAAGATGAGACAAGTGTGCTGTCATCAGCAAAGCTATAAATTGGATTTTGGGTTTTCACTAGAAGGTCGTTAATATACAGTAAAAAGAGGGTAGGC
The DNA here is from genome assembly GCA_935413205.1 of Polydrusus cervinus. Lineage (NCBI taxonomy): Eukaryota > Metazoa > Arthropoda > Insecta > Coleoptera > Curculionidae > Polydrusus > Polydrusus cervinus. The sequence continues at coordinate 6,672,937 of OW284514.1, forward strand.
GACAATATGGACCCTTGAGGAACACCAGCATTGATATGATGATGATGATTTGATTGCTAATTGTGGAAAAATTGATGCTGTTTACATATCGACGTAAAATTTAAATTTGGAGAGCGCTACTCATTTATCATTATATTATTATTTGTGCTCTGTCGCCGGTGGATACGAATTTCCAGGTTACAATATTGTTTTACCGAATTAAAAATTTCAATTTTATCAGCTTCGGTAAATAAATGATACTATTTCTGTAAAATACAGTGTCCGCAAGAAAGTCCGCATCAAATGGCATATTCTTTTATTATTATGTACCGGGTGTCCCACTAAGAATGGCTCTCGGCCGTATCTCAGAAACTACTGGGTATAGAAATGCAGGACAAAAAAAATTATAACTAAAGTGGTCATGAGAAAATCCTGGAAATAATTTTTAAGTTCCGCATTTTGCCGCAAGAGGGCGTAATTGAAAAGTAAATTTTAAAAGTTTACATATCTCCGAAAATTCCACATTAAGGTATATCTTTGGTAACACCATTAAAAAGCTTGGACAATTATGCATCATTTTGATCTTATGCTCATCATTGGCGTACCGACTTTAATAAAATGGGGGGGGGGGGGGGGGGGAAAGCGGTTGAATCTGTAATCAGTTAAATCGCTGTAACTTATAAACGACTTATCCGATTTTAGCAAACTAAAGACTGTTTGGAAGAGAAATGTATGCACTTTCACCAATCGTATTTAGTTATCCATAATAGTTCTCAAAAAAAATGCTAGAGGGCGCAATTTGTAATAATAGCACATTTTTTGGTTTTACTCCGAAAAAATAAATCATACGGTATAATTATGATACCATAATCGAAAAGTAGATTAAATTTGCTAGAACAAATTATAAAACCGCAGCTCGATATCTCCGTTCGTTTCAGCGTTATCGCCAATAGAATAATTTTTAAAAGTAAGCGATTATATATTTTTTAGAAAAAAAGTTGGACGCCACTGATATTTTTTCATGTGGATATTATTTCTGATTAGCCTGGTCAATTCTACATAAAAATGGTCTCTTGCGTCTTTCTCCTCAGGCACACCATTCTTAATTAAAATACATTAGCTCTACTATTTATTATTATCATTATTAACATTGATAATGAAAAATTTAGTTTTATAAAAATTGTTGGAAATGACCACCTTCACTTCCGCCTGTCTAATTTAATTTAATTATTTTAATTAAGAACGGTGTGCCTGAGGAGAAAAACGCAAGAGACCATTTTTATGCAGAATTGACCAGGCTAATCAGAAATAATATCCACATGAAAAAATATCAGTGGCGTCCCACTTTTTTTCTGAAAAATATATAATCGCTTACTTTTAAAAATTATTCTATTGGCGATAACGCTGAAACGAATGGAGATATCGAGCTGCGGTTTTAATATTTGTTCTAGCAAATTTAATCTACTTTTCGATTATGGTATCATAATTATACCGTATGATTTATTTTTTCGGAGTAAAACCAAAAAATTTGTTATTATTACAAATTGAAGTTTTCATTGAAATTTTACTTAATTAATATTGGATCAAAAATTTTCAATTTTTTCTTATATTGTTAACATTATTTAAAAGTTTTATTGTTGATTAGAATGCGGTCTAATCAATTAGGTCTTATTTCAGACTTTTACTTCAGAAATTAAATAAACAACAAATAAATTGTAATTAGCAACGAATGCATTTGTAAACTATATTTTTGTTAAATAAAATGTTTCGACCTACTAATATCTATTCTTTTTGATCCAACAATGTTAATTAAGGAAAATTTCAACGAAAGCTTCCTAATACTTTATTTTTGTATGTGTTTACTAACTTAAGAAAAATAAGAAACGCCGTTTTTGGCAAAACTGATGTAATTAGATAAACTTTGCATCAAACATTACATACTGATCAATAACAATTTCAGTTTTTGAAGCAAAATAAATAATTGGAAACAAGAATTTTACATAAAATTGCATTAAGATAACAAATGAAGTAAAGGCAAATGGTTTTACATCGATGTATAAAATTTAATCTCAGAGGGTTGATCAAAATTTTCAAGAAACTGGCAAAAAATAAAAATTGTATTAGACTTTCAAAATTTCGTACAGAGGCTTAAAATGCCTAAATAAACAATTTTCTCGAATAAAGTTTTTCGATATCTTGATAAATAAGGGCATTTTTGAACCTATTTTATTAAAAATTTCAAATTTGACAGGTAACGCAAGTCGTGCAGCTGCTCCAGTATACGTCATTTTTGGTTTTTAGGCAAGCAAAAATTAACTGCTTTTTCAATTTTTACCTATTCCTAATAATAAAAAAATACGCCATTTGATGCGGACTTTCTTGTGGACACTGTATGAAAATTATATGAGAATGATAATCCACTTTCAAACAGTTTTTTAAATTCATTACAAGTGGGGAAACCTGTAAACTAAGTACCCGTATATGCAATGAATTAAATGTATCTAGAACCAATTAAGCATATTGAGACAATTACTAGTAATGCTGGTTTCTGATATATCAATTATCCTACGTGGTTCATAGATGGGAAATCCTTTGTATTATGTAGCAGCGCTAATAGGAATATGTTTGATGGATTAGGTGTATTACCTATGCAATTAGGCATTGGAGTAATCGGTTTATATTCGGGTTTATTTGGTTTTTGTTAAAAAATTATTCTCGTAACTTACCTACCTTGGTACTTTTTTGAACATAAACATATCAAAGGCCGTCACAACAGTCTCCCATAAAAATTACAATAGACTCTCCTTTACAAAATCGCTATACTTACAGATTGAGGAATGAAAATAGTCCAGAAATATTATTGATTTTCACACAGTTGACTTGTTCGGTAAATTAAAGTCCATTGTAGAAAGGTGTAGAGTAATAAAACCTCATTAGGTATGTAAAGGGACTACAGAGTGACCCAATGAATATTTAAGTCCCTTTTATAATTTGGTATTAATTTTATTGCAAAATTCTTTATTTTCATCAAGTGCAGGTAGTACCACCCGGGTTTGGGTCAATTTATGGGTTTTGCCTATTGTTATCCATTCTCAAACACTAAAAATGGTGTGATAAAGGCGTGCATTATATAAATAGTATCAGGTACACTTATTTTTTATTAAACGTTATAAAAAAAAATACAAAATACAAAAAATACATTATATACAGAAATTAAATTATAAAAAATTTTAATATTCTTCGTCATCTGAGGAACTGTCATCTCCTTTTGACGTTATAATTAACGAATCGACGGACCGATCAATCAGGTGGTCAAGATCCCATATTTTCTCCTTTTCTTTAATGACATGATGGACTGCTTTTCGCCAGTTCTCTGGTGTCACTTCCTAAGGGCTTGATCAAACAGTAGCTTAACGTCTTTCATTTTGAATGTCGTGTTGTGTCTTGCTAAACATATTTTTACTTGCGCCCATATAAGTTCTATAGGTTTTAGTTCGCTGATATGGCGGTGTGCGAAGCACAGTTTTACACTATGTTTTCCAGCTATATCTTCCACGGCATATTTCATAAAACACTGTTTGTGTAAATTAGCTATAGCTAATAAACTGCTGGACAATTGCTTTCAAGCAAGAAAAATTTCGCCTAAATTTAACAGTTAATATTTTCTGAACCAGATATGATATTGACCTACGGTTTTGAATGGTTGATAGATGCATTTCTTGAGAAATAATTTTCAATATTGGATTTTCTTTAACTATCAGAAAATTTTATATACAGGTTGTTAAAGAAGACGATGATTTTTGCTCCAATTTTAATGGCGTGTAACTTTTAGAATAATATTTTTAAATTTTATCACTCTACGTCAATTGAATCACTGGTTCAGAGCAAAGAAAGTAATTTCTCAACAACTATATTTTAAGAAATACCGATTTTTTTGGAAAACCTTGCTTTATTTCAACTTATTATTATTACTTAATATTGTTTTTTTTGTGATAATCTTGATTTAAATTAATACACTCGAATGGACGGGGTTTGGTTTGACGGCAGCTAGTGATATTTCTTATCAAAATTAGAAATTAATAAATCCATTTTTTCCAAAAATTAAATTAAAAAAATTATCTTTGTTAAAATTTTGTAAACACGCTATATAATATACCTGTAGTGCGATATAAAAAATTAAAAAACAAGAAAGAATTTACCTAATCTAGGGGCGAGTACCTACTTTCCAATATAAAACAATTGTGAAAAATTGTGAGATACTCATAAACCATAGACATATAGGTGTTTATAAGTACGCCACTCTACATTATAACATTTAGGTACAACTATTGTTACTGAACATAATCAAGCTTTCCATAAGGTATAATAATCACTCGCGAAGTTTGCACGATACAACGCACAGTGAGATCTAGCTACCAATAAGTTTATATAAAGCAAGGTTTCCAAAAAAATCGGTATTTCTTAAAATATGGCAGATATCAAAAATTTGACAAATCACTTTCTTTGCTATGAATCAGCAAATCAATTAACGTAGGGTAATAAAATTTAAAAATATTATTGTGAAAGTTACACGCCATTAAAATTGGAGCAAAAATCATCGTCTTCTTTAACACCCTGTATTTAAAAATTTCTGACAGTTAAAGAAAATCTAACATTGACAATTGTTTCCCAAGGGATAGATCTATCAACCATTCAAAACCGGAGGTCGATATCATATCTGGTTCAGAAAATATTAACTGTTAAATTTAGGCGAAATTTTTCTTGCTCGAAAGCAATTGCCCAGCAGTTTAGTTCCTTCTTTATTAAATTATATTCTGTTTTTTTCTTTGGTCAGTTATCATAAATAATTTAATGCACAAAATTTACCTGCACCTATGGCCGACACAATTGAGCCGAACTGGATGAAATGTCCCATTTTATTATTCTACACCTTTCTGAAATAGACTATAGTTATCTTTAGCCAATTGAAGTGTTAAATCTGTTGACTAATTGACTTTGGAAAATTGACTTGGGCTTTTTGACTCTGAGTCGATTACATTTTTCGACTAGTTGACTTTGACTAATTAATGTGTTCCACTAATTGACTTTTTGCTAATTAACGTCTGACAAATTGACTTTTTAGGCTAATTGATTTTCGGGAGCTCAGAAAACACATTTACCAAGAAACTTAATTAGCTGTATAATCTTGCTTTAATGATTTTCTTTGTCAAAATAATACAAATTTGCATTCGTCGTCTACTCGCAACTGCGCCCAGTTCTCTCGGTCCCTAATTTAAGGCGCCGCTAAATCTTTGACGACAGCTCACAACAAGGCCTACTCTGTTTATAATGGTAGGAATTTGATGGAGACCGTGGATTCGAGATGACTAATATTTCGTCTTTCAAAAGAGACAATGAGGAGCTTTGTGTTAAGTACTTGCAACGTTTCGGAACTAATTAACTAACTTTAAAGTCCGATGTTTGAGTTTTAGGCAAGATTAAGGGTGGCGTCTTCGGGATAATAAATATTAAAAATTTAAGAGTTCATCACCTCATTTGACATTCGAAGTTAGTGAATTACTCCAACTCTTTTTTTTACCAATTTGGACTTTCCCCCTGCAGTGTTTTATGGTTTTTCCCCCATATTACTTATAAGTTTGAACATTTATTGTGTATACTATATTGTTATGGTTCATTTCATCACTACTTTTTTTTTAAAGTACCTTTTCATTTCTTAAGACAAGTTTAGGCTGCCACATTCTGCCTTCTTGTTTTGGGTTATGCCACTAGATATCTTTTGTAAACCTTGACTGAGCCATTAAAATTCTAAAAATTCCATTAATCCCACATTTTGCACTGTGACAATAAAAATTTTTTTTTTCTCTGTTGTAGCCTTCCGCTTAGTAAAATCCAGAAAATTCCATTAACCCCACTTTTTGCTCTGTGACAATAACCCTATAAAATAAATTTTTTCTCTGTTGTAGCCTTCCGCTTATTCAGATTAATACCATAACTAATCCAAGTTTTTTTCTGTGGTCTCCATACGCCCCTCTTATTTTTCAATGAACTGTCACTAACTTCACCTAATTATCTGTCTTTTTGGAAAAGCACGCGGTAGCGGTCGAGCTGAAATAATAGTATATTATGTTACAAGGACGAAAAATGCAGTATTTCGGACGTATTGCGGGAGATTACTGGACGAGGCAAAGCCGAGGCCAGTAACCCGCATAGTCTGAAATACATTTTTCGTCCGTATAACATACGTTATTTTTTATCCGATTGTGTTTTTGCTCGGATTATAAAATAATGTAAAAATTAAGAAAACCAATATATTTCATCTTGCATTGTAATTATTTGTCCCTTGAATGTTTGAACAATGAAACCTGTAATATGCGTATCCATGGATCTAACAAATAATTAAATTAATATTATCAACTGACGTTTTATCAATCAGGCGATAGTTTTAACTAATCTTTCGTGTTCTGCTAGTTTTAAAACCTGAAAAACACAATTAAAAATGGAAATAGACGATGATCTTTTACATCACCCCGTTCTTGTTTAAAATTGTTCTAATTGTACATTTAATATAAATATTGTAAATAAATGAATAAAATAAACTGTTGAAAATATTTTAGTGTCCGACAAAATGTTTTTCGGACTAGGACGATAAAGGTTGCCTAGCTACCAGCGCAATAATCAATACCTTATTAAAAAGGTTACCTTTTCGTCCAAATATCTGATCCATAAAACGTTATTTTTTGACACAATCGGATAAAAAAAATTTTTACTTCCATAAAGTCTAAAATGAAAGAATTTTTTAAAATTCAATTTTTATATTTCTACTTTCACTATGTTTATTCGTAAACCAATGAGGTAAGATTTTTCTATATTTGGCCACTTAATGTATCCTAAAAAGATGTCTTTTTCTTTTTCAGGTTTACATCCAGTAAAGAATAAAAAATTAAATTTAATTTCTAATTAATTTTTTTAATAGTCTTCTTCCTCACACTTACATTCACTTCTTCTCCAATTTTTTTTTCTCTAATGACTAGCTAATAGTTTTTTTGGCTTAATGATCATTCTCTTTCACTTCATTCTTATCTTTCGACAGTTCTTCCACACAAAGATGTTAAATTTTTCATTCTACCTTTAAAGTTTTCACAGTGCCTTAAGCCTCAAACCCATATACTTTTCTTATTCACAATGCAACGTGTGTATCGGTTTCTTCATTGTTCCACTCATTTTACACCGAACCTATATTTATGTTGCTCAGTTAGGGTGATATCTACTGGTCTTTTCTTCTTTTAATTTTTCTCCTGAAGATGAATGCTTCTGCATTCGAAACATGTAGAGAAGTTGACTAAAATATTTCTATAATATATCAGTGGAGGAAGACTTTGTGTTCTTATTTTTACCTTCTATATTCCCACTCCACTTTAAGTATGGACTATTTCTTCAAGTTCCAACTCTTTTGCTTTAAAAATTGAATGTTGCATTCTTCAGTGGATCCGAACAATATTTCTAAATTCTCCTCTGAAGTTATCAGCTTCATGCGAAATATACAAAGTGATTCCTAAGTTAATACTTCTTTTTTAGCTGTGTATAGACAGCATTAAAATAAACAACATTTTCAAATACCTTTTTTCAAAAATTTTAAAAATAGGCTAGATACAGAAGTAAAAAATCTAAGTGCGGGCCTGGTAATCAAAACGTAGCCTGCTATACTTTATGTTGTTTTATGTGTCTTATTAGTCATGCAATTTACGGGTCGGTGGTTAGTTATTTGGCAATTGGCTGCGATGTGTTTTTCTGAAGCAATTTAATTTTAAACTGGTGAAACGTGAAATGGTAAAATTTGAAAACAATGAACTAGTAGTTATGGTGTTAATTACCTTGACCACGGTGCGGCTGCTGCTTCGAGACTATGTTTAAGTTAGGCAGGACCCTATTGGATCCATAGTGTAATAAATTAATGTAAGTACCTCATTTTTTGGCTTTTTGAAAAAATATATTTGAAAATGTTTATTTTAATGCCTTCTATACACAGCTAAAAAGAAGTGTCAACGTAGGAATCACCCTGTATATATTAAAAACATTGCATTCTCTTGGACCGAATCCAGTTCATGCTTAGTGGTGAATTTTTAAAAACTTTTTAAATTGGGACAGATATTGGAGAATGTCAAAAAGTTATTTTTACTAAAAATAATTCCCAATAATTTTTACAATACAGGGTGAATCAACGATAGAGTAAAGTATATTTTCTCCTTTATCTTAAGAATTAGAAAAAAAATCGGAATGCAAAAGTTGTAGAGACCATTGAGGTGCACATTTTGACATTATGCTGGGGTATAAAAGGGGTGGCCCAAAAAACGTGGGAATATAACTTGTTTTTTTTTAAATGGAACACCCTATACATTGCAATATTTTCAGATTCCCTAGAAAATTCTACGCTTATTTTGTAAATATCATATGTCTAAATTTAATCATTTTTGAGATATTGACGTTTATTAAAATATGGACTTTTCAGACTTTGACAGGCTGTAACATTGGAACGGTTCATCTTAGAGAAAAACGGTTTTCACCTCCTTAACTTAATTTTTTATTTTCTATATAAAAGTTACAACTACCGGTTTAACATGTTAAACCGTAGGGACCGTTTTTTTGGTTAAACATGTTGAATCGAAAGTTGGTATCTTTGGATAGAAAATAAAAACTAAGGTATGGAGGGAAGACCATTTTCCTCTAAGAAGAACCGCTTCAAAGTTACAGCCTGTCAAAGTTTGAAAATGCCATATTTTAAACGTAAATATCTCAAAAACTATCGAATATAAGCCATTTACAAAATAAGCGTAGAATTTTGTGGGGAATTAGAAAATAATACAATTTATAGTGTGTTCTAATAAATCCTAAGTTATATTCGCCACGTTTTTTTGAGCCACCCCGTATACTCTAGCATAATTTTAAAATGTGCACCTCAATGGTCTTTACAACTTTTGTATTTCGAATTTGTATCTAATTCTTAAGATAAAGACTCTATCGTTGACTAACCCTGTACAACACAAGAAGGTTGATATTATTATTTTTAGTGTAGACTTTCGTTTGATTAGGATGAACTGACAAGAATAAAGAAATAAATTTTAAGTAAGTAAATAAGCCTTTTTTTAATTTCAATTTACTTAGCATAACTTATGTTTGGTAAAACTCCTTAATCTGTATTTAAAGATCTTCAAGTCCGACCCCATAAAAAATATATTTTCCATTAAATAAAGACAAAAGGTTAGAGCCTTAGAAAGCGCTATATGTATTTATTTTATCGGCCATAATTTTTGGTTTATTGGCCCTTCCGCCATTTTGGACAAAAGAAAAGGTTAATGGCGTCCATAAAATGGAAATCATTTCAGATCGTAAACCTTTTCTTTAATGAAAAACTTCGATCAAATAAAAACGCCTTTAAAGCTGCGATATTGAAGAAAATCTGCTTTTCGGAAATAAGATTGTCACGTTTATCGCGCAAATATTAGGTTTTTCTTTTTATGGTCACTGGGTCATAAATCCTCAGATCAGTTTAATGATCTACTTTAAATTTTGATTTAATTCGTTTTTTAATATACAGGGTGTCTCAAATTCGAGGATGATGCAATTTTAAAGAAAAACGAGTAAAAAGAATAATATTTTATAGTATTTTTAATACACTTGTCTGTTCCGTTTGCCCTTTTTGAGAGCTATTTTAAATCAACAAAAATATAACTCAATGCAATAAAATATTTTTACAACAAAACAAAAAACTATTAGGTATTTATTTTTAAAGAGAAATATTAAAGTAAAAATTTTAATTGAAATATTTTTTATGGAAGAAGTGTGATAATTTATAATAAAAAAAATAGTGCCGGAAGAAACGAGAATGCGTTATTGTGAATATACAAAACGGCACTTAAGGAATATTTCAAAATCTAAGCATTTGCACCAAAAACTGATCTTAGATCTACGCTCCTAAAATACATGATTTCTGAAAAATCAGCAATTTTGGCGTGGTGAGCGATATTTACTTTATTTTTAATCATAAGAAACCGAGCCCGAAAAACGCCGGTTAGAGTCATACATACGTCTTATTTTAAAATTTTGGATTGACACCAATATTCATATTTTGCACAAATATAAAAAATGTTCATATTTTTCTATTTCGATAAAGTTAGTTCGGGAAACTAAACTTTAAATAGTAATAAAGCACACAATGTTAGCGAAATAATTTTGCAATGACAGCTGTGACAAATAAAATTATTTATTTTTTGTTCCAAAGCAATCTTGACTAAATAGTTTAATTAGAACTTTCCTTTTTTACCCTGATTTAATACAAATCCTAAAATATTTCAAAAACTATGATATTTAGATATATGACATGTTTGATAAAAAAGTAAGGTTTTCGAAAGGTTAATTCTTTTGCATAAAAAAATTAGGAGGGTCCCATTTAAAAAAATTGAAATAAAGCATTTTTAAAACTATCGAGTTGTCCAACTTGTAATGAACGCTCTGTATAAGAGATTTAAAAAACATTATTGTAGATCAATATATCGTACCTTAAAGTACTTACAACGTAAATTATATTTGCCTTGGGTTAATCCACAGGTTGCTATGATTTTTTAACGATACCCTTAAAATTACTAAAATTTCGGAAAAAAACTAATTACTTGGCAACGTGGCATTTCACTTTAAAAATTTTAATAGGGTTGCAAAGTCCTTATTCCATTGAATCATATTCTAGAAAATTTTACCGGGTGTCCCATTTAATTTTCTTTTTAATTATTCAGTACCACTTTTTAGGACCACCCTGTAGATTAAAAAATATTTTTAGATTATGCATCCTAAAAAACCCTTTAGCTTTTGTATCACACTTTTTTCCCTATCTTTGATAGTTTAGGTGCTATCTAAGACAGACACCTTACTGACACACCCTGTATAATTTACTAATTTTTCTCCTCCCTAAAATTAAATAATTTTTCTGTGCTAATATCAAGGTAATATGGTGAAATTGGGCACCACCGTAGCAAATTTTACTCAAAAAATGGGTTCTTTTGAAAGCTTGAAAAGAACACCAACCAAGTTGACCTAAATATTTTCCGAATTTATTTTCACCTCATTTATCAAATACTAAATTTAACAGTTAAAGTCTGACTAAATTAGCAAACTCTTGGTGTCATTTGCGCTAATATCCATTCATTAAGGCCCCACTGAAACCTATTGGCCTAAATACAGGCTTGCATGACTAGAGTTAGTATACATTTGAGCTTTCGGCACTCTTTTTTATAAGCTATTAACTAATACTTACTTTCGGCTCTAATCGGTTTATTTATTAAATCACGAAAGGACCCCCGAAACTTTCTTCTAGATTGGTTATGTAAGCTTAATGATATTTTTCCTACGACCACCTATAAAAATAAGAAAAAAAGCACGGTTAATTTGGCTAGAAAGCGCTTTATATCACATGCGTGTTGAAAAAAATACTTTACCACTAGTGTTGAAATACAAGGCACACTATTTAATTTAAACATATGGTGACAAGTTCACAGATCACCACTATTTATTTAAAAAAAAACAAATTTTAGAAAGCAGTAATTGTAAAGTGTTTAACATATTCATCATGTATTTGTCGAGTGATTCAGAATTAGAGTGTGAAAATAAGCCACCTGAAATTATAAAAATAACCCGAAAACACAAATTGCACTGAAGAAAGTATCATATATTAAACAATAAATCTTTATCGGTATCGATAGCGTAGCCGTAGAGAATAGAGCTCTAACCTACAGATCGCAAGGTAACAGGTTCAAATACCATCAGGAGTATTTGACTTTTTTTTATAAAAACATTAAATAATTTATAGAATTATTTTGAATTGAAATCTTCCTTATTAGATGGATTTTTTAAATTTATGTTTAATGCATCTTTCCTTCTGGTTAATCTAGAAGTCAATTCAGGATTACTTCTTCCTATGATATATAAAATATGAACAAATGAAAAAGTTACACTAGAAATTAAGGAAAAGTCGATTGACAAAATATGAAACCAGATATTAAGTGGAATATAATCCTAAGTATACCAATTTTAACACTAGTGTTAATATTTTTTTTTCAACACTAGTGTTGAAATATTTTTTTCCCAAATCAAAGGTTTTTTCAATAACTCTTTATGGTCGTAGGAAAAATAGTGTACATTACTCGTGTGAAAATAATTATTCTAGAACTCGGAGAGTTTCCGCACTCGGCTGGCGCCTCGTGCTAAATTTCTCTTCGTTTAAAAAGTATCACTTTCATCACTTGTTATGTAATATACTATTTTTAGTGTGGAGATATAACAAATAAAAATACTGTTTTAACCTAACGTAATGCATCCTCAGTGACGGCAATTAGACATTAATGTCGGGTTGCACAAAGAATTTTAATAATAAATATTTAACCGGCAAGTTTGACTGTGACAGACGTAACATTGACAGAAATAATCTTCTCACAATCATACTGGCCCGGTTACCTTAATGTTTAATTTACTTTAATCACGCACCTTTAAATGTGAGTATATAATGCCTGTCAAAGTCATTTATGTCACAGTCAAACTTGCCGGTTCAATAATTAATATTAAAATTCTTTGTGCAACTCGACAGAACTATGGAAGGGCGCAAACCTAAGGTTCGCAAAAATGAGTATTGTCTTTCGAAGAAATTCTTGGAAAATTGACGTTTGCACACTGTGAACACTATTTATATTTATTTTAAACTGTAAATAAAAGTACAAAATCAATCACATGATTTTATTTTAAACACAAAAACTTACACTTCACGAAAAAAAAAAATACATGCGCACGAACGTAAAAAATAAGCTGTACTTACTGATACTGATATTGTTTGATAAAAGAGCTTGGTAGCAGCTGTATATCATTTTAGATGTAGTCTCATTTCTAGCTATGCTGTCAAACTTCCTCAAGGAGAACCCACCACTGCATGTTCAACAAAAAACAAATTATTTAAAACTTTAGATTAAATTTAACATTATCAACGTAACTGTTAATAATATTTTAACACACCTTTTATGTATAAACGTAACTTTAACGATCATGCTAAGGGCGAAGACGTTTTACGAATCCGCACATAAATTCGAATAAATATTTAAAAAATAACAATGTAAAGTAATATCTCGTTTACGAAACTCTACATTAAACGTTTTTACGAGCGAAGGTGCTGCCATCTATCTAAGTTTTAAAGTGGCATAAAATATACAATCAAGATATGAAAATAAGAAGGGTCTAACAAGATGGAAGAGGAGACAAAAAAGTCTGAGGGACGAGAGTTGTAGAGGAATGAAGTGTAAAAATGGCATAATAACAAAAAAAAACTACTGTGTGGAAGCCATTCATTAACACGGTTCCATAAACTACTTTCAAATAAAATTACCGTATATTTTTTTTAAAATAGTAATGAAATTACTACAAATTGCATTACCATTAAATATAAATATTCAATAATAATGAACAAGAAAAAGAAACTTAAAAAATAGGATTTTAGAATAAAATGAAAATCCGATGATATACAGGGTGATTCCTAAGTTTATACTTCTTTTTTTGCGGCGTATAGAAGGCATTAAAATAAACAACATTTTCAAATGCCTTTTTTCAAAAAACTCAAAACTAAAGTACTTACATTCCTTTATTACACTACAAATCAAATACGGTTCTGCCTAACTTGCCCGTTGAATAACATTAAGAAAACTTCTTGGTGTAGAGAAGAAACATCCGCACTTTTACGACACTCACAATAAATTAGCACCATAATTAGTTCATTGTTTTCAAATTTTACCATTTTCACAAATTTATTGAAATTAATTTGCTTTAGAAAACCACACCGCGCAGCGAATTGCCAAGATAAATAACTGACGACCGATCCGTATAATGCATGACTAACGGTACAAAAAACGGAGAAAAACAATATAAAGTAAAGGGCTACGTTTTGATTACCAGACCCGCACTTAGATTTTTTACTTCTGTAACTCGGCTATTTTTAAGTTATTTGAAAATAGTTATTTTCCTAACAAGTGCGCAAAGTGATACTTTTCCGCACGCAAGTACAGTTGGACGAACGACGCGAAGCGGAGTTCGGATAAGTTCTTGCGTGCGGAAAAGCACTTTGCGCACTTGTTAGGAACAACATTTTTCCTGCGAGCTTCATATCAGATAACAACAAAAATAAAAATATGATAATTTATTTAACAGTGTTTAAGCCTTTTTATGATTTGATAAAAATAAAAGTGTCGGTGTTTGTAGATTCTTGTGGACATAGAAACTGAGGAAAAATCTGACATCATGTGTCAAAATCGACATGTACATTTATTGTTGCTTGGCAATATTATAATCATTTATCACTATACGAGGTACTTAAAAAATACAGTTTTTTTCGTTTTAAGCTGAAGTACAAATATCGGGAATTACGATTAAAAGATAAAAGAGAATACTCTTGCAACGGCTTCTCACATTGCCATAAAATAGTTTACAGCTACTAAAATAAATATAAATATTCCCTACCAAGGAGATTTTTGAATAGTTTTACTTTTCCGCACCCAGTGCGGATAAAAGACTTATCCACACTAGTGCGGAAAAGTGTAACTTTGCACACAAAAATGCGTGCGCAAAGTACTACTTTGCGCACGCTCGTAGGAAAAAGGTATTTGAAAGTGTTGTTTATTTTAATGCCTTCTATACACAGCTAAAAAAGAAGTACCAACTTAGGAATCACCCTCTATTGTCTAGTTGATAAATTAAAAGTGAAGCTAATCAGGTAACTTTAATTGGGTGACAAAAAGAGTTTTCGATATTTGTCGCATAAAACAACTATTTGGTAAATCTAAATTTAAAAAAAAAGTTTTTTCACTTACAGTGATAAACGCCTTATACAAAACACCGGTTGTTTTCCCCCATTCTCCCCTAATATTACCAACAAACATCATTTCACGACAGTGGATGTTATTACGCAAAGAGTATGAAACCTGCTTTACCTATTTTTAAAGCGTTTTATGCGACGTTCTTCAGATTATGTACCTTGTACACGACATAGAGGGTTACACAATATTACTGTAGATTCACTTTTGTCATAAAATGTCCCTTGTGTACATTTTCAGTCCTTTTTTAATAGACTATCCGAGTAAAGAGGATGTCCGGTGTTTTTAGTTAGGAAATTTGAAGTAAGTATAATAAAAAATATGGGTTAGCGACGTTAGTATATAGCAGGCATTTAAGTTATATAAACGGAACACTTTTAGAATTATTTTTAGTTTTTTTTACTTAAAAGGTATTAACAAAAATAATGGCTTGATGTTTGGCAAAATCTGGCGGTGGAGAGGGAGGGAGCTGAATCATTACCGCCGTAATTATTAATAAACAAAATGGCACACGTTGAATTGAAATTTTCGAATACCTGAACCAACTATAGAGAAGACGCACCTGTCAATGTCACTACTCTATGTTTCACCGACCTATGGCCGGGTGATTTTTCTTTTGTTTTTATAAATAAAAGCGCATTTCTTGCATTTTTCATGACGGTGGACTAGTATTTAGGGTTTGGATGACATGAAATTATTGAAAAAGGAAATTCATTCAGGAGACAGCGGAATTAATTCAAAATTATATACAGAATGATTATTATTGAAAAATACCAGGGTTGGCAATTATCATGATATTTATATAAATATCAAATATCGGATATATATCCGATATATATTAAATAATTTTTTTCAGCCAAAACAGATAACATCATACTTATAGTAGAGCCAAGTAAAACCAAGGAAGTAGATATTTGAGTAAATATTTTTATTAAAACATAAATATTATTTCTAAACAGAACAAGCCTCGGAACAAGTAAAAGCTAACAAAATAATAATAACAGATAATCACCTAGACAACAGATATTTACCTAGGCTGAATGCGTACAACAAAAAATCCCGAAAAACAAATAATATAAATAACCATCTTAAATCAGCCTTATCAATGGTAAGTCATCGTCAGAATCGATGGAACGTCCCGGTAATTCTTCTGGTACAGTTCCTGCCCAAATCCAATCAATATTTTCTTTTTTATTTGTTTCTATTTGATTAGAGTATTTAAATACAAACGTTATTTTTCCAGATTTTTTATTTCCAAGCCTATTGCGTAGTTTCGATTGCACGAGTCCAAATGATGAAAAGGTTCTCTCAACGGACGCGGTAGACGCAACTGCAGTAAGCAATTGTTCACATAAAGCCAGGAAGTCTTTTTTATGTGGCCAATCCTCATCCTCAATAACAATTCCTTTCCACCACACCATAGGAAGTGTATTTTTAAACTGAGATTCAAATACATATTTGGGGAATGGTGTTGATTCAACTAATAGGGCCATTACAAATGGAACGAAGTCTGTATTAATTTTATTTAAATAAGCATAAATATGCTTGTTCTCTTTGATAGTTACTCAAACGTTCAAGCAATTAGCTAAGTAATGTGGAGCATCTAAAGTCATGTCCCTCCTTCAATAAAAATGATTTTTAATGTTTAAGGGTTGCCCTTTAAGTTCCAGTTTCAGTTTATGCCAAATTTTAGCTACAACGGCAATAGTCGCTTTATCCCTTTAAGCTCTGTCTAAAGCGACTGCTATTGGCTTTAGGTGACTTAGCATATGTTCAGCATTCGTAACAATGTTTATGTCATTTATGATTTTAGTTATGTCAGGATCTATGTCATTTTTGTGATGTTGACATAGCTGCACCAGCTTACCTCGATTTTCGAAGAACTACTTGATGACATCGGTCATCATGTTCCAACGAACTTATTGGGGTAAAATAGGTTTTTTTTCAAATGTCTCCTTTAAATAGGGGATCCCTAGAAGCGAACCCGAAACAAATTCGGAGAATTAAATATGTACCAAGCCAGTTAAATTACTAAATAGTGTTACCAACCGTAATACCAACCCAAACCATACAAAATTTGGCAGTAAATTAAAATTTATTTTTCGATAATAAATATCATGATATATATCGAGCTATAAATATCATTGATATATATCGTGGTATATATCATGCCAACCCTGAAAAATACACAAACTTTTATTAGATGTTCTAAATATAATTAGGTTCAAATTATAGAAAAGATTAAATCAAGAAGTAATTTAAAGCATTTTCTATTATTTTATTGACACCGGCAAGGCGTCTTTCCTGTGTCGGGCTGCTCAGTAAATTAGCCGTCGCGTGCAGGATGCCTCTAAACCATTCGGAAAAGTGCGTGAAATCAAATCGTAAACAAAATTGGCTGTCGCATTTCAATACGGCCGGTTACACCTATTATGCCCTGTTTTTGCATCGTAAGTTACAAAAGATAAGTTTAAAAAAGGGCAAAAAGTCGACGTGTTTGAGCTATTTCTTAATAGCTTTAATACACACGCAATGGGCTTTTCCACTAAATTTTGATTTTTGGTTGTAATGTGTCAATGGACAATAAAATAAAATTTGTTAGGTTTTTTGATATTTTTTACTAAGAAAATTACTTAATAATAGTTATTTACGATATAAGTGTTGTAAAGATTCATATGTTAAAGTTGTCAAACGAAGCGTTAGCCGAGTTTAATAAAAAATCGAGTGTAGTAATATGAATTTACAACAAGAATATTGTACAAAATTTTATCTACTTTCATCTATGAATAAAAATATTTGGCAAAAGGCATTTTAAAAAATAAAAATGCACCTGTAAAAATGCACCTGCTATTAAGTTTACTAATCAAGTTTTTTATGTTACCTTTCGCATAGTTACTGTTTCGCATGGTTACTGTCGAAACTTTGTCAAACAAATTCAAAAATATAAAAAGCGTTTTTCAAAATGAGCGATTCTGATGGAAGTTTACCCTCTGATATAGAAGCAGCGGCAAACGAAGCGATCTCAAGTTTAGTTCCGACAAAAAGGCGCGGTATGAGTTGGAGTATCAGAAGTTTGAAGATTGATGCAAAGCTAACAAAATAAAGGAGGTGTCTGAGAAAATCCTTTTGGGTTATTTTTTCGTAAAGCAACGCTCCCAGAAACCATCTAAACTATGGACTCACTACTCAATGTTGAGAACTATGATTTTAGTCAAGAAAAATCAAGATATAAGATTTTCTCAACTAATCGAATTTTTGAAAAGAAGTTCAGAGGGTTACAAGGCCAAAAAGTCTAAAGTTTTCACAAAGGAAGACATATGTAAGTTTCTTAGCACTGCAGATGATGAAACATATTTACTTATGAAGGTTGTTATGATAATCGGCTTTTTTGGGCCTTGTTGGTGCGAAGAACTAGCTAAGTTAATATTGGACCATATTGAACACAATGATTTGTATTTAAAAATTGTGATTCCATTCTCGAAAACCAAAATTATGCGAGAATTTGTTATAACAGAAGGAAATGTAACAGGTGTCAGCTGGTTAAGTATTTTTCGAAAGTATGCTAAACTTCGTCCTCTTAATGCAACTCACAGGCGATTTTTTGTATTCTATGGAAAAGGAAAATGCACTTCCCAGCCTGTCGAAATTAATAGTTTTGGAAGTAAACCAAAAAAGATTGCAACAAAACTTGGATTGAATAATCCCGAAGGATACAGTGGACATTATTTTAGGAAGTCCTCAGCCACCATTCTAGTTGATGGTGGTGCAGATATGCAGATGTTAAAGCGTCATGGGGGCTGGAAATCCTCTTCTACGGCAGAAGGCTACGTTGAGAATTCTTTAGAAAATAAGAAACAAATAGCAAAGAAGATCATGGGGTCAGACACGGATTTAATGATTGGAAATTCGAACGTAAAGATTTCCTGGAATTTGTTTCGTAGAATAGGTCCCCACGTTAGTCCAATTGGACGCCTTATATATTATAGTGAACAATCTTGTTATTGACAATGAGATGCCCCAGTATCACAAGCTCTCCTACTATTCTTGGTTCTCTAAAAAAGCGATAGCAAACCCAGCTGTTCCCATCTCAATTTCCAGTTCATTTAAATTAACATATTTATTAGCTGGATGCCGCCTTGCGACGCTAATAAAACTTTGCGGTTTTAAAGTTTAGCTCGCTTTTCTAAACTTGTTATGCTCTAGTTGAAATTTCTAGTCTAGCGACTTTCTTACATGATGCTACTTAATTGAAGTCACCGGGAATTACTTAAAAACACGTATATATAGAAAAAAGTTCCGGGGATTTGCCGGGATGGAAAATTTCATTTAAGTTTTAAAACTATCCCCGGCATGTTATGTGATTATCGTGCTTGAAAATTTCTACGTTGTTTAAAGAATTTTAATCAAGTTAAAATATGCAACGTTCTTTAATATTAATAAAAAAAAATGTAATTTTCTTTTCGCTACACTTCAAACTTTTAAAGTTTTATTAATAATTTCCGTAAATTTTCATATCGCATACCACGGCCACGTTCTTTTTGGCTGGTTGCCCTTCCCACCTGAAATTGGCTTTATGGGCGCCAATGATTAGGGGCGTAACGGGCGTAGGGCCCCCTATAACCAAAAAATAATATAAATAAAAAATCACCTAATTTAAAAAAATATATGTAGTATGCAGGCGCGGATCCAGGGGGGATGGCAGCCCCCCTCCCCTTTCTTTCCCTGAGCATTACAAAATGGGTGTATTGTTTGCTTTGAGTCTTGAAAATTTTAGGGCGTATGAAGGGTCAGTACACTCTTAAAAATAACATGGTATGGATTACTAAAATTTGGTTCTGATAACTATTACATACAAATAAATTACACCAAATATTGTCACATCCATTTTTCACACGGGCACGGCCATAAAAATGGCCAATTATTGCCTTAAAAAAACGAAAAAATGGACACGAAACCGCAAAAGCACCCTAACATAAACATAACCTCCTGACAGTCCTGGCTAGAATGATGTCACATATCACCCACCTGCAAGGGCGTCAAGTCTCTGTTGATGCCGTTAGTTATAAAAATGAAGAATAATATTACTCGAAAAGAAAAGTTTACAACAAAATGATAGGGACTACAAATTCATAATGTGTTATTACAACAAGCTTAATTGATAAATAAAAGTTTGTAGGAACCTTGATGTAACATTTAAATAAGATATATAGAGTAAAATTCAGCTAAACAAAAATTTTTATTTCTGCCAACTAATATGAAAACAAGATATTTTCTTTGTTCTGATGGCATCATTTTTTGGTAAATATAACCAAGAAAAAAATCTTTTTTGTTTTCTTAACTAAAAATAGTTATTTTTGGTAACGTAAACACGAGAACAAATAAAAATTAGTACCAAATACCAAGTCATTTTTAAGAGTGTATTTTTTTTAGAATTCACTTTGGAGTTAAAATGTATGCAATAATTCGTTTTATTTTAGAAAGTGAGTTAAATTTTTCGAAAAGTAAGTCAATAAAATTTATGGACACAGAGGTAGTAATTGCTCATTTTCTTTGTTCGTGAGAAATATCGGTAGTTTTACTTATTTCAAATCCGGCTCGAAGGACCAATTAATGTGGCGTTATTAGCCACTCAAAAGAAAAAAAAAGACTGTGAAAACATAGGTTGCGCTGGCTTTGTTAATCCTCGCCCAGATCTTCCCGGTCCGGAACCACCCCAAGGTTTAGCAACGTTTAATATCGGTATATTATCGATATATTAATACTTCGACTTACCATGCAGATTTTAGGAGTTCTTGCTGGGAAAAATGGACACCTACCGAAAACGGCGCGGTACGGTTGATGGGTTCTGGGTATCTGGTTCTCTCTCCTTTCCAAAATCGCGCATCGCATCGTACACGAGTACGGTGGGTAGGTACGAGGGACGGTAAAAAGGTAGGAAATGGAAAGTCGAGAATATGTAATTTTAAATGTAAATTAACTAATTACATTGCAATAAGTAAAACAAAACGCGTAATTTTGAATGCAAGTAGACACCCATAAAGAGGAAAAATATTTATAAGAATTATACTTTAAACTTAAAAATAATATTAATTATAAACCTAAATATATATATAAGCAGCAAACGAGGACAGAACAGGGACGATTTTTAGAGCCAGGATGCGTTCGTTTTTTTGGAGTCACTTTTTTTTTGTCGCCCCCCTCAGCAAAAGCATGGGTTCGCCACTGGTAGTATGTCCAAGAAAGTTTAGCTATTTATTCGAAGGAATATACTTATACTTAAATCTATTTTGTTGACGTTCAATAGTTATTAATCTTGTAAGCATTTATTTCTAGTTAAATATTGTTATTGCGAAATAAACGACCCCTTTTTAGAAAAATCCCCATTCAATAAATAGAAATCTCATGCGGCGTCATCCCGAATACAATACCTTTTAAAATGGTGTCGCTGTCCAGGGCCAATTCCAGTACAAAAGACGTTTTGGTCGGCCATCAAGGGCTTATGGTTTTTCTTATCCCTTACCCGCTCGTGGATTTTCATTTTTCCCTACGTGACCGGTATCCTAATGGATTAAAATGGAATAATATTGGGAATGGAAAAATACGATATCGTTTTTTGTATTTCTATAGTTTTTACGTGGACTATGTAACCAGAAAATTTCGTTTATCGGGTCCAGGCAAGTAGTTTGGCAATTAAAATCGCCGTCGCAGTATTTATGTTGTTTAGGTAAGTGAAGTCAAAGTCAAAATCTGCTGTAATGTCAAAAAGAAACATCTTATCGACAAAACAATAATAAAAATAAAACAAATAAAAAAAATACATGTACGATTTGTCTATTATCCTATTATTAAGAACTTCCACAATCATTTGGAAATCTACGAAACACTCTCGAACGGCAGTAGAGTTTTGGACTTGCATTGTCTTTATTTGTTTTGAATCACAACGTTTCAACTGGTAAGTATCTCTAGTCGTCTTCAGGTGAATATTACCAGTATGGACTGGGGATACTTACCAGTTCAAACGTAGAGATTCAAAACAAATAGAGACATTGCAAGTCCAAAACTCTACTGTCTTTCAAGAAACGTCATTGTCTCCAACCCTCAAGCAGACACATGGTAACTTTCGTCTTTTCAAGACTATCAAATCCTTATTTACGTTTTTCACTCGGTTTTTTAGTACTGTCGACCAAATACACATAATACAAAATAAAAAATGAGAGTTTCTAGAAAACGTATGTTGAGGTTATATAGAACTTGTTGTGTATAATACTCCAGGTCTGTAAAGTAACAGATTTTCAATTTAATCATTTTATACCATAAAATATCTTTTATAAAACTGTTCGTAAAAAGTCTCAAACATTTAAACACTTTGACTCCGATGAAATCTTCCCAATATCCGCAGCAGCTTGCCGCGTGCACTGCCCCTACGTCTGCCCCTAAATTATATTAAGAAAGTTTTCGAAATAGGTTTAATTCGAATATTACTTTCAAAAATAAATATCATCTTACAAATAGAATATATATCACTTTCAACAAAAGTTAACTACAACCGCCGGAGAAGGCCTAAGGTATTTATCCAGTAGTTGAAAAGTCTCCTTATTTAAATAATGGGCTTCCTAAAGGATATAACTTTCAGAAGTGGGAATTACTGTTTCATTTTAATGTTTGGTTTTGGAATGTTCCCGTTAGAATATTATTTGAAAATATGATGTACCATACAGTGGCGTATTTAAGGGGAAGGGGGCCGCGGGTTGCCCCCCCTCCCCTTGAGCCTAGGAGCTCTGGTCTAAAGGTCTAATTGCAGTCTCATTTTTTGTCGAACTCTTGGACACTTAATTTAAATCATAAAATATTGTATTCTTGGCTTAGATTACATCGTTTAGTTTTTAAACTTTTCCTTCTAAGGGTCCTATTTTATAAAGAGATATCGTTTTAGTTATTGATTTTTAATGCAATTTTAAAGGAAAACGAGTAAAAAGAATAATATTTTATAGTATTTTTTTCCATTATATACCTACTTGTCTTTTCCGTTTTCCCTTTTTTATAGCTATTTTAAATCAACAAAAATATAACCCAATGTAATAAAAAAAATTTACAACAAACCAAAAAACAATTATTTGAAGTATTTTTTATGGAAGAAGTGTGATAATTTATAATAAAAAAAATAGTGCGGGAAGAAACGAGAATGCTTTATTATGAATATATAAAACGGCACTTAAAAAGGAGTATTCAAAAAGCATTTGCACCAAAAACTGCTGTTGAATCTATAATACTCCTAAAATACATAATTAATTTCTGAAAAAACATCAATTTTGGCGTGGTGAGCGGTATTTACTTTATTTTTAATTATGAAAAACCAAGCCCGATAAACGCTGGTTAGAGTCAAACGTATACTTATGTTAAAATTTTGGATTGACACCAATATTCATATTTTCACAAATATACATTTTTCAATAAAGAGCCAGCTAGAAATATAAAAAAAAGTAAAAAAACATTTACAAAAACAAATTTAATCCAACCATGCAGAGGGGGAGAGGTAATAATTTAATTTTCGAAATTTGATAGTAGGTGAATTTTAAACGAACTTTGGGCGTGGCCCCGAAAATTTTTCGCCTGCGGCGCTGTTCCGCCTTCTTCATTAAGTACAATGTTATAAAATACATGTAGTCCTGACTGTCCCTCTCTCCAGAAAAAAAATGTCCTACTTACGCCCACTGAGCCCCCCCCCCCCGGGGGGGCTTCGCCACTGATACCATATGTATAACAAGATAAGTAATGTTAAGTTTTGAAAATCAAATTTTATGAGTGTGTTGGTTGTTGTTAGATACTCATTATACACATGACAGCGCAGTGCAGTTCGTGTCAATTAAAAAAATATTTTATAGTTAATGGATATTTACAAATTTTACTTTTGTGACCGGTTAGTATACGATTTATTAAGATCAATATGCATTTTTATGGATACTACATGCTAAATACCCCTAATTACCAGAGAAATACTTTAACACCGATCCTGTTACACATTGATTTTTATTTTTAATTTTATAAATCTGATAACTAAGCCAAAACGCCAGTAAATCAGAAGAGGGATAGATTTATTACTAAAACACCGCGGGAAATCTAGGTCTAAAGCGTTGAACTAGGCATTCCTGATTCTATCTTACATTGTTTCGATGTCGGGAGTTTTCCCCTTTTATAGTAATTAATTATTACTTTGTTAAGTGCATAATAAATTTGTGTTTGTCACATATCTCTATGTTATATACGGTAAATACGCGAATTTCGCCGAAAGCTATTATATTATAAGTTTTGATGAATTTAGTTTAATATTACTAGAGACAGTTAATGTTCATTTATGTTATAGTGATACCTTGACTCTATTTTTTTTGTTGTTAAAATATATTTCTTTGTTTAATTTTCAACAATATACAAGTTTTTTATTATAACATTATAATTTTAAAAGTAAGGATTTAAAAACTAGAGGAGCTAATAAGTGTGTAATTAACCATTTTTCGGCCAATTCAAACCTTCAAATCCACTTCCGGTTTAACCGGAAGTGAAGTAAATTTTAAATGAAAAGCTTTCATTTTTACTCAATGCTTGAATTCTATGAAAGTTTATCGTTCCAATAACATATCACACTTTATCATTTGTTTTAAAAATGGTCGCCCAGATCAATTTTCTAAAATGGCCATAACTTTAATAAAACAAGGTAAGTAGTAAAGAGTAGGCCCATGGAAACGTTGAAATGGTTCATTTTATCCGGCTTTATAATATAAAATTGACTTGCTTAAGAAAAATGTGTCGAAGTAAAGCAGTATAAGAAAATTTCTAAAATAAAAAAAAATGGTGAAATAATTAGTGCAATTATGGTAGGTTAGGTTAGGTTAGGTAAGAGTGGCAGACCCTTGGTTCTGACCAAACGGTCTCACGTAGTCCTGATTAGGTCCGTTGTGATACCACACGTGTTCCGTAGAACCCACCTTCATCAGATCACTGATGGTTTATGCGACGTAACCGCGGAAGGATTTTAACAACTCATTCAAACCAGCCACTACTGTTCAGAAATCTGCTCAGCCGTCCAAGTTGTAAGTTGTTTAGTTCCTCCAGGCTATCGAAAGATGATTCACCCAGAGTAGTGAACCTCCTTCTTGCGAGGCCAGGGCATTCACACAGAAAATGTTGAATACTTTCTTCCTCTTCCTCATCTCTGCAGCTTCTGCAGAAGTTGTTAGTGGGTATTTGCATACGTTCGGCATGTCTACCGAAGAGGCAATGTCCGGTAACAACCGCAGTAATATTTCTCACGTCTTTTCGACTGTGTCTCAATAGCTCTGCGGTTCTCTTTTTATCTAATGTGGGCCACAGTTGCCTGGATGTACTACAGGTTGTCAACCCTGTCCATCTGTTCTGTGCAAGCTGCTTGGCCGTGTAGTCAATCTCCTCTTTGACCAATCCCAGTGGTTTGTTCACTGTATTGTCTGCTAGATTAGCTGGCATGCCTGCGCCCTCTCTTGCGAGCGCATCGGCAGCCTCGTTGCCATGTATTTTGGAGTGTCCAGGAACCCAGCACAGAATAACCCGATGTTGGTTGCCAAGTGTGCATAGATTGTTGCGGCATCGCTTTACGAGCTTTGATTTGACGCTGCTGGAACAGATTGCCTTAATCGCCGCCTGACTATCACTGAAGATGGTGATTGACGAGGCTACTCCCAAGCCAAGGTGTTCTTGCAGGATATTGACCGCCTTCTCTACTGCCAGTACTTCTGCTTGAAAAATACTACAATAGTTGGGGAGTCTATACGATTTCTGTATTTGTAAACTTTCGGAAAAGACCCCGGCTCCCACACCAACGTCCATTTTTGAACCGTCTGTGAAGATTGCGTGATCTGTTTTCGTTATATTCTGATTGCCTTCCCACTCTTCCCTACTCGGAATAAGTATAGAATACCTTCTATCGAAGCATGTTATTGGGACAGAGTAATCAGTCGGGTCTCGTAGATTATTCCCCGGGTGAATCTAGAAAATAAACCTTCCTCCAGCAATGAAAAATTACCGCCAACATAAGATAAACTTTCCTAATTACAATTTTTTGATTTATTTTGTCATTTTTATTATACCCTTCCTTTTGTTTACTTGAATGTTTTTTGTATTCTGAGATAATTAATTGGTCTGTAGCTGAGGTAGAATATATTAAACCTAATTTTTATATTGTTTCTCTCAAGTACATTTTTTTAAGTGCCGAGGTGTGATTTTTTCTTTTTAATTTTTGGTTTATTATCGTGATTTGTTCTTCATAAATTTTTTTATTTGTTATTCTATTAATGGGGCACTTATACCTTTTCTAAGGCCGTCAGGTGCAGTAAAATCAAATTTAGAGTGGCCAAATTTGGTAAAATCCCAGTGGCGGCTCGTCAGGTAAAGTAGGTGAAGGGGCTCTTCACCAAAAAAATAAATAAAACCAGGAGGAAAGTTTGTCGACAATATTAGATATTAATGTACCAATACAGCTATCATTTTAGCTCTTAAAAAATAATTATGTTCGAATTAATAATATTAATTTAATCCGAATGCATAATAGGATCACGGTTAATTCCGATGGACAGTAACTATAATTACTCGTTAGCTCAAAGCAAGTGAAGAGTGTGAAGACCCAACGTCCAACATAGCTTTGATATTCACCATTGCTATGGTTACGTGGCGTCAGTCACGCAAACAGCATGTAACAATTTGCGCTATGATGAAGGGCAATTTAAAAATAGATCAGTCGTATGCATCATTGTTTTAGCATTGGTTCGCCTAACCTTAATTAGGTATTTATTTTGAGGCTTCGCGAAACTTACGGTTATAGATATCGTTTTACGTGATTTACTGTGTGATTAAAAAGTTTTGTTTTTATGTTTCAGTTAATTCAGTAGTGTACGTGCCTACTTAGTTGTGTGTTTTAAAAATGAACCCAATTAATGACATAGTTTGTAATTTGTTGAAAATTCCATTCGGTCGTTGGACAGATGAGGATAAGAGAGACGTTGTGTTACATGAGTTTTTAGTCAATGTTTGTTTAAGTACCCGCACTATACCTAGCTCTTCGTCATTTTTTAAGTCCGCGAGCCGCCACTGTAAAATCCTAATGACAGTTTGCGACATTTATTCCGATTTTTTTTAAATAAGGGAACTAGAATGAAGTATCATCTTTAAAGTACATTGCTAAATTCAAAAATATTTAAATATAATTATTCCTTGCTAAAGCTTCATGATTCCTACTAAAGCTAAATGTGTTTATTATCAATGCAAGTGGGTAAAAGGCACAACAAGAAAAAATGACTTCGTATGATGATCAAGAAGCAGTTATACGTAGTACGGGTAATAAAAAAATTAGATCTTAATGTTGAATGGTAGTGAATGAGTTCCTTTTTCCCTTATAACAGCCCCCTACCCCCGGTCTGTGAATCTTGTCATAAAACTAACTTTCTGACGCCCACTTAGTTACCAATCAGTGAAAAAAAAATTCAATAATTTGCCTAGTTTTGGTATTTCGGAACAAGAAAATCAGCAATTTAACATAGTAAATTTTATCGCGGTCGGATCCACTAAAGACATTTAACTCAAATGCTACCTGGACGCCTTTGGCTTCCTTACCCGAGAATTTATGGGTACCATTTCCAAACGATCTTGTCCCCAAAATCCTGTTTGTCCAGTTAACTGTAAGAATGCTATAATAAACCAAGATCAACTCGTCGTTTTATAAAACCAATTTTCTAATCTTCCTCCTGAAAAATCATCGGATTTAGTGACGCTCGGTTGCCACGTGAGATCGCCGGTTAGGCCTCATCTCAACTTTACGAGACGAGTCAATAAAATAAAAAATCTAATTTTCACATCGGAAAAACGTCGCAGGTGGTGAACAAAAGGGCCCGTAAAAGTTCCGCTAAATAAAATAGCCAATAAATATAAAATGAATTATTGATAGGTGCGTTTAGGGTGACGACAGCGGCGTGCGAAATAAAAAAATCTTGTTTGTTTTTAAATATATTTTTACAATGTTGCGAATTCCGTTTTCGAGAATGGAAAATACGGAAAAGTATTAATTACAGCTTTGTTTTAGGTAGTTACTGTTCCCATTACAGCGCAGTACCAGTATTGTCAATTAAAAAAAAATAAACTCCAAAAAACTGTAAAAATAAGTGTAATTGGCAATATAACGATTTTTGGAAATAATTTTTCTTTTAATTGACACGAACTGCACTGAAATGTATTCTCCATCCTCAAAAACCAGGGAACCGTGGGTTTAAATAATAGAACGATTTTTGGAATAGTACATTGTATACCTAATAGGAAAATCTAAACATTCCCGGACGACCGTAAAGATTGTAGGTCGAGGCGCAAGCCGAGACTGACTATACGGAGTAGTACGGGAATGTGGCTTTTTCTACGAGGTATACATACTATTTTCCGTAAATCGAAAATTATTAAAAAGACATAACTTATTACAATCAACTTGTTAAAATTTTAAAATAATTATTATTAACTTTGTTCACAAATAAAGGATGCCATTAAATATTTGTGTTGTAACTATGGAAACACAGTAATATTGAATTGTCGAGCTTAACACATTTAGTAGCCGTACAGAAATAATATTTCCTTACAGTACAATAATAATTATTTCCTAATAGTTATTTGCCGTTGCCTTCTTTCAGAAATGTTATCAAAATTGTCAATATTTCCGATCGATTTTCGGAAAATTATTTTTTTAAATTGATATGAACGACACTGCGATGTTGTGAGCACAGTAAGTACCTAACATAAAGCTATAATCAACACGATAATAAAATTCAATTTTCATAGCTTCATATTTTAGGAACATCAATTTTAATCAGCAGATTTTATACAGCTTTATATTGTCGCGATCACCCTGTATAAAAGACATAAAGTGAAGTTACACATATTGTACTTAGTGGTCCAAGAGACAGCCTACCCAATAAACTAAAAATAGGACGGATTGATTGAATTTTGATGAAAATAAGGATTATTGAAATTAACTATTCCCAACAGCGCCTAACATTTAAAAAATTTTGCTCTGTTAGGACTCATATCATGGCAAATAAAAATAACTTAAACTTTTCTTCTCGGCGCCACTGCTTATGAACCACCCGAAAACACAACTCAAAACTTAACAATAAACAGAAATCTCATTCGCCGTTAGGCAGAGAAACTCTGCTGCATATGTTCCCCAAAGTTTATGCATTGCTCCCCGCCCCTCTTTGGGGGTTATTTTATGACCCTCCACTCTTTCGAAATGCGGTTTCTTTCACATTTATATGTATATTCTATCACTTAGAGTAAAGGAGCTCTGCTTGACGTTAAGCTGCTGGGTAATTTATGTCGCTCCTTTTTTCTTATATAGAGAAAGGATTTTTTATTACTGCCATTGTGTAGAAAAAAACAGTAAACCTGAAGGTTTCTTAAAAATTCATCTATCTAAGACCGTTTTCACACGGCACCATATATCGCGCGCGACAAATGGTCGCAATATTGCTTTTACACCAAATTATGTGTTTTCTAATGAGCCATTTTCACACACAAGCGATATTAGAGAACACATAATTTGGTGTAAAGCAATATTGCGACCATTTATCGCGCGCGATATATGGTGCCGTGTGAAAACGCTCTAAAGGCTCTTAATTTTTTGGACTGACAAATTATTTTTTTAAAATTCATAATGCAGAGTTATCGTTTTAATATCGAGAGCAGCGGGTTGTATAAAATCAGAGGAAAAAAAATTCCATGAAAATAAATATTCTACTCTATTAGAATTTGGGTGTGGAAATAGTATATTACATAACAAGTGATGAAAGTGATACTTTTCAAGCGAGAAGATATTAAGCAGGAGGCGTCAGCCGAGTGCGGAAATTCTCCGAGTTTTAGAATAATCACTTTCACACGAGTAATGTACGCTATTTTTCCTACGACTACAAAGAATTATTAAAAAAGCCTTTGATTTGTGAAATAAATATTTCAACACTAGTGTTGAAATTAGCATATTTAGGATTATGTTCCACTTAATTAATATCTGGTTTAATAGTTTGTCAATGGGCTTTTCCTTTATTTGTAGTTTAACTTTTTCATTTTTTAATATTTTATATATCATAGGAAGAGCTAATCCTGGATTGACTTCTAAATTAACCAGAATAATTTTTTTAAAATTTAATCAAGGAAAGATGCATTAAACATAAATTTATGAAATCCACCCAACAAGGAAGATTTCAATTCAAAATAATTCTATAAATAATTATTTTATAACTTATTTGAGTTGGGCTACATTCTTGGTGAAACGGAATTTCCATTGTGTGGAAAATAAAAACAGTATCTTCTTGTACTCCTTTGATAATGACCTGAGAAGGTTGAAACACGTGTCAGGAAACTGATTAAATTGTTGAAACATAACATGTAATTATTTAATGTTTTTATAAAAAAAAGTCAAATATTCCTGATGGGATTTGAACCTGTGACCTTGCGATCTATAGGCTAGAGCTTTATTTTCTTCGCTATCGTTACCGATTAACATTTGTTGTTTAATACAAGGCACTTTCTTCAGCGCGATTTGTTTTTTCTGATAATAGATTTTCCAGTATTATATTATTCAGATTTTTAATAATTTCAGATGGCGTATTTTCACACTCCAATTCTAAAGTACTCGACAAATACATGATAAATAAGTTAAACACTTGGAATTACTGCTTTCTGAAATTTGTTCTTTTTAATAAATAGGGGTGGTCTGTCAAAATGGCACAATATGCCTAAATTAAATGGTGTCCCTTGTATTTAAAACTATACGAGTGTGATATATGGCACTTTCTAGCCAAATTAACCATGCTTTTTTTTATTTTTATAGATGGTCAATATCTTTTTACTTTATACAAGAATATACATCGCCTGCAAAGAAAACACTATAAATTTAGGAGCATTTTATCTTTAAAATTGAATTTTTAATCAAAATATTCAACTCAACTCAACTCAAATGTATTTGAGTAAAGATGAGTTTTAGTTTCGTCAGATTGATCCCCAGACGCATTTCACCATCTTATGGTTCATCAGTGAGGCTAGAGACTCTGACTAAACAAAAGGAAACAAGTACGCAACTATATCAATAGTTCAGGTTGTCACAATTGTTTCCTCTAACTTTATACAACCTGTTGCAGTCTTTATGAAAGCGATGAATAACTAATAGTAATTTTGGACTAAAAGTCTAAAGGAGTGGGATCAGGGGATCTGATAGGCTACTCTAGGTCGCCTCTTTTTCCTAACCACTGATTTAGAAATATATGGTTCTTTCATAATGTTATAGAATATCATACCTGGCCAAAAATTTCTTTTTGGCCTTTGACTGTGTGCCTCAACTATCCATCGAGGATTAAAAACAGACCAGTATTTTATAAGCAATAGTTTTTGAAATATTCAAGACAAATAACTTTTTAATTTAATTTTTTAAGCAGCATCTCATGCACAATATTAAATATTTTCTCATTTTTATTAAAAACTTTTACCTTTCTGTTTATATAAACTGTTTCTTTAAGACTGTGAGATATTTTGTCTAGTTATTCCTACAGAGCATCCAGAAAAACTTAAATGGGCAAAAATTTCATTAAAAAGTTGGTGATGAAAAATAAAGTCTCGAGCGGACGAGGTAACAAATGATTTAATTTTTTTTTTTAACTTAAGTTAGCTTTGAACAAATGAAAGTTATTATACATTTTCTTGTTTCCTAAGTGACTACGATAACAATTTAATTTTCTGAAATTTAATAGATTTTTGCTTCACAAAGTTTAATTGTTACTTGACAACCATACAATCTTTAAAGTGTTATTAGTATATTACATAACAAGTGATGAAAGTGATACTTTTCAAACGATGAGATATTAAGCGTGCACGAGGCGTCAGCCGAGTGCGGAAATTCTCCAAGTTTTAGAATAATCACTTTCACACGAGTAATGTACACTATTTTTCCTACGACCACCAGAATTATTAAAAAAGCCTTTAATTTGTTAAAAGATATTTTAACACTAGTGTTGAAATTAGCATACTTAGGATTATGTTTCACTTAATATCTGGTTTTATAGTTTGTCAATAAGCTTTTCTTTTATTTGTAGTTCAACTTTTTCATATTTCATATAGGAGGGAGAACAAATCCTGGTTTGACTTCTAGATTAACTAGAATGAAAAGTTTTAAATTTAATCAAGGAAAGGTGCATTAAACATAAATTTAAAAAATCCACCCAACAAGAAAGATTTTAATTCAAAATACTTCTATAAATTATTTAATGTTTTTATAAAAAAAAGTCAAATACACCTGATGGGATTTGAACCTGTCACCTTGCGATCTGTAGACTAGAGCTCTATTCACTACGCTATTGCTACCCATAAAGATTTGTTGTTTAATACATGACACTCTCTTCAGCACGATTTGTTTTTTCTGGTAATAGATTTTTCAGTATATTATTATTATTTTTTTATAATTTTAGAAGGCGTATTTTCACACTCTAATTCTAAATCTCTCGACAAATACATGATGAATAAGTTAAACACTTTACAATTACTGCTTTTAAAATTTGTTCTTTTTAATACATAGGGATTGTCTGTTAAATTGGCACTATATGTTTAAATTAAATAATGTGCCTTGTATTTCAACACTAGTGTTGAAATATTTTTTTTAACACGCGCGTGATATACGGCGCTTTCTAGCCAAATTAACCGTGCTTTTTTTCTCATTTTCATTAATGGTCGTATGAAAACAAATTTAATTACTAAATTTTACACAGCAGGTAGCTTTTAACAAAAACATAGAATTATCAAGATTTTAGGACTAAAATTAGTGATTTGGACGTTTTCATAGCCCTCTAGAGAAAACCCACTGTTTTGACTTAAGTGTCAAAAAATACAGTTTCAGGTTATATACAAATTTTTTCAAATTACATTACGTTCCATTAGGTATCTTAAAAAACAAAAAAGTTAGAGGGGCGAGCGTTCTGCTGACGACATCTGGTGTAGGTTTATTAAGACACAATAACGCAATTTTTCTACATTTGACATTTATGTTATTAACGAACGCCAAGAAAAATATTTCAAAAATAGTTGCATGCGTTCGGCAGTAATTTTTTATTCCACAATATTCACAAATATTACTTATATTTCAATTATTTTTTCAAAAAGAGCATATCAAATGTCAACTCATAGATGGTCTCTAAAGATATATCACATATTTGACTGTGCCTATTTTTTTTATTTATTTATTTTTCTATAATATTTTTTAAAATAATTTACAAAAAATAACCTTATAATCTACACACGAAATGTTTTGTTTTTCTGTTAAAGGCAACCCCTACAAGCCACATTTTAAACACAAAATGATCCCTTGTCTGCCTCTACGTCCGAAAACCTTGTTACCGCCATATTTATACCTTGTATTCAAACCCATCAATTCGGAAACCGCTTTTCCACCCGTCGAAGTATTTTCATAAATCCAATATCCCCAAACAAAATTACATTTACATAATCTTCCTATTATATTTACTGTCCTTTTCTAGCACATTTTACACCCTTTGATTTAATACTGCTCGGTCCCTTTCCACCTTATACCGTTTTGCATATTCCTATTTTATTATCCTTTTCCTTTTTTTGTACAAGCAAGACAGCATATACGTCTCTTTGTCTAATCTTTTGTGTAGATACCGTATATTGAGATTTATTTGAGAGGAAAAACAGTTTGTCGATTGAATGTATTCTTTGGAATAATAAAATTTATTTTTTATGGGATGCGGAATAACAGAATGTTTTCGGAATAAAAGGAAACGATCATGTCTGGTTTATGTGATAATACGTTTAGAATTGATATAATATTAATATAATATATATAATAAAAAAAAATTATTATATAAAATAAGTATGCAAAAGCAATAGTCACCAGAATATTAGAGATACAAAAATGAAACATTGCAGGAAGACAGGTCCGTACTTAGTTTTTTTCATAATATATATTTCCAAAACATTTTTTATATGCAGGGTGATTCCTAAGTTAACACTTCTTTTTTAGCTGTGTATAGAAGGCATTATAATAAACAACATTTTCAAATACCTTTTTTCAAAAAACTCAAAAATTAGGAATTATATTCATTTATGACACTATGGATCAAATACGGTCCTGCCTAACTTAAACATAATCTCCACCCAGCCGCACTTTGACGATACTCACCGTAAATTAGCACAATATCTACTAGTTTAATGTTTTGAAATTTAACTATTTTCACGTTTCACCAGTTTAAAATTAACGCAGAAAAACACAACGCAGCGGTTTGCCAAATAACTGACCACCTACCCGTAAATTGCATGACCAATAAAGATAAACAACATAAAGTATAGCAGGCTACGTTTTGATGACCAGGCCCGCACTTAGATTTTTTACTTCTCTATCTCGCCTATTTTTAGGTTTTTTGAAAAAAGGTATTTGAAAATGTTGTTTATTTTAATGCCTTCTATACACAGCTAAAAAAGACGTATCAACTTAGGAATCACCCTGTATAAAAGATTATGCCATTGACGTATTATATTTAAACCCGTTAACTGTGATACGAAGACACATTTTTGAAAAACACATGTTTTGTCACTCTTACCGTTTTCGAGATATTTAAAAAAAATATGATTTCCATAAACATCTCGGAAAGAAGTTTTACAAAAAAAGTTTTAATAAAAAACTTTTTCTTTATCAGTCCCCACAAAAAAAGTGTTATTCACTTTTGCTCTAATATTTCAATTTACGGAGATATTCTCTAATATTGCCAAAACCATCCAAAATTTCGAAATTTTTGAATTATTTTTTAAAACTCATCAAAAATTTATATTAGCCATTTCCTTTAATGTTATCATTTTTTATAACTTATCCAACGTATATTTACATGAAAAATGTCATTATTTCCAATTTAAAAGAATTTTCCGAAATTTTTCCAACATGGTCAGGAAATTTTTCGAAAATTTATTTTTTCCATTTTATTCCCAAACCATAGACTTTACGAACTAAATAAATATAACCAAAAAGTTGTATCTTTCCAAGATATACCATACTTTTTAAACACATTTTTTGTGACACTTACCTTTATCGAGTTATTTAATAAAATATGATTTTTATAAAACCAAAAATATCTCGGAAATGATACCTTTTGCAAAAAAAGTTTCAAATAAAAAACTTCAATGTTACCACTTTTTATTACTTATTATAAAAAAATAAATTAAGAAATAACTACTTTATTGCATATCCTACAATCGATTGCTTCTTGCTCACAATGGGGAGCATTATTTGGTGGGAGTTTTTATAGAAAAGACAGAAATATAAACATAATGCTATATTTGTGGCGCTTACTTTACCAAATATATTTACTGCCGCCTGAAATATTATTATATCTCTTAAAATTTTTAAAATGTCACAATTATTTTCTTCCGGAAATTCCGTCACTCCAAAATGTCCCCCCTTCTAACGCATAAACAAAAAAAAAATAATCTAAACCACATAAATATTTTAAAGCTGTCACTCTGAATTTACCCCGGAGTCGTTAGCTGTCACATTTCTGCTTAGGTTAACTTTAATCGCTCGAGTTTCGAATTTGCACCCCGAAGGCAAAAATCTTATTTTCATCGCGTCAATGTCTGTGGAGGAATTCCTCCCCTGGTTTTAATGCACTAACACCTTACGCCCCCGGTTTAAGTAATAATGGTTTAAGATTAATTACTTTTTGGGTTATTGAATTTAAATGGGGTTTCTTTGAAAGTGTATTAAGATAACTTGGTAATACACGGGAAAAATTCCCAGCATACATTCAATTTTAACACTGACTTTAGTTTTAATATTACGCGGGGCAAACTAGCTTTATTATAACCCATTTAAATTTTTTTTAAATATTTTGGTAACATAAAATCATATTCTGGTCTATTTCAGAACGGTGTAGAGTAATAAAAGTCCATTAGGTATGCAAAGGGACTACAGAGTGAGCGAACGAATACTTAAGCCACTTTCATAATAAGTTGGCATTGATTTTATTGCAATATTCTTTATTTTCATCAAGTGCAGATAGTACCACCCGGGTTTGGGTCAATTTATGAGTTTTGCCTATTTTTATCCATTCACAAACACTGAAAATGGTGTGACAAAGGCGTGCATTATGTAGTAAATAGTATTAGGTACACCTATTTTTTATTAAACATTATAAAAAAATACAAAATATAAAAAATACATTATACAGAAATTAAATTATAAAAAATCATATTATTCTTTGTCATCTGAGAAACTGACATCTCATGTTGATGTCATAATTAACAGGTTCGATCGATCAGGTGGTCAAGATCCCATTTTCTCCTCTTCTTTAATGACATGATGGACTGCTTTTCCCCAGTTCTCTAGTGTCACTTCCTTAATGGCTGGATCAAACAGTAGCTTAACGTCTTACATTTTGAATGTCATATTGTGTCTTGCTACAAATCCTTTCACTTACGCCCATATAAGTTCTATAGGATTTAGTTCGCAATGTTATGGCGGTGTGAGCAGCACAGGTACACTATGTTTTTCAGCTACATCTTCAAGTGCATATTTCATTAAACGATGTTTGTGTAAATTTGCTATAGCTAACAGTTCCTTCTTTATCAAATTATCTTCTTTTTTTTCTTTAGTTAGTTATCATAAATAATTTAATGCACAAAATTTACCTGCGCCTATGACCAACACCGAAATTGAGCCGAACTGGACGGAATTTCCCATTTTATTACTCTACACCTTTCTGATATAGATTATAAACAAACCCGATTTAATTGAAAATTAATATTCTGTACAATAAAATATAATTTATTATAAAATATACATATTTTCTTTAAGTTTGCCTTTATAATCATAAAGTTGTCAGTGGTGCTATCTATTTATAATACAACACAACATTTTACTTCGATCGATTTGTCTTCTGCATTGGAGTTTATTTCTACAGAGGGCGATACTGCGTTTTCACTATTTAATTTATTCTTAAGTAAGTCTTGAGAGCGCGTTTTCGCTGTTTCTAAAGTTGCTGATGGGTTACGACTTTCCATAGAGTCCCACTTAGGACGAAACGGCGGTCATTGTCTACTTCTGCCCTACGGAAGCCATTGTTTTGGCATCCCTGTGTACTTTAATGCAAGCTACACCATGAACCTCAAGCTTAGTTAGAACATTGTCCTGTTAGTAAAAATTTCCAAAAGCTTTGCCGATAAAGATGTTTCTTCCTGGTATTTTCACGTCGGAGTTTTTTTTTTTAATGGTGAAAGCAACAATCGCCAAACACGATGCCTGGTCACAATACAATTTAAATTACATAAAGTAACATATTTTGTGGTCAACTTTAAACAAACTTAAGTAATTTATCTCATCCTACTATATTTTTATAGTCTTACTACGTCATTGTTATTGTCATAATATAATAATCCACATCCCTAATTGGTAGTTAACAAAAATCTAGAAAATGTATGTATAGTTTAAGGGCCACATTACATATGCCATCAACCGTTAGTAACTAAAAGGCTGTTTTTCATGTAATAAAAATGTTAATGAAATACACAAAAGCATAAAATTCATGCTTTTTCGACGCAATACTCGTAAAATTCAAATGTGAACGCTAAAAGGTTCTATTTTTGTTTAATGGTGAATTTTTACCACATTTTTCAGTTATAACCCCCTTAAAGTAAAGTTCCAGTCCATTAAACGATAGTTGTAAATTTTCAGTTTTAATGGTATTTTAATGGCAAGTTACATGCTTCTTTAATTTGTAAGGAATTATTTACGTACCGCTATCTGTGATATTTTAAAAGCATATTTTATTTTAATTGTGTAATGGAATATGACTTATGTGGTACAATTCAAAATACAATTTTATGGATATTAAGGGAATTACTGCAATTTTTCCATATGTATAAGTTTTAGTCAGTTAAGCTGTTATTATGAATATTGAAATAGTTCAAAATGAAAATAAATTAATTCAAATTTTAAGAAAAACCATGAAAATAATATAAAATAAATATCTTTTAGAATTTGATTTATTATTATCTAAGCAAAAAGCGATTCTTTCAAAATATTAGTTTCATAAATGTTTTCCAATATTTTTCACAGCTTAGAAGATCCCAAATATGTATTTAAAATTCCAGGTCCGTATTAAAAAAATTGATTTGAGATTGGTATCTAAAGAACGAAACGTCGTATTTGAAAACTAATAACGCCATCTTGTAGAACATAAAAAATGGCTATGAATAAGTGTTTTCGTTCTTTCTCAAGTCAAATATTAATGCACTATATTAAATCACTCATTTATTGACCGATTATTAACTTTAGAAATAGTTTTTCTTTACCCCTTGCAAGGAGCCTCTATTATTTACCGTCATTATTGACAACGGTCAATAATAGAGGCTTCTGGCAAAAACAATATAAAAAAGGCAACTTGACCTTTTTTAATTTTAAAAATATATGAAAAAAAAATATATAGACAACCAGGTATTCCAGCTTTCTTTGTTTGGCACCAGTCCTTAAATACTGAGTAGGTTTTTAAATACAAATAAAAAAAAATATATTGTGCTTCCACCCTCATTTTTGGAGGAGTGCACGTATCAGTAATAGTTTCCTCGCTCATTTTATCAAAAATACTTCAATTTTTTGAATGATTCGACAAATACTGACAACTAAGAATGCTGCAAATTTCAAAGCAAAGGTAACTTTACTGAAAAAACAGAATCAACCCTAAGAAGATATGTTAACTTTAATTAATAATATTGTTGTAAATGTGTTAGTAGTAGAAAAAATTGAATATATTTACCACGGTTTAGACAACTATTATTGCCCTCACGTCTTAAATCCCTCGTCACTGCTCCTCGGGATTTAAAATCGACGCTCGGTCAAAACTGTCTCCATCTCTCTGTCTCTCTGTCTAAACCTTAGTCAATAATATACTATTATTTTTATTACTATAGACAAATTTTGACATTATAACTAAGTTATTATAACTCTCTAATCGAGACCGGTTGCTTCTAATTCGTCATGTAAAACACACATATTAAAAAAATTATATATGCACCTTCCTATTATTACACCGATAAACATATGGGCCATCTAGGCACATATGTGGCGCCCCCTGGTTTAATTGTAGATATAAATTGAAAGTGTCTACACCGCCGCTTGACCGCATGCATAAACTAGTCGATGCTGACCGCAAACCGCTTTAGTGCAGGTCACTCGGCGAAATATCTATCTTTAACGGAAATACGTGCATTGCTGGAATATGAATTTTAAATTTTACCAATGCTAGTTCTTTCCGTCTGCATAACCGAATAAATATTTTAATTCAAATTCAGAACACTTTTATTTGCCAAAAAAAAAGAAAAATTTAGTATAAGGTGTACATAAAGTTAAAATTTTACATTCTTTACAAGAGTAGTACCCTTGAATGATAGAATAGTTTTGGACTTGCATTGTCTTTAATTTGTTTTACATCACAACGTTTCAACTGGTAAGTATCTCCAGTCGTCTTCAGGTGAATACTAAATAAGTAAAGTAACTACAGCTCTATTTATACTAGCTAGATGTACTGGAGCATGACTGAGATGGGTGCAGTCATGCGTTTAATTCTTGTGCGGTATTTTAAGTTTACATCTACTTAACAAAGGTTTCCAGATATTTCTTATATCTAGTGAGGGCTTACTAAAACAATCTGGGTTCTGGTATATTTAGTAAGCCCTCACTAGATATAAGAAATATCTGGAAACCTTTGTTAAGTAGATGTAAACTTAAAATACCGCACAAGAATTAAACGCATGACTGCACCCATCTCAGTCATGCTTCAGTACATCTAGCTAGTATAAATAGAGCTGTAGTTACTTTACTTATTTAGTATTCACCTGAAGACGACTGGAGAT
Source organism: Polydrusus cervinus (assembly GCA_935413205.1). Taxonomy (NCBI): domain Eukaryota; kingdom Metazoa; phylum Arthropoda; class Insecta; order Coleoptera; family Curculionidae; genus Polydrusus; species Polydrusus cervinus. The sequence goes on from OW284514.1 coordinate 6,712,767, forward strand.
ACTTACCAGTTGAAACGTTGTGATGTAAAACAAATTAAAGACAATGCAAGTCCAAAACTATTCTATCATTCAAGAAACATCATTGTCTCCAACCTTCAAACAGACAGTAGTACCCTTATCCTAATGGTTTTGGCAAGATGTTATTTAAAAGAATTGTTTTAAATCATCACATCTTCTACATTAAGTTTAGATAGCAATAATATGTTTGCTTTAAATTTGCATTTCCAGCCAAAAAATTGCATAAAATTATCGCTTTTGTTCATCATAAATGTTAAGTCGAACATGTTTTACAAGTAAAATATCTCGCCTTTTCTTAACAACAAATACAAGGAAATCCATTTCAATACATCAACTTCATTCATTATTATTTCTCATTACAACTGAACTATTATGGCTTGGCCATTATTCGCAGAGGTTTGACATAAAACGGGACCATAATATTTCGAAGTCTGTGATCAAATCTCCGATGGACAATTCTAATCAAACCGTGCTCAACCACATGTTTCAAACAATCTTAAACCCGCGTTGGTTTACGACGGGGCATTCATTAAGAAATGGAGTTTTCGAACAACTTCAAATCGTACCGACGCAAATACTGAAGTTAGGTCTGAAAATCTGGTCAAGGCTTTACACAAATGACAACGTTTATTACAATGGAATTCCGTATCATCAACTGGAATGTTGGTTTTAACGCGGGCCCAGTTAAAACAAGTGGTTGGTCTACTAACAGGCCACTTCCAATTAAGAAAATATTTAGGTCGAATATGATTTTGCATTGGACTTGAATGCAGACTTTGCGGCGAAGAGGACGAAACCGCCTAACATGTCATGTACAACTGCTAAGCACTGATACGAAGAAGAATAAAAATCTTCTTAGGAATTAAATGTGGTGACAACCTCCTGCATGATAACCTTGCTGTAATCTACTGGACCTTATAAAAGAAACAAATATTTTCTAGCAAGACAGGGGCGCACAAACAGCCACTAGGCTGTAGTGTATGAAGCTTGGGCCGAACGCCTGACCTCTGTCTTAATCCAACCAACCAACCATCGGCCAAATAACCTACAGCTGGAAGCTAACAAAGTTTAAACTTATAAAGTAATAAAAGCAGGTTAAACAAATATAGACTTATTTCACAAAATTTCTTTTTTTATTTTCATTAATTCATGAATTAAAATTTCCCTCAATTAAAACTGGTTGGATAAAGCGAAAAAGATTAATCTAAGAGTAAAATGGCGATTGCATCACTGAACCTAACTCCTGATATCCTACTTGATTGGATACGATTTAAAAAAACTTACAAATTTTTTTTAAACTATGGATTTGTTGTAAGGGAGCTCATTAATACTAATCGCCCAAAGACGACTGCAGATACTTACCAGTTCAAACGTGATTTAGAGACAAATAAAGATGATGCCAGTTCTAAAACTCTATCTTTTAAGAAACATCATTGTCTCCAACCTTATCAACTCTTGATAACTGGACATCGAACGTGTCACATTGCCAAGCCAGGTCACTGATGAGCACCCAGAATCAGAAGCAAGGATGACCTCACATTTCATTTTAAGTGAGGCAAGGAATGTTGAACATCAAATTAAATGACAGGCCGGCCATGGTAAAACCCGATGGACGTACCTATCGGTAAACAAAAAGTTTATTGGTAGCTCTCCACGGCGCTGAGCGTCCGGGGTTTGCACGCTGTGCACCCTTCGTCTATTACCCGCTGTTTCCTCACCTTGTCAGTGGGGAATGGCAGTTTACGGGTCGTATGACCCACTGCTAACAACGGTATGCCCTGTCTTCTCCCGTAAAACATCTCAATCCTTTCGTTGTTTTGTCCTGTCATTTAATTTGATGTTTAACATTCCTTGCCTCACTTAAAATGAAATGTGAGGTCATCCTGGTGACCTGGCTTGGTAATGTGACACGTTCGGGTTTGAGTTCTAGTTAAGGCTGATCAAGCCTTACTTTTTGATCACAACTTATCCATTCTTATTGTGTAAACTACTACTAATTCATGGGGAAATTAAAAGTGCTACTTTAGTCACTGAAAATAGGTCCAACAATGATATTTTTAGCTACAGAATGTAAAATAACCGTTATGACTTCCTTCAAAATCTAAACTGTAGTTCTTTCTCAAAAACTCCCTTCTAAAATACGTTCTGATCATAAAGTGCAAAGGACACATGTTCCACTACGAACCATCTTACCCGACCTTACTTTATAGGTTTTAAGTTCGAATTTAAGTGCTGCAACTAAAACTTATTCGAAGTGACTTTGCTCGTATAAAACTGGTTTTATTTCGACCGAAGCAATGGAAAATACTACATAGTTTAAAAGAGAAAATTCGGAAAATTTCCCGCTATGAGGGTGTAAAATTATTTATTAAGTCGATGGACTTTCAAGTTTTATTAGATGATAATGTATCACTTTGTTACGGAAGACGTTTGAGTGTAGGTATATAGTTCCCATCAATGGTAATTCTTATTCCCATAAGTATTTTTTCTTTATTTGGTAAAATTATTTAAAAAATATTTAAAGATGGGCTTTGCAATTTTTTTGGAAAAATTAGTATTTTGTACATGTCTCAGTTTGGATTTCGACCTGGTTTGTCCAAAACTAAGGCCACTTTTGATATGTTGGGGGGCATTGTTGGGCTCTTAAAAGGGGCGAGCATGCTACAATTTCCCTGTGTGACTTATCTAGGGCTGTGTGGTTACCGCACCCCTTTAAAAGTTCGTACTAAAATAAGATACATGTTTCGACCGTGGCAGAATAATTTTTATGGATGAAATAGCCTATCAGTAATTTGGTTAAAGCCGTTTATTTAGTTTTATGTGAGAATTTCAATAAAATAAAATCAAGTTATACAAAAAGGAAAGCTATCAAATGCGAAAATTGAAATTAACAAGTTTTTATACTGGGTCTCCCAAAAGTCCCGCATAAAATTAATATGAATTAAAGGAAAAAGATCTAGGAAAAACGCTCGGACCCGTACATTTTTATTTTTAATAGTGCATTTTTGGCATAAAAAAATATTAAACAGGGTGTCTCATAGAACTGTCGTCACGCCTTTGACAATTTTTTTTAATGGAACACCCTATATATTGTATTATTTTCTGATTCCCCCCAAAATTCTACGCTTCTGTTGTAAATGTCATGTGTCTAAATTTAATAGTTTTTGAGATATTGACGTTTAAAATATGGCATTTTTTGACTTTGACAGGCTGTAACATTGGAACGGTTCATCTTAGAGAAAAATGGTTTTCACCTCCCTATCTTAGTTTTTTATTCTCTATCCAAAGAAACCAACCATGTTAAACCGTTAAAACCGGTTTTTTGGTTTAACATCGTAAATCGGACTAATCGGAGGTTGGTTTCTTTGGATAAAGAATAAAAAACTAAGATAGGGAGGTGAAAACCATTTCTCTAAGATGAACCGTTCCAATGTTACAGCCTGTCAAAATCAAAAAATGTCATATTTTAAACGTCAATATCTCAAAAACTATTGAATTTGGACACATGACATTTACGACATAGGCGTAGAATTTTGTGGGAAAATAATACAATATAAAGGGTGTTCCATTGAAAAAAAAATTGTCAAAGACGTGACGACGGTTCTATAAGACACCCTGTATAATATTTTTTAATGTCAAAAAATGCACAATTAAAAATAAAAATTTACGGGTCCAAGCGTTTTTCCTAGATCTTTAATTCATATTAATTTTATGCGGGACTTTTGGGAGACCCAGTATAAATGGTAACAATAGGATCTGTAGTTGAAGTGGACTAATAGAAAATGTTCCTACAGATATATTTAATTAAAGAAAGTCTCAAAAATGTACGTTCAAGTTTTAGTGTGGGTATTTTGGCTAATTTGAAAGGTTTCATACTCTCTATTTAACATTTTTCCCAAATATATCCCTAATGGAGCGACAAAAAAAGCACCGAGTTCCTCGGTTTGGCAAATGATACCGCCCCATATATTCCCTTGAAGGGCCCAAATGAACTTTCCGCTTATCGTTGTCGATCGACACAAACCCAATTTCCTTGCGAGATCGACTCTCAAATCAGCGTTTTCTTGCGTACGTATCCGGCCTATCTTTTCTCGGATCTGCCTCGTATTTTACTAAAAGCAGAAGAGCTAAAGAGATGTTGGAGTTATTATCTGAAAATTTGTCAGCTCGTACAACCTGGATCCGCCAAATCAGTATATTTTAAAGTAGCATTATAAATAATGGACTGTATTTCCGGATACCAAAAGTAAGTCCCCTTTGGCAAATTATTAACTTCATCGAGTTAATAATGCTCACGAAGAACGAGTCGAACTTCACTTACCAATTGTCGATAAGCTACTGGTCTTCTTTTTCTCGTTTCCAGTACTCCATAATTTATTCTTGTGGCCAAAACAGGTACAACAAATAAAATATCCTTATTCGACGCAACAGTAGCATATAAGCTAATCATTGAAATTGAAATTTTTGGGTATACAGTATAGTATATTACACAACAAGTGATGAAAGTGATACTTTTCAAACGAAGAGATATTTAGCACGAGGCGTCAGCTGAGTGCAGAAATTCTCCGAGTTTTAGAATAATCACTTTCACACAAGTAATGTACACTATTTTTCCTACGACCGCAAAGAATTATTAAAAAAGCATTTGATTTGTGAAAAAAATATTTCAACACTCAAACTTTTTTTGAGTAAAAAGGACAAAAAGAAACCTGGTATCTGGTTTCATAGTTTGTCAATAGGCTTTTCCTTTATTTGTAGTTTAACTTTTTCATATTTTATTTATCACAGGAAGAACTAATCCTGGAATGACTTCTAGATTAACCAGAATGAAAATTTTTAAATTTCAAGGAAAAGTGCAATAAACATAAATTTAAAAAATATACCCAACAAGGAAGATTTCAATTCAAAATAATTCTATAAATTATTTAATGTTTTTATAAAAAAAAGTCAAATACTGATGGGATTTGAACCTGTGACCTTGCGATCTGTAGGCTAGAGCTCCAGTCTCTATGCTATGGCTACCAATACACATTTGTTGTTTAATACATGACATTTTCTTCAGCGCGATTTGTTTTTGCTGGTAGTAGATTTCCAGTATATTATTAACATTTTTTATAATTTCAGATGGCGTATTTTCACACGCTAATTCTGATTCACCCGACAAATACATGATAAATAAGTTAAACACTTTACAATTACTGCTTTCTAAAATTTGTCCTTTTGAGTAAATAGGGGTTGTCTCTCAAATTGGCACCATATGTTTACATTAAATAGTGTGCCTTATATTTCAACTCTAGAGTTGAAATTTTTTTTTTCAATACGCGTGTGATATTCGGCGCTTTCAAGCCAAGTTAACCGTGCTTTTTTTCTCATTTACATGGGTGGTCGTAGGAAATATAAAAACATTGTAGCAAGGCTACTTTTTTAATTTTAAAAATTATGACTTATATGAATACAATATTTTACCCAATGTTATTTTTTTCAGGTCAAAGTAATGCTTCGAGTGTCTAATCCAACCCAAAATTCCATACCAGATTCGGGCGGAGGATCCAACAATTTTTTTAGTTTGGACAAGCGGAAGAAGCAAGTCACTCTAGTGGATCCTACAATATGTAATGGGTCTTCCGCACCTGAAGATAGGCGAGTAGGAGTGGCAGCCCCAAAAATGTTTGCGTTTGATGCTATATTTTCTCAGGATGATTCGCAGGTATAGTTAATAATTTTAAATTTGTTAAATTGTGAATTTTAAGGAACAAATGGAATTTGGTAATAATCGGTTAATAAAATAGAGGTAGTATACAGGGTGATTCCTGTATACTACTGTTTTAGCTGTGTATAGAAAGCATTAAGATAAACAATATTTTCAAATACCTTTTTTCAAAAAACTCAAGAATAAGGTTCTCACATTCATTTATTAAACTGGATCAAATACGGTTCTGCCTTACTTGCCCGTTGACTAACATTAAGAAAACTTCTGGGTGTAGGATGAGCTCGGAAGGGAAAGCGTTCTGCGTATAATCTTGAAGCAGCAGCCACACTTTGATGACACTCAACGTAAATTAACACCTTATCTACTAATTCATTGTTTTCAAATTTTACCATTTTCCCGTGTTACCAATTTAAAATTAACTTTCTTCAGAAAAACACACCGCAGCATATCGCCAAATAAATAACTGACCACACATAAATTGCATGACTAATAAGACAAAAACAACATAACGTATATCAGGCTACGTTTTGATGACCAGTCCCGAACTTAGATTTTTTACTTCTGTATCTCGTCCATTTTTAAGTTTCTTGAAAAGAGATATTTGAAAATGTTGTTTATTTTAATGCCTTCTATACACAGCTAAAACAGAAGTATCAACTTAGGAATCACCCTGTAGATCTTGATTATTTTCTAGCTTTACATGGCGGATGGGTAGAGCGTCACCTAAGACGGGAAGAAGGTACCCGACAGAAATACGATGCATCGTACTTATAAAAGTTAAATCAGATAATTAAATCTAAAATATATGCATATCATATTCTCATAAGTAATGGTAAACCAAGGAATAAGGATATCACACTATCACCAGTAAAGTAAAAAAATAATTTAAAAAAAGTTATGTGATATATGAAATACCTTTCACTTTTGTTTTCTTAAGTTATGTAATTTTTGATAAAACTATTAAACTATATGGAATCCACGAAAAGATTAAAATTATTGGAACTAAAAAAAAAGTATAGGTTTTTTATAATTAATTTATAAACTCGTTAAATGCTTTAAACTTAATAATGCCTTTCTTTATAAAGTGGAATAAAACCCTAGCTGCCAATGTTAATGGAAATTGATCTGTAAACTATAAGAACCAGGTCATGAAGATTTCGAATTCCAGCATCGAAGTTATTTGACCTCTTCGTAGCAATACTTAATTAAATCTGACTTCCTTACTGAAAAGATTTTGATTACATTTTTCACGTTAGGACGGGAAATATTTTAATTCGCGCAATAATAGTACATTGTATATCGAGTAGGAAAGGTTGGACATTCTCGGACGACCGTAAAGATTGTAGGTCGAGGCGCAAGCCGAGACTGACAATACGGAGGAGAATATGGCTTTTTCTACGAGGTATAGTTACTATTTTTCCGTAAATCGAAAATTATTAATAGGAAATTATTACAAGCAACTTGTTAAAATTTTGAAATAAATATCATTAACTTTGTTCACAAATAAGGGATGCAATTAAATATTTGTGTTGTAACTATGGAAAGACAGTAATATTGAATTGTCAAGCTTAACACATTTTAGTTTACAAGTAGCCTTACAGAAATAATATTTCTTTACAATACAATAATACATATTTCCTAACAGTTATTTTCCATTGCCTAGCAACGACAAAGTGTAAGAAAATATTGACTTTTTCTCTCAGAAATGTTATCAAAAATGTCAATATTTCATATTGATTTTCGGAAAAGAACATTTATAATAACAAAAGTCAATATCTTAACGATAGTTGTAAGCGTTCGGCCCTCATAAAATGTTACACACACTTTTAGTAACAAAAGAGGGCAAAAAATGAGTTAATTTTAAGTTCGGTGATGGGTGATGATGACTACTAAAATAGTATAATTCTATATTTTCGGATAAATTTGTAATTTTCGTCACATTTAAACTAGAAAACAAAGTTTCAGTTACTGTGACATAGAACTAGTGGCAAATCAATTAAAAACTTTTACAGAAATAGAATAGAAAAGTGTGAAACCTGCTTTTCTGTTTTCCCCAGAACTAAAAGTGTTCTTTCCCCTCGCGAAAGAAAGTTAAACTTGAGTTGAAAGAAAGATTGAACAAGACTTGTACATTTGCGTCCCTTTGTAGGTATCGCTACTTCGATTGGAATATAAACTACACTGTTGCCAATGCAAAAAATAAAAAAATATTGAAAAAAAAAACTGTAATATCAAGTTTAAAAAAATTTAAAACGATTTATAAGGTATAGCCAGTTTTTAATTTCAATTTTCGTACCATTTACAATTTTTTTTACTTGTTTAGGTATGATGATGCCATTTTAAGGGGAAATTTGTAACAAGAATAACCAGATTTTATTTTTTTTTCTTACAAAATATCAATGAGTTAAAATGACAAGAAAATGAATAAATAAAAATGTTCTAAATAAACAAATTTTATTGTGAATATTTCGAATCCGCTTCTCCACTATTCAAATCCAATCTTTAATCATAATAGTAGTTTGTACAACAAGAGTGGATGTGATCCTAAAAATTTTAAAAAATTATTTAAATCAGGCACTATAACTTGTCATTTTAGTTGGCCTTAAACTTGTGAGAAAGATAATAAAAAACAATTGGGGGAAAATTCATTTTGTTGACAAATCCATGGACCAAATACACTCTAACATATTTGTCGATTTGGGTTATTTCGGATAGTTAGGTTAGGTTAGGTTAGGTAAGAGTGGCAGACCCTTGGTTCTGACCAAACGGTCTCACGTAGTCCTGATTAGGTCCGTTGTGATACCACACGTGTTCCGTAGAACCCACCTTCATCAGATCACTGATGGTTTATGCGACGTAACCGCGGAAGGATTTTAACAACTCATTCAAACCAGCCACTACTGTTCAGAAATCTGCTCAGCCGTCCAAGTTGTAAGTTGTTTAGTTCCTCCAGGCTATCGAAAGATGATTCACCCAGAGTAGTGAACCTCCTTCTTGCGAGGCCAGGGCATTCACACAGAAAATGTTGAATACTTTCTTCCTCTTCCTCATCTCTGCAGCTTCTGCAGAAGTCGTTAGTGGGTATTTGCATACGTTCGGCATGTCTACCGAAGAGGCAATGTCCGGTAACAACCGCAGTAATATTTCTCACGTCTTTTCGACTGTGTCTCAATAGCTCTGCGGTTCTCTTTTTATCGAATGTGGGCCACAGTTGCCTGGATGTACTACAGGTTATCAACCCTGTCCATCTGTTCTGTGCAAGCTGCTTGGCCGTGTAGTCAATCTCCTCTTTGACCAATCCCAGTGGTTTGTTCACTGTATTGTCTGCTAGATCAGCTGGCATGCCTGCGCCCTCTCTTGCGAGCGCATCGGCAGCCTCGTTGCCATCTATTTTGGAGTGTCCAGGAACCCAGCACAGAATAACCCGATGTTGGTTGCCAAGTGTGCATAGATTGTTGCGGCATCGCTTTACGAGCTTTGATTTGACGCTGCTGGAACAGATTGCCTTAATCGCCGCCTGACTATCACTGAAGATGGTGATTGACGAGGCTACTCCCAAGCCAAGGTGTTCCTGCAGGATATTGACCGCCTTCTCTACTGCCAGTACTTCCGCTTGAAAAATACTACAATAGTTGGGGAGTCTATACGATTTCTGTATTTGTAAACTTTCGGAAAAGACCCCGGCTCCCACACCGACGTCCATCTTTGAACCGTCTGTGAAGATTGCGTGATCTGTTTTCGTTATATTCTGATTGCCTTCCCACTCTTCCCTACTCGGAATGAGTATAGAATACCTTCTATCGAAGCATGTTATTGGGACAGAGTAATCAGTCGGGTCTCGTAGATTATTCCCCGGGTGAATCTTTAGTATACTGCTGTGCCCTTTCGGATAGTTACACAAAATCACTTTGAATATATCTATCTTTCTCGCATTCGGCCTATTGTAGAATAACAGGCAAGGAGCGATATATTTATTAATAAAAATGGACAAATTATTTTTCTAAACCCTAGCCTTTGCCTTCTTGCGTAACAAACAAGAACAAACCCTTTTCTTTTCTGTGCAGAACAAAACGAAAAAGCAGAAGAAGATCATTAGTACCTAATCCATAATAAAATAATAATCTTTAGAAAATGATTTTTTTTTCTAAAAATCTTATAAATTTGTCTGTTTAATCTGGTCGTATGTACTTTTTTCGCACTCGCACCGCTCCCAGAGCGCCTTAAAGGATTTTTCCTACAGTGCAGGTGTTTTATCATAAAAAAAAATTATCTACAATTTAAGGAAGATTTACCAGTTAAAAAAACTTAAAAAGCAAGTACAAACGTTCATTTTGTATGCATATTTTATACAGTAAATATTGTAGTAATTGTCTAGAAGTAAGTGGAAAAAGAAAATGGAAATTTGTGCACGAATCTTTAGTTCGGTCTGAAAAAACAAGTGCGGTAAAAATGTATTTTTGGTTAATATCTTCAATTTTCGTACCCCGCTCTGGAAGAAATGTTTTGATTCAAATATATCAGGATCAGACAGATTTGCATCTTTTTGAAATATATTTTTAACCTCACTTTTATTAACTATCATGAAACGATGCGCAAAATTTGTGTAAATACCTTTGGTCATGAACGGCAGTAGAGTTTTGGACTTGCATTGTCTTTATTTGTTTAGAATCACTACGTTTCAACTGGTAAGCATCTCCAGTCGTCAGTCGTCAGTATTCACCTGAAGACGACTGGAGATGCTTACCAGTTGAAACGTAGTGATTCTAAACAAATAAAGACAATGCAAGTCCAAAACTCTACTGCCGTTCAAGAAACGTCATTGTCTCCAACCTTTAAACAGACACTACCTTTGGTCAGTTTCATATCCTAACTAGGATGGATATGAAATTATATCTTTTGAGTTCATCGGAATAGCCCACTTATCCAATCACTTGAGTGTAAAGAAAACAGCAAATATCCAAGTGGGAGTAGAAAACTATAGATTTCTGTACAAGACTTGAGAAGCATAGTGCAAAAATTACGTATATTTCACAAAAATTGAAATAAACGGTTATTTTACAAAAAAAAAATGTCGGCAACATTGCTTAAAGGGCCTAAAACAGGAAGGGCATAAATTCCTTGGGTGCAATGCGACACAATCCGATGTAATAAATTAGGCTGCAATTGTGTTCATTAAGAAAATCGTCGCTAAATAAACGCGAAACCCGATTCGCCCTTTTCGGGATAGGGATAATCGAAATGGATAATTGGGGGTTGATTGAGGAGCAAGGGGGTGTTAATTAATAGTCAATTAGGGTGGTATTGTATTTCAATCGGGAGCGATTTTTTCTCAGGATTTAAATATATAAACTTCGGTTATAGATGCCTTGAAATGATAACTAAACTTGGCTGAAAGATTGAAAATCCTTGAAACAACGCAAATGCGCAACGAGACAGAGTAAAAGTTAAATGTTGTGAAAATCTATAGATTAGAAAATAATATGAGGTTTGCAAATTTTAAAAACTGAACGATTATATCGAGTTCGCCTTGGCGTGATACGTCAAGTATACGGAAAATAAGCAACAGTAATATCAAGAATAACAAGCTTAATTCAAGTATATGCTATAGTCTATTTCAGAAAGGTGTAGAGTCATAAAATGGGAAATTCCATCCAGTTCGACTCAATTTCGGTGTCGGCCATAGGCGCAGGTAAATTGTGTGCATTAAACTATTTATGATAACTAACCAAAGAAAAAAAAAAGATAATTTAATTAAGAAGAAACTATTAGCTATAGCAAATTTACACAAACATCGTTTTATGAAATATGCCGTGGAAGATATAGCTGAAAGACATAGTGTAACTGTGCTGCGCACATCGCCATATTATTGGCGAACTAAATCCTATAGAACTTATATGGGCGCAAGTGAAAGGATTTGTAGCAAGACAAACACGACATTCAAAATGAAAGACGTTAAGCTACTGTTTGATCAAGTCATTAAAGAAGTGACACCAGAGAACTGGCGAAAAGCAGTCCATCATGTCATTAAAGAATAGGAGAAAATGTGGGATCTTGACCACCTGCTCGATCGAACCGTCGAGAGGACATGACGCCCCGAAAAGATAAGTTGACACTGGCGTGACGCGTTTTCCAAAAATAACAATTGAAAATAAAAAAAAAATCAACCATATAAAAAATAGTACATTCTATTTAAAAATAAGCTCATATTTTTGTCATGTTAATCATTATATTCTCATCAAAATTAGCTCCAAATTATGAATATTAAACAAAACCTGTTAAAAAATGTATTATGTCTATATTTAAAATAATTTTGAAAATGTTTTTGAAATACCATCCCGGTTTCTAGGGCATTCTTGCAAGGCTTCATGTTTTCAGTCGATATTCAGTGATTTGCTCAACACAAAGTTTTTTTAATAACATTTGTCTATTGATAACCTTGTTTTTTTTTTAATTCTTTCAAAAACCACTGTACTCTCAACCTGAACAGCCTCTTTACAATGCCAATTACCATGCGGGATGCGACTTCACTTTGGCATTTCGCAATCTGTTGGCACAAAATGTTTTCGCTCCATAAAGGCAAAGTTATGATTCCAATAACCACGAGACACGAGTTTACCCTTTCATCGTAACCGCTGCGTGTGCCCGCGAGCCGCAGCCTCAACAACTCAATAGTAAGGCAAGAATCTTCTCCAGAGTCATGTTTTGCAGTGACGGAGGAACTGGTTGGGTAAATTACGTCTAGAATGCCTGAACAATAACAATAGTATTAATAATAATATTAATAATAAAAATAATATAAATACTTTTATGAGAAACTACTTCCAAGAGTCGAATGGGAAAATTCTACAAAAAGTCGTAGCAGCAGACGCTGGATACACATACAGCCCTTAACTTACAGCAAAAAGGACTACCTAACATTATCCGCGCGCCGCCAAGTCAACAGCTTGTAACTTGGCAAGAGAAAGCTCTACACGGCAAATACCCTACTGCACTTCAAAATCCACTCATAGATAGAGAAATGTCACTGAATTGGTGAGAAAAAAGGCAGCTTCACGCTGAAACAGAAGGTTTTATAATCTCTATCCAAGACCGTCTCATTCAAACTCGAAACTATAAAAAGGTCTTCTTGAAAAGAAATGTGGAAGATGTGTGCAGAAAATGCATTTGCCCCGGAGAAACGATAGAACATATTACGGCAGGTTGTGGTGCTATGGCCCCCAACGCTTATCTGGGGAGACATAATCAGGTGACAAAGATCATCCACAAGAAACTGGCCGATAAACTAGGTCTAAAGGAAAACCTCCTACCATACGACCAATACTCACCCGAGCCGGTCTTGAATCTCCTGAATATCTCTTATACTGGGACAGGCCAATAATAACGGATAGAATAGTAGAACACAACCGTCCGGATAATCTTCTTATCGAAAAGATTACCAAGAAAGCTTTCATAATAGATATAGGTTATCCACTAACACACAACCTCTCTAAAACCGAATCGGAGAAGAATACCAAGTACTCAAATTTGACGATAGAGATAAAATATATATGGAAGCTGAAGAAAATAGACATTATTCCAATCATAAAATTGGTGGAGGGAGCTACGACGAAAACTTTTAAGCCTAACTTGAAAAAACTTGGCCTTTCCGATTATTTATACCAACAAATTCAGAAAAGCGTCATGTTTTAAACATGCCATATAGTACGGAATTTGCTAAACATTACAGGTAAGATGCATTTAAGTGTGTGTGTAGCGAAATTGGCCGGCCGGCCATTATCTCTCCGTTAAATTTCGGCCGGCCGACCGAACGTGAGTAGGCTACTAATTAGAGAAAGATGCACGTCGTACTAATAACCGCATAATTATGTTATTTGCCAGTCCTGCGATGGATTGTTGATTATATTATGTGTGTAGAGCAAATTATAATAATGAATTTAAGTGTAAATTAGGAACAGAACCTATTTAATCAAACAACGTTACTGATTGTGGTAATATTATCAAACCTGTCTTTAATACCTCCCGGGTAGAGAGTGCCTACCCCTAATTTAAATAAGAAAGTATTCTCGTCGACGACGTGACATTGTACCTAATGTGTTCTGATTTTACTCGTTTTGAGGTGGAATGGCGTTATCTCAAGTTGGGGAATGCATGCGTAAATTATGAAAAATAAGTGAGGGACAGCACTTCGTTACGTTCCTCTTGTGTTGTGTAAATACCACAATTATTTTTTATTAACTTAAAGGGAGAGGAAACAGGATGCTGTTTATTTTTTTGTAGAATTTGCCGAAACTTGGAAGTCAGTTTAAAATTAGGAGTCAACCTACGCTTTTGGGTATTTTCAAATTCCATATAGCTTTTTAGAGACTTGTGCGGGCTGTAATTTTATGACCCGATCCGCTCAGGGCTGACAATGGCCAACCCAGTCCGTCGACCAAGACCCTAAATCCCGACTGGCCCAAAAATTCCAGCCCGAAAAAAATTATTATATACAGGGTGTCCCACCGGGAACCGAATCGATCTATATATAGTAAACTATACATAGGAAAATTTTGAAAATTTGACAGTATGCTGATACTGATGAGGGCGACCGGGCTAAAATATTTTCATAATGGTGGCACTTCCGGTTATACCGGAAGTAAGTGTCAACTTGCTTATTTTAAATGGGACACCCTATATATTATTACATTTTTGGATTCTACGCAAGATTCTAGGCAGATTTTGTAGACCATGTTCTATACCTATGTCTAAACGTTATTGACATATTTGAATTTTTATGTCAAAAATGACGTTTGCAAGCCTTAGAATAAATACCAATTTTTTCTATAAAGAAGCCTTATTTATTTAATTTAAGTGGGATTCCTTGTTATAAAGGACCTGCTTTAATAGATTTTTAATAATATTTTGATAACTATTAATACAGGGTGTTTAAAAAATAAGATTAAAAATGAAATTGAAAAAACTGCAAAAAGTCTAGATTTTCAAATGGAAACATCCAAATTTTATAATAATTTTTTATTTAGCATTAAAAATAAGGGTGTGTTTGTGTAAGGTTGCATATCCCAAAAATTTTGAGTTTTCGAAATATTGCCAATTTAGTATTTTTATATGGCGATCTTGCAGCAGATTTTAAGTTCAGTTGCTCCTAGTTGGCTATGACGGCATTGAAGCTGTCACTTGCCATTTGACAATAATAAATAATCATGCCGGAACGCTTAAATTGTACAGAGTCAAAGCCAACTAGGAGTAACTGAATCTAAAATCCGCTGTAAGATCGCCATATAAAAATACTAAATTGGCAATATTTCGAAAACTACAAATTTTTGAGATATATAACCTTACACAAACTTACCCTTATTTTTAATGCTTAATAAGAAATAATTATAAAGTTTGGGTGTTTCCATTTGAAAATCTAGACTTTTTGCAGTTTTTTCAATTTAATTTTTAATCTTATTTTTTAAACACCCTGTATTAATAGTTATCAAAATATTATAAAAAAATCTATTAAAGCAGGTCCTTTATAACAAGGAATTCCACTTAAATTAAATAAATAAGGCTTCTTTATAGAAAAAATTGATAATAATTATTCTAAGGCTTACAAAAGTCATTTTTGACATAAAAATTCAAATATGTCAAAAACGTTTAGACATAGGTATAGGACATGGTATACAAAATCTGCCTAGAATCTTGCGTAGAATGCAAAAATGTAATAATATATAGGGTGTCCTATTTAAAATAAGCAAGTTGACACTTACTTCCGGTATAACCGGAAATGCCACAATTATGAAAATATTTTAGCCCGGTCGCCCCTATCAGCATCAGCATACTGTCAAATTTTCAAAATTTTCCTATGTATAGTTTTCTATATATAGATCGATTCGGTTCCCGGTGGGACACCCTGTATATATGAATATATATTTGGCCGGTCTGCGTAGTGGCCCGAGATGAAAACCACCACAAAAATACCGAGACTATTGAATTTACTTCAAAATATATCTAAAGAACTACAAGCGGAATAATATAAGATTACAATTACTTTTTTTTTCAGAGTGAAGTATGCTCAAGCGCGCTTACTGACGTCATTCATGCTGTGATCAATGGTACTGATGGGTGCCTATTTTGTTTCGGACATGCAGGTTTGGGTAAGTAATATTTTGTACTATTTACAGGACTTGTAAAAGGTCATTACAAAAACCTAAACATTTTCCTTAGAACAAAATTAGCCAATTTCAGTAAACTTCCCCTAATACAAAATAACTTAGTTTAGGAGCTGTACGATTCTAGAATTACAATTTTAAACGCGTTTCTTATAATAATTTAGAAACCGCTTATTCGATTTTTAAAAAGTTTTGTACAGGGTGTCCCAAATTCGATGTTCATCAATGGGTATTTTGGAAAATCTAAGAGATACAGCATCGTTCACATGGTGGCAAAGTCGCGAAATTTTGCGCCCAGTAATATCGTAAAAAAATAGCTCATTTTTACTTTTTACAATTAACGAAAAACACTAAAATTTTAAGTTCTGGTATTTTTAATTTATGTGACTTATTTTTACCAGCAACCTTTTTAGTTTTATACTACCTTGTTTTAAGAATCTTGATACGTTTCGTTTTTGTGGTAAATTTTTTAAATCCGGCTCTGCATTTTTTATGTTATTTTTTGAAATCTTTTTAACCATTTAATTCAACCATTACACTTAATATTTTTAGACGTCTTGATGTTATCTTTCATCGTCAGGAATTTGATAGTTGATTGCAAGTACAGTTTTAGTTCTATTAAAGGACATAGTACATACTAAAATGTAAAATTTGAAGTAATACCAAAAAAATATTTACAATACAAAACTTAGTTGAATTATTCTGACATTTGTCATTTCAAACCCAGAACTGTCAGTTTATGACGATTTTAAATGTAGAACCCTTTAGTGAACATGGCTGAAAATGCCTATTTTCAAGAGAGTAGTCTTTGAACCCATATTTTGCGGGTTTGAATTTAATACATCCATGATTACTTTTTTTTAAATAAAATTTGATATGATAAGGCAAACAAATCGCCATAAAATATTACCATATGTGCCTATTACATACAAAAACTGCCTCACCATAATGCTAAAAGAGATATTTTTATATTTTTAGAAAAAAGATTCCTTTTACAAAACTGCCTGTTTCGTTCGTTTTTTCTGTCCCAATGTCCATAAAAATATGCCTCAATATGCAACACACGGCGTTTTCGACCTACGAAATTGCCGAAATTCTGAGAGACAAAACCCCCATTTTATAAATAATGCTGAATAATGCTGAACGACACTTCTGTTCAAGAGACGGTTTGCATCTTTTAGTTCTAAGTTTGCATAGAAATGGGGTATTATGCGCAATGTTACCCCTCTTCGCGGGATAAGTTTAATCTTACCATATTTTGTTTTGCCAATCTCATGTTAACCCCATTTTATTCTTAATATGCACTAAAAAGTAATACAAATTACACATATTACCTAATATTAACAAAATTGCTGCAAAACCACCGTAAATTGGATGAACTATAAGGTTAAGCGACCATTGTCCAAATTTGACCTTTGATTTTTAAAGCGTTAGAGGCTTGTGGTAAACATTTTTTCAAAGGTATAAATTGTTTTTTTAATAAATATCTATTTCACAGAGACATAACGCAAAAATACTTGTATCTTCCTACAATACTAAATAAAACAGGACAATAAGTAAAGTCTTTCGCCGTTTACTCCTAAGCTCAAAAAAGATTAGGATTTTTGATTTACGCTTTAAACTTTTATTTAATGAGAAATGAAAATATATCTCTATATATTAAAAAAAAAATTTTTAAATTTCCTTACCTTCATCACTCTGTATCATCGTACCTGTTCATTTAAAACTTAACATTATTAGTACTAGCTTTAAAGGCAGTAGACAATGATGTTCTTTGAATGATAGATAACATTTCAACTGGTAAGTATCTCCAGTCGTCTTCAGGTGAATACTAGATAAGTGTAGTAACTACAGCTCTATTTATACTACCTACAAATGCCATCATGGAACTATTGGAATGCTGCCTTAACAATTTTTATTTTCAAGAAAAAGACAGATTCTTTAGCCAAGAGGACAGACTACCATCTCTCTCGCCTATAATCGTCAACATTTATATGGAGTGGTTTGAATCCGAAGCAATAAAACAAGCAAAGAAGAAACCAAATATATGGCTAAGATATGTGGATGACACCTTCATTATTTGGAACGGAAACGAGGACGAACTCAGAGAATTCTTACAATTAATAACTTTGCAATAAAATTCACTATGGAAAAAGAAGAGAACAACCAATTACCTTTTCTAGACGTCAACGTAGAGAAAAATGGCAACACCTTCCTAACCTCAGTGTACAGAAAACCTACACATACAGGGCAATATCTCAATTATACATCAAACCACTCAAACAACACAAAACATGGCATAGTAAGAAGCCTTGTGGATAGAGCAATTACTCTCTGCAACTCAAACGAAGCTCTCAAAAGAGAAACTAACCACATCAAGACTGACCTCAATAAGAATGGCTACCCCATGAGATTGATTGACACAATATTGGAAAATCGCAAGAATCGGCCAAACACACGTGAAGCAGAGAAAGAGATACAACCAATACTCAATATTCCGTATGTCAAAGGAGTATCTGAGAAAATAAGAAGAGCTCTAGAGACACTTTAAGAAGCCACCTAACGAAGACAAAACCAGCAAGCCAGAAAGACAAGAAAAATTGTGTCTACCAGATCCCCTGCGAATGCGGCCAATCTTCCATTGGTGACAAAAGCGGAAATCCTGCAAAAAGAACCGCACTGGAGGAAGAGGAAGTTTAAGGAAGCTGCGACCATACACCAAAATCCAGGTTGCTTTAGTAAGCCTTCATAAGATATGAAAAACGTCTGGAAACCCTTGTTAAGTAAATGTAATCTTAGAATAAGACCACCCAAGAGTTAAACGCATGATTCATCGAGCATGACGTCATCGAGCATGACGTCATCGAGCATGACTCATCAAGCATGACAGTTATGCGTCATCACCTAGCAACACGCATGACTCCACCCACTAGTCATGCGTCACAGCACCTGCCTAATATAAATAGAGCTGTAGTTACCGTACTTATTCAGTATTCACCTGAAGACGACTGGAGATGCTTACTAGTTGAAACGTAGTGATTCTAAACAAATAAAGACAATGCAAGTCCAAAACTCTACTGCCGTTCAAGAAACGTCATTGTCTCCAACCTTTAAACAGACACTATTTATACTAGTTAGGTGCACTTAAGTATTACTGGGATGAGTGCAGTATATCTAATGAGGGCTAACTAAAACAATCTGGGTTCTGGTATATTTGTACATACTTTCTTGAGCTTTCTCTTCTTCCTGAAGAGGACTAGAAATACTTACCAGTTGAAAGGTGATTTAAAAACAAATAAAGACATTCCTTGATAATATCATAAGGTATAAAAATATGTTATTATAATAATTATGTAATTATAAACATGTTATAATGCATACAAATGCATGCAATGTATAATAATACAATGCATACAATGTATAATAATACATACATACATAAATTAGACTTATACAAAAAGAATGGCAAAAACTCCTTGCCCCTCTCAGTCTGCTGCGTCATGTCGGCTCACTGCAGATTTATCTTAATTCCACAGGAGATAGATATTCATTAATATTTAGTGCTCATAACGCACTTCATTTCAATTTAAAGTTGTGTAGTGTGTTGTGTTCCTTAGAATTATTACATACTAAAGAGTGTTTAAGACTTGTAGCTTACGGAAGTTCTCAAACTTTCGTAGTTTGCATAATTATATTATTTATAGCGTCTAGGTTAGCAAGTTGGGGTTATTTGAAGACGGTAGATTTTTAAATACTTTAAATACACTTTTATTAGCAACCACAGCCGGGGATAAAGCAAACCTACTTGCTGAACTGTTTTCCTCGCATTCCACTTATCCTACAAAAAAGGAATATTTCCATCCTGCTGGAAGTCGGCGCATGTCCAGCCCATTCCAAAGAAAGGTAAAAAGACCCTGCCAAGCAACTACCGACCCGTCGCATTGCTTTTAGTAATTTCAAAAGTAATGGAGAAAGCTATTAACCAACAACTCCTAAAGTATCTGAAAGGGCTTAATATTATCAGCGACCATCAATACGGTTTTCGTAAGTCCAGATCAACAAGTGACCTTCTGGCATATGTCACCCATCTTTGGAGCAACACCATCGAACATCATGGAGAATCCCGGGCTGTTACACTGGACATCTCTAGGGCTTTTGATCGTGTTTGGCATGATGGGCTTCTAAGTAAATTGCGATCCTATGGTATGCCTAATGGATTCTGTTTATGGTTAACCAGCTTCCTTAAGAACCGTTCTCTGCAAGTGGCGATTGACGGGTTTCTCTCAAACACCTTCACCATCAATGCCGGTGTTCCTCAAGGGTCCATATTGTTGCCTACCCTTTTTTTACTGTATATTAACGACCTTCTAGTGAAACCCCAAAATCCAATTTATAGCTTTGCTGATGACAGCACACTTATCTCATCTTTTACTTTGACTCCCCAAACATCCGCTGCCGACGCACATCTTCGCAGGCAGCATGAAGTATTGCGCCTCAACAATGACCTGGAAGAAATCTTGGCTTGGGGTGACAGTAACCAAGTCGAATTTAATGCTAAGAAAACCCAGGCAGCAGTCTTCTCCAAAAAGGTTAACATTGCAGAACCGGATATTGTCATGGCAGGACACGCAATTCCCCTGGCACCGTCTTTTAATTTGCTGGGGGTCAATCTGGGAGGTAATATGTCTTGGCATGATCACGTTGCCGCAATTGCCAAGGCAGCTGCACAGAAACTTGGTGTACTTTTCCGCACCAAAAGGTTGTACACACCTCATCAACTTTTGACACTCTACAAAGCCCAGATTCGACCATCATTAGATTATTGCTCTCATGTCTGGAGGTCTGCACCCAAGCACACCCTTCGGCTACTGGATTCCATTCAAAGGAGAGCCGTTCGTCTGATCGGCGACCCCGAGCTGACCAAGACCCTCGATAGCCTGGAGTATCGAAGACAGGTTGGTGATTTGGCTCTCTTTTACAGATATTTCCATGGCAGGTGTTCGACTGACATTGCCCACTTGATTCCACCTAGAGCAATGCAAAACAGAAATATAAGGCGAACCACTGCCGCTCATCCATATGTTGTTCAGCTTAGTACTCCTCGAACTTCATTGTTCAAGAATTCTTTTATCTGAAGAACGTCATCTTTGTGGAATGATCTTCCTGAGGTCGTATTTCCCAATGAATACAATCTTCAACATTTCAAGACCAACGTTAATCGCTTTCTTCGCACACGCACCGCTCCGAGAGCGCCTTAAAGGATTTTTCCTACAGTGCAGGTGTTTTATCATAAAAAAAAAAATTTAACTATTTTAAACATTTAAAGAAGAATATTTTATAAAACTATGATCTAATTTAAATAAGCAAATTTATTTTAAACTGCAAACGATTTAACTATATCGATAATCCCCTAAAGTAGAGATATTTCTTTATGGGCTGAGTATTTATTCTAGGGAGGGATTTCAGGGGCTTATCGGGTCCCTGAAAACGGCTAAATCCAATACAGTATTACTTTCAGCCGTGGCTTGAATAGAGAGAAGTTTCATCGATCCTGAAAACAGATTTCTTTCAGGAATGTGCAAATCGTCGTAAACGTCTTAAATAAAATATAATTTTATTTAAGACGTTATAAAAGTTAAAATTTCTTATAGCTTTACCAATAAAGTTGTTTATGTCCAACATTAAAGCATATTTAATATTTTTATTATTAATTGACGCTGTGGGGTATTTTAAAATGTACTTATCAAACTTAACTTTTTTATTCCTTGAAATAATCTCGACACATAATTATTCAAATTATTATTGAGTGCCTAAATTACGATTGTACTTCAGAAAAAAGAACGCCGCTATTTTATTTTTATTTCAGCATATCTACACACGCATAAATATGCCTTTTTTGCCTCTACCAACTGTGTTTTATCCAAAATTAGCCCATTTCAGATAATTTTTACTGCCCACTGGGGAAACATTTTGAAGTCAAATATTCGTGCTATAGGCCAAACTGATACCATATAGTTATAGATCATTACATACAGGGTTCTTTAAAAAGATCATATAATATATAGAATAAACTAGCGTAGAAAAATAGAAAATTCAGGAATTTCTTTTTCATTTTCCACTTCAAGGTTTATAAAAATAATTACCAAAAGAACTAAAAACATGATCTTTAAAATTATAATTCAATACATAACGATTAAACTTGTACTATAAGGATTGTCGTTTATATATTTTTGGTTCCTTATATTGTTTTTCTTCCAGGAAAATCTTATACGATGTTAGGAAGTCCAGAAAATTCCAATACGTTAGGAATAATACCCTGCGCCATATCATGGTTGTTCAAGGGCATCAACGAACAAAAACAAAAGACTGGAGCAAGATTTTCCGTGCGAGTTAGCGCTGTAGAGGTTTGTGGACCAACTAATCAGCTAAGGGATCTTTTGGCGGGATATTCCAATGGTAAGAACAGGCAAACATGGTGATGATTTTAAAAACATCTCTAGCTCTTCATTTTTGAGCTACAGGGTGTTAACATTTTTTAAAAATATAACTTTTTTATCATAATTATTATATCACTCTAAGATATTTTTATGAAGGTTTGTACACACCTCTAAATCATTAAGGAGCATTTTTTGACTTAAATTTTTTTTTAAATATTTACCAGTGACGTCCCTACAGGGTTTGAACTGAATATATTTACAGAAAAAAATGGCACGCCACTGATTTTTCTAAAAATCAAACTTATATTGAAAATCCTCATTTATTTTAAAGCAAATTTGGTCCATAGACTTACTTTCGTATGATGCACCCTTTTTGCATAAAAAAATAAAAACAAAAAAACAATTTATTTCTACGATTCATTGGGACTGCTTTCCATATTTTGTTGAAATTTGGTAGGCACTCACCATGAGTGAAAACACTTTTTTTTTGTTTTTATTTTTTTATGCAAAAAGGGTGCATCATACGAAAGTAAGGCTATGGACCAAATTTGCTCCAAAATAAATGAGGATTTCAAATATAAGTTTGGTTTTTAGAAAAAACGGTGGCGTACCGTTTTTTTCTTTAAAAATATTCAGTTCAAACCCCGTATGGACGTCACTGGTAAGAATTTAAAAAAAACTTTTAAGTCAAAAATGCTCCCTAATGATTAAGAGGTGTGTACAAAATTTCATAAAAATATCTAAGTGTGATATAATAATTATGATAAAAAAGTTATATTTTTTAAAAAATATTAACACCCTGTAGCTTAAAAATGAAGGACTTTATGACATATATTAATATTAACTTTTCTTCTTAAAATCACCCAAGGATCCACAACCTTAAGTATTAGCACTCAATTAAAAAACACCCTGTATAAACCTGAACGTGAACAAAATATTATAAGCTTATTATTATAAACTGCTGGACAATTCAAGCGGACCGAGCTAATTGTTAGGTGAACTTTGGAGTAAAATATTTACAAAATTTAAAAGAGGATTTAGCTCTTAATATGCACATTTATTCCGATTTTTTTTTACTTCTAACTTTTAACTGTCTACAGGGTTCAAAGAGAAGTATGTTTTTTTTTACCAAAGTTTCTAAGTACCGGATTTCCACAAAAATATTTTAAATTATTTTGGATGGCATTTTCTTTATCTCCTATTTATAGAGAACAAAATAAATTCTAAAATTTTTGATATCCCTCTTTGTTCATGAAATTTCGATATTTTTCTCAACCCCTGTAAATTTCAGGTATTTTTGTCATTAGGCCTTACAATGTTTTGTAAGAACGGGTTTTGGTGAGTGATTATAACTTCTCAAGACCACCTCTTTTGCAACGAGTACATTTTAATTTCTTACGTTTCGTCGTGACCAGTGGCGTACCCATAATCGGTTTTATTTTTTTCATTTCATATGCCTCCATTTCCACACATCGTGTGTTTCGTGCCAGGATAACTGCTCACGACGAAACTCAAGAAATTAAAATGTACTCGGTGCAAAAGAGGTGGTCCTAAGAAGTTATAATTACTCACCAAAACCCGTTCTTACAAAACATTGTAAGGCCTAATGACAAAAATGCCTGAAATTTACAGGGGTTGAGAAAAAAATCTAAATTTTATGAACAAAGAGGGATATCAAAAATTTGAGAATTTATTTTGTTCTCTATAAATAGGAGATAAAGAAAATGCCATCCAAAATAGTTTGAAATTATTTTTGTGGAAATCCGGTACTTAGAAACTTTGGTAAAAAAAAACATACTTCTCTTTGAACCCTGTAGGTTAGAAGTAAAAAAAATCGGAATAAATGTGCATATTAAGAATTAAATTCTCTTTTAAATTTTGCAAACCGCGCATCGATAGCTTTGTTCGTTCGTAAAATATTTTACTCCAAAGTTCACCTAACAATTAGCTCGATCCGCTTGAATTGTCCAGCAGTTTATAATAACTACTGAACTCTACTTATTTTTATAAAATATTTCTTCGAAAATAATTTACGAACTTTAAGATGTTCGAAATTATAAGAGCCAACCAAAACTTTGTCGCAAGAAGGCAAGCACCATCTAATTCAACTTTAGCATCGTATTTTTGCTAAAATACTTTTTATCGAAGTGTTACAAGGTGTCTTACATATTTCGACCCCCTTTCATAACGGCACAGATGTATTTTATCGTAAGACTTGCACTTTGAACAGAGAGGAATTTTTGCAATGCCCCTCCGATGCTCACTAATTTAAAGGGCTGCGAAAAGAAATTTTTTATATGAAATCCTGATTATTTAATTAAATTAAGTATTGCGGAAATATGTATACAATATTATTTGTTTTAAAACGACCGTCTAACAAGTTAGATAGGTACTCCTAAAACCAGACCGATTTAGATAACGCCCGCGTCGTTGAAAGCCTCTTTGCGAAACGAGAGCAAATGAGAGGGTTCAGTCTAAATACAATCATAGCGTCGGTTGTTCCTTCTTCGTTCGATTTATTTAATATTACTATTTAAATGTTTGTGCTTAAACAAATCATTTCTAATATCGAATTGTTTAATAATTAGGTATAAAATAATTTGGCACAGTTGTGTTTTATGTTGTGATGTAGTAAATTGTGGCAAACTTTTTATTCGTAAATTTGATTTATAGTTTTTTATTATGGTTTTAGATATTTTGAGGAGGTGGGTTTAATTTAGGTAGGTAAGTAGGTAATCACGGATCACTGACCTCAATTAATTGAAATTTTAAATAAAAATAAACACATATCACTCTTGTCTTATTATTTTTTCTTTATAAATATTCCAGTGGCGCCGTGATCGAACCATAATACTAAAAAAACAAATTGTGGTCAATTTTCTTGTTTTTTGTAGTGATACATTTAAAAAAAAACTAGATTTGACAAGGTTAACGCACAGTAAAAAATGTTAGGCTTTTTTATATCTGGGTCATGCAGGATCTATAGTCTATTTCAGAAAGGGGTAGTTATTACTCATTCATTAGGTATGCAAAGTGATTACAGAGTAACCCAATGAATATTTAAACCATTTTCATAATTTGCTATTGATTTTATTGCAAAATTCGTTCTTTCCATCAAGTGCAGGTAGTATCTCCCGGTTTTGGGTCAATTTATGGGTTTTGCCTATTGTTATCCATTTATAAACACTAAAAATGGTGTGACAAAGTGTGCATTATGAACATAGTATTAGGTACACTTTTTTAAGCATTATAAAAAAATACACTATACAGAAATTAAATTATAAAAAATCATAATATTCTTCGTCATCTGAGGAACTATCATCTCCTCTTGACGTTATAATTAACACGTCGACGGTCCAATCGATCAGGTCGTCAAGATCCCACATTTTCCCCTCTTCTTTAATGACTTTTCGCCAGTTCTCTGGTGTCACTGCCTTAATGTCTTGATAAAACAGTAGCTTAACGTCTTTCATTTGCTTGGACGGAATTTTCCATTTTATTACTCTACACCTTTCTGGAATAGACTATAATGCCGACAACAGATTTTCAAAAAACAAATGGGGTGCAAACTTTTCTTCGGACACTGTAAAGTTTATGATATTGGTTTTGAGATGAAAATTTTACTTAAAGCAATTATGTAAATTAGGGTTATAGCTCCGTGGCACAAGTTCCTAGGTATAACGTGATAACATTAAACCAGGAAAACGTACTGCAAAAACTCTAATACATATTACTTTTCAACTGCCAAAGAAAAGTGAACTTTCACCCGATAACTTGCGCTTTTATGAAAAACTGCGACAGTCAGTCGTATCGAAAGAACCACGAGAAAAAGGAAAAGTTTATTAAACGATTCCCTTTACCATTTAAATTTCTTTTTAGTTAGCCTTAAGGTGGTCATAAATCGAAAAGGTAAATTACACACAACACCGTATGCTATAAATAAAGGAAATAAAAAAGTATGTAACATATTGTGAAAGGCATAACCATATAAGTTTACCCTTTCTATCATAGCACACATGACGTAAGATTTTCTTAATCATTTAATTTTTTTTCTCCACGACCATTACTGAATGCAATATTTCCAAAATCATTTTTGATAATAGAATGTAAAAATTCTCGCTCTTGAGTTGGAATATTTATTCTGAAACACTTGCTTCTTATGCGTTTTGCGTGTATTTTCATTCCATAACAAGATACGGAATGAATATTCTGTAATTGATCTAAACGACATAGGTTGCCATGAATTTCGAAACTGTCAATGTCAGCAGACAAATTTTAGTGCAAGTCAAAATATGAGTGAAAAATCTGATGAATCAGATATGGAACTGGATAATACTCCACCTGAAATTACAAATATTGCGAATAGTATTTTTGGTCGTGGAGAAAATATAATCTGCTACTCGGTTAGAATGAAAATTCGATAGTCGTGGTTCCTCCCGCTCGCTACGCTCGCGTTCGTAATCTTCCACTCGGATCAAATTTTCATTCCTACCTCGTTACATAATCTACTATTCTAACGACGTATCACAAGTTAATAATTATTTTTTAGATGTTACAAATTTATAAGCATTTACTACTTAAATTACCTGGCCTTGTGAGATATTTGATTTTAAGTCTGTTATTTTAATTTTCATGGCCTTTGTTCGTATCTTTCTGTTTGTAAAATGTTATATTTATATTTTATTTATCTATTCAAGTTCAGTTCACGACGTCAATGTGTTTATTGTTTGAAATGTCATTTGTCCAAGTTTAGGTTATTGTATAAACATAAGTTATGTACCACAAAAGTTTTTTAAGCATTGCTTTTAAAACTCTTTTTGACTAGTAAGTACACTCTTTTATTGTTATTTTACAACTTCTAAATTTTATACTTACTTTTAGGGTTAAGCCCTGATGATGGCCTTAAGTAAATAAGGCCGAAAGCGCTTGGCGTCATTAAATAAATACTTACACTGAAATACAACGTTTTTCCTTTCTTCAGAACACAGTGTACAACCAACTCCACACATTTACTTATAATTATTAAGATCTCATTTTTAAATCTTTAATAATAAAATTACGGCAAAAATTGTGTCCCCCGGTATATATTATGTTTTATTAAAAAAATAAATAATATACCGTGTATTATATTTCTTTTCCAAAAAAATTAAGTGAAAAAAAATTAATTTTCTAGTGATTTTTGATAAGTGAGCGGTATTCAACTTAAAAGGTTGATGGGTGCAATCATCACGCAAAGTCGACCAATATTTTATTAGCAGTAATAGTAACGTAGGTTAAAGGACCCTTAAGCGGTCTCCTTAGAACTTCAAATTTCTTTTTAGCAAGTCTTAAAAAAACCTCGTTTAATACCGGGGTTAGGAAAATTAATTATTTTTTAATTTGGAGGAAATTGTAACTTTTTCTGCCGTTTTATTAGCTGGCTTCTGGATTTTTAATTAAATCATAAATTCCTACAGATTAACATTAATTTTTCGTCGGAATGTGTATACCAGGTACTTATTAAGAGTATTTTCTTTACGTAATGGGCTCTTTCGCAGTTTTTAAAATTGATAGTTTTGGTATTTAAACTATTAATGTCGAACTGTACAAAGAATTTTAAGAATAATTAACTAACCAGCAAGTTTGAGTTTGACATACATGACAGTGACATAAATAATTTTCTTTCTCACAATCATACCGGCCCGGTTACCTTAATTTTTAATGTACTAATTGGACACCTTTGATTGTGAGTACATAATGCCTCTCAATGTCATTTATGTCACAGTCAAACTTGCTGGTTAGTTAATTCTGGTTAAAAATCTTTGTGCAACCCAACATTAATATTTACGATAAAATTTTACTAATGGACTCTGTCACTATAATCGAATTCGTCTAACTAACTAACAATCTGAACTAAAACCTATAAAAAATATGTCTGAATAATAAAAATCTTCGTAGAGTATCACAAACCTTTTCTAGAAACAATTAAAAACACGGCGCAAGTTTAAAAACGGACGATGACCGCTCAATTCTTTTATTTGCGAGTCGTGCGACCGATTATATTGTTATCTTTGTTTCGATAACTTAAATAGATAAAGACAGTTTAGAAACAGGAAACCAGACTCGAGACCTCGGTCAGGTAGGAGTGCGTCGATCACAAAGCGATCGGCTACTGCCACTGATTGGAATTGACGTTGTGACGCCGCTAAGCAGTTTTATGTGTTTTTATTAGAGAGCGTGTTTTGTTTATTCATTTTTTCAGTGCATAATTGAAGAATTAGAAATAGAACCGTAAAAATTTTTTTTGCTCTATACGATAGGGTCAATATCAAAATGTAGTGGAAGCCGAGTTTTTCTAAAAATTGATATGCGTTCTAAACTTCGCGGTCAAACTGGCTTTTTTAATAAATGTTTCGAAGTATATTGGGTTTTTAAAAAAAAAACGGAACTTTATTTTTATATAATAACTTTTTTATTTATGGACCTATTTATAAAATATGAAAAAACTTTTAGGGTTTAACCAAATTGAGGTGTGTACGCTATTTTCTTTTTTCAACAAATGTTAAAAATATGAAATTAGCGGTCTCTCTTGATCCATCCTCTCTCAAACAAGATAAAAATCAATAAAAGCGGTCCATAAATATAAAAGTTATTATATAAAAACAAAATACCGTTTTTTTTAACAACCCTATACAGGGTGATTATTCTTTTTTCGCTGTGTATAGAAGGCATTAAAATAAACAACATTTTCAAATACCATTTTTCAAAAAACTCAAGAATAAGGTACTTACATTCATTTATTATACGGATTTGATACGACTGCCTAACTTGCCCGTTGAATAACATTAAGAAAACTTCTGGGTGTAGGATGAGCCCGCAAGGGAAAGCGTTCTGCGTATAATCTCGAAGCAGCAGCCGCACTTTGACGACACTCTACGTAAATTAGCACTAAGACCAATTTAAAATTAACTTGCTTTAGAAAAACACACCGCAGCAGATCGCCAAATAAATAACTGACCACCGGCACCGACCCGTAAATTGCATGACTAATAAGACAAAAACAACATAAAGTATATCAGGCTACGTTTTGATGACCATGACGCACTTAGATTTTTTTCTTCTGTATAAGTTTTTTGAAAAAAGGTATTTGAAAATGTTGTTTATTTTAATGCCTTCTATACACAGCTAAAACAAAAGTATCAACTTAGAAATCACCCTGTATAATAGTGTGGTATGAAACCTACTTTTTCGGCAACCGTCCGGGAAGTACCCACTTCCCGAACGCTTTTTCTTTGAGAAAGTAGCATTTCTCTGGCCTAGTCCGAGAAGTACGTACTTCCAGGACTAGGCCGGGAAGAATCACATCGTTGTTGTTATTGTGAATATAACAATCTTAGTACCTAGGTATGATTTTGATAAATGCAGTTGAACATTACCATAGCAACGAAATAACGACTGACATCAAATTGCTGACAGCTATCTGAAATGAAATTAGTTGCCATTTTAATTTTCGAAAGTTTGAATGATTTTTGGTCGCAAAAAAAGGAAAATGTTCGATTAAGCCCGTTGGTATCCACAGTTTTGGGAATCTCTGATTAAGAATTGCAGAGTTTTTAAATTTACCCAATCCTAAAAATTACACAGGCCATAGCATGCGTCTAACTTCAGCGATATTTGCTGATAATGGTGGAAACATCACACATTTGAGGAGACACGGTGGCTGGAAGTTTACCAATGTCGCTGAAGGATATCTAGACAATTCACTAACAAACAAAATTAAAATTCCCCAGACCATTAAAAAATTAGCAGATGAAAACAATCAATATGAAACGGAAACTTTACCTTTTTCTTCTGACTACAAAAGGCATTTAAATATACCAAGCATTTCAAACAAATTAAATCATTTCAATATTAGCAATTGCTCGAATTTTAATATAAATATTAATATAAATAAGAATTAGAATGTTTCTGTTAGTACCTATCTTCTGTTCGAATTTCAATATTTAATACAAATAAGAATTAAAATATTCAAAATTTTGTTCTACAAAGAAATATAATAAAGAAATGTGTCTCATTGATTTGTTATTCTACACGGTTGCCGAAAAAATAGTGACGTAACACGTCCAAAAACAGTTTTTTTGAACTCGCAGACTTCCAGAATTTTGTCGACTCGTCCAAAAAAACAGTATTTTCTGGACTTGTAACATAAATTACCATTGTGTGTAAATAATTACCATATGCATTATTTAATATAACAGCACAATACACAGACACAAATCTGATAAATACTAAAATATTGTAAATGCGAAATATTCCTTTAATATCAAAACATTAACACGGTATATATTTTACAATTTATTATCCATGTTACTTTGAATAATACCTAGTTCCTTCTCTAAGTTAAATTGCAATTTGTCATACAAAGCCACGACGTAAATGAAAATCGTTTTAAAAGTTCACACGGAAGCTTTTCTTTGTACTTTTTTATTTACACTGCATTTAACTAGATGTATGTCGGAAACAAGAATTTATTAATCTTTATGTTATGACGATAATTATTTTCAGTCAGTTCCAATTTTTAGGTGATTAAGTTTAGTTTCCACCTGTGTACTGTCTGCATGCCGTACAGTCCCGAAGGGGGGGGGGGGGGGGGGGGATTTAGGGGATTTGTTATTTTTAGGTGGCATCCATTACTTTAATATTATAACTCTTGTTTCAAGTTATTCATAAAAAATATATTTGCTATTGTTTAGATTTGTATAAATAATATCTTAGTGTAAAATACAGGGTGTTACAAATTCGACATACCAGCGTTGGAATCTCGGAAACCATACGAGTTAGAGAAACGGTTAAATGGGGGCAAAGTTGTGCAATTCGGTGCTGATTATAATGCCGCTTTAAAAGTTTTCAAATTCCGAATACTTCCGATTTTATTCGAAAAAAACCGAAATTTTGCAAAATCGTTG
The DNA here is from genome assembly GCA_935413205.1 of Polydrusus cervinus. Lineage (NCBI taxonomy): Eukaryota > Metazoa > Arthropoda > Insecta > Coleoptera > Curculionidae > Polydrusus > Polydrusus cervinus. The sequence continues at coordinate 6,744,031 of OW284514.1, forward strand.
TTGTTTTTTCCTGAGCTCATTTGACAAGCTATTTAAAAATTAATGACACTTTGTCATTGCCACTTTTTCTCCTCGACAAAATGACGTTACTAAACTAAAGATCCGCCGTTTCGTCTCCGAGCGGCCATCACCAACTTTACTTTTTTAAATACGGACCTGGATTTTTTTTAACCGATTTTTAAACCCTCCTACCCTCAAAATGTAATGGCGATATTACTTTCTCATAATTATGAATTGTTCTTGCCTATTTTTTAAAATTCATATTTTTTACACTTCTTGTCAGTCTTGCCAGGACCGGACTGACAAGAAGTGTAAAAAATATGAATTTAAAAAAATAGGCAAGAACAATTCATCATTATGAGAAAGTAATATGGCCATTATATTTTGAGGGTAGGAGGGTTTAAAAATCGGGTAAAAAAAATCCAGGTCCGTATTTAAAAAAGTAAAGTTGGTGATGGCGGCTCGGAGACGAAACGGCGGATCTTTGGTTTAGTAACGTCATTTTGCAGAGGAGAAAAAGTGGCAATGACAAAGTGTCATTAATTTTTAAATAGCATGTCAAATGAGTTCAGGAAAAAATAAAAACGATTTTGCAAAATTTTGGTGTTTTTCGAATAAAATAAAAGTATTCGGAATTTCAAAACTTTTAAAGCGGCATTATAATCAGCACCGAATTGCACAACTTTGCCCCCATTTAACCGTTTCTCTAACTCCTATGGTTTCCGAGATGCCAATGCTGGTATGTCGAATTTGTAACACCCTGTATAGAAGTAGAAGTTTAGTGTCCGTAATAATAAAATAGAAAGAAAAGTTAGCGGCAAGCGGACACAGTAGTGCGTCTGTCGTTTGTATTAAAGTACTAAGGGATGCCAAAACAATGGATTCGCTGAGGCACAGGTAGACAGTGACGGCCGTTTCATGCTTATTAGGACTCTACGGAAAGTCATAACCTATAAGCAACTACAGATGCAGCGAAAGCGTGCTTTGAAGACTTACTTAAGAGTAAATAAGTAGTGAAATCGCGGCATAGCCAGAATAGTAAAAGCATACCTAAATCTAATAAAAAATGTAAAAGCATAGACAAGATTCTAATATACCACAAGGTAACTTCAAGACTGGTATGGGAATATCAAGAGGAACTGGAAGCCCTGGCAAATGTAAACAAAGTAATACTGCAGTGAGTACCAGGACGGGAAGGTATTACAGGAAATGAAAAAGCCGATAAACTTGCACGGAAAGGCTCAGAAAATACGTTCATTGGTCCAGAATAGGCACTCGAAGTGCCAAGGGTGTACAGTACGAGATGCCATAAAGCGATGGATCAGGAGTGAATACAAAATCCACTGGGGCAACAGACAGGGATTACACCACAGCAAAAGCTTCATTGGGGATTCAGACCCAAGACTTACAAAACAGTTGCTTCTAATGATACAGCACATAGTTTGCCATTGCGAGTCATTAAATCAGAAGAGGCAACAAATACTCGGGCAACCAAAATTGGAACCAGAGGACATCCTTACCCTCTCCCCAGTTGACCTACACAAACTAGTACAAGGAAGTGGGATCACGGAGTGGGTGTAACAACCAAACAGGGTGAGCACAATGGGCCAAACCTGGCCTAAGTGCATCCGACGCACGGATAGGCCATTGGAAAAAAAATAGTCAAGGTTCTTAAGCAAAGACGACGTCTTGTGGCACCCTATATTCAGGGTGACACCTAAAGTTGCGTACGGTAGCTCACTTGCCAGAGGCTGGGGATCTTAGTTGTATAGCCTTAGTTCACTCTTTCAATCCGAAAGGGCACCACTTGTTTTTAGGAAATTAAATTAAATACTCACCAAGTGTATGAAAACAAGAAAACCACTTGGGCTATAAAGTTGTTGACGTCTTTCACCGAAGCATATCTGAAAACACTTTTATCGAGAAATAAAACACACACAAAAAACACAGTTGTTGGTTTTTTCAAAATTAAGATAGCAATTCTAGGTTTATTACTCAATGCAAATTAACCTCTGAAATGCAGGAGCCGTAAATAATATTTGTGAAATTTGAAAGTAATATTTAACCATAAGGAGGATTCCAAAATAAAGATGAACATGGTTACACCGCCTATAAAATTCAGTGTTCAATACCATCCCAACAATGCATCGAAAGTAAACTTAACAAAAATATAAACAAATCTCCAAAATCTATAAGGTAACTTTTAGTCAATTCAAATTCTAACTGTATCAAACTGGGTTGATAATTAAATTGGTTACACATAGAATACTATGTACTGCATTCGTACTTATCTACTTTTAATCTAATAGATATCTCGGTAAACTTGAATGCTACAGTCTTATCATCTTTAAGTCAATATCAGAAGAAATAATTCAAAGAATTGAACTCACTTTTCAACTTACAACTTAAATATTAATAAGAACTCTAAAAGCAACATTAACTCTACAGTTTAATTCAGACATTCTTAAATTTTAATTGTTCTCGGAAACTTCACCTTCGAACTACTCGACTTTAATGAAATTAATTATAACTAAGGTACTTAAAGCGCTGACTTTAATTACTCATAAATCGCTACTAAGTTTACAACCAATCAGAAAACGTTACAATACATCACAAATTAAATTCATAACGCATCCATCTTTATTGGGCTCGAAATCTTGGTCAACGAAGTCTTGTGTTAAGAGGAGATAGTGTTTTTTAAAATTTGATTTATTATGGGAAAAAGGGGTTTATTGTTTTTCGTTACGCGCTGTTGTTTTGTTGTATAGTCTATTTCAGAAACGTGTAGAGTAATAAAAGCTCATTAGATATGCAAAGGGACTACAGAGTGACCTAACGAATATTTAAGCCACTTTCATAATTTGGCATTAATTTCATTGCAAAATTCTTTATTTTTATCAAGTGCAGGTAGTACCACCCGGGTTTGGGTCAATTTATGGGTTTTGTTTATTGTTATCCATCACAAACACTAAAAATAGTGTGACAAAGGCGTGCATTGTGTAAATGGTTACATAGGTACACTTATTTTCTATTAAACATTATAAAAAAATACATTATACAGAAATTAAATTATAATAAATCATAATATTCTTCGTCATCTTAGGAACTGTCATCTCCTCTTGACGTTATAATTAATGGGACGACGGTCCGATCGATCAGGTGGTCAAGATCCCACATTTTCTCCTTTTCTTTAATGACATGATGACTGCTTTTCGCCAGTCCTCTGGTGTCACTTCCTTAATGGCTTGATCAACCAGTAGCTTAACGTCTTTCATTTTGAATGTCGTGTTGTATCTTGCTACAAATCCTTTTACTTGCGCCCATATAAGTTCTATAGGATTTAGTTCGCAATGATACGGCGGTGTGCGCAGTACAGTTACACGATGTTTTTCAGTTTATCTTCCACGGCATATTTCATAAAACGATGTTTGTGTAAATTTGCTATAGCTAATAGTTCCTTCTTTATCAAATTATCTTTTTTTCTTCGATTAATTATCACACATAATTTAATGAATAAAATTTACCTGCGCCTATGACCGACACCGAAATTGAGCCCAACTGGACGGAATTTGCCATTTTATTACTCTACACCTTTCTGAAATAGACTTCAAATGCCATTACACGCTTTACATTTTTTTACACTAGATATATAGATATGTCCCTGGCATATCTATATAAAACTAAGTAAATTATTGAGTTTCTTTTTAACCAATAAAAAGGTGGTATCTAAGTGGATGGGGGAAAGTTATTTTCATGCAGAAAAAAAATCTAAGAAAAAGATATGAGCCAAGGAAACCCCTAAAAATAATTACTAAAAATTGTAAAAAATTATTAAAAACTACTTTTTATTTAGAGTTAACTTTCCGACACTCTTCAATATCCAAATTTAAAAAGTTTTAAAAATCCATTAATAACCATGGCTCGGATTCGGACCAAAAGAACACAATGTTTTTGGTCTTATTTAATATTAATAGATAACATTTTACATAGAGCGGGTAACCTTCGAGAAGAATTTAGAAATACAGTGAAACCTCTCATAACGGACACCTCTGATAAGCGGACATCTCTATTAAGCGGACATCTTTATTAAGCGGACATTTTTTCATAGTCCGGAACTAGGTATATGAAATTCTATACAAATAAACCTCTCTTGGGCGGACTCTCCTTTGGGGGACGCGGACAGGCTATTTTCATACAAAGAGTGCGAAAACTCTCCTTTAAACGGACAAAAAAATGTTAAGAGTATTTGGGTGACACATAAGTATGGTGTAAAAACTCTCTAAAGATAGACCGACAACCAATCGCGTATGCGGCAGCGCGAAAGGACTTCGCCGAATGAAAGTAATGTGATTCCTCGAAAGCAGTCCGATGTTTATTTGTGAGTTGTAAGGTTAAAATCGTAAACAATAGCTTATCGTCGCATTTTTTTAGTACTACATACAAACCAAAACTAGCGTATTTTTGTTATTTTTAATAAATGTTTATTTGTACATCCATATATTATGTAGTAATAATTTTGCATTTACATATTACTTAATAAAAAATTTCCCTTGGGCGCACATCTCTATTAGGCGGACACATTTAGACAGTCCCGTAGGTGTTCTCCTAAGAGAGGTTTCACTGTATTGGATGCTCTTAAATCTATTTCTATTATTTCGTTGCAGTAGGCACCTAAAGTTATGCCAAGATTAGTTTAAATTAATTTAGACAATTATCCTAATATTACGGCGGGCTTTGTTTTATCCCGTGACTTTTCCTTAAGTACCAGAAATTCATTAAATTTATTTTCCTTGAAACATTTTGAGATTTCAAGGACTCAAAAGCTTACTGAGGGTAATTGTAAATGTGTGTTGGTATGTTGTTTGGAAGTAATTTCGGGAATAAAGGGGAAATAATTGTTATCAAAAATGGATTAACTTATCTAAACTTGCTATATACAGGGTGTCCTGAAATTAGGTGACAACATTTTAAGGGGATAAAGTACATCCAAAAATCGGACTAAAATCTTCTATTAATATACCTTCAAAAACGCTTCGTTGTGGGGCTAGAGTCCCCCGATTGGAAGCTATGATAAGCGGGTTTTTTACAATATCTCAGAAACTGATTGAAGTATCAAAACAAAATTTAATACATGTTTTACCCATGACAAGACGCAATAAACGGTTTGTTTAGCTTAGGTGTATTTCTTCCAGTGGCGTCCCACTGGGTAGGTAGTGAGGAGAATATTGCCCTAACTTTTTTATTTGTAGGATTTTTTAACGCCAGGTGCAATTTTTAAAAACACCAAAGTCTTCTATTGAAAAAAGATACTCTTGCTTCATTTTGGTAGGATTTACCATTTTTCAGTAAAATCGATTTAAAAATTTTCGGTGTTTTACAAGTCGTTGAAAAGGCTAAGGTGTTTTTTGCATATCTCAGCAAAAACTTGATATTAAAACATGAAATTTATTAGAAATTCTACTAGCGACAAGGCATATTTATTAAAGGATGTAACATTAAAATATTTTTCTAGTGGTGTCGCACGGATTGGAGCCTAAAGTAAATATTACTATTTTTTTTTATTTGAGGGGCTTTCCTTTTATACCATTTTCAAATTCTCCGTGCCTCACAAAACATAACACGCAGGTCTAGATTTTGCATCCAACAAAATGGAAATCATTTCGAACATTCGCTTAAGAATTAGTTTCCCGTGTGGTTTTACAATTAAATTTGATTTGCAATTTGTTATTCTTTTTTGTTTTATTTTAAGTCTCTTATACAAATAAATATTTAAAAAACAAGGTCTAAAAATCTGTTGAAAACCTTATATTTTGTCAAATTACAATAATGGAAGGTTTTATTAATAAAAAATTTTAAAATTTAAAAAAATTACATTAAAAGTATGAAAGCTCCTCAAATTAAAAAAAAAATTGTAATATTTACTTTAGGCTCCACCCCGTGCGACGCCACTGGAAAAATATTTTAATGTTACATCCTTTAATAAATATGCCTTGTCGCTAGTAGAACTTCTAATAAATTTCATGTTTTAATATCAAGTGTTTGCTGAGATATGCAAAAAAACACCTTATCTTGTAAAAAACCGAAAGTTTTTAAATCGATTTTACTGAAAAATGGTGAATCCTACCGAAATGAAGCAAGAGTATCTTTTTTCAATAGAAGACTTTAGTGCTTTTAAAAATTGCACCTGGCGTTAAAAAATCCTACAAATAAAAAAGTTAGGGCAATATTCTCCTCACTACCTACCCAGTGGGACGCCACTGGAAGAAATACACCCAAGCTAAACAAACCGTTTATTGCGTCTTGTCATGGGTAAAACATGTATCAAATTTTGTTTTGATACTTCAATCAGTTTCTGAGATATTGTGAAAAAACCGCTTTTTATCAATCTCTAGCGATTTGTAATAAAGCTTAACTGATTTGAAAATGGATCTGTTAAAAGAAAAAAAAACAAATCTTTAAGGTTCTTTTATTACAAGAAAAAAACGACTGCCTCACATAATATGTAGTAAAAAAAGTAAATTTAATTTAAAATAACACCAACTTAAAAACGCATTCCTTACCTCCAAACTCTCCCTCCCTATTTGTTTATCCACTCATTTTTCTTTAAAAGGTACACAACCTTTATTTGTATCAAAATACGACCCCTATTCGGTCCAATTTTTTCACGGCCAACATAAGACGTGACTGATTGGGCCCTGAACTTAACCTGATGGGTAATTCATCACTACCTTTGTTTATATTTAATCTTAGCACCGATACGTGCGGTTACAAATTCGAAAACGCTGTTGAAATGACACGGTTGCGTGTGGAAAACTACGGAACAGTTATGCAGTTTTTGAAACTAGGAGTTTTTGAATAGGTGTTATTGTTATCTAATAAGGATAAGTCAAAATAAAAAATAGTATATTATACAGCAAGCATATAATGGTGGATATTATTCACGCGGATAAAGTTTATGACACGAGCCGTAGGCGAGTTTCATAATTTTATCCAAGTGAATAAAAGCCATTATATGCGAGTAGAATACTATACTTTGTCCACGACTATCCAATAATAATTGTAGACAGAATTACTAAACATCTTTATTTATTTAGAAATATGAGTAGTAATATTTGTATTCACACAATGTGCCAAGTTAATTGTAGGAATCGAATTTAATTCTACATTAACATCTTGGTTATTCGTTGTAGTAGATGTAGATGAAGATATTTATGTAGATACTGCCTCATTGTGTATATACGACTGACCAAAAGGATTTTTCTGGATCGCGTCTGATATTTTTTTAGCTGTTTCCATTTTATTTTTCATTGAGTCATCAATATATCCTTCTGCTACCGCCGTGGATTTCCATCCGCCGTGGATTTCCATCCACCGTGTCTTTTCAATGCAGTTATATCCCCCCTGCGTCTATAAGTATAGTGGCTGAAGATCTGCGAAAACTGTGACCAGAATATTTCTTTGGAGTGGGTAAAGAACAGAAATGTTGCTAGTTGTTCCCCATTTGCGTAAATTTATTAATTCCTATCCTTTGTAAAAAATATTAGATGTGATGAAAGAAGAACGAAGGCTAATATAATTCTTGCAAATTAGGTAATAATCGTCTGATATTGTTGTGTGCTAGGCAGCGCTAACCCGAAGGATTTCGAAACTGATGAAGGCAAAATAAAGATTTTCGTTTCATTTTATCAGATCCATCCCTAGACGCGTTTTATATCATGGCTCATCAGTGGAGTTGGGATCCAACGAAAGAAAGATATAACTCTTTAATACTTGAGCAGACCGTAGAGAAACCACATCAGATATTTTTTAAATTTAAATATTTTTAAAAAAATTTATCAATCGACTGTTTAAATAGGCGATCGTTCGTTCTAGTAATGGTTGCATGAATAGTTGCGAAAACTCTTAGTATTAATATACAAAGTGGGTGATATTTTGTCCGCAAACATTTAGCATACCACCGTTGTGACGTAGGAATGTTAGTGTTTATGTTTGGGTTTGTTCTGTGTCATTAACCTACAATATCTGCTTTCGGTTTGATTAAAATTACGTAACATTAGACACATTTTATTGTAACTTTTAAATATTCGGAGTAAAGTTTAAAAAAATATGTTTGTCTAATGTATTTTATAGTTAGAAAAAACTATGCCGCTTTTAACTCATCGAATTTTGGTAAGATCATCGCATTTTTTTTAATTCTTGCATTTCTGTCCCATTTTATGCTTGCTAAATTATAAGAAATGAATTAGACATTTGTGATTTATTTTTACGATAGTACCGTTGAAGAATATGTTATATTTTAGGTTATTTTTATTTTTTTAAACCCCTCTCCCAATTCAATAGTTTACCCCATAATTCTGAAGTTCGATTTAACGTCAAGATTTAACAATTCAGTGTTATATGATATTCCATTTATTATTATTATTATTTATCATAATATACTCGTGTATGATACCCTTATTAATATTAATATTATTTCTTTAAATTAACTTTACTAACACTGATTTCTTTATAGATTCGGAACAATCGCCGGGCATGTACCTTCGTGACGACCCAATATTTGGTAACCAACCACCCCATTCTGAACTTCGCGTGCCCTCTGCCGAAAAGGCGGCACACTACCTGGACGTTGCGATAGAGGGCAGAAGTCCTGCGATAAGGGATGATTGCAGGGACTCGCACTTATTGTTTACACTGCACGTGTATCAGTACAGTGTTGCAGGAAAAGGAGGGGGTAAGGAATAATTCAACTGTTTTAGCAACTAACAAATTAGTAATTAAGATAAAATGGCTTTTTCACTAGCTAGTAAAGCAAATATTATTTCATATAATTTATACCATATTAAAGTGGAAAACTATCAGTGGGTATCGCTTTTTTTTTGTAATAAATAACTTTTTAAAATAAAATATGTGCTTTTATATCTAATAATACATTCCAATATTGAAAACAGTATTTAAAGTACGTAGATATTACTAAGTATTTATATACACCATGCAGCGAAGAATTTGGGCCCGTTACGGACATAATGGTCATATGACTTAAAATCGCTTATATAGTCTATTTCAGAAAGGTGTAGAGTAATAAAAGATCATTAGGTATGCAAAGGGACTACAGAGTGTCCCAACGAATATTTAGGCCACTTCAATAATTTTGCCTTGATTTCATTCTAAAATTCTTTATTTTCATCAAGTGCAGGTAGTACAACCCGGGTTTGGGTCAATTTATGGGTTTTCCTATTGTTATTCATTTACAAAAGGTGTGACAAAGGCGTGCATTATCTACATAGTATTAGGTACACTTATTTTTTATTAAACATTATAAAAAAAATACAAAATACAAAAAAGACATTATACAGATATTAAATTATCAAAAATCATAATATTCTTCCTCATCTGAAGAACTGTCATCCCCTCTTGACGTTATAATTAATGGATCGACGGTCCGATCGATCAGGTGGTCAAGATCCCACATTTTCTCCTCTTCTTTAATGACATGATGGACTGCTTTTAGCCAGTTCTCTGGTGTCACTTCCTTAATAGCTTGATCAAACAGTAGCTTAACGTCTTTTATTTTGAATGTTCTGTTGTGTCTTGCTACAAATCCTTTCACTTGCCCCATATAAGTTCTATAGAATTTAGTTTATAATGACATGGCATTGTGCACAGTGCAGTTACACTATGTTTTTCAGCTATATGTTCCACGGCATATTTCATAAAAGATGTTTGTGTTTCATAAAACGATGTTTGTTTTTAGTTCCTTCTTTATCAAATTATCTTTTTTTTTTCTTTGGTTAGTTATCGTAAATAATTTAATGCACAAAATTTACCTGCGCCTATGGCCGACACCGAAATTGAGCCGAACTGGACAGAATTTCCCATTTTATTACTCTACACCTTTCTGAAATAGACTATAGAATCACTATCTTTAATATCAGCAAGACACCCTGTATACTCGCAGATTACAAATACCGAAAAAAAATTGCATCGTAGCTCGACTAAAGAGCCATTTAGAATTCAACTTTTTAGTGGGAGATACTTTGCGAATTTCTTTAAGAAAATCCCAGTATATCAGATTCAGACAGTTTTAGCCTGAGGGCAGCGGCGAACCATTCTCCAGATTAGAACCGAAACTGGGAAAAAAACTCCAGTAAGTAGAGGCGATACTTTTGTTAGAACGACACGATAAGAAAACTCAATTATAATAAATTCGAGTCCGCAGCAGAGGAACTTTATTTTTGCTCCGACGTGAAAAATGTATTTGCATAACTTTCTTTTAAACGAGAAAAGAATATGGAAATGTCTACCTTTATATTTTATGTAAAAAGACATGCTTTTATTGTAGATACGATTGTATACAAAATAATATTTACCGATCTCAAGCGCCTTGTTTACAAAATTCAAAATAGAAGGGCAACTAAAAATTGAATTTCTGCACCTGTTATAACCCAAAAGCCAAACCAAACTAATGTATTAAGTGCAGGTTAATGGGAGGGGGGGGGGGGGTTAAACTGGTCGAAAATAAGTTCGAAAAAAATGCCCATAGTATGCTGAAACTTCTCCAACATTTTGTAAAAAAAAGGTTCCTTGCGTTGTACACCAAAATAGTTTGATATCTCCAACAATTATTAATACTCCAAGCTAGGGGAGAGGGCGACCGGTACCAATAAACAATATTGTTTAGAAGATATGCCAAAAATTTTACCGGTTTGGGGAGGGGCACGTCCATGATTGGTTGGTAATAAATGGAAGACTTTTTATCTCTTATTTAAAGAAAAAAGCAACATTCATAAAATGTTTGTCTTACCTTAAAAGGTCCTAATGTAGAGATTGGTCAAAAAATAAGAAAATGTTAAGTAACATTAATTTACATAAAACAAAAATCTATAATAAAAAAAGGGTAAATATTTATTATAAGCTTATCACGCCAAAATTGAAGCTTTTTCAGGAAAGATGTATTTTGGGGTGTAGATTATGAATTTAATGTTTTGAATTATTTCGTCCTCCCTATTGAAGATATTGAAAAACTTCGGTAAGGAAAGTTTTTCAAAATAATAAATAAAAGACGATCGGTTGATAATTTTGAACAACTTTTTTAATGAAATTTGTTATATTCTAAACAGGGACGGCGGAATTAAAATAATTCAAAATATCAAAGTAGGCATAGAATTTTAAAATTTTGTTTTTTTTACTCAGATTTTCATTCTGAATATCTTTTCATCGTATCTCCTAGATAAAACGCACTTGACAAGTGAAAAAAATAAGTTTTAATAAATATCCGAGGCATACTAGTTCTTGCTAAACTAAAATCATAACACAAATTAGTTTCTATCCAAGCAGTTAGTCAGTTTTATTCTTTTTAGTTGCTGGAGGAAGATCACGCCTACACCTTATCGACCTAGGAAATTCAGAAAGAGGCAAAGCAAGTGGAGGTATTCCTCTCTCAGGAGTAGGCAATATTTTACTAGCAATTTTTAATAATCAGAAACACCTTCCATATAAAGAACACAAGTTAACCCATCTTTTAAAAGGTAATCACCATAAGAACTGAATTCATTATATTTGTTCCTTAACCTTAAGCTTTTTTAGGTTAGTTAGTCTTTTACATACCTTAAGTTTTTCTTACGCTATGTTATTTTTCTTATCGTCAAGTTTTTCTTGCTCTTTATTTTTTTTCATTCCTTAAATATTTCATACTTACGCTTTATATTTTTCTCCATACGTACCTTAAATTTTTTCTTACGCTATATTTTTTCCATACTTTACATTGTTTCTTACGCTTTATTTTTTTCAGACTGTTTAAGTTCCTTGACTTGTCACGCGGCCATGATAGTACATGTGTCCCCGTGTGCACAAAATTATGCAGATACTCTAACTACGGTGCAATTGGCCTCGAGAATACATAGAATGAGGAGGAGAAAAATTAAGTTTGTTTCTACAGCAGCAGGAAATGGATCAGGTAGCACAATAATTGAATATTGCACTTTTTAAAGTATAATTATTTAATAACGTTTCAATTTTAGAAGTACAATTTGAACAACATTTAATTGATATCAGTGTACAATTTAACAGACAATGACTTTCATTTTATAAAGACATTTTTATAAAATCTAACAAATCATGATTCGCATTTTGTTTAGAATGTACAATATAACAAACCACCACTTGCATTTTACTATAAAATGTTTTGCTTTATCCACTTTTTAGTTTAAACTGATTACCGGGTGCTTTAGAGTTACCAAATTCCTCTGTTATATAGGTGGTTCATCTGGGGAGGAACCTACTAGGACGGCAGGAACCAGTAGCGAACCTGATCCTTCAAGCAGTGATTTGTCCGCTGACACGGTGATATACGTAGGTAGAACCGACGATGCTACAGACGGTGAACATCCTCCTGTGTATATACCTAGTTTAAATTCGGGAGATAATAGATGTTCAATGAGCAAAGCACTAAGAGGTAAAGCAATTCCTAATAAATGCGCTTGAGCTATATTACAAGCAAAATCATGTAATTGTAGGTTCATCAGCAGAACAGAAACCCACAAAATCATCACCCAAACTAGATAGAGATCCGGAGAAGGCTCACCGCCCAATAAAAACTCCTTCTCAAAGCGCCAAAACATCTCCAGCCCATACAAACTCTCCGAAGTCTTCCCCAAGTAGGATACCATCTATTAAGAAAGCGTCGGAAAGTGCCAAGCATTCTTTGACAGGTGGTAGCGATGAGCAGTGGATAGATGGCCCAAGGTAATAGATACTTTTATTATCGCTGTCACTGAATTTCTTCGAAACTAGACATAAGATTTGCTTCAATTTCAAATATATCGAAAGACTTATCGTTTGACCCTGTTTCTTATATAGCGGAGTTGTAAATAAACTTTTCATTTCCAAAATATACCATAATTTGTGTTAGTTTAATTAAACAATTATTTTCTGAAGAAGAATTTCTCTTTATTTCGTCAGATCCATCCCTAGACGCGTTTCGTCATATCATGACTCATCAGTAGAGCTAGGATCCGACGAAACAAAGAGAACTCAAAGCTGCTTATGGCAGCACAGTGGTGGGACACACCAGTAAGATGTGGCACGGAGCGCCATCTGTATCGTTATTAGACACTCTCTTATTTTCTGCCAAAGAAAGTCCTAAATTTAAAATCTATTACAAGACAAACAACATATGAACCTTTAATTATGATTGATACCAAATTTTCACGTGTGTAATTAAACATTATGTTATATTTCTTGATACCCGAACCTCTGCAAATAACTTTGAAATATTTATCTCTATCGAACAAACCCGAACAAACATATCTTAAAATAAATGCGATAGTCTCAGTTCTTTAACATAATAAATGTGATGCACGTCAAAAAGCGATAATAGACCCTTAAGCTGTGCTTTTTTTGTGAGAAATGCGGCTAATAAGAAAGTTATCCGCTATCAGAAAATAATGATTAGTTTTGACATCCTTTGATTTTATTAATTAGGATATCAAAAAGCAAAGTAGCAGAAGCAAGGCATTTGATGAAAGAATCATGTCATATTAAGAAAAGAGAAACTTGGATAGATGGACCGATGCAAGGAACGTCCGAGCCTCAACAAGGGTAAATATTGGGGTATCCTTTAAATCTAACGCTGTGCAATATGTCGTTAATATTCATGTCTAATTACAACTTAACCCATTTTTAGCTATGGCTACATGGACTCTCACAAAAAGAATATGATCAGAAATTGGGTAGAACACCAAACGTTCCAAATTCAAAAGGTGGTCAAGCACCCGTCCCCTCACCAAAGAACTCAAGAACTGCAGTCCTCCCCAAGACATGGTAGTACAAGAGATATGCTTCCCCAAAAGGAACTTACCCAATTTAAAACGTGCTCTTCGGAGGAAGTCCAAGAAGGCGAAACAGTATATAGGCCGTTGAATTCGAATAAAAAACACGAGATTGTAGAAGAAGGTGTTATTAGAACTGGGTTGAAGCTTAGTAGGTAAGTAAGAATCACTACGATGCCAATATTAACTGGATATTGATTTTTTTAAATTTTGCAGTACTAATTTAAGAACTGACAATGCTATACCTGAAGCTGATAGTCCTTTAGAAGACCAACACAAGAAAACAGAAGACGCGTTTATAGACGACGATGACGAGGAGCCAGAAATTCCACCAGCATTGCCTATTATACAACCTTTGAGTTCTAGAGAAGTATCATTAGAGAGTCTGGACATGATTCTTAAGGTAAATAAAGTCGAAAATTATTATGAGAATACCTACATTATTTTCAAGGTATATCTAAGGTCAATTTTATGATTTTTCAGGAAAGAATGTTATCAAATGCTGAATATAACAAAAGTTACCACAATAATTACGATCAAGAATCAAACCAACATGAAGAAGATGAGGTGCTAGAAATTATAGAAGTCGAGGAACCTTTGGAACCAGTGCCCATGATGGACAGCTGCTTACAAGTAAGCATGCTTTTGTATGTCATAGAGTGTGCATAAAACTTCCTTTGTAGATTGTAAATTTAAGGTTTTGATTTGATTCGTAATCAATTTCTAACTGGGATTTTTTCCTTCTTAGGTGACAGAAGAAGATATAGCTTTCTGTATGGGATTCTCAGAAAACCCATTACCTGAAGTTGATCAAGAGAATCCTCTAGATCATCCATTAAGGATTCTAAGTCAGGAAAATCTGACTGTAGTCTCTACTTTTACCGATTCCATGAGCGTTTATACTGATCTTGAAAGAATATTGCCCCGGCATAGGTATACTATTTTATATTATTTTCCACCTATATTTGTCTTTTTATCTTTATTGTTTAACGTGTATTTCAAATATTTTGATTTTATAAAGTTATGCTCTCAATAGAAATTTAATTCAACATTTTACAATTGCATTTGTCCTGATATTATGTAGATTTTCTTGTTTCGAATAGCTATAAATTAAACAATAATGTTATGTAGGTATGAAAGGTACTATGATGATTATGAAGACCCAGATAACCCTTACCCCTCTCGAAATGGCAACGTAGCATTTGACGACACTACAAGAAGGAAATTCGACCAATTAGCTAGGTTACATGAACTTTACACGAATAGGCTTGCGAAAGCTAATGTTGCCAACTCAGAAACGTATCAATCACAGCAGAAAACCAATGGGAGTCAACAGAAATTACTAACGAGGTAAGACTAATTACATTTATTGAATATACACTGTGGCTCAAATTAAAGGAGTACACTTTTTAATTGTGAATATTTTTCTAGGTTTTGCACTGATTTAATTTATTTTTGGAGTGATGATGAACTGAAATCGTCTTAGTAAAATGTGCAATTTTTATCAAAATATTTACGGGCACGGCAGTATACTAAAGATTCACCCGGGGAATAATCTACGAGACCCGACTGATTACTCTGTCCCAATAACATGCTTCGATAGAAGGTATTCTATACTCATTCCGAGTAGGGAAGAGTGGGAAGGCAATCAGAATATAACGAAAACAGATCACGCAATCTTCACAGACGGTTCAAAGATGGACGTTGGTGTGGGAGCCGGGGTCTTTTCCGAAAGTTTACAAATACAGAAATCGTATAGACTCCCCAACTATTGTAGTATTTTTCAAGCGGAAGTACTGGCAGTAGAGAAGGCGGTCAATATCCTGCAAGAACACCTTGGCTTGGGAGTAGCCTCGTCAATCACCATCTTCAGTGATAGTCAGGCGGCGATCAAGGCAATCTGTTCCAGCAGCGTTAAATCAAAGCTCGTAAAGCGATGCCGCAACAATCTATGCACACTTGGCAACCAACATCGGGTTATTCTGTGCTGGGTTCCTGGACACTCCAAAATAGATGGCAACGAGGCTGCCGATGCGCTCGCAAGAGAGGGCGCAGGCATGCCAGCTGATCTAGCAGACAATACAGTGAACAAACCACTGGGATTGGTCAAAGAGGAGATTGACTACACGGCCAAGCAGCTTGCACAAAACAGATGGACAGGGTTGACAACCTGTAGTACATCCAGGCAACTGTGGCCCACATTCGATAAAAAGAGAACCGCAGAGCTATTGAGACACAGTCGAAAAGACGTGAGAAATATTACTGCGGTTGTTACCGGACATTGCCTCTTCGGTAGACATGCCGAACGTATGCAAATACCCACCAACGACTTCTGCAGAAGTTGCAGAGATGAGGAAGAGGAAGAAAGTATTCAACATTTTCTGTGTGAATGCCCTGGCCTCGCAAGAAGGAGGTTCACTACTCTGGGTGAATCATCTTTCGATAGCCTGGAGGAACTAAACAACTTACAACTTGGACGGCTGAGCAGATTTCTGAACAGTAGTGGCTGGTTTGAATGAGTTGTTAAAATCCTTCCGCGGTTACGTCGCATAAACCATCAGTGATCTGATGAAGGTGGGTTCTACGGAACACGTGTGGTATCACAACGGACCTAATCAGGACTACGTGAGACCGTTTGGTCAGAACCAAGGGTCTGCCACTCTTACCTAACCTAACCTAACCTATCAAAATATTTTGAACAGGGCCGGATTGACAGGTTTTTTTCAACAAACGTGCACTTATGCTCGTTGCAAACGAAAACTGATTTATTCATAATTCAGAAAATACTTTTTTTTTGTAGATTAACTATCGAAACTTCTTCAGTTTAAGTCTCACTCTGAAAGATTCTTAAATTCAAGAAATACAATTTATTTTGTTCATTGATGTATTAAAACATTCCGGATATCATTTTGAAAATTTGAAGTCGTTTGAACCATGGTAGCAGCATCCATGACCGTTATTAAAAATCAAAGTTTCCATGACTATTATTAAAATAATAAACAATGTTATTTTTGACGTTTTGTGCGCTTCATGACAGCTAATCCGTACACAATGGCAGTTTTAAGTGAAGAGGATCGAATTCTTATCAAATATTTTCGACAAACACATAATTACGGCGCAAGAAAAATTGTAAAGGAGTTTCCTGAAAAAAATTGGTATGTTGGAACAGTTGGCAAGTTTTTAAGACATCTTACAGAAAATAATGGATCGATAAAAATAAAATTTGGAAGGGGAAGGAAAAAAACTTCAAGAACTCAAGGAAATATTACCATGGTAAGAAATATTATAGGAGAAACGATTAGAAAGATGTAATCTATTACTACGAAGATTCCGTTCTCGGCAAAATATCGCAAAGATATGGTTTTCAGATGAGAAGATGTTTATTTGAGGCCGCCAAACACAAAATAATCGGGTATACGCAAATGTGCGAGTAAAGAGGGAAATCCCATTGGAAAATCTTTTAATCGAGAGAAGTCACTTTTCACCTGGAGTAATGGTCGCGGTGGCAGTTTCCAAATTGGGGAAGTCAAGTCTCATTGTTGTAGATGCTGGAGTAAAACTCAACTCGGACGCGTATCAACAACAACTTTTACATCACTTGCTTCCTGAAATTGAAGCAATTTGCGACGATTACGTATTCCAACAAGACGGTGCTCCTTCCCATATTCTCGGAGTATAAGAATGTTTTTGTTTGAGCAATGCCCTGATTATATTGAACCGGAGATGTGGCCACCCAATAGTCCAGACTTAAACCCTGTTGACTATTCCATATGGGGAATTTTCGAGGCAAATGTTCACAATAGTCAAAGGTTTAACACCATCGAAGAGCTAATGGAAAAGTTACAGTTCTGTTGGAATAATTTTAACGAGGACATAATGAATACAGCTATTGACCTATGGCGAAGGCGACTGCAATCCGTGATAGAAAATCATGGTGGTCATATTCATAATGTTATCCTATAAATATTTATACTACTTTCGATTTTAGGTGATAGTTAGTCTTGATATCAGTAATTGTTAATATTATTAAATTTATTATTAATATTGAACAAAATAAATTGTATTTCTTGAATTTAAGAATCTTTCAGAGTGAGACTTATACTGAAGAAGTTTCGATAGTTAATCTACCAAAAAAACGTATTTTCTGAATTATGAATAAATCAGTTTTCGTTTGCAACGAGCATAAGTGCACGTTTGTTGAAAAAAACCTGTCAATCCGGCCCTGTTCAAAATATTTTGATAAAAATTGCACATTTTACTAAGACGATTTCAGTTCATCATCACTCCAAAAATAAATTAAATCAGTGCAAAATCTAGAAAAATATTCAAAGTTAAAAAGTGTACTCCTTTAATTTGAGCCACAGTGTATAAATAATATATACAACTATCTTTAACAACACATAAATGTATGATTTTTACTTGATAGGTGTGAAAGTCTTACTCTGAATGACATGCTTTATGGTGGACAACACGACGTTCCTGACAATAGCAGTATATACTCAGAACCTGCGTATGTGCAGGAGAAATTTTGTGAAAATTGTAGGATTAGTATGCGCAGGCCCAACACTGCCCAAGATTGGTATGAGAACAGTTTTCTAAGCGCAAGTACCCAAGACTTGTCGAGGCATTGTGAGGTGAGAGGAGGCAGTAGGTTTCAGAGTAGGAACCATTGTCATAGCAAGTTGAGCAGTAGGGAGGCTAGAGAGGCTAATCTGGCTTTTTTAAGGCATCCCGACGGTAAGTTGTATTAAAGCTTTACAGGATTTTTTATTTTTACTCAAAGATATATTACAATAGTATACAGGGTGATTCTTAAATACTTGAAGAAAATGTAGGATATTACATTACATACATATTACAGGTGCATCGAACCCCAATTTACTCAAAGAGACAGGTTGTAAGAGTTCCCTGTCTCATGATGTACCGTCGAGTAGCGAAACCTTCCTAAAGAAACCCCAAGACTTTCAAAACGTTTCTCCCCTGAACTCTATAACTTCTCAGCCCCAAGTTGTTCCTCCTCCAAGCTCCCTGCCGTCCACAGAAAGAATGAACCGAGCCATCCTGAGTCTCGAAACAGGAGTTACTGCTGTCAAGCTGACCCAGAAAAATGAGGAGTATGACTCGGGACATGATTCGACTCCTAGAACATCGAAGCATAGTCCTGCTGCTATTTCTAGGAGGGCTGAGAGTGGATATGACTCAGTGGTAAGTATACGGTTTTAAATATCCTTAATTTTTGGAATTTTTACTAGTATAGTGCTGATAAATTTGATTATAATAAAAAAAAAACCAGTACTTTACGAAAATCCTCCAACCCTATACCTATTTTTAAAAGTAAAAATGCGCCCAATATTTTGGAATTTACATATCTAATTTTTTTATAAATTTTAGGTGCGGGATAGTGAGAGTAGTTCCATTGATTCAGAGCCAACTAGATTTTCTCACGTGGCAAGAAGAGGAAAATGTAAACATAAGCACGAAAAGAGTTTTTGTTCGTGGTTTCTAAATCCTTTTACTTGTAAATATATCGATGAACCTCCAGAAACGCATTTTTAGGATTAAAAGAAAATAATCACAATCTTTACTTTACAAAACTCAGTGATTTAAATCTAAGCTAACTAAGGTACAGCATTCACAGTGAATGATTACCCGCGTGTATGATAACTTATACGTCATTAAAGTCGTACGACTCAAATCGAGGAAATACAAGCACAATATTTTTATTCATAAAGTATTCGTAAATATTTAATTTTTTTAGCATGTCTTCATTTAGAAGACTTTCGTCATCATCGATTTTTTTTCGCGACACAAAAATGTGAAACAATAATATAAGTCAAAATTATATTTAAAAAATCGATGGCGTCGGACGTCAGTGGACAAACAATAAAATTAAATAGTCAAATCAACCTGCAACTTTTCCTTGCAATTTTTTCTCTGTCTATCACGTTTCATTGGCAATGACGTATTGGGCTATAGAATAGTGCCCGGAAGACGTTGGGTTATGTTTTTATTCGCCATTATTAATATAATAATAAATAAATATGGGGACGAGAGTTGCATGTAAATCACCTTGCCGCTTAATCGTTGAATAATGTCGTATCAGTAACGAACCACTGTGAATACTGTATTTGCAACCTTTTTATTTTTAAACATTTGTACAGTACAATTTTATTTAGGGCTAATGAAGCATTCGACATTTATTTTTTTAATCCATATTTCGTTACTTAGTTTTATTCAAAAAGGGCTAAATATAAATATATACAGGGTGATTCGTAAGTTGATACTTCTTTTCTTGCTGTGTATAGTGGGCATTAAAATAAACAACATTTTCAAAAAACTCAAAAATAAGGTACTTACATTCATTTATTACACTATGGATCAAATACGGTCCGGTCTAACTTAAACATAATCTCGAAGCATCAGCAGCACTTTGACGACACTCACCGTAAATTAGCACCATATCTACTAGAGATCATATCGCGATAGAAAACGGCGTTTCGACAGTTGAAAGCCACAGATGATATTCACAGCTGATTCTAGTTCCGCCGAAAAGTTACTAAATTTAGTGTGGACCGTAACAAGTTCACATGTCAGTTCGCCTCCTATTATTTTCGTTGTTTTTTGGTGTTTTTTAGTATTTTTGTGGCTGTTTTTTATATAGTGAGTGTTTAAAATTTAAATGTTATTGTGAACTGCTGTGTTGTCATTTTTTTGTATTGTAAGATGCTGTCTTCACTATTTATTTTAATTTGTTAGAGTTTTTATTGTAATGATGCAAGTGTTTCTTTTTGTTTTTTTAAATTGTTATGTAGGCAGTTAACTTACTTAGACTTGAACGTGTTTGGTAAGTTGTTGTGACATTTTCTTTTGTAACTCAATTTGACTGATAATAAAGTATTTAATTTCATTTCATCTCCAAAAGTTTCTTGACAACTTTAGTTAAGAACGATGATTTAAATAGAAAAATTTGTAAAGTCTTCTTTGATAAATTAAAATGGGAGATAAGGAACTTAATATTAAAATATTTTTTTAGTTTGTTAATGGAACATAAAAATAGTCCAGTCCTGTCTTTTTAGCCTACTTCTAAACGTAAAATAGACCAGACGTCAACAGGGTGTCATAAATGACAAGTAACTTGGCGTTTTCTTAAAAAAATTTGACTTTAGTTCATTGTTTTCAAATTTTACCATTTTCACGTTTCACCAGTTTAAAATTAACTTGCTTCAGAAAAACACACCGCAGCGGATTACCAAATAACTGACCACCGACCGGTAAATTGCATGACTAATAAGACAAACAACATAAAGTATAGCAGGCTACGTTTTGATGACCAGGCCCGCACTTAGATTTTTACTTCTGTATTTTTAAGTTTTTTGAAAAAAGGTAGGTATTTGAAAAATGTTGTTTATTTTAATGCCTTCTATACACAGCTAAAAAAGAAGTAAGAACTTAAAATCACTCTCTACATGTTTGGAGCATAATTACCTGCAGTTTAAAGTTAAAAAAGTTAGAATTTACAAAGTAATAAAAATATGGACATATTTCCAAAAATGTCAATTACTTTTATTAATACATTTCTTCAAGTTAAAACTATAGGTGATCGCTACCCTAAGACAAGTAGTCGGCCGCTTTTTGTATAAAGCGAAGAGGATACGTAATATTGATTAAAAACTTAAAAGACCAATGCATCAATACACAGCTCTAACTCTTTGAGATCTCAAAAGATGAATCAATCCTTGACGCCCATTTCAAAGGGCTCATTACTTTCATATCTTCTCTAGATGAATTCCGGCAATTCTATTTTTCTACCTACTCCATACATTTCTGTATGAACTCAGGACATTGTAGACTGTATCTGCTTGACGCACTGAATTATAGAAAAATGTAATACTCAACTTTTTTACTCGTTATGTATAAAATATTGAATAATACTCAATGATATGTATAATAATATTAAGGCAACTAAATATTTGGCAGTGTAGTAATCGGAGATTAAGGAACATGTAATTTACTCCCAAAAAAGTCCATGACATTTCTAGTTTTTAATCATTGGGCTGCTTTTTTATAAGAGAAAAAGAATGTTATTTTAATAATTAGGTAAATATTTAATATCTTTTTCATCTCATGGTATTTAAGAAATTAAGAAATAATTTAATATGATTTTTTTTTCTAAATCAATGACGTTTTTATCTTCTCACATAAGTCGAGAGGCTGAGCGATGTCCGAGGTTCTCTTGTCGAACTTTAAAGAAAAAATTTGCAATTGGAACTTACTTTAAAATGAAAGAATTTCAAATAAATCTGAAAGTTTCCTGCCTAAAACTACAGGGTTTGATTCATTTTTAATCATTCTTTTGATTTAGCTTTGTTTACGGAACCATGGACGTTGCTCATTTCCCCAACCTCTCCACTTAAACCTTTTGGAATGGCCTGAGAATTCTGTATTTGTCTTTACGTAGTGTAAATCATAGACGGCCATGATGTAAGCTAGGAAACACACGAAATAGTATATTACATAACCAGTGACGAAAGTGATACTTTTCAAACGAGGAGATATTTAACACGAGGCGTCAGCCGAGTGCAGAAATTCTCCGAGTTTTAGAATAATCAATTTCACACAAGTAATGTACACTATTTTTCCTACGACCACAAAGAATTATTAAAAAAGCCTTTGATTTGTGAAAAAAATATTTTAACACTAGTGTTGAAAAAAAAATCAACACTGGTGTTGAAACAGGCATACTTAGGATTATGTTCCACACCAATTCTATAAATTATTTAATGGTTTTATAAAAAAAGTCAAATACTCCTGATGGGATTTGAACCTGTGACCTTGCAATCTGTAGGGTAGAGTTCTATTTTCTACGCTATCGCTACCAATAAAGATTTGTTGTTTAATAAATTACACTCTCTTTAGCGCGATTTGTTTTTTCTTGTAATTAATTTTCCAGTATGTTAATTAATTTTTATAATTTTAGATGGCGTATTTTCACGCTCTAATTCTGAATCACTCGACAAATACATGATAAATAAGCTAAACACTTTGCAATTACTTCTTTCTTTTTAATAAGTAGGGGTGGTCTGTCAAATTGACAGCATCTGTTTAAATTAAATAGTGTGCCTTGTATTTCAACACTATAGGGTTGAATTATTTATTTTCAACACGCGTGTGATATTCGGCGCTTTCGAGCCAAGTTAACCGTGCTTTTTTTCTCATTTTTATAGGTGGTCGTGGGAAAAATTAATTTTAATAGCTATCTTTCCATGAAAATATAAAAAAAAACGAATTACCCTAATACAGGGCTCTTACTTTTAACCCAATGTGTTCAATAAGTAATTTTTATTTTTGGATTGATGGATTTTTGTCTATATGTATCTGCCCTTAAAAAAATAGATATAAATCTTACGAAGGACCTAAAAAGTAGACTCATATTTTTACAACTTTTTGAAAAATATCGCTGAAAAGTGTATATATCTACCTTTAGATATATTAGAAACTAAACAGTATCGATAAGTATACGCCAGATGTGTCAAATATATGATAATTATTATTATATTTCTAAAAAAATTATTTATTTTATAATCGATAATACACAGGATTGTATCGAATGTTTTAAGACATTATTATTTAAATTTTTGTGTAGTTTGAACTTCCTGTATATTGATTTATAAACACACTAGCATATCAGTTGCTCTCTCAAAGGTATTTTAGTTTACAGAAATGGTCAAACAACTTTTTTGGTTGAAGCATATAATATATATTTCTGTACAATTTCTTGAGAATAGTATGAAAAATGTTGAAATCAAACTGAGAAAACAAAGTTCACCGCATTGTCAAGAATTGTTTTTGAGAGGGACGATTGGTTTAAAGTTTTTCTTTTCATAGCTAATATTGCTTTTAATCCACTCAAAATAGCACTTTAACCGTAAGGGTGGATTAAAATTATACTTTAACAGCAAGGATAGATTAAAATCTTTAATTTGTTACGTAAAAAACGAGATTTTAATGGTAATAGTTAAGCTATGGCTTCTGACGCCTCAGCTCGCATATCGGTTGGTAACCAGTGCCGCAACTAAGCCCCCCCCCCCTTTCGAATCTAGGGACTCTACATGTAATTACAAGTTTATTTTTCATCCCTAAATTAATCAAAATTTTTAAACATCTATAAAAGTAAAACTAACGCAAAAATACAACCAAATGCAATAAAATATTTTTACAACACAACAAAAACAAATGACAACCATTAGTCTCCTTTATTTGTTTTTAAAGACAAAAATAAAAGTTAAATTTTTTATCGAAGCGTGATAATTTACAATAAAAAAAATAGTGCGGGAAGAAACGAGAAGGCTTCATTATGAATTTACTTAACTTTTATACAAAACTGCACTATAAGAAGAAATATTTCAAAACCTTACTATTTGCAACAAAAACGGCGCTCATCTTCGTAATCTCCAAAAATACATAATTTTTGAAAAAAATAATCAATTTTGGCATGATGAGGGTATAAAAGATATTTGCTTTATTTTTTAACATGAGAAACCGAGAGCCTGAAAAACCCTGGTTAGGGCCATACATACTTCTTATGTGAAAATTTTGGATTAAAAAAAAAAGAAAATTTTTGTCTTTTTTAAAAAATAGAGCCAGCTAGAAATTTGCAAAATAAAATTTATTTTAACCAGTTAGAGGGGATTTAATTTTTGAAATTTGATGGTAGTTGGGTGAATTTTTAACAAATTGTAGTCATAGCCCCGAAGATTTTTCGCCTGCGGCGCTTTTACACCTTCCTAACTACCTATTTTTGGTTGCGCCACTGGTGGTAACAATTCATCGTTTTTACTCGTTTCTTCTTCTAAAAACCGCACTGGAACACAGAAAAAATAAATGGTAATTAGAGGAATAACGTTATTTAATAATCAAAATACATAGAAATCGATGCCAACTAAAGAAAAAGTTTACTCAAATTTAAAATAACCTATATAATTCCTAAATTCTTCTTTATACGAAAAGCACAACAATGTCCATATTTATGGAAAAACATTGTTTTACACAGGACGATAAAATGACATTATCGTCTCCCAAATTAATTTACTCCGCTCGTGAATTCGGTCGACGATAAAGTAACATTTTGTCTTGTATAAAAATTACTATTAATAAATTAAATATGTGAAATTTTTGTTTTTAGCGTAAATGTCGGACATTCAAAAATGCTCTGTAATAATAACTGTAAAAGGTTTTTTTTAACGTTACTTAACTGGTAAGATAAGTTTCAAGAAAACATTTTTAAAAATAAAATTTTTTAAAAAAGGATTTTTAAATATTGAAATTCAATTTACATAAAGTATTTATAATACACCTCGATCTAATTTAATATAATATTTAAGGCAGAAAAAATAATTAAAAAATTTTACATTTAAAAAAAATCTTACTTTCATACATAATTCCTCTCTTAAGACTGCTTTTTGTTTAGGTTGATCTCAAAACAGTATGACATTTTTTGATAAAGCGTTTTTAAAATACTTTTTAGTCGCTACCACCAATAGTTATAATATTATAGTTTTGTGCTATTTATTTGTAGGACTAAACCAAAAATAATTTGTGTTTTGCTTTTAAAACATACAAAGCGAGAATTTTAAATCTTTGACATAATTTTAAAAGAAGATCTTACCGAAAGTTAAGTACTTTAATACAGAGGGTTGATGTCTTCCTTTAAACGATAATATTTCGTTCATAGCCAATTTTTGTCAACCAACAAAATCCCGCTAAACGATATTTCAAAGGCGAATTTCTCTGAAACTAAAAAAATATATTGGTAAAAACCTATTTCATATTGAGCGGCAAGTATTATTCTTTCTAACGACGCAAAATTCGGGTTTCAGGATTCAGCGGTTGCCGAGATATTAGTGGCTGAAAAATTAAATAGCGGTATTTTGTTGGTTGGCAAAAACTGGCTATCATGTGAACCAAAAAACATAACTAAATTATTTTTGAAAATGGTAAAAAAAATCTACAGGCACAGATAATGTAAAGGTGAATAACTTTGGATAAAATGTATCCAAACACATAATATATACAAAATAATTTATTTTATTTTAATGATAACCTACTCAAAAGAAAATTTTATTTGTGATATTCGCTAGTTCGTACTCTAGTAATTGAGTTTTTACGTAGGTAGTCATTTTATATTAAATTATATATATTCATTGTTTTTTATTGTATATTATTCTATTATCTTTGTCAATGTAATTAGTGTAAATTATATCATTATGTACTTATTTGTGATTCTTTGAACTTGTAATATTGTTACTATTACCATGTTTTTTAAATTTTTTTTGTAACATAGCTGTTAGACGAATTATTGCAGTTGTATTTGTCATATAAATAAAAATTATTTGTAAAAATGTTTGAGTTTTAATTTACCATTTAATTAATTAATTTATAAGATTCCGCTAAAGCAGTAGTATAATTTATCTATTCTTTAAGAGTTTATTACCTCAGGTTAAATAAATCATAAAATTAAGGCATTCCATCAGTATCTGGAACACTGGAAAACTCTGTGAAGAAAACTCTAGTGGCAGTAAAAAAATTAAAATCAAAAGTCATTAAAGCTGCCAATGGATGACTGGAAAGACTTTTAATAATGAAAGAGGTTTGGATTTACATTGTTTTTATTTGTTCTAAATCACAACGTTTCAACTGGTAAGTATGTCCAGTCGTCTTCAGGTAAAAGATGTTATTTGAAACAAATAAAGACAATACAAGTTCAAAACTTCTAGCATTAATTTTTCACAACCTTCAAACAAACATTGAATAGTAGATTCTGTAACGAGGTTGGAATAAAAATTTGATCCGAGTGGAAGATTCCAAACGCGAGCGTGAGGAACCACGAGTATCGAATTTTCATTCTAACCGAGTAGCAGACTATATTTTCTCCACGACCAAAAATACTATTCGCAATATTTGTAATTTCAGGTGGAGTATTATCCAGTTCCATATCTGATTAATCCGATTTTTCACTCATATTTTGACTAAAATTTGTCTGCTGACATTGACAGTTTCGAAATTCATGGCAACGTATGTCGTTTAGATCAATTACAGAATATTCATTCCGTATCTTGTTATGGAATGAAAATACACGCAAAACCCATAAGAAGCAAGTGTTTCAGAATAAATATTCCAACTCAAGAGCGAGAATTTTTACCTTCTATTATCAAAAATGATTTTGGAATTATTGCATTCAGTAATGGTCGTGGAGAAAATATTTTATATGTTTCCCTTAAAATTATTTGTGGCGAATTCGATCACGTCAATTTAAGATATTTTGCGAACTGACAAACCAGAATTTCTTCACATCTACTTAGCGGACAAATTTCGATTCCCCATGAGTGCCATCCATATATAGTATCCATTATGTAGAGGTTTAACTGCAGTCATTTTTCAGTTCAATAGTCTATTTCAGATAGGTGTAGAGTAATAAAATGGGAAATTCCGTCCAGTTCGGCTCAATTTCGGTGTCGGCCATAGGCGCGCGCGAAAAAAATATTTTATCTTGATGAGACGTGGATTAATGAAAAGGTTATATAGTAATTTTTTTTTATCTTGAAATATCTTTATTTATTCTATCTTGGTTTTTACATGTCATTTTTACTACTACTATAAGTATCCTACATTACAAAATACTAAGGCATCCTACGACGCCACATATTACAATTACAATACATAAATATACTTTTTTATTTGAATACTGGCGACTGACCAGGACAAGCATTGGGGATACGTCCCAATGGGGCTGTTGTTGACCCTTGGTGGGTAGAAATGACTTATAGTTTAGTCTTTTCGTACAGTTTCAGCAACCCATTCACTGCCATGAAAGAATTTTGTTTTCAGCTTACCCTTTGAAAATTTATGAAGTTACGATTGCCACTTTATAAAAAATTAGTTTATTGGTGTTTGCTGGAAAAACGATCGAAAAAAACAGCATGAAAGGTTATATAGTACCAAAATTGTGACAAGACAAAAATATAACCAGTGCTCGCCAAGTTTTCATGGAAGGCCTTTCAATGGGTTATAAGGTAAAGGGAAGAAACTAATAGTTGTCCATTTTAATAGCGAAGAGGTATTCCTAAAGAAGGTTTGCTAACCTTTCAGTCGTTCAATACGGGAGATTACCACGAGGACATGAATTCGAATGTTTTTGATGACTATTTTGGTGAAATGATAAAATAACTTCCAGCTGATTCAGAAGTAGTTATAGATAATGGAATTCACGATGCACAGAGAAGACACCAACCTCATCTTGGAGAAAACAAAAAATTATCGACTGGTTAACCACCAAATTATTGAAAAGAAGAAACTATTAGCTAAAGCAAATTTACACAAACATCGTTTTATGAAATATGCCGAGGAAGATATAGCTGAAAAACATAGTGTAACTGTGCTGCGCACACCGCCATATCGTTGTGAACTAAATCCAATAAAACTTATATGGGCGCAAGTGAAAAGATTTGTAGCAAGACACAATACGACATTCAAAATAAAAGACGTTAAGCTACTGTTTGATCAAGCCATTAGGGAAGTGACACCAGAGAACTGGCGAAAAGCAGTCCATCATGGCATTAAAGAAGAGGAGAAAATGTGGGATCTTGACCACCTGATCGATCGGACCATCGACCCGTTAATTATAACATTAAGACGAGATGTCAGTTCCTCAGATGACGAAGAATATTATGTTTTTTATAATTTAATTTGTGTATAATGTGTTTTATTTGTATTTTTTATATAATGTTTATTAAAAATTAGGGGACCTAATACTATGTACATAAAGCACGCCTTTGTCATACCATTTTCAGTGTTTATAAATGGATAACAATAGGCAAAACCCATAAATTGACCCAAACGTGGGTGGTACTACCTGCACCTAATGAAAAGAATGAATTTTGCAATGAAATCAATGCCAAATTATAAAGGTGGCTTAAATATTCGTTGGGTCACTCTATAGTCCCTTTGCATACCTAATAAGCTTTTAGTACTCTACACCTTTCTAAAATAGACTATAGTAACTAAAATGTAATCATGTCAGCTCTGAAATTAGAATTTTTACATTAGGATAGAACAGGAATACATATTTAAAAAATTACAAACAAAAACATTAAAAAATATAGGTGTTTAACTTTTATTACTTAGTAATGATTGATACTTATTAGACGTTATAGACGAAAAAAACTGTTTTGATCGTTTTTAATTTAATAGCGGTCGTAAATTGATTTCCGCGGATAAAAACTTTGCCATAAATAATAATAATAAGGTGACTACATAATATGTGTGAAAATGGCCATTTTTTGCCACGTGCATTTTTTCACATTTTTTCTAATTAGTTACTTTGACATGGTTCGGGGTTACTTTTCAAAATGTCGTATTCCCAACAGAACGACGCAATATCCCGAAATATATAATATTAGGAGCATCCAATAATTATAAAATTATTTTCTTAGATTCCCTTGTCCCGAATCCTGGCGATGTTACGTAATGGATTTTTAAAAACTTTTTAAATTTGGACTCCACAGATATTGTTGAGACTGAGGTATTACACATATGCCACCTTTTCATTGGTAAAAAAACTAAATAAACTGCTTAGTTTTTGCAATTCGCGCCATTAAAAACAGCAGTTGGATTCACTATTTCATTATGTGTTCCATAAGTCAATATATGAATATTTTTTATTATTTTTCGAAGGAAGTAGAAATTTTAAGGATACAACCACATATATACGTAAATATTCTTGCAAACTGTGATTGCTTCCTGTATCTCCCTAATGATGTACGAGCAACAAAAGGATTTTTGTTCGTAGCGATGGAAAGGAACAATCTTGATCTGGTGATTTCTTAAATTTTTTTTTTTTTTTTTACGGTTTGCTGACTACGTAGGCCATCTTGAACCGGTCATCGACCACAAATGTGGTCTACCGACTGGGGAGTGTGAAGCGGCACCTTCATCCTACGAGATATCCGATCTCATCCGGCCTGTCCGGCGTGAATAGGATGGCTAGGTGTCGATTCATTTTACACTCTTCCCTGAGGCAAGAGCACGCCGTGTTCCCAAGCGGTCACCCGCTCAAGTACTAACCGCGCTCGACACAGCTTAACTTCGGTGATATGCGGGAACCGGTGCTTAATATGTCGACAGGCCCTTGCCTTAATCTTAAATTTCATAACTACTTTAACAATAAATTTGCAATGAAGTTATAACAACCATTATCCAACTAACCCTTTGACAAATGTGATTTGTGCCACATAAAATGCGATTTAGACCACTTACTTTTAGAGTGTAGAAAGTATGACAATGATGTTAATAGTCTCTTTGAACAATTGATTCAAGAATGTAAAGTCGAGTGCCCATTTAATATCCTAAATCTCTAATCCCTGTAAAATATAAAAATTTATAATGTACTGGTAAGCTACTTATACAAAACCAATTCAAACCTGTAAGTCCTACCTGCCCTAGTCTTTCCCTATTTGTTTTTCCCTTTTTTAGTGGTCTTCATCCCTTGTATGTCTTAAAAGAAAGTCGCCCTGACAGACCCCAGTGGCGTGAAGCTTGTATCCGTTTGATTGTTAAAAAAAAGGTGCTTCTCCTTCTCTACTTTGTGACTGGCTGTATGGCTAATTAGCCATATGCCAACTTTAAAAAAAAATAGAAATTGTTTTGGAATTAAACAATTAAGGTGAATTTCGCGTCTAAATTCAAGTTTTATAATATTATGTTGTCTATAGGTTTGAGTAACATGGTCACATTTTTTAAGACTTACGTTACACACACATGTAGGATGTTATATTTATATTAAATATAAATATTATGGCGAAAATCAAATTTACCTAATACCTATCTCATTTAAACAATGGCCGGAAACAAGGTAACAAAATATGGTAATTTCCTATGTGTTTCGTAATAAGTTAATAAGATACCATGTAATCTAAAATAAATTAAAAAATTAAAGAACATTGTTTCAACATTACCTATACATATACTGAAAGACCCCTATTTCTTTCCTTCTCAATAATGTGTCCAAGAAATTTATAGATATAATAAAACAACAAAAGAATGTATCTAAATGTTTCAACTTCCGGTTTAACATGCTAAACGGTTTTTCTTTGGTTTAACATGTTAAACCGAAACACCTGTCTAAGTCTAAAAATGCCATATTTTAAACGTCAATATCTGAAAAACTAGACATATGGCATTTTCAAAATAAGTGTAGAATTTTGTGGGGAATCAGAAAATAATACAATATATAGGGTGTTCTATTTTAAAAAATGTAACTTGCCCAGTGGCATATTTAGGGGGGGGGGGGGGGGGGGGCTGCCTTCTTTACTAGGTACAATGTCATGAAATACATGTAGTCCCGACTGTCCTTCTCTACAGAAAAAAAAATGTCCTACTTACGCCCACTGAGCCCCCCTATGCCCCCCCCCCGAGCATATTTTCTGGCTACGCCACTGAACTTGCCTGTAAACGCCCTATATAAACCATAATAATTTTAAAAATGTGCACCTCAATGGTCTCAGAAGATATCTGCACCAGGTTCCACCATAATCTGGCCAAGGTAATTTAGAACAGATTAATTCTTCTAATGAATTTAAAATTATGGACACCATTTTCTCCTATATTATTTTATTATTATCTATTTAATTAAGGATATTATATAATTATTAATAAAATTACTATTAACATGAAATTGTCAAATTTTACCAAATTTTTGTTTTTTTAAAGGAAATTAACATGACATACAATTATATGGATATATTTATGCATGGCTTAATGATGATATGATATTATTATGCCATTAGTGTTTTGACTAGGTTTGAAATGAGTGGAAAAAGGTTTATTCGTCTTTTTGTTGGGTTTCAGCTTAAAAACGATCACCAATAAATTTAAAACATATTTATCCCAGAGTCTATCCCAGGGGTTCCGAAACTCATTTTGTCTACTGCCCACTTTGAAAATAAATTATTTTTTAACGCCCCTATTTTTTCACCTACTTAAAAACCACTATAACTTCAAATTAAATTAATTAATTATTGTAAGCTATATTAGCGGAAATTAAACATTCATTCTAAACGAGACTTTTACTATAACCTGCAAGAGTTAACTTGAGACCTGAGCGCAGTAGGTAGTACACAACGGCGCTCAGGTCTTAAGTTTACTCTTACGGGCTACACCTGCCAATGAGAATGATTATTGAAACGCAACTTTATAGTATTCAGACAAGTATTCCATGAACCAGCCGATTGATACAGGAATGCACAAATCGGGTTATTTAACAAAAACTTGATAAAAGATGATTGCCCGCGGTCTATTATCTATGAAAATTACCTATCTAGGAATACTAATAACAATGAAAATGCGAAAGTGTGTCTGTTGCCTTTTTATTTTTTTCTTTGTATCTACTTTCATTTCGAAACGGAGCGACCGATTGACATGATTTGTATTTTATTTATTCAATAAAATAGGACAGATAGTATATGAACTACGCGGAGAGAAATATCGAACCGAGTTTGAGAGAGAGTTGAGAGCTCAGTCGGTGTCTAAGAGTCCTCCTAGCTAGATGAAATTATCGCCCCCCAAGCCTCTACACAACACCCCCATTTTTTTTCTGGGTCGCTTACCGCCCCCCTTTACTGCTGCAGCGCCCACAAGGGGGCATTATCGCCCACTTTGGGAAAGGCTGGTCTATGCATACACAATTTTCAATTAAAGAGTGCACGAAATGATGCGAGAATTGAAGGTATAATACCAAAATATATTTCTACCGAACTATTGTTATTTTCTGACTGCACTAAATATATCTGTACAGATGCACTTTCATATTTCAAAAATCTCCAGTTTTCCACTAATGTCTAGATTACTACAAGATTTAATACATAAAATGTACTATATACCTACAACATGAACGTTTTTAACTGACCTTTTTCCATGCAAATATTGGTTGACCGCGCTATTTTCTATTGAACGGAGATTCAACCATAATGGACCCTGTATTTTTTATGATACCAACAGATATAGAAAAATAACTGGTAAATCTTTCATTAAAAGTGGAACATTAAGGAGTACATTAAACCAGATAAAACAGACAAACTTTTAGATTTCCGGAAAAAAATTATTCAATTTTTTACTAAAGGTTTTATTTTTATTTACAGTTGTGCCACTTCTCTTTCCACGTCCACACCCATAATATGAATGATTCTCTGGATAGAGACATTTTTACACGAGGGTCGAAAAACTATATTTAAAATGTATACACTTTTTATGAAAAATATTTTTTTTACATATAATTATGAAAATAATGCAGAATCTAATTGATGGTTATTTTGCCTTTTTATTGATTAATTTTAAGAAAACCACAGTCGTGACTCGTAATGATGATAATAATATTTTTTATTGGTGCAATAAAAAATAACTAGGAGTTGGTTAATTAAAATGTTTTAAATTTGTGCATACGATTTTTTATAATTTAAACTATAAGTAGGTATTACTTTGAAGACATAGTCCATACTTACGGTAGATGTCAACGTGAATGTGAAATTATATCTATATATACAGGGTGTCCCATAACTTATGGGTCGTAGAGTAACTGGAGATACTAGACATCAAACTAAGCCGATTAAGTTATATACGTTTTTTCGGATTGTTACTCGTTCTAGAGATACAGGGTGTTGAAAGTAAAAGTTTATTCTCGAAAATAAGCCATAATTTTAAAACGTTTTAATAAATCGAATTAAAAATTGACAATATTATGTTTTTATGAGCAAGAAATAAGAATTTGTAGAAATTTTTAAGTTTCAAACTAGAGGGCGCTAGTTGCATACACTGGGCTTCATAAATCTATGATTTTTTTTCTTACCTGTGATATTACGTGCTTTTTAATTATAGTTTGCCATCCTGCAAATTTATATACGAATAAAGGTCAAAAAGGTGTACTTGATTGATCTTAATATTTTTAACGGTTTTCAAGATATTTCCCTTTAAACATCCCAAAGCATAAAAAAACATAGTACTTACATAATTAAATTAATATTTTAATTATTAAAAAAAAACTTATATGACATAATCGGCTTAGTTTGATGTCTAGTGTCTCCAGTTACTCTACGGCCCATAAGTTATGGGACACTCTGTTTATTTTATATATTAAATTAGATCAAACACATTGCGTTCTCCTGGCATGAACCCTTACCCTTCGGTGCGCCACTATTGAGCTGTTCGTTATTCAGATAGTCGTTTTACGGTTTTATGAAATATTAGTTTAATTAAATTATAATTGGATAGTGAGTTAATTTAAATTTATTCTACACGATACAGAGGTTAAATACGAATCATCCCCCGTATATTCGGGCTCACACAAAAATAAATTCTTATATGGTGAATTAACAGCTTTATTCTTTTTTAACCAATCTGAAAAAAGGAGAACAGCTTTCAACCGGGTAGGAAGTGTGTAAGGAATTCCTTCCCACATCTTCTGCGCACGTTGCAACCCTTCATATTTACGGGGTTGAAATCGATATTATGACGTTGCCATGTCTCGTAATTTTTAATGATGGTGATTCCTATATTAATGTATAAAAGAATAATCCATAAAAAAATAACTTAATTTTATGTGTTTTTTTATCAGTATTTATCAGGAACTATAAGTTTCCTTCGCGATTTAAACTATTATTCCACTATGTAGGTAATACATTTTACACAGCAGGACTTTTTAGTTTACAAGTCTGGCAACAACGGTACAAAGTAATTTGTAGGTAGTGTGATGATAAAGGAACCTAAACCTACATTAATTTTTACAATGGTGAATACATTGAAGTTGTATTTGTGCAGTTACATTGTGTGATATACAATTTACGTTGTACTTAGTAAAAAAAATTAAGAGTAACAGTGGATTTAAGGTGAATACTTGTGATTATATCGTTGTGCGCGAAAATTCATAGAAAATACACTGTTAAAGTTTACATAAATTTCAATTACCTACAATATTCTTCATATTTTATCAAATAAAATATGCTACTATTAATATACAGGTGTAGCGGATCCAGGATTTTGTTGAGGAGGGGGAAGGCGACTTTAAAAAAACGTTGCTTCTAAAAAAACTTCTGATCCTTCAAACGTCCTAAAATTTTCAAGGTTCAAGGTAAAAATACCCATTTTGTGAGGCTCAGGGGAGGGGGGGAAACTACCTTCCCCCCCCTGGATCCGCGCCATACAGGATGTTTCACGGTGGATGGAACGTTAGACGTTTATGGAAAACGGGTGATAAGATTTCTTCAAAAATTTGGTTGCTCAAATGGACAACCATTGTTTATCGTGTTAAAATATTTTTAGCAATGCGGCATTGCCGGTTTTACCCGAAACAGGTGACAACATCGTTTTTTTTAATGGAACACCTTATATATTATCCCTATACAATTCCACGTATATTTTGTATAAAATGTCATATGTCTAAATTCAATTGTTTTTGAGATATTTACGTTTAAACTATGCCATTTTCAAACTTTAATAGGCTGTAGCACTGGAACGGCGCATTTAAGAATGAAGAAATGGTTTTAACCTTCCTTATTTAGTCTTTTATTATCTATCTAAAAGTTACAACTTCCGTTAAAACCATTTTTTTGGTTAACATGTTTTTTTTTAACCGGAAGTTCCTAGTTTTGGATACAGAAAAATGTTTACTATACAGAAATCAACAATTTATTACTTACTAAATTATGATGTATATAATTACAGTAAATTTAGAATAAAGAATACTTCTTCAGATATTTTATAATTAGGTAAAAATAATAAAAGAGTAATATTTTTAGAATAAAAAACTAAGATAGGGAGGTAAAAACCATTTTTCTCTAAGACGCACCATTCCAGTGCTACAGCCTGTCAAAGTCTTTTTTAATTAAAAATTTCATAAATTTTAATAGGAACTATTATGATGATTACTAACTGGTATAATAATTTATATTAACAAAAATAATACCCGTCACTATATGAAACATAATAATTTTTCTGTAAATTTTTTTTATCCTAGAGTCCTAAAGTATTTTACTAAAAATTATAAACCATATTATTATATATTTCTTGTACGCTGTAATATAACTTCCCTCCGTGTATATTCCATTTTAACATCACAACTACAATGAGAAAATCTCAGTCAAAAACATTTTTAACGGGGAATAACAAGGTACCCCCCTCCACCCCCTTGATTGACTAAAAGTATCAAAATATTTTTATTCTTCCTTTATTTTAATCAAAATTTTGGAGCTAGTGTTAAAGTCAGTTTAATCCTGCCGACTTAATATAGCGGCACGAAAAGTCAATTTTTTTATGTGATAATTTATACCTTTTGTTCTGGTAGAAACAGTTTCGACAACTAATATTATGTTGCTATTTACACAAAACAATATGTTTTATGCCACGCTCTGCGTAAATCATAAAAATTAGTAGAAAAGCCAGATAATAACAATTTTTATGGGTAATAATCCAGGTATTTTGTAAAGGAATGAAATAGTAAAAGATTCGAAACCCCAAATTGGTAATCCCACATTTTTCCATAATCATATAATGATGTCAATATTTATTTTTATTAATCGTTTTTAATTTAAGAATATCCAGTTATCCTTTAAATACCATTATTCAACTAATTTATTAAGTATTTATCTTGTTAATAACCCAAAACATACAATGTCAAGGTCAGTGCATTATATTTGTTTTAAATTAAAACATTTAATGTGTAAATTTAAAAAAATGTTTTTGTCACAAGGCCGATAAAAATTTAAAAATCCATTTTTCTAGCAAGAAACCTTGTTACTGTAGCATTGTTATATGGATTTTAATATTCCAGTCATAAGCCATACCAATTTTAATACGTTTCAGGTCATTTCCCATGCGTAACTCTTATAAATGACCCAATGTGACTTGAATGATAATTTTTTTTATTTGCGTCAAACCAGATTAGGATCACGTATAAGTACTGTTTTTAATCTTAAAATCATATCAGATTGATAAATCTTGTTTGTATGACAAATTGCGTGGAAATACAATTCCTGAATTACAATTACAAATTTACATTAAAAAGGAGACTGTTGTTTATAACAATTGAAAGTTGAAAATTCATCATCGCATATTATGGATCTTTTATGTACCAATTCTGAAGTTCTTTGTCGGATTTCATCGCCTAAATTCCTTTTCATTTTTTGGTTTTGTAATGTAGATTTTACGTGTAAGGCACCCAACAAAAATAATCAAGGAGGTTAAGATCTGGCGATCTTGCTGGCCATAATATCAGTATTGACAATACAGCTGTCAGGCATCTTACTAACTTGTTTCAATATTACCCCTACCTTATGCATCCAATATTACTGTAATATAATTATTAAATATAATAAATAGCATTTTTTTTCTCGCTTATATGAGGTAACAGAAATTCAAAGTTGGGTTATATTTCATTTTTCGCGAGCTAATACAATATTTTGTATTATTTGAAAAAAGCAATTTTGGATTGGTTTCCATCCCCGAATTAAACGTAAATTTAACAGAAAAAGTTGTAATTAAAAAAATGGTACCGGTGTTTTTGGAGTTTTTCAAGGGCAAGATGGATTCACTCATTATAAAATGTTACATTTGCGAAACTCTTGCAATACTTATCATTTATCATGACGATTTCTGGCCCATTGACTAAAATATACGGCAAATAATTACAATTTTTTTAATGGCCTATAACGTAATTTGTGTGTGAAGCGACTGAAAGTGGGTTAAGTTCAATGACTTGAACTTTCTCGCAGAGTAAGAGCAGTTAAAAGTAATCATTGCACAAATTGCAGTTGGCTGTTGTAGCATTCAAGTTTAGACGACAAAATATTACAT
The DNA here is from genome assembly GCA_935413205.1 of Polydrusus cervinus. Taxonomy (NCBI): domain Eukaryota; kingdom Metazoa; phylum Arthropoda; class Insecta; order Coleoptera; family Curculionidae; genus Polydrusus; species Polydrusus cervinus. The sequence goes on from OW284514.1 coordinate 6,781,749, forward strand.
TGTGGTACTGTAAATAAGTAGAAAAAATCGGGCCTCAGTAAATACAATAAACTGTAGTACTTTATAAGGACGCCACCAAGGAATCTAATTTTTATAACAATAATGTCAACTAATGGAAAATTTCCGGATTCGTGAGAAAAAGATTCAACACACAGTGGCGGCTCGTCAGGTGAAGTAGGTGAAGGGGCTCTTCATCAAAAAAAAAATTAAAACCAGGAGGAAAGTTTTTCGATAATATTAATGTACCAATACAGCTACCATTTTAGACCTTAAAAAATAATTAAGTTCGAATAAATAATATTAATTTAATCCGAATGTAGCTATGCATAATAGGGCCACGGTTAACTCCGATGGACAATAATTATAAACACTCATGCATTTTGGCGCGTCCCAGCAGACCGTGTCCTTTAGCTCAAAGCAAGTGAAGATCCAACGCCCAACATGACTTTGATATTCACCGTTGCTATGGTTACGTGACGTCAGTCACGCAATCAATATGTAACAATTTGCATTATGATGAAGGGCAATATAAAAATAGATCAGTCGTATGAATCCATTGTTTTTGCATTGGTTCGCCTAATCTTAAGGTATTTATTTTAAGGCTTCGCGAATCTTATGGTTATAGATATCGTTTTTACGTGATTTACTGTGTGATTAAAAAGTTTTGTTTTTATTTTTTAGCTAATTCAGTAGTACGTACCTACTTAGTTGTGTGTTTTAAAAATGAACCCAATTAATGACATTTTGTAATTTGTTTGAAACTCCATTTAGTCGTTGGACAGATGAGGATAAGAGAGGCGTTTTGTTACACGGATTTTTAATCAATGTTTGTTTAAGTACCCGCACTATATCTAGCTCTTCACCATTCTTTAAGACCGCGAGCCGCCAAAGCACAGGGGAATGATAGGTCGGCGCTGTCTCCAAAGAGAAAACGGAAATTTTTACAGTAGTTATGTTAGCGTCGTACAGTCTCAGAGTCTGTACGCCGGCAAAAACATTTTTCAATTTGGAAATTTTTACGCACAGTGTTATATGCGTAGGATATTCTTTAGGATCACTTGTGGTTGAAATACCAAAATCGGCCATAAGTTCCGGTATAACCGGAAATGGTAAAACCATCAATTTTTAAAAGTTCACAATTAATTACATACACCTGCTTTCAAATTTTTTAAACGATAACTTTACTCATTTCCGAGATTTTCTAATAGACCACTCAATGTGAATCATCCTGTACATGAATTTGCCAAAAATATAATCGCAATCGCATTTATGAGTCCGCTTTAGGAGTTCATCACCATGTGTAAAATGAATTCATTTTTTGACCTTCATTATCACCGAATGTATCCAAATAATTGAGACATACACGAGTTACTACAGTTTAAAAATAATAAAAGACACATCCTTGAACTGTGTTCTCATTTGCAGATTTAGCTTTTATTTTCGAAATTTACTGCAATTTATGCTCACATTAGTAAGTAGGTCATCTTGAGGAATTATGTTCTTCCAGTAAAAGTCCTAAGTTGAAAATCTATATAAAAAATGGCACAGCTATATTTTAAACTAAATAAAAGTTTTACCATATTTTTCTAATTTTTTAAACAATTTTGCCTCCCATCCTGAAATGGGCGAACATAGGGAGGGGCAGGGTGGGGCAGTTGGGTTCTAGGAAAGGACGTTGATAAACAGCAGCGACAACTTTTATTAAAAACATTTTTAATAACAGATCAAATAACAAACCAACTTTTTAGGTCACTGATTTCGACATAAACGGCGGACGCGTTTTTTAGAAGTAATTTTAAAAGAGAAATTTGGGCTTTTTTGAGTTTTTGGCTGTTTGTTCCCTTTTGAAATGTACTTTATGGGCGCCCATGAATCAGACTAACGATGGCGATATTACGGCAATTACGGCTTAATCTTAGTTCAGCGTTGAACCTTCATTTGTACAACCCAATGCCGTCTTGACGTCTCAACAGGAATTTAAAGCTTGCTTCAAGGCTTAAATGAATTGTTGCTTAATTAGTCGTAAAAAAATAAACTTTTAAACATCATAACCAGCTACATTTCTTTAAATTTTTAAAACTAAAAATAATGTAATTCTGTTCACTTCGTTTTTCCACTCCCGTTATCAGTTGATAATAATGGAGGGGGCTGATGATAACGGAGGTGAAATAAATCTGATATGGATAAACAATAGCTTAGCCCTCGTTAGTTAAATTTCTAATAATTGTCGTTCATAAAGTATTAATTGAAAATTATTATGTAAGAAAACAAGTAGCTAAACACTAAAACCTGGCGGGGGAAGGGGGCTTAATTCATATCGCCGCTGACACAACGTATTCCATCCGAAAGTTATATGGATCCTTTCAAATCGAAGTAGGATATTGAATTTTTTTAAGCGCAATAACAAATAGCAAATTATGGGAACGACGTTGACAATTTATTTTATTTATGATATTTCAAAGAAAAAAAAACGGAAATTTTAAGTGGCCATTTGTACTGCTCATATCGCAATTTAAAAACTTAGAAAACAAACATCAATATCAACGTCAAACAAGAATTTATTCGGTAAAAATCGCAAGCAAATTGTTTATCAAAGATGTTTTTAAAAGTGGGGGGATTTGTGCGCACCTAAGCACAATGTGCTCCTGTGACTAAAGTGTTGATCGTAAAATAAAGATACTCAGATAAATTTAAGCAAGAGTCATTATACTTTCATTATGTAAAAGGATATTCTCCCAAACATTTGTATAATCAAGTAACAAAGTAAATAGTACAGTAAATACAAAGCGCATGATTCCCCACCCCATGGTGTAATAAGTGCGCAGATGGTGGGGAATTGTGCGCATAATAGGGTGGTAACTGAGGTATTGATTGAGGGGTGTCTGAGTTTTTTTGTTTTCTTAACGTCGACTCTGGTATATTAAATGCACGTCCAACTTCTCTAATCTTTCTGCCATTATTTATTTCGTTTAATGCTCTTTTCAGTGTTTCAGGATCCCAGGAGTTCTTCCGAGTTTTACGTTTGTAATTTCGTGGCATCTAGAAATAATAAATAAACATATATCCATACTATTTAAAATTCTTATTTAAAACATTGATGGGTAATTGTGCGCAGTATTGCGTACAATTACCCCCACGGTACGTCACCAGTTAAAATAACGCCCCAACAGAGAAAAAAATGTCTACAAAGATGTATTTGACATCAAAAGGTGCCTAAAACTACCCTTAATACGACTGTGTATGCTACAAAATAATATGGAGTAAATTGTCGGCTTACCTTCTTATTTCACACACCCACAAAATTATAACAAAATAATTGTACACAGATTTGTTCACGGCGTGCTTACTGTCGACGAACCGAAGAAGCCGATCTCGCCACGCTACTCAAAGGTGAATTAACATCTACTAGGTGGCGGCACTTGCCGAAATCGTTGGTTTTCGATATTTACGCGGGAAACGCCATGCGCACAATTGCCCACTGCGCACAAATCCCCCACTTTCCCTTACTCTAAAATAAATCACTTGGTTTACCGATAACAACACCTTACATAGTATTATACCTTAAGTAGCTTCGAGATCCCTTTTCTTTTCGTCGGATCCTAGCTCTACTGATGAGTCATGATATGACGAAACGCGTCTAGAGATGGATCTGGCGAAATGAAAAGGAAAATCTTTATCTTTACCTTACATTGTGCCAAGATCATGATAATCGTATCATGTGCCAAGATCGTATTGAATCAAGTTTTGGAAAATGGTCGGTGTTCTGTGCTATTTTGAATAAAATAATAAAAAAGGATGTCATCTCATCACTATGTTGCCGACCTGCACTAAATATACAGGGTGATTCCTAAGTTGATTCTTTTTTAGCTGTGTATAGAAGGCATTAAAATAAACAACATTTTCAAATACCTCTTTTCAAAAAACTTAAAAATAGGCGAGATACAGAAGTAAAAATCTAAGTGCGGGCCTGGTCATAAAATCGTAGCCTGCTATACTTTATGTTGTTTGTCGTATTAGTCATGCAATTTACGGGTCGGTAGTCAGTTATTTGGCAATACGCTGCGGTGGTTTTTCTGAAGCAAGTTAATTTTAAACTGGTGAAACGTGAAAATGGTAAAATTTGAAAACAACGAACTAGTAGATATGGTGCTAATTAACGGTGAGTGACGTCAAAGGGCGGCTGCTGCTTCGAGACTATGTTTAAGTTAGGCAGGGCCGTATTTGATCCATAGTGTAATAAATGAATTTAAGTACCTTATTTTTGAGTTTTTTGAAAAAAGGTATTTGAAAATGTTGTTTATTTTAATGCCTTCTATACACAGCTGAATAAAAGTATCAACTTAGGAATCGCCCTGTATAAGCAGTAGGCAAACGAGAATGCACTAACAAACGACATGTTAATATTTTAAAAGTAATACTGTATACACATATATAAACATTGCGTCCTCTTGGCCCGAATCCTGGCCATGGTAATTTATAGATTTTTTAGAAACTTTTTACATATGAACTCTACAAATATTGGAGAATGTGAGAAAGTTATTTATATTCAAAACATTCATAACACAAAAAATTTTAGTAATTAAAAATAAGATTTTTATTGGCCTATATCTTCTTCAATTTTTTTTTTGCATAAAATATATTTTCTCATGCCCACATAGATACCTCCTTTCCATTGGTGAAAAAAACTCTGTAATTCTTGCAAAGAAGAACCGCAATTTAATACAGCAAATTTTAGTACGGTTGAATCCACTTAACGATAAATATCGTAATTGAGATTTATTATATTTGTTTTTAAATTATTGAAACATTAATTAATAGTATTCCTTAATTTATTTATTTGCAAAAATCTAATTAATATAATCAGTTGTTTATTTAATGCATTAAACGTGACATGTCGGTTTTAATTTATGAAAAATAGGGGACACTTTGTTTTGAAATTTTACAGAGCACAACAAATAATAGAATAATCATGTAACGGAAAAATATTAAATGCGTATTGATAATGGAGTAAACAGTTATTGAATCCTCTTTATCTCTCTCTTCTTGTCTTCTATTTATTCAAATTTCAAATAACACATGCTGATAACACCGGTTCCCGCAGATCACCGAAGTTAAGTTGTATCGAGCGCGGTTAGTACTTGGGCGGGTGATCGCTTGGGAACACGGCGTGCTCTTGCCTCAGGGAAGAGTGTAAAATGAATCGACACCTAGCCATCCTATTCACGCCGGACAGGCCGGATGAGATCGGATATCTCGTAGGATGAAGGTGCCGTTTCACACTCCTCAGTCGGTAGATCACATTTGTAATCGATGACCGGTTCAAGATGGCCTACGTAGTCGGCGAACCGTAAAAAAAAAAAAACATGCTGATAAAATCGGTCGGTCATCTTTAAAAATAATACAAAACTGTTTCTTTCTACATAAACTCCACACAAAAATGAACTGCAATTTTTTTAAATATTTGTAATTTTTTTATAATTATTTCCCCGTTTGATGCATTGAGAACTGATTGCATCATTATAATATAACATTATAATAATCAGTTGCGCTAATTTTATGTGAAAATTTAATATTTAATTGCACAAACTCTGTTAAATTGTTATTTTGCTAAAATGTCAAGGAAAAGTAATATTTCCGAAAGAACTGCACTTTATTTTTACTATTAACCCCAGTTTAATTAGCTTTTTACGTCTTTATTCCTCATAAAATATAGTAATATAGGTACCTAAACGAAGACAGCATTTTTTCAGTAATTTGTTTAATACAGATAAATAATTAACAATTTAAAATTTTGATTTGTTCCAATTTTTCCCTCTTCGTTCGCCTCCATTCCCGAGGGGACCTACAGCTTAACGTGAATTTCGAACCACGATCCTCAATAATGCGACACCCTCATTGCATGACCTACCGATTGGGGAGTGTGTATCTTCTTCCCACGCGATATCCGATATCATCCGGCATGGTTACCGGCGAGAATGGGGTAGGTTGTAAGATACATTTTACACTCTTCCCTGCTTTCTTAAACCTACTAAATTTCGGACATATTTTTTTTATTGTGCGTATGCCCACTCCGGGGATCGAACTCGGACTGTCATGGTGGAATGCCAGTAACTCTCCTCTGAGCCACGGTCGCGGTTAAATTTGCTTTATCACAGTAGAAATCATTTTTTCTTGACAGACATGAATCGAAGCTTCTATAAAAACAAATGTACCACACGCAAAAAGTTTAGAAAAACTTTTAATAAAATGGGAATAAAAATTAATTTCATGTTGAAAACATTGACAGGTCAACGAAATGTTTATTACAGATGATAATTTTTGATTAGCGGAGACAAGCGCCGCAATTTAACACCGCAAACTTTAGCGCGGCGAATCCCCTTAAGGGTGTTTTATATCACATACATTTTCATCTCCAAATTAAATTAATTAAAAAAGAAATCCTATATTCTCCACACTTTTTAGCGTTCACTGTACATACTATACGCGATACATATTTTTGTTGTGGTTATTTCACAGTCTATTTCATAATCGGCCGTGCATCTCTTTCTCAGAAAACCACGTTTTTTTACAGAAACTTTAAATAACCATAAAAACAAACACGATGAAAATATTAATCCAACTTTCTCTGAAGGTTCACGAGCAATGGCAAACTTTATTCGTTGCAATAGTTGCTTGTATACTTATGCTTTCCAGATCAGATAATTCATTTATTAAGACTGACAATACAATATTTAGACAAACTAAAGGATCAGCAAATAACAATAATAAAAGTAACAAGTTTGAATGGAACTTAAAAAAATAAAACCGACCTAACCTAAAAACAATTGTTTGTACAGGGTGGAATTTTCAACTGGAATAAATTCAGTATTAGAAAGCCTCTTTTCTCTTTATGTTCTGAGCAAAAATAGAACTACGGCTGCATTTCTTTTTAGTTTTGCCATACTCTTTTCGTTTTTCATGAAATGTACCCCTCCTTTTCGGGTAGAACCCGCCCCCGACTTTTTTTTTCAATTGTAAAGGAATGAAAAAGAAAATACGACCCACTATTTACTTCTGCATTTCAGTTTATCTAGAAAACCAGAAAAAAACTGGCCATTTTGGCAATAATTATTGGTAACCTACCTAGAAACGAAAGTTTACGTAACAAAACCAAAAAATGTCTAGAAACTTAGGCAACGATTTATACACGAAATTCGCCAAATAACCCAGGATAGGGTACATTGTCAAAAATTAATTTTATTTTGGATTAGAGATTTGTCAAGAAAAACTACATTTCCAACAATTTGCAAATGCTTAAAAATAGTGGTATTCCCATTCCATACCTTTACATTACCCTACTCTTGTGAACAAATTCTCCAATTGTTAACCCTGCCTTCTCCTCCCACGTACCTGAACCGTAACGCCTAGCCGGACCCCCCCCCCCCCCCCCCCCATTACCACACTTAACGGGTGCTTCATTGTGACAAGTTTTGGGTTTATATTTAGAAAAGAAAGATTGCAGTTCTAAAACGATGCAGTAACGCAAAACTACATCATCCCTTTATCTATTAGGACCGTAACGCCTGACCGGACACCCCCCAATTTAACGTAATTTGTTGACGGTCTTAAATCAAGATTAGACTTTAACCAACTTTTTTTATTTTTTTATTTTTTTAAAATTTTATAATCCAATTTATTAAAAAAAAGTTTAAATGTTGGGCCTCCGAATTGAAGTAAAATTGGACAGAAAAATAGGACCTATTCCAATTCGACCTTCACAAAAAGATTTACTAATTTATTGGATATCAAGGGTTAAACTATATATTTTACATAAAGTTTGGCCTTGAAGTGACTAATTCACAAGGAACTTTACAGGTGTAACGATAGCTTTAATAATATCATGCAGGCTATTATTTTTATGGATTTTTTTTCCACTGACATCGTACAACCCGTTGCTCTCTATATGAAAGTTACTGAGAGTAATTAATATAAATAAATAGGATTTAAAATTGCATATAAGCTGCAATGATAATCCAAATAGATACAAACAAAAACAAATCAAAAACTGCTTACTGATATTTAAACTGCTTATCCTAACAAAACAAAGCTATTATTTATAAATAGACTTTCATAGTAATAGTATAAGTTCGTAGAAGCATCTGCTTCTATTAAGAGGGTCACTATTTTCTTATATATATTATAATCTTAAATCAAAAACATATACAGATTATCGAAAAGTCTGAAATATTCAAAAATCTTTCAAAAACTACTGGATAATATATTTACTTAATTGACACATCCATATAATTCAAAACGGTACACGTAGGCAGAATCAGAATGAAACCGTTTTTGCCATTGGACAGAGTTAGTCTGAAAAAATACTAACCTTTTTGTTATTTAAGTAGAGCATCCTATATATTTTTAAAGAATGGATCAGGCACACCAATCAATTAGAATATGTGTGACTAAATAATATACATATAGATATTGAGGACGTCCTGTTGTATTCTCCTGCGATTCATCAATTTTATTCGATGTTTGGATTCTATAGAAAATTCTCTTTTCAATGACATATATTACACATTATTATCAGTTCTTTTAAAACTGGCCGCATACATATCAATTTCTTTTTTGTTTCCTAAAATGTCCATATTTTTGGTAAAACAAGGTAGCGGTAAAGAGTAGGCCATGGAAATGGTCCATTGGCTTATTTATACCTACTTTAGAATATAAATTCGATACTTGTTCGAAAAAAATGTTGGGTCTATTTTATTTACAACCTGCTGCGGAATTTCTCGATTTTTTCAGATAGCAAACCGTCTTTGTAAATATATAATAATATAATAAAATTCTTCATTTAATGTTTTTTTGAACGGTGTATCACAAGTTAATAAGTATTTATGAGGTAACAGTAGAAATTAATAAGAAATATCATATATGTAATTTTTAGACTCGTAAGCAGTAAAAAACAAAAACAGTATTCCTGCTATTATTAGACCAGAATGCCAGATGATGTTTAAAAATAATTGCGAAGATTGAAATAAATAGCCTATTTACCAAGGCAGTGGCTGATTCAGGAAGGGTGGTGTGGGGGGGGGGGGGCTTACAAAATGGGTGTTTTATTTTGTGTTTTGATTCTTAAAAATTAAAGGGCTAATGAAATGTTGGTTTGTAAAGCTGGGATACGCTCTGTTTTTAGATGTATTTTTTTTAGGCGTCCCTCCCACCCAGAAAGATTCTGGATCCGCCACTGTACCACGGAATACTTGACATAACGTCTCATGGCCTACACCTGTCTAGAAATTATAATTCTTGTTAATTTCTACTATTATTTAATGATTAATTACGAACTTGTTATATGCTGTTAAAAAGAAAATTAAATAAATATAGAATTTAATCGACTTAAAATTGCAGCATAACAATTTAAAAGTTGATTTTACTTCCGGTGAAACTAGAAGTGATTTTGAAGGTTTGAACTGATCAAAAAATATTATTATTAACTCCTAAAAATTTTAAATCTTTACTTCTAGAATTACGGAGGAAAATTGGGTGGTAGTTCTTGTGCCACCCTGTATATATGATGCTTTACACTATTTTGAACGCGTTCTCAATAAGTTTTGTAAAACTTGTATTTTAATCTACAACTTAAACTTATCAGTGAGTGGGACCCTTAAGTCAGTGATGTTATAAATAAAATACTGAATCAGCCGGCCCCGTAGTAGTACTGAAATAGACGATAAACGAACACAATCGTATCCTAACCTCCACCACATGCACATCAGACTGTACTAACAAAAATAAAACAGTATAAACAATAGTTTAAAATTTTACCTAAACTTTAGTTAACAAGTAAATAGAGTGATATAAAAATATTTTCTACTATGGCACAGTATTAATTAATAACTTATTTATTTAAAATAGTACCAGAAAAACTGTTGAACAATGCCCGAAAAACCCTCTACGTCAACTTCACCCTTAAAGTGTTGCCAAAGCAACGACTCGTTAGTGTCGATTTCCACTGAAGAAAATGTGATTTGCGAGACAAAAAACGACTATTGTATCCTACCGTCAAAGGACGGAAGTGTACCTTTAAATAATAATGTGCTTCCGGAGATGCTGAAGGGTCAGTACGTGTTTCCAAAACGCCAGAGGGTGGATTTGGAATTTAAGGATGTCACTTTTAATAGTACGAGTTGGTCGATGACGAAGTTTAAGAGAGGTAAGTTATATTTAATTAAAATTTTAAAGAGTTTATTACTGCATGAATTAATTTCTTTCTCTGCTCCTTTTACATTCGCCACATTGGGGTGTATTATACAGCGTGTCCGCTTTCTGTTCTTAATTTTACGAAGACAGTAATTTTTTAAACATTTTCTTATTTAATTTTGCTATAATAAAATTAAAATTAACAGCATCCAACCAACATTTTTATAGTCTATTTCAAAAAGGTGTAGAGTAATAAAATGAACGTAACGACATGAATTCGAATGTTTTTAAGAACTATTTGGTGAAATGATAAAATTCCAGCTGATTCAGTAGTAGTTATGAATAATGCAAGCTATTATTTACGATGTACAGGGACATTATTTTAAGTGTCTCACCCGATTGGCGACTTTGCTATCGACCACAATAAAAAAACAATTATGTATTCCCTAACAGCTTTTAGTGAAGAAGCTAAATTTGATGTCAAAAAAAATCTATGTTTACAAATTTGACAGATACGACGCCATATTGGATTTTCTTAAATGGCAACCCTACCTTATAGTAAGCCAGCTGCATTCGCCTATTTGTTCCAACATTAAAAATATATAATTGTCAATATTTATTTTCAGCCGTTCCGGAGATATGAGGCTTCGAAGTTGGTGATTTTGTTATCATCGAATTAACAGAAGCTTTGAGATTAGAATCTCAATTTTTTCTGAGGATACGTAATTTTTTATGGCGGAGCCACCCATGCTATTCTCATATATGTCAGATGTCAAAAAATGACAGTTACGACGCCATTTTGAATTTTTTTAAATAGCAACCCACATTTATAACTACGTCAGTGTATGGTATTTTGCGGTCCGATTTCAAAAATATATAGTTGTCGATATTTATTTCCAACCCTTACCGAAATACGACCGTATCAAAAACTGCATCGTATGATTATGTGTTTTAAGTATCTCACCCCATTAAAAATAGAAGCTTTAAGATTAGAAACTCAATTTTTTCGGAAGATAAGTAATTTCTTATGGCGGAGCCAACCATGCTATTTTCATATATGTCAGATGTCAGAAAATTACAGTTACGACGCCATTTTGAATTTTTTTAAATGGCTACCCACATTTATAACTACGTCAGTGTATGGTATTTCGCGGTTTTTGTTTCTAATCTTAAAGCTTCTATTTTTTAATGGGGTGAGATACTTAAAACACATAATCATACGATGCAGTTTTTGATACGGTCGTATTTCGGTAAGGGTTGGAAATAAATATCGACAACTATATATTTTTGAAATCGGACCGCGAAATACCATACACTGACGTAGTTATAAATGTGAGTTGCTATTTAAAAAAATTCAAAATGGCGTCGTAACTGTCATTTTTTGACATCTGACATATATGACAATAGCATGGGTGGCTCCGCCATAAAAAATTACGTATCCTCAGAAAAAAATGAGATTCTAATCTCAAAGCTTCTGTTAATTCGATGATAACAAAATTACCAACTTCGAAGCCTCATATCTCTGGAACGGCTGAAAATAAATATTGACAATTATATATTTTTAATGTTGGAACAAATAGGCGAATGCAGCTGGCTTACTATAAGGTAGGGTTGCCATTTAAGAAAATCCAATATGGCGTCCTATCTGTCAAATTTGTAAACATAGATTTTTTTTGACATCAAATTTAGCTTCTTCACTAAAAGCTGTTAGGGAATACATAATTGTTTTTTTATTGTGGTCGATAGCAAAGTCGCCAATCGGGTGAGACACTTAAAATAATGTCCCTGTACAGAGAAGACTCCAACTTCATCCTGGACAAAACAAGAAATTGTCTTTTAAAATGTAGATATGTTGGGTTCTGTAAATAATTTTTAAATTGAAAAATGTTTGTCGGCATGCCTCCGCTGGGAATCGAACCCAGAACCTCTCGATTAAGCCTCAAGGACCTGCTATTCGCGCAATCTTGTTTATTGTTTGCACGCCGGCAAATATTTTTCAATTTAAAAAATACATTATCGACTGGTTAACCACCAAAAGTATTGAATTTGAAGATAATTTGATAAAGAAAGAACTGTTAGCTATAACAAATTTACACAAACATCGTTTTATGAAATATTCCGTGGAAGATATAGCTGAAAAACATAGTGTAACTGTGCTGCGCACACCGTTATGTCATATTTTTAAACGTTTAATAAAGAATAAGCGTAGGTACCTAATACTATGTACATAATAATATAATGCACGCCTTTGTCACACCATTTTGAGTGTTTTTTATTGGATAACAATAGACAAAAACCATAAATTGACCCAAACCCGGATGGTGGGTACTACCTGCACTTGATGAAAATAAAGAATTTTGCAATGAAAAAATTACCAAATTATAAAAGTGGCTTAAATATTCGTTGGGTCACTCTGTAGTTCCTTTGCATACCTAATGAGCTTTTATTACTCTAAACCTTTCTAAAATAGACGAGAAATTCTTCTCCTGACTATTTTTATTATTACATTTTTAAAAACTTCGATCTTTTACTCCAAATTTTTTTCTGCATGACAACCACATAAAGACCACCTTTTCATTGGTAAAAATACTCTCTATATATAAAATAAATTGCTTAGCAACATGGCGAATTTTAGCGTGGTTGGATCAAATGTATATGAAATTTGAATTTTTTTTTAATATAAATTTAATTATTTAGAAATGTTGACAAAATACTGCTCTTGAACCATTTGTTAAATTTCTTATTTATAGGGTTTTTAAAACTGTTGTTGTTGCGGTAATGTTTTGTTAGTTTATATTTCGTTTGGTAGATTAATATTTTTCTGTTGTAATTTTGTATGCGGTTTCTCGACAAAATTAGAAAACATAAATACATACAATTACCAATGCGATAAATTCTCGTCGCTTTAAAAGCACGTTGGTCTGTATGTAATGGTAAAAAAATCGATTAAATAAATTGTTTTTTTTTTATTTTTTTTCGCCCACATTAGGTATAATTTACCTATAAAAATTTTAATAAAAGCGATGACGCAGAGCATTTTCTTTCTCTTACTGTAACTAAAAAAGAACACTCGCCCACCGAATCCTGTACAATGAATTTGGTTTCTTCCCGATATTAGATCCGCCATCTATAATTTTCTTAAAATTTACATGGTGATGCACGTCGAGCGTTCGTGATACCGTGTGTTCAAAATGAAGTTTGTACAGTGAAAAAAGTTGAATCGTTATAAAGATGATTCCTAAGTAGATTCTTTTTTAGCTGTGTATAGAAGGCATTAAAATAAACAACATTTTTAAATACCTCTTTTCAAAAAACTCAAAAATAAGGTATTTACATTCATTTATTACACTATGAATTAAATACGGTTCTGCTTAACTTGCTCGTTAAATAACATTAAGAAAACTTCTGGGTGTAGAATGAGCCTGCAAGGGAAAGCCTACTGCGTTTAATCTCGAAGCAGCAACCGCACTTTGACGACACTTACCGTAAATTAGCACCATATCTACTAGTTCATTCTTTTTAAATTTTACCATTTTCACGTGTCACCAATTTAAAATTAACTCGTTTCAGACAAACCCACCGCAGTTTATTGCCAAATAACTTTCTACCGATCCGTAAATTGCATGACTAATAAGAGATAAGACAAACAACATAGAGAATAGCAGGCTACGTTTTGATGACCAGACCCGCACTTAGATTTTTTACTTCTGTATCTCGCCTATTTTTAGGTTTTTTGAAAAAAGGTATTTGAAAATGTTGTTTATTTGATTGCCTTCTATACACAGCTCAAAAAGAAGTATTAACTTAGGAATCACCCTGAATTGGCGATCATTTTGTTTAAAATTGTTTTAAAGGCATAAGCTACGGCCCCCAAAAATACCTTACACTCATTTTGGCTGATATTATTTGAAAATAAAAAAATTTTCGATGTAAATCAAAATTTTCTAATTGTTTTAAGTAGTTCCGAAAAAAATACCTAATTTGCAATCAAGGAACTGGTTTTAACCGAATTAAATTATCGTTTCTATGCGTGTCAATAATCTTTAAAAATTACAAAATATAATATTATTAATTAAACTATTTATTATATAAATTAGGTACCTATAAAAAGTATTGCAAATTAATTTTCCAGTGAATCTTCGCGGTTCCGTGCAGGCCTGGTTCCGTGTTTCATTAAGCTAATGTGTGTAGATATAATGATCATGTTCTAATTGGAAAATAATAAAATGTTTATTATTTAAAACAAGGATAAACTTATGATTCGTAAAAATTTGCAAACATAAATATTTATTTTTGTAACAGGAATTATTAGTAAAATTTCAATCTTAAAATCATAAATGTTTTGTATTAAATGATTTTATAATAAAAGGTATACAGAGTTAGCTCATCTTAGAGTGAACAAATTCTACTCCTGATTTAGACCTATTTAAACCTCTTATAAACTAAAAATGTTAAAACACTGTATTTTTGCTCCACTAGGTATCACGTAAGGATGGCCTATAATATACATCTTGTATGTTAAAAATATACTTCTAGGTAGCATTGCTAGATTCTTCCTTGAAAGTAGATAGAAGCTAATCATTGATTAAATATAGTTTCCTGTACCATCATACATGTAATTAAAAAAAAATACAAAATTTTAATTATTTTGTATCAATTGTTTGTGGCTGCAAATTAATACATAATATTATAATAAATAAGAAATATTTTGAACTCGTGGCTATTTTTAATTTAATCTTTTATACATTGCATAATATCGAGATTCAACTAAATGCAATTATATATTTCTGGATTGTTAGGGTAAGAAATTGTAATTGTTAGCTAATTGTAAACTAAGCCACTCAGTATTGTAAGACGCCACTATAGTCTATTTCAGAAGGGTTTAGAGCAATAAGAGCTAATTAGGTATGCAAAGGGACTACAGAGTGACTCAACTAATATTTAAGCCACTTTCATAATTTGGCATTGATTTTATTCCAAAATTCTTAATTTTCATTAAATACAGGTTGTACCACCCGGGTTATCGTCAAATTATGGGTTTTGCCTATTGTTATTCATTCACAAATACTGAAAATGGTGTGACAAAGCCGTGCATTATGTATTAGGTACACTTATTTTTTATTAAACATTATAAAAAAATACAAAAAATACATTATACAGAAATTAAATTATAAAAATGTCATAATATTCTTCGTCATTTGAAAAACTGTTATCTCCTCTTGACGTTATAATTAACGGGTCGACGGTGCGATCGATTGGGTGGTCAAGATCCCACATTTTCTCCTCTTCCTTAATGACATGATGGACTGCTTTTCGCCAGTTCTCTGGTGTCATTTTCTTAATGGTTGATCAAATAGTACCTTAACGTTTTTTATTTTCAATGGCGTGTTGTGTGTGTACAGTCGAAATTCCGGCTGTAAGGCAGCTCAACCATCATTAAATATCATGTCCTGGATTAACCGCCGCGACCCAGCCGCCCATAGTTTCTGATACACTCCAAAATCTGTAGAGTTATATTTAAAAATCCATAAATAAACATGGCCAGGATTCGGGCCAAGACAACGCAATGTTTTTGGTCTAATTTAATATAGTATAAAGATATAATTTCGCATTAAGCTAGTAACCTTGAAGACTTAAATTAAATTAAAAAAGTTGCCGACGTAGTTAAAGCGGAATTGTTTTAATAATCTAAGTGATCCTACAAACATCTACCTGCCTGAGACCTGCTTTAATTTAAATTAGGACCCTAATCAAGAACTTCTGTATTGTATTATAGTAGTTATTGCCCTAATCCCATAACTAAGGATGGAGTTAAAATAGCACAGCATCGGACTAGAAGGGCAAGAACAAGCGGCATAAGTATCCACCAAACTGATACAAACGGCCGAAATTTTTTAGGAACTGTCTCACATTGCGGTGTTAGTTTGGTTTTTCACTAATTGTGATGCAAGTTACCTACTGAACAGTGTCGCGCGGCGAACAACGTTAAATATAGAACGTTCCTTTTCAAACTAGGGGTTTACATTTATAAGGTATTTTCGCAAGGATTTTAGGCAATATTACATGTTATTAAGTACAATTTTTTGTTTGGCATTTTAAATTTAAATATGTAAAAACGGGTAAAAAGAATAGTCGTACAATCGTACATTTAAATATAAGCTGGAAACTACTGCGGCTTTCTATAATTTTAAAATGTGTTCATATTTACTTATAATATTGTACAGAATTTGAAAAACCCCGATTCTGCTTAGCGAGGAACAATCTTTTAACAATTAATATATATTACACCCAAGCTAGATTTTTTTTATCTGTGACGTTGTTCAATTTATGGAAAGCCTAAATATAGCCTCGGGAACACAGGCCCTTAGCTACACTGTTACGCCACTAGACTGAATGAAAAAATTATAGTATTATTATACAACAAGCATATAATGGTGGCTGTTATTCACGCGGATAAAGTTTATGACACGAGCCGTAGGCGAGTTTCATAATTTTATCCAAGTGAATAAAAGCCATTATATGCGAGTAGAATACTATACTTTGTCCACGACTATCCAATAATAATTTTAGCCAGAATTACTAAACATCTTTATTTATTTAGAAATATGAATAGTAATATTTGTATTCACACAATGTACCAAGTTAATTGTAGGAATCGAATTTAATTCTACATTAACATCTTGGTTATTCGTTGTAGTAGATGTAGATGAAGATGTTTATGTAGATACTGCCTCATTGCGTATATACGGCTGACCAAAAGGATTTTTCAGGATCGCGTCTGATATTTTTTTAGCTGTTTCCATTTTATTTTTCATTGAGTCATCAATATATCCTGCTACCGCCGTGGATTTCCATCCACCGTGTCTTTTCATACAGTTAAATGTCTACAAATATAGTGGCTAAAGATCTGCGAAAACTGTGACCAGAATATTTCTCTGGAGTGGGTAATTGCAGAAATGTTGCTAGTTGTCTCCCCATTTGCGTAAATTTATTAATTCCTATCCTTTGTGAGGTACATTTGCCATTTTGATAATTGAAAAAAATATTAGATGTGACAAAAGATGAACGAAGGCTGATATACTTCTTGCAAATTAGGTAATCGTAATAATCGTCTGATATTGTTAATTTGGGGGTAAATTCGATTTTTGCTGCTTCCTGTATATCTAGTGGGGTATAACACATCTCATCTTCACTATCTCTAATCATTTTGTAAGTTCTTTTTCCGTCGACCGTGTATTTACATCCGATATTAACGTTCCCAAAATCATTCATTAATGACCCCTATTAATGCATGATTTTCTGTAAATGCACGATTTCCCAAAATCATTCATTAATGACCACTATTAATGCACGATTTTCTGTAAATGCACGATTTTGGTAATTAAAATTAAAGGCAGCCATGCAAACAAATCAACAAAATAATAAAACGTCAATCCAAAACGTCGTCCGCTGTCATTAGTATTTGTAGAATTGTGAAATCTGGATTGTAAAATAAAATTTGTTAACTGTTTTTCTTCACTTTAGTAAAAAATACGGTCGACGAAAAAACATTGTAACCAACTTTTACATTAAAATGCGATTAATGATCTCGAACATTATTTCGATCATTAATCGGCATTATTAATGTACTTGTTGGTTAAATTACTATTAATACAATTTTATTCTTAACATTAAAGTTGATAAGTTAAACTATATTTTGAAGTTTCAAAATAAAATTACAAAGCGCTTCGACTTGACATTTCATGGCATGCTTGAATTTTTCATCATACACACAAAATCGTATTATGCATGGACCTTGCAAGGAAAACGACCAATGATATTTTTTTATTTCAAATCGCATTACCTGTCGATTTCATTATTCACTAGTGAATTATGAGTTCACTATTCACTAGTGAATAATGGGTATTATTATTGAGCAAACACATATATAATGAACATATTATACAATAGTCGTGGACAAATGTATTTAAACAATAATAAAAATACAGCGATATCTGGTAGTCATTTATTTACTTTACATTAGTTTTGATTTTAGTTAAATTGATAAGATAAAAGAACTTAATCATAATTTATAATACAACCAAATTTTGACAAGAAATTAAAGCTCTTAATTAAAAATTATATTTTTGATATTTTTCTGTTATTATTTTGAGATAATCGAAATGTTTTACAAAGATTTTTACATCACTTAATAACACAAAAATGATTTTAGTATATCTCGATAAACAAAAGATAAGTCTATATATACAGGGTGCTACAAATTCGTGTGCGTACAAAGGGATCTCGAAAACGGTAAGAGATACATTAAATTGAGGCAAAGGTGCGTACTTTTGAGCTAAATAATTTATATAATAATATTTTATTCATAAAAATATCTTGAAACCGTATTTTCGCTGTAATGGGAATTGCTTGCGGCTTTCTGAAGAGTCCCAATACGGACAAAACTGCCTGTCATTGTCTACCTGTGCCCCAATGAACCCATTACCTTTGGCGTTCCTGTATACTTTAATGCAAAAGATAGACGCGCTACTCTGTCCGCTTGCCGCTAAGTTTCTTTCTATATATTTTAATGGACACGAAATTCCACTATTTTATAAATCAAAAAATGTTAAAATAGCTTTTACAATTCCTGACCTATCCTTATTATTTTTAAAACCGTCTGGCCGGTAATTATATTTTCCGTTTGCACATAAAATATATACATTAATTACAAAAACAATCAACTAAACTAATACTTAAACATTATTTATTAGGGGGTATTGACAGAATAATAATTAATTGTTAATAGTAAATAAAGAATACTTATTGGTAGTGCAAAGAACTGCATTTTATGTAGGCACCTATGTACTACTTACCAAACTGGTTTTATATTGTTGTCTAATTTTTTAATTACCGTATGTTAAATAAAAACCATTACTTGCCCCCGGCACTCCGGCTCTTCCAGACTTCCTCCATGTTGGGACATACATTAGGGATATTAATAGGCATCTTCCACTGCATTTTTCATGTAACAGATTTTCTCATTTATTTTTCATTTTCTAAATATGCAGTATTGTATGCTCGTATAAACGGACCATACCTATTTAGTAACAATTTTCTCCCAATATAAGTCCTAAATTAAAAATCTTTTATCTACTTTCATTTACTAATATGAATTTTATAGTTCTGTACATCGTTTTGTAAGGGCAACAGCACTAGTGCTGTAATAGATGCCTTTAGCATACTTTCGAAAAATATTTAAACAGTTACCACCTGTCACATTTCCTTCTGTTTTAACAAATTCTCGCATAATTTTGGTTTTCGAGAATGGAATCACAATTTTTATATACAAATCATTGTGTTTAATATGATCCAACATTAACTTATTTATTCTTCGCGCCGACAAGCTCCAAAAATGCCGATTATCATAACAACCTTCATAAGTAAATATGTTTCATCATCTGCAGTACTAAGAACCTTACATACGTCTTCCTTTGTGAAAACTTTGGACTTTTTGGCCTTGTAACCCTCAGAACTTCTTTTCAAAATGCGATTAGTTGAGAAAATCTGCTTATATCTTGATTTTTCTTGACTGAAATCATAGTTTTCAACATTGAGTAGTGAGTCCATAGTGTAGATGGTTTCTGGGAGCGTTGCTTTACGGAAAAATAACCCAAAAGGATTTTCTCAGACACCTCCTTTATTTTGTTAGCTTTGCACCAATCTTCAAACTTCTGATACTCCAACTCATACCGCGCCTTGGATTTTGTCGGAACTAAACTTGAGATCGCTTCGTTTGCCGCTGCTTTTATATCAGAGGGTAAACTTCCATCAGAATCGCCCATTTGGAAAAACGCTTTTTATATTTTTGAATTTGTTTGACAAAGTTTCGACAGTAACCATGCGAAACAGTAATGTGCGAATATGCAATAATATGCGAAAGGTAACATAAAAAACTTGATTAGTAAACTTAATAGCAGGTGCATTTTTACAGGTGCACTTTTATTTTTAAAAATGCCTTTTGCCAAATATTTTTATTTATAGATGAAAGTAGATAAAATTTTGTACAATATGCTTGTTGTAAATTCATATTACTACACTCGATGTTTTATTAAACTCGGCTGACGCCTCGTTTGACAACTTTAACATCTCGTGTTGTAATATGAATCTTTACAACACTTATATCGTAAATAACTATTACGTGACAAAAAGAACTTTGAACCTTTAGTGGGATATTACCGACGATATTTTGTCGCAGCCGAAGGCCCGCAACTATTTTTGAAATATTAAGCTTCTCATCAAAAATTAGTTCACTATTTAGCAATTACCAATATAAAATTTGATGTAGGGTAGGTATTTGCACATAAGGTCATTATCATTTCTTGTCCTTCTTTTGCACTAGGCTTTTTATCTCTTCGTTCGCTGCCAGGGCCATTCCCAAGGGGACCTACAGCTTAACGTGGGTTCCGAACCACTATCTTCAGTCATGCGACACCACCCAACCTCAACCCTCGGTTTCTTGCCATTGCATGACCTACCGATTGGGAAATGTGTATCTTCTTCCGCACCCCACGAGATGTCCGATATCATCCGGCCTGGTTACCGGCGTGAATGGAGTGGGTTGGGAAATGATACCTTTTACACTTTTTCCTGCATTCTTAAATCCACTAAATTTCGGACATACTTTTTTTATTATACGTATGCCCGCTCCGGGAATCGAACCCGGGTCGCCACGGTCGAATGCCAGTAACTCACCTCTGCGCCACTGCATAATGTACAGAGTGTAATCAAATTGACGCATTATATTTAAATGGGTGACTCTTTGAGTGTCCTAGAGAAATGCTCCATACTTAATTTTTTTTTAACGACCATCTAAAAAACTTGATAGGTACCCCTAAAATCAAACTAAATTTGCGGACGACCATGGAGAAATTTTACTTGTTAGATTACGACAGTAAGAGTTTAGGTCGCCTTCTCGGAACCGAGAACAAACAACGCGAAACCTCGCTTTTCGGGAATCCAGCCTAATGGCATCGTTCATTTCGTTTGTTTACCTTTACACTATTTATGTTTGTGGACTTTGTAGTTTAACAAATAAGGTCGAGTTGCTTAATAACATGTTTTAAATTAATGTTGGATTGCATAAAGATTTTTAGCTACAATTAACTAACCACCAAGTTTGACTGTGACATAAATGACGTTGACAGACATTATTTACTAGTCGCTTTTGAGTTAAGCCGCGTTCTCAAAGATACGTTCTGTCGCCAGCGACATCATCTCGACCAATCAGGATCGTTAGGCCAGGCTCGCAAAGAGGCAGGAAGAATCAGCTCGTTTTTCGTTTTTCGAGGAAGAGGAGGGTGTAATCTACGGGCCAGGCATCGCAGACTAAGTGACAGTGAGACTATTTTGTTGTGAGCCACCGTTGAAACTTTAAAGTTGTTTTTCTCGAAACCCTGTTTTTCTCGCTGGCGGAAAGTACTTCGGTATGTGCAAATTATCAGAATTAAATTATTTTAGTTTTAAAATGCTCAGAATATAAGTGGTTATAGCCCCTCTAGAATCAAGTATTTTGCGATATTACAGAAAATGTTACGGCCCTTAAAATACAAAAAAAGGTAAATTTTCAAAAAAAAATTTAAATCTTGCGCCATTTTAACAGTTAGTCGAGTTTTGACTTGATTCTAGTGGGGGCTATAACTACATGCTTACAATTGAAGAATTTGGGTCAATTTTAGTTTTGTCATGAATAGAAAAATGTATTTGAATTCCGCCAGCAAGTTAGGTTTTTTTTGAGGGGGTAACTTCAGCACCCTGTAGCACCCTCAAGTTTTTTATTTTTTGGGTGTTAAAAAATGTTATTTGGTACATCTTATCTTTAATAATTGAAAACTTGTTTTTCTACATTTGTCTTATTATCCCCAGAAAAAAAATCGTAAAGAAACGATGAAAATAGGACCATCACAGTAGAAATCCCCCCTAACAGCAAATTTTCACTTTGACTTTGGAATAAAATCGTGCAGACACATAATTAGTTGATAAGATAATGTTTATCTAAAACGAATATTACACATAAAAAATGATGGTGTAAATTATTAATAAAAATAACTTTTTATCTAATGCATATAAACAATTTCAAGTCTACTGATAAATTAAAATATAATTAGGTATTTCAACTTAAAAAGCTTGCAAATATGAATGGATCCGGGAATAAGCCAAAAACGGAGATTTAAAATATTTTAATAATTATTTCTTATAATACAATACAATACAATGGATAAGGGGTATATTCCGGTTAACTAAACAAATATAGTTTCAAATCCATTCTAGTTGGGTAATCAAACTGACCAATCACATTGGAATAACAAAGAAATAAAATGCATATCTTGTAAATTTTATGACACTTTACAAAAATGGTTAAGAATATACTTTAAAAAGGTGTAAATCTGTCACATAAAATGTGTTATTTTTTTATTGAATTAAAACTTCTATCATAGAGTCTATGTAAACACTAATTTTTCCTAAAGAATTCACGAAATGGTGCGAGAATTGAAGATATTAAACCTAAAAATATTTTTAACTAAGGTAAGGTGGGGTAAGTGTGTAGCAGAATTTTGAAAGTACACATATGTTGCACTTAAAAAAAAACAGGTATAGTATATTACAACCTTATGTAAAAACATATTATTTTATCTAGCCTTTTTTTTTGTTTTCGGACCGATATTACACACTTACCCTACAATACGGGGAAACTGTATCCCATCAGGAGTATTTGACTTTTTTTTATAAAAACATTAAATAATTTTTAGAATTAGGTATTTTGAATTGAAATCTTCCTTGTTGGATGAATTTTTAAAATTTAATCAAGGAAAGATGCATTATATTTATAAATTTAAAAAATGCATCTAACAAAGAAGATTTCAATTCAAAATACCTAATTCTATAAATTGTTTAATGTTTTTATTAAAAAAAGTCAAATGCTCCTGATGGGATTTGAACCTGTGACCTTTCGATCTGTAGGCCATAACTCTAGTCTCTACGCTATGGCAATACATAACAATTTTATGTTTAATATAATGACATTTTCTTCAGCGGGGCTTGTTTTGACTGGTAATAGATTTTTTAGTATATTCTTAACTTTTTTATAATTTCAGATAGCGTATTTTCACACTCTAATTCGAAATTAATCGATAAATACATGATAAATAAGTTAGACAATAAACTGCTTTCTAAAATTTATTCTTATTAATAAGTAGGCGTGGTCTGTCAAATTGGCACCATAATGTTTAAATTAAATAGTGTGCCTTGTATTTCCACTCTAGAGTTGAAATATTTTCTTTCAACACGCGTGTGATATTCGGCGCTTTCGAGCCAAGTTAACCGTGTTTTTTTTTCATTTTCATAAATACCTAGTCGTAGGAAAACATTTTTACATTTATCCTCTCTGGATTTTATCTGGCTGGTGACATATTTGAAATGTCAAGGTTTTTATTTTTTTCTCGATAATTCGAATTTCCGTCAACAACTACGTAAGTAAGCAGACAATCTTTATATTAACTCTACTGGATTTTATTATTTTAAACCTTTAACCTACATCCTCTGACTATTGTTTATCACTTCCCCGAGTCTTACAAAATAGTGTTTTGTCTACTTTGAGCCTCGAAAATTGTAGGGCGTATGAAGGGTCAGTATTTTTTTAGAAGTAACTTTTGAGAGTGGGAAGATTTTTAGAGCCGGGATACGGTCTTTTTTTTTGAAGTCACTTTTTTTTTAGTCGTCCCCCCCCCCTCATGAAAATCCTGGATCCGCCACTGAAACCAATGACGATATTATGGCGGTTGAAGTTTTGGGTTTAGTAGCAGAAGTAATATTTATTTGATTGTAACAAATAAAAATTACAAATTCTATCAATTAAATCGTGTCAATTCCGCAGCAATATTATTTTTACATATATTATGTAAGTACTGTAATCAACAACACAATTGCATATAAACATGGAAACGGATGTATCGTGCATTGTTTGGAAAATAATACCTTTTTAACAACATGGAGTATGTCAGTATAATTTTAGGATAATAAAAAAATTGCGTTTATGTGAAGCGAAAAATAATCGGTAGATTGATATAACGAGCGTTTTTATCATTTAAATATTGTAACCTCATTATAAACACCCTGTAAAAAATAAATAAACATTATTAGATTTTTAATTTCTCTATATTCCTTGTCCTAAATCAAACGCAATGCTATGATTTAAAAAATGATGTTTTTTTCCATGTCTGCAAAGCTTTTTCTTTGTTTTCAATTTGCTGCTCCTAAACTAGCAAAGCACATTACACAAAATATTGGGCATTTATAAAGAACACTAATACGAACCCAAATATGTAATAAAATACTAGGTATTACATTTTAAAAAATACACAATTTAGTTATCACACTTTTTGGGTCACTCTTTATACGGGGCAATATTTTGTCTGAAATACATCCTGTGATACAGTATAAGTCAGCATAAAAATAAAATCCCTAACTTATTTCCTATAGGAGCTATGGAATCCTGAGAACTCTTGCAGGACCCTGTAAATAAAAAATACATCCTTAAGTCAAGGATTGTAACAAAAAAAAGACACCAGGGGAGACTGTTCAGAGGCAATAAGCAAAGAGCAACTTTCCCAAGAAAAATAAACAGTCAATCTATTTTTTTTTCATTTATTAAGACTTTATAATATAAATTGTCTATTGCATTAAAAATATTATTCGTTGCCTCTCTAATAATTTCATGTTCTAATTCTTATACCACAAGATAATATAAGGAATCTCGACCTAAAAAGGTACTTAGTCTTATAGGTAAACTCAACAAAAAATGTTAGTTTTAGTTCTGATTTTGCGCAAACCTATCGACAGCAATAACATTCTCGTTTGTGTCGACCTATAGCAGAAAATGTAGCTTGACAGCGGCAGAAATCGTTCAAGATAATGAAAACTTTGTATTAATATACCTGCTGCTGTTGCTATGACAACGTTGACGTCCTATATGTGACAGTGTGGAAGGTTTGAAAAAATATCCTTTGCCTTTTCGTTTTCGTGTGCTATAGTAACAATCGTTAGTGCGTTTAAAATTATCTTAATTCTGACGCGTTTTATTTAGTTAGTTTATTTTTTTAAGTGAATCCCACCGCGCTAAAATATCCCATGTTAAATTGCGGGTTTCTTGAAGCGAATTACAAAAAAACTAAACAAATTATTGCATTTTTTTCATCGACGGAAAGGTGATGTCTATGTGAGTATGAGAAAGTTATTCTTATGCAGAAAAAGAAGTAGAGGAAAAAGATTTAAGCCAATAAAATAAAAAAAAAACTTAAGTTCCTTGTATTGTAAAAAAATTGATAATTACTTTTTTTTAATAAAAATAACTTCCTCATACTCTTCAATATCTGTAGGGTCCAAATTTAAAACGTTTTTAATAATCCAATAATAATCTTGGACAGGATTCGCTTCAAGAGACCGCAATGTTTTTATTATAATATAATTTTGCATGGAGCTGGTAACTTTGTAGAAGAATTTAGGAATATTATTTAAAAATTATTAATTTTATTTCTTGGATTGTCCAAGCCTCATCTTTGACAAATATATCTATTTAAAAAGAATTTTTAAATGGACATAAAACTATGTTATTGAAAAGTTTGATGGATTAAACAAAAAAAAGGATACATTTAATATTTAAAAAATAGGTTATTGTTCATTTGGAAAAACCTGATTGAGTTTTTATTAAATTTGTGGTTGGGTAAAATAATGTTTAATGATTTCTCACATTAAATGACCTTCTATAAATCCATACAAACCTTATTGTATGTAAATGTATACGGTGCATCTATCTAAAATGTAAGTAACTAGCAAGCTACAAGGAATTAGTTTTTATAATCAATGTCAAAAGACAATGAAGCATCGTTAAAACATATTTTTCATTGACAAGAGACAAATGAAAATTATAATTTTTACAAAACAATAGATTTTTCCTGGGTTTTACTATTGTCACAAAAGGCAACATAATATGACACGTTCTAAAAACCTGGTGTTTTTAAGTAGTTATCAGCCATACTGTCAGGCAATATTGATTATAAATTATTACGTTTTATTCAATCTCAACCATACTTTTGATTTTTTTTATGTATTGATAACAAACCAGTTTTCTTTAGCTGTCACGTTTACTTAGGTTTTTTACCTTCTTTAAGGATTCATTTGTTAATAATATACTGCATCACTTTAAATGTGAGTAGTTTGTACAACAAGACATATAGACAATCCACTAGAGTTGTGCAATATATTTTTTTTACGATCGTGCGTTTTAACCCATTTTCCCCGCAAGCATTTTAGTTATGAAAGTGTCACTTTCCCGCACTAGTGCGGGAAAGTAAAATAATGCAACTTTTGACCTTATTGGATAGTTTTTTACTTTGGAAGTTATAACTATTGTTACAACAGGTAAATAAATATTTACGAAATAGTCCATTAAATAAAATCTACATCTTTTCTAGCTTTTTGTTGCATTTTTAATTTTTTGAAAATATAAAATAATGAAGATATTTTTATATAACCCTGTGCATTCTTTAAAGTAATGTCACAAAACAACTATCAAACTAGCGGGTTTGATATCAGTTGCTATGATAACCCAGGCGTGTAATTGTTACTAAAACGTCAAAATTGTTCAAAGCATCTTCGAAGTGACAGAATACAATCTTCTTCTAAATTAAACCACATTAAACCGAATCCGAAGCAATAATATTAATGGATTCATCCGACGAAGAACTTCCCGAAGCCATTTTGAAGGCTGCAGATAAAGCTAATTCCGAGCTGTTACCTGTCAAATCCAGAATAAGATATGAAAAGCAATACGACCATTTTGTTACATGGTGTAAGGAGAAATATTATATATAAATAATATTAATATTTATAATAATTAGTAGTTTTTAGTTAAAGTTTTGTATATGTATCTCGAAATAAAATAATTTTTGAAAAATGGGTTGGTATACTTTTTTGTATATACGGTCGTAGAAAAAATAATGTTCCTAACTAAAGCGTCTTTCCCGCCCTTGACCGCTTGCCCGAACTCCGCTCCGCGTCGTTCGGGTCCACTGCAGTCGCGTGCGGGAAAGTATCACTTTCCGCACTTGTTAGGAAAATAACTATTTTCTATTTCAACATGGAAAAATTGGCTATCAAAAACGAACGAAAATTTTATTTATTTATATTAGTATTTCTCACATTATCCACTGAACATGTTATAATTTTAACTGAAGAATCCAGGTATCTACTCTGTCGGTCACACTATAAACCCAAAAAGCGATATTATTTATTGTTTTCTTTGTTTCATTCCCACTCACTAAATAATTATATTGATTAAAATTGGTTTCTCTGATAAATAATCTTTTATGTATGTTCTCTTCTTTAAATAAAATCAAATGTCAATTTTTTTACATCCATATATATAAGTGAGAATGTGAAGGACATATAATAAACTAGTTCTTTTGTACAATATTTCTGCGACATTCTTTAAGCAGTTATATTATAGCACACACTATTTCGCAGATTTTTACTAAACTAATAATATTTCTAAATTCTAAATATTTCTTAATTCTTCTCCAAGGTTACGAGCTCCATGCGATGGTGACCCAGATAAGGATACACTCCAAAGGGATCTCGTAAACCATAGAAGATACAGAGATGGTTAATTTTGAAAAAGTTGCGCCCCACTAAATTCTGCATTTGATTTTTATGCCGACGTTTCGTTTTCTAAAACCATCATCAACTTTTTTAAATAGTCCGTAAATTTAATTTTGTTATTTATAAATTGCCCTCTAATTTCTAAGTAAAAATTGAAAGGTTTTGAGTGTTGTTAATAAAAATTATCAAGAGAAGAAAAATTGATTATTATTTGATGCAGACGTCCAGAGTCAAATTATTTATAGTTGGCTTTGAAAACAAAAGAAAGTTTATGTATATAAGATGAATTTACACTTATGCTTATTGATGATAAATTTTTAAATCCGAAACGTATTATTAATACTAGATGTGATATGTCGTTGAACAGGGGCAGTTCTAGACCCAAAATATTGGGGGGGCACCACATTGGCGTAGCCAGAAAATATGCTCGGTGGGGAGGGGGGGCGTAAGTACGACATTTTTTTTTCTAAAGAGAGGGATAGTCGGGACTATATGTATTCTATGGTATTGTGCCTAGCGAAGAAGGCGGAAAAGCGCCGCTGGCGAAAAATTTTCGGGGCCACGCCCAAAGTTCGTTTAAAATTTACCTAACTACTATCAAATTTCGAAAATTAAATTATTACCTCTCCCCCTTTGCATGGTTGGATTAAATTTTTTTTTATGTTTTTTTTTGATATTCCTAGCTGGCTCTTTATTTAAAAAAAAACATTTTTTATAATTGTGAAAAATCTGAATATTGGTGTCAATCCAAAATTTTAACATAAGACGTATGTATGACTCTAACAAGCGTTTTTCAGGCTCGGTTCTTCATGATTAAAAATAAAGTAAATATCTCTCACCACGTCAAAATTGATGATTTTTTCCGAAATCATGTATTTTAGAAGGGTAGATCTAAGAGCAGTTTTTGGTGCAAATGCTTAGATTTGGAAATACTCCTTCTTAAGTGCCGTATATTTATATTTCTAATAAAGCATTCTCATTTCATCCCGCACTATTTTTTTTTATTATAAATTATCACACTTCTTCCATAAAAAATGTTTCAATTGAAATGTTTACCTTAATTTTTCTCTTAAGAAATAAATACCTAATTGTTTTTGTTGTAAAAATATTTTATTGCATTGGGTTATATTTTTGTTGATTTAAAATAGCTCTAAAAAAGAGAAAACGGAACAGACAAGTATATAATAGAAAAATTCTATAAAACATTATTTTTACTCGCTTTCCTATAAAATTGCATCATAAATCAATAACTAAAACGATATGCGCGTGAAACCTTAATCTCTATATAAAACAGGACTTTTAGAAGGAAAAGTTTAAAAGCTAAACGTTTCCTACAAGACCTTTGTAATCTAAGCCAAGAATACATTATTTAAAGATTTAAATTAAGAGTCCATGCCTGAGATGAAAATGCAGCCCGGCAGCCCCCCCTTTATATACGCCACTGGGCGCAGACACAATTTTTGGTAGCCTTCGCAAGCAAATAACGCCACAGCCCAAAATTTTTTAGGATCATGCTCAAATTGTATCAAATTATGTAAATAATAAAGCACTCGCAATTTTTTTTATTAGTGGCATGAATTTTATAGTTTTTTTCAGAAATGTTGGGGGGTCCCGGGCCCCCCCAGGCCCTCCCGTAGAACCGCCCCTGTCGTTGAACTATAAAGGAGGAGGGGGTTTATAAAAATAATAAAATAAAATTTCTCAACTATTAAAAAAAGCAAAGTTGATGATAATTTTGAAAAAATGAAACCCCAAAAAAAATAATGATTAAATAATTTGATGCAATAAATGTTTTTTACCCATATTTTTTTTATCCTTTTTTAGGAACGCTAAAAACCGTTCATTAGGCTAATTTCAATATAATGTAATTGGCACGATAATTTTTTAATTTTCCACAGTTTTAATGAACGTGGGCAGTAAACTACAAAAAAAAATGTAATGCCCCCTTCTAGAACTATCTTACAAATACGTTACGTTTACCTATTAATTATAACTTGCTTGTAATTGTTTCTAACGACATTCAATTGAAGTAAATTTAAATATGACTTTATTATCATATTGGAACCAACATACGTGTCATAAGGTCAGAGTTTGGGTTAAATATTCTTATTTTTTGATTGTTTAATGTGAATATATGATTTCGTTATAATTTTTACGTATATATGTAGTTTTTTTTATTTACACTTTCACTTTTCCTACGGCAAGAGCTTCATAATATATTTACGCATGCCTTAATCGTATTTTTTATTTCTAACCGTAAATTTTGTACGTAGCTAGTGTTAAAGTTGTTTTTAATATACTCAAAATAGTAAATGAAATACCACTTTAACCGCCAGACTAGATAAAATGATACTTTAACAACAAGGATAAATTAGGAACTTCATTTTTTAAGTAAAAAATTGAGAGCTTGCTGGTTATAGTCTGGCTATGGCCTTTGACGCCCCAGCTTTTTACTGTATATTAACGACCTTCTAGTAAAAACCCAAAATCCAATTTATAGCTTTGCTGATGACAGCACACTTGTCTCATCTTTTACCTTGACTCCCCAAACATCCGCTGCCGACGCACATCTTCGCAGGCAGCATGAAGTATTGCGCCTCAACAATGACCTGGAAGAAATTATTTTAGCTTGGGGTGATAGTAACCAAGTCGAATTTAATGCTAAGAAAACCCTGGCAGCAGTCTTCTCCAAAAAGGTTAACATTGCAGAACCGGATATAGTCATGGCAGGACACGCAATTCCCCTGGCACCGTCTATTAATTTGCTGGGGGTCAATCTGGGAGGTAATATGTCTTGGCATGATCACGTTGCCGCAATTGCCAAGGCAGCTGCACAGAAACTTGGTGTACTTTTCCGCACCAAAAGGTTGTACACACCTCATCAACTTTTGACACTCTACAAAGCCCAGATTCGACAATCATTAGAATATTGCTCTCATGTCTGGAGCTCTGCACCCAAGCACACCCTTCGGCTACTGGATTCCATTCAAAGGAGAGCCGTTCGTCTGATCGGCGACCCCGAGCTGACCAAGACCCTCGATAGCCTGGAGCATCGAAGACAGGTTGGTGATTTGGCTCTCTTTTACAAATATTTCCATGGCAGGTCTTCGACTGACATTGCCCACTTGATTCCACCTAGAGCAATGCAAAACAAAAATAAACGGCGAACCACTGCCGCTCATCCATATGTTGTTCAGCTTAGTACTCCTCGAACTTCATTGTTCAATAATTCTTTCATCTGGAGAACGTCATCTTTGTGGAATGATCTTCCTGAGGTCGTTTTTCCAATGAATACAATCTTCAACGTTTCAAGACCAACGGTAATCGCTTTCTTCGCACACGCACCGCTCCCAGAGCGCCTTAAAGGATTTTTCCTACAGTGCAGGTGTTTTATCATAAAAAAAAAAAGCTTGAATATCGGGTGGTAACAATTCATCGTTTTCATTCATTTTTTCTTTTAAAAATCGCACTGAACGACACCACAAGAAATAAATGTTGACACCGCAAGGACATTAAAGGGATGACTTTGTTTAATAATCACAATTCATAGAAACCGAAGAAAAACTATAGAAAAAGTTTACCCAAATTATTTAAGGCATATAAAAAATAACTATTATTACACACGTCTTGAATTTATTCATTTTTAGATCGGATAACTCCAGATTTATGTTCACTTGTTTTCTAAAAGCAATTATAGTTTCTATATAGGGTAACTGGGGTAAATACCGGCCACGTGGGTAAATCCGGCCCCCAAATATTACTTAGATATTGCGGTGTAAACGCGGTTAGTCATAAGTAAAATGTCAGCTGTAAGACAAACGGCGGATACTCAAATCGCTGTTTGAATCAAAACGTGTTTACCGGCATTTTTATGATTTTTTAAGTTTTTTACGCTGTAGTTATAAAAATCTACGGCCTTCCAAGGTATGTACGACAATAATATTTTATAGATTTATTGTATATAAATTGTAGTTTGGAGTGTCTAATTTAGGAGCCAAATTTAGAAGTTTATTAATCTAACCTAAGATTTTTCTGGTTTAACAGTGATGCCAGTTTATAATAAAAATGGGGGTAATACCGGCCGCAGTGTTGGGGGTAATTTCGGCCACGGCCGGTATTACCACCAGGTCCTATAACAACTGTTTGTGCCTAAAGTTGGCCGATCATCTATTTCAGATGCCACGAAAATATACAAGAGTCTCAAAAAAAGCGTCTTGGACTGCTGAAAATATGGCTGCAGCTTTAAATGCAATCGGTGAAGGACAGAAAGTAAGGCAAGTTAGTATAAGATTTGGCATTCCTAGATCCACCTAGATCGCATGAAAATGAACAATCAATCATCATCATCATCAAATGCAGTATTAGGTCGAAAACCGGTGTTTACAACAAACCAAGAGAAAGTACTTACAAAACAGCTTACAACTCAGAATGCGACAAATTTCTAAAAAGTTATCCTGGTGAAAGAATTACTACAAAAGAAGTTGCAGAAATCTTTAATAAGTCATACGGGAGAGTAGCTACGTCGGAAAAGGCTATTAAAGGATTTGAGACTACGGGCATATTCCCAATAAGTCCTGACGTCCTTAATGCAGAGGATTTTTTGGCTGCAGGACACATACAAAACCTTCAGAAAGAGACTACACCGGAAACTGAACGCCAGGCCACAGGAAACGATAGTTAACGAATTCCATAAAGTTTCTTTTACCGATATTATTAATATGCCTAGTTGCAGCAGAACATTACCAAAAAAGAGACAAGCGATCAATAAAAATAAGAAATTTTGAAAAAGCAAAATTGGTGAAACAATCATTGGACAAAGATGGTCTTACAAAGACGATTGTTAAAAGTAAAATAACAAAGTTGTCACTGATGCCTCGATCCAATTTAAATAGACATTGCAAGATAGGGGTAATTACTTCAGTCAATAGAGAATCCTCTGAAGCTGAAGAATCCATTTGCTCCTTGGAGTCTGAAGCTGAAATAGACGAAGAAGTGTGCCTGGTCTGCAGAGAGTTGAAATGAAATATGGATTATGTGCACAAGCTGTGGTTTGTGGACTCACAAGGCATGCACAAATCAAGAAAATAAAACCCACATTTGCGATCATTGTAAATGAGGGGGTAATACCGGCAGGTGGCCGCAGTTACCCCCATGTTGCTGTTAAATCCGGCCAGTGTAGAGTTTCATTCAAGTTGTGTTAATTTTTTTAAATTATAATTTGTATTAAACTTTAATAAACAAACTTGTTCGATAAACCTACAATGTATTTATTTTTACACATACTTAAGCATTTTATTGAATTTTATTCTTAAAATTTAAGATAATCCTTAGGTGGCCGGTATTCATATCTGGAGACACTTTTCCATGATCAAAGACCGGAAGTTAGTTACCCAGCCTCAGAAGTAATCACGGGCCCCGATATACTAAAACACGAGATAGAGACAGCAATACAACAAATGAAAAACAGAAAAGCTGTAGGACCAGATAACATCGAAGCTGAGTTCCTAAAACTACTAGATGAAGAAGGAATAACCTGGATCACAGGTATCTTTAACAAGATCTACAACTCAGGAAACATACCGCACAAATGGCTACAATCAGAATTTATAGCGCTTCCCAAAAAAACAGGAGCAAAAAAGTGCGAAGAATATCGGACTATCAGCCTAATGAGTCACATGTTGAAGTTATTCCTTAAAGTCATCCACAAAAGAATATATAAAAAATGCGAAGAACAAATATCAGACAGTCAATTCGGGTTCATAAACGCAGTAGGTACTAGAGAAGCACTTTTTGGAGTTCAGGTTCTAATTCAAAGATGTAGAGACGTTAATTGTGACGTATACGCTTGTTTAATTGATTACGAAAAAGCTTTCGATCGAGTTCAACATCAAAAGATGATCAACATTCTTAAGGATGCCAACCTAGACGACAAAGACCTCAGAATAATTTCAAACCTCTACTGGAACCAGACTGCATGCATGAGACTGGAGGGGGAACAGACGGAGCAGGTAAAGATACTACGTGGGGTCAGGCAAGGATGTATCCTCTCGCCGCTAATATTCAATATGTACTCGGAAAGAATTTTTAACGAAGCCCTCGACGGAGTAGAAGAAGGTATCTTATTGAACGGAGTCAGAGTAAACAATATCAGATACGCTGACGATACCATGGTGATAGCAGATAGTTTGGAAGGACTACAAACGTTAATAGATCGAATCACACACTACAGTCAACAACATGGACTCAATATCAACGTCCAAAAAACAAAGCAAATGATAATCAGCAAGGGAGATATCAATGGAGCTCACCTCTATATCAACGGAACTCGGATAGAATGCGTAAACCGATACTGTTACCTTGGAAGTGTCATAAATAAATAATGGGACAATGCACAAGAAATAAGATGCCGCATAGGAAAAGCCAGGTCAGTTTTTAACAAAATGAGAGCCATTTTCAGGAGCCACAACATATCTCTCGAAACAAAAGTGAGACTATGCTATGTCTTCTCAACGTTACTGTACGGCGTAGAAGCCTGGACGCTGACAGAAGCCACCTCTAAAAAACTTGAAGCATTCGAGATGTGGCTGTATAGGAGAATTCTCAAGATACCATGGACAGCTCGCATAACGAACAGGGAAGT
Source organism: Polydrusus cervinus (assembly GCA_935413205.1). Classification (NCBI taxonomy): domain Eukaryota; kingdom Metazoa; phylum Arthropoda; class Insecta; order Coleoptera; family Curculionidae; genus Polydrusus; species Polydrusus cervinus. The sequence continues at coordinate 6,816,268 of OW284514.1, forward strand.
GCTAAACAGAATGCAAAAAGAACTGGAAATCATGTATACCATCAAGCGCAGAAAACTCGAGTACCTAGGACATGTCATGAGAAATCAACACCGATACTCCCTACTACAATCCATAATGCAAGGGAAGGTCAAAGGAAAAAGAGGACCAGGCAGAAGAAGAGTCTCATGGCTGCGGAACCTTAGAACCTGGTTCGGAAAAACCTCATCAGAATTGTTTCGAGCCGCCACCAACAAAATTATAATTGCCAATATGATTGCCAACATTCGAAACGGATAGGCACCTGAAGAAGAAGAAGAACCCTACTCAAACGGATAAAATTTACAAACACAAAAAGTAGTCTCGGCCAAAACGCATTCATGATTAAATGTCAATATTTTGCATTATCTAATAATATCATTGTCACTAGCGTCGGCGTAGTAGCAGACAATCATAACAAGATTTTGCTTCAGTTATTTTTGCTTAAATATCAGAAAAATAAAATATTAAAAAAAAATAATAATTAAGAAATTTTTAAAATACTGTTACATTTTTGATTTCATCTTTACTTGGGATATCTTGAGACAAATTTTCAAGGGTAGCAATGTATTAGGTTTTCAAAAAAATAACCGATTTTGCAAAATGTTTATTTAGCCTCTAATAAAAGGCTAATGACACTTAATACAATCAGCGTTTGGTACGCCACTGATTTTTAATAATACTAATAATAACGTGTTATTATATATTTTTTTACTTTACCCATGATAAGGAAAAAAAATTAAATTAAAAAAAAGCATGTGTCGTGGTTATTGAATAATGATTTGGTGTTAGTCCAATGTACTTTTGGACGTAATATTCTCTACCACTGTAAAAATTATTATAATAAGCGTTGTTTAAAGCAGACCCTACACTATCAGTCGGACTGTCAGTCCGATACTGTATGATAACTTCTTAAAAAAAAGCCCTCACTACCCAAAACTTCTTCTCCGATCAAATATTAAAACGTCCTGGTGGACCCTCTATAGTCTATTTCAGAAAAGTGTAGAGTAATAAAATGGGAAATTCCGTTCAGTTCGGCTCAATTTCGGTGTCGGCCATAGGTGCAGGTAAATTTTGTGAATTAAATTATTTATGATAACTAACCAAAGAAAAGAAAAAGAAGATAATTTGATAAAGAAGGAACTATTAGCTATAGCAAATTTACACAAACATCGTTTTATGAAATATGCAGTGGAAGATATAGCTGAAAAACATAGTATACTGTGCTGTGTATACCGCCATATCATTGCGAACTAACTCCTATAGAACTTATATGAGCGCAAGTGAAAGGATTTGTAGCAAGACACAACACGGCATTCAAAATAAAAGACGTTAAGCTACTGTTTGATTATACCATTAAGGAAGTGACACCAGAGAACTGGCGAAAAGCAGTCCATCATGTCATTACAGAAAAGGATAAAATGTGAGATCTTGACCAGCTGATCGATCGGACCGTCGACCCGTTAATTATAACGTCAAGAGGGGATGAGAGTTTCTCAGATGACGCAGAATATTATGATTTTTTATAATTTAAATTCTGTATATTTGTTTTTTTGTAATCTTTAATAAAAAATAAGTGTACCTAATATTATGTACACGATGCGCGCCTTTGTCACACCATTTTCAGTGTTAGTGAATGGATAACAATGGGCAAAACCCATAAATTTACCCAATATCGGGTGGTACTACCTGCACTTGATGAAAATAAAGAATTTTGCAATGAAATTAATGCCAAATTATGAAAGTGGCTTAAATATTCATTGGGTTACTTTGTAGTCCTTTTGCATACCTAATGAGCTTTTATTAATCTACACTGTACACCTTTCTGAAATACACTATAGCACAAAATTACTACAATTAACTTAATGGATTCTTTAGGACATAACTTACTATACTCGATTATTGTACTCAAGTTCACAATCTAGGGGAGTGCCCCTACCGGACCTCCTGTGGAAAATAGTTTACGAAACTAATACGTTTAATTTTAAACATTAAAATTGTAGAATTTGAAATGAAACACGTGAAATTCGATGGAATATTTTTGACAATGTCATACGGAAATTTAGAGACGAACTTGGCTGTTGCCCAGATAACAAGTGTAAATATTTTGAACTGTCTGATGAATCTTATAAAGTAGGTTAAGTTCAATTTTTAAGTATTTCCTATTTGCATTGTATTTTTAATTTATTTTTTCCATAGCTAATGTTACAGTTGCTTATTATCTACTCAAAATAGCGGATTTAACCGCAAGGGTAGATTAAACTATACTTTTACAGCAAGGATAGATTAAAAACTTTTTTTTAAGTAAGATATGAGAGGTTGACGATAATAGTTGGACTATGGATTCCGACGCCCTAGCTCGAATATCGGGTTGCAACAATTAATCGTTTTTACTCATTTCTTCTTCTAAAAATCGCACTGAACGACACCACTGAAGAAATAAATGTGACTCTAAATGACAATTAGACGGATGACTTTGTTTAATAATCAAAATTCATTAAAAACCGTTGCCTACCAATGAATAAGTTTATTTTCCGTCGACCGTGTATTTACATCCGATATTAACGTTCCCAAAATCATTCATTAATGACCCCTATTAATGCATGATTTTCTGTAAATGCACGATTTCCCAAAATCGTTAATTAATGACCCCTATTAATGCATGATTTTCTGTAAATGCACGATTTCCCAAAATCATTCATTAATGACCCCTATTAATGCATGATTTTCTGTAAATGCACGATTTTGGTAATTAAAATTAAAGGCAGCCATGCAAACAAATCAACAAAATAATAAAACGTCAATCCAAAACGTCGTCCGCTGTCATTAATATTTGTAGAATTGTGAAATCTGTATTGTAAAATAAAAGTTGTTAACTGTTTTTCTTCACTTTAGTAAAAAATACGGTTAAATTACTATTAATTTAAAATAAAAGAGTTAGTATATTCTCTGACTAACCCTGTATATTTACAAAAACGGTAAATTGCCCATTTTCAAAAAATTACGTTCAATATTTTTTGAAATATTTGCAATATTCCAAACATTTTTCACAGCCACTATAATTTTCGATTAAGAGCGTTCCGTACCAGCGTGAAACGCGGCCTCGTTTCCTGGCTTGTCTAATTAAAAATGTAATACAAAAATTTTACTAAGAGGTTCACAAGAACTTCTGGTTTGGCGGATGATACCTTATTTTTTTTTTCAAAAAAAAAATAGAAATTTTTTAAAAACTTTCAATTATACAGGGTGTCCCGTAATTAGGTGACAATATTTTAAAGGGATAAAGTACATCCAAAAATAGGACTAAAATCCTCTATTAATATACATTCAAAAACGCTTCGTTATGGGGCTGGAGCCCCCCGAATGGAAGCTATGATAAGCGGTTTTTTCACAATATCTCAGAAACTGATTGAAGTATCAAAACAAAATTTGATACATGTTTTACCCATGACAACGGTTTGTTTAGCTTAGGTGTATTTCTTCCAGTGGCGTCCCACTGGGTAGGTAGTGAGGAGAATATTGCCCTAACTTTTTTATTTGTAGGATTTTTTAACGCCAGGTGCAATTTTTAAAAGCACTAAAGTCTTCTATTGAAACAAGTTACTCTTGCTTTATTTTGGTAGGATTCACCATTTTTCAGTAAAATCGATTTAAAAATTTTTGGTTTTTTACAAGCCGTTGAAAAGGCTAAGGTGTTTTTTTGCATATCTCAGCAAACACTTGATATTAAAAAATGAAATTTATTAGAAGTTCTACTAGCGACAAGGCATATTTATTAAAGAATGTAACATTAAAAAATAACAAATTGCAAATCAAATTTAATTGTAAAACCACACGGGAAAATTCTTAAGCAAATGTTCAAAATGATTTCCATTTTGTTGGATGCAAAATTTAGACCTGCGTGTTATGTTTTGTGAGGAACGGAGAATTTGAAAATGGTATAAAAGGAAAGCCCCTCAAATAAAAAAAAATAGTAATATTTACTTTAGGCTCCAATCCGTGCGACACCACTTAAAAAATATTTTAATGTTACATCCTTTAATAAATATGCCTTGTCGCTAGTAGAACTTCTAATAAATTTCATATTTTAATATCAAGTGTTTGCTGAGATATGCAAAAAACACCTTAGCCTTTTCAACGGCTTGTAAAAAACCAAAAAATTTTAAATCGATTTTACTGAAAAATGGTGAATCCTACAGAAATGAAGCAAGATTATCTTTTTTCAATAGAAGACTTAAGTGGTTTTAAAAATTGCACCTGGCGTTAAAAAATTCTACAAATAAAAAAGTTAGGGCAATATTCTCCTCACTACCTACCCAGTGGGACGTCACTGGAAGAAATACACCTAAGCTAAACAAACCGTTTATTGCGTCTCGTCATGGGTAAAACATGTATCAAATTTTGTTTTGATTCTTCAATTAGTTTCTGAGATATTGTGAAAAAACCGCTTATCATAGCTTCCATTCGGGGGGCTCTAGCCCCATAACGAAACGTTTTTGAATGTATATTAATAGAGGATTTTAGTCCCATTTTTGGATGTACTTTATCTCTTTAAAATATTGTCACCTAATTTCGGGACACCCTGTATAGCTTTGACTTATATCATCCGCCATGCAGAACATGAAAATTTAAATATTACGGCTATTTATGTTACATTCTTGAACGACAGTAGAGTTTTGGAGTTGCATTGTCTTTATTTGTTTAGAATCACTACGTTTCAACTGGTAAGCATCTCCAGTCGTCTTCAGGTGAATAATATGTTACATTCTTATTTTCTTTTTTTTTTTTTTTTTTTATGATAAAACACCTGCACTGTAGGAAAAATCCTTTAAGGCGCTCTGGGAGCGGTGCGAGTGCGAAAAAAGCGATTAACGTTGGTCTTGAAACGTTGAAGATTGTATTCATTGGGAAACACGACCTCAGGAAGATCATTCCACAATGATGACATTCTCCAGATGAAAGAATTCTTGAACAATGAAGTTCGAGGAGTACTAAGCTGAACAACATATGGATGAGCGGCAGCGGTTCGCCGTGTATTTCTGTTTTGCATTGCTCTAGGTGGAATCAAGTGGGCAATGTCAGTCGAACACCTGCCATGGAAATATTTGTAAAAGAGAGCCAAATCACCAACCTGTCTTCGATGCTCCAGGCTATCGAGGGTCTTGGTCAGCTCGGGGTCGCCGATCAGACGAACGGCTCTCCTTTGAATGGAATCCAGTAGCCGAAGGGTGTGCTTGGGTGCAGAGCTCCAGACATGAGAGCAATATTCTAATGATGGTCGAATCTGGGCTTTGTAGAGTGTCAAAAGTTGATGAGGTGTGTACAACCTTTTGGTGCGGAAAAGTACACCAAGTTTCTGTGCAGCTGCCCTGGCAATTGCGGCAACGTGATCATGCCAAGACATATTACCTCCCAGATTGACCCCCAGCAAATTAATAGACGGTGCCAGGGGAATTGCGTGTCCTGCCATGACTATATCCGGTTCTGCAATGTTAACCTTTTTGGAGAAGACTGCTGCCTGGGTTTTCTTAGCATTAAATTCGACTTGGTTACTGTCACCCCAAGCCAAAATTTCTTCCAGGTCATTGTTGAGGCGCAATACTTCATGCTGCCTGCGAAGATGTGCGTCGGCAGCGGATGTTTGGGGAGTCAAGGTAAAAGATGAGACAAGTGTGCTGTCATCAGCAAAGCTATAAATTGGATTTTGGGTTTTCACTAGAAGGTCGTTAATATACAGTAAAAAGAGGGTAGGCGACAATATGGACCCTTGAGGAACACCGGCATTGATGGTGAAGGTGTCTGAGAGAAACCCGTCAACCGCCACTTGCAGAGAACGGTTCTTAAGGAAGCTGGTTAACCATAAACAAAATCCATTAGGCATACCGTAGGATCGCAATTTACTTAGAAGCCCATCGTGCCAAACACGATCAAAAGCCCTAGAGATGTCCAGTGCAACAGCCCGGGATTCTCCATGATGTTCGATGGTGTTGCTCCAAAGATGGGTGACATATGCCAGAAGGTCACCTGTTGATTTCTATTAAAATTACAAACGATGCCCTGATATTATTTTCAAAATCCCCACTGACGCCGCTCTCCTTAATTCACGTGAAATTTGTTTATACCTTAGACAAGGTAAATTATACAATATTTTGTATACGAAAAATGTTTTTTATTGCCATGGCCAGAAGTATAGTATACACGATATGTTGGAAATGCAGTATTTGTTCATGATGACTCATCGACTACAGTTTGCTCCTAAGTTTTGTCCCTTTTCTAATCACTTTAAAATGAATTACCCTTTACCCTTTTTACTGATTAGTGACTATCAATTTTGTCAATATTACAATCGAAAAATGTCCTTTCAATACTGACAAAACTAAAATTTTATGTATAATCTCAATTATTTATTTTACTGATATGGCAATGAAATACTCGAAGTGTGTAATAACGTGGTTGTAATAGTAAATTCAATTAAACGTATCTTTGGTCAAATAAGATTAAATAATACAATAGATATTCACAAGGTTTTTTTTTAATTTAAATGAATTGGTACTTTAACACCTCTACATAAGCGTATACAAATAAAATAAGTGAAACGATAAAAAAAAGTGAACGATATTATTAGAATCCATGATTTGCGAAAAATAGACGTCAGATTGTAGCCCCCAAACCAGAACAAAAGAGTTTTATCCATATTTTGACGCAGGTAAAATAAATTAACAACCATTACGGTCGATACAATCGTAATATTATATCAGCAGGACAAATGTTTGCAAAATTAAAAAGAAATATGGTTCCTGAAACAATATACTATTTATATACAGGGTGATTCTTAGTTGATACTTCTTTTTTAGCTGTGTACAGAAGGCAATAAAATAAACAACTTTTTCAAATACCTTTTTTTTTAAACTCAAAAATAGGCGAGATACAAAAGTAAAAAATCTAAGTGCGGGCCTGGTCATAAAAACATAGCCCCCTATAGTTTCTGTTGTGTTTCTTATCTCTTATTAGTATTAGTCATAGGGGTAGTGTTGAGCAATACGCTGCGGTGTGTTTTTCTGAAGCAATTTAATTTTAAATTGTGTGATACGTGAAAATGGTAAAATTTGAAAACAATAAACTAATAGATATGATGCTAATTTACTGTGTCGTAAAAGTGCAGATGTTTCTTCGAGTTTATACGCAGAACGCTTTTCCTTGCGGGCTCATCCTACACCTACAAGTTGTCATAATGTTATTCAACGGGCAAGTTAGGCAGAACCGTATTTGATTCCTAGTGTAATAAATGAATATAAGTACTTTATTTTTGAGTTTTTTGAAAAAAGGTATTTGAAAATGTTGTTTCTTTAATGTCTTCTATAAGCAGCTAAAAAAGAAGTATAAACTTAGGAATCACATTGTATAAGTACTTTACGATGATATCCCAGTATTGAAGTTAAAATTAGAGCTATAAACTTAGACATCCGACCTAAAAGGGTTAAAGCGTGGCTCAAGGCAGCGACGTAAATGCCGAGAAGCGAAGTGATTTTAGACGGATATTCGCGTTCGCTGAATATTTATTACAGGCAACGCTGGGCGTTACCTGTTAGAGATTTGAACGTCGCGTCATCCATATTTATGAGCGGTAACATTTTTACATTCGTTTCCAGCGCCGATTTAACCATTGGGCGGACTAGGCGGCCGCCTAGGGACCGGTGGCAAAAGGGTAGGGGCCCAAAACAAAAGTAAAAATAATAAAAAAAATTAAAGATAAGAATGCCTTTAGCGGGGGAAAGGGCCCGTCCTCTGCCTGTCGCCTAAGGCCCGACGCAGCCTTAAACCGACGCTGCGCTATTCGTTTCTCTTGATTAAATTTCTCTATGGTGATACTAATTAACAAATTTCGTTGTATAATATTCTTTGCTCTTAACCCTACTCTGTAATTGGGTATTTTTGTACCTGTTGAGTATTAAATAAATAAATATTTTCTCTGGAAAGTTACACCATTTTGTTAAGTGTTTGCTATTTTATAGGTTAACGTAAATTTTTTAATTGTTAATATAACATAAATAAATCAGAATCTCAAATTAAAGATGGTTCTTTAATTTCATCAGATCCATCCCTCGACGCGCTTCGCCATATCATGGCTCATCAGTTAACCTAGAACCTGACGAAAGAAAGTAAACATTGTCTAGTGCATCAGAAATCTTTGGTGAAACCGATCAGCAGGATGTAACTTATAGCTACATCTAGTATCGTTGTTATACACTAGCAATATACCAAGACTACGTGTCTTAAACTGTTTTTTTCTCTTACTTTCAGAAACCAAAAGGATATTACATGGAGTCTCCGGAAAATTCAAATCGGGAGAGTTGTCAGTTATTATGGGACCTTCTGGTGCAGGAAAAAGTAGTCTGCTTAATATTCTAGCAGGATTCATGTAAGTTTTTCTTCTCATTTTTTTATCTGTAGCAATAACAAGCATAAAATAGGTTATACAGGGTGATTCCCAAGTTGATAGCCCTTTTTTTTATCTGTGTATAGAAGGCATTAAAATAAACAACATTTTCAAATACTTTTTTCAAGAAATTTAAAAATAGGAGAGATATAGAAGTAAAAAATCTAAGTGCGGGCCTTGTAATCAAAACGTAGCCTGCTATACTTTTTATTGTTTGTATTATTAGTCATACAATTTACGGGTCGGTGGTGAGTTAGTTGGCAATACGCTGCGTTGTGTTTTTCCGAAGCAAGTTAATTTTAAATTGGTGATACGTGAAAATGGGAAAATTTAAAAAACAATGAACTACTTAAACTTGTAAAAGAATTTTTAATTAAATACTTAATTAAGTATAATCTAATTATCACTGGTCAACAAAATTTAAGATTTTTTTGTCCGACGAGCTGAAGTGGGTGTACTTGGTAGTACTTTTTAAACATATTTCATATATGTTTTCAGAATTTTTCCATCACGCAGGGTTTTAAAGTGACAAAGCAATGAATTTTTGTGAACGTATATATTATAATATGGGTATAAGTTATGAAAAAATAAAGTACAAAGTGATATATTTACTTAGAAAATGTGGTCATATATGACTTTCGACTGTACTTTGCATCAGAAACATCTCTCTTCAGCGTCCAGCAATAGTCTGCCAACATAGCGGGGCTCCATTTGCCTTGGTATCTCTTCTCCATGTCCAGAATGTCCTGGTGAAATCGCTCGCCATGTTCGTCACTTACTGCTCCAAGGTTTTTCGGAAAAAAGTCCAAGTGTGAATGAAGAAAGTGTATTTTTAGACTCATGTTGCAACCCATGGCTTTATATGAGACCAATAAATTGTTAACATTCTCTACGTAATTTTCGGATTTACGATTTCCCAAGAAGCCGTTGCAAATGTCCTTGAAAGAAAACCATGCTGCTTTTTCAACTCCATTCAGAGCCTCACTAAAGTTTTCATCTCGAAGTAGCTCTCTGATCTGAGGTCCCACAAAAATACCTTCCTTTATCTTGGCATCACTGATTTTAGGGAACTTACTTCTCACATATGCAAACGCACTGTTAGTTTTATCCATACCTTTAACAAAATTCTTCATTAACCCAAGCTTAATGTGCAAAGGTGGTAGCTAAATTTTTTGGGGATCAACAAGTGGGATACCACTGACATTCTTATTTCCTGGTGTCAGGGAAGTTCGTTTAGGCCACTCTTTCTTTTCATAGTGATTTTTCCTATCTCGACTGTCCCATTCGCATAGGAAACAACAATACTTTGTGTAACCGAGTTGCATGCCGAGCAAAAGTGAAACAACTTTCAAATCGCCACAAATATTCCACTTAAAGTCTATATATTTAATTTTTTTCAAAAGAAGCTTCATGTTGTCATATATGATTCTTTCATGTTGCTTGCATGAGCCAAAGGAACAGAGGGGAACTTATTTCCATTGTGGAGTAGTACCGCTTTCAAGCTTGATTTGGAAGAGTCAATGAACAAACGCCACTCATTTGTATCATAGTCATGCCCAAGTGCCTTCATAACAGAGCATACATCATTACAAAATACAAGCCCGTCTTCCATAGAGAAGAATTCTTCAAACTCTGCATGGCGCTTACGATAAAAAGCAACTTTTGTGCCACTCTGTAGAAGATTCCAGTCTTTTAATCTAGAACCTAGAAGTTCGGCTTGCTTCTTAGACAAGTTTAAATCGCGGACAAGGTCGTTAAGTTCTTCTTGACTTAGAAGATGCGGCGCACAAGAAGACGAATCTGGTGTAAATGTTGGATCCAGATCAATATTTTCGGCTGAAAAACTTTCGTTGTTTACTTCGTCATCGGCAGTTTCATCGTCGCTCGGTGTCATATTTTGTGGGGGGTCAAGCACAGGTAATTCCGGACTGTACGGCACTGGTCTCAGTGCAGATGGAATATGAGGATATTTAACAGTATGTTTGGATTTAGAAGTTATACCACTGATATTTGTAAGACAAAAATAGCAATCGGTAATATGGTCTGATGGTTCCCTCCAAATCATGGGAATAGCAAAAGGCATATGTCGTTTACCTTTTGCCCACGCTGTAAGAAGTCTGACACACGTAACACAGCAAATATGGGGAGCCCAGCTTTTGTCTTGATCGCCGACTTTACACTTGAAATACTGTTCATAGCATTTATTAACGAGAGGCGTGAAAGACCGTTTTTGAGATTTAAATGTCAATTCACCGCAGATGTAGCAAAAAGAGTTCGGGTGGTTTACACAATTTCTTGGCATTTTTACAGGTGAGTTACACTACAATAGCTTAAAATGCACCACAGCACATTCTTCAAAACGTTAAAAAAGTCTGCGTATATGTTCATTCACCGAGCTCTAGCCGATAACTAAAACAGCAATAAATGTTATGTAGGACTCGGAACTGCTTGCAGGTCTCAACAAGCCAAGACATGTTCCGCGTGACACACAGAGCACACTTTGTTATTTCTAGTCACAACAAGTTATTGTTACAATACACAAATAATAAAATAGCAATGCCTGACACAAGTTTTTTGTTAGATGACTCTTATAGTACAGACCTATGCGTGCATTTTATAGGTAAATAATCACATATACTGGAACATAAAAACTAAGGGTGATGGAGAAATTCTGAAAACATGATTGATTTCAGCATGCAAAATTATATTGAAATCAGACATTTTTGCGCTTGGGACAAAAATCTTGTTAACCAGTGTTATTTTTTACCAAACCTAACGCACTTGCAATTACGGATGAAAGAGGATTAAATTATGATGACGACTGTTAATTCTATGTCGTACATTTATTTCAATATAATTAATGGCAACCTTAAACTGCGACTAAAATTGGAGTGGAGTGTGCTAAACTACACCTACTTAAAAAGAAATTAATCGAACAAATAATTAGAACTATTTTGATGTAATTACATTCAGAAAATTATCTGCATTAACACGATTGTTGAATCATATCCTGTATAGCGTTATATGGTTGGAAGCGTAGTTGTTGTCACGTGAGTTTAATGCGTAATTTCTTCTTGAAAGGTTCCCTTAGAAAAAGTAGATAGTTTCCACAAATACTAGGAAATGGGTATCGTATGTACATGCAGGCATTAATTCCACAATACAGGGTGATTCCTGAGTTGTTACTCCTTTTTTAGCTGTGTATAGAAGGCATTAAAATAAACAACATTTTCAAATACCTTCTTTAAAAAACTTAAAAATAGGCGAGATACAGAAGTAAAAAATCTAAGTGCGGGCCTAGTCATCAAAACGTAGCCTGCTATACTTTATGTTGTCCTTGTCTTATTAGTCATGCAATTTACGGGTCGGTGGTTAGTTATTTATTTGGCAATCTGCTGCGGTGTGGTTTTCTGAAGCAAGTTAATTTTAAATTGGTGACACGTTTAAATGGTAAAATTTGAAAACAATGAACTAGTAGATGTGGTGCTAATTTACGGTGAGTGTCGTCAAAGTGCGGCTGCTGCTTCGAGATTATACGCAGACCGCTTTTCCTTGTGGGTTCATCCTACACCCAGAAGTTTTCTTAATTTTCTGAATAAAATTAATCTTGAGTAAATTTTTTTTAAATGAATCTGCCTTTCAAATTTTTTTCAATTTTAATTACAGCTTTTATAGTTTGTTTTATAAAGAATCAAATTTTCTGTGAAATCAATAATAAAAAAGTTTTCCATATATGTAGGGATACTTCTTCCGGTCACTGTATAATTTTTAAAATATTTTATTTCGTTACAGAACCAAAGGCAGTACTGGAGATATCAAACTAAACGGTGTAGTCCGAAATCAGAGTCCCCGTTTTCGGAAACTCTCCGCCTACATTCCTCAAAACGAAGAACTGCGGTTAGCTTTAACAGCCAAGGAAGCCATGTTGTTTGCTGCCAACTTGAAACTAGGATATTCTGTTTCTCATCAATATAAGACTCAACAGGTGAGATATACAATAAGCTTAGACCAGTTACCCTAGACAAAACTATTGACTTTTGTTGGTCATGAGGAAGTGGCGGAGCCAGAAATTTAGTTTGGGGGGCCCAAAAGGACCTGAAACCGAATAACTAGCGCCTAACGAAAATTTTACGGGTGCTACGCCCAAAAAAACCTTTTTTGGACAAAAAAAAAATTGAAAATTAGAAAAAATACATAATATTTTTAAAGAAACTTGTAAGGAGTTATACTAATACACTAATATAAATAATTAAAAACTTATAAAAAAAATGTATGAAATAAGCATAACAGAGCAAAAAATATTAAAAATAAGGTTTATTTTTTAGTTATTGAAAATCAAAAAAATATAATAACTATAATCGATAATTATTAGAAGCAATAGTCATGTAAAGACTATGCATGCAAACACCAATAAAACTTTTTAAATTAATTTAAAAAATCGGAAGAGGGTGTCGCGCGCCACGGGTGTATTTAAAAGTTTTAAGATTTGCGTGGATGTCAGTTTGTCTTGCAAGCATTTTGTATAATGTAATATGATGTATTATTTCATTTGGTTGATGCCGTAATTTCGTCTCCCTTTTTTGGACTTCAGACTTCGGGGGGGGGGGGGGGGGGGGGGGCTGGATGCGCCACTGTCATGAGAACGTCCAATGTTCACAGAACACGCTGTTATAATAAATAGTTGTGATCTGTGCATATAAATATATGCGCCGCACGCCAGAAGTTTAAAAAGAATAATAATAAATCAGGTGAGATTAAAGTTCTTCTAGAAAATGTTGACAACGCAAAGGTATTTTTTGAATAATAATTTTGCCCAGCTAAGGGGGTACGCCAAAAATGATAATTGTACGCTTTCGTATCTTTATGCCAAAAATAAGCAATAATAATTTTTTATTACTGCGAATATTTCACTCATGTATAAATTTTCCCATAAGAAACGTTAAAAATAAAAAAATATCAGCGGATATACGACGTTGCCTAGACAACGTTGTATATCCAACACACAACAATCGAACCTATTTGACGAAACAGTTTTTTTTTACCTTTTTACTGCGAACGTGATCGTTATTGTTATGAGTTCCCTTCGGGAAATTCATTGCTTTTGAAAAACAAACCCTCTCAACAGATAATTGTTATTGGATTTCAGTTACAGTTTTAATTATGTTATATGAAATTGAAAATTGTATGACAAAAAAAAAAATTTTTATATATATTTCATTCTAGAAATATTCTCCCTAAATACCGCTCGTGCATAAAAATTAACCAGATAATTTTCATTCAAGCTTGTTATACTAATTCCACTCGTTCTTCGAACTCGTGGAATTATAAATAACAAGCTTTCATGAAAATTATCGGTAATTTTTAAGCACTCGTGGTATTACCCCCGAAAATTAATTACAACGCCGTGGATAAATAATAATCGTTAAGTTTCCAAATTCAAGCTGTTTTATCAATGAAAAAAATATTTCATTAAAAATTATCACACTTAAAATTTTTTATTGCCAATAAATTATAACCTCGACACAAACCAAGATGAAAAAAATAATGTTTATTGTTTCGTGGATTTAATTGTCTTGAACTTAATCGTTTTGTTTTTAGGCTATTTTTCTGGCCTTTACCGCACACTTAACTTTATTTAACAATTATTAAACACACACACACACGTGTCAAAAATGTGTTTTTTGAACTCAATTTAGATAGCGAACTACTTCCAGCAATGTATTTGATTTTTTATATTCTATAATACCAGAAAAGAATATTTATTTATAAAATAGTAAATTATTATTAAATTTTACTTCTTTATGAAGGAAAATAAATAAAAAAAACATCAGTCTTGTTTATACGTATAACATCATTACATCACTAGGGATATAATACGTTTTTATTATATCACCAGACACATTACAGACAATCCATTTAAGTTGTGGCGTACTTATATTGTTTCTACAACCCAACCTACGAATTTTACACTAAAATCTTTTAAAAAGGGTATTAGGTTAGGTTAGGTTAGGTAAGAGTGGCAGACCCTTGGTTCTGACCAAACAGTCTCACGTAGTCCTGAATAGGTCCGTTGTGATACCACACGTGTTCCGTAGAACCCACCTTTATCAGATCTCTGATGGTTAGTGCGACGTTACCGCGGAAGGATTTTAACAACTCATTCAAACTAGCCAGTACTGTTCAGAAATTTGCTCAGCCGTCCAAGTTGTAAGTTGCTTAGTTCCTCCAGGCTATCGAAAGATGATTCACCCAGAGTAGTGAACCTCCTTCTTGCAAGGCCAGGGCATTCACACAGAAAATGTTGAATACTTTCTTCCTCTTCCTCATCTCTGCAACTTCTGCAGAAGTCGTTAGTGGGTATTTGCATACGTTCGGCATGTCTACCGAAGAGGCAATGTCCGGTAACAACCGCAGTAATATTTCTCACGTCTTTTCGACTGGGTCTCAATAGCTCTGCGGTTCTCTTTTTATCGAATGTGGGCCACAGTTGCCTGGATGTACTACAGGTTGTCAACCCTGTCCATCTGTTCTGTGCAAGCTGCTTGGCCGTGTAGTCAATCTCCTCTTTGACCAATCCCAGTGGTTTGTTCACTGTATTGTCTGCTAGATCAGCTGCCATGCCTGCGCCCTCTCTTGCGAGCGCATCGGCAGCCTCGTTGCCATCTATTTTGGAGTGTCCAGGCACCCAGCACAGAATAACCCGATGTTGGTTGCCAAGTGTGCATAGATTGTTGCGACATCGCTTTACAAGCTTTGATTTAACGCTGCTGGAACAGATTGCCTTAATCGCCGCCTGACTATCACTGAAGATGGTGATTGACGAGGCTACTCCCAAGCCAAGGTGTTCTTGCAGGATATTGACCGCCTTCTCTACTGCCAGTACTCCTGCTTGAAAAATACTACAATAGTTGGGGAGTCTATACGATTTCTGTATTTGTAAACTTTCGGAAAATACCCCGGCTCCCACACCAACGTCCATTTTTGAACCGTCTGTGAAGATTGCGTGATCTGTTTTCGTTATATTCTGATAAAAAGGGTATTGGTCACGATTGAAGAAAAATCAATTTCGTTGGAAAATTCATGAACCAAATTGCATTGCCGCAACATATTTGTCCATTTGGGCTATTTCTTATACGATTCCTAAGTTAATACTTCTTTTTTAGCTGTGTATAGAAGGCATTAAAATAAACAACATTTTTAAATACCTTTTTTCAAAAAACTTAAAATAGGCAAGATACAGAAGTAAAAAATCTAAGCGCGGGCCTGGTCATCAAAACGTAGCCTGCTATACTTTATGTTGTTTTTGTCTTATTAGTCATGTAATTTACGGGTAGGTCGTCAGTTATTTGGCAATCCGCTGCGGCGTGTTTTTCTGAAGCAAGTGAATTTTAAATTGGTGACACGTGAAAATAGTAAAATTTGAAAACAATAAACTAGTAGATATGGTGCAAATTTACGGTGAGTGTCGTCAAAGTGCGGTTGCTGCTTCGAGATTATACGCGCGGTTTCTTGCGGGCCCATCCTACACCCAGAAGTTTATTTACATAGTTATTAATGTAAAGAAAACCGCAAATATCCATGTGGGAGTAGAAGAAATATAGTCCTTTACATTACAACGTTTTTTCTTATTTAACATTTATTACAAAGATCATTGAAGGAACTTTCAACTTGCATATTTTTTTTTCATATTTACATTGTTTCGACTTTTAAATTGAAATATAAAAATCCTTTTAAATAAATAGAATCTTCAAGGTTTGACCTAATTACTTCAATTAGCAAAAAATGTCAAGTTATGAAGTTTTTAAAAGTATATGTAAATCAGGGGCGGCTCGTCAACAAGTGCGCTCGTGCGCGCGCACTGCCTAAGAAACTCAAGCACCAGCAAAAATAAAATTTATACTTATTTAAAAAAATATTTAGGAAACTGAAATAAAGAACTTGTATAATATAACAATGGCGAAGGCGTAAGACTTCAAGTGCGACCGAGCGCGTGGGCAAACTCACCGGCTGTGTGCTGTCTGTAGTGTGTATTCGTTCGGCGCTCTTATGGATGGATTTTCGTGCGATTTTCCTTATGCGGATTGATCGGGAATATTCGGTTAATCGCCCGATGTGAAGGCGTCGCCGTGCGCTATCTGAATACACACTTCAATAATTTAATATGATTGTTTTATGAGTTTTTGACGCGATTAGATAAGTTTGGAGTTTATTGACGGTGTTGTGGATGTTTTTGTGTTGTTTTTAAGTTTGGAGTTTATTGACGGTGTTGTGGATGTTTTTGTGTTGTTTTTAAGTTTGGAGTTTATTGACGGTGTTGTGGATGTTTTTGTGTTGTTTTTAAATTAATAATGGCTAGTAGTTTGGATTGTGTCACACGAAGTGATATAGTTATGAACCAAAATTCTGTAGAGGACATTATAAATAAATTTTTGACATTCGATTTCCAAAGGAAATTTTTAAAAAATAAAAAATAAATTTGGTGCTAAAACAAAGAAAATTTAAATCCCATTTAAAAACTGCGTTTTTTTATTTTTTTGGATAAAAAGCACAAAGAAAATCGATGCAAAGGTGAAAAGGGGCGTGGCACCTCGAAAAATTTTCGCCTGCGCCGCTTTTTGCCTCCTGCGCACACCCTACAATAAATATCACGAGCCGCCACTATTGTAAATATATACAATACTGTGAATGTCTTAAGAATTAACAATGTATTAAAGGAAGGTTGGAAACGTGAAGATGAGATCGATGCAGTAAATTATCATGTACCTACTAAGACTATAATAATAATTACTTATTGAAAATTCTAATACTCATGCATCATGATTTTAATCTTATTAATAATTACTACCCTTGATTTTTTTAATTAAAACTATGTATTACCCGAAAGCTTTACGATACTTTCCAGTGAAGGGTTGTCGCGAATGTCGCGATTAGGACTCCACTTTCCTATTGCGTAACAAAAAATATACGATTCAGATTAATGGAGGTAAAGTAATCTATATATTTTAAGGTGAACTGTAAGGTCATGATGATAATATGTACAATTTTGTTTGTTACTTAGTTAATATTAACAAATATTTTTTATTTTTGAGAGAATTTTGATACAAATAGAGTGGATCCGACCGAGATAAAATGTATTTTCTTTTCGCTAGTGGAATGGTGGTATTGTATGTGGGTGTAGGAAAATCTCATGCAAAAAAAAATTCGAAAGAATAATTATTACTATTTATATATCTATTTCAGAAAAGTGTAGAGTAATAAAAACTTCTTAGGTATTCAAAGGGACTACAAAGTGACCCAACGAATATTTAAGCCACTTTCATAATTTATCATTGATTTCATTGCAAAATTCTTTATTTTCATCAAGTGCAGGTAGTTCCGCCCGGGTTTAGATCAGTTTATGGAGTTTGCCTTTTGTTATCCATTCACAAACACTAAGAATGGTGTGACAAAGGCGTGCATTATGTACATAATATTAGGTGCACTTATTCTTTATTAAACATTATAAAAGAAATACAAAATACAAAAAATACATTATACAGAAATTAAATTGTAAAACATCATAATATTCTTCGTCATCTGACTAACCATCATCTCCTCCTGACGTTATAATTAACGGGTTGACGGTCCGATCGATCTGGTGATCAAGATCCCACATTTTCTCCTATTCTTTAATGACTTGCTACCAATCCTTTCACTTGCGCCCATATAAGTTCTATAGGATTTAGTTCGCAATGATATGGTGGTGTGTGCAGCACAGTAACAATATGTTATTCAGCTATATCTTCCACGGCACATTTCATAAAACGATGTTTGTGTAAATTTGCTATAGCTAATAGTTCCTTCTTTATCAAATTATCTTCTTTTTTATCCTTGATTAGTTATCATAGATAATTGAATGCAGAAAATTTACCTGCTCCTATGGCCGACACCGAAATGTATTCGAATTGGACGGAATTTCCCATTTTATTACTCTACACCTTTCTGAAATAGACTATAAAGTTTATTGTACATACCTATTGTCAAAAATATTGAAAAAAAAGTAAAAAAATCTAACACTCTTCAATGTCCGTGGAGTAAAGTCTTTATTGTTCTAATACAAACAGGAATTAGTTATATATAGAACAATAAAAAAAAACTAGTTTGAAATGGAAAAATCCATTTAAATAAATTATTGAAGATCGACAACCTTATAACCTTCAAATATAATTATTACAAACATCCTAGATTTACTCTAAAAATACTATATTACATAACAAGTAATGAAAGTGATACTTTTCAAACGAGGAGATATTTAGCACGAGACGTCAGCCGAGTACGGAAATTCTTCGAGTTTTAGAATAATTACTTTCACACGAGCAATGTACACTATTTTTCCTTCGACAACAAAGAATTATTAAAAAAACCTTTAATTTGTGAAAAAAATATTTCAACTCTAGAAGAAATACAAGGCACACTATTTAATTTAAACATTGATGCCAATTTGACAGACCACCCCTATTTATTAAAAAGAACAAATTTTAGAAAGCGGTTTAGTGATTAACTTATTTATCATGTATTTGTCGAGTGATTTCGCATTAGAGTGTGAAAATACGCCATTTGAAATTATAAAAAATGTTAATAATATACTGGTAAATCTATTACCAGTCAAAACAAGCCGCAATGAAGAAAATGTCATATATTAAACAAGAAATGTTTATGGGTAGCCGCCGTAGCGTAGAGACTAGAGCGTTGGCCTACAGATTGAATGGTCACAGGTTCAAATCCCATCAAGAGTATTTGACTTTTTTTTATTAAAACATTAAATAATTTATAGAATTATTTTGGATTGAAATCTTTCTTGTTGAATATTTTTTTAAAATTTAATCAAGGAAAGGTGCAATAAACATAAATTTAAAAAAATCACTCAACATGGAAGATTCAATTCAAAATACCTAATTCCAAAATTTTAATGTTTTTATAAAAAAAAGTCAAATACTCCTGATGGGATTTGAACCTGAGACCATTCAATCTGTAGGCCAACGCTCTAGTCTCTACGCTACGGCGGCTACCAGTAAACATTTCTTGTTTAATATATGACATTTTCTTTATTGCGGCTTGTTTTGACTGGTAATAGATTTTCCAGTATATTAATAACATTTTTTATAATTTCAAATGGCGTATTTTCACACTCTAATTTGAAGTCACTCGACAAATACATGAAAAATAAGTTAAAATACTTTATAATTACTGATTTCTAAAATTTGTTCTTTTTAATAAATAGGGGTGGTCTGTCAATTAAATAGTGTGCTTTGTATTACCATTCTAGAGTTGAAATATTTTCTTTCAATACGCGTGTGATATTCGGCGCTTTCGAGCCAGGTTAACCGTGCTTTTTTTCTCTTTTTCATAGGTGGTCGTAGGAAAATAATATTTTTGCATATTTTCTTAAAATTTTTATTAGCCAACTAATGATAATGCGTTAAGATTAGAATGATTGGCAATAAAAAATTCGCAATATTAAAACAACTAGCACGACCTTGATTATAATTTAAATCTCTTAAATTCGGTACCGATTAAAAAACTGTTTAATATCGTTGTTTCAACATTTTTTTAAAAGTAGAAAAATAGACCAATGCCATTTACTACCACATAATATGTATCAAACGGACAAGTGCGAGTAGAAACGTAGCTATTATAGAGTAAGTGTCGTAAGGCGATTGGGCCACAACCTCAACATCAGAGGGTCTCGGGCCCGATCGTCCACTTCTACCACGATCAAAAAAAAATTTCAAGGCTTTAAAAATATTATATATAGGCTTTAATAATAAAATATTGTGAAGCAAAATATAATTATATATAATTTTTATTGTTATATTTAAATTTCAGAAAATAAAATTATTATCGTAGTCAAATATATATAACAATATTAATAAATAACAATATTTTATGGCAAAGGCATGGAAGTAACTATATTTTAAAATTACTTTAACAAACCTAGTTAGTTAGAATAGTTGTATACCTGTGCGATTTATTATAATGACTCGTAGGTCTGGCGATCAACATAAAGAATGTTGTAACTTTGTTTTCTTGCTATTTAGTTTATGTTATTGAATTAAAGACTTATATTTATTTATCAACCTTTTTTTCCGAAGGCCTCTCCGTGCGCTAGATGCACTTAGGCGAGATTTGGCCCATTGCGCTCACCCTCTTTGGTTGTTACACCCACTCCTTGATCCCAGTTCCTTGCACTAGTTTGTGTAGGTCAACTGGGGAGAGGGTAAGAATGTCTTATGGTTCCAGTACTGGTTGCCTGAGTATTTGTTGTCTCTTCTAGTGACTCGCAATGGCAAACTATGTGCTGTACCGGGTGATTCATTAAGGGTGACGAGCGGTCATATCTCGGAAACTACTGTGCATAGAAATTTAGGGAAAAAAAATTATAACTAAAGTAGTCATAAGAAAATGCTGTCTTGTTCGCATCAACCCATTTATACGTATTATTTCCTTTTCTGTCACGCCACATAAGACATAACATACTTCGTCACGCGTCGGTCGCCTTGTTGTTAATACTAAGCAAAATCAAATCAAAAAAGCTCTATTGTCTAAGACAGTGTCTCGTTGACAAAGCAAAAAAAGTTTAACAAAAAATAATACGGAGCTACTCTATAATTAATCACCAAAGCGTACGGGTACTTCGGGGTGAAATTGAAAGAGGCTAAGCGGATGAATTAAAACGACAACTGCTTTCAGGGAATTTTGTCTTCGAGTATTTGCATGTATGTAGGTAAAACAGACTATGAAAAGATGAAGAGGAATAATGTTATATGCATAAGTTTAAAACTTAATATTTTAATGATGAAAACTGAACAGTGATACCCCTTAGTGTAAAAAGTAGCAAAATCATGTCGTTACAGTAACAAAAACAAATTAACAAAAGATAATTTAACCATATATATAAAATAAGCAAACAAATAGTGGGTTTATTTTATACTCGGTAGAATCCAGTATGACTTCTCTACCCAACCGAGCTGTTTACAATGACAATATATTTTTTCGGTGTACCACAAATTCTTTTATTCATGGGGAAATGTGGTTGAAGTATCGACATAAGAGTAAATATTTTTCATTGTAATGTATTAGTCTAGTTTCATAATTTATTGTTACAATAGTTTTTTACTTAGGTACCTACTTGTCATTTCTTGCCATTTTTTCAAAATAGGCTTTTTACCTCCTTGTTCGCTGCCAGGGCCATTCCCGAGGGGACCTACAACTTAACGTGGGTTCCGAACCACGATCTTCAGTCATGCGACACTCCCCCCTTAGGGCTAACACTCGGTTTTTTGCGACATTGCATGACCTACCGATTGGGGGGGGGGGGGGTACCTTCTTTCGCACCCCACGAGATATCTGATCTCATCCGGCCTGGTTACCGGCGTGAATGGGGTGGGTTGGAAGATGATCCATTTGACACTTTTTTCTGCATTCTTAAACCTACTAAAATTCGGACATTTTTTTATTGTGCGTAGACTCACTCCAAGGATCGAACTCGGAACGCCAACGGTCGAATGCCAGTGACTCACTGTTGAGCAGTCAGGTACCTATTTAAGGGGGATTTCTACTGTGATGGTTTCAGAAAAATCGAAATTTTTTTCCAACGTTTTTCGACTCTCTATAGCTTCTAGAATAACCGTGTGTAAAAGTTTTTACCAAATCTACTCCAAAAAAAAGTTACATCCAATTTTATGATTGCCGGTCAGTTCTCACCACTAGCCGCTTTTGAGTTAAGCCGCGTTTTCAGAGCTACGTTCTGTCGCCAGCGACATCATCTCGACCAATCAGGATCGTCAGGCCAGGCTCGCAAAGAGGCAGGAAGAATCAGCTCGTTTATCGTTTTTCGAGGAAGAGGAGGGTGTAATCTACGGGTACGGGCCAGGCATCGCAGACTAAGTGACAGTGAGACTATTTTGTTGTGAGCCACCGTTGAAACTTTAAAGTTGTTTTTCTCGAAACCCTGTTTTTCGCGCTGGCGGAAAGTACTTCGGTATGTTCAAATTATCAGAATTTAATGATTTTGGTCTTAAAATGCTCGGAATACAAGTGGTTATAGCCCCCTCTAGAATCAAGTATTTTGCGATATTACAGAAAATGTTACGGCCCTTAAAATAAAAAATAAAATGGTAAAATTTCAAAAAAAAAAGTTTAAATCTCGCGCCATTTTAACAGTTACTCGAGTTTTGACTTGATTCTAGTGGGGGCTATAACTACATGCTTACAATTGAAGAATCTGGGTCAATTTTATTTTTGTCATGAATTGAAAAATTTATTCGAATTCCGCTGGCAAGTTACGTTTTTTTGAGGGGGTAACTTCAGCACCCTGTTTTTTAATTTTTGGGGGGTTAAAAAATTTTTTTTGGTACACCTTATCTATAATAAAAAGAATTTAAAACTTGTTTTAGTGCATTTGTGTTATTATCCCCAAAAAGAAATCGTAAAAAACGATGAAAATAAGACCATCACAGTAGAAATCCTCCTTAATTTGTTACTTACCTAAAAAAACAATTACCAAAAAATATATAACTTTATATTCTTAAAGAAAGGGGGGGGGGGGGGGGTACGCGTGTTACAAAAAAAAAGGAAAATTGAACTTAGCGACCTGAATATCGCCTGTGTTCCTGATTAAACACAATGATTATCGGTATTTATTTTTAATTTCATGTACATTTTTTACAACCAAAATAAACAAATTTCTTATACTTTAATAATAGTTTCAAAACATTTTGTTGAGCAATGATAAGGATCTTACTATTGGCAACTTTTTTACATCACTTTATCCGCTTAGTTGTAAGATGTTAAATTACCAGCAATAAAATACATTTTCTAATTATGTTTTCTCTTCATTTCATATTTTGTCGAAATCTTTAAATTTTAAGTATTGATCAATTTTACGATTAGATACAATTAAAAAATTATGAAACAAGAAAAAAAAATGAAATTATGAAACAAATAGTTATGGATTTTAAATTTATTTAGCAAAATATAAAATATAAATAGTTTTTTTTAAATCTCAACCAAAAAAATGGTTTTACATCTTTAACCGGAAGATACAGAATAAAAAACTGAGATAGGGAGGTGAAAACCATTTTTCTCTAAAATCTGAAAATGGCATATTTTAAACGTCAACATCTCAAACACAATTGAATTTAGACATATGACATTTTATACAAAAAATACGTAGATTTGTATAGGGAATTAGAAAATAATATAATCTATAGGGTATTCCATTTAAAATAACGATATTGCCACCTGTTTCGTGTAGAAACGGCAACGCCGCGTTGTTGAAAATAATTTAAAACGATGGTTGTTTATCTGAGCAACCAAATTTTTGAAGGAAACTTTCTAACGTTCCATCCACCGTGAAACACCCTGTATATAGTTATAATTTCGCCTGAAGCTGATAACCTTGAAGAAAAATCTAAAAATATTGGTCGTATGCTCTAACAACAAAATCTCCCTTTTGTCGACCCGATGATGATCTCATAAAGGTCGAAACGTTGACTAAATACAAAGAATGATCTTCTAGGTTTGTTTTCTCTTCTTTTTCAGGTTGTAGAAATCTTAGAACTTTTAGGTCTTGGTCAATGTCATCACACTTTAACATCACGACTGTCAGGAGGTCAACGCAAGCGACTTGCCGTCGCACTGGAATTGTTGAGCAATCCACCCATTCTGTTCTTAGATGAACCAACCACGTAAGTCTTTTTTTACACACAATTACTATCTCAAAAATTTACGTTGCAAGTTAATGGTTGTATTGTGAAATATCTGCTTGGTAATTGTTGTTAGTAAACGGGTCAGAGTGTGACGTAAATAACATTTATGCAGTTTTATGAAAGTATCAAAAATACAACAATTAAACAGAGAAAGAATCAATATTATTTATTACAACAGTCTATTGAATATTATTACGAGTGTCCGGAAAATACGTGTGCCACGCCAAATTGTTAGAAAATGCCTTATGAATGAATGGCGTATTAAAAATTAAAAAAACTTGGTTAACCTTAAATTATATTAAGAGGTTCCAATTATTTACAATGTGTTCACGGATAGAGCTTGGAAGGGAAAATTTTTTTTAATATTAGGTAGTAGGTATAGATGAAAAAGTAATTTTTTATAAAAACGTCTGCTTGTGCTGAAACTACAATTTCGAATATCAGATTTGCGATTACTATACAGGGTTCGTCAGAAACAAGACTTTTAGCTTTTTGGATTTTTTTTTTCAATTCTAAATTTCAATTCCTTGATGTATTAAATCAATTTTGCTTGTTCTGAAACTACAATTTCGAATATCAGATTTGCGATTACAATACAGGGTTCGTCAGAAACAACATTTTTGGTTTTGGGATTTTTTTTTTCAATTCCTTGATTTATTAAATCAATTTTGCTTGTTCTGAAACTACAATTTCGAATATCAGATTTGCGATTACTATACAGGGTTCGTCAGAAACAAGACTTTTAGCTTTTTGGATTTTTTTTTTCAATTCTAAATTTCAATTCCTTGATGTATTAAATCAATTTTGCTTGTTCTGAAACTACAATTTCGAATATCAGATTTGCGATTACAATACAGGGTTCGTCAGAAACAACATTTTTGGTTTTGGGATTTTTTTTTTCAATTCCTTGATTTATTAAATCAATTTTGCTTGTTCTGAAACTACAATTTCGAATATCAGATTTGCGATTACTATACAGGGTTCGTCAGAAACAAGACTTTTAGCTTTTTGGATTTTTTTTTTCAATTCTAAATTTCAATTCCTTGATGTATTAAATCAATTTTGCTTGTTCTGAAACTACAATTTCGAATATCAGATTTGCGATTACTATACAGGGTTCGTCAGAAACAAGACTTTTAGCTTTTTGGATTTTTTTTTTCAATTCTAAATTTCAATTCCTTGATGTATTAAATCAATTTTGCTTGTTCTGAAACTACAATTTCGAATATCAGATTTGCGATTACTATACAGGGTTCGTCAGAAACAAGACTTTTAGCTTTTTGGATTTTTTTTTTCAATTCTAAATTTCAATTCCTTGATGTATTAAATCAATTTTGCTTGTTCTGAAACTACAATTTCGAATATCAGATTTGCGATTACAATACAGGGTTCGTCAGAAACAACATTTTTGGTTTTGGGATTTTTTTTTTCAATTCCTTGATGTATTAAATCAATTTTGCTTGTTCTGAAACTACAATTTCGAATATCAGATTTGCGATTACTATACAGGGTTCGTCAGAAACAAGACTTTTAGCTTTTTGGATTTTTTTTTTCAATTCTAAATTTCAATTCCTTGATGTATTAAATCAATTTTGCTTGTTCTGAAACTACAATTTCGAATATCAGATTTGCGATTACTATACAGGGTTCGTCAGAAACAAGACTTTTAGCTTTTTGGATTTTTTTTTTCAATTCTAAATTTCAATTCCTTGATGTATTAAATCAATTTTGCTTGTTCTGAAACTACAATTTCGAATATCAGATTTGCGATTACTATACAGGGTTCGTCAGAAACAAGACTTTTAGCTTTTTGGATTTTTTTTTTCAATTCTAAATTTCAATTCCTTGATGTATTAAATCAATTTTGCTTGTTCTGAAAATACAATTTCGAATATCAGATTTGCGATTACTATACAGGGTTCGTCAGAAACAAGACTTTTAGCTTTTTGGATTTTTTTTTTCAATTCTAAATTTCAATTCCTTGATGTATTAAATCAATTTTGCTTGTTCTGAAACTACAATTTCGAATATCAGATTTGCGATTACTATACAGGGTTCGTCAGAAACAAGACTTTTAGCTTTTTGGATTTTTTTTTTCAATTCTAAATTTCAATTCCTTGATGTATTAAATCAATTTTGCTTGTTCTGAAACTACAATTTCGAATATCAGATTTGCGATTACTATACAGGGTTCGTCAGAAACAAGACTTTTAGCTTTTTGGATTTTTTTTTTCAATTCTAAATTTCAATTCCTTGATGTATTAAATCAATTTTGCTTGTTCTGAAAATACAATTTCGAATATCAGATTTGCGATTACTATACAGGGTTCGTCAGAAACAAGACTTTTAGCTTTTTGGATTTTTTTTTTCAATTCTAAATTTCAAGTCCTTGATGTATTAAATCAATTTTGCTTGTTCTGAAACTACAATTTCGAATATCAGATTTGCGATTACTATACAGGGTTCGTCAGAAACAAGACTTTTAGCTTTTTGGATTTTTTTTTTCAATTCTAAATTTCAATTCCTTGATGTATTAAATCAATTTTGCTTGTTCTGAAACTACAATTTCGAATATCAGATTTGCGATTACTATACAGGGTTCGTCAGAAACAAGACTTTTAGCTTTTTGGATTTTTTTTTTCAATTCTAAATTTCAATTCCTTGATGTATTAAATCAATTTTGCTTGTTCTGAAAATACAATTTCGAATATCAGATTTGCGATTACTATACAGGGTTCGTCAGAAACAAGACTTTTAGCTTTTTGGATTTTTTTTTTCAATTCTAAATTTCAATTCCTTGATGTATTAAATCAATTTTGCTTGTTCTGAAAATACAATTTCGAATATCAGATTTGCGATTACTATACAGGGTTCGTCAGAAACAAGACTTTTAGCTTTTTGGATTTTTTTTTTCAATTCTAAATTTCAATTCCTTGATGTATTAAATCAATTTTGCTTGTTCTGAAAATACAATTTCGAATATCAGATTTGCGATTACTATACAGGGTTCGTCAGAAACAAGACTTTTAGCTTTTTGGATTTTTTTTTTCAATTCTAAATTTCAAGTCCTTGATGTATTAAATCAATTTTGCTTGTTCTGAAACTACAATTTCGAATATCAGATTTGCGATTACTATACAGGGTTCGTCAGAAACAAGACTTTTAGCTTTTTGGATTTTTTTTTTCAATTCTAAATTTCAATTCCTTGATGTATTAAATCAATTTTGCTTGTTCTGAAACTACAATTTCGAATATCAGATTTGCGATTACTATACAGGGTTCGTCAGAAACAAGACTTTTAGCTTTTTGGATTTTTTTTTTCAATTCTAAATTTCAATTCCTTGATGTATTAAATCAATTTTGCTTGTTCTGAAAATACAATTTCGAATATCAGATTTGCGATTACTATACAGGGTTCGTCAGAAACAAGACTTTTAGCTTTTTGGATTTTTTTTTTCAATTCTAAATTTCAAGTCCTTGATGTATTAAATCAATTTTGCTTGTTCTGAAACTACAATTTCGAATATCAGATTTGCGATTACTATACAGGGTTCGTCAGAAACAAGACTTTTAGCTTTTTGGATTTTTTTTTTCAATTCTAAATTTCAATTCCTTGATGTATTAAATCAATTTTGCTTGTTCTGAAACTACAATTTCGAATATCAGATTTGCGATTACTATACAGGGTTCGTCAGAAACAAGACTTTTAGCTTTTTGGATTTTTTTTTTCAATTCTAAATTTCAATTCCTTGATGTATTAAATCAATTTTGCTTGTTCTGAAACTACAATTTCGAATATCAGATTTGCGATTACTATACAGGGTTCGTCAGAAACAAGACTTTTAGCTTTTTGGATTTTTTTTTTCAATTCTAAATTTCAATTCCTTGATGTATTAAATCAATTTTGCTTGTTCTGAAAATACAATTTCGAATATCAGATTTGCGATTACTATACAGGGTTCGTCAGAAACAAGACTTTTAGCTTTTTGGATTTTTTTTTTCAATTCTAAATTTCAAGTCCTTGATGTATTAAATCAATTTTGCTTGTTCTGAAACTACAATTTCGAATATCAGATTTGCGATTACTATACAGGGTTCGTCAGAAACAAGACTTTTAGCTTTTTGGATTTTTTTTTTCAATTCTAAATTTCAATTCCTTGATGTATTAAATCAATTTTGCTTGTTCTGAAACTACAATTTCGAATATCAGATTTGCGATTACTATACAGGGTTCGTCAGAAACAAGACTTTTAGCTTTTTGGATTTTTTTTTTCAATTCTAAATTTCAATTCCTTGATGTATTAAATCAATTTTGCTTGTTCTGAAAATACAATTTCGAATATCAGATTTGCGATTACTATACAGGGTTCGTCAGAAACAAGACTTTTAGCTTTTTGGATTTTTTTTTTCAATTCTAAATTTCAAGTCCTTGATGTATTAAATCAATTTTGCTTGTTCTGAAACTACAATTTCGAATATCAGATTTGCGATTACTATACAGGGTTCGTCAGAAACAAGACTTTTAGCTTTTTGGATTTTTTTTTTCAATTCTAAATTTCAATTCCTTGATGTATTAAATCAATTTTGCTTGTTCTGAAACTATAATTTCGAATAACAGATTTGCGATTACTATACCGGGTTGTACGGAAAAAACATTTCTAATTTTTTATAATTTGTTATTGAAAAATTAAAGAAATATGATATAAATGTATTAATAAAAATACTTCAAAAGTAAACAAGGAAAAATTGTTTTCTTACAACAAAATCGTTATCGGCCAGATATAAAATCATATTCTAACTAAGAAGGCAACAATAGATGTTTGTTTTAACGTAAATTGACTTTAAACGAAATCCAAAAAACTAAAACTGTTTTTTCTGACGAACCCTGTATAGTAAATCTGATATTCAATATTGTAATTTCAGCACAAGCAGACGTTTTTATAAAGAATAACTTTTTATTTTATAAGTATAAGTACCTACTAATAAAAAAGTGTTTCCTCTTAAAAACTCTTCCGTGGACACACTGTATATCATCATTAACGGTGAAAAAAACATATTTAAAAAAAATATATTTCACGTAAATTTTTGCAAGAATCTACATTACCCCCTTGCTTTTTCCTGTGCGAAGCAACTGAACCCGTGTTACCTCGGCTACATCCACCTTTAGGCTATTATTATAGCAATTTTAACCTTTCAAGAAACCAAAAAGAACTTTAATGCCATCTATCGGCTAAATAAAACAATTTCGAATTAATGTCAAGAGTATGTTATCATATTAAACGCAAATATTTTTTACAAAAAAACTATCTAAAATTAGCTTCAAGAAATAAAAATTTGGCTTTGATCATACCCAATTAAAAAATACTTGATGGTTTTTTATGTAATTGCTGGTTAAGTAAAATACGATGTTTTTGTGGTACTCTCGCAAATTTTCTAATAGAAAGAATCAATTATTTAAGTAAAAGCCATTATACCTTGCAATTACCTACTAAAAACATGATATTATTTGATCATTACAAAGACCTAATTCCTTGGTCAAGGTTAGGTTTGGTTAGATGTGACAGTACTAATATTACCAACCAGTGACTGTTCTGTAATTTGTTGTTTCATCGTATAATTTTAAAATAAAGGAGGATGTCCTTAATAATTATTCAACACGTGCGTATACAGGGTGTCCCACCGGGAACCGAATCGATCTATATATAGAAAACTATACATAGGAAAATTTTGAAAATTTGACAGTATGCTGATGCTGATGGGGGCGACCGGGCTAAAATATTTTCATAATGGTGGCACTTCCGGTTATACCGGAAGTAAGTGTCAACTTGCTTATTTTGATTGGAACACCCTATATATTATTACATTTTTGCATTCTATGCAAAATTCTAGGCAGATTTTGTATATCATGTCCTATACCTATATCTAAACGTTTTTGACATATTTGAATTTTTATGTCAAACATGACGTTTGCAAGCCTTAGAATAATTATCAATTTTTTCTATAAAGAAGCCTTATTTATTTAATTTAAGTGGGATCCCTTGTTATAAAGGACCTGCTTTAATAAATTTTTTATAATATTTTGATAACTATTAATACAGGGTGTTTAAAAAATAAGATTAAAAATGAAATTGAAAAAACTGCATAAAGTCAAGATTTTCAAATGGAAACACCCAAATTTTATAATTATTTCTTATTTAGCATTAAAAATAAGGGTAAGTTTGTATAAGATTGTATATCCCAAAAATTCTTAGTTTTCGATGTTCGATAGTTTTTATATGGGGATTTTGCTGCCGATTTTAGGTTCAGTTACTCTTAGTTGGCTATGACGGCGTTGAAAAACAATCAAATTCTAAGAAAATCTATAAAGCTGTCACTTATCATTTAAACATTATTAATAAGCACATTGTGATGGCTTCTGTTTTTGCGGATATCGAATGGCAAATGTGACATGATATAACTTTATCACATTCTCCATAAATAATAAATAAGTTTAAATAATCTTCGTTTGTATAATTTAAGTACCCGGGAATAATTATTAATAATGTTAAGTGACAGCGTCATAGATTTTTTTATCATTTGATTGTTTTTCAACGCCGCGCCGCCATAGCCAACTAAGAGTCACTGAAATCTGCAGCAAAATCCCCAAATAAAAATATTAAATTGGCAATATTTCGAAAACTAAGAATTTTCGGGATATACAACCCTATACAAACTTACCCTTATTTTTAATGCTAAATAAGAAATAATTTTAAAATTTTGGTGTTTCCATTTGAAAATCTGGACTTTATGCAGTTTTTTCATTTTCATATTTAATCTTACTTTTTAAACACTCTGTATTAATAGTTATCAAAATATTATAAAAAATATATTAAAGCAGGTCCTTTATAACAAGGAATCCCACTTAAATTAAATAAATAAGGCTTCTTTATAGAAAAAATTGATAATTATTCTAAGGCTTGTCATTTTTGACATAAAAATTCAAATATGTCAAAAACGTTTAGACATAGGTATAGGACATGGTATACAAAATCCGCCTAGAATCTTGCGTAGAATGCAAAAATGTAATAATATATAGGGTGTCCCATTTAAAATAAGCAAGTTGACACTTACTTCCGGTATAACCGGAAGTGTCATCAATATGAAAATATTTTACCCCGGTCGCCCCCATTCAAAATTTTCCTATGTATAGTATATAGATCGATTCGCTTCCCGGTGGGACACCCTGTATGTATATACAATGTGTTACACAAAAAGCACCTACCCATATTGGAGAGTACCAGGGAGTCATTTTTATAAAAAAAATTGTTTTTTTTTACAATGCAATGAACTTCAGTACTTATTTTTAGGATTTTCATTGGCATTATAAGTAAAATAATGGGTAGCAGACACTTTAAAAAAGTACATGCACAAATTATAATTTAACGAAATTCTTGATATTTTTCAAAATATAATTTTAACTTTATGGTTTTTACAGTGGCTTGGATAGTGCTTCCTGCAGTCAATGCGTTTACCTCTTCAAGAGGCTGGCACAAGAAGGACGAACTATAATTTGCACTATTCATCAACCTTCTGGTAAGATAAAAAACATTTATTTTAAAATTTATTTACGGTACAAAATAAATAATAAAAAAAATAATTAGGAAATTCATTTATTATGCAAATCAGTCATACACTTCATTTTTTTTTAATTAAAGGTTGCGGTCCTTATAAAATATTAGTTTTTAACCAAGCATATCAATAAAATTTGATTGGTGTTGTAGTTCATTTAATTAATTTTTTAATAGAATTTTAAATTTAAACTTCAAACACTTTAATTTTCTATATTCGCATATTATAAGTGGATAACAATGCTCTAACATTTAATAAAATTTATCGTAACACAAAAACGTGTCCCTTTGTATTAATACGTAAAAACATTGTTAAAAATCATATAATTATTATAGAATGTACATAATATGCGTGAATAATATGCACCTAATACTTGTTTATTAGCTTACATTTTTTTCTATGTTGTTGGTATCTAGTTATATTATAATTACTAAATTTTAAAAAATGTATTTTATTGATCACTAGATAGAGTAGATAACAATTGACAAATGTATTGACAGGCATCAAACAGAATATTTGTTACTTGATGGCAATAGAAATCTTTAAAAAAATTTCGTGTATGTAAGCCAAGTCATTTTTTATAACAAAGTTTAACTGGAGGAATGGGCTTCCTATATTTGATAGTTACTATAGCATTTAAATTGTATAATAATATAATATACAGGGTGATTCTTAAGTTGATACATTTTTTTTAGCTGTGTATAGAAGGCATTAAAATAAAAAACATGTTCAAATACCTTTTTTCAAAAAACTCAAAAATAAGGTACTTACATTCATGGATCAAATACGGTGCTGCCTGCAACTTAAACATAATCTCGAAGCAGCAGCCGCACATTGATGAAACTCACCGTAAATTAGCACCATATCTACTAGTTCGTTATTTCCAAATGTTACCATTTTCACGTGTCGCCAATTTAAAATTAACTTGCTTCAGAAAAACACACCACACCGGATTGCCAAATAACAAACTGACCACCGACTCTGTAAATTGCATGACTAATAAGAGATAAAACAAACAACATTAACTGGCATAAGCAGGCTACGTTTTGATGATCAGGCCCGCACTTAGATTTTTCACTTCTGTATCTCGCCTAAATTTGAGTTTTTTGAAAAAAGGTATTTGAAAATGTTTATTTTAATGCCTTCTATACACACCTAAAAAAGTATTATCAACTTAGGAATCACCCTGTATACACAATCAATAATTTTTAAAGATTGCCTATTTATACTATTATAAACTAATTTAAAATAAAGTAAAACGTATGCTCAAATTTGGGGAAACTCAGTAACAGCGTGTAGGGCAAGAAAAGCGATAATAGACCATATGCATTGAGTTGCTTTTATCTAATCGCCTTTCTGCTTAGGTTAAAACGCAAAGGTCACCCTCTTTATTTAAATATAAATACAATTAGATATTTACCCGAAAATAAAACGTTATTATTATTTGCAAGTCAAGAAACACGAAATGTTTGTACAAATTTACTTCTTTTTCACGTAATGTGTGTCAAGTAAAAGTGACCGACCAATGAAATGCATGAAGAAATATTCTTTATCTTAACTACTGCACGCATCACTGCGTCATACTAGAATCGTTTACACATTGTTTATATATAAAAAGAAGTTTATTGACCCTGGTCAGTGATTGTTTAATTATAAAGTCTATCAAGAAAATCAAAACCGTCTACTATCAGTAAATATAGCGTACCCTTGACAATATTATTATTATTTTTATTTATTGTTATCAGAAGAATGAAGTACGGTTATGTATGGACCGACTTAAAAAGACATTGAAGCTTATCAGTTTAATAACATATTCGCTACTGTCTAGTGTCGGCACCTCCTTGTGTATAATTCATGTGAAAACAATAAATAAATTTGGTAGATCTACACTGCCTGCAACAACTCCCAAAACACCTTCGTTACCTCATGCACCCTCATGATGTAATTTGCTCGGTATCGAATTTTCTGCAGCAGCTCCTTTTTGATGAACTCGTAAAATCAGTGACCTCGGACGGCCCTGTTGCAACAACTGAGAACAGGCTGAAATATCATTGATTTATCCGCGAAAGTATCGCGGCAAATGGTAAAGCACCAACGCAAAGTGGAAGATGCGGCAAGTGGACCCAACCGCGTTAAAATTTGCCATGTAAATAGCAGGTTTTTTGAACCGAATTACAAAAAAACTGCCAATGAAACCCATTAAAATTATTATTTAATTTCATTGTATTTAATTAATAATTTTTTTAATAAAAATAACTTTGTCACGCTTCTCAATATTTGTGAGTCCAAATTTGAAAAACATTAACCAGGATTGGGGTCAGGAGAACCCAATGTTTTGAAGCAAATAAAGAGTTTTCTTTCATTTCGTCAGATCCATCCCTAGACACGTTTCGCCATGGCTCTTCAGTAGAGCTAGGGTCCGACTCAAGAAAGGAGTATCTTAACACTGCTTATACAGTATTTGGTGCGACACACCAGCAAGATATTACACGTGGATGCGACGAAAGAAAGGAGTAACTCAAAACTGCTTTAATTTATTGGCCTGAATTCCTCAGCTTAAAAAACTTTAAAATGGGCAACCAAACATACTAAAATTCGATAATTTTTTTTTTAAGATTATAAGGTATTAAAATAGACTTGATTGAAATTTTTCTTTCAGCATTACTTTTTGATATGTTCGACAAACTCTACACTCTTGCAGATGGAAAATGTATTTACGATGGGCCGTCAAGGAATTTGGTACCTTATTTCAACAAATTCGATCTAAGATGCCCCCCATATCATAATCCTGCTGATTTTTGTAAGTATTTATTTATATAGTTATGGCAATGCGTTTTCGGTCCATAATGAGTCTTTTCACTTTATTTTTTCTTGCTCTATATAATACCATAGAGTCAAAATTTAGTAAAAAATTCCATTCTAGGAATCAGTTAGTAGCAGTGGCGTCCGCCTTATTTTCCCCAGTCCATCTCGCTCCTTGTTCTGCTATGCTACGGTCTGACTTCCACTTAGACCCCCTGTTGACAGAATTGTAGTACATTGTTGCATTTCTAACGTACTACAGGCTATGGGCGGATAGGCTGTTTTGGTAGTTCCTTAATAGGAAACTTGCATGAAAATTAAATTTGAAAAATAATATTCTTAAGTGTAATATCACCAAAAGACTAACAACAGTTTACAAAGAAATGTTTTTTTTTAATCCACTGAATTAAACAGAGGTGATTGTTTCGGTTGTGACATGAAAGCATCCTACAATAAATAGCTCGAGAGCGGGCTATTTATACTACGCTCGATACTACGTGACATCACTTATTTTATAAAAAATTAAGAAGTGATATTGAAGACGTAATTTTTGCAAATGTTATTTTTTCATGTGACTGAACATTTTTAAGCAATAAAAATATATAGGAAAGTTACCTATTATGGACTATAGTATATTTCAGAAAGGTGTAGAGTAATAAAAGCTCATTAGGTATGCAAAAAAAAGGTACAGAGTGACCCAGCGAATATTTAAGCCACTTTTATAATTTGGTATTGATTTCATTGAAAAATTCTTTATTTTCATCAAGTGCAGGTAGTACCACCCGGGTTTGGGCCAATTTATGGGTTTTGCCTATTGTTATCCATTCACAAACACTATAAATTGTGTGACAAAGGCGTGCATTATGTACATAGTATTAGGTACACTTATTTTTTATTAAACATAAAAAAATACAAAATACATTATACAGAAATTAAATTATAAAAAAATATAATATTCTTCCTCGTCTGAGGAACTGTCATCTCCTCTTGACGTTATAGTTAACGGATCGACGGTTCGATCGATCAGATGGTCAAGATCCCACATTTTTTCCTCTTCTTTAATGACATGATGGACTGCTTTTCGCCAGTTCTCTGGTGTCACTTTCTTAATGGCTTGATCAAACAGTAGCTTAACGTCTTTTATTTTGAATGTCGTGTTGTGTCTTGCTACAAATTATTTCACTTGCGCCCATATAAGTTCTATAGGATTTAGTTCGCAATGATATGGTGGTGTGCGCAGCACAGTAACAATATGTTATTCAGCTATATCTTCTACGGCATATTTCATAAAACGATGTTTGTATAAATTTGCTATAGCTAATAGTTCCTTTTTTATCAAATTATCTTCTTTTTTTTCTTTGGTTAGTTATCATTAATAATTTAATGCACAAAATTTACCTGCGCCTATAGCCTGCACCTTTCTGAAATAGACTATAATAGTATGGTAATATGGATCATATTTCTAACAGTAAATATAGGCAATTCATAATAATGCGCTTTTATCGAAAATTTTGTGATTTGTTGTGAACCACTGCAAAAATCATATTAATAACAAACAAACAATTTATAAAAGATCAGTGGAAAAATCCATGTCGGTATCTTTTGTCCAGGAGTTTATAAGTATATTATTATATATATTCTTTTAGTAATGGAAGTTGCCATAGGTGAATATGGGACCAACCTAGGTATGTTAGCCGATGCAGCAATAGAAGAACAGGCCAAGAATAAGGATGAAAAAACTAAAGGTAACAAAAAAATTTCAACAAACTAATTTTTCTAAAATTGATTAAGAATATCAACTTTTCGGCGCAATTCCAGGTCCCTTTATACCTATTGTCACTTTCCCTTCCTAGGCCGGGAAAGTAACTTTTTTGTACCCATTTCTACAATGACCGGCAGAATTCTGGCTCCATATGGAAAACTTTTTTATTATTGATTTCACAGAAAATTGTATTCGTAATAAAAGCTTCTGCGACCCGTTAAACTAAAAAAGTGCTCATTAAAATGAAAATTTACTGTATACGAGGGAGATTCAATTTTTTCAATCAAAGTTGCTCAAAAGTGTAAAATACTCTTATGTTTCGTTTTAGATACAATTTTCATTTGTAAAAATTGTTTAAAACTAAAATGTAGGTCCAAAGTCAGGGCATTCTATTCAAAAAACGAAAAAATATTTTTTTATACTGTACACAGGGTGTTACAAATTCGACATACCAGCATTGGAATCTCGGAACCATAAGAGATAGAGCAACGGTTAAACGGGGGCAAAGTTGTGCAATTCGGTGCTGATTATAATGCCGCTTTAAAAGTTTTTAAATTCCGAATACTTCCGATTTTATTCGAAAAAAAACGAAATTTTGCAAAATCGTTTCTATTTTTTCCTGAGCTTATTTGACTAACTATTTAAAAATAAATGACACTTTGTCATTGCCACTTTTTCACCTCTACAAAATAACGTTACTAAACTGAAGACCCGTCGTTTCGTCTCCGAGCGGCCATCACTAACTTTACTTTTTTAAATACGGACCTGAATTTTTTTTAACCGATTATTAAACCCATCTACCCTCAAAATGTAATTGCGATATTACTTTCTCATAATGATGAATAGTCCTTGCTTATTTTTTTTAAATTCATATTTTTTACACTTCTTATCAGTCCGGTCCTGGCAACGAATCACAATATTAATTAAAAACTTTATTTTATTTAAAACATTTATACATAAGTAATATAATTTATTTTATAGGAATTTTCTAATAATTCTAAATTTACTAATTATAAATCCAAGTTTTCTCTCGTTCAAAGAGATTGCCGTTTTGCTCAATACAACGATCGATTTTTCTTCCAATTTTGGCGACAGCCCTTTCAACCGATCTTCTCCTTATCCTACCAAATGCAGCCTGTATGCGTTCTTTCAGTTCTTCCATGGTATCTATGTCATTTTCATAAATAACATTTTTACACAACTAATATTGTGATTCGTTGCCAGGACCGGACTGATAAGAAGTGTAAAAAATATGAATTTAAAAAAATAAGCAAGGACAATTCCTCATTATGAGAAAGTAATATCGCCATTACATTTTGAGGGTAGGAGGGTTTAAAAATCCAGGTCCGTATTTAAAAAAGTACAGTTGGTGATGGCCGCTTGGAGACGGCGGTTCTTTAGTTTAGTAACGTCTTTTTGTAGAGGAGAAAAAGTGGCAATGACAAAGTGGCATTAATTTTTAAATAGCTAGTCAAATGAGCTCAGGAAAAAATAAAAGCGATTTTGCAAAATTTCGGTTTTTTTCGAATAAAATCGAAAGTATTCGGAATTTGAAAACTTTTAAAGCGGCATTATAATCAGCACCGAATTGCACAACTTTGCCCCTATTTAACCGTTTCTCTAACTCGTATGGTTTCCGAGATTCCAATGCTGGTATGTCGAACACCCTGTAGAGACTATAGATTGAAGAGATCAAATTATGTTTAAAAGTTATTTTTAATGTTTACTTTTAAATTATTGGTAAAACCTCAAATTTCTAATTATTTTTAATTTTTTTTAAACCAATCAAAAAATGGTTCGTTTATTTTTGGTTCAATTAAACTTTAAACCAAAACTAATTTAAGATAAATGTTTGCCGGCGTACAGACAAGATAAAAATTAAAAAAGTTTTATGCCTCCGCTGAGAATCGAACGCAAAACCTCTCGATTAAGCCTCAAGAGCGCCGCCAATTACAATTTTTTTAAAATTTTTTAGAACAAGAAAGCCTATTTCCTCAAAAAACTCCAAATGACGTGAAAATTAAAAACCCATCTCCACCGGCGCCAGTCATGCAATTCTTTTTACTATACAAGAGAAACTTATTAACCATGAGACGAAATTGGGTAAGTTTTTAAGCTAGACATTATTTCACAGGTCTAATTTAATTTTTTTTTTAGTTATATCCATTAAATCGATTATTAGCACACATTGTAATAGGATTTATATTTGGATATTTATACCAAGGAGTTGGAGCTAATGCTAACCAGATTCTAGCTAATTACGTCTATCTTTATGGAACTATGTTGCTTAACGTGTATACTGGAAAAATGTCTGTAACTCTATCATGTAAGTAACTTGCAAATAATGTATTTAGGTTAGCTAGCATCTTTTTTCAGGTCTCAGCTACAATAGTCGAAAAATATTATTTTTTTTAATAATACGCCGGAACTAAATTTATTTTCTCTACTGGCTATTTTTTGTAGGATTATTAACTTTGGAGAAAAATTTAGAAGTATTATGCGAATACTCCAAAATAAATCAAGAAACGTGAATTATATCGTGGCCAATTTTTATAGCTAATGTTTTCGATATGATTTTGTAAGTCATCAGTGGCGGCTCGCGGTCTTAAAAAATGGTGAAGAGCTAGGTATAGTGCGGGTACTTAAACAAACATTGACTAAAAACTCGTTTAACAAAACGTCTCTCTTATCCTCATCTGTCCAATGACTGAATGGAGTTTCCAACAAATTACAAACTATGGCATTAATGGGGTTCATTTTTAAAACACACAACTAACTAGGTACCTACATACACTACAAGATTAACTGAAAAATAAAAACAAAACTTTTTAATCACACAGTAAATCACGTAAAAACGATATCTATAGCCGTAAGTTCCGCGAAGCCTCAAAATAAATACCTTAAGGTTAGGCGAACCAATGCTAAAACAATGGTGCATAGGACTGATCTATTTTTAAAATGCCCTTCATCATAATGCAAATTGTTACATGCTGCTTGCGTGACTGACGTCACGTAACCATAGCAACGGTGAATATCAAAGCCATGTTGGACGTTGGGTCTTCACTTGCTTTGAGCTAACGGACATGGTCGACTGGGGCGTGCCAAAATGCACGAGTGTTTATAATTATTATCCATCGGAATTAACCGTATCCCCATTATGCATAGTTACATTCAGATTAAATTAATATTATTAATTCGAACATGATTATTTTTGAAGGGCTACAATGGTAGCTGAATTGGTACATTAAAATTTAATATTGTCGAAAAGCTTTCCTCCTGGTTTAATTTTTTTTTTTTGGTGAAGAGCCCCTTCACCTACTTCACCTACTTCACCTGACGAGCTGCCACTGTAAGTCATGCATTTTAGACATTTCTTCAAAAATTGGAACAATATCCGGAGGCACTCACAAGATCTGTGCCCTCCCATACTCAATATCCGCAAGTCGTCTCTGATTATTGTATAAAACATTGCATTTTAAAATTTAAAAATTTAAATTTAAAACTGTTATGGACAAGATTAAAGATTATGGGAATTGACTCGATATAAAACT
The DNA here is from genome assembly GCA_935413205.1 of Polydrusus cervinus. Taxonomy (NCBI): domain Eukaryota; kingdom Metazoa; phylum Arthropoda; class Insecta; order Coleoptera; family Curculionidae; genus Polydrusus; species Polydrusus cervinus. The sequence goes on from OW284514.1 coordinate 6,856,193, forward strand.
AGCCATAAACAAAGAAATTTTATGATTCTAACATTATAAAAAAAATTTAAATGTAACTATAAATAATAAAAATTGGTTGTTTAAAATATACAATATACAATTATAAAATTCCTTATTTATGTGTAACTGCTTGTAGCCTATTTTTTTATGATTCATATTCCTTATGACTAATTACTATGTGTATTATTGAATTATTACTAATTACTTGACTTAAAACAACCATTAGAAAGTGGTCATTAAAACATTTTTTTACGTCTGTGTGAGTTCCGCACTATATTATGATCTCTGGACTAACGGAAATTCCAATTTACATGTTAGGAACACAATAATTAATGACATTGATATGACTCTATATCTGATCGTATTTCAATCAGTGCCAATGTGACAAAAAAAATTATGTTAATTTATTACGATTTCCGTCGACCGTGTATTTACATCCGATATTAACGTTCCCAAAATCATTCATTAATGACCCCTATTAATGCATGATTTTCTGTAAATGCACGATTTTGGTAATTAAAATTAAAGGCAGCTATGCAAACAAATCAACAAAATAATAAAACGTCAATCCAAAACGTCGTCCGCTGTCATTAGTATTTGTAGAATTGTGAAATCTGGATTGTAAAATAAAAGTTGTTGACTGTTTTTATTCACTTTAGTAAAAAATACGGTCGACGAAAAAACATTGTAACCAACTCTTACATTAAAATGCGATTAATGATCTCGAACATTAACGCGTTCGCTACGCTCACGCGTTAAAATATTTCGATCATTAATCGCCATTAATAATGTACTTGTTGGTTAAATTACTATTAAACAATGTGTAATGTATGTTTTTATTGTAAATAACAAAATATTCATAAAACATTAAAAAAAAAAGAAACTTGTATTCGTGGGTTAATCTTTCTTACTAAAATAAATGTGTATTTATTGATGATGAAATTCTCATTGAGTCTCTATGTTACTGGGTAATGAAAAGAATAAGTTTCAAAAGAAGATAATTTGATAAAGAAGGAACTATAAGCTATAGCAAATGTACACAAACATCATTTTATGAAATATGCCGTGAAAGATATAGCTGAAAAACATAGTGGAATTGTGCTTCGCACACCGCCATATCATTACAAACTAAATAACATAGAACTTATATAGGCGCAAGTGAAAGGACAACACGACATTCAAATGTCACACAATTTTCAGTGTTTGTAAATGGATAATAATAGGCAAGACCCATAAATTGACCCAAACCCGGGTGGTACTACCTGCACTTGATGAAAATAAAGAAGTTTGCAATGAAATCAATGCGAAATTATGAAAGTGGCTTAAATATTCGTTGGGTTACTCTTTGCATACCTAATGAGCTTTTATTATTCTACATCTTTCTGAAATAGACTATATACATTTTTTATAAAGATAAATATGACAATTAATAGTTTTTGAGTGGGCTCCCCTACACAGTCCTATCTACAAATGATTACATGAAACTAAATATATGCACATGTGGTTTACCCGTTACGTCATAGCACGATCCAAACAAAATCAAAGTTCAAGAAACGTTCTCGATTTAATTACTTTTTTTGGTCAATTGCACACGTTATTTGTTGCAACAAATGCGCGCTATCTATGACGCAATATGTTTTTTGTTTTGCGTTAAAATGAAATTTCCCATATGATGTGTCATACAGACTAGACTGTACTCATCATTATGAAGTCATAGTTTTGTTTAAAATAAAAGGTTTCTTTTCCTTTGTTTCTAACATTGTCACGTAGAGTATGATTAAATATTATTTCCATTGCTTACCAAAGAGATAAACACCTCGGAAAATCAACTAAAGGAAACGAAGTTATTAGTAAACTGGACTATGTTTTCTTGCCAATCATTTTTAAATCTTATTTGTAATTTAACCCTTCAGTTAAAGAGTTGAAATGGTGAATGCGAATTGTAAAGACGCAGCGATAGCATGTTTCATGTACCTGGCCATTGAAAGATTGTTATTCATTGCAGTGGCGTAGCCAGAAAATATGCTCGGGGGGGGGGGTTGAATGAGCGTAAATGGGACTTTTTTTCTGGAGGAAAGGACACACAGGTCTACATGTATTTTATGATATTGTACCTAGCGAAGAAGGCGGAAAAGCGCCGCAGGCAAAAAATGTTCGGGGCCATGCCCAAAGTTCTTTTAAAATTCACATAACTACTAAGAAATTTTATCAAAATTATTAAAATTTGTTTTTGTAAATGTTTTTTTTTTACTTTTTTTTGATTTTCCTAGCTGGCTCTTTATTAAAAAAACATTGTTTATATTTGTGAAAAATATGAATATTGGTGTCAATCCAAAATTTTAACATAAGACGTATGTATGACTCTAACCAGCGTTTTTCGGGCTCGGTTTTTCATGATTAAAAATAAAGTAAATATCGCACTCCACGCCAAAATTGGTGATTTTTTCAGGATTCATGTATTTTAGGAGCGTAGATCTAAGAGCAGTTTTTGGTGCAAATTCTTAGGTTTTGAACAATGTACTCCTTCTTAAGTGCCGTTTTGTATATTCGTAATAAAGCATTCTCGTTTCTTCCTGCACTATTTTTTTAAATTTTAAATCATCACACTTCTTCAATAAAAAATGTTTCAATTAAAATTGTTATTTTAATTTTTTTCTTTAAAAATAAATACCTAATTGTTTTTTGTTTTTGTTGTAAAATATTTTCATAAATCAATAACTAAAATGATAAGCGTCCGAAACCTTGATCTCTATATAAAACAGGACTTTGAGAAGGAAACGTTTAAACACTAAACATTTCCTATAAGACCTTTGTAATCTAAGCTAAGAATACATTATTTAAATTATAAATACAAGCGTGAGACGAAAAATTAAGTTGCAATTTGACTTTTAGACCCAGAGCTTCTAGGCTCGGGGGGAGGTGGGGCTGCAGTCCGGCAGCCCCCCCCCCCCTAAATACGCCACTAAATAATCGAGATTGTGAGAATGTATGCCTTGGCCTGATGGCTTTTCAATTACTGACTGGATGCACTTCACAGCTTCAGACAAAATATTTAATTCGAGTCATGTCGGTGATTAAATCGTATATTTTTTCAATTATCTCAGAACTGAAATAAGGCTCCAAATAATTTGTTCTTTTTTTGAATAATGAGACATATTTACAAAATAAGTACTTGTACTTGTACCAACCAAGTTTGCTGTAAAATTACTTTTAATACGTAAAACGAAAGTTCTACAAAATGTCGAACACTAAAATAGAAGTCTTAATCGAAATATTGTTTATTTTTTGGTAATGGTATGGTGTAATTTTAATTTTTTTTTGTTTTAGTTCCCCTAGAAATGCGAATACTCACCCGAGAGCATTTTAATAGATGGTATAAGTTATCTCCGTACCTTATGTCTGTTGTATTAATAGAGATACCCTTCCAAGTAAGTACATCTAAATTTTTAAAAGTGTTCCATATATCGAAAATTTTTTAAAATTCCATTTATACGATGTTTGATATTAAAAAGTTTTAAAAGAAAAAATACTGTAAATTCGTCCCGATCGATTACATAAAATGAAGTACCTGGTAATCCCTATAGAACAATAACATCATTTTGTTTAGGTTCTTTGCACTTGGACGTATATTCTGATATCATACTATCTGACGTCGCAGCCACTGGATTACAGAGCCTACCTCTTCGTTTTATTTGTGACAATTGGAACGTTGTGTGCCCAATCCATGGGGTATTTCATTGGCGCTACTACAAATACAAAGGTAATTACCACTTTTAAGATCCACCTCAGATTCATCTACTTTATTTGTTAATACCCGTTTCCAAAAAATCCTCAACTCAATTTGTATTTTCAGATTGCAGTATTCATCGCTCCAGTCCTAGCCTGCCTCTTCTCGATCTTCGGATTCTGTCTGCGACGTTTCGATACGCCCACTCCCTTCAGGTGGCTATTTTCCATCAGCTACTTTCGAGCCGCATTCCACGGAGTGGTCTATTCAATATATGGATTTAAAAGAGACCTCTTGTGTCCCGATACCGAAGCTTATTGTCATTATGAAGATCCGTCAAAGTTTCTTAGAGAAATGGACATCGTGAATATCGACCTGGTGTCAAATATTTCACTTGTCGTGTCCATTTGGTGTCTAATGAATGCTCTGACGTATTTGGTTCTGTGGTTTAAGTTAAATAAGCGGTAGATAGGAATAATGGCTGCATTATTAGTGATCATTGTAAAATAGCTATTCCTTTCCAAAGATGTCACATTTTTACGGGGAAGTTATTAAGTATTATATTGAAAAAGTACGATGGTTTATTGACAGATACGCATTATCTTGGAGTGATAGGACGAGCACCACGTTAGGTATGGTGTCATCTGCATCGGTACAATTTAAAGATTTTTATATAGTTTTAACTAATAAAAATGTGGCTGTGAAACGAGAGAATGTATTTATTGATTAGGATGTGACATCTTCAGGAAAATGCATATTAGTGATTGTATTTCGTGTTTAGTACCTAAATAACCTTTCTCCACGACCATTACTGAATGCAATAATTCCAAAATCATTTTTAATAATAGAATGTAAAAATTCTCGCTCTTGAGTTGGAATATTAATTCTGAAACACTTGCTTCTTATGCGTTTTACGTGTATTTTAATTCCATAACAAGATACGGAATGAATATTCTGTAATTGATCTAAACGACATAGGTTGCCATGAATTTCGAAACTGTCAATGTCAGCAGACTAATTTTAGTGCAAGTCAAAATATGAGTGAAAAATCGGATGAATCAGATAATATGGAACTGGATAATACTCCACCTGAAATTACAAATATTGCGAATAGTATTTTTGGTCGTAGAGAAAATATAGTCTGCTACTTGGTTAGAATGAAAATTCGATACTCGTGGTTCTTCCACTCGGGTCAAATTTTCATTCCAACCTCGTTACAGAATCTACTATTCCTCTCTGTAGGTATGTAATATAGAAATATTCAACAATAGATATTATTCTTGGGCTAGTATCGATAAAAATGAAGAAGTTTAAATTACATAAGTTCTAAATTTTGAAAACCTATAGAACAAAGGAATAGTGTTAAAAATTGATAACATTGTTTTGGAGTCTATGGCCGTGTTAGTTATATCGATTTTGGAGTTCGACGTTATGTGTATTGATTGTTCCTATCAATTAATTTTTCTACAGACAATTAAATTTAAAGGTCCATGTTTTGGACTATCTGTTCTGAACACACCATCGGTATCAATAGTGTAACATTTAAAAATGTTGAAAATATGTATTTTTCACTTTTTATTAATTAATTTATGTCCAAATCTTTTAAGCGGGAAAGTTCAATATCAGCTCACCGATTTTAATTTAATGGGTCCACTGGTACTATCAAAATTTATTAATCATAGTTTATTTAAATCTTTTGGTAAATTCGCTGGTGTATGACAAATGCGAGTAAGTATACTAGTAGCGGGTGTAATATAATCTTAAACCATCACCAAAATCAAGCATTATGTTTTAAATAAAGGAAAATCACCGATAGATCTGTGATATGTTACATATTGTAGTAAGTATATATACAAGTATCAGCCAGTTAATAACTTATACCCAATTATTATTTTAGATAGATATTTTAGGAGGATAATAAGGTATGAGAAAATATTTATTTTTTTATAAAATTTTCAAGCCCCTGTTATACCAAAGAATCATTATATTAGGTACAGTAGTTTTTTGCAAGGTATTATGACGTGTAGACATGTAAAATGCAGTTAATATTAGTTTCTTTTTAGATACTACCAAACATATATTTATAATATTACCTACTCTTAAAAAAAAATAATTTGAGTTTGTTAATTTATTAAATTTTAAAAAAAATTTTTATATTATTATTGTGAATAATTTAATTTTGTTTTGAAGTTATTAATATTCGTTTATTTTATATGTATTAACCTAAATTTTAATAATTTCGCCAACTAATAGTCATGAAAATAAATTATTGAATCAGTAGAGTAAGAATTAAATGATGAATTGAAAAATAAGCCCAAGGTCACTAGCGCATCTAAATATATATTTTAGGGGGGGGGGGGGGGGGCTGAACCCCGTGTAGAAAAAGATCGGCCGGGTAATAATCTAGAACCTATTTAACATTTTAAAAAAATCGTCCCCAATAGAAAAGGATGTCTAATTCGTCTAGGACCTAGGAGGTTTCATTTCGATTCAAGGGGGCTAATCCCCCCCCCCCACTTAGTTGCGCCTATGCCCGAAGTAGAGAGAGAATAAATTTGACATTCTCATATTGATTATATGGGTCATTATGGAGCAGAAAACGCAGTTTTCGTAAAAATTTGTTACCTATTTTTTTGCCCCATCCTGTATAATATAGAAATAATAAATTTTCTTATCTATTTGTTTAAAAAAGTTATATTTTTTAGTATTAAATTCATGCCAGTGGTTTTTTAACTGTTTCGGATGTAGTTTAGTTTTATTTTATAGTGACTTTCTCTTGCCCTAGTCAAAAATATGTGAAAAATAGTGTGGACACTTGTATGTATTTGTTTAATTCTATTAAAAAATATTATTACGTCACAAATAAATGATTTTTTTTAAAGTATTGTTTTATTATTTTTTTAAATGATCACCTTCTTTTAATAAATAAAGTAGAAAACCGGCGTTTCTTTAATAAAATAAATGTTTTTCCATCTTGTAATCCTCGTAAAAAGATTTGAAACTTACAATCATTTGGCATGCGGTCCATGAAAGTAATGAAAGCACTGCTTTCACTGCTTGCCAATACCCAAAAATGTAAATTAAGTATACATTTCCAAATACTTTTCTGCCCTGTATAAAATAGGATCATTGCTTGACCAATCGACCGCTGCGCAACATATGCGAAGCACGAAGTTGTGCGCTTTTTTGTCTCGCATCAATAGCAGTCGCTTTTATGGCACTACTGGCGAAATCAGTTTACCGACGAGTCAAAATCGTCACTTTATACTGTTCAACTAGAAGCGTCGTTGATCAGAGCTTGTGGTTTTGTTTAATGTTTATTTCGATTGTAGAGATATATGGTGAACAACGAAAGTTAGAACAAAGATTAAAACATATGGGCCTATACCTACTTACTTAAAAAAAATAGTAGCAGATGTATATAAAATTTATTATGCCTATATAATATTATTAAAAATAAATTGCTATACATTTTTGGTGTGAAAAGATTTTTAACAAAAATATGATGTTATTCTTTTTGTGAACGGCAGTAGAGTTTTGGACTTGCATTGTCTTTATTTGTATTGAATCACAACGTTTCAACTGGTGTATGTACAGAGCTGTGAGTAACTAGATACTTAGTAACTTAGTTCTTTTTGGAATCATGCCAAAAGTAACTGTAACTTCGTTACTTTTGAAAAGTAACTTGTATCTAGTTACTTTTTAGGAGTAACTATACACTTAAAAAGTAACTAGATACTTTTATAGTAACTAAGTTCCTTTTAAAGTTACTCAAAAGTATCTTAGTTACTTTTAGTAACTAGTTACAATCAAAGTAACTAGTTACTTTAAAAGTATCTTAGTTACTTTTAAATTATCGTAATTACAATCAATGTAACTAGTTACTGTAAAAGTATCTTAGTTACTATAACTAGTTACTTTAACTAAGTAACTAAGAACTAAGTTACTTTTAGGTAAAAGTAACTATTCCTTATAAGTATCTAGATACATTTGTGCAAAAGTATCGAAAAAGTAACTAGTTAGTTTTCTGAAGTAACTTTCACAGCTCTGTGTATGTACATATAATACTGTATCAATATTCACCTGAAGATGACTTGACCAGTTGAAATGTAGTGATTCAATACAAATAGAGACGATGCAAGTCAAAAACTCTATTGCCGTTCAAGAAAAGTCATTGTCTCCAATCTTCAAACTGACACTAGATCTTTTTTATATGAGAAGGGCGAAAAGTCATTCATTTGTAATTATCAATTTAACAATAATAAAAATCAGCGATTAATATAGATTACTTCTCTTCTTTAAACGTGTTTTGAGTATACTATTATTTTTCATTTTCCTTAGTCCGATTTTTCCAAAAGATAGACTCAAAACCAAACAAGATTACACAAAACATTGATAAGGCAGAGGCGACATACAAAGTGTTAACATATGAACCTGACTTGTCGTGAACCACACCTAAAAATTAATTTTAAAAAAATCAATCAGTTAAATATACAGGGTCGCTTTATTTATGGAAACAGTCGATTATTGCTAGTAAGATAGCTAGCAAAAAATGTTATACAGGGTGATTATTAAGTTGATACTTGTTTTTTAGCTGTGTATAGAAGGCATTAAAATAAACAACATTTTTAAATACCTTTTTTCAAAAAACTCAAAAATAAAATACTTACATTCATTGATTACACTATGAATCAAATACGGTCCTGCCTAACTTGCCCGTTGAATAACATTAAGATCACTTCTGGGTGTAGGATGAGCCCGCAAGGGAAAGCGTTCTGCGTTTAATCTCGAAGCAGCAGCCGCACTTTGACGACACTCACCGTAGATTAACACCATATCTATCTACTAGTTCAATGTTTTCAAATTTTACCTCGTCCACCAATTTAAAATTAACTTGTTTTAGAAAAACAGACCGCAGCAGATTGCCAAAAAGGTAACTGACCACCGACCCCTAAATTGCATGACTAATAAGACAAAAACAACATAAAGTATAGCAAGCTACGTTTTGATGACCAGGCCCGCACTTAAAGTTTTTACTTCTGTATATCGCCTATTTTTAAGTTTTTTGAAAAAAGGTATTTGAAAATGTTGTTTATTTTAATGCCTTCTATACACAGCTAAAAAAGAAGTGTCAACTTAGGAATCACACTGTATATGTCAATTATTTGCAAAATTATATAAACTTTAGTTATTTTTTTTTAGAATATTCATTGGCTTAGGTATATCTTTTTCCTCAATTTTTTTTTCTTCCATTGGTGAACATAACTTTTTTGTAATTCGGTTAAAAAAACGCAATTTAACATAGGAAATTTTAACGCGTTCGGATTTACTTAAGAGTGGGGTCTACTGACGCATTCGCCATTTCGTTTTTTGATCAATATTTCGTTAATTTTTCTTTTTATCAAAAAATCAACCCAATACCGACATTTATAGCATAATAACCTACAATTTAAAGTCAAGCAAGTTCGAATTTATAAAGTAATAAAAGCAAGAAAGGAAAAATGGACAAATTTCACAAATTTTCGTGTTTTATTTGTATTAATTCATTAATAAAAATTTCCTCTAGTTCAAGACTGTAGGTAGTTGCTACTCCAGAACGGCTATTTGGCAGCTTTTTGAATAAAGCAAAGAGGATAAGAAATATTGATCAAAAGTTGAAACGCGATTGCATCACTAAACTTAACTCCTAAAGTGAGTAATTTTCACATAAAAATGGCACCCTTAAGTGACACCGAGCATGTGAAGTTATTCAGAACGTCCTATTTAAAATAAAAAACTTAGTATTTTTCTCATTAAATTACAGAAACTCTTTCATTCTTCCAAGGTGTGTCGTTTGCAAATATACTGAATGTTTCAATTTTAATAAATTTATCTGTGGTTTTTGAAATATCTGCAATACACCAGACTATTTTGATACCCTGCATACTATACTTGCCTATCAAAGGTCCGATTATTATGGATACACTACCAGTGAAGAGCATATTTAATCCATTGGCAGCGGGTATTTTATCCAAAGACACATAGTTTGGAATAATGACAGATTGAAATACGGCCCTCATGCCTTTAGTGAGACCGGATAGGGCTACGACTCCAAATACTAATAATTGCTCTGTAGGCCATTTTGCCAATACTAAAGAAAAATACAAAAAAGTAGGTAAATTTTTTGAAAACTTATCTTGTCAATAAATACTTTTATACATATTTCGTTGGAAGTCCTCTAATTAACTTAAACTAAATAATAGTAACCTGTTATTCTTAAATAACAATAACAGTAGTAACTATTATTATTTAAAATCAACTGAAGAATTCAAAATTCATGTATTCGATTTATTTACAATCTTAGGTTAAGAGACCACGTAACACACAAGTTGCGTGACTTAGGATGGCTGAACGTTCAGAATAGACTAAAATTGCATATGGCCTGTTTTTTACACAGATTGCTCGAAAGCGGGACTCCTCAATATCTGCGAGAGAAGCTGTCATTTCGCTCTACAACTCACAATCGCGATACTCGCCACAATGACCTACTTAATATATCACGTCACCGTACAGCCCTTTATGAACGTTGCTTTTCTTATGTGATTCCCAAATTATTTAATTCGGAAATTCGAGACAAGTTTACAAATATCAGTTATTTGTCTTTTAAAAATAAGTTTAAACTATATTTGCTTAGTAAATATTAAAAGTTTGATATTTTAAGTAAAATGCCGGCAATAACTGTTTTTTTGGATGCCTGAGTAAGAAATCTTTAGTTTATTCATTATATTATTATAATAATAATACTCATATCATATTATAATACTACTACTAACTACTAATTATTTCTTTTTTCTCTATTTTAAGTATTGATATGTAAATATATATTTTTGTTTTGTATATGCTCGGTTAAGTAAACAGCAATGCTGCTCTTCGCCGAGTTAAAAAATAAAGACGTTTCTATCTATCTATCTAACTGTTTTTTTTATCTCTATACTTAAATTTTTTTGTATTGAGTATTTCATTCATTCTACTCGTGAGCAATCTAGTGAACGTTTGCATATTAAGTTTTGTCGTCTTGTATACTTGATTTTAAAATATAAAGTATGCAGTAGCGCCCCGTCAGGTGCAGTAAAAAAAAAATAAAACCAGGAGGAAAGTTTTTTGACAGTATTAAATATTAATGTACCAAAACAGCTACCATTTTAGCCCTTAAAAAATAATTATGTTAAAATTAATAATATTAATTTAATTCGAACGTAGCTATGCATAATAGGGCCACGGTTAACTCTGATGGACAATAATTATAAACACTCGTGCATTTTGGCGCGCCCCAGCTGGCCGTGTCCGTTAGCTCAAAGCAAGTGAAGACCCAACTCCCAACATGGCTTTGATATTCACCGGTGCTATGGTTACGTGACGTCAGTCACGCAAACAGCATGTAACAATTTGCATTATGATGAAGGGCAATTTAAAAATAGATCAGTCGTATGCACCATTGTTTTAGCATTGGTTCGCCTAACCTTAAGCCTAATTATTTTGAGGCTTCGCGAAACTTACGGTTATAGATATCGTTTTTACGTGATTTACTATGCGATTAAAAAGTTTTATTTTTATTTTTCAGTTAATTCAGTGGTGTACGTACTTACTTAGTTGTGTGTTTTAAAAATAAACCCAATTAATGACATAGTTTGGGATTTGTTGGAAACTCCATTCAATCGTTGAACAGATGAAGAGACGTTCTATTACACGGGTTTTTAGTCAATGTTTGTTTAAGTACCCGCACTATACCTAGCTCTTCAACATTTTTTAAGACAGCGAGCCGATACTGCCTCTAATTAAATTGAACTAAATAATAGTAACCTATTATTCTTAAATAACAATAACAGTAGTAACTATTATTATTTAAAATTTACTGGTTTTTCCATCTCTATACTTAAGTTCTTTTGTATTGAGTATATCAATTACGCAGGTAACACCTTATGTAACTCATTAATTATTTTGAAGTTTGAAGAAGTAGTCCATACTCGAAGTGAAGTTGCAAGTTAAATGGGAAAAAATAATACTCTTGATTAATTATTAATATTACCTGTTCTTCCAAAACTAGCCATTATCAACGCCCCGGCATACATAAACTTTTTAGGGGCATTGCAGTAATGTCCTAACATTGGAATAACTAATCTTCCTAAAATATCCGCAACACTCTGTACAGAAACAGCTGTCGCAACGTCGCTTCTCTCGAAATTACACAGTTCTCTTAGGATGAATTGTAACATCAAAATTATGTTGAGTTCTGATGCAAAAGACATGCCTAAAACCAAAAATAAATTAGGAAAGGCATAGGCGTCCATAGGGAAAGGAGGAGGGGACAATGGGAGCCCTGGGGGTCCCACAAAGAGAATTCATGACATAAATAATTTTTCCCTAAAATTTTTATTATTTACAAAAAAAAATTTAAAAAATTTATAAATTATTCCTAGTGTAATTTATTTGTTATGATCTGGGTAATTATCTGATACAGCTACACAACGACAAAATTAATGGTTTTTTCAGGAAATATGTATTTGTCAGAGACGCTTAGTTTGTGATACTAGAAATGTACGTTACATAAGTCTTACCTAATCCAATGATAACCATCACGAATGGTATATCTTTTAGTAAATGTAAGTCAAATGTATCAAAGAGTTTAGTCCAAATTGTCGATTTCTTTGGCACATCAGAAGTGGGACTATTGCCGTTGTTAACGTTATTAGAATTTTGATTTTGGGGTAGTAATCCCTCCGTCACTTCCTAAAATAATTAACTCTTAGTTATTATGAAAGTAGGTACCTATTAATTCAAATTTTTACCAAAACCACCTATCGATATTTAATCACATATATACATACAATATATTGCCATTACAAGCAGCCGCACAAAGCAAGAATACACCCATCGAGCGATTTAAAATAATCTGAGTTGAGGGCCGTGGCGCTTGCGCAGTAGGGAAAAAATTAGCCAACCGACACGATATCTAACAGATCGTAAACAGAACAGGCTCGCCGTTGTTTGTATTCTTATTCGTCGCCATCTTTTGTTTCGTTCGTTCGTGTGTGGTTATAATTCCCAAGTTTTGGGTGTTAATATTTATGAAACTTTACTTTAGACATTTTTTTTTGTTAGTTTGTAAGTTGTCAGTCGTTTCCATCTTTTTTTACGTTGTATTCGTTCGGATGTTCCGTGTGTAATTGTGGATATTATTTTTAAGTTTTGGGTGCGAATTTAGGTATAAAACTTTACCAGACATTTTGTTATTGTTAGCGACTTGTGTCTCAAGATGGGTAGAAAAAAGTGCATGATCCTTTTTTGCACGAATCGCGGTTCAATACCAGGACCAGGAATAAGGTATTTCAGGTATGTAAAATATTGGCTACTTAGTTTTATTTGACCATAAACTGTACACACCCGAACTAACGGGTGATTTTAAATAGAACCTTGTAAAAAATTTTGAAAGTCCTGTCAAATGTTTACATCAAGAAGCAAATTTCCGAGCTGCGCAAACTCAACGGACCCTGATTATCTGTCTAGAGTGGTGTCATCATTGAATTATGGTATTAACAATATAGTGTATTTAATACATAAATACCGACCGAACCAGACTCCAGCACAAAATTGCCAGCTGAGAAAAGAACATTAGCCTGGGTACATACCGTATTGGCAAAGTCGAATCTAGGGTGCAAAATCTCTAATGCAACCAAGAGACGAGGCTCAGATGGGCAAAACCTTCAGTTAAAAAGAGACACCTAACCACTCTCCTACATTTCTGAAAGGGGGGATATGTGTGTGGTGTGGCCGAGTCGACATATCGATCGCTTCCGTGCCTGCGTCGCCCGCTTTTTCTAAAGAATGGAAGGTGGGAGGTAGGGGATAGCGTGTTCTCTGTTTAACGTGTTAAACGCTACTAATTATCTCTATCTAATGCGGTTATATTGGCACCCTAGATTCGAGATTGCCAATACGGTATAGTAAATTGACTATTGCATTGTTATAGTTTTATCCCAAAAAAAAACTGAAAAAAGGTGTAAGCTGATTTAGATACACTGTTTATTGTAAATGTATACAGTCTTTATTAATTTAAACTCGTCTGGACATAGGCATATCCAAAAAATGCACAATTATAGTTTTTACACGAGTACTATGAATAGTTGATAGGGACTATATCATTAATCAAACATGTAACGCTAATCTTTGAGAAATTTTTGTTCTACAACAATAAAAATAATGGAATGGGTCAGAAGTAAATCGATTTTATTAGAAAAACACTATTTCTGAGTTATTTTAGTAAAAAAACGTACGAATAACAAATTCTATATCTACAATGTGCCTTAAAATTATTATTTAATTTTTATAACTGAATAATGAACCAAATTTGTCCTTCATCTTCTTTATTATATTAATAAAACTACTGCCTAGGCGTTTCTGTTGTAAACCATCATCAGGGCTAGCTTGCAATAATTAAAAAGTGATATAAATTTAATAATTAACAAATAGTTTACATTACAAATTGTTGTTTAGATATCACCTTTAAATAACCTTATTTCAAAGTCAAATAAAGGGGCACAGTAGATATGTACATCTGAGCAACTCATCAGTCCCTCACAGCAGAAATACATCAATGAGAATGAAATTGTAATAACTTCTACCTACCTTAGTATTAATATCATCATCAATAGTAGTTTTAATGTCTTCCAAAGGTTTCTCCACATCCTTGTTTTTTTTCTGTACAGGTTTCAGTAAAAAACACCCAACAAACGATAAAAGTGATATAAAAAAGAGCAATAGGACAGTATACTGTCTACCAATACGGGTTAATAAAATATCACAAATTTTTGGCATCACAATTGAAGAAAGGCTTGCGCTCGTCACTGTTAAGCTTATGGCTATTGTCACTCTTTTTTTAAAATACGTGTATATTGCCAGATATGTTGCTGGCATTAAAATTCCTTGACCTACACCTATAAAAAGAAAAGACAGAACTGTAACTGAAAAATAATAGTCTAAATGGTGAATTCACATGAAGACGACTACAGATACTTGTCAAGTAAAACGATGTGATTTAAAAATAACCAATGTCTCTTATGACCAATCTCTTACCTCTAATAACATTTAAGAGAGTTCACTGCTATTTTTTTATGTGGTTGGGTTAATTTTTGTAACATTCACAACTTACCTAGTAAAATTGATACAGATATTATCAAGTAAATATACGATGTAGCAAAACTAGTAAAAAATATTCCAGAACTCATAAGGCTGGCTCCGAAAAATGCCACTGGCCTCATCCCATACCTTTTAAGAAATGGACTTGAGAAGAAACCTACAAGAAAGACGGGATTGTCTATGAGGTATCTAAATTCTACGAATAGTAAACATTAAGAATATGGAAAAAAAGTTTTTAGCGCCAGGCGGACAAAGTAGTGTATCTATCTTTTGCGTTGGCCTACCGAACTTGGTTTATTGTTAGTTCTATGTTTTCACGTCTAATGGGGCTATCTTTTGCATTGAGTTGATTCCCACAGATGGCGATACTAGGTTCTCATCCTATATTTATTCTTAACAATATCTTGAAAGCATATTTTCGCTGTATTGAGTATTGCTTACTGGTTATTGCTTTCTGATGAGTCCTAATAAGGACGAAACAACCTGTCAATGTCTACCTGTGCCCCAGGGAACCCACTACCTTTGGCGTCCCTGTGTACTTTAATGCAAAAGATAGATGCACTACTTTGTCCGCCTGCCGCTAAAAATGATCTTTCTATTTTACTTATACGGACACTAAACTCCACTACTTTATTAAGAATATTTTGTTTATTTTAATGATTTAGGGAGTTATTTCAAAAAGATCAAGTATTTAAATGAGTAAGAATTGCTACACTAAAATTGTAGTATAAAAAGGGTAATTATTAGGTATTATTGTATATCATAAAAGTACATCGTATTTAACTTACCAAAAGTACAATTTATAGAACTATGTAAATGTAATAAAAAAGACGTTTGAGCCGAAGTTACACCCCATTCTCTAAATTCATCTCTAAAAATTAGTCCAAAACATGGTACTAATGTTTGAAAACATACCTAAAAAAAAATTAGACAATCAGAAAATTTCTAAATCTGAAAAAAGAAATCACATTTGAGTTTTTTCAATAAACAGCATCCTACCAATATTCATAAATTCTTCTCCAAGCAAAGTCCAAAGTTACTGCGTGCAACATTATCAGCGGTTTGCATAAAAAAATATATAGTTCTCGATTAGCTTAACCGCGTATTAAAAAAAACAAAATTTAATCAAAAGATGGCAAGGCCAACTTCGTATTTGTGCGAAATAGCCTTATAATTTACCAGAACTGGCATCTGACAGCAGTGACAGCTGACATCTTTTGCAAAATCTAAGTTAATTTGGCGCAAATACGCAGTAGGCCTTGCCAGCCTCTGATTATGTCTTTTTAATTCTCGGTTAAGCTAACCGAGAACGATTCTTCTTTATGCAATCCACTGTATATCTACTATAAATTAGAATAAAAAACATTGCATTCTATTTGCCTGAATTCTGGCATGGATTTTTTTTTAACTTTTTAAATTTGGACTCTACCGATATAGGAATGCCCAAGCAGCAATAGCACGACGGCCCGACGTTGGCCTTTGGCCTATGCGACCTGATGTCGGCACCCAACATATAGTTACAACCTAATTACGACTCCCACTTGCACCAATGTGGTCAATTCATTTTTGGGTCGTTAAAACGTTAGGAACCGACTTGTCGTTATGTTTGAACACCAGGCAGCGGCTATCAATATTTTCAAGTAAAAATGACAGAGAAAGTCGGACAATAAACCAATTATTGTCTGAACTTATACAGGGTGATTCCTAAGTTGGTACTTCTTTTTTAGCTGTGTAATGAAGACATTAAAATACACAACATTTAAATACCTTTTTTCAAAAAACATAGAGATACAGAAGTAAAAAAACTAAGTGTGTGCCTGGTCATTAAAACGTAGCCTGCTACACTTTATGTTGTTTATCTTATTAGTCATGCAATTTACGGGTCGGTAGTCAGTTATTTGGCAATACGCTGCGGTGTGTTTTTCTGAACCAAGTTAATTTTAAATTAGTGACACGTAAAAATGGTAAAATTTGAAAACAATGAACTAGTAGATATGGTGCTAATTTACGGTGAGTGTCGTCAAAGTGCGGCTGCTTCTTCGAGATTATACGCAGAACGATTTCCCTTGCGGGTTCATCCTATACCCATAAGTAGATCCATAGTGTAATAAATGAATGTAGGTAATAAGTACTTTATTTTTGAGTTTAAAAAAAAAATATTTGAAAATATTGTTTATTTTAATGCCTTTTATACACAGCTAAAAAAGAAGGATCACCTTAGAAATCACCCTGTATAAATATGACAGATGAATAGTAAAAACTTGTAAAATAAATCATTTTACTTCTAAATGATGATATATTATAATATTAAATACTTTTATTTGATTCATGAAGTTTTTTCAAACCGCAATTTAACAGGACAAATTTTTGCGCGGTCAGCTCTACTTATGGTCTTAAGGGAAAGCGTCGAAAACCTAGTTTTGACCCTTGAAGGCACTAACCAATATCCTAATTATATATTATACTTACATTTATTAAAATAATGGCTCCAATTATCACCCAACCATATCCACCATCCGGGTAATACGTTTCAGATTTTTTTACTTTAGCCTCCATTTTATGGTTCCTTATTTACATTTCACATAATACCATACCATACAAAACAACACTAAAATATTGAATTTAACTGTTTTAAAACTGAGCGATGGATACGCAACGTAGCACTAGAAAAATAAACAAAGCATTCGGAGTTGGACCAAAAGAAGTGAGATATTTGACTTCTTTAGGCATTACGTGGTTATTTAATATATGAATGTCCAAATGGCAAGCAGTGAATTAAAATATTTCCTGTCGGTTGTTGTTTTTACAACAGTCTCAATTACGTTTGTTTTTATATTTTATTAAATAAATAATAAATATTCAATTCTTCGTTATACAGGGTGTGTCAGTAAGGTGTCTGTCTTAGATAGCACCTAAACTATCAAAGATAGGAAAAAAAGCGTAATACAAAAGTAAAAAGATTTTTTTAGGATACATAATCTAAAAATATTTTCCAATCTACAGGGTGGTCCTAAAAAGTGGCACTGAATAATAAATAAGAAAATTAAATGGGACACCCAGTATAATTTTCTAGAATCTGATTCAATGGAATAAGAACTTTGCAACCCTATTAAAATTTTTAAGTGAAATGCAACGTTGCCAGGTAATTACTTTTTTTCCGAAATTTTAGTAATTTTAAGGGTATCGTTAAAAAATCATAGCAACCTGTGGATTAACCCTAGGCAAATATAATTTACGTTGTAAGCACTTTAAGGTACGATATATTGATCTATAATATTGTTTTTTAAATCTCTTATACAGAGCGTTCATTAAAAGTTGGACAACTCGATAGTTTTAAAAATGCTTTATTTAAATTTTTTTAAACGGGACCCCCTAATTTTATTAGGCAAAAGAATTTACCTTTCGAAAACCTTACTTTTTTGTTAAACATGTCATATATCTAAATATCATAGTTTTTGAAATATTTTAGGATTTGTCTTAAATCAGGGTAAAAAAGGAAAGTTATAATTAAACGATTTAGTCAAGATTGCTTTGGAACAAAAAATAAATCATTTTCTTTGTTACAGCTGTCATTGCAAAATTATTTCGCTAACATTGTGTGCTTTATTACTGTTTAAATTTTAGTTTCCTGAACTAACTTCATCATAACTCATATTTTTCTGTTTCGATAAAGTTAGTTCGGGAAACTAAACTTTAAACAGTAATAAAGTACAAAATGTTGGCGAAATAGTTGTGCAATGACAGCTGTGACAAAGAATTTTTTTTTTTGTTCTAAAGCAATCTTGAGTCTTGACTAAATTGTTTAATTATTAGAACTTTCCTTTTTTACCCTGATTTAAGACAAATCCTAAAATGTTTCAAAAACTATGATATTTATATATATGACATGTTTAACAAAAAAGTAACGTTTTCGAAAGATAAATTCTATTGCATAAAAAAATTAGGGGGCTCCCATTTAAAAAAATTGAAATAAAGCATTTTTAAAACTATCGAGTTGTCCAACTTGTAATGAACGCTCTGTAGTCTGTATAAGAGATTTAAAAAACATTATTATAAATCAATATATCGTACCTTAAAGTACTTATAACGTATATTATATTTGCGTAGGGTTAATCCCCAGGTTGCTATGATTTTTAACGATACCCTTAAAATTACTAAAATTTCGGAAAAGAATTAATTACCTGTCAACCTTGCATTTCACTTCAAAAATTTTAATAGGGTTGCAAAGTCCTGTTTCCATTGAATCATATTCTAGAAAATTATACTGGGTGTCCCATTTAATTTTTTTTTGTTATTCCGTACCACTTTTTAGGACCACCCTGTAGATTAGAAAATATTTTTATATTATGTATCCTAAAAAATCTTTTTACTTTTGTATTACGCTTTTTTTCCTATCTTTGATAGTTTAGGTGCTATCCAAGACAGACACCTTACTGACACACCCTGTATACACTGTGCCCATAAACTATGGAATAGTTAAAAAATTGAATTTAAAAATCCATATTTTCATCAAAATTCAATCGGTCGATTTCATTTTTAGTTTGTTAGTTGTCCCTTGAACTATTTAATGTCCCTTTCATGTCTTTTTTTATACAAGGTGATGGCTAAAATATCAAGTCGTGTAAAATTGATATTTCTAAAAAAGAAAGTAGGTAATGAAATTATTGGAATTTTATTGCTGTGGTGGTTACAGCACAGCTATATGTTAGATACCTATTGTATCCATAACAGCCCAGTGCCGTTCGTGTTAAGGTAAAAAAAATAATTCCCAAATTTGTGATATTCCGGAGTTTTTTTAGTAATGTGATTTACGTTGCTACAGTTGCACTTGTTGATTTGTCAAAATTATAAGCAAGGCAAAAGCACAATAATAACTTTTATTAGCGATTTTTGTGGCAAAAATACTCCAAAGTAATGTGATTGAAAGAGGTCTGTTTGAGCATAGTGGACCTCAGTCTAATGGGTTCTAAATAGCTCCAAATTTTAACAAATTGACAGCCGTAAATTGTTAGCAAGCAAGGCCTAAATCATGTTTCAGTCCACACTATGTAAAAAAAAAAGTCATGTCCACTAGACTGGAAATCCTTAAAAAACAAAAAAAACTGGTTTTATAACCCGAAAGAGGGGTTCCCCCCTCCATCAGACTTGATGGTGTGAAACGGAGGTGGAATTTGGATTCAACGACGGACATTTTTTTTCTCGTGGGACTGTGGAAAGATTGGCACTATAACAATTTTTGAAATTCAGATTTTTTTAAATTAACACGAACGGCAGTGCGCTATAATGGGTACAGTAAGTACCTAACCAAAAGCTGTAACCAACAAACCAATAAAATTCAAAATTTTTATTGTTTTATATTTTAAAAACATCGATTTTTAAATAACAATTTTATACAGCTTGATTTTTTGGCCCCCCTGTATATAAAGTAAAGTCGAGCACATTACACTAAATGGTCCAAGAGACAGCCTACCCAATAAACTAAAAATGACATGGATTGATGGAATTTTGATGAAAATATACTTTTTTACCTTTTCCATAATTAGTGCACGCAGTGTATTTGCACATACATTTCCATGTCTAGGTTCTTATACATACATTTATCATATCGACAGAAAAATATGTTTTCAGGTTTGATTGGTAAAAGTAGGTACACCTAAGTTTTATACCTTTTTCAGAGATAACCGTAAGAGTGACCACCTTTCTTCGAAAATCTTTTTGAACTGTTATTATCAATCATTATTTACCAAAATGATAAATGCGATAAAAATAACAATGAATTCAAGTTGTTAAGTTATATAATCCTTTATGCTGCTTATATACCCGTAATATGCAATGTCATAAAGAAGCTTTTATTTACTTAAATTTTGAGTAAATATAATAATAATTAATTGTCTTTGTAGGTAGTCTATTATTGAATTAAAATTTTATCGAAGGCAGTACTTCTATGTAAAATTTTTTTTTTTTTTTTTTTTTTTTTTTAATGATAAAACACCTGCACTGTAGGAAAGATCCTTTAAGGCGCTCTGGGAGCGGTGCGAGTGCGAAAAAAGCGATTAACGTTGGTCTTGAAACGTTGAAGATTGTATTCATTGGGAAACACGACCTCAGGAAGATCATTCCACAAAGATGACGTTCTCCAGATGAAAGAATTCTTGAACAATGAAGTTCGAGGAGTACTAAGCTGAACCACATATGGATGAGCGGCAGTGGTTTGCCGTGTATTTCTGTTTTGAATTGCTCTAGGTGGAATCAAGTAGGCAATGTCAGTCGAACACCTGCCATGGAAATATCTGTAAAAGAGAGCCAAATCACCAACCTGTCTTCGATGCTCCAGGCTATCGAGGGTCTTGGTCAGCTCGGGGTCGCCGATCAGACGAATGGCTCTCCTTTGAATGGAATCCAGTAGCCGAAGGGTGTGCTTGGGTGCAGAGCTCCAGACATGAGAGCAATATTCTAATGATGGTCGAATCTGGGCTTTGTAGAGTGTCAAAAGTTGATGAAGTGTGTACAACCTTTTGGTGCGGAAAAGTACACCAAGTTTCTGTGCAGCTGCCTTGGCAATTGCGGCAACGTGATCATGCCAAGACATATTACCTCCCAGATTGACCCCCAGCAAATTAATAGACGGTGCCAGGGGAATTGCGTGTCCTGCCATGACTATATCCGGTTCTGCAATGTTAACCTTGTTGGAGAAGACTGCTGCCTGGGTTTTCTTAGCATTAAATTCGACTTGGTTACTGTCACCCCAAGCCAAAATTTCTTCCAGGTCTTTGTTGAGGCGCAATACTTCATGCTGCCTGCGAAGATGTGCGTCGGCAGCGGATGTTTGGGGAGTCAAGGTAAAAGATGAGACAAGTGTGCTGTCATCAGCAAAGCTATAAATTGGATTTTGGGTTTTCACTAGAAGGTCGTTAATATACAGTAAAAAGAGGGTAGGCGACAATATGGACCCTTGAGGAACACCGGCATTGATGGTGAAGGTGTCTGAGAGAAACCCGTCAATCGCCACTTGCAGAGAACGGTTCTTAAGGAAGCTGGATAACCATAAACAAAATCCATTAGGCATACCGTAGGATCGCAATTTACTTAGAAGCCCATCGTGCCAAACACGATCAAAAGCCCTAGAGATGTCCAGTGCAACAGCCCGGGATTCTCCATGATGTTCGATGGTGTTGCTCCAAAGATGGGTGACATATGCCAGAAGGTCACCTGTTGATCTGGACTTACGAAAACCGTATTGATGGTCGCTGATAATGTTAAGCCCTTCCAGATACTTTAGGAGTTGTTGGTTAATAGCTTTCTCCATTACTTTTGAAATTACTGAAAGCAATGCGACGGGTCGGTAGTTGCTTGGCAGGGTCTTTTTACCTTTCTTTGGAATGGGCTGGACACGCGCCGACTTCCAGCAGGATGGAAATATTCCTTTTTTGTAGGATAAGTTGAAAAGTCTACAAAATACTGGAGTAAGTTCATCGGCGCATGTCTTGAGAACAATGATAGGAATTTCGTCTGGACCAGAAGCTTTATATTCATATTACTTATGTTAAGTATCGTACTCAAATTTAAATCACAAATTCAAATACAATATTCTACCATATACCAGAGGCAGGGGCATACCGATGTGGGTGACGAACCTCACTATCAATACTATGAAAAATTAAAAAGTTTGGAGTTTTTGAAATATATACAGGGTGGTTCACGTTGAGTGGCCTATTAGAAGATCTCGGAAACGAGTAAACTTATCTTTCCACAAATTTGAGAGCAGGCATAATTGGCTTTGAGCTTTTAAAACATTATATTTTGAGGTTTTTGTTACTTCCGGTTACACCGGAAGTTAATGCCAACTTTGCTATTTCAAATAGAACAGCCTGTATATTTTAGCATTTTTGATTACCTTCTTAAAATCTAATTAGCTTTTATTAATAATAATCTATTCCTATCTCTAACCGTTTTTAAGATATGAATTATAAAAGGATTTTTTTGTGTAAAAATTCTCCGAGAAGAAAGTTTAGTAACTCTGAAAAGGTAAACATTTAAAATTTTCTAAGCTTTCAAGTAATACATAGATTTTTAGTTTAAATTACTTAGGTTTCACATTTTTTATACAGGAAGTTCTTAAAATTGTGCCAATGTTTCCATTTAAATAAATGTGCATAAGTCAATTTTTGCAAATAGAACACCCTTTTTTAGCTTACTAACGTGTAGAGAATTAAATTTCCTATCTAAATGCCTAATATGCTACAATTCGCATTTTTAGTCGTTTCGTTTTGGAATTATGGGCAATTTAATTAAAATTTTTTAAAATTTCTGTTTGTGTTAATGCGACATTATTTTGGAGACTTCGACTGGGATTTTCATTTGACTTTGAAAATTAAAAATATTTAAGCAAGGAACATAGGCACTTAATAACAAAGCTCAAAAGTCAAACGAAAATCCCAGTCGAAGCCTTCTTTTTAAAAATAATATCGCAATAACACAAACAGAAATTTTAAGATTTTTTATTTAAATTGCTGATAATTCCAAAACGACTAAAAATGTGGATTGTAACATATTAGGTATTTAGATAAGAAATTTAATTCTCTACACGTTAGTAAGCTAAAAAATAGGGTGTCCCATTTGCAAAAATTGACTTATGTACATTTATTTAAATGGAAATATTGGCACCAATTTTAAGAACTCCCTGTATAAAAAACGTGAAACCTACGTAATTGCAACTAAAGCTCTATGTATTACTTGAAAGCTTACACAATTTTAAATGTTTACCTTTATTAGTTTCAGAGTTTTTAAACTTTCTTCTCGGAGCATTTTTACACAAAAAAATCCTTTTATAACTCATATCTAAAAAACGGTTAGAGGTAGGAATAGATTATTATTAACAGAAGTTATTTAGATTTTAATAAGGTAATTAAAAATGCTAGAATATATAGGGTGTTCCATTTGAAATAGCAAAGTTGGCATTAACTTCCGGTATAACCGATAGTAACAAAAACCTCAAAGATAATGTTTTAAATGCTCAAAGCCAATTATGCCTGCTCTCAAATTTGTAGAAAGATAAGTTCACTCGTTTCAGAGATCTTCTAATAGGCCACTCAACGTGAATCACCCTGTATAATACATTTTTCTTCGTATTTACTCTTTCTATTATTTATAAGCAAAATAATAATTCCCTACTTTCCTTATTACAGTAAAAATTTGACCCCCCCCCCCCCCCAAAAAAAAAAAAGAAAAGAATGTCGTTCAATATGCCGGTAACCAGGAGGAAAATCGACTTAGGTTTTACAAATTATAAATTTAATATTTCAAAAATTAAGTATGGTGTACTCAAAAATATATTCCAAATTTTTAAACACCTTTAACCAAGAAATAAAGCATAAATCATTTTTTACTAAGCGCGTGCGAAAAGAACATCTTATCATACTCATTTTGGATGGGATAAGGTGTTTATTGAACGGCAGTAGAGTTTTGGACTTGCATTGTCTTTATTTGTTTAGAATCACTACGTTTCAACTGGTAAGTATCTCCAGTCGTCTTCAGGTGAATACTGTATTTACCTGAAGACGACTGGAGATACTTACCAGTTGAAACGTAGTGATTCTAAACAAATAAAGACAATGCAAGTCCAAAACTCTACTGCCGTTCAAGAAACGTCATTGTCTCCAACCTTTAAACAAGGTGTTTATTATCGCACTCGGTTTTCTTATCTCACTACTTTTTTATCATTCAAACTACATATACCATAAATTTAAAAATATGTAAGTTAGAAATTTCATTGATACTGTATCATAGCATTTCAGAAAAATATTTTTCCATATACATCGAACACCCAGTACTTTATTGCATATTTAGGTTAGAGTCCTTTATAATTGTCCAATATTTTATTTATTTTGCTTTGGTAGTTTAAAAGTAATCCTTAAATTAAAAACTAAAAAAATTTAGTTTTACGGTCTTGGAAAAAAAGTCCAAAAAAACATCTTAATTCATTTTTTAAACCATGGGATTGGGTGATATTTATGACAAGGGATCTGTAGTTATTTTCCTAACAAGTGCGCAAAGTGATACTTTTCCGCACGCAAGTACAGTTGGACGAACGACGCGAAGCGGAGTTCGGATAAGTTCTTGCGTGCGGAAAAGCACTTTGCGCACTTGTTAGGAACAACATTTTTCCTACGAGCTTCATATCAGATAACAACAAAAATAAAAATATGATAATCTATTTAACAGTGTTTAAGCCTTTTTATGATTTGATAAAAATAAAAGTGTCGGTGTTTGTAGATTCTTGTGGACATAGAAACTGAGGAAAAATCTGACATCATGTGTCAAAATCGACATGTACATTTATTGTTGCTTGGCAATATTATAATCATTTATCACTATACGAGGTACTTAAAAAATACAGTTTTTTTCGTTTTAAGCTGAAATACAAATATCGGGAATTACGATTAAAAGATAAAAGAGAATACTCTTGCAACGGCTTCTCACATTGCCATAAAATAGTTTACAGCTACTAAAATAAATATAAATATTCCCTACCAAGGAGATTTTTGAATAGTTTTACTTTTCCGCACCCAGTGCGGATAAAAGTCTTATCCGCACTAGTGCGGAAAAGTGTAACTTTGCACACAAAAATGCGTGCGCAAAGTACTACTTTGCGCACGCTCGTAGGAAAAAGATATTATGAATCTAATAGTGTTTATCTAATGTGTACAGGGTGTTTGTAAAAATGTTTTTAAAATGACACATTTTAAATTCATTTTTCTCAAGTTTTTCAAATGGAACCCCTATAATTATTTTTAATTACAACCCTTTCACTGTTTTATTTTATTACTTTGGTCTGAACAGGAAAAATCGGCAGGTTCTAACTTTCATCCAAACTTCTTTGAGTCGTCGATTTATACTAATATTACATATTTAGATTCGATTCAAAAAACTATATTTCTGTCACAATGGGAATAGGTCATTATAATAGCATAACATAAACTACCTTAAAATAAAACATTTATTAATAGTTATATTGCGAATTCAGATAAAAATACTTATTTTTTTTTTAGTTTGATAGTTCGTTGCAAATTATTTAAAAATTAAAAATTCAAGTTCTAGTTTTAAAATATTCGTTCGCGTCCTATTCAATTTTATATTAAAGCATAAAGACCGATTTTTGTGATCATTGTGGAAAATATCGTAAAACACTTCAAAACTTCGTTAATTTTCATTATAAATGTTGAATAACTTTTTAATGTTCATTGTTATATTTCGATATTTTCAATAAACTTTCCGAATTATCTAGAAGGTGGTAAGGTGTAGTTCACACACACGCACTTAATTTTTAAGATAATAAAATGAATACCTACCTACATATATCACTTTTAATTATAATATTCAAAATTTGATCTTCCTCTAAGAAAACTAACAACCGAACTGAAAAATTTTAATTTGGGATCAAGAATATGAGAGAAAAATTGAGGGAATTACACCTGTATAAAAATCGGATGCTGTTCTCAAAATTGACTCATAACAATATGGCCGAGAAATTACCTATTTACAAAAATTGAAACGTAGGTTTGCTCGAAATCCTAGATTTTAGGATTTAAAAACTATATATATATATATATACATACATAGACGCTAGAACAGGAACACTATAGATTAATAGTATGTTTATTGTTTGCTGAAATAAAATTTCAGTACAACTGAAAGTTTAATTTTGTAAATGTTATTAAGATATTTGCGAACAAAGGAAGCTCCGTGTTTATATAAAAAGGGGATCCACTGATAAAAATGTCTGGATTATTCATCAGTGATTATACCTAATATTATTCACATTAATTGTTTTAAACTAACATTAAATTAATATAAAAAATGGCTGATGAATATGTTGAAAAGGATGATTTTTTTATTAACAGTTTGTTCTATTGACCTTTGAATATGTAGGTATAGCGTTAGAAAGTTAGAAATTAATCAATACTTTTTTTCCAAAAATTAAATTAAAAAAATTATCTTTGTTAAAATTTTGTAAACACAGTGTATAATATGTGTGATATAAAAAACTAAAAAATAAGAAAAAAATTCACTCAATTTAGTTGAGTACGTAGTAGCGAGTACTTTCCAATATAAAACAATCGTGAAAAATTGTGAGATACTCATAAACCATAGACATATAGGTGTTTATAAGTACGCCACTGTACATCATAACATTAAGGTACAACTATTGTTACTAAAAATTATCAAGCTTTTCATAAGGTATAATAATCACTCACAAAGTTTGCACGATACAACGCACAGTGAGATCTAGTTACCAACAAGTTTAAATAAAGCAAGGTTTTCCAAAAAAATTGGTATTTCTTAAAATATAGCAGATATTAAAAAGTTGACAAATAACTTTTTTTGCTATGAACCAGTGATTCAATTGACGTAGAGTGATAAAATTTC
Source organism: Polydrusus cervinus (assembly GCA_935413205.1). Classification (NCBI taxonomy): domain Eukaryota; kingdom Metazoa; phylum Arthropoda; class Insecta; order Coleoptera; family Curculionidae; genus Polydrusus; species Polydrusus cervinus. The sequence goes on from OW284514.1 coordinate 6,883,518, forward strand.
AAAAAATTATTGTGAACGTTACACGCCATTAAAATTGGAGCAAAAATCATCGTCTTCTTTAACACCCTGTATATAAAAATGTCTAACAGTTAAAGCAAATCCAACATTGACAATTGTTTCCCAAGGGATGACTCTATCAATTATTCAAAACCGTAGGTCAATATCATATCTTGTTCAGAAAATATTAACTGTTAAATTTAGGCGAAATTTTTCTTGCTCGAAAGCAATTGTCCAGCAGTTTATTTGGCTTTCTTTAAATGTTGAAATTCAAAGTATTGACGAAGGTTTTCTGTTTTGAAAGGTGAAAGAGGGGTCAGTTCTTTCTTTCGAATTAGGCTTTTACCTCTTCGTTCGCTGCCAGGGCCATTCCCGAGGGGAACCTACAGCTTAACGTGGGTTTCGAACCAAGATCCTCAGTCATACGACACTCCCCCCCAAGGGCAAACCCTCGGTTTCTTGACCTACCGATTGGGGAGTGTGTACCTTCTTCTGCACTCCACGAGATATCCGATCACATCCGACCTGGTTACCGGCGTGAACGGGACGGGTTGGGCGATGATACATTTTATACTCTTTCCTGCATTCTTAAACCTACTATAATTCGGACATACTTTTTTTATTGTGCGAGACTCGAACTCGGAACGTTACTGTCGAATGCCAGCGACTCACCACTGAGCTACCGACGCAGTTGAGGGGTCAGTTCGGTATTACTAAATAGTTAAAGGTTTAAAAGTTATTTCTCCTAATGGATTTTTGGTTTAGAGCTTTCATGGCGAGAAAATAATTCCCAAAAAGGCCTGTTAGGGGGAAATGCCTTTATGAAATCCTGCTAATGATGACATACCAGCCCTTTTTCCTTCAGTCTTCAGCAATGCGTTTTCGTAATTCGTCCTATAGTGGCCGAACAAAATTTGGTAAAGGTGCAAACGTTTCTGTGAATACTGAGCTATTTCTTCTTTTCTTCTAACTGGATCTAGTAATTGATCCGCCGTATTAGATTATGTGATTTGCAACAATAAATACAGGGTGTCCGGTAACTTATGGGCCGTAGAATAACTGGCGATACTAGACATCAAACTAAACCGATTATGTCATATACGTTTTTTTCAGATTATCACTTTTGTTTTTGTTTTTTTTTGGTAATTTGATTATGTACTATGTTTTTTTATGCTTTGGGATGTTTAAAGGGAAATAACTCGAAAACCGTTAAAGATATTAAGATCAATCAAGTACACCTTTTTGACCCAGAAAATGTCCTTTTTAAGAAACTATAATTGAAAAACACCTAATATCACAGGTAAGAAAAAAAATCATAAATTTATGAAGCCCAGTGTATGCAACTAGCGCCCTCTAGTTTGAAACTTAAAAATTTCTACAAATTCTTATTTCTTGCTTATAAAAACATAATATTGCCAACTTTCAATTCGATTCATTAAACCGTTTTAAAATTATGGCTTATTTTCGAGAATAAACTTTTACTTTCAACACCCTGTATCTCGAGAACGAGTAACAATCCGAAAAAACTTATATGACTTAATCGGTTTAGTTTGATGTCTAGTATATCCAGTTACTCTACGGCCCATAAGTTACTGGGCACCCCGTATTATTTTTGGGCCAGTTTATTTTTGCCCTTGATGGCATAGAATTCTCTTACCTATGATGACACAGTATGCAGTCATTGGTTAATGACTATTTTAATAAGCTCACTTTTCTTCCAAGCATAATATAATGATGGCACCTAAAAAGAAAGACGACATAAAGCGTGTAACACGCAATAGAAAATGTTCAAAATAATTGGCGTTTGAGTTTATTATTTACTCAAGGTTTCCATCACTAGTCACTAAAAAAAATTTAGCAAGGAGCAAAAAGGATACCTTAGGAGGCAATAAGCTTGTTTTTAGTACAGACTTGGAGCACCTCTTAGTTCAAAAAATGGAAGATATAGAAATAAAAAGGAAGACATTTTTAGTTACTTACAATTTTAGTGAATAGATAAGTGAATAAAATTGAAAACCAAGGATGATCGAAAAATGATAAAGATTTTTTAAAAGATATTATCGCAAAAGACCAAGAAAATAGACATAATGGTGGCGGCGATGCTTCACCGATCGATAGCAGATCTGTAGATAAACCTGGAAAAGATTATGAGGACAAAAAACTATTCGTCGGTAGCCTTAGTTGAGAAACCACAGAAGGGGAATTACTGGAAGAGGCTTTGCATTAATCATTAATTGGTTTAAGACGTAGCCTTTATTACTAACCTAAGGTATGAAAAGATATTTCCAGGCAGCATTCCCGCAGAATTGACCGACACGATGACATTAAAGAATATTTTGGTCAGTCCAGAACGATCAGATAACTTGAAATGCCACTGGACAAACAAAAAAAAGGATTATTTTTTATAACTTTTGAATCAGAACAACCAGATGTTAGGCTGTGGGGTAGGGATGACAGTAGAGGATCTAGAGGCCATGGAGGTTATGGCGGTTACGGTCACGGTTGGGGCCGAAGCTACGGTGCTTATGGAGGATGCAATCAAGGCTATAGATATGATGGTTACGGCTAAGGCTGGTATGATTACTATGACGTTGGATATGAAGACTATACGATGGAAATGCCGAATTTATCATTACTCTACCGTAGATTTATATTAAATTTACGAAGGAAGCTGTGATAAAACCGACAATTATTCTAGAAAAGAGTTTTCTAATAGTTTAAAAGAATCCCTAAGAAATTAATAAAATTTTTTTGCTTGCTTTATATATAGAAGAATACTTTGTGAAAGTACTTTGACGTAAGTACCGAGTAGAAAAAAATATTGGCATGTATTTTTCAAGTCCAAGAGTTTACATAGACCCTTCACCTTTTTGTCAGTTAATTATTAGATAGAACAAATTACTTTTTCTATGTGTTTTTAAATACAAGAAACTCATAAAGATAACATTTTTTGTCCCTACTAATGACAATAATTAAACTTAATCATTTTTGTTAAAAATGGAGTATGTAGTTATGGAGTACCTAGATGTAGCTATTTCATCTCCGATTTTAAAACATTAAAATATGAAATGGAGATAAGCAAAATATGATAAGAATTAATCGATAAAATCCAGACACCAAAATAAAAAGAATATATATGCTTTTAAATGGTTTATTTTATAAAAAAATAAACTACAAGCTTTGAATATAAGTTGATATTCAATAACATACGTTAATGAAACAATTATACAGATTTTTGAAAACTGGACAATAGAAATAGAGAAAAACGGTGCTAAAGCAATAGAATAGATAAAGAAAAAAGAACTAATTAAGTAATAATATTATAGCGCGCCGTGTAAAAAATATAATTTAATTAATTGAATAATTCCTTTCTAAATAAACACTCCAATGACATTTAGAAGTTTTTATTACAAATATAAATAGTTTTAAATTATTTTACAACATGTTACATTATTTACAAAAAAAATATTGTTTGCGTACTTACCAATAATTATTACTGAATAATAATTTATGACCATAGACATATAAAAATAATATACAAAAATTTAATTGTTACAGCTGACAAAATAGCGGCACAATAAACCCTATAAGTTAGAAGCATATTTTTTGAATTATAGATAAAAAAATATAGCTTTAGATTCTTCAAAAACAATACATTTGATTGGTCGCTTTCTTTTGTTCCACTTAAAAAACATTAACCATAAACCATAACCTAAAAATCATTTTAAATAATAACACTGATGGCTGATACAATAACAATAGTGTTCATACTAATTCAATATTTATTTTTATTCAACCAATGTACTTTATAGGCAACAGACATAATTCTGAAACGACACCAACGTTTAGAACAAAACACAAAACAGTATTGTTTTCAATAACATCCATTATCTATTATCATGGTAGTATCAATTCACTTGTAAGTGTAGTTTACAAAATCTTATTTGACGTATTATCTCTTTTTAATTTATCTATCAGAATGAGAAAACCAATGATTTTATATAGAATCGACTTTATGATCATAGCTGACAGCTGTAAAATCTTTGAGCATGTATTCCTAAACTTAAGAGAATATCATTTTTCACAAGGGAGGACCAAATTAATGTATTTATATTCATCAACTTCAACAACTCACGACTAGTATTGGGTCGTTTATATTTAAAAATATATATCTATGACATTTTTTGTTTTTCTTAAAATTTATATACCAGAAACAGCTATTTAACAACTTGTTGAATTCTTTGGTGTTTGTTTCAAACTTTCTGATTCAAGAATACTTCACTTAAAGTCATTGAACTTAAAGACGTTGCATTCTTTTATACAAGTTTTGTATTGACATGCTTCCTTAGAATGAGAGCACATAATGAATTTAACGATGTTATGAGAGATGCAACCAGACTAGAGCTAACTGGCCAGGAATAAAGAATTAGTTTAGTCTTAGATACGAGTCCTTGTCTAAGAGTTTAACATTGTGATTTTAAAAAATTAAGCAGCTGTCATCAATTTCGAATTTTTCTTGCTCATTTCAAAGTCAAAGAGAGAATTCAGAATTAATATAATACATCATATATTGTTAAAGGTATTCCATTTAAAAAAACGTATGTTGGATAGGTACGCCCTGACGATTTGGCATACCCTGTATAATTTTAAATTGAAGATCAAATGCCTCCTTATAACTATTATAAAGTTGAGTAGTTAAGATGCTATGGAATCCTGCGTTGAGAGCGGGTCACCCTGTATATGTACAGGGTGTCTCTAAAAGGTGCGGAAAAAGAGCTCCCACAAGTTCCTGAGGCGTAAATATGACGATCTAGCCCAACTTACCTTAGTTTAATTTCGGAGATACAGACTGTCAAAAGTTCAATTTGGTTTTTATTTTTTATAAAAAAATTTTTTAATAATTGGTGTATTGTCATAATATTCGGCTTGGGAGGGTTTTGCGGTATGAGAAATTAGAATCTGCTCTCATTTTTATTATAAAGTTTAGAGGGCGCCACCTGCGGTACCTTTCAAACACTTAAAACGAAATAACTTTTTTGAGCCACCCCATATTTAACTTTTAAATAAAAATTCGGATTCTTCAACGTCTTTTACCTAAAAAGGGTATACGTGGTAAGAGTTGATTTGAGCAGCTATTTTTAAGATATCTGGATTTTAAAAATTTACTTACAATAAAAAGTTTTAAAAAATCCATAAATACCTACATTGCCAAGATTCGGGCCAAAAGAACGCGATGTTATTGATTTTATTTATTTTTTTCGAATTCGGCTTTTTGCCTCTTCGTTCGTTTGGAATATTTTTTACACTACAATGAACTTTAGTAATAATTTTTAGTGTTCTCTTTAGCTTATCTTTTTCTTCGAATTTGGGGGACTTAACGTCACCAATCAAAAATGGCTTCTAAACATAAAAAAATATATTTTCCACTTTCTTCTCTTTCTAAAGAAAAGTGTCTCCCTCTGGAAACTTTCTCTTCCTATCCAAAGTGAAAAATTATAACTTCTATTGTAATGTCTGTACGCGGTGGTTTGTTTGCGCGAGTTTTTGGTTTTTATTACGTATTTCAAATAAATATAAAAAGGGATAACGGCCGATATTAGCACATTCTTATTTGTTCGATACTCAAAAAAATATTATTAAAAAAATAAAATATATTTTGTGATTTATCTCATTTTTTATAATGCATTAAGGGCTACATAGCTTATCAATTTTTTAAATATATTTATCTTGCGGAACCATGTCTAATTATTGGCTGATAAAAACGAGTAAACACCGGGTTATATATTTTCAATTATAAACTAATGCTAAGGATAATATTTATTGTATTAGTCCGGGCTAATTTAATAAAAAAATTATTAAAGAAAGTCAAACGTGCATTTCTAAACGTAATTAAAGTTAAAAAAACGAACAACTAAAAGAAAACCTTGTAATTTCTTGCCGTTCTTTCGAATTAGGCTTCTTACCTCTTCGTTGGCTACCAGGACCATTTCCCAGGGGACCTACAGCTTGACGTGGGTTCCGATCCACGATCCTCAGTCATGCGACACTCCCCCCAAGGGTTATCAACCCTCGGTTTCTGTGTCATTGCATGACTTTTTGGCGATGACGATTGGGGAGTGTGTACATTCTTCCGCACTCGCATGGGAGATGATACATTTCACACTATTTCCTGAATTCTTCAACCTACTAAAACTAGGACATACTTTTTTTTATTGTGCGGATACCCACTCCGAGGATCGAACCCGGAGCGCCACGGTCGAATGCCAGAGACTCAACGCTGAACACCGACGTACAGGGCCGTAGCCAGAACCAAATTTTTGGTAGGGCTATTCGATTCCTTACCAGGGCCCACATTCTCACATTGAAATATAATGATAAGTATTTGATTTTTAAGGGACGCTGTAAAATTTTTTACATTTTAGAACGACCGACATCCGACATGCTTCATTCATATGCATGTATTATATTTATTATAAACAATAGCATAACCAGAAAATATGCTCGGGGGGGGGGGCTAAATGGGCGTAAGTAGGACATTTTTTTTGGAGAAAGGGACAGTCGGGACTACATGTATTTCATGATATTGTACCTAGGAAAGAAAACGGGAAAGCGCCGCAGGCGAAGCATTTTCATTGCCTCGCCCAAAGTTTGTTTAAAATTCACCTAACTACTAACAAATTTCATCAAAATTATTAAAATTTGTAAATGTTTTTTTTACTTTTTTTTTTGATTTTCCTAGATGGATCTTTATTAAAAAAACACTTTTTTTATATTTGTAAACAATATGAATATTAGTGTCAATCCAAAATTTTAACATAAGACGTATGTATGACTCTAACACGCGATTTTCGGGCTCGATTTTTCATAATTAAAAATAAGTAAATATCGCTCTCCACGCCAAAATTGATGATTTTTCAGAAATCATGTATTTTTGGAGCGTAAATCTAGGAACAGTTATTGGTGCAAATTCTTAGGTTTTGAAATACTCTTTCTTAAGTGCCGTTTTGTATATTCATAATAAAGCATTCTCGTTTCTTCCCGCACTATTTTTTTTATTATAAATCATCACACTTCTTCAATAAAAAATGTTTCAATTAAAATGTTTTCTATAACTTTTTTCTTTAAAAATAAATACCTAATTATTTTTGGTTTTTGTTGTAAAAATAATTTATTGCATTGGGTTATATTTTTGTTGGTTTAAAATAGCTCTAAAAAAGGGAAAACGGAACAGACAGGGGCAGGACAGGACTCTACCCGTATGACGAAATTATTTAAATAATTTTATTTTATTAAACTTATCAAATAACTTGCAGACATTTTTGACACTTATTTTTTTCTATTTCAAAATTTTTTTACCAGGGCTCAATATTTTTTTACCAGGGCTTCGCCCTGGCCAGCCCCCCTCTAGCTACGGCCCTGCCGCCGTAGTAAGATAAAATCTTAAAATGTATATAATTATATGGTCCATATAATTACTGGCTGGATGCACGTTACAACAAGCAAATACATAATCATAACAGAAACAAAGAATAAGGTAGGTCTGTTATTAATTAATTGGATAACCTTTGTCATTTCGAAGAACTTTAATTTTTCTTATTAAAAATGATTTGAAAGCGAAAAATAGTAAGTTGCTACATATTCTGAAAATATATCTCAGCAAAAAAAGAAATGCTCATTTTGAGGCTTATTTAAATCCTGACAGAATTGACTCGAATCAAAAATTACGTCAGAAACATCCGGAAGATTTTTTTTTCAGTGGGGGCAAAATCAAAAACTTTTTATATGTTTTAATGATTATATTTTATACATAACACAAAAAAAAATACAATAAACACAAGGAGAGAAGCTTTACAGTTTTTTGGGCTGGTTGCCCTCCTTGAAATGTACTTTATGGCCACCCATGGCCTAATGGACATTCATTCACGCTCCTTTCTCTATACTTTTCAGATGTAAGATTGTGCAATATTTCTCCCGTACTATAAACGTTTACATCAGGAGCGCAAACCACAAATCCTAATTTAACCAGCCCAGCATTTAGAGTTAGTACCAGCCTATCGTACCGCAACATAAATAATTTATCTGCACGTGTAACGTGTACTCACCAGCAAGGCAATCGGTCTTGAAAACTATGTCACATTTTCGCATTTTTTTAAATTTTTAATCATGTTTCCATTGTTCAACAGTTTTAGTGAATTTTGATTGGTGTAAAAATAGTGTTTGAGTTGAATTTTTGGTCGGTTTTGCTTATTATTGCTGTGATATATGTATTTAAGTGTATGAAATATAAATAAAGGTAAGTTCGGTTTGTTTATTTTTAAATAAAATAGTGTTTGTTTAGGTGTGAGTTGCTTACTTCACCGAGGTCTTGGCAATATATTTTTTAATCAGAGTACACGGTTTTGTCAAAAAGTATTAACTGCTAATTCTATATATAGTTAAATCTTTGAGTTACCACAGTGTTCATGTACATGTAACTTATAGTCAATCTATGTAGTGTGTTTAAAAAAATCCCTTAGTTCGTTAGTTAATAAAGAAAAAATATCATGGTTGTTTCAGTACATATTTTTTCTTTATTTACGAATCAATTAGCATCTGGAAAGTAACGACGTAACTGTTCTTTGTTATTTTAACTTTTACGAAATTTTCCTGAAACAAAAACATAAAACAGATCAAGCAAAATATGCGAAGAAATAAAATAAGGCTTTTGTTTTGTCTTAAAATTTATTAACTAAATATAAAATGCCACATGCAACTTTAATGACTAAATAAAAATAATTTTGTTTTATTTTTCAAGGTTTAACTGAAATGTAAATATAGTAGAATCAGTTTTAATTCCTGGTGGGATTTTTGCATTTAAAAATAAATTTTTACTTGATTTATTAATAATTTGCATTAGTTCTGCAATTGGAAAATGTAATAATTAGCTGATAAAAAAAATTGCCGATACTTGGACTTTAAACCTTTTTTTACCTGACTTTACGCCAGAATAATTGACAAATTATTTTTAATTGAAACAATATTTCACATAAATCGAGGAACTTAAAAATATCTCAAATCAGTGGCTTCCCCCTGAATTGTCTTTGACGCCCCCTAAGACATTGAATAACTGAACGTAAATTACCTACATCAGCTCCATGACAATGCATCTATCTAAAATAGTTTGACAGCGCAGCGTTTTTAGAGAAAATACAACAAAAAATAAAAAATAGTGTATTTTCTAACCGTAATTACCAAAATATGTATAACAAACATCAAAATTGTTATTATAAATTTTTAATTTGATGTAAACTTTTTATTCTTTAAAAAGGCCAAGTAGAAAATCCGCTTCACTTTTTTGCATTCTAAGGCATTTAAAATAAATAAATTTTAGAGGTTATTTAAGCAAGGCTAAATAAATTTAAAAAAATAGGTTACAAAATGGTTTTGTTTTAAAAAAATCGATAGATTTTAGACATGAAATTGGGTCAAGTTTCCTTTCTTCCAATTTTGTAGCAAAATTTAGTAGGTAGTACAAAATAAAATATAGTAAAATTAAGTAAAACAAAATTATTTATTCTCTTTGAGTTAGGAGATCTCGGAAATAAGTTGAGTTTTTGAATACCTTATTAAAACCCAAGTTACTTTTGTTCATAATAATCTACCTCCCTATCTCCCTAATATTATTATATTTATATATTAATATTAATATTTGGCCTTGTATAAAGGAAATTGATTTATCTCTTAGGTTCTAAATTAAGCGGTTGCATGTTATGGGAAGCTCTATATCAATTTTAGTTCCTTTAAATCGATATTCTATGACCCCTATTTTAATATAAATGATCCAATGAAAATTAAATATCGAGAAATGGGCTAAATAATGATTAGCATGATCAGACCCCATAAATTAATACTGACTTCGTGGAACAATATCGTCATCAGTCACTATTATTCGGAAATAAGTATGTTGTATCAGGACCTTGGTAGCACGCGTCAATAACCTTCGTTTTTTTATTCAATCTTTTTACAGGATGAATAAAATATTATTTTGAACAAAAATATTGCGTTTTAGTATACCTGATATTTATAATCAATCTCGATAATGTATCGTAATAATCGAGGCAAGCAAATCCATAGACTCTACAAGGGTGGGGGCTAGGGGAGATCCCTCTGAATAGAATTTAGCCACCCTAGACACCCCCCCCCCCCCCCTGAATCGAGTTTAGCCATCCTAAACCAATTGGTGTTTTCAAATTATTACGCAGTCGACCTTTTTTTAGAAGACATCTTCCGAACGTGTAGTAGGATTTCTACACGACATTAAGCCCCCTTCCCCCCCCCCTCCCATCAAGGTTAGGTTAGAGTTGCAGACCTTTGGCTCTGACCAAACAGTCTCGCGTAATCCTATTAGGTCCGTTGTGATACCACAGGTGTTCCGTAGAACCCACCTTCATCAGATCTCTGATGGTTAGAAGGATTTTAACAACTTATTCAACCAGACACTACTATTCAGAATCCTGCTCAGTCGTCCAAGTTGTAAGTTGCTTAGTTTCTCCAGGTTATTGAAAAATAGTTCACCTAGGGCGGTGAACCTTCTTCTTGCGAGGTCAGGGCATTCACACAGAAAATGTTGAATACTTTCTTCCTCATCTCTGCAACTTCTGCAGTAATCGTTAGTATGCGTTCGGCATGTCTACCGAAGAGGCAATGCCCGGTAACAACCGCAGTAATATTTCTCACGTCTTTCCGACTGTGTCTCAATAGCTCTGCAGTTCTCTTTTTATCAAGTATGGGCCACAGTTGCCTGGATGTACTACAGGTTATTAACTCTGTCCATCTGTTCTGTGCAAGCTGGATTGTCCGTGTAATCTAGTAATCTATCTCCTCTTTGACTAATCCCAGTGGTCTTAATCACCGTATTGTCTGCTACCCCCCCCCCCCAAATATAGGTGTCTAGCCACTGCTCATATCCATTGGCTTTTTTGCCATTTATATAAACTAGATTAAAATACGATATGAATAAAAATGTATTCGCAAGTTATCAACTCCATAAATATTTACAAATGTCAATTATTTGTCCTCCAACATATTATTTTTTTAAATATGCATACAAGTTTCATCAATTCAAATTTCCAGTTTTACCACTTAAATCTTATATTTATTTTTATTTAGATGTAAGTAATAATAAGGTACCATAATAATGAGATTGTTAAAAAATTCCAAAATCATATCAAAATAAAATAATCATATTATTTATTGGATTCAGTTATCCTATTTCTCCTGAAGTCATTATCTGTGATTATATCGGTATCATGGCTTTAATTATTATATGATTATACGATATTGTGTTGTGAACTTAAAAAAGTATTATTATATTTAATCAGTATTGTTACTAAAACCTAACAAGAAAAATGGTAGACTTTTATTTTACCCCCTAAATAAGGGTGCAATGTCCATTGTTTATTTATATATATTTCTGTAAATATTGAGTAGTTAACAGAAGCTATAGAAAAGTCCTGTCCTTTCAATCTTTTCAGTTCAAGAAATATAAATATAATTCAACATACTCAACTCCGGGGATTTTGTTTTTATATGCGCGAAGCTGAAAATTTCCTAGAGACCATTTTTATCCTTTTTATTTGATGATTTGATGAGATTACACTGCTCCACTATTGAATGTTTTTATCCAGTACTTATCTCCTGACCTAATATAACTAAAAACATTTATTTAACAACTGGTTACAGTCTGTCTATCATAAGATAATGTCACCTTCAAATATTGGCAAGGTTATTGGTTGTTGGGTAATTTATTTCAATACTATTATTTGTCGCATGCTTCTTTTCTTGTTTCAAAGCATTGTCTTATAAAGTTGAGTATGTAGTTAGAAGAATTCTTGCTTTGACTTCCGAATTCCTGTCATTGTTTCTTTGACACCTGAAATCAGACATCCATAATTTTTTCTATATTATCGAAATAGCAAAACAGGAGATTGTAACGCAGATTCCTTGTCCTATATGGTTCTGATAATAGTATATTGTATACCTAGTAGGAAAAGCTGAACATTCCCGGACGACCGTAAAGATTGTATGTCGAGGCGCAAGCCGAGACTGACAATACGAAGTCCGGGAATTTGACTTTTTCTACGAGGTTTACAAACTATTTTTCCGTAAACAGAAAATTATTAAAAGGACATAACTTATTACAATCAACTTGTTAAAATTTTGAAATACATATTATTAACTTTGTTCACAAATAAAGGATGCTATTCAATATATGTGTTGTAACTATGGAAACACGGTATTGAATTCTCAAGCTTAACACATTTTAGTTTATAAGTAGCCGTACAGAAATAATATTTCCTTACAGTACAATAATAAATATTTGCTAACAGTTATTTTTCGTTGCGTAGCAACGACTAAGTGTAAGGAAATATTGACTTTTTTTTCAGAAATGTTATCAAAAATGTATATAATATTTCCAATCGATTTTCGAAAAAAATCATATTGTGACGGGTAGCTTTCAGTTTTACCCAGCATTGCCTAGTTCTTCAGGTGGAAAGGGAGAACTTCTCCTCTAATCAAAAGTGATGACTCTAAAAAGAAGTCCTCGGTCTTCTCAAACCTCTACTCTTTTCCACCCCTACTCAAAACTTCTCCGCCGATCAAGTGACTTCTGATCACAGGGAAAAGGAGAACATTTCTTTAAACAAGGTGACTGGAAAACTCAACGTCTTAAGGAAGGACTATATTTCACAAGATTATAGTTTTAGATGTATTTGAAGGACTAGAGCTAATATTGAAATGAAACAAAAATATATATTCCTCTTAATATTTTTCTTTCGTTATCACGTTACAAAATTCGATCCCCTTCGGATCTTCAAAATTTTCATTTGATCCTATGTTGAATCCATTTGTAAATTCTCACCCTGTATCTTACGTGATTTCATAGAATCAGCTGTGCAAAGGGGCCTTCTAACACGTGCTGTGCGCGTGACAAGTCACATGACCCACCCCAACCATCGATCTGACCGTCTCTGTCTGTCCGTGTCCTCTTATAGAGCTGAAGACAGACAGAAAAAATCATACATCAGAGTTAGATCAGTTGTTTCGTGGAAAAGAAGTCCGCCTCACTTTGGTGAGATGTGTACGTATCCAAAATTTGTTTCAATTAGTTTTAGAGATAGTTGCTTTTAGTCGGCTTGTAGAGATAGAATGTTTTGGCTTGATTCTGTTATATTTAGACTAGCTGGGGTTTGTTGTAAGGGTCATGTCAGATAGAGGATGCAATCAATAATTATCTACCATATCTACGTACGTCTACGGTATTTTTTTTGCTTGTTCTATTTTATATTAAAAAACCGGTACTTTATGTAAAGTCCATAAATGTGTATTATTTGTTTCGTGATTGCGTAATCTCTTTGGCAGCTGATATTTATTCTTATTTCTTTAACATCTTTATCCGAATTGTTTTTAGATGATTTTTAAAAAAATGTAAATCTTTCTTTTTTAAATAATTAGAGCATATGGATCTTAAAATCTGCATTGAAACTTTCCATTGACAGTTACAGTGATCTGAGGGATGTATTTATCGATTTAATGACGCTGACCTAACCTGTATTTTAAGGGTCAAATTTTGGGCAAGTCAGAATAAATCTATTTTTAAAAAACCGTGTTAAAAGTCTGCACTCAAGACTATGAGTTTGATTCATTAGTCTATCCAATGAGACCCACTATTGGCCTTTATTTATTTGATTAAGAATCTTTCGTCGATTTTGTGACGGATTTTGTTTGGTATTCATTATGTATCAAGTCTAAATATGTTTTAAAGGTTTTAGACATTTTAAATTATAATTAAATATATAATAGTAAAAATTAAAATTATAAATTAGAAAACACAAATAGTTAGCACAGATGCGAGCTTTTTTCCAGACTTTATATCCTCACTTTATATAAATTTATTAAAAAAGGCACGAAGGTACTTTAAAAAATACAGAACCAATCTAATTTACATAATTCGTATAAATCAATATTTTTCTAAAAATACATACTTTTCGAAACTGAATTTCAAGTCCCGAAACAGATTTCCAGTAAGTTTATTCTTAGAATTAAGTAAGCTTTCTTTATAGAGTTCATAAACAACATATTTTACGCACTCTCTTGCACCATCGCTTTGCGTTGGGTCGAGGTGATATCGAAATAGCATTTGCTTTGTTTCTAGCTGAAAAGTTGTTGCCCTAATATTTAATGGTACATTTACTACGGTTTTTTTGAAATTGAGCTTTGTGCCAGTATCGGCTCGTGGGCAAAAATATGCACGGAAAGAACGCAATACTAATATAAAGAATAATATGCAAAATTTAATATGCTAGTTTTATTATTAACTGAATAAAATAATACTTTATTTCAATATAATAAGATAGGGGTCTCTTGAGTTTAAAAATTAATTATAGATCAATTTATGTTGAGATAAAATATACCTCTCATTCAGGCACGGATCCAGGAGGGTGCTTCCGTGGGCAGTTCCGCCTCCCCCCCTCCCCTCCCTGAGCCTTACAAAATGGGTGTTTTGTTTACTTTAAGCTTTGAAAATTGTAGGGCGTATAAAGGGTGAGTATTTTTTTTAGACGTCACTGTTGAGTATAAGGAGATTTTTTAGATTTAGGGATACGTCACTTATTTTTTAGTCGCCCCCACCCCCTCAGCAAAATCCTAGATCCGCCACTGCTTCCATTTGAAGTGTAATATTTTTCTAACATTAAATGTATGCTTGTTGTAACGCTTAATATAAGTAACCCATGTTAATATTTTATTGATTTGAAATATATCAATAGCGAAAAAGACACTAGGGATCGGTCTCAGAAAGTTATATTTATAGGTTACACGTGTTTCACCCTTTTAGGCATCATCAGGCCTAGAAGTTAAAATTGAAAATCAAAACTCATCACTACATATTTATTTTATTTATTTATCTTTAAATACACTACGGAATACAACATTCCAATTAGTACAACTAAATAGATACACTAATTAGGGACAGCAGAAAAAAAAACAATACATAGTATAAAACACACAACAGAATAATAGAGTTAAAATAGATTAAAATAAATTAGTCATAATAGTTTTTTTACGGAATAAAGGCTAATCCTAAATAGATCGCAATCTGGAAAATGACTATTGTAATTCCGCAGTAATCTTGACATAAAGGCATTTTGTCCATAGTTGGTTCGATGAGTCACTTCGAAGAAAACTTGCATCTGCCTCGTGCGCCTTGGTGGAACCAAAAAAACACAGATTCAAGCAGGGCATTACAGCAAATTGTGCCATTCATAAGTTTGTATAAGAAGATCAGCAAGGCTTTTCTGCGTCGGTATTCTATGCCACAAAGGAGAAGTCTTGTTTCATATGATATGTTTTGGTAGGGAAACCTGAGTTTAAACAGAAGATATTTAGCGTATCTATTCTGAACACGTTCAATCCTTTTGATGTGGCATTGATAGTTGGGACTCCATATAACAGAACAGTATTCAAGCGGAGATCGAACTAGTACACCATATAGAGCGTTAAGTACCTTTGTATCGTAAATGTGTTTGGTGTTTCGCTTTACAAAACCAAGCAATCTAAAACACTTCAAAATTACTTTGTCTATATGAAGATTGAATGTAAGATCTTTATCGAAGATGACACCAAGATCGTTGAAGTGAGAGACAATCTCCAGGTTAGTGTTCCCAATAGCATAGGTATGGTTTGTCGGAGAGTTGCATTTATAAAAGCGGAAGACCTTACACTTGCTCACATTAAGTTGTAAAAGGTTAGCTTTACACCAGGTAACCAACCTGTTCAGATCAGACTGCAAGTAGTTTGCATTAGGAGAAATTCTGGAGTAAAACTTTAAGTCATCAGCGTAAACTAGACACTCGGACACATCAAAGCAAGAAATTACGTCGTTTATAAAAAGTAAGAATAAAATAGGGCCAATATGTGAGCCTTGGGAACACCAGACGTCACAAGAATTTCCCTGGAGATTGACAGTAACGCGTTGGCGGCATATTAATATGTAGTGACCTACAGCCTAAGCCCTCCTACCTTCCAAAATTTCTTGCTGGCAACGGCCATGTTAAGAGGGGTAGGGGGGCCAGGGGGAGTCGAAGTCCCTTCTGATCTGGGAGGGGTTTTGGAAAAGGAGTATGTTTTTTTTTAAGTCACTTTTATTCGAGAGAGAAATTTTGGGAAGGAGATACTTCTTTATTTTAGAAGTATTTTATGATCAGCGAGAGGTTCCTGAGGAAAGACATAAAAAAAATTTTAGAAGTCACTTCTGATCTAGGGAGGTATAGCTGCGCCGTTACTGCTTTTTCACTACTATCGTGCTAGTTTTTACATAATATTGTGTTTTGATGTAGTACCAAAGGTTATGTCAAGTACCACGAGGATAGATATCGACTTATAGAGTATGAATATTATCTTTACTTATCAAGGTAATAAATTTTGTATTCTTTATAAATATATGCTTAAAGCAAGTTAAACTTTTATTTTAGTTTAAGATTTTGATATGTTACGTAAGAGTTGCCATTGGGGTTTATTGCTGTGTTAAGTATTATTTTCCGTTGGTAAGTTAATCGTCATCTACTTTTACCATAATATAATTTTGTTAAATGATTTTTTTATACACACAGTTTTTTAGAACTTTTACGGATATTCAAAAATTAGTATGATAAGATATGTTTATTAATGGATTTTTTTTAAATTAGTTATTTTTATGAAAAAAAAAATATTTTCGATTTTCTTTAGAATAAAATAAACTGTAAAACTGTAATTATTATTTTTTCATTTGCTATACACTTTTATTCGATTTTTTTTTTCGGCAAAAGGATAACTTTCCCTTACATACATCCTTACCCCCTTTTCATTGAAGAAAAATAAACTCAATGATTTGCTTACTTTTTTTCTAATTCTGTCCGAGAAGGACCATAATTTATCACGGTAAATTTTAGCGCTGTTGGATTAAGTACCGAATTAATTAAGTTTTAGTTCTAAAACCCAATAGCGTACCACAAAATCTGTTTAAAGGGGGGAAAAACACTGTTTTTTGCAGGGTGAAAGTAAACAAAAATTAAAAAACTAGTGAAAAACTTGTAAACTTGGATATTAAGTGTCAATTTTAATCAAAAATAGAATGTTAAAAAAAATTCTATTCCGAAAATCGATCGGAAATATTGACATTTTTTATAACATTTCTGAAAGAAAGAGTCACTATTTCCTTACACTTAGTCGTTGCTAGGCAACGGAAAATAACTGTTAGGAAATATTTATTATTGTACTGTAAGGAAATACTATTTCTGTACGGCTACTTGTAAACTAAAATGTGTTAGGCTTGACAATTCAATATTACTGTGTTTCCATAGTTACAACACAAATATTTAATGACATCCTTTATTTGTGAACCAAGTTAATAATATTTATTTCAAAATTTGGTTGTAATAAGTTATGTCCTTTTAATAATTTTCAAATTACGAAAAAATAGTAAGTATACCTCGTAGAAAAAGCCACATTCCCGTACTTCGTATTGTCAGTCTCGGCTTGCGCCTCGACATACAATCTTTACGGTCGTCCGGGAATGTTCAGCTTTTCCTACTAGGTATACAATGTACTATTTTTTTTTGTCTGTATGTATTTCCTTTATTTTCTTAAGTAAAGAAAAATATGTTAAAAACAAAAGTAAACGACTAATAGTTATTAAATTTACCAATATATATGACTTTTCTTAGATAAAACCATATTTATTTTTACACAAATAAAATGTTTTATAGTTTCTGTGTTAATCTGAAATCGTGTTCCGTCAGCGTCTTGTTAAACGGATCCTTAAAGGACTCGACGTCAATAAAGCTTCTGGTCCAGACGAAATTCCTATCATTGTTCTTAAGACATGCGCCGATGAACTTACACCAGTATTTTGTAGACTTTTCAACTTATCCTACAAAAAAGGAATATTTCCATCCTGCTGGAAGTCGGCGCGTGTCCAGCCCATTCTAAAGAAAGGTAAAAAGACTCTGCCAAGCAACTACCGACCCGTCGCATTGCTTTCAGTAATTTCAAAAGTAATGGAGAAAGCTATTAACCAACAACTCCTAAAGTATCTGGAAGGGCTTAACATTATCAGCGACCATCAATACGGTTTTCGTAAGTCCAGATCAACAGGTGACCTTCTGGCATATGTCACCCATCTTTGGAGCAACACCATCGAACATCATGGAGAATCCCGGGCTGTTGCACTGGACATCTCTAGGGCTTTTGATCGTGTTTGGCACAATGGGCTTCTAAGTAAATTGCGATCCTACGGTATGCCTAATGGATTTTGTTTATGGTTAACCAGCTTCCTTAAGAACCGTTCTCTGCAAGTGGCGGTTGACGGGTTTCTCTCAGACACCTTCACCATCAATGCCGGTGTCCCTCAAGGGTCCATATTGTCGCCTACCCTCTTTTTACTGTATATTAACGACCTTCTAGTGAAAACCCAAAATCCAATTTATAGCTTTGCTGATGACAGCACACTTGTCTCATCTTTTACCTTGACTCCCCAAACATCCGCTGCCGACGCACATCTTCGCAGGCAGCATGAAGTATTGCGCCTCAACAATGACCTGGAAGAAATTTTGGCTTGGGGTGACAGTAACCAAGTCGAATTTAATGCTAAGAAAACCCAGGCAGCAGTCTTCTCCAAAAAGGTTAACATTGCAGAACCGGATATAGTCATGGCAGGACACGCAATTCCCCTGGCACCGTCTATTAATTTGCTGGGGGTCAATCTGGGAGGTAATATGTCTTGGCATAATCACGTTGCCGCAATTGCCAAGACAGCTGCACAGAAACTTGGTGTACTTTTCCGCACCAAAAGGTTGTACACACCTCATCAACTTTTGAAACTCTACAAAGCCCAGATTCGACCATCATTAGAATATTGCTCTTATGTCTGGAGCTCTGCACCCAAGCACACCCTTCGGCTACTGGATTCCATTCAAAGGAGAGCCGTTCGTCTGATCGGCGACCCCGAGCTGACCAAGACCCTCGATAGCCTGGAGCATCGAAGACAGGTTGGTGATTTGGCTCTCTTTTACAGATATTTCCATGGCAGGTGTTCGACTGACATTGCCCACTTGATTCCACCTAGAGCAATGCAAAACAGAAATACACGGCGAACCACTGCCGCTCATCCATATGTTGTTCAGCTTAGTACTCCTCGAACTTCATTGTTCAAGAATTCTTTCATCTGGAGAATGTCATCTTTGTGGAATGATCTTCCTGAGGTCGTGTTTCCCAATGAATACAATCTTCAACGTTTCAAGACCAACGTTAATCGCTTTTTTCGCACTCGCACCGCTCCCAGAGCGCCTTAAAGGATTTTTCCTACAGTGCAGGTGTTTTATCATAAAAAAAAAAAAAAAAAAAAAAAAACATTCCCGTACTTCGTATTGTCAGTCTCGGCTTGCGCCTCGACATACAATCTTTACGGTCGTCCGGGAATGTTCAGCTTTTCCTACTAGGTATACAATGTACTATTTTTTTTTGTCTGTATGTATTTCCTTTATTTTCTTAAGTAAAGAAAAATATGTTAAAAACAAAAGTAAACGACTAATAGTTATCAAATTTACCAATATATATGACTTTTCTTAGATAAAACCATATTTATTTTTACACAAATAAAATGTTTTATAGTTTCTGTGTTAATCAATAAAATGTTATGGCCATACTTGGTCATTCATTACCAGTAAATAACATAAGCCTATTTTATGGTAAAGTAAAAAATGGCATTGTTTGTTAGCTTGCATGCATGTTTTTCTATTAGATTTATTGTCTAGAAACAAGGTCATCAAAATCATTTACTGCATAAAAAGCGGTCAAGTGCGTAAAAAATTTCTTTAAGAGGTTTCTAAATTGTTTTCTTCCAGTTCCTTTAAGTTTTTAACTTTTTAAATTGTAATATAGACCATCTAAAGAACATTTGTTTTGATGGTTTGTTTACTGTTATAAAGTTTTTATTAAATATACATTTTCAACTCTTGACATACTTTCTAATTAGTATGAAAAACTATAAATTTTGGATGACCAGATTACTTTTAAACATAAAAATTACCTCTTATTGTATATGCTTAATTTCTACTCTCTAGTTCGGAGCACCAAAAATTATGTGTCCACGTATAGAGTTTGGAAGGGAAAAATTTTTTTATTACATAGTAGGTATTGCAGAAAAAGTCATTCTTTATAAAAACGTCTGCTTGTGCTGAAACTACAATTTCGAATACAAGGGAATTGTAAACTCACTAATTTATTGAGTCTACATTGTTTGATATAAAATGAGTTAGTATCTAGCCCACTTAATAGTAAATATTTTTTATTTATTTTGTTTATTTTTTTTCAGATAATTTAGTACCATGTTTATGGAAAATAAGAAACTCGTGCCACCGGACGGAGGATGGGGGTGGATTGTGGTTATTGGGGTTAGCGCTGTTAATGTAAGTAAAAAATATATATATAAAATACACAGTTCTAAATTCTTCTCCAAGGTTACCAGCACCATGCGAAATTATATCTATACAGGGTGCTACAAATTCCTGTGGGTACAAGGGGATCTCGAAAACAGTAAGAGATACGAAGATGGTTAAATTGATGCAATGTTGCATATTCTGGGGCTTAATAATTTGTTAAAAAATAATTGTAAATATTTCAAATATCTTCGGAGATATCCGCACAAAACCCGAAATTTTTATTATTGGTTTTTAATTTTTTGCGCGTTTATTTTGGACGTCGGAAAAAAATAATTCTTATGTTCCATAAGATTGCGGTATTAGTTTCTAAATTAGACATTTCATTCTTTAGATACCAACCTCAAGTCAATATTTTTAAATACGGACCTGGAATTTTAAAAACACCTTTAGGGACTTCTAAGCTTTAGAATTTTAATACAAAAATATTTCTACATTTTTAACGTTTTGGCATTAAATAACACATTATTAGTATTTTAAATTATCCTTTCTTTATTATTACGGCCCTGGCAATTATTTTTTGAATTACTTAAATATTAAATTACATTACAGGAACTTATGGTGTTTAAGCCGTTTGTTATTTCAATATAATTTGCCTTAAAAATACTCTAATAAGTAAGTAAATAAAAAAGTTCTAAAGGCATTCTATTTTTTATTAGTACTTTATTTACGTTATTAATATAAAATAATCCTTGCTTTAAACCTAGATCGAAATACGATAAAACAGAAAAACATTAATGCTCCCAAGTGAAAAAAAGGTAAATGGAGTGAAAGTCTAGTTATGTTACTGTGATGCGCTTATCTTTGTTTAAAAAGCAATTTCAAATTTTTTTTTACTGTTTATAAGGTCTGATAATGCTAGTTTGAGGCGAAATATTAAACAGACCGAAAAATATTTGAGGTCGAGAATTTGGGGATGTGTGGGAAGAAAGCAACGAAAATTAGCGGCAACGGTTTTTTACCGTAAAACCTAGCCACGAATTTAGCGTTAAATTGTCAATTGCGCCTGCATATTTGGCAACGATTTATCACAGCAACAAAAATGGTTACATCTCCCTGTAGCCACGAATTTCTTAATCAGTTAGAAAAAGTGTAAATGTAGCCACGGTAGTTTAAATATTAACATCTTTTTACTTTAAATAATTAGCAACGTATTTTAACTTTACTATCAATGAAATTATTAAATTAATTAATTAATTAAACACACCTATTTTTTTATAAAGCTTAGCTTAAATCCTTACTATACTTCTAGCTATATGACATATTTACATATGTAAGCTATAGGTATAGTTATGATGGGATCTCGGATGGGATGGCGTCTAAACTTTTATTTCGGATGTAAGTGCAATTTTTTTTCAATTTATAAGTGGAATCTCGGAGTTATACATTTTTTGCAAAGTCCCCGACATTTACAGGAATATGTTATATAGTGGATACGTAAGCTATAGGTATAGTCTAACATCCTTCAAAATATGGTGGCGTCTAAACTTTTATTTCGGATGTAAATGCTACTTTTTTCAATTTATTAGCGGAATCTAGAAGTTATTATTTTTTACAAAGTCCCCGACATTTTCTGGAATATGTCATATAGTGGATACGTAAGCTATAGGTATAATCTACCATCCCTTAAAATATGGTGGCGTCTAAACTTTTATTTCGGATGTAAATGCAATTTTTTTCCAAATTATAAGCGGAATCTCGGAGTTATAAATTTTTTACAAAGTCCCCAACATTTTCAGGAATATGACATATAGTGGATACGTAAGCTATAGGTATAGTCTAACATCCTTCAAAATATGGTGGCGTCTAAACTTTTATTTTGGATGTAAATACAATTTTTTTCCAATTTATAAGCGGAATCTCGGAGTTATTAATTTTTTCAAAGTCCCCGACATTTTCTGGAATATGTCCTATAGTGGATACGTAAGCTATAGGTATAGTCTAACATTCCTCAAAATATGGTGACGTCTAAATTTTATTTCGGATGTAATTGCAACTTTTTTCCAATTTATAAGCGGAATCTTTTGAAATATGTCATATAGCTAGAAGTATAGTAAGGATTTAAGCTAAGCTTTATAAAAAAAATAGGTGTGTTTAATTAATTAATTAATTTAATAATTTCATTGATAGTAAAGTTAAGATTCGTTGCTAATTATTTAAAGTTAAAAGATGTTATTATTTAAACTACCGTGGCCACATTTACACTTTTTCCAACTGATTAAGAAATTCGTGGCTACAGGGAGATGTAACCATTTTCATGGCTGTGATACGTTGGCAAGTATGCAGGCGCAATTGACAATTTAACGCTAAATTCGTGGCTAGGTTTTACGATAAAAAACTTCACACACATACTTTGGGGTCTTTTTCTTACAAAATATCATCCTCCTTCAGTAAAAATGGACGAATTTTCAAATCAGAAATATTTTTTTTAGTTTGGCTCTAATTTTTCAGGGCTGTAATGATAAAAAAAGTTGTTTACATCTCACTAGTTCATTTTATTTATATCCGTTTTGTGAAAGATTTTATCAGGTTTCATAGCTTAGGATTTATACAACTTAATTGCACACTATAAGAAGCCCGATTATCTATTTTTAGGTAAATAAATCAGGTGATTAAGTGTCAATAAAATAACCTTATACTCTTTAAAATACAGTTTATATGAGTCAAATTATCTATTATTTGAAAAATAGGTGATTATAATAAATAACTTAAAAGAGTTTTGGACTTGCAATGTCTTTATTTGTTTTAAATGACAACGTTCCAACTGGTAAGTCGCCTTTAGGTGAATACTGTCACCTGTAGAGGACCGGAGATATTTATCAGTTATCACTATTGTAATTGTGTGTTGCGTTGTGATTCAAAACAAATAAAGACAATGCAATTTCTTTTCTATCATTCAAGAAACATCATTGTCTTCAACCTTTAAACAGACTTTAAAGAAAAAAAAGGAAAGACAACAAAGTCTTGGTCGCAAATACCTTACATGATAAGATTGAGTTCACACTAGAAAGGGAAACACAGGGGAAACTACCGTTCTTAGATCTTTTACTTATAAGAAATAACAACAACATCAATTTTGAAGTATTCAGAAAACCAACATCTACCGATAACATCATTCAGTTCACATCCAATTCACCGTTTTCACATAAATTTGCTGCTTTCAATTCTTTCTTTTATAGACTATTTAATTTGCCGTTATCTAAAGAGGCGTTTACTAAAGAACTAAACATAATTAAACAAATGGCACTTAATAATGGTTTTCCAATTAAGTCTATAAATAAACTTTATTACAAATTCGTTAACAAATACAAGTTCTCTTACCATATTATACATGCAAAACCCACAGATGTTGAAAACAAGTTTAAATGTCTTACATTTTTTGGTAGCATATCCTTACAACTAGCTAAGTTTTTTAAAAACCTAAATATTTCAATTGCATTTAAGACAGTTAACACTTTAAAACAACACTTGGTTAAGATCAAGGACAGAACGGACCGTTTTGCAAAGTCTGGTGTTTATGCCTTAAATTGTGATGATTGCTCAGCGGTTTATGTCGGCCAATCAGGTAGAAGGATATCCACTAGAGTACAGGAACATCTCAGCCTTGTCAATAAGTATAAATATTCGGATTTCACCGAGACTAAGTCTGCATTCGCTAATCATTTGTTAACTTCTGGATACCAGTTCTCTTCCCCTACAAATATCAAGGTTTTACACGAATGTTCTAAGGGTGTGAAGTTGGATCTGTTGGAGAAAATGGAGATTACTAAGGCCAAAAAAAGTCCCATACTTACTTGTGTCAACGACGTGTTTAATTTTGAACCTAATTTGATTTTTAACAATATTAGTAAATGAATTGGTTATGATTTGTTTTGTTTATAACCCGATGTTGATATCGGGACGGTCACCTTTCGCTAATTTTTAATGCACAGAACAGATTGGCTACGCTCTCATCTTCTTTCATATTTTCAGGCATTTGAACATAGTTAGACCCGTCGCATTCGTTTCACTGGATTTATTGATCCAATTGACCCGACTGCTCTCTGACATTTGATTTTTTGTTTTTTGTTATTTACATTTTTAAATTTTAATATGTTATAACTGTTTCTTTTCTGTTTTAAATTCTGGGTAATTAGTGGTTTTTAATTATTCGTGTATCTGTTAGTTAGGTCTCTTGTTTTAGGTCTGATGATGCCCGAAAGGGTGAAACACGTGTAACCACACAATTATATTTGTTGAGACCAAGACTTTGTTGTCTTTCCTTTTCTTTCCTTTTTTTTTTTTTTTTTTTTTTTCTTTAAATCTATATCCGGTCTCTTTGAGAAATATGGACGATTTCTTCGATTTTTAAACAGACGCTATTTTTTAACTATTGACATTGACTTTATTTTCTGTCCCTACAAAAATTGAGTTTTAAAACAAGAGTCATCACTCATCACTACTGTCCATCGTTCTTATGCTCCTACAAAGAGTGAGTTCTAAAAGAAACCAGGTCCTCGCGAGGCCTCTTTGAGGCTGGGCCCCACCGTCTTATGATCCGTTATCGCTGTCACTGAGTACTATTTAAAAATGCCTGTTAAGATATGCACAAGATATATGACAATAACATTCGGTACCCCTAATTTTTTAGGATTTAGGAGCAATTTTTTACAATTTCATTTGAAACCTGTAGGTACTTGGTATATTTTTACTTGCTTTTATAAACATATTCTGCGTATTTATGTATATGAAATATAAATTTCTGCGTTAATTAATGTATCAATATAGTAAATATTTACAGAATGATTATGGCTTTTTAATATTTCAATTACCAAATTTTTTTATGTACACATGTCCCGGTTTTAGGAGGATGTATTAATTAAGATCTATTAACGAATGTTCATCTTTGGACCTCATAAAATTGTCACATGTAGTCAAATTAAAAAATTGCGACTAATTACTAAATGTAGGTAATAAAAAACGCTTTTCGATATATGCATATATTATCATATCACAGTGGCGTATTTAGGGGGGGGGGCTGCCGGGCTGCACCCCCCCCCCCCCCCCCGAGCCTCGGAACTCGGGGTTTAAAAGTCTAATTGCAACCTAATCTTTCTTGTCACACTTGGACCCTTAATTTTTAAATAATGTATTCTTGGCTTAGATTACGAAGGTCTTGTAGGAAATGTTTAGTTTTTAGACTTTTCCTTCTAAAAGTCCTATTTTATATAGAGACTAAGGTTTCGGACGACTATCGTTTTAGTTATTGATTTATAATGCAATTTTATAGGAAAACGAGTAAAAAGAATAATATATTACTATTATATACTTGTCCGTTCCGTTTCCTTTTTTTAGAACTATTTTAAATCAACAAAAATATAACCCAATGCAATAAAATATTTTTACAACAAAAACAAAAAACAATTAGGTATTTAAAGAGAAAAATTAAAGTAAAAATTTTAATTGAAATATTTTTATTGAAGAAGTGTGATAAGTTATAATAAAAAAAAAATAGTGCGTGAAGAAACTAGAATGCTTTTTTATGAATATACAAAACGGCACTTAAGAGGGAGTATTTTAAAACCTAAGCATTTGCACCAAAAACTGCTCTTAGATCTACGCTCCTAAAATACATAATATTCTGAAAAAATCATCAATTTTGGCGGGAAGAACGATATTTACTTTATTTTTAATCATGAAAAACCGAGCTTGAAAAACGCTGGTTAGAGTCATATAAACGCTTTATGTTAAAATTTTGGATTGGATTGAATTTTTTACAAATATAAAAAACCTTTTTTTTTTAATAAAGAGCCAATGGGTATCAAAAAAAAGTAAAAAAAAAACATTTACAAAAACAAATTTTAATATTTTAATTTTTTAAATTTGATAGTAGTTAGGTGAATTTTAAACGAACTTTCGGCTTGGCCCCAAAAATGTTTCGCCTGCGGCGCTTTTCCGCCTTCTTCACTAGCTGCAATATCATGAAATACATGTAGTTCCGACTGTTCCTTTCTCCAGAAAAAAAATGACCACTTACGCCCATCGAGCCCCCCCCCCCCCCCCGAGCTTATTTTCTGGCTACTCCACTGTCGTATCATGAGATCTCCACTATTTAACTAAATAGCTTTTCTTTATTATTATGATAAAAATAATAAATGTTTATGTTTTTTAGCATAATGGCGAGATTTGTTCCATTATCTTTATTATCTCTATTTTAATAATTACTTCATCATAATAATTAAAATACAGCTCAACCCGAGGCTATTTATTTTTAAAAAATAATTAACTAAATAAAGAACAACCAAGCGCAGAGCAAATTTAAAACATTACATCATTTATCATTTTGGTTCTATTTAATTTAAAAATAAAGTGGTTCTAATGTTCATAGTGTTGCATGTTCTAAAATACTTTTGAATTTCTTTTCGAGAGTTTTCACCCATTTAGTGTAGAATTGATTTAGACGCATACTACAAACTATGCGGACGAGATAGAGAAACTATGCAGCACATAGTTTGCCATTGCGAGTCACTGGATCGGAGGAGGCAACAAATACTTGGGCAACCCCCCCCCCCCCCCCTCCAAGCCTCGGAGCTCGGGTCTAAAAGTCTAATTGCAACCTAATTTTTCGTCTCACGCTGGGACTTTTAATTTAAATCTTTAAATAATGTATTCTTGGCTTAGATTACAAAGGTCTTGTAGGAAATGTTTAGTTTTTAAACTTTTCCTTCTAAATATCCTGTTTTTTATTTATTTATTTATTTATTTATTTCATACACTGTTTTACAGTTTCCCAGTTACAAAACAGGTAGAAAACAGAATGTAATTAAGTAAAAATAAAACAAATTATTTAACAATTAACATAAAGATTAGCAATATTTAAATTTATGAAACTAACAATACGGTAATAATAATAGGTACCCTACAACAAGAAATAATTAAAAAAAAAGTAATTAATTACATACGTAGTATAGGTACTAGTGATAAAAATGTCTTTTGACAGCGCTTAAGCTACAATTAAAGACATCATAGGCATGGACATTGTCATTGTAACATGTACACATCCTATTGATGGGAGAATATTTGAAGACATTGGTTCGTGAAGGTGGTAAGTAGAAGGTATATAAGTTACGGGCATTTAGAGAAGGAATTCTAAAGTTCAGTTTGTGCAGCAGCTCTTCACAAATAATATTGTTATTGAGCAGTTTATGTAAAAATAACTGCGTAGAACATGTGCGTCTATCATGTAATCTAACAAACGAGAATCTTTGCAGCAGCTGGTCATGAGGAAAACCTCTGTCGGGATAAACTCCATCAGATCTATACCACAAAGCTTTCAAAAAACGTCTCTGAACGCTCTCAATATTATCAATGTGAACTTTATAAAACGGAGACCAAATGATTGACGAGTATTCCAATTTAGATACAACAAGAGAACGATACAAAGTTACTAACGGATCAACTGACCTAAAATCTTTAGTAGTTCTAAGGATGAAACCAAGTATTTTATAGGCGGTGGATACGACGTGATCAATATGAGGAAGAAAGGATAGTTCTCTATCGAAAATAACTCCTAGATCTTTAAACACAGTAGGTCTATCCAGAATCTTACCATTTATGTTATAATTGAAATCAAAAGTGGTGTTTTTGTTTGTATATGTCATAACATTACATTTAGCAATATTTAAATTCAATCTGTTTCTAGTGCACCAATCATACAACAAATCCAGATTACGCTGTAGCTTTAAACAGTCCATTAAACTTGATATAAACAGAAAATTTTTAGATCATCTGCGTATAGCAGACAACAAATAGTAAGGCTATTGACAATATCGTTTATAAATAATGTAAAAAGAAGAGGACCAAGGATGGATCCTTGGGGAACTCCAGATGTTGCGAAATATTCGATAGATTTGACCCCGCCATAAGCTACAAACTGCCTCCTATTTTTTAAATATGAGTCGAAAAATGACAGTAAATTATTAGAAAACCCAAAGGTTTGTAGTTTGCTTAATAATATGGAGTGATCTAGCTGATCGAAAGCCTTGGAAAAGTCAGTATAAACAACATCTGTCTGCATGCGTTGATCAATGCCTTCAGCCAAGTATTGAGTAATACACATTAGATTCGTTGTTGTTGAACGACCTTTTACAAATCCATGTTGTTCAGGAGCAATAGCGTTTTTAACTTTATAAAAAATATTATTATGTAATAACACTTCAAAGATTTTAGAAAAATTCGATATAATTGATATAGGTCGATAATTTGAGATGTCCAATTTATCACCTTTTTTGTAGACAGGGCACACCTTTGAAGATTTCCATATGCTTGGCATTTGACAGAAACTGAGACATTTATTGAAGATTAAAGACAAAGGACGTGCAAAAACACCCGCACAATCCCTAACAATAAACGCAGGAATATTATCAGGCCCGGTGGTTAACTTAGGTTTGATCCGCCTGATTGCATTGAAAACCTCAATCTCGTCAAAACTGACAATATCAACATCTAAATCCGATATTTGAGGTTCCGGGGTTGTACTCGAATTAGAGGGTGCAAGATATGAACGGTTAAAGAAATCAGCAAAAGCGTTGACTGTGTCTTCAGAATTGGAAAACGTTGCATCCTCAAAATGCATTCCGCGGACCATAAAGTTCGAACCCCTTTTGGAACCAACAAAAGCCCAAAATTTGTTAGGATCACGAGTTACATTATTTTCGATACCCTGAATATATTCCCCATATGAAACATGTATGTCAGACTTTATCTGGCGTCTTAATTCGGAGAAAATTTCATAGTCTAATTGATCACCAGTTCGCTTATATTTACGCCAACAGATAGCTTTTAGTCGAATATCACGTTTAATATTTGGAGTGAACCATGGTGGGTAACTGCGACGATTTGACATGCCAAATCGGGGAACACATGCTTCAAAAACAGTATAAATCTTATCGTAAAATAATTTACAACAATCTTCTGGATTGTTCTTTTGCTCCAAAAAAGTCCAGTCAATATTAAGAAACATGTTATACATATCTGGAAAATTCGCCTTTCGGAAATTATAGAGACCCGTTTGCTTCTTAGGAATACAATTATTTAGACTAACGCTAGTGTTATACGAAAATGAGATAGATAGCGCTGGATGATGTTCATCAATTCTAGTAAGAGTGACTTCAGAATTTTTAACTTCGCAGTGTCTACCAAACATGACCAGATCAAGCAATCTGTCGTCATTATTGAGAATGAAATTGTTTTGATTTAAGCCTGTGATATTTAGGAAATTAATTAAAACATTGACATAATTATCCTGAGGTCCACCCCTCAGATAAAAATTTGCATAATTTGATACGTTAAAATCACCAAGTATGAGTGAATCGGCATTGCATAAATAATCTAAGGACGACAAGTATTCAAAAAAGGTTTCATATTCTTCAACACTTAAACGCGGAGGTACATAAAACAACAAAATATACAGACTATTTCTGTTAGAAGCGATCTTAACTCCCACTGCATCAATAAGCAAAGAAACATTTGCATTGGCCAGGCCAATATCAATTGGCTCACAGAAGAATCGGTCTTGAATCGCGAGCAATACTCCACCTCCACGACTACGTCCAGCAGCTGCAAAGTCTCTGTCACATCGAAATAAATTAAATTGGGTAGGGCATATCTCCGCATCGTTCACCGTAGAATCAAGCCAAGTTTCGGTCATCGCTACAATATCATATTCAAAATGAGTTAAGGAATTATAAATATCAACGGTACGATTTTTAATACTTCGTACGTTTTGATAGTAAACAAATAAGACATCGTTGCCCAGCCCGTCAGAATCCACGGATATTGGAGATGCCGCAGAGAAGCATGGCGGTAATTGCTATGGCTCGGCCAGTACGTCCGATCGGAGCCGATCACAAGCTTGCTTATACGCAGTACACGTTTTTAAATCCCAAGCGGCATGTCCCGCATCAATAGACCCGTTAAGTTTTACGTTAAGTTTTACGCAGTTACTACAATTTAGAGATTTGGACTTGCAGTCCTGAACTTTATGGTTTTTTCCGCATAGAGGACATGAAACCGAATTTTTACAGTATTTGGAAGAATGATGAAATTCGTTACAGTTAAAGCACCGAGAGACATCAATAGCATTAAATACACTGCAACAGTCAAACTCCACAAATACGTTACCAAAAGCCAAAGCGCTCTCAAAAGTACACTTATCTACCTGTAAGGTAGCCTGATATAAATTTTGGTTTTTCTTGGTAGGACAGAAATTAATTAATGAAATAGTCGAAGAGTCTGTAAATATACCACGATTACACTTAATAATAAGATCAAGCAATTCATTGTCCTTATATTTCTTGGTTATTCCAACAATTCGGATTCTGGGATTAATTCCACGGACCTCAGCAACGTCGTACTTATCCGACATCTTTTGTCGAACAATTTCCCTCAGCTTCTTGTTATCATCAACACTCCTGCACCCCATCAGCAAGCCACCATCCTTGACATTCTTTAATTTAGCAAGCTGAATGTTCAATTTAGCTGGGCATATATTTTGAACCATGTCCGCCTTAGTAATGGAACAGTCCTGCTGAGATTTAGGCTTGATTATCACCGCAGGTTGGGCCTTATTACGGACAACGCTGGCATAATTAGATTTAGGCAAGGCGATATTGGGCCTTGACGGTTGTGTAGTAAGGATAGATTGTACTCTAGTTTCAACGGACTTGAGAAAATCGCCGGCTAGCGACTCAAATGCATTCTTCATGTTGGAAAGTGCCATTTGTACTTGAGTCTCAATTAGTCCCTTGATATCATCCTGGTTAACGGTGATAGATACATTAACGCAATCAAGACATCTCCACGACAGACCTCTAATTTCATTCAATGCGCTCGACAGATCCTCTTTATTTGAAACACAATGGGAATGAAATTGTTTTTTGCAAGTGGAGCAAAAAATAGCAGGCCTTCGTGCATTTATCGAATTGTTACAAATTTCGCATATGACGGCCATTTAGAAATCATAAATACCTCCCAAATGTGAAACAAAGTGAGTCTGGTACAATCACCATTCGGACACTAGTCACGCTATAGAATCACTTGCACTCCCTGACACAATTAATTGGGTCAAAAACCGTATAAATTGACTGAAAATATACGGAGCACAGATATGGAGGTGTGCGCAGCACAGTTACACGCGACTGTGTATTAAGATTTCAGACGCATCGTTTTAGTGATTGATTTATGACGCAATTTTAAAGGAAAACGAGTAAAAAGAACAATATTTTATAGTATTTTTCTATTATATACTTGTCTGTTCCGTTTTCCCTCTTTTAGAGCTATTTTAAATCAACAAAAATATGCAATGCAATAATTTATTTTTACAACAAAAACAAACAACAATTAGGTATTTATTTTTAAAGAGACAAATTAAAGTAAAAATTTTAGTTGAAACATTTTTTATGGAAGAAGTGTAATAATTCATAATAAAAAAATAGTGCGAGAAGAAACGAGAATAATTTATTATGAATATATAAAACGGCACTTAAGAAGGAGTATTTGAAAACCTAAGCATTTGCACTAAAAACTGCTGTTAGATCTATGCTCCTAAAATACATGATTTCTGAAAAAATCCTCAATTTTGGCGTGGTGAGCGATATTTACTTTATTTTTAATCATGAAAAACCAAGCCGAAAAAACGCTAATTAGAGTTATACATAAGTCATATACTAAAATTTTGGATTGACACCAATCTTCATATTTTTCACAAATATAAAAGTGGAATATCAAAAAAAAAAGGAAGGAAAAAAAATTTACAAAAACAAATTTAATCCAACCATGCAGAGGGGGAGAGGTAATAATTTAATTTTCGAAATTTGATAGTAGTTAGGTGAATTTTCAACAAACTTTGGGCGTGGCCCCGAAAATTTTAAATTTTTCGCCTGCGGCGCTTTTCGGCCTTCTTCACTAGGTACAATATAATAATATATTTTGTAGTCCCGACTGTCTCTCTCTCCAGAAAAAAATGTCCTACTTACGCATACTGAACCGCCCCCGAGCATATTTTCTGGATACGTCACTGTACGTACTGTTTGGTTTAAAAGCTTATAATCGAAAAAATACATTCTAATTAAACACAATTTGTTACAGCTCTGTACAAGATCAATAGAACAATCTTTCGGCCTTCTTTTCGGCGATCTTTTGAAAGACCTTGGAGTCGAGACGACTGGAGCTGCCGTAATCATGAGCACGCTGGACGCACTGATCAACTTTTCTGGACTTTTTGTCGGTCCATTAATCAAATCGTTCTCATACAGGAAAGTATCGTTGGTCGGGTCCATCCTGGTAGCTTCTGGACTAATTTTGACAAGTTGGGCGAACAGCATGGCTCATATATTGGTGACATACAGTATTATAAATGGTAAGCACAAATAGGTATACGATTGTAGAATTGACTCTAAGATCCGGTTGTACAATAAGAACTCA
This sequence comes from Polydrusus cervinus, assembly GCA_935413205.1. Taxonomy (NCBI): domain Eukaryota; kingdom Metazoa; phylum Arthropoda; class Insecta; order Coleoptera; family Curculionidae; genus Polydrusus; species Polydrusus cervinus. The sequence continues at coordinate 6,916,490 of OW284514.1, forward strand.
AGTACGAGTTTTGTAAAGCTCTACTTAAAGTTGAACTCGGTTCTGCTGAGCTTTTATTTTTTAGGTAAGTTATAAACCTTATAAAAAATTATTTTTAAATTTACAATTTGTGGTAATAATATTTTTTTTACTCCCACATGGAAATTTGCTATTTCCTTTACACTTAAGTGGCGAGTAAAGTAGGCTATTCCAGTTAACTGTGCGGCCAAAAATTTCATAACAATCCTAGTTAGGTTATGAAACTGACCAATCACAATATAATTTAAATGTATATGGTACAATATGTTATTAATTTGTTCAATATAACAAAATCTATACTAATTTATAATAGATGTAACTTGCTGAATGTGCATAGAAAATTAATTTCATTTAGCATCATTATTCAGTTGGTTTTACCATAATTAACTAAACGCTTCGATAGTCGAGACGGTAGAGCGTTTTACCATAGATCCAATGGTCGTGAGTTTGAGCCCGGCAAACCTGCAAACTTTTTTTTACATTTTTTAGCATAAGGTCGTAGAAAAAATATACTGTTCAACTCGAGTGGATTGTCTATATCGCACTTGTAATTTTGAGCAATTTACTTTCTCGTGTGATATAGACATCATATCCACTCTTGTTTTACTAACTACTATTGAAGTTATGAATGCGAATGATGAGGTTGAACACTTTCATTCAAAGACGGCCCCAAAACGACAGACCGGGACCTGATCACATTCAAATTTTCGTAATTAAATTTAGTCTCAATATTTTTCTAACATTCTCTTTTTTTTTATTAGTAATATTATCTGTTTTTTTATTTTCAAAAGTACCTTTAAACTCCTTAACAAACGTTAATAGCAGACATTCTTCTGTGGAAGAAGAAGTGCAAATTGTAAATAACCCAAACTTTGACAACAAATAAAGTTTGATGGTTTTTTGACAGCGTAACCATTGCTAGCATGGTAATCTAATTATTAATCTCACCTGTGCAGACCTGTGGTTAGGAATTGATTATACAACAGAAATTCCTTTTTGAATCAAGTACTTTATAAAACTCGTACTTAAGCTCTTATTGTACAACCGGATCTTACTGTTTTCAAGTCGTCGTAATTTCAATTTTGATTGTAGTAAAATGGACTTTTTTACTATAATCGAATTTAATATATTCAACACCTTGAACTCGAACCTATTGAAAATATATCTCAATAATAAAAACCTTAATTTATTAAAAAATGTTATGAATCCCCATAAATGATGTTGCAATTCTCCAGTTGACAAAATGACCCTTTAGCAGAATTTTTATGATGATTATAATATTTATTAAAAATGTTTATAGTTTTCGGGTTTTATATTTTTTTTTAGGTCTGGGAGTAGGTCTAACAGCATCAGCAACTTTTGTGGCACTAAACAATTATTTTGTACGACGCAGAGGACAAGCGATCGGTTTTTCTTTAGCTGGGACAGCTTTTGGAATGATGCTTATGCCGCAAGCTGTTCGGCTACTTTTGGATGCTTTTGGATTTAGAGGTAAATACTCACAAACAAACAAATTTTGTTTTGTATAGTAACGATGGCTGCAGCAACCGATTGGGTCTATCGGTTGCTATTTTGTTGATGACAAGAAGTTGCCACTTTAAAACAAATATTCGTTTAATACCGTTGCCTGTTTATAAGTGTAATTCCAAATAATGAATCGTGATCGCATCTCTTGTAAAAAAGGTTAAAAATAATAAAATAGTAGAATTTAGTGTCCGTTAAAATATATAAACAAAAGAAGCTTAGCGGCAAGCGGACAGAGTAGTGCGTCTATCTTTTGCATTAAAGTACACAGGGACTCCAAAGGTAATGGAATCCCTGGGGCACAGGTAGACAATGACAGGCTGTTTCGTTCTTGTTAGAACTCATCAGAAAGTCATAACCCGTAAGCGACCTCCAGTACAGCGAGCCTGTTCTTTCAAGGCGTTATTAAGAAATAAAAACGCGATGAAAACCCAGTAACGCCATCGTAAGGAATCAACTCAATGCAAAAGATATAGCAATCTAACGTGAAAACGTAGAAATATAAATAAATCCAAATAAATCAAGCACGGAACGGCCACTTCACCAGTATAGGAAACATTTTTCGCTTCTCCGTACATCTCCAAGCTTTGTGGATTCAGATCTAGATCGCGCTGCAGTCACCCACTGGTTTTGCAGCACTATTCCGTAAATGCCGTGTGTAAGTATAAATAAAAAAGTGGAATTTAGTGTCCGTTAAAATATGTAAAGAAAAGAAGCTTAGCGGCAAGCGGACAGAGTAGTGCGTCTATCTTTTGCATTAAAGTACACAGGTACTCCAAAGGCAATGGAATCCCTGGGGCACAGGGATCTCTTGAAAGAACAGGCTCGCTGTACTGGGGGTCGCTTACGGGTTATGACTTTCTGATGAGTTCTAACAAGAACGAAACAGCCTGTCATTGTCTACCTGTGCCCCAGGGATTCCATTACCTTTGGAGTCCCTGTGTACTTTAATGCAAAAGATAGACGCACTACTCTGTCCGCTTGCCGCTAAGCTTCTTTTGTTAAAAATAATCTACGTCAACTTTGTATAAAAAAAATAATTCGTTTCATAACTGAGGCGGTGGCTCAATGGTGAGTCACTGGCATTCGACCGTCGCGTTTCGAATTCGATCCGCGAATAAAAAAAAGTAGGTCCGAATTTAAGTAGGTTTAGGAATGCAGGGAAGAGTATAAAAATCTCCCAACCCACCCTAATCACGCCGGTAATCAGGCCGAATGAGATCGGATATCTCGTGGGGTGCGGAAGAAGGTAAACACTCACCAATCGGTAGGTCAGGCAATGGCGCAAGAAACCGAGGGTTAGCCCTTGGGGGGGAGTGTTGGATGACAGAGGATCGTGCCTCGGAACCCACGTTAAGCTGTAGGTCGCCTCAGGAATGGCCCTGACAGGGAACGAAGAGGTAAAAAGTCTAATTCAAAAAAATGGCAAGAAATGACAATTCGTTTCACAAATCTCAGACTAACTTTCACAAATTAACTAAGACACGTATAAGAACTTCTCCTAAAATTCTGTTAATGGCTGCCATACTGATACAATACATACGTTGATATTTGTGTCGCGACTACGTATCATGCCACAAGTACTGATATTGATCTCATCAGTAGGAGCCTTTCAGGAAATCCTAATTCTTCAAAGGACAGTAAAAGATTTTTTTTATACTCTTCTAAATTTCGATTTTAATTTGTAAGTAAAATTCCAAGCGTTATTATAGAAATAATATTTTTTTCTTACAGGTGCCATATTAATAATAGGAGGTTTTGCAATGAATTCTTTAGTTGGCTCAGCATTACTTCAACCGGCAAAATGGCATTACATCACCGAAGAAAAGTCTTTAGAGGATGGAGAATACAAACAGGTAAAGAATTTGGAAATCGCATACAAATGTTTTTAAATTCTGATTCTTCAATTTAGTTTCATGGAAAATAATTTAAAGTAATATTGGAGAACCATTTTTATACTTTTTCTACATTTTACACATCAGTAACGTAGCCAGAGGGGCCTGACGACATCCTGAACTAGAACATGTTGAAAATATATATCAATAATAACAACCTTCCTAGAGGATCACAAGACTTATCTTAAAACAATTAAAAACACGGCGCGAAAGCTGTAAATGTAAAAACATAAGATGAGAGAGATGTACGTCACCCTGTTTACAACGCAAATCTTTTATTTGCCAGTCGTGCGACCGATTATATTGCTATCTTTTTTTCAATAATTTAAATAGAAAAAAACACTTTAGAAATTAGACTCGAGGCCTCAGTCGGGTAGGACTGCGTCGTTCATAGAGCGATCTGATGTTGCCATTAAATGGAATTTTTGTGACGTTGGTAAGTGATGTCGCGTGTTTTTATTAGAGAGCGTATTTTTTTAAATTATTTTCTCAATAAATAATTAAAGAATTGAAAAACTGAAACCGTAGATAATTTTATTTTTTCTTGCTCTATAATACTCTATACGACAGGGTCAAAATCAATATTGAGTGAAAAACCTACTCGTAAAAAGTCTTCTAAAAATCCAATACCAACCCCGAAAATACCCCCCCCCCCCCCTTAAATTGCATCAAATAATAATTTTTTAGTGGTAAATATCATCCACGTATAAAACATTCCATTGAGACCAGGAATACTTTTGTTAATTAGTTCGGTTTTTTGACCTTTTGCCCCTCACCCCCCTCTCCAATCGGAAAATTCTGGCTATGCCCCTGATACACGTTAAAAGAGAATTGTTATTTTTTTAAATTTTGAAATAAAAGATTTGTTCACACCAACTTCGGTCATATAACTTATTCAATTTTATGTTAGTAGTAATAGTCTGGAATCTCCTGTGATTCACAGACCGGGGAGGGTGTTATAAGGGGAAAGGGGGAAACTCACTCACTACCACTGAACATTAAGATCTATTTTGCTTTTATCCGTACATCGACGACATATAGCGTTATTAGCCGGAATCAGAAAGATCTCTGAACAGTGACATCTAGCCGTAAATAGTTTTAAAGTAGTTATGTTGGGGTCTGTAAATAATTTTTAAATTGAAAAATGTTTTTGCCGGCGTACAGACTCGATTAAAATTGAAAAATGTGTATGCCTTCGCTGGGAATCGAACCCAGAACATCTCGATTACATGTCAAGGGTGCTGCCAATTGCGCTACGGGGGACATAATATTCGTGTAATTGAGGCTTAATCGAGAAGTTTTCGGTTCGATTCCCAGCGGAGGCATAAATCTTTTTCAATTTAAAAATTATTTACAGACGCTAACATAACTACTTTAACCTATTTACGGCTAGATGTCACTGTTTAGAGATCTCTTTCTAATTCCGGCTAATAACGCTATATGTCGTCGATGTACAGAGAAAAGAAAAATAGATCTTAATATTCAGTGGTAGTGAGTGAGTTCCCTTTCCCCTTATAACACCCTCCCCGGTCTGTGAATCACAGGAGATTCCAGACTATTACTACTAACATAAAATTGAATAAGTTATATGACCGAAGTTGGTGAGAGAATTTCAGGTCCCCCGTAGCGCAATTGGCAGCGCTCTTGACATGTAAACAAGATTTGTTGTTTGTTTATTTTAAGGATTTTTTAAGTTCAATTATGTACAACTAAATTAAAATGTGAATATTGTGAAGTGAAATTTAGTATATTTAAGTTTTATTTTCACCAACCCATTTTTTACGATGCGTTATTGTTGACAATAATTTAAAATGAACAAATATTTTTTTTACTCACCGAATCTGCTAAACAATTAATAATATAAAATGTATTTTTGTCTCGTTGCTGCAGAGAATACATTTCTTCTTTGCGTCCAGTGAGGTAAAATGTCAACTAGTTATTTAAGCACACTTCGTAAAAAGTTTTGAGAATATTTTTAGTGTTACTTAAAAACCATAGTTCTACATTTTTTTATTTCTCCAAGCTGTACTATACCTATGATTTCTTGATTCAATAAATCAATACTTAAAATTGTGTTGCTTTCAAGCTTTAGTACTTTTTTAAAACTATTAATATACTTAAAACTGTTTACGAAATGTCAGTTTTTTGCTAGATTAAGTATTTTTTTTTTCCGTGCATGCAAAAAAAAATCCCAATAATTTAAGCAGAAGTTAACCAAATGTAGATACACTCAGTTTAATATGTTAAAAACATTCTTTTCCGAGCTTCATGCAGGATTTCAGAGCATCTAAATTCTAAATTATTTGACTTTTTAATATTTTTTAAAATCAGAATTAATTATAAGGAGGTTTTAGATTTAAAATTTAAAATTATTTTAATTTATACCTGGTCGGGTGTCTCAATAAATCAGGGCATATCCAACAGACTTTTTTTAAATTTAACGCATATTATACGGACGCTAAACTCTCTACTTTATTTTTTAAAACACGGCATTGTATCAATTCCGTCTTAATAAATATAGGTGGTGCTGATTGTATACGGAATGGATCGGTACCGCCAGTGGGCTACACGGCGCGATCTATATTTGAATCTACAAACCCGTAGAAAAAATTTAGTGAAGCATAAAAGTTTCCTATACTGGTGTTTGTTGGCCACCGTACTTTGGTTTATTAGTTCTATATTTTCACGTTAGATTGATATATCTTTTGCATTGAGTTGATTCCTACTGATGGCGTTACTGGGGTTTCATCGCGGTTTTTATTTCTTAAAAATGCCTTGAAAGAACAGTCTCACTGTACTTGGAATTGCTTACAGGTTATGGCTTTCTGATAAGTTCTAACAAGAACGAAACAGCCTGTCATTGTCTACCTGTGCCCCAGGGAACCCATTACCTTTGGCGTCCCTGTGTACTTTAATGCAAAAGATAGATGCACCACTTTGTCCGCCTGGCGCTAAAAACCTTTTTTTCTATTATATACTATACTATTTTCTAATTTCATTGACTTATATTTTTTCCTAGATTTTTTGTTTGGATGAGTATAACTTTTGCATACCAACATAGATACAACCTTTTCATTGGTCAAAACAGAAATTCAATATGTTGCTTAAGTTTTTTGTAATTCTGGTCGAAAAGAGCCGCCATCTTACATGACAAATTCTAACGCAGTCGTATCATGGTCGTATGCACTTTACGTAAAATATTAGATATATTTTAAACTTTCTATAAGTCAGAAGGTTATTTTTGGTTGACTTTTGTTTAATGGGGTAGACCTCGACAAAATTGAGATACCTACGTTTATAATAATTTCACAATCCTTTTTACCATAGTTCAAGCATGTATTTAAGTTGATATCCCATTCTAAGAACTTATAATATAATTTATACTTCTACACCAAGCATTTTGCACATATCAAAGTCCCGTGCCATTTTGTCATAAAATACAGTATATTTAATAAATAAACAATGGTATTAGAGCCCTGTATAATTGTCCAAAATTGTGTTTATTTTGAATTTGTAGTTTAATAAATTAAAAACCAAAAAAGTAAAATTTTACGGTCCTGGATAAAAAAATCAAAAACAACCTCTAAATTCACTTTTTAAATCAGGGGATTGGGTGAGATTTATAACAAGGGGTCTACAGATAATATGAATCTTATAGTGTTTATCTATTTTATACAGGGTGTTTATAGAAATATTCAAAAACGACCCATAATAAGCAGCACATTTTAGTCTTCAATGCATAATTCTTCAGCCAATGATCGGCTGTTCTTCCAATAGTACTGCATGGTTTTAATAAGGAGCAATCATCTAAAATAAGTTTTTTAAACATATCTAAATATTAATATAATTCGCCTGTGTCTTAAAGAAATTTAATTTAAGAACATCAAAACCGCAATATTTTGCAGTATTATTTGAATTGTAATGTAAATATTTTCTAAATTAAAATGCGTAAAGATATTGTCCCCAGTGACTGTTCGATATCTTAAATCAATGTTACTCAAGATAACACACTTATTTCAATGAAACATTAGGTTTTCTTTGATTGCTCCTTACGAACAAACGTTATTCCTTTATTTAGAACTTTGCATTTCTGGTAATTCCTACCAATTCTTCTAAAAGCTCTTATATTTATTAATTTCATCTTCAGGAAATGGAAACAATTAAAGAAGACGGCGAAGACGAGGATGAAGAAGCTGCGGAAGAAGTAAACAACCTCATTTCCAACAGCTTAGCAGTCAAAACCTTTGAAGAACTAAAGGCCGGAGCACTGACGAGGAAGAGCACGTTTCCAAGAAATTTTTCTACAATGAGTTTTATGGGGGATAGAACTGGGAAGAGGCGAACTTCGAAGGAATCAATTGTCAGCAGTTATTCTAGGCTGGATTTTACTGGATCAAGTATACAGTTGCATATCGATGTACGTATTACAGGTGACCTTAAACACAGAGAGGCAAATAGTAAGAAGGGGTAAAAATAAGTGGTGACGGTATGAATATCAACAGCAAATGTATTTTATTCAATCGTGACTAAAATTGAAAAGAAAAGATCATTTTGAACAGCTATTTAATTTAAGTTTTTAGTATAATGGCTACTAAATATTTCTTTTAAAAATAGATATCCCTCCTTTTTTTTAACAAAAATAATATTCTTGGCTCTATATGTATGTATATGTAACAACCTATTTTTAATTTATTCTTGTATTTCCAGAATCCAGATTATCCAGCAAGCGCCACGCCAGATCCATCGCGCCTCAGACGAAACATGAGCTATCCAGGAGTCCAATTTTCTCCCGGCAACAAAGTCCTGAAGGAACTTCAACAAGAACATTTAAAAGTCAAAGAAAAACAGAGGACTTTCTGGCAAAAAGTAGTGGAGTTTATGGATTTCGACTTACTCAAGGATCCGATTTATCTAAATTTAGTTTTCGGTCTTTCTGTTTTTTATGTTGCAGAACAGAATTTCAAAATGGTTATGCCGTTCTTCTTCCAATCGATTGGGTACACCAAACAGGACGTAGCGCTGTTTCTTTCTGTTCAGGCGTTTACGGACGTCTTAGCTAGATTGATATTGCCGCCTATTTGCGATAGGTTGGATGTATCCAAGAGGACGTTGTTTATGAGTGGGATTTTTTTGTTGGGACTTTGTCGTTCAGGTAGGTACTTTTTTTGAAGGTTTTTGGAAAAAAATAACTTAAGAAACTGGACTGGGGAAAATTAGAATACTTCGTTAAAATTTAAAAATAGTCAAGGTAAATTAAAAATGTTGTCGTAAAAGTGTTTTTACGGTAAATATCTGTTATACGCTTACCACGCCAAAATTGATTGTTTTTCAGGAATAATGTATCTGGGGGCGTATATTACGAATCTAAAAATTTCCATCGGAAATGTTTATTTTTAAGATATTCCTTTGTAAAATGCTGTTTTCGTAGAGTAATATCACCGCCGCAGTCACTTTCCTTATATTACACAATTGTAATTAAACTTCCTCCAAGTTAAACCTCAAAGAAATCTCACATTTTACTGATTATTCAATTAAAATATTAATTTTAAAAACATTTTACAAATTAATTCCTTCATATCACTGCCTTTAGATGGCTTATTTATTGTTCATTTGTTTTTAGTTGGCCAAATAATTTTATTGTGTGAACGTTATACTTATTTTGGGTTAAAGAAGCCTCAAGGAAACATAAGTAGAGAAAAAAGTACCAAACTGCGTGAAACATGACTCGTTTTATACATTTTTTAAAATCCTTATATCCGAAACCCATATAAAGGCGATTTGGCTTTGGAAACATAACCTCTATAAGCAGAGACTTTAAGAAGAAATATCATGTTTGGGTTCGTAATTTACGCCTCAAAATACTTCGTTCCTGTGAAAGAATTGTCAATTTTGGCGTGGTGAGCGTATAACAGATATTTACCGTTTTTTTTTTTAACCAAACAATAAAAATTGTATTTTTAAAACTAATCCATTTACATTACTTTAAAAAAATCTTAAAGAAATACGGATAAAAAATGATCTAAACCCTTCCCATTTTATCTTGAGAAAGATGATAAAAATCCATTTTAATCCGGGTGAATTTTACGTGTCGTTTTATGCCATTAGGAAAAGTAAGGTTAGAAGTAAATTTTAAAAAGTGACAAAGCTGTCAGTTTTTTTTTTGTTTTCGTGTCACTGTGTTTATATAGCTTTTTTTTTTCAATCGACCGGAAAAAAAGCACTTTCTAGATAATTTTTCGACCGGAAAATATCACTTTGCTAGTCTAGATCGGAAAGTAATAAAAGAGGGACCGGTAAAGTACTTTTCCGGTCCCTCTTTAACTATAACTATAATAAAAACAATTCAATATCCCTCAAAATTGTACTTTCAACATGCCAGTTCAAAAATAGACATTATCAAATAGAATTAAGAACATACGTACCAAATTGCATTTATTATCGTTATTTTTAAACATAATCTTATAGTAAGCCAATATTAACATTTTCTCGTACGCCACTGGTGTCTTGTGACGATTGTAAAAATATATTGTACGTCACTCAACCGAAAAGTACTTTAACAGGACTCACAGGCTCCCAGGCTCGTCCTGGGAGCTTCTTCCTGTGATATAGTACTTTCCGGTCTTGTAACGTAATATACTATTTTTGTACAAAAAATGCCGAAGAGTGTATATATTGCCAAATATATAAAATAATCTGATTTTGTGTTAAGAAATTAAAAGATTATACTACTTCAACTAATAGTATATATCATTAATCAAGGTTTAGACAGCTACGATTATTAACCGAGAGCACAGAATATATAGCTACGCGTAGCTATATATTCTGTGCCGAGAGTCTAGTTAAAATAATAAGGAGTGGAGCGTTGAGGGAATTAAGACGTAAGGGCTATAATAGTATAGCTGTCTAAACCATCGTTAATATATTTTTTTTCTACTAATAACACATTTACAAGATACTTATTTTGACAGTATTAATAAAATTATTAAAAAATATGTATGTATTTAAAGTTTTCTTCTGTATCTTTTTTAATTAAGTCACCAAGTAGGTCATTCATTATAGTAAAAGGGTAATTAGGCTAAAAAATGTTGTGGTTTGGTCTTTCTCAAGATAAAATGAACAGAGCTTAGAATTAAAATAAAAATATTTTAACATTGATTCTAAACTTTTAAGCATAAATTATATTGTCCAGTTTTTTAATATTACATTGTTGTTTTCTTTGCCGACCGTCGAATTATTTAGTTTTTTTTATTTGCATTTTACCCCAATATTGCAAAATATGACAGCTTTTTAAAGTACATATACAAATATACTCAATTCTAAATTTTAGAAAGCAAAATACAATTTTAAAGATTTAAAACCCATTTTACTTAGTACTCAATGGAGGTACGCTTTTTAAAATCAATAATAAACTTTTTATTAATAACTTAATACTTTGTAATGCAATTTTAAAGAGTCTGCAAAGATCAACCTAAACAAACTAAAAATTACAGATTAAGAATCGAAAATATTACAAATACACAAAATTTTTATATTCAATTTCAGTTTTATTTTGACCACCAATTTTAACATGTTTTATTTTTGGGAAAATATGTTCTAATGTTAATATGATTTTTGTTGGCAGCCTTTTTGGAGCCACCATGAAATAGGTAACAGTCACGCTTCACACGAAAAGTAAGCTTTAAAACCTATTTTTAAGGCAAGTTTTTTATTTACTTTATAAATTTTTTTATTTTATTCTCTCAGGCATCAGGAGAAAAGGACATTTCTACATTAATTATTTTGCTTAGTATCTGTTGAAACGTTTCTTCAAACGAATTATTTAATTTTTAATTTATATCTTTACGTTTTCGACAAAGAGACAACCACAGGATGACTTCACGGCACTAATTTGTATTTCTATCTCTTTCAGTCCTAGCGCAGCAACAAGAATATTTTTGGATTTTATTTTGGTTAGTTATCGCTGGTTTTATAAGAGGCGCGGCATTAATCAATTTTGCCATTACCATATCTGAATATGCTACTTTGGAAAAGTTACCAGCAGCCTTTGGACTACACAATGTTGGAAAAGGACTGTTTGTTGTAACATTGGGCCCTGCATTGGGTAAGTCTATAATGGTAAAAAAAATTACGTACATAATATGTAAACAACCTTGGAGAAGAGTTTTGAAATATTGGTTGGATGTTCTTAAACCTATACAGGTCTCTATTTCATTTAATTAAATACTAATAAAATTAATTCTTTATAGGAAAAATCCGCGACTCCACCAAAAGCTATCCAATCTGCCTCCACTCTCAAACGTTCCTGATAATGATGTGCGTCCTGGCTTGGTCCATTGAATATTGCTTCAGGTATTGCAGAACAAGAACCGCCGAATCAGAAAAGTCAGACACTGATACCACGAATACATGACATACAGATATCGACTAAAATACGTCAGTCGATACGGTATCGATCAGATCGATCTGACCGATGCTGATATCGACTGAGAATGGTAGTCGATTCCGAAATAATTGACGTGAGATATGGACAAAAAAAGTATTATCGTTTTTTTTTTAGTTTTCTGTATCATAATATTGTTGGTTAAGCGCATAGATAAATTACCACAACAAGTTACAGTTACTAGTAATATCCTCAAAAGTTCCCCGGAAATGGGCATCGGATAAAGACTGCGGCAATAAATTATCTGTTGCTTCATTAGAAAGCGTTGTAAGCTTCCATTTTGCCCAAATAAGGGTAGAATACCCACACAAAAACTTGGTAAATAGATAAATCCGGCCGCCCTCTCCGCCCAGTATCCGCCGCTGTTCCTTGCACCAATTTGTGTAGGTCAACTGGGGAGAGGGTAAGGATGTCTTCTGGTTTCAGTTTTGGTTGGCCGAGTATTTGTTTGCCTCTTCGGATCTAGTGACTCGCAATGGCAAACTATGTGCTGTACTGTTTCCTTAACGTGTCCGCATGGTGCTCAGCTCATACTCAATACCGGGGGGATTTTGTTTATATGTGATTGACCATTGTTATAGTTATATGTTATAGAAAAAAGTACTTTACAGGTAAAGTAACTTGGCGGCAAAAGATCGGTTTAGTCAATTTTTAAGGTACTATTCAATTTTTTTAAACATTGAGTATTGACTTTTTTTGTCCATCCGTTTATTATAATCTTTAGGTAACAAAATTTTGTATTACCATTTTTGAAAAATCATATTGTTACCTCTAATAATATACTAAGTTTATAGTGTTCATTTTTATTAAGTGAATTCTTACTTTTAGGTATAAATGTGGAGAATTTTTAAAAAGGAATTGTGACTGCTCTATTTATCTGATTTTATTGAAAAATATATGTCGTATAAATAACTGAAATTTATAGTCTATTTCAAAAGGGTGTAGAGTAATAAAAGTTCATTAGGCATGGGACTATAGAGTAGCCCCCCAAATACTTAAACAACTTTCATAATTTGGCATTGATTTCATTGCAATTTTTTTTATTTTCATCAAGTGCAGGTAGTACCACCCGGGTTGGGGTCAATCAATATGGGTTTTGCGTCTTGTTATCCATTCACGAACACTAAAAATGGTGTGACAAAGGCGTGCATTATGTACATAGTATTAGGTACACTTATTTTTGATTAAACATTATAAAAAAATACATTATACAGAAATTGAATTATAAAAAATCATAGTATTCTTCGTAATCTTCTCTTGACGTTTTAATTAACGGGTTGACGGTCCGATCGATCAGGTAGTCAAAATCCCACATTTTCTCCTCTTCTTTAATGACATGATGGACTCCTTTTCGCCAGTTCTCTGGTGTCACTTCCTTAATGGCTTGATCAAACAGTAGCTTAACGTCTTTCATTTTGAATGTGGTGCTGTGTCTTGCTACAAAACCTTTCATTAGCGCCCATATAAGTTCTAAGGATTTAGTTCGCAATGATATGGCGGTGTGCGCAGCACAGTAATACTATGTTTTTTTCTTGTTTTCTCCAAGGCACCTGTTAAACGAAAAACGTAACTTTATAATCTACTACCTAACTAATATCTATACAATATTTCGATGTTGACACTTCAGGCCAGAAAACATACCTTTTCTAATCCTCTTACGCAATTACTTGAAATTTTAATATTACAAACAATACTATTTTATTTTAATACCCTTTAACCTAATTCTCTAAAATTTTTGGTTAGTTATCAGAAATAATTGTTTGCACAAAATTTACCGGCGCCTATGGCCGACACCCATTTTATTACTCTACACCTTTTTAAAATACACTATAGAGTGATATTAAAGGCCGCGTATATTTTTACAAGTTATTAAAAATGAAGAAAGAATAATCTTTTTTAACATATTCGTAATGTGTTGTTAAAATTTAAAATAATTTGATGAATTTGGGATTGTCATAATTCGATTTTAAAAACTGTTTGTTTTTTATTTAAAATCCCAGCATTTACGCTTCTTAAGGCCTTTTTACATTGGGTACAATTGCAAGAAAAAATTGCCTGAAGGCATGCGCTTTGTCGACGTTTTAAACAGCTGATGCAGGTTTTAAATGGGAAAACGTGCATCAGCTAATTAAAACGTCGTCAAAGCGCATGCTTCTAGGCCATTTTTCTTGCAATCGCACCCAATGTAAAAAGGCCTGTAAGACGTAGTAACGAATTCATCAACTATTAAATTGTTTTACTCTGTGCAATTAAAATATGTATATTCGTCGATTTTATAGCATTACGTGCAGACAAATTCAAATAAGAATTAGAAAAGCGACGACTAGAAAAAAGTAAGAATTCCCTTAAGTGCGTTGGTGCCGATTCTTTCACTATTTCATTGAATTGCCGATTAGTTGATTCAGTAACCCTTGTAAAATCGGACTAAGTACTTATCTTTGTAATCATAAAAACTTATGTACACGTTATGTGTCCAGGAAAATAAAATTAATTGTATACTATTATCGGGAAAAAATGAAAATAATTATTGTAAAGCTGAAGTTATAGTATAAAATCATTATGAGAAAAGCGAAGAGATTAAATAAAGTCCGCTGAAAGTAGGGTTAGCTGTGATTTTATAATAACGTTCTTTTTTCAATAAAAAATAAATTTAATTTATTATCTTTTCGGCCATTCTCATTAGGTTTTCTTAGCTACCGCTCTGTGTTATTTTAATATTTTTAATTACATTTTTGGACCCCGAGCTGTGAGTAACTTAAGTAACTAGATACTTAGTAACTTAGTTCTTTTTTGAATCATGCCAAAAGTAACTGTAACTTCGTTACTTTTGAAAAGTAACTTGTATCTAGTTACTTTTTAGGAGTAACTAAGTTACTTTTAAAGTAACTAGTTACTTTTTAAGTGTATAGTTACTTCTAAAAAGTAACTAGATACAAGTTACTTTTTAAAAGTAACAAATAATGCACACCATCAGATGATGACCAAGGGACGATCGGCGACCGTTAATCAGATTTTCACGAAGGGACGAGCGGCGAGTCGCGAGCGTTAAACAGCAAACTGGTTGGAACGCGAAATTTCTTGGAAAGCATTTTATTCTACTTGTTCGTTGTTCGAATTATTAACACTTCTTAGTTTAGTTTTCTGATGGTAATAGTGGTAGTGTGTACAGGAAAATGAATTATGGTTTTAGAGTTTCGTAGTTACAATTAAAATAACTAGTTAGTCAAAAATATCTTAGTTACTTTTAGTAACTAGTTACAATCAATGTAACTAGTTACTGTAAAAGTATCTTAGTTACTATAACTAGTTACTTTTACTAAGTAACTAAGAACTAAGTTACTTTTAGGTAAAAGTAACTATTCCTTATAAGTATCTAGATACCTTTAGGCAAAAGTATCGAAAAAGTAACTAGTTACTTTTACTAAGTAACTAAGAACTAAGTTACTTTTACGTAAAAGTAACTATTCCTTATAAGTATCTAGATACATTTGGGCAAAAGTATCGAAAAAGTAACTAGTTACTTTTCTGAAGTAACTTTCACAGCTCTGTTTGGGCCTTTTTATTGCCTTCCTTAAATCTTACTCTCTACTTAATTTACGAACCTTAAACAATATTTTTCTTTTTGTTAGTCGGTGGAATTATATTAATTTTAATGAAATATGTTGCTTTACCATGACTCTATTTAAAAAAATAAAGGACTACTAATGTGAAGGTAAATAATATAAAAAATAAGAGTATTTTTAAAACAACCTTATTTTCATTTAGTCGATTGGGTAAAAGATCATCAATATATTTGGGTATTTCCTTTTTCCTATTAACATTTTTTTAACTTTTTTAAATTTTTACAAATTATTTTAGTTTTTTTTTTAATTATAATTAATTTATATTTTATTATATTTATTTTCAGTTTAAACAAGTTTTTTATTATCTTTTAAATACATTTTTAGTACTGGTATTTATACAGTGACCAGCAGAATTTTGCTCCATATGGAAAACTTTTTTATTATTGATTTCACAGAAAATTTTAGTCTTGATAAAAAGTTATTGCGATGAATAAAGTTGAAAAACCGCGCATACGAGGGAGCTTAAATTTTTTTAAAGTCGCTTAAGAGTCCATACAATTTTCATTAGTAATAGTTGTTAATAATTAAGAGTCTTCCATACCAGCGTAAAATGCGGCATCACTTTCTGGCTTGTCTTATTAAAAATATAATACAAAAATTTTACTAAGAGGTTCACAAAAACTTCTAATTTGGCGGATGACACCTTATATTTTTTTCAAAGAAAAAATTGTAAATTCATTTTAAAGTTTCAATTAAATGGGTTCAAATTATCATGCGCCATGCAGAACATAAATATAGAAATATTGCGGCAATTTAAGTTAATTTCTTATTTTCCATTAAAATTATAAAGGATGCCCTGATATTATCTTAAGAAGCTTTACTGACGCCGCGCCACTTAATTTTCGTAAAATTCGTTTTTATATTTTATATATCAAAAAAAATGTATTGCCATCGCCAGACGCAGGTACATTATACGCGATGTGGTGGAAATGCCCTATTTGTTCATGATGACTCATCGACTCCTTAAAAGTTATATCCAAATACGATAAAAAAAATGATATGGAGCTAGAATTCTGCGGGTTACTGTATAATTTATGTTTAGTTACATAAAGATTTTTAACAACAATTAACTAACCAGCAAGTTTGACTGTGACATAAAGGACACCGACATTATTTAGTTACAGTCACAGTTGCCTGATTAGTAAATAAAAAATTAAGGTAACCTGGTTAGTAAAGCTCGGCAGCAGGTGACCTGGGTTTGATCCCCGAGACGGGTGTACGCTTAATAAATAAAGTATACCCAAGATTTTAGAGGTAAGAATTCAGTATGACACTGGTTGACTCCCGGATACGACCCATTGAAGGCGGATAGTCCTACCTTTAGGGAACTGACGGATAAACCAGTGCATACGCTTGGTTCGGATCCCACGTGAAAAACTGTAGGTCCGTCTGGCTGACATTACCCCGACGTAAAACAAAAGGGATTCAATAGGCCATTTGGCTGCAGTATACTGAAAACGGGTCAGCCTTCTTTGAACCAACCAACCTGGTTAGTTAATTATTGTTAAATAATTTTATGCTGCGCAACATTGTTGTTTTAAAAATATTATTTGATAACTCTAGCTAAAAGTAGAGCCAACCTTTTGTGAATGATTTGCGCCGACTTTTTGAGAGAAATGTGAGTATTTTAAATTGGTTAAAAATAATAAAAGGAAATAAGGTAATGAGGTAAAATAATACTTCGTCTTATTATCTTACTCATTAATAAATATTTTTTTATAATTCCTATGTTACTTTTTGGGAGCTTTATTATAAGCTTAGTTTAATAACTAAAATAAAAATTCGTTGCAAATCATAAAATGTATCATAATAATGCTAATTGATTATAGAAACTTAGCCTTAAGAACTAATAATTAAGTAAAACGGTGAATACAGGGATCTACTTAAATTTTTTCCGTTTTTGTATATTAATTGTTTTTCTAAAATAAATGTTTTCCAACTAGTATTCACCTGAGACATTAGTTATTAAGAAATTTTTTGATATAAAGGGTGTTACAGAATGGGGTTTTTCACTATTGTCGAATTTATCATATTTAGCACTTTTCCTAAAGGATCACAAACCTTTTCTAGAAACGATAATTAACACGGCGTGAAGGCAGGAAGTTTAAAAACATACGATCGACCGACTACATTGTTTTCTTTGTTTCGAATACTTAAATAGACAAAAACAGTTTAGAAACAGGAGACCAGACTTAAGACCTCAGTCCTAGGTGGGAGTGCATCATTTACAGAGCGATCGGCTGATGTCATTGCTTGAAATTATTTTGACGTCGGTCGTGTATTATTAAAGAGCGTATTTTGTTTACTTATTTTCTTAATAAATAATTGAATAATTTAAAAACTGAAAGTACCCGGACCACCCTGGGAACACCTTAATGTAAAATGATCTACCTTATTGTTTTTAGGGGTTGCAAATCTTACTTGTTAGATTACGTCACTACCAGGCCGCGTCACTGGAATTAAATTCAAATGAGAAATAACGACACAAGACTTCGAGACTAATAATGATGTCTGCCATGTTCGGTCTGTTCGCTGTTTAGTTTATTTATTTAATACACTATTTAAATGTTTGTGGTTCCGCGAAGAGTTGTCAATATCGAGCTGCTTAATGGCATGTTCTAAAGTTTTTTTGGCACCGTTGTGTTTAAATTGTAAAAATGTGTTATTTGTTTTGTTGTGTGAAATGCGGTAAAAGTTTCAGCGGTAGATTTGTTTATTTTTATTTTGGTTGTACATTTTCTGCTGGTCTTGGATTTTCGAGGTAGATTTAATTTTTGTTAAATGCATGTGTCGGTCTTTTTCAGGCTTTCTTAAAAATTCCTCTAGCGGCAGCGCCGTCAAGCCCTAATATCAAAAAACGAAAACGGTGAATTTTCTCGTTAACGTTAGCAATGTAACATTTAAAGCTATTTTTCTGAAATTTTTTTTCATATCAAGATTTACGTGTTTAAATATAATGCTTCAATTCCGTAACACCCTGTATATGAGCCAAAAAAAACTATTGAAATATTTGTATTTTATAAGTTGCTTTAATCGAAAAATATATAGACACTGAACTAATATTGGGCATACATTTTTTAAAACATTCTGAAATACATAATATTGTATAATCTTTTAAACTTAAATTTTTTAAAAATGTATGAGCCATAAACCTCAAAAAGTCATTTAGAGTGAAACAAAATCTACACCTGTACATTTATTTAGGCATTACGAATAACAGTACTTATACCTAGTACTCTCAGTACTATATCTAAACCACAGAGTAGAAAATAGGTTATCATCTCAGACGAATAAGCAAAATTAGACAAACCTGTATATTTATAAAGCGGACTTTATTTACGCTCCTCAATTTAAGTTCGTATATTTTTTTTTTGCTGGGGTTGGCGAAAGAGCCAGTATACTTAGGTCTATATAAGGCCCATTGTATCCCCTACAGTCTGGGTAATGTCAGCCAGACGGGATCTACAGCTTAACGTGGAATTCGAACCACGTGTATGCACTAGTTATCCTTTTAAACCCCCCTCCCCCCCTCCCATAAGTCCATGACGCCCTTCTCGGTTCCGTTATTAGAAATCACTAGTAACATACTGAATTCTTAAATCCACTGAATTTTATCTTACTTGCACAACAAATAAATTTCCTTTTGTGGATGAGAATCTTAAAGGGGCAAAGCATGGAGGCACATACATACTTACTATAATTGCCTCGTTTGTTAACCTGGTTTATATAAAATATATTCGTGGGGGCGGTGAGGCGTTAAGCCTATATTATATTTTATTTTTCGAAATAATCGATTATATTATCCATCTCTAGTTAAAACACCTTTTACTAAGTAGCATAGTTTTATACAGGGTGATCCCTAAGTTGATACTTCTTTTTTAGCTGTGTATAGAAGGCATAAAAAAACATTTTCAAATACCTTTTTTTTAAACTTAAAAATAGACGAGATACAGAAGTAAAAAAATCAAAGTGCGGGCCTGGTCATCAAAACGGAGCCCTTTACTTTATATTGTTTTTCTCCGTTTTTTGTATTATTAGTCATGCATTTTACGGATCGGTCGTCAGTTATTTATTTGGCAATTCGCTGAGGTGTGTTTTTCTGAAGCAAGTTAATTTTAAACTGGTGAAACGTGAAAATGGTAAAATTTTAAAACATAAACAAGTAGTGGATATGATGCTAATTTACGGTGAGTGTCGAAGTGCGGCTGATGCTTCAAGATTATGTTTAAGTTAGGCAAGTCCGTATTAGATCCATAGTGTAATAAATGAATGTAAATACCTTATTTTCGAGTTTTTTGAAAATGTTGTTTATTTTAATGCCTTTTATACACAGCTAAAAAAGAAGTTTCAACGTAGGAATCACCCTGTATGTTGTAACCGCAGTATATGTAATCACTGCCAAATGTACAGTCCGGGCGTGGCAAAAAAAAATGGTTTTCTATAAGAAAAATAATTAGAAACGAAACCATTTTTAGGCCACAACTGTACAAAGATTTTTCTAGCTTTGCTTGTTCGTCTGAGTATATAACAGTATCATCATCATAAATGGTAATTTTATAACCCCTGTATATTTATTCAATCACCCACAATCATTCCTTTTTAGGAAAAAATTTTAGAAAATTTTTAAATTTAAATTTGATGGTATGAACGCGTTGTTCTATTATTAAACAAAGTTAATTTCCTTAAGTTTGTTAAATTAAAATGATACATGTCTTTAAGAATATGTCACCTGTGACATATCTTTTTGTATGACTGGTTTAGATTTACAAAAATTTCTAAAAAAAATTTTTAATAAGTAGAAACGTAAATTTTCCAGTCTTCGTTATCCTAGATGTTAAAAATGGTGCTTAGAAAGTATTTTAAATTTTCTGAAATGTATAACCCAATGCTAATTTTTATATACTAAAGAGAGTTTTTGGGTTACACGATTCTAAAATTGACTAAAATATTTATAAAAATAGATAATTCTTTTGTATGTGTTTAAGCATATGTTTTTATATTTTATTTGCGAAAATATTGTAGTGGAACAAGCTTAACGAATAATATAAGTTGAAATTAGTACTTAACATTGCAAAAAAAATACATTATCTGACCTACAATATTTTCCAATGTACCTATACCAGTGGCGGCTAGTGTATAAGAGCTGCAGGGCTGCAGCACCTATTTTGATAATATGAAATTATTTATATATTTCTATTTTTTAATTATTCTATATTTGCAAAACCCAAATTTTTAATTTTATTATAATTTTCATCCATGTGGTTTGTCTTGTCCGCAATCAGTCGCGGCTGCCTAACATCAATCGAATGAATCGAAGGTGACGTATGATGCTCGTCGCAACACCTGGACATATCAAGTGGTCGACCTTTAACCGACTAATGGCAAATAGGAATTGTTTCTAGCCCTGGATTATCTCCAATAGTTTCAAGAGCATGTTAACGTATATCTAGAGGGCGCCAAAATTTTCAGTTTAGTCTAACTGTGGTCCGTTGTTTTAAAACGTGTGCCGGATCTGTCTTTTGTGTTTAATGTTATTGAGTTTACTGTTTTGCTTTTGATAATTGAAAAATGGATTTAATTTTGAAATATAAGGACTATTCAAGATTGAACGTCGACGAAAAACTTGGAGTTAAACGAAACTAACGTCCAATGTCTAACTTAAATATTGTAGTGTCTTGCACAAGCCGGAGAAAAAGTTAAACCAGAAAATGTAATAAAAATATATATGAAAAATACGGGTTGATCTGTGGCTGTGAGACAAGAAATTGTCTATTTTGTTTTGTGTGTGTGTATCCTTTGGTGGTAGGAAAATTAGTGGTATTGATGATTAGTACATCTCGCTGAAAAGGTCAGACTGCATGGAAATTCCAAACAGCTCTCAAGTAAAAAATAGGTAACTAGAATGTTAGTCTAGTTATGTTAGTGTGATATGCTTATGCTTAATTTAAAATAATTTTAAAATGGTTTTACTTTTTATAAGATCTGATAATGCCAGTTTCGGGCGAAATATGTAACAAAAATAAACCAACTGAAACATTTTTGAAACTAACGCAATAGATAAAGGCGCAGTTGTTATGTTATTAA
Organism: Polydrusus cervinus; assembly: GCA_935413205.1. Classification (NCBI taxonomy): domain Eukaryota; kingdom Metazoa; phylum Arthropoda; class Insecta; order Coleoptera; family Curculionidae; genus Polydrusus; species Polydrusus cervinus. The sequence continues at coordinate 6,938,074 of OW284514.1, forward strand.
ATTTTTATTGTTTATACCATGCGGCACTGTCTCTTTAACAGGCCACGAGCCGCCACTGACTATCTTAAAAATTTAGATACTACAAAAAAATTATGTATTCATGTGCAGAAACAAGGTTAGCTTCAAGTATTATGAATGTTTTTGCACATAACCTTTTTTTAATTTAACTTGTATCGTAATATAAAAAAAACTCAACATGTCACCAAAAATTAAAATTTTGTAAAAATTGGAACGTAAAAAATCTCCTCAAATTGAAAAACTCTTCTCCAGCAAAAATAACCTCCCGAATAATTTCCAATTGGTGACGTATTAGTTTTTTATAATTTATGTTTAAGTATAAATAAATATGACGGGGTGGTTAAAAATATGTCTAAAATAATATATTTAAATTTTTATCATTTTGGACATATTTACAAATATTTGTGTGATATATATTGGTTCAAATAAAGACTGATTCTGAGAAACAGTATTTCTCCAAAGAAATTAAGTATATCGTTATAGTAAGAAAAATATTCTTGTAAGGAAACGTCATTTATTACTATTTTTTTAGTTTTATTGAAAGTGTGACATTTGTTAATTTAATAATTCCCTTGTTTAAATGATTTTATAAATTTTAGTAACGTAGTTTGCTCTTAGTGCTTGGGTTGCCCTTTTCTCGATAATAATACGGTATTACTTAATCAGAAACTCAAGATTTAATGAATAATTTAACTCTTAAAAAATTATTAATAGAAACAATTGTCACATTTTTTCCACTTTATAGAGTGTTTATAATGTGTATAAATTCAAGAGTTGATATCTTGAATTTTGTAAAATATTAGTATTTATTTTTAATTATCAATTAAATATTTAGACATTATATTACTTTACTTCTCTTTTCTCACAAACGAAGTAAAATTATGAAAATATTGTAAAATAGAAACAATTATTTTAAACTATTGCCTGGTAGAAGATCAAAGTTTAAATTCATTTATGAACAACAATTGTAATTTAAAAATGCTGTTTTACTATGTATATAACTTGTTTATTATAAATAATTAAAATATAATTTATTTAAACTTTGAACGTTCCTACCTATAAGACAAATACTAACTTATTTGTCAAAAATGTATGTATTGACCATATAAATACTGATAATAAATAATGTGATTTTTTATGAACTGTGCAGGGGTGTTTTTGTTTAATTTTATTAATAATTTTGATATCAATTTATTATAGGCATAACCAGCCTAAAAATAATCATACTAAAATTTTCTGAATATTTACTTTATAATTACATTAAGATCGAACGGAAAATCCTCAAGAAATATAATTTTTTTAAGATCGAAATATTTATAATTTATTATTGAAAATATAACAACGAAAGGAAACCCTCAATGCCATATAGAGTCGGTTCTTTTTAGTTTTAAGCATATTGGGGAGCGCCGACTAAGACGGGGAAAAGGTAAACACGCGACCCGAGAGAAATACGGGGCAGCGCACCGGAATACGTGGCCGGCCGGCCGACTGGTATCGGTATATACTTTCTCCACTACCATTACTGAATGCAATAAGTCCAAAATCATTTTTGATAATAGAATGTAAAAATTCTCGTTCTTGAGTTGGAATATTTATTCAGAACCACTTGCTTCTTATGCGTTTTGCGTGTATTTTCATTCCATAACAAGATACGGAATGAATATTCTGTAATTGATCTAAACGACATAGGTTGCCATGAATTTCGAAACTGTCAATGTCAGCAGACAAATTTTAGTGCAAGTCAAAATATGAGTGAAAAATCGGATTAATCAGATATGGAACTGGATAATACTCCACCTGAAATTACAAATATTGCGAATAGTATTTTTGGTCGTGGAGAAAATATAGTCTGCTACTCGGTTAGAATGAAAATTCGATAATCGTGGTTCCTCACGCTCGCTACGCTCGCGTTCGGAATCTTCCACTCGGATCAAATTTTCATTCCAACCTCGTTACAGAATCTACTATTACATTTTCCCGGGGAAGTTGTTGCAGCATAAAAGTTTTATAAAGTATTGCTTAGTTTCCCTAATAAAATATATCCACTGACTTAAAAATACATTGTAACATGTCAATGGTATTGATTATGATTATGATGGAAGAAAATAAACTTTAAATATCACATTGAGGATGCACGAGATAAAAGACTCCCCCCCCCCCCTAACTGCGCCCAAATGAATATGAACTATATTTTGACAAAATGGTATTTGTGAGACTTCTTTGGAAAACCCGTCTAAACTGTTTCTTACGCAAAAGCTTTGATTTAAATCGGTAGGTGGGCAAGGGCCTGTCGACATATTAAGCACCGGTTCCCGCAGATCACCGAAGTTAAGCAGTGTCGAGCGCGGTTAGTACTTGGGCGGGTGACCGCTTGGGAACACGGCGTGCTCTTGCCTCAGGGAAGAGTGTAAAATGAATCGACACCTAGCCATCCTATTCACGCCGGATAGGCCGGATGAGATCGGATATCTCGTAGGATGAAGGTGCCGTTTCACACTCCCTAGTCGGTAGATCACATTTGTGGTCGATGACCGGTTCAAGATGGCCTACGTAGTCGGCGAACCGTAAAAAAAAAAAAAATCTGTAGGTGTGTCACGAGGTGTGTCAGTGTCCTTAAAAACACCAAAATTTTATAAATATTTTTTAAAAACATGATTTATTTATTAGCACTGACTATCTTGAGATCAAACAAGTAACTTTTCAAAAATGTAAACGTGTTAACATTTTGAGATAATAAATATAGATACCAACTTAAAATAAATAATTGGTAACAAATTTTTATCTGTTATCTACATGCGTCCTTGCCATTGGTTTTGATAATATAAATGCACTTAAAATTTGATAGAAAAATATATTATAGAGGATTTTAACCCACATAAATAAAATTACTATGTATTTATTGTGCTTAGTTTCATATTCAGCCTTAACTGATAGGGATTTTATCATAAATGGAGTAAAATTTAAATAGATATTTATTTATAACAATGTTTTCAAACTCTATATTAGAATGTCATTAAAATATTTTATTTTGGTATAAAAGGAGAACTAAATGAATAGATGATTATTTTTTTAAATTTTGTTCATATTGTATATTACCTATAATATACAGTGCGTCCAAGAAAGTATGTAACATATTGGGAATTTTTTTTATTACCGATTTCTCCCAAAGTTTTATTCCTATTAAAAGTTGGTGCATGCCTTAAAACTATAAACGCATATTTCAGATTTCACTTGCGGCTAATAGTAAGGGAGCAAATGCCATTTTTTTAAAGTTGTATTAAGATTAAAGTATCTTAATAAAATATACAGCAAAATTTTATAAAGAATTGTTGTTGCAAATTAATACCTTAGCCAAAATTCAAATTTTGAGTTATGTATCTCCGTTTTTAATTTTTTCCTTAAACCTCTATTTTTCCTGTACAGGGACATTATTTTAAGTGTCTCACCCGATTGGCGACTTTCCTATCGACCATAATAAAAAAAACTATTATGTATTCCCTAATAGCTTTTTGTGAAGAATGCAGCTGGCTTAGTAGGGTTGCCATTTAAGAAAATCCAATATGGCGTCATATCTGTCAAATTTGTAAACATATATTTTTTTTGACATCAAATTTGGCTTCTTCACAAAAAGCTATTAGGGAATACATAATTGTTTTTTTTTATTATGGTCGATAGGAAAGTCGCCAATCGGGTGAGACACTTAAAATAATGTCCCTGTACTCTGAGCGATTTTTTGTTTACGCAATTTTAACATATTTATCAAACAACTTAACCATCGGTTTATAATATACTCTTTAAAAAAGCAAAATACCTATTTTATATGGATTTTTTTTGGGCAAGGGCCTGTCGACATATTAAGCACCGGTTCCCGCAGATCACCGAAGTTAAGCGGTGTCGAGCGCGGTTAGTACTATGGCGGGTGACCGCTTGGGAACACGGCGTGCTCTTGCCTCAGGGAAGAGTGTAAAATGAATCGACACCTAACCATCCTATTCACGCCGAACAGGCCGGATGAGATCGGATATCTCGTAGGATGAAGGTGCCGTTTCACACTCCCCAGTCGGTAGATCACATTTGTGGTCGATGACCGGTTCAAGATGGCCTACGTAGTCGGCGAACCGTAAAAAAAAAAAAAAAAAAAAAAAATATGGATTTTTTAATGTAGGTTTTTGGACGTGGACCATACTGGGTGAAAATGAAAATAAACTATTAGTTAATTCCCTTAGTATGAATAGAGTTGGTTTCTATTCTAATTTTGATTAGAACCCAAGTTGGTTAAGACGTATTTAAATCGGTAGTAAAAAGGTTTTCCATTCCTATATTGCATACTTTTTGGACATCCTGTATATGTTTAAATATAATTAACTAACTTTATAAAAACTTTTGTAATGCCACTTTTGGGGCAAATTTATTTTTTCAAAAATTTGTATATCGATTTCATATCTAATAACTTTTAAAACCACCTCGTATATGACATTTTAGTAATTTAAACAATACTAATTATTACCGATATCAAAAAAGAATAATCCTAATTATCTCGTAATCTTGTCAATTCGAATGACATTGGGAGAGTTTTAAAACTTCCTTCTTTAACGTAACGATAACAAACCCAGTAAATTTTGGGATATATTCTTGTGGTCTATAAATTACATCTTTTAACACTAAGACATGCAGGGATAATTAAAAAATTTCAAGAATTGTCTATTTTTGAACCGCTTGTCATTGTTTTATTTTTGAAAAAAAAACTTTTTTTATCCGTTCATATATAAGTACTTACTGTCTTTCTTAAAAAAGGATCAGAACAGGCATTGAACGAAAAAATGATGGCTATATTTGCTAAATTAGGAATATTACTTTTCCTACGACCACCTATGAAAATGAGAAAAAAACACGGTTAATTTGGCTCGAAAGCGCCGAATATCACACGCGTGTTGAAAGAAAATATTTGCCAATTTGACAGACCACACCTATTTATTAAAAAGAATAAATTTTAGAAAGCAGTTTATTGTCTAACTTATTTATCATGTATTTGTCGATTGATTTCGAATTAGAGTGTGAAAATACGCCATCTGAAATTATAAAAAAGTTAAGAATATACTAAAAAATCTATTACCAGTCAAAACAAGCCCCGCTGAAGAAATGTCATATATTAAACATAAAATGTTTATGTGTTGCCATAGCGTAGAGACTAGAGCTATGGCCTACCGATCGAAAGGTCACAGGTTCAAATCCCATCAGGAGTATTTGACTTTTTTTATAAAAACATTAAATAATTTATAGAATTAGGTATTTAGAATTGAAATCTTCTTTGTTGGATGAATTTTTAAAATTTAATCAAGGAAAGATGCATTAAATATAAATTTAAAAAATTTATCCTATAAATTATTTAATGTTTTTATAAAAAAAAGTCAAATACTCCTGATGGGATTTGACCCTATGACCTTTCGATCTGTAGGCCATAGCTCTAGTCTCTACGCTATGGCAACCCAAAAATTTTATGTTTAATATATGACATTTTCTTCAGCGGGGCTTGTTTTGACTGGTAATGGATTTTCTAGTATATTCTTAACTTTTTTATAATTTCAGATAGCGTATTTTCACACTCTAATTCGAAATCAATCGACAAATACATGATAAATAAGATAGACAATAAACTGCTTTCTAATATGTATTCTTTTTAATAAATAGGTGTGGTCTATCAAATTGGCATCATATGTTTAAATTAATAGTGTGCCTTGTATTTCCACTCTAGAGTTGAAATATTTTTTTTACAAATCAAAGGTTTTTTTAATAATTCTTTGTGGTCGTAGGAAAAATAGTGTACATTACTCGTGTGAAAGTGATTATTCTAAAACTCGGAGTATTTCCGCACTCGGCTGACGCCTCGTGCTAAATATCTCCTCGTTTGAAAGGTATCACTTTCATCACTTGTTATGTAATATACTGTTACAGTGTCTATCTATCTGTGTTCAAAAGATTTTAGACAATGTTTTTGAAATCATAGGTTGGTTCGCTTAGGGTTGTCGGACGTTGGGACCAAGTTTTTTACACTACAGCCTGGTGGCTTATTGTTCGCCACTGTCTTGCTAGAAAATATTTGTTCCTTTCACAAGATCCAGCAAATTCCCATCAAGTTTGTAATGTGGGAGGTTATCACCATATTGTATTTCTTCGAAGATTTTGAATCTTGTTCAGGTCAGTGCTTCGCAAATGTATATAATAGGTGAGGCGGTTTCGTCCTCTTCGCCGCAAAGTCTGCATTGTATGGGACCATTGTAAATTCCTATTTGACGTAGGTGTTTTCTTAAGTGCTACTGGCCTGTTTGTAGGCCAACCACTCTTTTTACCTGGATACGCGTTAAAAGCAACATTCCAGTTGAGTGATTCCAAACTGTGGTCCTCGCTTTATTTGTTTTTAAATCCCAACGTTTCAACTGGTAAGTATCTACAGTCGTCTTCAGGTAAATACTAAATAATACTTAACAAGGGCTTCCAAATATTCAATGAGGGCTTACTAAATTAATCTGGATTCTGTTGTATTGTCTCAGCTTCCTTGAACTTCCTTTAAAGATGGTGTTCCAGGAACCATAATCCAGGTTGTTTTACGACGACTGGCGATACTTACCAGTTAAGACGTTGTGATTTAAAAACAAATAAAGATCATGCAAATCCAAAATTGTTCTATCATTCAAATCAGTTTACAGTTTTGAAATCTGCAAGGCAAAAACACTTTCTATGAAACATTGCCAATATATAAATATTCATAACATGTTCATTCTTGACAACCCCTCATAAAATAATGAATTAATTATATTTTAGCGTATCAGTGACAAATCGTACGGTACCACCTGATACGCGAAAACTCCAAACACAGAAGCCTGAACTCCAGAAATCAGGGTCCAATAGCAAACATTGTATATAAATGACCAACTCAAGATAACCACGCTTAGTCGGTACCCGATCGCGCACATGCATCTGTCTTTATCGGTACCATTATATCTTTCAATGGTACTCATTTGCATAACACGCATTGTTTAAAAAAATATTCGGAACAAAGACAATATTCTGTCTGGCACTTGGCACTGCGTATTTTCTTTTTAAACCGTGCGAATAATCCGCAAACGAAACGTATTACCTTGCCCAAAAAAATGGAGACAATACTTCTTGAGGCTTCCACAGGACAACAACAAAAGAACGGTCAGATACCTGTGGTACCTACCCCCTCTACTACTTTAAGTGATAATTTAATAGGTGAAAGGGACAATGGTGCCGGTAAATTAGTGACTTGTTTCGGTGAGGAGGCAAATGGACTTCAAGGAGGAGTCAATGGGATTGGGTGGAATGGACCTGCTCTTAATAACCCGGTGACAGTGACTCCTGTGGATCTTCGATTTGATAAGATTACGTACACTGCTACAGTGGGGTCGTTATTAAAGGGAAGAAGTTAGTACTTTTTTTTGGTTTTATACGGGGTATATTACAGCGCGTTAAAGATAGAATTATTCGTCATATTATACGAAACTTTCTGATGTTCATTTTAAAAATATTTTGAGTAAAAATAAACTGCTGGACAATTGCTTTCGAGCAAGACAAATTTCGCCTAAATTTAACAGTTAATATTTTCTGAACCAGATATGATATCGACCTACGGTTTTGAATGTTTGATAGATTCATCCCTTGAGAAACAATTGTCAATATTGGATTTTCTTTAACTGTCAGAAAATTTTATATACAGGGTGTTAATGAAGACGATGATTTTTGCTCCAATTTTAATGGAGTGTAACTTTCACAATAATATTTTTAAATGTTATCACTCTACGTCAATTGAGTCACTGGTTCATAGCAAAGAAAGTGATTTGTCAAATTTTTGATATCTGCTATATTTTAAGAAATACCGATTTTTTTGGAAAACCTTGCTTTATTTTAACTTATTGGTAGCTAGATCTCACTGTGCGTTGTATCGTGCAAACTTTATGAGTGATTATTATACCTTATGAAAAGCTTGATTATGTTCAGTAACAATAGTTGTACCTAAATGTTATGATGTACAGTGGCGTACTTATAAACACTATGGTTTATGAGTACCTATCTCACAATTTTTCACGATTTTTTTTATATTGGAAAGTACTCGCCCCTAGATTAGGTAAATTTTTTCATATTTTTTACAAAGCAATATAAAATATTCTGACAGTTAAAGAAACTTCAACATTGACAATTGTTTCCCAAGGGACGAATCTATCAACCATTCAAAACTGTAGGTCAATCCTATCTGGTTCAGAAAATATTAACCGTTAAATTTAGGCGAAATTTTTCGTGCTCGAAAGCAATTGTCCAGCAGTTTAGATAATACCGAGGACGACCACAATATCTGAAAATTTGGACATTAGTCGCTTTTTACCCCCACGAACTAAAACCGCTGGCACATTCAATGATTTTTGTCAATATAAGGCATAATATATGATGACAATAACAAATACTGAACTAACCAGAACAAAAAATATATATATACCTAATACATCTAAATGGATTGTTACTTAAAATTTTCCGAAATCCCAAACGTTAGTTCTGGATTCAATGCGACATCTAAATCTTCTAATTCATCACATCTAATATTTTTTATTGGATCCAGCGTGTAGCGCAGTGGTTGACACGTAAAATTGGACTGTAAAGAATCAATAAAAGTGTTTAAAAAAAACGTATTAGTAATTTATGTTTTTCTAGTTAACCTGGGTATTAATATTTAATAAATTATTTGTAGATAACAACAGTTTAAAGGATTTAATTTTTTATTTTCTTATTGATAAACTTATCTTTCACTGACTTAAAATTTGTATGAAATTGCTATATCGAAAATAGCTGAGAACATAATTTTATACTAAAGTTGAAATTGCTGATCTGCATGTTAAACACAGTCGTTAACGTTTTAAGTTAACATTGTTTAAGTAATGATAATAATAAATTAATTTGCATGTGCAATATTTACTAAAAACTGAAATTTATAAAATAAATTAAGTAATATATCAAAATGTATTAAAAATTATGTCATAGAATATCATAAATACCTACTTCATAAACTATTTTTAAATAATAAAATAAACAAACTATCCATGCATAAAATTTGAAAGATCTTATACGTCACAATTGAAATTAATTAAGGTATCTTACATTCATTGTATGTAAAGATAAGTTCTTATCTCAAAAGCGTTATATTTTATCATCTTATAACAACACAAAAAATATTGAGCATTTTTTAAAAAATCATCCATTTAAGTAATGATAGATAGCTATATCGCTTATCGTTTTTTTTTAATTGCCCTAATGCAACATTATCTGTTCTTTTATTTAAGTTGTTTTAAATAGGTTAATTTATTAATTTTAAATCGACAATTCTCTAATAATTATTGTTATATGTCTTAATCGGTGAATTCACTAATTATCCATCAACATGATGTCAGAGGTGTTAGGGCATCTGATCAACTAATGCAAAAATACACATCTTATCATCTAATACAATGATGCTGTAAAAAGTTTATAAAAATCCCTTTAAAAACATGGCCAGGATTTGAACCAAGAAAACGCAAGGTTTTTGGTTGGTCTAATTTAATATATATAGGGTGGACAGCAGGATTCCAGAGCATCTAAACTACTCACTTAACTTTTAATGTTTTTTTAAAACAGAGTTATAAGGAGCCAGTAGATCTACAATTAAAATTATTTTAATTTATACAGGGTGTCCCTAATAGTCAAAATTAAAGAACAATTGTATCCGAAGAGGCCAACTTTGGGTTTAACATGATAAACCGTAAAACCATATTTTTCTTGCTTCCTAATACTGAATTTATTCCAGTTAAAAATTTCACCCTGTAGGTCTTATACCAAGAATAACAAACGATAAAATAAATTTATAGCAGTGGCGGTTCGCGGTCTTAAAAAATGGTGAAGAGCTAGGTATAGTGCGGGTTCATTTTTAAAACACACAACTAAGTAGGTACGTACAGTACTAAATTAACTGAAAAATAAAAACAGAACTTTTTAATCACACAGTAAATCATGTAAATACGATATCTATAACGAAGTTTCGCGAAGCCTCAAAATAAATACCTTAAGGTTAGGCGAACCAATGCTAAAACAATGGTGTATACAACTGATCTATTTTTAAATTGCCCTTTATCTTAATGCAAATTGTTACATGCTGTTTGCGTGACTGACGTCACGTAACCATAGCAACGGTGAATATCAAAGCCATGTTGGACGTTGGGAATTCACTTACATTGAGCTAACGGACACGGTCGCCTGGGGCACGCCAAAATGCACGAGTGTTTATAATTATTGTCCATTATTGTTAACCGTAGCCCTACATTCGTATTAAATTAATATTATTAATTCAAACATAATTATTTTTTAAGGGCTAAAATGGTAACTGTATTGGTACATTAATATTTAATATTGTCGAAAAAATTTCCTGTTGGTTTTATTTATTTTTTGATGAAGAGCCCCCTTCACCTAACGAGCCGCCACTGATTCATAGTCATTCGACTAGTTACTCAAGTCGAAGTTTTATCGGTCCTTTTTCTAAAAAAACATATTTCCACAGTTGTATTAACGCACGCAGTGAAAAAAAAGCTTATTAGCTCTTTTTAAACCTTTAGACATAAAAGGTTGTAAATTGAAAACAGGAATTGTGAGATTCTACAATCCACATTTTGTGTCCGTAAAATTAAAATTTCCCCAATCGTCATTGATGTAAACAAGCAAAAAAAACAAATGCGTGAATCCCCGTATTCGTACCTGCATCTATATTAACTTTTCCTTAACCTTGAAATTTATTTTAAATATGTATATACTTATTATTAAAAAAATTTTAATCGCTAAAGAAGCCATAATATATGGTTGGTAGTTGGTACTGACGTAGTCGTCAGCATCAATGAACCTTGTACCACTTTTTAAATATATCTTCTTTGTGGTCAATGTCATATCACTGGTTTTTCTGTGAACCCTGGCAGAAATTGCATTTTATGATTGAATAAAAAAAATAAAACGAGGAACGTGTTTTAAAGTGCATTTTTTCAGTCCAAGGCAGGCCAAAGTACCAAAAGTACACGTACTCTATTAATAACCAGCATATTTTACTTAATTTATTGCAATATCAGTACAGGGTGTTATAGAAAGTCCTAGAGAAACACTCCATTCTTTGAAGAAAGTGTGTGAGGTGTGGGGCGGTATAGTCACTGTTCACCACAGGGTGTCACTCCCCACACTGCAAAAATCATTTGTAAAGTTACAAGAAATATTGGAAGGCCACAAAAAATGTTCGGCGAAAAATTAAATTGTAAAATTACATTTTTTTGTGCCATGTTATATTACAACAACATTTGGTTATATTATTAAGAAAAATGTAACTTCTGTTACATTTTTAAAAGTATATAACTGTTATATATTATAAAGTGATAGGCCATGAACATAAGTGCCCACCTCAAAACTATAGGTGTCGCCATGGGTTACGTCGTGCTCTCTCTTTACGCCTTTGATATTTTTTAATATAGTTAATAATAATTGCTCGCAAGACGCAAAATTAACTTTCATCAGGGCTACAAAATAACCCTTTTGTGATAAAGTCTTATAGTCTCACTGAAGCTATGTGGCCTAATGCAGCTAGAGTCTAGTAACTAAGGACAAAATGGCGTAAATTTTAGGCAATATTACATAAAAATAAACATAAACAAAAAATATAGTTTTTCATGGACAAAATAGGTATCTCCGCGGCACTCCACGATATTTTCAAATTAATATTTCAACAATATAACAAAAAACACATTACATGAGTGTTTCTGTAATATTGCGTGACATTGAATTCGCTTTGTTATACTAAAACCTGAGGCATAATATATTACATAAATACTACAATCACCATAACATCCACATACCTCCGAATGTTACATTATTACAATATAATATGAGTGCAATGTTGATATAATAAAACGTTGTTTGGTAGTTACGTGGGCAATGTAAATTCACTAACTTGTAAAATTACATTTTTGTTGTGAATACGCCGTATACACGTTGAACCAATTTAAAATGATTTAGCTATATTACAATATATTATATGTATAGTTACATTGGCAATGTAATTTCACAAACTTTATGTTAAAGCTACAAACATCGGTACGTTAATAATTATTATGGAATTAAACTTTTGTAAAGTAATTTTACAAAAAAAAATGTATATTCCTATTCGTCACACATTACAAGAAATTTACTGTTTCTTTTTTCAGTGTAGAGATGGCACTGATTCTGATTTATTTTTATTATTAAATTTTATTAAAAATCGATTTAGTTTACCTGACAAAAAAATGTTCAGCTCGTTTATCAACTTGTAACAAGTATTGGAATTATTGATTGGATATCGAATTTCAAGGATACTCGAAATAAAATTGATACAAATCTTTAAGATTACTCTTAAAATAATGAGATTTTTGGGTCACCGGTAAAAAGTAAAAGGATCTAATAGTAAACAGGGCAGGTATATGAATGTAATAAATTACACAGAACGCACAAGGCACTATATCAACCACAATAGTTTATAAGGACACGTAAATCCTTCTTAATATTTTTTTTTGCAATAAAAACAACACAATGCTTAACAATTTTACAAAAATGCACGACGCGGGCATAAAGGAGTCCAGGGCAGAGAGGAATGAGAGATCGTTGCTGTCGCTATACCCAAGGGCTCTTTTCTGGACCAGTCCTGCTCACATCGCTCGCCTCATGATATCCACAGAAAAGGAAATAGGTCATAATTTTTTGTTCATACTACATATTGAGCATGATTCTTCTCCCCGAGATAATAAACACGGAAAACTGAGTTGACTAAAGTTATATTGATTTTATATGTATGAGCACTATGTCAGTAGATCGTCGACATGATGTAAAATATATTTTCTTCGCCTCTATGTCAGAATGATTTAAAACCCACTGAAATATTGCGAAATGGGAAATAACCAATATATTATAATTATGCTTTATTGTCGTTACAAATAAGTAATATTTTTCTTTTTTAGCAAAGACAATGTAAACCTTGACAAAATATTGTGTAAAGATAATTATCTTGAATATGAAAAAGGTGGACTTTTAGTCGAAAATGCCGTAATCTAATCACTGCCGTATTTTTCCTATTAAAAAAAATATTTTAATTACCCACTTCCAGCTATTACACGGACCATTCTACCTAACAATTAGACTTTCGTAATAATAATATTTGTATTTAAAACATCTCTCATCAATAAATTACGTTTGTTTCAATATTCATCGTCGTTAAAAAGTTTGAAGTAAAAATAAATTAAAGAATAATAGCCATTTATGATGATGCCAATAATTATTATTAATAATAAGTTGTGGTCAGAAAAGTAATTTAAAAAAATATTAAAACTAATCTCCAAAAGCAGAAAATTAAATGGAAATGATATGTGATATATTTGTTTCTCTACGAAACGATGAAAAATCAACTGACTAGCGAGAAGTTCCAATTTTCCAGTGGCCTTTAAGTTTTATACTTCTTTAGTAAACAAGGTGATCATATATTTTTAGTTGTTTGGGTACGACAAGGTTATAATAAACCTCTATTTAAATTTCTAAAGATGATAATATAATATTAACGTCCTTATTCAATAGTTGAGACAGGTAAGTTTTGTGGGTATAGGACTAATAAAACTTATTTCTTTTTAATTAAAAATACTGCCAACGTTTTGACCTTTATTCAATCTTTATCAAGGCTATTATTAAATGGTTTTCAATATTTCTTATATTTAATTCTGAAAACCCTTGTTAAGTCGATGTAAACTTAAAATATCGAGCAGCTCCATTGCATCTAACTAGTATGATAGGAGCTGTAGTTACTGTATTTATTTAGTATGAACCTGAAGCCGACTGTAGATACTTACCAGTTAAAACGTTGTGATGTAAAACAATCAAAGACAATGCAAATCGAAAACTCTAATTCAAGAAACATCATTGTCCTCCAAACAGAAATAGTTACAATAATATACATGTACAGCAAAAATAGAAGAAAGTATATTTATCAAGGCTTCAATATACAAGTATGCAATAATTATTGGAGATTGGAACTTTAACAAACGAAAAGAAAAACAACTAAAAGAGTTCCTAAAAAACGCAGATTTCGAAAAGGCTATCACTCCTCCCACATTCCTCATGCCCAATAATATTGACTCGACCCCGGATGCATTAATATATACAAAGTCTCTCAAAAAGTGCATAAAAAACACTAAATTAATATCAGATGTTGGTTCCGATCATCAATTCATACAAGTAGAACTAGATATAAAGCAAAAACCCACGGAAAAAATACAGACAAGATGGAACTATGTTAAATCAAATATGGAAAAAATAAACGAGAAACTAGAAGAATACATACAAGAACAGGAACATACAATAAACGAAGATCATATTTCTCAATTTAATAAAAAATTACAAACACTTATAGAACAGCACACACCAAAATCGACAAAAGCTCCATTTGCATACCCGCTCCCACCCTATATAGTGTCCTTAATTAAACAAAAAAGACGCATGTACAGAGACTATTATGCATCACCAGACCCAGACGTTAAAGAAAAAATCAACAAGTTTAACAAAAACATACAGAAACTAATTTTTGAATATAAGAAACATACGTGGCTGAGTACATGTAAAGAAATTAATGATGACCATGGCAGAAACTTTTACGGAAAAATCAAAAAATTATCTAGATATAAATCAACAAACACAATTCCTGATTTGGAAGAAAATAACATTATATATAGTTTAGACCATGAGAAAGCCATACTATTCCAGAAGCACTACAAAGAACACTTTAGAGAATCAAACCTCCCATATTTCAATGCACAACATAAAGAAAATATTCACCACTGGAATCAAAACTACTTTGAAAATCCTGCAGAGTCACCAAACCTTGTCCTCAATCCAGAAGAATATTATGTAATCCTACACGGTCAAAAAAACAGTGCACCAGGCTCCGACAATATTCCATGGTATGTCGTAAAACAACTATCCACTAACATTCACGCACATATCATCAAAATATTTGAATATTGCATAAACAATCTGATCTTCCCTAGAGTCTGGAAAGAGGGAACAATAATTAACATTCCCAAACCTCACAGCGACCACAAACTACCAGAGAACTACAGGCCAATTACATTACTTCCGGTATTGGGAAAGCTTTATGAAAAGATTATTAGAAATAGACTACTGGAATGTATACAAAACAAGATTCCAAAATGCCAGTTTGGATTTAGAGAGGGCTGCTCCACAATCCACCCACTAACAATCCTATGCTCAAACGTACAAACAGCCAAACACCAAAACCTTAAAACAGCTGCTCTTCTCTTAGACATCAAAAAAGCATTTAACAGTGTCTGGCACGAGGGACTTATGTACAAACTACACCAGCTGGAGGTGCCCAAATACTTAATCTACATAATAAGGAAATTCCTAAATGCGCGCACATTAAGGGTTAAAATTAATGGCACAGTGTCCGAAGAATTTACCCCCGAACAAGGAGTGCCACAGGGTTCTCCACTCTCGCCGACCCTATACAATATATACTGCTACGATATGGGCGCGGACATGGACAACGACAAAAACTGTTACTTACTACAATTTGCAGACGATACAGGTATTATAGCTCACAAGAACTCCACTCGGAAAGCCACAGAAGAACTACAGGAGGCAGTATCAACAATGGAAGAATGGTTTAGAAAATGGAGAATAACACCAAACCCAAAAAAAACTCAACTCCTTCTCTTCAACCACAATATTACAAATCACTCCCCCCAGATACTACTAGGCAATCAACAAATCAAGCCAGATAAGACTGCAAAATACCTAGGAGTACAACTAGATGCTAAACTTAATTTTAACAAACACACCTCTGCCATTAAAAACAAAGTCAAAACTCGAGCTAAGTACTTTAGATCTCTGACTTTTAAGAATGAAGGTATTAACACCAAAACGGCAGCAAAAATATACAAGTCAATTTGCAGGCCACTTCTAGAGTATGGACACGTACTGCTGAGTAATGCCAGACCACCAGCCCTACAACACCTCAAAGTAGCAGAAACATCAGCTTTGAGAACCATGACAAAAATACGACACCCAGAAAACCCTCTTCACAACCCCAGCAACCGACAACTTTACCAAAAAACCAATATACAACCCATTGATCTAAGACTAACTGAATTAACTAGCAAATTCAAAGCCAAACCCGAAAATCTGAATCTCATCGAAGAACTGTGCCTAACAAGAGATAATCAAGAATCTAGATATAGATACCCAGAGCAAACCATATTGGAGATATTAAGGAACCATGCAGCTAGATAGCAAAACTATTAATCAAATTAATCTGACTTGATTTAGTTTTTTTTTTGTTGCTCATCTGTATGAATTACAGTTAATAATTTTATATTTGCAAATACTATATACTGTTAATATTAAGAATTAATTAATGTACTGTGGCTGAAGGACTTCGGTCGATGGCCATTTGGGAAACCAATAAAGCACATAATAATAAATATACATGTATATATTGGATAATACTTTAAAAAACGTATTATTACATTATACTATCACTAACCCACGATCTTACACGTGTGTTATAATGAACCATTTTTTTGTAGAAAATAACACTTAACTAGAATTTGTACTTAAAATGGGAGTGTTTAAATTAATTTATTTAAATGACAAAGTGCGTATGTTTGATATACCCCAATAATTGATTTACGTACTGTGACCTTATTTATTACACTATTCAATAATATTTGTCCCGTTTGTACCGTCATTTTTTTCTGTAATTTAATTAAAGTTATTTATAAAATTAAAATTTTTTGTCTAAATTCTTGAAAACATTTTTTTTTAACAAAATAATTTTTTCATTCAAAAGTCAATAATGTAAATTTGTTGTAGCTAAAAAACGGATTCTTCATGAGGTGTATGGTAGATTCCCTTCTGGACAGCTCATAGCCATCATGGGACCTTCTGGTGCAGGAAAGAGTACACTGCTTAACGTTTTAAGTGGATATAGTATACAAGGGGTAAGCAAACACTGTTAGAAAAATAAAAAGATATATGATGGGTTGATTAAAGATTTTTAACCAAAATAAACTAACCAGCAGGTTTAACTGTGACATAAATCACATTGACAGACACTATCAAAGGTGCTTGATTAGTAGATTATATAAATATCTTTTTTTGTGTATTATTTTAAATACTAGTTGCATGTTATAGGTCGGAGGAAAAGTATATATAAATGGACACCCAAGAAAACTCCAGGCTTTTCGAAGACTATCCTGTTACATAACGCAAGATGATCGATTGCAACCCCTATTGACAGTTAGTGAAAATATGCACATAGCAGCTGACTTGAAGCTGAGTTCTAGTATTAGCCAAGAAGAGAAACAGACTATAGTAAGTTTACCTGCTGTCAGTAGACGCGTACGGTAGTTCAATGCCTTTCATAATTTCATTTTAAATGATTTTTATGCAAAGTTTCCTCATTATCCAAAGTCAGGGACGGATGGGCAATAAGGGAGACCGGGAAATTTCCCGGTGGGCCGGTCGGCCAGTTGGCAAAAAGTTACTACAAAATTGGTAAAAATATATTTTGGATAAAACCAAATATTTTTTTTTGTGTTCACCTACTTTTTATATTATATTTAATTACCGTCGGTGCATATTGACGTCGAAAATCATTCGGTTTCTCTTTTAAGCGTGTTGTTTCTATGTTCCTTGACCCTAGTTTCAAGTGGCCTTAGAGTCTCACCAATGTAAGATCGGCCACATTCGCAGGAAAAAGACAGGAAAAACTGTGTCTACCAGATCCCCTTTGGATTGGAAGTTCAAGAAAGCTGCTACCATATACCAGAACCCAGAATGTTTTAGTAAGCCATCATTAGATATAAGAAATATCTGGAAACCTTTGTTAAGTAGATGTAAACTTAAAATACCGAACACGAACTAAACGCATGACTGCACCCATCTCAGTCATGCTTCAGTGCATCTAGCTAGTATAAATAGAGCT
Organism: Polydrusus cervinus; assembly: GCA_935413205.1. Classification (NCBI taxonomy): domain Eukaryota; kingdom Metazoa; phylum Arthropoda; class Insecta; order Coleoptera; family Curculionidae; genus Polydrusus; species Polydrusus cervinus. The sequence continues at coordinate 6,956,183 of OW284514.1, forward strand.
GTAGTTACTTTACTTATTTAGTATTCACTTGAAGACGACTGGAGATACTTACCTGTTGAAACGTTGTGATATAAAACAAATAAAGACAATGCAAGTCCAAAACACTTCTCAGTCAAGAAACATCATTGTCTCCGACCTTCAAACATTACTTGTATATATTATGTTTTGTTGAAAGTTGTTAAATTTAGGACTTTCCAAGTTCATGATTTACAGGTTACAAAATATGAAGACCTTTGCTTGTGTTACATTTTCTTTGATTTTTTAATATTTATAAATTTCAAAGGCGTTCACTTAAGTTTTAGCATAATATGATATAACTTGGAATTCTTGTTATAATATATTGTTAATGTTCTCTAATATACGATTAGTTTTGTCATTACTAAATAACACATTTATTTAGATCGTACCATAATGATCTCTTTTAATAAGGAGCATACCTTTTACACACGAAATGCCAAGTGGGCCGCTTGACCCGAAATTTTCCCGGGCCGGTCTCACAGAGCCCATCCGTCCCTGTCCAAAGTAATAAAATTTAGCCTTTTGTGTTTGTTGTATTTTACAATTATTACGAAGAGAAGAAGTAATTGGCTAACAATGAAATATGAAATGAACAAGACCATTAATGCTCTTCAAATGATGAAGTGACAATTTCCACTAATATAAAATACGTTATTTGCTATTAATTGGCAGCTGACGCAAAGCGTTTTTAATTATCAAATAGGGAACTGACAGTAAGTTTCTCTTGAGCACGTCATCTACCATTTAACCACGTGCTGCCACTGCTATAGTATGGAATGTGCCAATTTTCAAAAGAATTACTTTCAATAGTTTATGAAGTATTTCTAGTATTCCAGATTTTTTGAGACCCTGTATATAATTAGGATCATTCTTTTGATATTATATATGACTCATTTAGTAGGAATGATCTTTTCAGTAAATTTTTTATCCATTGTAAAGTTTTTGATACTACCTGGGTTCGTGGACCTTGATAATTGTAAATGAATTCAAAAATATTGAGATACAAAGCTGCAGACTAATAGTCTCGTGAAAAATACACTATAATTATAGAACAAAAGACTATTTAAACTGTTTTTGTTTAACATGAAAGTGACAAAAACAAGATAATTTATTTATTTTAAAGTTACGCTTCTAATTGTTGTGTGAAATTATGATTAATTTTTAAGATAAAAATGACAAATAATAATGTACACTTTGGACTTTGACATCTACGTTTTGTTCATTTTCAAGTGGGAAACACTCGATAAGCGTTATTCTTTGTTTAATGATTTAATTAATAACTTATTTCTGTTTAAATTTGATTATAAAAAATAATATTTAAATTTTTTACAGGGTGTAACGCAAAAGACCCTAAAAAAATTAGTTTTTTGACCGATTGCATCTCAAAAACGGGACGTGGTGCCATCAATTGACATTTTAAGGCTTAAAAGTACCTAAACAATCACTGGTTGCGCTCTAATGTGCATGATACTTTACACTGGAAAACTCAAGTAGACGTTTTTACTGATATGGAGAAAGCCGTTGACAGAGTGAGGCATTATGTTATTCCAAACTCTTGTCTGATTTAAATGTTTCTCCATTTCAAATTAAACTAATTCAGTAATATTTGGTCGATAGAAGATAGTATGTAGAAATAAAAGGATGTAGATCTGTTGTTTATAAGAGTATATCAGAAGTGCCTCAAGGCTCTAATCTGGGACCACTGCTCTTCATAGTGGCTTTTAACAGAGTTATGACTACGGTTAAAAATTCAAAGGGCCCAAGGAATTGCAGGATTAATTGAAAGAAGTACTAAAGACTTCAATGTTGATGTCAGCCTTTATGTCTTTGACACCTTGGTTGATACCAATTTTGGAATATGACAGCATTATTTGGTCTCCTCAGTATAACCTTTGGATAAAGATGATTGAGGGAGTGTAAAGAAAGTTCTTAAAATTCTTGCATCACAGAAAGTTTGGGATTTATCCTCTTCAGGGTTTTGATAATGAGTATCTTTTGGGAATTTTTAATAGATTATCTTTAAGTAAAAGAGGAATAAGGATCTTCTTGTGAATAGTGTTTAAAATCCTTAAGGGTGATATTAACTGTCCTGATATTCTTGAACAGCTTCCGTTTACCTTCAATCGTGTTAATTCTAGAAATCGTAATGTTTTTTTATCTGACCTTTCCGCGAACATATCTTTACAGAAGTTCCTCCCTGTATAGATTATGACATTTATTTAATTTGTATGCTTCAGATATTGATATCGACCTTGTTAATCTGAGAAGCTTTAAAAAACTTATACAGGATAAATTACTTATAAACGAATTGTTTTTTATGTGGTATTTTATAATTTCTGTGTTATACATACATACTTTGCTGTTTGATGAGCTAATTGTAATTACTTTTTTTGACTTTGTATTGTTGCCTGACTATTAATTTAAGTTGAGTGTCTGTAATAGTCTAATCTACAGATATTCAATAGATGTAGCCGTTACTTGATGAAGATCCATTATAGAAACTAGGTTAAAAAGAATACAAAAATGTATAAATCTTCACTTATTTTTTTATTGTACTATGACAATTGTTTCGACACACAGTGTCTTCGTCAGATAGTAGAAATCTAATCTATTATCTGACGAAAACACTGTGTGTCGAAACAATTGTCATAGTACAATAAAAAAATAAGTGAAGATTTATACATTTTTGTATTCTTTTTAGCCTAGTTTCTAATCTACAGAGACCAACAACAGCTATTAAAACCTTTTTTCAAAAATTAATTATTATACAGGGTGTCCCGAAATTAGGTGACAATATTTTAAGGGGATAAAGTACATCCAAAAATAGGACTAAAATCCTCTATTAATATACCTTCAAAAACGCTTCGTTATGGGGCTAGAGCCCCCCGAATGGAAGCTATGATAACCGGTTTTTTCACAATATCTCAGAAACTGATTGAAGTATCAAAACAAAATTTGATACATGTTTTACCCATGACAAGACGCAATAAACGGTTTATTTAGCTTAGGTGTATTTCTTCCAGTGGCGTCCCACAGGGTAGGTAGTGAGGAGAATATTGCCCTAACTTTTTTATTTGTAGGATTTTTTAACGCCAGGTGCAATTTTTAAAAGCACTAAAGTCTTCTATTGAAAAAAGATACTCTCAGTAAAATCAATTTAAAAATTTTCGGTTTTTTACAAGCTAAGGTGTTTTTTTGCATATCTCAGCAAACACTTGATATTAAAACATGAAATGTATTAGAAGTTCTACTAGCGACAAGGCATATTTATTAAAGGATGTAACATTAAAATATTTTTCCAGTGGCGTCGCACGGGGTGGAGCCTAAAGTAAATATTACAATTTTTTTTTAAATTTGAGGGGCTTTCATACTTTTAATGTAATTTTTTTAAAATTTTTAAATATTTTGTTAATAAAACCTTCCATTATTGTAGTTTGACAGAATATAAGGTTTTCAACAGATTTTTAGACCTTGTTTTTTAAATATTTATTTGTATAAGAGACTTAAAATAAAACAACAAAGAATAACAAATTGCAAATCAAATTTAATTGTAAAACCACACGGGAAACTAATTCTTAAGCAAATGTTCGAAATGATTTCCATTTTGTTGGATGCAAAATCTAGACATGTGTGTTATGTTTTGTGAGGCATGGAGAATTTGAAAATGGTATAAAAGGAAAGCCCCCCAAATAAAAAAAAATAGTAATATTTACTTTAGACTCCAATCCGTGCGACACCACTGGAAAAATATTTTAATGTTACATCCTTTAATAAATATGCCTTGTCGCTAGTAGAAGTTCTAATAAATTTCATGTTTAAATATCAAGTGGTTGCTGAGATATGCAAAAAACACCTTAGCCTTTTCACCGGCTTGTAAAAAACCGAAAATTTTTAAATCGATTTTACTGAAAAATGGTGAATCCTACCGAAATGAATCAGATGTATCTTTTTTCAATAGAAGACTTTAGTGCTTTTAAAAATTGCACCTGGCGTTAAAAAATCCTACAAATAAAAAAGTTAGGGCAATATTCTCCTCACTACCTACCCAGTGGGACGCCACTGGAAGAAATACACCTAAGCTAAACAAATCGTTTATTGCGTCTTATCATGGGTAAACCATGTATCAAATTTTCTTTTGATACTTCAATCAGTTTCTGAGATATTGTGAAAAAACCGCTTATCATAGCTTCCATTCGGGGGGCTCTAGCCCCATAACGAAGCGTTTTTGAAGGTATATTAATAGAGGATTTTAGTCCTATTTTTGGATGTACTTTATCCCCTTAAAATATTGTCACCTAATTTCGGGACACCCTGTATATCCCAACTGATTACTGGCCACTGCTATGCTAATAGGCTGTTTATCAAATTTTGTATCACTAAAACAATAATTTTATATTGTTTTCATCTCAACTCGCTTTAAGCAGTTTAAAATTTTATAAATGGCACGAATCCCGCACTTTTGTTTAAGTTTTAAATATAGGTCCACATATTTTGACATAATTGAATTTATCTCCTTGTCAACATATTTATTTTATCTTCTTTTATACTAGTATTTCAGCTATAGTATTATATGTATCTATAGTGTCAGTATTTACCAAATTATTAATAACGAAATGACCTATACAGATAAAATAGTAATTAAATTAAGGAAAAGAGTATTAAACAAATATATATTTGTCAATTGGAATTTTACTACGCAAAATAAAAACAGTGGATAAAACGGGTTCAAAATATTTTGGTTTATTTCCTAATAGCTTAGCAATCAAAACACAAAATCAGTAATTATTTAAATACATAAAAACAAATGAAAGTTTGGCCTTCATGCACCTTTTTTGATAAATAAAGTGGTTACGGCTGTTGCGTTGGTTGGTTTAAAGCGGGGATCTGGCGTTCGGCCCAAGCTTCCTGCACTGTAGCCTAGTGACATATTGTGCTCCCCTATATTGGTAGAAAACATGTATTCCTTTTATATGGTCCAGTAAATTCCTACCAAGTTTGTCATGCGGGAGGTTATCCCCACATTGGATTCCTCCGAAGATTTTGAATCTTCTTCGGGTCAGTGCTTCGCAGTTATATATGATATGTGAGGCGGTTTCGTCCTCTTCGCCGCAAAGTCTGCATTTAATAGGACCATTGTAAATTCCTATTCGACGTAGGTGTTTTCTTAAGCGGCAGTGGCCTGTTAGTAGGCCAACCACTTGTTTTAGCTTGATGCGCGTTAGAAACAACATTTCGGTTGATAGCTTTTTGGAGGGTTTCCCAATTGTGTACCGGGTGTCCCACTAAGAATGGCTCTCGGCCGTATCTCGGAAACTACTGGGCATAGAAACTCAAGAAAAAAAAATTATAACTAAAGTGGTTATGAGAAAATCCTGGAAATAATTTTTAAGTTCCGCATTTTGCCGCAAGAGGGCGTAATTGAAAAGTAAATATTAAAAGTTTACATATCTCCGAAAATTCTACGTTAAGATATATCTTTGATAACACCATTGAAAAGCTTGGACAATTATGCATCATTTTGGTTTTATGCTCATTGGCGTACCGACTTTAATAAAAGGGGGGAAGCGGTTGAATGTGTAATCAGTTAAATCACTGTAACTTATAAACGACTTATCCGATTTTAGCAAACTAAAGACTGTTTGGAAGAGAAATGTATGCACTTTCACCAATCGTATTTAGTTGTCCATAATAGTTCTCAAAAAAATGCTAGAGGGCGCGATTTGGAATAATAACACATTTTTTTATTTTACTCCGAAAAAATAAATCATACGGTATAATTATGATACCATAATCGAAAAGTAGATTAAATTTGCTAGAACAAATATTAAAACCGCAGCTCGATATCTCCGTTCGTTTCAGCGTTATCGTCAATAGAATAATTTTTAAAAGTAAGCGATTATATATTTTTTAGAAAAAAAGTGGGACGACACTAATATTTTTCCATGTTATGGTCAATTCTGCATAAAAATGGCCTCTTGCGTTTTTCTCCTCAGGCACACCGTTCCTAATTAAAATAATTAAATTAAATTAGACAGGCGGAAGTAAAAGTGGTCATTTCCAACAATTTTTATAAAACTAAATCTTTCATTATCAATGTTAATAATGATAATAATAAATGGTACAGCTAATTTATTTTAATTAAGAACGGTGTGCCTGAGGAAAAAAACGCAAGAGGCCATTTTTATGCAGAATTGACCATAACATGGAAAAATATTAGTGGCGTCCCACTTTTTTTCTAAAAAATATATAATCGCTTACTTTTAAAAATTATTCTATTGGCGATAACGCTGAAACGAACGGAGATATCGAGCTGCGGTTTTAATATTTGTTCTAGCAAATTTAATCTACTTTTCGATTATGGTATCATAATTATATCGTATGATTTATTTTTTCGGAGTAAAATTAAAAAATGTGTTATTATTACAAATTGCGCCCTCTAGCATTTTTTTGAGAACTATTATGGACAACTAAATACGATTGGTGAAAGTGCATACATTTCTCTTCCAAACAGTCTTTAGTTTGCTAAAATCGGATAAGTCGTTTATAAGTTACAGCGATTTAACTGATTACACATTCAACCGCTTCCCCCCTTTTTATTAAAGTCGGTACGCCAATGAGCATAAGACCAAAATGATGCATAATTGTCCAAGCTTTTCAATGGTGTTATCAAAGATATACCTTGACGAGGAATTTTCGGAGATATGTAAACTTTAAAAATTTACTTTTCAATTACGTCCTCTTGCGGCAAAATGCGGACCTTAAAAATTATTTCCAGGATTTTCTCATGGCCACTTTAGTTATAATTTTTTTTTTCCTGAGTTTCTATGCGCAGTAGTTTCCGAGATACGGTCGAGAGCCATTCTTAGTGGGACACCCGGTACAACAATACATAGCGCGAGAGCGGACTATTTATACTACATGACGGCACACGGCAAACTTTAAAAAATTAAGGAGCGATATTTAGGACGTAATATTTTGTTATGTGACTAAACACTTTTAAGTTATAAAATAATATGGGACAGTTCCCTAATGGCATTTACGCGTATAAAAAAGAATTTAGTAACAATTTCACAACCTTTAAAATAAATAAACCTACTCACTGTTGTTATAATTATAAAACATGCAGAAAATGTTTGTTTTCAAGAACTCCCTACGCGTGGCAACTTATCTCTTAGGAATTGACCCAAAGAGATAAGTCTTACCAACTAGGACAACGAAAACATTATAAGACAGTTTCCTTGTGTATTATTTATACAAGGAAGTACAAGGGGCCTTAAAAAACTATTATCTCTTACAATGAAACATGAAACAGGATATTTTATTTTTTATATAATGCCGCTTAAAGGGGATTCTTACTTTCTTCTAGTCGCATTTCTAATTTCGAAGTATATTTAGCTGCACGTCGCGCAGCGAAACAATGTGTAGCAGTGTTGCCGATCTGTTACAATTGTGACATATCTGTTTTTAAAGGATCGGTTACGCTGTTGCGCCTTTAAGCAATCTGTTACGTTTTCTTAAGCTGTGATTTTTTTTGGGAAGGACAGAGGATCTTTTTTAAAAGTTTTTGTTCGGGTTCGTCCTTTGCATAGCTTAGGAGGAGAGATGGGGATATAAGTCAATTGGAAGAAGAATAATATTCTATAATTCTATATAATAATACTATTTTAGTAAATCTGTTACGGTTTTTAAAGCTAATTTATTACGAATAAAAAATTTTTTGTTGCAACACTGATATGTAGGCATATTGTAGTTGAACGGAGCATCAAGATTTTTGAAAATTCTAGATGAATCCAATGATGTTGGCGAAAGCGTGGTGTTTTCATAACAATTTTATATTATTAATTTATTATTAAGTCAATATTTGCAAGACAGTACATTTTATACCTAGTAGGAAAAGCTGAACATTCCCGGACGACCGTAAAGATTGTATATCGAGGCGCACCTGAAATCAGACATTAATAATTTTTTCTATTACATCGAAATAGCAAAACAGGAGATTGTAACGCAGATTTCTTGTCCTATATGGTTCTGATAATAGTATATTGTATACCTAGTAGGAAAAGCTGAACATTCCCGGACGACCGTAAAGATTTTATATCGAGGCGCAAGCCGAGACTGACAATACGGAGTCCGGGAATGTGGCTTTTTCTACGAGGTTTACATACTATTTTTCCGTAAATCGAAAATTATTAAATGGACATAACCTATTACAATCAACTTGTTAAATGATTGAAATAAATATTATTAACTTTAGGAACTTAACTCCACTTTAAGAATGGACTACTTCTTCAAAATTATTAACTTTGTTCACAAATTAAGGATGCCATTAAATATTTGTGTTGTAACTATGAAAACACAGTAATATTGAACTGTCAAGCTTAACACATTTTAGTTTACAAGTAGCCGTACAGAAATAATATTTCCTTACGGTACAATAATAAATATTTCCTAACAGTTATTTTCCGTAAGTGTAAGAAAATATTGACTTTTTCTTTCAGAAATGTCAATATTTCCGATCGATTTTCGGAATTTTTTTTTTTATAAATTAACTCTATCATTCGTACTTTTTTTTCAGCAAGTTTTTTAATCACTTTGTCATCAAAGTTGTCTATTTCGGAGATTTTTTTTTGATAGATAGCATGGAAAGAGCTGTTACCGCGATTTCTAATAATTTTCTAGTCTCCTGTAACGTTTTTCCTAGAGTGTTTGTATGTAGTATTCAAAATGTAAAAAAAGATAGCGAGCCCTTTAATGTAAGCATGGAAACGATAAAAAACATTTTTTTTATTACATCTTCAAATCCATTATTTGTTTAAATAAATGTCGATATTAAATTTGCGTGTGTAACTTTTCCCTCTACTTACACTCCGCAGCACTACAGCGCCACTGAGTCCTTATTCGAAGTCCTATAATTTTGAACTAAGAAATCTGAATAATTATTGAGATTTTCAATATTGCACAAAATCTACTGTGTTTCATTTTAACCATTTTTTTTAGATCAATTCGATTTTGGTGACTCTTGGACTTGATCTCACCAAAAACACAATGGTCCTAAGACTTTCAGGAGGACAGAGAAAAAGACTTTCGATAGCTCTGGAATTAGTCAACAACCCGTTGGTTATGTTTTTGGATGAACCCACGACGTAAGATTCCTTTTCTTTATACCTAGTGTGAATGGTTTTATTATATTTTTCTTATACAGAATGGAATTTTTAACTAGAATAAATTCAGTATTAGGAGGACTCTTTCTGTGCTAAAAAAATACAAAACTACGGCTGCGTTTATTTTTAATTTGGTTACTTTTTCGTGTCTTCATGAAATTTTCCCATCTTTTTGAGGTAGAAACAGCCAGTAGCGGCTCGCGGTCTTAAAAAATGGTGAAGAGCTAGGTATAGTGCGGATACTTAAACAAACATTGACTAAAAACCCGTGTAACAAAACGTCTTTCTTATCCTCATCTGTCCAACGACTGAATGGAGTTTCCAACAAATTACAAACTATGTCATTATTCGGGTGCATTTTTAAAACACACAACTAAGTAGATACGTACACTACTGACTTAACTAAAAAATAAAAACAAAACTTTTTAATTACACAGTAAATCACGTAAAAACGATATCTATAACCGTAAATTTCGCGAAACCTCAAAATAAATACCTTAAGGTTAGGCGAACCAATGCTAAAACAATGGTGCATACGACTGATCTATTTTTAAATTGCCCTTCATCGTAATGCAAATTGTTACATGCTGTTTGCGGGACTGACGTCACGTAACCATGGCAACAGTGAGTATCAATGCCATGTTAAGCATTAGGTCTTTACTTGCTTTGAGCTAACGGACACGGCCAGCTGGGGCACGCAAAAATGCACGAGTGTTTATAATTATTAACCATCGGCCCTATTATGCATAGCTACATTCGGATTAAATAAATATTATTAATTCGAACATAATTATTTTATAAGGGCTGAAATGGTAGCTGTATTGGTACATTAAAATTTAATATTGTCGAGAAACTTTCCTCTTGGTTTTATTTTTTTTTTTTGGTGAACAGCCCTTTCACCTACTTCACCTGACGACCCGCCACTGGAAACAGCCCCCAACTTTTTTTTTTAATTTGAAGGTATGTATTGTGATTGATCGTTGGAAAGGGCACAAAAAAAGGAATACGACCCACATTACATACCTTAACATTTGAAAAGAAAAGTTTGGGGCGGTTTTTAGCTCCAAAATAGGTGGAAATTTCATGAAGTCGCGAAAAATTTCTAATACTGAATTTATATCAGTTAAAAATTTGACCCTGTGTAACTGATATAGCACGAAGAACTATGAAAAAAAAGTCTTTGTCCCTTTTGTTTTTATTATTTCATTTATATATATTTACTTTAGAATTTTTACATGATTGTGTTGTCACAGTGAGAACACAGTTAAAGGTCAATGCAATTTGTATTAGACAAAGATGTGTATTTATTAAACAATCTCGTTTTAATTTAAATAAAAGCGATGTTTTTAAATTAAATTTAAATCATGGGTGGTTTAAAAATAATTCTATTTAAAAAAATTATAATTTGATTTATGAATAGCAAGCACCCGCGACTTCTCTCGCGAAATTCAATTCTTCTCAATTCGCTATGCGTGTAAAGTAACCGCCACAAACATTATTGTTTACATTTCCGTCTTCTGTAAAAAACTCAAGCAAAAAATATAACAAAGGATGCCGATGTTCTAAAAAGAAGAATTAATAGGAGTCAAAGTGGATTACAAGAAAGCCCTTTCTAATTTACTTTAATGAACATCTATTGGTCTTCAAAACCCATTTTCCGCTTCTCATTAGTTTAATCAGTTGGATATTAATCATCGTGCAAAATTCAACCAAAGGATTTTTTTTCGATCACTCAAACTACGGCTTTGCTCTGTTCTTATCTATATATCACCTCTTGGCTTTACTTTATAGACTATCAATTTTTTTCTTTTTCTAGTGGACTAGATAGTTCCTCTTGCAAACAATGTATAGAACTACTAAAAGTACTAGCAAGACAAGGTAGAACGATAGTTTGTACCATTCACCAACCGTCAGCTACTCTCTTCGAAATATTTGATCAAGTCTATGTATTGTCGCAAGGAAGATGCTTGTACCAGGGTGGTACTGAAAAAATGCTGAAATTTTTCGACGATGTAAAGAGTCCATGTCCTATGTTTCACAATCCTGCGGACTACGGTAAGGGTGTAAAATTACATTATTGGCGAGTCATCGATAAATGTCTTTATTCAGGGTGATTCCTAAGTTCATACTTCTTTTTTAGCTGTGAAGAAGGCATTAAAATAAACAACATTTTCAAATACCTTTTTTCAAAAAACTTAAAAATAGGCGTGATACAGAAGTAAAAAATCTAAGTGCGGACCTGGTCATATTAGTCATGCAATTTACGGGTCGGTGGTCAGTTTGTTATTTGGCAATCCGGTGCGGTGTGTTTTTCTACAGCGAGTTAATTTTAAATTGATGATAAGTGAAAATGGTAAAACTTGAAAACAATGGACAATGGATAAGGTGCTAATTTACGGTGAGTGTCGTCAAAGTGCGGCTGTTGCTTCGAGATTATACGCAAAACGCTTTCCCTTGCGGGCTCATTCTACACTCAGAAGTTTTCTTAATGTTATTCAACGGGCAAGTTAGGAAGGACCGTATTTGATCCATAGTGTAATAAATGAGTGTAAGTACCTTAGTTTTGAGTTTTTTGAAAAAAGGTATTTAAAAATGTTGGTTATTTTAATGCCTTCTATGCACAGCTAAAAAAGAAGTAATAACTAAGGAATCACCATGTAAGTATAATATATAATTTAAAATTTATTATACACTCATAAAAAAACGTAACAATGTCATAAATTATAATTTTTACAGGAATGGAAATAAAACTGACAAAAAACGATTATCACAAATGTAACAAAAGTTATTCACGGTATTATCACGCATTGAGCAGAAAATGCCAAGTTGGCTGTAATTCTAAAAATAAAAATATAAATGGAAAAATAGTATTTGCAATAATTTCTAATGATAATGATATTGATAACAATATTGTATGAACTTTATGCACAGGATTACTTATTTAGAATTGAACAATTAAAATTATTATAGTATTAATTAATATTTTTTTAAATCAGTACCTATCTAGTATCAAATGTAAGTCATTATAGGATGAAAATTGGTCATTGAAGTGATTTGTAATTCTGACTTTGAAGATATTTTTTTTAAATTTAATTATAGATTTTTTGACAAGACTTGATAAAGGAATAGATAATAGTATATTATTATCCAAAGTTTAGCCCTTATTGAACGAGCTTCGAGTTTAAATCACAGCTTAGTACTCCTCGAACTTCATTGTTCAAGAATTCTTTCATCTGGAGAACGTCATCTTTGTGGAATGATCTTCCTGAGGTCGTGTTTCCCAATGAATACAATCTTCAACGTTTCAAAACCAACGTAAATCGCTTTTTTCGCACTCGCACCGCTCCCAGAGCGCCTTAAAGGATTTTTCCTACAGTACAGGTGTTTTATCATGAAAAAAAAAAAAGGAACGGAGCGGCAAGGGATTTTAGATACGAAGGCTAATAGTATAGTCATTTAAACCATGGTTTTTTTCCACTACTAACACTAAGATACTTATTTTTAGAGTATTAATATTTATAAAATAAATTTAAATATATATTTAAAAGAGAGCCTACGTAATTTTTTATTAAATCAAGTTACCTGTGATTTTAAATTATCAAGATAATTTGTTTTGTCTTGTCAGGTGGCTTAGTTAATGTTAACTTTTGTTAATTAATGAAGTGACAAAGGCCGTTCTTAATTAATTTTTTGTGACTTTACTGATTTCACGATTTTGCGAATCGAGAACTATTCTCCTAATGAATATGGCACAATATTTTTTCTTATAGCTTATATTTGTGATTTATAGTATCGCTACTTTACAACATCGAACATCTCTGAAAATCTTATATGTTTTGCTAATTATCTGGTTGCCTATCTACAAGAAATCATCTTCCATGTTATTATTGCAGAATCAAAAAATCAAATTACCTGCTTTTAAATAGATTAAAAATTACCTATGGCTGTGTACACGTTAAAGGAATGGAAGAAGCAGACTTTGTATTGCTTGTAAATGCTTTAGAATTTACATGTAGTACAAAGTGTTTTTCTTCCATTTAAATAGATTGTTTTTATTATTAAACCAGGGTCAATAATAATTGTCAAGGTAGAAAAAAAATATATCTAAGGTCAATAATTAGTGAATAATGGTTGTTTATGGGTCAGTAGTGGAAAAACATACCGGGTGTCCATTTGGTGGGCCAATGGAAGATAGCTCAATACCTGTCGAATTTATAAGAAAACTGTAAATACAAATTTTCCAACATATTTCTCTAAGATGAACCATTCCAACGTTAGAGCCTGTCAAAGTCTGAAAATGGCATATTTTAAACGTTAATATCTCAAAAACAATTGAATTTAAACATGGACACCCAGTATACAGGGTGTTCCTTAATGATGTGCTATTATTTTAGGGTGTGATTCCTAAAGTCGTTTTATGGAGAAAAGTTCATATAAACATATGTCCTAAACGGCTTAACTTTTTTGCTACGGGGTGTTGAATTATTTTTTTTAATGCGTTTTTATCTCCGAAAGTACTTTAGATAATATTTTCAATTTTGGCATATGCTAATAGGACATAAAACCATATCTTTTAGTTATAAAAGTTATTTTTTTGTCCCACCAGTGGCGTCCCTGAAAACATTTCCTTTGATATTTTTTAGAAAAAAGTGGTACGCCACTGACATTTTTCCATGTGTATATTATTTCTCATTAGCCTGGTCAATTCTGCATAAAATTGGTTTCTTGCGTTTTTCTCCTCAGGCACACCGTTCTTAACTAAAATAATGTAATTAAATTAGACGGGCGAAGAATGCCTATTAAATAATGAAGGTGGTCATTTCCAACAATTTTTATAAAACAAAATTTTGTATTATCAAAGTTAATAATAATAAATAGTAGAGCTAATTTAATTATTTTAATTAAAAACGGTGTGCCTGAGGAGAAAAACGCAAGAGACCATTTTTATGCAGAATTGACTAGGCTAATCAGAAATAATATCCACATGGAAAAATGTCAGTGGCGTACCGCTTTTTTTCTAAAAATTATCAGAGGAAATGTTTGCAGAGACGCCACTGGTGGGACAAAAAAATGACATTTATAACTAAAACAAGAAGTTTTATGTCCTATTAGCACATGCTAAAATTGAAAATATTATCTAAAGTACTTTCGGAGATATTACAAAAAACGCATTAAAAAAAATTATTCAACACCCTGTAGCAAAAAATTTAAGCCGTTTAGGACATATGTTTATATGAACTTTTCTTCATAAAGTGATTTGAGGAATCACACCCTAAAATATTTGCACGTCATTAAGGAACACCCTGTATTAAAGTATTGGTTCTATCCATAAAAAAATTATAACGTAAGTCTTACAGATTATAATTTCACTCAACGTTTTTACTTATGTTAATGAGTTTTTTGGAAGGGTTTTTAGTGTCCTACATCCACACTAAATGTCTTGTCCTTCTTAAAGTTTATGCATTTTACATTTTACATAGTTGCACCGCCTTTTCTTACTTTCATTTCTTCTTACTGATGAGCCATTATATGGCAGATCGTTTCTAAGGATGTTAAGGATGGCTCTAACGAAAGAAAGGAAACTCTTCTTTTAAAAAAATAGTTATTTCGCATACGGTATTCCTTTACATAAATAATTGAGAAAAGAAATAATGACAAGCTATCATTATCATTATTATTTACTATAAGCCTCGTGCTTTGTTCAAATGAAGTAATGTAAGTGAAGGAGGAAATATTTCGAGTAAGAGTCATTTATTGTTGAGATAAGGAATTTATTTACATAAATTGTGCGTAAAACTTTGGATTAAAAAATAATAAACAAAAATATCTAAATTTATTTTTGCGATTAACAATTTTAGGACAAAGGTTAATACTCATCCACAAAACGGTTAAAAACACTACAATGTAATTTCTGCAAATGGTGCAGTAATATGCACTTTACACATAGTTTTTTTCACTTGGTAAATAAGATTTTTTAACAGTTCATGAGCACATTACATGACTAGCATTTTAAGGAACTGTTAATACTATCTACATAGTTATATCATGTAATATGAAGTTATAAATACAGGGTGATTTCTAAGTTGATACTTCTTTTTTATGTATAGAAGCCATTAAAATAAACAACATTTTCAAACACCTTTTTTCAAAAAACTTAAAATCGAGGTACTTACATTTATTTATAACGATATGGATTAAATACGGTCCTGCCTAACTTGCCCATTGAATAACATTAAGAAAACTTATGGGTGTAGGATGAGCCCGCAAAGGAAAGCGTTCTGCGTATAATCTCGAAGCAGCAGCCGCACTTTGACGACACTCGCCGTAAATTAGCATCATATCTACTAGTTCATTGTTTTCAAATTTTACCATTTTCACGTGTCACCAATTTAAAATTAACTTGCTTCAGAAAAACATACTGCAGCGAATTTTTAAATAACTGACCACCGACCCGTAAATTGCATGACTAATAAGACAAAAACAACATAAAGTATAGCAGGCTACGTTTTGATGACAGGCCCGAACTTAGATTTTTTACTTCTGTATCTCGCCTATTTTTAAGTTTTTTGAAAAAAGGTATTTTAAAATGTTGTTTATTTGAATGCCTTCTATTAACAGCTAAAAAAAAATATCAACTTAGGAATCACCCTGTATAAAGATATCAAATATTAGAAAAAACCATCTAGTATATAAGTGACAAGTGATTTTTCTTACAGTGTTACCCTTAAGAATGCGACCTGTATCAATTATTTCACCAAGAAAGTTTTTGTTGGCTTTAATTTATTTATTAATGCCAGATATTCGTTTTGTTAATACAAAATACCTTTTTTCAGTTATTGAATTGGCGTGTGGAGAGTTCGAACAAGACATAATTGATACTATGGTTGAAACTTCTCAAAATGGACATAGTTTGGAATATTTCAAAGATCCGACAAAAATCCTCAATACAAAATTTACAGGTAAATATATTTTCCTATGAGTATTAAATAGAAATTTAAATATTTATGTGCAGTTGCGCAAAAATAGATCGAACTTTTCTATATCAGCAAGTCAAAGTTTAAATTGTACATGCTTTGTTTTTAAACAAAAAATACTATCACTAATAGAAATATGTCAAAACATATTGATAATAGAAAAGTTAATTATAGTAAATAGGTTCCTTTTTGGTTTTTGTTTAACTAATTTGAAATATACAAAATTATAAAATAAAAAGGAATCAAAAACCTACCAATATCAATATTAAATATTTTAAAAAACATTTTTTTAGAGAGTGCAATTTTTGAAGACGACAGTGAAGATATGCATGCCACATCAAAAATAAACCAATTAAGGGTCTTATTAAAAAGAGGTTATATTAAATGCAAACGTGATCAGGTATGTAATAGGCTTTCTCCAATCTCCAGTCAATTAAAAAATATTAAAGGATGCATATAATAATTGGGTTAAGATGGTTTTTGGACGTATTTTAGGAAACTAAAGGTACTTCTATTTTGTTTTTAGACACTAACATATATGAGAATAGGAGTCAACTTTCTAACAGCCCTAATGCTGGGAACTGTGTACTACAATGCTGGAATAGATGGATCAAAAGTTTTGGACAACTATAATCTTTTATTTTCTATATTAATGCATCACACATTCTCGACGATGATGTTAACAATATTGACGTGTAAGTGTGCGGATAATTTATGTACAGATAGAGGTAGAGTCAGTACATTATGTAATTAAGAGAAACCTTTTCTGAAATATAAACCCTAAATAATATTTTAAATTACTTGTAAAATTACATTGTTAATACCACCGTATTTTGGTCAAGAAAAAAATTTCATAGGACAGAAAAATATAGATCGCTAAATGTTAAAAAAATAACTATTACCACTTGGAAACGTCCAAGGTGCTATACAGGGTGTTGCATCGTCGAGCGGGACATAGGAAATCCCATGTAATTTTAAATAGGGTCAATTATTGGCTTCCCTAATTATTTTAGAGAAAAATTCTATTTAGGTTTATTAAAGAGCACTAAAACCTACATTCAAAAGAATAACTTTAGATATTTTTGATGAGCCCGTTTACGGGTTATCGCCGATTTCTTTTTAACTATTTCTCCTTTTTATGGCCCCGTATTTGCGGGTAAAAGATTACTGTCAAATAAAGTTTTCATTTTGAAATGTGTGCCTTATGGTTATAAAAACTCGTACATCGAAAATATTAAAGGTATATTTATGAGTACAAATTATTCTGAATAAAACTAAAATAAAGTATCCAATTACAAGGTTAATTATGACATTTTACATGTTTCAATAATAATATTTATGTCGTTTCAAAGCTCGTAACGCTGTAGTGTGATCTAATCCTATGTCATCCTCAAGTTTCCTTCCTTGTGCTAATCTTCCCATCATTTTCTTCCACGCACAATAAAACTTGCAAGTCCCTATCATTTCTTGCATCTCTTCTTTGTTCCTGCCTTTCTTCACATCTGCAGTTATTTATTACAGTGCCTTTTGTCTCAAATTTCTTGATAGTCCTTTCGACTGTAGATTTTGCAGGTATCGGTCTATTCGGATACAGAGCAGCAAACATGGCTGACACAATACCATTTAATCATCAGTATTTTTTCTTCAGAAGTGTAATTCATGGCTAATATTTTCGATGTACGAGTTTTTATAACAATAAAGCACACATTTCAAAATGACAACTTTATTTGACAGTTATCTTTTACCTTGACTGGTGCCCGCAAATACGGGGCCATAAAAAGGAGAAATAGTTAAAAAGAAATCGACGATAACCCGTAAACGGGGTCATCAAAAATATCTAAAGTTATTCTTTTGAATGTGGGTTTTAGTGCTATTTAATAAACCTAAATAGAATTTTTCTCTAAAATAATTAGGGAAGCCAATAATTGATCCCATTTAAAATTACATGGGATTTCCTATGTCCCGCTCGACGATGCAACACCTGGTATAGACATATAGTGATTGTTGATCAAAAATAAATAAATTTGCCTTCAAGTGTTTTAAACTTAGCGATGTTTATCTCTCTTGCAGGAATGATGCGTTCTTTCGGATCTTTATAATATCATGAGTACTTACTTATATCAATGAACACTGTAACCAACAATTTTTTAGAAAAAGTCATGTAAACTTTCAAAAAAGACTCTTAAACAAGTGGTACAAAGGCCGTAAAGGAGCCTACTCACGTTCAGTCGGCCGCGGCCGGCGGCGGACGTCAGTTAGTATACTATACTGTCCGTACGCCGCGCCGGCCGGAAATGATCGATAGTTACTTCAGTTTTATTCACCGACAATGGCCAGCAGTTCTAGGCCGGATTCGATTGCGGCCTTTATTTCACTACACACGCACAGTTTTTTATCGTCATTTCAAACATGACACCAGAAGAGAGCGCAGCGGCAACTATTATTATATTACGCGATCAGAGAAAACTGAAAGGTAAAACAATTGAGATGAAAGATTAAAAAGACGTTGCATTTTCTTCTATATGGAGCTTTTACGAGAACTCACAATTGAGTGCAAGTAATTTAAAAAAATTTTAAGGTGAAAGATAATTATTGTTTCGAATATATATTTAATTCTGCTTCTTTTTGATATTTCAATCTTTTAAAGTTCGTTCAGCCATTTTCAATAACAAAATTTTCGTCTGAAGTAAAAGTAGGTCTGCAGTTCAGTGCCAGCCTACAAATGACTACACACATTCAGTTTTAACAACCGATAATCGCCGGCCGGCCCTGGCCCGTCAGTTAACTGTGTGTGTGTAGCAAAAGTGGTCTGCCGGCCATTATCTCTTCAGTAAATCTCGTGAGTATGCTACTTTACATGTGAAACATGACATCCTCCTTTTACCATAATGATCTTTATAATCTTCATGTCCGAATACGGTCTTGGAATCTTCACTACGTATGCTTTGTTATGGTGCCTATTCGATATTATTATTTATATTTAATTATTATTAACTATTACTAACTTAAATTGTTAATTTTATGAAGCTCATTTCCTTAATGCCGTTACAATACCTTGTAATATGAAGCGCACGTTCTTAATGTGAAAACAATTTATCCGATTATGATACACTTTTTATTCTTTATAGAAATTTAAACTATTATAACATGACAGAGGTGTGAGAATTTGTTTTTCCTACTTTTTTTACGTATTCTTTCTATTCTCTTCAATTTTTTACGCACACTTGTTCAAAGCTCTCTTTCTATTTGTTTACTTATAAGCTCGCTTATAAGTAACATAAAACTATAATATTTTATCTTTTTTAGTCCCAACCGAAATGAGTATTCTTATAAAAGAGCATTTTAATAGATGGTATTCGCTCAAAATGTATTACCTTTCTGTCACTCTTGTCGACATACCACTTTCGGTAAGTTTATGTTTATTGTTACTTTCTGTAATAATTATAACAGAATAATGTTTTGTTGCAAAAGTCCTATACTTTGACTGAGAATTGAACCCCGAACTGTTATGAAATTAACACATAATAATACAGGGTGTGCCGGTAAGGTGTCTGTCTTAGATAACACCTAAACTATCAAAGATAGGGAAAAAGTGTAATACAACATTTGAGAGTTGTGACGTGCATCCAACCAGTAAATGGATGAACTTTATCTTTAAATCCATATGAACTTTTTAATTCCTTTTAGGTACTTTGTTGTGCGGTTTTTACTATGTTAATCTATCTAATGACGGGGCAACCGTTTGACACTACAAGGTTCACAATGTTCTTCGTAACAAGTCTATTAGTTGTTTTTGTCACCCAAAGTTTTGGACTGTTGATTGGCGCATATTTTAACGTCGTGGTAAGTATTTTTTCGTAACTTGATAGAAATTACCACTATGTAATTAAATATAAGGGTAAATATACCCTTTTAATAAGTCATTCTGTCTGAACCTAAGCCTTTTTAGTTTAATAAATCATTCTAGAATAGTTTAGACCAGTTTGTAAGTATTGTTACTTATTTTGTAGAATGGTACATTTGTGGGACCTGCCCTCACAGTTCCTATGATGATGTTTGCCGGGTTCGGAGTCTCCCTAAAAGACTTACCTCCTTACCTGTACTGGGGTAGTTTCATATCCTACCTGAGATTTGGTCTGGAAGGTGTTGTAGGTGCCATTTATGGGTTAGATCGAGCTACAATTGATTGTCCCGACGATCAGTACTGTCACTATAGGTAAGAAACTGTATGATTTTTTGCTTTATAAATACCATAATATTTAATGTAACGTTTCTGTAATATCTTTTAAGAGCATCCGGCCAATATTTCTAAATTGTTAACAAACAAATTTTCCTTTTTATTTTAAATTACATCATTTTGCTACTATTACATTTTTAAGTTTTAAAAAATGCCAAAATAAAAATATATTGATGATTGTTATTATTTTGTTTTGCCGAGGATCGGGGGAATAGGAAAGGTCAAAAAATGTTTGCCTAAGGGCAGCTTAAACCCTTGACACGGCCCTGTCTATGAAGTCAAATTAATTTGGAACAATATAAACATATAAATATTTACATGTTTTGATTTTTTTAGGTATCCAAAGAAATTCTTGGAAGATGTTGGAGTAAAAGCAGATCAGTTCGGAAATGATGTTATAGCACTAGTACTGTTTTGGTTTGTTTTAAGGATAGCGGCATTTGTATTATTGAAATATAAATTACATTCAGTTCGGTAAATGAAATACGTTTTGAATGTGAAATAGCTATTAAGTGGAGAGTACTGGTACTGAATAAAGATATTTTAGAGATTCTATGTACAAGTAAAATAAATATTTATACGGAATAAATAATCGGTTATAAAAATATCTTTTGCGGGATAGTGTTGCTCAATATTTAGACTTTTAATTTTATTCTTATCTTGTAATTTTTTTAAAAAATTATTTGTACGAAGTCCAATAATAACTAGGTAAGTTTTAGGTTAACAGGGACAATCAATGCAATATTTTAGAAAGTGATAATAGGAATAGATCTTTTTTACCAAAATATTAAAAAGATATTTTTTTATTTCAGAAACAACCTGAATAATTTTTAAGAAAATATAACAAAGATATACGGGGTTTTGCAATAGTGTGTCGGGCTCTCATAGCTATATTTATAAAGTTAGGAATTTCATATTTCAGGAAAATATTTTCTCATATACAGGGTTGCCCCAAAAGGTTGCAATTTCTTAAAAATATACTACCCGGTATTTTATTGCACATTTAGGTTCACAATAATGTCCTTTATAATTGCCAAAAATGTAAATTAATTTACTTTGTTAATTTAAAAGCAATAATTTAAAAACTAAATAGAAAGAGATTTTCATACCTGGCAAAAAAAAATTAAAGAAACCAACTAAATTTTTTTTTTAAACTATGGAATGGAGTAAGATTTATGACAATGGGTCTCAAGATACTACAAATCTAACAGTGGTGATCTAGGGTGTCCATAAAAAGGTTTGAAAGACGACAAATTTTAAAATAATTTTTCTCAAGATTTTCACATGGAACACACTGTATATTATGTGGTTAAATAATGTAGAATTCATAGGCATACATTTACTGTAGCTTAGCCTAGTCGCATATCCCTAATTTTAATAACAAAACGCTATTTAAACCTAATAATTTATGAAATTTGCAATCATTTCCAAAACGACTAGAACTAACGTATAGGCTTGAATTATAAAAAAATATTATTTATAAATTTTTCATCTACTAGCCAGATAATATGCTACATGTTCCATTTAAAAAACTTGAGAAAAATTATTTTTAAATGTGCCGTTATTGAAAATATAGAGAAACACCCTGTGTAAAATAGATAAACACTAATAGTTTCGTAGTATCTATACACCCCTGGTCATCTCATCAATTGCCATTGGTTTAAGAAATTATTTTGGATTGTTTTTTCTGCTAAAGCAAATAAAATAAAATTTTGAGCAACTAACACAAACCTAAATGTGCAATTAAATACATTTTTTGTTATTACACTTTTTGAGTTACCCTATATATGAAAAATTATTTTCCTGAAATATACCCTATAAAAATGATACCGTATAAGCCAGCATATAAGTTAAATTCCTTACTTAATTTGTAGAGGAGCTCTGGAACCAGGGCGGAATTAAAGTCGTTTGACGCCTTAGGCCATTGCGCCAAAATTTATCTTAGGCAAGACAAATTTTAGCGCCTATTTTTTTCAATTTCGAAAAAAAAAACTCATAGATTAATTTAATAGTAATAAACGTATAATACATGTAAGTAGTCAGGGCGACGCGGCAACTATTTCGTTCGTGGCGCCTTAGGCTATGGCCTACTTGGCCTAGTGGTTAATCCGGCCCTGTATAGAACTCTGACGCACTATTGCGGAACCAGGGCCGTAGCTAGAGGGGGCTGGCCAGGGCGAAGCCCTGGTAAAAAAATATTGAGCCCTGGTAAAAAAGATTTTGAAATAGAAGAAAATAAGTGTCAAAAATGTCTGGAAGTTATGGGGTAGGAATATGGGCCCTGGTAAGAAATCGAATAGCCCTACCAAAAATTTGGTTCTGGTTACGGCCCTGTGCGGAACCCAGTATAAATTAAATATTATATAGGTATGTGTATATAGGTATTGTAGGTAATGATTATTTAGGCACCCATAGTATTAAAAATAGTTTTAGATACCTTTCTTGTTAGGTTTCTAATTAACATATCTACGTCTTACAAAGGACAATGATTGATTTGATTTTACATATATTTCAATGAGTTCTTACTTTTTTCTATATCTATTTTTAAAAGCAAGAATAAGGTCGTCTACGGAATAATATATTATATTATAATAAGTACTGCATTTTGTTTTTGTGTTAAATTTTTATATAAGTTGGTAGTACCTAATAAATTATTAATAATTGGTAAAAGCGCCAACAAACTTTTGATTTAAAAAAAGGCGTTTTTGGGCGTAGCACCTAAAAAAATGTCGCGAGTTCAACATTGTCTGCCCGTCCCCCTCCTTCCAGACAAATTCTATTTTTTGTGAATTATACAGGGTCCGGCGCCTCACCCCCCGTCTTCTGTAGCTCACTTATTAATTAAGTTAGGATTATGACGTTTTGCAGGCTTTACCTGTATCCTAGGGTGCATTTCAGGAAAATATTTTTGTTTATACAGGGTGTTCCAAAAAAGTGTGACGTCATAAGGATATGTTTTTTTAGATTACATGCCATATATTTTCTTACTTATTTGGATGCATCTTGTAGTTGCCTACATACCCTTAAAATTTTAATGAAATCGGTTCAGTATTATAGGCGAAAAAAAATAAAAACTAAAAAAAAAATCAGTTTTGCACCAATGGTTTTAAAAATTAATAAAAATTAAAAATAATGTCTCGTTAATAAAATTATACAAAGGCACTTAGTAAATAAGGTCTCACAGTTTTGTTAACCAAGTTTGATTAATACGAATTGTACAGGGTGTCCAAAGTTTAGTGTCAAACTTTGCAAACTTTAAAGCAATTTATTTTTCTTATTTCAAATTGGAACCCCTGTATATTATTATGTCATTCGATGCAGAATTAAAATTCAAACATTTATTCAATTACAACCCTATCGCAATTTCTAATGCATTTAGACTTATTTGCAGAAAACTAACAGACCCGAATTTTCTGTTAATAAGTCTTAATGCGTTAGAAATTGCAATAGGGTTGTAATTAGAATAAATGTTTGAATTGTAATTCTGCATCGAATGACATAATAATATAGGGGGGTTCCAATTTGAAATAAGAAAAATAAATTGCTTTAAAGTTTGCAAAGTTTAACACTAAATTTTGGACAACCTGTACAATTAATTAATTATTAATCAAACTTGGTTAACGAGACTTTAGGACCTTATTCATTAAGTTCATTTGTAGAATTTTAATAATGAGGCATTATTTTTATTTTTTATTAATTTTTAAAACCAGTGGTGCAAAACTGATTTTTTTAGTTTTTATTTTTTTTTCGCCTGTAATACTGAACCGATTTCATTAAAATTTTAGGGATATGTAGGCAACTACAAGATGCATCCAAATAAGTAAGAAAATATATGGCATGTAATCTAAAAAAACATGTTCTTATGACGTTACACTTTTTTGGAACACCCTTTATAAACAAAAATATTTTTCTGAAATGCGCCCTAGGATACTGGTAAAGTTTGCAAAATATCAAAATCCTAACTTAATTAATAAGTGAGCTAGAGAAGACAGGAGGTGAGGCGCAGGACCCTGTATATCTACATTTTTCTAGCTTATCCTGCAACATATTTATGCACCGTGATATATTATCTTTTAGATGGCTGTGTTGCAATTCTTCCATTTAATTTATTTTTTAGCTTTTGACTTATTTATAAAACGGTTCTATTTAGATAATATTTTTTGTATTTAGGCAATTGTGGTTATGATATTTTATACCAAAGAAATATCATTTAAAAATAAATGTGTTAAAAAATAATGTACTTGGATTTATTTTTCGTTGGCTATTATTAAACTATACAGGGTCTTATGAAAACTTCTTATTATACAGGGTGGCCCAATTTCAATGCAGGATCAGTGGCGGCGCCAGGATTTTTGGGATGGGTGCAGGGGCGGTTCTACGGGGGGGCCTGGGGGGCCCAGGATTCCCAACATTTCTAAAAAAAACTATAAAATTCATGCCACTGATAAAAAAAAAATTCGGGTGCTTTATTATTTACATAATTTGATACAATTTGAGCATGATTATTAAAAATTTTGGGCTGTGGCGTCATTTGCTTGCGAAGGCTACCAAAAATTGTGGCTGCGCCCAGTGGCGTATATAGGGGGGGTGGGGGGGGGGGCTGCATTTTCATATCACGCATGGACTCTCAATTTAAATCTTTAAATAATGTATTCTTAGCTTAGATTACAAAGGTCTTGTAGAAAACGTTTAGCTTTTAAACTTTTCCTACTAAAAGTCCTGTTTTATATAGAGATTAAGGTTTCACACGCATATCGTTTTAGTTACTGATTTTTGATGCAATTTTAAATGAATACGAGTAAAAAGAATAATATTTTATAGAATTTTTCTATTATATACTTGTCTGTTCCGTTTTCCCTTTTTTAGAGCTATTTTAAATCAACAAAAATATAACCCAATGCAATAAAATATTTTTACAACAAAAACAATTAGGTATTTATTTCTTAAGAGAAAAATTAAGGTAAACATTTCAATTAAAACATTTTTTATGGAAGAAGTGTGATAATTTATAATAAAAAAATAGTGTGGGATGAAATGAGAATGCTTTATTAGGAATATAAATATACGGCACTTAAGAAGGAGTATTTCCAAATCTACGCATTTGCACCAAAAACTGCTCTTAGATCTACGCTCCTAAAATACATGATTTCTGAAAAAATCATCAATTTTGGCGTGGTGAGCGATATTTACTTTTTTTTTAATCATGAAAAACCGAGCCCGGAAAACGCTGGTTAGAGTCATACATACGTCTAATGTTAAAATTTTAGATTGACACCAATATTCATATTTTTCACAATTATAAAAAATGGTTTTTTTTAAATAAAGAGCCAGCTAGGAATATCAAAAATAAAACATTAAAAAAAATGTAATCCAACCATGCAAAGGGGGAGAGGTAATAATTTAATTTTCGAAATTTGATAGTAGTTAGGTGAATTTTAAACAAACTTATGCTTCGCCTGCGGCGCTTTTCCGTTTTCTTTCCTAGGTACAATGCCATGGAATACCTATAGTCCCGACTATCCCTCTGTACGTGTACATTTGGTATCTTTTTAATTGACAGCTGTGATTGGTCAGTTTCATAGCCTAACTAGGATGGATATAAAATTATATACGTTCAGTTAATCGGACCAGCCCACTTATCCAATCACTTTAATGTAAAAGAAACAGCAAATATCCAGAAGAAAAGAGAATATAACAGTAACTTTATTTTTTATTTTATATATAAAAATTAGAAATAATGTTAATGTTACAAGTTACAAGACAAGATATTAACATAAAGGCTATTTTACATTAGATGCAAGTTGCAAGTGCAAGTGATCGTTTTCAGGGGGTAGGAAAGGGGAAGGGGAGGGGGTTTATCTATTAAGGGACAATTTCTATTATATCTAACGTTTTTGGTAAATAACAGCCATACGTAATTTTGTTAACGTATCTCTTACAACGATGTCCAATTCACAATTTCTCTAATGAAAACTTCCTTTATATTGCTACCTTTAACCGGTGCATTTAAAAGCATTTATAAACAAACAGAATTAACAAGTTTTGTGTGTTCACGGCATTCCCGTCCTTTATTTAAACAGGAGAACTAATGTGTGAAAACAAACCATTAAACTGATGTTTTGTGTGAGAGAAATCATTGGTTAAAGCTGGAGACTATAATAATTAATTCGCGTTATGAAAAAGTGGAAACGCTCACCATTCGCAAAAGTGACGGGGGCCTTAGCCTCGAGGGGGCTCCACAAGGACTTTTTTTATAACTCAATTTTTGTAGAAGCAGAAAAACGGCAGCCGGAATAGTCAGGACCTCTTTTTTAAAACTTAATTTTTTTACAGAAGTTACATAGACCTGGATACCGCAAAATCTGGCGGGGGGGGGGTCCTTATAGTCGCCATTGATTTATGATCAATAACATAACTAAGTCACAGTTAAAATCAGAAAAAACATCTTTACCGGTAAGCGGTAAACGCGAGTGGTACCGTTAGGTTCATGAGGAGATATCACTTGGGAGGACGACGCGATAACA
Source organism: Polydrusus cervinus (assembly GCA_935413205.1). Classification (NCBI taxonomy): domain Eukaryota; kingdom Metazoa; phylum Arthropoda; class Insecta; order Coleoptera; family Curculionidae; genus Polydrusus; species Polydrusus cervinus. Next base: position 6,983,097 of record OW284514.1, read on the forward strand.
TATTTCTGGTCACTGAGAGGTTAGTAAGGCGTGTATGCGGTTACAAAGTAATGTTTTAACTAATAATAAAAACATATTGACATATTATGTAACATAATTTGATTTAAAGCCAGTAAATAGAGCTCTTTATGTTGCTTGAGTTGCAAGGGCATAGATAGGGGGACTAGTTAGAGCTAAGTACCCTAAAAACTGTAATAGTACCCCCCCCCCCCCCCTTCCACAAAAGGCGAACATTATCATCACACAGTTTAGAACGCGAAATATAAATAATATACTTAGCTTACCATGACATATAAACAAGAAAAACTTTTTTTTATATTAGGATTAGAGCTTTTAACTAGTTTCAATGGTATGATATATCACAGCGATCTGTGGTCTGATTTAGTTTCTCACTCAGGTCCCCCTACAGTCTAGAAAACACTTTGTATCATGATGTGATGCAATGTATTAAGTTAATTAATTTGTCTTTGCCTTGACAATTCAAAACGCAATATTATTATGTTTGTCTAAACTGCTGGACAATTGCTTTCGAGCAAGAAAAATTTTCCCTAAATTTATCAGTTAATATTTTCTGAACCAGATATGATATCGACCTACGGTTTTGAATGGTTGATAGATTCATCCCTTGAAAAACAATTGCGAATATTCTCACAATTTTTCACGATTGTTTTATATTGGAAAGTACTCGCCCCTAGATTAGGTCAATTTTTTCTTATTTTTTAGTTTTTTTATATCGCACTACAGGTATATTATACAGTGTGTTTACAAAATTTTTTTAATTAATTTTATTTTTAACTTTCTAACACTATACTCATAAACCATAGACATATAGGTGTTTATAAGTACGCCACTGTACATCATAACATTTAGGTACAACTATTGTTACTGAACATAATCAAGCTTTTCATAAAGTATAAGAATCACTCGCAAAGTTTGCACGATACAACGCACAGTGAGATCTAGCTGCCAATAAGTTGAAATAAAGCAAGGTTTTCCAAAAAAAATCGGTATTTCTTAAAATATAGCAGAAAACAGAAATTTGACAAATTACTTTCTTTGCTATGAACCAGTGATTCAATTGACGTAGAGTGATAAAATTTAAAAATATTATTGTGAAAGTTACACGCCATTAAAATTGGAGCAAAAATCATCGTCTTCTTTAACATCCTGTATATAAAATTTTCTGACAGTTAAAGAAAATCCAACATTGACAATTGTTTTCCAAGGGATGAATCTATCAACCACTCAAAACCGTAGGTCGATATCATATATGGTTCAGAAAATATTAACTGTTAAATTTAGACGAAATTTTTCTTGCTCGAAAGCAATTGTTCAGCAGGTTAGTTTACTATGATGAGTAGACTTTCCCCTTAAATATTATTATTCTGCATATTATAATATCGGTGTTAAACGGTTTCTTTTTTACAAATTCAAACAGTTTGTTGGGTACTAATTGACAAAGTACCTCTGAAATGACTTAAGCCAATAATTCATTCATCGAGTTTAAAAAAATATCAAAGAATGTAGATTGTTTACACGAACATCTCATCATTAATTTGCCCATGAAAATTTTCCACGACTAATTTGCACACCAAAAAATTATACTGTCTAGTTAATTTTCCATGTTGGGTGAGTCCCACGATAGAGTAAAGTTCATTTTCTCCTTTATCTTAAGAATTACATAAAAATTCGAAATACAAAAGTTGTAGAGACCACCATTGTGGTGAACATTTTAAAATTATGCCGGAGTATACGGGATGGCCCAAAAAAAGTGGCAAATATAACTTTTTTAACTTTTTTCTAAATGGAACACCCTGTACAGGGTGTCCCACCGGGAAACGCTTCGATCTATATATAGAAAACTATACATAGGAAAATTTTGAAAATTTGACAGTATGCTGATGCTGATGGGGGCTACGGGGCTAAAATATTTTCATAATGGTGACACTTCCGGTTATACCGGAAGTAAGTGTCAACTTGCTTATTTTAAATAGAACACCCTATATAATATTACATTTTTGCATTCTACGCAAGATTCTAGGCAGATTTTGTATACCATGTCCTATAGTTATATCTAAGCGTTTTTGACATATTTGAATATTTATGTCAAAAATGACGTTTGCAAGCCTTAAAATAATTATCAATTTTGTTATAAAAAAACCCTATTTATTTAATATAAGTGGGATTCCTTGTTATAAAGGACCTGCTTTAATAGATTTTTTATAATATTTTGATAACTATTAATACAGGTTGTTTAAAAAATAAGATTAAAAATGAAATTGAAAAAGCTGCAAAAAGTTTAGATTTTTAAATAGAAACACCCAAATTTGACAGCTTCAATGCCGTCATAGCCAACTAGGAGCAACTGAACTTAAAATCTGCTGCAAGATCGCCATATAAAAATACTAAATTGACAATATTTCGAAAACTAAAAATTTTTGAGATATACAAACTTACCCTTATTTTTAATGCTAAATAAAAAATAATTATAAAACTTGGTTGTTTCTATTTGAAAATCCAGACTTTTTGCAGTTTTTCAATTTCATTTTTAATCTTATTTTTTAAACACCCTGTATTAATAGTTATCAAAATATTATAAAAAATCTATTAAAGCGGGTCCTTTATAACAAGGAATCTCACTTACATTAAATAAACAAGGCTTCTCTATAGAAAAAATTTATAATTATTTTAGGGCTTGCAAACGTCATTTTTGACATAAAAATTTAAACGCTTAGATATAGCTATAGGACATGGTATAATATAGGGTGTTCCATTTAAAATAAGCAAGTTGACACTTACTTCCGGTATAACCGGAAGTGTCACCATTATGAAAATATTTTAGCCCGGTCGCCCCCATCAGCATTAGCATACTGTCAAATTTTCAAAATGTTCCTATGTATAGTTTTCCATATATAGATCGAAGCGGTTCCCGGTGGAACACCCTGTATATTGTATTATTTTCTGATTGCCCATAAAATTCTACGCCTGTTTTGTAAATGTCATTTATGTTTAAATTTAATTATTTTTGAGATATTGACGTTTAAAATATGGCATTTTCAGACTTTGACGGGCTGTAACATTGGAACGGTTCATCTTAGAGAAAAATGGTTTTCACCTCCCTATCTTAATTTTTTATTCTCTATCTAAAAATAACAACTTCCGGTTTAATATGTTAAACCGTTCTTTTTTTTGGTTTCCCGAATTTCGGAATCGTCACTTTGTCTGATTCCGCGGTCCCAACCGCGTCCTCTCGTCTGATCTCGGACCCCGCAGACACCGGGTCTAAAAGGCCCGACCTCGCTGCCTGCATTCTTTTCCAATCATACCTAAATTGTAGAGTAGTATTTTTAACCGATGATCGTTGTTTTAAAATTCAAGCACCGGGCAGTGACGTCGATTTAATTTTTTTTCCTTGAATTATTTTACTTTATTACGTTTTACTGCCGAGGGAGTAAAGTTAGACTTTTCGGCTCTTGAGCATATAATTTTATTTTCCTACAATTACTTATGAAAATGACAAAAAAAGCACGGTTACTTTGGCTAGAATGCGCCGTATATCACACGCGTGTTGAAATACAAGGCACACTATTTAATTTAAATATATGGTGCTAATTTGACAGACCACCCCTATTTATTAAAAAGAACAAATTTTATAAAGCAGTAATTGTAAAGTGTTTAACTTATTTGTCATGTATTTGTTGAGTGATTCAGAATTAGAGTGTGAAAATACGCCATCTGAAATTGTAAAAAATGTTAATAATATACTGCAAAATCCCAGAAAAGAAACGCGCTGGAGAGAATATCATGTATTAAACAACAAATGTTTATCGGTAGCAATAGCGTAGAGAATAGAGAGCTCTAGCCTACAGATCAAAAGGTCACAGGTTCAAATCCCATCAGTATTTGACTTTTTTTATAAAAACATTAAACAATTTATAGGATTATTTTGAATTGAAATCTTCCTTGTTGGGTGGATTTTTTAAATTTATGTTTAATGCATCTTTCCTTGATTAAATTGAAAATTTTTCATTCTGGTTAATCTAGAAGTAAATCCAGGATTAGTTCTTCCTATGACATATAAAATATATAAAAATGAAAAAGTTAAACTACAAATAAAAGAAAAGCTTATTGACAAAGAAACCAGATATTAAGTGGAACATAATCCAAAGTATGCTAATTTCAACACTAGTGTTGAAATTTTTTTTTCAATACTAGTGTTGAAATTTTTTTTTCACAAATCAATGGCTTTTTTAATAATTCTTTGTGGTCGTAGGGAAAATAGTGTACATTACTCGTGTTAAAGTGATTATTCTATATCTAACTCGAAGAAGTTTCGTACTTTTTCGACAAAATGGTGAGGATTAATAATAAACAAAGTTTGGCTTTATACAAAAATTTTAATCAAATTTTTAAAGTGACCCAAAAAGTATGGTGAATGGCGACGACATTGGAAAAAAATGATTGCGTAAGGTTAAATCGCACTCGACCACTTATAATAATAAATAATAGTTCGGTAATATGAAGTGTACCTCTTTGAGACAGTAACTATGCAACCATCTAAAAATAAAGATTTTTTTAATTTAAAAAAAGCTTTTGATGCGTTTATTCTTGTTTGTTTTTAATTCTTCTCCAATGTTACCAGCTCCATGCGAAATTATATCAATATATATCAAAGTAGGCCAAAGACATTGCGGTCTCTTGGCTCGAATCGCGACCGGATTTTTAAAGTTTTATAAATTTGGAGATTAGAAAGTAATTTTTATTTACAAAAAAATAATTTTTACCTAACTTTATAGTTAGTGCTTTTGAACATACAAAAATTTTATTTCAAAACCTAATTTTATTAATAGAGGAATAGAAAAATTATCTGCCTACCTCAATGGTAAGAAACATTTATCATAACGACGCTGTCAGGGTCGCTATGGGCTCCATCATTTTTTTTTTTTTTTTGGGTAGGCCCCGCCTCTGTTTTTGGGTATACCATGGGTTGCCACCCAGGTGTGCCATGAGTTCGTTTGTTTTTCCAGTGTTTGTTAATGACGGCGCGATGAGTGCCTTTGTTCTCAACGATGATGAGCCGCGGTTAAGAGGCCCATATCTTGAAACTACCATGAGATTTTCCCATGGGTTGGTTTTACCGCAATCATTAATATAAATGCTTGTTTAAGGTCCAGTGGCGTCATTTCAGGTTTTTCTTGGGGGGCAAAATTTAAAATGAATAGATCTTTCAGATCGTAGTACAGGAAAACAAAAAGCGCCGAAGGTGAACATTTTTATGAGCCCAAGAAGCCTTTTTTGACCTATCAAAAAAGCTTGTAAAGAAAAATGAAAACTAAACGAGTATTTTTAAAATTAAAAGTGTCATTCGGCTGTTTTTAAAATGTTCTACATTTTTTTAACGCATAGGGGGGGGGGGGCATGTAATTGGTATTGTTTTTAACAAAGCCCTAAGGGTATTTTTCACGAAATATATTAAATAACAAATCTGACAGATTTGCATCTTCTTAATATATATTCTTAACCTCATTTTTGCTTGAGTGTCATAAATTATCTCGTGAATTTGGTTTCTTTGTAATCTTGTGTAAGTTATAATGAATAAAACGGTGATTGGTCGGTTTCATATCGTAATAAGGATGGATATTGAACTAAATTTACAGTTCCTAATGTTTGCTTGTAATGATGAAAATCATTTATGTTGAATTTTTTAGTTCTACAGGGTGAGTTTTTTAAAGTGTTACAAGGCGATATCTCGAAAACGATTTAAAATATTTTCTTGAAATTTTAGGGAGATAATGGGCAGATAGGGGGACATATTTGTACATGTTTTTGACACTTACCCCCTTTCCCTATTTTGAGGGGTGGGGGGTAACTTTGCAATTTTAAATGGGATTATGTACTTTTGTTTATTAAATATGAATCTACGTAAAAAACTGTATACGTATACAAAAAAATTTTTGATTTGCTGCTATGGTTACGGAATTATGATTTATTTTGTTATAAAAATTTTAAAAATTAATTACCATTTAATTTCAACTAATTTATCGTCTATCATGCTTAAGAAGATGTTCAAAGTGTCTTCCTTCAACTTCCAAACACTTTGTCACTCTTTTTCTAAATGAATAACGTACCCTCTGTAACATATCAGGTGTCACTAATAAGCAGGCAACGCGGATTCGGTCTTTCATATCATCTAAAGTTGTAGGTGCAGTCGCCATCACTTTGTTTTTGATAAAACTCCAGAAGAAAAAGTCAAGGGGGGTCAAATCCGGGGACCTAGCAGGCCAGTTGATCGGACCAGCTCGACCAATCCACCTGTTTTCAAACAATTCGTTTAATTCATTACGGGCCTGTATCGCATAATGTGGTGGAGCTCCGTCCTGTTGAAACCACATGTTAGGATTAATCATTTGGTCTAATAATAGGGGTAATTGGTTCCTTAAAAAATCTGTGTACATTACTCCATTTAAATGACCTTCAAAGAAATGCGGGCCAATAACTCTATCACCGATTATACCACACCATACATTAATTGACCAAGGATGTTGATTTGGCACAGTTCTCATCCAATGGGGATTTTCGGATGCCCAGTAGTGCATATTGTGTCTATTTACCTTTAAAAAAAAAACAAAAAAAAATTAATTTCTACTGACAGGGAAAATAACTTAAAATCTTACCTGGCCACAATTATGGAAATTAGCCTCGTCAGAAAAAACAACATTATTTAGTAACCTGTTATTTCCTTGCATTTCTCTTGTGATCCAATTGCAAAAGGTAACGCGATTTTCAAAGTCTTGACCATATAGCTCTTGATGGAGTGTAATGTGGTATGGATGAAATTTGTACAAGTGCAATATGGTCATAACTGATTTTTGACTTATTCCAGCATCTTTAGCAAGCTGCCTGGAACCTACATGCGGGTCAATAAATGTCATTCCTAAAACTCCAACTGCCCTATTTTGATCTGTCTTTGTTCGCTTCCGAACTCTTGGCTTCGTCTTTAGACTGCCAGTAGTACGACTTCTGGTTTCCAGCCTTTTAAATGCCATGTGCGATTTTGGGTTCATAGGAAACCTCTCCGCCCACACTAGTGCAGCTTGTCTGTAGTTTTTTCTGCACTCCCCCAAAATTAACAACATATCAACTTGCATACTAAAATTCGCTTCCATGTTTATTTGACCACACAGAAATAAACGTTAACACATTAAAAATATTAACTGACTTACGTCAAAACCAAACCACGCATTTCCATGGAAACGAATACTAATTTTAAAATAAGTGAACTTGATTTATGGGATTATTTTATTAAAATTAAATGGTAATTAATTTTTTAAATTTTTATAACAAAATAAATCATAATTCCGTAACCATGGCAGCAAATTAAAAAATTTTTTTTATACGTATACAGTTTTTTACGTAGATTCATATTTAATAAACAAAAGTACATAATCCCATTTAAAATTGCAAAGTTACCCCCCACCCCTCAAAATAGGGAAAGGGGGTAAGTGTCAAAAACATGTACAAATATGTCTCCCTATCTCCCCATTATCTCCCTAAAATTTCAAGAAAATATTTTAAATCGTTTTTGAGATATCGCCTTGTAACACTTTAAAAAACTCACCCTGTATATGACTTTTATTAACCACAAACTTCTTCTTTCGCTTAATTTCCCACAGATTTGATTAAAAGTTCATTTTCCAGGTTTCTTTGTGTACCACTAGCAGTGGCGGATCCAGTATTTTGTTGAGAGGGGGGGGCGACTAAAAAAATGCCTTTAAAAAAAAAAGACCGTATGCCGGTTCTAAAAATTTTTCTACTCTAAAAAGTGACTTCTAAAAAAAATTCTGACCTGCCATTTTTCAAGACTCAAAGTAAAAAAACACCCATTTTATCAGGCTATTCCACTGTGTAGTATGTATGTACACAATGGATTAAATTTTAATCATAAAAATAACCTAAAATTTTGTTTTTCTCATTGGCTTTGTTTCTCTTTGCATAAATACCAATTGATAATATAAACGAAAAACTGTGTCGTGTACCCTACATTATAAATGCAAAGGGCTATTGGAAAATACTCAATAGCGATGATGGCCCAGTTCAATATAACGATTTCTAAAGGAAGAAATAAAATTTGGTGTTAGACCTCTTAACTCCGGTATTCTTCTTAGGTCCACTCCAGGGTGGCCTGTCGGGGGGGCGCGAGGGGGACCTAATGGGCCCGCTACAAATCAATCAGCGCGCCCAAGACAATGGGGCCCGAATTGGCCGTTGCGCCGCTCCAAATACCGAGTTATGGGGAGAACCTAAATACAGACCAGTCGTCTAGTTGAGTCATCAAAAATTATTAATATTAAATTAAAGGTATATAATTTTTTTTTGTATATCTTTCGTTGTGAATTTTGAAAAAGTATAGTGAGGTGAGTGACATAATTGTTTAAGAAAAGTAGTGACGATGATGTGATGATTTAAAATTGTGACAATTCTGTCATTCTAATATATAAGTATTACTACTATTAGTATTACTACTAAGTACTGATTTTTATTAAATAAAAATACAATCACAGTCCGTATCAATGGCGAAGCCAGGGGGGGGGGGGGCGAAATATTAAAACAAAAGATATAAAATATAATTGGACAACATAAAAAATCTTTGACGGCAACGCTATCAATAACGCGCCAAATAAAATAACAAATCATCCTCCTAGTAACTACAGCTTCAGCGGAAAAAAGTTTTTCCACTTTAAAAAGATTAAAAACATATCTGAGAAATCATTCAGGCGAAGAGCGTACAAGTTCAGCTTTAATAAGTATTCATCAAAAAATTCACATTGATATGTAAAATAATCAATATATTTTGACAAAAAAGGCGACGAATTACGGTTTAGTTTTTGGCAAAAAAATATGATGTGCTTTTAGTTTATGGTTAATATTTGTTTTTTTAATAAATAAAAAATATACCTTATTTTTAATATTTTTTTGCTCAATTATGCTTATTTCATGAAAAAGTTTTTGGTTAACAAGTATACCATCTGTTTTATATTACCTATATTAGTATATTTGTATAACTTACTACAAGGTTCTTTAAATATATGTATTTTTTTATTTTTTTTTTGATTGTCCAAAAAAAGGGTTTTTTGGGCGTGGCACCCAAAAAATTTGCCTGCGGCACTGGTTCGTCGCTTTCCCTACCCATTTGTGGATATCAAAACTTTAAACTATAAAACGATTAAATAGTTAAATTTCAAACAAGACTATAAAATGTTATTTACTAACCAAAAAAAAAAGAATTAATGTCAATAGAAACAGCTTGATTGAAGGAGAAGAAACGTTTAATAATAACAATCATTAAAAACTATTTGTTAATTTTTGACATTTTTTTAAAATTTGAAACAATTATACATTTATGTGCAATTCGTATTTAAATGTGAAATAAAATGAGCTCAAATAAAAACACCGCAGTAGCTAAAACAATACCACCGCTCCACATATAAACTACAAACATCAAATGTTCTACAGTCAACACTTGACTCTGCAATTTGTTAAATTGACTTACGGCAAACTCCAAATCCCTTACTTTTTTGTAAATCTCACAATCCAAAATTCCTCCCTCCAAAATACGCGTTAGAACTAAATTAGCGTCCTCAAAGGGTGGATAAGATTTTCTAAAAACCGTGTTAATAAGGATGGTCCTCATACTTTCGCCTATATAGAGCAGGGGCTCATTGGTCTCTGCATCGGTATAAGTTTTTGCTATAGCTAGCACCACGGGTATTCTAAGAAAACCCATTACTGCGTCTTTTTGGTAAGCAACGCGATCTAGACAATCATCGATATTATGGCATGGTGTAGCTTTTCTAGCAGTTTTGATCCCTTTTTCAGTAGTTAGGGCGGTTAAATTAATAATTGGCCCTGCCTTACAGTCTTTACTGATACAATACAGCGTAAGTCCCGACTCGAATGCCTCCTCGACTGTATGTATTTCCTTTTCGTAGCTTTTGCTGAAATAAATTTGCTGCAAGATGCTCTTGAAAGTGGTCGATTGCACCAAGCAAAAGATAATATAAGACACCAACACCATACGAAATGTTGTAGTTTTTTGTAAATTATTAACTGGTACTTCCACGAGCATTTTATAACACCACGGCAATATCGTTGAGCATGGAACTTTATAAAAGTAGTGCGCAATTAGGATCATGGTAACCACGCAGAACAGGAAAAAGCATATAGTGGTCAAATTTGTGGAATATATCAATAACACCCTTGTCCAAATAGGCTTCAATTCGGATTTCGGTGCAATAACATTTAAAGTATCAGTCAAGTAAATAATGGACCCATCAAAGTCGTTGAAGGTATTCTCGGTGAGAACAACGCCACCCATAATCACATCTACCTTATTTAATTGCAAATACCTAAAAAAAATTTGAATTAAATTTTGTTTTTATTTTATTTATTTGTTCATTAGTTATTATACTTTTTTCTTTACGACGCGACGGCCCGTCCGAGCGCCTGATGCACTTAGGCCAGGTTTGGCCCATCGTGCTCACACTGTTTGGTTGCTACACCCACTCCGTGATCCCAATTCCTTTCATTAGTTTGTGTATGAGTATTTCTTGCCTCTTCCGATCTAGCGACTCGCAATGGCAAACTATGTGCTGTACCGGGTGATTCATTAAGGGTGACGAGCGGCCATATCTCGGAAACTACTGTGCATAGAAATTCAGGGAAAAAAAAATTGTTACTAAAGTGGCCATGAGAAAATCCAGGAAATAATTTTTAAGTTCCGCGTTTTGCCGCAAGAGGTCGTAATTGAAAAGTAAATTATAAATGTTTACATATCTCCGAAAATTCCACATTAAGGTATATCTTTGATAACACCATTAAAAAGCTTGGACAATTATGCATCATTTTGCTCCTATGCTCATTGGCGTACCAACTTTAATAAGAGGGGGGGAAGCTGTTGAAAGTGTAATCATTTAAATCGCTGTAACTTATAAACGACTTATCCGATTTTAGCAAACTAACGACTGTTTGGAAGAGAAATGTATGCACTTTCACCAATCGTATTTAGTTGTCCATAATAGTTCTCAAAAAAAAATGCTAGAGGGCGCGATTTGTAATAAAAACGCATTTTTTGATTTTACTCCGAAAAAATAAATCATACGGTATAATTATAATACCATAATCAAAAAGAAGATGAAATTTGCTAGAAAAAATATTAAAACCGCAGCTCGATATCTCCGTTCGTTTCAACGTTATCGCGAATAGAATAATTTTTAAAATTTTAAATAAAGAATATTTTTTAGAAAAAAAGTGGGACGCCACTGATATTTTCCATGTGGATATTATTTTTGATTAGCCTGGTCAATACTGCATAAAAATGGTCTCTTGCGCTTTTCTCCTCAGGCACACCGTTCTTAATTAAAATAATTAAATTAAATAAGACGGGCGGGGTGGTAATTTCCAACAATTTATATAAAACAAAATTTTTCAATATCAATGTTAATAAAAATAATAAATAGTAGAGCTAATTTAATTTAATTATTTTAATAAAGAACGGTGTGCCCGGGGAGAAAAACGCAAGAGACCATTTTTATGCAGAATTGACCAGGATAATCCACATGGAAAAATATCAGTGGCGTCCCACTTTTTTTCTAAAAAATATTCTTTATTTAAATTTTTAAAAATTATTCTATTTGCGATAACTCTGAAACAAACATAGATATCGAGCTGCGGTTTTAATATTTTTTGTTGCAAATTTCATCTACTTTTCGATTATGGTATTATAATTATACCGTATGATTTATTTTTTCGGAGTAATATCAAAAAAATGTGTTATTATTACAAATTGTACCCTCTAGCATTTTTCTTGAGAACTATTATGGACAACTAAATACGATTGGTGAAAGTGCATACATTTCTCTTCCAAACAGTCGTTAGTATGCTAAAATCGGATAAGTCGTTTATAAGTTACACCGATTTAACTGATTACACATTCAACCGCTTCCCCCCCTTTTATTAAAGTCGGTACACCAATGAGCATAAGACCAAAATGATGCATAATTGTCCAAGCTTTTTAATGGTGTTATCAAAGATATACCTTAATGTGGAATTTTCTGAGATATGTAAACATTTATAATTTACTTTTCAATTACGCCCTCTTGCGGCAAAACGCGGAACTTAAAAATTATTTCCAGGATTTTTTCATGGCCACTTTAGTTATAATTTTTTTTTTCCTGAATTTCTATGCCCAGTAGTTTCCGAGATATGGCCGCTCGTCACCCTTAATGTTTCCATGACTTGTACGCATAATCTACAGTCAAGGTCTCCATTGTACAGTTCCATTCTGTGCAGATGATTCTTAACAGTCATGGGTCCTGTAATGGTTCTCAGCTGGTTTATGTTTATTTGAAGCAAATGTTTCGTAAGTGTTGGGTCTGGATCCCCAATGAATCTTTTGCTGTGGTATAATCCCTGTCTGTTGATTCAGTGGATTTTGTGTTTAATCCTGATCCATCGCTTATGACATCTCGTACTGTGCGCCTTGGTACTCCGAGTGTCCTGGAGCAATGAATGTGTTTTTTGAGCCTTCCTCGCAAGTTCATCGGCTTTTTCATTTCCTGTAATACCTTCGTGTCCTAGTACCCACTGCAGTATTACTTTGTTTACTTTTGCCAGGACCTCCAGTTCCCATACCAGTCTTGAGGTTACCTTGTTGCATATTAACGATCTAAGAGCTGCTTGACTGTCAAAATATATATGGATCCGCTTACCGAGGTAAGCCCTCCTATTGTTTTCATACAAACACTGTGATATAGCGTAGATTTCTGCTTGGAACACTATGGGAGACTTTCCTAAAGAGAAAAACGCATTTTTCTCCGGTCTTACTCCGTATATCCCCACTCCGGTACCCTATTTGGTTTTGAAACCGTCTCGTCTGTGTACTAGATTATTGCCCCAGGCGTAGTTTCTGGTGTTTTGTTTTTCCATACGTTTCGTTTATTAATTATTATCTCATATGGTATGTCATATAGTAAAATGAATAAAATTAAATCTGCAAAAGTATAAATAAATCTTTTTTAAAATACATCAATTCATTTTGATGCCTTAGATTTTATTAGGATACCATCAGTTACACCAAAATAAACTCAATAATCTTAAACTTTTCGGTTAATTTTTGATATCCATAAATAATTTTTTACCGAAAAACTCTATTTGTATAATATCCATTTGAAGCATTCTTTTTTTGTCCAAAAATTGTGGGATCAATGCGAGAAGTATTCTTCATTTGTAAGAACTCTGTTACAACTCTTAGCATGTTGTCTTCGATACCTGTTCCGTTGTATTCGACATAAGGTGGCATGTTGCGATAAAATATTTTTAAAGTGGTATTCGGCCATTTTTTTATGGCTCTGGGAACTAAAAAAATGGAAAAGTAACAGCGAGTAATGATGAGACTTGTATCATAAACATAAAGAAAGAGAAATATTTTCTCACACATCATTTTTGGATCAAAAAGCATTGGATGGACTAACTGATTAATTATTTAGATCTGTTGAATGATTTCTGATACTATTTGCTTTTTGTCTATTTTGTATTTAACTTTATAATGCTTATTATTATATTAAGCCGGCCACAGACACAGAGTGCTGTGCGCGTTCATCAACGTATGTGTGTGTAATACTGCACGCATAAAACAAACATAAATTAATAAATAAAACAATGCAAACACGAAATTATATTTATGTTGATTTGCACAAAGATTTTTAACCAGCAATAACTAACAAGCAAGTTTGACTGTGACATAACTGATATTGACAGACATTATGTACTCATAATCAAAGGTGCCTAATTGGTAAATTAAAAATTAAGATAACGGTACCAGTATGATTGTGAGAAAAAATTTTCTCCACGACCATTACTGAATGCAATAATTCCAAAATCATTTTTGATAATAGAATGTAAAAATTCTCACTCTTAAGTTGGAATATTTATTCTGAAATACTTGCTTCTTATGCGTTTTGCGAGTATTTTCATTCCATAACAAGATACGGAATGAATATTCTGTAATTGATCTAAACGACATAGGTTGCCATGAATTTCGAAACTGTCAATTTCAGCAGACAAATTTTAGTGCAAGTCAAAATATGAGTGAAAAATCGGATGAATCAGATATGGAACTGGATAATACTCAACCTGAAATTACAAATATTGCGAATAGTATTTTTGGTCGTGAAGAAAATATAGTCTGCTACTCGGTTAGAATGAAAATTAGATAGTCGTGGTTCCTCACGCTTGCGTTCGGAATCTTCCACTCGGATCAAATTTTCATTTCAACCTCGTTACAGAATCTACTATTCTGTCAATGGCATGTATGTCACAGTCAAACTTGCTGGTTAGTTAATTATCATTAAAGTTTGTGCAATTCGATATTAGACTGTTAGTTGTACATAATGCACTCTTTTGGACTCGCTCAACTATAAACAAGAACTTCCAATAAAGTTACTAGTACATATAAGTATATATTATGATATAGTTGTAAAAAGTACTTAACTAATACTCACATTTAAATTTCTCAAAATAGTCAGTAACATTTTCACATCTAGTTAGAAATTTCGGTTCACAACAACTCTTATTAGCATCCCCATACTTAAAGGGATCAAAAACGTAAATATTCAAATTTTTTTCTATAATATATACAGGGCGAAGAAAAATTTTTTGTAGATTCTCGAAGAAAAGTTGATCAATTTTTTCTTGCAAAAAAATAAAGGTAGATCTTCGGTTTAAAAAATCTTGAACCGAAGAATATTCCAGAAAATACTGTTGGGAGATACTGATGTCAAAGAAATATATTTTCTCCACGGTCTGTTTATAGGTTCTATCAACTTTTTTATGATCTTCACTTATTTTAATAAATTTTCCTCTTTTTATATCATAATTGGTCACTAAGTCCCTGTTACAAATAGGGGCACCGCCAAACTTGGCAAAGCAAAAATTATGTAGAAACTGAACAATGCATTCATTTAGTTTGTTGTTTAAGTCGAAATTATCCAAAAATTTTGAAATATTTCCATTTGAACTTGTTGAAAATAGGAACATTACAAAATATATTATATTAAGAAACTTTTTATACATTATTGGAAATGTTTTTTGTCTATTTAAATACTGCTAATAAAAAATGAAAATAATCAATAAGAGTTTTTAAACGAAAGCAGTGTAATGGGAGATGGAAAATGTACTTTTTTAAAGCAAATTAGCTGTTATCTTAAGGCTTGTTTAACAGTTCAAGAATGGCCCAGACATGAATTGCAGGTAAATGTTTTCGTCACAGCCCAACCAGAAAACGTATTTATTTGTACGGAAAATAAAAAATGCCATTGTTGAAGAAAAAAACAAAATGTATAGGCGCCCCTACAGCTTCAGTATTCCTGGTAGTATTACATCATACCTGCCAATATCTTGTATATCACAGTCAAACTTGCTGGTTAGTAAATTATTATTAAAATACTAGAAACCCGACATAAGAGTGTTGATAAGGGAATGACAGTGATATCGATCGTGTAACAGCAAATTAAATTTAAAAAATATGGGATTGATATCATTTAGGACTGTCAGTAATATTGTCATTCCCACTGATAGTGTCGGGTCTGCATAAAATACACCGTACAGTCGGAATGATAATCTTGATAAAGGAATGACAGTAATGCTGATGGTGTAAGGGCACACACAAGGTGACTGATATTCATGTGTAAATTACAGACAATATCTTGGTTTAAGAACGTATACATTTGATTGTTCGTAAAAACAAATATTTTTGATAATAGATTTTATTAATAATATTAATAATAATAAAAATAATAATAGTAATATTAATAATAATAATATTATAAATAATAACAAAGATATATAAAGATATTTATTTGTACCAAAAAAAAACAATAACAATAAATTAAACGTAATAAAATGAACTTCTAAAAATTATATTAAAATTACATAACTAAACACCCATTAATGACAGCAACATACCAGTTGGCACAAAAAGGTAGTATTTGGATAGTAATTAATCAATCTTCCAATCCGAACGTTTTTTAAAAGTCGAATAGTTATTGATTTCTCCAGATTCCTAAACCAAAGAAGTTATAATTTATTTCTAAATTTAGTTAAAACATACTAAGTTTAGTGTACAGGGTCCTGCGCCTCACCTCCCGTCTTCTGTAGCTTACTTATTAATTAAGTTAGGATTATGACCTTTTGCTGGCTTTACCTGTATCCTAGGGTGCATTTCAGGAAAATATTTATGTTTATACAGGGTGTTCCAAAAAAGTGTGACGTCATAAGGATATGTTTTTTTAGATTATATGCCATATATTTTCTTACTTATTTGGATGCATCTTGTAGTTGCCTACATACCCCTAAAATTTTAATGAAATCGGTTGAGTATTATAGGCGAAAAAAAATAAAAATAAAAAAAATCAGTTTTGCACCACTGGTTTTAAAAATTAATAAAAATTAAAAATAATGTCTCGTTAATAAAATTATACAAAGGTACTTAATAAATAAGGTCTCACAGTTTCGTTAACCAAGTTTGATTAATACGAATTGTACAGGGTGTCCAAAGTTTAGTGCAATTTATTTTTCTTATTTCAAATTGGAACCCCTGTATATTATTATATCATTCGATGCGGAATTAAAATTCACACATTTGTTCTAATTACAACCCTATCGCAATTTCTAACGCATTAAGACTTATTTGCAGAAAACTCATTTTATCAACTATTCCACCAGTCATTATTATATAATAAATATCAAAGGTGGCTTTGAAAAACAGTTTATTGATATTATAGTTTACTAAAAGGACAAATAAAAATTATTTTCGCATGCTCCTAATATGAAAATCATATCTACGAGCTCTTCTTGGTTGTATTCCATCATAAAAAATAATATAGCTTAAATAATTAATAATAATCTAACAATATTTAAAACTATAAAATAACTAAAGTCAAAATGGGCTTTTGTCACTTTAATATCAATAAATTGTTTTTCAAAGCCACCTTTGATATTTATTATATAATAATGACTGGTGGAAAGGTTGATAAAACGAGTTTTCTGTAAATAAGTCTTAATGCGTTAGAAATTGCGATAGGGTTGTAATTAGAACAAATGTTTGATATTTAATTCTGCATCGAATGACATAATAATATAGAGGGGTTTCAAAATCCTAACTTAATTAATAAGTGAGCTAGAGAAGACGGGAGGTGAGGCGCAGGACCCTGTATATCTATTATACGCTTATTACGCCAAAATTCTTTGAAAACGGTACTACACAATATGAATTTATTTTATTTAAATACAATCAAATTGGTGTTACTTTTTTATATTGCGATATTAAGCCTTAATATAATCATTTAAATATTATCACTCTAGTTTCAATAATATGTTGTATAGAAATTAGTAAATGTTTAAACTTACAAAATAAATATTTTTCAATTAATTTCACTCAGGATAGATTTTAAAGATAAGCAGTAACAGTTTTAAGTTAATTGATTGCTGACACGGAAAATAACATTTTAAACCTACATAGCGTTATGGATATTAACTATTTTAAATCCTCAAATATACAAACAAATTGCATAATAGTAGTTTTTACAACAAGAATGGATATGACGTTCTTATCGCACGAGGAAGTACATTGAGCACGACGTCATAGGCGGAGTACTCAAACTTCCGAGAGCATTCATATTAAAAATTTTATTAAATTATTTAAATTAGGCATCATAACTTGTCTTTTTAGTTGGCAATGAACTTGTGAGAAAGATAATAAAAAGAATGGAAGAAATATTTATTTCATTTTTTTTTCTCAACCATAGCTAGTATGATTTAATTGTTTTGTTGAAATGCACAGAAGAAAAAAGGGTTTATTCGGGTTTTTTCTTTTTTGCATAAGAATTATAACTGGATGCTGAGTGCTGGATAATATTATTTATTACTTGTGATAGAGTGCACCCCCCCCCCCTTTAGGGTATTGTAGCTGGATAATTAGGGGACATAGAAGAAAATTGTTTATGAAGTTCTAACTGTGTTTTGATCAAGTCTCCCTAAATCCTAATTATTGATCATGCCTATTAGGACACCCTGTATATATTTTTACCAAAATGTATTTAATGACAAATCTTAACTAAACATATACTTAAGTATATATTTTTTTATGAACTATTATGCAACTGTCTACAGAACCGTTGATAGAACAAGGTAAAAAATCATCGAAATGGAGAAGGATTTAAAATATAGGCAGTGGCGGCTTGTCAGGTGAAGTAGGTGAAGGGGCTTTTCACCAAAAAAATTAAATAAAATCAGGAGGAAAGTTTTTCGACAATATTAAGTAATAACGTACCAATACAGCTACCATCTTAGCCCTTAAAAAATAATTATATTCGAATTATAATATTAATTTAATCCGAATGTAGTTATGCATAATAGGGCCGCCGACCGTGTCCGTTTGCTCAAAGCATGTGAAGCCCCAACACCCAACATGGCTTTGATATTCACCGTTGCTATGGTTACGTGACGTCAGGCACCCAAACAGCATGTAACAACTTGCATTATGATGAAGGACAATTTGAAAATAGATCAGTCGTATACACCATTGTTTTAGCATTGGTTCGCCTAACCTTAAGGTATTTATTTTGAGGCTTCGCGAAACTTACGGTTATAGATATCGTTTTTACGTGATTTACTGTGTAACTAAAAAGGTTTGTTTTTATATTTCAGTTAATTGAGTAGTGTGCGTACCTACTTCGTATTGTATTTTAAAAATGAACCCAATTAATGGCATAGTTTGTAATTTGTTGGAAACTCCATTCAGTTGTTGGACAGATGATGATAAGAGAGACGTTTTGTTACACAGGTTTTTAGTCAATGTTTGTTTTAGTACCCGCACTATATCTAGCTCTTCGCCATTTTTTAAGACCGCGAGCCGCCACTGAATATAGGGGTCCGTCTGATTTGACATAAAGTGTCCCCAATTATCACAGATACCGTAGCTATTAATTTTTTTAGCAGAGGTCTTTAATAGTAAGAATGCGATAGATTTCGCTATATTTTTTTAGAATGACAAGCACTTATAAGTAACTAAATGCAATAATTATTGTTAATTAAAGGGTTCGCTACTTTTTATAAAAAAGTTTGTTTTGTCCAAGAAAACCTGAGGGCACAAACAAATATTTAAATAAAAAAACAATCCAGCAAATAAATTCCCAACTTTTTATAGCTTCCAAACTACGGCAACTATATAATTTATCTACCAATTTTTTTCACGCTAAATAAGCTCGAAATGATATTAAATATAATGACAACTTTAATATCTTTTAGATTTTTTGAATAGAGCTGTCTTATACACTGCAAAAAAAATGTTATGGTTAAGTTACGTAGTACCGTGGGCGTCGTTAGGTATTTCCTCTTCGGGAGAAGCTGAAGAGGTATTTTTATTTGCTTGCTTTATTTGGAGATGGTAAATTTGACTAATGAAAATACTTTTCGCTGGTACACAAAAAAAGTATTAGTGTGTATTTCACTTTAAATCGCCATATTACATCATTTAATTATTTTCCTTTGGCTTAGCGTTGGTTTGGTAATTTTTTTTAGTTGTGAATGCATGTAAATCCCTTCTTCCGTACGAAATATCCGATCTCATCCGGTCTGGTTACCGGCGTGAATGGGGTAGATTGGGAGATATACATTTTACATTTTTTCCTGAATTCTTAAATATACTAAAATTCGGACATACTTCTTTTATAGTGCTTATGCCCTCTTCGAGGATCGAACTCGGAACGCCACTGTCGAATGCCGGTGACTCACCGCTGAGCTACCGCCGCAGTTAAATATTATCTTAATTTTCGTAACCAAAAGTAGGTTTACCATTAAAGGAGATATACAGGGTTGCCCAGAGTCCGAACCTGTAACTTTTGGGGATAACACTGGGACACGTCAACTTAGTTTTATATAGGTATGCTCACATTTTGAATTTATTCGTTTGTTTTTTTTATACACATTTGTCAAAAATAAGGTACTTACATTAATTTATTACACTATGGACCAAATACAGCCCTGCCTAACTTGAATGTTGAGTAACATTAAGAAAACTTCTAGGTGTAGGATGAGCCCGCACGGGAAAGCGTTCTGCGTATAATCTCGAAGCAGCAGCCGCACTTTGACGATACTCACCGTAAATTAGCACCATATCTACTAGTTCATTGTTTTCAAATTTTACCATTTTCACGTGTCACCAATTTAAAATTAACTTGCTTCAGAAAAGCACACGCAGCGTATTGCCAAATAACTCACCACCGACCTGTAAATTGCATGACTAATAAGACAAACAACGTAAAGTATAGCAGGCATCGTATTAATGACCAGGCCCGCACTTAGATTTTTACTTCTGTATCTCGCATATTTTTAGTTTTTTGAAAAAATATGTTTGAAAATGTTGTTTATTTTAATGCCTTCTATACAGAACTAACAACGAAGTATCAACTTAGGAGTCACATGAAAAAAACTATGTATAATTTTATTTTAAATTTAAGTCCATTAAAAAGACTTGAATAACTCACATTTTTTTCCGAGAAACTACACTCGCGACATTAAATGGTCCAGTTCTGTTCCTAATATTTGATATGAAAAAATGTCGTAAAATTAAAAAAATATGTATTTTTTACCGTGTAAGGTTATTATGTTTTTAATGACGACTAAAAATTCTTGAAGGATCTAAAATTGCAGGTTAGAAGCTTTTTAAGTTTCGAATTAATGCATTCTTTTATAGTGTCATTTTTTATTTTTGGTAATTACGGACGCAACAGGGTCAACGGGTATAATTTTTTAAGAGTATGGAATTATCATCGTAGTAAATGATCTTAAATTGGCAGGTTTAAAAGTTTTTTTTTGGTGGTTGATTTTGTGACTTTTGTTTTAATGTACATTTTATTAGAGGCTGAGAAAATTAAGCCATCCCAATAGAGCATTTTCTATAAAAAAGGGCTTTTTCACTGTAATCGAATTTATCATATTATGTACAATAGTCTATTTCAGAAAGGTGTAAATAAGTAATAAAATGGTAAATTCCGTTCAGTTTGGCTCAATTTCGGTGTCGGCCATAGGAGCAGTCAGTGGCGGCTCGCGGTCTTAAAAAATGGCGAAGAGCTAGAAATAGTGCGGGCACTTAAACAAACATTGACTAAAAACCCGTGTAACAAAACGTCTCTCGAATGATAGAATAGTTTTGGACTTGCATTGTCTTTAATTTGTTTTACATCACAACGTTTCAACTGGTAAGTATCTCCAGTCGTCTTCGGGTGAATACTAAATAAGTAAAGTAACTACAGCTCTATTTATACTAGCTAGATGTACTGGAGCATGACTGAGATGGGTGCAGTCATGCGTTTAATTCTTGTGCGGTATTTTAAGTTTACATCTACTTAACAAAGGTTTCCAGATATTTCTTATATCTAGTGAGGGCTTACTAAAACAATCTGGGTTCTGGTATATGATAGCAGCTTCCTTGAACTTCCTCTTCCTCCAATGTGGTTCTTTGTGCAGGATTCGAGCTTCTGTCCACTTAATGTGATGACCGTGTGTCCAGGCATGGTCAGCTGCCCCTGATTTTTCGGTTTCTCCTTTAAGCGTGTTGTTTCTGTGTTCCTTGACCCTAGTTTCAAGTGGCCTTAGAGTCTCACCAATGTAGGATCTGCCACATTCGCAGGGAATCTGATAGACACAGTTTTTCCTATCTTTTTGACTTGTTGGTTTCGTCTTCGTCAGGTGGCTTCTTAAAGTGTCTTTTGAGCTGAATACCGTATTAATGTTGTATCGTTGTCCTAGTCTTCTAATTCTCTCAGATACTCCTTTGACATACGGAATGTTGAGTGTTGATTGTGACTCTACTGGCTTCTTTTGTGTATTTGACCGATTCTTGCGATTTTCCATTAGTTTATCAGAATTAAACGCATGACTGCACCCATCTCAGTCATGCTCCAGTACATCCAGCTAGTATAAATAGAGCTGTAGTTACTTTACTTATTTAGTATTCACCTGAAGACGACTGGAGATACTTACCAGTTGAAACGTTGTGATGTAAAACAAATTAAAGACAATGCAAGTCCAAAACTATTCTATCATTCAAGAAACATCATTGTCTCCAACCTTCAAACAGACAAAACGTCTCTCGTATCATTAGTTGTCCAACGACTGAATGGAGTTTCCAACAAATTACAAACTATGTCATTAATTGGTTTCATTTTTAAAATACACAACTAAGTAGGTACGTACACTACTGAATTAACTAAAAAATAAAAACAGAACTTTTTAATTTAAAGTAAATCACGTAAAAACGATATCTATAACCGTAAGTCTCGCGAAGCCTTAAAATAAATACCTTAAGGTTAGGCGAACCAATGCTAAAACAATGGTGCATACGACTGATCTATTTTTAAATTGCCCTTCATCATAATGCAAATTGGTACATGCTCTTTGCGTGACGGATGTCACGAAACCATAGCAACGGTGAATATCAAAGCCATATTGGGCGTTTGGTCTTCACTTGCTATGAGCTAACGGTCGCGGTCGGCTGGGGCGCGCCAAAATGCACGAGTGTTTATAATTATTGTCCATCGGAGTTAACCGTGGCCCTATTATGCATGTTAAATTAATATTATTAATTCGAACATAATTATTTTTTAAGCTCTAAAATGGTACCTGAAATACCTAAGTTCAGCAAGCTCCGCCATGAAATGCCTTATTTCAGCAAGCTTCGCCACTGGTACATTAATATTTAATATTGTCGAAAAACTTTCCTCCAGGTTTTTTTTTTGGTGAAGGGCCCCTTCACCTACTTCACCTGACGAGCCGCCACTGGGAGCAGTTAAATTTTGTGCATTAAATTATTTATGATAACTAACCAAAGAAAAATAAGAAGATAATTTGATAAAAAAGAAACTATTAGCTATAGTAAATTTACACAAACATCGTTTTATGAAACATGTCCTGGAGGATATAGCTGAAAAATATAGTGTAACTGTGCTGCGCACACCGCCATATCATTGCGAACTAAATCCTGTAACGCATATGGGCGCAAGTGAAAGGATTTGTAACAAGACACAACACATTAACGGGTCCACGGTCCGATCAAACAGGTTGTGAAGATACCACATTGTCTCCTCTTCTTTAATGACACAGTTCTCTGATATCACTTCCTTAATGACTTGATCAAACAGTAGCTTAACTTCTTTCATTTTGATTGTCGTGTTGTGTCTTGCTACAAATGCTTTTACTTGCGCCCATATAAGTTCTATAGGATATAGTTCGCAATGGATTGGCTGTGTGCGCAGCACAGTTACACTATGTTTTTCAGCTATATCTTCCACGGCATATTTCATAAAACGATGTTTGTGTTAATTTGCTATAGCTAATAGTTCCTTATTTATCATATTATCCTCTTTTTTTTTCTTTGGTTAGTTATCATAAATAATTTAATGCACACAATTTACCTGCGCCCATGAGCCGAACTGGACGAAATTTCCCATTTTATTACTCTACACCTTTCTGAAATAGATTATACATTATATGAATGACTAAAAAAATAGAGAAACAGTCTCTCTACGCCTCTGCTAAAACTGTCCTTATTTTAAGTGTTAATCTATCGATATCTCAGGTATTTAGACCACACTTAAACAGTCCATTTTAGCAACTGAAAATAGTTTTCGGTATCGGTCTTATTAGTATACCTGTAAGAATTTTACGACGGCGGTCGAAAGACAAAGCAATCGGACCTGTCAGTTGTTTTCTGAAGGACCTATTTCTAAGTTAAGTGCTCTTTTTAACGAACACCATAATGACATGGCCGAACCGCCGCCGCTCCGGATGTTCGAGGGAACCTCCCAAGGTGCAAGAACCACCCGCAAACTTTGCTATTTTCAGGTGAAATTATTCGGGTTCAAGATCTAAGCTTGCCGAAAATGTGACTAATGTTTCTGTGGCGATTGACAAAAAAAATGTTTTCTATGGTAAATGTTAAGAGCGTTCGGCCGTTATGTCTAAATTCTTCTCCAAGCAAAATCCAAGGTTACCAAAGCTCCATATGGATATGGAACTTTTTTTTTGATTTCACAGGAATAGTACATTATACAGGGTGATTCACGGTGGATGGAACGTTAGACGTTTATGGAGAACTAATTAACAGATCATTTTGAAAATTTGGCAACCGAGATAAACGACCACGATCTACATTTTAAAAATATTTTTGACCATGCGGTGTTGCCGCTTCTACTATATACCGGTGGCAACATCGGTATTTTAAATGGAACACCCTGTATATTTTTAAATTTTCGGATTCTTCAAAAAATAATAAATATTTTTTAATAAATGCATTATTCAGTCTATACCTAATAGTTTTCGAGATACTGACTCTTGAAAAATGACATTTTTGAACTTTGACAGCTTCTAGCGTTCTAACTGTACGTCTTAGAGCAAAACGGCTTACATGTCCCTATCTTTAATTTTTATTATCTTCCCAAAAAATCATCTTCCGGTTAAACCGGATGTTACTCGAAAGCAGGAAATACAGTACTTCCTGTTTAACAGGAAGTTGATTTTTTGGGAAAATAATAAAAATTAAAGATAGGGACATGTAAGCCGTTTTGCTCTAAGACGTACAGTTAGAATGCTAGAAGCTGTCAAAGTTCAAAAATGTCATTTTTTAAGAGTCAGTATCTCGAAAACTATTAAGTATAGACTAATAATGCATTTATTAAAAAATAATTATTATTTTTTGAAGAATCTGAAAATTTAAAAATATACAGGGTGTTCCATTTAAAATACCGATGTTGCAACCGGTATATAGTAGAAGCGGCAACACCGCATGGTCAAAAATATTTTTAAAATGTAGATCGTGGTCGTTTATCTCGGTTGCCAAATTTTCAAAATGATCTGTTATTTAGTTCTGCATAAACGTCTAACGTTCCATCCATCGTGAATTACCCTGTATACCTAGTAGGAAAAGCTGAACATTCCCGGGCGACCGTAAATATTGTATGTCGAGGCGCTAGCCGAGACTGACTATACGGAGTCCGGAAATGTGGCTTTTTCTACGAGGTAGACATACTATTTTTTCTTAAATCGAAGATTATTAAAAGGCCATAACTTATTACAATCATATTAACTTTGTTCACAAATAAAGAATGCCATTAAATATTTGTGTTGTAACTATGGAAACACAGTAATATTGAATTGTCAAGCTTAACACATTTTAGTTTACAAGTAGCCGTACAGAAATAATATTTCCTTACAGTACAATAATAAATATTTCCTAACAGTTATTTTCCGTTGCCTAGCAACGACTAAGTGTAAGGAAATATTGACATTTTCTTTCAGAAATGTTATCAAAAAAGTCAATATTTCCGATCGATTTTCGGAAAATGTTATTTTTAATTAATGTTTTTGCATCCCCTTAAATTAAAAAGACGCTAATTAAAATTGAAAAGTAAGTACGATAGTCGCTCTAGAGTAAAGTATTCTTATAATTTTCGTTTTAGATTCAATTTTCATTTATAAAAGTTGTTTAGAATTAAACGGTCCGGATACGAAGTCACGGCCTTTTTTTCCAAAAAACGAAAAAAAATACTTTTATTTGGTCTTACCCTGTATAGAGACTAGATTTTTTATTTAAATTTATTTTTATAATTGATAAGACGAGACATTTTTGAGTAATTTAAGAAGATCCTAAACTTATTGTCTAACATTAATTTTGGTTTAAGAGTGAGAGGTCTAGTGACGCATTCGCCATTTCGTTTCTTGATCAATATTTCGTTGTTACTTTTTTCTTTTATCCAAAAATCGGCCAAATACCGACATTTAAGGCATAGTTACCTACAATTTAAAGTTAAACAAGTTTGAATTTATAAAGTAATAAAAGCAGAAAAAGAAAAATGGGCAATTTCACAAAATTTCGTTTTTTACCTATATTAATTCATGAATGAAAATTTATTTAGCCCAAAACTGTAGGTAATTGCTACTCGAGGACGGGTATTTGATCCCCTTTTAAATCAAGCGAAAAGGATAAGAAATATAAATTAAAGAATTCAGAAATTTTGGTTTTATTCTTCTAATAATTCAATAATCAAAATTTCTTTAGTTTAAAACTGTAGGGAATTGCTACTTAAGAAAGGGTATATTGCTCCTTTTTGAATAAAGCGAAAAGAATAAGAAATATTGATCAAAAAAATTAAATGGCGAATGCATTACTAGACTTCACTGTTAAACCTAATTGTCAAATAATAAACGAATTTTGGCATAATTTTTTTAAATGGGTTAAGAAAAATTAAAATTAATAACTAGAAATTTAAAATGTTATCAATATTCTAAAAGTAAGCATTATAAAGAACTTTTAAAAATCAATCTCCCAACCCATCCCATTCACGCTGATAACCAGGCCGGAGTAGATTGGATATCTCTTGGGGTGCGGAAGTAGGTACACACTCTGAAAAATGACAACACAATATTTTCAAAAAAATTAAATTAAATTATTTTATTATTTTTAAATGAGCATTATACTTGTCGTAAACGCTTGAAAATATGAATACCTTATGAACAGTAGGCGCTGCTTCATATCCTCGGGCGTCTCCGATAAGTTTAATGCTCATTCTAAAATAATATAATAATGTAATTTAATTTTTTTGATTATGCAGTGTTGTTTGTTTATTTGGTAATAAAAATTAAGTTTCTCATCTTAGGAATAATATAAACTTAAAAATAAATGGCACTAAGCTTAATGTGGTTAATTCTGCAAGAAATTTAGGAATAGTCTTGGACACTGACTTAAGGTTTCGTGACCATTTAAAAAAATTGTTTCAAAAGTCCTATTTGGCTCTAAAAATTCTATATTCTAGCAGATATATTCTAAACGTTAAACTAAAAAAGACGCTGTGTGAGTCACTTGTACTTTCAAACTTTAATTATTGCGATTTTGTTCACGGTTATTGTATAGACAATATTGGGAAGTCCCGTATTCAAAAAGTGCAAGATTTATATATGGCCTTAGAAAATACGACCATATTTCTCATACTTTTTCTGAATTAAATTGGCTTAGGATGGATGGTCGTAGACTTCTGCACCTTAATAGTTTTATTTACAAAATTTTAAACGAACCTGACTCTCCCTCCACTCTTCGTGAACGCCTAATTCCTCGATATAATATACACTCTATTAACATTCGCTCTGTGAGTAAATTAACTTTACCACATCATCAGAGTGCTTTATTCCAAAGGTCTTTTACTTACAATGCAGTAGTTTCCTATAATGCTTTACCTGGTGAATTAACTGATGTCTCAACTGTCGAATTATTTAAAAAAAGATATAAAAAGTTTCTTTTAAATAAACAAAATAAATAATTTCGAAGTTTTAATATGTCCGTGGGTGCTTTTGTTTAACTTCATTTAGTTATTAATAGACGATCAATGATCAACGTTTTCTTTTTAAGATATTTAGTAAGGTATTTTTAATAATGGATTTCTTGTTACTGGTATTGTGTCTTTCTACCTGTAATTTCTTAGTTTTAGTATAATTATAACTTTTAATATAGTTTTTTTTCTAATAATTATTGTCGTATCGTTCAGTTGAGTAGCTATTTACAGCTAGACTGCGCCATGCTACAGTAAATACAACCATAAATACTTTTTTTTTCATTCTTTTATTGTATTTATCATTTCGTAATATAAAGGCATTATTTATTTTATTTATTTATTTATATGTCAACTTGGGAACACACTAAACGTGAGACACACAATTCATTGCAGTAAAAATATAAGGGGCATTCCATTTAAGATAACAAAACCACTACTTATAGCGCAAAACTGGAAAATCTGTCAACAGGCACGTAGCCAGGGAGCCCCCCCCCCCCCCCCCCCCGAAACCATACTTATAAAGCACCTCAATTATTACCGGGTTTGTTTTTGTACTTTTCTTGAGGATTTTGTATTGTGTTTTTTATTTTTCCCACTTAAACGCCAAGCAGCCCAATGATTCAAGAAAGGGCGTGGCACCCAAAAAATGTTCGTCTGCAGCGCTTTTTTCTTAGCCCTTCGGCGGCGCGGTTTCAATGGGCCCCTCCCCCTCCGAGAAGAAATCCTGGCTACGTGCCTGTCTGTCTGTATTATTATTGAATTCCGCATACACAGAAACCCCCAAATACCGAATTTTGTAATTGCATCTTCAGCAATTTTGAAGATATTTAAGCGTTCTGGTACTTTTTACTAACCCGGTATAACTCTAACAATTTAATTTAGAGTAATAATCGACCATATGAAATGCCAAACCGCTCTTTTACGATTGAGCCAACAGCCGTGAAAACCAAAGCGACACTAATTTCTTTATTTAGTAGGGATCGTGATAAATAAGTATATTTTTTAAGTTGACAGGTCTATGGGCTTTAAATTCGACTGGATTGTGACGAAAGCCAATTAGAGACCAGAAAAAATGACCGTGTAATCATCATCGGAGATTATACTGTTCGAGTTTATAAAATTTGAATATTTTTATTAACATTTTACTACTCGGTAATTTCATGTAATATTGGCATGACCAGTGACGTATTCGTATTCGCAATGTTGTTTTTGTGAGGGGGCAACCAAATTTTACTACCCACATGGTTGTTCCTTAAGACGGAAAATCATTGCGCCGCAGGCGAAATGTAGGTTCGCCTGTAAAAATAGCACCGCCATCCCTTAAGATCCGGTTGTACAATAAGAGTTAAAGTACGAGTTTTGTCAAGCTTAAAGTTGAACTTGGTTCAAAAAGATATTTTTGTTGTATAATTGTTGTCAAAGTTTGTAGTATTTACAATTTACAGGTACTTTTTCCATGTATTCTAACACAAAACAATATGCAAATTTTACTTCCAAAGAGGAATGTCTGCTATTAACTTTTGTTAAGGGAGTTTAAAGAAATTTTGCAAAATAAAAAAACAGATAATATTACTAATAAAGAAAAAATAGAATGTTAGAAAAATATTGAGACTGAATTTAATTACGAAAATCTGAATATGATCGGATCTCGGTCTGTAGTTTTGGATTCATCATCAAGCGTTTTTTATAACTCCTAGTACATCCATAAAATTTTCATCCGATTCGTTCGATTAATCCAGAAAGTGTTCAACCTCATCATTCGCATTCGTAACATTAAAATATTATTACCATAAATTAAGTCAAAAAAAGTTTTTATAAGGTTTATTGGGTTATATGTCATCAGTCATTAATAACTTGGTTTAAGCCTAGAAAATTCACAACTTACCTGAAAAATGAAAGCTCAGCAGAACCGAGTTCAACTTTAAGTAGAGCTTTATAAAACTCGTACTTAAATTCTTATTATACAAACCGGATCTAAATCTTCATCGTAATTAAGTGTCACTTAAAGTTAAGGTCAACCTTAATTGTAATTAGCGTTCAACCAGTAACCCTTATCTAAAGCCTAACAAAGTATCACAAGCGTTTGACAAGAATGTAAAAATCTAAATTCTTCTTCTTGTTCTTGTGGGCTACACTGGCCTAAATTACATTTTTTACCACAAAATTTCGAGTTAAAAGTATATTTACTTGGTCATAACCTAATATAATGTACATAACATAACAAGTTATGATCAGGTTGATTACTCGTAAAATGAACTTTGCTGTGAATTCCACATTATAAATCGACCATTTCTGACTTTTCTACAATTTTAGAATCGTTCTTCGGTTTAAACCTAGGTCTACGAGGACTTTATAAAATTGGATATTATTAGTATTAATTTTTTTCCGTGTAGATGTGCTAATTCAAAAAAAAACAAATATTTTATAGTTTTTAAAATATTTGCAATATTCCACACTTTTTTGACACCCTGTTGAACAGACACGTAATCATTATATTTTGCATTCACACAGTAAAGAGTGCGAAAAATGCCTTAGTTATGTCTTCGTCTAACGGTGACGGTATCCCTAGAATAAAAATTAATTCCATCACGCGAACTAAACCCTTCTCCGTTCTCCGAACAGTAACTATAGTAACTTTAATTATTATATTATAAAAAGATAACATACATGCTTTCTCGCTTATTAACTTAACAATAGCGCCTTTTTTACTAATCTAAGATATAAATTAATAAGTTGTTTAAGCCAGTTATCTCCTTAAAAGTCAATAAACCTGGGAACACAATGGTCGCAGGAGAGTGTAACCTGTTGTATACGTATACCCAACGGTACGAATGAATTATACAGGGTGGCCCAGTGGCGCACCGAGTGGGGGTTAAAACACCCCACTGCTTGTAAAGCGGCGCACTTAAGGTGGGGACTAACACCCCCCAGGGTCTGAATGAAATTTTGTTCTTGACGACAGATAATATAAAAAAAATCCGTGGGTGCTGCCGTAGGAGGTTGTTACCCGGGCAGCTGTTTTCAGTAATCCCTCCTCCCCCTAAGCATTACAAAATGGGGGTGTTTTATTTACTTTGCGTCTTGAAAATTGTAGGGCGTATGAAGGGTCAGAATTTTTTTAGAAGTCACTTTTGAGAGTCGGAAGAGTTTTAGAGCTGGAATACTGTTTTTTTTAGAGTCACTTTTTTTTAGTCGCCTCCCCCCCTCACCAAAATCCTGGATCCGCCACTGAAACGACCCTACCAAGGAGCAAAAAACCAATAGTTTATTTTCCGCAGTCACCAAGTTTGAATCAACAGTTTAATAAGGACTAAATTATATAATAAATTATATAAATAAGAAAAAAAGTGTGGTATGTGTGGATGAGGTTGCCTGTAATAACTTATAATAAGTAATCATAGTTTTAATACATATGGTTGGGTCTTTTGACGAAGCAATTTGCTTTAGCTTTAGAATTATGGCTATTACGTCGAAATTGCTTTTTTTTACAAAGGAGATTAGTGCAATTTTTCTATCTATCAGATAAATGCCAATTTTACTGTTATGACTTTAAGATCCGGTTGTACCGGGTGATTCATTAAGGGTGACGAGCGGCCATATCGCGGAAACTACTGGGCATAGAAATTCAGGAAAACACACTAAAGTGGCCATGAGAAAATCCTGGAAATAATTTTTAAGTTCCGCATTTTGCCGCAAGAGGGCGTAATTGAAAAGTAAATTATAAAAGTTTACATATCTCCGAAAATTCCACATTAAGGTATATCTTTGATAACACCATTAAAAAGCTTGGACAATTATGCATCATTTTGGTCCTATGCTCATTGGCGTACCGACTTTAATAAGAGGGGGGAAGCTGTTGAAAGTGTAATCAGTTAAATCGCTGAAACTTATAAACGACTTATCCGATTTTAGCAAACTAAAGACTGTTTAGAAGAGAAATGTATGCACATTGTAATATTTAAAAAACTAGCGTTACTAAACCAAAATCTAAGATTTGCGATAAACCCATTAAAATAACATGACAATATGTTAGATTAATTGATATAGAATCATTATTTATCAAGAAAAAAATTACTGGCAACAATGTATTTTTTTTACTCCTTCATGGATATTTGCAGTTTCCTTTCCACTAATAGGAGTAGGTTATTCCAGCTAACTGAACGAAGCTGACCAATCACTGTCGTCAATTACAAAAAATCCAAATTTACACAAACTTTACGCATCGTTTATGACACTTAACAAAAGTGAGGTTAACAATACATTTCAAAAGAAACGTAAGTTTAAAGTTCTTAGCTCCTTAATTTTGTCATAAAAAGGCGATTTTATGTTTATTTCGAAATAATATACGTCTATAAAGATATACAAATCTATTTGTGCTGAGTAAAGACACAAAATTGGCAAAAAATAACATTAACACGTGCAGCCCCCTGGGCGAGGGTGGCACCACCCTAAAAATTTGAAATGGAAAGGGGGGTCGCGTGATACCTTATTTTAAAGGTCTTTCAATTCCCTTAATAATGGTGTAAAATTCATTTATATCAGTTCAGTAGTAAAGGAAATTGAAAGACCCTTAAAATAAGGTATCACTTAACTCCCTTTCCATATAAGATTTTAGGGGTGGTGCCACCCCCGTCCAGGGAGCTGCACGTGTTAACGTCATTTTTTTGCCAATTTTGTATCCCCCTCGAAAACAAAATTGACGGGTCTGAGCGTTTTTCCAAAAAAGATCTGAGCTGCCAGTAAATGTCTCTGTTTCGTTTTCGATTCGCCACCCTGTATATATGGACCAAGGAACGGAATCGTCTTACCGAAGAGCATGTTAAAGCAGGGGTACAAACTTTTATTAATTTCACAATGAACTGCAAGGACTCTCACGAGTTTATTAGTGCAAGACCAGACATTTTAAAAAGAGTTCGATCTAATGAAAAATACAAGTTTAAAATTAAATAGAAACCCTTTTGTTCTGTGAAATTTTGTATGCTTTGATTGTATTTTTTATATTTTCTGAAATTTTGTTAACTAAACTGCTGGACAATTGCTTTCGAGCAAGAAAAAGGTCCCCTTAATTTAACAGTTAATATTTTCTGCATCAGATATGACATCGACCTACGGTTTTGAATGGTTGATAGATTCATCCCTTGGGAAACGATTGTCAATGTTTTCTTTAACTGTCAGAAAATTGTATATACGGGGTGTTAAAGAAGACGATGATTTTTGCTCCAATTTTAATGACGTGTAACTTTCACAATAATATTTTTAAATTTTATCACTCTACGTCAATTGAATCACTGATTCATAGCAAAGAAAGTAATATGTCAAATTTTTTATATCTGCTATATTTTAAGAAATACCGTTTTTTTGGGAAAACCTTGCTTTATTTAAACTTATTGGTAGCTAGATCCACTGTGCATTGTATCGTGCAAACTTTACGAGTGATTATTATACCTTATGAAAATCTTGATTATGTTCAGTAACAATAGTTGTACCTAAATGTTATGATGTACAGTGGCGTACTTATAAACACCTATATGTCTATGGTTTATGAGTATTTCACAATTTTTCACGATTGTTTTATATTGGAAAGTACTCGCCTCTAGATTAGGTGAATTTTTTCTTATTTTTTAGTTTTTCATATCGAACTAGAGGTATATTATATAGTATGTTTACAAAATTTTAACAAAGATAATTTTTTTAATTTAATTTTTGGAAAAAATGTAGGTATTTATTAATTTCTAACTTTCAAACACTATAGGTATTCTATGGTAATATGCTTAAATAAAGTTTTGTTTTGAATAAATATTTTAAAAATCACCTAAACAAGGTATGTCACACTGTTCCCTTGCCATGTGTAACACTGTACACATGGGAAAGGAACAGTGTTACATTTATCTTTTTTCGTTTAATTATATATTTTTTTGCTATTGTTATTTTCAAGGGCAAAAATATGTAGGCATTATTCTACGATATAAGCTGACACAAAAGACAATGCGAATTTGTATATAAATTTGTAACTATTGCGACTTTAAAAAAAGTGTAACACTGATACCAGACTTCCCCTACTCATAAACCATAGACATATACATAGGTGTTTATAAGTACGCCATTGCACATCATAACATTTAGGTACAACTATTGTTACTGAACATAATCAAGCTTTTCAAAAGGTATAATAATCACTCACAAAGTTTGCACGATACAACGCACAGTGAGATCTAGCTACCAATAAGTTGAAATAAAGCAAGGTTTTCCAAAAAAATCGGTTTTTCTTAAAATAAAGCAGATATCAAAAATTAAACAAATTACGTTTTTTGCTATGAACCAGTGATTCAATTGACGTAGAGTGATAAAATTCAAAAATATTATTGTGAAAGTTACACGCCGTTAAAATTGGAGCAAAAATCATCGTCTTCTTTAACACCCTGTATATACAATTTTCTGACAGTTAAAGAAAATCCAACATTGACAATTGTTTTCCAAGGGATGAATCTATCAACCATTCAAAACCGTAGGTCGATATCATATCTGGTTCAGAAAATATTAACTGTTAAATTTAGGCGAAATTTTTCTTGCTCGAAAGCAATTGTCCAGCAGTTTATTATGCCGAAGGATCTTTTATTTATGTTACCTTTGATGGATTTTTTATTTATTTTGTATGTAAATAAATATTCAACTTTTTTTTTGTCATTAGACTTCCGAAATCGTTGGTAAGGAAGGTGGAAACCCTAGTTTAAGAGGATTTTATTATCTATCTACCCTATACCGACCCCAAAAATATCAGCCTCGTTTGTGCCCACTCTTTTACATTTTTCTAGCGCCGTCACTTCTTAAGAAATATTGAAAATAAAAACACAATCAAGGAATAAAATATTTTAATATTATATACAGTTTGTACACCTTACACATTTTACAAAAAAGCTAACTGATAATTTACATAACAATATAATATGTACAATATGCACAATTTTTAATATTACTATTTAAAATAAATACTTCCTATATATCCTTGCAGGTACTTATATTACACTTGTTTTTAAAATCTCATTTGCTAAAGCCCTATACACATTCATAATAGAGAGTTACTACAATGATCTTAAACACTACTCACTCAAAAATGTGTACAGAACAGTAGATTTTACTTCAGAAATCATTAGAGACTTTTTACAAACTAAAATAGAATGTTCCTGAAACCAAATTTACCGAGTTTTAAATTTTATTTTAGTTTTAAAAGACTCTAATAATTTGAGGTTAAATATTTTAAGATACTTTCTCGCCAATCACGGATGTATTCATGTAACACGTCACGTGATAGCAGACAGCCATCCATGGTTAACTCTAGGTAATTTTCGCAAAGACACCGTTATTATTTTGTCGTTATACAGGGGAGTCAACGATAGAGTAAAGATAATAAATAACTTTTATTTCGAATTTTTATCTTGTTCTTAAGATAAAAGATAACATGAATTTTGGAGATTTGGAGATTTAGAAAGTGCTTAAATCCCGTTAGGATTTGTAAAACAGCGAAAGCAACAATATAACGAGAAACAATACGGGTATCAATGCAATAATTCTAAAATAACTGCCAAAAAGCCCGAAATATGTACAGTTTAAGGGTAACTAGGGATAAGTAGCGTTCGATTAGAGACTTCTCGTCGCTAAATTGATTTTATATCTTATAAACAAAAGAAATCTCTACAGAAAGCTACTTGCCTCACATTGAATATAACATATGTCCTAACCTACAAACAACTTCTTTAAAGTTACAATCACAGACGAGAGATATAAGTCTAAAATAACTTAAGGTATAAAGTCTAACTCTTAGACCTTATCCTAAAGAAAGTACGGCATCACTGGGTATTCCGCACAGAGTTCTCGATTATCGAGTCCGTCGAAATTGGATCACAGACGCTTAATATTTTTTTTTTGAGGGGTTTTGGTTTAATTTTTGTGAATTAGAGACTTCCTAAAATTAACAATGATAGCGTATACGGTAATGACTTTTAATAACAGGAACATTCATAAGGATTACTGCAAATTAAAAAAATGTCTTATTGTCACAGCTTGTAAAAAGATATTTAGTAATTTAATAATCAGATAATTTTTTTTTATTAAAAAGAACGTTCCTTGATTTTATTTTATTGCGCCTTGTTCAAAGTTATATTTTTTTCTGAAACTTGTAAAATTAATTTGTAATGAATTCAAAATCTATAAAATATAAGTGTCTTTATTGTAGTATTTTTTAAAATTTCAAATAAATAGAGACAAAGCACATACACCTAAAATAACACACAAACATTGTAAGTTACTTAAAACGGTATCTTGTCAATTCAAGGGCCAGGTACCAAAAAATTTTCTGATAAAACGTAAATCTAACAATTTTCAAACATTAGGTACATTTAAAATTACACATATTAAGATTTCTGTACTTTACAAAGAAAGTCTGCAAAATCCCCTCAAAAGGTTCCCCCAAAACCACTACCGACACCCACATCCTATCACCACCATTTCCTTATAGTTCTTTAAAACAACTTTTTTATCCACATCGAGATACAACATAGATATTGAATTGAGCTGCGTGGGTACACAGCAAGCTTTCGGCACTGTCATGGGTGACATCGAATTCATCAATGTCTGTACAATAGCGTGATTCGTAGTGTTCAAGTGATCAGCCAGAGGGAATTTGCAATCACCTTGACAGTAATACGCGTCGTAGCCAGGTGGCGCCACTATCCAGTCGCTCCAACCGACGTCATCAAAGTCAACATACATTTTATGTCGGCTACAGGGAGAGTGTTCATCCTTTCTTCGTCCATGTTTTCTTGCTGCCCTCTTTCTTCTCCTTACGTTCCTAGCGACATCTTTTATGTTGGTAGGTGCGTTTCTTTTATCGTCAGTGTAAGTGTACAAAACTGGTTGGACTTTCATCCAACTTCGTTCGTCTTCGTTGATATCTCGTTTGAGTCGTATATGGTGACTCTTTGATTCGTCCAAAACCTTCACGATGACTCCGTGGTTGGTTTTGGGATCTTGTATCCACCTTTGTACTGGTTCTGTTAAGTCCAACAACAAAGTAGAGTTTTTCGTTGAATCTACTCTTTTACTGTCTATTACCCTCTTCAGAGGACCGTATTTTCCTTTTATTCCTGGTTGTAGAATGTCCTCTATAGTCACCCGTAAGTATGGATTGTTTTCATCCAATTGAAGGGCATTTCTACTCAAAGCTAGCTCTGCGTGCTGAAATATTTCATCGGGAGGTATGGCTGGATCGAATTTCATGCGAAATTTATGTGAAGTTTGAAATCTTCGGTCTATGGGGCTTTCTGAAAAGAAAGAGGGATAATGTTAATTAAACGAAAACACTTAAAACTCAGAGACAATGTATTTATGCATAAAATTAGAGATGTTCAAAATGAACACCATAAAACCAAAATATTTCACCATAGATAATATGAGAACAGATCTTAAATATAATATCACCTACTATTTACCAGGACCTAAAGTGGAGAAAGAATAATCCCGACAAAATATAGACTTTTTGTGAACGTGGTTATCTTTGTAGTTATACACGTCATAAGTCATGACCTGGCATTTTATTCTGTTACTGTTCTTCCTACCTCTAAAATATATTGCGTTAGGTTTTGAAAAAATCGAGCAGAGTGAGCAGATGCAGATGTAATGTCACGTGATATTCGAGCTAAACGAGCACGTAGCGTTTACCGAACCCATGTTAGAGTCCAAATACCGAACGCCGAGCAGATGCACCTGAGGTCATAGATCTATTAAACGAACGCAAAATTCCAGCAATAGTTAGACCGAGGAGACAGATTTGCCTTAACTTAACGCAGTAATTGTGATAACTGATTGATTAAAATTAGTTTTATGTAATTCTTACATAATTTTAAAATCCGCAAGGTGTAGCGTTTGGGAACCACTGTTTTAAAATAACGGTCAGGAACTAAACAAAAGGTATTAACGAATCGCAATGGCTAATCTGGATTTAGGGTCGTATTATTGGGTTCTAAAGCGGGAAGGTAAATGCTACACAAATTACACGAAAGCTACCTGTCGTTTTAAATATCATTAACATCTTTTCATTTTAGAAAACCCTTCCCAGAGTTAATGAGGCTTATCGGTTTTTAATCTCGTTTTATTCCAATTACTATGTTAAAGTCAAATATAGCTCTTATAGGAGGAAAATTATATATATTTTTGTGTTCAGGACTATTGCGAATGTACTAGAAAATAGAAAAGTCTTTATTTTTCCATTGATTTAAAATACATTAAGAAAATAAACAACAATGGAAATGATAAATGTAATTAATTTTTTCTTCCAAAATAAAAGTCCCAGGTGTGATATTGTTAATCATAATCCTATTCATGTAAATCATAAAGTATATTTTACGATAGGCAATATCAGGTATAATTATATTAATCTGAAATGGGTTTTGTGGATGAATTATTGGTTTGGTATGTATAACCTGCTCTAATTCTCAACCTGAACCAAACTTTCTAATTATGGAACGTAGTTTTTATTAAAAAAGACTTCTGTTTGTTCATAACTTGTGGTGTAACCAAAATGGTACTTAATATTTGATTGTTGCGCTACTGAAATCAGGTGTTTGTGATCAGGTCAAGCCTTCAATGCCCCGCCCTACTTGTATCTTTGTTGATCTCGCTACCAGCTGAGAATTTGTTGGCAATGACGTGCGAACAATTTTTCAATAGGCGGTAGCAGTTATAATTTTATAAGACGAAAATCAATACAAGAAATTTCAAAGTTAACAAAAGTTTGATAAATCGATCAATAATATAAGTCAATAATAAGGTACATATATGGTTAAATAATTGATCAAAGACCGAATAATTACAGTTAAGCACACATAGTACTTTTATCTTCCATTCACTGTTATTTTTGTTTCTTTCAGGTTGTTATTATACCATTTCGGTAAAACATTGGTCAATACGAATTTTGAGTCAGTGTTGAACCCTGCATGGTTCTCATTGCATGTGTTTTTTCCGGCAAGAGAAAAATAATTCTAATAAAGTTGTTTTTGTAGCGAAGGATACAACTTTATTATATTTATGAATTTTTTATTGTAGCTAGCCAAATCTGCCACGAGAAATTCTTTGCTGGTGGCGCATTCGTTTACTTTCCAATGACAAGTTTCGTAATGGTATAAGTAGTTTCACTATACAAAAATAGCAAGGATGAAAACAAACTTTGCCAAAATTCTAAAACATTTTTTTTTTGAAGAGGAAGATAAAAAAATAGTGTACCTAATTCAGAGTACCTAAATAACAACTTAAGAAATGTCATGAAACAATAATCCTAATTCTGTGGAAGATTGCTGAAAATTTTGGGAATTCGCTCGTCGTCGTCGTCATATGAATAAATGGAAGATGATATGAATTTTTAAGAAAATGAGTTAAAGATACATCAATATTATTTCTTTTGTTGAGTTCATTTACAAATTGAACATAAATTAATATAAAATATTAGAATTTAGTGTCCGTTAAAATATATAAACAAAAGAAGCGTAGCGGCAAGCGGACAGAGTAGTGCGTCTATCTTTTGCATTAAAGTACACAGGGACTCCAAAGGTAATGGAATCCCTGGGGCACAGGTAGACAATGACAGGCTGTTTCGTTCTTGTTAGAACTCATCAGAAAGTCATGGAGATGTACGGAGAAGCGAAAAATGTTTCCAATACTGGTGAAGTGGCCGTTCCGTGCTTGATTTATTTATATTTCTACGTTTTCACGTTAGATGGCTATATCTTTTGCATTGAGTTGATTCTTTATGATGGCGTTACTGGGTTTTCATCGCGTTTTTATTTCTTAAAAACGCCTTGAAAGAACAGGCTCGCTGTACTGGGGGTCGCTTACGGGTTATGACTTTCTGATGAGTTCTAACAAGAACGAAACAGCCTGTCATTGTCTACCTGTGCCCCAGGGATTCCATTACCTTTGGAGTCCTTGTGTACTTTAATGCAAAAGATAGACGCACTACTCTGTCCGCTTGCCGCTAAGCTTCTTTTATTTATAAATTAATATCTTTAAGACCATCAAAATTGACAACTTAAAACTTCCTTAGGCCTGATGAAAATGGCAATAGATATTTATTTAGCAATTTATAGCCTCGATACAAATGATGATACAAATAATAAATCAAATAGTTTCTAATCGCCTCCATGTGTATTGAATACTCGACATATCTCCTGAAATTTGAGTAGGAATAAAAAACACACATTACAAGCCTGTTCATAAAAAAAAACTTTTGAGAATTTGACGTTTGCCACAGCTCTCAGCTACTCGGCTACTATAATGAAACAAGCCAAATTGCTGCAAGTGAGGTCGCCACTTGCCTCAGGTTCCCTCCTTAAGACTTCCCCGCATCTGGACAATGAAACTGCCAAAATGAAAGGGCCAGGATTTCTGTCTCATTTACAATTTTTAACTCGAGAAGGCTTTGGTTCTTTGAAATTATTTCTTGAAATGGGTAAATGGAAAGAATTAATTTTGCAAAAATAAACACGCCACTGTAGTAGTTCCAAAAACAAGATAGCGGCTAGTAGCGAAAGTGGGACGTAGATAATGTATGTTTATTTAAATACATTATACAACCATTCGCATTAATTATTTAATAAACACTTGCTTTTTTCTTATAAAAAAATGTTATATACATGGCTACGAGGGACAAACAGAGAAAATATTGACCGAATTAATCATTTTTTAAGATATACATGGTGACCCCAAAATAAAATAACTTCTGTGTGGTTTGTCATTTCTTGTCATTCTTTCGAATTAGGATTTTTACCTCTTCGTTTACTGCCAGGGCCATTTCCGAGGAGACATACAGCTTAACGTGGGTTCGGAACCAGGAGCCTCAGTTATGCGACACTCCCCTCCAAGGGGTAACCCTCGGGTTCTTGCATCATTGCATGACCTACCGATTGGGGAGTGTTTACCTTCTTCCGCACCCCACGAGATATCCGATCTCATCCGGCCTGGTAACCGGCGTGAATGGGGTGGGGTGAGTTGGGGGAAGTCACCATGCAAAACATAAAATTAGAAATATTGCGGCTATTTATGTTAATTTTTTATTTTCCATTAAAATTACAAAAAATCTCCACTAACGCCGCGCTACTTAATTATCGTGAAATTCGTTTCTATAATATTTTGTATATAAAAAATACATTTTATTGCCATCGCCAGACACAGGTACAATATGCGCGATGCGGTCGAAATGCAGTATTTGTTCGTGATAACTCATCCACTACTGGTTTGCTCTTAAGTAAGAAGTTCTTTTACAACGTTTCTCGTATAATAAAAGCTGTTTTGTGAATTTATTTAATAAAGACCAATAACCAATAGGGGCACGCAGTGCAGAAT
Source organism: Polydrusus cervinus (assembly GCA_935413205.1). Taxonomy (NCBI): domain Eukaryota; kingdom Metazoa; phylum Arthropoda; class Insecta; order Coleoptera; family Curculionidae; genus Polydrusus; species Polydrusus cervinus. Next base: position 7,023,923 of record OW284514.1, read on the forward strand.
AGGGTAGGTACTGGGGCAGAACGGGGTAGACATTATAAAAACCGAACGCACCACCAAAAATGCTTTAAACTTTGCCGATAGAGTTATTTTAGGCTCGCTGGTCTGCTAAATGGGCAGTGTTGTTAATTGTGTGATTTTCGAATCAAAAAAATAATTTTTGCTTTTTAAGATTACCACGCTAAAAAGATTTTTTAATTATTTATGCTACATTTGAATTATAACTAGTTGCCTTAATTTTCGTAGACAGCATTTTACTCTTCTGCCTTTTTCACAAAATGATAACACTAAAACTAAAAACAAGCACGTGGGGCAGAATGTGGTACCTATAACGAGGGCTAAATAATTTTTCTTAAATTGTTATTTATGAATATTTTAATATTCGCAGAATAAAGAAAGAAGAAAGAAAAAATTAGAACAGATAATTACCGGTGTGTCCCACCAAATGCTGCATAAGCGGCTTTGAGTTCTCCTTTCTTTCGTCGGATCCTAGCTCTACTGACGATCCATGATATGACGAAACGCGTCTAGGGATGAATCTGACGAAATGAAAGGAACATCCTCTTTGTTTAGATAATTATTAGTCCAAATAACCGATAAGCACCAAAACATGGTCAACTATTAACCATTAAACATTTTTAAATTGTCTCTAAACGTTACGGTTCGTAAACAATACCCGATCTGTCCCGCCTTCCCCTAACTGGGAAATCCCCACAAAGTAAATCGTTACAAGTGCAATAAATTTTCAGTTTTTATAGAACAAGTAGTGCTGTATAACACCTTTTAGGGCGTTTAGCTGTTAAATATGCAAATTTGGAAAACCCCATTATTTATTGAATTGCGAAAGGCAAGGAGGTCTAAGGTCCAATTTTAGAAAGTCCTCTTAAACCTAAGTTTAAACCGGGGAATAATTCTAAAATGTCAGAAATGGTCGATTTATTATGTGGGATTGACAGCAAAGTTCAATTTAAGAGTAATCAACCCGATAAGTGGCGTATTTAGAGGGGGGAATGCCAATGAACATTTTTTATGGAAGAAGTGTGATAATTTATAATAAAAAAAATAGTGCGGGAAGAAACGAGAATGCTTTATTATCAATATACAAAACGGCAACTTTGGACGTGTCCCGATATTTTTTTGTCTGCGGCGCTTATCCGCTTATTCTTCATTGCGTATAATATCATGAAATACACCGACTGTCCCACTCTCCAGAAACAAAATGTCCTACTTAAGCCCATCTAGCCCATTATAGTAAAACACGTACTTTCAAAGGTTCATCGAGCAGCGATAATATGGTGAAAAAATAATTAGAAAAAGATCGCACCTACCAATATGCACAAAACTTCTTACAGTATTCGCACTGGTGAGATACGCTCCTTTCTTGGGAATATTCGACGTGACGAATTTCAGTCCATTTTGCATTTCGTACAGTCTTATGATCTCTTCGGGTACTATTATTTTACTTTTGTCCACCTAGAACGACAAGAAAAGAAAATTAGTAAAATCATAAATATAAAACAACAGGTAATTAATTTAAAAATATGGTGCCAATTTGACAGACCACCCCTATTTATTAAAAAGAACAAATTTTAGAAAGCCGTAATTGTAAAGTGTTTATTTTATTTATCGTGTATTTGTCGAGTGATTCAGAATTAGAGTGTGAAAATACGCCATCTGAAATTATAAAAAATGTTATTAACATACTGGAAAATCTATTACCAGAAAAAAATTAATTGCGCTGAACAGAGTGTCATGTATTAAACAACAAATCTTTATCGGTAGCGATAGCGTAGAGAATAGAGCTCTAGCCTACAGATCGCAAGGTCACGGGTTCAAACCCCATCAGGAGTATTTGACTTTTTTTTTATAAAAACATTATTTAATTTATAGTTTTATTTTGAATTGAAATCTTCCTTGTTGGGTGGATTTTTTAAATTTATGTTTAATGCATCTTTCCTTGATTAAATTGAAAATTTTTCATTCTGGTTAATCTAGAAGTTAATCCAGGATTAGTTCTTCCTATGATATATAAAATATGAAAAAATGAAAAAGTCAAACTACAAATAAAGGAAAAGCCTATTGACAAACTATGTGACCAGATTATAAGTGAAACATAATCCTAAGTATGCTGATTTCCATACTAGTGCTGATTTTTTTTTTGAAATATTTTTTTTACAAATCAAAGGCGTTTTTAATAATTCTTTGTGGTCGTAAGAAAAATAGTGTACATTACTCGTGCGAAATTGATTATTCTAAAACGCGGAGAATTTCCGCACTTGGTTAGCGCCTCGTGCTAGATATCTCCTCGTTTAAAAAGTAACACTTTCATCACTAGTTATATAATATACTATTACAAATCTATACTAACCTTCTGAGGCCTCCCTTTAAATCCAAAAAGGGACATTAGATTACTTTCTATTTCTTTAATATATTCCTTGGGGTAACTTTGCGTCGACGCCAAGCAGCAACACTCTAGAATGGCTAACGATAGTAGCCAACAACTGTTGGTGATATTCATTCTTGGACAGTCTGAAACAACAACAAAAAAAAGTTTTTTAATAAACCCTATAAAAAAGGTGATAGTTTAACGCATTTTTATCGAACCAAGTAAATTTAGAGTGTCAATTCTCAAGTTTTAAATTGATTAAAGAAGGGGAGAAAAAATATACTTTAAGTCTTCCGCACAAATTCCCACTTCACTTCAATTATTGACTATTTCTTCAAGTTAAGAGTAAAGTCTAGTGATGCATTCGCCATTTCGTTTTTTGATTAATATTTCGTTAATTTTTCCTTTTGTCTAGAAATAGGTCAAATACCTACATTTGCAGTATAATTACCTATAAATTAAAGTTATTCAAGTATCGATCAATAAATAAAATGGCGAATGCATCACTAGACTTTACTCTTAATTAAAAGAAGTTTCACTTTACTGTCATACGAAGAGAAAAAAAGCGTGTGAAAAAAAAATCACGAACAATCCCGCAGCTGTGTGCTTGTTTGCGATTTTTGTAAATCCTTGTATTATCCACAAAGCATTATTTTTCACACCTTGTATATTATCCCTGGTAAATTATACTTTTTTTAAACACATAAGTAGCTATTAAAAGATCAAATAACAGCATTGGCAAATTATTTATCCTATATAAATTATTGCCCAAACTTTGTAACTTATCCTACTTCCTCAGTGTATTTCAAACAAATCAGGAAATTAATTTTCCGCAAATTAACATCTGGTTACATTTACCTAGGGTGACACAGGGCAATGAAGGACGGCAGGTAACGGACCCTAGGGACCTAGTTCTTATATCCGCGAATAACACTGGTGATAATTTGGTTTTAACCTGGCTCAGTTAATCTATTTAATCCGTTTTTCATAGCTTGTTAAAACCTTTTTTTTTAATTACCTTTATATGACACAAAACGCTTTTTTCCACTACTAACCTATAAAAAGGCCATTATTGACCGATTATTGACCTTAAAAATCTATATCTTCTACCTTGACACTCATTATTGATCATGGTTAATAATGAAAACAATTTATTAGAAAGCAGTTGACTTGACTTTACATTTCAGGTTCTTAGAGATGTTCGATGTTGTAAGGTTTCGATACTGTAAATCAAAAATATAGGCTATTAAAAAAATAATATGCCATATTCCTTAGGAGTACTCGGGTATAAAATTTAACATTAGTTACGTTAATAAGAAACAAACTTTGTCTCTTCAGTCATTTTTTTTTTAATATCGACACTTTTGATATTTCGATGAATAACCCAACAATCGCAACCTAACCTAATTTCAATTTGACATTAACAAAGCCACCTGACAGGAGAAAAACAAATTTTTCTACTCCCACATGGAAATTTGCTGTTTCCTTTACACTTAAGTGGCGAGTAAAGTAGGCTATGCCAGTTAACTGTGCGGGAAAATCTCATATCCATCCTAGATAGGTAATGAAACTGACCAATCACAATAGTCAATTACAGAGAAGCCATTGTTGTTTTTAAAAGTACTGGACAGTATATTATTTTTACTGAGGCTCCGCCTTCTTTTTCAAGACAATAAATTATATAATTTAAATGCATATGGTACAATTTGTTATTAATTTGTTCAATATAATAAAATCTAGACGCATTTATAATAGATTTATCAGTAATGCAACCTGCTGAATGTGCATAGAAAATTAATTTCATCATTTATCAGTTGGTTTTCCGATAATTAACTAAACACTTCGATAGTCCAGATGTTAGAGTGTTGGACTATGAAACCAATAGTCGTGAGTTCGAGCCCGGCAACCTACAAACTTTTTTTTTACATTTTTTAGCATAAGGTCGTAGAAAAATATACTGTTCAACTCGAGTGGATTGTCCATATTACTTCCTCGTGCGATATGGACATCATATCCACAGTATTCACCTGAAGACGACTGGAGATACTTACCAGTTGAAACGTAGTGATTCTAAACAAATAAAGACAATGCAAGTCCAAAACTCTACTGCCGTTCAATATCCACTCTTGTTGTACAAACTACGATATATTGTCAATTCAAAAGGACATGTGTGAGTAGCGGAAGAAAAATTATATTAAGCATGGTTTACACAACTATACTATTATAGCCGTCGCATCTTAAATTCCTCGTCGCTTCACTCCTCGTGATTTAAATTCGATCCTCGGGCAATGATGATAGTTATCTATGCCTTGGTTAATAATATTCGATTTAACAGAGACACGATTTAAAATTATCTGGAATATGTCATTTACAGAAGCATGTAATCTGGCATTTAATATTATTAGTTATTAGTGCCAATAAGATTGTTTGAAGTAATAATGCAATTTGGGTTCTTTAGTAGTTCTTCTCTCTCCAAAAAATGATTTAAATTTGCTTATATGTCTACAAATAACTTATTCTCCCCTACATCTATACAACATACATAATGTAATGTGTGCGACCTTGTCTGTTCCTAATTTTAGAAATAGGAGTGTTTAAGTCCATTATTTTTTATTTTTAGCTAAAATCGGTTTTTAGGTTATTAAATTTTACTATTTACTATAAAACGGTTTAAATTACATTCATTGTTTAAAATAAATGAGTTTGCATGGAGACCAGGGAGTCGATTATCAAGGAGAAACGTGTTGTTTGTTGCGAAGAAACCAGAAGTTTAAAAATTTTTTGGTTTGGTACGATAAGAGCACGTGCAGAGAAAAGATGATACTTTTAGAATGCAGTGCGAAGATTTTTTATGGACTATTTTTGCTAACCTAACTTTAAATAGAACTAATTATTCAGTTAAAATTATATATTTTCGGCAGAAAGTTCAGCGCATGATTGATTAAAGTTTGTAGATAAAGAAATACCTGGTCCTTTTACCTTCATTCTATTTAGAATATATACAAAGACCTAAAAAAAATCGATCCAGCAAAACTCAAAATACTTTAATCTACAATTTGTAAAATGTATGCTTTACAACATCGCCCTGTACATTTTTTAGGTACAATCCAGTATAGGTTCATAAAGTTCTTCATATTTCGACAGTAAAAACAGGTTGATGACATTTTATATTAACTCCAGACAAGGACAACGGCTTATTTTTTTTAACAATTAAAGTTTAATGGCGTTTTCACACCTTCAATTTTTTTTATCATGCTAATAATTGCTTAATTTAAGCACACATACCTTGGTCAGTTTTTTAAAATTCCAATAATAATTTTTTTGCTGTTGAGTAAACTAAAATGTAGGTAGTCATTTTTCCGAAGTTGAAAATATTTTGATTTCTTGTCGGAGGGAATGGAAGGGCTCTATCTAGCAACAAAAAATTAACGTGACCATTCACCTCATTTTTTAGACGAGTGTCACACTAAAATATTATTCCCTGCCTAGCCAGAAAATATGCTAGGGGGGGGGCTCCATGGGCGTAAGTGGGAATTTTTTTTTCTGGAGAAAGGGACAGTCGGGACTACATGTATTTCATGATATTGTACCTAGTAAAGAAGGCAGAAATTCTCCCCAGGCGAAAAAATTTCGGGGCCACGCCCAAAGTTCGTTTAAAATTCACCTAAGAACTATCAAATTTCGAAAATTAAATTATTTTATCTCCCCCTCTGAATGGTTGGATTCAATTTGTTTTTGTAAATGTTTTTTTTTTTACTTTTTTTTGATATTCCTCTTTATATGAAAAAACATTTTTTATATTTGGGAAAAATATGAATATTAGTGTCAATCCAAAATTTTAACATAAGTCGTATGTATGACTCTAACCAGCGTTTCTCGGGCTCGGCTTTTCATAATTAAAAATAAAGTAAATATCGCTCACCACGCCAAAATTGATAATATTTTCAGAAATCAAGTATTTTAGGAGCGTAGATCTAAAAGCAGTTTTTGGTGAAAATGTTTAGGCTTTGAAATACTCCTTCTTAAGTGCCGTTTTGTATATTCATAATAAAGCATTCTCGTTTCTTCCCGCACTATTTTTTTTATTATAAATTATCATACTTCTTCCATAAAAAACATTACAATTAAAATTTTTACTTTAATTTTTCTCTTTAAAAATAAATACCTAATTGTATAATTGCATCATAAATCTATAACTAAAACGAAATGCGTCCGGAACCTTAATCTCTATATAAAACAGGACTTTTAGAAGGAAAAGTTTAAAAACTAAACGTTTCATACAAAACCTTTGAAATCTAAGCCAAGAATACAGTATTTAAAAATTTAAATTAAGAGTCCAAGCGTGAGACGAAAAATTAGGTTGCAATTAGACTTTTAGACCCCGAGCTTCTGAGCTGGGGGGGCTGCCGAGCTGCAGCCCCCCCCCCTCCTTCTTCCCTTAATACGCCACTGCTGCCTAGTTTGCATAGTCACAGAGAACAGGGTTTCCCCAAAGCTATTTTACAACATACACAGTCCTTCTCTAGATTATAATTGAACAAATCGTACTTTTTTTAAGTTACGCACCAGATCCTTGGATGTCCGACCATGCCCCTAAGAGGTCATCCGCGTTATTCCTACTTGTTCACCTTTGAAGCACTTGCGGAGAAAGCTGACAACCGCATCTTCTTTGCTCCTGCAATGCCTGCTAGATGTAGCATTTTCTGCGTTCTTCACGCAGCCAAACTGTCTGGTGAGGTCTGCTTCAATCAGATAGGGAGTTGCCGCGCTAAGGCAGAATAACGGTTTGGTCGGTAAGGTATATCTAATGGTATATATTGAAATCCAACCGCGTAAAAAGATTTTACGATCCGACAAGGTTTGTAAAACGAGATGTAGATTTTAAATTAAAATTTTCTTGTTTTCTACTTCAAAGATTCCTTAGCAGTGCTGTTTCTAGATGTGGGCAGCAATTATTCTTAAAAGTTCCCAGCTCCATACGACATTATATTTCTCTTGAACCGAATCATGGCCATGTTTATAAATGGTTTTTTAAAACTCTTTTAATTTGGCTTCTACATAAATAATAGAGTCTCAGAGAGTTATTTTCATAAAAAAAATAATTTCCCATATTTTTTACCACAAAATTAATTTTAGTAATTATTTTCAGGGTTTTCATTGGCTTAAATCTTTTTCTTCGAATTTTCTCTACATAAAAATGACTTGCCCACACCCACATAATTACCTCCCTTTCATTAGTAAAAATAAAAATTTTAGGGCGGTCGGATCCTCTTAAACCAATTATAAATTAATGTAGACATTTTTAAACACTCTACTTGATTAAGAAAGCGTTCTTTTTTGTGTTTGTGAAAATAAAACAAGACACAAAAGACTTGCGCAGAACTTACAAAAAAAACTCTGAAAAAAATAAAAATGTTTTTATTTACATTACTATACAGGGTGTTATGGAATTGACGCATTATTTTTAAACGTATAAATCCAGATATGAAAATAAAATATTTTTTAATCTTGCATCATTACAATAAACGAGAAAATTTACCATTTGATTTTTTGGTATTCTGTCTTGACCACGCCGCCTCTGGAAGAGTTCTAAAGAAAAAATGACAAGACGAGAGTAATATTTGTTCATCATGTGAGTTAATAGAGGTAGGTCAGTGACCCGTGATTACATTCTAAGTTAAGAAATAAAAATTTTCCTACGACTACCTATGAAAATGAGAAAAAAAGCACGGCTAACTTGGCTCGAAAGCTGAAAGAAAATATTTCAGCACTAGTGTTAAAATACAAGGCACACTATTTAATTTAAACATATGGTGCCAATTTGACATTTTAAAAAGAACAAATTTTAGAAAGCAGTAATTGTAAAGTGTTTAACTTATTTATCATAAATTTGTCGAGTGATTCAGAATTAGAGTGTAAAAATACGCCATCTAAATTTATAAAAAGTGTTAATGATATACTGGAAAATCTATTACCAGAGAAAACAAGTCGCGCTGAAGAGAGTGTCATGTATTAAACAACAAATGTTTATTGGTAGCGATAGCGTAGAGAATAGAGCTCTAGCCTATAGATCGCAAGATTGATTCCCATCAGGTGTATTTGACTTTTTTTTATAAAAACATTTAATAATTTATAGAATTATTTTGAATTTAAATCTTTCTAGTTGGGGAGATTTTTTGAATTTATGTTTAATGCATCTTTCCTTAATGAAATTTAAAATTTTTCATTTTGGTTAATCTAGAAGTCCATCCAGAATTAGTTCTTTCTGTGATATATAAAATATGAAAAAATGAAAGTTAAACTACAAATAAAGGAAAAGCCTATTGACAAACTATAAAATCAGATTATTAAGTGGAACATAATTTAAGTATACTAATTTCAACACTAGTCTTGAAATATTTTTCACAAATCAAAGGTTTTTAAATAATTAATTGTGGTCGTAGGAAAAATAGTGTACATTACTCGTGTGAAAGTGATTATTCTAAAACTCGGAGTATCTCCGCACTCGACTGACGCCTCGTGCTAAATATATCCTCGTTTGAAAAGTATCACTTTCATCACTTGTTATGTAATATACTATAACATTACCCTTCAAAAATCCAAGACTGGCACCAAAATAATAAAAACATTAGCAATAAATCCAATCTACGATTAAAAGGCAAATCACCACATTACCACGGTCTTTGTCTATTTAGTTATCGAAACAGAGATAACAATATAATCGGTCGCACGGCTCGCCAATAAAAGAGTAGCCTGGTTAATAAGACGACGTACATCTGTCAGATTATCTCTTCTCATTCTATGTTTTAAAACTTCTGGCTTTCGCGCGCGTTTTTAATTAATTCAAGAAAAGGTTTCTGATACTCCGAGAATTTTTGCGCATCCAATCGGCTGCGCGAATCTATCCAATTCCTATTAAGAGTTATTGGTGTTAGTATTAGTCAATCGTTTATCAGAGTACTTGTTTTACTCACTGTCAGATCAAAAGCTCCTACGACAGAACCCTAAAAGTAAGAATTATCGCTCCCGAACAAATTTAACATAAAAATTTATCGAGGCCACGCCAATTTGAACATCTTAACATCTGGTCAAAGTTAAATACTCAATGTTTATTTTTTCGAGATACTTCAGCGCTAAATGAAATAGCTTTACTGAAGGTAATACGATTGCAGACGATCTTTTTAAAGATTCTGATTACTTAAACAAATAATTTTTTATTTTGTTATTCCCAGACCGATGAACAGACGATTTTTTATTAGTTTTATTATTGATGTTAACCAGATTTACGACTGGTTTAATCTATGCCAAGAAATCGATATCTTCTCTACAAGTGTTTATCAGTTTGTGTAATTATACAAAACCACTTTATGGAATTGGTTTTGCAATTTTATTGCTTAAGAGATAAAGTGTACTCTTATTGTTCTCTCTCTCTCTCTCTCTCTAACTCTGCAGAATTTCATTGTATTGCATACGAAAACTGGACCTCGGTTTAAATCATAAATGCTATTTTGTTAAAAGTCGATTTAAGCCGAGGTCCACTTTAAAAAGTGGCAAGTCGCGGTCTTAAAAAATGGCGAAGAGCTAGGTAAAGTGCGGGTACTTAAATAAACATTGACTAAAAACCCGCGTAACAAAACGTCTCTCTTATTCTCATCTGCCCAACGACTGAATGGAGTTTTCAACAAATTACAAACTATGTCATTAATTGGGTTCATTTTTAAAACACACAACTAAGTAGGTACGTACACTACTGAATTAACGGAAAAATAAAAACAAAACTTTTTAATCACACAGTAAATCACGTAAAAACGATATCTATAACCGTAAGTTTCGCGAAGCCTCAAAATAAATACCGCGAACCAATGCTAAAACAATGGTGCATACGACTGATCTATTTTTAAATTGCCCTTCATCATAATGCAAATTGTTACATGCTGTTTGCGTGACTGACGTCACGTAACCATAGCAACGGTGAATATCAAAGCCATGTTGGGCATTGGGTCTTCACTTGCTTTGAGCTAACGGACACGGTCGGCTGGGGCGCGCCAAAATACACGAGTGTTTATAATTATTATCCATCGGAGTTAACCGTGGCCCTATTATGCATTGCTACATTCGGATTAAATTAATATTATTAATTCGAACATAATTATTTTTTAAGGGCCAAAATGGTAGCTTTATTGGTAGATTAATATTTAATATTGTCGAAACATTTTTCTCCTGGTTTTATTTTTTCACCTGACGATATAATTTAACAAGTTATGACCAGGTTGATTACCCTTAAATTGAACTCTGCTGTCAATCCCACAGTAAAAAGCGACCCTTTCTGACATTTCTACGATATGAAAATTATTCTTGGGTTTAAAAGGACTTTATAAAATTAGGCCTTAGAGTTTATAACCGTACGTGTAATAAATCTCTTTTTTTGCTGTCAGCTGTAACTAAATTTCTCCAAAGCTAGAGATTTTCTTTCAATTTAAATATATCAACAGACTTATCATTTGCTTCTCATGTAGCGTATTTTTAGATATACTTTTCATTCCCAAAATATACCATAATTTTTTTATAATAACAATTGGACCAATTTTAAGAATTATTTCCTCTCAAATAAACAGTGGCGGCGCCATGATTTTTGGGATGGGTGGGCACAAGTGGACTCGATGATTTTTGGGATGGACACTATCCAAATAATGCTCTATAAAGCCATCTCTTATTACATCCTCCTATAATACTATTCCTCTCTTATTAAAAATTTCATAGTCAAATCCCTCTTACCCCAACAGAAATTCCATTACAAAACCGAATCCTTCAATTTTGGGTGGGTACTAGGGTGGGCACCAATGTTTTTAGGGTGGGCCAGTATCCACCCTGGCCCGCCCTAAATTTATTACAAGAAAAACAATGTTTGAGCTATCCATTGATACCACATTTGCATTTGTTCAATCAAATATAAGAGGTGATATTTGATAATAGCCGAAAATCCGCAACGAATTTAAAAATATTTATCTAGGTGCTCTTTAATGGCATAAACGTCAAAGTTAGAAAAATTACTTCGGTATAATTCAATAAATAAACATAATAAAACTGGCGCACGCCCATAAGCGATGATAGACCCTTAAGAGTAAAATATTTGATAAATATTCAACGAAATTAAATTTCTAGTTTCATATTACAAGGTTTTGGTCAAGCCATAAAACGAAAGGTGTTAAAACACGAACACCAATTTTGTAGCAAAGCACTTAAGTTAAATACTTACTACATATTTTTGGAGAAAGTATTTTGAATGAGCACTTGTTTCTGGTAAGTTTCCTTTGCCTACTTATAATTTACATTTTTAAGATTTGATTATGCTCTGTTACGTAACATGTGTGAGTTTATTAAATTCGTATTGTTAAAATGACGAATTTAAAGATATAAAAGCTATGTCAGTGTTAGTATAATATTAATTACAGATTGGAAAAGAACAATTTTTAGATAAATATTAAATTTTTCATAGTAGTGTATTATTTAACCAATATTTAGATAGCTAAATTAAGTTCGTTATATTATCGCATTTTCAATCGTAAGTCGGTTAAGTTAGAATACCTTCGCTGCGCTTAATCGTACCGAACGTCCCATTGGTTAACTGTATTCGGTAAAATTTTACTGGGCGAAACCAGCAGTTCCAAAACAAAATGATCTTAGTCGCGTTATTTACCGCCATAGTTTTTTATTTATCAAATTGAAAACTTCTTGCTTTAATAAGTTAAAGATTTTGTCAGGCACTTATAGAAAATGTTCAGTAAGGTGACACAACGCCTAAAACGCGTTTATCTCCATTTGAACGCTGTTTGGTATTACAAATAGAACTTTATTTTACTTTGGAGAAAAATAACTCTGGCCCGTTAGTGTCTGTTTTGGGAGTACAAAAACAAATGTTGATGCTTGCGGTATTTCAGATAAGACCTTAAAAAGTCTTCGAAAAAAGTGTGAAGAGGAATTGGCCAGACCATATAAAAGGGTTCAACTGTATTCTAAACCCTTTGACTTATCCCAAGGGATAAAGCTATCGGAATAAGGAATATTGTTTATGACATATAAAGCCAAGGAATATGTTACCCTCAAAGCTTTTCTTGAAAGATAAAGAAGAAAGTACTTTGCGATATTGAAACTACCAGTTTGTCTATAATTTTAAAAGATATGGGCTTCAAACGTAAAAAAACGAACAACAGAAATGTGCTTTGCGAGCTGTTCCATATTGTTTCAAAAAGATGGCAATTTGCAAATGGCAGAAAAACATAAACAATGAAAAGCTATTTTTAAAAAGTGATCTTTTAAGCAAGTGTAAAGAGCAGTCATTAAAAAAAAAATATGTGGTTGACGAATTAGCCCTCACATATCAAGAAGACATCAAGTTACTGCCCTACCATTGCCATTAAAACGCAATTAAATTGGTATGGGGTATTAGCAAAAATTATTATGACAAACAAGCCTGTAAAAATATCGGTGAGCCTAGCGTTATAAAGTTATGGGAGGAGGCGCTTAGCAAAGTAGGCAAAGAAGAATGGCGGAAATGCACTGAACACACGGAAAAAATTGTTTTTGAATCTTATGAGACTGTTGGATATTTACTTAAAGGAATAAATAAATATACCAACACCCAGAGTAATAATGAATTTATTGAAATAAAGAAGTAAATTAATGTTAAAACGAGTAAATCAGTTGCTACGTCGAAGGTTACAGTTTTACTAAAAACTATCTAAATTTTAGTACCTACATTGGCCCTTGCAAAAGACCCAAAAAAACACATGGCGACATTTCATTGCCGACAGACAAAGCCAATCCATTAAGCGTGTCAAATGAGCCCTAACCAGAAATATATGCCAGATTATTGAAACAAATATATATTCAAAATATTTCGTCAACACTCCCACTTATTTTGAATGCCCTAAAAAATGCATAAATTTTTTCTTAACTGACAGAACTGTGCTTTCGCTAATGGTTTGGTAAAAATATCTGCTAACTGATCCTTGCTACTAACATATTCTAATGCTATTTGATTTTTATGTACAATGTCCCTAATAAAATGAAATCTAACATCAATATGTTTGGATCGCTTATGGTGCTCTGAATTTGAGGCTAATTTAATAGCAGCTTGATTATCAACAAAAATTGTAACACAATTACAATCAATATCAAGCTCAATTAAAAACTGACGCAACCATATGGCCTCTTTTGCACCTTGAGATAATGCTATATACTCGGACTCAGCGGTTGATAACGAAACCACTCTTTGACGTTGACTTGACCAGGAAATTGGCGCCCCGTTAAACACAAAAACAAACCGCTCCTGGATTTTCGAGTATCTAAACAGCCGGCATAATCGGCATCAGTAAAACCCAACAAATTACACAAACTCCCACTGTCCCCAAAAGTGATTCCAAAATCCACCGTGCCTTTTAAATAACGCAAAATTTTCTGCACAAATTTCCAGTGTTCTTGATCGAAACATTCTAAAAATTGACTGGCATAATTCACCGCAAATTCTATATCTGGTCTACTTATTCGCGCTGCAAAAAGTAGAGAGCCTATTGCTTCACGATATGGTATCTTACTTTTATCCCAATTTTTAGAATTTATCGACTTTTCCTTTGTAAGATAAACACCGGGCTCAGCAGGTATGCTAGAAAATATTGCGTCTTGCATGTTAAATTTATCTAAAAGCTTATTTACATATATAGGTTGACAAATTTTTAAGGAGCGCAGCTCCCGATTACGTATTATTTGAAAACCCAAAAATTCACATGCTATATCTACAGTTATCTTAAAATTACTTTGCAGGTATTCTAGCACTTCAACTATCGCGCTACGATTCTCGCACATTAGCAGCCCGTCATCGACATACCTTGCTAAATATACCGGAACATCTCTGACGGTCCCAACAAACACGCACTGGTCACTTTCACAACTGGCGAAGCTGAAAGTCTTTAGAAATCCTACAAATTTCTCATTCCAGCACCGGGGGGACTGCTTTAATCCGTAAAGACTACGATGTAACTTGCATACAGAATTTTCATCCTGGCAATAACCGGGGGGCTGCTCCAGATATATCTCCTCCTGAAGATTACGATTACCCTCGGGTAACGCAGATAAAGTACATGTATGATTTTCTTTAAGTGCCTCCATTTCCTCATCCATGGCTTTTTTCCATTTATTCGCATTTTCACTAGCCATCGCTTCATGATAACTCAATGGTATTACTTCTGTATAATATGCTACAGGTACGCCATATCGATCAGGTACTTTAATCGATTCCCTGTTACGCAAACTTCTCGGTTCTGCCTCTCTCTCTTCCCCGCTTGACACTTCCAACTGGGGTTGCACCACGGGTGGCACATCGGGCGGTACAATGGGATTATTTACACTTTCGACAGAAATAGGAAGCGGCTCCTCGTTGTTGAAAAAAATACAATTGAAGTTAATTAAATGGTTATCACTTTGTGAAATGACACCAAAATCCTCTTTAACATCTACATCGCTGTTGATATAAATTTTCCCTGTTTTATTGTCCCACAATCGATAATTAGTTGATTCGCCTTCATAACCAACAAAGACAACCTTCCGGCTTTTTGGGTCAAATTTATGACGTTTTTCTTTCGGTACCTGCAGGTACGCTAGTGACCCAAAAACTTTTAAATGCTTGACCTGAGGTTCGCGGCCGAACCATTTCTCATAGGGGGTCCTTTTTTCTGATGATTGTAAAATAACCCTATTTAACACATAACAGGCGGTATTTATGGCCTCTGGCCACAATTTATGATCCACATTTTTGGCTAATAACATGGATCTTGCTGATTCTGTTATTGTTCGAATTTCACGCTCTGATCTTCCATTTTGTTCGTGAACATAAGGGGATGAAAATTCATGTACTATGCCTTTTTCTTGAAGGTAGCTATTAAACTCTTTAGATGTATACTCTGTTCCATTATCTGACCGCAATACCTTTATATTCGTGTTAAGCTGATTTGACACAAATGCTTCAAATTCTCGAAATTTTCCGAAGACCTCCGATTTATGTCGCAAAAAGTATACTTTTCGAAAAGACGTGCACTCATCCTTAAACAACACGAAATATCTTGTTCCGCGTGGTGACTCAATGTTTACAGGTCCACAAACATCAGTGTGAATCTTTTCACCTGGTCCATAAGTACACGGATGACTTAAGCTTGCATGTGGCTTTCGCGATTGCTTACCCGCGACACACGCTTCACAGAAAAAGTCAATTTTTTCACAAGGCGCATCCATTTCTAATAGATTAAGCTGCTTACATGTATTTTGAACTGCGCGAACATTTACATGAGCCATTCTTTCATGCCAGCGCTTTACCGCTGTTGTAGTTACTTGAGCTGCATTGCATTGGAGAGGTATTTTCACTTTAAAACACATACGAAATAGGTTCTTATATCGGACACCTACTGACGATAGTTTTCCAGCGTGATCGCGAATTTCACATTTCTCTTTGTAAACATGAAATGAAAAATTCATGCTGCTGATAGTACCGATTGAAAACAAATGTATTTTTAAGTCTGGAACGAAAAGAACGTTTCTTAGCTCGCGCTCTATAACTCGCCTGTTTACAGTCTCTTCAACAATTATCGTACCCTTACCTATAGCTGTCAATTCCTTATTGTCGGCCACCTGAACATAATAAGGTTGGGGCAGGTTTTCATAATGTGTGAAATATTCCCTTTTGTAGGTCATATGCATGCTGGCACCGGAATCTGCTATCCACACATCACTGTCATCCAAGAACACAGGCACATTTGCAACGACATCACCAACGTATGCTGACGCACTTGCAATGTCTCTATTTACGCGCTTTTTCTTAGGACACTCACGAACCCAATGTCCTTTTTCCTTGCAATACGCGCACTTGGTACGATTTTTCAAATCTTGAATATTTTGTTTCTTGCTCGGCTTAAGAAATTTCTTTGAGGTTCCTCCCAAAGATGTCTGCTGTACTTGAAGAGCAAGAACTGACATATTCTCATCAGTTTCAGTGAGTCGCTTATCCTCTTTAAGTAACCTAGTAATTAAATTATTTTTCTTCCGTTCCGCTTCAGGCGTGCAATCCCATGCTATGCGAAATATAGAAAATCTGCTGGGTAGGCTACTTAACAGCTTGGAGATTATTGCTGTTTCGGAAGGCTTTTCTCCCGCATCCTCAAGCTTTTTACATATGCTTTCGAGTCTTTCAATTTGAACAGCAACAGACTCACCTTCACACATCCGAAATGAGTAAAACTGCTCCCATGCATTCTGCTTTGCATCGACGCTGGTGTCACCGTATAACGCTCTAAGCTTTTCCCAAATTTCTTTTGGATTAGTGCAGTTAATCAAATTTGGATGTAACGATCTTTCAACGGAACTCAGCAAAATCACCGCAGCTTGCGACGATCTTTTCACAAACTCTTTATGGTCTTTCGGCTTAGTTTCCTTGTCCGGTTCAGCTTCCGTGCCTTCTATCAAGCCTGTTAGGTCTTTTGCTTGTAAAAGAAAACATAAACCGAATTTCCACATCGAATAATTTGATCCGTCCAGTTTCGTCAATTCCAAAGCTTCTTTATCAGTCATGATGAAGGATTTCTTGGCACTGATACACTCTCACTTAACTACACAATACACAACAGTGAACTCTAGCTTGAGTAAAAACAAACCGCGCACGATTCAAGTTTTACCTAACAAAAACTTACTCTTAATTCAATAAATTACTATCTCGCGCAGTGGAAGCGTGCTGGGCCCATAACCTGTTGGATATTTACTTAAAGGAATAAATAAATATACCAACACCCAGAGTAATAATGAATTTATTGAAATAAAGAAGTAAATTAATGTTAAAACGAGTAAATCAGTTGCTACGTCGAAGGTTACAGTTTTACTAAAAACTATCTAAATTTTAGTACCTACATTGGCCCTTGCAAAAGACCCAAAAAAACACATGGCGACATTTCATTGCCGACAGACAAAGCCAATCCATTAAGCGTGTCAAATGAGCCCTAACCAGAAATATATGCCAGATTATTGAAACAAATATATATTCAAAATATTTCGTCAACAGAGACAGAACAGGTTATAGACGAAGGAAGACCGTTAATTATTAGGCATAATGATTATGATGAATCTGAAGGCATGGATGAAATTTCAAATCTAGAGGAACACTGTTTTTAGTATGGATTTACAAGTAGGTAAGTTTCGTCTTAAGACTATAATATCGACTCTTTTTAGAACCAAAACTTTATAAAAAAAATTCATGAAACTAATTTTCCCAAAAACTATAAAAGCTAAAACAAATATCTTTCTTCACCTAAACTAATTTTTTATTTACTTTAGGTACTAGAAAAAAACGGATTACTTCCAACAAATTATAAACATTGACTGTTGTTTCTTTAACGGTCCATCCAAACGCAAAATCCTAAATAATAAGTATAAGTAATA